>LR990963.1:86027-10086027 GCA_905163465.1 Craniophora ligustri
CACACTACACATACTACGAACATATAAAATGAATATAAAACGTTTAAAGAGTAATCTTCAATCATTCTGTTCAAAAATATATTATATTGTTTTGTGAGTGGCGCCATATGATTAACAGAACAGCCATCGATTGTGCTAACTAAACTTTGTTGATAGCGTTTCAGCTTGTGATAATGGGCACGGTAAAAAGTTCTACTTCTGCGTTCGACTGTTTACCAATCCTTTGGCCCAATATGGTCATTAAGGGTTGCTTTCTCAAGAAACTTAAAATGGGATCCACGTGGACGTATCCCGTACCTAATTTATTTAAATTTAAGGCAAAAATAATGATTCAAATCGGTCCCCACGCGCTGACTTGAGAATCTCCTTTTTACGTCGGTTATGTAATTTCTGTGTGTAGTTTTCCTTGCATCAATATTCAATGTTTCCTGCAAAGGTAATTACTTATAATTGTTTCAAGTGACGTTACATCGTCACGCAGCGCATGTTATTTCATTGTAACAGTCCGAGCACGCGGCAAGATGCACGAGTCAGTCAGAACGATTCATTCTTTACTCTTATTACTCCAGAAAGTACGTTTTCACGTCCAGAATGTCCACTAATGACGGCCAGCGTGCAGATAAACAAGTTCATGTACATAGGTAAGTTCCGTGGATCCAAAATGTTGGCACAAGATATACGCGACAGGGAATGCTGTCGCAACGGTTATACACAAAGCAACCGCGGTGGGTAGCTCGCAAGGAGGACAATTCGTGGAATACTACGAACCGGTACTAGCCAGCCGAGCGGGGAACCAGACACGACCCGCAGTAATAATACGACACCAGTCAAGCATCAAACGAGACGAACCACTTCAATATTATTGGGTAATTATAGCATGTTTGCATCCAGTCTCATATACATATACCCACAATTTATAATTATTGCAAAAATTTGGTATCGGAACAACCGACGATAAGGGTGGGACGAGAAGACACGAAGCGGATGAGCAGGGACGCCCTGATAGGTCAGTGCTAAAATAAAGCTGCGCTAAGTGACTTGTCGTGTCACACGTGTCGCGGCGGCGCGGCGAGGCGCTCTTCGCTGAGGCTGCATTTGCACAATTGCAAAGAACCTTGACTGAAATAAGTGTGAAGTAGGTCAAGTTCTTATGCCTCTAAATCATAAGCAAATAAAACAAGTTCAATACGCAGCACATACGATACTTGTTCGGTTGAAACACTGCTCAGTACTTAAACATGATTTATGCTTGGCGTAAGCTTGCAAAACTTTCTCAAATGTTCAACCAGCTGTACAACACAGCAACACAGATAATTCAAAACTTGCTGTTACGTGCTGCGTGTACGGCGCAAGCGAACATGGGCGCGGGAGGGGGGAGGAAATCCAGTTGCTCATAACAAAATTAATTTTGGACATATTTTAATGGAGATCCAGCTAACAAAAGAGAGGATGTGGTTTCCACGTAAGTAAACTAATTACTTATTTCGTAAAATCCTAATCAAATCAAATCATTTCTTTGCCTGAAATATGGTGGGTATACATATGATGGTTATACATAAGATAATAAATTAAGTTACAGCGCAGGCATTGATTTAATTAACAATCCTATGAAATCAATGAGCGCAGGACATATTTCAACTAGGGATGTTATGGATATGATATTTTGGATCTGGATACGGATATGTAGTTATTTCGGATTATGCGTTAGTTTCGGATAGTTTCGGTTACGGATATTAGATGAAGTTTCAGTGAAGTAGTGACACCTCTTTTCCGGAAAAAGTTTTCATCACAATGTCTACATTTTGCAGAATCTACATTACCTAACTTGTTAAAAAAAATCGAAATGAAACCTATTAAAAATATGTCCTTTTATTTAATTTTATTTAGACTTCGCCCTTATACGAAAACTATCCGAAACTTGTGAAACGGATACGGTTACGGATATATTTTTATTTCGGATATCCGATAGTTCCGGTTACGGTTACGGAGCTCCATAACATCCCTGAATTCAACCTCATTGCGGGCTTGCAAAATACCTACGTTCAATATGTTGTTTATACTGAACTGTTAGGTGTTACTGATTATGAATACGCAGAAAAGTTTGCGATTCACCGGACAGTCCAGTGTATTTACCATTTACCTTGTGTGACAACATTTATGAACAATGAGTCAATAATCACTACATATTACGTAGAATGAAGCAGCTCACAGCGTCACCACTCTCTAAAAACCCATATGGAACCATACTAATATTATAAATGCGAAAGTGTTTCTGTCTGTCTGTTGCCTCTTCAACCGCTCAACCGATTTAGATGGAATTTGGTATAGAGATAATTTGAGTCCCGGGGAAGGACATAGGTTAGTTTTCATTCCGGAAATCATCCTTAAAAGGAAAAAAGGGTGTTCGCGGGCAGCTAAGTGCAAAAGTGTGTCTGTCTGTATTCTATATGTTACCTCTTCACACTTTAACGGATGAACCGATTCAGATGGAATTTTGATATGGGGATAGTTTGAGTCCCGGGAATAATTTGAGTCATAGGATATTAAGATTCTTCCCGGAAATCAGAAGGTTAATAGTTAATATGCGGAATCGATAATTTACTAAAGAGGGTAGAAATAAATAAGCCAAATAAAGTACTCATTCTACACAGACGAAGCTAGCACAATATAATATGTCGCTGTGTAATTAAATGTTTAGAAGATAATAACATTGTTATTTGGTTACCCATACAATACTTTCAAGTAATGTTCTACCTAACGCTAACTAAAGTTCGTTCTAATTTTAGTAGCTATTTACGTCAGTCAATTGCTTGTTGTACCTACTAAATCTGTAAGGCTTCATTTTAGGGCAGGATACGAAGTTGGAACTGTGACGTAAGTGATCTACAATAAACTTAACTTTTCACATTTAGCTATGTCTCTCTTTTAGTCAAACCTTCGCTATACTGCTGACGATATGTCATGTCAGTTCATCAGTTGTCATGGCGCGAGCTGAGCCCTTGAGTCCTGAGGTAGTGTAGGTTTAGTACAAACAATAAAAACAAATCAAACAAAGGAAGACCAAAAGTCGGCCGCGCGACCGCGTCGAGAATGTAACAAACAAACATATTAACATACCAAGGGTCATCTGTTTTCATTCATTCTGTGAAAAAGGCCACCTACTTGGGATGCAAGTGTGTGGCCTGTATTATATTTTATATTGGAAACTCAATCGTATCCACTTGTTGTGATGGCGGCATGCGGCGTGCTGCAACAAGCGCGCACGGGACCAAACGACACGCTCGCCACACTCCAGCCAAAGCCATCGCACTGTTGTTTACACCTACTTGAAACTCGGTAAATAAGGCTAATCATTGATAAGGTGCACTAAGTGAGCCGGTGAGTGGACTTGTCATACAAAGTATTGACAAGCAAACAAACAATTGACAAGGTGGTCAATCACAGCTAACAGTGGTGGTATGGCAGCAACTGCACCTAATGTTGGTAAAAGCTGTATGTTCCGCCACGTGTGCGGCATCGAGCGCGGCGTGGCACTCAGCACACCGGTACTACACTAACTCGCGTATTGGTATTTAGAGAATTTCCTCCCACTTAACATGCGATCGGAATCCGAACGCGGATAAAGACACTGCTTACCCAAGCCGACCACCTGGCGGCGACTCGGCTGTCCACACTACTTATATATTCATTTACTGCCGACACGTACATGACATACAACAACTCGGCAACACTTTACAAACAATTTGTAACTTTCTTCAATAGCTACTTTAAATTAGGGAAGCCAACCACAATTTCAAATAACTAGGATTTGAAGTTGAAAAACCAGAAGTTGTCCTGGTTCTTCAAAATCGTTTTAAAAACACGACGAGTAGCAGAATGGCAATATTATTATGTTGAAAAATTATGTAGTATGAAGAGAAAGAACTACGCGATAATAATAGAAAGACGAAGTACCGACACATTGCGTTTAAAAGTTTGGCGCATTTAGAATACATATACGACTTTATTATCAGGGCGCTTTAAAAATCCAGGACAATTCTTGTAAACTATCCTGGACGTCCCAGGACACCACAAACAGCAGGACATGTCCTGGGAAAACAGGACGATTGGCAACGCTATTTTAAATATGTAGTTGTATTGTGTGTTATTATTTTTAAATGTCCCTGTCCCGGAAATTGTTCCTCAAATGATATTGAAATCTTCCCATTGATAAAATTAATGAAACAGCAATATATTTAGCTTTTATCATTTTGCAATGTAGGTAGGTAATTACTTACTAGTAGTTTAAGCACGCACTTCCTAAAAGCTGTTAAAATCTAATTTGATTTTCTATTTTTGTATGAAGACACATTCTTATGGTAGTGTTTCCAACAGTTCCTTGGGTTGGATACTATGTATGATTGTATAACTTGCTCTAAAGTTCCAGTGTGGTAGCACTTGGTATAAATTATGATACATTGACCTCACTAAAATATTATAAGTTATGTACCCAATGTGGTTAACTAGGTATTTTCAACTTGTTATTCAATCTTCGATTCCTTCTAGTTTTTGCAGGCCGAACCGATAGCCGGTTTGTTTTTACTTAAGGTCACGCGTCGATCGCGCGGCGGGGAGGCGGGGAGACGGGGGGGAGAGGGGGCGGTGGCGCGGGCGCAGCTCCACGCACTAAGTGTTTGGACAAATATTGATAGCCGATCAAGGCCGACTAATTTTACGTTAATCACAATGTGCCTTAGATGTCTATTTCGTTCAATCACCGAATGAGTACAAACAGAAAAACTAAATACTTCAGGAGTTTAGGAAGATCCCAAAATATAGGGAAAATAAGTTCTACGCGATTGATTGCTCGTGGTACAGTCGGATACAATCTTTGATCACATGTTGATAAATAGGAAATCATCGCGCTCGGTAAAAAAATGGGTGCCGGAGTATTACTATGTTGAAGATGACACAAAACAAGACGAAAGAAATAAGACTACATATACCATTTTACCGTGAAAAAGGAATCATTTTCTCAAAGCCACGTGAAGTCTACCAGTGTGAGGCCAACGTCGTGGGCTACAGCGTCGATAGCCTAACCCTTCTTAACCTCAGAGGAGTCGTGACCAGCAGTGGGATCTGGGTTGGTGATCATTGATTTAATCAATGTTGGGGATGCATAATCTACACGCATGTGTGTTGGCATGGCATCTACAGGCTGCACACTGCTTATAGCTTAAGTTATTAATAAAACACATGAAACTGATACACCCTAAGTATGTACATAATCGCGAGGGCTTCTGTTCAATAAATTGATAGCTAGTGATGACGCGTGTGTGTTCTTGTCACTAGTTATGAGTGATTTAACGAGAGCCGTATGCTTAAACTCTGCGACACATCACCGATGTCATATCACTAAATTATACAATCATTGATGTTCTCAGATGATCAGAGATCATTATTTGTCAATATTATCGGCCATTTAAATATTTACGTAGGGACGGTACCCACTTCTATGTTGAAGGTTTAATAAAACTATCCCAGTTTCATAAGAGCAGTTTATGTCCCACCATCATCGGCATCGCGTACACGAAAAACTTATACTTCCAAAATTGTCAGTTTCATACGTTACATAATATGAATATTGAAGTGTATGGTTTAGAGATCCAAATGTTACCGCTAGGCGCTACCTAATTATAATCTGTTGAACCAAATCGACGGTGATTGATGTACTACTAGGCATGAACATAATATCATCATCAACCCATAAGTAATTGTTCTGCTACGGGACACGGGTAACATTTGAAAGGAATTGGGCTATAGTCCGCCACGTTAGCCTACTGCAGGTATGGCAGACTTCACGTGCCATCGAGAAAATCGCTCAGGCATGCAGTTTCCTCACGATGTATATTCCTTCATCGTTTAAGCATTTAATCAATACGCACATAACTTCCGAAAAGTAAGTGGTGCTTTGGGTTTGAACTCAGGACCTATGACATCTCAGTCCACTGGTCACACCACAGGCACAGCTTCGAACATAGTATATGACATGACACCATAAATGTGTATGTATATCTGTCTATGTAGTGATATATCTCCGCGTGAATCGCAAATCTCGTATCGGAATCGGAATCAATAAACGAAATCATGTTATTTCGATTTTTTTTTTGCGGGCTCCTGTTCGCGTGAACGCGAATTTGTTGCCCGGCAGACTGGAATAATAGCCGCAAACTTGAACGTTGTGTGTAATGATCCGATCGCTTTGAAAATCCCAGAGTCCATGTGTCAACGGGCGCATGACATGATGCTAAAGTTATACCCTTACGTCGTCGCAGTTGCGGGTACCCTTACGTACCACAACAAACAGTGAATTAATAATTTATCAGAAAGTTGAAGAAAAGGGCGCGGGGTGTGAGGTCACATCACTGTACAATAATGTCATAAAATAATGGGTTTCATTTACTTTAAACATAGTGTACTAAAACATTATTTTTACCATTAATTAAATTATTGGTTTGTTATTGTTAGATATGTTTCAAAACATTGAAATACCTATAGCAAGCACGCGACCGCGCCGCAATATCTCGTGTCTGAGTGTTGAACAGTTCCCTCGCCGGGAGTCAACCCTGGCCAATTCCTGGCTACTTAGCCAGGTAGTGCTACAAATGTGGCGATGTTGTTGAGCCTAGTAAAGTTAATGCGGCTATTGCCAATTCTGGGTGCCATGACTTACTACTTTTTTGTATGTTTTATCATTAAAACTAAATAAAAAACACACTTACAATTATTATTATATTCCCAAGAAAAGAGGAAATGCTCCAAATTCAGATTGTAAGATTTGATCTGTAAAACGAATTAACAAACATTGGAAGTTAAATGCTTGTAATAATAAAAGTACAAATAGGTAGGTACATAGTCCAGAGGTTATGGCGGGTTATGGCGCAACATTACGTGTAAACAAAATCTTTGTTCTTTATGTTTTAACATAATGACATGTTGACTGAAGTATTGTAGGTATCTAAGTCCCTGTGCAATTTAATGTATAAAAACAATATATATTTATTATGGACACAAAGAACCTTTATGAAAATTACTCATGACAATCATTGTGCCGCAGTACCTAAAGGAATGTGTCCGATAAAGTCAAGAGTACAGTGTGACTCGATGTGGCGGTATATACCTCGGCTACTTGCTGTTTTCCTCCATCAGCTTGTTGACCAGAGGACTCCTACGTAGGTAAATAAAAACAATTAAATACCTACAGCATTAATAAGGTAAAGTAATTTATTTTGAAACTACAAACGTGATTTATATCACGGTATTGAGTCTCGGCGAGCTCGCCGCTTTTGCTTAGTCATCGATATTGTATGTGAAGTTACAGGTAAATACATAATATTATTAATTATTTTTAATTTAAAATTAATACAACTTGATGAATTACCGAGGACTCCGACAACGACGTCATAAACAATAATTAATGAATAGCTACACAATCGGCAGGTAGTGAGAACTACTGTGTACACTTGACTTGCAACAAAATGATCACCTCCGCTGAACGTGTCTCTTGGTGTCAGGCTGACAGGCGGCAAGTGCTGTGGAAATTGGTCAGGAAAGTAGACTTCAAATATCTTTATCTGTACGCACACACCCAGCGTATACGAAACGGATTGCTGCTTGACGCAGTTGATGCCGACGACAGTGCTTCACGGAAATAAGTAACTATGAACGGCCAGCGCCACACAATGCCACAACAAGTGCTGAAAGCACTTCACTGGAGGGCGCTGGAAGCGTTCTCGCCACTCCAGATCACAATCACGCGGAAGGCGTTCCCCTCGCTTCTTCTCTGCGGTATCTGTTTATTAGTCTAAATTCTAAAACAACTACAAACAGATAGCCGGTTTCAAACAGTATTTTGACTACATTGGAAAAAGAAAATTGAGAAGTATATTCATACCATAATTTACTTAACGTAATTTACGTTGTCTTTTGTTCTTAGCTTTCTTTCATTGTAAACACATAGTCTTTAGCCTTCAAATCTGTTATTGTTAAAAATTAACTTTTAAAAAAAAAGAAAAACCAACTTCAAAAACTAAAAAGCAAAAAATAACTTCATACAGTTTTACCTTTTTTTTAGTTTAGTTTTAATGGTATGAAGTCACGATGTTTTCCTTGAGCATGTGATAAATACGCACCTAACTTCCGAAAAGTAAGTGGTGCGTACTTGGGTTTGAACTCGAGACCTGATATCTCAGTCGAGTGGTCACACCACTAGGCCACCACAGCTAAAGACCACATCACAAAGTAAACTACCGAAACTTATTGCGATAGTTTCCTGACAAGAACAGAAAGTTATTACACAAAGTATACTGATGCGATAGCACCTAGTTTCTCTGGTAGTCTGAGTCTAACGGTGTTTCATTTTATTGAGGTTTTTGTCTTCAATCAACAGCTGTACACTTATTTGATTGTCATGGCTTGGTAGCTGTTTTTACATTTCATTTTAAATAGGTCAGTCAGTGTGGACTCCACACTGACTGACCTATCAACGCATAGCCAAAGTCTAGTAAGCTAAAAATTTTAATGTAAAAAACAGCTACCAAGTTCTATTAGCTACCCTATGACTTACAGTCCATACTAGTCCATGATAAAGTAGAAACTTTATCATGGACTAGTGTATGAGTTGGATTCCCACTTTATTATTCTAACCAGGCTATACATATTCTAACTAGGCTATACAGATTACATAAAGGTGGTTAGTATTCGGAACAATATTTAGAATATTAACTTACACAACACTTATGCAAATGATATGGGTACATCGGAATTAAAATAATATCAAGATACTGATACCTAAGAGATACTGTCAAAAAAAAAAAATACCGCCATAAAATACAAAAAAGGTAGTGTTCATTTAATTGCCCAATATTCTATACGTATTAAGGTGGAAGCTCCACGCTAGCCCGCGAAATTCAAATTTTCGTACGTTTTTTGCAATTTGCCGGTCACTGTCAGGCTGTACATTAAACAAAATATGACTCGCGCCTTTAATAGGTATTTAGTTACAGAATTATAATCATTTAAATCAATAAAACAGACCTCAAAGTGCATATAACTGTATTGATTGTCTATTTCATGAAAAGTTGATGCATTCAATCCAATTGTATGCAATGTGAGGGTTGTATTGATGATATTAATGATTATAATCATTCATACATTTTAAAGAAGACAAACAAAGTATGGTTGGATTTGACTTGCTATTGCTACAGAGGAACTGCCCCCAGTTCTAGGGGCTCGTATCGTCTACCTGCAACCGCGTTCCTGTTCAGGTAGCTTCGCTACGACACCGCCGTGCGCTGTATTGTAATTATGTATTGTAAAGCTTCGGTGCAGTCGGGTGGGGAGCTTATTTATCTTTTCTAAGCTCGCTCGCATGCCATGCATCTTGTTACGTGACGTGCAGGGTGCAAGCGAGAGCGCGCCGAACTCAGTGTCAGTCGCATTGTTTTGTTTACCAGTTGCATTCCTCTTGTTACGGGACACCATCGGCTCAACCGGTCCGAATGTCACGTCGTAACACACTCACAGTTTCGAATATAAGTTTAGATAACTGACAGTAATAGGTATGTAAGTAGTTTAATTTTAAGAACTTGTTTGCTAGTTTGACCGGTAGTGGTTTAAATTTTATAATAACAGTTAGCCATAATAGGGAGCCAGTAACTTTGTTAAAGTACTTACTTAACAAACTTGAGCGAATCAAAGTAAGATGATGTTTCGAATAGATTTATAATTATAAATAGTCAGTACTTATTTACCTACCTATATAATATTATAATAATACAATTGCGATGTCTGTAAGTTGTAACGTATTACTTGCGACATGATTCAAAAGGATTGGAATAATCTTTAATTCACAAAAAAGCAATACTGACCGCAAAAGCGACGTTGATAAAGATGAATATCTTCTCAGCGGTGCAGAGTCCCCTGGCGCAGCCCATGGCGGCGGCGGGTACGGTGGGTATCAGTCGAGCGGTCGGCGGTTGGCATACAAGCTGCATCCAGTGTGTGTCAGAAGCTCGCGTGCACTTCACTACATGCCGTCGCGTCGAGTCGGTGGAGTGGCGCGCCGGACGCGTGCTCGCGGTCGCGCCTCGTAAGGCACTGGCGATGGCGACGGGCGGCCCGCCGCGCCGCGCCGCGCCGGGTGGCGGGTGCGGCCGCCCGGCCCGACCCGACCCCTGCACGGGGCGAAAATTCCAATCGGCTACTCAACGCATCCCATTGTGACTCCATATTATAGCTACTTAGCCTATTTAGATATCATATTTGACGACAATGCATTACTTTATTCGACTGTCATCTGAGTATGAAATAATAAACCATAAGAGGCTGGTTCATTGCTGATATGGAAATCATTACTTACTTAGATATGTTTGCATTCCTTGAAACGACTTAGGAATCTGCAGTTAAACATCATTGTTAAGCTGGATTACCTACATAATTAATGAAGTAAAACGATATGATGCTGCTGCCGTGCTCTGAGGTCTCGAGCACGTCGGTTTAGCGGGAGGAGTGCGTGTCCCCGCCCCCAGCAGCGCGGCGGCGGGTTGCGCCTCGTCACCGACCGCCGAAAGCTGCGCTGGACGCCAGCCGGCGCGCGGCGGCGCGACGCAGCTGCACAACAAACCTCTCGCCATCGCCTCACCACTATTAACTTCAAGAGCTTAATTTGGGTTAACCATGACTAGTAAAAAATATATTTTCAAAGGTCTTTAAAACTATTTCCCTTTACTTTAAACGCCCTGGATGAGTATTATCTCCTTCAGTCGCATGTGCGTAAACAAACGCCCAGACCCATAACAACTACCTGTAGATACAAACAAGTAAGTATTTACCCCCGATCGTACTCGACTCGACGACGGAATCGACCGTGCGGAGATCAAACCTGCGACAGTTCCTGAGGCATCGGCTTTTGATATCTTGCCTATTGTAATCAGTCAACCACAGGTGTTAGGATTGGGCTTGCGTCAGTAGATGTTGTGTGCTGGTGCTGCCGGTGCCGGTGGCCGCTAGCTAACAGTACCTATACACTTCTATTCGGTAATTGTCTTGCGTATAAATATTACAGCCGTTTCCATCTATAGCCATCACTAAGCACCCAGATATTAGTACCTATCAGTGTAATGAACTTCAATTTTAATGAGTCATTAGTGTACTTTCTAATATTACCGTGATTGCCAAACATCATACTTTAATGATGGCCTGAGCATCTATGAGAGACCCTGAGGAAGTCCCACTTAAATTTTGACACTAGGATTTACTTTTGAATCGTAATTGCACATAAGAACACAAATGGTCACAAACCCGATCCCCAGACCTTGGCGGCGGTTTATTATAAGTCCAGCGCACACGTGCGACGCCGAACAGACAATTTGTGTATAAAATATGTTCAGACAATAGAAGAACGGGCGGCGATCGGTTGTGCAGATTTGTGCACGTGCAGTCGCCGCTTCAAATGTGGATGAGTATATAGACGGGGACCTCCAATTGTTTGGAAGCTATCTGTAGTCCTATTGCATTGTATCTGTTGTATCTGTGGTAAATACAGTTTACACCTACTATAATAATATATAGTAGCTATTTACAACATAAATACATATTATAATTTATATACCTCATTGACCATATTCACGGTTCATTGTCGTATAAACCTAACAAATGAAATATGTCAATTGCAGTTGTGCGGCATCTGTCTTATAAGTATATTATGCCTGCCTACTTTGAAATTCGGTTCGTGGTTTGATTGCTTTCAATAGATGATCGTTGATACATAAATGACTCGGTCAGGAGGGCACGGCCGGGAGCCGGCGGCGGGCGGCAAAGGCGAAGCGCCGCGCGCCGCCAGTTGTCTTCAATTAGGAACTCTTAATAGACCAATGAACGACAATTACTTGTATGTCAGGATGCATACACTCAGCGACCAGTTTCTTAATGCTTTTATTTTTTTGAAGACGATATTCGGGCTGATAATAATTGGGTGCGAAGTGCTAAAATCAACTAGTAGTTTTCTGGGACCCGCTATCTTCTTGTTTTTTAGTAGATATCCACTATTGTACAGGTTTCAAGTTCACAAAATATAATAAGTATAATAAATTGGTTGACTTCCGAATGGAAGTCACAAATAAGTGTATAAATATGTGTATGCAATTGGGGTAAAAAAACATATAACCGGCGAAGTGCGAGTCTGACTCGCGCACGAAGGGTTCCGTACCATTTACCCACTACATACCTAAAAAATCACTAGGTTTAATTTATTCTATTTTTAGTATTTCAGTATTTGTTATTAGGTACAGCGGCAACACAAATACATCACCTGTGAAAACGACTGTCTAGCTGTCACGGTTCATGAGATATAGCCTGGTCACAGACAGACAGACGGACGGACGGACAGTGGAAGCTGAGTAACAGGGTCCCGTTGGCACCCTTTCGTCAGTGGTATGCAGGGTCTGTAGCGCGTGGCATTCTGTAATGTTTAGGCTCTGCTAATCATGCACAGAACAGATAAAGATAAGTTGTGTAATTTTGTCACTAATACAGTACAGATATTAGTGCTGACGGCGCGAGTGTTGCGAGTCCGCGGTCTGCACGCCGCCGTGGCTGGCGTTGTATCAGCGAATGTGCATTTGATGAGCCGCGGAAGCGCGCCACTGCTAATGCTCACTAACCCCATGGGACAAAGGCGTGAGTGTATGTATATGTATATATGTGTAAACTGTAAAAAAATTAAGTCATTAGACCGAGCGGTTTAGGCTCTGCTAATCATGCACAGAGCAGATAAAGATAAGTTGTGTAATTTTGTCACTAATACAGTACAGATATTAGTGCTGACGGCGCGAGTGTTGCGAGTCCGCGGTCTGCACGCCGCCGTGGCTGGCGTTGTATCAGCGAATGTGCATTTGATGAGCCGCGGAAGCGCGCCACTGCTAATGCTCACTAATCCAAATCGCTTCAGACTTAACAAAAACTTAAACTTCTCCGTGATCTACACTTGCAGTTTATCAGTACCCCTTAAAAAATAATCCGCGACTTATTTTCCTAATATAAAAACCAAATATAATATTTAACACAATATAAATACCTTCACACATTTTACAGATAAGACAAGCTTTAATAAGACGGCCTGGCTCCGCCGTGTGTTCTGTACGTACACCTACAAGTTACAACTTATAACATAATTTGTCATAATTTAAAACACTGACTTGTTGAAGACCTTTGAAAGTCTTCGTTGAATTTTGTTTGTTGAACATTATACCAGTGGCGGTGCCGAGGGTGCATGCAGCCCCACAGCCACGCCCATTGTATAGGACTAAATTAGTATAGCTTAGAGGAACACTATTTATGGTACTTACCCATAAAATCTTTATGCAATGAATATTCTATTAATTTTTCACCGAATGTTTTTGGGTCAATGTCGACTGATATTTACAACAGGACGTCGTTGACAAAACCTTACTGCTCGGGTGTACTACTGAGGCTTGTACAAAACATTAAATTTGATAAGTTTAGACATGGGATGGTAATTATACACCACCTACATTGGGGCAAAGTATACATATGACATATCATAACTCTATAGTATAGGCGTAGATGGAAAATAAACGTTGGCTTTCATGGCACGTTAGGAAAAATACATCGCATTGACTGTTCTAACTGTTCTCCATCGCAACACAGCGGACATTCTAAAAGTAGCCAAGAAGGTAATGACATGGAGGCCAGTCACTAATACTGAAGCGCGGCACGCTCTAGCTGAGTAGCGGCGCACTCGGAGCTGGGACATCAGGGCGGCAAATAAAACAGGCGCTCAGTACACAACGACATTTATTTAGTGTTCACATTACTATTAAGATGGCGGCACGCACCACGACCTCACCGACTACAAACGTAAAACAAAAGGCTAATACATATCCAATACAGCTGATAACTTATTACATTACAGACTCTACTCAAATCATTTCGCACACGTGTGTTTCGGTTGGCGTGCAATGATGCGTTGTACAAAAGTTGGTGAGGCCGGTGCGCTTGCATTACATAGATCAACTAGTCACTAGAACACTCAGCAGAACATATTACGTAGCTGCACACCGCCACCCGCCGCCGCCGCCGCCGCATGCCTCTACGGTGTATCATCATCGTAACATTACTAGGTATTACATTCATACATTTTAATGTAAGCTATCTTACACAATCGTTATATGTACTTGTAAAAATACTAATGAGATAATTGCGATATTTCCGACAAATCGGTCAAAATATTTAAACAGGTGGTGTCGGAACCTAGTCAGACATATCGTCGGCTACAACGTGGTACCTAGCGGTGACGCTGCGGTGGGCGCGACATACGGCCGCCCGGCCGGCGCGGTCTTAATTCTATCATATCATTATAGATATAAATCATTATTAGAGTAAATATTTAGTACGTACGGAATCATTACATATTATAGACTCGTGAAAAATAATATAACAAATAATTACTAACATATTTGTACTGGGTTACAACTTATAAACTAATAAAAAGAAAATAAAATCAGTCTTAACTTAATTTTGTACAGTCTTGTGTAAAATGGCAGTGAAAGAGATCATTATTATTATATCTGAGTATTTGTACGATCGTGTATATTACGAAATATGAGTGAAGACACAGGTTAAGAGCTACACAGACATGTAGAAACACCTCCACGATACTGATCTGTGTAGCGGGTGCTACAGTACATGTTGTATACTCTACAGTCTGTGGACAACACCAAGACTCTGGGTTAGAGAACTTCTTGTTAGTACACACACATTAGATTCTTCACACAATAACATTAGTTAAACAAAAATATAAAACATAAGTACGTCCAATAAAATATAATATTGTATAAAGTGCTATATTTTACTTAACTATCGAGCCGTAAGAAAGGAAACCGCTTGACATAAACAGAAGTCTTAAGTTGACATCAAACCAACGTACTATGGTGTACAAACCCCTCAAAAACCAACAGGTTCATCAGACGGTTTTGGAGTATAGAGATATTGTTGTACTGCCATTCCTTTAAATACTCTGTCTAGACTTTCCAAATCTGTGTCGAGTTCACTTTGCTCTCAACCCACTCCGTCATAAGCATTATGAAACTTGGCTGCAACTGCCTTATTGCCGCAGTGGCTTTTGCGACATAGCTCAAGGAACAGACCTCGAGAATCCCCTCTGAACTATTTGTATACCACAGGCAGTTACTACCTCTCCAGCTGTGGCTGTATGTGACGCACCCACCATACAAATTAAAGTTCTAGCGAGTTCTTAACAACTGTTGCGATCCGGGAATTGTTCAGTCAATCAATACATATATATCAAAATTGATTGGTTATTAAAACCTTAATACATAAAATCCCTATGTACTTATTGTGTGTTACATTTACAAAAATATGTAGGCATATAATTTGTACAAAACTCATCACATTCACATTGGTGGGTTAAGTGATTACACTTGTATCAGTCTTAATATAAAATCATAATCTAATGGGAAAATATACTTCTTTCTCATTTGGAAGCACCTTTACAAGGCCGCGGAACAAGTGCGTAACTTGTGAATACCAACATCAACTATGCTACCTAGCAGTAACTACACATACTGACTGAGTGACTAGAAATTATGTGCATATTTTATTAAAATGAAGAGGTATGAAAATGTGAGTAGTATAAATGTGACACGAGAATGTTGGCTCTATAGTTAAAATAAAAATAGCATAAATAACAATGACGACTTACGTGTAACACACATTTGGTTAAGCTCTACGTTACAAACTAATTACTTTTGATAATTATATCTTCCCCTCAGTGGCGTAGCGTGGGGGGTGCTGGGGGCGGGGGCATGGCCCCGGGCGGTACATTTTTGGGGGTTATCACTGCAAGAAAAAGACTTTTCCCCAAATATTTGGGGAAAAGTTTTTTTCTTGCAGTAAAGTAGGGGCGGCAAATTTCTGGCCGGCCCCGGGCGGCAAAAACCCACGCTACGCCACTGCTTCCCCCGCAGTCGAATTCCATACTCATAGATATGTAAGCAGTAAAGTAAAGTAAGTATTAGAGACATCAGCAAAGGATCTCAGTTTACAAGTGCAGATTTGGGTTTGATCAACAGCAGGATTAGATGAAGATTCAGAAAAAAAAAATGCTCAAGTGTTGTTCGCGTTTGTATAGGTATGAAATATTTTTTAAACGTGTTTTTAGCATGAAATGCAACATGGTACATAGTTGTATTATTTTAATTTGATTAATTTGAGATTGAGATCTACCGTGCCGATAAACTGTTCATTAACGGTGAAATAAAATAACGCGAGGTATATTCCATGCATTAAGTACACAGGCTCACGTATCGAGTAGAATATGGCTCCATCTGCTCAGTGCGCGGCCTAGGCTTTGTAGGCGGGGTGCGGGTGCGCGCGCAGCCACAGCGCGGCGGCCAGCGGCAGCGCCAGCGCGTGCAGCGCCAGCAGCGCCGCGCCCGCCGCCAGCGGCACGCGCGCCGCGCGCCACAGCGCCGCCGCGGCCCGCGCGCCGCACGCCGCGCGCTGCACGCCCGCGCCGCCGCCCGACGCCGCCGCCACGCGCCGCGCCGCCGGGCACGCGCCGCCCTGACCGACATATGTCATACGTAACTATATGACTCTAACGCGCCGACAAAACAACCAATATTGATACCATTTCTTGTTAAATTTTATGTATCCCAAAAATAAACTCATTGTATGTTCTTAAAAAAATCGGCTAAGTGCGAGTCGGACTCACGCACAAAGGGTTCCGTACCATTGACTAGGTAAACTGCAGTGGGTACACAATTGAATGAAAGGTAAATTGCGGTTTACGATTTATGACGTATTAACTAGATCTTGTTCAAACCATTTTTCGGTGGAAGTTTGCATGGTAATGTACATCATATATTTTTTTTAGTTTTATCATTCTCTTATTTTAGAAGTTACATGAGGGAACACACATTTTACCACTTTATTCAGTTTAGAAGTAAATTATATTAAAAATATATAATATTATATATAAGCTGTGGTAGCCTAGCGGTGTGACCAGTGGACTGAGATGTCAGAGGTCTCGAGTTCAAACCCAAGGCACGCACCACTGACTTTTCGGAAGTTATGTGCGTGCGTATTTATCGCATGCTCAAAACGGTGAAGGAAAACATCGTGAGGAAACCTGCATGCTTGAGAGAATTCTCGATGGCATGTGAAGTCTGCCAACCCGCAGTAGGCTAGCTTGGTGGACTAAAGCCTAAACCCTCTCAATTGAGAGGAGACCCGTGCCCAGCAGTGGGACATTAATGGGTTGATGATGATGATGATGATGATATTAAAAACCTCAATATCATTTTTTAACACCTATCCATAGATACCCCACATATATGGGTTTGATAAAAAAAAAATATTTTTGGGTTTCAATTCTAAGTATGGAGAACCCCAAAAACTTATTGTTTTTTTTTTCTATTTCTGTATGAAAATCTTAAGCTTATCTTAATTTTAATCAGAATACATCTACTTACTAAGTTTCAACAGTATAGTTCTTATAGTTTCGGAAAAAAGTGGCTGTGACATATGGATGGACAGACATTGGCTACAGAACCCTAAAAACCGAACGAACCAAAACTAAAACGTTTAAAATAACTTAATACAGTTTTAACTTCTTTTTAGTTTTAAAGGTATGAAGTCAGTGCTGGTGCCTGGTTTGAAGCTACCCCATTCAAGATCACGCACAATGAGTGTACATACTTTTACATTTGGCTTGGCACCGTCTTCATACCTTTAAAACTAAAAAGAAGTTAAAACTGTATTAAGTTATTTTTAACTTTTTAGTTTTGAAGTCGGTTTTTTTAAATGCAGTTTTTTATTTTTTATTTACACTGTCAATATGTTTTAAGACGTTTATTTCTCATAAAGAACAACACTTCATTTATCTGAGAAATACAAGGATATCTTATTCTATGGTTAGGTCATAGTAACAGGTGCTGGAACACGTATCGATATTAGACTAACACATAATAACAGTTAATTAAGTTATGTTAAAACATTTAACCAATTTAACTCCTTTAGTAGGTAGATGTTATCACTACAAAATACAAAACAAAAATAAATTAGTAGGTAGTCTCTAAACAAATTGTCAACATTGCACAGCCAAGACTGGTTTAACGCGATGCATACAGGAGTGACGATTACAACGACGGCTTCTATTAAGTATCGGAACTGACTTGCTAATGCTGTGTGTTTGAGAAAGCAATTGTATTTGTTTATAATGTAATTATTTATTATTGTTTTTTTTTTTTAATAGATTTTTATAAGTTTAAGTAATTTATGTAAGTATTATTAATGTATTAACTTTTAATGTATTTTTATTGTATTTATTTACGTATTTTTAAGTAATATATGTATGTAGTGATTGTACGAGCTGAGCTGTACATTGATCTTTACATACTTACATTATTACGTGCGAGCATTGAACTTAGGTAATTAGGTCAACATTCACTGAACATTGTCATATTGCAATTATGTATTTACATTAGTTTTAGTAACAATAAAACCTTTACTGATAAAAAAAAAAAAAAAAAAAAAAAAAAAAAAAAAAAAAAAAAAAAAAAAAAAAAAAAAAAAAAAAAAAAAAAAAAAAAAAAAAAAGAGGAAGCCAAACATCCTATGATCATCCCATACGACAGTCGACTGACTCACCTGCTTATCGATCAAGCTCATCGACAAACCTTCCACGGAGGGCCAAAGCTCACTCTCTCACACCTTCGTCAAAAATATTGGATTATTAGCGGGAATCGAGCAACGAAGATGCAAATCAGGAAATGTGTAATATGTCGTAAGAACAATCCGATAAAACAGCATCAATTGATGGGAGAACTTCCAAGCGCAAGATCAAATCCAGCTCCACCCTTTTACCATACAGGAGTGGACTATACAGGATTTGTGGACATTAAAATTAACAAAGGAAGGGGAGCTAGAACAACCAAAGGCTACATAGCAGTCTTCATATGCATGGTGACAAAAGCTGTGCATATTGAACTGGTATCAGATCTTACCAGCTCTGCATTTTTGGCTGCCCTAAACAGGATGGCTGCAAGGAGAGGCGCCCCTCGCCATTTATATAGTGACAACGGGACAAACTTCGTCGGCGCAAATCGACAACTCATGGAACAGTACTGGGAGATTGAACAAGGTTACAAAAATGAACAGCTACAACAGGAAATAGCTGAAATGAACATTGAATGGCACTTTAATGCCCCCGCTTGGCCATCGGCGGGAGGATTGTGGGAACGTGCAGTCCGAAGTCTAAAACATCATATGAAAAGAGTTGTGGGAGAACAAAAGCTGACTTTTGAGGAGTTCTCCACGATCCTAACAAAACTAGAAGCCTGTTTAAATTCCAGACCACTGTGCCCCCTTAGCGAAGATGTGGAAGACCTGGATTGTCTAACGCCTGCGCATTTTCTATCAGGTAGGTCGGGGTTGACAGTTATAGAAACAAAAGAAGACGCCCGAACGAGGTGGGAACTAACAAGAAAGATTTTCGCCGAAATTTGGAAGAGATGGAAAAATGAATATCTTTGTCAGCTGTTAGCCAGAACGAAGTGGCCGAAACCTCAACAAAACCTGAAGATTGGTGACTTAGTGGTTATTCATGACGACCATCTACCAGCGGGAAAATGGCTAATGGGTAGAATTACAGACCTTCACCCTGGGGAAGACGGCTATGTACGTGTCGTTAGCCTTAAAACAAGAAACGGTTATATGAAGAGACCTGTGATTAAACTATCCATTTTGCCTATTAATAGCGACAATACTGCCAAACAACTAAACTCCAGCAAAACAAGCGAAAATCAGTCGACTGACATTACAAATGAAAATCCAAACAAAGAACCGATGACTCCGCGGCGATCCACATCGACATACCGAAAAATCAATTTTATTGGACTGGTTATGGCGCTATTATATTTACAAAATTCTATAGCGGCCGCAAACACAACAAACATCGTCGAACTTAACCAAGGCCTTTATTTTGATAAACTAACCAACATGCAGTTAATTCGTGGCGAGTGGAAGATAATTGTGTATTATGACGTCAAGCCTTACTGGCAGGGCATAACAGTATTTAACAAATTCACCGAACACTTGAAAAGTACCTGCGAGAAAATAGAACAAAAAACACAATGTACTGCAATCGTAATACAATTACAGCACGCGCTCGCCGAACTGGGTCACTATAACAATATGTTGCTGAATCCGCAGGGTCGAATAAATATGAGAAGCAAACGTGGGCTTATCAACGGTGTCGGTTCCATCGCTCGGTCATTGTTCGGCGTATTAGACGATGACTTCGCAAAACAATATCAACAAGACATTGACCTGGTCAAGAAAAATGAGAAACATCTGGCATTGCTATTGAAAAATCAGACGTCCGTAATAGAAGCAGAATACAATTTATTACGGAGATCGGAAGAAGCAGTCGAAAAACAGTATAAACTATTTAATCAACATCTGTTGAACCTAGACAAATTTACGAACTCTTTAAAAAAGGAAATTAGTTCTCAGGATATGTCAATTGAGTTCGCGATGTCTGCCATTACAGCCAATAGCTTGATAGAGCATCTAAGGAATGTCCAAGAAACCCTCATAGACACGGTAACTAATATCTATAATGGCAAGATGAATTTACACCTGATAGCCCCAGAACAGCTGCGGGATGAACTGAATATAATCTCGGGTCAGCTTTCAAAAGATTTGATTCTTCCCATCGCCAGTGTGCAAACAGAGTTGTTCCATCTATATCACCTTTCACAAGTACAGGCTAGAATGACAGAACGACACCTTATAATCGAGATAAAGGTACCCTTAATCAACAGAGAAAATTATGAGGTTTTTCGAATAATACCTGTACCAAAAAAGGACGAAGTAAATATGGTCACCCTGCTACCGGTAGCTGACATCTTGGCAATAAACATACAGAAGGATTCGTACCTACCTATTACTGTTCCTGAAATACATCAATGCATACAGCATGAAGCTACGACTCAATTATGTTCTCTACAGTCTCCAATCCATCACATGAAGTCTGATGAGAGCCTCTGCAAGAAGAACAAGAACGCTCTTCACTGCGAAACAAAATATGAAACCTGTCAAGATATGTGGAGGGAATTACACAACATAAACAGTTACCTCTATTTTTGTTGTCAACAATGCGAAGTACGTATTATTTGTGGGCTTCAAGTTTCAACGCAAATACTTTACAATGCCGGAGTCATATCACTTGACAGTGAATGCATAATCAAAGGGGAAACTTTTACTGTTTATCCCCGTAAGCAACTGAGGAATGAAATTCGAGCCCAGGTTGACGAGGTTCCCGTAGAAATCCCTACAATAAACAATATCATCAATCTACATGTACCGGTTTTGAAACTTGATCCCAAGAATGAGACGATAATGGAGCCGAGAACATTACTGCTAGATCTCGAAAAACAAGTGAAACAAATGAAAGCGGCAACCGCAGGAGACATTTTATTAGATCGAGCCTCATACCACGATGTCCACCAATATGTAGTCCTATACATATTGCTGTCGGTAGTAGCGCTAGTTGCCGCAATTTATGTTTACCGCAAACTTCGTAAACATCGCGCAGACCAGACGACCCCTCGTCCTCTACGTGTGCTCGATCCAGCGCCCCGTAGGAGATCGACAGCAAGTATCGCAGACCACGCCGTGTTTGACGTCACGGACGAAAGCTGTACAGTACACTTATCAAGTGCCCGTACACTTAACAAAGCAACGTCACCTATCACGCGTAGTGATTTTATATTATAAGAATTAGTTGTAAAATGTTTTTATTGTATTTTTATTAACACTTTTACATTTTTATTTTTTTTTATATAACATGTTTCGATGTACAATTGTTATTTTTGTGAGTGGGCAATATGTACGAGCTGAGCTGTACATTGATCTTTACATACTTACATTATTACGTGCGAGCATTGAACTTAGGTAATTAGGTCAACATTCACTGAACATTGTCATATTGCAATTATGTATTTACATTAGTTTTAGTAACAATAAAACCTTTACTGATATCGGTTGTTTACTCCTTTTAACATTAACACTATAACATTAACTAACATACCAACAAACATTTCACTGTTGGGCAACATACCCCAACAGTTATTATTATTATTTGATTTATATTACTGGTGCTTGCTATATTACTGTACTTTATTTATGTATTATAGTGTCTATTTACTTTTATTTACTTGATTAATAGATATATTTATACATGCATTAGAGTATACTTCATAATATGTAGGTACGAGTTTTCAGTGGGGATTTTTATATTAAATGATTTATCTCATTGTGGGAAAATTGTTTTAAATATTTACCTTTTTATTAGTTTTCTTATTTATAAATCAATGTGAAGCTCGAATTCTTGAATCAGACTGTATTTTTAGGAATTAATGAAATTCTAAACTTCAATGGGGCCCATGTGGGATTTTGCAGGACACCTAAATTCAGCTAATTATGCAATTCGAAAAATCTACTACATATTTACATACTTACGGATATAAAATACACAAAACTATGTAGTTTATTATCATGGTTTCGATTTAGATTTTTTGTACAAAACCCTAGTTATAAGGACTTGATCCTGACCACAGGATAGGGAGGACACAAATGTATGATTCAACACATTTACATCAATATACATATTGTGAGGTATATATTGATCAATATATTGTGAGGTATATATTGATCAATATATTGTGAGGTATATATTGATCAATATATTGATGTAAATGTGTTGAATTAGTTATTCAACATAACACAGTTTCATCATTTGCCAACATAACACAAAACTACTGCTACTGCGCACTGAATGTGAGCCGCAATTGAATAACGTACCTGTTGGTCATCAGTAGGGTCAAGTTGATCAGCAGGTATGGGGCGGCAGCAAGAGGGCGGCACCCAGTAGTAGGCGGCCGGCGCGCCCACGGACAGGTCCAGCGCCGCCGCGCCGTCCGCGCCCGCCCGCGCGCGCGCCCACGCCGAGTGCTGCCAGTCGCGCGGACCCTCCGCGCCGCAGCACTCCAGCTACATCATTTATTATTACAGATTACCAATGCATGTTACAGATAACACTGCTAATTACAGTTAACTAACCCCCTGCTGTATAACATCGAGCAACTGTGTGCGCGTGTGCAGCACACCGTATTCATGGCGCACGGTGTGATCGAGTGCATCCATGAGCGCGCGTCGCAGTTGTGGCTGGTGTGCAGCACCCCACCAGACCGCCGCCGCCTCGGCGACGGCCGTCAGCGCCAGCAGCGAGAAAGCAGCTGCCAGCAGTGGAGCGGAGCTCCGCGCCGCGCCGCACAACGCAGCCAGAGCGCCCAACGCCAGCACCCCGCCCCATGCAGCAACCGCTAACAGACCCGCGCGTGCAGCCGAACTTTCATTGCCTTGCCCGTCCCATAACGCCCACGCCGCGAACCCGCACGCACTACTGCCTACACACTGCAACGTAAAAAATACATATTTATGAATAACATGAATATATATTAAAACCAAACAAAAAAATCCAAATACCACTCTCCTATTTTGATAAAGTGAAAATAAAATTTGAAGCACCTAAACACTTGTAGTACATGTGTAACCTCATAAATATTTGGGGGTAATACTGTGAGCTTGAACTCCTCAATTACTCGAACTCGATAACAATAATAAATGATAGTGAAGGCAACATGGCTTGTTTAGATGCTAGTCAGTGTAATGTAAACACAGGCTCATAATGGTTATCTGGACTTCACACATTAGTCCTTACTACATAAAGTTAAATGATACAATTAATCGTACATCTTTCCTAATAATTCTTATTAAACTACGGTTTGTGTCCTAGTACTATAACATAATAATATGTCCTAGGGCCTATGGGGCCGCACAATGAAATGATGCTTAGTAGTGCATTATGATCTAATACACTACTTACTATAAACAAGAGTTGATATATGCTCCTTTAAAATAACATTAAACGATACTTACCAAGAATATTATATTAAAAAGTATTAACAAGCACTTCATCAATGAGTAACACCGAGACAAGCCCATGGCTTCCGTTATCGATAAGTGTGCGAAATAATGAAAAATATACACTAATCCAATCAAATTATTTCACGTTCGAAAATAGAGTAAGTTGTTTTGTTTTAGAGTTATTTCATTGTGGTAGTATATTTGAATAATTTCGTAATTCTCGCAGAGTTCAATGCCTCCAGTTTGACAGTTTATTTTATACCACAGATTATTATATTTACCTGTACAGAATATATTAGTATTACCACCTACCAAAGATATTTTTATGTAAAAATATTTTTTTATATTCCCAAATCAGAATAAGCAATAAAATACAAATAAATTAAAATAGGTATTTATGACATGTATTAAGACAGGATTGCTGTTTAGAAATTATGAAATGTATTGCTTATATTAACTGTATTTATAAATGACTGCTCCATAAGAAGAAGCTCTGTAGAAGGAACGCGTCAATTGCCCATTGTAATTAAAGTAAAATCTTTAATTAAAATGCACTTAAATTATTTGTAAAATAAATAAACACATATATAAATATTTCTGGACATTATGACTCAGCGCCATTTAGTTCCGCCCGAGCTCAGCAACGAGACTTCTGTTACGAATACTAGATGGTTGTTAGACTACATATATACTTTTTTTTGTAAATGCATACCATTTTATACATCCATGACTCGGAAACAAATGTAAATACTCATCACACAAACATTTGTCCCTACCGGGATTCGAACCCGGGACCCATAGCACAGCAGGCAGCGTTAACTACCGCTGCTAAACGGGTCGTCAGAAATCAATAAGATATGAAATAAGATTTTGATGTGCATTTATTTATTTAATACTAGCTGCTTCCCGCGACTTTGCCCGCATGGTATAAAGATAAAAAGCCTATGTGTTAATCCAGGTAATAAATTATAATTAATATGCTAAATTTCATTCATATCTGTAAAGTGGTTTTTGAGTGAAAGAGTAACAAACATCCATCCATACATCCATATTTACAAACTTTCACGTTTATAATATTAGTAGTATTAGAAAGAGACAAAGTTTGGAGGATGTAAAGGGTAATCTCTCTAGATCAACTGAACCGATTTAGAAAATTCTTATCAATAGAATGTAACGTTATCTATGAATGACATAGACTATGTTTATAAAAAAATAATTATCCACCTACCAGTGCGATGCCGAGACCGGTAGTCCTGAATGAATTTGATAGTACATAGTTTGACATAAATTAATCACATTTTATACAGTTTGGCAGTGGACAGGGCACATCCCTCGAAGAACGCATGGCCGATGGGGCTTGAAGGTTCTCGAGTGGCGACCACGTACTGGAAGACACAGCTTGGGCAGGCCCCCTGCAAGGTGGACTGACGACCTAGTGAAGATCGCTGGAATCCACTGGATGCGGGTGGCGCGGGACCGGTCGTCGTGGCGATCCTTGGGGGAGACCTATGTCCAGCAGTGGATGTCTGACGGTTGATATGATGATGATTTATCTATTTTATACAGAATACCGTCCTTTTGAATCACGCCACTTTTCGAACACCTTTTTTCCAAGAATAGCATTAACACGCGGAAAGAACGAAGATTCATAAGTATATGGTGGATATAGACATTTTATACCTATTTCTTTCTTTTTTAAATTATTTAAATTGCAATATCTTAATAGGCAACTAAGTTTTAAGAACCTACTTATTGTTAACATCTGTAAAATTTTGTACACTTAGTTCGGAATAAAGATAGATAAAGTTAAATAGAATTTAAGTTTCCCTCAAACATAATGCAACATAATTATATGAGGCATCATTAGAGTCAGCAGTTCAGCACTGTATTTGAGGGTTATTTAAAATTGAGAAGCATTTGTGTATGCCTTGCCCTAAACTTTTTGAGTTCTAATAAAAATTGTTTTTATTTATTATATATTTCCCTTGTTTAATCGCATAGTTAGTATTAGTATAGAATTAATAAAATATTATTGTGTTGCTACCACTATGTGTGAATACTATTTTACCAATACAACAACAACATAAAAAAAACAGTAATGCTTGTTTTCTTTGAATATGCCATAAACAAATTCATTGTATGCCCGGTGCAGTTTCACAGCGGCGAACCCAACACGTACGAACAACGTTCGGCGCATAGACAATACAATCCTTGACAGCGAACGGAATGTCTCTCACAAAAACATAAATAAATGGCCACCGTTGTTATTACGTTCTTCCTATTTGCAAGATTTTCTGTTTGTAAAATGGACGCCGACTGCATTGAAAGGCAAAGGTATTACATAGTGTTATTGTGAGTCTAGACACGGTTGCACGTGAGGTAGTGTCGAAATAAAGTTTCTTAAATTGAATAGAGGTCGTTGACAGAAAGTTTCGCGCCACTGTGTTAGAGCAACTTCGTGGTTGTGTTGTATTCCGCCGTCCGCGACGCCTTTCAGTAATGTTATCAATGAAAGGACGTTATTTACAGGGATCAACTTTTATCCCGGAGAGAAAAAAGGTGGAGCATGAATTCTCAAAGATTAGAAGAGATTGTGGCGGAGCTGATGAAGCCCATCAGCGATGCCCGCCGGAGCTTCGACACGGACCTGAGCGCGGTGAGTCCTTGGCCGCGCGCTGCCGGCCCGCCGCGGTGCAGTGCATCGCCGCGCGCAGCGTTTCCTATATTAATTTTATAATGACCTGTAGTTTTTAACTTCGTAAAATCATCACCCTAGTGTTTTCAGTGACCTTCGATATATACTGGATAATATTTGTAGTGCTTAATTTTAAAGTGTTGACTTTTCATAGGAACACTATCTTGATACGATTTGCATTTTGCAGTTTAATTATTGTGGGTTGTGACAATACAATATATATGTAGTGAATTCTCCTTACCCCTGTTTTCCTATACTTATATGTATTGTATGCCTATCAATAAATATTTACTGCATTTGTGTATTGACAATGGCTAGGGATACAAATGTCAGAATGTACTGTTTGTAAACAATATGGAAAATTAATACTTTTAATTTACTCAAATAACTTCAATATGATTACATTATTATTATCATCAATGGATATAATATACCGGTCCTTGTGGAAGTCTATATAAGTATTTCACAATCAAAATAGTTTAAGTTAAGTTACATATCCATTCTACTACTTGTAACTGTTGCATATAATTCTTGTAGGTCTAAAAGTCTGTGGTGCATGACCACAGTTTGTGTGTGAGAACTTTAAATCATCACAGCTCCTTGAGTTTAAAATGGAGACTTAACAACAACAGAAAATCCCTATCAGTTTGATGATTGATGAGCGCGCTTGTCTATCACAACAAGCCTACTAAGTCAATTTGTATATCACAAGTCTTATCTCATAAATCAACCTTGAGATTGTTTGTGCACTGTCCCAATGCATTTAGCTATTACAATATTCATCAGTGAGCTTACCCAATTACTCTGGTCTGTTTCATCTCCAATTTATCATTTCTCTAAAGGAATACATGTTATAATAATCAATCCATTCATCAATCAGTTAATAACATTATATGTATAAATAGTTAATGTCTGATGAATTATCCATACCATATTATTTTGTTTTTATAAATCACAGCTATTACCTGAATATTGTATTATAATACCCATTATTTTAATAGAGTGTCTATGGAGTTTTAGCGGGTTCTTCTCCATAATTTCATCTTGGAACTTTGGAACTGTGCAACTAGAAACATAACATTTTAAGTGCTTGAAAAAGTTTGTGTGAAATAAATACCTTTTGGTTTGATTTAACTACATATAGTTGGAAGATGAATAAAAATACTTGTAGTTTGAGCTAAGCATCATCCAGCAAAAGTCATTACTATAT
The DNA here is from genome assembly GCA_905163465.1 of Craniophora ligustri. NCBI lineage: Eukaryota > Metazoa > Arthropoda > Insecta > Lepidoptera > Noctuidae > Craniophora > Craniophora ligustri. Next base: position 114,008 of record LR990963.1, read on the forward strand.
TAAGTTTATGGCTTAGTGCTTGTTGTTTAGATTAAGGATATTATGCTTGCAGATATTGCCATTTATAGTGATTTGTTAGGTATTGAGACTATTTCATGAATGCATTTGGGTTTTGGTGTATGTAATAAACCATGGTACAGTCGAGTTTATTAATATATTGGCATTGCCAAGGGTTCAAATATTGTAAGCGTTTGAAAGCACAATAAATTCTATACAACTTATAGATCAAAAATATGTCCTCATGTAAACGGTTCAGTAATATATACCATGCTTAGGGCAATAATATGTGATCACCTTGTGGCTTCAATAATATCTGAGCAGGCTAAGCTTCATAATTTTTCATGGAAAATAAATTATATATCTGAATAAATAAGATCTAGTTTATATTTACAGAAATGACAGTAGTTACCATTATTTACCTTGCATTTGTTTTTCAATACATATTTGTGAATCTTACACTGTTAATAAAATAATGTGCCTTTGGCCGTAAACATATTACTGAAAAAAGCAGTCACATATTAACAAATCTAAATCTTGACTACAATTTAATGATACTTACAGTTGTCACATTGTTATGAACTTTTTTGATGTTAATATATACTTTTGAACCCTAGAAATGCCCATATATTAATGAACTCAACTGTACTGCTGCAACTGATCCTAATTTGGAGTAGGATGAAGTCATTGCAGTATGCTTATATCAGTTTAGTTAGGGCTGCCCCATAATTTGTTAATTTTGACCGAGCAACCAGTAGCTTTTTCTAATAGATGGTTTGTTTGTTTTCTCATGGCTGTGAAGTACAATCCTGTCCAACTGATATGTCTCAAGATTTACACATTCAAACTCACCAACTCTTCCTTTCTTCAGTACTGAATAATTATTTTATTTCATACTAGCTGCCTCCCGCGGCTTTGCCCGTGTGGTATATAGATATATAGATATATAGTTATTAAAGATTTGTACCCCCAGAAATGGCAGAATATTTTGGAGATTTTAAACCGTAACAACCTGGAAACAATATTCCTACAAATAAAATATTCTATTCTATTCTAACAATTAGTCTTCAGTTTTCTTCTATTAGTGTAGAAAGTAATAAAATATAAAATATGAGACATCGCTAAAAAAGATGAAGTAAATATGTCATAGGTAGTTATGATGGATAAAGTATAGGTATATAACATAGGCATGGAAGTCAATGCTGGAGGATTGACTCTAGGAGGTAGGGCATAGCGAGATTTCTCGCTCAAATTGAGCTGCCCGACTGGGGAAGTACCTCCGCCTTACAGAATACCGCAGTGAATCAACAGTAGTTGTTTTTCTGCGAGTGAGTAAGGTTACCAGAGCTCGTTGAGGAGTGACTATTCTGACAGCATGGGCATTCCATTTGCTGTCAGTTTAGTAATTCCTTATTTTAAGGAACCAAAACGGTTTCTGTAGGGGTGTGCAACGCATTTGCAAGCCTTCAGGTGTTGCAAATGTCCATGGGCGGCGGTCATCACTTACCATCAGGTGAGCCGCCTGCTCGTTTGCCCCTTATCGCAATAAAAAAAAAAAAAAAAAAATTGACTTCCATACCTGAATGATGGTATAATATGTTGTTAAAGGTCGTCCGGTGCATCCCAGATAATGTGGCTTGCTAACTACTAATTGCATGTGTTAAGTTTATTGCATTACTTGAGGCTTTGTATGTATTAAGTACTCCCAATTTTATTCCATTGCATGCTGTTTACACCAGTGCTGCTATCTCTGGGTAAATATTGTAAAACGGCCATGCAACTGAGGCAGTGAGCTAACATTCACACAAATCTATTTGCTCGGCCTCTTTCCCCAATTTGTCTTTAAGAAGACAATACATTTGTGGCCTAGTTATTGTGTTTATCTACTTTTTGTCCACAAGTGTGGTACCACATACTTCCGAATACTTACTTGTTGCAGTAATTAATTTTGTCTATACATAATAATATTTAAAAAACGAAAAGTTTGATTTTTGTTTGTTTATATTGAATAGGCTCTATAACTATTGGACCAATCTGAATAATTCTTTCACTATTAGAATCATCATCATCATGATGATTAGAATGTTACATGAAAATTATTTATGATGAATAAAAGTTATATTTTTCCGTGCGAAACCGGGGCGAGCCGCTAGTTATATCGCTGCTAGTATTGCTTTATTTCAAAATAAAGCAATAATGCTTACATGACTATTCATCAAACATTTAAATACTAATTATTTTATTTTTCTAAAAAAACATCTAGTAAAATTACATGAATTTGCTTAAAAGATATTAGTTTAAATGATGTTGGACTAGTTGCTACGTCCAAAACATGGTCTGTGTTAAAATATTAAATTAACACTTATGATTATTATATGATAGTTTTTAAAATGTCGATTTTAAAAACTATCGGCTCTTATGATTATTATCTGCTATTCGAAAGTTCTGCAATGAACACTAGGGTGGAGTGAAATGGTAAAAAAAAATTTTTTTTTGGAATTTCACTTTTCCTGTGTTATTAACAGATGACCGTACATAAAAGCTTTATTCATGCTAAAAATCAAAACCCTGCGGCTTTATTATGAGGTGGCGCGCTATGAGTGTAAATTGAAAAAAAAGACAATTTTTACGACTATCGTGTACCTGCACGTCAATGTTATTGTGTATCTATATCTAATAAAACTTATATTTCACGTTACTTTAAAGGGTTAGCTTGATCGTCTTTGCATAGCTTTCTTAAACTTTCTGATTTAACTGGTAACGACAAGTGTAAAAAAAGAACGATTATTCGTCAATAAAATGCCAAAAACTCGAAAAGACTTGCGATGCCCCTTGTTTGACGATATAAAACTAAGTGATAATGTTTTACCAACTTATTGTGATATTATAAAATATTACAATTGGTTAAGAAATGACTTACTGGAACTGAATAATGGTAAAGATTCTGCAGTGAAAGATTTGTATGAAATGATAGCCGCTGATATGGTCCAATTCATATCTTTAACATGATTCAAAGATCTTTGTATCTACCGGATGACCAAAAAAGCGTTGTTATAAAAAATATTCTGAGAAATTCCTTCTGTGCACATCCAGAAAACATACTATTAGCAATGTTACAAGATGATGAGTCTCACATAAAGGAACTAGGACTTCATAGAGTTTTAAAGGCAAGAAAAGAGTTTAAAGGAAAGAAAGTAAGAGAATTTCAACTCCCAAATCATAAAATCAATGCATCGAACTATGATTTGATTGACTGGTCAAATGAAAAAATAACAGAACCTCCGATGACCATGAAATATAGTGACGCAGATATTTGAAGCGTGATATCCTCAGGTGGCAAATTATTTGAAATTGAAATGTATCCCTGCCACACTCAGGCAATAGAACGGTGCGTCAAGCTCGTTACTGAGGCTTCTTCATCTGTTTGTGGGCCAGAGGCAAGAGATTAATTCATTACCACGAGGATAAAGGCAATGCAAGACATGCCAGTATGTGACACAAAATTAAACAAAAAGAAGAGTCTGTAACTTCAGCTTCCGAGTGTTAAAATGCTTTTATTTAATATATATTGTATATTTATAAGTACAATACATAATTTCAAGCTTCAATATTTTCCTTTTGATAAATAGTTTGTCTCAAATAAAAACTTTATAAAAAACAAATTTTGTTATTTTCTTTAACTTTAAAATTTGATGCGACACCTTAAGATGTAAACGTAGAAAACTTGAAATTTTATTTTTATATCTCTAAGAATGTGGATCATCCATTGGTATTACAGGAGAAACAAAGTTTAAAAAAAAAATTGTTCACTCCACCCTAATGAACACCATGTGTAGGCAAGCAAGGCAAGTGTGGAGCGCTCCCGACTGGGTGGACTTATGGTCTGGGGGGCTGAAAACTAAATGGAGCGCCTTCGAAGAGACCTATGTCCAGCCGAGGACAGCCGCACTGATGCTGATGACAATGCAAATGCAATGATGAATTATTTACATTAAAGAGAAATAAAAACAAATAACCATTAAAAAACAACTATAGATAACAACAACTAATAAAATATTGTATAAAGTAGGTACCACAAAAATGGCCTGCATTGAATAGATAGAAATATAAACTACCCAAGCTAATAAGATTAGAACATAAGGGTGGATTGATCATTCACCTATTGATTATTTACCATGTTAACAGACTCACACGAGCGTACTGGATTATATTTTATTAAGTACTCGTTAAATAGGTAAAAAAAAACCTTTCATAACTCGATTGGCACAGTGGTTGAGCGATCGGCTTGTACGTCACGGGTTATGGGTTCGATCCTTACTCGGAGCAAATATTTTTGCGATCTTCAGGCAGTTGTTCCAGGTCTAGGCGTACGTGTATGTGAAAATTTGTGTTTGTAGACGCACCCACGACACAGGAGAGAATCCTAGTGTGGGGAAATGTTTATTTAAAAAAATAATGAATAGACAATTCCTCAAGAATTGTATTTTTTCTATAGTCTCGGACAGTTTGGAAAATAGCTGCGGATAAACAATGTAGCACACACATCATAATAATATGTTCCAACAGCTTGCACAACCACACACGGGATGCGTATTCTATGTAAATTTAACTAATTACCATAAACTTATACTTATTCGTATTTTTTCAATACACCCAATTCTTACTGCTAAAAGTATGAACACAATACAATTCACACATACGTTAGTTAATGTTAACATATTTATGTGTAGTTGCAGAACTTGACACTTTCTGATACTGCATGTCATTCATTAGCATGGGTTTCAAAATATTCCTTGTAGCCTTCTTTAGTTAAACTATAATATATTCCCGAGGACGTGGCGTTTTTGTACATACATCACATCACATATTGATTTCTCTTATATACATTTTCCGAATTTGAGGTTTCTTTGAATCCATTATCAGCCGCGACAAAATTATCAATCTGTGTTCAATCAAGTGATTGTTAATGATAAACAACAAGGATGCTTCGCCAATAATTACATTATTATAGATATATATTACTTTAGATTAAATTATTTTATCTGGTTTCTTGACCTCAGTAGATAGTCAACCCACGACTGTTGAAATTAGCCACAATTGGACCTTAGCGCACGTACAGGATGAGGCGCAGTCGCCGCCCGTACTCCCCGCCGCCGCCCGCCGCGCCGCGCTGTCTCTCAGCATCTAGTCGTAGCAAACAATACTACAGCTTCAGCTGGCCGGACTGACATCATACTTAATAGCCAGTTCAGACTGACCCACATCGTCAGGCTCACATATTGTAAACAAAGATGTCTATACAATACCTTAAAAGAGACCAAGACTTTTTTGAGTATGTTTCGGTATTTTTTATCAGAGGTCATTTAGATCCTAAAATAATCTTAAACATGACTTTTAAAAGTGTCTTTAAAAGATCCACACATGTAATTACATAAATAAATATCATTGAATGTCGCGTGTGTTGTAGTTGTATATCTATACCTGGGTCTATTCAATTTCACAAATAACTACACTTATAGACTATGCTATTGCTGGAATTTTGTCAAAAGTCCAGCAATATGTTAATAAAGCTGTGGCCTATGCCATATACAGGCAGCGTACGTATCAACTGTCGGAGTTGGTCTTCTTCGATGGGCACGTCCGATTCTTCTAAGTTTATCAATAACGTTAAGTTAACTGATGATGTGGATGCTTTATAATGTTTGAGCAAAGGCCAATGATACTTAATCTTTTCCGTTTCAAAAATATAAAAAAAGAATGAATTCAAATCGGACACAAAAGATTTTAGCTAGTCTCGAAAATTATTTAATCAAATAAAAAGATAATATAATTATCATATTCATTGAGACAGATTCGCCAGCGGCATAATAAACCAGTTCCATTTTATACTATGTTATATAAAAAATGTTTCATAACTTGCAAGTTAATAAACTGCGGTAATTTAACAACGAAAAAGTCGAATTTATACAAGTTAGAGACATCGTACGATTTAATGAGGTAGTATTTGTGAACCCGTAAACTCCTAAATGTATTCAGTAGGTAACTTACCGACGAACTTGCATAGTACTCTGCCATCCACGTGGACTTACAAGGGAAGTTCAATTATTTATTGCTTTTACGAAAACAAGGAAGTGTCTACTGATCATGATAACTTATTAGGTTATCGTAGAAGTGGCTTTGGACCGCTTCAGTAGACAGTTGGATGTATATAAACCCGTGCCTATGAAAGCTGTACAGGATCCGGGACGGATTAAATAATACACCGCAATAAAATCCTTAAAAACTAGTTTTATTACATAATTCAAAATAGGTACTAATTCGAATTAATTCGCGGTGAAAAAATGTGACAACATTATAAAGACAAGCGCGCTCTCAAGTGCAGAGAACGTGAAATAAATAGATTAATTAAATGCTGTGCAAAGTGAAACTTTGTCAGATAGTGATTCTGACTTCTGATACATAGAGAAACATTATCGGTCTAAGTCCTACATGCTTCACAATCGCTCAATAAATAAAATTTCCATGAGACATTAAAAATACGATTGTTTCATTATTGCATTTGGTATTCCGAACTAATAATTTTGGAAGTTCATAAATTATTGTGTATTTCCTTCTTCAACAGAGGTATATTATTTAATTTAAACATTAAAAAAATCGACGAGAACAGTCGTAAATTGAATGTTCTTCGTCGCTGTGAACGCCGTTCGTATGTAGCGAAATATATGTCCCTACAACAACATCTGATAGTATGCATATAAATGGATAAAGAAATGAAATACCAGAGGAATCATAGCTTTATTACGTTAGATTGTGCTAACAGATCGACTGTTTAGTAATGAAAAACTCCGGACCTACGTAAATCTAGCGAGTGTAGCGGCTCAGTAGTCACATAATGTTGATTCCGGCGGCGCGGGTCGCGGCCTCCATGGTGGAGGGACGAGTCGAGCAGGTGAGCAGCTGCAGTCGGCTCCCATGTGTAGTACGTACGACCCTGTGTTTGCACCTTGTTATTCGTTGGCGTCGATGTGACGACAGTTGCTGGAGGGATACCTGACGGAGGCGGGACTGCGCGCGCTAGATGCCGGCGAGGACTCCAGCGCCGCCGATGCGGTGCCGCCCAACTTCGCAGAGCTGGCGCTGCTGCTGCAGCAGTCCGCCACCATCTACGGTCGCAAGGTGGACTTCTTGTACCAACACGTGCTCGACGTGAGCGACTCGCTGCACAACTGCACACAGTGAGTGCCACTATTTACCTTTACCTACGCGTTACCTTTGACGCAATGAAGAAGCGCGTTATGTTTTGATTACATTTACACCGTATAGCTTTATGTTACGTACTGCCGGCTTCGTAACGTTGTAGCAAGTATTGTGATCGTGCAGAGATCTAGACACGAGTGTCGGGTCGGAGGAGGCGCAGACGCCCCGCGCGGCGCGGCGGCGGCGGCGCGCGTCGTCGCTGGGCGCGGAGTTCGCGCACGTGGCGCTGGAGGCCTGCGCGGGCGCGCGGCGCGAGCCGGGCCGCGTGCGCCCGCCGCCCACGCTGCCGCGCACCTACGCCGAGCTGGAGCCGCGCGTGCTCACCGACGCCGACGCGCCGCTGCACGACTACGCCGGCGAGCCCATCGGCCTGCTCGCCGACTTCCAAGTCACCTGGCGCCTGCACGTACGTACACATTGTGACCTTTTTTGAGATGGAGATTTCATTCAGCGGTCGTACATTAGTCATGTCTCTACAGGAAGGGTTGCTGGTGGACGATCTGGAAGGAGGGACGAGTAGTGAGGAACGAGCGCTGCGGCCCATCTCCCTGGTGGAGTTACAGGCCGCCATCTCGGCCGCCGTCCCGCCGCTGCCGCCGCCGGACTCGCCGGAGCGCGGCCCGCTGCGCGCCAGCACGCCGCTGCCCGCTCGCTCCGAGCCCGACGCGCCGGACGATTACTACGATCCGCCGCCGGTCAAACTGAAATCGGAACGAAAGAGAAAGTCTAACGCCAAGATAGATAATATTATAAAGGAAAGCTTAAGGATCGTCATCGGAGAAGGTACAGTGTGCTCGAAGAAATGTTCTTTGTTGCGTACAATGTATAATTTATTATTATTAGTGAATGAATGATGTTTCCGTTCCATAGATTTGCGAGAGAAGTTGAGCGAGGTACGAGAGTTTAGCATTCCACCTAGATGGATCAAAAAAGTGGTCGAGAAGCGAAAGAGTCACATATTGAGCGAACGACGGCGGCTGCGCGCGGAGGAAGTCAAACCACAACCAGGTCAGCACCGGAGTAACGCCGACGGCCGTCAGCCCGAGCGGACGTGCGGAAACCGCATTACGAAAGAAATCGTTTCATTCACAGAGTTCGCGGGCTGGAGCGCACCGGAGGCGGCCGCGGCCACCGTGGCGGCCACGGTGGCGTCGGCGGACAGCGGGCGCGGCGCCACGCCCGACAGCGACGACGACGGGTTCTTCGAGCAGAGCTCCGTCGGCGAGTCCGACGCCTCGCGCGCCGAGGAGGCGGCGGCCGGCGCCTCGCGCGCCGACGAGGCGGCGGCCGGCGCCTCGCGTGCTGACGAGGCGGCGGCCGGCGCCTGGCAGGCCGCCGTGCTGCGCCGCGCCGCCGCCCGCGCCGCGCCCGACGTGCGCGCCGCCGGCCGCCGCGTGCTGCGCGCGCTGGCCCCCGCGCCCGGCCCCGGCCCCGGCCCTGCGCCCGGCCCCGGCCCCGGCCCCGCGCCCGGCCCCGCCGGCGCCCCGCCGCGCCTGTTCGCCGACCTGCTGCGGCACGAGGCGCGCGACGAGGCCGACGTGTCGCACCTGCTGCTGGCCACGCTCTTCCTGGTGGGTACAGTTTCGCAGCCGCCGTTTTATCGAGCACTATTCGCAATATATACACAATTTAATAGAATCGTATCTAAACTGTGGCCGATCACAACTTTTGGTTAAAAGCTTAATATTACTTTTTATATCGTAAATTGTATTTATGCCACCAACATTCTGTCTCGATAGTTTGGCTCGATAGATACATCCAACGACAGTCGTAACTATGTATATCAATAAGTTGTCCACTAACTGAATGCTCGTTGTCGGCGTGCAGGCGAACTCCGGCAACGTGGAGGTGATCCCGGGCTCGGCGCTGTCGGTGAACTCGTTCTCGCTGCGGCTGCTGTCGGCCGACGAGCGCCTGTACAGCGCCGCCACGCTCTCCACGTGAGACGCGGCGCACTGCACGCGGCTGCTAGCTGCCGGCTGCCAGCTGCCGGCTGCCGGCTGCCGGCTGCCAGCTGCCGGCTGCCGGCTGCCAGCTGCCAGCAGCTAGCTGCTAGCCTGCACGGCCTATTTGTGCTCGTCTGCTGAACTATATATAATTAATACTTGTTAGAATTCTAAATATCTACTAACTTGTGGGCAGTGACTACAAACAGTAAGAAAGTGACGTATTCAAAATCGGGAAATATACAAATGAATCATATATATAATATAGTATTGTTTTACAATGATGTAAGTATTTAATTATGCACGTAAAAGTATTATTTGATGTTCATTGTGTTATTAGAATGCTATTTAAACACAACATGAATACCTGATGCTAGTAATTGTACATAACTATAATGAATTATGTCATAAAATGTTTGTTTTTGTAAATATAATTTAAGCTAATATAATAAATAAAAATATATTTAGTAAAAGTACAATAAGTGCAATGTTATATAAACACGACGCACAGTGGATCGTCCCCATACAAGCGGTCGGACATAGAATCCAAAATTTTAAAAATATTCAATTTCGATTAACTAAGTACGCAGTTGTGTTTGTCTACAGAAACGCAACAATTGTTACAGGAAGATCTTTATATTTGACCATTACTTTAGGAGAAATGTTTCTGTAAGCATTTTTTTTGTGTGGAGAGCAATACAAATCTGACTGTATCTCACGATTCCCTCTTTGTTTTGGTTTGCAGTTTTCATGACTGGTAACTACCAATTTTGTGCCACATTTTTGGCAAAGACACAAACACGTGCTCCTTCTGAGATATGATGAAAATGAAATGTTCGTACAAACGACAGTGTTATCTAGATTATTCACTTGGATATTGAGGACTACTTAGAGAAAGAAAGTGCAGAGTTGATGTAGGTGCATTTAGCATGCATAATACCGAGAATAAACTATAATTAGGCTTTTCAGGAATCACATAATCGCATTAGTGAATTACCTATATTTTGACAAGTGTCTCTAATTACGTCATAATGTCGACACATATTTATTATTATTATTGTTTTAAGGAAAATATTGTTCACTAGTGTGAACAATATTTAATTTTCTTTAGTAAGAAAATTCTGAAAATTGTGCATCTACTTCAACACATAAACCTATTCGTAAATCTTTTTAGATCTATCAAATATACAGCAAAGGATACATGAAAAGTAGATTCAAGTGAATCGATTTACTTCTTAACTGTGAGATAAAGACGAGCCTGCAGCCGTATCTTCACGGCAGTATCAGTCTCAGTTACGTCCTCATCAAGTTTATCGATTTTTTTTTTAAATTTTGGATTCTATGTCCAACCGCTTGTATGGGAATGATCCACTGTGCGACGGTGCAGTGGTGTGGGAGAAGTACACACGTACAGGGTAAACATCTTACTTACTATGTATTATATTATTATATGTGACGGTTTGGACGATTCGATCCATGAACCTTTATAGTAATATAGCAAATACATCAGAGAATAAGGCTATAGTTTCAACATAACACTGGTTGAGCCGGTGACTTTTAATATTAAGAATAACAGTGGCTGCGCTCCGTTTTCCCATGTGGCGTGGCCTCCACTCGTGAACAAACATCTACGCGCATTAATTTTGGCAAAATAATTACGTTTGTATCCTAAAAACTGCTTTCGATACCATTACTTTACCAATGATCGCGCCCGAAATACAAATAACACACATGGGGAGCTCATAACATTATTAATCGCGTTATTTCATGCTAAATTGATAAATGTTAACATAAATGTCGCGATAGGTCCTAAAATATTCACAGAGTTGTATAGATACTTATGTAGCTGTAATAACATTACAGGTTATAGTACAAGTTAAAGGGATTATGGTACAGTGATTATTGCAATTATCATCGCCTCGAATCGAACCTACACAAAGTATAATATATATACAATTTGCAATATATACCATAACTAAATCCCTAAAAAATGGTTGTAAATTGCACTTATCGCTTCTGTAGAGTTAATTGAGGCTTATTAATATTATAACAAAAATTCTGCCAATAATGGATGTCAATTCACAGTAATATTGGTAGCGCTGGAGTCCGCCACTGAAACTGGCCGACGTTATCTCGTGTGTTTATAGATTAAGACCTGCATAGTCAGTATTTACATGTTTTCTGTAAATGTAAATACATATATTGTACATACGAGTATATAAAATTGTAATTCACTTACAAAAAATCTGTTATTTGGTTTACAAAATAATAAAAATGTGGTACTACTTGCAGAGTACATAAATGTTAACATTTATTTTCCTTACCTTACTATGTACTTATGATGAACATGTGTAGTCAAGTCGCGATTACCATTACTGTATATAAAACTTCGTTACCAAATAAAGTTTGGTGGGATCAAAGAACTATGTAGATTAGCATAGTGGGTGATCATACTAATTATCATCACCCAATACTTCCTCACCTAATATCAGGGATTACAGGAAGATGCAGACTCCCATATAGTTTTCAGTGCTTAAAAGTACCTACACAGTACCTAGGTACTGGAATGGGGTTCGGTAAGAAACGCTCTCCCAATTTTTTAGGGTTCTTCAAAAATGTTCTGCAACGCGCAAACGACATCTCTAGTGTTGCAGGCACATAATCTACGGTAACTGCTTACCATCAGACGGGCCAGAAACTAGTTTGCGACCTCCGTGGTATAATAATAATATGGTATAATATAATGTGACGACTCGGTGGCGCAGTGGCTGAGCGATTAGCCTGTGCGTCACGAGTTGAGGGTTCGATCCCTGCACGGAGCAAATATATGTACGTTCTGCAAGTAGTTGTTTCGGGTCTGGGCGTTTGTGTATGTGAAAATATGTGTTTGTAAACCCACCCACGACACAGGAGAAAATCCTAGTGTGGGGCAATGTTTTTTTTAAACAAAAAAAAATGAGAAAATAGGAAAAGGCTCTGTATTAATAACGGCGACAAGTAGCGGGTAAATGGTACAGAACCCTTCGTGCTTGGCTGGTTTTTATTCTACACACGCCGCCGAACACCTGCTAGACTAGATTGAGGTGTGTGCACACAGTGCACATCACTACAACTTGTAATTAACCGTAAGTAGGTATGTGCATAAAACCAATAAACACATCAACTGCTAAAAAAACTGACTAAGTGCGAGTCGAAATTGCGCACGAAGCATTCCGTACCAAAATAATAAAAAAAATGCGTTTTTTTGTATGGGAAATACATGAAAAATATACATTTTATTTTGTTTTTAGTATTTGTTATAGCAGCAATAATTATAATCAGTATACTGTAGTAATACATAAATTGTGAAAATTTCATCTGTCTAGCTATCGCGGTTCTTGAGATACAGCCTGGTGATAGACAGACGGACGGACAGACAGCAAAGTTATTAATAGGGTCCCATTTTTACCCTTTGAGCACGGGATCCTAAAAATTAGTCGCAAATATCAACTGTTTAAAACGCATGATAACGTTATGCTATTTTATAAGCTAGCTTGTTACAGTGCTTCAACTTAACATCCTTATTTCTCTTTGTAAATCTACGATAAGCTAATATGTTGTCAAAAATTATTGAACGGAAGTACAAACAATAACAATGTTGTACGTGTCTTCAAGAAAATTTAAATCTCCATTATTTTAAGGAACCATTTTTAATTTTAATGTTATGATTGAGTTTAAAAATATTGCAATTTATAAATCGTATTAGCTAAAATATTATCATAGGTTGGGAGTAAAACAACTTCGAGACATTGTTGCCATATAGTTCTAACGTTTTGAACGAAAATTGCTAATGCGATACATATACATTAATATTTTAACATGTTAGCTATTGCGCTTTTCATTATATTTCACAAATGTCAACATGTCATTTTCTTTGTCAACCTTCAAGTTTGTCAGAATTCAGAATATCAAGATGACGTTTCGCACGTCAAATCGCACCGGCGAATGAGTGTTATATTTTGTTTGGTTGTGCACTATTAAATACATACGACGACGGCCAAACACGCGCAGTCATAGGAGTAACACAAACAATCTTACAGCGGTATGTGGGACGATTTATTTTATATACGTATTGAGTCTATTTGTATCATATTAATTTAATCAATTTTACAAGCTTTTATTTTATACATATCTGTGTTTTTCTTTGTGCCGCAGAGTCGTACGTGACTTGCAAAAAAATGGGAAAATTGCTGATAGTTTTCTTGGCATTCGCCGCCACTTGCGTGGCTGGTTTTCTCAGGTAGGTATTATTAATTTTTTTAGTTTTTTTTTGTTAGATAATCTAATCATACACTGTAGATACTTCACCTCAAATTATTCCAATATTTAGAGAACCCTTTAAATATAATACAATTACAATATTTTGTAGGAGAATAAAACTTATGAATTTATCTAGTATAGCACTGAACTAAGAGTTGATTGCCAAGTTTTTTTTATTAATACCTGCATAAATAACTATATTTAAAACAAGAAAAGTTGCTAACAATAATGTCATGTGAGCAGGGTGCCTCTGTATCGTATGAAGACAGTACGCAAGCACTTCCATGAGGTGGGCACAGACCTGCAGGTGCTGAGGATCAAGTATGCAGTATCAGGACCTGCTCCAGAACCACTTTCGAACTACCTTGATGTAAGTCTAATACTTAAACTATAAATTAATGATTCATTTACACCTATTTTTTTAATCAACTAATGATACAACCCCAAGCTACTTAGATCCTTGTACATGTACCTCGGTTTGCCCAAGCTTTGTATTGCCCAGTAAATACCAGTTAGTGACTGCCACTTTATGTAAATACAAGAGCATCCTGAAACATCCAACCCTCCTATTTTAATTAGTTGACAATAATGTTTCTAAATAACTTATTTTATAAAATTAGCACAAACATCATCTATTAATTAGTAATTATCTATAACACAATTAAAGGACCATCATATAAATTTGTTTGTACAATTATACTGGTACCTACTGTTCAATTTTATCTTGTGCTGATTGGGCTCAATTGATATAAACAATTTTAAATATATACTATTTTAATTAACTTTGTATTACTAAGCAAAGTGTATAATTAGAGCACATTCAAAACAAACACTTTTTACTATTGAAAGCTAAAGACAGGACAAAGACCTCAATGTTAAATGAATGTGACATCAAGTATCTACATGATTCATTTTTTTCCTTTATTATGTCCAGTGCCCTGCAGATGTTGTATCTGTCAAATTGATAAGTTAATAAGAAATGTTTGAGTGAGTAGTTGAACTGTGTGAATTTGTTATGATAACCCTGCTGCGGTGTTTATCTGGTATACTGACTGATAAAGTATCTGTTCACAAAACAAACATGTTACAATGAACCTCGTCACTTTGTCTGCTTCAGGTCTCTCCACAAACAATTCATACAAATTGTTAACACAACATTATAGCTTTGGTAATTATATAGGTAAATAAGGAAAACATTTATAGAATTAGAAGTACCTACTTCCAATTATGTTAATGATATCCTTTATGTATATTTATCTCATTTAACTCGAAAAATGCTTGAGTTTATTTAATTATTATATGTAAAAAATATAAAGTGATAAGCAAGTTATTTAGTCAAAAAACCTGACATTCCACAATATATCATCTTCCATACATAATGTAATATATGAACACGCCTATCGTCCCCGCATGTTTTATTTTACCATCAATCACCACTCCAATTGTTTGTACAGAATCGCCATGTTTACAGATTTATTATATACTAGCTGAATCTTGCCACACTTTGCTGTGATAGATTCTGACAAATAGGGATAAAAATATATCAAAACATTTTATGAAACGGGTTGTATATTGTGTCTTAATTTGAGGTCAAATGGTGCAGAACTTTTTAAGTTTTTGAAGCTTAAAACCAACAACATTTTTATATTGTATATAGATTCGACACAGTGCTCACCGCACACAAGTTAAACGCAGATAAAATAACCTCATGTTCTTTATTATTATTATTATTATTGCATGCAAGATAGGTTTACTAGGAAAGAGGGTGGTGACCCAGAGTGACTCACTCAACCATAAAACAACGTGCTGGGTGCACTTCAGCAATATTACGGCCGGGGTTATGTTTACTACATGTGAACTCTACACAACTTAATTGTTACAGTACATTTACTACGTAAATATTAGCAGATTAACATGACTTACAAGTTTGTGCACCTGCACTGAGTCATATCAATATTTAACCACCATTTCCTAGTAAATACACATCTGTATTTATTTAATTGCATCTTGTTGCTATACTATAGGTATTAGTAAACAACAGTTTATTGTTATAATCTGCACAAGTGCTATTCACCGCTTGAGGAATGTGAGCGGTGAGGCGGGGAGACTATACACGAATACGACGCATATGACATATTTCAAACCGATACATTTGAGGATAGCATGTTAGAAACTGTATAAACTGATGTAAGGGTAATATTAGGTATACATATAGATACCGCTTTTTGTTTGAATAATTATTCTATCTTGTGTAAATGCTCTCTTAAATAAATACAACCGCAGTTCAAGATGCTTACGAACAGTAACATTTTTATTAACTGTATTAAACTGATGTACATATTTTTATTCGTTTGACTCCTTTGCGACTTTATATTTCTATGGATGTTTGTCGTCTCGAGTTTCGTTTATCCACAATTCGCTTTACACTGCGGGCTGTCACTCCTGTAGCCTCCGCGACTAATTTAATAACGTTTAAATCATATTTGTGTTCCATACTTACCTTTAACACCTCCTTGTCATCCTTTTGTCTCAGAAAAGTCTGATAAAAACTGATTTCTTAGCAGGCAGCTTCAATGGTTGTAAGTGGTTATGTAGAACAGTCGTGTGTTTTGTGTGACAGGCGCAATACTACGGGCCGATAACGATCGGCAACCCGCCGCAGACGTTCAAGGTGGTGTTCGACACCGGCTCCTCCAACCTGTGGGTGCCCTCCAAAAAGTGCCACTACACCAACATCGCCTGCCGTTAGTATACCTCACATATACTTTATTACAGATACATGCAGATAAAAAGGCACTACATAATGATTTCTTACAATTACGCGAATATTACACATTCAAATAAAACTACTATTTACGGATTTTATCGCGTAGAACTATGGATGCTGTAAAGGATCCGAAACGTTGGGTTAAAATAATATCAATATACCGCGATAAAATCAGTAAAAAGTAGTTTTATTTCAAGGTACTACTTTAAGCTTATATTTTTCATTCCATAATTATAATGAATGATTGCGCACTCACACTGTAACGCGCGGTCTGATCAGTGATCACTACCTATGAACCTTGCTCCAGACTCGTGCCAATACTAAAGTATTGCGCACCATGCAGCAAAAATATTATATATAGCGCTTCTGGTAGTGTTACACAGCTGTTATGAAATAGTTATAACTGAAAAGCGTTCCGAATTATAGTAAAAAAGGATAATATTGACCTTTATTCTTAATTTTCGTAGTGTACTGTTAATTCCTCTGCAATACGCCGAATGTTAAGGTGTAATGCGTGGTGTATATATTGCAGTGTTGCACAACAAGTACGACAGCGGGCAGTCGTCCTCGTACCGCGCCAACGGCACCGAGTTCGCCATCCACTACGGCTCCGGCAGCCTGTCCGGCTTCCTCTCGCAGGATGACGTCACCGTGAGTCATCTGCTGTCTGGTCCACTGGGCAGTGTTGACAGTTAACTGTAACATAGTTGTGTGCAGGTGGGCGGCATCGCGGTGCGCGGCCAGACGTTCGGGGAAGCTATATCGGAGCCCGGCCTGGCCTTCGTGGCCGCCAAGTTCGACGGCATCCTCGGCATGGCCTTCCCCAGGTACCTACTGATTACCAAATGCACCACGACTCGCTCCGGCACTTGCAGCATTTCCAAGTTTGTTCAGTTACATTTTGCGAATGAGCTATTGACGTTTGTTTCATTTCCAGTATCTCGGTAGAGGGCGTGACGCCAGTGTTCGACAACATGGTGGCTCAGGGACTCGTCAAGCCTGTGTTCTCGTTTTATCTCAATAGGTAAGATCTTATCATTTGTCTCTGTTATGATACCAATAATTTAATAGAATCTCAATAAGCCTTGAGAGCCGACAGTCCTCTGCTACTGGGTGGTCGTTGGGCTTTGTAGTAGAATATGCGAGAATACTTTTTTAAGTATTTAGAATATGTTTGTGTATAATCCCATGTCTACTATTTGTTTAACGATTGCCGATCCGTCGACTGACAATGTCTGTCAATTATTTGCTTGATATTATTATTCCTGTGGTTTTCTTCAAAGGCGTATTAACTAACGTTCATATTACTTTCGGCTAAAAATATATCAGGCCGGTATTACTTTGGTAGTCGTTAGAATGATCGACGAGTACAATGTGTGGTGCAGGGACCCGAGCGCGGCTCAGGGCGGCGAGATCATCCTGGGCGGCTCGGACCCGGCGCACTACCGCGGGAACTTCACGTACGTGCCCGTGGACCGCGCCACCTACTGGCAGTTCCACATGGACGCCGTGCACGTCGCCGACCACGCCTTCTGCTCCAACGTACGTCACCACACCACACACACGCCCCACACACACACACACACACACACACACACACACACACACACACCTGACACCATGTCTAAACTATTCGATTAAGTAAACAGTGCCCCTCTGGAGGTATTTCATGAATGGATAAAAGATTTTTCCTAGATTACTTAATAACACACAATGACTGCTTGTTGTAAGCATGTAATGTATGTGTATGTGGTGTCGCGTGCAGGGCTGCGAGGCGATCGCGGACACGGGCACGTCGCTGATCGCGGGGCCGGCCGCGGAGGTGGAGGCGCTGAACAAGGCGCTGGGCGCCACGCCCATGGCGTTCGGCCAGTACGTGGTGGACTGCTCGCTCATCGCGCAGCTGCCGCCCGTCAGCTTCACCATCGCCGGCGGCGTGTTCACGCTGCAGGGCGTCGACTACGTGCTGCGCGTGAGTACACACCTACACGCCTCGTTACCCCTCGTCCTAGTAACGCAATCATTTTTCATTTGTCGCACGAATAACAGTAGAGGTTAGCTGTGGACTTCCTCACATGTCTCCCAATATTATCATCATTATCAACCCATTATTGTCCCACTGCTCAGCACGTGTCTCTTCTCATTTGAAAAGGATTAGGCTCTAGACCACCACGCTGGCCTACTGCGGGTTGGCAGGCTTCACATGCTATCGAGATCTCTCAACCATGCAGGTTTCCTCACGATGTTTTCCTTCACCGTTTGAGCTTGTGATAAATACGCACATAGCTTTCGAAAAGTCAGTGGTGTGTGCCTTGGGTTTTAACTCGAAACCTTTAACATCTCAGTCCACTGGTCACGCCATTAGGCTACCCAATATTATTTATTTATTTATTTATTTCATGCATGGAAAACTTACAGATTATTAAATACAGAGTAACAATAACTTAAACAGATGTATATAATAAATATACTGCTATAAAGTGCGTCGTTTTATATGAATGCGCAATACATGTGTGTGTGCGTGTGTGTGCAGGTGTCGCAGTTCGGCAAGACGGTGTGCCTGTCGGGCTTCATGGGGCTGGACATCCCGCCGCCCAACGGGCCGCTGTGGATCCTGGGCGACGTGTTCATCGGCAAGTACTACACGGAGTTCGACGTGGCCGGCAAGCGCCTCGGCTTCGCGCCCGCCGTGTGAGCTCTCTGCTCACCGCCGTGTGAGCTCTCTGCTCACCGCCGTGTGAGCTCTCTGCTCACCGCCGTGTGAGCTCTCTGCTCACCGCCGCTAGTGTAACACGCTTCGTGTACTTTAGATATTTCGAGTGCGATCCCATGGCGACGCAATACATCCAAGTTGCCCAACCTAGAGTTGTTAGTTCAGTGTTAATTCGTTACTTTTCTAGTTATCACCATGACAAAATTCTTTGTCACACATGACAATGTTGTCCTTTAAGTTTTTTTTAGTTTGTACTTTAAAATAAAAAGTAAAAATATTAATAATATTTTATTTTGATGTCCTACATTATTCTAACTCGCTTGAGATCTGTATAACGACGTTCTGTAAACTTGGTTGCGATTGGCTTACATAATCAATACAATTTTATGGAGAGTTTAATTTAGAACATCTTATGAAAATTAACTGCCAATGTCGGAATTTGTTAATTAAACTCTTTTATTGTGCTCTAAAAATACATCAACACCTACTTTTTGCCAAAGTTATTCATTTGAGATAAAATGTTGAAGAGTGGTGGTGTAACCAGTATACTTTATTTATTTAGCATACCAACAGTACAAGTACCAAATAAATATAACATTTAGATACATATTCAAAGTTTCACTGAAAGAGTAATCGCACAGATTATACTGTAAAGTCAAAGGTCTCAAGTTGAAGACACACCACTGACGTGCGCATTAATTACATGGTTAAATATGACACAGATAGAGTTCAACGTGAATGTGTGCTTATAACTGCCAACGTGTCTCCTCTTTTCTTTACATCATGAACCGTTCGATTATCAGAGGATATCACCCAAAGGACTCCACTGCTAAAATATGGCTATCTCGATAGAATTTCACAAGACATACCTAAAGAGGCCAAAAGAAATAATTAAGGAACCATTTTTTTCACGAAAGTCCAAAGTGGAAAACACGGCTTCTCACAAAAACTAGTTTCTAACGATTATCTTATAAACTGTTGGATACACATTAATGGGTAGTGTACTGTGCATAAGTTTCTCTTGAGAGTAGCGATATTTCATGAAGCAATAGGGCTTGAAAGGTAACTATAGTAAGTTATTCATGTGACTAACTATTTTGATTAGTTACATAAACTGGGTACCGATCAGAAATCAAAACGAACAATATTGTATTAATTTCATAATTAAATACTATTTATTTAAATAAAAGTTTAAGTAAAATAGATCGTCCATACATAAATTATAATTACAATATTCTGATAGAACATCTGAGCGTGCGTAACTCTCCTACACTATACTACACTATGTATACAACTAGCGACACTACACTAGTCCCAGTTTATGTTTTTTTCTGAACTTTTTCACGTAAGCCTCCACGAGCGCCTGGATTTTAGTCGGGTTGATCTCACCCGTCTTATTGTGACAGATCTGGAAACAAAATACTTCATTTAGTGGGTTTACTCACTTAATAATTTTGTTTTAATACGTCATAAATCGTAAACTGCAATTTACCTTTCTTCAATTGTGTACCTACTGTTGTTTACCTAGTCAACGGTACGGACGGTTTGTGCGCGAGTCCGACTCGCACTTGGCCGGTTTTATCATTTAATTATTTAAAAATAGTATCAGAATATTTAAGAATCACTCTGTTTCGAGTTGGCAGTGATAGTCAACAAACTATCGCGTACTTTAAGTATCCCCAGGTTATTGACGCACGGATAAAGTTTATAGCATAGCACAATGTGGGTGTGTGTATGACTGTATACCTTAGGCACGGCGCGGCGCAGGATGTCCTTGTACTCTTCCTTGGTGACGTGCTTCTTGTTGTAGTGCGGCTTCAGCACCATCTTCACTTCCTCTACCACTCGCTCTTGACGGTTCAACTTCTTCAGGAACTGCAAACATGTGAGGCAAGCTATAGTATACTATAATTTTATGATTAGACAAAAAAAAAAGAGTAGGCTATGAAGCGAGGCATGCAAATGCACCTAGTTACAAGTACTGAGTAATAATGTTGATCACACACATAAACAGCGTGATTGCTCACTTTGCTCTTCACTTGCATCTCGACGGCGGAGCTGGGCAGGTCGTCCAGCACCTTGAGGTTGTCGTCGTCTATCTTGACGCCCACCTGCGTTTTACCTGTCCACATCGAAACGCGGTTACAGTTAGTTACATTCTAAGGCGCAGTAGTGTATGGCATACCGCGTGCGGTGTACGGTGTCGGCGGCGGGCGGGAGTACCTTTCTTCCTCAGCTTGACGGGCACCTTGGCGGCGGCGGAGCGCTGCTTGCGGGCGCGCGGGCGCTCCAGCAGGGAGTCGAACCCGGCGCGCGCGCCCGGCGGCGGCGAGAACAGGTCGCCGAAGTCGCTGGAGCCCGGCGAGTACGGGGACTCGGCCTCCGCCTCGGACTCCGGGCCCTCGCGCCGCCGCGCCGCCACGGCCGCCGTGCTGGGGCCCAGCGCCGCCGGCCGCTGCAGCTTGGCCGCCTGCATGGGCTTGATCGGGTCGGACTTGATGGGGGACGGCTTGGCCAGGAACAGCTTGGGCGGCTGCGAGCGCGTGGGCGACGGCAGCACGATGCGCACGGGCGGCGCCGGCGCGGCCGGGGCGGGGGCGGGCGCGGGGGCCGGCGCCGGGGCCGCGTCGGGGGCCGGTGCGGGGGCCAGCCCGGGAGCGGGGCCGTGCCCGTTGGCGGGGCCCGGCGCCGAGGGAGCGGGCGGCGGCTCCGGCGAAACGTCGCGCGTCGACTGTAGCAACGCCATCACCTGCACACACGCCACCTCCAGTTACATCACCTCGATTATTGTAGCGATATATTACAACTCTTCATAAAAGAGTGTATTTTTTTTAATATATCGCCACACTAATAGTTATTTACTAATATATTACTGTTGTATAATAAGGGGTATTAAAACCCGAAAGTGGGTTTTGATAATAATATCACATGAGTGTTTTAATACCTAATTATAACAGTTGCCTACAAGACTTTATCTACACCCATGATATGAATCCTCTATATTTGTAAACAACAAAATATATATATTTTTTTCAATACTATTGAACAAAAATGGCGGGATACGACGTCAATTCAAAAATTCGAATAAGATTTTATTTAAATTACGGCGGTTTGGTAGTGAAACGCGCGTGCTATGTTCTTTTTTTGAAATTCATAAAGATGCCATGAAAATATGGCTGTTCGATGAGTAAAAAAGGAGTTGCATTATGAAATTTAGTACAATATTCTATCACCCGTTTGGATAATATTATGGTTACTATGACACTGGCTGTTATAATGTTGGCAATAAGCTAACTGTTTCAAGAACTTTTATAGAGGATTTATAACATGGGTGTAGATAAAAATACTAAGAATGCAATTCTCAAATAATTTCTTTGAACATATTAATAGTTTATCAGTTATTATCTTCATTAATATAAAAATCTCGTGTCACGGTGTTTGTAGCTGAACTTCTCCGAAACTGCTTGACGGATTATTATGAAACTTTGTATGTATGGTAGGTCTGAGAATCAGTAGTAGGCTATTTTTGTTAACCTTTTTGTGGATGCGATCAAAGGCGGAGATTGTACACAGTGAATATATTGAAAAATAAAATCACTGTGTACAATCTCTGCCTTTGATTGCATCTACAAAAAAGGTTAACAATTTTGTACACTCCTAGGAGATAAGGATGTCCCTCGCCAGACTTTTTCTTTTTGAATTTTTTGACAAAACATTTTTGTATTTTTTTTTATGATTTGGTATTAAAATATACTACCCAAAATTTTTACTCTTTTACCACTAAACCCTATAATGTGGCAAAACAATGCTTGCTGGGTCAGCTAGTTTTTTATAAAAAAGAATAGTTTAACTGAACCGAAAATAATAAAGTGAATCCGATATTGAGAACGATAGAATCAAATTAGTACCTTTTCTATCGGTGAGAGCGGTCGTCGGTCGATGACGTCGTCGGCGGACATGTTGGTCTTCTGCGCCGCCTCCAGCGTCATCATCGGGCGCGCCGGGCTGGCGGCCCGCGCCGAGCCCGGGGACGCCGAGCCCGGGGACGCCGACGCCGAGCGCGTGGGCTCGTACGGGTCGTACGCGTCCGGCGAGTCCGGCGCGCCCGGCTCCGGCCCGGGCGGCGACGCGCCGGGCGCCACCGGGGCCGCCGCCGCGCCCGGCGACGGCGGCGTCTTCGGCCCCACCGCGTGCGCCGGCTCGGCCGGGGCCGCGGCGCCGGCGCCGGCCGGCCGCTCCGCTTCCTTCTCGCCGGGCTCGCTGTCGCTCAGCACGATCACGTTGCGCGGGGACGGGGTCAGCTCGCGGAACGGCGAGCGCTCCAGGTCGATGATGGCGACCGGGCGGGGAGCCGCGGCGTCGGCCTCGGGCGCGGCCGCACGCTTGCGCCGCCGACGTCGCTCGCGTCGCCGCTCACGGCGCTCGTCCCCTTCCGTGCGCTCCTGCTCCTTGAAACTGACGCTGACGAGGATGTTGTCGCCCGACGTGAAGACTTCCTTGGAGGGCCCGGCGGCGTCCCTGGGGCGGCGGTGGCGCGCGCGCTCGGGGTCGCGGCGGCGGCGCGGCGCGGGCGGCGGCGCGGGCTCGGGCGGCGGCGTGCGCGGCGACAGCAGGCGCGAGTCCACGGACGCGGGCGCGGCCGCCGCCTCCTCGGGCGCCGGGGACGGCTCGGCCGAGCGGCTGGCGGCGCTGCGGCGGCGCGCGCGGCGCCGGCGCGGGCTGCGCCGCCGGGGCGAGCGCCGCCGGGACGCGGAGCGCGACGAGCGGGCTCGTTTCTTTCGCTTCGTCGGCTTCGGACGCGGGCTCTTCGAAGCGGAAGCCGAGCGGCGTCGTTTGCGGATACGTTCGGCGGATCGACGCCGGCGGGACTCTATTCGCTTCTCTCGTTCGGTGGAACGTCGGCGCCGCCGCGGAACCCGCGCCGGGGACGCGCGGGGCGAGGCGGAGCGCGGGGACGGGGTGGGGCGCGGGCGCGCGCGCGAGGCGGAGCGCCGGGGCCGGGAGGCGGAGCGCCGCTGGTGGGAGGCGGAGCGGCGCGGGCGCGAGGCGGAGCGCTCGAGGCGCGAGGCGGAGCGGCGGCGCGCGGGCGTGAGGCGCGGCGGGGAGCGCGACAGGCTGGGCGAGCGCGAGCGGGCGCGCGGCGACACGTCGCGGCCGAAGGCGTCCTTGGGCCGGCGCCGCTTCTCGGACACGACGGTGCGCACGTCGTACCGCTCCAGGTCCTTCCGGCGCTCCTTGCGGCGCTGCTTGGCGCGCTCGCGGTCGCCGTCGCTAGAATCGCGCCGCTCTCGCTTTTTGTCTTTGTCTCTATAATTCCTCTCCTTCCCGCTCTTGCTCAGTTTCTTAAAGGCGATCTCCCCTTTCTTGCTCTTGCCCTTGCCCTTGTCTTTGCCCTCTTTCTTGGAGTCCTTCTTCTTCTTCTTCTTGCTCTCCTCGGGGCGCGGCTTCTTCTTGTCGACGATCTCGCCCTCCTCGTCGTCGTTGTGCGGCGGCGGCGCGGCGGGCGAGGCGTGCGACGGCTCGGTGGGTGCGCGCTCGCTGTCCGAGAACATTTCGTTGCCTTCGTCTTCGGATATCATCTCGGTGTCCAGTCCCTCAATACCTTTTTCTTTTTCAGTTTCCATGGACGTATCTTTAGACTTATTCTCGTCGAGGCAGGGCGTATAGCTTCTTTCGTCCTCAGTTTCACTGATAGATTCGGTCATTTTTTCTAAAAGATCATCATTTTTATCAACTGAATCTTTTCTAGATGATTCTTCTATCAGTCTAAGCTCGTTATCTTCCGTATCAGATAAATCATCATTTTCTTCTTCCGAATTAGTCTCATTCCCGGAGGTGCCGGTGTCGCGGCGCGGTGGCGGAGTGTTCTCTATGGTCTCGTCATTATGATCTAGTTTATCTTTTGTCGCACATACTGCTTTGTCTGTGGGTGTGGAGGGTTCTTCAATATCAGAAGTGTTACATTTCTCTTCCTCTTCTACCCTACTCACCTCTTTTTCCTCCACCTCTGCATGGTCTAGTTTCTGGGTATTTTTGTCAATCGAGTCAGCTTTAGACTTCTGAGCGAGGTCAGATGATATCTCTTCCTTTTTCTGTGAAGGTGGGGGATCGCTTGAAGTGTGGCTGGAGGCCTCGTGTTGCGGCGCCGCACCTGGCACTTCGGGCATACACTCGTCGTCTTCATCTAGCTCCTCGTCTTCTAATGCTTGCTCTTCATCGTCGTACAGACTAACTTGTCTTTTTATCAACGACGGCGTGTTTAATTTAATTTTAATCGGATTACGCGGATTAGTGGTAATGGGACATCTTTTTGATACTTTTTCCTTCAATTCGTCTTCGGATTTCTTTTTAAATATACTATCTACAGAATATCTCGGTGGCGCCGGGTCGGGCCGCGGCTGGGGCTCGTCGGCTATGTCGTCGTCCTCCTGCACGAGGTCTTCGAGGTTGTCCAGAGGAAGTGCGCGAGGCGCCTCCGCCGGTATGTCGGCTGTGTTGTTAGCGATGTGCACGCTGGTGGCAGAGTATATAGAGAAATTAGGGCAGTCACCCTCGGAGTCATCTTCGCTGGCGCTGGCTCCGCCTTGCGAGGGCGGTGGCACGAGGAGATCGCGGTGCTCGTGTAAGACTTGCCGCACGGCGCTGTCTAACACATTGGGAGACACGTTCATGCTGCTCGCGTCGAGGCCGGACAGGACGTCCTGCACGGCGCAGGCCGCGGGGCCGGGCGCGGGGCCGTGCGCGGGGCCGGGCGCGGGGCCGGGCGAGGCCGCGGGCGGGGCCGGCTCGACGGGTTCCGACGCCGCTGGGGCCAGCTCGCCGGCAGCGGTCGACGTGCCGGGGTCTTCCTCGCCACTGTCGTCGTCGTTGGTCGGTTCAGTGGGATCGTACTTTTCTGTATCTATAACTAAACTAGAATCGCTCTTTTCGTCTTCAGACTTATCGACCTCAGGCGTTTTGTCGAACTTAAACATCGGCGGTTCCGGAAGCGGACCATACTGCGGTTGCATCTGTTTCCCTGAATGTTGCGCTGGCACTCCGACAAGAGCTTCGGAATTACTATTTGATGAGTTTTGTCGACGAATTGGACCCGTTCTCATATCAAGAGGATTCTCGAATCCTCCAAAGGAGTGTCTGTGCTGCACTGGCGGAGGGTCGTTCCTGGGCCCAACGGGTGGGGGCACGTATGGTTGCCAGGAGGGCTGGTGGCTGAATCGGCCCTGCTCGTTATGTCGCTGGTTGAGAGGCGTGTTATTTGGAGGTCGATTCTGCTCCGGAGGTTGTCTCCTGTTTCGATCTAAATGTATATCATCACTATAAGGATACTGGTGTGGTCTTCTAGAGTAATTGTTGTACGCGTCGGCGTCGTCGCGGCGAGCGTTGTTCTGGTTGAATGCATTGCCCTGGCGGTTTTGGTAGCCGCCGTTGTTGTAGCTATTCTCATAGTTACCACCCCTGTTGTTCAAGTTATTAGTGCCTTGTTCACGGTGATAGTTACCGGTATACCCGCCTCCCCAGCCTCGCCCACCACGTGACTGACCAGGGTACGAAGGTACTTTCCTCGTAGCATCTTCTTCCTTCGAGAGATCAATCTTTTCCTGATTGTTGGGTTCTCCTGATTTTTTCATGGGTAACTTTGTCTTTTCACGAGTTTCTAATTTTATGTTTACACTACCATCCACAGAAATCGATACAACCGATTTTTTTGAGTGAAGTAAAGTTTGACTTTCGAGGATAGAGGATAGAACGTCTGGAGCCGAGGACGCGTGTGTGGGGGACGGAATGGAGATCATCTTTCTTCTCGCCTGTAAATAAATTAACACTTTAGTTTAGATCAGACCCAATAGTCTTAATGAAAAATACAGAACCGGGAGCATACTAACCTGCCTGTATGCACTGAGCACGCTCGAGGTGGGCCGAACGGCTACGGCAGTGCTGGCACTCTCCGAGACGTCGCGTTCGTCCTCTTCAGAGAAATAGTCTATCTGATGCGAGTCGCCGAACAAGCTGAGAGCGGGGATGCCAGCGCGCTGGCGCTGCACGCGCAGCTCGCGCAGGCCCGAGGGCGCGGGCGCGGCGCCGGCGGGGCCCGCCGCCTGCCCCGCCTGCGCCGCCAGCTGCGCGCGCACGCTGGCGCGCACGTGCGAGCGCCGCGCCGCCGTCCGGGGCTGACGTCTCTTCGTCTATACACGCAAATAAAGTGTTTTAACCATATTTAGAGTGCATGCATATTCCATTTAATCCAAGAATACAAACCTTTCTTTTCTTAATTTTTCTTTTAACTCGTTTTGTGACTGGAAATTTACCATTCTCTTGGACTTCATATTCGATAATAACGGTTTTAGTTCTTCTTCGTTTAGGCCTTCTACGATGTGTATGGGCTGTAGTTTTACGTCTAGTTGTTCGCGTGGTTCTCGAGCTTGTAGTGTGTGTTGGTCTTGATCCTCTTGAAGTTGTTGGGATGTCATCAGAATTTAAACGATTACCCCTTCTTCCAGAAGATGTGGAGGGCTCATCAGCGGTACTATGAGTTCTTGATGACCTAGCATTTCTATTCTCCCTGACTGATGCACTTCTAGAGGAAAGAGGTACATCCATGTCCATATCTGTGATGCCTGAGAATAAATAGTCCACATCTGACAGTAAATTGTCACAGTTGGGACAGAGCCACTGATCAATAGGAACCTGCAACAACACATACAACACTAAAAGTCAGATATTATTTTTTTGATAATTAGCTCTTCGTAGAGGTATATTCCAAATCAGTATTATAATTTATTCAAAGTAGGCCAAAATTAATTGGATCTTTTTGATTGTCGACAATAAAAACAGCCCCCAAAAATGGCCACCTTCGGCCTTCTTATTGATTTCTCTTTTACTATTTGACCATTCTAATTATAAAATATAATTCCAAATCAATACTAAAAATCTATTTTTACAAATTATAATTTAATGGTTACCTCAGATAATGGTGGAGTTAAGCACTGCATGTGATATCCTAGGTCACATCCATCACAGAGTAGCATGGTCTCCTCATTGTCTGTTCTGCCACATACCTGAATCACATTACAGTTACAAATCTTGTATTTACTTATAGACACAAATGTTCTTAAAATTATTGGTATCACAACAATAAATATTTCATGATACTGTGATCTAGTTTTGCACATATAAAGCTATTGTGTAAATGATATATAATAATTACCTCGCACACGGTTGGATCCTCTATAACGAGCATCTCAACAGAAGGCCTGCGCTCCACAACCTTGACTGGCTCAGTTCGTAAAACTCGTCCCCCTGCACATGCTCTCACAACTATAAAATCAAATGTCATCCTGTCCACTGGACAAGTGTTGACATTCTTTGACCATTCAGTGATACAATCCAAACAGAAAATGTGTTCACAACTTTGTGGTGTCCCCACTTCTTGATCAGTAAAACGTAATAGGCAAATGGAACATTTGTCAGAGTTGCCTTCTGAACTGTCTGATGCAAAACCAGAAGTAGGTTTAGCAGCCGCCGATGTTGTAGGCTTAGGTGCATCAGAGCGATCTGAAGCCCAGCCCGAGGTGTCACTGTCTCCTTCAGAGTCCCGCAGCTTGGGCAGAGCGCGCTTGCGGCGACTCCCCGCGAGCACCACAGAGCTACCGCTGCTGTCACTGCCCTCATCACTCAGGACCTGAAAGACACTGATTGTAATAATTTATCGACTACGGCATAATTACTATGTCTCGAGGCTTGGTCGCTCACCCTCAATCTCTTTCTACGTGTCCCCACGGCTGTGACGCTATCGTCACTTTCCGAGCTTGAATCCGACGAAAGCACCATCACTTTTTTAATCTTACGCTTGGGTCGCGGAGGCGAATCCTCACTGCCTTCTTCACTCATTCTTACAAGTAAACAGTGTCGAATGGAGTTTAGTAGGCACGACACGAAGCCAGTTGCAAAGGTGTAAATGACCTCCGCCAAACAATATTTAAGTGAACTAAGGTACAATTTAACAAATTCATTCGGTCTGCAAATTCAAATCATGCATGAAGATTGTTTTCACACAAATTAATGCGTACGCGTTGTCCCTAAAATGATCCCACTATTTTGACAGCAAGCCGCTATCAATGGTCAAGCGGCCATTTTACTTTCAATTCTATTTTTTTTTTTTTCCGTAGTGAAGTAGGTACTACAGTTAGACAAAACCTCCGCATTACTCTATGGCTAGCCAATTAGACAGTGTTTTGTGTTCCGACAGATGTGTTATAGAAGAGAGCCTTGTTTTATTTTGTTTTTTTTTAAATTATTATTTGTCTTCAAAGTCAACGTAATTTTATATTACGTTACTAGAATTTTATATTAAGTATATTACGTAATTTCATATAACGTTCTAGATGTTAATTGAAATTTAATTTTAATTTGTAAATAACTAAAATTATGTATTAACAAATATATAATTTTAGTTATTTAACTGTTACAATAACAAGTACCTAACAAACCTACAACATTGCACATTATTGGAATCACTAAATAAAGCTTTCTACAGGACACTTTGAATCCTAATTAAGCTAATCTAATGCATAACCTAATAACTAAATATCTATGTAAAGAACTTGTATTACATAAAGTCAATTATGAACATTATTATTATTATTATATGGAAGTGTTCATCAATAATGATGGTGGAAGTGTTAATGTACCTACTGTATCCGAAATCAGTGATTGATTAACAGAATAATTTATTAGTCTATGGCAATAATTTAATATCAGTATTATCTGTTTATACTGTTTTTAGTCTGTGATACGCAGGCGATTGGGAAGGGAGTGGGTGCGGGAGAAGGGAAGAAAGGCGACAACTAGGTACTGTGGGTTAATCGCATTTTATTTTCGCAAAAATACAAATATTGAAACGAAAGTTAAGAAATGACCGCTGAAAACGAACGTGAAATATATCATAAATTGGAAGCTATGAAAGAAATCAGGTAAATACATAAAATTTATAATAATTATTCAAAATCCCTCGCACCTGTGGACTCGTCGATCAATAAAATAAACACTTGACATCGATTTGAAATGTTTGCCATCATATCACATTTGTTCTTTAATATGATTGTTTTTATTTCAATTATTATTATAAGAAGTAAACTACATTTATGGATTCATGATATTGAGTGTACCTGTATCAATTCAATCGGCATCATAATAACTACGATGTTGATACGTATTTGAGACACTTGTAATTTTGCAATCCTCCAAATTCAACTATTTCTCCCCTTTTGTAGGAATCAATGATTTTGTATAGGAACTTACACTAGCAATGGTAGCTTAAACATATTTCCTGTGATAATGTTTGTAATCATAATTGTGTATGGCAAGACTTGACACTATGTTACTAAAATATTTACAGAAATAAAACTATAACACTGGAACGTATGAAGCGAAGCATTTTGAATGAGGTGCGCAGTGGGGACCAGGAGGGCCGGTGTCTGGCACAATATAAACGCGAGATGGAATTGCTG
Organism: Craniophora ligustri; assembly: GCA_905163465.1. Classification (NCBI taxonomy): domain Eukaryota; kingdom Metazoa; phylum Arthropoda; class Insecta; order Lepidoptera; family Noctuidae; genus Craniophora; species Craniophora ligustri. The sequence continues at coordinate 144,494 of LR990963.1, forward strand.
CAGCAGGAGAAAATGAGCCATGTGGAGGAACTGCGCCAAATACATGCCGATATCAATGCTGTATGACATTAACATTCTATTGTTTATTGCAACCCATTTTAAATAGATCACTATTATTTAGACAGATATGATACTTCAAGTATAGTAAATAATATAAAATGATTAATAATAATTATAGTCCCTGTTCACATACAGACCAAAAACATGTGAAAGCGCTGTTATCATATTTGTATATATAACAGCCTAGGATCTACCAGGTTTTTGCATCTTGGTTCCCAACAATATTTGATTTAAATAGTATGAAAGTTGTTTATAATATTATTTTTGTTTAAAAGTTAAAATATCATTTGTTCAAATTAGGCCAAATTTAATTGGTTCTTTTTGAATATCAACAATAAAGACAGCCCCTTAAATCGCCCACCCTTCACCGCTTCCTAGTGTTTTTGTTGGGAAGAAGAGCAACAAACTCCCCAGCAACACATTTCTGTCTGTTTATTTAATCTACCATGGTCTTGGTTATTAATCATGCTTCTTTTACCATAATTCCGTACCATCAAGACTTTGAAAAACAGTTTGTACAAAAGGAAAAAGTTTATCTAAGAGGTCACTACCTTAATCTATGTCACCTACTACAGCTACTCTCATAAAAACCCACACAAACTCTTTCTGATCAACCATTATTTTTTTTACTCCATGCTCTACAGCATGCAGTAAAAAAAAATAACAATAAATAAGTACCTTGTCTTGAGATTGTTATAAACCTGATGAATGATGATCCAAAAATATCTATATATCTCGCCCAAATGCATAACTCCTTCAGTTAGGACAGTCCAACCCAAAGCTGAATAAAAAACCATTTCAAAGTCTAGAAAAGCTGAGAGAGTCTAGTGGTATGACCAACCTAACCTACCAATTCAACATTCCTCCTCATCTCTCTCTTTTACTGTGACAAAGCTTTGTATACAATCAAAGGTACATAGTATGTCGCACTGGATCAGCAGCTGTATTCATACCAAACATGGCACAAATTCAGTCTTGTATGAAGTATTTATCCCATCTTTTCAACATTAATGCAAATATACTAAATTGAAGCAGGTGGGTGCAAGATGTGAAACCCGTTTTTTAGCAACAAAGCCTTATTAAGAAATACAGAGCATCATAAGTGTTTTTATTTCTTACACTTACTTGAATATTAGAATTTGAAATAAAACTACTTTTTACAGATTTTATCGCGGTATCGCTTTACCGTTTGAGCATGTGATAAATACGCACATAACTTCCGAAAAGTCAGTGGTGCGTGCTTCGGGTTTGAACTCGAGACCTCTGACATCTCAGTCCACTTGTCACACCACTAAGCTACCACAGTTAATTCACACAGATAGTTAAGTTTAAAATGTTGGGTAGCTGTTAGTAATTACTAATAGCTACCTTGAAGTTATAATTATAACTTCAAGGTAACCAACACCTCAATCTAGCTGTGACCATGGATGCTGTAAAGGATCTGAAACGTCGTGTTAAATAATATCAATCATAAGGATAGCTGGATTGACTTAACCCATTCAGTGCTCAGTACCCGATTCTGTGTCGATATTACAGCAAGGCTCTGGGCATTCAATATTTGGGGTATATGACATAAATGAAAAGAATGTCAAAAAGTCTTCATAAATATAATAAAGTAATTAAATTCAATGCCTAGAGTCTTGATATAATATCGACCCAGGAGCCCTTTCACTGGGCAGTGAAAGGGGTAGGTAGACCTACATGAGCATATTCCATTGTCAGACAGCTAGATAAATAGCATTTTGTCTAATAATATCGAAGAAGTAACAGTTTCTCAATAGTACGGAGGAAACGCAGGAGCTATTAATACAACAGTAGGATGTCGGCAGCAGTTTGTTTACTTAGGCGCGCGCTATTGTTGGCCGGCAATTGGAACGTTTCAAACTGTTTGTTTTCCGTGTCAGCCTGTGACGTGGCCGACGAATACTTCTTCCACATGCTCCAAATTCTGAGTCATTTTCAAGTGGTTGTTTTTTGTATCTAAAACTACACACAAGTTTTCACATTATCAATGTCTAACATTGATAATGTGAAAACTAAGCATAGTTATTTAAAATTATTGAAAATATTACTTTAAATCAAATCAAATCAAATCATTTATTTCAATTAGACCAATACAGGTACTTTTGAATTGTCGAATTAAATTGAATTTAGTTGCACGGTTCCAAAAGGTAGGTCTTATGGAGAAGAACCGGCAAGAAACTCCATAGATACTCTTTTTAAATTAAATACAAAATTGTTGGTTTTGTTTTACAATGCTTTATGTATGTAATATCAATATGAGACTGGTGCAGTTCGATGTGAAACGTATTATTTATGAAAGTAAAAGAAATAACTAAAACCAATTTCGGTTGCCATAACATGTATGAGCCGACCAGTCCCAACTGATAGCACCCGTTCACGAGCATGACGTGTGTATCGGCGTCTGTCTACTCAACCATGTTGTAGGGAATAAAAAGACCCGACACACAACGCCACCATCAGCAGGACATTTGAGTGAGCATGACAAGCCCAGAATGCCCGGCAACCGGTAGGCATTTTCACATTTAAAAAAAATTAATAAAACAACATCAAAGCCAACATCAGTCTCATATTTTACAAGTTATTTTACTAATCAGTAACTATTGCGTTAATAAATAATAAATTACATTAATAAATAATTTGCATGTCAATCAGTAAAGGTGTATAACTAAACATGTCAAATTGTATAAGTGTATAATTGAGCATGTCAAACTGTAAAAAATTATAAATATCTTTATGTAAAACAAAAAGAAGTCAAACCAATAAATAAAAAAATAAATAAAAGAAAATATAATAATCATGAGGCTAGCAAACCTGTGGAGCTGGACCAGCATTTTGCCAAACTTTTTTATCTACAAGATAATCTTCTAATTTGTAGTATGCTTTCTTGCATAGAGTAGACTTTACGATGGATTTGAATTTATTTTCCGGGAGGTTTAAAATTATTTCCGGAATCTTATTATAAAACCTGACACTATATCCCACAAAAGAGGTATGGACTTTAGCGAGACGAAGCTGTGGCTGCATTAATTTTGACTTATATCTAGTATTATAATTATGCAGTTCACATCTTTTCGTATGATGTGATATATTTTTTCTAACGTACATTATATTTTCAAAGATATACTGACAGGGCACTGTCATAATATTTATTTCTTTAAAGAGTTCCCTGAGTGAATCACGACTACTTAGGTTATAAATGGCTCTTATTGCTCTTTTCTGCAGAACGAAAACTGATTCTATGTCTGCAGCACGGCCCCACAGCAATATTCCGTAAGACATGACGCTATGAAAGTAGCTATAATAAACTAGTCTTGCGGTTTCTACATCCGTAAGTAGTCTGATTTTTCTAACTGTATAAGCAGCTGAACTCAGGCGTCCCGACAAAGCCTTAATGTGCGGTCCCCATTGAAGTTTGGAATCTAGTTTGATTCCTAAAAATACAGTCTGATCGACGAATTCGAGCTTTTCATTATTTAATATTATATTACAATCCTCACTTCTAACATTTGGTAAGGAAAACTTTATGCATTTAGTCTTCTGCCCATTCAATACCAGATTATTAACAGTGAACCACTCATGGACCTTTAGAAGGGCGCTATTTACATCGTCAACATTTGGTGACCGTCTATCTAATCTAAAAATTAAGGAGGTATCATCAGCAAATAACACCATCCCACATCCATTCTGGCACATATAAGGTAAGTCATTAATATATACCAAAAACAAGAACGGGCCCAGGATAGAGCCTTCAACAATTTAAGTGGCCGTAAAACGTACAAAGTCGAGCATTTAAAACCTAGGATCTTAAGGCGCAACTGAGTCAGTCAGATGTCATGTCATAATCTGTAAATGATTACATAGTAAGTACATAATAATTTGTTGTCGTCAGATGGAGACGGTGATCAAGCAGACGGAGGAGAGCATGACGCGCAAGCTGTCGAGCGCGTCGCGGCTGCACGAGGAGTACCGGCCGCTGAAGGCCGAGGTGGACCTGCTGCGGCGCCAGTGCCTCGGCCTGGAGCGCCTGCCCGACCTGCACGAGGAGGAGGGCAGCCCCATCACGCCCGAGTACGATCGTCTTCACAGTTTGTTCTGCTGCTCGTCCGCATCAGCCATGCTAATGTTGCCTCATTACCCCGTTGGCGGTGTAAATGATAGCCCTCGCCTTAACCTTGCTAGCGTTATAGCTATTTTGTGTTAGCTTGGCTGATCTCAACACGATTGAAGAGAAGCAAGAATATCTTCTTTAATTGGTTTCGACACTGTGTTGCAGCCGCTTCCCGGGCGGGGGCGCGGGGGGCGCGGGCGGGGCGGCGCCGGGCGCGGGGGGCGCGGCGGGGGGCGCGGCGGGGGCGCGCTCGCTGGCGGCGTTCCTGCCGCCCGCCCCGCGCAAGCCGCCGCCGCCGCCGCCCGCGTTCAGGTCTGCACTCGACCAAGATTTCATTACCGTCTCGCTGAGGTTCGATTTTGTTTCGTTTTCTTTTTCGTTCTCTTCCCCTCCCCCCACCTCTGCTCCTACTTACCCTCTCGTCACCTTTTGCCTTATTAACTTTTATTTTATTCGATTATATATTATTTTATCCCCGATATAATTTAATTTCAGTTCTAAACAAAATTTAAGATATTCGCTAACATGGTATTTTGTGTGTAGGATTTTTTAATATTTAATTATAACAATTCAGCAGCCGCTTACTGCTGGTTAATTTGTTAAAAAATGAAGTACAGGGTCACCTTGACCTTGTATATTTACTTATAATTACAATAGAAGAGCATTAGCGAGTGCATTGTGGTGGTGCGTGTCCGCAGACAGCAGCCGCCGCCCATGAAGTCGTGCCTGTCGTGCCACCAGCAGATCCACCGCAACGCGCCCATCTGCCCGCTGTGCAAGGCCAAGAGCCGCTCGCGCAACCCCAAGAAACCCAAGAAGAAATAGTTAGCCGCCGCCCGACACGACACGCCGAGACACGACACGCCGCGACACGACACGCCGAGACTCGACACGATGCGGCCGCGTGTGCTCGCACCGATCTCAACCTTATTATTATATTGTAAAGTATCATGTCACATTTCGTGGACTGAATTTGTGTTGTCAGTACTTGGTTGTATTTAAAAATAGATTTGGAACCATAATTAATAATATCCAACAAAAGTAGAGTCCATAAATCACAATGCGGCGATCTAGTTTGACTAGTCACAAAGCTACAGGTGGGCTGGACAGATGTGATGATGACGATAAGTTCATAGATACCGCATTGATGTCGTACGTACTAAACGTTTCTGGAGTTATTCTTGGAGATATTTTATTGCCTTCAGTATTTACACATTTATGCATTCGTTGGAATCATTGTGTGAAACAGTGGGCGAGGACTGAATTCTCATCTGAAATCTTTTCGGCCTATGGCTTCTTTAAATTCTTCGAACCAGGAATATTCATTACCAAATTCTAATTGAAGTGTCTTGTAACTCTCTCGTTGTCATAAGCCACATCGAAACTAAAAATGTCACGAATTAAAATTCATTGTACTAGAACATACTATACATAATAGAATAATAGAACATAATACATTGTACGACACACAATTTTCGAAATGACGTCACAATGACAAAACAAGCGGCAGTCTCGCAAATTAAAAAGTTAACCAGAACCAGAATCTCTCTTTTAATTTGCGAGATCGTGGGCGTTCCAATTTGGAATTCTAAACTCAAAATGTCAAACTCAAACTCAAATGATTTATTTCAATTAGAATTATTACAGGTACTTTTGAATTGTCAAAAACTAGTTGTTCTCGAAGTAGTTAATGAGTTAAGTCCTAAGTCATTAACTACTGCGAGTTAGCTGCGGTTAGTTTGATATAGCTTCTGTCTTGCCCGTGTTCATATTACTGCTGCTCTGGCAGGAAACTGTTAGGTCATCGACGACTACAAGACATAGTCATTCTGCTATGACGACGATAGCGTCGTCAATAGTCAAACTAGTCGGATTTTTATGGCATTCGGGAGTCAAACAGAAACCTTAAACTCTTGACTTAAATTAAAATCAGGTTATTTTGGTTTGAACAGTTTCCCATAGCTCGGACTACAGCTTTAAATCTAGAAAAAAATATCCAGTTATTTTCTAGATTTAATGCTTCCTATCCAACCAATACTATATGATGTAAATATCATGTCACAGTACTGTCGTAGAGACTGTATACACTTGTACATAAAGAAGTGTCGTTGTAAGTGTGGACTTAACTTGTAGAACAGTTACCCTGATTAGGTACCTAACTCTATTGCCAAGTAAGTCTATTGTAAATACTACTTAATTAAGTTTGTCAGTTTTGGTGTATTTAGTACATCGAATGTGGTGGTAGAGTAGCTCGCTAGTTTGGATTTCGGAATAAAAGCTCGCCTCCTATTACATGAGACCTTGTAACATATTGAACAACTGTGAGTATTCATCAGTGCCCTCTGCCTAACTGTCAAGTATTGACCAGGAGTCGCAGATTGTAAGATGTGCCCCGAGCGAGCCGCCCACAGGTTAGTAATTAGTGTCTCGATGCCACTTCACTCTGTCGGGACATCAAGTACACAGGCAAACGCTCGAATACTACTCAATTTTAAATAGCCCTTGTTTAGAACGCCAGTTCTATATTAGAAGGCTACTTAAAGTTAAATGTTTGGCTCTTTTGCTTGATGTCTGAACCAAATAATGAGTGTCAAATCTCTCTTATGTGCCAAAATTATTTTTAGGTATATTATTTAAGATGTGTACAGTTTTTACGCTAAATGTGAAGACTCCATCGCCGCCACCCTCCATACAGGACATGTCCTCATACAGCTTGACCCAGACATGTATGTACCACACACAGGCCGGAGGGAACAGGCGGAGCATTTGTGTCTGTCTTTCAAATAGCTGTGCCTCTCCACAGCTGCGATGTGCCCTGCACTGTTCGCAATCGCAGACCACCATCAGCGTCTGACCTTCCGGTCAGACGCTGATGGTGGTCTGCGATTCAAGCTATTTTAGGTGAATTAGCACGAATTCCCATGATCCAGGGGTAGTTTATCGTTTTAACGTGAGAACTTTAAAAATAATAATATCTAGTATCGAACCCTCTTTATGTGTGAAACGGGTGTACTAACCACGTGGCCACCTCGGAATGGCCTAGTGCCCAACCTAGGATGTTGGGCTACCGATTTTAACTAATTCAAATGTATTCTGCAATTAACCCATTTTCAAAGTATTTTAATAACAAATATAGCAACACAAATATTAAATATACTTACATGGCGAAAACTGTTGCTATTATTGCTCCATTTAATTTTCAAACAACAAAGCCAGTATATAAATAATTGGACAAAGCATTTCTTAGAACGAGTAGAACATTCTTCCGGGTCATACACCTACCTACTTAGTTGATACAGATGCTCAATGGACTCCATTCATGAACAAAATAAATAATACCTACTTAGTAATGAGTGTGTATATTTTCTTTTGTATCGCATCTATTGTGGTTGATATTGGACAAACTGATGAAATTGTTACGAAATGTCAAGTAACCCACTGAATGACAATGAGAAATAATTAATTAATGATTTTAACTGAGAGTGTAAATATTATTGTGTTGTAAGTGTATCACATTAGCGTAATCAGTATTATTTATTTGTTATACAAAACTATTTGTGTGTGGATAGAGAGTCAGCATATCTTTACGAAGTCTTTTATGGGTGCACACTTAAACGTTAATAGCACTTCTAATACTTACCTATAAAGGTCATAGTTTATTGATAACATATTAATAGTGAACTATACAATCTATCGACTGTTACGATTGAGTGTGCACTCTTTAGTAAATATCTGTCTTATAAAATGTACATAACGCCTACACATACATATTATGTGCACGCGCAGTGCGATACTTTTGTTTTTATAATATAAAACATTCTGTCAATGTCAACGTATCTTTTATTATATCCAGGGCGCCGTCTGGCTTGATACAAAAACAATATTAGGTTAATTATTAGACTAAAGGAGTACGATGTTGATGATTATACAAAATAAGTAAGTCCAACGAAACGCAAGTTACTGCCGCTAAATAGGAACGATCTGTGTATAATTTGAATTATAACATAGTAGTTGTGTGTTGTGCATAACTTGAGGTCCTTAGGCTCTGTGCAGGGTCTAGTCATTGAGGAATACGTAGGTAACTCTAAAATAACGAGCTGTAATCTCTAGTATACCGGAATCGCCAGATCAGGGCGGATCTATTGTTTTTACTTAGGCTTCGCCGGTAAATCATCACGTACAATAACTCGTCAAAAACAAGCTAAAAGCTAGGTGCGTAAGAAAGAGTCGTATGCGTAGTTACTAGTTAATTATTATGATTAAATAATGCACTTCACGCTCCCAGCGTTGAGTCACATGGTTCGCGGAGACAGGCATACATCAGCTGTTATTCCTGCCACAGATAACGAGTCATGTGACTACGATACGCCTCCCAGCCGACGTTATTGCGCACTCAATAACATTAATTAGATCTCATTACATATATACATCATAATTGTTATCTGTGCGTTCAATGTGTCAATATTGCACTCTGTGTGTAATTCAATCTGAACTTTAAACCAGCTGCGGCCGAGTTGTAATGCAATTATTGAATTATTATATTGAACGATACCTACACAACATTCGCATATTAATATAACACACAAACATTGTAAAATAATAAAATAACCCAATTAGTCCAACGGTAGTTACAGTTAACACTGCCTATGTGCTATGGGTCCCGGGTTCGAATTCTTAAATTACGCTATCGATTTGTTCCACACCTAGCGCCTAGCGTTGATTCACCTTGGTTGTCGTAAACTAGACTGATAATGACGGATGCGAATTCGCGTAAAACGGGGTAGCGTAACTCACGTAAGTCGGGGTATTATACTGTATTCCTAAATTAGCTACTTATACTCTAAGTACTCATCAGAGTATAAGCACTCGCCCCCTAGGTCAGCGTGGCGGACTGCGGCCCTGCTTAACCCCTCTTGTTTATAAAGATGGAGAGCCGTGTCATTGGGACAATAATCGTGTTGATGATACTTAACATGCTATAAGTATATTTTTAGGTAGATCTTACTTTTAACAATGGACTTTCTGGCCGGCTCTTCTCCATAAGACCTTTTAGAACCGTGCAACTAGTTTCGACAATTCAAAAGTACCTGTTATATTGATCTAATTGAAATGAAACATTCTTGACTTTGACTGACCAAAGTAGGACTTTAAATTGTGTAGGTGGTAGGATCACGAGTAGCAATAAAATAGATACCTAGCGACGATATTAATTTGCGACGCATTTCTTTGTCTACAAGCAAAACAGCCATCCCCCGTTAGGCAAACGCTCCGGACAGTGACCCCGCGACCTCGGTCACGCGAGCAGGAACCACAATCACCCACGACGATAAATATTATTTATTTATTATTATTTATTACTACTACAAGCGGTTTCACGGGAACTTTGTGGGTCGTACCATAGTGACTTGTTTTATTTATGATGGTATATTTCCTGTAGGCAAGCAATAGCTTAGGTACAGTTTTATTTTTAACAATAATAAGCTGACGTAATCTTTATTTCTCGTGAGTCAGGCTGCCACGTGAATGGTAAATGTTGGGTAGGTCCCGAAACCTAACAAAAAACTTGCAAAGTGAGTCTGTAGATATAATGTTTTCATTAAGCCTAAGTAATTATTACCTTATTTGAAACATATACATATAATTTTGTGTATCTTCAACCCTTAGATGGTTTACAAAGCATTTCCCTTCATAATTTCCAATTGTCCCCGTTCATTTCTAGTAATGATGTCAGGCCAAATAGAAATAGACTTTGATTCGGCTTTCGAAGTGTATAAACTCCTGGCCGAGCATAAATATACCAATCTACCTGATGTACCTACTTATTGTCAGGTGGTATTGCTTTATAATAGAAAAAAACACAAATTGTTAGTGGCGTAACGCTGGCCTGGCCTCCTGGGGTATATTCCTCGGAAAGTAATATTAGGTATTATTAGTGAGTAATAAAACGACATGTTATTATTAAAATATGTTTATATTCATCTCAACAACGATACAATCACGCACGTAGATATAATTATAATATCACAAAAGACGGCCGACCGCCGGACGCGAGCCTCGCGCGAGCTTTATAATTAGGTATTTTCATAAACTTTACACTTACACATATATCTTAATACTACATGACACGTATGAACTTACACTGTGATGCGACAATTATCTAAGATGGTTTATCTAGTTACAGTCGAGTGTCAAGGAATGGTTATATTTGTTTTTACCAAATATTGTAGATACCTAGGTATGTTTTGTTGAACACTAATTTTTAGGGATTCTGATTGTCTCCCAATTTCCCATATTTCTCTCACGTGTTTGGAGGAAAGGTAGATAGGTACTGTGTAGATAGTGTGACAATTTGGTTAGTTGTATATAGCGTGTAGTCCTACACGAGCGGGTAGGAGGCGGAGGACGCGATGCCGCAGTGGTTGTTCTTGTTGCGCGCCATCTTGATGTAGCCGAGGTCGCCCCACGTGCGGCTCCACGAGTTCTTCACCAGCCAGTAGTCCCCGCCCTTCTCGTCCGTGCCGTAGCCCACCACCAGCACCTGCGAGACAACACCCATTAATTACCTGCACGACACTATCGACCGTAGAGGATAGGATATATTCCCTAGATACTCAACCAGGACAGAACGTATAAGTACTTTAGGTAGGCAGTGTTTGTAGGCCAACACAGGCATCACGATAACTTGTCTCTGTATCGCGGCACAAAAGGTCATGGAGTTTATCTTTGCAGACATTGCGGTTTTGAGAACAGTCACTTTGGCGAGACCTTAATTTCATATAGCTATCTTGTAGGTACTTTTTAAATAATTTATTACGTCTCACATAATTCGTTGTCAAATGTCGCAGTACCTAGATCACATTTATATAATATGCGAGTTAGAGGTGTAAAGTAAGTACTCACTCCGTGGTCGAGCTCGGTGGAGGAGCAGTTCTCGTCGAAGTAAACGCCGTTGGAGTAGAACTGGAAGCTCTCCTGCGAAGCATCGATGGCGACGGACACGGGGCCCACGGTGGCCACGGCCTGCATCAGCTTCTCCTCGTCGCCCTGCGGCACGTCCACGAAGCCTACGTCATCAGCGCCGGTGTTCTTGGGGTTGTATCTGTTTACATCGTTATAATTAGCTTCACATATTTACTATTTATTCTATCGTTATTTTTATCGTTAATTACCTGCATATAGACTTTGAATTCCATAACAGATTGTTAACTGAGTATTTATCGTACCCGATAACACCAAAGTACACTTAAATGTCTGAAGTTAAAGTTTACGTATGACCGTCAACCTTGACACGACTCAAGTTCTCAACTGAATACGGGCGGCCAGATGGACGGCAGTTTTAGAATAATAATCAAGTTAACGAATTCAAAGTCATCCAGCTAAGTACAGCCTAGATTTATCAGACTGTTTGTCGGACATCCCTTAAGCGAGCATTAGTGTGTCTACAGCGTTAGTGACCTGCACTTGTCGTCAACGCCCTCGTAGGGGTAGGTCTTCTCGGTGTCGATGCCGCCGTTGTCCTTGATGTACTTGAAGGCGTTGTCCATGAGTCCGCCATTGCAGCCGTTGTTGCCGTACGCCGCCGAGCAGTCCACTAGGTTCTGCTCCGACAGAGACACCAGGTAGCCGGTCTTGCGGTAGTGCTGGCCCTCCAGCGCGCCGGTCTGCAACAACACCACTTATGCTATACAAGCCTGAATGATGTTGTAGGTACACAATATAAATATAGAGATGGACGACAATAAAAACTATGGATTATTCAATACTATATAGCATACAGGCAGCAATAGGTATCTATTGTTTTGAACAAGAACAACAAACAAAGTTTATCGGCGTTTATGTGGTGCCACTGCACGAGTTTGTCCTCATTGTATGAGAAGAAAGGTTGCAGGTACAATCAATACATTGACGCGCCGATTGCTACCGCAAATGGACAATTGTCCAATTTGTTGTTCCGCTGCTGCGTGTCGTGCAACGGAACATGTATCGCAACAATGGACACACGTAAACATTTGTCTATAACTGCCTAAAACGTGCATAAGTCACATGCAACACGCTCGCTTGTAGGTACGTAATGTAGACATGTGTACCGAAATACAATAGTTAATTTACTTGCACTGTGTCCTGCGTGCTGTTACATTACGTCAATTACATATATATTATCCATTCATACTAATATTCTAATGAGAAAGTATAGGAAGTATATCTATTCTATATAAATTTGGTGTGAAGATAGTATGTGTCCCGGGGATTACTTATTCTGCGCAGGCCAAAGCTAGTACACAATAAAAGTTGTCAAGTAGTCGGTATCACCTAAACTAAAATAGGTCAACTCAAGCTGCTAAGGGTTATTTAACCAAATGATTATTTGTTACATTAAAAAACATGCACCTCGCCATGGGGAAAAAAAGACGAAAAATAGGTAATTAGATAGATCCACCCTAGACACTTTAGCATATTCTAAAGGTAATATTTACACGCGACTGGCAATTAATTATTGTACTTACATATACATTAACATAGAAACCTACCTACATAGAAAAATTCTAAAACTGGTGTGTTTCGCGCATTTTACTGTTCTGGTAAAGTTTTAAATCTATTGTCCATGACTTATATTATTATTATTATACATTCTAACTGTGATCCAGCTGAGTTCATGTCATATTATAAGTTAGTCTTTATCGGAGGTAAATAATAAACCAATAAATTAGATAACAGTGTGGGTTATTAGAACGATTTGCAAAGTACCTACGTAACGGTTATAAAAGTAGCAATGTCTGCATGTTGTGTTGACACTGTTGACTGCTTGTACTTATTTAAATTAAATATGTTCAAGCTTGTTAACCGATAAAATTAATTAGTTCCGTAACAATGAATACTTAATTGAAACTGGATTATGGTATGGGCACACGTCACACCTATCATAAGCAGCGACTTATGGGTCTAAAATTGAAAACCTTCATAATCTAACTAGGAAATGCCTCGTAAGTAAATCGAACTACCTAGTACCTATACATATCAAAATCTCGTGTCACATTTTTTGTTATCGAACTCGGCTTCACCGATTTCTATGTATGAATTTTTTGTATATTTGATAGGCCTGCGGACAGCGTAGGCTTCATCATTAACCCTTATTTTCTCATAATGATAATAATACTTATACTTTCATCAACAGATCATCATATATGCACTACAAGATTTATATGTATAAAACAAATCTCATTCAGTCGTATGATGTCTAACTCTAAGTCTGTGTGAATGATTCAATTAATGAATCATTAATTGAATCATTCACAGTAACACGACCACTCTGGAGTTTTTGTTTACAATAGTCGTATTACCTTGGACTTTGTATAAGATATAGAAGGTACCTATAAACTCGACAGCACCGCGTTATTTTAGTATAATTAATTAATTATGTATTCAAATGAAATACAAAACGTTAATCGGACCGCGTGTGTAAGCGTCATTACATATCGGTCACATTACCGACGGACAGACACAACAAGATAACGAATAAACAAAAACCTCAATATCAAAACAATCGCTGTAATTTAGTTTTAGGTATGTCTACGAGTTTTTCAAGAATGTTATTATTTGTGGATTAGCATGAATAGATGCATTACTGTGTCCGAGGCGGAACTAACGCGAGATGCGAGCACGTGGCCGGGCGCGCCGCGGAGTCGGCGGCACGAAGCTAACAAGTTAATAACATTAGCTGTTTGTTGTGCTCGACGAATCGATCAGCTTTTACGCGAAAATACATATAATTATGTACATAATATTTCGGTCGCTAATGTACCTATATTAAGTTACTACGCCGCAGTCCATACCGATACTAATTCTCGAAATTTTGTGTAACTTTTATCCTGCCGTTATTCGCGCTAACCCTCACAAGGAAAATATTTATATGCATACAATTATATTATAAAATCGTTATCTATTCCGATGTACGTACGTACGTGACAACCGCCAAACGATAACAATATTTAAGTTAATGTACACAAACAAGTCGGTAGGTACCTACATAATACGTCGTCGCGGATCCGACACAATCTCTCGCGAGAACAATAGGCTTGGAATCTTTAAACTAGGGCTATAAATAATAGAGAAATACTAACAAGTAATAGAATATGGATTAAATGGCTTCCATTTAAATAAAGCGAGTAATCTAGGTTAATTAAATTGGTAAAACTTGTAATGAAGGCAAAGCATTTTCATGCACTTAGACGGGTACCTACACTATGGACTGTACTATCGGTTACTGGCGGGTGCCTAGCGGTGGTCGGTGTGTGTACTCACGGTGCTGAACGCCCAGCAGGAGCCGCACTTGCCCTGGTCCTTGACGTCGGTGACGGCGCCCTTCTTGCGCCAGTCCACCTGGTCGGGGTACTGCACGTTGGCGGGCGCCAGGAACGTGGCCGCGCGCGAGTCGCGCCCCTTGCCGTACAGACCCTTGTTGTGCCTGCACACAACCATTTAGCGTTAACTAACCAGATATTAGAACTACATCCAAATGGAATATAGAAATGTGTACGATATGTTTACATAGAATAAACTGGTACTTCTAGGTACTTATCGCTATCAAAACAAATACGCTAGCTTAGCTGTGAAAACATACAACCAAGGTCGTTAATTGACATTGTGACCTACGACCGTTAACACTGTGTCGAATTACTTGTGCTGTGTTATCATAACGAGCTGTAAAGAAAAACATCGAATAACAACGTAATCATTACTAATCCGAGCTGTTTTCATACAAAACAATGACTCGCAGAATGCGTCACACTTGTAAATAGTGTTAGACTTAAATTATGTATTAGATTCATAACTGACCATTGTTTCAAAAGAAATTAGGTACAAGAATTTGATTGGTACTCATTTTCACAAATCTTTAGTGGGATTTCAGAAGTTTAATGTTCAACAATATTTATCTATGTAATGTACAGTGTACATACACTTGACCCGTAGTAAGTAGCGACTCACTTGGTGGTCTTGTTGAAGCCGTTCATGGTGTGCACGAACTCGTGGTGCAGCATGTCGGAGTACTTGTTGGGCTTCAGCTGGTACGAGACCAGGCCCTGCTGGTAGCGCTGGTTGTGCTTGGCGATGCGGTGCTTGTTCTCCGCGTAGATCTTCATGCGGAACTTGTCCTCCACCTCGCTGTCGTACCTCTTGTTGTGTTCCAGCTACACACACACACATAACATATCACTTGGTGCAGGAACTCATACCTCATTATACTGTTGACTGATAAGGCTCACATAATAGCATTAAATTAGTCGGAAATGCCTAATTATTACTAATGAAATATATAACATTAAATTGTCCGCCCTGTGATTATAATGCGTTATTTGTTTCCTTGTTGTATTATATTTTCTTTTGTGAATTGTCTTTACCTATCTACTTACTATTTCTACATAAATACTACCTAATTACTATAGCGTGTAAATACTCTCAAGATCAATCTTATCAGGCTACCGTATGTTGATTGTCATCAAGCTGGAGATTTATAGTTGAAAGATTATCTCCAAAGCAGTATGAAGACGTAAAAACTAACGTAAATGGATCAAAGAAACGTTCCAACTTACAACTACTGAGTACCCTACTAGTAGTAAGTAGGTATTTATGAACTTATATTATAGGCAGGGACTAAAATCCTACCGAATACGTAAAAGGTAAGAAGCACTACGGTAATAGCAGGAGATTTACTAATAGTTTTGATATATAAGTAGGTAGTTAGTTACTGACTGATAGATTTTGGTATCTTTATTCTTAGTTTATACAATTTCTGTGGAAGTTCAGAATAACCAATTACCTTAAATGCGTTCCACTCCTCCTTGACCAGTTCAATGAAGGAGACGGCGCTGGCAGCCGCCACCAGACACAGCAACACCGCTAGACTCCTCATGATGGTGGTCGCGATCTGGACACAAGAGTTACGGAAATGTAATGTTTGATTCGCTAGGTGATACGCTGCGGGTCCCAAGTAAGACACGAATATGTGAGCATTTGTATTGTTATTACAAATGCAATGACCTTATTTACAAATTTAAAAATCCCTCAAAATTTAATGCGTAAATTAATTAGCTTTAACCACCTATTTGTTGTGTTGTCGATTACAATTTATAAACTTCCGCACCAGGAAGTGGAGGACGAGCGAATTGACGAGGACGGAATACTAATATAGTGGCAATAGACTAGGATCGGGTGGTATAAGTGATGAGGAAGCTCCTACGACCTAAAATTGATTGCGACCTACCCACTGAAATAGTATATTTTCCTACTATCCTGTAAATAGCACGTTGTTTTTTTTTTTTCGATATGCAGGAGGTACCAACGATAAAAATGTCCCCATAACTCTAACAAACTTAAAACAAAATCGTTATTCGTTTACTAACTAACTTTAGTTTTTAGTTATTGCATTTAGGAATGCAAAGAATAATGTTCTATAATGCAAAAACAAAAACAGATCGCCATGATTTTAAAGGATAATAAATTATAATTATTTTTTCATTTTAAGTTAATAGGTAGTTAGTGGGTAAGTAATTCAAAGGATATCTAAAGATTTGATTTTCATTTAGTTATTTAATTTACGTCTTTAGATCAACGGAAATTGTATTTCATTTGAATAAATAATTAATTAAAGTATCTACTTACTATAATTAGAAAGATTTTAGATCGCACTCATTTCAAGTACAGGAAATTAAATATTTGTTTGCATAACAAAGAAACTAGAAGGAGCGTTGAAACATACAGTCAGACAACAACAACACGCGACACCAACTACGATCGAATTACCGTGGGATGATTCAACACAAAGAAGGTTCCTATAATATGTACCCTTGGTATACTTTTTATAATCACTCCCGTATTACATCGACATTATTTAACAAAAAGATCGTGAAAGGCCACGGATTGTTAAAATATTGATACTTACCAACTTTCACAAAACTATTGATAATGAGAAAAAAAAATAGATTTACGAATACGGAAAATGCTTTTGAACAGAAGCGACTTAACAGGACGACGTCGTAATTGTTTATGCGCGTTCTTCCTATTCGCTGCGTAATGTAGTGCGCCTATGAACATATACTGTGACTAGGTATGTCCTTCTGATAATATTACTATCGATAAAATCGTTTAGAATCTACATTATATTATAATAATTCAATCTGAACCAAGACACCAAAAATTTTATTACTATATACTATAATATCTCTTTTTAATTTTCCTAATGATTGAAATACGATAAACGTTTCACCACAATCATTACAAATACGGTTAATATAATATAAATTGTTTCCCATCTCTATTATGTCAAAAGTGTGTTCCAGTCTTGTGAAGTTTATCATCTGTCTGACGTCTGTCAAAACCTCGCCTCGTGAAAGCGACGAGAATATTATATTTATTCGGATTGGTACATATATGAAAAACATAAAATATAATGAAGCAGGATGGGAAAGAGCAACAGAACAAGCAAAATAGGCGGAAAAAGGTACAGCTGTACAAACCGCGGAAGAAAAAGAGCGTTGAAGAGGACGCTGCTATACAATATTTGCAGGCCCAGTATGATAAGGTAGTGTAAAGTTAAAACATTTATTTATATTAAAATTATAAATTAATTTCGAGTAAAATCAAGATTAAAAACACATCTATTATTTGGCTTTAGTACAAGTAAACTTAAAATGCATTAAGACAGCATTAACATCTAAGTAAAATGTAAACCTAAAATTAGCCATGTGGGTTACATGATTATACAGAAATAAACCCTGTAACTTATTAACTATAAGTTTATAATTACACTATATAACATGTAGTATTGTTGAATGAGTAATAATTGTTGTATTATTTATGTTTACAGATAAATCCAAATGAAATAAAAACTTTTAAAGATTTCCCCCTCTCACAGAAAACTCTTAAGGGCCTGAGGGATAATCATTTCGTAACTCCGACTGAAATCCAGAAACAAGCCATTGGCTATGCTTTGCAGGGAAAAGATATCTTAGGTGCTGCTAAAACAGGATCTGGGAAAACATTGGCATTCTTGATACCTATTCTTGAGAAATTATTTTGTATGAAATGGACAAGACTGGATGGTGTTGGGGCTCTGGTTATATCGCCCACTAGAGAACTAGCCTACCAGATATATGAGGCTTTAAGGAAAGTAGGACATTTGCATGACTTCTCAGCAGGTCTCATTATTGGTGGTCAGAATCTGAAGTTTGAGAGAAAGAGAATGGACCAAATAAATATTTTGATTTGTACACCTGGCCGGCTCCTTCAACATATGGATGAAAATCCATTATTTGATTGCAGTCACCTACAGGTTCTGGTTCTTGATGAAGCTGACAGATGTTTAGATATGGGTTTTGAAACAACAATGAATGCTATAATTGAAAACTTGCCACCTGAGCGACAAACACTTCTGTTCTCGGCTACACAAACTAAATCAGTAAAAGATCTTGCTAGACTTAGTTTGTCATTTCCAACATATGTAGCTCCCCATGAGGAAGCTGAGACAGTCACACCAGAATCACTTCAGCAGAGTTATATTATATGTGAGATTGATGAGAAAATTGGAATTCTATGGTCATTTATAAAAAACCACTTGAAACAAAAAGTAATTGTGTTCATGGCGACCTGTAAACAAGTTAAGTACATATATGAGTTATTTTGCAAATTGAGGCCTGGTGTGAGCTTGCTGGCACTTTATGGAACATTACACCAGGAAAAAAGAGAGAATATTTACAAGGAGTTTTGTAGAAAATCAAATGTTGTGCTGTTTGCCACTGATTTAGCTTCCAGAGGGCTAGACTTTCCTCGGGTAAATTGGGTAATTCAAATGGATTGTCCTGAAGATGTTGAAACCTACATACACAGAGCTGGTCGCACAGCAAGAGGATTTTTTGGTAAGGGTGAGGGTTTGTTAATGCTTTTACCACATGAAGAAAAATTAACTGAAGATTTACAGAAAAATAAAATTCCCATTAATAAAATAGCTGTTGATCCATCTAAATTGATTGCACCACAGCGGAAAATAGAAAGTCTTCTATCTGATAGCACAGAGCTCAAACAAAGTGCTCAGAGGGCTTTTGTCAGCTATCTGAAATCAGTGTTCTTAATGAAAAATAAAGATATATTCAATGTTCAACTTCTAGATACAGATGCATATGCTAGGTCTTTGGGATTGATAGTGCCACCATATATCAAATTTTTGAAGAAATATGAATATGCCCAAAAAAGGCTAAAAGAAAATAAAAATGATGATGCTATTGAGAAGTTGAATGCTAAAACTGAATCTGATGGTGAGACCGATGCAAGTGCAGAACTGGAGGAGGAACCAAAAATAGAACTTGAAAAGAAACTTAAAAAGCAGAAAAAGAAGGAAGCCCTGATTAAATTTGATTTTCATAATGATGCAGACAGTGATGAAGATGACTTCCTTCAAGTTAAAAAGGTGGATGTAGATCCTGGTGAAGAACCAGTTGACGAAGCACAAATAGCATCGAAAAAGAAAGCTAAGCCATTAACAAAAGCAGCTGTTGCTAAGAAACTACTGAAGAAAAAGATTAAAGTCAATACTAATGTAAAATTTACAGAAGAAGGATATGCAATAGAAGATGAAAAGAGAGATGTAAAATCAGAACTTGCTAAACAGTTTATGAATGAAAATGTTGGAGGTATTGACATAGAAAAAGCTAAGGAGGTGTTACTAGAAGAAGATAAGTTTGACAAGATAAGGTTCAGAGAGAAGGTAAAAGCTAAACACAAGGAACAGAAACGAAAGCTCAAGAATAAAAAGAAGGAAGAGGATGGGGAGAAAGATGACTTTGGGTCGCAATCTGAGTCTGATGGTCCTGACCTATCGTGGCTGCCTGATCCTGATAAAGTCTATGGTAAGCAAGGTGGCAGTGACAATGATGATGGATCTGATCCAGGAAGTGAACCTGACCTATCACCACGAAATGACGAATCAGGGGATGAATCTGAAGTAGACCAAAAGTTCCACAGGTGAATATAATTTTTGTTAGTTTTATGCTGGCAGTGTCAGTTTATTTAAATATATTACTCATTGTATTCTACTGCTTAAAGGTTAACAACCATTATTAACGATTTGTTGACTTACAGCTGCTATTGCATAGAAATTAATAAATAATATACTATTTTGCAGGCCTCCAAAGCGTAAACTAGTGGAGAGTAAAGGCATCCCACAGGCTAGTGTGACGCCGCGGAAGGTGAAGAAGGTCCAAGACATATCTGCCTCATTGTCCGTGAGCGAGGCAGAAGCTCTAGCCATGCAGCTGCTGCAAGCTAGACGTTAATTTGTTACTAATAAATGTTTATATATTGCAGTATTTCGTTTTTCTTTCTTCCGTTGTTCTGAGACAAGATGATCTACCATTTATTATTATTGAGATTATAAAATTGCAAGATTTCAATTAAGTAGGTTATAACACGATCATCTGACGACTTTATTATATGTATATTACACAACTTAGACGTTGAATTGCGTTGAATTATAGATAATTCCTATCAGCGATCCTGAATTAAAATTTTTAGTTTCAGTTCAGTCCTGCGAATTATAAATAACAAAAGTCTATGCACTTGAAGCCGAGGAAACCGCATAGCCCATACAAACACATATGATGAATTAGTATTACAGAAAATGTATACATAATTATATCACTATGTCATCAGAATTATTACATTACTGGGTCACAGTTCGTTCTGAAGCAATACCTATTTTGAATTAAGGCGACCTCTGATGCAAAAAGTTAATTTTTTCAATATTACATATTCGACGCGCGTGCATGACGAGATGTATGAATGTGGACGAGGCAAAAGTGGTATGCAGGGACCGTAGCGCGTGGCATTCTGTAGTTTCTGCCTACCCCCATGGGAAAAAGGTCACGCCTTGTATGTATGTATGTACTTATTCAATATTAAAATATTAATTACTATCATAGATATACTATCGGAAAATTACTATCAATTTGTTTGGAGTTGAGTCATGTATCAGGTATATAACAGGAAACCATATTTGGAAATCCTTATTCGGGATATCAATAGAAACCTATTAGAAATATATGAAATAATTATAAATAAAAATATAACGTTACTAATACTAATGGGTCTGGCAACACCAGAATCATATCTGTCAAAAAGAAAACGATAACGTTGGACTTTTAGGAACGCTAAAATTTGTAAAATATTAACTTTTCTATGGATTTAGAATAATTTCAGGTCTTGTACTTAACAATATAGCTATGTTTTGGAGCGGAAACTATATCGTAGTTAGGGAGTTAAATTTCCTTCTCAAGGAGGAGGTGCGTATTGTGTTGAAAAATTGATGGTTATGAGTGGTTGAATCGACGATTTTGCATGTTATTTCCTGTTATTGATACAATTTGTGATGAAAAACCGCGTTCTGTCTAGAAGATGAAGCCAAGTGATTGAATGGAAAGGCATTTTGATGTTGCCAGGTGCTGGGTGAGGTGGATGTTTGCAGTTAGCTTTTTGTTTCAGAATGTTACATTGTCACAAGTGCTGGAGGCAGACGACATCCTGCAAGAATGCAAGGCCGACAACAAAGCACTCATACAGTTGTGAGTATTGCCCCTAACTCTAGTTCTGATTACTTGAGTGATTAATTGTTATAGTATAGTTCAAATAATACAGTCTTTCCTATTAAAATTGATTGAGGAATAATCTCAACAAACTGCTGGTAATCGATAGTATATGTTGTTAAAAACATCAGTATGAAGAGTGACTATGTACTATTTTGCTATTGTATAATATACAATCTTAGCGTAAGCTTACATAACTGATAAAGTATTCAAGTAATGGAAAGAGGAAAGCGGTTGATTTGCACAACTGTTATGTTATTATCATAATTGTGGCTCTGTCAATCAGAATTACAATCTAATGAATTTAAATTGGTACAAGTAACCGCTACAGATAGGTAACCACCTCGTGAACCTGTAAAGGTTTACTTATCATCATCATATAAAAGTAGTAACTGCCATAACTTCAAGTCTAGTTTTACAGAAGTACTGAAGACTATTTATTTCTGGTTGGTGGGAAATTGAAAACTGTTGACATTTGTATTTAGTATTAGAAGACTTTATTGAGTTGCAGATAGATTACTGTAATCATATTTTGGTTCCTAAATAATATAATTAGAAGAGTTTTAATATACTTTGACAGTTCAGTTAGATAATAATTATTAGAGTAATGAATGTGGCTTCTACATTACTGTTTGTGGGTTCAATAATTGCACTAATCAAACATTTGACAACATTTACATGGTAAAAATGTACAATTATTGTTAATTTAAGAGCTCAGTTCTTGTTGGAGGAACAATCACCATTATTTGTAAAAAAAGAGAGAATATTGTGTCTACATATAGTCCTAGTAATAGGATACACTAGCACTTTTTAACCTAATTAATTATAGTACTCATTATTTCGATCTTATAAAACTGTAAATTAAAAAAAAAAATATAACAAACATTTAATATTGATTGACAACCAATTACAAGTTGTTAAGCTTATGTTATAAAGTTAGTATGAATGCTATAATGCTTTGACAACAAAACAGTTTTATTATAAAACAAACTGTATGTAAAAGTATCTCAAAAGATCTATACTTTATTCATCAGTTTACAGAAATAAATAACATTTATTATTGATTTCAGCCTCACAAAGCCAGATATCCTCGCAGAGCTGATAACACTAATAACGGAGGAGCCTCCCAAGAACCTGGAGCTAGCGTCACAGTACCGGCATGCTAACATCGCATGTGAGGTCCTGACAAGCCACCTGTCTATGCTGAGTGACCGGCTTTCATTGGATGCCACTCAAATGAACCGTCTCTGTGACTTCATCAATAGGGACCCACCTCTGAACCCACTGCTAGCATCTTATTTTAGTAAAACGGTTGAGATGTTGCTGGAAAGAAGCCCTAAACAGGTGTGTTTTTTATTTATTTTCGTGTTTACTTTAGGCTTATATTTCCTTCAAATTCGTCAGTTATATGCTAATATCACATAAGGTATACAAACCTTTTAGTGCGTCAATACAATTTCCATTCTGTGCCTGTAGTATAAATCCCGCAGTATCCAATAAGGTTAAACCAAAATTAGTGCTGTTGTGATACTCCAATGTAGCTAGTGTGTAACTGCTTCACCCAAAGTCATACAATTGTCCTGTGCATAAATGGTGAAGGAAAACTACATAGGTTTCCTCACAATCTTTTCCTCACCATTTAAACATATGGTACACCATAAGTACACCATCAAGTTGTCAACAGCCTAGATTGATTAAATGATTGCAACTCATGAATTACTACAAGCCTTTATATTATTCAAGAAAGATCTTAAGTAATCATATTTTTGAATTTAATGTAATGAGGTTACAGTATTTTATAAGTGTTTAATAATAAGATATCAAGAAAACAAATGTATTTTTATTATATTGTGATTCAAATAAATGTACAAAGTACTGATCATAATACTTGTCTCCTCAGGACTGCTACCTGTACCACATAGTTTGTCTGCGTGTGCTGGACTTCTTCAAATCCCGGCGTGACTTCCTGCCCAACCTGCTGCGGCACATGTCCACTTCGGCCATTGCAGACACCTTCAAATACTTCATCAGACTTGATGATTTATTCAAAAAGACTGTCATGGAGGTATGTCGCAAACTCCCAACACATAACCCCCTGCTTTATTTGATGAAATCGGACGAAAATGTAAAGGCAGGTACAGTGCAGGCAAGAAAAAGGCTGGTATTTGAAAGCCTTTAAATTGTTAGCGACACCTCTGGTGTTGCTAACGTCCATAGGCTATGGTAACTGCCTGCCATCAGGCGGGCCATGGGACTAACAGTGGAATATAATTTTGAAAGTGCGATAACAGTAGTACAAACACTTAGACTTTAATACATTGAAAAAAAGAATGACTGAATTGCTATGCTGTAAATGCCATTATAATATTAATGAATTTCTAAATGATACATTTTAAATAACACAGTCTGACATAAATTTTTGCATGTAATTTCATTTCATTCCGTTTATTTTATTATTGTATAAGCCAAGATGTATTTATTTGTGTAGACCTAATGTATTGTATAGTTATGACATTTTTGTACGCCAGGGCTGGCATGAATATGAAGTTCACATTTTATCATTTACCACCTTTGTAATTACCATATTTAAGCAAATAAAGAAATTTGAATTTGAATTTGAAAATTTCTGCCTTGGTGCTGTGTCATGATGTCCAGAGATATTGAAAAAAAAGGACATTTGGTGGAAAGTGTTTTCTTTAATATCTGAATAACAGGTAAAAGTGCATTTTAAATATGACTATGAATTGAACAATTCATTTCAGTGCCTAGTTTTCTTATTTCGTCATAGCACATTACGTAGGTAGATAACATACGATACGTCAGCTTAGAGTCTAAAAATAGACTCTAAGCTGTCGTAAACGTACAATTTTTATGTGCCCGCGGTTACAACCGCTTTTACTTATTCTTTTTGCTTGCCCTCGTTAAATATACTTGACGAAGCTTAATAATTAAGGTATGAGTGAGGGCAGCAACACACATAATCGTGCCGGTATTAATCAGCATAGCCTGGCGGTAAAATCGAATATATGTAGATGAATATTCGGGAATCACAAACCGCGTGTCGCTTGTCACGGTGTTTGTCGCTGAATTCCTCCGAAACGGGATATTATGAAATTTTGTATGTCTGAATCTGTATGAATACATACTCGGTAGGTCTGAGAATCGTTCGTAGGCTATTTTTTACACCCCTAGGTGATAAGGATGTCCCTCACCAGACTTTTTTTTTGACAAAACATTTTATTGTATTTTTTTTATTTGGCATTGAAATATATGTACATATAAGCCTAAAATTTCACTCTTCTACCACCTAAACCCCACTCCTAAAATGTGCAAAACAATGTTTGCTGGGGCAGCTAGAATAAGTATAGATAAATCATATGGCTTGACTTGGGTATAATCATATACATGTTTTTTTTTTATGGTGATAAGGCGGCAAACGAGCAGGCGGCTCACCTGATGGTAAGTGATCACCGCCGCCCATGGACATTTGCAACACCAGAAGCTTCCAAATTCGTTGCCAAACCACTTAGAAACCCTTCAGGTTTCTTAAAATAGGGAGTTACTGAACTTACAGCAAACGGAATTCCCATGCTGTCAGAATAGTCACTCCCCAACGAGCTCTGGTAACCTTACTCACTCGCAGAAAGACAACTATTGTTGATTCACTGCGGTCTTCTGGTCTTCACGTCTAAAATCGTAATTTCTCTTCCGAAATGGATTGCTTAACAGAATTGCTCAAGAAAGTGTCTGTAGCTTTGTACTTTGATAATATGTCCTTTGTTCTTTTGTAATACTTTTGTTACACTTGACTAAATAATTATTTGTCAGAGTGACGTGTTCTTTACATATGATTCACTAATTATATACAAAAATTGTAACTATTTAAAAGTAAATACGAATGTGTCACTAGGAATGTGCCCCTGTTAGTTATGTTTACAAATACGAACAAAGTATGTAATTATTAGAGCATGAATATTGATAGTATGTTTGATCAGTATTGGCAACAGCTGTGGTGACTATGACTAGTCAGGGTTCAATCCGGGCCTTTGAACTGCTAACACTCATGACTTAGTTCCAATTAAAAGCTGTGTACTCTTGTTGGATTCGCGTGACACATCCGCTAGCGATTTGAAAATTGTGTCCCTATTTTGGTTTCCATGTATACAATTTTCATTACATTTATTAGATAAACTGTCAAAAATAAGTTACTGGGAATTCGGTTGCATTGATTGTTCTTCCTAGTAGAACTATTAGATTAGATAGTCGTGAAGGGTCGTCATCCTGCGTTTTTGAAGGCTGTCTTTATTGCCGACGTTGTAAAAAAGCGAGTTATATTTGGGCCTACTTTGAATTAATGATATTTTGAGTTCGAGTTTCCTGTAAGAAACTCTTCAGAAGTAGCAAGCATAAAGTTATGATTTTTACAAAAGCGAATATATCATTAATATAAATCTCATATAAATAAATAAATATTCCTGGATATTATGACACACAGCGCCATCTAGTTCCGTGCTAAGCAACGAGGCTTGTGTTACGGATACTAGTTGGTTGATATACTACATATATATATATTTTGTAAATACATACATATTATAGATAGATATATACAGACTCGGATACAAATGTTCATGCTCATCACACAAACATTTGTTCCTACCGGGATTCGAATCCGGGACTCATAGCACAGAAGGCAGTGTTAACTACCGCTGGACTAATTGGGTCGTATATAAATAAGGAATGTTGTTTTTGCTAGTGGTTAGAAGAGCACCAATTCCTGGAGAGCCTGATCCAGATAGTGTGCGGCACGTACGTCCCGGAGGAGCTGGCGGCCGCCGAGCCGCAGCCCGCCGACGCCATGCCCGCCGAGCGCGCCGCCGGCGACGAGGACGCCGCCAGCGACGCCGACGGCGATAAAGGTTATACACAATATCAATATTTATTTTATGTCCGTTTGGGTTCGTCCGTTAGTAAAAGTTGTCTGTAAGTATAACAATATGTATTTTTAATAAAATGTATTATTAGATGTAATTTATATGCAACAGGTCCACCGAAGGTAGAGAACAACTCGGCGGAGAGCTCGGCGGAGGCGGCGCGGCGGCGGCGGCTGGCGCGCGTGGCGGCGGGCAACGCGGCGGCGCTGCTGGCCGAGCTGGTGGCGGGCGGGCTGGCGCGCGACGCCGGCGCCGCCCGCCCGCGCGCCGCCGCCGCGCTGCTGCGCCGCCTGCGCGCCGGCGCCGGCGTGCGCGCGCTGCTGCAGGCCATGTTCACGTCGCCGCCGCCCGCGCGCGCGCACGCGCTGGTGCACGGCTGCCACGTGCTGCGCGCGCTGCTGGAGCGCGGCGCCGACGACGAGGCGGCGGCCGACGCGCCCGCGGCCGAGCGCGGCGCCGTGGAGCTGGCGGTGGCGCCGCACCTGCCGCTGCTGCACCACGCGCTGCTGCACGACCCCGACCACCTCCGCGACTCCGCGCCCGACGTGAGCGCACACACATTATCCTGCTCTGATAATAAACTCACTACAATAATAATCGGATCGCAAAGTGACGAGCCGTCCGATCCGTCACTTCTGTCGAACCACGAAACAATACCACAGATATAAAATAAAAACTAAATGAATCATGGCAAATCAACTAATTAAGCCCATACTTAGTATTTTGACCGTTAAGATTCTGATGTGAAATGCAAATTGAATGCTGATTGGATTTGAGTTCATTGGCAGGATCATCAGTGAGCAGCTGTATAGCTTTCCTCCTGGGTGTCGTACTTATTGGTCGCTCGCTAAGACTGTGGCGCAGTCCGATGGTAACTGAGTCCACGAACAAGTAGTTAATATAAATTGTATGTAATAATGTTGCGTGTATTGCAGTTGTAAGTAACGAAGCAGGACGAAGGAGAATGAAACAGTTGCGTGAATACAGTTGTCGGTTGCAGGAGGGCGCGGGCGCGGGCGGCGCGGTGGGCGCGGCGCGCGTGCACGTGGCGGCGCTGCTGGCGCAGCTGGCCGGCTCGGAGGTGGAGGAGGTGCCCACCACCATGCTCACGCTCGGTCAGTGCCGCGCCGAGCACCATCAACACATTAATGTCCCACTGCTGGCCACGAGTCTCCTCTTATTTGAGAAGGATTAGGCCATAGTCCACCTACGTTATGCTAGCCCACTGCGGGTTGGCATACTTCACATGCCTTCGAGAAAATCTCACTAACATGCAGATTTCCTCACGATATTTTTCTTCACCGTTTGAGCATGTGATAAATACGCACATAACTTCCGTAAAGTCATTGGGACATGCCTTGGATTCAAACTTTAGGTTTGGCGAAACCTTTAACATCTCAGTCCACCGGTCACACCGCAAGGCTACTATAGCTGCTCGCAGCAGCGCCAAGCATACTGCCGCTACATTATAGCTAGACTTATTGATATGCACCGAGTCAATAATCTCCAGACATCCAAAGACAGCTTCAATTACTGCATTAGATACATTGGTCAATTTATGATTTTCTATCACGCATGATCACCATATAAAAATAATGAATAATTGGTGTGCAGGTACGCCGGGCGTGTTGGTGGACATGTTCTTGGCGTACCCCAACAACAACTTCCTGCACGCGCACGTGCTCGCGCTGGTGAGGAACGCGCTCGACAACCGCGTGTATCGCACGCAGTACGCCCGCCATGTGAGTCACTTCACGCATACACACGCTCCTACAGTAGGAGGATGACGGACAGATATTGTTTGTATCACAAGAGACTTATAAGTGCAAATTGTTCCCAGTTACTGGTGGAGTGTGACTTGCTAACGCGACTGATGGACGTGTTCGAGGAGAATCAGAACAATAAGTAAGTACTCCATCATTGATGATGCCATCCATGATTTTGTTAAATTAAGATCTTACAAAATGCTAAATTCATTTTTAAGAGAAATATATAGCGAGGATTCCGCCTCAAATTGAGCTGCTCGACTGGGGAACTCTTCAGAAGAGTTCAGTGAAACAACAATAGTTGTGTTCCCGCGAAAGATTACCAGGTCAGGGACAACCTGTATAACAGAATGAGAATTCTGTTATACAGGTTGTCCCACGGAACAGAAAAAAAAGAGTGGAAGTGCAAAGTGGGCGTGGCGGCTGTTCAAATGTTATGCGATATTCCGCGCACAGCGTTCAAATCCTCGTATACTGACATCGCGTTGAGTAGGTAATTTGACAGAAAACAAGGTAAAACGTACCTTATGTCTATAATATAAAGTCCACTTGTCCTAACTGTCTTGACAAGTACTTCTCGAAATTTCTTTGCTTTGCTACACTCAGTTAGTGACGTGACCGGATGATTTGTTGATATTATCCAAAAATATAACTTGTTGCAAAAAATTAATGCAGGGTTCCCAAAGATCCTGGTTTCAAAGAAAAATGTATAGATGCAACTGGTAGAGTTAACCTCGTTTGGCACTTCTTGGAAGATATATTTTTATATCCGATTCCAAAAACGTTATAAGTATTAATATTTTCAAGTTTTTTCGTACCTCTTCAAAATGATCATAAGTTTGAGAAAACCTTTTTCAATAATTTTTTTCCCTTTTTCGATTTCAATAGCAATCTTAAGATTTTTTTTTAAGAAATTCAATGTATAAATTAAAAGATCCAAGCACACGATCCCTAATTCAAGCTGGTACATAACAGAAAAAATCTCATAATCGTAGGAGGTAGGGCATAGCGAGGTTTCTCGCTCAAATTGAGCTGCCCGACTGGGAAAGTACCTCCACCTTACAGAAGACCGCAGTGAATCAACAATAGTTGTCTTTCTGCGAGTGAGTAAGCTTACCAGAGCTTTTTGGGGGAGTGACTATTCTGACAGCATGGGAATTCCGTTTGCTGTTAGTTCAGTAACTCCCTATTTTAAGAAACCTAAACGGTTTCTAAGGGGTTTGGCAACGCATTTGTAAGCCTCAGGTGTTGCATTTGCAAACCTCAGATGTTGCAAATGTCCATGGGCGGCGGTCATCACTTACCATCAGGTGAGCCGCCTGCTCGTTTCTTTTTTTTTTTTTTTTTTCTTTTTTTTTTTATGTTGATAAGGGGGCAACCCCTTATCAACATAAAAAAAAAAGAAATTCAAATGATTCAATCCCAGTGTTTCTATACCCATTGTAGTCTTAGCAGAGTATAAATTCATTGTAGCCTTTATGGGTTAAATACGATTTTTATTTATAAACATCACATCTCCTTACACACTCTAAAAATATAATAAACATCCTATAAATATTATACAAAATGTCAATCGCCCTTCAAAAATTAGCTGTTAAGATAGATTGTTACGTAACCTCACTTTTCCTAAATCTCTTTTATCTCAGCGCTCAAATTTCCAAAATCGGCAAGATGTTATATCATACCTAGTAGCTACCAATCCTAGTAATATTATAAACGTGAAAGTTTGTAAGTATGGATGTATGTATGGATGTTTGTTACTCTTTCACGCAAAAACCGCTAAACAGATTTGAATGAAATTTAGCATACAAATAGTTTATTACCTGGATTAATACATAGGCTACTTTTTATAAACGAATATCTTAGGAGTAATCGTAAAAAAATCATCACACTAGGCTACCACAGCTCTTTACCGCGTTCGATGTGTCATGTCAGTTTTGATAGCTTCTCCGTTGCTATGTACGTTGTTGCTATGTAGCAACATAGACGTCGCTATACACATAGTGGTTCAACTATATATATTTATTCTATGGAAACGGGGGTAAAATGAGGAGGAGAAATTAGTATTAAATTGCGTGGGCGAAGCTGCGAGCATCAGCTAGTTAACAATAATTTCATCTTTTTACATCCAGACCCAAATTTCTATAAAAGCATAACTATCCCTCTCCTTTTAGACGCAAAACCTACTCGAAAAATTTGTGGAAAATATTTATTTTGACAAACTCTAATCAAGAATAGTTTAAAATAATGTATGAAAACACAAGTGACCAATAATTTAAAAGTGATATGTGGTTATAGCCAATTTTAATAGGGTGGTATTTAATACTTTAACTGTAAATCCCCTTTTTTCAATGAGAATATTCGAAATTACCACCAAAAATACTGAATTCCACACTAAATTTGCTCATCAAATAAATCAATTATACTATACTGTTAGATCTTTAAAGCTTAATAGGACCGATTCGGTTCTGGCGTTGTGGTTACAGTTCTAACCTAAATCAACAATTATGAATAGGACCGATTCGGTAAACAAGTAGTTAACTTGTAGTACAGTCATTTATTTGATATGCAGTAGGTTATTAGTTGAGAAATTTTGTTTGCTTAAATTTCTAAATAGAGGTGCAGTTAAAAAATCCCCATTTTAATATGGTATAACTCATCACTGTACAAAATGAATTATTGCTATTGATGTTTACAAGAAGTGAAATTTGGTTAAATAACGAAGTGTTAATTCTGCAATATTGGGACAATAGGCTTGTGTCCATTGATACAGACGTAGATAAAAAAAAACCAGTCTATTTCTCTTTAGAGTTAAAGATTATATTTTTTTTTTTTAAAATAAATTCGAAAACAATAGGCATTAAGTCACGTGACAACAAACACCAATCAGAAAGTATTACGTCACGCTCTGCATTTTTTTTTATACATTTTGTTGCATGGCTCCTTGGCCTTTCTGCCATTTCCTCATTTAAGTAGTATTTTTACAATTTATTAATGATGGAGGATGATACATCATAATGGTTGATGAATTGGTGAATTAATAGTTAATGAAGGATGATAAATGAATATATCAATGAATAGCACTTAAAAATATTCTTAATCATAAACTTATAAGTAAATGATATTAGAAACCTCAATATCACTTTTGAAGACCTATCCATAGATCCATAGATCCCACACGTATGGGGTTGATAAAAAAAAGTTTTTGAGAAACTCATTTTTTTGTTTTTTTTTTCAATTTTTGTGTGAAAATCTCAATGCGGTTCACATAATTCATCTACTTACCAAGTTCCAACAGTATAGTTCTTATAGTATCGAAAAAAAGTAGCTGTGACATACGGACGGACAGACAGACAGACAGAAATGACGAATCTATAAGGGTTCCGTTTTTTGCTATTTGGCTACGGATCCCTAAAAACCGATGGAATTTATTAATCCGTGATTCTGGTGTACAATAATGTAAAGTAAGGTTACAAACATCAATATTTTTAAACAGTCGTATCTTTGGTACCACTTGTTTTTTTTTCTCAATGGTTTTACCAAGACCAATTTCAAGGTTATCCCTTAATTACCTGACCCCCTGTATATGTATAGCGTATCTATATAGAAGTTATTATGTTCTGTTTCCCTAAGGACGTCTCCGCGTGCGGCGTACATGGGGCACGTGGTGCAGTGCCTGGCACACATCGCGCGCGCGCTGGCGCCGCCCGAGCTGCTGGCGCACGCGCTGGCGCTGCCGGCGCCGCTGCTGGAGCGCTGGCAGGACTTCCACGACAACGCGCTGCACCCGCTGCTGCAGCAGCTCGACACGCCGCTCGTGAGTACCGCCCGGCTGCACGTATTCTAGTGGTCGCACATGGGGCACGTGGTGCAGTGCCTGGCACACATCGCGCGCGCGCTGGCGCCGCCCGAGCTGCTGGCGCACGCGCTGGCGCTGCCGGCGCCGCTGCTGGAGCGCTGGCAGGACTTCCACGACAACGCGCTGCACCCGCTGCTGCAGCAGCTCGACACGCCGCTCGTGAGTACCGCCCGGCTGCACGTATTCTAGTGGTCGCACATGGGGCACGTGGTGCAGTGCCTGGCACACATCGCGCGCGCGCTGGCGCCGCCCGAGCTGCTGGCGCACGCGCTGGCGCTGCCGGCGCCGCTGCTGGAGCGCTGGCAGGACTTCCACGACAACGCGCTGCACCCGCTGCTGCAGCAGCTCGACACGCCGCTCGTGAGTACCGCCCGGCTGCACGTATTCTAGTGGTCGCACATGGGGCACGTGGTGCAGTGCCTGGCACACATCGCGCGCGCGCTGGCGCCGCCCGAGCTGCTGGCGCACGCGCTGGCGCTGCCGGCGCCGCTGCTGGAGCGCTGGCAGGACTTCCACGACAACGCGCTGCACCCGCTGCTGCAGCAGCTCGACACGCCGCTCGTGAGTACCGCCCGGCTGCACGTATTCTAGTGGTCGCACATGGGGCACGTGGTGCAGTGCCTGGCACACATCGCGCGCGCGCTGGCGCCGCCCGAGCTGCTGGCGCACGCGCTGGCGCTGCCGGCGCCGCTGCTGGAGCGCTGGCAGGACTTCCACGACAACGCGCTGCACCCGCTGCTGCAGCAGCTCGACACGCCGCTCGTGAGTACCGCCCGGCTGCACGTATTCTAGTGGTCGCACATGGGGCACGTGGTGCAGTGCCTGGCACACATCGCGCGCGCGCTGGCGCCGCCCGAGCTGCTGGCGCACGCGCTGGCGCTGCCGGCGCCGCTGCTGGAGCGCTGGCAGGACTTCCACGACAACGCGCTGCACCCGCTGCTGCAGCAGCTCGACACGCCGCTCGTGAGTACCGCCCGGCTGCACGTATTCTAGTGGTCGCACATGGGGCACGTGCAACGCGCTGCACCCGCTACTGCACCAGATTCCAGACTCCAGCTGCTTGTGGACCAGGGAAATGGGACTACACGGGAAGCACTTTTTCGAATAATGAAGGAATCATTAGAATCGGTTCACCCAGTCGAAAGTTCTGAGGTAACAAACAAAAAAATACACTCGAATTGAAAACCTCCTACTTCTTTAAAGTTGGAAAAATACATTCTATCGGTAAATTGATATCAATAATTATTTTTATGATTATTTTTAATTTTTAATATCTATGTCCTCTATTACTATATACCTACTAATATTTATGAATTCCTATTAAAATAATATTTTGTTCCAGGGTGGTTACTATCCGTCAGAGAACATTTATGAGGTAAGGTTTAAAAATGTAACAATAACATTTTGTAGTTTGTGATTTTCTTAGTACATTTATTTAAAATATAGTAGCATAGAGAATGTTTGTCGTCACATTTGCTGATGACAAATAAATAAAAGCGTTTGGGAAACTTAGCGATCTATTTTTGTTAGAAATACCTACCATAGGGCCTTAACGCAAAAGACTACAACCATGTGTTACTAATGATGATCCTTCGCGCAGACACGTGGTCACTCACTATGTGAACGTTCAGGGTCACTCACCGAGCTATGACCACTATAGTAGTGTCTAGCTCGGCACTTCTGTACACAAATAACGGATCTACAGTTGGACTAATGTTGCCATCTAACTGAAACTGTTAGTAGGCTGAAGAAGTGGTGGGCGTGACGTATAACTCGTTGAGTTGATGTTCGCGGGGGCAGAATGGAGACCACGCCTCCGACCAACGTACAATGGCCTCTAACGCGAGAAAGTACGCCAGAAGTCATAGGATGCGTGTGGCATATTGCCGGTCCTTTTGGGAAGTATATAAGATAATCTTAGTATGGGTGGGGCAACGTTGAAAAGTGGTGCCCCTTGACAAGCTGCTAATGATGAACTAATAACAATATTGTGTTTGTTGCATTGCAGGTAGAATATATGGCTGACACGTTGGCAGCTAATTATGATGTAAGTATAGTTTGTTCAGATGTACTCACCCAATTCCTACCCAGAAATTGTTTGAGCTGCTGATAGCACGCAGTTGGGGTATGAGACAAAATGTTTATGGTGGTTTGGCTGCTTAAGGCAAAATGGGGGCAATTTGCAATGGACACAAACACTCACATAAAACTAGTCTTTTATGTGAGTGATTGTGTCCACTGTTATCATCATATAATCTTATGTAGGGAGAATACGTGTGTAATTGCTATTGTTATTAATGTCTATGTTGTGTGTTCAGTTCAACGACATAGCGGCGACGGCCACCATGGACGAGATCGCCGACGACGTCAACGCCGACGACGGCAATGAGGTCAGCGCACTAAATCATTATATACCTACTTATGACAAGCTTTTCGTACGAATGAGTTACTTTCTTAAGAATAATAGTCCTTACACTTATAACATAGAGTTAAAAGTAGAACAGAAAAGTATCTGTCGATAATATACATTAATAAAACTGATAATTTAAGAAAAAAATACATAATAAAACATCATGTTTTATTTTATTTTATATATTTAGTAAGTGTTGTTCTCAAAAGTCAAATCATTTATTTCAAGTAGACTAATATTACGAGTGCTTTTGAATTGTCGAATTTAGTTGTACTATATTCTTATTCTCTTCTATATTCCATTCATTATTCTATATGTATAATATTTTAAGTTTTAACGTTATGAGAGAACCCTGGTACCTGTAACTCAAGTTAAATCTTATAATGGGTACCAGGAGTTCAACTTATCTAGTTTCTACACTATGTTTCAAAATAATGTTTGAGTGTATTATTCTAAACAATTTTCTGTGGAAAAAAATTATTAATATTATTATTATATTATTCATCTATATACACAATATTATTGTATAGGAGAGAGGACGAATATACATTATTATAATTGTAGAGGAATATGTACTATTATTATTGCTATAAAAATTCTTGGGTAGTTCTATTGTTTTCCATATTGTCATGCTATATTCGTGTGCCTCAGATGTGCGGTGTGATGGGTTCCTCTTCAGAAACTCCAGACTTCATAGCAGACGGACTGGGCATCGATGACGCAGACAAGGTACATTATACTATATTCTAACGCAACAGCGGTATACATTATGTCTTCTTTATACATATTAATGATTAAATACAATATTTTCAGATGAGAGTAGCTAAAAGCAACTTCTTGGAGTTGGCCAGTCAGAGATTTGATGATGAGTAAGTGTTATTTTTTATCAATACTAATCATTATTGAAAAAGCATTATTTGGCGTCTTGTTGGTAATGAGTTGCCACTGTGGTAGCACATATCAAGAGTAGGCTGAGGAAGCCTCGAAACGAAACAAATCAACTATGCGCTCTGTCAATACTTGTCTCGTTTTTGCGCACGCGAGTTTTATGTCCACGCGTTTATCATTTAGAATATGAATTAAAAGTAGACAACTACTGACTTTACCTGTTGTATTATTTATTTATGTCTGAGTTATTTTTCTTTAATTTTATCAGTAGAGGAAAGGATCGGTTGAGTTGAGCAAACTGAGTATATCTGATGTAATAAAGTTGTGTGCAGCATGTGGGAGGAGTCGGGCGAGGCCGAGGCCGAGGCGGAGCCGGAGGACGACGCGGCCGACAGCGGCGCCGCGCGCCACGTGCTCGACCAGCACTCGCGTACGTACACCACACACATATTGGTTCTAATTACTGTTTTATATTTTTGTGATTATATTCTATTCCATTAATTGAATATGAGCTGTGGTGGCTGGTAGCCTAGTGGTGTGACAAGTGTACTGGCATGTTAAAGTTCTCCGTGCACGCACCACTTACTTTTCGGAAGTTATGTGCGTATTTATCACGTGCTCAAACGGTAAAGGAAAACATCGTGAGGAAACCTGCATGCTTGGGAGATTTTATTTTTTATTTATTTATTTATTCTTTATGCACAAAATAAAAATACATTATACAAAGACGGACTTAATGCCTCAGGCATTTTCTACCAGTCTACCTTTCTCATGTGAAGTCTCCCAACACGCAGTAGGCTAGCATGGTAGACTATAGCCTAATCCCTCTCAAATGAGAGGAGACCCGTGCCTAATAATGGGTCGATGATGATGAATTTAAGATAATTTATCCCGCTTTAAAGTGTGATAAATGATAAGTACAAGTAGTAAAAAACGGTTTGTGTGTTTAGCGTGGGAGAGCGCGGAGGGCGGCGCGGGCGGGTGCGGGGAGGGCTGGGCGCAGTTCGGCGCGGCCGCGGCGGCGGGCGCGCTGGCGGACGAGCAGTTCGTGAGCGCGCACGACTTCACACCCTTCTGGGCGTACGACTCGCATCACGCACACGGTATGACTTCATTTCTACGTCTACTAAATTAACACCATCATCTTTAGTTATTTAACTGATCGTCTTAGAAATGTATAAATAACAATATAGTGTATCAATATAGAGAAAGAGTCGATATTGATAGCCTCGGTACTGATGGCGTCGGTATTGATAGAATCGGTATTGATAGTTGGTATTAAAAGCATCGGTATTGATGGCGTCGGTATTGATAGAGTCGGTATTAATAGAATCGGTATTGATAGTTGGTATTAAAAGCGTCGGTATTGATGGCGTCGGTATTGATGGCGTCGGTATTGATGGCGTCGGTAATGATGGCGTCGGTATTGATGGCGTCGGTATTGATGGCGTCGGTATTGATGGCGTCGGTATTGATGGCGTCGGTATTGATGGCGTCGGTATTGATGGTGTCGGTATGGTTAGCGTCGGTATTGGCGGTGTCGCTACAGGTGGCGTCGGTATTGGTAGCGTCGGTATTGTCGGTGGCGCAACAGGTGGCGTCGGTATTGGTAGCGTCGGTATTGGTAGCGTCGGTATTGATGGCGTCGGTATTGGCGTTGTCGGTACACGTGGCGTTGGTATTGTAGGCGTCGGTATTGTTATCGTCGGTACTGGTGGCGTCGGTATTGGTGGCGTCGGTATTGGTGGTGATGGAATTGTTGGCGTCGGTATTGTTAGCGTCGTTATTGGTGGCGTCGGTGTTGATGGCGTTGGTATTGTTAGCGTCGGTATTGGTGGTGTCTGATTTCGTGGCGTTGGTGTTGATGGCGTCGGTATTGATGGCGTTGCTATTGATGGCGTCGGTATTTATAGAGTCGGTATTGATGGCGTCGGTATTGGTGGCGTCGGTATTGTTAGCGTCGGTATTGGTGGCGTCGGTATTGGTGGCGATGGAATTGTTGGCGTCGGTATTGTTGGCGACTGTACTGGTGGCGTCGGTATTGATAGCGTTGGTATTGTTAGCGTCGGTATTGGTGGCGTCGGTACTGGTGGCGTCGGTATTGATAACGTTTGTATTGATGGCGTCGGTATTGATAGAGTCGGTATTGATAGTTGGTATTAAAAGCGTCGATATTGATGGCGTCGGTATTGATGGCGTCGGTATTGATGGCGTCGGTATTGATGGCGTCGGTATTGATGGCGTCGGTATTGATGGCCTCGGTATTGATGGCGTCGGTATTGATGGCGTCGGTATTGATGGCGTCAATATTGATGGCGTCGGTATTGATGGCGTCGGTATTGATGGCGTCGCTATTAATGGCGTTGGTAGTGTTAGCGTCGGTATTGGAGGCGTCGGTATTTATAGAGTCGGTATTGATGGCGTCGGTATTGTTAGCATCGGTACTGGTGGCGTCGGTATTGATAGCGTCGGTTTTGATAGAGTCGGTTTTGATAGAGTCGGTATTGATGGTGTCGGTATGGTTAGCGTCGGAATTGGCGGTGTCGCTACAGGTGGCGTCGGTATTGGTAGCGTCGGTATTGAGGGCGTCGGTATTGGTGGCGTCGGTATTGGCGGCGTCCGTACACGTGGCGTTGGTATTTTAGGCGTCGGTATTGTTATCGTCGGTACTGGTGGCGTCGGTATTGATGGCGTCGGTATTGTTATCGTCGGTACTGGTGGCGTCGGTATTGATGGCGTCGGTATTGGTGGCGTTAGTATTGATGGCGTTGGTATTGTTAGCGGCGGTATTGGTGGTGTCTGAATTGGTGGCGTTGGTATTGATAGCGTCGCTATTGATGGCGTCGCTATTGATGGCGTCGCTGTTGATGGCGTCGGTATTGATGGTGTCGGTATGGTTAGCGTCGGTATTGGCGGTGTCGCAACAGGTGGCGTCGGTATTGTTATCGTCGGTACTGGTGGCGTCGGTATTGGTGGCGTCGGTATTGGTGGTGATGGAATTGTTGGCGTCGGTATTGTTAGCGTCGTTATTGGTGGCGTCGGTGTTGATGGCGTTGGTATTGTTAGCGTCGGTATTGGTGGTGTCTGAATTGGTGGCGTTGGTGTTGATGGCGTCGCTATTGGTGGCGTCGGTATTGTTAGCGTCGTTATTGGTGGCGTCGGTATTGATAGCGTCGCTATTGATGGCGTCGCTATTGATAGCGTCGTTATTGATAGCGTTGGTATTATTAGCGTCGGTATTGGTGGCGTCGATACTGGTGGCGTCGGTATCGGTAGCGTTGGTATTGGTGGCGTCGGTACTGGTGGAGTCGGTATTGTAGGCGTTGGTATTGTTAGCGTCGGTACTGGTGGCGTCGGTATTGATAGCGTCGCTATTGATGGTGTCGCTATAGATGGCGTCGCTATTGATAACGTTGGTATTGTTAGCGTCGGTATAGGTGGCGTCGGTACTGGTGGCGTCGGTACTGGTGGTGTTGGTATTGATAACGTCGGTATTGATAGCGTCGGTATTGATGGCGTCCTTATTGGTGGCGTCGGTATTGATGGCGTCGTTATTGATAGCGTTGGTATTGTTAGCGTCGGTATTGGTAGCGTCGGTATTGTTAGCGTCGTTATTGGTGGCGTTGGTATTGATGGCGTCGCTATTGATGGCGTTGTTATTGATAGCGTTGGTATTGTTAGCGTCGGTATTGGTGGCGTCGGTATTGATGGCGTCGGTATTGTTGGCGTTGGTAATGTTAGCGTCGGTACTGGTGGCTTCGGTATTGATAGCGTCGCTATTGATGGCGTCGGTATTTATAGAGTCGGTATTGATGGCGTCGGTATTGTAGGCGTCGGTATTGTAGGCGTCGGTATTGTAGGCGTTGGTATTGTTAGCGTCGGTATTGGTGGCGTCGGTATTGATAGCGTCGCTATTGATGGCGTCGCTATAGATGGCGTCGCTATTGATAACGTTGGTATTGTTAGCGTCGGTATAGGTGGCGTCGGTACTGGTGGCGTCGGTACTGGTGGTGTTGGTATTGATAACGTCGGTATTGATAGCGTCGGTATTGATGGCGTCCTTATTGGTGGCGTCGGTATTGATGGCGTTGTTATTGATAGCGTTGGTATTGTTAGCGTCGGTATAGGTGGCGTCGGTATTGTTAGCGTCGTTATTGGTGGCGTTGGTATTGATGGCGTCGCTATTGATGGCGTTGTTATTGGTAGCGTTGGTATTGTTAGCGTCGGTATTGGTGGCGTCGGTACTAGTGGCGTTGGTGTTTATTACATCGGTATTGATGGCGTCGGTATTTATAGAGTCTGTATTGATGGCGTCGGTATTGATGGCGTCGGTATTGTTAGTGTCCGTATTGATGGCGTCGGTATTGATGGCGTCGGTATTGATGGCGTCGCTATTGGTGGCGTTGGTATTGTTGGCGTTGGTAATGTTAGCGTCGGTACTGGTGGCTTCGGTATTGATAGCGTCGCTATTGATGGCGTTGGTATTTATAGAGTCGGTATTGATGGCGTCGGTATTGGTGCCGTCGGTATTGTTAGCGTCGGTATTGGTGGCGTCGGTATTGATAGCGTCGGTATTGATGGCGTCGGTATTGGTGGCGTTGGTATTGTTGGCGTCGTTATTGGCGGTGTCGGTACAGGTGGCGTCGGTATTGATAGAGTCGGTATTGATGGCGTCGGTATTTATACACCGTGAAATTATAACTATTGCTGGGTCGAAAATTTTGGACTCTATATCAATAATGGAATCCATTTATGTGAAATTTAAATGAAATAAAGACATTTTTTTTCATAAAAAATGTGACAGACATACAAAAAACTAGAACGAAACCAGGATACATGGTAACGCCACTAAATTTAACGTACTACGATTACTACAATCGATATCATTCAATGTTACTCACACATAGGTACACAACTAACACAACTAAGCAGTAAACCATGCCGACAAAGACATAAACGCCGCCCGCGCTCGCTACCGCTAACTTACCTACACATTTGCCGACAATCCACTCGGACGCACTACCTATTATTACCTACCACGCTGCGCGGCGGCGGCGCCGCAGTGTCGCCGCCGGCGGCGTGCGTGGCGGGCGCTAGTTCTGCGCGCGCGGTAAGGTGCATGCAACCTTACTTACGATCTACGTTGTCACGCGAAAATGTGTCGTCAGTACGAATATACGAACGCGAAGTACTTAGCAATTGTTCAGCTGTATGTACTGTTCACATTAATGGACTCTCGTGAATCCATACTAAATACGGGAAGACCATCACCAAGTTCAGTTTAGTGCTAATGTGTAGGCAGTTATTATAATGGCCAGTGCCGGTTTTAACACTACCAGCGCCCTTGGCGAGATTTCTACGGCGCCCCCTAACAATGCAATTTAAACCCATACTAAAAAAGGGAAAGGATATAATGAAGTAACCATTTATTAAAAGATATAATAGTTTATTATAAAAAAACCGTTTATTAGAAAAAAAACTAATAAAATTTTACTTTTCTGGCTTTTCTATCAGCGAACTCTTTTATAAGATTATCGAAGTCCATGTTTTCAGCAATTTCGTTTTCAATTGACAAAGTTGCTAAGTTTGTCAATCTAGATTGAGATATTGTTGATCGAAGATAGGTTTTTATTAGCTTCAGTTTTGAAAAACAATATTTCTGTACATTTACCGAGATCCATGTGTCTTTTGATTGTAGAGATTTTTTGACTACCTATTATACAATGTAATAATAAAAAAAAAGAAAAATTTTAATTAAATATAATTAATTTGATTTCAAATATAATTATAAATATAAAAAGTGTAAGATGTGTGTAGCTCCTAAATGAAAACAACAAACAAACAAATAAAACAAATACCTTATGGGTTCGGGCGCCTTGGAGCTTTGTAAGGTTGTGAGTCAGGGGAGATGAGTTAAACAAGTATCTCCATTGAAGTATCGTTTATTACTGCCTCCTGATCAAGAGTACAATCATCTATATCATAAAAATATTGATTATAAACATGAATACATGAGCACACATACATAAGTTCATTTCTACACACTACACGCCCACCGGCAAAATAAAATAAAAATAATGGTTACATTTATTTTTATTTTTGGTTAGAAACATACATATGCCTAAACCATCTAATAATATTATTTATTTAAACTGCAATGTGCAGACAATATAATTAGAAACAAAATACAAAGGAATATAATAATGTAATATAAAAACTGAAATAAAAGTATAGTAAAGTAACAATAAATGTCAACAGCTCAAGAAAAAAAAATCATTGAATATATGGTTTGGTTCTATTTTTATGTACTATTAATTCTTTACCTTTATATAATATTTTTAAATTAGGGTTACAATCTTCCATTACTTCGTATGGTCCTATATATAGCGGATCAAATTTGTTTACAGATTGTTCATTCTTAAGAAGTATCATGTCACCGGTACTGTACGTGACGGGATTTGTATACGAGTCATAGTTACATTTTCTTATATGTTTACTAATAGTTAAATTTTGTCTTGCGTCATACTGTGATTTTTGAAGCCTATATCTGAGTTCTTGTGGATAGTCATAATGGTTATATAACGGTTCAATATCTGAAGTTAAATTACTTGGTAAATTGCATACTTTAGCAAATACGAGTTCATAAGGAGAGTATTTAGTTTCCGTATGTACGGTCGTATTAAAAGAAAAACACCAATATGGAAGCCATAAACTCCAATTTTGCGGTTGATTTTCGGTTTGTATGCGAAGGAATGAAATTAAATTTTTGTGAGTATTTTCCAACCCTCCTATTGATTGGTGATGATACGCAGTAGATGTTATCTGATTAATTTTAAGAATCTTACATGTTTCTTTCATGACTTTCGAAACGAACTCCGTACCGCGGTCAGATATAATGTTTCTCGGAATACCATAACGTAATACAAAGTTATTAATGAAAGCCGTTGCCACTGAAATTGTATCCTTATTTCTAAGAGGATAAGCTTCAACATACTTGCTAAGATCACACTGTAGTGTGAGTATATAGGTGTAATTATCACTATCCTTACTTAAGGGCCCGACTAAATCTAAATATATTCTATCGAAAGCCGAATGACCTGTATCAGTCAGGACCATTGGCTGTTTTGTGTACCTACCATGTTTCTGACGCTGGCATTGATCGCAGCGATTTACAAATTCCGTGACGTCATTTTGTAATTTCGGCCAAAAATAATGCCGTTTTATATTGTTTATCATTCGCCGTATACCGGCGTGTCCACTACTCGGTAATACGTGATAGTCATTTAAAATAATACGTTTCGTATCATGATCACTTATAACTTTTACACCTTTTAAAATGTATAATTGTGGTCCGGACCAATTAGTTATCAAGTTTATGCTAGCAATTAAATATTTTATTAACTCAATGTTGTCATTGTCTTGTACAACGTACACACTATCGAGTTTCATTTGATTACAGCAACTAATCAACTTCCGTACAAAGGCATCTCGTGCGCAATGTAACCGGATAGAAGGATTTACTCTTAATATACAGTCTCTTAAACTTCTCCATCTTTTACTGTCACGAACCTTAACTCTGTACAATCCTTTGGTTTTTTAAGCAACTCTACAACTCTTGGGTGATCAGACCAATCGTTTGTAGGTTGTTTAGCAACTATAGGGTTGTCACTCACACTTTGTCCACTGTTTTCGCACATACTCTTTTTTTGTCCTCTGGTTAATACCGAGACAACATGCTGATTAATTTCTTTCAATTCGTCGCTCGTTATTCGAATACGTGACAAAGCATCTGCAGCTGCATTGTCAGTACCTCGAACATATTCTATTGTGTAGTCATATTCTTCTAGTATTAACCGGAATTTAGTCAAACGACTTGATGGATTTGTTTGATTAAATAAGTAAACTAATGGTCTGTGGTCGGTTAAGATAATAAATTTTCGTCCGAACAAGTAGGGTCTAAAATACTTTACAGACCATACGATAGCAAGTAACTCTTTTTCTATCGTGGCGTACCTAATTTCCGCTTTATTAAGACTACGACTTGCAAAAGCAATGGGTCTGTTATCATTATTACA
Organism: Craniophora ligustri; assembly: GCA_905163465.1. Classification (NCBI taxonomy): domain Eukaryota; kingdom Metazoa; phylum Arthropoda; class Insecta; order Lepidoptera; family Noctuidae; genus Craniophora; species Craniophora ligustri. The sequence goes on from LR990963.1 coordinate 188,242, forward strand.
TAACACGGATCCGATTGCATAGCCGGACGCATCTGTTTGTAACACGAAAGTATTGTTCTCATCGAAATTCGGATATTGTAATATTGGTGGAGATATTAATGATGTTTTTAGGAATTCGAAGGATTTTTGACATTCAGATGACCATTCAAAGTTAACATTTTTTCGACACAGTTTGTTAAGAGGTAAAGATATTGCGGCAAAATTAGGTATAAATTTTCTATAAAAATTGACGAACGCTATGAATCTTTTTGTCTCTTCAGCATTTTTTGGCACGGGATAATGTTTCACTGTATTTATTTTCTCTAAATCCGGTTTAATTCCTTCAGATGAAACAATATGACCTAAAAACTGCATTTCTTTCCTTAGGAAGTCGCATTTCATTGGGTTAAGCTTTAGGTTAACTTTTCTCAATCTAGTCAAAATATCTATAAGATTTTTATTATGAATTTGTAAATTACGTCCAAAACAAATCAAATTATCTAAATAAACAAATAGTTTGTCGTACGTAAGTCCCGACATAGCAACTGTCATTAGACGAGAAAATGCACTTGGGCTAATCTTTAACCCCATTGGTAATCGGGTCATTTGATATTGACCTGTAGGCGTAGTGAATGATGTGTACTTTCTACTTTCTGGCTTTAATTTTGTCTGATAATAAGCTTGTGATAAATCTAATTGTGAAAAATACATTTAACCGGATAAGGAATCTAAAATATCGTTAATATTTGGAAGTGGAAATTTATCATCTAAAATTCTAGTATTTAATTTACGAAAATCAATAACTAGCCTCCACTTCTTTGAGGTATCATCAGATTTTTTGGGTACCAACAAGATAGGGCTCGACCACTCACTTCTTGTTGGTTCAATGATATTTTCAGAAAGCATTTCTTTAACTTGTCTTTCAATTTCCTTACGCTGTGAAAAGGGCAATCTATACTGCCTAGTATAAACTGGATCAGCATTTGGTTTTAACTGTATAGTTTGTTCGTAAAGGTTAGTTGTAGATAATTTATCGTTTGGTAAATGAAAAACATCTGAAAATTTTGCGCATATGTTTTGGATTGATGACCTTTCTTCATAGTTTAGGTGACTTAAATTTAAAAGAGAAAACATGGTGCGTACTCTCTCTCCATCAATATTACTATCCTGTCCGAAGCTAGAGATGTCATAATCTGATAATAAATGTATTTCCGGCCTAAAATAATTAATATCTACTTGTGTTTCGCGAGTATTTAATATTTGTATACTAATCTGTCTATTTCTCGGTTTACAAATACTTCCGGCTATAAAAACTCCGTCGCATAATTGACACGGTAATATTACGCAGTCCTGGTTAAAACTCGTATTCAACATAAATATTTTCTCACATCTCGGTGGAATACTTAAGAAACAGGTGTTAATTAACGAACTTTTAATCATGGGCAGTGTCAAAATATGGTCATTTCTTTTTAACGTTAGAGTATTGTTTTCAAAATTTATGATAGCGTTATATTTGTTCATAAAATCTCTGCCAATTATACCGTGCTGTATACCAGGTAAGGTGTTCATAACATAAAATTTGTGTACATATTCTTGTCCATTTATGATTAATGTAACATAAACATAGCCTAATGTTCGTACTTTGCCCCCAATACCATTTATATAAATGCATTCCGATTGTATTGGAATATTCCAATGTTCAACAGTTTTGTATTTCAAAACTGATAGTGATGCTCCAGTATCTATAAGCAATCCATATTTGGTACCTTGTATTAAGAATTCCACTGAGCTGTTATTGTTACAAGCAAATATAGTATGATTATCGAAAAAACTCTAATGGTTCATTGGTATGTCTTTCTGTGGTTGGTGAGGTTCGGTTCCGGTCAGTTAAATCTATAGCATTTATACCATTTTCAATAGCGTGCACATTATTACTACGCGTAAAAGTCCGTCCAGACCTACCTCGAATTGAACCCCGCATGTGAACACGATTATTGTTGAATTGTTGTTGATTTGTTTGGAATTGGTTTTGGAACTGTCTACGATTATGAAAAACACCCCTACTGTTCCCTCTCTGTATAAATCTATTGTTGTTTGAATGATTAGGACGTCTATTATTTTGGTAATTATACCCGTGGTTACTAAATGAGCTGCCTTGGTATCCGACATATACAGAAGCGTCAGAGTGCCGACTATATGATAATTCTTCATCCTTAGCTGCTCTTATAGTATCTTTTAAGGTGTCATAATTACGCGCTGACAGAATAATTCGGATTTCGCGGTTGCGCAAGCCATCAATGAAACTTTTAATAGCAATCTTTTCATTTTGAGGGCATAATATTTTGTATGCATTTTGGTTATCACCAGCTTGTGCAATAGTCAAATCCACAAAAAGCTGCTCGACTTTAGATCCATATTTTTCTATTGAAGAACCGTTTTGGTTTATTTGTGTTAGCTCTTTGTGAATTGCCGTACTGGACTTTTTTGTCAGAAGGTGTTGACGCATTTCAACTATAAGTGACTCACAATTATCATACGATGAAGACAACCTTAATTTAGCGTTTTCATTTAGTCGTGTTTTCAATATAAACTTAACTAACATTTTGTTGCCTTCTTCCGTTAGGGAAGAACTGTACAAATCTATGGCATCTATTAAGCTTTTGGTGACATTTTCATCACCATTCATAGTTGGCAGTAAAGCCACGGCAGTTCTATAATTAAAAGCCTCCATATCGTTTACCTTAACCGTACACTCGGTACTAGATGGAAAACTGTGCGTTTTAGCGCAAAAAGATTCTATTTGAGTAAAAGTTTTTTCAAATAAATCACAGTATGACTGTATTTCCTGTAAAATAGCAGTACTTAATTGTTTCTTTTCAATTTGTTTCGATAAGGTATTAATTAAGTCATCAAATTGATATTTTAACAACGTAGCTTCCTTTAACTTTTGTTCTAGTACAGGTTTTGTCCTTTTAGGATAACTTAGTTTAATTAAATTATCTTTAATATTTTTCAATTGTTCATATAACAGGTTGAGCTCATTGGCCATTACCAATCAAAATAAGGAACAATAATTATTTAATTGTTCTATAATTACGTGATAATACATATATAACTAATAGATAAACAGACTACAATTTCGTACAATAACCGTTCCGTAAGTTTTCATTTTATGCTGGAACACGAGTCACTTCACTTATCACTGACCATAATTATAATCACTCACTGCGGTTTCTGGATTCTGGTACCCGCCTCCTGGCGAGCCTCCTGGCGTTGTTGGCGGCACTCATAACAGGCACGAGTCTCCGGGTTCGGTCGACGAAACGAACGTGATAGGTTTTGTGCGAAAACCTTATTCCTTATCCACGAATAATGGCAGTTTCGGTACAATTTATACACCGCATAAAGTCCGGCAATTCCGAGTAAGGTGCAAATTATAAACATCACGATGCTAATGTTCGATAAGTGGTACTCCTGCATAGAAGCCGAATTAGAACCACCCGATGCACTTTGTGATATAAAAACGTCCTCTTTTTCAACTTTTGATTGGCACATTTTGACACCAAAACTAATTTTTAAAAGACAAAATTAAATTTCTTATACCATAGTTCATTAATGTTTTTCAATGCTTAAGTTACGTGACCGAACTCGGCAACCCGTCTCGAATGGCAGGGTCGCCATGTAAGGTTGTGAGTCAGGGGAGATGAGTTAAACAAGTATCTCCATTGAAGTATCGTTTATTACTGCCTCCTGATCAAGAGTACAATCATCTATATCATAAAATATTGATTATAAACATGAATACATGAGCACACATACATAAGTTCATTTCTACACACTACAGCTTACACCTAAAAATTAGTTTGCCGGAATAGGTCTATCGGAGGGATTGAACCTTTAATCGTCCGGTGGGAGGCTAACTAAAGAAATCAAACAAGAACTCCCTTTTGTTTCTTTAATTTTAAGCCCGTAGCTTTCAGCAAAATAACAAAGTTACACAAAAAAATATTAATAACTAGTTAAAATTAAAAACTAGTATAAATTATTAACTACAGGAAATTATTAAAGTACAGGAGATTATTGCATCTTGAGTATGATAACTAAATTAGTTAAATTAAATTTAAAATAAACATACCAGGGGGTAGTAAACCAGAAATAAACTAAAATAAAACCATGTGACGTGGTGAGCGTCGGGTGAGCGCTGGATGAGTCCCTCAGCAAAACGACCAAGTTAAGTTCATGGGAGAAGGCCAGAACTTAACACGGGAACAAACAAATGGAAAATATCCTTAGAAGAAACCCTTAGAAGAAACGCCAACAGCGGGCGTTTCTTCCTCTTCGAAATACGAAGCAAACTAAATGTTTCGGTACGAGATTCCGACCATAGGCGTTTAGTCCTCCTTCCTTCGTCAAACTATGAAATGCGCCATGCGGTCTCCTCACACCAAAGACATCAGGCCAAAACAAATTTATAGGGACGTCATCACGGCACCACTATAAAAACCTAATATATGCCGTACTATGGCATTAAAATTATGCGTAATCCAGCCGAGGATGGCTAAGATTCGCCTTGATAAAAAAAACTTAAAGGCGAAGATTCATTTTTGAATCGTCAACCGGTAGATGCTGGTCGAAGAGTGAGCAGCCGTCCGATCTGTCACTTATGTCAAAACTCGAGAAAAATACCACAGATAAAATAAAAATCTAATTAGTGACGCGAAACAGACTAAATAGGCCGAAGGCATGTAAGGAGCAAAAAGGCTCGTTACATTACATCCCTCCCCAAAAAAAAAATAAAAGAAAGTAATTTCTTTTATGCCAGAAAAAAACAAAAGAGCATAGCAAAAACCCTTCTTTTTAAAAAAATGGAACTAAACTAACACATTCCTATAACAAAAAACTAATACTATTCTTAAAAGAATACAAACAAACCAAGAGAATAGTTAAGTCACAAACATAACAGACTTACTATAAAATAAAACAATATGAGTGCAGATAAGTCACTAACATAACCGACTTACTACAAAATAAAACAACAAGAACCAACATGAGTGCAGTTAAGTCACTAACATAACCGACTTACTACAAAATAAAACAACAAGAACCAACATGAGTGCAGTTAAGTCACTAACATAACTGAACCATAGCACAACTTGAACCAACATGAGTGCAGTTAGGCACCTTCGCCACTGACTAACTAGTTACATCCAAGAGATACCACAAGTACAGTTAAGCGCAACTGTCGCTGACAAAAATGAAAAACTATTCATACCAATTTGAGTACGGTTAGGCACCATCGCCACCGTCTAGCAAGAAACAAGGTTAAATAATTTCTTCTACAGTTAGGCGCAATAGCCGCTGCTTTACAAGAATAACCAACAAAAAATGTCCATATGAGTACAGTTAGGCAAAATAGCCGCTGCTTTACAAGAATAACAACAAAAAATGTCCATATGAGTACAGTTAGGCACCCTCGCCACTGACTAGCTGGAACAAAGGTATAACCGTGAAACACAGTTTAAAATCTCTACATCAACAAGGATGTAGGAAAATATAAAGGAAGAATGTTGTGATCGGCTCAACACCACCAATCTCCCGAGCACAAACATCTCCAAAACCAAACGCATATTGTGATCGGCTCAACACCACCGATCTCCCGAGCACAATAGCAAAAAAACTGCATCCTGTGAGCGGAACAACCTTCCGGGCACAGGTAGCAAAAACAAACGCATACTGTGATCGGAACAACTCCACCGACCTTCCGGGCACAGTAGCAAAAACAAATGCATATTGTGATCGGAACAACTCCACCGACTTTCCGGGCACAATAGCAAAAACTACGAAATCGAGGAAAAAGTTAGACCGAGATCCGTAAAACAAATATATGGAAATATCTACAAATGAGAACAAAAACTCAAGTATCCAAATCCATACAAACAAACTAAGGTTTTGCATCCTAACACAGAAAACAAGGCTGGCTAGGAGCAAATCCTAGACACCAAAAGACAATACTTAAAGTGTATAAAAACAAGTATATATACAGATCTTGCGTACAAGCATGAATAGTAATTGTATACAAGATTATATAAAAAAACAAATAAAATATAAGATCTTTTGATATGAATAATATAAATGAGTGCGGGAGAAGTTATAGCCTATAATTGTCCTAAGTTATATTTTAGAAAGGTAAGAAATGAATTCAACAAATTCATATGAGTTTGCCTATCATACTTCCCATTCAAGAGCTCCATAAACCAATCATTCATCCTATCATACTTCACGCTATTATAAGAGCTCCTCAAACAAATTATCAAACTCAAGACTAACGCTTGGAACCAAAAATTAAAATTTAATTATATCTTTAACATGATAACGGCCAGTTGTACCCTTACTAAGATCTTTTAGAATATAAACGTTATTAGAAATCTTTTCAATAATTTTACATTTAATAAATTTAGGAGCAAGTTTTGCCGAAAAATAAGTAGGTGCATGAGATTGAACAAAACTCCTTCTCCACACTTCATCACCCACATCAAAAGAAATGACTCTCCGACCTTTATTATAATAGCAAGCATTACGCTGGTAAGCTTTTAACAAATGAGATTGAACTTTAACAAAAATATCACTAAGTGAATTAAGAGAATCAGCATAGTGAGTTCTATTGGAAACCTCCAGTTCACTCAAATTATCAATAGAATTACTCAAACGATGTAAAGAAGCATCAAAAATAAGTTCCCTTCCAAACATTAAAAAGTTAGGTGTGAAATCTGTAGCAAGATTAACACTATTATTTAAAGCTAATTGAACATGAGGTAAATATTTAGACCATGTTCTATGATCTTCATTAACATAACAAGATATACAAGTTTCAATAGTTTTGTTATATCTCTCAACAGGATTATTCTGAGGAGTATACAAAGTATTAAAGAATATTTTAGTAATATTATAACTTTTCAGAAATTCTAAAAAGTGTTTTGAAGTAAATTGTGTACCATTATCACAAACAATTATCTTAGGACAACCAAATTTAAGAAATATTTCTTTTTCAAAAAGTTTATTAATTACTCTAGTAGTAGCATTTATCATGGGAAAAATCCAGCAGTATTTAGTGAAAACATCAACAACTGAAAGAATATATTTATGACCTGAATAAGTTTTAGGTAATATACCTATAATATCTACTGAAAGCATTAGCATGGGTCGATCAACTTTTTTAGGGTTAACCATAATACCAAAAGGAGGATGAGTGGTATGTTTATAAGCTTTACAAGTATCACAAGCTAGAATATATTGTTGAACATCATTAAACATGCCTTTCCAAAAATAATGTTGTTTTAATTTATTTAAAGTTTTATGAATACCAAGATGACCAGAATTAACATCATCATGATTTGAACGAATTGTATCTATAATATGCTCTTTAGGAATAACTATTTTCCAATTAAGACGACTATTAGGGTCAAACTTACTTTTACAAAATTTATATAAAGTTTTATTTTCTACTCTAAAGTTTTTATATCTGCAAGGAGATTTCTGACATTTAATAAATAGTTTTTTATACCAAGGGTCATAAATATCATCATCAGGTAATACTAAATTAATTTGAGAGGTTTCTATAGCGTTAACTTCAATACGAGACAAAGCATCTGGGACTAAATGTAAAGATCCTTTTTTATGAACTATATCAAAAGTAAATTGAGAAATTCTAGCAGCCCAACGTGCTAAACGACCACTAGGGTTACTTAGACCTAAAAGCCACTTTAAACTAGCATGATCAGTTATTACGGTAAACTTCATTCCTTCAACATAAGGTCTGAAATGTTCTATTGAAACTAAAATAGCAAGTAACTCACGTTCTGTGGTACTATAATTACGTTCACATTTATTGAGTGATCTAGAATAGAACGCAATAGGATGTTGATCTCCATTATCATCCTCTTGACTCAAAACACTACCGATGCCAACCGAACTGGCATCACAATGCAAAAAGAAAGGTTTTTCAAAATTAGGACATTGCAAGACAGGAGCAGTAGTTAATGATAGTTTCAGCTCAGCAAATGCATTCTCAGCATCATCATTCCAACAAAGTAATTTTCTAGAGTTTTTACTACCAGCTGTTAATTTAGTTAAGGGAGAAGCAATATCAGCAAATTTACAAATGAATCTACGGTAATATGAGCATAAACCAAGAAAGCTACGAAGTTGTTTAACGGTTTCAGGACGAGGAAAATTTTTAATGGTGTCTAATTTAGAAGGATCAGTATGCAAGCCATTACTGTCAACTATATAACCAAGATAACGAAGTCTATCTTTACAAAAATTACACTTTTTTAAATTAACAGTCAATCCAGCATCTTTTAGAATTTTATAAATTTTATGTAAGTAATCTATATGTGTATTAAAATCCGAATTTACACAAATTAAGTCATCCAAATAACAGAACACCGTATTATCAAATTCAGGACCAAAAAGTTTATCTACAAGTCTCTGCAACTCAGCCGGTGCATTAGTGAGACCGAATGGCATGCGAACAAATTCAAAAAGTCCTTTTCCCGGAACAACAAAAGCAGTCTTCTCTCGAGAAGATTCTTCTAGAGCGATTTGTAAAAATGCTTTAGAAAGGTCAATGGTACTAATATATTTAGCTCCCCCAAGGTTATCTAATATCCTAGAGGTATAAGGAAGAGGGTAAGAATCCTTTACAGTGACTGAATTTAAACGTCTTGAATCTAAACATAATCTAGTACTGCCATCCTTCTTTTCCACCGCTAAGACAGGTGAACACCAAGGTGATTTAGAAGGTTGAATGATACCCTCCTTCAATAAAACTTCCACTTCATCAAAAAGTTCTTTCTGCTTTGCAGGACTTAAAGGCCAATATCTTTGTTTGAAAGGTTCACTAGTGACATTAATTTTATGTTTAACAAGATGAGTAAGACCTAAGCCTTTCTTTTCATAAGAAATATTTTCAAAAAGTGAAATAGTATCTTTTAATTTTTGTTTCTCAGAAGGAGCAAGTTCACTAACAGAAGTAACAGTACAAACTTGAGCTTTATTGCTTTGAACATAAGTTATATTTTTCCATAAGTCTTTAGCTAAATCAAAAGTTAACCAAAAATCAAAACCCAAAATAAAATCAGGCTGAAAAGAAGGTATAATTAAAAAGTTAATATTTCTTGTTAAATCATCACAAGTAATAGGCAATTCCATAGTACCAATAATTCTTTGTGAAGAACCATCAGCTGTATAAGCAGCACCAGAATTAGAATTAATTTTATAACCTAAATGTAAAAACTTTTTATGCATATTAGAACCTAAAACACATCTATTAGAACCACTATCTAACAAACCGGAAAAAGTATGTTTACCTACAGAAAACTTTATAAATGGTCTAGTATCACTATGTTTAACAAATAGAACAGGAGCTGATTTATAAATTTTGAAAAATGTTTTTAAATAATCTAACCAACCTGCAAAGTCTTGGTTACGAGTAACATCATCAGGTTTGTGACATTTAGTAAAAGTTTTGTTCATCGAGGTACTCGCAGTTACATCAATAACAGGGGCTCGATGAAACCTAATCAGTTTTTTGACTCCTTAGAGTTCTTATTATCTAAATTACAAACATCACAACTTTTTGACGTGACTCCAACCTTTTGACACTTGAAACAAATGACTCCAGGAATTGACGTACACTGTCTAAAATGGTGTCCAGATTTCTTACATTTTAAACAAATTGAATCAGTTGAAACTGCATTAAACTTGGTTGTAAGTTTGTCAGTCTTAAGATCCTTAGAGGATTTCCTATTGACAAAAACCTCAAGTTCTTTAGCCAATTCAAGGAACTGATCTACTGAGTCAATACGCTTACCAAAAATAAATGGTGTATAAATAGACAACATATTGTGTTTGATAATACTAATTAAAACCGCTTCAAATGGTGGGGAAGAAAGACGACTAGCCATGTCCACAATTTCTGTAATAAAGTCTGGCAGAGATTCAGAATACTTCTGTTTCCTTGTACGGAGGTCATTCTCCAAAAAGTAATCAAAGTCCGGCCTGTCAAAACGTTTAAGTAAAGCAAGTTTAAGCTCATGCCATGATGGAATGCGAATACGTACTGTGCGAAACCATTTAAGAGCAATACCGCTAAGCAAGTCTGTAAAAGAACCAACCAATAACATTTCATCAAAATTTTTGTATAAAAAGTATTCTTCAACTTTAGTTATAAATTCTCTAACGCAAGAACTCCCATCGAATATAATTTTACTTCTTTTTAAGTCAGGCAACTTAATTGCAGAAGGCAAATTCTTTTTAATATGATCATTAACCAAAGCATTTCTCGAATTAAATGAAGGCAAAGCATGTACCGCAAAAGCTGAAGAAGAATGTGCAAACTTGTCATTCTGATCAAAAGAATGATGTACTTCTGTCAAATTAATCATGTCAGGAACATGTGCACTGGCATCAGGAATAGCGCAAGCACCATCAGATTCTAAATTATTTTCAGCAGCTGGAGGCGGAGAAAGCTGAAGTTCCTTATCCATGATGAATGAACAAAAAGTTGAGCAAAAAGCAAAGTTCAAAAGTTATAAAATATTTAAGGTTAAGTTGAAATAATATTAAAGTTGATAAGTTATTTTTATGAAAATATCAAAGTGTTTGGCAATGAGAAGATGCAATAATATCTTACAATATAAGTTTGAGCACAATAATCATTGATAACTAAGTTAAACTTAAGTTCACAATATAATTAAATATAACAAACAATAGTACACAATATTGTCAAAGAAAAATATTGTCTACACAAAATTAACAAAAGAGTTAGAGTATATTATGTTGTTTACAACAATAGTATTAAAATTTGTAAAGTTCAAACAAAACAATGTGTTTTATAAATAACACTAGGTATTCAATTATAAGAATTGAATAAAATAGAATATAAGATGCAATAATAACCATAACAAGATAGAAAGCTACTCCAATGTCCCTGTTCGGGCGCCAATTGTAATAATAAAAAAAAAGAAAAATTTTAATTAAATATAATTAATTTGATTTCAAATATAATTATAAATATAAAAAGTGTAAGATGTGTGTAGCTCCTAAATGAAAACAACAAACAAACAAATAAAACAAATACCTTATGGGTTCGGGCGCCTTGGAGCTTACACCTAAAAATTAGTTTGCCGGAATAGGTCTATCGGAGGGATTGAACCTTTAATCGTCCGGTGGGAGGCTAACTAAAGAAATCAAACAAGAACTCCCTTTTGTTTCTTTAATTTTAAGCCCGTAGCTTTCAGCAAAATAACAAAGTTACACAAAAAAATATTAATAACTAGTTAAAATTAAAAACTAGTATAAATTATTAACTACAGGAAATTATTAAAGTACAGGAGATTATTGCATCTTGAGTATGATAACTAAATTAGTTAAATTAAATTTAAAATAAACATACCAGGGGGTAGTAAACCAGAAATAAACTAAAATAAAACCATGTGACGTGGTGAGCGTCGGGTGAGCGCTGGATGAGTCCCTCAGCAAAACGACCAAGTTAAGTTCATGGGAGAAGGCCAGAACTTAACACGGGAACAAACAAATGGAAAATATCCTTAGAAGAAACCCTTAGAAGAAACGCCAACAGCGGGCGTTTCTTCCTCTTCGAAATACGAAGCAAACTAAATGTTTCGGTACGAGATTCCGACCATAGGCGTTTAGTCCTCCTTCCTTCGTCAAACTATGAAATGCGCCATGCGGTCTCCTCACACCAAAGACATCAGGCCAAAACAAATTTATAGGGACGTCATCACGGCACCACTATAAAAACCTAATATATGCCGTACTATGGCATTAAAATTATGCGTAATCCAGCCGAGGATGGCTAAGATTCGCCTTGATAAAAAAAACTTAAAGGCGAAGATTCATTTTTGAATCGTCAACCGGTAGATGCTGGTCGAAGAGTGAGCAGCCGTCCGATCTGTCACTTATGTCAAAACTCGAGAAAAATACCACAGATAAAATAAAAATCTAATTAGTGACGCGAAACAGACTAAATAGGCCGAAGGCATGTAAGGAGCAAAAAGGCTCGTTACAACAAAAACGTTTACACTATTTATACAACTATTTAGATGTCATTCGGTTGTAGAAACAAAAAGTGACGAACATTCGCATCACAACGTAGCATGGATCCGTCTGATTACCACGTCACGTTGGTTAAATAATTCAAATAATTGTTTTGTACTTGCACCGATTTTATGAATGAGAATGAGCTGAGTTTGTTGCACATCGCTAAAAATAACACTATCTCTTTTTAACCAAAATGTTAAAATGAAATAGAAAATGTGTTTATCTATGATTGGGGATTCCCGGTAAAATCAAATGCATACAGTGCTCCGATCAAACAGATTGAATACTTCGTTCCATTTAAGTGTTGCCAATATTTGATTTTTTTGCCCTAACGCCGCTACTGATAATGGCCAATTAATAGTGACTATTTTCATTGAACGCTATCTAACAGCTCGTTTTTAGACATGTTATAAACGATAATAACGGAGCTGGCTGTTAGATGATATCCCTGTAGCGTACTTAGCAGGGATTTACTATCAGCATGATGGCTGCCCCGCTCATTATTCATGTGTAGTGCGTGTGTACCTAAACACTCAGTTCGGTGATAGGTGGATAGACCACGGCGGCGGTCCCGTGGCTTGGCCGCCTAGGAGCCCAGACTGAACGCCTTTGGACTTTTTCTTGTTGTCGGAAATCAAAAGACTTGTTTATACCCGTGAACATGAAAATCGTGACGAGTTACGCAGTGCGATAGTGGACGCCTTTGATATAATGAAAAGTGACAGAGATACGTTAAGAAAGCTAAAAGACAATAGTATAAAACGGGCACGTTTGTGTATTGAACGCGGCGGACTCCACTTCGTCGTCGTAAATAAACTTTTAGCAGGTAACTTGTATGTAAAGTTGATTATTTTGTAACAAGCTCCAATTTTTTAAATACGCCTGAAATACCTACCCAGTCTCTTGACTGTTTCAGCTATTTGTTTTTAATATTGATACAGTAAATACCTAAAACGATGTTCAAGTAAAGTATTTCTGGCGGTCCTAAGCCCGTAGAATGTATGAAGGAGAAATTGGAGTACAATTTATTCCGTGAAAATGTTGCCGCAAGTATTGGCGCAGCGGCTGTACGAGCGACTGCTGCGCAAGGCGTCGCGAGTTCGATCCTTGCTCGGAAAAAAAAAGGATGATCTGCAGGTAATTGTTTTAGGTCTGTGTGTGTGTTAAATCTTTGCTTGGGGCAAAGTTAAAAAAAAAGGTTTTTTTAAAGCTATGTACCTACTTAACCTAGGTACCTACTTAATTTTTAATCCCTTTTATTTAATTGGAGGTAATACGTAGATAGGTGTAAAGTAATACTTACCATCAATTTCGTCGCCATCTGCATCGTATTGCTAAATACAATTTATTTCAATAATAAAATGACATCAATAAAGTACTGACCTACTAGCTTTTAAATAACGCGTAAGTACTTATTAGTACTTATTCGCTCGGACAGCCGCTAGCCGTTTAGTACCAGCTGACTGGCGGGCGTTCGGGTCATTGAACCCGCCGCCCGCGCCGCCCTCACGAGGCGGCTTCAGAGTAGCGAGTTAGCGACTGCGGCCGATTTTGAATGAAATATTGGTGCACTACTACTAGCAAACTCGATCAAGTGAAAATATTCTTTTCACTTGCCAACTTTTTTATTATAAACAGTAGAGTTAATCTAAGACTTTTTTTTGTTCTACTAATTATCATAAGTTTCCCACCTTTCGGTTCCACAACGACTACAATTTCACGGTGTAGAGTCGGTATTGATGGCGTCGGTATTGGTGGCGTCGGTATTGGTGGCGATGGAATTGTTGGCGTTGGTATTGTTGGCGACTGTACTGGTGGCGTCGGTATTGATAGCGTTGGTATTGATGGCGTCGGTATTGATGGCGTCGGTATTGATGGCGTCGGTATTGTTAGCGTCGTTATTGGCGGTGTCGGTACAGGTGGCGTCGGTATTGATAGCGTCGGTATTGATAGAGTCGGTATTGATGGTTGGTATTAAAAGCGTCGGTATTGATGGCGTCGGTACTGGTGGCGTCAGTACTGATAGCGTCGCTATTAATGGCGTCGCTATTGATAGCGTCGATATTTATTGAGTCGGTATTGATGGAGTCGGTATTGGTGGCGTCGGTATTGTTAGCGTCGGTATTGGTGGCGTCGGTACAGGTGGAGTCGGTATTGTAGGCGTTGGTATTGTTAGCGTCGGTACTGGCGGCGTCGGTATTTATAGCGTCGCTATTGATGGCGTCGCTTTTGGTGGCGTCGGTATTGATAGCGTCGCTATTGATGGCGTCGCTATTGGTGGCGTCGGTATTTATAGCGTCGCTATTGATGGCGTCGCTATTGGTGGCGTCGGTATTGATAGCGTCGCTATTGATGGCGTCGCTATTGGTGGCGTCGGTATTGTTAGCGTCGTTATTGACAGCGTTGGTATTGTTAGCGTCGGTATTGGTGGCGTCGGTATTGTTAGCGTCGTTATTGTTGGCGTCGGTATTGATAGCGTCGGTATTGATAGCGTCGCTATTGATGGCGTCGCTATTGATGGCGTCGTTATTGATAGCGTTGTTATTGTTAGCGTCGGTATTGGTGGCGTCGGTATTGATGGCGTCGGTATTGATAGCGTCGGTATTGATAGAGTCGGTATTGATGGTTGGTATTAAAAGCGTCGGTATTGGTGGCGTCGGTACAGGTGGAGTCGGTATTGTAGGCGTTGGTATTGTTAGCGTCGGTACTGGCGGCGTCGGTATTGATAGCGTCGCTATTGATGGCGTCGCTATTGGTGGCGTCGGTATTGTTAGCGTCGTTATTGGTGGCGTCGGTATTGATAGCGTCGGTATTGGTGGCGTCGGTATTGTTGGCGTCGGTATTGATAGCGTCGGTATTGATAGCGCCGCTATTGATGTCGTCGTTATTGATAGCGTTGGTATTGTTAGCGTCGGTATTGGTGGCGTCGGTATTGTTAGCGTCGTTATTGGTGGCGTCGGTATTGATAGCGTCGCTATTGATGGCGTCGGCACGGGAGTAGTCGGTATTGATAGCGTCGGTATTGTTCGCGTCGGTACTGGTTGCGTTGATGGCGTCGGTATTTATAGAGTCGGTATTGATGGCGTCGGTATTGGTAGCGTTGGTATTGGTGGCGTCGGTACTGGTGGAGTCGGTATTGTAGGCGTTGGTATTGTTAGCGTCGGTACTGGTGGCGTCGGTATTGAAAGCGTCGCTATTGATGGCGTCGCTATTGGTGGCGTCGGCATTGTTAGCGTCGTTATTGGTGGCGTCGGTATTGATGGCGTCGGTATTGATGGCATCGTTATTGATAGCGTTGGTATTGTTAGCGTCGGTATTGGTGGCGTCGGTATTGTTAGCGTCGTTATTGGTGGCGTTGGTACTGGTGGCGTCGGTACTGGTGGCGTCGGTACTGGTGGCGTCGGTACTGTTGGCGTCGGTACTGGTGGCGTCGGTACTGGTGGCGTCGGTACTGGTGGCGTCGGTACTGTTGGCGTTGGTATTGATAACGTCTGTATTGATGGCGTCGGTATTTATAGAGTCGGTATTGATGGCGTCGGTATTGATGGCGTCGGTATTGATGGCGTCGGTATTGATGGCGTCGGTATTGATGGCGTCGGTATTGTTAGCGTTGGTATTGATGGTGTCGGTATTGATGGCGTCGGTACTGGTGGCAATGGTATTGTTGGCGTCGCTATTGGTGGTGTCGGTATTGTAAGCGTCGCTATTGATGGCGTCGGTATTGATGGTGTCGGTATGGTTAGCGTCGGTATTGGCGGTGTCGCAACAGATGGCGTCGGTATTGTTATCGTCGGTACTGGTGGCGTCGGTATTGGTGGCGTCGGTTTGGTGGTGATGGAATTGTTGGCGTCGGTATTGTTAGCGTCGTTATTGGTGGCGTCGGTGTTGATGGCGTTGGTATTGTTAGCGTCGGTATTGGTGGTGTCTGAATTGGTAGCGTTGGTGTTGATGGCGTCGCTATTGGTGGCGTCGGTATTGTTAGCGTCGTTATTGGTGGCGTCGGTATTGATGGCGTCGGTATTGATGGCGTCGGTATTGATAGCATTGCTATTGATGGCGTCACTATTGATGGCGTCGGTATTGATAGCGTCGCTATTGATGGCGTCGCTATTGATGGCGTCGTTATTGATAGCGTTGGTATTATTAGCGTCGGTATTGGTGGCGTTGATACTGGTGGCGTCGGTACTGGTGGCGTTGGTATTGATAACGTCGGTATTGATGGCGTCGGTATTGGTGGTGTCGGTACAGGTGGAGTCGGTATTGATAGCGTCGGTATTGATGGCGTCGGTATTGATGGCGTCGGTATTGTTAGCGTTGTTATTGGTGGCTTCGGTATTGATGTAGTTGTAATTGTTAGCGTCGGTATTGGTGGTGTCTGAATTGGTGGCGTTGGTATTATAGGCGTCGATATTGATAACGTCGGTATTTATAGAGTCGGTAGTGATAGAGTTGGTAATGATAGAGTCGGTATTGATAGAGTCGGTATTGATAGAGTCGGTATTGATAGAGTCGGTATTAAAAGCGTCGGTATTGATGGCGTCTTTATTGATAGCGTTGGTATTGTTAGCGTCGGTATTGGTGGCGTCGGTACTGGTGTTGTTGGTATTGATAACGTCGGTATTGATGGCGTCGGAATTGGTGGCGTCGGTATCGATTGCGTCGGTATTGATTGCGTCAGAATTGGTGGTGTCGGTTTTGATAGAGTAGGTATCATTTTCTTCTTTTTATTTTCTAATATAAACCGACAAGTTTAGATCAAAAGTGTTAGTATGCTTTATCGATTAGTTTTTTAATATTTTGCGTAACAATTTTAATATTTTTTCGGTGTATAAAATGTGTAAATAATTATGTTTGTAATCGTATTAGATCCAGAACTCGAAGCGAGCATGCGCACTCTGCGACTGGAAGGCGACCTGACCGACAAGCGCATGGACGAGGCGTCCAGCGTGGAGCTCGCCAACAACCTGCTGACGGCCATGTCCGCCATGTCGGCCGACGCCATCGCCAACATCGTGAACGCCAACCTGCCCGATGCGCCGTGCGACACGACGGCCGCCCCCAGCGAGGCGCAGGAGGCCGCGGCCGCCGCCCCGCCCGCGCCGGCCGCCGCCCCGCCCGCGCCGGCCGCCGCCCCGCCCGCGCCGGCCGCCGCCCCGCCCGCGCCCGCCTGCCCCGCCGCGCCCGACTCGCGCAGGTGATGGCCGCCGGGCCGCCCCGCGCCGCGCCGCTACATGTCCCACTTCTAGTTCCGAGGGGCCCGCGCGGCGCCCGCGTGCCCGTTCTCTCCCGACACGTGTATCGAATCGGAACCTCGCGGTCGGCGCGGCCCGTTCGCGGGGAGACTATTTAATCGAGCGCTAAGAATTGTGATTATCAGTGATGAACTAATTATAAGGACGAAACCGATGTTTCCAAATTTTGTATCTGACAATGAATTCGATATTCCTTACGAAATAAGTATTTTAAATCTAGAATTGGAGAAGAAACCATACTTAATTCGATATCGTCTAATCAAATTATTTCTAATCATTACTAACATAAGTAAAATGTAACGCAAATATAATAATTTTAGTGTTGAACAAATTACAATATCGTAATCATAGTGTAGACGGGGGTGTAGCGCAGATGTCATCTCACTCAGTAAGGACAGCATATAATCATAATTATACTATAAATTAATGAACCGTACTACATTCGGTGACTTAGTACGCCGAGCTGTAGTAGAGGAGGGAGCTGTACATGAGGCCCACAAGTCCCCCGAGCAACGTGTCAAGTGGCGAATTCGACATAACTACTGCTGGGGAATTTTAGATCTCTTAGATATAAACAAAAGATACAAACTAACTTTACCACGTAGTAAAGTAAATCGATAATCTAATGAATACGGTACGAATACAAAAAAATCATCAAAGTAGTTTTGTATTAGGTAGGTAACTGTTTTTCTTTCGTATCGTATCGGTTGTTCGATGTTCTAGTTGGACTGCATGCGACTGTAGCGGCATCTGAAGTGTTTTAAATTGTTTATCGATGTTACTCAGATGAGCTGCCTTACGAAATATTCCATACGCCATTATCCGGAACAATTTGGGGTCCAATGTGAAAATTCCTTCTGTCCTTAATTCTTATATGACAAACACTTTCGAATTGAATATTACTTGTTGAAGTGTTAAGTTATTGCGGAAGGCTTACAGTGTATTAAACAATATGGATTTTTATTTGCTTGTAATATACTTCGATTAAGTAATCTGCTTACAACGCGCGATGCGCTGTGTATGTGTCGGGGAGCAGAGCGTGGAGGATCACAACGACGTATTGTTGTATATATGTACTATGAGTAATTTGGACAATTATTAAGCTTTACTTCTATATTGTACATTCTTCAATGTTATAGTAAATTTTGTTGACAAATTATATGAACGTTATCGACGACCGCGCTGCGTTCTACTATAACGTGTTGTTATCTAAATTAATTTATATAAATTCAGTTTTATTATATTCGAACGCTATGATCTATATCATTAGTGTGGGGCGTTTAGCAGATGAGTCAACCAAACCAAATAACCCACGCATCTTAGTTAATCATTCCCTGCTAACTGAATACACAATGTAATAGTAAAATGCGTTATTCTTGTCGGATTGCAAGCGATTATCGATTTTATTGAAAACGAATTAGGACGCTATCATGGCCGAGGTACAAAAATAGAACGGCTATAGTTCTACTGTATACAATATTAACTCCAGTTATTGTTGACAATATATTTTTTGCAATCCTCTGTTCCTATGTAGTTTATGCAAAATATCTGTCTCGTTTTAATCATCACAACGTTCTGACCATAGGTTCAGCTTTCCTTATCTGTGGTAGTGCATTTTCTCGACAAGTGCACCAATTGTATCATAAAAATAAAATTAGTTATAAAGTTTTACTCATATGTAAGTGAGGGTACGTCGTTGACGTGTGTGCAATTTGTAGCCTTATGAGTATTTAACATTGCTTCGTTCGATCGGAGTCGACGATCGCTGCCGGATCGATAATAACAAATCGGATCAGTGTAAAATTGTAATTATCGCAATCAATCAAGCTAGTGTCGATATCTACAATTGGTTAAGGGTTAGAGTGCGGCGCTCCGTGTGTCGGAGAGCACGTCAAAATCGACATCATCAATCTGGCTGCGTGTAGAATACTGATAATAACATGCATCTTCTTAGTCGGCAGCCGTGTACATGTTGGTAAAATGCTTGGATGATGTATTACAAAAATGATTACCTTGTGATAATGTTCTGCAGTTGTATAATAGTAATGTTGTAGTTAGCTACGCGATATCCGCTTCCCGGTTTATGCTAGTTTTGTGAACATATCCTGATATATCAATAGGTTAAAATTAGCTGATTCTTTCTATACGTCCGGAGAGGATGTGAGTGAAGTTTCAGTCTAAGGGCCCGGGACAATATTGACGTCGATGTCGTCGCGACGTCGTTCCGCAATTATTTATGAATTCGCAATAGGTACATTGTTGCGGAGCGACATCGCCCCTGTACAGACGAGAGGTCGCCCAACGAGTTTAGGGCAAATCATTTTATGTGTTACGAGGGTTGTTTTTCTTCAAAATCATCGGTGCCAAATGTTACGAATCTGCATTTTTATATATCTGTTTATTCTTTGTTTAAATCGAAATGTATCTTATTTAGTACGTATATTATTATTAATGTGATGTACCTATTGTTTATTAAGTTTCTTGTAAAAATATGATATTTGCAGTAAATCTGAGATTTTATCGATTTTTATTTTTATTATATATAGGTAATGAGACCGTAAACTCGATGGGCAGCGGATGTTAGCAGACGAGAGGAACCGGTTTACATTTCAATATATACCCCAAACATATGAGACTCCATATCGTATCGTTTACGTCAGTGAGCCGCGTGTGTGCTGACGTGATCACCCACTGAACAAACATTAGACATAATTTACTTATTTAGTACGCACTAGTTTATTGTTAGTACATTTATCTTTTTTATCTCATCGTAGTGTAGACACGATAGTGTCCTGCATGTTGTGTATAGGAACGATGTAACGAATTTGAGGAGAGTCGGCCGGCTCGACCTGTAATGCGCATACTTGTTCTAAGGGGAGGTTCTTAAATTACTTTATGATCATGTAAACTGTTGGTTGAAGACATGTACAGCGCGGAATAGTTCATTATTTAGTGATTGTGCAGCAATGCGCATTACATGGTTGACTTGCTCTGAAAGGTGCTAAATATAAGATTTATTAGACTCGCGCGCAACTCGTGTGTGTCCGATATTATGTGACGTGACCACATGTCCACGGTGGAAAATGTGATTCTTAGCTCTTAAGTTCAATATTGTTGTTGTCTTTCATACAAATTTTACTATTATGATTACTAACATGGAAATGTTAATGTGTTCACGCGAGTTACGTTCGGGAGCTGGACAGGTGGACTGAGACGCGCTAGTATCGCTCACACACCGTTGAAGTCAAGATGTGTGCACAATGTAGAAAGTGAGCGAGTTTGGGAAGACGATTATTATTACTTAGGCAAATGTAACGATGTGTATTTCGGAGACACATTCAGTGTACTGTTATCTCAGACGAGAGTCGTCTTCTTGAAACGTTAGTATTATAGTTGTTAGCATTTAAAGCTGTGAAACGTAAACATTGTATTAGTGCAATTAGTTGCCTTTGGGTCTTGTTGTCAAATTTTATATTTAAATTAATCATAAGCCAATAGGTAATATTGTTGATTTCGGTTATATTATAGTTTCAGTTCATGCCTCTTTGTAAATACTTATGAATGTAAACAAGTATTCAATGATGTACAATTCCGGTTCCAAATGATTGTAATGTTATCGCCACGTGTGCCAGCAAGACTTTACAAAACGGGCCAATCGGCGTTCGCTTGAAGCACACTGAGATATTATGTAATTTACAATACATTTTTGAATAAATAATTAATAAAATAGCTAAGTTTCCTAGTGAAAATATACCTATTAGCGTTTTGTATTTGGCAAAAGTGATAGCAACATGTGATCCTTTATACGGCATGTTACAGTTCGCTGTCACTGGTACCTCCGACTACTTATACAATGTACTGGATTTTGTGATAATGTGTACGTTTTCGATGTATCTTCAGCTTAACGCGACCGTCCTCTATGTAATGCTGTTTTTATTTCGCTCTGTCGACGATACATTCAAAACAGATTCTTAACTAAATTGATTTTGAATTAATATAGTTCTCCTGTCGATAGAGTAATTACTGTTTAATCGTTGATCACGTTCGGTCCGGTTTGTACACTGCTGTGTTATGCGTACACAGCAGTGTACAAACCGGCTGGTGACAGGCTTTCGCTTTTTGTGGCCGCCATGTTACACGGCTTCAAGAGCTTATTTGAGTAGACATTATTTCTGTGCAACCACACGGTTTCCATAACACCAGAGAACTACGAAGTGCGATAGCTATGTGCTATAGCGAGACTTGGTGTATCAATCTAGTGTAACCGGCCTGCACTATTGCACATCTATTGTGTACATACTGTAATGTAAATGATCAGCTGCGAGAGCAACAGCGGGCGCATAATGCCCGCATGCTGTTAAACGAGAACTGTGCCTTCCGGGCGGCAGAGGGCGCGACGGGCTTTTCCTCCGCCTCCCCTCACCGTGCACCCCCTTCTCCCCTCTCCCGACGGCCCATACCGCGCCCGACACGCTCGAGACATAATAAATGCTCGTATGTATTCTATTGTATTTATATCATAGTTAAAGTTTTATTAAAAAAGTTGCTCAATATATTTGGTGTTTTAGTGCACAGTAACCTTTGAAAAAACATCATCATCATCATATTAACCGTTAGACGTCCATTTAGAATCGATTTGGTGCGCGTTAGAAATGCTCTAGGTAATAAATTGCACTGTAAATAAAAAAATAAAAAATTAGCCAAACTGTCAAAGGAAAACATCGGAATTCGTAACAGAACCTAACCATCGAGACAAATAACATACTTACAGCTTGTACGGTGACGAAGCGAAGCACCATGATTTATAATTATTTAAATATAAATAATATTAATAAACATTATAAATCACGGTTTGTTTTGATTATTTTGCACAATGACACCATGTTTGTTTTTTTTTAAATACGCGTCTTCAAACGCGACGTTTTTATATGGCGACACGCCATATAAAAAAAAAGAAATTTGACAATGACAGATTTTGGCATTGTCGTTCAATGGGCGGGAAATTAATATAGCGCTCGGTTGTGATAGTGATTTTACTTATATTTTAATAAAAAAGAAAATTATTGTTGTATTATAAGTGTCGAGTCAATAGTTAAACAAACCAGTGTAGTGTTGTGCTGTGCTATTGTGTCGCAGTGAAGTATTCGTAAGTTTTTCATTTGATAATTGTAAAGTAACTACCCTACTCATATCATGGATCCAGGTATTCTGGAACTTTAGTTTAGACACATCAGTATCATCAACAGATTGAGAAGAGCATATAAATGGGTATAACAATAGTTTTGCGCAATAATCATATCATATTCACAAGTACCTAACTAAATTCGTTGATGAAATCAATATACCTACCTAGACATGTAAGGTATGTATAAAATAACAATAATATGATCTGACCTCTTCATCTTATATATAAAATTCTCGTGTCACAATGTTCGTTGTCCTCCGAAACGGCTTGACCGATTCTCATGAAATTTTGTGAGCATATTGAGTAGGTCTGAGAATCGGCCAACATCTATTTTCATACCCCTTAGTGATAAGGGTTGTCCACCAACCCCTATAATGTGGCAAAACAACGTTTGCTGGGTCAGCTAGTATTATTATAAAACAATGTTTGACGGTCGTTAGCGAAAACTGGCGACATAGATTCAGACATTTGCTTGCTCAGTATATTAAAAAAAACCGACTAGGTTGGTATTATACAAATGTCCGTGTATGGCCCCTCAGAAGGGTTATATATAATCATATAAAACACATTTCATTCAGGCATTTCCCATGAAAAAGTTAATTAAAGATTCACGGCGATGCCAACGGGACAGTCGAGTTCAATATAATATGGGCCTTTCTAGGCTTCAAAAATATTTTACCGTAAAATAAAGTTCATAACAATGTGACAACTGTATCATTAATTAAATTGTGGTCAAGATTTAGATTCGTTAATATGTGACTGCTTTTTTTCAGTAATATGTTTACATCCAAAAACACATTATTATATGAACAGTGTAGGATTCACAAATATGTATGCACCCATGAATACTAGGCGTGCCTTTTAAGTTCTGTCGTTTTCATATTTCCCGGCAATTTTGAATTTGGAACTGTTCTATATTCGAATGTGTTTAAATTTTGAATCTCAAAACAGTTGAAAGTATTAGGATAAGATAATGCTATTGTTTAGTCACAACGTCGTCGATTGGAATCTGTCAAGTTACGTACGAAAATGAATCTTTCTAAGGCATGGACCTATAAAAAAGGTGGACGGAATCTCGATAGGAAAAGATTGAAGCACAAATATGGCCGCGTTATTTGAATGTGTGACTGAATAAAGGGTTGTCATAGGAAACAAAATTTCCCCATTTTTTAACTTTCGTTATACCGATAACGCAACGAACGAACGTTATTGTTTTATACTATTGAAAGACTGCGTTTTTGCATTACAATTATGTAGAAACGATAAATTGTTTACATTAATTTGCGTTTATTGTAAAATAACGAAGCTTAGTATATACGAGGGTGCGTTTTTAAGTTCGCGGAATGAGAGGGTTGGAGGGGGGTAATTAGGCTCATTAGGATCGTAACGTGTTCAGTTACTCATAATTAGTATAAATACAAGGTTTCATTGTTATTAGACAATTAGTCTTTGAGATATCGTCAACCAAGCAACATAATCGGGAGTGAAAAATAAAATATGGAAACAATTGAATATCGTGCCGTTATAAAGTTCCTTACCAAGCAAGGAAAATCTGTTGCGACCATAATGAATGAGATGTCATTGGTTTACGGCAACTCTTGTCCAGGAAAAACCATGGTGTACAAGTGGCACAGTTTATTTAAACAAGGAAGGGAATCCTTTGAAGACGACCCGAGGCCGGGCAGAAGCATCGACGTGACCACGCCAGATCTTATTCAAAAAGTCGAAAAAATTGTACTCGACGATGCTCGACTAAAGAGGAAACAACTCGCAGAAATGGTTGGAGTATCCGATACAACCTTTTTTGAAATCCTACATGATCATCTTGGCATGACTAAGGTCAGCGCAAGATGGGTGCCGAGAATGCTCACGCCGCCGCAAAAACAACAGCGCGTAGAGTGTTCACGTGCATTTTTGGACCTCTGTAATGAAGACAAGGATGGTGTATTGAGTCGAATTGTTACTGGAGATGAAACTTGGGTTCATCATTATGAACCTGAGTCGAAACAAGACTCAATTCAGTGGCATAAAAAGGGCACAGCACCTCCCAAGAAGTTTAAGGTGTCACAGTCAGCTGGGAAACTGATGGCAACGGTCTTTTGGGACTCAGAAGGAATTTTATTAACCGATTACAAAGATAAAGGTGTTTCTATAACCGGAGAATACTACGCTTCAATATTAGAGCGACTAAGAGAAGCCATTAAAGAAAAGAGATGCGGAAAATTGACAAAAGGTGTGCTGCTTTTGCACGACAACGCGCCCGTCCTCAAGAGCCGCGTTGCGTTGGCTGCCCTGCATAAGGTGGGCTTCGATATATTAAATCACCCACCCTACAGCCTAGACCTGGCCCCCAGTGATTATTACCTCTTTCCAAAAATGAAAAAAGAGCTGCGGGGTAAAAAATTTACCACCGATGATGAAGTCAAGGAGGCAGTTTCGGCGTATTTTGACGACAAAGAGGAATCATTTTTTTATGAGGGTATAAATAAATTAATTGATAGATCTGAAAAATGTGTCCGTCTTGCAGGTGAATATATTTTAAAGGAAAAATAATTTGGTTTTTTAATTTCCACCCCTTATCCCCCATTCCGCGAATATAAAAACGCTCCCTCGTACCTATACTAAAATAACATAGGTTTTCTAATTTGTATCTTTATAAATTCATAATCAAAACAAACAAACTGTGTATGAGAAACACTTTGACACCATGTTTCGTCCCGATGTTTTCCTTCATCGTCTGAGCATGTGACAAATTCGTAAAGGACTTCGAAAAGTAGTACATGGCTTGCGATTGAACTCCAGTTCAGAACTGTGAAGCTCTGACTCTGAGAAGTTACTTTGAGTTATGTGGTCGTTTAGTGGAATAGCCTTACTTGTCCTTTGCTAAGATACTTAGCCGCAGATATAGTATTCAATAGAACTCCACGTGGATTTCATGAGAACTTATACCTTAGAGCATTGTCGCTGAACTCCGGAGCTGGTAAAAATCAATATTGGTCAACAAAAGTAAAGTTGCCACTTACTAAAACTCAGGCAAGATATTAAGTTATACCTACTGTATCGGATTGAATAAATATTCAATCCGATACAGTAGGCATAACGGCCTGCAAACCTACGCAGTACCAAAAAAGGTAAATACCTTTTTTGGTACTGCGTAGGTAAATATTTTCCCTATAAATAATTGACAACACTGGTATAATGGTTGAGGTTTTGTTTTTGAGAAAATAGCTTTGTAAAATTATATTATATTTGGAAAATACGTGGTAGATTACGCACGCACCTGTGGTAAGTGATCCCTTGACATTTTTTTGTTATACGACTATGATTTCGGCAGCATTTTACCACGCAAGACGGCATAATTCTATTTATTTTTGACACAACAAAAACGACATACGACACGATGTTCTTTTCGTAATGGCTGTGTGACTGACTTGGTCTTGCTAATGGTGACAATGTGTGCGTGACTTCCTACTTACTAGTGGTGCCTCGCATGTTGTTTGGCGAAAATCCGTCCGCCTTTTTTATAGATCCATGTTCTAAGGAAAATGTTCGTGCAATAATTTTCTACAAATTTAGAAGAGGCCTGACACGGCTTCAGTGTTTTGAAGAGCTAACACCTGTGTTCAGTGATGAAGCCCCATGTCTGCGGACTTTCGAACGCTGGTATTTAGAATTCCAGCGTGGACATACTAGTGTTAGTGACAAATCTGGCGAAGGACGCCCAAAATCCGCCTTCACTGAAGATAACATTATTGCTGTGAGACAACGAATTCAATCTACAATCTGGGTCTTTCAAGACCAGCCAAAGCCGACTAAAGTTGTTCGTTCTCGAAGCACTTCAAAGAAGATGGTGGCCACGTTCGTTGGAACAACCGGCCATGTTGCGACTATTGCACTTGTAGAACGGTTAACGCAGAGGTACCTATACCATACCACAGTTTGATTACGACTAGTCATCGCCGAACTTCGAAAATCTAAAACTCAAAGCGACGCATCATCCTACACTACGACAACGCAAGCTCACACAGTGCTCGTCAAACAATTGAGTATTTGAAGCAGGAAAACGTAGAAATTCTTGACCATCCTCCATACAGTTCTGACCTAAGCCCTTTACATTTCCTAAAATTAAAAAAAGTCTTCGTGGTCAAAGGTTCCAGTCCGGTGAAGAAGCAGTCGACGCTTTCAAGTCAGCCATTTTGAATACCCCCACTTTACGAGTGGAATAAATGTTATAATAACTGAGCGAATAGAAAAGTGTATTAAGCTACGTGGTGAATACTTTAAAAAACAATAAAAAGTACTATTCTTGTTGTGTTTTTTTCTTCAAATGACAAAACTTAAAAGGCGCCTCGCACAATAATATCTAAACAATTCCTGTTCAACCTTAATATAAAAAGATGATTTTACAAGCAATCTTAAAATTGCATGATCAAGGAGTTTGCAACATTATTTGTCACTGGCGAGACTAATTTCGCTACGGCATTCAAAAACACTCATTTTAAAAACTAAAAAAAAACCATCTGGTATCCGTAACACAAGCCTCGTTGCTTACCACGGAACTAGATGGCGCTGTGTCCCGAAATATTTATTTATTATTAAATATTTATATATTACTGGACCATTCACATGAGGACATATTTTTGGTCTGTAAGTATTCCTGACTTTAAATCAACCTTAGTATTGTATCGACCACCATTTGCATTATGTATTGAATGAAACCGTGTTTCATCCTATGTAAATTAGCACATGTATTAATTTTGTAACCTAAATATTTGCACGCCACATTTGGCAGAATATGCAGAACAACAATAATTGAACATCTGTAAATACCATATTCTTGGAAATAAATTCTTCTATTCTATTCTATAGAATTTATTGAGCTTTCGAACGCTTACAATATTTTTAATCCTTGACAATGCCAATATATTAATGAACTCGACTGGGCAAATTCTTAAGCCTTGTTCAATATTTAGATTAATAAGTAGTAGCGTAGCGTATCTTTTTTAACCTCAGCTGATCACCTAGATACGAATTTTGAAAAAATATTAGTACACACGTTAGGGGTCTCTGTAACCCAGGGGCCTCGTATCTTGGCTGATACGACGGGAGCTACGCGCCGCTGATAAGCAAAGTAGTTTTCTATCAATCTTTACCGATCAATAGATAGGTAGGTATTAGTGCCAAATATGTAATAAACAATGACGACAGTATTTATACGTTGCTACATATATCTACCTCTTCGTATATAGTGTCTATTTTATCCAGGTTCCAAGGTTCTTAGAAATAAAACAAGTAGAATACTTTGATATAATTTTATTTATATATTATATAATAATGACTATAATAATCATCTACCAAACTAAATAATCAATATAATTCAACAGCATCCTTTATATACAATATGTATAGTTATAAGTTCTTTATAATCCGCTTTCCTGAACGATTAGAAAGGTAACTCCTCTAATCATACACAAAATAATGTTGAAATCAATAAATACTTACTACACGTCTTCGTTATATAATTATAACAAGTAATAATTTGCCACAAGATTTTTGTTTTGTTTTTTATTATTTACAAATACTTATATTCTTATATTTATAATTTAGTCCCATAATTTCCAAATGAATCGTTAACGTTTTGAAATGGAACCTTCGTGCGTTACGCAGAGTCCGTGCCGCGGCACGTCGCGTTCGGCCGCGCCGCGCCGCGACACGCCTACATTACTTTATGCTACATGTAATGTGGCGTACGTATTTCAATTATAATCAACAATTAATAGAATTGAGAAAACTTAACTTGTCCACTTGATTACACCGTAGTTAAATTGAATATTGCACGGAGCTTGAGGTACATAAGTAACACGTAGTGACATTAACGAGGACTAGACCCGCTTATGGCAGATACAGCGCACTGGAGACATGTCACAGCAGAACCAACGCGCGATCTGAATACCAACCAATGTTCGACTAATAAAATAGTTAAATTCGTCCGCTCATCGTAGACTGTGTGACGCTGTCTTCAGCGAAATATATAGATATAATATTGCATCAACAAAAGAAAAACCGTTTAGAATCCGCAATTAGAAATGATTTGTTAGCGAATGATGTGGAGGTAACCATATAGGTACGGGTGCGTAGTACTGTGCATAGTAATGCGGTGCGACCAAACAATACTTCAAACTCTTACGATATTTCCTTAACGACGTTAAATAAAAAAATCTACTTTATATGAATGGGCAGTAGAAAACGTAGTAAGCGGCGCCTGAAATCTATATGATCTTACAATACGACGGTCCCCGCGACGCGGAGGCGGCCGCGGGGTGATATATTCCACTGATATGCCACTCGGATATAGCACGGACGTGTTCGTGCATGCTGGTCTTCACATAATGTAGCTTCAAAATTAAATTTACTATTTCTACGGATTTTGCGATAAAATTCAGTAAACTCTGCTATGAAAATATTTCTTGAATAAATCTTGTTAACGATTACGTAATAAAATAATTTGGTTAAAACTGATGATATTTAATTTGAACAGCATTAGTTATAATTATGTTTGTTTGTTCGAGACTAATCAAAATGCTAAGTCGTGGCAGCCGACAGCGCGCCGCGCGCCGGGTCGACGCCCGGCGGCTCACGAACACAACATTACTACATCTTCAAACTCATAGTAAGTATATGTTTACAAATAGCGTAACAATTATAATATTTATATTACAGCAGTATGAGAATATTAAAAAGTTTGGCATCCAATATCGCACACGGCCGAAGTATACGCGCTAACACATAATAAGATTAAACTGAACTAGCATGTCTAAGGTACAACAATGTCAACGCTTAGGTCACCCAGGCAATCGGATGACGTTGGACGTATGACGACAACTAATATATTTAGAGGAAAGATAATCGGTTCAGCGTGCACTTTGTGACATTACTGATAATGCATCACTTGAAATCAAATCTTGTATCGGTGAGCACGATTGGCGGGTACACAATAACGTACATACACTTCGAGCAATTTGCTAAGAGAAAAAACCGTAGAAGCAACGCAAATGTTATATATGGTGGCGACATAGAGAACTGTTATTGCCATGTGATACACCAATATCCACTACACTACTTAATTCTATGTGGCGATGGAACTCGCTCCTCCGACTAGGCTATCGCCAGACTGCGTGTATTATCAGACATCTATAACCTCCAATTATGCGCACAATGTTTGCGAGGGAGTTATGATACAGCGCTAGTTACATTTATACAAATCACATTCGTGGATCGAGTTCCTCGACAGTTCACTTACAAACTACCAGCGATATACAAAGGAGTTCATTTTTCAGTTTATACATAGTAGTTATCGCTTTAATTTATTTTGTTTAATTTTATCTAGCAACACCGACACGACACCGATTGGTCTGGTTTACTTTAGGCTGGCAACCCGCAGATAGTATTGCTATTATTGTGTCACAATATACAAATAGTATAGAACATGAACTAAACGTAAAGACGGTGTGCGGCCGCACACCTAGGAGACGGTACACGTGTTGACACGAACAAATGCCCGTACAAATGTTAAAAAATGAACTACAAAACGTAACACATCGGCTGACACGGGGCGGTGCCACCGGGTGCTGTAGGAAGAGAAACTAAACTACACGTTGTGTGTCAAAGTAATCTCCAGTGAGAAGTAACAAAAATTATTGTCATCCAATGCTTAAATTTCCAATCATTAAAATATAAATATATACCTTTTCATTACATTATTTATTTAATACTTTTTACAGATCAACATCGTCGACTAACCTTACATATTAGAATTAACTTTGTATCTATAAAATGTACATCTACACGTATAGTAATAGCAACAGTTAAATAATCTCATCGTGTTACGCAAATTCTAACATAATCGTATATCTAATAATACGTAACATAAATGCAGCCTACCACGCTGGGAACATAGAACTCGACCATAACATAGAGCCGGCGCCGAGCGGCCCGCGACCGGCCGGCAACCTCGCCTCCGCTATGCCAGCTCCCACGGGAGTACGCATTGCCATTACGTTATTCGGTGCCGCGGTTGCAGCCCAGTCGCTTGCGAGCCACGCGGCACAGCCAGCCGTAACTAAACTCACAGGAGCGAGCACCGCACGCCGAGCGCACGACGCACTACTTTGTTACTTGTATAAAAAGAGTTTTAGGTAATTTAGTATTATTATGTATAGTAGTGGTTTCAATTATTTACATTATCACATCGCGAGACCGAGTGCGGAGCGGCCGGCGCTATGTACAGAGCGGCCGCGAGGCACGGGAATAATTGAACGATTCAGCGTGTGGTCGTAGGAAGGGGAGCACTACTGATCAAAACGACTATGCTCGAATGTATCGATACTTTGTGCGTTCATTCATATCGAGGCATGCATATAAAGAGTGTAAGGTTAGTTCATAAGACGTCTACGTGGTAGCTAAGCTCTAGCGGGTGGGCGAGGCCGAGCGCTCCCGCCCGCGGGTGGGTGCTCCTGTACACCCACCCTGCACCGAATGCGAATACAACTGCGAGTCACGCTATAGAAATCTCGTAATAAAGCACTCTGTGGCATTCGTCGACGACAATCGGTAACCCGGTAACGGAGTCGAATGAACTCACTAAATACGAGTGGATGTCAGATCTTCCGACTCAGTTCGTCTTTGGTGCGTTCTTACATATAAATTCTTTTACAAAACGTCCCACCGTCAGAAGCCGGAATACAAGAGTCAACCTAGCGTTCCGACGCGGACAGGACTACAAGGAAACAGCGCGACGTCGCGGGCGGCGTTCACAGCTGGTACCACTTCTTGTCCTTGTACTTGAGCATGAGCTGGTGCGCGGAGGAGGAGAACTCGGCGGCCTGGCTGTGCATGCGCTCCGTGCGGTCCTCCAGCTGCGACAGCTTGTCGCCGCGCTCCACCACCAGCATGTGCGCGCGCGCCACGTCGCCGGCCGCCGAGCCCGCGCGCGCGCCCAGCTGCTCCAGCTGCGCCGCGCCGCCGCCCGGGATGTGCTTGGCCACCGCGCGGCTCGGCTTGCCGCTGCTCTCGCCGACTGTGCGACCGGTTTATACCCTCATTATTATTACACGTCATTGACTACGAATGAAGCTTCAATAATTTACCTACATCGATACTAATAAAATACTACTACAACATAAAAAATAAATAGGTAATAAATGATTGGTATATGCTCACATAGTTCTTCCCTGTCGAGTGGTCTAGAACCGCCGCCGAATAATCCTCGGAAGAAGCTCTCCTTAGGAGGTTCTGGCATGTCGCGCGGCAGGAACAGCTCGCCTATCATCTCATTCAGTTGCTGACTGTACCATACATAAGAGATTAGTGGGAGGCCGCAAGTAGAAGGCAAAGTATGGAAGACCTCGACATATTTACTCACCAGAACTCGGCGTCGATAGTAAACTTCTGCACTTCAGTGGGCGAAGCCAAATAAAGTCCATGGCCCCTGTTACTGAAGCAGAACGTCTTTGCTATCCTGCAAGGCCAGCACACACCCAACGATATACAAGGCACATTTCAATGTAAACGTAAGTGTTCATTTGTAACGTTTATATTGTTTATAGTTCAAGAAGAAAGAATTAGGGGATTGTCCAAGAACCAAGAACGAAATTTAGAAAGTGGGGAAAG
Source organism: Craniophora ligustri (assembly GCA_905163465.1). Classification (NCBI taxonomy): domain Eukaryota; kingdom Metazoa; phylum Arthropoda; class Insecta; order Lepidoptera; family Noctuidae; genus Craniophora; species Craniophora ligustri. The sequence continues at coordinate 220,450 of LR990963.1, forward strand.
AACTTCTATCAATTGAAACGTCTCACCTGTTGCATCCTCGCAGTCCAGTGTCGGAGTCTATTGGACAAACTTTAGTCTAACATATAAGCGTAACTAACGAGTACTATTCGCGACTAATATAGAAACAGGAAAACATTGAAATGAGAAAAACATTCAGAAGCGGCATGCTGCAAGCGAAGAACGAGGAAGAGACAACATGTAACAGCAGAGTGGCAGCCCAGCGAGGAAGGAGGACAGATCGCACGGAGAAAGTCTATAACGATGTAGTGAGTGCGTGTCGGTACTGTACCGGGGTGTGGATGTGTGTGTGTGTCACGAGGTACATCACATCGGACTAGTGAAGCACAGTGGCAGGCAGCTCCCGGAGGGCAAATCATTTCGACCAAGGCTCCGATTCGTACTATGGAATTTTGGAAATGTCACCTATTCCCTAGATCGCTAAGCTAAACCTAATTAGCAAATAAATGATTGAAATCATTTTTAAAGTAAGGCTTTCAAATTCACAATGACACTGTATTTAGTGAGATATGTTGAATGATATAATCAACTCGTGACTATGTCGTCTATTTTGGGTTTTTTCAATGTCTGTGCACAAGTTAATCGCCAATTTCCACGTTGTTAAAGTCGGAGCGCACAATGATTTGCCCGAGGCCGAGTGGAAACGCAGGCAGGTGTCGGGGTGGGGCGGGGGCAGGGGGCAGTCTATGGGCGCGGGGAGATGAGGGTACGAAGCAACTGTCAACGTTACAATCATGAACATGTCTAGTACGCAACAGAGGCCGGAGTGAGCGACTCCACATGACAAGTGACGGTACGTGGCTAACGCATGTCATCTGCATGGACGACGACTTACTGGTCGGTGTCCTCGTTAACAATGAGCTGCTGGCCCCATATGGACAGCATAGGGTCTACGATACCCCTCTGTTTGGACTGTGTCTGGAAGCTACCAGGAACACAGACACCAGTGAGCGCGGTGACTCGCTCGGCCGCGTGCTCCGGCTTTGTGCAGGCGCTTCCAATTTGTGCTCCCCACGTGTGTCGATATTGGCTAGCGTGAGCGATGTGCGCGTTGCAAACGTTTTGAAGCACGTGAAGATATCGACAAATTGAAAGCGCCTCTGAACAAGTGACACAAAGACGGAGCACGCGGCGTATAGTTAATCCATCATTGTTCTAAGGGTGAAAAGTTAGACAGATGTGAGAGATGCAGGATACACACTATCGTATTATGGTCAGAGGGCTAGCGCGGGGCTGTGTCGGTGGCATTCCGTGTTGGTTGGGTGTACAATCCTTTGTGTCGGGTAACCAGTGTGTATTTACATCCATATACATATTGCAGCACCAACATTAATTGTTAAACGTAGCGGTCGGTAGGTACCGCGGCGTATTATATCTAACGTGTGTTGTGTTACGGGCGATGTCCTATTAATTTTAAACTGAGAAATAGACAGAGTGCCAAATATCGAAAGCACAGGTGGTGCTCGAGAGATTTGCAAAATGTTGTCTACATCGTGATGGCAAACTGCGCTACTTTACGTCTAGTAGCGGAGTGCTCGGCACGACTCAAGTAGACGCACCGGCGCTTGTTTGGTACAGAACACGGCGCAGACAGCCGCGGCGGCGTCGTGCGCCAAACAACGTCTACGCTTCTAACATCGATCGATACTGTACAGGAAGTCTGTCGTTAGGCTCCCAAATGATAAAATAGCGAATGTATGGTATAACTAAAATCTTTGATGATCAAATAATGAATGCGATAACCGTAAAAATAACAAATCTCCGGTAGCCCAAAATAGCATTCAACATGATAAAATTGCGAAGCTAATGATAAAAGGTACTATATTATAAAACAAGCCGTTTATCATTTAGTGCCTTCGTTTGGTGCAGAGAAATCGTCTAATAGTGATCTGTGTGGCACCGGTCTGACTATCGGTGGCGGGGCTCTCGGCCACGCGTGCCGACACCACGCGGCCGACAGCGGCGCTGTGTGTGGCGGGTGTCGGCACGTGGGCGGCCGCGGGGACTGTGTGTGTGAGCGGTCGGTGGCGGCCTCACCCGAGCTCTGACAGCGGCAGGAACTCGATGTCCACCAGCGGCCGCAGCGACGGTAGGCTGTACGCTACCAGGTGACCCGTTGACAGGTAGTTCACCAGACAAACACTATCTGGCAGTAAGAAAACAACAGTTAATGTCATCCTAGAGAAACCACAACGCTATCGCTACGTATCCTATGCCATTTTACATTATGAAGTTATCAAGTATACCTTTCAAGCTAACAGTCTCGGCCTTCACCACAAAATCAGTGTCGACGATCTGCTGCCTGTAGACGCAGTTCTGGCTGGGCAGGGCAACGACGCGCGCCTGTTTTTCAGAGGCCACTACGACAAATTGGCGGTCGCCAGCCGTATCGGCGCCAGGTGTGGGGCTCATGCGGCTGCCACTGCTCGATGAGCTTTGCTTCGTCGGCGTGCGCTCGCGCCTATCTCTCACCTGTCAACAACACAATACACAACATGGAAAAATAATTGCAGTACTATAACAATGGATTCCAACAAAATTGATACAGATCGAGATAAATAATATCGATACTTACATCTTTACTGTCGTCTCTCCAACTTTCATATGAATAAGGTATTAAAGCACCATTGCAGTCGAGAAACGACATTGTCAGGATTGAACCCTTTAACCTAAATAATGGACCACCTGAAATCACAATACATTTTTAACCTCAATTACGAAGTGATTTGTGGACAACATCTTGAATCATTGAGCTCAGGTAGTAGATTGTACGGTAAATACTGACCGCTGGTGGCGACGACGACAGGCTGCGTATGCCGGAACTCGGCCTCCGGCAGGCTGATCGTCATGGTTAACACTGATCCTAGCGTCGTGCCGATCCACAGTGTCGGCATCAGCGTCGTTGGGTCTGCCATATAAAACTAAACGTTATGTCCATAGAGAATAATGATATTTTGCAGGTTACTCATTCAAGTATAAACAGAATACCTATACAAGAAGAATAATTGGTGAAAAGGAATTCATGATTGAAATTGCATTAATTTTTGTACTTGTAATCTAGGCATTGGACAAGTCAATTTCAAGTGACCAAAAATGAGGAAGTGAGTAGTAATGAAGCAAATTAACGCTCAATAAGGACTCACCAGACTTCTTCGTATAACTGTCCGCAAAAGCGAGGCACTGGATGCCCTCCTGCGAGATGTTCTCCAGGCTGGACATGGAGCTGGAGCGGGAGCGTGAGAACGAGCTGTCCAGCTTGTCTACCCGGCCGGTTGGCAACATACACACACTTGGATTACTGCCTCCGCGCGGGTGGCGAGCGGCGGAGAGCGGCGGTGAGCGGACGCCCCTCGGCCTCCGCCCCCACCTCTCTTGGTGGCACAAGGCGCAATACTACGTGTCTAATATGCAACTCTAGCTATTTGTAGACTTGGACTATAATAAGATAAGCTGTAGAGCGCTACAGCACAATGATGATGGTAATCATTTCCCGATTCCCACACTATATTTTATATTAGTATTATATATTTTATGTAGGTATATAATGGTATAGTGTAGAATATATTTATGTGTATTATATCTAGTGTATGTTACAACATAATTATATTTATTATGTACGCCAACTACTCGTTTTCCCTTTCTCTCAACTCTTGTCCATCCAATGGTTGTCTGGAAGAGATTGCTATTAGCGATAAGACCGCCAATTGTACTTCATACTTTCTGTATATTCCATATTGTTGTATCTTTGGTGTATGTACAATAAAGAATACTCTATCTATCTATCTATATTTATGTTAGCAGTTTTTATTTGATTCCCATCTCCACCCCTCAGCGGATCGGCAGATCAGAAAGAAAAGAGAAAGAAAAACACTGCTCCGCCTTGTGCCTCCATGACCACCGCATCGTGCGCTAATCTACATAATAGGTACAGTTGCAGTCTAAAGCGAGCTCAGCTCACGGCTCAGTGTTATTGGTGCTGTTGTGAAATTAGCTGAAATCTCAGTCAAGTGACATTCACCGGTGCTTCGAATATACAAGTAGAAGGAATCATGCGTCGGAAGAATCGTGTGGCGATTGCATGCCCGTCCAATCTCAGCTTATTTGCACAACGTTTTTGTTAATGTCGGGTTATGTTAGAGGTTGTTATTTGTCGCTCGATGGTTAGTGTTTTGACCCAGAGCAGGAGATGGTACAGACAAGGCAGGGTACGATGCGAGTACGGCAGCAGTCAAAACACCGATCACCTCGTTACACATCTACCATCGTAGAGTAAACTTAACTTAACGAGCACATTGATAAACAGCTCTAAAGATGAACATAGCAGATGAGAAGCGAGCTAAACGCTACGGAACAAAAGGTGTTCGTAAAGGGCAAAGTAAAATGTGTCATGTGTGATGGAATGAGGATGATCACCAGGTCGACAGGCACAAGCGTCCCGTGCAGGCCTCGAGCCGCGCCGGCGAGCGCGACGCGGCCGCGGGGCGAGCGCGGGACGCGTCCGGGACGGACACACAATGCTACGCGACAACAACGCGGTGCGTGGCCGTAGCGGTGTCGCATGCAACTACTGCACTGTTAGTAAGATAATACCGTAAGCATACATAGACATAATGACAGCCGAATATAGAGGCAGCCAAAAACGAGCCATTTAAACTTTTTGCTTTGTGGTCGGGCTAGAAAAAGAAACATAACATTCATGTACTCAACAGCGTTAGAAGTAGATAGACAAAGTACACAGTAAGTATAGTGACTGCAGGCCTGTCCGCGCCCGAGCGGGCCCGGCCACGCGACTAGCGGGCGAAGGCAAACAATACAAAACGTGATCGCTCGTGAGGTATAATAAACAATCGACCGTCGAAACTAAATACAGGAAAGAGTCAAATAATATATAGATCGTGTCTCATACAATATGGAAAGCCTCGCTTATAAGTATTATGCACATATAACATAAATCATATAGGTCGCGTTCGTCGTAACAATGAAAGTATATAAAATAGTTTTGAGTAGTAAGTCACCTTTTAGTTGTACAACTATGAGTCATGCCAGTCGAAATAGTTTCGATACAAGAGTGCGCAGACCAATATTGAGTGTGTGGGTACATTACAAGACAGTCACAGCCACGTCGCACTAGAGATCAGCTACGGGTGTGCCGGCGCACACAAGCGGAAATTAACGCACACCATACCAAATAACAAAATAACAAAAGGAAACGATGCAAATGTTGTTTGGATACCATTGGGTTGCATAATGTGTAAGTACTCCATAGATGCGAGAGTCTGCGGAACACTTGGTTCTGTACCGACAAACAAAACCACAATATGTTACAAGCACGCCGTGTGGGGCGGCGCGTCGCTCAGAGCCCAGCGGGGCGCGGCGGGGCGGACGGCGCGCCCCGGCCGGGGCCGGCCCCACCGCGGGCCGCTGCCGGGCGCTGAGCGGCGCGCGCACTTACATTCTCACATTCTGTACAGCAAGAGTTCACTCTCAAGCCGACATGGACATACATGAAACACCATAAACATGAGGAACTCATACTAGGTCGCACTTGGAATGACAACGAAGGATAAAACTACTTGGATATAACAACTAGAGAAAACCAAATTATAACTTAAATAGGTGAGGAATATTCCAATGGTTACCTATTAAATGATTCCGATCTGAAATTGGAAATTTTTCAAATAAATAAATATGGAATTAACTTAACAGTTCAACACATGCTCGTGAGCAAATGATAAGGACCGAAATAAACGTTAACAGTCGACTCTGTACGAGACAATATCGGCTCGGTGTTCACAACTCTAATAACAAATATGTCCAGTTAAATAGCAATGCCAATTATTGTTAGATCAGAATTTTGGTTGAACATTATTATTATCATGTAAGTAGGTATGTAAGAATTTGGTAGTCTAGACACCGAAATTCTATACAAACTTATTGTGAGCTTGAAGGGCAGGGTTTGAATTAGAACAATCATTTTCACTGTAGAGAGTACAGACATAAGGACTCCAAGCTCACAGCAAGTCAACATGTTTGAGTTTTTAGTAATGGAAAGAAGTATATCAGTGAGTGTGAGGAACCAAATGTTTAAAAGTTAAAATAAACAGAATAAACAGAATAGATAATATTTAGTGAGAATTGACCAGACCTTCGAGCACGCTTGACGGCGACGATTATATCGTAACAGAAGAGGTTTAATTAGCACGGAAAAGCTTTACGGTAAAGTATGCGCTGAGCGATCGATATCAGCCAGAAATTAAAATTAATTTTCCACTCAAGCTCAAGATGCTTCATACGATAGGTGTGATGCAAAGAGGTGCGCACGCCGACTCAAGCGAGCACTCGTCCGCTACGAAACAAAACCATAACAAACCAAACATAAAAACTAAACGGAAGAAACTGCGACTGCCTCAGAACGGAAGGAGACTTAGCCGAGTGGACTCGGTACAAGGTGACTGTACTACCAAAACTGCAATACTGGCGCGTCGTCAGCAGCGAGTGCTGCGGGGCGGGGGGCGCGGCGTACGCGTCGCACGCCGTGGACAGGCACTTGTGCAGTCGGCGGGTACCTTGCGAGCGCGAGCGCCGCGGCCGCCCCGGGCCCGCCGCGCCGCAGCCCCCGCCGCCCGCCCCGCACGCGCCGCCCGCGCCCACCCCGCCGCCCCCGCCTGCCCCGCCGCCCCCGCCGGCCCCGCCGCCCGGCCCGTTCATCTACAACACACACAGCTCCGTCGCGACCGCGCAGCCCGCCCGACCCCGCCCCGCCCACCGAGCCCCGCCCGCCGCTCCGGAGCCAGCCAAACTCGGTCGAGTGGATGACATTACCTTTACTGAGTAATTATTGCAAAAATAGAATAGCCGATTTCACAAGTTTTATCCTGCAAGTTTAGAACACACTCCCAAAGTGTCACAGTTGAACATGATAGGTAGGTAATAATATTGCCCAAATTGCACATGTGAACAGTGTATTAGTTTAGCTTATGTCATGCACTCTCCGAACCGGGCAGGCCCAGGAGGCGGCGCCCAGCGGCGACAGTTCCCTCCACCGAAAGTTACACAAGAACACAGAATATGGAAGACCCTCTCTGTTACGAGCTCGACGCGGACGTGATGTTAGGAACCACCGTGATCTCTGTGCCAGACAATAGTAATATTAGTCGTATGTTTAGTAACACCGAGGGCCCCGACGGGGCCCCGGGCTGTCGGCGTAGTTAGTCAAGTGTCACTGTGTGTGTGACTGAGTGGATGGCATTACCTAGGCGTGGAGCGGCCCCGACCGGCTGGTCGCGCGCATTGTCGCCGTGCGGGTCGGTTCTGGAGCACAGTCGCGCTACTAACTCCCCTGGGGAAAGTCGGGGCATGAGCGCTAGCTAGTACAGGACACGTGGCCGAGGTGACGCGGCTACCTGATGTGAAGCTACCAAGCAATAGTGGTGCCATCTATACTCAGCTCGTACCATTAGCACTTATCATTATCTCGGGACATCGACAACACAGAGATCACCTACATTTGATGCAATTACGTAAAATGTAACTGTTCAATTACCGAGAAAATCAGCGAAAAGATATTTAAGGCAGTTAGGGTCTTCGTCGGACGAGTCCTTTTCCTTGGAAATAAAAGAAATAGGTACATCAATCACCAGCGTGCATACGTGACGTTTCCTTACATAGTAGGTACCACTGCACGAGTGACAGTGCTCAAGTGGTACGACACAAGTTCGGCGACCTTTGTGTGGTACACGTGACGGTATACATATATACATAACGTATCTTACTTATATAATATACATATCTTATAGGTTACATTTATAATAATATACATTATTACATGACATAGCTTGTAAAATAAACCAAATAAAAAGCCAAATATCACAAGAAGCACAAAGCATGTTGAAGTCGCAACTCGCAATCTCTTACCGTCCCAACTTGTGTCGGATCTTTACTTGACAATCGGTTGTCATAAATATTATGTTACATATTAATGTCAGTTTCAGAGCAACATTAAAAAATCTAGCTACCATCACCTCTACTAGTCAAAAATCTATGTCCCGAATGAAAAAGGGGCTACCAGTGTATTAGATTAAAATCGCAAACCACTAGCATTCCAGTCGGAGGACCTAACTACTCTAGGTACAGCGAGGAACGTCTAGGTGCTACGCAACGGCGACCGTGAGACCCGGCGTTAGTAATGTACTGAGAGATGCGTGAGGTGAGAGCGCGGGGTGACGCAATACTTACTAAAGCGGCGCATCAGGCCGCCCAGCGAGCCCGGGGCCGCCCCGGCCGGGCGCCGCTCGCGGTACTTGATGTTGGGCACCGACAGCAGGCGCGCGTCCGGCCGGGGCCGCCGCCGAGCCGGCCGCGCCGGCTCCTCCAGCGGCAGGCTCTCGGGCCGCGCCGCGTCCTGCCAGCGCTCCTGTAGCTCGCGGTGCATGCGCTCGTACACGTCGGGCGCGCGCTTCTCCTGCAGCTCGCGGTGCATGCGCTCGAACACGTCCGAGCACACCCGCAACGGCGACGCCGTGCCACCCGGCGAGGCCTCGTCCGCCTCCTCCGCGTCGGACGGCGGCTTGTCCTCGCTCTCGGGCGACTCCGCGCTGGACTCGGCCGCGGACGCCGCCTGCTCGGCGTTGGCCGGCTCGCTCGTGTCGCAATAGAACTGCGAGTTACTCTTCTCTGCGACGACCTCCTCGAGATTGTTTTCTGTGGGCGCCGCGAACGCCGCTTTGAACTTGAGATCGACTTTAGAGAGCTGTCGTTTCAGATTGAAATTCTTCCAGGAGGTTGATTTTCTTCTGGTGTCGAGTTTAGCCTTATCGTCGGCGGCGGGCGCAGGTGCCGCTTGAGGGGCTTGCGGTTCGGGCTCGTCGGCGAGGCTGGCGTCATTGGGGCTGGCGGCAGGGGACGGCCGGGTGCTCTCCTCCAGCTTATACGATGAGGGATGGGAAAAAATATAAATGGTGAAGTAAAGGTCGCGCATGGCGACTGTGAGCGTTCCGTGCGAGAGGGTCATGGGGTGTCGTGAGCTGTGACGGCGACCGCTACTCTGTGCGACGAGGCGAGGACAGAACTAACTGGCTACTTCCGACGAGTAGCATTCGCATTCCCTTGCCTAGGTAATGTTACGCGGTAATCTGTAAACTTGTACTAAAACAGGTACACAGGTAGGTACTAAAATATTGTATGTAAATATGTATGCGATAGAAGAAAAGACAGGCCGAGTGTAAAGAATGTCTAACGATGCCATGCCATGTCACTACTGGGACAAGCCGGAAATGGCGCTACTTATTGCTAAATTAGTTTAAAATAATTACAAAATTATAAGAAATAATAAAAGTGTAGGGGTGTGGCGGGCGCCCGCCGGAGCAACTCATACGTAAGTAAATAAAAGAGCAAATCATATGTAATGTGAAGTAAACCGTTGTTCGTGGCGGTGACTCCTCCCCTCGGGTAACCCATACTCTACGCCGAGGTTATTGCACTTGCCTACGTCGTGCAGGCAAATATCGATGGAATCAAAATATCGAAATCACTTATCGAAATGTGAACGTTTAAAAAAAATCCAGTGATTTTGAATATTATAACAGCTTATATCGAGAATTGTCATAAATATTTCTAATAACTATTCGCGTCGTGTTTATTTGTCATCTGTTTTCACATCAGCCTAAAATGTTACTTCTACTTTTAGTAGTCTCTTCATTTATAAAGACTACATAATTATGGTGAAACAACGCACGCATATTATATAAATACCAAATATGTGTTCCTATTAAAAAAGGTTAGCGTAGATATTATATTTTCATGCGTGAGTTGTTTCCTAGCGGCAGATAGTAGCAATATAGTCATAAAAAGTGTTCGTTATTTGTGTCATTAATTAACAATAATAATAGGTGGAGCATGTTTTTAAAGTAACAACTAGTCGTAGATTTGATCACTTTCGTCAGTGTGGTAGCGTTGGAGAGTGTCGGGCGGGTGTGTGAGTGTATGTACCTGCTCGAGACTGGGCGAGCGCTGGCGGTCGTGGCGCGCGGGCGGCGCGTGCGGCGCGGGCGCGGCGTGGTACAGCGCCGCGGCCGCCGCCGCCGCCACCAGCGCGCGCCGCGACACGTCCACCACCACCACGCCGCGCTCGCCGCCCCACGCCATGCTACGTCATCACATACTCCTATATATTCTACCTTACACACACGACACACTTACAAACTAAATTTAACATTTATGATGTTTGTTATCGCGTGGATGGTTTATAGAACGATGGTTTATAAATTATGTAGTCATTATTAATTTACTCTTGAAAAGAGTAATTTATGAATGATTTCGAACAAATGAGAATAAAAAGAAGACATTTAATGTTGACTCACAGGCCGTACGATGAGTTGATGGTGAGTGCGGTTATAGGGTGCGGCGCGCCCTGCTGCAGCGCCACCAGCGTGGGCTGGAAGCCGGCCGGGCGCCGCGCCCCGCCCGAGCCGGTCGCGCCGCGCACGCGCAGCCCCCCGGCCCCGCCGGGCCCCCCGCCCCCGCCGGGCCCCCCGCCCCCAGCGACCCCGCCGCCCGCGCTCCACACACCTGACTGCAAGCGCGGTACACATTACATGCCAGTCCGCACAATACGATGAAAATTATAGCAATAATATTTATACAGGGTTACTTGTAAAACACAAGCAACCCCACAGGACTTGTTAGCTATCTAAACATTTGTTATAAGCGTTGTAAACATAAATTGTTGCTTATGATGTTTCATAAGCAAGAACTTGTGTTCTACGAATGTTGAGTTCTGACATAACCTCAATACATGAAAAAAAAAAGATATTTCAAGTTTTTATTGCAGGTCGTGACATTTGTTAGTCTATGTCTCATTAATAAACGAAAGGACAATGCGACGCTTTAATCTATGCAATGCGCGTAGAATTATTAACATTGAAGCGGGTAATTTAATAAAAATTTTGTATAATAATAATATAGATAAAATATAATAGAATGTACAACTGGGAGAGCGATTTTGAAGACATCTGGATCACCTTAGATGTAGTTCATAATTAATGTTCGACCAAAAATTGCCTTGTGCATAGTTTACTTGCATCCACAAATTAAACCAGATGTACTTGAAAGTTTCCTAGATAATGTAAGTAGGGTGACAGATTTAGTAGATAATATCTTTATCATAGGACTTTAACTTAAGCTTCATTAGCTGGACCAAAGATCGAAACGTGCTATAAGTATATATGATACCCAATATTGCTATAAGTAGGAATACAGATAATAGTAGTCTATAAATAAATGTTTCCGGACATTATTACACAGCGCCATCTAGTTCCGTGGTAAGCAACGAGGCTTGTGTTACGGATACTAGATAGGTGATATACTACATATATACTTTTTGTTTGTAAATACATACATATTATACATACTGATAGGTATATACCTACTGATTTCATAGCTGTAACGGAATTGTAACAATCCAACTCTATTATCTACCATGATAATAAATTACTGGATCTGATTCTCACTTGTTGATACCCTGCAGGCAACATTCTGCTGCAACAACTGAATAGAATAGAATAGAATATTTATTCGCCAGAGATATGGTTGTACATAAGTTGTTAGCAAAATACAATATTAGTCTCAGCACATCTCGCCTTTAGTCGGCATGCGAAAATTATTTGTTATTTCAAACAAACAAGTTAAAAAAATATATCTAATAATATACTGAGGACACGGCGCAGCACACGCTTCAGGCTTGCCCGGCCTGGGCAGAGCAGCGCCGTGAACTCGTAGCGGCAGTTGGCGGTGACCGTTCGCTTCCGGCTATGATTCTATCCATGGTCGAGAGCGAGAGCGCGTGGGATGCCGCCGCCTCTTACTGCGAGCAAGTTATGCGCGCGAAAGAGGCGGCGGAAAGGGAGAGAGAAATCACAACCTATCTCCCGATCCGCAGTAGACGCACCGGGCGCCGGAGGGCGCAAGCTCCGGCCTCCATGAGCTGTGGCCAGCGGCTGGGCGCGACTATACTCAAATCGCGTTAGATTGGCAATACAGGATAATGGCCCCAACCTGTACCAAAAGTCGCAATTGAAAACGATAATTATCGTTTGCGTATCGCCCCCCATACTAACTGTTGCTGAAGGTCATATCGCAAGCGTATCATAATACATCGCCGTACAACAAACGAGGGACACTCTAACAATTTACGAAATGGAGTTAGTGACTGAGTGAAATTTATTGATGAAATACACTTATAATATTATAACAAAATATTATACTGCGCTCTAATTACTGTTTCATTATTGATACATGACTATTATAAAGCTTTACGTCAATATTTCTCAGTTAGTTTAAAAAATGCTCTCAACGTAATAATAATCAATTGAATGAATTAAAAACCATAATCAATAATTGTAAAACAAGTTTGGCTCAGCTCAAGGATATAATATATTTGTGTGCATGTAAAATAAAAAATGGAACGTAGCCCATTGGAAGCGAGTGTGGCGACGCGCCATTTTTTTGTCAGGAGTGCGCAACCTAACGACACATTTATGATCCCGGACCGATTTTATTATATTTATTTATAATACGGGAAAAGAGAACCTACTTTATACGATTTTTATTTATTTATAATTTTATATATAAATATTTCCGGACATTATTACACAGCGCCATCTAGTTCCGTGGTAAGCAACGAGGCTTGTGTTACGGATACTAGATGGTTGATATACTACATATATACTTTTTTTTTGTAAATACATACATAATATACATAGATTCATCCATGACTCGGATACAAATGTTTACGCTCATCACACAAACATTTGTCCCTACCGGGATTCGAACCCGGGACCCATAGCACAGCAGGCAGCGTTAATTACCGCTGAGCTAAACGGGTCGTCGTCTATATATTGTATTGTATAGCTTATTAGTACAGCTACTATACATATTGTCGGCTAAAATGTTTAAACTATTAAGTCAATATGCTAAAATCATTAGCAAATAATATACTTAACAGTTTTACATATTTTGCCGACAATAGGTACATAGTAGATGTTGATATCATTCTAATATCTATGCGCAAGTCTTAGCCATCATTTTGTAATGTAAAAATTCACATTACAAAATGGTGGCTACTCCCAACACTGAATATGTCAGTATTGTATTTAATGTAATAACTTTATTTCAAACAACTACTACATGTACTGTAGTATATATGTTTATTATTTTAGTTGTAGTCACTTGGCGTGTTTGTCCAAATATTCGCGTTATTTGAGCAATTAGCAATTTAGCACTAAAGGTACATACACAAACTTACTCTTACTCCGTCAAAACCTTGCCAAGTTACGTGCCAGCAACTACGTGTAAAACTTGTTACGTTAATATATGTACCTATCTACCTAGTAGATATAGTAGTATAGTAATAGTATTTAACGGTTATTAAAAATACACACATACCTATTTTCTACCCTGTAAGTATTTCTCTTTTCCAAAATATGTATGTTAACATCATGAAATAAAAAAAAAATAAGTTCGAAAAAGCAATTAGGTTTAGCATCCCTGCGACGACCTTGACGACGAACGTGTAGTTTATCCCCGCCTACCACGATATAGCGAGCGACAGTAAATTTGGTCGATACGTAGAACAATGGTAGGTATCGCTTCCGCAAACACGAGTAACATGGTAGGGAGGGTTCAATAATTTGTATTGCCAATCTTACGCGATTTGAGTATAGGGGAGTCCGCCGCCCGACCTGAAAATGGCCCCAAGTAGGCGGCGCGCGTGTTCGTCACACGTGCGCCCGCGTGGAGGATGCGAGGCGAGCGATGCCTCGCTCCTAGCCGGGGTCCAGCGATAAGAGCTGGACCGAAGCCCACCGGGGTTGTGGTGCATGCTTTTGCGAATCCCATGGCCCCGGCAATCGGGTTGGTGGCGTTGACGGGTGCGGTTTTTTAGTCGGTAAACGCTCACATTGGGCGGAGTTCGACACACTCCGTCGCCTCAGGTCCCGGACGTCTAACGGTAGATGTGATGATTGAAACTCATTCCGATTTGATTTAAAAAAGGTTGCACTGACATAATAGTTTGGTTTAATGCAAATACTCTTTAAAATGTTGTATGCCTAAATTATAATTAACATTGTTTTATTTTATAAGTTTTGACATAATAATTGATATGTTATAATTAATAAGGTAAAATACCAATTAAATATCCTATGAGAACCATTTTCGACGCGGACGAAGTCGCGGGTAAAAGCTGATGAACAAATGTATTATTTGCATTGAATATTAATAACAATTTTGTCTATTAACGTGCGCTTTAATTACTGTTTAATCTTATATTCTTCTGTGTACGTCTTTGTAACTGTGAATACTGTATCTTCTACTTGAATACTACGTTAATGTTGTGCATGTCTGTAATTGATGTAAACACTAGTTTATTTCCGTCTATAAAATATTAATGTTTGTTTTTATATTGTTGATGTGCCTTGAATAAATAAATCAAATCTAGGAATTTATTAAAATTCGAAGAACAAAAGTTGTTGATCTCGTCCTGCGAGGTTGCTGGTGCTATAGAAGTAAACCCTGTATAAAAAAAAATTGTACAAAACGTCAACCAGATACCGATGTAAATTAATTACTCAGGCGATGCTAGAAAAAAAAACTGCTCTTAATAAACAAACAAGGATTATAATGAACATACTCTTCTGCTGTCGCCCTCCGAAGCGTCGCTGGCTCTACTGAAGGACATGGAGCGCCCGCCCTCCACGTCCGGCGAAACCTCCTCCTCCACCGTGTCCGTTATCACGGGGATCTCTAACACCTGCAACAATGCACAACCAATGTAGAATGTTGACATGCACACTCATGATGTTGTTGTATTTAGTATATAGTGTATGTGTGTACATGTGTCTCGGCGTGCGTGTCGCCCTTGCGGAACTTGAACAGCACGACGTGTCCGTGCGGCAGCGCCACGGCCAGGCGCCGCGACTCGGCGCACAGCGCCACCTGCTGGACGCCCAGCGGACTGTCCTCCTCGTAGCACGCCGCGCCCGCGCGCCGCTCGAACACTGCCGGACACGCACACGATAAACAATACTTGGAATGGACTTTAGTAGCGATAACAAAACAACACAAAAATATATATTAGTATACGTATAGGGCACGATTTTATTTATATCAACCAACCTTTCGAACATTTTAATTTGTACAAAATTTGTACGGACCCTGCACTCGCATCCCAAAATTTGACACTACCGTCTGCATGCCTGGAATTATAAAATAGGTAATGTAATACATCAATCTGCATCAAATTTCCATGTTTTTTTCAATTATAGAGGTCAGCAACTAAACGTAAAGTATTAGTAAGGTATTAGTGTTTACCCAGTAAGTATTATCTCGCTGTAGGAGCAGGAGGCCGGCGACCACTCGCCGCCGTTGATGGGCCACGGCTTCTCGCTGAAGCCCGCCGGTTTCTTGTTACCCTGACGCCCCACCGAATAAAATGCTGGTATCTGAAAACAAACGTATAACGACTTTTATTTTTCTAAACTCACAGTCGAACCAACAAACCAAATTATTATTAAGTTGTAGGTATAGATACATAAAAATCGTTAATAAATAATGGATTGTCGAGATAAATTACTTTGATATACAGACACAAGACTAAAGTCTCATCATAACTCATAAGAGTTCCTTTTTTATCCTTTTTAGGCGAATATTTCACGGCGTTTTCTATAGTATTCGTATTCATTTATGTATATCGCGGTTAAATGTAATATTTACTTAGGTAATATATTTTATTTCCACGGAATAGTTCGTCATTGGGACGTATGAGAGAGAAAGCATGCCACAGATTGCGGCGCCTGGCGATTGTAGGATTAAAATACACACTAACCAAGTCTGAAGGACAGTCTGCGAAGTAGGAGCAGCACGTGACGGGCGACTCGTGGATGTCCATGGGGTAGGGGTTCTCGAAGCAAGGGTACCCTGGCGACTGCAGGTCTATCACCACCAGGTCGTTCTGGAG
This sequence comes from Craniophora ligustri, assembly GCA_905163465.1. Taxonomy (NCBI): domain Eukaryota; kingdom Metazoa; phylum Arthropoda; class Insecta; order Lepidoptera; family Noctuidae; genus Craniophora; species Craniophora ligustri. The sequence goes on from LR990963.1 coordinate 236,480, forward strand.
CAGCACCACTATCGCGTACGGTTCCTGGTAATCTGGAATATAATATATGTATACATATGTATAATAAGTAACATATTCACATCTAGGAACCAACTAATTGTAATGGGCGCTTTTGAAGGGTTGTTAAACATAGGTAAAACTGCGATCACACTATTAAATAACCTTTGAAATTAAAAAAAAAGATTCAGCATCGGTTCCTCCGCTTAAGAGCATATCTTGCCAAACAGACACAGGTCTGTAACTGGCAGCAGTTTATGGTATTGTTTCGGGAGCTCACCGGCCGTGTGTGGCGACTCGCACAGCGTGACAAAGTCCACGACACTGTGCTCCATTTCCAGCACCGTGGTGGACTTGCCGTTGAGCACCGTGATGCTGTGCGTGCGCCCCGCCTTGTCCGTGGGCAGCCCGCCGCTGAATATCACCAGGCTCTCCCTGTAACACCAAAAAAGGGTTGAGCTAACATTTTTAGTTAGATCATCCTTAAAGTTTTTGGACGTAAAGTTCCAAATATTATTTTCCTTTTTTGAAACATTTACCCGTTTTTGCATTGGTTGTATTCATTTTATCATGTACCTACCTACCTACTGAGCTGAACTGACCGTCTTCTATGCCGTTCATCAGATTACTATAATACTATATTAGTACCTATTCTGGAAACCTTAACTCACGTTAAGGTTTCCAGAATAGGTTAACAAGAATATTATTTTTCTCAAATATAACATTAAATATGCACGTTTGTTTGCTTGATACCTATATATAAATAAAAAAATAAACAAAATCCATCGAAAAAATATTGCATATAGGTAAATGCCTATCGAAATAACATTATTTAAGGGTTGTCAGACCGAATATAACTAAGGAAAGCTTCCTACTGACGACGAGAAGTTATAATAATGACGGCAACATTAACTTGCATTGCTGCTAAGCGTTTTATTCGATCGCGATGAATACAGTTCAGATGTATAAAAAGTTAATGGCGAGATAAATCGAGTCAGTAACGCGCCTAGTTGTTGCGTCGAGGGTGATAGGCAGCCAGTGGCAGTAATGTTTGTCGCTTTCCGACTCATTGGCTGTGCTCGTTAACGAGGGGCCCCGCCGCCAGGCCGGGCCTCATGTCCACTGTCGCGTCAGCAATGACGTCAAGATATCGTCGTTAAAAATTACGCATTTGCCTGCATTAAGTACTTATATTCAAGAAGCTTTTGGACTGGACATTATTGTATAGTGTGGTCAGCCTTCAACTCTGGTTTAAAGTTTTTGGACGTAAAGTTCCAAATATTATTTTCCTTTTTTGAAACATTTACCCGTTTTTGCATTGGTTGTATTCATTTTATCATGTACCTACCTACCTACTGAGCTGAACTGCCCGTCTTCTATGCCGTTCATCAGATTACTATAATACTATATTAGTACCTATTCTGGAAACCTTAACTCACGTTAAGGTTTCCAGAATAGGTTAACAAGAATATTATTTTTCTCAAATATAACATTAAATATGCACGTTTGTTTGCTTGATACCTATATATAAATAAAAAAATAAACAAAATCCATCGAAAAAATATTGCATATAGGTAAATGCCTATCGAAATAACATTATTTAAGGGTTGTCAGACCGAATATAACTAAGGAAAGCTTCCTACTGACGACGAGAAGTTATAATAATGACGGCAACATTAACTTGCATTGCTGCTAAGCGTTTTATTCGATCGCGATGAATACAGTTCAGATGTATAAAAAGTTAATGGCGAGATAAATCGAGTCAGTAACGCGCCTAGTTGTTGCGTCGAGGGTGATAGGCAGCCAGTGGCAGTAATGTTTGTCGCTTTCCGACTCATTGGCTGTGCTCGTTAACGAGGGGCCCCGCCGCCAGGCCGGGCCTCATGTCCACTGTCGCGTCAGCAATGACGTCAAGATATCGTCGTTAAAAATTACGCATTTGCCTGCATTAAGTACTTATATTCAAGAAGCTTTTGGACTGGACATTATTGTATAGTGTGGTCAGCCTTCAACTCTGGTTTAAAGTTTTTGGACGTAAAGTTCCAAATATTATTTTCCTTTTTTGAAACATTTACCCGTTTTTGCATTGGTTGTATTCATTTTATCATGTACCTACCTACCTACTGAGCTGAACTGCCCGTCTTCTATGCCGTTCATCAGATTACTATAATACTATATTAGTACCTATTCTGGAAACCTTAACTCACGTTAAGGTTTCCAGAATAGGTTAACAAGAATATTATTTTTCTCAAATATAACATTAAATATGCACGTTTGTTTGCTTGATACCTATATATAAATAAAAAAATAAACAAAATCCATCGAAAAAATATTGCATATAGGTAAATGCCTATCGAAATAACATTATTTAAGGGTTGTCAGACCGAATATAACTAAGGAAAGCTTCCTACTGACGACGAGAAGTTATAATAATGACGGCAACATTAACTTGCATTGCTGCTAAGCGTTTTATTCGATCGCGATGAATACAGTTCAGATGTATAAAAAGTTAATGGCGAGATAAATCGAGTCAGTAACGCGCCTAGTTGTTGCGTCGAGGGTGATAGGCAGCCAGTGGCAGTAATGTTTGTCGCTTTCCGACTCATTGGCTGTGCTCGTTAACGAGGGGCCCCGCCGCCAGGCCGGGCCTCATGTCCACTGTCGCGTCAGCAATGACGTCAAGATATCGTCGTTAAAAATTACGCATTTGCCTGCATTAAGTACTTATATTCAAGAAGCTTTTGGACTGGACATTATTGTATAGTGTGGTCAGCCTTCAACTCTGGTTTTTAAGTTTGACGCTTTATTACCAGACCTTAAAATGCAGCGTGCAGAAAATAATCGAGCCAATAATTAAGTAGATACCAGATATCGCTCCGATTTTTTTTTATTTATTTAAAAATTTCATTTGTGCATACAAGTCCGGTATGAATTTCTAAGTATACAATTTTACAGACTACTTCTAAAAATAAAAGTAGATAGTTATAATGACTGAGGAATCTTCACAGTTCACACGACGATTCTTGAAGTATTCTTTTAAATAATTCAGTCACGGTGCAGAAGTCGCGCAAAGATTTAGATGCAGACATGTGTTTCTACATGTTTGTAATGATCTTAGATTGTCACTGCGTAAATAGTCCGTGATGATTGAGATCATTATAAAAATACTTAATTCTGGCCATTTAATTTGTTCCTCTACAGACGTCTTTTTTTTAATTAAGTATGCAATGAATCTGACTTACCCCGTTCTCGAAGTCTTCCATTCTAGTCTGAGAATAGGTTTACACGGCTCCAATTTGCCTTCTTTGTTTGCTTTTGCTGTAAATAATACAGAACATATTTTAGGCCATTTTAATTCCTTTAATTAGGTACGATAATAATGATAAACATATGGGGCATACGGGAAATACATTCTACTGTCTATTTAATCTACGTATACATAATTATGTTGGTATATTTTTTCTTGGGTTTTCTTTGGTAGCCGCAGGAGTCGCGACAAATAGTAAACAGGGTACTAAAAATAGTGCCAGTGTTACTGACCGTGCGGGTAAGAGAGCGAGGTAGGGCGGGGCGCGCGCGTGCTCCAGGTGGCGAGCGCGCCGTCGGCGTGCGCCGTCATGAGCTTGCCGTCGTGCTGCCAGGCGGCGGCGCGCACGGCCTCGCCCGGCCCGCCCGCGCCCAGCGCGCCGCGCCACTCCGCCGCGCGCGCGCGCAGGTCCCACACCACCACCAAGCCGGTCTCGAACGCTATCAGCAGCTGGACCACACGATAACACTACATTACTATGAAGCTCTATTTGAATTATTATAGACAACGGGTCTAAATAGTGTAGTTATTTGAGGTATAAATACCTTTTTTAACCCGACGTTTCGTCTGACTTGCAACAAGCCGTGGTCACGGGAAGACTGTTGACAGCTCGGCGGCGCCTTCGTGACGTGCGGCTGTTTTCCACTACCCTCACTTGATTTTTATCAACATTAGTCGTATTGTCGGTACTTCTACACACTACACTAACGGTATCCCTACACTGACTGACCGCGTCAACGCGACGACGCTTGCATTTACTGATGACAGGATTCCAAGCTGAAGGCAATCGGTATCCATCATCCCGGTTGAAATTCTTATACTTTTTTATTTCTACCGCTTCACGTACCTGCTATCCTGGAGTAATAGTGACGATTGGTGGACAGAACCTGTGAAGCAGGATCAAATTAGGTACTGGATCGAATTACATCAATTCGATCAAGTGATTTGATCCTGCTTCCAGCAAATGTTAAGCACGTCACGAAGGCGCCGCCGAGCTGTCAACGGTCTTCCCGAGATCACGGCTTGATGCAAGTCAGCCAGGGTTAAAAAGATATTTATACCTCATATAACTACACGATTTAGACCAGTTGTCTATAATAAATTCAAATGTATACGAATCGTGTAACATTAAAAACATTAAGCTGTGACTAGCTGAAGATACATGATTCCTTTATATAATAATAATAATAATAATATGTATTTTTATTACTCTTCCACAAAGGTAACTTACAGCTATATTTTTACAAGCATTATTTGTTAATCTCAACCTCTGTGGGAGACTGGTATCTGCACTAGGAAACCCTGTCACACAGATTACCAGGCCCCCCCAAGAAACAGCGTGCTAATAACTTAAACATAAACCTTTGTTAAGAGAAAAAGGCAATTCTTATGCAATAAACATAGCTTATGATAATATGTGTATGAATAGTGTTGCATTGTAATATTATGTAGGTGTTTATATGCATGAATTTGTGTGTGTGTGTGTGTGTGTGTGTGTGTGTGTGTGTGTGTGTGTGTGTGTGTGTGTGTGTGTGCGTGTGTGTGTGTGTGTGTGTGCGTGTGTGTGTGTGTGTGTGCGTGTGTGTGTTCGCGAAAAAAAAAAAAACATGAGTTATTTTGGAACAATTAAAAGTTCTTCTGTAACATTGTAGTTACATTCAATGAGATACGACGTGAGAGCTTGCTTACACTTTGACTTAGGCATTGGGTATATATTTAGTATATAGTTTAGTTTATTGTATAAATATGACCCAAGAAAACAGTAATGACGATGAGAAAGTACTAGTTTATAGAGAGCATTTGAACAAACTTTAGATTTGTTACGTTTTTGCTTATTTAATGATGGGTTATAAATCAGGAGAGAATGTTTCCTCAACACAATATCTCTAATAAAAAGTTGTCGCACGGTAAGAACCTTGCAAATTTTATATAATTCTTCAGTGGGGTAGTAGAATGGTAGGGAATAAGCTGTTTTCAGTATTGCCCTCTGCGCTCGTTCCACTTTTATCATTGAAGTTTTCGGTGCTCCACCCCATGCGGTAATACAATATGTTATGACAGATTGGCATAATGAATAATATACTGTTTTGATGACTTTCTCATTAGCAACGTGTTGTAGGTTCTTAAATATGTATATTAACTTTCTTAGTCTCTTAACTAGCATTTCTATATGGTTATTGAAGTTTAAATTTTGATCTATAATAACACCTAAGGGTAAGGGTGTTTAGTCCTGTTATATTACGTTTTATACTTCTTATATTTTGAATTAGGATGTTCACCGAAGCATAGGAGTTATACATCAATTTTGAGCAATCCTCCAAATGACAGCTGCCACATTCAGCCACGCCAAAAGAATCTAGTTCATTATTGAATTTAGTGAGTGTATTAAGATCGAAGATTATGTTTAGTAGGTTTGTCTAAGAGTATAATTATATAGAAGGAGTTATAAGGAATTTCAAAAACTAACATGTCATTATGTATCCAAACTGCGTTGTAATTTAATGCAAGAAGTAATGTGAGTGTACGTGTATATGGTTGTGTTGGATGTATACCTGTAATATGTATACATCGGGACATGCTCTCTATTAACTTGTGTAAGTGGTATTGCAGTAATTTGGTGTTGCAATGACAAGTGATATAATGAGTAATGGAAGTTACACAGTGTGTGAGTTTGTTGTGTGTGATTAGTGTTATATGATTAACAGTACAACTTAACAGAAATTTTAAAAAAGAAGTTATAAACTTATCAGTAACATTAAATATAAATAAGTAAATAGTTAGATCAAATAGTCACAAGTCCTTTTGAAGATTAAGTATATCTTGCTCCGAAACAATGCGTATTTGTTGTGAATTCGGGTTCTTTTTTAGGTAAATGATCCCATTAGTAGTCCAACAAAATGTGTATCCGTGGCTCTTTTGAAAAATTCTTGCAAGATAGAACAGTCTGTTAGACTTATGCGTTAGGGATTCAGATATGTATATTGGTTTATGCTGACAATTTGCATCCAGATGGGTTGTATTTAGTTTGTCAGTTTTAGTCTTAGCGCTGTTGAACCGTTTCAAACCCGTAATAAACCTGTCTTTAGTCAATCTAGAAGTGAAGTCAACTATAATTGGGTTAGATTTATCTTTAGAATTAATCCTGTGGATATCCCTTATCGCCAGATAGTCAATGTCAACATCCAATACCTTCCCCAGACTGCCAACTATATCACACAATGAGTCTTTAGTTTCCTGACCAGACTTAGATACGTTACGAATCTCAACGGTGGATAGACGTGATTTCCTTTCAAGAGTCTCGAGCTTGTCTTCAAGTTCACTTATGGTCTTTTTGTCTGCCTTTCGTTCAGATTCAAGGGTGCTAATTTTCTGCAAAAAATCATCATATTTTTTGGACATCATTGATACACTATGTCTAAGTTCCTCATTTTGTTCCGAAAGAAGGTTAATAGTACTGTGAAGTTCTTGGAAGCGCCTTTCTTGATCACACGAGAATGCCTTGAACATCTCCTTGATTGTGTTCGAGATGTTGCTATCCTCATCAGCATATTTTCGTTTCTTTCTCTCAGTTATGTTAGATGTGAGGTCATGAAGATCGGGAGCTGAATCGTAGTGGCAGATTTGTGTATCAACAGTTGGCGGGTGTAACGAAGTTCGGTCAGCAACAGACGGGTGCATGACTGCGTCCGTCGGGGCCGGTGATGCGGGTGGTGTTCTTTTAAGCGGCATAGTACTTCTTTCAGCTACCAGGAATTAATAGTACTTCACAAGCTTCAATCTTTATAGTTCACGAAAGATAACAGTTAACTCCTGACTTTGTTTTTTAAAAATAGGGTTGGCTGCAGCTTTTTGCTTTATAAAAATGAGTAGGCGCTCAGGATGTTCAAGCCGTGGGCGGGGTCAATGAACTAATTAGCCAATAGTAGCAGCACAGGCGTGGCTTACCCGGTGTTGTAGATGCGACAACTCTTTACTGTTTCTGCGCGCCTGGTACTCGAATGAATTTTTTGAACACTATTTTCAACGATTAATTTTAATTTATATTTAATTTTTAATCAAGAATAACACAGAAGACACGTCTAAGCACTTTCGCGGTCCAAGGGGAAGGGGATCATGACATAATAAAGATTATTTTTAGTTGGCCTAAATAGGGAATATGAATTGAAAGTATGAACACGCATATAATTATGGCGTTTGGAAACGCACAGTGGTATCAGGAGGGGCTTTACATCTCACTCATTCGGGTCGCTTCGTCGGGCAAATCCGTAATAAGTCCAGGCAAATTCGATAAAGGAAATAATTTAGGCGTGTATTTTGTAGCCAACTGAATACTAAATCTGGTTACCTTGCTGGTGTCCAGAGGATTATCACTAATTTCCACCACTGCACCGGGGTGGTTCGGCCTCGTTCTGAAACAAACATACACTTTAGCCTCGATACTCCACCAACAAATAACATGAAAAATTCTATATAAGTTTTATAAGTTTTACAGTAAAACATTTTTTAGCGGCTTTTGTTTTTTCTGCCCTAATTTTAGGTAATTAGTTATTTTAGATACATATTTGGCAGTCAGTAAATATCCTCCATCAGGTACTATATCTATCCTTTAATAGAACATTTAAAGTGAGAAGAGTGTAGAAGAGAGTAGTGTCAAAACTATCAAAACGTTTATACTAAGTAGGTACTCATGATGTGTATATGTTGATAATCATTAATGCGTGAAACTAAAATTAGTTTCCGAAAATTGCGCGAAGCACGAAGGAGTATGAAATTTCCCATTATTATGATATATTATTATATATTTTTTTTAAATGTTGGTGGATTTCGACCTCTGGGCGACAACTAGTAAAAGTTAATTACATGAACCTTGTTAGTACTAATTTAAATAGGTTATTACAAACTTATATGATAACTTATACAGGTAGTTTCAATTTATAACGTATTATTTCTAGAATTCACATTTAGTCGGGAAACCCAACAATTTACTTTAAACATTTATGCGACCAGTACAGATGATACGTGTATCTGAGACAGGAACATGTGTTAGGAGCCGACCCTCGGGAATAGGGGGGGGGGGTAGGCGGTGGAGGTTGAGGGAGGGGCACTGGTGCTGATATCGATACCGCGACACGTGTCGCTTGTACAGAGTTAAATCACTACTACCTACTACATATATTTTGTAGCCGAGACGTGAAGTTGTCTTAGAAAACGTGCAGTTCTTAAATAACATCAATGGGAAAATACATCAAACATACATGCATGGTCTATTAGTTGTCGTCGTTCAGTTTAATGTTATCGTAAATAGGTCAGACAGCACGCTTGTAAAGAACTGTGATCATGGTACTCAATAACGTGGTAAACATATCGGTTGATGTGTGTCGCCCGGTACGTTACTTTTAACTTCACTTGAGTTTGCTTTGTTTAATTCCGTCATTTAGAACCCAAGTCAAAGTCGATGTGTGTCTTGTCAGCTCCATTGAGGGCACATCGCTCCGGCGGCGCCACTTGTTGCGACGTGGCGGCACCTGCCCCGCACCGCTCCCCGGCAGCGTCGAGATTAGAGTGGTTTCAGCGGGAGTCGGCCGGGATAAACTCTGCGGCGGCTTTGAACCTGTGCACTCTAGTTTGTATATATAGGTTTGTTCGCAGAACCGTATGTACGAGATGGAAATAAAATGGTTCGCTACTATGGTTCTTATTCTCTATTCAAGTTTTGATTATCTATTATAGCGACATAATCGAATCGTAGTCCCCGGTAGTACAGGCCGATCTCTCTAGAAAAAACATCCATAACAGATCATAACAGACGTGATGTCTGTGCTGTGCCTGATACTAACATCTAGTACGTACCTACTTGTATTGACTACCAATTTGTCGCGCACTCGATAATGGATACTTTGGTACAGACAATCACTTTGGATAGCACTATGTTTATGCAACAACAACACGGTGTAGTTATATATAGATTATGCGTGATCTTCCAGTTGGAAGTCGTTTACATCTTTTCAAAGAATCACGACCTGAGCGATATCAATATCAATTAATATTTGAACCAAAAAAAACGTTGCTACGAGTTACGACACTTGCTACGACTAGCGTAACTAAAGGTGGTTCCTGTGGCAGAGCTTGTGTAGTGAGACTACCATAGTGTATGTTTATCCACATAAGATAATAGACTTACGGTATTGTAACACAACGGCATACGTTTATATCTCAACATGCATACTTCGCCACTTTTACGGCGCACGGCACATAATGACGTCATAAATGTTCGGATGGGAGTCATTTTACGAATCCTTTCGTCTCGTGTTTTATGATATTGAGCGATAAAAATACTGCTCGTGAAGAGGTTAGTGTACAGTGGTACATTGTGGGGCCATCGAGAGCGAAACTTAACTTATCAAATGACACGTGTATCCTGTTCTATGGAGTATCCGTGGAGTTGGAGACGATGTGTACAATGAACTGTGGCAAAACGAAACCCGTTGTATTTAAGTTACTATTGCTGCTCTGGGCGGTACTGTACTGTTATACAGTAATTCACGTGCCGAATTTCGTACTCAAGAATATTAACTTCCAATTTTAAGCTAGGCTAATCTATTATTGCTCAAACGCAAACAGTGAGCCATTACTGAAATAGTATATCATTATGTGTAAGAAGCACCATAATATGTCGTTTTCCGATAAGCTGTGAACACGGATGCTGTCCACAACAACAACTGTTGCTCGCGAGAAACGTTTGCCAATAATTGCGATAAGCGACACAAAGCGGTTCCGGAGCCGCGTCCGGCGCGCCGCGTCCCGCCGCTATGTCGCCGCCGCGCCGCCGCCGCCCCGCGCCTCCTCCGTGCCGCCTCCGAGCCGACCGCGTGCGATTGTTCACGTTGACACTCACGGCACCCCATTGTACTCAGATTCACCCTCGATTGTGGAATTAGGTCAATGGAATTCAAATAGTGTATTTATATTAAAACATAAATATAAACACATATATGTTAAATAAAATAAAACATAGGAAGTTGTATTGTTCAAAGGTAAGTCCGAAAACGGCGCAGTAAAGTATAACCGTATAAAAAGATTAAAATCTCGGCAACAGATAACGAATTCAAATAGGCACTACACAGTTACGCAATTTTCCGCATCAAGGGGCATCAGGATCTCTTATTATACTCCGGCGCGCCCATTTCGCTTTCGCCCTTTTTCTTCATAATTTATATTTTTTAAGAGGGAACGAGTCTATTCATTTACTTTTCTATTGCGATTTTTTTATTCAATTTGACGATACCTTTGTGCGTGGCTGCGTCTGTTGCGGAAGGATGTCATTAAAACTTGATAGTAATTCGAAATACACTGCGGGCCCCAACAATGGCGCCGGGTGATATCCCTAGCCTTTTTAATTGTTACTATAACGCCATTGGCGGAAGTTCGTTACGAAGCGCCAATGAGTGCGCGTTATTTGAATTGCGAACTCGACGCGAGGTAATAGGGTTGGTTCGGCCCGAGGGCGTGTTATAACGATCTTTATTGTCTTTGAGTTTACCGGTTACTATAATGGCGGCAGCGGCGGCGGAGCCCGTGGCGCGACAACTTCTCTAATTGACTTAGTGTTTACGCCGAGATGCTATTAGCCGAGAACTAGTTGTGTGATCGTTACATATTAACAATAACAGTTGTCGCTGCTGTGTCGGGACCTGTTTGTTTGCCAACAGCTGCGCCTGACATTTGCCAACAAAATTGTGATGGACTCTGTGGGAGTCCGTTTATGTAGCACATTAAGATTTTGGAACAAAGCGCCATCATTTACGAGCTCACTTCTCACGAACTTCTTTGATTTTGAACTCATAACTTGAGACTGCGTGGGTGTTAAGTTGATTAACGCAACATCGTCGCAGTAGTAAGTTACTGATTAGTAATTAGAGCTCAAACTTAACATTACTATTATTATAATTAAAAGTATATTCAATATTAATTTAATTTAAAATAAATTTAATAACAGATCATAATTTATTAAAAATTTCAATGAAAACTTGCCCAATATGGCAAATAATAATTTAATTTAATCTCGAAAATTACAACAGATATGAAAAGGAAATCCTATGTAATTTTGGAGAACTGCACTGCTGTTGTAATATTATACAATATCCACATCAAAATAACCTAAAATACTGAGCTAAGTTCCTAAATAAAAAAGTTAAGATTTCATTTTATAAAATGCGTGTGCCGTCATTTTTGAACAATATGCAGGTAATATTAAACACAAAAAGGACGAGCCCTACAAATACTTATCTTCTATTCTGGGAGTTCTGTGGAGTAGAACGAGAGCTCGAAGTCTAATGAAACTCTCATTATTTGTAAAAATACCGGACGGTCCTATAAAAACAAGCTTGTTTGATTTACTCCTTTGCGGGAGATTAATTTACGACGGATAATTAGGAACATGGATGAACCAATGCTTTAAATAGTACTATCTGCAAATGTAGAACGTTTGAAAGTACATTTTTTCTTAAAAATATAAATTCGAAATAGCAATGTATTTGAATCACGTATTCGTTTAGTTTTGTTGGCGCCGGGCGGCGGCGGGCGGCGGCGGGCGGCGGCGGGCGGCGGCGGGCGGCGCGGCGGCGGCGGGCGTGAATACTAATCGATTCTGGATTATCGTTTTAGCATGACGGCGGTGACTCTGTAATAGTAATACAGGTTGCCACACAAACGACAGGTATCACTTTTTTCACTCGTTAAGTTTTACTATTATTATTCTTGCTGAAATTTTCGAGTGTGGGAAGGAACCGTTGTTACAAAGAAAGAGGCGTCCTGATAAATTATATCCCTGAGGACTGACATGACAAACGCCTTCCGTCGGCTCACTTACAATTTGTAAGACAAGATAAAATGCTGTAAATTCTTTGTGTTATTTTACTTGTAAATCTCATGTTAATTTTTCGAGTCTTTGTGTAAATGTTCTCACAATATATCATTTAAGATTTTTGTGAGGATTCGTTATCAACAAGAAACCAGTGACAGTGTCGCTACGTTTGTCTATTCGCGGCTTAGCTCAGACACTCTTAGAAAGCTGCAATCTGTCTTAGATATACTTATTAATCAAATTGGTATAATACTGTCTTAAAAACAGTTGGGTCGAATGATCGATTTGACCGAATAGTCTATAGCTCAAGTTTTGTGGGAAATCATTTGGTTTATATAAACGATTATTATATTATAATGATATTCCTAAAGTGAAACATTAATTTTAGTGTACTGTATATTCGCTCTGAAATCAACACGAATAAAACTGTAGTCAGTCAATTTAAACCCAAAACCTGTACATTGATAAAATATCATAAAAAAAACATTTACAATCGGTGGCACAATGTTTGCTGTGAGGCATTGAACATAGAATCGAAACGCAGTTTGGTTTGAAGTGGTCTCGCTTGCCGCTCGCTCGCTGCACAGTGGGCTCTTTTGAAACCACTCCGCGGATCAAAGCGGATAAATAAAAACAAATGAATGGAATCAATCGAGTGGATCGGATGCTGTACCGAATGGAAGATTCACTGACAAATATAGCAGTTATTTACTGTAAAAAAACATGTTGAGTTTCGTTTACGTTACAAGTATTTAAATACTATTTGAATAATGAAGTACTATTTTTGATTACTTAGATAATACTTGCTATTAAGAGCTTACAATAGTAGAATAAATTTATTTTTAACGAATTTTATCTTGGTGTAGGATCCGAAACAGCATTCTGAGGTGATGGTTCTATAGATGTGATAATGAATAACAGCGTTATAATAATTATCTTTTGATAATGACTATACCTTACAGATTACAATAGGGATGACACCGTATTGAAATTTGGGTGTTTTGTTAATTTCAATGGCTTCACGAATCCTCCTTAGGATTTTTATTTGAATGTCTAGTATCCGCGTATGTGTAAGTAATCAGTACCTGAAGTAACAAGTCGTGGGTGTAAGAAGTAACTATTCCTGTCAAAACAACAGCACACCCCGAAACCCGTCTTTATATAAACATATTAAAAAAGGTTTAAAAATAAACTGGGTGAAAAGTGCCGGCGCTTACGTTGGCGTAATAATGTCGACAAAGAAGACACTTTGCTGCCACTGGGGTCCTTATTGAGGTCATAAATTATGACCCCGCCTGCTGGCGACGCTTATTATCCTCCTCCCCCTCAGCGTCACGGCGTGATGATGGCGGTTATTAACGTGGCTCCACCAGGACACTTGCAGGCGCCAGTTTATGGTACTAGATGTAGTCACTTTAGGAGGAACACTTTAGCACATAACTGGAAGAGGTATGCTTCAATAGTGCATTGGGTTGATGGGACACGTGGGTTGATGGCTCTGTACACTTTGCACTACAATTTAGACAGTACGATTTTCACAGAGACAGCGCGATAACTCTCTCCGCTTTTGTCGCAACGGTGCAACTAGAATCTTAACGTTTTGTAAAATGCTAATATAAATATCCGCGACACAAGCCTCGTTGCTTAGCTCGGAACTAGATGGCACTGTGTCATAATGTCCAAAAATATTTATTTATTTAATTTTGAATTAATTTTAATTTATAATATTAAACGTATTATTTTGAACCAAAACATTCGGAATGCGCGTTATAGAAAAGTTGAAAATATACCTACTATTTGCGTGTTAAACAAACATTACACATTACAGACAGGCACGGTTGCAAGACGCGTAGTAGCAGTCAAGATTTGATTACCTCAAGTATTTTTAGCAACGATAACATAGACTAACAGTGACTCAATAAATTGAGTTGAGTTGATACAAAAAAGGTTTTTGTTGGGGTAGGACTTGTAATAGCCGAAGAATATATATATTAGCTATATTGATCATGGCAAGATTGTTTCGTACGCTGATGACACGGCGATCATTTTTACTGCTAAATCCAGCAGTGAACTTTATGAGAACGCTCAACTAGGTTTTAACTATGTAAATAATTGGCTTAAACATAATTTACTAACTTTAAATGCTGACAAAACAAAATATATTCACTTTTACATGCGTAAGCCTCAATTTAATACTACTAACCCTCACCTTTACGCACATCATTGTGAAAACCGTTCAGTCGGCATGTGTAATTGCCCTATTATCCTTAAAACATGTAACATTAAATACCTAGGAGTTATTATTGATGACACTCTTTCCTTCAAAGAACACATTGATAACATGATTAAAAGAATGCGGAAATTAATTTATGTATTCAAAAAACTACGGACTATCGCAGATTCAAAATTGATTAGACAAGTTTACCTGGCCTTAGAGCAATCTATAATTAATTACTGCATCACTTCGTGGGGTGGGGCGCCAAAAACTAACATACTTCCTCTTGAAAGAGCTCAAAGAGCTATTTTGAAAGTAGCCAATTTCCATCCCTTTTTCTTTCCCACGGATTTCTTATATAAATCCTGCAACGTGCTGACTGTTCGTAAACTTTTTATTTCGCAATTAATACTAAAACAACACTCCATGCTTACCTACAATGCTGACATTACTAACAAGAGACGGTTCGATATAGTCTGCACCTCAAAAACAACCTCAAAATATGTATTTGTAAATCGTTTTTTTGCGTTTCTAGGCCCATTCCTGTACAATAGATTAAATAGAGAACTAAGTATTTATAAATTAAATTATTCTAGATGTAAGAACTTATTAAGTCAACATTTAAAAAACATTACATACGAGCAAACATAAAACCTACTCGTAGTATCTAAATAAATGCCTTGACATTTGATTTAAGTTTATTATTATGTAGTACTTCATACTTCTAAGTATAAAATATAAGCTTATGAATTTGTTAATTTTAATTAAAAGAAAATATTTGTGTTATTCTTAGCCTGAAACACAGGTTTAACCTAGTTCAGGCATATCATAAGTAATCCTGTATTTTTAATTGTAAGATACCTATTGTCAAATGTACAGCACTTTTTATTTAATAAACAAATTAATATACAAAAAAAATAATATCCAATGGCGGCAATGGCGACGTTGTGGAGCCGGCGCGGAGGCGCGGTGCGGCGCGGCGGCGGCGCGGGCAGCTAATGGTCGCAGAAGATGAGGGTCCACGTTATCTTATTAGCGTAACGGTAAGGGACGTGCCTAATTAACTAATTAAATTACATATGTCTGTATGTTGGTGCCGAGCCCCGTGTAATGCGATTACAACAGGCGATACAGTTCGGAGAGGCTTGTCCTATACAAACGATACAGAACTGTGCGGATGTAATTATGTCAAGGGTTTGTACAAAATTAGCACTATATACTGGCTTAAAATAAAATTATCTAACCATCTAGATTAATAGATGGCTTTAAATAGATAATAAAGTAAACTAAAAAAATAATTGTTTATTTTACCATGTGATAGCAGTCGGCTCCTCTTTGCCATATATTTTTTTATTTTAATCAATTTTTCCTTCTCGTCGTGTAACAACAGATTCATCACAGTATAAAAATCTTGTTCAATTTTGCAACGACTCCCGGCATCAAAACTGCGTCAGTTGCCAGTAGATCAGTCAGCGGAATTAATAATATATACGTAATTAATTATTCTGTGACACGTACCGATATTTGACGACGCATGTGACGTGCGATTGATTTATTTAACGAATGTCCAAGATTTATTAAAATGGATTGTTAACGTTACGGGCTCGACATTGTTATTTGTTTCCGATACTTTATAGCAGATACATCTGCTGTAAATATTTAAGTAAACAGATTTTACCGACTGTAGATATCTAGTCTACATGTTTGAATATTGAGTTTATGGTCAGTGCAGTGCTTGAATAAATTGCCAGAAATGTTGTTTGTCGACGCTTCAAATTAATATAAAATATTAGTATGTGATACCTGAGTAAATATTATGTATGAATTATACCTACGTCAAACTATGAATCTGTCGCGAAGGCAAACACTAACTTCGTACTAAATAGTATTAGTCAAACACCACACGTGTGTTGTGATTAAAAGTTAGTTTCAAATAAACTTGATAGTGGAATT
This sequence comes from Craniophora ligustri, assembly GCA_905163465.1. Lineage (NCBI taxonomy): Eukaryota > Metazoa > Arthropoda > Insecta > Lepidoptera > Noctuidae > Craniophora > Craniophora ligustri. The sequence continues at coordinate 252,815 of LR990963.1, forward strand.
AACAGAATATAACTTGCTCCAGCAGTTCAGGTTGAAGTATAATTTAGTAAACAGCGCCGAACTCGAGGTGTGGCGGTGACAGGGCCGCAGCAGGCGCGCGCCGGCGCACCCCCGCCCCGCCCCCCGCACCGCCCCGCACTCCTCACAAAAGAGTCAAAACATATTTCCCTTTTGACGAAAGTTTAATTAATTTACTCGCGAATGAAATTGGAAAATTCTAATTAATTTACACGCGAGAACCTCTCCATTCTGTCCACGTCAGTTCGGTTAGACGTGTTCATAGTATTGATGTTTTGTGAATAGAATAACATTAAAACTATTGGTTTGCCTTATTAGGACGGTAGGTATTTAGTCAAACTTTTAACATTATGTGAACAAACAAATCTTAGACCAAACTTCTTAAGAATACCTACTAGATACTAAACTTGCGGCATGCGGCGGCGGGATATGCCAGGACCGAGCTCACACTGGGAATGGGCTGGTGGGATATACATATGTGTACGTTTGTATGCCTTGAGTTTAAATGAAATACGTTCACATGAGTGTGGTGTCGGGTGACGTCAAATCTTCCCTATTGTAACACATGTCAACCTGCCGTCACAGGAGATTTGGTTCGCATTAGACTAACTCCAATTAAGACCAAAAAGCTAGAGAAGATCGAGAAACATTCCTGTAATAGTCTAGTTATATAGCTCAAATTCAAATTCAAATTCAAATATTTTTATTTCAAGTAGACCAATATTACAGGTTCTTTCGAAATGTCAACACTAGTTGCACGGTTCCAAAAAGTAGGTCTTATGGAGAAGAACCGGCAAGAAACTCCATAGATACTCTTTTAAATAATTCGTTATATTTACAATTTTCGTTTTTAATATTAATATGAGAATAATGCAGTCTGATGTGAAACGCATGAGTTATTCACTAGCACTAAAAAAAATTAAATAAAATAATTATAATATAAAACCCGGATGCCATGACATGTATAAGCCGACCAGCCCCAACTGACAGCGCCCGTTCACGAGCATGACGTGTGTATCAGCGTCGCTCTACTCAACCATGATATAGGGAATAAAGGGACCCGACACACAACGCCACCATCAGTAGGACATTTGAGAGAGCATGACAAGCCCAGACTGCCTGGCCAAAATGTCTACCAGTAGGTATGCATTTTTCATTTCGCAAAGCAACATCGAAGCCAACATTAATCTCATATTTTACAGGAAATTTTACAAAATCTAAAATAAATTTTGAAATAAAATAAAACTATTGTAACTAAAGTTACATGCATGTCAGTTAAAAGTGTATAAATTAAAATAATAAAATGTCAAGATAATAAAATCATAATTGTGCAAATTTCAAAATTATAAATGATAAAAATATAATGTCAAGAATATAATAATAATCATAAACATGTTTTGATAGCCCGGTTCATCAGAACTATTCAATCCCAAGCACTATTATCATCCATGTAGTCTTTCAACGTATAATAACCTTGAGAACAAAGTCTCCGTTTAATAATAGATTTAAATTTGTTTAGACTTAATTTTTGATAATGTGTTGGAATTTTGTTGTACAAGTGTATGCATTGACATTTAAATGATTTACTTATTTTTTGGAGCCTAGTTGCAGGAACAATAAATTTATTTTTATTCCTGGTATTAACATTATGAATATCACAACGTTTTTTAAAAAGATTGATACGCCTGTGTGCATACAACAAATTCTCATAAATGTATTGTGATGGAACAGTCATAATATCAATCTCCTTAAATTTATCCCTCAGCGAATACTTGGGACTTAATTTATAAATTGACCGAATAGCCCTTTTCTGCAGCACAAATATTGTTTGGATGTCAGCAGCATTCCCCCACAGTAGAATGCCGTATGACATCACGCTATGAAAATAACTAAAATACACTAACCGAGCTGTTTCTACATCAGTTAAACTACTGATTTTCTTTACAGCATAAGCTGCAGAACTGAGCTTTTTCGACAATTTTTCTATATGTGGGCCCCACTGAAGCTTAGCGTCTAAGGTAATTCCTAGAAACACTGTGGATTCTACAAGATCCAAATCTGTTCCGTTAATGTGTACACTGGTTTTTACTTGTCTAACGTTAGGTGTTGTGAACTTAATACATTTAGTTTTTTTTTCATTCAAAAGTAAATTGTTTGCATTGAACCAGTGTACCACTTTAGAGATAGTACTGTCTACATCATCAGTGGCCATTTGCTGGCGTTTTAATTTAAATAGCAGTGAAGTGTCATCTGCAAACAACACTATCTCTTGATTGTCCCCCATTATATAAGGTAAGTCATTAATGTATATTAAAAATAAAAAAGGGCCAAGAATTGAGCCTTGCGGAACTCCCATAGTAACCACCGACCCCGGAGATCTCTTTCCATTGACGTCCACTCTCTGAATCCTATTACCCAGGTACGAAATAAGAAGATTCAGAGTAGTGTCCCTTACACCATAGTGGTGTAACTTCCTGATCAATGTTTCATGAAGAACGCAATCAAATGCTTTTGATAAATCGCAAAAGATACCCAAAGCATCGCGCGACTCTTCCCATGCATCAAAAATATGACTTATAAGTTCAACACCGGCATCGGTTGTTGAGCGACCCTTGGTAAAGCCAAACTGTTTATGATTTATTAAATTGTTTTTGTGAAAGAAACTTTGTAACTGATCTAGTATAATTTTTTCAAAAATTTTGCTGAATGTTGGTAGCACTGATATAGGTCTAAAATTTGTGGGGTCTGAAGTGCTACCCGATTTGAATAAAGGTGTAATCTTACTATCTTTCATAAGATCAGGAAATTCACCACCATCAATACATTGATTAAATATATAAGATAATGTTGGTGCTACAATGTGGATTATAGATTTGGTAACGTCAACAGAATTGCCCCACAGATCTGCAGTTTTTTTTAAATTTAAGGTATTGAATGTTTTAACAATATCTCTACTGTTAACATGCTTAAGGTGAAATTCAATACAGCTAGCTTTTACATTTCTCTTAAGTAAACTCTCTGCAATAGTGGGTGACGAATTTAAGGACCTTGTAGCTAAAACAGGAATACTTGTAAAGAAGTCTTCAAATGCTGTGGCAACTTCTAAGTCTGATTTAATGATTTTTCCATCAATAACAAGATTATATTCACTGTTTCGGCTACCAGACCTTCCTGTTTCACTATTAATAATATTCCAAGTCATTTTAATTACATTACTACTGTTTCTAATTTTCGAGCTTATATACCGAGACTTTGCTAGACAACAAACCCTCTTAAATAGTTTGGAGTAGTTTTTGACATAGGAATTAAACTCCGGGGTAGTTATATAAGTACGTTCATTGTATAGCTCATAAAGTCTCTTCCTACTTTTATGGATACCAACAGTAGCCCATTCGCTGAAGGATGTAGTTCCATCAACTGTGATCCTCCTGGGTATAAAAGTCGAATTAAACTCTGTACAATACATATTAAAAAAATCATTATAGAGTTTATTAGGATTACTGTTATAGGATAGTAAATGTAATTTATTATTAATCTTATTTTTAAATGCCTCCAAGCGACCACATGTTTTTGGAATAATTGTGATATGCTTCTTAACTACTTTATTCTTTCCACTATGTATACTAATAAGCTGTCCACAGTGATCAGAGTCCAGTAAGTTAATAATTCTCTTATAATTTGGAATGATATTAGTGTAAATATTATCTAAGCATGTGGCTGTAGTGGATGTAATTCTTGTAGGCTCCAAGAATATGTTTTCAAGATTGTAGGACTGAAAAAGATTGATAATTTTAGTGCTGGAACTTGATTTTTCTAGTAAATTTACATTAAAATCACCACATGTGATAATAGATTTATTTTTATTATTGCTGACTTTATAAAGCACTTCATCCATCACCCTCTCAAAACAGTCATACAAGCCTGATGGTGGTCTATATACACTTATTACAATGAACCGTTCTAATTCCACACAGGCTATCTCAATTGTTCGTTCAACAGAGAGGCTCACTATGTCCTTACGTTCTTTAAATTTTAGTTTATTATTTACTAGGATTAAGGAGCCACCATGAATGGCGTTTTCCCTGCTAAACGAGCTACCAACCTGGTGATTACTAAAATTAAATATTAATTGATGGTTTTTTAACCAATGTTCGGTAATACAAAGAATGTCTATATTATTACAATTTAAAAATAGCTCAACTTCTAATTCTTTATTAATCATTCCTTGTATATTTTGGTGCACCAGGTTGATAAAGTTCTTATTTCGATCCACTATACTGACACCTGATTGACAAAAGTCACTTGACATGCCAGCATTAGTGGATGAATATATGCAAGAGGTTGCCTCTATTGTCTTACAATCTAATTTAAATTATTTACAATGTCAACAGGCTCAATAGAACCAATATGCTGTATAGCCAGATTCTTGGCTAATATGTCGAAATAATAAGAAAGAGACATGGCTAATTGCCTCTTATAGTACTTAGAAAGATAGTACTTATCTTTCGTCAAATAAAAATAATTGCACACATAGTTATTAGTGTAAACTCTGATGACTTATCGGTATAAAGTAAAAGTATAAAGAACGGATGATCGTTTGCCTTAATTATTATATTAGCCAAAGGATGTTCACAGTTGATCAAAATACTTCGCCATAAAAGCTTGCATGCTTCAGATTTATTATATTGTAATTGAAATAGAACTATGACACAGGGCGACTAATTCTGTGTCTTTATGACACAGGGCGACTAATTCTGTGTCTTAAGTATCCTTTATAGGATCCAAAACGTCGGAATTAAAATAAGCTGCGGATCCATTTAGTTTTGAAATGAATGCCAAACTAGCACTTAAAAAGTGCTTGTTTGCGATTATAAATTACCGATATAAATCATGACAAAATATGAAAGAAGATTTTATAAGTTAGTACTCATTGTGTCTGCACGTATAGCGAGGACTTATGGAACCGAACGCACGTCGCCTCCATTAAACTGTAGCGAAATGAAATAAGTGCGGCGCGCGACCAGCACACGTGACACATGCTACTGTCGGTCTGTGGAGGCTGTACTGCGGTACAGCGCTACATTATATTTAATTAATAATGCGGTTTGAGTCAGTGTATGAGTACTGCACTACTCTCACGCCACTGAATTCCGTTCAGTAAGGAATCCTTTTCACAAAACTTACCGGTTTTGTGAGAAGGATTCCTCTGACAAACTCAATTCAAACAATAAAAGCGCTTGGGTTTTGACTTCAATTCAAACTAAAATAAACCATAAAAACTACATATGTTGATTGGGAATATCAGTTAAGTAACAATAAACCCTTAAACCTAAATAATTCTTAACACAAGCATCTCTACCCTTTCGTTAAATTTAAATTATTTTACACAATTCTCGAGTAGCTACGGCATTTGTAGCGCTAAACTCTTGCTACGCTTTGTAGCGCATAGTTTCGTAGCTCACAAGGCGTAGCATTTACGTCAGTAGACAGTTACGGACGTGGACGCGTAGCGATGACGTAGCGGATACCTTGTGTAGCGCGCTACGGAACAATCTACGAAGTGTGTTTACTCGGTTAGAATTTAAAAAGAATTTAAAAGAAATGTTTTATCATAATAATTTGTGTCTCCAAAGTGATCTTCATGTTAATCGTACCAGTTTCAGTTGGCTAAGACACAATCATATGTGCGCTGTCACATTGCATTGTACTATTCAGAAACCATTAAAGTTTTAAATAGCAGTATACACGTCATATGAAACGTTTTAATTTTTATCGTATGGTCAAACGGTCAAGGAAAAAGATCTTAAGTAAATCCGTATACTTGATAGATTTTCCCAATGTGTTATGTATTTATGCCTCTGTTATTTAAGTAGCAACATCGCAATCCTGATCACATAACATATTATGAAATCCCAATAACTCTAAGCTGATGAATGCTAATACGCTTATCGAAACTAACCGCGTTTGGTCGCCGCTAACTAATAGCCCCGGCGCTTATCTCCGCGCGCAGCCTCGCGTGCCGCCGCGATTGATGTGCAGGTTATATACCACGTAATAGGCGGTCCGGCAGACGACTGCACACTAAATATTAAGTAGTTTGTACGAGTTACAAGTACAAAGAAGGTGACCCTTCTTTAGTAAAGCTGCCGCCGGCAGGGACACGTCCACTCAAAGTAGTAATGCTTTTTGTTCAAAAGGCAGACTCATTATTTCAGACTTCGACTAAATTGTTTTAAGATAACGAGGAGCTTGGTGGGTTCTCACAGTGATGGTGGAGCCCTTCTACAACTCGTCCTAATGAAGTGAAGACTGTAATGTTTTTTATTGAGTTTCGTGCTCGAATCTTCTGCATAAGACGCATTTTTGGAACCGTGCCACTACAGTCTTTAGTGCTTCGTAATGAAATCTCAATACAATATGTGCAATTTGTTATTGACAAAAAATAATAAATAAGGTTTTTAAAGTAACCTTCTAAGTAAGTTCCTGGCTAACACAACAATTTCTTAAGAGGTAACGGAAATTATTTGCCCTTACTGTCAACAGTGTATTTATATATGTCTTTTATTCTGTTGTTTTATAAAACACATGTTTAAATTGTAAGTGGTAGTGAAAAATCAGAAAAGTTTGACCACCTATCGCATGGATATTGTGCATAGTAATAGTTTCGGAGGTGTGAAAATAGTCAAATAGATCGCGTTTTGAGGAGACCTATTTACAATTATGTTATACTAGTAATACTACAATATAAATAATTCACGGCACACACACATCTCGCCGAACACAACAGCACAATGTAGCCGGCGGGCGGCGGCGGCGGCGCAGCGTCGCGGGCGGGCGTGTTCCGTAGGCTTTCAACAGGCGGCTCTATTGGATCCGCTCAATGAAGCCTCCGATTGTGAGCTTAACGTATTGTTCGCTCGCTATACACAGTATTACATTCACTTGCTATAAGAGGTTTCAATGTATTCCTGTTCAATGGGTGATATTACATTACATTTTGAATTAAATTAATTGAATACAGAACATGACTGTATATTTTCCGATGAGTATTATTTGCGATAAAATGATTACATTTATGTACATAGACGTCAACTTATAACAGCTGTAAATGAAAGCATAATAAATTAAGACCTTATTATTTTACATAACCTATCACGGCTTCACACATGTATGTATAGTCGTAGTCGGCAAGTACGTTTGTACTCCAACCTGTAGTCATTCAAAGAGCAAACAAAACATTCCCGAGTTACTACTGACAATTTCATACATAATCCAATAACACGTCATCACGTTTTGACCAATCGGGAGTCCACTCTCCCTGCTATTGATTCCCCATTGGTCAAAATTTGTCGTCACGTTCAGTACTTACGCTTCAATGATTAGGCTAACGAGGCAGATGTTTTAAAATACAGTGTAAGCTACTATATGATTTCATAGCCGTATTATTTGTCACATAAACGTGAACATAACATAAATACATCGCTCCGCTCGCTCGTCTAACCATTCGAGCAATTTGAGCGCGATTCACTGCAACGGGTATTAGTTAGCGGGGCGAGCGACACTGGAGGGAACATGCTGTTGAGTTGAGTCAATTAATACAAAATACTAAGTACACATTGCTAGACACTGTAGCACATTGTAGCAGACAATCAAACTGAATCAGTACAACTATTCATAAGTTATATCCATTTATTCTTAATTATTTTAAAATACTTTTGTAGACGTGTTAGTAAATTGTTGACTTAATTTTGTAACGTTTAGTTTAGATATTGTAGTATACGTTAAGTGAATTTAACAACTTAGCTCGGTGTTTAAAATACTGTTGTTTTTTTTATAGATAATGGGTAAAAATAAACAGGGCAAACTAAATAAAACCGTTTAAAAACCATAGAAAATACCTGCCTATATAGTTTTGACTATAATTCAAAACTATATAGGCAGGCATTTCTCTGGTCCAACAAACAAATGAAACCTAAAAAAATCCGTTCGTACCTATCAAGTCCACGTAGTGATGCGTTGTCTGCACATTAAACAAGAGAACACGTTTATGTGGCAGTAAACGTGTTGATAGTGGTGACAAGTGGCTCGTGTCACTTGCGGCAGCGCGTCACACTTGGAGCTGGCGCCGATGTCAAACTTGTACGTAGCTTACACCGTCTTTGTAGTCCCATTTGGGTTAAATAATAAAAAAAAACATTGGCACTAAGAGATATCTTTAGTTTTGTGAGGCCCTGACTTCAGAGCTAAATATAAAGTACCTGTATTTCAGTAGACACTACGACAAAAACCTATTCATTGTCACTTTTCAATTAAACCTATTCCATTATTTACAGTATGATACTCGAAAACGTAAAGCAATAAAACTGTTTTGACCGGTGTTGTTGGCCTCACATGCGAGTAATTTAAATACAGATGGAGCGTCGATTATATGCGAACTAATTGGGACATGATATTTGGAAAACCGTTTTTGATATACAGGTGAATGAGATTTTCTTTATATAGGTATGTACCTACGTATTGCATGTATATACGCTACTGCTTTAAAGAGATGAGATTTCTTGCTCAAATTGATATATCCGACTGGGGAAGTATCTGTCTAACGGGAAACCGCAACGCGTGAAACAATAACGCTCCCTTTTTTTGAAAACCCCAAAAAGGGGGTGAATACGTGCTTGCAAATATCCGTAGGTTCCGGTAATTGCTTGCCATCAGGCGGGCTGTAGGTAATCATGTTTGCCGCTGGTTTAAAAATACACGCAATCCAACCAAAATGTTTGTGGGCGGGGCTTAAGATAGCTCAGGCCTAATGTTATCTTTACCACCGCTATAACCCTCAACAATCTCCATTTAATGTTGTGACGTCATAAAGTTGATTTTAAAACGATCTCATCCTTGACACGACGTCGCGCCGTACATAGATATTGTATGATATTGTGTGAGCTCGTAAATCTCGCGTATTGTGTCGCGCACATAACCGTAAAGGTCGCGAAATGGATGGGTAGGCGGCACGTCTCGAGTAACGAGCCGACAGCCTGCTGCATAAAGATTCCGCGTGAATCTTTTACTGCCCGCGATATTCTTTTTACTAAGATAGGTTTTTTATATCGGTGATTAAAATAGGTGATTGCAACTTTGTCTCATTCGTCCTTCGTTTGGTCGATAGCTTATCTGGGATGAGATAAGTTGATCTTATTATGAGATATAACATGAGTTTGATACATTATGTTTTAGAATGTAAAAGGAAAAATACATAGTCGACTTGAATATGTGTGTCCTGTCCTGAGTAAGCAGATGTTTAATGTAAAGATTGCATTCCAATAAAACTTCACGTAAAGGATAAAAAAGGTCAGAAGAAAAAAGAAGTCTTATTTACATGTTTAATATTAGCGCACTTATGATTGCAATTAAATTCACTTCATTCATTATATGTAGAGCAAGAATTCTAAATAAATCTTATTTGTATCATGTTAAGGTTTTGCAGACGTTCTTATTTTAGAGGAGTGAATGGCAGATTATATACTAACACCTTATTTCATCACGATGGTATAGATAACAGTCTTTTGTAGCTTTATTTAGTCTACAAATTCAGATAAATTTCAAGGAATGGCGGCCCTGTGTCTGTGTGTACATAAAGTAGAACTGAGGGAAGAGATCCGGGTGATTCTCCGCCGATGAAGACATAGGTTTACGAGCAGCGCGTCGCAGTACGTAGGTACATAAAAACCGAAACTAGTTTCATGTAAGACTTTATGACGAGTGAGGAGGCGTAAAGATAGCGGCGGGGACATGAACACATACAGCCTCAGACTGATTACAATTCAATCTTATCTATCTCGGCTTTAGAAATGGGCGTAAAAACTATACAAAATTAACGTTGGACCAAAGTCGAGTACCTACGAATAATATAGATATTAGGCGAAATACGACTACTCTAGGGTCACGGGTAGACTGAGGTGTTAGTTGTTTTGACGTTATGATGACAAACAGCTTCCCTACATTTTTATTATTAACAACCGATTTACACAGTACGAGCTCACTGTATTATTTGGTCGTGAAGTTTTATACTTGGATATAAGACAACCAACGCTCCAGTCTGCCCGTGACCACGGGTGCTGTGAAGGATCCGAAACGCAAATAAATAATATAAATGCACCGCGATCAAAACCGTTAAAATAAAAGCCTGGATAAATAGTTTTATTTTAATGTTTAGTATTCGCGTAAGTGTATTTCATCTTTCATCAGTACAAACTGACATCATTGTTAATATTGAGTAAAAATTGATACTTGATAATTAAAACGTCACTACCAGAATACCCTGGTACGTCAAATTCCAAACTTATAACTCATTTCCAAGTTAATTATTTCAACCGATTGTTGCTAAAGGTCAGGATTCAGTAACTCGTAATTAAATGACAGAGCTCGACCTGTTCTTAATTGAGTTAAATCACAGATTATATAATAATAGTTACAACAACGGTTATATTACTGTGAAGGATTATGATTGTGTGAGGTTGTTGTGTGGAGTGATAGGACCTCCTTTCATTAAACATTTATAGACATCATAACGTTAACTGCTCATCAGCAGTGGGGGTGGGCAATAGGGTTGTTACATCTACACGGCTAGAGCTCGGTAATCTTATTACTGTATTGTAATATTATGTTAAGCAGGTCTGGCACTCAAAGTGTGAACTAAGCCGGTATGTTATTATCTATATACCTACTAATATTATAAAGCTGACAAAGTTTGTTTGTTTGTTTGAACGCGCTAATCTCAGGATCTACTGATTGGAATTGAATAATTCTTTCTGTGTTAGATAGTACATTTATCAAGGAAGGGTATATGCTATAAAACCTCACGCTACGACCAATAGGAGCGGAGCATAAAACATAAATTTCCTCCCGTGCGAAGCCAGGACGGGCCGCTAGTGTATTATGAATGTTATAAATAGGGTAGATAGGATTAATCATACTTCGTATATACCTGATTATCAACTCAATTATCGTCCAGCTGCTGGGCCTTATTGCCGTTAAATCTGGTTCATTATAAAAATGCACACGATTTATAAGTCTCAAAAATATTATAAGAAGCATGCTAACGCACACTGATATAAAAATAACAACTGCATATTTCCCATGGCCCCGGCGCCATCAGTGTTAGTTGTCGGGTAAACTGACCCCCGATTAATTAAGTGTGGGCAATTAGCCCCGCTTGCCCGGGCATGACTTGGCGGCTTATCTGGGCCCTGCGACGTTCCCTTTATTGCTGTACCGGATTACAGTGGCATTATCAGCTTTTGTGCCCGGCTTTTTTGGGATACGGAATATGTTACCGGGTAGACTCAAGATTGCCTCAGGGTTATACGATAACATCTCGCCTCATCGGCAGACTCACACGATAAGTAAAATTAAACTGCGTAAAAAGGACGTACCTATAACATTGACAGAAAGTCTAAACATTTTTAAAAATGTCCTATATAATAAGTCTTGTATTCACTATTTTGTAATTCGGCCGATAATATCCTCTCTCTCTACGATAAGGATGCGTGTAAATATTTTGACCTCAATTTACCTATTTTGAAAAGCAGGTTGGGACACTGTAATCACAGCTAAACGAGCTCTCCGATCTAAAAGAGACAAGACAGAATAAACATATGTATGTAGAACTGTACTCACACTTCGATGGCCTTATTCCAGTTGATGACGTACCCGGAGAGCGCGAAGGTCTCGATGTTGACGACGTGCACGTTGCCGCGCTCCGTGCCCACGTGGATCCACTTGGACGCCAGCGGCAAGTGCAGGCACGTGATCCTGTAACACGGCGGACGGTCAGCGGGACCACAGTGGAACCACACGGGAAACTCGACCCCAACACGTTAGTAATACGTGTTATATATTCTACATCAATAATCTTTTGTGACATTGTATAAACGCTAACAATCAACCCCGTATATTATTTATTTAAGGGGCAGATATGGCCTTATTTTTTAGTTAATATTTATATATTCTTTTTGGGTTTAGATGAAAGTAAAATGATTAGCAATTAACCTATTTATTTGAGCATCGTCGGTGAGATACACACAGATTGTTCTTTGAAATCGAAATGAAATCAATGTAAGTATTTTCTTTCACATATATACAAATATAATGTCGCCCGCTTGAGGTAATTTCACTAGCAATTCAATTCTAAATGTACATATTCATTTGAATTTAATAAACACTGTAAACCCATTACTCGCGCAGCACTCGTCGTTATACCGTATACATATTAAACCGACACAAGTGCAGCGTTCTGAATTATTCAAGCACTGATCCTCTGAATGTATTCACAATCTGCGACATAACCGCCCGTATCAATATGGCAATAAGGACGCCTTTCAACGTTCACGGCATAAAGGAACCACACACTACACAATGAACTGACCGAGGTGGGGGAGATCAGGGGAGGTATCACCTTATTTTATCACATCTTTCACGGCTGAATATAATATTAGTACCCGCAGCCACCTCACATTGTAGTTCAGCCTCCTTGGCCGAGCCTATTGAAATCCAGTGTCTACAGGCGTCTCGAAGCCTTCAGTATCATACGGATACAACTGTAGGGTGTAACATAAATAATAATCATAATATCTCTGGACATTATGACACAGCGCCCTCTAGTTCCGTGGTAAGCAACGAGGCTTGTGTTACGGATACTAGAAGGTTGATATACTACATATATACTTTTTTTTTGTAAATACATACATATTATACATAGATACATCCATGACTCGGATACAAATGTTGATGCTCATCACACAAACATTTGTCCCTACCAGGATTCGAACCCGGGACCCGTAGCACAGAAGGCAGCGTTAACTACCGCTGGGCTTATCGGGTCGTCAAAATAGTTCCCAGTTGTTACACATTGAAGACGAAAAGACACACATTGACTGCTGTAAGTTTATTCAATACGACTAACATATATTATTACACTCTTTAAGCATACGTATATTACACATATTTTTACAGCTTCCAAATCAAACATTTAATAACAAAAGCCAAAAGCGTACAAAATTAACATTGATAGGTATTACATATATGTACTGTTTGTAGATATCGAACGAAATTGTTAGCAAAAACTGCCACACGCGGTCGAAGATATTAATTTTTATGTCAAACAGTAAAAGTTTATCTAAACGGTCAAGGCACACAGCAGGCATTCCACAGGAGAAGGACCACTCCAGCAGACTCACAGAAGCATAGATGTGTAGAGCGAAAAAGAAACATTGCAAATACTGCGACTTTGTAACTTTTCCGTATTTAAGCCACAAGCACAGATATCCCATAATAATTACATATATGTAAGCGCCAGAGATCACTACTCTGTACTGGTAATCAAGATACATTTGAAGTTGTTGTGTGGGTTTATTGTTATACAGAGTCGATGGTTATCCTTCTGTACTTATTTGTTGTTGCCAATATACTCAGCAGGCAGGCCCGGCCATCTCTGCCAACCCCGCCCACCTTGTAATGTGGGGTTGCAGATAAAGTTCAAAGCTTACCTACACTTTTTAATTAACCCTTTGCGTGGGCGACCTCTCGTTTGGCGCGGTTAAACGAGTCTTCAGCCAACACTTATTCTATCGTTTATCAATACTTGCTTTTGATTATTTAGTATCAGGAAATTTACAGATAGTTAATCAGTTTCAATGTAATTTTGATTTAAAATACAATTTATTTAATGTTCAACACTATCGTTTAGTTTTAGTTTTCTGCTATCTTTGAATGATATACTTTTAGTATAACATTAAAGTTACTTTTTACGTTTCATTCAAAAATATAGAAGCATAGTTAAAAGTTGGTTTACTTAAAATAAGATTCAATACATAGTTTAGTGTACAAGGTCACGCAAATTTGTGACTTTTGTTATAGTGGTTTATTATAAAATATAATAAGGTTAAGTAAAACTAGAGAGACTAAACTAATATCTAAGAAATGACTAATTACGGCAAATAAAATGATATTTCGAGGCATGCATACATTCAAAAGAGTGAAGCGCCGTCCAACAAACATCCTAATATAAATACTGTGCTGTGACTGGTTACTGGCATGCACGGTGTGCTACTGTCATGCGTAGTCTGTCAGCTGTGTTCCACTGTGTCATACTTCTGTTATTAGCATCAGTTCTTTTTTGTTTCTTGATTCTCAATTTTTGTCTGATAAGTCTAGTCATCATATGAAAAACCTTAACATTATATTTCATGTTTATAATCATAATAATTACACATTGTAATAAAACAACTTTTTTACGCATCTTATTGCAGTAGGTATACTGATTTTGTTATTGTGCAACCAGTATTCAAGCAGACTCAAATACTTCAGGTATCTAAAACGGATTAAAATAATAACAATAATACCGCGATAAAATCTGTAAAAAAGTAAGTTTTATTCGCGTAAATCAGTTTTCGAAATGTGTATATTTCGAAAAATTAGACCAGGTCTATATAACGTGATTGTTTGTCAGTGTGTTTGTCTACTGGCTTGCAGCCTCGGGTCGTCAGTCCGTGCGAGTGCATGCGTGTCCGTGCGTGCTCGTGCGAGTGCGTGCGTGCGACATCAAACTAACACACACTCACCCTTTTATTTCGTTAGTCGATAGTGAGAGTTTGATGCGTGATCTGTAACAGCGCAAAATGTCGCCTCAACTATGTGCACATGTTCAGCGAATGTTCACGATATGCCACATGTTATGTGATCGACGTCGGGTGCAACTAGTAGTAGTAATAGGTCGAGTTCTCACTACTTGCAGTTCAACTTATATACTCGTATTAAAGTTATTCATTGAGCTGAGAATATTGTTAGTGTTTTAAATGTATGCAAGCATTAGATACTAGATTTAAATTGATTTTAGTCAAATACCTATGTAAATTGCATCAACTTTTGTAAACAATATTTTTATTTAATCTTGTTACCATTGTTTGATAAATATGTAATAATAATAATACTATTAATAACTAAAATTATTAATGTCAGCTTTTACTTTTAAAGTAATAAACAATTAGTTATTAATTAAAATACATATGTCGTACACAGGTTTACAATTATATACAAGATTTACAATATTATAAATTTGTGCAATGTTAAACCAGCTTATACTTTCTAATGAAATTGATGTCTAGGGAAATTGATGTCTAGGGAAATTGATGTCTAGGGAAATTGATGTCTAGGGAAATTGATGTCTAGGGAAATTGATGTCTAGGGAAATTGATGTCTTGGGAAATTGATGTCTAGGGAAATTGATGTCTAGGGAAATTGATGTCTAGGGAAATTGATGTCTAGGGAAATTTATGTCTAGGGAAATTGATGTCTAGGGAAATTGATGTCTAGGGAAATTGATGTCTAGGGAAATTGATGTCTAGGGAAATTGATGTCTAGGGAAATTGATGTCTAGGGAAATTGATGTCTAGGGAAATTGATGTCTAGGGAAATTGATGTCTAGGGAAATTGATGTCTAGGGAAATTGATGTCTAGGGAAATTGATGTCTAGGGAAATTGATGTCTAGGGAAATTGATGTCTAGGGAAATTGATGTCTAGGGAAATTGATGTCTAGGGAAATTGATATCTAGGGAAATTGATGTCTAGGGAAATTGATGTCTAGGGAAATTGGTGTCTAGGGAAATTGATGTCTAGGGAAATTGATGTCTAGGGAAATTGATGTCTAGGGAAATCGATGTCTAGGGAAATCGATGTCTAGGGAAATCGATGTCTAGGGAAATTGATGTCTAGGGAAATTGATGTCTAGGGAAATTGATGTCTAGGGAAATTGATGTCTACGGAAATTGATGTCTAGGGAAATTGATGTCTAGGGAAATTGATGTCTAGGGAAATTTATGTCTAGGGAAATTGATGTCTAGGGAAATTGATGTCTAGGGAAATTGACACTCTATTAGTAAGGGGGGTAATAATATGACTTGAAATAAAAATTGTGATCTGAAATCTCATTTAAAGAAAAATTCAATAAGCTAACAATTCGTATGTAATTATGGGTTATTTAAGTGATTTATTTAATTAAAAGTTATACATTATAATATAATTTTATTTAATTATGATTTCACTAGCTGATGACAACTAGGTGTTATTGCATACATCAAATATTAAAAATTATGTATGTATATTGAGTCTCGTAGTTTACTGACACGGTAAAAGGTAATAAATCTAAACCCCAATTACTTTCAGTTAGCAAAAAAACCTCCTTTCATAAGCCTCCCGACACTAAATTAATTATTACCAAACGGCATATAATTATACAAAAAATCTAATACCGGATACCCTGCTTACCTACTTAGCATAAACATGGCATCATGGTAACGCCTCTCGGCGCCAAACGGTAAATTAGCTTTCATTAGAACTTCTCATTAATCAGGCAGTCGCGAACTGAGGACTTCGCCTTAAGTAATTACTGGCGTAATTAATAGAAGGGATTTGACATTACACATAGGGTTCATGAACTTGAGGCACGCGAACATATTTGACATGGTAACCCCATGTAAAATATGAATGAATATGACAATAAAAAAAGAAAAACCAACTTCAAAAACTAAAAAGCAAAAAATAACTTCATACAGTTTTACTTTTTTTTAGTTTTAAAGGTATGAAGTCGGTGCCAAGCCAAACGTCATAGTAAGTACACTCACCGCGAGTGACCTTGAGCGGGGTGGTTGAAACCACCACATCATCGGCACCGACTTTAAAACTAAAAAAAAGTTAAAACTCTATGAAGTTATTTTTTGCTTTTTAGTTTTTGAAGTTGGTTTTTCTTTTTTTAAAAAGTTAATTTATTTTTTTCCTTTTTAGTGTTGTATATATTAAACTTTTCATATCAGGTCAATCTAATAGCCTGAAAGAATACAACTATCGATCCATATATACTTATAACTTTGAAAGATTTTTCCTTCAACTCCTAACCGTTGAGGAGTTGTACCTTCCATCATCAGATCATTACATGAGATGGTGATTTTCAGATGCAAATACTTGAACAGCTTTGGAGAATACATGTAAATGTAATAAATGCCTATAACTGAAACAATTTTCTTTTAACTTTTAACTGTTGAGGAGTTCTACCTTCCATCATCAGCTCATCAACATCAAATGATGATTATCAGACGCAAATACTGGAACAATTTTAGTAAATATATTGAAAATTGCCTATAAAATTTGAGGGTTGCCCTCGATTTCCCTGGGATCCCATCATCAGATCCTGATGTGGTCACAATGGAACCAACTGTGAAGTCTACCCTTTTAAACAAAAAAAGAATTTTGCAAATCGGTCCAAGCGTTTTTAAGTAATTCGTGAACATACATAAAAAAAAAGATTCCGACGAATTGAGAACCTCCTCCTTTTTGAAGTCGGTTAAAAACCATACATTCGGGGATAGTGTCACAGCAGCTGTTTTGTTTCATGCTGCGACATTAACTTTAAAATAAAAAAAAAAAAACAAAATTATGTTTTAGTTAAGTGTTACGAAAGTTTAATAAATAGAAGTCACATTCCTACATTTGTAACTTTTTTTCGTAATGAAAAAATATATAAAAGGTTTGTCACCCTGCACGAAATCGTCGCGGGCTCTTTGCGAGAATGGCGTCACGTAGCGTGTGCCTGGAGCATTGGCCCAGCAGTTGGAGGAGTTAGCACAATACATGTGAAATCAACCTATCAACATCCTCGGCTTAACATTGTCAGTCAGGTTGGTTGGTCTTGTGACCACCTTTGTACCTAACATTGAAATATCTTTGACACAAGAATGTATTTTACAGTTCAAAAAATAATGTAGATAAAAAAATATATTGCTCTACGATATGTAAATAATAGTTAAGCACTAGTTTCTTAGCATATAATTACATATATAATCTATTTATGATATAACTAGAACTAGGATCAACAGTGATTTGATTGAGATTGTACAGGTGTGACAGACGCAAAATACTATTAAATGTACACACGTTACACCACTGTGTCGCCACCAATAAATTCGATTTCTATATTCGCTGAAGATGCCCGGTGTGTCGGTAGTTGGAAAAAGGTGTTTACATAAATACTATAATGTGAGATGAATAGGGGGTAGAGGGGAATCTTCTCTTATAAAGAATATTTACAGAAGCGGATTGCGTGTTTTTAAACCAGAACTGTCACTTTTCATTTACACGTGATTAGTGATAAGGCGAATTTGATCTACGTCTATCGGAACATGAATATCAAATATTGAAGTTATAGATTTGAGTATTTTGATATTGAAATAGACACTTTAGCATATAATTACATTTCCCTATAGGGTTTACACGATCAACTTATTATACATATTTCAAATTGGGAACAGTTAATACCACGTTCAAATTATACCCTCCGAATAATATCCGTTTTCGTCTGGTGTCTGCCAAGTGCTAGGTATCGGATTCCACTGACAATCAGTCAATGTATAACGATGGCTCAAGTTCCAAAGCGACCAAACATCCCTCGTTACCATGACAACGCCCGTCGTATAATTAGTGCGCCACGGCCCCCCGTAGTGCTGAATAAGACAGAGCTTTGATGACGTACAGACAAAATTGCTGATTTTATTATGAATGCCTACAGAAAATAATAGGCTTGTCCGCTATTACATTTGATCTTAAACATACTGTGACCAAGTACACCAAGCCTAACATTTAAAGACGCCTGAAAAGGCGACTTTGGGACGACAAGGGAATTGGTGCAAATACCACATTACAGCTCGTCACAAAATATAAGGATATATAGTTTCTAACAAATAGAGACAAAAGTAAAGAAAGTAGCGCCAACGGAAGTGGCGCCAAATCGAAAGCGAACTCCGGCCGGAAATGGCGAGCGACCTCTAACGAACACGTCTTGTCTTCACATCACGTCAATGCGCTGTTACATGTCTTCCTTCCTTCCGGCCCTACAATATTGGTTGATATGACATGAGAATTCTGGTCACGGCCGTCCCCAATTAGTGGGGTTCGGCGGCGACTGGTACGTGATAATTCGAGTAATTAGCGCTCTGTATGCAAACAGCCGGAGGATGCTAATGCTCTGTTTTTAAACGGTGACGTCCGCTGTCAGTTTATTTGGTGCTGAAGGCTGAAAGCATAGTAATTTTGCTCAGGTCTTTTACGCTCGTTCAATTATTATCCATCGCACGCGTTTCGGCGGTATTTATTTTTAGCGCTATTGGTATTTAACTCTATTGGGACACTGTGTGGCAAAAACGCATTAATAAAAGAATATTCAGCCCCATAACAACTAACAGATGCCGAGCAGCCATAAAATTATCCAGCACTACATAATGGCAAGGGAATAAACCACCTCAAGCGGAATGAAATACTGCCCGGCGCCAGTGGACGGCGAGGGTTGGAAGAAGAGGGGGAGGAGGGGTCTCATAAAAGTGGTAAAGTTGTAGTTGTGACAAACAGACATCCGCGAGGCTGGTGGCCAACTAGCTTCCCGTTGTGAGTGGGTTCAACTTGACAGTCATAAAACTGTCCAAGTTTGTAATTTGTAAAGAAGCTTACGGTATCTCAATGTGGTACTAAAGTGCTACTTGTCCGAGGTAAAAGCTTTTCGTGCTACAATACAATTTAAGTTCATTTTAAATTTGGAAAGACTTTATATTGTACGGTTATACTATTTTAATTAAATAGATTTTCACTTGAAATTTCAATTATGTAGGTGCTTTAAATGTATTAGTTTTTAAAGTAACAAAAGTTTAAGCAAATTACATTGTTAGGTGATGTGAAAAGTAGGATACAGATTGTTGTATTTAATGTAAGTACATTATCTTTTGCTTTCTTCAAAGCACTATTGTGGTCTCATGCATTTCGATCGAACTGTAACGCTATTCAAAGCCAACCTCCAAAAAAACTCGAAGCATGACGTGCAAACAGAACTCACCTCTCTCTCTGGAACTTGAGGGAGTGGAGCCTCTGGGGGGACTTCTGGCGGAAGGTCCACAGGTGCAGCTGGTCGTCGGCGGTGGCGGTGACGAGCGCGCCCTCGTTGACCAGGAATCGCGCGTGCAGGACCGCTTCGCCGCACTCGTGGCGCACGTGCGCGTCCACGCCGGGCCGCCCTAGACTGATGGAGTGGCTCAGGAATATTATCAGGAATATTTTGAAATGGAACTTCTGGATCTGGATCACCGCCACGGATCCGGCCACGTGGTAGGCTGGTAAAAAGTAAGTCTTCTCCAAGGTTCCGTCTTTATCAATACCAAAATTGATCAAAATCGCTTCAGTTGTTCACGCGTGATGAACCAAGAGAAATAGGGATCCATTTTTATATATGTATATCTTATAGAAGAGAACAGTTGCCAGTTGAGATTTTCTCCTATATTGTGGGGTGGAGAAACACAAATTGTCACATTTACAAATACCCAAAACCGCGTACCGCGTGAGGATTGAACCCGTGGCGCATAAGCCTATTGCTTAGCACAGTCCTCTTTGTTGTCAGATTTATTTGAAGTTTAAATATTATCGCTAGTTAATTAGCTATTTAAATCATGTAACACACATAACATTTCTAGCCATTTTTTCTCCATAAGACTTACTTATTGCAACCGTGCAAATAGTGACTGTTATGTCAACAGGACTTGAAATAATGGTCTTATTAAAATTTAAAGTGAAGAGCATTAAAAGATCATCTAGTATAATTATACTGAAGCGTTGAAAGAGATTAAACGCTTTCATATCCACTTTATGAGTGCTTTTAAAGCTCAATCGAAAAAAGATCGTCCTACATTCCCTGGGTTCCTGTGTAGTTCATGCTGACTGTAGTTGATGCTGATGGGAAAAAGGATTTATTGTTTAAAAAATCAAATATGTATTTGTTTATTTTGTGCTGTCTAATAATAAACCAGTAGGTGAGGAAATTTAATCCAAGTGAATGTCTAGATGTAACTAGTTTCTGCGGGATTATAAGGTAGTTTATCTATATATGTATTAACCTTGTGTACCCAAAGCAACGTGGAAAAAATATAGACTGGTGCCGTTTTAGGATAGTTCGTTTGTTTTTATTTAAGAATCGAACGAATACTGAAATAAAACTACACCAGCGGACTATGGATGAAGATTCCAAAACATGAAGATAAAATAATAAAAATTAATATACCGTAATACGTAAAACGGATACTTTTATTCCAATGTCTGATATTCGCGTAAGTATAAGAAATCAATACCGAACGGATATAAAGTGATATTGTAAAAATCCAGACACGTTCAGTGTACAAAATTCATGACTCGCCACTTTTATACCGTCCGTAACTGCCCGTCAGGCCGGACACAGTGAGTTACTGGCACAGAGGGCATTAGTGCCCTAACGTAGCTGGTGTTGCCGTAACGCGAGCGCGCCGGTGCCTCCGCCCGTGTCACTGGGCTGGACGTGCGAAATGACACCTTTGTGGTATTAGGACTGTTTGCTTTGTAAACGCACTGGTAATGGAAGGTAATAACTCTTAAATTTTCGGAGCAACTTATTTTTCTACGTTAATTTTGCAACTAGAATTGCCAATTTAATTTGTTATTTTTTTGACATTTTCTTTTTCCGACCCGCTCGGCCCGCGACATCGCATATGTATAGTATGTTATTTTAAGACAAAAATTAAGGGTTAATTTTTTTTATCATAGGCCCCTGAACAATCCTTATAGTTTGTTAGTCAAGTCCCCACAGCTAGGTGTTGTCTACCGTTGTGTTAGGTTTGTTAAGCTAGAGTTCAATATAATAGGAGGAGAGGGGGAGGGGAGTGAAGTGTTGCCAACGTAGATAAATTAATATCGGAATGTGTTTTCAATATGAAATTTCTTACTTAATTAAAAATCCTAGTTACTAATGTATGCTTTAAGAAATATAAGTGTTAACAAAGTTATCGTCTTTGATTTGAATTTATACAACTTTATATTATTTCTTAGTAAAATCTATAAACTATTAGATTTATTTGATAACAAAATATATTAATTACGAGCATTAAACTATCTTTTTAGCTTAGCAACAGTTAATTAAATAAGTATTAAAAGTGACTAGTTATCACATCTTTATCGCCAGGTCAGATGCAACTTCGTTGTAATATTTGAGTACCGTTGCATCACGCGTGCCGAAATGCAACAAATTTGGACATAACAGGTACTCGTCACTAAACTCATACGAATTCACAATACACATTTGTTGCCCTCAGCACTTTTTATTAGAAATATTAATAATTTAATATGTAGATATATTATTTAAAGATTGATTTATTACCATCAATATCGCACTGCTTGGCAAGAGAAATACCAAGGGTATTGCAATTTGGTAGTCTCCTCAACCACGACTATCTGAAAAACATCTGTCAGGCATGCAAGTTTCCTCAGGATGTATACCTTGACCATTTGAACACGTGATACACACACATGTAACTTTGTTACGAAATAAAAAAGAGAAGTGTGTTGAAATTGAATTTAAGAATTTTGACTTCACAACACTAGGCTATCATATGAATATAATGTAAAGTTAAATAATATAACTTCATTATGATATTAAAAGTTTGGAAATAAGTTTTTTTTGTATAGAATACGAAACAAAAGAAATACGCTTTAGAAACAATCTACTTTATTTAATTGTACCAATCTAAATTGTTACCATAATATATTTTCCCGAGGCCCGAAAATAGAATTACAACGTAATGATCCAAATAAAAAACATATTAAATTCAAATGTAACAACAATTTAACTTTTAACTGCCAGCTTTAAAACTCTGTTCTCAGTATAATGAGCACTCGCCTGGAGTGTTCTGAGAAAGAAAGATTATATATTCTTATTCTACGCAAGGTTATTTGAATATCTACCTCAAGGTGCAATACTCCGTAATATAAACTTAAACATTGCAATAATATGTATGATGTAATAGTACTATTTTATTAATAAAACTGCTTTTCTATGGGTATAGACTCCTCATAAAAAAGGGCTTTTAATCACCTTATATTACTTACATTATGAATGACTTGCCTACTGTTACTTTAGATAAAATAATGGACTTTTAAATTAGGTATTACAAACACTTGTCACCAAATGATAATTCGGCAATTACGATGCTGTTTGTATGTAAGTACTTTTCATAACAAGTCTATGTTTTCATATGTTTAATTAACTTCAAACAGGGCGGCGCCATTGTTTCGCTAATAAACATTAGGATAATTAAAAATTTACCGACCATAACTGTTGAGCGTTATAGTCACACAGTTTTTATCTAAACCCCAAGATAAGCAGATTATTTTATTAATAATATGAATTTAAAGTGAGCTAGTTTAAATTATTAATGGTGGCTTTAAAATGCTGACCGGTCTCGCTTCAGTTTAAACAATATAAGCGGCAACGTGGTAAAAAAATTATCGTTTAAACCTTTATACTGAGTGAAGACTGGGCTAACGGACGCTAACGAATGGGTTTATAATCATTCATATTTTATTGATCTTAGAACAGATCATAAACATAAAGTTACAAATAATATCAGCGAACGCTGGATGGTTTGAATGTTTGTTTAGTGGACTTGTGTGAATGTGGGATTGTGAAGGGGATTGAACTTGCGAGTGTTAGCGTAACAGTCACAGTATTGCACCTCTCGACTATCCATCTCATGTTAACTGCGACCAATATAATGACCGTAAGCTCAAACTGGCAAAGTTTATTATTTCGGGACTCGATATCCTGGATTAATGTCCGGGTAGGAGGGCGTTTCCACAAGCTGAGAACAATAACAAATGAGTCAGCAGTGCGGGAGAATGCCCAATTATGTCCGAAGCGTCCCGTCAGAAAAATGCAAACACTTACCCCGTTTCTTCCACAACTAGCACTCAAATATTAATACACTCAATACACATGAGAATGACACGTATTAACTTTTATTAAAAGTGTAAAAATGGCTCAATTTCCAAGCTTATAAAATTATCTCAAGAGCGAGCAGCAACACGACCGTCACCTTGCTTTTTTTTCTTGCCCGGCTTTATTTTTCCGCCACCGTCACTTGTCAAATCTCGAGTTTTAAAAGTTATCAAGCAAGTACATCGACGCCATCTATCTCAGGATTCTGGAAGTACTTCCTTGATCATTACAATATTTTATGAAAACAGTTCCTATTTCATTACACTTCATTCAGATGAACAATATCGTTATTAATAGCTCCCGTTTATGACGTCACGCTTCCAGAGCTTCAGACTCGAGTCAGGCGCTATCGACAGGAAAGTCAGTGTTTTAATTAAACATTAATATTGTTCTACATTTTCCAATAAACATCGTTCGTGAGTAGTTTGTAACATCTCAGAGTTCACACTTAATATTATCTTTATTAAATTAAATTACCTTTACGGAGTTAACCGTTGGTATGTTAAATTAGAACACAAGGTCAGAGGGTAGATTTATTCTTTATCGCGGGCACAAATTACTTTTTTTATGCCACAAGGATGGCAAACAAACCTACGGCCCGTCTGAGCAACAACAGAGGTGTCGCTTGCGCGTTGCTGACCCTTAATTTGAAGTGATTCATATGTATGTGTATGCTACTTCAATAGTAGCTTCAATAAGCGTCATATCGGGACAATAATTGAGTTGTCGATGATGATGATGCCATGACTGTTTTACTGGAAACGTTTTCTCCAGTTGGAGCCTTTTACTGAAACCGAAATTCTATGAGGTATTCATATAGGTACGTCACAAATGGATTACAACAAAAATATTGAGAGCGATTGACGCCGGTTGGCGCCCAAAAGGACATACACTGATCTAATTGGTGAACTCCTTCAAAAAGGTCAGGTGTGCAGTACTTTTTACCGGCGCGTATGCCTGACAACAAGTATAAATGTGGACGAGGCAAAAGTGGCATGCAGTTTCGTAGCGCGTGGCATCCTGTAGTTTCTGCGTAGCCTCTTGGGAAAGAGGTGTGAGTGTATGTATGCTTCTGTATATGTAAGCAAAATGAAGTAATGTAATGTTCTGTGACGTCACAGTTTGTGAACTTCGTAGACACGGTGACAGTTGATCATTAAACTTCAACTAAGTTTGTTATAACTTAATAAATTAAACATTTA
The DNA here is from genome assembly GCA_905163465.1 of Craniophora ligustri. NCBI lineage: Eukaryota > Metazoa > Arthropoda > Insecta > Lepidoptera > Noctuidae > Craniophora > Craniophora ligustri. The sequence goes on from LR990963.1 coordinate 277,917, forward strand.
TATCGTATTTTCTCTTAAAGCACATTGAACTTGGCAGAACTTATGTAGGTGGCATGTTGAACTATGTCTCTTTTGACCTTGATATAATGGAGACATGATGAAAGGAATAGAAAGTGATGTTTCTTCGTGTCTACCTAGCACATTTGAGGAGATTGACTAAAAGGTATAAAATTATTGGATGCAGAATAGTTTTATTTTAATGTCAGAAAATTATTTTGTTTTATGTATCTTCCGTGCAAAATATAGTTATTATGAACGTTTGGTTTATTTTGAATTAAGACAACTTATCATCAACTCAAATATCGTCCCACTGCTAGAGACTGGTCTTTTAGAATTTGAGACCGATTCTGCTACTCTCCACTACAAGAAAATCTCTGCGATGCATCCATCACTATTATACGCACATGACTCTGAAAAATTACTGGTGCCTTATGATCGAACTCGAGTTCTTTGACTTCTAGTCTATTCGTCACAACACTAGGCTATTATAGTTTAAGACAGCTCAGACGACTAAAGTTATAAACAGTACCTAGATATACAGAATAGATAGAAGCTTACAAGTTATAAGTACTTATATAACAGTCCATCTGAGTCCTTAACTAATGATAGTTTGCAACAAACCAGACGAAATGACTTCTAAATAAACATTTGGACAAACTTATCAGTATTCATTAAGTCATTCGTTTGGGTGTTCAATGGCCGCCGACTATATTACAGTTGTAGTTTGTTAATTACTGTTTTATTACAAATATATTCATTTCTTATGTTCGCGCTTTCTAATGTTTATAACATTGAAATAAAATTAGGTACTTTTATTGAGTTTGTTTCGATATATTGAGAGACCACAATCACAACCAACCTTGTGTAAAAAATATTTTTGATAATTCTACTTCAACTAACTAGTATAAATCATAATATAATATATGGACTTGTCATTAGTGGCATTTTTTGCGGCACTTGAATATAACGCATTTATCTATTTTATTTGGGTCTCTAACAAGATATACACCTTAACCTAATCATACATGTTGAGGAGATTCACAAAGGCCTTGTGTATTCTCAGTTACAGGAGAGCACAGCATGCAATGTATGTATTACTTAACTTGGCGCTCAAAATTAGAGTATAGGCCGCTACCGCGAGTTTATATGTATGTTTTAAATATACGTGTAACATAACGCAGTAAATCTTATTATATGACACCACAACTGTGTATAAAAATGTTCGAAACGTGTTCTCGTACTTATACGAAGTTTTCAACAATTCCCAAATAAAATCATAACATTTAAAATCAGAAAAATCTGAGTCGCATTTTACTTTATTGTAGGTACGTGATTCCGACATTATTATCTGCGTTTCCCGCCATTAAGGCCTCAACAGGACCCCGGCGCCATTTTATGTACATAGGTATATTCTTATTAACTAAATGGCATCTTTGTAATGATAATTTCGGAATAATTTTAAGAGAACATTGTGATAAATAGCTGTTGAGTAAGTAGCTCCTCGAATATTAATAACATTTTGTGTAATTACTGCGGGTACTTTGTTCTTGGATATTTAGTGACCCGAAAATAAACCTTGTTAAACAGTCTAGTTTTTCTGTACGTACGATATATGTATAGAGAAATCGTAGTTATATAAAGTTTATTCCTAGCTAGGTCGCAAAAGAAGTACTTTTGACAGCTTAGGCATTGCTATTGAAATCTTATAGTCATCCACCATAAAAATCATTGTCAGAACAAACTATTGTAAATATTAGGGTTCCCTAATAAATGCTTACATAGTGTTGGACTTTCAGACCTCCGTTCTACCTGTCGATTGAGGCTGTTCCCTGGCCTGAAGTACGGAACGAGCCTAAGAATGATACCTTACCTAAATGATGTAATGAAAAAAGGTCAGAAGTCATTTAATAAAAGCGAAATACAATCTGAGTATCCTGCGTGAGTACTATGTAAATGTACGAGTCCATTGTGAACTGTTCGGCGGAGTCTTGCCTTTGAAGTAAAACGGGATTATTGTATCGATCTTGTATTGAATTTCCCGGATGAAAAGTCTTCAAAGAAAAATCGTTTTTACGATTGATGTTTAAGGTTTGAAATATATATTTAGGAAACCATTTATGTAACCATTTACCGAAAAAAATATATGATCGATTTAATCTAAAATCGGCGGACAAAAGGTTCAACTAAGGAATTTTGTTAAATTGATACACAAATCCCGATGCATTTCGAAATATTTTGATTATATTTTCTACAATCTTTACACTCTTTATATAAAATATATCGATTTAAATAAAGGAACTTTCTAAGCTGACACATCGTTAGCTTACAATTGGGTTGCTGTCAGTGGTCCTATGTCAACGTATTTAGCTGCGAAAACACACAAGACCTAGAACTTTGGAACTAGTTTAGCCTGTGACACAAATCCGGCTTAGACGCGAGTTTCAATATGTGACGATTTTCACGCACAAATGGGTGTCACGCATAACTAGGATAAACAAGGGTGTTGACAGATTTATCGGTCGCCAAGTTATTAGCGCGGTTCGGGGACAGAGTCGAAGGTTTTGTGCTTTTATGTGACTGACGTGATGAGTCATGATTAACTACTAGATCAAAGTATGATTCAGATGGGTTGCCCATTTTTATAGAATACTATACAATTTTGAAAGAAACGGTAGTTACTGCCAAAATAATATGTTTTAAACAAGTGAGTAACTAGTAATGGTGATAAATCAAAAAAAGGAAGGTTTTAAAACCGAGTGGACACGATGGTGTATCAAATCAACTGTACCTATATGTATAGTAAGTATAAGTAAGTTAGTTATTCAATTAAGATTTTTTTTTATCCAGAAGTTTAGTGGTACCAAGTTTAAGATATACGCATAAGAAACATACTTAAAAAGTTTTCCTGCGCGGCTCGCACTTGGCAGTTCCTCAACTTTTCTTACAATTCATGGGTTACAATTACAAGGCACGAGCGAAACTTTTTGATTTATTGTCGAAAATAAAATTATACTTTCATTGACTTTGTTCTTTAAATACGAGTTGTTATAGACGACGTTCTTTTTACTTTAATTAAAAAGTAATTTAGCGGGCGGATCGCCCCGGTTAGCTCCGGATAAAACCAGTTTAAACCGGATCCATTCAATAATAGAGTCGAGTGTTGCCAACGTAACGTGGTTTAAAGTTATGTTTCAAAAGTTTGTTAATTACAAGCTATGTAGTTCCTGTGTAACTTTTTTAATTAGTTGCCATACACGGTATTTTCACTAAAACATAATGAACAGTGGAAATTGGATTGACATAGTTGGCTTTGGAATTTTATTTAATAAATATTTTTGTAAGTCAAAAAGTCGTTATTTGATTGAAAATTGAATGAAACTAAACTATTTAGAAAAGAAGTACTAATTAGGCTAACGGAAAGTAATCACATTTTTGGCAGGAAGCTCACCTAATAGTAAGTGATCACCGCCGCCCATGGACAACTGCAACAACAGACGACGTGCAAATGCGTTGCCGACCTTTGAGAAAAGAATATGCCAGATATTTAGTTTGTAAAGATAGGCCTTAGTTATCCAAAATGTGATTTTTTCAATTTTCATATTCTGCTTCTAGCCAAGGACAGTATAATTTAAATTTAATATTAAAAAACACACGTATGTGCCCGTTCCAGATTACAGCGCTTTAAAGCCGTTCAACCCACTCGACGCCGCCGGGGAGGGTACTAAAATATTGTTTTCTGTACCATTTTCCTCACATTTACTTTACGATACCTACATAAAAGGCGCCCTGCTGTGAAATTTTATTAAAATCGCTAACAAACCAACCATCCTGTGACATTGTGACAAAATAACTGACGAGAAAATATTACAGCGTTGCGGCGCTTACAAAAGATTTATTTTTATTTATGACGTATTTAATATTAAAAGCGGGCAGCTCTCGAAACTCCTCAAATTAAAAGGAATCTTGATTAAGGAAAAATATGGCGGTGAGCGGACACTGGGCCGAATTAATTAGCAACACCGCGATATTAAAGATGGCCGCCGAAGTGGGGAGAGCGAACATTCATTATTTGAAAATAACGGTCATATTGTTTACGGCCAGTTTTACTTCTCAAAATATTGAATGGTAAGATACGGATATTTAAAATTGGAATGCTCCAAAAAGTTTGAATGTATGTCAATTATAATTAAGTTGTTTGGAGTCATTCAAAAATTTTAATAGTTGTTTTAATCTTATTTATATAATTATTAGTTTAGACGAAGTTTCCTTGACCAAGTGAAGGAAAAAGTGGGAATCGAGTCGTATCAAGAAGTCAAACAGAAAGCAGGAGATAGACAACAGTGGCGATTGCTCCACCGACAAGAGCTCAGCTCTTAAATTAATAATAATAATAATATAATTATTAGCTGATAGAAAGCCTAGTGGTGCGAACAGTGGACTATGAACTCAAAGGTTTCTAGATAGGACCACTACTGATTTTTTCAAGTTACATGCGTATTTATCACATGCTTAAACGATTAAGGATAACATCCTGAGGTAACCTGCATGTCAGAGGGTATTTTTTAATAGCTGAAGTCTACCAACCCGCTCTATACTAGCCTAATCCCACTCAAATGATAGGATACCAGTGGATATAAATAAATGTTGATGATATAATTATTGCTTTCACATTCAAAATTGAGAACGAATGTATACAAATACATGATTATCAGCGACAATCTTCGCTATAGTACAATTAATTTAGTAGCTCTCAACGCTATTAACGAAGCTCAGAATCGCAATCAGCGACTGGTGCATATTAATTGAACAGCTGTTTAATTAAACTGCTAAATTTAAATTGATTTGATTAGAATATAATATTAACTATGTAGTATGTGAACATACATATTATAATATACATATAATACATATAATATGAACTGTATTAGTTATTATTATATTGCAACTATTTAGTCATAATTAACTCTGCTGCGATAGGTCTATTTAGAGTTCATAACTGGGAGATCAAATTCGGAGAAAAAGGTCAAGATGATGCCTCTTGGACTCCCGATAGGTTTCAGAGCCGCAAGATTCAGCCATCAGTGCCAACCGATAGGACTATAGAATATTGAAATTCTTTTGAGTGCTCTAAAAACTAATCTGCATCGGGTTTAAGGACAATATTACCACTATTATCTTTCCAAATACACATTTTTGTCTTTCCAAATATTAATTAACTTTATTTCTTTCTAGCAATCCGAATTAAATACAGTGGGGAAATATAGTTAGACATACAATTATATACGGCAACGTCAATTCAATACATATGTTAACACGTTCCGCCTACTGCATTGTGGATTACCTTGAAGCGACATAACATGTATTTGTGTTCGTATACATATGATATGTGTACACAGAATAATAGATAATCAAACAACAGTACATTGAACACGACAAACAACCAGTACACCAATCTGAATCCACTAACATTGGCTGGCGAATGGAATTGTGTTGCGAACTAAACAAATAACATAACAAATAGGTATAAGTGGGTAACTTGTTGTGTCGAACACTTGTAGATATGTTCTACAAGTAGTGTTTGTCTGTCGGTTGTCATATTTCCTTCAGCGACGGATCCATGTGGTATAAGAGGCTCGGAGGCTGTTGGCTCTTCGCCAAACCCGTTATATTTATCAACAAATGGTTCCCATCATTTAACTGCTTTTATTTGGTCATAAAATGTCAAATATAATTATATAAAGGTTCTGTTATTCGTATAAGACATAAGTGATCTTGGAGGGCCTAATTGCAGTTTAAATGTTTCTCAGGGACTTAATCCTCCAGGATCTTGAAATTAAAATTGTTTGTAAACTTTGTGCGAAGCAACAGTGCCTGAATACAGAATCTAGTCAGTATTTTAAAATAAATATTTACTTATTAAAAATGCTGTACCTATTGGTAAAATCTGAAGTAAACCAACAAATTACTTGTAGATTTGAACTTCCATAACCAGCTTGGTTTAAAACAAGTTGATAGAAGTAATTATTATACACATACACATAGTTTTACTATATTTCATAATAATGGAGTAGCCTCATTTAAAACTCGAAATATTTTACGAATATTTCCGCTAATGGGTACGTTTAGCAAGTTTGGCTGCGGTCCAACGCTCTTGCCCGGGCAACTTGGAAGGAACGGGCAAACAGGACTCACTGCAACAGCTGAGCGTGGGCACAGAGGCCAGGTGACGGTCTTGTGACATTTTGAAACTTCTTTGTTAGGGTATAAGTGAAGGTAAAGTTGGACATGCAATTGTAAAACAATATACTTTTTATATACTGAAAAAAGTTAAGAACATTAAGTGTTATGCACGTAAGAATACGTGGTTTAAAAGCTTCCTGTAATCATCAACATATTGACTGTCCCACTGCTGGACACATGTCTCCTGTCATTGACTCGGGTTAGGTTACCACATCTAGTGCGAGTTGACAGGCTTTACTCAAAACGCTATTGAGAAAATCTCTCAGGCCAGCAGGTTTCCTAATGATGCTTTCCTTCACTGTGTGAATAGAGATAAATACGTACTCGTCTTTGAATTTAGAGGTCACTAAATCAAAAACTCTTATAATAAATAATCAATAACTATCTATACATTGAAATAATATTATCCCGGAGAACTCTTACATGTTGAAGAGCTTACTTGTAACTACCCAGCTACTATAATCGTGGACGGTTACAGCCACAGATTACGAAGTCGACGTGCAAAGTAGCCATCCCGTCGATAAGGTATCCCGTTCCTCCGTCCATCCCTTATTAACACTATCCGCCTACATCCCAGGTTATCCGCTACAAAATCACGTGCTCTTGCAAGATCATACAGCGGCCGGACAGCCGCCGGACATCCGCGTCCGTGCCGTGTCCGGTAACCGGTAAAGGGTTGAATGTTATATCTTTATCTGAAAGGTTTTTTATAACGCAGGTAAAGATGTTTTATTGAGGCCCGGGATAAACTATCGGATGAATTTTGAGTAGTGCTCGCATAAGCAGTAAATAAATGACGGGATACTTGGTAATGTAGGGGATAAGATAGCCATCACGGGTGTGATCAGTGAGGGATGAGCAGAACTGTGAAAATCGTAATATTTTAGCTCTACCTTACCACATTTTATTTTGTATAAATGTGCTAGTAAAATGTTCTCTACCTCAATATTACCCGGACGAGTATTATTGAATTGAAGAATTTCTTTGAATTTTCATTTCAACATTTCTATGTGAAAATTCGCGCTGGAATGGGCACATTGCCTCTACACTAGAGCAAGAGGAAATAGCCGGAATTTCTTAACATCAACTATTTCATAAGTATGAAAACTATGTAACAATCTCAAAGCAACAATTTGTAATTAAGTAGATAAGATTAAATAACTTCAGAGGCTATTTACATTAGTTCTCAGATACACATTAGATATATTAAAAAAAAATTACGTATCTTTCAATGTTTGTATTGTTATAACAAGTTTGCTAAAATTAATTGAAGCATACAAAATGCCAGTAGACACAAATTTTGTGTCACAAAATAGGGCAAGGCGGTGACCCGTGGCGTCATCCACGTGTACACAATGGTTACAACGCTATTTAATGCGAACTAATTAAATCGCAAACTGGCCGAAAAGCTCTGCGGAATTATAAGCCCTCTCTTGCAAATAAGGCTCTAATAGAGTGGGGGCTGTGCGGGGCGGGGTGCGGGACGCGGGGCGCGGGGCAAGGGTTCCATTGCGGTCAGTCGGGGATTACAGAAAGTGTTCCGTTGACTGTTTCAGTGTTAAAGGGAAAAGGAGAAAGAAAACGATGGGTTAACTTGTAACAAGGGCCATTGTTCAAAGTGCTTCGTCGGGTATCTGTTCGAGTCAGAAATCGCAATACCCACTCAACGCTGAGCCAATATAAATGCTGACGTAGTGAAACAACGCAAGTTTTTCACTACACACTAGTGAGTTTTGTATATATGTGTGTTTATTGCCATATATACAATAAGATAATACAAATGTTTTGGGCGGAATTCTAAGAAGTGAAAATGTGGCGGAGTAGAAATAAATAAATCTGTTTACTTGAGTAAACAGCTAAAATTATAATAAAGCATTATTTATATTGTATACAGTCAACAAGTAGGTTGTTCTAGTAAAATGTACAAATGTTTTATTTATCGTTATCTCCTTTAGATGCCCTGTTTTATCTAGCACTAAAATAAGACCTGTACCCGACCCAAACGTTTAAGCGTCTTCGAAAAAATCCAATTTGTATGCGGACCGCCTGAGAAAATCAAGTTAATAAAATAAAACTAAATATTATCCGAGCATTAGGTGGGCGAGTGGGGGCGAGCGGGGGCGAGCCGGGTTCGTCCCCGGGGATGTAATTGCCAACAGATATTTAGGGCAAAGCGATCCCCCTAGTAATCCTTATAATTTCTCTTCAATTACTATTTACATAACCCAAAGATTTAGCCTAAGTGGTTCTCTTATATTCGTTTTATGTCTCTCGCTAGGGTCTGACATGTAAAGCGGTCTATTAAGGTCATACAATTAGTTTTGTAGTTCGTTCCGTAACGATTCTTGGCAGCCACAATGTGGTGAAAATAGTGGTAACACTCTAGGGTAAAATACTACAAACCTACATATGTATGTATTATTTCATTTTCTAAACGTAATCAGCGTTGAGGGATTTAAATACATTTTTACTCTAATCAACAACAGTTTTAACGATTAATAAAACAGTATAAGTAAGCCGTGAACATGGATGCCCGCCCCAAAGGATCCGAAAGGTATACGATTAAAATAATATGAAAACATTGATATTAAATCCAAAAACCGTTTTATTTAAATATCTAATAATATTGGCATAAATATAGGAAATCAGTATATAATCTCTCAGAAACTGTATCCTCGGCGGGAGTGGATCACTTATTCACTTCAACCTACTTAAATGTGCACAAAGACAGCGGATATAACCGGTTTGCGCCGGTCCAGCCCGGTACTAACCGCCAAAACATTTTCCCTCTCGACTTATAAAAAGCTTTCAAGGACCGCCACCGCTTGTTTGGCGAGCGCCTAAAAGCGGACATTGAGCTATCGATAGCCTTTTTATTTTAGTTGCCCGCTTTGAGGTTTATGTACCTATATTTTATTGAAAGAAAAAGTTATTAATACTGAAATGGAGATTAAATACTAAACATAGATTGATACAAATAAATCTTTACAATCAATACGTGTAAAGTTGTCGAAAATTATATCTAAAATGTTTTTTTGTATTGCCTATATCTCAATTGCCTATTAACTCAATTTACATGTCCAAATAATATATGTATTTAACTTTATTATCTTAAAATTTCTAGAAGCGATATCTTTCTACTTTCATGTCGGGTCGCGCGGTGCGCATGAAATAAATGTAAACATTATTTTGTTGCATTGTGCGTCGTATCAAACTGTTTACGAATTTATGAGGCTGACCGTACTAAAGTGATCGTAAATAGCGAGTTATGCTGACCGTACATGATAAGAATAATTCGATCAGTGGCGGTGACAGCCCTGGCGGCTCAAGGGCTGCTCCGATAAATTGAAATTCATATTCGATTTGATGAGGTCTGATCGAGATGAGTAATGCTTGAGACCTAGAATACTATAAATGTGTTTTTTGATCTGGAGGATGGTTTTACGAAAATCGCAGTGAAAAAACAATAGTTGTGTTTCTGCGAGGGAGTAAGGTTACCTGAGCTCGTTAGGGGTGTGTCTATTCTGACTGCATGGGAATTACCCAAGTTCAGTTTAGTAACTCCGTGATTTTAAGAAACCGAAACGGTTCTACAGGGTCGGCAACGCGCGACCGACAAGTCTTGTATTGCAATCATCTATAGACTACGGTAACCGCTTACAATCGGGCGAGCTCTAAGCTTTGTCGTATAAAAGACAAAAAATCACATGGATTTCCCTCAGCTCGAGTACATAGACAAAACTGAATGGAATGTGGACAATTTGGAACAGTTTATAAACTAGACGAGCACTTATTGAAATCTTCAGAATAACGCGAAAAGTCCTATTGCAAACACAAGTAAAGTAAACGAGAGGAAAAATTAATTGTAATTTTTTTTTTGTTATAAAGTATTTCTAAGCGAGCGGAGTTGTCGGCAAATCACAAGTGAATGTATTAATAATGTCTGTCATAACTGTAATTAAATGGTTAATTATACGTCACCGCAACGATATCCGATAAGCAACATTGTAGCGAGCATTATATTACTTAGCAACAGACTGATAACCGAACATATTGATTGCACAGCGTTACACAGGGTCAGTGTTAATTGGCCGGTAATCTTTCTACCTAACCTTCAAACTGACGTGATCAGCTTTCTTCGAGAACTTTATCGTAAAAATAAAAATAGTTTATTGCAGAAACTTGTACAACTTTTATAGTAAATCTTACATAGATACCTCTTTTAAGTAAAGAATATACCTGTGCTAGGAGGCCCCGCCCTTCGATAACAAATCATAAAATAGTAAAAGTGGTATAGGTACTGTATTTCCATAATTCAAATGAAAGGTCCTCTATTACGATTGACAGGTATAATGTATTTTTTTTTAAAATACGTTGGAAGTACAATCCGGAACTAAAATGTAATTGGGATAGTAATTTCAAGTTGTAACTGATACCGGCAAACTGATCATTAGGCAGTTCCCTGTTTTAAATCCATATATAAATGCGAAAGTATTTCTGTCTGTTCAAAGTCAAAGTCAAATCATTAATTTCAATTTGTACCAATACAGGTGCTTTTGAATTGTCGAATTTAGTTGAATTTAGTTGCACGGTTCCAAAAGGTAGGTCTTATGGAGAAGAACCGTCAAGAAACTCTTTGAAATCTTTTAAACAATATAAAAATTACTTGTTCGTTACTTATTCACGCTTAAACCGATTTAGATACTATTTGGAGATAGTTTTAGTCCGAGGGAAGGATAAAGGATAGCTTTTATCCCAACAATCATCCTTTAAGACAGCGCAAAGGGAGGATTCTACGCAGTTGATATTGTGAGAAGAAACTAATAAATATAAATTCTAAAAAGCCACTTAAAACAGCACACCTTTCTTTTGGGATCAAAATCTGTGACTGCCGAGTTAATAAACAAAGAACATGTGATTTTTGTGTATTTATCGGTCTGATGTCAGCATTATCCCCGGGGTCGATATCACATTGTTTGCGAAGCCGGTGCAAGTACTAGCAGATACCCAACTGTAAGTTCATTAGCGCGGCCCCCCGCCCCGCGCCGCCTCGCCCCGCGCCACCTCGCGTGATTAATTTGTTTTGCTTAACAACCGTCTGTTTCAATGGAATGATACTTTAATTGCAGATAGCTCTTTAATAAGTAATAACACCAGATTATAATTAACGACTGCCCCGTAGGTCTAGTGGTTCTAATTGCGTCTACTGAGCAAGAGGTCTGGGGTTCCATTGCGAGGTCGAGTCAAGCGTCTGTAATCACAGCTCAGAGTTTGGATTTGTCTTTTACATGAGACCTAAAACATACCGGTGAAAACTGGGTGTACATTAGTACCCCGCTCCATAACCCAGTGGTGACGACAGGCATCATGGTATTTATTTATTTATCAGATTATAGATAACTCGATCGCTTACTACGATTACTTTTCTCTTTGGTACGGTAGAATTTTCTCCTGGTTCTTGCAGGAGTCTTGGTGAACGAGTCCCGTGGGATCTGACGACAGTTTTATAGTCGGTACGACTTACCTAACAACTAACATAAAGAAATCAAGCGAACGTAGGTGGTGCGGAGTGAAATTCTCACACCTCTGTTTGCCTAGACGGTTGGAGACATCCTGCCAATAATTATGGCCATTGACACATGAACGCAAATGCTAATAGGAATTACATGTAAATGAATGGTCATTATCCGACTTACCCGACAACTTCTAAAACTATGAGTAGTGTAAAAAGGATACATTCTGAGGTTTCCGCCCTTGTCGCCGATGGCGAGCAGCTTCTGTATGGGATCCCATGCTAGCGCCGTGGGCGAGAACGGGAAGCCGTGCCGAAATGTCTGTGGACAATGGTAAAATATGCTGGTTAATGTTTCACATAAAGCTTGATAACATTCATCGAAGTCACTGTAACTTCTACACTACTCAATAATAATAACACAATCTAGTAATACTAGTATACGGTATACTATTATTACTAGATTAATTTGTTTGTCAAGAATAACTAACAATAATATTTACCAGCGTTTACAATAATATAAACCTTTTTATAGAATAAATGACAGAAGGACGGATAAAAAAAGAATAAGTTCGAAAACTTGGTAAAAAGCAGTTTCAAAATAGAACACCTAATATTTGGCTCGGGTTCGAATTTCAAACGTAACGTAACCGTCCGACCGCCATATTTATAAAAAACACGATACAATTTAATGTTGGTAATTTATTTTCGTTTGAAAAGCTTTCATGCCTTCGAGGATTAACGGATTGGGGAAAAATTGTACGTAGGTATTATCTTAAAATAAAATGAAAGGCACAAGTATTTTCACGTCGACTAAACATCGCTCCCGCGGGACGCCCGATAATGGTAACAAGGTAAAATTGATCATTTTAAAACCAGCCCACGTCGAAATAAGCCTTTGAACAAAAAACCCGCTCTACTTGATTTATAGTACTGAGATAAAACGGTATTTAGACTTTAATTAATGGCAGGGGATAATTACATCATGCTGTGGCGACGCTTTTAATCTTATATTATGCTAAGGATTTAGGATTTAACATTGAAACACTATGGACAACAAATATGTTACGTAAATATAACATTTGTACTTCTAAGCGTAAGACAGAGTACGCCGTATGCCTCTAGAGCCCTAGGGAACACTACGGAGCAAAACTAATGCCTTTTATGCCAAATTTCATTTCATAAAGTTTAACCTAACAATAAAAAAAGTCTATTAAAAAGGCTATAAAAGAATATCTTTTGAGAAGTCAAAATACCTATTAAGAGTTAAAAGACGTTGAAATTATAATATTACTTACATACGCATATTTAATAAGTTTATATAAGATAAGCGACGAAGTTGTATGTTTCAGTGCATACTATCAACACACAGATTAAAAACTTTCTTAATTATATTATGCGTTATCTTATCTGCAGTGACGATACTGTAATTGGCGTCATGTCAAATTAGAGATGGAAAGCTGGATGGAAAGTTTGGATTGCCTGATAATCATAAAATAATTGAGAAACCCATTGCTGGGCTACATAGTCACTTATTTATAGCTTTCAAAGAGTTAATTCATAAAAAATATACAAATGTTACATAAAAACGACGACCCGACTAGCCCAGCGGTAGTTAATGCCGCCTTCTATACTACGGGTCCCGGGTTCGATGTATGTATTTACAAAACAAAAAAGGATATATATTATGTAGTTTATCTAGCTTCTTGTATCCGTAACACAAGCCTCGTGGCTTACCACGGAACTAATTGGCGCTGTGTCGCCGCCAAACTATGCACCAGTTTGTTGGCTACACAATATCCAGCTTGTAGCATGAAGGGTCAGGTTGGGTTTGCAGGAGTACACCTGGTACGGCATTATTGCATGTTCCGTGCAATAAGAGGCGAGACTAGTGACACTAGCCGGGGGCAAATCAAACTGAGCTGCTATAGACAATTTTATAAAAAAAACTTTATCTAAATCTGAGAACCCGCAGCATAGGTCTTCGAAAATTGGTGTTCAATCACTGTTACACACTACCGTCTAGATGTTTTCATGTAAAGTACACTAGACAGAAGTATTGTTATTAATTATAACATTCAACACCTGTCTGACGGTGACCAGCGATGCCGCAAACGATCCGAAACGCCGCGCCGCCGGGATTAGATACTAGCAAAGAAAAAAGTTTGGGAGAGGATGCCCAGCAGTGTAATGCAATAGGCTGAGTTGAAAGTTGACAAATGTAAAAAGTTTAAAACAACTTTTTACATTTGTCAACTTTCAACTCAGCAATATTATGCATTGAATGCATAATATTGCTGAGTTGAAAAATATCTGTGCCATATTTCACATTTATCAATAAAGTAGGATATTAGGATGTATAGAATATATGTTGGCATGGAACCCACATCTGTGTGGAGCCCGCCTCGACCGAATAAGTGCGCATCTTCTACACGGGTACATAAGCTCTCGTAAATAATCGATGAGTATGTTTTATGCGGAGATCGAACCTACAGTATTTTAATATTAATGTGTTGTCGGTTCGCTGGCTACGTAAACATGGGCGCCGGACCCCGCATAGATTCATTGGCGATACAGAACTCAATGGGCGATGATAAATAACCATCTCCTGTGATAGCCTGCTGGCGTGACTTGTGGACTGTGAAAGTCAAGACTCTAGTTCGAATTAAACTCCTGAGTTTTCGGAAGTGTTCGTATTTATTACATGCTCAAACGGTGAAGGAAAATAATATAAGGTAACCTGCGGGTTGAGAGATTTTATCGATGGGCGTATGAAGTTTGCCAAAGCAGGACTACTGCTAGTCGGGCGGACAATAGCCCTTTCAGTCCCAGCAGTGGGACAGTAAATAGGTTGATGATAAAATAACCATCTATGAGCATGTACAACTTTATTTATTTCCTTACGTGTTGAATTTTCCAACTGAATGTATCATCTAGATACATAAGTACAAGAATCTGCAGACACAGTAAATATAAATTTAACTTTCCGCCGCTTGTCACCTCTTTACGAGGCAAAGCACCTGTTTTACTGCAAATGAGGGTAATTTTACCGACGTAAGCTTCCTACATTTTCTCTCTCATATAACGCTTGTGTGACGATTGCTGGTATCGCAATAATTTCCAAAAAAATAAGCGACAAACGGTTATTCCTTATTGGTCACTTAACATCTGACTAAAGAGTAGCAGTAGTATCAATTCTTCTCATAATTAAGCTAAACATATTCATATTATAAATGTCAAATTTGTTTTTTTTTGCCTAAATCAAGAGCTACTTTTTTATACCACCGCTTGATGGTAAGCAGTTACCATGGCTCATGAAGGTCTGCAACACTAGGTCGGTTGTTACAACCACTGTTGAGTTGTTATAACTTTTATGTAACATCATTGTATCGTGTTTGTCATCCGCAGAGTTATTACGAGATGCCCGTAATTTGATGGGATCGTTCACACACATACATAGTGGTATTGTTGCTTCCTCGCTTGAAGATACCCATTACTGTAAATAATTTCACAAAACTCTCTACTATCCCTAATTGAGCGTATATCTCTTAACAACGACACCGGTGTAGGACACCGGGACTGTGAGTTAAAAGGTTATCACCACGCGAAAACAACAATTGATAGTGACGTTCGAAGTGATAGTATTAACAATAATACGGATCGGGTATAAAAAGGGGGTGTGAGGTACAGATGAGCACAGTTGTGGTAGCGGCAGTAAACATGAGAGTACTTCTAGTTCTGGCCGCTGTGGCCATGGCGACGGCCTCCGTCGTCAAAGATGACACCACCGTGGTCATCGGCAAAGACAACATGGGTGAGTAGAAACTTTTACACTTCGTGGTTTGTGATAGATTCGAGCAAGACGTGCGCTAGATTTGGAATTGTTTTTATAGAGATATAGTCATACTATTTTTGTATACTTTGTTATGTTTTATATTGTAAAATTCGTAGAGCATTTGAATCACATGTTATCCGTAAAATGTATATCTTTAGATTTATAGAAAAAAATAAGTTTCCTCAATGTCAGACCACTTAAACTTATTTGTAGTATAAAACATGATGATGATGGTCACTGGGTTGGTCTTGGGTCCTATCCAGATTAAGTAATGTAGCAGGTGTGTGTAAACTATGAACCTATTACAATATTCCTTCATTTGCTTTATAATTAATTGTTCTGAACAGTCACAATGGATGTGAAGACTAGGGAGCTCTGCATCATGAAGCTCTTCAACCACATACTGCAGCCGACAATCTACGACGACATCAGGGAGGTCGCCCGGGAGTGGGTCCTCGAAGAGAACATGGACAAGTACCTGGTAAGGATTATTATTACAAGAATATCATACAATATACAAATGATTCATGCTAATGGTTAATTTAATGTGCTTTTGCAGAAGACAGATGTCGTGAAGCACTTCATTGACACCTTCAAGATGGGCATGCTTCCTCGTGGTGAAGTGTTCGTCCACACCAACGAGTTGCACATCGAACAAGCTGTCAAGGTCTTCAAGATCCTGTACTTCGCCAAAGACTTCGACGTGTTCATCAGGACCGCTTGCTGGCTGAGGGAGCGCATCAACGGAGGCATGTTCGTATATGCCCTCACCGCTTGCGTGTTCCACAGGACTGACTGCCGCGGCATCATTCTACCCGCCCCCTATGAAATCTACCCCTACGTCTTCGTTGACAGCCATATCATCAACAAGGCTTTCATGATGAAGATGACCAAGGCGGCCACAGACCCCGTTATGTCAGACTACTATGGCATCAAGGTTACCGACAAGAACCTCGTCGTTATTGACTGGCGCAAGGGAGTCCGTCGCACTCTTGCTGAGGACGACCGCATTTCTTACTTCACAGAAGATATCGACCTTAACACTTACATGTACTACCTGCACATGAGCTACCCCTTCTGGATGACCAACGACATGTACACCGTGAACAAGGAGCGCCGCGGAGAGATCATGAGCTACGCTTACATGCAGCTGCTCGCTAGGATGAGGCTGGAGCGCCTGAGCCACAAGATGTGCGACATCAAGAGCATTATGTTCAACGAGCCCCTCAAGACCGGCTACTGGCCCAAGATTCGCCTGCACACCGGTGACGAGATGCCCGTACGCAGCAACAATATGATTGTGGTAACCAAAGAGAACCTTAAGATCAAGCGTTTATTGGATGATGTTGAGAGGATCCTTCACGACGGAATCCTTACCGGCAAGATTGAACGCGTAAGTGGTATTCATATAATGATAATAGTATTAAGTTTAAATTCCTTTATGACTTTACTAACTGTATGTTTTTCTCCAGCGTGACGGAACTATGATCAGTCTGAAGAAACCTGAAGATATTGAGAACCTAGCTAGGATGGTTTTGGGTGGTATGGGCCTGGTCGGTGACGATGCTAAGTTCCTGCACATTATGCACTTGATGAAGAGGATGCTCTCCTACAGCACATACAACTTTGACAAGTAAGTATCATAACAACCGATGTTTCGAGATTCCTGATGTAAAAAATATCTAACAATTGTATGTCTGTACATATATAAATTTTTCATAAAACATAAAAAATTGCTCATAAAACCATATTTTAACAGATATACGTACGTGCCCACCGCTCTGGACCTGTACACCACTTGCCTGCGTGACCCTGTATTCTGGAGGCTGATGAAGCGCGTCACCGACACTTTCGTCCTGTTCAAGAAGATGCTGCCGAGATACACCCGCGAAGATTTCGAATTCCCCGGCGTTAAAGTTGAGAAGTTAACAACTGACAAACTCGTCACCTTCATGGATGAGTACGACTTGGACATCACCAACGCTCTGTACCTTGACGACGCTGAGATGAAGAAGAAGCACAGCGACTTGGTCATGGTTGCGCGCATGCGCCGCCTTAACCACCACCCCTTCAAGGTCTCCATCGACGTCACTTCCGACAAGACCGTTGACGCTGTTGTCCGCGTGTTCATTGGACCTAAATACGACTGCATGGGCCGCCTTATGAGCGTCAACGACAAGCGTTTCGACATGGTTGAGATCGATACTTTCTTGTACAAACTGGAAACCGGTAAGAACGTCATTGTGCGTGACTCCCTGGAAATGCACGGCGTCATCGAAGAGAGGCCCTGGACCCGCCGCCTGCTCAAGAACATGGCTACCACTGTCGGCACCATCACCAAGTCTGTTGATGTAGAGAGCTGGTGGTTCAAGACCCGCGTTGGCTTCCCGCACAGACTTCTGTTGCCCCTTGGTCTTACCGGCGGTCTGCCTCTGCAGATGTTCGTCATCGTCACTCCCGTCAAGACCAACCTGCTGCTGCCCACCGTTGACATGACCATCATGAAGGAGCGCAAGACTTGCCGCTGGAGCGTGTGCTTCGACACCATGCCGCTCGGCTTCCCCTTCGACAGGAAGATCGACATGACACACTTCTTCACTCACAACATGAAGTTCACCGACGTGCTGGTGTACAGGAAGGACATGCATATGTCCAACACCATCAAGGATGTGGACATGTCAGACATGATGATGAAGAAGGACGACCTCACGTACCTGGACACAGACATGCTCGTCAGGTGGTCCTACAAGGACGTCATGATGATGAGCAGAGACGATATGATGCGAATGTAAGGGTTAACGAGATATAAATTTCTTATAATGTATAATAAATAGCAATTCATAAATGTAATACATTCGTTTCAATGAACTCCACAAAGTTTCAATCATATTTGAGTTGTGTAGTCTGCACAAGTTTCAGTAAAGTTATTGGATTCCTCCTAAATACATCTCCTTCCGACCTCGTCTGAGAAGCGTAAATAGAAATACAAAATTTCAATTAACTTGTTCGTAAGGCGAGAAAGCCCGGGACTAACAAGATCTGATGTTCAAGCCAAACAAAGAATTTTCTTGTTTTTGAAGGAACTTTCGGTCTAATTGGTTGGTATTTCATAAATATTTTGTAACTTCGTAATAGTCCTAAAAACAAATCGGCGAGGGAAGGAGCGGAGTCTGGGCAAGTGTGTCCTAAATAAACAAACTTGGGGCAAACATTTAGAGTCCCTTTGATCCCGGCCGAGCCCTTTGAGACGGCCATTTCTTGCTCCACATTTACGTCGCCGTACCGACGCCGAGGGCAAAATAAATAAAACTACACATATTCAGCGGCGGCGAGAACACGACAAATGCTAACGTTTAATTAGATGAATGACTACTGTATTCAATAAACAGGTCGATTGAAAAGGTTCTATAGCTGTCAGAAGGACGATCACTCGTCCTGTACGAACGGTAAAATATAATTCTGTATAACAGTACCTAGAAATGTTCAAAAAATTATATTCAATTCGACATTTGTAAGTCTCTCAGATAACCGCTCTTCAAATAAAATGAGTGTCCAAACGTCAAACGATCGAACCAATCCCTTAATTAGTTTATTCTATTGGAACAAGTTAAGATCCTATTCAATGTGACAGACAGATCGAGAAAATATTCCCCTCTCCATTTAATTCTGAAAAGAAAAGGATTTGTGAGAATTACAATTAGAGCCTATTGGATCGCGAATTTTCACCGAAATTTCGGGCGTTACATAAACATTAATTATACACAGTGATTTGACAATTATTTGTTGAGGACCGAAAGTATTAAGTTCCTGTTTTCTTTGTACATTTCACCTCATTCTTTACGTTATTGTGAGGATGTACTCTCTCAGTTTTTCATTAGCTTTGTGCAGTCGTTTAAAGACAAAAGTATTCACATCGACGGTATGTACATTCACTACAAAGCAAAGAGAAGCATTCCGATACGATGAACAATTCTGCATCACTCGGTGCAATAATCGCAACAATATTAACATTCTTCTATCGGACTCATTCCGAGGCTTAGCACTACAAACGTTTGTGTGTGCTCGGCCTTACGTGTCTACCTTATTGAGTGTAAGGCACGGCGTGCACTGACGACTTGCGCCGGTATTTTGCAATTACATCACTCGGGCAACATTCTCAACCATCCATTAAATATGTAGCGACATCTATCAAGCTACATTCGAACTACTAATCCTACATCGCGCAAGTGACATTTACACGCGAGATTGCATATATACAACCACAATGGATCCACATTCGTATATATATATTTAATATAGCGATAGACCACTCGCTAAACTGGTGACCCCGCCTAAAACACGCCCGAAGGGAGCATCGTTCATATCTGTACCTCAGTGACACCATGAGCAGTGATTCTGAGCATACCGCTTCGTCACATCAGGATGCAGAACAAGGCGCACACAAATCGCGACGAACAAAGCGCGCGTCCATTGAAACGGCGCAAGAAACTTTCCGCGTGTCAATAAAGTTACCACCGTTCTGGCCGGATGAGCCGGATATCTGGTTCGCTCAAATTGAGGCCCAGTTTGCGAACGCAGGGGTGAGTACCGACGTTACAAAATTTAATTATGTTGTCGGACACCTGGACCCTCAATTTTCAAAAGAGGTGAAAGACGTAATCATGTCACCTCCTAGTACCAATCGTTACGACAGGCTGAAGACGGAGCTAGTAAAACGCCTCTCGGCTTCCCGCGAAAAAAAGGTGAAGCAGCTGCTGATGCACGAGGAGCTTGGGGACAGAAAACCATCGCAGTTTCTTCGGCACCTGCAAGGCTTAGCAGGCCCAAACGTGCCGGAGGACTTTTTGCGCACCATTTGGAGTAGTCGACTTCCCAGCAACATCCAGCCTCTCCTGGCGTCGCAGCCACAAAGCACTTTAGAGGCCTTGGCTGACCTAGCCGACCGAGTGCAGGATATCACCTCGCCATCCAACTACGTCGCTTCAACTTCCTCATCAGGGCCCTCCATCAGTGCGATGGCGGCCGAAATTGCAGAGCTGAAATGTGCTATGAAGGATCTCGCTACACAGTTGCGAGATAGCCGATCGAGTAATCGTTCGCGGAGCAGAGATCAGGGACGCAACCGATCATCGTCTCGCTCAAACTCGAGTTATCGGAGGCATCCACATTGCTGGTATCACTTCAAGTTCGGAGTTAAGGCCAATCGATGCGTGAAGCCCTGTGACTTCAAGACGGAAAACTCCCCAGGCGATCGTTAATGGCGACTCACGATTGCCCTACCACTTCTGGTCGCCTGTTCATCACGGATCGGAAAACAAAGACTCAGTTTCTCGTGGACACGGGCAGTGACTTATGTGTGTTTCCGCGGTATGTACTTAATGAACAGCGCGCCAAGTCAAATTATCAGCTATCGGCCGCTAACGGGACTGTAATTAATACTTATGGTTATTTACAATTAAATTTAGACTTTGGTTTGCGCCGTAATTTCCCATGGCGGTTTATAGTGGCGGATGTCACAAAGCCTATAATAGGCGTAGATTTCTTAAATTTTTATAATCTGCTTGTTGACATCCGTAACAAAAAATTAGTAGATAAGACTACCTCACTGTCTGTAATAGCTTCTGTAGCGAAGCCTTCTTCTACTTGTTCGGTCAAGGTCTCGACTGGGGATTCAAAATACCATTTAATTTTAAATAAATTCCCTGAGATCACACGACCTGCCGGTACACCACACAAACCAACACACCAAACCGTACACCATATACGCACTACTCCTGGCCCTCCCATTTTTTGTTCTCCTCGTAGGCTAGCTCCCGATAAACTTCAGATTGCCAAGCAGGAGTTTGATATTATGCTGAGCAATGGAACTGCCCGCCCATCTGAAAGCCCTTGGTCTTCCCCGCTACATTTAGCACCAAAGAAAGACAACACCTGGCGTCCCTGCGGTGACTATAGGCTACTGAACTCGAGGACTATCCCTGACAGGTACCCAATTAAACACGTTCACGATCTTACTCATAGCATAGCTGGTTGCAATATCTTTTCAACCATAGACCTGGTGAAGGCCTATAACCAGATACCTGTCAGCGAAGATGATATTCCGAAGACGGCAATAACGACTCCTTTCGGCCTGTATGAATTTCCGTACATGACCTTCGGGTTGAGGAATGCTGGTCAAACCTTTCAGAGATTCGTTGATGAAATGACTCGTGGGTTGGACTTCTGCTATTGCTACCTGGATGACTTTTTAGTATTTTCGCAAGACCAGGAGCAGCACGAGTCTCATCTTCACCAACTCTTCTCCAGGATGCAGAAATACGGTGTCGTCATCAACACTTCTAAGTGCGTATTTGGCGCTGACGAAGTTACATTTTTAGGATATCGTATCTCTGCAGCCGGAACTAAGCCTCTGGATTCGAAGGTGGAAGCCATCAAAGACTTTCCAACACCTAAAACAGTTAGGGAACTCAGGCGTTTCTTAGGGATGTTGAATTTTTACAGGCGGTTCATACCAAAAGCTGCGAAATTTCAAGGTCCCCTTAACGACCTGCTAACTGGATCAGTCAAGGGTTCACATCCCGTGGAAATAACTGGCGAGTCTCTCACAGCCTTTAACCAGTGCAAAGACAGCCTCTGCAATGCCGTATTGCTTTCACATCCTGACTTTCAAGCCCAACTCGCCCTAATTACGGATGCATCCGATCTGGCAATGGGCGCAGTATTGCAGCAGTTCAAGAATGATATTTGGCAGCCACTCGCCTTCTTTTCACGCAAATTGAACCCCGCTCAGCAAAAATACTCTCCATATGATCGTGAGCTCCTCGCGATTTATGAAGGCATAAAATACTTCCGCCACATGCTTGAGGCAAGACATTTTACGGTCTATACAGACCATAAGCCGTTGTTATACGCATTCAGCGAGAGAAAAAACAACTGCTCTCCACGACAATTTAGACATCTCGACTTTATTTCGTAGTTCACGACCGATATCCAACATATTTCGGGCAAGGACAATACAGTCGCTGATACCTTGTCCCGTGTCAATGAGCTGCAAACCCCAACCGCAGTTGACTTCCAAGCTCTTGCCAAATCCCAAGCCTCAGACCCTGAACTGCTGCAGCTACTTAATTCAAAATCGTCACTCAGACTAAAGAGGTTTGAAATCGACGGTAGCCCTAATAAATTACTCTGCGACATGAGTATAGGCACCCCCAGACCTCTTGTAACCCAACCATTCCGTAGACAAGTCTTTGACAGTCTCCACAACCTGAGCCATCCAGGAGTTAGCACTTCCGCAAAATTAATTGCTCAACGTTTCGTTTGGCCTGGAGTCCGTAAGGACTGTCGGGAATGGTCACGATCGTGTCTGAGTTGCCAACGCGCAAAGGTTAATCGTCACGTGTCATCACCATTGGGCACTTTCGACGTACCCCGCGTTCGATTTGCTTTTGTGCACATCGACCTTATAGGTCCTCTCCCTTTATCGCAGGGATACAGGTACTGCCTAACGGCTGTGGATCGTTTCACTAGGTGGCCTGAAGTGGTACCGATTGCAGACATAACCGCTGAAACGGTAGGAAAAGCATTACTAACGAGCTGGATTTCCCGCTTTGGCTGTCCCACAGATATTGTTACAGATCGCGGACGACAGTTCGAGTCCGCACTGTTCCAATATCTGGCAAAAATAATCGGATTCAAACACCGCAGAACTACTGCCTACCACCCAGCATGCAATGGCCTAGTGGAACGATTTCACCGGCAGCTCAAAACTGCGATAATGTGCCACATAAACAATAACTGGACAGAATCCCTGCCTTTAGTTTTATTGGGCGTCCGGAGCGCTATTAAAGAGGATCTTCACACTTCTTCTGCGGAGCTTTTATATGGCGAGCCCTTAAGGCTCCCTGGAGAATTTTTCAGCCCCATTGAGAACGGCCCTACTGACATCGCGGAATTCATAACCCGTATCCGCTCGTTTGCCGCAAAAATTAAACCCACCCCAGCCGCACGTCATATCAAAGGAAAAATATTTGTCCATAAAGACCTTGCGACCTCCAGCCATATCTTCCTGCGTGATGATTCACTGCGAGGTTCGCTACAACCAGCATACACTGGACCCTACGAGGTGGTCGAAAAGGGAGACAAAACTTTTAAAATCGCTGTCAAGGGTAAAGTGGTTACAGTCACCGTGGATCGGCTCAAACCGGCCTATATAATGGTTGACGCCCCTGAGCCCCACCAAGACACCCCCGATGCCTTAATTAAAACGACCAAGTCCGGCCGAAAGGTTCACTTCCCGGATTATTATCGCCCGTAGGACGGTCTCTGGAGGGGAGTGATGTGGCATTAAGAATAAATACTTTTTATCTTTTTATACGTTATTCTTAACTGGCCACTTGATTGAGTTTTTCTTCTCTCGACTGTCATTCAAGACAGGAAAAAAGAGTGTCAATCAAACATTACTTTTGGTTCTATTTATTATCTTTAATGGATCCACATTCGTATATATATATTTAATATAGCGATAGACCACTCGCTAAAAATATATTTTGAATTTCGAATAAGCCCCGGCGCCGGCTTTGTGTCGATCCGATCTTTTTGTCGATCGCATAATTGGAATGCTTCCGATATTTCATTTTGTCGGCACAGTCTGACTTGTGCAGCCGCCCTGTATTGAACACTGTGGAACTCAATTTGTTCTGACTATCAGATTAAAGTGCAGTTTTTGTACAGTCTTGCACTTTATTTATATTCCTTACTATAAGCCTTTATGAATAGTTTGTATTTTTAACTAGATTATTTGAAATTCTTACATGCAATGAATTATGCCTATTTATATATTGAAATTTAGGTGAGTAACCAATTGAACATGAAGAATAAGAGACTGCACCACGGCTGGTGCAGTGCTTGAAAGATCGGCTTCTGCTTCGCGTGTAACGGGTTTCATCCCCGGTAGTTGATCCAGGTTGTTTGTGTATTGTGAATATTTGTTTTTTTAAAACGGTAGAGATTGTATGGCATGAATTCTTAATGCATCATTTATTTTTAATAATTACTTCGCGTTAAATCTAATAACCTTACATATATCGATGTACAAACAGACATTAATTATTATTATATACAAGTAGAACAAGTCAAGTTGTTAAGTAGGAACATATCGATACAACACGAAGTCGCGCCGTCTCAAATTAATTTGGCATCCGGCGCGTGCTTACATACAACTTACGTATGTACTGCCGATACTTATTACATGGCTCAATAACTTAATCACAGCTTTGGAAGTCTCCTTGTGCATGCACGGAATAATAAACTTTGTGTAGTAATTGTAAGATTGGATATTGAGTTATACGTATTGTAGCGTCAATATTAATATGTAATTAGTACATTGTAGTTAATCGTAGAAAATAAGTTAGTAAAAAAATGTATGTTTAAATTGTTCCTACAAAATTCTAGCATAATTATATAAATTGTTGTATAACATATTTATTTTATGTTTTTTTTGCAAGTACAAGTAGGTATACTATTGTGTCGCTTATGTTTTTTGAATACAGATTTGAAAGGAAAGGAAGTTATTTTGATTATTACTAGATACCATAAGCATTAAATACAAAAATATAATAAACCTGCACTATGTATGACTTACTCTTCAAATGCAAGTTTATAAGCTTAGTAGGTAAACTAAGCAAACGCGGCGGCGACGGCGACTAAAGTCCACGAAATACCTTTAGTAAAAATATTGAATCAATTTCGAAAAATCTTGAATTCTTATAGATATTTTATTTAAAAAGCACAATGTTCGTTCCGAGTCCACCTATCACAGTTACATGCTCCGACGGGATCCATGAAATATGCAACGTTCGCCTCCAACCCACTTCTGTTCTGCGAGAAAAGATCCGCGCGCTACTTCAGCGGATCCCGCCGAACTAACAATACAAATACCGACGCCAATCACTCGCTCGGTAATGTACGAATGAATAACGGGATATAACGTAAAATACGCGAGACGGAACAATTTGCCGAGAACATGAATATACGAAATCTGAGCTCTCATTACTGTTCGATATTTTTAATAGAATTTCAATAACAGAAATCTAAGATTGTATTTACCCTACAGATAAATTTTAATTGCACTACAACGAAATAAAATACAGGTATTTGGCGATACATTTGTATAAAATGTTTGTATTTGTGTATTTTTGGGCGTTCGCCCAAGCCCACATAGACATACAAATACACACACATACAAACACACGCACGCGCACGTACGTAAAATGTGTATTTGCGCGCACTCAGTTAAATGATTGATAGGAAGTTTAAGAGATGCTTAAAGAAAATCATTTTATAGGTTCTTAAATAGCGCACATTATAAGTGAGTAATTTGCGTTAAAATCTTTATCCAACTGATTGACTGACTTAAAACTAATCAAAAGAGCCGACAAGCAACAAAAAGTATAATAAGTTATCTACTCTACATAATATTATTCAAGCCACAAAAAGAAAGAACACCGTGATACAAAGAAAATATTCTAGATTGTTCTCCGATGCAATCCCAAGCGAGTGCTTTGTCTTTTCTCTTTTTTAATTAACGTTCATAAAGCCGTCTCACGTAGCGCTGTAAGATATCCAGTTATTTCTACTTTAGAATACATAATATTACGAATATGAGACAGCCACTTATGTATTCAGCGTTAGTGTCCCATATCCAACAACTAAATTGAAATAAATATTTTTATACAATCTTATTTCTGCACATGACGTAAAAACTGCAGTTTCTGCTTTCAAATGCTCTTTAAACCGTCTTAGTACTACTTACTGTCATAACTGATTCATTTTATTCATGGGAAACACTTTTATTAGCAATTATTTTCCACTTTTAACTCCCTGTTTTTACACTTCAAACCCAGTCCGCTTCATGTTTCATTCAGATTTCATACTAATTTTATAAATGCGAAAGTACATATGTTTGTAATCTCTTCACGCTTAAACCGATCATAATAAATGAAATTGGTGTATGAATATGGACATAGTTGATATCCATTTATGTAGAAAAGCTTTTAGGAGAGTTTTTAATCCCGGATCTCCGGGTTTCATACTCTCAATGGACGACCCTTGAGAGGGCGAAAAGGGGGTGAAATATTTTTACTTTTAGTAGTATTACAATTTTGAATTAAGCACTATGTATTACACAGTAATCTTATATAATGTTATTATTTACCTATATATACGGCCGACCCGCAATAGGCTAGCGTGGTGAACTATAGCCTAATCCCTCTCAAATGAGAGGAGACCCGTGCCCAGCAGTGGGACATTAATGGGTTGATGATGACTGGTATATACGGCATGGAAGAATTACAGAAAATTATGCACTTTTTTCAAATTATGCAATTACACTTTACATTTTTAGACAATAATCGGACAACCAATAACAAGTCTCCACGTTTAAAACTAGAATAATTAAAAAGAACTAGTGAATATAAGAATAAACTTGAGACCTAGTACTACCACAGCCTAGTATACTTCACTTCAGTTTTTGAAAACGTTAAGACTTAGGCACCTCCTTGCTATAACTATACTTGTGTTAAACACATTTACTTTAACTAAAATTGTAGTTTGGCTAGGGAATCCTTTATTTTCTTAAAAAATACCATAAACCTTTAATAATTTAAGTTTTCGTAAGAAATAAATAAGCAGATAGGTAGATAAGCTAGTCTAATTACTAATTCTACATACATAATATCACGCGTGTCGTCCCCGTAGGGCAAGCAGAGGTGTACTAATGTACACCCACGTTTTGCCCGTATGTTTTAGGTCCCATGTAATAGGGGGCGAGCTTATTGCCATTAAATTCCGAGCTGCTACTGAGAATTTCATAGAAAAACCCAATAACACTTTGCTCGACCTGGGAATTGAACCCAAGACCTCTTGCTCGGCAGTCGCACTGTACGGCCACTAGACAAACGAGGCAGTCTACTAATTCTACGTAGAAGAAATCACTTGCAAAATCTATATTAATAATAAATCAAGCTACAATTAATTATTATTGGTTCAATTTCAATGTTAACCATCCCTATACATCGTGTAGTTTCCTGATCGTCTTTACCCCAGAGTGGGATCATTTACAAAATTATTCCATTTCCCCGGCGCGAGAGAACGCTTTGCATATGTATCGAGGCGATCTAGACGAGAGAGAGAGAACTTGCATGAAACTAGCATAACCGTAGTTTTACGACTTGAAAACAATAATATATATACAGCCGGTGATATTGCGAGGTAGCAGTGTGTTAATGCTTTAGAACTGTCGTTACAGTGTTCTGAATGTCTCTGTAAGTCGGTTTAGGTATACGCGGTGATGTAAATATAATGTGGAAGTTGCTTTTTTTCTCTTTCAGGCAACAACAAGTTCACGATACGATGTTGTAATGTTTGCACAGCAATATATTGCAGCTGAGTATCTTACAACCACTAATAAAATAATTATTGCAATAAAACAATGATATTAGTCTGCCCGTGACCATGGCTGCTGTAAAGGATCCGAAACATCGGCATTTATATCAATATACTGTGATAGAATCTGCAAAAAAAATTTATAAAGTATTTGGCACTTGTGTTGTCGCGTGAGAAATGAATAAATATAGATAAAAACAAATACTATACAAAAAAAAAATTAAGAATATAAATGGATCAATCGAAATTGCTCTCAATTATAAGTAGCAATTTCTCGTGTCCGGAGCACATTGCTCACGCGGCATGTCAGCCACAAATGGATGGCTCTTGTATCTGACACATCAATCAAAAAGCCCAATACCCAGCATTGAGGGCGCCACTGTCGCGGGCCATCGGCCAGCCAATCAGGACTCCTATCGACTAATTTGCCGCGATATTTATCTAGCGGAGAGATCGATTCGTCGGAAATTGAGCATCTCTTTGACTTACGGTAGATACTGTAACGTCAGTCGATAACGTCAGGCGGAGGCAAGTGGATTTTACCAATTTAATTTGCTTTTCCTTTTTCCATCAGTTTCTTTGCCTTTAAACTCAGAAATGCTTTAGGAATTTATTTACTGCTGACTACTCGCTGGTAAGTAACAGCGTAGCGTAAGCTTAGTATCTCCTTGTTTCGGCTTTGGGAGTGTACGTACATCTCAAACGTTACACGATTATATTATGAGATGTGAGATTATTATATATTATGAAATTAATTTCTTACAATAAGCTCGTAGGGGGTGACTATTCTGACAGCTTGGGAATTCAGTTTGCTGTCAGTTTAGTAACTCTCTTATTTTAAGAAAACTAGACGGTTTCTTCAGGGTTGCCGACGCCTCTGGTGTTGCAAACGTCTATAGGCTACGCTTATCATCAGGCGTGCAGTATGGTTGATTGCCACTACTGTGACATAATTGAAAGAAAATAAATAACAATGGTTCAATTTCCTTATCTAACTTATATTATTCGATAACTTCATTAAGCGCGTTACCGTATTCAGAAGGCAATAATAACCGGTATAATGAGTTTATAACAAATTAACTTCATAATTTCGAAATAGCTTCTCGGAGAAGGCGCGTTGTTGGGAGGATTCTAATTGATAAATTGCTGAACATTAATCATTTATCCAATTAAAAAATAAATTATTTACAGGATATCTTCACTGAGAGGGTGTTTGAAATTAATTCGCTAAATTGGCATGGTAAGCACGCAGTAATTATACATGGCAACTGTTTTTTGACGCGATAAACATGCTTATATTCGAATTTTATATAAGCACATAATAGTTTCCAAGATCTTTAAATAAATATACATACATTTTGTTGTTATAGGAAACTGTCTGCATTTCAACTAGATTCGCTCAACCTAAGAAGAAAATATATTCTTTATATATTTTAAACTAGGTATGGTAACGACAATAAATTGTGCACGATACAATTTAATTTCTTTTAACTACTGTCTGCGTTGCACTATTTAACTTTGACTGCAACCGCATTGACATTGACAGCTGTCAAATTTGATATCTGTCAACTTGATGGCTATGTACGTAATCAGGTCAGAAATCTTAAAAAAAGTAGCTTTAATTTACAAAAGGAGAGGTGCATTCAGTATATTATAAGCTTATCATTAAATGTTCGCAGGTAGCGCTGAATCCAGCTCAGTTCACTTCTTAGTTACAGCGCCCAGACTCCATCCATCATCCAGCACAATACACAGCAAGCTGCAGCTGAGTGAAGCACGCATTACTCACTGACTTCGTGATAGATGGCACCTGAGCGTGATGCGAGTAGCATTTTATTTGTCTGACTTTAGAGAGCTGTTCTTTTTAGTGTTAGGTATTAAACGAAACTAGATAATTTCGTTTGGTTTGAGAACTGTTGGAAAGTGTATGTTCAACTTTTTGTTTTAAGCGAGACTTATCGTAAAATTTGTGCTTAGTAGAATAGTTTGGTACGAAGTAACATTTGTCTTCCCGTTAACAGACTAATTAGAGACACCATATATTAGCATGTATTTAGCTGTAAAGATTAGAACAGAGATGTAAAGATATATATCTACCCCCAGTTCACTGGTGTGTTATTAATTCCATGTAATAGGGTACAAGCCAACTGCCACTAACCGGTAATGAATTTTCTAATAGAAACTTCCAATAAATATATGATTTTTCAACCAGAGAATAGAACCCAAGAACGAAAATAAAAGCCCTCAATAATCGCTTTCAATAACTAGACTTATGGGGTAGTTCATTTTAGAAACGTTTGTTTTCTTTTAATGGTTATAAGGAGGCAGGAGGCTCACCTGATGGTAAATGATCACCGCCGCCCGTGGAATATTGAACTTTTAAATAATGTTGATAAGAGTGTTATGTTAAAACAATTCGGCGAGGTGTAAACCTTGGTGTTCAATAGCTAAACAATAGCGGCGGTTGCCAAACAAGTTCGCTCTATTGTTGTTAGAGTTCGATATATATAACACATTTCGTGTCTCGTTCTTTGCCCGCGATGAACTTCTGAACAGATTTTAATGAAACTGCGTAGGTATTGTACTTAATTTGAGGGGTAGGATAGGTAGTTTTAATTTTACGTATTACGCAAATGAAGTTGCGAACACAGTAGCATATACTTCATCTGGGCTTAACTTATAAAAACTAACCTATTTTATCATTATCATAGAATACATAAAGCGTCTATCATATTTTTTTAAATGCGCTTTCGTGTATCTGTATCTCTGCTTACCCCTTAGCGTATGATTGGCGTGGACTATAAAGTTCACAACGTCAAAAGTTGTGTACATCTTGCCAGTTTACATGTTACAAGTGATTGTAGCAGCTTTGTGTTATCTGAAGTCGTTACAGACGCGAGCAATAAGTAACAAGTCACTTAACAAAGTGACAACCTCGCAGAAAGTTAGCGCACTTATATAATTATTAACTTTGAATAAATTATACGTTGTGTATTATTCTTTGATGACTCAGTTTTAAAGCCATCCTTGAGATGGTAAATAGTATATCATAATCTGATAAAACACATATAATAAATGGTCAGGATGGAGTAATGGTATGCTATAGTGACATGACCATAGACTCCTAAAACTCACAGGTCTCAAGTTCAAATCCCAGGCTCCTTCTGCGACCTATGAGTTTTAGAAATCGACTGCGTTTTAATCATGATTCGCTTCAATGGAGACGGACAGATTCTTACATCTTCAAGCTTGTGGTAAGTCAGCGTGGTCCGCAGTCAATCTGATTGACTGGATTGAGGGGACTAAATATGTTGATATATAGGTAATCAAATTGTTCTTGTTGGGAAATAAATTGATGGTTACTTGACAAAAAGTGACAATTTTATTAAGAATATATCGATATTTATCCACTTGGTTTATGAAATATTTGCAGGTGTGGTATTATTTTACCTTCTCACAATAACGATCATTGAATCGTTTACAAATTAATAAATTTTATTCAGTTATAAATACAAGAGTAGTTCATATTTTACTTTTACACGGGAATAATGTGATAACAAAGCCTTTATATCCTAACTCTTACCTTTCTCTACTTTAGCAGTTAATTCTACAATCGCTCCGAGGCTTGAACTGTCAGAGTACCTAAACTATCAAATATAACCGTTCTTCTCTGTTATACAAACCTTGTTAACTTGCCAGCAACTAGCACTGACAGTCAAAAATGTTAGTTGTTAACGTTCAAAAGCTTTCATTTAGTTGAGAAGTTATAAGAGGAACATTTATTAACTTTTGAAAGTGGCCGGGAGAAATATTACGGAGTCAAAGCACAATATTTTCGACGTTTGAAAAATAATAGAGTATTGCAAAAGTTGTCGTTAAATGGAATAATGGATAGCCCAGTGGCCTATATTAGGGGAGCATTCTCTTAGCGCGGGCGAGATGGGGCGGGTGAGAGGCGGCTGAGGGGGGAGGGTGCGGCGCGTCCGCTAACAGGCCGCGTTCATTTGCTCTGTTTGCCACACTCCATTCACTTTTCAATCGCATTTCATCAGTTTTCAATTCTCTCGCTTCATTTGCCTTGCGCCAGCGCTTTGTTTGTAGTCTTGTGTTCTGTCCAGATAGATGCCCAACACAGCTATGTTGCTACAACAGTACATTGTTAAAACTCATTGGCCCAGATACTATTCATACATTAAGAAGGGACGCCGCAAACAATAGGTCTGTAAAAGGATTATTTTCGTATGACTGTGTAAATATGACTTGTTTCCTATTACGTGAATATTGTTTCAGAATATTGACGCGCCGAGCATCTCAGCGGCGATTTGATCTCCTGAAACAATCGACGACAAAGTTTTAATACCATCAAACATTTTCAGCGAAGGGAAACTGATCGTGAATTCAAATCCCTTTACAATGCTCCATTGAACTAGCCGCCAACATAAGTCTTGTACAAAAGACAATCCAAAATAATCCTTATTACTCAATATGGAGGCTTAAGCGAAATGCAAATGAGTCTGGCAGGAGTGACAAAATTATTGTTATTTTAATGGCGGAAATGTGATTCAGTTTGTTATCTGGCGCCACTGTTAGTGTATTTAGATGATGTGGTGTTTGCTGTGGCGACAGCCTGCTCATTAATCTTTCGCAAGTGGCAAGATCTTGCATATACAATGAAGTTGCTTTGGAAGCTGTAGAACATCTAGCTGTAAAAGAGAATGTGTCACTCAAGATGCAAATGTAAGTGGTAACAAAGTATTAAACCAATAAAACTGTTGTAGAACTGTCTTCGATTCAGAAAAAGCCGTCAACGAAAGTTTAGTAAAGTTCCTCGGAGGTATGAAGAAACACCAGCTGTGTAAAACCTTTTAGAATTCTAAAGCGCCGGCTCCCGACGTTCCTAGGCACACATCCAATCTGGGAGGTCCCTGTTGAGTAATCTCAGTGTGACAAATCGTCTCTCCTTTGTGTCGGAGGCGCTTCGGCAATCTGTCTTACCTATTTGCGTTTAGGTTTTTTCAATTTTGTTCGCACCCGCGCTACCCTGAGGCTACCTTGGAAGGTTTGGTTTGTGATGTAGTATATGTATGTACCTACTATTTCAATGTGTGTAACCAAATATATAACTCGTGTAGTAACATAATAAAGTTTAGTCTTGTACCATATCTTGTGATGTTTCATTCAATCTGACACCCGACCGTACATGGCGACCCTGCCAGGATTTGAATCATGTGCGCGATTAGTGTAGACTTTGCGCTGCGAGACAACTGTTTAAGTGAGAGATACAGTAAAAGTGACTTTCAATCATGTGTAACTCAAAAGTAACTAATGAAGAGGTATTTCTCAATCAAAATAGCGCCGCTAAAAACACCGCGACGGTGGAGGAATTCAAATTTCATTTGTCGGCCATAAGTATCGTGTTAACAATCATTTGCACGATTTTATTCCTTGGTGCGCTATACTTGATGTACAAAATTTACAAGAGATGTCATGAGTCTTGGGCGCGAGAGCAGATAACGAGACATGTCTTAAGGCGTTCTTTGGATAGATCCAGAAAGTACCGCGGCGGTGCTTGTGGCATGTCTGCAAGCGAGGAATGTCGGGTCCATGCTTCAAACAAGGGTCCCTGACAACACAACACAACACAACACAGAGGCGTACAACAAATGATACAATTCGACTAGTGTTCTTGTGAGTTCTGCGTCCTAATAAATGTGTAAAAGTGCGGCAATTCTAATACGGACAGTGTACGCGTGTGTGTAAGCAGTGGAATCATAATCGCGATTTAGGTATATGAACTATAAAATTATGAACAGTTATGTATGAGGAGTTATTACAGATATACAATGACCTTGGTAAGATAAGAATATATTTAATAAAAATAGGGCCAAGTAGGCGAAGAGGTGAAATTGTTTTGAAAAAGCTAAAAGAGGCCGATAAATTACTGAGTACTTTCAATGAGAATTTAGACCATTTAAGTTTGCTTAAAACCAGGTTAAAAGACGAGGAGTTATGTAAATTTAATAAATTACACAAAGATTTTGTTAGCTTGTATGAAAATATTTTAGATTTGTGTAATAGTTCATCGACTGAAGGATCGATATTAGAACTAAATATGGCGAAATTTGATTTAAAGATCGCCTTGAGCTTATTACCAGTTTTAAATGACGACGGCACAAATACAAAACAACTTATTGATGGGATAGAGTACTATCAAACGGAACTTGACTCAGACAGTCAAATTAAATTAATAAATTTTGTTTTAAAAAGTCGACTTTCGCAATCTGCTAAACTCAAACTTAATACAAAATATGACAATGTAAATGAGCTAATCAAGGCTATGAAAACATGCTTGTTACCTAAAAAATCGGCAACGGCCCTGCAACACAAATTGTACAATTTGAAACAAAATGATCTTTCTATAGATGACTACGGTAAGAAAATAACAGAGTTGTTTGTTGACTTGACGATTTCCCAATCTGAAGGCAATGAGTCTAACTTTGGTATATTGAAGCCTATAAACGAAAAATTAGCCATTAAAAGTTTTGCCGACGGATTGAGAAATCGTCGGCTAAGCATTATAATAGCAGCACGACAATTTACATCTTTAGGTGATGCCATACAAGCAGCCATCGATGAGGAGGTTTCAACACCGTCCACTTCAGGTGATATTTTATTTATGCGTCGTAATAACCACTATTACCAATATAGGAATTCCAGAGGTCAAGGGGTGTCACGAGGACGAGGACAAGCAATCCCACCGGCGGAACGGAGGGATGATCGAATATCACAAGCAGGTCGTGGTGGATGGAGATCTCGCGGCCGTGGTGCATCAAACTATGGAACTAGAGGTAGGATTTTTTTTAACCAAGCTAATAACCAGGAACAGCAACAAAATACGCATATTTTGACAGATGCAAAACCGCAAGAAAGTCAATCTGAAAATAATAACGATAATTTAGAAGAGTTTTTTCGTGAATAAAAGCGTTATGATGTCATGTAGTAGCTTATATCATATTTCATTACACTCTCAACATAATAATCTTACATATACGTGGCTAATCGACACCGGTGCTTCCATATCGGCTATAAAATATAAACACATTGCTGAGTTGAATGTACCCAACCAAAAAGAGAAGCTTGTTGTAAATGGTATTGGGGGAAAAATTGAAGCGATCGGTTTTGTTTATCTTGAATTAAGAGCAGGTGATCAAATTCTAAACCATAAATTCTACGTATTTGAATCTTTACCCTGCAAAGCAAGTGGCATTTTAGGCCAAGACTTTTTGAGCAAATATCATTCGATAATTAACTTTAGAAATAACTCTTTGGTATTATATAATAATAATAAGGAAATTAGTTTGCCGATTACCAAACATAATGAGACGCTAACTATACCGGCTAGG
This sequence comes from Craniophora ligustri, assembly GCA_905163465.1. NCBI lineage: Eukaryota > Metazoa > Arthropoda > Insecta > Lepidoptera > Noctuidae > Craniophora > Craniophora ligustri. Next base: position 313,351 of record LR990963.1, read on the forward strand.
TCCGAAAGTACGCATTTCATTGCGACCGACATAACGGAGGACTGTGTAGTCTGCGCGGCGGAAATAGGAAACGGAATATTTTTAGCAAGTACATTGACAAACCCCGTGGATGGAAAGCTACCAATTAGAATCTTGAATACTACAGAGAATGATTTTTATTTACATAACTTTCAACCTAGTATACATAAAGCAAGTGATTACAATATTTGTATATTTGACAAGCCTAGTAAAAATGCAGAACGAGTCAAAAAATTGATACCTTTATTAAAATTAGGTCATTTAAATACGGAGGAACAAATTAGTATTACAAACATATGTGCAAAATATAATGATATTTTTTATCTCGAAGGAGACCGGCTCACTACGACAACTATATATAAACATTCAATAACTATACAACCCGGCACTAGACCAATGTACAGCAAACCTTACAGGCTCCCACATTCACAAAAAGGGGAAATACAGAATCAAATTGACCACATGCTCGAACAAGGTATAATTGAACCTTGTAATAGCGAATGGTCTAGTCCCGTTCTGTTAGTACCAAAGAAATCAAACGGAGAAAAGAAATGGCGTCTAGTCATTGATTACCGAAAGCTAAATAACTGTGTACAAAATGATAAATTCCCTCTGCCAAATATTCATGAAATATTAGACTCACTATCTGGTTGCATTTATTTTACGCACTTAGACTTAAGTCAAGGCTTTTATAACGTGGAACTCGAACCCAGTAGTAGAAAATTTACAGCTTTCCATTCAGGCCAATTTCAAATGACTAGAATGCCAATGGGTCTTAAGACAAGCCCAAACTCATTTGCCCGAATGATGACAATGGCAATGGCGGGCCTTAATTACGAAAAGTGTTTATGTTATCAGGACGATTTGATTATAATGGGACGGGATTTATTGAACCATAACAAAAATTTAATCGAAGTGTTAGAAAGATTACGCAGTGTCAATTTAAAAATAAATCCAATAAAGTGCGACTTTCTTAAAAAGGAAATGCTCTATTTAGGCCACGTCGTAACAGACAGCGGTGTGCTACCCGATCCAGAAAAGATTAGTGCTATACAAAACTATCCAGTTCCTCAAAACACACACGAAGTAAAGCGATTTGTAGCCTTAGCCAATTATTATCGCAAATTTATTCCAAATTTTGCAAAAATTGCAAACAGGTTAAATATTTTGTGTAGGAAAAATGTAGAATTTATTTGGAATAGTGACGCAGAAAAGGCATTTCAGACACTTAAAAAATGTATGTCTTCACCACCAGTTCTACAATATCCGGATTTATCAGATAAAAATCAGTTTATTGTACAAACAGATGCGTCAGGTTACGCGATAGGAGCGGTTTTATCCAATAGCAATGGTCGGCCAGTCGCTTACGCCAGTAGGAGTTTAAACAAAGCTGAACGAAATTACCCGACTATAGAAAAAGAACTCCTGGCTATAGTATGGGCCGTAAAACATTTTAGACCCTATTTGTATGGTCGTCCATTCAAAATAATAACCGACCACAAACCACTGGTATATTTATTTAGTTTAAAGGAGCCGTCAAGTAGACTACTAAAATTTAGATTATGTTTAGAAGAATATGACTATTTAGTTGAATACGTCAAAGGTCAACAAAATGCGGCCGCCGATGCTCTATCTCGAATTCCAATATCGTCAAAGGATTTAAAGAGCATGCACGAATGTTTATGTGTAATGACACGAGCACAAATCAAAAAATTACAACAAACTTCTCATATTCCTGAAGATACCGCAGACAACTGTGTCTCAAGTCAAGCAAGGATTGTAGGAACAATTAATAAACCTAATAATGCAGTAGAGCTGCAATTAATTGATAAAACAAGCCTAAACAGGCTACAAAATACAAATAGAATATCTAGGGAAAATGATATATTTTCATATGATAATGAAAAAAAGGTTTTGTATATAAATCCATCTGCTCGATCACAAATGACGCCAGCCGCATTTGTGAGAGCGATGTGCGATTTCTGCAAGGTCATTGATATACAAGAAATTTATTTTGTGAAAAATAAATACAATAACGTATTTTTAGAAAAAATAACTAATGAGATTAAAAGATATACTAAATGGGAAGGGCCACGGTTATGTATTTTAAATGATATAGAAAGAATAGATAATTTAGAAGATAGGAGAGTCATTTTGAATGACTTTCACTTATTACCCACAAGTGGCCACGCAGGCACAAAAAGAATGTTTAACAACATTAAAAAATATTATTTCTGGCCTGGTCTCGAAAAGGATATAAATAACTTTGTTAAAAAATGCTCTTTTTGTCAAAAACACAAGTATACGGTTATGGTAAAAGAACCCATGGTTATAACCACAACAGCACAATCTTCGTTTGAAAAAATATTTTTAGATATCGTAGGGCCACTAGATAGAGATTATAATAACTACACATATATTTTAACACTTCAGTGCGAACTGTCAAAATATGTATGTGCCTTTCCACTAGTGAGTAGAACATCAGCGGAAGTCGCTCGTGTGTTCGTCAACAACTTCATTCTCGTGCACGGGGTGCCTCGGGAAATTGCTACTGACAGAGGTACGGAGTTTATGTCAGAGACATTCAAAACGGTATGTACAATTCTCAATATTTCTAAACTGAACTCAACAGCGTATCATCATCAGAGCATTGGCGCTTTGGAGAATTCCCACAAAACCCTAGGAGCCTTTTTAAGAATACACATTAATCAAAGACCAGACTCATGGAGTTTATGGTTACCTTTTTGGGCCTTTGCATACAACACCACAGTACATTCATCGACAAAATTTACTCCTTTCGAACTTGTCTATGGAAAGAAATGTAACTTACCAAGTAATCTTTTAAAAACAGTAGACCCACTCTACAATTATGACAATTATCCCCTTGAGCTTAAATATAGATTGCAGGTTTCACAAACAGAAGCCCGGAAAAACTTAATTAATTCGAAATTAGAAAGGAAAATCAGATATGATCAATATGTAAGACCTATAAAATATAAAGCAAATGACAAAATATTGATTAAAAATGAAACTGGTAATAAGCTCTCAAATCTTTATAGTGGTCCTTACATTGTTATTAGAGATTTATCACCAAATGTAGAGGTAAACATCAATGGTAAAAATGATATTATTCATAAAAACAGAACGAAGTTGTATTACTCATAATTATGTATAGTAACAATACCTAAGTTACTGACCTACATTGCGATCGTGACTGTAAAATTATATACGCTCATGTTACACTGGATAGATTATACCAGCTAAAAAGTACATGTATTATTTCAAACATTATTTGCTTATATTGTTTGTAATCATAGCTATAAGTAAAAATTGTATAAAAAAAAAAAAAAAACAATAATATTAATATGTAAGGTAATCATAGGTATAAGTAAAAAAAAAAAAAAAAAAAAAAAAAAAAAAAAAAAAAAAAAAAAAAAAAAACATAGAATAGTTTTTTTTCTTTTTTTTAATTGCCCTGGGAGGTGTGATGTAGTATATGTATGTACCTACTATTTCAATGTGTGTAACCAAATATATAACTCGTGTAGTAACATAATAAAGTTTAGTCTTGTACCATATCTTGTGATGTTTCATTCAATCTGACACCCGACCGTACAGGTTATTCAATTGGGCTAAACTTTGTCGGAATTTTTATTAAGGTTCTGTATTTTGAGCTGATGTTGTAGTTAGTTATTGTTTTAGGTCATTGTTTTTTGAAATTGTTGAATAGGGTTTGTTTGGAGCAATGACGTTTACAATAGCATCAAGTTAAGTGTAATATTAGGTTTCCAGATGTTTATCTATTCTTAATTGATATACAACTACTTTTTACGGAATGTTCGCAGGCGAAATATTAGCGTGGATGCTGCAGACAATTCAAAACTTCGGGGTTGAATAATATCAATATATCGCAATCATTATATCATCATCGTCATCAGCCTATATTCGTCCACTGCTGTACATAGATCACTGCATTCCCCTAGTGAACGCCACAGAGCTCGATTTTCAGCTCCCCGTCCTATTAGCCAGTTATATTATCCATTACTAATATTCACGTAAGTGTAATATATCAGTATCTATTCTCAATATGACCTTTCTAACAGTATAGGGTTTTTAATAAGAAAATAATTTACAATTGAATGACGAAAAAATACGTAAAATAATCTTTTATCTCGAGGATACTTCAAAGAATGTTCACCTTCACCGATAAAAGTCCTGGCTTGAAACAATCTATAAATAAAAGGCCAAGGGGCCGACAATGTCACGTGGGAGGCTTTTGAGCCCATCTCAGCGGTGTGAAGACGGTTTGGTGGAAGGCGGAGACAATTTCTCACTCGGTTAGCGAATGTTTACACAAAAGGAGTGCTGACTGACATGTACTGGAGCTTTCATCTTTTGTTTCGAGAATTGGAACAAAATAAACTCGGGTTTATTGTACCTACAATAAATTTGAGTTGTCATTTTTATAAAGCTATTTGAGGATTTGCGGGTAATTGAATGAAGGAAGGGTCGAAAATACTATGACAGTTGAATTTTGTTAGTTATCACTCACATCGGAATTCAATTCTGTATTCAATTACGTAGTATTTTGGTTTTGTTTTTTTTTTATTCTTTGGCTGTTTTCTGATTGATAGGAATACTGTTTTTCTCCTTACAGCTTTAACATCGTTTTTTTCCTGCCATTCAATATAATTTTAGTAGTGTTACACGTCATAATAACATAACATACCATCACCTCGTCCCCGGAGGAGTAGGCAGACGCCTGCTAAAGTACACCCACATATCAACGGTATGTTTTAGGTCCCATGTGATAGGGGAATGGGACCTGAAAGTGACCAGCAAATATTGTGTTATGAACTAATTAGTAAGCTAAATAAAATTAATGTCATGTTTCGCAATCAGCTTATGACAACATATCATAAGCAATATTAATCCTTTTCGGTTGTGTAACTAGAAAATAAATACACATTTGCATCCCATTTGCTGTCCCAACTAAATTGATTAAATTTCCAACGTTTTCATCGCACGAGTGCAATTTATAACAGCTAACTTTATAATCAACGTTCGTTTCACTTGAAATTGTTTAATTGGTGTAATTCTGAAGATCCTTTTCGCATTAAAATTCATCAAGCAAGTAACGAGGAAAGTTTCAACCAACTCCACTTTATTAAGACAGTAGTTGTGGAAATATACGGTGAGGCGACAGTGAGGCGCGCGGCGCGGACCCGCTGTGCGCCGCACTTCAGGCGGATTGAGTGTTGGTGTTAGCGATTATAGGGACTCTTCACTAATTGGTCAATCAACGCGGCCAAACTTGCCTGTTTTAATTGTTAATTTTTTTTTTGTTAATTTTTTAATTGTTAATTTTTTAATTGTTTTAATTGTCCGGGGGCAGCGGACGAATATTCAGTTCCCGAGCCCCCGGCGCAGGTGCGAGTCGGAACACCGGGGTTCGGTTTTAGTCGGTAAGAGTCCGACAGACCCCCTCGCCCTCCCCGGGGCGGGGGACATCCATGAGGATTTCCACCCCGTAAACAAAAAAAAAAAAAAAAAGTAAGTATCCAACATGTTAGAAGAATAAAGAAAAAACATTTCTACAAACAGAGCCACATTTATGAAAAATAATTGACAAACCAGTTCATTAAGAAATAAATACCTAAACTAAAAATATAGATCTAAATATGGCCGTCAGTTCTTTTTGAAATATTAACAGATATCGATACATACATCAAGATTACTCGGGGCCTCATTAAATAACAACGACACACAACGGTATATGTATAAATCTTTCTCAAGCATCATATGGAGCGTTGCGTTTTTATACCGAACAACTATACCTAAGAGTAATTTGTGCTTTTACTCGCAGTATGTTTTCCACTGAAACTTTGTGACAGTATATAGTAAGATATAAGTTGCTCCTTTAGAATATCGGCCAGTGATGGCGGGGATAATCTTATTTACCTCAGAGAGATTGAATACATCATTCGGATTATTTGAGGCATCAATATCACGAATTTACGCAAGGAAGGAAATTTGTTGGAAACTACAGTTAAAGTTTAGTTCGTCGGTAGTAAGCGATTTGCTCATTATTGTGAAGTGGATTGTAGACTTAGCGGAGTTGACAGTTAGTCAATATTGTGTACAAAAGTAAACTAATTTGAAGTCATGTTTATCTTTTACGCTTTCCAGTTGATTACAGTTTTGTGTTACATTTATTGTTTATATTGAATTACTGAATTCATTTGAGAAATTGGTCCTATGATATTCAACTTCACGTTGGTCCTCAAAGTCATCAAAGGTATATTATTGGTCTACACAACATTTGACGACACAGTGCAGTGGTCGAAGCGATCGTGTTCTACGCGGCGTGTCGGATTAAATATATGTATGGGCGTTGTTCCGGGAGTTTGTGAATATTTGTAACCGCAGTCAAGACAGTTTTAAACGTCGCGCGTCGATAATAACGTCGAACGTAGATAGTTTTAATACTGGATTGTCTACTAACTATTATAACAATACATCAAATTTATATCAACAATATCTCGGCGTTTGTATCAAAATAATTACCAAAAATATGGTTCATGACTAAATTAACGGATTAATAAAACAGGCTTCTTGACAGGCCCAACTTCCGCATTTACATTGTTAATCCGGGGCTCTTTCGCCCCGGTCTCATTAACATTTGCCTCACATGTAGCTACCTACACTTGTCTACGACCTACCTTTCGGATTAATATTAACATTACTCAAAAGGTCAGCGTAAGCTTGCTATCTCATTTCCTCTATTCGAATATTCATGACAGTGTTCTATAATATCCAGAAGAATGTTATATTTTCAGTAACTCATTTTGATAAACAATCATATAAATACAGATAACAAATTATTGTATTTAAAAAAAATATTGTAACACCTCCTTCACGTATGTTCACAAATAAATAAATTGAATTTATCAAAGTTAGTAAAACACCTATATATAGTTTTCGCCCGTTAGCAAAAAGGGCACAAAATAATATTTGATTTCGATACCGAAAGAAATCGAATATACGTGAGTAAAAAACTGTGTTACGCTGAGTTTGCAGATAAAAACACGAGTTAAATCATTCTCATATCACGTATAATTTACGCGTAGAAACAAATAAGATGAAACCTTTTAAGCAAATAGGCTCTTTGCTTCATGTAAAAAGCACTTTAGTGTGATAACACGTAAGTGAAATCGTGAACACGTCGTTAGACACCTCGTTATCTTCAGAAGAGGTTAGAAAAGCCGCAGGCGCCACAGGCCGGGGCTCAGAAGGCCCATGACGCACTCATATTTGTTTCAGTATTATGACAAAAAGTAATTAGCTAGTTGTCGTATAAGATCGTTAGTTTTACGAAGCAATACTATTGTATTGCTTCGAAATTCGTAGGTGGAAATTATCATAAGAGGTCTGTAGATAGAAGAGGTAAGTTCTTAGTAATTAAGGAATTATTTAAGATTTTTGACAAGGGCTTAGTATTTATTTCACAGTGCCTGAACTAATGCCGGTTTTCACTGCACAGACGACGTATGTCTTCTTTTAAAGTTTAAACAAGTCATAATTAATTATTTATGGCCATATACCTAATCAAAAAACTGTGACGTGACTGTCTATGGTACTTTTCACTAAGCTATCACAGCGCAAACACATTTTAGTATAGTTAAAATAAGTAACAACGGAAATAAGAACTCAATAGAAGAGTTTTTAACCAACGTGAAAGTGAATATCCTGTCGATATTATAGTGAACCTATTTAACTTGACTTCTTGTGTTATGTTCTTAATGTCTCAGGGCTGGGGCGGACCGGCGCCGCAGGACACGAGTAAAGGATAGAGGGTCATGAATCATTAATGCTCCTCCAGCGGTCAGCAAATGACGCGAGTTCCGCACGTTTCATTAACTGTATTAATGTTATGTTTTACAGGAAATTAAGAAGAGGGTTTAAAATTACGTCTGTGTACTTCTGACATTCTGAGTGTTGGTTGTGTGTATTTATTTTTGTGACATGGGAGCTACGTAATCTCGTAGCAGTCTACGGCTACGAATGTGCTACGACACTCAAGTGTTATGTCGTCAACGGAGGTAGGTACTTAGTGATGTTTTTGTTTAAATATTAGATTTAGCTTCATTTTATTTGTGATTTTAATTTCCTAGAGTTTGTTCTTGTGCAGTAAACATTTATTAAAAAGGATGTTAGGCCTATACGAAAACTTGCATGCCAATTTGAGTGGAGACGGTATTGACGGTATAAGGGAGTGTGTGTCATGCACAGGACTAGGAGGGGGAACTGAACGGGCGCAACTGCAAGAGAGGTTGTTAGTCAGAGACTCATACCTTTCTGCGCTGTACCTGACCAGATCCACCAGCTCACTGGCCTGCACCATACGTTCACTCAGTTGTTCGCTCACAGAACGTGGAGCACTACAATAATTATATTAAGATATATTTATGTACAGCGACCAATGTTTGTAGAGAAATGAATAATAATGATTTTGATAAATGTAAGTATGATAACTCGATACTGTAAATATGATAAAAAAATACGTCCGTAGAGATTGATCACGAATTCATAAACTGTGGAGAAGAACAATTTCCTTACGCAACATACATATTAATGGAAAACGATATTATTCAGAACGTACACCATTTTTACAGTACCCAAAAACAAAGGGTACTCAAAGTGCCAGAACATCACAAGTGTAACCGAGCGTGCAAGTAAAAATAAACTTTATCTCTGCTAGTAATGACTGAAATTTGTTCGCGGGAACGGATAGGTACTTTGTGCGCGAATTGTATTTGCATAGAGGATACGTGTAAGCGTGGGTTGTAATACATCGGCGTCGTTAGCGACACGCCGCAGACACACGCAGAAGGACAATGCTCCGCAACGAACGATAATAATTAGCTTATACACATGTGGATATTTCTATTTAATAGAATAAGAATGGTATAAGCATTTGAGATAAAGAACATGGGTCAGGATTTATGGTCGACAACGCGCAACTTTTAAAAAAAATTCGTGCTCATCACACACGTTTACGCCTACTGGGATTCGAACCCCTTAGCAGAAGGCAGCGTTTAATACCGCTGAGCTAATCATCGTAATTATACATGATATTATATGCTTGTTGTTCTGTGCGAATACTTTATCATACTTAGTAATTATAATGAGCCGTCTGTATCTCGTTATTCTCCTCTTAATGATCAGTGACGTCACAAAACACATTCCCTGACGCGGCAATATCTTGCAGACGTGTGCGTTCACATCAGAATTATATTTTAATTAGAATGGGCTCCACTGTGTACTCACGGCTTTATTTAAATTGTAGCTCGGCGGCGTTGTAGATTTTGTTTAATTACCTGCAACAAATAAATAAATAATTATTTTTAAACTATAATGAATGAAAAGTAATAAGTAGATTACATTATATAGCATTTCTTAATGGAGTGTTAAGTCTGCTAACCCGTACTAGGCTAGCGTGACGGGCTATAGCCTGATTCCTATTAAATAAGCTTGAATGATGAATTGATAAATTTGACCTAGCATAGATACTTATATAAATACCCAATTTATTACCCAGTATTTCCCGTACAATTTGGGGGTCTTCAAGTCACAAGTGAATAGGTATCTTCTATGCAAGCGCGCTTCATGTTCGGCCACATCGTCACTTACCATCAGGTGAGATTGTGGTTAAATGCTGAACTATACCTACTTGATAAAAAAATCCGTAACGAACACATTGAAAGCAGTCAAATTGATATATTTTCGGTCGTGCAACAAGCAGGAGCATTTATATTTGTGTTCTGTGAAACTGTTACGAGAATTCTATTAAGCTATAAGAGACAATATTTATGCTTATCTGTGCCAAGCGTCACTTGACACTTATTTGAACAAACAACTGATTGCTCTTAACACAATAGTTCTCCACAGCATCCACGGCGGCCGCTCTCGGCACTACACAATAGCCTCAACAGGTCTCTCCATCCCACACTCCTGGATCATGTCAACTGGTTACTATCAAGTATAAATACTTGATAGTAAAAAAAAAAAGTACTTAGTTGTTTCATGCATTAAAGTCTGATGCAATTGATTTTAGTATGTTCGTTTTTTGTGTTTATTTATTTATTAAGCATATTTACAGGGTAAACACAAACATTCAAATACATTTATCATGTAAAAACTCACTGCACGTGCTACTCCTATTACAAATATGCGCAATATTGGCAATTATTTGTAATTGAAAAATTCGACTGTGGGCGGGACATCAACCTGATTCTCCTAGTTCAATTCAATTCCATTATTTAATTTGCATAAAGTGACACTCCGAACATATATGGTAAATAAAAAAAAAATATATATTAACTTTTTCTATGGTAGCTATTCTTTTATTAATAACTTTGGATTTCTTCTCGGATTTTTCTGCTATCTATTGGAAGATTTTTTCCAATACAGATATATAGGTATTATATGGAGTTATTAGTTAATTGGATATTAATATCTTTTTCGGTGATATGACACTAAGTGCGTATGTACATAGATCTTTGACAGCGCCGCGTGGTTTGTAAGATGCGCTCGCGCATCGTATGAATGAGAGGACGGGTGGAGTATTGTGCATGTTTCTACATAGTTGTTACGGTTATTATATCTAACCGTAACAAATATTGATAAGACAGGTCTAGTTAGGTTAAAGCATTAAAGATACGACATGAACATTTAAAACACATTTATTCGTAAATACTAAACACAGTATATGATTTTAATGTTTTAAATCATCAAAGTAAGTCTTATTGTTACTACTATTTACATTGCGGCGGTAACTTCAAGTAAACCATAATGAATAACATAAATTGAGAATTAACTAAACACAGCTTCATTCAAAATAATTAATTGTCATACCAACAATGTAGGTAGTTAATCAACAAAATACAAAACATAATAATTATAATTATACATTAATATAAATAATTAAACAACCTAAATTACTTAACTTTATTCACCAGATGTTGTTCCTTCTGCAGTCCACGATTGACTCCCGTTTTTTGCTCAGTTCACGCTTTTATATCATTAGACTGTCATGGCCGACTCGACCACGTGAAATCAAATGACGGTTTAGAATTTAAATTTACAACAATGTAATATAAAAATTATTGTAATATAATTGTAAATTCTTGTAAATATGAATAATTGTAAATATGTATTAAACAAATTATATTATTTAGAATTTAAAATCAAATATCAATCTTTAAATTATTACAGATAACGTTAGTAGTCAAATGCAATGTTTACAAATATGCAGATGTATTGAAATAATGTAGAAATAATACTAATTTTGCTATAAAATATTTGTGTAAATTAAGTAACTATAACAATATGCCTAACGTAAAAGTCGAACCAAAGAAAAAAATAAATTGTCCGACACGTTACCGCAGGCGAGGCAGGTGTCGACACCCTAATGTGTTTCATACCCTCGAAGCACCATTAATCATGTAGTTACACCCTGCAGCTTACCGAGCACCGGGCGAAGGTGAACGTGTTGTTATTTATAATATGGCTTTCAAATTTTAGACTGTGTATTATACAGTTTTGAAATAATGTTCGGTAGTTATCGTTTTTGCTGTCGGTTACTATTTTTGAAATAAAACTAAGTACTTATTAGTAATTTTATCGCTGATATTGATATTATGTATTTAATTCCAACGTTTTATATTCTTTACAGCTTTCATGGTTACAGGGACACCAAAAATTCGGAAAAAGTAGTATTATTTCAATATCTAGTATCGTATAGTCGCGTAAGTGGAAGAAAACCTAATTTTTCAAGAAATCTATTTGGAAGTATTTTTTGAATGTTTCATCAGATTACATGTATAAACATTTCGTTCCATTAGAATTACATTAATAATTTGAAATACCTTCAAAAATAGTTTAGATAGAAACTTAAAATCATCTCAAATAAGTAATTGTGTTATAGTTACTTAATTTACACAAATATTTTATAGCAAAATTAGTATTATTTCTACATTATTTCAATACATCTGCATATTTGTAAACATTGCATTTGACTACTAACGTTATCTGTAATAATTTAAAGATTGATATTTGATTTTAAATTCTAAATAATATAATTTGTTTAATACATATTTACAATTATTCATATTTACAAGAATTTACAATTATATTACAATAATTTTTATATTACATTGTTGTAAATTTAAATTCTAAACCGTCATTTGATTTCACGTGGTCGAGTCGGCCATGACAGTCTAATGATATAAAAGCGTGAACTGAGCAAAAAACGGGAGTCAATCGTGGACTGCAGAAGGAACAACATCTGGTGAATAAAATTAAGTAATTTAGGTTGTTTAATTATTTATATTAATGTATAATTATAATTATTATGTTTTGTATTTTGTTGATTAACTACCTACATTGTTGGTATGACAATTAATTATTTTGAATGAAGCTGTGTTTAGTTAATTCTCAATTTATGTTATTCATTATGGTTTACTTGAAGTTACCGCCGCAATGTAAATAGTAGTAACAATAAGACTTACTTTGATGATTTAAAACATTAAAATCATATACTGTGTTTAGTATTTACGAATAAATGTGTTTTAAATGTTCATGTCGTATCTTTAATGCTTTAACCTAACTAGACCTGTCTTATCAGTTTCAGAAGTGGGATAATCATGCCGAAACGTGTCCGAAAAATCAGCGAAAGTCTGGAGTCACCTCATAGTAGGAAGCGTTGGCGTCCCTGGAGACCTAGCGATATGACAACCGATGACGAGTCCTCATCAGATAATAACACAGAGTGCCACCCGCGACGCAAGGTGCATTATGGTGAGACCGTTCCATATATCATAAATAATGATAATGATAGTGCAAAGGCCGATATAATACCTCTCTTCGACCCCGAAAAGAATGATATGGAATCGACACAGTGGCTTAATAAAATTGAGCAACTTGCTACTATTCACCACTGGAATGATCGAAAGAAATCTTACTTTATGCAGTCAAGATTGTCGGGTATGGCTAAAGTATGGCATGCATCTTTACAAAACTATGACCTTACTTGGCAAGAATGGAAAGAACATCTATTGGAGGCATTTCCTCAAAAAACAGATTTTGTAGAATTACTTAGAGATATGTTGAACAAAAGGAAGTCTCCAACCGAAAGTATGACTCAATACTTCTACAACAAATTGGCTATGCTAAACAGACTAGAAATATCGGGTGAAAAAGCAGTGGCATGCATCATTGATGGTCTGCCTCCTCATATAAAGGCACCAGCTAGGGCAGGAAACTATTCGACGCCAAGTGAACTATTTTCAAAGTTTCTGTCGGTTATGACTGATTATTTTAGACCAAAACAAGTACAACTTACAGGATCTAGGCCAAATGAAAATGTTGCAAATATCGGAAATCAATTTAACACAAAGACGCAAGATATCAAAAAGAATTTCACGTGTTTCCTGTGCCATGAAACCGGTCATTCGGTAAGACGCTGTCCGAAAAACTCCTTTAACAGTCGACCTACTTGTACTCACTGCGGTAAAAGTGGTCACCTATCTGAAAAATGTTACTTCAAACCAAGCACATCGGCACTAGCATCAACACCGGCAAAGGAAACTGTCAACACAATCACAGATGAGGTAAATAATATTTATTTTAAATCCGTCTCCATTAATAATATTTCTGGTCTTGCTTACTTTGATTCAGGTGCAAAAGTAAACGTAATGGCTCTTAAGTTTTTCCAAAAGACTCTGTTACCAATGAGCAGTTGTCATACGTTAATTGGTGGATTTGGAGGTAATCCTGTTGTTGCTATAGGTATGGTAAAAACAAATGTACTCGTGGATATCTATACTTTTCATACAGATTTTCTCATTGCTGACTGTTATATGGGAAATATGGATATCATAATCGGTCAACCAATCATAAATAACCCTGATTATATTTTTACCATATCTGGGAAGAAGTTTACATTGACGAAAAAGGACATTCCAATTGATCTCCTTATGATTGATGATATACCCGAACAGAACGCTAAAATAAAGATACAGTGTACACGCACCATGATAATACCCCCTAATCACATTATGCTAATAGAAACTATATTGGAGCCGCAGTCCGAAGACCCTATTTACATTGAATCTTGTAGAAGGATGTACAATGGCCGACGTTTTTCCATACCAGCATGCATAGTAAACGGAGGTAAAAGTTTACTGGAATTACGCAATGAGTCAGCAGTTCCTTTACACCTAGTCAAAGGAGAAACCCTGGCCAGGGGTGCAAGATGTATTGAAGCTGAATCACCTAGTCGCGATATTTTACGATCACCAGCAATCGAAAATACTGTCATGACTGTCGATTTTAGTAAGGTAAATTGTGGTACAATAAACTTAGATATTAGGAAACAACTTTTTGAAATTCTTACAGAATTTAGTGACTGTTTCTCAATGAACACAACTGAATTAGGCTGCACCGATAAGATTTCGATGAAGATCGAACTCAATACCGAAAAACCGGTATGTTACCGACCGTACAGGCTCTCAATGGCAGAGAAGGAGATAGTTCGAAAGAAAATTGATGATCTCGTGGAAAATAAGGTAATACAGGAGTCTACTTCTGAATACGCGAGCCCTATTATATTAGTAAGGAAGAAAACTGGCGACTATAGATTATGCGTCGACTATAGGAAATTGAATAGTTTAACCATAAAAGACAAATACCCTCTTCCGATTATAGAGGATCAAGTTGAGAAATTGTCAGGTAAGCGATATTTTACAAGTCTTGATTTATCTCAGGGCTTTTATCAAATACCTATGGACAAGAATTCTATTTCCAAAACTGGATTTGTGACACCTGAGGGCCATTACGAGTTTCTTCGTATGCCATTTGGACTGGCTAATTCACCATGTGTTTTTCAACGGCTAATGGATAAAATTCTAGGACCCCTTCGATTTGACAAGGTATTACCGTACATAGATGATCTATTAATTCCAAGTGTCACAGAAAAAGAAGGTTTATTAGTATTGAAGCAGGTCTTGCTAATTCTAAGGGATTCAAAGTTGACACTAAACATTGAGAAATGTACATTTTTACAAACAGAAGTTGAATATTTAGGGTACGACATAAGTGAAAACGGCATCAGACCCGCACAAAGAAAAATAGAGGCAGTCGCAAAATACAAAGAACCTACTAATGTGCATGAACTTCGTATGTTTCTAGGACTATCAAGTTATTTCAGAAAGTTTGTCAAAAATTATGCTGTACTAACACATGATCTTTACAAATTATTAAAAAAGGATTATCCATGGGTTTGGGAAGGTGCCCAACAAAGTGCTTTTGATAAACTGAAGCAAGTACTGACGGAGCGACCTATTTTAGCTGTGCATAATCCGAATGCTGTGACTGAAGTCCATACAGATGCCTCAAGCAAAGGAATAGCAGGTATCTTATTACAACTACACGAAAATGCATTAAGACCTGTGGCTTATTATAGTCGAAAGACAAGTAAAGAAGAAGCTCTATATCATTCATTTGAACTTGAGACTTTGGCTGTAGTCGAAACACTAAGAAGGTTCAGAGTTTATTTGGCTGGAATAAAATTCACTGTTGTCACAGATTGTGTTGCAGTAAGGCAGACTTTTGAAAAAAAGGATTTATTACCAAGGGTTGCGAGGTGGTGGCTTAGTATCCAGGAGTATGATATGGAAATCATACACAAACCAGGAACATGCCACAAACATGTTGATGCACTTAGCAGATCGCCAGTGGAAGTTCAGCAGATACTTGTTTTGGACTTACTAGACTGGGTGTATGTTTTACAAAATCAAGATAGCAGTATTCGTACAATTAAACAGAAATTAGAAACTAACACTGATGATCTGGATATTAAAAATAATTATGTTTTGCAAGATTCAAAAGTTTTCAGGAAACTAAACGGCGATGGCGCACTTAAGATCGTAGTCCCTAGAGCAGCACGTTGGAACATTATGCGCAAATATCACGACGATATTGGACATCCAGGACTCAAAAGATGCGACAAAATAATAAAAGAAAACTGTTGGTTTCCGCGCATGACAAGATTCATTAGGAAGTATGTGAACGCATGTTTAGACTGTCTTTACAAAAGGGGACAGTATGGGAAGATGGACGGTGAACTCCATCCCATAGAGAAGATAGCCGAACCATTGCATACGTTACACATTGATCATCTAGGACCCTTCTGTAAGAGCGGTAATGGCATGTCATATTTATTTGTTGTAGTTGATTCATACACAAAGTTCGTATGGGCAAAACCAACGAAGACTACTAAATCTATTGAAGTGGAGCAAAAACTAGGAGAGATATTTAGCTCTTTTGGTTACCCAACGAGACTAATATCAGACAGTGGTGCGGCTTTCACCAGCAGAAGGTTTAAACAGTTCTGTTTAGAGAATCAGGTAAAGCATATCATTAACTCTATAGCGTCTCCCAGGTCTAACGGACAGGTCGAGCGCTTTAACAGAACATTGTTAGAAGCTATTAATAAAAGCACTTCTGACGAACGAGATTGGGATAAATGTCTAAATAAAGTTGTGTGGGGCATAAATAATACAGTAAATGCAACTACTGGATTCACCGCTTACAGACTTATGTTTAAAGGGAATCGTGCATTGTTACAAGGTATGTCCTCTAACAGTTACGATAGTCAAGAGGTCATAGATAGTAATCGGGAGAAAGCTTCGCAAAATATCGCGAAGACATCACAATCAATGAAGAAGAGATTTGACAAGAAAAGGAAACCTCCTATTAAGTATAATATAGGTGATCTGGTGTTATGGAAAGGAGCAGAGAATAGAAACAAAGATGCTGTTCGTAAACTCAAGGAAAAGTTCAGTGGTCCATTCAAGGTTAAGAAAGTTCTCGGAAATGACAGATACATTATTTCGTCAATAAAAGGGGTAAAAGGATATAAGAAATATAACGCAACAGTGGCATCCGATGCTTTAAGAAAATTCACCGATCAAATCAGTTCCAGTGATGATGAGTCTCGAGCAGATAGTACAGAAGAACTAATCGATCTGCTGGAAGGATAATAAATAGATGACCAAAATATTCTAGTAATAATTACGATACACTTATATTTTAAGGCTGCCACGAAAATCGTGGTGATGAATTAAACTGTAAAATGGCATAAAATATGTACATAAGGGCCGTCCGACTGGACGATGAGAATTTAATCATTAATTAAACTTTGGGTACACAAGGTAGATTTAATATCATAAAGATGGTACAATAGCAAGGGCCACCATTAAAGAAACGGTGATGAAGGGCCGTCTGACTGGACGATGGAATAAACAGTCTACAGCAAAGTTGTCTTATATATAGGAATATTAAGGGCCACAAAAATAAAAATGGTAATGAAGGGCCGTCTGACTGGACGATGAAATAAACAGTCTTTAGCAAAGTTATCTTGTATAAAGGTATTATAAGGGCCACCAAAAAAAAAAAAAAAAAAAAAAAATGGTGATGAAGGGCCGTCTGACTGGACGATGAAATAAACAGTTCGACTAATATAATTATTTGGCTTGGGCAATTAATTGAATCACATTTTATATTTTCTCAGGTACGATGAATCAGGACAACATGAAGAAGGGCGATGAAGGTATCAACGAATCTAAAAACATATCCATAAATAATGTATTTTGATTACACTTACAATTTTGCAAGTATGATTCTAAATTTGCGTGGTATCAAATTTTGTCAGGATGGACGAACTGTTATAGTTACTTAATTTACACAAATATTTTATAGCAAAATTAGTATTATTTCTACATTATTTCAATACATCTGCATATTTGTAAACATTGCATTTGACTACTAACGTTATCTGTAATAATTTAAAGATTGATATTTGATTTTAAATTCTAAATAATATAATTTGTTTAATACATATTTACAATTATTCATATTTACAAGAATTTACAATTATATTACAATAATTTTTATATTACATTGTTGTAAATTTAAATTCTAAACCGTCATTTGATTTCACGTGGTCGAGTCGGCCATGACAGTCTAATGATATAAAAGCGTGAACTGAGCAAAAAACGGGAGTCAATCGTGGACTGCAGAAGGAACAACATCTGGTGAATAAAGTTAAGTAATTTAGGTTGTTTAATTATTTATATTAATGTATAATTATAATTATTATGTTTTGTATTTTGTTGATTAACTACCTACATTGTTGGTATGACAATTAATTATTTTGAATGAAGCTGTGTTTAGTTAATTCTCAATTTATGTTATTCATTATGGTTTACTTGAAGTTACCGCCGCAATGTAAATAGTAGTAACAATAAGACTTACTTTGATGATTTAAAACATTAAAATCATATACTGTGTTTAGTATTTACGAATAAATGTGTTTTAAATGTTCATGTCGTATCTTTAATGCTTTAACCTAACTAGACCTGTCTTATCAATTGCAAGACTAAAATAAGCAGAACTTGTGCCGTATAATACATAATACTGGCAAAGTTTACCAGAGAGGACCACAACTGTTCCACCACAGAATCTAAGTAATGAAAACTTGAAGCCTTTGATACAAACACCTAGTTTTAAGAGAGTTAGAAGTCCACACTGTGACCACGCTTCAAGTTGTGGCGAAATCTCTTTGAAAACGATCTTCAAAAGGATTTGCTACAGTTTTCAGTTTCAACATAAATTGTACGTCACAAAGTTATCATTGAACATTGCACTGAAACCAAAATGTCTTATTCAGAAAACTTATTGTACAATAATATTACTGGGTCTATAAGCTCCTCTATCTATATATAATGTTGTGTAAGTTAGCAAAATTATTCAAAGGTAACTTTGAATACACTATATTTCTACAAGCAACATTAAATAATGTGTTATCCTGAAACTGTCCGTCAGTTCCCTAGCTCGGCATTGATATCGCCCAGTAGTGGCGGGACAGCGCGACACTATCGTCTGCCGTGAACACCTTTGTGTGGTGTGCATTGTGCGCGGCAGCGTGTCCCCCGTGTCGCCCCACTTCCAGCGTGACACGCTAAGACACGGCGTAGTTAGCTAATAGAGTGCCAATGTGGATACTTAATTATATTATAGAATTTAGATATATGTACAGTCGCCAGCACGTCAAGTTACCCCACATTGACCTTGAACGCATTATGAGCAGCGACAGCGCGATTCGTGCGAAAGAGATAAATAGCGTTTTGTCAGTTCTTGCTTGCAATGTTTCGTGCTGCAGTGCTTTCGTGAAATACGCGCCAAATATGAGTTTTTTACTTTCTTTGTTAGTTACGCATCATCATGAAATGTTGCATGTAACACGTTGTCATGGGTACTGACAAAAAAGGATATGGGATCCGTGAGAAATCGCGGCAAAAATATCAAAATACAATGCGGAATAATAATCTTAATCTTTTTATTTAATATAAATTATATTAGTTGTTGTTTAGGATGGTAGGTGGTAGTTATTTATAAGTTTTCAATTATATTATCTAATTGAAAACTTATAAACAACTACCTACTACAAAACTCATTAAAATCTTGGTTGGGTGTTGAAAGCATTTTTTTTCCGGCGTCCTTCAGGCGCCTCCTGAATATATCCATGAGTCCATTGAAATCTAAAACAAAGAAAATTTACATAAGATTCTTTATTGTGATAAAATAGTACGGGGCTAAAACTACTATTTATCTTCTTTTTGTATTTTTTAGCATATTTCAAGCTAAGATTTTTAAATTTTTATTAAGAAAGAAAAATTCAACCTCAGGCGGGACTCGAACCCGCGTCTCCTGGATAAGTATTCCAGATGCTCTGCCAACTGAGCCACCGAGGTATCCGCCTGATGTGTTGAATTTTGCCTTCTTTATGTTACTTATGTTTTACGGCGACATAGCAACATCTATTGGACAATTCTATCCGACCCAGAATACTCCCTTTACAGCGAGTAGATTCCGGATGATATTGCATTACCTTTATACAATCTTTTTGTATTTTTTAGCATATTTCAAGCTAAGATTTTTAAATTTTTATTAAGAAACAAAAATTCAACCTCAGGCAGGACTCCAACCCGCTACTGAAACTGAAAATACTATTTACCTATTACTATTAACCCGACGCGACGTTTCGGATCCTTATCAGCATCCATAGTCACGGGCAGTCTACCCGTAGTATCAATATACCGGGATCAAATCCATAAAAAATATTCGCCTAAGTGTAAGAAATTAGTAGGTACGGGCCTAACTTAACTAATCTACATTCGCGATTTATTTAATAAAGAACTGACGATTTATCTGATAGTAATTAATAAATAATAAATAGTTCTGGACATTATTAAACAGCGCCATCTGGTACCGTGCTAAGCAACGAGGCTTGTGTTACGGATACTAGATGGTTGATATACTACATATATATATATATATTTTGTAACTGCCTAATATTATACATAGATACATCCATGACTCGGATACAAATGTTGAAGCTCATTACACAAACATTTGTCCCTACCGGGATTCGAACCCGGAACCCATATCACAACAGACAGCGTCAACTACCGCTGAGCTAAACGGGTCGTCAAAGGTAATTGTTCGTGGTGCCGAACTCCCCATATATGACGTCACACCAATAAAGAAACAAGGATTTGTTCGGTATAATCTGGAGGCTTGGCGGCGGGGAGGAAATCTTGCGCACTGTTCACTTTCACTATTTACTTTACTTTTCACGATCGGCTGGACTGAACTGAACTGCCAGCCAAACCGGCCCTTCTTTTATACTACCGGTTTGGCTGGCCCGCGGTCCAATTTCCTCACCCCCGCGAGCCTTGTCATCTTTATTTTTATCATTAACTTATCTTATACTAACATATTGAGCCGCGAGTCTTATCTTAGGTAACAGGTTTCTTATTGGAATTTTTGTTATTCCAATTGGCCTGTCCCTGCGACGCCCCATCATGCACTGGCGTGAGGAAAACCATTTCTCACATATTTAAAGGGGCCTCGTCCCCCGCCTCACCTGTGCCCAATGTCGCCGGTGGCGCCCTCTCTACTACACTAATTCGTTTGGGCGTCGCAGAGACAGGTAAATAAAAAACATTACTTTTTCCCGTTTATTATCCTTAAAACTATCTTAAAACTATGTACAAACTATATAATAACATAATAAAAAACATAACTTACATCTAACACACACGACAATATAATACAAAAGCTTAAATCTATAAATAAGTAAACAAAACATCATAAACCTTTTATTTTTCAAACTCTTATAACTAATACATGTTCTTACACTAACTTAAACTTAACTAATACATGTTAACACACTTTATGTACGGAATTATACATTGTAAAATCACGAGAATCTTCAATTTGGCGGGATTTTCCTTGATGATTCTGGCCGCCGAGTAGACTGTTCCGGGGCGCACCTGGCACTACTTCAGACCCCCGCTGCTGGGTGGGTCTGTCGTGCACATTCTCCCGCCGTCGCCATCTTGCGACTCTGTTGGTAGCACGACAACCCTCTTCGTTGGTCTTTTCAGCACGTGCCCGCTGCTGGTGGTCACGTCCACGACTCGTACCTCTCCGTCGTCCCCCTTGTATACTCGGCTGACGCGTCCTTTTGGCCAGGTGTTTCGAGGCAGGTTACTGTCGCAGATGACCACCACGTCTCCGACCTTGGGTGGTATGCCGGATCCGTGGGGCTCCCGCCGGTTTTGCAGTAACGGCAGGTATTCTCTGACCCATCTTCGCCAAAAGGTGTCTGCCAGTGCTTGAGCGCGTCGCCATTGTTGTTTGGCGGACACGTCCTTCTCTTCGAAGTGTCCTGGCGCGGTAACTCTGGAGTTAGGACCGACGAGTATGTGGTTCGGCGTGAGCGCTTCGGGTGTCAGCGGATCTACCGACACGTGGGTGAGTGGTCGCGAGTTCACTGTGTTCTCGACCTCGGCCAGCAGCGTAGTTAAGGTCTCGTCGCTGGGGTACTTCTCTGCTAGGACGACGCGCAGGGCTTCTTTCACTGAGCGTACCATACGCTCCCACGCTCCCCCCATGAACGGTGCTGCCGGTGGTATGTATCTCCACTTGACTTGTTGGCATGACGTCTCGTGCTGCAGTGCCTCCATAGCTGCTTCGCCTAATTCTTTTTCTGCTGCCTTGAAGCACGTAGCGTTGTCGCTCCAGATCTCCTTGGGACATCCTCTTCTTGCCATGAATCTTCTCAGGGCCGACACAGCTGAATCAGCACTTAGGGAGTGCACGACCTCTATGTGGATGGCGCGTGAGGTCATGCATGTGAAGAGTGCTCCGTATCTCTTCTCATGATGACGTGCTACGGTGACTTCTATTGGCCCGAAGTAGTCCAACCCCGTAAAGGTAAAGGGTCGGGCGTGGTGAGCCAATCGCGCAGGTGGAAGATTCCCGGTTGATGGAGATGCAGGCTTATTTTTTCTTATGCGGCACGAGATGCAGCCCTTGATCACATTCTTCACTGCGGGGCGTATTCTTGTGATCCAAAACCGCTGTCTTAGCTCGTTCACTGTCATTTCTACGCCTCCATGATGCAGCTTCTCGTGGGTGTGCCGTATGTATAGACGCGTGTAGGCGTGCTTGCCGTCTAAAATAGGAGGATTTGACGTCTCTTCTGCGACTTCTCTTGCCGCTGCCACTCTTCCTCTTAGACGGATGACATCTTCTTCGTCCGTGTACACACTCATGTTGCAGAACTTGTCACTGCTGCCGGGGGGACTTCCTTTTTCTATCCGCATCTTTTCTGCTGTGAAGCTTTCCCTCTGGCTGGCGATGATCCACAATTTCTCCGCTCTGGTCACGAGTGCGGCGGGTATCTCTAGGTGCTTGACATCATGGTTCTTCTCTTTTGGCGTCGGGAAGACGATCTTCTTCTTCTTTGTGTTCTTCCACAGCGAGTCCTTCCCTTCTATTTTCTTTGTCCTCTTCCTGGTGGCGGCCACGACGTTCCCATTTTTCCTGCAGAGCTCTATGAATTGTAGAACTCTTGCCGTCGTTCTGATGAGGCGCATCCACTTCGAGAACTTCTCTATCTTGGGTAGGTATTCTCCTGGGTCGACTATGTCTTCTTGCGTTGACACGTGACATTTTTCTCTTTCTTCTCCTGTGTCGTACGCGACGATTTTCTCTTCTTGGGGCCACTCGGACTCCGGCCGCTGCAGGAAATGAGGTCCCTGGAACCATCTGTGCGTGGCGTCGAAGTCTTCAGGGGTGGCGCGTGTAGCGTCGTCAGCCACGTTTTCTCGCGTTGGTAGCCATCTCCACTCGTTCTTCTTGGTCGTGTCCTCTATCTCGGCCAGCCGATGCGCCACGAAGGTCTTGTACATGCGCGGCTCTGACCTGATCCACGCCAAGGCGGTGCGCGAGTCACTCCAATAAATTTTCTTGGTGACCTCGAAGTCATGCTCTTCCACCACGGTCTGTGCTAGTCGTGCTCCCAGCAGCGCCGCTTGTAGTTCCAGTCTTGGTACGGAGATAGGTTTCAGCGGCGTGACGCGACTTTTGGCTGCCGCTAACGTCACTCCTATGCTGCCGTCTGTGAACTCCGCTCTCCAATACACGGCTGCGGCGTACGCTTCCTGGCTCGCGTCGACGAAAGTGTGCAGCTGGCGTGTCTTGATGGCACCGCAGGCGTAGCACCTTGGGATCTTCAGCTTCTCGATGGTCACTAGAGTGCTGAGCCACTTCTTCCACCTCTCTTCCAGCTCCGGCGGCAGCGGGTCGTCCCACTCGGTTTTGTAGCGCCATGTGTCTTGGAATATTCTCTTGGCTGGCGTCGTGATGGGTGTGATCAGCCCCAACGGATCGAACAATGCCATGATGATGCTTAAGGCTTCTCTTTTGGTCGGTGTCCGCTGGTGTTCCCTCAACTCGGTAGAGATCTTCATGTTGTTGGTGTTGAAGCCCAGTTTGTCTTCTTTCACGTGCCACATTAAACCCAGTGTCCGTTCTGTCTCCGCCCCTCCCAGGTTGACTGTGACGTTGGTATCTTCTCTGAGGGGTGATGCCGTGACTAACTCTTCTATGGTTTCGGGTTCATTTGACGTCCATCCGTTCAACACGAAGCCTGCTTGTTTGTGGATGAAGTCTACAGCCTTGATCGTTTCACACGCTTTTTCTTTCTCTTCGAAACTTTGTAGATAGTCGTCCATGTAGTGGTTCTTCTTTATGGCGACTGCCGCTTCCGGATATTTCTCGGCGTGCTCTTCAGCGTTCCTGTTCTTGATGTACAGCGCTGTGCAGGGTGACGATGTTGCGCCAAATATCACTGACGTCATCCGATATTCTTCCGGTCTGCCCTCCCGCCGTTGGCCTCTCCACAGGAATCTTAGGGCGTCTTGATCTTCGGTGCGCACTTTTATCTGCATAAACATCTCCTTGATGTCTGCGCTCACTGCATATTCATGTTGCCTGAATCTCATGATGACTCCCGGGAGAGACTGCAGCAGGTCAGGTCCAGGGTGCAGCATGTCGTTCAAACACACACCGGCGAACTTGGCTGCCGCATCGTGCACTAACCTGGGTGGCTTGTGTGGTTTCGCTGGGTTGGTGACTGGGAAGTGCGGCAGGTACCAGGTCTTCCCTTCCGGGGCTGCCGCGGGTGCTCGCACTGCATATCCAGCTTGGAACAGGTTGTTCATTCTCTCTTCATATTTCTGTTTCAGATCTTCATCTTTGTCCAGCCTCTTCTCTAGGGAGAGTAGGCGTCTTTCGGCTTCCTTGTAGTTGTTTGGTATCTTGAAGCTTCTGTCTTTCCACGGCAGTCCGGCTTCGAATCTTCCATCTGGCAGTCTCTTGCTGGTTTCTTGCAGTATGCTCATCGCACGCTGCTCAGGGTCTTCTCGGGGCCGTCGCGGTTCTATGCACAAGGACTCCAACTTGAAGTGGTCCTTGATGACATCCTCGATGCTAGGTTCTTCTTTTAGCTGAATTTTGCTACAGAATGTCACAGTTGTGGTTAGAGAGCTGTGACACCCGTGTAGCACCCAGCCGAGGTTGGTGTAGGATGCCACTGGTTGGTTGCGATGACCGGAGCGCAGCTTTCTGGATACGATGAGGTGCCAGTTGTCTTGGCCGATCAACACTTTAGGAGAGGCGCGCTCGTAGATGACTTGATCCTTGATGTCCACTAAGTGTTGACAGTCTTCTATATGGCGCTCGTAGATAGTTTCTGGTGCGAAGTTCAATCTGTCCACGGTGCGCGCCGCTTCTATGTCGTATTCATCTTCCGCGTATTTTCCTTTTATGCGTAGATTGATGATCTTGCTGCTCTCGTGCTTCATCTCGCTTCCCACTCCTTGGATCCACATAGTGTTTGCGGGTCCGTCAGCTCCGATGACGTCAGCTATTGATGCGTCCACTAAGGTAACCGTGCTTCCTTCATCTAATAGTGCATATGTTTCAATGCTGGCGATCGGTCCCTTCAGCGTCACAGGGGCTATCTTCAGATATGCTCGACGACGATCACAGGGGTTGGCAGCTGAGGTCACTTCCACTGCGGTTTCTGCCTTCGCGTTGTCTTCTTTGTCGTGATGTAGCAGCTTGTGGTGTTTCATGTAGCACCCGTTTCTTCCACAGGGCGGTGCTCTGCAGACCACTCGGCGGTGCTTGCTCCTCAGGCAGCGATAGCAGATGAAGTTCTTCTTGGCCACCTCCCACCTTGTGCTGACATCTAAGGCGAGAAACTGTTTGCAGTCTGGCAGCTTGTGTTCTTGCTTGCACTGAGGGCAGTGTTCACTTGGCGGCGCCTTCTTGTCCACTGCGAATGTTCTTTCAGGTCTTCTATTCTTCACGAATCTTCCTTGAGTGTCGTCTGACAAGGTGACTTCTGGCGCGGCGTAGGCACCACACTTATCGGCTTCTTCGTTCAGGAAATAGGAGATTTTCTTCAATTCAGGTGTGTCTTCTGACTTCAGGGCGGCGTAGTCGTACCACTTGCTTTTCAGTATAGGCGTGAGCTTCTCTGTTATGATTCGCACCATCTCAGGATTATGTAGATAGTGCGTCCTTTTTAATGCTTCCACGGTACTCACTGTGTTCGCTACGCGGCTCGCGAAGATGCACAAGTCCCTCGGGTTGTCGGTGATCCTGTTCAATGTCTTCAACTTTTCTAGCTCCATGTGTATAAGAGCTTCTGGTCTGCCGAACCTTCTTTTCAATGCTTCTATAATCGTATCTGGTTCTGGCTGACTCAGGAGTAAACAGCCAACAGCTTCCTTTGCGGTTCCTCGTAGGCTGCGGCGGATGCGTGCTAAGTTTTCATTCTTCGTGAAATACTTGCTTGTTTCTTCATATGCTGACTTGAAGCTGAGCCACTCGGCGCTGCTGCCGTTGAAGGCGGGCAACTCCTGCATATACTTCGGCGGCTCCTTGTTGCTTCTCACTGCTTGAGAGAGTGCGGCGGCTAATGTGGACACGTCTATTAGGGATTGACATGTCCGCGCACTATCTTCCTGTTTTTTCTGTGCTTCCACTACGACGTCTTGAGCTTTCAGAGTTTCTTCCTGAAGCGGTGGTTGAGGCGGCATCTGCGTATTCGGATTCCCTGCTGATTCTTTCAGCCATGTGCTGATGCGTACTGATGCGAGGTCGTCTTCAATTTCTTCCTCTTCATCATCAGTGGCGTCCGCTTCAGCCTGCAGTCGCTGAATCCGCAGCTGCTGTACTTCTTTTTCTGCCTGTATTTCTTTCAGCTTCAATTCGGCTAGTCGTTCCTTCGCTTCTAATCCTGCAAGCATTTTCTTGCGCGAGGAGCGCTGTGACCGAACTGTAACAGCGGGCTTCAATGTTCGTTGTGAGTCTTCTTTGCTCTTAGACGTAGTATAATCTTCCGTGGCGGAGGTAGTGGTAGTTGCACCAGTCGTTTCTGTGGCCGTAGTACCGCTGCTCGTTCCCGATGTGTCGGTCGCGGTGTTTGATCTGCCACTGACTGTAGAGTTTTCAGCCGACGCTTCTTCTGTAGTGGGCGGCGCGCTGAAATCTTCCTTACGACGCTTTGCTTGTTCTCCATCCTTGCTGCGTGTTAACACCATATTTCTTCTTTACAGGGATCCGGCTCGAAGGACCATAAATGTTCGTGGTGCCGAACTCCCCATATATGACGTCACACCAATAAAGAAACAAGGATTTGTTCGGTATAATCTGGAGGCTTGGCGGCGGGGAGGAAATCTTGCGCACTGTTCACTTTCACTATTTACTTTACTTTTCACGATCGGCTGGACTGAACTGAACTGCCAGCCAAACCGGCCCTTCTTTTATACTACCGGTTTGGCTGGCCCGCGGTCCAATTTCCTCACCCCCGCGAGCCTTGTCATCTTTATTTTTATCATTAACTTATCTTATACTAACATATTGAGCCGCGAGTCTTATCTTAGGTAACAGGTTTCTTATTGGAATTTTTGTTATTCCAATTGGCCTGTCCCTGCGACGCCCCATCATGCACTGGCGTGAGGAAAACCATTTCTCACATATTTAAAGGGGCCTCGTCCCCCGCCTCACCTGTGCCCAATGTCGCCGGTGGCGCCCTCTCTACTACACTAATTCGTTTGGGCGTCGCAGAGACAGGTAAATAAAAAACATTACTTTTTCCCGTTTATTATCCTTAAAACTATCTTAAAACTATGTACAAACTATATAATAACATAATAAAAAACATAACTTACATCTAACACACACGACAATATAATACAAAAGCTTAAATCTATAAATAAGTAAACAAAACATCATAAACCTTTTATTTTTCAAACTCTTATAACTAATACATGTTCTTACACTAACTTAAACTTAACTAATACATGTTAACACACTTTATGTACGGAATTATACATTGTAAAATCACGAGAATCTTCAATTTGGCGGGATTTTCCTTGATGATTCTGGCCGCCGAGTAGACTGTTCCGGGGCGCACCTGGCACTACTTCAGACCCCCGCTGCTGGGTGGGTCTGTCGTGCACAGTAATAATAATAACAACTACCGAGGCTGGCCGCGCGGCGCGCGAAATACCGGTTTGAGTGTGAGCGCCGAGCGCCCTTATAACTACCTACTCTAGTTGAAAGGGCGCTCGGCGCTCACGTAAACTGGTTTTACGCGCGCAAATCTATTAAGTAAATTTAATCAGTTTTGTTATTCACTTTTTAAGAAAACCATATTTTATGAATAAGTTTAGGTGATAAATGTGGTGTGTGTAATAACAAGCCACACATGGACTCACGCTGTAAGTTGAAGTGACTCGTGTGGTCAAAAAAGGATCGGCAGAGTGTGCAGCGATCATAGCCGCATCGTCGGTCGCCGCGCCGCGCGCCGTAGTGGCTCTCGCGCAGAGTTGGCGGCGGTGGGCTTTCAAGGTTCCACTTTCTTCCCACCGCCGAAG
Organism: Craniophora ligustri; assembly: GCA_905163465.1. Taxonomy (NCBI): domain Eukaryota; kingdom Metazoa; phylum Arthropoda; class Insecta; order Lepidoptera; family Noctuidae; genus Craniophora; species Craniophora ligustri. The sequence goes on from LR990963.1 coordinate 341,799, forward strand.
CCAAAAGTAAACAGTTTTCTGGAACGAAACTATAGCTATAGTTTATTTGCCCATTATAAATCAATTACAAAGCGTAAATTAGTTTCGAAAATTCTATAGAAAAACACCATGGACACATATTTTCAATTTAATTTAAAAATTATAATTACAAAAAATATAACTCACCGTTATATCCGTCTGCCAACAAATATCATTCACCCGGCATCCACTCAATCGAAGCGCTATGATTCCTTCCCCTTTTTATTTGGTTTAATTATGGCGCCATAATTATATTTATTTGGTTTAATTATGGCGCCATAATTATATTTATAATTAAGTATCAGGTGACGTGTAAATCGTGTAAATTGCCTTAAAGCCTTTATTTGATTATTTCGAGGCAGTTACATTTATCCCTATATTCTTTTTTTTTATAGTATGTAGACGGAGATATAATTTAGATATATTTAAGGTATTTATGGCATATCAAAAACCAAAAAAGTTTTAAAAGCCCTGATCTCAAAATTGGTATTTCTGAGATATCGTGTTTTTGATTCTCACGTCAGACAGTACGATTCCAATTATGCCAATAACTAGCGGCCCGTCCCGGCTTCGCACGGATGGTCATTTATTTTTTAAACGTCATTTGTGCTCCACTCCTTTTGGTCTTAGCGTGATGTTCTAAAGCCGATAACCTTCCTCGATAAATAGACTATCCAACACAAAAAGAATTATTCAATTCCAACCAGTAGTTCCTAAGATTAGCGCGTTCAAAGAAACATACAAATAAACTCTTCATTTTTATAATATTAGTATAGATTCCAATATCCAAATACTCCAACCAGTGTTTCCACTTTCCATTTGAGATTACCCCTTCTCAGGACTTTTTTTCCCCAAAAATTATACTGGTGTAGTTTTTTCACTAGTAGTAAAAATCTGCTCGACATTCGTATTCTTATTTATTCATATTCTTATATATAATTATATATATTTTTATTTATTTATATATTTTATATTATTTAATACTAATATTTATAAATTTGTGTGCCCTTAGACCTATACCATTACCGTAGTGTTACCGTATAAAAGAAACTGGCGACACTAGTGCATGTTTTATATATTTCTGGTTATACCAGAAATATATAAAATATGCACAGGTGTCGCCACTGTGACTCTGTATCGAAAAATTGGTTGTGAAATGTTCCGCCATGTTTTAGGCTACGCTTTATCCAAGATAAGCCTCGATTTCTCCTTTTAACTCTTTCCATTTTTTATCATCCTCTGGACCGTAATTTTCCCTTAAAAGGGGGAAATTCTCCTCATTGTGGAAACACTGGCATCAAATGGCGTACGTAACAGCTTTCGTTTAATTTCGTGAAAGATCGGGAAAACTCGGGAGCAATGGTGGACGCGCAAGGTCGAGTGGGTGTGGTTTATTCCTAGTGAGATATGATAATTGGCTCCCAATTATTAGAATGTGCAACTATTGGACAATTGTAGAAACTTTGAAAATTCCACCAATCTTGACAAAGATACTTTCTTTCTAACACTCTATAGCGTATCGTAGTTATAGATATGTATAGGGTTTACGTTGATGTGCCGCTGTCTGTACAATAGTCAATTGGTAAATGTTATTTTAACTAAATTCTAGTTAAGAATCATTATTCTAATGAAGAATTCACGAAAGAATTTCACCACTTTATTAGGATTAAATGTAGGAAAAATAATGCTATGTGCCTTGCCTTATTCAGACATGCTATCTGACTTACAGAATAGCTACATTTCTAGATTAAACAGTGTTTATCATTTGTTAACGTGTCGCCATGAGGATAGACTACTGTTTTTCGACACAAATAGATTTGTTAGTGGTTTTAAATTGACTGGTGAAGATATGTTTCTTCCCAAAAGATGCAAACACTTAGTAGCATCTTTAATTGCATACAATATTCAATCTGTGATAGTACCCATACCAAAGACTAGGTTAGTTACTGACGAATCAGTATCAACTAGTTATTCTACTGATACTGAGATAAATTGTTTAAACTTTTACAACCGACAATAGAGAGGCAGAACCATATTTTATTATATCACCAGAACATAAATCGCTTCTCTGGCAAAATATTAGATATTGAACTTTTAGTGGATAAATATTCTATAGATATATTGTGTTTTTGTGAAACCTGGTTGAAACCAGATACCATGCAATTTAATGTAAATGACTTCACGGTGGCCAGTGCATACAATAGACTTTCAGCCATGGGTGGTGGAACTCTAATACTTTGTAAGAATAATTTTAAGTTTAAAGAACGCAAGGACATCACCTCTTGCTCTGTTGATCGCCTTTGTGAGGTAGCATGTGCAGAAGTAGGTAACTATATTATTATATGTGTGTATAGACCGCCGGCATCAAACTTTGCTACATTCTTGTTAGTAATGGAAGAAGTTTTCAGAAAAGTTTTTAAATGTAAGAAACATATTGTTGTTTGTGGGGATTTTAATATTGATATTATAATTGAATCGCCGGAAGTAAGCAAATTTCTTGCTTTATTTAATTCTTTTAATTTAAAGCATATTTTTGATAAACCCACTAGAATTACCCCCACTACTCGCACTTGTATTGATAATATTTTTGTGAATTGCGCAGTCCAAGGCTCTTCTTTAGTTAGCGGTGTTAGGTCGGACCATATGGGACAGTTAATTTCGGTAGAAAATGTTAAAAATACGCGGCTGAGTAAAACTATATCAGTTAGACCTTTAACGGAAAATAAATTAGACTCTCTGCAAAATGCTATTAAAATTAAATTACTCAACACAAAATTCACATTGAATACCCCCGATAAAATGTACTGTAAATTATTCCATATAATATGTGAAGCATTTAATAAATCATGCCCCATAATAAAGGCTCCATTACGCAATAAAACTAAATTTAATCAATGGGCCACTACAGGTATTAGGAAAAGTAGAGATGTGCTTTATAAGCTATATTATGATAAGTCATTGACCTCCGACCCCAATTTTCATAATTATGTTCGGAAATATTCTAAATGCTTTAAAAAAGTATGTACGCTAGCTAAATCAAAACTTATTAGTAATAAAATTAATAAATCTGATAATAAAATTAAAGCTGTGTGGAATATCATTAACACGGAGACTGGAAGGGGGAAAAAACAGGGCTCCGATCTGATTCTTAAAATAAACAATAAAGTAGTCTCAGATAAAATTGAAGTCGTAAATTCGCTTGAACAATATTTTACCAATATTCCCATCGAGGTGACAAAGTCATTGCACTCGTCGTCTGTATTAGCTGAATCTCTAGTGAAACAATTTGTTGCTAGAGATATACCAAATTTTGATTTCTTTCAAGTTTCAGCTCATATGGTAAAAAAAGCATTTAAAAGTATAAATATGAAAAAAACGAAAGACCTATGGGGCATATCTGTTAAAGTAATTAATTCAATCATAGACAATATTGCTCCAATACTTGCAAATATATTTAATGTTAGCGTCAAGTCGGGAACCTTCCCTGATTTAATGAAAGAAAGTAAAGTTATTCCAATTTTTAAATCAGGTTGCAAGATGAATCCCTCAAACTATAGGCCGATTTCTGTTCTTCCAACGTTAAGTAAAGTCTTTGAGAAACTGATGCTCGAGCAAATGGTAGCACATTTTCAGAAATATAATATTTTGCATGACAGACAGTACGGCTTCACCAAAGGTAGATCGACGTCTGATACAGGCACGAAGTTAGTCTCTCACATTTTAGATGCTTGGGAGGGATCGCAGGATGCTATAGGTATCTTCTGTGATCTTTCTAAAGCTTTCGATTGCGTTGATCACAACACGCTTGTCCGTAAACTCAGCTACTACGGAGTACGAGGGCTTTCTCTAGAGCTTGTCTCTTCCTACCTTTCAGAAAGACGTCAGAAAGTTAGTATAGACGGAGTCACTTCCTTAGGGTCTATTGTTAAAATGGGTGTTCCCCAAGGTTCAATTTTAGGTCCTTTTCTCTTTCTGGCGTACATAAATGATCTTCCCTACATGATGTCAGATTTGTCTAATATTGTATTGTTTGCTGACGACACCTCACTAATCTTTAAAATCAATAGGAAAGATCGCGTACTTCTAGATGTTAATAAGAGCCTAGCAACGCTATCTAAATGGTTTGATGCGAATAACTTACTTCTAAATGCTAGTAAAACAAAATGTTTAAGATTCGCGTTACCGAACGTTCCTCAAGGCGAAACTAATTTAATGCTCGAAGGCAGCAAACTCGAGTTAGTTAACGAAACTATATTCCTTGGTATTACAGTGGATTACAAATTACAGTGGGGGCCTCATATCTCAGCTCTTTCTAGTAGGTTAAGTTCTGCTGCCTATGCAGTAAGAAAAATTAAACAAGTCACTGACATACCTACAGCTAGATTGGTATACTTCGCATACTTTCACAGCATCATGTCATATGGCATCCTTCTGTGGGGTTCAGCTGCGGACGTGGATTCTATTTTTATCTTACAGAAAAGGGCCATCCGCGCAATCTACGACATGGGCCCCCGCGAATCCTTAAGAGAAGTCTTTAAAAATATTAATATACTCACACTTCCGTCACTCTATATACTTGAAAATATTATGTACGTCCGGAAAAACCATCTACAGTTTAACATCAATAGTGACTATCATAACATTAATACTAGGAATAAACATAAATTAGTAGTGCCTAAATATAGACTTACAAAAACTAATAAATCATTTCTAGGGAATTGTATACGCTTTTATAATAAACTACCTAAATGTGTCACCGATCTCACCGGCAAGAAATTTAAAAATCATGTGAAATCTGTTCTTGTCAAGAAAGCCTATTATAAAATCAAGGACTATGTTGACGATAGGAATGTGTGGATGTAGATACTGTTGTGCATGTGGCCTCCCTGGTACCGTGAGGTTGTTTCTATTACAAAAACGTTGTCTTTTTAAAGACAGCTTGTAGCATTTTATTATGGCGTATTTCACGCCCCTATTCAATTGTTATAATTTTGTAAATGTGAGTTCAGTGTATTGTTCAGTCTAGAGAATTATACTTACCATATCACTTTTTTTTTATATCTTTGACCATTGACATCTCAAGACATGAATTTTTTACATTGACCTCGCATAATTATTACCAAAATAATGTAACAATACCTTCTTTTTAAAAGAGTGTCTATGGAGTTTCTTGCCGGTTCTTCTCCATGAGATCAACTTCTTGGAACCGTGCAACTAGAGTCATAACGTTTTATAAATGCTTGAAAAAGTTCATATGAAATAAAAACCTTTTGATTTTGATTTTGATTTTGAATCAGGATTGAGAGTAAATAAAATATTTTTGTGTTATTTTCAAATTGAACCTTCAATAAATTATGAAAATTATATGTTAAAATCCATATAACATACAGCTTATAAATGCCAACTTTAGTAACATGCACAAGACGACGGAATCTTGTGTCTGCATACGTCAACAAGAATGTGTCTCGGACATTATCACTCCATTTACTAGCTCCGCTGTAATGAGGCGCGCATTGTGCTCGCCCACGGGCGGCGTGTTCCGTCGCGCGCTATTTCCAGCGTGACGCTCCGGACAGCGATGCCGGCTATGTGAAGCCCGCTTTGTAAGACGACCACATAATTGTATTGTGAACTTGTACAAAGATGGGAATGTTTCTGCTCACTGTGGCGACGTTTGGGAGAGTTTGTTGCGCTCGTGTTAGTTAATTAATTCGTTGGTCGTTTTTGTTTGTCTCTCTGTATAATTAGAGCGCGTGCAGCCCTGTAATTGTGTCTTGTTTTTTTGACTTCCAGTCATTGTCATTTTTGTTTTTAAGCCAGTTCTCAGCACAAACACTCTTAGAGGTAGGTAAGGCGGACCGGGTGGTAATGGGAGATTTCTGGATCAAACTGAATAGTAGGCGAAGATAAAAAGATGCATTTAATATACGTTTCAACATTAAGACTAGCAGAAATCAGATTTATTGGTAGCGTATTTACCGATGTATTAAAAAAACTATAGATAGTAAAATAAATAATAAAAGAAAGTATTGTAAATATTCAAGACCTAGAAACCCTAACATTAGGATAAGTGGCAGCCATCCCAGTTGTATATTGGCAATATTGGCCATCGCCATCCTATTGCCACTTACGACGGTCGCTGCAGACGCGGAGTGGACACGTCGTGAGATATTACCAATATTTGGTCCCACGCTCCTCAATGGCGAGCGCTTTGTAAAACTCTTGATTCTATATTTTGCATGCAAATATAAGTTTACTCTGGAAATGTCTTTTATACCTATTTTGTTTATACTAAAAATATTCAGATTTTCCCCTCATACTCAAAAACGCAACAGAAAAAAAACATAATTTCAAAATCTTTGTAGTAATTTTGCTGAAGTAGGCACTCCTAACTTAACTTTGTACACTTTGATTAAAATGCAGCAATAGTTTACATTTTAATAGTCCCTTAAGCATCTTAAGCTGCGTTCTATGGAGTGAGTCGGCCTCGCGCTGAGCCTCTGGTGACTGGTGCCTCAACACATCACCCAACTTATCCTATCTTAGTTCAATTTAAAGTCTCTCTTCCAACAGGAATTAAAAGTAACGCCCTCAGCTAACCCTAGCACACTTACACATACAGATTGTATGTGGATAGGGTTGCCATGGCGATAGCTGCTTATTTTAATTACCACATAGATTATTCAATTAATAATAATAATAATAATAATAATAATAATAATAATAACCCCCCCGGGGGACCACCTTGCCGTGGTGGGGGGGCTTATGGGAAGGCATGTACACATTTAGGCCACTAAAATCTAGGCCATACCAAAAATAGACCTAACCCTTCCCAACTAACGGTCCCAAACCCTAAAGGAGAAAAAGAAATGGAAACAAGAAGTAAATCAAAAAGGCCCCAAGTGCTCGGCGCGCCTAGTAGCAGTACTGGTTATGACGGAAGCCAGCCTGAGACTGGGCGTAGGGGTGCGAAGAATCCCCGAGTGACGACAGATCCCCGTCAAACGACCCAAGCAATACTCACGGACTCCGATACCCTAAGTGAAACAACCACAGACACACCATCACCATTTCATTCAATCGAATCACCGACATCATCCCTTTATTCATACCAGATACCCATACCATCATCACCTTCTACAAATAGTTCATCATCCTTGAATGTTGCGCGAGAGGTGAATGCCTTTTTACCCGCGTCCACCAAGGCTGGAAAACCAAGAGTACGCATGAAGTGGAGCAAAGAAGTAAATACGTTTATCATGCGCACTTACTTTTATGTAACAAAATTAGAAACTGATCTCACAACATACAGACAACAACTACATGATATTTTTACACGACACTATCCTGAAATAACGATTAGTGAACAGAGAATTTCTGACCAAAGAAGAGCGATAGTTAGAAATAAACTATTGTCTCTAGAGGAAATAGATACAATAAAAAAGGAAGTACGCATACGAATTCAACAAGAAGTAGATAATAACCTTAGTTCAAACGTAAACTCACACACACATTCACACCCCGAAAATGATCCACAAATACAATTAGAACCATGCACTCAAATTGATACACATACGCAATCATACACTCAAGCACACTCAGATACCCAAAATACATACACATCGCATGCATGCACACAAACTGAGAATATAACCCTAATGTTAGAAAATGATATTGAAACACTTGAGGAGCAGACTCCTGTTACGGACTCACGAATTCAAGAACTACATGACAAACTCAGAACAGCCATTACACAATATTCGGGGATGGATCCTGTAGTACGACCAAAATTGCCTAAGCTTAAATATAGCCCTAGTCTCTCACAACTGATATATTTATTTAACCATAAAATTCTACATCGTTACGTATCTGAAGACACACAATTAATGGACTTGCACACTCTAATATATTGTACAGCGTTAGTGATATCTGAAGAACTCAATTATAAAATCACAGAATACGTAGGAAATACACCCCCAAAATACAATAGTAAACCGCCTTGGCAGATTAGGTTAGAAAAAGACATAGAAAAACTCAGAGCAGATTGTGGTAGACTTACCCAGTACGTAAATAATAACAGATCAAATAAGGTAGTAAAAAGAGTCGAAGCAATTTTTAAAAACCATATTACACACACCAGACACGAAAATAATAATAAAACATCAGAAGAATTTTTAGATACTCTCAAGCAAAAGCTAGCCCTTAAGGTTCATAGACTCAGAAGATACAATAAAACACAACAGAGAAAAAACGATAACATCATATTCGCAACTAATGAAAAACGGTTCTACAGGAATTTGCAAAAACCTCAAACCGAAAAAGAAACGGACACAAACACAGACACACCAACACAAGAACAGTTAGAAACGTTTTGGTCTGGCATATGGGAAGAACAAACACATCACAATGATAAAGCAGATTGGATTAAAAAAGAAGAAAGTAGATGCCATACAATAGAAGACATGGAATTTGATGAAATAACCGAGACTGATATAACAAATATTACAGCTCGATTACATAATTGGAAATCACCGGGTGTTGATAAAGTTCATAATTACTGGTATAAAAAACTAATATCACTACACAAAACAATAGCTAAGAACCTTACGGACATAGTTTTATTAAAACAGGACTTACCCGATTTTATCGCCACAGGCATAACTTATATGCTTCCAAAAACCACACACTCACCTCAACCATCCCAATATAGACCAATAACATGCTTACCAACAATATATAAGATCCTAACATCAGCAATAGCTGGCAAAGTCAATAAACACGTAGAGCAACACAATATAATAGCCGAGGAACAGAAGGGCTGCAGACGGGGCCACATGGGATGCAAGGAACAGTTAGTTATAGACTCCACAATTCACAAACATGCCACCACAAAAAATAGGAACTTGCATTGTACATATATCGATTATAAAAAAGCATTTGATAGTATTCCTCATTCTTGGTTATTACAAGTTTTACAGATATATAAAATAAATCCGAAAATTATAGATTTCTTGCGTACTATAATGGCCCATTGGAAAACTACGCTACATCTAAACACGCGTCAAAACTCTGTTACTACTCGACAAATATTTATTAAAAAGGGAATTTATCAAGGTGATTCCTTGAGTCCCTTGTGGTTCTGTCTCGCCCTGAATCCCCTATCTCACTCACTACATAGTTGTAAAATTGGATATCCTCTTAAACACTCTACAGCAGAAACAATTGTATCACATCTGATTTATATGGACGATATTAAATTATATGCAAAAACCCAAAAACAAATGAAAGACTTAATAGAAACTGTAACGCAATTTAGTAAAGACATTAACATGCAATTTGGGTTAGATAAATGTAAAACACTGCATATAATACGAGGCAAGGTACGACCAGGTGACTACGTAGTTAGCAATACAGATACCATAGCAGCAATGGGACCGACAGATCTCTATAAATACTTAGGGTACATGCAACGCAAAGGATTAGATCACGTTAAAATTAAACAAACTCTAACAACTGAGTACAAAAGAAGAACAAATGCTATCTGCAACACCCAACTCGGCGGTAAAAATCTAATAAAAGCCCTAAATACTTATGCTATCCCAATATTAACGTATTCCTTTGGAGTAATTAAATGGACCAAAACTGACATAAACCAATTAGAACGATTAACACGCACCACACTAACAAAATACAACAACCTACACCCAAAATCAGCGATAGAGAGACTTACTATCAAAAGGGAAAATGGAGGCAGAGGTCTAATAGACATACATCACCTTTGGCAGAAGCAAATTTTAAGTTTAAAAACATTCTTTCACACAAAATCTCAAACAAGTCATATACACAGAGCCATTACTGAGCATGATTCCAATTACACACCACTTAACTTAAACGAACAAACTATCACACATATTGATTTTAATAATGATATACAAAAACAAAAAATTGAAGACTGGAAGAAGAAAGTACTACATGGTCGACATCCTCATGACTTAGAACAAATACACGTAAATTCCATAGCTTCAAATAAATGGCTTCAGGTTGGAAACTTGTTCCCAGAAACCGAAGGATTCATAATTGCTATTCAAGACCAAATAATTAACACAAAAAATTACAGAAAGTTTATAATTAAAGATCCTTCGGTTACAAACGACAAGTGCCGCAGATGTCACATTCAACCAGAAACCATTCAACATATAACAGGAGCATGTACCTCACTAACACAAACAGACTACACCCACAGACATAACCAAGTTGCAAATGTAATTCATCAAAAACTAGCACTCAAACATGCACTCATACAAAACACAAACACTCCATACTACAATTATACACCACAAAATGTCCTCGAAAATTCCACACACAAGCTTTACTACGACCGCGCCATTCTTACGGATAAAACTGTACACTATAATAGACCGGACATAACCCTTCAGGATAAAGTAAATAATATTACCTACCTCATTGATATAGCTGTCCCTAATACCCATAACCTACAAAAAACAATAACTGAAAAAATTAGTAAATATGCTGAATTAAAAGAGGAAGTCGCAAGAATATGGAGACAAAATAAAGTATACGTAGTACCCATAGTTCTTTCTACTACAGGCATTATTCCAAACCATCTCATCCACAGCCTAAAATTGATAGACCTGAGAGAGTCTGTTTATATCACTCTACAAAAAGCGGCCATTTTAAACACCTGCCGAATCGTCAGAAAGTTTATGCAACTTGACGAGCACGAATTCACGCCCCACTCATAACACTACACACTACACGCTACATTTACTTGGCTAAGCCCGTAAATGTAGTTAAAACTAGCCAAAGAGCTAAGAAAAAAATAAACCTCAAAATAATAATAATAATAATGTTTATTTTCATAATCAGTACATATTCTAGATACAGTTGTTATGCTATGATAAGATATATAGTTATGTACACAAAAGTTTTAGCATCTGGAGCCGAACTAGGGACCTAGGTACCTGTATTTCGGCTTACAGCGCCAACCCCCTCGAGTTACATTAAATATAATTATATTGACAGTAACAGTACTATGAAGGAAGGTAGGGAGGCCTTTGCCCAGCAGTGGGATCAACCGGGCTGATAAAAAAAAAAAAAAAACAGTACTATGAACAAGCACAGAGTATATTGAGAGTAATTTATTAATTTATTTATTGAATATGCTCATCATTTCCATCCATGGCCAACGAGCTTACGGCCCGCATGCAACTTACTTCAAAAAGTCAATGTTACATGCCTTGAGTATCAACTCGAGACCATTCGACATTACAATCTATTGGTCACACTACTGGTCTATCGCAGATTTTTTGTCGTCGATGTATGTTTTTATCCCAAAGTCCATCGTAAAAAGAATAAAAGGTTATTGGCAATGACAGTTGGATTACGAGGTAAGCTCTGCCGGCGCGGGTGAGGCGTGCCCGCTAATAACGTTAGTGTTTGTCGCACATGTCCCGGCCGCCGCGACTTCTACACCCAGCGTATTTATCTTCCAACAGAATTTATATCACAGAAATGGACGAAAAATATCTATCTTTTTACGAGTTATTGGGAGATATTGAAAATAAATACTCACAACTCTCTGTGGAGGGCTGGCACGAATTGGATGACATTTTTAGAAAATCTTCATATTATAACATGTCATGTATAAAATAAAAATATTGTTTTTATTTCTGTATTATATTTTCCCTATGAATTAATATAAAATTGTAATAGTACACATTTAGTGCTACCCGTGTTAGTGTATGTATAATTTTATATAATACGTAAACAGAGTACTGTAGTCAGATATTAACTAATAACTCTATCGTAGTGTGTGTTGTGTACATTCGTAGCAATCTCGTAGCCATGTCGTAGCGTAGCAGCCTACGCCAATATCTACGAGATTTTTTCATGAAATCTGGGGTAACCGTTGGGAATACTCTGCTTCCGGATTAGTATTTTACAGGAGAAAACTTTTTCTAATAATGGTTGAGTTACTTTTTACAACGCTCTTGGGATGCAAAATGTTAATTCAATAATGGACGTCAGCTACCCGACCACCATGAATATTATTATCTATAGCACTGGAATGAGTTTTTTTATTAATAATAATGCTATGAACTTTTATATTAAGTGTTCTGAAGAAGACCTGCTCGATTTGGATTGCTAGTGGTCTGTGTGCGATTCTGCAATGAAATTACTAGCGGCAGTTTTGAGCTTTTTTTAAGAAAACAAGAAATACAGTAAAAAATAATACATTACTTAATCATACAAACTTCTGAACATTTAACTTAGCCAAACGATCGTCAATGTATGTATGTACTTGGTACAGGAATTACTTAGTTCAAATTACAGTGTATTATTATTACACTGTTTGGAATCGCCAAATTCATCATCAACATCGGCAAGCAGAGCCTGACCTGCAAAGAAATGCTTGGAGACATTCCTTGAACATACATTGTACTATCAGCGTGTGAAATCTTGTAAGTTGACGCAACAACAGTGTCGGTGTATCAATCGTCATATTGCCGTCGCGCGCCCCGGGGGAAATCTCTAGCACAATGTCTGCTGCCGGGTGGGCACAGCTGAGAAAAGAATATACATATAAAACTTGCCTTGTGTCCGGTGACAACATAAGTATGTGTATATAAAATACCTACTATCATCTCATCTAATCAATGCAGAAATAGACATCATCATCAACCCATTATTGTCCCACTGCTGGGCACGAGTGTCATCTCATTTGAGAGGGATTAGGCTATAGTCCACCACGCTAGCCTACTGCGGGTTAACAGACGACACAGGCCATCGAGAAAATGTCTCCAGTATGCAGGTTTCCTCAAGATGTTTTCCTTCACCGTCAGTGGTGCGTGCCCGGGTTTGAACTCGAGACCTTTGACATGTCAGTCCACTGGTCACACCACTACGCTACCACAGCTATATATGGATGTACAGTATAGCACACCTCTGCCTAACCCTTCGGGGACGACAGATATGATGATATATATACTACAATCACGCTTATACCAATAAGGAGTTAGTTAGGTTAGGAGCTATTGTGGTGTATATCCACAGAACCCTGGTATTTTTTAAGCCTCGCTTAAACAACAAGGGACAAACAGACTTACTGCCCGCCTGATGTTAGGCAGTTACTGTAGCCTATAGGCGTTTTCAACTCCAGAGGTGTCGCTCGCGTGTTGCCAACCCTTGTTTTTTAAGTGCGGAAAAATCCTTTACAGACCGTCCCGCCGCCTGGGGAGGCGACGGGGTGGGTCGGACTCCGCCCAATGTGCGCCGTGTCCTCAGGGCAGCCCACACAGTGGTGACATCCGGGCGATGGGTCCCGGCCTATGCGACACAGGTACTTGCCGAAGCACCCATACCCAGACAAGACCTGCGTCAGCCGGATGCTGAGGGCGCCGTGGCGCCTCTCAAGCCACTCCTCCATGACAGGCCTTACCGCCACTATCGTGGTGTGCCCGCGTTGCCAACCCTGCTTATGTAGTAACATTGCTCTACTTGGGACACAAACTCAGGATATTGCCTTCAGTACTTACGCTAAGAAGTATTTGACGTACTTATATACACATGTATATACCCTAGCACTAGCAATTGTATTGGATTGTATCCATGGATACAATCAAATCAAATCATGAAGTATCTGCTAGTGCTAACTGCCCGTTCAATTAACAGATACTATCGTGTTAAAGACTGTTCGATTCCCGTTCAATTAATTTTTCGTCCGCTGTTCCGTAAACTTTCCTTTTAACATTGTTTTATCTTTATATACCATTTTGGATAATACGATCCGATTGAAAAACCAAATGTAGATAGGGTTGGCAACTGCGAACTCTCAAAAAAATATATATTAAAAAAAGTTTATGAACTTTTAATAAAGATATGAACAAATAATTTGTCAGTAACAGTCACTATAGCTTGTTAAATGTGATATATGATGATGATTGCAGATTCTTTCATGATTAGTGTAAATCAAGTAATCAAGGTTGAATTCCCGGCAGCGGCAAATGTTAGCGGCAAAATTTCAAGAAAATCGGTCTAACGGTTTAGGAGTTCAGTGACATACACACGGAACAAGAATTAGATATATATATATATATTCTATCTCTCGTTCGGATGTACGTACCTATATGTGGTGACAACCCTACTCATTGGTACTCAGCATATTCTGCATATTGGAGTTGATTCAATTTGCGTGCGGTTTGGATTCCACCTGGTTAATATAATGATGTACTCCGTGTTGTGGGATATCGAATAATAAAGAGCCCGCGCTCGGGGTTAGCAACAATAATAATTAATATTTTCAAACAAAATAATTAATTATAATCTCGTTGAGAATTCAGCGGAATAAATTATTTCACATTCTGTGGAATTGTGAACAAACGTAGGTACTCGGATATTTTCTTTACAACATGTAGATAAACTACTGTCGAACAAAGATTTTATAGGTTACTTTACAGATAAAAAAAACGGAAATCATCATTTGTTGTTTATTTTAGTTTCTTAATTTATTTCATAGCAGGCATCCATATCAACTGTTTTATTGAAATAATCATTGACATCTACCCATATATAGACCCACTGCTGGGCACCACTGGGGTCTCCTCACATTTGAGGACGATCATCGACGCCTAGTTCGGGATAGCAGACTTCACAGGCCTTTGAGAAAATCTCTTACACGTGTAGGTTTCCTCAGGATGTTTTCCTAAACCGTTTGAGCATGTGATATATAGGCACATTACAAATAAAAGTGCGTGTCTTGGTATTAAACAAGAAACCTTTGGACTTTAGTTCTTTAGTCCACTAGTTAACCGACACCTTTATAATAAAATTCGGCGTTTTAAAAACTAGCAATAGGTACTCAACCTAACCACACTCTAAAACAACTCTATAACCCACCACAGCGCACTGCAACCACAAACTCCTGTAATTACGCTTCACGAAGCACTGATAACTTATCCAGTTCCATACCACGCTCATAACCTATAATCAATTTACAACTAAAAGTACTATACGATATAATACTACACTAACCAAGGCTTAGTGCATAATATTAGTAAATTATCGGCCAGTCTCCACTAGTTCCGCTCCGTTGGGCCGCCCGGTGTGATTGCCCGCACACAATGCAAGCATCACGCGTGTGTAACGTGCTGCGAGACTGACGGCAACACAATACTCGTGCTAGACGTGTCTTACGTGCCTACTACATATGTATATTTGTAGCATGAAGTTGTAGCTAAGTATTTCTTGATGCCTTCAGCAGCAGCGGTGTTGAAGCGAGGGTGTGAAACTTTAAGAAATTTGGAATTATTATTAAAGCGTTTGGTTTTACGATTAATTTGTGATGTGGTGTTTTCGTTCATGCGAAGCTTTAATAGTGTTCAATAATAATTAATATAGTGATAAGGATGAAGATATCTTCAGTAAATAATCACTATAGCTATATCATGATTCTACATTCTAAGGTATCAACAAAGGTAACCAACCATTAAAAATACATTAGAAAAAAAAACGGAAAATTAAGTAAAAAGATAGACGCGTTAATTAACTAAACATGTTACATTAGTTTTTCCACAAATTAGGTTAATTCCACTCATACTTCATGCGTGAACCTTGGTCAAAGGTCGTATATGAGTTGAGTCGATTGGTACTGTATGATCATACAGTTTCAGTGGCATGTTCACCAGCAGGCTGAGTAGGATGGAGCCTAGGGGTCAGATTAGAGGCGGCGGTAGATTTGAGCAGTATTTGCTTCTTACAATAGGTAATAAGCTAAGCTGGTTACTTTCCATAATACTACATTTACTTTTTTTATAAATCCGCCAAAAGGTAACGAGTCAGTTTTGAAAGACGGTGAAAGTACACATCACAATGGTTTAATTTATTTAACAAAAAAAGTAGGGCCGCCATAATTTCAATAGCCTGCTGGCGGCAAATGTGTAAACGACTGTACTGTTTATACCCAAATTCAATTACTAGTCCTCACAAAAGCAAAGTTCATATACATATACTCTCACAAAGCACAACTCGTCCTATTCTTATTGAGTTCCAAACATCATAACTCTGTTAATTAGCAATAAGGGCGGCGCCACACGGTCCAACACGCGGCAGCGCGCGGTGCCGAGCGCGCGTATAAATTCACGCGACGCCGGCGCCGCTAATTGGCTGCCCGTTGCCATAGCAACCGGTCCGCTCCACTGAGCCGACACATTGCCTGACCAATATCTGCACGTGTAAAATTGAAATTTCGACAATTCTGCTCATAACTTAATCATAAAATGAAATTTAATTAATTATGCTACCTAATAGGATTGTTATTTTGAAATTGAAATATTCTCTTTATGTAAATTAAATGAATAATCATATTGTGAATAATAAATACTTAGTTATAATAAATGAGTTTTCATTCTGTGATGAAATGTTTGTAATTAAGTTTATAATAACTGCGTTGGTTTTTGAAGTAAGCACAGCGATATTAATTCGGCGGTTTCTATTAACATTTAATTGCTAGGCGTTAATTATTTTGCGAGGTATTGGAGATCGTTTTTTTTTCACAAAAAATGTGGACGTAAAAGCTGTTTTAGCGATTTGCAAAAATCTATTTCACTAGGATATTACAAAAGCCGGCGATGTTTCTCCGACAAAGAAAGATATTAAAATTCAGAGCGCACCTTCGGATAAAAAGTTGTCTATAAAAATATTTTGCTTGCGTCTCTTCGCTTATTTTAATTAGTTTTTATAAAATTGAATATAAAAAGGAAATTATAGACGAAAGCTATGTATAGAAATACATTGCCAACTTAAAATTCACTTTAACATTGCTTTCTGAAGTGTTAATTTCCATTTTCATCATTGAATAAATTAAACAGTCCAGTAACAAAAGCATGTGTTAGGTGTAAAATAATGTCACACCCCTTTATGTCTTCGTGCGCACACCGCGTGTACACAAACCCGATCTACTTTATCTGAATTAAATACTAATTTTATAACAACCTCCACGGCAGGCGAAACATAATCCTCGTTAAAACCAAACAGGACAAAGCGAACGTATTTAACGTAGATAACACGGTCTTTTGTGTGTGCGGACAAAGGGCGGGGCTGCGGTACGCGGGGCTCGGTACGCAGCGTTTCGGTACGCGGCAGTGTGGCGACGCCTTTACGTACTAATTAATGTCGCCATTGTATTTTGCGAGTATGTGATGAAATAAAACTGACTTTATCAACTGTACTTTATTGTCTTTGTGTGATTATCTGCGGTGTCTAGTCGAGAAAAGGGACGAAACAAAGGTTTACATTGAGTATGTGTTTCTGGAGATCTTGAGTTGATCTCTTTATATGAGAAATTATATTTTTAAAAATATTAATTAAATATAATTTTACTCATACTCAATACTTTATTAAGCAGTCTACAATGGTTTAGATGAAATTTGATAGAGAGAGAGAGAGTTTGAGTCCCGGGGAAGGACAAAGAAAGTTTAGTTTTCATCCCGGAAATCATGAGAAAAAGGGGGGTGGAAGTTTGAATGCAGATAAAATCACTAATTTTACGCAGACGAAGTCGCGGTCGCGGGCAAAAGCTAGTAAGTTCATATTTAGTAGTTTACTTTATTTTTAATATCTAACTACTAATAAGAAAACATCTAAAACTTAATTATGATGCAATACAAATGTAAGTAGCACGTCTTATATCCACTTGAGTGAATAAATATCAAGTTACAATTTGACTTTACAGACAAAATTCAACAAAACTCAAACATCAAGTTTGCTTTACTGTTTGATTTCGACACAAAACTTCAAAATGAATATCAGTGTTATTAAATTTTCACTTTGCATAGTATCCCTTTGTTAGGGTTGTCGGTATTGAATGCATTGGTGTGTACGTTTTAAACTACATAGGTATTTGCTCAGAGGGTGCATCACAATGTCCGTATATTTTGCACGTACATTTCCCTGAGCGTATATTTTTTTTTAACAGAAAAATAAACGTGGGAAATAAAGCACATTGCTTTGACAATCTTATACTACAACACATAACATGTTTTATTATAAATTTGAGAGATAAACCTCTTCAAATAATAATATTCGCGAATTAGTACCGGTTTGTGAAACATACCTATTGAAACCTATATTATTACTAGCTGACCCAGCAAACGTTGTTTTGCCAAATTATAGGGGTTGGTGGACAACCGTTATCACTAAGGGGTATGAAAAATAGATGTTGGCCGATTCTCAGACCTACTCAATATGCTCACAAAATTTCATGAGAATCGGTCAAGCCGTTTCGGAGGAGTACGGGAACGAAAACTGTGACACGAGAATTTTATATATTAGATATATAAAAAGAATGCAGAATGCTAACATAAAAAAAATGCATTTAAAAACTTATAATTTAAATGAATTATGGTCGAATTTCGACCAGTGAGCGAGTGCTAGTACATATACATATATGTTTCTGTGTCTACATAGGAGGTATGTTATTTTTAAACGGTTTTTTTACTAGCGTGTACGTGAACGTAGCTACACGTCATATCACTCGTTTGTTCACAACGGTGACGTCACCTCTGTGTGTGACGTACGCTGTCATGTGGGCCGGCCATTACTCTAGCGTCAGACAGCTTTACACACGGCACATTATCCAAGCTTCGTAAATCGCATATTTGTTGAAATAAAATTACTTTTTATGCGGATTTTGTTGCGGTATGTAATATTACTGTAGCCAAACTAATTCATCAATCCTACTTGTTATTATAGGAGATCGGAATAGGTAGATTATATGGACTTAAAAACGAAGAAGTAAATAACATAGAGTTGAATAATACATACCTGCTCTAAAGTCCCGGAATTATAAACATGAGAATGAAAACCTAGGATTTAAGAAATTGCTAAAATTTTATTGTGCTTTAAATTATTAAATTCAAGATTAATATGATATGAGATGTAAGCAAATAATTCGTAATCAGTAAAATAATACACATAAAGTATACAACCATTAAGGTCAGTAAAACTGGTTGGATGCGAGCAGCAATTAACCGGTCATTAAGGAAATCGATAGGATATTAGGAATAGGCTCGTTCTTACATAGAACTTCAAAGCACACCAACGAACTGTGGGTAGGTACATAGAATATGGCAACAAATGAATGTTTATAGCTATTATTACACATAAACTACAGTGAGTTGGGGTCAAAAGTATATAATTTTGATACAAAACCTTCGCATCATAATTCTATTTAAATACAGCGTGAGACAACTTCACGGGGCTTTTATGATGTCATGTTCAAATCTGACCTTTATAGCACCTTCGTCAACTCAACCCACATTAGTTTGGACTTGTTTGTGTAACATATAGTTTAAACAAATATTGTGGCTGAACATATAGCTGTGTATAGAGATGGGTGTATAGATTTGTTATTATTTTTTGTACTCATTATATAGGTCTCGCTTAGCGCAGTGGTAATAAAGACTGCCGTATGTGGCAAATGTTTATGTGATGAACATGTTGTACCTGAGATACTTTTTTATAAAACCAAGACGAACACACACACAACTCGAAAACAGTAGCCAACAGCACGCTAGGAACACTGGGATATTATTTACACGATGTCACACATAAAGACACACAGAGGCACGTACACAACCTGATGAAATTCAGATATTGGGGAGAATGCATTAGGTACTCTTGTCAGACACAATGAAACATTTCGCCTCAGGGCACACGCAGTAATGCACACTGGTACTAGCTTGCCGACCGGTCTGCGGATATTGGACTGTGGACTGTTTGTATTCAGAATTTAAAAGGATATTTAGTTTTGTTTTCCCGTACGTGATGTTTTGGTAAAAAAAGGGATGGGATTTGATAGTCATCATAAATTGAACATTGTCAAACGAAAGTGTATTTAATATTGGAAGTTTTAGGGTCGAATATAAAATAAATCTGGTACTCAAAATAAAATATTATTGAATCAGATTTTCAGATTTTTTACAGTATCCATACTCATGTTTAGTTGGACAGTTTACGCTACACTACACTGAGTCACGCCTTATTCCCATGGGGGTACGCAGAAACTACAGAATGCCACGCGCCACGGTCCAGTTGGAGAGTTTAGTAGTTTTATTTCAATGTATTCGTGTAAATTCAGAAATCAGTATAAATCTAATCATTGAAAATAACCTGCATTATATGTTTTTCTAACCAACTCCAAAATAGAATAGATTTAAAGTTTGTAAATATCCTGTAACAAAGTGCAAGAGTTGGTTCCGTTTATTTGTGAAGATGGAAGACCAGACATCCAGTCGGAGAGTGCACTAATGGGTAGTTAGCGGTAATTACACGCGCCAGGTGCACCGGTATCGGTTGATTTGTTCGACCGGACTAGCGCTTGAGGGTTGCATTTAATTGATAATGCTCGTTTGTATCCTTAAAGAGTATTTGATGGGTTATATAAACATTTGACACTTGTGAGTGCATCTTTGTGTCAGTTATTTGTGTTAATTGAATACGCTTGTAAGGAACAATAAAAATATTCTGATAATACTTCAGACTTTTATGTATATGTTTTATTTCAGTTAGACCAATAGTCCAGGTACTTGTGAATTGTCAAAAACTAGTTGCACGGTTCCAAAAGGTAGGTCTTATGGAGAAGAACCGGCAAGAACTCCATAGATACTCTTTTTAAATTAAATACAAGATTACAAAATATTTGGTTTTGTTTGACAATATAATATCAATATGAGACTAACGCAGTTCAATGTGAACTAAAACCTAATTAGATTGAAATATCAAAATTGTTTGCATGGTACCAGAAAGTAGTTCTTATGGGGAGGGACTGGTAATAAAATCCATATATACATAAATGATGATTAAATCATTATTAAACAAAGATTATAAGAATAAATGAGTTCATAAAATTATTCCAAACCGTTATTTAAAAGACTTGCGCAGCTAATAAATTAATTGTCTGCATTCTTCTACCGTTTAAACCTCTGTCCACAAACAGGTTGCATTTAAATTCAGGACACCTAGATTTCTGTTTACCCTTTAAAGTAATCGCGTGCGGCGGGCGGGCGGTCGCGTGCAGACCGCGCCGCGCCGCACCGAGCCGCCCACTCGCTGTACTATGTACATTACATGCGCCTGCCTGTTGGGGTGCTTTCCCACCTGAGATATACGATTATACATTGCTGCGATGCGTTGGTTATCCACCAATCATCATATTAATTGGTGATGAAGCTTAGCTTTGGTGCAAACGAGTTCTAAACTATGATTTTTATATGGATGGATGCGTGCTATAGATGGTCGCGAGTGGTGGACCTATGTGCAGACCTGAGCATCTTCTTCTCACAGCTAGCTCACGTCGGCGGCAGCGCATCTTCGTAGCACATTTGACTCGCCCCGCTTCATATATTGAGGACCCGATTAGCGCAATAATCTATGTAGTCCATCTAATAACACAAGCGTTGGTGCTTATCTCAGAACTAGATGGTGCAGTGTCACAAACACAATGTTCGATTGTTTATATATTTATGGTTTAGCATCAGGCGAACCGGTCACATTATTTCGTAGTTTAGCTATGCTGCTACATAGCACATCTCTTGTGGATAAGCACCCTAACACTAGCTAGTCAGGGAGCCGTGCACTGATTGTTTACCGATACCATCTGCTCATAAGGAAGGGGTTATTACTGGGATATGATGATAACTGAGGTTACGTCGATGTCTTTTTAATTATAGTGAGGGTAAGCTAACGTGCTTTACACCTGATGGTAAGCAATCAACACCGCCTGATTTGCCGAGGGGTAATAAATAGTTTTTTTTGTAATGTATAATTTTTATATTTTGCATTCTAATAATTTGTAATGGAATATGCTTGATTGTGCACCATTTTAATCTTAAGGCCTAAGGCCCCTTTTCCAGCAAAGCGGAGAGGAGAGGAGATTTGTGGAGATGTAATTTGAATAACTAATCAGATATCGTTGCGGAGGGAAAACTTGGAAATAAAGAAATGTGATTGGTTGGTGACTCCTCCCCGCTTTGATGGAAACTGGACTTAATATAAAATTAAAATAAAACAACAAAATGATGTCCTAATACCGGCCCAAAGTACCTACCTATGTGCGATGCATATAATGTAGTGCTGAGCGTGACTTTCGGAACCATTAGTAGGTACTTTAATGAACAGGTGTAAGCTTTCAGCGGCGGTTTGGCGAGCATTCGGCTCCGTTTGGCTTGCAGTCGCAATACGCCATGCAATGGCGCCTCGTAACCGCTTATTTGGCGTCAGTGTCGATCCGTTTTGTTGCAGCTTTCAGTTCGTGTTGGTTGCAATATTACTTACAGAACAAAGAGCAAATATGATCACTGTGTTGAATATTATTGGGTTTTGATTGTGTGTGGCAGCTCGGAGTTTCGATTGGTGCCCATTTACTGACAGAAAACTACCCTACCCGATATATAATCATCATCAACCTATTTTCAATCCGCCGCTGGGCACAGGTCTCTTCTCGTATGAGCGGTGGCAAATTTCCACCTCGTGGCAAACCTCATGCGGATTGGAAAACTTCCTTCACAACGCAGGCAACTTCCAAAAGTCAGTGTCTTGAGAACCAGAGACCTTTGATCAGTCTACTGGTCACATAACTAGATATTCTACAGCAGCTCCACAATATTTATACTTCAGGCAAATCGTAAGTAGGTAGTAATTTTCTGACTAACTAATCCAAGTTAAATTGATAGACATTAGACAAATAAATGTACTGTAAAGACAGTTGTTTAAAATTCACCGCCGCACTAAAAATAGTAACCCAATTATAAATTTCACAAATATTACAAGATACTTCCGAAAAATTTACATAAGGTCCGTTATGTAAATTCAGCTGGTCCAATTATAGTCGGTAAACAAAAATAGTATGACCTTTACATTACCGGTTAGAACCGGATCAATATGCAAACGATCTAAACTGAGCAACTTATACAGAACCGACTGTAGCGACTGTTTGCACTGCGGGACTATTACACTACCCGTATCTGTTTATTTTAATTTTGTTTTATGTTGAATAGTTGGTTTGGGATTGTATTATTTTAATCGCATGTTATTTCAAACTAATTCAGTTTATTTTTCTCTTCACAATCAGACACAGAATTATTTTATATCCTTAAAACCCATGTATCGTGATTATTGTAAATGCTCAGGTCTTTACTGCACACCGAGTACGGGTTTGTAGATTTAACATGACTTTGAGAAAGTCTCTCATTTATGCATTTCTTTTTCCTCCACCGTTTGACCTCAAACACAGGAAACTTGAAACATGAGCTGTGGTAGCCGAGTGGTGTGACCTGTGGACTGAGATGTCAGAGGTCTCGAGTTCGAACCCAAGGCACGCACCACTGACTTTTCTGAAGTTATGTGCGTATTTATTACATGCTCAAACGGTGAAGGAAAACATCGTGAGGAAACCTGCATGCTTGAGAGAATACTCGATGGCATGTGAAATCTGTCAACCCGCAGTAGGCTAGCGTGGTAGACTATAGCCTAATCCCTCTCAACTGAGAGGAGGCCCAGCAGTGGGAGATTAATGGGTTGATGATGATGATGATAACAGGAAACTTCGAATAGTCAGTGGTGCGTGCCTTGAGTTTGAACTCCAGACCTTAGGTTTCGCAATCCATTGTTCATACCACTAGGCTATCAGATGGCACTATGTACAAACACAGAATCTTTCCCATATAATGAAAGTCCAGTGACTTTAATTTAGTTTCGTAATTCTCGCACAAATTCACAGTTTCATTAATTAAGTCCTATCTACATCACATTAAAAAGCAGCTAATATAAATACTGGGTACTTACGCCTAGCACTACACAGGTAATTATATGAAAACAAAGGATACTCAACGGCGGGCGCGACGAGTCATACAAATTTGGACAAAAACCTACTTAATGACAAAACGTCCCATTATCCGAGGGCTATCTTAAATAAATTTATTCAGGCCGTAAATAAAACTGTGAGGTACACTTATTGTGTCCCGTCGTGCCGGTCCCCGGACAGACCATTCGTTCAAAAAGGTCAAAATAAATTCTTGACTTGTTTGGATTAAACGATTTTCAGCCTGTTATAATGAAAAAGCTGGTTCTTTATCAGTCAATAAGGTGATTGCACTCGTAGAAATAAACGGCCTCGTTGGTCGAGTGGTCGTATAGAGCGACTACTGAACAAGTCGAGCAAAGTGTTATTGGGTTGTTCTATGAAATTCTCAGTAGCAGCTCGGAGTTTGGATTCG
Source organism: Craniophora ligustri (assembly GCA_905163465.1). Taxonomy (NCBI): domain Eukaryota; kingdom Metazoa; phylum Arthropoda; class Insecta; order Lepidoptera; family Noctuidae; genus Craniophora; species Craniophora ligustri. The sequence goes on from LR990963.1 coordinate 366,107, forward strand.
TGCCCGGTTAATGGCAATAGGTTCGCCCCCTATTATATGCAGACACTTCGGGGACGACAGGCGTGATGGTATTTTGTAGAAATAAAAATTATTGCATAAAATCTGGAGCGTTCCAGATTATTCTACATAAAACGGTAAACGAGACAGAGTAAGACATTTCTAATGTAAAGCGATATTCTAGGAAATGTATGTTAATTCATTCGCTCACGGGCACGGACTGTAGGGCTGTCATATAAATACTTCACTACGCAAGAATAAGGTGGACTTACAACTTGGTAAAGGTTGCTGGATCCGCTGGATAAGGGGAGCGCGGAATCGGTCGTCGTGGCTATCTTTGGGGGAGGCCTACCTGTATATAGGCCATGCCCTGCAGCCATCTAAGGATTGATATGATAATCATGAAAAGCAGCTGATGCAAAGACTTGAAATGTGTACCAATAACTATACGAATCAGTGACGTTAGCGTCTGCTAAATTAGCAATAAAGCAATACTTGAACTCTTGGATTCTGATTGCATATGGTAAATACCCAAAGTCAGTTTGTACAGCTATTTTGAATGATTAAAAGAAATTGTATTCATATTATTTACAAAGTTATAAAGTAAGTGTCAAGTATAATTTGTATGTTTTGAAATAGTTGCCAACCCTACTTCGCGTTCACTTTATGAATACACACGTTTTTACAATTTTTAATGCACTGTTTTCAGTGAGGAGAGTGTTCTCAGCTTATCTTAATATTTTTCATTAAAATATTATTTTGAAGCTTATTTTCTGTTTCAGGTTTTATGTAGTCTGTTTTTAGAAAGCTTTTAAGTTTTTAAGCATAGCTTTATTAGCTTTTACTTTTAGTTATAAAGATAGGACATTACATTATATTAAATGGCATTACTTGTGATTTTGGTAATTTTATCAAAAAATAACCTTACATATCATACCATGAAGTCTATATCTCTGTAGATTACTAAGAGGTGTGCTAAAGTTGTAATAGTGGCGAGCCTACGACTATACATCTAAATACATCGGAATCGTCAAGTGTGAACTTAGAAGCCTCATTCACCTCTAGACCAATGGAACAGTTACCGTTGAAAAAGTTTTCAGTACTTACAAAACTGCAAGTTTTTTTTGTCTACAGATGTTTTCGTTTCTGCAAGTAGTGTCTTTCAAGTGACCGATTTACAAAAAATTGATACTGTAACAAATGCATTCCTTAGCATGAATACCTACATGATCAATTAGTTATCATCAACCGATTGCTGGGCACGGGTCTACTCACACGCGAGAATGATTAGCCTATAATCCAGCACGCTATCCTAGTGCAGGTTCGCTAGCTTCACACACTACCGAGGAAATCTCTCTGGCATACAGGTTCTTCATGGTTCCTTCACCGTTTGAGTATGTGATAAATGATCCGTTAATAGCTTCTAAATCCACCACTATACGACTCCAGCTGCAGCGATTATGCTCCACGTGAAATTGTTCCAATTGTTTTATAACGAGTCCCGAGCGCATGAATTCTCAGAACCGCTCGGCGGAGCGCTCTGCTCTGGATTTAATTTCTACGTCTAGTGGTTTAGCACACGTTGTCGAGTTAAATAATAGATAATTGATGTACATACGTCTGTGATGTTTGACTATTCATATAAGGCATTTATTAACTTTTTTTAACTATCTTCGTAAGGTAATAATAACCCTTACCCTTTCAAATAAAATCGGTTTGTGGTACATTGGTTGAATGGTTTCAGAGTCTATAACGGACAAAGGTAGAATTTATTATTGTGATTTATTTATATACATAACTATGTTGTGTTTCGATTACTACTTGCGTACCGTTTATATATTCATTAGATTTTAGATTGCAGATTGAAAGTGTTACTGTGCTCGAAATCCGTGCATCTAAATCACCTTTGGTTATAGTGTTTAGTAGCTCAATGGTTGTTTCTCGGAATATACATTAAAATGTACGTTTAACGTCTAATCCTCTACGGAGCGGTTTTCATATTCCATTTATAATTTTAAACCGAGTTTGGCTTATTTAAACTTAGCTTTTTATTTTTTAAACATTTCATGCAAAACACTGTGTGTTTTATTAAATTATTTACTTTTTACATGAATGAGTTAGGAAACGCTTAGTTTTATTTATCTTGAAGCATTTAATGAACGAATAATTATAAACTTTTTCTTTTAAATACCCTTTTTGAATAAACATTTTGTGAATTTCAAAAATGTATTGTAAGTTACGATAAAATTGCATCAGCCTTCGTCACACCTATTAGCTGAGCATTACTCTCCGTCATAAATTATATTCAGAGTTAAATAAATAAGTTTATTGGAAATAAGGCTGACTAGGTGTATGTTACATTGAATCAAAAACCATACGTTGTTACCGCTGCGCGCTGTTTGAACGACATTAAAATAATAGCGCCACTAATGAATTAACAAAAGTAAATCGGTTTAACTGTTAAGAAGTGATACACATAGTTTTGCATATATAATATTAGTATGCGTGTAAATTTGATCTGTATATCAGTGCTGTTAAAAGTAACATACTGAAATCTCTATATGAAAACCCACAGCTAGCTACTATATTAAATGTGAACCGTCACGAATCCATACTGATTAATTTTATCGAAATTTCCTGTACTACACTAGCCACCTCCATATTCGCGAGTACTTCAGACCACAGCGCTATAGGTTTTCAATACAGATCGCGATTCGTTCCCACAGCCCGCGGCGGCGGCGGCGGCAGTGCTCCCGCCGCACCTCGACCGATTAATACGTTCATTAGCGATAGTGAAGCACATTCATTTGGTTACCGAGTACATTCATAGTTCCAGAATATATGTATAGTATAGGTTTGACTTGGATTTTGTTTAAACTTATATTTTTTCTTATAGGAAGCTGTAAGCGCGGCTGCTAAACGGGAGGTTCCACATTCCATTAACAGGTGTAGCACTGAAATTTGTAAATCTATCAGCGTACGTAGTATTTTGAGGTATCAGGTATGAGGGTATGTGCTAGAGGACCGCCCTGTCTTTGCTCGGGTTCCACCCCATTTACCCCCTTAGAATAGATTTCCCTTTCATATATTTTTTTAGCGTATTTTAGAAGTTTTGAGTTTTGCTATAGTACGTCAGTCAGTCAGTCAGAGACGCGAGTTTTATTTAACAATTCATAACACAAACGATTTATAGCACTCGAACCTGCATCCCTCGCTCTACATTTTCAGAATTAAGATGACGTGAATAACGTTATTAATTAAATTGCTTGTATATTATAATATCTACTATAAACAGTATCATATTTCTAAAACTGTATCGTACAATAATGAGTTTATTGTATTTAAAACTAAATTACATATACAAAACCATTTCAAAGTTCCCTTTTAATACAAGAACTCTACAGAGTGTATAAATAGCGGAAGCGTTCAGAGAGTAACAAATATAGTTATTATGTAAAACTCTATTCATCCCCAGTAGGTAGGTACCTAACCACGAAATACTCCACTGAAATCCATTTCACAAATTCAATACTATTTTATGTTGTTCGATGCGAAATTCTATTTGAAAATGGCAGACATTCCATTTTCAAATAGAATTGTTTTGTTGTTGTTTCTGAGGTACTAAGTAATATTGCCAACGCGTTTCGAAACAAAAAAAATACTATAATACTATACTACTATAAATATACTATTTTGTTTAAAAAAGTATGGTAAAGAATGTAAGTTACTGTAAATAAAGTAAGATGGAGTGAGGATACCACTGTTTTAGAACATACTTTGCGTACGACATTGCATAATCATTATCAAGCCATTTACTGTACCACTGCTGGCACGGATCTCCTCTCATCTGAGAGGGATTAGGCTATAGTCCACCACGCTAGCCTACTGCGGGTTGGCAGACTTCACATGCCATCGAGAAAATCTCTCAAGCATGTAGGTTTCCTCACAATGTGTTCCTTCACCGTTTGAGCATGTGATAAATACGCACATAACTTCCGAAAAGTCAGTGGTCAGCGTGCCTTTTGGGTTTGACCTCGAGACCTTTGACAATTTAATTAAATCAATGAAAATTACATCGATTTAATTAGGTAATCAAGAAATAAAAGTACAATGGGGTCGGCTTATAACCTTTGGATGGGCAAAAAATAAGTAGAGAGAGAGGGAGAGTAGTTTTAACAATTAAAATTAATTAATTATTAATGTCACTAGAGAGAGTTGATTTTTGCCTGTCACTGTCAGGAGTGACGTATCAATATCAGTCAACTTCAAATAGTTTCAAGTACTGACAGCTTCGAGCACGAGTCGGCCACTCGTGCGTTACGTGTGAACACTAATCCGGCACACAGCGCGCCGCCATGTTGCACACTTGTTTACATACGGGTAATCCCCTTATAGCCTTCGTTGATGGCGCGCCCGCCCCGTACAAATTCACTTTTAACAAAATGTTCAGCATTTCTGCATTCAAGTTTTATATTTACGAATTATATTAAGAACACGGATGAGTGTGCATTGTGCTAATTTATTTGTTTTATTATACAATTTACAGCGTAGCAATTACATTAAATAAAAACTACATTCCCCGTACACCAGACGTCGTGACTTATGCGATAAAAAACCTTATAAACATTTGCATTAGCTAAGTAAGACATACACGCTGCAATGGGTGTAGATATAATCTGTGGGCGTTACTTCACAGAGGTCGTCAGGTAGGACAAGCCGTCATGTAGTTAAATAAAAACTGACTTGTAAATGTGTCTTCACATCTATTAAGTATAGACATACCTAAATACAATTTATCTTCTGACATGGACATACTGATTTACACGAATAGACATTGAAATAAATCTACTTATTGATTTCTTACATTTACAGGAATATTAGACAATAAAGTCTATTTTATTTTAATTAAAGTTTATTTCAATAAATCTTCTTTTTTTGGATCCTTTACGGCATTCATTGTCACGGGCAGTTTGTCAGTGAGCAGATGAAATACACAAGAATTACTACAAGTCTCCAGATCTTCTATCTCTTCATTGTTAATGTGTGTGTAAGAGACGGCAAGAGCCGCGTGTGTCTTATGATAGATTATCAGCCACACTACCAATAAGAGCACACGCAAGGCTTTCGCCGACTCCCATTCAATTTCTTCATCTTCATCTTCCTGTTGACAATATTCTGCATGACCGAGAATATATAATTACCTATACAACTAATTAATTCTAGAACTGCGCCACTGCTGTACACGCGGCCTTGGTTTTAATTCTGAACAAAGTGTTACTGCGTTTATATTGTAAAAATCTTCTCTTAGTTGAATTTTTAGTTCCTGAATAAATTGAAGTACTCATTGCTGACGCGCTTGACTTGTTTTCGAATTAATACAACAAAAACATGGGCCAACCTCACAATACTGGAGTAATATAAATCAAATTTCGAGAGAAACCTCCTGTACAGTATTCATAAAAATAATTATTAGTGCGAGAACCTTTAAACGACAAACTATTAACTCGATGAAAAGGCTTTTATAAACGAATAAATCAACTTTAAAGACATTCGTTTAGAAACCAGAGCAAGTTTTGTGAATGAGCTGAATCGTCCGCTTACGAAGATTGGATTGGAAAAAGCATTTAGTTTGAAAACACTTAATTACTAAGACTAACTTAAGAGGATTATGAACTTAATTTTATCTTAAAAAATCTTGGATCAAAGAGAATAGAAAATAAGACTATAAATTATACCTAAACTTCACAGCTCGATAAATATGTTTGGATTCATCTAAATTGATTACATTATACATAAATAAACTCACCCTTTTTACTCACACAATAGGGGTAGGCAGAAACTATAGAACCCTATGCACCACAATCCTGAGAAACCACTATTACTATTTCAACGTTCATACGTCTTGTAATACATGCGCGCCTTTTTGAAGCAGTTCACCGAAAGAGGTTGGTATACTATGTTTCCTTTTTCACGACGTTTTCACTTACATCTCACTACTGCCTCATAAATTCCTTTTGTTAATTGTATACCATTTATTCTTTCAACGTGCCTAAAACATCGAAGAAATCGAAATTGATGAATAGATGACACAGCTCGGTAACTAAATTCATAAAAAAAGTTTCATAAAAACATTATATCATTCGAGAATTTGCAAATTCTATTTAAAATACGATCGTTATCAATTAATATGCAAATTAAACCAATAGACCGGAACCAACCTGACTAAACCAACGGAACCTAAAACAATTTCCGCGCGCTCGAAAAAATTACGGTCTGTATCAAAAAGTGACGTCGGAATATTCAAAAGGTTGAGTTGAATTATTCAGATGGTTGATTATTCATGGAGACGGCTCCTTGTCTGTTCAGTGTATGTCGTTTAAACTCGCCTGTACGTCATACTTGTTTAATTATGAAGTTTACTCTCTCAAAGTAATGAAGGTTAAATATTTCTTTCTAGAAAATACTGCGTAGAGGAAATGGCAAATATACTTTCATAATAAGCATATTTTCTTAGATTCATCATTAACCCTATGTTTTCTCAAACTGCTGGGCATGACTATCCTCCCATTTTTGAGAGGGATTAGTCTATAGTCCACCCAGCTAGCCTTAGGCATACAGGTTGCTTCACGATCTTTCCTTCACCGTTTGAGCATGCGTACATAGCTCTAAAAGTCAGTGGTGCGTATTTTGGGTTCGATCTCGAGACCTTTGACTTCCCAGTCCACTGGTAATACCACTAGGCTATCACATCTCTATAAAATTTTCTTAGATTTTTTTATTAATATTTCATTATTGAACAAAAATTTTGCTAATATTATAATGTAAGACTAGGTACACAGTAATCAAGAAAAAATCTTTATTCAAATGCCAGCACAAAGAAAAGAAAATGTTATTAAATCTAATATGTGTATATGTAGGCACATATTCAATTTACCATCTCGAGCTTAATAAATAATAACATTTAATTATAATAATAAGTCGGTATACGAACAAAAACGAACATTAAAATAACATTGAACATAGCCAAGTCACCTCTATTTAATAAGAGGATTTCAAGCACTTTTTCATATAACTAACGGGAACCGCATCCATCTGGATTATGCTGGATAAGACTGGATAAATTCGGTTTTAAGGAAACACTTAGATTTACTCGCGTTGTTTATTGAAGTTGTCCTTACACTATATTACGAAAGTTTTTGGATAAATACATATTTGGTACACGGGGCGGTATTTAATTAAACAGTAATATCATAATATAGCAAGGCCTTAATTACTAGAAATTCAATTAACGATACGCTACGTATGGCCAATTTCAATTACGAAAAGCGCTACTTACCTGCTTTGTAATAATAATATTGCTTTTAATTTAAAACATGACTTTGTTTGATAACAAAATGTACAAGTCCCCAGTTTAACGACAGAAAAAAGTTCAGTGCACTGAAGGTTGTCATTTTTTGCACAAATCCTAAAGAATATGGGCGGAGGGCCCGCTGCCGCCGCGGTGCACGGCAAAGTTTTAATTATTTCACAGTAAGGATAATATCGTAATTTTTTAAAAGGAAAAGTTTCAGTGGCTCCGATATAACTAGGACACAGCACAGTTTTTAAATTATGTTACGGTTTAGACACTGAACTCGTCCATAATATTACTTAAAATTGTGTCGGTACGACTTCTTACCCATTATAAACTGAATGAAATTATAAATGAAAAAATATGCGTATGTTTTTTAAAAGCATTGGTATTTTTATATTTGTGTTTGCATCTCATAGCAAAATTTCACCAAACGACATAAAACAAAGCGATTAATGAAAAACGAAAAACAAGTATCTCAAAATATAAATACGCGATATGCGATTGTCAATTATTTATGATATGTTCAGCACGACTTCATACAAATGTGTAAACAGTATTCATCGTCAATCTTGATTGTCTACTCAGTACAAATGGACAGTCAACAACAAACTATCATAATATCCACAAATGGGATTCCCGTTGGCCTACATTCCCCGGCGGAACTTACACCTGCCTGTCACAGCAGCAGCAGACGGGAGCACAACTGTCCTGCAACAGCTGTCCGGCGCTGTCCGGTCGCCGCCGGACGCGGCCGGACAAGACGGCTTTCATCTGAGACGCGTGATATGGATGTTGTTTATTCTGTGAGTTAGCTCTCACTAAACATATTTGTTTACTAGTTTATGAAAGATATTGGTTGGTTTTATGGTGTCATTTTATAGCGTAGAAATTATGTATATAAATATAACTTTTAAGTAAACTGGTAGAGTATGTTCAATTATATGAAACAACGTGAAAATGTTATTTTGCCTTTTTCAGACTAATTTAAGGACTACACTGACTATTTGTATAGTGTTCTGAATGATTGAATGAATGAATGATTGTTTATTTCTGTAAATAGATCTTTTTAAAGACACTTTTACAAGTCATGTACATTTTTTTAGTATCTAGTTGACATCGGCATTTCCTAACTGACGACCTCTGAGAAGAAATGCCGAAACAAACTCAGAGAATCATGGTCTCTTTTAAAGTCCAAACATTTAGGATACAATATGTGAGCCTGACTATGTAGGTTAAAGTCTGAGATGGCCTTTTGAAGAAGCACCAGTGCAGCTTTGAGTTGACCTGTCCATACTGACAGCACGCATACGTCAGCCATCGTTTAGCTCAAACCATTATTGTGGGAGCTTATCGACCCGACGCACGTCTATGCAAGATCAGCGGGACATTTGCGTAGGCCATTTCAAAAACCCAAAGCCGCCAGACATTAGTAGTAGTATTCTGTAATGAACTGTAATGTTTAGTAATATTGTCTTTAATTAATTAAATAAAACTACTTATTACTAATTTTATCGCGGTAGGCATATTGATATGATTTTATACCTTTAGGATCCTTCATAGCATCGATGGTTACGATAACGCGTAAATCAATATCGTCTTTAACTGATCAATTACAATTTGTAAAGATATCTTTAATTTATTAAAAGTACAATTTACTTTTATTTTATTCAAATTCATGAACAAAATACGATAAGTTAGCGTATCACAGGCATCGCTTGTCATATGAAGCTAACTCAGTAGAAGCAAAGTCGATCAATAGCAGATATTCGCAGCACGTGTTGAAGTAACGAGCAGTTTGAGCATCGCGAGTGAATCGCATTTGTTTGTTGAGATCACGGCGCGGCGGCGGAGCGGGCGTGCGGCGCCAGTGACTCACATAGTAATGCTAGTTTCCAACTAAACATTTGAATACTTGAATGAGTGGAAGGATTAATTAATATGATATTCTAGATTAAATTTGCGGTAAGAGTTGTTATTTCTCTTTCTTGGAAATCGTATACATGGACCTAAATAAATATTATCAGAATACGGATACTAATAAAGATAATGAAAATGTATTTAATCACGCATTTATTTGTACAGGCGATTTTGTATATAAATTTGCAGAATTGTTAATTAGATCAACACGGGTACTATTCGGATCCTCTGGATGGTAAATACACGTTCATTTTACACACGTAAAATATTTCTCCTATATAATTCTCTGAAAACTGTCAAATTGGACCGAAATCACAGCAATTTCCGGTGGGAGAGTATGAGCCGTCAAGCGGAGGTTGGCGGAGGCTGGGCATCTGATCTACGTGCCGCCCGCCCTCGCGATATTATTAATAATAACAATGTACCTACGATTCTCGAATCAGGTCGAGGGAAAATCTGAAATTGTGATCTTTATGGGTCTTTGAGAACCAGTGAGTTGGTAAAATGCTCTATTTGTTGCTTAAGAAGGCAACAATAAGAATAGAACATTTCCCCACACTAGGATTTTCTCCTGTATCGTGGGTGCGTTTACAAACACAAATGTTCACATACACAATCGCCCAGACCCGGATCAACTACCAGTAGAACGTACAAATATTTGCTCCATGCGGGGATCGAACCTGCAACCCATGACGCACAAGCTGATCGCTCAGCTGCGCCACCGAGTCGTCAATATTTGTGAAAAAGAAGAGGCGTAAAAATTTTTTTTAATCAAAAGTTGTTAAGTGTTTAAAACTCATTGTACGCATACATATGTATATCAAATGACATATCCTGATGTGAGGATATCCTCGTCAGTCCACTGAAACGTGTTATATACGTATTATATATAAAATGTAAAAAGAAATCATTATAGCATACTTGTTCCGCGTGCTATTGTTGTATATTATTCGTATCGGCTAAGGAGCATACCTGTAACAAAAGGACCTCACATTAATTAATTCTAATACAAACGCATTACATAGACAAGATAATATTTAGTTGGAGTAGATGCAATCCTAGTCAAATTAGTTGGCAACGTTCACAAGACCTAAGTTTTTTTTTCACAAGATTTATTACAGTAAAAACGCTCGCTGCGGGAATTCTGGGACCAGTAACGCCGAAGCCAATCCTTATCCGATCGTGTCGTCAAAGCGATGGTAAGATGACGAATAGTTAGATGCAGAACAATGACCCACAGCTCGCTGGCGCTACTTAGTACGTCATCAGCCTGCTGTGTGTTGCAGTCGTTATCTACTATGAATATGTTCTACCTAATATTATCACGATATTATCCAGGGTCACTACCACTTCAGTATTTTTATTTCAGAATATAATTCAATTAAAACTAGTATTTTTTTTTGCAGAAAGCTTGGATATATATTAAGGTACTCATATTAAGTTAGGGTTTGCTTCAGTCAACTCGTTAAAATCCGTGAATACATCACGAGCGGAGTCAGGTCGCGGCGTCAGTTACATTTCATCTACATATTCATCAGTCTGCCTGTCTGTTGTAATATCATGTTGCAATATGGAAACGAATACGCTAAATTATTCTGACGACTGTATTATTATATTTAAATAAATTATCTGGGGGTTTTGACGCACCAACATACGTAACACAAATATTATTGAATTTTTACATAACATGCTTATAATATGTATTGTAGGTATTTATAAAGGAAGAAGCTATAAAACTGGAGATAAATGCTCGTTACCCGCAGTAAATACGTCAAGTTATTGTGTTTAAAATCAAAGTATAACTTATAATGACTTTTAGTTTACTAAAAACAAACCATCTCGCGATCATGGTGTACTTAACAAATTCCTTGTTCACACAACAAATTTAATCATTGCTGATATTTTTGCTTGTTACTGAACTTTACTTAATAAAAAATACTCAGCGTTTCCTAATCATAACAGCATATAAGAATTTTGAAGTCACTCCCTGCATCCAATCGCTATAAAACGATGTCGAGCGCTCTCCAATATAGCGCGACACCCATTCTCTAAGCGCTCGCAATAAAGTCGATCGCTTTATAAAAGCACGTGCGATGACGTCACGAGCCAAGAAGACACAAAAGTAACATAAAAGTAAAGGACAGAAGGTGCACTTCTGACAAACCTCATTCTCAAGACAAGACATTCTCTCTTATAGCTTCTATGTAATGTACATAAATGTTATTTACAACTAAAATACAGCATTGAATATAAAAACTTTTTACGAATATATGTATATCGTGGAGTGTTCATCAAATACTTCTAGTACTTGATGAACTTTTCGTGGTCTGAGGTGATTTGGTATGGTCTGAAGAATCCAAAACGTCGAAATAAAAATTATATATAAAAAAGACAATATATGGTATCCATAGTGCCGTGATTTATGGCTACACATTTATGGTATTGTACTGGAAGAACTATCGCCAGCATTGTTCTAAAACTGTTTTGTGATTATGTGCAGAGTATAGAGTAGAACTTCTGTAACTGTATATTTCATATTGTATTGTTATTGTTTGTTTATTGTTTATTTAAAAATAAGATGTCAAGGTACAATACAGAAAGTAATAAGTCAGCTTGTCTTAGAATAACATAAGCCTGCCTGAACTAGGTTAATCCTGTGTTTCAGGCTATCGCTTTACATGTTTTTTATTTTATGACATTAATAATACATAATATATTCTTATAAATGGAACCTGAAATAATTGTATAAGTGCATTTCAAAAATAAAATAAAAATATAAGGAATGTTATTAAAACTATAATATGTAACTCATTTTACAATTACTAATAAATTCTCCGTGTCTGCGTAATTGAGCTGCTCTAAATATTCCGAAATCATGATACTGCATTTTTTATAACTTTTATTGTGTATGTCAATTAATTTATTGAGTTTATTATACAAATATGGACCTAAGAATATGTAAAATCTGTTAGTAAATGCATGTCTAAATTTAGTTTTAGTACAGACTTGGTCTTTTCTCCTCTTGTTTGAAGGTACTGGGTTAAATGGAAGTTCAGTGTGCTGTTTTAGTAAGGTGTGCAATATAAATAATTGACGAACCGTTAGTACCTTACATGCTATGTAAAGCGAGTGTGTAGGAAATAAAAAAGGGCGAAAGGTAGCTACCTTTAGAATAGCTCTTTGGGCACGTTCTAGGGGAAGTAGAATGGTTTTTGCAGCGCCACCCCAGGTAGTTATGCAATAGGTAAGTATCGATTGACACAGTGCTAGATAGACCTGTTTAATTAATTTGTAGTCGGCAATGTTACGTAAAGATTTAAAAATATATATTAATTTACGTACTCTAGTGCATAACAACTCTATGTGATTGCGAAAATTTAGGTTAGCGTCAAGTGTGATACCTAAATATTTTATATTGTTCGTTTTAGTTAAAGTAGGACAAGTACATGCGGTGTCAGCATACATACTACAGCTATGTGCGTAAATGTTTTGGTTAGTAATCGGTATGTTAGCGTTCCTCATATTGAATAAAATATACATTGTTTTATCTGCATTTAATGTTAGAAGATTTTTATGAAGCCACTTACAGACGGTATTAAAGCCACTCTGCGCGTATTCGTAGACCTCGTCACGAGAGTTAGCAGAAAACAGTAAAGCAGTATCATCCGCATACGACGTTATGGCACCATTCTGAAGTTTTAAATTGCATAGGTCATTAATATAAATTAGGAAAAGGGTAGGACCCAAAATACTACCTTGTGGAATACCGTAACTGCTGTTTTCAAGGTCAGAGCTGTTATATTCACCAATTTTAATACATTGTTGTCGGTCACTAAGATAATCGGAAAGTAGTTGAAGTTGTATCCCCCTTATCCCAATGGTTTCAAGCTTGTGCAATAAAACAGAACGTGAAATTGTGTCGAAAGCCTTGGCAAGGTCTAGGAATATCCCAATGGAGTGCATACCACTATCTAAGTTATTAGTTATATAGTCTGTTAATTGGTGTACTGCTTGATTAGTTGATTTTTTAGGCCTAAAACCAAATTGCCGATCCGAGAGTAATTTTTTATCTTCTAGGTATTTTATCAATCTACTGTTTATAATTTTTTCAAGGATTTTTGACAGTCCAGTGAGAACTGAGATAGGCCTATAGTTATTTACACACTTTTTGTCTCCAGATTTGAATATAGGCGTGACCACTGCTTTTTTGAGCAATTTAGGAAAAACGCCTTTATTCAAACATAACTGAAAAATGTGCGTCAAAGGCGGGGCAAGTTGGTCTTTGAACCTTTTCAGTATGCTATTATATATATGACACCACTTAGTACCGCGGGTCGTGAAATTACACATGGCAGTGGTACTAATATAGCACTTTCCGGTGAATGAACGATAACTGTGGAGGTCCCGTGTGTGGCGAAGTTTTCCGATAAAAAATAAAGAATTCCGATTTGGGAACTCTTTTATTGTGAGTTGAGATGACTAATAAAATAACTTTTGCTCATTGATGGATTTATTTAAATAAGTAAATACACTTTAAAAAAAGCTTTTATCTATAATGATAAATGAAATCCGGCTCGAAGGACCATAAAGTTGTACGGGACAACTTAAATGATAGTCTGATTAGGTGATAAAATTATAGTTTATTGATTAATGATTACTTGCTATGGAGACAATTTTCACTGATGATAATTATAGTGATTTTAATTGATATACAATGATAATGAGTACACGCGGCGCAGACCGAACGCGAACTAACTGGAATTACGGCACGCGGTACAAAATATGCTTATTTAAGGTAAAATTAATAAACTGCACGGTTGCACCGTACATGCTCCCAGGCGCGAGAGCAAAAAGATAAAACTACGTAAAAGAATATGACCATAAACAATTAAAACTTATGTATTGATTTGCTTAAAGTCCCTAAAATTGTATCAGTCACGAAAAGTTGTTTCGCGGAACACAGGCGATGTAGCTCTGTGTTGGTTACGCGCACTGATAACACCAGAAATGTTTTTTAATTCAAGCTCACTGGGACCCGATTGCTCACTAACGCACGGAATACTGGTAACACTAGCACTCTGATGCTGCTGATGATGGGGACGCGCCTCCAGCGATGCACTGCGTGCACGCCTGACGCGTCGCCACACGTAGACCGCTGCTGCTATACCCAACGCGAACACTACCAAGTATATCACGGTGTAGTGATGCACATCGTGATATGATATACTGCTCTCTAGATCCTCATTATTGCTTGATTTTATCTGAATCAATTTATCTTCAACTTGCTTTATCAGGCCTTGTCGCTCGATATGATCTCGGTCGAGCTGCTCATCAATTGCGCTTATAGGTATAGACAGGTTGATTATATTGTTAATGGGTGGGATATCAATTTTCATAATATCTGCCTTTGTCTGTAGATAGTTGTAAAGATTTTTATGCGAATAAATTGTGTAAGTATCTCCTTTAATGATGCACCCGTCACCGAGCAAGATAACACCCGCCTTAGTTAATTGTTCGGCTGTAACTTGATGCTCGCATATCATTCGAGTAGAGCACCGTCCGCAGCAAAAGTATAAATATGTATTTAATTTATTAAGTGCTGTCCAATTATTTGTGCAGAGTGTAGATACTGTTTTACAGCGATTTGATTGCTTATCCTTGATACATAGACCTTCATCTGATCTCATCTGATATATGGGACCCTTCAAGGGGCAGATACGCGACTCTGCGTCGTAAAACATACAATTATGGACTTCGTTCTCTAGCAGGGGTATATACGAGTCCTTTTGTATATTCATAGCTAAATAGTCTGCGATGGGAATAATACTGATCATGGTACTTCCCAGTTGTTGCGGAATTGGTAGAATTCTGTATATATCATAGCTGTCTCTACTCACTAATGGAATCTTAACTTCAAAGATAATAAACTTCTTCATAACTCTTGCTTTAGTTTTCAGTAAATGATATAATTTTGATAAATCTGTGTTGATATTATCTATCGGTAGAGTTGTATCTTTTGCTAACTGTCCTGTAATAATATTTAATTCATCCTGCAGCTGATTTGGAGTTAGAAGATGAATATTGAACTCTCTGTTGTGTATGTTCATCAGAGTATCCACGATATTTTCTTGAATGCTTTTTAAGTTTGTTAGGACACTATTGGCGATGATGGATGATACACTGAAGCTATTTAAGGTGAGTGACTCTTGAACTCCTTCCTTAAGTGTATTTAACCCCCTTTCTAGGCTAATTAAATGTTGATTGAACACCTTATGATGCTTATCCATAGCATTTTCCACTCTTTTGATGATATTGTTCTCTGCCTCAACTATGGACGTATGATTTTTCCATAATAATGCCAAATGTTTTTGATCACTCCTAATTTGGTCAATGTCCTTCAAATATTGTTTTGCAAAATCCTCATCTAAGACGCCGAACAGACTTCGAGCTATATTTCCTACAGCGTTGATAAGTCCACGCTTATGTCGCACGGTCCGTGTGAATTGCTGATCGAGCAACATGCTATTGTAATGGTTAAGTTCATTGCTACCGTGATGTAACTGCATAAGGATAGCGTCACACTGCAATATCTTAGATGTGTTAGAACATATGTGGCTTAAGTGATTTACATAATTATTAAGTAGAACTGATCCTTGCCAATAGGGCGTCATATCGTAATATACAATCAACTTCCATTCATCTCGTTCCAAGCGCATGTTGGATATTTTATCAAAGTAAATGCTCTGATTGCTATTCAATGAGGCTAGTCTATATTCGCCGTTAGATGGTGTTATGATTAGCATCAGGAACATGAGAGCGATGTAAATAAAATTGCACACTTGCTTTCCCTTCTGACCCTTTGATTTATGTGTTTTTGTATCCTTTATTTTATCACTGTCGTCGGGTTGCGTTTTTATATGATTTTGTTCTTTATTGCTTAGACTTAATGTTTCATCATTGTGAACTGGTAACACGGAAAGTTTAGTGATTGGCCGCTTGATTACACCATTTTTTGTCCTAACAGATACCACACGGACGCAACCATCCTTGCCGGGATGCAGCTCTATGATTCTGCCGAGTGCCCATTTTCCTGACGGCAAATTAGCATCATTGATAATGACAATGTCGTCAATTTTAAGGTTTGATTGTTGTCGTCGCCACTTGCTTCGTGCTGACAATTGACATAAATATTCGGATTTCCATCTTTTCCAGATATCGTTAAAAATCTTCTGGGCAAGCTGCCATCGAGTTCTTGCATCTGTTTCAGTCTCTATGATGGTAAGCGTGGGACCACTGGCTAGGAAGTGTGACGGAGTTAGATAGTCAATATCTTCCGGATCTTCACTGATGGCGCATAGTGGTCTCGTATTAAGGCAAGCCTCCAACTGTGCTAGTAATGTTGAATACTCCTCGTATGTCAATTTCTGCTCGCCGATAACTCTTTTAATATGGTGTTTGAGACTTTTTACAGCAGCCTCCCAGAGCCCTCCAGCGCTCGGCCAAGAAGGCGCGTTAAAGTGCCATTGTATTTGCATATCTGTTATTGATTTATAGAAATTGTGGTCTAAAGTTTTTTGTAAGTTGATATATTTGTCACGCAATATCTTGTTAGCTCCGACAAAGTTTGTCCCATTATCACTATAGATATGGGTCGGAGATCCTCTTCGGGCTGCCATCCTCTTCAAGGCCGCTAAGAAGGCAGCCGAACTTAGGTCGGAGACAAGTTCGAGGTGCACAGCCTTTGTCGCCATACACACGAACACCGCAATATAGCCCTTAGTGGTTTTGATGCCTCGACCCTTGCTTGACTTGACGTCAACATAGCCGGTGAAGTCGACCCCAGTGTGATTAAAGGGTCGTGATGGATTGCTTCGTGACTCAGGTAAGTCTCCCATTATTTGTGCATGCTTAATAGGATTATGCTTTCTGCATGTGAGGCAGTTATGTATACGTTTTTTCACAGCCCGGTTACCGCCAAGTATCCAGAACTCCTGGCGCAGCCAAGCCAGTGTTAAACGAGCTCCACCGTGGAACATCATTTGATGACCTTGATCTATTAAAAGGTTTGTAAGTAGCCCGCTATGAGGAATGATAAGAGGATGTTGCATGTTTTTACTTATTTTTGCATTGCTTATTCTGCCACCAACTCGTAGCCTTCCATATTTATCTAGGTAAGGATTTAGATTAAGTAGCTTGCTTTTTGCGCCTACCTTACCATGCTTTTGTAAGCTTGTAATTTCATCTGAAAATTCATGTAACTGGGTATGCTTGATAAGAATGTGCTTTGCTCTTCTTAGCTCAGTTATTGTAAGGAATAATGGTTTAGGTTTTGACCTTGACAATATGCGCAATAACCACGCTAGTATACGAGTTGATTTCGTAAAACTACTGTAATTGCTTAGTATAGAATTAATGACGTCGTGTTGATAGTTTTGTGACGTACAATTAACCTTTGCTGACTTTCTTATTTCTTCAGATGTACTATAGACAGGTCGTTCTGTTTGCTCTTGGCTTTCATCAAATGTAGATAACCATGAGGGTCCATGCCACCATAGAGGATGTTGCTTTAACTGTTCCACTGAAATGCCACGACTTGCACAATCAGCTGGGTTATCCGCGGATCTGACATAGCGCCAACAATCTGTGGATATGATAGCGGTCACTTGCTTGACTCTGTTGGCAACGAAGGGCTTCCAGCGGTTAGGGTCACCCTGAAGCCATCCCAGTACAGCTGTTGAGTCCGACCATGCGAATATTTTGATATCGTGTCCGACAAGACACTGTGTGACAGTTTTCATAAGCTTTGATAGTAGCAACGCTGCACTAAGTTCCAGCCTAGGTAGCGTCATGTTTTTGTTAGTAGGTACGAGCCTTGCCTTTCCTGATACTAATGATATTGATGAGGTCTGGTTATTGTCTTGACTCTTGACTCGACAATAAATCACACAAGCGAAGGCTTTTGTTGATGCGTCGCTAAACCCATGTAATTCTATGCTCGAATTTTTAGGCGTTTGCAGCCATCTGTGTAATTTTAGCTGATTAATATTTTCTAAATCTTGTGTTATTAGTGACCACTCTTTGCTGATATCATGCGGAATTTGATCATCCCATTGAAGGTTTAACTGCCAAACCGTTTGAAATAGAAGTTTTAGTCTTGTGGTCACCGGAGACATCCACCCTAACGGGTCGAAAATTTTTGATATTTCTGATA
The DNA here is from genome assembly GCA_905163465.1 of Craniophora ligustri. Taxonomy (NCBI): domain Eukaryota; kingdom Metazoa; phylum Arthropoda; class Insecta; order Lepidoptera; family Noctuidae; genus Craniophora; species Craniophora ligustri. The sequence goes on from LR990963.1 coordinate 384,586, forward strand.
AAAGAGATCTTTTAGTCACTGTGTTTGACGAAGATATGTTGATTTTACTAAGGAAAGTAAACTGGTCATCTTTTGGATGCCATCTTAAGCCCAGAGTCTTTGTTGATTCTTGATGTCTAAAATCAAAGATCTCGTCTGTTTTGCTCACGTCATCAAGTAATTCCGCTTTATTTGACGACCACTTTCTAAGATTGAAACCTCCAGCCTTCAGAAGGTTTATTAAATCCTTCTGCAATTGTTTTGCTTCTCGGAGAGTGTGATGCCCACTAAGGAGGTCATCCATATAGAAGTCTTCTTCCAAGACCTTAGCTGCTGCTGGGTACTGCTGGCGCTCATCATTCGCTAACTGCTTTAGCGTCATTATTGCTAGAAATGGCGCGGCTTTTGTTCCGTATGTCACGGTCATAAGCTCATACTCACGCAGACGTTGATCAGGAGAGTCTCGCCAGATTATTTTCTGATATTTTAAGTCTTCTTTATGACAATAAATTTGTCTAAACATTTTTTCGATGTCTGCAGTGTACGCAAATTCATACTGTCTCCATTTTAAAATTAATGAAAACAAATCTTTTTGTAAATTAGGACCACTGTACATTAATTCGTTTAAACTGAGCCCTGACGAAGTTTTCGCTGAGGCGTTAAACACGACTCGCAGCGCAGTTGTCGTGGAGTCTGATTTCATTACACAATGATGTGGTAAATAGCAACTGAATTTATTTTTATTTATTGTACATTCCTGCATGTGGCCTAAATTAATATATTCATTTATGAATGATCTATAGGATGTTTGAATAAAATTATTAGCAGAAAATTTCTTCTCCAGATAATAAAATTGTCCAATGGCCTTGTGTTTTGAATCCCCTAGCTTTTCCTCAATATTTGATTTCAGAGGTAGCCTGACGACGTACCGACCATCTTCTCTTCTTGTTGTTTCTGCTTGATAACGCTTGATACACTCGTAATCTTCTGCTGAAAGACTGCTTTGATTTTCTTCTGCGACATCTTCGATTGCCCAAAATCTCTGAATGTCGTCTATGTTATTTAGCACAACGCTACATTGATAGGATCTTACGTTCCCGCAAAGAATCCAGCCTAGGCGAGTTTGCTGTGCCACTAGCTGGGAGTCGCCTTCTTTGATGAGACCACCCATAATGATCGATGAGTAAACGTCTGCTCCAAGTAGTATGTCAACTGGTCGACTTATGTTATATTCTGGATCTGCCAGATTGATGTGCTCTAAACAAGGCCATAATGGCTTTTGGAATGATCGATTAGGCAGGTAATTTAACAAGCTGTTCATTATAAATAAGTCGCTGGAAAAGGTAAATTCGCCTTGCATTGCTGATGCTTCAACCTGTATAACACCCTTACAGTTGCTCTCCTTGGTACCAACACCCATTATAACTCCCTTACATGCTTGTCGAGGAAGTCCCAGTATTTGTGCGGCGTTTTCGGTAATCAAGGACAATTGTGATCCCTGGTCGACTAACGCTCTCATAGGATAAAATACACCATTAGCTGCTTTGACCTTGATTTGAGCTGTTGCTAACAGAGTCTCTGCTATGCCTTGATTTGCTACATGGGTGACATTTTTGCGTTGTTCCTTTGAAGTTGATGCAATAACGGAATTGTCGGTATTGTTATTAGAATAGTAAGTATCATGTAACAAGGTATTATGATTACCGTGACAATGACGACACCTTTTGTCGGAAAAACAATCCTTACCTTTATGATCGTAAAGACAATTTTTGCACAGATTTAATTTATTTATTGTTTTATGTTTAGCACCCGGTGTCGATTCTAAAAATGATTTGCAACTAAATAGGCGATGATTTTCGCTGCAAAGCGGGCATTTTAGCGTCCATGATTTTTTGGTTACAGAGTTATTTAAGTATGATTTATTAAAGATATTCTGATTTTGATTTGATTTGTAGAGATGTTTTTTGCTGTTAAATTCCTGATGTGATTTGATATGATCTGGTTTTTGCGCATCTGGCTTGCGCCTAGATGATTCTAGCGAGGTAAACTTGTTTTCTAGAAATTCCAGGAATTCGTTCAATTTCGGCAAATCTCTAGGGTTTTTCAAGGTATCGATGTAATCAGAATGGGTTTGGGCGTCCAGTTTTTGCGACAGTAGATGCACCATCAATGGATCCCACGTTGATATATCAACTCCAAGGTTCTTTACAGCGTTAAGGCATTCGTTGGTGGTGTCATATAACCTTTTTATCGGAGCAAATGACTGCTGTTGCAAATTGGGTAATGATAAAAGAATATTCATGTGAGAGCTAAAGATTAATTTTGTATTATTATATCTGTGGTTCAAAATATCCCAACAGACTTGATAGTTTTCTGTGCTGATTTGCAAATGCTGGATAAGTCGCTCAGCTTCTCCTCTAAGCTTAGCTTTTAAAAATTGCATCTTTTGTGCGCTGGAGATTGAACGATTGCTGTGTATAGACTCTGTGAATAAGTCCTTAAATGGTACCCATTGGTGATAGTTGCCACTGAATGTGGGAATGTCCATCTTTGGAGTGCTTTTCTCACGGTGAGAGACAGCCCACATCTTGTGGTTTATAGATTTTTTGATATTAACGTATAGCTGTTCGTATTTGCTGTACGTCTCATCATATTCTTCATTTTCTTCATACAACTCGCTATCAATATCCCAATGTAACGAGTCGATTGTTGACCATCTTGATTGCACTGCATGTAGGATGTCCTCGAATTCCCATTTCTCTGATATTTTCTCTAGATCAATGATGGCAATGGTTCGGGAAAACGCCTTGAAGTTGCTTTTTTGTTTACGTAGCATCTCTTCCAACTTGCTGCTGTTGCCTTGGGAAGTTTGAAATGTCGGAGACTTAGCTCTAATGTTGCTGGATGATTGATATTGATTATCTCCTTCGTTATGATCTGCTGATCCACTTCCGTGACTGTGACCTTGATTCTCCGTGTCTGCTGTTGGCAATGATAGTGGAGTAGGTTTATCGGAATATTTAGGATCGGCTGTGGGGCATTTATATTGTTGAATAAATGCTCGTGCTTCATTGTAGAACACCTTCGTCTTCTGATAATAATTTTCCGCGAAATAGCTGTAGCCACGTTCCTCGGACTCGGATAATTGTATATGATTTGACTGAAACTCTTCCCAGTATTTATCCAACATCTCTAAACGCTTCTTGATATAAACAGAAGTTTTCCTGTCGGGTCCATCCTTTTTAAAATTTCGTAAAAGTTGATCCATGCCTTGCATGATCTGATTTTGATTTTCGAGCAGGTTCTCCATCTTCATAATGCTAGTAAATACTTTTGATGTAGGTATTTTAGAAAATGTGATATGATATGATATTTCCTACTCAATCAACTTGATTAATTGATATTTGCTGCTAAAAGGAGGATACAGTTGCTTGAGAAAATTGAAGGCTAAAATGGGTTGCTGCTTGGTCGAATGACTCAATGTCGACGTGGCACACACGTGGTAGGGATACCTGACCGCTGAATCCAATAGTAGAAGTTAGTCCAACCTCTTCGCTGTTGCGAGAAAAAATAGCATTCGACTCACCGGTATCTGCTGCGTTGTTACCTGGTGATGATCAGTTAAATCCATGCATTGCTGATAGGGCGGAACAATCACGCACTATGATTAACACACGCGATAGATCCCGCGATCCGGCTCGAAGGACCATAAAGTTGTACGGGACAACTTAAATGATAGTCTGATTAGGTGATAAAATTATAGTTTATTGATTAATGATTACTTGCTATGGAGACAATTTTCACTGATGATAATTATAGTGATTTTAATTGATATACAATGATAATGAGTACACGCGGCGCAGACCGAACGCGAACTAACTGGAATTACGGCACGCGGTACAAAATATGCTTATTTAAGGTAAAATTAATAAACTGCACGGTTGCACCGTACAATGCATGTTATTTACATCATTTTATAACTCCTTAAACACAATTATATCATACAGAATGCATTTGCAGAATACACAATATCCGATTGTATTTCGTTTTGCAATCTCAAGTTTCAAAATGAAATGCAATAAAAGGCTCCAGGATTTACTTCAAAAGTTTTCCGTAGCATGTAGCTGCGTAGCACGTAGCTGTGTAGCTCGTAGCCGCGTAGCTCGTAGTGTAGCTACGAGACTTCGAAATTTAATTTATTGTATACTTATCATTATAGATAAAAGCTTTTTTTAAAGTGTATTTACTTATTTAAATAAATCCATCAATGAGCAAAAGTTATTTTATTAGTCATCTCAACTCACAATAAAAGAGTTCCCAAATCGGAATTCTTTATTTTTTATCGGAAAACTTCGCCACACACGGGACCTCCACAGTTATCGTTCATTCACCGGAAAGTGCTATATTAGTACCACTGCCATGTGTAATTTCACGACCCGCGGTACTAAGTGGTGTCACATATAATCGCTATGCAAAGTTTGGTCCGTTGCCAAGATCGTATTTCCGTTTCAATACTATTGTTAGTTTTTATGAAACGTCATTCCTACACTAACATACGCAGTATAAATAAACACAAATATTTACTCAGACACCCAAACACGGAACAATAATTTGTGGGTCCCTCACGTAGTACATAAGCGAATAGTTACTAAACCAATAGTATAGTTAGACAAACGAGAAACATTATAACATTATATGTATATAATGAATAACACAGTATACATATTATCTTGATATTGTTTTAATCTCGTCGTTTCGGACACTTTACAGCGTCTATAGTCACTCGCAGATTGGAATTAAGTATTAATCATCATCATCATCAACCCATTAACGTCCCACTGCTGGGCACGGGTCTCCCCTCATTTGGGAGGGATTAGGCTATAGTCCACCACGCTAGCCTACTGCGGGTTGGCAGACTTCACGTGCCATCGAGACAAACCTCCCAAGCATGCAGGTTTCTTCACGATGTTTTCCTTCACCGTTTGAGCTTGTAATAAATACTCACATAACTTCCGAAAAGTCAGTGGTTTGACTTGGGTTTGAACTCGAGACCTCTGACATTTCAATCCACTGGTTACACCGCTAGGCTACCACAGCTCTCCTCCGCTCCGATGTATTAATATATAGTATTAAAAAACATACTACTAATTACTATTTTGCAATTATTATTTAGCTCTTTTAAGTTTTCATCAGAATATCTGCAATGCAACAATAGTTTTCCATTTTCTTGAGAAAGTGTACGAGTTGAAACGGTCCACGTATCATCAGTTTATTTCTTACATAATTTGAGTTTGTCGTCGCTTCGGCAAATGAAAAATGGCCCGAAAATGAAATATTTTCCAAGAACTCGTCTTTATTTCGAGAATATTTCATAAAACTGAAACAGAATTCATTTACTTTCTTGATGAAAATTAAACAACTTTTTTTACGAGGAATGCATTTTGCAAGTATATTTGTTTTTTATTAAAATGTTAAAAGGACCCTGAGATACATAGTTCATTATACAGTTAATTATGTATTTTATTTACCTGATGAATATAATAGATAACTAATAGTACAGAGCGCAGCGACATAGTCAGAAGGTAAAGACTATAGACTATGGGAAAAGAACCAGTGTTGCCAAAGTATTATATTGACTTATACCAACAACTTAACTGATATTTAAAGTAAGAATTGCGACATAATTAGTTTGCATGTGACAAAAAATAGTACAATCATAAATTATTAATTAGCTACGTTATTCTATTGTAACTCCGATAGCCTAGTTGTGCGACCAGTGGACTGTGAAGTCTAAAGTCTCGAGTTCAATCCCAGGATACCTATGCACTAACTTTCCAAAGTTATCTGCATACCTTATCATATACACAAACAGTAGAGGAAAACATCACGAGACAACAGCTGACAAATTTTCCCATGGCATGTTAAGTGTGTCAACCCGCGCTAGAGACAGGAGGCCCGTGCCTAGCAGTGTGACACTGAATGGGTTGATAATTTATTAATAAATTCTCACACTGCTCCCTTTAAAGACTTCCATTGTAACATAATACATTTAAAGGGTGACGTTGATCCACTCTGCCGCCTGTCCTTAACAATTACGTCACGACTGAGTTACCAACAAGAGCGACTTCATAACATTATCATGTGAATCACGCACGTTCGGGAGACGTATGGGTACTCCTCGTGTGATAGATAGCCTCAAATCGAGCGTGATACAGGTAAATGGATTCGGACACAAAAGGGATGGGCTAGTTCGAATTCGAGTGATATTCCTATTGTAATGGCATATTTTTAAATAAATTTTTCGAACACAATGTGAGTGTAAATCAAACGTCATGTACTTGAAAAGTTCTTCATTTAAAAGTAGTGTTAGATTAAAATTAATTTTGTTTTACTAAGAATATTCCTATTGCATAAACAATAAACGATCACAGATCACTTGCATTTAATTTAATTAATCCAGCTAAAAGCATAGTGAAATGAACATTTTAAAACACCATAAGTTAGGTCATAAATAAAACCTTAAGCAACAATTAATTCAAAACGGATTATTTTTCTTTGCTATATCAATGTATGTGTAAAAACAGACATTATAGCTGGAATATTGTGCAGAACAGTTCTTTAAGATATTTATAACTGACGAGCTATAGTCGGACTAACACAAGTAGAAGCAGTTTCGGAATCGCCAAACAGTAACACATAGAAGTGAATCTAGCAGCTGAAAGCTGGTGCTATTATTTATAAGTTACGCCGCGGCTGCCGGCTGCGGGTCCTGGCGCCGAGCCAGCTAATTCTTTGCTGAAATATAATACAATACAGTCTCCATTTACATTGTATTTCCTAAAAAATCTAGACTAGATTTGTCTTTCTCTTCATTGTCCGGTTCCCCGGCTGCCTATTGTTGGTGCTCGGTTTAGCAAAACATCTACGTCTGATTTTGGACCGGTTGGTTTAACTTCACGATACGAACTTCAGAATACAGTAGGATTCTTGTTATCGACAATCGACTACCTTTCCGAGGTACGGGTACATAATTTTAAAGATACCATAATAAAACAAGGTACAGTCACCAGTAGGTCAACCTATCCGAAACTGTAAAATTAAGCCAACTGAACATGAGCCTTAGTGGTTTGTCATAAAGTTATAAATCTATCAAAGAAATTTGACAGATTGAGGTCGCTTGGTGTGCTGGCCCCCGTAGGTACTATCACGCCTATGTGTATGCATAAGGTAGAAAAGTACTGGAATGTTTTCAGATCCTGTGTAGCGCTCAGTTAGAATAAAATGCACACAGTGCGCAAAGTTTCATTTAAATCAGTTCATTAGTTCAGAAGCTTATCGCGGACCAACAACGTGACTGTATACGAGTACGTATAGGTATTATAAAGATTTAAATATATTTTTGCAAAACGCGAACATAACCTATCTTCACGCTTGAATAATGCTGAAGGGTGAGGCAAAGAAATACTGATATTACTCGTACATCCCTGTGTTATATAGGGCAAACCTATTGTCCGTTCGAATTTTACAAACAAACCCTTTAAAAATAACATTAAAGTGCCAATATCTTGAACACAAAGCCTTTTGTAAACTATATGTTTATAACGTCCCTCACGACTAAACGACAATAAAAATAAAACGTTAAATGGAATCGCGGCTTCGTATTCAAAGAGAAATGGAGCGACGCGAGCCGCGGCCGCTGGGGGCGGGCGGGTGAGCGGCGGGGGCGGGCGGCGCAGGCTTTGTGACGATAACCGCAGGAAATCACATCTCCAGCCGCCAGCGCGCCCGCGCCGAGCCCCACATGTTGATTTACGAACCAATGCCTAAAGCCTTTCAGTTTGAAAATGTCAAACTTAACATCGCAGTTAAATATATTATAATACTACTCCTGTGCTCTAAAGTAACTTAATTATCTACGTATATTATTGTTTTTGTAATATGTACTTATTTTCTTAAATTTTACTCATTTTTAATATGATCTTTGTAAGGTGAGTACTTTGTACTGTCTTTCTAATGAGCATTAAACAAGTGCTGTGCGCATCAGCAATTGAGACAGTACTAAAAAAAATCATGAAAAGGGTTAAAAGGCTATATGGAAAAGTCGTCATTTTTGAAGGTAGAAGACTCAAAGTAGGAAAGGGATTTGCTCTATAAAGAATTTTACTTAAACGTAGTTCGTGTAATTTAGGATTAAATAAAAAAGATTCAGATTTAATCAAAAAAGACGAATTGACGAAAACGTTGAACATAAAATAGTGAAGTATTTTATAACGTTGAAAATAGTGAAGTATTTTATAACGTTTAAAAGTCCGATTTTACAATTAAATTGTATATGACGCCACGGATTTGTATCGTCAATGTCCAAAATTATTGTTGTTTTATTGTTTTGTTATATTGTATATTTCATTTCAATTATTACATTTTGTAGAACCTGCGTTTAATTAAAAAATCTTGTTGTAAATACATAATGCATAACATATTTGAATAACATTTTTTCATTCACACAACAGCCTTATTCTTGATTAAAGAATAATTTATCTAATTAAGATAAGGCGAAAATTTGGTTATTGCTAATTGAGATTGGACAGCTTCTACAGTTGTACTTAAGTTGTTAAAACATATAAACAGCAATTTTTTTAAAAAGGTACATGAGAAAGATAAATTTGATAGATTTTAAAACTGATAACCAAAACCGTCACGAAAATAAAGTCAAAATTGTGACAAACATACCTAGCTCGTTTAAATTACAAATGGACCCGGCGATAGCGCAAATACTTATCGGCGGGTGACACATAAAAATGTCCCACCTCTCGGTGATAAATTATTGGTACTCCATTTTATCAGAATGTATCTACTGTTGCCTGTAGAGTTGTATTCATATGTAAAATATAAAGATTCGTTTTCGAACAAAAATAAACCTATGGAGCATTTTTACTGTTAGTTACTTTATTTAATAACGACTGCATATTATCCTATAAAATTGCAACAGTTGCAGGTTGCCTCATGATGTTTTCTTTCACACTGCTAATACTACATTACTTCAATACTACATTAGATAGTAACTTACGAGAAGTCAGCGGTGCGTGCCTTGGATTTGAACTCGAGACCTTAGACATCTCAGTCTACTAGGTTACGAACAGCTTTTTTAAAACTTATAACACAATAAATTAAAAACCTTAAAAGCTTATTTTAGACAAAATCCGATTATAAAATAATCCTGAAAATTTTAATTAACTGCATTTAACCGCCAGATTTTACCATTAAATGGTAACTGACGGTACAATTTTGTATCTCCAATGTGTACAACGAATAATATTGGCAATGTTTGGTATTTGTATTTAATTTCAGTTATTACATTTTTGTTGAACCGGGTTTTTATATTAAAAATTCTGTTTGTAAATGTAATGTAAATATTGAAACAACGTATTCCGAAAAATATTTTTAATATTCATTAAAATTATGAAGTTTATTTTGTTTCATTACGTAATATTGAAAATTGAAATCAGAAATTCAAGCCTATCTGTGAGCCTCGCTGGGTTGACGGTATGATTGAGTGTACGGAGTTTGTCTTACATGCATATTATAAAATATACACAAATATACACAAGCATAAGCTTGTATTAGGTGCACAAGCTAGAAATTTGAATAAGTAGGAAATAAAAAAATCATGGTAAACTTATACCACACCAAATGTTACATATTTCTAATCAGTATAAAAATAAGAAAACAAAACAATGCAGCTATCTTTATATATAAACAGTGTGAAGTATTTTGGAGCTATAACATAACAAACTATACTCACATACTACGTGTCGTTGACCCCGTTCATTTTATTTAAGAAGTCAGATCCAACTTTTCCAACTTACTTGGGTTTACGAGACTCATAATGGATTGATCGCACGTTTAACTAACTTCCTGATTCTACGGATAGCTTTATCGCCAAAATATAAATGTTTTTAACTCCAATCAATCTGTATGCCCAATCAAATAAACGATAAAAGTAAACAACCCCGTTATCAATTTATTTGATCTATATTTTTCTCGAATTGAATACTCCTTACTTTATGTAAAGCAATAGAAAATCCCAGCGATTCAAGTTTTAACTTCCCCCAAACAAAACACAAGAATTTTATGACGCTTAAATATGAGAATGTTAAACGAAAAAGTTTTACGAAATATTTATCGGAGTTCCTAAGAAATATAGTAACATATTGCGGCCACGATTTTACTTTTATGTCCGACCTAACATATTTCCTAGAAGATTTAATACTAGAACTAGCCTCCACAATGTAGGAACACGATAAACAGAAAGAAATGTATCTGTTAAGGATGCTGAGCACGAGCGGCGCATCTGTCGGTCGCACTGTGCTGAATTAAATCGCTCGGTGATATTAAAATAATGTCGGCCCTAACTTACCCAGCCAGGCCACTACTGGGGACAATATACTGCTTATGACAATAATACAAAGTGATACTATTCAGTATTCCATCACGACCTCAGTCGTAAAGTGCCCGAAACTAGCTGACCCGGCGAACTTCGGATCGCCATGAGATTATCCTGACAATAACGGACACAAAAAAGTAATTAAATTATCTAATTTGGTTCAGTCGTTCTGAAGTTATACATCTCGGTGTTTTTTTTATTTATTTATAGATATAGAAATGATGATATTTATGTCATATATGTACAAATTCCTTTCAATAAACCATTTGAATTAAACCAGGTTCCAGTTAAATAAAAATAGCTTTAATTATATCTTATTTGGATTTATGGTACCAAAGAGGGACGTAGAGAATACATCCAGATTAAGGCTTATTAAAAACACATTGCCAGGAGATAAAATGGTATTGAGTCCATCAACAAGTCCATGCATTTACGGTCAATCTTTTACGTGCTTCATGAATATAAAGTCTGTGCTAATTCGGCGTCAACTTTTACATCAAAGGTTGCCGTCTGTGATAAGGTTTCTGGTTGCAAGTCGCGGTAGGGGCAAATGTTTGACCTGAGTCATGAATTTCTCTATGTATAATATGAAAAATCAAAATGTATGTGGTCTTTCAACCATCTAGTATCCGTAACACAAGCCTCGTTGCTTAGCTCGGGAGTAGATGGCGCTGTGTCATAATGGCATATATGTATATCGGTGTATTACTAGAGCATGACAATCGCGTGACGTCACCGGCGTTTCCCGCCTGACCATGTCTTGAAGCCATTCCGTATGGCAACAGGACATTATTCACCGCGATATTCATGTAATGGTCATAACCAGAGCTAACGACTGCCGCATCGCGGCGCGTAAATCTACCCCGGGGACCTGCAGGACGGTATACACAACGACGCGGACTGTACTGCATCTGGTATTCATACATAAGTCTAGTCTACTGAACCCACTTGAAAGTTAATGTTATTAATAAGTTCATGCAATTTTCTCAAAAAGGCATAAACTACATGCTAGCCAATACTATCCTAGAACACGACTTTAGACATTGAAATAAAACTGCTTGCATATAATGTAAAAAAAAAACAAATACGTTTTACGGATTTTACCGCAGCATATTGATATTATTGAATCCCGACTTTTAGATCCTTTAGAGCATCCACGAGTAGACTGTATTATTTAAATAATAACAATGATATTTCAAAACACAGGAACATGAAAATTTAATACAATCAACATAATAGATTCAATGAAAAACCTTTTTTATTTAACCAATATACATAGATTACAGCATAACTTTTTATGCCCCAGTCTAAGTGCCTTCACCAAAGAGATACAGACAATCCAGGCCCAACATTCTCCATTCTATCTATTTTACGATAAGACCAACTTTCTAGATGTTATAGGCTCTTGAACTCCTCAACATCTCCCCCTCCCCTCCCTCAGCTTTAATGTGCCGTTCTAAAAAAAAGCAATAAAGTCTGAGTTGGTAGGTCGCTACGTATTGTTAGTACACACAACTTGTAATGGAAGTAACGCGGTTTATGCATGCCACGGTGCAACTTTCAAACTCAGCCATTTTGAAAAGTTTCCGCTTATTGTTTTTTTTATTTGCTGTTTTTGTTTCTGCTTCAGCAGTGGACCTGCACGTTGCAAGTTAACGAGGTCACATTTACTGTGGAAACGTGATTGTTTACAAAATACCGGAAAAACTTTTTGAATTTAGTTTGTTGTTGCCTCACTGAAGAGAAATTAATTTGGTTTAACTACAAAATCAAACGTTGCAGTACGTGGTTTGTTTTTTTACTACCGTCGAAACCTCTAACTATATTATGAATTATTAATAAAAATACATCCGGATATTATAACACAGCGCCATCTAGTTCAGAGCTAAACGACGTTTGTGTTACGGATACTAGATACTTGATACACTACGTGGATATATTGTATTTGTAAATAAGTTCATATTATACATCGAAACATCCATAACTCAGGTACTAATGTAATAAGTGTACCTTGATTTGAACCTAAAACCGATACCAAACGAGGTAGCCTTTAATACCGCTGAGCTAAACGGGTCGCTTTGTAGGTACTAAGTTCCCAATTATACTAAAATTTACTAGTGTTGATATATACGCTAAAAGCATTGCCAAAAGCGATGGCAGCGCCACCTACTGACACAGTTAGAACTCCAACTAATTGGGACCCCAATAACTGCCAAACATACATTTACGCAAATCTGAATCAAACCTTAATTATATCTACTGAATTTTGAACCTTATATATGTCAGTTAAACGATTAGTTTCGGGTAAATGATAAAGGATATTAGCAATTAGATGAGTCGGCAACTGTACGCGTGTTATGGCTCCACCAGTCATCTGAGATATCGCGTACATTTGAAGGTATTGCCGCCACAAGCAATATATTAGTAATTAACATACATTATTGTGTGGGTTTAGGATGGAACTGTATATGGAACCTGATAGTGATCACCATTAATTTGTGAGTCACATTAATTAATTACTAATAAGCACTAAGCAGATATTGCATAAATATTGCAAAGAAAATTTGTGCTTATAATTCACTCTTTCTTAAAAAATAATGTTTTACAGAGCGAGTAATTGGAAAAAGGAGACAAATAATTATCAAATTAATGTTATACCCGAAAATAATTTTAATGACATTAAAAAAATGTAATGATTAGAAACCTTTTGAATTAAAATTCGGAAGAACAGACAGAACAGACGGATTTAAAATACCTAATCCCTCTTTCTAGCGCATGTTGGCAGACTTTACACGCCAGACTCCGTTCAGTTTTTTCTTCGCCATTTGAATATATGATAATTTCACACGTAACTTTCGAAATGTTAGTGGTGCGTACTTTAGGATTGAACTCGAGACCTTTGTCACAGTTCACTAGAGTACCACAGCCTGAACAGACGATTCACTAACGTTAAATATAAGTTAAAGTGACCTTTAAGCTCCGCGTGAAGGGATGGAAGGTAAATATATCCGATGTAGGTACGAGATAAATATATCAGGCGCAGATAACTCAATATAAGTGTGTGAGTCAACAGACAGAGTGCTTATGGATGTCGGCCAGCCTCCCGGAGGCTGGGAGCGCCTCAATAACGTTAAAGAGAATGTCACTCGGACCCTTTGTTATCTCAAGGTGTCGATATGTCTGTGTTTACTTTGCCGCGGTCTTTTATAATCACGTGTTTATTTTTGTAACATAAGAATTTTATAAGGTTTAAACTTACATGTATTTGGTTTGATTTATGTCGGATATACATACTTTAACGCCTATGTACGATCGGGGTAGGTAAAGACTATAAATTTACATCTGATAACATCCTAGGAAACCGCCGATTTTTGCTTCTCAAGTAAAGTAAGACTGAACTTTGGCTACAGACCATAAATATTTAGCGCTCTGTGGAGTTTGTGTATGAAACTTGTCTCTTTCTTACTTTAGTATTATTTATAAGAGGATACAAAATAACATGTTTAATGTTCATACTCACAGTCAGGTTTATTTAGCACAATAAGAAGGCTGTAACTCAGGCACAATATTTTAAGCCTAAATAAAGCACTGCCACATATCGTCCATAAAATATAAACAAGCAGGTTTAGATAAAAATAACAGCATGTTAATGCCCGTACACAAACTACTATTTTATTCACACTTGAATCTCAAATCTCTTCACAAGCCGCGGGTTCATTTCAGCTAAAACAAACTTCAGACGGTCGACGGCCGAACATAATGTGCGGGCCGTAAACACAGCTCAATATTTACTTATGTTTATTTCATAAACAAGCACATTTAACCGCCGCTCCTTAAAAATGTAAACGAAAAGAGAAAGCTCGGAATTTCAAATGAAAAACATGGCGACCGCAACACCGAGCTACATACGTCTGCGGTTAGCCATTTGAAGGTAATCCTTAATTACTTGTGTTACTGCAACATGTGTATTTGTACTACACGGAATATTTTATGTTTCTCCGAATTTAATTTTGATGGAACTGTTTATTTAACATGCGGGACTGAGGTAAATGGATAAATAATATGATATGATAATTAATTAATTCGAATAATCTTTGTATTGTAATAGTACACGGATAGATTTTATTTAGATGGACCGATGACCTAAAAAAGGTAGCGGGGATAGACTGGATGCGGAAGGCGGAGGACAGTGATATGGCGCAGTTTAGGACATGCCTATGTCCAGCAGTAGACTGCGATAGAACTCATTCATTGAGATTTTATCGACAGCTTCTTTCTCGAATACTGAACATACTAATAACATTATTGTAGGTATTATGCCACAGAATACGTCATACCTTATCTTAATTTAAATATAATATGTTTGTACTACGTCAGAAAAGTTAATTTCGAATGATAAATCCCTACATCGGCCAGTCTCGTGTCAGTGCGGACCAGACCGATCCAGGCCACAGCGTCATATTTCAGCCGCGCAGTAAATCACAGAGAATCCTCAAACAGCCGCCATATTGTGAAAGTTCATCAATCACACAAACTCGCGATGAGAAAATTTGGAGCCGTAATGAAGTCTCCCAAACAAATGTATATTATATCCAGCGGAAGATAGATTACGGTGCCGTCTCTATTGTAAAAATACTCTCGAATGTAGTAATATTGAACATTGTACCTACATAGTAGTGATGTTAATTTATGCCTTAAATACCTTCTAATTATTTATCTATTTATTGACATAGACATTAACATATAATTACATAAATGCCCCACAAAACTATGTTGTCAGTTTTGTGGGGCATACCCATGAACCGCAATATTTGAAAATGATCAACAAAAGCTCTATTGTTATTATTAGTATACATAAATTATTACACATTGGCATATTGATATATAAAACAAAATAAAGTCTGACTACAGAATAAAAAATATGATTATTTATTCTATCCTCAGTATACCAAAGTAACTCTATATTCTTATTAGACAGACAAATGTAGAGAAAAGTACTACGTTGTAGCTACGATGAGTTACTGCTACGAAAGATACCTCGTAGCCGGGTACCGACGTAGCAGTCAGAATTGAAACCAATTGATTGCAAAGTAGCGGATAAACGACTAGCCTTCTTTCCTTTAAAGCACGGATTTGAATCCCACAACGAAAACAATATTTAAAACATTATGGAGGGAAGGAGGTGGTAGTCCCTCCACTGGAAAAGGAGGATCCTCCGACCAGGCGAGGTGTTGTGCCTGGTGGGCTACTGCCCAACGGTTGATGTTGGGTGGTTGTATATATGCAATCTCGCGTGCAAATGTCACTTGCGCGATGTAGGATTAACTGCGTCATCGCGCCGAGTAGATAGTTCTTATGTGGCGAGATAGATGTCGCCACAACATCACCAGAGTTACAAAAGAAAATTGATTTCTACACTGTGCAGAAAAAAACAAGCGAGCGAGGCACCATTGTATTCAAAGGAAAAAATAAAGAACTAGTAATGCAAAAGCCAGGTCAATAATCAAAGCTACACAAACAACATTACTAACTACAGTCCAGTGACATCCTAGATTCACAGATCAGAGCACAATACAGGAGCAAGTCGTGCCCTTTGGAAATTACAACTCAATTTGTGGAGCACTCTAGGATACCTAGAACCTAGCTCCACAAAGCCTAATTAAATGCTAGACACAAGCGCTCGAGTACAATTCACGTATTATGTTGTATGCAGCAAGGAATTTGATTTTTTTGTCTGTGTGTATGTAGCACTAATTCCTAGGTTAAACCCGCGGCTTAGCCCGGTATGTGAAAATAGTAGGCTATTTATTTATTTTTCTTCTTCATCAACCCATTAACGTCTCACTGCTGGGCACGTGTCTCCCCTCATATGAGAGGGATGAGGCTATATTCCACCACGTTAGTCTACTGCGGGTTGGCAGACTTCACATGCCATCGAGAATATTTCTTAAGCATGCAGGTTTCCTCACGATGTTTTCCTTCACCGTGTGAGCATGTGATAAATACGCACATAGCTTCCGAAAAGTCAATGGTGCGTGCCTTGGGTTCGAACTCAAGACAAGTCACACTACTAGGCTATCACAGCATATCTATGTATATATTATATTACATTAAAAACATGAGGAATAAGATATTTTCTAGTTATGGTGCCTGAACACTCTATATCTAATAATTAATTAACTGAAACTTCACTGAGAGGTATACATAGTTACTTATTTATATTGGTAATGTTTCAAATAGTTCACAATTTAATTAGAAACTTTAGTGATTTATTTGGGACTGTATAATTGTTATAATTTGTAGCTTGACATTGTGAATAAGCCTACAGTTGGTGCAGAAATAAATTTATATAGGATTTAATTAAAGTTTCTTCTTTGAAATACGGATAGACAAGGTTGAAACTACGTATGTAGGTATCAGGTACATATCCCTGAGAAGTTAAAACAGTAAAAATGTTGAACCTACAATTACTAGTAATTATATTATTGATTGATAGCCTAATTATTTATTTGAAGGTAGTATTCAATATGACGCACTTATTTAATTCCTTTCTTTTCTAATATACAAATACGAGAAAACCACGTAAATAATTTTCACAAAAATATTTTTCTACAATCTCACCTTACATAGCGCAACGATATGATCTAAAATGAACCCCACTTACCTAAAAGATACTTATTCACTAATGTAGTGAATGGTAATGACAATCTAACCAACTAATACTGATATTCTACTCAATTTTAAATATCCTTTAAATACCTGCTATCTTTTTCATTCTCTTGTAAAATAAAAGTGACAGTTGTTACTCTATTTGAAAACAACTTAAAATCGGGTAGAGTTTAAGTAGTTGACCGTAAAACTGTTTTAGATCTTTTGGGTATCAAACCTTGGCCTGTAAATCAAGTAGAGGAATTAAAATTTCATTGAGTAGGTATTTCTAGTGTTGTAAGCTGTGCGTCACTCTGACATATCGGTGTCACCTACTTAGGATTTAGAAGTGGGGTCAGGTGCTTAAATAAATATAGACAGTTGGACATAATCCATACTAATATTATAAATGCGAAAGTGTGTCCGTCTGTCTGTTACCTCTTCACGCTATAACCACTGAACCGATTTAGATGAAATTTGGTATGGAGATAGTTTGAGCCCCGGGAAAGGACATAGAATATAAAAACTAATGGCACGCAGACGTAGTCACGGGCAAAAGTTAGTTTATGATATAAGAAACTAAAAGAGACCAGAAGACATTCCTTGTGGAGGAAAAGATAAATATTTGATTTCCATATAATGTTGTTTGGCAGTTTGTACATATATTGTGTATAATATATTTGTATGGATTACAAATAGTCCTGGTTTTGATGGATTTGATCAACTTAGCCTATCATAGTGCACCGTTGGACATAGGCATCTTTCTAACTGTCTGATGATTTAATTATGTGAGATGGAATTGATGTTCAAATTCAGTTAAATTACCGACTTCTTAAGGTAGTAATTACCTTAAAAAACAAAACAAATCCCGAACCTTTTTGTTTCACAAATCGAAATTGGCAATTCTCTAAAACTGTGTACGTAATAACACCAACCATTGGCAATAACAAAGCGGAGTCCTGTAGTGTAAACACATGCAGGGCACGGGTTCGATTCCTGGCGGCGCGCCAGCCGTAAATTAGGCTAATTTCCCACTCTACTTGGCACGTGAATAAAATCCTACATGTATAGTTAGAATAAGCGTCATATTTTTATGATATAGTCTGTTTTTATTTAATACGACTGTTTAGGAAAATCTGACTTTTCTGAACATTAGTTATTTAACTTACGAGTATTAACGATACTTTACGATTTACTGGTACAGATGTGATATGTAATTGTTGATTTCCTCGTCTCGTTTTAGTACATACATTGCCTTTTCTCATATAAGCTGAAATACAAGCGTCATCATTATTTTACCGTTCGAATTATTAGACATTAAAATATAACTACTTTTTACGGATTTCATTGCGGTATGTTGACATTATTTTTAACCTCCGACGCAAAAACGACAGTTGTAATAAATTTCGTGTCTGTGTGTATCTGTTTGTGGCATCGTAGTTTGCGAACGGATGAAGCGATTTAGATTTTTTTTTCTTTGTTTGAAAGGTGAATTAGTCGGGGTGGTCTTAGCTGTGTTTGATGAAAATCGGTCGAAGATGGCCGCCTCCACGATTTATTATTTTGTGTTTTAAATTTATCCTGACGTTTCGCTTTCCAACCTTTACAGAATCAATAGTTACAGGCAAACTAGGTCTATTAAAAACAATTTGTATACCTTTTCAGACACATGTTTACAAACTAAATTGTATCTTTCAAAAAGCCTCACATCCTAGATACACAAGTGTCGTTAGTTCTTCAGCTCACATATATTATTACAAAGGCAACTAGGCCTCCCGGAAACGCTTTCGTCCGATTCTGGGCCGGACGCGCGCCGGAAGCGGCCCGTCTCGCCGCAACTCACAAACGTACCACTCGCACAACGCGACGGTTGGTATTCGTTACACAAAATGAACAGTAATCTGGATGTCGCTCGTGTTATTTCTTGGTTCTGTGTTGAAAATATGCTTGAGCAAATATACAGAATGAAAATATGATAAATAATACAACTGTGCCTGTTGTAGCCCTATTGCCTAACAAGACCGCCTCGTTGGGCGAGTGACCACAGACTTTTTGCTCAGCAATCATAGGTACTTATGACCATAAGTACCTGTGATTGCTGTCTTAAAAGTCTTGGGTTCCAATCCCTGGTCGTTATTAGGTCAATGGCAGCTCAGAGTTTAGATTCGTGCCTGGTTGATAGCACTAGGATCGTCCCATATTACATGGGACTTTAAACATACCGGCGATATGTCGGTGTACACTAGTACACCTCTGCCACACAAAGGGTTCTACGGAGATGACAGGCGTGATGGTATAGGTATATGTAAGTAGTTTTATTTCAATAGTTAAAAAAATTAAAAGCCGTACTTCTATATTCTCTTTACTCGCACTTTCGATCCGACCCAATTAAGCGCAGGCCTAACACCACTGTCGCTGTAAGGACAGGTCACCTGTTAACGAGATTTGTGTTTGTCGCGATTCAAGAGGTAATTACTGAAGCCAATTATATTACAACGTTGTAATTCTCTATTCAACGTGAAGATGTGTTTTTCGGAGCGGAAAATTAGAATAATTTATTAGATTTGAAAACCTGTTTGACGTTTAAAACGATTATTAATGACAACGGGAAAATAAAAGGGCTGAATGTTGCTTTAAATGATTTCATTTCAAATGAAAGGACATTTTAAATGAAATTTAAGTAAAAGAAGAGAAATGTCTTATAAATATTTGCTAAAACAACTGTCCTAAGTAGGTTATCTCCATCATCATCAGCCCATTTATTGTCCCACTAGTGTGACTTGGCTGACTCCACACGCCATCGAAAAGATCTGTCAGTCATGCAGGTTTCCTCAAAATATTTTCTTTATTATTACTTAGAAAATTCTATGGTCTTTGTACTGAACCCGGGACTTTGTCTTCACAGTTCACTGGTCACACTACTAGGCTAGCGCAGCTTCACAGTTGTCTACAACAATGACATTGATAATAAAACTATATTGTACCTAAATGCTTTCGTTTTATTAAAAGTATCCTAGATATATTTCCCGTTCAATGAGTTTGTATTTCTATGTATTACACTTATTCCAGTCGTCTTTCAATTTATATAAATGTACTATCAACAAAAGCAACAAGTACCTACCTACCAACAGCCCCCTAGTTTGATTTAAGTATGTCCCAGCCTCAGGTAGCAATGTAAATAAGTCTTTGTGAGTCTGTGGTCCGAAGCGGAGTATAATAGAATTTGTGGCGCATGCTTGCCCACTCTTTGCTCTCTGTACATTTTTCATCGTAAAGGTATTCCAGTATTTACCTTAAGATGTCTCGTAGGTCAGAATTTTAGGTTTATTTTAACATTTCTGAGAGAAAAAGTTTAATAAGTTAGTACAGTCTACATCATCGATAGAACATGAAGTTGAATTTTTCAACAGCCCCCAAGAACTTTCTTTATTTAAAGTTAAAAACGGTTTTTAAGACTTGGTAATTGTTATTAAGTGTACTTTCAAATAATTGAAGCTCCTTTTATATTCTATAAAAAAACATTATGGCGTACGCATAAACTATAAAGTTATGTCGTATTAACATCAGCTGTATGACTTAGTGGACTGTAAAGTCAAACATCTCAAGTTCGATTCCAAGGCTAAATACTGTGTTTTTGGAGCTATGTGCGTATTTATCACATGCTTAAATCGTGAAGGGAATATCGTGACGAAATCAGCATGCCTGAGAAATGTTCTCGTGTGAAATCTCTCACACTGAGGTAGCGTGTTAGAATATAACCTAATCCTTCGTAAATAACAGGAGACTGTGCCTAACAGCAGGACAGTAAATGCGTTAATGATAATATCATCATGTTATAAATTACAGGTTAAAAGTTATAAGATTACACTATGGACGAGATATATTCTTCCAAACTAACTTACTGTCAAACAGATAATATAGTATATGCGTTAATTCAGCGTAAAAAGAATCTTCAATAAATACGAATATACATCAATCAAGTATACTTATAAAACACAATGTCGGAGAACCCAATTTCCTACACGCAACTAGTAGGCCTGTGTCCCACACAATGCGGCGCGAGCGATCAATCAGCGGGCTATAGCGGTTCTAATGTCGCCATCGATCACGGCGACATCAGCGGGTTAGGTTTTTGTTCGCCCAAGTATATGACCAGATGAATGTAATGAGATAAAGTGTAGCAAATTGTTATGAATTTCTTTAATTTCCATTTAAGAAGCGATATTTTGCTCTCTGTAATATAAGCTCTAGTGTCGTAGTCTATTTTAGGTAACAAAATGTGCCAATTTATCGAACGGTAAATTAATATATTTAAAAAATATATATTTAGAAATAATAGACCTAAAGTTGAGTAGATTATGTATGATTGTGTATTATCTAGTGCTTATATATAAAACGTTATAATACCTTGGCACAATGTACCGTCACTTACGGATTTTGTTCTATCGTACAAAATAACAATCAGTTTATAACTATACCTACGGACCGGTGACGTGGCTTTTTCGACCCGCCGGCGTCGCACGGTTAACTCGCTTTGTTTCAGTTGATAACTTGCCGAAAATACACTGCAATTTACCGAAAATTCCCTGTCACCCGTAGATAGGGAAATTACAATGTTATACTCTGCGAAAATATGTGTGTGACAGCACAAATTGATAACCTTTTACAACAAGCGTCGCCCGCTGTTTAATGTTAATATTCTGTACATAATAGTTAGTTGTTTAATATCGAGGTACTACCAACCGCAGAGGTCATGCTACTAAAATATAGTTTCATTTATTAATATCACGTTAATTATGTTCACTAGCGGTTTTGAATTAATTTAACGTTAAGTATTATAGCAAATAGCTTTTGTCAAAAATTATGTATATATTTTGTGTTTGGCGTCATTTTTAATCTAATTGGGTCTAGGTTTAATACAGGTTGTATTGTTGTGATTATTGCGATGTCTTTGTCATTTCAAGCGATGCCTGATAAGTATACTATTTGAGCTGAACAAGCACCAAATATATGTAAGCTTTTTAGTGTGAGTGTGAGGACAGTAGGGTTGGCTATCGGCTAGTTAGACAGGGGGATTCCCGCATAAATAAAAAATTGGCGCTTATCAATAGCCAGCAGGCGAACAATCTAAATCTGTTTTTGTATCTTAGAATCTGTGTTTGTAAGCGTACGCACTTTCAATACAGAATTACCGAACATCTATTACATTTCTGAAGATTTGCCTTTTACATCCAAATGGACCTTTCTCACCCCGTTTATATTACGCGAACCATTTACGCGAACCGAACGCAAATCTTTTTACATGCGGGTGGGCGGTAAACGGTCATCCATTACACTTAAATACGGATGCATTTAATCGAATACGTGTTTTTACATCGTTTATTACTGTATAAAACACATGGAGTATGATCAAGGACTCAAGTTCGAATCACGCTTAAAAGCGGTGAAGGAAAATGCCGTGAGGAAACCCGCATTATCCGAGGATCTTTCTCGAATCGTATTGTCAAAAGTAATATTCCAAAGAGCTCATCCTTTTCAAAGCATCGCCGCGAGA
This sequence comes from Craniophora ligustri, assembly GCA_905163465.1. NCBI lineage: Eukaryota > Metazoa > Arthropoda > Insecta > Lepidoptera > Noctuidae > Craniophora > Craniophora ligustri. Next base: position 407,211 of record LR990963.1, read on the forward strand.
CAGAGAGCGACAATAAAATCGGTAACAAGTACAAATAGTCGGGCGCCGCGACACATGTCTGTCTGCCTGATAGATTGTTTTGTCCCCCTCTCTCACCACCCCTTCACCTCACACTATCTTCACCACCGTGACCCACACCTTTGTAAACCTGTGACCCATTTTTTTATTTATTTGTTTTGTTGACATTTGAGCGACAAGATTTTTTGAGTGGCAATTTAATAACGAACCCAGAAGAACAATTCTGGTTGCAAACATAAGATTTAGTCTATAAGATATGTATATCCTATGTATATTTTCTTTTTTTGTTAAATCATGTAAGCTTGGTATTAAATAAGCAGTGATACAATGAAATATTTGTTTGCACATGACACAAACAAAGATATTGAAAGATCAAGACTGAGTTGAAAAAAAATCTAGACAAAGGAATTGCCGCATTTACAATCATAATCAGCTGGCATAGAATTAACTAGATATGTTCCATTAATATTCAAATCATCTAATAATGCTTCGAGAATAATCTATAGAATTGAATACTAATTTCTGTGAGCTATTAATTAACCAAATATAATAGTAGATGGGAGGCTAATTATTGTATCTAGCTATCAAGAACACGTATAATTTTATTGACATTAACTATTCATACACAAACCTCTTCCGACTTTACCTAGAACAAAGGCGTGTTATTAACCACGATATAATAATGGACGCCAGCCAAAAATCTTCAGCCGTTGTTTCAAACAACCTAACAAAACGTTTGAAGTTTTTTAAAGAAACTTATTTGAAAATTTATTGAAATGGAGTCTTTTATCCGCCTGACTGTTCACACATACATTTATCCTACTAATATTATAAACGCGAAAGTTTGTATAGATGTTTGTTACTCATTCACACACACTACTCAACGGATTTGAATCTCATACTCAACGGTTTATTATCTGAATTAACATATAAGCTACTTTTTTAAAGCCGCGGGTGAAAGAACAAAGATTCTGACAACTGATATGTTATCTTGTTACGTTTATTGATTCATATGTGCGATCGCAGCTACAGAAGAAAAAACTCAGAAAGTGTTTTAATTGAGTTTTTAATTAATGAATAAAGAATTTGACTTCATCCATCAAATTATCTATTTCAGAAGTTAGTTAGAACCTTAGTAATGTCCCTAAACATAAAAACCAATCAGTCAGTCAGTGACGCGTCTCAGAACTTTTATGTATCATACTGATTCATACTCAATCTCGTTCGTTTCGAAGCAGCAGCTTGATACATGTAGTAGGGGAGCTGGCTGCAAGCCAACAGACCGCTGCAATGGCTCGGTACTGCACCACGTATCAAGTGCGGCGCGGCGCAATAAAAACTTCACTTATTATACACGCCGCCGCGGTTTATAGCCGCCATAGAGTGCGCGGATAGCGATAGCGACGCCTCCTCGCATACGTAATCAGGGATGAGGTAGGGTGTTTAATTGTTAATTTGTGAAAAATATTTTTGGAATTCGATTAGCTTGTATACTAACAAAGGCAGTATTGGCGACGATTTAGTTAATAAATAAATAGTTTCACTATAAAAAATGGGACTTATTGATCTAATACCTACTGAGAATCTCAGGAAGATACCTATCTATTTGCCAAAAGTTTTTGCGTTGGTGCGTTTACAAATACAAAATATCCTGTAGATCGTACAAATATTTGCTCCATGCGGGGATCGAACCCACAACCCGTGACGCACACATTTTTTTTGGTGGTAATAACAAGTGATTCGTACTATCCTCAAACCTTATGTCTCCCTTGTCGCAAAAGTAGTCAACCAGGTATCATAAAAGTACTTCAGCAGACGCTTCACGTACAGACAGCCGATTATTATTTTACGACGAAAATAAATGACCAGTACGTGAAATTTATTCACAGATAAATAATGAGCGAACATTATCGCAGTTTTCTTTTCGCTTCTATTTTATAAAATTCAACGATAAAATTAAATATCGGGCTAGACGCAGACGCTGCACTGAATATTGCTTATATTAAAGACCGCGGTTCATAAATGTCAAGATAAAAAATATATAGAAGAAGGCAACACTATCTATTGCACTTTTAACGTTGGGCGTGTCTTGGTGCAAAACAAAGTGTTGCTGCTGATATTAATAAAATTATAGTATAAATTTGATCATCTTAAAAAATCTTGTCTTGTAATAAAAACAAATCAGTAAGGTAACAAGAAGAAACAATCAGGTAGACCTGAATCCCCGAAGGGTAACACAGACAAATACCTAGCATATTAACAATCACATTTCACCGATATATTTTTTCCTAAGTCCCATCTTTATCATCCACTAACTCTGCACAATTACTAACTCTGTACTGATTCTAAAATTGTATAGAAAGATTTAATAACACTGCTCGACTTACGCTCAGCAGTCGTATTTCTACACTATTCAAATGAGGGAGATGAAAGACACAAAAACAACAAACTTTGTTCAACTATAGACTACGAGAAGCCGTTTGTTTGTACCCTGGTCGACTGACAGAGTACGAGCGAGAGCACGTCAGTATTTTATCACCTGTTACGGAGCAAAGGTACCCCGTGATCAGTAAAAAGTAGGTGTCGCTTATAACCGCATTGCGGTCCACAACCTCTTCACTTGCACAAAACCTCTGTACTCTACTACGTAGGATATATGTCCAATTAGAACTGCACTAGAAATAATATTTTTTCGTTCCTTCATTTGTTTAACTAGATCCTTAGCAGTTGGGGACAGAAGAAGCTATCCTGGAGATGGATCTTGGAGTTGCAGAAGAAATTAGCGTCGAGGTGCTGTGTTGTCTTTAAACATCACTCGAATATTAACAATATAAACAGCTTGAAAACCATTGTTATATAATTGTATAGTGGCCGGTGCAACGATAAGATCTTAAGGCTATACTATCCCACTGCTGGGCACGGGTCCATTCTCATTAATTTTTAGAGTTCCACACACGCCATCGAGATAATCTCTCAAGCATTCAGTTTTCTTATTATTATTATTTCACGGTTGAAGTACATATGTATGTGATAAATACTCAAGTAACATAAAAAAGTCAGTGGTGCGTGCCTTGAGATTAAACTCGAGACATTTAACATCACAGTCCACTGGTCAAATCACTATACATAATCACAGTATTATACATAACATCACATTAACATAATTGTTCAACTTACTTTTCAAGTTAAGTTGTTTCGTAATGCGTTTAAGTTGAAACTACAACAGCATAAAGATATAAAAAGAAATGTTATTTGAAACATTTCCAAACAACGTTTAGCTAAAAGAGTTGTTAGCGGCTCGGTTTAGATAAAACTATGTTAGATTACTAGATTAGTTGGACGACTTCGTTAGGCACTGCTACGAGCGCTATTTTAAAATTGAGGATAAAGAACACAAACATTAGAGCTCTTTGAAAATCACGAGTTATTTTAAAAATACTAGCGTCATTAAGAGAATGGAATTAAACTTTCAAACGTAAAACTAAATGCGTTATAAATTTTGTTCGTTATTTTTGTTATATGTTTTGGTTAAAATAACAACTCATTGTTCATAAACGAAAAGGTTATTAAACCGTTGTTGTATTAAATAGTTGTTGTTCCGCGGACTAGATAAAAGTTGACTAACATGAGCCAGTTCTGTACATTAAACAACAGGAAAGCAATTCCATTAAACAGCAGCTGCAAGCAATTCAAAGTTCCGTCCACAAAGTAAAATCAACCACATGTTTAACATATCTGTGACAACATCAACATCATTTAAAATCCCATCTAAAAGCAAATAACAGAAACAGATTCACACACATTGTACCCTAATAACTTGCGAACACAGAGAAACAACACACATACATACCTACACACCATTTAAATATAAATTCCCAAAAACAAATAAAATCCTTTTTCCATTTCAAAAGAGTCATTCAGCTTATATTTTATGGTGTAGACACAATATTTAGAGAAACCGGGCGGCGAAGCAGCGATAAAAACTTCACGGCACTAATTTAGCGGGGGACTGCAGACGCAGATGGGCTCAAATAGCGGTGAGGGAACCATTTGGCGAATGTACCTACTGGGTTACTACTGCAGTTGGAAGTAGTGGCGTATTTGGTGAGAGCTAAAATTAAGTTTAAAGTCGCTTAGTGGAATGAAAGTGCAGAATTCAGAAGTCGGCTAAAAACGGAACTCGTGTAATGTATGTGTGTTGACCACTGGTTTTTGATGAAAAAAGGTTTTTCTCACATGACTACAATCAGGGGTTCATCAAAAACAGAAGTAAAAGATATTCATAGGTTCTATGGTTCATAGGTTACAGTAACCACTTACTATCAAGCGGGTTACAAGTTTAGTCGCCACTCCCGTGAAAAAATAAAATTAGCAATTATTTTACACCCAACTGAAAAGAGGTTTTCATAAACAATATAAATATTTCATTTCAAAAAAAACCTTCAAAACAGAATTTGACAAAAAAACATGTTCAGCAACTTCTAAGCTTGTTATTTATATTTCTACTAAGTTTTTTAATTTCTTCACAAAACAAAGTACGTGCCAACTGACAGCCCTAGAAAAAGTCACCGGATTATAAGCACATGTAATTTATCGCACGTGCCGCCGCGAGCGAACAATTAGGATATTGGGAGAGGAGGTGAGGCGGAAACGCTAGGTTGTAGAGCCTAGAATACATATAGTAGTATAGAATAAGACTTACACAAAAGACTGCCTCATTGGTCAAGTGCGACTGGTGAGCAAGCGATCTTGGGTGCGAATATAAGGCAAGCAGGGTGTTAGTGGTTATAGGGTTTTTGTATGAAACTCTCAGTAGTTGGTCGGATTTCGTGCCCGATTGATGGCAATAGGCTCGTCCCCTATTACATGGGACGTAAAATATACCGTCGAAATATGGGTGTACATTAATACACTTCTGCTCTTCTGATGTAAGATTCAGCACGATCAGATAAAATATACCTATTCACTCGTGACCTGAAGACCGCTAAATTGTACTCGTCGGGAAATACAAACTCAATATTTTTAGTTTTCAAATTTAAATAACCATTTATCATCAAAAAGCTGAACTATATCGAGTAGCAAAGCCTGAAATAACAATATTAAATAACGCAACGCAGGTTAAAAAGCGTTATATTTTTTGCAGCTCACATATCACTAATTACATTACCCTCGCATAACAAATAACCTATTCTCTTTGTTACCAAATTGAAATATTCCAAATATTAAAATCGACAAATTTCATATTCGACCCAATCGGGCGAAACCCGATTGGATTTAAAATGGAAAATATTCAGTATATTCCAAGAGAGAATGATAAAATATTCTGTTTGGTTTCTGAACACTAGTGACATGTAAAGTTTAATCATGCATAAATGTCATACAGTACTAAATAGTAATTAAGTTTAAAATTGAAATAAAAGTACTTAAATATAGTTTAAATTAAGAAACGCAAATTTAATTTGAGCCTAAATCCGAGCTTAAATATGCATTCTGTAGCTCTTTCTGTATAAGTGGGATTATCAATAATTAACAATATTGAAGAGTAGCTGTTAGTAATTATAACATCAAGACACTGAACACCGCCATCTGTCTGTGACCATTGATATAAAACAATGCAAATACTCCATAATTATATACCTCAACACTTGATTTAAACATCAGCTATCCATAATGTACTAAGTACAGGATATTTACGAAAAAGTCGTCAACTTCTCTGTTGAAGGTATTATTCTAAGGGCATTGGCCTATGAAAGTGTTTACGGCTCAATCCACTACATAGGCACCTCGATAAAATTTCACACCTGCTACCTCAACCTCGAATAATTCAAAGAAAATACCGGCAGGAACCCAGGTTTAATCCATACTCTGTTACCACGTATTTTATAATATATTTTGTAGTTTTTTTTACATATAAATACTTATTTTTTATTATTTAGATCACGTATAATAAAAATCGTTAAATAATAATCGTTTTGTGTTTTAATCAACATGTTTACGTTTCAAAAACTTACCAATATTTTCGTTCACAACACGAGCGGCTCTCATTTAAAGTACCATTGATCGCTGGTCCCTGCTCAATTCCGATCTCTTTTATTCGTTCTCGATTAGCCGTCAAATGATCAATACTAACATAACTCGATTTTTTTATCCACCGCCGTTTCTTTATAATCGATAGTAATATTGATTCCTTCTTTTTTTATGCCACAAGGGTGATGGTAAGCGGTTAGCATAGCCTATAAACGTTTGCAACTCAACACCAAAGGTGTCGCCCGCGCGTTGCCAACCCTGTAGAAACCGTTAAGGTTTCTTAAAATAAAGGAGTTACTAAACTGACAGCAAATGGAATTCTCATATAATGAGCTTCCCATAACGATAACTTTCCTTCACCGTTTGAGCCGAAATACGCACGTAGCTTCAAAGTCAGTGGTGCGTGCCTTGCGTTTGAATTCGAGACTTTTGACTTCTTAATCCACTGCTCACACCGTTAAGGCATCACAACATTACTGCTTAATGTGAACGAAATATATAGATTTAGCTGTATTCTATACGCTTCACCCGCTGAATGCACATGTGGGAGCAATCAATTTCTCTGACATTTAATTATCCCACAAATTGCTTGTAAATCAAATCAGGGAAATACAATATCGATAATGATTGCTCTTTCCTCACAAAGTTGACATAAACGTTATTGAACTAGCATTATTCTGTTATGAACAGGAAATCTATGTACATATCTACCTTATGTGTAGGTTGTACCTAATGTACCTGCCTACTACAGAAAATCAGCCTCCATTCTGATAGATACAATTGTAATTATAGTTAGAGTTCGTTTTATGCCTGAAGAATACCTAATTCATTGCTTGTCTCTGACTATTTGTTAGTTCGATTCAACGTTACAGAGCTAAGTGTCGCCTGAAATGTTTACTTACAAAAGCTCAACATAAAATTATGCAAACGTACAAAGAACTTTTATCATGACAAGATACGCAATTATTATTTAAAACTGACCTTAATATCTTCAGAAACAAGGTCTGAAAAAACCTAAAATATTTAAACGAGGGCATTAAAAACTGCCCGGGCAAAGAGTGTTACGTTACCCGGGCAAAGCGGCAACAAAGAGCAAATTTGAATTTTCTTATTGCTGTCGGATTCTAATGGGAGATGCTCGAGTTCGTAACACGAGCCTCGAACTCGCTTTCCAAACGTGTTTAAATAGCTTTTTAGGCTGTATAATTAAAAATGGCTTGTCTAAAATTATTGGTGTTGTTTGTGATAAATCATTATGTGGGGTATTATTGATAGAAATATATAGCTATACGTTTGGTAGATGGAATCGTCTCTAACCTTTAATTTCGAGCACAAATTTGAATCCATACTAATACATATATGCTATGATTTTATATACATTATTTTGTCCTCATGTGAGATATTTTCTTATTCTAAAGCGTATGACCATATATTAGTTTAGGTACGTTGTTTTATGCCTTATTATTATATACCTACGATGCAGCAAGGGCGAATGATTTTTCTTTTGTTTTACGCATAAAATGAATACAATTGAAATAAATTCGTTTTTTTAAAGGATTTTAGAGAATTTTATAATATACGAAATATTGGTTGTGATAGCACTATTGAACCGATAGCATCCCCTCTCATCTCATCGCGTGTTCTATCTCACAGGGGTAGATGTACCAAGAATAGCTTAGTTCAAAGAACACGCTTCATAATAGAAGTGTCATCGCTGCCATCATTTATAAAAATAGTTTGTAATTTAAATGTAAATTGTATGAGAATCCGAGCTATCAAAGATGTAAAGGAGCAAGTGTTGTGAATGGGGGGACATTTTATAGAATAATATTAGAGAATTATAAGTTTAAATATTGCGAATACCTGTGATGTAGTTTTGTCATATCTATATATTTATTTAGGTATATCTATCACATCATATTTTATTGTCTGTTTTGTTAAATGGATTGATGAATGCTAGCTCACATGTTCGTAGTACTTCATACTGAATAGAATCACACATTTAATTAATAGATACAGAAATCTCTAGTCGGGGAGTTTCCCGCGACACTTCGTTTTCCCAGCAAAAATATTAGGAAGTAGTGATTTTAAAGGATTGTCTTTATTGTCGACGATAAAAAATGACCATAAAATTTAATAAATTATATTCTGAGTTTGAACTTAGAGTCATCATAGAATAATGATTATAAAAACCTACATTAAAGTTAATAATAGTAATTATTATTTTTACCTTAAAATACAGCTTACATAATTTTTGTGCATATGACATGGATTATATAAAAAAAACATGTTTTATAACATTAAATTATTAAATCAAAACTCATATGTAAACACATCTGGGTCGGGACTAGATAAAAAAATATATCTGTATGTCAGACATCAGTTTCATATGAGTAAAGTCCGTCAAAATATCATTTATTCAAAGTAGGCCAGATATAATTGGCAATATTTGAACGTCAATGATAAAGACAACCCCCAAAAACTTACTTCAGAACAAAGGTTATATACACCAAAATTCTAATATATACACAAAATATAATATAAGCTTGACTTACCACAGCGAAGCCTGTCACCGAACTAAAGAGCACCAGCGTATCGGTACGCAAGCTCGATACGACACGTATCAGTCCGATAACGTATCTCGCTAATTTCCAGTTTAAATTAATTGTTACTTTTAACTGTGGTGATAAACAATAGCTTTATGATTATAGCGAGTTAGTTTTACTGATAACGAGGGAAAGAGGTTAGTTGTATTGATTTTAATTTTTTTTAATTAATTATATTTTAGTTGGGAATAAACTCAATAGCGTAATGAATGAAAGATAAGCTATACGAGTTTTATGGAGATATAATTAAGTATATTGATATTATTTGAATACTGATGTTTCTGGTACTTTACATAACACCATCCACAATAACAGTGCATGTCCCAGAAGTGTCCCTAACTGCTAGCTTAGGGACACTTCTGGGGAACATGCACTCGTACAATCGTTTTCCCTGTCTATTCAAGACCATAGATTAAAGATCTGAATCGTCGGGATCACATACATACATACCATCACGCCCATCGTCCCCGAAGGGTTAGGCAGAGGTGTACTAATGTACACCCACGTTTCGCCGGTATGTTTTAGGTCCCATGTAATAGGGGGCGACCCTATTGCCATTAACCGGGCATGGATCCAAACTCCGAGCTGCTACTGAGAATTTCATAGAAAAACCCAATAACACTTTGCTCGCCCTGGGAATCGAACGCAAGACCTCTTGCTCGACAGTCGCACTGTACGACCACTAGACCAACGAAGCAGTCGGGATTACAATCCGTAAAAAGCAGTTTTATCTCAATATTTGGGTTAATGTAAGAAATCACTTTTGTAAAGTATTTACATTAAATCAGGTTCTATAACCATATAAAGATATAGTAATATATTTATTATACAAAGCATATATTTTAAATAATGTTAAAATGTTAGAATATCTCTCATCCAGATTTAGATTTACTTTAATATTAAATTAAACAATTACCTAAGCTTGGCCTTAATAAAATATCTCCCTGTGAGACTAATATAACCAACATTATACTAACATTCACCCTGTTTATATTTATAAGGTCAGGGACCTCTGACGTCACGACACCTATTCATAATATTCAAACAGACCAAGGGACTACTTAGCATATCTACGAACGTAGTCTCGTAGCAGGTGCGCTACGGTCGTAGCGGTCGTCTACCCGGCGTAGGTGTCTCGTAGCCATGTGCTACGACGTAGGCAGCATTTAATATTTTGACAAGAATTATTCAAAAGTTAGGATGAAACTGGCGTATTTTGCCGTTTCTAAAAGACAACATTACAAATCCATATTTAACTTGCTCAATTAAATTAATATTTATTCAGTTAATGATATGGAACTTGCATTACATAACAGTAAATTTGAACGTGAATGCGCATTGCGGCCGCGGGTATTGTACGTGTTATCATTACGCGGTTAAACTTAACTGCTAGTGTAGCGGTTACGGGGCGTGTATTGTACTTATACATTTGAAATATTTGCAGTTTAGGGCTGCGTTTTATTTCAATGGGACACTAATTGAGAAAGTATTGTTGTTTTTCTCTCTTTTGTTTTGTAATCATATGGCGTTTTTCTCAACTAAGATGGGATCAGATTTTTATTCTACTAGATGCGGCTAAAAGTCTGTATTTTACAAGAATCTACTGGCATCAGACCAATAACTATACCAATATCCTAAAAATAAACAAAATTATCTATTTTATATAAAAATGAATCCCTATTTCTCTTGGTCACGGCATAACTTGATTAACTTCACCAAATTCATTGATCTATTTTTTTAAACGTTCGTTTTCTTATACTTTGTAGAAGGCTTTTACGGGTAAAAATATTAAAGAAATTACGCAGAACATAAAACAATTTAAAAAACTAGCTATTTTAACGATTAGGTATATTAACGCTTTTAATCTAACCTTATCAGTTTACATTAGAAAAGAAAAAAAAGTAAACTGACATAACTTTAATTTTTACACAGTTTTCTCAATACCAACGCCAACAATACCGACGCTTTCAATACCGACGCCACCAATACCGACGCCATCAATACCGACGCCATTAACACCGACGCTTTCAATACCGACTTTATCAATACCAACGCCACCAATACCGACGCAATCAATACCGACGCCATTAACACCGACGCCATCAATACCGACTCTATCAAAACCGACTTTTTCAATACCGACGCCACCAATACCGACGCCATCAATACCGACACTTTCAATACAGACTATATCAATAGCAACGCCACCAATACCAAATCCATCAATACCGACGGCAACAATACCGACGAAAACAATACTGACGCCATCAACCCGACTCCACCAATACCGACGCCTTCAATACCGACGCTATCAATACCGACGCCACTAATACCGACGCCACCAATACCGACGCCTTCAATACCGACGCTACTAATCCGACGCTATCAATACCGACGCCACTAATACCAACGCCACCAATACCGACGCCATCTATAGTACCGACGCCACTAAAGCCGACGCCATCATAGCACCGACGCCACCAATACTGACGCCATGAATACCGACGTCATCTATATTACCGACGCCACTAAAGCCGACGCCATCTATAGCACCGACGCCACCAATACCGACGCCATGAATACCGACGCCATCAGTACCGACGTCATCAATACCGACGCCATCAATACCGACGCCACCATAACCGACGCCACCAATACCGACGCCATCAATACCGACGCCATCTATACCGACGCCATCTATACCGACGCCATCTATAGCAACGACGCCCCTAAAGCCGACGCCATCTATAGCAACGACGCCACCAATACCGACGCCACTAAAGCCAACGCCATCTATAGCACCGAAGCCCCCAATACCGACGCCATCTATAGCAACGACGCCACCAATACCGAGGCCATCAATACCGACGCCATCTATAGCAACGACGCCACTAAAGCCGACGCCATCTATGGCACCGACGCCACCAATACCGACGCCATCAATACCGACGCCACCAATACCGACGCCACCAATACCGACGACACCAATACCGACGCCATCAGTACCGACGCCATCAATACCGACGCCATATATAGCACCGACGCTACCAATACCGACGCCACCAATACCGACGCCATCTATAGCACCGACGCCACCAATACCGACGCCATCTATAGCAACGCCGCCACCAATACCGACGCCATCTATAGCACCAACGCCGTCAATACCGACGCCATCAATACCAACGCTACCAATACCGACGCTACCAATACCGACGCCAACAAAACCGACGCCACCAAAACTGACGCCATCTATAGCACCGACGCCACCAATACCGACGCCATCAATACCGACGCCACCAATACCGACGCCACCAATACCGACGCCACCAATACCGACGCCATCAGTACCGACGCCATCAATACCGACGCCATCTATAGCACCGACGCTACCAATACCGACACCACCAATACCGACGCCACCAATACCGACGCCACCAATACCGACGCCACCAATACCGACGCCACCAATACCGACGCCATCTATAGCACCGACGCCATCTATAGCAACGCCGCCACCAATACCGACGCCATCTATAGCACCGACGCCACCAATACCGACGCCATCTATAGCAACGCCGCCACCAATACCGATGCCATCTATAGCACCGACGCCGTCAATACCGACGCCATCAATACCAACGCTACCAATATCGACGCCACCAATACCGACGCCACCAATACCGACGCCATCTATAGCACCGACGCCACCAATATCGACGCCATCTATAGCACTGACGCCACCAATACTGACGCCGATGAAATTGTGTTATCCATAAACTGACTTACGTTTGATCAAGCATCTTTCGAACAGGTTAAAATAGTTGAAATACCTCAAAACTACATACACATGCTACATTTTTTTGAGGTGATAAGTAGTAACTTATCAGCCTATAGCCGTCCACTGCTGAACGCAGGCCTCCCCCAAAGAGCGGCAACCATACATATAATATAACAAACATAAATAAACATAAAAATTTCCTGCTTGTAATAAGTTTCTGAAGAAAACACAAGAACACCGACTGATTGTGTTAATTAATTCAAGTATTTTTCTCTTAACATTTCCAAATATTGGTGTGCTAGAAATATCTGCTAACAGTTGGCTCGAAAAGGTTATTGTTCAACAGACACGCGTTATGTCCATGACTAACCAAAAACTATTATTACTACTATCATTCGACCATTCAACCTCGTAATGTCAAATAAATATTCAACTACCACAAAACACATTAGTTGTCAGTTGTCAATTGACCTGTGATTGTCAATTCGTGTGTTTAGTGCGTGTAATCTATCATCAGCTGTCAGGCGGAGGTTTGACACCTGAAAAACAAATGTTTATTGTGTCTTCAAAACATATAGTTTCTTACAAAAATTGAGGCAGTAAGTTAGAAAGTGCTTGTGTCGGTGTTGCCTCGCCTCTTAACCTAAGTAACTAGTTACACAGTCTAGAGACAAACAATAACAATTGAAAGAAAATATTAAGATAGAACATAAGGTAAGTACTTACAATAATATGTGTGTGTGTGTGTGTGTGCTGTTTGTACTTGAGGGCGTTGTTAGAGCGATAAAGTTGTATATAGTACGTTAGAATTAAACAGTAGGTGAAGAATGAATGTGGTACTTACTAACTTACACTTGTAACTTTATATGTATAAGTACGTGTATACTCTATATTCAATAACTATGCATATTTACATTTCAGATTATAATACTTGCGTGCCACTAGTATCTCACCTGATGTAAAGCGGTGATACGGTAAACGAATAAATAATTTAAAAAGAAAACACCTACATTAAAAATTCCAAGCACATTAAACTGGGAACCGCCAACAAAAGCCTCTTGTCTCTCAACAGCTTGCACAAATTAAGCGCCGTTAAAATTAAAAGTCCACAGTAAAAACAACGCTTTTTGTTGAAGTCGCGAACGAGAACCACTAGAAATATTACCATAAGGTAAGCAAGACAAATATTTGGGCTGGCAACATTGGGAGCTGAGCTCACTCCGCTCCACTTATGAATATTCAGGAGCGAAATGCTACGACTGGTACTTACGCGTATTTTATTACTTGTCGGAAATATAAATGGTACATGCTGTTTAGTAAACACGTGTCCGTTTGTAAGGAAGGCAAAAGACACATTTTTTATTTTGTTACTAATTAGACGTACACAAATATTAGATATGAAATGGACGCTGTGAAAAATCTTTTGGATTTTTTAAAGAATAAGACTTATTAGATAAGAGTATTATAGGTAAGTTAGAATTCCACTTACATGGAAATCTCAATCACATTATAATCAGACTTTGCATCAAAGGTGAAGCGGTTGCAAGCAGAACTCGGGTTAATTAAAAGCAGTTAGTTGAAGTGAGCGGTTAATCAGTAGCGGTTACCGCGACTGTTCATGTTGAACATGTTGCGAGGAAACTGATCGCACGTGCGATACGACACCTTCGCCTCGCACAAAGGAGGGGTGGGGGAGGTATGCAGATGATTAGGAGATAAACGTGTTGTGTAGGGGAAGATGGCAGAGCTGCCAAGAACTGAAACAGAGACCGGGATTTACGCTTGAAGGTGAGTTTAGTTTGTCATGGATTGACGTCCATCTGTAATGCGTTATTATATATACATATGTAGGTAGCAAATTATAAATGGTATTGTAAATGATTGGTAATTTCTGTAAATAGATCTTTTTAAAGACACTTTTACAAGTCATGTAATTTTTTTTAATATCTAGTTAGCATCGGCATTTCCTAACTGACGACCTCCGAGAAGAATTGTAGAAACAAACTCAGAGAATCATGGTCTCTTTTAAAGTCCAAACATTTTGGTTACAATATGTGAGCCTGACGATATATATCAGTTGAAAATAGCCCTTCACCTTCAGTAAATTGTCAATAATTGTGATACAATCCGCAATTGTATATACCTCTGGTGCTGTAAACGTTCAACGGGTACGGTAACCTCATCAGGCGGGCGATAAGCTAAATAGCCACTAGTCTGGTATACTTAAAAAAAAGCCTAGTGATCACAATCAAGTCCAATTCCAAGCTGTGATAGCCAAGTGGTGTGATGAGTGGACTCCTATGTCACAGGCCCTGATTTCGATTCCAAAGCGCGCAACACTAACTCTTCGAGGTAGGTAACGAGCGTATTTATGACACAATCTGACAGTGAAGAGAACCTGCATGCCTGAGAGATTCTCTCGATGGTATGTCAAGTTTGCGACTCACAAGTCGCATGCCTCGTTGTAGCCTTTCGAAGATCAAGTTAAATATCAGAACAGATTTATCCGCAGCTACACTATTAAAATAAAATATTTCAAGACAGTTTTATATCTTAAGATGTAATCACAGCCCATAAATTTGAACCCTCCACTTTATCACAGAATGCCTCCCATTACACTAACATAATAATTTCTAGATAGAAATCGCGGGTAAAAAATGTGTCTTTTTCTTTTTAGGGTTGTCGAAATATTTATCAGATTTATTTCTTGAAAAACTAGTCCTATTGCTGTAAATAAATATATGAACCTATTATTGTAAACAACAACTTGAATGCACTATCGATGATTAGTGAGAGTATTTATCCGTTCCTATACAACAAAATACAAATATACTGATTGTTAGAAAATATTTGATTAAATATATAATAATAAATTATAATTATTGACCGAAATTTACTGTCCTATTACAAATCAAAGATTTTCGAAAACTTCGAAATGTTTTGAAAGATCTGCATGCCTTTGAGTTGAACTAGACCATCGCAGCCTTGATTCTCCTTCAATTTAGTCAGATAAAGGATGACAATACTCAAATTTTACGGTACGGTTGTTTCCCAGTCAATTATTTCATTCCATTTTTCGTTCCAGTTTACATTTCCTAGTGCTAACACAGTGTAACGCCGGCGGGACGGGGCGCGCGGTGTCCGATCGTGCGCACCGGGAGATTTATCGCCGTCCGATAATACGGGTCGCGCTAAAACGCTGAATGGCAGCGAAACTATTTTAGCACTCTCAGCTTTTAAAATAAAAGTGAGTTTGCGACGTTTTTGTTGGAATCAGCTAGCTTTATTCGATATGCTTTAAAAGTACTGGCATACAGTTAGAAATCCAGATGAATATTACTAATTCTGTCGTTTTTGGAATAAGTTTACAGAATAGCTATCAAAGGCATTAACATTTTTAGTATAAACTTACAACTTTTACAATTCAGAATTGTTCTGAATTAGTTATTAAGTATTTAGGACTAGATCATTATGTCAGATAGAACTGTTACAGTAATATCTTGTAAATAAGTCTTAGAAAAATACTATCTCCAAAGATGTATTTGTGAAATGGTTCTATAAAAAATAACGCACCGCAAGCAGAATAATACAAGACTTCTTGTACAAGGCACTCCCACAAGACTGACAAATAAAAAACTGAAAAGCATTTTATTTTCCCAAACTTTTGAATACAGTTTTTATTGTATTTGTTTTTGTGGCTCTTATCAATTCAAATCCCTCAACATAAAAAAAATCTTGAGATAAATTGACGACAACGCTGAGTTAGGTATTACATTTAGACTGGAAGACGACGCATGGCCCCTGAAGGCTTTAAGTCCCAAAACAAAGGTTTTATCCGACACAAGTATCACAAATTACGTCCCGCAAATACCTTTCGACACCTATTTATAGGAGTTTGGAAGTACGCGAGAGTTTGCCAAAGTTATTTGGCCACAGGATCTGTCTTAGAGATTCCGGCCTCAAACCTAATCCGGGTTTTACGACGTATAAAACTTCCAATTACTTTGAACATCATTTCGGTCCATAGTTCACGACGATCGGCACGTGACGCGGCGCACAAACCTCTCTCTAGACGTTATTTTTACCTGAAAACAAAGAAAATGAGAGTTAGAAAACTTTGAAACATGCTGCGATTTTTTTTAGATCAAATTCTAGCTGTTCAAGATTTTTCAGGAACGTTCCTTCCTATTTATCTTTTTTAAACATATACATATACACATTTATTATCTAAATACCAGATAAATAATTCGAAGATAATCGTGACATATAATCTAATAGAACTCGAGAAACGTTGATTAAAAATGTAAAATTACTATATCATAAAAGTCAATGACGTAGTATATTTTAGAGTTCTTACCAAAATTATTGTATATTAAAAGTTATGAATGAATCACATTAAGGCTAATATAGGCACAAGTACTAAACTTATAGTACTTTAAAGTCTAAAGGTACATCTGCGAAAGCCTCCAATAATGAACAGATGTACATTTTAAAGTTAGCCAACACAAACTTTAAGGCTGTTCATTTCAAAGTTTACCTATCTTTTATATTTGGTTTTAAAATTTCACACAACACCGACGATAAAATAGCTTTATGATAAAATATCTTCAGACGGGTTGTGGTTATATATTCGTAGTTTATTTTATAGTTATAAAGATGGCTGGAGTTTTATACTTTTGAACACAAATTTACACTATATTGCTTTGGATTATGATGGTTGAACAATGTAATGGGATCTTCTATGAAGTTCTATGTAAATAGTATGGTGCCTGGTTAGGTAATGACGTGCTAATATACCCACATTTCCACAATATGTGATTTAAGTCCTATGTGATAAGGGAGCGAGTTACAATCTTAATAATCTGACAGGCACTAATCTAAACCGACCTTTAACGAATCGATTAGAGCAGTGGCTGCGCGATCGGCTTGTGCGTCAGAGGTTGCGGGTTTGATTGGCGCACGTAAATATATTTGTACGATGTATAGTTGGTTGCTCTGAGTTTGTGTTTGTGCATGTCAAAATTTGTTTTTGACACAGAAAAAA
The DNA here is from genome assembly GCA_905163465.1 of Craniophora ligustri. NCBI lineage: Eukaryota > Metazoa > Arthropoda > Insecta > Lepidoptera > Noctuidae > Craniophora > Craniophora ligustri. Next base: position 424,687 of record LR990963.1, read on the forward strand.
TCACAGTGTGACACAGGACAAATCTTAACATAAGACAACGTTTTTTAAACAAAAAAAGCTCTATCGATCAAACTCCTCCGAAATTTTAGGGGAAAATAAATAACACTATGACTTGACCGAGGAATCGAAGCCTGGACGACTCTCATATTCTTGCACCACTAGACCAGTAAGACAACAAAATAATAAACCCAATAATTTTTCAGTCTGTTCTCCTTGTCGAGAACTTTGAAACGACAACAAAAACAAGTTGCACTTTTAATGGAATTAAAAATGGCGGGGACAGTGCAAAGTTTTGTTCTGTTCAGATCCGTTCCGGAACAAATTATGTTTGCAAATACAACGAGGAAGGAAGGGTGGACCGGCCACCACCGTGTTCATTATACTCAGCTGGCCGTGTCGGTAATGGTATTAATATTGCTAAGAACAAAGTTTTTTGTAAAGAATTTACCCCGTGATGTCAACAAATGTTAACAAATTTTCTTCTGCATCCGTTTTAAATAAAATTATACGACTCAGATATTGCAGACCTCTTTGCATACATCTATATTCAACATTGGTTTATTTATCCGAAGCACTGCTGCTAGGTTTGAGCTATGTTCGATTTGGCGAAAGAAATGTACGTTCTAGTACTATTTTATATCTCAGTTATGTTTTGTATAAAATTCGCAGCAATAATTCGGGAAAATTATAATAATAATATTAGGTGAATATTATTAAGATAATGTTATACAAAATAATACAGCTCACATTGCTTTGTGAGAAGCTGTGTCCGCTTGATGGTGATAGACTCACATTGGATCTAGAAATATATATATGTTCTGTACTACTATACATTGATAAACATATACATAGTATATTATATATCAGCCTATTGGCGTCCACTGCTGAACTTAGGCCTCCCCCAAAGAGCGTCAACCATCCCGCTAGTATATGACCCAGCAAACGTTGTTTTGCCACATTATAGAGGTTGGTGGTAGAAAAGTGAAAATTTTGGGTTAGAAGTGTTAGTATATATTGATTAAGTTGAAAAAAATAACCTGTATTCTCCGCTACGACCAAACCATCACGCCTATATTCCCGAGGGTATATATAGACAAGTAATGATGTAAGTAAACAAGAATCGTGTCCTCAAGATCCTTAAAATCCTGCTAGATTCAGAAATACCTTCAAAGTCTTTCACCTAATAGTCATAAATAACTGGATCGTAACTCCTATTCGCCCGCGGGGTCCTCTAACTAGGGCCATCGGCTTTAAATAAGTTCGTTAGTGATATTGATAAAATAGCTCTTTCATAAAATAACCACGTTTCAGATTTACTTGCTAATTAAATTTGTTAATTCATGATACCTTTCGTTCAGAGATTTAATTAAACTTGGTTACATCAAATTAGCTTCGGATTTTACGCTTTACTTCGTCGTTCTTTATATATTGATTCAGTCTTATAATAACTAAGGTCGAAAGGAAAAATTAATACAAATATTTTATGAGTTTTCTTTAGCAAGTTCAATGTTCTATTTCAATGAGAATATTATTAACATGTTTATTTTCCTCCATTTGTATAGCTTCGTAAATATTGTAATTTTTTATTAAGATAATTTATTGGACATATTTAACACTTTATTTTACTAGAAAACTTTGCCATAATATATCGGTGAAATATACACTAATTCCTGTCAAATGAGTGGAGTGTCGGGGATACAACAGTGGCGCTGGCGCTAAATAATTCGTAATTGTAATAAAAAATATTGTGACAATAGAGATCAAAACTGTCCTATTTTTTAATTTGGGTCACACTACACAAAGTGTACAAAGCTTGCACACTTTACGTTTGCACACAGCCATCAAATATGTTATGTTTTTTTCTTCTATACTGCGATCAGACATACATACAGATATTCATATTTTGTATGAACATGATGATTTTGTATTATTACAGAACAAAAAAGAAGAAGACGGGTAGGCAATACGACTCTTTTTGATATTTCTCGTTTGACTTCTCAACATAATAAGATGTATTAAAACAGTCAACGCTCTCACAAGTTAAACAAGTCAAGTGTAGGGTCTGTCGGTTAATGTGCTGCCATTAACTAGAACGCGCCACGTATTGCGTGCGTAAATAAGTTAACGGCGAACGTAACTCACTATAGGATTAAACCTTTTATTTTTTGTCTTCAATCTGAGAGAATATTTACTGCTTAAACATTTTAAGAGTTAAAAAAGTCATGAGATTAAGTGTTGACGCCAAAAGGGTGACTTTGAAGAATAACATTAATGTTGGGCGCTTTATTTTTTATCAATACTTATTTTATTTTATTTCTGTGCCATGGGTCGCAGATTCGGATCCCACACGGAACAACAACAACTGCCTTTTTGAAGTTCCATAGTCAACGAGAAATCTCACAGACTCTTAGTAATAGATATATGTAAAGGCAAATTTTAAATACCTATGCCAATCATTTTAATCATAACGACAATCCAGGTTATTTGCCCTCTTTAAAGCTGATGAAAACTAAATACAAAGCACACAATTTTTTAAATTAAAAAGCCTACTTAGAGCGAAACACTTAAGTAAAAACGTATTTTTAAGAATTGGGTCACAGATTAAGGCGCGCCTGCATTTTATACAGTACCAAACACTCGGGACGAAACTTAAAGCCCACCACAAAACAATAGGGTTTAAGCCATAAGATCTTATGATTTCCTGGTAGGTGATCCAGCGAATAAATTTTTACCTCCCTTCTTGGTAGCAGGGTTATTTATTTAAAGATTGACTTTAGCACTTCGTTTAGAGTTGATATTTTCGTTTTGATTTCTTACACTTACGCAAATACTACGCATTGAAATGAAAACTCTTCACGGTGAGAATTTAAGGAAAGTGTGCTCGTTTTGTGTAATTTAGATTGTTAATAATTAACAAAAAATAGCGTAGCTGTTAATACTTATAACGTCAAGACATGCAACGCCTCGATCTGCCCATGGCCATAGATGTTGTAAACAATCCGAAACATCCGAAAAGTATTTCTACTCTCCCGCTCATGACTTAACCCTCCGCCACGGAAGCACAGTGGCATTGTTTTGCGCGTCACCTGCCCGGTGCGGGCGTATTGTTCCCGCAAATTGCGCGACAACATTGTACCCTGCCTGCCGGGAATTCTGCGCAAAATACGCGTTTGTTGATACGCTCGCCTTTGACGCTCTGATAAGGTTTGTGGAACTTACGAACATAGTACATATGTAGTATGTAGCTTTATACGGGTACTATGTGAATACAAGGCGTACACACAAATGACAAAATTAATCTGGAACTACACTAAGAGTTACATTAGAATAAACCCCTCTCACAGTTTAAATTGTTTGTAATAGGACGAGAACTAAAATAGAACGTAAACGTTATTTAATTTTCGCTCAACTTCAGCTTCTAATCCAATATTATACAAGGTGAAACATCAACAATTCATAACTAAATTCCCAAAACCTCACGCCGTTAATAAAATGAACTGTAACTTCATCAAACTTCAAAACAATCAGCAGACTGGTGTTCTGCCAGTGACGCGGTCAGAACGGTTAAATCATGGACCTAGTGGCCAAAATAATAGCTGGAGTAGCGTAAATAATGGACAAGAGTGGCTAAGGTCGAGCCGGACGGCCGAGCGTCTGTAACGAGCGGACTAGAGGGCTAATAAATTGCATCTCCAGTGCATCAGGGAATATACGGAAACCAGACTTGATCAGACACTAATTTATCACAAGATCTTTATAAGTACACTTTTTATTTTTTAAATTAATAGATGGAGCTGGTGTCTTGTTACTGACGATCTCTCAGAAGAAATACTGAAGCAAGCTCAAAGAATCATGGTCTCTTAAAAGAGTGAGTTTGATCCTTACAGCGCTTATTTCATTATGTATATCTTATCTTACGTGGCCACAATCTTCAATGTAGTCTGAAGTTCCAATGGTACTTATAATAACAATAATGGAACACTCCATAACCCTAAAATTCTCATTAGGAGCTCTGTAAATTATTGAATTAAATTCAATTATATATAGAAATATTCGTCATTAAGATAAATTTATATCTTGAACAATGTGAAAATGTTTAACTAAACCTATTATCATTGTATTATCTATAAATAGTAACGAGAGAATAACTAAATTAATAAAACAATTACTCGCTATACAAAATTAACTGTTTGTTATTAATATTACACATTTAATACATTACATGTGTAATATCTTTTTATTCTCTATACAATAGCAAACTATAAAACCCAGCACCTTTATTTAAACTGACTATCGCGCGGCGTGCCCGCTCCCATTACGGGCCGTATGTTTTCAAGCAGGCTGGAATTAATGGCGGTGCTTAAGCTGAGCATTCGGATCAGGCGGGACAAAGCGCGGGTTACCTGGCTCGTTTGTCTACTGCAGTAGGACCCAGCCTAACTGGGGTACGGTGGGTGCTTTAGATAATTGAAAGGGATATAGTTATTATTTGCTATTAGTGTCAGTTGTGCTAAGTGTAATTATTATTGCAGATAAACTTTATAGTTTATGTAAGTTAAATATTTAGAAGCATAATTTGATAAATATGGTAATCAAATATCTGTGGTCGTTAATTAAAATAAAATCTAAATAAAATAATTAATTTTTATTTTAAATAAATAATCATATTAAAGCATCTTAACTTATACTCTTTCGTTGCTATCCTTTACGCTGCCAGACTTTTTATTTTACTTTATCGTAGAAGAATCGTGTTCATTCGTCATATTCGTTCACACGGAAACTGTTCATAGGACCGTTGTTATCCGAACAGTTTTGATGTTGGAGGTGACGTCATGTATGCCAGTACATATGTGCCAGTTCGCATACATTTAGTAAAAGTTAACGATCCAACCACAAGTTTAGCCGACTAATTTGAAAAAAAAATAGACAGTCTTTAAAAAAATACAAAAAAATACGTATCTTTAAAGACTATGGTGCAATACCAATAAAATTAATATAGGACTAGGTACATTAGGGCTATACTGAACTTAACGTAAAAATAATAATTAAAACGAGTTCACAAGCAGCGAAGATATCGGCTTACATACACAATTCAAATACATGTCTCATAGTCGAATTGAGAACCTGCTCCTTTTTTTAGAAGTCGGTGCCCTGGTATATGTATTGTATACGTTTATTGGTTACATGTTTCTTGTAAACTACAAGTTGTAAGCGGAAACAACACAAAGTTCGGGGCTTCACAATGTGAAGCCCGTGCGACTAACAATAATAAATAGATTTTAGAAAGCGAGCTTAACTTTTACAGAGTGAAACTTTATATTATATACTTATTATAAATTAAACTGTATAATTGGTTTGAACAAACATCTGGCTCAGAACGTTTAAAACCTTATGTTACCGAAGCACAATTTTTTTTAGATATTTTAATATCTTTAATCGCTTTAAATGATAACCTAAATAATAGCAATAATTTCCAATATAAATGTGTTTAATTTACATAAAGTTTCCATTCAAAGTCTGTGAGAACTGATAACACATCTGTAAGAGTGAAATATTCGCTACAAATGCGAAATAAATCGCGTATTACCACGCCGCGCCGGTGAGACTATAAATCAAGGATTTTGTATCCCACCAAAGTTCAAACCGAATTCTAAATGTTTGCCAGCTATTACCAACAAGAAAAAAATCCCAATTTTCTGTCAGCAGCCTCAAATTATTGTCGTAAACTGACAGTTGAATTAGACGCCGCGTTCCGGCCGCGGGATTACGTCCGTGTGTTTTTTGATAGGAAAATCGAGGCGGGAATTAGGGGTTGGCTTAGCTGCAATGCGAAATGTCGTGCAGGAAAAATTGCCTGAAAAATACGACGAGTCCCGAAAGCTTCCCAACTGGTGATAAAGTTAAGACGATGTGACGTAATCTTCTCAGTTTTCAGAAGAGAATTTCCGAGGTACCGGGATTAGCAGCTTATAGACACGAAAACATAGTTTTACTGAAATAATTCTTAGTCCAAGACCATGATTAAATACTTAATGAAAATCTCGAATTCAATAAAAAAAATTAAACAGATTTCATGGTCTAATACAAAATCAAACGATAAACTTATAGAATTCCAGAGAATCAGTGCCTCTTTGATTAAAATAAACAGCCTTTACAAAGCGTTGTAACACACTGCAGCTTTAGTTATGTTTCTCCAAAGACTCATAAAAATCCACTCCAGTTTCCCCTTACATATCGTCCCCCCACATAAAGATATTCCTTTATTTTGGAATCAAAAGATCGTGACATCTATCATCGCCGGAGCCCCTCGAGAATCTGGCCTACCCTCACATATATTACGTATTGAATACCTTTATATTTTATCGCCCTCCACACATATATCACCAGCTCTGGTTTAGAGATTTTCAAAGCCAGCATGGGGGTTTATTATTTGTTGGCAAACTCAATATTATTTACTGAAAGTATTTAAAGACATGTTTATTTATTCTCGCGTGCAGTCAAAAAAGCGAGCGTATTTTTATCAAAACTTCCTTTACTATTTAGTGATAAGGAATTCCTGAGATCCAATAGTTGATTGTTATGTATTATATCTTATTATTTAAAGTTTTGTTATATCCATAGTAACAGCACATACGAGTGATTGTAATATCGCCACACCCTACAATAGCAACCGTCGTTGTTAAGATTATAACTATCACCATTATTATCAATTAAATTATATAACAACTGTGAGTACTACTGAACTGTTAAGTAAAACGTCTCAAGTTCATTTCCCAAAGTACTCAACACTAACTTTTGTAAGTTATGTCTGTGTTTGTGGCAATATCGGCATGGTAATCTATAGGAAAATATATAAACTATACTACTATAAACTAACTGGAGGAGACTCATACCGAGCAATGGGTCAGAAAATAGGTTGATGATCCAGGATAGACCAATTTTTAAGGTAAGTTAATATCAATGTATAAAAGTATTCCAAGTGTCGTGGATGTCACCGTTTCTAAAGATTTATCTAGTTAGGGTAGCTACACACATAAGCAGGCATAGTCGGTTGGGCAGTATTTGTCGAACAACGAAGCAAACAAAGGTTTTATTCTCGAACATTCATGTTCATACATTAAATTTTAAAATTTGGTCAATGCCAATATACAAATTAATTCAAACAATAAATTTTAAACACCTTTTCTTGACAGTAAAATCCCTCATATATTAATGAATCGTTTCAATACCTTTATCTACCGCCATATATCATTGAAATATTTGTACAATCAAATCGAGAAGGTATTATTTTATGAGTCTGTAAGAATGGGTTCTGAGGCACTTTTGTAGACATTTCTATTCATGCTTTATGAATTATTTGCTACCGTTAAGCCTATTACAATGTAGAATAAAGCAGCCTTATTGAAAAGTTTGCGTATTCTCACTGAAGATGTATATGTATGCAGAGTATTTACTTATATTATTATGCATTCATTTAAATTGCTTATTAATTCAGCAATGTACTACTGATATGATCGAAACACATCATAAACCAAAGCAAAATGACTTGTCCTATGTCTTTTTTATATCTTCGCAAAATATTTTACCAATAAAAATACAGTTTTATATGGACGGAGGATCGTAGTTTTGCCCTGATCTATAAGAACTAGCTTATTATATAATTCACTTTACTCAGGACTCAAGAATGATTTTTTTTATTTTTATAAGAAAAAAAAACAATGGTAAACTATAAAACAAAACACGAACAGTATATTTTCTTAAACCCAAACAAATGTAATCATTTAAACGAGTTACAATAGTAACACAATCTCAAGAGGCAGCTAACAGAAACTTCTACATCGAAAACTAATTTAAGTCCATTCCAAGCTCTCGATAAAACTGTGAAGTTGGAGGGACCCCGACATTATCAGGTCGTGTGGGCGACACTTTAAATACTAATGTTCTGCAGTAAGCTGGAGTGAGCTAACTTGGTGCGTTAGCGCAAACGCTCTGCATCAAAAACAGCGTCACCTATCAAACACTTTTACAAAGTTTGCAGTTAGCTTGACGGAACATTTGAATGGTTAAGCGAATATCGATTTTCTACTTTATGTAGTTTTATAGAAGGTTGACTATCAGCAAATATATCCTTGCACTTCAAGAGGTTTACTTTACTTTGGCCGTTTTTATATGTTTAGAACTATCAGCGCAACACAGCGCCATCCAATTCCGAGCTAAGCAACCAGGCTTGTGTTACAGATTCTAGATACATTTTCATAAGTTGTGTATTGGCCAGTATAATTAATTTTGAGATATAACCCCTTTCCTTTATGTATCTGGATGACAGAGATTGACGTTTACAAAAGCAAATCATAGCTGGGAACCCAATCACCGCGCCAGTCAACGCCACCATTAGCAATAACGAGCCAAACTTGCAACTACTGACGGCACTGTTCAAAGGTACCGCAGTTCAATAGCACCGCATTCGATTCTAACTAGTCCTTTTGGTTAACTCACTGCAGTTACAAGTACTAACAAACCACAAGTTTGAAGCAAGCTTGCAAGCAGTCGAATATTTGATGAGAAATGTAAGTACTTAGCTGTTCAAATTTGAATAAGATTTGGCGAATGCATTGGAAAACTGTTGCAAGTTCTATCGCAATAGATAGTGAAGCAAAAATTGCGACAGAAAATTGGCAATTAAAGAAGGAAAAGAGCCGATGAGCGGGTCTGTTACGTATACTATAAGCTTACGAGTATATCCACGAAATATAGGCAAAATCACACGCGTGCCCGCCATCAATTCTTTGCGTATTTATAAAAAACATGCATATCAATATAATATTCAGATGATTTATATTCAAAAGTAATCGGTCAGTCTTGTCTTGGAGGAATATCCGCAGCATCAAGTTGTTTGTTGCAGAATAACTTTAAAGTTACTACTGAATTTAGAATGGGTACTTACTGGTCGAAACTTTGATTTATAGTAGCCATAAATACATATTTAATTTCTAGATTCAGACGCACAAATTTTGCATTTAATATTTTTATCGCTCAGTTCACTCTTTAATATTCTTAAAGATAGTAGAAGATACTTTATTATAGCAGTATTCATATGTATTTTATATGAATACATCTATGATCATTTATTTTCTACTGCCTCGCTTTATTAGGTTTGTTAACTAGGCAGTGATAGTCAACATTCAAAGTTTCTAATGGGGCTCAATTTGATGAACACTAGGTAAGTGAGAACAAGGCGAGGCGAGGCGCTGGGGGCGAGGCACTGGGTGCGAGGTGGCAGCGCTCAAACTTTGCTAGTTGCGGCTAATATTGATAATGTTCCAAACGACAATCCAAGTTTGTAGAGAAACCAGTTTGTTAACAGTTAGTATTGTCGTAGGTCATGGGTCGTAGCACTGTATTTAATAAATAATGATAGTAACTTTATCTTCATATCACACATGGCACATAACGGAATACACATCGCCGTGATAATGATGTCAGTTTTTTAACAAACTATAGACGAACCCCAGCCTTATGCAAGATTTGATAAACCATAAGTCCTGGCAAAAGAACCTTAAACTTATCAAAAATAGGGAAGATGGCTGAGCCCATTCAAATTCCAAAACCCATCGGAGATGTTATTAAATCTAAATCCAAGGATAAAACTGACTAAATGATACGGTGAGTAGTTACAAGATCAAGATGGCAGTTAACATGTGTGCTGTAAAAGAATATGAAACATTAGGACAGTACTAGTAAACTAGTTTTCCTTTATAAAATCTAGTCTTATTTCAACTATCCCTATAAAGTTTATTCTATCGTAGTTTAAGTCTCGAGGCTTCGAACTGAGTACGATTAATCAATGTTAAAGCACCGATTAATCAATGTTAAAGCACCTTTTACTTAACATAAATAATGTAGCCTTTAAGATTTGTCAAAATTGTACTAAGTTAATACCTCCTAACTAAATAATATTTATTTCGAGATAACGCTGAATAGAAACACAACCAAATCTCTGTAATTGAAACAAGAACACCCAATCTAGACTCAAAGGTACATATTATATTTCTTTTATTTTAGAAAACAGGTAAAAGAAGAAAATCTCTTATTAAAATGAGGTTCCCCAGAGCGCTGGTAATGTTACCCCGGCGGGTCTATTAGCCGCGTTTCTAATATTTGTGTGGCACGGGGAAATTAAACTGTCCCCGACGTGAACTAATGAAAAGTGATTAAAAGCAGCCAAATCTAACATGATTCTTGTTATATTTTCTATTTACAGACGCAGTTTATTATAAAACATTAGAACCCAGTAAATGTTCCCTGCTCAAACATTAACTGAACTAATGTCCAAACAAAGACTACTCAATTTTAAATAGATCCTATTTTAATAGATAGAGTGAATCGGTTTCTTCTAGGTAAGCGCTTCATCGTAGATCGCAGTGTCGCTTAACCTCAAGCGAACTGGCAGTCAAGTGTAAACCTATAAACAATAAAAAATATGCACCTTATCTGACTTTATCCTTACACTAGCAATTCAAGGAGGCAGTAATACATTTGAACCTGCCTAAACTTGACGTAAGACTTCTTCAATAACTCCACAGGTAAATAAACCAATCAGTGGCAGCCATTATGACATGTCTACACCCCGGGGGTGGCGAGCACGGCGTTAATATTTGATGCACCCCTCAACAGGTTCCACGATTTACCTGTTGATGCCTCGCGGAAGGGACTATTGATGTCATAAAGATTGAAAGGATTGTTTCAAGCGTGGGAATTTGAAAATATCCCTCCATTATGTTTTTGTACGGGTTATTTATAAAGGATGCATTAAATTAAAAAAGGCTTAATAAAAAACACTTTTTGTAATATCTAAATAGATATGATAATGTTTTTATATCCCAAAAATAACGATTTATTTTTGGGACATAAAAACATCTTCCTATATAGGCAAATGATTCCTTGTATGTTTGTCCGCTTTGCTTGATAGCATGAGTTACGAGTATAATGCATTCATTCAATAGAGCATTTATTTGAAAATAGAATATTATGAATTTCCACTGAAAAATCTGTGTAGTAATTACTAATATCACATTGTAAATATATCCGTTATCTATCCCGAAAATTATCTAAATACGTATATTAAATATATACATATCTACTACATATATTACTACATATATACAAGCGAATCTCTTAAACTGAGTTTATTTGTACAAATATAATACAAAAACGAAAATCCAAATGTAAATTACGCTTAGCTAAACTAATACAAAGAAGAAACGTTAGTCCCGAACCCTAGACAAGCAAAAAATTTATTTAATTAGAAGCTCGAGCCAAGCCCGCGGGTTCCATGAAATGTTCGACAAATAATCGAGAGAAAACTTCATTAAAAAGAGCAAATAATCGCGGAGCATCCATTCCCATCAGTGTTTGCGACTCAATCGCAATATGTGAGTTTCATCTCGCGTTTGTAACAAAGAATACGAAATTACCAACTATTCTTCGTTGGCTATGCAACTTGACAGCGGAGATATTGACGCTGGAATCAGAGGAGATAGCTTCGCGGTCTGAGTTACCAGATAAATATGAAATACTAGCTTTTGCCTGCGAAAATGTCTGAGTAGTACTAGTATTTTTATCCAATTTACTATTTCATCAATCTGAGTTATTTCTTGTCCTCCTCTTTTTTGAAAATTATCGACTCCGCGTACCAACTTCTACACCTTATCACCGCTTTAAGTGATAATATCCGGGACAAAAACTATCCTATATCTTTTTCCGGGACTCAACGTACCTCCATACCAAATTTCATCTAAATCGGTTTAACGGTTTAACCGTGAAGAGGTAACAGACAGATACACTTTTGCATTTACAATATTAGTATAATATGGATAATATAATAAGTAAGTATGGATACTGTACACGTACCTACTATATGCTAACATATTATACCACAAAGGATTTCAGCTCAGCTGTATATTTTAGAGAAATCCAGATAATATACGGTTGAAAGATGAAATTGTTTTGTGCTTTTGAAATAAACTACGGACCTATTAAACCGTTATTCATAACAATATACTATTTATTACTTTAATTCGGAGACTCAAAACGTACAGCTTAATAATGTAAATAAATAGAATACTCCTTCAAAAAGGTTAGGTGCTCGTAACCGGAGCGCAAGCATGGCAAGATGTATGAATGTGGACGAAGCAAGTGGAATGGCCAGGGATCATACGTCTATTCTACCTAACCCCATGGGAAAAAGGCATGAGTGTAACTATGTATGTATTAACGTATTCTCGCAGTGTGCAATGTACGTCCGACTTTGACTTTGAATTCGTCAAAGTCAGACGTTTTATTACAAGTTGCCGGGTTCGATGAGGTAGGTCTTATGGAGAAGAGCCGTTCGAGAACTCAGAACATGATAAATACTACAAAAACAAACAACTTAACAGGGAGTACGTCAGGAAGTATCCACAAACAAAGTGCACTCAAAGTGATGTTTAATTCCCCCCCAATTAAATCGTTACGTATCATTGGCAGACATGCATGACTGCATATGCAAACAGAGCCGCGAGCATCGGCTACACATCAAAGGAAACTACTAATTACATGGACTTAATCGGCCTCTATTCACACATACGATCACCGTTTGTGGGGATTTTAACAAAGGGACAAATATACTTTAATATACATATAGGTAACTTTTTTATTCTTATTTTTTAAAGCGTATTATTATTTAGTTATAGAAGAAGTTATACACCTTTACTGATTGACATGCAAATTATTTATTAATGTAATTTATTATTTATTAACGCAATAGTTACTGATTAGTAAAATAACTTGTAAAATATGAGACTGATGTTGGTTTTGATGTTGTTTTATTAATTTTTTTTAAATGTGAAAATGCCTACCGGTTGCCGGGCATTCTGGGCTTGTCATGCTCACTCAAATGTCCTGCTGATGGTGGCGTTGTGTGTCGGGTCTTTTTATTCCCTACAACATGGTTGAGTAGACAGACGCCGATACACACGTCATGCTCGTGAACGGGTGCTATCAGTTGGGACTGGTCGGCTCATACATGTTATGGCAACCGAAATTGGTTTTAGTTATTTCTTTTACTTTCATAAATAATACGTTTCACATCGAACTGCACCAGTCTCATATTGATATTACATACATAAAGCATTGTAAAACAAAACCAACAATTTTGTATTTAATTTAAAAAGAGTATCTATGGAGTTTCTTGCCGGTTCTTCTCCATAAGACCTACCTTTTGGAACCGTGCAACTAAATTCAATTTAATTCGACAATTCAAAAGTACCTGTATTGGTCTAATTGAAATAAATGATTTGATTTGATTTGATTTATTCCCTTTATCCTGAGTGCTATTAAAAACACAAATGTTCACATACACAAACGTCAAGACTCGAAACAACTATCTGTAGATCGTCCATATAAGATTTGCTCCGTGCGGGGATCGAACACCAAGCCAATCGCTCTGCCGCTGCACTAACCGGGTCGTCAACGTGCCCGTACTTTCAATATTGTATGGTACGGTATCAAAAATACATATTAAATATGTGCGCAGGAAATTAATCCCCTATAGATCTATAGAGTGAAAAACGTATTTGTAAAAAATGTTAATATCCGGAATAATAATATAATAGGTGGTTATTTGTCCCGTATAAATAGTTAAAATATTTAAGGTCTAAAATCAATAAAACGAATTTCACAAATATGGCATAATCTCGAGCACTCACATACATAACACGCACGATTACAAACATCACACACGCTCATACACATCCAAATACACACACACACGCGCGCGCGCAAACACACACGCGCGCACAAACACGCATGTAGTATGAATTTATGAAACAATATAAAGGCCACTAAACTGTACAATTATATATGGTGTATATTAAAATTGTATTAAACAAGGGGTCCAGGCGAAAAACAGCGTCAAGTACTTAAACGTGCTCGGCAATAAGCTGATCCTGGATGCCTTTTTGGGCTTGCCTTAGAGACACAAATGTTATTAGGCGATATCTATAAGCTGTTGTAAACTATCTGGTGTTAATTAAGTCGACATACTTTGTACTAGTACTAGTATTTAAGCCCTAATGTACATTGTGTTTTTCTGAGTGCTGTCCAAATAAATATATTTCTTTCTTTCTTTCTTTCTTTCTTGTTCTTTCAAATGAGTGATTTCCGAAATAATGTAACGAACGTAGATAACAAAATAGATTAAATGTTTATGTTGCCTAGAAACCTGATAGATTCAGGAGTTTGGAATCCATTCTATTTAAATTGTTTTATCTCTAAATTGTTCTCTCTCTACACTCTAGAAACATTTCAATTGATATTTATAATTCATAATTATATTTTAACTTAAGATTTTTTGCACTAAGCGATATGCAAACCCAATAAAAGACTTATTCCTTTGACTTATTCGTCAACTCGCGCGCGTGTTGGCACCTCCGTTTTCTCTTGTCGTCAACTCGCTTGCTCCTAAAATTTTACGTATTTATGGACAGTCAGCTACAAAAACGTTTCAAAAAATTCAATATGAATAAGACACTTTATACGATTTGAGTTTAAAATAAAACTTGTTTTTGTGAGAAGAGCTGTAGTAGGCTAGTGGTGAGATTTTCTCAATGGTATATAGTCTACTAATCTGCAGTAGGCTAATATGGTTGATGAGAATAGTTTTTGTGATACCTAGTTGTATAAAATAAAACAATACAAAAAAGTATCAAACTGCTTATTTCCCTAAAAAAATCAAAATGAGCTAAATAAAAATATAATAGGTAATAAAACCTAAATATTATTAGTAAACATTTCTAAAGTAAGCAAATAAAACAATTAATAAAATCAATACATATAATGTGAGTGAAATATTAAATCTGAAAATTGTAATGAACAACAAGTATAGAATTTGGATAATGATTACTTACTATTAAAATTAATAATTCTAAGGAACTGTAAAAATCTCAGATCAGGGTTTGTTGTAAATTATTTTTATAACAAACATTACAATTGAAAACTAAACTAGTTAAATAAATTTGTTAATGGTGAAGGTAATGTGTTCATCTATACCGTACTTTACCGAATCAGCCACTGTGGGCACAGCCGCGGGTATAGTAAGTTATTTAAAGATTTTTGGTTTTAATCCATTTTTATTTGACTGTACTTTAATAGTGCGCGCGAGTTGACGACGAAAAAAGTAGGTAAAATTGGAAGGTGCCAACTCGCGCGCGCACGCTTGTTCCACGCGCGCGAGTTGACGAATAAGTCATTCCTTTTATATTTCTCAGTAAAAGCGTCAAGTGGACTTTACCCCCGCTTTACCGCCATAATTATAAACAAAGACTTTACCGCCATAATTGTAAACACATCAAACGGGTTTATACCACTGTTACAGAAATTACTTTTGATTATGCCAATACTCCCAAGTTTTAATTCCTTTGCTTCGGATTTTCATGAACAATAGAAAATACTAATACCGTACTGAGGTGGAATTATATCGAGGAGATTTTATATAATTACTAGCTGATTCCCGCGACATCGCCCGCGTGCAATTTAACTAAAAAAATAAAAGTTTCATATTAACTTAGGGGGTGAATTTTCAGAAATCCTTTCTTAGCGGATGCCTACGTCATAACATCTACCTGCATGCAAAATTTCAGCCCAATCCGCCCAATGGTTTGGGCTGTGCGTTGATAGATCAACATGTCAGCCAGTCAGTCAGTTACCTTTGAGTTATATATATTTAGATTTAATATTATTTAATTATTATACTAGCGTTCCCATGGCTAGACGTTTGCTTTTTAACATTTTGGGATAAACTTACTTGTAATAGCAGTACCTCTGACTGTTGCCATCGAAGTTCTAAATGAGTTGTTGTTAGCGTACCTGAAACAATAAATAAAATCATGTAAAAGATTATTAAAATACCTATAATATTTTCTGGTAGATAAAATTAAAGCAAAAGAAATTTGAAGAATAACCATCCATTTACAGAGTTACCGATGACCCTTGCAAGTATGGAGTACTGTGTATTCAGAACTTATTATCCGAACGATGCAATCTTTTTCGATAAACTCCTTCAAAGCATCACGAAAACTGCAAGCGAGATAGCAAGAAGTTTTCAATAAATACTATCAAACCTCCATACTGAAAGTTATTCAACTTGATATCGCTCTCAAAACGATGTTTCAAACTTAAAATGAGTATCGTTGTCAATTTCCTAGGAGGCTGGCAATCCATGTGGCACTCTTGGCAGCCTCTCAGCAGAACCTATCACCACAACAGTCTTTATTAAATCCTGACATCCCAAATTAATGTTTGGCACAGAGGAAGAATAACTGTGCCTTTTTTGTAATGCCGTGTTGCTAAATGCTCCCATAAACATTTTTGGCACAACACGAAAAAGTTGTTAAGAGATTTCTGCACTTGAGGAACTGAGTTATATTATGCAGTTAGTGAAGATTCATGTTATTTTAAAGATGTAAGTAATTAAGTACGCGATAATTAATAAAATTTGGCTATTTACGAAGAATTTTTTTTATAAACTGAACAGTTTAAGACGATTTACGAGTAAATGGAAGCACTAGATGTTTTTTAAACATAACTGCAAGTTGAATAAAACAAAAGCGTGTAGGTAGATATTACATAAAATATAGTTTCACTATTGTTATAGGTCACAAGTAACTGCTTTGTAATGTATTACCGTTATAAAATAACTATTTCAATTGCATAAACTATTCAATGTTTCGTACATTACTACTTCTACTAGATAATATTCATAAAGGAACTGAATTTTAATCAATTTAATTTCTTTCGTGATTTTTATTAGTGTGTAGCATTATTATTATTAATTTAAGAGCTCAGCTCTTGTCGGTGGAGCAATCGCCACTGTTGTCTATCTCCTGCTTTCTGTTTGTGCTAGCATTAAACTAGGCAAATAGATTCTAGTAATTGAAATGTTCTGGTAAAATGTTCAGCTTATTTCGGAATAAATTTTCTAGGAAAAGATCCGTTTTACCTGGAAGATTTATCACTGTCAAGTGGCAAACAAATAGCGCATTACCTGACAGACGGCAGCGGGAAGCTGCAGCCAATTGATGCCAGGTCGCAGCCCGCCAGGTGCCTGGTAATTTCTCAAACTTTCCAGAATGTTCCAGAATGTTCGGATCGCACATTACCGCCCGCACGTATCGGATTTTATTGAGGTGACGTAAATAATCCGTATGGGTCCAATTTCAAATAAGATTTTGTATTTTGAAACTTTACATTGATGGATTTGTGGATGGAAAGTTCTGGGGTGTTTGGAATGGCACCATTTTATAAAACGTAACTTTTTAGATCGATTTCAGTCGGAACTGACATCATGATGATAAGCCTAGTTTAGTCTCAACCTCAAGCTACATATAGAGAGCTCATTTGTATAATATTATTGGTATGCAGAAAACAAAAAGCCTCAATCATTTTTCTACCTTAGTATGCAATATAATAATGACCTTCGCGCAAATTTTAAAATCTTGTGTAACGTCGGATTTTACTGAATTTCAACTGAAAGATGCATGAGGGAGGCCCTTTAATTCTGTCTGGCTCCGCCTCAACAGCATGCCCTTTCCAGAACCTTGTACGTTATCTCTCATTTGTGTTACGTTTCTCGGCGTCTCACCATCTGTGTAACGCTGTAATGCTTAACTTGTTCTGTTGCGCCGAGCTCGCATTAATATTTGATTCGCTCGTTAAAAAGTCCAACCTTTATTTAGAAACATACGGTGTTAAACGCGACTACGATATATTTGTACGCAATATTTGCAGATATTAATAATTACAAGTTATAACATTTTTATATTTTTTCACACAGTAATCAAAAGTAACTAGTAATCTCACTGTCTCACAAAAGTTTGAGTACTATATACGTTATCAATATAGATTCTAAAAAAATCCTATATTGACTTATAAATGTTGCATTTTTAAAGATCAGATCAGCAGTGAAAAAAAGATCTATAGAATGTTTTCACATCAAAATGATCTTAGTCACTCTTAGAGCATTCATTTTCTCAGCGGTTTTCACAGCAGCAGTTTTACGCTTAGCCACGCGCCCGTTCCCACTGTACCTCCGTATGTTTCCACACCAGCAGGAGCGCGCTGAATATTATGCCCAAGTTTAAGGTAACGGCCTTTTTAACTCCTCTAGTTTGTGTTCGCTAAGCCCTCTAGAATACCTAACGCGCTATTCAAAATGCGAAACGTATGCACAAGCTAAATTATGGTACACAATACATAGTTAAAGACCAGATGTTAGAATTATACTCCCATACCGTTATCAAGTTTGGTTTAATTAGAGAAACAGTACAAAATCAAGTCGCATATAGAAGTACATTGGGAGTACATTGAAGAGACTACATTTAATTGTTCATTAAAGTCTTCAGATACTAAGAAAATGGAGTAAAAAATAAATTGACGCAGGATTACGGACTGACGGTAAGAAGGGAGTAGTGTAAGCCGATACTAAGTAGGGAAAGGAGGGATGAGTGCACTCTCATACTAAATGTTGCATGCCGGAGGACGACTGCATGCGCCATTGTTAATGTACCTAATCCCTTTGCTTTGTTAAAGTATTTTAAGTTTAAATCCGTCTTGTTCAAGATTAAAAGGATTTAAAACAATCGGTACCTACTCGCAAAGAGTGGCTTTGTAGGGAACTTTGTCACAGATAGCTAAAATAATAACTGTACATATTTTAATTACCATTAAATTATATCATCATCATCTACCGATTTATTGTCTCACTCTAAAAGTCTCCTCTTTTTTACCAAATATATATATGACGTGTAACAATAATTATTTATTTCTATTCATTAAAAGAACATAGCCCGAAGAATCGCCAAACTCAAGTGGCAGTGGGCAGGGCACATCGCTCGAAGAACAGACGGCCAATGGGGTTTGAAGGTTCTAGAGTGGCCGACCTGGTAAAGGTCGCTAGAATCCGCTGGATGCGGGCGGCGCATGACCGGTCGTCGCGTCGTGGCGATCCTTGCGGGGACCTATGTCCAGCAGTGGACGTCTAACGGTTGATGTGATGATGGCGATTTAAAAATATATATAATAAACTAGCGCCATAATTTTAATTTAAGTATTAAGTAAAAGTATTAAGTAGCAGAATATCTATATTAAACTCTCCAAGAGCTCTGAAGCGCGTATTAACAACAATTTACTCAAAAGTTTATTTATAGGTCATATAAAGCAGGCGTGCAGCAATCAATAAACGTTCACGACTAATATAAAACAGTAATTAAAAGCTGCACTGCACACAGACATCGCGCCACGCACCCACTCACGTGCATTGAGTTATAATACAACAACAAGAATTTGTGGACTACGATTTGTGGTGTGAGCGCTGGGACTCAGTGTGCCTTTAACCCGGACCACAAACACATATGTAAACTATGTTATAAATGAGAAATATATCAAAAATATCTTATAAAGTTACTTACAAGCATAAGGATATTAGACTTTTTACGGATTCATACAACTTCCCGTGATCATGGATGATCAAAAATACCCGAAACGATATTAATATAACGCGATAAAATCAGTAAAAAGTTGTTGTAATTCAAGAGATTAAAATAATCAAAAATCTTCAGGACATATTTCATCAATTTTACTAATGCAATCTTACACAAGTTATGCATGAAATTTCTAGTATTATAATAGAACCTAACACATCATTTTCACACAAACACACACCACCGTTAATAACACACACACAATTACATGGGTCCATCACCCTTCCCCACGCGTGTTATATTTTGCTAACAGGGGTTTCAAATTGAATTTTGCAACCCTTGGCATAATTACATGTTACTGTAGATATGAATATTGATTAAATGCTTTTGTTACAGTTTTCCAGTCAAATATGAACAAGTACCGACGTTAATACCAGACAACAGGATAAAACTACTTTTTAGTCTGTCCGTAACCATGGATACGAAACGTCGAGATTAAATTATATCAATATATGCAATAAAATCCATAAAAAGTAGTTTAATTTAATTAATTTTTATTTTCAAAGAAACTCTTAAAATGACTATGGCATATTATCATTAATCCCGAGCACAAAAATAAAAAAACATCATCATAGTTTATGTCAAAAACTGATTTAACAACGGTTTTTCGATTCATCTACAAAGCAGTAGGTAAATATAGTATGTAATTATATTTTCAAAAGAGAAAAAGTCACAATCATTATTATTTTATTTTCATTTCAATCTTAAGTTTAGTCCTGTAGCGTACAGCCCAAGTCAACGTTTTATTATATTTCCTGTTGCACAAACTACTGAATGACAACGTCCCATATTTTATGGTAAAGTGCACTCGCAAATGGGTTTTTCATCAGCTGCAGTTACCGTATTCCAGTAGGACGGGGTTGTTTTGCTTTAAACTGTAAATTAAACTTGCTGTTACTTAACTTTACTGTTTTCAGATAGAACTGTTTTGTAGCGCTGTAATGTATTTAAGTAATACGTAAGACTTAAATGGCATTACACTAATTTCTTACACTTTCTCGAAGTTGAAATAAAACTTTTTGTGGATTATTTCGCGGTATATTAATATTATTTAATCAAGGAATGCTCGATATTTATTTACTTAACAATACTCTACTAAGATAAAGATAACTTCACATTGATAATATACTCAAAAATCATTGCTTAAAATGCAAAGACATATCCGACCATTTATGAAACATAAGATGTTTACCGAGATCAGCAATACATTGGCATAAATACACGAATATATTAATGTGGATTCAGAAGCCAGTGTTGCCAGCTTCGATATATCAAACTTAAATATTTGTTCGCAATTAGCATTCGATATCGGACACACATCGCCTCCCCTCCGTCGAAGCTGTATTTCCCTCGGCTATCCTATTTGATATACTAATTAATAGCTATATAATCTGAATACAGACGATCCAATTCCCAATTATTGACCATTGACTATAATAAGTAGTGAAGCAAGAGATGAGTTGTTACTTGTGTCATCATCGTTGTTTCAGCTCAATGACGTCCACTGCTGGACATAAAGATAAGCCTTATTATAAAAATAAATCTTCAAAACATGATTAAGGATCTATATTTTATTTCATATCGGTTTGTCGCACTCAGCCACATCCCCATTTAAATACATCCCTGTGACAGCTCATACGTTAATAATTCTTAATATCATCACTTAGCAATGACTCCAAGGGAGAATGTATCTGATTACGTTTTAATCTTATTTGATCCGGAATTACGTTTAAAAGCAAAGTAATTACATCCGTTCTCCGTCGGGGATCAACCGGATCAACTAATTAATATTTCGTGCTTCGAAATGCTGCCTAAATCATGAGATAGATGGCGCCCAAGTCGTTTGGAGTTTACGACTGTTTCTGTTTTTAAAGTAGGATGAAATAAACGTAATTAAAAAATAACGTAATTTTAACGAAATTGAGGTTCTTAATCAGCATCAATTTAAACTCAGATTGTTGAAATTTTGTGCTGTACCGTTATACATATGTCATTAGCAATACGTATTTATTTTAACGCAAACTCAAAATAACCAAATTAACTTTTGGTGTACTTAGCTACAAGAAAGTTCTACATAGTCAATTCTTGAAACTGTAGCAATTATTTGATCACTCTGAATATCTTTTAGTACACTTGAATCTCCATTCATTACAAAAAAATATCTGGTGTTTCGTTTTTTGGGCTGAACCCAAGATACTTACCGGTTTGTCAAATAATCCTAGATTTGATCATTTCTCATTTCAAAACTGTACACAAACATCACCATTTCATCGCTAAAATGGAACTATTTAAAACAATTACTACCCAAAGCTAAAACAACATTAAGCTCCTTATAATGCGACGCCCGGCTTCTGAAACAAAACTTCACTCGACCCATTGTTTTCAACTAAAAATAAATTGCGGACAAGACGAAAAACAATCATGTTTTTTAGTTCCAACTTTTCAGACGACCACGGTCTAAATGGTCGCCAGTCACCACAAAAGTTTCGAAGAGAAGAATCTTGAGATATTGCCTAAGAGCTTGCCTTTGAGTCGGGTGGCAAAAACTACGGTTCACGAACTACCGGGAACTAATGGATTTTTAGTTTTTCGAATGCTGTTAAGTGAAATAAGTGCTGCAGTTAATAAATTCACTAGAGAAATAGATGTTTTTGAGAAAGAAAATTGTTGAGGTTAACGTTGCGAACTAAAGTAACATACTGATGGTATGTAATTTTTTTTTTTTTGTTAACGCTTGTCATCCCCGAAGGGTTAGGCAGTTTTAGGCCCAATGTAATAAGAGGTGAGTTTATTTCTATCAACCAGACACGAATCCAATTTCCGAGCTGGTACTGAGTATTACATTGAAAACCCAATAACACTTTGCTCGACCTGGGAATCGAAACCAAGACCTCTTGCTAAGCAGTCGCACATTCACACAACCATTGGAACAACTAGGCCGTATGTAAACCTTAAATATAAAATAAGTACAAAAAGAGAAAATTATTGTCTTCATCAGCATAATATAAAAATAGAATTTCAAAATATATCCTGTCAATAGGTGATCGTAAACTTGACGCACAGTTACGTTCTATAAAGCAAATTGGACTGGCACCCGGCCAGAAAACTCCAGGAAGATGGAGAGGAAGCCAGGAAATAAAGCATTTCAGTTTTTAAGACAGCCACAGGTTGGCAGGACGCATTGCGGTGCAGAAACTATTTGTCCAGTTAACGGTGCAACCGCATTGCGTTTGTACGAATTACCTACTCTATATTGCATTAGGAGAAACAAACTACAAACACAAACAGAACAAACCGATAAACCGATTTTTCCAACTATCAGTTTATGACATTTTGCGAGTA
Source organism: Craniophora ligustri (assembly GCA_905163465.1). Lineage (NCBI taxonomy): Eukaryota > Metazoa > Arthropoda > Insecta > Lepidoptera > Noctuidae > Craniophora > Craniophora ligustri. The sequence continues at coordinate 447,603 of LR990963.1, forward strand.
GGTTGTTTTTGGTGCAGTGTTTCGAGCTGGAATGTCGAAACGCACGACTTACATCCCGGATCACTAGCGTATTAGGCAACCTGAACACTCAAACTCATTACTAACATGCTGAACAGATGATCTATTTGTATATCCCGATTACTCAATTTTACATTTCAGATTTCAATACCTACTAAAACTACATAAGCAAGACAAAGTGTGTTCACGTGCTGATATGTGCGTAAAGAAATCTTTCTTTACGCACATAGCTGCTAAATATTTAATGGAGTCTGATATTATTTATTAATTTAGCTATAATGAACTAAATAATTTCCAACCTTTATAGTGTTTTGAACTTAATAAACACTGTTGTATAGCACATTTCACAACATTAAAATCGCAAAAGTAACCTTACCCGTTCGATCGCTCGCTCTCAACTGTTAAGTTGACAACTTTTACTATTACTACTGTTATATATCTGTAACTATATTTTGAACTTGTTGTTGACCGATCTTCAACGACTTTTGTGGGAGATGGGGAGTGGCCAATTCCCGTCTCCCACCAAAGTATATAACTCTACATACAGACTATCTGTTGTTCATCATCAGGCCATTTATAGACCCACTTCTAAGCACAGGTCTCCTCCTACGCTAGCCAAGCGCTGGTTGGCAGAATTCACACGCCATCTAGAAAAAATCTCAAGCATGCAGGTTTCCTCAGATGTTATCCTTCGCCATCTGATCATGTAATAAATTCTGTGAAACTTAATGTTTGATTTCAATTAGACCAATAGTTGCACACTGCACAGTTCCAAGACGAACCAAAGAATGCCCACTGTGTAACTAATTATTGCCCTATAGAGTAAGTTGTATTAAGTTGTTCAGCAGCTCCCACGGATATAAATAATCCAATTTCGATGGCATACATCGTGTAAGGTTGATAAAGTATTTGTTTATCTCACACGGGAAGTAATGGAGGCAGGCTACACGTGTTGACCCCCTGATTGAGTTAGTGAGGCAAATTGTTCACTCTCCGTCGGAAACGTGCACTTGAACTTGTCGAGAACATTCTATGGGTACTGGTAGGTCTATGGAGATATCGCACGCCTCAGAGCTCTAATGTATTTATGTAACCGCTACATTATTGTAAATACATACGCATTATACATATACCTAAATATGCTCAGGTCAAATGTCCATACTCATCTATTTAATTTATTATTTGAAGGTTTGATTTTTTTAGAATTTGTCATTTATTATCCGTATTAATATTATAATGATTAAATTTGAAGCTGACCCAATTACCACAAAATACAAGGACAATAATGGAAGAATTATGTTGATACTACAAAACAGGTAAAATCCTCTTTTTATTGTTTTCCTGACTATTACTAAAATAGATTTTTACGAGAACATTATTTACAACACACGAATTAGTTATTTTTAAATTACCCCACAGAGCTGATCCTTAAAAGGCAGTAAAAAATTTCTTACATCAACGCTTTAGACCAATTTTGATAATTTCTAACAATGTTCATTTCAAACAAGAAAAACCAAATTAAATAGTTCATCCGTTCAGAAATTTGACGACCTAATTGGCGCAGAGGCTGAGCGACCGGCTTGTGCGTCACGGGTTGCGGGTTCGATCCCCGCACGGAGCAAATAATTATACGTTCTACAGGTAGTTGTTCCGGGTCTGGGCGTTTGTGTATGTGAAAATTTGTGATTGTAAACACATCCACGATACAGGAGAAAATCCTAGTGTGGGGCAACGTTTTTAAATAAAGAAGAAGAAAAAATATGCCATAAACATAAGTTTCTACTAGGTGCCCTTCATTATCCGTTTTAAATTCTCACAAAATAAATCACATTCAAAATTTCGTTCAAATAACTTTAGTTTTCAAATAAAATAGTTCCATACGAACACCGTAATAGCCGGTCGCTGGACGGCCTTCCGGGCCGGACGTCCGGTTTACGAGCTGAGCACTGCACTCTGACTCACTCTAGCGTATTAGTGGCTATTAAACGTGGCGGGGTGAGGAACCACGGCCCCCATCAAACTTGAAATACAATAATGTATTTTATGAACTAAGGTAAAACGTGGTGTACAGGGATCGTAGAAAAAGGCGTAAAGTGTATGTATGTTTGGTAAATGCACTATTGAGGTATCAGGGTTGTGGGATCCGTGAACACCTCATCGTCAACCCATTTATAGTTCCACTGCTGGGCTCAAGCCCCCAGGGATTAGGCTATAGTCCACCACACTAGCTACTGCGATATGCCGAATTCCACACGTCATCGAGCAAATCTGCAGGCAGGTTTCCTCACGATATTTTCGTTCATTGTTTGAACTTGTGATAAATACGCACATGATTTCAAAAATAAGTGGTTCCTGCCTCGGGATCAAACTTCAGACATTTGGCTTCACAATCCACTGGTCGCACCACTATTGCAGTCACAGACTGATTTATGACCTCTATTCAAAATAATACTAAATTATATGTTTACGAATACACATTACTTTAAATAGAGGTAACTAGTAGATCAGTAGGTTTTAATAAAGGAGTTCCACCAATGGATCTGATTACTTCAAAATTATATCTGTACCACTCACCTCCAATTAACTCCAGTAAAAGCATGTTACATGATGTTTGTGATCCGTGTAAGCAATTCATGTCATGCGATTGCCACCAATCCCGAACTACGTTCGTTAATTAAGGTAACGAAATAACTTTATAACTGCTGCAGGCGTTTACTGAAAAACCAGCGCCGGCCATAATTTTTTAAACTGTCACTAATACGAATTTATCGTGACTGATAGGAACAGACTGAGATGGTAGTTCCACTGGACATTTCAACGTAAATAAGATCGCTAAATTAATAAGAACTGCTTCATTGGTCTTGTGATTGTTAGTGCGATCGCTGAGCTAGAGGTCTTTGGATTGGTTTCTCAGATCGAGCATAGTATATTAGGTTTTTCTATTAAATCCTTCATAGCTACTTTCTATTACATAGGGGCCTATAAAAACTAACGAAGTTTGTGGTGTAACTTAATACACCTCTGCCTAACCTTTAGGGGACGACAGGCGTGATGGTATGTATGTAAATAAGATCGCTTGGAATACATATATACTTTCACGCGATGCGTCAGCGGGCGTCAGGCAGTCGCGGAGCATGCGGCGCGGCGCGTGAACTAACTCACTTAGCTCACAAATAGAACGCCGCCACTGAGTACATTCAAGTAAAACTACCTACATGGCGTTTATACTCTTCTGAAATTCTGAATGCTTAAAGTTTCGATTGATTTGAAGAAAAAGAGCTAACATAATGTTACATAGAGTTACCACCCCCAAATTATTAGTATTGTATTCCAGTAAGACTGATCCCGGAGAGATCCCCGAGAGCTGGAGACAGGGAGGTGTTGAAGAGGAGTGAGAGGCCTTTGCCGGTGCCCTGCAGTGGAACACTGAAAAACAATATTCACGATAGAATTTTTCAGTTTAATTGTAATTATTTTGTAGTTTTTAATGTCTAAGGAATTATGCATATCTTATACATATATGAGGTACCTACTTACGATTTGTTAATTATTCATTTGTCTGTTAACGATTAAAGACATACCTATATTGACCTCGCACACATTGTACTGAAATGAAGTCTGTAAAACCTTTCATTTTGATAGAGTGTGTTTGTTTCCAGGGGGATTCTTCTCCATAAGATCAACTTCTTGGAACCGTGCAACTAGAACCTAAACGTTACATAAATGTTTGAAAAAGATTATATTCTGATGAATACTTTTTGGTTTGAAAAGAGATTCAAAATCAAAGGGCAACAAGCAAGCACTTACAAGCAGCAATTTAATATTCTTCATGTAGATTATATAAAACAAAAAAATACCAAAGAGTAATTTAAAATATCTAGACAAATTCACAATACTGTGTACAGGCAGAAAATTAAATAAAAAGTCTATGTTCCTATCAAAGAAGAAGAAAAAACACGCATCACATAACGAACTCGCTTATATTACTTTGTTAACTTGATTCCCAAAGGAAATTCACTGAACTTGTACATACTTTACTGAGCAAGACGAATTCCTTCAAAAGAAAATTCCTTCACAAACACGCTTGTTACAGATTTAATAATATTATGTTGCGTTGCTTCATTTAAACTTTAATAATGGCTTCATGTAATTATAACAAATTTATATCATGTCGTTTGTTCCTCGAGTGCTTAAAGACGGGGTTATTATTCACATAAATTATTTTTGAAAACAATGCCTTGCCAAAATAGTCCCTCATACATACAACCGCTAGCGGTTGTATGTATGAGGGACTATTGGGCAAGAGGTCTTGTGTTCGATTCTATGGCCGAGAAAAGTGTTTTTCTATGAAATTCTCAGTAGCAGTTTGGAGTTTAGATTCGTTCTCGGTTGTAACCGGGATTATTATTCACAAGTAAATTATTTTCGTAGATCATAAACCGGGTCACTAACCATAAGCCAGTACACGTCACAAAACTATTACAGAAACCCCGAAATAGCTTCACACGTCCAATAAGATTCCGTGTCGCAACAAATCCTTAGATCCAGGTATTAAGTTAAGATCTAAACGCTCAAACGACGTCGTCTAGGTGCGTAACCCTCCACTGCCGAGGGCCGGACAGTTACGGCCAATTACCACGTCTCGCGGCCAAGCAGCTCGGAACGCGGTTAATGACTTTTTCTCGGGCCGTAAATGAGTAACAAAGTTTTACGGCCTGTCAACAAGCGTGGGGTTAATTCTGTAAACAGTCTTAAGCCACTTAGTACTTAAAGAGGATCTAGCTGGACTGTTAGTGATGTTTAAAGCAGCGTGGCTCTGTTTGAAATGTATTCTTCAGGCTTGATACTGAAAATTGTGTACAAAAAGCTTTGAACAACTTAAGCAGCTAAGATTAAAATCGTCAGACTGAAGCACAAGTAAATTACAGATTTTATAACAAACAAAAAGTTTCAAATACAAAAATATCCTACTGATTCATAGATTAAAAATAATTTCAAAACGAACTTTTTACTACGGGAAACCCTATAAATTAAAATTAGTTTCCCAAGTTCCCTTCCATACTTAAAGTCGCAACTTTGTAATGTAACATTTTTCTGTACATTCCACACCGACCGTAATACCGGCGGGATGTATGATAAGCCCACGCGAAACTTTTCCTCAAACAACTTGGTTAGAAAGCCTCGCCCACTCTGACGTTAGGACAAAATTATTTAAGCAACATTGTATGGAATTCTATATTATGTGGAACATTGATAGTGAACTTCGAGAAGTCCCACAGGTTAACAACAATGTTGACATTTCGATTTAATCCGAGTTTTAAGAATGAAAATTATAGTACATTTTCCGTGTTTCTGTTAAAAGTTTCCTCGGAAGTTTCACGTTTTCCCCGCAAGGGAAAAGTTGGTTTTCAACTTACCCCTCTTATTTATTCATTATTTGAGTGTAGCTATTGGTTCCGCAGACAAAAAAAATAAGGAATTTTGAAACGGTTTTCTTTCTTCCTTTGTGTATCTCACCATTCAAGTTTTGCATTGTAAATTATAAATGCCTTACCAACTTTTACAAAGCTGTGAAACATTACAAACGATCATTATCAGCACAAAGGGCCAAATACTACCAAATGGCAAAGTTTAACTAACAAACCGACTTCGCTTCAACTTCCAAAGCCTATTACTGCCAATTATGGCTCGATAATTGAAAGCAGAGGCGATCCGACTATTAGTGGGTGTTGAAGGGAGCTGTATCGCTATAAGTCAGACTTGGAGGGTGTAGGGGCCTTCCTAAATGAAAATATCACACAAGTTACGGGCGCCCTTTAAAATAATCCTGCTATAAGAAGAATATACTACACTTCTTGTTAGTTTTGGGAGGTACACTAATGTTTAAGATTGTTTTGCGAGTTTTCCGTACATAGTTGTTACGAAATTGTTCATAGTTTTATACATACCGAAGTTGAGAGACGCTTAGAAAGTCCTATGTTCTAAATATACTAAATTGTTTACCATATTAAATTCAGTAACTACAACACAAAAGATGTATCCTTTTATATGTAAGTAGATCCAAATTGATTAGGTACTATATACAAAAGAGTTTCAGTATTTCGTTTTACTTAAAGCCTAGGTTAAAGCGTCAAATGGAAAGCTTAATTCCCGTGGATATTATCCGGTGCATCGGCGTCCGAGCCTCGTACGAGCTGCACTACACAGCTTACACATATTTCACATTTAGCTGCCATACTGACGTGCCTGATCCCTGAACGTTGCTTTTTTGGACAAAAAATACTTTTTTTGCGAATTTTCGGGAGCTTTCGACGAGCTACGAAGTAAGGTAATGGATCGTTTCTATGTTAAAGCGATTATATTGATGTCTCGCTCCCGGGCTAACGTTAGGTCTGATTTTATGAGAATGTTAATTTATATTTAATCTCGTATCGGGGATAGTAACGATCTTTGGAATTTAGAATTACTTCATTGCGATCAAAATACTAATAAGAAAATTCAATATTCTTGTTTGAAGACCAAAATTAAATGTAATTAATTAAAGAAGGGTACTCTACTTTTTATAATTTTCAGGACTTCGTAGACTTTACCAAGTTCTTCGGCCGGTGATTGGAAAACTTGAGCTAACATAAAACGGAATAAACGATGGCATTACTGGCTGTTTTCTGAAGTGAGATCATTTATTCCTTTTGCCGACTTCTTTCGCTCGAAGAAACCCTATTAAATACTGTTTACTTTGCCTTAAATCTATCTGTTATACCTCATCATCATCATCATCATCATCAGCCTATATTCGTCCACTGCTGGATGTAGGCCTCCCCTAGTAAACGCCACAGAGCTCGATCTTCGGCTCTGTTATACCTACCTACGTAAAAATAAACCTAAACCCACTAAAATACCTACCAAAGCTAACAAGTGAATTCTATATAATAATAAATTCAGAATAAATTCAGGAGTCAGGAGGTTTGTTAAAGAAAATTTTCGAAAATATTTATGCTGATAAAATATGGCGGTACGAAGTTTGCCGGGTCAACTAGTTTTTTTAATAAATGCGTAGCTGTCAAAACTGACGTAACAGTAATTTTTATAACCGTCATCCATTGCTGGGTATTCACGTAGGTGACAATATAATCTGTACAACAACGGCCAGTGTACATAAATTTTAGCGGTACGTCCACGCTGCGGGAATAGTAAACATAAACTGGGTTTGATAGTACAGGCTACTGACCTACTTGTGCATTGTAGGGTTGGCAGTGACACATATTTTACGAGTTTTTAAACAACCAAGATGGTTTCGAGGCCAATTCTTTGTGTTCACTTTTGAGGCTTTCATTTTGTTTACTTTTCTTGAATGCGATGATGAATGAGAAGAAAGTTCATCGAAATTTGAGTTTGCAAAGCAAATACATTCTATTGTACGAGCTGTGCTGATACATTTTGCAATGCTTTTTTTTCAGTGACTTTAGTGGGCAGCAACTTAACAAATACTATTATTTATTAGATGAAACGATCTGAACTTATAAGCAAACAAATTTTTATTTATAAAGTAGGTCATCGTAAAAATAATTCCTTCCTGATATAAAATGGAAATCATATTTTCAAAATTATAAAGAGTAAATTAGATACATCTTCATCAACACACTGTCCCATAACTGGGCTCAAGTCAGTCTCACGAGTTTAAGAATGTGAGGAAGGGAGAAAATATTATCTGCAATTTTTGTATATAATCTAACAATAATAGGGACGTTATATTGATACACGAACTGCCACGCCTGACAACCACAGCTCACTGTGATCACTCCACATTTCGATGTGTAACTCAATAAACTGACTGTTACTAGGTATTTTTGTCTGGCAGCCGGTTGCACTGTAACATGGTTTATTGTGTTAGCAGGAACTTCCATACTGCGCTGCGCTATTGAGCTGTCGATACGACTCCTGTTTTTTATCGACTGTAGACTACTTCTCTGATACCTATTCTGCGCTATATTGTTACTTCGCATGTCATACACTGTAGAACCAATACTTGAAAAACTGATAATGTAATCTTACAATTTCCATAAAGTTCTAGATATTGTCTAAACTATAGAAAATACGATGATAGCGTAATGATATGACTACGGACAGCACAGTCATAGGCGTCGAGTTCGAATCCAAGGCACGCAGTTTTGACAGTTCTAAATGACGTACCTACGGTACCTACGTATAATCAGACCCTTACTAAAACGGTGCCATCATGTCTGAAGGAGGTGGTAGGATTATAACCTAACTTTTCTCAACTTGAAAAGAGTCCTATAACCAGTAGTAGCACAGTAAAAGTGTTAATGATCTTAGACGACTTGATATAGGAACGCAAAGAAAATTACAGATATAAATAAATAATTGTACTAAAGCATTTCCTGACTCGATTTTCAAGTTCACCTTAATATTACAGTTGCGTGTTGAACGTTATAATTTAACAGTTGTTGTACCAAAACTTTTGCCTATTTCAATCCATAACCTCATTACAAACTTTCTTGAAAAACACAATTGAAACAAGCAAATTGCAGCACATTCTAGGGATGAAATATTAAGATTGTTTATATTTTCTGGCAATGCATTTATATCGTTACTTAATTAACTATTCTTAAGACATTATAGTTTGACAGGTGAAAAAGCGAATGCGATATAATTATAAGAACACGCATTTTAATGTGTTGAAATAAAATTACTTTTACTAAAATTACTTATTTACTGTTACTTATCACTATGTATTTTCACAACTCTTATCATCAGATTTAAATCAGTTACTACAGCCTACACACAATAGTATCTAACTGTAGTTACCAATATGACGTCGAATTGAATCAGTGCAGCCTATACACAACATCATCTACGTTAATTTCCTAGTCGAAATAATAAAGACAAAAGCTCTGGAAGTGAATGATAAGAGTTAAGAAGAGTATTCTTTGAACGAGCATTTTGTTGAACAAGTACACGCCTCCTCGTAATTCAACTTGTTGTTTGAAAACTCTCAGCGACGGCTCAGTGGACGTCAAAGTTACACAGTGACAATATAACATGGATGCTGGGTACATTACTCGTGCTCGGCTTGTCAAAGGTGTACGATCTAATAACTGGGAACGTAATAATATCTGAGTGAGAGAGTTACACTTGTTGGGAGTCAAAGTTAATGTTTGCTAAAGTGGCGCCGGCGTTTGTTGATTACGATATTTGATTTATGAGATAGTGATTTGTTGAACAAATCACATTTTGACCGGCAAGTGGCTACTGGCGACATAAGTAACACCAGATATTTATAGTATTATACTTATTGGTCAATTCTTTAGTTTATGATATCCTGCTAATTTCTGAAGAATTCAGTGGTTAATTAGAAATTTTATCAAGCAAAACATTTTTGGCGGATGGGGCAGGACTGGATAAAACATTATATTTTTTGCTATCCCTGTCAATGTGCCTCTCTGTAATACACTGAAATATGTATGTAATTATTACTCAAGTAACAGTGGGAGATGATTCATCAATAAAATCTTGCCAATATGTATGAAGGATTCGTCGGCGAACTAGGTTTTGAAATCAACTTTCAGTCTGGTAACATGTATTCGATATTACATTCATACTTCAACTTGACATGATATTTTCAAACACAACTGAGCTCTTTTCAAATAATCCCAGATTCCCAGAAGGCACGCGATAAATTAAATGTGAGTTATGTATGTGCGGTGAATTTTCTACTTTCACTTGTTTCTCCGTGTACACCATTTTCCTTATTATCCCCGATAGACATAAAGATGAAGAAAGAAAAACCACTCCACTCATACTCACTCACGCCCTTGTCAACTCAATACCCTTAAACATGAGGGAGAAAATCGCAAACTGGCAACACAGCTATCTACGGTAGCTATTACAAAGATGAGATTAAGCTGAACACCGTGCCACAGAGTAGATGTGTGCAGAAGATACAATGGTGATACTGATTAGTAATAGAGACGCTAATGTGTCATTCAGACCAGAGTGCGAAGTAAGAAACCTAAATTTACTCGATTAGCCCAACGGTACTTAACAGGGTCCAATGTTAATGTTCATATTAACGTTTGTATTCGAGTCATGGACGTATTTACAATAGAAATGTATATATGTAGTGTATCAACCATGTAATATCCGTAACACAAACCTCGTTGCTTAATCCGGAACTAGGTGGCGCTGTGTTATAATATTCGGATATACTTAGTTATTATATGCACATCTTGAAAACTAAGTTATACGGATTTCACCGCGGTATTGATATTGGTACTATAGAATCTCGAGGTTTTTAGTATGCCCATAACCAAGAATGACGTACGGGATCAAAAAAGACCGTAAAAGCCCGTAAAGAATAGCTCTATTCCGATGTCTACTATTCGCGTATGTGTAAAAAATCAATTTAGCATACAGGTTTCTTACATACATTTATTATTTCCTTGCAACCGGGTTATATAACAGAATATTCCAATAAGCAGCTTTATTTTACAGAGAAAACAAAAAATGGCGGAAGTAATTTACAGACTGCTTCCGCTATTCGACTCGTTGTAACTTAATATAAACTTTGTTATAGCTAGTTCGGAGAAAACTGTAGTTTCCATAGCTATGTAGGTTAAGTGTCGTGTACCTTCTGCATTTTTCTGTGATGTAACCTTATCGTATGAAATTAAATGGGAGTATGTGATACGGAGTAAGCACAAAGAGAGGCTGAATGAGGGGCAAAGAGCAAGTAACTTTGAGATGAAATTGGGCCCGAGCGACAGGGGACATTATTGACGGCAAATGGGGAGAGATTTCTTTTTTTCTTAAGTATGTTCGGGTAAAAATATTTAGTATAAGTTTTTAGGTATAAGATTTGAGAAGCTGAATGGGAAGGTGAAATTTTATTTTAAAGAATGTGGGTACCAAGTTCCGTACCCTACATTAAAATATTAACCTTTTTTTGATAAATGAGTCATTAACCTAAAAAATTATGATGTATATTGTAATTGGGTAATTCAACTTTTAGTTCACTACGTAAGTTATATACAAGATACAGTTAAGAACAAAAGTAATACGACCTAAAGTTTAGTACAAAGTCAGTGTGAATGTACTTTATGCGCTACTTACTCGAAAACTCATCAAACTACTTAAAGAATCAGCAATCCGCTGTTCCCAGTTCAAAACGAATCGTAGTTTCAAGTCCAACGAAATTGAATTGCAGTTCCGAGTACAAAATCGGAATTCCAACTTCGAACCGTATCGATTGGACGTTCTGTAGCAAAGAAGGTGCGATGAACATCAAATATTTTGTTTTAATAAACTGCTCAGCTCGAATATAGAACTTTGAAAATAAATGTGACTGCAGCTGTGAACTGCGCTACGCTCCAACGTCGCCAACATTCGTACTTAATAACATCATAAATGCGAAAATATGTTTGTCTGTTACCTCTTTACGTTTAAACGAATTTGCTATGAAGATAGTTTAAGTCCCAAGGAAATACATAATAAAAAAAAATTATTGATTTTTGTCTCGGAAATCATTTGATAGGGCGAAAACGCGGGTGGAGGTTTGTAGGCGGAATAGGAAATTCCTTATAAGAGTGTAAGAAATAAATTAGCAGATTAGATAAAATTGCTAACTCTTCGCAGACGAAATCACCGGCAAAAGCTAGTGCGATATGAAGATAGACATATAAACAGGAGAAAGAGCGTCACGTCTCCTAGCTTTACGGCGGCCCCAGGAGGTCGGTTTATTTCACATTACTTTGTACGAAACAAAGAGTGTTAAAACTTCAAAATGTATGACGTTTTATTACCGCCACGTTGTCTACGATACCTATAAACAGATACTGACTGTATTCACTGCGAACTTTACTGGCGGGGCCGCGACCAACGGGCGTCCGTTTATTTAAATCTTATTTAAATATTAGGTTTTACTTACAAAGAGGTCATATCATTCCTTACTTTGTAATACTGAGAATTTATTTATTTGGAGAAATTGTGTATATTTTATTACAACATGTTTTTAGACGGAATCCAACAACAGGTCTACCAATTTATGCCTTTAATAACTTATTTCTTGCTTTTCGCTCGATATAACATAGTTTTCTAAATATCTTATTTTAAGTCAATTAATTTTAATATATTTAACTGATTGTACGGTCATTTAAGCTCTCATTTAACAAAACTTACGGTATCAGCATAACTCAAATATAGATAAACCTCATCACATATTTTTATAAAAGACAAGCTTTTGGAAATCTAAACAAGTACTGAAAATATAAAAAGGAAGAAAAAAACTTCAACAAAACTGGATAAATGATGACATCACACAATTGGCAAAAAAAGCTCAATTTCACAAAACCAGTCACGTGTGACCTCTTGAACTTAGTGCTTTCTTTAAGATTTAAAAGAATTTAGAAGGTCATGTAACCTGGTCGATACAGTACGACGACGCTTGATATCATTTTCTTCCCTCGATTCGTCATACGAATAAATTAGACGATGAGTTTGCGTTTTCCTTTTCACGTATATTTTCTGTGCCGTTTCAAAACGTTTTTCATGTAATTCTTGTAATGAATGTGTAAATAAAATGCGTATTTTTATATTTGAATGTACGTTGTCGTAATAATCCGGTTATATGTACGTCAGGACAATTTGAGTTTGTAAATTCAACAGATGTTTGTGTCGTCGTGGTATTTTTGTGAGTATAATGAAGGTTCTACAAACATAAGTAATATTCTATGATATTGCTCGCATTTCTTGGCTTCCGTACTTCTTAATTACGTTATATTTAAGCAATGAGTTACTTGTTTACATTTTAGATTACATACGGACATGAATGCTGATATATTATGCTGAAGCGACTGTTTGTAGCGGTATTTTCTTCTGGTTTATGTCAGATTCATCTTCATATTTCTTAATACACATATCGCGGCGACCTGATAAATGAAACGGTAATTAAGGCTGCCCTCTGTGGCATGAGTACCGAGCTCGAATCCCAGTAACTTGAACATTTGTATCTAAGTCCTTGATGTATGATTATATTTACATACTTAACAAAAAATATATACCTACATCCACCATCTAGTAGCTGTAAAACAAGACTCGTTGCCTAGCTCGGAACTATATTTTTCATATTGATATTCATTTATTTGCAATCATGTTGTTTACAAAGATAGTAAAGACATATGTGGTATCAAACATGAACCCCGCTAGGGCTAACTAAATGGCATTGTGTAATAATGTCTGCGTATATTTATTTATAAAAGTATTATCATGACTCTATTTCGTATCACAATAGACACCTTAACATATTGAAACTCATAGATAGCCATCTAATAATAAAATAACATTATAAGAATCCTAACAAAAGTAACGAACACAATATACTATACATTGTATCGCGGTAGATGTATCTCGATACAATATTCACGACACTAAATCATCTGTATTATATCGTGCATCTTGTGTGGCTTCCACAGCATCAGGTAAATTGAGATGGTTCGATTTCCCTCAGGATCTGTAACTCGTGGTGCCAACTAACCTGGATGTTAATTCTGTCAGGATTAAGGGCTCTTAGCAAGCCAAGTTGATTATAAGGAAGTCTGAAAACTAACTTTCTTTCAGTTTTCTGTTGGAAATGTTACAGATAAATTCTTGCAGCGTAAGTCCAGAGGAGGGGATTTTTTTATTTAGTTATAGAGTATAGCTTCTCTTTGTTCATTATTTAATTTGTCGATTTATTGATTCAATGTGATATAACGAGACAGAGTATAGCGCTCTGTCTCCTTCTCTCGATAATAATATTGAATCGGTTATCAATTTAATATAACTTTACTTTCCAGAAATTTGTCAAAGTCGGAAAATAAAATGGAGTACCTGAGATACAACATGGTTTTGCAAGTTGGTAGACAAATTTCTCAAAAACACTAGACATTTTTAATACGCTTAACTAGGTATATATAATGTTAACACATAAATAAGGAACAATAAGTGCTTGTTACATTAAAGAAAGTTGTTGAAAAAGGGTCAATTGATTACATACATATACTCGTGCGTGGAAACCGAATCATCGAATCGTAACTTTCGGACCGAAAAGGACAGCCAGTAAATGTGTGACATTTAATAAAACCGATTAACCCAAGTGTAATCGATGGTTGAACCCTAATTAGCACGCGGGTACAAATGTGATGGATGAATCAATTATACATATAATATTCGGGCGGGACTGATTCGCGTGTCGACATTTATTTGATTAGAACTAATGACGATGAAGCGAATGTATTGAGAATTTGTTTTCATATCGGGTTTTGAAATCCAACCCTTGTTATATTTAGTGTGTTATTTCAAAACTTTCAAATATGTGTTGGAGTCTAGTAAACGTGTAACTGTAAGAGTGCATGCCTAGCGGGCCTGGCGCGTGCGGGACTCACACTGGCCTTAATGCCAGTCTCTGCGGGTCTTCTTGGGGTTCCAGTAGTCAAGCTGGAATGAAACCAGCTGAGTGACATGGCTCCACCCGAAAAGGTTAAGACACTTGCGTAAGTAGATACGAACTTTTAGTTTCAGGAATCAGGCATATCCGATATACGTGGGTCTTCCACCAATTGAAAAAAGTATTACGATTGCAGCTCAATATATTCTATCGTCAGAATGAATGTGTTCTTAAGTCAAAACATGTGCGATTTTCCAAGTGCTGTACAATGTTATGTACATTGTACAGCACTTGGAAAATCGTACCGGACTGAGGAAGATACTGACTGAGGTACTACTGTGAGGACGTGAGGAGTTTACAAGGTCTTACCAGAAATGCTTGAATTAAAATATTGATTCCGTTGCTATTTACCTATCCACAATATCATTTATTAACACCAGCATTAGAAATTACCCGATATTATGTCAAAAATTTACCATAAAACCTAATATTGTTTGTATCAACCATCCATTTTCCCAAACCTCGGAGGCTGATATTATTTATTCGTATTAATATATAACTTTCCGCGAAAAGCGTGATGGTAACAAATCAACGAGGATAACGCTTATCGGTACAATATTGCTCGGAGCTATTTTTCACCTGCTTTTGTGAAACCAATTTATCGCTCAACGTTTGTCATCAATTGTGAAGCCTTAAATGGGAACAAAAAATATCCCACATCTAAATGTGAAAGTGCTCGAAATAACAACGGTGCTGATATATTGGTGTTGTTTGAAATACATATAAACGTTACTATAAGCTATTTCTGAAACTTTGGGAAAATTAATTGTTCACTAAAAAGTTGTTTCTAAAAGTGACATTTGACAATGAGAATGAGGTAAAAGTAATTTTATGGACCAAATATTTCACAATATATTTAACTAGCGCTTTAGCTTTAGCGTTTGTGCTCTATTTTTAATGTCTGCTAATTACAATACAGATAAATCTACTTAACTAGCGCTAGTAATTAGTAATAGAAGAGTTAAAATCAAATTTGATTGAAACAGTTAATTGTTAACTACGGCAGACTAACTTAACTCAAGCACAAGACTGTAATATCGAAGCCACGCACGTTATTATCAATGGTATATCAAAATCTAATCAAACTAAACTAATATAGTTAAATCAAATATTTGCCGCGCGCGGCCTCCAACTGAAGACAAACGAAACAGCCAGCTATGTGCCAAGTACATACTGTAAGTAATGGCGTGACGAACTTACAATTATGTTTACTTTATTATTGACAGGCTTCTGAAGCTCAGGAATATACATATTTATAGAGAGAAACATAATATTTTATACTGGTATTATAAACAATGGACTAAGCATTGAGACGCGACTAATAACATAAAGAAAAACCAGATCGTCATCGTTTCGGGGACTTATTGACGCTATTCTCATAGTGATACACATTTTGAGTCTCGTCATATAGAATCACATAATACTAATCCATCAAGAAATCGTTAAAATAAATAGAAAGAGTAAGGTACATATATAAAGTCAACGAGCTAAGCACTTAACGCCTGACAAAAACTTGTGAGCAAATTATCAAGCTACAAAATCCGTATTACACACAGGCATTTCCCGTTTGAACATGTAGGAAAAGTAAATTGCGAGAGAAACAATAGAAAGTATCAATTACTTTCTTTCTGGACATTTTGTTAGGGTTAAGGAAATTGGTCGTTGGCCGAAGTAAGATCGTAAACGAAGATACGATGTACTCGTTTTATATTAGGTATCTCGTGTACTATGTATCGTTCTAGGCATTGTATTACTTTCATTATATTAGTTTTAGTAATAGGCACTATCTATATAATTATAATACTTAATGCTGTGTTCGTAACTTCGTGCGTAGTCCCTAAAATGAAAACTATCTTTAAGTTGGACAACATAAAAAACTATTTTTTTATATATGTACAAAGATTTCTAATATCTACGTCTTTCTCTGATTTCATTATGCCTGCTTATATTTACTAAAGACATATTATGTTGTCATTTAAAAACTGTTTACAAACTAAAGTAAGTAGTCTAATAATAATAACGTCTGTCCGTTGTACAATAAACAACGCTTGTATGTTAACAGTGAGAACATAATGTGTGTTATATAGAGGCCTTATATTAATCTTGTATGTATGTTTATCAAAAGTATTATCGTCTTAACAATTCTCTCTTACATTGTAAAATACATACACATATCTCTAGCTCATTAAGTCACATAATGACTTGTAACATTTTATTTGGCAGTCAGTAAGTCAATTTCCACATAATCACACATCTTTAGATAAATCACGCGATCGTCTACTTACGAGCATTTCTCAAAATGTTATATTGAGACCTGGCTTTACAAGCAGAGCAAAAACTCCTAATGATTATTACTTCCATCGCCACGTTTTTATAGCAGAAAATACTGTGGAAAAAGCAAAATGTTACTTAGAGTGATCGACGAAGTCTTTATGTTCATTTCTGTCATTTCGCTAAGAATTAATCGTATCAAATTATATTTCATTAATTGCGTATTGAGACGAATTATTCCTTATAAAGTGGGCAGAAATTAACTATTAGTGGTCTAGTGAGACACTGTGATAGTAGTGTGACTGTGAACAGTGGATTTTGAAGTCAAAGGTCTCAAGTTTAATCCCAAAGCACTTACTTTTTGAAGTTACACGTGTATTGCAAAATGGAACTGGAAGACTGCGTGTGAAGTCTACCATACCCAGACAAGGAGAAGAATTTTTCGAATATATTAAGCACGCATTTATTACAATAGTGGTTATTAGATCTTAGTGTAATTCACTTAGGACAGCCTGCTTTAAGAGGCTGTGGATGGATTTATTGACTTAGTTTCGGCTCAAACTACCCATTAATCATTCCTTTGATTAATTTACATCCCATTACCAAAGATAAATTTTCCAAAAATGTACCATATTGCACAATTATTTGTAACTTCCAATTATTTCTTGTATCAAGCATTATTTTCTGTTAGTCGTAAAAAGAGAATTCTAGATATAAATCCCAAAGAATTTCTCATTGTTTTTCTTATTAAGAACTACACACATTAATCTTTCGTGATCATTTATTAACTTGGCGTTTTTGCCGAGAACATAGAAATTTAGGCTGTAATTCAGACTACGATATTACTGGCTAAACTTCCCTAAGGAGGATAAACTTAAACTTACTTGAGAAGCAATTATCTTTCTGCCTTACCTGAAACAAGAAAAAATATGACATAAATATACTTTTCCAAATTTATACAAAATATATGATAATTTATACACCGTACTATTGTAATATCACAGGCTAAAAATTATTTCAAATTATATTTAAGATGGTAATATTTTAGATGACAGGTAATTTGTTTAGTCTGTGACAAGACTATGTGTCTACCTACCTATAGTTAAAAGTGAAACACATGCGTACAGCTATTACTTGTTCATTTTACCAATTTTCCTTAAAAAAAGGACAACAATCCAACAATTACTTTGGATCAATTGTTAAATCTCGGCGCGAAAACAGGACTCATCATTATATTTTCGATGTTTCTGTACTGATAGACTAGCGATAAGAAACTGAGAGGTAAACGTCAAAAACCTGTTTATTTACTAGAATGATATAGAACAAGCAAAGTTACATTGTGACGAATGTTGATTACTAATAATTATAAAAATCATTTTGTCATTTCGCTAATATGAATATAACGCATATAGCGTTATTGATAAGATGCTAGTGACTTGCTTTTAAAGGTACTTAAAGAAATGAAAAAGCCTGAGAGAATGGCGTAACAGAGTTCCAACACCGTCTACCCAAAACGTTTATAAGATCTAAAATTATGTCCTTTCGTTTTTATAATAAACTCCGAAACTGTTCTCAACTCAAAATATCTCCATACCAAATTTCGTCTAAAACGGTTCAGCGGTTAAACCTTGAAGAGGTGGTAGCAGACAGATATATATACTTCCACATTTATAAGTATGGATACCCACGACTAGGAACCGTGTGAGCAGTAAGTGCGATCTACCCACCGCAGGGCTTCATCAGCTGAGCGGGTAAGGTCGGACGCGTGGCGGTAATCCTGCCGCCGCCGCCACGTAAGCGTATGTCAATGTCACTGCTGCTAATATCAAGATCGAATACATAATATAGCAGACTAGGAAATTAGTTGTTACTGAAAACAATAATATACTTTATAAAGGCTAAACGAGTCAAGGAGAAATATTCCTGGCGGTAGTCGTTTTTTTTTATGGAATTCAATCTTTGGTGCTAATAACATAAGGCTTTTTAGGCATGAATTAATAAATAAATTTCTTAATTCAAAGAATATAATAATGATAAACTGATGAATTGATAATACTATGAAAATTACAGTATGGAAGCAAAAATATGGCAAGTAACAGTTCCGTATAAAATACTAATAATGTCAGAAATTGGATCTAAAACTATTACTGACGCTAACGTTTACCGTCAATAAAACTCTAATAAAAATGTTAACGTGGTTATTACAATTCAAACCAAACTTCAATTAGATTTTTAATTTCAATTAGATTGGCACAAGATGTTATAGATGAAAGTTTGAAAGATAGGAAGCTCTTTGTAATTCCTAACGTTAACTTTAGTAAAATTCAAAAGGAAATTGAAAATTCCCAATACAATCCAAAAACAATAGCATCAATATCGGAAATATTAAAACAAACGTAGAATCTATTGAATAACAGCGGAAATTTGGAAAAGCTTGAACAAGAAAACAACACAGTGCACGCTGCACGAATCCATTAAAATACGGGAAAAAAGAAAACTAGAATGTTGTGAGCGGAGTTGCCGAGAGACCGGAGACGTACAGCAAATAGATACAGAAAATAAACTCAGCCAACAACATACACAAAACAAACACACAGAATAGAGAATGTTCTGTGAAAAGAATAGTGTTTAATTATTTAATAAAGTTAGACTTGTTGTCAGTTTCTTTCGTGGTTTTGAAGACGTGTTACCGATATCAAGATTATATTGATCAGAATTGCAATGAGGAATTAATGAAACATCAGAATGTGGATTCGAAATTTGACATGGTGATTAAAAGCTTACACGTACTTCGGTAATTCGTCGCACAATGAGCACAAATTAAAAAATAATTAACTATAAATACTTCTTAACAGTCCTGCCAGATTCGTCCAGATGCATTAGAAATAACTTGGAACGGAGACACAGGCACAGTGTGGCAACATTACTCGAGCCCGCAGGCCCACCTCTCCCCATTTTGTCGGTCTTTTCGGTGCGTGTCAAAAGATCGGCAGTGACAGAGATGGCAACATCGCGACAACATGAGGAGCATTGTGCCGCAGAACAAACAGCTTAATACAAGGACAAGTCCAAAAATTTAATTAAGCCTTCTGCATCTCTTTTGTGCTGTACACTTGGCAACATTGGTAGGAAGGGATGCTTCTAGGTAATCGCCTTCCCGTCTCACTGTTACTGTTCTGGGTAAATCTAATTGGTCGGTTACGGTGACATCTCTGATAGCGAACACAGCATAGGGATCCACTAAATTCAATTCTGAAGGGGCTATTTAAACATTGCAACTAAATTAAATGTAATTTATTTGAACGTTCGGAGTTCCTTACTTTTTAAAATCATGAATCACTTTGCCCGACCTGGGGACCTGCCCGATCGGGCCCAAGACCTCTTGAAGCCTCAGAGACTTAGCTTCAAGCCCTTAAATATGTATTATATTTTCCCCCGGTATGACGTCACAAGTTCCCCAAGGACGTCAGATTAATTGGCACCTGTCGAAGCGTATCACCAATTCATTCATCACGACTGATGGAATCCCGATAACAATCAATGTAACACTACACGTGTAACTTAATTATATTTCATACCAGTTTGGGAATTACTGACAGAATTCAATGTTGGTGGGTCATCGACAGGCGAGATTTAAATTGTGGTAAAGGAATATTTTTAAATAAATACGGAATGTTTGTATATTTGTCCTATATACGTTCTTGAAACATTGATCCTATTGTGATGACAATTTGGACGTTTTGAGCCCAAAAAAAATAGGTGAAACAGTGTGAATAGGTGAATAAAAGAGTATACTAAATGACTACTTTATTTTATTCTTAATTTGTTAAAGACCCTAATAGTATAGCACTAGTTAAAGAGTAGTGTTATTTTTTTCATTAACAAAATGGTACTAAGACGAACAGAGTACAATAATAATTAGTATTCCTTAGTAGCAGGAGCGTTAGAGCAAGATGCTCGGGTTCAATGCCCGCCTGAGTCACAGTGGCTGCAAACCAACGAGCCAGTTAGCGAACACTACTGGTGTTTAACACAGTTAATTATTTTATTTATTTGCCCGACAAGTCGGCAAGTGGAATTTAAGAATATTTGTATCAGATTAGACAAAAATATTTTTTATAACATTCAGGGTATTTGACTACAAAAAAAATACATAAGATCACGTATACAATTACAAAGATAAAGTAAAACTATATCAATACATGAAAAAATAATAAAAACTTGACAAGAATTAAATACTTAGCATTTGAATCTGCGGGAAAGCAGAAATGGCGTATAACGTCTCATAACAATAGTGTTATATCAATCTAGTTAACGAAATCATAATAGAATTCAAAATGTTACTATTACTTTCATAGTTAAAGAAATAACCAAAAGACTAGTCAAATATTAAAAACGTGTGTAGTTATTTCGAACAATTATTCTGCATCGCAACAAAGCATAGGTTATATAGAAATTAAATTCCAAATGACTTCCAAAAACGGGTCGCGCCCGGCGAATCAATTCCAAAGCAAATAGAATTACGTGACGTCACACGTGCGATCGTCGTTCATCGTCATTTCCGCACGATTTACTTTCATTATGTAAATGTAGCCGTCCGGATGTGACGTCACTGTGGGTCGTCGCCGGAGGGACCTGTCGCCTTTACGCAAGTATTAGACGTACAAAAGTCGTAGGTAGTAGGTAAAATTGACATTGTTGGAGTGGGTCTCTTTACATAGGTACCTATTTTTATTAAAGAAAGAAAACCTTTAGAGCTACATTTTACTCCCTCAAACGATCTGCACTAGCCTACCGTGGCAGACTATACCCTAATACATCTCAAATGATTTGGATTGCCCAGCAGTGGGACAGTACCAGTTGATTATGAAGGGCACCCCATCTGTGTCATATACCTTAATATCAAATCGGTTGCCACCTGATTCCAATTCAAAATAGGCAGTTCAAAAAAACATCATTTTTGACAACTAACAAATGATGGACCACTTCCTTCAACTTTTCCAGAGAATCTGATATGGAACCCGCGACATATTATGTCATTTTGTCGAGGGGTTCTCATCTCAAGCCATAGTCACGACCGACATGAAAAAAGTACGACACTCACCCAAATCATTTCTTTCGCGATACGAATTTTAGCTGTAAATAAGATATGTTCTGTACATATCGCTTTAATACTGAAAATGAAAATGTTAATACACATTTTCATGAAAAAATATCACAGTCAAGAAAAAACTGTTCCCATAAAAATAATTTCAAGAAATACCTTCAAATGTCTTAATGATTCTATTCAGAGAAATATTTCCAAATGGTTTACTTTCAATGAATGGCTCGTTCATGAATTTGAAAAATGTAGTGACATAAAAATAAATCTACAGATGCTGGAGAAAAATAAATCTTATTTTCGTTAAATTCGAACTCAATACAAATCGTTCATTAACTAACAATTAGTAACTGTCAAATAGTTACAATTATAATTAGATATTTCTAAAAGACATAATCCAAGCGTCTTAATTTGTAATTATGTTAATTGAAGACTTCGAGACTGAAGAGATTCAAGTTACTTAATGATAATGACTTTTATTCCTGTGTTCATTAAAGTATTGTATTACTTTACTGCTAGTAAGTTCTAACTGCCTCGACGATCTAGTCGACATAAGAGCGACCTCTGAGTAAAAGGTCTTTGTTTCGATTCCCAGATCGAGCAGTGTTATTTGTTTTTTTATGAAATTCTCAATAGTAACTCCGAATTCATATTCGTGTCCGGTTGATGGTAATAAACTCAGGACAATTTTACAATAGTAACTTTTAAACTAATATTTCGGTACTGAATCAAAGTAAATAAGTAGGCTAAATAAATACCATTATTATGACCGTGATAACTAGCACTTTAATAATGTATTTCGATAGCATTTTGACTGCAATATCCTTCTTTTATTAAGCATTAAACAAATCATTTCGTATTTATGCCTATTAAATACTCAGTAATATAATTAGATATTCGCACATAAATCATGTATGTGAAATCGTGCCATTCGGCCACATCTCGCGGCACTGCGGACCGCAACTTGGATAATTGTCACGTCCATCCCAATTAGTGGAAGCCACTGGCACGGAAAACTTTTGTGTCCACACGATAACCGAGCCATTAATGTTAATACGCCAGTGACCAGCCATTGATATTGTCAGCTCTGATGAAGGAAACGTTGGGCACGTGCACAAAGAACTAGCTAATAATATTGTCATATAGGTATCTAATCATATTTTTAGTCGATATGACTCTGGAATCCGCTGGATGCGGGTGGTGTAAGACCGGTCGTCGTGGCGATCCTTGGTGGAGACCTATGTCCAGCAGTGGACGTCTAACGGTTGATATGATGATGATAATTTTTTTCGTTAAAATGTATTTTTTTAAACAAAACGTATTTTGTTTCTACTATGGCTGTATAGACAGATACAATTCTATAAGTGTTATACTCGTCATAGTGGGCATTATCGGTCATATATACAAAATATTTTTAAATAAATGAAGAGAAGGCATAAAGACCTAATTCTAAACAACATATTATACACAAAATCGGCGTTCATTTTCACCAAAATCAGTTACAATCGGAAACTAGAACCAGAAACCCTGATTTCATATTAGTTTTCTGTGTAAACATACCAACAGGCAATACCTGCGTCACAATAACCAATACCTCTACAAATTGTCGCAGAAACTCATACGTGATGTGAAAACTGACAAACTAATACACGAACAAACAGTCGAAATACATCGCGGATATTTTTATAGCGCACAACCTGTGTGTGTGCCTTTTTCGGGCATACTAAAAAGAGGACTATACAAAGGTATGTTATATACATATGTACAATATGTATTAGTATGTATATAAGTACTCACGTTTTAGAAAATTTCTTATATTTAACGCAAATACATATTGAAATAAAACTACTATTTAACCGACTTAAAAAAAATATCTTCACAATTTTAGCGCGGTGTATTGATATTCTGTAAAGGATTATATAAAGGAGGAATCCTTTATATAATCCTTTTATGGAATTAAAGGATCTAAAATGTCGGCATTAAATACTATCAATAGGTATATTTCGATAAAAACAGCAAAAAGTTGTTTCATTTCGAAGTACATATATTATTACTTATATACGTATTAAAAATGGTTTTTACATGATTTTATGAAATCTAACCAAATGATATTCATATCTTTGTAAGATAACCCATTGAAGTTACACGTTACCCGAAGGCACACACGAGTCACAGAACAATATTAAAGCTTATAAAATGTATATTATTTACGTACATAACATAACATAAAGCGGGCACGTCAACAATACAATTGCTGTAGTTCGGCTAACTTATCTAAGATACGGCTATTTCAGGACGATATCGGGTCTGTCCCTAGGCAACAAGGCACTAATACCGTAGGGCTGCCACTGTTGGCTGTGCTCAAATTGTGTGGTATTTTTCTTAATAACGATTAATATATATCAGGTAGTTAGCAGCCTGTGACGAAATTAGCCCCGAAATGTAATTAGGAAAACGTATATTGTCCAGATGGTACCCAACTGGCTTTTACGGTTCATATTGTGAAGGAAACTTGGTTTGGGCGCCAGACTAAAGGATAATTAAAAAGTATTTGTTTAATAACGGCTAAAATGTTGAAGGAATTGTTGCTGTAATAGGTACCTATAGGTAGGTAAGTATATTAAATATGAATATTTATCAAGTCAATGCAACATTGAATAAAATAGTAACAATACTTCTGTGTAGGATGACATGTAATGTTTGTGTAAGATGATATATAATGTTTATAATAGTTATAAGGATGATATATAAATTGTAAATAAAACTAAGTAAGAATGTTAAATAATTTTAAGATGTGAAAATAGATAATGTTATTGTATCGAATAAATAAAGTTGCCAGGTTAGAGAGAGCACTACTTGCGCCCTACCAAATTTTGCATATAAATGGGTACATTTGCCGCGCACGGCGCATTCTCTCTCGGCGCTTCGTACAGAACACACGCTCTGAAAACATGAAGACTATTTGGTATGGGAACAAGCAGAACTCTCTCGGGTGTTTTCTTCAGTGAATTATTGATGTTTTATTGCAAAGCCAACAATCCCAGCAATAGCAGTGTGCGTCCAGCACAACTTCTATATTGTCTTGTTCACTCTATACCTGGTTTAATAATATGTATAATACTATATAGGTATGTGTTGTAATGTATTATTTAAATTTTACGTTTAAAGGCGATTCGGAGAATGATATTCATTCTCCGAATTTGCCATAAACCCCACGTTTACAATCTCATCTACTAAATTACTCTTAAACTTACTCTTAAACTGAAATTCAATACACTCAGCCCAACAGCACTAAACTTAGCTCCAACTTAACTCTTTAGTATTCCTCCTTCGTAGAGAAGTGTCGTCAAACATATAATTTATTTCAAAAGAGCAAATAACTAAGAGGACTTTTCTAAACATTACAAGTTTTAATACATTACGGAGAACAATAACTTTTGCTTCAAAGGAAATATTTAAAGCCATTTAATTGTATTTATGTTATGTCTAACATTTAACTAAGCATAAAGTATTTTCTTCAACAACCGCGTTACTTGTAGAATACCAACATAGTTTTGTACACACATTACCTGCTTCAACTATCCAAATAAAACAAATATAATATTGAAAGTTTTCCGACACATGGTAAAATAAACAACTGAATTTAATAATCTGTATTTGAAAGTAGAAGCTTCGGTAACTCACAAATGTACGTGCGTACGTAAATAACTGCGCTCGGAGCGCAAAATTTTGAGTTATGCGAATGCACCTGTTTCCGTAGTATTCGAGAGAGAATTATTGGCAGCCCTAACGCGGCACGCACAAATCATATTTTGTGCCGCATCGTCCCCGCGGGCTGCGAGTGCCTATACCGCCTACGTATACACGACCCGTCCGCGACCCGCGTACGACACGACATTGGGACCATCGTTTATACGACATACACGACTATCATATATTTGGGAAAGATAAATTGATGTCTTGGGAATTTAAAGACCGTAAAGGACAATTAGGTTAGTGTCCTAAACATATGAGACGTTTTAAATACTTGGAGTAAATTTACGTGGTAAATGACGTTCACAGACCAGCTTTTTAATAAAGCAAGAGGTCGAAGAATAAAAACCTGTTGATACGGCCGTAAAATATATTTACCAAACTTTATATTTTACAAGTGTAGTAAGAAACATATTAAAATTTACTTCCACTCAAGTTTATTAGCGAGTTCTATGACCCCGAGTAAGCGGCCGAATAGATGGGCGTTGCGGCGGGCTGGCGGAGCCACCGCGCCCGCATCGCGCCCGCGCCGCGCCGCACCGTGTGATGCGCCATTTATCTTCATATCGCGATAAACCTGAATTTCATACCGTATCCTCAAAATACTCTGCAGTATTCCGTTTTAGTACTGCACAAATTTCTACAAGCCACATTTTAAAACAAAAATTTGCTGTACTTAACTTTACGCCGAAGGAGCATTAATTTAGGACAGAACACAGTACAAAGAGTACCGTGAACGTTTTATAAGGAGTTGGAATTTTGTTGTATTACACAATAGCACAAGTACCTATCAACAAAACAACTGAAATGCGAGTAAGTTTCTTCGAAGCAAGTTCCAATACCTGCGAGGGGTCGCTTGGAGCTTCATAAACCCGTAGAAAGAGCTTACTTAATCCAATTCGACGTGTAATCCTCTTGAAATGAACGCAAGACGTTCCTTTTCCTGCCACAAACGCTTAATAAATATGCATTAAATTTCTAAGCTGTATCAGATGTATTCCATTTGCTAAAATCCTATTTGCTGAGTCGGCGAACGCGGGTAACATGTAGGTAAACATTCAATGCCGTACATAGAATAACCATTATAATTTTGTGGAATTTACGACGGTCTATAATGAAACCGAATCCCGGCCCTTAAGCGGCGTGCACACGGTCGTAAAACTTTCAATTTCCTGACGTAGCGGCGGGTTTATCATAAAACCGCACGCTTTTGTGAAGCCGTGCGTTTCTCGGTACGCGGTTATCGCGGCGTATCACGCACACTGATGTGTACTGCACTTTTATGCTAATGCCGAGCCATTGCCCTGTGAGATGTGGACATATTAACTGGGAGTACATAACAATATGCTTTGTAATCATTGTAATTAAGCCAATGAACTCTAAGGGTTAAGTAAATCCATCAAGTATTACTTTTTTTAAATAATACTTACATCAATGTTTATCATACCAATGTACGGATATTATTACACATTTTACAGCATTTATAGTCACGGGTAGCCTAAGGTGTCTTTATAATTATTACTAACAGCTAAAATTTGATTCTTTGTTGGGTTTTCGTTCCAATCCAAAAAAACTCTGATAATCGATAATAACATCAAAAGAAAAAAAAACCACAGAAGCCTAATTTAATACTATTATTGGATTGTATTAAGTTTCAATAAAATAATTATTTACATGAATAAAACCAACATTACTTTAACACCGAGAAAATCGAACAAAGATTGAGCAAACTCCTGGCGTATTACATTTCCAGCCGTAATTCCAATTTGTCACCTGACGTTAAATAAAAACGTTATGAACATAGTTCGGAACAACTCTATACACTTATTTACGGCGAAACGGCACAAACAGTTTTGTGAAGACAGTTTATTACTCGGTGGCATTTTACTAAATGCCTAAGTGGAAGTAAGTAAATAGTCGTAAAAAAAGCATTTTTATTAGAAACAAAAGAGGGTTTGTGTAGAAGTTTTCGGGCCTCACAAATATTGGAAGAAAAGGAAAGTTTGTTAGGTGTCGCGCGCCGCCTGCGACTTTGGTCGCTTGTTTATGTTGCCCTGGTAGGATGAGTCTATATTTTACTTCGTACTTAGGCGCTAGTTACTATCGTAATTTTATAGTCGATTAAACTAATAAAATTATAGAACTTAAAATTAATAGATTATTAATAGGATGATTCAAAATGAAATACTACATTGACATGATACTATGTATATTGTTCAATAGTTTTATTTGACTTGACATAGGAAAAATACATCTAAACTGTGATAGCCTAGTGGTGTGACCAGTGCAGTGGAGTGTGAAGTTCACTGGACCACATACCCTAGGTACGCACCACTGACTTTTCGAGGCGTGTAAAATGTCCTACCTTACACTAGGATAGTGTTACCGTTTTCTATAATAGCAGTCAATATTACCAGAACAAAGAAGCGCATTATAGATGGCGCCACTAGATCGTTACAAGAACAAATTAGATCAGAACAATTAACAAGTCAAGCCATAGAATTAGCATAATTAGAAAAGTTGCATTTTAATATGCTATTCAACAATCTTCATCTGTACTTTTAAACAGAAATTTTTGCCAAACAAACGATTTTGGGAGTAAAATTAATCCAGATAATCACAATAAGAAGTGTTCTAGGGGGTTTATGGGTATTGTAAGTGTTCAAGAGATTAAGTTGAGGTGATATGTCAATAGGTAAAAATGGACCAAAATCACGACCAAGAATAGATTATGTTGAATTGGCTCAAGGTCGAGAAGCTTGGAAAAATTTAATAAAAAGAGGGATATCTTTCCACAGCAATAGAATAAATATCAAGCTAAACAAGTCTTACAGGAGACTTAAAAGAGTAGCATTTGTAGTAGGAACTTCTAGCCATTTAAATAACACACTTGTTAAGAGCTTCCAATACACCAACACAAAAGACAGTAAAGGAATTTGTTGATAACGCACCAAAGCATACTTTATCTTTTGTCCCAAAGAGTAGGAATTTGATTGTACAGAGATATCTAATCTTTCCGCCAACAAGAACATTGTTCGTTAAGATTGGAAGCTTTTAGATAGCTTTTAAAGGCGTATTTCTTGTAAAATTGTTCTGGGAAAAGTACTTTGAGTTTATTTTCCATCAAATTATATAGACATAAACAAAGGCAACATAAGGATTTAACTAGAAATTACAGGTATTTGCTGTATTATAAATTCGCAAAAGGTCCTCTATATTTAATGGCCCAATAATGTTTTCCAATTGGTCCTAATAATGATAATTTTAATTGGATTTCTGGATGCTTAAGCTAAAAATTTCCTATATATAATATAGAAAAATAATAACGATTTGATTGAACTGAGAATGGACCCCTAGACTTCACATTCGTGAGATTCGTATGCAAATACTAAACAGTCAGATGTTACCTTAGCATAAATTCCAAATTTGATTTCTTACACTCACGACTATTAAACCGTGAAATAAAACAATTTTTACGGATTTTATCGCAGTAAGTACATATGTTCATATTATTTAATTGCGACGTTACTAATAGGGATTCGTTATGTCACATTCGTTTCGTTCTATTTCCTCATTACCATTCAAATATTTGCTCTCACTACAGTCAGTTGCTGCTCAAAGCGGTTACAGAGAGGAACATCCAGCATCCCAGTAAACACGCCCACCCAAACACCACGAGCAAACACATTTCCTAGATGAAACACCAATAGCCCTGTAGCTATAACAGCACTTATATGAGAAGTAGGAAATTGATAGTTGTGTTGTACTTTTATTTTTCTAATGCAGTATTTGAAGCATTCTTCTTAGTGATGATGAAGTGAAGAAGAATACGATCTGTTTACTACCTTCGTTTGTTTTATAAACGTGATTATGAAATCCCACTTATTGACTTTCTAGTATAGTAAATACTGTGATGAATTAATCAACAATAATAAATCTGTGCTTAATATTCTATCAATCGGATATCCAAATAAAACAGTCTAGAAATATGAAAATACAACCTATTAGATTTTTTTAAAAAACGTCATCATGTATCTATGATGACGAGATGCTTACAAAAAGAATTTCCCTACAATATAATATCAAACAAAAAATTATGGTATAGGTTCTTCCGTTATCTCAGATTTCCTATTTAAATTTAGTAGGAAGCTTTTAATTTCCAAATCGTAGTTTATGTAACTATTGCTTGGTACACAGGTACAAAGTTCACAATACACAATATTATTATCACACGATGTAGCACCTATCAATATGTAAACCAAACTTCAACCACTCTTCAAGTCAAGATAAACAAGATGCTTAAGCGAAGAAAAACCTACCCCTATCGAATTATTTAATTTACGAGAGGGGAGGGTGACCCCATAAAACTGTACAAACACTTGTTGATGGTGTTTCTGTTTAGCGAGCTGTGAGCGTCGAATAACTGTCACAACAATATTTGTCTATTCTTTCTCCGTGCGGGGTCAACAAACCTTTATCTGTCAACAGAGTAGATCTTAGGTCACAAGATACATTCTTACATTAACATATGCATCGTGGACTTCTATTAAGCTAGCCGCAAGACTTCTTCTCACATTTATGACATGTACCTACCGCAAAAATAAAAAATTGTTAAAACCGCCTGGGTCTATTAAATATTCATTCTCAATTTTAATAATTACACGATTAATCGTTGTTAGTTTGAAACAACAACGTTTAGTCCAATTAGTATACTTGTTATTAATTAAATACTTCAACATACATACATATATTCCAGTATCGTTACCGTTTTGAGGCATCACAATTGTGACTAAATTCTATTAACCTATTCTTCCAATAATAATCTATCTTACTTATATGGTAAATGATTTTGATCGAGTCTCAGTCAAGAACCATAAAACACGAGGCAGAAAATATAATAAAATACAATTCACATTGTTACGTTTCATGAGAAAATCGAAATAAAATTGAAGGTACGTATGCAATGTATGTGTATGTACAAATACAGAATCGAATCCGATCCCCAAAGGACGGGATCCCAATTATATGGTTTGACGCTTGCGGGGTTGTGGGAAGCAGCTTTATACGAACCGATTGCTCAAACTTTGTTACACTGGTTACTTTCGGAAAATATGGTTGCTGAAAATGTTGGACACATATAAATATGCAGGGACACAAGTATATTTGTGGACAGTGTAAGTATATCATTCAGTGGCAGATCATCATATTTGTCTCCAGCAGGAAATTAGAATTTTGCCGCCTCTAATGACCTTTGCATTGCTGATTGCATACTCTATCTAGTTCACAATCATATTAGTTACATACATTTTTGTCAATGACATTACAATTTTATGATTTGTGCACTATCATAATTTTTCGAGCTTACGATAAAAGCGTAAATGTATAAGATCTTGTAGGGTCATAAAATGATAAAAGCAACCAAATCTGCAGCGCTAGCCCACTCTACCTGCTGAGAAATCCACCACTGGTATTGAATTTTCCAGTTGGACTGGACAAAGTGGTAACAAACGAGACTAAAAGAGCCTTCAGTCAAGATTAAAATTTAATAATTAAACAACAACAGGCTGTGTCGAGGCGGTAGTTTCAAACTCCTCTATCGATAATGCAAATCATGGTCGTACTATCGCGCAAAGCCCCTCCAACGTCCTAAGTCAAGGCTTAAGTAACGTGACGTTTGCAGACAGGCGTACATATATAATAACATTATTGAACATAAGCTAGGCATAACTGCCTAGTTGGTCTAGTGGGCAAGTGTGACTGCTGAGCAAAAGGGCTCTCATTCGATCACCAGTTTCAGAAGCTTCGATTTGTATTCGGTTTCCGGCAATAGCGCCCCTATTACATGGGACGTAAAACTTACCGGCGAAATCCGAGTGTGCATTAGTATACCTCTGCCAAACTATTATTTCCATTTCCTAGATTTTACTATTTCTGAATGCGGTCTTAATGTATCGTACTCATTACTGTGGGGTATTTCAGTTCACTTACATTTACATAATGGCACATTACGAACTGCTGACGTGCCAGCAAAAATATTTAAAAACTTAATACCACGGCGTAATATGAATGGCTGGTGAGGTAATGTGAATAGACTTTGGGATAATCATTAGTAGATATTAGATATTATTATTATTTACCTAAATGGCTAAAAGATTTTTTTTTCTTTTAACTCAGTCAAACCTTTCGACTCTCCACCATGCAGGTTAAGTTTTTTATTACAAATACTATCGTGGAAACGAACGACGTAAAATTGGATCCAAACACAAAAACTGCACGAGCGCCCGACAATTGGAGTCCGCAGATCTCTGATAAAACACACCAGCTGGTGAATACTCTTATATAGGAGCTAAGTATAACACCTTTGTGATCGAGAGCTTTATAGGTTTTCTCTGGTGAACCCGTTACCATAACAGAGAACTAATTGATACTCCGCTTTATTCACAAAGGATCACAGCCGCCATTATGTATGTATGAGGGTATTCCCCATTCAGAGTTAACATTTGTGCTCCCTAACGAGTTCGAAGCACGTTTACCTTAAACACACTCTGTCAAAATGTCCCAAGGTCCTTGTGGATGCTGTCAAAGGCCTTTGAAAGATCTACAAAAGCGAGTCCCATTAGTTTTGAGCCAAATTTCTCTAAAAGATTGAAAAGAAAGTTTAGCAAAATAAGACCTTGGCCGGAAAACGTTGAGGAAACAAAAAACGATAGAGAAGAGGTGAATTGAATGTAACCTTTTGAAACTAGAGAAAGTATTAACGAAACTATACATATAAATATCTTGAGCATACGTAATTACATGTGCATGTTTATTTCTGTAATATTGATCATCATAATCATCAACCCATTATTATCCCACTGCAGGACACGAGCTGGGCTGTACAGTACTCCACCACCCTAGCCTACTGTGGGTTTGAAGACTTACTGTAATACTGTCTGCAAAATTATCTTATTAAAATACAGCACTAAGGAGTATATTAATTATAATATTAGCTAAAACATCTAATAAACAAGTAAACCCGTTATAAATATAGCATTTTATTAAACCCAACGTTTATTTTTTTATTTTTGTCCTTAGCAACTTGTTAAACAAAATAAAAACGTTGTTTTAAAAACTGCCTATAAACACACGTCTATAAATTATATTAAGGTAGATTATATCAGTGGAATAAATTAGAAATTATACAGGCAGCGTGAAGTGTAAAGCAAATAAAATGTGAATGTTGTGACTTAAATGCACTTTTTTTATTATTCGGTAACAATGTAATACATTCTCTAGAAATATTTAATATAAATAAACATTTGTATGAAATATACATACAAATATACACAATATAAATAAACTAAAAAATAGTAAAATTTAATAAACATTTGTACTTAAAAAATCAAGTAACTAGAAATATGTACAAAATCATATAACAAAATATAAATATTAACTACCTAGTTCATATTATTACGTTTTTAAACCAAAATAACACAAACGCAATAGTTAATTGTAATTTTATACTAATACTTAATGTTTTGTCATAAAAGATCTTTAAATTGTAGTCTCAGCTCTACCATATTTTTCGTTTTTTGAGTTTGAAGCCATGAAAACTTGCTCAAAACAGTTCTCTCATATAAAAGTTTCCGACACTAATAAAATTATACATAAATTCATGAATCGTCTACTTATAGAACATTTCTTTCGCACATAAAAAGCAATAAATATAATAAGGTATTTAATACGCGGTCACGCGACTTGTTTTCCGTCCGTTATTATTTTTATTTCTATAAGAACTATGATTAAGTGAACACTAAATACTACCTTTCATTTCTAGGTTTCACCACGAAGAAAGCTGTTAGGAGCTATTTTCGTAAGAAAATGTTCCGGAAATTACATATCACTAGATATCTAAGTGGTAAGAAGTATACTAAAGAATACCTAACATTAGTCAGTATCATTTACAACTGAAACTCACAATTGTACTTTGCTCAATCATGGTAAGCAGTTACCGTTTACCGTAGCTGATGGCCGTATGCAACACCGGAGATGACCCTCACGCATTGTCTATCTTGTAGCCGTAAAAAAATATTTACTCCTTTTTTGAAAACCTCAGCAAGTAGTTTTTTCCACAGCCTGATTATATATTCACCTTCAAGTCTGAGTTACTACGTGTGTTCCTTAACATCCTTACATTTCAAAGTTTAACGTGAACTGATACTTGGTAAGCTTTCAACAATATATTGTAGTATCGTGATTCCTGACAGCTATTAAGGTTATTGATAGCCGACATGATGTGATGTCTTCGAATTTCGATTATCTTAACTCGTAAACAAGTTCTTAAATAAATAAATAATAAATAATAAATATTTCCGGACATTATTACACAGCGCCATCTAGTTCCGTGGTAAGCAACGAGGCTTGTGTTACGGATACTAGTTGGTTGATATACTACATATATACTTTTTTTTGTTGTAAATACATACATATTATACATATATACATCCATGACTTGGATACAAATGTTAATGCTCATCACACAAACATTTGTCCCTACCGGGATTCGAACCCGGGACCCATAGCACAGCAGGCAGCGTCAACCACCGCTGAGCTAAACAGGTCGTCTTAATTAATTAATTAATTAAATAATAATAGCGGCGGACCTTAGGACATTAAAATAGGCCCTAAACCTGGATGTTAGTGTAGTAAAATACGTAACTTAAGTATTCGTACACTAGTGGAGGATGTCTTCCGGCTAGATGGACCGACGACCTTAAAAGGCAGTGGAACGGACTGGATGAGGAAGGAGAACAGTGTTATATCGCAGTTAGGTGATTGATGGACTCGTCAATTTACTAAACACTGGCAAAATACCACAGAGATTAGTTAAATAAGTAAGTATTTTGGTTGAATCTACCAAGGCTGGTTTTGGATGCTGGTAAACCACATCTATGAATGAAACCAGGGAACAAAGAAACCATAGAATCATTAAGGGTTAAGAACTAAATAAAATGAAGAGTCAACATTTCCTCTTAATATGATATTTAAAAGGCGCATTAGCATCACAGTCGGAACCGCGATGACATCAACATGACATCACACGACCCATAAAATGCAGTACTTAAGCTAAGCGTATGAAAGAACGTGACTTAATAACGTTTAAAGATCCAATGGGATAGGGGAGGGAATAATTCAAATAGGGGGATGATGTCATCTGAGATAGTGACGTCACAACCATAGTACTGTGTGAACGTACTCAGCAGTGGGTCGTGTCACACGCCAAACTAATATATGTGGATAGATATATACAGAAGGATTATTACAAATCCAACCACCAATTAAATTAAAAAAGCCTTGGTATATTGAATTTAGTAGTAAGAAAACTTCAACTGGCTAAAAGAAAGCTGTTTTGTTTTTTCAACGGGCTGTATAGCACAAGGAGTATTCAAAAACCTCTAATATTTGTAAATCTAAAACATTGTCATTCTTTGATTCTTTAAAACCAAAAATGTTCTGAAGCCATAAAAACATGGTTGCTCTATAAAAGTTACTTCACGATCCAGAAAATAAGTTGTTTATTGAAAATAGA
The DNA here is from genome assembly GCA_905163465.1 of Craniophora ligustri. Classification (NCBI taxonomy): domain Eukaryota; kingdom Metazoa; phylum Arthropoda; class Insecta; order Lepidoptera; family Noctuidae; genus Craniophora; species Craniophora ligustri. The sequence goes on from LR990963.1 coordinate 482,817, forward strand.
AGCACAGATATACATACAACAACAGTCTATATTTTTCACATATCAATTAACTCAGCCTATCGCAGTCCACTGTTGGATATAAGCCTCTCCCAAACTGCGCCATAACACTCTTCCTCCTACTTCCTTTTCACATAAACCGTAATATCTTCTCTAAATCTTAATTATTCTGCACCCAATAGTTCACAATTCTCACCCATATTTATGCATGTTCCTAAGTATCCTGTTATCCAATTTGAAGAGCCGTCCGAAGTAATCCTTCTTAGTAACGGGCTGGTAAGACATTGGCGTGGGTGTCCCCGTGCCACCAATCACTGCGTGCGTTTAATTTGACGCGCGCCGTAACCTTGCCCCGGCGCCCACGAAACATTTACCGCTCGTCTGGACTAGATACTGCGCTCGGTCAAGGTTCACGAGAATTTATAGTTATTGCACTATGTAAGGTGATGTGAAAGGAATCTTCGTTTTTCTTTATTGTATCGGAAAGGACTATATTTAGGCTTGAAGCGTCAAAGGTCAAAATGAGAATGTATGATTGATAACCACGCGTTCTTATTACGTGCTAAGATAATTTTGTTCTGTTGGTATATCCACAGCTAAGATCGAGCTCTGTGGCGTTCACTAGGGGAGGCCTACGTTCAGCAGTGGACGAATATAGGCAGATGTTGAAAATGATGAAGATAGGTATCCTATACTAGGACAGTAAATTGGTTGAGGATTAAACTAGCTATGATTAGACTTAAAGTAATACAGAATTTTTACCTGTTATTAGGTATTTATTACATTTTCTGATCTTGTGCTGACAGCACAGCATTTGACAGCAGTTCAGCACAGAAAATGAGGTTATCGTTATTGGAACCATCGAATTAAAAATGGTGATACAAATATTACTACTAAAACCCATTAAGTAAAAATTCTGTAACATCATTAACTACATTATTTCGTAACTGTATTAACAAAAAAAATATTCCGGTCTCAAAGAAAGCGTAGCTACTTATTGCTTATTGAATTGAAAGTAAAAACAGAAATTCAATCACTCAACAACTTTGCAACATGAAGGATAATAACGGATCGCCATTTTGTTCCGACCTTGTTTCCACGAAAAATGGATAACCAATTTGGGACGTCTGTTATTACAGTAGGTGCTATTGAGATATATTAGTCCAGGTTGGTTCGTTTTGCCATCAGCTGTAACTTAATATGGTTCTATATTCTTGTAGGCTATATATCATTAAGTATGATAATTCAACGCAGAGTAACAAAAAGATTATTCTCTAGCCACACCCAGTTAATGCCAGGGTAAATAGACGAACCTTTTTCCAGGTTGCAAGCGGGCCTGACTGCACAAACCAGAGTAAAAATATAAATGAACCCGTGTGTTGGATGATCAGTTAAACATCATAGGACTTGCAGGTTCTTCCATTGCAGGGTGTTTTTATTATAATTATATACTGTAGATAATTTATGATGATAAAAGATGTTTCGATAACACAAAGTAATTAAGGACTAGTTGGGATATATAAAAAAAACATTAAATACTTATCACAGCAAAGCAACTTCGTTTTATAAAATAACCTACCCACTTTATCATACCCAAACATTACCCGGATGCGACTTCAAGGAAACGTCCTTTCTCTATCAGCAAAGCCATCTAATCCCACGTCCCCTGCAATCTGATACCTACTTGCCGGCACCCAAATCCTGTTGAATGGTCATTGTTCAGCCGCTGAGACAGTTACACCGTCCGACACGGCGACGACGCACGGAATCGTCACATATCGTCGAGTGAAACGGGATCACGCGACCCCGAGGTCGATCGATGACACCACATCGCTTCTGAACAACAATCACGCACTTTCTTTAATCTGACGCTTAATTGAGTCATCTAGACGATTTAGGGGCCACATTACTTTGATGGACTGAATTAAATGACCGGTTGGACGTGAGAGTTCCCTTTTGATTAGTCGTAATTTATTCGATAATCTGGATGAATTTTCTTATTCATATGAGCAGAACTGAGGTAGGTATATAATTATTTGTCGATGTTTTTATTTAAATTCTTTAGCTACAAAATATCGGCTATACTTTATACGAAATGTTATATATTTTATAGACGTGCTACCTACGTATTTACAGTACTTACACGTACCAGCACTTCCGCACTGCAATATCGTTGGTCTGAATATCCCAATTCCAATCTAATCGTATTCGAATAGCACGCGTTTACAATCTAGATTTTAGGAACCCCATTTTGCCTATACCAATAAAAATAGTAGGCAATTGACAAAATTATTTGAAATTATCGAACAATATAAAAACAACCGGGTTAAATTTTAATTTGTATTTTTAAACCGGTTCCAGGCTTAGAGTGCTTCTTTTGTTTAAGATGTGTATCTAAGATGTGTATCTTCTAAACACACCCAGTCTCTCTCTCCTGGGGAAGAGTCCCAATTAGTTAAAATGGATAATCAAGGATACATTGTTTAGACGTTTGATCAGACGTTGTTTAGGCCATTGACACGATAAGAAGAAGATCAAGGATACAAACATTTACAATTCTCTCTTAAGACATACCTAACAAATTTCTCATGGGCCAACAAACATTGCCTTAACATTCCACAATTAGTCTTCGTCTCAAAACTTGATCCTGTCTTCACATGGTGCCCATCTCATTACCAAGCCGTTAATTTAGCTCGCTCGCTGCAAATAAATCACCCGGCTCTATGGTGCCCCAGTGACCCCATACCGTACTCGCGCCTAATCTTCGCTAAAGGGATCGACGCTCACAAACTTCGTGCTAAACTTCTCATATTATTATGTGTTTAACGTAATAAGGATATATTATCTGAGATAAAAGGATTTTTATGAGACTATATAATATGCCATATTTTATAGTTCTTGAATTAATGTTGTTGCTGGGGAGTTTCTTGCATCGCTTCTTCCCAGCAGGTACATCAGTCAACATAGCCTATCGCAGTCCACTGCTGGACATAGGCCTCTCTCTAACTGCGCCATAGAACTGAAGAACACCAGAAAGCGGTGAATGGCGGATGTTTTTAGGGGCTGTTTTTATTGACATCGTTCGCAAAGAGCCAATTAAATTTTCCGTAATTAAATTAATCAATATTTTGAGTTTGGTTTGAGAGTAAGATCTTGAGGTAATGTATCTTATTCGCTGATAAAGATTGATTCTCTTTATAAATGTGTGATATAACATGTAAGATTTAAAAGATCAATTAAGTTGATGACTTAGACATCAACAGTTACGATACAGGCACAAAAAATATAGACAGGCTTGCTGAGGGAATATTAAACTCGACCCAATTTACCCACACAGAGTAAAGATTATGTGATTTTACACGTACATATATGAACGGTATTAGTAGTAATAAAAACTTACTGAGAGTAACTGCCTCATATACACACATCTGCCTATCATTTAGAGGATAACCGTGATAATATATTATGTATGAGTATTAATAACCATTTTCATATTCACTTACGCTAAACGGATGGCGGATTTACGCTAATCATGATCCGGCCGATCATGGTTAGTGACACAGCATTACATGAACATAATCTCTTTCGCTCTCTCTCTCTTTCCTAAGTAATTCTCGTTCCCGTCACGAGTCATTACCATGGCGATATTACAGATGCCATAGATAAATCACTGAGTGCCATTATGGCGCCGGTGACCCCATAATACGCCGCCGATACGAAAGGGTTTCGGGAATCCGATTTTATTTGTTTTGTGTTTATTGCCATAAATAATGGACGCCGAGTTTTGCGATTGCTTTTTGTTATTGTTTATTTTTCATTTACAAAAAAGTAGATATAGGTTAATTGTATTTTGTTTGTTCCAAATGTAATTAAATGCATTTTATTATTTTTTTTCAGCAAATAACGCCAACAAAACAAAGCAGAATAAGTCATCTTCAACCCAATATATTACCATCTCACTACTGGGCACGGTTCCCTTCATATTTGAGAGAGATTTGACTATAGTCCACTGTGCTAGCGTAGTCTAGACACACAATTTCTTATACTTCTTTGAAATTACTTATATACCATATAATCAGGCAGATATACATTGTCATATTATGCTCTTCAAGTCTCCATGCGACTTTTAACTGTAGTACCATCTGATTAGCATTTAAAATGAGTCTGGCTCCAAGGTCGCACCCATCGAAATGACCTTCATAATGTCAACCCGATGCTCCACCCAGTTTAATACAGTCAAGTGAATGGCACTTATCTCGTACCCCACGTAGATTTTATCCGATTATCTCAGAGATAAAAGGGTTAAGCTTGAGGTTATGTTTATAAATTTTGAGTGGCAAGTCTAGGGTTCAGTTTAACCCTTTCTCATTGTAAAAGGGTAATTTAATTTGAGAAACAAATAATTCAAGTAATAGAGCCTTTTCATTTCATCGTATAACATTTGCCATTTAAGTTGTAGATACTCATTTTTTCAAAAATACAGAGCAATTGTTAGTACAAGGATGAAGAAATATGTGATGATAATAGGCTTGGTCAGTATTACCCTAGCTTAATATTAGCACATCTAACTTTATGTTAAATAAATAAACTTTTGTTAATAACTTATTATAAAATTACCATCACATATTATCTCATATCAGTTAAATGACGTCCACTGCTGGACATAATTTACAGCAATTAATATAAAAACTGCATACTTTACCCGGCGACAGCAAACAATCGCTACGTTTTAGAAAACATGTAATTAATGACAAAGTGTCGATCGCCATGTTTGTTTAGCCCGCTTGCAGTGTAATTACTGTCATGGCGGCACTAAATGTCACTTTCACTATTAACAAACACACTATAACACAATAATTTATAAGCACTAACAGTTTTTACTATCGCCACGTATTATAACTATTGATTTTTTTACATAATTGTTTATTTAGGCAAATATATGTCAGAAACATATAAAAATGTTTATGTATCGAGACCAATAATTACAACTATATTCACAACTGTCAAACATGACATTTGTGACAGATAATCAAAGGACGAAATTCAAATGTCTTTAGTACTAATACATAATACTACATAATACTAATAATACATAATACTACCCTCAGGGTAGTATTATGGGCCCTTTATTATACTTGATATATACATACGACCTTCCGAACGCTGACAAAGTGATTACCGGCACATACGCTGACGACACAGCCATACTTGCAATGGCTGCTACCGCACCTGAAGCATCCCTAAAACTCCAAGAAAGTCTGTACAACATATCTGAATGGTTGAAGGACTGGAAAATAAAAGCTAACGAGGCGAAGTCTGTACACGTGACATTCACCCTACGACGCGGTACATGTCCAGAAGTGGAACTAAACCAAGTAAAGATCCCGCAGTCAGATTGCGTTAGGTATTTGGGAATATACCTAGACAGGCGTCTAACTTGGACCAAACATATATTTACAAAACGAAAAGCACTTGGCCAACTAGTGAGAAAGATGTACTGGCTTTTAAATCGAAAGTCACAACTATCATTAGAAAATAAGCTTCTTCTGTATAAGGCAGTACTCAAACCTGTCTGGACTTACGGAGTGCAATTGTGGGGCACAGCATCAAACTCCAATCTGGAAATACTGCAACGATTCCAATCCAAAATACTTCGTATGATTACCAATGCGCCATGGTACATTAAAAACGACAGCCTGCATCGTGAATTAAAAATAAAACCTATAAAAGAGGTAGTAGCAGAGTCAATGCAATCCTACCACAAACGCATACAAAACCACCCGAACCCACTGGCTAGGAACCTGATGGAAAAGAAACCTGGTACAACCTTTCAGAGACTAAAAAGGCGAGCACCACAAGACGTAATGGAAATGCAGATGCTGACATTATAATATGATACTCTATTTGGGCAAATCACTGGATTTCGCACCAAGCACGACGGATAATAATACACACTTGACGTCCAGCTGAATGTCATATAAGACAGATTGCAGGAATAATTGAGGATATTAAAAAAAAAAAAAAAAAAAAAAAAAAATGTCTTTAGGAAATAAATATCATCGAATAATTAGGCTTCTGACCACTAATTTTAATTAATTATAATTATTAATTAAAATAAGTGGTCAGAAGAAGTAGCCGAGTAAAATAATATTTTTAAAAGTCTAAATTATTGCAGAAAGGAATTTGCTGAGCCAATTTGGGTTGCTCTATAAGTTTTTAGAGCACTACCCTTGCATTTGAATATTTCTATCGTATCTGTTACTTTTATTACATGTGTGTGCATGAACTGTTAAAATGACGAATGAATAAAAAATATTATATTTTGTGAAACATTCAGTCTCTACATCACGCTTCAACAACTTATCTATGATTATACGATCGTGTACTTGAAGCGAACTTTCTGCATCGATCTACTCTGTGGTAGAATCACATCCTGGGGGAATAATCTCGTATGGATAGCAACGGGTTTGACGGGTGTGTGTGTGTGTGTGTGTGATAGGAAGGCATCTAATAGATTAGCTTATGTTTTATCTTCAGACGTGTTTGCTTCGATCGATGTTACCCAGACGATTCGTCAATACCTACTTATCTGTCTTAGATATACCCTTTTTAGTTCCTTTATATGAAAAACACTTAATCGTGTTTGAAAGTTAATCTGTTAAGTAACGATTATCAATAAATCATTTAATCCATAATTATTAATTATATAAATGCGAAAATATGTATATCTGTTATCGCGAATTAAAACAGTTCAATAGTATGGATATTTGAGTTCCAAGGAATAAAAAGAAAGAATTTAGGATAGCTTTCATCCCGAAAATGTTCCTTCAAGAGAGCAAAAAGTTAGAAGCTGTATAAGGTTCTACGCTGATGAAGTCACAGGCCAAAGCTAGTATGTAACTCATAAAAAACATGGATCCGTCATTCAAGTCACGATTTCATTAATAAATCCTCCAAACATCCTCATTGTAACCATACAATGAGGATTGCAAGAAATAATGCTAAGATATTTTTTTTTACTGTTGATAGGTGTACGCTCGCGTGATGTATATTATCGCTTTATTCTCGATATTTCGGATCCTTTACAGCATCCATGATCACGAGCAGATTGCCAGTGGGCAAGTAGCCCTGAGAAAGTAGAAATGCCTTTGTAATCCTGGATCGAAACTGTTCCCGGTGGCCCCGAACAATAAACAATGTTCCTAACCCGCCAGTTTTATTATATCGACCCTGGTTTGCCAAAGAATTTCCACGTTCCAGTAACCACTGACTCTTTCATAAGCATTTATGTATTTAGGTCTAGTACCTACAGTATTTTGCCCGCGACTTTTGGAAATTTCTACCCAAGGAGGGTTTGCAGTTTGGTCTATTAAATGATAGTTTCCAGAATAAAAACTATCCTGTATCCTCCTTTGGGACTCAAACTACCTACGTATCAGCGGTTTAAGCGTGAAGAGGTAGACAGAAAGACATGCTTTTGCATTAATAATATTTGTATGGATAAAAAATCAAAATTAAATGTTTATTTCAATTAGACCAATATTGAAAACTAATTGCACGGTTCCAAGAACTAGGTGTGTGGAGAAGAGCCGGTATAAAAAACGTTGCACCGTACTAGGATTTTCTCCTGTGTCGTAGGGTCGTAGGTGCGTTTACCAAAACCAATACCATACAGCCATACAGCAACACTTAGATCTGGAACAACTGTAGATTGGACAAATAGTTGCTCCATACAGAGTTCGAACCCGTAACCTATGACGCACAAGCCGATCGAGTCGCCAAATTAATTAAACCTATTTATTTATACGCACATATTTAATAATCATCTAATATTTATTTAACATCATTTATACTTTTATACAATTTCCTAACAACAAATTTGATAAAACATGTTACGTTATCAATGTTTGACCTTTTTAACTGAAACTATCGGTAGTTATTAACATCTAAACTGACTATTAACCGTAATAATTAACGATTAATTACAAACCGAACGGCTTTTTTGTTATTTATATCGGCACGCGATAGTGTAAGCTGTGTCATTATGTATTGATCTATAGATACATACCTCTTTGAATTTATATTTATAAACGTGGACAATACCAATCAATCAATCGAAAAGACCCCTGCGGAGACATAGTCGCAAACATATGTGTTTGCGACTATGTCTCCGCTGGGGTCACCAGACTTTTTCGTACTTACATTATAGAATCTTGTAAATAAATACCACGCCTGTCATTTCGCCAGTATGGTATTTTATAGAATTTCATAGCAAAACCGAAGACCTCGCTTGCTCAACAATCGCACTTACGATCACTTAGGTCACTTAATTAACCAGCTTTTAATTTACCAAGTTTTATTGCAATGTATCAGACAAGAGTTAGAGTGGAGACAGCTATTGGGCAAACGTAGTGTAGGACGACCTGCAACACGATGGACCGACGATTTGAAGAAGTTTGCTGCCAGCGGATGGATGCGAGCTGCCCAAGACCGGGATGGTTGACTCTCTAGGGTGTAAGTTCAGCAGTGGACGGCAATAGGCTGATAAGAAACGTTTTGCACATAATCTTAAACGAATTGCTTCGCGACGGAATATTTTGAACATTGGAAATAAGCCAAATTAGTGCCGATTCATAAAACCTATTCCGAAATACGGATTTATTACACTTACGCGAATACTAGAATAAGTAATAAAACAACTTTTCATAGATTTTATCGCGGTATATTGATATTATTTAACCTCGATGTATCTATCCTTTTGCAGCATGTATAGTAAAGTCGGTGCAAAGTATCTTACTGATTCTAGAGAATTGTTTAGCTACTCAAGACCAATCCCAATTCTTTCTGCTTTGGAAAAGGTTTGCGGGGTAGAGAAAGACCATTTTTTATTCCAAAAAGGTCTTATGTCATACGTTTTATTGAAGAAGCATAGACTAGGCAAAAACAAACAATAGGAAAATCTTTCACTCAAATCCCATTCATTCAATATCATCGTGAATGAACGAGACGTATCAACAATGCAAACAATAGAATATAATAAGGTATTTTTACACGGTTTCATTCAACTAGCTCGGTCAATGAAATTACTTTTATCTACATCAAAGATACTACAAAAGATAATTCTTACTACAGACGTTTATTACATAATTGTAGCGTATTTTTCTGTGAAGATCAAGCCACACCGCTTATATTTAATTAACGTTTTTATGTTGCCAGTAATCTTGTTTCTGTAATACATCGAGATGTTTTACCGAAACAGAATTATTTTAGACATATACTCAACTAATCTGACATGTACATATAATCTGGTATCATGCACGAATACATTACATTAATACAGTACATTTTTATGTACGAGCAAATATGATTAAGGAATTACACACTTATTACAAAAAGGAGAGAAAGCAAATAAACAAATATGTCCAAACATTATGACACAGCTCCATCTAGTTCCGAGCTAAGCAACGACCCTTATGTTATGCTTATGGTTACTAGATGGTCGATCCACTACCTAAATACATTTTTTTTTGTATATACATACACGTTATAATAAGATTCATCACACAAACATTTGCTCCTACTGGGATTGAAACCCGAGAGCCTTACCATCAGAAAGCAGCTTTTGATACCAGGTAATTAAGTCATCAAATCAAATTGCAAATCACGTAATTGTAAATCCTTTTAATGTTTCAAACGCTAACGGCATCATGGTTATAATAATAATAAACTCCTATTCACATTAATTGTTATGATAATTACAAGGACTGCTTCTAAATCCCTTTGACTCCGGTTTACGTACATTTTCGTACATCAAAGTAACTTTAGTTTCCAGTACTTTAAGTTAAGGTTATTTAATGCTTTAAATGATTTTAAAAATCTGTAAGATTTTTATTGAAACTCTTGGAAATATTGGAAGAAATAGTAAGCTAGCAGTGCCAACAAAACAGTAAAAGAATGTACAGTAGATACATAAGAAAAAAGAATAAAAAACTTTATATTAAATATAAAATGTATTTATTTTTGCTTGGTGTATTATTGTCAGCACACACACGATTGTTTCAAAAATAGAAGCAGGAAATACCCATTATAAAACACAAATTAACGGACTATATTTGACGAACCTATATTTCAACGACGACGATGACGTTGTCAACAGGCTAAATAATCCATTATATCAGGCTAACTACGACTCGACTACAAAGTAATGACGGGGCGAAACCCTTAATGAGAGCTCAACAAGAAAATAGTTGTCAAGTTTTGGCGCGAAACAGGCGTGAAAGGTCGCCATCTTGTAATTTCCCCCCAAAAAAACCGACATTTGAATTAGGAATAGCGTCTCAAAGAATATAAACTTTAGTAAATGAATATCTGTGAGCAAAAAGGTTACTTTTTTCTCAAAGAGAATTTGTACCAAGCAATACGTGTAAGGTATTGCTAAAAAAGTTCTGAATGAAGGAAATTGATGATTACGTTAGTTTTCAAAAGAAGTTTTTGGTGTGCCTGGAGTCTGAGGGCGACTGGTAAATATTTTGTTATTTATAAAAACTGTCTGTTATTCGTAATAAAACTTTTAAATAAGATCGATGTTATGATCTTGACTTCTCGACAATATGATGTTGGATCTCAAGGTTATCTCAAGGATAACAAATGTTTAAGGCTCAATTTGGCAATACTTAATTAACAAATTCCTAGACCAATACAGGTACATAAGACAAATCTCGGCGGCATATCAAACATGGCTCCCAAACCACGACAATACATAGGTAGGTACTCACTATAAATCATTGACGGAGCCAGGATTATCAAGGGTTTACCTGTAACAAAACGGACAGATATATAGAAACCATTGATTAATTAAATGTTAAGCCCATGTTACAAGGGTTGGAGAACATTTAGGATTAGCTTACATGTAGGTAACCAAATGTGTCGATGTCATGTGACCGATAAGCCGGCTCTAATACGATATTACCCACCTTGAAAGCGAAACTAATTGAGAAATATTGATTTGTATTCGTAAAATTAGACAAGGATTTTATTACACAACTTCGGAAGAATAATTCTGTTTATTTTGTTCTACAAATATAATAGTAAAATTCTTTTTTCGACATTTATTTGTTTGAATACTGCTAGTTTTTAATAATAACCACAGCATACATTCACACAACTTTAAAAAAAAAACATCTTAATACAGTAACAAAAAACAATAAAAGCTACATGTTGCTCAAATATCCATATTTTCCTTGAATAAGGCACTATTTAAGTGTTGATTACTACGCATGAGTATACATGATTTACAGTGGGCAAATATACGTGTAGGTAAGGGTTTGAACTCGAGACATATGGACATAGCGGACTTCAAATCTGCAATCTTTATATTAGGACGATATCTAAACAAACAAACGTTATAATTAAGATTAGTTTTGTTAAGTTAAGACAGATTTATAATAATAAATAATAATAAATGTTTATAAAAAAAAATGCAATACATTTAACAATAGGTATTTTACAATTAAATACAAAAAACTCTTCTTAATTTCCTTACTAGCAATATTCCTGAAATAAGTTAGACCTGTGTTTCAGGGTATCACTTTACTAAGCATACAGTAGGTTTAACAAATAACTTGATTAAGTACAAAATTGATTCAGAATATTAATCAAATATTTCACTTTACAGTTCAAGCAAAATTACATAGCACGCAGACGCCTGATCAGCAGAAGTTCGTCAATTTTGCGATCAGCGAAATTTACCTCGATATCTAATCAATCAACGAACTTCTTATAACAACAAACAACTTGGGCGTAATAACACTGGTTGAATCCGTGGTGTCGCCAAGTCCCCTAACCACGGGTACTGGACGAATGTCTAAACTGAGTAATACGTCACTAATTACGTATTATCTAAACACCGACATTATAAATATCGGTTCTCTGTTCGTGCCTGGTACTGCACTGGTCTAAGTAGGGGCCTGGTCCCCAGTAGTGGCCTCCAACCTCCCCTACAGCCACCCCATGCCTCGCTAATACTGATACTTTGCGCACAAAGTATCCTGAATCTCAGATAACTGGGTCTGGATCTGAGTCAGACAAACTAAGCTGAGCCTGCTCTCTCTATATCTTATCACTGTCCGCAAACAGCCCGCACGCAACGGTTTCTCATTTCTCATAGGCACATAAAACACATATATTCTAGTACACAGGTAATACACAATAAATATATCTGGTATAGAAGAATAAGCACTGAGATATTAGTAAGCTCACTTACTGATGTTACTCCTGCGCTGCTGCCTCTCGTACTGACCAGACAACCCACAAAGTGTTTCAGCGCGCGCGCGCGATCCCCTCTCTTATTACGACATCACGTGATCTGTCGCTAGCCGCGCTATTATCAAACTACCTTCCATTGTAATTTCGAACTATAAATAATTTACTACCGACTATTTAGATGTACCTTCGCATTCGCGACACTCCCGCCCGCAGGGAAACCAATAAATCAAAGTCTTAGTTAACTGATTAAACTGATTTTAATAATTAAATTGATTTGACAAAAGATGATCATAATAAAGGCAAATTAGGTTTTATTGGAAAAGACTGATCATTAATTGTGATGTCCAATCCTTAACTCTTTCCCTAGCTTTGATTGCTGATGCTCTGGTTGGTCGCTTGGTGCCATGAGTTTCTGCCAGGACTGGGTTATGGGATTCATTACTGATGGCGCTTTCGTCACTAAAAGGTTCCGCTAAATCTTGCGCAGCACTAAGTGGTTGTTCAGTTGGAACTGATGCTAGTTCATCGGGTTGCGATCTTTCTAAATCACTACTCTCTCTTGGCGTTGGAACTGGCATAGGTACTCTGATCTGATCGTCATCAATTTCCAGCGGATAAAGATGACCTATTGAACGGTTAAATAATTCTCCTGTTGGCAACTTAACTTTAGCTACTCTTATTTCTCCATCCGAACCTTTAATTAACTCTACTATTCTGCCTACCTTCCAATGTACCCTATTACTATCAGACTTCAGCTGAACTATATCTGACATTCTAGGTGCTCTATTGACTACTACTCTAGGTTGTTTGTGCTTGTCACTTCGCTCACGAAGACTAGTCAAGTATTGATTTTGGAACATCTTTACAAATTCTGATAGAATCACTTGGCCACGCTTCCAGCCCTCTATAAGGTTAGATTTGGTTACAGTGCCTGATTCTAAAAATTCTTGCTCTGACATATGAGTTGTAACTGGTCCGCCTATACGTAGGAAATCACTCGGTGTCAGTACATGTTCTAACTCAGCACCTACTGTTGTCAGAGGTCTGTTATTTACCACGGCCTCAATTTCTTTTATAACAGTGGACATCTGGCTGTGATTAATAAGATGTTTATCTAATGTCCTTTTCATACAATGCTTGACTAAACCTATGAGACGTTCATAAAAACCACCGAACCAAGGAGCTAGTTCAGGAATAAACTTCCAGCGAATATTATTTTTTATGCAATAATCGGAGGTCAATACCTCTGCAGTAAGTTTAAATTGTAAGGCGTTGTCTGATAAAATAAGTTGAGGTAAACCTCTAACTGCGACAAATCTTCTTATAGCTAAAAGACACTCTTCGGCTGACAAATCTTTAACTACCTCCATATGTATGGCTCTAATTGCAAGACACGTTAATAGACACACCCAACGTTTCTCATTAGTAGCTTCGTTCACATAAAGAGGACCAAAGTAATCAATGCCGGTAAATGTGAAAGGTAGACTGCTTTTAACCCTCTCTTTCGGTAAATCTGGCATAACTGGTAGTTTAAAAGGACCTCCACCGTACTTCACACATTGAGGACATTTTCTGATAACCCTTTGAACCGTTGATCTCCCGTGCGGGATCCAAAACTTTTGCCTTACTAAGGCTACTGTATGTGAGACACCTACATGATAATTTTTCTGATGTAACTCAATGATAATATTATGCGTAAAGTCTGCATCCTTGGGAAGAAGTATGGGTTCCTTTTGGTCTGGTTTTAAATCTGAATGCCTAAATCTACCTTTGCATCTAAGGACTCCATCCTTATCTTTGAATAAGTGGAGTGCCTTTGACAAGTTAGTCGATATGCCATTAAATTCTTTAGGAAAATACTTAGTCTGTATTTCTAATATTGTTCTAGTTTCATCACTTACGGAAAGTTGACTATCATCCACTACCATAGGTTCTGCTTTATCTAAATCTGATCTATGTATACTAATTTCTGATGAACTGCTATTCGTAAGACCCTCCCCGGCCAAGGCACTTTGAGTTGGAGTTTTATCGGTACAATAATTATTAAACTCAGGCCAACTTTCAGGGCCTTTTTTTAGAAAATCAGGGCCCTTGAGCCACACTTCGTATGAAACAACTCGCTCTGACCTGGTTCCTACATCAGATGGATTAAGTTTGGTTGGGACATATCTGATTTGCAAAGTCTTGTTCTGCTTTATCTCACTAATCCTACGCGAAACAAATGGTGGAAGTAGTTTTTCCGACTTATACCAGCTCAAGACTATTTGGCTATCCGTCCACAAGAATTGTGCCTTTATTTTTAGACGCAAAAATCTCATTACGTAACTTAAAAGCCTGCATCCTATCAGTACTCCCATCAATTCTAATCGTGGAATTTGCAAATTATTTTTGTCCTTTATAGGCACTAATCTGGATTTGCCAATAACCCAACTAACAATGCTATCAGTGCCTACAGAACTACGTAAATACACTACCGCAGCATAGGCTTCCAAGCTAGAGTCTGTAAAACAGTGAAGCTCATATTGGATATCATGTTTAGGCTGTAGTACATTAATACCCCGGGCATAATATCTATTCACATGTACATTCTCTAAATGTGAAAAATTTGCTACGATACGTCTCCACTCAGTTAGTAATTCGTCACTCAGCTTTGTGTCCCACTTGACTTTCTCTTTCCATAACCTTTGGAAGAATAGTTTTGCTGGGAGTACCAACGGGACTGCAAAGCCACAGGGGTCATAAATTGAAGCAATTATCTTGAGTACCTCCCGCTTTGTCTGAACTATAGTTAAGTGATCGATCTCAAAATTTAATTTTAAATTAAGTTGATCGCGGTCAGTATCCCATACCAAACCTAATACTTTTACGAATCTATCGTTAGTTCGGTATTTATCTGGTATACGAGAAACCAAATCCTTTGAATTAGAATTCCATTCGCGCAAATTCATTGACAAGCAATCGAATGATTGTTTTGTCGCCTTATATAAACTAAACGCACTTGAAACAGTCTGCGAACCTGTTACTATATTGTCAACATATATGTCTTCCGCTATTTGCCTTAAGAGGGTACTGTTCGATTTCATCAGGTGGTATCTTATAGCAGCATTCAACAGAAACGGGCTCGATATAACGCCAAATGGGACACGACAAAAGCGATAGTGTAAAATATTATCTGAACTGGGCATATGATTTTTGTCCTTCAACCAGAGAAAACGCGTCACGTCTTTGTCTAAGTCTTGGAGACCTAACTGTAAGAAGGCCTTTTCAACATCGGCTATTATACCAATAGGGTGCTCCCTAAACTTAATAAGTAGCCCCGTAAGGTCTTCTAACATCAATGGCCCACGATATAAGCATTCGTTCAAACTTCTACCATCTGCTGTTTTGGCAGAGGCATCATAGACAATGCGGAGTTTGTTAGGCTTATCTCGAGTATGGACAGAGTGATGTGGGAGATAATGAACCGGATGTGATTGTGGCGTAGTAGGATCTGGAACTATTTCTATGATACCATTATGTAATTGTTCCTGAATAACTTTATCATAGGATTCTATAAGAGCTTTATCTAAACGTTTTAGCAAACTATTCAGACGACCCCACGCTAAACCTAGATTATTAGGGAGATTGGGTGGAAATTCCATCCAAGGCCATTTAACGTAATATCTGTTTTCTTTGTACTGGATGGTTTCGTTAAACTGTTTAATCGCCTCTTCATCACGAGTTGTTTTTGGAGAGTCTGTAATACCTATCGATTCAAGGTCCCACAACCGCTTGACATCATCTAACTGTATCGGAAGATCTGGTCCTATCAATTTACTATCAAATACTGGATTTGATTGGAAATAAGTAAGTACCGTTAACTGATCGGAGCTATCAATATGTTCACTGATTTTACCTGACCACACCCAGCCAAAATCTGAGTTGACTAAGAAAAGATCTTTAGTCACCATGATCTTTTCATGTGACATGAAGGAGTGATAATAGTCATTGCCTATTAATATGTCTACCCTATCGCCACACGAACCATCATCTGCAAATTTAAGATTCTGCAGTCTAGCATTATGCCATGATTTGGCTGGGTCATTGAAGACAGGTGTCCGTACACCATTTGTAATGTGAGGTACTATATTTGCGTGTATGAGCCGTGTAATGCCAGATAGAGTTTTAATTTGGAAATTGACTACGGGGCTTTGTATCTGATATGGTGATTTCGCGCCGAAAGTAAATATTGATAAATTAATTTTTTCAACAATCCGTAATTCTAAATAGGCAGCTATACTCTTTGTAATATAAGAGCGTTGACTACCGCAATCTAGTAACATTCTACATTGTAATTGTTTCGATTTATTCTCTAACTTGGTAACCTCAACAAGGCAAGTCTGCAATAACGTCGTACCATCGATTTCATTTCTAATATGTAAACTATCCGTTTGTACAGACTTTCTTGATTGGAGTTGTATCATTTTGGTAGGACATAACGCGCGATTATGATTGTCTTTGTTGCAATGCCTACATCTACGCTTGGAACGACAGTTTTCGGCCCTATGCCCTATATTAAAACAGATATAACAGTGATTTCCTAATTGTGACTTTCTATCCTGTACAGTTTTGTATCTCGTACATTCGTCGTTGAAATGATCCTGTTTACAGAAAATACACCAGTAGTATATTATTGGGCATTCTACCCCACCTGCCGTTCCGGCTTCGCCTCCACTTCGGTGGGATAGAATGCCCAATAATATACGATCGAATCTCGTCCGCTTCGACATTACGTACCTGTTTATATAAATAAACACAATTCGTCATTCCAAGTAATTTGACTAAACCAAAGCCTAACAGAAATGTTATAGCAACAAAATACAAATAATTGCATACTAGGCGCAGGCAATAGCTATCATTAGTACAATGATGTATAAAGTAAAATTAAATTAATACTATCATAAATTTTAAGAAATAACCATATCCATCAATTTGACTCATTGTTAGTATAACTACCCATAGCATCGGACGTGTTATTATGAAGTTCATTAAACAACCTCATTCACTTCATCTTGATTCCATTTGCGTGGAATCACAAAACAGCAAACGACGACACGGTGAACTACTACCAAACACTATAAGGTGTATTATATGTGGTCCATCTAACTGTGGAAAAACAAATCTTGTAATTGGTTTGCTGTTGCATAAGAATGGTTTAAAGTTTCGTAATGTATATGTTTACTCAAAAACTCTAAACCAACCGAAGTATGTGTTTGTTGAAAAAGTGTTAGCTAACGTTCCAGATGTATCGTTTGCAAAATTTAAGGATAATGAGGAAGTAATAAGTCCACAGGAAGCTAGATGTGATTCAGTTATTATATTTGATGATGTAGCATGTGAAAACCAAAATAATATAAGAAATTATTTTGCAATGGGTCGACATAAAAATATAGATTGTTTTTATTTAAATCAAACATATAGCAAAGTACCCAAACAGCTTATTAGAGATAATGCAAATCTCATTATTCTTTTTAAGCAAGATGATATTAATATACGTCATGTTTATGATGAACACGTAAACACAGACATGAAATGGAATGAATTTCGTGAGTTATGTAGTAAAATATGGACTGAACCTTATAATTATCTAGTTATAAATAAAGATTGTCGTAAGAATGAAGGTGGCTATCGCAAAAACTTTGATAGTTTTGTAGTTTTTGATTGATCTAACGTTTATATAAATATAAAATTATATAAAAAATTGTTTATTCCTAATTTAACTGTGAAGGAAGACAGTAGATCATTTATTCAATTAATGGAAACATCTTTAAAAAGACAAATTATTACTGCTGCTGAAGCAGTTAAGAAAAAGGTCCGAAAAATGCGAAATATTGAAGATGATAATGAAAAAGCATTACAAACTGTTTTTAAACCGTTAATCAGCCCACTTAATCAAATAGCACAAACCAACAAAAATACATCCATCGAAAATTTAAATCATATTAATTTGAAAAATAATGATTACGCAGACCATCATGATAGCAATTTATCTAATGATGAATATGTTAAATTTGAAAGTGATTTGGAAAAAAATACCAGTATACCTGAAGTGGGTACTGATGATCAAGATCATGGTTATATTCAAAATTCTGAAGATTCAGATGATAATTCACAAAACAGTATCGACTCGTTCAAATCTGTTGGTGTCGGCGACAATGTTTCATCATGGTCTCTATCATCTGAAATGATAGATGATGTTCCTTTCGGAGTCAGAAATGAAAAAGGGAAGTTAATGCTCGGATGTACTAAAATAAATATTGGTAATAAAACTATCACAATAGGCACACACACATATTCATCCACGCCAGGGCTAAAGGAACTTTTATTAAAGAAAGATCCAGATTTAAATTTGGTTACCGAAAATGATAGACAAAATTATAAATTAATGTTGATTCATACAAATGCTCATAGACGTGACTATGATGCAAAAAAACCAATAAAAAGCAACAAAGGCAAAAAATATATGGACGTTATAAAACCTCTATTTAAATTGCCAAACGACAGCAGCGATCAATTAAAATTTCAAAAAGGGAAAGGACTGAAAATGCTGAAAAAATGGAATAAAAATGTAGACTACATTTATTGGGATGATCCTAATGAATTAGTTGAAAGATTAAAACTACTCATGGCTTCTCGAGGAGCTGGAAATACAGGGTTAGATAATGAAATAATATCTATTATAGAGGAACTACGCGAAGGAAAATTTATAAATTAATAAATATCTTGGTAAATAATTATGGTTTTCATTGTCATTTAAGCATTCTCTCTGTACACACATAATGAATATAGATAAATTTGGTCATCATATTCACAAAAGGATGCGATTGTCAGATATTTTTGATATCGCAGACAAAACAATATTAAAAACTGCAAATGGCGAGTTTAATTTGCAAATGAGTAGACTACGAGGCGTTATTAATCCTGTTGAAGCAGACGATGCTGCTAATAAGGAATATGTAGATGAGAAAATTGATGACTTGTGCGCTAAAAAAGATGTCCAAATATTAATAGACAAAATAAAAATAGAGATTACAAAAGAAATTCAAGCCTCATTAGACCATTTAAAAACAAGTATGACATCTTATATTGATCATAAAATAACGAACAGTGGTACGAGGAAGACTAACAATCCGTCTCAAAATGATAAAGCAACAGGTCGTGAATGAATTACATAAAACAGCTAGAAAAAACTTTGCACGTCGTTGTGTTATTTTAAAAGGAATCGATGACTTATGGCAAGCTGATCTTATTGATTTAAGAAAAATTAAAAATTACAATAAAGGTTTCAGTTACATCTTAGTTATAATTGACTGTTTTTCTAAATATGTTTGGACTGTACCCTTGAAGTCAAAATCAAAATTAGAAGTAACTAATGCATTTGAAAATGTTTTAAGTACATGTGATCGTTCCCCTAACCATTTACAAACCGACTTAGGAACTGAATTTTATAATGATACATTTTCAAGATTAATGAAACGTTTTAATATTAATCATTATTCATCGTTTTCAATTAAGAAAGCTTCGATTGCAGAAAGAGTAATTAAAACTTTAAAAAACAAACTCTACAAAACATTCAGTTTAAATGGAACCTATAGATGGATAGAAAAACCTTTAGAAAGTATAGTCTTTAATTACAACAATACAAAACACCGTACTATTGACTGTAAACCGGTTGACGTTAATATTGAAAATGAAATTCTAATAAGGAAAAATATTTTAAAATCACACAAGAAAACACAACCTAAAAAACACAAACTAGAAATCGGAGATCGTGTTCGCATAAGTAAATATAAAAATTGTTTTCATAAAGGCTATACTCCTAATTGGTCAACAGAAATCTTTAAAATCATAAAAATAAATGAAACTATGCCTACAACGTATAATATTCAAGATCTTCGAAATCAGCCAATTTTAGGTACTTTTTATGAACAAGAACTTCAAAAAACGAATCATCCCGACATTTACCTAATTGAAAAAGTTTTAAGAAAAAAAGGCAGTAAGCTGTTTGTTAAATGGCTAGGTTTGAGTGATAGTGAAAATAGTTGGATTGATAAGAGAACCGTGCTAAAATAATAAATGGTATTTAATCATCTATTATTATTTTTTCTCACATTATAATACAAACCATGCAAGGAGGTGGACTTATTAATAATTTAATAAATAATTTACCATTTGAGCTTCATTTGCCAGGCTACAATTACTGTGGACCAGGCACTAAATTACAAAAACGTTTAGCACGAGGAGACAAAGGAATAAATCAATTAGACGAAGCCTGTAAAGTTCACGATATAGCCTATACAAATTATTCAGACTTGTATAATAGACATCAAGCTGATTTACAGTTATTGAATATGGCAAATAAACGATTAAAAGCAGCAGATGCAGGGAAAAGAGAAAAAATTGCTTCTTGGTTGGTAAGCAAAGCAATGAAAGCAAAACTTAAAACTGGATCTGGATTAAAAACTTTTGGATCTTTAGTAACAAAAATTCGATCACAGATCAAAAAGTTAAAACCGAAAAACAAAGAAGACGTAATAAAGTATGCTTACTTAGCGGCAAAAAAGTTGTATTCAAAAAATTGTCGGATTCCTGTACCTAGAATTATACCGTTACCAAAAACAGGAGGTGTTTTACCGCTGATTCCAATTTTCGCTGGATTGTCTGCATTAGGTACTTTAGCTGGCGGGGCAGCTGGTATCGCAAAAACAGTAAACGATTACAAAAGTGCTCAAAATAATTTACAAGAATCTCAACGTCATAATAAAATGATGGAATCGATTGCGTTGGGTAGAGGCTTGTACGTCAAACCATACAAGAAAGGAAACGGATTGTTTGTAAAATGTTCAAAAAACTAATCAAGAGGTTACCTAATCGTGCTCTTACTAATATAGATATCCAGAATCATGCATATAACGTACCTTATTTCAGAGGTGTGTTCATGAAAGATCAATTACCAAACAAACCCAAACCTATTGAGAGCGGAGTTGTTAATTTGGATAATTCTAACAATGAAGGAACACATTGGGTAGCCTATGTAAAAGTGTATAAATATTGTGAATATTTTGATAGCTATGGCAATCTAAAACCCCCATTAGAGTTACTAAATTACTTTAAAAATTGTAATGTTTTTTATAACTATACGAGATATCAAAATTTTAACTCTGTAAATTGTGGATATTTATGTTTAACGTTTTTGTATGACTTCTGGGATAAATATATAAATTGAATAAAACATTTTTTAGTTTCATTTACATAATGTCACTCTCGCTGTCAATAACTGGTAACTCATCAGTGCTATCTACTTATTATTCTCCTACTCTACAACTTGAAGGAGAGTATGAATGTGCATTATTATATTTATCTACATTTAATTCTATACCAAATATTGATAATAAAAATAACAAATTTTATTACGATCATAACGTTATTGAAATTCCTGAAGGAGCATATGAACTGCAAGATATCAACGATTATTTAAAATCAAAAATACAAGACGCAGGAATCAAATTAGAGTGCAATAATAATACGTTAAAAACAAACATATTTTGCACAAAAGCTATTGATTTTACTAAAGAAGATTCTATTGGTAGATTGTTGGGTTTTGAAAAAAAAATAGTTGAAGCAAATAAATTACACGTATCACAGTCTCCAGTGAACATTCTATCTACGACTGTGGTGAGGGTAGAATGTGACATAGTGAGCGGATCATATGTTAATGGTCTACCAAGTCATATCATTCACGAGTTTGCTCCGAATGTACCACCTGGTTATAGAATTATCGAAGTACCTAAAAACGTAATTTACTTTCCCGTAAACCAAAATATAATTAACAGTGTGAATATAAGACTGTTAGATATTAATAATAATTTACTAAATTTACGTGGGGAGGAAGTGCAGCTATATTTACATCTTAAAAAAAAATGATTGATTATAATAAAACTAATAAATATCAGAGTACCTCTACTAAAATAAACAGTGCGTCTTGGGCTATCCGCAAGACAACATCAAACTGTAAGAATAAACTGAAACTTACTAAAGAAAATCATAAATTCCTCAAATCAATTGGTCTTCTAAAATGAGTTTATTAGATGTATTATCTTCTCCTGCTAGTGATAATAGCATTATTGGTATTGAATATCATTCATACAAACCATACATAACAAGTTTCAACAGAAACGATGAGATTCGCATACCTATTAATCAGAAAGATCTGTATGTTCTACCATCAGCCAGTACATTATATTTAGAAGGTATAGTAAATGTTACTAAAACTGCCACTAAAGAAAAAACTAGTGTTAAATTTACAAACAATCCTTTGATGTACCTTTTTCAAGATATTCGATATGAACTGAACGGTGTTGAGATTGATAAAATAAAAAATGCAGGCGTTACAACTACTATGAAATCATTGCTATCCATGAATGAAAGCGAGTCAAAATCATGTCGTTCTTGGGGTTGGGATATACATGGTTTTAAAAGTAGTAATGGTTCATTTTCTGCATCTATACCGCTTAGCAACATTCTTGGATTCGGTGAAGATTACAAAAAAATTATAATTAATTGCAAGCATGAACTGATATTGTTGAGATCGAATACAAACTTGAACGCTGTGAAACTCGATGCTGGAGAAGTCATAAACGATATTGAAATTAACAAAATCATATGGCGTGTACCACATGTTAAGGTATCTGATAAAGAGAAGATAAACTTATTGAAGATTTTGGAAAAGGATAAAACACTGCAATTAGTTTTTAGAAATTGGGATTTATATGAATACCCGCTATTGCCTAGAACTACAAAACATACTTGGTCTATTAAAACTTCATCTCAGATTGAAAAACCGAGATATGTAATTATAGGTCTACAAACAAATAAAAAAAATAATTCTGCTGCTGATATGTCTAGATTTGATCACTGTACTTTACGAGATGTCAAAGTATACCTCAATTCAACTTACTATCCCTATGAGAATCTAAACGTGGATTTCATTGATGATAAATTTGCATTGTTATACGAGCAGTATGCACGTTTCCAACAATCGTATTACGATCGCCGATCTGAACCATTGTTGAACACAAGGGACTTTAAGGAGATCGCCCCTCTGTTTGTTATCGACTGTTCTAGACAAATTGACAACCTCATATCAGGACCAGTAGTCGATGTGCGTGTAGAGTTAGAAAGTAATGATGAAATACCTGATCTAACTTCTGCCTACTGTCTTATATTGAACGATTGTATCATTGAGTACAAACCACTGAGTAATATTGTAAGAAAAATATCTTAGTTATTTTATTTTAACGCAAATCTACTACTATCAATCTACGATGTGCAAAGTTCATAGATTCTCAAATTGCATGACATATAAATAAATTCTGTCTTAATTTTGTACTGTTTAGTGTAGAAATATTTTATTAAAGTGTTGGTATAATGTAGGTATGTAACTAGTGTACCTAAAAGATAGATTAAATAAATGAATTTAATTCAAGGAAATTTATTTTATTTCATAACCCTACCCTACACTTGATAAATTTTCAATGTGGAATATAGTGAATAAATAAATAAAGACACATTTATAAGGTCAAATCATTTATTTAATTTAATATAAAAATAAACAGTTAAATAATTACAAAACTAACAAAAATCATAACCTATTAAAGACTTAGCAATTTTTTTAACTAATGCCTCCGTTTCGTTCATTACATCATCAACCGCATCTTGCACTACATATTGCGCATTTAATATAACATTTTCACTGTCACTATCACTATCACTCGTTTGAGGGTTATTGCACAGATCGATAACCGAAATCTTTATGAGTTTTAGGCCTCTCTTCTGAATCCTATTCATAACAAACGATTTTGTTGGTTTCACAATATTACGTGTTTGTTTATCTCGTCGATGCCTTGATTTCTTTTCTTTTTGGATATGCGTGGTCTCTGGAACTTCAGTGAAGACCTCAGAAAACTGACCACAATGTCCTTGTCCATACTGACTGAACACAATTTCCGAATCCGATATCTAAAACAAAACATAAAAATATTAATAAGTATTCTGTCAAAAGTATTGTTTTGATATTAAAAATAACTAGGTATTTATAAAAACACTTACCGATGACATTGTGTGTTGTACAACAAGTTTAAACAGGTTACAACAGGTACAAAAATTAAAATAAAATATGTAATTATTTAAGAATTAATTTATTAGATGTCTTCACTACGACAACTATTTTATGAATGAAACATTATGGCACAATTATTTTTGGATATAATAATTTGTTGTTTTATAAATATGTACTTTCAATTCAGAACACATAAGTCACGATTTAGAATGTTCCATTGAAAACTGCAAGCTTGCTTTACCTACATTTTATATATTTACAGTGCAATGAACTGGCACATGTTCGCTAAATGTATTACAACACTGAGCTCATATTACTATATTGTAATAAATTATGATTAGGATTTCTGTTTATGTGAAATCAATCTTATTACCTCACATTTAAGACACTATTCAGAAAATTACTTTAGCTTAGAATATAATAGTGCAGTCTGTTTAGTGACTGGTTTCCGAACCGTCGGTTGCGGGTTCGACAACAACGGATATACATATGTATATACAATTACAGTGGAATTCGTAATGGACGAAATAAAAAAATAAGTTTGATTCATCAATAAATTTATTTACCCTTTATATCATAATTAATATCTTAAAAATTAAACAAGTATTTTTATTATTTACATACCTCATAATTTAATCTAACAATATATAATCTATACAACATTTAACAATTTAAATTTCCCTTTAAAATACATGAATTACCCCATGCTCGGGTTGCAATATTACCTGGACGTATTAACCGCTTATCGTCATTATTAGAGAGCGCAATTTTATTAACACTTTGCGTAAATATTTCATGCTTTATTGATTTAAATAAAATGTTTTTTCTCCGAATAATCTCATTATTAAATAGTACATTCTCATAATCTGTGATGTTCAGATCACGTACCACGCTACTTTTAACCCCCTTAGCTTTTTTAATTATTTTATCCACAGTTTTTATTGAATAAAGTTTCGACCTCAAACCAACAAAATCAGTTATAATTTTACCAGCCATTTCATCTTTAAAAAGGCCTGGTATTTTTTTGTTTATTTGCGGTATCATGAACTCATTTTTAATGCTATAGTTGCTGGTATCAAGGTATTCCAAAAACTTGTGTTTTAAGTCGTAGTAAAAATCGTTGGTATATATTTCGTAAACAAACGAATCTGTGTCGGTATAACATAATTTTACCCTCTCATTATAAAATGGTTTGATTATATTATAATGGAAATTATACATGTGTGATTTAGATAGTTCTAAAACAGTGAAGCCAATATAAATCGGTTTGTCTAAAATTAACCGATCTGGTTTCATCTGGATTGCTACTAAGTTTTCGGATAAAACTGTTGCACTATGAAAGTAAGGGTTTGCTATGAGCCTTTCTGCATATTTTGATTTTTTTGTTACATTATTTTTATCATTCCACTGATTAACTAAATGAACAGTTACTCTATTTTCAGTGTTTTCGAGCGTTTTCCCAAAAAACACTGTTATTTAATAACTTGAAAAAATCTTGTTCAAATACACTTTTTGCTTTTTGTCGCAATTGAGTATTTAATTCAATATACTGTTTCAAGTATGCACTTTGCCTGAATGTAATGACTCTATGGATTTTACGTAAGATAAGGCCATGTTCCAAACACTTCTTTAAGTGAATATAATGAATAACGTAATTGTATTTATTATACAAATTTGAAATAAGTTTTTTCGTCTTTCCTCCAGGTGGTATGCATTTTTCAGGACAAAAAGGTAAGTCATCATGCTCCTGGTGTAAATATTCAGGGTACAATAAATCTACTTCTAATATGTAACCCCACTCTGAATGATCTGTAATACTTTCCACATTTAATTTATCTATTTCATTTTGATTTAAAAATCTAAATCCGGAATAAGGTAAATGTTGACACATACTGTAACCATAAAGATTATTGCAGTCTAAATAAGCTATAAAACACTGCGGTTTTGTTACATCACAATCTTTCATATATTTATTGTTAGCCTTCGAATAGCGATGAGAGCACATACACAATCCACCTCTAATACCATCTTGAATCATTCGTACGATAGCTAAGTCAGAAACAAGTTCAAGCTGAACACCTGTTTTCATTAACATCGCATCAAAAGATAAACTAGGCGCGGTTATGTAAAACGCTGGGTCAAGTTTGTAATGCTGTTTACAGGTTTTACGAAAATTTTGAAATATATCAGTCAATAAAAGAACATCGGTTTTCAAATACAAATCAGTATATTCACCTAAATTTTGTATATTAAACTCATTCCACACTAAATTAGCATGTTTATAATCTTTATCTGAAATCTCCTCATTCGTTAAACAACTAAAAAAATACCGTTTAGCCGGTAACATTGTTTCTTCATAACATTTCCAACTAGTCATATAATCATAAGGGTATACACCTTTTCGTGCAAGTAATTTGAATCGATTATTTTCGGGAAAGTGACATCGTAAACTTATAAAATCCTCAATTGGTATGGTTTTAGCAAGTTTGTCTAAACTAGCTCCTAAAAAATGAAATGAATCCAAGAACCGGAGTTGTACATAATCATTATCGGTGACCTGCAGGAATTTAGAAAAAGAAATATATTTTTCTTTGGTTTTGGGTATAATATTCAATTTACCTGGCATTTCGCCTAATTTCTTTATGAATAAATGACAATCGTACCCTGATAAATTGTGAAAAAATATAGGTATAAATTTAGGTATTTTAAATTGTAGGTTACAATGTCTATGGGCGGCTCCACGGTATTTACCGGTTATATGACAGTGGTCTCTAACTTTATTTGTCCATAAGAGGTTTTCACATATATGACAGATAGAAGCTTCTTTATAATCAGACGCATTTTTTTCTGTAAATATCATTACATGATTTTGATTTAAAATTTTATAAATTTTTTTGACATCAGATGTAAGAAAATCGATAAATTTTGAAACACAATCTATACCGCGATAACTTTTAAAACTATCGTCAAAAGTATAATTTAATGAAGAAACAATGTTGTAAGCGAATGCCGCAGGTACGTGTTGTTGCAAACATGACGTAGTAGCGGTGTCAGATTCAAGAACGGAAATTGGATTTAACAATGTTTCGAAATCGGCATAGATAGCAAAGGGAACATTTTCTTTTCTATCATAATTTTTAAATTTAATCACACTCCCCTTTTCTGGTAAAACAGTAACGATCCCTCCACACAAATGTTTATCAATCTGTTCAAGGGTAGGAAAGAACAATAAACAACTTTCACAGAAATATAATTTGCTATGATGTTTTGTTATCTGATTTTTAACAAGACGTGGCAAATCTTTTATAAGACAATAATGAGATGATTTATGATTTTCTAGGAACAGTAAGTGAATGCTCTTCATTGTTGTACCCCTCTTAACTAATTCAGGTTTGTAAAGGGGGCCAATTATTACCCTGTTATTTTTTAAACCATACACATATATATTTAAAATGGGTTATTTTTTTCAAAAACAGAGATATCCGAAAACGATATTGGAAATGAAACACCTTTAACATTTAAAACGTCTCGAAAATGTGGATAAGATGTTACTCGTTCAGGATGACGAGTTGTAGGATATAAGGCGGCCACTATGCACCACAAAAAACAATAATCATCCTTGTTTTTGATATTCAAGCAAGCTTTTTTGGTTTTTATAAATTTAGGTAAATCTATATAAAAAGAGCCGCTGAGTGGTTGATATTTATTGATATTAATTTCTAAATGGGAATTACTAAGAAACGTCCATCCACTGTCTCTCTCCTGAAACTCTTCAATTTTTTTCAATAACGTAGTAGTAATTGTATTATAAAGAGTTTCAAACTCGTAATTAAAATGTATAGCAAAGTTTTTTGTCGCAAAAGATTTTAACTCTTGTACATCATTTTTGTACATTAAGAATAAAGAAAAAAGTTCAAAATTCATTTTTAACGCTGTATATTTTCTGAGAGAATCATCAATTAAACATTTCACTTGATCATGAATATCATTGAAAAATAATTCGGGCAAATTTACTGCTTCGCTGTTAGACGCAATAATACGGTAACTAACAATACGCCCTTTAAACGCAGAGTTAAGGATTTGAACGTTATCATTAATTGTTACAGCATTATTATTTTTATGTTTATTAGTTCGTAAATGACCAGTCCACGAACGTCTATCTATATGTATATTGCAAACCGAACAATGAGGCATTTTCAGTATATCAAAATAACGGATTAAAGTTGCACACAACAATATAAATATACCTTAAATATTAAGCGAAGTAGAAGATTATTTCCAGCACAGCTTCTCTCAGTACGTTTTGTTCAGTCTAGGTTAAACAAAAAAATATTAATCAAATCTTCACGTAGGTCATCTTAGTGCCGTAGTAAGTAGTTAGTCTTTATATATCCTGAAAATAATACAAAGGCATTAGAAAATATGCATAAATAACAAATAAAATACTAGGCTTAAGTAGATATTGATAATAATTATATGTACCTTCAAGTTTATGCACAATATTGATCAGCTATTATAAAATTTATATCTCCAAAATGTCGTGCTCCGCAGAAGCAGTTTATCAATAAATCTCATTACCCCAAGATGTTGTAAGGCATCAAATAACTCTGAAAATACAAACATTAAATTTAAAATTTATATATTAAAAATTTCTTGACGATAAAGAATAATAATAAAATAAAAAATAATTAATTAACATAACTAAGGTTTATTTTATTATGGTATGGACATACTCTGGTTATCACTACAAGCTATTTGTAAGTAAATAGGAATAAAAAATTAAATAATATAGTTTAATAATTACCTTACTATTTTCAAAGAACAATATCGAGATGTCGTATATTTATTTACTCATGTATTCTGTTCTACAGAATGCTACTTATACAGAATAATGCGATATATAAAATAACTATCTTCGATTTTTACTAATTTAATAGTATATGATTAAGTTTTACGAACACATTTACTTGAATTATGTATTATTCATTATAACAAATAATACGTAATTCAAGTAAAGGTGTTCGATTACTAATCAAATAAATTAAATATTATATTTCAATTAATATCGTCATCGCTTACACGTGTCTTCCGTTCCAAATTCATATCATCATTTTTTATAGCACAGTCAGTAAATCAGTAGGGATGTACACCTACAATACTTAGCTGTTATGTTAACTCTGAGTAGCTACTGAGAATTTTATACAAAAACTCAATAACACTAAACCACAAAGGAATCAAACCATTGCAGTTGCACTTAACCACTTATGAGACAGTTTTATTAAATATATTTTTCTGCCATATCACATAAAAACACAGATTATTTATTTGACTTATCAAACATAACTATACTGTAATTAGATTTGTGGTTAAAGTAGGAAAGTTAAATAATTGTGTATAGGTGTGCCTGTGCATGTGTACAAATTAAGTACTTACTTATATTATACTTTTATTATTAATGAATCAACTTAATGTAAGTGTGTCAGCCCTAAGTAATTTAGCTACATCGATATTATAAAAATGCAACATTTTATTTTTAGACAAGCAATTTACCAGAAAGTCCTATGTGCATCATTACTTCTATGCTTTTGTGATAAAATTCTTAGTTAATTAATTTTGAACGATTAGTATAAAGGCTATACTTTTCATAAACATTTAACAAATTCGAGTTCGCGTCTACAAGAGTTGGTTCATCATCAAGACCAGTATACAGTGATAGTAGTGTTAGTAGTAATACAGACTAGAGTCTACAGTCTGCAGTTCAGAGCGGTTTCCACAACGCCATAGCCCAGAGAAGCGATTCAAATAGCTTAATAAAATGTAAGTATGAACATTAACTTAATTATTCTGCTTTCAGGTTATTTACTGACTTATAAAATATTCTTTAATTTTACTTTAATTCTACTTTAAACCTCCCAATAAATTGAGTACTTACGCTACTTTCTTTAGATTGTTTATACATACTTAAATTCCTTATTTCTTTATTTTAAAATTATTAGATTTCATTACTTTCTGCAACTAATATGTCCATTATGATCACGAACTTATCTCACTGTCAATAAAATTTAATCTGTTTAATTTAACCGTTAATCTTACATAATTGTTTTTTTAGGTCCGAGTCTGAAAGTGAAGTTTACCAAGAGTCGTCGAAGGTGCATGAAGATAAATCTAATCGCAGTCAATCAGTAACTGGAAAGCGCAAAGCATTGAAAAAATCACCTACCACTACAAGGTACTTATTTAATCTTCATAAATTTACTCAAGTGAATATAACCTACGACATACGAGCTATACTTATAAATAATAATATTTTTTTTTAATCATGCTTTCACGTTAACAGCTATAATGATTTCAATGTCCAGTGTTTCAAGGAATGCGATATCGCTCTATCTTGGTTTCATTCAACATTCACAGTGTATACATATAAAGTTATATTACAATCTTTTATACATTACGTACATGTAGCTGGTTTGGCTGCCTATGTAATAAATATATTAAGAAGTTCTTAAACTGAATACATATAATTTTGTTTATTTATGTGATGGTTATTTATTAAAGAAACAGGAAAACATGTAGGTTGAAGTATTGTTTTATATGGTTGTGTGATGGT
Source organism: Craniophora ligustri (assembly GCA_905163465.1). Classification (NCBI taxonomy): domain Eukaryota; kingdom Metazoa; phylum Arthropoda; class Insecta; order Lepidoptera; family Noctuidae; genus Craniophora; species Craniophora ligustri. Next base: position 513,842 of record LR990963.1, read on the forward strand.
ACGATGTTTATTCTTTTGTTCTAGCAAAAAATCTAAGACTCTGGACATCTTCGGTCTAAGTCGTGAGCGCGGCGAATCCACAACAGGTTATCCTGTTCTGTCTTCGTTCTTCGTGAATCGAGTTGCTAATGGTAACGAACGGCGATCAAATGCTACATCTGGCAACTACTATGTTGATTTTAAAATATACAGGACGAGTGATGCGCGAGATACCGAGTCCATGGAGCTGTGGAAAAAGGCACTAGTACGAGTCAAGTTCCAAACGAATGAGGATTCTGTTCAGTGGCGCAAACTTCAAGACTTCATGCGGTCAGCTGATACGTTGTTTGACGAACAACCTATATTTACTACTTAATATTATACATTACAGTTTATTTAAGTATAATGTTATTTAACTTCAAAATATAATGATGATTTCATGATAACATTATGTTGTTTTATTTCGTAGCTATTACGACGACCAGATTTGGCGCGAAGGTTTGTGTATCAGATTTTCGTGTCAAAGGTTGCGGGTTCGATTCCCGCTAGAGCGATGAATTTCGTCTCTAGTCTGGTTACAACTTTGATAGTTGGTACTGTTGTTCGTTCGCGTTAAATGTTAACGCAAACTCGATCGTAGTATCTAAATTTACATCACAACGTAACACATCACAAATTAAAACACATCACAATTTTTTTTATCACAATTCCAAACTCCGAGCTGATTGATACTGAGTAATTCACAGAAAAACTCAATAACACTTTCCTCGACCTAGGAATCGAACCCAGGACCTCTAGCGTTGCAGTCGCGCTTAGGACCGTTGGACTAACGAGGCAGTTATATTGTGTTTATCAATATGTTATTATAAGTTTTCAACGGTCTATATCACGTTGCGATGAACGATTCGCGCTTATTCGTCGGTAATCTTTTTATTGTGTAATTGTACGCCGTTAGGCATTCCGTCTCGTTTGAACAAGTAAATAATGAATTATCATTGTGATTCAACGAAGTGATGTGACGTACAGACAGTGACAGTGAACGAAATAAACAGGTACGTAATGTCGAAGCGGACGAGATTCGATCGTATATTATTGGGCATTCTATCCCACCGAAGTGGAGGCGAAGCCGGAACGGCAGGTGGGGTAGAATGCCCAATAATATACTACTTACACCTGCTCATAAACTTCTTCCTAGGCGGGTCATCTATTTTGTCAGAATTGTACTGAGGTCTCTTACGTGATAGTATATGGGTCTTGCCGAATTTCTTATTGTCAAATCTAGGTTTATCGTTTGTAAATGTTGCTAGTCTACGTTGTTTACTGTTTCTTATTTCTTCGGACCTAACATGCAAAGAGCCTATCGTACATTTGTCCTCTGTGTTTTTGTCTTCGCTAGTAGTCGTATCTGTTTTCATAGTGTCTGTAACTCTAGGTCTCTTCTTCAATCTACTCGATGTCTCTCTAGCCGAAATAATAAATTCTAAATACTTCCGAATATTATCTATGGATTCGTCTTTGTCGTTCATCTTCATTCTTAGTTCATAAATAAGGTCTTCTGGAAATTTTTCCATAATCATGACCCTAAGATGATTGTGATTTACATCCTCGCCTAATGAGCTCAACACGCGAAGATGTCTCTCGATCTCATTGAGGACGTGCCTACAATCTTTAACTTGATTTGTTGATACGGTTTTGATCCTATATAGTGCTACATAATGGGCGTCGATTATTGCGCTGGGTTTGCCATACCGTTCCTTCAATGTATTGACAGCGATTTGGTAATTCTTATTCGTAGTATCCAGTCCTTCTATAGCCTCTTTGGCATCACCCTCAAGAACCGACTGAAGGTACAGTAACTTATCGACATCACTAATATTTCGACTATCTACATTTGATGAAAACTTATCCCAAAATTGGTACCACTTTAGGACGTCACCGTCAAATTTAGCCAACTCCATTCGTGGTAATTTACTAGTAATGCTAATATTTTCACCGTTACTTGAAACTGTTACTCCGCGATTACGATTATTTTGTTTAATAATAACATCGCTTTCAGATAGTAAATCCTCAGCCTGAATTTGCGTAGCGGTATATTTACTGATTTCATCAACATCTGGCTCTATTGACAATTTATAATAGTTATGGATTTCAGAGACAAGTCGCTGGTTGGCACCTTTTAATTTGGAAGTTACTAACTCTAAATTCTTTAAAAAGTTATCTTCGTCTATTGATTTTGCTAGGGCACATTGGGCTGAAGTAAGGCAGGATTGGACAGATTCATGAATAATTTTTAAACGAGTTCGGATAACAACGTCCATTCTGAATATATAGTACCTATGCGAGCCAAGAACGAGAGCAAGAAACTATGTAGGTCTTCACGTAGGTGGATACGTAACGTCCGGAAATCTAAAACAAAGTTTTATTGTAAGCAAGACCACTTGCTCCACTTATAATTCTGCTAAAACCTATTCAATCTATTATCTGAATAATACTGTCTATTCACGTTTATTCGTGTTAACAAACCACTTCTGAAGTACCTACTTGTAACAACAAAACTATCAGTTTACGAGATAAAATAAAAATGTATCAAGTCAATCTAAGTTATAAAAATATGGGGGAGGGTAGGCTACTACTTATTGCAAGAATCGTGGCGCCTGCGCATCGCATGATTACCGACATTCTGTCACCTTCAACAACAATGGCACACAATACAAAATAATTCAGAAGTCTAATCACCGACAAATATTATTAGTGTCACTGTATATCTCACGCTCACCCTATAAATAAATTCATACTTATTACGAATATCGTGGTACATATCATACGCGCAAAATATTCTTTCTTTTAATTTATTCCTTAAAAATATGGTACCTATCAAACCGTATCATAACCCATCTCATAAGACGACAAGTTTTGGTTTGTAATTAATCGAACTAGAAATCACTGAAAGATAGATATACAAGCAGGTACGAATGTCTAAAAAAAAACCAGAACAGGTAATACTTCTGTAACCTTACCGTCATAGTGGCTAGTAAAATTATAAACGCATTCGAACTATTGTTACTAAATGAGTAAGTATATCATATTCACAATAATTAGCATCCCAGCATCTCCACCATGTCGCCAAGTCCCCTAACCACGGGTACTGGACGAATGTCTAAACTGAGTAATACGTCACTAATTACGTATTATCTAAACACCGACATTATAAATATCGGTTCTCTGTTCGTGCCTGGTACTGCACTGGTCTAAGTAGGGGCCTGGTCCCCAGTAGTGGCCTCCAACCTCCCCTACAGCCACCCCATGCCTCGCTAATACTGATACTTTGCGCACAAAGTATCCTGAATCTCAGATAACTGGGTCTGGATCTGAGTCAGACAAACTAAGCTGAGCCTGCTCTCTCTATATCTTATCACTGTCCGCAAACAGCCCGCACGCAACGGTTTCTCATTTCTCATAGGCACATAAAACACATATATTCTAGTACACAGGTAATACACAATAAATATATCTGGTATAGAAGAATAAGCACTGAGATATTAGTAAGCTCACTTACTGATGTTACTCCTGCGCTGCTGCCTCTCGTACTGACCAGACAACCCACAAAGTGTTTCAGCGCGCGCGCGCGATCCCCTCTCTTATTACGACATCACGTGATCTGTCGCTAGCCGCGCTATTATCAAACTACCTTCCATTGTAATTTCGAACTATAAATAATTTACTACCGACTATTTAGATGTACCTTCGCATTCGCGACACGTGGTGTTACCCGATCTACCGTTTCTGTCTCCATTTCTGTCAATATTCCGACTATTTCTTACCAACTACTTTCCTTTTTTATGGATTTTGTGCGTCATTCATACACTAATTTTATTCATAAGTCTGCCCGTGACGATGGATGCTGAAGGATATTCACGGTATATTGAGTTTAAGGCCGAAAAGTCAGGGTCAAATTATAAACTGTAGTTTTATTTCAATGTCTACTATTCGCGTGAGAGCAAGAAATCAGTAACATTCAGTCTCTTTATACAAATATATGATGTTAATAAAACAAGGGAAATACATTAGCGGCAATGTAAAATCTTTTGTTTTCCAGAATGCGAAACCTGTAAAATCTGTCTGACAAGACATTCCTTTTCCTCTTTGCTTTCTAGGTTTAAATCACAACAGTGTTCCAAGGACGGCGTGACATTCAGATCTAAATTCCCAGGACAAAAGCATACACTATATTTAATGGATGGAACTGCTCACTCCTAGATATTTTGAACGTACATATGTAAAGTAATAAATTGCATCTTCCTTATTTAAGTCTATGAGTGCTATAATGTAAGCAACACATAGAACCTAATGAATCATTATCAGAGTAAACTAATCTATATTTAGCATACACTTGGCTGTTTATCTGGCCGTGACAATGGACGCTGTGGGAGGCTTAAGACGAGATAGTATTTGAACAACAATCATTACATTACTATTATACTCTATTATACTATTATATTACTATTATTCTCCTGCACAATTTGGTTTCAGAGCCAAGTTATCCACCGCCGATGCAGTACATAGTCTGACAGATTATATAACGCAAGAACTTGGCAAAGGAAACCAGTCCTTGGGCATTTTTCTTGACTTAGCAAAGGCTTTTGACACAGTGTCAATTCCTAGGCTCGTTGACAAATTAGAGAATATGGGTATCAGAGGTACACCGCTAAAACTCCTTTCTGACTACTTAAACGATCGATTCCAGTGTGTTAAAATAGATAACATTACTAGCGATGATCAAAAAACTACTGGTTTTGGAGTCCCACAGGGCAGTATTCTGGGCCCTACCCTATTCCTGATTTACATTAACGACCTATGTAATCTAAATATTGAACATGGCAAGATTGTTTCGTACGCTGATGATACGGCGATAATTTTTACTGCTAAAACCAGCAGCGAACTTTATGAGAACGCTCAACTAGGTTTTAATGATGTAAATAACTGGCTTAAACATAATTTACTAACTTTAAATGCTGACAAGACAAAATATATTCACTTTTCTATGCGTAAGCCTCAATTTAATATAACTAACCCTCACCTCTACGCACATCATTGCGAAAACCGTTCAGTCGGCATGTGTAATTGCCCTAATATATTTAAAACATGTAACATTAAATACCTAGGGGTTATTATTGATGACACTCTTTCCTTCAAACAACACATTGATTACATGATTAAAAGAATGCGGAAATTAATTTATGTATTCAAAAAACTACGAACTATCGCGGATTCGAAATTGATTACACAAGTTTACTTGGCTTTAGGGCAATCAATAATTAGTTACTGCATCACTTCGTGGGGCGGAGCGCCAAAAACAAACATTCTTCCACTTGAAAGAGCTCAGAGAGCAATTTTGAAAGTAGCCAATTTCCATCCATTTTTCTTTCCCACGGAACTCTTATATAAATCCTGCAACGTGCTGACTGTTCGTAAACTTTTTATTTTGCACATAATACTAAAACAACACTCCATGCTTACCTACAATGCTGACATTACTAACAAGAGACGGTTCGATATAGTCTGTACCACAAAAACAACCTCAAAATATGTATTTGTAAATCGATTCTTTACGTTTCTAGGCCCATTCATGTACAATAGATTAAATAGAGAACTTAGTATTTATAAATTAAATTATTCTAGATGTAAGAACTTATTAAGTCAACATTTAAAAAACATTACATACGAGCAAACAGAAAACCTACTTGTAGTATGTAAATAAATGCCTTGACATTAAATCTAAGTTTCATTATTATGTAGTACTTTACTCTGAATTAAACAATATAAGCTTATAAATTTGTTAATTTAAATTTAATTAAAATATTTTTATTATTCTTAGCCTGAAACACAGGTTTAACCTAGTTCAGGCATATCATAAGTAATCTTTTATATTTAATTGTAAGATATCTATTGTTAAAATGTACAGCACTTTTATTTAATAAACAAATTATTATTAAATTATTATTAAAATACTATCTAAGACGTAATGGTGTTAGCATAAGATCTTATTGTTAAATTACATTTTGTTTGAGAACTGCTACCTATCTTCCTAGGATGTAAACCTTCTTAGCTTAGGAAATTGAAGATGGAAACTTGAAAACTATCATGTTTAATGTCGATAGACCCTCGGGATTCGTTTACAGAAACACTTAGAGAAAACATTTCCTGAATACTTCAAAGTTTCCTTTAGGCGTATTGCGTATAGAAAGTAAACGAAAGGGCCAAAAGCTTTATAAATAAATATAACAGTAGTATTCTGAAATAAATCACGAGGAAGAAAGTAATTTCGCTGGATGCCGATAAAATCTAGGCATCCGTATAAAAAGCCACATTTGGCGTGCACAATGACATATGTAGCGTACTTGTAAATATGACCGTCCTTGGCATATTTGGAGCCAGTCCAATGTGCGTGGCATCTTTTTTTTTCACAACTTATTCCAAGGTTGTGGTGAATGAACTTTGATATAGTTTGATTGTTTATTTGTATAGAAATATAAATACCTGCTTATGTTGGTTATTGGTGTTGTTACGCCTACAAAACAAAAAAAAACCTACGCCTGTATACATCAGCCTATTCACGTCCATTTTAGACAGTCCGTCTTCCGGCCACTTTGGGGGGGCCTGAGTTGAGCAGTGGACGGTAAATAATGATAATACTTAATTAATATATTTTTTCTTCGGCATCTTAATTCTAGTATTTAGTACTAGTGATGAAATTGTGTCATATCCTTTGCTATTCCTATCCTGGTATCTAAACTAGGTTTTATCTATCAAAGACGTTTCATAAATGCCCTAAAAAATAGGGGAGCTCACTTTACCAAACATGATTACGACATAGTACCTAAATCAGTTAGTATTAGAGCAGATACCGGTGTTTCCCGCTGACACGGCGAGCTCTAGCGACGAGTTCAAATTATTAGGTTACTGGGTAGCTGTTATACTTAGCTGTTATTGAGTTATTGGGTAGTGACGTGGGGGTAGTGCGAAGGTCGGGCGACATCTTAGCCAAGCAAAACGTTAATGTGGCTAGTTAGAAACAGTGATAACCTTAGAAATATTCTCATGAACGTTTTATTTCGTTTAAATATCGCAGAGACGGTCAAATTAGTAGTTTTTTTTTTTATTCGGAAAATGGAATCCTTCATATTATTAGCTCGTGTGCCAAGTTTTTCAATTGACATTTCGTTTATAAATAGAGTGAGTGCCAATGCCAAAATAGTATCAATATGAAGGAGAAAACACTGAATTCTTATGAATGTTGGAAACGATCCGAAATGTCAGATGCAATTAATACTTATCAATATAAAGCGATAAAATCTGAGTAACTTTATTTCACTAATAGCAACATGTTACAATTTCTACATTTACCTAAACTTCTTAACCTTCAATCAAAACTAATTTAAATTATAAACTAAGTAAATTAACACTTCATCATTTCAACCGTTTGACGTCCACTGCTGGACATAGGTCTCCCCCAAGGATCGCCACGACGACCGGTTATATGCCGCCCGCATCCAGTGGATTCCAGCGACCTTTACCAAGTCGTCAGTCCACCTTGCCGGGGGCCTGCCCACACTGCGTCTTCCAGTACGTGGTCGCCACTCTAGAACCTTCAAGCCCCATCGGACATCCGTTCTTCGAAATTAACACTTATAAGAAATAAATGCTTTATTTAAATAAGTACATTTTAGGTTCCGGCCACCAACAAATAGCGCATCGTCCATTTTAAGTTTCAATTGCAACGACATTCGCAGAAATCTTACTTGTGCAATCTTATCAAAAAGTTATTATTAAACACAAATATTAATCGCTAAACTTATTAATATATTTTAATATAAACAAACATTAATATAATCTCTGCATACTAATTACCTGTCTCCGATAACATATCGCAATTAAAACAATGAATACTCTTAATTAAATAAACAGTTACACATATAAGGTTAATAGCTAGTTGATTTTATTCCATTAAACATAAAACTGGTAAAGTACGCTTGATAACTTATCTAACATGGTTCCTGTTAGAATTTAATAATCTGTATTTCATGACATTGACACATTTGGTTTTTAAAAATGCATAATTGTTTGTCTATGTTAAACAAAATCTTTTGAGATACTTAACATTACATGAATGTAAAAGCGAACATAGGTAATAAATACTAGCTGAACCCTCCATGCTGTGCTTTGTGGTTAAAGATAATAATAACCTTCACGAATCATACGTAAAAACAATCCTTGAAGCGGTTGTACTTATATTGTGTCAAAATGTAAGCTCAATCTTGCCTTTTTTTTTATTTTCACAAACCAACTTATCGTTTTTCACATACCATACTATCACGCCTATCGTTCCCGAAAGGTTAGGCAGAGGTGTGCTGATGTTCACCCACGTTTCGCTAGTATGTTTTAGGCCCCATGTAATAGGGGCGTGCCTATAGCCATTAACCGGCCACGAATCCAAAATCAGAGCTGCTACTGAGAATTTCATAGAAAAACCCAAATAACACCTTGCTCGACCTGGGAATCGAGCCAAAAACCTCTTGCTCGGCAGTCGCACCGTAGGACCACTAGCGTTTTTATATACGTAGATAGGATCTGTTTCTGACCATGGATGCAGTAAAGAATCCGTTACATCGGGATTAAATAAAATCAATATACCGCGACAAAATCCGTGAAAATTATAGTTTTATTTCAATTATATTTAGTGATGTGCACACATTCATAACGACTACCATGATTCACTGTGAGCCACAAGTACTCGGCAATAACCTTAACTTCGGGTAACAATAAACTTGGTTACGGAAACAAGGCGAAGTCACGCGAACACATTAACTCACTGCTGTACCAACAACCGGCTGGAGGCAGCGAATTGTATGTTTGACATAACTAATAACCTACCAGTTGAATTCGATATGGTTTTTTATTATTATTGGTACGACAAAAGTTACACGTTGATACAGGGGAAAATGTGTTTTATTTCGAATACGTAAGAGTAGTAGTTGCTGTGGAGTTAGTCGTCAATAATTGTCAGTACGTGTCTTCTAGACGGTTTTTGCAAAAGTTTAGGGCTTCACAATAATAATGTCTATATATGTGCGGTATGTCCATAGAGCATGTAATAGAGAATTGTTTTTAAAAGACAAATTTTAAGAACTTTATGTAATTGCAAGCAATATTTTTTATTGCAAGGGGGCAAGGGGGCAGTAGGCTCGGATGGTAAGTAATCACCACAGTGTATGAACGTCTGTGACACCGGAGGGCTTACAAATGCGTTGCCGGAATAATATGAGCATAATTGATACTGGCATTTTTATTAATACTACACCAATTCCTTTCACCGCACATAAGAAATACCGCTCAGTACATATAATATTCTACCGCTAAACTGTAGTAGAAATACCATTATTGTGCCAGTTTAAAGAGCAAATAAAATGGCTATGTATTTTAAAGTACTAGGAAAATGAGACTTAACATTCGCTTCGGTTACTATTTACCACAAAGTAGAAACAGAAACGATTATATCTTACAAAAAAAAGCCTCAAAATAGTCCATCCAACGCAGACACTATAAGAGGATTAGAGTTTACGTCAAACTGCTAATCTTATTGTCCCCGTGAGGCGATGTATTTCCAGGGTCAGGCCACCAAGTCATTGAACAATGTACCTAGAGGTAGAAAAAAACAGACTTTAAATTTGTAAAACACATGATAACGAACTCTGACGTCAGATTAGAGATGTCTCAAGTTCCGTCGAAGTCACAATAAAATTAGATCGGATCGATCGTGACCTTACGATATTAATAATATTACGCTGTCGTGTGTGTGCAGGTTTGACATTACACTTGAGAGGGTTATTCATGGAGAGAGCCAAAGATAGATTTGATGCCGAGGGTGAAGAGATCGATAGCAATTCGATTGACAAGAACCGATCGTGTCTTGTGCGGGATATAAAAATAAGTTGAGGAAACTACTCAATAAAGTGATAATTTTTAATTGGTAAGACTGCCATTGGGTACGTTCCTGTAGGCTGGGATTGTTTTATTATTGTTGATAGCTGCGATGTTAAGCGTCACTGCGATTTACGATGGAGTGCGCTACCTAGAAGAAACCGATTCACTCTCCATGTATATACTCAAAATGTGTGTCAATTACGGTGTAATGATGGAACAAACTCACCGTGCATACTGTACAGAGCAATATCAATAAATAATTGAATGACTAATAATTAAAAAATTACATGTTCATATCCGTCTCCTATATTTCCAAGTTCGCAAAATATTTTAAAATACTCTAAACGTACTCGTTTCACTAATTACATACAGCCAACCTAACACCAGAACTTTAAGCAAACGAACCCAAATCACAGCCTCAACCACATAATGAGCCGAAAATCGGCCTATTTACAAATGCTAAACCACTAATTACGGACATTTAAACTCAAATAAATCTCGAAACGGCTAAATCAGGTATAAACTTTACTAAAAAGGTAATTCTGAATGTGATTCGTATATCTATTTAGGGTAGTTTTGGAAGGCACCTGAAATTGTAAAAAGGTGAGTAGCCCTCTAAAATCTTCAGCTCATAAGAAAGACAGATCAGAACAAGATTTGCTATTTTTTTTATTTGCTTATGGAACAAGGATCATGCTGATCACTTAGAAAGATTTTGGAAACTAGTACAAATAAATAAATAAATATAATTGAGTTATATGGACATTATGACACAGCGCCATCTAGATCCGAGCTTAGCAATGAGACTTGTGTTATGGATACTAGAAGGTTAATATATTACATATAGATATACTTTTTTTAAATACGTACATATTATACATAGATACATCCATGACTTAGACAAATGTTGATGCTCATCACACAAACATTTGTCTTTACCGGGATTCGAACCTGAGACCGATAGCACAGAAGGCGTTAACTGCTGCTGGTGTAATCGGGTCGTCAAAAACGGCATGGTTCTTCTTTTTGCAAAACCATTAGCTGCTTCGCCGCCAATAATTCCAAGACAAAAATAACCTTATAGGAGGTTTATAGAAAGTTGAATGTTGCAATGAACCCTCGGGTATGAGGCGTGAATACAGCTCGGGAGGTGAAGGCCAGGTCAGTGCGGCGTTGACTGGTTGCCAACCGGCCGCCGGACGCTGTGCCAACTGCACTTGCCGTACATCACGTAACGATAGTGAAATGAAGATTTGATCAAACATGTTCATAACAGCCGAGAACAAGTCTATAGGGGGGGGGGTTTCTTGTCGTATACTTCATAGGTCTTCGATGATTGCAGAAGAGTTTATAAAATACATACATAGAGATATGCGTAGAAATGTTTATCAATCTGATTCTTCTACCGCATTTATCACGGGAAGTGCTCCGAGGAATTGTTTGGGTTGATCCCGGCCACTAAATTACAACATCATACTTCGCGCCAATACTTGAAATTTCATCCACGCGACCTCGATGTCCAGCATTCCACAACAACGCAAGTCATATTCTGAATTGCACTGTCAGTTTGTAGAACCAGCTGTCACCGGCGATCTTTCCGAATAGTCACGACCTGGAAACCTTCAAGAAGAGAGCATATCCGTCTCTAAAAGGCCGGCAACGCATTTGCAAGTCCTCCAGTATTGCAGATGTTCATTGGCGGCGGGTCAGATTACTTTCCATCAGATGGGCCTCCTGCCCAATTACCCCTTTTCCATAAGAAAAAAAGAATGAGGAGAAGTCAAAAGGTCTGATTATCTGAACTTTGTAATGAATGACCTCGCCGATAATGAACAACCTTAAAAAAAAGTTACAAGTCAAATTGGAATGGTGTTTAGTCCGGACGAGCATTATTGATTCTATTGCACAAACTAAATACGGCAATGCAGTTGGGCAATTAACTGAAATTAAGTTCATGGGTTTACTAACCCCAACAATGACTAGATACTGCTAATAGAACTCCACCAACTACTAGTAAGTAACGAATCACACTCTAACCTGACAAAACCCGAGGAAAAATAAAGTTAGTATTCTCATCTAAGTAATATTAATATTTAGTCTTAAAGAAGTTATGTAACTCAAACTCAAATTCAAATTCAAAATAATTTATTTCAAGTAGACCAGTATTACAGGTGCTTTTGAATTGTCAAACTAGTTGCACGGTTCCAAAAAGTAGGTCTATGGAGAAGAACCGGCAAGAAACTCCATAGATACTCTTTTAAATAAATAAAAATTACAATATAGGAAGTCAATTCCTTTACAATTTTAATTTGCTACATCAATATGAGACTAATGCAGTTTGAAGTGAAATGTATGAACTATTCACCCAAGACAAAATAAAACGAAATCAGAATGCCACCGCATGTATGAGTCGACCAGTCACCACCGACAGCACCCGTTCACGAGTATGACGTGTGTATCAGCGTCGCTCTACTCAACCATGTTGTAGGGAATAAAACGACCCGACACACAACGCCGCCATCGGCATGACATTTTAGTGAGCATGACAAGCTCAAACTGCTCGGCAACCTGTGGGCATTTTTACATTTTACAAAAGCAACATCAAGGTCGACATCAGTCTCATATTTTACAGGCTACTTATTAATTAATAAATACAACAGTAATATCTCTCTTGAATACACATCTCATGTCACTTATGTGATCAATAATAAATTAATATAATAAGTTAAGATATAATATAACTTAACATGTCAATTAATAAAATAATTAGGAAATGTCAAAATATAAAAAAATACAATAATAATGCAATAATAATGTCATTTTCACCCCACATCATCACAAAATAGTAATATTAATTCAGTCTGATAGCCTCGTTCACCAGAACAGCTTAATCCCAGGCATTGTTATCTTCCAAGAATTCTTTCAGCGTATAATAACCCTTAGCACAAAGTCTACGCTTAACCACAGATTTAAATTTATTAAGGTTCAGTTTCTGTATATGGCCTGGGATTGTATTGTATAAGCGTATACATAGACATTTAAATGATTTACTAATCTTTTTGAGCCTAGTTGAAGGAATAATGTATTTATCTTTATTCCTAGTATTAACATTATGAAAATCACTACCCTTTTTAAAAAGATTGATATTTTTGTGAGCATACAACATATTTTCATAGATATACTGTGATGGGACAGTCATGATATCAATCTCTTTAAATTTTTCCCTCAGTGAATATTTGGGTCTTAACCCGTAAATTGACCTGATAGCCCTTTTCTGCAGCACGAAAATAGTCTGGATGTCGGCAGCATTCCCCCACAATAGAATACCGTACGACATCACACTATGAAAGTAACTGAAATAAACTAAACGAGCTGTATCTACGTCAGTTAAGCGACGAATTTTTTTAACAGCGTATGCCGCAGAACTGAGCCTCTTGGACAATTTCTCTATATGTGGGCCCCACTGAAGCTTAGAGTCCAAAGTAAGACCCAGAAATACAGTGGTGTCCACAAGGTCCAACTGCTTGCCATTAATGCATACACTGGGCAACATCTGTCTTACGTTAGGTGTAGTAAACCTTATACATTTAGTTTTACTTTCATTTAAAAGTAAGTTGTTTGCATTAAACCAGTGTAGCACTTTAAAGAGAGCGCTGTTAACATCGTCAAAAACCATTTGATTGCGTTTAAGTTTAAATAAAAGTGATGTGTCATCTGCAAACAGCACTATCTCGTTATAATCTCCTATTAGATATGGCAAATCGTTTATATATATTAAAAATAAGAATGGGCCAAGAATTGAACCCTGAGGGACTCCCATTGTAACCATAGACCCCGAGGATCTCATTCCGTTGACGTCCACTTTCTGAATCCTACTACCCAGGTACGAAGTAAGAAGATTCAGCGAAGTGTTGCTCATACCATAGTGGCGTAATTTCCTGATCAAAGTTTCATGAATAACACAATCAAATGCCTTAGACAAATCGCAAAATATGCCCAGAGCATCGTGCGATTTCTCCCATGCATCAAAAATATGACCTAAAAGTTCAACACCGGCGTCGGTTGTTGAACGACCCCTGGTAAAGCCAAATTGCTTTCTATTTAAAAGATTATTTTTATTAAAGAACCGTTGCATTTGGTCTAACATTAATTTTTCAAAGATTTTACTAAATGTAGGTAGCACTGAGATAGGTCTATAATTAGTGGGGTCGGATGTGCTGCCAGATTTAAACAACGGTATTATCTTGCTATATTTCATAAGATCAGGAAATTTGCCACAGTCAATACAGTCATTAAAAATAAGCGCTAGGGTAGGTGCTACAGTATCAATTATAGACTTAGTAACGTCCACGGAATTACCCCATAGGTCTAAAGTCTTTTTTACATTTAACAGATTAAAAGCTTTGATAATATCTGTATAATTTATCTGTTTAAAGTGAAATTTAACATTACTAGCTTTGACATTTTCTTTGAGTAAGGACTCCGCGACAGTGGGTGATGAGTTTAAGGATTTAGTAGTTGAAACAGGAATATCTGCGAAAAAAGTTTCAAACACTGTGGCGACATCAATGTCTGACTTAACTATGCTATTGTTAATATTTAGGTTATATTCACTGTTTCTGCCACTAACTCCTCCCGTTTCACTGTTAATAATATTCCAAGTAGTTTTAATAATATTCTTACTGTTTTTTATTTTCGAGCTTAAATAACGAGACTTGGCTATACAACAAACTTTTTTAAACAATTTCGAATAGTTTTTGACATATGTACCAAACTCAGGGGTGTTAATATATGTACGTTCATTGTATAGCTCATAAAGTCTATTCCTACTAACATGAATACCAACAGTGGCCCATTCACTAAAAGGTGCATTACCATCAACCGAGATAGTTTTGGGTTTAAAAGTTGATTTAAATTCTGTACAATATATATCAAAAAAAGAATCATAGAATTTATTGGGATCATTATTATATAACAATAAAGGTAATTTATTACAAAGTTTTTGTTTAAATTTTCCCAAGCGATCTGCAGTTTTTGGGTTGATTATAATATCTCTTTTAACCACTACCTTATTCTGATTTTTAATAGTAATCAACTGACCACAGTGATCAGAATCTAATAGATTAATAATTTCCTTGTTGCTTGGTATGATATCTGTATAAATATTATCCAAGCATGTAGCAGTAGTGGTAGTGATTCTAGTAGGCTCCAAAAATATATTTCCAAGATTATATGACCGGAAAAGATTTATGATTTTAATGCTGGAACTTGAAGTTTCCAGTAAGTTAACATTAAAGTCACCACATGTGATTATAGATTTACTGGTGTTATTACATGCTTTATGAAGTGCTTCATCCATTATCCTCTCAAAACAGTCATACAACCCTGAAGGCGGTCTGTATACACTTAGTACAATGAACTGTTCCAATTCCACACAGGCTATCTCAATTGTTCGCTCAACAGAGAGGCTCACTATATCCTTACGCTCTTTAAATTTAAGTTGATTATTTAATAGGATTAAGGAGCCACCATGAATGGCATTCTCTCTGCTAAACGAACTACCAACCTGGTGATTATCAAAATTAAACATAATCTGGTGGCTTTTTAGCCAATGTTCGGTAATACACAGAATATCAATTTTATTGTAATTTACAAATAATTCTATTTCTAGGTCCTTATTTAACATTCCTTGAATATTCTGATGTACCAGGTTAATTAAATTACCATTTGTATACTTAATTTTACATTGTGATTGACATGAGTGAATGATTACATTATTTAATGGTAAATCTAAGCAAGAGGTTGCCTCTTTTGTCTTAAGGTCTAATTTAAATTATTGGAAATGTCAATTTGAATAAGTGGCTCAATAGAACCAAAATGTTTAATAGCCAGATTCTTGGCTAATGTATCAAAAAAATATGCTAGCGTTACCGCTATCTGTCTTTTCAAATACATAGAAAGGTGGTAACCACCTTTGGTCAAATATAAATGTTTACTGACATATACATTAATATCAATGTAATGGAAACAATCAGTATTGCATGATATGGTATGTAGGGTCATATTTAACTTATACCTAAAGTCATTTTCTGCCTGAGGCAGACCATTGCTGTAAGGGAGTGAGAACATTACAACCTTATTTAATTGCATTTTTGACAGCATGTCAAAGTATCTTATCAAGTTAGTTTTGTTCATACTTCCTCTATTAGCCACCAATATAAGTAATGTTGTATCCTGGGTAAAATTAAAACTAACAATTTTTGACATTATTTGCATGTAAGTCATACCAGGCATACAATAATTTATAACAGAATATCCCTTACAAGTTTTAGCTAATAACTGGCCCATATTTTTACCAATTTCATCACTAAATATAACAAGTTTAGGATTTACCCTATGAATGTTGTGTGTGGTATCAATTGAGCTGTTGCAGTTGTGCATGATGGAAGTGTCACTAGTCAATGAACAAGCTGGCGGTGGCTGACAAGGTGGTGAGCAATTTAAGGTCACTGGATGTGTAAGCTCAATGGTGGAAGTGCTTGCCGAACATACCAGCTCATTCATAGCCAACATATACTCCTTCATCTGCATTTCTGAGCTCTTATACTTATTTGTCATAGAAACTAATTTATCATGTAGACTATTAATCTCTAATTCCAAACTATGAATATTTGTTTTGTATTTCAGAGAGTTATTTTGTATTTTTGTTGAATAAATATCCAATTTTTTTAATAATTGAAGTCTTTCTCTATTTAATTTTACATTTTTTATGAAAAACTTCTGTCTTTTTACCAACTTTTGAGTTTTTCTAATATATCTGTTTATTTTGACATATTTTTTGAACTTGTTCCTACTGCATTCAACTATCTGAATCTCCAACTGGGTGACATTGTAGGAGTTTATAATGCTTTAATTACATGTAGCATAATAATATAAGCAACTATGTATCTTATATTAGGTTCATGGTCATCTATTAGGTTTAATAAATTTGTTTTTAATATTTCAAATTCAGCAAAAGACGGTATTAAGGAATTTCAATACAAAATGTCAGCTATGACGTAAAGTTTATAGTCGTGTCCTTGGAGTCGGAAGTCACTCGTGCCGACGCGGAAATTAAAAGTCGGCTTAGGGAAATAGAGCTATTATTAGTGCTGTGTACATGTAAGTTGTAGAAATTTGTGTAGTGTAAAACCTAGAAAGAAAAAAGAAAGAGGCTAGAATCATATTGGTGTAACTCCAGTATACTCTCAAAGATTTTCAGTTTGTTGTTCTAATAAGATTTGCTATATTATTTGACATTCCCAAAGCCGCTGGCAAGCCGCTATACCTCGAAACGTCTGGCAAAGGATTATATAAGTAATCTTTACCCGCGGGCTTAAATTATGCCATATTTGAAATATGACAGAATGTTTAGAATGAAAAATATTGTTTGTTTTATAAAATTCAGATCCTGGGACACGGTTTGTAAAAATTTTAACTGGTATTCGACCACTTTATACCTACTAATACTAGACTGTATGTTTTGCCAAACATACAGTCTAGTATAACAGAACGCATAGCGAATACGTCTATAAGGTCTGCCTTATGGACGTATTCGCTATGCGTTCTGTTCTGTACAAGGTACTAAGAGAATAAACCAGCTAGTTTTTTCACGTTACAAAACACCAACTTCGAGTTAAAGTAGAATCTGATTCGAGTATGTTATGAATTGTGATAGCCTAGTGGTATAACCAGAGCTTGCGAAGTTAAAACTCTAGAGTTCAAACCCAAAGCACGCAGCACTGACTTTTCGAAGTTACGTGGGTATCCATGATATGTCAAACGGTGTAGAAAACACCGCGAGGAAACCTACATACTTGAAAGATTTTCTCCATGTCGTGTGAAGTTTTGCAAACTCGCATTAGACTATAGCCTACCCCCTCAAATGACAGAAGACCAGTGCCCTGTCGTATGAGCTTAACGCCTAAAAATAGCATTCTACACTGTGAAGCAAACAGTCTATTAAAAGTCTCGTGTACAACTCTGAACTAATAGAATGAGAATCTAGTGGTGCACTCAAGTAGCCGGCTGCCGGAGCCGTATTAGCATGGAGCGAAGTGGGCCAATGTGTTAGCACACGCGATGCACTATCTAAGCAAAGAGGTTTATCGCAGATAATGCAGTAGCTGCTGCCATTAGCTTTGATTTTAAGCTCCTAGTTTTTAGCCAGCGGCTTCCAAAAGCTGTTTAAGCTTTTACCTACATACATTAATTCAACAGAACGTATTCAGAATAAAACAACAGAGGACAAAGACAATAAGAATATAAGGAAACGAAATGACCGTTGACCATTTAAGCAAACGATGAGGAAGAAATTCAGTATTACTAATGTGAAAGAATTTAGATTAAAATTAAAATGCTGCATACAAAAATACTAATAATAATATTATATTCGTCGTAAAATCATGATGCATCTGATTCCGATACCTCTAATTATAGTATTGAACTACTACTCAAATATTAAATACATACCCTGAAGAAAGCCTGGGAATTATATTTTCTCCGTCAGAAATTATGAAATATTGATTTCTTTAAGTAGGTTGTCCAATTAGTGACACAAAGCACTGAGTCGTCAGTTACGTAGGTATGAGTCTGGGGATTATAGAGCACGTGTACTTTAATAAGCTAGGTATTTACGCACAGACGGAGGTAGCTCCCTCGTGGAGGAAGCAAATAAATCATGCCTACTTTGCTTGGGTAAAGAATTACTAATAGTACCACGTACAGACGCCAGCACATCCAGTTAACCCATTCTGTCAAATTTCCCCAATTGAAAGTGAACCTTATATTTATCTGATAAAGTTGAAAATCTATAAAAGAAATTTGACAGATTGGAGTAGCTGGATGTGCTGGCGTCTGTACCTACAGAATGGACTTCCCCGCCTCCCACAAAAGTCTATTCTATTCTATTTTTATTTATGGCAACGATGCCGATGTCGACAATTCTGCCAATGTCAGAAGTGTTATTGAAAGACACGATGTGTATGCTTAAAAAAAAGAAAAAAGATTAAAAATAAATTTTGATTTGATTCTGTTGCACTGAATGTAGGCCTTATTGGGTTAGTAGGACGACACTGAAACAAACAATAATATTTAAATTCGTACATAAATATTAACAAATAATGATTAAAAACATAAAATATATACACCACACCAATATTCACAGGTTAATCATAACTTTATATTGTTTTTACGAATAAAAATCATCAATGACTGCCCCACAAAAGTCGTTTACTTCAGATGTAAGTGACAGTTTAGTGACAGTTCATAATTTGACAGTTCAAAGCGAGCAAATGATGAAATGTTATTTTTGCGATTTTAAGAGTTAGATCATTAAGAGTTGTGAAATGTTTAAAAACGCTGATTTATTATGTTTCAAATACAATTAAATGGCAGAAGATTTCTCTTATAAAATACAAATAAACTAGATCAGATTTTATAAAAGACTTTGCTTTAATTACATTGACGAGTGAATACATATTAAGTTACTTATTAAGTTCTAACTGGTATTGAAATGATGAATGGAGTCAAAAGAAAGGATCTAATGGTCTGGAAAACTTAACGAGCCACAGTCCTAGACTTACTCCAATGTCATAACTCATAGTTTGCTTCATATTTGCTTAAAGTTTCAGCTTTGCACAAACTTAAGGGTGCAAAATTAAATAACAATATATATATACAAATACATATACTAGTAGTCGCTAAAAATCAATCTACAAAACCGGGTCACTTTATGATCGGTACACATTCATAAATCACACTTAACCGATACCATTAATTACGAGGCTATCCAAGGGTTAATTGCACCACCCACAATTCGGCAACGATAACGTTAAATTAACTATGCGAGCTCATCAGACGGTAACTACCCCTTCCATTATATTACAGTGACCGCAGAATATATAACTAGTTCCAAGCTGACTATGGACAGAGAAACCTATCTAGTAGAATAATTATTTAAACTTTAACAATAATTCTACAGGGTAATTCTAAATGCATTATTATGCATATGTGGAAAAAAATCTAAATAAACACTAAAGCCTTACGATAAAGGCAAACTCCAGTTGGACCTTTTAAACGGATAGACGTGGAAAAAATATTAAGTTTCTTTAACTTACAAGATTATTTTATTTTAAGAGAAAAATTTCATGATGGAAGCTCGCACATTCGGCTGTCAAGCGTAAGTACAACACTTATATACATGATTGGATTGAAACAGGCTCACAAATACGAGGTAATGAGGTGGGCATTCCGTGGAGTGCCCTTGTATTTAGAGGACTGGAGGGTCCCTTTGACATACCTCTCGTAATTTAGCCAGCTTTTCAGCTACAAAGAGATTGCTCTTTGTGGTTGAAAGCCAACGTGTATTTGTAGCGGTTTTGAGAACCTGATTGTTGATGAAATGAAAGGCTGAGATGTAGAAGTTTGAACCCGTAGCAAGAAACTCGCTTTATAACTTCAGAAAATATTAACCATAAGAAATGAACTAAAAGAAAAATCTGTCACAGTCTAATAAAAAAGCTGTGATAGTCTAGTGACTGCGAGATTTTCTTGGTGGCATGTAAAGTCTGCCAACCCACACTAGATGGACTATAGCTAATCTTCCATCAATATTTAGAGGAGACCGATCCTGAGCACTGAGGCAATAACTAAACTGATGAGTAAATGAGATTAAGGGTAAGGCAGATACATTAATAAATCCGTTTATCGTGTATCTCTGCTCTTACAGCATACAGCGTAATACAACTAGGACGAGGAGTTCCTTTAACGATTAAAATCTCAGATTGGTGTAAAGAGACGCAATAATTACGTAACTACGTGTTTGTAAACAAGCCGCGCCGCCGGCAATGCACAAACGTAATAATCGTTTCCATCACCGGAATAACAACATGGCGATAACACTCCAATTCTTATTATTGCTTTTATTTAGCATCGATTTTCTTACATGAGGTTTGAATGATATCGACGTAAAGTTGAGGAAAATAGTACTGGAATTGTCAGAATAAATTGATACACACTTTCAAGAGAGTCCTGCCTTTTGGTATTTTGTTCTCTGCTGAAACACAAGCTATCATTTCATAAATATTCTCGATATTCTATCTCTTTGTACCATTTTAGGTCTTTGTTTGCGCACTAGTTATTTATGTTCAACAGATCAAGAAACTATTAATCATGAAAGTATACGGTCCAAGTTTTTGACTGTCGATGTTAAAAAGGCAAAAAAAAAACAGAGAACAGAGAATAACCTTGGAACATTAGGACAAGAAAACACTTGGCCATTGTATCCACACAAAATGTATCGATGTAGTTGTAGAGTATATACAGTTAGAAGGCTCCCAAGCACTATGTGCCAGAACCGATGTCAGGACAAGTGAGTAAATATGCCAGGGACGGCACCGAAGAACACTGAACATGAGACTATTGCTTGTGGAGTAATGCCAACTACAGACTTGACCCTGAGCTACTTTCTGACACACAATATATGGGGCAGAGGCTACGTCTGTGGAAACTAATTGCTTAATCCCTCTTTGTAGAACTATTGGCAATTCTTGTAAGGCTTTAAACAAAACCAAGTCCAAATTTTAGAATTAGATTTTCTAATTTATTGTTTTTTAAATAAAGGAGCAGCTTTTTAGGGATTTTCTGATTTTCGTTC
Organism: Craniophora ligustri; assembly: GCA_905163465.1. Taxonomy (NCBI): domain Eukaryota; kingdom Metazoa; phylum Arthropoda; class Insecta; order Lepidoptera; family Noctuidae; genus Craniophora; species Craniophora ligustri. Next base: position 535,497 of record LR990963.1, read on the forward strand.
CACGTAAGAAAGGTGAAACTCCAACTCTAATGTGTTATTTCCATTAGACCAATATTACAAGTAGTTACTTTTGAATTGTCAAAACTAGTTTGTAATGAATGTGTAAGCTGTGATGAATCTTCATATAACCTACATTGCTATCCCAATAAAGTTTGCATCCCAATAAAGACTGATAATTTGGTAGTGAGTTAATTTAGAACAAAGAAAAAAAAACAGTTTCTTTCTCGTAACAATGTTTATTATACACTCATGTTTATTTATTTTTACCTAATTCCCCACATTGACATAGGAACATCGTAAAATAAACTATCAAGCACCTAATTACCTTAAAAGTAAATCTGTAGCCATTAACAATGATTTACAGTCACTATAATCTATTCGCTCATTTTCTTAACAGTTATTGCATGTTCGTTTAGTGTCGCCCCATTAATTGGGTCATATTACTTTGAACCGTTTATTAATCACAAACCCATATTATATCGCTGGCGCTTCATAAAATTACTTGTACATTATACTTTCATGTGTTTACTGCTTACCCACTTAAATATTAACTGGCGGCTGATTTAGCTAGGGGGTGTTACTGGAAAAATTCTAACGGCCCATTAGAACTAGTTTAAGATTTGAACCATGTTTATTGTTAGCCACAAGATATTATTTTCTTGACTGTATTTTAGACTACATTGAACAATATATTATGTACCAGCTTATGACCTAATTCTCAGTGTAAGGTCAAGAATACCCGACGATAATTACATGTTACAGGATGAAGGTCAGTATTTTTATACTAACACATACGAGTATATGAGAAATTGTATGTTTTGTGACACAGAAATTACATGACTGTGTGATAGTCAGTGTATGGTCAAAAATACTGTGACTGTATTGTAACTTAGTTTCCTTCTAGCAGGGCAATGAGGAGGTTGATGCTTTGTAATTGGGCAGCAAAACCTACAAGTATGTAATCAATCTTAGGACAAATGAAACTGTAAAAGAATATCGAAACGAACAAAATGAAGTTTTTCTTCTGATCATTTTCGCAGCCAAAAACCAAATTGCTGCGCGATGAAACTGTCTTTCTACGAAAATGATTCGTTCTCAAACCGCAAACATTCGCGAAGACAAGACACGAACCACGAATAATCCGCCAGCGGCTGCGGCATGAAATCGAAAACGCACACCGCCGCCTTCACGATCCATTTCAGCATATCAAAAATTTCCTTCCACCCTTTTGTGCGAGGGAGGACGCACTATCCTGCCACTCTCTCCCTCGGAGCAATGTAGGTCGCAGGAATATTCTGACAACTCAATTGTGACGTTACATTTTACATTTGGTTTCTGTAGTCTGCTCTATGTCACAAGATAGATGAACTAGTATTAGGTACTAGCGGAGCTTGTTACTATTATATACGGTGTCATGTCTTGTCGTTTTTTAGTGTAAGCTATTTTCAGGTCCTGCTTTCAAGATATGTGAAGCTAAGCTGAATATATTCCTACCTTAATTCTTTTCCCTCTAGCCTTACAATACACAAGCACATACAAATGAATCTTCTATACGTATATTTTCGAAATACTATCGAAAAAATAATAATATTTCTGTCTGGTATTATTTCAGGCTTAGTCAATGGTTGCAAAAAAAACTTGTTGTTATTTATTACCTACTTATTATTAACATTCATTTGATCGAATCGAAGAACAGATAATTTCTCCAGAATGATTACAAAAACAATTAGGGAACTATAAAAATCAGGAGGTTCATATAAAAAAGAAAAACTGAAGCTTATTGCTTCAGTTTTTCGATGAACAGGAATTTTGCGTCTACAGATACAGCAAACAGGCCATAGATACTGTTTTCAATAACTAACAAGAGTAAAGTACGACAACTAAAGATGCAATTCTAACAACAGTTACCAAAGAAACCATTCGATATTACAGCTAAACTTCTAGAAGTTTGTAGCCCGGCGCTTGATACCGAAGTTGCATATAACCCAACTTGCTCCACAAAACTCGCTCCTACTCCTACCCAGAGAGCTACTTACAACTTGTAAGATGTGTCATCTTCCCTATCTCGTTTGACGTATCTATAACTTATATCCCTGTACACTTCGGTATCGAAGACTAGTTTGTATTACATGCATGACGTATTCAAAACTAATGTTTAAACTTGGATTAAGGTTTTAGATGCAGAACGATAAGCGTTTGAAACATTTAACTACCAGTAATAATAATAAACCTATGTCTAGCAGTGGACGTCTAACGGTTGATGTGATGAATAGTAATAATTTAATTCATCGCCACAAATTACAACGATACATACACACTATCACGCCTGTCGGCTCCGAATGATCAGGCAGAGATATACCAATGTACACTTACATTTCGCCGGTATGATTTCGGTCTCATCTAATAGGGACGAATGTGGACGAGGCAAAAGTGGTATGCAGGGACTGTAGCGCGTGGCCTACCCCCATGGGAAAAAGGCGTAAGTGTCTGTATGTAATAATAGGGAGGGGAGTCTATTGCTATCAACCGGGCACGATTCCAAACTGCTACTGAGAATTGTTTGTTTGTTTTGTATCGCCTAGTCGTGAAGTTACAGAGATATCGTTCAAAGCAAAACACTAGCAATCAGCGACATGTTTTTTGTCTCAAAGCCGACGCTAACGTAATCGACGAATGTAGGATGCTGTTTTTCCTAACTTGATATTGCAACGTCATCAAGCTACACATAACAGTATTTGCGTCATAAAACTCAAATTGCTGCATATTCCCGATATGCAATAGCAAACAGTACTATTTATTTACAGAGTTCCCGGCCGAATCCGATATTAAAAGCAAATATTGTTGTTCAAATACTTTCCAAAGCCCGCTGTCACCGGTACCGAGTGGTATTTTGGGATGGCTAGTGCGGACTAAGTAGGTGCTTTTCGGGAATACTGAATATAGCATTTTACGTTTCATAACTCACACTTCTTAAACACCTTGGCTGTTTTTGTTATTACATTTTGGATGTGCAAAAACGCCGTACTACAGATTTATGTTGTGTGTATAGATTAGATAACTAAGATCTATCTCTAACTATTCACTGCCCTTTTTTTAGGTGACGTCTTAGTGAGACTCATCACACAAACATTGGGCCATATCGAGATTAAATCGGCCGTTACATGGAAACAAAGCAGCCTTAATTCAGGTCGTAAAAGAAGGCAGTGCAACGCCACGCGCTGGATTATATTCCTCAAATAAACAACAGCTGGTGTAGTGATATAGTGACGCTATTTAGTATAGCAGCGATGTCGGCAGTTATCGGCACCACGTGACCGCGGCCGCGCGCGGCGGATATGTGCTAATCTGTGCACAAATTCTGATAACACCGTCTGCTATTGTTAGATCGTAGTGAATTGAGATCGACGGTTTTATACGTGTTGTTGTTATAATCAATATTTACTCCACACGTTTTGTAATATCGACACGTAAACACTTATAAGTACCTACAATATTTTATTTTATCAGCCCCTATTTTAAAATTGTTCTATTGGTCAACATATAATAGATAAAGAATAGAATAAATTAAGATTGCATTGTCCTCAGTCATCATCTACCAAATTTTGGCTACTACACTAGTCTAGTGCGGGTTGGTAGACTTCACACGTCATCGAGGGAATCTCTCAGGCTTGCACGTTTCCTGACCATGTTTTCCTTCACCGTTTGGGCATGTGGGCATTTAAAATCAACGGTGCCTTGGGTTAGGATCGTGGACTTCATAGCCCACAAGCTATCACAATTTAACGTGTAATTTAAACGTAAGGTTTGAACAATAAAATTGAAGATTAAACATATCCAATATTATTGAGAATCGGAATGGGTTACAGTACGAGATCCCTTGAAGATCGACCTTCACCAAGCTGGTTAATGGATGAATTTATTTTTATTCAGACTAGTACGAAAGTGTTATCTAAGCTATTTTTTTGTAGCTGACTCTATTAAAACATTGTGTTAAACAATAAACGCCACAGTGTAAAATATTACGGCTGGGTATTAAAGTAATATTTATTTAGTCAGCTGCTAACTGGTCGTGACGTAGTCAGTATGTTTGCTCTGTGTAACTCTGTAGTTTTTTCAATGACTTCAATACGCATATAGTATTGTATTCTAATGATTTTATACGTTTTAACACTTTTTGTTCGTGTTTAGTTTTAACTCAAAATACGAAACTGCAATATCACTGCCTACTATATCAATTAGATTTCCCCGTTTAGTTGTTCATTCGCATCATATACAATAACTAGCTGACCCAGCAAACGTTGTTTTGCCACATTATAGGGGAAAAATAGATGTTGGCCGATTCTCATAGATACCGGATAAGCACAAAAAATTTCATCAAAATCGGTCAAGCCGTTTCGGAGGAGTATGGCAACGAAAACTGTGACACGAGTATTTTATATATTAGATAAGATATCAAATACTCTATCAAATAATTTTGAAATGTTTAAAATCAAAAGGCTCCGATTTGCAATACATTCTAGTTGGTAGTTCCAGAGTTATTCAGTCACAATACACCGTTACCTCCCATTGTTAGGTGAGGACACCAACCAATCGAGTACCTAAGTGGAGTGGATAAACAGAAATATGCTGGGACCGTTGGACATGGAACACTGATGACCAGGTGTCGTGGCGCATGCTAAGGGAGGAATGTATCCAAGATCCAACAGGTCCTACATAGATAGATAATTGTTCTACAAGGCTGTAAAATCGTTATTTGGCGGGAGTGCATGTATTGGATACCAAGCGAGCTCACGATTCACAAAAGCACGAGATGTAAATAAGTTTACAGCAACGAGAAATACACAACTTGTAAATTTTTTTTTAATTAAAAATTAGTTATAGTATTATTATACCTACATAAACTTTTTAAAGTGAAATTACTAGGAATAATAAGTATTTTTTATATTATATTTCGTGTTTGTGACTCTGTATTTTTTTTTCTTAATAAATTATTTATTTGGCAAACGACCTGTAGCACCGAGAGTTTGATAGTACATATTATTTTATTATATTTTAATAAACAATTTTAGATTTTAGAACCGCTAGAAAGCTTTAAATAAATACTAAGTACCAACGTTAAGTCCATGCGAAAACAAATTTTCAAAATGATATATATATAAATAAAATAAATAAATAACCATGCGTAATTCATCCTATAATGCTGCGTACCGACCAGGCCCAATCAAAAGGTTACACTTACCTCATTGTATATTGTCGTTGGCTCGAAAGTCAACTACCTACTTAGTTTTTCGCGTTTGCTAATAATATGCTGCCCTGCGATAAGATCAAAGGAATTGTAGGTACTATCGTTCGGAAGGTCAGCGAAACCAATTCATTAAAGTACGTCAAGCCTATCGGTCCGAAACATAATGTAATATTAGGTTTTCTATTCATGTGCGTTTTTCGCAACTTGAAAGCAATTGAAAAAAAATTGTTTTTTTATTTTATTCTGGATGTATTTTTAGAATTTAACGAACAACATATATATTTAATAGGATCTACTGCAACATATTATTGTATTTAACGAGATGAGTGAATGAACGAAACCTTCAATGATGTAATTATATTTTTCAGTAAAAGTAAAAATTCTACGTTATCGGATAAAATTTATGTTTTCACGCTAGTAAAATGAAATAAGAATTTATCCAATAGAAGGTTTGGAATACATGAGTATTACATAATAGGCACGGTCCACCTATAAATCCGATTTCATTTTAAATCATTATTCAACTACATTGTATGTGTTCCGCATAATGTATCCGACCTTAACAATACGTGTTCGTAATATGAATAGAAATGGAACGTCAATTTATAGTAAGCTGATATTTATACTAGCAATACCTATTGCAAGTCATCACAGCCTCATTGGTAAATGAGCTTTTAGCATAGTCCATGACAAAAGCCAGAAACGTCTTGTGTTTCAGCATCGGTCACCACAAACTGCTCATGTCAAATCTGTTGCACGGAGCGTCGCTCTCACATCAGTTATCAAAAACGTTGTCTGCCAGCCAATTTACCATGAATCGTCTAGAATAGACGAACGAATAGGCATATTAATTGGTCTGTATGTACTAGACTACCGCACTAGACCAAATGTTAAAGTATATCTTCACTGTACAGTAAAGGCCAGAGAGTTTTTTAGTCCCGTTCCTATTTCTCGATTCATATAATTTTGGAATCTTCAAGGCGAAAGCAAAACGATTCTATTTAAGCTTGCATAGTAAATCCTTGGCTGCATCATTGTTTGCCACTAAGTAATACTACCAATACATAATGAAAAAGTACAGAAAGTCACTCAAATCCATTTCTGATCCGCACATGATTACGAAATGTCAGAGGTGCGTGCCCTGGATTTGAACTATGACCTCATGCCATACACGGAAGGCCTCACAACACGCATCACTGCTGATATTTTCTGTTAGTAATTATTACTGTTGATGATATAAGTATATTAATGACTAAAAAAGGATAAAATATATTTTCTGCACAAATATTATTAACAGGAAAATTTGAATTTTTGTTTGGTTGCATTTAATTATCCGAAACTACTGGTCCGATCTGAATAATTAATTCACCATTAGATTGCTACGTGGTGAACATAAGTTATATTATATTCTTCTTGTATTATATTTAAAAAGCAATTCAGGATTAAATACTCCTGCGAAGACGGGGCGGGCCGCTAGCCATAAAATAAAAATATTGCTCTTCATTCACGAAGCGTTTTTTACATTATTTCCTTTGCGGATTATGTGGGATAGTCACCATTAGTTCAGTTGATGTTCAGCTGTAGCAGACAAGTGGAACGTGTGCATAGATAAGTTTTAATTATTTCTAGCCAAGTAGGTATGTAATGATGTATGTTCACGTATCTAATATTATGTTCCTACTGACATGCTATTATTAATATGAATACCGTCATCATGTACTTATTGGACAACACAATATATTTTACATATAAATTGAGATGTATAATACTGGTCTACTGGTGGGAAGCGAATTTTTAAACTAGCGGACGTAGATTCAGTTCGCAAGTCGAAATATACATACATATACACAAACTAGCCTTCAGCTATAGGCGTACATTGCAGTACACAATTCCTAACCCGGCTAAGCATGATGACACATTATATGCATACTAATATATATTAAAAGAGATTTGCAAGTAAATATCTAAGCGAAAGCGATCTTGTTCATCATATTCGTCGGTCGCCACGATGTTCGAAATTCGAATGACTCACCAGGCCGTGACGTCAAGCTCGCTCGTTAATTCGTGAGTAGCGCCGCGATATGTGATTTAGTAAAATAGCAGTTTCGCATCGTTAATTGTATTCATTAGGAACAATTACGATTGATACAGATTCGCAGTTGATCATGATTTTTAGTCTATCGTAGTGTAAAATTAATGCACTACGTTTATTAAACAACAATTCAACAATTACTAACGTTGCTATTTTCTATGACTACTGAGACTGATATTACAGTGAAAACATACTGAAACTACGGTATCCAACGCAAATATATTAAGAAGCTTCTAATAACCCCATTAAAATATTAATAGGTAACTACAATAAATATCTAAATATCTGCAAAAGAATCACAAGTGAGTCGTCAGATAAACGACCCGTACCTATTTAATATTTTAGAATGCATACCGTTACTTTACGAGTGCTATATTAAAAAAAGGAGTAATTACTCTAGCTTTATAAAGTAAATAAATAACCGCTATTTATAGCGTGCTATTTTTCAACAAAACGCTACCGAATGTAGTTATTGAACAACGGTTTTAGACAGTACTTTACCGAATTCACCAAGTGGGTTCATTTCGGTCGGTATGAAAATTACACTACAATTTCGACTTTCGTGTTACTAGGGCGGGCGGCGACTATGAGAAATTTACTTTATATGGACGTTCTTGGAAAACGTAAAGCTGTCGCGTAATTTCATAGAATAACATATGAATGACCCGCCTGCACTATAATCGATTAATCGTGATTGCGATCTCATTCGATTGTGATTTACGACGTGACATCCAATAGGAGTGTGTACTAAACTACTCAACTAATACACATACATGTACAAGTACGTGGGTGAGTGTTATCGCTTCTACTATGTCGTAGTAATGAGGTTTTTAATTATCAATATTTATTTATTTTCTTTGTTAGGTATAGATATTTGTATCAATTGAGGTCATTGGTTATTTCGATTTAAGATATAAATCGTCGTGAGTCAACGACAAGTTTATTCGTAAATGGCGCTTCATATTCAAAATACCTTTAGTAAATATGCTATTTAAATGACATAATAACTTTTTGTCATAAATCCTTTTTACGAAACCAAAAACACAATATATCAACGGCAGCACCTGTTTTATTCAATCTTAGCTTAAAGCCTAGACCAGTTGCTCTCGCATCGCTTTGAAAACAATTGTAATTCAGCTCAGAATCCGTGTAATCCCCTCAAACTGTGTACAAATCCTGTAGGACAGCGACCGCAACACAACAGCCGGATTAATTGTGATACACAAACTGACATAGTTTATTGATGACTGGCTTACTCCTGGCAGGTTCTGAGGCGCGCGTCATGAAATATTGCGCACCTCCGAACATCTTTAGTGCCCTAATACACAATACATCAGTATTGTACTTTATACTATTAATTAGTTTAATCTTTTAATAGGAAATATGTATTATATATGGTACGTATTACATACAATTATTTATTTTTATCACATGCTCGAACGGGTAAGGAAACCCCATACAGGTTTCCTCACGATGTGACAATTTCAATGGCGTTCAATTTCCGCAATAGACTAGCGTGGTGGACTATAGACTAATCTCATGGATACCATGAGACCAGTGCTCAACAGTGGGACTGTATATGGATTGATGATGATGATTTATTTTTGTTTTTGCTAAAATTAACAAAAGTGTTATTGGTAGGTTTTCCAGGCTGTCTGAAATTATTGAAGTAATTGTAAGTGGTTATTTCCAATCTTTCCGCACCACGCAAATGAAAAAGGCGTGGAGTATTGAGATAATGAGTTGAGTAAGTGCTAAGTAAGGTTAATGAACGTAGACCAAGACAAAGCAAATGAACTGTACCAAACCGTAGCGGTAAAAATCTACAGTATCTGCTTACCCCAATGGGAGACGAACGTTATAATATTTACTATCACGACATAACATGACATTTATCACGTTATTGTAGCTGAGTATAATAAATACTAACGTTTTCCCAGTTACAAACATAGAATTACAATTTACCTACAAATCATTTACCGCAATTTGAGTATCGCGTTATTATAATGCATTTGCCGTAAGCCCTGTTGTTATAATCAAAATATAACATCAAAGCGTTCGATCGAGAAATATGTTGTTGGGTTTTTCTATAAAGTTCTCAGTAGCAGCTCAGAGTTTAGATTCGTTCCCGGTTGATGGGACAATAGGGTCGCCCACTATTACATTTGTTACCTAAAACATACCGGTGAAACCTAACCTAACCCTTCGGGGACGATAGGCGTAATCGTAGGTTATATATATTACGTAGATCAAGACATAGAATTCATAACACGATTAAGCAAAGACGAAAGTAGCACCGGTCTAACATGGCGACGATTAATTAAATGAATCACTAGCGCTAGTCGGAGATAACAATGGACAAATCCAATTCCCCTGGTGGGTAATTACTTATCTCGGGAGAGCAGAAGATAATGACTGCTCGACCGTACGCCCCATCACTACGCGAGTAACACTCAGTCACTAGTATATTGTGGAACTGGTATTGTGTTTAGCGTACGTCACTATCCTATGAAATATGTATTGCACTTTGTTATTTTTGTTTCGTAAAGAGCAAATACTATTATTTTGCAAATTATTAATAGGATTTCATAACTGAAATACCTACCTAACCTAATGAAAATATCTAATTCCATCAGTCTTCTAACTAGACAAACTAGTAGTAAAGAAGACTAACAAAGTCCAGTTGACTACTTGCTTGCCTTTATTTCATTTTTCGTTCTGTAGCTTGGATATAGGAAGTTGACACCATTCAATGATAGTCCTCCAACGAATAACAAGAATTCGATCTTTGCTTTTCTAAAAAGAACAATAAATATAGTCATTTTCGAAATTTACTTTATAAGCAAGGTGCTAGTTTTTAAGAGCCTAAATTAAAATGCCAAAAGATAACGGAAAACTAAAACCACTTTCAATACTTTACTTTAGGCATCAGTGTAAATGATAAAATAGTTTCAATCAACATAGGCAAGTAAACCTACATCGAAATGAAAGATCCGCATCAATGATTGATTTTCACGTTGGTAACCCACAACACAGGGGTTACACGGAGGATGTGTCGGCTATAATATTTATCAGCGTTGTGCAGCAGCGGTAGAAGATAACCGCGATATACGGAAAATTGTTATCGTGGCAAATTTACTACATATTGGCGAACCGTTGTACACTGCAGCTTACTTTGCCTACTTTGTTGGAACGAACGTGTATTTTACAGAGGATTTTTTTAAATTACATTGTGTACGAAGAAGGTACAGTACCTTCACAATTTCTCTGTAGCCTGATTGTTGCGAAAGTATGTAACTTGAGCTTTGTACTCCATCATAAGATATACCTAGTCATAATACGATGATAGTTTCCATCTAGCAAAACGATAGCCAAACAGAATGAAGACAGTAATAAAAAAATCTCGCCGATAAATCCTAATAATGTGTTATGACTTTATGAGTCACCATTACTGTGAGGCTATAGATAGGTTACATCAAGCCGTGAACATGTTTGCTTACATCATACTGTATTAAAAATAAATCGGGGTGACATTGTTTTTCCTATTTTACTGTTCATAGGAATATAATATTGTACTGGTTACACGAACAAATAAATACTGTACGCTATGTAAGACTTAAAAATGCGACTTCCAAAGCTTATAATATGTTCTCTTTAACCTTTCATTCAAAATAATTCCAAGAATTCCTATTTGGTACAGGATTGATTGATTGATTGATGATTTATAGTAATGATTTATAGTAATGATTTATAGTAATGATAGGACACAAGCGTAAAGAAAAATCATCAACGAAGGTATACAAAAATTTGCAAGGACCTATATACCTACTCGCCCAGAACATTAGTCGTAGTCGCCTCTGAGTCATTCAAGTTTAAGACGAAAAACAAATTAGCTAACTACAAATGTTTATTCTATGGTAAACCACGAATTCCCACGCAAATTGGCAAACTCAGCCAATTCCACAATATAAAGAAAGGGAAAAGTTTTAAAAGCATACCGCTGTGCCAACTCGAAATTTTCAATAGAAAACGATCACAAATAAATGTTTGTTTTCCACCTTCTGTAGCCGGCGCGACTGTAATTTATACTATTTAAGAGTTTGCTCATTAAGTTTGTTCGCAGGCTGCCCGAATTTGCTCAGAGCTCTAGTGGAAGAAAGGTGCTTTATGATAAACTTTTCACAATAAGTAGACATTGGAAGGGAAATAGAAACGGTCCTAACAAAGTTCGGCTACGGCCTGCCGTTTATTATAAGTTTGTTTCCACTTTTACGCTATCGATCATTTAACATTACCTGTTATTTTCATTAGACCTTGACATGGAAATGTTCAATTTTCCTGATTTCAGGAAGTTTCCCTTGAAAGTGTTTCGGTAGGTAATGTAAATTTTAAACGTGAAAGACCATAATTGCGCATTTTATTAAAGTTACACGACAAAAGGGAAAGGCCTTAATATTATGCAGCATTATCTAATCTGTTATCAGTTCAATATTATGATCGCTATTCTGCCGCCTACAAGTGCTTCACTGTTCAGTAATCTGACAAAAAATAATATTAGCCTAGACGCTATGTGTTATTAAATTCCCTAATCGTGCTTACACGCACTCTAAGCCTGCAAAACACACAGAACGGCAAGCCGTAAGGAGATTACCTACATTCGTCGTAACAATGCCATTAGATTAGATGGTCAAGGCTGCACACTGACGTAAGCGAATGCAGTACCTAACCCACCTTACACGACCGCAAGGATATCAAATACACATTACACATGAAATTAAACACGCTCTTGGCTACAGAAATGTCAACAAACTTAAGTTGTACACGATCTGTTAGTGGTGGGGCGAGTATGGCGAAACGTTGTGATTGTTTTGATATGGACGTGGGTGCCGTCGGCGTGCGGACAGTTTACACAACAGAGGCTGCACGCTTGGAGACGTCGCTTCGTTCCTCGAGCGCAGAGGTGGTGTGCTGTTATAAATACGGTAACGGCACTGGCAGTCGGCCGCTGTCGCCCCTCTCCCCGGGGCCGTGGAGGCGCTGCTCGGTCGCGTGCCGCTCATCGCCATTATCTGCGGGACCTTGGGCCGCGCCGCGCGATAAAACCACTTACCTTTTTTATTTGGAAATGGTCAGGACGCAGGGTCTCCTGGATCTCCTGCTCGGTGCCTCGCGGTGCCGCCTGCACCGAGCTGCGGAACCCGTCGAGCACCCCCTTGAACGTGAACTTCTTCATCGCGAATAACCGAGTAGCGGGTCCTTTGTCCGAAGGCCGCTCACGCCGGCCGCGGCTACATCACAGCCGTCCGCCGCGGACAGCGAGCCGGTTTTGGCGGAAGGAAGGTCGGTCGCTCCCGCGCTACACTTGGTCGCTACTGCGCAGGGCCGTCCCGGGCCGCCGCCGACGCCGACACGCGCCCGCCACGCCGACGATCGACGAAAACTAGGCGAGGCACCGCCTCCGGAATGTACGGCAATGCGGCTTCACTGACGGATCGATAGCTGGGACAGCGGTGTACACACGCGCACTGGCGACACGCTGTCAGCGAGGCTGCCGCGGACTGGCCGGAAAGAGCACGATACGACCGATCGATGTGCCTGGCTACGTTCGGGAAAGAGATGAACACATATTGCGCATGTAGGCGCGTCTTGCGGAAGAAAATATTCACAGCTGATAGGCAATTAGTTCGGCATACCGCCGCAGAGTGGCGCGCCTGCAATAACATAGCATGACGTTTCACTTCTGTCATTGTCAAGTGACAGAAACGCGTCATTTGTCAAGCCGGCTTGACCAGCACGGTTATTGGCCAGTTTGGCAAAACAACTCATGTAAATTCATTCACTTCCATATTTACGGTGATTTTCGGATTTAAAATTAATCAGAATGTCGTTTAAAGTGGTAACGAGGAACTTTTGGACATTGAGCTATTTGGGAAGTTACAAGAAGATCAGAGACAGACCATACAGGTGAAGTGTTTACCTACAATATCATTTTATGTATAAAAAGTCATTAAAATTCTGTTGATAAAAAATAATTATCTTGACTAAATACTGTTCAAGCAGTTGTTTTGTGGCGTATTTCATGTTTTATACGTATGAAGTAAAAAAATATAAGTTAGTACGTTCTCTTGCTCCAGTAAGTTTGGCGTACGTGATCGATTGATAGTTGAGTCATCGATATTGTAAATAATAACTGTGTTGTGAAGAGCAGACATACATAACTCAAGTAACATCATTTTATTTAATAAGATTGAATATGTATGGTCCATTCAACTTTTATTAAAACGGTTTATTTCAAAACAACCTTAATACAACTTATTTTTTGACAACATAACTAATTTCCTCGATATTACAATACCTATGTCGTCAACAAACAAACACTGAAGACTATATCAATCTGACTTATAAAAATCATTTGTTATATCACTTTTAATCATAATACAAAGATAAGAAAAGAAAATTAGGTCACAACTTACGAATTGAAGTATTTTCTATAAATAAAACACACATACAGGTATAATTTATCCCTATAGTCTGAAGTTTTAGCTAAGAAATCAAATATCAAGATTTAGGTTTATTAAGTGGGTAATTTATAATCATTATAATGAAGTTGTCAGTAAATTATGTACTTATTGAATATCAATACGCTAAACTCAACTTAAAGGATATGATTTGAAATATCATTGCTTTTATTAAGTACCTCACTATTTTAACAGATATTTAATGTCTTATTATAGTCCTATAATTTTTTTCAAATTAGTTTACAATAATCAGTTTTAATATAAAATTGGCCTAGTTTGGGTTATCAGTTCTTTTCCTATTGCACCAGTTCAGTATTAGTTAGACCTTGTCCACCAATCTTATTGTTACCAGATTAAAGATCAAATATTATAGTCCCTGTCCCAACTATATTATTATATGAACTATCTCATCCATTTTAGTGTTTAGGTACATATATTTTTTATTTATTGTTGGATATACCATATTTTAACCTCCAATTTTAGATTATACTGTGCTGCAATAATAGGCACAGGTTTTGCAGCATACAGCCAATCAAAAAAAAATAAAGCAAACATGAGAGAAATAATACAGCTTCAAAGTTACATGGCTGAACCTATTACACCACAGGAAATACTTGAAAAAAATGTGGATGATATGAAAACACAAATGGAACTTCTTATTATGAGGATACAAGCAGAATTCTGTAGGGCACTGGAGAAAGAAGAAGATGAGGTAAGAAGCATTTAAAACTAGCTAAAGAAATTATTTTTTTATCTGTTGGGTTCAAAATAGCATCTTATGCGAAATTCCACAATACATATATAGATTATGTAGCATTCTAGTTGGGTTCTTGTAGGTAAATAATTAAATAATTATCAATCGGACATATTTATTAACTGAATTAAAAATTACAAAATGTTGTGACATAATACAAACTTGAATGGCATGCAAGATTTTTTAATTTATGGCATCTTTGTACTTTTGCATCTGTTAGTACATTTGAAATAACATAGAAGTATTTGGGCATTTAATAAATACACATAAATTACTTATTTTCTTGTAGGCTTGGGAGGATGACAAAACAGCTGATGAATATGATTTTGAAAACGATGTTTTCATAATGTCGCCGGTACGAAACTAGAATTATTATTTAAAGATAATTTAGTACTTATAAGACACGTACATAGTTTAAGTCTATGCCGAATTGGAATGCAATATAGATGAACCTTATTTGAATTTAATCAGATTCTAGTGTGTCTAATAAGATAAACCTTTTTAATATATATTTCTGGTAAAAAATAGGTCATACTCTCTCCCTTTTAAAGCCCATCACAAGAAGTAACTAAACACAAGCATCAAAAAGAATCACAGCATCCATTGGTTAATAACAACAGTACAAATTACAATGGTTGTGGTTTATTAAAACCTCCGGCATGACGCGTTATTAATAGGTGGGTGCAAATCTAATTAGCGCGAGGTGCACGTAATTAATATCATGATACATAATATCTAATGAGGGCATTGACCCATACCGTAAAAGTCCATTTCATCGTGCAAGCCTACAGTCGAAATGCCGAAATGATGAAATGCCGAGTCTTTTTTTTACAAATCAGGAGGCCAAATTCAAAGTAGATAGATGGATGCGAAAGGAAGGCGGTGGCGGCATCACATGCGTGCTGCAAGACGGCCGGGTCTTTGAGAAGGCAGGAGTCAATATTTCCGTGGTCTCTGGGACCCTACCCCCGGCGGCAGTCCAACAGATGAGGAGCAGGTAAGTCGTTAACGTCAACATGTATCATAGAGATGACACCCCTTACAGTAAATGTTTTAAGAAGTTTTGGCTTAGTGTTTTGTATATAAAGTTAAGGTTAAGGATACAGGTTTTTTTAGAGCCTGGGTGTGCATATTATATGGTTTATTGTATGTATGGCGATATCTTTAAAAACGAAATAAATCGAGATTGCGGAGAAAGTCCTGTGTGCAAAATCTCGTGAGTCGTATTCTTTACGTGTTGAAATACTGTGTAATTGTCACGAATCTCCACACTCGCTGTCTATGGAACGATATGTACATTTCTAAACATTAAAAAATCTTACGTAGTATGTATACACTCTTATGGTTTTCGACCGCGAAACAGAACGTAACTATTATCACTTTATCATAGCGTTGCTTATCTTTCGTTTTCCCGTCTAACATGTACGGTGTACCATCAATTTTGTAATGCACAAGGTAATACAATCTAAAGATAAATGTGTCCACTCAATCGGCCTGTGATAACGCGCTCAGTAAGATGCTCCACTTCATATATTATACATAACTTTCTTCCGGGTGTCGACGGCTTTTAAAAACTGAGCTACTTTATTTAATTTAAAGCGTTGTAGGTAGTTACTAAGATGTTTTCCTTTGTCGTGACTGCATTGATTGTGTAAGTAAAGTAAGTACCTATCACTATACCAGTCGATCACTCAAACACTGCTCCAATCGCCGTAGTATTAAGTTTAGTGTAATGTAAAACACATTTAGTTGAAGTTCGGCGTATTGAATAGTTCGATTCTATTGGCGATCACGTATAGACCTAGGCCACGGTTAGGCGTTGGGCTCAAAAGAAACTAAATAAAAAAATAAATGTGGTTTAAGACTAGCAGGTTTTATCAGGAAGTCGAACAGAGTAATACGGCGTGAACAACATCTGTACAAATATCGCGTCTGTCGTAATCGTCAGTAGCCAATCGCGGAAATAAGCCGGTATTAAGTTCCATTCTCTGCAATCAGTCTACTCGCCATATAAGTCCGCAACGTTATTTAGAGAGTTATAATATGTTCGATGAATGGAAAGCCGACTTAACAATTGTTCGGATTTAATGAATAAAACAATTATACGGGCTCGGTTCCCATAATCATAGAGAAATAAACAGAATTAGGTAATCTAAAGCAGTCCGCAGTCATCCCGATTCTCGACCACAGCTCGCTTTATCCCCTCTTGGAACAAATATTGGTATAGCCTTATTGTATTGGTACCATACAGACCGCACTCATACAATTTCAATTCACTTCCTTATCTGTATCGCAAGAATGCTCTTATTGTTCCTCTTCATGTTATCAAAATAACGACTTTGACGCTGTAATTTTTGATATGGCGTAATCACTGAGGGTCAAAAATCATAACTAATTTCAAATGGAACTCTGATTTGCAATCTTTTCAATATTTGACACAGCTGTGTAGATGATAGTGATGGACGATGATATAACTCTACAAACTATTTACTGAGTTGACTTTCCATCGAGTTAGGTTAGGTCTCTGTAATTATTTTAATAGAAAACCAAAGATTACACCAAGGCATGACCAGGTGTGACCAGGAAAAATCTTAGCGGCCAAAACTTTACTCAAGATAAATTTTGCAAAAAAAAAACATTAAAAACATCGTGATAGAGAGAGATAGCTTTTGTTATTGGTTTTCTAAATTGTGCCGGTGCTTTACATCTATGAGCCTTTACCACGATTTGTAAAAACAGTACGTGATCTTTCGTTCTTGCTGTTGCTGACTTGCATCAACCAATCATTATTGTTTTGGTATCACTCGGTCAGTTCTTATTCAATTTACGTCCGTATATGTTCTGTGAGAATTCTCTTATTGTTTGAAGAGAAAAACTATGTTATCACAATAACCACTTGGACGTAGGACTGTAGTTTTTGATATGACGCTATCTGCAAAGGTCAAAAATCATAACTTATTTGAAATTTAAACTACTACATTTGATTCCCGTCGAGTGATGATGAAGCTTCTATTACGTATGCTTGGGATTGAGGACCAGTCATCAATATAAGAGCATATCAGAGATTATATCATTGAATTGAATTATTATTATATTGAAGATTTTTAGCCTTCGTTGCAGTGAGTCTCAAAACAATTTTCAAGCGTCATAAGTTGATAACACATTAACGATCGTTTAATAACACTTAATATTCCAATAAGCAATAAATTTTCACTGCATTAATTTAGTGCGTCTCGTTTTCTTTCGTACATATCGTACTTACTCGGCGTTTTATATTAATTTTACATGACTTGTAAAAATGTCTTCTAAAGATCTATTTACAGATTTAAATATCATTAATCACTCTTATGACATTTCTGTTTACGTTATCAGGGGTAAGAACCTCCAGAATGCGGAGCTGCCATTCTTCGCGGCGGGGGTGAGCGCGGTGATCCACCCGCGCAACCCTATGGTGCCGACAATACACTTCAACTACAGATACTTTGAAGTCAAAGATAAGGATGGTAAGTAAGGAAAGCTCTTGTTCCTTTGAATGACAAGCAAGTTGTTGGTGAAACAAACTCGATGACCGAACGGTATGTGGGGTACGAGTGATCTAATTTTTTATTTAAGTCCATCTATAAAATTACCATGGGGTGCAATGAAGGATTGAGTGGCAGTTTTGTGACAGATAATAAGTATATTAATAAAACAATAGAAAAGGCTGAACGTTTAAATAATATCAAAATGACAACCTAAGCCTGACTGGGCTGTGGTAGCTTCATGGTGTGACCAGTGGACTGAGATGACAAAGTTCACGAGTTCAAACCGTAGGCACGCACCACTGACTTTTCGGAGGTTCAAACGGTGAAGGAAAACATCGTGAGGGAACCTGCATGCTTGAGAGATCTCGATGGCATGTGAAGTCTGCCAATGCCAACCCGTAGTAGGCTAGCGTAGTGGACTATAGCCTAATCCCTCTCAAATGAGAGGAGACCCGTGCCCAGCAGTGAGACAATAATGGGTTAATGATGAACCAGACTAAGCAAGGTTGCAGGACTGGAGATCACCAGGTGCGCCGTTCACATATTTTATTTTGCATCTATAAGATCGACGCGTATTAGTATGTATATGTATTGAGGTATTAAAATAGTTAGTAAGCCGTAGAACCGGGAAAAATTGCCGGTGGCGGGTAACCAACTATCGCCCTATATTTACAACAGCCGAACAACGGTTAAGAAAGGAAAAAAAAATAGTAAATACTTTTTTCCAGGTGTACAGTGGTGGTTCGGCGGGGGCACTGATCTGACCCCTTACTATCTGAACGACCAGGATGCTGTACACTTCCATCTCACGTTGAAGCACGCATGTGACGCTCATGACGAGACCTATTATGAAAAGTGAGTATGTACAACAAACTGCTTACAAGACTTTATTTTTTATACCACTTTGTAGAATTTACAAATAAAGCCAAAGATAAAGGATATACCGATTATATAGGATTCAAAAATGTTGAAGCGAAAAGATGTTTTGTGTATAATTTCACACATAAATAAAACCGTTTAAAAATGGGAAGAAGTTCATAATCGTTTTCTACTATTGGTAGAAAATCTTTTATTTAGCAACACTGACTCGTTTTCAGTGATTCGTTATTATATTATTAACAATGACGATGTGGTTTGAATGCGCAAAACAGGTGTTTTAAAAATAGGTGTTTCCTTGTTTATCATAATGTGGTATAATTAGTATAATAATCTTTATGACGACATTTTAATTACCAGGTTCAAGAAATGGTGCGATGACTATTTTTATATTCCCCATCGTGGTGAGAGAAGAGGAATCGGCGGTATCTTCTTTGATGACATCGACTCACCAAACCAAGAGTCCGCCTTCAAGTTTGTGACGTCCTGTGCTGAAGCTGTTATTCCTAGTTATTTACCTATTGGTAAGACCAATTTACTACAAAAGATTTAGTACAATTTATGCGTTATGTATATTTATTTTTACACACAGTTTGTAAAGTTTAGTTAAAATCGGTTTATTAGTTCATAACATGACATTAAATTATATAATATTTTAAAAAAATCATAATATTCCGAGTTTAATTCCTTCTCGATAAAATATTTTGACAAATGCTTGATAATGATAACACTTCTACAATATTAATATTAGTTACTATCCTATGGTTATAAAAGCCAAATAAATAAGTTCATTTACTCTAAGGCTTAAAACTCATTTCAACTTACGGACCTAACTGCTTGTTCCAGTTCAAAAGCACAAAGATGACGCGTATGGCTATGCGGAGCGCCAGTGGCAGCTGCTGCGGAGAGGTCGCTACGTGGAGTTCAACCTTATGTACGACCGCGGCACCAAGTTCGGCCTCCACACCCCTCAGGCGCGCTACGAGTCCATCCTCATGTCTCTGCCGCTCAACGCTGTGAGTATACGGACCCGAACAGGAACGCTGGTCTGATTTGTCAAAATTGTTATAGTGTAGTATAAACGCAACAAAAATCGTTTGTATTTTATTTTCAGACGTTTTATTTTAAAATCAAAGCATATTATCAAATAAAACATCTGAAAATAAAGTCCTGTACAAAACCAGGCTTGGCACCCACGCGCAGTATAGGGTTTCGAATTTATCCGTTAGTTAACTATTTACTTGTACACTTAAAAATACTACTTAGCTGTAATAGTGAACAATAAAATAACAATTAAGCAAAAAAAAATTAAAAAAATATTGATCCCCACTTTGCACAAAAACATGTTCAAGATTTTATTTAAGATTAATATTCACATTAGCAGTACTACGTCTCTGACCTATGTTGCGGGCAGACAAACCAATGTTCCAATAGAAGACGGGAAAAGGATATACCTAAAACGAACATTTTGTATATTCATGTTTTGTTACAGAAATGGGAGTACATGAACGTACCCAAACAGGATTCGCCAGAAGAAAGATTGATGACGGTGTTAAAGCAGCCCCTCGACTGGCTCAATTTAAACAAAGACCAGCGGAGCGCAGCTTGAAAGAAAAAGTATATTGGTTATGGGCTCTAGTAGTACTGTGTTAAAAAACTCTCTTGTAATATACTGTTTTATAAATGAATTTACATTACACTTTTACAATGTTTGTGTTGTTTGAATATATTCTTAAGTATGATGAAAAAAGCTGTAATAGCCTAGTTAGTGGCTGGATCAATGGACTGTGAAAGTCAAAGGTGTCTAGTTCGAACCAAAAGCACGCACCACTGACTTTTTGGAAGTTATGTGTTTATAAACACATTCATTGATTACATGCTGGAATGGTGAAGAAAAACATCGTGAGGAAACCTACATGCTTGAGAGATTTTCTCAATGGTGTTTGTAATCTGCCAACCCGTATAGCGTGGTAGACTGCCTAATCCCTGTGAATACGACAAGACCCGCCTTCAGGAATGGGACAATAATGGGTGGGCAAACCTTTGCTACTACAGGCTTTTATTAACACAAGATTTCGATCTTTTTCTATGACACAAAACCCATTGTGTCATTTTAAAAAGTTATGCGTGGTTAAACATAAAAAAAATATTTACGCGTCGATTTCAGAACCTCCTCCGTTTTTTTGTTTCGTATGTTGAAAATGACAAAATTGAAGTCAGTGCCCAGCCATTTCGACTATTATCGAATCCAATATTAATGCTAATTGGAAAGTTGTTTTAAAAAGCACCTTAACCTTTAACACAATGCGTAACTACGGAGTGGCAGTGGAAGCAAATAGCAACAGGCCCCCAGCCGCATAAGGGGCCCCTGCCCGAAAAGTCGCTAGCTTTTTTTATATCAAATAAACAAGCTTATCGACGAAAAGAGTCCCTAGAACGACTTTAATGAGACCCCATCTTAGTAATTTGCCACGGGCTGCAGATGGTACAGTTACGACAACACAGTTCATTAATGCAAATATGATGCAGTTAATCGAAACGCAAACAACTTGGAAATAAAACAAAATACCCATAGATATAACTCTCGGCTATAACCGCTATAACATTTTTTTTTTGTAGTAGCCCAATGCTTAACTCGTATTCCTATATATTTAGTTAAAAATGAAATTATTTAATGGTAAATATTTCATATAATTTACAATTATTGATATTGAGCCCAATTTAATTGTTTATTGTATTATGTCGGTTTCATGAATAGTAATTGGCTAAAAAACATTTAATTTCCTATGATACAATTAAAAACACATTATACAGACAAATTAATTAAAAACGACTATTTACTAAACTTAAAAATAAACAATTAAAAAAAAGAAGTTATAGGGCGTCAAAAAACACGTCCCCGACGCTGTCAGGGGGTAGAGTGCCCAGAAGACTGGCGGCATTGCCACGTTGAATGGCAATGCTAATTCTTTGTCCGAAAAATACGACAGCCTTTGGGTCACGTGAAAGGTCGAACCTTACACTCAGGATGGCCGAGTGTAAGGTTATTATGCGTTGGTCCTGATCCGTGTATGAGGACATACACGAGGTCAGGATGGACGAGTGTAAGGTTTATGATCTAAATACCCATTTTTAAGAATATTTTGCATCATATTTGGCTTATATTTTTTAATTATTATGGAATCATTATGGGTGTTTCATTATTCAAATCAAGTAAATAGTAAAATAAGTAAAAAGAGCCTGCAATGGTATCCTGGGGCTGGTCACGTTTTAAATATCTTTTATTTTAGGGAGAATATTTTACCGATTTAGTAGCTTAATCTAAAGTTACAACACTACATAGCAACTGGCAACACTGCATTTGAACTGTCAACTAAATTGTCACTTTCTCAATGGCATCAATGTTGTGAACGTGATTTTCTTATTACTAAAGTGTTTACTCGACAAGTTTTATTGCTTTTCTCCGATACATCTACGTCATCGCCACCGTAACATAAATTCGTTCAAGTGACCAGTATTACGTCGTAAATTCAATACGAAATGTCATAAATATGTGGCGCGCGTAACGGATGCATCGTTTCCTACATTCCTTCGCCATAAACGAAACTTAACGTTTGTTTCCTATGTGATGTTATTACAAAGTGGCGGCAGCTAGTCCAGGAACATGCCTTTCAAGTTGAAGTTGAAGAAGACGCGGCAATATAATGTTGCGTCCAAGAGTTTGTTTGTGATAAGTGTGGAGCTGCTGGATGGCGGGGTTGCGGATTGCACGCTATCCGTGGACAGTACGGGGCAGGAGTGCTTGGACAATGTGTGCCAGCGGCAGGCTGTCATGCAGCCTGAGCTATTCGGCCTGCGCTACGTGAACCGCAGCCAGCAGCCGCGCTGGGTGCAACTCGAGCGCCCGCTTAAGCGACAGCTCGAGAAGTACGCCTCCTCCCATCAGCTATACCTTCGCGTTATGTACTATGTCATATCTGGCACCAGCCTTATCACTGATGAGGTGACAAGGTACCACTACTTCTTGCAACTGAAGAATGATTTAATAGAAGGCAGAATTATATGTGACTGCCAGCAAGCTGTGGTACTTGCGTCTTACAGCAGGCAGGCAGAGTATGGCAATCATGACCGGGAGAGACACACAGTTGAATACCTTAAAAACTTGCTGACATTTCCCAAACAAATGTTGGATGGAGGGCAGATTATTGATGGAAGTACTTTGGCTGAGACCGGGCGGCTGGAATGGCTCACAGAAGCAGTCATTCAGCATCATATGGCTCTGCATAACATGTCACAGGTATAACCAATGATTGGATAATTAACCTTAGTACCTAATACACCAGTCTGTATAATCTATATTCTGGCATTTAGTTAGCAGAATATCATTGCCAATATGCCATTTTATGAAGCAATAACCCTGTAACTAATAAGAACATGTGTGTCTTCTAAAAATAACCACACAGTCCAGTCAATCTTATTTATAAATATGATTCTCGTTCAAATACAACTTGACCTTTGCTCAAACTCTAGCAAATTTTGGTTCCCATTCAATGATTCACGGACTTTGTTTCATCTCTTCAGGATTAGGTAGGTGCCCCTACATATTTTTTGAATATACATATGTATGAGTATACTTTACTGTATTTATTCCTTGAACAAGTTATAATCATTCACATTTGGAAATTAGGTTTACTTAAACCATTAAATGGCCACAGTCTGATGTAGGATTGGTATTTTATCATATGAATCACAAAGGGTGTGAGAAATAATTTCTACAATAACAGTGGCAGCTATGCAATAATATCACAGGTGATTGCAACAAATTATTAACTGCAAATCTAACTGATAATTGATAGTGTATTGGCAGATAGCAATACTTAGATAATAAAAAGTGGTGAACTCATTCTTTATCATACCTAATCTGTAAACCTCTGCATTAAAAACCTTTGTGCCTACATAGAATTACTCTAATCAACCATGTTGTAGGGCATAAAAGGACTCGACATGCAACACCACCATCAGCAGGACATTTCATGATAAGCTCAGACTGCCTGGAACCATTCCATACAAACTTTTAATATTATATTAAAAGAATGATTATTTATACTCTAAACTACCTATGTAGTGCAAATATAATTCAAATAGATATTAGGCAGAATCAAACATTTAATAATAATATCTTGCTATGAATAAAAAAATCTTAAACATCTATGTAATAAGAATCATTTACATTGAAATTTTGTTTAAATAAATATTAATGCAATTAAAAATATTTCACTATTAAATTCCCACAATGTTAAAATAATATATTATAATAGCTGAGATAAAAATCTCAATGTAAACAATGAAGAGTCGGCTTGTAATCTATTCATAAAAGAATTAAATTATAATGCAATTAAGATAATTACTAAAACTGTCATGTACAAACAGAAAGAATACATTATTTATAACTGTATCTATGCTAATATAACTGTTTCGCCCTGAGTTTGTGTGGAATGTTACTGTGTTTACAATTTATTTGAAAAGATTGTACTATGAGCACTTTGGGGTGTGATTAACTATATTTTTTCCGGCACTTTATTGACTAATCATATTGGAAAATGCATTTTAAATAGGTGATAAATGGAGAAACTCATACCTCAGTAGGTATGAGTGTGTCATATGTTATTAATTTTGAGACGTTTCTATCCTCAATATCAAATCTTCTGCATGTCTGGATCCTCACTTATCAATATCTTCTGATGGCGTCGTACCTTAAACTCTTGTACGCTTAGGCCTACAATCTTATATTGTAATAAATCTAGGTGTTAGACCTCTGAAATTTCGTTGTTCATTGAGTTAGCTTTTCCTGTTATGTGAAAAGGCACATTAACTAGCTACCAAATGGTTGTATTTGCTACTGTCTGTATTCCTTGTCATTTCATTTCATTATGACCTCTATGATGGTGATGATGGTGCAAATTAAGTGGTGTAAGAGTGGCACCAAACAAACTTAATCTATGTAGGTATACCGTTGAGTGGATTGAGGGCAATGGAACTGATAATCTGCTTAAGAGATTAATTAATATTTCACCCTGTAATCACTCTGACTATCGTCTATTTAAAAAGCCAAAATAAAAAGCAAAGTTAAAACTATTCTCCATGCTAATTTTTTTTATAAATTTAATGAAAGTAAAATGCTATTTAAACTGTTGCTGTTATCTTCAATGTAATCATTATGTATATTTGATAAGACATGTTCGCCGACACTTCAAGAACACGCCTCAAATACCACCATGTCTCATTACCACGATAGCGATCTTAATGCACAAGCTAATTGTTTATAAATGGCGACAGAATTGAGTGATAGTTAAACAAAACGGCAATATGAACTTTACGATCGTTTTTTAAACATTTCGTAGACATAACTTACAGTATGAATTTGAATCTGTTGATAATCTTCGTGATTATCAGAATATTAATGATCTCAACTCTGATATCTCAGAGTTATACTCGACTATCTATCTGAAGGAGAGGTAAAGACTGCGAGGTTCCTTAGTACCCGGTTCCTATACACCTGGTGATCCTTAGCGGAAATCTATGTCCAGTAGTGGACGCCTAACGGTTGATATGATGATGATACAGGAAGCTATAAACCCAAGCTCCTGATCCCCAAGTTCTCAGTGAATGGGACGGTTGGCTTCATCAATTATTTCATGATAACTAATCAGTAAAATGTCGGTGCGTCCTACGCGTTGCCACATAGGTATTTACTACGTCCGTTCGTGTACTATATTATGTGCACCTAAATATGAATGAAATCAATTCGTCGCACTTTACGTTTAGCGTTACGTGACCGCGTCCGCTGTTACTGTCGATATGGTTTCGAGTATTTTATGCCCGACAATGTTTAACAGTTTAAAAAAGAAAATCAGCTTTCATGTTTCCTTAAAACTCCTTTGTTTAAACCGCTATAATTACAGCTACTTATTTAATGAAGCAAGATAACGCCAGTTAGTGTGTAACTTGAATATATCTCCAGGTAATAAATTATCGAAATAAACTATCGAAATTACATCCAAATCCGTTAAGCGGTTTTTGTGTGAAATAGCAACAAACATCCATACAAACTTTCGCGTTAATAATATTGGTAGGATGTGTTAACCAAAACTTTTGGTATTTTGCCTGCATATAGGTACAAGCCACACAGCCAAACAGGGAGACAAACAGTCAGCAAGTTTAATAGTGAGGTTACTAACACCATATGAATACGAAACTAGGCGGTATATTCTCAGGAGATTTAAGGATATCTTCATAGATCAGCTATTAAACATCATTAAATTTACGAAAAAACACAGCGACGGTAAATCTTGAACAAGATATGTGAAACTTCAGTTTTCATATTAAAATAAATCTTGTACACAGGCACAAGCAGAAGAAGGATTCATCACGACATGCCAGCAGCTCCGAGGGTACGGGCAGGAGATGTTCAGCGCGCGCGACCAGCTCAACCAGAGCGAGGTCACCATCGCCATATCCCTCACTGGCATCAGGGTGCTGACAGAGACCAGCGAGACGCCGCACTTCTATAGGTATGTTTTTGTTTATGGTTGAATGAACTGCCTCGTTCGTCTAGAGCTCGCCACAAGAGCTCTTGTATTCGATTCCCAGGTCGAGTGTAATTGGGTTTTTCTATGAAATACTCAGTAGTAGCTTGCCCGGTTAATGGCAATAGATTCGCCCCCTATTACATGGGACCTAAAACATACCGGCGAAACGTGGCTGCGTATTAGTGCACCTCTGCCTAATCTTTCGGGAACGATAGCCGTGATGGTATGTTAAGTTGTTTATGGTGTGGACACCTTCAAAAAGCACCTGGGAGAAAGAGACCGGGTAGTGTGGAAAGTGACCTGCTGATCACCATCAGCACATTAATAATAATATATCCGAACAATCAAAAGAAATTATATGGCATTTCTGGGTCATTAATCATCAGAGATTTGAAGTCGTCATCATCAATCCTTTTACAGACTCACTGCAGAACGCACGGTCGGGGAAGTTTCCTCACGATGTTTTACTTCACCGTTTTAACATCCGATAAATACGCATGTAACGAAAAGTCAGTGCTGTGTGCTTTGGGACCGAACTCAGGACCTTTGACCTCACAGTCCACTGGTCAAACTACTAAGCTATCAGCCCTCGGTTGCTCGGCAGAAAATTATATTTAATCACAGGCCAGTCAAGCATTTTCGAATTGATTGTTTGTAAAATAAGAGAGAGTGTTTGAGTAATAATATTATAAAGACGTTTTAAATGTAGGATAGCGTGATGGACAAAACCTAAGTAATCTCACTTTAAATTAGTGGGAACTCGTGCCCATCAGTGGGACAGTAAAATATGGGTTGATGATGAAAAATTAAGCATAACGGTTAATAAACCTGAAACATGATAAATATTCCGTCGTCGCACGCCGTTGAAAATATTTCCGGGTTCACATAATAACCTACACCATTGTCTGGACATAATAAGTGTTTAAATATTTATTCTGAAACCTGAAAACGTATGATCGCAATGGTCATTGTTGGTAATAAATCAATGTGCCTTAGGCTTCGATCATCTTGCGTACAATAAGAAATAATTATGCAGGAAAGTAATAAAATCTTTTTGTATTTTTTAGCTTATTTCAAGCTAAGATTATTAAATTTTAAGAAAGAAAAATTCAACCTCAGGCGGGTCTCGAACCCGCGTCTTCTGGATTGGTACTCCAGACGCTCTGCCAACTGAGCCACCGAGGTATCCGCCTGATGTGTTGAATTTTGCTTTCTTTTTGTTATTTATGTCTTACGGCGACATAGCAATATCGATTGGACAATTCTGTCCAACCCAGAATACTCCCTTTACAGCGAGTAGATTCCGGATGATATTGCATTGCCTTTTTTTATAAAATCTTTTTGTATTTTTTAGCTTATTTCAAGCTAAGATTATTAAATTTTAAGAAAGAAAAAGTAAAAAGTAATTATGAAAGAATTCATTTTATTCATGGAATCATGCCACTTGTTAACCGACTTCAAAATAAGGCGGTTATCCTGTGTTCACCAATTACTACTACTGTGAACCGATTTCAGAGATTGGCTCCAAAAATAGTTCAATTTGATGTAGGTTAAAGGTATGATATTTTTAGAACATTTTTTATTATACTCAAGATTTGATTTAGTATTATTTTTAACTTTTAAATGCTATAAAATATTTTTGAAGTCGGTTTTCTTTTGCTAAAAAAGTTTTTTTACTAATTATATCTGTGAGCTGTGGTAGCCTAATGGTATGACCAGTGGACAGAGATGTCAAAGGTCTCGAGTTCGAACCCCAGGCACTACTGACTTTTGGATAGATTTAATAAGTGTGTGATGGGGCAAAACACGTCTTCTCTATTAAATATGGATGTGTTTTAATTTTAATAACCTCACGATTATTCGAGGTAGATCCTGAGTTTATTAAAATTAACAAGTCATATCTAAATTACGATGGAATTGATGGCTGGCCCTACTAATAGCTGCGTAAATCGACAATGATCTTAGAAAATGTATGCAATTTAATGAAATCGTTGTCCATAACATCAATTTTCTTTATACACCTCAATAATTTAGAAAGATTTATAGCATTAATAAGTAACAGTCTATCAATCTACCTGTGTGTATCGTTCCGACAACAATTACATTCGCAAATGGCGTGCAAATATTAATTTGCCGCATCAATATTCATGTTGATCTAACAACCAATGTAAACGGGTTTCTGTCGTAACTTGCAACAGATAATTGCTCCTGAGGCATCTTATCTTAACATACCATCACGCCTGTCGTCCCCGAAGGGTTAGGCAGAGGTGTACTAATATACACCCACATTTCGCCTGTAGGTTTTTAGGTCCCATGTAGCACGGGATGAGCCTATTGCCGTCTACCGAGCACGAATTCATACCCCGAGCTGCTATTGAGAATGTCACAGGAAAACCCAATAACGCTTTGCTCGACCTGGGAATCGACAACTCGGCCAACGAGGCAGTTTACTTTACTTTCGAGAATCTTATCTTTTACTTACTTGAATGACTAAATAAACCGTTACTATTTGTAAACTAAATAAAGTAACAATTTCAAAAGACCTTGTTTGATTCTTTAGTTCTTCGTAGTAAGGTTACTATAAATTGGCCAATTTTCCTCCTAAAATTCTTACGCTACGCCACTGGGCAGCCTAAAATCTGAACTGTTTACGTTCAGATTTTAGGCTGCCCAGTGGCGTAGCGTGGGGGGGGGGGGGGGAAGAGCGGGACCATGGCCCCGGGCGGCATATGACAGGAGGCGGCATCAAGTGCCATGTTTTTTTATACTACTAGAATAGAGGGCGGCAAATTTCCACACAGCCCCACTTCACCGAGTGATGTCGGAGTTATTCATTACTAAACTATGACGTCAATATTCAGTAGTGTTGTCTCATTGTCTGTAAATTATTTCATAACATCTATTATATGGCTTAGCGATCAGCTTATGAGTCACGAGTTGCGGGTTTGACCCCCGCAAAGTCCAAATGTTAGATATTCCCACGACAAAGGAGAAAATCCAAAGGTTACTTTAAAAATAATCAAAACTACCCACATCAAATTTGTAATTTTTCATTCTTACTTTTAAATTTACAGAATTTTGTAAGTATATGGTGTCATTTTAAAAAATACATCCAATATCTTGCTCCAGTCGCTCATCCAGACTGTCTTCCAGATGGATGGATATAACGAATGTGATCAACCACAAGCGCACGTTCAGCATCGAGTGTCAGAAGCAGACGGGCTCGGCGTCCTTCACGCTGGCGAGCCCCGAGGACGGCAAGTACGTGTGGTGGTCGTGCGTGCAGCAGCACACCTTCTACATGAAGCACCAGAGCGTGCTCAGCGAAGCGCCCCGAGACGAGCACAGGCCTAAGTTCCAGGTGACTACTTATTGCAAGATTTGTAGGTGTTTTTTGATAGATTTCAAGATTTCTTGCTCAAAAGAGAACTAGCCGACTGGGGAAGTACCTCCGCCTTAGATAAAATCGCAGTGAAGCAACAATAGTTGTGTTCCAGCGAGTGATAAGGTTGCCAGAGCTCGTTGTGGGAGTGACTGTTCTGATAGCATTGGAGTAGAATCGCTCCTATTTTAAGAAACCTTATGTTTCTACAGGGTCGGCAACGCTCGAGCGATACATCTGGTGTAGTACTCGTCCATGGGCTACGATAACCGCTTACCATAAGGCGGGGGCTGTAGGTTTGTTTGTCAGAACAAGTAGACTCATATATCTCAAATTGATCAAGTCATCTAGTCCTTTTCGTTCTTCATTTCGATCGCTTGTTCATTTCTTTTCTATTTCTGATCATAATACTTGGAAATATTTGCAAGAAAAGTTTGTGCATAATTTCCTGTCTCACGGTACATTCTCCGATAACTCTCCTCGCATATTATATTTAGCGGCTGGTTAGCGTTTTTTCAATAGTTTTTGCTCATTAACGTAGCTTAGTTAATCATCAGATGGTGTTTGTTATCGTTAAATAATAATTAGCGAGTAATGCGTGCAATGGAGCGCACGCTCCTTCTCTGCGTCGCATCACTGCACCATCCATTGAGCGATGTGATCACGACCAGTCACGATCAGTTCTTAACCACTAAATGATACAGCTTGTCATATAATAGAATACGTTTGTGTTGAATAATTTAAAAAAGACGTCGCCTAATTATTTAATCCTCTGCCTTGCGGCAAGTAAGGCTTCGCGCCTATAATTACATGGCCCCAATGATAGAGTTGATGTTGGCGGGTGCAGTCCTATATACCCCGTCCATGGACGACGTATAACGGTCCATGAGCATTCGTTCCTACCGACTACGAGACTGTATCGTGGATGCGTTTACAAACGTACGTTCATATACTCAATTACTCAGACCCGGAACTAGTACCTACCTGTAAGCCATAAAAATATTTGTTTTGTGTGGGGATCGTATCCACGACCCGTGACAACGCACAAATCGACCGCTCAGCCACGGCGCCAAATGTGGCGTCAAAGTCTGCCTCTGTTTGACAACATCCGCACTGAATCTAAATAATTAGGTGCGCAAAATGATTAGTTTTATACGAATTAAATTTTTTCCCAAACATACATAAAAGAAAGCGAGTCAATAAAAAGGGTATACAACGTACATGCGTAGGTAATCAAAATGTTAAAATAAAATCACTCTTGTGATATTGTAAATCAAATTTAATGAACTAAACAAACACTAGCGGAAGACAAAAACTGCACAGTACGCGCAGTAACATGAACAGCCAGGTGTGATCGCGAGATAATGCAGCACGCGCGCGCGCACACCGCGACCGCGGCGACCGAGAACACTTCCCCGAGCGATCCGTATCTATCGATCATTTGACTATCGACAAGTGTTGGTGAAAGTGCACATAACTATATACATGCTTCAGGGAAGACTGATTGTTACGTTAATTTACGTTTTGAGAAGACGCCACCCCTCACTAGAATTGTCTACTGTGTCGTGGATGCGTTTACAAACACGAATTTTCGCATACACAAACGCACAGATCCGATAAAACTACCTGTAAATCATTTGATCACCTTGATATTGAACGATAAAAATATATTTGTTTACAAATATTCGCACGACCATCTATAGTCTAGACGCGTACAGGGTCGCAATTACCAATACCTGATGTCCCATGGCATATCATAAATCAATATTTGGTTATAATCACCAAGCAAGGTATTGACTTGATCACCACAATATGAGACTCTGAGATAGTATGTTGTAGATTAAATAAGCGCTCTCATACGAGATTATTAAACTGTCGTCCAGCATTGGGATTGTGTAGTGGCCTACGCAAATGTCCAACCGTCGACCGTCCTACAAACGGATCGTTGAGCTCCCTACATTATGGTTGAACTACATATATGACGACTGATGCATAACTGTCGTTGACAGGGTCAGGTCACCTTAACGCTGTTATTGTGCTTTTTTAAAAGCACATTTCCTACTTTTTAAGTCTGTGTGTCTGTCTATGTCATCGTAAACCTAAACGAATGGACAGATTTTGATGCCGATATTTTTTGTTTGAAAGCTGAGGTGATCGAGAAGCTTCTTAGCTACATTATGAAGATCTGTTCAAGGGTTTCAAGTTCATCAGCTCTTTGTTAGCTGCAGTAGGAATCGTCGAGGCTTACTTTAAGATTCACGAAAGAGTTTTTAGTTAGTAACAGTGGTGAAGGCAGGTGTTCATCGAATCCAGCGGCCGTATATCAGTATTATGTTGAGAGAAACCGTTACACATGTATTTTATTGTTATGTCCCACATATTTGGGTTGGTTGCGTTTCATTTGTGCTCTTTGTTAAGCGGTGCGTGCTCGTCAGACATTTTTGCTCTAATTTAATTAAACAAATACAATACTATGTAGTTATTGTTTGAAAGCGATGTAGAAAACTGTGAAAATACAAAATAGAAGTAGCGTTAAGCGTAGGTCTAGTTTTGTTAATGTCTCTCGTTATTATTTCCGAAAACGTTCACACATACATCGATTACTATAGTAGGTAGATCTAAATAGACCGACTATTATCATTGTCATTTTCAGCTACAATACAAATATATTGGAGTTGTAAATGACGGCCTGATTTGCGCAATGACTGCGCGAGCGTCAAAGGGTTCGATTCCAGTCCGATACAATGTTGTTCCTGGAGTTTTTGTGACTGTATTTGTAAATGCACCTACGATCCGAGGTTGGGGCAAGGATTTTCTTTTAAAGAAAGGAAGTTTTCAAGAGTAATAAAGTTTGATTTAAAAAATGGAGACCGATGAACGATCAAATCATTGCAATTGCTCTAAAACTGTGTAACAAATACAGTTTTCTCTGTTCAGCAGGAACACGGTCTGTCAGACAGTCGCGAGGAGTTGGACGCCCGCGAGCTCGGCAGCGTGTCGCGCCTGGAGCCGCTGACGCCGGCGCACCGCGCCTACTCCACCTCCTGCCTCGAGCTGGCCGACCAGCACCATCTGCAGCACCAGCCGCCGCCTCTGCATCAGAACAGGTAGCCAACAAGTTTCATTATATTAGTCTTCTAGGAAGCTATTAAAAGATTAGTATACATATATCTCTGTATAAGCACTAAGATGCTCAGGATTTTCAGGTAAAGATATCTTAAAATGTATATTTTGTTATCTCTTGTGCAACTGTAAATGGTCCGGTTACTTTGGGATTTCCAGGGCGCTACTACCTTCATACCGCCCTGCCCCCGACTACGAGACAGCAATCCAGCAGAAGTATCAGCAACAGCGGGCAGAAGCCCAGCTGAGGTACCAAACCCACCAGGCGGCGCCGCTGGCGGGGGCCAAGCCCTACGGCTCGCACCCCGACATCCAGCGCCTGTACCCCGACGTCACGCGCCACACCGTCGCCGTCAACCAGCCCACCACCGACGACTACCCCTACGGCCTCAAGTTCATGGGCACCAACTACCCCTTCGCCGTTAACCCTAACGTACAAACAGATCTGAACCAGATGCACTACGTAAACGTGTACAAACCACCCCCTCCCTACCCGTCCAATGGCTTAGCATCGAACTCCACCCCAGATCTAGCCGTCGCCAGCCAAGCTCTGAATTACCACAGAGGTTACATCAACTCTCACGTGTCAGGCTCAAGCCCAGACCTCGTTTCCACTAGGACTGCGCTAAACAGACAGTATTTAGGTTATATTAATACTAGTCATATTAACTACGGTAGACCTAACATAATGCCGGGGACGCACGGAACTTATAATAACCTGGCGTCAGTGCTAGATCCCAAACCACACATAATTATAGATCCCCATCACATATCAGATAACATCCAAAAAGTTTACGATGAAAGAGGGAACATCATGTACTCGATGCCGATGCACAGGATACCGTACCAAAGGCACGTCGTCCTCCCACAGTCGCAGCAAATTAAACTAAACGATACTCAAGAACCCATCTACGAAAATGTTCCGTTACCATGGCAAAATAAAGACGGGAAAATAACAATGAGAGATCGTGCGCAAAGTCTGACGACGACAGACGAGATCGCCCGACTGAACGAACGAAATAGCAGTCACCCGACGATAAACAAATACCTATCCCCGAACATGAATGTGCCTTACGTCCCAGTCAAAATCGACAACCCGGACGGACACTACGTTAACGCGCAAATAATCAAAGGCGTGCGCGAATCGAGCGTGCCGAAAGACCTCACAGTGTCCTCTCGATCGATCAATCGAGAGGCGGAATTCGAAAACGTCGCGCTGTCGATCGACAGGCTTTCGCTACAGCACGACGACCGCGAATACGACGAGACGCCGTACCAGAGTTTGTCCACGCATCGGGTATCGAATAACAACACAATAAACAAAGCTGATAACGTGACGTCGATCATTGTGGGCGAGTCGCGGCCGAATGCGGCCGACATTAGCGCGAGTACCGTCGACACGGCCACTACAAATAGCAGTATGGACACCGACACCAGCAAGACCAGCAGTAAAGAGAAGAAGCGCAGGCGGTGGGGGATGTTCATGGGGAGGGCGAATAAGGGGGAGGTGAGGAGTGCCACGCTGGGGAGGAATAGAGCCACTCCTGCGCCGCACACGCATCGCTGGTCCACCGGCCTGCCCAAGTTTCAGCCGCTACCTCCCAGTATCACCAAAGAAACTATGGTAAGTGATAATAATTTAAATAAGATTTATGTGTTTCCATTTTTGTGTGTAATAAAGTGAATCGGATGTTCGGACGAATTAGTTTACGTTTCCAGTAGTAAGTCAAAATTAGTATTTCCTAATTATTTTTTTTGATAATTCTATTTTTGAAACAATTAGCTGTATTCAGCTTATGTCCATGGAAAACAACTATTATGTATGGAGACGCGTACGCATCTGTTCAGCAGCAGAAAGCGTATAAGCGTATTATACGTTTTGCAATAATTTATTTTAATATATTATTTTGCTTGTCAAACCAGTGTTAGCAGTGAATAAAAAAAAAGAAAAATTGCTTGCTTGTATAAACCCTACTAATTTATCTTTCTATCTATTCTTACAAAACTAGGGACGCTAGTTTATTATAATATTAATAATATCAATATTAAATCCTAATAATTATTATAATTCCTAACAAACAGTACAATGATCAGATTGTGAGAATATTATGTTATGTCACTCCTACATACGAAAATTTCAGTTAAAAGTAAAATCTATATGCAATAGATTTTCATATTAACAAATCCATGAATCACTGCATCTTGGCCAAAATCTATAATATAGCAGTAATGCAAACAAACATAATACATCCGATGATCCGATAGCTCATTAGTTATTTATCAACAAATACTGTAACACACCGCTCGAACAGATGACTGCACAATAGCTCGCTCATTACATCTGTGTGTTGAAATGGTATTATGTTTCAATGTAATTGTTGTTCAGTGTCGCATCACTGCTCGAAATTAATGCTATCATAGATTCGTTTATTTATAATCAAATTAATACGAAATTAGCTAAAGGTCTATGATAATTGGGTATTACTGAAGTTTCAATTGCAAAGTAAACGCCGCCACGTACGGAAGGATTATTCAAAATTTCACGCCTAAGACTGTCAATCTAGGTTTAAAAAGTTTCTCACTTATATCCATTTATTGTTTCACTACTGTGTACAAGTCTCCTCTCATCATGAGATGGATTAGATGGCCTAGCGTGGGTTAGCAAACTTTCGTCTTTCTCCGTATTAAAGTTTCATTTAAATGTCGTGTCGGTTCGCATGCGCATCTGTATATTATTTGGAGAAGTAAATTATCATGGTATTGCATTGATGTTCTTATTTTTAATTTAAGGTCATCTGTATAATTACCATGGAATGCAATAAAAAATTGGGTATATCTTCTAGCCATTATTATAGATCTTTATTTATTTATTTAAAGTCTGTATACTTATGTCCCTAGGTACAAATCCTAGAGCGCAAGATGACAGACGAGCAGCTTGCGTTCGCGTTCGAGCAGATCCCCAAGGGCCGGGAGACGGGCGGCGAGTTCCGCACGGCGCTGCTGCCGCAGCACGCCGCGCTCAACGGGTTCACGGCCGACCACCTGCCCTACGAGGACAACCGCGTGCGCCTGCACCCCACGCCCGCCAACCCGCACGGGTACATCAACGCTTCGCATATTACTGTTAGTATTATATTACATGATCGATTTTAATTCTACCATACGACGTTTTTTCCGTCTGTTTATAAAGTTGGGTAGTACATTTAGAATAACTAACTTTTTTTGCAAGAGCAACTAATATTAGATATTTTTTTTATTTTAATGGGGCGGTAATAGAAACATGAAGTGAAAAGTCTCCCGATAACCCTCGATCCTAACGATGCCACTACCTAAAACAACTACATTTGTTGTCCCAGTGTCTTAGTATTATACCTCACATATGCACTCATAATTTCTAGCTTCTAGCCTATTTTTCATTATACACAAATTTAGTAAGTTGGCTGCCTAAATAACCAATTCCTCAAACTGTTTGTAACTATCCAGATGACAGTGGGCAGCACACAGCGGTTCTACGTGGTAGCCAAAGTGAGTGACCCTGTGGCCAGCACGGGGGCCGGTGCGGGCGGGGCGGGGGCCGGGGCCGGCGGGGCGGGGGCCGGGGCCGGCGGGGCGGGGGCCGAGTGCGCGTGCGGGGGCGCGTGCGGGGCGCTGTGGCGGGCGGCGGCGCAGGTGGGCGCGGGGCTGCTGGCCCGGGTGGCCGGGCCCGCGCAGCCGCACTACCTGCCGCAAGACAACACCACCAAGGACTTCGGCAATGTAACTATGCTTTTTGACTATACTTTTGCAATACACTATAAAGTAGTGCAGAATGGCCACCGGCCAGGTGAAGCGATGTCTTGCGGAAGGCAGCTGGCAGTGACTGGAGGAGAAAAGTCGAAGATCGACCTCTGTGGTGTTTACTAGGGGAGGCCTACATCTAGTAGTGAACGAATATAGGCTAATGACGATGAATACACTATAATGTTTCTTTCCAAGAGTTGTGAGTGGTTTTAAGACATTGACTATGATTGGTTGACCTAAATATATATCATACAGTGTCGTTGGTTACACGCACGTACTAGCGGCGAGTGCGTATACACCATAGAAGTAATGCACAAACAACATTCTTACGAGACGCATAAGTCGGATCCGGAAACGTTTTGCACGTAGTTTCTGGCGTAGCATTGTTAAATGCACGCGTGCACTCACACTGCACGCGTGCTTCGTGCAGTGCGAGTGGCGTGTAACGTGTGCGTGTCCCGTGCAGCTGCAGGTGAGCGTGGGCACGTCGTCGCGCACGGCGTGGGGCGCGTCGGTGCGCGTGCGCGTGCGCTGGGCGGGCCGCGCGCGCCGCGTGTGGCACGTGCACTACGCGCGCTGGCCGCACGCGCACGCGCCGCCCGCCACGCCGCACGACACGCAGCACTTCCTCGGTCAGTAACGTCTCCATCAAACGTATCCCATTTCAATATAAATAAACTATTTCATGATCACAGCAATATGGATTCATCAAAGAGCGCAATACAATATACGCCGAAGTGATGCCTACAAAGCACATCTTTGATGCTGGGGAAGGCTCACAAGACGCTGTTGGTATATTTTGTGACCTGTCAAAAGCATTTGATTTCATGGATCTTGATAATCTACTACTAAAATTAAAACATTATGGATTTAAACCAGATTCTATACAGTTAATAAGATCATACTTGCAAGGTGGAATACAGAAAGTTCAAATAAACAGAGCCCAATCATCTGGTTTTACAATTAAAATAGGTGAACCCCAAGGTTCTATCATAGAACCGTTCTTGTTTTTAGTATATATAAATATAAAATTTTTACTTAGTACTGATTTACCTTGCATGTGCCAAAATGTAGGATGGTGCTATTTGCGAATGATTCTTCATTATATTTTTTCATTAGACGATCACCAAATGTTTACGATGTAAATGACCGGGTCCCCGGTTAATAATAATCTAGTATATATGTTGCTTATATAAAATGTATAAATGCTAACCGGTTGCCAGGCTGTCTGAGTTTGTCATGCTCACTCAAATGTCCTGCTGATGATGGCATTGTGTGTCTAGTCTTTTTATTCTCTATACGTGGTTGAGTAGTGTCGTCGATACACGCGTTATGCTTGTGAACGGGTGCTGTCCGTTGGGACTGATTGGCTCATTCATGTTATGGCATTCTAAAATGTTTTTTATTTTTTTTATTGGTCACACCAAACTACATAATCTTATCTTATACCTGTACTCTGCTGTCATATTATGTCAATAAAGAATGTATTATAATTAAATGGTTTTACAGCGTTCCTGTCCGAAGTGAACAGTCTCCGGCTGGCGAGCGAGGCGGAGGCGGCGCGGGGCGCGGGCGCGGGGGGCGGGGCGGGCGCGGGGGGCGGGGCGGGCGCGGGGGGCGGGGCGGGCGCGGGGGGCGGGGCGGGCGCGGGGGGCGGGGCGGGCGCGGGGGGCGGGGCGGGCGCGGGGGGCGGGGCGGGCGCGCCGCTGCTGCTGAGCTGCGCGGCGGGCGCGGGCCGCAGCGGCGCCGCGCTGGCCGCCGACTTGCTGCACGACATACTCGACAACAACCAGGTACACTCAACAACTATAAACAGGTTTTACAAATATACATTTTTAAAATCGATAGAAAAGATCGCGTTCTTCTGAATGTTAATAAGAGCCTAGAAACGTTATCTAAATGGTGATGCGAATAACCTTCTTCTGAATGCTAATAAAACTAAATGTCTAAAATTCGCGTTACCTAACGTTTCTCAAAGCGATACTAATTTAATGCTTAACGACAGCAAACTCGAGTTAGTTAATGAAACTGTTTTCCTTGGTATTACTGTTGATTACAAATTACAGTGGGGGCCACATATCTCATCTCTATCTAGAAGGTTAAGTTCTGCTGCCTATGCAGTGAGGAAAATTAAGCAAATCACTGATGTACCTACAGCTAGACTTGTATACTTTGCTTACTTTCACAGCATTATGTCATATGGCATCCTTCTATGGGGTTCAGCTGCGGACGTTGATTCTATATTTATCCTACAGAAAAGGGCCATCCGCGCAATCTACGATATGGGCCCCCGCGATTCCTTAAGAGAAGTGTTTAAAAATATAAATATACTTACACTTCCGTCACTCTATATTCTCGAAAATATTTTGTATGTCCGGAAAAACCAGGATAAATTTAACATCAATAGTGACTACCATAGCGTTAATACTAGGAATAAACATAAATTAGTGGTACCTAAATTTAGACTTACTAAAACAAATAAATCATTTCTAGGGAACTGTGTACGTTTTTATAATAAACTGCCGAAATCTGTCACCGATCTCACTGGCAAGAAATATAAAAATCATGTGAAATCTGTTCTTGTCAAGAAAGCCTATTACAAAATTAAGGACTATGTTGACGATGGAAATGTATGGAGTTAAATACGAAAGTGCTTGTGGCCTCCCTGGTACCCTGAGGTTGTTTTTCATTAATATTGTAAAATAATTGTTGTTTTCATTAATATTTTTTTGTTAAATCTTACTGTAAATATTAGGTCAATGTAGTTAATGTCTGAAGAATTATGCATACGGTATTATTTTATTTTGTTCTTACTAATTTGACTATTGACGATTTAAGACATTACATTTTTTACATTGACCTCGCACACCATTGCCTGAACATTGTATTCAATACCCATTATTTTAAAAGAGTGTCTATGGAGTTTCTTGCCGGTTCTTCTCCATAAGATCGACTTCTTGGAACCGTGCAACTAGAATCATAACGTTTTAAAAGTGCTTGAAAAAGTTTATTTGAAATAAAAACCTTTTGATTTTGATACAACCCATAGTGACACAAATTCACTCAAGATTCTAAGAACTTACGTATGTAAGTGATGGTATCATCACGCCTGTCGTCCCCGAAAGGTTAGGCAGAGGTGTACTAATGTACACCCACGTTTCGCCGGTATGTTTTAGGTCCTATGTAATAGGGGGCGAGCCTATTGCCATTAACCGGACACAAATCCAAACTCCGAGCTCGACCCGAGACCTCTTGCTTGCCAGTCGTACTGTACAACCACTAGACCAACGAGGCATTTCGATTCTAAGAACTTGATAATCCAAAAATACTTTAATAGAAGCTACAAGTATGAGATGCACTCATACTTGCAACTTGTAACAGTGTCATAAAAGTTCTATCAGTGTTGGTAATTTTTATTGTTGTTTGTTACAGTGTTGGTTATTCGTCTACTAACACACTATTTTTTATTTGAACTATCAATATGTGTTTATTCGGTGATACTTATTTGATTTAACTTGCAATAGTGAAAAAACTTGAAATAAAACTGCTTGCAGCTGCTTTTATCGCTGTACATTGTTCATATCACGACAATATCGGTAAAAAGTAGTTTTATTTCTAAGAAATCTGTGGTAAAACTATCATTATACGTTAACCGACATATCATAAGATAAGTTGTGCCTCTTGTAACTTGTGATCTGTCTTCCAGGAGTTGGACATCCCGCGGACGATCAGCCTCCTCCACCAGCAGCGCGCCAACCTGATCCAGAACGTCCAGCAATACAAGTTCTTGCACGAGCTGCTACTGCAGTACCTCAAGCAGTCACGACTCATATAAGCTGCCATACTCACGAACATTTCACGGAATTTTGTATTTACGGATCCGTAAACAGGCGGTTCTAAGATCAAAGTATTGGTTACTTGTTGAGGAAGTAACGCACCGGATAAGATGGAACCTAAGTTCAGGTTTTACTGTCGAGTAAACTGTTTTGGAACGAAACCCGAAATTACGAAACGTCATAAAGTATGATATTTCTAAGCATTCAAAATGCATTAGGAGGAAATAAGATCCTAATTCTAATATTTAAGTTTCGATGAGTTTGGTACAATTAACCCATATGTTTTGTATGAGATACCTTGACAAACTCAGCGCATCGGTAAAACCTAGAAAATTTGAGACCTAGGATTCATCGTTGTACAATTAAACTGATTTGATACGAAAATATCGCTACATCATGAACAAGAGCGATGTTAGCTGTTTGTTGCTCAATATGACGATAAATATAAGAGCATGCCTTACACAAATTATATCATAATTTGACCTTAAGGTTAAAAAATATTGTAATATATCAAGTTCTAATACGAACCTTATATATTTAGATGTAAGATATAATATCGATCGACTGGATCATAGATCTATTATTACTTATGAGATTTTAACGATTGATGACTGAGATGATCAATGTTCCACCTTCATCTAGTGATTTTGTATAATATGTATTTATTTAATTAACGTTTTTAAATCATGTTTGTATAGAAAGTGATGTTTTTATAAATTTACCGAGTTTTTGTGATTGTTGAATGGATTTTTATATGATGTACCCGTTTGTGGGAGTGTTTTTAAATGATTTTATATGTAAATTGATGAAAAGTATTATATAGTAACTTTAGAGGCGGGATATCTGGTATTGTTTGAGTGAATTTTATATAATAATTGCTAACAAACTAACTTTGGGCCCCTATTTTGGTACCTCAAGCGATGATCTGATTTTAGTACAGAGGCGACTCTGTCATTCTCATTACACACATACATTACTCAAATACTAGTCAAGTATCTCAAGAGCAAACTTGAGGGATGTTCTAAATGTGGGCTCAAGTATTCTGCTCTTACTATATTAAAAATGAAATTTGCGTGTTTGGTAATAATATTAATATTTTCCTTAAACAAATCAAATAATGATTTTATCTTATTAACTTACTTTCATATACATATTTCTGGGTTTTCTACGGTATAAAAAAAATTATAGCATTGGTATTCTAGCAAAAAATATTCCTCGAAGAAAGTCCTGTACGCTGTCCTACATACTCATTTCTAAGGAGACCAAATGCGGAAGTTGTCGACGCATATTTGTTACGTTGACAGACATACGCAGTTTTTTTTTTTCAACTGAAGCTATTTTTCCCCAAACAACTTTAGTAACTATAGACAATATACATGTGGCACTGGTCTGTCCTGCATTCCACATTACAGTTCTCCAAGCGCCAACTATCTCATTAGCCTCTGTACCTTACAAACATTCTTAAAAAAATAAAAGACTGAAAGCCCTCATAAAAATTAAATAACTGTATGAAATTTGAAAATGTATTGCTCAAAAATACACTCAAAATACTCCTAAATGCTTTTATTTTTACTTCATAATCTACTTTAGTAGTTATAGCTGCATGGTATGAGCAGATATCCCGGCTCGCTGTAGCGTAGTGTGAATTAATGACGTGCCTTAGTCAGAGATTACCGACGATCTGATGTCACTGTTGCGTGCCTTCTAGAGTTATGATGATCTATGTCATACGGGAAGAATTTTAATGATCTCATCTTTATTCATAAAGTTGTCTTAATTTATTTCACAGAAATATTGCATTTGCGTCCGACTAGTGCAACAGTATTAAAGGACTGTAGTGAGAATCCTGGGTTCCAATCCGGGTAGGGGCAAATGTATGTGTGGGCATCAACATTTGACCTAAGTCATGGATATATCTATGTATAAATATGTTTGTAATAAAAAAAAACTGTATAAACCATCTAGTACCCGTAACATAAGCCTCTTGCTTCGGAACTAGAAGGCGCAGTGTCATAATGTAATTTTATTAAAAAAATAATCACTGCCACAAGTGAATAAGCGCTCTTTCAAAATAATGGAATGTGCTGGTAGTTCAAATGTTCTGTGACTACTAAAAGATATTCATAGTCCATTAACACCCGCCGTTTCACTTAGAACGAAGCACGTACTTCTCTGTATATATGTAAATGATTCCACACTCGTAAGTATCGCTCGTAAATTTTATTAAAATGGTGTGTCGATTCTCGAGTACTTATGTCATAAATATACGCGTATCTTTCTGTCACTAATGAATAAAATATCGTTTTGTTCTTGCATTTCTCAACACGAACACTACGCGATCTTTGTGTGGTACGACGGACTAGTAACTTTAAATAATTTTATTTATCATGAATGAAATTGTTAAAATTCTTTGTGATATGACCGTTTTACTGTTTATATTTTTATAATTATAAAAAATAAATATAATAGATATTGTCAATCACTGTCTTTTATGTTCAAGTATTATAATTACTGTATAAAAATAGAAATTGCTTTAAATATCTCGTTAGATATGTGTCGATAGTGAGGTAGATATTAATTTCAACCTAATTTCTAATCACTTCTTTCCAAATCATAATTTAGCATTGGATATATTTACATTCCTTAAAAAAATTAACCTTTAATGTGGCAGTACAATTTTGAGCAGTACGCCCCACTGTCGATACATATCCTTAGCATTGT
This sequence comes from Craniophora ligustri, assembly GCA_905163465.1. Classification (NCBI taxonomy): domain Eukaryota; kingdom Metazoa; phylum Arthropoda; class Insecta; order Lepidoptera; family Noctuidae; genus Craniophora; species Craniophora ligustri. The sequence goes on from LR990963.1 coordinate 578,937, forward strand.
TGGTGCAGTAATGTGTTCATACCTATTTGTATTTGTACCTGTCTAGTCCAACGGCAACTCCATATTATTAATTTGAGTAATTAGCGTGTGCATTCGTGTCTTCTTGTTTGTATGCACAAAACAAAGCGTTTTTCAGTCACTAATGTTTTATTAATCGTGTACTTTTTGTGATGTCTATGATTAAAATTTTTATTTTATAGTATTCTAACTTTTTGTAATTCCAGTATTGATTATGTGAATAGTCCGAACAGGCTAGAATGCCGTAGCAACAGATACGAGAAATATTCAGACCTGCGAAAAACTGACAATAAAATCTAACAAAATGTTTACATACCGTTTTTTATTTAGTTATGTACACTTTGCTGTAGCAAAATATATGATTTGGACTTATTACATTTTTACACGTCAATGTTAAACATAATTATATATAGATGGATTACAATGCAGAATAATACTCATTAAATTAAACACACAATATAGTCTATAATTATATTTCAGTAAAAAAATATACAGTAACCTATCGCTTACATTACGATCAAGGTGGCGGATAGTAGGGCCGCGGCGGAGGACCAGGAGGCGGGGGGCCGCGTCCCGGCAGCGGCGGGAAGTAGTTCGGAGGAGGAACGTTCACCGGCGGGAACCGAGCGGGCGGCGCCGGGGGAGGCTCCGAGTACACCATCCCTGGGGGCGGCGGGCCGGATGTCATCGGTATCCTCGGGGGAGGAGGGATGCCAGGGGGTGGTGCAGTATACACAGATGGGTACGGCGCCGCCATCCCCGGGTACGCCGGATAGCTATATCTGATGGGCTCCATCTTTGGAAGTGGCTCTATTTTGAGATCAGCTCCGTTCTTTACTGGTGTTACGGCCGGTTTAGTAGTGACAACGGCGACAGGTGATGCGGAAGTTGGCGGTGTAATGGAGAGAGGCTTCTTGTCGTTTTTTGGCTGCTTGGCTAGTGAGGGGGCGGGTGGCGAGTCTCCCCCAGATGATTGTGGCTGTGGTGAGTACAAGTCTAGTACCTGGAATGAGTGTGTGAGTTAATAACAGAACTATAGGATTGAAGAAAACCCTATTTGTAAAAATAAGGGTAAATACCCTGATACCAAAACTTATAGCACAACAATGTTCAGCAGCAGATACTTTGATAAATAATGTTGGCAATGCTTGACACATTAAATTTCACCATGTGTACTATTTGCACTCCTGAACAAATAAATAAATGACAAAGAAGGCAATCAAAACCTTGGAGGTTAAAATTGAATCACAACAGTGGGGCTTGAATACATAATAGAATAATAGTTAACAACATATGGATACCAGGATAATCTGAGGATAAAATTATTACCTGATGGCATATGTCTTCCAACAATTCCATTGTGATGTCTTCAACAAACATGTCCCACCAGGCATTATGTTTGGGCACCCGTCCATTCCAGTCAAGAACTTCAAACTTGCTGAGCTTACCCGCTAGGAACATAAGCGCTACTGCTATCACTTCCGGCTCCCATTGTAAGCATAATGTTGTGCACAAACTGAAATAATGTTTACATACTTTAGATTATTTGAGATAATTCTATCCCAGTAATATTATAAATGTGAGTTTGTATTGTTGGATATAAGAGTGTTCATAACTCTTTCAAATAAAAACTATGGAATGGATTTAAATGAAATATTACAATAATGCCTCATACATAAGGATAACACAGGCTATAAGTTACTAAAATCAATCACACACACCACCACACAAGTCACAATAGAAAACTATCTATATTTCCATGAAAGAAAACATATTATGCATACAAAATGGTTCATATAAATATGATAATGGGTTTTACTGATGCAACATTCACCTCAAAAGATATTAGTGTATATTCTCCGAATCAAACAACAATCAAATTGCAGAAACCATATGTTTGTCATACTGCTAATGTAAAAGATTTGTTGAATCTTAGATATGTTTTGGCATACAATAATTTATTACATCAAATATCACTACTTAGATTGTGGAGACAGTTTTTATGACAATTAGTGACCATACCCAGTAGAGAGTATATTCTGCTAAAAACACAAAACAGGAAGGTTTCAGATACATACATACTACTGTACTATATATAATTAAGTATTGTATTCACAATTCACTCAATCAAATGGATTTGCATCCTGGCAAAGACTATTGACCTATGTCCAGCAGTGGACGTCTAACGGTTGATATGATGATGATGATGATGAAACACTATTAACAGTTATTGGTGCATCATCAACTACTTTTATATATGACTATGACTATGAAGTACTAATTATAATTATGCTTATTAAAACTTCTAGTTAAATACTTACATAATACATTTCTGAGAATAGTGGTAAATAAATTATAAAAATAATAAGAACTTGAAGAAATACAATAAGATAAAATAAACGACCAACCTGTCGTTGACAAATGTCCACGCCATTTGTACCATCTTTTGTAGTTTGGCCTTGTCGCCCTTTAAGCACTTGGCGTACTTCAACAAGTAGCCGTATGGGTGTTCTACTTGCAAGTCAAACTTGATTGTCTGTAGAAGGATCCTCTCTAGCGTCATCACCTCTTCTTTGGGATCGTCACCAAAACTCGCGAATTTCTGCTCTGTTAGCAAGGACTTTGCAACTTTTATGATATCTTTGCATTTCTTTGGCGTCTCCTCCACTTTGCCCGCTAGAAAGAGGCAGCAGCACGCCGTAATGTAACGCGGGAATGTTCTGAAGGAGTGGAACATGTAGAAGCGATGGAAATAAACAACACCAGTGGCCACTGTGTTATAACCTAGGTCCATTTTGGAGCCAGTGTCAATGATGAATCGAGCGCCTTCCTTTCTGTACCGGTTCTCCGTATCCGTCGATATCCCATCACGGAAGGATGGTGTGTTTTGCAGATCTTTCTTATCATAATACCAGTACGGCATTCTCGTATTTCCACTATAACACAAATATTATCGATAGACGGTCACTAACCTCTATAGCCATTTATTTTAGACTGACACAAATTGCTATTTGACACAAACTGCAAACTGACAACTAGGGATGGGATAGGGTTCGAATATATTTGCTCATCCGATACGGTGATACACATGTAGGTACCAAATAATTGAAATAAATATGAATTATGTATCGATATTTCTAATCAATACGATATAAGTACCGATAATAGAATTCTTAACCAAAAATTATGTTATTTAACATTATTTTACATATTTTATTCTGGTAGAGTAATCTAAAAGCATGAATCGATGTCGTGGTCTTGCAACTAACTTTAACTTACTTTGCAACTTTTTTAATGTGCTTCGATTATTTTAGAAAGTAGTACATTAAAAGGATGTTAAATTTGTCATAATTGATATCTAAATAATTTAAATGTTAACTAAAGACAAAAATAGAAATCTACATTTGGTACCTACCAAAGATGTAGGTACTGTTAGACAATCATTGACCATATACTATACTTAATACTATGATCCATAGTCGATACATACTTACCTACATAACCAAAAGGTTAAGCAAGTATTCACTCAACATTTTTATGAATTATGGATCTTTTTACAAATGAAGAGAAGCAAGACAAGCTGTATGTAAATATGTCTGCAAATTAAAATATCAATAAAATACTAAAAATATTTTGCACAATTCTACTGATCATTATGTAGCACGCTAGTTGCTAGGTACTACAAATTGTAAATTGTAAAACGCTTAAAGCATAGGTAGTATTTAGTACAAAAAACATAATTACTTTCTACAATTTAGGACAATCATACTAATCATAAAACAACACCTTATTGTTAAGAAATGTTGCCAATGGTTGTTCAAAACTTGTCGACCCGTCCACATAAGACATAATGTTACCACTTACGAAGTGTTTTGTTGCACATAAGCCCACTAAATTCAAACGAATTACTCGCGCTTGTGGAACTTTCTAAGCTATTACGTTTGTTTTGAAAGTGGCTTGATTCTAAAGTAGTTCTTATATCGATAAATAAGTATCGAATAATAAGTAAAAACTACAAAAACTTTGAAATATCATCTCCCAATCCGCACTAGGGCTACCTAGTGCCGACCTGTTGGCTAACCCGTAGGGCATACCATATAACTATTTATAGTTACACCACTATCCCCTTAGAAATCAAACAACGAACATTGAGCGTTTTTTAATAGGTATGGTTATAATTTAGATTATTTTCCTGAACGGTAAGGCTAAATTGCACTGATGAACGTCCACAGTTCGCATGCAGGTCCTGAGTAATAGGGGGCGAACCTATTCCTATTAACGGGGACCAAGTCATTACGTTCAGCAGTGGATGGCTATAGGCTGATAAGTAAGTCCATACTCCAGGCAGCTACTAATAACTTCATAGGAAATTCGAATAACAATTTTATTTCAGCCTATAAAATGAATCCAGCACCTCAAACTCAACAGTGAGGCAACAGCTGAGTTGGAGGTGCTGGATTCATACATCACGTCCACTTACTAACGAATTATAAATCATATTTTTATCATAACAAAACAAACCATCACGCCTGTCATTCCCGAAAGGTTAGGCACAGGTGTACTTGTAATATAGTCGTTATCATCATAATGTTCATCCATAATTCGGCGGTATGTTTTAGGTCCCATGTACCTAATAGGGGGCGAGCCTATTAACATCAAACGGGCACTCCAAATCCAAACTCTAAGGTGCTAAGTGATAGCATAGAAAAACCCAATAATACTTTATTGATATAATATACAATATACATTATTGAGGACCTGGGAATCGAGTCCGAGACCTCTTGCTCAGCAGCTGCACTTATGACCACTAAACCAGCGAAGCAGTTATGTGAAATCTGGAACAAAAATTCATAAGAAAATAAACCCATTAGCGCATAAAACCCGATAGGAATGAAAACAGACATCTATCTAACTTGGTTACCACACCGTAAGTAGTGACATACACTATTATTGATTTAGTTTAGCTCAAATTGTACACGAAGTATCTCTGCAGGATTTGAGTTCTGTAGGACAAGAAAGTAGAATCAAATGTTTTTTTTTTAGAATTAGACCAAGGAAAAACTAGTTATTCCGTTCGTATATGAATTTACCGAAAAGCCGGCAATTAACTAATTTTAAACAAATACATTACAAAATTACATTACACATTGAATCATTAACTAACATAAATAAGAAGTAAATACTTATTAAAATTTAACTACTTAAGTATTACTTATACTTATATACACACATAGTTAAATAAATTAAATAAAAACCGTTTTGTTGGTTTTATTAACACAATACGCCCAAGACGGTGTATTCAATTTCTAATACATTATTTTTAGAATGCATTTGAATGTCTTCAGAAATTGATTGTGATTTTGTTTTTATTAACATATTTTGACCTCCATAATTAACTTGCGTTTGTTTGAACTAGAGACGCGTTCTAAAACGTTAGTGCATGAATTGTACGACATCATATAAAATGTATAAAACATCGATTGCCTTATCACAATTGCTAATGCTTACAACAAAGATACAGTTTTATTTAATAATGAGTCTACGTCAGTGACAAAATGGCTTTGAAGACGGGTGCTAGTGTCTTGCGGCTCAAAGCACTGCGCAATGCCGCCAGGGTTAGTTGTGTTAAAAATATTACTGTCATATATAAATATCTAGTTCAACATTGCTAATTTACAAACTTTAATTATATTATATTTATTTCATATGTTATATATATTTTTTGTGTACGAAATCAGTGCTCGGTCAAATAAATAGATTATCATGTTTTGAATTTTATCAATGAATTAGTCAATATTGAACTCAGTGACTTTATTACAAGTTGTTTTTTTTTATATTACATCACATTTTAACAAATATATTGTATGTATGTATGTATGTAGACGTTAGTCGTCACTAAATGAATGTATAGTTAGTTTATAACCGTATCTAATTTGAATTAATTTTAATTTCTATTCTGCTTTGGATAATATGCGTTTTCACGTATTGGATTTCTGAAGCTAAGTACTTAAATACATATGGCAATGTATTCAGTAAGATTTAGAACTTAATAGCAAGTTTATTAAGTCGGAAATGAAAACATAATCCTGTCTAACACCGATAAGGAAAACATTATTTTATTTTGTATTCTGTAAATGGTGTAAAATATACTACAGCTACATCACAAAAAATATAGATCAGAATGTGAAGCGGCCTTGTATGTTAACTAAAGTTTTTCACCACCAAAGTAACTGGCCAAATGAGAGTGCATAAACACTCAAAGGAGTTTTACGTAGTTTTTATGTTTCTACAAAATTATTCTACTGGTCTCAAGTAGGTAAGTATCTAGCGCTCGTTGTGCGTTCTTGTTATCTACAGCGTGACTTTTGGGATAAACAGAGCTCGAAATTATCATGGAAATAATAATAAGTAATTATACTGACAGCCTCATGTTTGTATTTACTTCAGTAATTATAATTTATATCGATAATACCATTTGAGGCCCGAAATTTACATTTTCTCAAAACTTAAATTCAAATGTTTTTTTTTTCAATCAGACCGTTTATTACAGGGACGATGGAATCGTCAAAACTATTGAGATATGAAACTCCTTAAATACCCTTTTTCACTGTAAAGTACGTGTAGGTAAACCTTCAAATGATCCTGTTAACAATGGAAGTCACATGGCGTAGTGTCGTAGCTATCCTGTGATTATAAAAACATTGTCGAATGGATTTTTCAGCTGCTGTTTACCCACACAAAGACGGAAGTTAAAAGGAACAGCACAAAAAATGCTGAATTTCCGGGCGCCAAAGCGCCGTACATTAAAGAAATGAAGTTTTTGAACGAATTTAGTTACGAACCGATTCCTATATATCGAGTGATGGACAATAATGGCCGAGTCTTCGATAAAAGGGAGGAGCCAAGTATCGATGATGAGGAACTGGTGAACATGTATAAGACGATGATACAGTTAAGTCAAATGGACAAGATTTTATACGAGTCTCAGAGGTATGTTCAGTTCGTTTTGTTCCTATGTATGCGCATGTGCATGTGTTACATTTCTGGCACTGTACTAGCTACAGTTGCAAGTATTCTGTGTAACCACCTACCTTCATAGTACCTACTATATAGTAACTGTTTTGATATTCATGACCATCTGTTGATCTAAAGGTCGCTAGTGCAACGCTTGAGCAACTATTATTAAAATTTCCTGTTTAGATCTATGCCCAGTAATGACGATTTATTTGCCTCCTAAAAACATATTGGCGAATATTATTTTTTATAAATTGCCACGAAAAGTTTTGATTAAATCTTTAGTTTTTTTTTCTTTTACGGAAAGATAAGAAATTGAAATAAAACTACTTTGCATCGTGATATTCCGTTTACGGGTACTGAAGTAGTGGCATTTTATAATTTTCAGGCAAGGCCGCATATCGTTCTATATGACGAACTACGGCGAAGAAGGTATCCACGTTGGCAGTGCTGCCGCCCTCGACCCTCAAGACTTAGTCTTCAGCCAGTACCGTGAAGTAGGAGTGTTCCTGTACCGGGGGGTAACGGTCACCGAGCTCATCAACCAATGTTATGGTAACCACGAAGATCCTGGGAAAGGAAGACAGATGCCTGTACATTATGGGGATAAGCAGCGGAACCTCGTCACAATTTCCAGTCCTTTGGGTATGTTAACGAATTAGTTTTGCAGTAATACCTGAGAGAAAAGCCTGTGGATGTACCGACACAGATTTAGGCAAATGTACACGTAGATTTTTTCTCTTTCAATTCTCATTCTAATAATACTAGGTAAATACAATAAGGTACAAGGGGTACAAAAGTTTTAGTTTACGTATGTTTGGCTCTGATTTATACCACTTTCTTGCTATGTTCCAGGTACCCAGATGCCGCAAGCAGTTGGCGCAGCATACGCCATGAAGCGTCAGCCGAACAACGACCGCTGTGTCATCTGCTACTTCGGAGATGGTGCAGCATCAGAAGGGGACGCGTACGCTGCGTTCAACTTCGCAGCGACGCTCGATTGCCCTGTAATCATGCTATGGTGAATAACTTATGCTTCAATTAAAGCTAATATAATAACCATTAGCTTTGAACGCAAATTGAAGCAAATACATTTTCTGAATGCCCCATAGACTTTTAAACAACTTATATGTTTTTTACGAATATTAATTGAATGTTATTTGCTACTTGATCAATTAGAGAAGAATAATAACTCAGTATAATACTCTTATAGGTATTTATTCATGTAAATGCTACGGAGCAGGCGACGTACTATTGTGACGGTGTATATAGTAGTTATTTGTGACTTATGATAATTACTTAATTGCGTTTTTTTACTTATTATAATAGCAGAAATAACGGCTACGCGATATCGACACCTACAAGCGAACAGTACAAAGGCGATGGTATAGCGGCCCGGGGCCCCGCGCTCGGCATCCACACGGTGCGAGTCGACGGCACGGACACACTGGCTGTGTACAACGCTGTCAAACAAGCCAGGGAGTTTGCTGTGTCTAACAACAAGCCTGTACTTATAGAAGCCATGTCCTACAGGTAAGTTACCTGGAAATAACCATAATAACGCTTAGGAATTGTTCAAGTATTACGTAAGCAATTTTTTTACAATTATTAACTCTCCTCCGCTCCCACATTTTAGAAAAATTAACTACTTACCTTACCTAATCTCCAAAATAAGCGCAATACTTGAATGCCCTTTTATCGCAAACTATGGTGATACAGCCACCAACGTCAAAATGATATGTTTATTATATACATAGCTCAACTACTTATATTATAAATATGTTGTGGTCGTAACTTCGTCTGCCATAACTTTAATATCCGATTTCTCAAGTTGGACCGAGCTACACACACTGTACGAAGATTAATTAAAATCGGTTCAGAAGTACGTCGCGGACAAACAATGTGACACGAAATGTTTATTTATTAAAATCAAAAGTAGTAAAGACTAAATTAAATGTAATTGTAATTTATGATAGTTTTACTGTTACCAAATTTTGTAACAATGTATTTTATTTTGCGTGTTCACTTTATTTTTATACAATTTTAATTTTAATTTAAAAAAAGAATAGTAAAAATAGCTATAAACAGAAGCTTTTAATATCAAATTATCTTTACTATGCAGGATTGGGCACCATTCAACGTCTGATGACAGCACAGCTTATAGGTCTGTAGAAGAAATACAGAAATGGACTAAAGATGAGAGCCCACTTCATAAGTTTAAAATGTATCTGGAAAGTAAAGGTGAGTCCATGTTAAGTAGATTTTATATAACATTTAAGCACAGCTCAAAATGATTATCATTATATACACATCAGCTAAAAAAAATACTGCTGAACGAAGCCCTCCCCGGTTAGATGATGAAAAGTGAAAAATAAAGTCACTATAAAAGAGGGGTATAGAAATTGTTGCTAAAATATCATTTAATCAATCGTTCGAACGATTCCCTACCATACTATTTAATATGGTGGGAAATAACGAAGAAAGACCAGTGGGTGGAGAGTTCTGAGATAAACGACTAGCGGGGAGTGTGAGTGTCTGATCTGTACGTAATTATAATATTAATAATTTTGTACTTAAAGAGTAAAAAAAATATCGTTTAATATGGACAGGTATTTGGGACTCAGACGCCGAGAAATCTTGTATTAAAGACTCAAGAGACAGAGTCGTCAGAACTATGCAAGAGGCTGAGAAGAAGAAACGGCCACATTGGAAAGAAATGCTCGAAGATGTCTACTATGACATGCCTCCTAGGATCCAGTAAGTTCTACAATCTATTGGAATTTGTAGGCATCAATCGGATATTAACTTGTTACACGTAGGTATGTCTACATGCACAAGCAAGACACATGGGCTTCTTATTCGATTACTAGTAACGCCTAGTTACTAGTAATCGGATAGTTACCTACATGTACGGGTGGGCGGATAGCTCGGTACATGTGCATGTCAACGAACCGCGCAGTTATCAATAAGGTGCTTCATGTTCACACTGCATGGACTTGCGCACTTGCGACAAAGGCACTTTAACATACACATATTCCTTGTATTATGTACCTACAAAGAATATTATGTCGTCTTTTTGTCAATTTCATAGCAAATTTAATCTTGTTATTGAGTTAGTAATAGTGGAAGAGAGACTAATCTGATATTCAATGGTGTGCTTATTTTTTTTACAGAAAACAAATGCAACAAATGGAAGAACATTTGAAGAAGTATCCAGACAAATACCCACTCGACCAATACCAAAGTGATTAAATGTTTTCTTTAGTGATTGTCTGTTATGAATAAAATTATATTTTAATATCTATCGTGTTTTTGTTTTAATTTAAATAACTATTCATTAACTTCAGTCTTGATATTCCATTAATAATATTTATTCTTGTTATTATTTATGATTTATTTATTTTTTTATCACATCTATTCAAAAAGAGCTAGTTTATTCCTCGTAAACAGGGACCAAAACAGCTCATTAATCCCTAGGGACCAAAATTGATTTGAATTTGGAATGTGAATATTGTTAGTAAATGTTTCAATCAGCAAAGAGGTGAATCACAAACCATGCGGGAACAATGTATTGAATATGTGACTGGCTGAAAAACTGCGAGCGAGCCAAATTTAAAAAAAGTTGATGAAAAATAAACATCGCGCGAAATTAAATGCATTCTGCTTTCGTTCATAGTTGATTCATATTCAGATTTTTGAATTATAAAAAATCAGCCTCTAATTATTTATATTTTATGTCTTATGGTTCTTAATTGTACGTAAATAAATTCTTGTTCATAAGTTGCACTTACTTATTTTTTCATAGAGGGTGATAAAAAGTAGAGTGTCCACCTCGGGAACAACACTATTTTAAGCTCGAGTGACATACTTTTAATCCCTTGCTGCGCTCAGGATTCTAGTTATCTTTCTAGTTATCTTGTAGAATCCCTCGCTCCGTTCGGGATTCTACTCTAGAATCCTTCGCTCCGCTCTGGATTAAAAAAAACACTGTCGCCTTTAAAATAGTTGTTTGCTCCCTAGATAAACAATCTACTATTTTCAACCTTCTGCAACAATAATATCAATAGTTTTTAAATTCTCTTGCATCATTCCGTAATACGGAACTTTATTAAAATTATAAATGTCAAAATGACTTTGAACATTGACAGTGACAGTAGAATGATAACAATAATACGAATGCTCATTTTTGTTAAAATCCGATAGAATTATAATATTATCTTGAGCATATTCTATACTTGCCAACTCCTTTTCACATGCGACAACACGTATACACATTACTTTTCAGTAACGCTATATACCTAAATAAACTATACGATATTTTTATGCTATCATTATCATTATTGTGAGCAAAAACATCCTATTTATCTTTCTTTTCTAAATATAAATATTTCTTTACCGTGTTGTATTTATTGTACTAAAATGTCTATACTTACACGTACTGATGTTACTGCTGTAAAGTTTTATAAAAATCTCGTGTTGGCCGGTAAGTTTTTAGGTTATAAATTAAAAAATAAATGGTTTAATAATTAAACCAATTAATTTATTACTCCGTTTCAGGCATTGGAAACGCTGTAAATGTATTTGAGAAAGCTTCGGCAAAATTATTACAACGATTATGCGTTTTAAATGGTCAAAAAATATATGGACTTGTACCTTCAATCAATGAAGAGAAAATATTAGTTATTGGAGGTAAACAGTTCACTGTGGTTGGTGTGACATCTCTGCAGCCTAGTGAAAAAAAGGAGGTATTCTGCAAACTTTTTGAGGCTGTTGTTTGTGATGACTGGCTGCATTCAGCTGTGTGGATTAGTGAAAATGTGGTTGCTTTATTGACAGCACATAATGTAGTTCAGGTATGATTTTTTATCAGAATTATATCAAAAACAACAATTCGTCATAAATATTCTAACTTGGGCTTGTTAGTACATTTTATTTTTATATTACACTGTGGCAAATAAATGTATGGTCTACCTGATAGTAAGCGGATATCATACATACAATTCAACATTTGCATTGAACAGATATCACCCACACATTGCTAACCCTGTAAAAACTTTTTACTCCTTTATACATTTTTTGTTTACCTTTACTGTTATTTATTTTTGTTGCAGAAATGGGATTTAAAAATGCAGACCCTCATATCCAATCACCCAAGTAGAGATAACTCTATACTATACAGTGGTCTGTTGCTTCCATTACTAGATGATGTTCTGGTCTTGGCTGGCACTGTCTTCTCTGAAGTTATCATACACCAATGCAGCGGGGAACAACCTTTACATCACTTGAGAGGTCATAAGGTGAGGATCTGTGATTGTACCTATATCTTAAGAAAACATCAGCATATATTTTATCCTTGCCAACTTAACAGACACACACTGTATTAAATAACTGATTTTGAAACTGAAAATATCGGACAATGTTTATAAAATCCCTATATACATACCGTTTTAACCAAATTATTTAAGTAGGAATAATATCTAATCCTTTTTTAGAAAATAACAAATTCAACTGATGCTATTCTTAACGAATATATCAATATCAATAGTAACATTTTCAGGGTGTAATATTTTCAATATCATGTGAACCTCAAAATCACATAATAGTGACAACATCAGATGACAGATCTGTGCGGATATGGGGTCCAAACATAATACCAGTACATCCACATGACACAGCAGAATACTGGAGAAGTATCCACATAGTTTGCAAGCAAGAAGTATATGGACATCTGGCAAGAGTCATGAGGAGTTGCATTACAAATAATCTAATTATTTCAGTAGGTGAAGACTCAGCCATATGTTACTGGAACTATGAAGGAAAGTTGTTAAAAAAAGCTATAAGCCATCAAAATGGTGGCATTTGGTCTGTGGATACAGATGATACCAGTTTAGTCACAGGAGGAGGTGACTGCGGAGTCATCATACACCCCCTAACTATAGCCACTAATTACTGTTCAAATGACGTCATTGATATTGATGTTAACTCTCCAAAAAAGGTTATCTTTACTGCTAGAAAAAACATAGTTGTGATGGCTGACAATAACTTAATATATTATGATGTTATAAGCAAAAATAAGACTATTCATTCATTAAATCATGCATCAACTTATAAATTGATGTCTCTTTCGTCTTGTAAGCAATTGATTGCAGTCATAGATATGATGGGAAAACTAGATGTTTTTATTGAGAAGTGTAAAGATGATGCATTGATATTAAATGTAATTGACACGAAGTTAGAATTTGGGAAGATTTTATCGATGCAATGGGCTGGAAATCGACATTTAGTTCTATGTTCCAACGATAGTAATATAATTGTCTTAGCATCAAATAACAATACTGTAGAAGTTTTCGCGAAGTTCATTTTACCATTGTGCAAAGAAAGATGGTTGACTGCTTCTGCAATAGATTCTGTAAACAACAACTTTGTGTTGGGCGATAGATGCGGCAATATACATGTCTTCGTAAAAGGTCAAAAAGATCCGGTAAAGACATTCCATAAAGTCCATGGAAGATATGGCCCCACATCAATAAATATAAAAAATCATGATATACTGACTACTGGCAGAGATGGCACTATCAAATATTTTAGTATTAATAATAATAATACCGTTAAATATATGAACAGCAAAGATTTAAGTTTTGAATGGGTTGAGAAATTCTTAGACAAAGATGATATTATAGTTTGTGGGTTCCAAGAAAGAGATTTTGTTGTGCATAATATTAGAGATAATAGTAAAATATTAGAAATTCCGTGTGGAGGCGGGCATAGATCCTGGGATGCAATCAGATACATTGAAAGAAATGATAAAGATTATGAAGAAATTGTTAAACTGATTTATTTAAAGAATTCACACATCAATGTTACGACTTTTCAACTTAGTAAAATTGTTTCAAAGAATTTTATACATGGATCGCATTCCAAAGAAATAAACTGTTTGAAAACATACAAAATTGGTGATGATACCGTATTTATTTCTGGTGGAGAAGATACTACACTCAGAATTTCAAATATGGATTCAGAAAAATACTTCAAAGACGAAGTTTTCTTCAAACATCTATCAAGTATTAGAACTTTAAAAATATACCCTTTAGAAGACAACCGTTTACATGTCATATCTGCCGGTGGTAGAGCCCAAATTTGCTTAAAAAATATAAAGTTTACAAAAGAAAACAATAAAATCAAAGTCGCATCCGAAGAAGTAGTTGATTATCTAATTAAAGGTACAGATAAAGAAAGAAAAGGTAATCTAAATTGGAGGAATTGTTCCGTTGACTTTGATCCTGAAATGAGAATTATGGACTTAGATATGATAAAAGATAAAGGTGGTTATATTATTTTCGCCGGATGCTCAGATTCATATCTCCGAGTGTTTTCGTTGAGAGATGACAAGAAAAGTTTAGAAATAATCAAACAATCTAAACATCACGAAACATGTATATTGAAAACTAAATGCATAAGCATTGGTAGTAAAGAAATATTGATAACATGTACTACACGAGGTGATGTTACATTGTGGGATATAACTGACATTATAAACACAGAATTGGAACCATTTTTTACTACGAAAACTAATAAATCTGGTATAAACAGCTTAGTTACGTCCATTTTATCAGAAGGCAAAATAATGTTATCTACAAGCGGTGACGACAACGCCATACACATGATTGTATTAGGAATTCCCAACCAGAATGAGTTGACAAAAGTACTGTATACTTGGAATAGTTCGAAGTACCATAGCTCGCAGATAACTGGCTTGTGTTTGGTCGATAATTACCTACTGTCTTCTTCAATTGATCAGAGGATAACGTTACTAAGATGGACGCTCAATGAAGATGGATTGGAATGTGCATTCTTATCTCAAATGTACACGAATGTTGCCGATGTTCAAGGCATGGATCTATTAGATCATGATAGGTATGTACCGTACCTACTCATTCTATAGTAATTTTATCACTATGTGAAATAGAAAACGATTCGGTTTCACAGTAGGTATCGGAATAATTTTTCGAAAATCGGTTTATTTCAGGTTGTTTTAAATACCATTGTGCATATTATGTTTCTTTTACAGCAAATCTATAACCGTGTGTGTATTCGGTAAGGGAATGGAAATTGTTGCTGTGCCGAAACTTGATCAATAGTACCATATCATTACGGTTAAATGGCTGCAAGTGAAGGGACAGAAGATGCTGTCAGGTAAGATACATATCTAGCGTTTTCGGGACGACTAAGAAATTGTATATTGGCTTTTTAAGTTTAGCCTGTGTATCTGTGTCAAATTGTGGCATAGTAACTTCAATACAGATGCACCGATTTTGACGTTTAAAACTTAACTTACTAAGAGTTGATTTTTAGTTATGATTCAAAGCAAGCAAATCTCACAAGCATGCCGGTTTCGTTACGAAGTTTTTCTTCACCGTTCTGAGCATGTGATACATGAATCCGCACATAACCTCCGAAAAGTCAGTGGGTGCCTTGGGTTCGAACTCGACACCTTTGTCTTTCATAGTACACACATAGTAGTCGAGCCACGAAACTATCACAGCATGTGTAAATATTCTAAAGAGGTGCAACGATTAAAACTGACTGATTACTTGACTTGCTAAATACTAAACTAGCTAATGACTTATCATTTTTTTGTTTTTGAAAATTAACTAAGTAATATTTCCCGTTATGTCTGAAAGTATATAAAATTGTCGTCTTATTATAGAGACGTGGTAAATTTCACACTTCATTGAAATTGTTTATGAGTGTTAATTAAAAATGCCATTGAGACGAACAGTTCTTTGCATAAATGTACCGAGGAACATTTCGAGATTTAAATTTAAAATGTTGATATCAGCAATAGTTTTAATGTTTATTTGTAAGTTTGCGCGATATTTTTGTGAGTCCATTGTGGGGGATAGGGTGAGTAGTAACAATGTCAATGTAAATCTATACATTATTTAAATGGATACATGTTACATTACATAGGGGCTAGTACATACTTGCTAGGGAAATTATAAATAAATAAATAAAAAAATATTTCTGGACATTATGACACAGCGCCATCTAGTTCCGAGCTAAGCAACTAGGCTTGTGTTAAGGATACTAGGTGGTTGATATACTACAAATATACTTCTTTTTTGTAAATACATACATATTATACATAGATACATCCATGACTCAGATACAAATGTTAATGCTCATCACACAAACATTTGACCTTACCGGGATTCGAACCCGGGACCCGTAGCACAGAAGGCAGTGTTACTACCGCTGGACTAATTGGGTCGTCAAATTATTGGCCATATGACACAAAGCCGCTGACATAATTACTAACTTGGTCAATCACTCAACACTAATGCATATTATTCCGCTAGTCCCCCTTTGGGGTAAACAGAGATTTGCGTAGATGCAATCCCTACCCCGCAAGTAAGTTAATATGTCCATTTTATTCGATATGAGTCAAAATAAAAAGCAGGTATTACGGAAATAATAATGCCACTTTAGGTCTTAAGCATCCTACAAAAGATTTGTCTTTATTTGTCAAGATAAGAAAATGAAAGTGGAAATACCACTACAGAGCAATGCACGACACGGAGACAAGCATCCGAGTGAGATAAAATCTGTCAAAATAATCCGATTTTATTTACATTTATCGTTAGTAAAGAAGTCTCCTTGTGTTATCATAAGGTCAATAGCTATCAGAAATCTTATTATATCATGTGCTGCGTGTGGTTATCTTTAAGTTTGATGTTATTGATGTTGTATCTCAAGAAATGTTTTTATTTGCTTTGCTTGAGGCCTGTGATACTGTTTTAATATTCCATAAAACTGTCTTCTATGAAATAATAATGAGTATGTTATGTTAAGATTAGTCTATCGTTAGCAGTTTAGTAAAACACAGAAGTCATCAACTGTTTTGTTTTTCGTTTTTCTTTTTTTATATCGTGGGTCACTTCAGGGTACTAACTTAGGACCTTTATTTAACAAGAAGATGTTGGTTTTTATAACTGTATATGGTGTAATTACTGCAGAATATAACAGGGTTGACTACGCTTATCGTTCTCCAAGATGTAAACAATCCTAATGTCTACAAAGATGTTATTAAAATGAGATATTTTTATGGTTTTATGTTGTTATGAACGAATAATTTTCCATATCTAAAACATTACGTATTATCACAATTTGCAATATGAAATTGTATGCTCCATAAACGATGTCGACCACTGAACATAAACAATCTATCATACGTTTACTTTACTAATTAAAGTAGACTTGATATGGATCATAAATTTTTATTCTATTCACATTGTTGTCAGAAATAACCTGACTACAATAGGAAGAAAAAAAAATAGTTTATTCAAGAATTTATGGTGTAGTAGTATCAAATCAAATCAAATGTATTTATTTGTTAGAATATGGTGGGTGTAAAATACAGGTGTTGGTCTTATATCGAGTTACAGCATATTCTGCCCTATGGGGCGTACAAATCTACATATATAATATACTAAAGGAAAAAACAGGAAAGCTATTAAATTTACATATTTTAACTGATTATAGAATTATATTTTAACCTAATTACATTTACGTGTTATATATCTTATCTTCTAAGTATTCTTTAATGTTATAATAGTTTTTATTAGTCAAAAATTTGAATAATTTATTTTTAAATTGTGATAGGGGTAATTCTTTAATTATTTTTGGAAGATGATTATATATTTTTATAGACATACAGTATGCATTTTTTCTGAATATTTCTAGTTTTATTGTAGGTAATTTAAATTTGTGCTTATTTCTAGAATTAATATTAAATTTTTCAAAAAGTTCAGGATGTTGCTTTACTAATACACTAATCTCGAATATATACAGGCAAGGTAAAGGTAAAATATTATATTTAGTAAATAGTGGTTTGCAACTATCAAGAAAGTCTGCTCCACACATTGCTCGAACACATTTTTTTTGTGCCCTAAATACTCGCACAATATCGACTGAGTTGCCCCACACCACAATACCATATCTGAGTAGGGAGGATACAAATGGTATGATACCATGCAAGAAAAGTATTATTTATTTGTATTTTTTATTTAATATGAGTTTTTTCTTCATGGATACGCTATCTTATTCAAAAATAAGTATAAAATAATAAATTTAAACTATTAAAAGTAACACAACAAAAATTACGGATTTTATCGCCGTGTTATTTTATCTCAGATTTGCTTTTTGGTTAATGCAAGTCGGGAGCCAGTCCCGACTCTATTTCATCATACTACTATAGCAGCATGTTGAAATGACTGACTTAAAAGTCAGTCAAATACAGCCAGCTGACTCCACATTCCTCCTCAAGAGACAAAAACAGGACCAAAATACGAGCAAAATTCAGATAAACTTGAGTAACATAACATCTTATTCAATTCACATTCCGAGAGAGTACATCGACACTTTGTTAAGGCTACAAATACATACGATCGGTAGATCGCGTCGCAGATAAGATTAGATACTCGTAAGGCTATATAATAATGACACGGGGAACGTACATACAGTTGTTGTTGTGATTGTGACAATCTCTGTGCTAATTATCTGTGACACAATAGTGAGTATCTACGGTTTAAGAAAGTAATTTTGATTCATAACTTTCGTTCGTTTGGTATAAATACCATCACGTGTGTAGTCCCCGAAAGGTTAGGCAGAGGTGTACTTTGCACACTCACGTTTCACCAGTATGTTTTAGGTCCCATGTAATAGGGGGCGAACCTATTGGCAGTAACCGGGCACGAAGCCAAACTCCGAGCTGCTACTGAGAATTTCGCATATAAACCCAATAACACTGCTCGACCTGGGAATCTAACCCAGGACCTCTTGTTCGGCAGTCGCACTGTACGACTACTAGACCAACGAGGCAGTTATGTATGTATTTATTTAACCAGCTAGCTTCACGTATGAGACTGGCGACAGTAAGACGAAACCGAAGTTATGTGTATTTGTGTACCTATGTGAGAACGATTATGTCTTGAATGTCAAAGTCAAAGTTTTTTACAGTAATAAAGTCTCACACATATGATTTCTGTAAGAGGCTAACAGCACAAAAATATAATACTGTTTTACTGATTAAAAATATTGTTAGAATACAATATAACACTTAGCTTATTACAAGCGGCATTTAAAAATTTTACTACTATAAAAACATAATATTAATAATGTATAAAGTATTCTTAATTATTTATTTATATCAAAGAAAATCGGCCGCAAATTATAAAATAACTTTTCTGTTGAAAATACTTTCATTTTCTTACAAAAATATAAAAGTGTAATTAAATTTTTATCTAGTATGTATTTACGGATTTTATTCTGTGTAATATATGTTTTATTGCCCTAAGTAGGGTCCTGATCTACACATGGTGACCTTACATTGTGATAAAACTAGTCCATTATTATTACATCGCAAATTAAACATTTTTGCGCTTCTCACTTAGAAAGACTTAATATTGGGCCCTAAGCATTCGAAATCGAAATATATATGTATAACTCAAAGGTGACTGACTGACTGACATAGTGATCTATCAACACACAGCCCAAACCACTGGACGGATCGGGCTGAAATTTGGCATGCAGGTAGATGTTATGACGTAGGCATCCGCTAAGAAAGGATTTTGATTATTCCACCCCCAAGGGGATAAAATAGGGGATGAAAAGCTAGTATCAAATAAAGTCAGATTTATCATGTAACACCCATTGTACACTTAGCAGGCAATAAAACTTTGACTTTGACTTTGATTTATTCAGTTCTGACTAGTTTAATACTAACCTATAATTACATATAATTAAAAGACAGCTATTAAGAACCATAGAGAATAGGAGAGGGAAGATGTTTGGCCATTTGATACGACACGACGACTTCTATAGAACCATACTAGAAGGTAGAATTGAAGGAAAGAGAGGAATGGGAAGACCTAGACGAAGTTTCTTTGACCAAGTGAAGGAAAAAGTGGGAATCGAGTAGTATCAAGAAGTCAAGCAGAAAGCAGGAGATAGACAACAGTGGCGATTGCTCCACCGACAAGAGCTCAGCTCTTAAATTAATAATAATAGGGCGGGTAATGCGCAAGTGACACCTTTGGTGTTGCAGACATCCATAGGCATACGGTACCATCAGGCTTGTTACCACCACGGTAAACAAAAGAAACTGGATATTATTTTCATATACATTTACATTAATAACTTCCAGTTAAATATTTTATTGAGACTCATGGTGATTGTCCAACTTCCTAATCTATCAAAAATAGATTACTCATTTCTTACACATACATATGCGAATAAACGTCTATACATTGAAACAAAACTATGTACTTCTATTTAAGTTTGATTAAAATAATGTAGTTCTCCAATATTATTCTTTTACATGCTAATTATTGTAGGGATTATTATCAATATTTATATATCTTTCATTATTTATATCTATGGAGTTTCCTGCCGGTTATTCTCCATAAGGCCTGTTGATGTTGCTGTTGCTGGGAGAGTTTGTTGCGCCGCTTCTTCTTCCCAGCAAAAACACGAAGCGCTGTTTGGGGGCTGTCTTTATTATCGACATTCAAAAAGAGCCAATTAAATTTGGCCTACTTTGAATAAATGATATTTTGATTTTGACCTACCCTTTGGAACCGTGCAACTAGTTTAGACATTTCAAAAACACCTTTAATATTGATCTAATTGAATTAAAAACATTTGACTTTGACATTTACTAGCATCTTTCAATTAATTTAGCCTGCCAACCAAAATACATTATCTATCCATAGAAACAGACGCGATTCTAGTTTAAATCGAGCTAGTGGTGACACATAGATAATATTATACGCTATATTGTTCGCATATTATCTCATATTACACTACAATATCAACAAACATCACAAGAACCTATAATCTTTTTAATAGTCTCCGTCATGCTGTGCTGGAGATGTTATAAAAGTATTTATCACTATAATAATATACATATGACTGCCTCGTTGGTTTAGTGGTCGCACAGTGCGACTGCCGAGCAGGAGGGCCTGGGTTCGATTCCCAGGTTGATCAAAGCGTTATTGGGATTTTCTTTGAAATTCTCAGTAGCAACTCGGAATTTGGATCCGTGCCTAGTTGATGGCAATAGGCTCGCTCTCTATTACATGGGACATAACTGAAATGTGAGTGTACATTAGTACACCTCTACCTTATCCTTCGAGGACGACAGGCGCGATGGTATGTATGTATACATATCTTACCTATTTCCTACCTGACTTTTATATACTTGGTTACTATACTTATAAATAAGGTAGGGTAATACTTACTTTTTATTGGGTGGTATTTAATACTTTAACTGTAAATCCCCTTTTTTCAATCAAAATATTCGAAATTGCAACCAAAAGTACTGAATTGCACACTAAATTTGAACCGAATCGGTCCTATTCATAATTATTGGTTTAGGTTAGGTTAGAACTGTGACCACAATTTTGTTTGCTTAAATTTCTAAATAGAGAGGTGCAGTTAAAAATTTCCCCTTTTTATTTCCCATTGTGTGTATTTTCAACACTTTTACCAATAACTGTAGCAACACTTTTAGGTCTTGTGTTCCGGCTATAATGGCATTGAGATCTCTCATGTTACCTCAAAATATACGAGCGTCATTATTAAGCAAAACATCTTAAAGAATACACTCTTAAAAGGTAACATAATTAATTTAAAAAAGTTGCTAAAGCTACCCATAGTCTTAAAATAAAATGTACAAGGATTTCTGTCTATAACTACTACTACACTTCTGTCTTAAAAAAAAAAACACTTTATACCATGAAATTGCGGAATATGACAATGGTAAAGGATATGATGAGTATTGTATGTGGTCATCATTTAGAATTACATAGGTTACAGCGATCTAAGCTAGACGTTATAACCTATTTCCGGAGTCATAGTTTATTTATTACATTACATTTACTACATTACGAACACCGCAAATTCATTGTACTTTAATGAATCATATATCTATAAGGAAGAATTTCAAACAGAAACAATAATTAAATGTTAATATTTTCAGTGTCACCGTTAGGTACACGTACATGTCTTATCGAAGGAATGTATTCAAATAGTTATTGTCGCAAAGTTTATGTGGGGGAATGGTTTAGACTAAAAACCCACTCTCGTTAGATGAGTTGTATGTTTTGGAAGTCCACAAAACCTATCACTTTTGGTGGATCCGAAATCTCACGTGTAAGACCGGCTCAAATTTGCGGAACGACGTTTAGCTCAGCGGTAGTTAACGCTGCCTGCTGTGCTATGGGTTCTGGGTACGAATCCCGGTAGGGACAAATATTTGTGTGATGAGCATAAACATTTGTATCCGAGTCATAGATGTATCTATATATAATAATTATGTATGTATTTACAACAAAAAAATATATATGTAGTATATCAACCATCAAGTATCCGTAAAATGAGTATATTACACCTATTTTTAAAGCGTGGGTATTGGTGGCGTCGGTATTGTTAGCGTCGGTATTGAAAGCGGTGGTATTTTAAGCGTCGGTATTTTTGGCGTCGGTAATGATGGCGTCAGTATTGATGGCTTCGGTATTTATGTCGTCAATATTGTTAGCGTCGGTATTGTTGGCATCGGTGTTGATTGCGTCTGTATTAATGGCGTCGACATTGATAGCGTCGGTATCGTTGTCGTCGGTTTAGATGGCGTCGGTATTGAAGGCGTCGGTATTGATGGCGTCGGTATTGATGGCGTCGGTATTGTTGGCGTCGGTTTTGACGGCGTCGATATTGATAGCGTCGGTATTGTAAGCGTCGGTATTGTTGGCGTCGGTATTGATGGTGTCGGTGTTGAAAGCGTCGTTAATATTGGCGTCGATATTGATGGCGTCGGTATCGATGGCGCCGGTATTGAAAGCGTTGGCAATGTTGGCGTCGGAATTGATGGTGTCAGTGTTGATAAAGACATTATTGTTGGTATCGGTGGTGAAAACGTCGGTGTTGATGGCGTCGGTATAGTTGGCGTTGGTATTGATGGCGTCAGTATTGGTGGCGTCGGTATTGTTGGCGTTGGTATTGATGGTGTCGGTATCGGTGGCGTCAGTATTGAAAGCATCGGTATTGTTGGCGTCGGTATTAAAAAGCGTCGGTGTTGCAAGCGTCGCTTATATTGGCGTCGGTATTGACGACGTTGGTATTGATGGGGTCGGAATCGGTGGCGTTGGTATTGATGGCGTCAGTATTGGTGGCGTCGGTATTGAAGGCGTCGGTGTTGAAAGCGTCGGTATTGATGGCATCGACATTGATAGCGTCGGTATCGTTGGCGTCGGTATTGAAGGCGTCGGTATTGATGGCGTCGGTATTGTTGGCGTTGGTATTGATGGCGTCAACATTGATAGCGTCGGTTTAGATGGCGTCGTTATTGAAGGCGTCGGCATTGATGGCGTCGACATTGATAGCGTCGGTAACGTTGGCGTCGGTTTAGATGGCGTCGGTATTGATGGCGTCGGTATTGAAGGCGTTGGTATTGATGGCGTCAGTATTGATGGCGTCGGTATTGTTGGCGTTGGTATTGATGGCGTCAGTATTAGTGGCGTCGGTATTGTTGGCGTTGGTATTGATGGGGTCGGTATCGGTGGCGTTGGTATTGATGGCGTCGGTATCGTTGGCGTCGGTTTAGATGGCGTCGGTATTGAAGGCGTCGGTATTGATGGCTTCGGTATTGATGGCGTCGGTATTGTTGGCGTCGTTATTGAAGGCGTCGGTATTGATGGCGTCGGTATTGTTGGCTCGGTATTGACGGCGTCGGTATTGATGGTGTCGATATTGATAGCGTCGGTATTGTAAGCGTCGGTATTGTTGGCGTCGGTGTTGAAAGCGTCGTTAATATTGGCGTCGATATTGATGGCGTCGGTATCAATGGCGCCGGTGTTGAAAGCGTTGGCAATGTTGGCGTTGGAATTGATGGTGTCGAGTGTTGATAGAGTCATTATAGTTTGTATCGGTGTTGAAAGCGTCGATAATGCTGGCGTTGGTATTGATGGCTTCGGTATTGGTGGCGTCGGTATTGATGGCGTCGTTGTTGAAAGCGTCAGTATTGTTGGCGTCGGTATTAACGCCGTCGGTATTGTTAGCGTTGGTATCGATGGCGTCGCTATTGACGGCGTCGGTATTGATGGCGTAGGTGTTGAAAGCGTCGGTATTGATGGTATCGATTTTGATAGCGTCGGTATTGTTGGCGTCAGTTTAGATGGCGTCGGTATTGTTAGCGTCGGTATCGATGGATCCGGTGTGGAAAGTGTCGCTAATATCGGCGTCGGTATTTTTGGCGTCAGTATTGATGGCTTTGGCTGTTGGTGGCGTTGGTATTGAGGGCGTCAGTGTTGATAGAGACATTTTTGCAGGCGTCGGTATTGAAAGCGTCGGTATTGACGGCGTTAATATTGGTGGCGACGGTATTGATGGCGTCGTTGTTGAAAGCGTCGCTAATATTGGCGTTGGTATTGTTGGCGTCGGTATTGTAAGCGTCGGTATTAAAAGCGTCGGTATTGGTGGCGTCGGTATTGATGGCGTCGGTGTTGAAAGCGTCGTTAATATTGGCGTCGATATTGATGGCGTCGGTGTTGAAAGCGTCGATATTGATGGCGTCGACATTGATAGCGTCGGTATCGTTGGCGTCGGAATAGATGGCGTTGGTATTGATGGCGTCGGTATTGTTGGCGTCGGTATTGACGGCGTTGGTATTGATGGCGTCAATATTGGTGGCGTCGGTATTGTTGGCGTTGGTATTGATGGGGTCGGTATCGGTGGCGTTGGTATTGATGGCGTCGGTTTAGATGGCGTCGGTATTGAAGGCGTCGGTATTGATGGCGTCGGTATTGTTAGCGTCGACATTGATAGCGTCGGTATCGTTGGCGTCGGTTTAGGTGGCGTCGGTATTGATGGCGTCGGTTTTGACGTCGTCGTTATTGAAGGCGTTGGTAATGCTAGCGTTGGTATTGATGGCGTCGGTATTGATGGCTTTCGCTGTTGGTGGCGTTGGTATTGATGGCGTTTGGTATTGAGGGCGTCAGTGTTGATAGAGACATTTTTGCAGGCGTCGGTATTGACGGCGTTAATATTGGTAGCGTCGGTATTGATGGCGTCGTTGTTGAAAGCGTCGTTAATATTGGCGTTGGTATTGTTGGCGTCGGTATTGTAAGCGTCGGTAATAAAAGCGTCGGTATTGGTGGCGTCGGTTTAGATGGCGTCGGTATTGATGTCGTCGGTGTTGAATGCGTCGTTAATATTGTCGTCGATATTGATGGCGTTGGTATTCTTAGCGTTGGTATCGATGGCACCGGTGTTGAAAGTGTTGGCAATGTTGGCGTCGGTATTGATGGCGTCAGTATTGGTGGCGTCGGTATTGAAGGCGTCGGTGTTGAAAGCGTCGATATTGATGGCGTCGACATTGATAGCGTTGGTATCGTTGGCGTTGGTATTGACGGCGTTGGTATTAATGGCGTCAGTATTGGTGGCGTCGGTATTGTTGGCGTTGGTATTAATGGGGTCGGTATCGGTGGCGTTGGTATTGATGGCGTCAGTTTTGGTGGCGTCGGTATCGTTGGCGTCGGTTTAGATGGCGTCGGTATTGAAGGCGTCGGTATTGATGGCGTCGGTATTGTTGGCGTCGGTATTGATGGCGTCGGTATTGTCGGCGTCGGTATTGACGGCGTCGGTAATGACGGCGTCGGTATTGATGGCGTCGGTTTTGACGGCGTCGGTATTGTTAGCGTCGACATTGATAGCGTCGGTATCGTTGGCGTCGGTTTAGATGGCGTCGGTATTGATGGCGTTGGTATGGACGGCGTTGGTATTGATGGCGTTGGTATTGATGGTGTCAGTATTGATGGCGTCGGTATTGATGGCGTCAGTATTGATGGTTTCGGTATTTATGTCGTCGATATTGTTAGTGTCGGTATTGTTGGCATCGGTGTTGATTGCGTCTGTATTGATGGCGTCGGTATTGTTGGCGTCGGTTTTGACGGCGTCGTTATTGAAGGCGTCGGTGTTGAAAGCGTCGGTAATGCTAGCGTTGGTATTGATGGCGTCGGTATTGATGGTGTCGATATTGATAACGTCGGTATTGTTGGCTCGGTATTGACGGCGTCGGTATTGATGGTGTCGATATTGATAGCGTCGGTATTGTAAGCGTCGGTATCGTTGGCGTCGGTTTAGATGGCGTCGGTATTGATGGCGTCGGTATTGATGGCGCCGGTATTGTTTGCGTTGGTATTGATGGCGTCGGTATTGAAGGCTTCGGTGTTGAAAGCGTCGGTATTGATGGCTCCGACATTGATAGCGACGGTTAGGATGGCGTCGGTATTCTTAGCGTTGGTATCGATGGCACCGGTGTTGAAAGTGTTGGCAATGTTGGCGTTGGAATTGATGGTGTCAGTGTTGATAGAGACATTATTGTTGGCCTCGGTATTGGTGGCGTCGGTATTGAGGGCGTCAGTGTTGATAGTAACATTTTTGTTGGCGTCGGTGTTGAAAGCGTCGGTAATGTTGACGTTGGTTTTGATGGCGTCGGTATTGTAAACGTCGATATTGATGGCGTCGGTATTGTTAGTGTCGGTATTGATGGCGTCGGTGTTGAAAGCGATGGCAATGTTGGCGTCGGAATTGATTGTGTTAGTGTTGATAAAGACATTATTGTTGGCGTCGGAATTGATTGTGTTAGTGTTGATAGAGACATTATTGTTGGCGTCGGTATTGAAAGCGTCGGTATTGTTGGCGTCTTAGATGGCGCGGGTTAACAGACTTCACACGCCATCGAAAAATCCTCTCAGGCATGTTTCCTCGCGAACTTTACCTTCGCCGTGATAAATACATAACTTCGAAAAGTTTGTGGCCTTGGGTTGAACTCGAGACCTTTGTAATCATAGCCCACTGGCCTCACCACTTGACTACCACAGCATTTGGTTTAACGAAACCCTTATAAGACGTCGTGTACTCGAGATTACTAGGGTTTCATTAAAGAGGACACAGAAAAATGCCAGTGTGTTTAGTTAGCTTACAGTTAAAACTTTGTAAAAACCGTTAACAAACAGTACTTTTATTATAATTATCTCCAATTAAAGTTTTACGTAGTTTCTAAAATATATTTTGTTCAAGTGTGTGCCGGTTGTTTTCTAAAGTCAGTGTAAACTGAGGTTGTTTTGTCTTAATTGAGCGTCTGACCTTGAGTAGATCTACAGCAATAAGAATTTGAATACTTTAAGCCAATAAGTTTAGAACAAATATTACTCTAGAAGAAAACAGTGCCTTGTGTTTTTATTATTTTAAATTACTATAAAAATAAACTAATTATATGTGAGATTAGTTTGGTGTTAAAAAGAGGAATTTAAGTAAGTACTCTAAATTATTTCGGTATTGTAATAAATAAATCCGGACATTCGAACATAGCGCTATTATATCTAGTTCCGAGATAAGCAACGATACGATATTACGAATACAAGATGGTACACTACAACGATTTTTTTTAAGTAGGTTCAAATGTCCATGCATGCTCTTTAAACAAACATTTGCCCATACCGCGATGCGATCCTGGGACCCTGACAGGTAACCGCTAATCGGGACGTCATCATCGAATATTGTTATTATAAATGAAACCATCATTTCTCTCTTAGCAACGTATCGTTCTCTAATAGATAAGATTAGTTTTATTATACTAATGTTAAACTAGCAAGGACGTGCTTATTTATCAAATGCGCACGTCAGGCGAAGGAAAATATCGTGAGGAAATCTGCATGCGCAGAGATTCTCTCGAATACATTTGAAGTCAGCCAACCCGCGGTGCAGTAGACCCAGCTTGGTGGCTTCTCTCAAAATGATAAGCGTATTTATGTCTAAATTAACTTTCTACATTACCAATCTTAGCAACGTATTTTCTACAGCAATACTACGGTGCCTTATCAATGATAAAATTTTGCGCACTGAAAGATTATGTAGAAATTTGGGTATTAACTATTTAATCTAACACATATAATCTTGTGTTATTATGTATTTTTTCCCCGGGGCGTTATGACAGCTCTTTCTGAGTGTTACATTACTTTTCTAGATTATAAATAAGCCACAATTTTGGCCACTTTCTTCGACGTATCTAAGGCCATGTTCTGGACTGTAGGAATTCGTCATTAATATACATAATCTATTATATGTAATTAAGGCTGGATGTATATAGTGACGGAGGAAATTTGGGGAGAAAATTGTGTTTGTAAAATTGCAAAGTATTTACAATTTTATTAACGTATTTATCACATGTTCAAACGAAAAACATTGTGAGAAAATCTGCATGCCTGAGAGATTATATTCGATGGCGTGTGAAGTCTGCCAACCCCCACTAGGCTAGCGTAGCGTCTCATTTAAGAGAAATTATCGCATCCTTGCTTCGATTAAATAAAAAACTGGAAATATCTGTTGATCCTCTCACTATCCTCCTTAATTGAAGGCGATGCCTATGATCAAAGTCCTTAAACTCAAAATAATGACTCATATACATAATACTTATTTCACAACATTCCGTGTCATCTGTTATCCTCAACGCGGTGTAACCAGTTATGTGAATGTGACGTCTCGGTCGTCGGAAACCCCTAGCACCAACCAATTCATAGAAACCAACTGAGGAAAATGTGAGGCTATATCAACGGTGCATTTCCTCTCAAGTCCTGAGTCTACTTATATCTGTAGCTGCAGTGTGACCACCGTTATTACAGCATGTTTTTCCATAATCATAACTTACCTTTCTTAACAAACATTGTCATTCTGGCACTGACGTCGTACAAACCGGTAAATAGACTTTTATTTTATATAGATTAACTTACACAATAAAATGACATAATATATCTTTAAAAAGCGAGTATGCTGATAACCTTTCATTAACATTTTAAATTTTCTAGCAATAAATTGGTGTGTGAATATGTTATTATGTATAAAATACACTTCCATTCATAACTCACGCACTCGTAAACAAAATTTTAAGCAGGCGATTTAGTTGTCAATATACGCAACGCTGTAAGATATTATTCTATCCTAAAGGTCGTTTACCAAAAAATGGCCTTCATTTAATGACGCTTTAGAATAGTGTATGTTGCTGTCTTTTTCATATTCACGTTGTGTATGTGAGATAGCAGTATTAAAGCCATATGTTTTAGTTATTGATAGTTTGTTGTCTGGTATTGGAGATGTGTGTTAAAATTGGCTAAAACGGGTGAGCACTGACACTAATATTTTCATATTATATCCCTAGGTTTTTAACACACTTTTTTCCCGTTTTGTCGTTTCTAGTACGTCACTAAAGCGTGTCAGAAGCTACATATAATTATGTCTAATAATATCGAATGGTTTACTATTAATAACTATATAGTTATCTATCTATTTTAAACATACTGAACTTAATAAATATTAATTTATTACTTTAGTCACCGACTTCTTTTTGTGTTCTTTTCTAATTGTAACGGAATTTAATTTAATTTTAATGTATTTTAATTTTAATTTTCCTGAACATTAAACATGCCTATGATGTCTACGAATTCCATAATACAACAACGTTAAAATAGTAATTGTTAAACTCTGTTGGTATCTGCGATACAAAACCCGAGTTTAGTGCAGTAACCACCGCAACGCCATCATTGTATTTTTATTTGAAATAAATTTTGATTTGATTTGATCTTTTACCTCGTAGTACATTGACA
Organism: Craniophora ligustri; assembly: GCA_905163465.1. Taxonomy (NCBI): domain Eukaryota; kingdom Metazoa; phylum Arthropoda; class Insecta; order Lepidoptera; family Noctuidae; genus Craniophora; species Craniophora ligustri. The sequence goes on from LR990963.1 coordinate 608,684, forward strand.
TAAAACTAGTCAGACTGAACTACTAACTTTCGAAATATAAATAAAAAAACCGGTCTAGTACAAGTAGGACTCCAACACTAGGTTATCTAACCAGTGGAGTAAGGCAGGGTGGACTGACATCACCGGTTCTATTCAATTTGTATATCAATGACTTGATCGAGGAATTGAGCAGCACCAGAGTCGGTTGTCACTTAGATGGTAAATGTCTAAATAATCTTAGCTATGCAGACGACATGGTGCTGCTTAGCCCCTCGGTCAACGGATTGAGAAAGCTTATAACGATATGTGAGAATTATGCGTCTAAACATCAATTGACATACAATGTTAATAAGTCGGAAGTTTTGGTTTTTAAATATGGAAAAGGTCCGGATGTGTTACTGCCGATTAACTTGTGTGGCACTGAACTTAAAATAGTTAAAAAGTTTAAATATCTTGGGCATCTACTATTAGAAAATTTAGCAGACGACGAGGATTTGGAAAGGCAAAGACGCGGTATAGCCTGCAGAAGTAATATGCTAGCTAGACGCTTCCATCATTGCTCAAATCTGGTCAAAATAACTTTGTTCAGGGCATACTGTCAGGCGTTCTACACCAGTCAACTTTGGTACAAGTACACGAAGAGTGCGTACAACACTCTTCGTGTACAATACAATAACGCTTTCCGGGTTATGCTCAACTTGCCCTGGCGGTGTAGCGCGTCTGGCATGTTTGCTGAGAACAGAGTGGATGATTTTTTCGCACTTCTGAGAAAGCTCAAGGCTTCTTTCAATACGAGGGTAGGCACTTGTAAAAATGAAATTGTCGCAACTGTGTTTTATCACGTGTACCTGCTGAGAGAGATGGCACATATATAGACTGTATGTTGTTTTTAATTTATATATTTTATTCTATGTTTTAAGTTTTATAATAATTGTGTAATGTTTATTAATATGTGTTTTTTATAATAATTGTGTACCTAATATGGGTTAATTGCCTGAAATAAATAAATATTATTATTATTATTATTATAAATGTATTATGTATTCTAAAGAAAATGTTAATTCAATTAATAAAGTTCTATCAGTCAGGTACTGTGCTATACTTCAACTGGAAATTTGTATTTACAAAAATATTAAGATTGCAGTAAGACTTGCTTGAAATTTCATTATTCTAGGCCAATAGTAAGTAACCTTTTTTAGCTGGGTTTAATTCGGAATCGTTCTGGGTTTAAATCGGAATAGTTCTTTTAATTACTTTAATACGGCTTAGTTAGACTAACATTTCTATTTCATACACTAAATCTATTTTAAAAAGAAATGTAGGTAAATACGAGTAATTACATTTTATAATAACTCCCGCCCCACATGTAAATGAAGTCCAAATGGTCCTTGAAGTTTATTGCCGGTTGTTCTCCATAAGACCTATTTTTTGGAACCGTGCAACTAGTTTGACAATTCAAAAGCACCTGTTATACTGGTCTACTTGAAATAAATTATTTGAATTTGAAATATGAGGCACATATTCGAAATAGTTATTAATATATTGATAATATCTAAAAGAAGCGTTTGCTTATAAATCTATATCAATTAGATCATAGAGGACCATAATATATATTTTCATTAATACAATTACCACCGTCATCTTACTCCAGATGGCGCCGGTGGTAAAGCATGTGACGGAGCCGGTGTGGCTGGGCGAGGGTCCTCACTGGGACCACGAGGAGCAGGCGCTGTACTTCGTCAGCATCTTCGATCACACAGTCAACAAGTACGTGCCCGAAACTGGCAGACACACTATGTCTAAGTTTGGTGAGTTTATTCTTGTAGCTAGAAGTGTGACGAAGAAACATTTATATGACTGACTGACGTCGATATATTAATAATGCAATGCTTGGTGCGGGTGTCCTTACATGTTTAGACTATAGTCGACTATGCGGTTCTCACGACACGATGTTTTCCTTCACCGTTTGAGCATGTGATAAATACACACATTACTTCCGAAAAATAAGTGGTGCTTGCCTTGGTTTTGACCTCGAGACCTTTGACATTCCAGTTCAAAGGTCATACCAATAGGCTACCACAGCTTTTATACACCCCAATATAGTTGCGAAAACGTTATGAAGATAAAGTGTATATGACAAAACATTTTCAAAATTTCCAGATGGCATGCCAACCTTCATAATCCCAGTGGAAGGCAAGAAGACCAACTTCGTGATCGGTCTGAACCGTCAGGTGGTGGAGATCGAGTGGAATGGCCAAAACAACGCGGCCAGAGTGCTGCGGGTAGTCGCCGAGGTCGACGAGGACAACCCGAAGAACAGGTTCAACGACGCTAAGGCGGATCCCAGGGGGAGACTGTTCGCCGGTGAGTGTTTGAGAGAAAATAATAAATGTAATATAAAAAAAAACAATATAAATATAATTAACCAAATATGTTTTCCGTCCGCAATTGAATCGATGGCCAATGGCGAGAATTTGGTCTACTTTGAATAAATGATATTTTGACTTTTGCACTCTAAGTATTGTAATAAACTCTTAACCAGTCAAAACTACTTTTAATAGCTGGTCAAAAGTAGTTTTGACTGATCTAACCAAACATAGATAGATAGATAGAATATGCAACATGTATATCATATCATATCCGGAGTATTGTCGTCTACATCTTCAGTCAAAATTACTTTTGACTAGTTTCATTGCTCAAAATTACTTTTGACTAGTTTCATTGGTCAAAATTACTTTTGACTAGTTTCATTGGTCAAAATTACTTTTGGTTTATGTTTTAGCAGTTAAAACTAGTTTTGACTAAGAGCGTTAGTCAAAACTGGTTTTAACCGCAAATTTGCTGTCAAAAGTACTTTTGACCAATGATTTTCAGTCAAAACCACTTTTACCAACCGGCTCAGTCAAAACTACTTATAAAAATAGTCAAATTTGAAAAAGTAGTTTTGTCTGTTTAAGAATGTTGACTGCAACATATATAATATTCTGAATATATCTTTCGTTCTAGGTACCATGGGCTATGAGTATGAGCCTGGCAAGTTTCATCTGAAGAAGGGCTCCCTCTACCGGTTCGACCCTGACGGCACCGCGCACAAAGTGGCCACAGACATCGACATCTCCAACGGCCTCTGTTGGGACGTCCAGGAGAAAGCGTTCTACTTCGCAGACTCCTTCGAGTACACCATCAGGAGATACGACTATGATGTGGAGACTGGCGACATCTGTGAGTTACTCACAATAACTTTTGTCTTAATGTCGCTTTGATTTATAGGCTATTGAAATATATACAAGGTGTTGTTTTGCATCCTCGTCAAATTTCAGGAGGTTGTCATAAAATACATAAATAATCAATTGAAAGTATGGTAGTGGGCAATAACTAAAAAGTGCTGCTTTTTTTTGTTGTTGAATTGTAACAGTATTTCAGAATTAAACCCTTAATTCAATACAAATAAAACAGAATCACCCGACTACGCACACAGCGACAATGCAGCTGTGTGCGTGAGTGTCGACGTCTTACCTACGAAATGCAAGCGCGGGCGAACGAATGATCGGTAGCAATAATTTACCTAATTTTATTTCGAAAATCACCTACATTATTGTCATAAATTTTGCTTGATAATGAACTCATTGTTGAGCATCATTGGAATGCGGAAATCTTACTAATGGCAGTAATACTAGTGCGCCAAAGAAAAGTTCATTGACCTGTTATCAGATGATTAATAAAATGTTAGTTTTGCTTTATCCTTCCACCTAAAGTTTTCGTAGTGATTCTGTTTTGATTTGTGGATTAAATTGATTGATTTGAAATTTTCCTTCCTACTTAACGGGCTTAGGACCGGCAATAATACCTACCTTAGTTGGTGTACCGATCTACTTATGATGGAAATGGAAAGACGTGCTAGTTAAATGTATTATACGTGGTGATACTTTCGACTCTTAGGTATTATTAGAGTAGTTACAAATTTGAAATCAACTTATTTACACTAATCAAATTGATTAAGCTAACAACGTATTTACAAAATGTACTAATAAATAAATTACCTACTTAAGTTACCCGGAGGTATTCTTCAAAGTGGCCACCATCACACTCTTCGCACAATTGAGCACGACGTAGCTGGTTTTCCTTCAGCTTACGTAACACTAACACATTAGTTTTTACAGTGTCAAAAGCACTAATGATCCTTGCACGTAATTCTGTTACACTGGTCACTTCCTCCGTGTAAACTAACGTTTTAACGTCTCCCCACAAATAAGTCTAGAGGCGTCAGGTCCGGAGAACGCGGAGGCCAGGCCACAGGTCCTCCGCGACGATTCAGTGGTCACCAAAACTTTCGGTCAAGTACTCGTGTACTTGCCGACCATAGTGAGGGGGGGCACCGTCCTGCTGGTAGTACAAGTTGCGATGGAGTGCCAGGGGAACATCCTCCAACATCTCCTCGACAACGTGACGAACAGCTCCAGTTAGGCGAAACACTGTAGTGTGGTGCACTCCAAAGTGTTGACCAGCCTGCCGCGTGCCTGCCCGTGGGTCTCGCTGGAAGTATTCCAGGATGTCTTCCTGCAAGGCGACAGGCAGGCCTACGCTGCCGCGAGCTTGAGCATGCCGGGGAACGTCAAACTGCCGATGATCTCGCAGTCTCTGCGTAGCAGCGAGCATGGCGCTCTGTGATGGGGGTTCCCGATCGGGAAACATTTTGGTGAACATCCGGATGGCTCCACGTAGGCTGTCTCCACTGATGGCATACAGGCGGACCATCTCTACCAACTCGACATTCGGATAGTTGTCCGTCATCTTGCACTTCGTACCTACGTCTCAACGATGTACCGAGAAGTGAAATTCGCAAAGCGCGCGCACGCGTCGGCGACATCAAACAGACTGTTAGTTCCGGGGTCGCGGCGGCGTGGCTAGGGATTTGTACCTACGAATCGATCGAAGAATGATCGTTGCGTATGCGTTGTGTATGTATTGTTTGCGTTTGTTTGTGTGTGAAAGCGCGGTTATAGGGCTAGTAACAGACGGGCCGCGTTTAAATACGACTGGTTCACACTTACGGATTTCCGTAAACAAGCAAAATAAAAATAAAAAATACCTACTCATTTTATTGTTGCTTTGGGTCGAGAATCATTAGCATAATTACGTCCTTGAATTTGACGAGGATGCAAATCAACACCTTGTATACTAAAATTGTATTGGATAAATCTTGCGATTGGTTTCCATCAGTAAAATTAGAAAATTCATTTCAAAACTCATCTCAATTACAATGGCGTCCGGCTCGTTCGTCACGGGTTGTGGGTTCGATCCCCGCACTGAGCAAATATTTGTACGACCTACAGGTAGCTGATCTTAGTCTGGGCGTATGTTTATGTGAAAATTAGTGTTTGTAAACGCATTCACGACATGAGAAAATCCGTAATCCAGTGGGGCAACGTACTTAAAAGTAAAAGGAAGTAGGTATTTGAAAAAGCCAAAAATTGGACCCCAAGGTGATCTCATATTCTCATCCCGCCGTTATTATGCGGACAAAAATTATAGTCATATTTATTTATATACTTTTATAGATAATTACTTGACTATTTTCCAGCAAATCCAAGGAACGTGTTCGCGTACAAAGACCACGGGTTGAGCGGCATCGTGGACGGCATGACCATAGACACCGACGGCAACCTCTGGGTCGCGAACTTCGACGGCAATCAGGCAAGTGGAACTATACGTATATATTAAAGATAAGTCTTTTATCGATGAATGAGTCAGGGGGGTAGTTTGATACATGTACCAGAATAAATGTATGTAATTGCTAAAATACATATATTTTATTATGCCATGAAAGTGCAAACAAAATGGCGGCGCAACACCAGAGGTGAAGCACGCGAGTTGCCAACCTTAAAAATAATACGGGACGTTTAAGGTTTGTTTTAATAGCGTAGTTACTACACTGACAGCAAACGGACTCACCTTACCCACATGCAGAAACATAACTATGTATTGTTGTTTCACTGCGGTTTTCTTTAATGCAGAGGTACCTACTTCCCCAGTCAGGCAGCTCAATTTGAGCGAGAAAGCTCGCTATGCCCTACCTCTATAAAAAATGTGATTGTAACCGGTGACAATATTTTGAAATTACTTATCAAGGCCCAAATTTTTAAAACTCCTATAAACTTATGTTCAAAATTTTCCAGGTGTTAAAAATCAATCCTAGAACGAGTAAGCTACTGCAGAAGATCCCAATCCCTGCTCTACAAGTGACGTCAGCTACGTTCGGAGGCCCAGCGCTGGACGTGCTGTACGTGACAACCGCCTGCATGAACCGCGGCCGGGAACAGCTGCCACCAGCCGGGTCCACCTTCGAAATCACCGCACTGGGAGCGCGAGGGCACCCTAATACTAAAGTTAATATCGATTAAATTATTTATTAAGATTTGTATTCGTCTTATTAAAATCTTCCGGGTGTTTTATAAAATAAAGCGTAACTGAATGGGTGCTAGAGCATCCTTTAATTATAACAAACAGCTTTGGTTCGATTGGGATGAAACTGGATAGCTATTGTGTTTTCACGAATATTCCGTCATGCTTTAAGGGTCAAGAAGATGACAAAAATAATTTGTTTTAATCATAATTATGTAACTAAACCTGACATGACATTGTGCATGACGAGATGTATGAACGTGGACGAGGCAAAAGTGGTATGCAGGGACCGTAGCGCGTGGCATTCTGTAGTTTCTGCCTACCCCCATGGGAAAAAGGCGTGAGTGTATGTATGTATGTACCTAAACATGTTCCCCCTTTGTGAGACGAGAGTTTACCGCTCAGGTCTGCGGAAGTCGAGTCATTGAAAGGTAGCAAACTAAGTACATATCCACTATTATCTAGAATACGAATAATGTTCAAATGTTAGGAAGACATTAATAGCACGATCGTTTGTTCAATGTTCCCATATGACATGCGTAAGTATATACCGAGGTAATTAGGTACCATAACACGCCTACTACACGACACGGACACTAACGATAAGGTAACAGTTATAGAGCAAGCCATGGGGTGAGCTATGCTTGTTATGTGCAAAAAAAGCACGTGAAATTATAGGGCGATTATGGCGCTCAAATTGAATTAGTTGGAGTATGTGTACATCTTTAGTATACTACTATGGCAAAGATGGGTAACGAAGTCTTGAGCCGCTTGCGAAGTCATCAGGCGACAAGGTAAGTAAACAATATAAATTATTAAAAGGTGTTTTCTGGTCAAACCCAGGGTCGAAACTACTGGTAAAGTTAAAGCCCTGCCTACAAAATACTCCCAGCAGATAGATGAGACGGATAGTGGATGACGATATCAATCCTACTATAATAATATTTGTGAAAGTTTGTATGAATGTTTGTTACTCCTTCACGCTAAAACCGCTTAACAGATTTGGATGAAATTTAGCACACATATAGTTTATTACCTGGATCACATCGGCTACTTTTTATTCATATACTATGCGGGGAAATTCGCGGGAGGCAGCTAGCTAAGTCATTTTAAAGATTGTACATATTTACACTTTTAATTAACTTATCACTAATAGATTAGATAATACTCGTAATTGTGAATTCGTAACGTTACATAATAAACAATAATTTGGTAGAATCATTCACACTGCAAAGGCGTGCGCGATAGTAAAACTCGCTTTAGCAGTGATAAAAAATTCAGTGATACCTAAACAGTTGGTGCTATATATTCATCAGTTTTAATAAGTAAGTAGGTTTCTAAATTCAATCCTTTGAAGTAGATATTTAATTTATGGATCCTATTGGGCACAATACAAGTAGAGTCAGATAAAATTGTAGTTTTTGTAGGAAAATGCCATTCATAATACGTAGGTATTGCCGCGCCGGGTTTCCTACATGGTTTTAAAAGTGGTTTCAAATTTTTTGTACTGCTATGTCGTAATGACACAGCAACAATCAGCAACATACATCTATATAACCTTGTGATTGAGATGTTGTTTTAATGGTAAAGCTAAATAAAAGTAAATAGCTACATAGGTATTTAAAATGAATTAGGTTAAAATTGACGAAGATTTATGAGTCCGATTCACACATAAAAATATATTTATTTCGATGATTATTAAATATACATAAGTTACCTATTTCACGTTTTTAATGTGCCGGCTGCCGCTAGTAAATACTGAGAGAGTAACAATTAATATATGAACTATAATGAACATATTATAAATAAATATTTTGGTAATTTCCTTACACGGTTCTTAGGAGATTCCAGATGGCACCAGTAGTACAGCCGGTGACGGAGCCCTTGCAGCTGGGCGAGGGTCCTCACTGGGACCAAGAGGAGCAAGTGCTGTACTTCGTCAGCATCTTCGACCACACAATCAACAAGTACGTGCCAGAGACTGGCAGACACACCAAGTCTAAGTTTGGTGAGTTGGCCCTCCTTCGTATTTACTTGGTTTGTCATCAGAGCTAAGCATTGGCGTATCTAGACTTTCTTCAGGCTTGGCCAAAGTGCTAAAACACTCCTGATTCTGATCGATGTGGGATAATTTTCACTAATGCACGATCCTAGGGTGGGCACTGTTTTCTATGAGAGTTTATAATCAGTAGCCCGATATCCTAGGGTTAGGCACTAGACCATTCCGGGGTGGGCAAGGCCCACTCGGCCCCTTTCTAGATATGCCCACGCCAAATTCTTGCCTGAGTTACACAGGCAAGAATTTACAAGTGAATTTGGAAAGACAAGAATAGTGCAAATATAATAACTTTATAAAATATATAATTCATGTGAATTAGAACGTCAGTGGCAGACACAGAAAAAAAAACATAGCCTACTGGGACAAATGTGTACGTAAATCGTCCACAGAAAATATCTACGTGACAAGCTAAAAGCTTTGTAGGTTACAAAGCTTTATAAAATATGAATTCTTTTTTAGATATAATGGCATCTTTCATAATCCCAGTGGAGGGGAAGCGAAACCACTTTGTGGTCGGTCTGGGCCACCAAATAGTGGAGATTGAGTGGACCGGCGAGGACAACGGAGCCAAGGTGCTGAGGACAGTCGCGGAAGTGGACCTGGATGACCCGACCGTCAGGTTCAATGACGGTAAGGCGGATCCCAGGGGAAGACTGTTTGCTGGTGAGTGGTTGAGTTATCCTAACCGTGCCAATGTTTAAAGTGAAATACCATTAATTGGGTAATAGTAAATGAGCTAGGTACGATACAATAGATCGTAGGAGATTTTTGTTTGATATGTATTTATTCAATGATGCGGCTTTTTCGTAATTATAAGTCTATCTTTCAAACTAATTATATGTGTGAAGAAGTTTTACAAATACTTACCTAGCTACGAATTTATATCTTTCGCAAAATATAATGATGGCAAGTCATCACCAAAAGTACACTTTTCATAGTAGTTAATCATCAAAGTATGGTAATAATAGGCCAATAAATTTAATTAGTACTGAGTTACTTACTCTATATTAAAAATCTTCTAGGAACCATGGGCTATGATCTCGAGACCAAACAATTCGTCCTAAAACGGGGCTCTCTCTACCGTATCAACCCTGGCAGTGCCGCCGACAAACTTGCCTCGGGGATCGACCTCTCCAATGGCCTCTGCTGGGACCTACAAGAGAAGGCGTTCTACTACATCGACTCCTTCGAGTACGTCATCAGAAAATACGACTATGATGTGGAGACTGGCGACATCTGTGAGTTACTCACAATAACTTTTGTCTTAATGTCGCTTTGATTTATAGGCTATTGAAATATATACAAGGTGTTGTTTTGCATCCTCGTCAAATTTCACTTGCTGTAACTTCGAGTAAGCAATTTCAGGAATTATTGTTATTAATTTAAAAGCTCAGTTCTTGTCGGTGGAGCAATCGCCACTGTTCTTCCCCTGCTTCCTGTTTGACTTCTTGATACGACTCGATTCCCACTTTTTCCTTCACTTGATCAACGAAACTTCATCCAGGCCTTCCCCTTCTTCCATTCGTGCTTCAATTTCACGAACATCTCTGAGTAATTGCTAGATTGTCTAAAATAAATCTTTTTTGGAAACTATCATCAGCAACCCTTTTATTGTCCTACTGCTGAGCACAGGTGTCCTCTCATTTATTGAGGAATTAAGGTAATACATCACGCCAGTTTAGTGTGGGTTCTACACGCCATCGATTTTCTTCATGGCGTCTCATCTCTACCATGCAGGTTTCCACACGATGTTGTTTTTTCTCATGCATCTTCACAAGCATGAAATCAATCCCATGTATAGGTTGTGACCTATTGAAACCCTACTGCTGTGGCAGTAGGGTTTCACCACAGGTTTCTCATTGAAAAAACTTCTTGAATATTTGCAGCGAACCTGAAGGTCGCGTTCAACTACAAAGAGCACGGATTGAGCGGCATCGCGGACGGCATGACCATAGACACTGATGGCAACCTCTGGGTGGCTACCTATGGAGGGGAGCAGGTAAGGGATGAATAATTATTGGACGACCCGATAAGCGCAACGGCATTTAAGGTGTTCTGCTGTGAGTAAGAGTTCGAATCCTTGTAATGTTTGTGTGATGAAGATAGGCATTAGTAGCCGAGGTTGCATGTTTCTATGTATAATATTATATGTATTTGCCTATTTATTTGCAAAGGAAAAGTAAAGTAGTATATCAACCTTCTAGTATCCGTAACACAAGCGTCGTTGATTAGTTCGGAACTAGAAGACACTATTATTATAAACAAAAGACAATACCTTAAAAGAGACCATGATTCTCTCCGAGTTTGTTTCGGCATTTCTTCTGAGGTCGTCAGTTGGGAAATGCTGATGACATCTAGATCCTAAAATAATTTATAATATATGACTTATAAAACTGTCTTCAAAAGATCTATTTACAGAAATAAATACCGTTTTTATTTTGCAGATTTTGAAAATCGATCCTAGAACAGACACGATCCTGCAGAGAGTGCCGATTCCCGCGCTGCAAGTGACATCAGCTACATGGGGGGGGCCAGCGCTGGACGTGCTGTACGTGACCACAGCCGGTAGCGGTAGGGAACAGGTCCAGGTCCAAGGTCAGACCACCGTGGAAGGAGCAGTCTTCACCGTCACCGGGCTAGGAGTGCGAGGACACCCTAATGTTAAAGTCAAACTTGATTAAATTATTATTTGTGATTTATTTAATTTTATTTGCGCATTTCCTGAAAACAAAGTCAGTCAAAATATCGTTTATTGAAAGTAGAAAAACAACTCTATTCGAACTTTGTTAGAATATCCATTACAACGAAAACTGCTATCAATATTAGGTTATAAAATATGGTGTTAAGTTATGGGACGACTCAAAGACGTGTCCTTGAGAACATAATAATATATGGCAGCCAAAATATTGCCATATCATCATTTACCCACTTAATGTCCCACTGTTGGGCACGCGTCTCTTCTTATTTAAAACGGAATGAGCTGAAACCTACCATGCTAGAATAGTGCGGCTTCACGATGTTTTCATACACCGTCAGTGATGCGTGACTTGGGATTAAACTAAAAATCTTAGTCTTCGAGTCCACTGGTAACAACACTAGGCTATCAAGTAATAAAATAATTTATTTATTTAAACAACATGTGTAATAAAATATTTGTATAATTAACATTCCATTAATAAAACTCTGTATAATATTGGTCATAAAACATTTCACATAATTTCAAAAATATTCAGTCTAATTTTGTCTCCTTAATAAACTTGGATACAATTTATTCATTCTGCTTATAATATCTAATATCGATTATATCATTATTTATTTAACACATACAATATGTACTTAAATTGTAGTACGTATATTATAAAACAGGTATATTTGATGTGGATTATAATGATTTCATAATTAGAGCTTAAAATTAACGTTGGGGTAGCCTTTGACCCCCAGGCCAGTAACCATGAAGGTCGAGCCACAGGGGGGGTCTTGGGGTCCCTTAATATTCATACTGGCGGTCGTGACGAACAAGATATCGTAGTTCGGACCCCCAAAGGTGACTGAAGTAACTTGTAGTGCAGGTATAGCGACCTTTTGCAATAGTTCTCCGGTTTTGGGGTCAACTTTAATGATACAGGACCCGTCGAAAACAGCGATCCATAGATTACCGTCGGTGTCTATGGTCGACCCATCCGGAACGCCGGTGATATTCATCTTTTCGAAGTCGAATATGTACTTGACATTGGCTGTAATAAAAAATATTTGTAATTTATCGTTCTGATAGATTTGTAATAGACACAACTGCCTCGTTGGTCTGATGGCCGTGATCTTGGGCAAGATTCCCAGGTCGAGCAAAGTTGGGTTTTTCTACGAAATTCTTAGTAGCAGCTAAGTGCTAGTGCCTGGTTGATGGCAATATACTCGCACCCTATTATATGGGACCTAAACCGTACTGGCGAAATGTGAGTGTACATTAGGACACCTCTGCCTCTGCCTGCGAGGGCGACAGGCATACGGGGTATGTTGAAAAACCGACTGGACCAAATGGGACCACACGGGAAGCACCAGATTTCAGATCAAATAAATCATTAAAATCGGTTCCCCCAGTCGAAATTTATGAGGAATTGAGAACCTCCTCCTTTTTTAAAATAAGTTAAAATTACAGTTTTAAAAGAAACTAATAAAATTAAATGCCCAACTCACAAATCTCTCCCGTCTCCACATCATAATCGTATCTCCTGACGTTCTTCTCGAGGGAGTCGGTGTAGTACATAGCCTTCCGACTGAGGTCCCAGGCTAGCCCGTTGGAGATGCTGACCCGGTCCACCACCTTCGTGACCCTGGCGCCGTCCAGACGGAACAGGCTGCCCTTGTTGAGGTCGAAGTTACCCGGAGGATCCTCATGCCCCATGGTTCCTGGATTGAGACAGCTTGTATTGTTATTGTGGTTTTATTTCAACACGGTGTATACAGACAATAATAATAATGATAAATATTTCCGGACATTATTACACAGCGCCATCTAGTTCCGTGGTAAGCAACGAGACTTGTGTTACGGATACTAGACGGTTGATATACTACATAGGTATATACTTTTTTTGTAAATACATACATATTATACACAGATACATCCATGACTCGGATACAAATGTTGATGCTGATCACATAAACATTTGTACCTACTGGGATTCGATTCCGGGACCTATAGCACAGCAGGCAGCGTTAACTACTGCTGAGCTAAACGGGTCGTCATACAATGTATGTATGTAGTTACAGGAGTATATAATATAGTTGTTTTTTATACATTTCTTCTAAAAAACTAACAACGAAAATTGGAACTTACTAGTTCTAATTTTGATATTTTTTATGCTCTTATTTTTTTTTAATTTTGTGGGAGAAGATTTGTTATGTGTTGAACAGCATATGGAGCACTAATGAACTTTGGAAGTTCATGGTTAGTTTTGTTGTAGGTACTTACGTATAAGGGGCAAATTTCAATTAAGTGAGGATGGTTAAAGTCGAAACTATACATAATTGCGAAAAACACCCTAAGGAAATATCAGGCCCGATTTTGATAAAAACTTAAAATCAAGAATCGAACTCATTTAATTTTTTAAATAAACACTGTATTATTACAACATGCGATAATGTTGCTAATAATAATAAATTTCTATAAAACAATACAAACCAACGCAAACTAAAGGAAAAAGCGTGATGAACTATAAACTTAACCCTGTCAACGTGAAAGGAGACCCATACCCAGCCGTAGGACAGCATAAATTGCCGGAGATAATAACTAAGATCCCACAAACCAGCGAAAACTCTGCCCTTAGGATCAGCTTTTCCATCGTTGATCCTGTTGGTGGGCACGTCCCGGTCTACCTCGCCGAGGTCCTTCAGCACGGCGGCGGGCGAGCCGTCAGCACCATCCCACTTCACCAACAGGAACTTGCGCTCCACTCCCACCAGGAACTGGTCGCTGGTGCCTTCCACTGGCACTATGAAGCCGACGCGTCCTCCTGCAAGGGGATATTAGATGTTAAGGCTGAAGACTGTATATAAAGTCGTGTAGTTCTGTTGGTTCGAGCTAGGTGTTGTTGCTTCAGGAACTTAAGCAAATGATGTTTTAGAGTTTGTCTCATAATATAATGTATATGACTGTGACAGGCTTGTAGAATGACTAATGGACTACGAAGACAAAGGTCTAAATTTCGATCCTAAAACAAGCACTACGCGGCTTCGAAGGGATGCGCGTATTTATCACATCGAGAGGAAGCTTAGAAGGCAGAGATCTTCTCGATGGCATTATTGGCATGTGAGGTAGAATATAGCCACACATAAAATGAGAGGAGATCCGTATCTAGGACTGTAAAAGGTTGATGATGATGTGATATTACATCCAAAGTTATATCTATATTTTCAGATTTCTTCACAGGCTTGTTTATAATTATATATAAGCTAAAGGTGGCTATTGTAAAGTATATCTACCGTGGTTAGATATATTTTTTCGCAAATACATGTTAAGTAATAGTTTATCTTATACTTAAGTGTAATCTTTGGCCTGTATTTTTAAGAAGAAAAATATATTTCAACAATTATTTACCAAGTTTAGTCTTCGTGTGCGCTCCAGTGGCGAGCACGTACTTATGTATGGTTTGTTCGTCGATGCTGACGAAGTACAACGCCTGCTGCTTCTCGTCCCAGTGCGGGCCCTCGCCCAGGACCAGGGGCTCCGTGATCTTCTGTACCTTCACCGACATCTGGACAGACAAAAAAATTAAGGGAGGTAGGGCATAGTGAGATTTCTCGCTCAAACTGAGATGGCCAAATAGGAAAATACCTCTGCTTTTATTTTAGAAGATCGCAGTGAAACAACAGTTGTATCTGCGAGTGGCTAAGGTTGCCAGAGCTCCCCTTTACGTGGTCTGGCAACCTTAGCGACTATTCGAACAGGATGGGAATTTATTCCGTTTGCTTTCAGAGTATTACGTAGCTTCCTTATATTAAAAACGGTTTGTACAGGGTTGGCAACGCGTGAGCGACTCCTTTGGTATTGTAAACGTCTATGGGCTATACAGCATATAACAGCTTACCTTCAGGCGGACAGAACAAATCAATACGATACAAGCAATAGTATCACAATAGCGCCACACAATTTTTACCACCTATTTGGCTACATTCCTACAGTCTAACTTTTCAACTACAGATTACTCTAGTTACTTAGATAATTATTACTGGTTTAAGTAGGTACTAGTATTTGGTTAATTTATTTTGTTAAGATACTACTGGCTTTATCAGTGTATAATTATTAATTCGAACTCCGAAACTACCTACCTGAATCCTGCTGACAGAAAAAAAAATATATTAAGATTTTGTAACAATAAACAAATTCTAATTGGTTCTAATTGGTCTTCATTATACAAGGTGGAAGCTAGATTTTAAAAATTGTACCCTAATTCCTTAAAAAAAAGTCTAGATTTAAAATTATTTACCACATCTCTTGTATTCTTTTTCAGATTTACACTTAGGAATCAAATATGTTGAAAATCTCAACCAACCATAAAACTTTGATTAAGTTATAATAATGTAAATGCGGAAAAATCCTTTACGGACCGTCCCGCCGCACAGTGGGCTGAAAATCGACTTTCATAGACATATAATTCATTTCTTCCAAAGTGTCTACTTTCATAGTTGGATATGCTTCAGAATACTACCTATATGTCTATAAATATCAACATTATGATATTGCACACCAAATGGCGCACACAGAATTTTTTCTTAAAAAAATTGTATGGAGTTGATATGAAAAAAGGTTATATCTCCGCAATCGCACAATTGGCCGTAATTCCCTTTTAGGGGATTATTGCTGGAATTATTTAAAAAAAATTGACATACTTCACAAGCCGGCCGCACGTGCGCTTTTTTTTAAAAAAATCATAATTATTTTCTAATATTTTTTTGTAGTGTTAAGTCTAAATTTGACATAACATCTGCAATTACTGCCTAAATTATAAGCCCAACTTTCCAATTAACACCATGAAATCTAGAATAACTGCCTCCTAATTAGCGTCTTTAATTTCCAAGAATCTATTAACTCAAAACCCCATATGTATTCAGATTACTTTATCAGATTTATAGGACAAATGGATATTAATGTTTCTCATCTTTACCCGAAGAATTAAAAGAAAAAGAAGTTATTTTAATTTCCAAATGGGGTTTTGATGGAGCATCAAGTCAGAGCAGGTACAAGCAAAAATTGGATAACACTTTTATAACTGATGATTCAAGTATTTTCATGACTTCGTTGGCACCACTCAAAATAACTTGTGAAGAGAAGACAGTCGCCCGGTACAATTTAATTTTGTTAAAGAAAGTGAAGCAGTAAAGAAGAAGAACAAAGAATGAATACTGAAATATCAGCCCTTCAACCAACCGAGTGCGGTAGCAACAGAATAAGTCACAATCTCGTGATGACAATGATCGATGCAAAGGTGTGCACATACCTTTCAGAAGCTCGATCGAACGCTGCTTGCTATATAATTATGTTTAGCAAAGCCGTCTAAGCTAAATAATTTAGAAGCAGTAGAAAAAAAGCTGGCATCTTCTGTTGAAACTAGGCATTTTTTCATTGCACGCACGTATAAATATGATGGAATGTCTTTTGCACATAGCATACCGATTAGATATAAAGAAATGGGCTATCAAAGGAAAATCTGACCAAGATACAAGGGATGCTAGAACGCAAATAATTCATGACTGTTTTAAATCAGAACTAGGTCTACTCATAGATGTGGTAAAGCAGGGTCATGGAACGACCAACGATGGAAATACTGCGAGAAGGTTTTATGGATTTCCAGTTAAAACTGCAGCCATTACTGGACTTGATGGAGAGCTGATCCGCAGGTTTGCTGTCATTTTGCAAACGATAGCATCGGATGAATGTGTAAATATTGAGAGATTCAAAGACTACACGTACAAGACTGCTGAAAGATATGTGGCCTTATAGAACTGGTTTCATATACCCGCAACAGTGCACAAAGTACTTTTACACTGATATCATCGCTTCCAACTCAATTGTACCAATTGGGAGTCTTTCTGAAGAGGCTTCGGAAGCTCGAAACAAGGATTTTAGAAGATTCAGAGAACACCACTCTCGTAAAACAAGTAGAATAAGTTTTAATGAGGATATTATCTTCAATTTCCTTCTTATTTCGTCAGATCCACCCGTTTCTTCAGAAAGACCCGTTTTGGATGCAAAGAAAAGGAAACAGTTCTATGAAGAAACTTTAACATTATTAAAACTTCAAGAACCTGAATTCGAATTTAGAGATGTTCAGTTAGATTCGGATTCAAAGTTGGTCTCAGGTGATAGTGATGGAGAATAATGCTGTTACTAAGTTGAGAAAAAAATATTAGAAATAACACTAATTTTAAATCAAATGTAAACCTAATACTTCATAACAATTGACAATTTGTTTTAATAATGATCTAAGGGGTCATTATTAAAACTAATTGTCAATTACCATGATTATTTGATTACTGAAATATATTGATAGCCGTTTTCTTTATCTAATAAAGTTAACTGAATACATATGGGGTTTCGAGTTAATAGATTCTTGGAAATTAAAGACACTAATTAGGAGGCAGTTATTCTAGATTTCATGGTGTTTATTGGAAAGTTGGGCTTATAATTTAGGCAGTAATTGTAGATGTTATGTAAAATTTAGACTTAACACTACAAAAAAATATTAGAAAATAATTATGATTTTTAAAAAAAAAAGCGCACGTCCGGCCGGCTTGTGAAGTATGTCAAAAATTTTAAAATAATTCCAGCAATAATCCCCTAAAAGGGAATTACGGCCAATTGTGCGATTGCGGAGATATAACCTTTTTTCATATCAGCTCCATACAAATTTTTAAAGAAAAAATTCTGTGTGCGCCATTTGGTGTGCAATATCATAATGTTGATATTTATTGACATACTAGTAGTATTCTGAAGCATATACAACTATGAAAGTAGACACTTTGGAAGAAATGAATTATATGTCTATGAAAGTCGATTTTCGGTCCACTGTGCGCCGCCGCCGCCTGGGGAGGCGACGGGGTGTGTCGGACTCCGCCCAATGTGAGCGTTTACCGACTAAAAAACCGCACCCGTCAACGCCACCAACCCGATTGCCGGGGCCATGGGATTCGCAAAAGCATGCACCACAACCCCGGCGGAATAATGTTGAGGCCTAAGTATTTATAGGGGCAATTGTCTTTTCAGCTGTGTTTGAATTTTGTGACAAATCTAGCTATGAAATGTCTTCTTGAAGTTTTTAATAAAAATATTACATAATTACCAGAATGTGAACACTCAAGTATTATTCTGGTACAGAATAACACAGCAAGTGTTAATTGCTTTTTAATGAAAATTGAAGTGTTAAATTTTTCAATTCACTTCGTAATGACTTATCAAAGCATGAAATTAAGTCTGATAGGTTGCCTAGTGTTACGCGCCAGTGACTTTCCGAAGTTTCGTGCGTATTATGGTACAGTTCCAAGTGCTGTCTGGTTAAAGTAGACATCTTTACATAAGATCTACTATTCTAAGGGGTCCGAAAAACTAAAGAAAACCTTTTTCCGAATGGAAATGAGATCAAGAGAGCGCGAAGTCAGTGTCCCAAATTTTTTTATGTTTGCTACCTTCGTACTAGCTAGGCTATAAAAGAATGTAAAAGAACACAAGGTTACAAAAATATTGTCCTCCATATATCTACAACAACAATAATAATACGGAAAATTTGACTCTTACAACACTCAAAGACACATATATACATGTGGTTGGAAAGAGGGTTTGAAAAAATTGAGGCTTTTTTCCTTGTCTTTAGAAAAGTATGCTGTGTCCTTTCCTTTCGTTATAAATCTATAAATGAATGGCAGCAGTATCAATGCAGCCTAATATACAGTGAGTTTGAATAGACTAGCAAAGCAAGAGGACAACAGTCTTCAGCAGCCAAATTGGTGCTATATCTCTTAATTGCTTCATCATCAGATATATTATTTTCCAAACTCTAGCAGAAGTTACTGTTAATATAGCTCTAAAAGAGTATAGTAACACTTTAATATTTTGTATTTTTTACTTTATTGATACTTACAGATCAAGTGTGTACTTTCAAATATAATGATTTAGATAATTATGTACTTGGATACAAAGTTTTCTTAAAAGGCCATGTTTAGTTAGTGTTATCTTATCAGTCATTGGAGTGGTTTATTTAACTTTATTTATTATGATATTGGCAATTATTTATCTGTTATGTAAATCAAAATATTACTGCTATCATATATGACATAATAATATACATGTAGGTATACTTAGATTGTTATATTTTAATTTTATCTTTTACAAACCAAATTTATTATATAATACCTATCTATATTTTGAGTTATTAGACGCCTCATATTAAATAATTTTAGTTTAAATTCATATAAAAAGCATAAGGAATGCAACAAAAGGTAGCCGGTACCAGAGGTATTTGATACTGACATTAAGATGCGTAGTCAACAGTCACATCAAACCAGACGTATCAATACCAAACATATCACGCCAATAGACTACCCACATCCATCAAATTTATTATATAATTAGTGGTAAGATTTCATTATTATTAAGATCATAGAAACTTTTATTTTGTTATGGATTTTTTTAATGAATAAATACTTAATCTTATCACTTATTTTTTTACCAAAATAAAATAAATTAATAATTATTAAAGTCATTGATAATTTCTTATATGTTCTTATAAGGAAGGGTCATCATTCCGCCTCTAAGACGACAATCTGACCGGGTCATCTTGATCCAGATTCCAATACAGTGGTTATATTTATTATTAGTCTATTATTCTACACTGACTGCTTAAAAACGGTTTTCATTAATTGCTATAATACAGATGGATGGATGACATCTTAGGTAAATTATACTGCATGTTACTGCATGTTGGCCTTTCATTTCAACACTTGAAAGTTAAATTTTCTTTTAATTTAAATTGATGGGGTTTTATTGTTTACTCTCTACGATTTTCTGATACACTTAATTATTAGACAAGATTATTTCAAATCAATACTAACACTAAATAATAATAAATACTACATAACTAAACTAGAACCAAAAATCAACTCTAATCAGTCACCTACCTTATCGGACGACCGGCAAACAGCAAATGACTCCGATACCGATTGAAACACAATTTTATCTTAATCTTTCTGAACCTTAGCGCTTGTAAACGCTAGTACTCTACGCTTCCGTCGCAGTAGGCTCGGTGCAATCCCAAACAAACGGTTTATTGATACTGTGGACGATAACAGCCACTTGTTTTCACAAGGCCAACCAATTGTCC
Organism: Craniophora ligustri; assembly: GCA_905163465.1. Lineage (NCBI taxonomy): Eukaryota > Metazoa > Arthropoda > Insecta > Lepidoptera > Noctuidae > Craniophora > Craniophora ligustri. The sequence continues at coordinate 628,991 of LR990963.1, forward strand.
CCTATACCATGTATAGATGCACTCATTCTTCGCTTTATAAGTGAACTCTTCATTTATCCCAGACTACGCACTAACGTACAATAAGACGGCTGTGCGCGATAAGAAATGCACGTTACAAAAACAAAAATATTACGGCATCTGTGAGTAATACGGTTATCGCGTGGGTACTTCTCCTAATTCTTACTTGTCTAGTAAAGTGCCACCCTCTAAGTGGAGTAAGTGGATGGAATTCTACTTCAACATTCTACAAGTACATGAAATTAAGGTGATAAATATTTAAGTATGTTTTAAATCAATATAAAGTGAGCCACATCAAACAGGTGTTTCGGTTATTTAGTTATTTTTATTTACCTGTCAAAATTGGAATTTGAAAATCGACAATTTATGATAGATGTCAAATCAACAGTCGTAGTGACGGACCTGTGTATCTTCTTATTAGAAAACAATTACAAAATCTTCACACGGTATTAATCGATATATAGTAATGTAAGCAATAATAATTTTAAAACTACATATAACTGTGAGATAGAAACAATAAATGTGTGTATGCTAAAGATGACAGGAGATTGAGTGAAGACTAGGTTGTTCAGATTATATCTTAAAACTGGCTTCATTATAACATCGAAATTAAATTAATTATACAATAATAGTATTACAATCTTGGCGATGCCATTGCCTTTAAACCGCGCCCACCACCCTAGACTGGTTAGTGCCTACTCTAGGATGTTGGGATACGGATTAGACATTTTCATAGGTGGATCGTGCCTACCCCAGGATCTTGGATTAGTAAAAAAATATACCACATCGATATCAGAATCAATGGCGTAGCTAGGCGATGGAGGGTGCTGGGGCTAAAACACGTAACATTTAACAGGGATCAGCTTTTTTTGCCCATCGCCTCGATCACTCTAACCCCCTGAATATTAAGTCTAGATACGCCAATGCTCAGACTCCGATATTTAACACATATCACACGATCAACGACGTCGCAGCATCCAGTACCTACTACGCCTCTGCTAGTGGCATCGCAATGACGGAAGGAATGAAAAAATAATAACACAGAATGAAAAATCAGTAGACTTTTATTTGATGGAATTTGGAAAAAAGTTACAAATAACATCTCAAAGGCGGACATAACGCTAACTTTGAGCGCTGTACAACCATAAAGTTACGATACGACATACATCTATCCATATAGTATATTCACAACACAATTATTGTATTTATGTAGCTGATATGACAACAAGAATTTTGTTCTTTGGCAGTGACGATGATCGTTGAGATGTTTGTCACGTTTGTTACTGCCAATTTACATAAAATACATCAAAGTTGGCACAAATAAACATTACTAACTACATTGAGAACAAAAAATATATACTTTACGCCCTGGCGTGCCCTAACTGACGAGATACAAAGTAACTGATGGTATACTTAATCAAAGTAACACTAAACTATAGTTACGTAAACATTAATTAACGACTAACATAAAATTCTAACTCCTAATGATTTAAAACTAATACTGAAAACACCGAAATGACTATGTTAAACATTACACATATATTATATAATCAAGTACACATTTTTTTTTGTATTTTTGTATAATTTTAACAACAGTCTGTACAAACAATTAAGATTTCGTTACGTTTACGTTAAATATATAATTTTAGAAGATATATAATTTATATATAATCATAAGCAGAAATAGTAAAATAGATCAAATCGTGGGCGGAATTTTGAGGACACCGGTCACGGTAAACACCGCAAAAAGAACCTACTCAAATGAAACGATCAGAAAGGGGTAACCTAAAAGACAGGACAGACATATATTTTATTAGATAGTGACATATAAAGCGATACTTTGTTACAGTTTCCAACGCCATTGTGGCAAAACTCTACTGAGATTACATCCGAATCACAGCCTAATATTAATATAACATTCCAAAAATATTACGTCAATTTTGATCGCCCCTTCGTGTGAAAGAATGTTGGTAGGGAGAAAAAAATGGAATATGGCGTACGACATACATACTATCGGCGACTGTTCTCCCAAAAAGCAGATTTATATTTTCACTTGGTTACTACAATATTTCTCCAGCCTCTGGGAGCGATAAATGCACAAATCTTAAAATAGTAAATGCAGAGACTAGGTGTGCTTTAGGAAAAGTATTAATAAACTAAGCCAGTTATGGTTTCTCAGTAAAATGAATATATATTTTACAATTATTGCTACATAGTACAAGTTAGTACTTATGAAACAAGATACTTATTTCCCCATGGAAAAATGTTAGTTGAATTTGAAATACTTACAAAAAAATATTATACTACCCAAGCACCCAGGTTTTTCTTACAAATGAAGTTTTCTATGAGATCAAAGTAGGATACTTGTGTTCCTGTTATTTTATTCACTTTATAATACTAGTGCTGAATTTTTGTTTCGAGATTCAAGGTTTGCGATTTCATCGTTAGCCTGAGATCTGAGAATATTTAAAAGTAAAACCTACTCGTAGTGTTACCCTTAAGCACGGGCACGTGAAACCGTGTTGACTTATTTCTAACTAAACTAAAAGTAAGACAAATAATCGACTAATCACCACACACAATTCTTGGAATAATGGAACACTTTCCATGTGGCTTAAGGCCTAGACGTGTATTGTAAGAGTATGTGTTGTGATTAGCAATTATCAGAAAACTAAAGAAACAGAAACTTAAATTTGCGACGTAAAACTACTTCAAATTGGCTTAAAATGTACAGTTTCACCTTACATTATAAGGAATGATATACAGCGCCGTACAACTACACACAATTGTATGTATGTATGTATGTATAATGCCATACAAAAATACAAATGTGTAAATTTGGAGCACCAGTGAACACTTAGGGATTATAATTTCCAAAATAGGTTTCTAGTTTCGAAATGGGATACAAAAATTGGCAAAGTATCAGTCGAAATTGATCACAGAAGGTGCGCGACAATAATCGGGAATTTTAAAGATTTCCAAAAAGAGTTGTTCTCCATTCAGTCTAACGCGGCGTTCGTAGTTCGTTTACGTTCCAAATCGCTAGTGAGTTTGCAAACCTTACCGTAGTATCTAATATTTTAAGTACACAACACTAATTTACAATTTTACGACAATAATTGTCACATATATTTACTTCCATATCTTAATAAATAACAAAAAAATAATGCCATGCAGTGTTTGGGTTAAGTTGCATTAAATGCAACAGTATGTCCCAAAATTACAAGTATTCTTGTCCTTATAGTATGGGACTAAACTTTACAATAACTACTCGAAATACAGCCTTAAATTGACGCAAAATCGAGATTATTGTTCCAATAATTGACGTAATTGTAGGGAAAAGCTTTTTAAGTCCCAAACACGGCACAGCATCATGGATACACTGCTTTTCCAAAAATTTTATACGTCAAAGTTTTATCGAATTTCGTATACAGTTCTTTCGCACGAGTATTGTCGTTGTTTACTACTGATTAGTCACCTTGCTGTCGTGCATCAAGTCGCATTCAACTCATTGGTGACTAGCTTTCAATCGGCTGAGATTTATGGATTTTTAACATCAATTTCTACAGTAGTTACCAACAGTTTAGAAAAATCCAAACCATCTCAGTCGATTGTTAGGATGGTATAATTAAATATACACTGAAGCGTCTCTGATATTTACATCCTGGATGCGATATGCTGATGTATTCTGAAATTTTGTTCATTACAAATTGTCGAGACCTGTATCTTCAAGACAGATTCAGTGTAAATTCGGTTGAGTAAATACATATATCACTGTACGGTTTACTATTACACATACACAATTTGCTAGGCAAATTGGATATACGTCTATAAATCCGTTGCTTCAGTGATACTTGCAGATACTTTTACATACTGAGTATTTGAATTCCATAACACTTTGAATCTTCGTTTATTTCGATGTGAATATCACGCAAATACTAAGTATCTAAAACTATCCATTTTTTTTACCACATTCAAGTGATGAAGCTGATTTATATGAATTTGTGTTTATATATAGGAAATAGGTTTGGTTAGTAGGTATTATTTTTTAAATAAAAAAACACTTGAATGTGGTACGGGAAAGCGATAAACGCGATATGAAGTCCACAAAACCAGGTTTTTAGACAGCATTTCTTTATCACTTTCAAAATCATCGTGTCATTTTATACAATCGATGTGACCAGTCAAATTTATCGATGTAAGAGATGTACCGATTGTTTATTCGAATAATCGACTAGGATAGTACTTGTCAAAGAATATTATTTATACTTGAACTGCACTTATGCAGTTATATGTGTAAAGTATTCGCTTATTAGATATAGCGAAATTATATACATTGTACCTAACTGGTACATTATTCATATAAACTAATTGACATCGGGTTTAGTCGATTATTCGAATATGTGGCAGATGTGAGACAGGCGAAAGTATTTAGTTATGCCAATTTGAATAGAAAATGTAAACAGACAAAAATAGTGATACTTTTCAACAAACACATTCCTGATTATCTACATATTCTGTAAATTAGCGTCATATTTAATCATTGCGATAGAATTTCGAAATACTATCTAAATAATTTCTATGTCCTGTCTCACATAGCTCATTCGCGATTGTAGGTTAGCGTGCTACAGACAGACAGCGCTATCGCTGCCACCAGCTAGAACCTTAGTGTTTCACAACACTATAATAGAATATTAGTTTGCATGTTCAATTGAGATAATATAATAGTCACAAATGAGCGGTATGTTCGTGAGTGTCGGTACATGTGTGGCGGGCGGTTTACTTGTGTTCGATGTGGTGCGGGTGCGGGTGCGGCGGCGGGTAGTGCGGCGGCGGGTAGAAGGGCTGCATGCTGCCCTCGTACACGCCTTCCTCGTAGCCCACGTATCCCATGCCGCCCATCATGCCCATCATTGCTGGAATACGGCAATAAAAAGTTAGTTAATTACTAGGATTATCGCACAATATCGATATTCGTCAAACTGACAGTTTGCTGTTTGCTTAGGCTAAAATCGATTCATCATCATCATCAACCCATTAACGTCCCACTGCCGGGCACGGGTCTAAGCCTCATTTGAGAGGGATTAGGCTATAGTCCACCACGGTAGCCTACTGCGGGTTGACTGACAGACTTCACATGCTATCAAGACAAATCTCTCAAGCATGCAGGTTTCCTCACAATGATTATCTTCACCGTTTGAGCTTGTGATAAATACGCACATAACTTCCGAAAAGTCAGTGGTGCCTGCCTTGGGTTCGAACTCGGAAAGGAGGCGGCTGTAACGGCTACGTATTTTTGTATCCCACTAGGATTTATAAGGGGCGGCCAATTTTCGGTCGGCCCCGGGCGGCGAAATACATATCGGAGAAATTGCTATAAAAATTTGATGGTTTCTATAAGTGTATGTAAATATCGTGTGTATGCTAGTCACCTGGGTCGGTCTCGACGGGGTAGTAGGGAATGGGGTACATGGGCGGCGGGTAGGGGATGTAGGGCATGGTGATGATGGGCTGCTCCATGACGCAGTCGGCCTCGCCGCCGCCGCCGTACGCGCCGTGCGCCGCGTGCCCCGCGTGTGCCGCGTGCGCCGCGTGCGCCGCGTGCCCAGCGTGCCCCGCGTGCCCCGCGTGCGGCCCGCGCGCCTCGCCGTGCGAGTTGCGACTGCAGACATGTACACTTTCATTACTAATACTATTCTACTAATAACAGAGACAGTAACGGTACAAAATTCTATTGTCAAAGAATAATTATACTTTATTTCTTTCAAGAAAACATGTGTAGATACACGAGAATTTTCTCTGTTGTCCTGTGTCAAAAATGAAAAATAAAAAAAAGATATAAATAGTAACTGACCGGTTGTTGGGTCCCTTGTTGCCCATGTTGTTATTGTGCTTATTCTGATTGTGGTTGGAGTTCTGGTTGCCCTCCTGGTTACCACCGCCGCGTTTGAATCTGTTGCAAATGCAAAATCACATTTAAATTATGCAAAAGAAATAGGCAACAACTAAATGCATTCAAAACCTATATTCACACAAACCTTCATATCTTAGATATGTGCTTAAAGTCACCATTGAGAAAGACAGCCTCTGCAATTTCCAAGATCAGAATGCTTTGACTCACCTTGGCAGCAGTTATCAGCATCCCGGTACCTCTGTTGATGCTGAGATTCATCACAACTTCAGCAGTTGTCAAAATGAAGCTACATCTATGGTTGCTGTCACTCACCTTGGCCCCAACAGTGGTCGCTGGCCGTTGCCCTTCCCCTGGTTGTTGAGTGGAGGCTTGTCGTTTGGCTGCCCCGGTTTATGCTTGTGGTTCTGCTCAGCGTTGTTGTGGTTCATCATTGGCCGGTCATGGAGCGAAATCTGTTGCATGTCCTGAGTACAACAATGTAGGGGAAATATTGAACAATTCGTTTTTTTATTTAAATGAGGTTGTTACAATGTGGTTACAATAGTATTGAGAGCTTGCTTTCATTAGCTGCTGACTTAATTTCGTACCTAGAAGCTTCCACTATATCACTCTTGATCAGTAGCGCATTTACCGCCAGTAGGCTTTTAAAATTTTGCTGCCCTAATTCACATACATTATTTTCATGAGTATTTTTTTTTTGACAATGGAATATCAATTTTGTCATTTGTGCACTATCGTCGTCTTTCCAAATTCATTCGATTTTTTTTTTGCCTGAGTTGTGTCGAATGACAAACAAGGTAAATGCATCATGATAGAAAAAACTCAGCTGATTACTGTGAGAAAAACAAAATATTACCTCCCAAAATCTGCCGCCCTAGGCTCCAGCATACTCAGTACGGGTAAATCCGCCACTGCTGTTAATACTTATGTGTTGTACATAAAAATATAGTGTAAAGTAACGCAGTTAACTGTGGTGTGGTATGTAGTTACCTGCGCGAGGTCCCTGGGGGAGTAGTGTCGCGGCGGCGGGTGCGGGGGCGGGGGGCCGTAGGCCGCCCACATGCACTCCACGCCCAGGTTGAAGTAGTAGCGCAGGGTTGGGATATCTGTCGGTACAGTCATATTATTGTATGTGTATATTATTTTTACACTGGTTATAATATTTTCAACCAAGTGAATAAGAACGAAATATACCAAGCATAACGTGGAATCTAATCATCAAGAGAAATCCGGAGGATCATTCATTATGCATGCCTTAAGGATTCTTTACTACTCAACCATACTTTTTCATTAGATCTAAAGCTTTTCCATAATTCAACAAATGAAGGCTAGTCAAGTCAATCCTGCAAAATAAATATTCCCGACTACAATTAACCAACTCTCCCGTTGGTCTAGTAGTCATATCTAGAAGTGCTATTGGGCTTTACTATAAAAATCATAGTAGCAATTCGGAGTTTGGATTCGGCTCCGATCATTGTCAATAAGCTGACCTCCTTACATGGAAACAATAAAACATACCACGGAATTTCTTTCTTCTTTTAATTGTGGGTGGCGAAACGTTTAAGTAACCTTTCGAGGACGACATGCGTAATTGGATGCATGTCAGTAACATATTCAAGTTAGTATGTCGGTACTGACCGTTCATGGGCAGGTCGGCGCCGTTGGCCTGCACGCTCTTGAACACGTGCGGGTTGACGCCGTGCGGCGGCGGCGGCGCCACGTGCGGCGCGGGCGGCCCGGCGCCGCACCACACCACGCTCTTCACGCCGCACACGTACGGCGGGCACGCGCCGCCGCCGCCCACGCCGCCCACACCGCCGCCGGCGCCCACCGGGTAGCCCTGGTTGTTCACCACTCCACCGCCGCCGGGGTTCATGGCGTCTACGTGGAGGAAGATTGTTTTACTGGTAGAAGTCGTGACCATCATCTTCAACTCATTTACTATGCCCCTAATCTTCTTAAATTTGCGAGAGATTATGCTATAGTCCACCACGTTAGCCTAATACGGGTAAGAAAAATATCTCTCAAGCATGCTTGCATACCTACTTATAACATGCCTCATAAAGGTATCAGAATATTCGATTCGATCTGATTCAATTACGATTCTAACTCATCCGTAGCAGAGTAAAAGAACCCGGGTCACTGACATAGCCCGAAGACTCGCCTGAACTCAAGTGACCATGTAGAGGACACATCGCTCAAAGACCGGATGGCCGATGGGACTCGAAGGTTCAGGAGTGGTGACCACGTACTGGAAGACGCAGTGTAGCCAGGACCCCAGCAAGGTGGACCAACGAGCTGGTAAAGGCCGCTGGAATCCGCTAGATGCACTTGGACCAGGACCGGTCGGCGGGGCAATCGTAGTGGGAGACCTATGTCTACCAGTGGACGTTTAACAGTTGATATAATGATAAAGATGATGTATAATTTTATCTTGTAAATTAAATACATATTTTTTTATTCTAACAAGACAGTCCTCGACGACCTCTGTGGTCTAGTGGTTCGATTCCCACGGGACACAAATATGTATGTGATGAATATAAGTGTTTGTGTTCGTCTGGGTGTGTCCTATGTATTATAAGTATGTATTTACAACAAAAAAGAATACATATAAGCATTATATCCATTGTCTAGTACCCATAGTACAAGCTCTGCTTAGTTTGGGACTAGATGGTGCCGTGTGAAATGTCGCAGAATATAAAAAAGTATATATATTAAACAGCTTTATTAGTAGATTAATTAGTTGGTAAAAATCCGTAAATAATCTTATAAACATTGAAGGAAGTACCCATTGCAAAGCATAAACCATTCTTAAATTCTTCTGCAGTTTATGACTTCTTTATACGTATAAATATACATAGTCAGTAAAAGAATTCTTATAACTAGTGCCACTGTTCATATGTCGCTGTGATAAAGATATTCCAATGAATTAGTCGACAACACGCATGTTCGGATAGGCAAAATACAAAGTAAACATATCCTATCAAATATATTTTATTACTACCAACATACATTAATAATTGCAGGCTTAGTAAAAGCTTCAAAGAGATGAAAGGGATCATTAAATGCAAACGCACGTGGTCAGTTTTAACAAGCAAACAGCAGCCGGATTTAATAACCCTCCCCGAAAATCAATATTTCAACGTACAGGCATATTAACTAGCAACAATCATTTAGTCTGCAATAACGTACCTATAGCTCCCCATGCAGACACGCGCCCCCGGGCCCGGTCAAATTTTAATCAGCGCCCCTATTAATTCACCTACGGCGTGGTATTGATCTGTCTATCCTGATGTTTTCAATAATTCGCCTCCCCTAAAGTTTAGGTCCTAATGAATTTCGTATTGTATAGTCCCCAGGTAAAGGATTAAGCAGGGAGATGAGTCGCATTGTCTGTGTTGTCCGTAAAATATCTGCTGCACTCGGTTTTCATCTGCCGTTTAATGTATTTAATTAAGTATCAATTAGAATAATGAATTTGGTTTTCCAGCACATATTTGAAAATTTTAAATATTTTCCTAGTTTTGCAAAACTAATCGCTCGTACTCGCCCAATAAATTGTAATTTCTGTCTTTGGTACTTTATTTTTTTAATATCATGTATCTATATCGCTGTGATAGCCTAGTGGCGTGACCACTGACTTAGAAAATCAAAGGTAGCGAGTTCGGACCTGAGGCACGCACCACGGATTGTTCGGAAGTTAGAAGATATTTGTTAGTGTGAAATCATTGTGAGCAAACCTGCGTGAGAGATTTTCTCGATCAGCTAATCCGGACTAAGCTAAGACATGGTGGAATATAGTCTAGTCTCTTTCAAATGCGAGGAAACCCGTAGTGGGACAATAATTAGGTTGATAGTGATGAAATGACATTTAAAGCAATTTTTACATAGACGCGATAACTAGACATTAAAATAAAACTTTTGTGTACGGATTTAATATTGATATAACTTAATCCCAACGTTTCGGGTCCTTTCCAGAATCCACGATCACAAGCAGATTTATTTTCTCTCTTCAACTAACCCCTAATACCCGGAAAGTGTGTCAAAACCATTCTTCAGAAATAAATAGAGAGCACTATATGATTACGTCATACGCTTGTCACAAGTTAAGTCCCTTGAGAAGGGCCTTTTCAATGCACTCACCCTAATAACAAGCCGCTGTATTGCTTAACGGCCCTTATGTTAGTAAACTCGAAAAATAATGATGGACTGTTGAATATATTCATAGTCCTGGGTAATAGTGAAGAGATCTTGCAGACTACAGACTTTTTAAGTCGGTGACTCTGGACTTACTTTAGTGTCAGGTTGTCAGTGAATATACTAGACCAGGTGTAGTCAAACTGCGGCTCGCGAGTGACATACGGCTCTATATTATTTATGGTTCTCGATAAATACAGGGATGACCTTTTTTAGCCCCAGCGCCGCTCATTGATAGGCCCATCCTATCAATTAGCTTGGCCACCCTTAAACTAGAACAACAGACGCGATCAGGTCATAAACGATTTGTTAGTTGGTAATCTCCAGTGATCGGAATTAGGTCTGCTAATTTACCTAAACTTCAAAGAACAGAGACAAAAACTGGAGACTTCCTTATGACAACATTTTCCCAGGCATTGTCCCAGAATTTCGGGTCATCACTTAAGTAAATTATCACGTAAGTAATTAATTTAGTCTCTAGTATTTGTCTCTATTCTTTGAAGTTTAGGCAAATTAGCAAATCTAATTTCAATCACTGGTAATCTCCGTTTAGGTAGCGTCAAAAAAAAGCTTTGGTAACCCAGTGGTGTGACCAGTAGACTGTTAAGTCAATGGTCTCGAGTTCAAACACAAGGTACCACTGACTTCTTAAAAGTTACGTGCATGCGAAAGCACCTGAGATACATATTATGTTCCCGATCGCATGTGAATTCTGCTAACCAGCACTAAGCTAGCGTGGTGGACTATAGCCTAATCCCTCTAAATAAGAGGAGACCCGTGGGACCCCAGCAGTGGGACAGTAAAATGGGTTGATGATGAAGCTCCTTTAGCAGATAACAACCGCATAATGAAATTGAATACAAAATTATCAACGTATTTATGTTATTACTTTTATACAACGACGACGGATCGTAAAAAGAAAATGTATATTATCTTGTTTCCTGTTAGCGCGGGTCTATTTCCATCAAAATTACAACAGACGAGTGACGATGAAATAAAAATTGCACATTGAAATGCAGCGATAATTTAACCTGACTAAAGGCTGAGTCGATTAACTAAAAATCGATCATAAGTACGCGTGTACAACGCCAATGCCATACTTGTTATGTCTTATTATATTTTTTCTACAAAATCGTGAAGCTTATTTAATTTTTTACTAACTTAACTGGGCCCTTGTATAGTATATTTTCATACTGATTGAAACCGACCATACTTTTGGTCGACATAAAGTTTGTAGTTAAGCTGAAAAGGGGCAATTAATTTATTGCGTAAAACGATTTACCTGGGAACGGGGGTCGACCAAGTTTTGTTTTACAAGGGGATCTCGACAGTTCTTACGCAAGGTCACAAAATTGCGAAAAGGTAATAATTACAGTACCTAACTTTGAAGTATATAAACATTCCTTCCAAACAAAAACTTTGAAAAATAAACATTAAAACAAACCATTATTTTCTTTATATTATTTTTATTCTTACGTAATAAATATTAAGCAGCGGGGAAAAGGGCAGGACGATTGTTATTTTTACGATACGGAGGAGGGGGTTGAAAACTGTCCAAATTCGTCTTACTACCTACAACTATCTAGTTGTTCACTCTGCCTGACAGTTCCCGGCCTTTATAATACTGCTTTTACTAAGTGGAGAATGGTACTCACTGGTGTAGGTGGTGAGGGTGTTGGTGGCGGCCGGAGTCGAAGCCCGCACCGACGCAGGCGATGCGACACCGTGCGCACCCATGTCGCCGCTACCTCCGGGAGCCTGCATAAACAGCACATAGTTATATCCATGTATATTAAGGATTTTTAGCCTCCCAACCAGGATAACATACCGCAGGCTGAAGGTCTAACGCATTGCCAACGATTTTAATTTCGCTATAAAGGTACTTTAATATCGCGAGCAATTAAATATTTTTAATGGAAATAAAACTACTTTTTATGGGTTCTATGAGCCTGGCGGTGACTACTGATTAAATTGTGTAAAATGTAGTTTTATTTCAATGTGTGGGTATTGCGTAAGGGTACACAATTGTTAAAATTGCGTGAATGTAAGAAAACAGTATATTTTTATTATAGAACAAAGTTAACTTTCGCAAACAAATACTCGCGGTGTGGAACCTATATATGATAATATAGTTCTACTGCATGGTATGGAATTCGCGGGTCTCTGCGAATCTATTACGCAAACAAAGTAACAAAAGGAATCACCTACATACTTATTATGTTAAACAACATTTTTATTAATGTTCAATGCAGCTAAATAATAACCAAGCTGGTCAGAATAGGAACTCAAATATTGAGACCCTTCTGTGATTTGGAGAGCATGTAAGTGCGTTAGTCTGGGTTGTCATACGACTATGACAAACTATTTTGATGGTCAGACAAATATAACATAAGGGCTAGTTTATCTTTAGAATACTGATATTTAGCCGCACGATGATAAAAATCTTGAAAGAAGAAGAACTGGCTAATTTACCAAAATTCAAATCACGACAAGAAAAGATGTAGTTTTACTACCTATTACTAATACACACTAGGCTTTGCTTTAGTCCTTAAGTCACAGGTCCAAAAATGGGTTACATTATATTAATAAAATCAAGATACTTTCGCGCCGCGGCCGGTATAGTGCTGCGTAAAAAGCTTGCAGATGCTGAAAGAAAACTGCAAGTCCTGAGGAACTGACCTGGTTATGATGGTTGTCAGAGGGCGCACCGCCATTCGGCTGCGTATGCGTGAGCTCGTGGGGCGGAGCACCCGCGCCCGGCCGGCAGTCCACCATCAGGGGCAGTGCTTCAACTTCAACCTAACAAAACATATATACAAAAATTAGTCTAGTAATTATATCGCACACTGCCACTAAACCTAATTTTATATACATAAATAAAATTACTGACAGTATCAGAAAAATATTCTATAACTTCACACTTAAATAAAATAAATCTCACGGCTTTTTAATTCAATCGCGTTCAAACACAACGAAACTTAAACGGAACCTTAAAATCTCTGGTTGCCGTCCGCTTCGAGTTGCACTTATTAAATGATTGATTGCAACTTTTTTTTGAATAAAAGTGTCGTACGTATCTGGCCGGTGCCGACCAATCGCGAACTGCGAGCTGCCGAGGGGCGCAGACGGGAATGCGCGCGCCTCTAGTTCGCCAGTGCAACATGCAATAACCCTAAAACTTAATTTTTTGCCCTTCGCGATGATAGCAACTGATTAGGCATTTTTGATAAGATTTTAATCGTATGAATGCATAATATTGCACCGATTTGAAAGAGTTTATCTAATAGGAAATTCCGTATCTTCAAAGTCATATTAGTTTGGGAAAGTCATAGAAAATGCAGTATGTAATATTTACCAATTATCTTCTGTCAGTAACTTGTTTTACCTTCTACATAATTAATAATCCCAACTAAAGAAACACTGAATACTAAAAGAACACTAAGTACATCACATTCTAACTACAGATTACATGTATCCCAATTTCATTACCTCTAGAATAGCTACGATATGGTACATAAAAGATTCATAAGCACGTCACTTCCATTAAAACGGAGGCAAATAAAACTTTAATAAATATCAGTATTATTAATTTATATTAAATAATTACATGTATAAAACATTTTTTGTATGCAAAAAATCTTATCATATAAAAACGCCAAAATGCAACGTATGTCATTTTACTGTATGTAATATTGCAATCAGGTAGCTCTCAAAATCGATGCGTGCAATATAATAAGCCCTTTGTTGTACTTGGAGGAACTATGTATATAAGATCAGTTCGTCCGTAATATACATGATTTTAACTAAAAGTAACATAATTTACTTATAAATAGAAAGCAGTACTAAAAAGTAAAAGCTCAATTACGACTTCAATCTCCCGCCTACACGATTGATTTAATCATTTTTGAAAGCTCTTAAGAACAAAAGACAAGAATTTTTTCAAATGTGTTTAGTAAGTGATATGCTTACAAGTCACCCAAAACCTAGTTCTATTTGTGTCTATCTACAACTAACAGGCATCGGTTCAAAGTTAAGAAAGTCCAGGTGCTGGTATGTGAAATCGACGTTGTTTTGAAACGACAGCTCCGTCTCTTCGTTCCACGACACTTTGGTGGGTTTGCTCGCTTTTTCAGGAGTCTTGTCGTCCGGAGCCACCTTGGTCTTGTTGCGAGACTTGCTCAGACCTTGTTTTCGTGTGATGTTGCCTGGTCGTGGAACATGAATTGAGTAAAGGAAGGGTAACAAAACGAAAGGTAGTTAGAATAGCTAAAATTCGTTCGGAATGGTGCTGAATTATGCTAAATATCTAATAATAGGTCATTAGAAAAAGGTTTAAGTTATAGAGAAGCATTCCGAGTATTAACAAGGGCTAAGAAAATATATTTTATTTTATGATACAAAGTCGAACCTATTTGCTGCAGCATTTGGCTTAACGTCAGGAACTGAGAGTGGGCCCGAGAGTATCTATACGGAGGTGCCCAGGGCCTTATTTCCTCAAGAGGAAGCGGTTCCAACTGCTCAAAATTCACTATCCGCTTCTCTCCCAACTCCTCAATAAACACAAGGCAAGGGCCACCGTCAGGCCTCATTTCTTGGATATGGCAGTGGTAGGGAACAGTTTGCTCCGGCTGGAGTTTACACAAACATTTAACGCCCACTTGGAGGGTCGTCCCATCCGAATATCGCGCGCCATAACGCATTTCTGTAATACCATTTCATAAGTATCGAAATAGGTAAGAGTGTAAAAAGTATTCATTAAAAGTGAACTAGAATAGGAAACTGAAACACCAAAACAAAGCATATATTCGATTTGATTCGATGGCCTCATTACATGCAAAATTATTGCATCATTTCCGTCCTTTGGGCATTGACTACAAGAAATACGCGAGAAAGCAAAACGAGGACCATACATAACCAAGTTAGTTACAAAACAACCAATTAACTGACCGATTGACTAATCGTCCGAAAAATCAGTAATATTTTTTCTAGAACACTAAACTTCCTGATAGATGTTTGTTCAGGGTTTATGTTCCTATTCCAATAATCTATAAAACTTGTGTACCTCGTCTCAATTCACTCCAAACATCAAACTCTATATTCCTATAGATATCAGGGTCTAAGGCTTTGGCTACTTTGTACGGAAACGGAGTGATCCCATTGTCGAGCAAGTCTTTCGCGCTGTTTACGTTTAGACAGTTCATGCAAACATTTTCGAGCTGTATCAAGCTACGGTTGAACACGAAGATGCTCAAAGACTCTTTGAGCAAACTAGCTCTTTCTAAATCTTCGGTGTGGTGCTTACACTTTAGCGCCAAAGCGTTATTATTTCTGTCCTTATCATCGTCAGCAGCCTCTATGAATATCTTCGCCCTTTCTTTCTGCTTTTTACGACGTTCTACATTTTCCGACATAAAGTATTCGATATGGTTGGTCGGAACTTTATCATGGAGCATTTTATCGACAGCGTAGGACAGGTCTTTAAGTTGGTAGACTCCATCATAAAGAATTTCATATACCAAGGCTAGAATTACAATGTTTAATTTCAGGTTTAAATGGGCTCAGTTTCATTTATAAGGTAAAATAATTTGAAGTTTTCATCCATTTATTACGTAAAACTAATTTTGTAAGTTTTTGCCCAGTTTTTCCTCCCCCTGTGTAAGAAAAATAAGAATCGTTCGACGCCCTCCCAGCTTTCTTAAAACTTATTTCGTAAGAATGGTTTGTTTTATTGTTTATTTTTCAAGGAATTTTTCTTAAGAAATGTTTATTTGTACTTACAAAGATAGGTACGGTAATTATTAACTTTTCGCAATTTTGTGTGCTTACGCAAGAACATGACCCCACCCCTTGTAAGAAAAAAAATAAGAAATGGTTGACTCCCGCCGCCCCTAAATCGTCTTACGTAATAAATGAATGACTAAGGATATTTGTATGTTAACAGAATTTACATATTGACCTCGGAAAAGGCATTTGAAGGAGACGAAATTAATAAGAACGTTATTTTAACTAATAAAACTACACTTATTTGCGTCAATCACAGCATTCTATAATTATAGTCAACTACATATTATTGGTGTCCCAAATTTATACTGATAATTGTACTGATAATAATTTCGTACTGTTAATTGATAGCCAAATCTTTATGATTTTACTTTCTATCGATTAGTTACGCAATTTATTAATTGTTTATATTTATTATTGTTGATATAGAAGTCTGGCAAAAGTCACTTGATATCAAAATGAAATGAAACTGTTAATATTTTGATAACACTAGTTTCAACGTTTTAGTAATTATTTTAACTCAAAGGCATTGAAGCGGATTCTATAGAGGTATAATGTACCTATAGTAAATGTGGATGCTAACAGTTTAAAATATATTAAGAGGTGCAAGTTTCTGGCAGTAGATGCTAAGGGATATGCTGGACATATAAGGACTGCTTGTCAGTTGATGATAGAAAAGGACACACTAATAATATTGGCCAACGGAGCCAACTATGTGATTTTTTTTTTAATCTTCGAACAGACCTATAAATAATGAGGATCATATTTCCATCTTAGTTGAGTCTGATCAATCCTATACAGGCTAGGACCAGACAATAACAGTAAATACTAACTTGCTACAAATCTAGTACATAATTACTTTATTACAATGTCATGTATGGGCCAGAAATTATACTGTTTTTCCCCAACGAATGTAAACAATTTTATTGTTATTCAGGCAAATTATTTAGACAAAGTGTGAATTGATTCAAATATGTGTAGTTTATCCTTAACTCAGCTTTAAAGTGTAGTGGCATAATGAATTTTGACCCTACTTCACACAACATAGAAGCCAAAAAAAAAAAAGATAATGCCGATTTGGGTTTATATAGTAAATATACTTTATTTTGCCCTTTACCAAAATAGGTGTTTTTATAGATATCTCAAGATTATTAGACTTACATTGACAGAAGGATGATGTGTTAATAAAATCTTTTGTGTAGACCACATCAAAGTGCTTAGTGTCGGGTGAGTAAAATAAGTATATTGGGTCTCCGTAACCATTGCAAATTTTAGTTTGTGGACCTTTGTTAGCTTCAAATATAACAAAGTCACGTCTGCAATATTGTAATAGCTAATTATTGTAACTAATATTGTTAAGGCTTTGTGCCTAACACAAGTTGTGAGATTTTGTTGAATAGAAAAGCTAGTCATATTGAAGTAAGAATTTATTTCAAGTGCAAATTAATTATTACTTAATAATCATGTTGTGTTGCACACTATGATGCTCAGTGAATTTCATAAAACCCCTTTATAGTGATGTTATTAATATAGGATAATTTATTAAATTGATGGTAATTGTTAAATAGTTTTAATGTTTATGTTGTTATCAAGCTTGTATTAGGCACAGTATGAATGAAACAGGTAAAATATTAGATATAAAAATTAATAAGTGGGTAGTCAAAATTTTATAAAATGTTCTTACCTATACAGATGGCTCATGGCCGATATTTCAATTAAACCACCCCATTCGGAAGGGTTTGACATCTCTTTGAGATAATTTTCAAATGGGCAAGTCAATGACTACAAAACAAAATTATTATGTTAACACTTTAAACAACTGAATTATATTTGACAAAAATGTTGCAAATCCTACCCCTTCAAAGAGATGTTTCTTAGAAGCCATGAACTGTACGCAGTCTAGTCGGACTTTATGAAAGTATCGCTGGGTGTTATACATGTTCTCGGAGACGGCGCGGAAAAGACAGCTAGAGTCCCTAGCTGTGTGTTTACGGAAAAATCCCATCTCATCCAGCCACCTGTCAGGTTCCGAGGAACGCTTGTGTATCTTCCACGGCCCGCGACAGCGGATCGGGGAGGGCGACATTGTACACTGCTATCAATCTGCAGGTAAACAAAAACAAATGACGCTGCCACTCCGATCATCACATTCGCCAAAATTTCTAACAAACCGACTCATTTGACATACCAAAATAAATACAACAACAAAGTTATATGCGCTTGAAGTCCAAAAAACCATATCGTAGCTATATTGTCTGGCGAATGCAAATGGTTGTTTTGCTGTCTACGATATACAACACGTGCAAATATTAAATCGTACGTACGGCGCTAAAATACTAATAATACACTTACCGAATTAATATATCCCAACTGTCAGCATCAGTGTTGAACTTTATTGTATGTGCAAAGTTGTATTTTACGAAAATCTAACGAAAATTGCACGTGCCAAAAGCAAACCGTCAAGAGCCGGCGGGAAGCAAATCAAAATTTACGAGAAGACGGCATTTTTGCAACAATGTTACCATACTAAAAAATTAATACATTCCAGATCAATATTGTTTATCTTTTTTAATAGTGCAACAATAAAGCATTGTTTTGCCTAATGCTGTTTTATTATAAGCTTCTAATGCTATAAATGCAATATATGCCAAATACTACGTGAAATGTCCTGTAAATGTTAGACGTCTTAGACATAGATAAGAATATTCCTCCCTAACGGCTATAACATCTCAATTCTCATGGCGCACGTTATTACAATACAAAAAACATTATTATATATTAACTTTTCAGCTTTATAATTTTGCTCTTTTGGCCTTTCGTCACTATAGCATTATTGAAGAGATTTTTATAGATGCAATAGCCCGCGAATGTTAAGTATTTTCTATAATCTTCTAGAATATATTTATACATGGCAAACCACATTAGCACAATCACGGTAAACAATGGATACCCTAACCATATTAATCTGATAGTGTTGACAAAAACTAAAGATATGTCCAGTTTATTACCTTTTGGCGGGTAATAACTACAGTCAGAATAAGGATTATAAAATTCTGCCTTACAGGCATTGCCAGTAACAAAAAACATGCTGGTTTCATTGGTAATTTATTTGTAACAAAGTTAGGCTCGTTAAATAAATTAATATACAGTATATATTATTCGAGAATTTCAATTCTCTTATTTATATCGAAATTCTTTAATAAAATATCAGAATCTATTAAATAATCGTGATTATATTTCTCTCTACAAGCACACTTAAGAGCGGGTACAAACTTAAAAAGAAAATAATCAATGCTTGTAGTATAATGTATAGTATCGGAACGTTTGAATGTTATGACCGGGGGTTTAGCCTTAGTGAAAGTAATAATAGGTCGTCAAGCGTAAGATGACCAGGAAAAAAAACATGCGACGCAAGTATACCCATCGTCAAATCATATTATTAATACCGATTTAGTTTGGCTTGGAATTCACGACGGTAGTCTAGTTAGTAGTCATCAGGAATGTGCATTTAATTTATTTATTTAATACTCGTCCGCTGTTAAATAATTAAAAACTTAATAGTGAAATGTGCTTGTATGACTTCAATCACACAACTCTTTGCCTAAATATGTTAGTGATAAGCGAGTAGGTACTAAAAATAATGGTAGTCAAATAAAATAAGGACATTTTTTAAATCTATATTTATAAAAAGCACCGTCTGTAAAACATACAAAATTCCGGTAAAATGGTTTATTGGCATCGACAGCGTTATTATAAAAATGGAAAAATGTTTGATTATTGGTTGTATACGACGATATAAAAATTATGACTGTTCACATAATTCCTTAGATAAACTATTGCTTTTCCTTATCATTCAGATCGAAAATTTATACCACAATATTATATTATGGTTGAGCAATTAATATTGTTACAGTACTACATTCGATGATTCTTACAATATTTCTAAGTTCATACAATGCAAAAATACTATATCAACGCAGAAATAAAGTTAAAAAAATAAATTTAGATCCAAATGAGATTTGGTAACTACACTCCTAATTTATTGACCAGAGTATCACACACGAACAGATGCATAATCCTCTTGAGTACTTAAATATTTATCTCAAATAAGGAGAACACAAGCACTGAAGAAAATCGGATGACAACAATTGCAAAATTATTTGGAGTGCAGTGTGTTCCCATTTTTAAATAAACAGTACATTCATACTTACTTAATCCTTTCTATATAAATTAAATTATAAAATGCTCGTAAAATACGCTTATTAAATATACATATACCGTTAAAAAGTGACATAGAAAATTTGGTTCCTATAAACTAATGATAAGGACCGGTTTACAAAGTCCATTCTATATCTAATCGGACATAAGTCCTGTCGTTTGTTAAAAATAAAGACAATTAAAACGGACAGCGTAAACAGGCCTGTAATGACTTATATCGAGTTTAAAATACGAGCGATACTAGCGAGATATAGTTGCGGGTGGTTATTGTAAGAGCTATTCAGGCTGTTTTCTCCTGCTCGATGACGTCCTTGGTAGGCAGAGGATTCTTCTCGCAAGTCTCGGTGTGCTTCAACTTGGTTGGGTCGAAGTTCTCGATTCCGTTCAGGAACTTGTTCTTCTCCTTCTCTGCCTCGATAGCTGTGAGGAACAAATAAAATCGTTATTACAGGGTTTTTTAGTATACACAGTTACACAACCTGCTAGCAGGTGTTGTTTGTTTTGTTTTAGGTACTTACAACCATATCTGTCTATGGTTACAAAATTATTTCAGGATATGTGTGAATTTAGTAATTCTGTGAGGTTTGGGATTTTATAATACCAGTTTTATGCACTTATATTTTTAGAAACTGGGAATGACATAAAATAAATACATAATTGGTCAACATTATTGTAGCAAAAGATCTCTGAAGTAGGAAAATTCCATGGTACAATATTTTTGTTTTTATCATCCAAGTAACTAAAATATTCGATCTCGATTGACTTAAAAAAATTAAGACAGAGAAGTGTTATCGCTGATGTCTGCAGTTCTTCAAGCAAGCAGTAATATCAAATATAGTTAAGTACACACATAGGGACGATAATGTATATAAATTCGGATAGGGCGTAGGTACCTAATAATTAAAAACTGCAAAAGAACTAGGAAAATAGTCATTATTTGAAAAGTGGACACGTTTGTATATACATTTTGTTGTACTGAACAAATGAGTAAATTTGTAAAATGCAGCAGTCGGCAGGAATTGTTCAAATTAGTTAAATATACATGCGGGAAATAATAAAGCAGCAAAAATAAACCTTCAATAGGCGGTAAGGGATTCTTTTCTTCCGTTGTCGTGTGCTTCATCTGACTCTTGTCGAAATGTTCAACGCCATCCAATAAGTTCTGGTGTTGCTTCTCAGCGGCCACAACTGATGCAAAGCAAATGGTGCAAGGCAACACAATAAATACGACTATATAGTAGAAGCATTGAAAGCAATCAATCATTGTAATTGCAACACTTACATGCTAATTGAATCGAACATGTTTATTTATAGTATGTATATATAGTGCAGAATTAAAAACGTGACAGTCTGTATAAAAACATTGATAAGCTTCTAAAGCCTCGACTCATTATAATGGCATAATATTATTTATAGTAGATAAGGGTAGTAGAGTATATTATGATGTCACCGGCAAGCGTATCATGGTACTGCTCATAAATATCCTTTGTATGCTGTAGGACGAAGGTATTTCTGCTTAACAATAACATTGCACATATACATACGTTTTGGTGTGCTATGGTGCAGTATGAAAATAAAAACATACCATCTTTGTCAGGAAGCGGGTTCTTTTCCTGTGTTTCTGTGTGCTTCAATCTGGTAGCATCAAACTTTTCAATACCATCGAACAGGGACTTTTGAGTTTTTTCAGTGGCAACATCTGTGAATCATAGACAAACAATGTCAAAAATATTCCAAATTTGAATTATTTAGCGCACTCTCACAACGTCTAAAAACATGCGCGTTATTATTTTAGTACAAAAAAAAGTTAGATTGCAACAATAACTGCAATGAGTCGTAATATACAATATTAGAATCGTCCCCTGGTTTAGTTCCCCAGTTAAAATTAGAAGGAATGCGATGAGCAAAAGCAGCCACGTCTCACAGGCGTATTGCGGCTTGCTATTATTTTATTAGTGGCGCGACATTCCACCCAGCTATATACCTAGTGCGTTTGGTAGCACGATTTTTTCCACAGTCTCCGTTTTCCTGAGGGAGGATGTCTGAAATTGTTCAACGCCTTGTAGTAGCGCGTTGTGTTGCTTTTCTTGTGCTACGTCTGTTGTGAAATCGAAATTTTGCTCGTTATTCCTGTTATCGGTTACTCGTCGAGTGTTTGTTTAACGAATCGTTTAATAAGTACTTACTGAAGATAGAACAGCGTCTTCCTAGTGATTTATAATTATATATCTACCTATCATTTTTCAATAATGATAAATAAAATATATATAGGTAGTATGTACTGATTATGCACTTAAATACTTGTTGGATTATATTTCGTGACACATAAACGGTATTAAATTACTTAGCTAATTCAATTACCCCAATTTATTATACCTGCCTAACTCAATTAGACCAATAAATCGCATAATTGCTTACTAAAGACGATTAAGGCGGTGAGGCGTTAAAAATATTTTTTAAGTAGGTAAGTATGTATCTACTAGGTACCTACTTATTTAAATATAAAAAAGTATAAGTTTGTATATTTCTAGAAACACTTCGAACATCTATTTTCAAGCTATTTTTATTTCATATTCGACATCGCCGATTCCAATTAAGTATTCCAAAGATATTAATTAATTTTTGATCTACAATACCTACTTGCACAATTCTTTTCAATTCAACGAAAATGTTGCCATTGATACACAGGTAAGTAGGTATTGCAAATATTTCCCCATATTAGGTAACTAATTTGATACTTTTAATAGCATTAATATATTCCGTCCCTTTTCAACGACGTTTATTGAAAAGAAACAAAGAGATTACAGTGAGCCTGGACTTCTGTATTCGACTTAGATCGTACACAGTTCCAGCTAGCATGTATTTCTGGAATATACCTTCTGCGGATGGCAGGACGATCTTCTCGTTGGTGTCGACGTCACGGAGGCAGCTCTGGTTGAAACCTTCCAGCTGGCTCTTGAGGTCGGTGGCTACCTTGGGCAGGTCCTTGAGGGAGGGGGCATCTACTGAGCACGCCATTTTTTGAGGTAATCTGGAATGAGACAACATTACAAGTTAGTTACGGTAGATTTACTATGATATTATAAATATTTTATTATAAAGGAAAATTATTGCGATATGATAAGATGGTTAACTGTACTATTCTATCCTGAATGCTAACGTGCAAACAGTATTGTGGATTATTATTAATATGTTGGACCGTTTGTTTACGAAACCAAGCTGGAATAATTATCTCTTGTAGCTTCCTACGTTGCATATCGAAGGTTTACGATCCAACTTTATACCCTTTATTGTCCCCATAAATACACAACGCATGTTTTTCATAAATTTTAGTGAGGATGTTTCAAAGACCTCGTCAAAGAATTCATCTATTTAGTAAGACAAGGATGTACCTACTAATACCCTAAATAATAAACACTATCTATCTAACGACCACAAACTAATAATTTTCTGAATCCCAAATGTCTTAAAAATAAACATATAGGTTGTATGTACCTATTCGCGTCCTTTGTTTGACTTTTTTGCTCCACTCATTCTTTAATCAAAGTCGTGACTCAGGTGACTCACAGTAAAAAAACGGATACAAATTTCAAAAGTAACATTAGACGTGGGTGCGACCTAGCTTTTCAACTGTCGTTTGCACAGGAATGCATTAAATTCATTGACGATGAGACATTGCAGTAGGGCCGGTAGAATGCAACCGATAATGGTTTACTAACAAACAACCGCTAAACATTCTGACAGTGGTCGATGTGTTTTGGGAATTATCTGGCAGAGTTAAGTATAGTTGTCATTTAAACGTAATTAGGGCTTCGTGCGAGCTGTGGTAGCCTAGCGGTGTGACCAGTGGACTGAGACGTCAGAGTTCTCGATTTCAAACCCAAGGCACGCACCACTGACTTTTCGGAAGTTATGTGCATATTTATCACATGCTCAAACGGTGAAGGAAAACATCGTGAGGAAACCTGCATGCTTGAGAGAATTCTCGATGGCGTGTGAAGTCCGCCAACCCGCAGTAGGCTAGCGTGGTGGACTATAGCCTAATCCCTCTCAATTGAGAGGAGACCCGTGCCCAGCAGTGGGACATTAATGGGTTGATGATGATGATGATGATGAGGGCTTCGTGAACTTTGGGAATTAGTCAGAAGTGAACGGGTCGGACAAGAAGACTTTGTACTTGACTGGAGTTTTAATATTTCAAAAAAGGCCACAGAGCTAACGGGTTTACTTGAGAAAATGCAAAGATTAGTTTTTGATAACTCATAGGCAAAGCTCCATCCTCAATAACGTTCATTTAGTAGGTCGAAACCTCTAAACATAAACAAAAACTAATTTCATCCTGCTCATTATACTTCTTAACCGCATTTGTCACGGTTCCCGCGACCTCTTCAATCACAAATCGCTTGTCGAGCGCAGAGTAAACTAACGGTAGTTTAACAAGCATAAATGCGTACGGCATTGTTGGTTAGCTAACTGTTTGTGTCTTCGCCCACATGTAAGTAATGTGAGACACAAATAAATACAAAGTATAGAGATGCCCGGTAAGTAAAATATTAGTAAAAGAAGCGCTGTTTTCTTTTACTAATACGCAATAAGTTCGACGATATATTAAAAACCTAAGCCGATCTGACGAGATGCAATGACTATTTCATTAGGCACTCGATAGGTATTACAGAAAGGTATAATAGTACATTTAATCTAGGTACGGTCAACTCTCATTTATATATCAAATACACCACATATTTTGATTTGTCGAATGTTTATGTCGAACATCCAGTTAGTATACCAACATCATTGACTAGGGAGTTTCTTGAATTTTTCTAAGGACCTAAAATGACTTTGAATACAGGTTGTTTCTATAGAAGATATGAATTAACTATTAAGAATAGATCATTAATTATTGCCTACTATAAAATATATATGATAATTATACCTACTCGCAAATCGTAGGTAAGCCTTTCCCACAAAACAAAAAACCATTAATTATTATGAGATAAGCTCTAATTAATTGAAATGAAAACATTCTTATATTTTTAATATTCCCTGTAGATAGCCAAGGAAATGTTTTTCATCAATCTCGTTTCTATAAGCCGATTAAGTCTGCGCTTTATGAAAAAAATAAGATGCTACGCTACCATCGCCACAATATTATTTTTTTAATGGCAACATTCAGTTTTAATTTAACTTCCAAGCTTTTCTACTGCGCACCGCGGATAAACGTCAAGTAATTAGAATTATTTGTGTCCTAGTCAGCCATAATTTTTTTCCACTAGCCCGTGTAGTTTCAATGCTTTCAATGAGTGATGCATAGGCGCAGTCGTAGCTGGAACGCTTGACGCATATTAAAAACATGGGGTCATTGTTGCCGACAACTCGGTTTGTATACTAAACCAGAATACATCCTGTGGACAGGAAAACAATCTTTTGTTTCCAAAAGGATGTTTGTTCAGGGTTGATATCATAGGGGAGTTGATCGTTGGTATTCTTGTTTTACCAATGTGCTTTTTTTGTGAGAAAATATTAGGCCTCACAGTAACTTAAATAGCGGAGAGGTTCATAAAGAAAGTCGAAAGTCTTTGATGGTAAAAAATAAGCCTACGCACTTTAGCAATAAACAATGTTGTCGACCAATGAAATTGATAATTCGTTCGATGATTGAAAATTACACATTACCCACATTGATATAGTTCAATTAAATTCTGAGAAAAACGAATGATGCATTCGTACTATGCATTGTTAGGCCAAATTGATTAATGATTCAATAACCAGTTGAGCTAATCCAATGCTACCAGATTTTGTATAATACATAATTATAACAGTTAAAAAAATTGTTTATTTGCATGTCGACTGAATGAATTTTTATTAGTAACATACTATGCAAAAACAACTGAAGAATAACAACACGCAATTTTAAAATAAGTTATGGCTTCACTTGGTGCTGCCAGTGTCCTCCTACTTATTGTTTTCATGCATTTTTACAGTTAGCTCAACTACTTTCCTGTTAGTGAATAATTATATGAATGACGAATCAAAACATTCTCTATAAAATCTAATAATACGCGTTGTGTTAATAATAACACGAGGATAAAGTGTATTGTTGTAAAATAGTCCTCTGATAGAATGGTCCAGAAACTTCTTCATTCAAATACAAAAGGTTTTAATTTCAAATAAACGTTTTCAAGCACTTTGATTCTAGTTGCCCGGTTTTAAGTAGGTAGGTACCTAAGTACCTGTTGATCTTATGGAGAAGATAGTCCATAGACACTCTATGAAAAAAAAAGAGTTTATGGAGTAGACTGTATGCATCTATGATATTAGTTATACTTGATAGACATAACGCTGACCAGTTCTACGTGTTTACTGTTAATTATTATTAGACGCAGGTGAATAACCTATGTTCTTCTTTTAATTGTGCACAAATCATTAGACTCGGACAAGTTATAAAAACAACATTATATGTATAAGTAAATAAATGATTTTATAAATCGTATCCTTCCTTATTTTTGACGTAATCGAAATACCCATTAATATTTATAATATGGGTCTTGGAGAATAAAATAATGGACATTATGTAGGTATTTAATAAAATATAATAATACAAAGTAGGTACCTACTTTAAAAAAATTATGTACCCAGTTCTAGGCATGTATCATAATTTTAATAATTAAAAAGTACAGTAAAAGATCTAAAAATAACTCTATGGTCATTAAACTTAAAAAGATAATTGCCTTCATAATTTTTATGTTCTTAATTTAAAAATTGCCGTGTGTTATTATTAAAAAAAATCTTCGAGATAAAATTAAATAAAATGTTTCGTCACAACGCAGGTACCCAAATGTAGTTACAGTCCGGTTTTACAAAACCTGTAGAACTTGGTGGTGTGGTTGGTGTATAGCGACATGATAACATCGCGATCGGCGAATTATGGGGCACAGGTGACCAGGGACACATAACCTTAATGCACTTGTAATAACTATAGAGTACTCTGTAATACTCGTATATATTATATACGTACGTTGTACAACAATAGTTAGGTACAGCGCCGCTGAGTCAGCTAGTTATATGTATCATGTCATTGTTTTAGTTCGCGTATCAAATCAATCATTGTTGTGCTGAACGAAATGATTGATTAACCAAAGTTCTAAGTTACCATGATTAGGGTAGGTATTTAACATCATAAAATTAGAATATTCCCTACACAAATAACATTATCTAAGGTATTTAACGTTTGTTTATATTCAATAAATATTAGCAAAAACTATAACATCTGCTGCAACCCTCAAGTTAAAAACAAAAGTTTACAAAGAAAAAGGTTGGGACCTCTTTTCGTGTAAACTTACTTTTACTGGATACTGAAAGGTCTAGAGATTTTTTTTTAAATTCTTTGAAGATTTATTTCAGCAATTTTGCGACGACGAGGGTAGGCAAACAATATTTTAAGAGTAAACAAGCAATAAAATGCCATTATAGTCACATGTTCAAAAGAAATATGTTTACAAAAGACTTTCTTAATAACATTCTTTAAAAAGGCGCGCGTAGGGGGATTTTTACATCACTTTAATGTTTGTAAATGAAAGCGGCTGATTACAATTTATGAGTCTTAAAAGTTTAAATAGATTTTCTAATACGTATACCTACTACGGGAAAGTAGTTTGAACATGTTTATAGCTTAGATACAACAAGATTCGAAGATACGTAAGAGCAGAATAAAGTTGTCAGAAAACTAAATCTGGCAAATAGCCGGCGTTTTGACGAGTGGAAGTTGGAACTCTTAGGAAATGCATAAAAGGATATTTCGCACTATGGTTTGGCACATTTCAAGAAACAACGGCGTTGGCATAGATTATTTCCAGGATATACCTATCTATACATGCTCCAAATAAACTAGTCAGCCAAAATAATCAAGAAAGATTTACTGCCTTAGAAAGAAATGTTGCGTCGATAATTTTCATTTTGTATTTCGTGTCAAAATTTGAATATTGACTTGTAGCAGTATTTATTTGCATTCCTAGTAAACCTGTAAATAATTTTACGATTTATCGCATAGGTACGTGTAAAGTTATTATTTTAATGGATGTAATAATACAACGTTTGTTAGCAAAACTGTTTTACAAAATATCTAAGCTGCAGGCTCAGCTCATAATTTAGAATTAGTCCCCTTCTAATAATATTTTTATAATATTTAATTGCATATCTCATTATAGTCAATTATAATTGCAGTCTATATTATTATTCAGCAAAATTAAAGGTATTTTTTCCAGAGGTCCCATGTTCTTGCATAGTAATAAAGATAAGGTCGATAAATGGAATCCAGAAACATCTTTATCTAACGTAGATTCTCCTGTATAGATTTAGATTAAATTAGTTTACCTAAAGTAATTGACAAGTCTTCAAATAAAGGTAAATTAAGAAAACATTCGTATCAATGTGCCGAATAATTTAAATTGTACAAGAGTGCTTATCAATTGTCCTCAATTGCACAGTCCTTGTTTATTCATGGCTGTCAAGTTCTTAAGGTCTACCACCGATAATTTTATTGAGATTGGAATAATCGGATGTGCCAATAAATTACATTTTACTGCACAGAAAGGAAATGGCTACAGTTTAAAATTGTCTGGCCTACTGATATGGTAATAAATGCCGATGTGTTGAGTAATTTACCGCTTAGTATTAAATAAACATGATCAAACCAAACACAGAAAAATATATGGATACAGCCATTTATTCTTCCCAGTCAACAGATTGGAAAGTGAAGTGTTTTAGCATCAATGACCAAGTAATTGCCTATAGACATCTCCCTAGTTATGCTATTTACACTGCACTCGATCTTTTGCTTTCAGGCCACTATAGCCAAATAAGTATAGGTAAGTATTATTACATATTTATCCATGACTAACACGATATCAATATACCGAGATGAAATCCGTAAAAAGAAGTTTTATTTGAATGTATATTTAATTCGCGTAGGATTCGAATCGAACAAATTGCTATAAAACCGGGCGACAATCTAAACGGTGCCACCAATGAGAAATTCATAGAAATCCAATAACCTACCTCGACATGGGAATCGAATTATGGTGAATAAGGTGTTCAAAGAATAAAGCAATTGGGACATGACCTACATAAGTAGATGACTTATAAAAGGTTTGCTATTCAACGTGGATGTTAAATCTAATGCCTGTTAGACGTGAATAGTAGGTACTCGTAGCAACAAAAGCTAGCTTCCTAATTAGATCTGTCATAAATATAGTCAAGTAGGTAGTTAATGTGTTCTGTTTGCGGTGAGATGTTGGCTAACATAAAATACGTCCCGCACATATCTTGTTACCGGGCCGTACCGCACGGGTCTTGCTTCGCCAATCAGAGCATGCATGTTTCTAATTAGTCTGCTATAGAAAAACAGCCACTGCAAAATTTTCGAGAATCACCAACAGTTATTGTACTTAAAAGGAGTTTCTGTTTAGCTGCTTTTCACATCATTTTGATTGATGGCTTTTAATTCACTACAAAATTAATAGAACCAGAACTACGGAAATCAATAACTCTTTATGTTTAATAGACAAATAATATCGAACTTATTTATTTTGACAGATCTCTCTGTTAGTTTACAGACCAAAGTATTTGACCGTTTTTCAGCAACTCATATAATACTTGAGTTGAGACTGTTGAGATTTAGCTGGTTAGTTTATATTTGCGTTCATCAGCCTTTCAGAAACCGTACGTGAGTGTCTACTGGTACAAAACTTAGTCACATTACCCGAAATCCAAGATGAGATCATCGTAGTCACGCCACTTTTCGGCTTTAAATCGTACCTTCATGATGCGTCATAATTGATTCATGCGTTCTTAAGTAAGTTAACAATTTAGAAATGTCACTATTTCTCCGTCGTATCGAGAAAGGATGTGACTCATGTCCGTGCATATTGACAGCGACGCTTAAAAAACAATGGGCTTTAAAATATCACCACGGCTAGCCGTAACAATGACTGTCAGTGTCACAATCTAATACGTCTGTCTGACCATCTGTCTCATCGAAATAAAATCAGCGTTCTATTGTAACTTTAGATTAACTCCGCTTAACGGTGCGTGGCGTGTCATGGCGCCTTTCCAATACCTTATATGGTATAGAACCTGCAAGAACTGGTACATAAAACCACTCTGTAACTCTTGACGCCATAAAAAACGATACATGCGCATACGCACCATATGGTCGAAGTTTTTAAAATGTCAGCCATAATATTTAATCATCGGTAATCTAAAAAAGTTAAGATGTGTTATTGTGATAACTTTGTCGTATTGGTGGTTCGTACGTCGTGACTGTTGTGCAAGCAAATATAAATCTGTATTCAGTTTTAATTTTATGTAATCGTCAGCGTTTCCTTCGTTTCGAAACGCTTTAATTGTTGATCACTTGATGATGAATTCTCATGCACTCATTGTTATGCAAATCTGAGTGTCGATTGAGTAACAGCTAAATTTTCGCTAACATTTGGGGAATCAATACTGTCTTGATGGCAGCGTCTGCCGTATTTTGGTGGGGGAGCGTACAGTGAACCGAGTGAGTCATGCGATGCGATGCACGTCTGCGCGGCTCCGCGCACCGTAGAAAGTTTGAACTTATTAAAATTTCACCGTAAGCAGATCGCTGGCCTCGTACCGTTTTTGCTGATTTACAACTGCTACTTATGATCTCTACTAAATGTTCAAATATTCACCAAGATCTATATTAAATGCTTAAATCTCAAACACAACCATACTATAATTCAGTTGGAGGAACTATAGCAATATGGCCTCGGAGAAAACAAAGTTTTATTCAATATAAGGTAGGCGCAGTAACCCTCGTTTACGAAAACTTTCAAGGCCTTGTTACAAAGTTAAATGTTTTTCGGAGTAACTAAACCATCTTTGAACTAAACCGGACTCGTAAGCGGAGGATTTAAATGATACACTCACACAAACTCGTATTAAGCGTATAATTAACCACCAGAGGGCAATGCTGACGATTTACAATATCTCAGTATTGCACCCAAAAATCGCACTGAACAAAAAAAACATTATCCTTATATACTACAAATGTGAACGAAACCATATCGCGATCTAACTCGATCCCAACGCCATCTATCGAGCTTGGCGACAACGCTTTATAATTTCGGTCATATTTTGTTTACTTATGTTCTACATTCGAACATACCGCCCACCAAGGACATCCCAACAAATGTCCTTTACTACCACCGCCCACCATGCAGGTATCCAACCTCCGAAATCAAAATAATCAAAGGACTATTTATAGGGTATGTCGTCAGTAGTAACATTTTACAAATTACCTTATAATGATCATTAATCCAAAAAAAAATAAACGGTTGAAAAAAACACAAACAACTGAATACATTCATACCATAAATTAACAAAAATTACTTATTTGGCGACAGGTAGCACACAAATCTTAGAAGTTGGTCTTTTTATGAAAGAATTTTGGGTACGCAGAGTAACGACACGAGTGATTTCATCAGGACCAGGATGCTTTTGCTCAACTCTACCCAATAACCACCTCCCAGGTGGCAAGTCATCCTCTTTAACCAGAACCACATCACCCACTGATGGTTCCGGGTTTTTATGTGCCCATTTATGACGCTGTAAAAACTGGTTTAAATAATCATGTGACCACCGCCGCCAAAAATCCTGCATCATCCTTTGCTGGAGTTGCCATCTAGATAAATTGTGAATGTTCGTTTTTTCATAATTCAACTCAGGAACTACTACTAGCGGCTCACCAACCAAAAAATGACCCGGGGTTAGTATCGTTAATTTGTCTTGGTCTTCAACATAAGACAAGGGTCTTGAGTTGAGACATGCTTCGATTTGGGACAGCACGGTAACCATCTCCTCAAATGTTAAGGTGGAGTTCCCTACTATTCGCTTGAGGTGGAATTTAGTCGACTTTACTCCTGCCTCCCAAAGTCCTCCGAAGTTCGGAGCATGAGGAGGAATAAAGTTCCACTGAGTTCCATTGTTTGAAAGATATTCAGCTAATTCAGGATTAACATTAGATCTTTCCTCGTTATATAAATAAAGTAGCTCCCGTGCCGCGCCTACAAAATTTGTACCATTGTCGCTGTATAATTCAGCAACTCGACCTCTCCGTGCTACGAAGCGCTTGAAAGCAGCCAAAAATCCCTTGGTACTTAAATCGCTGACTGCTTCCAAGTGCACCGCCCTTGTAGACATACAAATAAATAAAGCGATATACCCTTTAAATGATTTGTTACCCCGACCTTTAGACATTCTTATATTTATAGGGCCCGCGTAATCAACTCCACTACATAAAAAGGGTTTATTCGGAGTAACGCGTGCAGTCGGCAATTGCCCCATAAGTTGTGTTCTTGTTGTGGCAGTATACCGAGCACATCTGACACAACTCCTCACATATTTTTTCGCTAATAATTTAATTCCTAAAATCCAAAACTTCGACCGTAAATATGTTACCATAAGTTGCGGACCGCCATGCAAGGTTTTCTGATGTGCATCAGCCACCAAGAGATTTGTTAAAAATGAGTCTTTTGGAATGAGAATAGGATGAACGCGCTCGTATCCGAGTTGCGACATCTCCAATCTACCTCCAACTCTTATAATATTATTAGCATCAAGAAACACGTTCAACGACTTCACATTACTGCTCTTATTTTCTAGAACCTTGTCCTTTTTTAACCACTTCAACTCTTCTGCAAAGGTTGCTCCTTGACATTTCTTAATGCAATTTTGTAACGCTTCTTCGAGTTCCTGTTTGACTAAATATCTTGTGCTAACTCTAATGGATCGTCGTCCCTTTAAAAGCATTAAAAATCTGCGACAATAGGCGATTACTCGAACCAACTTGGATAAAGACGAAAATCTATTCCAAACCTCAATTTCGACTATAGAAGTGTGTACCTTTACCTCCTCCAAGTGAGTACTGTTATTCATAGGCTTTTTGTATTCAATAACTTGCTGTTTTAAATATTCTGGACCATTCCACCACATAGAATGTTGTTCTAGCTCAACAGGTGAAATGCCACGAGATGCACAATCAGCTGGATTTTGCCTTGATGGTACATGGAACCACCGTTGTGATTCTGTGAGGGTTAAAATATGCGAAACTCTGTTGGCAATAAACGTTTTCCAACGACTTGGGTGACTATTAAGCCACGCCAGAACCACCTCACTATCGGTCCACATATACCAGTCCACCTTTGGTATGTCCAAAACACTGCCTACTTCGCAAATTAAATTGGTTAACAGCACTGCTCCACAAAGCTCTAGTCTTGGAATAGATACTTGCTTAATGGGAGCCACCTTTGTTTTTGAGGTGACTAATGATAGAAAGATGTTGCCTCTATCATCCACCACTCTCATATAAATTACTGCAGCATAGGCTACCTTAGATGCGTCCGAAAAACCGTGTAACTCAGTTTTAATATTGTTTGAACGAGTATGCAGCCATCGAGGGATCTTTACGCTGGTTAAAGAAGTTAAATTATTATGGTAAGTAACCCATTCCTTTAGTAATTTGGATGGAATTTCTTGATCCCATGTTAAACCTGTTAACCACAATTTTTGAATAAAAACTTTAGCCAATATAATGCTTGGTGCTAACCACCCTAAAGGATCAAATAATTTTGCTATATCGGATATTATCTTTCTTTTTGTTACAGGTTCAACTAACGGCGTGAGTTTAACTGCATACTGAAAGGAGTCGTCGCTGGAGTTCCAGGTAAGTCCTAGAATTTTTGTAATATTATCTATTTCTATTTTTAATTCTCTATTCTCATTTTTTTTTACATACTGTATTTTATTTAACAGTTCCTTATTATTACTGACCCATTTTTGTAACTTAAAACCGCACTTCGATAGGACTGTATTAACCTTTGTGTAAATATTAAATCCCTGTTCAATATTTTCAGCTCCAGACATCATGTCGTCCATGTAGAAATCTTTTAAGATAATTTCTGCTGTCTCTGGATCCTCCTGACATTCGTCATAAGCAGCCTGATGAAGAGCACGCACTGCTAAATACGGGGCAGACGCAGTACCGAATGTCACTGTGATTAATTCGTACTCTTCTACTTGCTTTTCAGTACTATCCCTCCAGAGAATTCGTTGCACCTTAGTATCTTTTCTGTCTACCAAAACCTGCCGATACATTTTTTCTATATCAGCTACCAAACCTATTGGATGTCTCCTCCAACGCATAATTATATGACGTAGGTCAGCCTGTAGCGTTGGTCCTACCAATAGACCATCATTTAATGATATTCCATTGGTCCCCTTACAGGAAGCGTCAAATACGACTCGGACTTTAGTCGTAATCTTATCCTCCCGGATGACAGCATGGTGTGGTAAGTATATAGCCTTTTTGTCTTTTTCATTAAATGGTATCTTTTTCATATGATTTAAGTCTACATATTCTTGTAAGACTCTATTGTAATCATCTCTTAATTTAATGTTTTTATTTAATTTTGTTTCTAAACTATTCAATCTTTTTTCAGCTATAGACCTGGACTCACCAAACTGCTCAATCAGGTCCCCCTCACGGAATGGCAGACGTACTATGTACCTGCCGCTATCGTCGCGTCTTGTGGACGATTTGAATAAATCCTCACATCTTTGTTCGTCCTCGGTTAGCATTCTCTTTGTTTCAGAAGGTTCCTGTTCCAGTTCCCAAAACCTTTTCAGTAGGTCATCGGCCTGAAGTGAAGAATGCATCACAGTGATGTGCGAATAACCTTTGGATGTATTATCCACCTCGGATACGCCCGACAATATCCACCCTAGAGCCGTATCCTGTGCTAATAGAGTACCGTTTACGTTCCTTTTTATGCCCATTTGGATGACTTGACTATACACCTCAGCACCTAACAAAAGATCAATTTTGTTAGGCCTGTAGTACTCCGGATCCGCCAAGTCATCCACCGCCAAGCCCACCCATTCTACCCTCGTTACCTTAGTAACTGGGAGAAGGGCTGTAACTGATTTTAGGACATATGCGCTGACCTTGATTTGCACATCGGTATTCTTCCTAGACCTAACATGTACGGTGACTGTGTGTTTTGAAGTCACGCTTTTATCACCACCTACACCTAAAACGGTGTGTTTAGCCGCCACCTTATGTAGACCCAAATATTGAACTGTTGATTCGGTAATAAATGAACCTTGTGAACCTTGATCTAGCAACGCTCTAACCATCCGAAACGTCCCGTCTTTCGATTCAGCTTTTACTACAGCAGTAGTTAACAAAACTGTTTTTTGAACGTTTCCCGTCGCAAGACACGAGACCACAGGGTTGCTAGATCCCTCCGCTTGCGCGGTCGTTTCCTTACTATTATCCTGCTTCATACTCGATGACGAAGCTTCTTCATGCGTAGCATTAATGCCCCCTACTACTGACCCGGAAACACCTGTAGTGTGTAATAATGTATGATGACGACGTTTACATACCTGGCATCGAATCGATGCCTTGCAAAACCTGGCAGAATGGTTATTATAAAGACATATAAAACATAAATTGTTTGCCTGAACGAAATCACGTCGTTTTTCGTTGGACTGCTTACTGAATTGTTTACAAACTGTTATTTTGTGATCGGCGGAACAATATGCACAAGTTACATTTACTTTATCTTTTAACACATGAAATGATTGCGATCCCTTGGGATTCCTTTCTCGCCTACGCCCTTCTGTGTTATTTTCTAAGCTTTCAAGCCCTCGGAAGCGGCTATTAAGATAATCAGTAAACTGCACTAAAGTAGGCAATTTATCGTTACATTCGTCCGATATTTTTAATTCCCATGCTTTCCGAGTTTCTTGGTCTAATTTTTCACTAACTATATAGATAATAAGGATATCCCACGTAGCAATATCTACCCCTAAATTTTTTATAGACTCTAAGCATTCAGAAGTGGTATTTAAAATGGACTTAATTTCAGAAGCAGATTCACTTAATATACGTTTTTGATTTAATAACCGTTTTAGTATATTGTTAGCTAAAAATCTTTTGTTATTATAAGTATTATCTAATTTTTCCCAGGCTATTTTGTAGTTATCAGAAGTAACCTTTAAATTTCTTAACAATTGTTCCGCTTCGCCGGTCAAGTGTCCCTTCAAATAATAAAACTTTTGTGAGTCATCTAAATTTTTGTTATCATGAACTAAACCTATAAATAAGTCTCTGAAGGTATTCCACTCCGAATATTTTCCTGAAAATGATGATATCTTAATTTCAGGCAATTTAACTCTGCTGACCACTTTTCCCTCATGACAACAAGAATTACCCTCAACATCTAGATTAGTAGAAGTACCATGTATACTGCGTAACCTTTCTTTTAACTCGCTTTTATATTCCACATAAAGTTCTTCGACATCATCATAAACACAGTTTTTGTAATAGTCAGAACTGTGGAGGTCTGACTTTTTAATGTTACCTATTATATGATTATGATTGTTACAAAATACCGACCATTGTTTATCTAGATTTTCTATTCTAGTCTCAATATAAGAAATAGTTAACCGTTCTTTAGGGGATTTCTTAAAATTAGATCTAGCCCTTACAATTTTCTCCTTAATATCTTCTTGAAGACTATTATACGACTCCATCTTAACCAGTAATAATCAAAATACAAATTAATAAATCCTGTTACGTATCCTAAGTCTCCAAGAATAAATTTCGTCCCAACAAAATAAGTTCTAAGTCTCAAATAAAACCGATTTTTTCTATCAATTTTTTCTTTATTTCTATTCTAAGTGTTTTAGATTAATTCTACTGGGTCTGAAATCGGGCATAGGTTCCCCGTCTGAACCATATTTTACTTAAAACTAACACAAGTCCTAGATACTACTACACATTAAACTATGTTATTAAAGTCTTTAATTTAAAGTTGAAATTCCACAAATTTTTACTTGCTGATTTAAAATGTACTAAGTTATTATCTTCTTTAGAATAAAGGTTGAAATGTACTCACAATTTTTGCACTGACACTGACTTGGCAACACCACACAATTCGCCGACACTCAACACGTTGAACCAGTGGCGCCCTCTGTGACGTCGTCCTCGCCTTCAAATCTCCCGCCACTGCTTAGCGCCTCCCGTGCGTAGTTCCTCCAGATGTCTTCAGCACCCGAAAATGGGCTCCGTGACGGTCTGGTTACTCCTTCAGCTCCCATCAACTTGGTGCTCAGCACTTTGCTGAGGAGTGTGCTCTGGCCAACAATCCGCTGACCAGTAACTAACGCGACGGGTGATAGCCGTATCACCCCTAACGAACTACCAAAAATTCGCTCAACCGATCCGGCTCGTAAGGACCATGAACTAAACCGGACTCGTAAGCGGAGGATTTAAATGATACACTCACACAAACTCGTATTAAGCGTATAATTAACCACCAGAGGGCAATGCTGACGATTTACAATATCTCAGTATTGCACCCAAAAATCGCACTGAACAAAAAAAACATTATCCTTATATACTACAAATGTGAACGAAACCATATCGCCATATCATATACCTATAATGAAGACATGGAATCAACACTTAATCAGACTGAAATCTGCTTTCCAAAGATAAAGACTAAAATCGTAGTATACTGTGCTAAAATAGGTGATAAAATTGTTGACTCCGCTCGATTTTGCAAGGTACCTAATAAAAGAATCGTTAATTACTTTTGTACCTCACAGACTGTAGGTTCGGTAATGTATACGGAAGTTATACTTAAGATCATCAAATTGCAGCGGCGCAAACAAATCAATAAAAATCTTTTATAAGTAGGTAATATATCTTTAAGACGTTTTAAAATAGCAAGTACCTAGGTACCTACCTATCGATTTCTGAGAACTCTTTTTTGCTGGAGCTTAAGATCTTATTATTATAAAGAAAACAGCGTAGGCGTAACATCAACTTGTTATATACTTAGACGACTTTCAAATCTGGCTCTTAAAATAGTTAAATCCAAAGCACATTCATCTGAACACATTCAACCTTCAATCAAAGAGATGAACATTAGTCGATATTAACAAGACTGTCAAATAAGGACTATCTCGAGTCTAGATATGTCACAAATGCGAAGCCACCGATCGACCTTGCCGCTATTAATACAACGTTTGACTTCACGATCCAAGAGTCGTGACATCTGCTGCGCATAGCCGGCTAACCTTGGCTAGGACGTCCATACACGGTGCAGCACTTCACTTTCCACTTAAGGTTGTAATCTATATACATGTGAACCAGGTCGTATGAAGTCTGTGATTAGTTACGGTAAACGTTCCGATGAGGACTGTTTGGTTTCTGCGCGTCACGTTTTGGCTTTTACATTGCAACTTGCAGAAAATGTCTATCTTCACGATTGACCTCTTTATAAGAATAAAGAGACAAAACATAATAGAGTATTGTCTATGTTCTCCATATGCCTTTATATTTCGCGCCATTTTACACAGCAAACTTTGTTGTGCTGTGTATAGTCGAACGGAATACTCAATTTGTTTTATTTACAACTATTGCTTCTATAAATATGTTTTTCTTAGTCTGGTGAATGTCAGCTTTCAGCGGAATAAGTTTCTACCAATGAGGACATGGTTTGTGTGAATAAAAATACTGACAGATAAAGTGTGGATAATGTTGTGATCAGAGAAGATATATTTTAGTTTTGGCTTCACCCGTCCAGAGATATCTAAGTCAAAGGAAGGTCTTGGCTAGATACAACATTACCTTGTCAGTTTGTCACGTAGTTGACATAGTGTTTTATATATTTATGAGCTGTCTGTATGAAATATTAAGTATCACTACAAAATATGAGTAAGTACCAACAGGTTCCTCAAGTGGGTGCGTTGTGAGTTATGAGTTTATGACCATAAATAGACCTGTTTTCCTGAATCAACCTTGCGAAATTTCAAAAATAACTCTATTAATATTACGGGCTTTTCCATGTCAGGGAAAATATTTTTAGAAAAATATTATTAACATACCTACCATGTAGAATTAATATCAAACTGCTTTCAGTCATATGCTTTTAAAATTGTCGTACAAGAATAATATGCAGGCTACTGACTTAAATTACCTACAAGTATCACGTTTGATGAAATTTTACAGTAAAAAGCAATGATCGGGGATGACACAAAAAATCTCATTTTCAAAGAAGTATGTACTAAGCATGTTAAGAGACTTGTAGTTGTCAATATTTGATGAAACGAATGATGCATCACATATGCAAAAATATATGTATGTATGAATATTCGATGAGAGTAGGCACTTAAGGACTAAACCAGAATAACTGAACAGAAGAAGCAAGCAAATATGTCTTTATATAAGTAAATCATAAAGAAGGTATTAGGTACAGGTCGTATGAAGAAAAAAATGAATAAAACCATTTTCCTTATTCAAAGACTAATCGCTGACAAAACACTCGATAACTTACAGCATAGATACTATCTATATTTGTAAAATGTAGGTATTTACTTTATCAGGACCCTCTTTATGTCAATATTTAGTTATCAAGTCCAGGATGGTCTTTAGCAACAAGGAAATTACAATTATTGTTTATCACAATGATTAATGCAATTCCGGTAAATATAATTAAACAAAAGGCTACAAAAAACAATGCTGAACAATGTATACGATACCAAATGCATTTTTTTAAATTAGATACATGTCTCGCCTAGCTATGGTAACGCAAGAAGCGACAGGGAATAAAGCCTCTTTTGTCAAGTTGATAGACAGCAAACCATATATGTTCTGATGACGTAGCCTCAACACGTCTTGAACTGATTACTTAAAAGGCATGAAGATCAAAGAGATTAGCTGATTTGATACAAGACTAGGGTTAACAGATCTTAAAACTGAAAAGACGGATAGGCCAGTTAAGCCAGACATTGGTTTAAAAAGGTCTACCAACCGTCTTAAATCTTAGTTTAACGCACTAGCGATACAAGGTCTGCAGAAACCAATGCTCGACAAATGTACAAAAAATTGTCAAATTTATAGAGCCGTAACATGTAACAGAAGCGGAACAGGTCAATTTATCGTTTATAGGTCAGCGTTGGTCGCAAATGCAACCAAATAGCCCAACTATGTCTCACTTTATTCAAACCCCTGGTAACTCTATAGGAGGCTAGAGTCAAGATCTGAAAATATACCGTCTAAACAGTTTATCGTTTCATAGAACAAAGGCAAAACTCAATATACGTTTCGGTTCATTTGGTACGAGACTACGATCTGTTTGATCATGACCCGTGTAATTGTCTTGTAGCCTCTATGACCATACTGTTCATGGAGACAAAATTGCCGGGTATTTACGAAAAGAAATATCAAACAAACGTTTTTTCTCCAGGTATTTTGTGTACGAGAAGCGAAATCTAGAAGTTTCTCATAAACAAATTCATTTCTCTCCATAAATATAGTTCCAGATGTGCGTCAGTTGGCACTGCGCTCGTGTTAATCTGTGGAGGAGGGTGAACGGGAACATTTTACTGCACGCCACGCCACAGCAATAATATCTCCACAAAATTGATGTTTATTGACCTTACATACGACTCAAGGACACCCCTAATGGGCTAAATGAAAATATTCAAAGGGATCATAATCGATACTGTTCAACATTATTTACCTACATGTTTATCTATGTACCTATGACTCAACAGGATCATTTTAGTTCGAAACGGAAAATAACAAACTGATAAACTTAAAATAAATCATAAATGTGCGCATTGGTCGTATGATCAGTCGACTTTAGTTCATTTAAGGCTTTAAGGCTGGTATAAGTAGATATTATTAAGGGATTGAAAGTAAAAGTCTTTCCCGTTGGAATTAGTAAAAGTTTAAAATATTGCCTGACGTATAAACCTCAGACTCGGAATGTAAAGTGCAAACATAAACAACTCTCACCTCACATCGGTTACAATATTAATTCGTATTCATAAAAATTCCAAGAGTTCGCTAATTCAAAAGGTCTTTGACCTAGATGTGTATTCTAAATTCCTGGAATGCAGTCTGACTGGAGAGAAATAAAGCTTCTCACCTACTCTCTAACATAAAAGAAATACTGAGTAATATAAATAGTACTGAAGATAAATCTACTGTGTATAGAAAATACGTAAGTATAATTGTAAGAAATTCAATAAGAAAAACAGTTCTTAAGGTACAATTTGCAAACATCTTTCCACTGCAATCATCGACAATAATATTCCCGCCGAGTCAGTTCGTTGCTCTAAATTATATTAGTACATCAAATCAAACAAGAGAAAACAACTGTAACGCTTATACCTACCTAACATTGTCTGGATCAATCTCTAGCTTCATTGTACTGCTGTTTCCGAATGCCTGAGCATTCAATCAATAAAAACGTGACGTTGGTTATCGCTTCAAGAATTTTATAAAGACCTTTATGCGTATTGTTTTGTTTGACATTACCAAATCTATAACATTCAAAGTTTGTTTGTGTTTCAAAAATTCAAATGTTCTGCACAATGGGTGCAGAACATTTGAATTTTTGAAACACTGAATTTTTGAGTTCACAAATTTTGACTCAATGTACAACTCGCTTCAACTATTGTATTTTATCTT
The DNA here is from genome assembly GCA_905163465.1 of Craniophora ligustri. NCBI lineage: Eukaryota > Metazoa > Arthropoda > Insecta > Lepidoptera > Noctuidae > Craniophora > Craniophora ligustri. The sequence goes on from LR990963.1 coordinate 670,696, forward strand.
TAACCACAATATAACCCAAAATTAACTCAATGTGTGTATACATTTATTTAATCTAACACGGACACCTATATAATCTGTACAACATATAATATTTTTGTAGTCTTTTGTTGGCCATATAAATGTAGATAAGTATCGATCTTTATGAGTCATCTCTTTAACATTATCATTACTTTATGTTGATCGTTATCGAATTTAAACGATTACTCATCGCTCTGTGTATTTAACGGCTGTATAGTATAAATAATAATAAGGACAATTTTATTGATCTCTACTTAACATGTTTATGCAAAGACAACATAACAATATTTTCTGAGTAACCATTTTGACCTATCTATTATAACTTAAAAAATATATATTTATGTTAACTGTTATAATATAGGTAATACAAATATTTAAACTTGACCTCGAAACTTCGTTAAATTTTTTTACATTTAATTAGCAATAAATTCTTCGCTCTTTTTTCAAAACCTCTTCATATATTTTTGTTTGGTCTGGTGCCCGTAATTAATCGTCACATTTTTTAAATTGCTCGACACGTTTGAGAATCTGGAGATATTAACCTATTTCCTAATTCCAGTTTAATAATTAACAGCAATCAGAAATAGACTAAGTAAAGAAAGCCCTCTAAACGATCTCTTCGATAATAAACACGTCCTTTCGTATTGGCCAAGGAATCCATTCAATGTGCAGAGAAGCGTTAGTTCTATTTATTTATTCTGTGCTTTAAGTACTTATGTCATGCATAATCTAGCAACAAAAAATGTGTGTGTATTTAAACTATTTAAAGACTTAATAAATCTTTACGAGATAACATAACGGACTACGTGGAGATATTGCTCTGTCACTATTGAAGCATCAATCTTACATCCCGTTTATTTCCAGATTCAATAAATTACACGTATCTAGATGGATACAATAATTTTAGAGCTCGTAAGACAAGTTCAGCGAAATTTACATTATATTTTGTCTTATCATGCAGTTTAATTGATTTCAAATTTATATGCAAAGCTAATTTCTCTTCTGAACACTTACATGCAATGATATTCTAAAAAGTATAAAAAATACAAGTTTATGTAGAAACTTTTTGTTTATTACAAAAAGTTTTGACATCTTATTTTGGTTGCCAGCTCATAATAATTTTTTTGGTATTAAATTTAAGACTATTCGGTAGATATTATGTTAATTTAATGGGTAAACACTGTTATTATTGTCCTAGATTGATTTTTAATTTATGGTGTATTTCCGTTGCAAAACATTGCTAAAATTATAATTAGCTGTAATTGAAGCCTATTTTGGGCTAATATTGAGGCATTTCTCGCACCTAGGTTCTAAGACTCGGTAGTAGTGAAGTTATCCGATTATGTAATTCAATTACGAGCATTTCCTCGGCATATTCGAGTCAAACAATCGATATAGGCCATTGTCTCGTGGTGCATTGTTGGACGAGTTGTAGTGAAGTCGTGACTCACCGTGGATCCTTTAGCCAGTCTGTACTTTCATTATAAGTGTGTATGCCAAGGTGTTCCACGTTTTGCACAGATAATAAAGTCAAACTAGTTTGGCGGTAGTACGATACTACGAGTTACGCAGGTCTGTAGGGACCGCCATTGTTAGTAAATTACTACACGCTCGCATTCAAGGCGTCAGGTATATTAATATGTATCGTGTTGGATCGAATGTATCTATATAGATTACAATTCTAAAGTCATTATCAATCTGTTTACTGTGCTGGACACGGTTCTCCTCTTATTTGAGCTGCTATTCTAGCCTAGTACGGATTCGCAGACTTCACATGCCTAGAGGTTCTCTCAGGCATGCATGTTTGCTCACGATGTATAATACGCATGTAACTTCATAAAGTCAGTGGTGCGTGTCCTGGGATCAAATTCAGGACCTTTGACTTCACGGTGCACTATCCACACCACAAGGCTATAAAGCGTTTTTTCCAAAATATCGCTATTATCGTATTCAAACTAGTTACATCTTAGAAAGTATATCATTTACATAGCTATTAACAATAATGTTAGGTATTTCCAGTTCCAAAACATTTATCTTTACGTATATTTTTAGCTTTCTTTTTCGTTTATAAACAAAACACGTTTCGTGTAGATTGTCACTGTTGACAAAAGAAATATTATACCTATATCATGAAAACAAGATGCTATTTCTAAATCATTCTGTAAATAACAACACAAACTTTGCCATCTGTTCAAACATGTAGGTAGCGGTGTACGACAAGCCTGCTTATTGGAACTGTAGATTGATGTTGGAGAAAAACCATCTTGAAATCGAATTCTCATCTATCAATCGGTTTCTCGACATAAATTCCAACGACTTACTATAACAGTGCCTACTCTTGAGCACGTCATGTATCTAGCAGAGCTTCAGCTTTCCATTTTCTTTAGCAGACATTAATTAAAGCTGCAAATGCTGACTTTTCACGTTAATGACTTCTACCTACACAACTTACAAGTCATTAGAAAAGCATAATAAAACGAAATGATATATTAGTATATCTATTGGATATATTTTACATGGGTAATGTTCATATACTGAACGATACAACTGTCATTGTGATAACAGTAAATATGATTTATGATTATTTTATGTCTTTGCCAAATTTGCTAAGACTTTTTTTACTCAATTATAGAGTTCTTCGTAATAAAGGGATCGACGTAGTCTATAGTCTATGCTTTTTATGGCAGTTTGATATTTATCGTGTAGTTTGTCACCCTCGCGTAGGGCAAGGGCGTACGATAGTTGGGGTGCCCCCACGTTCATTATGCCAAGGGCACGCTGCATATTTGTCTTATATTCCCAAATAGTACTGCAGTCGGCATTCAAATAGTACGTCGTGAATGTTTATGTGTTTTCTACATTAAAAACCTAGAGACCGAAAATTTTAACATGCAATTATCAAAAATAACAAATATGTAAATGGAACTGATTATAAATGCATTTATAAATAAAAATTGGACCGGAATCATCGAAGTAGCTCCAGATAAGTTTTTGCATGAAACTAATTCTCATAAATCTTAGTCATTGCTATTAAGCTGGCTAATTAATATTTATATAAATGTGCATATTATCTAAAATAAAATTCTTCTTAAATTCAAATAAGGTGTGAATTACCGCTCGAGGGTCATCGACCTCGTCTAAGCCAGAGCGTATATCTATGATACGTCTCAAATTTTATGGAGCGTCAAGCTTGCCAGCCGTTTGCAATTAAGAGATTTTCAAGAGTAAGCATCTCACGGATGGCTGAGGAAACCACTGCATAATGCCAGCGAGCCACATTTTTTACACGACCTAAAAATCTTTTGGTAAGAACCGTATTAAAATCGCCGCTCATAATTAGTAAACTAATAAAAAAAACTGTAATAACTTCAACTAAGCTAAACAATTTAATTATGAAAATACGGGTTTTAATAAATTTTATGTTAATACATTATTCAGGCGTTTTCGGGACCGTTGTGCGAATGTAGCGTTATTTTTATAATTTTTAAGTTACTTTATCTGTCTGATTTAAGAGATGTAACTTTTTCTATAAACCATGTAATTACATGTTTAGGTTTTTCAATGATTTTATAAAACATAATAAATACGGGAGCTAATTACAGTGTGTCTATACATTTTAATAGTTACAAAGTAATGTGGTAAAATATATTTATAAATAGCAAGTAGCAGGCAAAATATGTACCATCTTTATTTTGACAAATCCTGACATAAAATTATATCTTGATGCAATCGTTATGATACGGATCCCTTAGCAAACAACAGTTTGTAGCAGCCGCCAGCAGGTCAACCTATAACAAAACTGTCAAATTTTCCAAACTTAACATGAATCATATCAGTTTGTCATAAAGTTGAAAATCTATCAAAGAAATTTGACATATTGTGGTAGCTTGATGTGCCACTGTACTCAGCCGGCATTAAATATTATTACTTATTCGCGTATTCCCGAAGCGTTCCGAACGATGCGGTTCCCCTCTCCGTTTATTGATCTATAAACCAACATAGGGTACCTAGGGCTTCCTAAATGGTAGGTACGTACATAGATGGCAGCAGGCGACAAGATGGTTGTCACCCTCGCAAAAGAATTTGTTGAAACTAACTTTGTAATATTTTATTTGTAATATAGAAAGTTGATAAGCAACAAAAACTCACTAAAATAACAGAAGTAAGTGAGCCATGTTTTAATCCCATGTTATACTTATTAAATTATGATCTCTTGACATAAGCCGTTCGATCGTTCATCTGTACTAATTCATATAATATATCAACTTAGAATATTAAAGTAGAATCAAAGAAGCTAATATTTGTATTACCGTCATACCAATGTCACCACTAAAACAATGTAAACAATCTATTTCATCGTCATCACGTTCCTTCTCAGTACAATCAAGTACGGACTAATTCGATTAATTCCCTGCAGACAACCCTAACAGTTAGGCATTAGGGGTGCGACGCGTCGTTTGGTCTCCAGCCAATCGATTCGCGTATTCGGGAAGTTTTTTCTTCTCCCTCTCCCAAACACGTCTGCATGTATCCTTCTCTTTTGCACACAAGCCAGTGTCCTGTCTGGCAGATTTCATTACAAACCGACGCACTTGCATTGATGTTATACTCTGGAGTTATGTCGGCGATCAAGGAAACGCAACCGTATAACTATAACATAGCGGTTTCGATGATATTCAGGTTATGTATGATTCATATTCAACTTTATATATAAATGAGTTATACGAACGAGTAAACAGGAAAATTGTTATTCCGAATACCTTAACATTCCGAGAGCTTCTATATATTTAATTAAGGGCGTATTTATGTAATGTCTTTAATTAGGGGATGGACTAGGAAGGGTGGAAGATAGCGCGATATCTACTGCTTCCTATACAATATGACATAATTAAAGAGTTACGTGCATGATAGTGGCGTGACTACTAATTATAGATTTCGTCAATGATTGCAGTTTAATAGTCTATGATGCGTGAAAGCGGCGAAAGTCACCACTTACACGAACCGGTTAAACTCTTTGTAATTATCCACTGTGACTTATGACTACCGCGCATTTTTTTACTCTATGGAATTAAGGGTTATTTGGCACTATGGACCTCATTATGGCTAGAACTGTTCTACTGTGATCAAAAGCGACATGCGATGTGCTGTTGGCCTTGCAGGCTTTTACTAATCATTATTACAAAATGTATTATGAAACCTCATATATTATAAATGATTAATGCATTCTAGTGCCAATATAACAATGTATGACATTAAAATTCACTTTATTAATACGTACTTAGGTTCTTAAAAATATTTTATATTAAAACATGTCAGATTTATGTATTATTCAAAACATCCACGGCCAGCAATGGCTGTGTCAAGCATGTGTTGTGCATTAGTCAGATTTCTATATATAGCGGACGGCTGATACAAAACTTGGGGTCATTAACATTATCAATGGCTACTGTTAAACTTAAGGGCCACCATAAGTCGTAAAGTGGCTTTGACTTAACGAAAACCCCATTGAAGCATTAAGTTATTTAACTTATTTTACTAGATCTACACATTAGGCAAAGGAAAATAGTATTATGCCCGACATTTCTATTGTTAAATGCCTACGTCTGTCGGGACTACTGGAAAAAAAAAACAATAGAATGGAGGTTCGTTCTGCGATAAGATTATCTCATGACTGTTATCTATGCACATGTATTTCTGCCTCAAATTTCCAAGTTGAACGACACGAAAACGATTTAGTTACAGAGACTAGTTAATTGTATTTATTAACATAATATAGTCAGGTGTTGAACGAACCATAACCGAACGGTTAATTCGGTTGTTTTCTTTTTTTTTGGGTAAAAAAATGTTTTGCGCATGTTTGACGACGAAAAATTCCTATAGTAAAAAAAAGTAGATAGTTTTATTTATTTAGTAACGCTTTCATTATTCTTCTGAACTAAAATCTTTTCGTAATGCCACCCTCACTTCCATGCCACCCTCTGAAATACCCTCTTTGTCATTCTAATGAGCCTGACGTCACTCGTTTCCCGTCATTAATCAACATAAATAAAAACAGCTAACATTTACAATGGATAATCCGGCAGGATCATTAAAACTAAAAGGAAAATCAGTTCCATTTTTCTCTGAGAAACTGAAAAACATTGTTCAAACGATCTCATTTTGCGGTTAAACTCGGGTTCATATATAAATATAAACCATTGTGGGTAGGGAGGAAAAACAATAAGTAATTTGATTTTATCTATCATACGTACACCGGTAAAGTGAAGCTTTTAAGCCTGGATGACGCTAATTAGAAGCATCACTACACGATGAATACATACGGTAGCAATATCGAACAATTAAAATTCACGGCAAACAGTTATGAACAGTACTACATACGATAAAAAGAATGAAGTCATACAACCGCTCTCAGTCGAATGACAAACAATGATTCCGTTACTTTATCAAAAAAATATTATTTCCAAATCGATTCGCTTTAACGAGATAAAATGTTCAAAAGGAATTCCTGATCAATGAGTCCGCTGTGCCGCTATATTACCTCCACTACATCCGATTGCCGGTTCCCGAGGGAGGGCCTACGTACAAAACCGTTCAATAGTCACGTCAAATACACGAAAAGTTGTAGCGTCAACCTAATTTCTTACATCGATTCATAAAAAACAATGAAATTTCGTACTGAAATAGTAAAAACCGGTTAAAAAATATAACTCACCAAGTGTTATTTGATGTGGCAAAAGAAAGGCGTTGTTCCGTGCACTGTGTAGCAACGTCAAAATGCGACTGAGGCGGACGGACGGAACAGAAGTTGTGTGCGGGCGTGTAGCCGGGGGTGGCGCACTCACGGTACGGTGCCACGGCTTCAATAATAATATTTCTACTGTACGTGATCGCGATGATTCACAGCATTCAGCCTATCATAAGAACTAAAAAAAAAAATATAAAGAAAATGTGCGTAAAATGATGACGCCACTGACAGTATGTAAACGATTGCGTGGAAGTATATACTTGATTAAGCTAAGCAAGATAAAGAGCGTTCATTCCATAATCAAGTCTCTTTATTGTAACTTCATAATTAACATTCCAGTGTTTATGTGATCGTCTGTTCAATTAAATAACTTAACGGCCTTTGTCTACAATCAATGAGTTTATCTTTGTTATTGTGCTATATAGGGCATTACTTACCAAATACATACCTACATATCCACTTTTTGATTACTTACTAGTAAACTTTCGATTAAAAATTATTATTTTTTATTAATGTATAGAAAGATACTTATAATACATACCTATATTATTATATAACTTTTACACTTCTTTAGAAATATTGGTATTGGAAAAGTTCGAAGTAAAAAAATACTTGATTGCGCTCCCCCACTTCACCAAAGCCAGTGAATCATCAGTCACAAAGGGGAGGGGTAGGGAGGTCAAGTATGTACAGCTCGCTACTTTAAATCCAAAGTTTATTTGTCAACTGTTCAGTTATTCACAAGACTAAATTAAAAGATGAATCTTCAGCGGCAGTGTTGCGACATCGAACATCGAACCCAATTAATTTTAGGCTTCAATTTCTTTCTTCAATGTTTGTTCTCAAACTATATATTTACCATTGTTCTTACTTATTAGTTATCAAACCTTGTCTTAGTTTTCATGGAGCCTATTATTTACAACGGTTACAATTATTGTTGTTTTCTTAATTCATAGATGCGCTTTGGTCTGTAAAGACTAATTTTGATTCCATTCAACATGATCGCAGTTCGAACTCCAAAACCACCTTGGAGGGAACTTGATGACTATTATCACTGATAAACCGAAAGATCTAATTTCTGTTTTCAAGATAACCAGTATACTCACTATACTTTTGAAGCCATGTCCAACTGTTCTTACGCTTACAGAGAGATATACGAGAAATGCATAAAAATCCGTATGGAAAACTTCCGAAAACGGTAATACTGTCCTTGAGATTAAATAAACATTATGCGGAATTACAAGCATCACCTGCTATAGGTACCTATGCTCCATACTCCATCGCCGTTTACGTACGTACGTTCTCACTAATTGCTTGACACCATCCAGGACCAAAATCCATCTGTAAATTTTCCCCATATTCTTTCTAGCAAAAACTCGAGGATGCGGAGATGGATGGTCGTTTTCAACATTGAAACAGAGCTAATTAAATTTGGCCTACTTTGAATAAGTATTATTTTGAAATTTAACCTTAACTTAATCCTCAATAAACCTCATTGGAAAATAAAATCGAATTTAGGACCCGAGCACAGCAGAGCGTTTCGCTATTGCACTTTCTAGAGAAAAACGGAACCAGGCAGCGCGAGCGCAGTGGTGCTTATCTAATTTGTTGAAATGCTTTAACTGTACTCACGTTCTAAAATTATATCTAATTAAGTATATTAGGTTTATATACAAATACAATTTACCATGCTACGCTTTGCTGTAGCTAAAGATAAAAACAATCTTTGAAGCGGGTTGTTTGCCGGGTCAAAATTTAAGCTCTATCGGTGCAGAAAATTTGGATTTTTTGAAGCATAAGAAAATAACTTAATAATTTTATACGAATTTATAACTTGCATTTTATACGTATTTATCACAAGTATATATTTTATAACAGCCTCAATAAGTCCATTCGTGAGTTAATGAAGCCAAGAAAATGTGCGTGTCCTCAAAAATAGAGAGAAGGAATTAAAGACATATAGCTACAAAGGAAATGCGTCATTACGGTGCCTGAGGGCGATGGGGTAGTCTAGACTACAAACCACATCATTGTTGCCGAGATGAATATGTCTTAATCATTTTAAAGTTTGCATTTCACTCAGAAATGAGGACAGAGGATATTTACAAGTATTCTCATTTCTTTCAATTTATTATTTAAGTAGGTAGCTATCCAACTGTGTTGTCAAAAGCTCGGCGAAGACTGACTCAGCCATAAAAAAGTAATAATCAAATAAATGTTCAATAGATAAATGTTAATCAGTAGACAAGGCATTTTGGAAATATATTGAAAATATATATAAAATGGTTAAAATAATAATAAACATCTCATTTCTTTTGGATTTTTTGCCTGTTTAGTTACACGCTTCACGTTAAAAGTAAATACACAGCCAATATAGTTAACTATTATATACAGAAATAGTGAGCGCAACTTGAGGTAAAGATCTTCCTCGGCAGTTCATAAATTGAAAAGATAAATTAATTTAATGACTCAAGTAAAAACTTATAGCGTAGTCGTTTGTACCTACCATGTTTTCCGGTCAACCAGTTCAGGAATATTTACAGAAAAACAGCTTTTACACTAAAATATATAATTAATATGTAATAATTTTATGGTTATGTTATTACGACTGAAACTGAGGTTTTAAACATCTAAAAAAGCAGTGTATTTATTGCTTCCGCTTTTCTCTTTTATACGCACTTCCTGATTTTGACGTTCCATTCTATCCATAATTATTGTATTAAATCAAATGAATGTTAATGACAATGAAAAATAAATAATATGTTTTGTTTTAACTACATTTATTTATTGCGTATGATGATTTTTATTATGATTTCTTACAACAGTTTGACTAGTTACGTGTATTTATAGTTAGTAACTAAGTACTAAAGTTATTAAATATTCATGACGGAGACACGTATTGTTTTTTTTTATCTGCGCGCCTTGATTTTGATTCATATGTGAATTTTACTTTCCATTTATCAAAAGGAATTATCAATTAGGTAAAGAAGATTTGCTTGATGTTATGATTGCGTAATCCACTACTCCGAGATTAGACAATCAGATTTAAAGATTTTTTTTAAATCTCTATAAAACTCCGTTCAACCATTTCAGAGATCCAGAAAACTACAGAACAGATACAAAATTATATATTATGTATGTATAGTGCATTGGGGTAAGAACCAAATAATCATTTTATTCGGCAATATTTTCAATGCTAGCGCTTCATTGCGTGCGATGCCATTTTAAGTCATGTTCAGCTGTGGCGGGTTATGTGGTGGTGCATTAAAAAAATCCCAAGTAGGCTGGAAATTTGGTTCTTACGTTCTTACCCCCAGGGTCGCTCTTACCCCAACCCACCGTAATAGTTAATTCCCAACAAATATAATAATGAAATGTGTGGTTGCAATCTTTACCCCATCAGTTTTTTTTTATGAAAGAATTAAATAACTCTAAGTGCAACAAAGTGAACAACAACAACAAGTGCACACCAATTGTTACAGAAACTGGGGGGAAATAATAATCTATATTATAGATTGTATAACATCTAAATTAATATTTTCGACATTATTTTGCTGGGGTAACGCACACTTGGAATTCTTATTTAAATAAAAAAAAACCATTACCATTAGAGATTATAGCAAAAAAACCTTGTTTGATTCTTTTGAATTTTTTATTTATTTTATCTGTCTAAATATAGACCGATAAAATTGACTTTTACGCATAAATATCACTTTTATCGAAGTCTTTGATTGTCATCCGTTTTATATAGCAAAAAACCTCTAAAATATGACTTCCATCAGATAGCAGATACTATGTAAACACACTTAAATCAAACATTAGATTTACAATGGAAAGTAGGGGTAGGGAAAGAAAACTCAATGTTGCTGAAAAGAAATATTTATTTATTAATTTTTTTTTGATAAAGTATTTTTTTTTCTTTTTTGTATAAGTAGATGTTTCTTTTTTTTAAGGTGCAGTATTTATTCAATAATTACAGAAGAAGCATAAACTAGGTTCTGTACAAGCACTTGTAAGAGATCTTGTAAGCATTTACAATTTAAAAACTAAGTATAATATTTTTTTCTTGAAATAAATCTTTAATATGTTGTAACAAGATAAACAAATAGATTTTTATCCGGTAGGAGAGGTGGTGGGTTAGATTTTTAAAGGATAAGTCCTATTACAGGAATATAAATTTCAATATTATAAAACCTAGATTTCCCTAAACTAGTAATATATTTTGCTGACCTGACTTAAAATTAGCATATTAGACAGGCGAAACCTGGCGTTAGTCGTTGCCAGTCTAAATATATACAATAAATATACAATTTTAAATGTTTGAAATATACACCTTAGTAATACTAAATAATATAATGGGAGAGGGGACGAATAATTAATAATATTGGACCGCACAACCGAATACTAGACGACTATTGAACTATTTTATTCACGCTCAGTAGTATACCGTCAACTTATTGATAAATTCTTAGCATCGAAATGACGGCTAAATGTATCCCAATCAACACAAATGTAAAATATGGTAACTATTTCTTCGCGTATTCCGTCCCCCCATTAAAAACTGCTTTTTTCGCAATGTATAAAACTCACGTAGAGAATTTTCATCACTAATTACACTAGTAACAAGAGTCAGAGTTGTAACAAATATTATTCTGACGCGAAAACATCTAAGTAAATAAGAACGCGCTTATATAAATTTATTATGAACTATTTTGTACGGAATATTAACCTCATAATTTTTCACGATATTCCGAAAGTGTTTTTTTATCGTTCTAAACAAATAACTATAAACATGAATTGTTTTTTTCATTTTAGCAACAATACCTAAATATAACTTTAAAATCATTAATCAAAAAAATGTTCAAACTTTTTTTCTATTTGGCATTAATACAAATATAGCCATAACTTTTAATCCCTAACACTAGAATTTTTAATTATATTGTAATAATATATTAAATCTTTGTCGGTGGTCGATGTCTCTACTCTATTTACAATTATTATTTACACGAGAAGCGTAGCGGAGCCTAGTATTTTAAAATTATTTATCGACATCTTCAATCAAAATACAATTACATGTTTCATACACTAATAACTTTATAATGGGCCTTACAGTTGATAATAACTCCTAAGTTTATTCATTTATTACATAAGACAATTTCCCCTAAATTGTCGACTATATATTTTTTTCTTGCAAAGGAAGAATTTAGCAATTTGCCAATTCGCAAAAATTCGAGGTGCGCTCACATGCGTACAGATACATAAACATTTTAAATTATTTTTTACTTCAGATTCTTAGGTAATAAATATTAAACATTGAATTGGGTCAGCCTATTCTTATTTTTAACCGACTTCAAAAAAGGAAGAGGTTTTCAATTCGACTGATATTTTTTTATGTTTGTTATTTCATAACTCTGGACTGGGTTAACCGATTTTGATGTATTTTTTTTTATTTCAAAGTTGGTGCTTTTCGTGTGCTCCCATTTCAATTTGGTCCAGGTTACACATTTGAAGTCGGTATTTCTTCTTATATAAGGGGTCAAATAAATTGTATTACGTAATAAATGATTAAAGCCTTATAGGACTTTTTGTCCATGTCCTTTTTTAAGAACACATACGAGATCTGCTCTCACTTCCTATTAATGTATGTTACATGTAAACGTATATGTATAAATTTAAATTGCCGTGATTGTAATATCTACTTTCTACTTAAGAGACTATTTTATCAGATTTTTATCACAAAAATTTAAGGGCATTAATTTGATAGGTCTAACCTGATTAATAAAAATAAAGATTCCTTCAGAAAGTTTACCTAATATCTATAGACCAGCAAAAAGAAACTGTATTTGTTTTTAGTTTGGATTGGAGAATGCCTAATTCTTTTTGGGAATAAACGCTGGTGGTGTAACACTTAGTAACTCGTTTTTCACGTCAACTTGAGGAATCTCTATATTATTTTGATGACTTATATTCGTTTTCATAGATTCGTGCATACTTTAAAACCTATTTATTCTTTCAATCTTGCTATTCTTATAATGGTAAATTTTGGCTATACTTACGCAGTCGTATTTTAACTTTTTCCCACTGTTGGGAGTCATTAAGACACGTCCGATTTCTCAAAGAACTAATTGAAGTTGGCAGTTGCGTGTTTAACAGATATAATCACATACATAACATACCATCACGCCTGTCGTCCCCGATGGGCTAGGCAGAGGTGTACTAATGAACACCCATATTTCGCCGGTATGTTTTTAGGTCCCATGTAATGGGGGGCGAGCCTATTGTCATTAAACGGGCACAAATCGAAACTCCGAGCTGCTACTGAGAATTTTATAGAAAAACCCAGTAACAATTTGCTCGACCTGGGAATCGAACCCAGGACCTTTTGCTCGACAGTCACTCTGTACGACCACTCGATAGTATAGAATAAGCCATCCTACACGTCATTTCCGCTATTTCGGCAGCAGAAATTTTAAATTAGCAAATGTTAGAAGAAATTGGCTAAAACTAACTTGAAATTTTACTTAACTTTGACTAAATTGAAGAAATCGATTTGAATGCAATTCCCTAATACATTGGCATATGTTAAAGGCCTTTGAACATACATAGTTTTGAAATACGACCAAAATTTACCATTATTCACACTGGATGATTTTGTATTCATTAGCATCTTTTTTAACAACGCAGATATAACTACTTAAATACTTTAAAGTTAAATTGTAGACAAAAGGTTTTTTTTGACAATTACAGTATTATATTAAACTGAATTCTGTCAGTCAATCAGTCAGTAAATATTATTTATTTTATCATTATTAACCCTTTGAACGCCACAGTCGGGTATAGACGACAAACGAAAATGTGCACACGACCCTCGTCGTTCTTTGCCAACGACCATAGTGTTTTGTCGGCTATACTCGACAATGGCGTTTGATCGGTTAACTTGGGACTAATATAACTACCTTGTTCGATATTTTGTTTCAAGTGATACTAAAGAATTCAAAATCACCCAGTAGATGCTAAACACAATTATACTTCCTCATTCTCACGCAAATATACCACCGATCAATCAATGTTTCATTCACACTACATGAAACTTATTAGATAATTCCCGGCCGAAATCAAATGTGACCTTTGTGGACGATTTAAAACAAATCTGAGTCATTTATGTGTGTTATTTTCGTATGGCGTTACCAGGGACAGTTTTTCAAGAACGAGAAATATTGAGGGTGGTGTTAAAATGTCCGATTTTTATAAAAGCTGATGACTAAAGTTGTAATTTATTTATTAATTTTAATGATGATTCCTCGCTCAAATAGAGCTGCCCGACTGGGGAAGTGCCTCCACCTCACAGAAGACCGCTGTGAAACAACATTAGTCGTGTTTCTGCGAGTGAGTAAGGTTACCAGAGCTTTTTGGGGGAGTTGCTGTCAGTTTAGTAACTCCCCTATTTTAAGAAACCTTAACGGTTTCTACAGGGTCGGCACCGCGCGAGCACGACCTCTGGTGTTGCAAATGACTATAATATACGGTAGCCGCTTACTATCAAGCTTGCTTGGTACCCTTGTGGTATAAAAAAAGTGTACATATGTAATTTTTTTTTTGAGGGAAATGATTGCACAATAGTAGGTTAAAGGTTAGGCTTTGGCCCTAGATCTCGACCAGGGCACTCTTAACGCCATTAAAGGAACCATACTACAATATATACTTTTTAAACTATTGAAACGATTAAAACTCCTAGATAGTCTTGCTAATACCGTCCAAAAGGCCTTTCACACACTCACATAACAACAGCTTTCAGTACGTTACTGACTTTACAATTACAAACGGGACAGCGTTTGGCTTTCGCCCAAACTTTGACAGCGCACTTATAACAACAACATATATGCGCTATCCGCCCGTGGACGAACACACCGGACTTGGGCTCCGATATACAAATAACACACAAATCCTTCGCCTCCATTTTCCCAATTAAAGTGTTTGCTATCACCTTCTTAGTGATCTTAACGGGGACGTCGGCGTCGATGGTGATCGCGGGGTCGCTCACGGTTTTAACGAGGGGTCTGACGTTGATTTTCGATTTAATATCATCGTCCGTATCTAGATCGGTGTCGGAGTCCGTGCGGGACATACGTTTGCGTTTCGTTTTGCGGTCGGCGGAGTCCGCGCGGCGTTTGCGGTACGCGCCTATTTTGAGCGTGTGTCTGACGGAACTAGTCGACGTGCCCTCACCGAGGTTGGAATCCACTTGCTTGGAAGGTGGGTCCAGTTCCTGGCTGGCGGGTGGGTCCACGTCCTGGCTGGCGGGTTGGTCCACCTCCTGGCTCATGGGCGAGTCGACCCCGGAGTCCTGTGACAGTGTGCGCGGTATTTCGTCCGTTTTCGTGTGTCTGTTGCGCTTGCGCCTCGGCCTCGGGGGGAAGAAGTTTTTGCGTACCTGAAATTTGACGATAGAAATTAATAATTTGTCCTATAAAAGCAAAGAGGTCTCTCATTCAAACTGAGCTGCCCGACTAGGGAAGTATCTTCACCTCACAGAATGCAGCAGTAAAACAACAATAGCTGTCAGAATAGTCTAACAGCGTAGTAACTCCTATATTAAAAAAAACATAATACTCTCCCTGGATTTCATACAAAAAAGGGAGTGATAAGGTTTCTACAGGGACGGCAACGCGCGAGCTCGACCTCTTTTGTTGCAAACATCCACACGCTGCGGTAACTGCTTACCATCAGGCGGGTCGTAAGTTTCTTTGCCACTATTGAGGGAAGGTGGTAGTCCCTCCACTGGAAAAGGAGGATCCTCCGACCAGGCGAGGTGTTATGCCTGGCGGGCTACTGACCAACGGCTGATGTTGGGAGGTTGTATATATGCTATCTCGCGTGCAAATTTCACTTGCGCGATGTAGGTTATTTGCTTTATCGCTGAGTACTTAGTTCTTATGTGGCGAGATAGATGTCGCTACACTACCTTCGTGGTAAAAAATATGCGGTCGCGTTGCGTCCCTACTATGATTTAAAAAAAAACTGTGTATCTAGTTGCCAGCAGGCGGGGTCACCTTGAAGCACTTGTGGCAGTATCGGTAGAGCGGGTTGTTGTTGGCGGCGCGGCACTGCGCGCAGTTCCAGTAGTCGTACAGGTCCATCTCGCTGTCGCTCTCGTACGAGTCCGTGCGCTCCGAGTCCGCGAACTGCAGCTCGCCGTCATCGCCCACCGACACCTCTATCACCTTCGTCGCTATTATGTCGTTCTGGAATGTTCGACAACTTATTTAAAAACTTTATAAGACCGAGTCTTTCAGTTCTATAAAACGAATCGTTTATTTATTCGTCTCCAATACGTTGTTATAATATTGAATCAATTTTTTTTTATTTTGGTCTGCTGGCTGAACCACAATTAATATATTAAGTAAAAATACCTGATTAAAATGTATACAAAAATATACAAAATAATAGGACACATAACGATAAAGGTAAAATCTTGGATCATTTTAAGGAGTTTTCATTTCCCGCAACAAACTTATATTTGTATGGCCTACAAGCAGTGCTGGATTAAGTTACCTTGATACCCTAAGCAATCTTTCTAAAATCGAAGGTGGCAGGCATTAAAAAAAAACTCATTCCACTTATATTCCCATAACAAGACGACTTCAAAAGTGGAATGAGCTTTTTTTAGTTCCAGAGCCTTTTGAAATTGCTCTAACTTTCGTACGCTTTTTCTCGGTCGTCTGTGGCGTCTCTCCCCGTCTAAGAGGTAGGCGGGACGCCCTAAGGAATTGCTTAAATAGCTTAAATGGCTAAACCAAGACTGCCTATAGGTAAGAAGCATAATTATGCAGTAACTATATTTCTGATGATACTCACGTCGCTGTTCGCTGACGTATCGTTGTCTTCGACGGGGCCGTCGTCCTCGGGCTCCGTGACCGGTTCGTACTCGACGTCGCTAGGGTCGGTCGCGTCTGTCGCCGCGGCGTCCGTATCGCTCGTATCGCGCGCAATATCTACAACACATACACTGTTCAACAACTGCACTGTAACAGCCTCGAAGCCATGAACACGATCCTCGCTGGAGCTCCAAATTCGTTCTGTAAATGTCCCTTTCGTAATAATTTTTTTTTTGGAAGAAATATTTTCACTATCATAATGTTCTTGTTTTTTTTTTCAGACTCGAAACTTTAGTACGTTTTTTTGCGAATAGTTTCTTTTTTGTAACAAATTTCCACTCAACTGTTTTTTTTACACTTATTTCTTTTTTTGATAGTCTGTCTGTCTTTTGAATTCGCTTTGTTATTGTCTGTTCTTTGTTTTTTATAGCGTAATTCTTGTTTTGTTTT
Source organism: Craniophora ligustri (assembly GCA_905163465.1). NCBI lineage: Eukaryota > Metazoa > Arthropoda > Insecta > Lepidoptera > Noctuidae > Craniophora > Craniophora ligustri. The sequence goes on from LR990963.1 coordinate 687,784, forward strand.
ATGTCTTTTGAATGCCAATCTACACATACATACATAACTTAATCTACACAGGCTAAACAACTACATGCTTTTGTGATTATGATAAACAAGCCAAAATCTTCTGATAAAAATACATGATAAAATGTAATGGAATAAACGGAACTGAATAAAATAAATGTATTTTCTAATCAAAGAGACAATTTAATATAAAATTTTATTATTATCGGATGCAAGAATCAGTAAAACTTCCACTCTAATTTTTTTTCCAGTTTTTATTAATACTTTTTCTGAGTAAATCTTCCGCTTAATTGATCTTTATTTATATAGCAATTACTCAATAAGTAATTGTATGAGAATATTGACAAAGCTTTGCAATTGTTCAACATGAAAGGCCATCAACAAGAAGAATTTCACAAAAGTGTGAAATCTCAGTGTAAACTACTGTAACAAGCGCAAACTAATGAGAAATCTTTATTTATTTTTACCACCGATATTTGAATAGTTTATCACAATCAACACACATATAACACAAACTAGACTAGATTAAAATAGAGAAAATACAACCACAAAACACATATTTCAAATTAGGGTTCACACAATGATGCATTTGTGAGCGTGCAGTAATGCAAAACATATACGAATGTCACTTACCCACCGTTTATGTACAAGATAATAATATGGATGTATAATATGCAGGATTTTTAAGTAATTAGACTTTATAGGTGTACTAAAATACTTGCAAAGTACGTTTTGGGTGCATTTATACACCGTTCGTGATGTAATTATGTAAGAAAGGCACCGAATGTATCAAAATCATTTCCATTTTGTCTTTGTCGACATTACCCTTTCTTAGTAATCCAGTATTGTTCAATATGATAGGCTATCATATCATACATTGGTGAATAATTATTGTTCCATCATCATCACTATCTTCTAGTAGAAGAATTACGCTATAGTCCACCACGCTGCTTCACACACCCTCGAGAAAATGTCTTAAGCATGCAGGTTTCCTCACGGTGTTTCCTTTCACCATTTGAGAATGTGATAATGTATATTTAATCAACTTTAAACTTGTAAATGGTCATGCAATATAGATAGGTAAACAAATGTTTGTTCAAGTATCAGCTGTTGTTTTGAAGTGGCAGGCTCTTTAAAACCAAGCATAATAATGATGCTTCGTACTACAGAGTACGTTATTTCATCATGGAACGTTGTATGCCTTCTAGTATAAGTATTTTAGCAAAGCAGTTTCCTTATTGTTTCCCTTCACCATTTATAAATATCCTGTATATAAGATGGCGGCGTTTTAAAGCTTTTGAGTTACTTATGATGATTGAAATTGCTTACGGAGAACCCTAATTTGAAATAGTGTAAGTTCTACAGATTAACTATATTGTATATTAACTATATTCTACAAGGCACAATCCTAAGAGCTCGATAAAATATGTATGTATTGTTATATAACTACTTATGATGACATCAGAGTCAGACTAAGTGTATATCTATTCAATTTATATTCACAAGTAATGTTGACATTGCACACCATTTATAGTCACAAAAAACCTAAACGTTTTTGCATCTGTATCTGTAAGTTTTCGAACATTTCTACCTAATTATAAAACAATTAAAATTACATTGAAATAAGACAACTTTTTTAGGATTTTGTCGCGAAATATTAATATAAATTAATGGTTTTGAAACGTTTGGATTAAGTAGTATTAATATACCGCGATAGAATCGGTAAAAAGTCGTTTTATTTCAATGTCTATTTTTGCGTTAATGTAAGAAATCAATCACAATTTGTAGCCCTAACAGCCGACAATAATTTAGCGTATCTTAGTCCTAATAAACTAGACAATAAGGCGTATATTGCTGAGTGGCATCAGAACCATCAAGTCTTCGGGTCTGGATCCTGTGTACCCTGCCCCTCGCTCCTGCATTCACCATGTCCCGGTTCAGATACATCTGACAATCACCAATCAAACGTTAATAAAACCATTCACGAATTTAAAATAAGGAGGGGCAATATTTGACTTGCCTAACTTAATGCTTGATAGATCGAGCAACCCAGTTGAAATTCTACTTATTTATGAATCAAAACAGTTAAAATTAGAGACTACATTACCATGTACTGAGTGTCAGTAATATATTAATTATCATAATCGTGCAAATGATATTGCTCGTTACAAAAAAACAAGCAGACAAGAACGAGTGTCGAACTCATTAACCGAATCCTCTTACACGATCGTTTTGCGAGATCCTTTTGCAAAACGATTGAAATTCTTCGCAGGAATTAACACACACATCGTGTGTTGTCTTTAGTTGTATTATACGCAGAATCTGAGACCTTAAGAACAGAATATGGTATAATCTTTATCTTATATATAAAAATCTCGTGTCACGGTGTTGTCGCTGAAATCCTACGAAACGGCTGGACGGATTATTATACAATTTTGCATGTATATTTGATAGGTCTAAGAATCGGTCGTAGGCTATTTTTTACACCCCTAGGTAATAAGGATGTCCCTCACCAAACTTTTTTCCTTTTTTTGTCAAATCAACTTATTGTTTTTTTTTTTTAATTTTGCGTTAAAAAGTACTTATAACCCAAAATTTTCACTTTCACTTCTCTGTCTATAATGTGGCAAAACAACGTTTGCAGGGTCAGCCAGGACGTTTATAAAAATTTCGTCTCACATAGTTTCACTGGATGAACATCAGAACCAATGAACCGATTTTAATGAAACATTGCACACTGTGTGTGATTTAGTGGAACTTGAGAGATAACATAGTCTTTTCTCATAAAAAAATAATAAAGTAAACCGTACAACTTACTACGCGAGGCCAGTTCTGCAATTAATTAGGTATATAAGGATCCTGACTTGAACATGATAACTTTAAAAAATACGTGGTATGTACTACAACTTGATTTAAAAAAGAATAAACAAAATCTGTTGTAATACATTCTGCATTTTTATCTTCATGCAAAAAGATTTGCTGGTAAAAATATATCCTTTATCTCTTCGAACGCAGCGACTGTTTTCAAAATGCCCTCTACCGCGTTACATCGCTGCCCACTCAATAATATAATGCATGCATGAATTCCGACGGTGCCTAACCAGTTCGCATCACCACTGGCCGAGCTGCCCAGATAAAGATGTCACTGCAGATTACCATGTGCGACTTGTGACGTAACACAACCCACATTCTGACTCATATTTACCCTAGTCTTGTTCAAACTTACATAGACTTACGAATTTGCACGCGTGCAATTGTAGGAAGCCATATTTGTCTGTAAGACATAGGATGTATGCCTTTTTTATCACGGCACGTGAAGGTTTTGTTTGCAGTTTAAAAAAAAACACAAAATGCTACGTGAGAGATCGCACGATTTTCCTTTTGGCCACTTTCAAATATATATATTTGTATGTGTATATGCAACGCATTTACTGTCTACATAATCTACGCGCATAACTTTGGAACGACTGCACCGAATTGGATAATTATTTATTTTTTGTGTTCGTTATTATCAGGACAACGTTTAAATCAAACAACATTTTAAAAAATCGAACAAAAAGGATAAGTCGTTACGAAATCCGGCAGGTCAGCAAGTATGTAAATGCTTAATTTGAATTTTTAGATGAGCATTTGCTAAAATTTTCCCACACTTTAATGATCTAGAGAAAACACGTTGAGGTAGAATTTTTTTTTTTTAGATTGTTTAGAACAAGTGATTATTTGCTGTTGAGAAACCACTTCTATATAAAGAAAGCAATAAGTACAAAGTATGAAATATAAACAATATTATTTTATTTTAAATTTTCTTTTTTATAAATAAATTTACCTTATTTTTTTTCTTAAAAAAAATCTCTCTATTCTCCTTACTAAATTAAGTAGCGAATGTCTAGGCTCTGAGGTGCAAAAAATACCGTTTTGCTCTGGGGTCAACGACTCAAGTGAAGTCATGTCGTTACTTGATTGCACTTCCGCCTCTATTTTTGGATTCGGTCAATTTGCTACTCAAAAACTCGCGGTTTCAAACTCAAAATTAGTAATGCTAGACACAAGTTGAGACTTGTCTGCTTACGGTGACTAACTACCCAGCAATTTGTAAGGGCTTTGTTGATACGATGATTATTTATACGGAAATAAACATTAGGGGGAATTCCCTGGAGATGTATTTAAGAAAGGAGTTTTTATTATTAGAATAGAGTGCTGGCGATTCATTTATATCAGGATGTTTTACAATAGAGCGGACTAGAATTCTTTGGGCCATTAATTAATATTGTTTCGTGACAAACAGCTTTTTATAAAGTGCTATTTGGAGTATATTTCTAAGACATCGAATAGCCTCTTTTGGATTAGAAATGCCGGTTATAATACATACAAATGTATAACTTGTCCTGATTTCCTTCATTTTCCGCAAGTAGCTAGAATGAACTAGTTATTACCTGTTGTAAATTTAAAATTATATTATTCCTAGTATGATATTATAATTATAAGCAACTATATTCAATGATAGAAATAAATAAGTAAATATGTACCTATATAAAACACATCAAATTATTTGGCGAAACTTCTACAGGTATAAAACTGTTTTATTAGTAATCGACATCAAAGCACCTATAAGTTTAGCCAGGTAATTTGAAATATATATTTATTTACATACATTATAGGTACATAAATATATTTAATTAATACAAATAAGTATATTTTTAATATACCTAAGTGGAATATAAGTATGTATAAGAATGGTGTACAATGAAATATGGTTACTATAATGGTAGCCATAATAAAATAATATTATTCAATTTTAATATATTGGGACAGCCCTACCTAATAATACCTAAGTTTATCTTAGTACAGAAAATTACACAAGTGAAGTAAAATCAATAAAATTGATATTGTGCCATTATTTCCTTCTCATAAATGTGCCAGTATGTTGTAAATCATTAATAATATTCTGTTGCAAGTAAAGAGCTGTAGATAAATAATGAATAATTACGATAAACGCCTCCATATCGTAATTACAACAACAAGTAATATGTGTATAATTAGGTTCCCAAAATAATTACATTGAGACATGTTCCAACAAGTTCTGCACAAACGCTAGGTCACTGTATGACGGTGAACAAACGCAAAAACATTAAGTACCTACTTTATGCACACAATAATGATACCTAAATATACGAAACAGTAGCAATTAGTGAAATAAACCAATTGTAAAGTTAACTTACAGTCCAAATTATTTTAATTATTATTAATCTGAAGCGGCCGTATCTCGTGCGTGTGAAACACCTATAAGTAAGTTACTGAGAAACAATCGTTACTCTAAATAATACTCAATATGTATAGAAATAAAACTGCTCCTTACGAATTTTATCGAGGTAAGGTCGGTATTTCGTATTCACTAAGTTTCGGATCCGTTACAGCAAAGCATAAAACTGCAAAACCACATGATATGGTGAACTCGTTTTGCGTAAATCGGATTGTCAATCATTAACAAAATGTAGGGTAGTTGTTGATTATTATAACATCCAAGACAACCAACATCTCAGCCTGTTCGTGAACATGGATGCTGACCTGAAAATACTGTGCAACTAGTGTTGGCATTTGGAAAAAACCAGTAATATTGGTCTACTTGAAATGAAAATATTTGAACGATTGAAACAACGGATCAAATAATATTATTGAATAATTATTCGATAATAATAGTGTACTGTGACAAAATTCGTAAATAGTAGTTTTATAACAATGTCTAATATTTGCATAGGTACAAAAATTAGTATGCACTTGATATGTATTTTGAAAATTCTAAATCTTTCAAACGCCTACAACTAACTGACCCACTAACTCTGTTTGGGTATGATTAACAACGCATCATCCAGTGACCAATACATAATTGCATCAAGTGTCGAAACTAGAAACTATCAGTCAAAGACTACTGTAAACATTTTATTAATTTTGCAAAACTTATTTCCACAGACAAGAAACTATTACTATACTACATTCTTTTTTATGAGTAAAGTTATGAAAAATGAATACTGGCAACTAAAATCATCACAGAAGAATAAAAGCCATTAACCAATATTTTTTGCAAGCAATAAATAAATATAAATAATATATTATGACAACACTCACTTAACATTAAATGGGCACTAAATCAAAACCCAAATAAAACTCAGATATAAAACATTATATAGTTTTTACACTACAGCTGCATAATCTAAATAAAGAGCATAATATTTCCTAAAAACTTTGCGTTCTAAATGTCTGATTCTTTAGTAGTAGTTGAGACAATAGATAAAAACATACACATTCATATTCTAATTTCAAAATAATATTGAATAAATAAAAATAATATTTAGTAATACATGCAGACACACATCATAAAAAAGACAAACACATGAATACTAAAAGTTATATAAACAGACATTTGTGATAAATCAACTTACCAGTTTCCTTGCCCTGTAGGCTTAATATTGTCTCCGTTGAACAACGTCTGCTGCTGTGCCACGAAAGATCTGTAATTATTTGTTATGGTAGATAACAAAATTATAGGCATCAAGAATGGAGAAAGTACCAGCCTAAATTCATTAAACAATGTATGTATATATATAAAATTTTATATGTATACATATATTGTTTATAAAATTTTATGAGTTAGTTGCAAATGAGCTGCTGATAATATTATAATAAGGAGACATTTCATTTTTTATTATTATTGAAACTAAATCATCACATTATTATTATTATATGACTATGGATTCTTCCAACATATAACATAAAAAAAATTGTGATTGTATTTATCTAAGCACAGCTGTTGAAGATCATAATAATTAAGATATAAAAAAATATGTTACTTTACTATTATTTTACTAAATAATTTGGATATAATTACTACAATTATTGATAAAAGCAAATTTTGTGTACAAAAATTTAAATACATTGAATTGCCCGTCATAAATGGACCAACTCCAATATTTTTATCAATGGAATTGAGAATTCGAGATGGACAAAGATCACTAACGGTTTTATTTATGCAAATAATATAAAAAATCAATTCATAAACTTATTCACCTTGAACAGAAGTCAACAACATATTTTTTTTATTCTAGTAAACGATGAAGTCTAGGCAATAGTGTAACCTGATTTAAAATGTTTGATGTTATGACATGTCGATTGTCGTACGCACGACGCACAATGCTTATGAATGAATATTTGTACCGGCCGAAACTGACGTCCAGCTTGACCACAATAGCCTTTGGTGCACACTCATGGCATTAATAATTCTACGCAACACAAATGTAGCAATCCTCTAATGTCAATTTTGTCCATTATTCACTGACTGAACGCAATTCACAATACAAATTTTTCCACAAGTCGCAAGTTATACCACAATCAACACTCACCAGTAGGGAAGGTCGCTGTGTTCATGCTGTGTTCCACTAACCAACTTCGAACACCAGACGCGCTTACCCAGCAATGCCAAGCCAACCCAACCAAACCAAAACCAAGTGTTTTCTTGTTCTTTATCAGTGTTGCCAACCCACATAAACTAAAAAATAACAGCTTTTAATAAAAAAAACGTCACGCGCGGCCAGTGTACGTACATTTGGGTAGGTACCGACTTCAAACCATTAAATTTTTAAATTGAAAAAAAGGTAAAACTGTAGTAGACGCAGATTTTTATTAAATTTTTACTTTGTAGTGTCTGTAATAAGTTGAACAATAAACGCGTCATCTACGTAGAAAGTTCGACTGTTTGAAGATTTCCTTCGATTTCCCAAGTATCCACTAAACAGATCCTCACCATTTTTTATGAGATCACTTTGGAGATATTTCGAAAAAAGAATCGTCATAGTCGGTCCAGACTTTTTCGAATGGTCGGTGAACAATATAAAAAAAAGTCACATCCGAATTGAGAATGAGAACCACCTCCTTTTTAAGTCGGTAAAAAAAGTTAAATAATTAAGAATAAACAGATGTAATGTAATATATACCTGCTTAAACATTCTAGAAATAAGCAAATTTGACCGAAAGCAACCAGATATATAATATAGCACCCGTGAAGAAATACAAACCAGATTTTTAATTTAAGGCCATCTCTATAATTACCATGGAGTGCATCAGATAATTGACTATTGAGAAAACACGGGTATCAATGTAAAAACAGGAAATCTAGATCTACTGTTAAAATAGTAGCGTTGGCAACACTGCTCAAAAGTATGGTGAACCATTGTTGAACTGTCGAAAATTGAAATCTGTTGAATGTATTAATAAGTTGCTAGAGTAAAAAAAAATATTCGACTCAGAGAATCGACTTCATTCAATCGATTAAATAAAGTATAATTATTATTATCTTCAATACATATGTAATATATTATCGACAAATGTTTGTCTGATGTGCATAAACATTTGTATACGAGTCATGGATGAATCTATATATAATACGTATATATTTACAAAAAAAGTGTATATGTAGTATATCAACCAACTAGTATCCGTAACACAAGCCTCGTTGCTGAGCTAGGAACTAGATGGCGCTGGGTCATAATGTCCAGAAATATTTATTTGCTATAATCGATGTGTATAATTGAGTACTTTTTACTTATAAAAAAATGTTAAATATACACATTACAGTAAAGTCAAATCTGTAAAAAAATCAAATGCAAATATCAGAAGGGACCAGCTTTCAAATAAAAAAAGAATCATCAAAATCGGTTCACTCAGTCAAAAGTTATGAGATAACAAACATAAAAAAGACAGTCGAATTGATAACCTCCTCCTTTTCTGAATTCGGCTAAAAAATCACATCAACGGATTGTGAATGTGAGAGAAAGTAAAATGAGTTTGGATGTGGTCAATAATCTTTATTGATACTTTATAAAAAATCTAAATATAATCGTTTAAATATCAACGCTGCTTTAAATCTGCTGAGACTAAATGTTTGTACATCGTTTGAGATTTTGTTGTATGCGTATACAACAAAATCTCAAACGATGTACAAACATTTAGTCTCAGCAGATTTAAATCCTATAACAAACAGAGACTTTGTGCTAAAGGTTAAAATCAAAATATCATTTATTCAAAGTGGGCCAAATTTAATTGGCTCTTTTTGAACGTCGACAATTAACAGCCCCCAAAAACGCCCGCCCTTCACCGCTTCCTAGTGTTTTTGCTGGGAAGAAGAAGCGGCGCAACAAACTCCCCAGCAACACAGTTCTGTCTATTAATTAATTTGATGATTCTCTATAAATTTACTTTACTGTATACGTTGAAAGATTATATGGCAGAAAACTGGTTGGGATTGAATAGTTCTAATGAACCGGGCCATCAAACCATTTTTTATGTTATTTATTATAATTTGGACATTTTCTTTAAATATCGATTTTTCTGTTAATTTTTTTTTGACACTCCACTGCTGCTTTCTTCAAAAGGCCATCTCAGACTTTGACCTACATCGTCAGGCTCATATATTATAAACAAAAATGTTTGGATTTTAAAAGAGACCATTCGTTTTTGTTTCGGCATTTCTTCTCAGAGGTCGTCAGTTAGGAAATGCCGATGCAATCTAGATGCTAAAATAATAATACACATATAACAACAATAAATAATGTTACACATGACTTGTAAAAGTGTCTTTAAAAGATCTATTTGCAGACATAAAATAATCATTCAATAAATATTTTTTTATTCATGAACTAATTAGATGGGGGCTGAATGGTACTGGATGTTTCTCAAACTAAGTATGAATAATATGCTTGCTATAAGTATAGGTAATTAGGTCATAAGCAAAATCTTAAAAATATGTAAAAAACACAAACTTTCTGACAAATTGAGACCTTCTTTTTAGGTTGGTTAAAAAATAACGTGAGAATATTATAAATTTATTAGTCGATTTTTTCACTAAGCTACGGGCAACACTAATCCAAGTGCCATTTCCTTTTCCAAGTGGCATGGTGTCGGCGTAAGGTGAGTTTGTTAGTTTTGTGAAATAAATTACAATTTACTGCGTAATATTAGGTAAATCTGTGATTTTAAACTACGTATTATTAATTATCTCGAAACGCTATAACGTTACCTAAATTTACTCTGAAGATATTCAACACTTATTCGGTTTTGGTGGATTTTTGTAACACGTGCATATTTGAAGTGGCGTTATGGAAGTTATTGAGACACTATAAAATATTTAGACAACGATACAACATCATCAACCATATAAACCTGAAAATCTCGTGAAATGTAAGCAGAAACGAGATTCTGGAATCAATATTTTAAAGTGAAAACAAGTTAAGAGGTTAGTTGGTGAAGCTTTATGATTTTAATAATTTTGTTGTAGTTGCCGAATAAGCAACCACAATGCCGCAGAACGAATACATTGAACGTCATCAAAAACTTTACGGTAGGAGGCTCGATTATGAGGAGCGTAAGCGTAAGCGCGAGGCGCGCGAGCCTCACAAGCGCGCTGAGAAGGCGCGCAAACTGCGTGGCATCAAGGCCAAGATCTACAATAAGGAGCGCCGCAATGAGAAGATACAGATGAAAAAGAAGATCAAAGCACATGAGGAGAAAAATGTTAAACAAAACACTGAGAAAGTATCAGAAGGTGCCCTGCCGGTGTACCTACTTGACAGAGATGTCCAGTCCCGGGCTAAGGTGCTATCCAACATGATAAAACAGAAACGCAAAGAAAAGGCAGGAAAATGGGATGTACCTATACCGAAAGTAAGGGCACAGGCTGATGCTGAGGTGTTCAAAGTTCTGAAGTCAGGAAAGACAAAACGGAAAGCTTGGAAGCGTATGGTCACCAAAGTCACATTTGTAGGAGAGAACTTTACACGTAAACCACCTAAGTTTGAGAGGTTCATTAGGCCGATGGCTCTACGATTTAAGAAAGCTCATGTAACACACCCAGAATTAAAGGCAACATTCTGTTTGCCAATTATTGGAGTTAAGAAGAACCCTAGTTCACAGATGTACACAAGTTTAGGGGTTATCACGAAGGGTACTGTGATAGAAATCAACATTTCAGAGCTTGGTCTAGTGACGCAGGCTGGTAAGGTGGTTTGGGGAAAATATGCACAAGTTACCAACAACCCTGAGAATGATGGCTGTATTAATGCTGTCCTCTTAGTTTAACCCAAACATTTTGTTATTAATTATAACATCTGAGTATCACTGTCAGTTTGAACACTGATTAGTTCTGTATTTTCATTTTGCTTCAAAAATATTGTAATTGTTGTACTGTTTGTATTACTTTGGCCTGCCAATAAATACTGTGAAGCATTTTTGTTAAATTTTTCGAAAACTACCCATTCCTTTCACCAATTTGCACTAAAAAACTTATTTTATTAGGAACCATATGACAGATTAAATTCTGTTTTTTTTTAATTTTAATATTTACACCTTTTGTAGTCAGTATTGTTTACTTGTTTGTTTTTGCTCTAGTCATACAGATTCAGACGAAAATGACTCTTATTCAAGCTTACTAATGCTCGGGCTAAAATGTACTTTTTTAGTCTGACCTTTCAACTAACGTCTCTTTTTGTTTTTGTATATTCAGCTAACTTTGCAGATGTACAGATTTGAACCTAATCCTCATAATAATAAGGGTCAGAAGTGTTCTACATAAATACATAGTCAGCTGATTGTACCTACACTACTACCTTGAAATTTTGTACTTGAAGGAGTAACTAAATTAAAATACAATAAATAACCATTACACTGACTTTTCTAGAGCTTTTATGATTTACAGTAAGCTTGTAGAGATATGATGCACTAAACTTATTTTTTATATTCTATTTGTCTAGGTGAGCCAAGATGCAGATTTTCGTCAAGACCCTAACGGGCAAGACCATCACTCTCGAGGTCGAGCCCTCAGATACCATCGAGAATGTGAAGGCCAAGATCCAGGATAAGGAGGGAATTCCCCCAGACCAGCAAAGGTGAGCCATTGATTTGGATTTATGGGCGCCCGACCTTCATCAACCCATTATTGTCCCACTGCTGGGCACGGGTCTCCTCTCATTTGGGAGGGATTAGGCTATAGGCTACCACGCTAACGTAGGTACTGCGGGTTGGCACTGTTGCCAGACTTCACACGCCACCGAAAAAATCTCTTAACACGTTGGCTGCGGCCTAACATAGCGCGCGCTAACCTACGGTGCGGCTGTTTACGCGCCTGGCGTGAGCGCCCGCACGGCCGGAACACATTTTGTATTCCGACCAACAGTGCGGCCAAAACACACCTGGTGTGTTTTGGGTGGGGGAGCGCATATAGTAATAGTAATAATAATAATAGTAGTAATAGTAACCATTCATTGTCTTTTATTTATGAGTGCATAAAACAATTGGGTACTTAGAATTATTTTACGGTATATTTTGTGCAAAACAATCACCTACTAAGTTCTTTATTCAAAATTAAAACGCAGATGTGTATTTGTTAATACCGCAGAATCCTTTGTAGAATATTTTACTTTGTTTTCTTCGAATTTTATGAAGGCGTTTGTTATTAAATTTGTTAACACTACGACATTATGTCGATTTATTTTTCGTAAAAGCTGATTAGAATTAAATATCTGCGAAAGGACGATAAAAAAATATATGTAGAACAATATATTATATTGTAATAAAGATATAAAAATACGGTCGAATTGATAACTTCCTTCTTTTTTGAAGTCGGTTTAAAACACGCCTCGCGCGTAATCCGTACTGGCGTAGCGAAGTTAAAAACACGCAGGGCGTGTTTTGCCGCCCAGTCGTAGCACAAAATGTGAAAACACGCCAGGCGTGTTTGCGCCGCACTCGCGTTATATGAGTCAAAACACAGCGTGTGTGTTTTCAGCAGTCAACGTGTTAAGTATGCAAGTTTCATCACGATGTTTTCCTTCACCGTTTAAGCATGTGATAAATACGCACATAAGTTCCGAAAAGTCAGGGGTATGTTGCCTTGAATTTGAACTCGAGACCTTTGACATCTCAGTCCACTGGTCTCCGACATTATTGTAAATCGGACCTATAATAGTAATTTATTGTATTTTAATTTGACGACCTCTGTGGTCTAGTGGTTCGAGTACCGGACTGCTGATCACGAGGTCGTGGGTTCGATTCCCACGGGACACAAATATTTATGTGATGAATATAAGTGTTTGTGTTCGTCTGGGTGTTTCCTATGTATTATAAGTATGTATTTACAAAAATAAAAGTATATAAGTATTTATATCCACTGTCTAGTACCCATAGTACAAGCTTTGCTTAGTTTGGGACTAGATGGTGATGTGTAAAATGTCGCAGAATATTTATTATTATTATATTATTTATAATTGGAATCGTAGGACTTTATAATGCCAGCTGGAAAATAATCCAATTCAGACAACATTCCAGAAAATATGTATATAGGTAGTATAAAACCTTGACCTTTTAATGGAAATCATGAGAAAATCCTTTCTTGTCTATCCAGATTGATCTTCGCTGGTAAGCAGCTGGAAGATGGCCGCACCCTGTCAGACTACAACATCCAGAAGGAGTCCACACTTCACCTGGTGCTGCGTCTGCGTGGTGGTGCCAAGAAACGCAAGAAGAAGAATTACTCCACCCCCAAGAAGATCAAGCACAAGAAGAAGAAGGTCAAGCTAGCGGTGCTTAGATACTACAAGGTCAGTTCCTTCACTTCTCTGATAGAAGTTATCAGTCTTGTCTTATGTGGCTTTGCCCCAGCAGAATTTTATTAAAAATTGCTATCACGTGACACGTGTGACACGCGTTCTTCCGTAATATTATATTATGTCTGGACTTGGTAAATTGACAGCACGCTGGGGCACTGGTCGAGTGATCGGCTCCAACGCCCTGTGTCGCGGGTTCGATCCCCGCACGCAACAAATATATGTATGGCATACAGATAGTTATTCTGGCTCTGGGTGTTTGCATTGAATAATAGAATATTTGTGTTTCGAAACACACCCACGACGCAGGAAAAAGACTAGTGTGGGGTAGTGACTAGTAGTAACATAAAAACAAATAGAATCACTAGTGCCATCTAGTAATCGAAATCTAAAGTTATTGGATATGGTATATTGGTTTAAACTTTGAGTTGGTTTTCGTACACTCCAACAAGCTAATTAGTTTACATCTACAAATGGATTGGTTGATAGTTGCATGTATACCAATTAGGTGTTAGACTGTACTACATCCGGCCTGCTCCACATTCAACTTGCAAAATTATCTTCAAATGATTTAATAGAAATAAATATAATTTGTGAAATGTATGACTATTGGATTTGAATAGGTGACTCATTGTTGATTTCACACAAGAAATAAATGTAGATAAAATAAAAGTAAGCTCAGATATTACACCATTGTTATTGTCCTTGGAAAATATTCCGCAATATGATGGAATTTTCTATTAAATAAAGTATTGCTTTCGCACTTGCTGACCATTAAACTTTTAAAGTTCAACATTGCTGAATTTAAAACCTTTTATGGTCTGTCGAGATTCTCATTAGCATCTCTTGGGTATTTCATTCATAACTTATAAATAACTAGGGTTGCCACCTTTTTATTACACAGAGTAGTTTATAATTGAGCAAGATATTTGACATAATATATATGACGCAGTTCACTAAAACCTCACGATCACGGATACGGTGAAGTTAAAATGTGTCAAATGGCGTTTAATTTCAATGTTCGATATTCGCGCGTTAGAAATAAGTAGTAAGCACAAATTATTATTTTTAATGCTCCATCCTCTATTAAAATAAAATTTGTTGGCCTTTATTGCGCTCTTTTATGTATTAAGTACCTACATTTATCCGGATTTACATAATTTGTTATAAAAAACCGCTGGCAACCCTAAACTCACGAGATTCTAGAACACGCACCGACATGTTCAAAACAAGGAAAACCCGGGACCACTTAGCAGTCACTAAATAAAACACAACATTTCAAAGAACTCCCGGGAATGAAATAAAAGCTTCGAAAGTAGAGTAGAGACAGGTCGCGACTTGCACGTTCTTGTTTGCGGTGAGTCAGATAGGGGTAGGCAGACCTGTTCGTACTTGCCGTTCGTGATTCATTATGATGCGTGGAAGCGTGACAGGGATCCGTTTATGTAATGACTCGTTTGGAATTTATCAATGCATTGCTTTTGTTACCATAGAATGATGCAATACCTTGTTTTAGTATGTCAAAATGTGCGATTCCTGCGAATTTAGTTAACATTTTAGAGGTTTTTTTATCGTCTGGAATTATCTGTCGGATTGGCATAAAAAGGTTCGCTTTAGTAAGCGACAGATATCAATTTTTTAATTTGTGGACTAAAATGAAACCTGTATCCTGTTAACGATGGCAACCATTACGATAAGGAGAATAAAGAGACAATAATTAGGATGCTATATAACATTTTAGAAAGTACATTGATTATTGTTAAAAAAAGAAAACATCCTTTATTCATTTAAGTTGCTCATCCTCGATCCAAAGGTTTCTATAATATGTACTGTCCATAAATACAAACGGAGCTTTTTGTTCTCCAGGTGGACGAGAACGGCAAGATCCATCGGCTGCGCCGTGAGTGCACGGGCGAGCAGTGCGGTGCTGGCGTGTTCATGGCCGTCATGGAAGACCGCCACTACTGCGGCAAGTGTCACAGTACCATGGTCTTCAAGGACGACGATAAACCTTAAGCTAGTTTTAAGACCAAACCGCTCAGACTTCTGTGTATGATGGATTTATAATAAATCTTGACACAGTGTCCGAGTATTTTATTGGTTTTATTTTGACGTATGGAGGGGTTGAGTAAGTATGTCCCTTTAACCTTAGGCTGTTGCCGATTCCTTCACATTTCTAATAAAAAAATATTACCTACAAAATTATAACCTCATAATACATCAGAAAAACGCGAGTTAAACGTTCAGAAATGGTCGAAACGTAAATCTCGTACACTAGGTGCTGTTTTTTAGCTAATAATATGTACCTATATAATTCAACAATTTCTGGACTATATACCCGCGGTCGAGACGCTCTAAAGCGTTCTCGCAAATTATAATGTCAAGAAATAAATTGTTTATTTAGTTATGACTGAAAATATGGGTCTTCAACTGATCTATTGAAACTGAATTTGGTAAGCATTGGTGTTCACAAATATTTTTCAGGTAACGAACGTACCTAGTGAGTTATTCTATGAAGTATGCACCTATTCAATTTGATTATCCGTTTACGAATTCAACACAGGTAAGTGGTCTATCATTACTATATCTAATGTACAAAACATTCCTCTATTCGAGTCCAAAATAAAATCTCTTCCAATTAGATCGCCTTTTATTTGTAATAGACCTGGTCTCTCTTGGTAACTTTTGTAGCCTGGTTTACTAAACTTGGTGAGGAATTCAATGTAGCGTTGGAAAAAGATATGGGACAGCCTTTCGTCTCAGTCTTCAGGCTCCTGGAGTGTTATAAGTTTAAGTAGAACTTATAATATGTATATAGTTGTGCGCTTTGTCGTTTTGACAATTTCTGCTGGAGTAACGTTGTTCCAGCAGAAATACTGTAAACATATGATTGGAATGACAAATATTGTGAAGGCGTTTGTGCATTACAATGAGCGCCGAAAATAAAATTTCTTCAGTTTTCAAGTTATGGCATATTAAAAAGAAAAGCGAACTCAGAAAATGCAAATCGGTGTTTCCAGTAGCTTGCAATAGCCATTAAAGTTATTAGTGTGCAGGCAGTATTGAATAATATCGCTAGTCAAAACGATGGTGTCATAACTTGTCATTGAAGGCAACATAAAAGAAACCGCCTCAATCAAAGATGTAAGCAATAAATGAGGGCGTATAGTGAAAAATATTCAGAATGGAATGTTTCGTAAACCTCACAATTAGAAAACCTCGTTCGATCTTAATTTGTTTTCAAAACATGCTTTTATTTTTTTTATGTGGAGCACATTTACAGCAGATTATAGCAATTATATACATTGCACTCATATCACTCAAGAGTATTCACTTTCCTGCGGGGGTAACGTACACTGTTTACTTTTTAGAGTAGGCGAAATAATAGAATCGCCGAATTGAGAACTTTCTGTCACTTACAAAATTTAATCAAAAATAAATAAAAATTGTATTTCATTAAAATATTTATTCAATACTGAGAATAGAATTGTCTAACTTACATCCATTACACCTAAATGGAATTACAAATTGTGCAATAAATCCACCTTTATACTGGCAATCGTTCCTTGAACGGAAGCGAGTATATTTCATAATCCATCAAGTCATGACTGACCTTAAGCGACGCGACGCCTAAATAGGGAACTACATTTTACTGGACTACAATCGGAAATATACAATGGTTAAAGTGGGTCTTTATATTATGTAGCTGCATTATACCACGCTTTTTACCCTTGTAAAATAGAACTGTGGTGTCACGCGCTTCAGATTTACAAACAACTCATCTTGTAATCAGTATAGTTAATTGCTTGATGGGCTAAGCACAAAGCAGGGTTCAAGTCTGCTCATTTCACCTACAAGTTTCTACCAAATATACTTCCAGTTTCTAAGATATCTATGGTACACTGACATTATTCCTTGACTCGAAAAGTTCAATGCTATTGAACTGGTGGAGTACAGTGGCGGACTTACAGATTCGCCGTCAGTAGTCTATTGAAATCAATGATCAATAGGAGCCTACGATCAATAGGATCATTGTTTTTTGGCAATTAAATTACAACTCCATAATTTGCCCACAATCATTACGTTTCGATAAACAAACATACAAAAAAAGGGAAATATCAACTTACTTATCACTTAAAAAAAACAAGTGCCGCCCCCTAAAATCTGCCGCCCTAGGCTTCAGCCTACTCAGCCTGCTGGTAAATCCGCCACTGGTGGAGTAAAATACTGCTGCAAAGAACGTACGTTTGTTAAGTAAATGGTGCTGAAAGTCCCCTTATTGTAGTGTACATTTTGAGGTTCGACCATGTGTTGTGGCGTACGTTACTAGGCGTATAGCTCCCAATATTCGTCGTTGAATGCACAACTCTTGAATGGATTTTATATTTTACACTACCCACTTCCATATTAACCGGTTTCTTTACCTTAGAAATGCACCGTAACGTTATATCTAATAGGAATCTAATATAATTAATTTGTCCCATTGTTCCACCTTATATATAATATAAACTTCAGATCATTGTATTGTGGAAATTTGGAATGAAGTTCAATTGTGACGACGAGTCGACATTCATTTAACTAATTTATTTATACTAAAGGCATTACACATTTCACGGTGTAGGTATGTAAAAACTAAGTGATAATTTTTATCATTTTCATTCAATATAATGCTGGATTCCATAATGTTCCCAATAAATAATAACATAATTGACACATTCAATATACAAACATCAATTTAAAAATAATTAAAAACTTTTTTTTTTTCAATAAAACTAGAGCACCGAAACTAGGTGTAGTAAAATAAGTTTTACAATAAGAGATCATTACTACAACTGAAAAATTTACACATTTTCCTTGTTTTTTTTTATCTAGTTGATAACATCGACTTACAGATTTAATACTCTGAATATTCTAAACAACACCATAATAAGTTTCATTTATATCTTTATAATTTTTAGATTCGTTTTTTAATATAATTTAACTATTAAATCTATGTATCAGACATGTATCGATAAATAGCAAAACTCACGAGGAAAATCGTGTATTGTACCGGTATGTTATTTAAAGTACTTACATTATAGTCAATGTTTTTTTATTTATTAGTGGAATGGATTTAGGGGGATCTTATTTAAAGAACTTTTTTCAAATGAAGTGTGTGAAATAACCATGTATCGATACATGTTCAATCGATTTCAAAAATATTTAAGTATATGCTTACCTCTATGCCGCATATGACGACGTTTGGCGGTAGTCAACTACACGGTACCCTTACTATAACTTTTCAAATGCAATAATTGGAACCTTATACCAAGCATGGTTAACAATTTTTTGGTAGAGCTGTCAATATTTATTTATAAACATACATATTCCTATGTACCTTGAGAAACCATTTTTAAATAGGATTCATTAAAAAAATATGTATTAAACAAATATGCAGGCGCCAAATATTGACAATCAATTTTAAATTAAGACAAATACATTGCAGCGAATATTCTTAAGCTTTAATTGGTTCTATTTTTATATTATTTATAATATTATTGCGCCTCATCAGATATCAACAGTACACATTATTTTACGCGTATCTGTACATATATTTGCCTATTAAACTCATTTTATTCGTTAAAATATTATGTACTATTGAATTTATCTTAATATTTTTATATACATATAAATTTAATATAACTGCCGTAAGTACTTATTACGTTTAACGCTAACTTAAGCCTCGTTATGCACTGTACTTAATTTCATGCATTTGTCTCACTAGTCCCATAAAAATTACTTGGTATGTGGTAATTTAAATTGTGATGACAATATTCTACACACATCAAGCGCATGGGTTCGCGAGAAATGAAGTACAATGACTGACAGATCGGTGATTGCAGTACTAAGAAAAACAAGTCTGAATGAAACTGGCTGCCTATCCACAACAGAGGAGGGGACTGTTGTGCAATTTTATGGGTAAATATTTCTCTACTCTACTCCTGTACGCATCATTGGATAATAGTAGCAAGTCGAGCGGACACTAGACCGGAATGAACGTACGGATGACTTAAATTTCAAGATCTTATAGCAAATTAAAGCTGTACGTTAAGTGTTAGCGGACGCTCACCGCAGCCAGTTCATGTCTCTTGCATCTCAAGGACCTAATTCACTTCTGCCATATTATAGTATAAAACTAAATTATTATACAATTAAAAAGGAAACTGGAAAGAAGTAAAAACGCTTGGCGTCCATACGTCATCAAGGTTTACAGTATTCACTAGACGAATAAAATTATTATTTGTATCTACTTTATCACAGTGGGGATCTGTGAGGTTTTCTTTGTTCACATTTACATTTACAACTTTTTTGTTTGGAGTCATGAATATTTGTGATGTTGATAAATAAAATCGATAACATTTCCAACATAATAGTCTTCAACACTATTCACATTATAACGTTAAACTTAAATAAGTCTGTTCGGATACACCATGTTATATGCTTTTAGGAAAGTTGAAATTTCGAGAAAACCTCCAACAGATGTATTAGGATAAAATAATATTATACATTGACTTGCACGCATGATTCTATATACACATTCAGACAATAGCATGTCACAATATTATCATACATTTATCGTATACTGTTTGATTTGACACACATTGCTGCCAGTGTGCCTAAGAGAAACTAGATTGTTATAATTATAGGCAACTGTAATTCACTATCAAACCTGACTTTCTTTAAACCAATTAACTATTTGAATTCTGGAATTAGAACTGCATTCTTTTACTGGAGCCAACTGCTACACTATCTAACCCAACAGCTTTAATCAGCGGACACTATGTAGCTAGGGTCATTTCGCACATGTTTTGTTTGAGCTAGATTAGCCTACTGTATGCTCTATCGGTGTTTTAGAAATCCAAAGCTTACAGACTCTAGAAAGCCACTTTTACATACCCAAAAATTATCAGTACTTGTAAGGGGCCATAAAACGGGTACCGAAGAAGTTTCCATTGTTGATATTTCTGCTGGTTTCACCCAAGTTTGTATCAACAACTAATCGTCTGTGTAGTTTGATGGGCTGGTATTGTCTATAGAATCATACGAGTGCCGTCGTGACGTACGCGTGTAGCTCAGAGCTCGTCCCGCGCCTCCGCTTCTCTCTGCGCCTTCTCCAGCGACGGTTTTATCGTCTCTAATAGCTTCGTCAGTGCTTGCTCCGTCTGTAATCAAGTATTGGTATACAATTATGTTACGATAGTGAATCGAATCAATTGACTGCTTCACATTAATTTATAGGTCAGAAAATACATGATACCAACACCGAATAAGCTACTGAAGAAACTGGTAATATGACATGTTCTGGAAATTTGATGACATGCATGTGTGTGAGAGAGACAGAGTAGGGGTGTTTGAGAGAAAGAGAAAGTGAGTGTGCTGTGTGGGAGAGAGAGTGAATGTGTGTGTGTGTGGAAGAGAGAGTGAGTGTGCTGTGTTGGAGAGAGAGTGAATGTGTGTGTGTGGAAGAGAGAGTGAGTGTGCTGTGTGGGAGAGAGTGAATGTGTGTGTGGGAGAGAGTGCGTTATTGTGTGGGACAGTAGTGTGTACCTGAGCTAAGTGCGCCACGGTGCGGTCGAGCGCGTCGCGCCACGCCAGCAGCTGTCCGCGCTGCCGGTGCGAGTGCTGCTCTAGCAGCTTGGACCATTCAGCCATTTGCGACCCGCTCACACTGCTCATCCTGACAACCGAAACTTATCATAAATACAGATATACAATGAACTTAAAACACACAATTTGCTGCAAATTGCTTACCTTCTCGTGCCACTTAGAAAACTTCTGCCTAAAAAATGTGCGATATATCAAAACGCATTCGCGGCATTTCAGAATAATACTGGACGGAGCGACGAAACATATTGGCTCTCCAATTTTTCTAGTAGATAAAGGGCTTCAGTGGAGGGTAGAATGAAAATAATATCTTGTATCACAAAAGTGGAACGGTGCAATCACCTGTTCTGCAAATCGTCGACATCAAAGCTATAGCTGGACCTGTCGGCGTAGTACAGCTTCCAGTAGAGGGCGGCGTTGACGAGGAGTAGCAGAGCCAGCAGCGCGGCCAGCCACGTGGCGCCCCGCCCCGCCCCGCCCGCGCGCCCCGCCCCGCGCCCCGCCGCGCCCCGCGCCGGCGCCGCCAGCCGGGCGGCCACGGGCAGCTTCACGGCCGTCGGTATACCCACCTCTTGTGATGACGCTGTGGAACAAAAACTCTTTTTATTATCATTTCATACTTCCTTATTATTCCTTATTCTTGAAGCAAAAGAAAACCTTTTTATCAGTTAATGTTCAGTCACACGACATTGAATTTATTTTTGTCAAATATGAAATAATGTATATATGCAGCTGCAACTTTCTTTGGTAAAAAGGGTTAGTTTGAACAAGTCACCACCCATTTTGTTTGGTGGCTACAAAATTATTCTTTATTTTAACAAGCACAATAATTGTAACTGATCTGTAACTTTGGGTAGTAAGTTGTTACCTTATTCTTTTGCCTCTCTGAATAAGGTTAGAAGTTATTTCTACGGGTTTTGTCATTACATACATGGTTATAAATCTCCTCTCAGTGTTAGACATATAGGTAGGAAACTGTATGATTTAGTCTGCATAAAGCAGTGTAACTAAATTACCTATTTTTATATGCAAAAAGAAACCAATATCTTCCTCTTAGTTTGGTATCTTTGAAGATATTTATCTAAGCATTTAGTTGTTTTTACTACATTCTTGTGCTACCATATACTACTGCATAGCCTCAAATAATTTGATAGCAAAAAGTAGAAAGATTTGCGCAACATTATTTTTAACTCAAACGATGCGATTGAAAGCATAAATTCATGTGATAATTTAGTGACGTCTGGCTTTTCGCGGGAACAAGGGATAAACTGCGCGGAAGATGGATGTGCACGGAGCGAAGAGGCTGGCGGGAGGGGGTGCCGGCACTCCGCTAGGGGGAGCTCGCTCTTGTGGTGGCGCTGGCAGGACAAATAACACTCTTATTACACACTATAACTGAAGGGCCATGGCAAAGGTTACATGGGGCTTAAAACATACCAGCAAAAGGTTAGACCGAGAGTCAATAATATCTTAAATTAATTTCATGAGGTTGTACTTAGAGTAGGTAATGTATAGTTTATAATACAGTGTAATACAGTGTATAGCGTGTAGTACTGACGCGTGGTGCGGCGGTGCCGTCGCGCCTTGCGTGCTAACGGCACGGCACACAGCGCCTCGGCGCCCAGCCGCGGCCGGCTGTCCCTAGTGTGTGTAGTGTACAGTGTATAGCGTGTAGTACTGACGCGTGGTGCGGCGGTGCCGTCGCGCCTTGCGTGCTAGCGGCACGGCACACAGCGCCTCGGCGCCCAGCCGCGGCCGGCTGTCCCTAGTGTGTGTAGTGTACAGTGTATAGCGTGTAGTACTGACGCGTGGTGCGGCGGTGCCGTCGCGCCTTGCGTGCTAGCGGCACGGCACACAGCGCCTCGGCGCCCAGCCGCGGCCGGCTGTCCCTAGTGTGTGTAGTGTACAGTGTATAGCGTGTAGTACTGACGCGTGGTGCGGCGGTGCCGTCGCGCCTTGCGTGCTAGCGGCACGGCACACAGCGCCTCGGCGCCCAGCCGCGGCCGGCTGTCCCTAGTGTGTGTAGTGTACAGTGTATAGCGTGTAGTACTGACGCGTGGTGCGGCGGTGCCGCCGCGCCTTGCGTGCTAGCGGCACGGCACACAGCGCCTCGGCGCCCAGCCGCGGCCGGCTGTCCCTAGTGTGTGTAGTGTACAGTGTATAGCGTGTAGTACTGACGCGTGGTGCGGCGGTGCCGTCGCGCCTTGCGTGCTAGCGGCACGGCACACAGCGCCTCGGCGCCCAGCCGCGGCCGGCTGTCCCTAGTGTGTGTAGTGTACAGTGTATAGCGTGTAGTACTGACGCGTGGTGCGGCGGTGCCGCCGCGCCTTGCGTGCTAGCGGCACGGCACACAGCGCCTCGGCGCCCAGCCGCGGCCGGCTGTCCCTAGTGTGTGTAGTGTACAGTGTATAGCGTGTAGTACTGACGCGTGGTGCGGCGGTGCCGTCGCGCCTTGCGTGCTAGCGGCACGGCACACAGCGCCTCGGCGCCCAGCCGCGGCCGGCTGTCCCTAGTGTGTGTAGTGTACAGTGTATAGCGTGTAGTACTGACGCGTGGTGCGGCGGTGCCGTCGCGCCTTGCGTGCTAGCGGCACGGCACACAGCGCCTCGGCGCCCAGCCTCGTCTCCAGTAGTCGCGCAAACTCTTCTAGACCGGACATTGTGTTTTTCTCTAGGAATCCTAATAAACAAAGATACACAATTAAATAATTTTATTTTGAACACAAATCGTAACATAAAAGTACTTTCTGTATGTTACTTCAGGCGAACAGAGTGATAGATATAAGAAAGTGAATATACCTTTGATCATGGGCCACATGGTCTTCTTGTACTTGACGTTCCCGTAGAGCGAGAGCAGCGTGAGCGAGTCGGAGGCGCGCTGCAGGCAGTAGTGCGCCTGCACGCTGAAGTAGTCCGCGTACGGGATGCCCGCGTTCTCGCTCGTCGAGTCGATGGAGTACAGCACGCCCGGCTTGCAGCACTTGTTCATTACCTGCAACATACGTACCGTTATACGTGGGTTCCAATTTTTTTTTGTCCCAGATCACGAACAGGGTTTAGATATCTGTCAGCCTGAGGACAGCTCTTTTTCGAGTCCCTACTTTGGCGGCTTCAACTATATGAATTTTGACGTTTATGCTTTGTTTTATTTTTATACGTTTTGAATGTCACTGATAAAAAACCGACGGCGAAAATTTTATGTTATTAATATTTTGCAAACTCTTTTCTAAGCTATCGTTGACAGTAACTTTTTTATAAATGCGGATAGTAAGTGAATATACATGCCTGTGTCTCGGTGACCTGCACTTCCTTGGGCCCGATGGGGCCGGACGTGAGGCCCAGCGTGTAGCTAATCTGCCGACACTTCAGACCGCCCTGCGCTTGCCATGGAGCCTGGTAACAAAACATAACACACGTACACTAACAACCCGCGTCTAGGATATTTGATAAATATCATCATCATCATATCAACCGTTACACGTCCACTGCTGGGCATAGGTCTCCTCCAAGGATCGCCACGACAACCGATCATGCGCCACCGACATCTATCCATTCCAGCGACCTTTACCAGGTCGTGAATCAACCTTGCCGGGGGCCTACCCACGCTGCGTCTCTCAGTAAAAATTACACTTTTTCGTAAAAATTAATGCCCCAATAATATTTTCTCATCTCAACTTAATAATAGATTGACTTCGTTCTAATAATAGATTGACTTCGTTCTGACTATAAACCACAGTTATATTTTAACCAAAACATAACTGGATAGTTAGCTATCTTGGTTGAATCCCGTGACCATTTATTCTTGTCATTTAAATAGTCATCCAAATTATAATAAGCCTTCTTAATCGGGCAATTTTATATTTTTCTTTTGATTGCGTATGTCGGTAGATCCAAAAATAGGTCTCCCTGCGATGTGTGTCCGTGAGTACGGGTCGCAGTTTTGATTCCCGCGTGCTGTTTTATGTTTATAATATAGCTGAGCAGTCTGTGTTTTGATTCTAATAAGTAGGTTTTAGTTTTGATAGATGGGAGTTAGTTATTCAAAACAAAACTGGTCGAGATAGTATTTGCCTTGTGGGATATTTCAAGGGCTTCTAGCTTTTAATGAAGAAGGTAATACAGACCTTCTTGGTTTAGTAGTTACAAGCGAGTCAGCTGAGAGTGAAATCTCGGCTTCAATTAGTGTTGGGCAGCAAATGTTTATTTTTGGCCTGACCAAGTGCTGGTGCAATTATCGAATAAGAAAATAAAAATCCTTTGTAGGTCTTCGTAAGACTTTAAAATGTTCTGTAGATATTATAAGATAACGCCGGCTAGCGCTGAAAACCAGCGCCGAGGATTCGTGCCTTAACGCACAAGCCGGCTTTGTGTTGAGCGTTCAATCGTTTTGCGAGATCGTGACGCATATTTCTTAATTGTTACCGTAGTAGGTACAAACTATTTTTGGTAAATAAAATACATCTTGTTCTTGTTGTGTCACTTTCACCAAAGAAAGTGTTTTTCTTTCTTCTCTTCTTTCACACGCCATTTTAGTGAATTTATTGTAAAAAAATATTATCAAAAGAAAAACGAATGATGGTAAAATTAAATGATCCTTTTAGCGATCAATACAGCTATGTAAAATCGCTCAGCATACCTGTACGTAGTCTGTGGTCCCCCTGGCGGCGAGGAGTTCCAGGTTGAACTTGGAGTTGGTGAAGATCATGGTGAACATCTGGTCGATGTTGAAGGGGAACTCCTGCTGCAGGAGCAGCTTGCCCTCGTGCGTCGCCGTGCATTTCTCTACGTCTCCGCCGCTGAACAGATAACAAATTCAAAAACTATTGTATTATAAAAATTTACGGTTTAAGACTTGACGACCCAATTACCGTCAGTGTACGATTGGAATCCTGGTAGGTGCAAATATTTGTGTGATGAGCATGGATATTTATCCATCTATAATTCCATATCCATTCTACATCATAGTGTGTCTGTCTGTCTGTTTGTCTATCTTAAAAGGGGGGTAGTAGTTACGTACAATCGAAACATTTATTTAACCCAACTAAATCAACAATAGTTGTGTTGCTGCGAGTAAACAAGGCTACTAGAGCTTGAGGCCGCCCCTTCACTCTAGGAGACTATACTGACAGCATTGGAATTCCGTTTGCTGTCAGTTTAGTAACTTTTTAAGAAACGTAAACTGTTTCTACAGGGTCAGCAACGCGCGAGCAACACCTCTGGCGTTGCAAACGTCTAAAGGCTACGGTAACCGCTTACCATGCCATACCAGGGCCGTAAGTTTATTTGTCACGCTACAGGCATAAAAACAACAAAATATTGGCATACATCACAAACTTTCAGGGATATAACCATGATGGTAGAGTGTTAGCTAGCGCACTTATTACTCAGGTTATATGTTTAACAGTTAAGTTGGTTACTCACTTGTGCGGCTTTTCGGGTTCACTGTCGCTGGTGTCGGACATGTCGGTCGGCAGTGTGTCCCCCGCCTCCTCCTCGCGGTACTCCGCATCACCGTTTGTCACTACCAACACAAAAACATTTATAAAATCATTGGCATATATAGAAAATTACATACTGATCTCTTTCTTGACTGAGAGCAGAGGCATAGCGTGATTCCTCGCTCAAATTGAGCTGCCCGACTGGGGAAGTACCTCCGCTTTATAGAAGACCGCAGTGAATCAACAATAGTTGTATTTCTGCGAGTGAGTAAGGTTACCAGAACTCGTTGGGGAGTGACTATCCCTGGCAGCTTGGGCATTCCGTTTGCTGTCTGTTTAGTAATTCTCTATTTTAAGAAACCTAAACGGTTTTTGCAGGGGTTGGCGACGCATATGCAAGCTTCTGGTAAGACTTTTGCAAATGTCCATGGGCGGCGGTGATCACTTACCATCAGGTGAGCCGCCTGCTCGTTTGCCCACTTATCACGATTAAAAAACTTACGCGAATACTAGATGTTGAAATAAAAGTACTTTTTAGGGATTGTGTCGACCGCGATACAATTATAATGATTATGATTAATCCCGAAATGTATTAATATAAATATACCACGATAGAATCCGTAAATAAAAAGTTTTTAATTATGCTAGGGCGGCATTTGTCTAACAACAATTCAGTAAATGTTTTTCCCATCTCGATATAATGAACAATGGTGATTTCTGCCTCCTTAACTCTTATCACGCATTGTACACACATTGAGACCTTATACGTTACAATGTAAGACATTAATAACAGTGAATTTATTCGTCAGTAAACTAAACCTATTACTTTTTAAATTATTTAGATGATGACCTAATATGGTATGGTCAGAAATTCAAGTAGATAAGAGGACCTCAATAAATATATTCTAACAGGCGAACACACAATACGCAAATGGCGACAGGCTTCTTTCGTAAAAAATTATATTACGTCTAGACTTAGAAAAAATTACGGCACGGTTGGTGTTGTAGTGGAGCGATCACCTTTTGAGCCGCGTGATGGTTTGATCCCCTCATGGAATAAATATACATATATATATATATAAAATAATAAGCGTTTATTTGGAACCATTTTACGAATTACACAAACTATAAAACTATAGCGCAGCTATCAACGCCCGACCACAGGATACATTGTAATACATAGTGTTTCAGACTACTGCAATTATTTTGTTAGTAGACAATAAAAATTAAAGTTTTTTTGTACTGAGCTTATATAAAGAAAAAAGAATAAACAAAATAGATAATCATACAAATACAAATTATGCATTATAATATATGTCTGGCACACACAGGTAGTTGTTCCGGGTATTATGAATATTTGTGTTTGTAAACGACTAACGAAACAGGAGAATTTCCGACAATGCTATGCAATATTAATATATTACCAAGCTCTGCCGGTGTAGAATTCCCAAAGATGTCGACGATCTCCCAAATGTTCAACAGATCGAGCACCACAAACTCATCTTCCAAGTATTCTAATATACCCAATTCTTCCATGACATCAAGCGATTTACTATTTACACTTGTATTATAAGGTTCTTTGACACACACAAATACACAGTTAAAGCAGATGAATCAATGTACATTTGAACCTGGATAAATGGTCACCTGGATATTTGAAATACCTGTTACTGGTAAATTTCAAACTTACCACTGTTTACCACTATAATTAGCACTTTGTAACTCCCAGTTTGTCCTAATTATAGGAAATGTGTTGCTCAAATCGAGCTACTAAACTCCTATCGATTCGCAATTGAATTCCACCAGTAAGCGGTTTATACGTGAAAAAAACCGGACAAGTGCGAGTCGGAATCGTCCACCGAGGTTCCGTACGTAGGATATTCATTGTAAGTAGTTCAGGAATCGAATCGCTCCATTGTTTTCGAGCTATTCCCAAAATTCTGCTTTAAACACTTACAATCTTACCTAAAACAACTATATAGATATGTGCTAACTATCTAATACATATACGTAGGTCTATACTATAACGTCGACCCCATTAGCCCAGCGGTAGTAAAC
The DNA here is from genome assembly GCA_905163465.1 of Craniophora ligustri. Taxonomy (NCBI): domain Eukaryota; kingdom Metazoa; phylum Arthropoda; class Insecta; order Lepidoptera; family Noctuidae; genus Craniophora; species Craniophora ligustri. The sequence continues at coordinate 716,566 of LR990963.1, forward strand.
GCTGCCTTCGAGTCTGTGGGTCCCGGGTTCGAATCCCTGTAAGGTCAAATGTTTGTGTGATGAGAATCAACATGCAACAGGCTGTTTTCGTGTATTGCTGTATTTATGCATTCATTAGACATCGCGGTGACCTATAAACAACAATCAACCGGACGTTAAACATTTAAACATGTAAACACTCACTGTGTCCGTTCGCAGTAGCCAAATTACTTCAACAGTATCTTTTACATGATTCATCTGACATAGAGTTCATAAGACTGCAATATACATACAAATATATGCGATAAATCCCCAACCGGGATTTGCATATGCAATGGTCTAAAATTTACTTAGATATCTTAGGTATTAGGTAATTATAATTATTTTAAATTATTCGTTTCACAAACTTGGGAAACAAAGAGAAGAAAGGTATTTTATGATTTTTTCATTCTAAATCAGAAATAATGCGTCGGAAAAAATTATTAAAATATATTTTGCAATGTGCACATCAAACCCTTTCATGTGATACCCCATTTGAACTAGTAGCTACAGTTTGAAATTCCGACCGTATTTAAAATATAGACCCCTTATTTTTTTAGGATTTAATAACATATGTATAGTTTTGAGATTTTTCTTTGTACAAGTGGTCTATAGCAATTTTACATGCCAAATTTCATAATTCTAGGTCAACGGGAGGTACCCTATGAGTTCTGATTCTCTTTAGAGTGTCGAAATATGCGTTTTTTGCTGATTAAACTGCCGTATTTTTTTTACGTAAACTTAGAAGTTTGATTTTTTCATAACTTCAAGGGACCGTAGACTTGAGTATACGGTTTAAATTACAACTTGTTACCTCCACGCATTCCCGAAATAAAGGGTCTTGACAGACAGACACACGGACAACAAAGTGATCTTATAAGTGTTCCGTTTTTTCCTTTTGAGGTACGGAACCCTAAAAACTTTTTCACGCATAAACATTTTTCACGTTTATAATATCAATAGTGAGATTATAATAATTCATTTATTTAAAGTACATGACATCCATTGAATCGATCAACACAGCCTCTCGCAGTCAACTGCGGGACAACCGCCTCACATAATAACACCAATTGTCACAAATAAATTAATCGAATGTACAATATCAATATCTCATCTCGCGGTGTTTTGGTATCGAACTCCTTCGAAACGGCTTGACTGATTTTTATGATATTTTTATCGGTTTGCTAGGTCTGACAATTAGGTCGTAAAGTATTTTTCAACCTTAATTTTGTTTTATCGGTATTTTTATATGGCAGAAGTAGCAGTTTACATCCATAATTATAATCTATAACACACTTCGATAGCAAAGTTGTTAAGACGGCTAATTGTAGTTTCACAAGGCGATAATACACGCGCGGTTATTATATAAATACGCGGAGAACAATCGCGGTTACAAGGCGGCTGTGTGCCGGCGAGTAGCAGGGCGAGACTGACTGTTATGTTATGGAGTTAAGTTTTACGTTACTATTTTTAACAGGCCCGCGGGTTATACCCTGAACTTTAGTTGCGGTGTTGCCATTTGTGAAAATATACTTAAATTTTTTGTTTGTCGTAAAGAGTTCGGTTTACATCGGGGAATAACCTTGAAACCTTATGCGTGTCCCTACATGCATTCGGTATTCCCCGATTTTCATGGGGCTTGAAGTTTGACATCAAGCGCTATAATAATAATGAATGGGGAGTTGTCTTAGTTTGGATCTACCGTATGTCGCATTAGAGACCAAAATGCTTTATCAAGAAGGCTTATTATAATTTGAATTTAATGATATTTTAGTGTCAATAATATATTATGGTGACCGGATTAATCCGAGAAAAGTGACCTCTTCACGCTTTAAGAGCAGATGAAATTTGGCATGGAGATAAAATATATGCGTATAAAAACAAAAAAACACACAGACACGTCAAACTTAAAACACCCCGTATTTTTTTTAAATTTTATAGATAGATATTTAGGTGCTATGTCCCGGAACAAACCCACCTTCCACCTCAGTCCTTCCCGCCTTTCGGCATACGGACCTTATCATGGAGACTACACATCTGCTACTTGCGTCTGCTCTTTCCCACTGTTGCGTTTCTTGCATGGGCATATCAAGACATTTCCTTCAGGCCCTTCTGGGGTGGGCACAGTACACCGGATGAGAATTTCTAATCAGTAGCCCAACATCCTGGGATGGGAAACGGACCATTCCGGGGTAGGCACGGCCAGGTACGCCCATAGTTTCTGGACTCCTACAAGATTCTATGTGGGGAGGTGTTGGTACTGACCGAGTGGTGGCGAGGAGTCCCGCGGCTGCGACAGCTGCCTCTGCGGGCGCTGGTCGTCACCGCCGCGCGCCTCCATGCACGCAGAGTCCGTCAGCTCCTGTGGCACACGTACAAGTTATCAGAATTCATTTTTTAACGGTTGAATTTCCGACTAAAGGTCGGTGTTTCGGGGAAAGAAAACTACGCGTGGTGATGCTTCACAAAAGTATATATTCTATAGAAAGGTACAACGACCTCTGGTGGGCTGTGGTTGTACTAAAGGCCACATTTGCCTTGTTTCGTCAAGACGCCCATAGATGGCGCTATGAGTATTAAATTAATCGAACAGTCGATTTCTATTTTCAGTCTATTTAAATATAACTGAATATCCCAAGAATCTTAGGAACAGAAAATGTCCACGCTCATCACACAAACATTTGACCTGAGTCATGGATGTTTCTATACAACATTGAATTTACAATAAAAAAAAACGATGTAATATCCACAATACACAAGCCTTGTTGCTTAGCACGGAACTAGATGGCGTTGTCAGAAAAATATAAATATATTTACTTAAGGATGGTATTTAAAAGTACTTCAATTTATTCCCATTTCATTTTCATTATTTTAAAATATGTTCATTAAAAGTATTGTTATTACTTATATACACTTTCTTGGTATTCAGATTTGGTTCTGGCACTCGCCGGCCGCTCCCGCGGCACCGCTCGCTTCGCTTGCTCGGCTCGTGCGTTGTGTGGTCACAGTTTTAACCTAACCCAACCGATATCTGTATTTTGCTGCTCAATCAGTAATTTTGTCGCTCAATCAGTATTTTTGATGCGCGGTTTATTATATTCCTTTACTTAATTTGATCCTCAGGCACGTGATCAATTGCTGTGATATTTTTGGCGTGACCAGTGGACAGTGAAAGTCTAAAGTTTCGAGTTCAATCCCAAGGATTTCCGCTGACTGTCGGAAGTCGTATGTATTTATCACATGCTCAAACTGTGAATATAATAAACATCGTGACTACTTAGCGTGGTGGTCTATTGCTTATTCCTTCCTTAAATGAGGAGAACCGTGCCCACCAGTGGGACAACAATTGGGTTAATAATGATGAGTGCACGAGATCACAAATCGTTTAAAATTATACATGTATTTGACATAATTAATTAATAACTTCTAGTCGAGAGTAGAGTAGTGTACTCACACACTTCTGCTTACAACCTTCAATTTCCAAATGCCGCCGTTAATGCCTGAACTTGAACTTTTACGAAACAATTATATGATTGTATATATTTTTAATCTCCTACTTATCGTTTACTATCATTTCGTTTATCACAACTATATATATTTTAACACGCTTTAAATATATTTTTTTACGATAATGTAATTTTTTGTTATATTTTTATACCACAGAGGTGGCCAACAGGCTTACGGATTGATGCTAAGGGGTGACCGTTGGCTACAGACGTTTGCAAAACCAGAGGTGTCGCTTATGCATTGCCGACCCTATAGTAATAGCCAGTAATAGGTTTCTTAGAATATAGTTGATTAAACTGACAGCAAACGGAATTCCCATGCTGTCAAAATATACACTCCCCCAAACGAGCTATGGGAACCTTACTCACTCGCAGAAACATAAATATTTTCGTTTTACTGTTGTCTTCTATAAGGCAGAGATACTTCCACAGTCGGGCAGCTCAATTTGTGTGAGGAATCTCGCTATGCCCTACCTCTCACAAATGATATAACATCATATAATTTTGGTTTACATATTTAGTTTCTTGTCCATAAAACTCATTAAGGTCCGATAGTTGACTTTAGTCGAAAGTGTAAAAGAAAATGCGCTTCTAGTATTAACAAAATCGCTATTAAGGGCTACAGAAAAGTAAAATATTTCTTTCTTTACAATTAATGTATTCGAAAGATACGCATATAGATCATCATTTTTAACTTATAACGCTATCAATATCATCATTATTTCGAATAAATGATGTCCACTACTGAACAAAAGCCTCCCCTAAATGCGCAGGTTTCTAAAATTATGTAATAAACAGATCACAACTTACTTCCCTTTTTCTAAAAAAGATTTAGCTTTTGAAAATATAAATAATTAAATATTAGCAACGTGTATTTTGTACATTATAAGAAGCCAAAAACGCCGATTTAAAACTATAACAAACAGCTTCCTCTACTAAGAATATTTTATATTAGGATTGTGTAAAATGATGATAAAACAATTCATCACGCGAGAAACAGCTATGTTTCCTACTGCAGTCAGCAGACTGCAGATTTAGACCTGCTACCAAAAACTTTTTGCTTTATCAACTCATTCATGCTTATTGATTTCTTACACATTGAAATAAAACTACTTTTTACAGATTTTATCGCGGTATATTGATATTATTTTAACCTGACGTTTCGGATCCTTTACAGCATCCGAAACAATAATATCAATATATCGCTATAAATGCCGTAAAAAGTTGTTTTATTTCATTTATGGTTGTTGGTTTTTAGTCGTCAAAACTTTGAATATTTGAAGCACTTATTTTTAATTAATTAAACTCACTTTTTTCTTAGTTCTCCGCACGACGCGCATCATGGTTCGTCCACGCGCGCTTATCGCGTTACCACTTATCGACTGATAGTACCTTGATTACCGATTGTTTCAGTTTTTTTGATATTTCAAAAATAATCGCTATTTATCTGTGAGTAATTCACTTAAAATACATATTCTTATCATACAAATATGAACTTTAAATGAATGATATAAGTTTCAATGTTCACTGGAATTATATTTATTTTATATCGTATGCAATAAAATTTATTCAATAACTGCCTTTGTTCGTATGTAATTTAAGTCGATATTTAATTGTTAAATAGTTATGATAGATTAATCCAGGGTTTTAGTCTACAGGTGTTAAGTGATTAATTGATACTAAGTTGCTGTCAACTCACTAGTATTTTGTTTTTAATTTAATTACGTTGATAAAAAATTTAACAACTTTTATCATTTTGAACTGCGGCGTGACAACGTATGCGGCCATGCTGGTTCTCGTTGTGACCTCACTCACACTCGTGTGTGCGCGCGTGTGTGGGTGTGTGCACGTGTGCGTGCGTGCGTGTGTGTGTGTGTGTGGGTCTATCTGTGGCATCGTAGGTCCCGAACGGATGCACCGATTTTGATTTTGTTTTCTTTTTGTTTAAACGGTGAGTTAGTCAGGAGTGTTCTTAGCTATGTTTGGTGAAAATCGATTTACGATAACCGCCACAATATGGGTCGGGGGTATTTTTGTACGTATTTTTTATTGTTTAAATGTCTGTTTGTATACGAATGTGAAAAGTACAAAACCAATGGGTATGGTTAAATCTTATGAAACTCTGCATCAACAGTTTGGAAATGAAAATAATACGCAGACCCAGGCCTACTGGAAGAGATTTCTTTAGAAAGGAGTAGTGGCTTTCTACATTGTATCTATTAATTGTATTTGTCTGTGTACAAGAAGTAATAGGATGAGTCAATTATTGAAATACAAAATTTATTCATCTGATCCCTGATTTTTTCACGAAACCCACTATGGAATTCAATAATCTAAGAGGGATAGAGAGAGAGAGAGGGGGGAGAGAGAGAGAGAGGGAGAGGGAGAAAGAGAGGGAGACGGAGAGAGAGAGAGAGAGAGAGAGAAAGAGAGAGAGTCAACGCTGTAGTTAGTTAGTAATGACGTCACAAACAAAACAATCATGGCGGCAAGAGTTTGGCATAAAAATATCAGTAATTACTTATCAGTCAGAGTTTAATCGATTTAATATGCAATCCGCCGAACAAAAGCCAGTAATTTACCTAATGTGCCTATCATGCCGTCAACGGAAGCAGTGATATGGATGATCCTACCGTTTCACGTACCCACTGTTATTTAAAAAAATATTATTTGACGTATAAAACAAATTCGTGTCCCACTCGTGTTGTTTGTCCGCCATGACCTACTGAACGAATGAACTAATTTCAATTAAATTTTACCCATGTGTAATGTAGGTTTAAATTGAGAGATAGGATAGTTTTTATCTCTATTTATGATCACATTTTTGAATTATAATTTACACATATTATACTTCCGCACTGGAAGATGCAGCATGGGCAGGCCCCTGGCAAGGTACTACCTACTAATGTCCTGGTAAAGGTCGCGAATCCACTGGATGCGGGCGGCGCCTGACTGGTCGTCGTGGCGATCCTTGGGGGAAACCTTTGTCCAGCAGTGGACGTTTAACGGTTGACATGATGATGATGAATAGTGTGGGGTGTACGGTACCTGATCGGTGTCGGTCGGCAGGGGCGGCACGTCGTCGATGGCGTCGCGGCCGTACCCCTCCTCGTCCGAGTTGAACCCCAGCTCCTCGCCGTAGCTGCTGTGCACCTGCAACAGACAAACATATGTTACAACTTATACTTTTTTTTTTAAAACGTTTCGCCACACTAGGATTTTCTCCTGTGTCGTGGGTGCGTTTATAAACACAAATTTTCACATACACATACACCCAGTCCCGGAACACCTGTAGAACGTACAAATATTTGCTCCGTGCGGGGATCGAACCCGCAACCCGTGACGCACAAGCCAGTCGCTCAGCCTCTGCGCCAATCAGGTCGTCTAGTATACGTATATATACTAGACTAGACTATACCTATATTATCTATACTAATATTATAAAGAGGACAGATTTATACGTTTGTAACGAATAAACTCAAAAACTACCGAACAAATTCAAAAATTCTTTCCGCATTAGAATGCTACATTATCCCTGAGTAACATAGTTTATAATATATTTTTTACTAGAAAAAAAAATGTCTCTTGAAATTTATAACACAGGCGACGCCGGGCTGCTAGTTATTATTAATAAAATTGTAGATAGGGATGCGTTCATCTATTTATTGTAACTTAATTAACGCCAGGAGGTGGCGCCCTAGAAGGACATACACCGACCTAATTGGTGAACTCCTTCAAAAAGGTCAGGTACGCAGTACTCATAACCAGCACGCGTGCATGACCAGATGTATGAATGTGGACAAGGCAAAAGTGGTATGCAGGAACCGTAGCGCGTGGCATTCTGTAGTTTCTGCCTACCTCCATGGGAAAAAGGCGTGAGTGTATGTATGTATTAATTAACACAAGTTTTTTTGCTTCCAATAAAAACCTCAGATAATATTAATAAGGCTAACTTTTCACGGATTCTACCACTCGCTTAGAACCCCATCGTAGATTCTATTACATTTAAATTCAAGTCTAAAACTTCACTACCAAAGGCTAAGGGAATACAAGAACTCGTTCTGCGTCAAATTGACAATGACAACAATGTAGGGAATCTGTTAGTAATTAGAACGTCAAGACTGCCTACATAAAAATAATAATAACGCCATAAAATCCATAAAATATATTAGTCTTTATTTCAGAGATTCATGGTCATGAAATTGTGTTTATATAACATTAATATACCACCACGCCTGTCGTCCCCGAAAGGTTAGGCAGAGGTGTACTAATGTACACCCACGTTTATATACGCCGGTATGTTTTAGGACCCACGTGATAGGGGGCGACCCTATTGCCATTAACCGGGCACGAGTCCAAACTCCGAGCTACTACTGAGAATTCCACAGAAAAACCCAATAACACTTTGCTCGACCTAGGAATCGAACCCAAGACCTCATGCACAGCGGTCGCACTGTACGACCACTAGACCAATGAGGCAGTTACTTGTAGTTATAATACTTTAAAATAATAAATAATAGTCCATTTAACTCAACACTGTGTTGCTATCCACAAACTAAATCTAAAACTGATAAAATGATACAAAATTGTCACAGGTCAAATAGTTTTGGATTAAAAATAAGTAAATAAATTATAGTTAAAATAATCCTCTTTGATTTAAACCTGCATTAAAAGCAGAAAACTAATATTGCAATTAAACTTGAGCTGCTTTTAACAACATTTTGATCATTACTTTCACCTTTATAAATGGGTGAATAAATGTAACATTTGATGTCAAGTACATTTTCTTGCAATATAATTAATCTCCTATTTTTTTAACAAAGCATTTAGCTATAATAGTATACTATTTGACGTTGACGGTGACGTCAGTCAACTCATGAGTTTTATTAATAAAGAACAAGATAATTTGTATCAAATGTAAAACTAGCCTTTTAAATAAAATAGTTTATCTTTAACATAATAGACACATCACATTAAAAATTCAAGCATAAGAAAACACTACACAAAAACAACTTCACTAGAAAAACAGATTTAGTACAATATAAATCGTTAAGTCAACTGGTAAACTCATGACTGAGAAAAATATATCACTACTTGAAATTATAAAAATACATTTACATCTAACAATAGTGTTATCAGACGCTGTAATCAATAAATAAATATTAACGTACACCGATTATAAATTTCACAACTTGTAGTCTCGATAAGGTTTTTCGCTCTGCACAGTAAATTGACATTGAAATTAGATGACTAGACTCAATCTCAAGAGAATGATAGAAAATATTTGACGCGGGCAAATCTCCAAGTGCATTGGCGACAGTCCAGCATGGAATAGCAACATATTATTATAAATAAACCAATCATTGCAACAACAAATCATCACAAATCTTGGCAGAATATACAATAACAAATTGTAGAATGGACCAGTCCAAAATTAAAGAGAAAAAATAAGAAATCATAGACTTGTTCCCGTTCTAGGCCTACACAATTAGACACGTGCAGTGCATATTGATTTCGTACACTTACGCGAATATTAGACATTGAAATAAAACTTTTTTTTTTCTTAGTTTCGGATCCTGTAGGGTAGCTGTTAGTAATTATGACTTCAAGACGACCAACACCTCAGTCTGCCCGTCACCATGGATGCTGTAAAGGATCCGAAACGTCGGGTTAAAATAATACCAAATATACCGCGATAAAATTCGTAAAAAGTAGTTTTATTTCAACGTGCAGTGCAGTTTTTAAAGAAATAGTAAAAAAATAATTCTTACAATTGTTATATGATTCATTAATCTTTTTAGGATTGACGGAACAATTGACGGAACAGAGCCCAAGAGATACTTAATTTGCAATCTCAAAACCTGTCCATGATTACCATAGGACAAGGTGAGGGTCAGACGGATTTATCATCAAGCCATTAACATTCGATCACTTTTCATCCGATTTGAGAGTCAACCTATTATAGTTGGCAAACTTCACATGACATGGAATAAATCCGTCAGGGATGGAAATTTCCACAAGATGTTTTCCTTCGCCTGTTGAACGTTGAGACTTCATTTCAGTCCCCTAGTCACACCATGGTGTTATAACACCTCTCGCAACAATTCTTATTGAATGCATTGAAGTCAATAAAACAAGATAAATTCAAAAATATTTATACTGTAAAGACTATGAAGAATCTTCACCTCGAATTTAGATTCCCGACAGGTGTACACCAATAAACACTTTAAAAAAAATGTTTTACCTCCTTACAATACTTATTTACCATCACATTTCTATCGACGCTAGATAACTCTACGGTACGGTAGATACACTGTAGTAGTCTAAATATTAAGTATCCTACATCAGATCTTATAAATACTATACACAAAAGCCGTACAAAATTAAGTTTATTAAAACATGTGTTACAAAGGAAATTGTTAGGTTAGGATATTCTAAGCTTATTTGTGAACGTTACTAAGTACCTGCCTCCCTGCCGGTGCCCGCGTGCGTCCTGCGCTGTCCGCTGGAACCTTGAGAGTGGCTCGCGGTGACACGGAATAACTCATACACTTTATAATGAACCAGCTTCTTGGACAAACACTTATGGAACTGTTGCAATCGAATTCATGAATTTACTTCATCATTACCTTTACATACTAGATTATACATCATTACTACAATTTTTATACACATTTATATTAAAAAAAAAAACTAACAGTTCTTCAGAAATAGTTAAATGACAAAAATAGCACTAAATGTAGAATTTTCTGTTTTGTAAACTGCCTACAGTACCGAACGTGGAGTACTTAATACTAATGTTTTTAAAGCGAGAAAAAAAACCATCAAAATGTACCTTGAAATTTATGTTTAGCTCCATAAAATTCATAATAGATTATCCGGCCGCACTCCGTAAGCAGGCTCCTTCACTGTTGTTTGTATACTTAGTTAATTACTGCTAATTAGTTCAGAACACTCGTTAGGTTATGGTTTGTTCACGTAATAGAAATAGCAGATTTCGGTGTTGGGATAACGAATGCGCGGGTGTTTTCCGGTGATCAAGTGACACGACCGACCCTGTTGTATTTAATCAGTACTAAAACGAATTTATTAAAAAAAATTGCTGCTAAATGACCTCGTGTGACCGGTCTAGGTGCCCGCGGAATTGAGTAAGTAAACACTAAGAAATAAGTTTATAGCGTAAAGGTTTTAATAAGGTATTGTTTCAAACAATGGAAACAAAATATAATTAAAATGCAATAAACATTGCTATCGTTATCAGTTGTTTGTAGCCATTCACTTTCAGCTTAAAACGAAATCATAAGAGACAAAATGTAACAAAATCGTTCTAAATGTTAAAGTTCTTTTTTATGTTTCGGAGTAAAGAAATTATTTCTATCAGAACTTTTTGACCAAATATTGTGTGTCAATAACAGATTGAGGGGCTCTTATCAACAGTATTTGTGAAAAACTAGTAAATTACAAGTTTGTATTAAAATTGTCGATATCGATAACAATTTTTATATTGACATTTGGGACTAAATAACGTAAATCCATTTAGTTTCTCACAGCCGGGAAAAGGACTCTTCTCAAAATGAGAGGGCTTGGGCTATAGTCCACCACGCTGGTCTATTCAGGGTTAGCAGATTAAACAAAACATGTAAGATCCTTCAGATATGCGAGAGGAGTCCCGTGCCCAGCAGTGAGACAGCAAATGGTTTTCCACAAGAGGTTTTCCTATACAGTTTCTATGAGTGATATTAATTACGAGTCTAATATTTGTACTTAAATGGATTAGTTTTATTACATAACACATTACGTCTTATTATAATATATTTTTACAGTTCACAGCCTCGTTCATCTAGTGGTAGTAAGTAGGTCTTGAGTTCGATTCCCAGATCAACCAGTGTTATTGGGTTTTTCTATGAAATTCTCAGTAGCAGTTCGGAGTTTAGATACGTGCCCAGTTGGTGAAATGGGCTCGCCCAATTACATAGTACCTAAAAAACATACCGACGAAATACGGGTGTACATTAGAACACCTCCACCAAACATATATGATTATGCTTTTATACATACATACATACATACATACATACACTCACGCCTTTTTCCCATGGGGGTAGGCAGAAACTACAGAATGCCACGCGCTACGGTCCCTGCATACCACTTTTGCCTCGTCCACATTTTGCTTTTATAATATGTATATTATGCATTCTAAAGTAACTAGTGACATCTTTGCAGTAAGCGACAGAATCAAGGACCGAGAGAAATATGATTGTTGCGCAAATACATAATTTCATACACAAAGGACAAAATATTTTCAACTTATCAAGTATGTCTGCGGTGTATTCGGTTCGTTTTGCGGTCAAACATATTTGAATTGTTTTAAATTTCTAACCGGGTCAAAGCAGTGTTGCTACCAATATAATAAGCAAATGTTGAAGAAGTGTATTTAAAAAACATTCTACCATTATTTTATCATTATTATGTCGCACAGTTTTTTGGAGATTTTTGATTGTCTTTATAAATAGGAGGTAGGTAATAATAACATTTATTATGACAAAAAGTTTGAGAGACGGAATTTCTTCCAGTGACGTACATTTAGAAATAATTATAATGTACGGATAATTGTATAAGCTTTGATAGAGATTAGAATTGGTCTTCAAAAATTATCTCCAGAAAATAGGTCTGCCATTTGCAAAATCTTTGTGTTCAGAAGCTATCACAAGAAATTATAGGAAATACCTATAAAATAAAGTCTTTGATCCAACTAAGTTAAAAATGTCTTCCTTTTATTTCCTTTGTCTCATTTCTTACACATGGCAACACCAAATGTCATACATTGCCAAACCACGCCACATCTTGTTTTTCACTTTTAAACCATAAATATTTATTTGGACGTTTTCATTTTTCAACTATGCGCATGCGTTAGAATTAATATCGATATTTGTGGTGCTTTCGAATGTATTTGAATGAACAATTGATTGCCTCAACATGTTTTGCCAAGGTGTATGTTGAAATAGGATATAACTGTTTGGTGGAAAAGTAAAAATCTTTACTATGATGTACTTAAAGTCGAATATGGCGGCTCAACTGGACTTCCTCTTAATTTACTGTCAATAATTATTATCGTGGACCCGAGTAATGTATACCAAAACATCTAGACTTTAAAAGAGTCTTAATCCTAAAATACAGATAATACTATTCGTCCTTTATATGGCAGCTCAAGTAATAATTAAGACGCGCTGAGATTTTGTTTCATCGACGCTTATGAGAAAGATCATAGTAAAACCAAAAAAAAACATAACTTTGAATTGTAGCGATTCTTTAACCTTTTGAACGCCACTGAAGGGTACAGCCGTCAAATGAAGATGTGGGCACAACCCTTTTTTTTTTTTTTTAAGTGCGGAAAAATCCTTTACGGACCGTCCCATCGCCTGGGGAGGCGACGCGGTGTGTCGGACTCCGCTTAAGCGTTTACCGACTAAAAAACCGCACCCGTCAACGCCACCAACCCTATTGCCGGGGCCATGGGATTCGCAAAAGCATGCACCACAACCCCGGCGGGCTTCGGTCCAGCTCTGGTCGCTGGACCCCGGCTAGGAGCGAGGCACAGCTCGCCTCGCATCCTCCGCGCAGGCGCACGTGTGACGAACACGCGCGCCGCCTACTTGGGGCCATTACCAGTTCGGGCGGCGGACTCCCCTAGTCGCGCCCACCCGCTGGCCACAGCTTATGGAGGCCGGAGGTCTGTTTGCGCCCTCCGGCGCCCGGTGCGTCTACTGCGGATCGGGAGAGAGGTTGTGATTTCTCTCTCCCTTTCCGCCGCCTTGTGGGCACAACCCTCGTCGTTTCTTGCCGACGACGTTAGTGACATCGTGCAATCATTTTTGTTTTGTCGGCTATACCAGACTATGGCGTTCAATAGGTTAAATCGCCAGGCTGCAAACCATCAAGAGATACAATACCTATTTAACGAAGAAAGACGAAAGAGAGAAAATTGCTAGCGATTTTTTTCTCAATATGTTGAAGTAAACCACAACGAGAGAGCTGTGGTAGCCTAGTGGTGTGACCGGTGGACTGACATGTCAAAGGTCTCGAGTTCAAACCACTGACTTTTCGGAAGTTATATGCGTATTTATATCACAAGCTCAAACGGTGAAGGAAAACATCGTGAGGAAACCTGCATGCTTGAGAGATTTGTCTCGATGGCATGTGAAGTCTGCCAACCCGCAGTAGGCTAGGCAAATGAGAGGAGACCCGTGCCCAGCAGTGGGACGTTAATGAGTCGATGATGATGATGATGAAACCACATCGAAGCTTAAGTGAAGTTATTTAAAACATATCTAGAAGAACTACACTATATTTATATACTTAAAGTTGTTTTTGTGCGTGTCTTTATGTTTGTCCACCTTAACATATTGGTCTACTCACCCATTGCCAGAACTCTTGACTGCTCATGGGTTGGTCCATCAGCGCGTTCTGCCATATCCTGAACAGCATCAGGTAGGCTTTGTCGCGGCCGGAGAATGATGTGAGAAAGTTCTTCTCGCCTTCCGTGCATACTAGGATGGCGTTTGGTATTACCTGGATAAAAAAAAACTTATTTTATGATACTTTATCGATTATAGGTCTTATAGCTGTCATCATCATCAGCTCATTATTGTCCCACTGCTGGGCATGGGACTGCACCCATTTGAGAGTGATTAGGTTATACTACCTTCACGCTAGCCTGGTGTGGGTTGGCAGACTTCACACCGTATCGAGAACATTTGTCAGGCAAGCAGGTTTCAGCAATATTGAAAAAGGAATAGAATTCTGTTAGCAATTTTTCTGATTGTATCCTTTTAATCCATACAAATATTACGAAAGCTAAAGTATGTCTGTTATCTCTTCACTCTTAAATCGCTGAACCGATTGAGATAAAATTTGGTGTTGAGATAGTTCAGGAAAGGAAATATGATAGTTTTAATCACAAAAGTACCAAAGCAAAAGAGAACTGTGGTTGCCTAGTGGTGTGATCAGTGGACTAAGATGTCAAAGATTCAAACCTAAAGCACGCACCACTTTGCGGAGGTTTTGTGCAGAAAACCATCGTGAGGAAACCTGCAAGCTTGAGAGATTTTCTCGATGGCGTGTGAAGTCTGCCAACGCGCAGTAAGCTAGCGTGGTGGACTATAGCCTAATGCCTCTCAAAGGAGAGGAAACCCGTGCCCGGCAGCAGTAGCGTAGCGTGGGGGGGGGGGGGCAGAGGGGGCCATGGCCCCGGGCGGCATATGAAAGGGGGCGGCATCAAGTGCCACGTCTATTTTATACTATTAGAAAAGGTGGCGGCAAATTTCCAGACGGCCCCAGGGGACAATAATGAATGATAATGATGAATCACAAAATCCATCCCTTAAAGGATTGCAGTAACTTACAAGTGCAGTCTTTTCTTTGGTGATGGCGGTGACGTCCTTCCAGCGCGTGGTCATGCAGGTCTCCCAGCCGAAGATGCTCGCGTAGAAGCACAAGTAGTTCTGCGACGCGTACAGCCGGCCGTGGGCCAGGATGTCCTTCTGTAGCGCGCACGAGTAGTCTGCGGGACCAAGAAAGACCACCTTTAGACTAGCTGACTCGGCAAACGTTGTTTTGCCACGTAAATGATTTCTAGTTGTGATATAAGGGATACGGGTTGGTGGTAGAAGGGCGAACCTTCAGGGTTTTTGATTTTGATGCCAAATCATAAAAAAATATTAGTCGAAAAAAAAACAAAGTCAAAATTTTGGAGAGGGCCACTTTTATCACCTAAGGGGGGAAAAAATACCCTACGACCTATTCAATGACCTGCTAAATATACACTAAAAAAAATACATATCGGTCAAGTGGTTTTGGAGTTCACCGACAAACACTGTGACACGAGATTTTTATATAATAGTTTGACTGCCTCTGATCTAGCGGTCGTAAGTGACTACTAAGCAAGAGGTCTTGTGTCCGATTCCCGGGTCGGGCAAAGTATTATTGGTTTGTCTATGAAATTCTCAGTAGTAGTTCGTAGTTTGAAAAGTGCTCTGTTAATGGCAATACGCTCGCCCCCTATTACATAGGACCTACAAAACATACGGGCAAAATGTGGGTGTATATTTGCCAACTGCCTAACCCTGCGGGGATGACAGGCGTCATGGTAAGTTATGTAAATATAGCTCGTCTGTCGTCCTCGAAGGATTAGGCACGAATCCAAGCTGCGGGCTGTTACTGAGAATTTCATAGAAAAACACAGTATCACTTTGCTCAACTTAGGAATCGAACCCAAGACATCTTGGACATTGTCTTGAACCTCTCGAGCTTATTTGCCAACTTTATGCTATAAAAAAAAGAGTACACATTTTTTTTTATTGGAGAAGATAGATAAAATATAATATTCCTTCGATGTGCCCAACTCTCACTAGACTGGATTTTTGTTGTTGTTGTATACTAACCGACTATAAGCCTCTCATCATCAGGCAGGTCTTTGAACAGTCTCTTGAAGTCGTCGGCCTTGCTCTTGTAGGTGGGGTAGAGCGCGTTGTACCAGCTTTTCTTCTTGGTGCGGGCGCCGTCCAGGCCCTTCGCGTTCGAGTTGGGTAGCTGCAGTGTAAGTATCAATTATTTACATAACACGGTGGGTGTTAGTTGTTTGTTAGTCCCGTTGTTGGCCAGAAGACTGCGACAGGAATTGCCCTTTCTTGAGAAACACCAAAAATGTCAATAAAGTGTTTGGGAAGTGTGCGATTATTTAGATTTCAGAAAACCACTGAAGTGCTCTCAATCATGAGGGAAGAAATAATAACGAAAATTTTTAGGAAGTGTCTTGGAAACGTGGGTATATTTTCTCATTAAAACCACTCCAGTGCTCTTTCTTGCACATGATTAAGAAATCATGAAGGGAGAAATGGTAATTAAAAATTATTTCTGTAAGTATAGAGATTTTGAGGACACTTTTACAAGTCATATTTAAGATATTTTTTGGAACTAGATAGATCAGAATGTCATGGTATTTTTAAGGTGAGTCAAACAATACAGGTCAACGTCTGGAGTGGGCTTTTGAAGAAATACAATACGGGAGCTGTCGACTTGTCCCTGCAAACGGTACGCATACACCAGCCATCGTGTGGCTCAGCATTATTTTGCAACACCTGCGTACACCATTTCAAAATCCCAACTGACTGCTTTGGAGAGGGGAGGAAAAGTCCTTTTAAAAGATCAACTCCGAAAACCCCTAATGGAAGATTTAATAGGTTTACCTCTGGAAGACAAAAT
This sequence comes from Craniophora ligustri, assembly GCA_905163465.1. Classification (NCBI taxonomy): domain Eukaryota; kingdom Metazoa; phylum Arthropoda; class Insecta; order Lepidoptera; family Noctuidae; genus Craniophora; species Craniophora ligustri. The sequence goes on from LR990963.1 coordinate 733,350, forward strand.
AGGATTCTATCTAGAGGTGTCCTGTGCACAGGAGCACATAATTATCAGTGATACAAAGGTCATGCTCGACTTTACGCACGCAATGCTTTGACGTGTCTGTGGCCAAGGTGATAAATGGCGTATCAGAAATCGACACACAACAAACAAACACACACATACATACACATAAACACACACATACACTTGCACCATTATGTTGTTATTATTTCCTTTATATTTTTACTTGTTTTTATTTTCATTGTTACTAGTGTATCTAAGTGAACGAAAGAGACTAGACTCCACGACACAGGGAATCCTAGTGCGGGGCTTAGGGAATAACCAACATGACTTGTGCTTTTTGAACAATAAAGTAATTATTATTATTATTATTCACACGCGTTATCGACGCGAATATTGTCTATAAGAAGTTGCTTCGGGTGTTAGTGTAACATGATTTAAATAAAATTAGGTTAATAAGTTAGTAATGTATAAAACAACACATCTCACCCGGGGGTTGTCGCCCTTGTTCTGCGGCGGCGAGGCGCTGACGACGGTGACGGCCAGCTCGCCGCTGGACACGGACGCCGAGTCGCCGCCGCCGCCGTACGCCATGTGCACCGACGCCTCGCTCGTCTGCAACCCAACAACTCCTGGACTTAATGCTAAGTCGAACTTCGAAGTAGACAAAATATCATTTATTCAAAGTAGGCCAAATTCTTCTACAATAAAGACAGTTCCTAAAAACACCCGCCCTTCACCGCTTCCTAGTGTTTTTGCTGGGAAGAAGAAGCGGCGCAACAAACTCCCCAACATTTCGATCTGTTTATTTAATAAGTGATTCTACATAATAGGATAAATAATCTATTCATAATAGAGTGCATTCATTAACTATAATTATGTGAGCTAGCATACACCAAACTTTTTTAATATTCAGAAAAATAAAAACACTGATGCGGATACACATGCTCTGTGATTTAAAATATAAATATAGAGTTTTTGTATGAAGCTACCGTTAACTTACTAAGTGTCTCTTCACAAAATTATAGGAAAATGTTAAAATCACCGTTACACCATCACGCTTGACGTCGCCGAAGGGTTAGGCAGAGGTGTATTAGTGTGCACCTATATTTACACCAGACAGTCCCATGTCGTAGGGTGCCAGCTACATTTATACATATATGTAGTGGGTAACGACCTATTTTTCAGAGCAATTTAAATAATTTTTCCATAATTGCGTAATATTTGATCAGGTCTGCCACTACGATCGCGATATTGGAGTCGAATACTGTTAGATACATACATACCTTGTCATTGTCTAATGCTTCGCTGGCGCTGTCTGTGTTCCTTAGCGAGGCGGATGGGGACGGCGATGGTGACCGGGACACACTCCTGCAACGTACAGACAGACATTCAAAATAATGGACATCAACGACTTCTTTTTAGAGAGGTATAGAGAGGTAAGGCACAAATTGAGCCGCCTGAGTAGGGAAGTACCTCCTTACAGAAAACACTATAGTTGTATTTCTACGAAAGCTTGTTAGTGGAGTGACTATTCTGACAGCATGGGAATTTAGTTTGCTGTCAGTTTAGTAACTATCTTATTTTAAGAAACCTTAACAGTTTCTATAGGGTCGGCAACGCGTTAGCGACACCTCTGGTGGTACAAACGACCATAGGGTACGGTAGCTGCGTACCATCAGGCGAGCCCTTAGCTTGTTAGGCACCTTAGAGATATAATAAACAACGTCCTGTCTTGAAGTGTCCGAACGTTCAGCTTTCCGCAAGGACCACTTCCCGCATAGAAATAAATATACATATGACCTAGAGTTATTTGCTCCGAGTATGTAATAATTTGTATATGTAAGCGCACTCTAGGTATGTTTGTCTGGTGTGTGGGGGCAATGTTAAAACAATTAAGTTATATTATTCATACGCGGAAGATCTCCTAACTAGAACATATTGCTGGTTCTCAACGTCCGCATCACGATTTTGGCAGTATTTTCTCAGACGTTTAAAGCTCATTATACAACAACAAAGATATATTATATTCTACTTCTATTTGACTATAAATTACACTAGTAAAGAATAGAAAAATATTCGATGCGAAAGGACCAATCTCTCTCTGAAGCAATACACTTATCTTTATCAATACAATTCTACTTGCACGATTCCAAGAAGTTAGATCTTATGGAAAAGAATACAGCAAGATATCCCATAGACACCGTTTTAAAATAAAAGGTATTACAGTGCAATATTCTGGTAACAAGTTTGTGAGGTCAATGTAGGTTTGTCGTAGATCGTCAATAATCAAAATAATCATAAATAAATGATAAGGTATACATAATTCCTTAGATATTAACAACTACACTGAATTCACATTTACAATGAAATTATAAACTACTAGCTGACCCAGCAAACGCTGTTTTGCCACATTATAGGGGTTGGTGGACTACCCCTAACTTTTAGGGGGATGAAAAATAGATGTTGGCCGATTCTCATAGATACCGGATAAGCACAAAAAATTTCATCAAAATCGGTCAAGCCGTTTCGGAGGAGTATGGCAACGAAAACTGTGACACGAGAATTTTATATATTAGATTGTGATCACAATACCAACAATTTGGGGAAGTGCAAAATAAAAAATAAAAGCAGGCAATCGCGACAAGTTTAATGCGCAATAAATTATGCTAAGTAACCTATTGTACAGTCTAACAACCTATTTGGTACACATGCAACTATCGACCGATCCATGTGTGGATGTAAACCAAATAGCTTGTTAGAGTGTACGAAAATGGCAATTGAATGAGAAAACAAATACCGATCACGCTACAGGTATCCACCTAATTATAGTCTCAGTCCCAAATCCTGACAATATATACTGCCATACGGCCTACGTATTACCTTTTACGTAGTTACAGTACTAATGAACCCAATATTGGCACAAACATGTGGATTCGGAGCTAATTTACGTGGGTCAAATATTTGTTCCAACGTTATTAGGCTTTTGTACGAAACGGACGGATTGCCTTTGTGTTATTTTTAAGTAGGCCTCGCCCCTATTACATGGGTCCAAAATCATACCATATGCGAAATGTGAGTACATACATAAGAACACCGCTGCATAACCCTTCGGGGACGACAGGCGTAATGATATGTGTGTATGTAAATTGAATAATAATAATAAATCAATATCTCTGGACACAGAGCCATCTAGTTCCGAGCTAAGCAACGAGTTACGGATACTAGGTGGTTGATATACTACATATATACTTTTTTTTGTTGTAAATACGTACCTACATATTATACATCCATGACTCGGATACAATTGTTTATGCTCATCACACAAACATTTGTCCCTACCGGGATTCAAACCCGGGACACATAGCACAGAAGGCAGTGTCAACTACCGCTGGACTAATTGGGTCGTCAAAATTTGAAATTATACGTCAAATGTGTAAATACGTCATATCGGTAAGATCTTATGTGCGATCGATCGTACGATTTATACGTCATAGATTGAAATACTTATGTAAAATAAAGTGTTTAACTTTACTTTCAACTTCGTAAGCCAACCAAGTACTTAAGTCGTATAGAAAAAGTTTTAAAAATCATTATATTTTTATCTTAAATTTTCACAAATGATTATTGCAAATTCGCATCAATTTACACGGAACTATTAAATATAACTCGTCGAAACAGAAATTCTCGAAACAGTAAATAAACTATCTATGATACAACGTAAAATCACAACATAGTGAATAACTACATCATTTTGTATTTGGTAAAGTAAATAGAATCAAGCAGCATTGTTTATTTGTAACATTGATATGAGGGGTACAAACAGCCGATAACAGAAAGTATAGACAATGTAGACGGGCATAAACAATAATATCGTATAATTTTAGCCTATTAATGAGCCTGCTATCTTTCTAAGGGAGACAAAGAATGCGGGCATCGGTCGTAGTCCTCGTGACTAGCTAGGCTAGCGCGTGCAATTGGAAATAATTATCAATATCAACAGATTTCTTGACCCACTGTTGAGTGCGGGTCTCCTCTCGTTGGAGAAGGATTAGGCTATAGTAGGAGGAACGGCATAGCGAGATTTCTCGTTCAAATTGAGCTGCCCGACTGGGGAAGTACCTCCGCCTTACAGAAGACCGCAGTGAATCAACAATAGTTGTCTTTCTGCGAGTGAGTAAGGGTAGTAAGTAACTGACAGCATGGGAATTCCGTTTGCTGTCAGTTCAGTAACTCCCTATTTTAAGAAGGGCGGCGGTCACCACTTACCACCACGATAAAAAAAAATACCCCCTAACCTAGCTAGCTTATTGCGAGTTGGCAGACTTCACGCGTCATCGGGAAAATCTTTCAAGCATGCAGGTTTCTTCACGATATTTTCCTTTACCGTTTGAGCATTTTTTGTGCTTTTTGGGGTTTACTGTAATCGGTTATTTAGTGCTAGTACCTATTTATAGACTTCACATGCCTATGAAGAAAGGATAGATATAGAGATAATTTAAAATAATGGTTAATTTAACTACATATAACATTTCTATAGCAATATTGCTCAGTAGGAGTCGTTGACATAGACGTGGACTAGAGTCAGAGGTCAGGCAACGATTAAATTAGCAGTAAACGGCACAATTCTGAAACGTAATGGTCAAACTTACAAGGCATGTGAACTGGAGTGGCAATACGTGATTGTATCAAATAATCTCCGACAATCTACCGATAGACCGACAGAAAAATACAAATAAAAACGCAGCTTAGAAAATCCGCTTTCTAATTCCAGACTTCAAGATTAAAGTTTTCTAATACCTTTCGATAACTCCGTAAGTAATCCGGTATCTCACATGAAGAGGTTCGAGATGAATCCGTAAGACTATCTAAGCAGCACCTATGATCTCGGGCAGACGTACAGTCCGCTAACAGTTTCCCATGGACCATAGGTGCTGTAAAAGCACTAAATCATATCAATAAACATTAAACAGTAATAAACCCAATATATCATTCCCCTGGGACACGTGGGCCTTCATTGTCTCGACGATATTCTGTATGGTTACTATTATTGATCCTGGCATACAAGAATTGCAGTAGCATGAACTTATGGTGGCGGGCATGTAAAACCACAATGAAATCTGCCAAACGTAGTTTTATTTGAGGGACTAGGGTGCGCATTTAAGCAATACTCGTCGCGCACAAATATAATACTGAGATAGGTTCCTAGGTTTGGAAGTTGAAGTAAGCACGACTGAATATAAATTAATATCTAATGATTTAAGGGACCCAATAATTACATTTTATTTAAAAATTTGAGGCGCATTCAACAGCTGCTTGATATTTCAGTGTTTAGTTATTTCGTAACTTTAGATGCAGCCGCCAATACGGCACATTTCAGCAGAGTTTTTTAACAAAATTTTGGCACTAGTACACTTAAATTTAAGTTGAGAACACAGTACACAAAACCACTCACATTTTCCCACCAGAGTTTGGATCACAAAACACATTTTATACAAGCAAACTACAAAAGTGATCTGAACGGGCGCCAAACTGTTACGGTTGGTTGCAAAACAGTGAAAAAACACAAGTTACGACATTTGACAGTGGCATTCACTGTACAGTATTGCATTTTGAGTCACAGTCATACAAATAATTAAACAAACTTCGTTATCAAGTCACTCAGCCTTTATATAAACTAAGTTTACATCAGACCGCCACTAGGTCATTGGTTTTTGTTTCTCGAAATTTGTTTTTTTTATACTGAGTTTATTTTCTGACTTCAGTCTTTTACAGTATTCTGTTTTTACGTAGCGCCGCACTTGGATTTTCTCTGGTGTCGTGGGTGTTTACAAAGACAAATGTTCACATACATACACAAACGCTTAGACCCGGAACAATTACATTTAGATCGTAAAAATATTTGTTTCGTGCGGAGATCGAACTCGCAACCACTTCCCCAAAACAGTCGTAAATTTTTAGTAAGTTTGAAGAATATTAATGTAAGTTTAAATTATTTCCTACCAACTGCTTAATTGGTGGATGAGAGTAGCATTTAATACGGAAACTTTCACTACAAGGAAAAGTAATTCAAATTCTATATTCATTCAACATGAAAATACATATAATACTAATATGTTTAAAGCATTAATAAACAAGTCGCCTATATTGGAGATCAAGGTGAAGTAAGTGAAAGAATTCGTTTACCAATGACTTACATAATGTTATAAAATGTGCAGTGGGTATGCGTTATGCATGCCGTTTGATAGAGATCGTATCGTGTGGATAAATGAAGGTGCCTTCGACTAACAATTTAACTGGCTGAGTCATTGTTAGGCAAACTGTTCAAGTTTAGTTTAGAATGGCATTGGCATGGTCAGGGTGTCAGTGTATGCTAGAGTTCTGGCTTTTTTTTTCGTTAACCGTGTGGGAAGGGATTTACGCACTGCCCGCCTTGAGGAGATGACGGAGGTGTGTCAGACTCCACCCATTGTGGGTAAAAACCGACTTAACCCATACGGAGTCTTCAGCGACCCCGGCAGTGGCGGACCGCACTTGCGGCCCCAGACTCTAGGAGGGACCTTGACCTCCCTCTCTCTTGACGAGTGGCGCGGTGATACTGATCGTACCTCCCACTCGGGCTCTGTACCCTCAAGAGCCCTAGAGATGTGGCCTGCGATCGACTAACTAGCCAGTTCACCACGTGACCAGCGAATGGTAATAAATGACGGTTGCAAGAGGCGTCAGCCCTTGCAGAGTCTAGTCAGTCAGTCTAGCTGAACGGAAATTGGTCCGAGGATGATTTACATCAAATTTCATTTTGCAAACGCTGTTATAGCTCTATCTGAAAATTCAATTTCAAACAGCACTCTAAATGGTAACTCTTGCATCTTTTTAAAACTTTCTCTGCACTTCGATCGTTTGTATTGGAGTTCTTTCTTAGAGATTGTCAAAAATAGGACATGTCGACTTACAGAAATAAGGCACAGAAGCGATAAATACATGTGAATTCTATCAACCTGCATTAGACTTTTATTGCGTCCTATAGAATAGTCCATCTCCACCCCAGAAGACACCGACACCGCTTACGCAACAGTGGGACATCAAAATTATATATATAAAAGGATAAGCTGACTGACTGGCTGACATCAACGCAGGGCCTATAAGACTAAGAGACTACAACAATAAGAGTTTAGAAACTTCGTGAAACTTTGCACAGGGGACAGGGTTTTTCCTTTCATTACGTAGGGGAGTAATAAGAAAATTGAAAATTCACCCCCTAAGGGGATAAAACGGGTGTGCAAAGTTAGTATAAATTTTCTTTTTTCAAATCAGCTATAGATTCAAAATTATGATACGCACACATTTACAGGTTGCAATGTTACACGGCAAAAAAATCCATGGTGAAATTGTACGGTCGTTATCGCATGTGTACATAACGGGTGTCGGTAGGTACTTAGTCGTTAGCCTGCCAATTTGTCGACTAGATAGCTTATCAACGAAATTGTCATGCGAACCCGTTACTATAGCGGTATATTTTGGAATATCATCGTACGACCGAAATGAAACCGAAATGTTAATGCTTTCATCATGAAAGTAGAAAGACATAAATACTAATTACTTACACTAACGCGAAAAACTAGACTAAATAAATCATTCAGCTAGATTTTAAACGTGGATACCTATGTTTTTTTTTGTTTAACGTTAATGCACCTGCAATGCTACATAAATCACACTCACCACTCCGTGTTATATCATTTACCTATGTCTTATTAACGAAAACGTTACCCGGTATGCTATGTAAATACGGACAAAGCCATTTCAAAGGGCTGATTAATCCTCAAGAGCAGGTAATAAGGATATGGATAGTTTACCAACCAGAATTAGGTCAGCCTGCAAAACTGTTTTCCATTAACTGATGCCTCAAAACTTGGGGCGAGACCTGTGCCCTATCGTACGACATCAAAAAGCTAACTTACATATTTACAACCACCTTTTTCCACTAAGAACTACATTCATTCTCGACGCACTTTAAAACAAAGAAAATATCAATTACAAAGGATTCACTGGCTACTCACAATCAAAATTCACCACAAAAATTACCTTAAAATAAACACTTTACTAATCGACTCCCACTGGCTATAGAACACTTGAAATTTTTCAGGATCCATCATTTTACAATGGACAAAATAATTATAATGTGTCTCTCACAACACAAACACTAACTACGAAGTGCTAATAAGTTATTTAGATAGATAACGTGATAATGTAATCTATATAAGCTTGAAGACTAGATTACATACGGGACGTGCGAAAGCAGTGATCACTGTTAAAGTTTCTTTTACATTGTTATAAACAAATATGTGTGTTGTGCAGTATGCAGAAGGGCATACAACTGCGGTTGTTACGTTCTGAGCTATTCTTTTGTCTGTGTTAATAGGATTAAACTTTAAGTGGCGTGTTTACATAATTTTGTGTATAATAAGGAATATCGGAATAGGTACTTACATATAATGAACTAACTAACCTAAACTTCTAAGAGATCTAGAGGGGTATAGAGTGGAAATATATAATTTTTAACTCGGGATTTATTAGTGGTATCATCAATCCTTCGAGAAGGATGCGGCCAGAAGAATACGCTTGGGCTGGGTGGCATTCGGGAGGCTACGTGATATCTTTGAATCGTCGATCCCACAATCTCTAAAGACCAGGGTCTATAACCAGTGCGTCCTACCCGTGATGACCTATGGAGCCGAAACGTGGACACTGACCAAAGGACTGGTCCACAAATTCCAGGTTGCTCAGCGTGCAATGGAGAGAGCAATGCTTGGAGTTTCTTTGGTGGATAGAATTCGCAACGAAGTCATTCGCCAAAGAACTAAAGTCACCGACATTGCTCGTAGAATATGCACGCTGAAGTGGAAGTGGGCCAGCCATCTGCAGACGGACGGACAGCCGATGGAGCAGACAAATGTTAGAGTGGAGACCGCGATTGGGCAAACGTAGTGTAGGACGACGTGCGACACGATGGACCGACGATTTGAAAGTGGCTGGCAGCGGATGGATGCAAGCTGCCCAAGACCGGGATAGTTGGCGCTCTTTGAGGGAGGCCTACGTTCAGTAGTGGATGGCTATAGGCTGATAAGTATCATCAGTCCACTCTTTTTTTAGCCTTTATTTTCATTAAAATTGATTGCTCAAATTCAACTCAAATTCAGACAATGCATTAAAACAGTGTCTAAATATACTTTGCAGCGCAGCTTGGGAAGCAAGCTTCGGTATCAATCTGATGAACGGTTCATCTTTCGTCCACGGACTGAATCTCATTGTTGCAAGTGCGACTACGTACAGTGTCGTTCTAGGTTGCATTCCCCAGATCACGTAGGTAGGAAGGAGTAAGAGCCATCTAGATTCAAAATAACTTGCCTTTGGCGTTGCAAGGCATTTATTATGACCACTATAAAAAACATTGGAATATAACTACGTTTTATTGATATTATCGTGGTGTATTGATATCATTAATAACAAAATGTAGCCGTTTCGGATCTTTAACAGGATCCATGGTCACGGGTAGACTGAAGTGTTGGGTATTTTGATGTTATATGGATATTCAGACGACTCGGTGGCGCAGTGGCTGAGCGATCGGCTCGTGCGTCACGGGTTGCGGGTTCAATCCCCGCACGGAGCAAATATTTGTACGTTCTACAGGTAGTTGTTCCGGGTCTGGGCGTTTGTTTATGTGAAAATTTGTCTTTGTTAACTCACCCACGACACAGGAGAAAATCCTATTGTGGGGCAACGATTTAAAAAAAATATATGTACACCGTGAAATTGTAGTCGTTTTGGAAACGAAAGGTGGGAAACTTATGATAATTAGTAGAACAAAAAGTATTAGATTAACTCTACTGTTTATAATAAAAAAGTTGGCAAGTGAAAAGAATATTTTCACTTGATCGAGTTTGCTAGTAGGTAGTAGTGCACCAATATTTCATTCAAAATCGGCCGCAGTCGCTAACTCGCTCCGAAACGTCAGGACTTAATAATACCTATATACCGCGCCAAAGCCGTAAAAAGTAGTTTTGTTTCAATATCTAGTACTTGCGTGAGTGTAAGAAATTACTGTAAAACCATTTTCACCGTGTATAGGTACTTAATATGGGTCGCCCTATCTGCTGCGGTGCGCGTGTAGTGACCTACTTTTATTTATTAAATCTTATTTTGTTCGATCTAATTAAAATTAAATATAAATTATGCGTTTGTTTAAAATTAAATTCAAAAATAATTTATATACATATTTACAACTTAACAACTAGTATTATATAAATTCAAAAAGCAAAATAAAATAATTTATGTAACTAACATTCAATATACAAACATATTTACATTAGTAGATAATTACTTATCAGCTGGCCGGCGCAGCTATGACGCGTCTATTGTTCTAGCGATCGCCCGCCGGTCGACCGGTTGGCTCGCTACGTCACGCGTTCCACCGCGCGCGAGCGGGGCAGCGCTATCGTTGCGATGCGCTCGCGCGGGCGGACACAACTACAGAGGTCTAACTCGCCAGTACGCTACTCGCATCTACCACCGCTGTTACGATAAAAATCATAGCTTCGCCGCGCTTTAGTTTACTGTGTTTTAAACCTAGCTTTATTCTAATTCTGTTCTCTGTCGCTTATCTATATTTCTATCACTCCTTCTTCTCTGTGGAACTCTTGTGTGTGTGAACTGTAACCTGTGTCTGTGCAATAAACTTTCATACTACTTCTTGTGTACTTGGGCTTTATATTCATTTCTCCCAACTCCACACACATCATCTCATCTTCATCTACTACATTGGTGACCCCGTTCAAGAGCACGATGGCAGAGAGTAAAACACGCAGCAGCTCGGGTGACGCTAACGTGGCAGCGGAAACCTTTCGTGTGGGTGTACGGATCCCGCCTTTCTACCCCGAGAAACCAGCGCTGTGGTTCTCGCAGATGGAAGCACAGTTCGTTTTGTCCAATATAAAGTCGGACGAGACCAAGTTTTATTACGTGACGGGAAACTTGGATCCGCAGTACGCAGCTGAGGTTGAAGACGTTATCACCTACCCTCCAGCCACCGAAAAATACGAAAAATTAAAAGGTGAGCTCATTAAGAGGTTGTCGGCTTCGCGGGAGAAGAAGGTGAAACAGCTTCTCATGCATGAGGAGCTGGGCGACCGGAAGCCTTCCCAGTTTTACCGGCACCTCCACAACCTCGCTGGTCCAGGTGTACCGGAGGAGTTCTTGCGGACGATTTGGACGAGCCGCCTACCCGCAAGCACACAAGCTATAATAGCCTCTCAGACCAAACAGGACATAGCGGAGTTGGCTGAGCTGGCGGACCGGATCCATGACGTCGTCGGCACCCAGGTGGCATCAACATCTGCCATCGCCACTACCGCATCGTCGAGCACCCCGGTCAACAACATGCACGCCGAGATCGCCGCCCTAACCAAGCAGATGGAGAAACTGGCGGACAAGGTCGAGCGATTGTCTCGCCCTAGAGGACGTTCCCGCAGTCGCACACGCTATCGGTCCAGCTCGAATAGGTCGCAGTCCAGCTACGAAAAATTCCCGCAGTGCTGGTACCACCAGAATTTCGGTGACCGGGCTAAGAAGTGCGTAAAGCCGTGCGACTACCCTACGTCGGGAAATGTGCGGGGCAATCAGTGATGGCGGCCGATGATTGTCCGAGTGCTGGTCGCTTATTCGTTACCGATCACAGGTCGAAGGTACAGTTTTTGGTCGACACTGGAAGCGACCTCTGTGTCTACCCCCGATCATCAATAGCGAAGAGAGTGGAAAAAACCAGCTACCAACTGTGTGCAGCAAACGGCACACCAATAAACACTTACGGTTTTGTAAATTTAAATTTAAATCTAGGGTTGCGCCGTGACTTCGCCTGGCGATTTATTGTTGCCGATGTAACAAAGGCGATAATAGGCGTGGATTTTTTATCTTTTTACAATTTGGTTGTTGATTGCAGGAACCAACGCCTCCTCGACAACCATACAACGCTCTCCACCCCGGCCTTGCCTGTCCGTCGTTCTGATGACGTCTCTTCGGTGAGGGTGAGTCTCGGTGATTCCGCATACACACACATACTGCGGGAATTTCCCGACATCACTCGCCCACATGGTATACACCGTACATCAAAACACAATACAGTACACCACATTCGCACTACACCAGGGCCACCAGTGTCGTGTTCACCGCGCAGATTGGCACCTGACAAATTAAAAATTGCCAAGGCCGAATTTGAGGCAATGTTGCAGTGTGGTACCTGTCGCTCGTCTGAGTCACCATGGTCGTCGCCTTTGCACCTGGCACCTAAAAAAGACGATGGTTGGCGTCCCTGCGGCGATTACAGGATGTTGAATGCGAGAACTATCCCTGATCAATACCCCATCCGGCACATCCAGGACTTCGCTCATGGCCTGTCTGGCTGTACCGTATTCTCCCAAATTGACCTGGTGAAAGCTTACAACCAGATTCCTGTGCATCCAGACGACATCCCGAAGACCGCAATCACAACGCCGTTCGGTCTTTTCGAATTTCCGTTCATGACGTTCGGTCTTCGAAATGCCGGACAGTCGTTTCAGCGCTTCGTGGATGAAATGCTCAGGGGTTTGGACTTCACGTACGCATACCTGGATGATTTCTTGGTCTTCTCAAAAGACCAGAAGTCCCACGAGCTCCACCTGCGTCAGCTTTTTACCAGACTCAGGGACTACGGTATGGTCATCAACAGCTCTAAGTGCGTGTTTGGAGTGCCGGAGGTCAATTTTTTAGGGTATCATATTTCTTCCAAGGGTACAAGACCTTTACCTTCCAAGGTCGAGGCTATCCAGAGCTTCCCAGCACCCAAGACCGTAAGAGAGCTGCGGAGATTCCTTGGGATGTTAAATTTTTACCGCAGGTTTGTCCAAAACGCAGCTGCTTACCAGGCACCTCTGAATGCCCTCCTTGTTGACTCCGTAAAAGGCTCACATCCAGTCAATTTCACACCCGAACAACACGAGGCATTCCAAAGGTGCAAGGACAGTCTCTGCAGAGCAACACTCCTGGCGCACCCTGACTGCAACGCTAAGATGGCGTTGGTCACGGATGCTTCCGACAAGGCCGTGGGCGCAGTCCTGCAGCAACTGAACGCAGGAGCTTGGGAGCCACTTGCCTTCTTTTCACGGAAACTGAGCGAGGCACAGGTTAAGTACTCTCCGTACGACCGCGAGCTGCTCGCCATTTACGAGAGTGTGAAATATTTTCGGCACATGCTGGAGGCTCGTGACTTTGTGATTTACACAGACCACAAGCCTCTCACATTCGCCTTCCACTCTCGTAAAGAGAATTGTTCCCCACGTCAGTTCCGTCACCTGGATCTCATTGCCCAGTTTACAACGGACATCAGGCACATATCCGGGAAGAACAATGTCGTGGCGGATACCCTTTCGCGCGTTGAGGAAATTACTCAACCTGTGCCCGTTGAGAGGATCGCTGCAGCGCAACTGGAGGACCAGGAGCTGAAGCTACTGATTGCTGGGAATACTTCATTACGCCTTCAATTAGTTAATGTACCAGGTTCGCAGAAGCAGCTATACTGCGACGTCACAACCCCCACGCCAAGACCTTTTGTGCCCAAAGAGTTGCGCAGGACCATTTTTCTGAGCCTGCACTCATTGAGCCATCCAGGTACTAAAGCGTCCGCAAGATTGGTCTCTGACCGATATGTATGGCCTGGCGTTAGGAGAGACTGTCGTGAGTGGGTTCGCACTTGCTTGGCTTGTCAGCGCTCTAAAACCACACGACACGTCTCCGCTCCATTGCACGCATTCAAGTTGCCGCGGTCGAGATTCGCCTTTATTCACATAGATCTCGTAGGACCTTTGCCATTGTGTCAAGGTTTTCGCTATTGTCTCACCGCCGTCGATCGTTTTACGCGTTGGCCTGAGGCAATACCGTTAGTAGACATAACCGCAGAAACAGTGGCAAAGGCTTTGCTGAGTGGCTGGATCTCCCGCTTCGGCTGCCCATCGGATATCGTAACCGATCGAGGTAGGCAGTTCGAATCAGCACTTTTTAAATCGTTGTCAACCATTGCTGGGTTCCAACATCGCAGAACAACTGCATACCACCCTGCCTGTAACGGGTTGGTGGAAAGATTCCACCGTCAACTCAAGGCTGCTATCACCTGCCATGCAAATGATAGTTGGGTGGAATCTCTTCCACTAGTCCTGTTAGGCGTGCGCAGCGCCTACAAAGAAGATGCTGAGGCTTCCGCTGCCGAATTAGTTTACGGCCAGCCAATGCGCCTCCCAGGCGAATTTTTCGACCCACAAGTTGACGAGACTGTCGACATGACGGACTACCTCTCTCGGCTTCGGAGTATTGTTCGGAGTCTACAACCGTCACCAGCATCCAGACACAACGGCAAACTCAAAATTTTTATTCATAAGGAATTATCCTCTTCGACTCATGTCTTCCTTAGGGACTGCACTGCTGGTGGCTTAAAACCGGCATACTCGGGTCCTCACAAGGTCATTGAAAGAGGTGACAAGGTTTTTAAGTTAATGGTGAACGGTAAACAGGTTGCCGTATCGATAGACCGCATTAAGCCTGCCTTCATACTTCATGACCCTGACAACACGTCATACTCACCACATACCACTAACATACACCATAGCATACCGCAATCACCACTCAACACTAACACTCATCACTACACACCCACAGCGGATAACCGAGGCTTACCTTCCCCTGATGATGGCGTCATCAAGGCGACGCGGTCAGGACGTCGCGTTAAATTTCCCGACTATTATCGCCCTTGACGGTCTCTGGAAGGGGGTGATGTAGTGACCTACTTTTATTTATTAAATCTTATTTTGTTCGATCTAATTAAAATTAAATATAAATTATGCGTTTGTTTAAAATTAAATTCAAAAATAATTTATATACATATTTACAACTTAACAACTAGTATTATATAAATTCAAAAAGCAAAATAAAATAATTTATGTAACTAACATTCAATATACAAACATATTTACATTAGTAGATAATTACTTATCAGCTGGCCGGCGCAGCTATGACGCGTCTATTGTTCTAGCGATCGCCCGCCGGTCGACCGGTTGGCTCGCTACGTCACGCGTTCCACCGCGCGCGAGCGGGGCAGCGCTATCGTTGCGATGCGCTCGCGCGGGCGGACACAACTACAGAGGTCTAACTCGCCAGTACGCTACTCGCATCTACCACCGCTGTTACGATAAAAATCATAGCTTCGCCGCGCTTTAGTTTACTGTGTTTTAAACCTAGCTTTATTCTAATTCTGTTCTCTGTCGCTTATCTATATTTCTATCACTCCTTCTTCTCTGTGGAACTCTTGTGTGTGTGAACTGTAACCTGTGTCTGTGCAATAAACTTTCATACTACTTCTTGTGTACTTGGGCTTTATATTCATTTCTCCCAACTCCACACACATCATCTCATCTTCATCTACTACACGCGTATTGCAAGAAGCGACGACGATAATGTTATCGGGCAAATGGATAAGCATCTGTTCATTAAATTATCGTTACGTGTTACCTAAATTTGTTACGGATTTCAGACGGACGTCGCTAATCACGATGGTATGATTGAAAGAATAATTACTTGCTTAGTGGCTGAAATTCGACCGTGTTTTAGTGAATTTCAGTTTTTTTTATATCAGCACCCTTTTTACCTAATACGATGCCAAATGCCACACGCCTCAGAGTGAGGAATATGCTCAAAAGGGTACAAAGTTTAACCATAGCGTAACAATGTATTTGCACTAATTACCGTGTAGTTCCTTACTTACATATCAACATAAATACATAACATTTATATAAGTTATACATACATTTATTTTGAAAGAAATAAACTTATATTCTTCTACTTCAAATATTTTAGCTTGTACATTTAACCAGAAACAACACTTTGAAGTCAAAACATTTTTATTAAGTTACTGTTGGATGACTAAGAAAAAATCCTCTCACATACATATTGCTTAAGATCTGTTTTTATTTCGACCTTGTTACAATAATTATTACGATGCACTAGTCGAGAACTAACAGCTGAGGTTAACAATAGTCACGCATCATGTGTTTCTGTAACATGTATTAATGTAACGTATGTGCACGCTTGTTTTAATTTACGCGGTAAGTAGGATGATAACTAAATTGTGTGTTGGTTATTTTACTAGTAGGAAGTGTTAATTTTTCTATTAATTAGTTGGAATATTTGTCATAATGTTGTAGTAGCTTCAACGTTATCGTGTATGAGAAAGCTAAGGCTATCCAGACCTTTAGCTGTTGTGGCCTAGTGGTGAGACCAGTAGACTAAGATGTCATAGGTCTCGAGTTCAAACCTATGGCACGCGCCACTGACTTTTCGGAAGTTATGTGCGTATTTATCACATGCTCAAACGGTGAAGGAAAACGTCGCGAGGAAACCTGCATGTTTGAGAGATTTTCTCGGTGCTATGTCAAGTCTGCCAACCCGCAGTAGGCTAGCGTGGTCGACTATATAGCCTAACCCCTCTAGTGAGAGGAGACCCGTGCCCAGAAGTGGGACAATAATGGATGATGATGAAGGCCATCGGAGGCCGGAAAATCTGTGTATAACTGGGGCGTTATGTAGATATGGTCAGCTGCCAACTTATACTAGGACCGTAGACTATAGCTTCATCCCTCTGAAATGAGTGGAGACTGGTGCCCAGCAGTGGGAGTAGAAATAGATTGAAGATGTTGCTGATGACGATTTATAATTCCTTTCCGAATCAACTTACTCGGAAGATTTAAAATCATATATTATAGCGCATTCTACAGTGACGATTTTGATGTAGTCTACTTCAGCTACGACTTAATTCAATACTATAATAATATTTAATCATTTAAGGCAGAGCACGATATATAGACAGGCTGAGCAGAGATTTTATGAGCTACATACATGTCAATTCCTACACGAACACGAGTGCAAGTAATTCTAGTCATTACATAAAAAAAATATACACATCTACATATATTTTATATCCAAATGCACGTGTGTGCTGCATACGTAATTGACAAAATTGAACTCATAGCATTCCCATCTAGCCTATTGTCTCTGAGTGAAAGCGACGCGATAGTTAATAACCTTGCAAGAACAAGAGGAAATTATATGAAATAGCTGTTTATTGAATGTTGACGACGTAATTCATGATAAACAAATAAATTGTTTCATAAGTTATGCGAGTGAAAGTGTGTTGTGACTTATTTATATATCTGTTGTTGTTAGTACAAGCACTAAATCGTCGCTACTTTTGATATTAGAGGATAAATATTATGATGATGCCTGTATGCGCACTGGAAGGCCGTTGATATCTACCACAAGGGTACAAAACAATCTTCCGGCCCGCCTGATGGTAAGCGGTTACAGTAGCCTATAGACGCTTGCAACACCAGAAACGTCGCTCGCGCGTTGCCGACCCAATAGAAACCGTTAAGGTTCTTAAAATTAGTTTTAGTTAATGTTATATGCACTTTATCGGGAGATATTGTCATAAACTTTTAAGTACCAAGGCCATGTTATCCCAGGTCCAATCAGCTGTTTGATGAAGGCTTTAATGCGCTAAACCCTTTACGTACACACATACATATGTATATTATGGACCAAAGTCACGGCACAAGTACCTAATGATTCGCCGACGAATGAAAATGAATCGACGTCGATTAAAATCAATGGACATTAAACGCCGACGTCGTCAAGTTCGAATTGTAGATTCGAGAATAAAAATTATGTTAGAGTAGCACTCCTTGGTTTTCGTATACTAAAATATCCAGAATTATCCATCATGAAAGTTGAAATATTTGCCCTGTCAAACGGAATTTGAGCAGTGTTTTGAAGCTATAGTTACTTCTTTGGACCTGAATGTTGGCAAGAATAGAAAGTTGGGTTCTAATTCAAGAATATTATGGGGAATGAAGAAATAATAAGAAGTGTGTTTAAGATTAAATAAGATGGACAGACTGGACAACAATCAAAGGTTCTCATTCTCATATATGCCATGACTAAAACCTTTCTTTTCTTTTCTCCTTTAAAGGAAATGTAGTTGTATTCATAGCTATTAACTATTGTTGACTATTATTAGCTTATTTAGGAATATACATATATATACCTTTCTCTATCCTTTAAATATAAGTAATTATAACAAGACAATACAAAAGTGTGAGTAGGTATAAAGATGAGTAAATACAAAAGGCAAAATTGATCAAACAAATTACATGTACATACATATATATAATTCTATATTATTTAATTTAACTTGTCTAGTCTAGGAACCAAGTCACTAACGGATTTAAAATTATATTCATTTAGGATTGTGACAACAAATAAATGTATATTTATATATTTACCTGTTTTCCTGTATGATGTTGTTGGCATGCTGTGTAATAACTCCCGAGAATGTGAGTGCTTGGCTGATGCTTTGACCAATGGCATCCTGTGATGATATTACCAGGTTCTCCACCGATTTTCTCCTGAACATATCAATTTTTATTTATTAACACTGATAATTAAACAACACTTGCAAATTTCTACAGGGAAAAGGAACCATTACATCAATATTATTTACAACCAAAACATATATTGAATTCCTAGAATAAATTTACTTATTACTTTTCATTTAAATATGTTCTTATAGTAATGTATAGTAAGGTTTTATCAACACCTTAGAAATTATACACTAAGAACATATATACTTGACATTTGGTAAATTACTTCATTAGTATTTCATACATCCACCATTATTGTAATAAATTATCATAATTCAAACTTATATAATAAAATAAGCTGTGATATGCACTTGGATTCATAAACTGGAATTCTTATATCATACAAATGAAATCATAACATAATTAGTATATATACAACCTAATTACTATTTAAGACATAATTATTCATAATGTTTAAATTTGTTGTTTGTGAGGACAAATTAAGCTAAATGAACTGTAAGTTTAATTAATTCTTGGACAGCAAACTGCATAATGATTTATGCATGCAGTTATTTCATAAGTGTTCTGCATAACTTATCTTGGGTAGGAGAACCTATAACAAATAGTTTAGCTCAGTCATTTTTATATATTGCTGAATTGCTATTTTATGTTGCCTCTAATCATAGTTGTATGTATTACATGTTTACTTAATTAGCACAGTTATCATATGAAGTTTAGGTAAACTTTAACAATGGAAATTTTAATAACAATATAGCGGATAAAAATAACATGACGACCTAGTCATTGTTATTGTTAATTCCTCTGAAGTTAGGTAAACAAAGTTTTAAGAACCATGCACATTACATTACAATATCAGGTGAGATTTTTCTAAGATAATTAAGACGTGGATGTGGACTTGGAGAGTAGGTTTGAATAGAAAGGAGCTGAATATAATATTTACCACCTGCATTGCGGGATGAAAAGGATACGAAGATCAATGACCTATCATCATCGGGACGACTCATTTGACGTATCCCAGACTTACAAGTATCTAGTAATATCTAGTAAACAACACAAACAATGTCCAGTGACGAATACAACAACATAATCGTTCTATAATTAGGAGAAATGCGTATATTACTCACATCGATATGGCGATGTTTCGGCTATCTAGCTCTGAAGAAGTCATTTTCACAGGTTTGTTTAGTTCACTTTTGTACCTGCCACTAGAGAGCTATCATTAACAGCTGCGTTTTTTGCTTTCATCATCCAAATAATGGATTTTTTTGAACAAAAATATAAAATTGATCTCCGTAGCCGTAGTTTCACTGACAACTAAATATTTAATTGCCAGTCTAATAAATTCATTCTGAATTATAATCCAGCTCTCTACAGATAGAAGAGTCCGCGTTTTTCTAATGATGCGTAAAGACTAGGACTGCCAAAGCTAACGAATTAATTTCTTTTGGCATACTGGCCCTATTATGCGAAAGTCGGCAATATACGCGCAGTGAATAGTATAATATATCTTAAGGTAAGGATATGTAATACAGTATAATATAAAGTTACTATAATAATCGACACAGCTACAAAAACCAGTGTGGGTCCATATTGTGTATTGACAACCCGTTTAACTCCGCGGTAGTTAACGCTGCCTGCTGCACTATGGATCCCGGGTTCGAATCCCAGTAGGGAGAAATGTTCGTGTGATGAGCATCAACATTTATTTCCGAGTCATGGATGTATTTATGTATTTACAAAAAATATATATATGTAGTATGTCAACCAACTAGTATCCGGAACTAGTTGGCACTGTGTCATAATGTCCAGGAATATTTATTTATTTATTGTGTCCGTACGTGTTTCAAGTTCAACTAACTTTATAGAGTTATGGTTCATAATTTTATGAAAAAATCCCTTGCCATGTCGTGCTGCCACCGCGTGCTGGTCCTTATATTACACATAAATCTCACTCTCCAAAAATTTTACGTAAAATAAGCTTATCAATCGACAGGGCAGCCTGTAAGCAACGACGCGATTATGCCATTTAGCATCTGAAATTATACCAAATGTGATGGTATTATACCATACTGCCCATTCTATGTCGGATAAGCTTTTTTTTTTAGCTCAAATCCGTCGATTATTCGATTATCCTTTGCAGAATTAGCGGACAACTTCCCGGCATGACATTTTTTTTTGTGAGCGTCTTGCTTTGGTATCGAATTATACCAAATGATCATGGATCCACATGGATACAATACATCGTCCAATTATACCAATTTGGTATCAAAAGATAAAATCTGGCAGCCCTGCTACTCGACGGTGATACTCGACCTTTACTGACAAGGACTTGACTTTACATTTTACGCTCTTACTGTCAGTTCCAGATGTCACTTTCTGCGACGACTCTGCCATGTACAATTGTACACGTGTGGTTATTTTGAAATATTGTAATGTAATGTATGTTAACATTTCTGTGTAGTATACGATTTAAACATGGCAGATGAAACTGCTTTTGATAAAAAGAAGTCGCATCGCGCTAAACAAGCCGGGCGCAAAGCAGAAAAGAAGAAAAACAAAAACAAAGTCGATCAGTCTAACCTAAGTGCACGACAGAGAAATCCTAAGGCTTTTGCTATACAGTCTGCAGTGAGGGCTGAGAGGCAGTTCCGTCGACGCGAAGATGTCATTGCCAAGAAACAGCACATCCCACAAGTGGACAAAACTCCCCTGGAACCTCCACCCATCGTTGTGGCTATCGTCGGCCCACCCAAAGTCGGTAAAACCACGCTCATCAACAATCTGATCAAGAGTTTTATCAAAACAAATGTGACGAGCACCAACGGTCCAATAACCATTGTAACATCAAAAAAAAGGCGCATCACATTGATAGAATGTAACAACGACGTGAACTCTATGATCGATATCGCTAAATGTGCTGATCTTGTGTTGTTGCTGTGCGATGCTAGTTTTGGGTTTGAAATGGAGATATTTGAGTTCCTAAACATATGCCAGGTACATGGCATGCCTAAAATCATGGGTGTTCTCACACATCTAGACATGATAAAGAATGCAAAAACACTGAAAACCACAAAGAAAACTCTTAAACATCGGTTTTGGACTGAAGTGTACTCCGGCGCAAAGTTATTCTACCTGTCTGGTATTATACATGGAGAATATTTGAGGAATGAAATAAAGAATCTGTCTAGATTTATCTCAGTGATGAAGTTTAGGCCGCTAAGCTGGAGGATGACCCATGCATATGTGCTGGCTGATAGATTGGAAGATATTACAAGTCAGGAGCTCATCAGAAAAGATGCAAAGGTGAACAGAGATGTGGTGCTGTATGGCTATGTAAGAGGAGTGCCGCTTATGAAAGATTCAACTGTTCATATAGCAGGTGAGATTGTAGTGTTGCTACTAATTCATTATATATTAAATATTTCAGGTGTGGTTAATGTGATGTGCATACTCCTAGCAGTTTATTGTCAATTATATAATAAAGAGTCAGATATCATGTTGATGATTCATAATTTTTAATAGTTTACAAAATAATTATAATCCTCTAAATCACTTAATTAGGACATTGGAGTTACAAGAAAAAATAATTAGTTTAGAATATATTAAGTGTTTGATAAATTAAGTTTCTGCTGTAAGCCTAGACATTCAAGTCTCAAAACATTTGTCTACATGCTAGAACACTTAACTTGTTAATATAAAATTACCACATGTTAGAAAAATGTAATAATATCAAAGATATATTAAATCTGCACAATTACCTACGTATTCTATGTGTATTTTTAACTAATAGATTTGTAAAATGTAAAAACTCTGGAAACAATTTACATTGTAGCTAAGGTGTATAATATAATAGGATTTTCACATACCTTGAAAGTTCTTG
Organism: Craniophora ligustri; assembly: GCA_905163465.1. Lineage (NCBI taxonomy): Eukaryota > Metazoa > Arthropoda > Insecta > Lepidoptera > Noctuidae > Craniophora > Craniophora ligustri. The sequence continues at coordinate 755,739 of LR990963.1, forward strand.
AAATTTCGATGATTACTTAAATACTCAATTGTCTGGTTTTCACATGTAGACAATATTCTGTTGGAATTATTTACACAACTCAATCAACTATTTGAAGCTACAGTATACTAGTTCACACTGTTTAAAGTTATGTTAATTTACTAACCCCAGCAGTCATTGCTAGAAGACAGCTAATGTAGATACTATATAGTTATACACCACATAGAAAAAAAATGGTTTTGACTTATTATTTACTTTTGAGTCGTATTTTGTATGATGAACTTATACTAAGATATCCTTGGTGATTGTTTCAGGTGTTGGAGACATGAAGATCAGCGAGTTGTCATATCTACCAGATCCATGTCCACTCCCAAGCAGTGAGAAAAAACGACATCTCATGGAAAGAGAGCGACAGATATATGCACCCTTCTCAGGTGTTGGAGGCATTGTCTATGATAAAGATGCAGTCTACATAGAGTTGCAGGGCTCACACTCACACAAAAAAGAAGATGAAGAAACCAATGAGAAGAAAGCTCTCCTGAAAAATGTTGTAGAAACACGAGAAACAGTTGATGAACAGATGCAAGAATCTGGCTTTAAATTGTTCAGTGGCGGAGCAGTGATCTACCCTGATATGATCAAAGATGACGAATATTTACAACAGAGTAAGAAAGCAGATTCAGATGATTCAGATTCTGATGATGAAGGTAATGACAGTGATTCTGATAATGACAGTGGAATAGATCAGAGTGAAAAAGACGAGAAGACTAAGAAACTTCCATGGGATAATAATTCAGAAGATGGCTCAGGAGATGATGAGGATAGAGAGATAAGTGACGAGAATGAAGGTAAAGCAAATGAAGGTGTTGGAAGCGATGAAGATAGCGATAGTGATTCAGAAGAAGAATTACAAAAAGAAGAAGATTTTGGCATGAAATGGAAAGAAAAGTTAGGAGAAAAGGCAACAGAAGCATATATGCAGAGACAAAAAACATCGAAAAATATAATGAAACTGGTGTACGGTGATTTTGAAATTGGAAACAAAACTAAAAATAAGAAAGACGAAGACTCTGATGATGAAGGTGATGAAGAACTAGGTGGTCTTTTTAAAAAAGTAACAGATACACAAAAGAAAAAGCATAAAGAAAAGGAAAGGTTGGACTTAGAAGAGTGCTCATTCTTCTATGCACTTAGTGAACCAAATCTAAGAGACTGGACCAGTGAAGAAAACAAACAATACCTTATCAACAACTTCGTCACTGGCAAAAGATCAGCTGATGAAGATGCATCAGAACTTTTGAAACTAGATGATGCTAGTGATGGTGATGATGAACTATATGGTGATTTTGAAGACTTGGAAACTGGAGAAAAACATGCAGCAGAAGACACAGAAAAGTCTCAAGAAACTGGTACTAAACGGCAAGCAGAACCAACAAAATCTGAAATACTAGAGAAAAAAATGAAGCTAAAAGCTAAATTTGATTCTGAATATGACAATCCTGATGACCACAGAATCAAAGGAGACCACTCCTATTATGAAAACTTAAAAGCAGAAGCATTAAAACAATCAGAACTAAACAAATCAGTTTTCGAAAACTTAGATAATGGTTTGAGGGTAGAAGTCGAAGGTTTTAGACCAGGGTTGTATGTTAGAATGCTTTTCAAAAACATGGCTTCTGAATTTGTGACAAATCTCGATTCTAGTTACCCGATACTTATTGGAGCTCTGAATATGGCCGAGCAAAACATAGGTTTTGTATCCTGTAAAGTGAAAAAGCATAGATGGTATAAGAAGATATTGAAGACTAATGATCCTCTCATCATTTCGTTGGGGTGGCGTCGCTTCCAAACATTGCCCATATATTCAAAGATAGAGGATGACTTGAAATGCAGGTACTTGAAGTACACTCCTCAACACGTTACATGTAATATGCATTTCTATGGTCCAATAACACCACAAAACACTGGTTTTCTAGCCTTACAAAGTGTGAACAACAATACAAACGATATTAAACAAGTAGGCTTCAGAATAGCTGCTACAGGAAGTGTTAATGAAATCAATAAGTCCACCCAAATAGTAAAGAAACTGAAACTAGTTGGCACACCATTGAAAATATACAAAAAGACAGCATTTATCAAGGACATGTTCACGACCACTTTAGAAGTCGCGAAATTCGAAGGAGCTCGAATTAAAACTGTTTCGGGTATCAGAGGGCAGATCAAGAAAGCACTGAACAAGCCAGAGGGCGCTTTCCGAGCAACTTTCGAGGACAAAATTCTGATGAGCGACCTCGTGTTCTGCCGGACTTGGTTCAAGGTAGATGTTACGAAGTTCTATGCACCAGTCGTAAATCTATTACTGCCTATAGAATCAAAGAACGCCTGGCAAGGCATGAAGACTAAGGGACAGCTCAAGAGAGAAAAGAATATTAGAAACGACGCAAACACTGACTCAATGTACACAGAAGTGAACAGAGCTCCGAAAGTGTTCAAGCCTTTAGTGATCCCCAAAAATCTACAAAAAGGATTGCCATACAGATTTAAACCTAAGGAAAAGTCCACCACTCTGTCAGGCGTCAATCCGAAAGATAAATTCAAAAATAGGATAGCGGTTATCAAGAGTCCTGCAGAACAGAAAGTCTCGAATGTCATGAAGATGTTAAAGACTAACTACGAGAAGAAGAAAGTGGTGCAGAAGGAAGCCACGGCACAAAGGCTCGAGAAACACAAGAAGCAACTGGAAGCAGAGGAATGGAAGAAACTGAAACGCCAGAAGGAATTGAAGAAGAAAATTTGTAGACATTTAAGTAAAGTTGGTAATAAAAAGAAGCCTCAAATGTGAATATTGTTTTATTTTTAACCGACTTCATACTGAACCTTCTTGGTAGCTTTTTATATTTTATAGTGACTACACTGTAAATAAGCCTATAAGTGAGATGAATCATCTTAAGGTATTATAGCCAAGGTGTACTGATGTACATCCAGATTGTCAGAATCCCATGCAATTCGAAATAATTTCTTAGAAAAATCCAAACACTGCTGGACCTGTAAAATCAAATTTATCACCTTTCACTTGACATCCGCGTTAACAGTCATTAGATTATAGAAGCAACTTTTTAGATTTGAATTTTTAGGGAATTATAAAATAAATGTAGAGTTAAGTAAATAAAACAAAACATTGTATCGTGTAAATTGTATTTACCTCTTATCATTATGCATAACGTATGCCGTCATCGCACTTTTGATAACTGTTTTTACAAACGTACAGAATACACATTAGTACAGATTACATTTGTCAAAATAAACATTGTCTAGTTAACAATTTCGTTATGACATCAAAACAATGGCCATTAGAAGGGTTCACCGATATACCGATTATCTAGTCGAGGGCCAAAGCGATCATTTATAACACGGAAAGCGTTGGAATGTAACGCGCGTGCCGGTGACAGACGCACACACTCGCGCGCGGCCCGGTACGATACACCTCCCGTCGCTGAACAAGCTATGCACACACAGGCGAAATTATATATGTACATATCCAATTCATTTCACTAATAAACATACTTTACATTAATTCCTTAACGTGAAGGTAACTTTATTCTTTGGTAGCGCGAGCCACTGGGACTTAAAATCTTGGAAAAATAGTAAATTTTTTGTTCGATACGGGTCTGATTGTGCTTGATCGGAGTGTGTTGGAATGTGATAAAATTATTCTAGTTATTGTTCGGTCGCGTCCGTTCCAACTGTGGTTACTTGGCACTTGTGGAGGTCACACATGTCGCACTACGGCACTCGGGAGTACGCTGAGGACATTGAAACAACTGGCAACACTTGATCGCGTTAATACAACTTTATTGTGGATCACTTTGTCCCCGGATTTGTAATGTCGGGTACGAGTTTGTAACATTACATAATTTATTTGAAAATAGAATGATACTCACTAAATCTTATGGGAAAATAATCGTTCACTATGATTTGTTTCCTTACCAAATTTTAAAATTAATAAAACATAATTGACTTACATAAAAATCGATTTTCGACGAAATTATACTCATATTAATACACTCGTAACGCAATATTACAAACCCGTGAACAAATAATGTGGACTCGGACGATTTGGACGTCTGCCTACGCTAACTGAAGGGGAACATATAAAACAGTATGATTACAAAGCGACCGCACGGCGGCCATGACACATCGCCTATCCTACCTCATACCCAAACTTTATACAAAACTTGATTAGCTATGTCGAAAAGCTATAAGTAGGTACACTAACAGTTAACTAAATAACCATCTTGATACTTGCATTGTATACAAACATTATGTAGCTAATATATTTATATTATGTATATGTATATATTCATATCATATATAATTTTATTTGATAATGAAACGATGATGTGTACGTATGATATTGAGTCAGGCTTTATTGACGAGACGTCAGATCCGCGACGGCGAGGGTACGACACTGCGTGTTTATTTATGTATTTCACTTTAAATTCTTTTATTAACAATCCACCTATCCATGATTCTAGATATTTTGAGCTCAACCGTTGAAGTTACAGATAACACAGTATTGTATTATAATTAATATTGATTTCTTACAGTTACGCTAATATTAACATTGAAATAAAACTATTTTATCCCGACGTATCCTTTACATCATCCATGGTAACGAGCAGATCGAAATGTCGAGATAAAAAATACCTACAGCGAAAAAACCCCTAAAAAGAAGTTTTACTTCAATATTGAATATTGTTTCTATTTTCCATTAGCCTATTCTCAGTAATATAATAAAATATCGTGCGTCGTGTGGTACCCTCGCGTGTCGTAACACTAACCTAACCACATCGACTAGCCGCCGCAGTTATATAGCGAAGTGTGGGACACTGCCGACATAGTCAGGGAAACATTCACGGGGCAGAAAACTTACTACAGTTACTACAGTTGTACGACCGTATGGTTGTAGGTCACATTTAATGGGGTCTGACCTTATTTAATATTAGTTAATGTGTTACTTTACAGAGAAATCTATTTATTTGCGTTTATTACTAACACTCCATTAAAATTTTATATAATGTGTGAAATTTTATGACTGTCCTAAAAACACATAAAATAAGGAACTGTAGATACAGATTATATAAGAGGTATTTTTGATTTTGATCCCCTCGTAATGTCTCCCTGACTACGTCCACATAAACAATAGATTAAGTATAACCGCAAGAATGTTCCGTCCGTCACACCATTCCGCTCCAGTGCCCCAGTCGCGTCACCCAATACAAAGTGAACACGATTCACATTCCCACCAATTATTTTATGAACAATTTTGAAAATGCACCGCCGTCAAAGTTTGTAAGATGCCATTAGCAAGAAGTATTTAGTCATGAGCAACTGATGAAAGGGTTTAGGCGCGTTATTTTAATATTAAGGATTTTTTTTTGCATCTTGCAACATTTGACGCCCGGCATAACCTTAGTCCGAGAAGTATATATCCGAATTTTAACTACGATTAAAAATTAATTAATTTTATAAAAAAATCACACCGGTGGCGCCGTCTCTCACCTAACTATTAATACTGTTACTCGATAAATGTACACACTGGGGTGTTGTGATACGCGACAACCGTAACACAAACGATTACTGAGGTAATTTTTATAATAAACCGGTATATTTAATACATTTCCTATAATAACTTAATAAATAATAAAATCTAGTTAATAAATAAGCGGTTATCATTACAAAGTAATAATACAATAAAAATCCTTTCAGTTTTGAACACATCTTAGCTAAATATTGCTATTACACCTACAGTCGATAGAAATGATATAAACGATAATATTTACAATATATTTGCTACTGGTTAAAAAGATTCACTTTTCAAACTAAAATTGCTTTAGCTATACATTTCATTAAGTTTTATTTAAATATCTATTGAATTCGCTGAGCGGTGTACGTTATATTGGATATAAATTCATGTGTTTTTTTAACAACACACGTAAGTGATGTGAATTTTATGGTCCTTCAATCATACACCGCCCAGCGACTGAACAAATAAAACTACAACATTCATGTTATTCGCGTGGCAGCCCTACCTACAGTCAGAGCAACCAATGGCTTTATACAAAATCTAGTCTTTATGATAATCAAGGAAGAATTATAGAAGAGAGCGTAATGTGTCAGTAAACTGTAAACATGTATCGGTAAATTATGTATGGAAATTTGAAACATACTATATATTTTTAAAAAAACTTTAACATCTTACTATATTTTTAGACTAGTAGTAATATTCCAAAAATACAATTTCGTCTACACTTTTTTTTAATTTTTATGTTGTACTCATATGCCTTTATTTATGCACCTGTTTTTAATATATAGTCAAGATTTTCGTCGTTAATATGTGCCAACGAATATATTTGGTATCATTCAATGTACGGTAGGGCTGCCACGCACCGGAATATTTGTAAAACGCTTAACAAAAATATACCTAGCTAAGTTTCAGCTGAACTAGTAGCGAGTTAATAAAATAGAAGTTTACAAAACAATGTAATAACACTGTACATAAGACTAGTATCGCGCCCCCTACTGGCGGTATTGGGGGGGGCACACATTCATCTACATAAAGCTATGTATATACACACCTCAGCGAGGCACTTGGTAGATACGGCACACGAAACGACCCCACATACTGTGCTACACCGTTTAACCAATAATGTTTGTGATTTTCAAGTAATCCCAACCAGGAAATTATTATAAACAGAAGACAATAATTTCACGTCAATTTAATATTTACCCTACCTAGAAACTTAATTACTAATGATAAGTTGTGTATGAAACTTGTAAAATGTGTGACACAAATAGACTGAATGGGATTTCAACTGTCAAACTTGCCACACACATTACGGTATACGTAACAGGTATACCTGTCCGATTTCGATGTAGATTTATACCTTTACTTTTATTTTTTCGTATTGACACTTCAATAGTTTAATTTTCAGATATAAACTAGTCGCAATAAACCAAAATTTCATGATCTAACGCATTATCATTTCTGCGTTAATAATAATAAAGTTCAACAAGTATTTACTAAATAAATTTATTCTTATTCTTTATTCTATTTTTGACAATTCAAGTACCTGTAATTGCCCTTATATAAATAAAGACTGAGGTTTAAATAATAAATTAAAGATGCAGTTTTCTTTTATTTAATTTAATGTGAACAGGTAAAACTGTCATGTATACCGGTACGAGTGAGGGTACTTGTAGATTAGTTGAAATACATGTATGTTGGTAGTCGTATCGCCGCCGCCTAGCATTAATGTAATCTCTCACAACACAGTCACTTCACTAGTAGCTGGCCGACCTCACAGTCCGCAATTAATCCAGTTTAAAGTTCACCTACAAACCAATTATAATTAAGAAATTGTACTTCGATAAAGTCCTTCTTAAAGTATTTTGAATTGGATCAAATTATGACGACTGTTTTAAAGTTTGTTGTCATGAAAAGATCCATCAATGAGAAGAAAAGTTAATTTAGTTAATTACCGACTGTGTAATCGACAATAATACATGTATATTAGTTAAAATATAACTAATATTTGGCATCAGAGTATGACAATGTTTTCTTTTTGCGTGTACCGTGTTTCTTTTTTTTTTTTCATAAAATGGCAAAGATTTTTGACTCCTGGACTATCACAAAGCGGTGCTTCATTGATAGTCTAAGAGTCTGACACTATCAACTATTGCGATATATAAGGCTATTGTTTAAACATTTTGTATAGGTTTTTGGGAGTTCTTTTTACCTAAAACAATCGCATACATTACCTCATGGTATTTATGTATGATTATAATATTATTTTAGATGAATAGTTCCCAAATAACAGCCAATAATGCTAAATAACATGTATACTGTACATCTAAGTTAATACTTTAAGGCGAGTAATACTTGTTACAGTTATCAGAACACGGTACAGCGCGGCGTGGCTACTTGTTGTATCCAAGTTATATTTTAATAAATATCTGATTACAAGTTAAGTACATAGTCTACAGATTTCAGAGCACTTTGTATTCATATAAGAAGGCTTAGCTACAACTGTTTAGTTTATACACATCACGGAGAAACATTATTGTATCAACAACTTACCGACACTATGATAGCATTTTATAGTACTTTGGTAAATATCGTGAAGGCTAGATTACCAGGAGACTTAGTTAACAATAACAAGCGGATACGTGGCGACGTTATAACCACTATATTTACAATATTAACACGTACAAATTGTTTAACGGAATTAACAAGCGTATTACTATAAAATGCCGCCATATTTTAATGAATTAACTGATGAACCACCGATGCCGAGCCGCGTTACAGACTGGCGAGCTGTCGGGCTGGTTGGTTGTGAATAAAACAATTTGTACCAAATAAATAGTGTGGTATAGTTAACGTATGACTATAGTTCTGTGAGCGTGGCGCGAGGCACCGCGCCCGCGGCCGAGCTACTGCACGTAGGACGTGGCCTGGAAGAGAAACACACCAAACAATTAGTACTTATTCACGAATAAATTATCTCAAAAGGCTTGAGAAAATGGAGAATGAAGACAAAGGGTCTGCGGTTTCCTAATCTGCGGGTTGGGAGGCTTCACACACCATCGAGAAAATTTCTCAAGCATGCTGGTATCGTCACGATATTTTCCTTCATGTTCGTTTATGTGATAAATACGCACAAAGCTTCCCAAAGCTTATGCCAAAAGTCAATGGTTTGAGACCTTTGACAGCTCAGTCCACAAGGCGGGTTGACCGTGTGCAAATAACTTCAATAAAGTTTCAAATAGATTGTAGTTAGTGTATGTATGTGGTGTAGCCGTTACCTAGTTGAGCGTGTGGTGTCAGGAGGTGGCGTGGTCGTGTTGCAGGCGGGCGGTGCGCTCGGTGCCGGCCACCAGCAGGTTACTGAACTCCATATCCAGGATCTGTCGCGCCTGCAAATAGAATAAACATATTTTATTAAGTAGCTTTGCAATAGACCACCAAAGTTATCTGAATACTGTATAAATTACACAAAAATTCCAGACTTTGTCACACGCATATTAATTAAATTTTTCTCTACTGTCTCGGGTCTAGTAGTTATAAGAGCGTGGTTGTCTAACAACCATAATCTAAGTTTGACTTTAAATAAGTTTAACAGTAATTTTATAAGCTTTTCGTGATGGTCTGTTATGTTACCTGCGTGTTCTGCGTGGGTATCTGCAGCGCCAGCGCCATGCTGTTGGCGTCGAAGTTGTCGTCCAGCGCTATGAGGGCGCCGTGCACGCCGCTCTCTGACAGGTTGTTCGCGTATTCCTGTACAAGGCACGGGTTAAAAACACCCAGTTAAAGTTTAGCCGTTCACACCTTGTTATATGTCGATAAGTTTTGCTTTGGATAATGAGACGCAAATCTATATAGGTATATTAGGTATATATCATCATCATCATCATCATCATCATCATCAGCCTATATTCGTCCACGCCTGGACGTAGGCCTCCCCTAGTGAACGCCACAGAGCTCGATCTTCGGCTCTATGTAGGTATACATACCTATATAAAAATGAATCTTTATTTTCCTTGGTCACGGTATAGTTTGAAAACGGCTTCAACAAATTTATTGATCTTTTTTTTAAACGATTTGTTATACTTTGTAGAAGGCTTTTACGGAAAAAAAATCAAAAAAGTGAGGCAGAGCATTAAAAAAAATAAAAAACTTAACGACTAGGTAAGTATACTAACGCTTTTAATCTAACCTTATCTGTTTACATTAGAAAAGAAAAAGAAGAAAACTGACATAGCTCATTTCTACGACAGTTCGCGCAATTCGATCGCGTTCGTCTGCTGTAAATATCGTTTAACAGCTCCATATGTCGGAATATTTCTTTACATTTGACTTCCCACATCTTAGAAGACATTATATTTCAAAACAAATTATAATAATACAATTAGGCTTCGGAACATTGCGAATTTATTCAATGAAGAAGAAACAGATATCGTGCTTCTCTAGCAGAGACCGTGAAGCCGCTCGGTTGGCAACGAGATATGATCTCATTTTAAGATCTGCAGCAAATAATACACTACTGTAAAAGACTACGTGTGAACGCATATCAAAGTGACGATCGATCAGGGTGGATACACGACCAGCTGGAATACCTGGAATGCCCTCGACTTCGTCATCTTATACCGACGCCATCCATACCGACGAAAACAAAACCGACGCCAAAAATACCGACGCAACCAATACCGACGCCATCAATACTGACTCTATCAATACCGACGCCTACAATACCGATGCCATCAAAACCGACTATCGATACCGACGTATAAAATACCCACGCAACCATACCGACGCCATCAATACCGACACCAACAATACCGATGCTACAAATACCGACGCTGCCAATACCGATGCCATCAATACCGATGCCATCAATACCGACGCCAACAAAACCGACGCTTTCAATATTGACGCCACAAACACCGACGCCATCGATACCTTTTCTATCAAAACCGACGCCGCCGATAACGACGCCTCCAGTACCGATGCTATCTTTACCGACGCCACCAAAACTGACGCCCCCAAAGCCGACATCACCAGTACCGACGCAATTAATACATACTCAATCAATACCGACGCCACAAAATCCGACGCCACTGATACCGACGCCACCAATACCGACTCTATCAATACCGACGCCATCAATACCAACACAAGAAATACCGACGCCACCGATACCGACGCCTACAATACCGGCGCTATCTTTACCGACGCCACCAATATCGTCGCCAACAATACTGACGCCAACAATACCGACGCCACAAATAACGACGCCACCAATACTAAAGCCAACAATGCCGACGCCATTAAAACCAACGCCGCCAATACCGACGCCACAAAATCCGACGCCTCAAATACCGACGCCACCAAAACCGACGCCACCAAAACCGACGCCACCAAAACCGACGCCACTAATACCGATGCCTACAGTCAACAATACCGACACCATCAATGCCAACGCCACAAATACCGACGCCACCGATACCGACGCCAACAATTATAATACCGACGCTATCTTCACCGACACCACAAAAACCGATGCCTCCAATACCGACGCAACCAAAACCGACGCCAACAACACCGACGCCAGCAAAACCGACGCCACTAATACCGATGCCAACAGTCAACAATACCGACGCCAATAGCCGACAATACAGACGCCTCCAGTACAGACGCAACCGATACCGACGCCACCGATACCGACGCAGTCTTACCAACTCTATCAATACAAACGCCACAAATACCGACGCCACCGATACCGACGCCAATAATACCGACGCCACAAAAACCAACGCCACCGATACCGACGCCAACAATACCAACGCTATCTTTACCGACGCCTCCAATACCGACGCCACCGATACCGACGCCACCGATGCCGACGCCACCAACACCGACGCCACCAAAACCGACGCCACTAAAACCGATGCCAACAGTCAACAATACCGAAACCATCAATACCAACGCCACAAATACCGACGCCACCGATACCAACACCACAAATACCGACGCCACCAATACCGACGCCAACAAAACAGACGCTTTCAATACCGACGCCACAAATACCGACGCCATCAATATCTTCTCTATCAATACCGACGCCACCAAAGCCGACGCCACCATCACCGACGCCACCAAAACCGACGACACCAATACCGATGCCAACAGTCAACAATACCGACGCCAACAGCTAACAATACAGACGCCTCCAGTACAGACGCAAACGATACCAACACCACAAATACCGACGCCACCGATACCGACGCCACCAGTACCGGCGCTATCTTTGACGACTCTCAATACCAACGCCACCAATACCGACGCCAACAAAACCGACGCTTTCAATACCGACGCCATCAATATCTTCTCTATCAATACCGACGCCACCAAAACTGAGACCACCGATACCGATGCCGACGATACCGACGCCACCAAAACCGACGCCTCCGATACCGACATAACCAAAACCGACGCCACCAACACCGAAGCCACCAAAACCGATGCCAACAGTCAACAATACCGACACCATTAATACCAACGCCACAAATACCGACACCATCAATACCGACGGCACCAATACCGACGCCAATAAAATCGACGCTTTCAATACCGACGCCATCAATATCTTCTCAATCAATACCGACGCCAACAAAAGCGACGCTTTCAATACCCACGCCAACAAAACCGACGCCATCAATATAAATAAATAATAATAAATAAATGTTTATTAGACACAAATAATAATCATTTTACAAAGTTGTTACAATATGAAGGAATGCGTTGGTTATTACAATACGTACTGGAACTGGTTCCCAAACTAGGCTAGTGCCTGTATTTTGGGAGACAGTGCTCAGTCAAGAAAAATGTACAGCAGTAGACGCAGCAAACATACGAGTACAGTAAATTGTAAGAGGTAAGTTAAGCGAGAAAAACATTTTTTTTTTTTTTTTTTTTTTTTTTTTTTTTTTTTTATTTTTTTTTTATTAACAGATTTTTAATTTAATTTTGTGTCATGCAAGAGTGTTATGAGTGAGGGAATATATTATGTAAGCGTGTGTGTGTGCGTGTGTTTGTGTGTGTGTGTGTGTGTGTGTGCATGTGTGTGTGAGTGAGTGTATGTGTGTTCATATATGGGTGTGAGTGAGGAGTGTCATGTGTTAAATTATTCATCAATAATTATTCTACTCCACAAACCTTAACAGTGACTCAGTTGCTTCGTAGTCTAGATTGAGGAGCCAGGTATTTACTTTGGATTTTACCATTCTGCTTTTTAGTCCCACAATATTCACTTTGATGTTTAGAGTATTATAGAGTTTACAACCCATATTTCTGAACTGACGTCTAGCAAAGGAGGTATGGCAACGAGCTTTGGGGCATACAGGTTTCTTACTACGTTTGTTGGGATTAGGGACTGGTACAGTTTTGTGAATTTTTATAATTGACCTGAGGACAAAGAGCTGTCTGACTGTTAAAACTTTGCAGTTACTGTAAAGTTCCGCGGTGGGGTATCTAATCGGTTTATTGTTCATAACTTTTAGGACAGCTCTTTGGGCTCGCTCCAAACCAAGCAATAGGGTTTTCGCACAACCACCCCAGACCGGTATGCAGTACTGGACAATGGACTGGCAGAGGGCAAGGTATACCATCTTTAGTTTATCTGGGGAGGTCACGTACCGCAGGGTTTTGAATAGGTGTATTAACCTCCTGACCCTGGTTTTTACCATGTCAATTTGGTAGTTCCACTTTAGTCCACCATCAATCTGAACGCCCAAATATCTAGTACTGGCGACGCGAGATAGTGCTTGACAGGTGCAATTGTCTGATGAGAAGCATCTGTGTGCTATGATGTTAAAGTCAGAAGAAGGGGCGTTGATTTTGGATAAGGAGAAGGGGATAAACACAGTTTTGTCTAGATTTAAAGTAAGTAGATTATTGGAAAGCCAGCTCATGATTTGTTTTAGGGAGCTCTCAGCTCGCTCCTTTACCTCCTGCCAATTTGGACCCTCTATGACAATTGCTGTATCATCTGCGTATGTGAAAATGTCGGTGTAAGGGAGGGACATTGTACAAAGGTCGTTTACATACAACTGGAAGAGGGTAGAACCGAGAATACTCCCTTGAGGGACTCCGTAAGAGACAAAAGTCTCGTAGCTGCACAGCTCACCAATCCTAACTTGTTGGCATCTGTTTGTAAGATAGTCTTTAAATAATTTATGCGTAGAACCTCGTATACCTATTTTTTCCAATTTGTCAAGTAGGATGGGGACAGAGACTGTGTCAAACGCCTTAGATAGATCCAGAAATAAGCACAAGCACCTATTATTATTATCCAATTTGTCTATAACTGAGCTAGTTAAGTCTATCACCGCGTCTTCGGTGGAAATACCAGGCCGAAACCCGTACTGGTTTTTTGCAAGAATACCATATTTAGCCATGAACTTCTTGAGTGAATTGTTTAGATATTTCTCCATAATTTTAGACAGCGCGGGTAGAATTGAGATGGGGCGATAATTGTTGACACAGTCTCTGTCACCACTTTTGTGAATAGGCTGGATCAATGACTTTTTCAAAGCATCAGGGAAAACCCCCGAGTTTATGGCGAGGTTGCAAATGTAAGTGATGGGGGGGATCAGTGCTGTTCTGCATAGTTTGAGGACTTTGGACGATATACCATCCCACCCCACCGCACAGTCGATGCGTAGTTGACTGATAATGGTGTCTATTTCTACTTCAGTCACATCCAGTAGTACCATAGAATTTGAGGTAGCATACGGTAGCGTGCGGTATTGCTGGGTTGGGGAATAGGAAGTTGAACTAGGAAGTACAATTTTCTCTGCCAAACGTTGCCCTATGCTAGAGAAGAAGCCATTAACATGGTTAATAGATTGTGTGGGATCAGCGTGCGTACTTAAGAGCTCAGTGGGACTCTCGCTATATTTATGGGTGTTGGTAGCTTTTTTAATCGCTTGCCAAAGAGCCTTGGGATTTGAACCTGCTTCATCTATAAGTTTTTTATGATACGCATGTTTTAGCCTACGAAGGAGTCGGTTACAGAAGTTACGATAGCGGGTATAAATCAATCTAAGTGTCATATTATCAGGTGATTTCCTGCTCTTAATGTGAAGTCGGTCACGATGCTTAGTACACCGCACAAGTCCTGGTGTCATCCAGGGTTTGAGGATATTATTTTTCCTGGAAATTTTACTAGTTTTTGTGTGGGTAGACATAGCACTAGATAACAGACTGATAAAAGAATTAGTAGCTAAATTTGCGTCGTTTATCTTGAAAATTGGGGAAAAATCTAAGTTATCAATTTCTACCTTTAGGTTTAGGTAATCGATGCTGGTTTTTGTGAGACTACGATAACAGGGCGGCTTGGTTTGATCTAAGAAAATTGCTATAGGGCAGTGATCGGTTATGTGGGATTCTAGGACTAGGGTAGTGGAAAGGCAATTAGAATTAGTGAGTAAATGATCTACACATTTGTTGCTCTTTCTAGTAGGGTAGGTATGAGTAGGGAAAAAACCATATGATGCACTTAGAGTGATGTATTCGTCACAAAGGGGATCAGAGTTGTTAGGGCATATGTTAATGTTTAGGTCACCAACAAGTATAGAGTGTTTTGTCTTTAATGACTTATACACATCATTTAAACTAAGTATGAAATGTTGATGGTCATCTGATGATTTTAGTGACGGTGAGCGATATATTGCCACGATACTTAAATTATTGTTAAGTTGGCATATCAAGCAACTCGCGCCTTTGAAATAGGGCTCGACTACTCTACACTTTAAATCACTGACAGTGTATATAATAATGCCATCATTTTGGTTCGATAACATTTTTGAGGAGTGAGCAGTATAACCATTTAGTGTTGGTAAGGAATTAGTCTTGCTGAGCCAGCATTCAGTGAAAACAATAACATCAAACCTAGTTTTAGTTACCGACAGCATTACACAAAATTGGTCAAAGTTTTTATTAATACTACAAATGTTTACATGTATGATATTAAGGGTTTGTTTGTAGTTACAGAGATAGGCTGGGCAGTCCTCTGGCTGGCAGACATAAGAACAAGACGTGCAGTTTGAGTCTAGATCATTATTTATATCTTGTATATTGGCCATTTATAGTAAACAGAAATCACTGAACGAGACATCTACGTGTCTACGAATAGTACGTTTTTGCTTTTTGTAGCTTATTAGGAGTAACTTTCGTTTGTAGAATAATATGTGAGTGTTCGTGTGTAAATGTTGGTGATGTCTTGCATGAACGTATTTCTTAAATTTTAGATTTAGTTTTAATTTTAAGTTTAAACAAAAAGGAATTTTATTTAGAGCAGAAAAATATTCTATTTTTAGTACGAGAATTAATATGTAAAGCACAATTAAATATAAGCATTTAACAGATCGTTTAGCAAAACAGAGTAGTGTTTGTCGAAATAGACATACTAGTCACATGTTGCTGCATAAATCCATTAAGACTTTCTCAGAAGAGACTAGAATTTGTTTATCACCCTCTGCCTTACGAAGGAAAATGTTGCCATTAGAGGTCCAACAATATTTGAAATTGTGCTGGTTTGCGAACTCACGAGCCTGATGAAACAGCTTTTTGGCACTTACTGGGAGATAATCAGAGAAATAGACTGCTTGACGTTGACCAGGGATGTTGATCAACTTTGTGTTCAGTTTATCCTCAGTTTTTTTACCCTTATTGAATACACGAACAGCGGAGATGGAGTCCATCTTCATTTGAACAGTCTGGAATTCGGCGACTATTGGACGAGATGAGCCAGGTTTACCAGGGAGGCGGTAGATGTCACGAAGATCAGCGTGGGTAATAGGAGTTCCTATGGCTTGTCCGATCGCGCAGACTGTGTCTTTCAAATCAGCCGCGGTTTCCCTGGCGGGTTGAGGAATATTTCTAATTTCCACATTTGAGGATCGGGTTCTGAGCTGGAGGTCATGAATCTTTTTCTCAAGGTTTTCTATGCACCTATTCTGCATCATTCTTTCTCTTTGGAGGGAATCCAATTTTTCCGTAATTTCATTGTATTGGGTATTTATAAAAGACATTGAATTTATAATTTCATCATTCGACTTTTGAATAGTTCCATTTTGAGATTTTAGTTCCGTAATGTCCTTTGATAATTTTGTAATAAGTGAGTTTTGCTGATTGTACATCTTATCTATTTTTGTATTGAATTCCGTTTTCCATGAGTTTAGTAAGTCCAAGATATTCGAGTTAATGTCAGGCTCCGTTACGGTGGGGCTGTCCTGATTAGTACGAGGCCGTTTGTTTTTATTTACATTAGCAAAAGGAGTATCACTCAGTTGCAAAGCTGGAATGTCAGATTCAGAATGCGAGTGAACCTTAGAAGGAGTAAGAATCGACTCAGGCGAATGACGGACCGACATACTGTCTGTACCTTTGTAGCAACGTAGCAAAACAAAAGACTTATTCAGTGCGATTTTAAAGCGGCGTGTATAACTATTCACACTTGCCACAGTCTGTAAGCGTCGAGTGTTTTACGTAACTAGATATAAGTAGCTATAGCAGGTCGCTTGTTCATACGGCGTTCCACAAAAAATATAGTTCCAATCGACGACCCAAACCAGTTATTGATGTGACGTATGCGCACGGCCGCTCTCGGGACGCGCAGAAAAAGGAAGCAATATCACCTGTCTCCTTAACACAGCGGGTGAGTGGGGCGCCCCTGCGTCGCCTTCGCTTGGCTGCACAGCGAGGTCGTTAGGTCGAAAACTGCACTTGCACTGGTTTATGAATCACTATAGCAATTCTGCGGTTTTCTAATTAAGTGGGCGATTCACTTTAGACTTTATTAATTTAATATGCGATTAAAGAATTACGAGAACAACCAGTAGCACGTATTTACTGCGTCGTGGCTCGGACGAGAAGGTATCTTCTCTATCAATACCGACGCCACCAAAACTGAGACCACCGATACCGATGCCGACGATACCGACGCCACCAATACCGACGCCACCAAAACCGACGCCTCCAATACCGACGCCACCAAAACCGACGCCACCAACACCGAAGCCACCAAAACCGACGCCACTAATACCGATGCCAACAGTCAACAATACCGACACCATTAATACCAACGCCACAAATACCGACGCCACCGATGCCGACGCTATCTTTACCGACGCCACCAAAACCGACGCCAACAGCCAACAATACAGACGCCTCCAGTACAGACGCAAACGATACCCATACCACAAATAGCGACACCGACAAAACCGACGCCATCAATACCGACGCCACCGATACCGACGCCACCAATACCGACGCTTTCAATACCGACGCCACGAATACCGACGCCATCAATATCTTCTCTATCAATACCGACGCCACCAATACCTACGCCAGCAATACCGACGCCGCAAATACCGACGCCACCGATACCGACGCTATCTTTACCGACGCCACCAGAGCCGACGCCACCATCACCGACGCCAACAAAACCGACGCCATCAATACCGACGCCACCAATACCAACACCACAAATACCGATGCCACCAATGCCGACGCCAACAAAACCGAAGCTTTCAATACCGACGCCATCGTTACCGACGCCACCAATACCTACACCAGTAATACCGACGCCACCGATATCGACGCTATCGACGCCACCAGTACCGGCGCCAACGATACCAACAGCACAAATACCGACGCCACCGATGTCGACGCCAACAAAACCGACGCTTTCAATACCGACGCCACCAAAACCGACGCCAACAGCCAACAATACAGACGCCTCCAGTACAGACGCAAACGATACCCATACCACAAATAGCGACACCGACAAAACCGACGCCATCAATACCGACGCCACCGATACCGACGCCACCAATACCGACGCTTTCAATACCGACGCCACGAATACCGACGCCATCAATATCTTCTCTATCAATACCGACGCCACCAATACCTACGCCAGCAATACCGACGCCGCAAATACCGACGCCACCGATACCGACGCTATCTTTACCGACGCCACCAGAGCCGACGCCACCATCACCGACGCCAACAAAACCGACGCCACCAATACCAATGCCAACAGTCAACAATACCAACGCCACCAATACCGACCAAAACCAACGCCACCAACACCGACGCCACCAAAACCGACGCCACTAGTACCGATGCCAACAGTCACCA
Source organism: Craniophora ligustri (assembly GCA_905163465.1). NCBI lineage: Eukaryota > Metazoa > Arthropoda > Insecta > Lepidoptera > Noctuidae > Craniophora > Craniophora ligustri. The sequence continues at coordinate 774,484 of LR990963.1, forward strand.
ATACCGACACTATCAATACCAACGCCACTAATACCGACGCCACCAATACCGACGCTATCTTTACCGACGCCACAAAAACCGACGCCCCCAATGCCTACACCAGTAATACCGACGCCATCGATATCGACGCTATCGACGCCACCAGTACCGGCACCAACGATGCCGATACCAAAAATACCGACGCCATCAATACCGACGCCATCAATACCAACGCCACTAATACCGACGCCAACAATACCGACGCCAACAGCCACCAAAACCGACGCCAACAGCCACCAAAACCGACGCCACTAATACCGATGCCAACAGTCAACAATACCGACACCATCAATACCAACGCACAAATACCGACGCCACCGATACCGACGCTATCTTTACCGACGCCACCAGAGCCGACGCCACCATCACCGACGCCAACAAAACCGACGCCATCAATACCGACGCCACCAATACCAACACCACAAATACCGATGCCACCAATGCCGACGCCAACAAAACCGAAGCTTTCAATACCGACGCCATCGTTACCGACGCCACCAATACCTACACCAGTAATACCGACGCCACCGATATCGACGCTATCGACGCCACCAGTACCGGCGCCAACGATACCAACAGCACAAATACCGACGCCACCGATGTCGACGCCAACAAAACCGACGCTTTCAATACCGACGCCACCAAAACCGACGCCAACAGCCAACAATACAGACGCCTCCAGTACAGACGCAAACGATACCTATACCACAAATAGCGACACCGACAAAACCGACGCCATCAATACCGACGCCACCGATACCGACGCCACCAATACCGACGCTTTCAATACCGACGCCACGAATACCGACGCCATCAATATCTTCTCTATCAATACCGACGCCACCAATACCTACGCCAGCAATACCGACGCCGCAAATACCGACGCCACCGATACCGACGCTATCTTTACCGACGCCACCAGAGCCGACGCCACCATCACCGACGCCAACAAAACCGACGCCACCAATACCAATGCCAACAGTCAACAATACCAACGCCACCAATACCGACCAAAACCAACGCCACCAACACCGACGCCACCAAAACCGACGCCACTAGTACCGATGCCAACAGTCACCAATACCGACACTATCAATACCAACGCCACTAATACCGACGCCACCAATACCGACGCTATCTTTACCGACGCCACAAAAACCGACGCCCCCAATGCCTACACCAGTAATACCGACGCCATCGATATCGACGCTATCGACGCCACCAGTACCGGCACCAACGATGCCGATACCAAAAATACCGACGCCATCAATACCGACGCCATCAATACCAACGCCACTAATACCGACGCCAACAATACCGACTCCAACAGCCACCAAAACCGACGCCAACAGCCACCAAAACCGACGCCACTAATACCGATGCCAACAGTCAACAATACCGACACCATCAATACCAACGCACAAATACCGACGCCACCGATACCGACGCCACCAACACCGACGCCACTAATACCGATGCTAACAGTCAACAATACCGACGCCAACAGCCAACAATACAGACATCTCTAGTACAGACGCCAACGATACCCATACCACAAATAGCGACACCGACAAAACCGACGCCATCAATACCGACGCTATCATTACCGACGCCACAAAAACCGACGCCACCAAAACCGACGCCTCCAATACCGACGCCACCAAAACCGACGCCACCAACACCGAAACCACCAAAACCGACGCCACTAATACCCAAAATAAAACGATACCCATACCACAAATAGCGACACCGACAAAACCGACGCCATCAATACCGACGCCACCAATACCAACACCACAAATACCGATGCCACCAATGCCGACGCCAACAAAACCGAAGCTTTCAATACCGACGCCATCGTTACCGACGCCACCAATACCTACACCAGTAATACCGACGCCACCGATATCGACGCTATCGACGCCACCAGTACCGGCGCCAACGATACCAACAGCACAAATACCGACGCCACCGATGTCGACGCCAACAAAACCGACGCTTTCAATACCGACGCCAACAAAACCGATGCTTTCAATACCGACGCCATCAATACCGACGCCACCAATACCGACGCTTACAATACCGACGCTTTCAATACCGACGCCATCAATACCGACGCCACCAATACCGACGCCATCGTTACCGAGGCCACCAATACCGACGCCAGCAATACCAACGCCACAAATACCGACGCCACCGATACCGACGCCAACAATACCGACGCTATCTTTACAGACGCCACTTAAACCGACGCCTCCGATACCGACGCCACCAAAACCAACGCCACCAACACCGACGCCACCAAAACCGACGCCACTAATACCGATGCCAACAGTCACCAATACCGACACCTCAATACCAACGCCACAAATACCGACGCCACCAATACCGACGCTATCTTTACCGACGCCACAAAAACCGACGCCACCAATACCAACACCACAAATACCGATGCCACCAATACCGACGCCAACAAAACCGAAGCTTTCAATACCGACGCCATCGTTACCGACGCCACCAATATCGACGCTATCGACGCCACCAGTACCGGCGCCAACGATACCAACAGCACAAATACCGACGCCACCGATACCGACGCCACCAGTACCGGCGCTATCTTTACCGACTCTCAATACCGTCGCCAACAAAACCGACGCTTTCAATACCGACGCCAACAAAACCGATGCTTTCAATACCGACGCCATCAATACCGACGCCACCAATACCGACGCTTACAATACCGACGCCAACAAAACCGACGCTTTCAATACCGACGCCATCAATACCGACGCCACCAATACCGACGCCATCGTTACCGAGGCCACCAATACCGACGCCAGCAATACCAACGCCACAAATACCGACGCCACCGATACCGACGCCAACAATACCGACGCTATCTTTACAGACGCCACTAAAACCGACGCCTCCGATACCGACGCCACCAAAACCAACGCCACCAACACCGACGCCACCAAAACCGACGCCACTAATACCGATGCCAACAGTCACCAATACCGACACCTCAATACCAACTCCACAAATACCGACGCCACCAATACCGACGCTATCTTTACCGACGCCACAAAAACCGACGACCTCCAATGCCTACACCAGTAATACCGACGCCACCGATATCGACGCTATCGACGCCACCAGTACCGGCGCCAACGATACCGATACGAAAAATACCGACGCCATCAATACCGACGCCACCAATACCAACGCCACAAATACCGACGCCAACAGCCACCAAAACCGACGCCACCAAAACCGACGCCACCAAAACCGACGCCACTAATACCGATGCCAACAGTCAACAATACCGACACCATCAATACCAACGCACAAATACCGACGCCAACAATTATAATACCGACGCTATCTTTACCGACGCCTCCAATACCGACGCCACCAAAACCGACGCCAAAAACACAGACGCCACCAAAACCGACGCCTCTAATACCGATGCCGATACCACAAATACTACAAACGCAAACGATACCTATACCACAAATAGCAACGCCGACAAAACCGATGCCATCAATACCGACGCTATCATTACCGACGCCAACAAAACCGACGCCTCCAATACCGACGCCACCAAAACCGACGCCACCAACACCGAAGCCACCAAAACCGACGCCACTTATACCCAAAAAAAAAAACGATACCCATACCACAAATAGCGACACCGACAAAACCGACGCCATCAATACCGACGCCACCAATACCAACACCACAAATACCGACGCCACCAATACCGACGCCAACAAAACTTACGCTTAAATACCGACGCCACGAATACCGACGCCATCGTTACCGACGCCTCTAATACCTACACCAGTAATACCGACGCCACCGATATCGACGCTATCGACGCCACCAATACCGGCGCCAACGATACCAACACCACAAATACCGACGCCACCAGTACCGGCGCTATCTTTACCGACTCTCAATACCGACTCCACCAATACCGACGCCAACAAAACCGACGCTTTCAATACCGACGCCAGCAATACCAACGCCACAAATACCGACGCCACCGATACCGACGCCAACAATACCGACGCTATCTTTACAGACGCCACAAAAACCGACGCCACTAATACCGATGGCAACAGTCACCAATACCGACACCATCAATACCAACGCCACAAATACCGACGCCACCAATACCGACGCTATCTTTACCGACGCCACAAAAACCGACGCCTCCAATGCCTACACCAGTAATACCGACGACACCGATCGACGCTATCGACGCCACCAGTACCGGCGCCAACGATACCGATACCAAAAATACCGACGCCATCAATACCGACGCCACCAATACCAACGCCACAAATACCGACGCCAACAGCCACCAAAACCGACGCCACTAATACCGATGCCAACAGTCAACAATACCGACACCATCAATACCAACGCACAAATACCGACGCCACCGATACCGACGCCAACAATTATAATACCGACGCTATCTTTACCAATACCACAAATAGCGACGCCACCAACGCCGACGCCACCAATACCGACGCCAGCAGTACCAACGCCACAAATACCGACGCCACCGATACCGACGCCTCCAGTACCAATACCACAAATAGCGTCGCCACTAAAACCGACGCCACAAATAGCGACGCCACCGATACCGACACCACCGATACTAACGCTATTTTTACCGACGCTACTAATACCGACGCTACTAATACCGACGCCACCAATACCAACGCCACAAATACTGACGCCAACAATAACGCTTTCGATACCAAAAAAAAAGTACCGACGCCATTAATAAATACTCTATCAATACGATGCCACCAATACCGACGCCAACAGCCAACAATACCGACGCCTCCAGTACCGATACCACAAATAGCGACGCCAACAAAACCGACGCCATCAATACCGATGCCAACGATACCAACGCCACCAATACCGACGCTATCAATACCGACGCCACCAATATCGACGCCAACAAAACCGACGCTTTTAATACCGACGCCACGAATATCGACGCCATCAATACCTTCTCTATCAATACCGACGCCGGCAATACTGACGCTTTCGATACAAAAAAAAACCGTATAATACTAATTTTACGCAGATGTCCATAATGCTTATCACATAAACATTTGCCGTTACGGGGATTTGAGCCAATACCCAAGGCAGTCTTTAATACCGATACGCTTAACAGGTCGTCAATATAGATCGTAATGATTCGTATAGGTACCTTGAGGTTGATGGCGGCGAGCCAGCGCTGCAGCCGCTCGTTGGTCCACACCAGCACGTCGCGCGAGCCGTGCTCGGCCGCGCGGCGCCGCTCGTCCAGCGCGCGCACCGAGTAGCCCAGCCGCTTCAGGCACGCCACGCCGAAGTGCAGCGACGTCCTGCACGCCACACCACACATGTTACTAGTTACTACATAAATACAGAAACTACAGAGAGGAGCATGAAATTTTCCACACTTATAGAGTGCAGAATGCAATTTTTTTTAATTATGCATAAAAAATCTTATAGTTTAAATTATGTTCGAATTTTTACATCGAATGGACGACTAATCTGGGAAAAATAAAAGATACTTTGGACATACCTATGGAAGCCGTCGACCATTTTGAGTTGCGTCCGGAGGTCTCTCTTCGTGAGGTGCTCTAGCATCCGCGCGTCCACAAGACACTCCATGAACGTCGTCCTATACTGCGGTAAACCTACAACAAACAGTGACATTACAATTACAAATGGAGTAGCAACTAAACAATTGGCCTTTTTTTATAGTACAAGTCGGTAAGCGGATACCGCAGCCTACAGACATTTGCAACACTCTAGTGTGTCACTCGAGCGTTGCCGACCCTGTAGGAATCGTTTATGTTTCTCAAATTAAGAGAGTTACTACACTGAGAGGAATCAAAGAATCCCACAGTGTCAGAATAGTAACTTCCTTTACGAGCTCTGGCAACCTTACTTTTTCGCAGAAACACAAATATTTTAACATCTCCAATCGGGCAGCTCAAACCGAGCGAGAAATCTCGCTATGACCTACCTCTGAGCTCGATTTATTACAAATTGAACTCGATATCTTTTGACTTCACAGACCACTGGTCCATGGGGGTATCTAGACTTTTTCTGCAGGGCTGCAGGCTTGGCCTCGGTGCGGGCCTGGGGTATGAGGTATGCTGTATGCTACCTATGAGAATTTATAGTACATTTATAGTAGTTTCAGTAGCCCAACATCCTAGCGTGGTAAGCCCATCATACTAGGCCATTCTGGGGTACGCTAATGCACTGGTCACACAACAAGGTTATTATAGTTTTCAGACAATTTCGCAATGATCGTATCACCTAATGAGGGTAGCCAGACATTCCCGATCCACTCGTGGTTCATGTCCCCGAAGGCGAGCGCCGCACACGCCGTGCCGCGAGGAGCTGACGGTGACGTCAGGGAAACCATCTCCTGGATAGCCAGCCGCAACTTCAGCCGGTGCAGGGGATTGCTAATACCTGGACAACAATTAAACATATGAATATGAGACCGGTTTTTTAGTCCACCGTTGTCTCGTTGATGATTTATCTCTCTTACAATTTTTTTTATAGGTGGTCTGTTAGATTGATTCAGATATTTGGTCTGTGTTGTTCAGTGGTAATGCCAACATCGGTATGCTATATGGTTTGATAAAAGAAAATTTATTAGATTTTTTAAATAAACTGGTCACCGTATTGAAATCAAATCAATCGGCATTTACTTCTATAAATTGGCTGTTAAAGTGAATATTTTAACGTTTTTTATTGTCATCAAATCATTCAAAAAGTGTCACAAAGAACACAGAATAATTTCGACAATGGTGTTTTAAAAAGTCACCAAACGGCTTGAGCTGATTGATTTAATTTTCCGTTAACTAAATGCTAACATCGAGCTTATGTGCACAGCTTTTGCTTTTTTTTAATGCAGAAACATCCTTTACGGGCCGTCCCGCCGCCTGGGGAGGAAACGGGGTGTGTCAGACTCCGCCCAACGTGGGCGTCTACCGATTAAAAAACCCCCACCCGTCAACACCACCAACCCTACTGGGCCATGGGATTCGCGTGCGCATGCACCACAACCCCGGCAGGCTTTGGTCCGGCCCTGGTCGCTGGACCCGGCGGAGCGAGACATCGCTCGCCTGGCGTCCTCTGCGCATGCGCACGTGAGACAAACACGCGCCACGCCTACTTGGGGCCATTTTCAGAACGGGTGGCGGGCTTTCCTAGTTGTGCCCACGTATTAGCCACAGCTTATGGAGGCCGGAGGCCTATTCGCGCTCTGAAATGCATGTGGCATGTGGCACAGAAAACCAGCCGGCTACCACGGTGGGCCCGTTCACAGACAAGAGTGTAGTGTAGTTACCGATCTCGCGCTGTATCTCCTGGTCGGAGAGCGCCGACATGATGGCGCCGGACTTGACGTTGGCGCGGCAGGCGGCCACGTACCAGGCCGGCATGCCCACCCACAGCTCCAGCCACGCCACCACGGTGGGCCGTACACAGACAAGAGTGTAGTGTAGTTACCGATCTCGCGCTGTATCTGCTGGTCGGAGAGCGCCGACATGATGGCGCCGGACTTGACGTTGGCGCGGCAGGCGGCCACGTACCAGGCCGGCATGCCCACCCACAGCTCCAGCCACGCCACCACGGTGGGCCGTACACAGACAAGAGTGTAGTGTAGTTACCGATCTCGCGCTGTATCTCCTGGTCGGAGAGCGCCGACATGATGGCGCCGGACTTGACGTTGGCGCGGCAGGCGGCCACGTACCAGGCCGGCATGCCCACCCACAGCTCCAGCCACGCCACCACGGTGGGCCGTACACAGACAAGAGTGTAGTGTAGTTACCGATCTCGCGCTGTATCTCCTGGTCGGAGAGCGCCTACATGATGGCGCCGGACTTGACGTTGGCGCGGCAGGCGGCCACGTACCAGGCCGGCATGCCCACCCACAGCTCCAGCCACGCCACCACGGTGGGCCGTACACAGACAAGAGTGTAGTGTAGTTACCGATCTCGCGCTGTATCTCCTGGTCGGAGAGCGCCGACATGATGGCGCCGGACTTGACGTTGGCGCGGCAGGCGGCCACGTACCAGGCCGGCATGCCCACCCACAGCTCCAGCCACGCCACCACGGTGGGCCGTACACAGACAAGAGTGTAGTGTAGTTACCGATCTCGCGCTGTATCTCCTGGTCGGAGAGCGCCGACATGATGGCGCCGGACTTGACGTTGGCGCGGCAGGCGGCCACGTACCAGGCCGGCATGCCCACCCACAGCTCCAGCCACGCCACCACGGTGGGCCGTACACAGACAAGAGTGTAGTGTAGTTACCGATCTCGCGCTGTATCTCCTGGTCGGAGAGCGCCGACATGATGGCGCCGGACTTGACGTTGGCGCGGCAGGCGGCCACGTACCAGGCCGGCATGCCCACCCACAGCTCCAGCCACGCCACCACGGTGGGCCGTACACAGACAAGAGTGTAGTGTAGTTACCGATCTCGCGCTGTATCTCCTGGTCGGAGAGCGCCGACATGATGGCGCCGGACTTGACGTTGGCGCGGCAGGCGGCCACGTACCAGGCCGGCATGCCCACCCACAGCTCCAGCCACGCCACCACGGTGGGCCGTACACAGACAAGAGTGTAGTGTAGTTACCGATCTCGCGCTGTATCTCCTGGTCGGAGAGCGCCGACATGATGGCGCCGGACTTGACGTTGGCGCGGCAGGCGGCCACGTACCAGGCCGGCATGCCCACCCACAGCTCCAGCCACGCCACCACGGTGGGCCGTACACAGACAAGAGTGTAGTGTAGTTACCGATCTCGCGCTGTATCTCCTGGTCGGAGAGCGCCGACATGATGGCGCCGGACTTGACGTTGGCGCGGCAGGCGGCCACGTACCAGGCCGGCATGCCCACCCACAGCTCCAGCCACGCCACCACGGTGGGCCGTACACAGACAAGAGTGTAGTGTAGTTACCGATCTCGCGCTGTATCTCCTGGTCGGAGAGCGCCGACATGATGGCGCCGGACTTGACGTTGGCGCGGCAGGCGGCCACGTACCAGGCCGGCATGCCCACCCACAGCTCCAGCCACGCCACCACGGTGGGCCGTACACAGACAAGAGTGTAGTGTAGTTACCGATCTCGCGCTGTATCTCCTGGTCGGAGAGCGCCGACATGATGGCGCCGGACTTGACGTTGGCGCGGCAGGCGGCCACGTACCAGGCCGGCATGCCCACCCACAGCTCCAGCCACGCCACCACGGTGGGCCCGTTCCACAGCGCGAACGGCGTGCCCGCCCGCATCGCTTCGCCCAGCAGCTCGTGCCGGTAGTCGCGCTCTCTGCAAGCATGGAAACCGTCACAGTTACGGTATAATACAATTCTTTTTTAGATTTTTTTTTCTATTCCGGGGTTGGTCCTATCCATCTAAGCTATCGGGGTGAGATTTTTTTTCACGCCCCTTTAATTGCCGAATCATGAGCGATGGGGGCTAAACAAAATAATAAGCTCATTCCACTTAAATTACCAAAACATAAAAAGGGCGTCTGTAAACCGCGGCGCCCTGGCGGCCCCAGGCGTTTGTCCCTACTCTACATAATGGTGTAGGCGAGCACACGAAGTGCGGCGGGTACTGACTTGGTCTTGGTGCGCGCGTAGTCCTGGTGCGAGAGCGGCGGCGGCGCGGGCGGCGCGTCGGCCGCCTCGTCCGCCAGCGCCGACAGCCCCAGCGACGACACCGACGACAGCGAGCGCTGCTGCAGCTGCCGGACGGATTGTGGACTTACAATAAATTTCTAACAATATATACTTATAGTATAAATGCTAAAATATGTCTGTCTTTTACTTTAGATAAAATTTAGGAATAGTATGGACATTCATTTGAGTTCCAGTGATACAGGATAACTTTTTTCCGGAAATCATTCTTTAAAAGAGCGTAAAGGAGGTTTCAAAAATTACTAATTTCTGACTGTACGATGAGTTAAGGTACGGAAGTATGAACTACTACTTTGAAAGGGACCGCAATCAACTTACTATTGACCAATAACGAGACGGACAGATATTACGATTTCTGGAAAGTTTTTTTATAATGCCACCAGTAAGTGTTATAAGGTCCTGAGAAAGTTTATGTTTTGTAAAATAACTCTCATTAATTTTATGAATGAAAACGGATCTACTATCACCCTTAAGATGCAAGTTCAATATTGTTATCATAAGAAACATGTAAAATACACAAAATAAATTAACTTTTACTTACAGGCATACCCGCTTTCTCCTTCTTACTAAAGAACCTTCCGAGCGAGCTCTTGATGCCCCTCTTCTTCTGCTGGTGCATGGAGGCGATGGACGCGGCCGAGGAGGCGCCGGCCCGCCCGCCCGAGCCGCCCCACGTGCTGGCCATGCCGCCCAGCGACGACGTCATGCCGCCCAGAGACTCTTGGCTTGAACTCGACGATATATTGCTACGTATACAAATAATTCAATCAGTTATACTTCGTCACAGATGCGTAACGGAGAGGACTTTAGCGGTGATAATGAAGTACTTAGAATAGCAGAAATTCAACCTGTAAGCAATACCTACTAAAATAACAGGTCCATAAATTATAAATTATGAGGATATTTTTTTAATACATATTGCCTTATTCTAGATACACAAATAAACGGAAGCTATGTTTATTGAGCTGCAAAAAGTTACAAGGATCGTATAACAAGGACTTTAAAGGACTTTAAACACCAAACTTATTTGACTGGTAGAGAATAAGGCAATATAATCTGCTATGTGAATAAATTAATACGTGTTTTGGAAATTTGTGGTTGCGGAGTCTAGGATCACAAAGCCTTACAAAAAAATAGTATCACTGGTTTAAACTAAAATATTGCTCTAAAGTAGCATCATTTAATTAAAATGGAATTACTAAAAATATTTTTAGCCAACAATCGACCTCTACTATGGAATAAGGGGTCACACATAAAAAATAACTAAAAACATACCATTGACAATATTAAATCCATATTTATGTTGCATTTTTCTTGTGATAAGGTGTTGTGAAAACATTAGTAATTCCATTTTGTAACATTTATTGTATGATATAAAAATATAACAATTTATTAGAAATGCATGCATGCAAGCCAAATCTACCGACACATTGTTCATCTAGATTTCTCATCTTATTCAACAAACTATGGTTATATAATATTATAATAAAAACTCATTTCCTATTCAGTTTAAATGCGTTATCGACGGAGTCAGTTACGAGGACGGTTAAAGCACATACAGTACATTCTTATGTCTGCGTAAACACGAAATAACTAATAGTTAATGTAGTCTTACTTTCAAGTTTTTTTTCTTTGTGTAATCACATTATTTATAGGTTGTAACACATTTCATAGAACACCTAAAATGGCTTAGAGAGTAATAAATAATGCTTCAGAATAAACGACTAATTATTTGTCTTGAGACAAATAAATAGTCGTTTATTGGGCATAAATCGAAAAAACAGCATAAACATTTTTCTGCAGTTTAAATTTTTTTGTATAATCATAGTATAGAGATAATTTTTATGTAATATTTAAATATAACTAGCAGATTTAACCAAACTGGGATGATGGAACAAATAACTATCCACGATTCTATACAAGCTAGACTTCAAGCAGAGTCTGTGGGGTGCATAGTTGAACAATGTGTCGGGACAGTCGCACCACAAGTGAGCGAGGTTCACTTGCGAGTGGTACGCGGGTTTGGTGCCCGGGAGCGCCGACCTGTGCATGGGGATCCGCGCGAGGCTGCCCGACATCATCGACGTCCTGATCAGCGTGGAACGGAGAGTTGTCGCTTGTTAGTTTGTGGGTTAATTATATATGTATATTAGGAATGTTAGTACAGTATATAAAAGTTATATGTTTTGCTAAAAAAAACTAATCATGTTCATAATTGTTTGTGTGAATATAAGCATGTAAAGACGAGACACTTCTCATCCCCTCCAGCAAACAATTTTATCACTTTTGGACTTGTTATAAAGTTAATGTCATGTCATGAGCAGTCAGTCAAAGTCAAACTCAACAAATCATTTATTCAAAGTAGGCCTATTTTAATTGGCTTCTTGAATGTCGACACTAAAAACAGTCAAATAAATGGCCGCCCTTCACCGCTTCGTAGTGTTCTTGCTGAGAAGTAGAAGTAGTGTGCAGTGTGTGAACTCACGCGTCGTAGGGCGGCTGGTAGTGCGTGCGCAGGCGGTCGCGCTCGGCGTGGATGGCGCGCGCGGCGCGCTCCAGCCGCAGCGAGCGCGCCGTCAGCGGCGACTCCGCGCCCTCGCCGCCCGCCGCCCCGCCGCCCCCACCGCCTCCACCCGCTTCCTCGCATAGCTGGAGCTGTACACACCACAACATTCATTACACATACATATATATTGGAGTTAACGGTCTGCTTGATGTAACTACCCTGAAACTCATGTGTTTATACATGTTGATTAAATAAAGATCTCGAACTACTCTCACTGAAGGTATCTTTTTGACAACGACGCGATGTAAAGTCGAAGTGAGGATTGAAATGACATTCAGCATTTACAAAAAAAATCGCCGATATAATCATTGATAGAAACGCTATAAGTTCCATTCGCAGAAATTCAGTTTCATGATAGTAGAAAACTAATTTTTTTTCTTTAGTATTACCAAACCTTCAAAAACTCTTTACTTTAATAACGTTCAGAACACTATTAATACAATAATGTACAAACAACAAAATGTAGAGTTTATGTACTTAAAAAAGAGAGTTACAGCATAGTTACATCAAAATAGGCTTTGATTATTCAAACCTTTAAAGGCTATTTTGGATATTAAAGCTTAATTATTGATACGGCAACTAGCGATCGTTGATATCCGTGTTCATGAAAATAAAACAGAGCGTATGATACTAAAAAAACAGTCTAACTATGTGAGGAATTAAGCCGATTGTTGTGAGAATCAGCTGCGTGTTTTTCACAAATAAAAGCTGCTCTTTAAACTGTGGGCCGTGTAAGATAAAATACAATATAACGTACATAATATGTTTTGCTATCGTCACATTATGTAATAATAACATGCAGAAAGATACAAATACAAAGAGATATCAATGCAATGTATTTCTTTATATACATATTTAAATTCCTAACAATAATTTAATTATTTAATGTATTTTTCTAATTAAACATTTAATTTCACTACCTTAAGTTATACGAAATCTATTTATATGTCATTAAGTGATTTTATTGAGGCTCTAGGAGCACTTAAAAAGAAGATTCTAGTTTGATATGCTACAACTACAATCATATTTAAACTAAATAACATTTTGAGACTTAAAATTTCATTTAAACAAATACATTAATAATCTAAATAAATAATAACATTATTTATTAGAATTGAATGATAAACTAAATATGAATACATATATTATAAAATTAGCAGTTTAAGTATCCTTCCTGATAGGGCCGATTTTTCAAGTCAAATAAGTTACCTATATAAACGGAATAAATTTGATGCTGACAGACATTTATCAAGTATAGGTGTGTACATGCCAAAAGAAAAAAAAAAAAATATTATCTTACGTAGCTTTTATAAGTTAACATGAAATCTTGGTTTCTACCCGTAAATTAAACGATAGATTAATAATTGGACTTAAAAAAACTTTTTTTTTATACAGGGCTATTTTAAAAACACCAGCAGCCTCGCTGGACTAGATAGCTAAAATTGTAAGCAACAACTTTTATTGCCCATTTTGTGCGCCACAATTCGTTATTTTGGGTACATAAAATAGAAACAAAAAGTCTAGTCGCTTCTCACCAACTTAGGATCAATTTAAGCCACAAATGTTTCCGCAGTGTCAGTTCACACACCCAGTTTAACCATAATCATAATTTTATTGCATTCCATAATGTACATACAGGTGGTATATTTAGTGAAGGGATACAATTATCGACCCTGTCGGGCACAAATGTTAAAATATTAATGTTATTTGACCATTGAAAATTCGAACCTAAATCAGTGATACTTAACGTCTCAATTTGTAAATCAGCATGTGGTGGTAAGAATAGCTGCTTCGTACACTGATAATTACGAGTCGCAGATACAAGCGTCGCCTAGTGACTACATTGCATAAAGCAGTGCTGTATTTCATCATTGACAATATTTCATATAGTATATATACTACTTGCTAAGTACATAGTTCCATATAATGGCATGCCGCTGTTGTAATAGAAGGTTGGTTTTAACTCTTTGTAATAAATGTTTATTTAGCTCTGGAAACAATTACAGGTAAAAAGGATTTTTTATATTGCACGTAATCAGTCGGGATTGGCAAATTGATTTTGAAAATGTTGATTACTTCAACCCATGTGTTATTGAAGTTTTATTGTGAGACAAAATAAAATCAACCTTCTATCTGAGTTTGACAATAAGGCATATCATAGATAGACCAAATCATAGCAGGGAACGCTCACAATACGATAGAGGGCGTGTCATGCTAAATGCTAAGACTTCATAAGTCATAATATATACATTACACTTAGGATATAATAACTAAACATGAGCAAATGCCAATGAAGTACATGTTTATTCATTGTAAAACAGCTTGTCGTTAAGAAATAATTCATATAGTTGCGTCAAAATACATAACAACTGATGGCAGATCTGTCTTGTCTGATCTGTTTTGTCAAACTTTGTGGAATCAGTTCTAAAATGTATAAAGCATAACGTACCATGACGCCTGCCATCTCCGTAGGTTTAGGCAGAGGTGGACTAATGTTTTAAGTATAGGGGTGAGCGTATTGTTTGTATAAAGCAATCGTGGTAAATATATAATTCAATTATTGAATAGTAACGACAAGTTGTTTCGCGTCTCTTTGACACTCTTGTTCGACGACTCAAACTTCCACACAGCTGTAAGCCATTCCTGTGAATGCGTGTGTACCTTTGTTATACTCAATACACCGCTAAACTGTACCAAATAGAATGCATATCATTTGTTTACATTTAAATCTCAAATATTTGAATTTATAAAAAATATAATTCAGGTAATATTTGAACCACAGATGTTAATTTAATCAAAGTTATTATTATTATTTCTGTAAATGTCAGTTTAGCGGCGCACCCGTGGTACGTTTGGTACTGCAGCGGGTACAGCGATCTTATATACTATCCCGTCAGTTTTTACTTATTTGTCTTATTTATTTACAATTTTAGCATGTTTTTCTCTAAAATATGTTATGAATAAATGTTCAAGTCAAAAGCTCAAATGCATATATTTTATTTGTAAAAAATATAGCAGTTACAGATATTATTTTATAAACGCTGTCTATAATCGGCGTACACATATTTTCACCAAAAAATGGTGATCATTAAATTGCAGAGGTAGTGCAGTGAGATTTTTCGTTGGAATTGAGCTACATGACTTGTTAAGAACCTCCGCCTTACATTAGACCATAGTAAAACAATAATACTTAGTTGTGTTTCTGCGAGTAACAACCCGTAAGGGGAGTGACTATTTTGTTTTCTGTCAGTGTAGTCTCTTGTTTTAAGAAACCTGTTTCTACAAACACGTCTAGTTCGGCGCATGTTTGGCACCGTTATGATATAAAAAAAGCAATAGAGATTTGGCAATAATTGGCAATATTGTAAACTAAATAAGACACATAAGATGTGAGGGAGTGTAGTGTGGTGTGTGTGACGGACCTGGCTGGCGGGCAGGCTCTCGGAGGCGGGCGGCGTGCGGTAGTGGTGCGCCGGCGACATGCTCGCGGGCGCCTGCTGCACGCACCCGCATTGTATACACCGCTCTTAACACTAACTAGCCTACATTACTTACTAATAGACCTAATACTATTATTATTGAACTAAAAACTTTATTAGGCACGTTGAGAAATTTTTGGACGAACAAAAATCATGGAACTCGCTTCATCGTTACAAAACGCTTTCCATGTGCTGCTATATGCATACTTTGTATTGTACTTTTTGGGTTTATTAACCCAAGCGTGGAACTTGCATCATCAGCTATATGTATACTGTTTATAGACATACCTCCGTACATTTTCACTTCTATCGGTAGTCCCCAAAAACTGCCCCACATGTTTTTTTTTTCCAAAAGTTTTAAATACCATTCAGTCGCATAGCTACCATGGGTGGCACCCGGTTCGGATATTGTAGGTGTCACCCCACAAGTCAATAAAAATTACAAATTAATTTAACTTATACATTATTTTATTATTGATCATCGATGGGTGTGAAACAAATTAAGTTACTAAGAAAATTGGTTGTCTGTAATGTCGGTTTACTGACAAAATTTTACCGAAACCCGATCGTGCCTCTCTATCGCTTGTTCCGCGCTCTCGCTTACACGCTCGGCTCAGGCGGAACGCGACAAGTTTTCGTGCGTGCAGCCGACATTCATCGATTTATAAGCCGTTATTACGTCAAAATAAAAAAAATCTTCCTTCTAGCTTTAACTTCTGGCGTGGATGCGGGCCCCGCCGCTTCACCTGTGCCACTGATACTACTGTACACTTATGACAATATTAACCCTTAATTTCAAGGATTAAAGTCGTAATATTGAATTAAATAACCCATTTATTAGTAAATAGTTAAATAGCATTAATGGAAATGATCTGATTAATCTTAGTTTTTATTAATATGGTTAGTAAACTATAATATTTATGACAATAACCAATTAAAACTTAATAGCCATTAGTTGTTTGATGAAAGATTTGGTTCGATCCTTTGATTTACTAATCATTTGCAGAAAATATTGATTAAATATTTGTTCGAATATTGATACTTTTAGTGTTCATAGTTCGTTAAACTTCGAGCGAATAGTAAATCAGACAGTCGAATTATGTAACTGTGCACCTTACTGTGAACGTAACATTTATCTAGCTAGACCGTTCAACATTTGATATGAATATTTTGGTCTCATTGTTTTTATAGAACGTCATCGCAGCAAGGTGCACAATTTATAGGGATGAGGGCGCCACTTATGCTTGGCCCATTTCAATGACATGAGTTGTCACTCACAGACATGAAGTACCATCACCTTTAATGAGTGTGGGGGAGGGGGCATACGGATATATCGCCTGTGTGTGTGTGTGTGTGTTTAGTGTAGATACGTACGGTGTGGTACTTGTGGTGCATGGCGTGCATGGCGTGCGGCGCGTGCGGCGGGGGCGGCAGGCGCAGCGCGCGCGAGGGGGAGGCGGCGCGCGGCGGGGAGTCCCCGCGCCGCGCCAGCACGTTCATGTGCTCGTAGCTGCCCACCTGCCCACACCACACCCGCTTATACACATCCTGTGCCACACCACACCGCTAACACAACTGCTCCGCCGCACATCATACCAGACACTACGGACTTTGTGCTTCGTAACGTCTTACTTCTATTTCATTACAAAAAAAATAACTAAACGTTCACGACTTTTACCATGATAATTATTTAATTCAAATGGGAAAAATCCGTTATTTAAAAAAAAAACTGAAAAAATACAATTTTTATCTCATTTTCTTTACATAAAGACGTCTAGTACGGAGAGTCGGTAGTATGTGGATATCAGTGCCAGCTTTAAAAACCATTCTAGGCGATGGAATGAACGTACGGCCGATGAGAGAACATTTTAAAATTATACAAAGTTACCAGTAATGCAATGGCAATCCTTTAAGAGGATGTAGGAGAAATAATTAGCAACCAAATAATCCGCTATGACCCCCGTACAAATGACCAAAAAGAAATATAATTAAAAAAAAAGCTTTTTTTTGAAGATCTAAACTTGAATTTTGATTAACGTTGATTTTGTCTTTTTCACAATAATTAAATTTTGTTTACCCAATTACTGATACATTATTGTATCAATTTGGATAGCTGAAGAGTTATACATGTTTTTTTTTTATGTTTTGTGAACAAAGCCCTTTTGAGTTTTTCATACAAATCGATCAATTAAAAATTATGAAAATCGTAACAATTTGATTTAAAAACTATGAATAATAATTGTAATTTTATGTATTGAAGTGTCAGCCAGCAAATAAGACTAATAAAACAATATTACATCCGTTGTTTTTATTTAAATTTTCAAGGTGTAATTCGCAAATATCTACAAAAAAATAAATTTAAAAATTTCGAAATTTATTGAGATTGGCCAGGGGTCATGGGTCATTTGGTTGGATATAATTTCCCCTAAATTCCCTTAAATTAATTGTCGTCATATTACCAGTAACCTGTATATATATATATTTCTAATAAATTCTTTTTACATACTCTAAAAAAAATAAGAGAAAAAAATAAATAGTCTCCAAAACAGAAACAATTCTCTCAGCGACCTTACGTTAAAATGGTATTATTTTACGAGATATTAATTAGTCCCTTAGTGGCGGCACTAGTTCAAAAACTCAGATTAATATTACACAAGAATTCAAGATTCTATAGCGGTATAAAATAAAATATGTAGTTTTTTTAATTTCTAATACTAATTTGAATAGAAACCTTTTTATTTCTAGATATCTACAGAACGTAGTGCCACCACAGTACACCATGAAATGAATTATAAGCCATCACCAAGAATTCTATATTTAATAACCATATGATTTGTGTGGATAAGCCAGAAGGCATAAGCTGAAACATTGTAATAGTACATTATTTGTACACAAATATTCACCTAAGTGTTACTGTTCCCAGCACCATTAATAAGGATAATAAATTTGATGTATTAAAACCTTTTTGTACCTCATCTAAGTATCTACCCCCACCAGTTACTATCTTACCTCAGATATGAAGCTTTGACAAGTACTTTAATCTGCTTCTTACTGGTCACAGCTAGTTTAAAATGCACCCCTTAGAACTAAGATTTGTCGATACGGTAATATCTCTCACGATCAAACAAAGGTACAATTAGAAAAATTGGTGCTACACAACTTTTCAACCTTAATCTTACGAACCTAAGGTCCTTAATTGTTTAACCACCAAGTTTACTGATTGTCCTTCGTACTATCAAAGAATATATGGTATGTTTTATGAATGTATGTCTCACCCTGGACTCGAGCTCCTCGGCGCGTGCCTCGGTGGTCTGCTTCTCCTCCTGGATGAGGCGGATCTCGGTGTTGATGGCGTCCAGCTGTTCCTGCAGCATCAGCGCCAGCGCGGCCGCGTCCGTGTGGCCGCCCTCCACACCGCCGTCCGACTCGTCGTTCTGTACCGGATAGTAAAACGATATATCATTTGGATTTGATCGTGCTACTAGTAGCTGCTTAACGTATGAAGCGTTTGAAATAGATTATTTGAAAACCATTTAATTTGATTTGTTTTGTATTATTCTATTGGCACCATATGGGTCTGCAATACGCTATTGATACCACTCAATCAATTACTATTTGGCTCGACCGTCCCAAAAATTTGGTTTCAATTTGAATTTGACAGCCTTTCTGATCCCACGCAGGGTATATGCCTCTCTGAACGCGTGCTATTCCCTTCGGCTGTGTGCTGATCTCGCCAGGCAGACAGCTTCGTCTACGTCGTTAACTAGTCTCGCCGCCGCACGTCAAACACTACGTCTATGGCTTCTTGGCCACCACCTAGTGAGCACTATTTATTACTGGTACATTTTTTTTATCTCAACGGTTGACGTACTTTACTAGTATACATTTTAGAATTGGTAGTCCATCGTGAAAGCAGTCTCGATAATTATCAATACTCTTAGAATGTTGACGAGAGGTTTTGACACACTAACTGACCCCAGTTCTCATTTTGAGTACATCCTAAGATGCGAAAAATAATTTGTAGGTGGGAATGGTATAAATACTTGTTCTTCATAATGCATATGTATGTATACTTATTTTTACAAATAAAATGATCTTTATTTTTATCTAATTTGTTAGTGAATGACAAAACGGCACAGACCTCGGCATCGCTGGACACGTCGAATGGTTGCTGCACGTTGGCGAGCACGTGCGCCTGTTGCAGCTTCTCCCAGGATCCGTCCAACTGGGGAAATGTGGGGAATTAATTGACCATTTATCCCAAGCTCAAACAGTAACGAAAAACGTGAGGAAAGCTGCATGCCTAAGAGAATTTTTCGATAGCGTGTGAAGTCTGCCGACCCGCATTCAGGCGTGGTGGTGTGTAGCCTAGTTCCTCTATTCCTTTAGGGAACCCGCCCCCGCAATATACCAGTACATCATGGATTGACGATAACATGACCTTGCAGTATGTATCTATTTTAAAATGTATGGAATAGCGACCCGGCTTCGCAGGGGTAGATATTTAATCCCTAATTATTTTATAAATAAAATTAGCTTATGTCCATCATCATCATCAACCCATTAATGTCCCACTGCTGGGCACAGGTCTCCTCTCAATTGAGAGGGATTAGGCTATAGTCCACCACGCTAGCCTACTGCGGGTTATGTCCATCACGAAGATGTAAGTTTCAAGATTAATATGGGAATTACAATACTCATGCTAGAAACGCACGTTAACGCCGAAGTTTTAAGAAATATAATGATATGCACAGGTCTAAAAGTAAGCAGATGGTGTGGTGGTACCTTGGGCTGGAACATGCCGGGCGGCGGCGGGGCGGCCGGCGACAGGGAGCGGGTGAGCGCGTCCGTCTGCTGAATGTTGAACGCTATCTCCTGCTCCAACATCTGCCGCTTCAACTGGAACACCAACGTTATTTGTTACTATATTGTTCTGATTTTTCTATTAAAAATGGTGGACTTGAATGATTCTGTTGTGATACACAATGGCAGAGATTGAGATCTAATTAAATACATTTTCGTAAGCTCTCACTTGAACATCTCAATTTTTGTCGTCAGTCTTAAACGTGTGCTGCTAGCGAGGAAGTTCATTAGACCAAATATACTAATGTTTGGTTTAATGATCAATACTAAAATTATTATTCTTCTTTAATGTTAATGTGTTCCTGCCGGTTCTTGCTTGTATATAGCAAGAACCGGCAGGAACACATTAACATTTGAGCACCTAGTTTTTGGAACTGAACAACTAGTTTTGACAATTCAAAAGTATCTGTTGTTAGTCTATACAAGAGTTTTCGTAGTCAAACTGCAGGAAGAAAATTTTGTATTCTTAGGCGTTCTAAAATTATAACAGAAATACGGTAAAAAGCTATTTTTTAAGGATTTTATCGTGGTCTGGCCGATGCAATTTTTTATGGTGATAAGTGGGCAAACGAGCTTGCGGCTCACCTGATGGTAAGTGATCACCGCCGCCCATGGATATTGGCAACACCTTGGTTTAAATTTGCTTGGCTTCGAATAAAAAATAGTTTTATTTGAACGCGTAAGTGTAAGAAAGCAATATGTAAGTTTACCTGTTCAGTCTCCATGCGCCACTTGGCGAGCTCCTTGAGGATGTCCTGCTTCTCGGCGAGCAGCTCGTCGGCGTACTTGCGCGTCTTCTCCAGCTCCTGCGTCAGCGCGTTCTTCTCGTCCAACGCGTGCATGCGCTCCTTCAGGTGTACTTGTAACCTGTAAACATATATATTTTGAATATCTTATAAATTTTGTAGTATACAATAGTCTCATATCGGTCATGCGTTCGAGGCCCAGGTCGAGTATTATTAAGTTTTCTATAAAACACACACAGTAGCATCTTTGTTTAAATATGTGCCTGGTTAATGGCAATAGGGTCAGTTCCTTCCTGTGGTACCAAATAACACCTGTGACTCTTACAGAAGATGAATCACATCACTAGTGCACCTAGTTCTGTACATTAACAGAAGTTGTCTCAGTAACAATAATATTATACTTATGAGCGATTGCTGTTGAAAATCAGATTTTTCTTGATAGATTACTAGATTATTTATTTCTGCCTACCGCCATGGGAAAAAGGCGCGAGTGTATGTATGTAGATTATTAAAGATTGGAAGTTTTTTTTTTGACAAAACTGTTCCACTTACATGATTTTATTTTCTTTTTCTGAATTTTGCCAACTAAATATATGTTACACACACACCTGTCATTGGACTCGGAGAGCAGCTTGTCGACGGTGGCGGAGAGCCTGGTGTTGTGCTCCTCGTTCATGCGCAGGCGCTGGTTGAGGCGCATGAGCTCGGCGTTCTTCTCCTCCACGCTCGCCTCCAGCCGCTGGATGCGGTCTTCCGCCGAGCCGTGACGTTCTTGGGCCTGCAGACAAGTTACAGTGTCACATTACTTCTGGATCTTGAGGAAAGGAAACAAATGTAAAGGGAGAAGAGAAACACTTTTAAAATGTGCTTAATTTACAGTTTGAATTTCTCAAGTGAATATGGATGGCCCAATCCAAAACTATATGGAATAAAGAAATAAGCTTAACAATTGATGGTTTAATTGTTTAATAGTTTTCTAAAAAATTGGTATCAGAATCGGGACGACTTTGAGTATATTAAACTATTTCTTATTTATCTTGACCATTACCACCGACTTGAAAAATTCATGCTGAATGTCTCCAAAAAAATGGGAAAGTCTATTTCACAATGGTAAAAAAACAGAAGGATTAAAATAAATATAATAGTGTCAGTTATTAAGTTAGTCAACAAACATAAAATTAACTGCAAATAAATATGAAGAATTTCGTTTCACTAAGAAGAGATTTATGTCAAATTACTAAGATGGCAAATGAAAAATGAGAAGCGGTTAAGCGTTATATATTTACATTATTTAGCTTCAAAATCAAGATATTAATCAACCACAATATTCCTCTATACTTTTACCAAATTAGTAAATTAACGAAAGAGTACCAAAGACTTTTTGTTATGGTACCACAATCTCCCCATTTTATAAATCTCCTAAATTACCATTGCTCCTTCAATCTCGTGTCCCAGTCTTCCCCGCGAACCCACCTGACTGAGGGCCTCCATCCTGGCTTTGAGCTGTTCCTCCATCTCCGGCAACGAGGACATTTGCGCCAACTTTTGCGTGGACAGCTCCAGTTTCTCCTCGATGGCGGCGATCTTCTCTTCTTGCAGCTGCAATGCGAATGACGTGGCATGGTCTATGAACTGTGCTCGACACTACGAAGCGGGGCTAGTGGCTAGGGGGCTAGTTGGTTAGTTTGTTAGTTACAAGGAGGCTGAGATAAAAAAAGGTTTAATTTATTTTGTCACAATTACATTTGGTAAAGGATTCCAAGAAAAAATATTACCTTACCTGTGCCTATTTATAAATTACCTAATGAATTAAATACAAAACTGTTACAGGAGTGTATATAGTACATATCTACTTAGTACCTACTATAAATTGTATAATTGTATATTCTTGATACCAATAACGGCTTATCAACTTATAATATTGTCCGAATACCGCAGATATTTGTACAGGTAAACTGACGTTAAAAGACAGAAGAGTGGGTGTCCTGTATATGTGGTTACCTTGAGCTGCGCCTGCTTGTGGCTGAGCTCCTGCTCGAGCTTCTCGTTGAGGTCGTGCAGCGACGTGGACTCGCGCTGCGCGTTGAGGTAGCGCTTCTCCAGCGTCGCGATCCGCTCCTCCTGAACCGAACACCCAGTTGTTTATTGTGGAAACATACGACACATACTATACATGTATGAGCCAGGCTTTGGAGATAGCTTATAGAAAAATAGTGTGATTTAAATGTTACTAAAGTACATTTTAGAGATAATATTTGTGAGGTACTTTTTACGAATTGTTTGTTATACTTGATTACGTATTAAAAAAGCTATGTGAGTTATCTTTATCAAATTAATTACTGACTTTTCGGATGTCCTTCAGTTTTCTGATCTGGCCTATGTTTCTAACTAAGAAACATAGGCCAGATTCTTATGTAACTTCGCTCTATCATAAATCGTGCTCTTTAATTTCTGAGGGAAAGGGCTACCCTAAAAGCATGGCTTGACTTATAAAATGACTTCCACGTGTAGTCCTCAGAGATCTGTGGAAGCCACTAGGCTTCCACAGATCTCTAGAGGACTACAGGAGGACTGGTGGTGTGAACAGTGGACTGAGATGTCAAAGGTCTCGAGTTCAAAGCCAAGGACTACTATCGCGTTTTCGGAAGTTATGTGCGTATGTATCACATGCTCAAAACGGTGAAGGAAAACATAGTGAGGAAACCTGCATGCTTGAGAGATTTTTTCAACGGCATGTGAAGTCTGCTAGCCCGCAGTAGGCTAGCGTGGTGGACAATAGCCTAAGCCCAGTGGGACAATAATGGGATGATGATGATGATGTAGTTCTCTCACCTGGTCTTCCTTCTGCGCGACGTTCTCCCTCAGGTCCCGCTGCAGCTTGACGCACTCGTCCTGCTTCTTGGCCAGTTCCTTCTCGCCCTTGGTGAGGCGGTCTTCGAGCTCAGACACCTTGTTGTTGAGCTCGGCGACACGCCGCTGCCACGAGCTCAGCTCTGCAGACTGTGCCAGGAAGTATACGTTAAGATGGATAGCACATAAAGAGTTTATTTTTACTTCATTTAAAATATTTCTGTAATATTCGAAATTAGTTTTACTGGACGAAATCGATTGCTTTCATAATTTCATTTATTTATATTTTTAACACAGCGAATTAAAAAAAGAAGAGGTTCTCAATTCGATTGTATATTTTTATGTTTGTTATCGCAGAACTTTCGACTTGGTGAATCTTTTGATGATTCCTTTTTTTAGGGTTCCGTACCCAAAGGGTAAAAACGGAACCCTATTACTAAAACTTCGCTGTCTGTCCGTCCGTCTGTCTGACATACCGCGATAGCTAGACAGTTGAAGTTTTCACAGATTATATATTTCTGTTGCTGCAATAACAAAAAATACTAAAAACCAAATAAAATAAATATTTAAGGGGGGCGCCTATGGGCGCCCCCCTTAAATGTTTATTTTATTTGGTTAGGCGTACAAAATTAGGCAAAAATTTCGACAATTTTTGCCTAATTTTGTACGGAACCTTTCGTGCGCGAGTGCGACTCACACTTGGCCTGTTTTTATTTGAAAGCTATTGCATTTCGTGTGGTCCCATTTCAATTTAGTCCAGGTCTGACATTTGAATCCTTTTTTTGACAGTCTAATAATCTTCAGGACATAACATGTCTTTGATACTTACCGTTACATACTGACACACTGGCTGGCCTTATTCAACGAATTACATACATCGCTTCTTTACTAGCTACTTGATTACAGATCTTTTATACAATCGGAGCGATGTATGTAACCGGTCGGCGTTCATCGGCCAGTGTGCGAAGAGGTATTCCAACTACAGCGGTGGTGATCACTAGTGATGATTAGTGTTAGTGTCAATGTAGATGCCTATGGTATTAGGTTATACGGTGATGTCAGTGTGCCGATGGTTAGTCTATGGTAGGCATGCTTCTAGTAAGGGAGTTAGGGTTGGCTTAAGCTATTGATACACCCTACTGGTATAGTGGTATTTATTACTACTTTCGTTATTGCATACATGAAAGATCTAGTAGGTATTTGTCAAAACTGTTTGTATCCTAAATTGCACTAATCATTATGCGACTAGCTTTAGCAAAGTTATTTATCTGAGCAATTGAATAGACGCAAGCTAAAATATAATTTACCGACCACAGAAGTTTAACGTTCTTTTTTTTTATGGCGATAAGGGGGCAAACGACCAGGCGGCTCACCTGATGGTAAGTGATCACCACCGCCCATGGAAATTTGCAATACCAAAAGGCTTGCATATGCGTTGCCAACCCCTGAAGAAACCGTTTAGGTTTCTAAAAATAAGGAATTACTAAACTGACAGCAAACGGAATATGCTGTCAGAATAGTCACTCCCCCAATGAGCTCTGGTAACCTTACTCACTCACAGAAACACAACTATTGTTGATTCACTGCGGTCTTCTATAAGGCGGAGGTACTTCCCCAGTCGGGCAGCTCAGTTTGAGTGAAGAATCTCACTATGCCCTAGCTCTCAAAAAGTTTAACGTTCTTGTATACTTTCATTTATTGGAAAAAATCTAGGTCTAATAAAATCGTACAGTTTTGACAAACAATAAAATTAATATACATAGCATCTAATAACAATTAATTTACAATAATTAAAATATAAGTACTATAGGTACTAGGTTTACG
The DNA here is from genome assembly GCA_905163465.1 of Craniophora ligustri. Taxonomy (NCBI): domain Eukaryota; kingdom Metazoa; phylum Arthropoda; class Insecta; order Lepidoptera; family Noctuidae; genus Craniophora; species Craniophora ligustri. The sequence continues at coordinate 800,586 of LR990963.1, forward strand.
CTTAAAGTATTGTTTAGGTTAAGCTATTTGTCCACTGCATCGTAACACCCATAACAATTTGAATTATATTTTGCGAAAAAGCATAACTAAATACGCTCCAGATTCCTGTACATCATCCCACTTTCTCATAACCTTGAGTATCTTTCGAGAATGTAAAAAACTTCACAAATATTGCAAAAATATTTATGGCGTTTTGATGTTTAGGCCTACAACGATGCGAATAAATATGAAAGTTGTATGTGGTTAATGGTGTTTACTTTTTTACAAACCAAATTAAGTGGTAACTAGTTTTCAGCAACTGTCTCATTTAATTTATTTTAAACAAAGTGTTACGATGCGTTGGGTAAGAGGCTTTACGCTACATATAAAAGGTAGGTAAGTAGTGATTATATTTTGTTAGCGGTATATACATATACAGTTGGTATAATATGGTCATAATAATATGCAGTCATATGCGTATTAGTACGATGTATGCGTTATAGATGGCGACACGATCGTGCAATGGCAACCAGACCTTGATGTTAGGGGTCTGTTAGTTTGGTTGGGCGGATTCCTGGACCTGGCTCCAATGGCTGACAGGGTTTGACGACATTCTGATTGTAAAACATCTTGGTACCTCTCCCTCATCTCAAGCTTACTTCGTCACATACAAAAACATCAATTCATTTCTAGAGTTTGCATGGAGCAAAGATTGGAATTTCGAATTTTTAGGAGTTCCAAAAAATTTTAAATAAAAAAAAATCGTAATAATTATTAAGCCTTTAAATATATTCACTTTTTGAATAACCCTGTATATTTTCCATTATTGGAAAACAGATAATTCTCGAAGGGATGAATAAAAATCACATTATTTTTCTTTGACGAACGGATATTATTCCTTCTTTTATCCCAAAAAGGGATTTGACGAGGGCAGACAAGGTTAATGAGAGTAATACAGATCTTTGTCTGTTCGAGTTTTTCAGTCCGTCGGTCTGTAATGTGGAAATTCAGCTCGGTTGGAAAAATTCCCCAATCTTTAAACGTCAAAGAAAGGACGTTATCATTACTTGAATATGTCGTATTTTGTTTTGATATAAGAATTACTAGTTGAACTGGCAAATTTTGTTCTGCCGTATAAAAAAACTAAAATCGCGATAAAAATGGGGGTTCGGGGATAGGATAGTGAAAAATACTTAACGACCTATTCTCATATACCTATCCAATATATAAAAAAAACCATTGAAATCGCTCGAATCTTTTCTGAGGAGTGCGAAAGCAAACACCGTCACCCGAGATATTAGATAGTTGTTTAAGACCAATTCGAGATGTTCAAGCTTTGTATCTGAACGTCCAGTAGCCACTGGAACCGTGTCCACAAGCCCACCTAACCCTGGTTACTGCGAGATGCTCAGCATGTGTCTAACCTGCTTGGCGATCGTATTTTGGAGCTCACTGATTTTCCTTGACGTCTCCGATTCGCCGTTTACATTATTTGGATCCTGTGTCGTCCATCAAAAAACAAATTTAAATGTAAACTAATCGCTATTCGTTTTTAAGCGGATTTTAGGGATGTTTCACTTAATTCATACTCTATGTTCATATAAGTTATTATTATTTAATAACTTCAAAATTATGAATTAAGTAAAACATAATATTTTAAAAGAAAATTATACACACAGTATACCTTTTCTGAAAATCGTAGATTCTTTCTTACAAAAAGAAGCGATAGTTTTGTAAGTTAGTTTTTTCTTTTCTGCACTATCTACACTGAACGAGTGTTAGTGTACAGTCGTTTAGAACTATAATTACAGAAACGGTATACAAGTTTAGCACAGTCACCATTCACTAAGGTTGCGAACACATCAGCAGACTTAGTATAGAAAACATCGACCTGTCAGTTCTTACATACTTCATAGGGGTTTACTGACTTCTCAAGCATTTGGAGTCAGAATATTAGGATATATGTATTGTCGAAATTCCGTAATGTTTTTATTTTTCGTTTAAAGATTATAAAAAAAACATTATAATTTTAATAGTATGGGTATCACCGTCCTGATATATTCGCAGCCTAAGCATCTAAAGGGATTATTAAATTATCGTAAAACACATATTCTTTTGAGTGTGTTTTTTTTTCATATATTTTCTGTTAGTGTTATGTACTGTGTAAGAAGAATATTTCAAATATTGTCCTATTGTATGATTTTCTAAAGGATTGTCTCTAAATTACTTGTTTTAAAATTAAGAATCAAATAAATATATACATGACAGTATAAAGGCTTCTGTCCATAAACCCATAAAGACGAAACACGAAAGAAATAATTTTAACCGTGAATAGGCAAATATAATATTTTAGTAATACGTGAATAGGTATTTTTTTACGATTACTTACGATTCGGAATATGCTTTGATAATGTCAATAACTTTCTTTCGTTTTAACCGGACTTATAGGTAGCGAGATATCAATGGATCTCAAGCCAGCTAGTTCCATACTTTATATGTACATAGGACTAATTCTTTCTCTCATAAACTAAACTATAATTTAATGACAATCCCCTAACACAACAATATGTAACCTTGTCAGCAGTTATGTGGTGTAGCAGCACATATGCACGTAGCACGTACCTTAGTGGTTTGTTGTTCGCCGTTCTGTTCGGGCGAGCCGGTGGGCACCGTGCCGTTCTCTTTGGGCTTGTCGTCCTGCGACGCCTTGTATTGCTGCAACTGAAGTTACATTACAATTATTAACACTGTAAGGAAAATCCATGATAGCCTACTGGCGTAACTAGCAAGTCAAATGTCTTAGATCGATTCCAAGGCTTCTCGTTATGTGAGTACTTGTTACATGCTCAAACGATAAAGGAAAACATCGCGAGGAAACCGGCATGCTTGAGAGATTTTCTCGATGTCTTGTGATTGTCTGCCAATCCGCACTGGATACTGGATCCGCGGTGGATTATAGCTTCTTTCCTCTCCATGAGAGGAGACTCATGCCCAACGAAAGTCATTAAATGGCTTGATGAATGTAAGGAAAATATTATAGGTAGAAAAAATATATTAAGAGCCCTCATCGTGCCCAAAGGCACTAAATCAGGTGCTACTTGGATATAAAACCTTGCCATACATTTCAAAGGAAAACAACTGTTCGTGTTTAAATTGTAATGTAAATTTCGGAGGGATATCAGGGTGTTGCGTTAAAATAGAACACCCGTCCTTCTAGTATGATTACACCATATATATTTATTACGAGAAAACATAGAAATAAGCATTATGAGGGCCATTTTTAGCAAGGGTTACAATCGAGGTACAGGTTAATAGCACTGGTCGGATGTAGCGGAGTATCCTAATAGTAATCTACTTATACAGGGTCGTTGTTTGTATTGTCAGCCTGTTCGTTAGCACCGTTTTATCTGACGAGCATTAACAGGTTGGGAAGATCTATCTATCCGTTAATACGTACGTAGGTAACAGGACTTCATGTTTTCATTGTGGAATCTAATGTTTTTAGAGATCATATTGGCGTTTTTTGGATCCAAATAATCCAATATATCCTCCCTTTGCAGATACCAACTATTAAAAACTTATTTATCTTGAACTAATGAACTAATTTTACCAATGATTAAGTATTCATCCAACCATTGATTTATCCTGTGATTTTTACCAATCACCAGTCTAACTTCTCAAGGAACCGTAGACGATCATATCATACCTATATCGTCGTAATATTTAATATACATATATATATGTATATGCATTAATTACGTTACACATTATAGGAGAGGGGGATGGGTCAACAAAGTGTGACATCATGTTATGGGGAATAAGCCATAACATTTATAACACGTTTATCAAGGACCAACATCTCAAATTACAACTCCATGCAAAATCTTTAAAAAAATCATAATATGTTACGAATTACGAGGCGAAACCCCCATATACATATTTGTCTATGAAATTAGTGCGGGTGGCGCATCACCGGCTGTCGTGGCGATCCTTGGAGGAGACCTATGTCCAGTCCAATTGACGTCTAATGGTGGATATGATGTTGATGATGTACAATATAACTTACTTCTTCCTTAGTTAGCGCTAGTTCTTCTTCTAGCGCCGTGTTTCGCTCTAACGCAACACGCAATCGTTCCCGCACCTGTAACACGTATTTTGAAGCATACATTTTACGCTCTACATATTCTTATTTTATTGAGAAAACGGGTTCCATTACTGGGGAAATCGGAAAAGTAATACCGACGTGAAAATTGTTAGCAATTTCAGTGTGTGTTTTATGACTTCTATTGGGTAATTTTTGGCGTGTAACGCGTAAACCCCAATAATAACATCGCTTTACTGAAATACTAAATCCCGTATTCTTCGTCTCATAGTGACAAGTGTACCGTACGAGAATAAACCCTGCAAGCGATAGTGCAGAAGTTAACTAGTTTACTTTAAACGCCCATCTTTAAACGAGGATAACAAGAAAACCTCGGGCCAACTGAAGCCATTGTGTAAATGTCATGTATGGGTCACCTTCTCGTCTAACGCCTTGTGGTGTTCGAAGAGGCTCTTCAGCGCCTTGAGCACCTCGACCTCCGAGGACACGCCGGACTGCGCGGCCGCCTGACGCTTCACCACTGTCATGCGCAGTGAGCGCTCGTGCCGTGACACCAGGCATTCTAGATGCTCTAGCAATAACTGGTTAACAAATAAATTATAATATAAATAAGTATCAACATAATATGTTGTCCCATATATACAGGGTCCATAATTTTATCTAGCATAAGATTGTTTGTTACAATCTATTATAACATTGTGGAATGCAAATATACATGATATGAATATGAATATCTCCTACATTAAGTTAAAAAAATAAGTTTGGTTATGGAGACAAATTTTAATGGAGTGTCTTGGTCGGCTCATCTCCGTAAAACCTACATTTTGTAACAATTCAAAACTCGTGTTAACGGTACTTTTATTTGTCTGATTTTGGTTTCATTGAAACTTAACATTTGAGTTTGAAATCAGAATGCTTTATAAATATACATATAGACTTGTAGTTTTTTAGCACGTATTTTTTCGTTTACTCTTTTAATTAAATTCAAAGTATACCACAATATCGCCCGATAACGCAATTAATGTCCAATAAATAAATTCACGTTTATTTAAACAACAATTTAATCTGTGTCCGGGCTGCATTGAATCTGGTATTTATATAAACTTGATTTAAATGGTTTGATAGTTTATTTTGTTTGTCAATTAAAATAAAATAAAAATCGTTCATTTCTCTACGGCAAATCAAACATCGACCCTTTTATTATTGTATGCCATCGTATCATATTGTTCCTGAGATAGCACAATAATATTCTTAGATAATATAATTTAATACAATAAAACAAAAAAGCTTGACTAAAGTGAAACAGGACGAAAGTAAATGAGTAGCGTTTGAGGCACTTTGACCGGAGAAGCCGGGTCAACGCCACGAGGCGAGATAAAGAGATTAGCGGTTGATCGCACTTGCCTCTTCAAACTAGGCGGGCCTTTGTGATAACACGACGAGACTTTGGTACATGGGCAGAGACATATGTACGCTTCATATAGGCTTATTATACTACTAAGTTCATTTCGTATTAAAGGTATTAAATGCTTCTTATTCTGTGGTAATAGTTCAAATATTTATGATGATCATGGAGATTTGTTCCGGAGATATGCATGTTTCTTTGTATTTTCAACAAAAAAACCATGTAGTGTATCAATCATCTAGTATTCATGTCACAAGCCTAGTTATGCAAGGGAACTAGACTCGGAACTAGATGGCGCTGAGTAATAATGTCCAGATATAATTATGATTATTATATGAAGCAGCAGTGATGGAAAATTAAATATGGCAGTGACTGTTTTAAAATAAATTTTCACAGAAATTTATCAACATAGACATGAGAATAAATATTCTTCAAACAAATGTAGGCCCGCATAGCTAATTTTAGAATCGAATCCACAAAATTCGTTTCAGGTTTTAGGTAAGCTTTTATTACGTTACCAACCAAAGCTTTTGACGAAATCATTCCCAAAGGGATAACGGAATCTGATAAAACTCTCTCCCGATAATTTAGTTAGCACATCAAATTCAATCAAGCGCTAAAAGCCTCCAGTCAGGCCATAGAGCTGGGCGTGGTCTAGAAACGGAACGCTTGAATAATTCAACACCTATTAGCGAATAGCTGGAACACCTTTTATATGAGGAGCCAAGACATATCGGGAAATATTCAGGTGTCATTTCTCTAGATGTTGAAGATACTGATGTGGATGTCAGTGGCATGAATGTTTTCGTCCCGGAAATCTCTACAAATAAAATTAATATGGATGTAAGAATTTGGGATTTTTATACAAGAATTTGGGATTTTTATACCTATCGTGCTCATATACTAGGATTTCCTCTTGTGTCGTGAGTGCATTTACAAACACAAATGTTTAATATACACAAACGCCCAGACGTGGAACAACTGCCTGTTGATCGTGCAAATATGTGCTCCGTATGGGGATCGAACCCGCAACTAGTGAAGTACAAGCCAATCCCTCAGCCACTGCGCCAATCGAGTCATATAATTGTAGATTAGGTTGTGTGATAGTGATTTGGCAAATGAAATAAAATAAAATCTTTAAGAAGTATTGTTGAATTTTGCAGCTGCTCGGAATGATTTCTCGAAACCGAGTTGAGTTTTGTTTCCTGCTATACGTTACTCTATACCATTACTTGTTAATTGCACGTGTAAGATGGATGTGCTATACTTCAAGCGCTCGTAAAGAATGACGTATGAGCACATTATTACTTCTTGAGCGCCTCTATCGTCTTATTTATTCAATATAGCGTTGCAGACCTGGTATTATACAGTTGTTTCTGTTGTTAGGCTTTAAAAAATTTAAAGATGTATGTTGAGTTTTCTTCTTTTGTGACGGAAAGGAGATTTGTCAATCAGCAGATTAATCGCAGAGTTGATTGCCAATAAGTGACGGTACATAAACATCAATTTTGATAACTCTACCAAGATTCTTAGAAAGAAAGAAGTAACGTTTATTCGGACGGTGCCACATTTATGAAAAATAATAATTTTATAGACACAGCAATTTATTCTTATTATAGTCTCGTCTGTATCTAACCTAATAAACTAGAAATTATTAAAAAATAATATTGGTAGGGACTGCAGCTTATTCGCTCTCAATTTGAGAGGAGTGAAACCATCTTGGTTAGTAATGGCTTTCTAGTTGGATTATCATTAGTATAATTAAAACTTAAATCTATTATAAAAGTAATTAAGCTCATCCTAGTGATAAGTAATTTTACGAATAGTACATACATATATTATAGCAGTTAAATTTATATGTCATAATTGGCAAAACATGACGCACTGTATATCTAATTACCTAAGATCTTTGCATGTAAATGCCTACCTATGTTTAACAAAAAAAATGATTTCTGATTTCTAAAAGTTAAAGACTACACACTGACAAATAATTCGAAGGTCCAGTAAACAAGTGAGATTGCTTGAAGAATCTCGCAGTGCGTATCATTTGGTCGGACAAGCACTTTGAGCGGCTCCTCAGCTGCACTTAAAGATTTATTTACGTAGTTGTGCACTTTCGTTCGCACCAGGGAACAACTGTGTCATCGCGGTGTCAGCTTTATTTCTAAGCTAGGCGACGGCAACGTTGGAAATTGCGAGATAGTATTACTCTATTATTGGCATCGTTAGAAAGTCTATGTGAGGATGCAATACATATATATATGCCCTGCATAGTATATTCACTATGTTCCTGTCCATCCAAAGGTTGTCTGGAAGAAATCGCTCTTTAGCGATAAGACCGCCATTGTACTCTTATTTTATGAATAATAATAATTATATTATTAATGTAATTCTTTTTTGGTGTACAATAAAGTATATTCTATCTATCTATCTATGTCATAATATATGTATTTGCTTTCATATTTCCAGATGTGTCGTGCCTGGATGAAACAATATACAAGTGGCGCGTGGAATTCTGTAGTTTCTGCCTACCTCCATGAGAAATAGGCGTGAGTGTAGGTATTTATATATCTTTTTCTCAAAGTGTAATTTTTGTATAGTACGCTACTTACCCTGGTATTGTTTCTCTCCGCTTTGAGCTCTGAAATCTCCTCCTCCCGTTCGAGGAGTTGTTCCCGGGCCTGGTTGAGCTCTTTTGTGAGAGTAGCGAATTCCTGCAGACAAAGAAAAGTAATAACATTAGAGAAATCGTTGTAAGCAATCATCTAAAAGGCTCGGCCATCTTTTTATTTGAATAGATGTCAGGGTAGCTCGAAATAGAAGTTATATTTCAATACTATATTGTGATTGCTCTTACAAAAAGCAATCTATTATACCTATAAAAAAACTGTTTCTATTACATAATGACCAAAATGTCCTACTTATCGAACATAAAATGTGTATTACTTCGCGTATGTACACAAACCTAAATCTAAAGGATTTAAAGTCTAGACGAGGCGCAGGTGTACCTCAAAGTGAGTTGAAGCCGCTTGGGGGGCAAAAGAGGTCGCGCAACTGACACGGATGAAACCTCCGACTTCCTTCGAGACTCACAATTCTCATAACAACACTATATTATAAGAATACAGCACTTTTGATTTCCAACTTACAAAGAAGTTCAAATCGTTAAAGCTTTATTCAAATCGTAGGTTTTTTCTGAAAGTCAGACTCACTTTGTTCGCAGTTTCAACTTGCAAATTGGAAAACTTGCTTTTTTAAAGTTATTTTAAGTTTTGCTTCTGAGAAAACGACTATGATTTGGTAGGTATTAATTTTAACCCTCTTAATTCTATTATCAAAAGGAATCTTAATCTCTTTAAGTAATAGTATTCCCAGATAAGCAAAAGCTGGATGATGAAAGCCGTGAATGGCTTATTTTCAGAAGTAATTTGCTGTCAGCGTGTCCAAATAGAATTGACAAAATACGGTACGGCAAGTCTATTTATCCGAAATATTTTCCATGCTAAAGCGGATGAATTTCGACGCTTTTATCAGAGGTTCTCGGAATTATGCCTGCTCGGATTTATTCATTTCCACGTATCTATATTTCAGCGGTGTGGAATCAGATTACGTGTCCCAGAAGTGCTGATATGTAAGTACTATTTCGGTCATATAACTGATTGATTTATGTGGATGAAAATGATGGATTTCAGGCACGGGCACTCATTTATAGCATACATCTCTATACATAATTTTTTTTAAATTTTTTGTGTAATCTTCGAAAACTCGAAAAGGTCTGTACTAATTGAGCTCAAATTTTGTCACGATTTACCTACAACCTGTAACCCCTTCTTTAATTGGAGGAGCACACCTTTTTCTTAAACAATTTACTTTTATTACATATCATGTAAAGTGTGTATCCTGTGTTGAAGGTCCATAATAAATAAATAGAGCTGCAAAACAGAAAACATCGTAAGGAGACCTGCATGCTTGAGAGAATTCTCAATGGCATGTGAAGTCTGCCAACCCGCAGTAGGCTAGCGTGGTGGACTATAGCCTAATCCCTCTCAATTGAGAGGAGACCCGTGCCCAGCAGTGGGACAATAATGGGTTGATGATGATAATAATTCAACTGCACAAGCTGCGCGTAGAAGGAACGGCTTTTAGCAGTGGTCATAAACTCAACAAAGAGAGCTACTTATCTCCATAAATTATACAGCCAAGCTCCACCCTTAATGTTATTATTACTCCTAACTATGCATTTAGTTCTGTTTTTAAATTAAAATTCTATTTTTAAGACTACAAAGGTGTCAAAATTTACTTTAAACAAGTACAAGATTTTTTTCTCCCGCGTCCCATAGCGCGGAAGCCGCTATCATTCAACTACTGCTACTGCGCAAATCCTGTGCCTCCTTACTTTTTCTTCTACCTATATCCAAATCCTCCAAATATATTTTTTTGATCAGATTGTTGTTACAGGTTTGAATGCTCATTTCTTATAGAAAACAGTGAATCGACTGAAATGTTAATACACTCCGACTCGAGTGTATTTCTTAGGTCACAGTGCATAGGGGTGTATTTTACTGCGCACACGGCTCACTTTTATAGTTAGCCTGCAATGTACGGTGCAATAAAATATTCTGTATCGCTTTGGACGCTACGAGACGTGGGGTAAGCGTCAGTTTCTTATATACAACAACACTGTTTGCCACCGGAAAGACGGGATGAACGGAAGATCACTATGTGTTGATTTAAGACAGTTCAGCAAATACAACATAAGAACTAACTTCCAACTACAAATAGGTAAAACTAAGAAGTCGCTTTTCATTTATTTAATTTTTTTAACACAATTTAGGAATTTCTCTTGTGTTGTATCGTTTAGAAACACAAATTGACAAGCATTCTACTACCTGTAAAACTTACAAGTACCATGCACTGTATGGATCAAACCAGCTACCCTCCAAAATCCAATCGCCCGAACCGCTTTTATAAATTTTACAAGGACAAATGCTTGTAAAAATAATGAACTGTTTTATCTTAACAATCATTATAATAATTCTCAGCGTAAGGAAAAACAACCTGTGTCTTTACATCTCAACCTTCGTAAATCTTCACAAATTGGTGTCTAGAGATTTACTACAGGAAAAACATCTTTGTAGATATCTACGAATTTATTTTCACACACGTTTCTTAGTAGTCGTAGTTGAACGAAGTAACTTAATCTACGAAGCTTGGGAATCCTTTGACTCTAGTATTAGCCGAATGAAACTTGTGTTCAGGCAATATAAAGCTATTTCTACATGAGGTCGCCTGTTGACGTCATATTACGAGTACAGTATGAATTGCAGTGGCAAGGAGCGCGACACTGGCAGACCTCCTTCAGTCAGCAGCTAACTTATAGCAAATGGACTTCTATTTGCTCACCTATTGGTCACTCTTTCCATGACGCGATACGCTGATTAGCTGCGAATCTGCGGCTTACAAATAAGAAGGGGAACGGAGGAAAAGTTTTTGTGAACGTAGCCTAAGATGTCCGTCCAATAAATCGATCATGAGTCTACACTTGAGGTTATAAATTAAGGAGGATATCTCCAAAGCCTTCTGTCTGCAGTCACGTCAATAGATAACGGTAGAGAACGTGGGCGGGGAAAAAGGAATTCCATGTACTCATATTTCGCATTTACGAAATTGGAAGTTATATGATTGGGGGAACTAAGAACTGGTTTTTAAGGAAAATTTTGAAGTTATGCAGGTGCGATATTATAAATAAAATTGAATAGGCCAGTGAACATTAAATCCCACAGTTTAACAATGTAATAAAATGTAGATCATGTATGTATATGACCATTACTTATACTGGTGAATAAAATTAAAGCAACCGTCTGCTGGTTCCAATTCTATACAAATATAGAGGTTTCTGGTATTTTCGAATGAAATAATATAACACCCACGGAACAGAAAAGTTCTACGGATAAAGTTTTCTATAAGTAAATAGCAGTTTCTCATTAATTAATCATTTGACCATAAAAGCATTTTCATGTAGACAATGCATGTAGCTCTTGTTTTAGGCCAACGTGTCTGTATCTGCCATTCTATAAAGCTTTCGACACTCAATTAGGTTCGAATAAATGTTAATCTATTATAATGTACTATCATGTGATGCAATGAGCTTTGAATATATTAAAATTACTAAAGCAATTGACTATAGACAAACGGTAATATTTATAATTAAGGTTTGATTGACAAAATATGTAAATATGTCACGTATAATTTATATTGTATATTACGCCTAATATCTATCTATATGCCTATATATAGATGTTAAATAGGTATGTGTCAGCTTTAAAAACTAAAAAGTTCTACACCGATTGATCTTTGATTTTTTTTTGACAATTGACAATTTAACACCCACTTCTAAAATAGATGTTTTATGTTTGACTACAAAATGCCACAGTAAAGCAAATACAAAAAAGTGATCAAGTAAAGCTTGCCAGGATACAGGTAGTAAATTATAATTATATTAGACGGCAAATCATTACGAAAATAGTGAAGTTATAGTAAAATACCGTATTAACATTACTTAATATTTCTACGTCGAGTGACGGCTATTGTTTAACATAAGAGTATGTCTAAGACGATGTTTCAAAGTCAAATAACTAGTGATTTTTTCCTTTAAATGAAATTGCTCTGATAATGGTTTTCCTATACATGTTAATAAGTAGTAAATCCTTAGTATTGGAATACTTCAAATTTTCATGGTAAACTTTGTAACAATATATCTATCTATGGTGTAATATTTTTATACAAACAGCTGTGATACCCTAGTGGACTGTTAAGTCAATGGTCTCGAGTTCCATCCCAATGCATGCATCAATGACGTATTTCGAAGTTACGTGCTTATTTATCAAATGTTCAAACGATGGAGGAAAGTATGATGCCTGAAAGTTTTTCTCGATGTCGTGTGAAGTCTAATCTCTCTCAAATAAAAGCAGATCGATGCCCAGAAGTGGGACAGTAAATTGGTTTTGTAAGCAACCATATTTGAGTATAAAAGTCACACCCTATCACTCAAGAAGTAAAATGGCATTCTATCCAATAAATATCGGATCAAGTGATCGGCGGTTCATTGGCCCAATTCTGTTCATCCTATTTCTAGTAATAGCGCGGTGGGCGGTCGCCATTCAAGCCCCCCGTGCTATCATCCAAGGGATACTTTGCGCCCTGCGGCGTTTCCTGATGGTGCATCGCAGTTAGGTACAGAAGTTCCACTTTGAATGATGCAAGAAATTATAGTTCAAGCTTATGCTTAATGCAAGCAACCAGTACTTACATGTTGCATTTGTCTATTACTGGTGAGTTAATGCAATGTTTACTAGTATAAATACTCAACATATTGACTGTAAGTAGGTTATAGAAACGTTTCTACCAAATGGAAAGATGCTCGGTCTAATAGACGGATGGTCTATTCGACTCTAACGATTTTGAGCGTTGAATCGCAGTTGACTCATTAGAATTTAAAAAATTAATTGCGTTTGAAATAATTTGATTCACATATTTTTTCTTCAATAATATATTTAAAAATATAGATAGATAGATAGAGTATTCTTTATTGTACACCAATGGAACAACAATTTGGATAATACATATATAATTCTATAACTATTTTTCATAATTTACCTTTATGTCAAATATACTTTGATATACGACAAAATTTCGTATCGTGCAGTGCCGTTAACTTTCTGTAGGCCCTGTATATCGACAACGCGTGATATTGACAGCATTACAGATCTATTGAGTTGTTTATTCGCTTTCATTTGTCTATCGTCCTTGTCATCCGGCTATGGTTGGTGAACACTGGTTATCTATTGTTGAGAGAAATATTTTGCGCTTTGTTCTGCAACGTTTGAAATATTGGAAAACGTTTTCAGGACAGAATATTGAGATATATGGTTACAAGACTTTAACATTTCTCTTTGGGCCATAAATAAAAAAACAATGCAATCGCGATTTAAAAAATCTGAGGAAAAAAAAAATGTTATACCAAGTAGTTCGTTAAGATAAAGTTTGTTAGGTCTTATGAAAAATTAAAAAAAATATGTTATATTACTTATGGTCTTTTGTGGAAAGTAGTGTTGTAAAGATTTAATTTAGTGTAATATTAAATCTATACGAAACTACTTTCTGCAAAATATTATTGAACATGTTAGCATAACAACGGGCCATTTTTATAGAGAAGGAAGAATATATATTCTTCCTTCTTCAGTTTTTCAAAGTTATGTCAAGTAAAAATGGTCCCAAAAACGATGTACAATTGCAAATTCTTGTCAGTATGTGGTTAGAAACCTGCTAGGTGTAGTTGGAACGTTGCCAGAAGATCCACACCTGTAACACATGTTTAAGTTCGCGATAACAGCACTATCTATTGCACAGGTTTCGACATCGTCAGGTGATTGTTAAAACCATTTGTAGTGCTGTACAGTTGGCCAAGAAAGTGGTCTACCAGTTTTAACAAAAAATTATGTCAATATAAAATTTATCACCTATGCCTGAGAGATTTTCTCAATGGTGTGTGAAATCTGCCAAGCTGCAAAAGGCTAGCGTGGATTTAATAATTGTAAGTGTTAATGTGTGTATAAAAAATGTACAACCTTGTGTCTCACTCTACTCAGGACATAAGATCCCGATAAGGTAACAAATAACGATACGTTAACAACACATTTCAGGATACGATATTTTTTTATACCATCTGTCACCTTATTACTGAATTAAATAAAGAATACGTATGTGTAACGTATAAAAACACATTACCATCAATTCGGCTTTACCGCACTCAGGTAAAAGTCACCAAATCTTGATAAATTATGTTATATTAGGAGGCTGAACGGGTCAGTATCACTTGGGTGACCCATGCCCTCACAGGAGCCGATGGAATTTCATTAACATGTCGCCCTGCAGACAGGCATCTGGTAATTAAGCCGCTTATGTGGATAGTTGGAAACTTTAATTTATTAAACACTAGTAATATAAATAATAAAATATTATACTTAGGTATTATAGTGAGTGTCTCGACGGTATAATTACTAATAGTTAGGTGTACTTCATACTTTCTGTATATTCCATATTGTTGTATCTTTGGTGTATGTACAATAAAGAATACTCTATCTATCTATCTATCTATATATTTGTGACCTAATTATTTATTGACAATCCGATTTACATAGGAAGATCTCACTGTATACTTCGGTCCAAGCAGGTGGAACTCAACCATTTCCCTTATCTATTTCAATTTGGTGAAAGAATAAGTGTAAGGAAATATATTTTAAATATCTCTTTTATCATTTAAAACACATCAAATTCTTAATATTACACAATCAACGTGATAAATGTAAAGGGTTTTGTTTTGTCGTTTAAAATTTGTGGGATCTTAAATATTTTGCTAATTAGATACATATCATCTAATTAGCAAAACATGTAAACGACAAAACAAAACCTCTAACTCACTGAACATTAGGGTTACACAAATATGCATCTAGAAACTTGTCGACGTATTATGATGCGCCTTCTAACACCAAAGACTGGCTGTTGCCGCATAAGTTCAATTTCCTTCTACAAACACGGAGTGCCAGTTCAATTAACACCCGTAGTTTCAACCGAATCAATTTCCGGCGCGAACAAAAAATATATATTAAATATATATGACACTCCACACACAACGCTTTTTGCCGGAACGTTTCGGATCCGTTTTTACGACTATCGCGCGGGATTGGCGCGATATAGTGAGCTACGTGTTGTGGTTATAACCCCAGAACGCAAAAGAGAAGTGTTTGAACTTGTGTATTTGTTTATCTGTGTCTCGCTGTTAAACGCATGAATCGATTTTAATAGTAGTAAATCGTTTTAGTTTGTGGCGATATCCATACTTCCTTATATAATGTTGTGTATCATATATTCATTATTGACTTTTGTAGTTCCTTTTTTATATCCTCAGTAGGGCTGGCTTTGTTCTGATTCTGAGCTTTGGTCCAAGAACTTTAATTCCACCGAGAACAATAATGATCTTTTGTCATAATCGGCCTAATGATCCTCAGAGATAATAAACAATGTACTTATTATAAATCGAAATTGTACCAGTTATTAAAAAATCTATTGTAGTGCCTATACTTTACCGAACACTATTTACTGTTTACGTGTGTGAAAACCAATTAACTTGTCCAGAAACTAATAACAGACTCACAAGACACAATCTATTCTTATCAGAAGGCTGTACATTTCAGGCCTTCAACGTCTTAAATACAGACTAGTCTAGCTCATTCCTCATTTAGCGACGATCTTCGGTCTATTTAAGTCCAGCCAGTCTGTCTGTTTGAACCAGCCTATGCACTTGGTCGCCTCTGGTTTAGGGAAATTATTAAAGATATTACATTTTATTTTTAACTCCCGACGCTAAAAAAGGCATAGCACCCGTTTTTTTAAGTTTGAAGAGTCTGTGTGTCTATTACATCGTAGCTCGATATTAATGCGGGTTTGTTGTGTGAAAAATAACGTGATCGATATGGTCTTTAGCTACAATTAATGTAGACCTATTCGGGTGTTTCAAGGATCTCTTTTTTCATATATTGACAACTATTTCTATAATTTTCAAGGTGGGGAAGTAATTAAAAAAATATATATATATATTAATATCTTATTAGCTTAAACTTTAAGTAAGAGATTAAACAGGATATTAAAACTGCTTGTCATGATAAAATACTAGTATTAAACTCCATCTTGTAAAACCAATTTTTCTAAAAAAATCACAGAATTGAATTGAAAAGTAGATTGCGCTAAGGAATTGTATAGAACTTGTTAGTAGTTGGAACTAATGTTATCTGACGGCGGGGCGCGTCAAATTGAATCGAACCGCCCCGAGAATGGTTCCGACGTCTTCAGGATATGGCTGCAGTTTTATTTCCATTGGAACTTAATTTATTATTTCTACTATACTATTTAGTCCAGCCTAGTGATATGAAGATTTGACAGATACTATATCATTATCGTCAACCTAATCACTGTCTCATTGTTGGCCAGTCTCTTCTCTTACTTGAGAGCGAGTAAGCTATAGTTCACTACGCTAGGCCATAGCAAATGCTGGTTGGCAAAGTTCACATGGCATCCAGAAAAAAAAATCAGACTTGCAGGTTTCCTCGCCATGTTTTCCTCATCGTTTGAGCATGTTATAAATACGCACGTACGTACATTTGAAGGACAATGGTGTGTACCTTGGGATTGAACCTGATACCTGGTACACTGGTCACACAACTAGGATGTCATAGTTCCTAGTACTCAGATACAATCTGCGTTGGTTGATTTGTTCTAATCTATTTAATCAACTCCATTTAAAAATATAATCTACCTATTTCTGATTAGCATAAAAGCAAATAGCTAAGCTAATGCTTAGCTTTCAAAAAGAATATTAATTTAAACTTCACTACGATCCTTCTACGATCCTACGTGGTTTCCGACACATGTTTCAGCATGTGTCGGAAACCCCTTTATCACAAGTTATAATTGTACACTTGCTTGAAAGCTTTTAACACCTTATCGTTTAAACAACCACATAATTAAAAGCCTTCATATTAATATCAGTTTGTAGTTACAGGTCGTTAATCAATGGTACGAACATTTTCAGGTATGTACGTTGCTCATTCATCAGCTTTAGATTTCTGAACGCTGTTTTTCTTCACAGTGTAATTTAGAAAGTACAATACGAAATGCCGGTACAGTGTACAATGTACATATGCTCCTATTCGGAAGCTTTGTGCGTATGTGCAGTATACGCAACTGTTTGAATCACCCGCGGGGGCTTTATAAAAGTTGAATAATTCTGCGAAAAATTTCAGCATGATTTTTGTCTCTATGCACCGGTGCATGCGAGACTCGAGCAGACCTAAAATCTCTTGTTTGTGCAGGTTCTTATCATCATCAGCCTATATTCGCCCACTGATCGTCGTAGGCCTCCCGTAGGGAACGCTACAGAGTTCGATCTTCGGCTCTTCAGTTACTACCAGCTGCTTTCACCGAGTCTGCGACACTGCTGGATTAAGGGAACTGGATGCCCCACGCAATCTTGGGTGGAAAAAAGTTCATGATTATGAAAAAAGCTCATCCCACATACATTACCAAAACATTACAAGACAACTACGCTGAGCTTTGTTTTTTTCATCCCTAGTACCCTACACCTTGATTTTCCGTATTAATTCTCGATCGTGTGCCCCCACGTCCAGCGGTCCACCACGGTTTGCGGTCGTCCTACACTACGTTCTTATAGCTTAACTGAAGCTAGGTAAAAGATTTACCTGCAGTAGTGCTGTATGCACGCGGCACGTGCAGACGGCGCCGTTCTTGCGCGCGCAGGGCGTGCCGAGCCACGCGCACGCGCCGCCGCCGCGCTGCATCGCGCGCAATCATCCCTCGCGCGCGTTATAAACGCGCAAATTACTTATACTCGCATTTTGAACTAAATTTACACTTGTTTAGTCACTGGCTTTTATTTCACACGTGTCCGTAATATTTAGTTCTCACTTCACTCTTAACTATATTTGTTCCGTTCGTCAAAATTATGGTTTAAAAGCGATTGAATATTTAAACTTCTATATTGATTCAATAAGGGGATAATGTATAGATAGACAAAAATACGAATTCTAAATATCTAATACAATTTATTCTTAATTAATTGAGGTAACTAAATGATATGAGTACTGCCCTTGTTGCGATACCAATCGGTCTAAGTGTTGCAAATTCGTACTATTAAAGATAAATTCATGCACTCTGAATACCCAATCAATATAACGGTAACCAAGCCGAACTAATAGCAACTACAAATTAAATGAGACTGTTTCTCATCTAAACTTTTTCATTAAAACTGTGAATTGTAACAACTGTGCTAAAACATAAATTCAAAACTGGTACAGATTTCAATCGGTAAGCCCCCGTGTGATTTAATTCGCTTTGTGAGACGGTTCAATATTGCGAGCGAGGTTCGTTATCCAATTCTATCGGCCACTAAAGCAGGTGTCGACGGCGGGGTGCCACTTCAATGCAATATTAAATGGTCGGACGTCTATACGTAGACAACGGGCGGTCACATCGACATGTTGTGGCTAAATATTTAATACCTCAAGTGGGAAGTTTAAGAGCCATGTATGGACCAAAATACCATAACGCCTATTTTTATTATCCTAATTTTGATATCACTGTTGCCAAAAATCCACCCCATACTCTTCCATTATAGGTTATTCACGGCCAGTTTGTAGCGGTTTGAAAATTTCAATTATTCCTATGTGTATAGATTTAACACTCAGGAGCACAGAGGTAGGGAAGGTTAGGGAGGTATAATTTGAATAAATACGTTTTATTTATATGTTAGGCAATTAGTATATTAAAAGACTGCACCTTGCTCGACGTGCTTAAAAGCGTAGAAAAGCATCTTAAAGACCTATTGAACCCTTAAAACCTGGCGTAATTCATTTCATTTTTATAGTCTCGGGCAAATGTAAGAAACTGTAGAAGTTACTATGGTAGACTTTCTTCGAAAACTATCTTCACATTATTTGGTGAAATCCCAAAATGACTCTTTTCCTGCAAGTCGCTCTAACCCTACCATGTTTCTATCTATTTTCGATCCGAGCCTGCCATAGTGAGGGGCGGATGAAGAGCGCCATGCTTATTACTAGATACAGCCCCAACGGGCGCCCTCTAGCCCCCATGGGCTGTGGCGACCACTACCGACAGGAACCGACTGCAGTATTAATGAGACGTCAAAATTGCTGCTCGCCGTTTCCCGATTGTTTGCTTACAACGGACATTCTATTTGTAACGAAAAAGTTCGGATGAATGCGTTTTTGCAGCTAGGTTTAAATCCTATAAGGGAAATTTTGCCGTTGTTTGGAAGTCTTACAAAAGATCACAGTAAAACAACAATAGTTGTGTTTCTGAGAGTAAGTAAGGTTGCCAGAAGTCGTGAAGCATGGCATACGAATTCTGTTTGTTGTCAGTGCAGTAACTATTGCAAGAAACCTAAAACGCTCTCCATATATAAAAAGTCTCTATATAACAAATGAACGCCTACTGATAAATACAACTATACGCGCTTAAAACTTTAATACAGCGTATCATATCTTACTGTTTTAAGAAAAACACGTTTATTTTTGCTCCTCATAAACGACTCAGTCTAAACCTCTCATTGCGCGCGTAATTAATTCTTGGTAGATATTACCCAGTTATCTTTTGTTCTTAGAAAAAAGAAGCAATAAATCAGTTTGTTTGTTACTGATCCGTTTCCAATAGAAGCTCATCTAATCGCCGCCGGCAAACGAAACAATGAGAAATATTGTGCTGGTCCTATTGTGGTGGGTTTGTGGTTGCACAGAGAGAGTGTATCAATGCATTGCTCAGATTCAGCCGCAACATAGATGTAAGTTGTGGAATTTATAACATAGATAAGTTTTAAGTCGGAAATAGATTTGATTGGTTTTCATGGAATTCAATAGATAGTTTTCAAGCATTTGAAGTTAAGAAATGTCTTGATATTTTTTATCCCCTTAAGATAGGAAACAAAATATTGGTTTCGTATAAAAACTATAATAAAATCTGGAAGCTTCAAGTAGGATAGTAAATAATAATGTTCCTTTCATCATTCAACAAATGACGATAAAGAAAAAAGCGACCTAAAATCCAAGACGGAACTATTCTTCCAATTCAGTCTAATATTGTCGTACCAAAATCACCTAATTCCGGGTACCTTTTCAGAATATTTGGCATTTCGTTTCGACAATAAGCTGACTGGCGAACGGACACGCAGTTGACTTAAATAATGTAGTACATTTTCAGAAAATTCCCACCTTGCGAGATTTTATCTTGGTCACGGCGAGCAGAATATCTGTGCTTCAACTGTTTGATGTTAACATGTCATTATGAAAACGTCAAAAATATTGCAGCCAGTTTTTTCAAATCAAATCAAATCAAATTATTTATTTGCAAACCAAGTGTACAATAGGTCTTACATTAGTTTAATCAGCACTTAAGAGTAAGTTTTCTTGTTACCTTAATGATTTTAGACCTTATTGACATGGAAAAGCTGCGATGATAGCCTACACCACTAGGCTCAAACGCTAGAGGAAAATTGTAGAATCGTTAGGAAACCTGCAAGGCTGAGACATTTTCTCGTTGATGTATGAAATCTGTATCACCAGCACTAATTCCTCTCAAAAAATAAAAAAAAACCCCTAGTATTGGGTTGATAATGATGATGTGGAAGAAAGCCTTTCTTGTCAGAGACAATTATCAGGTTCCCTTCATGATTTTTATGCTCCTGCACCCATGATATTATTTATTTACATTCAGTTTATTTGAGGCGAAGCTTTATGTTATTTTCATTTGTTTGTACTATGCACAAATTACATACTCGTGTGCTCATCATTCTCGCACCAGTAGATAGTTTCACTGTTCCAACTAACTGCATTGTTATCTAAAACTAAAGTTCCCGCATCAGCACGGTGCACACATTCGGTAACGGCTTCATTATTCAGCCCGTCAGTGCTGTCTGTCTGTTATGTTACAGCTGCCGGTTACTTTTGAATTGTAATGCTTATTATTCTTTATGGTTTCTAAATGATTAAACCCTTTGACCAGATATCTTACGGCAGGGCTCCGACCTTC
The DNA here is from genome assembly GCA_905163465.1 of Craniophora ligustri. Lineage (NCBI taxonomy): Eukaryota > Metazoa > Arthropoda > Insecta > Lepidoptera > Noctuidae > Craniophora > Craniophora ligustri. Next base: position 821,747 of record LR990963.1, read on the forward strand.
GCCACTTTAGCGATAAGTAATTCAAAAAAATATCATCATCAGCAACATAATTAATTATTTGCTCACTGCTGGGTATGACTCTCTTCTCATTGGATGCCTAATGCAGATTGGCAGACATCAAACGATATAGAAAAAATCAGCATGCAGGTTTCCTCACGATGTTTACCTTCGCCGTTTAAACATGTGATAAAAGTTGAAGTCGTAAAGTCTCGAGTGACTTTTCGGAAGTTATGTGCAACTTTCGAAAAGTCGAGACCTTTGAAGTTCACAGTCCACTGGCCACGCCACTTAGCTACCACAGCTCTTATTTGTATTAATTTTAATGTTAAAAGCTTTTAAAAGAATGTGTTTATAATAAATTATATATCTATCCACAAGGCTGCGGTGCTTATTCCCAGTATAGCTTCATTATTCAGTCTGTCAGTCTACTTGCTGACCGCTGAAGTTTCAACTTTTATGAAGAGCGAGCGTACCCCCACATCTGACACGTGAACTCGCAAGTTGTTTGAATTATTACGTCTCGCGTTTATTTTGTTGTCGTTTACTATTGATGTCTGTGGAAAACAAAAGAAGTAGCAACATTTTTCATATTTTGTTTTGATTGATAACATCTATTGAAATAAAGCTTCTTTCTATGGATTTTATCACAGGATATTGATATTATTTATCGCATCCTTTCGAATTTTTTTACTGCAACAATGTTCAGGGACAAACTGATAAAATACGTAAAAAAAACAGTACAACAACGTCTTGTTAATTATTGTCATCTTTCACGGAGTTTATAGCTTCTCTTTTCCCTATATTGAAGCCTAGACGTGACTAGATGAAAATGACAACAAGCTGGAGTATGCTTTTAAAAGTAACTGGACACCGTGCCATCGAGGCGTGCCATGGCGATGTGTACTAAGTGTCGCGAGTGCTCCATGAACAGCAGAGATGTTTGTGTAGAAGTGATAGATACCGAGAGGAAAATTAAATGGAACCGCGACTGGAAAATTTAATGTTGGGAGTATCATACGTAGTAGTCAACAGTTCGGGAGAGACAGACTGTATAGGAAGGTCTCTAGAATGAGGTTAATGAATTAGGGTGAAAGGCAAAGAGACTAAATTTGGTTTATCCTCAAGCTTCAACTATATCTATACTCAACTATACTATACCTCAACTCGGATCATCAACTGACCTAATCTTAAAAGAAGAAGATTTGTAAATTCTGGAAAGTAACGAACCAAAAACGAATGTGCCATTTACTTTTAGACAACTTAAAAGAAGCTCCGATTTCTGCTGGTTGCTAATTTTTAATCCATATTACCTTATATATAAACGTTTAGCCTACTTGCAAAATTTAAGCAATACAGTTATAAAATTAAATTTCCTTTCAATCTCCACATAATTCCTTTGAAAGTGTAATACCTCGTCATAATCGCGGCAGCGCGGTTATGAAGAGCAAAGCAAAAGCGGGAACGCATTCACCCCGCTCCACGTTACCTTTTTATTATAATGTCGCTAAACGCTCTACACCAGAAGGTACGTCCCGCGAGTAATAAACGAATCGTGAAAACAATGAGTTATATAGAGATGGGGGAAAGTATATTAAAGGAGGTTTTTTTTAAAACAGAACGAGGAAATGAAATTTGTTTTATGTAATAGAGATTGGTTTCTCCGTCAGAGTGATACCAGTGCAGTATGCAAACACTGTATCGATCCTTTTTGAAATAAATGGAGCTTGACTTTGGTTGGAATAATTGAGTATGAACGTCGAGTTTTATAGATTTTGCTGGGATTGAGCTATATTGATTCACATATGTTTTTAAAGACTGAATTGTATTTGTTACCCTGTATTCTTGTATATTAACATGTGTGTAAATAGTGTTACAAATTACAAGCTCAGACGTTGCACTCATTTGTATCAATACCTTTCCTCGCCACCACATGACTGAGGGTGCCTGATTTCTCAGCTGGAAAAATCTATGAAAAACGGTTTGACGTTATTTTTAGCTGAGTAATCCGAACAGCTTATTATGTGGGTAACAGAAGTCGTCAAATTAGTAGTCTCCCCTATACTTCATTCGTAAGGAGAGCCTCGTCTAACTAGCGCCGGTTCCCGGGTATGTCGGGATCGGATTGCACAATTTTTCCATACAATTACCTCCGAGCCATCGGTTCATTAGAGCCGGCGCGGTTGCACACTTCAGCTGGGTTCTAGTGCTTATTTTTTAAATTGTGGCGAGTGGCTAAAAGAAATTGAATTTGTACGCTGATTTTTCTGCAAAAAAATCTATATTGGTTTTTATTATGATGAAGCAAGATGTGATCCATCAAGGTACCAATTATAGATACAAAGAAAATCCATTATCATCGAGCGTTTACATATTAGGACATTGATCTAGTTAAGTAACAAGCACTCGTGTTTAGGAAGCTGGGCCATTATTTTTAAGCTATTTTGTCTTGTTTTGTCTAAGAAACATTTCCTGTTATAACATAGCAAAGAGAATACGCGATAAGGACAAACAAAACTTATAAACGTTTCAGTATTACCAACCATCTGCGTTTCTTATGTATGGGAGTCACGTGTTACGTGTGACAGGAATTTACACCAATCATGTAGAATAACTTACGATTATATGTTTTACCATTATATGAATCCTCAGAGAACATTAATATTTATTATAGTGTTTACTTGAACGCCTTTGACCCGGAGATATTAAGCTGGAATGAGCTGAACACAATTCAAGTCGATTCACTTTATTTTCTTTAATGTTATTGACAATTACTACCAATACCTTTTTTTATTTAAACAAAAAGCGTCTTCTAGCAACCAATTTCTAATATAGTTTTGAAGAGATTAATAGTGTCTTGTTCTCATCTTCGTCCATGATCTTTAAATAATGAAATCATATGGGATATATCATCTAGGAGTCATAATAATTATTAAAGTTAATATCGCAAAACAAAACACACAAATAAAATAATGTCTAATTAAGATAATGGATAATTGTTGACAAAATTTATGACTAACATACAATATAAATAGATGGAAGGACTAAAAAGTTTATTTCCTTCGATCACATACTGGGCAAAACAGTTTTATCTGGAGGCAAATAACCGAATATGATCATAAGATTTTTGTACGAGAAAAAGAGTAGATAGGTTGAGCGTTCACATTACGAGAAGCACTGAGATCAAAATCGGTTAGTATTCAACATGGGAGGGGAAGTCGAGACGCCACAAATGCGAATATACTAGGTGGAGGAACAGACAAATATGTTTAACAAATATGTGGAAAGCTGTGTGCGTGCGTGCGGTAACACGAATTTACACATAACTAGTGTTATGTAATCCATGCAGTAAAGAATCTTAAAAGCCATGTGGTTGGTGGACTCCGAGTTTTAGTATTTTGTTTGACGAAACGTAGGTACCGGCAGTAAAACGTGTGTGCGTCGAAATGTGACATAAATGGTAAAAGGCTTTTATTTAGTAATTACCCACAGCCAAGTATTATGGGCCTTGTTACTTTTATGCTAATAAGGCTATCAATAACTATTATGAAAACGTTTTAACTTTCTGTTATGTTTCGAATGTACCTACATTGATTTCTCACAATTTTGATTTGATTTGATTTAATAGGTAAATATTGAAATACAACTACTTTTTACCCTTTTTTACTTGTAACCTAAAACAATTGTATTAGTATTGTTACGGTCAAAGTTTAATGTGGTAAATGAACTTAAATCACATTATTCAAATATTTATCCATTATATTATATTTATGCTTGCATTACTTATAAACCTGATGATCAAAATATTTGTAGTATAAAATTTATGAGTCACATGACGCTATCGGCCCGGTAATGCCATGTGTGTGATATTAGATCGTAATTGAGATAAGTGTAAATTAAACTTTTCTTAGTAAGCAGCAGGTATAAAAGGGTCTTCGATGCGATTACAGTGTAATTTATCTGCACTTATTATAATATGGACAACACAACTATATCTGGGATGACTGGTCTAAGTGCTAAGCAATGGATGACCCTATGAAATATGGAGGTGAAATTCACCATGGTACTGGTGTGAATTGTTTAGTGTATGAGTTATGATGGTACGGTGTGGTGCATGAATTGTTAAATTATATGTTATTTTCGCGCAATGGTATGGTATTTGTGTTGAAAGCTCTATAATTACTGTATTGTGTGAATAAATGACTAGTTGCTGCCCGCAGCTCCACCCGCGTGGTATGTTGATAGGCTATGTGCTAACCTAGGTATTAATTAAACTCTATACACCAAATTTCAACTAACTTCATTAAGACGTTTTTATATCAATAAGCAAACCTACAAACTTTCAAATTTTTACTATCCATACTTACATACTAATATTATAAACGCAAAATAATGTACGTTCGTCTGTATGGTTACCGCTTCACACTTTAACCGCTGAACCGATTTAGATGACATTTTGTATGAAAATAGTTTTAGTCTTAGGAAAGAACATAGGGTAGGTTTGTTCCGGAAATCATGCCCTAAAACAGCAAAAAAATATATAAGAACTTACACCCTTTTTTACGCGGAAAAGTTTTTTTTAAGTGGCAGAAGTAAGCTGATATATAACAAAACAGATTGGATGACCTTACTATGGACGCGGCCAAATGCTAGTTTATAATATAAGTAGGAACATGTACCTACTAAATCTTTGAAAGGTTTGAAAAATTTGAATATTACGGTAGGTATTTATATATAGGTACTCTTTATTTTCAGCCGCGAATCACAAATTACGAATTCAATACAAGACTGAGTTACCTAATAACCTGCATCGCACAAATGGCACAATTTTTTTGTAGCAGCAAAAATATTAAGGCTTTAAAATGTTACAGCAGAACCCTTTGAATAATAAACTAGGCAAACAAGGCAACCAAATCGTTGAAGGGAAAGGAGGCGTACTTTTAGCTGGTAAAACAAAGGTATGCCTATAAATCGCACCCATATAGATGGTTCCTCATGTCACGTGCGTATTATAAGACATGGGGAGACGTCAAAGGCGACACAATACTCTCATAACAACAGTGCTATTTTACTTGTATTTATCTATGCGAACTTCTATCAGTAATATCATTGATTAGCATATTGTAATCACGAAATTTCTAAATAGTATTTGGAGTCACTGTTATTGGCAATGATTTCATTAAGCTTACGCGAATACTAGTCTTTGATATAAACTCGTTCTTACGAACTTTGTCGCGCTATATTGGTTACCATCTGCCTCCCGCGGCTTTGCCCGCATGGTATATAGGTAGATAAATAGCTTATGCGTTAATCCAGATAATAAACTATATGCACGCTAAATTTCATTCAAATCTGTTAAGCGGGTTTTACTTTATTTTAAGACTCACCGTTCATTAGTATGTTGAACAATAAAATATAAAGTTACTATAAAGGTTGAGTTATTTTGCAAACAGCACCACTTTCAGATACAACAAGTCGTCCATAAACCTAATTTGTCCCTTTCCGGAGTACCAAAGCACAAAGTTAGAATGGACTATAACAAATTATGTCACTTTTATAGTATTAACTTAAAACAAAATATGACTTTACGGGTCCCGAGAGCTAAACAGTTCCAGCTTAAAAGCATAAACTACAGCTAGGGTTATAGTATGTAGGACTCGGAGTTGAGACGACTTATGGCGACTTGCTGTGAAGTGACTTGTGCAAATTTTCAGTACTTTGAGAAGGCTTATAGTTTGAAAGCTGTTCAATTTAAGTCAATGTAAATATCTAGGTATAGATCTGACTTAGATAACAATTGTGACGTTAATTGTCAATACAAACGTGGAGACTGAATGGCTGATTGGCGTATAAAGAAGGACTTCTTCAGAATAGCCTTACATTTTATAGCTGTTATCTACATAGTGCTATGCTTTAAATGTACAAAACTAAAATCATAGACAAAACTTATGCTACTTGGATCGCAGAAACTGTATTTACCTACCCATACCATTGGGGTAGGTTAAGGTGGGTTGACATATCATACATACATACATACACTCACGCCTTTTTCCCATGGGGGTAGGCATATATTCTTATTGGATAAAAAACCCGAATAATAAAAAAAAAAGATTAAAAAAAATACCTCAATTGTGTGTACGTATGCACCGAGATTCCTTGGCTTTGATGACTTTTGTGTATTATTTTTAATATAAGATTGTTGCATGGACGAAGTCGCGTGCGGCAGTAGTCGTAAGGAACGTGGAAGTCTCGTGTACTACCGCTTATATTACATCTAATTTACTTTTATTATTTCAAATTGGAGGTAAAATGAGTTTTGGTTTAACTGAATTACTTATTAAGCTTTGATTACTAAAAAAAGCTTTTTGCATTAGCTAGTGTAAGTATGTCGGCAGGTCGAGTATTTAAATTAAATACAAATAATCTAGAATTGTGTATTGAACAATAATAAGTCATATCTCTAATGACTTATCATCATCATTATCGACCCATTATTGTCCCACTGCTGGGCACGGGTCTCCTCTCATTTGTAATGACTTATATACCTTTGTATCTATTCATATACTACAAACTAATAATCTGGCAACTTCGTCCGCATAAAGCCTAAAATCAAAACTATCCTCTTAAGTTGGACCAAACCACACACTCACACAGCATAAAAAGTTAAAATAAAATCAGTTCAATAGTTCAAAAGTTTATGGCGGACAAATGTGACACGAAATTTGTATAGAGATTTATTTGTAAATTACTCTAATTACTGTACTTTCATTTTTATTTACCTTTTTCATAACAAAACTAATAACTTTTACTTAAAAGCTAAACGGCACTTGACATTTCAATTTTGAGTCTTAGTAAAACTTTAAGTCTTATTTAAAAAGCACTCACAAAATTATTATACAATTTCCGACTCAGTCTAGTCGTTGCTGCATGCAACAAATACATATGAGATACCGTGTGCTCACTGCAATCTCATTTATAAGGCATATCAACAATCCTTTATGCGCTATTGACTTAATTTAATACAACTATGTGTATCTTCATTTATAAGTTAAGTTATAAGTTGGTAGGAAGCCAGTTTAGCAGCTAATAAGATCCCATACGTAATTGCTTGTTTTAAGTTCAAGTTAGCGCAACTTTAACTTAAGACGCTTGTGTAGTTGTACTTGTTATCTTTTACTGTTTATATTAACAGCAGCCGCTGACCTATTTCTGTTGTAGAAATATATTTGTTTGTAGAGAAAGACTTTTGTGGTTATTTTTACAAGAAATAGCAGCTCCGAAGCTGTAGCTACTGTACAGTATGTATCAAAAAGGTAAAACAATACTTATAGAAACAGACGGGTATTGTAAATAAAATATATGTATTAATATCAAAATACTTCTTTTTATACAACATTTATTCGCGTAGCCTGCGAGCGCGACACTTAAATCTCCAATCTCTCTTATCGTCCAACTTAAATTCTATTTTCTCATAACATTTATCTGATGTAAGCAGTTAATGGACTTCTAGGGTCACAAAATTAAAGATTTTCATGAAAAATTTCGTGGCCAATATTTTGGACACTGAAAGAATTATATTTAATTTGCCTTTACTTGAACATTACAAATCATCGAGTCTATTTGTGTGTATATTATTATTTCACCTTTTTGATACATACCTGTATTCTTATATAGATTCTCATATCACTAGTTCACCACGCGTTATTCAAATTCATTGGAAACGTCGGAATTTCGGTGAATCACATCACTATCTCAGGAATCACACACCACTAATTCCGTTAAGAGACGCCGATATTACACTTCTAGTTAAATGTAGTAAGATTTCTGAAATACTTTTATATTAAAGTTAGATTTTATATAAAGGTATACAATATCAATTTTACATTTACAATATGAACAGAAATACCATGTTTCAAGCTGGTAAACAAGAAAATAAATGACATTCTGTCTACTTTTTTACGTCTTTATTATTAAATTTTGACGACAAGAGGAACAAAGATAGCCTGACATCTAAAGAAGCAAATTCTGAACATCAGGCTTACTTAATAGAAGAAGACATATTAGATATACGTATTCAAGATGACAGAAATTTATTCAGCGTTATATAAAATTATCATACAGTAGAGCGATTAGGTTCTAGACAAAATATTGTATAATCTAGATCATATCTTCAGTAATATAATTCATAGAAGTTTATGCTTTTCGCGTGAGTTCAAAGGCCAGACGGCTGTGAGAACTATTTATATACATATTAAAGTTGGCTATCATCTTGTGACTTAAGATGAGGCTAGTAAGTATTAAGCTGATGGGTTTCAAGGAGGCGAGGTACTGGGCACAGGACACACGCTCATAAGAAAACTATGAATACGAATTAACTTTTTATTTGGAGGCAGGGCATAGCGAGATTCCTCGCTCAAATTGAGCTGCCTGACTGGGACCTTACAGAATACCGCAGTGAATCAACAATAGTTGTCTTTCTGCGAGTGAGTAAGGTTACCAGAGCTCGTTGGGGGAGTGACTATTCTGACAGCATGGGCATTCCGTTTGCTGTTAGTTTAGTAATTCCCTATTTTAAGAAACAAAAACGGTTTCGGCAGGGGTTGGCAACACATATGCAAGCCTTCTGGTGTTACAAATGTCCATGGTGGATGAGCCGCCTGCTCGTTTGCCCCTTATCACAATAAAAAAAAAAGAATTAACGTGTTACTATCAGAAGGATAGAGCAATATTGATAACAGATGAGGCTTTGACATAAATGCCAGACTCCTCTTGATAAAATTATCATGGCGTGATGGTGGTTCCAATTTACGCGTTTCCTCGAGTGTTTTTCTAACATTATGTAAATTATTCCTTCCTCGAAAACAGAGCTGGAGGTCAAGGGGTCATACTTGTTAGTGACACCAGTAATTTTGGCACTTAAAACCATCAAATAAGGGCGTGGTAAGATTGCTAGTAGTGATGGGGTTGCTACAGGCACTTAGGGAGCTATCGGTCAACAAGGAACTGAACGGAAAAGGCGGAGCCATCAGGTAGTAAGAAGTTACATATTACATGTCAGTTACCTTTTAATAGATTTGGCGACATATTACTAACTTTTGCCCGCGACTTCGTCGGCGTAAAATTAGTAATTTTATCCGCATACAAACTTCCCACCCCTTTTTCTCCCTTGTAAGGAATTATTTCTGGAATGAAAACTGTCTTATGTCCTTCCCCGGGACTCAAACTATCTCTTACAGACACACTTTCGCATTTATAATATTAGTAAGTAAGTATAGTATAATAGTATGGATATACCGATTGTTCAAAACTCGCCGGTTTTATGTTATTGAGGGCGAACCTATTTTTATTTTTGGTTCCAAAATGATACCATACGTACATATTACTAGTCAACCAACCAACATTGCATCTAGTGCCAAGAAACCTAAAATATTAATTAATAAAAATATGTACAACAATTTACTTGCAAACATTACGAATTCCATTAAGGTTTAGATTCTACATATCAAATTAACAACGTCTTTGTCAATGAGAAAAATCGCAACACAAAACAGGATATCGTGCGCCGAATGATTAGCGGCACGAACGCAACGAGTTCAATGTCTGGTCGACGCAATAATTCCATGAAAAATGCATTACAACTTTCAACTTCTTTGTTAAAATCCTGCACGGAATCTAAAACTAACTGTACTTACTTATGATTTATTTATGCTATAGTATAGTGTATTATTGTTGAATAAATACAAGCCCACGGTACACTCGTGTTTTGTTGACAAATATTCGCACTGGGACACGATTCCCATGCAGTTGCAGTGTATATTAGTTTCTGATTTATTGCTACTGTTATTTTGGTAAGTCTAACAAACATACATATAATGTTTGCCCTCCAGATTACAATATACATAAATAAGTACATACTACACGCAATGGATGTAGACGGGATCTATAAAAAAACACGTATCTACTACAAGCCCTGATGCACACTGACCACTGATTACAAGTAGATATTATTATGCACCTGAATTGTTTGAAGAACTTTATTGATAAGGTCAGTGTATGTCTTTCAAATTTTGTATCTTGACGTTCCCTTATTTTTCTTTAATTCTTTAATACATTTTCAATTACTATATTACATATTTTATAATTAATATACTTAAGAAATCTCAGACAGAAAATCAGAATTGAATGCTCCATGCTCATATTCTTGGCATATAGCGTTAGCGGTGGATATGATCATAGAACTAATTCCTAAGGATTCATACTACAGAGCGAAATTATGTATATGTACTCAGTAATTTTGCTTCAAATACATAATACTGTTAGAAACCACTTACGCACTTAATTAGTTTTGCTTTGTCACGTCAATGGACCTTCAGGTCAAAGAGGGTTAGATTGAATATGATGGATTAGATCTTAAATCACTACGACTTTATGAAATTACAAATTCTCGCTACAAAATCATCGTTCGCGCAGGTGTCTTCACATTTCAGAAGGACCCGTCACGCTAGTTTAGTACGAGTTGGCAGACTTCAGCCATTAAAGACATATATAACTAAAAAAATAAAATCAATTAAAACTTCCATCTATTTCGGAAAGAGTATTATTAGAGCAAATGCCAAAAATTCTCTAATTTCATTGAGTGGAAGTGAAGCACCTGAGCGACTGAAAACTTTTTTTAATATATAGAATGCAATGACCATATTAACGAAAACTGAAACACGGAATTCTACATAATATAACTCCGAGTAAATGACTACAGTTCTCAATATAAAAAATATTTCGCTTGCCACGTTATTTCTGAAAAGGATCAACGTGAATTTTGCTGCCATTTCATTTAATATGAAGTGTGTATGTCACCGTACAATTAATAAACTTGATTAATTGTAAACTGTCGCAATAACGTGAATAGGCCTACTATTCAATACACCGCATTCATATTTAATCGGCTATATTCAAGCTGTATGTCAAGCAAGATTATGAACGAAGGCGAACCTATAAACGAATCATAGCCTTATTTTACAATTATACCAACGTTTTGAAAAATAAATGTCAGCTAAATTGTAAACTGTCCTCATCACATCAGATGGCGGCGCGGGTTGATCGAAACAGCGTGCGTTTGGAGTTAGGTTTTTCACAAGTTCACAAATTAACGATGACATACGTATCCAAATGCTACATCCATTCACACATGGCATGCGTCGGGATGTTTTTCACGTCATTAACGATGCTGCTGGCGAGTCACACGGAGTGTTAGAGCCGGTGAATAGAAACGGCAACACTTTGAGAATAAATAAGTCACGCTATGAATTTGCTAAACTAAAACAGAACTTACAAACTTAGCGATAATTAACACTAGGGTTATAATGCTGTGATAGCCTAGAGGTGTGATCACACCTGTGGACTGTAAAATCAAAGGTCTCGATTTTTGAATCAACGTGCGATTTATCATATGCACAAACGTCTGAAACCTGCATTTCTGAGCGATTTTTAGCGTGACGGCCTATAGCTTAATCCCTTTCAAATGAGAATCGACTCGTGTCCAGTAGTCAGACCATTATTGGGTTGAAAATGATGAAATACATGGTTTAACAGACTTACAAAAGCTAATAATAAAGAATATGTTCATCCCCATTTTGTCGTAAGTATCTGAATAGATTTTGGACACTACATAAAGCTGCTATAGATATCTTGATTCGTACTCAAAAACTAGTGCATACATAAAACTGCAAGAGAACTAAGGACGACTCGCTCCGTACCGAGTCGCGGGTTTAAAATTAAATTAAAGTTTGGTCGCGTGAACTCCTCTAATAGACGAGTCGGTGTATACCGGGGAAGCTATTAAAAATGTTCAACTAATAGTTTGCGATGGGGCCTGGCGAATGACATGTCTGTCGGGATTTCTGCACTAAGATTTACTGGTAGAATTGTAAATAATAAAATCATTCGGATTTTATATTGTTAAGTTAACGTTAATTGATTATATAATTATACTTAATTAGTGACACAGTAAGTTTTGATCAACTCAATATCTTTAATATTTTTGTTTGATACAAGCTCAAAGACCTTATTTATTTATTACAGAATTAATTGTATTTAAAGCTATTGTTCCTGTAAATTTTTGTGAGGTTTTCGAGCGGACTTCTATAATAATTTAAAAAAAAAGAAGGTCACTCGCCCTGTGTCCTCGTTTTTAAAATACCTGCATGAGGGGTGATCTCTACGCACCTACTTCCAAGGCCATTGACAAGACATGAAGAAGATTAATAAATAAATTCAGTTTATATATGAAAGCATAAAAGCTAATCATTATATCTGCTATAATCTTTCGTGGTAACTGCAAAGTTAATTCTCATACTCATTATAAACACGGTGAGAGCTATCGAACCGCCTGTTACCGGCAAGACGCATTAGCTGAACAGAAACTAACTTCTAGACTACAAAGTTAAACATGCATAATGAGATATGCATGTGCAAAATAACAAGCCAGTTAGCGGCAAGTTTTCGGCGAGTGTATTTCAAGTTACTGCAAACGAAACAACCAGTTAACGGTGGAAAGCGACACGAGGACTAACTAAGAAAGGTATTTTACTTTGCCGCACGTGACGTGGCGACGTGAGAGCTTTTTAGGTCACAAATTAGCTGCAGTTTTAGTGAGGCTGCGAATAAAAGATCAGCGTGTAGGGTTATCACGGTGCTTGGGGCACATAAGAGCTATCATTTTATTATGGCCGTATTAATTACTCCGGTAACATTTCTTAAAACAAGATTCTAGAACACCAAGACTGTAAACTTGAAACTGTTCTCATTTAATCTCCTATATCGACTACCTACGAACTTAAGATACTTTTTATTCTAAATATGGCTCCAGATATCAAAGGAGACCTTATGCAACTAACAATAAATGCAATATCAGAGGAACTTGTACATGATGCCCCCATTACAAGACGACGACAGAAGTTTTTAACACTTTACAATTATCTGCAAGTGCCATGAGAAAACTGGGAGCTCTTTTAGAGTAGAGGCGTGTACGTATAGATTAAAAGTATGAATGTAGACGCCACTAGCGCGTCACAGGGCTCCCGCCTGCATCGAGGCAGCGCGGATTAAAGGGTCTAGAGATCTCTATTAGAGGTGCTTGTAACTGCGGCGTGTGTTTTTGATTCACCCGCTATATTACGGAAATCAAAACCTTAAATACTCCACACTTTTATTTGATTTTATTTATTTTATATGTTGGGAACTTACCTAATGTTGCCTTCCACCATGTTTATTGTATTATACAGCGCAAAATAAATGTTTGAGAAACGACTTGAAGACGCTGGCGGTCCGTCCAGCACTGAATGTAAAAACAGATTAATATACTAGCGCCGGCGGCACCCGCCTGTTTACTCTGCTACGGACAAAAACAATGCTTGGCAAACTTGAACAGAGGTATTTAGGGATCCTAATCTATTTGGGACAGGGGAAAAACTAGAGCTATATAAACCTTAATGTTTACATTAGACCTTACCGTGAATTAATAGCAGATATCTACAAGATCTCTGTAATCGTATGCTTCATTCCGTATTCTGAAATCACGCGAGGGAAAACTTGTCGGCCAAACGAACTTGACGAAGATTTGGAAACAAAATTCTGGGAGGCAAAAGTTTCGATGCATTGAGTTCATCAGATGTGGATTTGGTTTGATGTTTTTGTTTGAAATTATTGTAAATATTCTTCAAGAATTTGAGCAGTGGAGTGTGGGTATACAATATTGTTATTTTTTGGCTTAATAGCGACAAATAATAATTAATTAAGAAAATAATTTAAGATTCTGAGTTTCGTATTAATTGTGATTTATTTTAAAAGCTTTCCCTTGAACGGAAATTTGCTCCATGTTCCTTGGACACGTTTACATAAATAAATTCTCACATACACACAAAGCCCTGACAAAAAAAAATTGATAGCCACAGAAAAGCCACCGCAATTATAAATAAAAGAGCTTAGACGTGCAAAGAATTTTATAAAAGTCTACTTAATGATTAAGATGAAACTAATTAGTGCAACATCTTATAAAAATATTCTCTCATTTTCTGTGGTTTTGTTTAAATAGAGGTTAACATGCTCAATTGCTCATATATAATATAACTTAAACCAGAATTTAGCCACTATTTCAATGATAGATTAAAAGTTTATCGTTCAAATGTAGATGCTATGAGTATGGGTTTTGTTTTTAATATTGCGCCTCACTTATTTTTTGTTTGTCCTTTGTTGTGATGAATGATAGAATGATGGAATGATGTGACAAGAAAACGTTGTGGTTTGAAAGACGACGTAGTGACAAAAGTTGAGAAGAATGTACTGAGATGGTTTGGGCATGTTGAATGATAGGCGATTGACGAAAGGAATTTATAAGGCAGATTTTAGTGGAAACGCTCGGAGAGGGCGCCCTAGAAGGACATACACCGACCTAATTGGTGAACTCCTTCAAAAAGGTCAGGTACGCAGTACTCATAACCGGCGCGCGTGCATGACGAGATGTATAAATGTGGACGAGGTAAAAGTGGTATGCAGGGACCGTAGCGCGTGGCATTCTGTAGTTTCTGCCTACCCCCATGGGAAAAAGGTGTGAGTGTATGCATGTATGTATGTTTGTTGTGAGTGCGGTTAAAAACGCCAATTACTACGACATACCCAACTAGATCAGGAACAAAATACCTTTTCTAATAGGGCCTGTTGATAAAAGGACGATTTTTATTTTTAATATCATAATTTCGTATAGTTAATTAATTTGCAAATCACGTTGAAAACATCTGGCACAAAAACACAAAATAAATTATCTTCCTACTTTACAAACTTTTCAGTTACCGAAACAGAAAAATTGGGATACTAGAGTACCAGGACTTCATATTCCATCAGAACTCGGTGAACAATTTGCATGTGAAAGCGAGACGGTAGTGCGCGTGATCTGAATTAATGAGCGCACAATTTGACGAGAGCTAATGGAGGCTATTGATTGAGATGTCGCCGTGGTTACGTCCGACTAGTTTGTGGTCAAGCCGAGCGGGTGTGCCCGGTGGGGTGTGGATAGTTTGTAGTTTATGGCGATATATCAACTTCCAAATGTGGTTAGATTATTCATATATATCTTTGTGGACAATATAATACATTGTATATATAAACAACAAAGGTAGGCAGTATAGGTTCATTAATATGTCCCAAACGATGGAGGACAGGAAATTAAGGAAACCTTTTTTCTTGTCCATGCTTTATAAATAAATATATTCTTTTTGACATAGGTACCTACACTAATACCTGGATTGAGATGAACTAGATGACTATTTAGATTCCGTGGCGGCAGAATCCAATTTCTAAGTCACTGCGACAAATCGATGTCAATGATGTAAACTGTTCTCTTTAACTAAATGAGTTTAAGATTAACTTTCCTTTGTTGTATCTGAACATTTTCTATTACCTCGGTTTTGCTGAAGTGTTTCTCTTGTTAACGAAAAAAGCTCAAGAGAATCAATTAGGCGAAGCCTCTATTGAGGTTAGTTACCATTCAACAACTTAAAGAACGAGAGGCGTTAGGCGTCTATCCGAAGACGTAAGAAAAACTGTACGTATACACCAATTTTCATTAAAGGTCATTTTCATTTAATTCGTTACTGTCATATATCGCCAATTGGCCGATAATTTGTCGCCTTGTAACGGCAGCTATTGATCCCCCGGTGGTCAGATGGACCGATTTAGATGGAATCGATCACGTTCTGAGCTGTCGGCATTCAGGTCACCGAGTAGGTGTTTAATTTTAGTGCCATTGACTTATGTGGATGACGTGTTACTGCTTTGTCTCATGTTATGTACGCAAATATAGATATTTTTACAGACAACGATACGAACAAATTGTTTCGCCACTAAGTTGTTCGGTGTTCTGAGGAATTGTTTAATAAGGAGGTACTGGTTATAGAAATAATTGAACCAACACGCCTTTCAGTATGATTTAAACAGACTATTACTCTTTTATTCCAATAACGTCGACGCACGTAACGAAAGTATAACTAAAGCAACTTATAACGGGTTTTTTTTACATATCTCGTTGTTACAAAAAGCACGCAATGCGTGTCATAAGAGTTCGCAGTATGCGTGACAAACGAATTAATGACTTCATGCGTATTCCGATATTCACGACCCGGAAAAGACAAAAGATCCGAGAGATAAGAAAGCAATCACCCTATCTGTTCATCTGAGCCAGTAAAATAAAACATTACGAACTTTTTCAATGTCTTATTACCCGATCATCATTATGTAGGATCTAAGTTTGAGGGATACTGGTTACTGCTCCGTTCGATAACATGTAACAGTACACTGATACAGCTACGATGTGACACTAAAAGGCGAAACGTAGAGTGTGAAATAAAAAGGTTCTGTGTAATCGAACGTCATTGTTAGATACAATGTCTTTGAGGATGAAAATGAGTGATAGTTTTGTCGCTCCAATACACTTGTCTTACACGAGATACGTCGACAAAATTATCTCGTGCGCATGTACTCAGAGCTGGACAGAAAATAATAATAACAGTCACCGTTAAGGCAATCTGATTACCGTAACGACTTAAAATGTCGCATTATGGTAGAATAAGCGGTAGGTTTGTTGGTGAGTTGGATTAGGATGTGCTTTTGTTTCAGATTGTTGAACAGTAGGTAGAAATATAAACATTTGCTAAATCAGAGACGCGCGAAGAGAGCTAACAAAACTGCTATAAGTTATATATCTACTTTTGAAAGTAACCACAAACTTTAAAGTTTTCAAAGTATTGGAGACTTATGCTTGGAATTTCAAATGCAATTCACAAGAGATTTAAATTGACTCCAATACGAACCTTAAAACACAACGATATTTAAAAAGTATCCGATCTTTCTGAAATAACACTTGTCCGGTAAAAACCTGGTACTAAAATCTACAGTAGCCACCGTGAACACATCAACAAACCAGCATTTAAGTACTTGTCATCGAATCAATATGTCTTTCAAACGATCCCGTATTTACCGAAGCGTCCACAATTCGGACACCTAGCTGGAAGCGAGTCACAGAGCCAGTCAATTCGGCCAGTTTTGTTTGCCGATAACCGCACAACTTGACGAGGACCGCCGAACGTTCAATTCTATTTGAATTTTCAACGGTAAGGCTGTGTGTTTGGTGGATAGCGGACGCGATGGGTGGCAACCAGCAGTGATTCGTGTAAACAGTATACAACCTATTGGTTTAGCTTGTCGCCAAACACGTTATATACCGACCTTAACGTCCATATCCTCAAAGGCTTTGGCAGAGGAGTACCTACTATTGTATACCAATAGTTCGTACCTGTATTTTTGGTCTCTCTCTCTGAGTTGCTACTATAAATTAGAAATGGAAAACCGCGTTCACGCTTCCGCTATGCACCAAAAATGCAGTCTTATTTGTACGTATTGTCGTTGCGCTGTAAACAATTGGTTTGGGGGCCCCAGCAGTAGCGTGTGAAATGATGTGCAGCTGTCGTTGAAGTCGATTTATTTTATTTACTTCAAAAGTATGTAATGTACGTGCCTTTTTTTACATTTTATAAATATAATGTCTGTAATATACATGTATTGATTCAGGAATAAGTGGACAGTGTATAAAAAACCATGACGTAGTTAAGAAGGTCTATACTATATAAGGTCTATTTAGTTTCTTAGTTTATTTTTGTTATTAGTATGTAGTATGTATTATTGTATTGTAACGTTGTAATTCTATTGTTCTTGTTTTTAATTATTGTAAGTGGTATTATGCCGTTATAATTAAATAAAATAAATAAATACGACTAAGGAAGATATGGGGACGCATACTAAAAAAAATACATACAAATAAATACAGAATCTCCTTTCTTTGAAGTCGGTTAAATTACCAAAGACCAGACCAATCTAAAAACAAATCCAGGATCAAGCTTACCAGTTGCCTTTGAAAAACTACCGCCTACTACTACTGTATCCAAATAATCCATTATTTCCAGACATCTCAACAAAATGTCAGGCTAATCCTAATTGGTATTCAGATCCCTCGACAGGATTTTAGGTTGGCGAGACATTTCAAGGCCCAAAATGTCTAATATAATCAAAACCAACCACAGCTCTGAAATCTCGATAAAATGTTCACGATAAATAAATATATTAGTATCTCCGAAAAAATTTAGTTACAAAAACTTGACTTGTGTATCTTTAAAGGAAAACTGCAATAATTGTGCACATATAATGGGCTACATGCCAAGTTTTCCCAAAAGTCTTACAGTATGGGGTTCTTCAAAAAAGGAGTAGATAAGGTTTTACAGATTCTCCGATGTTAAAGACGTCAATAGGTTACGGTGCGGTAACAGCACTTTTACTATCAGGTAAGCTTGTTTGCAACAGTAGTATACTGAAAAATTAAAGTACAGATTTTGATGTATTTTCTGCACACTTGCACTGCAGTACTTTTATCGTTCCATCATATGACAATGTAACGTCTTTCGTTTATAAATAAATACACAGCGCCATCTAGTTCCGACCTAAGCAACGACGCTTGTGTTACGGATACTAGTTGGTTGATATACTACATGTATACCATTTTTTTTGTAGATACATACATATTATACGTAGATACATCCATGACTCGGATACAAATGTTTATGCTCATCACACAAACATTTGTCTCTACCGGGATTCAAACCCGGGACCCTTAGCACAGGAGGCAGTGTTAACTACCGCTGGACTAATTAGGTCGTCAAATTATGATTGAAATAATGATGTGTGGGATCTATTTTTTCCCCTTAAATAAGTATTTTACTAACGCACTTATTTATCTATACGAATTATTGGTACGTTGTTAAGAAAGAGAAGAGTTAAAATATTTATAAAATTAATTTTAAAAAATATAACTTGGAACATTTTTCAAGATGCCAATTAACGGACAATGCTTGTCTACGGTCTCCGGGATAGTGTCAACGCGCCAACTTGCCTGTTTTTTAACAAAACAGCAATTCTTTACAAAATAAGTTTTAAGTAAAATGGCCAATTAAATATACGTTTCATATTATTCTGTGTATGTGTACGCAAATAAAGTGTAATGTACTTTTTATAGAAACCAGGGGGCAGGCTTGCAGGGGGTGAGATGAGGATATCACCAGCGTCTATGAACATCTGGGCTTGAAATACGTTGCCAGCTTTTCAGAATAGAATAATTGTCTCTTCATGAAGGTCGCAAGGCTGAACACAACTGATTCCACAGAGTGGTTGTGCGCGGCAACTACTAATATCATTATTACTTATGATAAAAATAATGGTAATGTTACTGATAATAATTGCACTAACTAACCCTACCACAAACATGGAAATCCCAGTATTTTTCCACCATTGACGATCGCGTCGATACTTTTAATATTCATACAACATTGAGGGTAAATAAATCGGCCAATCCCAGGGGCGGTATTAAATATCGCTATAAACTTCGCTTGCGCCAATTATAGTAGATATAGAAGGGAGAGAGTTTTATAACGGTAGGTATTATGGCGGACAAGATCAATGCTAGTTGACAGTTAGAACTGCAGAGGTGTGAGCCAATTATTCAGTCTTCGATCTGGAAATATATTTTACATTTACCTACAATTAAACGTACGGATTTAACAACCGTGTACTACGCAACGAAACTCATAATCAAGAAATGATCCAGACGATGACGAAGACTTAAATTAAGAAAGTTATCACATTATTTAGTATCAAACAATCAACATTCCATTGAAGTTTATTTGATTTAACAGACCTGGACTTCAGGAGTCACGAATCAATGCTTTAAGGATTTATTACCCAAAATACACACACCGTTGGTAATTAAAATCGAACTAGCTGAGCTTTTATGTATCAAATTGACAAATAAAACGGTAACATTGATTCGCACTGTAGACAACAGATTGAAATCAACAAACATTGACATGATGACCTTCTATATACCTAACGCTCAAGAATACCGTAAAGTCATATATTCAGGAAGCTGACGAATTGTATGAAGTTGAAATACTTGTTCATGTTCTTAACTCGAGGCTTGCACCGTTGGTCTTTACAGATTCCGAAACTTATAGTTAGTTGGTTCAATACCCGCATCTTCCTCACCAACGGAATACATCTAAAGTTGCAAGCACTGCCTACTCAGCTTGGTTGCCAGAAGGCAAAGTTGATTGGGTTTTGAATATTGCAACAGTGAGGTAGTGAGACAGTGGTGAAGTGTGAACGTTGGTGGCCCGGTGACATGTGTAGTAGAGGGGCGAGATATACGTGTGGGACATGTACATGACGTGTAGAAATCGTCCATTTGTACATTTCCTTATTTGTGTGCTGCTTACAAGCCCAACTGTTGAATCACGGTTTGGTAATTAGGCTGGAGAGAGATGGAAGCGAGGAGGTCAGACACACAACGACCTTCATAGCTGACCCAAAATAAAGCAATTTGAAGTTTCAAATCATATATCAATCGTAAATAAGTATTGATAATGTGTATAAAAGGACTCATAAGGAGTCAGACAGTTAAGCTGAATTAAAAAAATAATCGAGAATAGACTTGGTTGAAATAATTAAACTGATACCTATTTCAAGACTAAAACGTTGGTAAGCCTAATAATACCACAATACCATAAAGACAAAGAGGACAATTTAAAGCGACAAAGAACAATCATCAGTAATTAAAGCACAACCACGAACAAGACAAAGCCAAGAAACGATTCCTTGGAACTTGAAATCAATTACATTCCAGCGGTTGTACACTTATTACATTCTCAGACGTATCACATTGGGGTTTTTGGCTCCCAAAATTACCTACATCTCCAGACATCTTTTAGAAAAATGGCCTCTACACTCGAACGGAGATAGCGTACAAAGTGGCGTGAGAAAAAATCTGCGTATAATTCTTATGTGGGAACAGGCGTGCGTTCACCCTGTGTTATTGCTTCTTCAGAACAAATCGCCCTGTTGCTAATCGCGAAAATCTCTGTTTTCGCTGAGAATTTCGGGGTAGAAGAATAGCTAGCTAATATGGAAAGCTAGAAATTTCATGCACATTTTAGAAATTATGATCTGCAACGTGAGACTTAATAGGATGCAATCGGTTAAACGTAATGTTAATATCGCGCTCGAACAGTATACTCAAAGTGCTTATGAGTGTCAATAATCTGAGCTCTATATACTGAAAAGTACTAAGCAACAAGTAAAGCCTTGCTACAGCAAAATCGCTAGATTCTCTCATATAACGAGGCTAGATCCTGCGAGAGAAGCCACGTATCCGTATCTGCGAAATGCGTACTTTATTCTGTAACTCACGTCTAAATTGCAATGCATCTTGAACATGGATACATTAGTATGCACTAAGATGACTTGAGCATGCTGAGAAAATTAATGACGAGCGATTAACGACAAGAATTTATAAAGTGGATGCCAGTGGAAACGGGAGTGGGCGTCTTAGAAGGACATACGCCGATCTAAATGGTGAACTCCTTCAAAAAGGTACGTTAATGTGGATAAACCAAAGTTGCATGCTGGCATCGTAGCGCGTGGCATTCTGTAGTTTCTGTCTACCTCTATGAGTAAAAGGCGTGAGTGTACGTATGTGTGTAGATGCTTATACCATAGATATGGTACTTTTATCTACATATTCTTAAACGGCCACAAAGTGATATATCTAGTTAAAGTACAACGTTACGACATTAATATTCAATATTAGACCAGTAATTGAGTGGCAATTTCATCAGTGTGTTCCCGACTTGTGAACTAGAAATACGGCACTACAGTTTGGTAGGAAATGAAATACAAATTGTATGACACAGAAGGGTGGGAAACGGCGTTGTTGCTAAATTAGGACATTTGGAATTCTGGATTTGAGCATTGAAAATCTAATTAATTCAAGAAATATTTTGGTTTTTTTTTAAGATTTATTGAGAAGAGCTCCTGATTACTTAGTTTGCGTGAAATTAGGAATTATGAGATAGCGAAATGGCCTAAAATTTATAAGCTCGATTTCTACGAAAAATATAATAAGATTGGAAAAGAAAAAATATTACTTGTATATAGTTTGTTGTTGAACCAGGCTGTCATATATATATATATGTAATTTACTTATTATATGTATTAATATTAATCATTAATATAAATTCCTAGGTTCAGATGAAAGAGGGACACTCTTTCATCTGCAACTAGGAACATAATATCATTCATTTACGGACAAAATCCGTAACATAAGAACGTCTTTGACACGAGTTAATTAAACGAAGATTGCAGACGGTACATTTTATAAATAACACAATATAGCACCACTAAACATTAAAACATTCAATCCAATTTTATTGACACAAGACTTGATTAAAAACTGTATTTAAACAATCCACTGAATGTCACTAGCTTTTTTTTTTAAATCTGGTTACACTTTCTCATCCAAACGTATACAGTCACGTGTCACTGGTCACCAACAATCAAAAAGGAAAAAATAAAACTGTTATTCTATTTTCAAAATTGAATTCAGTGGTCCAATGGGTTTGGTTTTTATTCGCGGCGCGTTCGTCGCGCGAGGCGGGCGGACGGCACGCTCTTCCCGCCCATCTGACGGGCTTGCCGCCCCCGTCGACGTACGAAAATATTGCTAACTTATCGGACCGTATAAATGTTTCGATTAATGTGGTTTTAAGAACTCATTTGGATAACTTTTATTATTCCACTACACAAATCGATTTTGTCGGCAGCAACTTCTATTTATATTGACGAAAGCACATTATATCTGTATTAAAATTTGCGATAGCAAATCCAACCATTTTCATTCTAAATAACATGTTGACCATACCGTGTGTATTTGTGTGTGTGTTTAGTTTATTTTACGACCCAAAAGTTACATTAAAATGTATGTCTTCCTGTAACGAAAACCACAATTTTTCTCGGGTTTCAAGGTGGCCATAGGTTACATTGCCTCCATTTTGTTCAATCAACTGGGCTAAGTGCTCGTCCCCTTCGGCCATAATGTCTTTAAGTTCCAGAGTTCCACTGCCGCGCGCCGATTTCTATTTGGGAAGTGCCAATTGTCTGATGGACGCGAGACGGCGAAATAATAAATTGGGAAATCAGCACTCGCGCTGGTTCGAAAAAATAGCGAGATAAAACTCAGCTTTGTTTTTCAGGACCTCTAAAGAAGAATAAACATAATACATTTTCGTTATACTGTGCAGATGTAAGACTAGTATTTTTTATTTAGCTTTCTGAGCGGTGGAAAGTTGTTTCAATCTCAAGTCAATTATCGCTATGATTGGAGCAGTGCCTGAGCTATCGGCTAAATTGCCTCGAGTCCTGGTTTTGATTTTCGAACTGAACAAACATTTATATAGACTGCAGGTAGTTAGTTCGTGTGTGTGTGGTTCTGTGTGTGTTTAAAGCACACGATAGGGCTAGAATTGTTCTTGTTAGAAATAAAATTCCAAATTATCGTAGGTATCCATATTTCAGTAGACCATAGTCAAAGCTACATTGATATAGAATTCCTAACATTCTGTGCGTGTGTAAAAGTAATGAGGTTTCAACATTTAATGAACATTCACTGAAAGGCTCAGCTCACGGCACGCCTGAATGCATTTCAATGATTTGCCAGTGAAATATGAAATTTGGGTTATCGACTTTTACATTGGGAGTTTCCGTGAATGAGTCAAATTAGTTTCATGAGTTTGGCGATATCAACACTGTTTGGAAGATATGTAAGATTATGTTTGTCAAAAAACAATAAATGACTAATTGCATACTATGATATTGAGCAAATTAAAATACATTCCATATTGGGGTTCCATTTTTAATTTATTTTGGAGCAACTAGCCATGTCGTCGTAGAGTCGTTAAAATTACCAGAATTCTGAGTTAACTAATAGTCCAACTATGTACATTTATTTTGATACGAGTACATCAAAATTAGGATCAAACATTGTTAAGGCATTATTCATTGCTTTCTTTAATGCAGAATAGTTGTATCCGAACATTTTTAGTCAACGCAAGTTCGTTCTCAGCTATGAGGCTTACTACAATAGATATTCTTCATGGACATCACATAAGTATTTATCCTACCGTATTCCGATACCTTTACTACGAACAAACTTAACACTAATCAGATTCTCAACCTGTTATTAACAACGTCTTCCTACTTGTTGTGCATCACATCTTCACACAAACAGATCATGCATGAATCCCAGTAGAGTGAGTTGAATGCGTCTGACAGTGCGAGGATGTTTGGGGTGAGTGTCGCGTGTCAGTGAATACCGAGTGCACCGGGTCGGACACTGAAAGCTTTGCAGGTGTTGACGCAATACTAGGAATTGGAGGATTTACGTATGTTGAGATAGAACGTAATATGTTAAGAAGTTACTTCCTAAACAATCTTGCAATATTAAAAGGAATAAAAGGAAATTGTGGTTTCTGATAAATCGCGTCTATTACGCTGGTCATAAGATGAGTTCGATACATCGAGTTAAATTAAACCTGTTATTAATTTAGTGTCACTGTTTAAACGAATATTCAAATACAAATAAGAAAATAATGGTAAAATGATAAAATACAGCTTTATTATGAGTTAATATAGTAACTGAAGTACAGGAAAAAATGTCCACAAATGAGACAATACTAGATGTACATATTTGTGTTGACCAATATAAAATATATTGGTCAACACAAATATGTACATCTCATGTTACTAACGAGCCCGTATTTACCCACCGCTGTGCCTTTATCTCCTACACAGCACTCAGCCTTGATCTGAGTGAGCCAATAATACCAACCTTCAATTACATACGGAATTTTCATTGGATATTTGTAATAAAAACGGCTGAATAGATCAGTGTTCACATAGTCTCTATGTAGCATCTTTATGCCGTAGTCATCATCATCAACCCATTTACTATTTAAGTGTTGGGCACGGGTCTCCTTTTATTTGAGGCGGATTAGATTACAGTCCTCATTAGCTTAGTATAGGTAGACAGAGTTTACAGGCTACCGAGGAGATGTCTACAGCATTTATTTTTCATTCACAGTTGGAGCATGTGATAAATGCGCTACGTGCGACTTGGAAAGTGGTGCTGGGATTGAACTCGAGACCCTTGACTTTTATTATGGATATAAGGGGGAAAACAGGCAGGAGGCTCACCTGATGGTAAGTGATTACCTCCAACCATGGACATCTGCAACACAACACCAGAGGACTTGCAAATGCGTTGTCGGCGGCTATAGCTGTGGTTGTGCGAGGCAGAAAATCCCTTAGAAATTTCTAAGCATCGTTCACCGTAGTAATAGTCTTCTAATTATTAAAAACTATACTGTTCAAAATGAACTCTGACTAGCTTGACCACAGATTAATTTTCTCGTGATACACAATCACATCATATCAATCAGTGA
This sequence comes from Craniophora ligustri, assembly GCA_905163465.1. Taxonomy (NCBI): domain Eukaryota; kingdom Metazoa; phylum Arthropoda; class Insecta; order Lepidoptera; family Noctuidae; genus Craniophora; species Craniophora ligustri. The sequence goes on from LR990963.1 coordinate 847,168, forward strand.
TTGCACATCTCTGTTCGTTCCCAGGGGTGTCAAACCATTTGTACGGCTCCGTAATATGTCAACTGGACATTAAGCGGACACGGAACGGACCGTCCGTCTACCCGCAATTATTATCTATCGATATCTACTACAAACAGACACACAATGGATACGATCTTTACCGCTGTCAGTAGCGACGGTTTGAAGATGTTTTGGCAATTGGCACTTATCGTTATTCCTTAACATGTAATGAAAAGATTTCTTCGAAGTAGGTCTTTACGATCCTTGGAATGTAATTTTATATGATAATCCAAGGAATCTGCCCGAGACTATCACTCGCTATAAACAATCCAAAACGGGAGGCTTAAAACAACAATAACATATCGCGATAAAATCCGTTAAGTGTAGTTTCATTTCAATTCAAATACTTTCATAAGTTGAGAAACATTTCACATTTTAACTTACCATACTGTTTGTGATATTACCGTCTGCCATCGATAACATTAACCTACCCTCTTCAATTACCAAAAAAAAAACATTCCGAGTGTAGCCTAAAAATTGCCTACTCTATAATTGCCACTCGTTATGTCATATATTTTTACAGTCCGATACATAAGGTTTTATTGTCGCATCTAATTTCAGGAGTATTGAACCTAAAAGTTTTAATTAAACCCACGGCTTCGTAGCCGTTAATGAAACGCATTGCCGTTTAATTTATGTTCTAATTTTAATCAGTGTTTTGGTGTATTTTATGGATTAGTGTTAGGTTTCTATTGAATTGGATATACGGTTATTTGTGGTAAATAAATAATATTGATATCTTCGGATTAACGTAAAAGTTATTACTAGGTATTTACTTACGTTCTCAACCTAAGTCCCATTACGCGCACGAGAGCACTCAAAGGGCCTTGTTTTTTTGAGTGACAAATAAAGAAAATACTACAATACGGCTTTCAGCAAGATATCTGATATAAGAAGCTCTATAGTCAATTGAAACCGTAAACACAAAGAAAGAAAAGCTAAACCTTTCGAAAAGTGGGTCGTGAAAACTAATCCTTTAAAAATATACCTTTAATAAACAACTCCAAGATATTATTACCGTTGTTAAACCTGTCAAAGATAATGGGTGCTAATTTATTTTAAAAACAATGAAGAATTTAATATCACAGACTTGGCTGGAAACGTTGGTCTTCCGTTGAGTGTGCTCTTAATACTAATGCAGCACACACGTCAAATTACTTTTGAGAAAGCAAATATGTACGGTGGTCGAGTTTAAGTTTTTGATATAGTAGATATTTCAGCGACCTTTATATCTATAGCGGGAGAATCACAGCCCTGTTTTAAGTATGGACATGGGTGTATCTGACATAGATGTGGTGAAGATGAAGAAAATACAACATGGCAATGCTGTAAAGGATTCGAAACATAGGGATTAAAATAATATCAATATACAGCGATAAAGTCCTTAAAAAATACTTTAATTGCAATGCCTAATATATAAAGATCGGCTAACGCTGAAAACCAGCGCCTAGATTTCGTGCCTGCGCGCACAAGCCACGGCTATAAGCTGAGCGTTGAGCCGTTTCGCGTGGGTTGTGGCGCATACACTTTATAAATTATTTTATTGTTATTTCTTTTTTTTTTTTTTTTTGTGTACTTGTTTTTTGTGTGCATATGTGCGTCACGTTCACGCGAATAAACTGTTTTTCTTTCTTTCTTTTCTTTCTTCTAATATTGACATTAATATAAGAAATCAATATCTTGTGAAAACCAGTAAAATTCCCACGTATAGGTAGATTTTTATGTAGTTCTTGCTGAAAACGTGCGATTGGAATACTACACGAATATTTTATGGACTTGTCTGAATGTATCTCATAACATATAATTGAAGGAGCAACAGATGGATCGGAAAATGTGACATCATGCATTCACCCATCTCCTAGGTAAACACGGAATATCTTTCATATAAGGATATCATAAACAATTCTTTGCACAATTTATTGATACTTTCTTCCAAATGTGGTTGAGAAAAAATGGTATGGGAATATTGAGAGAAATATCTTGTGTATCTTATAGGATGCAGCAGTAGTGTGGCGTAAGAAGAGTTCCATAGATTCCATGGATCAGAATGTTCCTCTAGGCATGCACGGTCCATTTTTACGTTTATTTTCTATTCATTTATACATTAATAAAATTATAACAGACTGTCTGTACATTACAGATTTTGTAGAGAAACAAATAATATATTCTTTATAGAGGAACAGAAGACTACATTAAAATTCTACTATTGTCTGTAAGTTTGTACACGCATCACACAGAAACCACTGCAGGGAATCGAATGCAGTTTCACGGATGGCTCTAATGAAGAAAAGATTGAAAACATGTGTATTCGAAGTAAAGCTCTTTTTGGGAGTACATTAGTAAAAGTGTATTGATTTCTTACACTTACGCAAATACTAGACATACAACTTTATTGTTTTTTATTTTTTATGTAGGCAGAGGAGTACTAAATGTACACCCTTGTTTCGCCGGTATGTTTTTTGTCCCATATAATAGGGGGCGAGCCTATTGCCATTAATCGGGCACGAATCCAAACTCTAGAGCTGCTACTGAGAATTTCATAGAAAAACCCAATAACACTTTGCTCGACCTGGGAATCGAACCCAAGACCTCTTGCTCGGCAGTCGCACTGTACGACCACTAGACCAACTAGGCAGTTAATAATAGATATTACATAATTGTTTATGTTTATGTAATATGAGAAAAATAATAATTATGCGATATGGAATAGAGTATTAACTAGATAGCCGCAGCGGTTTAACATGATGCACGATTGGAGTTTGGAGGACGAAACGGGATAGATGGTGTAATGTCATCGCCTACGTGTATCCTGGCAGTCCCACATGCGTAGTTCTTGGATACGATATCGAGTGCACTTAATGGCATGGGTTACCATCTATAAACAACTATTTTATTATCCAGAAATACCATAATTCCGAAGAAATACTGTAAATATACTTACTGCAAACTACCTTAATTGTTACTTAGTTTTTTTTATTTTTATTAGGATTTATGAACCGTTCTAAAAGATTCTAGCTAAACGGTTTCATTAAGTTGATCTTATGGAGAAGTCCAAAATGAAACTCTGTAGACACTCTTCTAAAACAAAAAGTGTTTTAAAGAGTGCCCTAAGATATAGTATTGCATATTCACATAGGATACCTGAGCACAAAATTGCAGGGCAATGTTTCAATGACGACTAATACAAGGGCTGCTAAAAATAATTAAAGAAAATTAAGAAAAAATATTGACTAGTTACCCGATTAGCGCAGCGGTAATCAAGGCTGCCTTGTGTGATAAGAGAACCGAGTTCGAATCCCGGTAGGGAACAATGTATTAAAAAAAGTATATGTCACGTAGTGTATCAACCTTCTAGTATCCGTAACACAAGCCTCGTTGATCCTCCTCTCAGATCGGAACTAGATCGCGCTGTGTCATAAAGTACGGGTATAAAAAATAATCTGTAACACTTTGAGTAATAATTAAGTCGTTGTCAAAATTTATTAAAGAATAAGTTATAAATTAATAAGTTAATAACTTCCATTTAACGATTTGACAAGAACTTTGAACTGTTAAGAGATTTAAGAACACTATCTCACAATTAAAAACCTTGAGATTAGAGTAAAATAGGCCGCCCCGTCAGAGATTTGAAGCGGAAAAACTTTGATACTATAAGTCTAGAGATGGAAGGAAAACAATTTAAGTGCTTCTTTGTATTTTTAGCTTAAAACATTTTCTGAGGATTAAATGTGAACGTTTTGGTTTTAGGCAAACTTGGGTACTTTAATATTACGCTATTTTAATCAAAGTATGTTTATTTTGGACTGGGAATCCATCAGTAATAAATTATCACTTTATTTGAGCAAGTTTGTTATAAGAACATTTTTAATAGCTATTATCCGGGTACATAATTGTAACCTTCGTAGGGATATCTATTTTTTTGGGAAAATAAAGTACAATTTATGTAACTTGCTGATAATGTAGCTTTTTTCTAGATTTTTTTTTTATCTTTATAATATAATTTTAATTATGATATAAGTTTTGATGAATTGATAGACATGAAATCATATGCAATATTTTGCTATAACCTACATACATTGACAATATAGAAAAAAATACATATAATTAAATGCTATATAGATATAACATTAGTTTCTCTATGTTAGTGGCAACCCTTGCAAGTTCTCATCGGGGTCAGGGTCGTGTTGAGCGGCGGTCATCGCCTCCAACTACTTCACTACTGTGCACTTCTTATGCTCATCTGTATATTAATACGTGAAGCAAAATCTTTGTATAATTGTCGGCACGTGTCGTGAGCACAGATTTAAGTAGTAAAAGCCATTTTACGCATGTACGCTTTCGGCCAAATTTGTTCAGTATCGGTTAACCGGTCAGAAACTATCATGTGCAGCCTCGGCACCTCGGCGCAATTTATGGAATGCGCAAGTGAAGTTTGTGCTCACGACTCGTGTCGGTACCTACCTATACACCTTTTTACGAAAATTGGGCGGTAGGAGTAAGAAATTTCCCACATGTAGTTTATATAGAGAAGGAGCTCAGAATACTAATATGTTTTTAAATTATGCATAATGGAAATTTATAATTTAAATTAATTATGGTCGAATTTTGTGTATATGTACGGTGGGCGACCACTAATACACATGAATGTGTATATACAAATAATCTTATATTTGATATACACATACTATAATGTACTATATTAGTCAGTTTTATGTAGCGTACTACATTAAACTAAAGATAAAACTGACTAAATTTCTGTCCGAGGTTTCAAACCCTTGACTCATAAATAGTAAACATTACATCGATAAATCTTGAAATCTTCATTTTAATCAACGGTAAATAGCTAATTTAAATTATTTCCTTAATCAACGCGTTACAACAAAATTTATTGCGTAAATTCATTCAATAGTTTGTTTTATGTCCAACAGGCTCAGTTATAGGATGTAAATGAAAATTATGACTTAATTGTGTAGAGGTATGATTTAAATTACGAAGAAAGAAGGGGTAAAGTATTAAATACATTAACCCCACTAATGTTGTTTGATAATGAGATAGGTACCGCGCATACAATTTTGTAGTCTCAAACTTTTGTTGGTTTGTACTTACCTACTGTTTGGCTGAGAAAACCAGGAAACTGGTGTCCGATTTATGAAAAAAAGATCGTGTTTTACCTGTAACAAAAAAATTAAATAACATTAATTATCGCACCTCTCGCTACTGGCAGAAAATTCAATCACACCTTAGAGGCAATATCTTCGCGAACTGTGCGGTTCCAGAGGAAATTCATACAACCTACAATCAGGCTGTGGAACTACCTGCTTAGGTTTACCATTAGCTGTCCCCTATAATATAGGACCCAAAACATACCGGCGAATCGTGGGTGTACATTAGCACACCTCTGCCTAACCCTTCGGGGTCGACAGGCGTGATGGTATGTTTACCATACATCTGTAAAAACCTTGGTTTCACCTCTGGTATTGCAAACGTCCCTAGACTACAGGAACCGCTTACCATCAGGTGAGCCCTAAGCTTGTTTGCTACCCCTGTGGTATAAAAAAGTTTTAGATGGGTCCATTCCGACGACCCGTTTAGCTCAGCGGTAGTTAGAGCTGCCTGCTGTGCTATGGGTCCCGACTTCGAATCCCGGTAGGGACGAATGTTTGTGTGATAAGCATCAACATTTATATCCGAGTCATGGATGTATCTATGTATAATATGTATTTATTTACACAAAAAAAAGTATATATGTAGTATATCAACTATCTAGTATCCGTAACACAAGCCTCGTTGCTTACCACGGAACTAGATGGCGCTGGGTCATAATGTCCGGAAATATTTATTTATTTATTTGCCAGCAAGGCCACAGATTGGTGCGTGTCAGTTGATGCCCACCATATCTGTTAGTGCTGACGGTTTACCTGAACGATCACGTGTCATATGTGTGTCATGACATTAATTGACAGTTAAATTGATTTAACCCACATTGCGACAGTAGGTAACACGATATGGATGCAATAAAAATATAGAATTTTATTTATTTATTTAAATACTCCTTACATCTATCTTTACAGTGGACCCAATGCGATAGTGCAGCTTAATTATTATTACAAAACTTAGATAATAGATATTGCACAAAACATAACAAAATTATTATTATAAATTCTCATGAAGAGAACTACTAATGTACCTACTTACATAAATATTATAGGAAATAACTATGTAAAAATAAACTTATCTTAAAAGGTTTATACAATAACAATATAAAACTAATAATATCTTACAGTATAACTAACAATATTCAGTGTAACCTTTGCGAATTCACTCAAGTTACATGAAAATATATCAATCAGATCGAATATCATAATTTCATGCATAAGGTATCCACGAAATTCAGGACTAATAAAATTAATGTACGTTCTAGGCTTCCTTTACCGAGAAATCCCGACTATGAGATGTTTCTAACAGTAACTTGAATTACGGATCAATGTCTCAAAGGGACAGTGCGAATTGTTTATCAGTCCAAAAGCAGAAAAATGTTTCCAATCCGTTTTATAAGGTCTATTTGCTGGCAGTATAAAACTAACATTTGTAACACGTTCGCGATTTCCATCAGTTGTTTCTTTCATATTAGACGAACGGGTTACCATGGCAACAATAGCTTTATCTCTTTCTGAAGATTTAGTGGATTCGGGTGTGTGATTGTTTACTGGTATTGAAAGTATTCCTGATTGAATTGCTTGACTTGGTCTTTTGATTAACGAAACCAAACAAGTGAAATATTTAGGGGTTTCTATAGCATTAATTCGTAATTATGGCAAGCGGTTTCAATCGCGTCTTATTAATAAGAAACAAACTAGATCTTTATCCAAAGCTGGAATTGTTATTCTTATATAAATGAATTACTTATTGTATTCTTAAAATTATCAGTTTTAATGTTATAAGACGACCCGTTTAGCTCAGCGGTAGTTAACGCTGCCTGCTGTGCTATGGGTCCCGGGTTCGAATCCTGGTAGGGACAAATGTTTGTGTGATGAGCAGCAACGTTTGTATCCGAGTCATGGGTGTATCTATGTATAATATGTATGTATTTACAAAAAAAAAGTATATATGTAGTATATCAACCAACTAGTATCCGTAACACAAGCCTCGTTGCTTACCACGGAACTAGATGGCGCAGTGTAATAATGTCCGGAAATATTTATTTATATTTTAAGAGTGGCAAACAAGCATACGACCCGGCTATAGACGTTTGCAACGCCAAAGGTGTCGCTCGCGCGTTGCCTACTCTGTAGAAGAAGTTAGTTTTTTTATACCGCTAGGGTATACGAACTTACGACAAAGGACCAAACCCCTTATCCGGGGTTACGTTATAAAAACACCCATCCTCATTTAAAAACAGTTTATAACCGCACACATGAAGATACCCGCACGACTGACACGAGATGGCAACAAGATCCTGCTGGAGCAAGATTGATGGTATGTACGAATACGTGTGATTAGCGTACTCGTTAGTAATATAACACATTCAGATGGGCTTGTCTTAGTTAGCGGTATATGCAGTAACACAAACACCGTGCTTGTTAGTAATAAATAGTACGGCAGTGGTTTTATCAATCTTGTCATCGCATCACAGATGAAAGAGTTATCGGGTATCTAAATATGTTTAAAAGAGACGATTGATTAAAGGAGGCAAACAAATGAGTATCTTCAAGCTACTGCTGTAATCGTTTATGTTAAACACTATTGGTGGTAGGTATTTAAACTATGGACTTCCCAGTTAGGTGACTGGGAACGGCTATAGGTGCCATTTATATGTAGTAGATGACATGACGGGCACAGGTTAGGTGACCGGCTTTTGTTTATTGGTCAACACACAGAACAATTATTTATATGGCTTATAGGCAATTGTTCCAGGTCTTTGTGTTTGTAAACGCACCCACGTCCACGACAAAGGATCATATACATATCAGCATTATTATCATCGGCGATAGCCATCTATATTTACTTAATACACTTATTCTATCTTCCGTGATTATGCATGCCTTAGAAACCGGAATAAATGCAGCCATAGTAACATGATAAGGTTGTGCGCGAGTTATTAACACAGGTAGCTGTGAATAGCTGCGCACTGCCAGCTAAGCAGGCGTTTGATTAACAATGTCTACCGTTAGTAACCCTAAACGCCATTACTATGGTTTGTTCCGAGATTCCTTTTGCGTGCCTTGATACTATGGTTGTTCAACTAACTTGATTAAAACTGAGGTAATAATGTAGTATGTTTTATGTAAGGATGTCTACAAAACTATAAATAAAATCATATCAAAACGTATATTATTATGACAAGTAAAAATGATATAATGTTAATGAAAAATTATATAACGTTGCCACTTACTGTATAAAACGGTCAGATCAAGTGCGTATCCTAACAGACTGCTTTCGGGGAGGAACGCCGGAACATACTCATAGATGATGGTCTCAAAGTGTTTTGAAGCAAGTGCTATAACAGTTAACTAAACCAACTCACTTCAAACACACATTGCCATTGTGTACCTAAACAATTACATAAGTCATTCATGGAATAACATCAGATATTATAATGAAATAATAAATATAATAAAAATAGTTAATAAAAATATAAGTATAATGGTTATTAATTAGATGTTGTAATAACAATAAACAATATTAGTCTCTAACACCAGGAAGAAGCTAAAAGCAAAAGGAAAATAACTAATGATTTTGATTAGCCATCGATTGGAACTTTAGATTAAAATTCTGCAATGCGCGCTGGCTCGTAACAGGATTATCAACTTAGATGAAACTTGGCTTTCAGTAAAGTTAGTGTTTATTTTTAGAATACAACTTACAGGACGCTTATACCACCTCCTGATAGACATTATGAAATAGTTAATCTTAGATACATTTAAAACATGATTACGATTAAGTTTCCTATTTATTTCGTAAATTGATTACGATTACGTAATCGTAATTTTCCAAGCGAGTACCAGCAGAGGTATTTGAAAAAAGGAGTGTAAATGATTTACAGGGTCGCCAACACGCGAGAGACTTCTAGTGTTGCAAACGTCCGTTGTCTACGGTAACAGCTTACCATCAGACGGGCACTGGGCTGGTTTGCCACCCCCATGGTATAAAAAGATTATCAGATCTAGCAAGAGATGGCGATATAAGTTTGACGTTAACGAAGGATAAGCCGCAATAATCTAAACAGGTAATTTTGGAAGAAGGTTGAAGACACCTGTACTGCAGAGGAAAGTCAAAGTTTTATTGCATGCTAAGTGTACAATTGGTGTTACATGGTATGGCGAGTACTTATGACTTAGCGACCTTTTGCAAGCATTGCAACATTGAGGGCTATTATAACTAGATTTTTTATTTTTATACATAACATTTCCATTATTATATTATAGCAATTATTTATGTAGCACATACTATTATTTATTAAATTATTTTAAGTGTAAATTGTAGGTTAGTATATATATATATAACAATATATAGATTGTGGGTCAGTATTATGAATTATATAATAACAGAACGACAACAGCTGATGAAAAATTATGGAATCTAGTCTCAATAAGTTATTTCATTTTAATAACATGAAGACATAAAGATGATCAAAATAATAATCACCTCCAACTGTTGATCCGAACTTGATTCAGATCAAAATCTCACTTTATTATAAACTATTGACAATATAACTTGCTGATATAATGAAGAAGATGGCCTTGGCTCTCCAATCAAAATGAAAATATACAGCAGAATAGATTCCCGATGCGTAACGCGTGAACACAACGCGCTTTTGTATTCAATTCCCGCTACCCCGCGGGGATACGGCCGCTCTCTCTCTCTAAACGTTCAATTATAATTTAATTAATACTGTTAAGCCGTTTAGAAGAGCTTTGTTTGATGTTTTATGTTATTGTTGCCATATTTTCGAAGATTCATCTCTTAATGGTGTTATGTTGTTTCAAATAATCTGATTGAACAAGAAATTACGAACAAACACAATCAACGAGTTATTTATCGAGTTATAAATTGACTTAGTGATAGCTTGGTGATACTTACAAGAAAACTGATATGAACTAAAAGTCAGATCTCGGCGGGGCGTTGCAGCTTGACCAATAAGACAATAATAAGACGATTGTGCAAACAGTAAAATCAAAATCATAATATAATTTATTCAAAGTAGACCAAATTTAATTGGCTTTTTTTGAACGTCGACAATAGAGACAGCCCCCAAAAACGCCCGCCCTTCAGCGCTTCCTAGTGTTTTTGCTGGGAAGAAGAAGCGGCGCGACAAACTCCCCAGCGATATAATACATATAATCCAGTATAGATTACATAAAGACCTACGCGAATATCAAACAATGAAATAAAATTACTTTTTACAGTATCCATGGTCAAGGGCAGACTGCCTGTATGCCCGTGGCCATGGATGCTGTTAAGAATGCAAAACGTCGGGGTCATATAATATCAATATTATCAATATAAATCCGTAAACGGTAGTTTTATTTTTAAATAATAATACTTTAATTATGCATTATTTGTATAGGGAGGGAAGGAGTTGGTAGTCCATCCACTGGTAAAGGAGGATCCTCCGACCAGGCGAGGTGTTGCGCCTGGCGGGCTACTGCCCAATGGTTGATGTTGGGTGGTTGTATATATCCTATCTCGCTTGCAAATGTCACTTGCGCGATGTAGGATTAGTAGTTCGAATTTAGCTAGATAGATGACGCTACATGTACATAACATTTGACATTTCAAGTCAATTAACACTAAAATTAATAACGAGTAGACTACACTACTATACACTTTGGTGGATCCCGATTATCGCTGCCAAAACAGTGCACAACATTTTAGCGAAGCGATGGATTTTATTATGCAAACCGCTAAACAAAAGGTGAAGTCGTAAGCCTGTAATAGCGGTTTCATGTACTCGCCGACTGGGCGGCTAGGCGGCTAGTGCACAACTTTAACACAAAAGCTATAAATCTAGTTTAGGTTTGCGCTCGCATCTGTTCCTCTTAAGGGCTGGCTATGAAGGACGGGCGTTTTTGGTGGTAGTCTTTATTGTCGACGTTCAAAAAGATCCAATTAAATCTGGCCTACTTTGAATAAATGATATTTTGACTTTGGCTAAAAGCTATCAAGCCTAGCTACGGGTAAGAATACCTACTTGTGATCATAAACTTACTCTTGCTAAACCCATTAATCCGTCTAGCTACTAATTACAGACACATTTCGAAAAATTTGTGGTGCTTGGGATCGAACTCAGGATCTTTGACTTCACAGTTCACTGTTACTACAGAAATTACATTACCGCAAAAAAAATGTTCTATTGATAATATAATTATAATCGATTGCTTGAAAACATGTGAGCTAACAATTTGTAAATGCAATGGCCTCTTTTGTAACAAAAATGCGTATTTATTGTACTTATACAATAACTTGAAATTTAGTTCCGTCCCCAAAGGAACCAAAATTCAGTAAGAATATTTAGTGTCGCGAGATAACCCTACGGAGTTTGTCGACAAGCTGAAAGGATTGTAGTTTACTGTTGTAACGTCGTTTGAGTTTCAGGTTAACTTAAAATTTAATTTGATAATGATTTGACGGTCGAACATAATTTTGTTTTTTGTCTGTGCTTTATTTTGTTTTAAGCTCGTTTACCACATCCGTGGTACATACAGAAATGTGGCATGATATGACATGTTTTTATTTATTTCAATTATCCTACTAATATTATAAACGCGAAAGATGCGGGCAAAGCCGCGGGAGGCAGCTAGTATAAAATAATATATACTTAAAACAATATGAATGTAAGAACTGAACCTTAACGATAAAACAAACTTTAGCTATGTTTGGAAAAAGAAATAAATTAACACAAAAAACATATAACATTTGTGTACCAGACACCTTGCTTTTATGGTAAAGAGAGTCAATGTTACGAATCTTGCAATAGGCGAAGATATAATCAGAGTCATAGGGATCAATCCAAATTGCGAGAAACCGAAATCGACCTAAGGGCAGGAGTGTAAGTAAGTGTCAGGTGGTACTGATAAGGACATACGGGACAGGAAAATAGTCTTATTATTTAGGTTAGTTTTGACGTTGCGGTAATGCTACCATAAACCTTTATATGCGACTGAATAAAGTGTTTTACCCTCCAAGGATACAATTAAACTCAAAACACGCCAACTTTTCCAAATGAAGGAAACGTTCGTAATAAATCCAAGATTTATCGTTGTGGATGGAAAAAATTAAAAAAAGGTCGACCCCTTGACATTTCGACTGTTCGAAAATTTCTTTATGAGTTTTCGCCTGTTATGAAATGTCGAGAAGTGACAAAGAATCGCTGAAAGTACACAAACAACAGTTAAATTAAAAGTAGTATAAATAAAGAAAAATACATTTTGCATTCCGCGACATCTGTTCAAAAAGTCGCTGAAATAATGAGTACAAATATTACCGCAACAATGCCGCGAGGAAGTTCCATTTTAAACGTTAACAAAATGCATTCAAATCCGGAACAAACCGGTTGAATCGGGTTACAACTGCTGCGGATTGGATTAAACCGGAACTCCGTCACAAAAACGTGCTCTGGTAAGGTATATAAAGGTGCCGTGCTTAGTTATACTAAAGAGTAACGTAAAGGAGGAGGGGGGAGGGGGAGAGTTCAGTTCGACTCGCTAATGACGTCATCAGTTTACAAGCATTCAGGATAGTCAGGATTCAGGCAGAATGGGTGGACTCAGTACTTGGGCAAGTAATTACAGTTTCGCTAAATTGTAAAAGGCATATTTATACAACGTTTCCTCTAGCTTTAGTAACGAATTTAGTTTAAATTAATTTTACGTTTTGTATGATAGCATTTCATTTAAACGATTATCATTGTTAAAAAAAAATTATGTTGTCTCGTATGTGTACCTAAATTTAAAATGTAAAGAACAATTTTACTTCGTTATTTTCTCGAAAATAACGAAAATAATGAAAATAATACGAAAATAACGAAAATAATAAAAATAGCGAATCTTCAAACAATATTATTATAATATTTACAATCGATACGTAGACTAAGACAGCGGTAGCTTAAATTTTCGGAACAAATGATCAGTGTGGGTATAACGAGGTCGTCAAAACAAAGAAACCAAAGAATTATACACAATATATACTTTTTTATAGAAATCTGCTGTCAACATTCATAGTTGAGATATATAATGATTGATCTAAAAACAAAGAATATTGTGTTACGATAGACAAAACAAAAGTTCGAAGCGTCAGAATATTTCTTGCCGGAATATCGCAGGTGTATGTAAATGAAGGTTCTCGCAAACAACGCCTGGAACCACGGACGCGTCGAATGAGTCTATTTACATGCACGACTCGGGAATCGAACCGCGACGTCGCCGCCACCTGGCCTTAACTTTTGTCGGCAATTGAAATCCCATTGTGTTGGGTGGCGGGTTGTTTGGGAGTTTTTCAGGAAGGGCCCCGAATCGTTTGTAATTCGAATAAGGCCTAAATGGGCGCCGAAATGGAAATATGCCAGCCGTAATGTTTTGTATTGAGAATACTCGTGTGTTTATTATAAGTTTAATTAAATGTTTTAGATATTGATTTGCAGGTACTCAATAAAACAGTTGTACAGGTACCTCAATGAAGAATTAATTGACGCAGTGGAAGCGCGATCGACTTGTGCAGCAAGTGAATGTGAAATACTCATAATCTTCTACTAACTAAGGAATGGGGACATATTCTAAACTGTTTATTTATGAACCTTCACATAAACCATGTGATAGCATCTTTATATGACCAAATACGGTTAAAGGTTGATTGGGAGTTGTTTGAAATTTACAACAATAAATGTGTAATATTTTAATAATTTAGCATTCACTCGATTTCACCTGTTTATTGACCAACATGTTTAAGATTTTTTCTTGACAGTGCGGCGTGAGAAATCTGCCAACACTCGCTAGGCAGTACTAGTACATATAAACATAAAACTTATATATTACATAAAGATAAATAAAGGAATCTGCCTACATAATAAATAATTTCTCTTCCACACACACATGTTTTAGTAAGCGTATCACTTACCAAGTCTTTTGCCGAAGCATTTCATTACGAGCTGTAGGTGTCGTCACAGGTTCGGCGGAGATTAGAGGATCAACGCACTAGTCCCCAGACTGATTCATGACGAAAAATGGAAATGATAGAAACATACGCGTAGTTATTGACAGATACGGGCGCGCTATAATGAAAAAACTGGTTATACTCAAGATGAGTCTAACAGCCGACGACTTTTAGACTGCAATCAAATCTTCGGCTCATATTTTGAAAACGGTTGTTAATATAACACTGAAGTGCTATGTTGCTACCAGTATTTTTGTTATTTATCATGGGGACCGAGCCTGTAAGCCAAGACTAGACTATAATTTATTATTTTGTTTATTAAGATTTCAAAGTGTTTGCTAGTGTTTCTTCATTTACAGGAAATCACAGCACTTATATGCACAATGCAAATACCAAGACCCAGAACAATTATCTGAATTTCATACAATTGTATGCTATTTGAATGCTTATTGTATTTTTATTTTATTTTTTAATAATTTTTAATTCTATGTTAATTAATGTAATTGGAACTGTGCCGTTTTAATTAACTATAGATAAATAAATAAAAAAAAAATGTATATTTGTTCCGTGCGGGTCTCGAATACACGACACGCAGCAAAGAACGCTATATCAATATGAAGTCGGTTAAAAATAAGACACTAGGTACAAGTACCCGCCTCAATTGCATGCCCGTGTGTTTCGTCCCTAGGGTTTAATCCCGGTGAGGTGATAACACGAAACTGACGTCAAAAGCGTCAGACAACGTAAGTCAGAACGTCTTTTTTTAAAGCGCCACATTTTCAAGGTTTTGAGCTACGCGACTTGTTTGGGTGATGTGTGTGTCTTTGAAATATGGAAATAATTACCTAAGGTGATTGTAAAGATAGTTTTGTAAAAACTATATAATGTAGGTGTAATACTGATTACCCGTTTTATATTAATATATCCGGACATTATGACACAGCGCCTTCTAGTTCCGAGTTAAGCAACGAGGCTTGTGTTACGGATACTGAATGGTTTATATGCTACATATATTATTTATTTGTAAATAAAAAAACATACATAAAATGTCCATCGATTGGTGATCATCATCCCCTTCGGCGGAGCGTGAGATCGCCAACGCGGGCAGATTAAAGGCAGCGCTGCTATTAGTACGACATGTTAATATTTATAGAGGAACCCTTGCGGCAAGTTATAGTACCTAACTATGAAATGTAGACGCAGAAGGCGTATTATATTCATGTAAATACACGCAAAATTGGTGATTGGAATGAATTGGGATAAACACAAAACGTAACTTTTTATATATTTGTTACGTTTAGGCGATAACGATAAAGCGAGCACACACACACACTCACGTCTTTTTCACATGTAGTAGAGTAGGTAGAAACTACAGAATGCCACGCGCTGTGATCCCTGCATACCACTTTTGCCTCGTCCACGTTCATAAAGCGAGTTGATCTAAAGATCCAGAAACGGATGGTGTCCAGAGGCCAGGATCAAAAACAGGATTCATAAACTTAATTAGGATTTTAATCGGACTACTACTTTAAAATAACTTGGACAGCTCTTTATTAAAAATGAAATGGTTATAGTCAGAACACAAGATTTATTTTATACTGGCACTTGGATATTTATATTTAATTAGCAAATTCATATAGTGCAAGTGTGTATTTTTAGTTTTTATTAAACCTTCTGCGCGAATATATTTGTGATAAAAAGCAATATATAATTCGCTTTGTTAAAGCGATTACCTACGTAGATACATGAAAATCACAGCCAGTTATGAAGCTTAAATTGGGTAATTGGTTATCGAAGATTTGTGAGGATTACAATGTTTACGGTTTATGAAAGATCAGCAATGTTGATATCGGGTTAACAATTAATTAATAGTTCAAACAATATTACTCTATTAATTAATCGGCAAGATAATAATAATACTTTGAGCAACGTCTATCTCGCTACATAGCAACGGAGAACTGTCAACCTGACATGAGACATCGTACACACCGATCACGAAGCTCATCCTGCATCGCAATCGTGGAGTTTACAGGCGCAGATAGCATAATATACGAACATCCGACTTCAACCGTTGGGTTACTACTACCCAACGGTAGTCGCGGGCTACTGCCCGCCAGGCATAACACCTCGTCTGGTCGGACGATCCTCCTTTCACCAGTGGGGGGATTAACATCATCATTCTCTGGGATATTAATCACTCAACAAGATCATACTCTGGGATGAAGCATCAGGCAAAGCTCACCGTACTTAGAGTGGCAATGGGTTAACATGTTTTAAAGGCATACACAATTTTGTACCTATAGTATATGTAAAATATTATAAACACAACATCATCTTCAAAGAGAAAAGTATACCTAGTTTACTATACGAAAGATTTCACTTTATTAACAATTAAGCTTTGTGGGTAATACACGAATATCCCCTGTCTAATATATAATCTTCAACCTCAAGATCCATAACCAAAATTAAATGGACGCAATATCCTTCATTCATATTCATTGTCGACCCAGAAACATTAGAGATTATTTATGTACACAATCTACACACAGTAAGCCGAAGACGAACAATATTCTTGTCGGTTAGACCTTGCAAATGATTTAGCGAATAGGCCCTAAACCGATTCCTATGCCTTGTGTGCGTAAGCCTATCGATTGAGCCCGACCTTGTGGATCAAGACACTTGGAATGAAATAGGTAGTCTAAATGGAAAAGGTTTTGGGGCGGATATCGATGTTCCAGTGTAAAACTTCTAGACACTGTTTAGATTGATCGGTAGGAATAATAGGTATATCAAGAAAATTTGTTCTATACATTAATTAAAAGAACTATATTTGACCATCACGCTGTCTCCAAATAGTTGTAAATAAATAAGAACTCGTTGAATGTATTTCAATAAATGATATCCAAGTTATATCGGCAATATTTGTAAATGAGCTCGCACATTCTTTACCCTCATATGTTCATTGCGTCCATTTAATTCATTATATGCTTAAAAGTGTAGTAAGGAAACCTGCATGCCTGAGAGATTTTCTTGATAGTGTGTGAAGTCTACCAACCCGCACTAGACTAGCGTGACGGGACTATAACCGAATCCCTCTCAAAAATTAGAGGAGACCCGTGCCCAGAGACGGTGATGACTCTTAATCAAACAATTGTTTCAGAGGTTTGAATTAATTAAAAAAATCAAGTTTGTTGTTTCAGCAGTGGCGGTGAACGGCGGAAATTCCTCGCCTCAACGACAGGCAAGTAGTTTGTGAAGTATAACACAGATGGCGCTAAGCGCAGTCTTTCTTACAACTTTCATTTAGGTTTGTTTCAAGTCGATGAGTGCTGGCCAACCAGTAGTGGCTACTTTAATAATGTACAAATTATTGTTTATTAATACTATACGAAGAAACCAAGTTTTCTTGGTTTCGAGCGACCTCGCTCGAAACCAAGAAAACTTGAAATTAAACACAATCATACTATCGCTTACCTAAGCGATAGTATGATTGTGTATGATTCCCAAGTTTAATTTATTATAATATGATGCTGAACTAATTGAGTTTAAGTTTTGACACGATGTACAACCCGCTTTAAATATTATTGTTATCTAAAACCCTAAGCGTGGTATTATACAGCAAGTTTAACATATATAAACACCAATACTCCAAACAACTACCTATAGCACTCTAAAAATATGTAGGTATTACGTGTGGGGATTAAACTCAGAACCCGCAACGAAGACTTCTCTCTACTATTGCGTCAATTGAGTCACCAATTTATTCTTGTAACCTATTTAACTGCAAAACTTTAGTTTTTAAACCCAATTCTAGATCCAGTCTCCTGACTGTCAGACTTGGAGGCAACACGTACGCCAGCGGGGACGCTCTCCCTGCCAACTCGGTCGACAAACAATACCATATCAAGATAATTCGTTATATCAGTCCTAGTACAGTGCTACATTTAGGACACCGGTTCATATTAAATTTATTTGAGGTTATACCGAGATTAAAAGTTAACAAATACGATGAGATTATTTTATACTTATAAAAGGATATATTCATCTCCTTTTTGGTTTTCTCTTTATAGCTAGTTTTAGGAGATAATTTAGCCAGGCGACTTATCATCATGATCCTAAATCTCATCTTAGACTAACGTTAACATAGGAAAGCTCTCTATTAAATTAGAAGCTATTGGACGCTATACTAGCTAAGCAGGTTGAAACAATAAAACAGTCAAGTTATCGGAAATTTTCAGTCCTGCATTCAGTCACTGCTCCTTCCTTCATAATCACTATATGTGGTAGTCGCATTAAAAATAACTACAAATTTGTTTTTTTTTTGCCGTCGACAGTCGATCGCCTCCTGTGGCGTAACGTGTGTTATCTAAACTCTACATATTTTTTGTTCTGTTTTGCCCACATCTCGGAGACTATGTTAAAGTACTATTTCTCTTTTTTTATTATATAAACCAATTGCTTCTGATTATTATTGGACTTTTAAGTTCAATTTACGAAAAATAACAAGGTTTTATTGTGGCTTATGGAATAGTAGTCATTACGCGTTATTACAACAAAATGTTATTACATTTAAGTACAGGTAACCACGACAGTGGCGTGCAGTCGCTATACCCGCTCGGATAGATACTATCTGTATTATTGATTGACTTTAAATGTCAACGGTTTAACACGACAAATTCAAAATTATGTGTGGTTTATAAGCACTAGTTGGCAATATTTCAGCTAGTCTGGGAATTATAAAGTTACGGTGCTATAGAGGCTATGATTTTCAGTAACTACTTTGCTTTTAAAACATTGTTCCTAAGGCTCCACAAAAAAGCGCACCTGATACCAAATGTCGTATACTCATCTCTATCCGAAGTAACAGAGAGATTGAAGGTTTCGCTTCCATGAACAAGGAATATCGATTACGGAAAATCAACAAAATTTTTATACATATTATTGCATAAAGTAACATATCACACATAATATGCTTGCATTTAGATTCTATTACCTAAATATAAAACCCATAAAATGATCATAAACTTGTACGACCTAGGGCTGTGTCTAATACTGTATAAATCAAATCGTAAATTAATAACGAAAATGTTGAGTAGTTGTTAGTAATTATAACATCAAGACACCAAATACCTCAATCTACCCTTTACAGCTGTGAATTACCCAAAACCTCGGGGTTAAATAAAATAAATATATACCACGATAAAATTCCTCAAGTTTTATTATTGTATAATATAAGTCTGCGATTAACTTATTTTAAAACAAGAATATCAGTCCCGATCCTTTTTACATAGGCATTGTGGTAACAACAAACAGTGAATAGAACTTTTAGTAGAGACTCGTGCCGGTAGATGGCGAACAGTTCCATTATCCACTAGACGCAAGTACGGCACTCCAATACGTCTACCTTTCTATGAGATGATAGCACTATCAGATTGAATGGCTCACGCTTTTAAACTTAATGGTAAGCAGATTGGATACTTGTGTAGGAATGGCTGAATTATGTCACAGGGCTTAGGGGCTATTGGAGCATACTAGATGGCATATCTGGACGAAGATATCCCTTATAGTTTCCCACTAGAACCACGCAACATGCGCTCAACCAGTCTTAAGTGGACTAACATAAACAGGTCATCTGTCTATTTCATTATTTTAATATGTATTCTCTATTGATGAACCTTTCCATCATAGCGTGCTATACTTGTTGTTTCTATATTTTAAAGGCAATTACGTGGCTTATTTCTTAAATTAAATTTAAGAAATTAATAGAATATATTAATTTCTTATACATGAGTAAAGCAGTTAACATAACGACAATAAAAAATAAACTAAAAGAAAATTACCCTAATATTTACTTTGGGTAATCGTAAAAACATATAATAGCTGGTAATATAGAATATCATACATTAGTAAGTATATGGCTTTCGAGGGCTATTTCATTTACTTAACTATTCCTTCAGTTGTGCACAACATCGCGCGGTTGGCTGATCTGGGCTCTCTATTATCACATGAGTATGGAAAGCAAAGTTTCTCGTAAATATTCATTGGGGTATTTGTATGATCGAAAATATCGGACATTCTCATATTCAAATATACCCTATTCATTTTTCGTTGGTATGTACGTAATTTCAAATACTTGTAAGAATATTTTTGGCAAAAAACACGACGTGTTTAAATTATGAATACTTTGTGAGGCCAAGATTTTAAACTTTGGAGTTCTGAAATATTCTTAATGTTTTATGAAGTCTCCGAGTGAAGCTTATAGAGGACCAAAAGACATCGTCAAATACACCGTCATTATAAACCCAATTATTGTACCACTGCTGTGCACGAGTCTCTTCTAATTTGCGGGTTGACGGACTTCACACGCCATCGAAAACATTTTTATCATGCAAGTTTTTTCAAGATGTTTTTCTTCACCGTTTGAGAATGTGATAAATACGCACGTAACAACGAAAAGTCAATGGTACGCGCGTTGGGCTGGAACTAAGACCTATGACTTCGCAGTCCACTGGTTATATCACTAGGCTATCACAGCTTCAATAACACCCAAATCCTTTTTAAATTAAGATTATTAACAACAATCACATTTTTCTAAGCATAAGGCTTCAACAGGAAACAGACAAATGTGATATTATTATGTAAATTCAAACGTATTGTTTTCAATTTGTAATACACTAATTAATTAAACAACTTTACCACATTAATGCCTGTTGGTTTTGGGGTTTAATTAAAGTACTGGAATGTACCTGAAACAACAAAATTACACTTAATTAATTATAGTCACTATGTCTCGTGATGGTATTAAAAAAAGTATACAAATAACCAACGAAAATAGTACGGATTTAATTTTTTTTAAGTTTACTTATTAGTATTTCTTGTATATCGTCCTTTTACAACTTCACAATAAGTTCTTGCAAGGAAATTATTGTGTACGAAACATGAAATAATGTCCATGAAATAAGTTTTAATATTAATATTGCATCTATTAATGTATAATTCAAAACAAACACACTGAATCATGAATCAGTAGGACATCATTTGTATGTCCTACTGATACATGATTTATTGATTGATCGCATAGAAGTTAATCGCTCAAATAATACGTCTATGGAGCCAACTAGCATGCATTTACAGAAAATAGAATAAGGACATACATATTCAGTTATAAAATAAACATGCATGGGTGCTGCATAAGAATCATATTCTGTTTCTGTACAAACATCGACCCTTGTCCCCTTATCAATAAAACACGATAAAACTTTATTTGTGCCTTTAAAGGACCCATAAATAAAACATAAAATCTTGTGTTGAGCTCGCCATGTCGCTGTTATGGTAAAAATTGCTTTTCAACTAATAAATTGAATAATAAACCTTCAGCTTCCAGCGGTAAATACATTAATGTTTATATTGAACTATGAACTTTATACAATAATTTTAAGATATCTTTTCTATAGAGAGAATGTTTACTTTTCTTTTAGTTTCTTCTCCATTTTTTATACATACCAGAAAAAAAGGGACGAAACTGAAAAAGGATTTGTAGCGTCAGTATTTATGGCGACAGTATTGATGGTGTCGGTATTGTTGGTGTTAGTATAGATGGCGTCGGTATTGATGGCGTCGGTATATATGGCGTTAGTAAAGATGGCGTCGGTGTAGATAGCGTCAGTTTTGATGGCATCGGTATTGATGGCGTCGGTATTGTTGGCGTCGGTATGGGTGGCGTCGGTACTCGTAGCGCGATTTTGTTGACGTCGGTATTTGTGGTGTCAGTATTGATGGCGTTGCAATTGATAGAGTTACTGTTAATGGAATCAGTATTGGATGTGTAGGTATTGTTGGCGTCGATATTGATGGCGTCGGTATTGTTGGCGTCGGTATGGGTGGCGACGGAAATGGTGGCGTCGGTACAGATGGCGTCGGTAATGATGGCATCGGTATTGTTTGCATAGGTATATAGGTATTGGTGGCGTCGGTATTGTTGGCATCGGTATTGAAGGCGTCGATTTTGTTGGCGTCAGTAATTATGGCGTTGGTATTGATGGAGTCGGCATAGATGACGTCGGTATAGATGGCGTCGGTGTAGATGGCGTCGGTGTAGATAGCGTCGGTATTGATGGCATCGGTATTGATGGCGTCGGTATTGGTGGCGTCGGTATGGGTGGCGTCGGTATTGGTGGCGCGATTTTTTTGGCGTCGGTATTTGTGGTGTCAGTATTGATAATGTTAATGGCATCGGTATTGGATGCGTAGGTATTGATGGCGTCGATATTGATGGCGTCGGTATTGTTGGCGTCGGTATTGATGGCGTCGGTATTGATGGCGTCGGTATGGGTGGCGTCGGAAATAGTGGCGTCGGTATTGATGGCGGCGGTGTGTCTGGCGTCGGTAATGGTGGCGTCGGTTTAGATGGCATCGGTGTGGGTGGCGTCGGCAATGGTGGCGTCGGTATTGATGGCGTCGGTATGGGTGGCGTCGGTATGGGTGGCGTCGGTATTGGTGGCGCGATTTTTTTGGCGTCGGTATTTGTGGTGTCAGCATTGATAATGTTAATGGCATCGGTATTGGATGCGTAGGTATTGATGGCGTCGATATTGATGGCGTCGGTATTGTTGGCGTCGGTACTGATGGCGTCGGTATCGGTGGCGTCGAAAATGGTGGCGTCGGAAATGGTGGCGTCGGAAATAGTGGCGTCGGTATGGGTGGCGTCGGTATTATAGTGTCGGTATTGATGGCGTCGGTATTGATGGCGTCGGTATTGATGGCGTAGGTATGGGTGGCGTCGGAAATGGTGGCGTCGGTATTGATGGCGTCGGTATGGGTGGCGTCGGAAATAGTGGCGTCGGTATTGATGGCGGCGGTATGTCTGGCGTCGGTATGGTGGCGTCGGTTTAGATGGCGTCGGTATGGGTGGCGTCGGAAATGGTGGCGTCGGTATTGATGGCGTCAGTATTTATGGCGTTGGTATTGATGGAGTCGGCTTAGATGGCGTCGTTATAGATGGCATCGGTATTGATAGCGTGGTGTATTGATGGCGTCGGTATGGCTGGCGTCGGAAATGGTGGCGTCGGTATTGATGGCGTCGGTATGTGTGGCGTCGGTATCGGTAGCGTCGGAAATGGTGGCGTCAGTATTGGTGGCGTGGGTATTGATGGCGTCGGTATGGGTGGCGTCGGTAATGGTGGCGTCGGTTTAGATGGCGTCGGTATGGGTGGCGTCGGTATGGGTGGCGTCGGAAATGGTGGCGTCGGTATTGATGGCGTAGGTATGGGTGGCGTCGGTTTTGATGGCGTCGGTATGGGTGGCGTCGGAAATGGTGGCGTCGGTATGGGTGGCGTCGGTATTGATGGAGTCGGTATGGCTGGCGTAGGAAATGGTGGCGTCGGTATTGATGGCGTCGGTATGTGTGGCGTCGGAAATGGTGGCGTCGGTATTGGTGGCGTCGGTATTGATGGCGTCGGTAATGGTGGCGGCGGTATATATGGCGTCAGTATGTGTGGCGTCGGTATTGATGGCGTCGGTATGGGTGGCGTCGGTAATGGTGGCGTTGGTATTGATGGCGTCGGAAATGGTGGAGTCGGTATTGATGGCGTCGGTATGGGTGGCGTCGGTAATGGTGGCGTCGGTTTAGATAGCGTCGGTATGGGTGGCGTCGGTATTGATGGCGTCGGTATTGGTGGCGTCGGTATGTGTGGCGTCGGAAATGGTGGGGTATTGATGGCGTCGGTATTGATGGCGTCGGTATTGATGGCGTCGGTATTGATGGCGTCGGTAGGGTTGGCGTCGAAAATGGTGGCGTCGGTATTAATGGCGTCGGTATGTGTGGCGTCGGAAATGGTGGCCTCCGGTATTGGTGGCGCAATTTTGTTGGCGTCGATATTTGTGGTGTCTGTATTGATGGCGATGGGATTGATAGAGTTAATGTTAATGGCATCAGTATTGGATACAGATAGCGTTGGTATTGTTGGCATCGGTATTGATTGCGTCGGTATTGTTGGCGTCGGTATGGGTGGCGTAGGAAATGGTGGTGGCGTCGGTATGAATGGCGTCGGAAATGGTGGCGTCGTTGCTGGTGGCGTCGGTATTAATGGCGTCGGTATTAATGGCGTCGGTATTAATGGCGTCGGTATTGATGGCGTCGGTATTAATGGCGTCGGAAATGGTGGCGTCGGTATTGGTGGCGTCGGTATTGATGGCGTAGGTATGGGTGGCGTCGGTATTGATGGCGTAGGTATGGGTGGCGTCGGTATTGCAAGCGTCGGTATTGATGGCCTCGGTATTGATGGCGTCGGTATCGGTGGCGTCGAAAATGGTGGCGTCGGAAATGGTGGCGTCGGAAATAGTGGCGTCGGTATGGGTGGCGTCGGTATTATAGTGTCGGTATTGATGGCGTCGGTATTGATGGCGTCGGTATTGATGGCGTAGGTATGGGTGGCGTCGGAAATGGTTGCGTCGGTATTGATGGCGGCGGTATGTCTGGCGTCGGTAATGGTGGCGTCGGTATTGCAAGCGTCGGTATTGATGGCCTCGGTATTGATGGCGTCGGTATCGGTGGCGTCGAAAATGGTGGCGTCGGAAATGGTGGCGTCGGAAATAGTGGCGTCGGTATGGGTGGCGTCGGTATTATAGTGTCGGAATTGATGGCGTCGGTATTGATGGCGTCGGTCTTGATGGCGTAGGTATGGGTGGCGTCGGAAATGGTGGCGTCGGGATGGGTGGCGTCGGAAATAGTGGCGTCGGTATTGATGGCGGCGGTATGTCTGGCGTCGGTAATGGTGGCGTCGGTTTAGATGGCGTCGGTATGGGTGGCGTCGGAAATGGTGGCGTCGGTATTGATGGCGTCAGTATTTATGGCGTTGGTATTGATGGAGTCGGCTTAGATGGCGTCGTTATAGATGGCATCGGTATTGATAGCGTGGTGTATTGATGGCGTCGGTATGGCTGGCGTCGGAAATGGTGGCGTCGGTATTGATGGCGTCGGTATGTGTGGCGTCGGTATCGGTGGCGTCGGAAATGGTGGCGTCAGTATTGGTGGCGTCGGTATTGATGGCGTCGGTATGGGTGGCGTCGGTAATGGTGGCGTCGGTTTAGATGGCGTCGGTATGGGTGGCGTCGGTATGGGTGGCGTCGGTATGGGTGGCGTCGGAAATGGTGGCGTCGGTATTGATGGCGTAGGTATGGGTGGCGTCGGTTTTGATGGCGTCGGTATGGGTGGCGTTGGAAATGGTGGCGTCGGTATGGGTGGCGTCGGTATTGCAAGCGTCGGTATTGATGGCCTCGGTATTGATGGCGTCGGAAATGGTGGTTTCGGTATTGATGGCGTCGGTATGGGTGGTGTCGGTATTGCAAGCGTCGGTATTGGTGGCGTCGGTATTGATGGCGTCGGTAATGGTGGCGTCCGTATTGATGGCGTCGGTATGGGTGGCGTCGGAAATAGTGGCGTCGGTATTGGTGGCGTCGGTATTGGTGGCGTCGGTATTGATGGCGTCGGTATGCGTGGCGTCGGAAATGGTGACGGCGGTATTGGCGGCGTCGGTATTGATGGCGTCGGTAATGGTGGCGTCCGTTTGATGGCGTCGGTATGGGTGGCGTCGGAAATAGTGGCCTCGGTATTGGTGGCGTCGGTATTGATGGCGTCGGTATGCGTGGCGTCGGAAATGGTGACGGCGGTATTGGCGGCGTCGGTATTGATGGCGTAGGTATGGGTGGCGTCGGTATGGGTGGCATCGGAAATGGTGGCGTCGGTATTGATGGCGTCGGTATGGGTGGCGTTGGAAATGGTGGCGTCGATAATGGTGGCGTCGGTATTGAAAAGACATCATTAATTATTTCGAAAGCAAGCTCGATACGTTCATAACGGTTTGATTTGATGATTTATATTCATACCTTATATTACAAAGAGTCTATTTGTATCTAATTAAGGTTAGAATAGCTACTGTAAAAAATATTAAATATCTATACTAATAATAAAGCAGAACAGTGTGTTGGTATGAACGCGCTTATCTTAAGAACAACCACTCTGATTTTAAAAAACAATTCGCCATTACTGTACTACATTAACCAAGAGTTAACATACGTTGTATTTATTACTAGAAAAAATATCTCAAAATGTTTAAAAATAGGTTTGTCCAACGTGCGGAGCCGGGACCAGTCGCTAGTTTAATATACAAACCAAAATGTCTGGACATTGAGTACGCGCCGCGATCGGCTAAAATCTTGTTAAGGTTAACGAAGGTTGAATCCCATGCAACAACTGAAATAAACTGAATGTATTTTTATTACATTATGCTATTATTTTGATCTAGGATAGACAAATATTTTTATTCAAAATGCATGCATTCATGCACCAGACTACAATACAGTCGCTTAACATTTTATTATGGTGATTAAACTTACCATTTATTTCTATTATTACTTTTCAATGGAATTCGCGCATTGTTGGCTTCTTTAACCACGTTTATACTGTATTGTAGCTATCGATCGGAGCCAAGCTTGATTATGTGGTAAAGCCGGGTTTGGGTACCGTACCTACATAAACTCTAGAATTCGATTTGCTTAAAATTTTATTATCAGCGTCCGTATTAAATTATGTGAAACCTTTTTTGCTATAATCAAGGCTGATAAAGAAAATACTTTTAGTCCAGAGTTTTTGTATGTTATGCACACATATTGATTGCGTTTCAGGTACGACATCTGAATTTTAAGCATTATTAATTAATCCAATAATATATATCCTATAATAAATCCAAATGCCTTGCGGAAGGCAGCTGGCAGCAACTGGATGAGAAGAGCCGAAGATAGAGCTCTGTGGCGTTCACTAGGGGAGGCCTACGTCCAGCAGTGGACGAATATAGGCTGATGATGATGATGATGATTAATTAATAGGTATTTTATGTAGTTACTTTAATTATGCTATATTGGTAAACCGAAAAAGTCAACACTGTAATATGATGTAAATGTAGTAATGTGCATTTAAAAACCAGTTAATTTAAAGACAACTAAACGTAAAACTAGTAGTTTAAGTGTTTAACTAATTATAAGACTAGGGGTTGTCCTAGCACTAGTCTGCGTCACAAAGCACCATCAATGTAGAGACACAGAAAACACATAAAATTCACACCAATAACATTTCCACACTAACGAGACGTAGAACCATAATACCTCTTCAAACCGTGCCAAATCCACAGAAACACAAGCGCGCAATATAGATCAAAGTCAATCCGACAAACAGATAAGAATATCGCTCTCTACGCTCCGCTTTCACCGCTCCGCTCTCGAGCTGCAGTCGAGGATGTCGTGCGGTCGTACTGCATGAAAGCTAATTAATTATCCACATAGCTTCCGACTAATTTCGTAGGTAGGTACTATATCTGGTAGTTAGGTATTATAACTTTCGACACTTGGTACTATGAAATATGCAGGAGTAGTTAATTTAATTTAACGCTCTCATTCAAGTATTATAATTTACTTGACGACCCGGTACTAGGTAGTTCACACTGCCTTCTGTACTACAGCTACCGCGCTCGAATGCCGGTAGGGACAAATGTTGACAAATAGGTATTGATTTATTGATATTATTTATTCTCAACGTTACCGCGATCAAAAGTTTAGTATTTTAATTTCAAAGTTAAGAACAAATTTGCGGTACGTAAATCGATGGAAATCACAAGTTCTAAAGAAGAATCATTAAGAGTTCATGATGGTTTTTTTTCGTCGTAAATATACATATTACATATTAGAAATATCCATGACTAGTCAAATGTCCATGGTTATCGCACAAACATTTGCCTCTACCGGGATTACAACCCAGAAACCTTACCACAGCCTTTAATACAGCCACGATATCTTCGTCAATTAATGTCTTAAGTCCTTCAATCAACAAGCTTTAAGTAAACCAAACCTGTGAACTTTAAAAGCCATAATGTATCTTCATTTTGATCCTTAAAGAAAAATGTGGTTGCCCAAATATTTAGCCAATTTATCAGGGAGGCGGCGTCCTAATTATATCGGTAGCTATCAAGTGCTAAGATTAATGGGGCTCGGGGCTCCGGTTTGTGTTCGTTGGGTAATGTGGCGGCACCGCACGCTGAGGCACCGCGGTGTCAGGTATCATCGGAGGGAATTTCGGCTATGTGATGTTTATATCTCCTTGATTGTGATGTTTAAGTGGGATATGTTACTTCTTGATTGATCTTAGTGGCTATTTTAATGTTTTTTTTATAGTTTATACGAACATATACGTATTCATATATATACGAATTATATAATTAAGCTTACATGTAAGATAAAAAGTTTGCAATTTTAATAAGCATATTATTATTTATGTAAATAGAAATCAATCGAATTGAAAAATGAAGAATAATGAAAGAGTTACATTGGTTTGTAACTGAGTCAACCCCAGTAAGTAATTAATTATACTTGTGTTGGGGTCAATTGCCTATAATATTTTTTGTTTGTAATAATCTGGGCTAGGAATCTAAACTCACGTTTTTTTTTTTAAATAAATTTCAAAAACAATTGAATTACTCTTTTCTTGTAGTATAATTTAGTTGTATGTATATTTTTCAAGACTCATGATTCAAACAATGGATATGCATGTCTTTAGGGTTTAGCTAAAGTAAGGTAAGTATCGAAGGTAATGTACACTTATAAACTTACTGTTTACTCAGACAAAGTGGGTCGATATAGTCATCAAATCGAAAAAAAATATAAGTATTTCAATATCTATTCTAAGTATCTACTAATTACCGATATAACGCATTCCTGTGGCGAGCGAGCAGTAATCTAAATAAACAATACAAAATTCACAGTTTTGATATTTTTAATACTTAGCCGGAGACAGTCAAAGGAATCAATTTTTTTTCCTAAAATAGGCTCTTAGTTGTACGACTGGCAATTACTATTTAGTTTATAAGTTTAAGGTGTTCCTTTAAGTTGAGTTCTGATGTTCAAAGTGTATTAAGTTATTTATGCGCGAAGACCTGTAATTGGCTTCATGAGACTATTTCATACATCCTATATCCTGTTAATTACATGCTGTTGGTCTTCCTAACGATTAAATAAATAAATAAATATCTATCATCTTCAATACCATTTCTTGTAATGACGTCAAAAGCCAGTCAGTATATACAGAAACACTCAGACATCTAACTTAAGCCATGTACGGCTAATATACCAAAGAGATCTAGAGGTTCGTATCTTAGATTTAAGTACTTCAAACTTCTTCACTTATACTTAACTTGTATTTTCATTAAATAATGTAATATATTTCAAGGATTCCTTAATCCTTGAAATATATTACATTCAGTTATTATATATTACAGACCCTAGATTCCTTGATCTAGGGTCTGTAGTAATTATATCATAGTAAGCGGCTTATGGATACGAAATGCCTAAGAAGATGGGTAGTGGTCTTTGGGAGAGACCTATGTTCAGCAGACGACGGCTGTGGGCACACTACTGTAACCGACTCGTTGTTATAGCGGTCACAAGCACTGCTGATCGGGAGGTTCGAGGTTCAATTATGTTAAGCAGTAGTGTCAAGTTTTTGCAGCTGTGTAATAGTAATAGCACTACGTTGATAATTATGGAAGATCATGTACTTTATCTATCAGTGTCTGGGCAGCCCACAGTGAGGCATCTGTTCTAGATAGACTAGACTCTAAATCTATTATTAATATATCTCACTAACGTTTTCTCTACAAACTCCAACTTCACTTTCGTACTTTCTCAGACTGTTTGTAAACGTATTCACCTAGTAGACGTTATTGCTAGTTTTTTAAAAGATATAAATATATTATGGAACATTGTATACGTATGCACCTGCATAAACTGCCTGACGCAGTCAGCGCCATGCTCCCTGAGGAAGCTCTGCAGCGTCCTGATGCCCTGAACCGACAGCCTGTACCCGTTGCCGTTCTCGCCGGCCGAGAAGAAAACGCCCGGCAGTGAGCCCTCACCCATAGCACACTATCACATATTGGTGACACTCCACTCTAATACCGATGGAAAAATCCCGGTGATTCAACAGTTTTACGAACTATTTGTTAATTGAAACTTTGGCAAAAAAACTTTTTTCAATAAAATTTATTTCACTTTTAAACAAAGTTATTTCAGGAAGTCACTTGAAAACAAACAAAAGTTCACATAAGTCCACGCTACGATAACTTACTACGCGTTCGTAGCATCTCGTAGCGTTCAGCCAGCGCGTCCGACGCGCCTGTAGCCACTGCTACGCGACCGCTACGAACGGCTCGTAGCTCGACCGTAGCAATGCGACGCAAAAGGTCGCGCCGAATATGACGTAATGGCCGAAAGCCGATTTTTCTCGTGTCAGCCGAAATTGTTAGTCGGATGCGAAATCATTCATTCGATATATAAGTGCGATGATATAAGTCAGGCTAACAAGTATGCGGGGCACGTGCTCTTATCCATTTATACGTTTTGGGAGAATGCTCGGCCGGCGAGCGGAGTGCGAATATTATGGAATTTAGGGATGTAGTAAAAATCAGAAAATCTTAAGACGAATTGATTAAGAATATTTTGTGAGCATAATATTAAATAATGTACAGAACACGTATTTCGACATGATTCTTAATCAGTTCGTATATATTTTTTTATTATTATTTCGTGGGAATTAGTTTTTATGTTCAAATTCGGGTCACCAGTTCTACAATTAATATTTTAATCTTGTACTGGCTCTCTAGAAAGTTTGAATAACTAACGCTGAACTATTGCGCAAATTACCAATTCTATTGTCAGCAGAGGTCTGTAACTGAACGGGGCTAATAATTCCTCGCTAACTAATTCGTTGTGTAAGCCTCCAGTTAAGCCGGCTGATAATTAAAAACTTTCAAGTTCCTAAGATAATTTGTTAGGTCGTAGTTCTTGTTTTACAGTTCTAGTTTATTTTCCAGGCTAGTTTGTAAGTGGTAAGATGTTGGACAAGCATAGGTTTTTTCTTCATTCTATTTAAAGTTGAATTAATAATTGAGTGTTACGGTAATGCGCGAGTGAAAAGCATTTTTGTTTCGTTTCATCTTCTATTATAAATATTTTTTTAAATGTTTTTATTTAAATAGATCCTTTAAGAATATTTTTAAATGTCAAAGTTTTTTTGGAACTAAGCGAGTATTAACTAACTGACGAAGTCTAAGAAAAAACACTGAAAAAAAAACTCCAATTTTATATCCGCTAAGTCAAGCCAATTGAGTTTTTTTTTTTCAGACATTATTATTTTAGTTTTTCAATTTACTATTAACTTTTACGAGTCTTGGGTTGTATTATAAAAGCCTTTAATTTTTTTTTGTATAAAAACTCGGATTATACGATATTTTTAATAGTTGTTGCTACAAGTCAACATAATTGAGAACTTAAAATAGGCACATAAGGTTTAAAAACAGCTAGCTCGTATTTTTAAGCGCCTACTTATTTTTGATGATGTATGAGGATCCAATAAATATCACTTAAGAGGGCTCGTAAAGTCAGTCGTTATAAGAAGTACGCCACATTTACAGCGACTTAGAAAAATTAAGATAAAATCAGTCTAGTGACCTAGATGATATTGCTTTTCAATCGACGAAACAAAATACGGACGAGGTTCTCAATTCGACGCGTATGTTTTTTTTTTAATGTATAACCACGCATAACTTTTTTCTTTTTGTAGGAGGTAGGGCATAGCGAGATTTCTCGCTCAAATTGAGCTGCCCGACTGGGGTAGTACCTCCGCCTTACAGAAGACCGCAGTGAATCATCAATAGTTGTCTTTCTGCGAGTGAGTAAGGT
Source organism: Craniophora ligustri (assembly GCA_905163465.1). Classification (NCBI taxonomy): domain Eukaryota; kingdom Metazoa; phylum Arthropoda; class Insecta; order Lepidoptera; family Noctuidae; genus Craniophora; species Craniophora ligustri. The sequence goes on from LR990963.1 coordinate 879,157, forward strand.
TACCAGAGCTCATTGAGGGAGTGACTTTTCTGACAGCATGGGAATTCCGTTTGCTGTCAGTTCAGTAACTCCCTATTTTAAGAAACCTGAACGGTTTCTAAGTGGTTTGGCAACGCATTTGCATGGTCGGTGGTCATCACTTACCATCAGGTGAGCCGCCTGCTCGTTTGCCCCCTTATCACCACAAAAAAGGGTTGTCCGATTTTGATAATTCTTTTTTTGTGTTTAGTTAACGACATAATATGATGTCATTAGCAACTATAATTAATTAATCCCTTTCAGGAATTTTATCTGCTCTAGTTATATGCTAGTCTCGGTGTTATTAAAGGAAATAATAAAGAATATCTTTGTGCAGACCAGGTGATATTTTTTGCTAAGCGCAAACCAAACTCAAGTGTTATTGAATGAGACAAATATTACAGGTTCTTTTGAATTGTCAAAACAAAATTACAAAAAGTAGATCTTATGGAGACGAGCCGACAAAAAACTCAACAGCTGTGACTCAGTATTTCGCTTAGTTTTAGAAATTTATCACGCTCAGTTAAGCCAATAATAACAAAAATAAATAGCTACTAAAAACCTTACCATGTACCTTGTAGAGCATTTTAGTATCAATATTTCCTACGTAGAAACATTCTAAGCACCATTTTCAGTTACAAGCCTAGTGTACCTATAATACGTTTTAGCGTTTATTTTCTTTAGGCAGGGCTCGAAGGACTATTATTTCATCATTATGGCCCGACGGATAATGTTTACATAAAAGTAATATTTAAGAAATACTAAAATGTTTCTATAAGCAAATATATTCTTTAAACAAATATTTATGTCTATATTATCATCAGCTCCTAAGCCCGTCGGTAAGTATTTAGATAGTAAACACAATAACAGAAGTGAACCTAATGAACGGATTTTAGCTTTAAATTCTGCGAAATCTTTCAATATGAGCTTGATAAGAATCCAGGAAATATGACGTAGTATTTTTAACGTATTATCTTTAAAATAATGTATCACATTACATTACTATAGCTAGATATAATAAAACAGACTATCCCTCTAGTTTCTAACGCCGATAATATACTAACTTTTATGCAATCCATGAACTAATGGAATGAAATTCCTTCTAACATAAAGATTCCAACCACCGCTTCGGAAACGGCGTAAAACTTGAAAGTGCTAAAGTAATGCAGTCATATTCATAATTCAGCGAACATATCAAAGTTCAACGTTTTCCCATGATTGTATGGGGGAGTTCTTGAATGAGATCGTACGATGTAATGGGGGTTTCTTGCCGGAGGCTCATTCGTATAAAATTTCACAATTCCTTTAGATCTTTGTACTAAATATCGTTCTTATTACAAATTCATCAATCAGATACACTTTTTACGGATAGAAAGCCATATTCTTTTCATATAACTTCCTATTTTTTTCACAAATCAAGGGACTAATCAAGTGAAACGCAGATTAACGTTTTTTAAACCTTGAACAGCGACTTATAATGCGATTTCATTTTTTCCCCTCGACTCGAATCCACAGAATCGTTACTCACGGCCACTGCTGATCCCATTCGAGGCAATCAATCACCTGTCGAGCCGTGACGACTGACGAAAGTTCTCCTCACATTAAGTGTACTTTCTGATTCGAAAAACTGAGGAATCCATCTTCTCTCTTATTTGTGGGCTGTCGAATTCGGAATGAGACAAAAGTACTCAGCTGGTTTCAATGTTGATAAATTAAACCAATTGGTAAATTCAATAATAAAATGTATAATTAAATTAACTGTGACCGAAATTTTGTTCAGCGAATTGAATTATGTCCAGTGTGCAATTTATATGGCCACATATTACGTGCAACGTTCAGCTTGGAAACTATTAGGAAGTTTTGGGGCGATAATGGCCGGCCGGGTGAGTGTAGACTTTAGATCAGTGGGCTACTTGTGATTTAGACGCGAGGCGTTTGCAGTGTGCTGTGGTAGCTAGGATGGGAGAAACTTTATAGAAATTTTAGTCTAATTCACTGCCATTTTATCATAATTTCGCACTGTGCAAGTTTGGATCGGCGCTTGACTAACAGTTAGAAGAACATCCAATATTAAATTGGATAATGGGAAGCTACCGTCATCAGTTGTCTCAAGTAACGACAAAGCGAAAATTCATAATATTCATAATATACTGCACTGAATGTAGAACGACCCACAACTTCCTTATTACTTTCTAAAGGAATTTAATTTCAGTGTCCATTTTATATCTCTAGTAAAATGCCATCTGCATGTTTTCAACAAAAAGCAAAAATTTCTAACGGCGTCCACAACTTAATTAAGATATAAATAATTATAAATACTATCTTCGCTTAAATCTCTTGACCGACTTCATTAGCTTTCACAAAAAGTAAGGATAGTTATCTCAAAGGCTGTACGACCGTCGTTTAAAATTTTAGCTTATAAACATACTGGACGTGATTCGAACAGACCCGCGTGTAATAATAAACACGTTAGACGCAAAAATGGTTTTTTAATTTAACCTATGAATTTTAACGAGTTTTGGCGGGCAGCAGATTGCATTTATAATGGGTACATGCACAAACGCTTGCAACAGCTAATCTAAACTATCTAAGTATATTAATACAGAGTGCATAATCATAGGATATGAATAAAATTAAAGGAAAATGGTTTTGTGTTTTTGGTCTTTTCGCTCCGAGTAAATTTAAACATTGATTAGAATCGTTGGTTTGCCGTACATGCTAGTTCGATTTTAAATTCGAGGCACGCAAACGTTTGCTATTTAGATCTACAAAAAGATTTCGTATATATACCTATATATGTATAGTGTTATATTTTCTTTATAACCATGACAAAACAACTTTATGCTTCAGATACAAATCTCATTTTCTAATTTACATTAAGGCACACATACCATCTTCGTGTCATTTATTCATCTATGAACTATTCTAGCTGATCCGATTTTCAAAGAAGTTTAGAGCGGTAATGATCTCTATTAATTACTATAGGAAAGAAAAATACAGCGATTCTCGCAACTATTTTCCCACTTACAAACTTCTCCGTAACTTTTATACGACAAACATCTCTAGGACGGGCGCGCTCGCATTACTTTCCCGTATACTTTCGCGATAAGAAATTATTTCACAGAGAACAACGTCTAATCCTTTGTTCGGAGGGAGAAAAAAGGCGTAATAACTGGCTATGCAACAAGAGACAGGGGTGAAATCGCACAAGTTTAAGTTATGAGGACTCTTTATAAGTAGTTTATCATCTCGAGTACGTCCTGATGATGAAAGTAAAAGTAGGTTTTGTAGTGACCCCAATGAAATATGGTATAGATCATTATTTACTTGCAACTGAAAACGACGTGTACAAGTGCAATGTTTTTGCTTGACAGCCTAATGCCTCTATCTATGACATCGCAACTGCTACAAATTATGAAGAATAACAAGAGCACAGTATATACTAGGGACAGTTACTTTTTGAAAAAGCATTAAAGTAATTTTAAAACTGTAAACCATTTTAAAAACTATTTTGCAAAGTATCCACGAAAAATCCTATTTACCTTTTTATTTAGCAAAACACAACGGTCACAAAAGGAAAACAGAAAACAAGAGACACATTAGCTGTGCTCTCACATGGCCGTAGATCCCGAAAGCCTGTTTGGTATAAAAATATGAAATATTTACTATTCCCCGGGAGTCCCCGTGCCGACGCCGACTTTGACACGCTTCCGTTCCAAACTTATTCAGATTAGTTAAAAGGACGGATCGCACAAGGAATACATTACATCCCTAATTTCGGTAACTTATTAGCCTGTCGTGAGGATAAGCAGCGAAGCCTAGAGCTCCCTGAAAGTGATAATAAACAGTTATTAATTATTAATAGGACTGTATGTTATAGATATTGAGTTCAAATGTCATGAAGACCTCGGTGGTAATGGGACCTGAATAGTAGTTGGGTAACCTACGGTTGGATCGCCTGTGGTGGTTGGATCGATTGTTGTTGGAACTTCGGTCGTTGTTGGGTCAATAGTGATAGGGTCAGTAGTCGTAGGAGCATTAGTTGTGGTTGTGGAAGTTTTAATAATGTCCTTAAAGGCACAGGTTGCATATCCTAGACCTAGAGGGTTCCTTTCGCATTAGGCTAGCGTGGTGTAGTGCGTTATTTCTTTTTTTTGTTATAAGGGTGCCTCCAATACAATATATTTATTACAAGCAATGTAAATACAAATAGGTATTACAGTAATTCAATATACAATAAATAACTATGTATGCAGACATTGAACACTGCTACATCTAGTTCCGAGCTAAGCAATCATGTTACTGATTACAATATTGTTCAGTCTAGAGAATTATACTTACCATATTACTTTTCTTTTTTATATCTTTGACTATTGACATCTCAAGACATGATTTTTTTACATTGACCTCGCATAATTATTACCAAAATAATGTAACAATACCTCCTTTTTAAAAGAGTGTCTATCGAGTTTCTTGCCGGTTCTTCTCCATGAGATCAACTTCTTGGAGCCGTGCAACTAGAGTCATAACGTTTTATAAATGCTTGAAACAGTTCACATGAAATAAAAACCTTTTGATTTTAATACAAGGATGTTTGACGGTTTGTTATTCATACATTTACATAATACACATAAAAAACATTCACCATATCAGATAAAAATGACCATGCTTACCACACAAGGGTCGTCAAATATGTGTACATTTAATTGTAGCAAATATTGTGATTATTTAGAAATTCTTTAATAGAGAAATTTTATTAAAAACATCTTGAAAAAACAGGTCGTACATATTATTTTGAACCCTGAATATTCTGATAAAGTTCAAGGTCCGCACTGAAAGCGTCTAGAAAATTTTATTAATTTTGGTGCGTGTTATACTGGCTTGTAGGCTTTGTCCCCTTATCTGGTTATACTAAATTACGTTATCGCTGTGTGGTGGCAATTTAAAAGTGGATACTTTTTGGTAAGATTTATTAATATTTTGTAAGTTTATCATGAGATATTACTAGGGTTTAGGGTAGGTAACGTGCGAGCTATGTCTGATGTGGCAAACGTCCATTGGCTACGGTTACCGCTTACCGATACCGCGACGATTTTACTTTACAATAAAACGAGCGTCTAGAATGTTTTCAAAACAGAGGTACAATCGCCAACAAAACTATTAACATCATTGTTAGCGCATTTACCTATTGCATGTCACAGGTATATAAAAGTATTATTCGACGAAATGTAAGCATGCACTAACACGACGTGAAACCCCCAAAACACATCGAAGCCGACACGCCCCCGCTCGTAAACAAACGCGTCGCGTTATAAGTTATTGATACATGCACACATAAAAATAAATTGTTCTGTACACGGGTGTACAGTTATAAGAAGGTTGTATAGCGTTTGTTTTTACGTCACATTGTCGTAGCTATTTGTTTTTGGTCTCTTTCATTTTTGGTGTGGAAGTGGATTTTACTAATTAAATTAAAATTAACATATGGGACAAATTGACAACGAAAGACTGTGAAATATTTTATATGAACTACTTTATTTAATTTTGTTTAAAACTTAAACTAAATTTTAAGAGTTTTAGAATGAGCGTCCACTTTATCAGTAAGGTATCTTGAGGACGATATGGACCTGGATTTAGTTCAAGTCAATGTCATAAAGATCAACTGATATTTTCAAGAATTCAATTACAATTCGCCATGAAGCCAACATGAAAAATAAACTACGCCCACCGACCCCTTTCAAATCGGAATTAAACGGAATACCAAAAAGAAAAATAAAGGGGGCATTTCGACATGGAAACGTAAGCGGGGCTTGCAAGTAGACGTATTATGTGTTGGGAGCCAATTTACCTACCGCGGCCGTCGCGCCTGGCCCGTCTGATAGAGCATTTTGTACGCGAGTGGTGCAAGTCACAATCGTAGAGCGATTCTGGTATATACAGCTTACATTAAAGCCATAGTATAACTACATTAGTATTCTCCTGTGCCATGGGTGCGTTTACAAAAACAAATTTTCATATACACAAACGCTTAGTCCCGGTACAATTTCCTATAGATCGTAAATCCTACCATCGTACGGGGATCGAATACGCAACTCGTGATGCACAAGCCTATCGCTCAGCCGGTGCGCCAATCGAGTCGTCGCATATAGTCGCGTATAGTAATGGTGTCAGATACCCAATTTTTCTTTAGAAAGCTAGCTGAATAATTGGGTCGGTAGTAAATGAAGCCGAATTGCTCTGTCTTAAAATCGTCGCAAATTTAATAAAGGATAATACGCGTTCCCGCTTCCACATCTAACTTGCACTACGTACCGTGGAGAGAGGGCATTTCTAATTGAATAGCCGCCCAGAGGCAGTTGCTTTGATTGGCCCTCTGTACCGGCAGGCGTATATCCCTCCGCGATATGCGAATCTTATTTCGGTACTCCTTTTATTTCAACTGTTTAATCTCGAAAAAAAAAAATGATTTGTGAGAAGATTGTAGAGGGAGATATTAAATGTTATTATTTTTGTTTGCTGGTGGCATAGGATAGCAATGAGAGAGAATTGTGTCGCCAGGTTAAGGATGGGTTTGGTCTTAAAATGTTATAGGTATTAACTTGCGTGTTTTATGATTTACTGATAGTTTAGAATCTATGCATATAGAAAACACGATAACTCAATGAATCGTATTGATATTATTTTCTGAAATTGGATACCTAGAGCTATATGATAAAATATACCTATTTTTCTGAGAAGTCAACTCAGACTTTGTGTGGCCTTTTCTAGAAACCTCTGTAGTCTCACTTGGACTTGGAAACAGACCATTGTATCATTTAAATTATTTGTTTTTTCTAGGTACAGTTAAATCAGTTGGAAGACGACATGGCCGGTTGCGCCATCTTAAGTGAAATATTTCAAGCATATTGAGTTATATGTGTACTGATAAACAAATATTATCCAAAGGCAACTTGTACATTCTGTTATAAAACGAACTAAATAACCGAGTCTCTTAAAACGATGTTCCTTGCAGGTAATGAGCAGACGGTGGCTTAAACTTGTCTTTTAATGGAGACTTCTGAAAGTAAATATTTAAAAACATACGGAACAACGTTTGCAGCGTGAGCTACTTTATTGAAATACACTTTCAATCTCGTCATGCACGCGCGCCGGTTATAAGTACTGCGTACCTGACCTCTTTGAAGGATTTTATACTACACAACATAATAGCTATATTATCCACACCAGTATCTTTTGAATAGTTAGGCAGAGATGTAACTACTTTATGTACTTCTGTACATATCATCGGATTGCTTTAGGCCTCATATAGGCGCGATCATATTGCCATCAACCGGTCACCAATCCAAAATGCAAGCTGCTACTGAGAATTGCATCGACTGCTGGATCGAGGAATCAAAACTAAGACGTTACGCATTACACACGGCATTAGAACGTATGAGACAAGATTAATTACATAATTTAAGCCATTTTTACTACTACAGCGTGAAATTTTAGGCTGACATGATAAAATAGCAATATAAATTATTGAAAGCTCGCCGCTAATGAGTGCCAAATTGGATCAATTGCATTCCATTATTACGGTCAATCATCATGATCAGTCATGTTAGATCGCGTTAATCATATTATCAGCAAAATCCAAAATATTGGTGTCAACTGAGTTATACGCTGTAATTGGTCGGGCGGCGCGAACTGTGGTCGAATTGTTAACGGGGAGATATTTATACTATTTATACCTATTGCTTGTGTAGTACAAGCAATAGGCTGCATTGCGATAAATATCTCCCCGTTAACAATTCGACCACAGTTGTTATAGATGTAGTAGTTAACGTTAGGTGCAAATAGTTTTTGGAATTATTTAGTCGAATAATGATGTGTTTATTTCAAATGTTACTTCAAACGGTATTTCAATATTAATCCTAATTTTACATTCAAACATATGTACAACTAGCGTTTGCCCGCGATTTCGGTTACCTAGAATGATTAATTGCATCCAATCCGCATAATTCGATTCCGCATAAAATATTTTAAGAGATGATTTTCCAGTACAAACACTATGGCCTTCCCCGGGACTCAAAGAATCTCCATACAATATTTTATTTAAATCGATTCACAGATAGACAAACAGACACACAGGCCAGTACCAGGACAGTACAGGAAGTATGGATAGGTGCGTAAATCATCAAAAAGAAACATATTAGTGAAGAGCAACAGAGACCATCTAAATATCTCGTACCAAATAAGAAACCGAAATCAGTGAAGCATCATCTAGCTGTAATTATGGGCTGGTCGTCTGGTTAGTATAGTTTTAAATTTAAGCTCTGGTCTCACAAAATACACCTTTATACTTCTTTCAATTTTTATTTTTTTACTAAGCCTAAGCCTTTACCTTCTATGGAAAAGTAACACATAACATCTTATAGATTTCAGCTGGAAATGGTTAAAATACTTTGTTTACCATGTAGCCACGTCTTAAGCTCCTTCACCTAATTTACAGAATATCAACGACCATGTCATGTAAACGTAGACTTCTACGCACGAACTGTTCACGCTTCCTACGATTCTTATGATATTCTCTCAGCTTCAACCTTGATCGAGGCACTCGTCGTGTACGTCAGTCAAGATTAGGAGGCTCTTACAAAGTAGCTCTCAAGCAGGGAAATCGTGGGCGCGGAACGCATCGACATAAGGCGGCGAGTATATAAAATTCACGCAGCCTCCGAAAAAGCCTCTTAAACGCGACCGGCATACTTGACGAGTCTGTCAGTCAAGCTTAGCAGCTATTTATTGGTGTTCTTCTTAATGTTTTTGTTAGAGCTTCAATGTTATATGACAACTTTGTTGGCAAGTATTTTAAGCGTTATTTTGATGCTAAGGCTTATCAATACCAGTAGGTATTGTAATATAGTAGTAGGCTGTACTAATATTTGCTTGGCGTTGACGTATATTGCGAGTATCTCCGAGTCAGTATAATATTTTAACTTTTGCGTTTCGTCTTTTAGACCAGTTTCAGCTAAAGAAGAACAAATGGCAAGGATTTTGATTTTAACTCCAATTTGCAGCTGCTTACAGTTGTAAACTCAATTTTATTTCTAAAGTATTATCTTCTTGCCAATATCATCCATGCTGCGGCCCCTATTACGTGTAATATTCGTTCAATTCCAATGAACCGAGTCAGACAATAGTAGATCTGGCACACACATGGCAACTAAACAATATTTATCCACGTGACGGGTGGGGCCGCACTAGCCCACATAATAACCGGTGTTTGTACAAACGATGCCATTGTCAAACTGTATTTGTGTAACTGAGAGTATACTCAGTTTGTGTTAGAATTTATTGCTTCACATAGAAAATGGGCACTGTCGGATGTCTGTGAATACGTAGTTGGGGAGAGGCCTGGGAATTGTGTTCTATAATTTTATGGGATTTACGATTAGCTATGCTCGAAGAATGGACGGCCGATGGGGGTTGAAGGTTCTAGAGTGGCGACCACGTACTGGAAGACGCAGCGTGGGCAGGCCCCCGGCGAGGTGGACTGGCGACCTGGTAAAGGTCACTAATCCACTGGATGCGGGCGACATATGACCAGTCGTCGTAGCAATCCTTGGGGGAGACCTATGTCTAGTAGTGTACGTATAACGGTTGATGTGATGATGCCACACTGGTAAAAATCGCTAGAATCCACTGGATGCGGTTGGCATATGACGGGTCGTCGTGGCGATCCTTGGGGGAAACCTATGTCCAGCAGTGGACGTCTATGATGATAATGATTATGATGTCTATGTCACTCAAAGCCTTACATTTTGAAGAACTGAGATCAACTACCACTACACCCGTCAATCAGTGGCAAAGTATATAAGCCTGCATTTTCTCCTGAACTCTTCTATACTCTTCAAAAAGTCATACAGTAATTATCACATTGGTGTCTTTGCAGTAGAAATAGACGACAGACACTTCATGGGCCAACTCTTTCAGAAATAGCTCGTATACTGTACTAAATTCAGCAAGCTTCAATTATATCTATTCATGGTTAGCAAAATATGAGTTCAAATATCCACACCAGTTGACAAAACATTTGTGTTTGTTAGAGTGTAATGATTTTATGATAGCCGATAGCTATCATAAAAAAACGTTACTATCCATACAGATAGATTTTCAGTACGCAATTTCGAACATGTCTAAATATTTACTTTATTCTAATACAGATATGACGTGGCAATTTATTGTTTTTCATTGAGTATTATAAGTTTTTAGGTACCTATACATTAATAAGTGTAACATCAATCAGGCCCGTTTAGGGCATACAATAATTTAAAATCTAGTCTTACTAACTTTAGTTTTTACATACATACAAGTTACTTCGTTTTATGTTCATAAAATTCCTTAAGATTATAGAAACCATTTTTTGAATGCCTATACAAAATTATCTGAATAACGGAATAGTATTAAAGATTTAGAAGATCCATCCTTCTCTTTCTCTGGTACCAATTAATTTTAGGTCTACGCAACATGTCTCATCAATAACCTACTACATATTTATCATTTTAATGCGTGCGGTTATTTGTGGCAGGAAATTGTTTTTCCAAAATGGATTTTTATCAGAAAACTTCTTACACAAAGTATCTGACGAAATATATTTGTCCGGTGTAAAATATGTCAAGTCAAAATATCATTTATTCAAGGTAGACCAAAATCTGATATTGTCTTTAAAAAGATCTTTACAGAAATAAATAATAAATAAATATTCTGCGACATTTTACACATCACCATCTAGTCCCAAACTGAGCAGAGCTTGTACTATGGGTACTAAACAATGGATATAAATACTTATATACTTTTTTTTGGTAAATACATACTTATAATACATAGGAAACACCCAGACGAACACAAACACTTATATTCATCACATAAACATTTGTGTCCCGTGGGAATCGAACCCACGACCTCGTGATCAGCAGTCCGGTACTCGAACCACTAGACCACAGAGGTCGTCAATAAAATATAATTTCAGACAGTATTAAAGTTATAAATCTAAGAGTTTCACAGAATGTTAATTACATCAACTCGCCTCCAGTCACTTCTAATAGTAATTTATTGGATTGTTAACCCATTAATTGACCCATCGTGCGTGGGATGTGATCTCTTTTGTTTTGAAAATAAATGAAATTGATGGAATTCCATTTTGAACAATTATCTGTTGCATTTGGTGATAAAGTTAGATATTGTCACAGTAACTTTACTGACAATCAGGAAACAATAAGGAACAGAGAAGACAAGATATAATAGTCCAACATTATTGGCCATTAAGGAGCCGTGGTAGCTAGTGGAGTTACCAGTGGACTGAGATGTCAAAGATCTCGAGTTCGAACCCAAGGCACGCACCACTTACTTTTCGGAAGTTATGTGCGTATTTATCACAAGCTCAAACGGTGAAGGAAAACATGGTGAGGAATCCTGCATGCTTGAGAGATTTGTCTCGATAGCATGTGAAATCTGTCAACCTGCAGTAGGCTAGCGTGGTGGAGACTGTAGCCTTATCCCTCTCAAATGAGAGGAGATGATGATGATGATGATGATTGGCCGTTATATTGTTCGGAACAATTCTTTGTGAATACATTACGGTCGTATTATAGTCATCATGTCAATGTTGTATTTAACAGAACAGTCCTTAATCCAAATATTTATTAGATAGGATAGACGCTATCAGAAAGGATTCTAAAAATAATATAAAGTCAACATTAACCGGATAGAAACTGTATTTACTGAATTATTTATCACCTATCTAATTATCTCGGAGGGAGACAACCGCACACGCCCACAGCGGCGAACCAACTGACCGAGTACAACGGGAAACGTCACGTTCTTAATTTAAACTGTGAATGAATGAACTCTAAATGCGTGCGCGCATACCAAAATAGTGTCGTGACCCTGAGGCGTTTTGCCAAACGAATGTTATTGATTTTTTTTTCTTCAATATTTTAAATTGTGTTTACATATGTCATACATAGGTATTTAGCTTGTTGGCCTAATGTGTTAGAATACTCTGAATGTTTTTTTATTTATTTGTTTTTGTTGCCACTTCAAAAGTTTTGAGATTAATGTGTATACTTACTTTGATCTGCGATGACTGATCGGGTGGTTATTCATTGCCTGAACAATCGTTTATGGGAGATCAACGTACCTGTAAACAACAAAAAAAAATGTTACTTGTAATGCAGGCATTATTGAGCTGGACAATTTTGAGCCCTATTCACATCCAGGGCACACGAAGCTTATACCACCCAGCTTTTTCCAAGAACTGAATAAATGGATCGCTTGTATCACCACGTCTCCACACTAAACACCCAATAAACGTCTCGGCCAGGTTTCACGGAAACATTAAACTAATACAACATGTCTTGTTCTGAGAAATCAATTGATTCTGTATAATGGTTCAGAAATTAACATATTCAACAAAATAGTATCTACCTATGTATATTAAGTAACTATTTAGTAATAATAAACTATATCATGTCTTTTAGAGTTAAGAGTCTACACAAACTCGATATTACAATTGTTTTTTAATTAACCGTTTGAGTAACAATTTACCTTATACAAAGCTTGTTATAGGTATTTAAGGCAAAAAAATAGGTATGGATATTCGTCATTCTGACCTAAATAAAATTACTTTTTACAGATTTTATACCCTTTAGTGTTCTACCCGACACTTGGATCTTTTACCTGATAAAGTTCATAAATAGTATTTTTACTTGAATGTCTAACACAGCATGTAAAAATCTGTACTGTGACTAAATTATAATGGCTCATAGTCGTGTCTCAACATGCTTTATACTTTTTCAATACTTAATTAATGTTTCTTCTAGGTAAGAACGCTCCATCGCAGTCTCACTTATCATCAGGCGAACTGGCGCTCAAGAGTAAACATACATACATACACTCACGCCTTTTTCCAATGGGGGTGGGCAGAAACTACAGAATGCCACGCGCTACGGTCCCTGCATACCACTTTTACCTCGTCCACATTCATACATCTCGTCATGCACGCGCACCGGTTATGAGTACTGCGTACCTGACCTTTTTGAAGGAGTTCACCAATTAGGTCGGTGTATGTCCTTCTAGGGCGCCCCCTCCCGGCGTTTCCACTAACATCCGCCTTATAAATTCCTTTCGTCAATCGCATATCATTCATCAGTACTCAGTACATTCTTCTCAACTTTTATCACTGCGTCGTTTTTCAAACCACAACGTGTCCTTATCACATCATTCCTCAATTAATCATTCATTCCTTTCGTCAATTGCCTGTCATTCATCCTTTCAACATGCCCAAACCATCTCCGTATATTCTTCTCAACTTTTGTCACTACGTCGTCTTAGGTCTTTAGTAAAGCTATTAATAATAATAAAACAAGAAGAAAGACATTTCTATATTCTAGAAGCACAAGCCTAACAATATAAAATCTCCATCTCTGACATCATAAGAGACTCAGCACGCGCCATCTGCCAGCATTGTTTATAATAACCGGGTCATAATCGCCCGCGCCAATGACGTCACAATTATAATGCAGTTTACGCCGCTGACGGACGCGCGTAAACATAGTATGGGAACACAGCTATTGTATTGTTAACTGATGTAATTATTAGTGTAATAATAATAGTAATAATAGTTCCTGTAGTTTATTGTATGAAGATGAGGCGATTACGTATGAATTGTTGTATTGAATTATGATTCGCACTTTTTTATACTCGCTTAACAACATAAAAATGATTTCTTACACTTAAGCGAGTACTAGACATTGAAATAAAACTGCATATAACGGATATTTTATCGCAGTTTATTGATATTTAATCTCTGCTTTTACAACATCCATGGATACCAGCAGATAGGCCGTTTACACGTTAAAAGTAGTTTTGTTTCAATGTCAACATGACGGTTTTAAAAGAAATTTCTTTATACATTTCTGCGGTGTCTAATACATATGGGCAATTTCTTATATACCTAAATTTTTCAAAATAAGATCGCCGAACACCGTATTTTATAATATACCACTAAGTTGCGAAAAATTAAAACCATACACGTGGCTCCATCTGTTAGAGGGTAGTGGAACTAAAAGCGTAGCGCTGCCGTTGTACCGTAACAAGTTCCCTTTGTGTAACTCCACCCTGTTGCTTCACGCAATAGTTCCAACATTTTCCGCTAGATAAAGTCAGTGGGCACACCTCAGGGGTGGCAGGACATGTGAACGAAGTCACGTAGAAAATTGTTAAGGAATGTAATACGAGTCGCGGTGACGGATGATTAGTTGGAGACATAAGATTTAATGGTATAGGAAACGAAACACATAAAAGACACTTGACAGAAGCGAAGTATGTCATATGTATTGGTGTTTATAAGGACAAATGTGCGACTTCACGCACGTGTCTTTTATTACAATTCCAATGCTTTTTACTTGGGGGACAACGGAAGAGAACCACTAAGTATGTCACAAAATGGCTGTTTACTGAAAATTAAGGTCTTGAGGCCCGCAATAACTTAGACTAGCCTCTCTGAGTTCATACCTTGGGGATGAAATAAGATTAAAAAGCTACTTTAAGTACTTTTGATTAAATAAAACTACTTTTTAGGAACTAATTTTATTCCGTTACTGACTGGCTCGTTATTCTAGTGGTCGTACAGTACGACTGCCGAGCAAGAGGTCTTGGGTTCGATTCTCAGGTCGAGAAAAGTGTTATTGGGTTTTCTAAAATTCTCAGTAGCAGCTCGGAGTTTGGATTTGTGCCCGGTTAATGGCAATAGGCTCGCCCCCTATTACATAGGACCTAAAACGTACCGACGAAACGTGGGTGTACATTAGTACACTTCTGCCTACGGGGACCACAGGCATGATGGTATGTATGTATGATTTTATTCCTGTTCAAAGATATTATTTTTTGTAGGAGGTAGGGCATAGCGAGATTTCTCGCTCAAATTGAGCTGCCTGACTGGGGAAGTACCTCCGCTTTACAGAAGACCGCAGTGAATCAACAATAGTTGTCTTTCTGCGAGTGAGTAAGGTTACCAGAGCTCATTGGGGGAGTGACTATTCTGACAGCATGGGAATTCCGTTTGCTGTCAGTTCAGTAACTCCCTATTTTAAGAAACCGTTCAGGTATTACAAATGTCTATGGGCGGCGGTCATCACCATCAGGTGAACCGCCTGCTCGTTTGCCCCCTTATCACCATAAAAAAAACTACCTACCTTTTAGGAATTGATTTTATCCCGGTAAAAAGATATTATTTAAGCCCAACATTTCGAAAATTTGTAACAACAAATATGTTACCTACATATTTCTTGTTACAAATTTTCGAAATGTTCTGTTTCTGATATACATTAACAGATTTAATCAAAAGCTTTTATATCTTGTTTCAGATCCACAAGGATGTTATATTCGTACACATAATTATAAGCTGTTGCTTGTGTTATCAGCTGGTTGTGATCCCACGGGTTAGTAATTTGTGAGAAATGGATAATTGTAGTTGTCATTGACAAGAGTGCGATATCGAGACAAATGGCTTTTGTACTCATTGCAGTTACTTTTTAAGAGCTCCATTATTGTCGTCGGTGGAATTTATTGTTTGTGATCCTCTTATATAGAGAAAATGTTTTAGGTATTCCATATATTTGCTCCAGTTTTTGACCCCTGGTGGTCCGCATAATGTGTCACGTGCTATGAGATATTGCAATTTTAATTCGCAGAGGCGACACTCCATTGTGCCGTGTGTCTCCATTGTGTTTATAGGAGTTATAGTCCAAAAAAATCTATTTACGCAATATAAAAAATATTCCCTACAATATATAGTCACTGAGTGTAAAAGCTGCGAAACCTGTTTAATTATTGTAAAAAATGACGAATTTCACCAATTTACTTGTTGTTACTATAAAAAAAACTACTCCCGTCACGTTATACCATGTACTCTGCCTCAATCTAGAAGGTTAAGCAAATATATGTTAAATTTAAGACGTTTTAATTTACCTATCTGCAAATTGCTAACCATTGCTTTTAGCGACAAGACTGCTAATGTACTTTTACCATCTGTATATTTAATATTGTTGTCTCATTACTGTACAATAATGAATACTCTCTATTATGTAGTATAGAACAACGAATAAAAGTAATGAAATAAAGTAACAAGAGATTTAAGTTATTACATAAAAGATAGGTCGCGTTTACGATAGACTGCCATCTAACAACACTCGAGCAATCATCAAGCGATACACTCAAGTCTCGATAGATACTCTATTAGCACAACATATCAGTTTCAATGAAAGTATCTGGTAACATCAGCTCCACAAATTCCCAGAACCGGTCAGACGCGAACAAAAATAACGTCAATTATCCAATAAACCGTGTCCCTGTTTACAGTTCGGCGTCGATTGTTAAAAGCCGTTTACTTCGGTAATTATTAACTTAACCAGCATTTCTGAACATAAAAATCAGAATTACCATATAAGGTTAAAATAAATGCATTGAAGATATTTGTTTTTTTTTAAAGAATTACTGACTGCCAAATATTTTAAGAGTTTAATCTTTTGGCCGGGTTATATGCTGCGTTGCGGATCTTATTTTTACGGCGCATGCTCCGAGGATTTTTATATTAGTGACAATTATGTTATACAAAATAGAGCTGTATGTATGTATTTTTTGCATTTTAATGGTTTTTGGCCTTTAAACATTAGTACTCTTTCTTTTTAATTGCTTGAAATAATAAATTAACACCTAACAACCGCAAAATTGTAATCAATGATGGTTATACTATAACCTATAATAATATAAATGCTAAAGACATCAAAATAGACTTTAATTATCTCTACTATCGTAAGATCGAAAATAAGCTCAATGGACGATGTTCGTAAACTCACGGCACAACTTTTAGCAATGCTCTAACAGAATTTTGCGGGTCTGCACTACATTATTCGATATTTATAATCAAACATACTAAACGTAGGCCTCCCCAGTGTACGGCACAGAGCTCGATTTTCGGCTTTTCTTATCCAGTTGCTGCCAGCTGTCTTCCGCAAGTCGTCGCTCCACCTGGCCGGTAGAGCTACATTATCATCATCATCAACCCATTAACGTCCCATTGCTGGGCACGGGTCTCCTCTCATTTGAGAGGGATTAGGCTATAGTCCACCACGCTAGCCTACTGCGGGTTGGCAGACTTCACATGCCATCAAGACAAATCTCTCAAGCATGCAGGTTTCCTCACGATGTTTTCCTTCACCGTTTGAACTTGTGATAAATACGCACATAACTTTCGAAAAGTCAGTGGTGCGTGCCTTGGGTTCGAACTCGAGACCTTTGACCTACATTATACTAGGGGAGATCTACGTCCGGCAGGGAACGAGTATAGGCTGATGATGATAATGATGATACCGCAAGACTCCACTTATGTCAGGTGCTTTTACCTGAGTGTGACATTGAATAAAGAAAAATGTCGCGTGGGACTTCTAAGCCCCGTGACTTTCAATATTATATCCGTCGTCCGGATATAACCGGATTACGGCAGATCGCGCCGGTTGAAGCCAGTTGCGAGTTAGAACAACGGAGTCGTAGAATTGTAAGAGACATTCGATTAAATAAGTTGTGTACCAAACTCAACTTAAGCTGAATGAATGAATTCTTTGTGATGATAAGTAATACGATGAGAAAGGTTTAGGCAAATTTAACTTTGTAAGGCGTTTTTGTATCATGGAACACAAACGGAGGACAGTATTATTATAACAATTATATAATTAATTGAAAAATCTTAGTAAACTTGCATTCTATGAATATTTATGTAAAAAATCGTATCGTTTTATTTGTCCGTGATACGAACTTCTCAATAATTTTGTCCAACTAGAGAGATAGGACAGTTTGTTATCTCAATTTATATTAACAACATTTTTTATTGCAAACCAAGGAATAAATGAGCCACAGCATCGAATGGGCCACCCTGATAGTATTATCTAATATATAAAATTCTCGTGTCACAGTTTTCGTTGCCATACTCCTCCGAAACGGCTTGACCGATTTTGATGAAATTTTTTGTGCTTATCCGGTATCTATGAGAATCAGCCAACATCTATTTTTCATCCCCCTAAAAGTTAGGGGTAGTCCACCAACCCCTATAATGTGGCAAAACAACGTTTGCTGGGTCAGCTAGTTGTAATATAGAAATCCGGTATAAGTAACTTTCAACAGGATTTCCTTACGATCAAAATGGTCCTTTA
The DNA here is from genome assembly GCA_905163465.1 of Craniophora ligustri. Lineage (NCBI taxonomy): Eukaryota > Metazoa > Arthropoda > Insecta > Lepidoptera > Noctuidae > Craniophora > Craniophora ligustri. Next base: position 897,423 of record LR990963.1, read on the forward strand.
CAAGCTTAAACATAAACTCTTTCTGACCGACTCGAAACAAACATTTACAAAACAAAGTTTGTGCATAAAAGTTTAATAAGATACACAAACAAACAATACTTATGTGTAACGAGCTTTACTGTGTATATAAACAAGCCTATTAGTTGATCGCGGGGACAGCAGAGAAATTTCGTACTGCATAAGTAGGATGAATATTGTAAATAGCAGGAATAGTACACACTTAATTTTTTTTTAGTCTTTTGAAATTTTAAGCCAACTTTGCTTAAAACTATTTGAAAATGTATAAGTGAATACATATAACAAAAATGAATTTTGTAGGCCTTACTATAAATTAGCAACTTTTTCTGGTATACCAATGAAATTGATAATGTGTCAAAACATGATTTATCAGGTTGAATCTCCGTTGGTATAAACCAATGCCTTTTTGCAACCAGTCAGTACCTAATAATGACGATATTCAGCTCGTCACCACATATTTTTAATGTGGTATGCGACAGGAACTATCAGCCTTCTTAAAATGATTTTTTGTTTTTGTTTAATTATAAGTTATTATTACATAGTTATTCGTCTTGTTTCAACTAAAGTTTTATCACATTTGTTGGCAGACTAGAATTTCAACTAGGACCTTCAATTACTAGTTTAATGCTATGTTCAGTCTTTTGGGAGTACCAAACTTTGAGTTGATATAATATAAAGGCATAAAAGGGCTGTGAGAAAAGTTTTACATTTATAAGTAAGAAAACTATTAAGTAACTCGTTCTTTTCAATTGTTTTACAAAACAATTGCTTAAGTGATTGGAGGGAACGCTCAATGCTCTATACCGAAGGAACAAGAAAATTTTACATTAATATTTGGTGACAAACAAGCAGTTACTATTTTCCATAAAAAAGTTACCATAGCCTATCATCATCATCATCAACCCATTATCGTCTCACTGCTGGGCACGGGTCTCCTCTCATTTATTGAGAGGGATAAGGCTTTAGTCCACCACGCTAGCCTACTGCGGGTTGGCAGACATTACATGCCATCGAGAAAATCTCTCAGGCATGCCGGTTTCCTCACGATGTTTTCCTTCACCTTTAGAGCATGTGATAAACCATAGCCTATGGATGTTTGCAACACCAGTAGTGTCGCCCGCCCGCCAGCCCTGTAAAAACCTTTTACTCCTTTTTTGAAGAACCTCATGCACCTACCTCATACTCAAGCCATTACACAACCTATACAACACAATATACAATAAAGTATTAGAAATCTAAAAAGTATGCATTTAGTCCAGGCAAGGACTAAAAACATTTTAACAGATTAAGATAGTAAATAAATCTAGCAAGAAACAATAAACGAACAACGGAGAGAGGGACGCCCAAGAATATACACAGTTTTTTTTGTGTAGCCCTGCTAATAGCTCCGATGTTGTTGCAACCACCATACATGTATTAAAATGTGTATGAACGTTGACAAAGCAAAAGTACGAGTCCCACTTAAACAGTACAGTAACGTAATCACGTTAGGCAATCGGTACCTTACTAACTTGTTTGTGACATGTGTACATGTACATGCGTCAGCTCAATATAAATGTGATACAGCAAATGTTACTCCGATATAATACATCAAATCAAACTGTTATAAACGTCATTTTATATTCAGGACACGTCAATATTACTTGTCAAACGCGACAAGTAGCTTATTGTCCATTGATAGTAAAATATGCTGTACGAGCAGTGAACGTCGAAGACAATTCATAAATCAGTTTGCAACCAATATAAATTCTAAAATATCTGTTCGTAAATTGATAATTTGGCAAAACAGGACGCCAGTACGGTGTTCAAGTTGGCCGAAAATAATTTACTTTTAAAGGGAATTAAAGTTAAAATAGAAATGGGCGCAGACATCTGCGCTGCAGCTCACGCTTGGGAGACAACGAAATTATATTTAACATCCATTCACAATTTGCACACTGCGGTCTTTGTTTCTTTGTAATTTCAAAACTTGACTTAAAATCCAATACTACATAAGAATTAAAATGTATTTTTGTACATGAAACCTGAAAAAAATATTCTAGAAGCTTGAAAAATAAATATTTTATGATAAGCTTTAAGAACTTAAAATAGTACGTCAATAAAGTCTGTGTGGGCGAGTGATAAAACCGAAAACTGACCAGACTTCACACGTCGAGGTTACATTAAACAGCTTTTTTATATCCTGCACGTAGTCTGCCCAGTAATAGACGTATTTAATTTTGTACATACATACGATGTAATCGTACTCTCACGCCTTTTTCTCATGGACGAGGGTAGGCAGAAACGACAGAACGCCACGTTCTGCGATCCCACATTTGCTTCGTCCACATTCTTACATTTCATGATGTAAAAGTTAACTATTTCAGATGCTCACCAGTTTAAGTGACCCACTAAGAATAAATGTAACAGTCGGCATATATTCTAGAAGAATTGGAAAGAAGCCTACAGCCAGCAGTGTCGAGACAAAAGTCTGCGCAAGAAGCAATTCTTTTGTCAGAATGCCAAGAACGAACACGCACGATTGGACTGTTATCATACCACACCATAGTGTAAGGATACTGCTCAAAAGAACGATTTACTGTAGTAATATTTCATGTTATTACGTTTATTTCAAACAAATATATATAGATATAAAACGGCCGCCGGTTAGGTAGAGCGACGACTTGCGGAAGGCAGCTGGAAGTGACTGGAGCAGAGCCGAAAATCGAGCTCTATGGTATTCACTAGGGGAGGCCTACGTCCAGCAGTGGACGAATATAGGCTGATGATGATATATAGGTAGTAATGCAGTCCATATTGTTTGTTTTTTACTCAATATACGTACTTAGTAACATTACGCCCATTATGTAAGTCACGCGAACATAGTACGTAGCAGCGGAAACTGAATCTTCACTAATACATGAGACATTGACCCACAAAGCTTGCGGCGTATCATCGCGTGATAATTAATTCATGAGTAATTAGCCGGTCTAAACGCAGCTTAGTCCCGGGTAATCTGCTAAGAACGCCACCATGAGGTGAACGGACGCAGGGGCCATCTGTTTTTAATTCCTTTTTTTTGGTGCGTCATCAATTGAATACGTCTTTTTTCTATTGATAATGGTTTTATCTCCTGTGACGTTAGCATGCAAGACTATTCAACGATACTTTTCTTCTACCAGATAAATATTGGTTGCTAAAGAACAGTTGCGGCCGTGGTAAAAATGTAGTTAGTCTATATAGGTTAAATGCTAGGGGCAAAAGTCAGAAGTAGCTTAGAAATTTGTATCATATGAAATAAATATCCAGAAAACTTTAAAATCACGTATGAATCAGAATTTCAGTATACTCAATAAGCCAATATTGATAAAACCTTTCAACTCATGTGTTCTTGTGTGATCGAGGAGCAATCTGTATTGGGATCAATGTTCGTAAAAGCGCACGGCAGTACCGGAAGAAACCAACATCGAGTGAATAGAAAAAATGCTCCTACGGCGCGAGATAGACAGGCCATCCTGATAAGCCCCAAAACAAGATTTAACAACGCCTAGAAGCTTTAATTGACCGATACAACTACACTTTTAATAACATTGCTTACAATCAAGTTGAATTCAAATTCAGGCTCCTCGCCGTCACTCAGCGCACCATCCTTCGGACCACACATTAGTTATTCACAACGTTACGGTCATTATAGATAATATATAATCGCACAGCGAACTGGTAAATATGTTTAAATTTTCGTTGAGTGCCTGTATACTCTGGCTAATGGACGCTGAGGAATCTTATAATGTAGTACCACAAAAGGCCCACGTTGTCTATAACATACAATGAAGACATCGACATAGTTAGTAAGAGAAGCATAATAATAATCTCAAAACGGAAAGCTTCACTATATCAGAAAAGGTTTTGCAAAACTAGATCGTAAAATTGGTTTGTAGATCTTGAGTAAGCTCATCGATCAGATCAGAGGGTTCAAACAGTGTTGTTCCTTCTTTTATCAGTCTGCTCGTAATCATGGATGCTGTAAAGGATCCCAAAGAACGTGATTAAAACAATATCAATACACCGCGATAGAATCCGTAAACGATAGTTTTATTTCAACCTTTATCCGTGTTTCTGCTTTAACTGAAGCGTCTCTTGAACAAACATAAGCATACAGTGGTATTACGTGCTTTGAAACGTCAGTTGTACTTCTCATTTGCCCAATTGTTTACTACCTACATTACCGGAACACAAACATTTTATCGCAGTACGAGATCGCGTTCTATATTATCGTATTCTACGGCCCTCGCTGTATAGGCTTTGCTTAGTGTGAACACCACACTACACCTTATGAATCAACTACAGTGTACAAATTTCGTAATAAACTTTCGATCTCAATACTTGTTTGTGTAATTTGTATTTTGGGCATTTCCGTTCCGGCGCTTTCTATTCTATTTTAATTCATTATTATTCTATTTGCTAATTCCATATGACAAATATCAGCAGCTAAGCTCCTACCACGTTTAAAAACAAAGATATCTGTAGATGGAACTTCTACACAAATCTGTACTGCGGTAGTGGCTGCTCTCAAGCTCTCAAGGTGAAGAATTAGGCGGAGCGTAACACATAGAAGATATTTAAAGGATGAATGGACGTACAAAATATTGATGCCTACGTCTTTGAGTGAACGGAGTACCTTAATGGATTGTGCGATAAAAACCTTGTTTGGTATAGTACTTTTTACTTTCCTTTTATATGATCCAAAGAGTATTTGTAATAACCTAGTGTTGTTTATAAAGATTGAATATACTCTTTTTAACACAATCTTTTTTTGAAGTACCTTCATAAAGTAAACTGTAGTCTTTATTATTGAGAACATTGGTCGAAAGGTCGCAAAGACGATTTGCTTAACGTAAGGTCCTGGGTTCAATTCCCAAGTCGAGCAATTTTTTTGAGTTCCGTTGCAGCAGCTGGTAATTTTGAGTTGTGCCTGGGTAATGGTTAAGCCAAATTTAAATTACGAAACTAGTGGCATGAAAGTAGTTCCTTTATTTCAATACGACCAATAAAACAGGTACTTTTGTCAAAAAGAGTTGCACGGTTCTAAGAGGTAGATCTTATGAAAAAGAACCGGCAAAAAACTCCATAGATACTCTTATAGTTTCCAATATTGTTATGAGAATATTGCTCCATAATCTGAAATCGTCTTAAGGCGTACAATTTCACAAGAAATTACTACTATTCCAAATAATTGGCATCATTAACCTTAATCTAAAGGTTAGCAAATATAGACTAATGAATATTCATTAATTAGGTATGTTAGCTCGAATCACAGTCTACGTAGCTTTCGCAAAATTTTGTAACACATGCAATGCGCAAATTATTTGTACAACAAATTGGTTTAATATTACCAAATGTAGAATTACATGGAAATGTTCTAGATTTTAATTAAGATTGTAGTTTTGAGTAACAATAATATTATCGTTACTCAAAATCTAATTGTAAGCTAATCCAGTTAAAGAGAGACTATACAATATTTCAGTTCCTGTTTTGAGTCTTACAATATTATACTGAATTCTTTTGATCCGTTATTGGATATTTCAACATTTTATTCAAATATCTTTTAACTATTTTTAGTCTAACTTACCTTCACGCATGCTTCCCTGGTATCTAAGTTATACATGTTTGTAAGGACAATCTTTAGGGTTGTAGGTTACCCGAACTAGGAATCGAATTAGACCAAATATTGATTAGTCTTATACCTAATACAATTAATAATAATAATAGATATATCCGGACGTTATAACACAGCGCCATCTAGTACCGAGCTAAGCAACGAGGCTTGTGTTACGGATACTAGATGGTTGATACACTACATACACAGCCCATTTTTTATTAAATACATACATAGAAATGTCCATGATTCATCACACAGACATTTGCCCGTATCAAGATTCGAACCCAGGACCATTACCACAGAAGGCAGCCTTTAAGCCCTCACTAATCGAATCCTCAATCCTACCCCACTAACAATTTAGTTGAATACAATCGATCAAACATCTGCTTCTATTTGGATCTCTTCGTTCTATATCTTCGTGGTCCAAATAGAGATGCCATTAACATTCCTGAGCAAGGTGCGATATGTAACCGGCTTGCCTTGACAAGGTCGGCCGACCGGTTCAACTCTACACCGTGGGACTCATTCATGCCGCTGTGAGATTTTTTTTCGTATGAATTAGTTGTGTTTAGTATTATAAAGTTGGTTACACGACTACTGTTTTTAAGAATTGTGGATAGTGAAATTAGCAAGAGGTAAATAACTAGGTAAAGCTGTTTTTAAGAAGGCGGAGGACAGTGTGATATGACGCAGAGGTTCCTAGGTTCAGACAGATAGACAGACACAAGAGAGTTCGGCCGAGTTCATTGGATTGAAAACTGTTTCTATTAATATCTTTGTTTTTAATCATGTCAACGTACTTCATACACGGGACACCAGATACAAGGTCAATTATTTATTGTGTGTATACCTACTTTACTTTGAATAGGTACTTTATGCACTAGGCATAGATTATTCAGTATAAAAAGTAATTTTAAGTGTACATTTCAATTGTAACGCTTGGATTCGGTTACTGCCATCATCGTCATAACTTCTTAGTGAGATAAAGTCTTAAGGCTATGAGATAAGGTCTTACACGCGGGATACTTCATTATAATATGCAAACGGCAAGGCGTGAAGATTATAAAATAGACGAGAACTAAGATTCTTCTCAACTTTGTTCATTTTAGCCACTTGATACGTAATATTACAGAAAATCCACTCAATTTTATAGGTGACTGACCACATATACGTCTATATCCTTGAACTAATATAGTTGAATATATTGCTACTGAAAAGCTACTCAATTTTAAGGAGCCCTCAAATCAAATCTAAAGTCTTTCATGCAAAGTGAAAGAAATACCATTCTATGCAGGTATTTATTCTACCTATTAAACATTTCAGTAATTGGTCATAACTCTACTCGTACATGAACAATGAACATCTATAAAACTTATTACCTAGTTAATGGTGCCATTAATTCGAAATAATCTTAGATCTTAGCTATTAACTGTTATAAATGTGAGATCAAACTAAATGTACCTGTCATCTCATAGGTAAATTTCGTTCAACTAAACGTACAACGAATATTTAAGAAACATTTCAGGAATGGAACTACTGTATACCTTTTTATTATGCGAGAGAGGCCATTCAAAACTCGACGTGATTAATTAAAGTAATTAAATCACACTTTGTTGATAACTGTGTACACAACCGTGTTGGATAATAATTGTTATTACGAGCTAGTCGTTAATAATTTAACGGCTAGTTGTACTGGCCGAGCAGGATCATTATAATATGCATAAAACTACATTTAGCATACATTTATCAGTGGTGTAAGCAATTTTGTTCATATCTTTATTACTACCTCATTAGTCTAGTGGGTCCCAGACTTGACTGGTGGGTGTGAAGTCTTGAATTTGATTTAGATTAAGCACCTACTTATATCCTTTTACAACTTGTGGCTGCAGCGATAAGATGGGTCTTTTTTAAACAGTGAAATGAAACTACTTTTAACGTAATTCATCAATTTGAGATGACGGACAGAAGAGCATGGTGACTTAATCTGCCCGTGATCATGGATGCTGTAAAGGATCCGAAGCGTCCAGACAATATGAATATTATCATCATAATTCACAGCCTTTCTGATCCGGCTGGGTATAGGTCTCTCTCAAACTCTCTCTACTGTGCGATATCATCAACCCATCTCGCCAACCGACTCAAACACTAGATTTATAGCCCCTTGGCCACCAATTATTGAGTGGTGGTAGTAAATACTATTATAGTTTATTTACAATGTTCTATTCTATAATTTCTAAGTACTTTTCTATGTTCTATTCTATAATTTCTAAGAAGTTCATTACCATTTGTAACTTAGGGTTGCGACAGCACTTGTTAGACGTAAGTTCACCAGTTTATACTTCTAGAATCTATAAGTGAGAAGTTTAAATAACAAATCTAACAGTGAATATATAAAACATAAATTCATTTGATACAAAGTGTTTATTACAACGTGTGTGCCACTGACGTACGTAAATTCAGGTCTGATTTCTCGCAGTCTGGAGCGAATATCGACCAGGCTATTTTTATCGCCGCCAGCCCTACGGAGAGTCCTACACGATTACGGCGTTCGGATCTGATAGCATTTTATTTTAATACTTATGCACTGATTTATTAAAATTATTATGAAATCGAAATAAAAGTACCTACCTACTTTTCGCGGATTTTACCTAAGTATAGTCTGTTCTTTTCACCACCACACCAATACACACACCACTCCAATACAAAAATATATTTGTGTCCTGTGGGGATTGAACCCACAATACGCGGCGCCAAAAGCCGATCGCCCGACCACTGCGCCAATCATGCCATCACTATTATTTTATTCAATCCCAACGTTTATGTCCGTAACTTCCTCACTGACCATACATGACCGTATGTATAATATCAATATACCGATATAAAATCCGCAAAAAAAAAAATATGTAACTGTCTCGTATTCGAGTAAGAGTTAAAAGTTAAGTTTAGGATTGACGCGAAAACTACTTAGATTTTATTTTGTAGTTCACTCTTGGAAACATAAACTTTAACAGCGGAGTAAGTGTTATCTCAACCACTTCAATACATAGTTTCTCAGATAGTTTGAGATCAGTTATATGTAGACTAAATAAAATGACGAAGATTATTTTTGTACATTTTTGGCTGTCTAATCTTCTAACATTATCAACTTCTAAAGATACATGAGCAAAGACGTGCGTTAAAATTAGTTGAATATACAAATACAGGTTAAGCTTAAAACAATATATACATACATGTATATATATAAAGAGCTAGGTCTCGGATTAAGGTTAGGTCTAATGAGTTAGTAATTTAGAATTACTGAACAGTTGCTCAAAAGGATTTCAATTAACATTCAAGCTTGTATAATTACGCAGTGTGTATTCCCGAAGGTGTGGGCAGTGGCGTACTAACGTACTCGCACATTCGCCTGTATATTTTAGATGTAATAGGAGACAAGCCTTTTGCCATTAAAAAGGCACAAATCCAAAACTCATACTGAGAAATATTGATTTCGTACACTTACGCGAATATTAGACATTGAAATAAAACTACTTTTTACGGATTTTATCGCGGTATATTGATATTATTTTAACCCGACGTTCCGGATCCTTTACAGCATCCATGGTCACGGGCCGACTGAGGTGTTGGTAGTCTTGAAGTTCTAATTATATCAATATACCGCGATAAAATCCGTCAAAAGTAGTTTTATTTCTACTGAGAATTTCAAATCACACTAAGAACTTTAGTACTACCTACCCCAAGTTCAGCAGTCGCGCTTACAAACAACATACCGCACCTTTAGAATGAAAGTGACCTAACTCAAAACTACAGAATTACAGAATGTTTCATTTCATTTCAAAATTCTAAGGGTGCAACGGACCCTTAGAATGTAATTGACGGAGTAGAATGAAAGTGACCGAAGTCAAAAAATAGATCGGTGTCATTTTCTCCACAGGGTTTTAGAGCCTAGTCTTATTAAGGTCAGTTTATGGCAAAATCAGAAATTCCTGTAATTTTGAGTTAGGTCACTTTCATTCTAAAGGTGTGATACAATTTTTTTTTTCTTTCTTTATTTAATTTTTGGGACTTTCATACATCATGTACAAGCCAGTCCCATAGAGACAAAACACAATAGTACAGTAATTTCTACATAATGGGTCTTATGAGTTCGAACAGGGTATTACTATTCTAATATCGTTTGTTTATTAGGTAGGGTATTGACTTTACTACAGTTTATCAGAAATAACTAGTTTTATCTAGACATATCATTATCGCAAACATATTATCATACAGGCCAGAACTGTTATCTTTTCTCCGTATGTGGTGGGAATGCATTATTATAGGTGTTACCGCCTTGCAGTATACGAGCTAGATACAGATAGTAATGTTTAAAATAATATAACATACAATCACGCCTATCGTCCGCGAAGGGTTACGTATCATCATCATCATCACATCAACCGTTAGACGTCCACTGCTGGACATAGGTCTCCCCGAGATTCGCCACGACGACCAGTCATATACCTCCCGCATCCAGCGGATTCCAGCGACCTTCACTAGGTCGTCAGTCAGGGTTAGGTGTACTAGGTACATACGTGTACTAATATATACACACATTTCGCCGGTATGTTTTAGCTCCCATGTAATAGGGGGCCTATCGCCATCAACCGGGCAAGTATCCGAGCTGCTACTTAGAATTTCATAGAAAACCCAATGACACTTTCCTCGACCTGGAAATCGAAGCTAAGGACTCTTGCTCGCCAGTCGCAGATACGACCATTAGACCAGTTCTTTTAAAATTTATGTGATTATTCACATCTCAATCTCACTGGTCCTTAATTATGAACGGTCTCATCTGGGTTGGGTCCCTAATTACCAAACAATTATACCGTCATCGGATCAAGTGCAACCGCTGTCAACATTAAATGAGAAGTAAAATAACTTTTATGAATTTAGGGTATTATTGTGTGCGCTACTTAAGATTATTATCTAATACTGTACTGTATGTTATACTATTGGTTGTCTGGTCGATATCGCTGTTTAGCGACAAGTCTGTCTTTGTACCCATATTTCATAAATAGTGACATTAATTTTATGCATGCAATATTCATTTTTAACTTATGGTGTATAACGAAGCATAATCCATCTATTTATACTTAGTAACATACAATTGATTATTTAGCATTTACAAAAATAAACAAGTGAAATATATGTATGTATATTCAGGCACATAAAATCTATTTCTATACTGTATAACTACTACCTAAAATACTAAACAGTAACATTACTCGATAATGTGTCACAGAAAACTAGGAGACAGGAATAGCTTGTTAGTTAAGTTCCTAACCAAATTTCCTGCCCATCTGCCATATCCAGTCCAGCCTAATTAAGTAAATTGACAGCACAGCCGTTTAAAACCGCTACATATGATGGGCATGAATAAATCTAAACAAAAACGGCCCGTAAATACGTTGGGGAGGCATTACTGAGTGTTTCCTTTAAATATTACAGAGGGTTTGTAAAAACTCCTCTCTGGCCTAAACGAGCTGTGGGAACAGCGGATTTAGGCCAAGACCTCGGTGTGTATTCAGAAATGTTGTAAATTGACATGTAAAATGATTACAGAGATTTATTTAAAGGTACGAAAGGTCAGATTAGGAACTGATAAATGATTCAGGTTTTTGTCTTTAAATATTATACTCTTTTGCAACAGTACAAAACCATCTTCACTAAGATTAAGCCCTTTTGAAAATTTAAGTTTAAATAGAAAGGATGACTTGGAAGCTTTATTAAGTACGGGATTTTATAACTTAAAAATTTGAGCATTTTTTAGTTCTATTCTGTGTGTTATGCTAAAATGAACCTAAAGAGCACAGCCTCTACGGCGCGAGGCACATCGGCCGTTTACATAATGTCGTCACATTTAATATTTAGTACTAGCTTCTAGGGAAAACAACGTTTCCCAGACAAATTAACAATTCTTGTTACTCTATTACAAAAGGTATGCGTTCATAATTTCAAACCGTACCTTTAACCTTACATTTTATTCTGCCACAAAACAGAAATACAACCATTTGGTTCAAATAAAACCAATTCACTTCGCTTTTTTCGACATTGACTTGTTGTTGGGTGGAACAAATAAAATTTTGCAGCATTAAAATTAATAGGGACTCTTTAGTATAAAAGTTTTGTTTTATTTTGCAAATTCACGAAAGCTTAGGTGATAAGTATTGATTCGCAATCAATGGCGCACCGATTTTATCTTATCATTACGGCTACGTTTCAAGGGACTTGAAAGGGAACCTTGTTATTATAGCTTCTGTTCCCAATCGATTATTATCGTCTATATCAAGTTTTACTTGATACAATATATTATTATAACTAAATAAACGTACTTATAAAATAAAATCGACGTCAAATCAAATCATATCAAATCGATATTATTTCAAATAAACTTTTTAAAGTATTTATTAAACGTTAAGATCTTAGTTGCACGGTTCCAATGAGTTGATCTTAAGGAGAAGAATCCGGCAAGAATCCATAGGGATTTGTGATTTTCTCCATAGTCTTCTTCTTATCGTGTCAATGGCCTAAACAATGTCTCCATAGTGATTTTTTTGTTCACAGATCATTTACTGCAATACCTTTTATTTTTAAAAGGGTCAGTCTATACTATGAATACTAAGTGTGCGAAGTCAATCACATCAGTCATCACATGTTTAAACGGTGAAGGAAAACATCGTGAGGAAACCTGCATGCTTGAGAGATTTTCTCGATTGCATGTGAAGTTTGCCAATCCGCAGTAGGCTAGCGTGGTGGACTATAGCCTAATCGAGGGATTAGGCTATAGTCCACCACGGGTCTGCTCTCATAGGAAACCCGTGCCCAACAGTGGGATAATAATTGGTGCATGATGATGTCTTAATTCATCAATAATCGACACTTACATTAATAAAAATCTTAGGTATGTAGGCAGGATTATCTCATAAGATGTGTTCACTGTATGACGCAGGTACTTATGTAAATCCGTAATTACTCAGTATGTTGGCATATGATGTCTTATAGAAAACGTTTGTACAAAAATAAATATATTCCTTCACGCAGTAAGCACGTCACAAACAGTATAGGTAGTACCTAGTTACGGATTACCAAGGCTATGTTGGATCGGTTTAGCGGTTTATTGTTGTCAGCCAATTTTACTTGAACATAAGGTACTTTTCTACAACAAAGTTTAAAAACAAAATGTAGTAGATCCTTGTAGAGTATGTTAGAGGAACTAAAATATTAACACCACGCTTTCAGCACGAGATTCGTAAGAGAATTACCATTAAGATTATATCATACACAATTAAAAAAAAATTATAACGATAATAATTGAAAAAGAAATAAACAATAAAATATACACTCTACCCAACGCTCTAACGACTGAAATTCGTAAATCAACAAGGAAAAATCAAGATGAATTATTCAAGCACATTAAATCTCAAATTTTTCATATAGAGCTTGAAACAAAGACTTGAGGAATCTTGAAAAGCCCCCTATTACGGCGGGCCTTTCTATAAAACGTTTGATTGATGAAGCTGCGGGGCCGTCCATCAATTTTACAATCACTGTGAATATAGCTTAAGATTCTAGTCGTGTATCTAATTAGTTGATGGATAATTGGAGTTTGGGTAACACGACCTTAGTTTACAAAAGGCGTGCCAGAGATCAAGGTGTTTCTAAAGGGTATTGACGACCCGTTTAGCTCAGCGGTAGTTAACGCTGCCTACTGTGCAATGGGTCCCGGGTTCGATTCCCGGTAGGGACAAATGTTTGTGTGATGAGCATAAACATTTGTTTCCGAGTCATGTATGTACCTATGTATAATATGTATGTATTTACAAAAAAACAAAAAAGTATATTATGTAGTATATCAACCATCTAGTATTCGTAACACAAGCCTCGTTGCTTAGCTCAAACTAGATGGCGCTGTGTCATAATGTCCAGAAATATTTATTTATTTACGCCCTATGTCACTGATATAGTAAAGCCTAATTTGATACCACAAGGTTGGCAAACAAGTATACAGCCTACTTCATGGTAATCGGTTACAGTAGCCTAAAGACGTTTGCAACACCAGATGTAGTCGCTCGCGCATTGGGAACCATGTAAAATACATTTTAGGTATCTTAAAATAGGGGGACGCACTACACTGACAGCCAACGGAATTCCCAGGCTGTCGGAATTGTTATTCCCCTAATGAGCTCCGGCAACCTTACTCACTCGCAGAAACACAACTATCGTTGTGTTATTTAATTGCAGTATGGATGGTATTTAAAAGTACTTCAATTTATTCCCATTTCATTTACCTAATTTTGCCTGTGTTCCACCAAATATACTGAATGTGCACCAAAATATGTTCATTAAAGTATTGTTATTACTTATATACACTTTCTTGGTATTCAGATTTGATTCTGGCGTTGTGTGGTCACAGTTCTAAACTAACCTAACCGATATCTGTATTTTGCTGCTCAATCAGTAATTTTGTCGCTCAATCAGTATTTTTGATGCGCGGTTTATTATGTTCCCTTCTGTATTCAGAGGTACTTCCCCAGGCGGGCAGCTCAATTTGAGCGAGAAATCTCGCCATGCTCTACGTCTCTGACCTGACATGACCTACCAAACTTAAATATATTCATGCGTATAACTTGTATATCAAACAATCTCCCACGAAATAGTGGTATCTTTTCAAAGCGATAACTTCGAACCGATAAAATATATTTAATACAATTCTAACGTATGTAAATACAGTCTCTAAACACAGAACCATACGCATATTGTTTCCAAAGGAATGTTCAATTTGTTTTATTTTCGGCTTTTAGCGGTTTCTTTTTGCAGGGCGAACTAAATAGTATTTTTAAGTTAAGACAGACATTTATTTTGTCTGAGGCATTTTTCTAAGTTCAAGGAGACAGTCACATTATTTTTACTAGACTTTTAAAAACAGAGGTGATTTTGTCTATATTCGTGCATGACTTCTTTTTGCAAGACAAGTACATTATATCATCATACAATACAATATCATCTAACCTTCGCAACTCATGGTCTTACGTTTGCATGGAAATTAGATTTTTTTATTACAAGACATGATGACATAGTGCCACCTCATTCCGAGCTTAGCAACGTAGCTTTTTTTTTGTAAGTACATACACATTTGGGTACATAGAAACCATGAAACCAGTACAAATGCCGTTACTTATCGCACAAACATTTACAGCTACCGGGATTCGAACCCTTACCGTAGCCTTTAAATACCGCAGCGTTACTCGGGTAGTTTTATGACAACTCGTCTATATAACATGAGTTTTTTTGGACAACTATACATAACTATCCGCCCATTTTAAATTAAATTAAATTATTTTCTACCTTATTTTTGAAACCCATTAACATTCCATAATCTTGGCCATAATTTTCAGGCTCTACAAATTTTGAGATTCACTTAAGACTTTAATAAGGCCCGAGGAGGTGCTTCAGCGTCGGCGATGTCGCACGAAATTAAATTGCTCCACATTTCAAAGGAATACAATTTTGGATATTGATTTTTGGAAACGAGAGCTCCAAAGTAACCACCCAATATTACCATAACCGGTTTAACGATACGTATTGTGCAGTAATTGAGTTCCACAAGATACATGACAGTCACTCCACATAACATGTTCAGAGTATCTAAAATGGCTATCCAAAACTGCTGCTGTGATAGCCTAGTGATGTAACCAGCAGCCTGAGAAGCTAAAGGTCCTGAGTTGTTTCATCTTAAGGCAGGCATCACTGACATTTTTAAGTTAAGAGCGTAATCTTCATCAAATTAGAGGATACCCGTGCCCAACAGTGGGATAATAGGGGGTTGGGTTGATGGTGATCCAAACCAATATCATCTTCAACCCATTACTGCCCAATGCTGGGCACGGGTCTCCTCTCATTTGAGAGGGATTAGGTTATAATCCACCACGGTAGCCTACTGCGGGTTGGCAGACTTCACATGCCATCGAGACAAATCTCTCAAACATGCAGGATTCCTCACGATGTTTTCCTTCACCGTTTGAGCTTGTGATAATAATGACCAATATAATAGTTTAAAAAACTTAAATAACTCAATGCCAAACATTTAGAAGACTCTTTAGAGTTCAATAAATTTTCCAATTTGAACTGTTACAAACGAAGTGTAAACAGGTTGAATACCCTTTTATTTAAACGTAGACTGATAGTAGAATTTTATTCGAACAAAGATGGGACCAATTGAATTTAATTAATGTTATTAAGAAGTCGAAATAACAAAAGCAAACTTGGATTTTCATCATGGCAACGGGATGACCTCTGCTCTTCAAGTCAGAGGGCGTAAATATAATTAACCTTCCTTAAAATTATCTTGTGTATACTAGTAATATTGCTTGAGCTTTAATTTATCAGAATAGCATATCTATTTCGTTATTCTTTTTCATGACATTAAAAAAAGTTGATATTACTGTAATCCCACGTTGGGCGCCACGAGCCTAAATATTAAGAGCAATATTATGCTGAAAAGAATTTGTCCTTGGTTAATTAATTGTATAGAAAATTCTTACTAATTAACAAACATATTCTAAGTTAAAGCGTCCAAGAAATTCGTACCTGGGTAATGGAAATTTCTATGTATTATACGTGTATTTTAAAAAACCTTGTTGTTTCGCTTGGTTATAGATGGTGCTGTGTTATATGTTCAGATATATTTATTTATTTAATGCGTATATTGCTGAAGGGAATTAAGACAACAACCTACTGTAGCGATTATTTTATAAGCTCCAAAGATGATATACCTATTACTTATTCATTGAGAATCTTAAAACCGCAAAAATCCTTCCAATTAGAGCAATATAGGTAGTTTAAACATTATTGTACACTACCATCGGGCTTATGATGATAGATTAAATGCTTTTTCTTTAAACATGGATGTGGGTGGCGCAGGGCCGGTGGTCGTGGCGATTCTTGGGGGAGACCTATGACCAGCAGTGAACATCTAACTGTTAATATGACAATACAATGTTTTTTTAACAACTACAGTCAGATCTGTTTCGTTTTTTTTTATTCAGGCAGATATAAAGTATTGTATTGGGGCGACAATTCCCTCTAGTGTCGTGTATCATTACTTATGGTACACATGACCGGATAATCAGTTACGTAATCAATACATATCCTCCCGGGAGATGCGTTGGAGGCTGCGAAACAGCGGTCGGGACAGTTTGTTAATGAAGAGATAAAAAACGACGAATTACTCGCAAACTTCAGCTGAAAGGTCGTAATTATTATGAAATACTTAAGAAACATTGAAGTTAAAGAACCGATGAAATGTTAATTAAATTTAACGCTAAGGCAAATTTTACACAATAAGTTGTTTTATTTATTTGATATTTAGGGCAATGCTAACTAGAATAATTAAATTAAATTAACAAATATATCCATCCTACTAATAGGTATTATATTATTATATCCTACTTTTTACGTTTGTTACTCTTTCAAGCAAAAACCGCTTAACGAATTTAGATGGAATTTAGCATACAAACAGATTATTACCATAACTTACATATGCATATAACATGCAAAACCGCGGGTGGAAGCTAGTACTACATACTAAGACCAAATGTCAGAATATGAGACAAGTTACCGACAACAGACAGCTAGCAACATGTCGGCTTTAAGGACGTTCATCAACCCTCTTAACATGTTCAGTTTGAAAATAATAATCATACAATATCATTCTAAGCACAAATCCAATCTCATTAAACGAGGAACCACTTTTAAGATTAAAAAACCTTATCAACAAAAGTGAATTGTGAATTAAAGGGACGTCAGCGAGGACAGGTCCATCGACCGTCAACATTCTAACGAACGAGATTCGTATAAATACCTCATTCATCATCAAAACCATTACGGCACATAGAAAACCTACTCGACAGTGCCCCAGTGAATTCTAATTCTTTTTACCAATACATTAAAGTATAAATTACAATTGAAGTGGCTCCAACATTTTTGATTGCCCTAACGACCTTGTCCCACTGCATTGAAGGAGCGATAATCGATATTTGATGTTGTTACGTATTAAATATCAAACAATAAAATATTTATAGTACTGTGAAGGGTACGCTGAGCCAACAAATACCTTGTTTTGTGAGGGTAAATAATAAAACACAGCGTATGATGTAGACTATTATGCAATTAAAACAATATACCATTACGCCTGTCGCCCCAGAAAGTTAAGACAGAGGCTTACTAATCTACACCCACTTTACGTCAGTATGTTTTGGTGCCATGTAATAACATGCGAACCTATTGCCATTAGCCGGGCACGAATCCAACGTCCAAGCTGCTACTAAGAACATGGAAAATCTAATAACAGTTTGTTTGACCTGAGAATCGTACATAAAACCTCTTTTTCTTTATGGTGATAAGGGGGCAAACGAGCAGGCGGCTCGCCTGATGGTAAGTGATGACGGCCGCCCATATACATTTGTTACACCAGAAGCTTGCAAATGCGTTGCCAAACCCCTTAGAAACCGTTCAGGTACCTCTTGCCCAGCGTAGCAGGTAGTTTCAACGAGGGAAAACAATACTACACCTAATACCTCTTTATTAAACATTTGTCATCTTGGTCCTTGTTTCAAGTACAGCAATTTTAGTTCCCAAATAGGTTGGGGCTCAATTTCGGAGGCATTGCTATCAATAAATTAAAATAAGGCTTTAAAAGCGATAAATTCTGAAGTGAAGTCTTATTTAGATAAAATATCATACCTATACATTTCTATTTTAAACTTCGACAGCTATCGATATTTATGTTAATAAACTAAGCAGGTGGGTTTTGGAGAAAGATAAAATTTTAAAAACAAGAAAATATTTGATAAAATTTTATCTAATTTTCTTTCTGTAGATTTTTAAAGAATCTTTATTTGCGATACTTTAAAAATCAACAAAAAAAAGAAAAGTGCAATAGTAAAAGGCTGTGATACTGATAGCCTAGTAGTGTGACCCGTGTACTATGAAGTAAAGGTCCTGAGTTCGATCCCAAGCCACGGACCCTAGACTTTTCGAAGTTTAGTGCGTATTTATCACATGCTCAAACGGCGAAGGAAAATATCGTGAGGAAACTTGCATGTCAGAGAAATTCTCTCGATGGCATGTGAAGTCTGTCAACACGCACTAGGCCACTATCTCTCAAATAAGAGGGCAGCTGTGCCCAGCAGTGGGACACTAATGGGTTGATGATGATGTGTTTTGAATAACCAATCAGATTTCGTTATTCTACATCTCTCGCTTTGCGGAATCTGGGCCTAATTGTGTTGATGATAATGACCTACAGTGTCTACATACCTTTCTGTGCCTAGATAAGACCTAAAACAATAACTGTCGTAGTTGAGACTCTTAAATATAAAATAATATTTTAAGGTCGTTATGTAAGCTTCGCAAGCAATTGAATAGTAATCAAAAGGGACCCAAAAACATTGATTTTGTAATGGGTCACACATAATTCATATTTAACGAGCTTGTATAGAGGACATTAATTATTTACCTTAAAAAGCAGCACTAAGGAATAATATGGGTAGGATTTTCTTTATTGGGAAGTTCAACACGAAATTGTTCAATATTAATTATATGCAATTGTCAATTGTCAATTGTTTGGCAAACAATTGACAATTGCACATTATAATTACAATTTCTTCCTTCTCGGTAACACGGTAAGTTGGAATGTAGCAGGAGAATGTATAATTGTATGAATACATACATAAACTCCTGCCTTTTTCTCCTCATAGAGGTAGGCAGAAATATGTATTATAACTGCTATGTCCAGATCAAAAGCAGGAACCTGCCTACGATTAAAAACATTAGTAGTACAATAACCAGAATTATTTTGTTTAACAAAACTGCGATCAAAACCATCTCCCCATCGTCAATCTTCAGGTATAACTCAGAGAACAAAACAATAATAAAATTCATTGTAACTTCCGTATGACTAATAAAACGAAACCTGCCTCAACACGAAACATTGTTTAGCATACAAAGGCTGTAATTAAAATGACACAATGATTCAGGGTCAAACAGTGTGAAACAAGACGTTTTTCAACAACACGCTTAGGTTAACAATAAAAAATCTTATCTAATTTCAGATCCTCATTAATCATTGTTAGATTTTCAATAAAACCGTAAAGACTTTAATTAGTAGATTAATATTTGGCCCAACTTAACGACTTGCGGAAGTCTGCTGGCAGCAACTGGATGAGAAGAGCTGATGATCGAGCTCTGTGGAGTTCACTAGGGGAGGCCTACGTCCAGCAGTGTACGAATATAGGGTGATGATAATGATGACGATGATGATGATGATTTGGCTCAACTGAGCAATGCAAAATTTATGGGACCGATATTGTCAATTTCTTAAACATCCTTTAGAACTGAAAATAATAGTTCTAATATTAATTTTAACTACATATTAGGTTTTTCTGTACACGCATTGACTTATACTCATATAACAGAAACACAATCTCATTAGATTAAGAAAGTGTGTTTTCCTGTCCAATTATAAATATTTCTAATTGGAGACACGTTAGGACCTTTTACGCTCTTCAGAAACTCCGAAGCCAATCATAAAATTGACAAATCCGAATTTCCTCGGAGGTTACAAAAGCAGGGCTAATGAATTAGGTTGCGAACGTTGAGTTCCTACATTACTTAACACAGCACAGCATTGCTGGGGCGACTGAAACGCGTAACAATATCCGAGTGAGCGTTTGTATGAAAGGGAACGCCCGTTGCGCACTGATTATCTGCTAGATGTGGATGGTGTAAGCTTTGAGCGCCACGAATTTAATGCAAATATACTTTACACCGTACAAGGACTTACTTCAACAGTTACAATCCACAAAAAAGATATCAGGGATTTATTTTCACCCAAAACAAGGACTATATATTCTACACTATGACTATGTCTATCAACTGTTTTTTTTTTGTAGCTACTTTAAAGGATCGCTTGTTCTATGTGATTAAATATTAAGAACCAAGTTAAGGATATAAATACTCATTTAATACCTATAAGATATGTCTATATCTACCTCAGATTAAATGAATATGTTGAATTTAAATGCGAACTATGCTGAAAAGTTGAAACGATTGTATGTTTTGGTTGCGAAGCTAGTATCCACAAGATTGTAATCATTTAACAGAGTAATAGGAAAACAATTATTATGTGAAAACTCTCTGTACTCTCTACTCTGTATAAGTCACAGTGAGAGCAATATTAAGAATTTAAAAAAATATCCCGCTTCATAAAATTGCAGTTGCGCCTAAAATATGGTGTATCGTCCAAAAGCTACATTCTTATTCGTTTTATGTTTGCTCTAAATATAATGACTATAATGAATATGTGATAAACGCACGCACCGAACTTCCAAAAGTCGGTGGTGCGTGCGTGCCTTGGGTTCGAACTTGAGACTTTTGACATCTCAGTCCACTGGTTACAAAAAAGTATGTCTTGTAACAACCATCTAGTATCGTAACACAACCCTCATTGCTACGCTTGGAAATAAATGGCGATGTCATAATGTACCCATATATTTAATTTAATTTACTAAGATAAACAATAAGAAACATTAAAGTCCGGTAAGCAGAGTAATTTCCCCGGGTATGAACACAATCAATGCAACCTGGTGGAATCCTCGCACTTATTCCAAAGATTCATTCGATTCAATTCCCGTAATGAGTAATACATTTTATGTCAAGCCCAGTAGATCAAAGCGCAAACGCGGCCAGTCTAGGACGTCGCTGACTATGAAAGGAGCTGTCGCGCCCTGATTAGTTCGCAGCGACATAGGCAGAGCTAGGAATCTAGTGCAAGTCATAAAAGGTAGCTATGTCGGTTTTGTAAGTATGATAATAATACATGTATGAACAGTTTTCACAACTCTAGAATTATTTATATATCTTAATATAAACATAGCGCTGCTTACATCATGCCTAAGCATATATATTGTCCACATAAATACCATACCTATTGTTGACACCGTGACCACTGTCCAATCAGGCATATCTTCTCACGGTCATAATATTTGTTGGTACCGTGACCATAGAAAGGGATTTCACTTTCTGTTCAATATTAGATGTAAAAAAATCTAATAGTACTTTAAGGCTGTAATCTGTTTTTTTTAATATAGTAACATTTTGCGATAAATAAAGTAATTATTCAAAATGTCTATAATACATAATAAAACCCGGTATTAATCGTTACGTTTTAGGTCTCAACTTCCGTGCACCGTTTTCTTCCTTAAAAACCCAACAAAAAAATGTTATAGCCTGATAATCCAAATCAGACCTTATGGTTCGCGCCGACTATAATGTTAAGATTTTTTTAAAGTTTTCGTCGTCTCAACCACACACAGAAGTTTAAGAAATTGAAAAGCAATTTAGCACCTGCACTTGTTTAATTTTTCGTTGGTGCAGCTATCTCATAACGGGTAGATAATTACTAAAATTGGATCGCTAAAGAGCAGTCAGCACGATTGTTTGTTTAAAAGAAACCCAAAATAACTACACAATGTATAGTCAGTCGAGGAACTGGTTTAGTAAAACCAAAGTTAAATACGATTACCAAACTAAGAAAAAAGGATCAAGCGTCAATGCTGGCAACATCGTCGTTAGTAATTGTTGTCAAAGCGTTTCGCTTTCTGTCGACTGTACAGGTTAGTTTACAATTACTCCAGCGGTAGTTAACACTGCTGTGCTATAGGTACCTTCGAATCTCGGTAGGGATAAATGTTTGTGTGATGAGCACAAATATTTGTATCGGAGTAATGGATGTATCTATGTATAATATGCGTGTATTACAAAAAAAAAAGTATATACTATGTAGTATATCAACCAACTAGTATCTGTAACACAAGCCTCATTGCTTAGCTCGGAACTAGATAGCGCTGTGTCATAATGTCCAGAACTTTATTATTTTGTTACGGAATGAAGCGCTTCACACAACACGGATATCGAATCGTATGGAGATAGTTTAGTCCCAGGGAAGGATAAAGGACAAATTTCATCCGGAAATCTTCGTCTATGAAAGAAGAAGAAATTAGTTTCGACACAGACGAAGTCGCTGGCTAAAGTTAGTGTCAAATAAACACGAATAATAAAGTACCAAGTTTTCCAATGTCAGTTTCCAACGTAGATGATACGGTATAATTAGTGAAATAAGTACGCAAGTAATCATTAGACACGGCATTATCTCTTGAGGATACGAGAAATACAAGGTTATTAAAGTAAACGACAGATTGTCGTTTCTCATAAAAACAAGAAATGCACGAGAATAAAAATATTAGTCAAATGTCGATTGATGTCACAGTGTAATGAGTATACGATTAATCAAATACTACTTCCGCGAAACATAATTTTCTGTTTATATTGTCTCCCTTTTTATATGGTAAGACGAAGAAAATGTTTAAATGTTCTTATTTATTTATCTTTATGACCGAACCTTTTTTGGATCCTTTGATTTCGTTTAGAAACGTCAAGGGTTTTATTGTTTGAGCCGTTTTGAAAACAAAAGTAGCCCATATCATGAGTAATCCAAGAAAGAATTGCAATCAGTGCGAAAAATTTGTTCTACAATAAAGGTTATAAAAATAATGTGATGAATCCATATTAATCTTCAAAACAGGCAAGTGTAATATCGTTATCAATAATATAAGGAGCCATAATCGTAGAAGCATCCCGGTGTGCCATTCGTGAGAGCACGGGTGAAGTTAAGCGGTTTCAAGTTATGATAACGACATCCTACCAATCGGCGATTGGATTTTGATATGGCTTCACTTGGGAAAGTGAATTGCATGCAGGTTGAAATACTTGGGAAAAAAATCTGACGTTGGTTTTGGATGGTGGGCGTTAAGCTGCTTGCGGCTCTGTCAACATTTTTACGCACAAGCTTGAGGTATATTATTTTTTAGTTCGGGTTGAATAAATTAAAACTATATAAAGAGGCAAATATTTTAACGTCCCAGCTACAATGAGTTGTAATGCTTCAGGTGACAGATTTCCTTCCTACTTATTTTAGTATTTTCTTTCCATTTGCTTTCGACACTCGAAGTCTCCTTAAAAGAAGAAACATTTTGATATGCATAGAAAGATTTTGTATAATAGACGGAGGTTGTTTGACCTATATATCCACCGAATCAGGTTCTTAATCCACACTTAAATAAAAAACATATTTTACCTGGCTTTTCAAGGTTTCCGTTCGACATCGTCGTGTTGTATTCAAGAGATATTTCAGCCACTTCAGCATTTAAGCTTCACAAAATATAAGTACCCAGCTTTGAAGTCAGAACTCCTTACAAACATTCATGTGTTGACACAATCCGGCTACCTTTGATTTTTAAGATTGTTTCGGACCATAGATTATGTATTAATACGTAATAATGTATTTCAACTGTAACTTTAATATATTTCTTACACTTCGCGAATATTAGACATTTGCAATACAAGTACTTTGAAAGGATTTTATCGCTGAATATTCATATTATTTTATGCCCATTGCGATCAAGCTTGTACATAAGTTTGATCCCAAAGTTAGAAATATACCTGTGCGAGACACCTACATATGTGAGGCAAGGCAAGAATGGGGTGATTAGCTTTGCTCATAGACGAAGAACCAAATTATCAAATGGCGAATGAACTTTTTTACCAGTATTCTTGTCCCCGGAATAAATTCGTTATGCAATATTACCTAACTCCATACGTCATTACAAGTCGATTATTTTAGCGTGTTCTGATTACGCGCTGCGCTTTCGCGTCATTTTCGCTTTTGTTTGCAAATCAGTAATACTTGACCATACCATACTTGACTGCGATTAACGTCAATAAGTAATGGTAAGTCGTGCCACAAACTTCACGTTGAAAAGCTTTCGATATAAACCAGTTTAGGTAAAGCTAGAAATATGATTTATTGCATCTCCATGTACATTATATATCTCGAAATTCACCACACAAGACTAACTTCACATGAAAGAAAACAAATAGTTGTATTGTGTTCGGAGCCTGGAAGGGCTCTCGAATGATGTTGAATTGTGTAGTTTATCATGATGTGCTTTCTATCACAAATAAGTATACAAAAAAATACACAAGTTATTAGACAACAAACAGCACAAGGCCAACAGCATCAGATAAAAACTTTCTACCAACTTCCCAAAGTCCTTACAAGTTATGTTACGCCATTATTACAGTATCAGCGGAACAGGTCATTCAACAACCATTGCCTTTCCATGTAATTCATTACGCACTCTTGTTCGAGTCACCATTTACTTTCCTCCTATACAAACGTCTGTGACGTTTGTTTGCAAATCAGGCGCAGCTTGTTATACATGTAAACAGATTTACTTGGGAAAAGATTGTCACTTGATTGACTCGCTCGGTTCAGTTTGCCGGAAGACAGAAGGGGTTTACGTAATTGAGAATATGAGATTGACTTTTGTTTTATTTTTTTGGTACTGAGTTCCTAATCGGAAAGCTTATTAAAGGGACTACACATATACTACTACAATATTGCCCTGCATGGCTATAAATAAAGATTTTCGTCTATGTGACGTCTTTTTTGGGGAACAATCAAACCAAACCTTTTAATTACGTTTTCTATAGTCTAGCTTGCAGAAAATGATCTATGACTACAGAACTTATCAGTCCTTTCCAGTGTTTCGGCTTAAGCCACATTTAATACCAACTACCTCCTCTAAACAATACTCTCAAGTTCAAACTATGTAGTTAAGGGCGAATTTTGTTCAATTTTATGTTCCCATTCGCTCTGTTCTGTCGCCTCTGGCAAAAAGCCAATATGAATGTTGTCATATCGAATCTGTAACGTGTTAATACATTTCAAAATAAATATCAATGTTATCATGACATTGTTCACGGTCGGGAGATTGGGACCAATGCACGCTCAGGATTCAATAAATTGCTTGTTCACTATGAATAAAATGGTTTGTCATCATTGGAAATTTTACAATCCATTTGCATATCGTGCATTAGACTACGATGATGTTGATTGTGTGCCGGTTTTTTATAGGTGTGATAAATTGTATTCATTTACTTTATTGACAGTGAAAACTGTCAATCAATAACGTTTTCTACCATAAAACTGCGGACTTTCTTTTCGTTTATGAAATTCATAAAAAAGATACTGATGTTCAAACTTAATAGAAAATATTGTATATTTAAAAAAGACCTGACGAGTAAACGGCACAGTCATAAAGCAGGCAAAGATGGCTGTAAATCCCGAAATGTGATGAAATACAGGAACTTTATCATTTGCCCAACAACGTGACTGTTTGAAAGTTACTGCGGTTACGTCACGACTTCCTACGATTTCGCGGGACCACGGAGAGCAAAGAAAGGTTGTGAAATTTTAACAATGAATAAATTACCAAGTTTTGTACTTTTATATTTATGTTTAATTTACGAAACACCTGAGACTGGAACGCCATATCATATAGCCCAGTAAGTGCTGTTACGGTAAGGTTGTGGAGTCGATGCCTGAACGGGTCAATTTATTCATATGAAATTACTGTTTCGGATGTCTTAATTTTTCATAGGCGTTTTCGGTATTATTTTTTCCTAGACACGATGTCCAATAAAATTTTGTAAGTCTTAATTTCATATAAAAGATCGACATTGTTTTAGTTTGGTTGAATCCCTATGGAGATTAACACAGCTTATTTTTGAACTTTATTTGGAGTAGCCAGACAAACGAATTATACAAAACTTAGCACTGTGAAACATATAAACACTGATACCGATTAATACTATAATCTTAATGGTGCAGTACTAGAAGGCCCGTCTGCTGTCGCGTCGCGAGATCAGAGGCTGCGTCGAGACAAATATTGGTATGGGTTACAGATGTCTGTTGCCAGTCCAGATGGCGATGTACAAAATGACACATACAATTCTACTGTGAAGTCTGTGAAGCATTTAATTTCTAATTACGCCGCGTTCTGCGGAACTTGAATAAATTTATATTCTACGAGCAAAATGTCACTTATTCATCATGAATTCTGCGAAACTCAAGTTCTCTAATGAAGTTTCTAGGTTTCATAGCCAACAAATTCAAGAAGCCTGTGTATTTCTTGAAAATTTAAACATAAAATACACAAAACAAATTAGGTGTTTATTACTACTAATAAATAGATGATAGTAAAGTCTCAACATTTGTAACATACTTTTTTTGTTTAAGCAGTTTTTTAACCCCGGGGGTGTTATTCATAAGTTTGACGTGTCGGTGTGTGTGTGTCTGTGGTATCGTAGCTCCCGAACGCATGAACCAGTTTTGATTTTGTTTGTTTTGTTTGAAAGATGAGTTGGGTGTGTTTGATGAAACTCGGTACAAGATACATACACTCACGACTTTTTCCAATGGGGGTAGGCAGAAACTACATACACGCTGAAAATTTAGGGTTTTAGGTATTTATTTATGCAAAGCCAAATAAGAAAAAAAAATACAAAAAAATATTTTGAAAAAAAGAAAAAAAACTGGTGAGGGACATCCTTAACATCTGGGGTTGTAAAAAATAGCCTACGGCCGATTCTCAGACCTACCAAATATACATACAAAATTTCATAATAATCCGTTCAGCCGTTTCGGAGGAGTTCAGCGACAAACACCGTGACACGAGATTTTTATAAATAAGATAATAGCAAAAATTTGTAGCATTTGTTTTGTAGCATGAATAGTGGCCAACCTACATTTTGGCGAGTTTAATGAAAACTATTTTATAAAAAAATATACCCTCTGTTCGATATTTTTTTCTCATTAAGCCGTTGCAAGTAATCATTGTTCAGATAGAAAAACTCATTACGTTTAGCGGCCAGGCGGTGTTGCTTGTCTAATTAGTTTGTAAACCGCAAGCTATTAAACACAAAACGGTACTTGACCAACCCCGTTAGAAAACGTGTAGCCTTTCAATTATCGACCATACTCATCAATGAATTGATTATTACTTAGACTTTTCATGGCACCTGGAAATGGAAGAAAATATCGTGAAGAAACCTACATGTCGGAGGGATTTTCTTGACGGCATGCCAATGAATGCCATCCGCTGGATGCGGGCGGCGCATGACCGGTCGTCGTGGCGATCCTTGGGGGAGACCTATGTCCAGCAGTGGACGTCTAACGGTTGATGTGATGATGATGATGATGCCAATGATGCTAACCCGCTCTAGGCCAGCGTGATATACCTTATAGATATATATTATATCTATAGGATCCTTTAGCCTACCCCTCTCGTTCTGAGACGTGACCCGTGCTTAGCAATAGGACAGTAATTTGATTGATGATGATAAACACTTGATCTGATTTGAATGTAATCACGTTCTGTCTAGACGATTGTTTTATTCGGCTTAACCGGTTTTGACCCAAAAAACTGCAACAATAGACTTATTGGGCTTCAATCAGAAATTTAATTAAAAGTAGCCTCAGATTCTTCTTATTAATAGAATGTTATTCCGATGAATGGATGCCGCGATCGTTACATTCTCTATAGAATAATGAGTGGCCAGACAAACGGCCTAATTTCGAATGTCAGCTCTTTAGATTGAACAAGTAAAATGTTAGTAACACAGTGTATAAAATAAGCGAAGTTATGTATTACATGTATTATGCGTTATTATAAGCGTATATAGTTATGCGTAGTTATACATCAAAAAAATATACGCATCGACTTGAGAACTTCAGTTTTCTTTTCGTCGATTGAAAATGATTTACCTATACGTGTGTTTTGTTTCTAAGGAATTCCCATTATACTCTTCCATTAACCCAGGTCAAGCAATTTGATTAACCATTAATAATTATTTTAAAAAAAACTAATGAAATCTACACTAATAGCTCCCGTTTGGCGGCACCGAACGCATTAGTAGAAAGTGTTCAAAATTATCTCCGATCTAAATATAGTGGGCCATTAGAAGTTCATTGATATTTTGACTCGGCCACGCTGGTGATCGAAATAGACGCTTCCGGAAATGCGTAGTGGCATTCTAGGAAGACGTTGATTACAGAGACAGGAATGCAGGGGAGCCGGGATGCCCTGCAAAGGAAGTTCGAAGAATGGTCGAGATACTACCGAGAGTAACTTTACGAGATTTTATTGAAATAAAACTAATCTTTACGGATTTTATACTATATTGCTGCATGTTTTTTTATCCCGACGTTTCGGACCACGGCCACCGGCAGACTGAGGTGTTGGTTGCATTGACGTTATAATTACTAACGGCTACCCTAAATTATTGGCAATGATTGCCATCCATACCCATATCCTTATTTTTTAAACTAACGTCAAGTAAAATTAACTTTCATAATACATGTTGTAACATTTTTGGTCCAATAAACATGAATCCTAAATGTTTATTTTTCCTTGCCGCTGCTTTAGCACCAAAGGGAGACATTATGAGAGAACTGGTTTTTCTTATCATTCATTAGCCAAAGGCAACAGTCAAAATCGCCGACTGTCAGTGCATATTATTCAAGTATTTTATGGACGTCCTGTTAGCGATGTTAAATAAGTTATAAGGGCCATATTAAAGCGCCAGTTCATGCCAACATGGCGCCGCTAATAATAGCGTTCGGAAAACAGTTAAAAAGTTTTTTATTATAGCAGGCGAAACTATGTTCATCATCATAAATATCTTCACTAAACAAAACTGCTCCCCCCTCAGCACCTTTCTAAACGTTTTTACACCATTCCAAAGTTAATAACACTCCATTTCGGCACCCCGAACATTCTCGCCGAAAAATTCCACCGAATTACCTCCAGGTACTTTAGGGCTTGCTTAATTCATGCAAAATCGCTGACAATTCAGCCTAATTGCGCTACGGATACATTCATAAATCATTGTGAGGAAAACTCTAGTCATTCCCTTAGCAAATTACTTCGTATAAACTCGACACAATTATTTGGTTGGATGTAAAAATACTGGCTGAATTTTCGTGCGAGTCTCGTAGGTAATATTACGGGCCATTTGTCGTGTTTTGATTTCATTTTGATAAAACATGAACTCAAGAAAACATATATTTATTTTTTTAAATCCGTCTTTTTGTATTCCTTTGCGAGTGCACTTACAAATCCGGGACCGGCAGCGTAAAGTCCAATAACTGAGCCGCCACTTGTCGTCATCCCTGTTTCGAATGCTGTCAAGATTTTTTACTATCAGATGACATCACTCAATCTAGACCTGAAGGGATATATTCATTGTTTAACGGAACAGGACTTCCCGAACGCAACCGACATCCTGACTGACGACTGGGCACCGATAGCATTTTGTAAATCCTTACATCTGCATCATAACAAAATGGTCACGGAATTACTTAATAATATGGCAAAAATCAAATGTAATGGAATGGAATGTAATTTACCATCCATATCATCGAACTGCTAATATTTTTATAAGCAGCGGTCCAAACGATAACCTACTTGACCAAAATAACTTGTTTAACGATAAGAAATGTGAATGCTGCTCCTGTTAAAACATAATTACGGCAGTTTATAATTCAAAAGTACTCTTTGCAGGGAGCTTCGTGGGAGGTGTTACGAATGGAAGTCAGTCACCCTGACCCTCAAAACATTATTTTTTCAAATATTTTGCCATAATTTTTTTGCTCAGGGATTGGAACATATCATCACGCCTGTGTTCCGGAAGGAGTAGGCAGAGGTGTATTAACGTACACCCATATTTCGCCACCTACCCAATAACACTTTGCTCGACATGGGAATCGAATCCAAGACCTCTAGTTTAGCAGTAGCACTTAAGACCACTAGACCAATGAGGCAGGATTGGAATTGGTCTTCAATTCACTTGAAGATTTTATTTAGCAATCTACGTATCGAAATTATCCTACTCCAAGAGCATTGCGGACCAATAAGACCATTGGCTGTACATCCTTTAAATCGGAGCACAATCCGGAACTCTTTGATATACGATTTCTCTGATAAGATGATTTATAATTGACGTGTTGAGTAAAGATTTATTATAAGCCTATTTTATTATCATAGACGAGATTTACTGTTGAAGGGAAGGCAATTTAATGGCGTAGCTATAACAGCGCACAGCAAATTAAGATAAGGCGATTGATCTTTAAGAAATAAACTCCTATTTAATATCCGTAACTCGTACGGGTAGCTTCGTCAGTTTGAAGCAACAAAATCGTGAAGGACCTGCTTAATTTGTATCGGAATTGAATCAAAACAAACTGATGCAAATGGGAATGATGTAGACGGGAAACGTGGGCGAAGAACATTGTTTTTGGCGTTATTTACGTCATTCCTTTCGTAACGTAGAACGTTACGAAGGGAATGACGAAGTTTGATAATTTAATGATTTTTGGACTTCATAATCAGCCCATATTCGACCATTGCTGGACGTAGGCCTCCCCTAGTGAACGCCACAGAGCTCGATCTTCGGCTCTTCTCATCCAGGTGCTGCCGGCTGCCTTCCGCAAGTCGGAAGGACTTAGGCAAGTTATTTTAAATTTGTAAGATTTACGAAGAATAGGTAAATAAAATGAAATCTTTCAGCCGCTCAGCCTGTTTTGAAGTTAAACAACATTCACGGAAATTCTGTCCAAGTTGGATAGGACTGTATGTTCCACGAAGTTATTATAATATCTAAGTTCACTTTATCTACTGTCACTTCTACATACAAATGACTCAAACTAGTAGAAATTAAGGTCAGGATGAGCTCGATGTATTATAGCACAACCATAAAATAATGTAGAGATATGTTTGCATGATAGTAGTAGAACACACTATTTTAGTATTGGGAATATTTTTTTTCCCATATATCTATTCAATCTCAGTCTTGCCTGTGACTTCGTCAGCATAAAATAAATAATTTTATCCAATCTGCATCTTTATTTCTTACTCTAGTTTTTTTAGAAATTACGATTTCGCATGCAAACTTTCAACCCTCCTTTTCGCCCTTTTTAAGGGATGATTTCCGGGACAAGAATTGTTGTATGTCCTACCGCAGGATTTACACTATCTCATATCAAATTTCATCTAAAATGATTTAGTGGTTAAAGAACGAAGAGGTACCAGACAGACTTACTTTTGCATTTATAATATTAGTGTAGATATGGATTTTGTAATGTATTAAATTGGCACATAGTAATACAAAATTATACAAAAGAATGAATACCCAGACTAGTTAAGTCTAGAATACTGATTTTAGCCGCTGACATTGAATTTGAGTGACGGGTTTAATTTAAGCTTTGTCAGCTCTGAGTGGAATGTAAACAATTTATCACAAACTACATTATGTTATCAGTGTCATGACAATTATCATGTTATGTAAGTGGGTTAGTACATCAATACCCTACATCAATATTTAAATGGTTGTACTTTCAGAACAGTTATCATGATCAATGTTAATAGGTTAGTACTTATAATTGTTGTATTTTTAAATTAAGTAATGGACACACACACACAAACTCGCAACAACATAGAAACTTCAATTCAATAATTACTATAAGGGTGACTAGGTTTAATGTTTACATCTATACTAATAATACTATAAAGAGGAAAGATATTTTTTTTGCTTTTTTGTAATGACGGATCCGAAACTAATGGACCAATCATAGTAATTAATTATTCATCCATTAGAATGCTCTGTTATCGGTGATGACCAAAGGCTTTATTTTGTTTGCTAGAAAAATAACAGCACTTAAGTCAATTCATATTTAATACTACCATCATACTAAAATCTTTAAATTCTTATCCGAATGTAAGTCAAATATCTTAAAATTATGAAACAAAAAGAGAACATAACACAACTATTCATCTCAGTTACAGTATGAACATTTATTTAATTCTGTTCCATTGGTTGAGCATTATGTTTGCCGCTCTCCTTGACACGGTCCACACACTAACAATATTCATTGTTACATTACCATTGCATACACTATTATTCAAGATATCAGATTCTTATTCACTTGAGTGAGTTGATCTTTAAGAAAAAATTACAAAAAGTAATCCTCGAAATACCATTTTTGTCATTGTAGAATTTATTTTCTATCTGGTACTTAGAGGGTAGCTATTGTATCTTTAGGCATTATGGATCAATATTTTATTTAACTATAATATATAGCTATGGCAAGCTCATTGCTGGGTATGAGACACATTAGTAGTAGCAAGTTATAACACAGACTACGGCAAAACAAATTAATAACACATTAATTTGTTTTGCCGTAGTCTGTGTTATAACTTACTACTACTAATGTGTGTGTCAGACTATTTTGGAATACAGCACAAACCAATATTGTTAAGAATCTGCCAAAATATAGAATAGGAAGAAGACTGGTTTCAAAAACTCTTTCTTTGCTTAGGCAGAAAGAAGTGTGTCAATAAATGTTGACACTCAAACACAGCTGTGGAATTATTCTATGGGTAAATGAATAAATTCATATCTAACCGTAGACACTTATAAATAAACAAAAGAATACAAGTTTGGATATCAATTTAAATCCGGACTTTGTTTACATATTTAATTATTAAATTTGGTGTTATAATATTTCTGAACCAACTTATAAATGTACCAAAAAACTTACTATTAACTGGATAATTAGATATATTAGATATACATGCAACTAAATTCAATTAAATATGACAATTCAAAAGCACCTGTATTGGTCTAATTGAAATAAATGATTTGATTTGATTTGATATATAACAAGTATTTTCTGTTTTGAGTGAATAGGTTTCAGGTGTAAGGTATTAATTTAAGTATTTTTGGAATATTTCTTACATTAGTCCATACTCACAGAATAATTGCATTAAAAACTTCCATAGATAAAATACTAGATGCTTTTTTCTGCTCTTTCCACTTGTATTAAAACCTAAAATATTGGCCAGGTACATAGTACCAGTAGTAGTTTGTTTAGGTAAGTAAAGAAATAATAATGGCCTTTTGGCATATCTTATGCAATAGACCTAAGATATCCTGTAATTATATAGGTATAAAGAATACCTATACATATAATAAGAGTTACCTTGTTTTTTATAATATAAGGAGGACAGTGAGTAAGAATGATGGTTTAGATAACAGTACAGGAAGTCTGCATGAATATAACAATACATACATTAAATTAAACTAATTAAGTTACATTATCTACACATAAAATACATAATGCAGAGTATAAAATAACAATAGGTCATAAATTGTCTAATGACATCCAAACCATATGGATCTATCAGATTATGAAATTAGATTATTGGGAGTTTACCTTTGATACATTCTCCTAAATGAGAAATTTAATGATAAGAAGCTTTGCTATGTTGCCAATGTAAAAGAAAAAAAGGCAGTACTATATTAGTAGACATGAACTTGAACATTAGCCTATTATCGCCTACATCGGAACCGCAATTGAGCACTACCTGTATGTAATATAAATAATATCCGCTTTATATAAGCAGCACGGCATTAGCATTCATGTCACTGACCTGAGGCAAATTGGCGGCGATCTGTCTGTGCAGCGAGTCCCGCTCCTTCTCCACCTCCTTGAGCCGCAGCTCCGAGTCACCCAGCCGCTCCTGCGTCTCCCGCAGGCTCTCCACCAGCTTATCTCGCTCATCGAGCATAGACACCATCAACTGCTCGAAATTCGCATCCTCACCAGATAACTGCGAACTCCTTTGGCTGATACTGTCCTCCGATATAGTGGGCATCACGTCGCACATCATATTCCACATTTTAATTTAACATCAAACCAGAATACTTATCGTACACGACACACCGAAAAACACAATTTCGATCACCGTTTTATTACATATGTCCCGGCACAAACGTTACCTAAAACTAGCGCAATTAACGCGAGCAAGTTGTTTCACATCGTTAGTACATTCGTATAAGACATTAGTCAAGAATTCGGGAGACATTCTATTTCGATATTTAGAAAGACACACCTAAAAATCGTAATCCTACGATTCCATACTATCATGGCTCAAGCGGCATGTCTGCCATCTTGGATTGGAACGTCAATCAGAACAAAGAGCAGTACAAAAGATGTACAGTACAGACGAGACAAAATAACCATAAAATAATGCGTACACAATACACAGTGCCGACGTTTATTTATCACGGAGATGGGATGTTTTTGAATTTGAATTTGATCAAAAAATGTTATATCATATTGAGGGCTTTACACTGTTATCTTACCCCTGTCTATGGCTGTGGCTGAAACTGGGTCTGAATCCTGGATAATACTAATTTCTTTTAACTTACAAGTTTTAGTGAGAAATAGGTATTTTTAAATAAATATCTGACTTTCATCAGATGTGTTAATAGGATATATAAAATCCTGTGAAATATAAAAAAATTACCTGATTAGCCGTGTCTCATGTCTCATAACATATTTTCATAAAAATATTCGTGCCTACCTACTCGTCATAAAATGATCAGTCAAGAAAATACATATATGGAATTTCAATCGAATCAAATCAACAAGGTCATAATACAATGTACTTACTTTTTAACCAATATGTTGCTTCGCGCAATAAGTTATTTATTATTATTACCTAGTAGGCAGTCTGAAATATTTTTAGTCTTTGCAACCATTTACTCGTAGTGTCAACAGAGGTCGTTGCGATTCACATGAATGAATTTTACGAAGAATGCTACGTGAGAATGCTAAAGTTTAAATATTTTTTTTTGAAATTTGCCGTATTGTCTACATTATTTTATAATTAATAAATCTTTTAAAGTATAAATATCAAAATCTTTTATTTTGCTTATATTTGTTAAAGGTCTTAAAATGACAATACCCAAAGCGTTTATATAAAAAAAAACTATCAAGTTCTACATTGTAGCAATAAACGAAAAGATCTTGTCCTTTTAACACTGCGAACGCCATCTTTTATCTAAAACTGAAAGTAGTTAAGTCCTCAAAAAAAAAACCATTGCATAGTATAATTATAGGATTTATTTTTTGATTCAAACCTGCAAATACCTAATTTTTTTTAAGCCTTAGTGATGCGCACCGTTGGCCAGATAGAATCAGTCGAAAAATTATTGTTTAAAACTTTAAATAAAGCGATGGGGTTACACATTCCTTACTTAAACAACAGTGAGGTCTTATAATAATTATATACCTTAGTCGTCATTATAGTATGGGTAGCTTTCGCTTGCTTGAATAGTTAAACTCATGGAAGAGATTTTTATTTCTTGCCTTAACTAAAGCAATTTTAGCGCCATCTAGTGACCGTTTATAGAACATAACTAACACTCCTTGTAGATGGATGCAACTGGAGTTAAAGCTATGTTGAAAACATTTCAGTAGAAATAAAATTACTTATTTTCTTTAAAAATAAATATCCTTGGAGGATCTGGGTAGTACCTACGTTATACGTAACCGACTGTGTTTCTACTTAGCTACCTATATATAATATTGAAACAAAACTAATTTTAGCGGATTTTGTCACCGTATATCAATATTATTTAATCCCAATATTTCCAGGCAGATTATTTACAGGCAGACTGAGATATTGGGTGTCTTGATGTTATAATTAGTAATAACTAATAACAGTTATCCTACATTATTGCTAATTATTGTTAATTTGATTTACATAGAACGAGCTCAGTATATCCTTTGGTCGTGCAGTTTCAAACTTGGATTTAGAGGTAATAGGTATGATTATATAATCTATGATGGTTCTCCAAGCAGGCGGTATTTATTACCCAGGCATTTTTTTAACAGGCAACAAAATTTCGGTCAATAGCCTTACGAATCATCCTGGTTAGGAATCAATTTTCCTCTATTCCTCCATTTTACCTCGTAGGC
Organism: Craniophora ligustri; assembly: GCA_905163465.1. Lineage (NCBI taxonomy): Eukaryota > Metazoa > Arthropoda > Insecta > Lepidoptera > Noctuidae > Craniophora > Craniophora ligustri. Next base: position 933,908 of record LR990963.1, read on the forward strand.
GTATCTAGAGGAGGGCCAGGTAGGCCGTGCCTACCCCAGAATGGCCTGGGGCCCACCCTAGGAGTTGGGTTACCGATTAGAAATTCTCATAGGTGGACCGTGCCCACACGCATTGGGGCCAAGACCCTTCTGAAGAAAAAGTCTAGATACGCCCATGATTGTACCAAAGAATTTGTAATTTATTCATTTTGATTACTTTAAAAAGCGGTGTTCAACATCAAAATTGATTTTTTTACGCGAGCAAAAAGTTTTATTTTAATGACTGTAACTGCACTATTTTCATACCTACCTAGATCAATGTGTGTTATGTTCTAATAATAATTTAAATGTAGGTACTACGCCATAAATTCACACCTACATAATATTTGTTTGGTGACATAACATAAGGCAGCCACAGTATCTACTTATCTATATCTTATTTCTTTTCTTACCAAATAACAGACCCAATCAAGTCACGATTTGTTGATTCTTAATAATTATAATTAAACATCTTGACCTTTGTAGTGACCTCTCGATTACCGACTGCTTGTCTCATCTAGTTTTATTATACACAGTCGTTTTAATTTAGCGGAACAAGACGAGTGTGTCGTGTTGTGAACATGTTTAAAATTATAGTGATATTCGCATATCTTGCGGTGGTATGTAAATTATTCTATGCTATCTATCTATCTAATACTTTCTTATTATTGCTCATAATCTAATTATTTTCCAGTTAAGATTAAGTATAGGCAATACCTAATAGTTTAAAGTTTTGTCAAACAACAACAATAAGTAGGTACCTAATATAACGACTATATGTATATATATATTAAGTCCATTTAATAATAAGGAGCCAAATTGATGTACAAGAAAGAAGAGATTAATAATTTCATGTTCTGCCGGAACTTAAAATAGAATATTCTGTGCTAGAAGTAGATATATAGACTAGATAGAATGCGTAAATGTTACGTGTTTATTAAACACGATAAACGATTGCTAATAGGCACTATGTAGTAAAACCTGCGCGTTAAGGTATGTGGGATTCACCTAGATGGGTTCTTGAAGGACTTTCTGCGTTTACAAATGCGGAATAGGCCAGTGTGTGATCATATCTATCTGGAGTTTGTATCATACGTTCATTACTTAATTTACAAATGCAAGTTGTCAGAGATAATTTCCTTCAATACGTACCTAAGTAGCTATACTAAAGAAAAGATTCCGCCGAATTGAGAACCTTCTCCTTTTTTGAAGTCAGTTAAAAACCATTGCTACTTTAAAGGTTGCATTAATTTGGTCTTTCGTTGCTTGAACTAGCTGTTTGTAAAAATTTATATAGGCCGTAAAGTGCGGCAGCTGAGCCATAGGTCTTGTGGGTTCGGTTCCCGGGTCGAGCAGTATTATTGGGTTTTTCTATGAAATTCTCACTCTGCCTCGGCTCGCCACCTATAACATGGGACTTAAATAATACCGGCGAAATTAAGAACCCTGCACGACCTCAACACACATTTGGCTGCCCTCTCTGAAATCATAAAGAAATAAAAGCATTTTACATTTTCAAACCATACAATATCAGTATCGATGTCAGAATTTATAGTTATGGCAGAGGAAAGGATGTGTATATGATATCATGACATGTATTTTTCGTTATACCAAAATAAAATATGTAGAGAACTGTCTTATCAAAATGTATGTATATTTCAGGCTTGTTATGGCGCTCCCCAAGAACAGAGTGGCGTCTATTGTGGCAATACACCGGATCAGGTTAGTTTGGAAATTGTATATATATTTTTTATTTAGATAGTTTTGTTATACTTACAAAATTGATTAGTTTTTTGAGTATCTTCGGCGCCTACCTTTTTTATTTAGGTAGGTATATTTATAGTGCTGAAACACCTCACGGATGATTTTATCTCATGGGGTATCCCACCTCACTGCCTAAAACCTTTTTTTTTTCTTTCTTCTACGCAAGTTCTGGTGATTAAGTGTCCTATTTGTGGTTTCGAGTCAAGTATTCATCATAGGATTACATTTTTGTAAGTGTAAGTTCTGGAAACAAGTGAATTATTGGCTTGATTGGTATCAGGGAAATTAAATTAAGTATATTGGTGATGAACTCTTTTAAACTCATATCAGGAGCCATTAATACGTTAAGTAAGTTTAATAAGAACCAAATGAGAATTTCTTTTCTACGTGTTTTACTGTGTCGCTCTATTTTGTTTCTAGATATACAAGTGTCTCAACAACCCGATGATAGTCAGTCGCCACGAGAAATGTAGCAGGTTGACGTCCAAAGTAAGTTTTATTACCAACCCTCATCATCAGCCTATATTCGTCCACTGCAGGCTTCCTCTAGTGAATACCAAAGAGCTCGACCTTCGGCTCTTCCTCCAGTCACTGCCAGCTGCCTTCTGCAAGTCATCGCTCCACCTAGTCGGCGGCCGTCTTACACTACGTTTGCCGAGAGGATTCCCATAGTCTAGCATATAATACTTCTTTTTTTTCAAGACCGATCGTTGTGGAAATCTTTGGGCGAGGCTCATGTCCAGCTGTGGACATCTTCTAGCTAATATGATAATGACGATTTTTTTCGGTGTTCACCCTGCAATATTATACAAATAGCTTATTTTACAACTACATCTAATATATAAAATTCTCGTGTCACAGTTTTCGTTGCCATACTCCTCCGAAACGGCTTGACCGATTTTGATGAAATTTTTTGTGCTTATCCGGTATCTATAAGAATCGGCCAACATTTATTTTTCATCCCCCTAAAAGTTAGGGGTAGTCCACCAACCCCTATAATGTGGCAAAACAACGTTTGCTGGGTCAGCTAGTGTAGTATAAAGAGTTGATGATATTCTGAGTGGGTGTCAATTGAGCTTGGTCAACTCAAAACTGATACAATACACCAGAAGATGTCTTGTAAATGTGTATCTCTTTTTGTTTATTTACAGAAATAACATCTAGTGTGATCATAATTATTATTTTATTACGTGTATGATGATTTCAGTGTGAGAAGATGACGTGCATATTCCGCGAATCAAACTGGCTAGACGGTACAGCAGTTAATAAGGCAAAGTTGACTGCACACTTCGACCAGTACGCGAAAAACCATCCTGAATGGTCTCCGGCTGTTCAGCACTTGAAGTCAGCATGCCTGGGCTCCGAGCTGAAGACACAGGGGGTGTATCTCAACTGCCCCTCATATGACATCATACACTGCGCGCTTTCGAGCTTTATTAAGGTAAGTTCAAGCGTAGGTAGTAGGTACACCTACCTATCTGTATATATAAGTCTCCTATTCAAATGCAATGTTGGTGTGTGCCAAAATATTGCTTTCCTTAGACCATCAAAGAGATCATGATGCTCTAAATTTGTTTTGAAAAAAAAAAGCTTTTTAAGTGACGTCGTAAGATCTCTTTGATCCATCTTCAACCCCGTCCTGCTGTTGGGCACGGGTCTTCTATCATTTTACATTGAAAGGGGCTAGTTGCACCACGCTAGAATTTTTCACATGCCATCGAGTAAATCTGTTATGAATCCTCACGATGTTTCCTTTTACCGTTTGAGATATCACATATTATTATACTTCACACAAAACTTCGAAAAAAAGGCACCTTTTATCACAATCGTATAGCACCGCCACCCAAAGCTAGGGCGTTTCAACTCAAAACCTGCGACTTCCCAGTCCACTAACTGGCCTCACCACTGAGCTCTCAGTTTTCTCTTCCAAAGGTCTTTTAAGTGAAATAAATAACTTTGAATTATTTCCATATTCCAGCACGCGACCCCCTCGCAGTGGTTGACAACAGAGGAGTGCGCCTACCCCCGCGCGTACGCCACGTCCTGCCCGGTCTGCCCTGACGAATGCTACGCCCCACAGATTCCCCTCAACTCCTGCAACGCCTGCTATTCACAGTCACTCCCACAAACACCATAAAAACTGTATATATACTCTTAGTATAAACATAATTGCATTTATTGTTTCTTGTCCGCAATGATAAAATAAATAATCATAAACTAAGATTATATTGAAAAAGAGATGAAATTTTATTAATTTTTTTAGATTTTATTTATTTATTTCCAACGTAAGTGTAACATTGTATACCAACTTAAGACTAAGTGTAAATCGAAAATAAGTATGAACTTACAACAAGTTTAAAGAACACGTTCTAAAAAGAAATGTCTGTTATTACGTTATGGTTTGAACTTCCGACTAAACAAATATTGTGTTTGAACTATGTTAACATAAATTAAACTAATTGGCGGTATACAGAAATAAAATTCTTTACCTTCCGTGCTAGTCAAAGACTGTGTTACGGCAAGGTAAGGATTCTCGCTTCAGAAATACCAACTGTAATCCAATCGACATAAAGACAGTTCTCCACTGTTTATGGTAATAAAGAAATATACAAAAGACGAGATAACAGCTAATGAGTTTGGCGTAAAAAAGTAGTACATGCAAAATTATCAGACAACTTGACTTATAACGAAACATACTTAAAAGTTATTTATCAGTTAATAAATCAAAAAATACAATGTCTTAACAGTAATTGTGCTGCTTTAATATTAAAACCATATTAAAGTCATATCTAACAGAAGTAGTATATGGAATAAACAATAATTATGCCTTTTTTTTAATATTTAATTTTATTTATTAAAGTTGATACGGAACCAGCTGCACTTTCATTCGTTATTCCTTAAATTATTTAGGTACCAGTGTAGTATATATACGGGTATAGACATATACATACATATACATATACACACATCCACATATACACATAATTATACATATATATATTTATATATAGGTACATTAAATTAGTAGGATAAAAGATTTTATTTATTTATTTTAATAATGTTGATAGATACGAATACATATGTTGTTTTTTTGTGTATTTGTGTATTAACATTATAATTATATGATTTACTTTACATAATTGCATACTTGAATAATTTTTTCTGTCCGTTCGTAATCTAAACTACTCAGAAACTCATCCAGTGCCTTCCTGCAAATAGAACTCGTCATATCTTTTAAAGTCGTAACTTTACTTATGCGATTGTAAAGTAACGGGGCTAGGAAATAAGAAAAACATTACACAACTACTTTTTACAGATTTTATCGATATTATTTTAAAATCTGTAAAAAGTAGTTTTATTTCAATGTCTAATATTCGCGTAAGTGTAAGAAATCAATTTGAAAAAAGTGCTCCGAAAAGCTCGTTTACTGCATACACCTTGGTGTGCCCGACAGGGTCCATAATTGTTTGTTTAATTTTAAGGCTTACATCTACAACAATAAATCTTTTTCTTTTTTATTTCTATCAGTTTATTTATACGGCACTTTTTTGTAACTGTCGCATCCATACTGAATCTTCCTATGATTAAAAACTGTTACAGTAAATAAATGTATACGCTCGTGAAAATGTTTATTTTTACCATAGTAATCAACTTATTCACCTTAATGTAGATCCTGTATACGGTAAAGTCGGGTAATGTTAGGTAGTTTCGCTACAATTTACTCAATAGTAATCCGACATCAGAGCGTACCTAAAATTAATAAAACTAGTAATATTAAACAATCGTGAGCTTTTGCAAATAAACCTAGAACTGTAATCGAGGCTGTAATTTCCTGCGCCACGTCATATCCTCTGTGTATCGAGCGTGTCCCACCCACGGAGTCCCGCCCGCCCTCCTCCATATAATTTTCCACTGATTTCCCGCGCATGCGTCCCGCCATGCGCTCTCACTGACACCTGTCAAAATCAGTCTGTCCCTCCCCAGTGCCGTGGACTGTTTGACGTCATTGCATCCATTATAACGGAAATTCCAAGTGCATTTTGAAGAAACATGTAATTTTAGGTAAGCCAAAATCATTACAATAAATTCCGCACTGTATTCCTTTTTTAAATCATGGCTTATTTTTTTTAATGAATGAGCGATTTTTAAAACACGGGTTTTTTTATTTTATTTTTTTAGTGTTTTCTTTTTTCGTTGATGTAGTCAGTTTTGTTTTTTAATCCTTTTTTCTACACATTCTATGTAGTCCGACCGATCGATCCTTAGACTTGAGACGTAGAATATGATAGCCTTCGTTCTATTTATAGCCCAATGGTTTATGTGATAACAATTAGATACATGTACCTAGTGCCGATATTGCGCGTGTCCCGTGACCTTTAATCTTAACACTATCGGATCCAATGGTAATTGATTAAGAGGTACAACACTGGCCTTTTTGGCTGAATTGTGTTAATAACTACATGTCAATATTACACGAGCGTTTAATTGATTCCGATTCGGTACCCGATTGCCTCGGGCGACGAGTTTTTTCGCTTAGTGTAAAACAAATAGGTAAGTGTTACTAAATCGGTTACAAGAGCTTAAATATTCTTAATCTAGTTTATCTAGGAATTAATTAATTTAATACCGATTGGTTGCTCATGTGCCCAAATCATATTGCTACTACAATTGGTACCTAAACCTTATCCAACACAACAAAAAAAAATATTAACTAGAGAAATAAATCTACTTTTTTTCTTGTGATACTGCTAAGTAATTATAATTATTTCACTGTCAAGCCTAACCCATTTTATTCAGCGAACAGACCCCCATACAGCAACGGGGATAATAAAGGGGTTGCAAAGTGTTATACATTTCTATGTGTTTCTTAAAACCTGTACTACACTTATTAGTAGGCAAAGGAATACTAACTCTCGATGCAAAACGACTATCGTGGTTAGACTTGATTGTTTTCTACGGATCCTTTTATCGCCCTTCGACCTATAGAGATTAGTAAGTACCTTAACTGGGAATTAGGATATACAGTAGGTTTTACAACCTGCTATATTTGGAAAAACCGTATTCCGTCGTCATTTTACTTTTATTTTATTATTATTTGGGAAACAAACAGATACAATATTGGAATATATACATGCAAAATAAATTATACATAATCCAAAACAGTTTCCACAATTAAACTATAGGTACATTTCTTTGCTTAAAACTGTTCTTACCTGCTACTATCTTACTATTATCCTACTGCAGGGTACGGGTCTCCTCTTATTTGAGATGGATTAGACTATAAATTACCACGCTGGCCCAATGCCGGTTGTTAAAGAACCATACTTCACACACCACCGAGAAAATCTCTCAGGTATGCAGGGTTCCTCACGCTATTTTCTTCCACCATTTTGAGCATATAATGAACTTCAAAAACCACTATCGTAGTTCTTTAAAGTCTGGCTAGCTTTAAATTGAAGCAAACCAAAAACAAAATCTGATCAAACATCTTCATTCAATCTAAATATAAAGTGCCTGTATTTCGAATCAATCAATATTGTACAATAAGATATAAGCTAGATACTTGTAACATGTCCTTGAAACAAAACTTTACCTTTGTATTCTTGACTTGGTCTTACAAACATAAGTTCGATATGTTCATGGGAAAATGAACGGGTGAGTAATTTAATGTTGCAACGCTTATGTGTTACTGTGTCGATAAAATGATTTATACTATCACGACTGTCTCCTCGACAGGGTACACAGACGTATACTGGTGCACACCTAAAGTACACCAGTATGGTTTTTGGTCCCTAATCATATACGATCCAATTATCATTGACGAAACGAGATTCGGATCAGTTATTGAGAATTTAATAGAACAATCTAACTAACCACAATTTGCTTGGGTTAAATTGGGAATCTAACACAACGCAGGACCTTGTCAGTAGTTAAACATAAACAAGCACAAGATTTACGAAGCTGCCATTTCTGTGCAATTATTCGCAAAAATATTAAATATAAGTTTTTTAATAATTCCAAACACGAAATTGTACTTCGTAACAAGGCTAAAGTGCTGTCGCCACAGGCAGTTAATCCGGCTTGATGTCTCCATCATCCCGCCGGCAAAACAGCTCCTACGATGTAAATATCTAAATAAAAATAAAGTTAGTGAAAAAAGTAATCAAAACTCATTAATGTTGCCATCCCCCGCAGGGTTTTAAGACGTGACCTTTATTCCTGATTACATTGTCGCTCACGGAGCTGACAATATTTTGTGAAGATGTAGAGCTAGCTTGAGCTGTGGTAGCCCAGTGGTGTGTTCAATGCATGCGCCATTGACTCTTCAGAAGCAGTCCTGGATTTGCCCAGCTTAGGGCATCCTGTCTAGGGGGTCATACAATCGAGAATTAATACGGACGATCAAGGGTGTTGGGGCTAAAAATAAGCCAATTTTTAAAGTTGTCTTGTTATTTTTTTGTAATTTATGTGGGATGAGCTTTGTTTTTAGTCCCACCGCCCAAGATTGCTTAGAGCATCCAGACCTTAATCCGGCATTGTTCAAGTTATGTTGCGTATTTATTACATGCTCAAACGATGAACGAAACCTCATGAGGAAACCTGCATACTTATGAGATTTTCTCGACGGCGTGTGAAGTCTGCTAACCCGCAGTAGGCTAGCATTGTGGAGTGTAGCCTAATCCCTCACAAATGACAAGAGATCTGTGCCCAGCAGTGAGATAACAATGGATGGATGAGATATAAATACCTTCCTGATTAAAGTGGGAGTTTTGAGCGACGTCCAATTGGCACAATGTAACTGACACCTTGCTTGACTTGAGAATGGGCTTGAGGACCACTGGCTAAAAAGCCACGCTAGTCACCACTATACCAATGACCTTATGACGCAGCTTGTGCTTATCCGTTTGCTACAAAACATTGGTTTGAATAGCTGCTTTTAATTCTGTAACAAATAAAATTGTAAGAACTCCGCCAGGACAGTACAGTCCTGTAGACCTTTTTAGTATAAAATATGCTCTCAAAGTAATTTATTTCATCGTTCGTACATGTATGGACTGTGTGATCTTCCGTGATAAGTAATAATTTATTGAATCAGGGCTCAGGGGGGATCCATTGGATCTGATTTCTAAACCCTTTTTGCGAATATTCAATTTTCTTAATCACATTTGCGATGATCTTGAGCCAATAATATTATTGTGAGAAAAAATGGTTGCAAGGAAATATAGATGCCATCTATTAGATGGTATTGTTAAGGAAATATAGGAAATATACTCGATTGGCGCAGTGGCTGAGCGATCGGCTTGTGTAACGGGTTGCGCGTTCGATCCCTGTACGGAGCAAATATTTGTATAACCTACATATAGTTGTTCCGGGTATGGGCGTTTGTGTATGTGAGAATTTGTGTGTACAATAATTTGCACCATATATGTGTTCAGTTCTTGTAGGAAAACGATATGAGCTATACTTGTCTGGTTATATTACAAATAAAATGATACAAACCAGTAAGAATAAACATTTTACTGTCTTAAAATTTTAATCAAACATATTTTTTCTAAACTGTATATACTTGGACACCTCAGAATAAAAATGAAACTAAACACCGGTGTATCTATCGTATAAAGCTAAGAAACAAATCTAATGCTCTAAATAGGAAAATAAATATAGGTTCACACATAGAAACATACTTACTTGCAAACTTACTTAAAATTGTAAGTGTGCACAGAAATATATCACTTGAAATGGAAAATTTCAACTTCCTTATTCTAAAGTATCTTGATTTAATTACTTATTAAATTAATTCAAAAATATATTTTTTAAACGTCAGTATAAGGCGGTGTGTACATATTTTCCATTACCTATCTCGTCATACATTAGCATCTAAATGAATTTCGGTCTAACGGGTGCCTTAGCATAAATTGAGCGATAAAATGCACGTATATATATATATTTTACCTCGTATCTGAATAATTATTTATTTACGTATAGTATTTGCAAAATACTACTAATGAACCTAATTTAATGAAACTTTATTGTCAAATAGAGAAAATTACATCAGAATACCAGTTAGCTAATTAATTAACAGCTAAAAATATATTTGATTGCAAGCACTATAATAAACTCTATCCTGATTTCCCTCAGGCTAGATTAAGCTTTTAAGTTACAAAAACTTGGCAATTGAACTTGGCACGTTTACTATCGGAGGGCAGACAGACAATTTTAAATGATGTACATAGATTTTTTATGTTTGTAGTCTTACAAAGCCATCTACGTCGTTACCAGATAACTTAGTCTAGTGATCGTAAGTTTGGGTTCGAACCCAAGACCTCTTGATCAACAGTAGCACTAATACCACTTATAATTGTACCAGGTCGAGCAGTGTTAATGGGTTTCTCCATGAAATTCTCAGTAGCAGCTCAGAGTTCAGTTTCATGTCCGCTTGATGGTAATAGGATCGCTCCCTATGTATAATATGGGACCTAAAACATACCTAAACATACATTTATATATTAGTACATCTCTGCTTAACCTTTCAAGGACGACAGGCGTGACGGTGTGTAGAAAATATACATTTTCAAACTTAATTTCAAGATAATATTATCTCCAAGTTTCAATTACAACGAGAAATATGTGTATGCTCTTAAGGGAATGGCAAAACGAAGAATAATATGGAATTCTCTATTAAGTACACATAGTCTAGGATAAAACCATTTCAATATCATAAATTAGCATAGAAATGAGGATGCTTTAAAGAGAGCGTAATATTAATTCTCATATTGTCTTTTCGTAAGTGAAAAGTTTAAAGTGTGATATAGAATATATTGTTCATGTAGTACCCTAAATAGGTGAAATTTATTTTTGTACTGATATCATCATCATCATCATCCACAGCCTTTCTGATCCCACTGCTGGCTTCGGTCCTGTGCCAATCTCGTCAAGGTTCGTCCCGAAAAATGATATATTTAGGTAGAATAAAAAAACCCGTGATAGCCTAGTGGAGTGATCAGAAGAAAAAATACTCAAAGGACTCAAGTTCGATACCAAGACACGTAGGTACCTCTTACTTTTGGCAACGGTCTCTCTTGCTAATAGCTCTTGAAGTCTGCCAACCCGCACTAGGCTAGCGTGCTGGACTATAGCTTTCGAATGAGAGGAGGCCCATTCCCAACAGTGGGCTATTGACTAGGTTGATATTTAAGTAGATACTTGCGTTTTCGTCCTGTTTCAAATATGTAAAAAAATATACAATATAAGATGCATTGAAACTAAACGTGTACCTACGTGAATAGCTAGTTGTTTAGTTTTGTCCCCATTATGTCAAAACCACGATTCATCTGGTACCCGGCCAGAAATGAAACGCTTTATATTTAGACATCAGATTTAAAACCTACAACAATAGATGAAGTATCTGGAAATAAATCTATCGTACGACTGATCATTATGCTTCCTGCTTTCATCACGATAAGAATTCCTATCGTCACAAATACATACGTACACTCACGGCTTTTTACCGTAGAGAAGGCAGAAACTACAGAATGCTACGCGTCTCCCTGCATACCACTGTAGCTGCATCCACATTTACAAGTCTTGTCATGCATGTGCGCCCGTTACTAGTACTGCGCACCTGACCTTTTGTCATCGTCAAACGCGCGTTTTAAATACCAGAACTGCCCGAGCCTTTTGAAAGTTTCTTTTTGAAGGTAAAAGTTAAAAACGTTTGGACCAACTGGTGTCTCCAGAAATGTATTTACAGAAATAAAAAAACAATTACCGTTTCAAAATTGAAACCATACTTGCTATAAGTAATATGAGTCAGTCCAGACATTCTTCTTTATTAGTTTTGAAGTAAGCTCGGTCATGTACCGAAGGACCAAGTTTAGTATGCGAGGTCAATATTGTATTATAGTATATGTTAGCAAACAAGTATTCTCGATATGTAATTAAGGAAATACCGTGAATTGTTTGAATTAAATTAAGTATACAAATGTATACATTTCTCGATGTTTGGCGTCGATTTTACCCTAGGCAAAAAAAAATATGAGAACGATGATTTCCACTCGGCCCGAACGGTTTAACTTGAATCGCCCACCGGTGGGCCGTACGGCGTTCAACGTGTTAAATACAATAAATGCTGTAGAATAGATCTTGTGATACAAACGGGTAGGTTAGCAGAAGCTGGGTTAACACATTCACATTCTCCAGCGGTCCTAGTCTACACTTTTATTTTGTAGCGCAATTTTTTTGTACCACACGGTTGGCATACAAGCTTTATGGCCCGGCTGATGATAAGTGGTAACTGTAGCCTATATACACTTGCAATACCGGAGGTTGTTGCAAAATCGTTTAGGTTTCTTAAAGAGTAGCTAGCTAAACTGAGAACAAACGGAATTACCATGCTGTCAAAATAGTCACTCCCCTACCGATCTCTGGTAACCTTACTCACTCGCAGAATCACAACTATTGTTGTTTCACTGCGGTGTTCCGTACCTCTCTCAATACCTTACAGTTGATAATATACTGCACACACACAACAATTTAATATGTTGGCAAAATTAAGTTTACACTGTCTCCGCTGGTCGATAAGTAGAAGAGTAGAAGAGGCATTGATTCCCAACAAAAAGCCGTTTATATCACACATAAAAACATAAGAGTAACAAATATAATAACAAATTAGTTAACAGGTAAAATTTGTTTTCTTACAAGTTAGGTCTGTAATCTTCATAATACGGAAATAATAAAAAAATATTTTCGCTTTCCGACTGAGGGCGGATCAATAAAATGTTGTTGATTATTACAAGGTGCCGTAAAAGAAAATGAAAGTCTCGATAAAGTTCTTGAAAAGTTGGTACTATAATATTGAATTAAGTATCAATCAATAAATGGGGAATTTCCAGACTTATTCCTTTCTACAACCGAATGATGGGAGATGGAATATATTGTACCTACTGAAGTATGCCTTTCATAAAAATATTAGAATTTGATCAGAAGATCAGATTTTGGTAGGTACGTTGCGGGCCTTCAATGAATCTAAAAACATGTAACATTTATTATATTACATTTTTAGGTAAGTATAATATACTTAACAATTACTATGGATGCTCTAAAGATCCGAAACGTCGCGTCGATATATAGTATCCGACGGTAAAATTCGTAAAAAATTGCTTTCTTTCAATGTATGTAATTTACTTTTATTTTATTCGCATAAGTAAAAAATCAGTAAATTGAAGGGTACAGCCCAAGTACCCTTAAATTGCAAACGTAATATGGGAGAGATATTTGACATTACAGGTAGAGACTGATATCCTTGGTTAACTAAAACATCCGGTACACCAAGTCGAATCCGGATGTCACCAATTCGAATCTTGACCCACCTTGGTTTCGGTGTTCACAAATTTATAACTAGAATAATTCCTACAATTGTCTGTCGCATTTTGTCCCGCATTCGATTTATTCATTCAGGTTCCTCGTGGATATAGCCTAACTCAAGGACGAGCAAGACAACAACAAAAGAGAAGGAGAGAGCTCTCTTTTTCTTAGTAAATATCATAGCCTTGATTCAAATGTATTATACTGTTAACTTAAGATGCAAGATGGATTGACCTTATCGGACAGACAGACGAACAGACAGGACGAGCAGTGGATATTGTAAAGGATTCTAAAGGTCGGTAATGTGTTCTTCAACTATTACTATTAATAGTATTTTCTATATTTATCCTCAAGCTATATCTACTCGTAAAAGGCTATCCGTTTCACGCAATGCCTTATCGCAAAACTTCCGTCTACCAATTCCTGTACATTGCGACATGCATTTACAAACGTCATACACACATATTTTATCGATAAATCAGGAGATATGTTATCTCGAGCGAGTGATAACGAATTAATATACGTTTACGAGAGGTGGCGTGTTTACTAGCTCGATGGACAGACGTAGAATAGATATTGATTTTGTTATTGTTTGGAGACGCGAATCATACGCTTAACTTCTTCGCGTTAAGACGCATTGAACCAACGACTGGACATGCGGTGGACTGGAAATTTCTTCTTAACCTTCAATCTCAACATAACTTAGCTGCTGTTTGGGTTTTTGGTCATTTATATACGTAAGTTAGTGAAAATATCCTGTGTAAAGAGTAGTATGGTTTGATTTTTACAGTATTAAAAAGAAATCATATTTTTATTAGTCCTATTAATAGTAGACTGTTGTTAGATGTTAGTAGATTTGTAGGGGGTTGCTTATTTTTATTTTTCAATCGGGAGGATCGATGGGATTAATTTGTGAAAGCATTCTTTGGTGGCCTACTGGTGTGACCAGTGGACTGACATGTCACAGTTCTCGATTTCACACCCGGGCTTACACCACTGACTTTTCTAAAGTTATGTGTGTATTTATCACAGGCTCAAACGGTGAAGGAAAATATCGTGAGGAAACTTTCTCAGGAGGAGACTATCGCGACGGTATGTAAAGTATGCCAACCCGCAGTAGACTAGCGTGGTGGACTATAGCCTAATTCCTTTCAAATGAGAGGAGACCCGTGCCCAGCAGTAGGACAATAATGACTTAATGATGATGATCCCGAATGTAAAGATACATAAACATAATATTAATTAGTCTATAGGTAATTTCTTAGATAAATATGAATAGCTTTGTCGTTTTTTTTTGAAGAGGCTCTCCTGGCTTACTGACCTGGTTTTATTATGACCATATTTTTCTTTTTTTCTTAATAGTCCTTTAACATTTATTTCTTAAAAGTCGTCACTGAGAGACCAATAAAACCGTTTAGTGGATTTTTTCACACAGGCCAACGTAATTAAATGCAATTTTGAATTTAAGTGTATTCGGTTATAGATTATTTGGCGCTTTGAAAAAAATTCACGCGATAAAATCAGTAAAGTAGTTACTTACGTTTCAATTTAGTCAGAAATCAGTATCAACATCATTTTGAATTTGTGAAATTTTAACTTAGAATTCGAATAAGAAATAAAGTATGTCTTTGCAACGTATGTACATTACGTGGCTTTTGCCAATCAATACAAGGAAATTAAAAATTCAATCCAACGTGTATCACGACCACGGCGTTCTTAAAATAGTCACTTTAAATCGATCTCGAATATTATAGTGTCTTCGTTGCAACTACCAAGGGAATACCACCAGCTGTTACATACATGATGACAAGTAAATCAAGGAAATTTGAAATCACAGGTTTTTTTTACTTAGGTGTTTAGAAAATACCTACTTATATGTACTTATTACCATGCTACGATAGTTCCGCAGTTGGTTTAAATGAAAAAATAACAATAACTGGATTGTCAATCTTTTAAAAGTTGCTCTTTAAGTTCTTTTTCTCTTATGAGGGTTGTTACAAACATACCATCTTGCCTGGCATTCCGAAGGGTTAGGCAGAGGTGTACACCCACATTTTGCCGGGATGTTTTAGGCCCCATGTAATATGCGGCGAGCGTATTGCAATCAACCGGGCAGGAATTCAAACCCTGTGAGCTGCTATTGAGAATTTCATAGAAAAGTTCTTTATTCAATCTTTATTCAATATTGAGGTATATTTATTTCGGATTCCAGCTGATCATCAGCCACAGTCAACATGTTCGAAGGCGCGGTCGCCGGCATCCTCAATCGGTTGCTCGGCAAGTACGTGCAGGACTTGGACACCGAGAACCTTAATGTGGGCATCTTCTCCGGAAATGTCAACCTAACTGACTTGAAGCTCAAGCCTGAGGCTTTGGTAAGATACATATTTTTCTACGGTATTGCAGATGATTTTCTGGGATTTTCAACCTTTGCAAAACGTTGGCTTGGTTGAGCCTTTTAGAAAACCTCCGCATCGGAAATATTACTTTAAGCTACAATTAATGGCGTTGTTAACACGGCTTTAATATTTTGCAGTATGAGCTTGACCTACCTATCGATGTGAAAATTGGGACAATCGGCCGAATCGGCCTTCAGATACCATGGTCAGGTCTTTACACCCAGCCTGTCGTGGTCAACATCGAGGATGTACTGGTGCTGGTGGGTCCAGCGATATCCAACAGCCACTTCGACCCTGAACGTGAAAGACGCCTCACCAGAGCCGCAAAACGGAAGGTCCTACAAGACTTGGAGGCTGAAAGTGAAGTCCTCAAAGGTCCTCAGAATTTCTTCGAGCATTTGTTCACAGCTATTGTCAACAATCTCCAGATTTACGTGAGAAATGTACATGTGAGGTATGAGGACTCCATCAGCTCAAAGGATGGCCCCCTTGCGTGTGGACTCTGTCTCCAGAGTCTGTCAATTGAGACAACTAATAGGTGAGGTGCTTATATCGTTTTCTTAGTGTTGTTCCATATTTTTTTTGTGAATTGATGTTGTTATGGTTAGATAACGATCATTCTATCTTCTAGCAAATGGAAGCCATCAGTGACCCCAGCAGATGCCTCGACAGTGTACCAGATGATGCGAATAGAGTCCATGTCTGCGTACTGGAACCCCACAGCGACAGCGCTGGATGATAATGAGACGGCTCACATCACGCCGATGCAGTATTACAACTGGAAGCATTACATGTTGACAGGATTGGACAAATTCTCTATGCACCATGAGGACTTTGAATTTTGTAAGTATTTTTAACAGTGTCAGTCACATTAACAGAAAGCATTACGTTTTAAAGTGCATAGTTCCTATGCCGATGTTGGAAAGATAGTCGAGTGAATGGGTTTCTTTATGGTCGATAACGTGCGAATGACACCTCTGGTAAACGTCCATACCTAGGCTATGGTAACTGCTTACTATCAGGTGGGCCGTTAGCTTGTTTGCGACTCTCGGTATAAAAGAAAAAGATAGTTAGTTAGTATTTGTTTGTATAAAGAACCAGTATCCTTCGAAACCGGTCATATTCGTGGCATATTCAATGTTTCTAATCTGTCTCTGGCAATGACTGAAAGTACTGAAACTCTCTAATATCTAACTAATATTTATAAATGTTATGGTTTCTCTATTTCAGTGTTAAAACCAGTCACATGTAAAGTGAAGGTATTAATAAACCGGTCGGGTGAGGCACGCGTGCCCCGCTTGCTGTTAGACGCCGTGCTGCAAGACAGTGCACTGCAACTGTCGCGGCGCCAGTACTTGTCCATTAACAATCTGCTGGCTTCTTTTGCCAGGATAAAGCTGAATAGGTAAGATAGATGCATTCTTTAAACGTTTTTTTGTTCAACTTACTGATGTTTTACGCATATTTAAAAAAAAAAACAAAATGTTGAACTGTAAAGGCTTTCAAAATCTAGGTCAAAAAATTAATCCATCCTATTTCCAGAAAATATCGCCACTTGCATCCAGGCGTTCCTCTTTCTAAAGACGTAAAGAAGTGGTGGAAGTACGCCTACAATGTGGTGGTGGAACAGAGAGTGACGCCCTACACCTGGGCAGCCATCAAGAAGCACCGGGAGAATTACAACGTGTACAAGAAGATATACAAGAGTACTCTCAGGAGTCCAAATGATATTGAGCTGAAGCTGGACCTCCAGAAGTGTGAGGACAGTCTCCCGATAGTGTCTGTTATCATCGCGAGAGAGCAAGCTAAGTTTGAGGTAATTATGTGAGGAATTTTTAGCAATGTTACTTTTTATTTGTGACTCTGCTTCAAATCTTAGCTATATTAGTCAGAAAAATCACAATTGATTAAGTTACCATGCTCTCATTTCTTATTTTCTAGTTACTTGCCCAAGAGCCCGAACGAATAGAAGTAGTCGAAACCGAATTTGACTGGTGGAAGCCAACCAGTTCTCCAGCAGAAAATGAAGCCGAACAGCCGAAACACCATGTGGAGCTCTGTGTCAAAACCGAGAGGAGTAAGAGCCTGTGGAGTCACTTGTCTAGCCCTGAGAAGAAGAAGGTCTGTGAGCTGATTGGATATGTCGAGGGCGCGCCTCAGAAGGATAAATCAAAGCAATATATTGGTAAGTGGGTCACAAATATTTACATACGTCTAAGTATTTTAGGCTTCATCCCTTCAAAGAGGCATTCAGACAAGGTATAGAAGCAATGCTGCTTGGTGCATACTTGAGAATTGTTCGACTTTTTAAGGCATATTTCGGTTTCAGCAACAAGCAATATTTTCCTGTACTGTAAGAAATAAAACGAAATAACAAAATCTGCATGGACTTGAACAATGCGATGTTTTATATTGGTAACATTTTTCAGAGCACAAGATTAACTTGACACTGGCCAACTGCTCACTAACGCTGATGAACAGAAGCAAGGAGGTGCTGGTGATAACGCTTACCCAGTTCCTCGCTTCTTTGGAGACTAGACCCTCGGCTAAGGCTTACAAGGTAAGCTAGATATAATTTCCCATTCTACATATATATGTCGCCATGACCATATCTATATTAGTTGGCATGCTTGTTAATATACAGTATTAACTGCTACCGCGGTATTTTCTTGCTTGCGTTTCTTCAGACTAATTATTTTCACGGTTACAGCTATCAGCACGAGCAGAAAGTATGGTAGTTGAAGGGGTTACATCAGACGGTGACCTGGTACCTCTGTTGACTCCAGAGCGTGGCGCTGGTGTCACCAGCTCTAATCTCCTAGCCATTGACTTTGAAAAGAACCCCTGCAGCTATGAAGCTGATTACGGACTGTGCTGCTTACTGGAACCCGTGGAGGTGGTCTATATTGAGGTAAGGAGGGCGTTGATGTTTTTAATAACTTAACGTAAAAATTACTCAGGAAGTAAAGTGGACTAGAGTAGGTCGCAGAGCTTGCATACGTACGGTCTATTTTACCAGTCACCTCAAAGATTTCAACAATACAATATAAAATAACCTTAACCGCCTTTCAACGCTCCTTAGTTTTTTTATATTAAAAACTTCTAAACAACTTCATAACTAAGATTATTTTACTAAAAAGACCATGAGAGAAATATATGTATTCTAAACTATCTAAAATATTCCGTATCTCCTTTCAACTTGGAACTTATACCATGTGATCTTCGCAGCACTCGATCACGGAGCTGATAAACTTGTTCCAAACGCGCTCCATGTCTGCGGAGGAGCTGGCCGGCTCACTGGCTGCTGCCGGCGCTCGTGCTGGTGCAGCAGGCCGGTCTGTTCTGGCCTACGCCATCAGCAGACGCAAGCTGTTTCACCTTAACGTTGACGTCAAGGGACCCACCATACTTGTACCAGAACATGGATGTGTGCACAAGTAAGACCAAAGGATTTTATTAAGCACCTACTTAATCATTGGAGAATAGTAAGACTTAAAAAAGGTTTCTTGTTTTTTTAAACTTTGCAAATACTTTACTAGGCGTTGGAATAAAACTACCTTTAACGGATTTTTCGCAATAGTATATTGACATTATTTAATCCCTACTGATATTTTTTTTTTATAAGTAGGTCGAAACTATTAGATTTAACTGGGAAAACATTTTCCATTTCACCTACATGAATTATCAAGTATTCTCAATGGTTACATTATTTATTCAGCTAATTAAGAAGTGTGAGCCATAATTACATTATTTCAAAGTTATATTCGTGTTATTACTGTTATCTACTAGATCTGGCCACGTAATGATCCTGGACATAAGCCGCATCATCATCAAGTCAGATCTGCAGCCATCAAACTTGACTCTAGAGGACGCCACGTGCATGGAGTTAGAGGAGCGGCTCTACGACAGACTACATGCTGAATGCTCCTGCCAGGTAAACTCTATGGAATCAAATTGGTACCTAGTTAATTTTGGAATAATACATATACAAAAATATTCATATTGGTCTCAAAATATTCTATAACATTTAAATTTCCAAGTATAAGATCAGTCCCATTTGGGTGCCATTATGTAATTTACAATCTTATTCTAAAGTTACGTAGGAAATACTTTAATACAGGCTACATAATGTATAAACTCTAGAGGCATTCTGAACTAGCTTGATGATGAATAACTATAAAACGGAACACAAACTGAACGAGTCCCATCTGGGCGCCATTATAATTACCAAAATAGGCTCTTTTAAAACGATACTATTCAAATGACCGTAATGAGATTCATATTTTTGAAAAATAGTCAACTGCATAATTGAATACAGGTTCTGCTGAGCGAATGGACGGGACCGTGGCGTGAATGCCGGCGCCATGCCGACTCTGATCTGCACCTGCTACCCAAGGTTAAGATGCAAGTTGTGTTCTCCAATAGCATCAAAAAGGACTACAAACTCCTGCCCAAGTTAGTAGCGGTAATATTTAATGTATTCTGCGTGTGCCTTTTAAATATTTTAGTATTTTGTCTTGTTAGTTGTTCACAGAGATGATAGAATAAAGAAATAGGTAACGTCTTATTTTAATGCTTGTATTTTGCTGTTAGTAAAAAGTTCCATCTTTGTAATGATAAAGATCGCCACGTATGTGATGATTATTCAAAAATGTATAACTCCTAAATTAAATGATAGAAGAGAAGAAGTATTTATTCTAGCCTAAGGATCGCCAGGCCAAAATAATCAAGTTTAATATCTTCATCTCCAGATACAAACTCAACATATCTCTGTCGAGTATCAAGTTAAATTTATCAGACCGCATCATCGGCCTTCTTCTCGACTTTTGCGAGAACCTGCCCATACCAGTCCCCAACACCGTGCCAGTCTCCTTCATGGACTCTGGAGATTATACCGAGGATGTAGAGGAACCAGAACTGGCAGAACTGCTGGGCATGGACCGGGTGACGGCAGACCCGGAGTATAAGGACCTCATGAACTTGAGGCAGAAGATCGTGGCAGCATATTTGAGCAGGAACAAGTAAGTTTATTATGAAATTAATGTTTGTAATTGGAATTGGAATTGGGAGGTCTAAAATGCAAAATGTAGTATCGGTGCTCTGTTAAGTCGGAGAGACCAGGTAGGTATATTACTTTCACACCCAGATATACTTGTTTTTATTTAAGGTTACGTGCTAGATCAAAATCAGAGCCTCTAGTGTGACTTTCGGTTAGTTCAATTTTCACAGTGGTTTTCTCGAGAAAAATCTCACGAGAGAAAAATCTCCCAACATTTTTCAAAGAATGCAATATTCTGGAGATCCGTAGGCAGGCAAGGTGGTAATAGAGGAAGACGTAGATAATTTCCGAAAATGAATGTGCGAGCCAGAATTTTTATCATTCATCCAGGGCATCAGAAACTACATTCGACGTTGCGACCGCCAAGCTAAGCTTCCAAGCGGCGCAACAGGCGTCTGCCGCGTCGGAGGTCAGCGATGATGACATGGAAGTATACGCGCGGACCGTGGACCTGCCCGGGTTCGACGACAACGTGTCGCCTAGCAACAACATCAACACACTGCTCAGGTTCATTGTGGGTGAGTGCATGTAATGGATCTGGATCTTAACTGGTTGGGTGATAAGTTCTGAAAACCAAGGGTCACGTAACCTTCTCGTAAATTGAAGTAGTATTCCAAGTAGGATTCTACTATAAGCGATTTAATCAGTAACTGAAGAATGCACTTCGTCCATGTTCAAATATTTACGTAACCTTATTTTAATGTGGATTTAAAGATATAAGAAAAACCTAAAATATGACATGTCTATTTTTAGGTGAAATCGTCATCAACTTATCCCGGTCCACCGACCAAACTGAAAGACCTTATATTATGCTGAGCGTCACCAAGGTCTGCCTGGATGTAGCCCTAATGGAGTACGGTCCTGCTATACAGCTGTCCGTCAACCAGATCCTGCTGACTGACAAGCAGCATCACAGCAGTACTGGACAGTATTTGGAACTGATCACCAGTACTGGGGAATTATTCAATCTATTATATAGGAAGGTAAGTGAACTTTGGATTTAGAGGCCGATTGAGTGACTCTTTCTACCCTTTCCTTGACTATTTTGCTTATTTTAAAATGTATATTTTGTTCTCAATGTGTTTGTTCAATTTGAAAAAAAAATGCTAGGTTAGGCCCTCGCCTTCATCCGCATACACAATGGCTACTCTTCTCTCTTTGACGTTAAATGTCAAATGTCCTTGAATTCTTGATTTTAGTTGGTTTATCCATCTTCAGTAATCTTCTACACATGCACGTGTACAAAAGTCATTCTCCGCGTGATCTAGCTCTTGTAAACATTTAGAGTAAATATCATGTCCGAGGTGTTCATCAGCCTTAATGTAAATGTGGTGGTGATACAGGTCCGTGCCGACTGCCCAGAGTTCCGGTCGCACTTCCACAGCGTGGAACAAGCGCTGGTGGCTGATGTGGGTGCACTGGCGCTGCTTTTGCACGCGGACGCGCTGCCCACGCTGCTGAAGTACCTGCACTACATCTTCGACAAGTAAGTACACATTTATGAGTGAACACCTTGGCTTGACTGACTAGACTAGACACCGCCCGAACGAGCGACCAGATTGCTGAATTTGAATTTGATTCCACCGTAAAAAGATAAACTTGTTCGTTGCCGCAAGTTTTCTGGTCCAATCAAAACACTGAAAGCAGCAAACCCTGGAACTCGTTTATACGCACTCTGCTGATTCGAGGAAATCTTCAAAGTAATAGGAAAAGTACTATGGCCATATAAAATGACCGTGAATTACTTTGGGCAGAGAACAAAACTGTTCTCTACTGATCATCGTTTAATTGGGATCACAATTTACAGGATACAAAATCGACATTCAATAAACCTCAAGGCTGATGTGCTGCCGAAGACTAAAACTCTTTGGGACTACCTGATGCAGCCAGAAGCGGATCCACCTGTACCTCCTGGCGCTACTAAATTCAGCTACTCGGTCAGGTAAGTTCAAAGTTTTCTAATAGGTAACAAGATTAACTTGGTGCTTGTCTTATTATGTTATCAAGATACATCAAAAGAGAATTTCCTTTGGAGCACCTGCAGAACAGCTCCAGTTTTTCTTTTATAACGATTTATATTTTAAATCTTAGTTGTAGTTGTAGAAGGTCACGTGTAGGGATTGCAACCCGGTATGTCTCTCAACCCGGCCGGGTCCGGCAACATTCGTCGCCAACCCGGCTGGCGACGAATAGCAAATCAACACTAGTCAGTTTTAATCAGTCTCAAAATCACGAGTTTTTAATACAGAATTAGTTAGTTACTACGTAATACTATACAGAGTAAAGAGAAATACCTGCTTGCTTAAAGTTAATTACTAATACTAATGTAACTATGTATTTGAAAACCTCTATTATATTAGAATAAGAAACTAATAACGCAGCTTAATGTGCTAAACTTGTCTAATCAACTTCGATAGATAAACTTTGGTAGGTTTAGTTTTACCTATATCCACAAATTTAAAAGAATGAAAGAAAGTATGGACTTTGGCGCGACGAAGTTGTGGCTTCATTAATTTTGACTTATATCTAGTATTATAATTATGCAGTTCACATTTATTTGTATGATGTGATATATTTTTCCTAATGTACATTATATTTTCAAAGATATACTGACAGGGCACTGTCATAATATTTATTTCTTTAAAGAGTTCCCTGAGTGAATCACGAGTACTTAAGTTATAAATGGCTCTTATTGCTCTTTTCTGCAGTAGAAGACTGATTCTATGTCTGCAGCACAGCCCCACAGCAATATTCCGTAAGACATGATGCTATGAAAGTAGCTATAATAAACTAGTCTTGCTGTGCTTGCGGCGGCGACGGAATGACAGAGCAACACACATACTTCGTCAACCAAGGACAAACGTCGACTAAGTCACAGTAGAAATTATACTGTGACTAAGAGAAGAAAAGAAAACGCGCATACAGCGAGCAGGAGCGAGAGGTGCGCGAGAGAACGGCAACTTGCCATGCCAATTTTCTACAAGTTGGGGCTTCCGTGCTGCAGTTCTCGTACCTACCGGGCTCGGTCACCGGGCCCGGTATAAGTGGCCGGGCCCGGTGAATGTCTAAAAGGGCACCGGGCCCGGCCGGGCCGGACCCGGCCGGGCCCGGTTTGCAATCTCTAGTCACGTGTGTGTCTGATTATCATTTTATAGGACCTGACAATACTAAATGTTTACTGGCGATCTACGGGCTTTCATCGGTACCCACATCTCAGGTCACGCGTTCACGTACATAAGCGTGATGTTATGCTACGTACCTCGTTGTTAATATATTTTTTCGATCTTGATAAAGTTTGTTATTGTTTTGCAGAGCAACGTCGGTGTCAATAAAACTCTGCCACTTGGAGAGCTCGGTGCTGGAGGTGCGGCTAGGATCTCTGGAGAGTGACTGCGTATTCAGAGCCAATGACCGCATGATCTTCAAGTTGTACCTAAGCTCGCTGCACGTCGATGACTTAGCAGAAGCCACGCTGTATCCTAAGGTAAGATACCACTGGCCTGACTTATATTGAGTATAAAGGCACAATTATTTAATAATACCACCATTAGAGAAACTATATAAATAGAATATTACCGATATCTCCTTATTTCTTACAATTTTCACTGCATTCACAGTGAAAATGTCGTCAGAGAGAAAACAAAATGGCGGTATCCGTTTTAGTTTCCGTCGTTTCCGACAAAAATATTATGTATTTTAAATCTAGTAGTCGTAGTAAGTTGCAACAAAAAATTTGTTACAAAAGGATCAATCAATAATTAATTTAATTAAATGAATTTTGTCCGAAAAAGCTTAGTAAGTATTCTTCTAACTACTCTAAGTCTTGTCTTTATGTCTTTCAGCTGGTATGGCCTGATGAAGACAAGGTGTTAGAGATAAAGTACGTGCGGGCAGCCGCGCGAGTGTACGGCGCCGGCACCAGCGCGGACCAACAACCGATGAAGGCTCACGGAGAGCTGCGGGTGTATGTCGGCAGACTGCATGTCGTCATGTTCTTCTGCGTCATGCATCACCTGCAGGTTAGACTGAACTTTGTAGTTGATGAAGATTGTTTTTATTGGGCTACTGATATAGAACGAGCTGATGATTACGGTCTTTGGTGAGACTTAGGTTGATGATGAAGAAGTATCATCGTATTATTTTTCTTCCATTATGCGTCGCACTTAAAACGAACGCAGGTGCGGCTCTTACCTAATATCGAATCACCTCTGTACCAGAACAGTTGAAATGTGTTCTTTCTAATGAAATCCACTACAGATTGTAAGGATTAAATCAATATAGCCGTTATTGATTTATCTCATTCACTAATTCTATTTTTTTTATTTGCAGCAACTTCTTGAGCCGCTGATACCAAGTTCTATTGCAGCAGAAGCAGCTCTAGCGGCCGAGAAAGCAGCCGAGCGACAAGCACAAGGAGTTCGGACCTGGAGCACTCGACTCAACCTTGTTATTGAAGTAAATACTCACAAATTGATTTTGAATTTCCAAGTAGAGAAAATATAACATAGGTACATCACGCCTGTCGTCCTCGAAGGGTTAGGTAAAGGTGTACTAATGTACACCCACATTTTGCATGTTGTATGTTTAGGCCTACGTCCAGGAGTGGACGAATATAGGCTGATGATGATGATGATGATGATGATGTTTTAGGTCCCATGTAATATTGGGCGAGCCTATACAAATCCAAACTCCGAACAGGTACTAAGAATTTCATAGAAAATAACACATATCAGAAGTAACTTAACACACTTCAAAACATAAGGTTTTAAAAGAACATTTGTTTATATGGTTACGTTATGATCAGAAAACGGAAAACTTGAGGACAGACTCATGCTTATGCTTATTGGTATTTGTTTGTCTTTCAGATTCATGCTCCAGTGCTGCTACTGCCGCAGAAACCATCATCGCCGAATTTATTAGTCCTCAATTTGGGTGAGCTTTAACTTTTTTAAGTACGAACTGGATACGTTACGACTAAATATGGCTATACGATTATATAGAAAGTGGTCGCTAAACCATAATTTTAGGTCTCCAAGGTATTTAAATATTTATTAATAAATTTAATTTGTCTTCGTGAACCATTCATTACATGCCTTAAAATACTTTTACTAATTTCAGCCTCATTGTCGTTTCAGGTGACCTTCTAATAGAGAATTTCTTCAAGAAACTGAACACGGGGCACGAGCCGACCAGCCCCATGCAGAACGCGATCATAGATAACATTCTCATCAAGCTAGTCAACATCACTTTCTCTAGAGCTGTCATGACGCTCGCGGGCACCTTGGAAGTACAGGTTTGTGATGGACTTTTATTGATCATTTTATTAGACAATTGAAATACGTTTAATTTAAATTCATGTCTCAGAAATCAATAAATTATTGTATTTTTCGGTCTTATTTGGTTGACTTCAATGGCACTTGCATATTTTATCCCCTGCAATGAACACTGCTTCTCGTGTTATCTCTTCTCTTCTTGCCCAGAGTGTCCACGCCCTGATGCCTGTTGAGTGTCCGTAGGAGCCGATCCTAGAGGCGGTGTCGCTGCGCTGCGACCTGAAGCGCGCCGTGTCGTACCAGCAGCTGCTGAGCCTGAGCGCGCACCGCGAGCTGCTGGCGTGCGAGGCCGACGTAGCGCTGGACCCTGTGCTGCTTAACGTGGGGCAGAAGGATCTCGCCACGCTGCTCGCTGTCTGGACGGACAACCTCAGCGAAGGACACTATATCGGTAGGTACCTACATGATATGATCACATATAAATTAATGATATGTACACACTCAATACTTTATTGCATTCCATAATGAAAATCCAGATATAGGGTTAAAATTAAAGGAACAATTATGGACCCTGTCGGGTACAACCAAGTTTATGTAGAAGAATGTATATTTTTTATTTGTTATAATAATAATTCTTTTTGTAATTTCAGGAAACATAGTTCCAAGTTCACCGGTCGACGCAGCACCGTCAGACACATCGGTTAAAAAACTGCAAGCTTTCTTTGCGCAAGGAGAGCCAATCAGAAAGGAAGCCGTTGTTAGGTAAGACGAAAGAACTTAGAACAAATCTAAAGTAGGTACAGTGGTGTAAGTATCGTGCCCGAGCATCTACAAATATCACAATTACTGATGGATGTGAAATATGTATATACGATATGCGAATGGACTACCTAAAAACACTTTTTACGGTTACTATTGTAACACTTAGGTATGTACGCATGACAAAAAACATATCATGAGTGAATATTATTTGCAATAACAGGCATAACAAGTTTAAAACCGTTATTTACTTTCAGATTTATTCTTGATGGCATCGAACTGAAGCTGTTCTCAGACATGGATGAGGTCCTTAGTTCTCCCGTTAGAGACCTGAATCATGGCCTCGCGAAGCTTACTGCTGGAGAAGCTATGTTGCAAATGGAGTATAGCTCCGACGGCAGCCTAGAAGTTCAAGCCAGTCTGCAGAGCTTGCTGGTCGAAGATATTCGACCAGATCCTGGAATTGTTATTAAGAGGCAAGTTTTCGAATTAGAGAGACTCTTTTGCACAGATTTTTATTTAACTGTTATTTATTTAACTGTTTAGTTAACTATCGCAAATTGGTTGGTACACGTTTACATGACAAAATCCTGTACTAGGTACTAATTTAAATAAAATAATAATACTTGATAAAAAAAAATTAACATATTTTATCTACACTCATGCTATAAATCCTCTATAAAAGTTCATGAAACAGTTAGCTTATTGCCAACATTAAAGCAGCCAGTGTCATAATAACTATAATATCATCCAAACGGGTATTATAATGTTGTACTAAATTTCATAATGCAACTTCTTTTTTACTCATCGAACAGCCACATTCTCATGTCATCTTTATGAATTTCAAAAAAAGAACATTGTCATGCACGCGCGTTTTACTACCACAGCGGCGTAATTTAAATAAAAACTTATTCGAATTTTTGAATTGACGTCGTATCCCGCCATTTTTGTTCAATAATAATATTGAAAAAAATATATATATATTGTTGTTTAGAGGATTCATATTATCACGGGTGTAGATAAAGTCTTGTATGCAACTGTTATAATTAGGTATTAAAACACTCATGTGATACTATTATCACACTCGACTTCGCCTCGTGTGATAAACCCACATTCGTGTTTTAATACCCCTTATTATACTCTGCCAAGAGTGTAACGACAGAGAAGAAGAAGAATTATACAACAGTTGCATAAATAACTATTAGAAGTGTCCTTAAAGAACTAAAAAAATAAATTTAAAGTAGCCCCAAAATAGCATGCTGCCTTTTGCAAAGAGTTGGTCTTGTATTTTTGTCAGGATATTCCAATCGCAAGGAGGCACGAGCGCGGACGCGGAGGACTCGTGCATCTCCGTGCGGCGCCCGCCGCTGATCGACGCCAGCCTCCGGGTCACGGGGGCCAAGGCCCGCCACGCTGACGTCAGGGTAGACCGCACCAGGTTCAACCTAGCTCTGCCGTTCTTATTGCAACTGGCTAGGACTTTATTGGATGCCATGCCCGGTTAGTTTTGTGATGAGTTTTCTTATGAATTGGGAAACAGAAGTGACTCATCTTAATGCAGTTTCTATCTATTATAGACATTCTAATGGAAGATCTTGGTCTCGAAAGAAGATATCGTCTTTGGAGACGAAGTTCCATTTAATTTTTTGTATATAATAGACAGCAATACATATTATGAGATCATGTACTAATATATTCTTTGAATCCTTATTTCTAATTTTCTTTTAACGTAAAACTTTTGTAATGTCATAAAAGGTGAGAAAACAATGGAAGGTGGCGTCGTGAACCACGGCTACATTGGCGATGTTCACCCCTCGAGGACTGGCAACAACAACCGCGCGAGCCGGTTGCCCAGCTCCAGTGACTCTACCAGTGGATATTATTCTACAGGTAGGTCTTATTCTTATGAGTCTAAGACTTAATTCACTCTATTCAATCACCAACCGATAGACGTCCATTGCTGGACATAGGTCTCCCCTGATCGCCTCCTCAATGATCGCCAAGACGTCCTGCGCCACGCGCATCCAGCGGACTTTACCAGGTCGTCAGTCCACCTAGCCGGGGGCCTACCCACGCTGCGGCCAGTACGTGGTCGCTCGACAACCTTGGCCTTACTTCTTGCAAATCCAATTAGATCTCAATTCATATCAACAGCTCTACGGAGTCAGGTCCGAAGGCTAAGTAGGAAGCTACCAAGTCTATCAATAATAAGATCTAACTACTGACATTTTATGCATCTCTTCTTTCAGCTACATCAGTATCAGAAGAACAACCAGGTCTCTCAATATCAATTCAATTCCGTCAGCCAGAAATCATGTTCTTCACTGACCTCACCAAGACCGAAGGTCACGCGTTACTCTTGCGAACTGAACTCCTCATTGACTACTCCTCTCACTCGGCCAGCGAGTCTTTTGTGGTCTCTTTGGCAGGGCTTCAGATCATGTCTAAACTGCAGTCGAAATTAAAGAATCTACCTCCACAGCTGGTATTGAAGCCGTGTGATATAGAGTTTTCGAAGGCTTTCAAAAATATAGAAGAAGGTATACGAGTTCAGTTGTCGGTATCGGAAATGGAGCTGCATATTGCTGCGACCACTGTTCATACTGTTATGGGTAAGCGGATTTTTTTATCTGTATAAATTATGTACGTAGTTGATAGATAGACACTTGATAAGTACCTACCTAACTAGAAATAAAACTGAGAAAAAATAAGTACATACATGTAATTGTTATAACGTTGTAGTAATTGTATACTGTGTTAAATTTGTTCTGGTATGAACAATAAAGTAACACTTTTATCTGCAGATATAATTGAAGAAATTACAACAGAACTGACAATACCTGACGAAAAAGAACCATTTAACTTCGCCACATACAACCCCAAATCAGAGAAGCAAGATGAAGACCTTTGGTCTCCTAAGAAGCTGACTCCTTACGTAGTGCTAAACCGGGAGGACAGCTATGTGCAGCCAAAGTACCCGAACGTTAGACCCTCGGAGACGTTCATCATGACGGTTCCATGTATCAGGATCATGTTCGAAATGGAGCACACTGTCAGAGTCCCTGTGCTGATGATGAAGGTAAGTTTAGAAGTGATCTATGGCATTACGTGGAAAATAATTAATGTTTAGTTCTCAAATATTAACATACAAAATCTCTAAACTCATGAACATACAACAACTTTATACATATAACACATGCATGCTTATTTACAAAATAGTACATAAACTCATCCATTCACACATTACTTTTTCAACAAAAGTGCAAAAATACAGCAGTCGTCGCGTCAGCCACCTCGCACTACCTAGTATAAGGACTAACTACGGAAAAAAAAATTAACATATGCGGGAGCACAATTGTATAAACTTCCAAAAGACATCAAGGTAGCAACTTCGCTTAGTATTTCCAAAAACAAACTATTTGCTTGTCGGCGCAGGAAGGCCTTCATCAGAATTCATCGTGTATTCAGTTGTTGTGGGCGTATTTTCGATCAGGAGGCATCATAATTATCGCTTCTGACTTCTCATTATAATCAGATACTAGGGCACACTATTCGGGCAGATTACAAGCGATTCGTCGCAGACGTGGCGCGCTTGCGGTTCCCGTTCAGCTCGTCTCCAAAACAAGATACCAGCACCGCTTCCATTCACACGACGCTCCGCTAGAGCGACTTTTTGACAGCCACTCTCAAATTTGACATTATCGACGACGCACGCATGCGCCGTCATGCTTATATTTTGAATAACGAATCGTTTTTTTTTGTTTTGAGTTGCTTGTAACTTGGACCACCACCTTATGTGAATGTACCAAACTCGCGTCACCTGCCTATTTCTTCTTTTTTGTTTGTGAATTTTAAACTACCCACACCGGGTCATTATTATTATCATAAGTAAGTATTCTCATGTAAGTGGCAAATTGTCTTAATGAGAAGTAACGATGTTTAAAGTATTTGAGTGTGTAGGATGAACTGTTTCGATATTTTAGTGTACCTACGGCAAGGATGAGATCATTATTTGTTTGTATGTGTTTACAATTTCTCCTGTAATCGAGTTAGTGTAAATTCTTATGAGACATAAAGATAAACAATTTTCGAACACCTATTAAAGTTGGTGCCGTGTTTTTATCTTTCTAGTTAAAATCCGAGGTTTCCCTGCACGACTGGTCTCAGCAGTTGCTCGGCAACGCTTCTCTGAGTTTGACAGCGTCGTGCTACAACGAGCGCGTTGACGCGTGGGAGCCACTCATCGAACCAGTAGTCCAGAATGAGAATATCTACCGACCTTGGGAGATTACTGCTTCTCTATTCCAGGTATGTGGAAAATTTACTATTACAACACTGATCTGTTTTGGAGAATTTGTAAATTAATATTTAATATACAAGTAGGTACGTTTGCATTCTTCGAAATATGTCGGTATACACTTAAATGGTAGCTTTTGGTATCAAAAAGAATATAGCGTGCGATCAACGGGGAATATATAAAAGGCGCCGTAAATGTAGCTAAGATTTAGGTAAACTTAATAGATATTCATATTTCGCACAAATTAAAATCGAATCCATCACGCTTATTAAGTACTCGTGTCACTTAACCATGTTACGGCAGATTCATTAACACTAAAAGCAATAAATGGACTTATTTTTAATAAATATCTTTAAATTTTTCCAAATGTCTCCAGGCAAAGTCATATCCAATGTCTTCTCGTCTCGACACCTCGAGTCAGCAAGAGACAGAAGCAGATTCTTCAATAGCATCCGACCAATCAAAGAGACCCAAAAAGAGGAATGGGTTTGAATCTGAAACCTCCGCAGATGAATGCGATACAGACAATGAAATGACATTCATAAAGAACCCTAATGGTAGAGAGAGCAAGCATTATAATGTGGACTTTAGTGCTGGACATATGTCCTTTTTAGGACTGCTCGATGGGGATGAGTCTGACTCAGAGAATGAGAACGGCCTGATGGATAAACTAGCGACTGCTATTGGACATCTATTTACTGAGTAAGTTTATTTTATTTATATCTTTTTTCCACTTCAATGCAATAATATTTTAATAATAACCCTAGCCCCCTAGCCAAACTAGTCTGATTTGGTAGACTTTGCACATCTAAAGACTGTCTACTGACCAGTAGTCAGATTCTAAATAGATCATTATCGCATCTACAATAGGTTCTAAATACGAACAATATTACATTGACTTATAAAACACAGCGACTCAAGTGCAGAAGAGATGAGCAATGAAGAAGATTCTTCAGCACCAGAACACAGCGACGCGGAACCAGGCAGCGACCATGAGGAGAACGAGAAGGCAGTTACGTTCACTGACGGTGAAGTTAAGGGGAAGAAAGAGACGGAGCACAAGACAGTGACGTTACAAGTAAGAATGAATGAGAATATATTCTTTTCTACTTTAGAATGTAATTAAAAGAGCCAAATCTAGGAATAATTGAAAGTACAATGTCTATTGATCTATAGAAATTTCAATGATTACTATATAATTATATATTTTAATTATTCTTGGTAAGCAAGATAAGATTGCAGATTATTATTAAAGAAACGTACCAGTTGATGATCTTATGTCTTTATTATCAGTAAGTAGAGGATAAAAACATAATATAGATCTTGAATTTCTTAATTTTAAGTGTCTTTATTCCACTTAGGATCCAGTCCGCGAAGACAGCGTGGACTCGGGCCTCGAGACAGAGAGTTACATAGACAAATCCTGCACCTACATTACAGTGGAAGCTAGAGACATGCTGAACTTAACTGTGACTCCTGCTGGGGCGAGAGCTCTGCTTGATCTAGCTGCCGCCTGCTCGGACAGGACTGCTGTGGTCACAGCTATTGTTACTGGAGAGAGTGGACTCCTGCTCGTGAATGATATAGGTAAACATTATCTTTAAACTTGTAAATTTGGGATAAGCAATTATTTTCACATAAGCAAATGGTACAGGCACTTAATAGTGGTGTTAGTTAGTTTAAATAATCAGACTATTTTATCTCACTAAGTAAGTATAGGTATTAAAAAAAAGGAAAACATGTCTTTTGTACTGTGGTTTTGTAGCCCGGTAGAGATAAATGTGTGTGTAATGAGCAGAATCATTTGCATTAGAGCCATAGTTTTTTTTTAATTTGTGTGTACAAGAAGTAGGACAGTCATTCAACCATCTTGTAACCCAAACATAAGCCTCGTTGCTTAGCTCAGCTTAGAAATTTTCAGGATATATACTATTACTTATTGATTTGTCTCCCAAATATCAAATTCTAAGTCGAATTGTTTTCTTAAAAGTAATTGGTCTTCCGGGTTATGTATTACGTCTGTCTACGGTACTCTGGCTTTTAGTAATGAATCGTTTTTAATAGGTCCGGGTTCAACAGTCCATTTGAAAACAAAGGCAGAGACAGATCTAGCTGGTAACGAAAGGATCATAGCCATAGCAGACTATGATGTGGATACAAGTCGACCTAGCACGCCAGGTAAAAAAAAACACTAGAATCTGAAAGGAATAGTTCCATTTTCGTTGTTTTATTTGATGCCTTAAACATAATGTATGATGCTTCGGATCGGCTATCTGATCAATCATCATAAACCCAATTACTGTCCCACTGCTGGGCACGGGTCCCCTCTTGATTACGAGGGATAAGGCGCACCACCACGTTGGCAAACTGATGGCATGTAGGTTTGCTCAATGTTTTCCTTTACTGTTTGAGCATGTGATAAATACCCTCGTAACTTCGAAAAGTCAGTGGATACGCCTTGGGATTGAACTCGAGACCTTTGACTTCTTTGTCCTCTGTCCATACCACTAGGCTATCACAGCGTCATGGGCGTATCAAGTGGGGGGGCCGGTTGGGCCGTGCCCACCCCAGAATGGCCTGGTGCACACCCTAGGATGTTGGGTTACCGATTGGATATTCTCATAGGTGTACCGTGCCCACCCTAGATGCCCACCCGCACCCAAAAAAGTCTAGATATGCCCATGCACAGCGTTGTTCAATAACATGTTGAAGTATGATTGCTTCTTTAAGGTTGCGATACATCATCAGGCGAGCTGTTAGAAGAGCCAACACGAAAGACAAAACCACTGATGACTGACGTCAGTCAAGAATGGGACTGGTGAGATTAATTTATTGTTTTATTAAAAACCAAATATTGTAAGAAAACAAATGGAACACAAGTAATGTTAAAAGTATCTGTTATTGAAGGATACTTACAGCACATCGAAATGCGAAAAGTTTTACCAGTTTTACTACATATGTATTTTTACCAGGTGTAAGGTGTTTGGAAATCATCGGTAATCTTACTTACTATGTTATAAGACTAAGAAAACTTACTGTCACGTTACTGTGCGTAAGAAAAATACACGGCAAAGCTGAGAACGGTAGTGCAATGTGCTGATTTTTAATTTTATATATTTTTTCTCAACAACGTAAGTACTTCTCTACACTACTAACTTCGAAAATTCCTTTCCTAGCGGTTGTTTTTGTCATAAATTGCATCATCTGTCAAAAAATAAATAAAATGTTGACTTGGACTTGGAGGCTCTGCGTTGATGAATCAGTCAGGGCAGATAAATATGTCATCATCATCATTATCAACCCATTAATGTCCCACTGCTGGGCACGGGTCTCCTCTCAATTGAGAGGGATTAGGCTATAGTCCACCACGCTAGGCTACTGCGGGTTGGCAGACTTCACATGCCGTCGAGAATTCTCTCAAGCATGCAGGTTTCCTCACGATGTTTTCCTTCACCGTTTGAGCATGTGATAAATACGCACATAACTTCGTGATACTATATAGAAGAAAGAAGGTAATAGATAGTATACTAGCTATTTCCCGCGACTTCGTCTGCGTAAAATAAGTACATTACGGCTTTTTTGGTATTGAAAGCGTCGGTATTGGTGGCGTCGTTATTGAGGGCGTCGGTATTGATAGCGTCGGTTTAGATAGCGCCGGTAATGTTGGCGTCGATTTTGATGGCATCGGTAATGATAGTGTCGGTACTGTAAGCGTCGACTTTGTTGGCGTCGGTATTGAATGCGTTGGTACTGAAAGCGTCATTATTAATGGCGTTGGTATTGGTGGCGTCGGTATTGATGGCGTCGGTATTGGTGGCGTCGGTATTGTTGGCGTCGGTATCGGTGGTGTCTGTATTGAAAGCGTCGTTATTGATGGCGTCCATAATAATGGCATTGGTCATTATTAATGGCGTTGGTATTGGTGGCGTCGATATTGATGGCGTCGGTATTGGTGGCGTCGGTAATGTTGGCGTCGGTATTGTTGACGTCGGTATTGAAAGTGTTGATTTTGATGGCGTCGGTATTGTTAGCGTCGGTATTGTTAGCGTCGGTATTGATGACGTCGGTATTGATGGCGTCGTTATTGAAGGCGTCGTTATTGAAGGCGTCGGTATTGGTGGCGTTCGATTTTGATGGCGTCGGTATTGTTAGCGTCGGTATTGTTGGCGTCGGTAATTATGGCATCGGTATTGATGGCGTTGGTATTGATGGCGTCGGTATTGATAGCGTCGTTATCGAGGGCGTCGGTATTGATTGGGTTGGTACTGAAAGCGTCATTATTAATGGCGTTGGTACTGGTAGCGTCGGTAATATGGCGTCGGTATTGAATGCGTCAATTTTGTTGGCGTTGGTTATGATAGAGTCTGTACTGTAAGCATCAGTATTGTTGGCGTTGGTATTAAAAGCGTCGATTTTATTGGCGTCGGTATTGAAAGTGTCGATATTGATGGTGTCGGTATTGAAAGCGTCGGTATTGAAAGCGTCGGTATTGTTGGCGTCGATATTGTTGGCGTCGGTATTGGTGGCGTCGGTATTGTTCGCGTCGTTATTGAGGGCGTCGGTATTGAATGCGTTGGTACTGAAAGCGTCATTATTAATGGCGTTGGTACTGGTAGCGTCGGTAATATGGCGTCGGTAATATGGCGTCGGTATTGGTGGCGTCGGTATTGAATGCTTCGATTTGGTTGGCGTCGGTATAGTAACTAGTAATCTTGGAACAGCTTCGAGGGCGGGTTCCCGGGCAGTGCGGCGGGAGGGGCGGCCAGTGAGTGGTCGGGTTCGCCCGCGCCGCCTCCGCCGCCGCCCGCCCTGCGCACGCGCCTCACCGATCTCACGCTCACCGTGCGGCTACACGATCTGGACCATTTGACCGTCAGTATCAATACTTTATCATCTATTAACTAACTTGTAAAATATTAAAAATACGGCATACTTAATATGTGTAAGTTTCAACCAACCACTAAGTCCACTGCAATAAAACATTGTTCTTGCCAGATCTTATGCCCTCAACGCAGTGTATCTAAGCTGCACGTGCTCCACCCCAGCAAGAACTCGACACGCTACTACATCGCTGTCGACAGAACCTCCAAGAATAATAACAAGAAGATTGTTGTCAGGTCACCGTTGCAGGTAATATATTTAGACTTAACCCTAAGTAACCAGTCAAGTTATAATACAATCTGAAGAAAATCAGAAATCTGAAAAGTAACAAATTACTAACTGACCGAACTGAAAAAAAAATATATAAATTCGGTTGAGCCGTTTCCAAGTAGCGCGACCACAAACACTGTGACACGAGATATTTATATAGGTATTAGATTAAGTCAGTCAGTAAAGAATTACTACGAAAAAAGATGGAGTTTTTTAACCATCCAAGTTCATAAACAATCAGCTGTCGACAAGCATCATACAAAGTGCAATAATTTCCATCTACATAACTAAATTCTATGTTCTCTAGATCCGCAACGAAACTTCATACGCCCTCGAGCTCTTCTACAAGAAGACGGACCTCCAAGCTATAGGAGTTGAACTGATCGGCTCTCTGACGAACCCCTTTGATGATAAAATGAGGCTGGCGGTGATCGCTCCGCAAGAGACCTACAACGTGCCGTTGTACATAGCTTACCACTGCAAGTTGTTCCTTCTGCCTTCGAACTTCGAGTAAGTCAGATTAAGAAACTTGTACATTTTGAAGTAGTTTTTGACTCTTTAACTTCTCTCTCATACACTTGACTCTTCGCTGACTATCTATTGTTATCCTAAATTTTAATTGTATGTCACTAGTGTTGAGGGCAATATTTAGGGCATAAATATAGGTCTGTATGGACGCAGAAACAGTCACATGTTCATCACATACCGAAGTCATAATCCACAACCCATTTATTGTGTCACTGCGGAGCACGAATCACCTCTCATTTGAGGGGGATTAGGCTATAGGCCACCACGCTAACCTAATACAACGCTTGACAGGCCATCGAGAAAATCTCTTAGACGTGCAGTATTTCTCACGATGATTTTCTTCACTGTTGGAGTATGTGATAAATACGCACTCTATAACATATCACACTAGGCTATCAGAGTACTCAGTTTTTGTATTTTATATCCAAATTTGAAGAAATAGTTTACAGTAATGTAAGTAGTAGGTATAATTTGTTATTATTCATTCAGGAGTTATCAAACAGCGACGCAAGGCATTTGGTGGATGGAACTGGCGAACGAGGTGGGCACGCCGCGTGACATGATCTGCCCTGCCAAGGACGGGGAGGATAAGCGGATATTCGCCATGAGGATACTACCGGTTGAAGGTAAGACATTTGGCTACGTCGACTAAGTAATTTACTGAATTTTATTTTATTATATTAATGTACTTGCACAAGATCGGCAACAGTGGCGTAATAGAGAAGAGACGTTCACTCAGCAGCGGGTGTCACCGCCGGCTACTGTAAAGTGAAACCAAATTCTACGTATTATGTATATTGTCTATACATAATATTGTATACGTATATTGTCTATGGAATTATGAGCAACTATACTGGAGATACGATATACATACCATCATCCCTGTCGCCACCAAAGGGCCAGGTAGAGGTGTACCAACGTACACCCACGTTTTAGGTCCCATATAATTTGGGGCCAGCCTATTACCAGCAACCGCGGGCACGGACCAAACTCCGAGCTGCTACTTATAATGTAATAGAAAAACCCAATAGCACGTTGCTCGACCTGGGAATCGAACTCAAGACCTTTTGCTCAGTCGTCATTCTTACGACTTTTAAACCAACGAGGCAGTCGAAATATGTTAATTTACCCATTCTTAGCAGCCCAATTTTGGCCTTGTCTCCAGGTTGTCAGTCCCACAAAGTGACCCGTTCGATTCCGAACTACTTAATCCGCGTGGTGCCGCCGCTGGCCATCTACAACCGGCTGCCGTACGCCACCGAGGTGTGTTGCGCGGGCGCCGCGTGGCGCATGCGCATCGAGGCCGGCGAGCGCGCGCACACATACACGCTCGCGCTCACACAGCCGCACCGCATCACCATCAACATGCACTACATGGGCCTGCCGTGGACTGGCAGCTTTACATTGTCACCAGGTTGGTATGAAACGGTAGCTGTTATTCCTTTTTTAAGATAAACTGATATATTATTATAATATCACACATTATAGTATGACAAGAATAATGTAAATGAAGCCAATAAAATGAATTGGCTTTTTAAATTTTAAAGAGAATTTGGAAATTGTTGCCGCCTCTTCTCGATAACGTCGTAACCGCGGAACCAGTAGGTACCTATTGACATTTTTTTTTTTTTATAGGAAATCCGCTTTTGCTCCGATTTAGGTATGGTGAGCATAGGTTGCTATTAAGTGTAATAGCAACCTTTGATAGACTCTTTAACCGAGTAGAATAGCCTATCTTAATTATGTTGTCCGTCTTAGTTCCTTCAAAGATTTTGAGAAAAATGTGAAGGAATTTTAACTATTAATATACTACTAATATAATATTATAAATGTGAAAGTTTGTACGGATGTTTGTTACTCCTTCACGCAAAAACCGCTTAACAGAATTGCCTAAAATTTTGCATACATACAGTTCATTGCCTAGATTATCATCACATAGGCTACTTTTTATCTATAGACCATGCTGGCAAAGCCGCAGGAGGTAGCTAGTTATTTTACAATTCTTCATGCTATTTTCCAGATGTAATTGAGAAGAGCGTTACCCTGAGCAGTGAGTGCGAGACGGATGGCGGCAACAAGCAGGTGCAGGTGTGCGTCACCGTGGAGCGGAACGACTGCTGGGAGGTGTTCCTGCACGCGCAGCACTGGTTCATCAACAAAACCGGACTGCCGCTGCAGATGAAGGCACAGAGCCACAGATATATTATTATATGATTCATTATTTAGAAAGAAAGATTTCAAGATAAGATTTAATTCATAAAATTTATTCATCTGCGTAGTAAGTTCTACCCCCTTTTCGCTCAATATTATCGCTTTATAGAGAAATCCTATCCAAACAATCTCCAACAACATTTTATCTTAATCAGTTCATTAAACAGATAGACGGACACACCTTCGCATTTTTAATTAGTATGCATTTAGCCTAACTCGTTAACGGCTACCGTCAGTTTATCATTACATTACATTACTAAAGTGCCTACTTACCTTCCTATTCAAACTTAA
Organism: Craniophora ligustri; assembly: GCA_905163465.1. Taxonomy (NCBI): domain Eukaryota; kingdom Metazoa; phylum Arthropoda; class Insecta; order Lepidoptera; family Noctuidae; genus Craniophora; species Craniophora ligustri. Next base: position 973,022 of record LR990963.1, read on the forward strand.
TTTTAAGTTTTATGTTTAATTTGTCGTATTTATTTCTCATCGGTCCTTATAATTTCGCGGTATTCCTGGCGCGTATTTTCTCAGCAATTAGTCTTCGTATAATTGGTTTTGCATGTTAAATTTTGCTTGCGTGATGAAAAATTAGATACGTGATAATTTGCTAAGTACTTAAACAATTCACATAGAACTTGTGTGGAGTTTTTGAAAAGCTAAATTATTGTCGCTACAAGTTTGTTTGAAGTAGCGGCTTACTCATTACCTATCATACTCCTGTTTGTAAGTATAATGTTAGCTATGGTAGCCTAGTGATGTGACCAGCGCAATAAATTTTGACGGTGAACAAAAACATCGTGAGGAAACCTGCATGCCTGAGAGATTTTCTTGATGAATTCTGTTCTGGCAGGTTCGCAGGGCGTAGCAGTTCCAACCTATCCTAATCACACTACCGATGCTACTCAATTTTACATCATCATCATCATCATCAGCCCATATTAATACATCAATTTTACATACATGGGACAATTTGCAAATGCGGTCTTTTGAGAATATGATATTCAGTGGGGCACCGGTGTTGACAATCAAAAGCACCTGTAATATTGGTCTGACTGAATTTGATGTGCAGGGTGGTCAGTCGGATACGTGGTACGAGGTCGGCGAGGAGCCGCTGCTGTGGTCGGTGGGCGCGGGGCGGGCGCGCGGCGGGCGCGGCGCGCGGCTGCGGGTGCGCGCGCACGGCTCGGCGTGGTCCCGCGGCGCGCGCCTGGCCGCGGCCGCGCCCGGCCTGCTCGTGTGCCCCCACACGGAGCGACGCACTAACTACCGACTTCTACTTAACGTCAGTACTTACGTTATTTACGTCACCTTCGTTCAACCCTGCCTTTATTCGCACTGGTTCAGTTGCGCCCCCTATTTTAACATAGCAAGAAATAAAAGTTTTCCCAATTTTCCACCCCCAAAAATCCTCCGCTACACACATGTAGTGGTTCCAATATCAGTAAATGATAACACAATTCATATTGAATTGGAAGCTATGTCACTGTAGGTATACTTACGTCAGTACTTCTTAAAAAATGAAAAATATAAAGTGTTTGTTTACATTAATTAAGTTTACGAGTTAATTAATCTAGAATTGACAATATGTTTGTCTAGTAGGAATCAATTTAAGTAAGTACTTATATTGGAGTTGGATTATCGACAAACAATTTGCACTAGGTACTAAGCAATCAGTCAGTGCTTGTTGCAGAAAATAGTAATTCCCCTTATCTTTAATTTAACCATCTTCTACTCCACAGGTAACCCTCTCAGAGCTATGCCCACAGCTTACAAAGATTGTGACCCTCCTACCATACTTCTTAGTGTACAATGATACCAAGAGACATTTACGTTTTATGGAGGAGAATGAAGCAGCAGACCTATGGAACGACCTATCTCCACAGCAGTGCACGCCATTCTGGCCCCAAACGGACTCTATGTCGATGCACTGCAAGTACAGAGACTCCACTGTCGTGTCCCAACACTTTCCAATCACGAAGAATCACTTTACCGTTCTGAGGATGGATAAGGGGGTGAGTTAACCTTGATTTACAGAAAACGCCGAGTGTAAAACTTTGATATTATATTAGTATTGTATGTGCACTTGTGAACGTTAAGACATTTATCTTTTATGATTTATAAAAATGAACCTAAACACACACAATTTAAAAACTAAATCGCTGTGGAACTAAGTTTCAAGACATACATTCAGTTTAGCGTGTTAATGATTATGTATGCTTGTAGATTAGTGATATACATACAAAAGCTTAAAAGGATGAGTAAAGTACGATGACATTTAGAAATACAGCGAGAGTAAAGCTAAGATATGAAATTTAAGGGGTTTAAAAGGACTGGATTTAATGGAAATGTCAGTGAAATTCATTTACAATAAATAAAACTACAATTACAAAATAAATTATTATTGCTACAACTTATAAAAGTAACTTATAACTATTATTAACCATACTTCGGTCTCGGCCATTCAGGAGTCAGGGTTCCATCTTCATGCAGGGTGTATGCTGCCCCCTTGGACTTATGTGACCATATCTTAACGGCTTTTAGATGAGCATCACTTTGCTCCTTAGCAGCAGACGGTGGGGGGGCAGGCTCAAATGGGGGTGCCTTAATAGATGCAGCTGCTGGAGACGGCTTCAGGAGAGTAGATGATGAGGAGAATGATTGTGATGATGAAAATGATACGGACGGGACTGGAGCTGGTGACTTTGGTTGCGTTACCTGAAACAACAAAACAGGTTATGAGATATAGGTAGATACTTGATTAGTTCATCAAGAATAGGAAAGTCCCATTTTAAGCATGTGTATACAATATAACTTGTATGAACAATGATCTATCTTTTTTTATGTGTGTTTGAGTTGTTTTCATGAGAACTTTCGTTTGCTTGTTAGTCTGTCTGTTGTCTCTGACATCACACAAAAACTACTAGATCGAATAAAATATCGTAATCTTTTTTTCAAAAATCGGGTCTAATATAAATATATGGAGACTCTATAATATGGAGACGTGCTCAGACTATATCATGTAGTAACCAAGGCAAACGTTTACGCATTACGTTTCTGTTTTCGACTTTGACTAACATATAGCACTTTTTGTTTGCTATAATCGACATCCATGGTTTCGAACACACGGCGAATAGCTTCTTTCTCATATTGAGCATTATTAAAATTAGATCATTTAGGTATTATATGTCTTAATTTATTGATTTCAATATTGGATTTCATCTTTTCATTTTCATAATTCATATCTGCAAATTTTAGTACCGCATCTAAAAGGAAGATCTATACTTACTGTATAATGAGGAACATGATAGGAACTGACTGAATGCAATTTAGAGTTATAATTCATCAATGGTAGATCACCAAAGTTCTCCACTTCATATGATGGAGAAACATTCTTAATCACAGTTGGTACATTATTCGTGTATGACACATCAAAGTCTTCGTGTCTCATGTTGTCTGGTGGAGGGAGAGGGGTTTCTTCTTCAGCAGTTTCGGGGAAGAATTGATTTCCAGGACCCGGGTAATTGTCTGATACTTGAGGGGCAGCAAAATGTTGACTAGGTACGCTCTCATCATTATCTGGTCTGCGGTCATCTTCAGCTTTGAATTGAGTTGGTTGTTCCTCTTGCGCATAAAATTTAAACTGAGATGGTCTGTCTTCTTGTGGTCTATTTGGTCCATAGTTTACTTGATACGCTTCTCTATTTTGATTAGGATATCCTCTATCACCTTGAGGCGCGTACTTCATAGGAGTGGCTTCAGTCACAAAGTTCACGTATTTCTTGAATTCAACCTCATAAGGTTTTTCATCTTGATACTTCATATCAATATTTCCTTTGCCAAAATTGTCTTTGCTAAAAGCTGGCTTTTGTGGATAGTCTCTTTTGAACGGTTTATAATTATAATCGGTATCTTTACTTTTTTCAAAGTATTTATCTTTTTCGTAAGCGAATTCTAGTAATTTGTCCAAATCCTGTTTGGATAGGTGTTTAACTAGGTTATTTATGTCAGCGTCCCCCAAACCTTCGTTAGTAGGACGTTTACTAACCTTGTAGGGTCTGCTGCCAGGGTAGGGAGGCTCATCGTCCTGCATAAACGGCGGGGGCGTGTAGGAGAACGCGCCATTAATGGGGATGGTCATGGGAGGACGATTGTAGAACCTCAACGGTGGACTTGAGTAGTATTTTCCTCTCTTCACTCTTGTATATGGTCTTGAATGACTGCATCCATTATCACTTTGAGCATAAACTACACACAACACAAACGTAACAAATAACACTTGTATTTTGAACATCGTATGACTGTTGCTCACTGAAAACTGAGGGAAAGTGTTTTTGTGTGCGGGTCTTATAAAAGTTGAGATGAAAGTGGTGCTAATTGAGTTAGTGCTTGCGGCCCGGCGTCGTCCACCCACGTCTGATGTAACTGTTACGTCACGGCTTTCCTGTTTATGTTAGAAGTTATTATCATTGTTGTATTACTCGGATATGTGAAATGTTTACATGGACCTTTTATCATTGTTGTGGGAAGTTGTGTCAAGTATGCAAGTAGGTATATCTATTTTTAAATATCTGGGTTGTGTAGATATTTGATTTGTATACGTGAAATAAAGTAGCGGAGTTCTTGTAGCACCTATATTACAAAATATATGTATGTACCTACGTCATTGGCACAATGACGCGTATGGCAGCGTAATAAGAACTAAATATGCTTGTACAAAAGTGACAGGTATAGCTAATTACATGACGTTATTGTGAGAAATGTAACTTTCACAGTTCACAGCGTAGATGTAGGTATCTATTAGAGGTGTTCCGTTAAATATTGAAAGAATTATGTCCTAGCGGCCTAGTGGTATTGGACTATTTGTACAGATGTCGGATCCAACAAATTACTTTCCATTTAAAAAGCATCGTTTATCAATTTCTATTTTTATTTAAATAATCACAAGATGCAACATTTAAAATACTAAAGTCACGTTCTATTATGAACAAGTTACACCCGATCCTCTATTTTGCTTCGTGTGATAATCTATACATATAATAAAACAGTAAAAAAACTGTGTCTGTACATTGAATATATTTTTTTAAAAATTATTGAGGGGGCTTTAGGAACAGTAAGAGAGCACGAATCCAAAAAAAAAATCAGTCTGTTTGTCTGTTTGTTTGTACACGCTAATCTTCGGAACTACTGGCCGGATTTGAATGATATTTTTGTTGTTGTATAGGTATTAAGTCTGGGCAACATATAGGCTATAATTAATTTTGGAAACTTGAACACCTGATGCAGAACCGCAAGAGACCAGCTAAACTATAAGAGATACAAAAATGGTACCATAGCAAAAAATGTTCCACGTGATGAGCATTTTCTGCTGAGAGAATAAATTTGAAGATCTGCAATACCTGATGTGGAACTCCAAGAGCCCAGCTACACCGTAACACATATAGGAATGACATCTTAGCAAAAGTTGTTCAGTCTGATGGGCATTTCATGCTGACTTATAAAAATCGAAGATCAGACATCCGATGTGGAAATCAAAGCTGTCACTAATTTTACTGTATATTATAAAATAGCATAAGCTGGGAGTACCTCCACGCGGTGAAGGCAGTCACAGTTTGCTGGGAGTACCTCCACGCGGTGAAGGCAGTCATAGTTTGAGACTGATTTTTGATGACGATGGTATATCAATGAAAAATAGATACTACTGGCCAAAACTACCATTTATTTTTTATTTTATTGAATAAATATTCTTCTAAAATATTCTTCAGGCTGGTTTATGTTATTTGAGTGTTTAAATTCGTTTTCCATTATCTTCGTGACACGGTAGCCTACCCGGTAACGCAGGGGAGTAGTCACTTTAATTGATCAGCTATCTTCACAATAAAACTATAACCATGCCTAGAAAGAGTCAAATCTTTCCCAATGTTCCAAACGAGCTAAAAGATTGAGGATCATACGATCCCAAGAATCTACCGAGGAGCGTCAGGAGAGACTTGATGGTGTACGAGAACAACAGGCTGCAACTCGCTCCGTGGAACATCCAGGTCTCGACAATCAGCGGTCAGTCGCGCATCATATTCTTCAATGTTCTCTCCATTGAAGAACATGATGCGTGACTGACCGCTGATTGTGAACGTCACACATTGTCTCGCGAATCGGAAACGTTTACCGATACAGAATCAAGCTTGAGTTCTCAGCGTATTCGCACATCTGATCTACTAACAGGTATTTTGAAACGAGTTATGAACGTGATGCGCGACTAACTGCTTGATCGAGGTTATCATACATTGTCCCAAACACGCACACAACAAAATGTACATAATCAGTTAGAAAGTGAGGGAGAAAGAATTGGTGGAGTACGGCATGAAGAGACAGAAGAAGAGCGCAACGAATGTTTGAATTCTGATCGTCTTCGACTCCTCTGAACAGAATGTCGATATCATCTGAAGAATCGGATGTGTCTCAAGACATAGCCGTAGGACAAGGCGACTTTCCTTGGGTTGATGAGAAACGGAGTGCATTTACGTATACTCCTATAATTGACTCCGCCACATATTCCGCCATCGGACGTATGGTTCTAAATAGTACTTTTTGTTAAGCTGTTAAATGGCAAAAAGAAACAAACGATATGATTGTGTTGCTCAGGTGGGAAAGTACATAATGGGTATTTCCTGTTGACTTACAAAAATGAAAGATCTGGAACGTCTCGAATCGTCTCGCGCAACCCGTTGTTTTCCCGTCCCCGGGCTCTTTGAATTCGACATCAGACGTTTCAGATCTTCGATTTTGACGATCCCGTTTTCGCTGGCATAAGCAACAGGATCCGCGTACGAAGTCGCGGGCAGGAGCTAGTAATATAATAATCACACTGTTTCGTAACATATTATGTATGTAGTGCATATAGAGTCTAATAGGTACCGATTGCTCAAAAAGAAAGAAATCACATTCAATTATTTTGATATCTAAGTGACAAAACCTTATATTTGCGAGGAGTAGGACGAACTATTAAACTGTTTTTATTAAACAGTAAAGAAGATAACAATAAAATTCCATTTACACTAATCTACCAGTCACCAGTTCTGCAGCTCACACGCAAAATAGGCACAGTGGTCGAGTTGTGGAAACTAGCGCCATATTACAATAGGTACCTATCATAATATCTTCAAGCATGTTATAATGATTGTACATATTTATTCAGTCGGCAATATGCGTCGAAGTTACCGGCGGGACAGACCGTCCATTCACCATCACCTTCAAGCCGTACACGCCTGGGGACGCGCCGGTCCGCATCGACAACCTGTGTGATGATCTGTTCCTCAAGCTGCACCAGGCTGACACTGGCCAGGTGGCACTGCTCAGCCCCTACCAGTCCCTGCTGTATACCTGGGATGATCCCGCCAAAGAGAGGAAGTTTATGTGGAACATTTATAACAATAAAGGAAAAGGTTTCGATGCGGCGTTTGAGCAGGATGGGTAAGTAATTGAATGAAATCACCATGATATACAAAATAAAACTGATATCTAAATTGTTAATATGTCTGAAAAATACAAGAATGAGGCCTGAATACCATTCGACATTCCATATACATGCTTGATTGTAATGGGTCTTGCCTGTGACAAATAAATCTTTCTATTTTACAAGGGAAAATTAATTCAATGTCAGCATACCTAAGAACGTGACGTTTCCTATTTCACTATCAAATACCAGTATAATATGACAGTACGCATCAATAATTTACTTTACAGCTATGGCGAGGAAAAAGTGAGTTTCCACTCGGTGAAGCATTCCACCTTGGTAGCCACAAGCTCCGTTACTTCAAAACTCTCTTCAACCCTCAAGAGACTAACGCCGAAGTCACCAGAACCGTGCTCCTCCAGTAGTGACGATTCTGATAGTTCGGACTTACCAGAAACACACAGCAAGACAAAGAAGATGAGGAAAGACAAGGTCATCGTGTACTGGGTGTCATACATGGATGGATATCAAAGAGTCTTCGCTCTAGCTCAGGATGAGAGAATAGCCTACCAGTACAGGATGCGGATCAATGCGGAGAGGAGTAACTATGAAGTCTACATGTCGCTATCAGGGATCAGTTTGTCCGTCTGCGTACAGACTCACACAGGCGTCAAAGAGTTAGCGTATGTGAGTATGACAGATTCATTACCTAGATGGGAAGTCAACGTGAACCATAAATGGAAGCAACTCTCCCCTGACTTGACATCCTGGATTGAAGACAAGTATCAAACAGAACAGAAGAAGTGTCAGCTGAAGGAATATATCCATTTAGATTTAGAGAAAATGCAAATGACTAAACCTTTTTTCTCAGAACTGCGCAGGACGTATAATCCAGGTGTATGGTTACAACTTCGCAAATCTGACACTTATACCTATTGTCACTTGAAATGTCAGAGGTTGCAAATCGACAACCAGCTGCATGAAGCTGTGTTCCCGAGCGTGCTATACCCTGCTCCAATACTCGCTGATATAAGATCGAGCAGGGGTCTCAAACCTTGCATAGAAATCGTTGCGTTGAAGCAACACCGGCCGAGCTTAAACCAGGATGTGTATAAATACGTAAAAGTGTTGATTCAGGAGTATTGCGTGAACTTAGACCGTGGTTTCGTGAACTACGTCTTCGATATTCTAAACCATTGGAAGATTCAGGAGAAACCAGCTGTAAGGTTGCGCGCAGACCTTGCTCTAGTCCATATGCCTCTGCCAATTATTGCGATAAAGAGTCAAGTCAACACCCAGAAGAATGTCCTCTTCGAATACATCCACTTGTCTCCAATAAAGCTGGTGTTAAGTCTGTCATCTCGAGGGTATACTGCGGAGGCCAATACCAGCCCTAGCAGGACCCGGTTTGGCAATAAGAAAGAGAATCGGCCTAAGCTGTTCAACAGTGACCTACTGGAGTATTTGTTTAACTCCTGGGGATCTTCATTATGCGATATGAAGGATGTGGTTATAAGGTGAGTAGTTTTTTTATAAAACATGAGAACGTTATATCCTAATATTATTTCTTTTCGACTAAATTTATATTTCTATTCAATATAAATAGTCTAGTTTAAAAATACAAGACTGTAGTAACTACGACAAGTAAGTTTATCTGTAGATCATATTTGTAGCTTCTTATTTGGAAAGCAGACTTGCATAACAATTGGTCTGTAAATCGGTTGATGATGAAGTTAGCAGTTGCATTACATAACTAAAATATGTATATAGCAGATGTATATATATATACAAAAATACATATATATAGGTATATATATTATATATACACATTACATAAAATATTATAACATAAACATTAAATAAACAAATACTTGTATATTTAATAAAATAGCCCTCTTCTTCTCTCCTAAAATGTTTTTACTTTGCTGTGCCCGACAGGGTCCATGATGATCTGATTTTAATTTAAGTCCATCTGTAAAATTACCATGGAATGCAATAAAAAATTGAGTATTGAGTATTACATTATGACTGTTACATAATAATATACTACCGATGATTCACCAAAGCACCTCGTCATTCCAGGATGTCATACCTTGAGTTCCGCAACGCTCCGATCCCGTTATCGACCCTAGTGGATCAAGCGTCCCGTCACTACTGGATGCAGCTAGTGCAGCAATTCTATGTCTTGGTCCTCGGGCTCAATATTCTCGGGAACCCGTACAGCCACATTGGAGACTTCTCCAGAGGACTGAAACAGTATTATGAACCTTGTATGGTAAGTTTTATGATAGCAAATCCAAGTGCAAGTTCAAATTGACGTACATAGTTAAAACTTAAGGCATATAACGACAACGTTTTTAATTATTTCATACATGAAAAAAGTCCAACGATTTCTTCTTTCTAAAGGGCACAGCGTTGGGCCGTAAAGTGATGGATGTGGCTTCTCGCCTGGAGGACGGGGCAGCGGCTCTGTTGGGTCTTAGAGCAAGTCCTAGCACGAAGACCAGTGCCATGTTTGATGACCTGCCTAAACCGCAAACACCTAGGCGGAAACCAGGTGAGATTTCATTCATATTCATATAAAAATAAATATAAAAACAAACAAAATAAAAAAAGGCAACAATGAACATCTAATAATAAATGAGTTTTGTGTATCTAGTGTTTGCACTACCTGAACTAAGAATAATAGGTATGAGTTAAATTAGCAATTTCTCAATATTTCCTTATTGTTTTGTCTTTTAAACACAAACGATTTTTCCATGTGCATTGATTTCAGGGAACACTTACCATTACATTCTATATGCTGTCTTCCAGTCACAAGAAGTAAGTTCTGTAGGATTCAATGTAATGTTTTCAAATTGTAGGTGATGTCCCTCAATTGAGCAACGACATCCCCGAACTGGTGATAGAAGGGGACAGCAATAACCAAGTCAGCATCGCGTTGGCACTTACAGCACTTGTGGCAAGACCTACTTTTGGTAAGCCTTTTTTTAAATTGATTAAATTTTTATTTTATACTTTTATCTTAATGTGAAGATTGAAATATTCATTGATTTCTTTATTTATATCGACAACTACTCAGTATATTTATTGGTACAGTAATCTAATCTTTTTTAAATATGACATGTATCATGTATTTTAAACAATATACATAAAATACCGCGATGTTGCTTTCAAATATTCGAGAAAGAACTAGTACCTACCTACCTACTGTGATAAAATCCATAAAAAGTACTTTTATTTCGCCGTAATTTTTCAATTAATAAGCTAACGGTTAGGATTTTTTTAATTTTCTGTTTATTTTAAAGTATTCTTTTTGAACTAAGCATGGTGATTATTAAACTGTATCAAATCATTTCCAATTTTAATTGTTTTATTACTTGTCGGCAGCATGATAATTATTATTATAACGGGAAAATGGATTAACTTACACTTTTCATGAAATTAAATTATATTTCCTGTCATAACTAACTTTCTTGAAAAGTTGGAAGTAATCGGGTTTCTTTGTAAATATTTGTCTATTATTATACTATGATGTTTCTTATTAGTAGATGTGTTGATTATTGGTAATTTTATGTTCTCCGTTTGTTTTCGTCTGCGATGCGGACAGATGACGACTGTGTTTTTGTGAGAAGTGAGTATATTAGTGCATGTCATTACATATATACATTTTTATACAATGTGCATGGATATGGCCTGAAGCATGTAGACGTTTCTCGAAAGTTTTGTATAAAGCTTAGCTATGTATGTATTACATTGTGTATCTATCAACTATTTTAAAATATTCCTAGCCTGCGAGTACTGTAATGAAACAAAAATAATCTAGAAGTAGAGCTCAAGCAGTCAAGGAACCCGACTGCGAGAAAATCTATAGATGCTGCGTTCCATAAGTGCGTAGCTTTAACCTCGATGATCGAGCGTCCCATAACTGTTCGATGACCGACTCGATAACTCTATACTTAGTTGACAATAAAATGAGCTGTATGCTTATCATAGACAGATGAGACCTAAGGCGATTTTTATGCTATACTTAGATACCTGCCGACAGAACTTGCGTTCTCTAAATGCCTGTATGAACGAGCACTTAAAACCGCTAGCCTTGGACCTTATGCTAATAATAATAAGGGGTGAAATTTTGTCTACTGCCAAGTATTTTCTGATTATATTTTTTCATAGTGACATTGTAATTGATACTGTTGTACTTTATACCAGACGTGTGTCGCGAGGCGGCGCGGGCGTCGCTGTCGCGGCAGCTGAACGTGAGCAGCGCCGAGAGCGCGCTGAAGGCGTGTGTGGAGCGCAGCGGGGGCCGCCTGCTGGCGCGCCGCCGCCTGCCCCGGCACACCGGGCACATGGAGGTTACTAACTCAGGAACAATAAACTTCATCATCATCAACCCATTGAGAGCTCATACAGACGGGCGTCGACTGCAGTCGTCGACGAAAGCAATATCAGTTCTAAAGTCGACGTCTGCAGACGTCGTCTGCTGGCAATGTGCTGCCCATGTGTATGAGCTTTTACTTTCCCATTGCTGGGCACGGGTCTCCTCTCATTTGAGAGAGATACGGCTTTAGTCCATCACGCTAGCCTAGTGTGGGTTAGCATACTTTACACGCTATCGAGAAAGTGTTTCAGGTATGCAGGTTTCCTCGCCACTGTTTTCCTTCACCGTTTCAGCATGTGATAAATACCTACGCTTATAATTTCGAAAAGGCAGCAGTTTCGAATTGAAACTTTTGACATGTCAATCCACTGGTCCTACCTACTAGGCTACCATCGATTTTTTAACATAGTTACATTCAGTCATAGGTACATTTGACAATATTGCACTAGGACCTACACCTATGTTTCTTTTACCTTTTCACATTATTAGAATAAAGCATTAATTCCAGTCTGACAACAAGTTCTCGTTGCAGGGCGTCCGGCCGTACTCGCAGCACGCGGCGCTGGGCCTGCAGCTGCTGACGCTGCTGGCGCGCGGCCACTACGCCGACACCGACGCGTACATTGCGCACGCGCATCTAGGGCCCACCTCCAACTGTACACTACTTATTTCTACGCAGTGAGTACGAATCTAGTCTAATTTGAAAGCCCTGGATGATTTTTGTGATCATTGATTCTTTCCACGGTGACAAATAAGTAATTATGCGAAACATTATCAAGTCAGGGTGACGTAATGTAAGAAAGTTTGTCGGAATGACAGATTATTATGGGTGGGCTGTGTGTTTTAACTTACTAAAATACAATGATGGCCATATGGAGTTCATGACGTCAAGCCAATAAAATTATTGATCTATCACCTTCCGTAGTATAAAAAACCAGCCAAGTTCGAATCGGACTCGCGCACGAAGGAACTTCCTTACCATTTACCGGCTACCTAATGGCGTTATTAATACTGAGCAAAAATTCATGATTTTTGTATGGGCGCCCTTTTAAATATTCATTTCATTCTATTTTTAATAGTTGTCATCAGTCTTATAGAGAACCTAACAGACTAGGGTAGGACACTGTCCTCGATGTAATGTTAGGTATAAATGATGTACTGTCTCCAGGCATATATTCATGGTGCGAGCCAGCGGCACGAGCGGCTCATGGCACGTGGAGTGGGCGGTCAAACTCGATGACGTCATCGGTTCCCCCATAGTGCAGGGAGACAAACTACTGCTTAATATTAAACAGGTCAGTATTATACAGTTTGTATAGGTGTTTTTAACCGCTGAAGAAAATAAGTGTAATGTGTGTCGTTGTAGCTTCTAAACGGACAAACCGGTTTTGATGTTTTTTTTAGTTTGATAGGCGACTATGATCGATATTATTTTTTAATGCTCTGTTTGAAAATCTGAAGTTTTTTTGTTGTCATTTAAAAATGAAAAACAACTTTAGGTATTTTTTGTACGATCGGATATAAATAATAATATATTCTGGACGAAAATAATTAAATGAATAGCTATTTAATTGATTTAATGCGAGTACACAGTGGTTGCTTCCTTTCTCTATGTCAAAAATATGATAATTTAATTATAATCATTGTTTAACTGTATTTGGTTCTAATAAATTTCCCTGACGTGTATGAAATTCCAGGACGAGCTTGTAAATTACTTCTCCACTGATGAAAAAGTGATAGAAGTATCAGACCCCGAGGTACTGAACTGGCTGCACTCCAAGATCGAGTGCGCACTCATACTGGCCTTAGAAGACAAGAGATGCTCTTTAAACGAATAAACACACATTCTGATATACACTGAAAATTAGGCTCAATTCATATTGCAGCAAAGTCCAAGCTATGAAGCAATCAGAATCATTTTTAGTGTACAATGCTTTGAACTTTATCTCCACTGGTGAAATGTTCAAATTTGAATGGAATGAAGAAATTACGCGCGTCGTCCTTTGATGCTGTTGAAGCATTGACTCAGCAGCAATGTAAGTTGAGTCTAACACTAAAACCACGGTACTATTGTAATAAAATAAATGATTTGTACGACATAAAGTTTAAGAAAAACCACTTTTTAATATTGGCATTCGTATAAATAATGGGGTTACTAGCCGACGCAGAAACATTGAAGCTACCTGACGACAAGTGGCGCCAACTAGTGATGCTAACAGACACTATCGACGACATATGTCTCACGGCAGACCCCATTTTTGTTTATAAACAGAAAATAAAAAAAATAAAAAAAGCAAAATTCCTTCTGCCAAACTGAAATAGGTGTTTATATGAACTGTTTAACGCATAGAATAATGTAACAGGGATATTTCTATAATATTCTATAAATGGGCCATCTTCGTATAAAACGTCGGCTGTACCTACTTGAATACTTATTGTCCACATTATTTTGTTCCTTACAGAATACTTTTTATGCAATAAAAGTTGTTTTTATGTCATCATCATCAACCCATTAATGTCCCACTGCTGGGCACGGGTCTCCTCTCAATTGAGAAGGATTAGGCTATAGTCCACCACGCTAGCCTACTGCGGGTTGGCAGACTTCACATGCCATCGAGAATTCTCTCAAGCATGCAGGTTTCCTCACGATGTTTTCCTTCACCGTTTGAGCATGTGATAAATACGCACATAACTTCTGAAAAGTCAGTGGTGCGTGCCTTGGGTTCGAACTCGAAACCTCTGACATCTCAGTCCACTGGTCACACCGCTAGGCTACCACAGCCTTGTTTTTATGTAGCCAAGTTTATTTTATGTTTGATTAATGTTACATAATATTTGTTTTGGGGACGAAAACATACCGAGAATTTTACATTTTTAAATAATAAATAAATATAAGTTGGTTTAAGAAAGTTTCAAAAACTCAAAAAATTCTGCACTGATAAGAGCTCAAATTTTGACGGTTCAAAAGGTTTTTATCATAGACTGTGCCATAGAGCGTGGCAAACTAGTATATTCTAGTTTGCCACGCTCTTGAGATTTTTAGAAAAGTATTCTGTATGTAACAAACCGCAAGATCATCAATATTACTTTTTTTTTTTTCAATGGTTTTTGATTTGGAATAATGCAGGGGACATATCAAAATATGCCTGATATCTGTTTCTAAACGACAATAATTTGAAAACAATATTTGTACCTAACTCATATTTTTAATCTCTGAATCTAGTCAATTTATGCATACATTAATTTTTATATATTTGCAAAAAATGAACGTTTCAAATCATGCTGCTAAATTGTTTTTGATACAAAACAGCTTATCAAGCATATCGCTATAATATTCTATTGGCATTTAATATGTATATTGAAATTAACAGGAAAGATTAAGCTACAAGAAAACTACATTAACTTATTGTTGTTAAATGTAACTTGTGGGTGTTGTAAAACGAATTGTAGTTAATATTTATGTCAGCCGACTAAGTGTCGAGTTGTAGCGCAAATTATAAAACAGTGCAATTTCATTGCCTAATTAATTTAGCTGTACTCACTGATATTCTAATAAATGTTAACAAATATTTTCGTAACAAATTACTATTTATATTATTTTATGTAGTCGATCTATGAGCTTTAGTGAATAAGCTTGTTATTTGTTAATAAATAAATACATATTGTAATCATTTGCTGTTAGAGTAGGTATTTATAAGCTACCTACCCAGTATTCGGACAGATTGAATGTATTTCGATTTGGTGTGGTTATTTTTAAGATGTTTTTGTTTCTATAAGTGTTGAAATAGACAGCAAAATCGTCATATCGCACAAAACTTATCGTAGGCTCCACTAAGCATTACTCTTTTAATTTTGTAGTAGGCGCAAATTTACTGAATTAGTTTTGCACTTTTTAATGTTGATCTAGTACTATTTTGCATCAATAACACCGACTAACGGCACTGTGGTGTGAAAAAGTAGTTAAATGTGTACTTTTATTATTCTTTAGTAGATATTTTGTGCTCTTTCACCGACGAATCAGGGCAGTGGCGTAGCGTGTGTATTGGCCGCCCGGGGCCGTCTGGAAATGTGCCGCCCCCTTTTCTAGTAGTATAAAAAAGACGTGGCACTTGATGGCCCCGGGCGGCATATGAAAGGGGGCGGCCCTTTCATATGCCGCCCGGGGCCATGGCCCCCTCTGCCCCCCCCCCCCCCCCCCCCCTGAATCAGGGACCGTCATTGTCAAAACATGGATATTGTAATGCCCGTTGAGTTGATTGATTAATCACCGCAGATTAATCATAACTATTGATTAATGAATGATGCGATAGTTATTATTATTATTAAAGATTACGAAATAAATTTAACATTCGTTGGTTATTGAGACATTAAATTAGATATACTTAATATCGAGTAGTCTCCCAACACTATCTGAGTATGCTTGGCGGAGTCTAGCTATTATATTCAACCGGGCAGTTAAAGTGAAGCTTAGTTCAACGCAAATTAAGGGCACACAATGCTTACATCGAAAACTAAATCATGAAACTTGAATGTTTTTTAAAATTGGAAAATAAAATGTGAATCTTATATTTGGTGTTTTTATTTGTGTATATAAATAATATACGTACTATTTTTAAACAATCCTCTTCTTGAGTAATATAGTTTCTGCCAACACAGGACAACTTTATACTTTTACAGAATTCATCAAGTGCTCTTTTTTATACCAATTGTAAAAAAATATCAAAAACACCCATGGACCAATTATAACTCTTATTATCATACACATTAGGTCCAAAGGGGTTTACCACAAATATTAATGAACATACATTAAATGCAAAAGTATTTTTGTATTCTATCCGCAGTAATATACTAATAAACTTAGTAATTATCATATTTAACTATTTGAGTGTTTTTTATACTTAAATAGAATTTACCATTAATACAATAATTGTACATTTGTATGCCTAATATAAATACATCTGTCCCATACAGAGCCATTACATAAAGATATACATACACCTTATACTCAACCCCTATTACATAGGACCTAAAACATACAGCAAGTATGAGTGTACATTAGTACACCTCTCCACTTGAGAACGACAGGCGTGATGGTATGTATGTATAATACATCTTGTATTTTCAATACAAAACTTGCATTGTTTTATTTCTTCTCCAACAAACACTGCTTTCATTCAAACATGGTAAGTTTATGATAATATTATTATCATTAGCAGCAACTGGAGGAAAAGAGCCGAAGATCAAGCACTATGGCGTTCACTAGGGGAGGCCTACGTCCAGAGGCGGACTAATATAGGCTGATGATGATGATGATGATAAACATTTTCAAAAACTTCACTCATCTGAATTATCACCACTAGAGCTGTAGTCGCAAACTAGTGATATCTTTTTATTTTCGGTTTTATCTTTTATTTCTTTTTCAACGTCATCTTTGGTATCTTTAAGACCATTATCTAGTATATTATTTACAATAGTCACACTATGTGGTTCATTTGGTTCTGGTTGTTCAACATTATTTTTGCTTTTGAATGAAGTATCATATATATCATTCTGTACCTTCTTACTATCTGTACTTTGTATTGTAGTGTCACTTATTTTGTCTTTAGTCTTATTCAAAGTATTATTATCAATCTTACTTCTTTTAAGAGTGATACCTAGATTATTTCTAGTTAACAAAGTACTCTTACCTAAAGATTCTTCTTTTTTTAACCCTCCAAAACTGGTTAAGAGGCCACTAGAGCTTGGTAATGCTGGCGTATTGAGAATCTTACTTCTTGTGTGATTTTGGGATTCTTCTATGCTTTTTGAGGGTCTGAGTGAGAGGAGAGATGCCATGTTTCTATCATCTTCATGTTCAGGTAATAGACTGATGTCTAGAGAAGATTTCGTAAGGAGCAGGCCGTCGTTGACTGAAGCTTCTTCTAGCTCTTTTCTTCTCTTCTGTAAATTATAATGTTAAGACACATAAGTAAAATGGTGTGACATGTATTATGTTGTCTACTTAAAATTATGTAGTTATTTCACTCCCTTAATGTTGGTATTTTTGACATACCTATGTGGTGACAACATTGACAACTATGTTTTGACACTTGTATGTAATAAAATAGCAAAAGACGATTTTAGACGGCCTGATTAGCCCAGCAGTAGTTAATACTGCCTGCTGTTAGAATCCCAGTAGGTTCAAATGTTTGTGTGATGAGCATAAACATTTGTATCGGAGTCATGGGTGTATCTATGTATAATATGCATGTATTTATATAAAAAGTATATGAACTTTCTAGTATCTGCAACACAAGCCTCGTTGCTTGCCACAGAACTAGATGGAGCTGTGTCCTAATGTCTAGAGATATTTATTTAAAAGTATATATTACTTACTCTAAAGTTTCTTCTCAAAGAGCAGTTGGCCTCATAATCATCTTTCCACACAGACTCGTTTCTTCCCACCAATCTACCAAGCCTAGGTTTGTCTAGTTTGGCAGCATCTTCATCACCAGTTTTGTGTTCCAGCCTGAACATGGCATCATCAAACAGTTTCTTCTGAGTTTCCTTAGTTTCAGGAACAATTTGTCCATTGTCCGTAGGGTCCCATCTGTTTTCTTGGCGTCTGGCTCCTGACACTATTACATAGTCTAAGTTCTGAAAATATACATAAGGATTCATTAAAATTACTATTTGAGATATGTAAAATGAATACTGCTATAATACAAAACAACATGTCTCATCAAACCATTTATTATCTCACTTCTGGGTGCCAGTCTCATCTTATTTGAGAAGAACTATCCTAAAGTTCACCACGCTAGCCTAATGTGGGTAGGAAGATTCTACACACTATTGAGATAATCTCTCAGGCATACGGCATTCTTATCAATTGATTTTCCTTCACCATTTGAGCTAGGAACCTTTAACTTTTTAGGCTTTCTAGGTTAGGCTTTCACCACTATGACATCGTAGGGACCAAGGAAATATCACAGAATACTTACTCCAGGATCAGTTTTGATTTCAAAATGATTGTCGCACAAGTGGCACTTCATCCTAAACTGGTACACCGGAGTAGTGTAATACATTCCAATCTTCGTCTTCTCAGCGTTGTACCTCACTCCCATCCCGATATGATTGTTGCACCCGTCACACCAAATGTTATATGGCATTTCAAAACGGATGATCAGAATGCCTAAGTGCAGTTTCCTGGCTCTCTCTCGTAATGCATGGGTCCCCTTGAACTTGTTCAACCCGCCGACTTTAGGGTCGTAGTCGGGGGGATAATAAAGGTTTTGGCCTTTGCGCTCACCCATTTTTCTGCCTGTAAAGTAAAATTTGGATTATTGTTATCATTTATTAAAATGTTACTTGAAAGACATTTATGATCTTTATAATTACCTCAACTAGTATTCAATTATTGAAACTATACAATAATTTGTACTCAGATTCCTAGAAAACACTAAAATACAATAATTTAACTATTGTAGTGATAAGCAGGTGGAGTAAACGAGTTTATAGAATTGTCAAATTGTCAATGTCAACAAAACTGCTATGTTATGCTGTCAGTTGAAAATATGAATTTCGGAGATTCAGATTTCAAAGGTATGTAAAGGAGCAACGATGATTTCTTAAAAGTAATACCAATACCTCAGTTAAACAAATCTCAAAATATATATTTGATTATGAAATATTACAACATTTAAAATGGTTATTGTTTAATTTACACTATCAGTAGTGTGATTTTTTCAGAATCGAATGATGTTTCCTTCTTAAACAAATTGGTATTAGACTAAGAATTTAGTCAACAATCTCATCTTCTTGAGTCGATTCAGCTGTACAGGAGTTATTTGCTATCGAAAAAGATATGAATGTGAAAAAAGAAAAAGCAGTATGCAGGAAACAGATGGGTTTCGTATTTGCTGCCTATTCGCATGGGAAAAAGCGTTGAATTTATTTATTGTTTAGTGGGAAACTATCAGCATCTGCATGCCGTGTGCTGCGTGTGCATACTATCCTGACCTCCTTTCCGTAAATTCTGATTTGATTATACCATAAACCAAAATAGAAGAAATTGTATGGAAATGGCAACTCAGTGACAGCTGTTTGACAGCCCTACTTTTATTTTCGTAAGAATTATCTTCCTTCGAGAATATAGTTTTTGTTGATTGTATTTGTTTGTTCGTTGTATATTCCACATTCCACTTATTATTATTTTCATGGATATATTCGCACACACTAGTAGTAATGTGAAGTGCGATGTCGAAGACTATTAATAGATTGATCCGCAGTTAGTTGATGAATCGTCCGATTGTGATGGTTGACCAGACATATTGACGAGTTATTTAACTGAAATGGGCAGAAGAGAGGAGCCCGCTTGGGCTAGTGGCACTGTAGGGCTGGTGGCTGCCAGGGAACGCGGGGATCTGAACAGAAAGTTTCAGTCTCGTCTTACAGTGACCCGACCTATGATCGACAGACTGGGACTGGAGAAAGAACTTCATGGGCATATGGGATGTGTCAATTGCCTGGAATGGAACCATGATGGATCGTAAGTTTTAAAAAATATTCGCTTTTATCCTTCAAATTTGTATCTGTATATAAACATACATATACTTCTAGAATTCTGGCATCGGCATCTGATGACCTCCACGTAATGTTGTGGGATCCTTTCCGCTACAAAGAGCTCATGAACATTGCTACAGGACATACTGGGAACATTTTTTCTGTAAAGGTGAGTCTATGAAATTGTTGACAATGTTCAATAAATTATGTGTTCTTGTTGGATCAGCATAAATACATACTTACACACAAGTCTATAAACAACCATAATGAGAACAAATCAATCTAAAACAAAGGAATATACAATATACAAAATAATGTAGCCTTGTGAAAATAATGTGTTTTGTCACACATATTGTTTTATTTGGTAATAAAAGAAGTAATTTTATTGTACCTAAAACCTTATCAATAAAATAAGTTTCATTGACAACATTACAAAAGAGTTGAAAACAAGAATGAGTTGTCATATTTTTATTATAATTATCAAATATGCCTATTTGCATTGTTACCCTTACACTATTTATAGTATTTAACATGCATTGTACTGAATGAATTACTTTTGATTCTTAATAGAATTATCAATACTAAGCTATACCAAGGCCTATACCTAGCATTATAGTATGTAAATTAATTCTCTTTCCTTTTTTTATATTGATATTTTATTTTATTTAACAATATAAATAACAATTCTTAAATAGTATAATAATAGATAAAGATTTTATCAATGTCAACACAATATTGTTGCACAAAGAGGTTTTGATTTTCAGTTTCTTGTCTCTATATAATGAGGTTTACGGTCAAACAGGTCTGTTTATAAGTGACAAAAAATGAAAACTGGCCAGATAGCACCTTAATCCCAGATACATTCAAAATTAGAACAGAATTTGTATGTATGAGGATTTGTATGTAACTAAATTGTCAATGTTAAATTATACCAATCACCTATAGATATTACCCTTCAGCATTCCTTATGTATATTCATGGGTGTATCTACATCAAGAGATATCAGGCTATAGCCTCAAAAATGGGAAGAGATCCATGCCCAGCATGGAACAGTAAATGGGTTGATGATGATGACTGATAGTATTTCACAAGTATTATTGATTATGTTGTGTGATATAAGATATTATGTTGGTGGGATAAAGATTGAATTTTTTCACAAGGTCATATTTTATGATATCAATTGGTGACCTACTTTCTTCCAAATGTTTGCCTGTCCTTGTAACAAATTTATCATTTTGATAATAGTATTACTTTTATTTTCTTATTGATAACAAGAGCTAATCATTCACTGTGAAGATTCAGGTAATATTTTTTGTTTGTTTTTGCAATTTAATTTAGTATGATGCATTGATGTCAAAGTCCAATGTTTTGTTTATATTTCAGGTATTTTTAGGTAGTAGGTAGGTTTCCCAACAATGTTTTCCTTCACTTTGCATGTGACAAATACACACGTAATTTTGAAAACTGGCGCATGCCTCAAATTTGATCTTGAGACATTAAGGTGGAAGCTTCACGGTAGCCCTCATAAGACTTTTTCATGAAATAGGCAATCAATGCAGTTATATGCACTTTGAGGGCTGTTTTATTGATTTAAATGATTATAATTCTGTAACTAAATACCTATTACAGGCGCGAATCATATTTTGTTTAATGTTCAGTCTGACAATGACCGGCAAATTGCAAAAAACGTACGGTAGCCCGCGGAATTATTTCCGCGGGCTACCGTGAAGCTTCCACCTTAACTTAATTGACTAGCTTTTGCGCACGAGTTTGTCTGTGTAGAATTAACCCCCCCCCCCAAGAAATTATCAATTTCGCATTCAAAGGCACTCCGTTTTCATCCTTTTAATAGACGATTTTCGGGACGAAAACTGTCCTATGTCCTTCCCAGGGACTCAATCTGACAAGCAATACATCTTGTACCTATATCATTTCCGCGGTTTAAGCGTGAAGAGGTAACAGACAGACAGACACACTATCACTGGGGACTTTGTTATGCCGCTTTTTCTTCTCAGCAAAAACACTAGAAAGCAGTGAAAGGTTTTTTGGGGCTGTTTCTACTTTGAATAAATTATATTTTGACTTTGACTTCGCATTTACAATCGTTATCAACCCATTATTGTCCCCCTGCTAGGCATGAGTCTCTTCTAATTTTGAGAGGGATTAGGCTATAGTCCACCACGCTAGCCTACTGCAGGTTGGCATTTATAATATAGTATGGCTTGTTTCCAGTTCCTGTCCCCGGATACAATAGCGACCTGTGCGGCTGACGGTACGGTGCGTGCGCGCAGCATCAGCTCGAACGCGCCGCTGTTGGAGTGCGTGTGTCACTGCGCGAGGGTCAAGCGCCTCGCCACCGCTCCCGACAACCCACAGCTGCTGTGGTCCGCGGGGGAGGACGGCCTTATACTGTGAGTGGAATTGTCGCTTAAGGCACTAGCACATTAAATTTTTCATTCTCGTATATAAGCTGGTTGTAGACATATCGAACGAACAAACAATCATATTATAATTATCACTAGTGGTCGCCAAGGAATTCAATCATAATTATTTAAAATTGTAGGATTTTTTGCATAATAAAAAAAAAATAGAATTCTGCACTCCTTCTCTGTATAAACCAGTGTCGGATTTATATTTTTATGAGTGTAGGCCACTTTATATCTGCCGCCCCATATGAGTGGAGGCACTAAACACTAAAGTAAAATTCCTCTGAAATCTGCCGCCCCTATGACGCTGCCGCTCCTAGGCCGCGGCCTATACGGCCTATTGACAAATCCAGGACTGGTATAAACTATAAGTGTGTGCACTCGTCCGTCCGCGCAATTTTTGTAAAAAGAGGTATAAGGTATTTGCTTTACGTATTAGTATTATAATTAAATCTGAAATATAGAAAACTGTCCAAAGACAAGACAATACGTACATAAAAACTGTATTGTTGTGAAATCAAATGAACGAATTTTGAAAATAGAATCTTGTGTTCCATTTTCAAAGGAAGGTGAAGAAATTATTGTCCAAGAGACGAAACGAATAACGATGAAGGTTTTATTATTATTTTGAAATGTAGTCATCGAAATACTGATTAACTCAAATATTAATAGAATAGAAATTACATTCCTAAGTACATATATTATAAGTATATTTTAATTAACTAATTTCCTTTCACCTTCCAAGGCAACATGACCTGCGTATATCACATACTTGTACGCCGGACGCTGGGAATGTTCTGGTGAACCTTCTCAACCACCTGGGGCGGTATGCTGAAGCCAAGTGCGTGGCCGTGAACCCTCGGCGCCCGTACCAGCTGGCGGTGGGCGCCAACGACTTCTACGTGCGTCTGTATGACACCAGGATGATAAAACTGGCTAGATTGCAGGTAAAGAGGTTTTAAAGCTATTGAAATATACCTGAGTTCCCAAGCCAGGTGTTTTAACCCCTGTATCTGGCTGTTAGATGTTTTGATTTTTACATGTACCTTTATATTAGGTTGATAATCGGATGAAGTGGCAGTAAAGTTGGAAGGTAGAACATTAGAACTCATACACACAGGCGGCACGTTACTGCGTTATTCCAATAATTTATATTCACCCCGCATTGTTAGATTCACATAATTCTTACAACAACTGGCTAGCTATCGCGGTTCTTGAGATACAGCCTGGTGATAGACAGACAGACGGACGAACAGATGAACGGACAGACAGCGAAGTCTTAGTAGGGTTCCGTTTTTACCCCTTGGGTTCGGAACCCTAAAAATCTCTGTAAAACAGTGAAAATAGAGAGAAATAAAAATAACCCTTCAGCTTTGTTTGTTAGTTGTAAGCGTGTCTGATAGTGTTTGTTGTGTGGTGCAGGCGAACGCGCCCGCCAGCCGGCGCATGTGGGAGCGGCAGAACATGCGCTGCTCGCGCGCCGGCCACGGGGACCCCGACAACAACATCCCGCGCGCCGCCGTGCACTACTTCGCGCCCGGTCAGATATCACCTCATTACACACAGGGCCGGATTTAGGGAAGGACAACCGGGGCAACAGTTCTGGGCCCCACAAAAAGGCCCCCCCATAATACTGACTTCGGGAAAATAAATAAACGCCAGAGGGGTCCACTTCTTTTCCTTTGTTGCCCCGACGCCTCCAGACCTCTAAATCTTATCTAATCTAAATAAAAATAATTGATTATACACATAAACTACATAACATTTTTCTTACTCCTCCTATCTTATTTTCATGATTCATTTCGTTGCGGGTTCCAAGACAGTTAAAATCATTCCTCTGGGACACGTCGAGCTTCATTGTGTCGACGATTTTCTGGATTGTTACTACTGTTGATACTGGCTTACAGGAGTTGCAGTAGTAGGAACATGGGTGGTGGGCAAGTTCCAAAAAAACTACATAACATATGCCATCATCTCATACCACTACTGGGCTCAGATATCCTCTCAGAAAGAAAAAGATTGAGGTGGAATTTTAGGTGTTTTTGGCCATAAAAATATAAAGCTACTTATAGAATTTTTTTGTATCGGTTTTTTCTCATACATTTTTTATTGATATTTAAAATTCATAAGAAAAACAGCGAAGAAACGTAATCATTGGAAAAGTAGAGGTTCGAAAAAAAATTTCCCCCTGGCTGACGTAATTCCGAACCACTCTGTTATCTGCACCAAAAAATTCGTTTGAACAACTACTTAATAAATTTGCAATAAAATTAAAAAGAATCTGAACACTTCCATCCATCGATTTATCATACCATCCATTTGTCTATGGACAATCCCCAAAAGCAAGGCATTTCTAATGTTTTATTGAGTAAATAAATAAATTTACAAATTATAACAAATACGTTGTGAATGTGTTGTTACAGGTCACCTATCCATGGAGCCGAATGAGCACACGTTCCCCAAGAAGGCGACAACGTACGTCGCGTTCAGTAATGATGGCAACGAGCTTCTCGTCAACCTTGGCTCTGAACAGGTAAGTATAGGCACCGTCACGAGTTTTGAGCGCTCGACGAAAGTACTGGGGAGACTTGCGCATGTTGTACACTCGTGCTCACATATATTACGAAGTGTTTTTAGAAAAGTTAAATTAACTTGAGTTGTCACTTTTAATGGAAAAGAAATATAAGTTTTATATAGGTATTTTAAAACGGAAAAATAAAATATAACCACGGTTTATTTTATAAAAATAATAATTTATTATTTTTTGCGCATTCATGGCCAGCGCTCTAAACTCATGACGGCACCTATACTGGGCTATCATTTGTTTATTATACACTTCATTAGGCGCGTTCAGCACTTTTTGGGTGAACAAAAAACATGGAACTCGCGTCATAAATGTTGTTTTTGACTTTTGGTCTTTAAATTGTTTATTTAGACCAAAAAAAGTTACTTCAGGGTCGGCAACGCGCGAGTCTGCATTATGAGCTGTGGTAGCCTAGTGGTGTGACCAGTAGACTGAGATGTCAAAGGTTTCGAGTTCGAACCCAAGGCACCACTGACTTTTCGGAAGTTATGTGCGTTTTTATCACAAGCTCAAACGGTGAAGGAAGACATCGTGAGGAAACCTGCATGCTTGAGAGATTTGTCTCGATGGCATGTGAAGTCTGCCAACCCGCAGTAGGCCAGCGTGGTGGACTATAACCTAATCCCTCTCAAATGAGAGGAGACCCGTGCCCAGCAGAGGGACGTTAATGGGTTGACGATGATGATGATGGACGCGCGAGTGATATCTCTGGTGTTGCAAACGTCTATAGGCTACGGTTTTGTGTGTTTGCCACCCTAGTGGTATAAAAAACTAGTAGGGACACTGCTGACGCATTAGTTTATATTGTACCTTAGCCACTTGGCAGTCGTCTCCCCGCACCCAAGCAGTTAGGTCGTTATGTTAAGTTTATTTATGTATTAATATCTGGTACCAGGCAGTAAAGTATATGTATATCTAAAATATGAAGACCTTTATTCAATAAAACCTCATTAACTAAACCCCACAAACTTTTAGATAAAATTTTTTTGGCTCCTGTAAAATAAGTTTTGGTGCTGACGCCCTTTGAAAGTGAGTAGCGGCAATGAAATGTGAACGTCTAGTAATTCTCCAAATTTATCTGTCAGGTGTACCTATTCGACATAAACTCGGCGCGGAGACCAGTTCTCGTGGAAAGTTTCATCATCCAACACAACCACGGCAACCGCGCCGACGGCAAGCAGCCGCCGCGGAACGGCACGAACGGCACGACCGGCACGCCGCCTGCCCCCGGCCCCTTCCCCGTGCCGCCCGCCGAGGCCGGCGCCAACGGCACGACGCCGGCGCTGGACTCGCCGCCGCAGCTGCCCGACAGAGTGAGAGAGCTTAAAGATATGGTGAGTACTTGGTCATTTATTAGATTTATTTTTAGTTGTATGCTTTTTAAAATGATGAATGATATTTTTGATATTGATATTAATGATATTTTCCGTAAATAGATCTTTTGAGGACACACAATGTGACATCATCTTTTTACCTATCTTCGCAATAAATCATAATTATGATTACACTTCCACAAATTATTTTTAAGAATTTTTAGGATGAGAAATACCAAACCAGACGAAATCCAAATTGCTTCTAAGAATTTCATAGAAATATTTACTTGCACACGGTGTTTAATATACAGTTATGGTGTTTAATAATATGTAATATTAATTATTACTCATACAAAGTCCATAGTAATGTTAGTAACAATTTGTCCTTATTCTATGTTTGTACTTACTCTTTGGAAACACAATGGTCGAATTGGTTTTCTAAAATGTAAGTCTCTATAAACATTCTTCCTTATAATGGAGTCGTATTTGTTTTCAATGACCATTAGGACGCCATTATACTGCTGTCCCGCACTCTTTACGAATGAAGCAACTCATTTGCGTATGATGGCATGGTAGCCATCCACTCTCGCTTCCATGAACATGGTTGAGACATCGTAAAGGCATAGTTGTACTGAACGCGCAATGCGTCATGAGACCGTTGAATGTATCGGACACATGGACTGCTCGTGTAGAAGATTTGGCAATGGGCTTTAAACAGTAATATACTGCGGTGTTAGAATCACTATATCCCCGACGTTTTGAACACTACCGCATCCATGGTCACGCATAGACTGTCTGTTACAATGTTTAATATTGCGTTTCGTGTTAATCGATTGGAGTCCAAAACTTCACGCTCAGAAATTTCTAGTCCAATGAGGTACTTTTTAAAATACATTAGTGTTGTACATTTCAGGCGAACGACTTCGTGAACAAAGGTAACTACTCAACGGCTGTGAAGTTCTACAACGAGGCGATAGCGGCGTGCCCCGACTGCGCCATCCTCTACTCCAACCGGGCCGCCGCGCTCATGCGGCGCGGCTGGTGAGTTCCCACTGCATACATCATTATCATCCCAGTAATTGCCCCACTGCTGGGCACGGGTCTCCTCTCATTTAAGAGGGATTAGGCTATAATCCACCACGCTAGCGAGTTGACCGACTTTACACGCTATAGAGAAAATTAAGCGTGCAGGTTTCTTCACGATGTTTTCCTTCATCGTCATACTACCATTGTCTCCTTATTGTTGTTTTATTAAATTTGGATATACCTAAAATCGAGCTCTGTGGCGTTCACTAGAGGAGGCCTACGTCCAGCAGTGGACGAATATAGGCTGAAGATGAAATGATAAAATTGAAGGTAAAATGATTTAATGAAAATACCTAAGAATCTTTTTAATTAGCAAATGCTTCACCGATTAGGCATGTAATCATTTCAAAGCAAAATATCATCAAACTTAAGTGGCTGTTTTTGAGCGTCATCCGCCCTTCAAGACGTACGCATATTTTATATAGCTTCGAAAAGTCAGAAGTGCGTGCATAGGGATCGAACAAGTGACTGTCCACTGACTGCGACCCCAAAAGTCTGTAATAGACTAATGATTGGACCCACTGTTCTTCTCTGTCTCTCATTAGCATATTAAAGCTTTATAATAATACTTTAAAAACCATCATCAACCCATTATTGTCCCACTGCTGGGCACGGGTCTCCTATCATTTGAGAGGGATTAGGCTATAGTCCACCACGCTAGCCAACTGCGGGTTGGTAGACTTCACATGATATCGAGAAAATCTCTCAAGCATGCAGGTTTCCTCACGATGTTTCCCTTCACCGTTTGAGCATGTGATAAATACGCACATAACTTCCGAAAAGTCAGTGGGGCGTGCCCGGGTTTGAACTCGAGACCTTGGACATGTCAGTCCACTGGTCACACCACTAAGCTACCACAGCTCTCCAAAAACCATGTTTTAAACTATTTCTTTGTATCTCTCCACAGGTCAGGCGATACGTACGCCGCAATCAAAGACTGCTACAAAGCCATTAAGCTAGACTCTTCCCACGTGAAGTCTCACTTCCGGCTAGCCAAGGGTCTGATGGACCTCAAGAGAGCCCGCGAGGCTCACGAGTGCCTCCTGTACTTCAAGGAGAAGTTCCCCAGACACGCGACCAGTCACGCCGTGTTTTTACTGCAGAAGGATATTAATGTTGCTCTAGAGAGCATGGAGACCACGCCTGATGAAGGTATAGGATTTTTTTGTCATCATCATATCAGAAGTAGCAACCATTGCTTATCCTGTAAGATAGGACTGGTTCTAATATGCTGCCCACATTAAAAAATTAGCAGTTTAGTGTTTTTAAACAAGATTATTGAAAAATAGCCACATCCAAATTGAGAACACAACTTGAGACAAGTTTAAAGTTTAAATGTCAGATGAGCTTTTCTCTTAACCCCAGCACAATAGGGTTGAAAAAAAGGTCATAAGATATTCCTGGATAATTTGTAATCGGTAGCCATCCCCCCTAGATACGTTTATGTCTAAAATCGATTTTTGCTTTCATAACTATGTTATAAAATAGAATTATGTGTAGTATATTAAAATTTAGTACAAACTTAAATGACGTACATGATTCAATTTGATGGTTAAAGGCTCTAGAAATAATCGTTATACGTGTGACGCCTAACTAACAAAACAATTTATCACCGTAAACACGATTCTAATGTTTGATTCGGACTTCAGCAGCCACGGAATCGGAAGACAACCAGCCGACCAGCGTGCTGGAGCGGCAACTGCGGACCGCGGCGCTGGACTACTCGCAGCGGTTCCTGGGCCACTGCAACACCACCACCGACATCAAGGAGGCCAACTTCTTGGGTCCTGATGCCAACTACATCGCAGCTGGGTGAGTTATACTGTGAAGACTATCATCATCACCACCAACCCATTATTGTCCCAGTGCTGGGCACGGGTCCCCACTCATTTGAGAGGGATTATTCTATAGTGCACCTACAGCGGGTTTGCAGACTTCACACGCCATCGAGAAAATCTCTCAAGCATGCAGGTTTCCTCACGATGTGTTCCTTCACCATTTGAGCATGTGATAAATACGCACATAACATCCAAAAAGTCAGTGGTGACTGCCTTGGTTTTGAACCTTTGACATCTCAGTTCACCAGTCACACCACTACGCTTTCACAGCTTAACACAACACAGCTGTGAAGACTATTCTCATTTACAATAAGCTACCTTACTACAAACAGTCCTACTAAAAACGGTTTCTGCATATAAAAATAATATTTGTATGGATGTTTAAAAGATTTGCATGTTTAAAATTCATACAGTTTATTACCTGGATTAACACATAGGCTACTTTTTATGTACATACCATGCGGGCAGAGCCGCGGGTGGCAGCTAGTAATATTATATAATTTGTGTCCAGTTCTGACGACGGTAGCATGTTTATCTGGTGCCGGAAGTCCGGCAACATCATCCGCTGCTTGCGAGGAGACGACTCCATCCTGAACTGCATCCAGCTTCATCCTTCCATGTTCCTGCTCGCCACCAGCGGCATCGAGACCGTCGTGCGGCTCTGGAGCCCTAGGCCTGAGGTAACCCACATTACCACAAGATTACCATAAACATTTATTTATTTACTACAATTATAATGTCATAATACCACTTCCTCATTAATCCATTTTTTTCCACTCCTGGGCAGGGGTCTTCTCTCATTTAAGAGGGCTTAGGCTATAGTCCGCCACGAGAAAATTTCTCAAGCAAGCAGTTTTGCTGGTTCTCACGATGTTTTACTTCACGGTTTGAGCATTTAATAAATACGCACATACCTTCGGAGAAGTCAGAAGAGCCTTTGATTAGAATTCAAGACCTTTGACCTGGTCATATCAATAAGCTATCATCATATCACCCGTTAGACGTCCACTGCTGGACATAGACGTCTCCCCCAAGGATCGCCACGACGACCGGTCCTGCGCCACCCGCATCCATTAACCAGGTCGTCGTTCCACCTTGCCGGAGGCCTACCCAATAAGCTATAACTACAATCAATTTAATACTTAAATATCTTCCTCTTCAATCAGGACGGCAAAGAAGAGACCCGTATCATCCAGGACTCGGGCTCGGCAGCGCAGGCGAACCAGCAGCGCATGCGCAGCGATCCCTTCGAAGCTATGCTGCTCAACATCAGCTACGCCGGGGGAGCCGACAGGGACCTACACTCGCCTGCCTGCAGACCTACCTAGGTAAGTCAAAGTCAAAATATCAGTTACTCAAAGTGGGCTAAATTTAATTGGCTGTAACTCAACTCAAAGACAAAAACCATTTATTCAAAGTAGGCCAAATTTAATTGGCTGTAAGTCAAGCCAAAGTCAATTAACCATTTACCCAAAGTAGGGCAAATTTAATTGGCTATAAGTCAAGCCAAAGTCAAAATATCGTTTACTCAAAGTAGGCCAAATTTAATAGGCTATAAGTCAAGCCAAAGTCAAAATGTCATTTACTCAAAGTAGGCCAAATTTAATTGGCTATAAGTCAAGCCAAAGTCAAAATATCTTATATTCAAAGTAGGCCAAATTTAATAGGCTGTCAGTCAAGTCGAAGTCAAAATATCAGTTACCCAAAGTAGGTTAAATTTAATTGGCTATTTTTCAACCTCGATTGAATTGCCCTAACCGACGACAGCTCTGCTGATGCTCTATAAATTGAAAATGTGGATAAAGAAGTGTGAAATATGTCAATTTTCAATTGTTTTTATTTTTGGAAAAATAAAGTAGTACAAACAATAAAGTCATAAATATCTATTACTTACTCTACAGTTTATAAATATCTATTATTTCCTTGTACATTAAAGGCCTAGACACTCTGACAGAGCCAAAGCGCATCGCGAAACTTTAATATAAAAAAAAACATAAAAACTCAAAATTTTAAATTAATATTCAAAGTAGGTTCAATTAAATTGACTCTTTTTTAACGTCGACAAAAAGGCGGGCCCCAAAACGACGACCCTTCACCGCTTCCCAGTGTTTTTGCTGGGAATAAGAAGGGGCGCAACAAACTCCCCAGCAAGACATTACTGTCTGTTTATTTAATAAATGATTCTAGATAATTCTATACTATTTATTTAATATAGAGTGTACCAGTTAACTATGATTATTTGAGTTAGCATAGGTAAACTATAGAGGGCCCTAGTTCTTAGGCTAGCTAAAATCAGCTATTGTTAATGTTACATAGAGAAACTGCCTCTGTGGTTTAGTGGTTATAAGTGCGATCGCTGAGCTGAAAATAATGTTAGGTTTATTTTACAAAAAACAACAAATATTAATAGAAATGTAAAATACTGATCTCTTATACTTCTGAATACTAGACATTGAGAGTGCCAATCAATATAATAATAGTAAATTTTTATTACAGGTAACACCAGATAAATTATTGAAACGATATTTATAGGCGTTGTAGGAGCGCGGTCGATAAGATACATTGTAATCATCACGTCGAGTCATTTGTAAATAGATACTATTATATACATTATTACATATAAATATTAATACGGCGTTATCATTATTTTCCACCTTTTTAAGTTAACATAATGAATAACACTTGCGTTCTACGTACTAGAGGCTATATTTCATTGTATATTGTATGTACTTTACTCATTTGGTTTCGTGTCACCACATAAAGTTGTGTAGTTTATTTATTTGTTTCTGTAATATTATATTGTATAAAAAATGGCAATCTTCGGTTAGATTGGCAACCCGCGAGTGACAGCTCTGTTGTTGCAAACCTGTTTCTGTCATACCATGAAGATTAGATACATTTTATTTATTAATCTGTTTCAGATTTACAGAACATATTGAATTTTAACAAATAGTAATATTCAATCATATTTTAGCTAACATATTATTACGAAAACCTATTTCCGTCGGAGTTACTTGTTGTGTTTTCCCCTGATTAATCCCAGTATTCACCAAGGCGGAGAGGAGAGGTTATGCCCGGGAGATGTGTTAGGAGACGTGGAAATAACGAAATCTGATTGGTCATTAAAGGCACGTCTCCTCTTGTCTTTGGTGAATACTGGGCCTCATGAGTCGGTCACTCACTGTGTTTGTAAAGAACAACTAATTCGAATATAAACTAACATACCTAGGGTATCTAAAACTTTAAGACTAGGTGTCCGTGTATATACCAGAGATCGGAATTGGTTGAGCATATTTAACTAAAGTTTGACGAAGTAACAGAGTTGATAATACCTCCTCTAAAATACTGGAAGGCCGATGATGGACTGATGATATAATTTATATAATAATATTATAATTTATATATAGTTCAAATGTATTCAAAGCGCAAATATTTTTACGGTGAAAAGGGGACAAACGGGCAGTAGGCTAGCCTGATGGTAAGTAATGAGCGCCGCCCATGGTTATTTGCAACATCAGAGGCCTTGCAAATGCGTTGCCAACCCCTGTAGAAACCGTTTAGGTTTCTTGAAATATGAATTACTAAACTGACAGAAAACGGAATGCCCATGCCGTCAGAATAGACACTACCCATAACGAGCTCTGGTAACCTTACTCACTCGCAGAAACACAACTATTGTTGTTTCACTGCGGTCTTCTGTAAGACGGACGTACTTCCCCAGTCGGGCAGCTCAATTTGAGCAAAGAATCTCGCTATCTCCTACCTCTCAATTTACAATTTCCTATATTCCGAGTTTAAATCGTCATATTAATGATTTCGGAATTATAGAGAAGGTATTTTTAACTCTATGTTACTTAGTTCCTCGCACTTTAGTTAAATATACTCTATTCAGATTTCTGATAATGACAATTAATATTATATTAATTAATTATACAGGGAGTCAGTGTTTTAAGCAGAATATTGAAAATATAATCTAGTACGTAGTACGTGAATGACATATTCAGTTATTTTTTTGTGCAGTGTCGATAAGGTGCCAACATTGTTTTGTTTTTTATTTCCTTTTGTATATTTTTTTACGAAGATGTCAATTCCGGGATTTATATTATTTGAAATAAGATTGAGTTGTTTGATTTGTTTGGAAATTTTAGCGATTTTATAATTACATATTCTAATAATGAAAGGTGGCTAAGAAAAATAAAATAATAAATATTTTGTACTCAATGTTAAAAAGACATTCTAGTGAAAATAATATTGGAAAGTAATACATAATATAATTATAATATATTTTGACATAGATTTAGTTAAAAGGACTGATATATAATCATTGATTTTTAGCCACAGTTATAGTCTGCTAATGTAGTACCTTGGGTAAGCTGAAGTTTTGGAGGAAGAATGGAAAGTGTAGTAAAGACTAACAATTTTGTAGCTGATGAAAGAGGCCTGTCAAATAAAGCAAAATACCTACTTGAATAAAAGAAAAGTTATTACAATTGTGTCGTTTACCTACCTACCTATTTATTTAATAATAATATACCCCGGACATGATGACACAGCGCTATCTAGTTCCGAGCTAAGCAACGAGGCTTGTGTTACGGATACTAGAAGGTTGATATACTACATATATTCTTTTTTTATGTATCTAAGTATATATTGACAGTTACATTTGATGCTCATCACACAAACATTGCAGTGGAGCAGTGGGTTGATACAGTGTTGATGACAACCTATTTCCGAAAACTTTGCTATTAATATATAACACATAGGTACACAAATACGAGGTGTTTTTACTAGAACTGTTGGTATCGTCTTGTACAAGATACGTATGGCCCGATAAAGGAAGCTTTCGTAAGTATATTTAAAACATCAATAAGTGTACTGAACTAATTATTAACATCAGTCACTAAAACGAAAAACAGAAAAATAAAAAACTGCGTTTAAAAAACCAACTGTTTTTTTAAACGCAGTTTATTTTATTATTTACTTTTTAGTGCCTGCAATAAGTTCGTTGTATAGGTCTCGTTGGTCTAGTGGTACCTACAGTGTGACTGCCGAACAAGAGGTCCTGGGTTCGATTCCCAAGTCGAGCAGTGTTATTGGGTTTTTCTGTGAAATTCTCAGTAGCAGCTCGGAGTTTGGATTCATGCCCGGTTAATGGCAATAGTCTCGTCCGCTATTACATGGGACCTAAAACATACCGGCGAAACGTGGGTGTACTAGTACACCTCTGCCTAAACTTTCGGGGACAACAGGCGTGATGGTATGTAAGAGGTTGAACAATAAACGCGTCATCTACGTAGAAAATTTTAGGGTTTCTCTCGATTTCCCAAGGATCCACTCATCAGATCCTCACCATTTTTTTATGGGACCACACGGGAAGCATCAGCTCTCATATAAAAAAAGAATTTTCAAAATCTGTTCACCAAGTCCACAGTGAGGTAACAAACATAAAAAAACAGTCGAATTGATAACCTCCTCCTTTTGGAAGTCGGTTAAAACATAGTGAAGGAATCGTGGATTACACAGCCTTAGCTCTTTTAAGCTGACAGGAATCTCTTGCCCAGCCGTGGGCTAAAGGATGACAGATTAAAAGATCTATGAAGTTGCTAGTCACTTCCGTTCGCGCTTCCGTGCGATGTAGTGAAGGTATAATTAGCTCCATATTTTATTTGTGTTATTTCGGTTTCGCGATTGATTGCCGGCTCGTGAGTTGTTTGTGGTTGTGTATTATTGTTTAAAGTGCTTGCTGAGTAAGTTTTTAAGCGTGTAACTCTAAATATTTGTGATAAATTGTTGAATATTGGATTCGGTAAGTACAATTTATTAGTTTTTTGAATTGCGGGTAGTGTGCAAAAACTTTTTTTACCGATTAGTTTATGTCCTACACGGCGTCTACGTATAAATAAATCATTCCCCTGGAAGACGTCGGACTTCATTGTCTCGACGATTTTCTAGATGGTTACTATTGTTGATCCTGGTTTACAGGAGTTGCAGTAGTAGGGATTCGGGGGGTGGGTTAATCGAGTCGTCCTAACATGTACAATTTGCGTAATTTCTGGTTGCGATTTGTAGGCGTTCAAGTTTTTTTATTGCACATCTTACTTCCATTTACGTAATATTACGGCTGTTTAAATAAAAATGCTGTTTTCACAGTAGTTGAATTTTTATTTGTAAACATAACAATTAAATAATAACCACAGTTTTAGAACAATATTAAAATATGTGTACCTATAAGAAAAGAAAATCATGATTGATGATTGATGGTACTCAGATGGCCAGTTGGGAAAATTGGACAACAAAGCTGAATAAAAAACACCTTTAAAACAAAAAATAAGCTAAATCAGTTTATCCATTTAGTAATTTTAGGATCTTCAATGCCACACATAGATACACACACAGTAAATATGCACCTTGCTTATCGTGTCTGGGGTGAAAAAGAGACTCAGTCTCCTGAATAAAGGACTCCTGATGATAACCTAACATAAACATGGATTAGCAACTTCAGTTCAAATCAAAGGTTATTATTAACACACTTTTTATAGCTTGAGATGTATGTTGTATCATATAAAGGAACGGAAACTTTTAACGTGATACTCACCAACTCAAAAAGTCGCAATAAATTGAAAATGTACACAGAATCATAATACAAAACTGATGGCAATACAATAGTAACGAAAACCATATATGTGTAGGATAACATTTTGAAAAATAAATAAATTAACAT
Source organism: Craniophora ligustri (assembly GCA_905163465.1). Classification (NCBI taxonomy): domain Eukaryota; kingdom Metazoa; phylum Arthropoda; class Insecta; order Lepidoptera; family Noctuidae; genus Craniophora; species Craniophora ligustri. The sequence goes on from LR990963.1 coordinate 1,008,918, forward strand.
ATAAATAATGACAGATGATTACTGATTCAGAATAAAAAATAGGAAGATAAAGTTTCTTATAATACCTATCTAATTATAAGTCAAGATCTTTAATAAACCGATGAACGCATAGCTAATATTTTAAAATTCAGTAGCCTTCCAAAAAAAATACATGGTAGGTACATTATTCTTCTTTTATCTTCTGTCTTCGTATGTGGAACCTCGCAACTAGGTGTAGGAACTCGGCCCCCGTTGGCGCATGAGCACCGCCAACGGTGGTGGAGTTACCAGGCCCAGGTACGTCTGGAGAACTTCTAGAAGCTTCTAGAACACCCCAGAATGTGGCGACGAAACTCTTGATTGGTGTTTTCGACTATTTTTTTTTCACAGTGGAAAGGTTTCAGCGGAAGTCAGGTCGTTCCTCCTTACTCGATGCTTTATGCGTCTTCAAGAACTGTAAATATATAAATAATATATTAATAAAATTATTAATTATTCATAATATTAATTGAATGACTAATTCAAAATCCATCCTAACTATAGGAAATCACGACTGTTGTAAACTACACGAAAAAACTGTCTCGCCTGTGTTTCATTGGGGCAAGCGGTGAATAAACCACTCCATTTTATATTTTCCTTAACAGGTCTGTTAAAAATTTGTAGTGTCTGTTTAAACCCAAAAACACGTCGGTGTGTGTTTAATTGTAACTGTTATCCAAAATTACTCAATCGATTACGATATTATTATATTTTTATTTTGTCCTGCGTCACCAGATGGTTCATAGTTCTCGGCGGTAGGTGGCGCTACTTGTGCGAAACTGGAGTCGATAGTCTGCTATTAAATATGCCTAAAAGCTTTTTAAACCATAAGCCTACTAATAACATGGCTTGCGTTTATGCTATATGATATGTTTCATACAAATCCGCCAAGAAGGATTTAGTCCGTCGTGAATTCCGAGAGCTTCAGGCGCCTGCGCAGTATGGGACAGCAATTAGGCATCGTACGAGAGTTCTGAAAATCATTCAATATTAATGTTGGCTTAGCTATACATAACAGCAAATTAATGTTAGCATAATGATCATCCAAGTAATTAGTTGAGAATGTCAAAAGCTCTGAAATTATCCTGCATAGGAACTGAGATTATAATAATAAGTAACGTCTAACACAACTATACAACAATCCCACATTTCCTTTAACCTCAAATGCTTTCAAACGAAAGCCGCACAAACAGATATTATTAATATTTCAATATAACTGTTTCGCAGAACGCGCCGAGGCCCGTATTTGGCTCCACACAATTTTCTCTGAACGACTTGTTGGTGGTTTTCGCGCCACGGTCCGTTGCCTCTACTATCACTCTTGATAACTAATATAGATTGTTGTTACGTGGCTTGGAAAGAAAGAAAGATACTTTTTAAACTGCTACCAACGGTTCACTGCAGTTCCGTCTGCTAAATAATAATTCAATATTGGATAAACTAGGTAGATAGATACCTCCGCCGGGGTCGCGGAAGAATGCCAACGCGTACCCGTAACCCCGGCACTATGGTGGTGAGGCGGAAAGACCCCGTGTGGGTTTAGTCGGTAGTCACCCCTTCTGGGTGGAGTCCGACACACCCCCGTCGTCTTCCCGGGCGACGGGAAGTGCGTAAATGCATTCCCACACGGACAACAAAAAAAAAAAAAAAAAAAGGTAGATAGATACCTACAAGATTCTACTCATGAAAACGTGTGTTTTTAAATGTACATTTAATAAATACAAGGGTTTGAAAAGGGAGATTGTAGTTAAGTAACCTTTCTCGTTGGTCAAGTGGTCGTAACATGCGACTGCTGTGCTAGAAGTCTTAGGTTCAAAGCCCAGGTCGAGCGGTGTTATTGAGCTTTTCTATAAAATTCTCAGTAGCAGCTCGGAGTTTCGCGCGCCAGATTGATGGCAATAGTCTCACTCCCTATTTCATGGGGCCTAAAACATACTGGTGAAATGTGTGTGTACACCTCGGCCTGACCCTACGGGGATGACAGGCGTGATGGTGTGTTTATAATTTAAATAAATTTGGGATTTCGCTTATGCGGTGACGAACGGAATGTAGAATAGCCTGAACACGCCATATCAATATCTACCTATTCAAACATCCTTCTTCTGCATCTACAAACCAAACAAAATATTTGTTCTGTGCCGTACCTACGGGTTTGGGACGCGTAGGAAAAATTGAGTTTAAAACATTTATAGATCGGATCATTCGAATAGCCTGTGGGACGATTTGTTATTGGTAAATGAGGAAACTAAGAAGCTATACCTTATTACACATAAATCTCTATCCCTTTAATGTACGGAGCTAAAATGAATACCAAACGAAAGCTGAAAAAAAATCACACAGTATTACACGCACCAGTTAAACGAACCTAAGTTCCAGTTTAGACACTGTTGTATTTCTAACTGGAATACGAGCCTCTCTCTCCCTCACCCCTTTACAACGACCGCCTATTCGAAATTCAAAAAAGGAACGAAAAACTCGCGCTCGAGCGCCGCCATCTTGGATCGTGTTCGTTTGTTTAATTCATGGCCCTATTCGGTTTCTATAGAGGGTATAAAATAATGCCTTAATTTATTGTATACAGCCCTTTGTGTGTTGTATATTAGCTAATTTAATCGTAGCGCCGTTGTTAAAAAGATGGCACTTGAACACAAATTCTTGGCGTCGAACTAAATTGGTAGTGTTGAACTATTTTATTAGGAGGGTATTTAATTATAGTTTATTGGACAGATGCTGGTAAGAGGGGTGTATTAATTATGTCGATGCAATAATAATTGAGGCGTTCAATAGGTCAGGGACAACATTCAGTTAGCGAGTTAAGTAGATAGTTTGACGTTTGATTGTTTTGAAGTTAGAACGACATTTGAGCCCCTATTTTTAACGGGCAAAGAAATTTGTGATGGTGGAACTCAACTCAAGTTCCAACATGACATCTATTGGCAGAGTAGAACATCAACATTAACTTTATTAGTAAAGTTAAAAAGAAACTACCAAACTTCAAACGTTACTTTGATTGTTCGTACGTAATTTAAGTCTTGTGACATTTATACTGTCACAATTGATGTTTTACCTGTCTGTTGTTGACAAATAAATAACTTAGCCTTTGTAGTGTCCTCCCATTTTAGAAATTCCGCTTTCTTCGATTTGATGCAGACAGCAGCAGCTGACTCAGAACAAGCTCTAGAGTTCAAAGATCTTGACTGCATATCCAATTCTAAAAGAATTTAGAAATTGTTATTATTCATGTTTGTATAACTACTTTATATTATGACAGATAGTCTTGGTGCATATAGCGTACGTTGACATTAAGAAAATTATGTACATCGATTTACTAAAACGATTTTTTATGACAGGTCAACTTAAACTGGGATAAATAATTTGACTTAATTTCAAATCTTAAACGATTTACATAGCGTAGAATTAAGTTGATTTATGAAATCGTTTATTTTGAATATCAAGTTTGAGGGCTTTCAATATTAAACTAAACTAATTTGTGGACTTACCTAAGAAGAGACAAGTAAACTTATCTTTAGGGGAGTAGATATATCGATCTACTAAGAAGAAGCAATTACAAATACTTTATTTTAGTTTCTTGTCAAGCATAATTGCCTTATAGGACCCCTGCTAGAACTACGATGAAAAATACAACACCTGCCAACAAAGGTACAACACCTGGGTACAAAGACCTGTATAGGTATACTGTAAAGCTTAAGTTTTCTAGGAAATTCTGACAGCAGCTTCCCACACCACAGGCACTTAGTTATGTTGAGGCAAATTCTAACAAGTATGCACGTAAATATTTTTGCCATATTATCTCTCGCGTGCTAGTCTGTGTAATAATATCCAAGTAAAATTAAGCTCTCATTCACACATTCTTTTCCCATAAGATTCTTATGTGATATTCTGTAATGATGCAGAAATAGAAATATAACTCTATGACGTTGACGTAGGATTTATTTTGCACTGTTTTCAAAATCCGTATCATAATTAAAAATTAGTTCGTGGGCCTAGTGGTCGTGTGCGACTGCTGAGCAAGAGGTCTTGGTTTCGAGTCCTAGTTCGAGCAAAGTGTTATATTATTGTCAGCGGTATTACTATTATGAAACAACTCTTACAAAAATTTTGTGTTTCTCTAGTCTTGATAGGTTGTGTGTGACAATTAAATTACAGACTGTTAATATCAATGTTGTCCCGTAATATATCTTCAAAATTCAATTGTCTTGGTGTTGCAGTGGCAGCAGGTAGCCTTTGCTATGAGGTGGTACCTGTAACATAAAAAGAAAGGACCTAGAATAGAGCCTTGTGGTAAACCGACGTTGATCTTAAGTAATAACGTAGACATTTTCTATTATTTTTGCCTTCTTATATGCAAAAGAAGAAAGAAGATGATTTGCTAGGCCTAACATTCTATAGGAACGTATTTTATGGTATAAATTTGTCGTTCATGTTTACTTACAGTATAGAATGTCTTTGTACAATTATAAATTTCATACTTTTTAAAAACGTATGCAAATATTTCTAAGGTTTGTTTAATAGTCTAAAAACATTTTTTTAAGTTTAAAGACATGTAATATACTGTAATCATATACTGTATAAAGCTAGAATTCTGTTAGTACATTTTTTCTTTATTCCCAGGCTAATTATATGTTTTAGCTGATAAGTACCGTTTATCAAATTTCAATTCATTAATACACTCAGTTAACAGTCTCACGTACTTGTGTAGTTCAACAGTAAATATATTAAATGACAATAAGATAAAAAGTAGTTAATGCTTGTGCGACAAAATTCATTTCACATTGCAAGTCAACGGATTTTTTAGCGTGGGTGCCCCTACGATTGTTATAGACCCTTTCATTTGTTGGGACTTAACACAATTGATTTAGAGTTTAATATCGAATGATTACATTGATAGCTTTATAGGTCGAGTCCAATAAGTTATGTTTTGTTTTAACCCATGTTTTATGGTTGTGGGTGGTTGGTTGTTGATGCTCAAAACGGGCCATCTTCTGAATTTAGCGAGTCATTTTGAAATTTAGGTACTGATTACAGTCAGCCATTGCCGAATGCCTTTAAAACATCATTTAAAATAACATTTATTAGTATGGAATGACTCCGAAGCTACTGGACCGATCTGAATAATTTTTTCACCATTAGAATGCTATATTATCCGCGATTAACATAAAAAGAAATAATAAATAACTATCGGGGATCGTGTAACATGTAATGATACAAAATCTTTTTGCAAAGTCTGTTCTGTTTATTTCATAAGACCTATGCTACCTATGTTTTACAAATAAAAATATTTGAATGAATTTGAATTTGAATGAACGAGTATGATGGGAAGTCTAAAGACGCGTTTCCCGGCTAAAATACACAAATTAAGTGAATATTTATTTTTATATTATTCTAAAATATAAATATTTAATACTTTCATAATAAACACATTTAAAAGAAAATTTCCTAATTCTAATGATGATTCCTAGCTCTGAGAAAAAACAGCAAAAAAAATTCAAAGAATCTTGGTTTCTTTTAAAATATTCAATATGCGGGTTTCACCGTGTAGGAAATATGTAAGTAAGTCTAGGTATTATGATTAAGAAAATTTAAAATTAAAGTAATGTTTTATCGTAAGAACAATCGCAAGTTGCTCTCTATTTATGTTTAAAAAACCATTGATTTTAGGTAATTCGATAATGGATAAATCTTACCTTGTATTTTTCTCTGTCTTAAAAATAAGTTGTAATGTACAAAAAACAGTAAAATGAAATTAGAAATCACACAATGCATTTATCACTATTTAAAGGGCTAGCTTGCTTGAAAACCAAAAGGAAAATGGCATATTAATAACAACAGTCACTTGTCTTGAACAAGAACGTCTAGATATTGGAAATGAACACTTGCTGAGAAATTTACTATAATAATTAATTCCTACACAATTACCAACGAACACAATGTTTAATCAACAAGACCTGAATCAAAGGATAATAGATATGAATTCTTTCCCTATGACGGAAACAAGACTGGTATTAGGTACCTATATTTATGTTAAAACAAAGGGATTTCTATAAAACGGAGAAAATTATTGTAAATAAGAGTATTTTATTAAGGTAAAATACTCTTATTTATACTCTGTGAATATAAAGACATATATATTCTAGGTTGTGTCTTCTTCTAGGTAGACTTGTGTCTAAAGAACTATAAAATGTAGTACAGTGAAGCATTTAATTAGTTTAGAAATTTAGTTCTGAGTGCATTTCTTTGGAAAAAGAAAACAAATGTTAGTCATTCTTGAAAGTTGAAGTAACTCGGATTTTTAATCAATTCGTACAATTTGTACAATAAATTATTTCAAATACTGTTGAGGAGTAAGAGTCTTCTTTGCATGTAAATAATAGTGCTAAATCGGCTTGTTTTACATCTATATAATATATATAACTTAGAATCTAAGCAGTTTACTTGTAATTCTAACATGCTAATCATTAAAAATTACACATTCTAGATTAACTACTTTATTAAACTATTACTTATTGTTGTCTCATTGGTGTACAATTAAATAATAAGTACTTATTCTATCTAACTATCTACTTTCCCTTGTTAAAACTACATCATCATAATATTGATCTCATTAAAACTACACCAAACATACCCAGATAAGGATTCATTGACCTCTAACTAGTACCGTGGTATCTGCCTATCCCTGTTTACGTAACTTATCTATTTTTATGGGGAACCGGAATTGGTGTAGGTCGCGGCAACGTGTTAAACGAAAGTTTGTGTTTGAAGACATTTTATTTTACATTCTACGGACGGTATTTTGATGGTGAATGTAGGAAATTAATCGGTCCTTTTTTTAAATCGTAGGATCGTATAATCTAGAGTTTATTTACCCATAATCAACATTTTCTCTTATGTAATAGTAATACTGAAGCTGTTATAGCCTAGTGATGTGATCAGTGTACTGCAGAGTCAAAGGTATCGAGTCCCATTCCAAAGCACAAATTCAAATATTATTATTTCAAGTAGACCAATATAACAGTCGTTTGAAATGTCAAACACTAGTTGCACCTCTAATTTATCGAAGTTACGTGCGTATTTATCACATGCTCAAGCGGTGCAGGAAACTTGTACACCTGAGAGATTTTCTCGATGGCGTGTGAAGTCTGCCAACCCGCACTAGACTAGCGTGGTGTATAGTCTCATCCCTCTCAAATGACAGGAGACCCGTGCTGGACACGGGTCTCCTGACGTTGAGACAGTAAATGGCTTGATGATGAATAGTAATTAACATGGCACCATGCTAAGTAAGTAAAAACCTCTTCTTTATGACGCTACTGCCTTATGCAAATCTTATTTACAAATTCCCTGCTGTCTCCACAATTTCATCTAACCACCAGACTGTTCATGTTGTTCTGTTCTGAGAACATCTGTTATTGAGCACCATTCAGATCCACCATTCAGTGGCTGCTTTGGTCCACCTCAGACCATCCTAGCATCCCAAGTGCCCTTTCTATATTCTATATATCTTTCTATATGCTACCCTCGTAACAGGATCATGCCACCTTCGGACGATCTTGGCGTTGGGAATTCCGTTTGCTGTCAGTTCAGTAACTCCCTATTTTAAGAAACCTGAACGGTTTCTAAGGGGTTTGGCAACGCATTTGCAAGCCTCGGGTGTTGCAAATGTCCATGGGCGGCGGTCATCACTTACCATCAGGTGAGCCGCCGACTCGTTTGCCCCCTTATCACCATAAAAAAAATCTTGGCGTTTAGTAGTCGAACCACGAGATGAATTCCTAGAAAAACTACCACGCACAGCAAAGTTCAATAATGAACTAAAAAATACTAATTTTTATAAATATTTTTTAAATGTGACCGGGCTTGCAGATACCAACATTGACAATAATATTATTTTTCAAAAAAAAAATTTCTAAAATTTCCTACGTACCTATTCTATTTTAAACCTATGATTAAATACTGCCTGTCTATACTGGGAGTAACACTGAGTAGCGCTGTTTAAATTATAAATCTGCATGTGAAATATACTATTGACGTTTTAGTTTTAAGTAAAAAGTTTTGAAAGTAACCTTTATAAATACGTTTTGGCGTTAAATTATCATGAGGTTCTAAGGTAGTTAAGTTGGTACCTATGTCTTTACTGTTTAATTACCTAAATATGACATTGGTGCTATTTAGTTGTAATGGACTTGTACTGCGTTCTTGGGCGTATTAATTGGTGTGACTAAAGTATGGTGTGACTATTTTGAAATAATTAGACATTCGGCTATTAGAGGTTTCAGCTACCCTAAGAAATTGTCAATAGTCTACATGTTGGTATGTGTAACGATATCAAAGTTCTGAAGTTTTGATTTTTGAAGTTGCTACTAAGTTTGTGAAAGGCATCTTGATGTTTTCATAATTTACGTTTTTAGCTTATACGCTTAAATACTTTTAAGTAAAACTGAATATACCTATCAATACTTTTATTTTTCAAAATACCATCCTTAGCCAAATGAAACGATACGTTTATTAATACTTATACTATCTTTTAAATATAAACGTGCCCGTGGCCAAAACGACCTCAAAAGAAAGTTGTGAAGGTCACTTTAGTATTACAGGCGTTACGATGACATACAACAAAAAAGTTACTTGTCGGTGGCCTTGAAAGGAGTCAATGATCGGAAACCCTCGCATCCGTCGCTGCAGTCTTCCTTCCCACTCCCTCTACGGCTTGGGCGTAAGGCCATCTCGTTTGCACGCCCGCCGCAGCGAGTTGCATCGGCCAATGAGAGGCCGGCGCAAGCGCAACGGCGCGCGTCGTTTGTTCAACTGGATCGTTAGGGGTGTCAGCTTTTTTAAAGCTCTCATGCGAGCTTTTTATTGTTAATTGAACGAACTAGCCTGCATTAATGTCAGATAGTATTTTAATATTTCATTATTGTGAGTTTTCTAAGTTTTACAAATGTAGTTTGTCAAGTGAGGGTGATATAAATATTGATCAGGGCTGCCACCATGTATACTAAATTTTTTTAACAGAAAAACTGTTTCGTTTTATACATTCATAATTGTAACTTTACACCAACAATAATAAACTAGTGTGAGCGGAATACTGACCCAGCATTTATATAGAAACATGTATGTGTTGCTAACCCACTCTGTTTGTCTACCTATGACTTCACATGGCATAAACATGATAATTTAATCCATCAAAATTGCATCTCATAATACATACAAATGCTGTTAACTCGACTAGTTACGATAATTGTGTAAATAATTTGTATTTTATTCATATCTTCCATAAAAAAAGCCCTTGAAATACATCCAATTAAATATTTTTCGAAAGATATGTTAATTTATTTGTCACAGGGGTATTTAGGGTATGTAGCAGCTAGTTTCTTTAACAATCTACTCTTAATTTTCATTCAAAATACTTTTTAAAAACTAGTCTAAAACTGCTGAGGAACCAGCATGATTCTCCATAGTTTATATTTCAATAACCCCAATCTTTATCAATGAAATATGTATTTGAACAGGTTGATTGAGAAAGGTTAATGTCTGCAGCATAGACAAATAAAATTCCATGTATATTTTTCAAATTAGTTCCGTTGCTGTCGCGCAGCCCTGCGTCGTCCCGCCCTGGACTATTATTATTGCTAAGCGGCCGTGTCTTGAATGCATAATGATTTATTTTATAAAACTTACTAGCACACAGTATCCAATTCTTATTCTACACCATTCCCCCTTTTGTTTTTCCTTTCATCATCTTTTTTTTCCACTTTCCGAAGTCTTTGTGTGGTGTTTGCTCTCATCGAGTGGAACAAATATGGCTGGTATGCCTCTGTTATTCCGGCTACCCGTTTTTGGTAAAACTTATTTGAGAATTTTGTGTTTGATGGTTTTTGGGGAGTTTCGGTTGTTCGAACTGAAGCACGTCCACGGCAAATATGGGCTGAGCATACTGTGTAAAAAGGTAGATTTGATGCATTTTGACAACAAAAAAATCGAAGTCCCTTTTGACTTGGGTGGATTAATTTGGGTAAGATAACTTTACAGGCTTAAGTTCTCTAAGGCAGGCAAGAAAGTATACAGGCATGTAGGTAAGATATTCACAATTTTCCGTTAAGTTTCAAAGTCCCCTGCATAAAGTGGTGTGTTTATGCTATTCATCATATCTATTGGCCATAAACTGGGCTCTAATAAAAAAACCCAATTACAAATTGCACTTTTATAAACAAATAAAATCTATAATATCAATAAAATCGTATCAAAAAGTGTTCAAAAACCTTATAAATCATTAGAAAACACATTCCGATAATCCCGTAGAATCAGAAATACCAAAACAAAGAACAAATAAATCTATCTATCACGCTCGCGATAGATTTAACACCGCCTTTCGATGGGGAAAACTATGTTGGCACCTGTACATGCGTTTGTTGACTACCAAATAGCACTAGTTCTCAGGATTCACGCAAAATACCTAGGTATCTACTTGATTATTAAACAGTTGAATGAACTGAAAATCGAAAATACATTATTTAGGTTCAGGGTAAAAGTTGTCAGTTAGCTTCGATATTATTGCTAGATTACCTAGATAATGAAATACGGCGACGAGGAAATCTCTTAGGAATGTAGGTCTCGTCAAGATAATTTCTTCCACTACTTAGGTAAGCAAGTGATTAGAGTCTAGTCCATTCATGACCATCTTTTATTACTAGGCTTTACGTACCTACATACGTAGTCAACGCCTAATACCGATACTTCTAAAAAAATTCCTAAACGATCTATTTACAAAAGAAAAAAAACATTTCATTCTATTTCATCAACTACAATAAATCTAAGTTCTTAAAAAAGGTTTTTATCTATTTGAAGTTGACAGCGGTTGTCGGACGGTATAATTACTATGTAGCGACAACACAAAATGTCCTCATTCACACTTGTCACGTCAAACGTCATTAGTACCTACGTCAGTGAAACGTCATGTCACAAAATGTCACGACTTCACGACAGGAACACACGTCTGAAAAAAGGATGAAGATATTGATATAACTACTTACTATTATTATTTTTAAAAAGACTGACACGTGCTTCATTAAATGTATCAGAAAATAAATAAATATTTACTGGACATATGACTCAGCGCCATCTAGCTCTGAGCTAAGCAACGAGGCTTGTATTACGAATACTAGATGGTTGATATATTATATACTTAAGTATAATCTTTGCTTCAATCTTCACAGCTTTCTCAGTTTAATTTATTTTTTTATATCAGGCTAGATTTACGCGAATACTAGACAGTGAAATATATTTTTTACTCCTTTTATCGCGGTATATTGACATTTCCGATCCTCATGCTGGTATTATTTCAATGTCCGGGTTATGCAGTGAGACCACAGTCAGTCTACAGGGTCTACAGTGTTAAAAGCCTTTCCTGTAATTCCTGCAGTTGTAAGAATCTACATAAACGATAAACGATAAAAATACGAATAGTATATCAAAATTGTCGAATATTTTTTTTTTAATGAATTTTTATGTTACCTATGTAATTAAGGCTAATAGTAAAATTCTATTAAAATACGGAGGCCTTAAGTTTGAACCTGTGCATTTACATGCAGTGTTAAGATTAATGTTTACTGAACGTGACTTCCAACTCCTTGGACATAAGGACTTGTTGTTGAACTACTTGCAAGTGAAGCGTGGACGCTTCGCAAAGATCAACTCAAGCGCAGCGTAGCTGGGAAGCTTACAAATCTGGAGAATTACATCACAGGAAACGAAAATATTTTTATTAAAAAAATATGTGGTCAGTAGACGCTGATGTTTTTGATTGGGGTTAGGTTTAAAGATCGATATTATCACGATAAAAAATATTTATTCACTTAGCGATAACATGATCATAAAAAAAATTCGGTGTCAGTCATAGCACTCGCCAATCGAGAATAGTAATGGGTTAGCTGGCTGGATAATATTTTATATTGATACTAGCTGACCCGGCAAACGTTGTTTTGCCACATTATAGGGGTTGGTGGACTACCCCTAAATTTTAGGGGGATGAAAATAGATGTTGGATTCTCATAGATACCGGATAAGCACAAAAAATTTCATCAAAATCGGTCAAGCCGTTTCGGAGGAGTATGGCAACGAAAACTGTGACACGAGAATTTTATATATTAGATGACATAACAGCATCGCGCGTGTTGTCCCCGAAAGGTTAGGCAGACATTTTGCCGGCATGCTATAGGTCCGAAGTAATAGCTACAATTTCAAATAAAGACCCAATAACGGTTATGTCCTCCGAAGATTTAAACAACGAGACACCAAACATAGAATATGCTTTACTCTCTTCATTTGGGAAATATTTAACACAAAATGAATTAATTCCCAATCGATACGCCACATAAATTTATTTACTTAAATGAGAACAACTCGTAAAACGAAGTAATTAAAATTATTAATACAAGAACACACAGAACATAAATTCACAATCACTTTCAGAAAGATAGCTGATAAATGTATAGATATCTTTTTTCTTCCAACAAGTTCAGTTAAAGGCAAACCTTAAAATGTGTATAGTAAGGTGGAATATACGTTGTACACTGTTGTTACACTAGAGTGGATATAATTATATTGTGTATTAGCATAGCAAGCGGCGGGACAAGTCCCACTATTGTTTAACTTTTCCCATTGGGAACGCGGAATTTGATTCACGTCAATTTAAGATCGCATCTTTACTGTGTACTATTAAAACTGATTTATGCAGAATAAATGAAGTGGTAAGTTGACTGTAAAATTAATGTAACGCATATTTTTAAAAACTGTACATTTGTTCGTGTATTTTTGTTAATGGGAAGGTAAAGTTACCAAGAAAGCTCGTAAAATTAATGTTCATTGTCATCGGACACGGGTGTCTCTTATTTGGTTAATTAGGCTATTGACCACAACGCTAGCCTACTGCGGGTTTGCAGAATTCACATGCCATCAAGAAAAACTCCTCGGCATGCAGGTTTCCTCACGATGTTTTCCTTTACCGTTTGACCATGTGATAAATGCGCACTTAACTTCGAAAAGTCAGCAGTGCATTGGGTTTGAACTCATGATGTTTGATATCACAGTCCAATGGACGCACTGACTACCTCAACTTTTTAATTAATAAATTTCATTAAAAAACAATTTCATTAAAAAGCTTCAAAACAAGACATTGAAATTATATTATAGTTGCACGAATAAGCTGCTAATGAGGAATATTCTGATAAGGTTTTATAGGTATATAAATAAGGCAATTTATTAAAAAATAAACTATTGGAAGAAAAATGTAGTACTAGCCTTTCAATTCTTGTTTTTTTATATATTTTAAGTAAGTATTATATTTTCAAAATTTTGAGACGAATCTAGCGATACATTTATAAAAAGACGTCAATGTAATATAAAATCGTGGATACAAAACAAAGATGGTCCCTCCAATAATAATAAATAGTCTTAGAACATCGCCTAGTATCTTTCTAAGAAATTATAATTGTAATCTGTTACTATTTGTGAACCTAAAGTAATAACTAAGTCCCTCATCGGATATAAATTAATAGCAAAATTAATTAGAAATGAATTCTAAGATTCTATCTCAGTACCATTAATTTCAGATCATAGCCTGTTTGATATTTTATGGTTGTATTTTGTAGAAAATTTTATGGATAATGTTATAAACACAAATAATAAACCGTTAGTATTATTAGAGTCATAGAAATAATCATAAAATTAAATGAAAGCGACCGATGACAACCTGTGACCAAGAATGGTAAGAGTGGTATGACTATTGGACTTAGAAGTCCAAGGTCCTAAGTTCGTGTTAGCGAAGTGAAGTTACGTGCGTATTTATAATATTATGCTCAAACGGTGAAGGTTACAATTCGTGAGGAATCCTGTATGATCCGAGAGATACTCTCGATGGCTTGTGAAGTCTGCTATCACGCATTAGGCTATCGTGGTGGACTATAGCCTAATCTCTGTCAAATTTATCGGAAACCCATGCCCAGCAGTGTGGCAGTAAATGAGTTCATGGTGATGACTGATGATGAATTGTCCAGTCTTTGGGTACTATGATTTAGCTTGCCTTTGCCACATATTTTTTCTTGTGCTTTAAAAAATAACTACAACAGTGTTGCCTTAATTGATGTCTGGACTTACTTATAATATATTGAGAATGCTGTACGATTTTTTTTTATTGCTATAAACTTATCATTTTAATATTACTGGCTGTACCCTGCTTTGCTGCGGCACATTCTGGTTAAAAGCAATGTACAGTAATTATTCACGACCTAATTGTTTTTACTTTATAATTAAAAATAAATCCATTTTCACTTTCACAATACCACAGAAAATATTTCTAGAGCTGGAAAATAGATTACGAATTACGAATGCACGCTACGTTTGAAATTCGAACTCTTCGCTAGTGAAGGCATAAGCCCGTGGTGAAACGGTAAACGCCGAAACCAAATTTAATACGGTGACGCTAATAGGGCCGGTCTTGACCGTACACGTTACGATTGGGAATATTTTTATTATTGAAGCATTTTTTGTACAGACAGGTTTCTAATACTGCACCGCTGTGTTCCGTAGGAGTATAAATATGTTCTTTTTTAGTTTATGGATCCTTTTTGGTAGTTCTGACTTCGGAGTGACGTGTTTAGAATTGTTGTGTGCTTTTTTTAGTTTTAAACGAGACTCAAAGACAAGATATTTAATATTGTGATAGAAATATTCTTCACCGTGTTTACTGGTAGAGTTTTTATTTTTACCACTTTTTGTAATTATTGTGATCATTTAAAGATGCTGAACCGAATGGCTATTATAAATGCGTGGTGGTAAAGAAAGAAATAATCCATGGCAAACATATTATGTTTATTTTCTTTTAATTTCAGTTGAAAATATCTTTGAAGAGAAAGCTTTAAAAAATAAGACCGATATGATTACTTGCATGGGTAAATAATTATAATAGATGATGGTATAATAATATGATATCAAATATCCAAGTACACTAGTAAAGGTTTAATCAATGTCTAGTGATGTCTATTTCATCGGCCTAGTTTTGGTATCGGTATCTTAGATTTCATATTTCGGGTACGAGCTGCGGTTTCTATATTCGGGTGTTGAAACTTCAGATTAGGCAATTCTAGTCGAATTGACATGCACATATAAATGTAACAGTATAGTATTAAATGTCTAGTACCTACCTATGTTATGTAATCGTAAAAGGGCATTGCTAGTAGAATTAAACTACAACCGTCCATGTAGGGTTGTTGAGCTTCTCGCTTGAACACTATAGGTACTACAGGAGTTACTAAACTGACAGCAAACGGAATTCCCATGCTCTCAGAATAGTCACTCCCTCAACGTGCTCTAGTAACTTTACACACGCGCAGAAACACAACATTTGTTACTTCACAGCGGTCTTTTGCAAGGCGGAGGTACTTCCCCAGTCTGGCAGCTGAAGTTTAGCGAGGAATCTCGCTATGCCCTACCTCTCTGATTGATATAATGATACGTTTAAATATTAGGGCCTATCCACTGGCAAGAAACTTCCTCCAGAACTCAACAACAAATAAAATATTTGTGGATATCGACTTGCTACGAGCGTTTACATAGTACAGTCGAACAAGCTAATTGGTTTACATCTACACATAGATCGATCTAGATGTAGTTGCATGTATGCCAATTAGCTTGTTCGACTGTACAAGTAACTTGTCAAAGATAGCTTTTGAGAGTTTTAATGTATGTGACCTTTTTATTTGTGTTTCGTCAAGTAAAATGTCATGTAAAATATAAGGTAACAATAGAGTGGATTATAAAAAATAAGCACTAAGAACATGGTTGTACATTACTGTAAATGGTTATCAACCAAATTATAATTTAATAAGTTTTAATATTTGTAAACATAATTTCGTATCGAAATTACAATGGAATGAATTGTTCAGATAACAAATTAGATTTCAATTATGCAAAACGTGTATCAATGCTTTATCCTATTTTTAATAAAAAAACAGTTAAGATGAAACTTAATGCCGTAAACTTGGTATCTTTATACCGATACCCATTCGTGTATAAAATATTCATAATTATGCATTCGCTATACGATTTTAACTCTTGAGTATTTTAAATAATTTTTATGTACTTTACATTTTATTTCATCTGTAGTTACATTATATTTTTAAGTAATATGATATACCTAACTGGGTTTACTAATAGATACTGGTTAAGTGTGTGTGTCTGTACGTGCAGTGTATGTCGATAATTTGTAATTAGTAATGGCGTGTGTAGATTATCTTAATTATGGTCGTCTTTAAAAGCTCCTAAGAACAGTTTTAATCTGTTACTTCCTAAAATATACGTTATAATGAGGTTAGCCTGCCTCGTTGGTCTAGTGGTCGTACATTGGGACTGTAGAGCAAGAGGTTTCGAGTACGATTCCCAGGTCGAGCAGTGTTTTGGAATTTCTGTGAAATTCTCACGATAAGCTCGAAGTTTGGATTCGTCCCCGGTTGATGGCAATAGGCTCGCCCCCTATTATATGGGACCTAAAACATATCAGTGAAATGTGGGTGTAAATTAGTACACCTCTGCCTAACCCTTCGGGAATGACAGGCGTGATGGTATATAATGAGTTAGCCATCTTTAAAGTATTCGCTTCTATATTAACCGAATACAAATAATTAATTACCGCTAAATGCATGTAGAACAACAATTGCTTGAAGAGCTTTAACTAAAAAAAATCGATTCTCATAAGTATTCGAGTGATGACCAGATTCGATGGTTTAGTCTAATCAAAAAACCCGGTTTACGCTTTAATTCTTATTAATTGTGTACAAACATTGTGCCTACCATTACAATTATTAATATAAAATTTGTTGAGCTTCTTTCAAAGCCTAAGCAACAAGACTTTGTCACAAGCGTCCATACAATAACAAACCGCCATTTATTCTCAAGTATCCAACTTTTTTGACCCTTTACACTCGTTTAAAGCGGTCTATTTTTTTGGTATCAAGTGATACCGGTTTCTGTAACATCCCATCCCTATCGCTTGGTTATTATCACACTTTAGGCCTCTGACTGTACCCTTTGTTGGAACGTGAATATATTAATATTGTGAGCTAAGTCATTTAATACATTGTGTACTGGTTTAGTTTTTGGGATTTGATATAATATAAGAGGTTTAATAAAATATACAGTATTGATTTATACGCTCTATACAGTGATATGTTTTAGGTTATACACTATAGAGGGCAAGCCTATTATACGGGTAAAAACTCCTTACTATTTACGGTTTTTTTACTGGCAATTCTGCCCGTGAATATTTGCATGTTGTAAAGGATCCGAAATGTGAACGAACGGGATTCACGGGGGACCTCAGTCATGAATGTTTATATGTTTATTATTTATTGAAAGGTCATTGCGACCAGTTGTATAGTCATTAGTAAGACTACATGTATTTACAATACTATACATACATATATTCATCGTCAATACACCTTTACCGTGGAAAACTGTCAGTAGTTTGATCTTCGTTAAAAACATCCTGTTTCGACTCTTTTCTCCAATTGTGTTGGGAGAGGTTTCTATTTAACTCAGATGCGCTTAAATATCCAGAAATCCACAACCTACCGACTGGACTATATGGATAATCTACGGGTAAACTGATTTTTAGTTTATCAGGAGTATTCCCGTTTATCTACACTAATATTATAACGCTAAACAGTCGGTTTGTTTGATTGAACGCGTTAATCTCAGGCACTTCTGGTTCGAATTGAAAAAATATTTTAGTGATGGATAGCCAATTTATAAATTTATATCTAACACTACGCTACGATTCGGAGACTCAGACAGACAACAGACTACAGACTCAGAGCGGAGCAAAAATGTTGAAAATCTGAGAAAATTGTTCCTCTTTAACCCTCTCTCTTTCTTGTGTGATGAAGATAAACGTTGCACGCATCGGCTATCGTTAAAATATACCGTATTCTGACTAGTTTCCTAAAATAATGGAGAATATTTAAATAATTATAACGCCTGCATCTACTAATAAAATGCCATCTGCATCCGCCACGTGTTCAGTAACAAGGCACAACAAACACTGTTTATGAGATCAGTAGGGTGGGTGGTGCCCTTCAAACTTGGTTTCAATTATCTACGTAAGTTTTGGGATGGAGCAGGTTTGAGACATGCTGTATTGAAAAATTTAATCTTTAAACACTGCATTTGCAAGCCGTGAAAGTTAGTAAATATTCATATTTATTATTCATATTTATTGTCATCAATTACCTAAGTAGTGATCAATTACCGTATAATTTCGCTCAGCGATCCCCAATGTCAAATCTGTTCTTCCTCAAAATTCAATCTTGAATTAAGCTCGCCTTTGTGCACAACACTTTAAATGTATTGTAAAATATGCTGTGTGATTTTTATGTACAAAAAACAATTAAAGAACATTTCTGTACCCTAAACCTGTTTTAGTTCCGCAAAATTACAACTCTCATTAAAACGTTAAATAATTTTACGTCCATAATCATTTAGGGTTGCTCTGCCTATTATAAAAGCAATTATAACCCTAAACAAAATTGAATTGACTAACTCTCTTAACAACGAATCACCGACCCATCAAACCATGGGCCCCAGTCCCTGACCTTCATGTTTCAATGGTTAGTGAGCATCAAAGGCTGTAATATAAAGCCATAGGATATAATGTTTGTGTTCTATAGAGCTTGGGGTGGAAGGCCTTGGCAGTGAAATGCCAGGCGGCTGTCGGCATGTGTGCGGTAGGGACGTGACAACGTCGACACTTCGACAGTGAATAAACGTTTTTGCAATTTTAGTGGTAAATAAATTATTAAATTATTAATATTGTTTTGGCGTTTGGTCGTCGTGGCGATACTTGGGGGTGACCTATGTCCAGCAGTGGACGTCTGACGGTTGATGTGACGGTGATGATGATGATTTTGTACTGACTTTGATTTCTTGCACATACGCAAATACTGACATTGAAATAATACTATTTTTTACGGATTTTATTGTGGTATATTGATATGTTTTAATCTCAATGTTTCGTAAGCATGGTCTGCTCGTAACTATGAATGTAGTAAATGATCCGAATAAAAACTAGTTTTATTTGAATAAATTGTTTCCTTTTATGGAATTTAATTATTGATATAATATTTAGTTATTCACAGTATCCGTATAAATATGGATAGAATAAATTTAATCACAGATTAACTATGAACGGAAAGATACCGTTTGTTATAGTTAACAATGAAATCTTAATAAAAATACATACATACCCATATATTTTTTTCCCAATTATCGATAACTAAGCTCAAACAGCTGACAGCACCGCCCATCACTAGTCTCGGAAACAAAAACTCGTCTGATGGTCACTCGTGACCTCACCAGGTAGCCCCCCGCACGCCCCCCGCGCCCCGCACCCCTCGCGGGGACAAATTGTTATAGTTTATGGCCACATGAACCTAACCCCTATTCTGGCTTTTTCATGTCAAGTTTTTTGTTACGAACATTCAATATGGTAGAATAAAGTCGTGTTTCTTGGTGTTTAATTATATGTTTTATTATCAGTGAATTAAGGAAAGTTTTCAATAGAGCAAACTTGGCGGTATTGGGCTTATAAATGAACTGTTTCCTGCAATTGTATTATCTTCTGTGTCGTAAGTGTGTGTTGAATTGTATTGTAGAAATTATTTGTTGATGATAAACGTCTGTGTTTTTTTAATGATACATTTTGCAAGGTATTTCTACTCTATTCTAGAGACAAAGAGTATACATTTATTTAAAAAAAAAACGTTTTTTTACCTTACTATTTTAAGAGGGTGAAAAAGGGGATGAAATCGCTTTGAAGCAAGAGTTAGTTTTTAAAAATGTTACGAAGCGTTAAAGCATTTGCGAATTACTTTAAGGCGATTTATTTGTTTATTTCTTGTACATACACACGTAAAGAATAAGAAAACAGATTAACAGTTACATAGTACAAAGCCACTTATTTCTAAAGAAATCTCTTCCAGAAGGCCTGAGAGAGGAGAAACGATTGCGATTTGTTTTATTAGCTATAATTTGGTTTAAATTACATTACTTTTACTGCAATTACTATACTCTATTAAGTATAACGTATATTTAACAAAATATTCAAGACATCTTAACACCCATTTATCAGAAGGTTTAGCAATAATGTTTAAGTATACAAAAGGCGTTGACACATGAAGCCACTACCTACTCAAACAGGTGTTATTTTCCCAGAAATCGCGAGATGACAGACAATGACAGAAACTGGTTATCATATGGACAAGTGCTAGTAGAGTTGCAAGATATATGTATAAGTAGGTACATTGGTCTTCATATTATTTGCTGTGTTTAATAAGTTCAAATTAATAAGTCTTATTTTCGTCTATATTAGCTTGCGGAGCGTATATATGTATAGATGTAACATAGATAAAGGATTTATTCAAAGTTTAATAATGTCAGTGCAGTGGGGTAGTGTGGGTTTTGGCCGCTCGAGGCCGACCACAAATTTACCGCCCCCTATTTAGCTTATTACTGCAAGATACATTTTGTTCCCTAATTTGCCGTCCCCAAGATTCTGCCCCCTACGCTACGCCACTGTGTCAGTGTCATTTTCTGCTTCCTCGCTAAAGTAGAAAATGACTTGTTTGTAGTACGTACCATCACGCCATGTCCTTCTCGAAGGGTTAGGTAGAGGTGTAGAGGTGCAAAGCACGAATCCTAACTCCGAGCTGCTACAGAGAATTGCATAGAAATACCCAATAACACTTTGTTTGACCTGCGAATCAAACCCAAGATTCCTTGCTTAGCTGTCGCACTTTATGACCACGAGACCAGAGGCAGTTTTTACTAAGTTTTGCACATTAATTACATTACTTAGAGTAAAGTACATTGTTTGAAGGAGTATTTATTGAATGTGGACGAGGCAAAAGTGGTAAGCAGGGATCGTAGTGCGTGGCATTCTGTAGTTTCTGCCTAGCCCCATAGCAAAATAGCGTGAGTGTATGTATCCGTTTCTAAACCGTAGGTATGGTATGGTAATAATATTGTACTCTGGTTTAATGTTGCTAAGTGAATGGGGAGCTGGCAATGGGTGACTAAAATATCTTTCTTGTTTTAGTCTTAGTGTAGCTACTGAGAGCGTAGTCCTAGGTACAATTCGCGGTTCGACCAAGATATTTCTTTCGTATTCTCGGAAACAGCTCGGAATTTTAGTTTGTGATCTGTCGTCAAAGCAATAGACATCGCCGAAAACTCCATCCGACTCCGTCTATCCGTGTATGTATGTACAATAATCTCTATCTTACCCTTCAAGGGTAATTAAAGCGTAATAGTATTTTATGTGATGTCTATTAATGGTTAGGACCACCTATTATATTCATATGTTGGATGGGCCATTATTAGTAGTATTAGTAAGAGGAGCTTCGAGACTGAAAGTCGTAATAGTATTTAATAAAAAAATGGCACAATCTTGACATCTGCCTTGGTGGTCTAGTAGTTGTAAAATGGTAAGTCCGACTGCTGAGCAGAAGGTTTACAGTTCAATTCCCAGGTCGAGCATTGGCATTGAATTATTCTATGAAATGCTTTGTAACAGCAGCGCGGTTGATTGCAATAGCCTTGTCACTATGACATGGGACCTAAAACATACTGGCGAAATGTGGGTGTACATTAGTACACCTCAGCCTAACCCTTCGGGGACGACAGGCGTGATATTATGTCTAGACATCTCTGACGCTAATATGTTCCCAACTAGAGAACCAGTTGTTAGACACATCCAAATTATTGTAATCGTATTTATTATTATGTATCCCTTAATGTATAAATCCATACCAAATATTCTGAACAAGTTATGAATGAATTAGTCACCTTACTACGAACACTATCGAACGTCTATCGTTTGACCGCGCTCGTCTGCGCTCGGGCGTCGTCGGGCGCACTCGTCAATGATCGTGAAAGCTCGTGCCAGTGACCTAGGATAACATGCAACTATGAGTGCGCCCGAGTCGACTTAGAAACCGTTTTTAACACAGCCTAGGGTTGGCAAGCTAGTCTTGTTACTCGTTTTCGAACGGAGTCGGAATGTTGGAGCGTATTTTATGTTTTAGTTCTTGCTTTGTTGGTGTGGCTTTGAAGATATATTCAAGTTATTTGTAATAAAGTTGAAAAAATATCGACTTTTTACGGTACTATTTTTTGGGCCAATAATTTCTACGATAACTTTTTTAGATGATACAATTATATGGAAGATATGTTCTGGATAAACGTACTTTATAGATAGGTACTTATTTATAGTTATGTTACTTTTTGGTTACTAACTGAAAAGTCGTAAATAAAGCAGTAAAATAGCTAAATTAAAAATGAAAAACATATAAACTTGTAGCGCTCATTATTTATGAATATTTTTCATTAAGTTAATTATAATTTACAACCATCATACAATGACAATTAATTACTTCCTTTCCTTTATTGGAGCCGCAGCTCCATAGTCATAAAACAACTTTTATCTAATAATAATTCCATTATTAAAATGTTAACTGTTCTCTAAAACTCCCAACTCGATTATCCCGACATCAATCGATTTAAATTCACCAAGAAAGCAGTTACGCGGACTTAGAATCCAGCAGAAACGATTCTTGTAAGGCGGCTAATTAAAATTCCTACATAAGACTAAACAAGAATAATTCTATTCCCGGGAAAGTACGCGACCATGACCGGGTGTATTGACCTGTGCTTCCTATCGACTATGTTGGCCTAGGTTATGCCGCGCGTCACCGGTGACGTGTCTTGCCGCCATTTTCTAATGTCAAATATTGCCGGGAAAATGCGGTTTTTTTTTTGCTGGAGAAAGGAAGGAAGACGGTTTTTACTCTTTGCTAAAAATGAAAAAATTTAAGTAGGTTATATGTATGTTAGTGTTTTTTCTATGATTATGTTAGGTCCGTTTTTCTGCGATTTGAATGTAATTAAAAAAAAACTAAGTTTAAAATTGACAATGTATTAAAAGCTTAGTCAACTAATAATTGTAAGATTGTTAAGTAAGGTTAGATATGTAAGATTTTGAAAGAATGTAGTGTTAATTAAATTATGGATTTTATATGTGGATTTTAATTTTATATTTGTTGTATTTTAAAAATCTAAAAATACATTAAAATATTGAGGAACAGATTAGGTAAAACATTAACGGTATAAGTAAAAGTTCGGGATATAAAATCTGTAAAGTATAAAAGGCTAATAAGAAAAAAAAAGAAAAAATAGGGATGTCACTATTTGAAATGGGGCTGTTTTTCCTAAAATCTTACATAACAACAGACTTATTAAGAGCTTATTAGAAAGAAATAAGAACTTACTTGCTTCCCTCCGGGTAGGCCGCTGCTGACGTCATCACACGTGCACCGGCGATGTGCAACACTGGGTGGTGTGATGTATAACTGAAGAAAAATATCGGCACATGACAACTAAGACAAAAATCCTCACAGAAAAAAATATTTTTATAAATGAATGGATGTTTATAATTTGTCAATGATTATCAGGTTGAAGTGATGTGACGATATTTTTTTCAGAGTTGCGCTAGGTTATGTTTGGTGCGCTCGCGCCGTCCGGGACGCGCGAGGGCTCGGCCGCCACTGCGCAGGCGCGCTCCCGCCGTTAGTGAAATTACGTCAGCGCGCACACTGGCCGAGCACACCCCTTTCTTTTTTTTCTGTAATTAATTTCTTGTAAGATTTTGGCGGTGCGATTTTTTTTTAATAAATGATCTGCGGTGCGATAATGTGTAGCCGTTTTCGGGTGCGTTTGTGCATGTACTTTTTAATGGTTTAATTTTTATTTTTTAAATATAAATTTTAGTATTAGATAAGTAGAGTCCTACTTATCTACTTAAATAATGCGTATATTTCCACGCAACTAATGTGAATACTAGGTATTTAGGTACCTACTTATCTCACGTTTGTAATAAAAGAGGGCAGCTAAATTCATTCTTGCACTTCACTATGCATTCTCCGAATCGGAGTTCAATTAATTTAGCACTTGCCGCGCTGTACTTAAGTTACAATCTTCTTTTTACTTTAATTTAAATAGTGTAAATTCTAACACAAATTCCAAAACTATCCTTAAATAGGCCACTAAGAATCTTCTAAGACTAAAACGAATCTAACAATTTTGTGTCGAGTAGTGTGAATGCGGCCTATAGATCCCGGCGCACCGCAGACGATCCCGGTTACCTGCGCTGCGCAAGAGTCGCTCACACACACGCGCGCGCGCACGCACACAGCCGCGCGGCGGGAGACGTGACACAGACGCTGGCTCCTAATGCCGATGTGAATGTCAAGGAAAAATGGCGCTAGTGAAATTTGAGTTTTTTGTACTTATAAGGATTTTTAACCTTCTATTTTAGAAACCGAATTGTTTTCTTGTTGGAATTTATGTTTAGTTACTAGTATAAAAATTTTCATAAAATGTACAAATGTCGATATTTTATAATGCTATAAAATTAAATTAACTCATATTATTAAAATAGTAAATTTAAATTAACTCATTTTAGAATATTTTATTTTTTATTTCCATTTTTATTCCCATTCTAGCCTAGGCTAGAAGTCCGGGGCTAGTCTGTTTATTATATACTGATACATTGAATGCAAAATCCATTCATATAATTAAAAATAATACTCACGTTAGGCCTGAATTAAATAAAATAAAAAAATAGCAAGTAAAACATCCCAAAAGCAATCTCCCAACGAAATTTCTGCCGACGATTCTATCCGATGCAGCCTCAAGTCCATTAAATGGACATTGGCACTAAGGAATTCTCAGTCACCGCCGCTTGCCTGTATCCCCTAAGCTAAGAAAGTATAAATAAAACATAACTATCAGTCGGCGTACGTACATATAGCGAGTTAGGGACGTTGCCCGGTGTGTGCATGTGCGCGTGCGCCTTTATTATGTTCGCTCACGTAACGATGCGCGTGTGTGCGCGGCCTAAGTACACACCGCACACAGCTGCGGTGACGTTTGTCACACAGAAGTGACGGTTTTTTACGAATGTTGAAGTGATTGCTTGTTTTAAATAAAGAATTTTGATGTATTCCATCAAAAATATTTACTTTAATTAGATATCTGTTCCTATTAATTCTTAGATCAGGCTTTTCTGCCCTTTTCTTACTCTTGGGTTTTTTCCCAAAATGTTATGTAAATCTAGCCTAAAGAATATAATCTAGTCATGTAGCTTAGCAGCTTATTGGGACAAGCCCGCCACACTAAGTTTCTTTTACTACAAGTCCCGTAACCCAGGACCAACAATAGTTACCATCCAGAAAATCGTTGAGACAATACAATAAAGCCCGAGGTATCCCAGAAGAATGATTTAAACTCACAGCAATGATTTAAACTGTCTTGAAGCCCGAGACAGTTTAAATCATTGCTGCAAAATTAAATAAGAGTTAAATATCAGTTTTGAGTACTCTACGGTGTGGCCTACTGTGTGTTTACAAGTAGTCTTCTTAATTATACTGTCATACAGACATACAATAATACGAATCAATCCATGATACACGTCAAATAAATATTGTAGCGCCATCTATCCCGTTACAGAGAAAACTAACAACACTGATGTAATTAAATTAGTCAAAAACAAGCTTGTATTCCAAGTATGCGAAAAAGTCCAATAATTAATTAATTAATTAAGCTCTGACATAGCTCCCACCTTGAAAAATATATCTACTTACACTTATTTCTGGAACTATTGTACGAATTGTAAACCAGTTGTAATATATATATATATAGTTGGAATATTTCAGTTCCATTATGATATATTTACAAAATCAGATCTCTGATTTAACAGCGTCGTGTTGAGATTGTTAAATCAATGATCTCAAGTTAAACCCTATAATCTATATACATGCTTAAAGGGAGAAGGATGACATCACTAGGAAACTTATGTGTAGTCTGCCAGGCCGAACTATGCTAGCGTGGCTAAAGCGCCGAAAGAGGCTAAGCCTCTCTAATGAGAGGAGACACATTTCAAGCAGTTGGAAAATAAATGGTTTGATAATCGTGTAGTTGTTGTTTTTCCTTATAATGTAGGTATTAAAAAAAACAGCGTAACTATATAAAATTAGCGTTGTAGCACTTGGAGTAGTTGATTCCACAAGTAAAGAGAGGCCACTGAACTTAATTACCGAACCTCTGCTTTTCACGTGTCTCCTCTCAGTAGTCCATCGGTCTAATAAGGCTTATTTTATATGCTGTCAAGATATCACTCAGGTATGCAGGTTTTCTTGCAATATTTTTCTTCACTGTTTCAGCGAGTTATAAATTAACAGTATATGAATTTGAAAACTTTATTAAGTATTAAATAAGCTTTTTAGTCACCAAGTAATTATTCACAATTCAGAGGAGCTCTGTCTTCTTGACTGAATCCCAGCAAAGGAGGTTCGTTGGACTAGCTATCATTGTTTATATTCTTATAAATAAGAGCAAACTATACTAACAGCAGCGAATGAACGAGCACCTGCGCCCCCGCTACACGTCTGTGTAACAGACGGCCGCCTGCCAATGTGAGTGTTCGCATCGAACTCGGCTAGTTCAAGACTTCTATGTAAATGACAAATCGTAATTACGTTTGCCGAGACGCGGTGTAAATCCCTGGGGTTATGAGCAAACGCTTGATGGATCAGCGCTCGCAGTCAGGAAGTACATGCAATGGTATTTCAATAGCTTTTCGTTAAACTTTAACATGGATTTTAGAAGTAAAGGTTAAGTTACTGTACTGTACGTAAGAATCAATATAATATGTAAGTAGTTATATAGAGTTAGTATATAGCTATAATATGTATTTATTTATGTTTTCCTATATAGTACCTAGGTCTTTTTACATTTTAAAGTTTTATTAATACACTTTGCGTCCCTGTTTCTTTTTTTATAGTGATAAGGGGCAAACGAGCCGGCGACTCACCTGATGGTAAGTGATCACCGCTGCCCATGGACATTTGCAATACCAGAAAGCCTGCACATGCGTTGCCAACCCCTGAAAAAATTATTTAGGTTAGCAAACGGAATGCCCATGCTGTCAAAATAATGATTCCCCAACGAGCTCTGGTAACCTTACTCACTCACAGAAATGCAACTATTGTTATTTCACTGCGGTCTTCTGCAAGGCTACTTCCCCAGTTGGGCAGCTCAATTTGAGCGAGGAATCTCGCTATGCCCTACTAATGTATTATCTTCTTCCAAACCAATTCTTAAAAAATCAAGTGTCATATACATACACTTTAAGAACAGTGATAATAGCTGAATAGATTGTCGATGATCAGGCTCTTTTCGATCGGCTTGATCCTTTGGCTCTGCGTAGAGATGTTGGATCACTCTGCATCTTCTACCGCATCTATCACGGGAAGTGTTCCGAGGAATTGTTTAGTTTGATCCCGGCTGCTGAATTCTCGCACCGCCGCTCTGTGGAACCAGCTGTCGCCGGCGGTCTTTCAGAACCGTTACGACGTGGGAACCTTCAAGAGGAGAGTATATTCTTCATTGAAAGGCCGGCAACGCATTTGCACGTCCCCTGGTGTTGCAGATGTCCATGGGCGGCGGTAATCACTTACCATCAGGTGAGCCTCCTGCCCGTTTGCCCCCTTATTTCCATAAAAAAAAATAGAGCCGTGATAGTCAAGTCGTCTGTCCAATGGACTGTGTAGGTCGTTGAGTTCGATAAAGGGACGCATCACTGACTTTTTGGTTGTACGTGTGCGTATTAATCTTATGCTCAAACAGTGAAGGATAATATCATGAAGCAACCTTTATGGCTGAGAAATTTTCTCGGTGGTTCTTTAACTCGTACCCAGCAGTGGGACAATAATGGGTTGATGATGATGTTGATATGATCTTTGCTCAATGGTATTACACTAGCGTGAACCGATGATAGCCAAATCCTTCTTAAATGAGAAGACACCGATGACGAATTGATGGACATTAAATGGGTTGATTTAGATTAAGTGATGAAGGCATATTTTTTTTTTCTTTTTAATTTTAAAAACGTTGCCTCACACTAGGATTTTCTCCTGTGTCGTGGGTGCGTTTACAAACACATATTTTCACTTACACAAACGCCAAGACCCGGAACAACTACCTGTAGAACGTAACAAATATTTGCTCCGTACGGGGATCTAACCCGTAACCCGTGACGCACAAGCCGATCACTCAGCCAATGCGCCACCGAGTCGTCAAATATTATATTTGTGTAAGTACCTTTATTTGTGTAAGTATCTTTGCATTTTCCCAAGTGTGCCAGTGTCCAATCTACCCAGATATAACTGAATAATCTCCAGTTTTGAAATACAACAACTTTTTGCGAAGTTTATCGCGGTATACTGATATTCTATCACGAATATATTATATTATATTATAATTATTTTATTTTATTTTTTTAGTGCTAGTGGATAACTCATGCGTTTCACATCAGACTGCATTATTCTCATATTAAAAATACGAACATTGTAAATATAAAGAATTATTTAAAAGAGTATCTATGGAGTTTCTTGCCGGTTCTTCTCCATAAGACCTACTTTTTGGAACCGTGCAACTAGTGTTGACATTTCGAAAGAACCTGTAATATTGGTCTACTTGAAATAAAAATATTTGAATTTATTGAATTTGAATTTGAATTTATAAAATTTGAATGGTCGGCTTCATTTCTGTATAACATTCTACACGTCGTCAAAATCAATATAACATACCATCACGCCTCTCGCCCCGAATGGCTAAGCAGAGGTTACGTCAAAAGTAGTTTTATTTCAATATCTAGTATTCACGTAAGTCATAGATAAGAAATTAGTGTATACTTAGGTAGCCAGCGAAATTCAAATTTTCGTACGTTTTTTGCAATTTGCCGGTATTTGTCAGGCTGTACATTGAACAAAATATGATCCGCGCCTGTAATAGGTATTTAGTTACAGAATTATAATCATTAATATCATCAATACAACCCTCACATTGCATACAATTGGATTGAATGACTTTTTCATGATATAGACAATCAATACAGTTATATGCACTTTGAGGGCTGTTTTAATGATTTAAATGATTATACTTCTGTAACTAAATACCTATTACAGGTGCGAATCATATTTTATTCAATGTACAGCCTGACAGTGACCGGAAAATTGCAAAAAACGTACGAAAATTTGAATTTCGCGGGCTAGCGTGGAGCTTCCACCTTAAGAATTTAATTTATACAAAGTTACTGCCTTCAGGCCCAAACAAACCAAATATACTGGGTACTACCAATATCCTTAGGATGAATTGCCTGTCAGACTATTGGAGTTTTTGACTGCCACTACTAAGTATTGACAGGTTCATAGGAACTTTTTAGATCGTATGAACAGGATGGTTAATGTCACTGGTGGGTAACCAAGTAACCACAAAACTAAGGTGGTAATCTAGCCATGAGCTCCTAATTGTATAACCAGTAGATACCTTAAAGGTATTATTAAAAGATCAGATTTTTCATGGTTTGCAAAATAATCTAAATATATATAGGTAACTCAAAGGTGACTGACTGACTGACTGACTTAGTGATCTATCAACGCACAGGCCAAGCCACTGGACGGATCGGGCTAAAATTTATCATGCAGGTAGATGTTATGACGTAGGCATCCGCTAAGAAAGGATTTTTGAAAATTCAACCCCTAAACGGGTAAAACGTGGCTGCAAAGTTAATATGAAACTTATTTTTTTAGTTAAATTGCACGCGGACAAAGTCACGAGAATCAGCTAGTCTGCTATAAAAGTAGCTAGTAGTATTTATGGAGAGTAAAATAAATAAGAGTAGAAAAAAAAATTTCAATATAATTTTGCAGTCAATTGTAATTTTATCATCGCTCTTTTGGTTTAAAATGTAGCTTGTGAACATGACTTTGATTCCCAGGTCGGGCGAAGTATTATGTACTAAGGATTTTCTATGAAATTCTCAGTCGCAGCACGGTATTTGGATTTTTATTGCTTGGTTTACGGTAATGGGTTTGGCCGTTATAATATACCCAACATAACCAATCAAATGTAATGTTGTTTATTTCAAACTTTTTTTTATATTTATGAAAGGTTAAGATGCTAGTGGGAAGAAGAATCCGACAAGAAAAACAAAATATAAAACTATTACCGTATTAATTGCATTCATCATCATCAGCCTATAGCCGTCCACTGCTGAACGTAGGCCTCCCCCAAAGAGCACCAACCATCCCGGTCTTGGGCAGCTCGCATCCATCCGCTACCAGCCACCTTCTTCAAATCGTCGGTCCATCGTCTCGCAGGTCGTCCTACACTACGTTTGCCCAATCGCGGTCTCCACTCTAACACTTGTCTGCTCCATCGGCTGTCCGTCCGTCTGCATGGCCGGCCCATTTCCACTTCAGCGTGCATATTCTACGAGCAATGTCGGTGACTTTAGTTCTTTGGCGAATGACTTCGTTACGAATTCTATCCACCAAAGAAACCACAAGCATTGCTCTCTCCATTGCACGCTGAGCAACCTGGAATTTGTGGACCAGTCCTTTGGTCAGTGTCTCCGTTTCGGCTCCGTAGGTCATCACGGGTAGGACGCACTGGTTATAGACCCTGGTCTTTGAAGATTGTGGGATCGACGATTTAAAGATATCACGTAGCAATTAATTGCATTAGGTTAGTATAATATGTAACCTATAATATTCTGATAAAAAGAGTACGAGGTCAATGTAACTTAGTCCATTAAAGGTCAACATTTAAGGTCATAATTGTTGGTAGATTTACACTTTTACGTACAACTCTGCCTTACCCATAAAGCATGTAGGCGTGAGCGTATACACTGTGAAAATACCAAAATAAATCTATTCTTACTTTAACATCTTTGTCAGTGCTAGGGATAAAGACGCATAAAAACAGTTTTAGAGCTTTCACAAAGAATAAAATCTTAATTTCTTAACAGAATATGCTTCGATTGGGATAGTCATGGCTTTTGAGCTATAAACTACGGCATGCGGTATTATTTCGCTGTGAAAGAAAACCTGCATATATGAATATGCTATTTATTTGCCGTGAGATAGTAAAGGAATGCATTTAATCCTAAGCTTTAAAGTCATAATACATTATGTATTTTATACAATTCCTCATGTGGACAGCTTAAAATAACTTTATTGGACGACTCAATCGGCGCCGTGTTTAAACGATCGACTCCGGTGAAGAGACTGGCGGTTCGATCCCCATATATCAATCGTCACACGACGATTGGTCCTGCGCCACCTTCGTCCAGCGGACTCCAGCGACCTTTACCAGGTCGTCGGTCCACCTTACCGGGGGCCGACCCACGCTGCGCCTTTCAGTACGTGGTCGCCACTCGAGAACCTTAGAGCCCTAACGGCCATCCGTTCATCGAGCAATATGTCCTGCCCACTGCCATTTGAGTTTGGCGATTCTTCGGGCTATAAATTCTTCGATCACCATGTGGGGCAAATATTAATACGGTTTTGTAGCAGTTTGTGTTTGTAAATGGGCATTTACAAACATAGAAAATCATAGGGTGGGTCTGTGTTGTTTAAAAAATAAAAGATTCTCTGCCAGATAATCTTTCATCAGCAACCCATTAACGTCCCACTGCTGGGCACGGGTCTCCTCTCATTTGAGAGGGATTAGGCTATAGTCCACCACGTTAGCCTACTGCAGGTTGGCAGACTTCACATGCCATCAAGACAAATCTCTCAAGCATGCAGGTTTCCTCACGATGTTTTCCTTCACCGTTAGAGCACGTGATAAATACGCACATAACTTCCGAAAAGTTAGTGGTGCGTGCCTTGGGTTCGAATTCGAGACCTTTGACGTCTCAGATAATCTTTCCGAAATGAAATTTCAGAAAATCTCTTTGTATTACCAAATTTATTAGGTACGTTAAATAAATTAACAATGGTTTATTATGTAGTCGTTGTTTTCCTTTTATTTACAATTTCCCTCACTATGTATAGTGAGATGAAAAATGCCTGTGTTCGTATATGTATAAAATAATTCAAGTCTCGGTCTTTTGAGTTCTCCTCGCGTTTGGGATTTAATACGAACAATCGCGTCAACCATTTTATAGCCATGCACAACAAATAACTATACCTTAATGAAGGTTTGTGTTGAATGTGGTTTGTTGTAAATGTTTTATTGGCAAATCTTTGAAGGAATCAAAACATTGTTTAAACTCTGTGCCTCAGAGACAATATTAAGTTGACTATAAAATGTTGTATAAGTAAAATAAAATAATGTTTTATGAGAAAGTATTAAAATATGATTTGTTGTAGGTAATAACTTATGGGACTATGGCGTATATATAAATTTGGCAGGTGGTGAATTTATAGGGTGTAAATAGATATTAGTTAAAAACGGGTTTTGGGTTATTTTTTTTGAGAGGTAGGGCATAGCGAGATTCCTCACTCAAACTGAGCTGCCCGGCTGGGGAAGCAGCGCCTTACAGAAGACCGCAGTGAATCAACAATAGTTGTATTTCTGTCAGTGAGGAAGGTTATTCTAACCGTTTACACTACACATACCTACAAGTTATAGGTATGTCATATAAAAGAATAATATCATAAATATTTATTTACGATTACTTATTTATCTGCTGATTTGCAGAATCACAACTACCTACTTATGTTTCACAGTGCTGTAAATCTAAAGTGCTACTTTTGAAATAAAACTACTTTTTACGGATTTTATCGCGTTGTATTGATATTATTTCAACCCGACGCCGACGTTTCGGATCCTTTACATTGATTGTCAATAATAATTAAAAATGTAAGGTAGCTGTTAGTAATTATCACTTCAAGACGACCAATACCTCAGTCGGCCCGTGACCATTGATGCTGTAAAGGATCCGAAACGTCAGGTTAAAATAATATCAATATACCGCGATGAAATCCGTAAAAAGTCGTTTTATTTCAATGTTTAATATTCGCGTAAGTGTAAGAAATCAAGTTCTACTATGTTTTAATTTACTATACTTTACTAACACCACAAATTAATATCTATTTAAATAAAAACTCTTTAAGTAAGTGCATGTTTGTCTACTGGCATGTTGTGTATTACGTATTATTTGTAGTGATAACATTATAGCCGGCGTCTGGTCGGTGGTCCCACCGGACTAGTCGACCAGGAGACCAACTCAACAGGTTAATTAACTACGATAATCTTGCAGCGGTTCCCAAACTTTTATCGTAGTAAATATTGTTGACTTAAATAAATTTTTTTTACTCAACGCCTATATTGCACTTTAAAATATAATGATATAAGTACATACATACATTCAGTCAGACAAATAAATTGCTTTATGCGGTGATTGAACTGTGTTTAATATTTATAATCTTACGGCGGAGTCGGGTCGCACGTTACACTTATTTTAGTATTTTATGTATTGTATGCGACCTCTTTTATTAAACTTAGAATCGGGGAACTTCATATTTAAAAATTAAGAAAAAGAAGAGAATAAAACAATAGGCGGAGACGGCGGCCGTCAAGCAAAAATAATAAAATAAATAAAATATAATTAGGTAATTGGTATAAAAGTGGAGTCATAAGTGTCGACCAGGGGGGTAAGTGCTTAGTGTATTCTAGATTATATTAGTATATTTTATTTTACTAAAGTTTTCACCATTGGCACGGGAACCGTGCTGTCGTAGATTCCTTAAACTGATCTTAAAACCAACCATTGGTCCTTCGAGCCGGATTATACGTCCGTGGAGTCTACGATTGCATTCGTTTCTCGTGCTAATATACAGAGAAAACACTTGGTCGGTTCCTTGGCGAGATATCCTGCCGGTAAGGATATCTTCGTCTAGTAATCGTCCCCAAATTAACTCGTTTACGCGGTATCGTAAACGCAGTATTTGAAAATATCTTGGCGGAGTATAGATATTTTCATTGCGGACTATTTGAAAATTGATACCAACTCGGTAGGCATCAATTATCATATACACTACACAGAGAAACTCAAACTATATTGTATTGCAGTAGGGCTACATGTAAATCTGTTTAGTTCTCCCCTTATCAATATTTATTTTCAAACATTTCAATACGACATCACATAATTGACTCGACTCCCCACTGTTAGTTATTTTGAATTACCTAGCGGATCTAGGCATAATTGTGTAGCGGTAAGTATCATTGGCTGTTGCTGTTAAAGACGGTTGCAGCTGATTTGCGGATTTTTTTTTATATTTTTGTGTTTGAGAGAGTTTGTTGTTTTTAATACTTTATTTCTTTTGTGACATAATATTTGAATTCAATATGGCTCCCAAGCTGCAAATAAAAATGTTGAAAGTTAAATATGATATGGCCCTGTTGAATTTAGATAAGCTTTATGATCTGTCCCAGGCAGGACTTATTTCGGAAAAGGCAAGAATTGAATTTAAATTGAGGTATAGGGATTTAGAAAATATTTATGCAGAGTTCTCAAATACTCATGTGGAACTCCAGGTAGGCTTGGATGCGGAATATGATGTAGAGGACTCTATGAAAAAATATACAGAGTATAATCAAAAATACTATGATATAAAAAGGAGTTTCCTAGAGGTATTTCCTGCTGGCAGTGGTGAATCTTCTGAATACGCCACTGCTAGCTCGATAGTTGATGTAAAAGGAAAGCGGGCATTCTTGCCTAGAGTGCAGCTTCCTACTTTTTCTGGAAAAATTGAAGAGTTTGTTTCCTTTATGGATCTCTTTGATGCCTTAGTAGGCCAAGATTCATCTTTGTCAGATACTCAAAAACTATACTATCTAGTTGGGTCGTTGTCCGGAGAACCTAAAACTTTAACCCAACACTTAACTGTTAAGGGGGATAATTACTCAATAGCATTAGATCTACTTAATAAACGCTACAATAATAAGCGGCTACTAGCGGACAAGATATTAAGTAACTTATTAGGTATCACACATGTTAATAAAAATCTATCCTCTTTAAAACATTTTCTTAACACGCTATTAGAAAATACTAAGGCTTTACAAAAAATGAATTTTCCGGTAGCCGAATGGTCGTATTTGTTGTTTTTTATAAATTTTCAAAAACTTGATAGTAGCTTGAAAAAGCACTTTGAAGATAAATTAGATAAAGAATTACCTAATTTTGATGATCTGATTCATTTTTTAGAAAATGAGGTCAGAATCTTAGAGTCCAGTGGAGAAAGTTATAGCGGAAAACCAATCTCGTTTTCACGGACTCACTTTGTAACTTCTCAAGGCGGACCACCAGTATGTAAATTATGTAAGCGGGGTAGTCATTATTTAGCTAAGTGTCAACAGTTCCTATCGTTAACACCACGCCAGCGGAAAGAGCGTGTGAAGGAACTTCGCCTGTGTTTTCGTTGTTTAGGAGGTCATAACATTAATCAATGTGCCCTGAATTGGTCATGCTACAAATGCCAATCCATAAAACATCATCACTTGATACATTTTGATCAAGAGGCTACGCCAGGGGTGGTATTAGGGTTGCCTCCAGCGGCAAGGGAAGCTCAACACGCGGTATCAACTCAGCCGAGCATTCAGACTGCGCATAGTCACAGGGTGAACCCACCTATTAATGTCTCTGGTAAGGAAGATACACCAATTTATGGACCTACAACTAATCCATCCTTCGTAAACGGTGGAACTGCGTTAACAGCATATAATCACATAACAGGCCCGCATACACATCAGCGGACCGTATTACTCGCTACTGCAATAGTTCGCGCTGTTGATAAGTATGGTGAATTTCAGGAAGTGCGCGTGCTACTGGATGGGGGCAGTCAGAGCACTTTAATTACAGAGCGGTGTGCTACTAGACTAGGTCTGAGGAGATCCAGGTCAAATATTGGTACAGTCACGGGACTAGGGGGGATGCCAGTGAGTGATTGCAAGGGAGGGGTAATTTTGACTTTGTGTCCTAAGCATTCGGATGACCCTCGGTTGATTACCACAGCAACTGTTTTAACTAGTATCACTCATAATCTACCAAGCCTTAGTTTATCTTGTAATATAGCAGAATGGTACAAGGGTATTTATTTAGCGGATGAACAGTTTTATGTTAGTCGTCCTATTGATGTATTAATTGGCGCGGATTTGTTGGGTGAGATAATGATTGGAGGATATATAAGGATAAATGACTATTTGCCTTTTGCTATGAACACCGTATTCGGACACGTACTGATGGGTCCAGTGACATATGCGGTTTCAAGTGATGACGATGGAGTTCGTTGGTCACAAACATATTTAACAACACATGTAACAACAGACCAGATCTTGGAGAAGTTCTGGGAAGTAGAAGATATTCCGGATGCAGTACCGGTTAATCCTAATGATGCGGAGTGTGAATCCTTTTATCGAGATACTTATCAGCGGGATAAGTCAGGACGATATGTGGTAAGACTACCGTTTTCAAGAGATACTCTTGAAATGGGAGATTCAGCTAAAATAGCCAAAAGACGTTTTTTTGCCATGGAAAGACGG
Source organism: Craniophora ligustri (assembly GCA_905163465.1). Classification (NCBI taxonomy): domain Eukaryota; kingdom Metazoa; phylum Arthropoda; class Insecta; order Lepidoptera; family Noctuidae; genus Craniophora; species Craniophora ligustri. The sequence continues at coordinate 1,045,449 of LR990963.1, forward strand.
CTTCTTTCTAATGATTCTTTGCGGAAAAAATATATGGAGTTTATGCATAAATATCAGAAAATGGGGCACATGTCGGTCTGGGACCGGAACCTAGACGACTATGCAAATGGAGAAATATATATAATACCCCATCATGGCATATTCAAATCAGGATCGGATAAAATTCGAGTGGTATTTGATGCAAGTTGTAAGACTACTACAGGAGTATCTCTGAATGATATATTACATTCCGGGCCTAAATTGCAACAAGAGATCATGAAAATTATTTGTCGGTTTCGAATGTCAAGGTATGTCTTCACCACAGATATCAAAATGATGTTTAGACAAATAATAGTTCATGAAGATGATCGGCAATATCAGCTTATATTCTGGAGGGAATCTCCTGAGCAACCTTTGCTTCTTTATGCTTTGCATACTGTGACATATGGTATGAAAGCCAGCCCTTATCTTGCAATCAGGACGTTGAAACAATTGGCTGCAGATGGTGAGGCAAAATTCCCGGAGGCAGCCGAACTTTTGAGGTCTTCGGTATACATGGATGACATATTAGGAGGCGCAAATACCGAAGCAGAAGCTAAGCAGTTAAAGGCGGATTTGAGCAATTTACTTCGTGCTGGGGGTTTTGAATTAAGTAAATGGGTATCTAATAATAAAAATTTATTAGAAAATGTGCCCTTGGAAGACTTAGAGAAGCCACGGACCTTTGATAAAGCCGATGGGCTTGAATTTTATAAAATTTTGGGTATTGAATGGGACTCACATAACGATTGTTTTTCTTACCATTGTAATCCAATAGATGGCGGTAAATGCACAAAGCGGGTAATATTATCGACTCTGGCGAGAACTTTTGACCCTCTCGGATGGATAGCACCGGTTCTATTTCAGGGTAAAGTTCTCATGCAGCGACTTTGGAGGTTAAATTTGTCGTGGGATGAAGTCCCACCTATAGATGTAATAGAGCATTGGAATTCTATAGCTACGGATTTACCTCAAATTGAGAAAATTAATATGAAACGTTTTGTATTCAGTGGTAGTAGAACTTGTTCATTGCATGGATTCTCAGATGCATCTGAAAGTGGGTATAGCGCAGTGGTATATCTGAGAACTATAGAAAGCGGTAGGGTAACGATTTCATTGATGATGGGTAAATCACGTGTTGCCCCTTCTAAAATGAAAATTACAATTCCCAAACTTGAGTTATTAGGCGCAGCCTTATTGACACGGCTGATAAAGTATGTGGCGGATTCAATTCAGGATCAAATAGATATAGAGGAAATCATCTGTTGGTCTGACAGTACTATTGTGCTATCATGGTTAAAGATACCTCCACATACTTTACAAACATTTGAAGGAAACCGAGTATCACAAATTGTGAATTGTGGGTTAGTATTAAAATGGAGACACGTGCCATCTGAAATGAATCCTGCGGATATAGCAAGCCGAGGATGTCGGGTTTCAGATTTGCTTAGTCATTCCTTGTGGTGGGAGGTACCATGGCTTAAGGGCCCTAAGACATCCTGGCCAGAAAATATAGTAGACAAAAATGAGGATTTGCCGGGATTGCGGAAAGTTTCGTTAAAGGTTCATATGAGTACTGCGGTTATAGACCCCATTTTTAATAGGTTTAGCTCTCTTTTATTGTTACAGTCAGTTGTTGCTTACTGTCTTAGATTTAGCCATAACACAAAGGATCCTTTTAATAAAATTGTAGGCGTTCTAACAGTTAAAGAGCGTAAGTCTGCTCTAGATCGTCTTGTAAAATTGGCTCAGCAAACAGAATTTGCAGGGGATTTAGATTGTTTGAAAAAGGACAAACAATGTTCTATACGACTGCAACGGTTGTCTGTTTTCATGGATAGTGAGGGTTTACTGCGGGTGGGAGGTCGTTTAGACCATTCTAGCCTGACCTTTAAGGCAAAACATCCGGTGATTTTACCAAAAAGGCACCCTTTAACCAATTTAATTATTGACCATGCACACAGATTGCATTGTCATATAGGAGCCACAGCATTACAAGCTATTCTACAAAAAGATTTTTGGATTATTTCAGCTAGGCAAGTCATTCGTAGTCGAATATTTAAATGTATTTTTTGTTTTCGGACCAAGGCAAAGCCCGTTGAGCCAATGATGTCTACTCTGCCTAGAGACAGAGTGAATGCTACTGGCGTTTTTCATACTGTTCAGACAGATTTTGCAGGACCTTTCTCTATTAAAGTTTCGCGCCTAAGAAATGCTAAGGTACTCAAAGCATACTTGTGTTTATTCGTTTGTTCGTCAACAAAGGCGGTACATTTAGAAATAGTCAGTGATTTGACAACCGAAGCGTTTATTGCGGCTTTATTTCGATTCACGGCTCGGCGCGGACTCCCAAGTGTAATGCGTTCCGACAATGGAACAAACTATGTCGGAGCGAATAAACATTTAAACGAAGTTACAAGGTTTCTTCGTAATAAAGCAGTAGAGACATGCCTGGCAGATATTGCAGCCAAAAATGGTATCACTTGGTTGTTCAATGTTCCGGGGGCGCCTCACTTTGGTGGGTTATTTGAAGCGGCGGTGAAATCTGCGAAATCTCTAATAAAGCGGTTAATAGGAGAGCAGATTTTAACATATGAGGAACTGGTGACTGTGTTTACGCGAGTTGAAGCGGTTCTCAACTCACGGCCACTGTGCCCACTAACCCACGATCCTCAAGATTGTGAAGTGTTGACACCAGCACACTTTTTGATTGGAAGATCTTTATTGTCGGTACCGGAGTATGAATTACTAGATGTGAATACGACTAGACTTGGTCGGTTTAAGTTGGTTCAAGCGATAGCCCAAAGGTTCTGGAAGCAATGGAGTGACCGGTATCTTCATTGTTTACAGAATCGTAGCAAATGGTTGACCCCCACGGATCCTCCCAAAGTAGGGGATCTAGTCTTAATTAAGGAGGAAAATATGCCTGTATTGAAATGGAAACGCGGTAGAATCTTAGAAGTGTTGCCTGGACAGGATGCGGTGATTCGAGCAGTGAAATTAAAAACTCTCTCAGGCAATTTATTACGTCCAGTTGTGAAGGTTGCTAGGCTGCCATTAGACTAGTAACAGCGGATGGTACAACTTGAATGTTATTTTAATTTTAATTATTATTTTATTAGATTGATAAAGGCTTTTCAGCCTTTCTCGGGCGGGGGGATGTTTAATATTTATAATCTTACGGCGGAGTCGGGTCGCACGTTACACTTATTTTAGTATTTTATGTATTGTATGCGACCTCTTTTATTAAACTTAGAATCGGGGAACTTCATATTTAAAAATTAAGAAAAAGAAGAGAATAAAACAATAGGCGGAGACGGCGGCCGTCAAGCAAAAATAATAAAATAAATAAAATATAATTAGGTAATTGGTATAAAAGTGGAGTCATAAGTGTCGACCAGGGGGGTAAGTGCTTAGTGTATTCTAGATTATATTAGTATATTTTATTTTACTAAAGTTTTCACCATTGGCACGGGAACCGTGCTGTCGTAGATTCCTTAAACTGATCTTAAGATCAACCAAACTGTATCCCAAAAACCAATCATCTTACTCTCTTAGAAAACATATAATAAAATATTACACAGCGTAATCTAGTTGTAAGATGCAACAGGGCTGATGTTACAGATAATGTAGGTACATGCGTTTTTTTACATACCATTATTATACATGACTCAAGAACAAATGTACATGCTCATTAAACAAACATGTGTCTATATTAATAAGTATTTTAATTGTAACACAGAACAACTAAATTACTTAATCAATGCAATCTTTATCGCATGTTCGTCATGCTTTTGATTTAAGCTTACAAATTACTCTTCGACTTAAAAAGATTACGAACACGATTAAAAAACCTACATTCTAAACTTTGTGTCTTGGTCTGATCCCCTGGATTTAATAAAGAATCGTTTGAAGTAATAATATGTGAAATATTTCATATCTATAATAAGCATAATTATATGAAAATAAGTATAAAGAGATTTTTTTAAAAGAAAACTTGATTGCTTTTGTAACCACAAATATTTAAAATGCACAAATACCCAGACGGAATAATCGATCGTCCGAACACTTCATCGTGCCGTAATTTTTTTATATAGATTTATTAAATTACCCAAAGAACCTTGAAATTACTAAAAATTAAAACTGTTATTTAAGGATATTAATAGATTTTTCCGAAACCAAAGGCTAATTGGATCGTCAATTTCAATTGGTTTAAATATCTACTTAAATACACTTAAATAAAATAACATACAGTTCTTCTGTAACTAACTTTGAGCACCGCGGTTCGTGTCATTAATAATACTTACTACCTACTCGCAACGCTGTTGAACATTTCTAATATTTTATCTAGATCATATGAAATATATCGCACTGTCTTGTTGTAAAGTAATAAACACTCCTCTAGAAGCTTGTTTTATAAGATCTATACTAGGTATAGCCAGTTGCTCAGTCAGTTACAATTTAGTGATCAGCAATCATTTTTATAAAACTAGTAGTTAATAATATGACCATAATCATCACCATCAATCCATGTAATGTCCCACTGCTGGGCACGAGTCTTCTCTCATTTGAAAGGGGTGGGAGGGGTTGTCAGACTTTGAGAGAAAATATAAGACACAGCAGAGATAAATTCTCTCAGACATGCAGGTTTCGTCACAACGTTTTCTTTCACAGTTTGACCATGTGATAAATACGCACGTCACTTTGAAATGTCAGTAGTGCGTGTTTTGGCTTCGAACTTGAGATCTATGACAGTGTGACCGTCACAGTCTGGTCTGGTCACAGACTTGACACACTCACACCACTAGGCTAGAGTTAGCCATATAGTAAGACGCAGGATTCTAACAATTAAGACATAATTATACGGCAATGAAGCGCTAATCAACAAATTCGGATATATAACAGACGGAAAACATCGAGAACGGTTTAACACAACCCTCAGTATGACACCACGACCACTTCTACCACACAATTTTGTCACAAAAACCGATTTCAAATGTTCAGAAGTCGACCAAATTGAAATGGGACCACACGGGAAGCATTCACATAAAAAAAGAATCATCAAAATCGGTTCACCCAGTCGAAAGTTCTGAAGTGACAAACATAAAAAACAAAAAAAAACAGTCGAATTGAGAACCTCCTACTTTTTTGAAGTTAGTTAAAAATATCCATCATATTCATAAGCAAAAATACTCGTCCATATGGGACGAATCCGACACGCATACTCGTTCTCTAAGACATGTTGCAAAGATTGCGTGCGCTCAAACATGTCTGCTAATGATGTACGCAAGCGGCGACAGTACAACAGTTCACTCCGTTCCAAACGGAACAGGTACTGAGACGGCACCCTGTCAGTAACTTGCCTTGCTTTGCATGATGAACGGTTTTTTTCTAAACTGTCACGAGTGTATAATTACGCACAATTATCTTGTTTGTATGTACTAGCTGTTATGCTGGGACGAAATCTTATTGTATTTAAATTTAACAGCCTAAATATAATTGTTATTCGTCGCTTCATTTTTCGATATGATTAATAAACCAAGGGTAGTATCCTTATTCTACAGGCAATGATCGCACAATACTTTAAGAGATGCTTTATTGACTTAAAAATGTATTTCCGTTATCTGTGGACGGCCCGCCATCGTGAATATAGTTCATTCCTTTTTTGTGCGAGGCAAAGAGCGCACGCGCCTTCGGAAGCAATCATGCCAAAGCGAAGTGCGCAAGAAAAACTCGATTATTACACAAGAAAGATTAAAAAACTTGAAGAGCGACAAAATCGCCGGAGAATTGTTTCTCCAATTCCATCATCAGATGATGAAGGTTAGTGAAGTGTTTATTTTTCTTGAATATTGGTCGTTCATTGTATAGTATAAACTTACAATAAGTACCCACATATCACATCTAAACTTATAAGCTATATCGTTATTTTAATTGCTTGGGGATTGACTGCGAGTCAATAACTAAGACATATTCTAACAAATATAAGTAACTAGTACCTAACGACCATAATACTATTTGCATCGGGGTTGACTGCGAGTCTCCAACGATGACAATCTAGCAGAAAATATGCGTTTTCTGAAATAGTTATCGCATTCCTCTGCATAGTTGTAATATTGTAAAACTGATAGTTTACAATATGAAAAGTTTGTTTCAAAACTACCTTCAAAATGACTTCACATCCTAAAATGCAAATTGTATTTTTAGGAAACGAAGATATCAGTTATACCATAGCTGATACATATGGTATGAACCAGGACAAGCTCCAGGAACCAGCTGCCATCCTCCCGGATAGCGAGCAAAACATCGGCATTGTGGACATACCCATAGATATTCCCACTCAACCTGAAGACCAGCTTTGTGAGACCGCCGCAGCGGCCACGACCGTAGCCATAGCCACAACAGCATCCCCACCTGCGGTTATCTCCACCGATGAACCTGATTTGGATCCCGAATTGCTGTCAGCCCTAGGTGAATCCACGTCTGATACTCCAGATTACGGTGATAACATTCACAATAACCTAACAAAATTATGGCTTCCCCTTCTAAAGAAAGGAATGCCTAAAGAATGTAAAGAAAAAATGTTAAAAGATTATCTTGTACCCGATAACTGCCGACTTCTGCAGACACCTAAATTAAACGCCGAAATATCTGCTGCAGTACCTGACATGGTACGCAACCGAGACAAGGCGCTTTCTGCCTCTCAGCAACAACTTGGTCTAGGTCTAACTGCTATCAATCGTGGCATGGATCTTCTATTGAAGAGCAATGATAAAACTCAGGCTTTGAAACATCTAAGCAACGGCTGTCGATTACTATGCGACTCTCACTATTCAGCAACACAGAATAGAATTAAACTTTTAATGCCTAGTCTCGACAAAACTTTTTTACACATCATTCATGATTCCGAGAGAGACGAAACCTTGTTCGGCTCATCTCTATCTGAAAAAATAAAGACGTCAAAAACCATCGAAAAGCAAGGTCTGCTGATAAAAAATAAGCCAACAAAACCCCAAAAGCAACATGCTCCCCAGACAAACACACGTTCCAATAATTATCAGGGAAACTGGTCGGCGCCTCCTCGGTACCCGGCGAACAGGGGGGGGCGTGGAGCCTACAAGAAGCCATTTCAGTCAACATCAACAGCAGCGCGCCGTCCATACATAGCACCGCAGACGCGCGCGCCTGTCTCGCACGAGAAACCCCGTGCGCCGGCTCGTCACTAGCGCAGGTACATGCCGGTAGACTTACACACTTTTACGACTGTTGGCTAAAAATAACCAAAAATCCTGTCGTGTTAGATTGGATTAAAAATGGTTATACTATACCATTAGTTTCAGCAGTAACACAAACTTCTATACCCATAAATAGTTTTTCAAAAACCGAAAACAAGCAAATGTCTGACGCCATAGATAATCTAATGAAATTAGGAGCAATTTCAGTGTGTAAAACTACCGAAGATCAATTTATATCTAAGATCTTCCTTACCCCAAAACCTAACGGTGACAAACGCTTTATCCTTAATTTAAAACCTTTGAATAAATTCGTTCGTAGCGATCATTTTAAAATGGAAGACTACCGAACTGCTTGCAAATTAATCCCCCAGGGTGGTTACCTGTCCACTATTGATCTCAAAGATGCATATTTTCTCATACCAGTACGCGAATCAGACCGCAAGTACTTGAGGTTCCAATTTCAGAATAACTCTGTTGAAACCATCCTATATCAATTTAATTCAATTCCGTTCGGATTGTCAGTGGCGCCAAGAGTTTTCACAAAACTTATGAAAGAAGTTATAGCACACTTACGACGTCGCGGTTATACTTCAGTCTATTATTTAGACGATATTTTATGTATCGGCGATACCTATAATGATTGCGCTGGAAACGTTAACGAAACTTTAAAGTTACTTCAATGTTTAGGTTTTGTGGTTAATTATAATAAAAGTAATATATTACCACAATTGACATGTAAATTCTTAGGATTTTACTTTAATACTCAGAATCTCACGATGTACCTCCCTTCCGAAAAACGTAATAAAATTGCGAAGTTAGTAGCAAAGTTTTCAAAACTACCGTCGTGTACAATTCGCGAATTTGCTCAATTAATCGGTGTACTTGTTTCCGCCTGTCCGGCAGTTAAGTATGGGTGGATGTACACAAAAATATTAGAACGTCAGAAATATCTTGCCTTACAAAAAACTAACGTTTATGAAGCTAGATTAGAACTCCCAAAAATCATATTACATGATTTAAACTGGTGGTCATCAAACATTAAAACCACATTTCATTTTATTAGACGACCCAATTTCGCACTCGAAATCTACACGGACGCATCTAGATCTGGCTGGGGCGCCGTCTGTGACCATAATAAAGCGTATGGAAAATGGAAAGATACTGAACAACAACATCATATAAACTATTTAGAAATAATGGCAGCTTTTCTAGGTTTAAAAACATTCACTCGCGAATTAACCAACTGCGCAATTTTACTTCGCATTGACAACACCACCGCAATTAGCTATATTAATCGTATGGGGGGTATTCAATACCCCCATCTGAATGACTTGGCTAGATTACTCTGGCAATGGTGTGAACAGCGTCATCTTTGGGTATTTGCATCTTATGTAAACACGAAAGAAAACTGTGCCGACGCAGTATCCAGGATAGTTAATCCGGACACTGAATGGACGCTTTCTAGGCACGCGTTTCTAAAAATCGTACGCCAGTTTGGTAAACCAACAATTGACCTATTTGCGTCTCGAGACAATACCAAATGCTCTAAGTTTGTGTCGTGGAAACAGGACCCCGACGCAGTAACCGTCGATGCATTCACTTTAAATTGGAAAAACTATTTTTTTTACGCGTTTCCACCCTTTTCGTTAATACTTAAATGCATTAGGAAAATTATAGACGATAAGGCAGACGGCATCATAGTCTACCCCTACTGGCCATCTCAGCCTTGGTTCCCTCTCTTACAGAGCCTTTCAATCTCGGACATATTGTATTTAAATCCCAGTAAGTCTTTATTACAATCTCATTTCAGAACACACCACCCTCTACACGAATACCTTACGTTGGGTGTCGCGAGGCTTTGCGGCAGTCGTTCATGCGACGAGGTGCTTCCGCAGACTCGGCTATGCTAATGTTAGCGTCATTCTCAGACAATACCATTAAACAGTATAACACCACATTTAAAAATTGGTGGCAGTTCTGTGCTTCCAATCGCGTTAATATGTTTGAACCATCTAAAACAGCGGTTTTACATTTTTTAACCGAACAATATAATAATGGCTGTGCATATGGTAGCCTAAACTCTCACCGCTCGGCAATAGCGGCCATTGTAGGGAACAATATAGGGTCTGATGAGTGTGTAAAGCGGTTACTCAAAGGTGCATACAAATCTAAACCACCCAGACCCAAGTACTCCAGTACTTGGGATCCTCAGTTAGTTTTAAACTATGTGAGTAATTGGTACCCCAATGTTAACCTCTCCCTTAAAACAATCACCACAAAACTAGTAGTCTTGCTGGCACTTTGTACCGCTCATAGAGTACAGACACTTTCTTTAATCAAACTCGAAAATATACAAATTTTACAAACCGGTATTAAAATTAATATAACTGATTTTATTAAAACATCAGCTCCCGGAAGAGAACAACCTGTTTTATTTCTGCCATTTTTCGCTGATAATAAAACGATCTGTCCAGCTACAGCTCTATCAGACTATATTTCTATGACTAAAAATATACGAACTGAAGAGAACTCTGGTGATACCCTCTTGTTGACATTCCGAAAACCACACAAGGCTGCCACCACACAGACGATCAGTAGATGGATCAAATTAGTACTGTCTGAAAGTGGCGTGGACATAAGCGTATTTAGCGCGCACAGCACGCGACACGCGTCCACCTCCGCCGCCAGCTCTGCCGGCGTCAGCATCGAAACGATCCGCAAAACTGCCGGTTGGACGGACTCTTCAAATGCCTTTTGTCGATTTTATAATAGAACTGTCGTAGATGAAGGTATCTTTGCGCGATCTGTTTTTTTCCCGAATGATAACTTACATCACTAGGGTTTATACATATAATTAAATTATAATTAATATCCCACAAAATCTATCGATAAGTTGATTATTAATAAGTACCTACAGCTAATATATATTTATTTTTGTTAAATAATGATTACCTACTTTGTTCAATAAAAAACTATGCTTATTTTCAATAATGATAATTGTTTTATTGTGTAATGAAACACAAAAAACTTGCATCTCTTAACATCTACCCTTGGTTTATTAATCATATCGAAAAATGAAGCGACGAATAACAATATATGATCAAACGAACTTCCTGGACGTGAAGTTCGATCATTATTGTTTGAGTCGCTTCATTTGAAGATATGAGGTCCCTCCCTCCCATTCCCATGTGGAATAGTTTTTTGTGTAAACTTCTCTCTAAAAGAAATGAACTATATTCACGATGGCGGGCCGTCCACAGATAACGGAAATACATTTTTAAGTCAATAAAGCATCTCTTAAAGTATTGTGCGATCATTGCCTGTAGAATAAGGATACTACCCTTGGTTTATTAATCATATCTTCAAATGAAGCGACTCAAACAATAATGATCGAACTTCACGTCCAGGAAGTTCGTTTGATCATATATTGTCATTCATTTAAATCGCATCATACAATTGGCCAGCTAAGCACTATCGTGCTAGCCTAGTGTTGTCGAGAAAATCCTTCATACATTTTCCTTACGTAGTTTTCGTTCACTGTTACAGTGAGTGATAGTATTTTCATTTGGCGTTATAACAGCAAACGAAGTTAGTTAAACAAGTCATATATTTTCAGTAAGAGGTTATATTCTGTAACGTTATTCTTAAGTTAAGCTGTGTACTATAATAGTAAGCGTTTTGGTGTAAACTGTAAGCTTATTATTAATTAATAATAAAAAACAAATAAATATATCTTAGCTATCACTTCTTTACTAGTCGTGTACGAGACAGTTCGATTATACCTGTTAGTTCGACTGTACCTTGATAAAAAAACGTTAAGGCAAGTAGAGCATTTATACCAAACACACATGGTATTAATTTATTATTGAGTTGGTACATAGGGTTATTCACACTTCTATAAAATGTAGTTATATGAAAACGAGCCAGCAATACATAGTATCAATTGCCTCCGTAAATCACAGCCCTGAAAATAAAGCTCCTGAAAACTATTAGCTTGGAGTCTTGTTATTCTCACGCGGCGTGCAATTAGACGCGCAATCTGGTGGCGCGGGCGCAGCGACAGGGGGCAAAAAGTGCGCTCTTTAATAACTTCTAATAACTGCCAGGGGACAGGTTTTATGGCGGCTTGACCACGTTCCCGGGGTCTAGTGGGGGGTGCAGACTTGTTAGAAACATGTAGCGTTTTAGTTACTGTAAAATTCGTAATAGGATTCTGTTTGGACAAGTTGCAAATTGCAGTCAAATTGACGGAAAATATAAAATGTCAATGAGACTGGTATTGTGTCAAAATCGCAAAACAGTCATTGTATTTTTTAATTATCAACGTAAATTAGGCCACTTTGAGTGTCGAATATACACAATACTACTTTCTATTCGCGTCTATTTCATGAAAAAGTCAATCAATGCAGTTATATGCACTTTGAGGACTGTTTTATTGATTTAAATGATTATAATTCTGTAACTAAATATCTATTACAGGCGCGAATCATATTTTGTTAAATGTTCAGTCTGACAATGACCGGCAAATTGCAAAAAAACGTACGAAAATTTGAATTTCGCGGGCTACCGTGAAGCTTCCACCTTAAATAAGGGGGCATTTAGGATCATACTAGTTGACTAGAGATTTAGCTTCTCAAAACGCAGCGTTTTCCACACCAGTCTACAATACCCTTAATAGGACCGTACCCATAGATAAGTTTCAAGTTATAGCTAGATTAATAATGCATGCATGCGAGCATTGAGCTAAGTCCTACGTAACCGCAGGCTGGCTACCGATCCCGACTGCATTATAAATCTCCTATCAACCTGCTACCACATGGATTTTATTCTTCTATTTGTTGAATACAGGTATAGATAAATATAAATAAATACATTCATACGATCAGGCATGTTTCTCACTGGGGTAAGCAGAGACTAAAGAGTTCCCACCTGTTAATGTTACATCTTAACAACTTGTTTTCCTTATCTTTGTTATTTAGCTTCACATACGTCTACATGCTCTTTGGTTAAAGTTGAAGAAACATGAATGTGTGAATTTTGAATTTTCAGAATAATAAAGCATTCAGGAAATTACTGGATCCTGTTCTAGTGTTTCAGTATAGTCTAGGATTCAGATGACAGTCATCATCATGTCAGCTGAAGGACGTCCACTGCTGGACATTAGCCTCCCCAAAAGATTTCCACAACGATCGGTCTTGGGCCACCCGCATCCAGCTGGTTCCAGCAACCTTTACCAGGTCGTCGGTCCACCTTGCCGGAGGCCTACCCACGCTGCGTCTTCTAGTTCGCGGTCACCACTCGAGAACCTTCAAGCCCCAACGGCCATCCGTTCTTCGAGCAATGTGCTCTGCCCACTGCCACTTGAGTTTGGCGATTCATGACAGATGACATTGATGTATGTTAATTGTTTTTACGAATCCCCTACTCAAAGCTCAGGCTAGCTCCAATATCATCATCATCATGTCAACCGTTAGACGTCCTCTGCTGGACATAGCTCTTCCTCAAGGAGCGCCACGACGATTTTTTTTAAATCTTCGGGCCTACCCACCCTAGATATTCCAGTTCGTGATCGCCATTCATTTTTCGCGCTATGTGCTTGGTCCTTCAACAAGGTCATGAAAATGACATTGACATAATAGTCCGTTTTCATGAAATACATATAGGTATATCGTAGTAGTTTGCTGCGTGGTGCCGGCTTAGAATAGCACCACCCCATATCTTCCCGTGGGTGTCGTAAGAGGCGACTAAGGGATTCACCGGAGGATGGGCAGCAGCGCCCTCCGAGTACTACGCCTGCCAAACTGCGATCGCCAACCCGCCTGCCAAGCGTGGCCATTATGGCATATCCCCCCCAATATGATTGCACCAAAAAAACGGCCCCTAGTCCCCGGCGGCCCCGCTATTCCTCATGTCCATAGTGGTAGCGGTCGAGGTAACGGCGGGGCAAGGGGTGCCAAGAATCTCCGGAAGAGATCCGGCTACCACAAACGACGACGGATTGACCTGGCAACATATAACACGCGCACACTGCGGACGGACGAAAAGGTGGCAGAACTTGAGGAGGAGTTGAGCAAGGTTCGATGGGATATTGTGGGATCCTAAAATCCGGTAACCTTTTATACTTCCGGGAGGGCCATCAACAGTCCCAGGGTGGTGTCGGGTTTATCGTCAACAAGTCCCTTGTCAACAACGTGTTGAAGATCGAGAGTGTGTCGACCAGGGTGGCGTACCTTATACTCAGAATAACCGAAAGGTATTCGTTGAAGGTCATACAGGTTTACGCCCCGACTTCGGCACATTCCGACGATGAGGTTGAAACTATGTATGAGGACATATCCAGAGCCATGCATAGTTCGAAATCTCACTTCACCGTTGTAATGGGGGACTTCAACGCGAAGTTGGGCAAGAGAAACGGCGATGAGCTGAGAGTGGGGCAATTTGGATTTGGGCGACGGAATCACCGGGGACACCTATTGGCGGGTTTCCTGGAGAAGGAGGGTCTCTTTATGATGAACTCCTTCTTCAGGAAACGCGAACATAGGAAATGGACCTGGATGAGTCCCGATGGTACGACCAAAAATGAGATTGACTTCATCATGTCGACGAAAAAACATATATTCAATGATGTCTCAGTGATCAACTATGTGAAAACAGGCAGTGATCACCGCATGGTCAGAGGCACATTGAATCTTAATGTTAGGATGGAAAGATCTCGACTGATGAAGTCTACGCTCCGTCCTTCACCAACCGAAATCCAAAACCCCGAACACTTTCAGCTCCAATTACAAAATCGTTTCGATTGCCTAGGTAGCGATGTTGACGATCTCAACGACGGATTTGTAGAAGCTGTCCATGCAGTCGGGTCAAACTATCTTAGACCCCGACGAACTGCTAAAACTAAGAAGCTTTCCGATTTAACTTTGCGGCTCATGGAGGATAGACGCAAGATGATTCTGCAGTCTTCAGCTGATCAATCTGAGTACCGGCGATTAAACAGACAGATCTCAAAGTCTCTAAAACGTGACATTCGTCAATTCAACACGAACTGTGTGAACGAGGCAATAAGCCGGAATAGAGGCTCTAAAATATTCACCAGAGATCTGTCTGTAGGCCAAAGTCAGTTGACAAAGCTGAAGACCGACGATGGCAGAATCGTGTCATCCAAACCTGAGTTGCTTAGGGAGATCGAGGGATTCTATGGGCAGCTGTACACTTCACATAAATCCGTCGCCAATCTAGCGGGCGATCCAAGAGCTAGATTAGCCCGGCACTACACTGAAGATATCCCGGACGTCAGCCTGTATGAGATTCAGATGGCTCTCAAACAGCTTAAAAACAACAAGGCACCAGGTGATGACGGAATCACAGCAGAGTTACTGAAGGCGAGTGGAAAACCAGTCCTTGTGGCGCTTCAGAAGCTTTTTAATTCAGTCATCATCAAAGGAAAAACGCCACAGGCATGGAGCAGAGGTGTGGTCGTTTTGTTCTTCAAAAAGGGCGATAGGACATTTTTGAAGAACTACCGTCCTATATCACTTCTGAGCCATGTCTATAAGTTGTTCTCGAGGGTCATCACAAACAGAGTCTCACGCAGGTTTGACGACTCCCAGCCTCCCGAACAAGCCGGTTTCCGAAAAGGTTTCAGTACCATAGACCACATAAATACGCTACGGCAGGTTATACAAAAGACTACAGAGTATAACCGACCCCTATGTTTAGCGTTTGTGGACTATGCGAAAGCCTTTGATTCGATCGAAACTTGGGCTTGTTGAAGTGTTTGTACGAAAACGCCACTATGTCAGTCCGACTACAGGATCAGACCTCAAAACGTATCCTCTTGCAGCGTGGTGTGAGACAGGGAGACGTTATTTCTCCTAAACTGTTCACTGCTGCAATGGAGGATGTCTTTAAGGTTCTGGACTGGGAAGGACTTGGCATCAACATAAACGGCGAGTACCTCACGCACCTTCGATTTGCCGACGATATAGTCGTAATGGCTGAGACCGTTGAACAGCTAAGCACTATGCTCAATGACCTCTACAGAGCTTCGGAACGTGTCGGTCTAAAGATGAACATGGACAAGACCAAAGTGATGTTGAATGTCCATGTTGTACCGACTCCGGTGAAGGTCGGAAGCTCTGTCCTCGAAGTTGTTGACGATTATGTTTACCTGGGACAAAATATCCGGTTAGGTAAGTCCAACTTAGAGAAAGAGGTCAATCGTCGAATCCAACTCGGCTGGGCAGCGTTCGGGAACCTACGCCAAATCTTTTCGTCCCAGATAGCGCAGTGTCTAAAGACGAAAGTCTTTGACCAGTGTGTGTTGCCAGTAATGATTTACGGCACCGAGACGTGGCCGCTTACAGTGGGCCTTATAAGTAAGCTCACAGTCACTCAGAGAGCGATGGAGAGGGCTATGTTAGGAGTTTCACTACGCGATCGATCAAGGTGGACCGACGACCTGGTAAAGGTCGCTGGAACCAGCTGGATGCAGGTGGCCCAAGACCGGTCGTTGTGGAAATCTTTGGGGGAGGCTTATGTCCAGCAGTGGACGTCCTCCAGCTGATATGATGATGATATCGTAGTAGAAGGCTAAATACCCTAATCTGTGCTGGTGTACCGCTCTTTAGCCACAAATACCCTCACATAACGAAATCATGTATCAAACTGTGTAAAGACAAGTCTAATTTGTTGCCCCTTCCATAATTCATGCGCAATGCGACGGTGACGGCGCGCGCGCATCTCGTCGAGACCAACAAACGTATGTGGTGCATATTGACGAAAACATTTGAAATAAAACTACTTTTTACGGATTTTATCGCGGCATTCCCCATTCAAGTGGGAGGGAACCCGTGCCCAACAGTGGGACCTCACATGGAGGACTGATGATAATGATATTGATATTATTTAAAGCCGATGTTTCATGGGCAGACTCTTACTTAAATATTTTTCTAACTGACTGCAAATGCAAAGGGTGAGAATAAGGAGGTAGAGAATAGGCAACAGTATCTAATTTTTAAATCCATTCAAAAGGCATTTATAAATCTGAACCCGCCATATTTATATGCCCGTACCGTCCCAGAGGGTTCTCACCTTGTCGTGGCGGGGGTTTTATTACCCGTAAAAATGCCACGTTGAAAATATCTGGAACTCCAAGGACTGGTCTACAGGCTTCAGTATTGAGAAGCTTTGTCGTGAAGCGGCCTTTGGCGGTGGCTCCCAGGCTAGTACCTTAGTGGGTTGCTCCATGTGCCTGGCCCGTCATCAATGTCCAAGAATACTTCCACACGGTCAGCAAGAAAAAAGTCACTCAGCAGTAGTATATGTAGGGAGATATGTATGCGTGATGTCAGTATGGACAGGTCAACTCAAAGCTGCACTGGTGCTTTCTTCAAAAGGCCATCTCAGACTGACCTACATCGTCAGGCTCACATATTGTAAACAAAGATGTTTGGACTTTAAAAGAGACCATGATTCTCTGGGTTTGTTTCGGCATTTCTTCTCAGAGGTCGTCAGTTAGGAAATGCCGACGCCAACTAGATACTAAAAAAATAATATTTACATGACTTGTAAAAGTGTCTTTAATAAGATCTATTTACAGAAATAAACAATCATTCATCATTCATTCATTCATGGTGTTAGTTTCTCCATTAAAAAAGGAACCCCCTCCGACCGTGCGAGGTGTTATGCCTGGCTGGCTACTGCCCGACGGTTGATATTGGAAGTTTGTGTATACGTAACTATCTTACATGTCACTTCAGACTGCTGAAAGTAGTCAGTAAATAAAAGCAATTATAATAATCAAGGAAATAAAACTGAATTTGTTTTCTTGGCGCCAGGTAATTTTTACTTAGTTCCGCAATTTTACAGCCTATGTAACAAGCTGTTTTTAATTTACAGTATTCAATTAACAGGGAAATAGTCCTGTTTTCTACGGGATACTAACACCTATATTAAAGTTTTTATAACCTGGACTAAACGTGAGCAGCAATCAAATTTAAAATAAATCTAAGAATACCCATAACCTTAATGCCTGATTTCCATAATAATCTATGCTATATTAATATATTTTTTTAATATTATAAATGCGAAAGTATTTTGTAACCTCTAAAACCTCTCCTAAAATTTGTTTGTAACGTCTTCACGCTTGCTAAAGCGATTTCGATGAAATTTGGTATGACTATAGTTTAAGTCCTAGGAAAGGACAAAGGATAGTTTTTGTCCCGGAAATCATCCCTTAAAAGGGCCAAAAGAGGGGTGGAAGTTTGTATGCGGAATCGATAATTCATTAAAAAAGGACTATAAAACTTGAGAAAAAATAAAGCTATCAATATTACTTATTATACGTAGACAAAGTTGCGGGCAAAAACTAGTAGTTCATAAATCGCTAATACGCCATTATCAAAGTTTAAGGGAAACTGGCTCTTAAGCTTCCAGTATTAAGAACTAGGTTCCTACTGATATAATATTGTGATTCTGACGACTAGGAACGGTCGCTTAACGTGCTTTTTAAGCCACGGATGGTTCTCGGTGTGTCTCTTCCTCTAAGTGCAGAAGGAGCAGTGCAAAATCGGTCAGCCTTATAACTTCTTCGCTGCAAACCCCTCTGCTTGAATAGCTTGAAGTGGGGATAGGCTAATTTTGTGTGTAAACCGGTGGACTTTGGAAGTCAAAAGTCTTGAGTTTGAAGCCAAGGCACGCATAGAATTTCCGAAGTTACGTTCGTATTTATTAAATGCTCAAACAATGACGGAAAACAACGCGAGGAAACCCGCATGCCTGAAAGATTGTCTCGATGGCGCGTGAAGTCTGCCAACCCACACTAAGAGATTAGGCTATAGTTAACCACGCTAGGTGGTCAATTATAGCCTAATCTTACTCAAATGTCTCTCAAATGTTCATGACCAAACCCCTCCCCCTTCCCTCTCAGATGAACCTTCTTGGTTTTAATGTATCAAACTATGTGAATTATTCACGTCAGTATTCACACTGCTTAGAATCCGATAGAGCTTTATTTAGAGAGGTCCTAGGAGTAATAACCGTTTTTTACGATTTGAACATTGGACTCGGCGGATTTTAACGATTCGCGTAGGAAGATTAGCATTTGACGTTTTTCATTTATATTACCTGTTTTTTATTAACCTGTGATCTTACAATACCTATAGGTATGATGCGTATTACAGAAACGTTTGCCTGTTATTTTTATTAAAATACAAAGTATGAGTTTTGGAACTGGTAATTTGGCGGTAGCAAATGCGGTTGCTGAATCTTTGATTGGTACGCCGAATTAATAATTATTTTATTGGGTTTTCCTATGAAAAAGAGCTGCTTAATCATTTTCGATGAAGACAGTGAATTAAAGCAATACTTAGACTTGTTAGTAACAAAACTTTTAATTAATTATCAACTAAATACCACCACATATCTAATAATAAACAGAAATAAATATTAAAACACGATAAAAAGCGTAAAAAAGATGGCCGCCTGCGCCATCTTGGATCGAATAAGCGGGAACGAGCGATCGGGTGCGTTCAATAAATTGACATACGCCTTATAAGGTCCTATAGCGTCCCATTCGTCTTGTTACAGGTCTTAGACCCTAGCTTCACGTTAGATGGCGTGTTAAATTGGGGCTGTATTACTGGCTAGATAAAAACTAAGTGACTAACACTTATGGGCGGAATATTATTCCTAGTTATCTCGAGTCTTATGCTTGTTGATTATGAATAATAGATATAGGAATATACCAAGGGATAAATTGTTTAAAAGGATTTATACCCTACGGAGAAGGATTTATGGTAAATCATGGAAAAAAGGCATACCTAAAAGTTTTCCGTCAAAGTTTTAATTGGATTTTATTAATTTCCATAGTTTAAGTGAGTCATATTAATTAGAAAAATTCTGAAGCATTGGCATGATTATTTATAGATTGCTATTTATATTAATGCGTTTGAACGCATGTAACTATATAATTACAGATCCATTACACATTCATTAAAGGACAAAATTGCGCTTCTAATTTGTAAAAAACACAATTAAAATCAACGTGAAAATATCTAGTGAAGGGAAAATGTCATCCATCTGTGCCAATAAATAGCGAATTGGTATAAAAATCTTTATAATATACTTAACAAACAACTATGGGGCAGCCTAACCATTTAAACGTCCCTAACGTCTTACAGAACTTCACAAGAATGTCGTCCAAGTCTGCAGACGTTTTTACATACATTTATTGACCAGCATACTGTCCACTCCAAACGCCATAACCACGTCTGACGCAGCAAGAGAATTTACACTTTGTGGGGAAGGATGAAGGTGGGATTTGGGAATGATCAGCTGGCTTTTGACGTCGGTTTGATTTGGGATGTGGTGGTTTGGTACTCAGCGGCCGCAAGTTCTTGCGTTAGCGACGCTGGGAAGTCACGTAGTTTGTTCAACGTGATTATTGTTCGTTGTTTTGATTTGTAATTATTTTCGCATTGTTTCAACCTTTTGAGAGAGAGAGAGAGAGAGAGTAAAAGTATTTTTGTGGTTATCAGAAATTCATTTACGTAACGTGTTAGTTTTTCGTCGCGTTTTAAATGAGGATGAAGGAAATGGTGATTTAAGCTAGTTGCACCATGTCTCACCAGACATGTTTTAAACGCCTAATTTAAATACTTATTGTGATTGAAGTAGGTATTGAACCTGATAGTGAATTGAATGGTGTGATTTAATAAATCGTTCGTTTTCGTTCGTCTGTTTATGTGATGAGGCATTCGAAAATACTTATATGTAAAACTAATACATTATGATGTTAATACATTCGTTTTATGTATTATTTTGGCCTTATTTTTCATTGTGTAATTCTTATCAATGTTATTTGCTATTGAAACTCAGTCTTCTTTTTCGAGAAATTTAATTTCACAGGGTTGATTTCACTGGTTTATAAATTAATATGTGGCTAAATACTATACTTTTTGTCGACAGAAAATGAGGACTGGAGAGATTTCAACATAGTATCAACTGAAGTAACAATCAACAGGCAGTATCGGAATGTAATTCCGATACTGCCTGTTGATTCACCACCCGAATTCTGGTGATGTATGCTTTTGGTGATAGGGTACGGTAGGTACGCTGTAGAAACTTAAATATATCCCGTACGATGCCGGTCAAAGCTAGTAGGTATAATTTAGATTTATAAAATATATGTGTATATTAAACTAAATAGATGTTCTGTCCTGGCATGTGTATTATTATCATAGATGTAAGTAATAAAAAGATGTTTATAAAAACTGACTATTTTATTTATAAATATTATTAAAGTCTCACGGCGAATGAAAACATCGTTAGGAAACCTGCATGTCTAAGAATTTTTTTCGATGGCGTTTGAAGTGACAATCTGCGCTAGGCTAGCGATTATATTACTTTATCTATATTATATTGTTAATAAAACTTATTCTAATTACATAAGTCTTCCCCTAAGGGTTAGGCAGAGGTGTACAAATCTACACCCACATTTTGGTGGTATGTTTTCGGTCCCATGTAATATCGCATCAAATGAATCTTCATAAGTTTAGAATCTTATAAACGATGGAAATTTAGTGTGATCACACAAGAATGATCCACCAGCCTCTAAAATGAACGACCCTGTATTCTGTGTCTTTGAAAATCTAACAAATCGTCCCTAATTGGTTTACTATTGATGCAGCAAGTCCGACGGAGTGCTTTTCTGTTTTAACCCTCAGGGTAAATTTATGAACGATATATTTTATGTTCTGCATAGAAATTTGTCAACCATCGCATGGCTTGAGGCGGTATCAGACCAATAATTTTGTTCATCATTTTATTGTGAAGGTATTAAACTATGTTTGTTGTAATATTGTCAGTTTGTTATGTATAAAAGTTAACTGTTATTGCAGTTACTAACATTTTATATGGATCTTTATCTACAATGAGAATATGGGATCATTTTATTGAAAACAATAATTAAAAAGAGTTTAAACAATTGTTTTGCGAAATATTTTTTTTTATATATTCATGCAATGAGCAATACGACATACGCTGATAATATAATACGAATTTCAATATATCATAAAATAGTATTGGTAATAGAAAAGCTCGCATTTGACGTACTGATGATCAAAACGTGAAAATTTGTATATAATTATGTTTGTTACTCTTTCACGCAGAAACCGCTAAAGGGATTTGGATAGATTTTGGCATACAGATAGTTTATTATCTGGATTAACACATAGAGATTTTTTTTTATCTATATACCGTGCGGCGGGTGGAAGCTAGTTTGTACATAAATCTCTTATCTTGATAGTTTTAGTTACAAAAACTCTAATCTAGCATTATCTTGCTTTCTCGAACTAATTTATAAATCCCATATTACTCCTCAATTGGCCCTTCGTCATGAATAATCTTCATCTGTCGGCACTTGGGACAGGTTTTGTGTCCTTGGGGAGAAATGCGCTCTCGGCCGCGGGCGAAAGTGCGCACTGACCACTCCGCGCGCGTCCTCCGATTAACTTAAATGACAATTTTGATTGACGATTAGAATTTTTATGTTCGGTTCTTTATGGACAGGAAATGTTGTTATAATTTGTAAGTGATTGAAATTTGTAAGGAATGTTTTATGGACTGGTAACTGCGTGCAATTCTCTGGGTGCAATTCTCTGTTCGCCCAATTTTTTTTTAATGAAAATTACAGCAAGTTGCTGTGGGTATCCCACCAAAAACATTTTCATGTAAAATGACGCTAAGACTTGCACTGTCAAAAAGTTATCAGATTTTATATAGACCCAAGCTTCTCACTCTACATGCTCTCTGCAAGGCCCAACTTCACAAACTCTACACCTTAGTCAAAATATGTGGCTTAGCCATTTCGCTACATTCACAAGGTCGAAAGGTAAACAAATTATTCATTGTTCATTAATCTTATTTAATATACAATAGTTCTTGTAGTAACAAAACCGGCCATGAAATCTATTATAAAAGAAGAAGCTGACTGACTGACATATCAGCCCAGGGCCTAAACTATAAGGATTAGAAACTAGACTATTGCAAAGGGGTTCCTTTTATAATGTAGGGGAGCACTAAGAAAAGATATTTGTCAATTCACCCCTAAGGGGGATAAAACGGGGGTGCAAAGTTAGTATGAAACTTTGCCGTTTTTGAAGTTATTTGAATAAAATTAGTTTTCGTTAAATTGCACGCGGACGAATTCGCGGTAAACCGCTTGTAAGATACCTATATAGAGATTTGTAATGAAAAGAATATTAAGCCTGTTTCATCGTAAATATATTTCTTTACAACAATATTAAGTCTGAGTCTTGGCTAACGAAACAAAATGCGAGTGTAGCTGTATTAACTAGAAAAGACATTACTCTCACGCACATGAGATGTTAGGAATGTGGTGGGATAGGGCCCTGTAGTCAGTGACCATAGCTTTGTTACTAGTCACCTATGTTCTATTGTGAATTCTCAACAACAGTTTACAACCATAAAACTATACCCGACTAAAATTTTCAAGCCGCAAGATTCTATTTCGTATTTCACAATTTTGTGCTGATGATTCTTGCCTAACGTCTCTTTCTAACAATAAATATGAGAAAAGGATAGATTAATTATTATTTAGTTCTGCTTAATTTTATTTTTGTTTGTTGTATTTAATAGTTGATGGCTATTTTGTAATAATTAATAATAAATTACAGTGGAACAGACTGAGACGGCTCTAAGATTTGATAAATGTGTGAATTTAATTTGTTTGTGATTTGCAACGAAATAAACTCGATAAGGTTTCATTTTTTGCATAGGCACAAATATCGTCGACAACTCGATATATTTTACATGTTTTTTTCATCTAGACTTTGGTATTAATAATAATATAATCTTTGTTTCAGATGCAAAGTCGATAAGTTGTTTAATATTTAAGTACTAGAAAAGTTGTTTGTAGTCATAGTCACATCCATAATAATGCTACGGCGTTTGCTTTATTATTCTATTGAAAAGCATTTCGGTTCTAGCAGAAATAAGTTTGAACATTTTCATTGAAGTTATTCTAACTTTTTCTCTGAGACACACAAAGCCCGATCGGCGGCGGCGAAATACAACGATTAGAAACCGGTTAGGGAACTGCATGAGCGGCGCATTGCACTCGCTAACTCCTAAACTCGACTCCAGAACGCGTTCCCGTCTCAACCCTCCCCACAAACCCTATCAAACGGAACTGAAACGCGCGCGTTCAACGAAACATCGCAAAGAGACTAGTGAATTCTATTCAAGTCAGTGAGTCGGCGAAACGTGGTTCCCGTAGGTTTTGCAATAGTTTCTAATGCAATTCTCGGGGTTTAACGCGTGGTTTTAATGGAATGCTAGTTGCAGACTTGAGGGTTAGCGATAAAATAAGTGGGATTCATTGACATCGGTCATGCGGTTCAGATATGCTGCTAGGACTGGATTAGGTGAAGCTAGATGCCTTTTAAAGTCTTGGTTTTACACTGTAAAACATGGTCTTGTAGCGTTTTTGGACGGATGTTTAGTATTCTTGTAAAGGCCTTTGTTTATGCATGTCGTTTTTGCCATTAAAATGATCCTAAGAATTGAAAAAAGTGTAAGATAATTTCATTCTTCCCTTTTACTCCATAATAAGGTATCAATAATATACTTATATGGTATTCATTATCTACATACATTATAGCAGTTGATATTTACATTTGGCCCTATTATGTTTTGTTTTTACTATAAATATAACCTATGTAGGGTATATGTCTTCGTCCCAAAGGGTTGAGCAGAGAGGATCACTTGTGTGAAGTTGTGTGTATTTAGTTTTCTTGTTATGCGGTGTAAGCATATTAGGTATTATTTATTATTGGCAACATATCCAGACTCCACACTGTTAAATGTTACCCAAAAAACTAATTTCACATTTCATATAATATTCCAATTTCTTGCCCTTATGCAAGTACTACTTTTTACGCGGGTCATTGTGTAAGCTGTTATGGATTTGAAACGTTTGGATTCAAACAATAATGGATGAAACGCGATAAAATCCATAAAACAGTACTTTGCTATGTTTACGAACAATGACAGGAAGACAGGAATTATTATTTAAACAAAATGTCTCACAATGTTTTCCTAATCGTTTGATCACGTGAACATACCATAGACAAGCCCCAGCATTACATCAGATTTGATAAACCACAAGTCCTCGCAAGAGAAAACCGATTCCTACCCAGGATGATTCGTGAGGCTATTGAAATTAAAAAACACCCAAATTTCAATCTAGAAGATGGCTGGGTATTACCACCTGCTTGGAACCCCATCATAGATTCTATTAAATCTAAATCCAAGATCAATAATGCACGACCGAAGGTCACGGTGCGCTCGTTCTGTGTAAATCGGGTTGTCAATAATAATTAAAAATGTGAGGTAGCTGTTAGTAATTATAACTTCAAGACGACCAACACCTCAGTCTGCCCGTGACCATGGATTCTGAGAAGGATCCGAAACGTCGGGTTAAAATAATATCAATATATCGCGATAAAATCCGTAAAAAGTAGTTTTATCTGAATGTCTAATATTCGCGTAAGTGTAAGAAATCGAGAAGTCACGCGACAAGAGTCGAAATGTCAGCGGTGTGTGCTCTAAGATTGAATTCGAGACCTTTGACATAACAATCCAGCCATCATACCACTAGGCTACCAAAGCTAATATAATGCTTGAATTCATTCAGTTACGTAATATTTCCGTTACAATTCAAAAAGTCAATTAACGTCTGGTAACGAAAGTTCAAACGCTTGACATTTAAAGTAGGCTCTAATTACGAGCCTCGACCTTTGATAACAGAGGGGTTGCTGATGCAAAAACTGACGAAATAACTGACATGTCGGCTATTATAAATACCTGGCAATGTCACATAGAAGGTATGAAACAGAAGGAACATTTTGTGACATAATAAATTCGTATAGAAAGGTCCACTGGTAATGAACAGCTTCATTGTACATAATTGAGTATACTTTCATACAACTAGTTTCGTAATGTAATTCCGGCTTGTAATTCCTAAATCATAATTAATTTTAGTTTATACTCTTGATGTGATAGGTAACATGATCGAGGGTATTCTTAAAACTACTTCGTCTTCAAAACATTATTTTCAGCCACTCGGAGATCATAAATAATAATTATCATACTTTTTTTTGCTAATTCTATATCTACAGCACAATACGCAATAGTTATCGCACAAACAACATACCATATATTTATAGAACATAGTTTTATAAAAACCATAATTCTATGTCATTAGGAAATTTAATATTTTATCGACTATCCGACCCGAGAAAGTCACTGTAAACCTTAACATTTCTGTCGGTTGTCTAAAAAAATACCCACATAAAGTGTTATATTGTTCGGTAAAACTTTTTCGACCCACAAGTTATACTTAACCTAATAGAATTACGTGCAAATTGGTATTAATAATAAGTGTGATGATCGTTCTGGTTTATTATCATCGTTTGTACCCTTTAAATGCCGTGACCTAGCTAGGTTACCTATTTCTGTGCACGCTACCTAGGTTACCTGTTTCTGTGGTAACCTGACCATTGCGGGTAAGTTTATTTCAATTTCAATTTAATTAAAATACTTTTAAACACTGTTACTCACCAAATTAAGTTTGTAGGTAACGATGCCTTCTGTGCTAGTCCTGGGTTTGAATCCCAGTGATAGGTATAATATTAATATGTAAGTAATATGAAAGAATTTACGAAAACAAAATTTGGGTGTAGTATAGCTACAAACCATTCAGTATCCGTAAACCAGGCCTTGTTGATTAGCTCGGAACTAGATGGCGCTGTGTCATAATGTCCGGATATATTATTATTATTAAATTGTGGTGATCCAGTTATTGGCATGTCAATGAAACCCTAAGATAAGTCGAAAGCAATGGTTCCTGTAATAAAGTTTAACCCTAGGGTAACATAACTTAGGCTACATTAATAAAAAATAAAAAATAAATACAGTCGAATTGATAACCTCCTTTTGGAAGTCGGTTAAAAACAAAAAAGGAACGAATTACGGTTCCGCGAGACTGAAACCGCTTGACTTAAGAACGCGGAGGCGGCCGAAGTGAATGAATATGAACATTCATCATCAACCCATTATAGTCCCACTGCTGGGCACGGGTCTCCTCTCATTTGAGAGGGATTAGGCTATAGTCCTACCACGCTAGCCTACTGCGGGTTGGCAGACTTCACACGCTATCGATAAAATCTCTCAAGCATGCAGATTTCCTCACGATGTTTTCCTTCACCGTTTGAGCACGTGATAAATACGCACATAACTTCCGAAAAGTCAGTGGTGCGTGCCTTGGGTCAACTCGAGACCTTTGACATCTCAGTCCACTGGTCTCACCACTAGGCTATATGAACTTTTTTTCGATAAATTACACGCGGGCAAAGTCGCGGGAATCAGCTACCTAGTTAGTAATAAGATCAAACCTATATTAATACAAGTTAAGGCAGATGAGACCAGCCAATATAAATTACATCTTCAGATATTTAATAACAATTTCATAATTATGTATCCGTTAAAATTGCTGTCATTATAATAATTCAAGTAATATATCTGACAAGAATATTTAGTATAACGTCTAGGGCTGCCACGTACCTATCTAATTTTAGTAAGCGATTTTTAGATAAGATTTAATCATCGTCAACCCATTTTTCTGTTCCACTGTTGTCTGTCATTCTGGTGTCTGTGATACAATGATTAATTCATTAGTACGGGCACCAACAATACTCCTTTTTCTGTAATGTTCATTTCTTTTTGTATGGAAAACTGTTTTTGTGTATCTAAAATACGTTTTTCTGGAAATAAATTTTATTATTATTGAGCTCAAGTCTGTTACAACAGTCTAATTCCTATCATTTTGATAGGAATTAGACTGTTGTAACCCTCCACTCTAGCCTAGTTAACGGATTTGACACGCTATTGAGAGAATCTCTTAGGCATGATCTTGCATCTAGGTATGCTATTGCATTAAACTCATCTGCTATTACAGGACCGAAAACATATAGCAAACTGTGGATCACACTTTAGTCAATATTATTTATACTTCGACAAAAATATGTTCGTACATTGTCCGTTTTCAAAGACAAGAATAGCAAGTACAGCCTCCCAAAACTTTGAATTCTTCGATCTCATTCTAAAGGAAATCAACAATTTTATTTATTTTTTCACATAATCTCTGTAACTCTATTATCATCATTATTAACCCATTGATATTCCCACTGCTGGGCACGGGTCTCCTCTAAATTGAGAGATATTTCCGTCTTTGCGTCTACTAAATAAACACCGACTCAATTATAGCAAAATACAGATAAAAATAATCGTTTCTTTTTCTTTTTTGAACACCATTAGATGCGTTATGTCAAAGGCTTGTTTTTATCCAAGATATGAGACTGGAGTCATTTCAAGGTACGTACCGGGAATAACAAGAGAAATAAGATATAAAACATAGGGTTGAACAAACGGCCGGTCGAACGCTCCTTATTTGTAAACATTGGTAGCACTCGATATTTTAAACTTGTTTTACAGTACATGCTGTAAGATAAATTTACTGCTGCTATGCTAATTAAAACTCAAATTACAGAAAGTCAAATACCAGAAATATCTTCGGTTATTGAAAGTATTTAAGAGTACTTTAACTCTTAAATACTTTCAATATATTTAATGCATTAGGTCTCTCAGAGAGCAAATAAAATAAGTTCTTTTTATTTTAGTACGGTTTTCTCTCGATATAAAGCGCTAAAATAAAAAATAATTGTATATATAATAACTTTTAAACTTTCGCGTTGCACATAATATTACACGGGAATTGACGCGAATTTACCTTTTAAATGCTTGACGTTTCGACCAGATTGCACTGATCGTGGTCACAAGCAGACTCACTCTGCTTGTGTCCCGTGTAATATAATTGTATAGATATCAAATCTTAAAGGTCATCGGGCAATGTAATCCCCGTAAGGGCTTGAAGGTTTCTGAATGGCCGCTTACTGCACAACATAACCTAAGTAGGCCCCCGGCATGGTGGACCTACGACCTGTTAAAGGCCGCTGGAAGATGCTGGATGCAGGTGGTGCAGGACCGGTCATCATGGCAATCCTTGGAGGAAACCTATATCCATGATGATGCCGATTGAATTAAGATAATCATCGTATTATATGGTATCTTCATGCGATAGTTTTATTGATTTGTCGGATCAAATGTAATTTTATAATTTATTCCCATTGTCCCATTTTTTTATGGTGATAAGGGGGCAAACGAGCAGGCGGCTCACCTGATGGTAAGTAATGACCGTCGCCCATGGACATTTGCAACAACAGAGGCTCGCAAATGCGTTGCCTAACCCCATTGAATGTCCCATGTAATTTTTCTTCCAAGTGCAAGCACAATTTTTTCTTTTTACAATGCGCAGCTAGGATCTACAGTATTCCCTTTGAAATATACATATTTGCAACTAGCTCACATACAAAAACAGATTATAAAATAAAAACATCACTTCTTCATTACTTTTTATATTAATTATACTTCATTCTATTTTCTCTACTCTCCTTATTTTTTTAAACCTGTCTTGTTAAACATTATAGGTACTAAGATTTACAGACGTAAATACCTATACCTATGTGGAAGCTATAAAAAACAGTTTATTATTACTTATTTTATAATTAACACGAATACAAAAAAAATACATATCAAAATTAGTTCTTATAACCGTTTTTATGTCACATCAGTAGCGTAGCGTGGGGGGGGGGGGGCAAAGGGGGCCATGGCCCCGGGCGGCATATGAATGGCGGCGGCATCATATGCTACGTCGTTTTTATACTACTAGAAAAGGGGGCGGCAAATTACCAGACGGCCCCGGGCGGCAAATACCCACGCTACGTCACTGTGTCACATATTATGGTGGAATAATAAAAATAGCGTGGGTTAGGTCGTAAATTATATCTTGTAGTGTGCGACCGCACTTCGGCGACTCTACGTGGAGATCTTTTTGCTTTCAAGCCTGCAGTCGATCAGAGATCCGCAAGCTGATTGTTGATCTAGCTTACTACAATGTTTTTCATTATTTATGTTTCACATTATAATAATTTAAAATCTGTAATACATAAATAAATATATACAGACATTATGACACAGCGCCATCTAGTCCCGAGCTAAGCAACGAGGCTTGTGTTACGGATACTAGATGGTTGATATATTACATATATACTTAATTTTTTGTAAATACTAACATTATAAATGCAAAAGTGTGTCTGTCTGTCTGTCTGTTACCTCTTCACGCTATAACCGCTAAACCGATTTAGGTGAAATTTGGTATAGAGATAGTTTGAGTCCCGAGGAAGGACATAGGATATTTTCATCCCTTAAACGTGGGAAAAAGGGGGTGGAAATAAAATTACTAATTTTTAAGCTAGATTTAGAGTATTATAATTTAAGCTTAAATCTTGCTTACTCAACAAAATCAAGTGCATATTAATAACTTGACATTTAGATATATAACTATTGAAATAAAACTGCTTTAGTTGGACGACTCTATTGGCGCAGTGGCTGATAAATTAGGTTTGTGCGAAACGGGTTGCGGGATTGATTACAGGGAGCAAATATTTGTACGATCTACGGGTTCCTGGTCTGGGCGTTTGTGTTTGTGAAAATTTATGTTTGCAAACGCAATATAAATTACCTCTTGACTGTCTTTTTTTTACGATTAGTTAAAATTTAAAGTTAAGTTAGTATTGTGGTGTCTAAGAGAGTTTGTTCCATCTTTTCACGGATTTTATCGCGGTCTGAGAAATGATCTGAAACGTCCGGATCCTTTATCATAATCATAATTGGACCCTAACGTTTCGGATCTTTTACAGTATCTATGGTCCCCGGCAGGTAGCGGTGTTGGTGACAAGAAAAAACTATTTAATAATACAGAGTCAACATTTTAATTCTTATATTATTTAGGGTTAAATCTTTTTTGGTCCGTTAATCGTTAATTGGCCCTTTTTTACATGAGAGACAATAAAGACAGCCTTTTACCACCTGTATTCACCGCTTCCTAGTGTTCTTGCTGGGAAAAACTACAAACTTCCCAGCAATCTGATGCACCTTTTTAGATACTTGGTAAGCAAGAATATGTAAATGATTTGGTCGTCTGTTCTATACTCGATGTCGATTTATCGCAACAAATCAAAGGATTGTATGTGTATAAAATTGTATTGATAATATATATAATTACGTTGTATTCGTATATAACTGAGTGAGTTTCAAGTATCTGACTTAATTACGAATCACTAAAACTATTTAAACGTAACGTAATCTGTGAGTACAGAATGTCATTTGCACCTAATTATTTACTAAGCTAAATTCTGAGTTGAAAAACATCGCTGCAGTAATCTGTACCATATGCATAGCTTTGAGCCCTTTGAATACACAATTCCATATCAAACCCTCTCTCATGTATTGTGGTATATGGTACAACCTACCGCGTGTATATGATTTGTCTTCTTTTGATTGTATGTATTGTATTATTCTCGAGGTGTAGGTGGTAGGTCATTAGGTGGACGATCTCTGTGGTCTAGTGGTTCCAGTACCGGACTGCTGATCACGAGGTCGTGGGTTCGATTCCCACGGGACACAAATATTTATGTGATGAATATAAGTGTTGTGTTCGTCTGGGTGTTTCCTATGTATTATAAGTACGTATTTACAAAAAAAAAGTATATATAAGTATTATATCCATTGTCTAGTACCCATAGTACAAGCTCTGCTTAGTTTGGGACTAGATGTGTAAAATGTCATCATACAACCCTCACATTGCATACAATTGGATTGAATGACTTTTTCATGAAATAGACAATCAATACAGTTATATGCACTTTGAGGGCTGTTTTATTGATTTAAATGATTATAATTCTGTAACTAAATACCTATCACAGGCGCGAATCATATTTTGTTCAATGTACAGCCTGACAATGACCGGCAAATTGCAAAAAACGTACGAAAATTTGAATGTCGCGGGCTAGCGTGGAGCTTCCACCTTAAAACAGCTTAAGTAAATAAAAACAGACACAGAAACAGTGTCAGTTAATAGTAAATACACCTACGGAACCCCGCGATCGATCTAGCATCTATTCTATTGAATTTATTTTTCTATATAAGTAACCGGTCGTAAGCAATCGTGTGAAAATAATACAGGGTCCGTACGGCCGTGACAAACGCCCTTCGTGGTCCATACGAACTGTGTGTAATGTACTCGCGAAGTTATACGTTAGAAATGCACTGGTCATCCACCTATGTGTGAAATAAAATGAAATAATACGATGAAATACTACCTAGGCATGTTATTTCTGTAAATAGATCTTTTGGATTTGATAGATATTTTTCTGTTAAGGACACTTTTATAAGAAGTTTATAATAAGTTACCTAAGGATAACAAGAACGGTTGTCGTTCTCGAATGGTTAGAATGTTAATGTAATGTCGAATGGTAAATGGTGTACCATTGCTGTACCATGCACGGTGTGTTTTAAATCCCATGTAATAGGAGGCGAGCCTATTACCGCCGTGGGTGGAACACCATTCTTTAAAGATTGAGCCCCGCTATCGTGTCTTGAAGTCCCCAGTTGTCATGCAATTGTTAGCGGTATTCAGATTTACCGAATATCTTGAAAACAAAATTAATATTATAATATCATTGCATCAGTCTCATATTGATATTATATTGTGAAACAAAACCAAATATTTTGTAAGTTTGTATTTAATTTAAAAAGAGTATCTATGGAGTTTCTTGCCGGTTCTTTTCCATACGACCTACCTTTTGGAACCGTGCAACTAGTTTTTGACAATTCAAAAGTACCTGGAATATTGGTCTAATTGAAATAAATCATTCAAGTTTGAGTTTGACCTGCGTGGGGTCGTTGAGCTCCCTCAACAATGCTACGCGCTGGCTGATGTATGCGTGCTGTCAGTATGGACAGGTCAACTTAAAGCTGCACTGGTGTTTTCTTCAAAAGGCCATCCAGACTGCCCGACATCGTTAGGCTCACATATTCATCAGGTCTATTATAATAGAATAACATTTCATTATCATATTATACTATTCGACAGTATTGCTAACAATAATAAAGTAAAATGTTTAAGTAATCTCATATGGCTTAGGTACGACGCGACGCTTCATCAAATAATGCTTTATTAAATAATAATTTAAGAATAATGTCTGTGAACTAAATTAACGTTTTATGGTAACTATATAGTTTTAATTTAATGACTCGTATTCGGGTAAGGTTAACAAATAAATACTTTACTCTATTCGTTCTAGTAGTTGCAAGTAAACATACTTTAAAAGTTCTTACTAGATGCGAATTGTTGTGTTCGTTAATCAGTGGCTTTGTTTAATGTGTCGATTCTAATACGTTTTAAGCCTTTGTTATAATATTTCATGCTGATAAATCATATCATAAACGTTTCTCAAGGTGCTATTCGCCATAACAAGTAAATAACTGACTGTCAGCTATTTTTCAAAAAGTTTCGGTAAATTATAAGTTAAGTATTGTCAATGAATAATTTTAATATTACTATTTGCAATAGATTTCTATTATGCATTTGCATAAAACGTGTTAATCAGTTCATTTTCAAGGAAACTTTACGTAGTATCCACGGCTGCAAATCAATTGTCATCAACCATGTCGTCTAAGTTATGTTTAAGTACCTTTTAATGAACAAAATAGAAAACATTATTTTTATTGTTAATAAAGTGGAAATATCAAATAGGTAGCTACATTTTAATATTTATTAATGTTTTTAACTTATCGCTGGAGATCGAGGGGAGATGATCTGAATGTCCTTCTGAGGATGTAGAAGGAAGAGATGGAACATTAATTATTTGAAGGAAGTTTACGTTTATAAAAAAATATTTGTAGGATATAATAATATTATAATTAATTAATTGATGAACTCCTTCAAATAGGTCGGGTACGCAGTACTCATAACCGGCGCGCGTGCATGACGAGATATATGAATGTGGACGAGGCAAAAGTGGTATGCAGGGACCGTAGTGGCATTCTGTAGTTTCTGCCTACCCCCATGGGAAAAAGGCGTGATTGTATGTATGTATGTAACAATATTATTATTGACGTAAACAGAATAACCCCGTGAGCCTACATTATCAACTTAGTTTTGTGTTGATTCTGAACAAATTGCGAATTAAGTGCTTAAAAAGCAGACTATATTCTTTCCTTAAAGGCCGGCAACGCATTTGCACGTCCTCTGGTGTTGCAGATGTCCATGGGCGGCGGTGATCACTTACCATCAGGTGAGCCTCCTGCCAGTTTGCCCCCTTATTTCTATAAAAAAAGGTTTCTATGTCCTGAAGTAATGAAAAACAAACTGCTTAGTAGTATTTATATCGTTTATTACATCAAATGCATTGCATTATGTTACTTGGAACAATAAATAAATTGGTGTGATATATTATCTGGTATAACGATAAACTATGTTGTAACCTTTTTATACACATAAACAGATGTTGTTATGATACCCATGCCATTTTAAACGGCCGTGATAAAAAAAAACATTATTAACAAGTACAAAATAAAGTATTAGTTGTATTGTTGAAATAGCTACAAAGTTATTTATGGCAACACCATACATAAAAAAATAAGATGGTACCGTTCTAATTTTGTATAAAATACTTTTTGCAGTTTATTTAGCACATGTGTATCGTAACAACAATAAAAAAATCTATTCAACATTTCCGATCTATTCTGTTCTATAAGTGAAGAAATTGATATTAAGCCAAGAAGTGAACAATACTCATAAAAAAACAAGAAACAACATAAAATATATTATAAAAACTCTCGTCTTTGGTTCCTATACAAGCTTTGGGATACCAGCGGAGAAAAATAAAATTGTACTAAACAGGCGAAGATAAATAGACAGATTATTCTTAATACATCATGCGTCATGCCTTAGTTTAGTTTATTGCGTTGCAAAAACAACCTTACCTTGATATTTACATAAAAATTCAAATCACTGGTGCATTACATATCATTTATGTACTCGCAAAAAATCATTACAGTTTAACCGATCACAATACCAAAAAACGTACACTTTTTTTTCAAAATAGCACCAATATTTTAATATCAGCACATCGCGTGTACCAAAAACGATTGCTGGCAACATTGTTAAACAAATTAACAGCTAGCAACACCAAACTTTATGCAAATTCACGCGATAATATCATTACAACCGTGAGCGGAGTATTTCTTAAGTATTTTAGTATGTTTCGGTGTAAAGTAACGAAGAGCAAATATGTAGGACTAAATAACACTATACGTATTTAGTATCTTTAATTGCAGATACCTAAAATATTAAGATATGATTAGTTAGACATTGAAGGATTACAGATTTCGCACCTTATATCCAATCACACATCTTAAAATAGAAAATATACATTTCATTCTTGTATAAATAGATATGTATTAGGTAAAATTAATTAATCTACGGTAACACTTTGTCTACGGAATCATAGATAATTGAAGACAGAAAAACTAATATACTCTGTGGATTCGTTTTTCTGCTAGACGGGTTTTTATCATGAAGCATAGGTGGTTTATTTAAATTATTCATATAAAGAAATAGAATATATCGAGACATATAATTATTATAAAATGGTTTTCATGAATAATCCCTCTCTTGAAGATAAAATTATCTCTTTATTCAAATACATCGCTCTACTGAGCGCCATTTTATAATACAGGTCCAAAAATGTTTTGAGTATCTTTTAGATATGTTGTATTTAGATTTTATGTGAATATTTAGCATAAGTTTACCTATGCGATATGTTATTTTTAAATCATAGCCTTTAATGATTTAACGAAGACTTTTCTACGACCAACCACAGGTTCGCAGTTATGCGTCAAGTTAAAAAGAAGCGATAATTATAATTAGTTATTTAAAAAATTAAATTAACAACAAATGTGAACATTAACATTCAAATTTACAATCTACATACTAACTGATTCTTTGTACAATATCAAAATAACATGTAAGGATTTATTTTAAAAAGATCTTTACAATCAATATAGTCCGCCATTTCGAAATGCATTTTGTCACTGTACATAGA
Source organism: Craniophora ligustri (assembly GCA_905163465.1). Taxonomy (NCBI): domain Eukaryota; kingdom Metazoa; phylum Arthropoda; class Insecta; order Lepidoptera; family Noctuidae; genus Craniophora; species Craniophora ligustri. The sequence goes on from LR990963.1 coordinate 1,080,853, forward strand.
ATCCTTAAAAACACAAATGTTGCCAACTACCAAGAAACGTTTGAAATATTTAAAAATCGTACCTAAATTTATTTGGTCTCATTTTAGTAACGGTTAATTATTTAACAGAAATCGATTAACAAATTAAATCTACATATAGTATGGATTTATAGTTTATATATTTAAACTGCCTTTCCATGTTGAAGCAGTTTAAAATTAAACGCTTTTTCCCATCTCATCTCAGATCCAAGCTCCAATAATTTCGAAGTCATTTTAATTCGATAGGATATTTTTATATTTCTTGAATGTCATGTAAAATCGACACATGATTAAATGAATGATACTAAAATCATATATTGTAAAATCGATTTTATTTATACATCATCGTTTGGAGAAGTCGGTAATCATGATTTTGCGCTAAACAAACATTATTAGTATCATTCCTATCTAAAACCACACATCCATTTACCTCATAAGTGTATTTTCTTCTCCCAGTTATTCTATTTGCCGTATATTATACCCATTATTTTCTCATTCCAATAACATATCATTTAACTTTCGACTCAAAAGGTATTTCCTTGTTTACGGAGAAAATACCCTCAGGCTTCTCAGCAAAGTAGCCAAGACATTCGCTAGACATTCAGCTCTTAGCGCCAATTGCCCCTCTAAAGTTGAATTGGTCTCCTGCCCTTGACCTTGAGATTTCTTTGAGTTATGTTCGCGAATAATTTGTGCCATTTCGGCTCCGGCCAGTTCTTTGAAGGCTGCCGTCACGTCGTGGACTCGAAGGACCAGGTTTCGGGTTTGAAGTGGTGCTGATGTGTGTCTTCCGAGAGCCTGAGAGTAAAAGTCATTGTCATCACTTAGAGATATGATAGAATCAGTAGAGAGTCATAGAACATAGGAAGCTGTGATGGCCTAGTGCCGTGACCAGTGGACTGTGAAATTCAAAGGTCTCGTGTTCGAACCCAAGGTACGCTGATTATTTATTCATTATGTATGGAGACTTGTGCCCAGCAGTGGGACAGTAATTAGATTGATACTGACTTAGAGAGGTAAGAGAGCACTCAAGTAATATTCTAATTTGTGAGAATTCTTTACCTGAGCCAAATCAGACAATCTTCTCAGCGGCGTGAGGCAGTCAGCCAGCGCTGTAGCAGCTGTCCCACCTTGAGTTCCACCCAGAGCACCCACCAGCGACCGGGATGCCCCCACCAGTGTCACTGCGCATGATGTCAGCTCGCTCCGTGCGCGCTGTGTAAACACAATGTTATAGTAAGGCCATTGGAATAAAAACATCAAAATAAAAAAAACATCAAAATAGGTTCTCCCGAAAGTTATGAGGTAACAAACAAACAAAAATACAGTTGAATTGAGAACCTTCACCTTTTTTGAAGTTGGTCGGGAAAAAGGACGGCCATAAAACTCACCTGAAACTTAGCCTCATCAATATCTTCGCCACCTCCATGAGCGTGCTGGTGGGAGCATTTCTGCGCGACTTGATGAAGCCTCTGCAGCAGTCCGTCCACCGCCACCTCCGTCTTACATAGCAAGTTCTCTATGGACACGTGCCCATTATTCCCTGACTGAAACTCCGGAAACTTCACCGTGGGAGGTGAAGGTGGAGTTGGAATATCATCCACAACGTCATCCTTGAACCGCACATGGTTTTGGACCTTTGGAGTCGGACTTGCACTGTCTCTGCGGAATGATTGCCGTTCTGATAAAGGTGGGCTGAATACCCCCCTCTCGCCTGGTGCACCGTTTAGAAGGTCTGGACGGTTGCTAAACCGCCTGTTCATCTGCGGAGAGCATAAGGAAAGAGCTGTGTTGTTCTTCAGAATCGTATTCTTGGTCTCAGAATTCGATCTGACATGGCGGCTCTGTAACGTCATAGAACTATAGTTTGGGGAAGAACGAATGGTCTGCGTTTCTTCTTCAGTCAATCTGTTTTCATTTTCCAGGTTCTTATACGTGCTTAGATTTCGTTGGAAATGGGGGGAGCCAATACTGGCTAGGCGCTGTTCTGGGTTCCTAATAGGAGACTGTTTTTGGGAGTTTTTTAGTCGTAGCACTTCAAGGCTTGGGACAGGAGGTAGTGGCGGCTTTTTTGGAGGTAGAAGAATGGGCGGGGGTGGTGATAGAACTTTGTTTTCTAATCTTGGGGGCAACTGTGGAGGGTTAGGGACAGATTGCTCGTTTATATCACATACTACTTGATAGTTCAACTTTCTATTGTTGAGTGTACTGAAGTGGTTGTTTGATATTTCAACAGCCGTAAGTTCGTTGTTAATACATGTGAACGAGTTTGACCTAGGTCTCGGTGCAGGTGTGGGGGGTATCTTCGGTGGTCTTTCAGGAGCTTTCCTATACTCAGAGCTTTTTCTTCTCGGTGGAGGTCTAATTTCGCAAACGTCTGGTATTGAATCTGAGTTCTGTGGCACGTCGGCTTTTTCACTTTCGTCTGAATTTTCTTCAGATTTGTTTTTGTCTTTACTACAGCAAGAGAACATTCCTTTTCTCTCAACCGTGGGATATTCTATAACATGCCCATTCCCATTCGACTGTTTGTCACCAGACATGCTTTTCCTTTTACCTTTAGGAGAATCTGACTTCGTTTGAGTAGATACTTTATTCTTCTCTTTCAAGAGTAGACTATTTCTAGCATCACTAAGACTTTTGGCGGCGAACATGTTCCTAATCTCACTCACGCTCAATGTCCCTTTCACAACATCACCGTTGGCGGTTTTCGCTTCATTGCTTGCCTGTTCCTTTTTTGCTTCAAGTATTTGACTTTGATTAACATAACTAACTTGTTCTCTATCTAAAGTTGATGAGTTAGAAGCTGGTGGCGGTGGAATGATATATGACATTATTTCTTCAGGAGTTAACTCTATTGCTGGCGTAACTTTTACAGTGGGTGGTTGTATTGTAACATTGGCTATAAATTCTTCAAGCGCATTCTTTTTTGGTGTAGTTGATAAATTTTCCTGTGAACTTACTTTATCGTCTGCGAAAGATGGCGGAACTACGGGTAAAATTTGAGGCACTTGCGTCGCACAGTCTAATTCATCGGGCGTTTGTGGGGGAGGTATTAAAGTTAAATCTATAAGCTCAGCATCATTATCAACTACGCTTTCTTGATAAAAGAACGGAAAATCAGCCGTACTTGGTTCTTCTTTACTACTTTTCTCTCTTAGTTGTTTCAAGTATTCTTTTAGATTCGGTTCCTTATTGTCTTGTGTTGCGTCAGGACTGACTAAACCAAAACTAGTCCTGACGCCTTTGGTCGTGGATTTATTTTGATGTTTACGAATAGGGCTATTTGTAGGAGTATAAAGTGAATCATTATCACTTTCCGAATGACAAACATCATTATTCAAAGCCATCAAAGCATCAGTCAAACCACAGTTATTAAGAATAGCACTTAGACCTTGGGACTGCCGCGTGGTTAAGCTATTATTGTCTTGACCATTCTCTGGGATATTTAACCCGCTTAGCCCTTGGTTTATAGTTTCAGTCAGTAATAGCAAAGAATCGCTATGTCTTAAAATGCCAGGTGCGTCATCAGCCGATGACATTCTACTAGTATTCGATTCTGTATCACTTTCTACATTATCTACACTTGTTTCTTTACCAACTAGCTCATCTCTTAAATCTTCATGATAGGCATCGTAATCACAATTTTCAGTCAAATATTGTTCGGAGTTTTCAACTAACTTTTGCATTTCGGCTACTCTCCTTAGCACTTCTTCATTTTTAGCCTCGACTAGTCTTGGGTTGTTTGACGCATTCTCTAAGAGTTCCATGGACAGAACACTTTGAAGGTCGAATCCCATACCATCATCTAGATAGCAAGCATCATTTGGATCAAATAATCTGAAATCATCGTTCCTTTTGCATTTCTCAAAATGAACATCGTGTCCTAATAGACCAGAATTGGAGTCATAGCCTATTAAAGGACTGGAGTTGTTGCTGTGGTTTCTGTTATTGATGTTGGTGTTCATGTTGGTGTCGAGAGACTTGTTCTGGTCGGGCGTGGAGTGGTAGGGCGGAGGCATGCTGAAGATAGCGTAGTGCTTTTTAGAAAGTATATTCGGATCGTCGTAGTGGAGGTAACTCCATTTAGCTGGCACCACGTTGTGTTGCGACAAGTATGGTGGAGCTGGAATAAAAAAAATAACGTTAATAAGTTCATCTAAATGATATATTGTGCTAGGAAGATAGTATTGGAATATCTTTAAAAGCTGTCAATTATTTTAAATACTCACCTATATCTTCTGTCATAGGTTCTCGTTCTTGTTCGACATTTAAATCTTGACCAGTTGCAAGCCGGTAATACCTGCAAAACCAATCGTTCTAATTACGTTTATTCGGAAGATTACTCTAAATTCTAAATACAAATTATTACAAGCGAAGTTGTTAAGTATGTTATTTCTGGTTCATCATTTCATTCTCTAATCATCATTTTAACTGATTTTTAACTAATTTTAAAATGACGTCCGCTGTTGGACATAAGCCTATTTATTAGAACTAAAAACAATTTCCAATCTAACTCTGCGGCTCATTGAATGATTCTGCCATCTCCGGTTGATGTGAGTGAGTACCTACTGGTGATTAAACAGACAGATCTCAAAGTCTCTGAAACGCGAGATACGATTACGATCCAATTTAATAGGATTATGTGACATACCCAGCGATAATCAGGGGCATTTCGGCAGCATCCCGCTCGTCCATGAGCAAGGCCAGTACGCGGTCCCTCTGTAGGAAGATCGCCACGTCCGCTCCCCCACTCGACCAGTCACGCTTCACTCTTATGCCTTCTACTTCTTCCAGAGAGGCGATGGGTTGAGGCTGGAATCATATAAAATAGGGTTGAAGTGATTCTGGAGGTATTTTTTTAAACTTTCGACTGGGTGAACCAATTTTTATGATTATTTTTTTATTTGAAAGCTTCCTGATCCTTTTGGTCCAATTCCGAACATTTGAAATCGGTTTTTGTTGTGTACAGATAACTTCCATGAATAATAACTAACTAATAATGTAACTATTTGCAACAATAGAGAATACTGCATAACCTCCAATTATAATCAACACATCATAGCAACTTTTAAACTTTCGCGTTGCATTATAATACGTTATATTACACGGGAATTGAAGATTGGATGAGATTGAGGCTGCTTGTGACCACGATCAGTGCCACCTGGTCGAAACGTCATGTAATATAATGTAACATACATATACATACATACACTCACGCCTTTTTCCCATGGGGGTAGGCAGAAACTACAGAATGCCACGCGCTACGGTCCCTGCATACCACTTTTGCCTCGTCCACATTCATACATCTCGTCATGCACGCGCGCCGGTTACGAGTACTGCGCACCTTTTTGATGGAGTTCACCAATTAGGTCGGTGTATGTCCTTCTAGGGCGCCCTCTCCCGGCGATAATGTAACAAACATATCATAGCTTTTACACTTTGACTGCGTATTTTTATCTAATCAGCTTTTTCATCAATCTGTTTATTTATTTCTTACCTAAATTTCTAAGAGGAGCTTTTAAGAAATTATCGATTCCGCACATAAAGTTCAATTCCTTATTTCATCCTTTTCAGGGATGATTTCCGGGTTACCCGGGATTCAAACTACATCCATACCAAATTGTATCTTAACCGGAGTTAAGCAATCAGGCAACCTGCGTCAACCTAATGATTGCTGACCACGCACCGGATGAGCGATGCGCGTGTAATCGATTATGCATGATTAGCAAAAAGTTAGCTATTATTATTTTTATATAAATCAATCAGCCTTGTAGAACAATTACTGTAATAAATTTGTATTTTAATAAATATTCTTTTTTAATAGAAATTCTGTCCGCCGATATTTAACTCCGGCTCAGAGTGAAGAGGTCACAGACAGACGGATAGACATACTTTCGCATTTAATATTAATATGGCTGTATATTTTACTTACCACAGAGTTACTTCTGCCCACAATCTGGCTGAGCCCAAATCGTGGAGACACAAGGAGCACCCGCTCTGGTCTGCTGCTGCTAAAGCACTTGGCGCCGTAGCTTGGGAGACCAGCTACTATGTCTAAATAGTGGAGTTTCGCCTGCAAGTAATTACATGAAGTATTAATTTAAGCAATATTACAGTTTCGTTGATTACAGTAAAGATAATTTGCGATGATCACAATATTTTACATTGTTGGACTTTTAATAATAATGTTGTAATAATAAAAAAAAAAAAGATTTTTAAATAAATATAATTAATTAATTTGATTAGAAATATATATATTTGATTAGAAATATATATATATGTGTGTAGCTCCTAAATGAAAACAAACAAACAAGCAAATAAAACAAATACCTTATGGGTTCGGGCGCCTTGGAGCTTACACCTAAAAATTAGTTTGCCGGAATAGGTCTATCGGAAGGATTGAACCTTTAATCGTCCGGTGGGAGGCTGAATAAAGAAATCAAGCAAGAACTCCCTTTTGTTTCTTTAATTATAAGCCCGTAGCTTTCAGCAAAATAACAAAGTTACACAAAAAATATTAATAACTAGTTAAAATTAAAAACTAGTATAAATTATTAACTACAGGAAATTATTAAAGTACAGGAGATTATTGCATCTTGAGTATGATAACTAAATTAGTTAAATTACATTGAAATTAAACATACCAGAGGGTAGTTAACCAGAAATAAACTAAAATAAAACCATATGACGTGGTGAGCGTCGGGTGAGCGCTGGATGGGTCCCTCAGCAAAACGACCAAGTTAAGTTCATGGGAGAAGGCCAGAACTTAACACGGGAACAAACAATTGGAAAAAACCAGACGAAATCCTTAGAAGAAACCATCAGAAGAAACCCTTCGAAGAAACGCCAACAGCGGGCGTTTCTTCCTCTTCGAAATACGAAGTAAGCTAAATGTTTCGGTACGAGATTCCGACCATAGGCTGTAACAAAATTTGCAGGTTAAGGCACGATGAGGCAAAGTGAAAAATCCGTCAAACGGCACTTTAAAAGTTGATGGATCTCACCGTTTAGTCCTCCTTCCTTCGCCAAACTATGAAATGCGCCATGCGGTCACCTCACACCAGAGACATCAGGCCAAAACAAATTTATAGGGACGTCATCACGGCACCACTATAAAAACCTAATATATGCCGTACTATGGCATTAAAATTATGCGTAATCCAGCCGAGGATGGCTAAGATTCGCCTTGATAAAAAAACTTAAAGGCGAAGATTCATTTTTGAATCGTCAACCGGTAGATGCTGGTCGAAGAGTGAGCAGCCGTCCGATCTGTCACTTATGTCAATCCTCGAGAAAACACCACAGATAAAATAAAAATCAAATTAGTGACGCGAAACAGACTAAATAGGCCGAAGGCATGTAAGGAGCGAAAAGGCTCGTTACAATGTTAATTATTATTATTGATATAAATCTTCGTTTTAAGGATTTTATCGCGGGATGTTTTATAAATACTGTACTGTTTGACGACCTCTGTGGTCTAGTGGTTCGAGTACCGGACTGCTGATCACGACTGCTTGTCGTGGGTTCGATTCCCACGGGGCACAAATATTTATGTGATGAATATAAGTGTTTGTGTTTGTCTGGGTGTTTCCTATGTATTATAAGTATGTATTTACAAAAAAAAAAGTATATAAGTATTATATCCATTGTCTAGTACCCATAGTACAAGCTCTGTTTAGTTTGGGACTAGATAGTGCTGTGTCAAATGTCCCAGAATATTTATTTATTTATTTATTTACTAGTGAGTTGACTTAATAAATTGCTGACACAGATGTAGTTTATAACCATTGCTGTCATGTATTGCACTAAAATAAGAATGACATTATTGTGGTATCATATTAGTTACTGCCCTTTTCTTTATATTTCAACATTCCAGCTTCCAGTATATCTAGATGATTCTAAAAATCATATTTTATATGAAACAACTGCTATTATTATTATCTATAATATGTACGTATTTACATAAAAAGTATAATGTCAACCAACCAGTATCCGTAACACAAACCTCGTTGCTTAGCTCGGAACTAGATGGCGCTGTGTCATAATGTCAAGGAATATTTATTTTATTTATTAACCTGGGCAATATCAATACCGTAAGTAACTGGTTGCTAACCGTAAGACTTGGATTATTAATTTCTTTAGTATTAGTATAATCTTGGTAATTCTTGTTATCTATTAGGTGAATAAGGTTTTACACTCGATAAGGTTACCTGCAACTGCGTCAACTGCCTCTGGCTGCCCGTCATCTGCGAGTTCATCTTGAGGAAGTGAGAAATAAGCCGGCGCATCTCCTTACGTTTCATATTTTCCAGCAAACCGCTTGGTACAAAACGCTCCAAGCCAAATTCTCTCCTGAAATTATATTACTTGCATGAATAGACAAGTTTTAGTGATTCAAACGAATTGATTGTTTCTAAATGACATAATGACTGATGACTCAACTGCCTTGACTGTCGCTATCGAATCTTTTAACTTCAATAATAGGTATTACTGAATTGTTTACCATTATTCGTAAAAAAAATTTATACCACAGAAGTGGCAAACAGGCTTACGAATCGCCTAATGCCAAGCAGTTACCCTAGCCAATGGAGACTTACAAGAGTAGCTGGCGCGTTGCCTTTACGCATTAAGGTGATTCTATTGGAGTGATAAATTTCATGGATTTTGATCCAAAGAGGATACAATTTACAGGAAAATAGGCACTCACTCGACAGTCTTAACAGTCAGTTTTGCAGGTGACATATTATTTGCCAGCGCGTGCTGATGCATGTGCAACGCTGCTAGTCGCAGCGCCACCTCCGGCTGCAGCTCCGGCGAGAACCTCTCCTGAGCTACGTCGTTGCAGCACTGCATATACAAGTAATCCAGTGCTGCCAGGTCCCGCTGTGCCAGCTCAGCTGCAGACGTCGGCATGAAGACTATGCGGAATAAGCACCGCATCTTGTAGGACCCGGGCCGAGCTGCGATCTGGAATGTTTGAGGATTTTTTGAGCATCATTCATCCAGTTACTGCTAGGCATGAGTCTCCTATGAAGCTGTGTACACCTTTGTGCAATAATCTTGATTCTCTTAGAATCAGTAGTGGTAGTGCCTCAGTGCGGTTACTCTAAAAAAAAACCCTGAACCGAAATATCCAAAGTTTGTCTGTGCCTTGACTTAAGAAACCGTTTTATTATAGAGCCATATTATAATAATATCTGGTACCTTGTTTTGGCCGTTTTAGTCGTCGAAGAGAGCAAAATAATCATGATGGAATGAAAAGCATTAATGCCCAAAAAGTGGTAGGTAATACTAAATTCGTCTTCATAATTATTGGGTTTAGTTTGGTTGATTGGCCTGGACTATTATAATATATTGAGAATGAGACTCACCCAGCTGATTACCTGAGGATGAAAGAATATATTGTTTTTATACATATTATGTGCCGTATTATTTATTTTAGTCCTTACAAGGCAAAAATATTAAAAAGGGTATTGTGAATCGTCTCATCTTAAGTGGAAGCTGCTCCAATAAAAAAACAAGAATCATTAAAATAAGGAAGAGGTTCTCTGACAGGAGAATGAAAATCATGGATTTTAACTTGGGTACTCCAATTCTCAATGGCCATCTGAGATCTATTGATCTAAACACCCTATTTAGCTACATATCACAAAAAGAATAAGGCAATTAATCATATTTACCCGAGCCAAAGACTCTTTCGGGTCCAAGAGCGTTAGTTTATTCCTCCTCAAACTCTTGACATGTTCCACGACCAGGCTGAAGTGCTCCTCCGCAGTGATGCAGAGCTTATCCTTGAGGCTCGTCACCACGTCAGCCACAGTAGTCGTTGTATCATACTTGAACGACTTCGTCTGACCATTCTCCAGGAAAACCTTCAGGACATTCGCCATTGGAGGCAAACAGAGATCGCCCAGAGAGAAAGCTGAAGGCTGGAAATAAAAAAGAAACAATTTAACATAATATACACACAAGCTTATATCTATAATGGATAAAACAGACGGTGTATTAATGAATGATGAAGTAAATTGGACATTGTTTGCTCCGTTTGCGGATGATAAAAAATTTAAGCAGGTATAGTTAGCAAAATTGGATCGGATGAAGTGATACGGATACGTATGCATACGGAGTCGGTTTAAGCTAATATTTTTATTAAATATTTAAACACTTAAGTGACAGTGCATTGGCAACGTAGTGTAGAATGCCCCCTGCTAGATGGACCGATGACCTAAAATAGTGGAGCTAGAATAAGGAAGCCGGAGGACAGAGTGCTATGTCGCAGTTTCGGAGAGGCCTATAGCAGTGGACTGCGATAGGCTGAGTTCATTTATTTAAACACTTACAGGATACATAGGCGCGCCATTAAGCTGTACAGAGTCAGCGAACCGGACTCTTGGTGGCCTCGCCCTAAGCCTCGCTCGCTTCGCAGCAGACAGCAAAGCCGATCTCCTGGCAGGGTTGCCGCTCCTCGCTGGCTGGCAGACGCGTAAGGTGACACGGTCAGAGCACGCACGCACTGCAGATATGACGTGCTCCCGCGCAGCTAGGCTCACATCTTCGCCGTTCACGCAGAGAATCTGGTCGCCAGGTTCCAGCTGGAAAACGGACAGTTCCGAATTTATTAAAAACTTCAATATGTGTAATTCTGATGATGAAGCCCTTTTTGAGGACGTGCCATAATTTGGCCCATAGAAGTTCATTTTGTTTGGACTAAATACAATACAATTTGATAAATAAGTTGATTTATATCTAGTAGTTGCGAAAACGATTATTAATCAAAATCAAAACTATTATTATTAATGTTATCTAGCATAAAAACATCGTCTACCTTGCCAACACTTGGCGAGTTGTCAGTCACGAAGCGCACGAGGACTGGTCTTTCAGAGCCAGCCACGAAACCAAACCCCAGATCCTGGTCCCTCTCCAGCACCACGTCCCGAGGGGCGGGCGGAGACTCGCAGGAGCAGCCCTCGGGTGCCACGTATGTGGTCGTCTTGTTGACGTGGCTGAAATTGTTGAGAAAGGAATATTTTAACAGAAGGCGACTGGTACGATAGTTTACTTTAGTTAAAAGTGCAACCACAAGTTACGATATTAAGTTTATATGGTCTATTAGTACATTTATTTGTACATCATGGAAATGCCTAAAATAATACTTATCTAAATTCATGAAACGATTTGATTATTACCCAAAATCTCACTTAAAACTGGCATCAAAGTAAGCAATATTCAAATTCCTCTAAGAAACTCACTTGATGTAATAAGGCTTTTCATGGCAGTCAAGCGCCTGCTCCCATCCATATGGCAATTCCTCTTCATCCTGCTCGCTGCCACTGCCGCTGCCTTCCCTGCCGGTGGGCCAGCTCTCTGCTGGAGGCAGCCAGCTAGCCGTCCGCGTGATGTGACTGAAAAGGGGTGGAAAAGAAGATCTGTTAGCATGCGAATGTTATAACAGCATCTAATCTATGAATATATGATAGAATTATTATTAATAGCGTTGACCTTTGGGACTTGAAGTCAATGGCAATATATCTACTACTTCGATTGCCTCATTTGTGCGCCAGTGCCAAGTCTGATGGACCTATAAAAAAAGGTACATTGTTGTCCGTAGAACAACCATACATGAACTTACCAGCAGATTAATTTCTCAATGAATAGTGAAAACACAACATTATATTCTGTTACATCATGTAGCTAGGGGTTTGCCATTATCTGGGGCTAGATGATAAGAATATAGGTGAAGCGTTTTTATGTAAAGTGATTATAGAAATTATGGAAAAGAGTCTTTTCTTACAAAATTACAATACAGTACTATAAAATTATTGTGAATCATTGGCAAGAAGCTAAAGGCAGCCTATTATTGTTGCATAAATAGGGGTTATTTAAATGCACGAGGATGCCATCCGTGTGGCGATGTGCCAGGAACCCTGGCTGCACTTCCTTACTGCATTCAAATTGACCTTCTTTTACCTAGTAAGTGGAAGAACACAGTGTCAGTGATTGTACCTACATACGTAGCAGTGAGTGAGGTCAGGGAGAAATACGCTGAGTTAAAGAATTAAGACTATGGAGCCCCTCGAACCACGCATTTTAAATGGATTGCATTGAAACGAAAATAATCTAGAAGATTGATATTTCTCTGATTATACTGACAGATGTCAAATTTACTTCGCATAAAATTCACTTAGTACGAATATCACTTTCGACGAGAATCTTATTAAAGACCGCGAAATTCTCAAGCGGAGAAAAATAATATAAGTATTTGTGCTACTTCACAAAAGGGAATTGTTGGTAAAGTAATGATAAACTAAATGTAACTGTACAAAATACATTAACAATCGCCCGTATCAAGAATAAAGACACGATTAAGCTCAAAACTGCATAAAAAAAATAACGAAAATATACTCAAGTCGTTTTTAAACTGTCGGGAGCCTTATCAAGAGTTCTTCAACGGAGTATAATGCAGCATCCTTTGAGGATCATTTCAATGAATGAGATAAAACAGTAAAAGGCGGTATGTCTTTACAAAGCCCTTTGTAGTTGTAACAAAGTTTTGTAGAGAAAATGATACTGACTGTCTTTGCGTTTTTTATTTAACTTAGTGACAGGAATATGATTTTCTGAGCTGTGATAGTCTAGTAGTGTGACTAGTGGACTTTAAAGTCAAAAGTTTTGAGTTCAATTCTAAGGTTTTTCGAAATTACATACGTTTTTATCATACACTCAAACGCGAAAATATTTATTTATTTATTCGCCAACTTATACTTATAGTTTACACCACACATATAGGTTATAGGCACAATATTAAATATAAAAATAATACAGATATATAATTGGTTACAATACACTATAAACAATTATTGTGGTATTATACTAGATGTGGCAATAGATTCTAGGTACCGAGAAGTAGTACTCAGGAATCTCAGTTCCGTGCTCGCAAAGACATCTAATGACTCATCATAAAGTAATATTTTATTAGTGTGAGTGAGTGCTAAATATAAGGGACTGGTCTTAAGGGTTACGGTACTGGCTTGAGGTATTGAAAACAGAGGTCGTTGACGAGGTCGAAGTGTACGCCTGATAAGTAGCGGAATGTTAAAGGAAATGTACTGCAATAATGTGGAATTGAAATGAGTACCACGAATTAAGCGGATAAAATATTTGACAAGCATTACATTTCAAAATATCGTGAAGCTACCTGGTAATATCTGAGAGTTTTTCTCGATGACGTGTGAAGTTTGCCAACACAGTAGGCTAGCGTGGTGGACTATGGCCTAATCCCTCTCAAACGAGATGAGACCCGCGCCTAGCAGTGGATCAATACTGGGTTGATGATCTGAATGATCAATTTTTAAGTACTAGCCATACTCGTACAAATTATTTGATGAATTCTGGAGCAATTAAAAACCAAGAAGAAATCAAGCTCAATATGGCATCTGACAAAGTCTTTTAGAGAGCAGACAGTTTTTTACCGTCCCTAAAATAATAAACAAAATTACGAAGATCAAATAACTTGTTACCCAAAAATAAAAATAAATTCGTGATAAACTTTATGTGGGTCCGGAATAAAACCTTGTCCACCTGTAGCGGGGCTTGATGAGGTCGGGGTGTGGTCACAGTGATGGCGACTACAATGAAAAGCGAATTTATAGGAATGACAATTTGGATTGAGGCTGCCTACCATCCTTGATAAGGATGAACGATTTCGGTAGAGGCATATGTTTGTGTGATGAGCATATTTGTATCTGAGGCAACATAAAGTTTCTATGTGTAACGTCGTTGCTTAGCTCGTAGAAGGCGCTGTGTCGTGAATGTATTAATGTGTATTAATGGGAAAAAGTATAGAAGACAGGCGTTATAACATATTTTGTTGCGAGTTCATTAAGCTTAATGGTAAGCGCTACCTATCTACATTATATACACTTAACAATAAGAGGTTATGCAAGTTTTTATACAACATAATAAAAAGGAGACTGTACGAAACATTACTTGTAGTTATTTAGACGCTATTTGGTGTAGTTTTAAAAGAAAATTACATGCAAACATGTACTATACGAAACATAATGCATAGATAAGATAGATGAGCGTTCTCTTTCACTGTGGCTCCACCTTTACCGCAATTACAGACATCGCTGAAACTTTTTTATTTACGTTACGCGACATAATCTAGCATAACGGCACGCATTACGCGTTTACGCGTTACGCGCTGCCGTAATTCGAAGGAAATTGTTGTGGCAACAATATTCTGCCTTAAGGTGTTTCATATTAGGGGTGGCTTTTTGTCTCCAATTTATTTATAACTCGTTTTATTTAGGGAAAAAAGTCTTAAGGCACATTTTGGTGGGCTAAGAAAAACGTCTCGCCCGTTTTGTCATACCAAAATAATACTTAATATTTGTAATTTCAAGTTATTTCCAATGTATACAAATGATTCATTTGTTTATTAACAAAGTTTAACTTAGTTTCTGGGCGCAAATGTGTAGTTTAATTGTGGAAACTGTTTTGGATTATAATTTACTTTGTATGTGTTTATTCCAATATTGTATATGTTGGATTCCCAAAAAAAAACTGGTAGGTATGTGCAATTTGTTGTAATTATAATTCCTATGATCAGTTTCTACAAATAAAACAACTGCAAGCGCTTCTACTTCGTTAAACAACGACCGAAGCATGCTATGTTTTGAAAATTCATGTTATAAATTAAATCATTTTACTCTAGTTCATTTTTAAATTATTTATTTTAAAAGTTTTGAAAGTTACATGGTATTCTTATAAACTAACATAATGTTTCACAAAACTGTACAAACAGTTTGACTGTCATCAAAGCAAATTAATATAAAATTAAAGCTAAACTATGGAGTGTCTTATCTTGTCTTATAACCGCAATTTTAAGTTCTTTTTTGTAATTCACAAGCTCCCAACTTGGTTACCCAAAAACAAAAAAAAGTGCTATATGAGCATCCAATTTAGAAGAATTGCTCCTTTTCTGTAAAGCACCTTAGACCCGCATGAGAAACATTAGGGCGTGTACATAAAGCACATTTTATATCACACATTCATTATGTAAAACGGTTAACACACATTTTGTTGATGTGAACATTTCCTGGGGCAATCATGGCACCCATACATTCTTGTGGACTTTCTACTTAAGGAAGAATGGTGTGTGTTTTTTTCTGTCTTGTTTTCGGTTAAACGAACATGCGTATCTCTTTCTGTGGTACTGTGATGGTGAGTTTATGCAATATATTTCAGCAAAGTTAAACAATACATTAGAATTCATATGTAGGCTTTATTACCTACTTATATTATTACGTGTATGTATTAAAAAATGTATTACACAGCGCCATCTAGTTTCGGGCTAAGCAATGGAGATTGTGTTACTAATACACAACATCGTCTTTTCTTTTTGTAAATAAATAATTATTATACATAACACAGGGATGTGAACCACAGAAGCCAAGCTTAATCATATTATATATCATGCATCTTCCAAAAGATTATTATGTCTATAGCAAAAAATTACATAATGAAATACTTTTGGTAATATCAGAATATAATTTACAGTTGACGAAAACCCAATAAAAAATGGGTTTATGTGGGCTCTAGCATCTAAATTACCTCAGTAAGCCGACCGACTGAATTTAAATTCAAATTATAAGATGATATTTAAAGAAATAAATATCATTTAATACGCACGTCATTTCAAAAAGTCAGTCCACTGGTCACATTACTAAGCTACTAAGCACTAGGCTATACAGCTTATTGATATTGTAAAGTTCTCTAGTGTATAATCAACAGTGATCTAATATTTCTAAAAGGTCACCCCTTTCGTCCTTTAGCTCTTTTGCCAAAGATAATACAATCAAGTTGATTGGTACCCCCTATCTAGGTTGTAAACGAAACCTAAATTAATTAACTTTGGTGACTTAAGCCGCTATCGACTATTTACAGGCAAAGCAATGTCTATACAGTACGTAAATGTTGTATGTATTTTCCCAATTTCAACCAACATGAATCAATGGATGAATGATTGTTTATTTCTGTAAATAGATCTTTTTAAAGACACTTTTACAAGTCATGTAATATTTTTTTAGTATCTAGTTGTATTATATAATATACCAATAATACACCAATACGTTTATAATATACCAATACGCTTGTATAGAGATGGGTAAAGTCGTATAATTACGATGTATAACAACCTGGTTGGCGTAGTGGCTGAGCGATCGGCTTGTGCGGTTGCGGGTTCAATTTTCGCACTGAGCAAATATTTGTACGATACACAAAGGTACACAGGTGCACAGGTGTACAGGTAGTTGTTCCGGGTCTGGGCGTTTGTTTACCTATGTGAAAATTTGTTTTGTAAACGCACCAAGAGCACAGGAGAAAATAATAGTGTGGGGAACGTTTAAAAAAATGAAGGAAAACGAGGAAAGGGATGTTTTATGCAACAAGTGAAAGAGAAAATAAGAGATAAGTCGTCTCAATAGGTGAAAAATAAGAGGGGAAGAAGAGGTACCGATTACTCTACCGATAAGAACTGAAGTGTTAAATTGAAAAAGAAAAAACCGATGAATCAAACCAATAGCCAATAGATAGTCACTGACGCGCAAACTACGCACGTTGAGAAACCTTAGAAAATCCCAGTTACACATTGTTCGATCTGGGAATCGTACTTAAATCCTAGGACGTCAAATTCTCAGTCTCAATCAAAATCCCAATCAAAGCTGTCAGCTACAAAAGGGTAGAAATAAGAGCGTTCTGCTTTATATTTTTTAGATTGATGCTGCGATGCGTGTTGACTATGTGTCAGTGGTCAATGCATCTTGGTCATTAACAGGATGATATGTTTTAAATAATTGGTCCACAGAAGGCCCTTTAAGCTACAAAAGTGTTTATCTTCGATAATTTTCTCTCACATAAATTCTATATATTTTTTTAAAGATCATTTATAGTTTCAAACAATTACTTTCGGTTTAATGACATTTATTAAAAAAAAAAGAACGTTAAAATGTACTAAATATAAGTAGGTAAGTAAGTAACTCTATCACAATATATATTGCTAATTTCACGTAAATATTGATTAAAAACCACTACGTACGCAAAAAACAAACAAAAGTTAAATCAATTATTTCAATTGTTACTCAGGTCCAGTCTAAAAATAAACAAAGCAAGTAATCTAAAAAGTGGTTAACACCAAGCGGGTGCGGTAAACGGTTATTAACCGTCCCGCGCCGGATCCGGCGGGCGTGCCGGTGGGGAGCCGGCGAGGGACCGGACCCGACAAATTGCAGGCAAAACGTGTACACAACAGAGTCACCATCATGAATGTTGTCGCCGGGATTTTGTTCCTTTTCGTATGTATGTTTATGCTAAACCAAGCTTTTAAGTTTAATAAGATTTTACTTTTAACTAGAAGCTGAAATACAATTTTTATCGTTGTGTATTTTTAAACTATCGATAATTTTAATTAAAAGCCTTTTTTTTTTTCAAATTTTGAATCTCAACAATGTTTTCCTATTTCAAAAACAAATTCGCATAAAAACTGGAACAACTATATTAGGTCTTACATATATGCACATACTTGCTCCATACGAGAATCGAACACGCAACTCGTGGCGCAGAAGACAACCATAAGACCACTACAATAATAATACATTTACGGATTGACTATGCCAATCGAATTGCCGAGTTGCCTTTGTCTAACTGGTCAATTACATTAAACTATTAATGATCTAGTACCTATCATTTTTTCAAGCTTCTAGCAAATAAAATAATCATTGAGTAAATAACCAAAAATAATAATTAAATATGAACAAAATTTACGGAAAAAACCATTTCATACGACAAAATATCTCACTAGTTTCTCATGACAACAAAATGACTGAGTAATTTTATAATCGAGAAAATATATCGACTTTGTCGTATTGTATATACTCTTACGGTGAAAACAGTACGACATTTCGCAGTGTACAATCGAATTCACTGGAACCCACCGTACCTAGGGAACTATGGTCACATGACATCGTTTGAGTTGACCGGACGTCGTCCGCCGCAGAAAACGTAGTTACGTGGTGATTACGCTCCCCCTCACTCGCAACGTACACGTGACCGTTGTACGTAGCTCAATGCTGTGCCCATGAAGAGCAGACGTGGAATAATTGGAAACATTAAGTCATATGTATTAGGTAAAAAGATATATGACTAGTTTTCACGGATTTTGACAACCTCTGTGGTCTAGTGGTTCGAGAACCGGACTGCTGATCACGATTCCCACGTGACACAAATATTTATGTCATGAATATAAGTGTTTGTGTTCGTCTGGGTGTTTCCTATGTATTATAAGTATGTATTTACAACAAAAAAAAAGTATATAAGTATTATCATTATATCCATTGTCTAGTACCCATAGTACAAGCTCTGCTTAGTTTGGGAATAGATGGTGCTATGTAAAATGTCGCAGAATATTTATTTATTTTATACGCGGTATATTTATATTATTTTTATCCCGACGTTTGGGATATTTTAAAGCATCAATAGCGACGGGTAGACAGTTTAACTGTACTGGGTGCCATAATTCGACGGCATGGTCGGTGCAGCAGTCGGGAGATAGGCTTCGGCGTTGCGTGTCGCGGGTTTGGTGTGGGTGTATATTTGTGTTGGTTTGTAACACACTTGTTGCACAGTTTTTTTTTTAATAATCGTGATTTTAGTCGAAGCATTAATTAATACATCGGGTTTAAAATGAAATCTTATTGCTTA
Source organism: Craniophora ligustri (assembly GCA_905163465.1). Lineage (NCBI taxonomy): Eukaryota > Metazoa > Arthropoda > Insecta > Lepidoptera > Noctuidae > Craniophora > Craniophora ligustri. The sequence goes on from LR990963.1 coordinate 1,099,633, forward strand.
ATCTCATCATCATCATCATCATATCAACCGTTAGACGTCCACTGTTGGAGATAGGTTGGGATAGATCCTTGGGAGCAAGGATTGCCACGACGACCGGTCCGGCGCCACCCGCATCCAGCGGATTCCAGCGACCTTAACCAGGTCGTCGGTCTACCTTGCCGGGGGCCTACCTACGCTGCGTCTTCCAGTACGCGGTCGCCACTCGAGAACCTTCAAGCCCTCGGCCATCCATTCCTCGAGCGATGTGCCCTGCCCACTGCCACTTGAGTTTGGCGCTTCTTCGGGCTATATCAGTGACCCGGGTTCTTCTACGGATCTCCTCATCTCTGATTCGATCACATAGTGAAACTCCTAACATAGCCCTCTCCATCGATCTCTTAGTGACAGTGAGCTTCCTAATACGACCCATTGTTTCGGTGCCGTAAGTCATCACTGGCAACACACACTGGTCAAAGACTTTCATCTTGAGACTATTGCGCTATTTGGGACGAAAAAACCAATCTATATTCAATATAATCTTTAATTTGAACTAAAATATATGTTACATAGAATATTTTATACCGCACACGAAAACAGACAATAATTTCATTATATTTTCTAGTATCTCAAGTACGTTTCAGCACGAAGCCACAGCACCCCCTAGAGGCCCGAGTGTAGAATACTCCAAAACTGACCCAGAAATTGTTGCAGAGAGGAAATACTTGGCTTGGTTCCCTTGTATGAATTCAACGTGTTGAATTTATGCAAAATGGAATGAGCTGCCTTCATTTTAAGATTGGAGATTAGTCTTTATAATAATACTTCAGGCATTGGATAGTTATATATGTAGAATAATGGTCGTGTGCAGTGTATTAATAACAGTCATATGAAGCTGTGATAGCATAGTAGTGTGAAGTATACGGTGCCGGGTTCATTTCCCAAGGCTTCAGGTAATTTTAGAACGATTTACGTTCTAAAATTACCTGAAGCCTTGGGAAGCCTTGGCTCAAACGGCAAAGCAAAGAAGAATATCGTGAGGAAACCTGAGGCTGAGAGCTTTTCTGGATGGCTCTCTCGTGTAATGTCTGTCAAATCTTACTAGCGTGGTGGACTATAACCTAATCCATCTCAAATGAGAGCAGACCCGTGCCCAGCAATGAAACAGTAAAAGCGTTAATGGTGATGAATTAAAAACATTTTTCTATGTAACTGCAATAACAATAATAAAAAAATAATAATATAAGTATGACGGCGCATGCGTGCGTCGTCGATAATGTCAATTTCAAATTTGAGAGTGGCTCTTGTCAAAGTCGCTCTAGCGGAGCGTCGTGTGAATGGAAGCGGTGCGGATATCTTGTTTTGGAGACGAGCTGAACGGGAACCGTAAGCGCACCACGTCTGCGATGAATCGCTTGTAATCTGCCCGAATAATGTGCCCTAGTATCTGGTTATAATGAGAAGCCAGAAGATGAGGCTTCTCGATCGGAAATACGCCCACAACAACCGAATACGCGATGAATTCTGATGAAGGCCTTCCTGCGCCGACAAGTATATAAAAAATCAAACCAAGGATGAAAGAAAACAAAGGAATTAATAAGAAAAGAATCACCATTTATAATCCTACTAAATAACAATCCAACTAAATAATAATAATAATAATAATAATTTATTTATTTAAAGTAAATATTTAAAGACTCACTTAGTAACAATAATTAATTAAACCTATGTGCAATCACGATCACTGCCACTCTCTTAACACTGAGGTGGACAGCTTGCAGCAGCGACTCACGTACAGACCATCGAGTCTGCTGGCCACACAGCTCAGGATAAGGTTGGGGCTGGCCCGTACGCGGCGCACCAGGGAAGCGCATCGTTTTCTCATAGTTGTATAAAAAACAATCAACTCGAGCTTCCGCAAACATCCCTGATGCACTACAAAAACGGGGCAACCCCATCAATATCCTGAACGCATTATTATATTGTATGCGAAAAAAAAAATACCCCACTTTATTCAACCACGAGTACTGTAAAAGGGGGGCAATGCTGGACAGAATCCCGTTGGGGGGCTAGCATTCAAAAGGGGGATATGAAAATAAAACGGTATCGTGTGGCCGCGGTCACGTTGGAGGCTCGAGTGTTTGAGCAACAATGCAGGATTAGCTAGATCGTACCCGCTATTGTACAGCCCTGAGATTACTCGCAGGGCTGCCACTACACAAACAGCTATTTCTTTTCTTGTATGTTTCTTTCTTTTTTTTTATGTCTGTTCACGAATTACTCAAAAACGCCTGGACCGATTTGCAAAATTCTTATTTTATGTATATACCAGCTTATAGGCGTGGCTTACACAGTGTGGTATGTCGGTTAATACTAGCCCAACTATATTAAATTTTAAAAAGTGATTACAAGACTTTTTACCATAATTTTTGTATATTTACAATAAACACTCGAGAAAGTATTTCACCTTGAAATAAAGGTACGTTATTTAAAAATATGATTCATCACTTCGCGTCAGTCTTGGTCTGGAAACTCTGTGTCAGGATAGTATATCTAGAATGGTAGATGGTATAATATATAAAGAATCCTAAACGAGTTTTGTAGGAGGTAGGGTATAGCGAGATTTCTCGCTCAAATTGAGCTGCCCGACTGGGGAAGTACCTCCGCCTTACAGAAGACCGCAGTGAATCAACAATAGTTGTCTTTCTCGTCTCGAGTGAGTAAAGTTACTAGAGCACATTGGGGGAATGACTATTCTGACAGCATGGGAAGTCCGTTTGCTGTCAGTTCAGTAACTCCCTATTTTAAGAAACCTGATCGGTTTCTAAGGGGTTTGGCAACGCATTTGCAAGCCTCTAGTGTAGCAAATGTCTATGGGTTGCGGTCATCATTTACCATCAGGTGAGCCGCCTGCTTGTTTGCCCCCTTATCACCATAAAAAAATCGAGTTCTCATCTAATCAACTTTCAAGCACAATTTGCTACTCAAGTTAATCCAACCAAAAGAGGATTTCCCGAAAATACTCGAGCATAATTACAAAAAAAAACCTTAAATACAGTCATTCATAACAACAATGAAATATCATAACAGTTCCCCCACAAACAGACTTCCAAGAAAATTAAAACAAACAACTCTTTTACCCAAGAAAATACCCATCCGTATATTCTTCTTGCCAGCAGAATTACACACGGTACAACGCACGCAATGCACTTCAAGTAATAAAACTAAACGCATAAAGTAAACGTTTAATTTAAACTCGGGGATCGCACGAGGCAGCCCTGAGAGTCGCGTTATTACTTCAGCACTTTGATGCTCATACTCGCCCTAAAAATATAAATATGAATGGGATTTAGTTGGGTAGCGAGTAATGCCAAGTCGTGCCTCTAAATACCTTAAATCTCATTGTTCAAATGTACATATATTTTAGTAGAAATTGCGGTTTGATATAGTATTTTTTTTAACGTTGCCCCACACTAGTAACAGCGCTGACTGTAATTTTAAGTTTAGTTTTCGATTTTGAGTTGTCATAGTTATCAACCCGTTATTTTCTCACTGTTGGGTACTGGTCTGCTCTCATTTGAGAGGGATTAGGCTATAGTCCACCACGCTAGCCTACTGCGGGATGGCAGACTTCACGCGCCATCGAGAGAAAATCTCTGAAGCATGCAGGTTTCGTCACAATATTTTCCTTCACCGTTTGAGCATGTGATAAATACCTGACTTCGAAAAGTCAGTGGTAGGTTGTTGGGATCAAACGCGAGATTTATGATATAGAGTCCACTAGTCACGGCACATTGGCTATCCGCAGCTGTAATATTACAAACACAATCATACACTTAACGACTAAAACGGAACCAAAATCTTAAATGAAACGTAAACTCGAACCCACTTACCCAACCCACGTACGCCAAGCAGCAATATAGGGCGTTGACGACCCGTTTAGCTCAGCGGTAGTCAAATCAAATCAAATCAAATCAAATCATTTATTTTGCGAATATGGGTACATGAGTTGTTACATTCAATAAATTAAGTATCACCATAGTCTGCTACATAGCATGCAAAAAGTAATAATGTTCCGTATACATTAGATAGATAAATTAATTCTAAAATATTTAAAATGTCAGCTGTTGATCTAATGTCAATTCAAAGAATAACTAATAAACAATAAATCACAATAATGTTAATTTAATACTAAACTTACATACATCATGAGTTCTATTAAAATAATTTATCGGATAAATATTCTTTGATAGAGTAGTACATCTTCGTTAACAATATTTTTTTAACTTTATTCTTAAACACTTGAATATTAGATGTTTCCAGTACTGAATTTGGTAGATTATTATATAATCGTGGGATCATACAAAATACGCTGTTGTTAAATAGCGTGCTTTTATTAGTTGGAAACCGTATTTTCAGATTGTGCCTTTTGCTACTTAATTTTTCAAACATGCTCATATTCTTCCTGACAAATACCACAACTTCTAGAATGTAGATGCATGGAAGAGTAAGTAAGTTGAGTTTTGCGAAAAGGGGTCTACAACTATCAGTCTGTTTCAGCCTAAAGATTGCTCTTATGCACTTCTTCTGTGCTATAAATGCGGCTTCTTTATTAATGGAGTTTCCCCAGAACATTATCCCATACCTCAAAAGGGGCGTAACATGCCCGTGATAAGCCATTAAAACTGTTGACGTACTCGCCTTTTTGGATAGAACGTAAAGAGCATATGAGAACTGCGAGAGTTTTGAACACAGTGATTCAATATGTGTAGTCCATTTCATACTAGAATCCAAATGTACACCCAAAAATTTTGTTACATCAACTTGTTCAATCTTTATGTCCGAATAGGTAATGTCCATGTCAGTCAATCTGTTTAATCTATTTCGAAATGTCATATAATTTGTCTTAGTGAGGTTAATTTTCAAATTATTCGATGTCAACCACTCAATAATAGAGGATAAAGTTAAATTTATATCTAGCTGCATACGGGTACTGTCATTGCCGGTGAAAATAATTGTACTGTCATCCGCAAATAATATTGACTTGTGGTTGGTCACCTTAGGCAAATCATTTATATAAATGATAAATAAGAGTGGGCCCAATACACTGCCTTGTGGCACACCAAACTTGACTCTACTGTAGTCTGATGAGTAGTTACTAATTTTACTGAGGGGCATATTTTAGTTATTTGAGTTGATTGCATTCTATCACTTAAGTACGATTTTATTAAATTTAGTATATTTCCGCGGATCCCATATGCATATAACTTGTCTAATAGTATATTGTGATCAACGTGGTCGAAGGCCTTTGTCCATAAAAAGTCCATAAAAAGTGCGCAAGATTGTTTACCTGTATCTATGTTAGTAGCTACCGTATGGAGAAAATCAAAAATTGCCGAGTCTATACCTTTATGTTTTCTGAAACCTACTTGTTCACAACAGAATAAATTATTAGTGTCGAAAAATTTATAAATATTTTCATGAATTACCTTTTCGTAAATTTTAGAGATAACAGGGATAAGAGCTATTGGTCTATAACACGACATGTCATGCTTATCATTTTTCTTGAAAAGTGGTCTAACTATAGTGTATTTAATTTTTTCCGGAAAGACTCCGTAGATTATGCACAGATTAATCAGATGGCTAAGTACATATGATATTTTGCCGGAGACACACTTTAAAATTTTTGCTGATATTCCATCATAGCCGGTACTATTAGTATTTCTCAAGTTTAAGATTATTCTATTAATATCGCTTGGTATGGTGGGTGGCATAAACATTGATTTTGTATTATTTGGAATGGTGACTTTAGAAGCATTAGTGCAAAATGATTCGACTTGGCTAATGTAAAATTTATTAAAGGAGTTGGCAATGTCCCTTGGATCACTTATCATGTTTCCTTCAACATATATTAGCGGAATTTCAGCTTTTGGCTTGTTCAGTTTACCATCGTTTATTATGTCCCATGTAGCTTTACATTTATTTGAGGCCGTATTGATGTACTGAGCATTTAGAGACCTTTGTGTTAATTTAATTACCTTGTTAAGCCTATATGATAAAGTAAAGAGGCGATTTTTAGTAAGACTGTTAGGTTTTTTCCGGTACTCCCATAGTAACTTCCTTTTACGTTTGGAGCATTGTTTTATGCCTTTAGTCACCCATTTCGGCCGCACTTTAGAAGTTAACCGTATTTTTATTTTGGGAAAACAGAGATTATAGAATAAACAAAATGAGTCATAAAAAAGATTGAATGCTATATTAGGGTCATCATTTTCTAAAGCATCATTAAAACTGAGTGAACTTATACATTCCTTAAATTTTTCTATATTTTCCACACTATAGTCGCGTTTTTCAGCATACCAGTATTTTAAAGAAGAACTAGCTTTGACCGGGCATGTCAGAATTTGGGCTGTATGGTCAGAAAGCGCAAACTCAAATATCTTAGTTTTGCAATTCTTTACGTTAAGTGCAAAATTGTCAATACAACTCCCACTTGACAAACGCGTGGGCTTTTTTATAGCTAGCTTGAGATTATAGCTCTCCAGAGTGTTAATGAATTCAGCTGATACTTTGCACTTATTGAGAATATTAATATTAAAATCACCACACAGAACAATTTTCCTCTTAGTGAAGCAAAATCGACTAAGTAATGAATGAAGTAATGAAAAGAATTTATTAATATCTTCATTATTTGATTTTGGGGGTCTGTATATACATATGATCTGTATTTTATGATCACTTAATTCGATACCTGAGCATTCCATAATATTATTATGCGAGTATTTGTTAATTTCAGAAATCGGCTTAAATTCAAGAGATCTGTGTACTAAAATGCATGACCCACCACGTCAGTTTTTTCTAAAGAAACCGGAACCAAAAGTATAATTTGCAAGGTTTAAAGTGTATTTATCATTAACGATCATATTATGTTCCGTGATACATACTACACCTAGACATTTTATTTCATCACTAAGAGATTCGAGTATTACTGTCAACTGGTCTGATTTAGAAATAAGGCCATTTATATTTTGATGGAGGACATGAATGCATTTATACACGAAAAAAATCATTAGTATTGGCCTGCAGACAAGTTTCACCGTTAGCATCATCATGCAAGATATCAGTCTGAGTACTCCTGTTCACAAAGATGGGGATTTTATTTTCCTGCTTTCCAGATATATGTTCAACGTAACAATCGTATTTTAATTTGTATTCTATACGTAATATTTCTTTTAATAATATTTGGCATTTAAACAGAACAGAAGAAGGACGATAAGGCATAAAAACACTATAGTTCATATCAGCAAATATGGCACACTTAAATTTTGAGCAAATAAATTTGAATTCATAATTAAGTTTTTGTTCACTTAAGAATCGATTGTAAGGGACCTCAGAAATTATAACATTACATTTACTTATACTATTTAGTAATTTCCGAACAGAAAATAGTGACTCATCTGGGCGTCTATCATTTATACCACCAAGAACAATCAAAAAGTCTCTCTCTGTTAATTCACGTAGTTCAAGTTCCGATGACGATAACAGTTGGCTTAAAGAGGCACCAGATTTCCACGTACAGGTTACCAAGTATTTTTCCCCGACGAGTTTTTGTAATGTCGATCGGGCTCTGAATCCTTGTTGATCTGCTAGAATAACTATTTTCCTCCTGTTATCCTTAGGTGTTTCAATCGATGTTTCCTTTTCTAAATTATTACAACTCAGATACTGCTGCGTTTGTTTGATATTAACTGGAGCATACGAAATAACCTTGTCAAACTGTCCGGTACTCTTGCTTTGCATCGCCAGCAACTGTTCAGACTGTAAGCTTGTGACTTTATCCGTATGTACTGTTGGTGAGACAGATATTAATTTCTGTACTTTTTTAACTTTACGTAGTGATGAAGGTGTTCTGTTGATATTATCCAGTGGTGTGTTAAGATTTTTGTATGTCGTAATTAATTGCATTGACTTTTGTAAGTCTTCTTTCAGTCGAAAGTTTTCGCTATTTAGGTTGTCAATCTCACTATGCGCGCTTAGTAAATCGTTGCTTAGTTGATTAATTTTTTCATTAAGTTCGTTGATAATTCGGTTATATTGTGAGTCATCCGGTAAGCTGGCCATAGTCGCATCAAATAGCGAAGAACCGTCTAAAATATTATTTATGGCGTCCAAAGAACTTGTCCTTTGTGGTCTGCGCACCGTTACATTATTTATATCCATGGTGAAAATTTTAACATTTAGCGTGTTTCAACGTTAATCGTTCGTATTAATTTAAATTACTTTATTTAGTTTTCTCGTAGACCGTATATATTTTTATATGTATATATTATTTATCAACTCCAATACTAAGTTAATTTCTACCAATTTGGTTGGATTGTTGTTGTATGGTATCCCGATTTTATTTCTTAATATTTTTTATAGTAGTAACACCATGGAAAGTGTCAGGTTTTGTTCGACTTCTCACTGCTAGATGGCGCTGATTACAAATTTAAATTGATAAAATGATTTTTGTGTGATGGTAACTTCTAATTATTGTCAATATTTCGTTTAGCTACTGACCACTGGAGGAGCTAGTTGTCATACAAAACCAATTTTTAAAACAAAATATTTTTCATAACGGTTCTTGAGAATTATTTTTCACTCTAATCACTCCATATTCTTATACAAACTTTACCGTTATATTAGATTATTGGCTAGTATGTGTCTTTGATCACTATTTATATGTCAAATAAAGTACTCAATGTTTATTATTGCCACTATTTAGATGCAGCCACTGTTTCACTTAAACAAGTCTTATATTTATTTGTACTTATTGAAAATAGCCACTAACAATGTTACTTCAATAGTTCGGTATTCCCACTAGATTTAATCACATTAAACATGAAAAAACACTGTATTTATTTATGTAATAGTTTTTAAATACGCGGGATGTGTTTACAGAGCAAGTGTTGCCATGTATCCTAATAGCACGGCAGGCAGCGTAGTTAACGCTGCCTGCCGTGCTATAGGTCCCGGGTTCGTATCCCGGTAGGGACAATTGTTTGTGTGATGAGCATCAACATTTGTTTCCGAGTCATGGATGTATCTATGTATTATATGTATGTATTTACAAAAAAAAATATATGTATATGTAATATATCAACCAACTAGTATCCGTAACACAAGCCTCGTTGCTTACCACGGAATTAGATGGCGCTGTGTAATAATGTCCGGAAATATTATTATTTATTATTCTTATTTCTGATATAAATGCAGCCAAATGCGCCAAGTCTGCTGACTTGGCGATGTATAATGAATGGTATTATTGAATTAGTAGGCATTTAACTTCATTTTTATAGATTTCAAATCCGTTTTACCGTATTTCTGAACTTATATTTAGACTTGGCTCCTTACGGTTTCGGTAAAGAGGTTCTTAACTGATATTAATGTTGACATATTTCAGGTTGCCACGTTGGTATATGGTCGTAACTGCGACTGCTATGCAAAAGGTCTTGGATTCGATTAACTACTTTGAACCGTGCAACTAGAATCTTATCGTTTCAAAAATGCTTGACAACGTTTATCTATATCTATACTTAATATTATAAAGCTGAAAAGTTTGTTTGTTTGGACGCGTTAATCTTAGGAACTACTGGTTGGAATTGAAAAATTATTTTTGTGTTGGATAATCTATTTATCGAGGAAGGTTATAGGCTATAGAACATCACGCTAGGGCCAATAGGAACGGAGCATAGATGAACTTTAAAAAATAAATGTCCACCCGTGCGAAGCCGGGACGGGCCGTTAGTTTGAAATAAAACTTTTTGAATTTGATTCCCAGGTCGAATAAAATGTGTTATGGGTTTTTCTATGAAATTCTTTAGTAACAGCTCGGAGATTAGTTTTGTGCCCGTCTCGTCCCCTATTACACAGGACCAAAAACAAACCGCCCCCGAGACCGTTTGCCCCTACCAGGAATCGTAACCAAGACGTTGCCACAGGTGTACCTTTCACCGCTACACTAATAGGATCTTCGTAATAAATATTTATAAACATCATTCAACAATATGATATTTAATAACGGCGATCCATTAATATCTGTCAGCGACTGAGATGTAATTTGCGAAATTAATAAATTAAAATGATTATGGCTGACATATCGTGTCGCCATGTGGGATTGTTGGACTCATATCCGCGTTATATTGCAATATTAATATTAAAGTGTAATTACATATATTCATTTGATACAAATTAATGAGTTTTTTTTCTAGGAAAGCAATGATTTCATATATTTTGGTAAATATATAGGAACATTAATACAGCGCCAGTGTGTGTAGCCGAGTTAAACAACGAGGGTTTGTGTTACGGATACTAGATATTTCATCAGGGGCGAGTCTGGGGGTTGTGGTAGCCGAGCGGTGTGACCAGTTGACTGACATGTCAAAGGTCTCGAGTTCAAACCCGGGCACGCACCACTGACTTTTCGGAAGTTATGTGCGTATTTATCACATGCTCAAACGGTGAAGGAAAACATCGTGAGGAAACCTACATACATGCTTGAGAGATTTTTTCTCGATAGCATGTGAAGTCTGCCAACCCGCAGTAGGCTAGCGTGGTGGACTATAGCCTAATCCCTCTCAAATGAGAGGAGACCCGTGCCCAGCAGTGGGCCAATAACGGGTTGATGATGATGAGTCTGGGGGTCGGGTAATAACCCCATGGGCTGAGTCTAAGTCGACAGGCTCCAAATACTTTCTTAATCAAATTGGAACCTGTTTAACTAGACTGTACGATAATGTGACCCCATGGGACGGCATTGGAATTCATGGGGGGGGGGGGACATGAATTCCCATGCCGTCAGAATAGTTACTCCCCCAACGAGCTCTGCCGAAGCACCTTCTCTCTACTCTTATTCAAAAATAGCAGTCAAGACACCTAAGTGCTATTTTTAATTACTCTCGTAATTAAATCTGCTCGTTCTAGCAACGTAAATTAAAACTTTATGCTCTTTGTTTTAAGTACAAAATAAAAAACCCGCAAGCGAAGAATTAATCTTAGCACGTAATAACAGAATGGTGTAGGTATGTATTTATAGCAGTTCTAGATGCTGGTGTAACCGTGGATGTGTGTATGTGAAGACCTTTGAAGGAAAACCTTTGTAGGAGGTAGGGGCATAGCGAGATTTCTCGCTCAAATTGAGCTGCCCGACTGGGGAAGTACCTCCGCCTTACAGAACACCGCAGTGAATCAACAATAGTTGTCTTTCTGCGAGTGAGTAAGGTTACCAGAGCTCATTGGGGGAGTGACTATTCTGACAGCATGGGAATTCCGTTTGCTGTCAGTTCAGTAACTCCCTATTTTAAGAAACCTGAACGGTTTCTAAGGGGTTTGGCGACGCATTTGCAAGCCTCTGGTGTTTGTTTTAAATAACTGATATATTTCTTTCTTTCTTTCAAATGTCTATGGGCGGCGGTCATCACTTATCATCAGGTGAGCCGCCTACTCGTTTGCCCCCTTATCACCATAAAAAAAACAGTTTATTCACGTGGAAGAGACGCACATATATACATAAAAAAACATTGCTATTAGAACATAGCTGTGGTAGCCTAGTGGTGTGACCAGTGGACTGAGATGTCAAAGGTCTCGAGTTCAAACCCAAAGCGCGCACCACTGACTTTTCGGAAGTTATGTGCGTATTTATCACATGCTCAAACGGTGAAGGATAACGTCGTGAGGAAACCTGCATGCTTGAGAGATGTTCTCGAGGGCGTGTGAAGTCTGTCAACACCGCAGTAGGCTAGCGTGGCCGACTATAGCCTATTCCCTCTCAAATGGGAGTAAACCCGTGCCAAGCAGTGGGACAATGATGGGTTGATGATGATTAGAACATAATACTTAAGTAATAAACCCCAGAGAAAACAGGAACAAGAAGAATTAAGTTGTTTACTTTTTTTCTTTGTTAAGTATAGTTATAAAGAAGTTATGAATCCTTTTACGAAGTAGAATATAGAAGATACTATTAAAGGATGGAGATCTGACCCTACAGAATAATGGAATTATTACTAAACCAGAAGACCAGCCCAACTTCATCTGCTTCACTTATGAGAGAGTGGGTAAATTTTTCCCTTGATTTGCAACATTTTTGCTTGATTCTCTACTGCTGATTTTATTATTGTTAGTCTTAAAGTTTCGTAAAGGCTTTCTTATAAAGTATTTTTTTCGAGATTTTTAAAATGATACAGTTGCTTTTGAGATTAGCGTAATTTGTATGAAACAAACAAACTTTTCTGCTTATAATTTATATTATATACTAGTGTAAATAATCAGGTGGTATTCAAAAAAGCTTAATAGTTAGTCCGAGGCTGTCGACAGCTTTACGAGGAGTTTATTTTTTTTCTTTATCTGCGTGTTTTAATTCATGTATTTTTTCACATTATCATCATCAGTCTATATTAGTCCACTGCTGGACCTAGGCATGTACGGCCAGTTCCAAAAGTGCATAGGCATTCCCGCAAAGCGATTGCTTGACGTTAAGTTTGACTTACGACCGTCTATTTTCAAGCATCATCTTAGTTGTCTAACAAGTGATTCTAGTTCATAATTTCAACGTAATATGAGTGAAAATGACCTAGCAGTAAACTGTTTACACACACATATTAGAATCAGTGAGCTGTGAGTTCGAATCTCACGCGGTAATTATAAACTTTTTGTAAGATTTTACTCGATTGGTAGTAATGAGACAGAAATATAATATTCTTTATCTCGCACGCTTTATGCACACATTTCGTCAAGTTAGTACGGTAGATCATAAAAAACAACGTAAAGATTTAGATTTGTGTGGGGTAGTCATGAATATCAGTTATACAAATATTTAACGTGATCGATATGAACGCTGGCGTTTGGTCGCAGTTGTTAGTGTTAATGTGTAGCTTTGTTTAGTGACGTGTGGTTTAATAAATAGCAGTATCATATTTATTCTCAAAATGCAGGCAAATATAAATAGACAATAGGGCGAGAACAAATATAAATAGACCAACTATTATTGCATTGCATAAAAGTGTTCTTAAAAGAACACAAATATCTGATGAAACCGGACTGAATGTGAGTATTGTAATATTAAATAATTGTAACTTAAGCTAAACTTTTATTTGGAATGTTACCTAAGATTGTCAATCATGAGGTCTACAAGTGAATAATATACCTGTAACTAGTGTGTAATATAATAATATATTATATATTTATTGCATTTGTAGATCAGTTTTGTATATATATATATTCTAATATATATTTATTATATTTTGTTTTAGAGGAATATTGTTAGTTTGTGGATACGGTGAAGTCGAAGGCCGTCGCTTATTACCAACGAGACACTGCGAAATTATTAGACACTTATTGCAAACCATGCCCTCCACGCTGAGGGTTTACATCACAGAAGACCAGCTATTAAGAGGAAAGATAGAAACAAGAGCGATTACGAAACAGTTAAAAATCCATTGTATGGAGGTGTGGGAAAATATAAGGAACCGAAATATGTGCTAACATTTTAGGGTCCATGCGAAATCGTTTACTTGAAAATAATGGGGGTTATACAGAATATTAATACCTAGATGTTTTGATTTAAATAATTAGGTGTTAATAAAAAAATTGTAATATTAACATAATTATTTGTAAAAAATTAACAATCCTAAATTGAGGTTTAGTTTCAATCCTCTTTTCGCTAAGAAAATGAACACTTAAGCTATAACCTCAATACATTTATTATGACATTACATAAGAAATAATTTTCATTAAGTGTAAATCATATATTAAACCTATAAGAAGTGTGTATTAACAATTATATCTGTGTTATTAGAATACCCTTTTTTGTTAAGGTATTATTTTCACTATGTGGGTATACAACAAAACTGTTATGAACGGTTACAAATGAACTATTTTTATCTAAGTAGGAATGTGACGTCACAATTATAATAGAAGATTACTATTTTTTTAAATAAATATAACAAATAAAATTGTTTGTTTCCATTCAACAGACTTTCTTATTTCCACCCCCCCAACACCAAAAAGATAAATAAAAATCATATTTAATACTAATATTTAACTTCTTAATAATAATAAGAATAATGTATTCATGCTTATTATTAAAAAATACATAGTATTAAGTTATTTATAATTAATACATTATAGATAAACATATAAAACAAGTTTCTGCCTAATACTAATATTTTATGATTTCAAAGAAACAAAAACATCCTCACGTTGTAAATAAGATTTGAACTCAGATAGGTTTGAATTTGAATCCATTGCCTAGCGCAAGCAGCTACGAGCACATATTAAGTTTCTGCGAATTTTAGCAATGCAATGGTTAGAACACCGTGACGTGGATTATAAATGCAACAGATATATAGTGATATTTCGCGTAGTGTAACGACAGTTCATTTGTGTTTGTTATCTATGTTGAGACATAGACTCATACACGCCCACGCACACACACACTGGTTTGCTAGTTCGTACAGTTCATAGCAATGTAATCCTTAGCGTGCTTATGCACTATTGAAGCTGATAGTACATATACCCATATCGAATTACAGCATTCTAGTGCTAAGAGATTCTGAACTATGCCGAAGACATTCGGATAACTATCAAGCTAGTAAATAAATATATTTGAAACTAAATACTGGGTGAACATGGTATATCTTAGTATTGTTTTAAATGAACTAAAATGTGCTGACAACTTACAACAATATATCATAATAAAACAACGTAATTTGAATAAAGCGTAGTGCTCCGCAATCTCTTTTTTAAACTACAAAAACCCTTGTTCAAAAACTCCAGAACAGAACGTGCATTTAATTAAAAACAAAAGGATGTAAGGCACACCCCGCAGGCCCGGACAGCGGACACCGTACAGCTGTCCGAGGCGCGAATATCAAATTATCCGGACGCGGACGGATCGGACACAGGGCCGCGCCGCCCCTAACTTAGTTATGTAACTGGCCCAGTTTATTTCTAAGCTCTCTGAGTTTTATTAAAAGGAAATATTATTATTGTGATGGAGGTTCCATCTGTTGCGCTTTTTGATATTTTTTGTTTTAAATATATAATTTACCTATATTACATAAAAAGTAAATTCGCAGTAAAGCAAAAGATCGAACGCTCGACTGTCCCAACTGCGTCGTCAATTTCAATATCTAGGAGGTATTCATAATTGAAAGAAATAAACACCTTAACCTAATCTCGTTAAGGTCTTATTTTAATGAACTTATAAGACGTTATACTCTGATATGTGCTGTGCAAAGAGCTGTGGTAGCCTAGCGGTGTGACCAGTGACAGATGTCAGAGGTCTCGAGTTCAAACCCAAGGCACGCACCACTGACTTTTCGGAAGTTATGTGTGTATTTATCTACATGCTCAAACGGTGAAGGAAAACATCAGAAACATCAGAACAGCACATACAGAGAAATGGAGGCCAAGAGTGTGTTAATATTATCATCGGTTGTTCTGTATTTCTATATCAGTAGTTTTTATATCTCGGCTTGGTAAAATGGATTGGTATATGCTAGCTCACATAACCATAGGTAATGATTGCACTCTATATTGTATACTGATTATAGTATTGTATAGAATCACTTATTAAATAAACAGACAGAAATGTGTGCTGGGGAGTTTGTTGCGCCACTTCTTCTTCCCAGCAAAAACACTAGGAAGCGGTGAAGGGCGGGCGTTTTTGGGGGCTGTCTTTATTGTCGACGTTCAAAAAGAGCCATTTAAATTTGGCCTACTTTGAATAAATGATATTTTGACTTTGACTTTTGACTTCGATCGTGAGGAAACCTGCATGCTTGACAGATTTTCTCGATGACATGTAATGTCTGCCAACCCGCAGTAGGCTAGCGTGGTGGACTATAGCCTAATCCCTCTCAAATGAGAGGAGACCCGAGCCCAACAGTGGGACAGTAATGGGTTGATGATGATGTTGATGAGACTCTGATATTATCACCTTATATGAAGGGAAAGAGATTTTGATCGAAAGCCAGTTAATAACTTCATTAACGGCAAGTACTTTGATCATAACGTAATTATTGTGACACATCGGATGATAATCCAATATGTTAACCGTTACGTTTCATGCTTGACGTCCATTTAAACGTCGAGTTTAATTAACTTTTTGGTTAAATTCCGCATTATGTTATGATTTTTTTTTGAGAGGTAGGGCATAGTGAGATTCCTCACTCAAACTGAGCTGCCCGACTGGGGAAGTACCTCCGCCTTACAGAAGACCGCAGTGAATCAACAATAGTTGTATTTCTGTCAGTGAGTAAGGTTACCAGAGCTCGTTGGGGGAGTGACTATTCTGACAGCATAGGCATTCCGTTTGCTGTCAGTTTAGTAATTCCCTATTTTTAGAAACCTAAACGGTTTCTGCAGGGGTTGGCAACGCATATGCAAGCCTTCTGGTATTGCAAATGTCCATGGGCGGCGGTGATCACTTACCATCAGGTGAGCCGCCTGCTCGTTTGCCCCCTTATCACCATAAAAAAACACTTTTTATATATGCGAAGGATGATGATTAAACCTTTTTAGTTTAATTAATTAAATAATTTATGATGTAATTAAAGAGTAAATTTCACGTTTGATACTTCATAGAGCAATATAACATTCATAGTGTAGATATTCCGATTCTGTTATGATACTATTTAACATATTTTGTTTAGTGAAAATAGTAATTAATAAAAAAAATATAAACAGACTAGCCTCCCGCGGCTTTGCCCGCATGGTATATAGATAAAAAGTAACCTATGTGTTAATCCAGGTAGTAGACTATACTATGTATGCTAAATTTTATTCAAATCTGTTAAGCGGTTTTTGCGTGTAAGAGTACAAACATCCATCCACACTTACAAACTTTCGCATTTATAATATGTATAGGATATTTATGTATGTATAACGAACATCTTAATGATAAATAAAAAAAATTAAAATCACGTAACTTGAGTCCCTCAGCATTTAAAACGAAAGTATCTAAATATATATAACTCATAGGTGACTGACTGACATAGTAATCTATCAACGTACAGCCCAAACCACTGGACGGATCGAGCTGAAATTTGGCATGCAGGTAGATGTTATGACGTAGACATCCGCTAAGAAATGATTCTTGAAAATTCACCCCCGCAGGGGGTAAAGCGGGGGTGCAAAGTTAATATGAATCTTTAATTTTTTGAGTTAAATTGCACGCGGTCGTAGTCGTGGGAATCAGCTAGTATAAATATAAAATCCACAAGGAGACTTATTACAAACTTTATCAATGTCCTAAGGCTAAGTTTTGTGATAATAAAACTTAGGTTAAACGGCCCGAGGGCAGTCCGCATTGTAAGTTATTAGTTGCTCGCAACTTCACGACAAACTCGTTACAGTAACGTGTTGCTTGAGACAAGATAGCAAACTATAAAGAAAGCAAAAAGCACTTTAAAAAAAAGAGTATCTGTACTATTATTATTGAATATATTTATTGGATCCTATTTCGTATATTTTAGTATCTTTAAAATCGTTCGGATTTCGCAGAAGCATTTCTGAGATTGTGTGTTATTCTTTTGTAATATACAAATTATTTGATTACGTTGAAGATTTAGTATGTGAATCCGTAAAAAACAGACAGAATATGTAAAAACCGTTTAGTAAAATATGTTTTCCTATAAGCATAAAAGAAACTTAAGTCGTTGCTTATTGACACAGATTGCCTTTGCGTTTGTATGTAATACGTACGTTTGACATCAATCTGCATCATTTGTAATCTTTATATTATTTTAACTGGCTTTTAGCTGAACTGGGCCATTTGGCACAGCCGTGGGGGGCACACAATGAGTTTGTTTATTGTCCAATGTTTTTTTTTTTCTTTCTTTTTTATGTTATTGTGTGCATTGTTCGTGACTGTGTCAATAAATATTATTTTCTTTCTTTCTTTCTTTCTTAAAGAGTATCTCTGGAGCTTCTCCATAAGACCTATCTTTTGGAACCGTGCAATTAAATTCGACAATTCAAAAGCACCTGTATTGGTCTAATTGATTTGACTTTGACTTTGGATATAGTTATTGTAGTGTGTAGAAATGAACTTATGTATGTGTGCTCATGTATTCATGTTTATAATCAATATTTTTATGATATAGATGATTGTACTCTTGATCAGGAGGCAGTAATAAACGATACTTCAATGGAGATACTTGTTTAACTCATCTCCCCTGACTCACAACCTTACATGGCGACCCTGCCATTCGAGACGGGTTGCCGAGTTCGGTCACGTAACTTAAGCATTGAAAAACATTAATGAACTATGGTATAAGAAATTTAATTTTGTCTTTTAAAAATTAGTTTTGGTGTCAAAATGTGCCAATCAAAAGTTGAAAAAGAGGACGTTTTTATATCACAAAGTGCATCGGGTGGTTCTAATTCGGCTTCTATGCAGGAGTACCACTTATCGAACATTAGCATCGTGATGTTTATAATTTGCACCTTACTCGGAATTGCCGGACTTTATGCGGTGTATAAATTGTACCGAAACTGCCATTATTCGTGGATAAGGAATGAGGTTTTCGCACAAAACCTATCACGTTCGTTTCGTCGACCGAACCCGGAGACTCGTGCCTGTTATGAGTGCCGCCAACAACGCCAGGAGGCTCGCCAGGAGGCGGGTACCAGAATCCAGAAACCGCAGTGAGTGATTATAATTATGGTCAGTGATAAGTGAAGTGACTCGTGTTCCAGCATAAAATGAAAACTTACGGAACGGTTATTGTACGAAATTGTAGTCTGTTTATCTATTAGTTATATATGTATTATCACGTAATTATAGAACAATTAAATAATTATTGTTCCTTATTTTGATTGGTAATGGCCAATGAGCTCAACCTGTTATATGAACAATTGAAAAATATTAAAGATAATTTAATTAAACTAAGTTATCCTAAAAGGACAAAACCTGTACTAGAACAAAAGTTAAAGGAAGCTACGTTGTTAAAATATCAATTTGATGACTTAATTAATACCTTATCGAAACAAATTGAAAAGAAACAATTAAGTACTGCTATTTTACAGGAAATACAGTCATACTGTGATTTATTTGAAAAAACTTTTATTCAAATAGAATCTTTTTGCGCTAAAACGCACAGTTTTCCATCTAGTACCGAGTGTACGGTTAAGGTAAACGATATGGAGGCTTTTAATTATAGAACTGCCGTGGCTTTACTGCCAACTATGAATGGTGATGAAAATGTCACCAAAAGCTTAATAGATGCCATAGATTTGTACAGTTCTTCCCTAACGGAAGAAGGCAACAAAATGTTAGTTAAATTTATATTGAAAACACGACTAAATGAAAACGCTAAATTAAGGTTGTCTTCATCGTATGATAATTGTGAGTCACTTATAGTTGAAATGCGTCAACACCTTCTGACAAAAAAGTCCAGTACGGCAATTCACAAAGAGCTAACACAAATAAACCAAAACGGTTCTTCAATAGAAAAATATGGATCTAAAGTCGAGCAGCTTTTTGTGGATTTGACTATTGCACAAGCTGGTGATAACCAAAATGCATACAAAATATTATGCCCTCAAAATGAAAAGATTGCTATTAAAAGTTTCATTGATGGCTTGCGCAACCGCGAAATCCGAATTATTCTGTCAGCGCGTAATTATGACACCTTAAAAGATACTATAAGAGCAGCTAAGGATGAAGAATTATCATATAGTCGGCACTCTGACGCTTCTGTATATGTCGGATACCAAGGCAGCTCATTTAGTAACCACGGGTATAATTACCAAAATAATAGACGTCCTAATCATTCAAACAACAATAGATTTATACAGAGAGGGAACAGTAGGGGTGTTTATCATAATCGTAGACAGTTCCAAAACCAATTCCAAACAAATCAACAACAATTCAACAATAATCGTGTTCACATGCGGGGTTCAATTCGAGGTAGGTCTGGACGGACTTTTACGCGTAGTAATAATGTGCACGCTATTGAAAATGGTATAAATGCTATAGATTTAACTGACCGGAACCGAACCTCACCAACCACAGAAAGACATACCAATGAACCATTAGAGTTTTTTCGATAATCATACTATATTTGCTTGTAACAATAACAGCTCAGTGGAATTCTTAATACAAGGTACCAAATATGGATTGCTTATAGATACTGGAGCATCACTATCAGTTTTGAAATACAAAACTGTTGAACATTGGAATATTCCAATACAATCGGAATGCATTTATATAAATGGTATTGGGGGCAAAGTACGAACATTAGGCTATGTTTATGTTACATTAATCATAAATGGACAAGAATATGTACACAAATTTTATGTTATGAACACCTTACCTGGTATACAGCACGGTATAATTGGCAGAGATTTTATGAACAAATATAACGCTATCATAAATTTTGAAAACAATACTCTAACGTTAAAAAGAAATGACCATATTTTGACACTGCCCATGATTAAAAGTTCGTTAATTAACACCTGTTTTTTAAGTATTCCACCGAGATGTGAGAAAATATTTATGTTGAATACGAGTTTTAACCAGGACTGCGTAATATTACCGTGTCAATTATGCGACGGAGTTTTTATAGCCGGAAGTATTTGTAAACCGAGAAATAGACAGATTAGTATACAAATATTAAATACTCGCGAAACACAAGTAGATATTAATTATTTTAGGCCGGAAATACATTTATTATCAGATTATGACATCTCTAGCTTCGGACAGGATAGTAATATTGATGGAGAGAGAGTACGCACCATGTTTTCTCTTTTAAATTTAAGTCACCTAAACTATGAAGAAAGGTCATCAATCCAAAACATATGCGCAAAATTTTCAGATGTTTTTCATTTACCAAACGATAAATTATCTACAACTAACCTTTACGAACAAACTATACAGTTAAAACCAAATGCTGATCCAGTTTATACTAGGCAGTATAGATTGCCCTTTTCACAGCGTAAGGAAATTGAAAGACAAGTTAAAGAAATGCTTTCTGAAAATATCATTGAACCAACAAGAAGTGAGTGGTCGAGCCCTATCTTGTTGGTACCCAAAAAATCTGATGATACCTCAAAGAAGTGGAGGCTAGTTATTGATTTTCGTAAATTAAATACTAGAATTTTAGATGATAAATTTCCACTTCCAAATATTAACGATATTTTAGATTCCTTATCCGGTTCAATGTATTTTTCACAATTAGATTTATCACAAGCTTATTATCAGACAAAATTAAAGCCAGAAAGTAGAAAGTACACATCATTCACTACGCCTACAGGTCAATATCAAATGACCCGATTACCAATGGGGTTAAAGATTAGCCCAAGTGCATTTTCTCGTCTAATGACAGTTGCTATGTCGGGACTTACGTACGACAAACTATTTGTTTATTTAGATAATTTGATTTGTTTTGGACGTAATTTACAAATTCATAATAAAAATCTTATAGATATTTTGACTAGATTGAGAAAAGTTAACCTAAAGCTTAACCCAATGAAATGCGACTTCCTAAGGAAAGAAATGCAGTTTTTAGGTCATATTGTTGAAGAATATAACGAAGAACGAAGAATAGAAGTTTACTGGTAACTAGTAATCAAAGCAAGGTCACACAACTTGTATATTTACTCTAGAACGACCATACTCACAACACCAGAATCGTGGAACTGCAAGAAAGGCAGATTACTAAAATATTCTCACCACACAAACACAGTCACGCGCAAAATATAAGAAACACAACCAAAACCTTTTTCCTTTTCTTTCATTGTAAAAGATATTTATATCTTTTCTTTTACCGTATCATCGGATATCCTTTCCCCCTACATTCGATATTAAATTCCGATCATTCAGCACAGAGGAAGATAAAAAATAAATTATATATAAATATGTTTTATGCCGGCGAGATTTGGAACTTTAATAAACTGAGAAAGAGCCTGCTGTGAAATACTGTTTTTTTTTTATTTCTTCATCTTATTTATCTTCAGTGAGTGGTCGATTTATGAAGGGAAAGATGCATTACTGAATTAATATTAATTATTGAATAACGTAATAAAGTAATAAGCTAATAGCACTTATAAGTAATTAAAATAAATAAAAATAATAATGTTAATATTTGTTTTCGGGTGACACCCACGTACACGCTATTGTTTATGTTAATCTGTGGAAAATGCAGTGGGCTGTAACATTGCTCTCTACCTTATTCTTAGTTCTGATGTTCTATATAATATGTTGTAGCTGTTTATTATCCCTTAAATAAATAAAATAAAAATTACTAAAAACATATACCGGCAAAAATTTTAACTCTTCGGAAACGTCAGGCGTGATGGTACCTATACTTTGCAGATTTCACTCAACCACTTTTACTGAGTCAAGGCTAGTGTACCACACTATTGCGGATTGCCAGACTTCATACGCCACCAAGAAAATCTCCCATCCATGCAGGTTTCCTCACAGTGTTTTCCTTCGCCGTTTAAGCATGTGATAATACGCACAAGACTCGAAAAGTCAATGGTGCATGCTTTGTGATTGATGTCGTTTTTTCTCATAGTTTATACGTAATATATTACATAGGCAGTAATGTATTACGTATGTCTATTTACAGCCAATACTATCAATATATAGATAACGTAGGTGGTTCCGATACTGGTATCTGCATTGCGTTCCAGTGGCCAGCCATCCGTACTGCGGTTTTTATCAGCCACCCACAACACAGATTGCAATTAATACACAATGTCCATGGACCGATTCACAACATAATTAAGCATTATTATTGAGGTTGTTAGAGAAAGATGCCGCTATAGAACTAGTATACCGTCATCTCTCTTTGATATCCCAAATAATATAGCTTGAATATGTCAAACGGTCGCAGGAAATACTACAAGATATTGCACAAAAGCTACATAGCCATATCCACGTTAACAAAAAACATTAATTTATATTATTATTATTAATCAATTTATTAGATATAACAAATGAATCCATACAATTATAAAATTACAATATGATACAGATAAATAAATTAAAGTACAATATTAAGTGTTGGTAAAATCTTATGAACTATGTCAGTCAACACCCATCGCAATACGCATCCATTTGTGTTGGATTTGACAATTTTATATTCAACGGGAAATTCTAAACGATAAATATACAAAAAGCCGCTAATTTCATTGTGTCAAAACATAATATTTTAACACTGAATAAAGATAAGGATAACGACAAGATAACCAACACCTCATAAAATCTGTAAAAAGGAGTTATTTTATTTGATCCCTTACAATTTAAATTATATATTAACGACCTTATTAGCGCAGCAATATTAAAAGCTACTTTATGTTTCAAGAGTGCTGCATTCGAGTTCCTGTAGGGGTAAATGTTTGTGTGATGACCATAAACATTTGTACCTGAGTCATGGATGTATCTATGTATAATATGTATGTATTTACAAAATAAAGTATATATGTAGTATATCAACCATCTAGTATCCGTAACACAAGCCTCGTTGCTTTGTTTGGAACTAGATGGCGCTGTGTCATAATGTCCAGAAATATTTATATTTATATTGAACAATGGTTGAAATTTTACTGAAAACAAATGAACGGATTTTGTATCGCGACTCTAGAACAATCGATTTCAATCACATTCAATTAAGTATCTTTAATTACAGTCGTACCCATTACAGTTTTATGTGGCAACGATTACAATTTCTCGTAAAACTTTTGTGGTGTGATAAAATATTTACAACATATTTATTTGTGTGTGCTATTTCTATGTTGCACAATAGGAATCAATCTAGGGTTTACTGTACAATTAGCTAACTTCAGTTAACCAAACAGGAATGGTTTGGTGGTTAGCAGACTTTACGAAATGACAGAACAATCTGTCATTTCGTGAAGTGAAACTTTTTTATCGGGGTTGGAAAAAAATTTAGTATTACATTTTTCCGTTACGCGCCATCTTTATTTGAATAGGTAACCATAGCAACATGATGTTTGTTTGACAACTAAAAACTATACCCTTTCCAATACACCAAGACCATTTGTTTTTCTATTGAGAACTTGCTATTGGTTGAGACATCGACGTTTTGATAAATAGACGATTATGATTGGTTCCCACTATTATTTGGAACTGACAGAGCTACAAATCGAAGACTATTAATTCAAACGCGCTTTTTAAATTCAATGTTATTCGAGTAGATACCATAATTACCTATATCAATAATCATAAAATACAGTTGGAAAACAACTAGTTTAACCAATGCATGTCTATTATAATAAAAGCCTTTTGCATAAACTTTATCTAATTTAGCTTTATTCAACCAATTTCTGTGAAGTTGTAAATGGTAAATCATTTTTTGAAAAATGATATCATAAAGAATGTTCACTTCTTACGTGTGTACACTAATACACACACACACTTTTTTTATTTTACTTTTACTGACACTATTACTAAGACATGTAAATGAAACTTCATTTTACGGTTTTTATCGCGGTATCAAGCAGTATTTATTTTAAAAAAAATTGTTTTCGACATAGTGCAGTAAATTGTAGAAAATAAAATAAAATATTGTCAGTATGAATTGACATTCAACAGATCCAATCAAGTCGCTAATATTTTTTTTAATTTGGCGACATTTGCGCTATCTTTAAGCGATCAAGGATGTGCGTTACGCGTTGCGGGTTTGATCACCGCACGGAGCAAATATTTGTACGATCAACAGGTAGTTGTTACGGGTCTGGGCGTTTTTGTAAGCGCAAATTTCTAGTTTATAAACGCACCCACAACACAGGAGAAGACCCCAAAGTGAGAAAACATTTTTTTAAAACCAATAAAATGAACCAAAAACATTTTAATCAACCTGGTATTAAATCCAGAACCACGAAGGCTTCCGTACTAAACTAGGCAAAAAAAATGCCATTTTTTTATAGGACCCCCCCCCCGTAAATATGTATTGTATTTTGTTTTTAGTATTTGTTGTTATAACAGCAATAGTAATACATAATTTGTGAAAATTTCAACTATCTAGCTATCGCGGTTCTTGAGATACAGCCTGGTGACAGACGGACGGACAGACAGACAGTGAAGTCTTAGTAATAGGGTCCCGTTTTTACCCTTTGGGTACGGAACCCTGAAAACAGCCTCTGAGCTACTTCAGCCACACTCGCCTCTCGGGGATTCTGCGTGATATATATTACAATTTTATTTCTCTTTGCTAACCAATCATGTGCCAGAATCAATAAATTCGTGGAATTTCCCCATATCAAACAAATATACACCTACATAATATATATATATTAAGCTTTCTTGTGATCTGAAGTGATTCTTCTTAGAAAGAAATTGGCACAAGTTAAAATTTTTGAAAATATTATTTTATCCCGATTCCTTTACAGCATCCATGATCAGAAGCACTTTTTTCTTTTTTTACGTAATATGCTGTCACGCCTGTCGTCTCTGAAGGGTTTGGCAGAGGTGTACTTATGTAGTTTTATATCAAATCTAATCAAATCAAAATTTATTTCAAATAAAAATACAATGATGGTTTTGCAGTTTTGATTTTTTTTTTTGAAAAGCCTGTTAATTGAACCCAAGACATCTTGATCAGAAGTCGCACTTTACGAACACCAGACCAACGAGACAGTTATGTGTTTTTTGTATCCTACACAAAAAAATCTAGTCAGAAATATTGAAAAAATATTTTTTAGAGACATTATTACGTTCCAATGTTCCAAATAAGCTATATTACATTATATTACATTTCTGACTAAACCCTTGTTCCTCAAATTACTATATTAATATTACATCCGATCATTTAATAATCGGGCCACGTATAAAAACTACACGTAACATATAATATGAACAATTCCATTATTTGTTCGTAACATGGTCTACTGACGCGCCTACGTAACTTCACGGGCGTGCTACGAATACGTAGCGCTACGCTGTAGCTCGTAGCCGTAGCGATTAGTGTTGATTGGATTGTAGTGAACTTTTATTTCATAGTGTACTTTAAGCTTTTATTTTTAGTTTAAAGTTATGTATGTATGTTATATCTCGATATTTTTTCACAGCGCCATCTAGTTTCGAGGCTTGTATTACGAGTATTAGATGGATATAGATATTTTAAAGAAGTTCTTAAACTCAAAACTAATAATGTTTTTGCAAATCCCATGGCACCGGCAATAGGATTAGTGGCCTTGATGGATGCGGTTTCTACTCGGTAAACGCTCACGCTGGGCTGAGTCCGACACACTGTCGACTGTTCCGTCCCCAGGCAACAGTCAGTAAAGGATTTTTCTGCAAAATTACAAAAACATCGTGATGAAACTCAGTGATATTTGGCTTCACCGTTTGAGCTTGTGATAATCACGCACGTAACTTTGGAAAGTTAGCATCTTGAGTTTGAACTCAAAACCTTCGAGTTAATAGTCCATTGGTTGTATCACTTGAATCATCATCAACCCATTAACGTCCCACTGCTGGGCACGGGTCTCCTCTCATTTGAGAGGGATTAGGCTATAGTCCACCACGCTAGCCTACTGCGGGTTGGCAGACTTCACATGCCATCGAGAAAATCTCTCAAGCATGCAGGTTTCCTCACGATGTTTTCCTTCACTGTTTGTATCACTTGAATACAACAGCTTTAATACTGCACTAATCGGGTCGTAAGTAATGAATAAAAACAGCACTTGAGCAGCTTTAGGTCATTTAGCAAGGGCTTACAAAACAATACTTAAGTTTCCCCAGAATGCTCAGCTGCCGTTTACTAACGAGCGCACGCGGAGACCCCTGAGTTATTGCACGCGTTTTATTTTCACTTTTATTACAACACAGACATATAGTAAATACTTTAGAAATTATGTTTTTTTTTGTGATTTTGCGCTCTTTCTACTCTAGTAGTGCCTATAGATGATGTAAAGGATCCGAAACGCCCAGATAAAATAATATCAATATACCGTGACAGCATCCGTGAAGAGGAGTTTTATTTCAACGTTTAAAAAAAGTAGTATCATTTACATGCCTGAGAGTTTTTCTCGTTTCTATATAACGAAGACATTTTTGTATTTAATTTAAAAAGAGTATCTATGGATTTTCTTGCCGGTTCTTCTCCATAAGACCTACCTTTTGGTACCGTGCAACTAAATTCAATTAAATATGACAATTCAAAAGCACCTGTATTGGTCTAATTGAAATAAATGATTTGATTTGATTTGATTTGATTTGACACCCAAACCCGTTATTGCTTGAGAGACTCCGGGAGAAACAGTTTTATTACAAATTCTTATATTGACTCAATCATATCTTCAACCAGCATCAGTCATAGCGACAACGCTAATATTTTTTTTTTATCTATATACATCACTAGTATTGTATATAAATAACACTTATACTTTTAATTCCCACAGACCGAAAATGAAGACACAACATCACTCCAAAAAACTTCAACGACGGAAACTAACGAGCAAAAATGAAAATAAAACTTTTATTTCTCGACTGTACTGCGTGTACATGTGTGTTTAACGTCACATGTCCCGACACGCGTTAGTACGAAACTGTGTGCGTATATGTATAAGTAAAGGCTGTGCGTGTGTGTAGGTAGACATGTTTGCGTGCACTCATCTCGCGAACTGGGTTATCCATGGAACCGTGTATGAATGAATTCTTTTTTTGCATTCCACGTAAAACCTCTGTGTAATTTACTTTCGCCGTTGTTTAGCGAGTATTTTGAACCGGTTTGAACTGGTTTTTGAGGAGTTTGTTTGTTGTAGGACAAGTGTGTGGGTGTCCACGTGGTAAATATTATATGCTTAAATGTTTATACATACATGTGTGTGGGGTTCAGCTTGTGTAATATTCTGATTGTTTTTTGTTTGTTATAAACATGAAAATATGTTACTGTAAATGTTTTGTTGATTGAATGTGAAGTCAAAAGTCTGGAGTTCAATTCTATTGGCACGCACCATTGACTTTACGAATGTACATGCGTATTAATCACATGCGCAAATGGTGATGGAAAGTACCGCCAGGAAACTTTAATTCCTGTTTGAAGTCTGCCAACCCGCACTAGACTAGTGTCTTGAAATATAACCAAACCCTCCTCAAATGAGAGGAGAACAGTGTTCAAAAGTGAAGCTGTAAATAGTTTTATTATAATGATTATACGTTGGCCAGCACAATGACATCAAGCTACCACAATCTGACAAATTTATTTGATAGATTTTTAACTTTATGACAAACTAGGTTCGTATTCAGTTGGGAAAATTTGACAGTTTTGGATAGGTTGACCTGCTGGCGACTATACACACTCACAGATATTGTAAAGAAAACTAATTATTTTGTAATCTACATTTCATTTCAAAGAGTATGATGGTTGTTTCTAACCCTACTTTTTAGAAACGTTCAACTATTTTTGATTATTCTAAAATACCTGTACTATTGGTCTAATTGAAATAAAAACATTTGAGTTTGAGTGACTTTCAAAAGTACTTGAAATAATAATGAGTTTATGAAACTTTAATGGACTTAAAAACTTGGCCCAATTTTAGACAGTTTTTGCAATAGAACCTTTGCTTTGATAATTCATAGGATTTACATCTAAACCGCAAATAATAGCTAGAACCAAATACGTCTCGACTAATTAGTCGATTTCCGAATAACAGAATCGATTCCTATTCATATTTATTCATTGAATCAACTCAATAAGTTAGAATTCCTTTGATACAAGCTGGCCGAAGTACCTACATAATTAATTATTTTATATCCATAATAGAAACATAATATTTTACAAAGGTACTAGATTATTATTACAAAGGTACTAAATGATATTAGTAAACTACGCTGCGATTTTCTCCTAAATTTGGAGCCTATTTCATCAAACGTGGCATTCGGGAAAGTACTATACAACTGCACGGTTTTCAAAAATGCCTTATTAGAGTTTTCACTTATATGGTATCTGATAAACATGTTACATTACTCTATTTTCATATTATACAAATACGAACGGATTTTTTTATGCTGTCGTAATCATCCCTAGTCTATAAAAACTTGCCAACGTCTTCCAACACATTTAATGTTTAAAAAAAAAACTACGAAAAAAAAAACTTTGTAACTCAATGTTTTTTTTATTGTATGCTTAATGATATGGGACGTACAGACAAATTGACGCCATGTTTTCCCGCTGAAATTGACGTAATCTCTCATATAAAGTCATAAATTGTTACACCGCAGCGAGCGACGAGTTACAAAATGTCTACCAATTCGCGCCAACTCGCCAACCAATCTCTTTTATTGGACTTTTCAACTTGGCAGTTGGCTGAATAAGTGTTACACCTTTGCTTGTAAAAAAAAGTTTCAAGAGCACTCTTCGTGCGGTTTCTTAGGAATATTTTAGTGGGTACTTTATATGATTTTATATTCTTATTATTTCGTCGTGTTGAGATAAATATTTTAGGCGGCTGTTTACTTTAATAAGTTTTTATATTCTTACTACTCGTGCCCCGTTATTTTTCTGTTCTTTTCCAAGGGTTATAGCATGATGTTAAGCAGCATAAAACCTCCCTCAAGGAGTAGGCTATCAAATGCCATTTTTATGTTCCTGTAGTTTTTAAAATTTCGAGCTATAGGTAATTCTAGAGATTAGTATGCTCAATCAAATAATTTCTTCAGGTTAATTATACACAAGCAAAGAACATAAATACGTACATTATTTTTAGTATAAGTATGATAATAAATATATTTGTTTTTAATCAAAAAGATTCATGTCATCCCGCGTCTGACATATCCACAATCCAGCGCTAAATTGTAGGTCTAGGTGACGTTCAACTAATCATAAGAAATAAATAAATAAATATTTCCGGACATTATGACACAGCGCCATCTAGCTCCGTGGTAAGCAACGAGGCTTGTGTTACGGATACTCGATGGTTGATATACTACATATATACTTTTTTTTTGTAAATACATACTTTTTATACATATAGATACATCGATGACTCGGGAACAAATGTTGATGCTCATAACACAAACATTTGTCCCTACCGGGATTCGAACCCGGGACCCATAGCACAGCAGAGCTAAACGGGTCGTCTAATCATAACGTAAAACTTGTAAAATCCATCTCGCAAATACCAAACCATTGAAGCAGTTCAGTACCGACCAAACATCCTCTCATCTGATTACTAACAAGCAAACCTCAACAAAGTTATGAAAAAATGCGTAAGAAAATCTGCTAAACAATTTTCTCATATGAAATTCGCAACAATTTTTCATCGTCACAAAAACAACTTGCACTCAAAGAGTTCTGCCGTTCCCCCCACATGCCAGCCGTGTTTATGAGTACCAGCTAAATGACAAAAGCCAGGGCAAACTTGGTACCACGTCTCGCTGCAAGAATTTTAATAAAATGTACCCAACGCTGAAGAAAAATGAGGTCGGATAGATAAGAGGATTAAACGCATAAAATATTTTTTTTGCATGAAAATATAAAATGGTTTTTGATTAAATATTTTTTGTTTTAGTTTCGGACGCAGCCGATGCTTCTATTAACGAGGATGCCAGATAGATTTTTTAAAATCATATTGAAGATTTTTGTGTCAAAATATTTTGTGATTCAAAATCCTTTACAAAATTCTATTCAATTTTAAAAATTTGACGTAGATGGACTTTTAACTAAGAGGATAAAGTACTTTTTTTTTGTTTTCATTACCTCGCACCGCTCATCTCCGCTCTCGTTGACAAAAAACGTAACAAATTGACGCAATAAATGTGAAGAATTCGTTATAACGACTGTCTTGCACCCCACTTAAAATAGTTTTAATTAGTTGCTTTTAATAAATGGTGGTATATGTCAGAAGTCTTAAAAATAATGTTAATTAAGCTAAAATAACTGTTTTTGTTTGTTAATGCTTTTTTTAGTCGAACAAAGAAATTATTTTTAGCACAAAATGGCACGTCATCACGCCTGTCGTCGCCGAAGGGTAAGACAGAAGTGTGCTACTGAACACCTACATTTTGCAAGTATGTTTTTAGTATCCCCATATAATGGGGTGAGCCTATTGCTATCAACCGGGCACGGATCCAAACTCCAAGCTACTGAGGATTTCATATAAACCTGCAAAAATAATTTGCTCGATCTGGGAATCAAACCCAAGACCTCTTGCTGAGCAGTCGCACTTATGAACAACGAGGCAGTTGTTTGGAGATTATTTTCAGCCTCAATTTTATTCCTTTCATTTGTTGCAAAAAACTGAATAAACACTCAACTCTTACGCCTCATGTGTGTTTATTTAACACTACATCGCATCCTACGTCATTGTCACACAATATCTTACAATATGACACGCTAACGTCACATGTCACATAAGGACTTATGTACAAAACAACTGAAGTTTGTGTAGCTCTTATCACAAGTGTCGTGAGAGCTATTTTTATTTGCTTTTAGAGACCAAAGTTTTGCTGTGTTAAGTGATATGTCATTCTCATTCTCATATCGTTTATAAGTGTAAAGTTTGTACCTAAATAAATGTTTGGATCTTAGTTGTTCTTGTTATTTTGAATCTTTACCTGCTGTAAATAAAATACATATTATCAAAATGAACATTACTACACAGCGTCATCTTGTCAGATTTTTTCAGGCATCGTTGAACGAGGCTTGAAAAAATCTTGGAGTGAAATAAAACTACTACTTTTTTCTCGCGGCATACCTATTGATATTTAGTTATCCTGACAATTCCGACTGAAATAAAACCGATCCCTACCCAAGATAATTCGAAAGGATATTGAAATTAAAAAAATAAACACCCTTAAAAAAATCCGAATAAACATACCGGTGAAATGTTGGTGTACATTTGTACACCTTTGCCATACGTGGTATATTATGATAAAGTAGTTTTATTTCAAAGAACAATCTTCTTCACAACCTAAAACAAAACTAATCGTAAACACAAGAAAGCGAATGTAAACTGTTTGCGTATCTATCTCAACTTCGGCGTATTTCGGAGGCATTCGGCGGCAGTTTGAGTCGGCAATACGTCAAGTTAATGTTGTTCCCAGTTAATTGCCGATTGCCGGCGCCGCGATATTGCTCAGCCTGCTAATTTATTGCGTCTGCCGTGAAATATTGCTCCTTTTATAAATACAAGTCAATGTTTGTCTGTTGTGAAAGGTATTTCGTAAACTAACAACTAATTTCTATAAATGTATACCCCAAATTTCAAATTTCTAGACTTTAGTACTTCTGCGAGGTGCTACTGAGAATTTCATAGACATTGCTCGACCTGGGAATCGAGCCCAAGACCTCTTGCTCGGCACGTCGCTCCTTACGACCACTAGACCAACGAGGCATTTTTACGAGAGTTAGGTACAAACATAATATGTAACATTATAGTTTTTCAATTAAATGTTTTAAATATTTCCGGGCATTTTGACACTGCGCCATCTAGTTCCGTGGTAAGCAACGAGGCTTGTGTTACGGATACTAGATGGTTGATATACTACATAATAATATATATATTTTTTTGGAAATACATACATATTATACATAGATACAACCATGACTCAGATACAAATGTTGATGCTCATCACACAAACATTTGTTTAACCGGGATTCGAACCCGGGACTCATAGCACAACAGGCAGCGTTAACTACTGCTGAGCCAAACAAGTCGTCAAAATTCAATGAAATGTTTGCCAATAGTTGATAAAAATGTATTTATACAACAATTTATTGAAACATTGAGCTCTTAAAACATCGATACTTGAATGATGCTTGCGCAAATAATATTTGCAGCGCTCGCTACGCATTGCAGAAATAACAGTAGTCTAAAATATTTGTATTTAGAGACATTAAATGAGATTTTGCTACATTATCAAAATAAATGTTTATTCAAATCAAAGAAAATACTATTGTTTAAAAAAAAAAATTTAACAGAAGAACGCTTTGAATATTTTATTTTATTTATAAAAAAAATATGTTATATATATTTATACATACATATGTTATATTTTGTTCGTCTAGTTTTATAAATTATACAGAGTTTCTGGCTTCATGATGTTATAAATCAACCCTTGGAAGAAAATAAAGCATTATGTATTACAGGCATGTATGCACAAAGGTTTAAAAGGGTACGGGATTTCAATATGAGACGAAGAGAAACACTTGAAAAGGTCGTAGCTACAAGGATGATTGTCTTATTTTATTTTCATGACAAGAATTTCTTTTAACGTACGAATGAAGGTCAAGACTACTATCTAATATATAAAATTCTCGTGTCACAGTTTTCGTTGCCATACTCCTCCGAAACGGCTTGACCGATTTTGATGAAATTTTTTGTGCTTATCCGGTATCGTCGTCGGTCAACATCTATTTTTCATCCCCCTAAAAGTTAGGGGTAGTCCACCAACCCCTATAATGTGGCAAAACAACGTTTGCTGGGTCAGCTAGTATTATGTAAATATTGCGTAGCTTAAACATTAAATATATGATTATAAAAATATTTACTTTATTTTTATTAGTCTTTTAACTACTCCATATAACCCATACAACCCCACTTTCTAGTGTTATTCGTGTGTGGTTCTTTTATAACTAAACCCAACGAAATAATTTCTGTAACCTTCTAAAATAACATATTCAGACTATAATTAACTTCGATATATTTAGTACCCTGCACTACATTAATCTGAGAATTGACGACCCAATTAGCCCAGTGGTAGTTAACGTTGCCTTCTGTGCTATGGGTTTGAAATTTTGAATCCCGGTAGGGACAAATGTTTGTGTGATGAGCATCAACATTTGTAACAGAGTCATGTATGTATCTAGGTATAATATGTATGTATTTACAAAAAAAAAAGTATATATGTAGTATATCAAGCATCTAGTATCCGTAACAAAAGACTTTGCTTTACTTACTTCGTTCGAAACTAAATGGCGCTGTGTCATAATGTCCGCAAATATTTATTTATTATATATGTGTACAAAAATTACAAATAAAAACGACAACGTTCCCCTGGAGCAGTATAAAGTACTTCGAGGTTTATTAGGCTAGGAGATAGGCCACAAGTCCTCAACCTATAAACCCCATGAAACTACTGGAACTTCTGCCTACCCCCTCTGCTGGCCAACAATAAGTGTGTGCATGAGGCAGCGTTCCAGCGGATATTAAACGTCAAGAGGTGAACAAACATGCAGCTCTCGACATTAATGTTGATTTTGTATTATTTCGCGTCGTATTTGATAATAAACTATGTATAATTGTATATGTATTTATAAAATCATTAGTCCTAAATGACTGCACTTTATCTAAAGCTGTAGTTGATAGTAGATAGATAGAATATCTGAGCTGCTGGATAGAGCTGTGGTAGCCTAGCGGTGTGACCAGTGGACTCGAGTTCGAACCCAAGGCACGCACCACTGACTTTTCGGAAGTTATGTGCGTATTTATCACAAGCTCAAACGGTGAAGGAAAACATCGTGAGGAAACCTGCATGCTTGAGAGATTTTCTCGATAGCATGTGAAGTCTGCCAACCCGCAGTAGGCTAGCGTGGTGGACTATAGCCTAATCCCTCTCAAATGAGAGGAGACCCGTGCCCAGCAGTGGGACATTAATAGGTGGATGATGAAGATAGAATATGATTCTATGTACGCCATAAGATTAAAATGAAATCAGAATCTTATCGCTTCACGAAAAATTCTCCATCTTATTACTTACTAACATAATAACGAAATCGGACTAGTTGTAGCTACCTGTTTAGTCTTGCTTATAGTGAGGTCTAGGGTTTGATTCGAGGTCGTAGAAACTAGTTTTATTACAATGCCTGACTCTATCTCTTCTATACTCAGTTTAAATTAGGAAACTCTTATTATTCTAAGATAATTCTAAAATAGCATATCTCCAAAAACACACCAGCTCATACGACACAAAATTGGAATTCCTAATCCTTTATCCGATCCGGTTCCAACCGCCCATGACCGGTTCACAGCCAATTCTCGCCAGATAAATCCGGCTAAACGTACGAAACAGGTTTTATACAGTCCTAAAAAGTTCACCGCACAAGTTTACTAGCCTGAACTTAAAAACTTGGTTTATGAACAAGTTGTGAATTTATCAAGTTTCTAAAGGAAACTTGGGGATTGAAAATCGCGTGTACTTTAAAAGGAGGATCATTTATTATAAGTTCTTAGTTTATACTAACTGAAACACATGCATCAGACGCATAAGAATCAGAGCCTACAGTTTTTTGATGAAAATGATTTCGAAAATAACATTTTCTAATAGATAGAATGATGGATGAAAATTCATAGAATGCAATTTTTTTTAGTTTTTTAGTGTTTCTCCTAGAAAAAACCTTCCTATATCCTGATATCCTGGTATGGCTTTAACGCAATTATTAATAAGATCTCAATATGTTGGTGTTTTACCTAGCATTTGCAATTTTACTTAATGCCTTATTAATACTGTATATATCTCTGTATTCCATATTGTTGTCTTTTAAGTTTACAATAAAGAACACTCTATCTATAATTCTTCTTTCAATTAGACCAATACAGGTGCTTTTAAATTGTTGAATTAAATTGAATTTAGTTGCACGGTTCCAAAAGGTAGGTCTTATGGAGATGAACCGGCAAGAAACTCCATACATACTGTATTCCTTGAAAATTAATCAAATATATAAACGACTTACCTTTAAAATGGTCACATATCAGTACCCAAATTCATACTCTTTACTCGGTATTATAACTACAGACAAACAACTGCGATTTTCAACAACTCTTCGTACTCTTAATGTACATAGATAAAATCCTACCCTACAAATGAAAATACCACCCCTGTTCTGTCTGTAGTCAGATTTAAATCAAAGTGGCGGTCAAGTGCGGCACTACTGTCGGCACACTGCACAAATGAACGGTCGTACCTGTCGGAGTGTCTGACACAGATTCGGTCCGACATCCGACACGGCCGAGCAGGGAGGGGACACACTTACTGATTCGATTGCAAGTTTCTGTTAGTCGAATTTAGTGACTAAGCTTCGAGGGAGTTTAGTCGATGTTAGGCAACTTAACTTGATAGTGTTGTGAGATTTATTTATTGACAAACTAATACGGGAAATTATTCTTTAATATTATTACTGTAACAGTTAACAAAAAATTATAACAAAAAATGAACTACCTCTTTAGTCTACTGATCGTAAATGCGACTGCTGAACAAAAGGGCTTCGATTTTCAGGTCGGGCAGTGTTACTTGGGTTGTTTTATGAAATTCTCAGTAGCACGGAGTTTGGATTCATGCCCGGTTGATGGCAATAAGCTGGCACCTTATTACATGGGTTCTAAACATACCGGCGAAATGTAGGTGTACATTAGTACACCGATGTAGGGACGACAAGTGTGATAGTATGTTATGTAAAATATACACATAATATCTTTATATATTATAGAACCACATATTTCGGTTTGACGACCCGTTCAGCTCAACGGTAGTTAACGCTGCCTGCTGAGCTATGGGTCCCGTGTTCGAATACCCGTAGGGACAAATGTTTGTGTGATGAGCATAAACATTAGTATCCGAGTCATTGATATATCTGTATCTATGTATAATATGTATGCATTTACAAATCAAAAAAAGTATATATGTAGTATATCAACATCTAGTATCCGTAACACAAGCCTCGTTGCTTACCACGGAACTAGATGGCGCTGGGTAATAATGTAGAAAAGTGTAGAGTTTGTGAACTTAAACCTTGTAGAGTTAGGACGTGTCGAGTCAGAAGCTTGGCTCTACACGAGATCTGATAACTTTTTGACAGTGCGAGTCATATGGCCTCATCTTAGCAATTTGTATGAAAATATTTTTAGTGGGATTTATAATTACAGCCTAAAATATAAGTAAAATTAGTAAGTAGAACTAATATCGCCTACTGCCGACAGTTCAGCCCGTCCCTATTGCCGCAGACGATAGGGTGTTGACCCTGATAGCCCTGAAACTCCTTAATTACGTTGCCCCACTAATTACTGAGGTGCTAGTCTTAATGAGGCACACCGTGCTGCCGACTCCCATATACATAAGTGTGGAAGAAATTGTAGTTGGATAGAAGATAAATTAGAATGACTTTATATAGGTATGTTATATTTTTAATTCTTATATTTAGGTATTAAGATTAACTTGTTTAGGTATCGATGAAATATCTATGTATAATATGTAGGTATGTATTTACAAAAAAAAAGTATAAATGTCTTATATCAACCAACTAGTCTCCGTAACACAAGCCTCGATGCTTAGTTCGGAACTAGATGGCGCTGTGTCATAATGTCCTGGTCATATTTATATATTTATTATCGCAAAACCAAAAAAAACTGCGTTAAAAATGGGTGTACAAACCTTTGCATTTGGCTTGGCACCGTCTTCATACCTTTAAAACTAAAAGTAGTTAAAACTGTATTAAGTTATTTTTGAAGTCGGTTCTTTTTAACGCAGTTTTTTATTTTATTTCTTACTTTTTAGTGTCTGTAATAGGTACGTTGTATTATATGTCTCGTTGGTCTAGTGGTCATACAGTGCGACTGCCGAGCAAGAGGTCCTGGGTTCGATTCCCAGGTCAAGCAAAGTGTTATTGGGGTTTTTTGTGAAATTCTCAGTAGCGGCTCGGAGTTTGGATTCGTCCCCGGTTAATGGCAATAGGCTTGCCACCTATTACATGAGACCTAAAA
Organism: Craniophora ligustri; assembly: GCA_905163465.1. NCBI lineage: Eukaryota > Metazoa > Arthropoda > Insecta > Lepidoptera > Noctuidae > Craniophora > Craniophora ligustri. Next base: position 1,137,319 of record LR990963.1, read on the forward strand.
CATACCGGCGAAACGTGGGTGTACATTAGTACACCTCTGCCTAACCTTTCGGGGACAACAGGCGTGATAGTATGTAAGAGGTTCAACAATAAACGCGTCATCTACGTAGAAAATTTGAGGGTTTCTCTCGATTTCCCAAGGATACCCTCATCAGATCCTCACCATTTTCTTATAAGACCACACGGTAAGCATCAGCTCTCATATAAAAAAAGAATTTTCAAAATCGGTTCCCCGAATCCGCAGTTATGAGGTACGAGATTGAACAATAATCGCGTCATCTACGTAGAAAATTTGAGGGCTTTTAACCTCCTCCTTTTGGAAGTCGGTTAAAAACTATTTATATACTTGAGAACACTAAATACAATTAAACTGCCTACTAACGCCGTGCATCCTTGGGGCGCGTCACATCCATGCTTCGTATACATTGAACGACAATTACCATAAGTCAGCCTGCAGTTGATAACTGTCATTGATTTATGGCACATTTACGACTTGCAGATCTGCGCGTTTAGTGTAATCTACTGCTTACATTAACCGTGTTACGATGTAAATATTGGTTCTGTTCTTGTGTGTGGATATTTACAATATATAATTCTAATAAAACTATTTATACTTAAGGGCTTTTTTCGTGGCTTTAATAATGGTCAGGTTTCAAAGCTGCTATGGTATTCTAAAAAAGGCCATTTCAGACGTTGATCTAAATTGTTAGACTCACATATTGTGAACCAAAATGTCTGCACGCTAAAAGAGACTCGTTGATTCAGCATTATTTCTCAGAAGTGGTTAGTTACGAAATGCCGACGCTATCCAAATCATATAGGTAATTGACGTAAAAGTGTCTTTAAATGATCTATTCACATAATAAATAACTCTAAATAAATAATATTTTTTTGAGTGGTAGAATTTTATTTTTTAAATCGAGATACCTTGCTCAAATTGAACTGCCCGACTGTGGAAGTAACTCCGCCTTACAGAAGACCGCAGTTAAATAACAATAGTTGTATTTCTGCGAGTGAGTATCTAAGGTTATCAGAGCTCATTGGGGGGGTGACAATTCTGACAAAATAACTATTTAGTAAATCCCTATTTTAAGAAACTTTAACGATTTCAACAGGGTTTGGCAACGCATTTTCAAGCCTCTGGTGTTGCAAATATCCATGGGCGGCGGTTATCACATACCATCCGGTGAGCCTCCTGCCCGTTAGGCCCCTTATAACCATAAAAAGTTTAAATCATTCAATTTTTCGGATGTTTCAAAGTATCCATTGTTACAAAGAAATCGAAGTGATGTGTGTATTTTGTTACATGTATAATTGTATGCATTCGAAGGCGAAAAGGCAGGCATGCGTCATAACATCACAAGTTCACCATTTCAGAGCGAAAGCAAGTGAACGCCGGCAAAGCTAATTGTTCAGCCGACATGAGCGGTGTCGGCTTCACCCGACAAACTAAATTCGCACGAACTATCCGACGTGCTAATACCTTCCGGGGAGTTCTGCGAATTTGTCAAATTTAAGCCGCGTAGCAAATTATTGATTGGATAACTAACTTGTTGCGAAATACCAAAATGTTTTACGGATAGGTATCCGGATTTATGTCAAAATTAATTCTGGAAATGTTGTGCATTTTCGTGACTTTTGGAATTTTCTCACAATTTTAAGAGGGGTAGAGTAAATATTATAAAAATGTGAAATGTATTTAATATTGAAATAAAATTTGTTTAACAGAATTTATTGAGGTTTACTTTTGACCAGGACCCATTGATCACAGTGACAGGGGCATGACAGTATCCTTTACCTAAACGTGTGGTTACCATTAGAGATGTACCTGATGTATATCATTTCATCGAATATTGCCGATTTATTTACGATACGCGTATTAATCCAAGTAATACATTAATGAGACGAGCTAGGCATAAGGAGGTAGGCAGACATCATACGCTATAAAAAAAATCTCATGCACACAAGTTTCTTGACGATATTTTCCTCCACCGTTCTAGATAAACACGCAGATAACTTTGAAAAGTCAAACAACTAAGCAATCACAGCTCTGCAATAACGTTATTGTCAAATAATTGCTCTCCTAATATACATATTTTCTTACAGAATTCTATTCAAGAATACTATAACATATTCATTGAACATCAACCCATTTTTTCCCACTGCTGTGCACGGGTATCCTCCCATTTGAAAATAATTAGGCTATAGTCTACTATGCTAGCCTACTGCGGATTGCCAAACTTCACATGCCATCGAAAAAACCTCTCAAGCATGCAGGTTTCCTCACGATGTTTTCCTTCACCGTTTGATTATGTGATAAATACTCATAAAACTTCGACACGCAAATTGTCTATCACATCTCTTCAATAACGTAATTGCAATCTAATTGGTCTCCTAATATATTTCCATTCAACAATACTATAACATATTGGCTTTAAATTATCGCAGCCAGTCAATATGTCGAGCTGTCAGAGATTGCATGAATTAATGGCGCGCCGATGTATCGATCGTCACTTGATTTAGACTCGATAATTTATGCATATTGGATGTGTACAACACTAGTGGTTGTGGCGGTTGCTAGCGACAACATTGTATGGTCGGCAGCTGTAATAGACAACTCCGAAACCATAATTATTCGCGTTGAGTGGCGATGTTGTAAATATTTTGGTCAATACCTACTATTTACGAACCGATCTGTTTATTTCCGACGATCCTGGATTAGTGAAGCGGTGTTATACGTTGCTTTGAGTGGGAATGGTACTGGGTTGAAACCCCGATAGGGACAATTTTTGTGTGATGAGCTTTGATATTTGAACATAGTCATAGACGTTAAATAATATGTAAGTATTTACAAAAAATAAATTAGTATACTATGCAGTGTATCAACCACGTAGTATCCGTAACACAAGCCTAGTTGCTTAGCTCGGAACTAGATGGCGCTGTGACACAATGTCCTGATAGAAAGGTTCTTATTAAAATGTTCCCACAAACAATACCTGTTTTTATAAGGATTATTGTCGCTAAGGCAGCTATTTTACAAATATTGAAGTGCTTACGTCAAACGGGAGTAGTTGTAAATTGGGGTTTCTGGATCAGAGGAGATCCAGAAACACCCAATTTACACTATCATTCGTTTTATTCAGAAGAATTATCAAAGGCTTCCGTATTTATCTACTCAAATTATAAAACTATGAATATATGTTCTATGATCAGAATCAGCTTAATAATTTTGATAGTCTATTTTATGGTTTTTATTCATTTAATGGAAATTATGAGTAATTTAAATATTCAATATAAACGTATTTAAACATTTATCATAATTCCACATTCATTGGATCACAGCATGCATCTTAATTTCATCGTTAAATTTAATTAATTAAATAATAAAATTAATTAATTAATAGAATTATTAATTATTAATTAATTAATTTATTAACTATTAGAATTTTAATTATTACACTCATTCCACGATTCAATCAATTCAATTCTACAAGTCAAACATGCGCATGATATTCGAGTAACAGACGGTGTAATCTATTCGATGCGACAGCCTTACGAAAATGTAATGCGCTCGCTATTATCCATCGCGCTGCCTTATATATGCAGCGTAGTGGCTATTTACTTTAAATGGATGACTTAGAAATAAAAAGAAAATAATATTTAGTATAACTATATTTTAAATCAATTACATTAATTTGAACTTAACTTTTTAACTATTTTACTAACTAAATAATCAGTCTCAATCATGATTTCATCGAAATCATTTTTTACTAAATATTGAATGTTCACACTTGCACTCTCAGGGTCACCGTCTACGTCTTCCATCTTACGACCATCCACATCGTGTATAATTATTTTTATTATACGGCGAATATGTCCAGGCTCTTTCCGCATGATAAAAGATCTGTTTTTTAAAACCTTTGACTCATTTATTTTTTTCTTCTTCATTTTTTTCTTTTCTATTTCTTGCTGTCTACTCTCTTCACATGCAGTTGACGCTACTTCAGCGTACCAGCTTTCTCGATCTTGAGCATAATAAAATGGATTTAAAACTGGATCAGAGCCCCCCATCAAATTCTGAAATTGAATAAAAATAAATGATTTCCTGTTGTAAAACAGCATCAAACATCAATTCAATTATTAATTAACATTAATAGTCATTGAAATACTTACGTTACGTTGTTGGTCAATGTTATCGAATACAGGACTATAGGATGGTGAGCGTGACATACTTAAATTCTATGTTCAGACTCTGTTAAACACCTAGAAAAAACGAGAAATGAATATTTCATTTACTATTATTCTATCTCAGAACAATAATTATGGTTGAAACATGTGTGTAGTCGAAATAAATACTGACTTATGTACCCGACACATACATATATTGAATCAGGATTATAGGTATTGTCTGATAATAATATAAGTCAATATATTATTTTAAATGTTAGATATAATACTGAGAAATAATATTAAAACTTACTGATATTACACGATGAAGACAGTTTCAACGGTGAGATGTAGAATTTGAATGGATTTAGAAAGATTTTTGCTATTTATATATTATATTTATAGAAAATTTTATTTTAAACTATAGAGTTCAAAATCGCACGTTTTTGTTACATATTATCATCATCTTACCATTTTTGTCTAGGGCATATAAAAATGGTGCGATGAAATTAAAACCCTGACAAGTCGACACGTGTCCAACACTTATTGTTTACTAAAAATAATATGATTAAAATAAATACTATAGTGCGTTTGTTCATTGTTCCTTTTTACAATATATTCACACATGCAATTGAAAGAAAAATCGGCAGGCAAAGTCATCGTAGATAGCTAGTATATCAATCTTAATTATTATTGCAGCGTAAGTATTAATGTATAAGGAGAAGATCAAAATAATGCAGCAACATTGACATACTACTGTTACGTTCAGTTTCGTCTGCTATTATTTAGAATAACGTAATGTGTGTGTTTGTTTGTGGAATCAAATATAGTATAAGTATAGCATCAAATTCAAGTTGTAGTTATCATCTAATTATAAATTATAAATAAACCTAACTTTATTCATATATTATATAATTGTTAATACTTTACGTTAGGAACATAAATAATACCGTCTAATAAATGCTAATGCTACACATAACTCACCATTTTTTAAAGCAGTCGGTTAAAATATAAGGTGAGTATTCACTGTGAGCAGTTATAAAATCCTTAAAACTAATTTGCGATGATTTTTATTAGTACTATTCCATGGAAGATGTGTTTTATTTTGTAGTCTAGTAAGTGTTAGTTGATTGATTACAAGTGCAAACATTATAGTGTAATGCGTTGTACTCCGAACATATGAAAAAATATAATGTTCGTATCGGAACTATTGTACTCAGATTGCCATAGTGAGTATCAAACCTAATGGGTGTGATATGTAACAGGAGTAGGTATTATAATATTATTTAAAAAGTAAATCATATTTGGGTGTAGTGATCTGACACAGCATTTTACCGGCACGTGCCCTGTTCCATATTCGGGATATTATGACGTGGATTTATCACTATTTAAGAGTGCAGCTGTCGAAGTAAGACCACAAAGCATTTCTTCAAGAGCTACAAGCAAGAGCTTCACCATTCATCAGTATCTACCTACCAGATACCTGACCAGTTTTTTTTTAAGATGTAAGTTACTTTTGGTTTATGATCATGTTTATCTAATTCTTCTATTCGATCATTCAACTATTCAATAACTTTACCATTAAATAATTCTTTAATTCCATAACTCTATTATTCAGTCATTCAAGTGCTCAATAATTTTACTATTCAATAAATTAATAAATCATCCTTAAAATAAAGTGATACTGCAACTATTCTACTATCAGAAGATTATTGTTTGATGTAGTATTACATTATTATATTTAATTAATTATTATTTATTAATTTTTCAGGTCCAAGCAAATGGCAGACCAGCTTTTCCCATCCGACGACTCGGAGGTAGAGGTCCCGGTGAAATCAAAGCAAGAAAAAAGGAAGCGCAAGTCCACCCAGGGGTCCGCCGAGTGCCAGCCGTCGACTAGTAAGAGGCAGAAGTCCGCTACCAGACCAACAGCAAGCGATTTATTCGGCAGTGATTCCGGCGACGAGCAGTTGGAGGCAACTGGTAAAAAAATGCAGCCTATATACTCATACATCACGCGCAGATTAGCTAATGGTTTTTCGAGGCAGATGGATGATCGGAAGACCGGTAGTTACTATATAGAATTAAAAATATATAACTGCGATGACATTGAACGCGTGCCACCGGTTAATAGATGGCGACATTCTGTGTTGACTGTGAAAAATAAATGCGAAACAAATTCTGAGTCGTGGAATCACTTAAACGCATATGTTAAGAGTGTGAGAAAAGAATTTAAGGACTGTCCCCCTACGTTTATAAGTTCATATCAATAAAAATGTATTTAATTATAATTTATTATTAATATGAACTTAAGTACTTATGTATAATAATCATATTTACCACTATTTTATTATTATAATCAATATTGTTTAATCGCTATGTACTCCATTGTTTATTCTTATTAAATAAATAAATAATCATACTTATGTGTACAATGCCAATTTTGAATTTTTTTTTTTTTTTTTTTTTTTTTTTTTCAGCTAAACCATCCGTTAATTCATCGTCAAGCACTCATATTATATGTAACAAATGTAAAATTGAGATCCCAGAACATGAATACAGATATCATAATAGAACTAATATACATAAATCAAATTGTTTAATAAAGTCAAAGTTTGCGAATGTTGATATAATTGCAACAGCATTTAAAAACAGAATAATGACGTATCGTTTAAACCCATCTCAAGAAGACGAGTACCTACTGATAGAGGCGTTCTTAGATGGGAAGCGAGACGATCTTTTTAAAATAATTGAATTGACATTAATGAAACATTCCTGTATTAAATTGAACTTCGAGTTGTTTGCTTACTTCGTACTACCTGCATCGAGTAAGCAGCAACTGAAGTCATTTAATACAAAATATGAAACTATATATCAAAGTACTAATTACGATGAGTTATATTCCCGAATAAGAGATGTTTATAAAATGAAATTATCTGAATTTGAACATTGTCAATCTGGATGGTCATTCATGTCTGTAAGTCATTTAGAAGTTAATATTAACAAGTATTCACCCATGCGGGGTGGATCCTTCATCGACTTGCCTACTAAAATTAAGAATACAAAGAGCTGTTTAAACATTCAAAATAATGATAACTATTGTTTTCTGTGGTGCATAGCTGCAGCATTATTTCCAGCTAAAAGTAATGTCTGTAGAACTAGCTCGTACCCCGATTTAAATACCATATTTAATATACAGGGGATGTCATTTCCGCCCTCACACAAAGATATTGAGTTGTTTGAAAAAAATAATACTGAAATAAGTGTCAATGTTTACGGATTAGCCAAGCATCATACTGTTACTGGTCCTTTATATGTCACCAATAGTAAGAGAATTAAACACATTAACTTGCTGTATTTTGAACAAAATTGTAAAGCACATTATTGTCTTATTAAAGATCTTACGCGCCTAGTCAGACGACAAGTTTCACGACATAAAGGCAAAATGTATTTATGTGAAATATGTCTACAATTTTTTGCTAGTGAATCAAAATACACTTCGCATAGTTGTTCTAAAATTATAACGATATTACCAGAAAATAACAGTTTTTTAAGATTCAAACATTATGAGAGACAACTAAAAATAAACTTTGTCATATATGCAGATTTTGAATGTTTACTGTCAGAATTTAAAGAATCAAATTCTGATCAAAATACCGTAAGAAATAAATTACACCAACCATCTTGTTTTGCCTACTACGTATGTTGTTCCCATGATAAAAGCTTGAATAAATTTGTTACATACAGAGGAAGTGATTGTGTGCAAGTGTTCGTTAAAAAATTGATTCAAGATGTACAGTTAATTCATAAGATTTTAATTTCAAATAAACCTATGAAAGCAATGACTAAAGAACAAATCGATGATTATTGTCATGCAACATTATGCCACATTTGTAAGCAATTACTGTTTGACGATAAAGTGTGTGATCATGATCATATTACTTCTGAATACAGAGGTGCAGCTCATTCGCATTGTAATTTATTATATAAAGTGTGTTCATTCGTGCCGGTTATATTTCATAACTTATCTGGTTATGATGCCCACATATTTATTACTGAATTGTCTAAATACGATGGTGAATTAAAAATTATACCTAAAACAAAAGAAAAGTATTTATCGATAACAAAATTCATAAAATCAGATTATGATAGAAAGCCAGTGCAAATAAAATTTATAGATTCTTTTCAGTTTCTCAGTTCAAGCATTGATACGTTGACCAAAAGTTTATCCGATAATGATTTCATACATTTATCGCTTCATTACTCACGTAAAGACCAGTTTGATTTAATAAGAAAAAAAGGTATATATCCATATGAATATGTAAATTCATGGCAAAGATATAATGAAACAGAACTTCCATCAAAATATTGTTTTTATAACAGCTTGCAAATGAAAAATATAACAGATGATGAATATGAACATGTTCAAACTGTCTGGAAATGTTTTAATATTGGTTCCATTGGTGAATACACTGATTTATATTTAAAGGGTGATGTACTTTTGCTTTGTGATGTATTCGAAAATTTTAGAAATATATGTCTAAAGAACTATAAACTTGATCCTGCTTACTATGTTACTTCGCCCAGTCTCAGTTGGGATGCTATGCTTTTTTACACAGGTGTTCAATTAGAGCTGATTAATGATTTAGAAATTTATCAAATGTTTGAAAAAGGCATACGTGGTGGGCTGGCACAATGCACTCATCGATATGCTGAAGCCAATAATATTTATTTACCTAATTTTAAGGATACCGAACCATCAAGTTATTTAATATATCTAGATTGTAACAATCTTTACGGTTATGCTATGACAAAGAAATTACCAATATCAGATTTTAAATTTATGGAACATGATGACATTATGAATTTTAATGTTTTTGATGTGCCTGATGACGCTTTCCACGGTTATATTTTAGAAGTTGATATTATATATCCAAATCATTTACATAATTTACATAGTGACTTACCCTTCGCTCCAGAAAAATTTGTACCTATCGGGGGGAAGACACCAAAATTAATTGCTAACTTGTACGATAAATATAATTACATAATACATTATGTTCACTTAAAGGAATGTCTTAGAAACGGTCTAGTTTTAAAAAAAGTTCATAAAATACTTCAATTTAGACAAGACAATTTTTTAAAAACGTATATCGATTTAAATACTACACTACGTCAAGCAGCTTTGACACCATTTGAAAAAGATTTCTTTAAGCTTTTGAATAATTCTATATTTGGTAAAACAATCGAGAATAAGCATAAACAGGTAGATGTCAAATTAGTCACTAAATGGAGCGATAATTGTAATAACACAAATAAGTCACTGGGTGCAGAGAAATTGATTACAAAACCAAATCTAAAAAGTATTTCTATTTTTAACGAAGATTTAATTGCTGTTCAACTGAGTCATGAAAAGCTTATTTTAGATAGACCGATATATGTTGGATTTGCTGTGCTTGAATACTCAAAACAGCATTTATATAACTTCCATTACAATTTCATTAGAAGTAAATATGGTGATAATGCCAAATTATGTTATACTGATACTGATAGCTTACTGTATTTAATACATACACCTGATTTTTATGAAGACATGCATGATAATATACATGAATTTGATACTAGCAATTTTGAAATTAATAATCCGTACGGTATACCACGAGTAAACGAAAAAGTACCTGGCTTATTTAAGGACGAATTGGGTGGTGATATAATCACAGAATTTATTGGATTAAGAGCAAAACTTTACTCCATTAAAACGCTAAAAACTCAAATCAAAAAAGCGAAAGGAGTATCAAAGCCAATTACAAAAAGTTTAAATACATCCAACTATAAAGAAGCATTATTTAACAATGTTGAATTAAAGCGTAAAATGAATATGATCAAATCTATAAGACATGTATTATATTCACAAAATGTTAATAAAGTCGTTTTGAAAAGAGTGGATGACAAAATACAAGTTCAGTCGAATCAAATAAATACACTACCTTGGGGTCATTGTGATGCCATCCTGTAAAAGCGTTGTTATCTTTAAGTCATTGTGATTTCATATGTTATAACAAATTTATCATAAAACGTGTAACTATATGTTGCGCTATGGTGCGATTTGAAACTTGTAGTATGATAAGATTTATTAATGTAGATAGTATAATTTGCATACTTATAATTTTTACTTAATAAACTAATAAATACATATCTTGCTCATAAATGTATCTTTCTTTTGTTTTGTTCATAAATCACATAAATATATGCTAATGCGAAATTGGATAAGCATGCAGTGTTGTTGTGAGCAATCAAAACTAATTTCAAATGTTGTATAGATTGTATCAATTTATCCGTAAATTGTAAACAGCAAATTATTGTTATTATTATGATGATTAAATGTCATTTTTAAATATTTGTGATTAAAGATATTCAAATAAAAATAAAAATATAGCAGACCTTACCTCTTTTTATTACTGATAATTTCAACTACCTAAATTAAATCCTACCTAAATTGAGAGGGAATAATCTATAAATATGTATGAAAGACAGTTATTAAGTTAATTGACTAGATGAAGTTGATCAAGCAACCCATATCCCTAAATGTTAATAATATAAGATTTAGTGACTCTGCTCATCACATCAGACACAGCACTTTATTGCCAAATACTGTTCGCTGTATAATATGTGGTCCATCGAATTGTGGTAAAACAAATGTTATGATTAGTTTACTGCTGCATGAAAATGGGCTCAAATTTAGCAATCTATACTTGTATTCTAAAACTAATTTTCAACCTAAATACCGGTTCTTGACCGAAGTATTGAAAAGAGTACCACAGGTTAATTTCTATGAGTTCAATGATGATAAAGATGTGATATCACCGAGTGAAGCTTTAACAAATTCTGTGTTTATATTTGATGATGTTGCATGTGAAAATCAAGTAAATATCCGCAATTATTTCTGTATGGGTCGACATAAACAAATCGATTGTTTCTATTTATCTCAAACCTACTCTAAAATTCCCAAACAATTGCTACGTGATAATGTTAATTTGATTATAATATTTAAACAAGACGATGTAAATTTAAAACATATTTATGAAGAGCATGTTAGTTTTGATCTACAATGGAAACAGTTCAAAAATATTTGTCAAACTGTTTGGAGCCAACCTTATAATTTTTTACTTATTAACAAAGAATCATCATTAAATAATGGACGATATAGACAGAACTTTGATATGTTTTTTAAATTTGACTGATGGTTTATAAATATAAGTGACCTACACACAAAAATATGTCAGTATTATTTTTTCTTCAGTTGAACGCAGTTGTTATAATATAATATGGAAAAAAATATTAAAATCGAATTAATGAAGTCTGTAGACTCCATAAAGAATAAAATAAAACAAATGAAAAATCAGGAACACTCAATGAATTTGTCACTTGATAAAATGTTAAAACCTGTCACAGATCCCCTTAAAACACTAGTTAATTCGAATAAAACAAATGAAAAAATTCAAGATTTTGAAAATACACACCCTAATTCTAATGATATAGATTTGGATGATGATAATACTAGCTCATCAACAAAGTTTGAAGACTGTTATGATCCAAAACTGAATTCTGCACAGTTCATTAAAAATTCTCCTGCAAAAGAATTACCGGAAGATTTAGAAATATCATTAGAGGGTCGTGATATCCATAATATTTATGACGGTGTAAACATACCTTTTGGAATAAGAAGTGATAACAAAAAAATACTAATGGGTAATTCAATAGTTTCATTTTCTAAAATCGATAGTTTGAATGACGATAATGTTATTTTAATTAAAATTGGTAACAAAACCTACAATTTAACCCCTGGTTTAAAAGAACTTTTACTTAGAAGAAAACCTGATTTAAAACTAATATCGAGCAAAGATAAACTTGTCTATAAGGATATGTTGCATTATACAAATGCACATAAGAGAGATTTTAATCCCAATGCACAAATTAGAGGTGATAAAGGTATAAAATATCGGGAAATAATCAAACCAATGTTCTCCGAATCATTAAACAGTAATATTGTCAATAAATTTGGAGGAAGCTTACCTACACTAAAGAAATACAAAAATAACACTGACTTGGTGTATTGGGATGATCCTAACGAAATTGTTGATAGATTGAAACTATTAATTGCATCGAGAGACGCCGGTAATACAAACCACGATAATGAAATTTTATCAATAATCGAAGAATTAAAAGAGGCTGATATAATTAAGCAATAAATAGGTATAATATTGTGCTTTTTATTCAGTATTATAGCTGAATTCAAGACAAATATACTGAATTGTGAACATGAGCAAAGCTGACGTGGTAAACGAAATACATAAAAATGCGAGGGTGAACTATCCGCGAAGACATGTTATCATGAAAGACATAGATGACTTGTGGCAAGCTGACTTAATTGATATGCAATCAATTTCAAAAGAAAATAAAAATTACAAATATATACTTGCCATTATTGATACATTTTCGAAATATGCTTGGACCTTTCCTATGAGAAGTAAAACCAAAGAAGATGTGTGTAACTCTTTCAAAACTTTGTTAGAAAAAGGGCGTGTTCCTAAAAATCTGCAAACGGATAATGGAACAGAATTTTATAATAACAAATTTCAGCAGCTGATAAAATGGTATCATATTAACCATTATTCAACCTTCTCAACAAAAAAGGCTTCAATTGTTGAACGATTTATCAGAACATTGAAATCTAAAATTTATAAGGAATTTAGTTTAAAAGGCAATTACAATTGGATAAATAATACCCTCAATGATGTTATTCACAAATACAATCACACTTACCATCGTACTATTAATGAAATTCCTGCTAATGTAGACAATATTAATAAAAAAGTGATATTAGTAAGGTATTTAAAGTTGCTAAAAAATGATAATTTAAAAAGTAAGTACAAAGTAGGTGATTATGTGCGTATCAGTAAATATAAAGGAACGTTTGAAAAAGGTTACACTCCCAATTGGTCAACAGAAATATTTAAAATTCGTAAAATACAAAATACAGCCCCTGTAACTTACTTAATTGAAGATACTATTAGAGGTCAGCCCATTTTAGGTGCATTTTATTCGCAAGAGCTTCAAAAAACAAAACAACCCAATGTATATCTAGTTGAAAAAGTTCTCAGAAGAAAAGGTGACAAGGTTTTAGTAAAATGGTTAGGTTTATCTGCAGCTGAAAATAGTTGGATTGATAAATCGAATATATTACTATAACATTAAGCTAATAACAAAATCGTAGATGAATCGTTTAAGTATTTATTAGTACGTTCAATTTAGATTCATCAGTCTTATAATGTGTTTTGGGGAGAGTAGTCTTCTCAATTGGCTTATAAATAATTTACCATTTGAATTACATTTACCTGGATACAATTACTGTGGTCCAGGTACAAAATTAATTAAAAGACTTATACGTGGAGATAGTGGTATTAACAAATTAGACGAATATTGCAAAAATCACGACATTGCTTATCACAAATCATCAAACTTAAAAGATCGGCACAAGGCTGATTTAATTCTATTAAAAATGGCGAAAAGGCGAGCAATTGCTTTGGATGCGAGTGTAGGTGAAAAAATCGCGGCACGCTTAGTAAGCAAAGCTATGTCTGCCAAAATCAAAACTGGTTCTGGCTTAAAAACAAGTAGCAAAAGGAATTCTCAAAAAGTTACTTCTGGAAAAGGGTTAAAAAGTAAATTGAATAATGTTATTACTAAAACTAAAAAACACATCAAAAAATTAAAACCAAAGACCAAGAAGATGGCTATAGAATTAGCTATTGCCGCCGCCAGAGAATTGGCTGATAATTCATCCCTTAAACTTCCTCGTGTAATTCCTATACCAAAAACTGGTGGTGTATTACCTTTGATTCCTATTTTTGCGGGGTTATCAGCGGTGGGAGCTTTAGCAGGCGGTGCAGCTGGTATTGCGAAAACCATTAATGAATATAAGATGGCTAAAAAGATATTCATTGAATCGAAGAGACATAATGAAAAAATGGAAGCTCTATGTATCGGGAAAGGATTACACCTTAAACCACATAAAGATGGGCTTGGAATTTTTGTATCTAAAGAAAAAAACTAAGATATCGGCTACCCAAACGAGCTTTAACTAACTTTGATATTTTAAAATTTGGAAACAGTATTCCTTATTTTAGAGGTGTATTTATGAGAGATGAACTCCCTAAATATCCTTTTAAAAAAGAGTGTGGAGTTATTAATTTAGATAGTTCTAAAAATCCAGGTTCTCATTGGGTAGCCTATGCAAAATATAATAATTACATTGAGTATTTCGACAGTTACGGAAATCTTAAGCCTCCAAAGGAATTCATAAAATACGTAGGTTCTAAAGTCCAATATAATTATGACAATATACAACGGGATCACCCATACAATTGTGGTCATCTCTGCTTAAAATTCTTGCAAAAATTCTGGTCTAATCAAGGAATAAAATAAACGTGATCATCAAAATGTGTTTAGTATGCAAGCATGTCTACAACGGTTACCATCTCTGGAAATACATCTGAACTGATTTCGTACTTTCAACCACCGCTACATTTATCTGATCAATACGAGTGTGGTTTGCTACACTTTTCGGTACTAAATTCAAGACCAAATGTGACAATCAACAACAGCGGTCTATCTGTAACCAGAATCGAATGTGATCTTGTAAACAGTTCATACTGTAACGGCTTAACAACTCATTTTATTCATGAATTTGTATCTGATACTGGTCCAGATCACTGTTACATAGAAATACCGCGAAGTGTTATTTACTTTCCAATAAACAAAAATATAATTCCATCTATATCTGTTAGGATTATCGACCAGTTTAACCGCTGCATTGACTTTGGAGAAAAAAAATATATTGAATTACGCCTTCATTTAAGAAAAACAAAATGATAGTTTATTATAAAAACACTCCAATAAAAATAAAACGTCTCATTCCATCTAAGCTCACTAAAGTGCATAGACGCAAGAAAATAGTGAAGAAATTGACTAAAACAAATAAAGACTTTCTTAAAGCTCTAGGTTTTAAAATATGAATATACTACAGCTTACTGAATTACCGCACTTTGATACTTCAATCGAAAGTTATGAAGTCCATTCATACAATCCCTACAATAACAGCTTTAGAGAAAATGATGAAATCAGAATCCCCATACACCAGCAAGACATATACGTGCTACCATCAGCCAGTTCAATTTACATCGAAGGTCAGGCAAGGCTGTTCGGTAAAGATGGGAATCCGATCAAGAAAACTGTGACGTTCACTAATAACCCTGTTATGTTTTTGTTTCAAGACATCAGGTACGAAATGAATGGTATTGAAATAGATCGTATAAAAAATTCAGGAATAACGTCGACAATAAAATCATATATCTCATTAAATGAAGCAGAAAATAAAGTTGCTGCATTATGGGGTTGGAACTTAAAGGGGTTCCAAAGTGATGGGCATTTTAGTGCTGTGATACCTTTAAACAAGTTATTAGGATTTGCAGAGGATTATAACAAAATTGTGATAAATTGTAAACATGAACTTATAATGAATAGAAGTAACTCTAACCTAAACAGTGTTATTCTTACTGATGATATTACTCATTTTGAAATAGATATACAAAGAGTTCAATGGAGGGTTCCCCACATAAAAGTTTCAGATCGAGAACGACTGACACTTTTAAAACATTTAGAAAGAGATAAACCTATTCAAATGGCTTTTAGGAATTGGGATTTATATGAGTATCCATTACTCCCTAAAACCACAAAGCATTCTTGGTCAGTTAAGACTGCTTCACAATTAGAAAAACCTAGATATGTTATATTCTGCTTGCAAACTAATAGGAGAAATAATAAATCTAAAGACAGTTCACTATTTGATAATTGTGAAGTGACCAACGTAACGCTCTTTCTGAATTCGCAATATTATCCCTATGAACCTTTGAGTTTAAAGTTTTCTGAGAACAAGTATAGTATATTATATGAAATGTATGTGAAATTTCGTCAGTCGTATTACAACAGTCCTGTAGACCCCTTGCTAGATCTAAAAGATTTTAAAGAAAAAGCCCCCCTTTTTATCTTAGATTGTTCAAGACAAAACGATTGTCTAAAAACAGGCCCAGTGGACGTACGGCTGGAAATTAAATGTTCCACACCAATACCAGATAAGACAACTGCGTATTGTTTGATTATAAATGATCGACTTGTGGAATACAAACCTCTCAGCAATATTGTGCGCAGGTTATCATGATTGCTATTGTTGATATTCAAGGCTTTACAACAGAAGCAAACGAATTTATAGTAAAAGAAATCGCTATATTGTATAACAAAAAACTACAAGTGTTTTTGATTAAGCCACCATTTTCATTTAAAAATTTATCGGAAGCAGAAAAGAAGCAAGTCAGTTGGATTCAACGTAATAGAAAGATATACTGGAGTGAAGGCTTTGTACCCTTTTCCAATTACCGGATTTTGGTTTCAGATATATTAAGAGATAAATATGTTTACGTTAAAGGTTCAGAAAAAGTTTTATGGCTAAAGCATATTTTAGAAAATAGTAATAGAAATATATTTGATTTAGAAGTTAAAGGTTGTCCTAGTTTGATAAGTCTATACGATCAATATAAATATTCCCAAGATGTTTATCATTGTATTTATCATAGCTCTGTATGTGCTTTAAAAAATGTATTATGTATAAATAAATGGTGCCTTGATAATAAAATTATTATGAAGTAATGTTTGCTTTTGCTTTTTTTATAATAAGTTTACCATCCCTCCCGATCCTGTCCAATCATGATTATAAAGAGTATATTAGTATCAAGAACTAGTAAATAAATAAATAAAACATGTATCTAATTGAATACAAACTTCTAAATGAAATATGTAATACGTGTCATTTGACAAATCTGTAATGAAAACCATATATGGGAAGCACATTGAATGAATGATGCCATCACACACACACGCTTCATTAAAATAAACAAAGTGCATAAAGTGATCCGTTATTTTGTCTCATATTTGACGACACGTTTGGCTTAATGGTTAAGACATGGTCACAATTATATGCACGCACTTGTTCTTTAACCATCTAAACCAAGTGTCGTGGGTTCGATTCCCGCATGGACAAGTTGATATTTGGTCCAGTCTGGATTTTTTTGTGGGTTGGGTGCTTCTAGATCTCCTCTCGTGAATAATTGAATGTATGAATGATAAAATAGAATGTACTGATTGCCCAGTTCATATCATAAATATATAAAAATTTACCGATAAATCGATTGACGATTAAGTAACTTGAACGAATGGTTTGAAATTATTCATAGATTTTGGGGTGCTTCATTTGATTCAGATCCTTTGGTAATTTGAGTAGATAAATATAGAGGCCCTTGATAATTCTTCTGAATAAAACGAATGATAGTGTAAATTGGGTGTTTCTGGATCTCCTCTGATCCAGAAACCCCAATTTACAACTACTACTAACGGGGTGCTGGGGTCCGGACCCCGGCTCGAACAATAACGGGAGGTCACCGGGTCGTACTTACCTGAAAAGAAAAAGAAACATGTCAAAATGTCCTTAGATAAGCACGTCTCGTCTTTGTATTTCTGCCGAAAGGTCCGACCATAAAAATGTGCTTGTAATAATCTGACCTTGGTTCTAACAGGTCCAAAATCTCGTTCACTCGCGGCAAAATATGTTTTTCTATATTCACAAACTTTGAATATGATATGATCGTGACTATAACCTTTACTTAAAAAGTCGTGAATATAACATTTAACTGAATAGTTGCAAATATATTACCTTTATTGAAAAGTCGTGAATAAAAACTGTTCTTGAAAATCTTTATCACAGCTATATTAGTTTCGAATTGCGTTATTAGCAAATTCTTAACCGACTTCTATAAAGATTACAAAGTACAAAGCTTATACTTAGATACCTGCAGGCTTTAAGAATACAAAAAAAAACGGAATACCAAAAAAAAAAAAACGTTTTTTATACAAATATTTTACAGACGGCTTCAAAACCAGGTGCTCAAATGTCTAAATTCAGTTTTAAATTAGCAAAAATCTAGAATTCTTGGTAAAAATGAAATGACTGTAACCCCGAACACGAAATGGTACCTATCCTTTAATATTCCAGACCGGTATTAAAGGAATAATAACATTTTAGGTCTTGCTCGGACAGGCCTTGAAGGTTTCTAGGACGCTTTCAAGATAATTAGTCTGGATACTTTTGTTGTAAAACGAGTTTTAAAACGATGAAAATACTGGACGCAACAATAATAATTTTTGTTGGTATTTTGCTAACAAATGTTTTCTTTTGTTTTATTAGAGTTCTTGTAAAAGTTTGTTTTATGAACGCACCGTCATAATAGGAGAAATTCGTAGCACGGATTGGAATGACGAGAATATATAAATTTACATACGTCTCCCAACATGTTGCGGTGTGTGGGTCGACCTCAAAATTTTGCTTTGGGAGTAAATTTCCAATTTGTTCGGTGCAAGAAATGTAGGACTTACTTTAAAGTGAGACCTCTTTTTGAGGCACCACTGACTTTTCGAAGTGCGTATTTATCACATGCCAGAAACCTGCATGCCAGAAATATGGCGTTTGAAGCCTGCCAACCCGCACTAAGCTAACGTGTTGAACAGTAGGATAATAAATGGGTTGATGGATGATGATTAAATTTAAATTAGACTTCATAAAATCAGGAGGTCTAATATTCCACTGGACGTATTTTGTTTTGTTTTTATTTATGTATGTTCACCAATACTTTTAGGTTAATGGTTGACCGTGCAACTAGAATTTTAACGTTTCAAAAGTGCTTGGAAACGTTTATTTAAATAAAAACCTTTTGATTTAGATTTTTGATTTTGACCAATTCTTTGTAATTTAAAATCAACCTTACGTCTACACAAAACAGACATACATTGAATGGTACATACGATTCCTGAAAGACTACACTTTCCTCTTACACAAAAAAAGGAATCCCCAATGAATTGCAAATCGTTAGTAAATACTTAATCCCCAGTTTGTGGGACTATCAATTTGGCCGTCCCGCGGGCACTCAAATCTGCCCGGGTATAAGAAGCTGGCTTAGTGAGGCTTATGAATAATATATGTGGGACATCTTCTCTGTGATTGACGGAGGATATAAGAACTTAGGTGTCTTCGCATTGTTCGGACAGTTTTTCTTTACTTTAGGTGACTTACACGCGCGCCACAACAAAGACACAATATGGCAACAAAAATGTGTTAATAAATAAATAATATTTCTGGACGTTATGACACAGCGCCATCCAGTTCCGTGCTAAGCAACGAGGCTTGTGTTACGGATACTAGTTGGTTGATATACTAAATTTTTTTGTAAATACTTACATATTATATGTCACATATAATACACATCCATGACTCGGACACAAGTCTTCATGCTCATCACACAAACATTTGTCCCTACGGGGATTCAAACCCGGGACCCATAGCACAGAAGGCAGTGCTAACAACCGTTGGGCTAATCGGGTCGGCAATTTATATGTATTTATACCTAATAATATATTATTTTTATATAACTTGCATCGAATCTAAATACAACAAAAAAATACCAATGATTCAATTTAGTCCTGAGAATTCTCATTAGGTTACCGTGCTGTTAAGCCCGCCTTGATTCTTTTGTTTCCTTTATCAATTACCTACGCTAATGTCCCACCGATCTTGCATTAACTTGCGTTGGGTCGTTGAGCCCTCTTAAATAATAGTTAAGTTTCATTGAGAGACAGCAAAACTCAAAACTGTTATGGCACTTTATTCAAAACGTCATTTCAGAGAAAGCAAAAATTTCTGAAGCTTAAAAGAAACCATGATACTACATTTGTTCCGATATTTTTTCGCAGATATCATCAGTTAGGCAATTCCGTCGCCATATACTTAGTTCCTAAAAATATGGTAAATATGCTTGTAAAAGTGTTCTTTCTTTATTTTTTTTTAGAGAAACGTTCGTACTAGAATTTTCTCTTGTGTCGTGAGTGCGTTTACAAACAAAAATTGTCAAATACACACACCCAGACACGGAACAACTGCCTGTAGATCGTACAAATATTTGCCCCGTGCGGGGATCGAACCCGCAATCCGAGACGCACAAGCCGATCGCTCTGACATTGCACCAATCAGGTCGTCTGAACAAAACGATCTATGTTCAAATATAAGTACCATTTATAATAACTTCAATAAAACATCTTTAAACCAACGGTTGCTCTAAGCACTACACTACTTAAATGCGTCTCACTCATTACCCCATGGTGTTCTAACATTGCATGCATCCTATAATGCGCAATGCGACGCTTAACTATCGATCCTATGAACAACAATTTATCTTTATTGCATTAAAACACGCAATACACTTCAGTTGATTCAAAAACAATGTAAAATAGGACACTGCAGTTTTTTCTAGGCAAACAAATTATTGTATTACGTGACGAAATTGTTAATTTATTTTACGAAATTTATAAATACTTGAAAGAGTATTTTAGTTTATAATATTTACAGCTTAGTTCATCATTATCAACCCATTAACGTCCTACTGCTGGGCACGGGTCTCCTCTCATTTGAGAAGGATTAGGCTATAGTCCACCACGCTACTGCGGGTTTGCAGACTTCACATGCCATCGAGACAAATATCTCGAGCATGCAGGTTTCCTCACGATGTTTTAATACGCACATAACTTCCGAAAAGTCAGTGGTGCGCGCCTTAGGTTAGAACTCGAGACCTCTGACATCTCAATCCAATGGTCACATCACTAGGCTAGCACAGCTCAGTTACACAGTACAGTTACAGTTTAGTTAGTTTAATAGAATTGGAAACAGCACGTGTATCGAATTTGGCTTATCACTTAAAGAACCGAAGCATCTTCAAAGCACAGGAAAAGGTCTTTATCTACGAGTACTTATATACTCACAAATATTATTAACCTTTCCTTCATTGAGATGTCTCAAACGTAGGAGAAAAAATATAGGAAAACAGTATATAAACATTATTTCAAAAGTTATAAGGCTTTTTCCTGTGCAGTGTTAATGCAGTACCGAACAGTGTAGTAAAACCATGTCATACTTCATTGTAACACCCACATAATGACCATTTTTTATAAAGCAGCGGGTTTTTAAGTTCTGTTGCGGCGAACATGTTCATTAAATTAAACAAGAACGCGGTCATCCCTTGTCTGTGGGGGCGAAAATATACAGGAGTGAACAGTTTGAGCGAACACTGCGGTTCTCACATTAATAAAACTTTATTTTCAGAAGAAAACTGCTTTTTGAATAAAGATAAAATTTCAATTAAAAATAAGATTTCGTTATTGTACTATAACATCATCGTCATCACGCTTGTATGCCCAAAAAGGTAAGTAGATAAGTATTGACATATTAATGCCAGAATGCAAACAGATCAAATGTAGCGACGGCTAGCTTCATTTTTGGAAGTCCAGGCTTTTCAGGGTCGGCCCTGCGCTAGTTTCGGTAATTGCATACTATCATGGTATAAAGTCATTGGTTCTATTCCCCATCATAGATTCTATTAAATCTAATTCCAAGAACCAAACTGCTCGACTGAAGGACACAGTGAGCTCGTTCTGTGTAAATCGGATTGTCAATAATAATTAAAAATGTAAGGTAGCTGTTAGTAATTATAACTTCAATACGACCAACACCTCAGTCGGCCCGTGACCATGGATGCTGTAAAGGATCCGAAACGTTGGGTTAAAATAATATCAATATACCGCGATAAAATCCGTAAAAAGTAGTTTTATATGATTGGTTTTTTTTCAACGACGAATAAAAATTATGTAAAATCCGTTTTAAGTTTTTTTAAATAATGTTATTATTACACTAAGAGCAAACAGAATTTCGATAGCTACCCTGACAAGCTCTGGCAAACTTACTCACTCGCAGAAACACAACTATTGTTGTTTCACTGCAGTACTCTATAAGGCGGAGCTACTTCCCCAGTCGGGCAGCTCAATTTGAGCGAGAAATCTCGCTATAATACTACTCTTTCTGGGAATCGAATCTAAGAGCTCACATTTACCAGTCACGTCGACTAAGTAATCGAGACCGTACACAGAGTTATGCGTATTCCAACTACTACGAACACGGCTGTGTGTCCGGCGCGTGATTTGCGGGAACTATTTATTACAGGCGTGAGTCAGCGTGCTCGTCGACCCGCGTCAATGTGACGCGCCCTGTAATGTGGCTGGATTTTATTGAAAATAGCCGCACGAGGCGATGAGGTTATTGAAATCTATGGAAACTGGGAAAGAGCTGTGATGGCATCTCGTGCCCAGCAATAGTTTAGTAAGGTGGATGACAGAAACCGCAATTTAATGCTTTGATCTTGATGCTACAAGCAAGATCCGTAAAAAATATTATTCGCTTGTGTCAATAATATTCACTATGTCATATGTCATAATTACAATTTCCTTTCAGTTTTGTGACTATATATTGTGTCTATGTATGTATAGACACAATATATAGTCACAAAACTGAAGGGAAATTGTAATTAATTTATGAATACACTCATCATCATCAACCCATTAATGTCCCACTGCTGAGCACGGGTCTCCTCTCAATGGAGTGGGATTAGGCTATAATCCACCACACTAGCCTACTGCGGGTTGGCCGACTTCACGTGCCATCGAGAATTCTCTCAAGCATGCAGGTTTCCTCACGATGTTTTCCTTCACCGTTTGAGCATGTGATAAATACGCACATAACTTCCGAAAAGTTCGAACTCGAGACTTCTGACATCTCAGTCCACTGGTCACACCGCTAGACTACCACAGCTCTTAAGTGAATACACTCATGATCTTAAAAAAAAACAAATGTGTGAGCCTATGATTGGAACTGGAGACGTATAATTTTGCACTTTTGCAGCTCGAAGCCATATCACCGAACTAACACATTAATATAAATAAATTATCTTAACTAAAACAACTAGTTTCAAGTAACGTATTTCGTTTTGAAACAAACTTTTAGCTGAAAAACCATATCGGGGTGAAATGTATAATGATTTTCAATCTACAGGGTTAAAACAGGTTACATTTTCAACTATCAAAACTTTCGTAGGAACGTTTGAAGCTGCGATGGAACCGGGCAACTTCGACGACTGGCCGCGTCGATAATTGAATGAACTGTTTTGAATAAATAACGGATTTAACTCAAATCTGATACGGTTAACTGCGGGGTGGAATGATTCAAAGTTAAATTTTAAGTTAGTTTTTAATTTGTATCAGAGAGGTAAAGCGGGATTTATCGCTCGAACTGAGAAGACCGCAGTAAACTATAGTCGTGTTACTACGAGTAAGATTACTAGAGAGCTCGTTAGGGGCTAGTGACTATTCTAACAGCATGGGAATTCCGTTTGCTATCAGTCTAGTAACTCCCCTATTATCAAGAAACCTAAAATGATTAAGTCGGTAAGGCCCGAGCGTTACCTCTGGTTTCGGAAACGTCTACACATAGGCAACGCTTACTGATTACCATAAGACGGTAAGGTAGAGTATTAAAAAAAACTAGGATGTAAGTGCCAGGTAGGTAGATAGGGTTGTTTTTCGTTGTACAACAATATCTTCAGATTTATTATATTGTATAATAAATAAGTAAGAATATTTTTTTATATTTACATATAAAATCTAGGTAAAGTAAAGGTAAAATTTTGTACTTTAACAAAATATAAAAGAGGAGTGAGATAAGTTTGCTGATAATAAATAATTCAAAAGGTTTCTCGAAGTATGACTAGATAAATAGAAGTGCGCTTCGAAACCAATCTTGACGGAAGCGCATAAGGAAACATGAGCCGGCCGCAGGAGACTAATTGAAGTTGCTCCAAGTTTTTCCATCTGTTTGCAGTCCTATAGTTCACAGAACTAAGTTTGTACTGGCTAGACATCACTGAATTGACATTCGTAAAGTGCAATCAATTATGTGCTTTGTGTGTATATAAAAAAAGTGTATTTTATTTTTGTTTTTATACCACTGATGTGGCAAATAACGGCCTGATGGTAAGAACTATGTGATGTGTCCTCACGATATTTTCTAGGTTAGCGTACTGCATGCTCATCCACAACTTCCCAAAAAATGGGTAAACGTTACATCTGTACTACTGCAAACAGCACAGATGTTCCTCGCGCGTTACTGACCCTGTAATAACCCTCACTCATTTTTCGAAAAACCCCAAAATATACTTAGGTAGCTGTTTAGAATACGCCAGCTTACAAGTTGACAAATAAACTAGTCCTGATACATACTTATTTTTAAACGCAACACTGTAATAAACACTATCATCATCAACCCATTTTTTGACCCACTGTTGGCACTAGATTAGGTTAGTGCGGGTTTGTAGCCTTCAAATGCCATCCAGAAAATCCCTCAGACTTGCAAGTTTCCTCACGATGATTTTCACCGTTTTAGCATGTGATCAATATAATACGCATGTATCTTCGAAAAGTAATTGGCCTTGGGATTTGAACTCGAGGGTTTTGACTTCACAATCCACTGGTCACATCACAGCTTTTAACATCTACAACATATATCACTGCAACATATCAACTCCCTTTTAATTACTCTCAAGGCGTAAACAATCAGAATCAACTACCACAAACGGAGGTACTAATTAACCTGGTTGATAGTGTACTTCTGGCTACTATAACGTAACGGTAACTTCGTGCAGGGGTTTACAACCCTCTGGTATCGCCGTAACGGCAGGGGTGGTGCGACTAGGATCCTTAATTACAAGGTTTATTACACCCCCAACCCCTTACAAGGCAGAAGAATCGCGCCGCCGCTGCAACACGACCGCGAAAGAGAATTAATTAAGAAAAACTTCGCTGCGAAGAATTCTTTCCTTTATTTCTGTTTGGTTATTTTATTGTTCTTGTTTGAGTGTTAACAGATAGAAAAGTTTACGCAAATCTTGACTATTATGAAGGTGAAAATGAGCCTAATTAAAAAAATAAACCGAAATTCAACGTATTTTTTACATGCGTTTTTATGTCCTCTACACGAGATACTGAATAACCAGAAACCTTATAAAAGCCTCCCGGTATCATAGCTACTGTAAAGGATCCGGAATGTCGTGATTAAACGACATCAGATACCATGATAAAATCGTAAAGATACCATGATAAAATCGTAAAAAGTTATTTCAATGTTATTCGCGTTAGTGTAAGATATTAATATACTAACAATGATTGTCAAGCTTCAATAAAGAATATTTTAACTTGAAAATAATTCGGATAATAATCAAAAAGTTGATTAGTAGACTAGATTACGTTTGATAGGGTTTATACTACCCATATAAGCAGAAACCTTCAAATCCTAAAAGCCAAACGAAATAAAAATCTTTCCATTTCCATTGAAATGGGGTGATTTTTACGCCATATCCCTTGATCCGCTACATCACTGGCGCCCGTATTCCGACAGACGAGGGTCGATTCACACATCACGAAACCAGACAGGTCGTATTTGTGACAGTAATTTATGTACTCGTAATTTAGCTAGGATTCGAGTGACGAGAATATATTTATGTACGTCTCCCGACATGCCGCGGTGTGTGGATCGACCTCAAAGTTTTGCTTTGATATTCGGGAAGAGATTTTCAAATTGTTGGTGCAAGAAATTAAAGGCTTACTTTAAAATTAGAGCTTTTATCATAGCCAAAGGTAACGAGTTTAATAAAATTCAAGGCGCTCGTAGTTGACTTTTTCAAGTTATGTACGATTTATCACGTGCAGAAACGGTGAAAAGAAATATCTTGAGGAAACGTGCATGAATGAGGAATTATCTCGATCACGTGTGAAGTCGGTCGCCGGCCAGGTGGAGCGACGACTTGCGCAAGGCAGCTGGCAGTGACTGATAGAAAAGAGCCGAAGATCGAGCTCTGTGGCGTTCACTAGGGGAGGCCTACTTCCAGCAGTGGACGAATATAGGCTGATGATGATGATGACGTGTGAAGTCTGCCAATTTGTACTAGCGTGGCGACCTAGTCAGCAGTATATGGGTTGATGAAGATAAAGGGGGAATTTTTGAGGGCTGCTTTTAATATCAACGTTCAAAAAGAGCTAATTGAATTTGACCTTCCCTGAATAAATTATATTTCGAGTTTATGATACAGTCAATATTTTCTTTACGTAAAGCAGAAACTGCACATTGCCTAACGCTATAATTATTTGACCATAACTACAAATCTATGTACTTGCTCATGAGATCAATTAACAATTGCACTTGTACCAAAGATCATTCCTTGTGTAGATCTGACAGGGTCGGCTTAAGGCTTAATTCAGAAAGCGGTATGGCGCGTGTAATCACCTGCTTATTAGGTCTTGTATCCTGTATAAACCTGGAACTAACAAACTTAATGCTTCCCCAGCCTGATTCCATTTCGTCACAATACAAATGGTCACAGAATACTCACTCCGTACAAGATTCTGTGGACACAGAATTTCTTAAAGAAATAATATTACATTCTTTCATTATAAATTCATAAACACTTCCATATAAACGCTGGGTGCGCCCTAGAAGGACATAGATCAATCAATTTGGTGAACTCCTTCAAAAGGAAGGTTCGCAGAACCCGTAACAGACGCGGATGCATGACAAGATGTATGAATGTGGACGAAACAAAAGTGGTATGCAGCTATCGTGGCGCGTGGCGTTTTTTAGTTTCTGCTAATCCCTATGTGAGAAAGGCGTGAATGTATAAGTTAACAGTTCAAACCCCTCCT
The DNA here is from genome assembly GCA_905163465.1 of Craniophora ligustri. Lineage (NCBI taxonomy): Eukaryota > Metazoa > Arthropoda > Insecta > Lepidoptera > Noctuidae > Craniophora > Craniophora ligustri. Next base: position 1,164,276 of record LR990963.1, read on the forward strand.
AAATAACACGCCATTTAAAAATATCTCAGACATGCTGGTTTCCTAGCGATATGTTTCTTCATTGTTTAAGCAAACGATACCTCACATTGCTTCGTCACATTGTTTATAAAATTAGAGGATTGTGATTATAAAAATATCTATCTACGGATGGCGTAGGACTGGTCATCCTGGAAATCCTTGGGGAGGCTTATGTTCAGCAGTGGACGTCCTACCTGTCCTGTTCCACGTCTGTGTGTTAAGACTTCTGTAATTCATACCTGTATGGTGTCAGGTGTAACCCTTCACCTGTCTGCTGTGGAACAGGCAAGCTAATAATAGTCTGCGGTCTGTTTACCGGCTATATCGGTGGGATCCACGGCTCATGGCTCCTAAACAGGTGCTCAGTCTGATCTGAGTAATATCTACGCAGGTTAACGGCGTCTACGGTCTACGGTATGGTTTCTTATGACCATTATGAACTCGAAACGCTTCTCTGTGTTTTAGCACCCATACCTACGTCGAGAGATCTTTAGTTTGCCACTTGAAATGCCGTAAATGTGGCATCAGTCTGGGCTCGTCAGATTTAACGGCCATATTTACTAAAATATGGGTATTAAATTTGACGGCATTCATGTTCTATCGACACGAAGAAGAAGTACCTATACAAGTTAAGTTTGTGCATCTTATGACAATCGTAAGTGCTAGTCAGTAACCTGAAGACTCATTATTTAAAAATTAAGAATATATACTATGTATTAACATGGTATATTTTAAGACTCTTAACTAAAACGACTTTTACGGATTTTATCGCCGTGTAATTGATTCATAGATTGTATTAAATGTAAACCCAAGCAAAAAACTTATACCGAATGATACGGCAAGCTAGTTCTGTGTAAGTCGGATTGTTAATGATTAACAAAAGTGTGAAGCGGTTGTTAAAACCAACACCTTTACCTGACCGTGACCACAGATGCTGTAAAGAAACTAAAACCGCGATAAAATCAGTAAACAATCGCAGGAGCATTCTTGTCGCTCTAAAAAAACTTAGGTAAAGAATATTTTATCCTTTTCCAATGATGTGTGTAAGAAAGAGAAAGTGTGATACAAATTAGTTTAAACTTGATTTTCAAAACGACCACCACCAAGTATCCTTCTCGAATAAAGTCCTGAAATTAAACTATATTTACATTGGACCCAAACTGGTTTTATTTCTGTCCGTCTATTTACGTTGATCCCCAAATGTCATGCAATGTCCTGCGCAACAAATTTGGGTATAACATACAACGTATTGGCGCAAACGTTGGCCTCTTGCTTGAGTGGGTGTTCACGCTCGTGTTGTCTAATGACACGAGTTGGGTCTAAGTTTGAATCTAAATTGAGGCTAAAGTATTGTAGGCGATTATGCACCTTATTGATTAGTTGGTTTTAAGTTCAAAATCTGATATCTAAGGAAGCCCTTTACAGTACCTTTTTTAATGTACATTTATACTTTATGTTAACTTACACGCTTAGAGTTTCAGTACCAGTATCATTGGTATATAAGTTGACGAAGAAGAAGATTGACTTCTGCACGTGAAGTTCTATGTTTCATTTCCAGGTCAAACAAATTCTTACTGGGTTTTTCTATTGAAATTGGAATTAGTTTGTGTTTGTTTCCGGTTTGTGGCAATATGATCATCTCCATATAGGATATAGTATAAACATGCTATAAAATGCATGTGCATATTTTATCGTCTCCTCTGACTATTCTCTGGCGGTTACAAGCGTGATGGTGTCTCACAATTGCCACTGTTTCTAGGTATCAGCCGTTTTACGAAAAACACTACTTTCCTTTAAATCCATCGATTTCAAAACTTTCTACATCTCTAAGAAACCTATAGATATGACGCCAAGTATATACATAGGCATGTATATTTTAATCTTTTTTTACGTCGTCTTTCCTCGTTCCGCGAGAATATTAGAATTTTTCCATGCATACACAATGGTGTTGATCGATTTGTTTAAGCTCGGACTTAGAAGTATCTTTCTTTGGAAAAGTCAACGTAAATGTGATAAGGTTTTATCTTTATCTTTTGTTACAAGTACAGACTTAATACACGTCTGTCGAAACAAAACACGCTGAACAAAAGATAGCTTTTTTAGCAATTAATAATTATAGTAACATTATCAAGCATAAAATGATGTGATGGACCTTTTGCCGATTAAAATAAAAGTGCTTGACCTTTTTGAAGGAGTTCACCGACCTGATTTGTGAACTCCTTCAAAAAGGCCAGGTACGCAGTACTCATAACCGGCGCGCGTGCATGACGAGATGTATGAATGTTGACGAGGCAAAAGTGGTATGCGGGGATCGTAGCGCGTAGCATTCTGTATGCCTACATTCATTTCTGCCTACCCCTATGGGAAAATAGCGTGAGTGTGTGTGTGTATGTATGTATGCTTTTTATACCATAAGGTGGTATTCAAGCTTCCGCTTGAAGGTAGCTGTTACTGTAAGCCTTTAGACGTTTGCAACACCAGAGATGTTTCTCACGCGTTGTCAACCCAGTAGAAAGCTTATTGAGAGATTTTATCGCGGTATATTGAGGTGATTTAATCCTGATGTTTCGAATCCTTTACAGCATCTATGGTCATGCACAGACTGAGGTATCAATAACTCCAAAAGTATAAATTATACAGTTAATATAACATAAAGATTTAACCCAAATATCTTCAAGTTACAATCACTAATAACTACCCTACAATTTTGTCAATAACTAAGCGCGTAAGTGTTAGAAAGTAATTTGTTAGCCAATTTACGAGTTCAAGTCCTAATTCACCCAATGCTAGTTAATATATGTATATATAGGTACAATTATGGTTCACAGTTGTTATACCCACAACACGTAACACATACGTCACTTCGGTAATACGTTTCACGTCAACACTGCTTGAAATTCTGGTCGGCACAAGCAACGAGTAAATACGTGTGAATTTGAGAATGTGCAGAAATCTCTAAAGAAACTGTGAGCAATATTTGAAATATACCTATATAATATATAATAGGAGAAGCAGACTGACTGACTGACTGACTGACATATCAACGCAGGGCCTAAACTATAAGGGTTAGAAACCTAAAATTTTGCACAGGGGTTCCTTAACGTAGGGGAGCACTAAGACAAGATTTTTTTTAATTCACCCCTAACTAGCAGGGGTGTAAAGTTCGTATAAAACTGTGCTGTTTTTGTAGAAAATAAACTAATTAGAGTTCCGCATGACTTAAAAACGTGGGAACTGACCAATGCATGAAATATGAACATTTTATTTTTTCACGCGGACGAAGTCGCGTGTACCTACTAGTACCTACTAGTATAAAAGTAAAGTTTTGGATACTGTGAGGGTATGAATAATCAAAAAGGTAAATTGAAAGACTCCATTTTAGACGACCCGATTAGCCCAGCGGTAGTTAATGCTGCCTTCTGTGCTGGGGTCCCGGGTTCGAATCCCGGTAGGGACAAATGTTTGTGTGATGAGCATAAACATTTAAATCCGAGACGTGAATGTAGATACATTCACGACTCGGATGCAAATGTATGTATAATATGTATGTATTTACAAAAAAAAAAGTATATGTGTAGTATATCAAGCGAGCTGTGGTAGCCTAGCGATGTGACCAGTGGACTGAGACGTCAAAGGTCTCGAGTTCGAACCCAAGGCACGCTTTTTTTAAGAACACTGACTTTTCGGAAGTTATGTGCGTATTTATCACAAGCTCAAACGGTGATCGTGAATAAACCTGCATGCTTGAGAGATTTGTCTTGATGTCATGTGAAGTCTGCCAACCCGCAGTAGGCTAGCGTGGTGGACTATAGCCTAATTACTCTCAAATGAGAGGAGACCCGTGCCCAGCAGTGGGACGTTAATGGGTTGATGGTGGTGGTTATATCAACCAATTAGTATCCGTAACACAAGCCTCGTCAAACAGACAAATTGAGATGAAACGTACGGAGCGGGGACGGGCCGCTAGTTATATATATACATATAAAAGAAACTATATGCAGTTGTTCTCACTCGTCACGTAATCCTATCAGCACATACACATTTATGTAGTATACACATACACGACCCAAAACTATGAAAACTAACAACTAGTTGCTAATCCGGTAAACAGTTTAACGCTGGTCGACTGTGTAAAGGTAAGGCCACACCACTGTGTCTCGATCTACTTATTTTTTTTGAGTTAAACAAAATAATAACTGACCCATGTCTTATATTCCAAAATCAGTCATATTTTTAAATAATGTAATATAATTTTAATGACCTAATAAAAAAGACAAGATAGACGCGTTAGTATTAAAATATTATCATTATACTATGATAAAAACAGTAAAAATAAATATTAATTATATCTCTAATCGTAAGTGTAAGAGTTTAATCAAATTATTTTTTTTATTCGAGATATAACTGGTTAAAACCAGAAATGTTAATACGATTAACATAATGGGCGGGGAATGTCGGAGATAATTACTATAAATGCCTGAATTAGGTATAGGATACACCAGTACATGTAAATTGGCTTAGTTTCAGCCAATGGCGCAACTTGATAATGACCGAAGTTTCGCCCAAAGGGTTCATTGTGAGAATAGCTTCGAATCTGGCTATTAATATCGCTGTGCGTGAATATATCTATTATTCCATAATGTTTTTTTAATGGTAACAGTATACAAGTATACAATTATCACAATCAATCATTATTGTTATTTAATTAATGTTATCTACATTTAAGCACAATTAAGTTCAAAATAATAATAACTTCAATAAGTATCAACATTCTGTAATTTTGTGTTGATGAATTTTCATTTGACTGATACCTAAAACATGTATAAAGTGTAAATTATGTAGTCCTTCTTCGTATTTTAACGATATAATGCTATGCTTTGTGTGTGTTATACTTTAAATTTATGTATATTTACACGATTGCGAACACTAAGTACAACATAATATACGACTAGACAGAAGAAATATATTTAATCTATTCAAATATTTGCTCCGTATGAAGATCTTACCCGCCTTCAAACAACGCCAAAGCTGAACGATCAACCACTGCGCAAATGGTCATGTTTTCAACACGAATAAATAAACTTTACCTTGTCTACATAAGGTAAATAATATTTCTTTACATTATTTGTATTTGGTGTTCAGCTTGGTTAAGCGTGAAAAAAAAATTCTTGATTATTCTCTCAAATTAATTTACAGTACATTCGTAATGTGTCCATACCCTTCCACGTCTGCGCCAAGTTCTCTCTGTCAAGGCGTGAGTTATTAGCGCCGCTAACTTGGACAAGCCAAGATTGAAATATAGCTTTGCCAAGTAACCGGTCAGGACACATTACTCAAAATATAAGTTGCAGTCTAAATTTGGCATCTGGAAATGTATTAGCGAGATTTTTCAATACCGATGGTCTAGAAGCCAACATCTCGTCTTACTGATGATGCGATCGAATGATATTGGGTATTTCTTTGAAATTCTCAGTAGGGTTGCCCCCTGGGACCTATAACATACCGGCAAAAAGTGGGCGTACATTAGTAGGTATACTTCTGCCTAATTCTTCGGTTACAAAAGGCGTGATAGTATACTATGCAGTCTTTTAGTGTACAATAATGTAGATTCTATCATTCCATCTACATTATTACGCTCGGAATGCAACAACTACAAGAAGTTACTTATGTAATTTATCCCGGATATTAAACTCATTAGATTAATAGCTTGTTTAATCATCTAGTAAATTAAATACAACGTTTACTAAGAGATCTTTCAGCTAATAAATGGCTACACTATCACGCCTGTGTTCGTAAAGAGTTAGGCAGAGTTGTCTTGTCATTCATAGGTAACGAAAACCGAACACCTAGTTGATATTGAAAAGTTAAGTAAGTAAATAAACAGACAGAAATGCGTTGCTGGGGAGTTTGTTGTGCCGTTTCTTCTTCCCAGCAAAAACACTAGGAAGCGGTGAAAGGCAGGCGTTTTTGCGGGCTGTCTTTATTGTCGACGTTCAAAAAGAGCCAATTTAATTTGACCTACTTTGAATAAATTATATTTTGACTGACTTTAAGTGCAAGACTTATAAGGCAGTTTAGGCAAATAATTAATTATTATCATTATGATAACGCTGTTGTCGTCGTCATAATGATATCAAAAGCTACCTTGGTAAGTGTCCCGGGTTCAGATACCGGTAGGCGCAAATGTTTGTGTGATGGCTGTACCTGAAACAGTTCACGGATATTGATGGTGTGTCAACCATCTTAACTAGATAGCTCGTAACTAGATGGCGCTGTGTCATAATTTCCCGATATATTTATTTATTTCCCATGCATAATAAATCAATAATACACTATTCCCTCTCAAATGAGAGGAGACCCGTGCCCAGTGGGACAATAATGGGTTGATGATGATGATATGCCCAGCAATGGGACAATAAAATGGGTTGATGATTAAAAATAAATAAACAGGGCAAACTAAATAAAACCGTTTAAAAATTACGTACACTGACTGACGTGATACGGAGATTGTGTTCAACTAGTAATCACGTCAAGATATCTCGGACTTGCACAAATAAATCAATGGTTATTGTCTTGTCAACTATACACAATGCAGTTTGGTGGTCACCGCTGAGACGGTGGACTTGGGCATAATTTTTTACACTGGAAATATTTGTTTCGTAATTTATATTAATTTTTAACCGACTTCAAAAGAATGTAAACCGACTTTTGCTAGTTTTTTTTAAGTCTTCCATTAGTTTAGCAGAAAGATTGGATCATGTTATTCCAGTAATAGCCATTCTCGATATATTTTTTTCTGAAGGAGACGCCTTGCAGCACTTATTGACTAGATTTTTAGACAACATCTGTTAACTTGGCTAAGATAAAAGACAGATAATGGAGATAACATGATATTTGTATATAAAAACATTTGGCCTGAGTAATAGAACCTAATGATATGATAACATTACGACCCGCTTAGCTCAGCAGTAGTTAACGCTGCCTGCTGTGCTATAGGTCCCGGGATCGAATCCCGGTAGGGAGAAATGTTTGTGTGATGAGCATCAACATTTGTTTCCGAGTCAAGGTTGTATCTATGTTTAATATGTATGAATTTACAAAAAAAAAGTATATATGTAGTATATCAACCAGCTAGTATCCGTAACACAAGCCTCGTTGCTTACCACGGAACTAGATGGCGCTGTGTCATAATGTCCATAAATATTTATTTATTATTTTTTTTCTTGTTTTTTAAGTCTTCCATTAGTTTAGCACAAAGATTGGATCACGTAATTCCAGTAATAGCCATTCTCGATATTTTATTTCTGAAGGAGACGCATCGCAGCCCTTATTGACTAGATTTTTAGACAGCATCTGTTAACTTAGCTAAGATAAAAGACAAATAATGGAGATAACATGATATTTGTAACTGAAAACATTTGGCCCGAATAATAAAACCTAATAATAATATAACGACCCGTTTAGCTCAGCGGTAGTTAACGCTACCTGCTGTGCTATAAGTCCTGGGTTTGAATCCCGGTAGGGACAAATGTTTAATATGTATGAATTTACAAAAAAAAAGTATATATGTCATATATCAACCAACTAGTATCTGTAATACAAGCCTCGTTGCTTACCACAGAACTAGATGGCGCTGTGTAATAACGTACGGAAAAAAATAAAAAATAAATAGAAGGCTCTTTTACATGTTATTATAGTATACAAGTAGATCTGGCTACACTGTAGTTTGTAAAAACTTATTGCGATTATAAATTGCAGACAAAACCTATTCTATCTCTCAAGTCGGACTAAACTACACAGTGTGCAAGGTTTCATTAGTTCAGAGTATGGCAACGAAAACGGTGACACGAGAATTTTATATATTAGATAAATATCTATATGTTTAAAAAAGGTAATGATGTTTATTGTTTAAAAAAGCATTGTTATCGAAATTAACAACGTTAAAATAGGTCTTCAATTCCCTTTAACGCTGTTCGGTTGCTGTCAAAATCGCTAAATTTCTTCATGTCCCCCTCCCCCCAAGTTTGAATGCGGACGATGTCGTCCCTTATGTCACACAATTACGTTAGGGTCCCCTATTTACATATATTATGGGGGAAATTTACAACACATTATCTCCAAACCCATCTTGCATGCTTAGTCAGTTAATGGGCCCTGTTTAAGGAGATCCAGAACTGTTTACAACAAGTTTGGTGAGTTAAAATAAAATTACCACGTTTAACCATCATATTTTTTAAGTTATGTTACATCAAACTACATTTTTTTTTATGGTGATAAGGGGGAAAACGAGCAGGCGGCTCACCTGATGGTAAGTGATAACGGCCGCCGGTGGACATTTGCAACACCAGAGGCTTGCAAATGCGTTGCCAAACCCCTTAGGAATCGTACAGGTTTCTTAAAATAGGGAGTTACTGAACTGACAGCAAACGGAATTCCAATTCTGACAGAATAGTCACTCCCCCAATAAGCTCTGGTAACCTTACTCACTCGCAGAAAGACAACTATTGTTGATGCACTACGGTCTTCTGTAAGGCAACCTAATAATTATATCACATCTAGCACTATTCTACTACTATTCTTATCTATCCCAACCACGTATTGTCCCATTAGTGGGCTTGGGTCTCCTCTCATCTGAGAAAGACTACAGTCCATTTAGTGCGGACAGACTTCGCACGCCATCTAGAAAATCTCATGCATGTTTGGCTTTCTTCACCGTTTGAACACTATTATAACTTCGATAATCGGTGGCCGATGCGTTCCATGCGCATTTCATAAAAAATGGTTTAGTCTCCGAGCGAAATAAAAACCCAGTAGGACTGAACGTTTTGATTTCGCTAAAAAACCTACTTAATCGGTTGACGGACAGGTTTACACACAAGTCATTTCCGTTTCCATATTATTCCATAATCTCGATGGAATTTACATAAAACAATAAGCCATTCCATCCTTCCAATACACCAATGAGAACGAACCACCGTCTTAATGTGCCCAGATTCAATTTATTCTCAAGTCCTTTGTCAAAGCGGTCGTGATGAAACGAAATAATCATAATATTTGTGTAATAACAGTCGCATGCGCAACTCGCCGGCGCACGTTAATGTAACGTGAGCCTAATTATTATATAATAATTTAAATTGTGAATATAATTTAAATGTAATTTATGTATTTATTTAAGTCTGGTGCTTAAATATTTAAGTCATATCAGTTCAGTATGCGTGCGTGGTTATTATTCGTTTTACGGATCAGCTACTGTGTTAGTAATGAATTTATTGATCAGCTTGGTAAGTAAATTACTATTTATTCTTTATTAGTCCGACTGCTGGCAGCAGCTGTGGTAGACTAGTGGTGTGATCAGTGAACTGAGATGTCAAAGGTCTCGAGTTCAAACCCAAGACACGCATCACTGACTTTTCGGAAGTTATGTGCGTATTTATCACATGCTCAAAAGGTGAAGGAAAACATCGTGAGGAAACCTGCATGCTTGAGAGATTTTCCCGATGGCATGTGAAGTCTGCCAACCTGCAGTAGGCTAGCGTGTTGGACTAATCCCTCTCAAACCTAATCCCTCTCAAGTGAGAGGAGACCCGTACCCTGCAGTGGGACGTTAATGGGTTGATGATGACTCGCACTGCTGGGTGCAAGACTTCTCTCCATCATCCTGGGCTAGCAAACAGCAAATTGCTATCAAAAATATTGCCTTTGAAAAAAGGTTTCTTCATGAAGTTTTCCTTTACTATAATATAAAGAAGTAGGTATAACATTCTTATTATGTAACCCGTACAACTTAATCCTACTAATATTATAAACGCGAAAGTTTGTAAGTATGGATGGATGGATGTTTGTTACTCTTTCACGCAAAAACTGAAATTTAGGATACATATAGTTTATTACCTGGATTAACACATACTTTTTATCTATATACCATGCGAGCAAGGCCGCGGGCGGCAACTAGCATTAATATAACATAACATAATTACAACGCTATTTTTTTGTTAACAAAATACCTAGGTCTACAGCAGTTACTATCTATATCAGACTTTAACCTACATGGTCAGGCTCACATATTGTATCCAAAATGTTCGGACTTTAAAAAAGACCATGATTCTCTGAGTTTGTTTCGGCATTTCTTCTCAGAGGTCGTCAGTTAGGAAATGCCGATGTCAACTAGATACTTAAAAAAATGTTACATGACTTGTAAAAGTGTCTTTAAAGAGATCTATTTACAGAAATAAACAATCATTCAATCGTTCATTCAATCATATCGCAGTTTGATAAGAATGAAAAAAGATTAAGAGAAAATTCATTCTTAATAAACAAAAACAACGGATACTATCAAACAGGATTAATATCTGAATATATTTTTTTAATTTAGTGTATGTTTACCTAAATACATAGGCAATCTATAGAAGGGTGTTGCAAACGTCTATTAGCTATGGTAACCGCTTACGATCAGGTGGACTGTTAGTAAGCTTGTTCGTAAGCAAAATAAACAAAGACAGAGCCACACTTTGAACTGTCATAGTTCCGATCATTAGGCTTAGTTTCACCACACTTAAAATTTTCTTTCCTTTATTTTTCACATCTTCTACAAATCACCTAATACCTTATATTTGTATCGTTCAATAAACCAAGCTCAAGAATCTTTAGTACAAGCAATAATAGTCCTCAATACACCTACACTTGCCTTACAACAATTCTTATAATCCCTTGACAGATTATACCCTAGACCCCCGGGGCCTGCCGACACAATTATCCCATAATACTTCTCAGGGTTTAAGCTGCCAGACATAATAATAAGGGACACAGTTATACTGGTATTAGAGAATCAAGGAGACCTTGATATAACATCACGCCTATGTCCCCTAAGGGGTAGTCAGAGATGTACGGATGTACACTCATAATGAATGAATTATTGAATGATTGTTTATTTCTGTAAATAGATCTCTTTAAAGACACTTTTACAAGTCATGTAACATTTTTTTTTAGTATCTAGTTGACATCGGCATTTCCTAACTGACGACCTCTGAGAAGAAATGCGGAAACAAACTCAGAGAATCATGGTCTCTTTTGAAGTCCAAACATTTTGGATACAATATGTGAGCCTGACCCTGTAGGTTAAAGTGTCAATATATTTCATTGTGGTTTGGACTTGTTACTAGTAAATATAGCAGTTGCTAAATCTAGAAGAAATACTATATATCTTAGAATAAATTTGCTTTAACTACTTTTTTTGTATAGTGTGCGTAAGTGCAACTGTTTAGTAATACGTCTTGGGTTCGATTCCCAGGTCGGGCAAAGTGTTTTGTTCTATGTTTTTCTATGTAATTCTCAGTAGCAGCTCGGGATTCATGCCCGATTAATGGCAATAAAACATATCGACGAAATGTTTTTGTACAACTCTGCCTAACCCTTCGCGGACGACAGGCGTGGTGGTATGTATGTATGTAAAACATACACTTTATACATAGAAACATCCACGACTAAGGTACAAATGTCCATGTCCATTAGACAAACATTTGCTCCTGACGGGATTCAAACCCAAACGAAAGGCAGCTTCCATCACTGCGCTAAACAACATCCATCACAGGTGATTACATAAAACACAATCAGTTAATTTAGTAAACAATCACGTAGATAATTACGTTATCCTAGTAACAATAAGATTGTTGAGGTGTCTATGACAATTTTATGACATAAGTCTTAACTAACATACTTATGTAGGTTTTGTAAATAATCGATGTAACTGCGGCAGTAATAAATCTATTTTTTATAGAGATTTCTCACAGTACCTACTTGAATATTAGATAAATTAATTAATTTAATTTATTTATCCACAAATAGAACTTAAATTAGATTAACAACATAAATAAATATTAACGTGAACAATGACATTGAAGTGTAACTGTTTTTTTACGGATTTTATCGTAGTATATTGATAATATTTAATTCCAACACCATACTTAATAAGCACCACTGGCTTTTCAAAGTTACGTGCGTATTTATCACATGCTCATGTCACGGTGAAAGTAAATATCGTGAGGAATCCTGCATACTTGTGACATTTTCTCTTGTGGCATGTGAAGTTTTCCAATCTACACTAAGCTGACATGATTAAATGAGAGGAGAACTGTGCCCAACACTGGGACTGTAAAAGATTTAATAATGATTGATTAATATCAATCATTATCAAATCTTTGTTACTCGCTTTGTTGTTCGCTACACTAATGTGTAGCGACATCTATCTCGCTACGTAAGAACTACATGGATATAGACTAAGAACCGTCATCTGTCAACATGTCGACTGTCACGCGATACGTCACATGAACGCACCAATCACATAGCTCATCCTACATCGCGCAAGTGAAGTTTGCAAGTGCAGATAGCATAAATACGAACACCCAACATCAACCGTTGGGCCCGCCAGGCATAACACCTCGCCAGGTCGGAAGATACTCCTTTTCAAATAAAGGGATGAACACCTTCTTCCATCTAACCCCCTCAACTTTTATGCAAATAATTTCATTCTTCAAGTTCAAGTTTTATAAGTAGTTACATAACATACATAAGACACAAGGACCCTAAAAAGGTCTCCAAGTTTGGTCCAAGACTATAACAATGAGAGCGCCGTTCTCAAGATGTTCTGAATAATTTAACAATACCTTTATACGAGCAGATCTTGGGAAAGTTTTCAAAGGGTTACTAATGGAAAACCCTTCTGCAGCAAGTCTTATCTTATTTTTATACTACCAGCTTCGCATTGATAGGAATACGTATTTAATAAATATTTTAACTGAAAATTTTAACAGCTTGAGTTACACAATTGAAGATTCATACGGATCCCTAATTGTTTTTAGACATGAAATATATCACATCGTATTTATCACACGCTCAAACGGTGAAGGAAAACATCGTGAGGAAACCTGCATGCTTGAGAGAATTCTCGATGGCATGTGAAGTCTGCCAACCCGCAGTAGGCTAGCGTGGTAGACTATAGCCTAATCCCTCTCAACTGAGAGGAGACCCGTGCCCAGCAGTGGGACATTAATGGTTTGATGATGATGATATCACATCTACATCACGGATTGCGTAGCGTTCTAGTGGAAGAAGAATTATTCAGATCGGTCCAGTAGTTGCGGAGCCTATTCACTTACAAATGAACATATAAACAATAAAATCTTTCCTCTTTGTAATTTTATAAAGTATAGGCGAAGAAAATATAATCTCTTGTAGAAATCTTCTTGTTCATTCGCTTAAAACTTTAGAAGATAATTTAAATGGCTAATTGAATTTTCGTGTGGTCCTAAGCACAACAACTATATGTTAGGTCCCAGGATACAAGTACTAGGATTGGACTTACAAAATTTTTCTTTTCTTTTTTTAACTACATATAAGGTATATAACTCTAAGAGTTTATGAAAGTTTGATCTTACTGCGTAAAATATATCTAACTAGAGGACATTCAGAACAAAATATCGCTCGTGTATTTAAACGTCGTATTTATAAATCCCTTTACAAAACATACAACATTTTATACCCTTGTAAAGTCGAGACAACCCCTTAATTTTATATTCTTTAAGAGCCCTCGACAAAAATAGGACAAAAACGGCATTCGCTCCACTTCATCCCAGCCTAACATATTTTACGAGCGAAACCGCGAGAAAATAAAGGGTTAGTGAATTAAATTATTATAATTAAAGTAGGTACACACCGGCGCACAGGATTTGGCAGCATGTATTATTAATCTGTCCTTTAGGGAGTCGGCAGAAATGATAAACGAAGCCTTTCCACAGTTCGTTGGATTCGATATCAAAAATTCCCGCGCCGTAAATATTTATGAAAGTACATTGCAGTATTAAATATTATTGTTCTAGAGTCTGGTATTTCTAAGAGAAAATATGTTGGTCTCTTTCAACATTTACTATAGATATTAAATCAGTTGTATTTGATTAAAAACACTATCGTTGATCTACAATATTTACTGAAAGACATATAATCATAATCATTTATTATTTGTTATACGTAACTATGTATGTATTTGAAAAAAATAAAAATGGAAAGAAGCGATTTATTCGCGATACAGGTGATACTACATATAAAAAAGGGGTTTATTAACAATACCACATTGCTCCATTAAGATTGTTATCCAAACATCTATTATTGACAAAAATAATTAAGAAAAAATATCTGATTATTTCTATAATTTTTTATTCTAATAATAAAGTAGGTAGTCCAGGTAGCGTAGTTATTTTGAAGAAAAAAATATCTAATCAAGTTCTAGCGCTTACTCCACAACTAATGGAGCTACAAAGTTGTTCCATCCACGAAATCATACATTTGATGACTCAATTTCAAAGAGCGCCAGAGCTGAGGTATTTTATATTTTAACAAAACACAGCCTTTGTTTGCAGCCATTCAATTCGCGGGCGATTGTTTTTGCCTTTTAAATAGGATATTATCTGTCGAGCTGTCATCCTGACCCGGTTTTGTAAATTCACGATTTTTTTTTTCGATTTGTCTAAAAGGGAGTAAAGGGGGTGAAAAGGGATGAAATGGGGGGCAAATGGCGGTGTCACCCCGGATTATGTGTTAACGTTTTATTATTGATGATTCTGAGTACTGTTAAAAATGTTTTATGTTGTATTGTAATACAATTATTTAAATAGAACTTAATTTATGTTAAAAGATCTTTTTGATAAGGTTTTTACAAGTCGTAATTGAAGTATTGTATTGTTAGACCTTAGATGTCTTCGGCATTTTCTAAATAAAAAAAACGCCGAAGCATACTTTTTGACCCCTTTACCTTCACCCTAGGGATGAGCCTACTAGACTAGTAGATCCACTACTTAAAGTTTCAAAAATACCTTAAAGGTTGTTTGAAATAACATCCATTTGAATTCAGTCACATGCTCAAACAGTGAAGAAAATTTCGTGAGATTCTCATGCTTGAGAGCTTTTCTCGGTGGTGTGAAGTCTGCAAACCCGCAATAGGCTGGCGTGGTGAAATGACCCGTGCCCAGTAGTGGGACAATAATGAGTTGACGATGAATTGAATTTAGAGGTGTTGCTGGAATGTGGAGCTCGTCTCTAAAGGGAACAGGGACCTTTTTTCTTATACTGGTAGTGACCACAAGAGTGGTTTTAATGATGTAAATATTCCACACTCCCCATACACTTACCCAAAAACCGGGTACCTTTATTTTTCCACACCGCAAACAAATAAAAAGCTGAAACATCTGACAATAGAATATGACAAAAGTTTCTAAAGTCTACAGTCTTCAAAAAGCAATGATATGAAATGGTAACTTGTAGAATCTTGGAGACCACAAACGTTTAATATTTTCTCTCCTATTATAAACTTTTGCTTACAACATTGATGTATAATGTAAAGTCATACAAGAAATGAAATCAAATAGATACATTGCCAAACGAATTTCAATTTTGAATTATGGAATATCATAGGTTGTTATTGTGTATAACAACCTATAGATATATAATAGAACATTAATACGAAGTTAATTGAAATTATATAAATTTAACTAGCTGACCCAGCAAACGTTGTTTTGCCACATTATAGGGGTTGGTGGACTACCCCTAACATTTAGGAGGATGAAAAATAGATGTTGGCCGATTCTCATAGATACCGGATAAGCACAAAAAATTTCATCAAAATCGGTCAAGCCGTTTCGGAGGAGTATGGCAACGAAAACTGTGACACGAGAATTTTATATATTAGATAACACTAAGCATTTCAAAAATTTCAGTTAACAGCTTAAACTCGTACCTAAATTGTTAAGCTCATAATTAATAAAAAATGCAATCCAAACGCCCTCATTCACCTCCCTAATTTGCGGCGCTTACTCTACAACACATAAAGCAATAACTTACATCACGACTTGGTATCTTCTTATAAACACTCTTTAAATAAATATACAAGACCGTTTAAGGCTCCCAGGCGACATTTTTAATACTTTTCATTTCTGTTTCGAAGTTTTATTTGCAAAGAATATTTTTGTTTGTGTAAATCCGAAGACGACCTTTTTTGAAAAGTAGACGTTTTTAAGATAAAATTACAGCAACATTCGTTACCAATTTCATTTTGAAGTAATCGATGGTGTATTTCCAACGTCAAAACCAATGACATTAATATGGACCCGCTTTTGAGTTATATTGCAGTTAACACATGAAAAAAACATAAAAAAATTGTGAATTTATTGAGGAACATACATAAAAAAATTACAGATTAAAACCTCTTCCTTTTTGCTCGAACAGAATACATACGAATTTAATACAACCTTGCCATTTTTAAAGGCGGTAACAATAAAATATAAAGATATTTGATTTCTTACACTTACGCGAATATTAGACATTGAAATAAAACTACTTTTTACGGATTTTATCGGAATAAGGACACAGTGAGTTCGTTGTGTAAATCGGATTTTCAATAATAATTTAAGGTAGCTGTTAGTAATTATAACTTCAAGACGATCAACACCTCAGTCGGCCCGTAACCATGGATGCTGTAAAGGATCCGAAACGTTGGGTTAAAATAATATCCGTAAAAAGTAGTTTTATTTCAATATAAAGATTTTTATTTGTTAATATAAAAATATGTTTCCTTACCAAAACATATATAATACCTAGTTCATATATCTATAGGTACCTAGATCATAGATACAATTTTAATATTTTCTTCTAGTAATTAAATAGATTCTACCTATTTGTGTACTTAAAATCGTCTAGACTAGCTAATTGCCGTCTTAATTAGCCGTCTTAAAATAAACCCTCGCCGTTGTCCGTAACTACATTAAACTCCAAGAAACTTCTTACTAATTATTAATACTAAGAATATACATAAATCTATGTATTATGAACTGAAATATCGTTATCGTCAAGCCTTTTATTGTTCCACTGCTGGGCTAGGGTCTTCTATCTTTTGAGGTGAATGGAGGAGTTCTTCAGACCTCACATGGCACTGAGGAAATCTCTCAGGCATGCAGGTTTCCTCACGATATTTTCCTTTAGTGTTTTACATACATTTTATATACATAACATCGACGTCAACATAACATAACATCGCAAAAACGGTGAAGGAAAACATCGTGAGGAAACCTGCATACCTGAGTTTTCTGGTTGGCGTGAAACGTCCACCAACCCACACTAAGCTATACTGGTGAACTACAGCCTAATTCTTCTCAAATCAGATGAGACCCGTGCCCAGCAGTGAGATAATGAATGAGTCAATGATGATGTTAAATTGACCAGCAATTTTTCTAATTCCAGACCGCTACATAATCACCTGTCACACCACTGACTTCGAGTGCTTCAAGCGGCAGTACAATGCGTTGCGGGACAATGTCCTGCTGGGGAATGTCAGGCTGGACATACCTACCTATGAGCACTACGTCTTTGCCTACGGAGGAGGCACCTGCATCAAGCTGACAGGTCTTGAGGAGAGCGAACTTGTAGCCATCACGTAAGACTTTAACAAAATTTTTTTTATTGTGATAAGGGGGCAAACGAGCAGGCGGCTCACCTGATGGTAAGTAATCACCACCGTCCATGGACATTTGCAACACCTGAAGGCTTTCAAATGCGTTGCACACCCCTGCAGAAAGCGTTTTGGTTTCTTAAAATAGGGAATTATTAAACTGACAGCAAATGGAATGCCCATGCTGTCAGAATAGTCACTCCCCAACGAGCTCTGGTAACCTTACTCACTCGCAGAAAGACAACTGTTGTTGATTCATTGCAGTATTCTGTAAGGCGGAGGTACTTCCCCAGTCGGGCAGCTCAATTTGAGCGAAGAATCTTGCTATGCCCTACCTTCTCTAAATCTTACTGATTTCATTTGTTTGTGTGGTGCGATGATTGATTGATGGTGTGATGATGATTAAACAAAATGTAGGTCATCCAATTTAAGGAAAACGACCTCGCCGTATGCAGTTTTAAATAAGTCCGTCTGGAATTTAAATTAACGTAGGGGAGCACTATGAAAGGATTTTTGAAAATTCACCCCCTAAGGGGGTAAAATGGGCGTGAAAAATTAGGATGAAACGTACCGTTTTTTAAAGTAATTTGAATGAGATTTTCTTTCCTTAAAATGCACGCGGACGAAGTCGCGAGTATCAGCTAGTTTGTTTTTTATAATTTGAGTAGATACAATTTAATTTTATTTCCAGCTTAGAAACTGATCCTAAGAAATTCACAATAGTCCTGCAGCTTCCACTAAGGATTCAACAAGTTAAAGATACTATCAAGATCTGCGCTAAACCACAACGAGGTAAGGTCATCACGAAAACACATTAACCGCGGAACCTATGTCAATGATCCCACGAATAAATAAATAAATAAAGAAAATAAATATTATACATGGAT
Source organism: Craniophora ligustri (assembly GCA_905163465.1). NCBI lineage: Eukaryota > Metazoa > Arthropoda > Insecta > Lepidoptera > Noctuidae > Craniophora > Craniophora ligustri. The sequence continues at coordinate 1,182,669 of LR990963.1, forward strand.
AAATCCATCACTCGGATACAAATGTTTATGCTCAGGACACAAACATTTGTACCTACCGAACGCGGGACCCATAGTACAGAAGGCAATGTTAACTATCACTGGGCTAATTGGGTCGTTAAAATATCAATATACCGCGATCCCTAATTATAAATTAAACTTATTATTAATTTAAATCCCCATTTATTGTTTCAGAATTCAATATAGTCCAAATCCAAAAAGGTAAATACTGGCATATATTTTGTTTTCACAAACAACTAATGTAACTTTTACTCTCATCACTACAACACTCTTATTAATTATAAGTTTTGATTCGTTATATTAATTATGCAGTAATGAGCCTTATTTACTTGTTATTTATTTATCAATTACATAGTTTATATAGGGCAACCAGAAAATCACATATTTATTGTTTACTAGTTGATTGCCGCGACTTTGTCCGCGTGCAATTGAACGAAAGAAAAAATGATCATGTTCATTCACTTCGCCCGCCCCCGCGGTCGTAGTCCCGTCACGGAACCCTAATTTAAATTAGCCTAAGTTACTCCTTATAACATAAGCTATCTGCGAGTGAAAGTCCCACCAAAATCGGCCCTGCCGTTTCAGAGATTAGCCGGAACAAACAGACAGACGGACGGACCGACAGCGAAGTCTTAGTAAGAGGGTCCGGTTTTTACCTTTTGGGAACGGAACCCTAAAAATACTAGACGCAGACGAAGTTATGGGCAAAAGCTAGTATATAATATTTTTGTAAATTGGGGCTATTAAATTTATAAAGAAATAGGTTTCTAGTAATTATTTTAATTATTTTCAGGTCCTCTGATGAGATTTACTGGAAACGGTAAGTCGTTTTATACTGAAAATAGCATAAAATTTTAATTAATTTGTTCATGACTACACTACTATCAATTATTATTTTTGACATAACATACCATCATGTGACCAGTGGACTACAGGAGCTGTGGTAGCCTAGCGGTGAGACCAGTCGACTGAGATGTCAAAGGTCTCGAGTTCAAACCACCTCTCCTCTCATTTTGAGAAGGATCAGGCTATAGTCCACCACGCTAGCCTACTGCAGGTTAGCAGACTTCACATGCCATCGAGAAAATCTCTCAAGCAGGTTTCCCCACGATATTTTCCTTCACCGTTCGAGCATGTGATAAATACGCACATAACTTCCAAAAAGTCAGTGGTGCGTGCCTTGGGTATGAACTTGAAACCTCTGACATCTCAGTGGTACTGGTCGCACCGCTACGCTACCACAGCTCATGTTCAACCATAAACTAATTGATTATTACGCAGTATTCTCAGTTCAATGGCTCCACGAGTATGTCTCGGGAGCTCTCCAGGCGCCATTGTTTAGAAGCTATTGTTCATTTCGAGGGTTGCGCGAGTCCAAGGATAAATTTGTTAAGATTAACACTTGAAACGGGATCAGTGATATGAAGAGATCTTATGTTTTTGTTATGTTACTTGAAAGGGATGCTGAGGGATGCTAAGGGATGCTTATTTTTGTATTATTTTTTAATAGTGATAAATTTATTTAAAAATCTATCTTATCTCGAATTAGGAAGAACATGTTTCGGCTTTTAGTGCATTTCCCATCATTATTCCAATACTACAAGATTTGACTCTTCAGTACTAGCAATGCAATATCATTATTATATCAACATGATATACATATATATATATATATTATGTATCCGGACAATATGACAAAACGTTATCTAGTTCCAATCTAAACTTGATAGTTAATCGCCTACTTAGATTAAAAAAAATGTAAACTACATATTATACAAAGAATGAATCCATGACATAGGTCAAATGTCCATGCTTGTTACACATTTGCCCCTACCGGGATTTGACCAAGAACCCTTACGAAGGAAAGCAGGCGGCCTTTACTACCAATGAGCTTATGAATCATCAAATATGTTTACAAGACAAATCTTTAGCGCAGAATTTCATATGACTACCATTGGATCGTCATATGAAATCCAGCGGTAAGCGGGAAGTCCAGCGGTAGTCAATACTGCATTCTCTACTGCACTGCCTTCGCTGCCTTCTGTGCAAATATTTGTGTAATGAGCATAAACATTTGTATCCGAGTCATGGAAATATGGTATCTATGTATAATAAGTATGTATTTACCAACTAGTATCTGTAACACAAGCATCGTTGCTTAGCTCGGAACTAGACGGCGCTGTGTCATAATGACAGAAATATTTAATTATTTATATCGATCTGTTTACAGCCAGTCAGCTGGGCACATAAAAAGCAATAATAAAAAGTAGTTTCATTACAATGTCTTAATATTCTCCTAAGTATAAATCACAAAGTGTTCTCCACAAAAATTCGCCAAATATATTGAGTGGTGTTATTAAAACTGCTGTAATTTTAATTTTCCAGCGACTATCGGCGTCTCGTATCCTTACAGATTGAAGAAAAGGAAGGGTCAGATGCACCTGCAGCTGGATGATGAGAACCTGGACGTGATCCTGGACATACCTGACCTCAGCCACTTCCATTTGAACAGCGAAGTTGAAGGTATGAAACTGATAATGTTGACTATAGGCTGTAAGTACAGGCTGCTTAATCTGAACGGATTTTAGGTTTAAGGGATTTCAATTCTGTCCTCATCCAAATAATTTGCCTACCTACCACTGACTTAACGAAGTGCCTTGGTCTAGTGAACATAAGTACGACGGCTGAGCAAGAGGTGTTATTGAGTTTTTCTACGAAATTCTCAGTAACAGCTCAGAGTTTAGATTCGTGCCGGATTATATGGGACATAAATTATACCGGCTAAATGTACATTGGTACATAACGGCTTTCCCTTCAGGGATGCCAGGCGTGATAGTATATAATCTTATTAATTCTAGCTTTTTATCCGTCTCTTTTAGTTCTTTTTTTTTATGGCAGACAAACTTGTGGCGTTTGCAACACCAGAAGTGTCGCTCGAGCGTTGCAGACCCTGTAGAAACCAGAAACCGTTTAGGTTTCTTAAAATAACAGAGTTACTAAACTGACAGCAAACGGAATTCCCTTGCTGCCAGAATAGTCACTCCCCTAACGAATTCTGTGCAAGAAGTAATTTGTAACATTTGATCACGCAAACATTTTTAGTAAGTTATAGTATTTTGCCCACAGCAAAGCTATACGAGTGGTCGGAGTGGGCATACAAGGTTGTCCAGCACGTGGACGCCGCCGAGTACTTCGCGTTGCCCTACACAACACAGCTGCGAACCGTCATGGACCACATACCGATAAAAAAGTAATTTGTAATTTAATTTGAGTAACAACTACAAAAAAAAATAATAAAAAACTACATCGAGCCCTTAAAGGGTCTTCTCAGCAGCTAACATCTCAAGAATGAGTGTGATTTGTGATTGTACTTTAGTTCATCTCTCTCTGATCCCTCGAAAGTAAAGGCGTAGGTAATGGAATAATAATCCTAGCAAGGTCAGAACTGAACCAAATTGAAATGGGACCACACGAGAAGCACCAGCTTTCAAATAAAAAAAGAATTATCAAAATCGGTTCACCCAAACGAAAGTTAACAAACATAAGGTAACATAAGGTTTTAGGTAACAAACATAAAGAAAATACAGCCGAATTGATAACCTCCTCCTTTCTAGGAATCGGTTAGTAAATATGATAACAAGACATGTATTCCAAGATGTAAAAAGTGGTCTGTAGCGCATGGTATTTTGTAGTTTCTGCCTAACCCCTGTAGTAAAAAGGCGTGAGTGTATGTATATATGTATGTAAACAAGATAACAATAGCTTTACCAACACTTTATCTGCTGTTACAGATTCATTATGCTGTACCCAGAAGAAGATTACCGCAACTTAAATTTCTCCTATTCAGACTCGACAGTAGCAAATGTGATGACAGTAGCTAATCCATAATGAATAATTTTGTCAAAAAAACCGACTTCAAATGAAATGGGACCACAAAGGAAGCACCAGCTTTCAAATAAAAAAAGAATCATCAAAATCGGTTCACCCAGTCGAAAGTTCTGAGGTAACAAAAAAACAGTCGTATTGAGAACCTCCTCCTTTTTGAAGTCGGTTAAAAGAGGAGTAAACACCACCAAAGAACATATACGTAGATAGACAAAATATTTAACAAAGAGGTAATTTAAAAAATCATATTATGATTTGAATATTTTTTTACACTTTTAACTTAGTCGGCTCAATTTAAACGTCTGCAATAAAGACAGTCACCAAAAACGCCTAAAGGAGCTTCCTAGTGTTTTTCGAGATAAATTTTTTTCTCTAGCAACACATTTCTGTTATGGAATCAATAAATCAATATAATATTACAGTGAATCGTATAATATATGGCCTCTTCGTCTGTTCCAAACAGATACATTGTTTATTGTCTGTGAGACAACGTTTTTCGTAACTAAATAAACCGACGCGATAGCGACATACCCTGCTACATGTCTGTCATGCGAAGTTTATGGTAAACTAGCTGATGCTCGCAGCTTCGCCCGCGCAATTTAATACTAATTTCACCTCCTCATTTCGCCCCCGTTTCCATAGAATAAATAAATAAATATATATAGAATAGATGATCCACTATGTATATAGCTACGTCTTTGTCGCTACATAGCAACAACGTACATACACGATTACTCCTAAGATATTCGTTTATATTGTATAAAAAGTAGCCTATATTAATCCAGGTAATATACTATTTGTATGCTAAATTTCATTCAAATCCGTTAAGCGGTTTTTGCGTGAAAGAGTAAAAAACATCCATACATACAAATTTTCACGTTTATAATATTAGTAGGATGGTGCTGAGACACCTCTATGACGTTTTTGTCTTATAGCCCTCGATGTCAATAGACATACCTAATTGTATTTGAAAAAACGGCTGACCCGATAAAAAGTATCTGATAATTGATAAATTAGCCCATTATTAACTGTTTGTCTGTCTTGTTATTAACTAATTTAAACAAGTGAATTGTATATTTTGATATCATTATATCAGTCAGAAGACATCCACTGTTACCCAGGGCCATGGAATCACCCTCATAGATGTCCATGAATCGGCTACATGTTACCCGCATCTAGCGACTTCAGACAACGCTAAGTTGAACGCTGTACTAAACTGCTCCACTGATCCGTGGTCTCAAGAATATTTCAATCACAGCTACTAATCTACTACCACTTTAGCTTACTAATTCCTACAGCTGTAGTTTTTAGTAGAAGAAACGCCTACTTCTAGAAACAAAATGGCAATACTATAGAACTACACGGTCACCAGCCCGAAGTTGCCCGTAATCACCCGAAGTAGCCCGAAAGGCTGCGTTGCGATGAAACAAACCACAGATAAAAATGTATGGTTTTCCAACAACTTTATAGGAAAATATTGCGCTGTTTGGATGCAACTAGCAATCATACGGTTCCCGTGAATTGGGAATAAAACGAATTCATAACGCAGTGGACACGATTGGCTAATTCCAAGCTCTCCACCCAATCGGAATGCCGAAAACGTTTACGTTTCGATTGTTACAATACGTTCACTAAAGCGCCAAATTGAAATTAAATGTTTTTCTTTTTTTCGTGAATTTTCATTTAAGCTCACATAACTTCAAATAAGTAAATATAAACAAAAATAGTTTTCCTATTTTATATGTATTAAGTTCTAGTGACTACTTATATTCCAAAAGGTTTTTTCCAATATGTATTTGTTTAGCGGAATGGCCCGACGCGCGAACACTTGTTTCGGTCGTAAAGATCCTGGTTTTGATATAGGGGATTTGCCCCAAATTTTTGTGTGACGAACGTGGACATTTGTATCTGAATGATGAATGTTATTTATATTGATATTCAACTGGGATGACAATGTTCTAGCAGAGGTTTTCTTACAAAGTTTTGAATATGTTATAAGCCCTAATACTTAATCTACAAAAAAAAATACAAAGAGAAAAAAGACACAAACGCACTAGTCATTCAAATATAAACTCTGTATAAAATTACACAAAGTATAATTTCAAATGACGTGAAATAAAATCCGGTCTAATTAATAAAAAAATATTGCTTATTTTGCCGCTCATAATTACGTTTCACAAAGTGACTCTCAAAAAAAATTAAATTATAGCTGCGTTCATTAATAGGGAGAATTAAAATTCTTCACCAGTGCCCCCTATTTCTCAGATTACGAAGCAGATTCAATGGCCGAGGGTCTATTTATATTCAACGACACGGGAACGATACGGGACCACTTTATTTTTAATTTTATTATGTTCTGTATTTTGTCCACTCACTATGTAATTCCAATGTTGATTAAGGTTGCATTTTAGATAGATTTGTAAGTTAAATGTTGTGCTTAAATAAAGCATAGTTTTGGTAAAAAAATATTTTATTTGTTTCTAAAGCATGTCGTATGTTTCAAAATATAATTAGTTAAATTTAGACAGTCCAATTAGCGACTTTAAGGCTGTCTTTTGTGTTAGAAGCCCCGGGCTCGAATCCCGGTAGGGACAATTGTTTGTGTGACTATCATAAGTCGTGGATGTATCCATGCATAATTTGTGTTCAGCCATCTATCGACAAAATAAGTTGCTATGTTACTAAAAACATTAAGTTGCTATGTTACTTCTATCAAAATTTATTATTGTTTGGTTTGAAACGGTTATAAAGTAGACGGTGATGTGCATTTTTTATTGATTTCTGAATCGTTTATTGTTTAGAGTCTCTGTCGTTGAATTTAATTTTTTTCTGCGTGTGTCTAGGTTGGGTCGCATGGACGGTGACATAATGTGATACCTAACATAGAACAAGATAATAAACCTGGACTGGGGTGTTGTTGCTCATAACTGGTTACTTTTTGTTTTATTGCCCCGACCTTCCACTCCACCCCAAGCCCTCCAGGACAAGAGGGTTTGATAATTTGTACGTACACATAAATATGTATACATTTTTTTTATTGTAAATACCTACAACAAAAAAATGTAGTGCCATCTAATATCAGTAACACAATCCAGTTCCGATATTTAGCTCGGAACTGGATGACCTTAAATAATAACGTTTAGATAGTATATTATAATCCCTTTTGTTACTTTAAGTCTATTTGTGAATTAGCATAATGTGTCTACAAAATACTAAAAAGTTTTATTTCAATAGCTATAATAGATTCGTTTAGTTGTCAAAATCACCTTATTTAACAATCAACTTCATAGACGAGAAGTTTAAACGAACGTTGGCGTCGTTAACAGAGCCGCCAGCTTTTGTTAGAGCTTTCACTAAAATATTTCAATAGTTCTAAAAGTTTTACGGCGACATACTTTGATTCAACATTCAAAGTTCATTCGCTGACATTTCCATTAGGTACTTATTAAGTACTCAGGTACATTTGAGCTCATAAATTCAGTTGCAGAAAGGGTGACATAGTGGCTTTCCTTGCAGTCTTGAGATATTTTCTCAACAGTGTGTGAAGGTTGCCAACTCACATTAAGCTAGCACGGTAGACTATAATCTAATTACCTCACAACCTGAGAATTCCATACCAAATAGTGGAACAGAAAATATCTTAATTAAACATGAACTCTACTATGATGTAAAGTAAACTAATTTGTATTAACACTTCATACAACATGTTCAATACTACCCACCTATAACTACATCATCAACCCATTAACGTCCCACTGCTGGGCACGGATCTCCTCTCATTTGAGAGGGATTAGGCTATAGTCCACCACGCTAGCCTACTACGGGTTCGCAGACTTCACATGCCATCAAGACAAATCTCTCAAGCATGCAGGTTTCCTCACGATGTTTTCCTTCACCGTTTGAGCGTGTGATAAATATGCACATAACTTCCGAAAAGTCAGTGGTGCGTGCCTTGGGTTCGAACTCGAGACCTTTGACGTAAACCTATAACCACATGAGCATTTATACACGTGTAAATGTGTGCGTGAAGTACGCAACCTTGTTGACACGATGACAACTATACAATGACAACCAGGTCATGTGATCTGACGTTAGGGAGGGGGGGAGCGTGACCGGGCTGTATGTACTATTAGTACAGATAGTGTGGTGTCGTGTCGTATATGTACCCACAGTGGGGCAAGATGGGACATTGCCCCACCCTGTTTTTTTTTTAAAAAAAAAAAAAAAAAAAAAAAACTGCCCCACCCTGTTCTCTGACCGAAGGCAAAATTTTTATAACATTTAGTATTTTATAAGGAATAAAAATTAGGTTATGGTCAACAATGACAGAAATTTCTGTATGATGAGTGAGCATAGAAAGAAAGTTCCCAAAATACATTTTGAAGCGAAATTTAATGATGTAGATTTTATTATACAAAATGAGGCGTAGTGTATAACATAAAACGTATCGGCCAGTAAATAAAAATAATTTTTAATGTATCTACTAGGTACTTATTTTATTTACTTCTCCACATAAAAATGTACGTACGCCCAGTGTCGTACCTACTAAAAGTCCTCAAAATTAGCCTCAAACATTATGGTGCTGTGAGAAAAATAATTAAAAGTACCGTTTTGACGATGGCGATAATTTATCCGGGTCACCGGTGTTGTTCCAAAGCGGATGAGGATAAGAATGGGCGAGGATTAATACCCCAGTGAAAATTGAGGCTGTCGGAAAATATCGACAAAAGCTTTTCCGAAAGATACATTGTCAGTTTTATTGTCTGCTCTAAATAATTTATTGAGATAATAATCGTTGTGTAAATATAAAACAACAAATATTATTATTATAACATAAATACTATACTTACATAAGTAATACTTATTTTAATCTCAAACGTCTAGAAGAACTTACCTGAAAAAAAAAGGAAAACAAATATTAGAGTAGGCCGTATGAAAACGAAAATAATAAAATGCACTCGAAAATTTTCAGCATTCTAACTCTAAAAATGAATTAAACAAGACTGTTTGTTCTTGTTTGCACTTAAATAAGAATTTTTACATAAGCAAGAATTTCAGTACTCAAAGAACGGGCACTCAAAGAGCAGTACAAGTAAAATTACAGCGTGTAAGCTAGTTAAAATGTACTGCCTTGCAGAAAGAGGAATGACATTACACTTTACAAATAGTAATCAGTTTTTACAAGCTTTTATTTAACTTGCAATGTGTGTATGTCTATGTGTTATGTTTAATGCAATACCTACACCTAATTTTTGTAATAATAATTAAGCTGCACTATTGTATTGGGTCCACTGTTAAGATAGATGTAATGAGTATTTAAATAAATAAATAAAATAAAAATATACTATCGTGAATCTTGCAACTGAATTTTAAAACACATATCCTCAACTAATTGACATGATATTTTGCAGATACGTCATCCAAAATCATCCCCTGTTTAGGTATAGGCGAAACTCTAAATGCTTTTTTTTTAATTACTACTTTCCCGCCGTGTTTAACATGTATACCTTCACAAAATTACAGCTATCTAGTACAAGAGATTTTTATTTATTATTAAAAGGTTGACGCTTGACCGCCAATCGCTTGATGTTAATCGACACTATGGTTTACGATGGAGCACACTTACCAAAAAGAAATCTTTCCACTCTAGCTTTAAAAATATCCAGATAAGCCGCGAACAGACAGACAAACAGAAAGATTGACGGACATGGCGTAACGATAAGGATCCCTTGTTAATTACAAAACACTTAAAAAGATCTTTAAACCTTATTCAATCCTTTTTTCATCTATCTTCCCCACTCAATCATGCAAAAGCTGCTAACATCCAAAAATAACCCTGTCTTGATGAACAAATGAACCTCCAAAAGGGAAGTGTTTCCAATGAAAAACAAAAGTTACTTTACAAAGTTGAAGTGCGAATATTTCACGAGTTTAAATGAACTAGCGGAGAAGGGTTTTCAATGACATCGGTATTTTGTGCCGGCGCCGGGCAGAGAAAACACTCCGATTTCAAAATATCTGAAATCCAAATAGTACCACGTGAAATCCGTATCAATTATGAGGACCCTCTGGGCTGTATATTGTTTTTAGAATACTTTTTAGTACAGTTGTGTGTAAAAACAAGTATTTAATATGAAAATACCAAGTCGCTATTCAGAAATGCGATACATAATATCAATATTGTCTATATTGATATTATGCCTCATGTTTTTAAAAAACATATATATAGCCTCATGTTTTTAAAAAACAGTACAATTTATTATATTACGTAAATAAGTCTGCTATCGACAAGAAAAGAAACAAAAATTTTTTTACATAATTTAGGCTCTACAGATATTCAGAATAATATACATTAATAATTATATATCTTGCGTTTAGCTAATATATAAAAACTTTGTTACAAGCCCGAAATACATTTTTTTATTAAACAAAATTACAGTCCCCATCCACAATCTTCCACACAATTTGGGCGGTTTTCATCCGGCACACAAAAGGCACACGTTGGGCACATAAGGCACATTAATTAACTCCATCATTAAACGCTGAATTCTATTCATTAGGGCTTATGCTGAAAGAAGCCTTTTGCAACCCTACGAGCGAGGACAAGGGGGCATAATACAAGTCTTTATTTTTTAGTTGACGGAACAAGTCATAAGCGTCGGTACTATAATGTACGCGTGATGTATGTTATATTGCAGTAATCTAAATTATATATAACTTAAAGGCATATTTTTAGGAGGTAGGGCATAGCGAGATTTCTCGCTCAAATTGAGCTGCCCGACTGGGGAAGTACCTCCGCCTTACAGAAGACCGCAGTGAATCAACAATAGTTGATTCACTGCGTTACCAGAGCTTATTGGCGGAGTGACTATTCTGACAGCATGGGAATTCCTTTTGCTGTCAGTTCAGTAACTCCCTATTTTAAGAAACCTGAACGGTTTCTAAGGGGTTTGGCATCGCATTTGCGTTAGCCTCTGGTGTTGCAAATGTCCATGGGCGGCGGTCATCACTTACCATCATTTGAGCCGCCTGCTCGTTTGCCCCCTTATCACCATAAAAAAAAAGAAAAAAAAAGGTGATTGACTGACTGACTGACATCTGTGATCTATCAACGCACAGCCCAAACCACTGGACGGATTGGGCTGAAATTTGGCATGCAGGTAGATGTTATGACGTAGGCATCCGCTAAGAATTAGAACATAGGATTTTCACCCCCTAAGGGGACAAAAACGGGAGTGTAAAGTTAATATGAAACTTTTATTTATTTAGTTAAATTGCACGCGGACGAAGTCGCGGGAATCAGCTAGTACTAAATATATTTCTTATCAGAATTTTAAAATAAAAGTTATAGATGTTTTAGATGGTATTTTTTTTGCAAATATATATAATACTAGCTGCCCCAGCAAATGTTGTTTTGCCACATTATAGGGGTTGGTGGACTACCCCTAACTTTTAGGGGTATGAAAAATAGATGTTGGCCGATTCTCATAGATACCGGATAAGCACAAAAAATTTCATCAAAATCGGTCAAGCCGTTTCGGAGGAGTATGGCAACGAAAACTGTGACACGAGAATTTTATATATTAGATAGGTGTAATTCGAGGTAAGTAGGTACTAAATCCGAAAACCTGTCATACATATTTTCCCACTGACCATGCAAATCATAAAAACCACTTTAATAATAATAATCTAATTGAACTTAACATACTGCCCGCAACAGTGATGTAAGTAATCATACATACATACATACATACATACACTCACGCCTTTTTCCCATGGGGGTAGGCAGAAACTACAGAATGCCACGCGCTTCGGTCCCTGCATACCATTTTTGCCTCGACCACATTCATACACCTCGTCATGCACGCGCGCCGGTTATAAGTACTGCGTACCTGACCTTTTTGAAGGAGTTCACCAATTAGGTCGGTGTATGTCCTTCTAGTGCGCCTCCTACCGGCGTTTCCACTGACATCCGCCTTATAAATTCCTTTCGTCAATCGCCTATCATTCATCCTTTCAACATGCCCAAACCATCTCAGTACATTCTTTTCAACTTTTGTCACTACGTCGTCTTTCAAACCACAACGTTTTCTTATCACATCATTCCTCAATCTATCATTCAAAGTTACACCACACCACACATACTTCTCAAAGAACGCATTTCCACGGCATTAATTCTGCTTTCATGCCTCTTCTGCCATACCTAACTTTCACTTCCATACGTAAGTAATCATATATTGTTAAATTTTTATTTAAATTAAAGATCAGACAATATCTATTCAGCATACTACATCTGACGACCCAATTACTCCGACGGTAGTTAACGCTGCCTGGGTCCTGGATGTCCGAATCATGGATGTATCTATGTATAATATGTTTGTATTAAAAAAAAAAGTATATATATATCAACCAACTAGTATCCGTAACACAAGCCTCGTTGCTTGGTTCGGAACTAGATGGCGCTGTGTCATAATGTCCAGGAATATTTATTATTTATTTATTTATACAAATTTATTTCGATAATGGAAACAACGTAACGCATATCTCATAGCAGTATTCTCCAGTTCAATACATGGATTGGTTGAGCCAACTAGTCTAGGAAAAATATGCACGTGACATTCATTTTTTTTCTGCTGTGTAAGTTTGTAGTTTCATTTTATTTGTGATTTCGCTTGTGCCTAGGGCCGCATGTAACAAGGGTAGTACTCACAACGACATTGTGCGGTTTACTCGCCAGTAATAATCGAGGGCCTTCGATATTACGATAACGTATTGAATATGTAATTAAAAATAGAATTAAGATATTTTGTTGTGCCCTATGACTGGGTCCATAATTGTCACTCAACCAACATTATATTCTACCATCTATTGTACACATTATGGAAAGCAAATAAATAAATAAATAAATTGAGAGCCTCTCGGGGAATATAACGTTTTATATTTATAACTCTGCTTTATGATCGGTACTCACCCTAAATTATTTTTCAAAATTAAACTCTCATAAACTTCGAATTGAATTCAAATTACATTGATTGTGTAACGGTCCAAAAACAAGCAAAGTATAGAAAATACATTGTGTATCTTGTAAACGCACCTACGCGAAGAGAATGTGGATAGCCCACTATCCACATTCTCTTCCACATAAATAAAGAGATAAATTCCACTATACACGAAGCCAACCATATCAGAAGATAAGATTTTATAAACCTAGCAAGGTCTTAACCTTGCTAAAGAAAACCGATTAGCATCTATAATAATTTGTGAGGTCAAAAGTTAGGAGTAATCCAAATCCAAATCTAGATCGGAGCCTAGAACAATAAGACCAAGTTCTGAAAAGTCAGTGGTACGTGCCTTGAAATCTCAGTGTGGCTACCACAGTTCTTCTCTAGTGATTAAGAAAAAAAAACAACAAACAAAAAACAAGTTTTTACAAAGTTTAGTTTAACTTGTTTAAATTGTTTTAAATGATATCAATACAACAACAAACAAACATGAAAATATTTTTTAAGAAATACTGAGCTAAGTTATTTTCAGCATTTTCGATTAAGAGTCCCTTTGGAAGCATTAAGATTTTTTATTTATAAACCGTACTTTACGATAGCTTGGGGCGCCGGATTGTTTGCATTCGAAATTCGTAAATGTGAACTGAATTTTAAATGTCTTCGTAGCCTTGAAAGGTTAACGATATTCAGATTACAATTGAGTACTTGTTACGTAAGGTGAAATAGCCTCATGATATGATCAAGAAATGCCTTATCAATGGGATAGGAAGTATGACTTGATAATTTATAGAACCCTGAATTAAGAATTGTTTGTATCACATACATACATACCATCACGCCTGTCGTCCCCGAAACGTTAGGCAGATGTGTACTAATGTACACCCACGTTTCGCCGGTATGCTTTAGGTCCCATGTAATAGGGGGCAAGCCTATTGCCGGTCACAAATCCAAACTCCGAGCTGTTACTGAGAATTTCATGGAAAACCCAATAACACTTTGCTCGACCTGGGGATCGAACCCAAGATGTATTGCGCTGCAGTCGCATCGCACGACCACTACACCAACGAGGTAGTTGTTTGTATCAATAAAATGTAACGTACTCCTATAATTGGCCTATGTATAAAAAAATCGACCTTACTATTACGAGTCTATAAGTGCTGTATGTATTTGTTGTTGGCACAAGATAAATACTATTCAAAAAATGTGATGTGTGCCTAATGGATTCTTTCAATTGTAAATAAATCATCTCTGAATCCTCTTCGATATCTTCCTACTCAAGAATTCAATTTAAAATACTGCGAATTTCAGCGCAAACATTTTTGAAGCATAATTTGACGCGCCTTGCATTCATTGATTTTCAATTAAGTTCGTATTTTACCTTTTATTTTTCTATTATATTACTAGCTTTTTACATTCAAGAATAGGTGAGGAAGCATAATATGCACATAGCGTAGTAGTGTAACCAGTGGAACGAGAACTTAAAGGTATGGAGTTCAACCCCAAGGCCCACTGACTTTTCGAAGTCAAGACGGTTAAGGATAACATCCTCACGATAACATTGACGACCCAGTTAGTCCAGCGGTAGTTAACACTGCCTTCTGTGCTAAGGGTCCCGGGTTCGAATCCCGGTAGGGACAAATGTTTGTGTGATGGGCATAAACATTTGTATCCGAGTCATGGATGTATCTATGTATAATATGTATGTATTTACAAAAAAAATAAAGGATATATGTAGTATATCAACCAACTAGTATCCGTATTGTGATACGGATACTAGTTGGTTGGCGCCATCTAGCCTCGTTGCTTAGCTCGGGACTAGATGGCGCTGTGTGTCATAATGTCCAGGAATATTTATTTATTTTATTTTATTTATAAGTCATCGAGAGGATGTTATCCTTAACCGTTTCATCATATCAGCACAGCCACCTTCTTCAAATCGTCTGTCCAACGTGTCGCAGGGCGTCCCACACTGACGTTTGCCCAAACCGTTTCATCATCATAAAAGTAGTGTTTTCATTCAAGTGTATTGATTGTAATTCATAATCTGTAATCTAGGAGTATGTAAAACATCAGTTGTGTGTGTGTTACCTACACACACACCTGTCTGTCACCAACATAAATCCCGAGCAGTTTATAGAAAGATCATACAATCCAACTGTTACGTGCTCTGAGCTTAAACGTTAAAATAAATTAACATCTCCCGTAAATGTCTTAAAAAAAAATACTAATACTTACATTTAATTGTATCATCCTTACCTTATCCAATAACGGCTTAAATATCTTATGAAACCACAATAACAATGCGTTAAAAATAGTTCTACCTATTTAGCGTAAATGTAGAAAATCAGTGAATAAACTCTGTATGAAAATCAAGCAAGACATACTCCCCACAGAGACCTGCAACATTTACCCATCCGTGTTATCTAAAACCCTTTGAATATACACAAAAGGGGATATTGAACCTACACGCTTTTTCAAATCCTTATTCCCGAAGGTACAAACTATCTAGCAGATTGACGAGCGCGGGCATTCCCCTAATCTCCCCAGTGGCGCCCCCTATCGGAATCTCAGGTCAAATCTATAAAGATTCCCCATAGTCCATTAGTGCCTACATATCAGTAGAAAGACGGATTCAAAAGGTGCACTCGAACCAATGCCTCAAACTTAGCAGAATATATTAAATAAATATTCTAACTGATAAGTTTTTATTTGCAAACGTTTTTTTTCTACACATCATTCAATAAGGCAATGGTGCGAGTCTTGGGATCAAACTCAGAACCTTTAACTACTAAGTCCATTGTCACAGCTTGCTAAAACTATCATCATCATCATCAGCCTATACTCGTCCACTGCTAGACGTAGGCCTCCCCTAGTGTACACCACAGAGCTCGATGTTCAACTACAACTTTATTGCAACCTAATTAGTCACTAAGTGCAAGTACAACTCAACCTACAAATTCCAAGCACTACAAGTAAATCTTCTGTATCTACGTGTCGGGTTTACTGAAGTTCTCCGAATGCGTCCCGGACGCCGGCCGCACTCGCCGCGGCCTCCGGACAGGCATCCGTCCAGTTGTGACCGTTGCTATCTAGGATTGAGATCAGCACAACTGCCGCCCGTGTGCCACTAGGATGCCTCAATTTCCAGATGGGGCCCGTTTATTTCCGACGGATCAACGGAATGTGTTTATCTACGTGTTTTCTTTTATTCTCGGATTTACGTTGACGGAGGAATGGGGAAATGTGTAACTGATATTTATTTCTGTAAATAGATGTTTGAAAAACACCTTTACAAGTACTTTTTTAGGATCTAAATGGCGTTGATTTTCCTAAAACTTACGACCTCTGACAAACTAAAAGAATCAGGTCTCTTTTGACTAAAAACTGACTCATGTTACAGCAAATAAATGTATCTTTATCTTATCTTATCTTTATCTTTAAAAAATCCTCAATAATGTAACTTTAAAATAAATAAGCAGAATGGATACAAAAGTAACTATTTAATAACCAACGGACTGACTGTCCCAACTTCGACTATATAGTATGTATTATCAATAGTCGAAGTCGTGAGCAAAAACTAGAAGTATTATAAATTCAATTCCAATATGCCAGTGGCACTGCACATCGGGCTGGCAACACTGTCGATAACAGTTTGCCAGCCCGCTATCTGGCAATACCATCAGTGGCTGCGGACTTACACGGAGTTAACCCTCCGCCGGCCGACCATGTTACGGGGTATTAAAGGATTTGTCGAGATGATCACAGTTACGTATGTTGAATGATTTGTATTGCCAGATATTGTATCTTGAAAGAGGGTTTGACATATTCTTTCAATAGGAAAGGGAAGCTAAATATTGGTACTGTATATATCTACATAATGTACGTAGATATATACACAATATATCTACGTAATTAGCATTCATTGGCCAAGATAATAAACCAGTTAATGTGATAGCCTTCTGTTGTGACCAATTGATAGTAAAGTCAACAGTCTCAACGTAAAGTCAAAGTCAAAATAATATTTATTCAAAGTTGGCCAAATTTTATTGGCTCTTTTTGAACGTCGACAATAAAGACAACACCAAAAATACCCGCCTTTCACCGCTTTCTAGCATCGCTTACTATTTGAACTTATGTCCATGCTGAAATGGTGAAGCAAAAAATCGCGAGAAAACTTGCATAACTAAGAAATTTCTCAATGGTGTAAAGTCTGCCAAATGAGATTAGACCCGTGCCCAGAAGTGAGACAATAATTTGGTTTAAACTACTTTTTACGGATTTTATCACGGTATATACTTAAATTATTATTATTTTAATGCCAATTTACCGGATTCTTTACAGCATCTATTATCACGGGCAGAGTAGGGGCCCGGGGAAAATTCCTAACATGTACAAGTATGTACTACATAAATACAAAAATGTTCAATATTAATTATAACATTTTATTTAATTCGTCAAAGACGTGTTAAATTCGTCCGTATTAAATTCAAACGAAACTAGTTAATACTAGGCTAGGTACATATACACGCTTCATACAAACTCTTGGTTGAAACATTCTTGGTTATCTGATTGAAATTGTTCGCCAACTGGACTGCGCATCGTGGAGGCGTGCTAGGAGTTGGAGACATATTTCTGAACGGCACGCGCGCCGCTATTACTTCGTCATACGAGGATGTAAGCCAAAGGTCACACAAGTTTCTATCGCTCCGATATTGAGGGAATTTGTCAGGTCCCTGGTATTTGTCGACCCGATAAGCGAAGTGGTATTAAAGGACCTTCTGTGGTAAGAATACCGGGTTCGAATTCTAGTCGGGGAAAAAAATAAGAGCATGGACATTTGTGCCTGGGTGGGTGGTTATATGTAGTCCCAAAATAATATCTATGTAGTGTATCCCCCATCTAGTATCCGTAATACAAGTCTCGTTGCTTAACTTGGAACTAGATGGCGCTATGTCATAATGTCCGGATATATTTATTATTTAACTATGCTTCTTAATTTTGAGGCACTTTACTTTTTCTGAGGCACTAAGTTATTTTTGTGCAATTTTATTTCTAAAATGTATTCAAATACTTATTGTTGAAGAGCCAAATAATTAAATATCCATATAAATGATATTGTAATAGTATAAAGGAGGTAGATACATTGCCAGCGCTCCAAAAATTAAGCATCTTAAAGATTACAAACATCTGACTCAGGTAAATATCCATGCTTACCACGCACACTTATAATATGAGTATATTTTTCTAATAAGAAAAATCTTAATTAAAATATTTTACACCAACTTAACAACCGGTCTATCATGGCCTTGGCCCAAGTTAAGAATTTCCTACCAACTCTCTCTTCTAGTACAACAATCGGATTTTATTCCCAGCGCGCCCATTCAGACTTAGAACTTGTCCAACTGTTTGTATTTATTTGTAACAAACTCCAGACTCGCGCGTCCGGTTCGCGAGAACATATCTGTGTACCCAAGTGTGTTTGTATTGAACAAGGGAAATTCAATCATATTTTCATATGCAAATATGTAATATTATTGTGTGCAGTAGATTTGTTATGGTGAATATATTTCAGGTGTCTAAATCTAGAAAGAAATGATTTCTTTTAGGTAAACACGCTCCATCGTAGATTGCAGTATCACTTAACATCAGGTGATCAAGGTTAAACGTATCAAGAAACCAATAAAATTCGTTGTATTTCAATGTCTCATATCATCAGCCGATGGGGCTTGAAAGTTCTAGAGTGGCGACCACGTACTGGAAGACGCAGCGGAGGTAGGCCCCCGGCAAGGTGGACCGACGACCTGGTAAAGGTCGCTGAAATCCGCTGGATGCAGGTGGCGCATGACCGGTCGTCGTAGCGATCCTTGGGGGAGACCTATGTCCAGCAGTGGACGTCTAACGTTTAATATAGCGATGATTATGATGTTATCATCGTCAGAAATCAGGATATGATCGTATAGTTTAATCAAGTCGAATCTGTAAGTACTTATAGGGTACAACCTAACATTATTCGAGTATTATCGATAGCTTATTTAGTACTGTGCGACAAAGCAACTGCTACATGTTTTGTATAGGTACTAATATAATACAGCATCAAACAGACGCGGTTCAAGATTACTCAGGTACGGTACTGCTGTCGTATTTGCAGACAGTCTCGGGGCTCGAGCGACGCATCCGGTAGTTCCGCAAGATTATCTGTTTTGTTGTAACGCTGCTGTGTACTGTGTACTAGAGCACACTCGAGCACAAAGTGTTTTGGAAGCAAACGTTTTTAGATAACGAATTTGTTTTTAGATTAGCAGTTTTCTGAGTAGGTAGTTTTAGTGTTTGACGTCTTCTCTCGTTCAGATTTCTTCACTTTGTTTTTATCTATTTAGGGATGTTTCAGATAATAATCAACAGATAAAAAATACGCTTATCAGTTTTTAAATTTAACCTATTGATACATTTTGTGTTCATAGTGGGTTTTGATGACTGATTTGTTACACTTATCGATGTCAGACATTAAAATATTACTATTTACTTTATCGCAGCATTATCAGTTGTCGAAGTGAAATAAAATTGTATATTATACCTGTAAAAAAATCTTTTTAAGGAAACTTTTATTAGGTAGGCAATATTTTAATAACTAGAAGGCCGGTGTTGCCTAACTGACGACCTCAGAACTCAGAGAATCATAGTCTCTTTAAAAAGTCCAGCCCTAGATAACACTGTGATAAAAATGTAAAAAATAGTTTTATTTCAAGTAGAAGAGTGCTTCAATGATTCAGAAATAGCTTAAAGGTGTGACTGAATGTAGTTTGTTTCTGAACATTTGTCAACAATCCCTAAAGAGCGAGGGGACTTAAAGATTTCCTTTTTTGTGACATCCAGTGTTTTTGTCTAGTGGTTCACAAACTTCGGTTATGACGTATAGGATACCACGTAATAAGATTCGAAAGATACGCCCTAGAGCTTTACTAGATTTATAGTGTACGTAATACCATCTAGGGAATCTAAAGGCTCTGGCTAAGTGGTTTTTGTCAGCGCCACACGGTCACGGGTTCGATGTAAACATGGAGCAAATATTTTAGGGACCTCCTTATTTTTTTATGGGGCTGGACAGCCTTTGTTTATATATGAGAAACTATATTTAAATCGATACTATTGAGTCCCTTTTTACTTCTTTCAAAAACTACGTACCTAGTTAGGTTTTGCTGTTAAAACTTTTATCAAAAGCTTTTTCAAGCGTATTGCAAAACAACCCTCATAAACCTTCAGCCAGGGTAGCGGAAATCTGACTCATACAGCATAATGTCTATAACCACGATAGTTAGAAGGTTCTAGAACTAAAGTCAGGACTATAGTATTCTAGAACATAATTAGGCTATAACTATATAGGGATATAAGCAAACAATATTCTCAATATCCAAATATGATTGTCAGCAAACAACCCTTTATGAAAGGATTCTATCGCATGAATCTAGAACGATTTCAAAAGGCCAAATTAGTAGACGATCAGATACAATCGTCAATCTTGATCTATTGTTGTGTCTAAATAACCCAAACGTTCGCCTATCTTCGGGTATACTCGGGAAACTTCGGATTATATAGGGTTGTCGGAGCGGAAAATTAATTTCTGTAGACATTGAATTTGACCGCGAATCTTGGGGTTGGATGGCTTCGGGGTTGAATTTTAATTACGAGATTGGCAGCGTCTAGCGTCAAACATTATTGTTGAAAATATTTTCCTAAATATACTCGTTGCTTAAACATTTTAAATTGTATTATTGAGAAAAGAAAAAAAACACACTAATATTATACATCGGAAAATGTGGGCGTTTTTCTGTTACTTCATCACACTTTAACCGCTGAACCGATTTAGATGAAATTTGGTATAGAGATATTTTAAATCCTGAGAAAGGATATAAAACAGATTTTATACCCTTTAAAAGGACAGTTTGTAAGGTAAAAGGACGATAAGAAATAAAGCAGATTCAATAAAATTACTCATTTTACGCATATTAAGTTGCGGGCTCACAGTAGGATATTTTCGTAAAAAAATATTGCTGATATATTAACGAACAAACACACACAGTGGGAACAATTACCCGTATGCCAAACAAATATTTATTCTGTCCCGGAGATTGAACCAATCAAAAATCCTAGGTTTATATAGAATCGAAATATTTTTTCTACGATAGGCTTATTGGGACGTAACATCGCAACACCTCTGCCTATCCTCTCTACAGGCGTAACGATGCTTTGTATAACTAACACCAGTTAACCCACATAAATATATTGTTTAACTTAATAACAAATAATGTGTGTACTCCACTTTGTACTGGTTAAGCTTACTCTTGAAGCCAGCGAAAATAAACCGCGGGCGGTAACCCAAACAAAATTAATGTTGAGAATTTATTGAACGTTCGTCATAACTAACTGAAGATTGTTGTTATTAAATGTGATGCAGGCAGTGATTAGGCCGGGACTCCACCAAAGCGGAGACGAGAAGTGCGGAGAGATGTTTTTTAAACAACCAATAGAATTGTGTTATTGACACATCTCTCCGCTCAGCTTCAGTGGAGATCGCTGTGCGGAGATGTGTAATATTTGAATGGCGCGATGGAAGCGGAGATGTGAGCTGTGCCTGGAGGACGCGCAGTGGAGACGAGAGATGTCAGCGGCGTGCATTCACCCGACGTCGTCTACCTTTCGTGGCAGAATGCGTACTGAGCACTCAACGCCTTGCACTCGGGCTGTAAAACATCTTCTCGCCCAGCACACCGCACACATCTCCGCTTTGGTGGATTCCCCCGAGCTGAAAAACATCTCTTCTCGCACAGGACACCGCACACATCTCCGCTTCGGTGGATTCCCCCAAGCTAAAAAACATCTCTTCTCGCACAGCACACCGCACACATCTCCGCTTCGGTGGATTCCCCCAAGCTGAAAAACATCTCTTCTCGCACAGCACACCGCACACATCTCCGCTTTGGTGGATTCCCCCGAGCTGAAAAACATCTCTTCTCGCACAGCACACCGCACACATCTCCGCTTCGGTGGATTCCCCCAAGCTGAAAAACATCTCTTCTCGCACAGCACACCGCACACATCTCCGCTTTGGTGGATTCCCCCGAGCTGAAAAACATCTCTTCTCGCACAGCACACCGCACACATCTCCGCTTTGGTGGATTCCCCCGAGCTGAAAAACATCTCTTCTCGCACAGCACACCGCACACATCTCCGCTTTGGTGGATTTCCCCGAGCTGAAAAACATCTCTTCTCGCACAGCACACCGCACACATCTCCGCTTTGGTGGATTCCCCCGAGCTGAAAAACATCTCTTCTCGCACAGCACACCGCACACATCTCCGCTTTGGTGGATTCCCCCGAGCTGAAAAACATCTCTTCTCGCACAGCACACCGCACACATCTCCGCTTTGGTGGATTCCCCCGAGCTGAAAAACATCTCTTCTCGCACAGCACACCGCACACATCTCCGCTTTGGTGGATTCCCCCGAGCTGAAAAACATCTCTTCTCGCACAGCACACCGCACACATCTCCGCTTTGGTGGATTCCCCCGAGCTGAAAAACATCTCTTCTCGCACAGCACACCGCACACATCTCCGCTTTGGTGGATTCCCCCGAGCTGAAAAACATCTCTTCTCGCACAGCACACCGCACACATCTCCGCTTTGGTGGATTCCCCCGAGCTGAAAAACATCTCTTCTCGCACAGCACACCGCACACATCTCCGCTTTGGTGGATTCCCCCGAGCTGAAAAACATCTCTTCTCGCACAGCACACCGCACACATCTCCGCTTTGGTGGATTCCCCCGAGCTGAAAAACATCTCTTCTCGCACAGCACACCGCACACATCTCCGCTTTGGTGGATTCCCCCGAGCTGAAAAACATCTCTTCTCGCACAGCACACCGCACACATCTCCGCTTTGGTAGGGTCCCGGCCTAACAGACAAAGCTATACAAGCTCAATATACCTACAAACTTTAGTCGATATACTCTGCCGCGCTTCGTTATGATACTTTATGGTTGTTTATAACCATACTACTGAATTGGGGTAAGTAGAAACGAAATAAACTTTTTCCAGAAGGTGTCTATCTCGCTATGTGAGATTTTCGTTAAAATTGTACTGCCCGACCGTGGAAGTAGGTACCTCCGACTTACAGAAAACCGCATTGAAATAAATATAAATAAATATTCTGCGACATTTTACACAGCACCATCTAGTCCCAAACTAAGCAGAGCTTGTACTATGGGTACTAGACAATGGATATAATACTTATATACTTTTTTGGTAAATACATACTTATAATACATAAGAAACACCCAGAGGAACACAAACACTTATATTCATCACATAAATGTTTGTGTCCCGTGGGAATCGAACCCACGACCTCGTGATCAGCAGTCCGGTACCCGAACCACTAGACGACAAAGGTCTAAACAACAATTTAATAGTTGTGTTTCTACGAGTGAGTAGGGTTACCAGAGCTCGTTGGGGGAGCGAAAGTTCTAACAGCATGGGTATTCTATTTGCTGTCAGTTTAGTAACTTGATTATTTTAAGAACCCTTGACAGTTTCTACAGAGGTAGGTAATGCGCGAACGATAACAATACCAGACATACAAAATAAAATTTCCAAAAGGAATAAGTTCTTTACTTGTTTAGTAAATTCATACATGCCCATTAATTTACTAAAAGAATAAGAAAAGACGAGAATTTCAAAGGAAATTTTACCCAGCAAACTCTTCTATAGTACCTTACAACATGCATGAATTACCGACCGCACTAGAGGCGGTTGCCAAAACGAAAACACGCGCGCGAACAAATGTTGATTTAATAGAGTTAGAACAATGGGAAAGGAACCTACGCCCGCGGCTGGCGAGCGGCCAACACAACACTTTATATGATAAAGCCTGGCTTAGGCTAGGCCGGGTTTTTATCTAGATTTCTTGGGACACCAGTGTTGGCTTAGTTGAGGAGTTAACGGGAACATAACGCATATTGCTCCACCTTATTTCCTTGAACTTGCTAACAGCCAACATCTTGGAACCGTTGAACTTGTCTTTAGATAGATAGATAGATCGATAGAATATGCTTTATTGGACTAGAATAAAAGTGAAACTAAACGGGTGTGGCATACAGTTTAAGTAATAAGTAATAAAGTAAGTTTAAATCTAATATATAAAATTCTCGTGTCACAGTTTTCGTTGCCATACTCCTCCGAAACGGCTTGACCGATTTTGATGAAATTTTTTGTGCTTATCTATGAGAATCGGCCAACATCTATTTTTCATCCCCCTAAAAGTTAGGGATAGTCCACCAACCCCTATAATGTGGCAAAACAACGTTTGCTGGGTCAGCTAGTAATACATAAAAATAGTCTTTAGGTATTGATTACTTTGACTTACGCGGATGTTAGATACCTACTCAATATTAAACATACTATGACGGTATATGAGGCTTCACGATACAAGCTGTAAAGTACCCTGAAATGCTGAAATTTCATAATACACCGCGATAAAATCCATTAAATTTTATAGACTTATTAAATAATAATAAATGTTTGATGTTTTTCCTCTTCTCGTTCCTAAACTATTGATCCGATTGTAATAAAACTTTGATCACAGGTCACAAAAAAATTGGTAGGGTATTATATAGGTAGGTAGCGGAATGGATGAGCAGAACTATTCGTGCGAAGCTGCCGAGTTCAGCTAGAGATTTATAAAAATACTTGTTAAAACTCAAAATACCTGTACCGACAAGTATATGGGACTTAAGTATTATAGGAACTTTTGCAAAATAGTTATCAAATACAGTGAGCTAATTCGATGAGTAAATCTTAGCCACAACAAGCCACCGCGCGGAGAGTTCCTGGCACGGCGCCAAACCCCCACTAATCGCTTTACATGGGATACCTTTTACTGTTTTGCTATGTACATACTCTCTTCTGAGAACCGTCCGTCAGGTACGTATTTGTATTATTTTTCTTAAATATAACCCCTTTAATACAAAAGGTGGGCTAGAACTTCTAATAACTTCCCAAGTTTAAAAAATACTTAGTCTGTTTTTTTGGTTTAGTTTTATATTTTTATTCTATTATTTATAAGTTGTGTGAGGATTTATAGTAGGTATGTTTCAATTATCTTAAACATATTATTTAGCTTACTATCTAAATTAATTTTGATAAAATTCATTACAAATTTCGAAAAATAAGTACAAGTAATGTATTATCTAAACCTCGAGCTTTTGAGTAAATAAAGCTCTTAATAATAAGAGATAATACTACATTTTTGCAGTCAGCAACAATGATCACGAGAAAATAGTCCACGAGTCCGTGACCATGGATGCTGTAAAGGATACTCTATGAAAAGTTGTTAATTTTTTCTATATCTAATATTCAAAATTGTAAGAAATCAAAAGAAGATGTTTGGACTCATACTTTTTAGTCAAACCGCTCATTATTTTCGCTGCTGACATTCTAACAAAAAAAATCTGTATAAAATACATTTTAAAACAAGATACCATAGTAACAACAATAAGAAGAACCCAGCTTTCCTTATTGAGCTCGCAAACAGCTCTTAAATAAATTATTTTGTTTAGCGACCCTTAGGTAGAAGGGCGCGAGATAAAGCCAGATGGGTTGGCGGAAATAAAAAATATGTGTTATTAATAAAAGCCTTCAGGGGGCGTGTAACTTGGCAAGTGTTGATATTTTTGATGAATGAAGGGAGGAGGTTGTCGAAAATAAATCTATTGAATATCTGTGTTATGATTTTTATGATAGCAAGCGATAGTAATGTAGAGTTCTTGAGTGGAGACCGCGTCTCGGCAAACGTAGTGTAGGACGGCCGCCGGCCAGGTGGAGCGACGACTTGCGCAAGATAGCTGGCAGTGACTGGAGGAAAAGAGCCGAAGATCGAGCTCTGTGGCGTTCACTAGGGGAGGCCTACGTCCAGCAGTGGACGAATATAGGCTGATGATGATGATGATGATGAAGCGATAGTGATGTAAATATAAAACTACTTTTTTTTCGCGCAATTGTAAGAAATTAATGGGATGTTTTGATTTCTTTAGTTACCTATTCCATTTATGTGTTGGCATTGAAATTAATACCTACTATTTGAAATATTCGTGTTCATTTGCTTGTACAAATGATTTGAATTGAAATGTCTCGTTGGTCGAGTGGTCGTACAGAGCGACTGCCGAGCAAGAGGTCTTGGGTTCGATTCCCAGGTCGAGCAAAGTGTTATTGGGTTTTTCTATAAAGTTCTCAGTAGCAGCTCGGAGTTTGGATTCCTGCCCAGTTAATAGCAATACGCTCGCCCCCTACTACATGGGCCCTAAAAAACATGCCGGCGAAATGTGGGTGTACATTAGTACACCTCTGCCTAACCCTTCGGGGACGACAGGCGTGATGGTATGTATGTATTGAATTGAAATGCATAACCAAATACGATGAATATAATATCTTTATTCGCAACATGTCACATTTTGTCTTTACTTTTCAGTATAAATTTCAATACCTCTCATATACAGGTACACCTTTTGATATGTCGTCAGCTCCAGAATACCTCATTTTCGAAATTGTCAATAAGCAAGAAGTAAATGAGCTTTATTTAGACCTCAATAGAAACGTGACATCCGCAAACGAGGTAACCAAACCTGCCAGAATAAAAGTATTTCATATTTTCATTTGATCGTATGGATCACTGGTGCTCAAAGTGTTCCTCTGCTTTTTTTTTTTTGAGAATGTTACACATAATATACTTTTTTTTCACACATTTTCAAATACCACTAGTGAACTAGCAAGAAATAAATATAAATAAATAAATATTCCTGGACATTATGACACACAGCGCCATCTAGTTCCGAGCTAAGCAAAGACGCTTGTGTTACGGATAGTAGTGGGTTGATATACTACATATATACTTTTTTTTTGTAAATACATACATATTATGCATAGATACATCCATGACTCGGATACAAATATTTATGCTCATCACACAAACATATGTCCCTACCGGGATTCGAACCCGGGACCCATAGCACAGCAGGCAGTGTTAACTACCGTTGGACTAATTGGGTCGTCTAAAGAACTGTTGACTGTGAAATTGATAATGAAATTTCATTCTTGAATATTAAGTTTCAAATTAATTCATACAAAAATCAACAACCAGTGTTTTTAAATAAATTATATTCCAGATTAAGCAATCAAGTATTTTATGACGATTAAACCAGGTACTTTTGAACTGTCAAATACTATTTGATCGTAAACAAATCGTTAACTCAAACTAATAATACCCCCAAACGACCTAATGATTTTCAAATAGCTTCAAAACTTAAAAAAACATATTTTTTGAATAGTAGACAAAATATTGTAAATCAAGGCATGTTTAAAAAAAAAATTCGACTTAAATCACAAACACTTTTTACAGTTTTATCATTTTTTTTTTTTTGACGACCCGTTTAGCTCAGCGGTAGTTAACGCTGCCTGCTGTGCTATGGGTCCCGGGTTCAAATCCCGGTAGGGACAAACGTTTGTGTGATGAGCATCAACATTTGTTTCCGAGTCATGGATGTATCTATGTATAATATGTATGTATTTACAAAAAAAAGTATATATGTAGTATATCAACCATCTAGTATCCGTAACACAAGCCTCGTTGCTTACCACGGAGCTAGATGGCGCTGTGTAATAAACGTCCGGAAATATTTATTTATTTATTTATCATTAGAAGGTTTTACCATTACACATATCTGTAGATAATAATATGTTACTTGAACGACGGTTCGTTTGAACGTACTTGATTCTCAGAATATGTAATGTATCTGTATGGGTAGATTATTTATTCGCTGTATCATAAACGAAATATCAGCTAATTTCTAAGCAATCTCATCAGTTGAAAGCTGAACGTCAGGTACCTAGAAGATAGTTAGGATATATAGACATATCTACCAGCGTGATCGCTTGACTGGTTCTAGTAATCCATTGATTGTCTCTCCGTCATCTGCTCTAGAGAGCGTGCTGTACTTATTAAGCTATACATGTAGGTATATTGTTGTAATTGTCTTCAAGTCCCGCCATATTGGATACGAAGACACAAGTGTCTTGCTGCCTCTAAAACTAAGATTTTAACAGTTCGATTCAAGTACTTTTGTACAGTTTGTATTAGAAAAATGATTATTATTTATTGACATTTAGATGTATTTTTTATTTTGTATGGCACTGACGCTATAGCTAGATACAAAGTACCTCTGTTTCAGAAGTCATTGTCTTTTTCCTAATTACATTGTGAATTATCTTATCCAATAAAGACCAGTATTTTCAACATGAATACCAAAACAATAAGTAATTAAATAAATCCTTTGAGAAAAGGATACGTTAAGGATATCGACACAAAGATTGTTAAGTTAAGTTGAGACTCTTGTAAATGTATGGGCACGGGTCTGCTCTCATTTGAGAAGGATAACGCTTTAGTTCACCACGCTAGCTTAGTGAGGGTTGGCAGACTTCAAGCCATTGAGAGGAGAATCTCTCAGACATGCAGGTTTCTTCACGATAGTTTTCCTTCATGGATTGAGCACGTGCAGGATCGAACTCAAATCCTCAGACTTTACAGTCCACTGGTCACACCACTAGGCTAAAACAACTCTTTGTGAGAATATAAGAACTTACTCCATTTTAAATCTTAAGACTATTACTTCCAAAAAGCTTTGACTACATTTCTAGAAAGCTGTTCTTGAACTAACAGCAAAGTTTACATTCAAATAGCTGAATGTATGTTCGTAGTTTCACAACTCTATGCATTGCTTCAATTGAAACCTGCGAAATACGGTAGCATTGACAGCGAATGAAGACATAAATTAAATAAATTAATCATGTTTTTTATTCACACATTAGTACAATATATGTACATTTTTTAATCACATATAGATACCTAGGTTACCGTTTGAACACAATCTACCGGTACCTAAGTGATGATGTGGTCTAAAATGAAGCACGCTTATCTTGAAGATACCTATTCACTCGTGACTTGAAGACCCCCAAATTGTTGTCGTCGGTCGGTATAAACATACTACACAATACATATTATACCAGAAGACTTAGATATTAATAGATAAGATACAGATTCTATGTCGTTGGCCCCCACTCTAAAATTCCCTGTAGGGTGACATTTTTTTTTAAAATTAAAATTGAAAAAAAAGTACTGAAGAAAAAAATAGAAGTTAGTTCATGTATGTTTTTGCAAGTGTATGTGTGTTCTCTAAGAGAACTTTCTCAGAATATCTAGTTCTGTGTACGAATAGTTACTAGCGTGTTCCTACCCATTCAATTCCATTCAGTCATTCATTGCAGAGAGCGTGTTACTCTTAGTTTGAGAGCCACTGGCAGACACCGTTCACTGAGGCTGCCTCACTTCCCCCTATTTGCAGAAACGTAACGATCTGTGATTGCGTGAAAGATAATAACGATGCCAATGTATGTATGTATATAAACTCCGGGCTTTTTATAGATACTAAGACTTATTTACTTTCTCGTATAATTATGTATTTATTGTTCTGTATCTGCGTAATATTGTCGATGTTGTTTCTGATTTGTTTTGTGTAATATAAGTATAATAATAACTTTGAAAATGTATATAGAAAATACGGGAAATAAATGTAGTTACAAAATCGCCTAGTAGCTTTTTTGAGATATAAACAGTGTTGTCAAGAAATTGAAAAATATTATAATAATCTTAGAGCTGTAAATGTTTTAAAATCATTTTTATTGATTTCTTTATTTCTATGTGATTTGTATTTGAAAGGCGAATTTCATAGAGTTTTTTTTTTGAGGTAATGGCTCCATTGACAATGGCAACATTCGATGTTAATATTATTGTAATGTCTGTCTGTCTGTCAGTCTGAGTGACAGCTGACAGCTGTCAAGTGTGTCAACTCAAGCGAGTATTATGACAAATATTTACTCATTATTAACATCGTTCGTTTTAAGTAAGAGGAATAAACCTAGGAACACCCAGATTATATACGAAACCTAGCTTGGTTTTCCATACAAGACGAAATATATAAATGAAGATTGACTTGACTCGTTTCGAGAGTAATTCTCAGAAAAAGGTGACATTACAACAAAAGCGAATAAAGAAGAGTTATTAAATATGATACATACACCTGTAGTCAACGTATAGAATAATGATTTCGCAATAACGAACGAAGATAAAATATCATAAAAATAATATTCAATAAAAAAATACGGAGACTTTAATGTTTATTTATGGCAACAGCCACTGATTACGATTGCGGATCGGTTCCGTTTCCAATACATCGTACGGCAACA
The DNA here is from genome assembly GCA_905163465.1 of Craniophora ligustri. Lineage (NCBI taxonomy): Eukaryota > Metazoa > Arthropoda > Insecta > Lepidoptera > Noctuidae > Craniophora > Craniophora ligustri. The sequence continues at coordinate 1,212,917 of LR990963.1, forward strand.
GGGGAATTGCAGGGTAAATAATGCTATATACATATACCTGCAAATTGTGATTCTGTTACAGAATAAAGGGGTTTATTACAGATATTATTTGATACAAATGTGAACAATAACCCTGGAACCCCTAAAATTGATCGTATTTTTTTCTATTTTTATGTGAAAATCTTAATGCGGTTCACAGAATACATCTACTTACTAAGTTTCAACAATATAGTTCTTGTGGTTTCGGAAAAAAGTGGCTGTGACATACGGACAGACAGACATGATGAATCTCTAAGGGTTCCGTTTTTTGCCATTTGGCTACGGAACCCTAAAAAGGAGCTTTATGACAATATCTAACATACGCCTATGTTTAAGAAATCAGTAATATACCTAGTAACTTCAAAAGATGATGAAAATGATAACCACAACACAAAATTACTCTCAAAAGATATCTATCATCCCCTAAAAGTATTTAAAAACACGTCCATATTTTTTATCTTTCCATCTATCCTTATAAAAAGCTCTCAGAAAATCTCATCATATATTTTCAGCATTTAATAAGTCCAAACCCCAAACGTCGGAAATTAAATGTGTCAGATTGTGTTTTTTTTCTCGTTTCTTCCTTTTATTCCTATGACTGAAATAAACGCGGTTCTTGGAAGTAAATAATACCATCAATCTGGATCGAGGGGCTAAGCAGAGGGGTCGCTGGGTAAACCCCTATTATACTAAGAAGCTGTGACAAAGTAAGATGGAGGCGTGGCGGGAATATCCCTACGATGTACTATCTTGTGCGGTTGATAATGTTTTCTGAACTTTCATGTTGACCGCAAGCACTTGAAACATGAGATTAGAACTGAAGGATGTTTACGAAATATTAACCTTTTGATGAAATTCCACACCAATATTCTTACCGAATCATGGTTGGATTTATAACACACATTATTTTACAAACGCAGAAATTATATTTATACACATTGTCGCAATTCACGATACAGAAGTGAGTAGGTCTTTTAACAATCAAATAACATTCCACAAATTATACCCTTTATTTACTCCCCTGAATAAAACAGTGTACCAATAAATTACTACAAAATCTACGAAAAATTTGCGATACAATCATGGGCTAATTAGAGAATGCGAGTGTGTCTGAGACTTCAGCGAAATGTAGAAGAAAATTATATTATAAGTCAAGGAAATAAAAAAATATACTCATCTATCTGCCCGACCATACTATGACTATTACTAGGATAAAAGCCGTTAAAATAAAAAGTAATGTATATTTCAATGTCGAATATTCGCGTAACTATAAAATATAAATATCAATATCTACTTATTTATCTTCAAAACAGATTAGTAAATCTTTAGTATAAACTGTATTTTCCAGTCCATTCCTAGAACTAGTTTAAGTATAATGAATATGGCATCTGTTCCGAGCAGGATTACTCGATGATCGATGTTGGACGGCACAAGGAAAATGTAATTGATGTCCCAAAAGCACTTCGTATTGAAGAGTTTTGTATCCAGTTGGGTTCAATCAATCTATCGTCTACATAAAGACGATAGATTGATTCGAATAAATATTCCATTTTATTTCGTTCTATTTTTATTTCTCGTGGCTTCTGTAGCCGGCAGAGTAGATGGCCAAATAATGTGTCACTGGATGGCGGCACACAGACCGTCGCTCAGATATATTATGTATTTTTTTATTTTTTTTTATTTTTTTTCAACGTTTTAGTTCTAGGAAGTGCCAATTAATGTTACTATATTATGGATCTCTGGATCTTTGTAAAAACCAAGTGGGTTAGAGAATAATATCAATGTCTATGAAACATAAAAATTAATTTTAGAATTTTTGTTTCTCTATTTATTTGCTAGTTAAGAATGGGCGCTAAAACTGACTATTCATTAGTTTTTATTGCCCAATTATCGGGCCATCCGCTAGATGCGGGCGGCGCATGACCGATCGTCATGGCGATCTTTGGGGGAGACCTATGTCCAGCGGTGGACGTCTAACGGTTGATGTGATGATGATCATGATGAATTATCAGGCCCAGTTTTGTGTACAGTACTGATATTCAGCCGCATATTAATCTCCTTACGAAAGTACTCGTAATTGTTAGCTATATATTCTTAAGTACATCGAAACCCAACAATCCGTTTTGCTAAATCTTCTTCCCAGACAAAACAATAGGAAGTGGCAAAAGGGGTTTCGGGGTTTTTGGAAAATTCTGCAATATTTTTGTATGTTGTACTGTTAGTTTCTATTCGTTCAAACGTATTTAGTATCTCTTAGGCTATTGCGACTTAAATGAAATTGTCGTTTTACCTCTCCGTGCTTAAAGAGCTGGTTAAGCTCACAAACTACAAAAAGCTACATTATAAAAAGAAAATATTAGCACCACTTTTGTCTTAAAGCTCTTAGCATCACTTAAATAAAGCCCCCGTTTTAATACAGCTCACTTTATGCTCACTCCACATCTAACCTAGAGTTAATGAAAAATAAAAATCACGGGGTCTTACAATCCATTAGACCCTGTACCCAGATGCCGTAAGCCGTAGTCCCGTAACGGCCGTAACTGTGTTGCCCTCAAATTCTATTAATCCCATCTCGTCAAGTCGTCACGTAAATTAGTTAAGGGGAACTTAAAATTCGAGGGCGCAAGTTAACTGCGGTAGCGGGATCAAGGCTTTTTGGGATTCCGTACTCATAGGGTAAAAACGGGACCCTATTACTAAGACTTGTCTGTCTGTCACCAGGCTGTATCTCAAGAACCGCGATAGCTAGACAGTTGAAATGTTCACAAATTATGTATTTCTACTGCCTCTATAACAACAAATACTAAAAACCAAATAAAATATTTAAGGGCGCTCCGATACAACAAACGCGATTGTTTTGCCCTTTTTTGCTCGATATCAATAATAGCGACAGGCACTTGAAATATTTACAAAATACTCAATTGTATTTTTACTTTAATAACAAATGATAAAATTAAAATAAAATGGATATTTAAGGGGGGCTCCCATACAAAAAACGCAATTTTATGCTCTAATTTTGTACGGAACCTTTCGTGCGCGAGTCCGACTCGTATCTGGCCGGTTTTTTATACCACAAGCCTGGCAAACAAGCTTATGGCGCCCTGGTGATAAACGGTTACCGTACGGTGTACCGGTTAAGGTGTCGCCTGCGCGTTGCCAACCCTATAGAAACCGTTAAGACTTCTTAAATATAGAGTTAACCCCCAACGAACTCTGGTAACAATATAGAAGAAAATCCTAGAGTGGGGAAACGTTTATTTCATTAATTAATCATTAAAATCGTGCTAATGGTGCCTCTAGAAGAGTACTTACTTTTCAAAATACTGAGACTCTGTCCAATGACTATCATATCTTCACTTACCTGAAAAGAAAATAAATAATATCTTAATTGGTGTTCTACTTTAACAAAAAATGATTTACAAACAAGCAAATTTTAATGAGAACTCGACATGATTGTGAAGAATTGCAAGACATAAAGACATCGACATATTTACACAAGCTGATTATATGATGTTTGCCCTGATTGGCGTAGTGGCTGAGCGATCGGCTTGTGCCTCACGGAATGCGGGTTAGAGCCACGCACGTAGCAAATATTCGACGACCTTCGTTTAACTCAGCGGTAGTTGACGCTGCCTGCTGTGCTATGGGTCTCGGGTTCAAATCCCGGTAGGGACAAATGTTTGTGTGATGAGCATCAACATTTGTATCCGAGTCATGGATGTGTCTATGTATAATATGTATGTGTTTACAAAAATAAAGTATATATGTAGTATATCAACCATCTAGTATCCGTAACACAAGCCTCGTTGCTACCACGGAACTAGATGGCGCTGTGTAATAATATCTGGAAATATTTATTTATTTTATTTGTCTCACCTACAGGTTGTTGTTTTGAGTCTGAGTATTTATGTATGTGAAGTGTTTGTAATTGCACCCACGACACAGGAGAAAATCCTAATGTCACTACGTTTAATAAAATATTACCCAGGTCCAAAAATCCAGTTCTCCTACCAGAGGAGAATTTTATATCCCAGTATAAAATATGTACCTAAAGCACTTACATCCAAATCTACTTAAACTACTTCTTACACGCTTCAGTTTATCCCTTGCACCACACGTAAAAAATCAAATCCTTTACGAGTCCATCAAGCCAGGTAATAGAAACTGATAAATTAATTTGTCAAAAACTTAGTTGGAAATGTTGATTTTTTGTTATTGTTTGGTTGGTATTACCGTAGTTATAATCGAGTTTGGTGAAGTTGGCAGTGCCGATAGCGGTATCCGGATTAAAACGGATAAAATTAAGTTATGAGGTTATTTTGTGGGGAGAATTAACTCCGGTTAATGTAATAATTAATTTGTGTTTCGGTATTGTTAGGTTGGAAATGTTTTAAAGCGAGTCCTGTTAATTAGTCAAAGGCTAAGTGTAGACAATGTCTTTAGATGATTTCTTTAGTTGTTATATACCTATTGTCCTGGGCGACACAATGTAGGCACAGTAAGTTTGCGGAGCTGATTTTTATGTACCTATTCGCTGCCTCCCGCGGCTTTGCCCGCATGGTATATAGATAAAAAGTAGCCTAGTGTTAATCCAGGTCATAAACTATATGTATGCTAAATTTGATTCGAATCTGTTAAGCGGTTTTTGCGTGAAAGAGTAACATACATCCATACTTACAAACTATCACGTTTATAATATTAGTAGGATATAGAAACTCGTGTCATGTTGTTTGTCAGTAGCTTCTACTGATCTGATGAACTGATAATTATAATTTAACTTGACACACTGTGTCTCGTTTGGTCTAACTTGGGAGACAAAATAGTTTTAATTTATTGATTTCTGCAGACGAAGTTGCGAAAATAGCAGCTATTGTATACTGTATGGTTATACATACTGTATATGTATATGACGGCGCATGCGAGCGTCGTCGATAATGTCAAATGAGAGTGGCTGTTGTCAAAAAGTCGCTCTAGCGGAGCGTCGTGTGAATGGAAGCGGTGCGGATATCTTGTTTTGGAGACGAGCTAAACGGGAACCGCATGCGCGCCACGTCTGCGACGAATCTGCCTGAATAGTCTGCCCTAGTACCTATCTGATTATAATGAGAAGTCAGAAGCGATAATTATGATGCCTCCTGATCGAAAATACGCCCACAACAACTGAATACACGATGAATTCTGATGAAGGCCTTCCTGCGCCGACATATAATTATACATATACAGTTAATCCATTCCTAGTTGTAATTATTATGCCAATAACAGCTATTAATCAACTGTAATATCCCAATCAAAAGCAATAAAATTTACTTGAGTTCAACTATACGTAAATGATTTTTTTTACATCAGACCCGGCTCTCTGTAATACCCTCTGGCAATACCGGAAACATGAAAATTAGACTGTTAACCTTCCCCAAAATACGACAGCACCCGAGCTACAGGTACTCATAGCCTGGGGGCACCATTAACCCTTCCCTGCTGACGAGGGCGGCTGAGTGGAAAGATAACTAAGCGATACAATTCGCTTTCCTGTCTTTGAAGGGTTAAACAATTACGAATTCTGTAGAAAGATGCATATCACGTTATAAGTACTTTGATATTGTTGAAAAGATCGCATCAAGTCTATTGGCCCGGTCTGGCATTCTTTGGGTTCCATTCCCGGATCGAGAAGTTTATTATAATGTGCCAGAGGTAGGGTGAAAATCATTTTCTTAGAGATCTTGTTTTGATAGTGATACTTATGATGGCGTCGGTTTTGATAGAGATACTTATGATGGCGTCGGTTTTTAAGGCGTCGGATTTGATGGCGTCGATTTTGATGGCGTCGGTTTTGATAGAGATACTCATAATGGCGTCGGTATTGATGGCGTCAGTTTTGAGGGCGTCGGTTATGATGGCGTCGATTTAGATGGCGTCGGTTTTGATGGCGTCGGTTTTGATAGTGATACTTATGATGGCGTCGGTTTTGATAGAGATACTTACGATGGCGTTAATTTTGATGGCGTCGGTTTTAGTAGAAATACTTATGATGACGTCGGTTTTGGTAGAAATACTTAGGATGGCGTCGGTTTTGATAGAGATACTTATGATGGCGTCGGTATTGATGGCGTCAGTTTTGAGGGCGTCGGTTTTGATGGCGTCGGTTTTGATAGTGATACTCATAATGGCGTCGGTATTGATGGCGTCAGTTTTGAGGGCGTCGGTTTTGATGGCGTCGATTTAGATGGCGTCGGTTTTGATGGCGTCGGTTTTGATGGCGTCGGTTTTGATGGCGTCGGTTTTGATGGCGTCGGTTTTGATTGTGTTACTTTTGATGGCGTCGGATTTGATAGAAATACTTAGGATGGCGTCGGTGTTGATGGCGTCGGTTTTGATTGCGTTGGTTTTGATAGAGATACTTATGATGGCGTCGGTTTTGATAGAGATACTTATGATGGCGTCAGTTTTGATAGAGATACTAAGGGTGGCGTCGGTTTTGATACAGATACTAAGGATGGCGTCGGTTTTGATGGCGTCGGTTTTGATAGAGATACTCATAATGGCGTCGGTATTGATGGCGTCAGTTTTGAGGGCGTCGGTTTTGATGGCGTCGATTTAGATGGCGTCGGTTTTGATGTGATACTTATGATGGCGTCGGTTTTGATAAAAATACTTATGATGGCGTCGGTTTTGATAGAGATACTTATGACGGCGTCGGTTTTGATGGCGTCGGATTTGATAGAAATACTTAGGATGGCGTCGGTGTTGATGGCGTCGGTTTTGATGGCGTTGGTTTTGATAGAGATACTTACGATGGCGTCGGTTTTAGTAGAAATACTTATGATGACGTCGGTTTTGGTAGAAATACTTAGGATGGCGTCGATATTGATAGAGATACTTATGATGGCGTCGATTTTGATAGCTTCGGTTTTGATAGAGATGCTTATTATGGCGTCGATGCTGATGGCGTCGGTTTTGATAAAGATACATTTGATGGCGTCGATTTTGTAGGCGTCGGTTTTGATGGCGTCGGTTTTAATATAGATACTTATGATGGCGTCGATTTTGGTAGAAATACTTATGATGGCGTCGGTTTTGATAAAGATACTTATGATAGCTTCGGTTTTGATAGAAATATTTGTGATGGCGTCGGTTTTGATCGAAATACTTATGACGGCGTCGGTTTTGATAAAGATACTTATGATAGCTTCGGTTTTGATAGAAATATTTGTGATGGCGTCGGTTTTGATCGAAATACTTATGACGGCGTCGGTTTTGATGGCGTCGGATTTGATATAAATACTTAGGATGGCGTCGGTTTTGATAGAGATACTTATGATGGCGTCGGTTTTGATAAAAATACTTATGATGGCGTCGGTTTTGATAGAGATACTTATGACGGCGTCGGTTTTGATGGCGTCGGATTTGATAGAAATACTTAGGATGGCGTCGGTGTTGATGGCGTCGGTTTTGATGGCGTTGGTTTTGATAGAGATACTTATGATGGCGTCGGTTTTGATAGAGATACTAAGGGTGGTGTCGGTTTTGATAGAGATACTTATGATGGCGTCGGTTTTGATGGCGTCGGATTTGATGGCGTCGATTTTGATGGCGTCGGTTTTGATAGAGATACTCATAATGGCGTCGGTATTGATGGCGTCAGTTTTGAGGGCGTCGGTTTTGATGGCGTCGATTTAGATGGCGTCGGATTTGATGGCGTCGGTTTTGATAGTGATACTTATGATGGCGTCGGTTTTGATAGAGATACTTACGATGGCGTTAATTTTGATGGCGTCGGTTTTAGTAGAAATACTTATGATGACGTCGGTTTTGGTAGAAATACTTAGGATGGCGTCACTTTTGATAGAGATACTTATGATGGCGTCGGTATTGATGGCGTCAGTTTTGAGGGCGTCGGTTTTGATGGCGTCGATTTTGATGGCGTCGGTTTTGATACAGATACTTATGATGGCGTCGGTTTTGATAGAGATACTTATGATGGCGTCGGTTTTGATAGAGATACTTATGATGGCGTCGGTTTTGATACAGATACTTACGATGGCGTCGGTTTTGATAGAGATACTTATGATGGCGTCGGTTTTGATACAGATACTTATGATGGCGTCGGTTTTGATAGAGATACTTGTGATGGCGTCGGATTTGATAGAGATACTTATGATGGCGTCGGTTTTGATACAGATACTAAGGATGGTGTCGGTTTTGATGGCGTCGGTTTTGATAGAGATTCTCATAATGGCGTCGGTATTGATGGCGTCAGTTTTGAGGGCGTCGGTTTTGATGGCGTCGATTTAGATGGCGTCGGTTTTGAAGTGATACTTATGATCGCGTCGGTTTTGATAGAGATACTTACGATGGCGTTAATTTTGATGGCGTCGGTTTTAGTAGAAATACTTATGATGACGTCGGTTTTGGTAGAAATACTTAGGATGGCGTCGATATTGATAGAGATACTTATGATGGCGTCGATTTTGATAGCTTCGGTTTTGATAGAGATGCTTATTACGGCGTCGATGCTGATGGCGTCGGTTTTGATAAAGATACATTTGATGGCGTCGATTTTGTAGGCGTCGATTTTGATGGCGTCGGTTTTGATGGCGTCGGTTTTTATATAGATACTTATGATGGCGTCGATTTTGGTAGAAATTGTTATGATGGCGTCGGTTTTGATGGCGTCGGTTTTGATAGAAATACTTATGATGGCGTCGGTTTTGATAAAGATACTTATGATAGCTTCGGTTTTGATATAAATATTTATGATGGCGTCGGTTTTGATCGAAATACTTATGACGGCGTCGGTTTTAATGGCGTCGGATTTGATATAAATACTTAGGATGGCGTCGGTTTTGATAGAGATACTTATGATGGCGTCGGTTTTGATAAAAATACTTATGATGGCGTCGGTTTTGATAGAGATACTTATGACGGCGTCGGTTTTGATGGCGTCGGATTTGATAGAAATACTTAGGATGGCGTCGGTGTTGATGGCGTCGGTTTTGATGGCGTTGGTTTTGATAGAGATACTTATTATGGCATCGGTGTTAATGGCGTCGATTTTGATGGCGTCGGTTTTAATATAGATACTTATGACGGCGTCGGTTTTGATGGCGTCGGATTTGATAGAAATACTTAGGATGGCGTCGGTGTTGATGGCGTCGGTTTTGATTGCGTTGGTTTTGATAGAGATACTTATGATGGCGTCGGTTTTGATAGAGATACTTATGATGGCGTCAGTTTTGATAGAGATACTAAGGGTGGTGTCGGTTTTGATAGAGATACTTATGATGGCGTCGGTTTTGATGGCGTCGGATTTGATGGCGTCGATTTTGATGGCGTCGGTTTTGATAGAGATACTTGTGATGGCGTCGGATTTGATAGAGATACTTACGATGACTTCGGTTTTGATAGAGATACTTATGATGGCGTCGGTTTTGGTTAAGAAACTTATGACGGCGTCGGTTTTGATAGAAATACTTATGATGGCGTCGGTTTTGATGGCGTCGATTTAAATGGCGTCGGTTTTGATGGCGTCGGTTTTGATAGAGATACTTATGATGGCATCGGTTTTGATAGAGATACTTATGATGGTGTCGATTTTGATGGCGTCGATTTTGATGGCGTCGGTTTTGATAGAAATTGTTATGATGGCGTCGGTTTTGCTGGTGTCGGTTTTGATAGAAATACTTATGATGGCGTCGGTTTTGATAGAGATACTTATGATGGCGTCGGTATTGATGGCGTCAGTTTTGAGGGCGTCGGTTTTGATGGTGTGGATTTTGATGGCGTCGGTTTTGATAGTGATACTCATAATGGCGTCGGTATTGATGGCGTCAGTTTTGAGGGCGTCGGTTTTGATGGCGACGATTTAGATGGCGTCGGTTTTGATGGCGTCGGTTTTGATAGTGATACTTATGATGGCGTCGGTTTTGATACAGATACTTATGATGGCGTCGGTTTTGATACAGATACTTATGATGGCGTCGGTTTTGATACAGATACTTATGATGGCGTCGGTTTTGATAGAGATACTTATGATGGCGTCGGTATTGATGGCGTCAGTTTTGAGGGCGTCGGTTTTGATGGTGTGGATTTTGATGGCGTCGGTTTTGATAGTGATACTCATAATGGCGTCGGTATTGATGGCGTCAGTTTTGAGGGCGTCGGTTTTGATGGCGTCGATTTAGATGGCGTCGGTTTTGATGGCGTCGGTTTTGATGGCGTCGGTTTTGATAGTGATACTTACGATGGCGTTAATTTTGATGGCGTTGGTTTTAGTAGAAATACTTATGATGACGTCGGTTTTGGTAGAAATACTTAGGATGGCGCCGGTTTTGATAGAGATACTTATGATGGCGTCGGTATTGATGGCGTCAGTTTTGAGGGCGTCGGTTTTGATGACGTCGATTTTGATGGCGTCGGTTTTGATAGTGATACTCATAATGGCGTCGGTATTGATGGCGTCAGTTTTGAGGGCGTCGGTTTTGATGGCGTCGATTTAAATGGCGTCGGTTTTGATGGCGTCGGTTTTGATAGAGATACTTATGATGGCATCGGTTTTGATAGAGATACTTATGATGGTGTCGATTTTGATGGCGTCGATTTTGATGGCGTCGGTTTTGATGGCGTCGATTTTGATGGCGTCGGTTTTGATAGAGATACTTATGATAGCGTCAGTTTTGATAGAGATACTTATGATAGCGTCGATTTTGATAGCGTCGGTTTTTATAGAGATGCTTATTATGGCGTCGATGCTGATGGCGTCGGTTTTGATAAAGATACATTTGATGGCGTCGGTTTTGATAGAGATACTTATGATGGGGTCGGTTTTGATGGCGTCGGTTTTGATGGCGTCGGCTTTGATGACGTCGGTTTTGATAGAGATACTTATGATGGCGTCGGTTTTGATAGAGATACTTATGATGGCGTCGATTTTGATAAAGATACTTATGATGGCGTCGGTTTTGATAGAGATACTTATGATGGCGTCAGTTTTAATAGAGATACTAAGGATGGTGTCGGTTTTGATAGAGATACTTATGATGGCGTCGGTTTTGATGGCGTCGATTTTGATGGCGTCGGTTTTGATAGAGATACTCATAATGGAGTCGGTATTGATGGCGTCAGTTTTGAGGGCGTCGGTTTTGATGGCGTCGATTTAGATGGCGTCGGTTTTGATGGCGTCGGTTTTGATGGTGATACTTATGATGGCGTCGGTTTTGATAGAGATACTTACGATGGCGTTAATTTTGATGGCGTCGGTTTTAGTAGAAATACTAATGATGACGTCGGTTTTGGTAGAAATACTTAGGATGGCGTCGGTTTTGATAGAGATACTTATGATGGCGTCAGTTTTGATAGAGATACTAAGGATGGTGTCGGTTTTGATAGAGATACTTATGATGGCGTCGGTATTGATGGCGTCAGTTTTGAGGGCGTCGGTTTTGATGGCGTCGATTTTGATGGCGTTGGTTTTGATAGAGATACTCATAATGGCGTCGGTATTGATGGCGTCAGTTTTGAGGGCGTCGGTTTTGATGGCGTCGATTTAGATGGCGTCGGTTTTGATGGCGTCGGTTTTGATAGAAATACTTATGATGGCGTCGGTTTTGATAAAGATACTTATGATAGCTTCGGTTTTGATATAAATATTTATGATGGCGTCGGTTTTGATCGAAATACTTATGACGGCGTCGGTTTTAATGGCGTCGGATTTGATATAAATACTTAGGATGGCGTCGGTTTTGATAGAGATACTTATGATGGCGTCGGTTTTGATAAAAATACTTATGATGGCGTCGGTTTTGATAGAGATACTTATGACGGCGTCGGTTTTGATGGCGTCGGATTTGATAGAAATACTTAGGATGGCGTCGGTGTTGATGGCGTCGGTTTTGATGGCGTTGGTTTTGATAGAGATACTTATTATGGCATCGGTGTTAATGGCGTCGATTTTGATGGCGTCGGTTTTAATAAAGATACTTATGACGGCGTCGGTTTTGATGGCGTCGGATTTGATAGAAATACTTAGGATGGCGTCGGTGTTGATGGCGTCGGTTTTGATTGCGTTGGTTTTGATAGAGATACTTATGATGGCGTCGGTTTTGATAGAGATACTTATGATGGCGTCAGTTTTGATAGAGATACTAAGGGTGGTGTCGGTTTTGATAGAGATACTTATGATGGCGTCGGTTTTGATGGCGTCGGATTTGATGGCGTCGATTTTGATGGCGTCGGTTTTGATAGAGATACTTGTGATGGCGTCGGATTTGATAGAGATACTTACGATGACTTCGGTTTTGATAGAGATACTTATGATGGCGTCGGTTTTGGTTAAGAAACTTATGACGGCGTCGGTTTTGATAGAAATACTTATGATGGCGTCGGTTTTGATGGCGTCGATTTAAATGGCGTCGGTTTTGATGGCGTCGGTTTTGATAGAGATACTTATGATGGCATCGGTTTTGAGAGAGATACTTATGATGGTGTCGATTTTGATGGCGTCGATTTTGATGGCGTCGGTTTTGATAGAAATTGTTATGATGGCGTCGGTTTTGCTGGTGTCGGTTTTGATAGAAATACTTATGATGGCGTCGGTTTTGATAGAGATACTTATGATGGCGTCGGTATTGATGGCGTCAGTTTTGAGGGCGTCGGTTTTGATGGTGTGGATTTTGATGGCGTCGGTTTTGATAGTGATACTCATAATGGCGTCGGTATTGATGGCGTCAGTTTTGAGGGCGTCGGTTTTGATGGCGTCGATTTAGATGGCGTCGGTTTTGATGGCGTCGGTTTTGATGGCGTCGGTTTTGATAGTGATACTTACGATGGCGTTAATTTTGATGGCGTTGGTTTTAGTAGAAATACTTATGATGACGTCGGTTTTGGTAGAAATACTTAGGATGGCGCCGGTTTTGATAGAGATACTTATGATGGCGTCGGTATTGATGGCGTCAGTTTTGAGGGCGTCGGTTTTGATGACGTCGATTTTGATGGCGTCGGTTTTGATAGTGATACTCATAATGGCGTCGGTATTGATGGCGTCAGTTTTGAGGGCGTCGGTTTTGATGGCGTCGATTTAAATGGCGTCGGTTTTGATGGCGTCGGTTTTGATAGAGATACTTATGATGGCATCGGTTTTGATAGAGATACTTATGATGGTGTCGATTTTGATGGCGTCGATTTTGATGGCGTCGGTTTTGATGGCGTCGATTTTGATGGCGTCGGTTTTGATAGAGATACTTATGATAGCGTCAGTTTTGATAGAGATACTTATGATGGCGTCGATTTTGATAGCGTCGGTTTTTATAGAGATGCTTATTATGGCGTCGATGCTGATGGCGTCGGTTTTGATAAAGATACATTTGATGGCGTCGGTTTTGATGGCGTCGGTTTTGATAGAGATACTTATGATGGGGTCGGTTTTGATGGCGTCGGTTTTGATGGCGTCGGCTTTGATGACGTCGGTTTTGATAGAGATACTTATGATGGCGTCGGTTTTGATAGAGATACTTATGATGGCGTCGATTTTGATAAAGATACTTATGATGGCGTCGGTTTTGATAGAGATACTTATGATGGCGTCAGTTTTAATAGAGATACTAAGGATGGTGTCGGTTTTGATAGAGATACTTATGATGGCGTCGGTTTTGATGGCGTCGGATTTGATGGCGTCGGTATTGATGGCGTCAGTTTTGAGGGCGTCGGTTTTGATGGCGTCGATTTAGATGGCGTCGGTTTTGATGGCGTCGGTTTTGATGGTGATACTTATGATGGCGTCGGTTTTGATAGAGATACTTACGATGGCGTTAATTTTGATGGCGTCGGTTTTAGTAGAAATACTAATGATGACGTCGGTTTTGGTAGAAATACTTAGGATGGCGTCGGTTTTGATAGAGATACTTATGATGGCGTCAGTTTTGATAGAGATACTAAGGATGGTGTCGGTTTTGATAGAGATACTTATGATGGCGTCGGTATTGATGGCGTCAGTTTTGAGGGCGTCGGTTTTGATGGCGTCGATTTTGATGGCGTTGGTTTTGATAGAGATACTCATAATGGCGTCGGTATTGATGGCGTCAGTTTTGAGGGCGTCGGTTTTGATGGCGTCGATTTAGATGGCGTCGGTTTTGATGGCGTCGGTTTTGATAGTGATACTTATGATGGCGTCGGTTTTGATAGAGATACTTACGATGGCGTTAATTTTGATGGCGTCGGTTTTAGTAGAAATACTTATGATGACGTCGGTTTTGGTAGAAATACTTAGGATGGCGTCACTTTTGATAGAGATACTTATGATGGCGTCGGTATTGATGGCGTCAGTTTTGAGGGCGTCGGTTTTGATGGCGTCGGTTTTAGTAGAAATACTTATGATGACGTCGGTTTTGGTAGAAATACTTAGGATGGCGTCGGTTTTGATAGAGATACTTATGATGACGTCGATTTTGATAGCGTCGGTTTTGATAGAGATGCTTATTATGGCGTCGATGCTGATGGCGTCGGTTTTGATAAAGATACATTTGATGGCGTCGATTTTGATGGCGTCGGTTTTGATGGCGTCGGTTTTAATATAGATACTTATGATGGCGTCGATTTTGATAGAAATTGTGATGATGGCGTCGGTTTTGATGGCGTCGGTTTTGATAGAAATACTTATGATGGCGTCGGTTTTGATTGAGATACATATGATGGCGTCAGTTTTTATAGAGATATCTATGATGGCGTCGGTTTTGATAGAGAAACTTACGATGGCTTCGGTTTTGATTGAGATACTTATGATGGCGTCGGTTTTGATTGAGATACTTATGATGGCGTCGGTTTTGGTTAAGAAACTTATGACTGCGTCGGTTTTGATAGAAATACTTATGATGGCGTCGGTTTTGATGGCGTCGATTTAGATGGCGTCGGTTTTGATGGCGTCGGTTTTGATAGAGATACTTATGATGGCATCGGTTTTGATAGAGATACTTATGATGGCGTCGATTTTGATGGCGTCGGTTTTGTAGGCGTCGATTTTGATGGCGTCGGTTTTGATAGAGATACTTATGATGGCGTCAGTTTTGATAGAGATACTTATGATGGCGTCGATTTTGATAGCGTCGGTTTTTATAGAGATGCTTATTATGGCGTCGATGCTGATGGCGTCGGTTTTGATAAAGATACATTTGATGGCGTCGGTTTTGATGGCGTCGGTTTTGATAGAGATACTTATGATGGGGTCGGTTTTGATGGCGTCGGTTTTGATGGCGTCGGCTTTGATGACGTCGGTTTTGATAGAGATACTTATGATGGCGTCGGTTTTGATAGAGATACTTATGATGGCGTCGGTTTTGATAAAGTTACTTATGATAGCATCGGTTTTAATAGAAATATTTATGATGGCGTCAGTTTTGATGGCGTCAGATTTGATGGCGTCGATTTTGATGACGTCGGTTTAGATGGCGTCGGTTTTCATAGAGATACTTATGATGGCGTCGGTCTTGATAAAGATACTTATGATGGCGTCGGTTTTGATAGAGATACTTATGATGGCGTCGATTTTGATGGCGTCGGTTTTGATGGCGTTGATTTTGATGGCGTCGGTTTTGATAGAGATACATATGATGGCGTCGGTTTTTATAGAGATACTTATGATGGGGTCGGTTTTGATGGCGTCGGTTTTGATGCCGTCGGTTTTGATGGCGTTGGTTTTGGTGGCGTCGGTTTTGATAGAGAAACTTATAATGGCGTCGGTATTGATGGCGTCGGTTTTAATATAGATACTTATGATGGCTTCGATTTTGATAGAAATTGTTATGATGGCGTCGGTTTTGATGGTGTCGGTTTTGATAGAAATACTTATGATGGCGTCAGTTTTGATAGAGATACTAAGGATGGTGTCGGTTTTGATAGAGAAACTTATGATGGCGTCGGTTTTGATGGCGTCGGTTTTGATGGCGTCGATTTTGATGGCGTTGGTTTTGATAGATACTCATAATGGCGTCGGTATTGATGGCGTCAGTTTTGAGGGCGTCGGTTTTGATGGCGTCGATTTAGATGGCGTCGGTTTTGATGGCGTCGGTTTTGATAGTGATACTTATGATGGCGTCGGTTTTGATAGAGATACTTACGATGGCGTTAATTTTGATGGCGTCGGTTTTAGTAGAAATACTTATGATGACGTCGGTTTTGGTAGAAATACTTAGGATGGCGTCGGTTTTGATAGAGATACTTATGATGGCGTCGGTATTGATGGCGTCAGTTTTGAGGTTGTCGGTTTTGATGGCGTCGATTTTGATGGCGTCGGTTTTGATAGAGATACTCATAATGGCGTCGGTATTGATGGCGTCAGTTTTGAGGGCGTCGGTTTTGATGGCGTCGATTTAGATGGCGTCGGTTTTGATAGTGATACTTATGATGGCGTCGGTTTTGATAGAGATACTTACGATGGCGTTAATTTTGATGTTGTCGGTTTTAGTAGAAATACTTATGATGACGTCGGTTTTGGTAGAAATACTTAGGATGGCGTCGGTTTTGATAGAGATACTTATGATGGCGTCGATTTTGATAGAGATACTAAGGATGGTGTCGGTTTTGATAGAGATACTTATGATGGCGTCGGTTTTGATGGCGTCGGTTTTGATGGCGTAGATTTTGATGGCGTCGGTTTTGATAGAGATACTCATAATGGCGTCGGTATTGATGGCGTCAGTTTTGAGGGCGTCGGTTTTGATGGCGACGATTTAGATGGCGTCGGTTTTGATGGCGTCGGTTTTGATAGTGATACTTATGATGGCGTCGGTTTTGATACAGATACTTATGATGGCGTCGGTTTTGATACAGATACTTATGATGGCGTCGGTTTTGATACAGATACTTATGATGGCGTCGGTTTTGATACAGATACTTATGATGGCGTCGGTTTTGATAGAGATACTTATGATGGCGTCAGTTTTGATAGAGATACTAAGGATGGTGTCGGTTTTGATACAGATACTTATGATGGCGTCGGTTTTGATACAGATACTTATGATGGCGTCGGTTTTGATAGAGATACTTATGATGGCGTCAGTTTTGATAGAGATACTAAGGATGGTGTCGGTTTTGATAGAGATACTCATAATGGCGTCGGTATTGATGGCGTCAGTTTTGAGGGCGTCGGTTTTGATGGCGTCGATTTAGATGGCGTCGGTTTTGATGGCGTCGGTTTTGATAGTGATACTTATGATGGCGTCGGTTTTGATAGAGATACTTACGATGGCGTTAATTTTGATGGCGTCGGTTTTAGTAGAAATACTTATGATGACGTCGGTTTTGGTAGAAATACTTAGGATGGCGTCGGTTTTGATAGAGATACTTATGATGGCGTCGGTATTGATGGCGTCAGTTTTGAGGTTGTCGGTTTTGATGGCGTCGATTTTGATGGCGTCGGTTTTGATAGAGATACTCATAATGGCGTCGGTATTGATGGCGTCAGTTTTGAGGGCGTCGGTTTTGATGGCGTCGATTTAGATGGCGTCGGTTTTGATAGTGATACTTATGATGGCGTCGGTTTTGATAGAGATACTTACGATGGCGTTAATTTTGATGTTGTCGGTTTTAGTAGAAATACTTATGATGACGTCGGTTTTGGTAGAAATACTTAGGATGGCGTCGGTTTTGATAGAGATACTTATGATGGCGTCGATTTTGATAGAGATACTAAGGATGGTGTCGGTTTTGATAGAGATACTTATGATGGCGTCGGTTTTGATGGCGTCGGTTTTGATGGCGTAGATTTTGATGGCGTCGGTTTTGATAGAGATACTCATAATGGCGTCGGTATTGATGGCGTCAGTTTTGAGGGCGTCGGTTTTGATGGCGACGATTTAGATGGCGTCGGTTTTGATGGCGTCGGTTTTGATAGTGATACTTATGATGGCGTCGGTTTTGATACAGATACTTATGATGGCGTCGGTTTTGATACAGATACTTATGATGGCGTCGGTTTTGATACAGATACTTATGATGGCGTCGGTTTTGATACAGATAATTATGATGGCGTCGGTTTTGATAGAGATACTTATGATGGCGTCAGTTTTGATAGAGATACTAAGGATGGTGTCGGTTTTGATACAGATACTTATGATGGCGTCGGTTTTGATACAGATACTTATGATGGCGTCGGTTTTGATAGAGATACTTATGATGGCGTCAGTTTTGATAGAGATACTAAGGATGGTGTCGGTTTTGATAGAGATACTCATAATGGCGTCGGTATTGATGGCGTCAGTTTTGAGGGCGTCGGTTTTGATGGCGTCGATTTAAATGGCGTCGGTTTTGAAGTGATACTTATGATGGCGTCGGTTTTGATAGAGATACTTACGATGGCGTTAATTTTGATGGCGTCGGTTTTAGTAGAAATACTTATGATGACGTCGGTTTTGGTAGAAATACTTAGGATGGCGTCGATATTGATAGAGATACTTATGATGGCGTCGATTTTGATAGCTTCGGTTTTGATAGAGATGCTTATTATGGCGTCGATGCTGATGGCGTCGGTTTTGATAAAGATACATTTGATGGCGTCGATTTTGTAGGCGTCGATTTTGATGGCGTCGGTTTTGATGGCGTCGGTTTTGATAAAGATACTTATGATAGCTTCGGTTTTGATAGAAATATTTATGATGGCGTCGGTTTTGATCGAAATACTTATGACGGCGTCGGTTTTGATGGCGTCAGATTTGATAGAAATACTTAGGATGTCGTCGGTTTTGATAAAGATACTTATGATAGCGTCGGTTTTGATAGATATATTTATGATGGCGTCGGTTTTGATGGCGTCGATTTTGATGACGTCGGTTTTGATGGCGTCGGTTTTGATGACATCGGTTTTGATAGCGTCGGTTTTGATAGAGATACTTATGAAGGCGTCGGTTTTGATAGAGATACTTATGATGGCGTCGATTTTTATAAAGATACTTATGATGGCGTCGGTTTTGATAGAAATATTTATGACGGCGTCGGTTTTGATGGCGTCGGTTTTGATAGAGATACTTATGAAGGCGTCGGTTTTGATAGAGATACTTATGATGGCGTCGATTTTTATAAAGATACTTATGATGGCGTCGGTTTTGATAGAGATACTTATGAAGGCGTCGGTTTTGATACAGATACTTATGATGGCGTCGGTTTTTATAGAGATACTTATGATGGCGTCGGTTTTGATAGAGATTCTTATGATGGCGTCGATTTTTATAAAGATACTTATGATGGCGTCGGTTTTGATAGAAATATTTATGACGGCGTCGGTTTTGATGGCGTCGGTTTTAATATAGATACTTATGATGGCGTCGATTTTGATAGAAATTGTTATGATGGCGTCGGTTTTGATGGCGTCGGTTTTGATAGAGATACTTATGATCGCGTCGATTTTGATAGCGTCGGTTTTGATTGAGATGCTTATTATGGCGTCGATGCTGATGGCGTCGGTTTTGATAAAGATACATTTGATGGCGTCGATTTTGTAGGCATCCATTCTGATGGCGTCGGTTTTAATATAGATACTTATGATGGCGTCGATTTTGATAGAAATTGTTATGATGGCGTCGGTTTTGATGGCGTCGGTTTTGATAGAGATACTTATGATGGCGTCGGTTTTCATGGCGCCGGTTTTGATGGCGTCGGTTTTGATAGAAATATTTATGACGGCGTCGGTTTTGATGGCGTCGGTTTTGATAGAGATACTTATGAAGGCGTCGGTTTTGATAGAGATACTTATGATGGCGTCGATTTTTATAAAGATACTTATGATGGCGTCGGTTTTGATAGAGATACTTATGAAGGCGTCGGTTTTGATACAGATACTTATGATGGCGTCGGTTTTTATAGAGATACTTATGATGGCGTCGGTTTTGATAGAGATTCTTATGATGGCGCCGATTTTGATGGCGTTGGTTTTCATAAAGATACTTATGATACATAAAAAACCTGACGCCAACAAAACTGACGCCATTAATAACGACACCAACAAAACCTACGCAATTAATATTGACGCCAACAATAGTGTCTCAATCAAATCCAACGCCATAAATACTGTCTCATATCAAAACCGACGCCAACGAAATCGACGCTATTAAAACCGACGCCGTCAGTACCGATGCCAACAATTGTGTTTCTATCAAAAAGACGCCACCAAAACCGACGCCATCAATGTCGATGCCAAAAATAGTTTCTCTTTCTAAATCGACGCTACCAAAAGTATCTCTATCATAACCGACGCCATCAAAACCGATGCCATCGGAACCGACGCCGTCAAAACCGACGCCTTGATAGTGTCTCCATCAAAACCGACGCCATCAATAGTGTTTCTATTAAAACCGACGCCATCAAAACCGACGCCATCGGAACCGTAGCATCAAAACCGACGCCATCAATAGTGTCTCTATTAAAACCGACGCTATCAAAACCGACGCCATCTGAACCGTCGCCATCAAAACCGACGCGATAAAAATCGACGCCTTCAATAGTGTCTCTATTAAATCAGACGCCATCAAAACCGACGCAATCAATAGTATCTCTATAAAACCGACGCCATCAGAACCGTCACCATCAAAACCGCCGCCATCAAAACCGACGCCATCAAAACCGACGCCATCAAAACCGACGCCATCAAATCCGACGCCATCAAAACCGACGCCATCAATACCTAACAAAAGTATCTCTATCAAAACTAGAGTTACTAGAATAGTGAACCTTCATGTTTGTGATACCATAGCTGTATAATCAGTAAAAGCCAATTATCATCATCATCAACGTATCAACCGTTAGACGTCCACTGCTGGACATAGGTCTCCCTCAAGGAGACCGGGACCCTCAAGGAGATGCGGGCAGCGCATGAACGGTCGCCACGACGACCGTTCATGCGCTGCCCGCATCCAGCGGATTCCAGCGACCTTCACCAGGTCGTCAGTCCACCTTGCCAGTCCATTGTAAAAGATAATGCTAGCTATAATTGGGCTAAAAAGGCACATAAAAGAACCATTGTTTTTAGTACACAGCCTAGTAGCGTCACTAGTGGACTGAGTTCGAATTCTTGGCATGTGGCACTGACTTTTCATAGTTTTGTGCTTATTTATCTCTACTCAATCGGTGAAGACAAACATCGTGAAGAAACCAGATGGTGTGTGAACTCTACCAACCGACAATAGGCTAACGTAGTGGACAATTACCTTATCCATCTCAAACGAGAGGAGACATATGCCCAGCAGTGGGGCTGCAAATGGGATAGAACGAGAGAGAGAAATGCTACTGTAGAGAGATATCCTCTAGTCTCCACATTCATAAAAATACCTGGTTTTGGCAAGCGTCGTGCCATATTATAATTCGGCAACTAACTGACGTTCCCATGTGCCCTTAACCTGAGGACACTCGAGGAGACCAGAGTTTTCAAAAACAAACTTATTTTCTCGTTGTCTGTACTTGTCGAAGAAATACTTGACAAGTCACGTCCATGAATAATATCAGGTGTGGTTAAAATGAAAATAGCTGGGTACACGGCGGCGGACCCATCAAGTTTAACAAACCCTGCCATGTTTTATAATAAATTTAGTGAGTGTTATCTGATAGTAAATATTTTGAAAAATTGCTTTTGTTCTTCTTCTTTTAATATTTTTATTTTAATATATGCATAAACACGGATTTTACCACGGTATAATGATGTTATGACAACAAATGCTGTAAAGGATCCAAAACTTCAGGATTAAATTACATCAATACACTGCGATAAATACCGCAGAAAGGTTTATTTCAACGTCTAATATTCGTGTAAATGTAAAAATTCAGTATTTGAGCTTCTAATAAAGATTTTGGACCCAAGATATCGTAGTAGTTGCAACAAGTTTACAATTGAGGCAATTTCAAATTAGTACGTGATCGCCACCCTAACTCCCTACCACTGCAACTCCTGTAAGCCAGGATCAACAATAGTAACCATCCAGAAAATCGTCGAGACGATGAAGCCTGAGGTATCCAGGGTAACGATTTTAACTGACGTGGAACCCGCAGTGAAATAAATCATGAAATTAAATACGAGTACCGTTTTACCACTTGCAATTGAGGCGGTTTAATTTTTTGGAAGAACCCCTTAGTATACACGTCATTATAATTAAAAGCTTTCAGGCTATTAACTGTAACTATTTGAAGACCCGACTAGCGCAGCGATATTTAAGACTACCTTCTATAGTAAGAGTCCCGAATGTAAATCCGGATAGGGGTAAATTTTCGTGTGATAAGCATGCACATTTGTACTGGAGTCATGGATATTTCTATGTATAATATGTATGTATTTACAAAATATAAAATCTATGTAGTGTATCAAACATCTAGTATTCTTATCACAAGCCTCGTTGCTTAGCTCGGAACTAGATGGCGCTGTGTCGTAAAGAATATATTTATTTATTGTAGGATATATCTATAATATGTTTACGTTTACCTACAACGTTGCGTTAACTTTCCAGACGCCCGCGGTTCCGGCCAAAGTTAGAAATCAGACTTTATTACAAACACGAAACAAGGCTTTACGTAGTATGATGAAAACTTATTAATACTCTTCAATTTACAGGAAACTTTCATAAGCTCAATATTCTGAGAAAGGTTAATTTCTGTTTTAAACTTCTCAGCATCATTTTTTTACCTGTGTTGCAGTATGTGGACCAATCGTCGTGGCTATATATAGGGCTAGATCATTTTTTTTTCTATAATCCTTTTAAGGATAATAACGAACACAAAAAAGGATTATTCAATTTTGTTATGCACATAACTTCCTCGATTCCGACAAATCATTTTTGTTTAAATAGATATAATTATGGATAAATATAAATAACAACACTGCAAAGTACCTCGTGGTAGAATATCTACTTAGCACCTACTTCTCTCCGTAAGCAGAGCTTAGGTATTCATAATAAATTCTATTCGCAACAAAAGTGTCGAAATAAAAAGAATTTACAATATTTAATCCGGCTAACACGAAAGTCGTACTCAAAAGCGTGGAACTCAAAGGTCTTGGCATAACTTTATCAAATCATTTAAATTTACTGTGAAAAATTCCTTTTCAAACGTGAGGCAGGTAATTTAGAGGGGGCAGCGAGAGGGTCGGTGGGGGGAGTGGGTGGTAGACTGGGTGTGTGACACACGGGCTTGACGAATGGGTAACAAAGTTATAGGAGTAGCTGCTATTTTTATACGAATCGTTATTAAGCTGAGCATGTAACTGGCTATACTTCAATTTCTAAATTTTAGTTAATCTTAGAAGATCCTAGTCTATTAAAACTATGTTCCGCAGTGAACGTCTTTTGTAGAATTTGATGGCGATTATAATTATTATATGTACCGACGTTAGGTAGGTACGTTAAATTTCTTACACTACGCGAATTCACAACACTAGTGGTGTCGTTCGCGCTTTACCGTCCCTGTAAAACCCTGCTAGGACCCCAATAGCCTTAGAATCTGGGCACGGGTCTCCCCTCATTTGAAAGGGATTAGGCTATAGTCCACCACACTAGCGTTCTGCGGGTTGGCAGACTTACCATGCCATCGAGACAAATCTCTCAAGCATGCAGGTTTCCTCACGATGTTTTCCTTCACCGTTTGAGCTTGTGATAAATACGCACATAACTTCGGAAAAGTCAGTGGTGCGTGCCTTGGGTTCGAACGCGAGACCTTTGACCTCTCTGTCCACTGGTCATACCTCTAGGCTACCACAGAATCTATTCATCTTTAAATATATTATCAGCCTCGTTAGCAAAAGGTGGCGGAGTTCTGGTTACAGTCGTTTATTTTAATTTTAGAAGTACGATAATCAACCAATGAGTCGGTATGTCGCAATACCGAGTATCGGCCGGCGAACCACGAGCTAATGAATACAAACCACTCAATGTCCTATACCCACCTATATACCTATGTATCTACCTACCTCGCTACCTACCCTGTCGGCACGTCGTGTACCTGATTAAATGCATGGAGGTTGTTTAGAGCTGAAAGGGTTTATTGTATCGCTATTGTGGAGACTTCGCGGCGTCAGCAATATTCTGATTGAAACTACGTAGTGAATGTAGCTGGGTTTGATGTAGAATTTGTTTGTAATGAACTTAAACTTATGATTTGTTCAAAGTAGAGGAAATTTAATTGGCTCTTTTTATACGTCGACTATAAAGACAGCCCCCAAAAATCGTCTATCACTGCTAAATTATAGTGTTTGCGTTGGGATGAAGCAACAGCGCAACTGACTGCCGTACGATCAGCTAATGCGCCACGGATCGCTATTTCGGTTCCGATTTGGAGCAAATATTAGTTCCGGGTGTATATAGGCAAACTGTTTACAAAAAACTCAACTAAATAGGGGTATGTATATTCATTTTAATAATATCGATATAGACTCCCTGTATTCAACTTTGTTTAAGCTAAACGTAACTTTTATGCTTTGACTAGAATATCAACGGCTACATGGGGTTTATCTTTTCATACATTAAAAACCATCTATGGGGCTACTTACCTAGGTTGTATGTGCTACGGAGCACCTGTTTGGGCCGATAGAGCCACCATAGGCGCAGTACGACGTAAGTTACTTCAAAGTCAGCGTTTAGCATTGATATTTTTATGTAAAGCATACAGGACTGTTAGTACGGAAGCACTACCAGTACTTGCGGGAGTGCTGCCGGTCGATCTTGAAGCACAACGACGTGCAGCAATGTATTTTTCATCGAGAGTGCACTTGAAAAAATGAATTTCTTGTAGAACGTGACCGCGCTAAAATTCTTAGACTATTTAAGCCACTGGCTGATGTATGGGAGGAACTTTTAGATGAATGGCAAGTAAGGTGGGATAATTCTTCTAAGGGCCGCCACCTTCACCAGTTCTTTCCATCCGTCCGTGAACGGTTGGAGAGGACTTGGCTGCAGGTGGATCACTGCGTTGCCCAATTTCTTACAGGACATGGCAACTTTAAATGCAAGTTATTTTCTTTTAAGCTTGTTTCCTCACCATTATGTCCATGTTCAACATCTAATTGTGAATACGAGCAATCTGCTCATCACATACTGTGGGAGTGTGGTTTATGGCAAAGTGAACGCAATATTATGTTTGACAGTTTGCAAATTAAATCTGGGGTGATTTACTACTCGGACCTTGTTGCGACTAGGATGAATTTCCGTGCGTTTGGGCGTTTTTGCCATACCTATTATTGGAATCAGATATAATAGCTCATATTTTAGGACCCATAACTTAATAATGTCATCCGTGGTGCCTGGCAACTGGGCTTAACCCAGTTGTAAACATCTACTCTTATGTCAATGACATGTAAACTCTATTCTGTCTCTCGCTTGGTAAGGAGGGAAGTGGAAAACTGTTATTTTCTTACTCCTCCGATTTAATTTCATGATTAATTTCGCTGCGGGTTCCAAGACAGTTAATATCATTCCCCTGAGACACGTCGAGCTTCATTGTCTCGACGATATTTTGGATGGTTACTATTGTTGATCCTGGCTTACAGGAGTTGCAGTAGTAGGGACTTAGGGTGGTGGGCACGTCCCAAAAAAAGATTCAACTTTTTTATAAATTCCTTATGTATCAGGAACCATGGAGGTTTCATTATTAACAATTTATCAGAACTTGAACTTTTTTCAAACTTTAAGTATGAAAAAGGTGAAATATTAATTAATAAAGTTAAAGGGAAATACAAGAAGAATGGGGAGGCATTTGCCCTGTACTGGGACACTTATAATAAATAAATGCACATTTAATATAATAAATTCTGATAGTATGTCTGTCTGTTACCCCTTCACGCTTAAACCGCCAAACCGATTTAGATGAACTTTGGTATGGCGATAGCTTGAGTCCCAGGGAAGGATATTACATAGTTTTTCTCGCGGATATTATTCCTTATTAGAGCGAAAATAGGGTGGAAATTCCATGACGCAGACGACGTCGCGGGCAAAAACTAGCATCGTATAACGTGGGTATTAAGACACCCTTCTGTGAAGTATGAAGGTGGGTATTAAACCCCACATATATCTAGGTTTAATAAGATCTAAGCTTGTTTATTTCCATACAATATAATCCTTATAGTAAGCCGATAACTTGGTAGTGCCGACACTGTAATATGAGCGTATCGTAACGTCACATTAACGCATAATTAACGTTTTAATCTCGAATAGTTTACCGTTAATTAATTGTTTCGCACACGCTCTAGATGGGTTTACAAAGTATAATAAATCTTCAGTATAATTATATTATGAAAACTTTAGAAAACATAGAGGCTTAGTAAATATTAATATATTCTTAGCCCGTAAAAAAATATATGCATCGTTAGTATAGCGCTTGAGCGAGCGGTTTCTAGGTCGTTTGTCGCGCGTTCGAACCCCGCATCTTACTTAGTATGAAGAACAGTTGTACCGGCTGTCCGTATTAGTGTATTCCGAATATTTGTCTTTTTTTTAACGTAGTTTTTTTAATAGAAAAAAAATCATAGTAACAAAATTAAATGCAAACATTCGAATTGTAAATCTCCTCCTTTTTGAAGTCGTTTAAAAAAGCCTGCGAGTGTTAATTCTGCTCATATATTAATCGCTAGCTGGGTTGATAATGATCTGATACAAGGGGCTCCCTCCGAGGGCTGTTGATGAAAGGCATCAGCGAGGATCCCCGTCTCTCCGTCAACCATTTTAAAATTTAATCACTTCTGAGGCCTACTATGTGACTCGAAATTAAAAAATTCAGTGTTTGTGATTCTACCGACTATACACTAATAGTGTATATTAGTGTATTATTTAGCGCAAATGATTCTTAACATCGATTATAAAGATAAGTTTCTAAGTTTTTTTACTACTTGTCTTTAAAAGTTTATATAAAATATGTGAGTACTTAGTTTGTCATTGTGACGAATAACTATTTGGTTTACTTTTTAGTAAGGAATTTAAATAACTACGGGCAACCAGACATACCTACGGCACAGTTTCAAGGCGAAAATCCTTGAAACCCGCACTAACTTTTTTTTTCGTCGTTTCTAATCCGCACAGGGAGAGAATGGAATCAGCGACTTGAGTCTGTATTTCCCGACGATCACCACCATCAGGTGAGACTGTGGTCTGCGCTTAATAAAACACTACTTAATACAAAACCCAATAAAACAAACGAAACATCAAATAAATTAATCATTTCCGTTCGCCTTGTGCTACAAAATTTTCAAGTTCGAGTTTAACCCATAACAGTCTTGTGAGATTCTCGTTCGAGACACAGGAGTATGCCCCTTTTAGGATCGTTACGTACCAATTAGCGATCGTCGCTAACGACGGTATTAGGTGTGTGAATTGCGTCAAGTGGTAGCTGTGTGGAGGGGTTACTAGTGTCGACCTGCTAGCTTCGAACATTCATCACAATTATTGTCCCACTGCTGGGCACGGGTGTCCTCTCGTTTGAAAAGGATTAGGCTATAGTCTATCAGCTAGCCTATTGCGGGTTGGCAGACTTCTCACGCCATCGAGAAAATCTCCAAACCATATAGGTTTCCCGGACAATGTTTTTCTTCACCGTTTGAGCAAGTGATAAATACGCACATAACTCCCAAAAAGTCTACCTTAAGCTCGAACTCGAGAGCTTTGACTTTCACGATCCAATGGTATACTGGCACACTCGACTATCAGAGCTTCCAACATTATTAATCTGTATTCACAATTAACAAAAAAAAATTAACATTTTAAGTAACCTACGACGAACTTCAGAAACGCCTGAACAGATTTTCACATACCTATTGTGTTTATGTTATTTAACTTAGATGGCGCTGCGTAATAATATGTAATATTTTGTACCTTTAGAATGAAAGTGACCTATGTGCCATTAACTGACCTTAATAAGACTAGGCACTAAAACCCTGTGGAGAAAAAGAGACCAATCTATTTTTTTACTTCGGTTACTTTCTTTCTATTCGGTCAATTACATTCTATGGGTGCGTCGCACCCTTAGAATTTTGAAGTGAACTGAAACATTCTGTAATTCTGTAATTTTGAGTTAGGTCACTTTCATTCTAAAGGTGCGATTTGTTTGAGTGGTGGGTAGGTACTATTCTTTTAATATATTTACTTGACGTCTATACTTTTAGATACTTATTCAATTTCCGGCAACGATCTACACAAAACTAAACAGTAGTAAAATAAAGTAATTTCAATTGAATAAACGACCCTAATCTCCAAAGAAAGCTTTTCAGTTAATTTAATTCAATTAAAACTTCTCTCCAATCCACACAATTTAAACAATATAACTGTTAATTGAAACAAAGTTTCGGTAACTTTAAACGGCAGCGCGAGATGAGATAACGTCAATAACTGTAACGTTTATCTGAACTAACTATTATCAGTTTAACTGGGCCACTGTTACGTCAAATAACAATAGTTAATGATAAAGTAACAGTTCACTTGACCGTCCGTATCTGTTTGACCTCTCCTCTATGGTAATGCAAGATTGTATCTATGGTTTTGTATAGACTATTGAGAACCTCATGCCGAGTCTTGCATTTTTCGTACGCTCTTTCAGAGCACGATTCTGTTCTGACTTCTTCTTCTTCTGTAGCCTTAATCGACCAAATACTTGGTGTAGGCCTCCTTTAATCCTCTCCACTTTCCTCTGTCTTGGGCAATTAGGATGACCAGCCCACTCCCACTTCAACTTAGCTACCCTTTTTACAACGTCTGCTACTTTGCTCTGTTTACGAAGCCACGTGTTGGTTTTTCTGTCCTTCAATGTCACACCCTTCATTTTTCTTTCCATTGCCCTTTGGCCTACTTGTAGTTTAAACATAATGGCTTTAGTTGTGACCCAAGTTTCCGCGCCATATGTAAGGACTGGTAGTATGCATTGGTCAAAGATCTGAGCCTTTTGTTGTGCTGACAGGTTCATTTTGAATACAAAATTAAGTTAGGAGTAGGCTCATTTCATTGTTGTCACTGTTCACTGTTCTGACTATCACTAAAAATATGCTATTTGGCAAAGGTATTGTTCATATAAAATTATACCCTTTAGAGACCACCATCGATAAAAATATTGATACTATATTTAAAAAAATGCTAAAAGTAGGTATTATTAATTCAGTCACTAAACTGAGACAACACTGTTGTTATGTGACGTCACAGACTTGAAACGTCATACTAACTCATTTATGACAAACATAATCTGTCAGTGCAATGACAGTTTTGAGGGACAAGGATAAAAAATACTATCACTCAAAACTTTGAACGTGTTTGTATATATATTTCTAATGTTTTTACATATTGGTATAACTTTACTCTATTTCTAATCATATATATACGCAATCTAAACGTTTTTATTTTAAATCAAATAATGTTAATCCGATATCCAAAAAGCCTGACTACCATATGATTCCTTATTATCTGTAGGTAACGATATAACCAACGTTAAAAGGCTACTGGCGTCTCTCAAAGAGTTGAGATGAATCAAGAGGAATGGTCCTTACCACTCGTACACAAATAGCTATGATTTAGAGTTGTAGAAAACAGCCCGCTAAAAATTACAGAACTCAACGCCACGACGCACGTCATTGATAGATCGGTAAGGCACTTGCCATATCAAAATCCCAAAGCCAATCAATAAGTATCAAGTCCGGTTTTAATTTCTATATTTCGTATAAAGTTCAATGAACTACGCACAAAAGAAGTATAACTGGATGAATAATCAATAGAATAAGTACAAACGACGTATTGTTTTAAAAGCCACATTTATGTCAATGTGACAGCCGAACAAATGAGGGGTCACGAGGTCATTCTGTGTAATGTTTAGTTAGGTTCAACTGCCTCCAACATTGTGCCAGTGAACTGCGGGTATACATCAGTATTCCTTTGCTTTTAACCCTTTAGGAATACAGTGAATCTGAGGGGACCTACTTATATATATAAGTGTTTTTTAAACATTGTCCCACGGCAAAAAAAAAAATTAAAAAAAAAAGACTTCAGATGAAAGACCTAATTGAAATGGGACCTAAAGGGAAGCACCAGCTTTATAAGAATAAAAAGAATCATCAAAATCGGCTCAACCAGTCGAAAATTATGAGTCCTCCTTCTTGAAGACGGTTAAAAATACATAACTTTAGCAAAACTAGCTATACCGTACCATGGTTCTGGAACATAATGTGGTATTTAAGATAAAAACATTCTTTCGAGCGGAATACCTAACATTTCAAAATATGAGCTCTTTTGACAATTACAAAAACCAATTTAAAATTGTTATAAATACAGATCAGATACATTAAGGTAAATTGGTGCATACAAAAATCTTTCTGGTAATGCGAATGTCGCGATGTGTTCATTCTCCATATTTTACAATAACTTCTGTTCTCATAAGCCGTTACCCAGCGTGCTCCCATAGATAACGTGGATTAAAGTATTGTCAGGACCCCGGGGCTAGAGTCAAAGCGACGACCATGAATAATTCAGCGCTCTGTTGGTACCCAATGGCGACAGGCGCTGGAAAGCTGCTTACCAACTTTTCGGTGGTTCAGCGTGATTTTCGTAAATGCCCGCTATGACGGCTAAACTCGGTTTTTGGGAAAAGTTTTGGTAAGTGAATATATTTGTATCTAGTTAAGATAGTTTACGCATTCACTAGCAGGGAATATAGTCGGCTTTGAGTGGAGGGAGAGAGAACTTTATTCATAATCTTTTCATATTTTATAGAAATAAGCTATTAAAATCATATATTGTGTATGAACATTATATTAGGTGTATGAATATCTACCGGTACATAATACCTACTCACCCAACGTATGTTATGAGAAATGTTTTTTTTTTGTTATTATTTTACTTAGATTAGCATTATTTTTCACTATAAGTCTTTATACATATATTATTCTGTGTTTGGTTTTGTTTATATTAGCATGATATGGTCTCCTGTAAGTGAAAGTGTACCAAGACTAAAGTGATGTGTGCAAAATCTTCTGTAACAAATTATGTACTTTCTTTGCTAGAAATCCTTAAATAAATAAATAAATAAACCTACGTTTTAAATTCCAGCTTCTATCGGTATCTGATATCGATATTTCTATCGATTATGGCCTATATTGAACAGTTTTATTGTCTATCGATATTTTTAACATATTTTCAAATCTGAAAATTCTATAACGTCGAATTATTACCATAAACAGTGTGCAAATCTAGAATAGAATAGAATAGTCTCTTTATTCGCCAGAGATATGGTTATAAAATCTATGATGCTAAGATCGAATCAGAATTTATAATTTTATTGGAAATATCGTTTTTTTTTTTGGTTTAATCGATAATCCGATACATGATTCCAACTCTATAAACACGTACACGATATATGGGTATCTCTAACGCCTAAAAATTAACTATGACGAATGGTAATAAAACAGAAAATTATGATACGAGCGGTTGGTTCGTTGTAGCGCTATAAATACTCTTCATTCACGAAACACACACCAAACTAGCATGTTCGATATTATTCAAAAGCATCTATTTACATTGTGCTACTTTATAAGCAGAGGTGCAAAACGCGTTCATTCGGGCGCTACTAACACGTGATTTCAAAATAATATACTGCAATAGCGCAATGGATCCTAAAACTACTGATTTCTTTATTTATTTATTTTATTTTTAAAGTTCAGACGGTGAAAGAAAACATCGTGAGGAAATCAACCCTACTGCTGCCAACCCTGGCTGGCGTTTAATATTATAGCCTATTCCATCTCAAATTAGAGCAGATCCGAGCCTAGCAGTGGAACAGGAAATGAGAGAAGAAAATACAGGCTTTCAATATTCCAATAATGAGAAACTCAATCATTACTTAAAATTTTGGTTAAAATTTACGTTATCGTTTTAATTAATTGTAAACAAAATATTGTTTAACACTCGAATTGACTTTGACATTAAACGATTTACTATTTACGATAAACCCCCTAACATTAAAATATGAACTAATGAAAAAAACTCTTCATATTTTCGTCTTCAAAAAATCCAGTAACCTTACGAGGCAACGAGAAAATGTTATGTAATTATTGTAACAAAAAAAAACTATATCCGAGACACAGCCCTAATCGATCTCCAACAAAAATACAAAAACGGCGCGGTTGCCTTCGTAAATGGCGCCATTGTTGTGCCATTATAAATAGTCTCTATTCACAATACGTGATCCCACTCGGCTTGCGCAACGGTCGTCAATCGGCGGCTTGTACTCGCTCGATAGCGAGTGTCGTCACATAAATCAAAACACGATAGGATAAAAGCTTCCGAGGTGCGTGTGCGCAATATCTTACGGTTTTAGAATATTCTTTCGGATATCGTACAGAAAGGAGTTTCTTGTCGGTTCTTCACTATAAGACCGTACCTTTTGGAACCGTGCAACTACTTTTGACTTGATTTATTTTTTATTGAAAAGTACCTACAATATTGGTCTAATTTAAATAAATTATTCGACTTTGACTTTTACTTTGAATTATAATTCAACTATGAATTATTATAGTCCAACTCTAAACTAGCCTTTGTGAAAATAAATGTATGGACCACGTCCCGTTGTAGCACTCTAAGACCTTTATTTATCGAAGGGCCATCTTATCATTTTATTGTAATTTTGATGACAAGTCAAAACTCATTTGGGCAAAAAAAACCGGAATCAGTGATAATTTTTTAGAGTTAATTTATAGCTAGATTTGGTAAATACCTCCACCGAAACAACAATAGGTAGTTTTGTTTCTGCGAATGAGTAATATTGCCAGAGCTCGTTATGGGAGTGACTACTCTGACTGCACGGGAATTCCGTTTGCTGTCAGTGTAGTACCTTACTCCCCTATTTTAAGAAACTTAAAGCGTTTTTTACAGGGCCGGTATCGCGCGAGCGACACTTCTGGTGTTGCAAATATCAATAGGCTATGATAACCGCTTACCATCAGGCGGTACGGCCCGCCAGATGCTAGTTTAGCACCCTTGTGGTAAAAAAAAATGTTGCCATTTAATGTTCTTTAGAAAATATTGCAAATAACCAAGGATGCCCCAAACTTACACATCTTTTTTATAGTTTTAACCTGAAATCGCAAATCACGTATGCCAAATACCATTAATAATTTACCCACACAGACATTAATGCAATTTATTTATAGATCACATCATACATACGTCATTCTACAATTATAATTACAACCTAAAACTAGTGACCAACGTCATTGAAGACCAGTGAGGACAGATGTAGGTCAGCGGCGCGAGCGCAAATGATTTGTAGCGAAATTAAAAGACCTGTTTAAAATTAATCTACATCTATCTTAAGACTAGAAATCCTTTCCAAAAATCCAATTATCACATAACCAGATTAAAATAAGTTAGGAATTAATATGGTGAATGTAGTTTTTGTTTCTGATACTAAAATCTAAAACCAATTGTTTTTAAACTTGATGTCAAATTATTTTGAAATTGAATGTCAACAGCTTTGTCAAATGTGACAAACCTATTGTCAATTGTCTTAAGGCCGTTGAAAACATTCGGGTTAGGACTCAATTCTCATAAAATCAGACCAGCAGTACATACAAATATTATGAACATAACTATAATCAAGTAAAGAACTAATACAGTTATTAAAAGTAACTATTTGCGCTGTAATAACGACGGTCTGCAAACATCCACCATCTTCCTCCTACGCTTTGTAAGGCTACAGAGTACGTGAAAATATTTAACAATACAAGCGAAATTGAATTAAGTTTGAAGCTAGAGAAGTACCTAATCAGAAATACCTAAATAATGTTCTACACAATGATAAAGCTGAGTATGTTTGATAGTGTGTGGAGTGGTGGAGTGGCTTCGGGTTCCATCCCAAGGCTCTAAGGCACTGACTTTTCGAAGATAGAAAAACTCTTCACTAATTTCTTATAGTTACGCAAATATAAGCACTAGCTTTTGCCCGCGATTTTGTCTGCTTAAAATTAGTAATTTATATTAAACCCCTTTTTTCTCTTTTAAGAGATGATTCCGGGATGAAAACTATCCTATATCGTTCACCGGGACTCAAACTATCTCTATACCAAATTTCATCTCGGGTCAGCGGTTATAGCGTGAAGAGGTAACTGACAGACAGACACACTGTCGCATTAATAATATTAGTTGATTTTGTTACGGAAATAATATCGAGAAGATATTTTTATCGATTGTTGTTTCGATAATTGCTGCCTGCCGCTGCCTGCTTGCTTCTTAATTCAAATAGGAAGAAAGTATATGGGAAAACGGTTTTTTTTAAATGGGAGATGGTTTTCAAAAGATCTAAGACAGATGTGGAGGAGCCTTGTGGTCCCAGTTGAAAGACATATATCAATTTATTATATATTTTCCAAGACATAGCACTATGAGACCTAAATCTGTGAGCTGGTAACATTGAAAGACCAGCAAATCTTAGTAGGCATATAAGTACAATTGTATACGATCGTCGTCTGTAACAGACGGCGGTAATTAACTGGCAACACTCCAACAATGAAATGGTGTTGCCAGTTGCAAGAATATTTGCAATAGTTATATATTGAGTCGTTTTTGTGGAATCCTATGCACGTTAAAATTTACTAAATGTTAAAGATAATCTGTGAGGTACATAAAATAGTAAAGCGGGAATCGTAGCACATCCTTGTACTGCTTGCAAAAATTGGTACGCACTGTGATCAGATCGCATTAGGTGGTGGACTATAGCTTAATCCCTTTCAAATGAGAGCAGACCCGCGCCCAGCAGTGGGACTGTAAATTGGTTGATGTTTGCATCATCACAGTCATATCACACACCATTGACCAAAATTTCTCAGCCATATAGATTTCAACCATACCCAAATACTTTTCTCCACGGAACCAGGGAATCAAACCCACCACTCACCACTAAACCGTTCCGACTCTATTAACAAATTTTATTTAATAAAACAACTGGTTATGCAAATAATTAAAAGCAACTTATCTTAATAAGATCTCAAAAGAACTGACTGATATGTCCGAGGTGTCTGACTTTTCGGATGTTATGTGTGTATTATCACATGCTCAAACGGTGAAGGAAAACATCGGGATGAAACCAACAAGCAGTAGGCTAGCGTGGTGGACTATACTCTAATCCCTCTCAAATGAGAGGAGACCCGTGCCCAGCAGTGGGACGTTAAGGGGTTGATGATCTTAATAAGATTATCAAAACGTGGATATTATAAACTAATCTTAGCTAGCCACTCCAACGAGACCAACAGAGGCGCATAATCGAACGCAGTTAAGCGGTAAAATCGCCTAGATATCAATTTAAGAGCGTTTTCCGATACGCTACTACATTATAGAGGTTTTGATCGTGTTTACATGCGATCTTTGGGGAATCTGGTGGAATTAAAAGAAAGTTATGACTGCTAGAAGTTCAGTAAACGATATATCATTGGTATGTGTCTCTGGTATGTTTGTTGGTGAGATATAGATACGCTTAACTGTAGCGGAATACGAAAAAAAATATCGAATCCTGTTACTGTAATCGATTTCGAATCGAACATTGGGTATGTTATAAAATATAATGCATTCGTATTTTATGTTATTAAGATTTAAATTAATAACATTAGATTCTATTACAGCTGTGATAATGCTGTGGACTGTGAAGTATAAAGTCTCGAGTTCAATCCCAAGCATGCACCATAGTTGCGAGCGTATTTATAATATGCTCAAACGGTGATGGAAAACATCGTGAGGAAACCTGCATGCCAATCTGCCGAGGTAGAAGTTCTATAGCTATAGCTCTCCCTGAAAGGAGAAGGGACCCGTATCCAAAATGTGTTGATAATGCGAAATTTTAAACATGTCTATAATTAACATCTATTGCTAACAGCAAATTTCAAACAAAACAAAACTGGAAGGCATAGAAAAATACTCTACTGGTATTAAAATTATACGTATTCGTGCGAAGCCATAAAGAAGAAAATAATACGGCCATGTTCTCTTTTGAGATTCCATATTTAAGTGATAGTAGGAATTCGTATTGCTCTCATATTACTTCTAATCCTTCACTTCAAAGTGAGCAGTAATAATGATATTGAATACTACCGTACCTTGCGTGTGAAGGTTCGCAATATTTGGCATGCAAGCGGCTGAATTATTATAGGTTTTTATAATTTTAATACAAGTATTTCAAGATACAATTATATATTTCAAGATAAAGATTATATTGTGTATGTTTAGTAAGTAACGTTGCCTTCAAGTTCGAATAAAAAAAAGTAATTCAGTTAACCGCAATTATTCCCGCGAAATTCCATAGACAATAGTCAACTGTCAATGTCATAATTTAAGTAACGCAACTATAACATTGCCATTGTTTTAAATTGGTACCTAATAACGTTATTTGATTATTTTTTTGTTTGAAATATAAAACAATTCATTAATAAAGTATTACCGCCAAATTTTTCCCGCGCAATGACAAAATAGTGACAATGTATCATCTGGCAAGGCTATTATTGTTTCAACGCAACAATTAACGTGCGTATATCACTCCCATTGTTTCATAACAGGAAAACTACAATCAAAAGTGTATTATTTATCCATAGACGGATATGTGCGTATAATTTACAAGCGGATATCGTGTACATTGTCTCAATTCAATCCGTCTAATGAAGGCGGGAACGGGTGACGCGCGTCGGCCATGATGGCTTAGCTTTAGGGTTGTATCTTTGCAGAAAAATATAAGGAGCAAATAATTGAGCATTTTTATTTTATTGTAATGTTGCTTTGCTATTAATAAACTTTGTTATTGACAAAAAAAATGTTTTTATATTTGAAAAAATTTTAGTATGTCGGTACTATATATGTTTTTTTCATCAACGAATTGATTACAGTTGCAAAACAAAATTATTGTTTAATAAATTCGCTGGATGCCTTTGTATATCTTGTAGCACACATAAGAATATCCGACGAGATTATAACTACCTCCAATGATTATGATGACACATATGTTTAGCTATAAATATAGCTTGTTGCATGTATTTAACATGCTCTTATTACCTTAACTTGTATGTATTATGTATTCGTTACGAAAGAATGCATGACATCGAATGTTGCAAATATGTTAAAACAGAGTTACGTTAAAAATATATTAAAAAGACCTCTAACGCTTTTTTGCGTTAAAATTATCTTCTACCTCTTAGTATGGTTTTGTAACAAAGCGAGTTTTTTTTTAAACTAAGATTGCCGCATACTACTTAACTATCAATAAAAAAAATTATAAATCAAAGTAATATATTCACATCCAAAATGAATTTATTCCAGGAGTTTTTATAAAATTGACTTTATACAAACCTCCTTATTCCAAAGCCGCAGCTATCACAAGACCTCACCTACATCTCAAAAGAACCGCAGTTTACAGCGTGACAGCAAACACGTGTTTATTTACTCACGGGTCGCGTATTTACATGCAAATTGAATGAAATAGCTGGCTTGGAACGCGCCGCTCATGCAATCACATTCAAATCTTGTACAAACACTCGACTTGTTGTATGCCGAACTAAACTCACTGTTTTCTGGTGTCTGTGGGTAGTTGTTACCATCAATATTTATAAGGTTTAAGTTATTACCAACGTTACGCTACACTACGTTTATTTATAACTACCCTCATGAGGTATTAATGAAATTTATTGTATAACTATTGTTCTCATGTAAATGACATTTCGGCTTATTGAGAAACAAAGATCTTTAAACCTACATTAAAGTGGCTTGGGCGTGTGAAGTCAATCAACTATAAATTATAACACGCGTAAGTGAAATTATGCAGTTTATCGGTATTAATAAGATAAATTAATTTACAAAAAGAAACGGATAAAGTTTTAATGAATTCCATCAAAAACTATTTTAGCAGCCCTGTCCTGACAATGGCGGGAAAATATTGACGTCACAAGCGCGTGTTCCGAGCTGACAGCGACGCAGTTTGTGCCATTGTATTGGCGCTCCGCCTCTCGCGATCGAGTCCCGCCGCCCGCTACCGTCCAACGCACTCGATTATAATAACCGGGTGATGCGATATCGATACTGTATTAACATTGCTGTATAATTATGTCCGAATTCTGTACGGTTACAGATACAAAGCAAGTTATGTGCTGGATAGGTAGATTGCAATATTTTTAAAGTAAAAGAGGATGGTGGATGTGTCTTTGTATTGTAATGTATAAAAAATACGACTGTCCACGCTATTGTGTTAGTTTTTAAGTCCTGAATACACAATAATTATGTTGTTATTTTGGTAAATTTATAGACGTATTGTTTACAAGTACAAAATGTATCAACTATCTAAATATTTCTGTAGTACAAAATTAATCTTTAAATACTTCATCATCATCATCATCATCATCAGCCCATATTCGTCTCACTGCTGGACGTAGGCCTCCCCTAGTGAACGCCACAGAGCCCGATCTTCGGCTCTTCTCATCCAGTTGCTGCCAGCTACCTTCCGCAAGTCCCCATCAATGACCCCAATAATCTATGCGCTTCGCATATTAAAAATAACCATTTATGATTGGAATAATACAGTTTTAAGCTGTTGTATTAGACAGAAATTGAACTACCACAGTTTTTATTTAATTCCGATGTTTCAGATCCTATACAGCATATATATACATGACGGACAGTCTGTAGTTTTATCTCAACGTATGTTCACATAAGGATAAGAAATCAGTTAGTACAAGTACATTTTCGTACATATAAACACACCCCAAAATATTATATTACACAATATTCCCGAGATCACGATTCGGTTTCCCGATACACATCACTAAAAACGGATCAACAACGATATAACTAGATAAATCGATTTGATATTGGCATCATAAGCAAGTGTGGCAAACCGTATTGAAGCACGTCGAGCTCTTATTGCGATCAAATCATCTCCGAGCGTCGATACACGTGTAATAACCAATAAACTCTGCCCTCTGCGACCCTCGCCGTGTCCAAATAAATATTGCAGTTTTCTATAGTAGGTATTGTAAATAGTACTAGCATTAGTGCCAACCGTTTTATCGATACAATCGAATAAAGTATCGAATTGAGTTTTTTTGTTGTTTGTAAATTATAACATAACTAGGTATAATAATAAATTATAAGATAACAAGCCACTATTGTATAATATTAAGACAACTTCCGTCTATCCGTGATCATGGATGCTATAAATAATCTGTAAGGTAGGAAAACGTTTCATTTAAACAGTATTATTTTTGTTATATTTTATAACAGCCCTAAAAATGTTTTCAAACTTATAACTCAACACGAAACTGTAGACGATGCGCCATGCTTAGTTTATCGCGTACACCTCTACGTATCTAAAGATCCTTCGAAAATATATGTACGTATATCATGTTGTGACTAGGTTACTTTAAGCTAAGCACGCTCAATCTTCATTTAACTTAAATACAGTCACGCCTTTTCGCCTTTTTTCACGCCATGGGGATTGACAGAAATTGCAGAAAGCCACTCGCTACTATCCCTGCATACCACTTTTGCTTCGTCCACATTCATACATCTTGTCATATGTATATGCGCACTAGTTACGAGTACGTCGCTTGTAACTTCAGACGAGATATTGACAAATTCTGTCCAATAAGACAAAAGTCTATCGTTCGAAGAAGCAGACAGTACCTATAACCGTGTAAAACAGTGATCCTGTCTTGAAAGCAGTCTCTACAAGTAAATACCCTTACGTAACAAGCTTCGCCTTCTCATCAGAATTTCCTCGTCTGATTCCCAATTGATGAGGAAGTTACATTCCTACTTCTCCGAGGTATAGAAATATTCGTACCCCACAAAATATATGTTACAAAAGTCCCGTTCCATGTAATTAAAAAAAGAAAACTACAGATCGATATTAAAAAAAATATTGGGTGCTAATATTTTCTTCTGTATTAATTACATTTCATTCACATTATTCCATTAATTAATTGAGGCGAATATTTTAATGTTTTAAAGTTCTTTTCTCGGTTTCAGAGAAGCGGTTTAAATGTCATGCTGAAAATAGCCTTATATTTTAAAATACGCGTACAATTAAAGTGAAGTAAAACCGATTATTTTTAACTAATATAAGATAAGATACAGTAAAGTCACTTTATTCATATATAATATACGCTATAGCTTAAAAAAAATCTAATGTAACCTCAAAAAAATTATAGATCTATTTGGTGGTTGTGGGGTACAAAATCAAATAAAAAAAAACTATCCTATACCCTATTCAGAAGAAGGTTATAAACCTTCTTCGTAATGGTTAAATCAATTTATATTTATATTAATCGATTATTTTATTGTAGAATGTGAGTTTATGGTCCTTCTGATCTTTGATACTGGGTGACTTAGTGTTTGAGCTCCAGAAAGTTGAATGCGGTTGCATTCCCTCGATAATTGGATCTCTTGTGCAGCTGCGAACACTGTCACTGTTCAGATGTAATCTGGTCTCTTTGGAGATGTGTTTTCACTTCGGAATCAATATATATATAAGTAAGTTAGGTTAGGAAGAGCTGTGGTAGCCTAGCGGTGTGACCAGTAGACTGAGATGTCAGAGGTCTCGAGTTCAAACCCAAGGCACGCACCACTGACTTTTCGGAAGTTATGTGCGTATTTATCACATACTCAAACGGTGAAGGAAAATATCGTGAGGAAACCTGCGTGCTTGAGAGATCTTCTCAATGGCTTGTGAAGTCTGCCAACCCGCAGTAGGCTAGCGTGGTGGACTATAGCCTAATCCCTCTCAAAAATGAGAGGAGACCCGAGCCCAGCAGTGGGACAATAATGGGTTGATGATGATGAAGTTAGGTTATGAACATAGTATTGTTAATTTATCCAATTATAATTATCTCGTATTAAAATATGGACGTAAGATCTGTATGGTGTATGAGATTTTCTCAAATGACTTGAGGAATTTCGACAGGCCAACTTGTACACAACATGAGAGGACCCATTTCGTCTTTCTTCGATTCTGAGAGATTTTCTCGATAGCGTGTGAAGTCTAACCGGCACTAGGCTAGCAGGGTGGACCCTACAACCTCTCAAATAAAAGGAGGCCGGTGCGCAGCAGGGGGGAGGACCATTTTTCAAATATGACGATGTACAATTGGTTTTTGCATTCACATTTTTTAATTGAACAGGATTGGTTCCCTGAATTTTGTTCAATACAAATACCAAATTAATATTGAATAGAGAATCTCATTTTACCTGTGTAAATAATATGAAAATGCGCGTCAATCACAGAAATTTGAAAAAGTAAAATGATGAAAATGTATAGATCTATATTCTATGTTAATAATTATCGACTTACTTGCAATAGTACAGTCTGCCATCTCTCCCCGTGTGCACCGTCCATCCCTCCTTCAGTTCAGCCTGCAGCCTCTCCAGCGCCGCCTCATCTTCCAACGCCGCCCGTCCCAGTTTAGGACTCCCTGTCCCCAATCTTGGACTACCATACTTTGGACTGGCACCCAGCTTGGGACTGTTGGCACCCAACTTGGGACTGTTTGAATTCGACGGTCCATCGCTCAAACTCGGACTGCCAGTTGCTCTGGTATTAAAACTTGGACTCGGATTAGGTCTGGGACTGGGAGCTAGTTTGGGACTCGCCGTGCCGCTGGGACCAGGCGACGACGACGCCTGCTGCAGCAGCATCGCTTTCACGTCATCGTACCATAGTAGAGGTTATGTCCATCTGAAAAGAACAGAATAAAGTTATTGAAAAAATATTAATTAAAATTTCCCACAGCCGGTAGGAATCCGAGACATTCAAACAACAACGCTTCAAAAAAGGACAGACAAATGAAACGCCCTTGTCGGCGAGCTCTCTAAAATGGCAACACCGATTAAAACTGGCCACAAAAAGTCCACTGGAAATGCCGCCCAAATTGCCGCGAAAAAAGAACCCGACCGTTGCCTCGCAAACCGTAATCGCTGGAACGCGACGGACGAAATATGAATGAAATGAAAATGGACGCCATTTTCACGATGGCATTTTGTTTACGCGCGCTTTTTGCCCACTCGATAAAGTGGGGATTAGGTTATTTTGGAAAGTAGGGTAAGATAACCTTTAGCGGGTGCGGTGTCGGTACGAATAAATGGGTCGGACATAATATCAGACTGTTGAGCCAGAAACTTCGTAATTGAATATTGTTCTTGTGTATAAAATACCGTTTTAATGAGGTTATGAAAGTATGTTTATTTATGTTTGCATGTTGTGTTTCTCTTTTGC
This sequence comes from Craniophora ligustri, assembly GCA_905163465.1. Taxonomy (NCBI): domain Eukaryota; kingdom Metazoa; phylum Arthropoda; class Insecta; order Lepidoptera; family Noctuidae; genus Craniophora; species Craniophora ligustri. The sequence continues at coordinate 1,255,139 of LR990963.1, forward strand.
CAGCAGTAATAAATACTTCATAACTACGCAATAACATGTTAAATAAATATATCCGGACATCATGACATAGCGCCATCTAGTTTCGAGCTAAGCAACTTGGCTCTTTTTTACTACATCTAACATCCATGACTCAGGTACAAATATCCATGGCATCACACAAACACACAAACATTTACCCCTACTGAGATTCGAACCCTTACTACAGAAAGCAGCGCAGCGGTATTACAACCACTGCGCCAATCGGGTGGTCATTTCTTGTAAAACTGTATAACGACGCGTTCCACAGTGTTCCCTGCATACTACGACTTTTGCTTCATCTACAGTCGCATATACATATAACAAGATGTATACTATTAAAAGATTCAACTACTGCGTACGTTATCATCATCATCATCATCAACCCATTATTTTCCCACTGCTGGGCACGGGTCTCCTCTCATTTGAGAGGGATTAGGCTATAGTCTACCATGTAGGCTAGCCTACTGCGGGTTGGTAGACTTCACATGCCATCAAGACAAATCTCTCAAGCATGCAGGTTTCCTTACGATGTTTTCCTTCACCGATTGAGCTTCTGATAAATACGCACTTAACTTCCGAAAACCGAAAAGTCAGTGGTGCGTGCCTTGGGTTCGAACTCGAGACCTTTGACGTCTCAGTCCACTGGTCACACCGCTAGGCTACCACAGCTCACAGACAGCACAGCGTACCTTATAAACATAAATAAATAATGACAACGCGAGGATTACGAACAATCCAAACGGTTTTCTCATTTTTTAATCCCTGTTGCGAAATTCGTATTTTTCTTTTTCAATAAATGCGTCCGCCAAAACCATTGTCTCTATTGAAATCGGACGTGGATGGATTAAGTGACGCCATATTGCCGATTCTCGCCAATAATAAATCGATATATTTCTTTACAATCCTGTCATGTTTCTGACTTTTTTTTATTTGAATCGGATTTAAGCCGCGATTGTTTTGAAAAGTAGATGATATTTTCAAATAAATGTGATGGTAGATTTGTTTCGTACTTTCTCTTTTTGTATATTTATTGGGTTTGTATATGGTTGTGGTATGTTCTAAGTCCCATGTAATATAATAGGGGGCGAAAGTATTGCCATCAACCGAGCACGAAACGAAACATCAAGCTACTACTGAAAATTTCATAGAATAACCCAATAACACTGCTCAACCTGGGAATCGTACGCAAGACCTCAGCAGTCATATTACGAACTGCTAGACTAACGAGACAATAATAATTATTAAGTGGTTTTGTTTCAATGTCTATTCACGTTAGTATGAGTAAATCAAGCAAAGAATTTGATTGTTTTTCGTGTAAGCTTACTAAGCTAACAAGATTAATAAGATTAGATAAATCTCTCCCAATAATTTACTTGTCACTTGCAAATTAACGTCATAATTTATGGGCAGGCAACAGTTAGACAGGAGGCCTGTCCGAATCGTAGTAAGTCCCATGGCTCGGCAATAAGGCAAGAGGAGGCAATTGAGGCAAAGGTGGTCAGGCAATACGAGGCTGATATGCCCAGAATATGAATAATAGATTCTTAGAAAGACAACTATTGTTGATTCACTGCGGTCTTCTGTAAGGCGGAGGTACTTCCCCGGTCGGGCAGCTCAATTTGAGCGAGGAATCTCGCCATGCCCTACCTCCTACAAAGTGCGTGAAGTATGCAATCTTGTTCACGAGACTAGAGACGAGGCGGTAAGGATTTTAGACTTTAGGGAGGGGCGCAGAGTGACTGTGATGTATGTAATACTATCAGGTATTTTATGCTTACAACTCAAGTTATAATGAGCGAAATAATACACAAACAAAATAATGTATGGAAACCAAACTAAAATTAAAAAAAACGAGAAAAATAAAGGAGTTATTTCAACTTCCAGCGCTTATACCACTTGTAACTTCAAACGCAATAATATTTCACATTTGAACAACACATCGGTAACTACCCTCACTACTGAGTGTTTCATTTCTATTATTCAGCGCAGTCCTAAATAAATATGTAGTTCAGTAGAGTCAGGGGAGCTCTGAAACCCCATACGGGCTATCGAGGAATTAGTGTTAACTGTTTTATGGTATTAATAGATTAACTTACTCTTTATTCGCCATAGTAGGTACTCATCATAGAACAGAGATCACAAATACTTGTACTTAAAAATACATAATTATTAATTCATAAGTAGTTATAATATAAATATCGCAGACATTTGCGCATTGTGTATGTTACCATAAACAAAAACTCTGAATATAAAAAACATATTTTAGAACATCGGTCATAGACTAGACAAAAAATTTTTTTTTTTATTAGAACCTGATTGATTGCCTGAGGTTCTGGATTCAATTATAATTTGGTTTCTTTATTTTAATTTGAGCTTATTTACTGCAAATTAATGTAAATAGATTTGTCAATTTAAAGGGCATAAAGTTTTATGGAAAACGATCAGTCCTACGGCCAACTGACACATACAATTGACACCTCCGTTGTACAATATTAAATTGACACAGTGCCAATTTTCACACAGACGCCGAATAAACCGCCAACTAAGGATGAAACTAAGTATCTTGTTGGAAAACAACGATTAAGAACTCCTAACAATGCCTGTCAGTTACACGTTCTACGCGAAGGAAAGACAAGGATGGAGAGTTAGTGAAATTGACTAGTTAGAAAGAGATAAGTATAGTTTTACGCGACAGGTAGGCGGTCGTTGACCTGCATTGTAAGTGTATCAACAGATTTTGAGCGCAACCCAGTTAGGGAGCATAGTAAAGTTTATTGTTTTAATAAAAATTACGACATCAACGGTTTATACACTAAACACGTTAGTTTATAAGAATAATAACCCATTTTCTGTGATCTTTAACGGTGTTTCACAAGCAAGAGTAAAGTAATAAAGTTTACGAAAGTATTATAATTGTGGCGTGATTAGGGTTGTCAGAAAATGTGTACATAATATTGATTTTTATACTGCGCACACAGTAGCGAACGTTCTACGTGTCTATTAATTTAATACTATGACACAGATAGACTAATGCATTTTATTATTTTATTTGTTTTCTATTATGTTGTAAAAAGATTATTTTATAAAAGACTTATGCATCCACAAACTTCAAATATTAAATTTACAACTAATATAATAATTCTTTATGAAATAAAAATGTTAAAGAAACACAATCCTACTAATACTATGAAGCCAGGTTCTACCTGGCTAGTGGCTAATAACATTTTTCCTAGACCTAATTTATTCAACATATGTTAGTAGATAGTTTTTTTTCTTTTATCATCAACCTATTTATTGTCTCACTGCTGGGCACAGGTCCCCTTTCATTTAAGAGGAGTTAGCTCACACAGCTAGTCTAGTGTGCGCTGGTAGATTTCGAAAATGTCTTTCAAACATGCAGGTTTATTTACAATGTTTTCCTTCACCGTTTGAGCACGTGATAAATGTGCAAATGACTTTGAAAAGCCTTGGGGTCGAACGAGAGACCTTTACCTTCAGAGTCCGCTGGTCTAACCACTGCGCTATCACAGCATTTCTTTATACACGTTTTAAATGACGCGGCCATAAAAATAAGGGGCTTAAAAAACTCATAAAGCCTACTACTCCCGAAATAAGACCCGTAATTCGAATTTAGAACCATATTGCTCAAGCTAACGGTTGATCCGAGATAAAACGAATGTCATAGGACCAAGTTGAAACGACCCATTCCTTGATCCGAACGGCCCGAATGTCATACGTCCAAGTTGGAATGAGCCAATCAGAGGCTTATGTCATGTTGGGTCGGCCTTTAAAGTGAAAAGTTGTAACAATTGTAAAGGGCACAGAATGTCAGCTGATTAAAAGCGACCCTACCGATCTAGACTAGACACATTGTTGAGATAATGTGGGAAATAACCTTTGAACTTTAGACGTAAATATCTGGGTGTGTGGACCTTTTTAGAATGTCCGTATAACATTTTATTGACACTAAGCTAGTGACAAATTATTATTTAATAATTTAAGAGCTTAAACTCAATTTGTTTTGGTGGAGCAATCACCACTGTCACTATCTTCTGCTTTCTTTTTGTAGCCCCCGGCGCAAAAACGACAGGGCGTTATAAGTTTGACGTGTCTGTGTGTGTGTGTCTGTCTGTGGCATCGTAGCTCCCGAACGGCTGAACCGACGTTGTTTTTTTTTTTTTTTTGAAAATCAGTCCAAGATAACCGCCACTAAATGTGTCTTGATACGACTAGATCCCCACTTTATCCTTCATCTGCTCCACAAAACTTTGTGTAGGTCTTTTCCTTCCTCTCTTTCCTTAATTTTTACTTTCTATTAACCATAGTGACACATGGTATGAGAGTTATTTTCAAACCAAATGAGTACGGTATCAACGGTATGTTCCGGTGATATGAGGTGCATTATTATTTATTTATTACGTTAGAAAGTTATTATAATTCTCTTTGCCCTACAAAACTATTGTCGGTGTGACTGTAGCGAGATCTCAAATCTCCATACTAAATAATATGTATAATAATATGTAATGTTATTATTATTATAATTTGCTCTAAAAATGTAAATTTTAACGATCTTATAAAATGATTATATTTCGAATTTAATTGATGAGTGATTTTAAACTGAGGAAATCGTGTAACCTGCCAATTTTGTCTGTATTTGGTTACAAATAATATCTTTTTTGTTTTACAAATCTTTTCTCAAAGAGATAAGAAAACTATGTGCAAGGTTTCTTTTTTTTTGGCTAGGAGCCCCGCCCTAAGTCCCTACTTCTGCAACTCCTGTGAGCCAGGATCAACAATTGTAACCATACATGAAATTAAATAGGAAGAGTAAGAAAAACCTTCACAGTATGACTTACTAAATACGACTCTATACAGTTCCATCATCGGGCTCTGTAGTCACACTAGCTGCAACATAAAAAAAACCCAACCACTCTCAAGCCCGTTCCGCCTTTGACGTTCGTACATAAGGTTCGAAATTTGCACCAGAAAACATAAAACTAAACACTAACAGTGGCGTGCCAACTTTGTCATGTAAGCCCGGCTATGCCAAACGGTTCTGCGAAAATATTACAGTAAGTTTTACTGGAACCTTCTGTGCTACAACACTGATTACAGTGTACGTGGTGTTAATTAGTATTGCACTAGAGTTGGCTCTCAAACTATATTTAAATTAAGTGCAGCGAGGATTATTTATATTTTTGTTTTGATAATTGCTTTTTTTACCACTATAGTAAATGATTGAATGAATGATTGAACGATTGATTGATTGAATGAATGACTGATTGTTTATTTCTGTAAATAGATCTTTTTAAAGACACTTTTACAAGTCATGTAACATTTTTTTAGTATTTAGTTGGCATCGGCATTTCCTAACTGACGACCTCTAAGAAGAAGTGCCGAAACAAACTCTGAGAATCATGGTCTCTTTTAGAGTCCAAACATTTTGGTTTCAATATGTTTACGACCCAATTAGTCCAACGGTAGTTAACACTGCCTTCTGTGCTATGGGTCCAGGGTTCGAATCCCGGTAGGGACAAATGTTTGTGTGATGAGCATGAACATTCGTATCCGAGTCATGGATGTTTCTATGTATAATATGTATGTATTTACAAAAAAAAAGTATATATGTAGTATATCAACCGACTAGTATCCGTAACACAAGCCTCGTTGCTTAGCTCGGAACTAAATGGCGCTGTGTCATAATGTCCAGAAATATTTATTTATTTATGTGAGCCTGACTATGTAGGTTAAAGTGGCAAATAAGTTTAAAGCCCGTCTGATTGTAAGCAATGACGGTCGGCTATGGGCTTTTGCAACAATAGAGGTAGGTATCGCTCACGCATTGCCGACACTATAGTAACTGTTTCTTTAAAAAACTGACAGGAAACGGAATTCCCATGCTGTCAGACTAACTATTATTTCTCTGACGGGCTCTGGAAACTTTACTCTTTCGCAGAAACACAACTGTTGTTGTATCACTGCGGTCTTCTGTATAGCGGAGGTACTTCCCCAGTCGGGCAGCTCAATGTGAGCGAGGAATTTCGTCATGCCCTACCTCTCTCTTGCTTTTGGGCTTTTTGTATTTTGCCGTACGCACGCATGCAAGAAGTCATCAAAACCTTGTTTACAGGACATCAAACGACACAAAGAACAGGTGACGTCACAACAGATCTGAGATATTTGACGTTAGGTAGTATCGAAGACTGGCCATTCTGGAAGCACTATTAGTTATTCCGTGCCCAAACCAGAGGTTACATAATAAAGTTAAACTTTGATTCGCCGGTCGTCGCGGTTAACCTTTATAGTTCAAAACTTTGTCCACTTCCTTTGCGTCGTTTAACCTTTTAATAGTTGAACACAGCCGTTTCCGAAGCCGAGACTAAATTATTTTGATACATTGCGGTAAGTGGGTTTCATCGCTACAACAAATTTAATCGAAAACCGATAATGAAATTTACTTTTACCTTCAATTATTATAGATTTTCATTAACATACTATCCAGTTTATAATATTTTTTTATGTAGGAGTGTTTTATAAGCTTACTTTTATAACAGAGAAAGAAAGGTTTTTTAATATGAATATTGATGGGTATAAGAGATGTAATGGAGCAAAGAAAAGATGGATGAATTTTGTGAACGATGAGATGGGTAGAAAGACGTGCATCAATTCATGTTTTTCAATCCCAGAATTACAGAAGAAGAAATCTCGGTATGAGACTGTGTGGCTTCTAATTGAAATATTTGGGGTCGATAAATGGCCGAGATCTTGGGATTGTGTTCTTATTTGAATATGTCAAGGGATTGGGAGAAAAATACTCTATCTAGCATAAATAAGCATTTTTGTTAATTTATCAACAAGATAATCGTTAATCTAGTATACTTAGGAATATCAGTTTTGCATAATTCCCAAAGACGTATGAGAAGAAGATAGGTACTGTCAATTTTAATACATAGTAATAAATATTTGTATTCAAGCGAATGCCGAATATTTCAGAAAGTTTTTACAGGTTTGAGTACCTACATTACGTATTCAGATTCATAAATAAATATAGTTACATATAAAGGTCAAAATAGTCTTAAAAAAAACTAAGGTTCCACCATCGTTTAGCCAGTATTCCGCGATTTCATTATTCGATCAAGTCCATAAGCACACATAAATACATACCAAACACCTCTATTACATGACTCTTAAAGAGCAAATTTTCAATATCGACTCATCGTTCTATCGATAAAAAGATTAGCTAACTCTATATATTTGCTTTTAGTCTCCCAATATGCACAATAGAAACCTGTTCTACCAAACCACAACAGTAACATACACAAGTAGTGCGTGTATTGTTTATGCATGTACCACTGTACATGAGTCACTACGGCGTGGCGTGGGCTAAGGTCAACCTGTTGCGGCAAACGTACCATCTTCGCATTACCACTCATGCCGAGTGACGTCATCCGTTCGTGACTGACTACGCGTGCCGTGGCCACAAATTCGACAATGATATAATTATGAATTATCTTATTAGGTTCAACTGGTAGGCGAAATAGATAGATGGATTAACTTATGTTATGTGCTTTATGCAATGACATATTATTATATAGACGCGTCATGCACGAACATTAAGGCTATGCAAAATGGCGACAGCAACTAATTTGTGCAAAGAAAGGGAAAGACACATTTTTATCTTTCACTGTTGTAGTATAGTTTGTAAACACATGAAAGCATCTTGTTCTCAGGAAGTATAAAACTATTAAGCACGATTAATTTTTTCGGGACGTACCCTCGCAATGCTGGTTGGTGCGTCACTAAGCGCAATCCCGGCAATTGCCTTGATTTCTTGTTGCCATTTTAGAGAGCGGGTAACGTATCTATAGTTTTTTATATCATTGGCTTTATGTATATATGTCAAAAGTCAAAATAACATTTTATTTGGGATTTGCTCGGTAATCTAAGTCCCTACTACTGCAATTAATGTAAGCCAGAATCAACCAACCAGGAAATAGTCGAGACAATGAAGCCCGACGTGTCCCAGGGGAATGATTTTAACTGTCTTGGAACCTTGAAAAATAATTTATTTAAAGTATGTAGGGCAATTTTAATTAGCTCTGGAGAACATGCTGAGGAAAACCTTCAGTCTGCCAAACCATTATATTACCTATGTCATATTTTAAATAAACGTATAGTACGTAACAACGTACACAACTAATAAATAATCATTCAAAATAAATTAATGCTCATATTCTTTCAAATTCAAATCATTTATTTCATTTTCAAGTAGACCAGTATAACAGGTGTTTTTGAATTGTCAAACTAGTTGCACGGTTCCAAAAAGTAGGTCTATGGAGAACAACCGGCAAGAAACTCCATAGAAACTCTTTTAAATAAATACAAATTACAATAGAGGAAGTCAATTCCTTTACAATGTTTATATGCAACATCAATATGAGAATAATGCAGTTTGATGTGAAATGTATGAACTATTTACCCAAGACAAAATAAAACGAGTTTGGAGCTAAGAAACTTATAAACAAATGATATTGTCCAACAGTAAACAAAGAATAACAGAATTGAATACAACATATTCCCAGTAACCACTAATTATTACTGCAGTGTTAATTATTTAACGGACCTTTTCAAGCTAATAAAAGATCGACACATCGGGTGTTCCCATAATCCGTATCATTTATTGCGGTTGAAAAACGGTTTATACGACCCCAAAATTGGAATATGGAATTCTATAATTGAATTTTAAAATTAACAGGCCGTTATAACAATGATCCGAGGCTTTGTTTCTCGTATACGGAACAATACAATATTTGTACGGGTTTAATATACATTTCGACCGCGCGTTGATCCCTAAATAATTTAAATCCATATTCATACTTAATATTATAAACGCGAAATTATGCGTCTGTGTGTTACCTCTTCACGCTTAAACCGCTGAACCAATTTAGATAAAAATTTGTATGGAGATAGTTTGAATCCCAGAAAAGGGTATAGGATAGTTTTTGTCCCAGAAATAATCGTTTGAGGGGGTAGAAGTTTCTACGCAGAAAAGAAAGAAATAAAATAAATTATGGATGATGAAGAAAAAAGATACATAGAAACATTCATGACTCACATACTAATAACCAAGTTAATCGCACAAACAGTTACTGGAATTCGAACCCAATGCGCAGGTTTGATAGGATTATTTAAACTTCGAACACAATCTGCTCTTATTTTTTTTTAATTACGAGTTGTGACAGAAGTCTATGACAATATGCTTTCTACGCTTGCATTATATTGAAGGTATGATTTAACTCCTGCGGGTAGAAAGTGACAGCGCCTTGGAAAGTGGTCAGGCTGGTTACCTGGTCGTATCGGAATACAATCCGGCGACCACATCTGTGCCAAGAGCCTACGTCTGTACGTTACCTAATAAGCAAACGTTTGTACTAATTGTGGTAGGTGTCGATAAACACAATATAACGTGTGTAAGGTATATATTACTAGCTGACCCAGCAAACGTTGTTTTGCCACATTATAGGGGTTGGTGGACTACCCCTAACATTTAGGGGGATGAAAAATAGATGTTGGCCGATTCTCATAGATACCGGATAAGCACAAAAAATTTCATCAAAATCGGTCAAGCCGTTTCGGAGGAGTATGGCAACGAAAACTGTGACACGAGAATTTTATATATTAGATTAGCATAAAGTACCTATTTATTTTTAAAGTTATGCATCGCATAACTTTAAAGGCCATAGGTATTTTTTTTATTTTTTTTGTCAGCTATCTATTATTTAGAACAGTATAAATCACATACAGAAACATAAGCATAAACATTATTTTATAAGTGCAACAATTACTTATAGGCTAACACAACATGCAGTACATCGGTAAACGTAATAATGAAATATCAGTATACATGTAACAAACAAAAAAGGAAAAAAAAAACAACAATTACAATTACATAAGGTGATCATTCAATTAATTTGAAGGTATAGCATTTTTTGCCTGAAACTTCGTTGACTGAATGAATGAATGAATGAATGAATGATTTTTTATTTCTTATCGCCCTTTTTCTTACCTATCCTATATCCCTCGCCAGGGTTTCAAACTATCTCCATATAAAATTTCATCTAAAGATAACAGATAGATAGAAAGACAGACACACTTTCGCATTTATAATATTAAATACGGAAGTATGGATTGTAAACACGAGCTGTGGAAAGACCTGAATAAATAAATAAATTACCTTTTAAACTCCTGCTGAACTATCTTCTTTTTTTGTAGGTTAAAAATCTGGTTTGGCAAGTTATTTTGAACTCTCATATTGAAATTATTAATTTAAGAAAATCGGGTTCGAAAAAATCACAATTCAAAGGATATGTATATTGTATATCCTATTTGTTTTTAAGGACATACATGGTGTATCCTTGACGGTCTATCGTCTAATACAAATGGGATCACCTTGGATCTTTCACATAAAGGTTTCAAGGTCCTGAAAATTGATTTCTTCGGGTTGACCTTAAGTTGTTCCATTAAAATGTGGTTCCTATATCCCTTCAACGTGCTTTTAACAGCACCCTAAAACTCAAAATGCAACGCTCAAATATGTATGTCAAACACAACGGAAGCAAGTACTAGATGTAGCTACAAACTTTATCAAAGCATTTATTGCCGTTATAACAAGATGAAGCACTATAGACAGCCTATTCCCGATCATAAATAGTATGTGATAGGCAGGGCACATCTTTAAACCCCTACAATCCGGAATCTCTTCGCAATAAAACCACCATAAACCATTTTAGTGTAAAAACGTGTAACAATGGCGCCATATTTTGCATGTATGGCCGAGGTTTTTACTTCTTTCAAGTAATAAAGTCACGCTTTACGAGTATATATCTGAGTTTTTGATGGGCCCCGACCATTTTATGACCGGTTTCACACTTGACAGTAAGTTTTCGTAAGTGATTTTGGGTAACTTAATCATTTTAGGGAAGTTGTAAGTGTTTGATTCAAGTTATTGAGTCGTAAATCGTTTAGTAGCTTAAATTAATAGGATTGTATGTTTTATGTTAGATGCTTCATTAGTATTAATCGCCAAATTTGTATAAATCCGTTAACTACCAGTTCCTGCCCCTGCGTTACACTACTGGCCAGTGTTGGGATTATTGTCCTACACACTGGCATATTGCAGAATAGCAGACTACCGTAAAAAAATCCGACACACAAACACATTCCCCCACGATATTTTGATCCACCTTTAAAGCGGTTTACAATGAACAAACACAAATTACAAAATAGTCCATTGAAGTATCAACGAAAACATAACAAACACTCGCAAAATTCTTAACGAAAAACGACGACACAATATTTTTCCTCATTACACACTCCATAATAACATTGGCAACAAGAAGTAAGTTTAGTAGTAGCGACTTACAAGAAACTATAGTTCCTGATGTGCGAAGTTTACCAAGAAGTTATTACAACTTTTCTTTCCAGGAACGGATTGGACTATATCCGAGAACCAAGCCAACAAAGTACGACGAAACTTGTCTATTATGTAAAAAACATTGAACATTTTATTTTTCTTTGAAAGAGACATTCGATGGAGATGAAGAGAATCCTTATTTATTATTATGTACATTACTTATTAGATATTAAACATACTGGAATTTTATAACGTATATTTTATACGTAATAAACCCATTTTGGTTTTGTACAGCTGGTGCGTCAACAATAAAAAAAAAACAATAGTTCAAGTGGATGATGTTTTTTGTTTAGTTTTCAGAGCATATAAATATACTAGCAATTATTAAATCAATAAATAAGAATATGACGATCGTTTCCGAGAATAAAGTAAACTAATTCTATTAATGTCTCCAACTCCGATCCTTAATATTCATTACACATACATAAATATATATTAAACCATAAGCCTATCTTTGGAAGTGTCCAAAAAAAGCACCGAACACTGCCATAACTTTCGCTACCCCAATTCCATTCCACTATAAATAAGACAAATGGTTTTATTTCGACGTGGGCAAATAAAAAAAAGAGTAATATGCTATCCGTGGGGGCCGAAGAAAGGAGAGGTACTCCTTTCTTCGGCGCATGAATGTGGGGCACGCCGAGGCGATGAGGGCTCGGCATCCGCAATATCCACCTTTGTCCGTTTTTATTGTCCCGACGTGACGTGACAGGTGGCGGGACCTTCAGACACTTTGAAATGAGCCTCCCGGATTCCTCCGAAGGTCTCAAAGATCTCGCCGACTCGGGGAAGAACATAGTGCTTATTTGTATATTCAAATATGACAAGTTACTATGAAATTAAATTATTTTTTTCTCGAGCAGTACGGATGCTGTAATTTAAAACGTCGGAATTAAATAATATCAATATCGTAAAAAAACTAGTTATATTTTTATGTTTTATATTCGCGTAAGTGTAAGAAAACAGTTAGTTACTTGGTGATAATATTTTTATATTTTTCAATGAGTTTGAGTGGATTCGAAACATGTTTTCCTTAAAAAAGAAGTTTAATTATTGCCCTTTACTGTCAAATTCGGGTCTAGTCAGCAATAAATATTTTTGATTCATTTATTTTAAGAAAACAACGATGACTTCAGTCTACTTAGCCGAGGATCTAATATGCAAACATGCCTTAATGTACACAGTTTAAGGTTGAAAGTCATATCTCAAATCTATAGTTTACTCGACAATTTTCAAAGGTCACCACGACAGTCATGATCGAATACCATTTCAAATGACATCATAAATTGTAGTTTATTCAAATATACCTCGGATCAACTGTTTAAATAGGTATATCGTGAGGTAAAGACATTGAAACTGATTCCGATGTTAATCAAAATCACAAACAGATTAAATATAAGCAATCGTTAATTTGTCCATAAAATTATTGTCTAAGGTTATGTTTAGAAATTACATTCTGTTAATTTGTTTTAGTCACGCTTTAGTTGAATACAAGGTGAATAATTTCAATAAGAAATAAAATGGACCTTATTACACAGCGCCATCTAGTTTCGAGCTAAGGTAACGAGGCTTTCGTTACGGATACTAAATGCATATTTCCATAATACCTATGTAATATTATAAACTAGCTTCTACCCGCGACTTCGTCTGCGTAAAGTTAGTAATTTTATTTTCACCCCACTTTTCGCCCTTTTAAGGGATGATTTCCGGGATGAAAACTATCCTATGTCCTTCCACGGGACTCAAACTAGATCTATACTAAATTTCATCTAAATCGGTTCAGCGGTTATAGCGTGAGGAGGTAACAGACAGACAGACAGACAGTCTTTCGCGTTTATAATATTAAGTAGGATAGGAGAGTATGTCTGTGTGTTACCTCTTTATACTTTAACCGTTAAACCGATTTAGATGAAATTTGGCATGGAGATAGTTTGAATCCCAAAGAAGGACATAGGATAGTATTTGTGTTGGAAATCATCCCTGAAAGGACGAAAAGGGGGCCATACACATATATGTACATATATTGTTAACTGTGTACACATTCTTTAACCTCAAAACACTCAATAAGCTATTCAATTATTCAAATCCATTAATACATCCTACTTATATTGCTGGTAATGTATATACATATAAACACCCTCGTATATTCAATATAATTTCAAGCTAGTTAGATCTGTGTTATCGTTTCAATTTCATCCCCTTATCGTTCCAGGCGAGGGGTGACGGGAGTACGATTAATTGACCCTCGTGATAGATTCTAATTTCGTACAAATTACAGGTTCCGGTTTTAAGGGATATTATGGTAACTTATAGGATAATTTAGACCGTCTTCTATGTCAGTATGCAGAAAATAAAAGTTATATTATACATATATGACGACCCAATTAGTTCAGCGGTAGTTAACACTGACTTCTGTGCTATGGGCTATGGGTCCCGGTTTAAAATCCCGGTAGGGACATATTTGTGAGTGAAAATCCGAGTCATAGATGTATTTATGTACAATATGTATTTACAAAAAAAAAGTATGTGTAGTATATTAACCACAAATAAAAAAATCAAGTAAAAAATAATCATCAAAATCGATTCACCCAGTCGAAAGTTATGAGATAAAAACATTTTTTTAAATAACGGTCAAATTGATAACCTCCTTCATTTTTGAAAGTTGGTTAAAAAATAAGGCAAAATTCGCGCATCAAATGGCCAGTGAGGGTCTTAAAATATTTTCAATTAGAACAGGAAGTGAAACGTGAATAAAATCCAGCTTAGCGGCGGCAATCATGGCGGGCGTGTTGTGGAGATCATCCCAATTATACGCGGCGTTTGACCTGACCACTTGAGGCACTTGCTTGGCTTCAGCGCCTGTAGCCACCATGCAGGACATGCTGCAGAAGGCACATAAGGAACAATCCTGCAAAGGGAAGAGACGTCTCCATCCTCACACATATTTGTCGGTTGGTATTCTTCTTTGGGCAGGGCACATCGCTCGAAGAACGGACGGCCGATGGGGCCTGAAGGTTCTAGAGTGGCGATCACGTACTGGAAGACGCAGTGTGGGCAGGCCCCCGGCAAGGTGGACTGACGACTTGGTAAAGGTCGCTGGAATCCACTGGATGCGGGCGGCATATGACCGGTCGTCGTGGCGATCCTTGGGGGAGACCTATGTCCAGCAGTGGACGTCTAACGGTTGAAATGATGATGATGATTCTTCTTTTATGTCACAAGAGTGGCAATTAATCATACGGCTCGCTTGATGATAAGCGGTTACCGTAACCTATGTACGTTTGCAACGCTAGAGGTGCCGCTCGCGCGTTGCTGACCCTGTAGAAACCGTTTCATAAATTAATAAACTGATAGCAAACGGAATTCTCATGCTGTCAGAATAGTCACTCCCCCAACGAGCTCTGGTACCTTACTCACTCGCAGAAACATAATAATTTTTATTACTTCAAATATTTGCGGTTTTATTCGAATCTGGATTCATATATATGTAATTCATATATAAATGCAGAAACACCTGAATGATACTAGACACCGAGAACCCATTAACCTCTCGGCCGCCCTCCAAACGTAATAGTGTTAATACAAACGTTATTAATACTTTTTTAAGCCAAGATTGAACGCGTAACCTCTGTGACCATATGCACCTACGGTTGACAGGACTGCTATTCCTTGCAGGTTTTTTTTTAATATGAGGGAAATTGAGGAATTTGAAAGTTATGGCAATGGCAGCACGGAGAAGAAATTGAAATGTAGATAAATCAAAGTTAAATTATTAAGATTATTGCGAATATTATTAGAAGTATAATAACTAGTCGCAGTAGAATACTCAAAAAAAATTATAGTAGTAAAATAGTCAGAAAGAAAACTTGAATTGTTTTTTTTTGACATATTTTTTTTAGCTAGATCTAAAATGAAATCCAAGATTACTTAAGCTATTTAATAATAAATACTAAACAAACTATTAAGGGATTACATAGCAACCGGTAACCGCTATCGGTAGCAGCTACTTTTTTTTTTGTTTTTAGCATCTACTTCTCACGTCTGGCAAGGGCAACCCAAAACGTTCGACACATATAAATATAATTTCACTAATGTGTTTCCAACGAAATTGCTTGTGTCAAGTTGTGTTAGAATTTGTTCAAAGTTATTCGTAATTTTGTTTCCATCACATTGTTGTATTAACATAAGATACAATTTATGGGAGCCAAATGCGATCAACGTGGCATTAGGACTATTAGAGTAGAAATATGCGAAATGGAAGATAATGGTCTAGACTAGACAATGCTAGCAGTGAGGATTTAGAAGGTGGAGGATAAAGTGTTATTTTTTTTTATTTATTTATTTGGGATGGCTAGGCCCCCGGAAAGGTGGACCGACGACCTGGTAAAGGTCGCTGGAATCCGCTGGATGCAGGTGGCCCAAGACCGGTCGTTGTGGAAATCTTTGGGGAAGGCTTATGTCCAGCAGTGGACGTCCTCTAGCTGACATGGTGATTTATTTGGGATAAACAAACAGTATCACATTGTGTCCTATCTAATGAGTAACCCAAAAATAATTTATATGTGAAGTACGTTACACGGAATATAATATAGTGGATTAAATATTCTACAATTTATTGAGAACTAAATGCTAGAGGTAATTAAATTATCGGTTCATCATTTCAACCGTTAGACGTTCGCTGCTGGACATAGGTCTCCCCCAAGGATCGCCACGACGACCGGTCATATGCCGCCCGCATCCAGTGGATTCCAGCCACCTTTACCAAGTCGTCAGTCCACCTTGCCGGGGGCCTGCCCACGCTGCGTCTTCCAGTACGTGGTCGCCACTCTAGAACCTTCAAGCCCCATCGGTTCGATCGGTGTCAATTCAGCGTAATGGCGCAGCAGTGGATTGCTATAGTGTGACTTGAATGCCAGCCGTGGGAAATAGTCTCCAATTGAAGATAAGGGCAAGATCTTGCTCAGCACTGGAAGTTCTTCAATTGATACTGGGATTACCAGATCTTAAAACCCGAGAGAACAGATAGACCAGCCAGTTCAGCCGGACATTTGGGCAAAATTCGGGATACAAAAAAATCTGGACTGTGTCCGGATTTGTCCGGACGCCTGGCAACCCTAATTGATACCAATCCTGCGTGTAATTCCATAATAAATAAATAATTACATTGGATCATCTACATAATTACATGTTGATCGTTACATCCCAGAACTGCGAAAATATCCCTTCGACATCCCATCCTATTGTTTAATTCATGTGAGGACACTTCATCCGCCGTAACCCTTAAATTTAATTAGCTGCCCCGTCAGAATACAAACGAGGGGGTGTATACAATTACTGTATTAATAGCATTGTTTGCCAAACTTCCAAGAGGACCCGCGTGTTTCATAAAAGCGGAATTTATCCCTGACTGAGCGGTATTTTTGTGCGGCACGCGGGGTAGAGAGTCAATGTGTTGAATAGAAAACTGTACGCGTAATATAAACATTACTCGATATTTCTCTGTCACGTCGAATCGACAGAATTTCGTGACATAATTACGTCATTTGTACAGGTAGGTACCTACAACTGATTCTTGGTCTAGCAAAGTACCACTACATTACCGAATGTACTACCATTGAGCTGACATGACAAGCTGTGATAGCCTATTGGTGTGACTAGTGGACTGTCAAGCTAAGTCTTGAGTTCAATCCCAAGACCAACCATTGACTTTTATAACTTACGTGCGTATTTTATCATATGATCTAACGGTGAAACCTGCATACCTGATTTTTTTCTCGAAGGCATGTTAATACTGCCAACCCGCACGAAGCTAAATATAGCCTAATCCCTCTCAAATAAGAGGAAACTCGTGCCTAGCAGTGGTTGTTAATGGGGTGATGATGATTTGCTAACTTTAGTGTGTCTCTGGCTTGAGACCCAGTGAAATTACTGGAAAATCTATCTCTAGTGTAGTTATTTGTCACTCATAAACACTTCAGAGTTAGATAATCTTGAGATACTTGAAAGCCAGCGTCGCTTACGCCGTTTCACAACAAATGTCTAGCTGAATAGTTGTACTAGCGCGCTACCCTTCAAAGCGAATAACTGAGTGGATAATGAAATTCCGTGTGTCAGACCTTGTCGAGTCCTGCGCAAATATTCAGACCAGAGCATTATGTATGTATATATTATATTTTAGCACATTAACCTTGCATGAGGTTTCAAACATACTGCATGGATTTAGTCTTCATTGCTTTATAAAAATCTGATCTGATTATCCATTGTTACTCATTTAAAATTTTATTCCTTACTTGTTCATATTTTTAATTTGTAACAGACTGTACCATTATTTTGTGAAGAAATAAATAAATAAATAAAATAAATATATAAAAAGAAAGAAAAAGAGAGAGTTGCCACTCTTTTACCAAGCAATATTACATAAATACTTAACGTCAGACTATTTCCGAATGTCCATTTCACTCAAATAAGAGGAAAACGTAGATGATATAATCGGAAAGTTTTAGTTTTAGATAAGATAAAACAGCGCAAAATTTGATAATGACCCAATTAAATAAATAGATAAATTCCGTTTCCATATTTGAATAGTTACATTTTATCACAGCTTACTTTGTTGGTAGACTTCACACGACAAAGAAAAAAAAAGCAAATATCAACACCCTAAATGATATTACAGCAAATAAATGCTTACATTTCTAAACATGTAACAAACTAAACAAAATTACACATTAAATAGCTTACTTAACTCGAAAATGCATTACAATATCAAACGTTTATCAAACTCCAAAAATCTACCCTCACAACAGTGTAAATACTTTTCGGAAATAAGCGAACAAGACAATAACCGTCAAACAACTCCATAAAGACATACCGCGTGTATTGTCAAAGAAACCGCCTCTCAAACTTTAATTAGTAATGTTTTCGCGATAATCTACAGAAGGAACTTGATAACAAACCCGCTCTTATTATAAGCCGAATCCCACAACTTCGCGACGGAGTATAATCTGTCTGAAAACCTGTCAATAGGCTGCGGATAAAGGGATTAGTGGGGGGATTTTGAGGGAGAAATGCCTTTATTGAAATGAGAAAATTGCGCGTGACAAGTGTCTTAGACATGTAAGGTAATTTCAACGGCAAAGCGGTTCGCTTAACCGATGTTGGTTGAGAGTTTTATGGCCAACAAATTGGATTTGTATTATCACTTATAAATGAAGTATCCTTGTAACTTAACATGACTATACATTTTAGAAGCCTCCGTCTGATATTAGGTTATCGTCGATTGTTCACGTCAACTCTTTCATTGACTCCTGCTAATCACATTTGTTTTTTAATTCACTGCTGTTCCACTGCTGGGTACGTGTCACCTCTCCATGGAGCGGGTTGATAAACATCACATGCCATCAAGAAAATCTTTTAGATGATGATTTTTCCTCATGAAGTTTTCCTTTGCCGTTTGAGCATGTGATAAATACACACGTAACTTCGAAAAGTATGTAGAAGCCTTAGCATTGATGATGACTATGACGTCATAGACCACTAGGCTTAAAATCAATTAGATTACAGCCGATAATACCTTTCTTATTCATTTCATATTTCAATATCAACTGGAACTAGAAGTTCTTTTTAATACAAGCTCTACTTGTAAGTTGGAACCTCCGCCGTATCTTACTATAACCTCTAAAACAATTCGAAATTTCCTTATCCCGGGGTGTGTAAACAAAAACCAAGCACACCTAAATCTATTCCGGGCCCAAATACAAGTCCAAAATCGATTGTAAAAACAAATTAATTACACCACCGCCGTCAATGAAACGCGTCAACTTGCTGGATTAATCCGTCTGAACTTACTACTGGACTGAGAGGCTGCTGGGGAGTATGAATAGGGACTATAGAGCGCTTATGTTGTCATCATAATGCTGTTGTAATGAGGGTGTTTGTTTTGTTTTCTTTCTTGTGACAGTTGCCCGTTTTTGCTGATTTTTCATACTGAAATATGCCTTGTGACTTCAAATATTAAAGTTGATATTTATTTAGTACCTACCTATTACCTGGTATTAATCAGCACAAAACTAGATAATACGAACTATATATATATTATATTCTCCATTTCAACTAATTGCTTGCAAAAGCAATCACGCCTTTAAGAGCAATACCTAAAATACTTTAGCAGTGACATTAACTGACATCCATTGCTCTATGAGGGGAGATTTGGAAACTAAATACAGCTGAAGATAAACTCATTAATGATTACCTTGGTATTGTGGTACAATAGGGTAACTTTGGAATACTAAAATAATAGCCATGATAGAACTACTGCTTATGCTTATACAGTACAGTGCTTCTGAGTTTGTTTCGGCATTTCTTCTCAGAGGTCGGCAGTTAGGAAATGCCGATGTCAACTAGATACTAAAAAAAATATTACATGACTTGTAATAGTATCTTTAAAAAGATCTATTTACAGAAATAAAAAATCATCCAATCATTCATTCATACAGATAAAGTCCATATTTTCAGGAAAGCTTCGCAAAGCTTGTCTTATTCAAACTCAAGCAGCACTTATCAGTCAGTTAATCCCGCAGTAAGCCGCTCTGCCGGCTATACGAACGCTTTTTCTACAGCACAAGGATTAAGCAATGTTTCCTCACAAATTGTTGGCTGGAAATAGGAGCAATGCAAACCAGAAATTTGTAAGAGTTTTGTCTGATAAAGTAGTAAAGAATAATAATATTACCGCGCTATACATAGTTGGATAGTGATAATAATAGAACAGTGGCGATTGCTCCACCGATAAGAGCAAGCTCTTAAATGAATAATAATTATAAATACATAGTGGAGCTGCCACCCGATTTTCATAAAAAAAACTCAAAACATATGAAGCATAACAAACCTAGACCCACACAATCAGCAGCCGCGATATCAATAAGATAGTCGGTCACTGTAATTGCTTTCATATACGTATTTATACTATACAATATAAATAAATAACATAATTAGTATCGCAATTGTTGTCCCAATGCCGGCCACAGATGTCCTCTTATTTGACAGAGCCTCGTGCGGTTTACCAGACTTCATACGCCATCGAGAAAATCTCTTCGACATGCAATGAACATGTGTTTATTTATATCATAACTTCCGGAGGCGGTGGGGCGTGCCTTGGGTACGAACTCGAGACATAACTTTCACAGTCCACTGGGCACGCCACTAGGCTATTACAGCATCTATCTATATCCATATCCATACTTTATTAATATTATAAATGCGAAATGTGTATTTCTGTCTGTTACCTCTTCACGCTATAACTGCTAAACCGATTTAGTTGAAATTTGGTATATAGTTTGAGTCTTGGAGAAGGACACAGGATAGTTTTCATGCTGGCAATCATCCTTTAAAAGGTAGAAAATAGGGGTGGAAGTTTGAATGCGGATAAAATTACTATTTTTACGGCAAAAGCTAGTTTATTTCTGTATATATACATACAGTAAAATACAGTGAACAGACTGGAAGACCGTTGAGAATCAATTTGGCCAAAAGATTAAGAGATTAGTTTCAAGTAATGAGCGGTTCGTGCCTTCATAATCGCCGGCTTAGCTTTGTTTGAGCAAAAAACGGAGCCGCAGCTGAGTTTTGTTGTTCAAATTGTTTGAGCTATTGGCTATTGCAGCTTGTTTACTTAAAATAGAATAAGATCGGTTATTTATTTATTGGCGAATCAAAACAAAGTAACATAAAAAAAAATAGTAAGCGGCCGAAGCAATTTAGTACAGCGCTGGTTTTCATTGAGGGACCCAAATGACATACGGTTACTGTTACTGCTATTAGGTAAAATTTAACGTTTTGTAGGGGTCTTATAGCGTATATTGATGTTATATAATCCATATACCAATATTCAATAGTAATGAAGGTTCTTCCAAAAACTAGTTTAAAGATTTTTACAGGGTCTGCAACGCGCGAGCGAGACCTCTGATGTTGCGAACGTCCATAGGCTACATACAGAAACTGTTTTCCATCAAGCGAGTGTAACTTTGTTTGCTTATAAGTTTTGTGACAGTTGCTGCAACACTTTCATGACATTTCTATCTTTCGATATAAAAGCTCTAAGAACCAGGCTTAGGCATAATACTTGCGAACCAACATGCCGTCAATTCCAGCTTCTCCCAATTATGGTAAAAAACTGTGTGCTTACATTTAATTACTGAAGCACTCTTAGTCTTTCAGTCAAAGACCAGACCAAACCCTATAACTTCTCACCGAACATTAGTGTAACAACCAGTACCTCTTATAGATTACATCGGCGACAGTGTTAAGTTTCAAGTAGGAGCACAATAGCGGGTGTCGCAAACTTTGCGGTCTGTGTATCCTGCACTGTACTCCCCGCCAAGGTATTATTGCAATTACTAAGCTAGTGAACGGTGTCCTTACAATGTCTGCCAGTATATACAAGGAATACTAATCCTTTAAGACATTAGCTGGCTTCCATATTCATTTCTTTATCGCGTAATATGAGTTATTGCACAACCAGTCATTTGTCTATTTTGATTGGCGCTTTGTTAGCTGGTAGTAGATCGGAAGGAAGAACAAACAAATGTATTTTGACGACCCAATTAGTCCAGCGGTAGTTAACACTGCCTTCTGTGCTACGTAGCACAGAAGGCAGTGTTAACTACCGCTGGACCCGGGACCCATCCCGGGTTCGAATCCCAGTAGGGACAAATGTTTGTGTGATAAGCATGAACATTTGTATCCGAGTCATGGATGTATCTATCTATAATATGTATATATTTACAAAAAAAATAAGTATATATGTAGTATATCAACCAGCTAGTATCCGTAACACAAGCCTCGTTGCTTAGCACGGAACTACAGGACGCTGTGTGCCATAATGTCCAGGAATAATTAAATTACTTTTTTTAAAAAGAGGAGACTCCATACTCAACAGTGGAACAAATATGTAATATTAAATAATAATAAACTTCAACACGAAAATAACATACACTGACAAAGCCATAAATCATTAGAACCCTCCTCAGTCGTTCCAAGTCCTGATCTCATAAATATGTATAAGTTGAAAGCCCATTGAACAATAACTTATACAACAGCCCTTCGTCTTACGATGGTTGACCAGGTCAAGAATATTAAAGTACAAGATCTGTACCAATTAAAGACAATTATAATATTTAATATGGAGAATGCCCTGGGTGGCAACCTTATGCCTCGTTTACACAGTGCGAGTTACTCGCTAGACAGTAGACATTTTATGCTCGTATATCAGTAACTCGTGTTACCTAAGCTGTTTTTAGACATTACAATACAGCGCCATCTAGTTCCGTGGTAAGCAACGAGGCTTGTGTTACGGATACCAGAAGGTTGATATACTATATACATGGACCTATAAAACGAGTATCCGTAACACAAACCTCGCTGCTTAGCTCGGAACTAGATGGCGCTGTGTCATCATAAATGTGCAGGAATATATATTTTTTTATTTGTGTTAGCATTGCTTTTCCTTATTAATACCTACCTACATGGGTTATATAAAATTCACGTTCAGTTCACGAGGAACTTTCTCAATATTCAGTAAGTTTAAATTGCTATAACTTTTAAGGCTCTTCATGATTTCAGGCTAGCTGTAAAGTCAACGAAGGGAGGGATCGGATGGTGCTCAGCTGTTTAATGTCTGTTTTCACACTAGCTATTGAAATTCTCGAGGCTTGAGCTTACAAAGTTATTACTTAATATGCAACTTGTTGACTTGCCTGCCTCGTTATGTGAACGTCGTAATAATATCAGGGGTTGATAACTTGATACGTTTATAATTGTCGGCACGGGTCGTGAGCACAGATTTTAGAAGTAAAAGCCCTTTTACGCATGTACGTTTTCGGCCAAATTTTGTTCAGTATCGGTTTACCGGTCAGAAACTACCGTGTGTACCTCGGCGCCTCGCCATCGTCATTCGGCCACAGAGACCGAAAATTTATGGAATGCGCAAGTGAAGTTTGTGCTCACGACTCGTACCGGTACCTATAGTATTATTTGGGTTACGACTTTAGTACCTAGTAAGTTTAAACAACATGTATTGTAAGTATACCTCTTCCATCAACTCTTTACTGTCACCAGTGCCACCTAGGGCGGGTTGGCAGACTGCACATGCCAATAATAGATCATCATCAACCTATTAATGTCCCACTGCTGGACACGGGTCTCCTCTCAATTGAGAGGGATTAGGCTATAGTCCACCACGCTAGCCTACTGCGGGTTAGCAGACTTCACATGCCATCGAGAATTCTCTCAAGCATGCAGTTTTCCTCACGATGTTTTCCTTCACCGTTTGAGCATGTGATAAATACGCACATAACTTCCGGGTTCGAACTCGAGACCTCTGACATCTCAGTCATCTGATCATACCGGTACGCTACCACAGCTCTTAATGATAATAGGTGTCCTACGATTTTTATATAACAAAGTGTAAATTCAAAATTTACGTAACGCCTGTTAATATTACAATAATTATAACTTAATTGGAAATAACACAAACATACCCAAAACAAACAAGCCAATAGCTAATTCAAACACAATTTTACAACAAAGTAAACGCCGTCATATTGTTAAAATATCCGGCGTAATTACTGAATGTTTGTTTACTATCGAGCTTATAACGTAGTGTTGTGTTCCTGTTTGACGCTTAACGTAACAGGGGCTCGTGGTTAATCAATAACCACGTTAATCAACCCGTTTCTTAGTTAATCCTACTCCTTCAATTGTCATGCTGTTCATGACATGCAGGTTTATTCAACACACATAATGTAGAGCAAGAGCAACATTTTTGTTATCTTAGACCTAGAGTTATGACGACCCCTGTGGTCTAGTGGTTCGAGTACCGGACTGCTAATCACGAGGTCGGGTGCGATTGTCACGGGGCACAAATATTTATGTGATGAATATAAGTGTTTGTGTTCGTCTGGGTGTTTCCTATGTATTATAAGGATGTATTGACAAAAAAAAAGTATATAAGTATTATATCCATTGTCTAGTACGCATAGTACAAGCTCTGCTTAGTTTGGGACTAGATGGTGCTGTGTAAAATGTCGCAGAATATTATTATTATTATTAGAAGGTTTTCCTCCATCGTTAATGTTTGGTGATTAATAATTATTCATCATCATCTGGCCATGTACTCTCCCACGACTGGGCGCACATGCACGTCTTTTCTCATGAAACAGGGATTATTAACTAAGGGCGAGTTCAACCCAATGTTTTAGTTCACTTTAACTTCACAGTCACATCACAGGTCTATCACAGTATTAATTTAATTATACACACATAATCACGATAATACAGTGTACAATAAAATTTTACCAAGAACTGTATGACTATTATTGTTTTTTTAGACGGTGATAAGAGCGTCTAAAAAAACAAAAATAAAAAGTTTTAACTGTCATTCATAAACTGACACATCATGTGTCATGTGACAATTATTTTCTTTGACAGACGACCTGGTTTAAAAAAAGTTATACGTCATTTTATACTTTCATGGACGCAAAGGAATGCATGCACACGACATGGACGCAAGTATGTATGTGTGTCAATGCACTGTATCGATTTATATTCTAAACACATATCAACATTAGTGAAAACAATTAGTTTGAGAAAGTTAATGTTGGAAGAAAATGATGACTAACTGAAGTAAACGGTTTCCTGAAGAAAGTAAACCTTAATTGGTACCTACATATTTTAGTTCAGCTGTTACTTCGAAATAAATAGTTAAATTAATATAAAGTAAATATCAAATTATCAAAATAAATCGCATGTATACTTTTCTGTAACGTGACATGAGTTGATTCTGATGTGGTAAGAAGTATTTACACTTTTACATGACCGCGACCAAAAATAATACATTTATAAACATACCGTTAAAAGTAATTCATCTTCTAATTGTACGAATACATAGATATCGCCGTAAGACTGCGTAATATCATATTATATTTATATGTACTATCTGTAGCAAATAATCAGGTGTTAAAAAAACTAGTAGTTTTATTTCACATCACGAAAAAAAAAACTAGATTGAAACCTGGTTTTACCTAGTAAAACGAACGGACCATCGCCTAGAACACGATTTACAATTCACGTTTTGATTCAAGAAATTCGTTTGTACTCTGCCACAATTACAAATTTAAAATACAAACTGAGCTTTACATTTACATTTAATTCCAAATTGCCACGAACATAATCCTTTCCTCAACTCATTGTCCCTTTATTCTTATTAAAATATTCAAGACATTTCGGAAACTATTTAAAATTATATCCCTAACAGCTGTTCCCAGTGCTCATTTGAGTGGAAAAGACGAAAATTAGACAATTACTGAGCCTCCGCAGTCTTAAGAACAGAACTGTATTACACTCAGAGAAATTCCTCTCAACGTACATAATCGTTCACAGCTTTTGTGTCACCGCGATGGAGCCACTGGCGTGGAAAATGGCGAACTGAGTGAGACGAGCATTTTATATAAGTCAGAATAAAGGACGAAAACTTCCTTTGCCTTTGTACTCACTATAATACTGAATTAAATCGACAGATTCAGTTATTTCGTGTTAAGTGCTACAGCTACGTTCAAAGCAAACGTGCGAATCGTATTAGGGCACAATAAAATCTATTTTGGGCAATCCCATACGTAGCGCACAAAGCAGCTCACACACGATAGAATTTCTCTACTACGATGAACCGAACCGCGCGCATTTCAAAAAAGGAACGTGACCTGATTACTGACGGAAACTGTCAGTTGTCTATGGAACGCCTTAAACGTCACAGGTGCTTTGTAGCTGGCATTACTCTCGACCCTATTTTAAATTGCGTAAGTTTAAAAATCGTTCGCCTTAATTTTTTCTCCGTCTCGCAATTTGCTCTATGAACGGTTTATTGTTCGCGCCGAGAACGCCATTCCTTCACACTTCTCAGTAATAGAATGACTTAAACGGCACGACTTTATTCCTTGCAATTCAATTGAATTGTTTTTTACTCAATTGTAGACTTCGTTAAAACAAATCCCTTCAAATTGGAGGCTGTCTCTCCCACGAGGGTCTTTTAACACGACTCTTGAAAGGTAATGACTTCTTATTTAAAATCACGAATTCCCTTCAGAAGCCATTAGAAAACCTCTTCTGTTTATCTCTTGTTAGTTAAATTAAGTATTCATTTATAACTGTATTCTTTTTTAAATGCAAATATTTCTGGCAGGGGTAAAATTTAAAAATACTAGCAGGTAGCAAAAATAATCACTTAAGGAAAAAATATGTAAAATACGAGCGACTATCAGACTTGTATTTTGCTTCGCCGGTATCTTCTGGAAGTATAAATAAGGTACGAAACTAAAACAAAAAAACAAGCAAAACCTCTTTAGTGCAGACCAAGCACTGGTAAAAAAATGTTTGAAATCCAGCTTTTATAACGATTATTATGCAAAAAAATTGTACTAATAATGGGTCTATTTACTGTCCCATTGTCGGGTATGGGTAATTTGAGAAGGATTGAGCTATAGTCCACCACGCTAGCCCAGAGCGGGCTGGCAGACTTCACACTAAGTTTTCTTTCACCGTTTAAGCATATGATAAAAAGATGCACATGCTTTGAGATTGATCTCGAGATCTGTCCACTACAGTCACACGACAGCTTGTGGTGACACTTTATATGTATACTTATCTATATGTATATAGATAATTTGTTATCGACTGACATGCAAATAAAGAAGAAAAAATAGTGTAATTTAAAGGCCAACCATCCTGTATTACGTATATATTTTTAGATGGTTTAGTTGAAAAAGCTTCATCGTCATTATCATCATCATCTAGCCTTCTGATCCCACTGATGGCCTCCCTCAGTGCGTGTTAAAGCTATAAAAAGGCTAACATGTCTAAACAAGATCAACTCCCAAATCGATCCGGTCAATAGATTGTTTGACATTGGCAAACGCATAAAACTACAAATCCAAGTATAGTTTCGTGCAAATGTTTGAAGTGGAAACAACCTCCAGTCATACATTAAAAAAAATAACAAATTGCAACATAAATTCCCGGAACAAACGTAGCGCATTACAATTTCAAATAATACTTAATTGTTGTTCTTAGGCTGGCGTGTTTAAATTCTGCGCGGCGATAAAACGCGAAGTATTTGAGGCAACTGTAAACGGTACCGTTTCTATACGCTGCTGGTACTATCGATCAATGTACCCCGTCAACATTGTGTTATTAACTTACTATAAGTGTAGAAATCCACAGTTGTGCTTTGAGTTGAGGAGTGAGCGCTACAATACACATACACGTCATACAATGCACGTATAGTGCACGAAAGCATAAATTGATCATCTTCGTAGCCTTTTTTTTCAACTCTAAACGTATAGGTCGGCTTTCATTATACCTGGATGCAGCTGAATATCAGTTTTTCTAATTTGTCTAACTTGAATAAATATCTAAACTGGATAGCCTAAGTCTAAGCTGGATAGATATTAGAAGAAAAGGTTTCCATAACACATTCAATGTATAAAATAAATTATTTGCAACAATAATATGTAGTTTTTGCCTCCGATTTCCCTAAGAATATTTCAGAAATGCCATCCACAACATCATTAATTCAACACACCTATCTACATAACTAATTATCTTATTAACAAAAAAGAAAAAAGTTTTAATACACTCGGAGACTGCAAAAACAATAATATTATTCTTAAAAACGTCACTTTCTACCGTTAATTAAAACGTTTTCTATCGTGGTGACTCCAGTACGATGGTACATAAACCTCAATGACAAGAACTTCGTAATAATACATCAAGATGGACTGGAACAGAAGACCAATGAATGTTGAACAATAAATTGGTTTGATGTAGAAACAGTTTTAAATTACGTTACGTACGATCACGCCTGGATCCTCTATGAGTAGGGCAGAAAGTATTGATGTAAGTATGCATACTCTAAAACTTTAACTTCGAAATTAAACCCATGGTCACATGCTTAGAAGCTGCACTTCGGACTACTACAGCAATGAGGCTATCGTGAAGATGTGCGACGTGATAAAAAATAAAACCTCTACAGCATCCATGGTCAAGAATGCGAAACATCAGGGGTAAAATTAAAACAATATCAATATACTGCGATAAAAATCATAAACAGTAGTTTTATATCAACGTCATATTTCATTTCATTTATTTCATTCATCGTGCGAACTTTGCTCTAAGCGCTGTGTGTATTTGCCTTTCCTACAAATAAATTCTAAAAGTGATAAAAAAACGAATTATTGAGCTAAATTTATAGTGTATAATGTTGGACCATCTTCAGTGATCATAATACCGCAAAGTTAGTGTTTTATAAACTAAATATAGCATAATTTTAGAGAAATTATATTCGAAGACAGTTGTCATTAGTGCGTGTGTGTCGGTACTTTGATAAAACTTTGGTTTGTCAAGGACCTCATTAGTAGCACATACAGATAACAAAAACAAAAGCTTCCAACTACAGATCAACAATTTCACCATATAATCTTATGCACGGACGGTCAAGCGTTAACCGACTGCACTTTTTGTCGGATTGCTTGTAGGTACGCGGCACGATCCTACGTTCGTATCCCACACACTGCAAAAAATTTATATAAATTTGTAAGGATTTTTAAATTATTTTGGTCAGTTACCAGTCGCTTCTTATCTTCCACAACATGTTACGTTCACCTGATAACAAATTTCACTCGGATACTGACCTACACGTAGTCTCCGGGGCTAGCAGGAGTGAACCAAATGTATCTACACGCAAACGTAAACAACCAGAATCGGAATGGTCGCAAGCAGTGAACTCATTATCAATGGAATTTAAAAATACCCTTAACGAGTGGCGGCGTGATTTAGAGAGTAGCATTAATAAGATATCAGAAAATGTTATTTCCATTAAAGAAGAACTCGCCTCGGTAACTCAGGTTACATCAGAAATTAAAAATGACATTCAGTCCTTGCATGCTGAGCAATGTCTGATAAAAAAACGTGTATCTGAATTGGACGTAAAATATAATGAATTTCGCCAAGAAATTGAGGACGTCAAGAACTCAATCGAATTTGTATCCCACAACCAGTCGGACTTATCAAAAAAATTAAACGAATATGGTACTCAGATTACAGCTCTAGAGACACCAGACTCAAAACGGATTATATCAGAACTGGTAGAAAAAATCGATTACATGGAGCAGACCGCTCGTAATAACAATATTGAGATCTGTAATATTCCCGAAAGGCGAAATGAAGACCTGGTTTCCCTTATGATCAATATAGGGTCTACTATAAAATGCACTTTAAAACAAAGTGACATAATTTCAATACATAGGGTTCCACACGCCCACCAAGACAATAATAGACCCAAAAACATAATCGTTAAACTCACGTCACGCATATTACGGGACAACATTCTTAGCGCTCATCGCTTGAATAAGGGTCTTAACGCCGAGCAACTGGGATTATCGGGATTGTCAGGTGCATTACCAATATACATGCACGAACATCTCACATTAAAAAACAAGAGGTTATTTCGTGAGTGCCGCGATGCTGCAAAGAAGCACAACTATAGGTTCCTATGGGTCAAACATGGAACAATACTGGTTCGTGAGAAGGAAGGCTCCAAATCTATTGCTATTAGATCTTTGCAAGACATTGCTAAAATTAAGTCTAGTTCTGGCCCTTAAATTGAAAGTTAAAAGTGTTACCGAATTGTTTTATTTCTTGATAACTTTGTTTTTAGTAGAACGGCTTTTGATATTTTCTTTTTGGTATTTGATGATGGTATTTTGTTTTGTTTATACAAATGAATTTAATGTTAAACATAATCTACAACTTCAATACAGCAAACTATTTACTGCTGTTGTGTCCAGTATATTGTTTACTTTAAGTTACAAGGTTTTAGATATAAAATAT
This sequence comes from Craniophora ligustri, assembly GCA_905163465.1. Classification (NCBI taxonomy): domain Eukaryota; kingdom Metazoa; phylum Arthropoda; class Insecta; order Lepidoptera; family Noctuidae; genus Craniophora; species Craniophora ligustri. Next base: position 1,285,563 of record LR990963.1, read on the forward strand.
TTATTGTATTTTTTCTATTTGGAGGTTATTTATTTAAATAATTGTTACTTTATTGAACTATCGTGCTGCTGGGTGTGTACATCTACTTTTTATAGTACGTATCTGGTGTTTAAACATTCGTTGCATCCTTTTCCATTGTTTATTTATAAATGTTTAAAATGTTTGCACTTGATCGGATTAAAATATTGTCTCAGATTTGCGCCACATTGCTCTTATAAAATTACCAGGCGGAATGTTGATCTTACCATGTATTGCAAGTACTTGTTACCATGTCACATAACTTAGTTATTTACTATCAAAACTGTAGGGGAATCCGTACTAAACTGCATGTTTTGTACATGAATATATTATCGAACTGTTACGATATCATTGTACTTACGGAAACTTGGTTAACGTCTGAAATATTTGACAATGAGTTCATTGACAACCGTTATGTTGTATATCGTTGCGACCGTAACCGCACGGCCGCAAATAAGAAGGATGGAGGCGGTGTTCTTGTGGCAGTTTTGAAGAGTTTACAGTCGGTAAGAATTATTCCTTGCTTAACATTAGAATCGAATATTGAATTCGTCGTTTTAAAATTACCCACTGCTACAAGTGGAAAATACCAAATTATTGGTGCATCTTATATTCCACCGAGAACACCTGAACCCATTTATGTTCAGTACTTTGAATTGCTGCAACATTTATTTGCTGAAGGTAATATTGAGAATTTTAATTTGCTAGGTGATTATAATTTACCGTCTATTGACTGGGTTTCCTGTGATAATAGCGTATTGCCATCTTCGGGTCAAATCTGTAGGGGAACCTCTTCCGTTGGTGAACATCTGGGAGTATTTATGTCTTATCTTAATGCATATCAGTATAATACTATTAAAAATTCGTGTGGTAAATTATTAGATTTAGCCATAAGTAACTATGAATGCTCTGTTTTTTCACCTTCTGATTATTTACTACCCATAGACAATTTTCATCCGCCATTTTGTACGCTAATACCATCTAAATTAAGCCCCACAACCATGGTTCGGAGGTCGGTAAATAGGTTCAACTACTATAAGGCTAATTATGAGAAATTAAATGAAGAATTAAGTAACATTAACTGGCATGAGAAATTGGGACCCGATCAACCTATAGATGAGGCGGTGCATACATTCTATAATACTATTATTAATTTAATTAAATTACATGTACCACTAGTAAATTCTAAGTCAACAAAATATCCGATTTGGTTTTCACAGTCTCTTATTCATATATATAAAAATAAAAATAAGGCTTGGGTAAAATGGAAGAGGTATCATAATATTTCCGATTATGAACAATTTTCACTATACAGAAGCAGATTTCATGTAGAATGCAAGCGCTGCTACAACAGGTATATTGCCTTGGTTGAAGATGGCATTCGCAACAATGTCAAGCATTTCTGGACGTATATTGCCAATCGCAAGACTTCTACAGGCATCCCCTCTGAAATGACATATGAGGACCAGACCACTAGCGACCCTGAAAAAATTTGTTCCTTATTTTCTATGTTTTTTGAATCTGTTTATGAGCACACGTCCCCTAATAATTCATATTTGAATGAGAATTTTGCCGAAAATAGTCCCATCATAAGTCAGATTGACATAAGTGTGGATGAAGTATTTAGAGCCTTAAAATCTTTAGATTCATCGAAAGGGGCAGGGCCAGATGGCCTTCCAGTATTTTTTCTTAAATCTACTGCAAGGAATCTGTGTGTCCCTGTACAAATGTTATTTCTCAAATCATTGACGCAAGGAAATTTCCCTCTAGCATGGAAAACCGCAAATATTACTCCCGTGTATAAATCAGGCTCTAAACAGGATATAAAAAATTATCGTCCCATATCCATTATATCAGCCCTGCCGAAGCTTTTTGAAAAGTTAGTCCACAGTAAAATATATCCTATACTACACAGAAGCATTATCCATCAACAACACGGGTTTGTTAAGAGACGGTCCACTACAACGAACTTGGTGGACTTTGTAGATTATTTATTCAATAATATGGATTCTCGCACACAAGTGGATGCTATATATACTGACTTTCAAAAAGCGTTCGACAAGGTTGACCACAATTTGCTGCTTAGAAAAATTTCTTTTAACGGTATACGTGGTGATCTATTGCGTTGGTTTTCCTCATATGTCATAAACAGAACTCAGAGAGTAGTAATCAACGGTTTCCATTCCGCTATGATTCAAGTCACTTCTGGTGTGCCTCAGGGCTCGATTTTGGGGCCCCTTTTGTTTGTTATATTTATAAACGATATTAGTGCCTGTTTTTGTAACTCTAAATTATTGCTCTACGCTGATGACCTTAAAATATATAGACCAATCAAGGATTTGCAGGACAGTAGATTGCTACAGGAAGACTTAGATCGCTTCACTGACTATTGCAGCAGGAATAAATTACAACTGAGCATATCAAAATGTTGTTGTATCAGTTTTACAAAAAATAAGAATGTTATCAAATATCCGTATTCACTAGACGGTACCATACTATCAAGAGTGGCCCTCGTTCGTGATCTTGGGATTCTACTTGATGAGAAACTTCACCTTGATGCTCACATTGATAAAATTGTAAATAATGCTTATCGCATGTACGGTTTTGTAATGAGATCTACGAAGGATTTTTTGCGCCCCTCAACCTACTTATACCTGTATAAGTCTTTGATTAGGTCGCAGTTGGAATATGCAGTTTCTGTGTGGAATCCCTTTTACAGTAAATACTCGGATAGTATAGAAAAAGTACAAAGCAATTTTTTAAAAGCTATGCATTACCGCTGCTTTCACACCTCTTTACCTTATGACGATTTACTTAAAAAGCACAATTTACTCAATTTAAAAACTAGACGCACTCTCCTAGAGACAGTATTTCTATTTGATCTTTGTGGCAATGTTTATGACTGTATTGATATCCGAAATAGAATAAGTTATATAGTGCCTAGAACTACGGTTTGGCGTGGGGTGCGTGCACGTCCTCTATTTGCCGTCACCTCTTGTCGCACTAATGCAGGCTTCAGAGCACCTCTACGCAGACTTACGACCAACTACAACAAACTTTTCCATCATATTGATATGTTTTCTCTTTCTGCTAACATATTTAAAAAAAACATTTTGCAGTCGATTAGGTAGATACATAGGAATTATTAGTTTCTTTGCATGCTTTATTCAGTTAGTTATTAATTCCATTATTATTTTTATTAATTCTAATGTAACATTATTTTTTATTATAGAAAATATTATTTGTTTTAGTTTGTAGGCTTTTACGTATAAAAATCGCATGATGTTAAAAAGTATTTCCAGTTCTGTATTCTGTGGAAAATGTTGTTGGTTTCACATTTACTCACATTTTCTCTGTATGTTTATATCAAATGTTATGTAATGTGTTACTGTTTATTTTCCCTAATAAATAAAATAAAATAAAATAAAAAAAATATTATTATATGAATTCGCGTAAGTGTAAGAACACTGTTTCAGTATACATTAAACGTTTTATGAAGATTTGTTTAATAGATAAACGTTCATTTTATTTTTTCCCTTGCCCGCTCCAGAATGTTGGGCTACCGATTAGAAATTGTCATAGGCACAAATAAGAGGACCGTGAATATGAAATATTGTTGCTACAACAAACGTTGCAAACAATTTTCAGAACATAACTAGGGTTTCCGCCACGAGACTAACTAAATAGCGTCGGTGTATATGAAAATATAATCTTATTTTTATGTACCTACTTGTGTATGTTAGTTAGCGTCACAGTAATATAAACGTGAACCTAAAATTTTATTAGCATCGCGTCTAGCGTGTCAAAATTAATTTGTAAGTAAAGTATGTAAACAAATCATGTAACACTTTATGACAGGAACAAGCCTAATTTTTATGTACTAGTAATGTAATATCTGACATGATTTTTTCTGCTACCGTAAAGCGAGGCTCAAAGAAGAATTCGAGTAAAATATTACTGTAAATTAACTTAATTAACCGTTATTTAATTTTAATTTACTAGTCCGTATTCGTTTGATTATTACTGATAATAGTTACTTTACATCAATGCATGCTCCTTCCTTCTCAGCCAGCATAACGATAATAAAAAGTAATTAATATGACTGTCCTCGTCAATTTATCCTAATCTAGGTTCTATTTGTAGACTACATACTCATCTACCATTTAGCTGCATGCTAAGAATAAAAAGACTGGCTAGTCAAGCCAATAGAAACTTATTGTCACAATTAAAACGAAAAAAATATATATTTATTACGTCATGCAACTGAATCGCATGAGGTCCTAAATTAGATTCAGTTTACTTATTTTAACAAATTCTCAGTAAGCAGTCCGAAGTATGCATTTGAGTTTGGTTAATCAGTTAGGACGGCCATAGGCTGATATAAAAAAAACAATCAGGATCCTTATCATTTAGGATCTTTAAAAACAACCAATGAACTACATGGACATTATTAAAACTGTGTACTTAATGATTCGGTAATATAGAACGTAACTATGTAATGTATGACGTAAAGATATAATATATTTTTTAAATAGTAGTTATAGCATTTTTTTGCCTTTCCATATATATTCCTGGACATTATGATGACACAGCGCCATCTAGTTCTGAGCTAAGCAACGAGGCGTATGTTACGGATACTACTGGTTGATATACTACATATATACTTTTTATTTTTTTGTAAATACATACTTATTATACATAGGTACATCCATGACCCGGAAACAAATGTTTATGCTCATCAGTAAAACATTTGTCCCTACCGGGATTCGAACCCAGGACCCATAGAACAGAAGGCAGCGTTAACTACCGCTGGACTATTTGGGTCGTCAAATATATACACCTACATACTTTTTTTAACAATTTTTTATACGGTTTTCTGACACACGCGAATACTAGACATCATTTAATCCCGACGTTTCGCATAGTTAACAGCAATATGTCTGCCATACTGTAAAGTGTAAAGGATCTGAAAGTCAGAATATTAATATTTCCCGAAAAAAATATCTGAGGGCACGGTAGTGGCCCCGCCAAGACGAGCCAAGCAATGCGCAAGAAAGAGCACTACGTACCTTTACTCAAGCACTTCGTCGTTTTTTTGAATTTTTATTTCAACATTGATGTTAAGTTATGAACTTTCGCTTACGTCCCAAACTGTGCGGCTTATTGCGAACCAGCACACTTTTTCGAGTTTAAAAGTTATTTGAACAACAGCCTTTTTGTACCCACGTACTACGTATCGGTGAAATGCTATTTCAACAAGTTCTTGAGATAAGTATAAGATATACTTATATGAAGATACTTGCATGAAGTAGCTACGTACACGTAGTAGATGCAGTCTACGAAATCATAGATTTTGACTTGTCGAATTTGTTTGCGTACTAATTAATCACTCGTGGAATCGGTGATGGAAAACATCGTGAGGAAACCTGCATATTGACGGAGTCAATTCGTGTCGTGGCATAACTAAACTCCCTCGTTTGGTCTAGTCTCAAGCTTAACACCAAAGCGCGATGATTTCCAATCTATACTCGATTTTATCTATCTATCTATATAAAAGGAGAAGCTGACTGACTTAATGACTGACTGACATATCAACGCAGGGCCTAAACTATAAGGGTTAGAAACTTGAAATTTTGCACATGTTGCATTGAGTTCCTTTTATAACGTAGGGCAGCACTAAGATATCTTTTTGAAATGTCACCCCTAAGGGGGTAAAACGGGGGTGCAAAGTTAGTTAAACTATTCGTCAAATTGCACGAGGACGAAGTTTCGGGAATCAGCTAGTAATATATATTTTTTTATTACATTTTCAGTAGCAATTGGTAGGACAAGTTTGGATTAGTGCTGTATTGCCAATAGCAATAAACCATGAGACTTAAAATCATGCTGCACACTTCTGCTTAATCCTTACAAAAGAGATGTAACGGATGATACATAATACTTCACTGAAGTACTTATAATCTAGGCATTATCCAACTTAATCAGTGTAGGTAATCGTTAGCGCAACATTGTTTAATTGATCATCATCACGCATTTTTGCACGCGGTAATCTAACCGACATCCATTAGTGTTGCTATCGCATTGCGAAACTTCCGATAAGTGAGGGGGCACAGGGGGAGGGGGGTAGTACGGTAGTTTGTTGCTTTTAGTGGGGATTATTTTTCTCCTGTGGTTTTGTCTGTCTACGTTTGTAGAGACATAAGTATAATTCATCTATATATTAATAATCTAAGTAAAAACTTGGTGGTTTTTACGAAGATTGCGCGGACGGAGGAGAATAGAATTTCGCACACTTATCGTTCATATAGACGACAAAAACAGGATTTGAATGTATTTTTTTAATTATGCATAATTCCGACCACTGACTGGGCGACTACTAGTAGATATAAAGATATGGATTAAGTCTTAACCTGGGCGTAGCGAAGGATGGACTCTTCTAGAGAACGGACAGCTGGTAAACAGTATAGTACAGTGCATTTACTCTTGCAAAAAATGGTCTATTGCACATATCCATGGACGGCGGTCATCTCAGGCGGTCAGCTGAGCCGCCTACTCGTTTGCCCCCTTATCACCATAAAAAAAAGTAGCGCCACTGTCATATCAATATCTATGCGTAGCCCAATTACATTTATAGAAAAATAAAACCTCTTTTTAACATTCGCTTCGTCTCTCTCGTACGTTTCGAAGGAGAGTTCACAGTCGATTTTAACTTAATGTTCCATTTCAACTGCACTTAAACAAACGTTGCTTCATTATAGCTATAAAAGATCCACAAATGTTCAATAACTAGATGTCATTAAGTACCTAGTCATTATTTGAATTCTCGCTATCGTCTAGCGGTCTAGCTAAATTGCAGTCTTCTTAACCATTAAGCTTCTTATTCTTTCTTTATTTTCTTATTCTAAATACAGTGACTTTGTCTGCGTAGAATAAGTATTGGTATCAAATCTGATCCAATGATATAAAAACTATAGATACGTTACCCGCTCTCTAAAATGGCAACAAGAAATCAAGGCAATTGCCGGGATCGCGCTTAGTGACGAACCAACCAGCGTTGCGAGGGTACGTCCCGAAAAAATAATTCGTACTTAATAGTTTTATACTTCCTGAGAACAAGATGCCTTCATGTGTTTACAAATTATACTACAACAGTGAAAGATAAAAATGTGTCTTTCCCTTTCTTTGCACAAATTAGTAGCTGTCGCCATTTTGCATAGCCGTAATGTTCGTGCATGACGCGTCTATATAATATTATGTCGTTGATCGACACCAAATAAACTTGCACCCCCATTTTCAGCCTTCCAAGCGATGATTTTAAGGGCAAAAACTCCTATGAACTTTCCGGGGATCCAAACTATCTCCATACAAAGTTTAAAAGTGAAGAGGTAACAGACAGACAGACAAACTTTCGTCTTTATAATATTAAGTATAGATGTACCTAATGTTATAGCAATTTCCTGAATCAAACTAGCTTTTTCAAATTGAGAAAATGCTCTTTTGTGCAGCGCGAGTATGGAGCCGTGACCGTTGATGTAATATAGTGTTTTATAGATTGTACCGAATGAGACAACAACAAGAACATTACGTATTTACTCGACTTTTATTAGTAAGACGATCTTTAACGTTGAAAGATTATTTTCGCGAACTCTTAGAATCAATAGAAATTTATCAAATTTTATTTAAAACATACAACATGGCCTAATGCCTCTCAAATGAGAGATACCCGTGCTCAGCAGTGGGACAATAATGGGTTGACGATGATTTAGAACATGGATGTCCCATGCACTACTTGTAAGGTAATCATGAACATAAGATTTTGCCAACCCTATTAGTGTAGCGGTAGGTATGCCTTACGGGTTATAGCTCGCGGCTTTTTGAATTCCAGTAGGTACAAATGTGTGTGTGTGATGAGCATCAACATGTGCATGTATATCGCCACTGTAAGTCATACTTATTATACGTAGATACATCATTGATGTATCTACGTATAATAAGTATGACTTACAGTGGCGAATTTACCAGCAGGCTGAGTAGGCTGAAGCCCAGTGCGACAGATTTTAGGGGGCGGCTATATATGGATTTTTTTTCTTTCAGAGATAAGCTGATATTTCCTTTTTTTGTAGCATCAAAACGCGACGATCGTGGACAAATTATGGAGTTGTAATTTCATTGAGAAAAAAAAAGAAAAAAAGTGTAATTAATATCATTGTGATCAGTAGGAGCCGCAAAAATTTCAATGGCCTACTGGCGGCGAATGCGTAAATATCTTCAAAGAAAAAGTATAGTATACATATGTAATGTATTAATCATTCTAGCACCTATAACACAAGCCTTACTACTAACTAGTAGTATATTCCTCTTAAACATTCAAACTAATCGCACAACCAGTTTGTTTACTCATCGCCGGATTTCAGCCGACAACTTGAGGCCTATAAAGGGGTCGCAAAGTTATTAAAATTGAGCTCCACAAATCCTATCGGCGTTTCTCGTTGATAGTGTGTTGTTTGAGGACGTGCTGATGGCCCGGCCAGCGAGATTAAATGACGGTCACTCTGGCAATAGACCTGACCATATGTCACTAAGCTCTGTAGACCTCCACTTGTTTGTTCATGGAAATTCGCAATGACATTTATCGAAGAAATTATCGTTAATTTCAGGGAAACTTTATCAATGAGAAAACTGAATATTAGTCTTTTGATTCGTCATAGCGTAATTTAGTTAGTGTCCTGTACATCAGAGAATAAACTTTTATAAATTCAGTGAACTTCTTCTAGATTTTCATTTTGTATAATCAGTGGTCAGTATGTTTGTACATGTACGAGGTACTCTTTCGTTTGTCACGTATATATTAACTACGACTATTACATTTTAAAGAGTTTAAACGCCTATATATGTACGTAGCAATAACTGGGCAGCATCAAGAAATCATTTATTATCAAATATCAGAAAACTTTAAAACCATTGTCACTGGCACTGTGACACAACACTCCATGTGTTTGGTCCCACCCAGAAAAAATACAATTATATAACGTACATACGTACGTATACCGCGGAATAAATCACATTTAAAACGCCATTACTTTATAAAAGCACTTGCAAGTGGGTATATATTCCAAGTTTCTCTGTTAGCGTTGCCGACACGACGCAGACTTTCGAACTGGTACCGCGCACAATTACGGACAGCTCAAAGACGTCCCTACCCCAGTCCTAGCTCACTTTGTTATACCTAGACTTGCTTTCTGCTCTCCCCCCCCCCCCACTGTCCTCAGAACCCTGCAATTATAATTTCAAGGTAATTTGAGAGACGACAGTGAAGGAAGGAACTGCGATGCATTTGAAATGTAAATTGGGAGATTTGCGTTTCTACATTGTTTTAATTCTATTTACGAATTTTTGGTATTTTATCTCATTGGAAAATTGTTTAGCTGTTATATTTCGTACCTGTAATTATATTGGTATTATATTACTAAATATGGTGATGAAAAAGCGAATGCCTCAAGGTGGCATAAGAAAACAAAATATACCTACTGTTTTTGTACAGTCTCGCGAAAACTAAACGTTGAAATAAAACTAATCATCACGGATTTTATAGCGGTATATTGATATTATTTAATTAATCCCAAAATTTTACGGTGCATACGTTTATCGTGTAATTCAAGCTTACGATCATTTTAAAATTATTTTGAATGATTTTTAAGATAGTAATCATTATCCTGTCCATGTATCCATGTATCCATTTTGCTTAACAATGTAAAATATTTTCAATTAAAAAAAACTACACACACGCGTCGTGTCAGCACACGACGCGTGTGTGTAGTTTTTTTCGTGTCCGATCGAAAAAGTTTATATACCTACATACATTCCTATGAATTTTCCGATGTTGAAACGGATCCCGTTATACATGTTATCGGGCCGTCATTCTAGTCTAAAATTAGAAGCGACGGGTGCGACCCTCTCTACTCCAGTTAAGCACCACTATCCCGGATTTCATTCAATCAAATCAAGGAATCCGATGCTTTTATTTTATTTTCGTTACGTAATCTTGATGATCGTAAGATTCCTTAGCCTATTTCCGTAATGGCCATATTGAAGTTTTGACAAAAATCCGGCTACCGACAGACAAAAATACTAGCTGTAATGCAGTGTCAGAAACATGTTTAGTAGCTAATCAGATCCACAAAATAAAACTCGTGGCGCATTCCGGATCTGGATCCGGAAATCGTTTTCCCAGTGTTTCTTCCGTCTAACTATTAGATATCCTACGCTCCGTTTGTCGCAGTCTGGTCTCTAGACAGCTATAATAAAGTGCACAAATGAAATTAATTATGAAAGAGATATCAATAAATGCTTATGTGAAATTATAGATTGGCTTAATAATAATAATTTAGTAATTAATTTAAACAAAACTAAAGTAATGCACTTCCATCAACGCCGTGTAATCCCAAACATTAATGTTGCCTACAAAAGTTGTAACATTGAGGAAGTAAATAAGGCTAAGTTTTTAGGTATATTAATTGATAACCAGCTGACCTGGAAGCCTCATACTCAGGAACTATGCAAACGCCTCAATAAATCCTCATATGCACTTTTTCAACTTTCAAGAAAAGTTAACAACCAGGCCCTTTTAACAGCATACCATGGACTAGTTGCCTCAGTTTTACGATATGGTATTATTTTCTGGGGGCAATCAACTGACAAGGAGCTTGTATTTAGAATGCAAAAAACATGTGTGAGATCAATGTGCGGACTCAAAACAACAGATAGCTGTCTTCCTTATTTCAAAACGCTTAAAATTCTAACGCTTCTATGTTTATTTATATTAGAAACAGCTTTATTTGTAAAAAATAATCCACATCATTTCCAAAAACTGTCTACTGTTAGGAAAACACCAATACGGGCGCAGTACCTACTATAATAAGCTGTGTCATATAAAACGTAAAACTGCATTAATGCAAAAGAGCTTCTTTTGTATTGCTCCACGAATTTACAATAAAGTACCCAATACTATTAAGAATATGACATTTATACAATTTAAAAGAGCACTAAATAATTTATTAATTGGGAAATGTTATTATACAATTGACGAATTCCTTAATGATAACTCATTGTTCGACTAGTTTTAATTCAATAATATAAAATTTAGATTTATATAACTGCCTGTATCTACTTGCTACTGTACTTATCACTTACTTATTATAACTAACCTAGCAATTGTATCTAACCTACACACAACTATATTTGTATGTCTATAAGGCAAAACATAGCGCACTATTTTATTACTAATTAAGACCAATATGTATTACCTATGTTTTACAAATAAACAATTCTGATTCTGATTCTGATTCTGATTTGAATAAAGAATATTATAGAACTCATCGGATCCTAAATCCGTCAAAACAATCACACACTGTGGGATCCATAAAATATTTGTATACAATTTGCTTGTACCAATTTTCTGTCAGCCTTAAAAATATTCACTGTGACGGATAAAGCATTAGTTTATATCCGGTTGTGGAATGTTAGTATGTTAGTAAGCGGTCGGATATTGTTGTTTGATGTTGTTGTTATTCAACAGGAGGTTACGTTTGAGTTATTGATGTACGGATGCGACTGGATGTCGACACACAGGAAGGCAGGCATTTTTGATTAATTCACACTTGCTCGTACGCACATTGTCTGTAGAATGTTCACGTTCAATTCAATTGTTTTATATTTTGTATTTGCTCTAGTGGTGGCCAAGCGTGACCGCTTAGAAATAGATCCCGAGTTTGATAACGATGTCGAGCAAAGTGTTATTGGATTTTTCAGAGAAATTCTCAGAAATAACTTGAACTTAACTTTGCGTCTAGTTTATTGTAATGGACTCGGCGTGGAATCTAAAACATACCCGTCCGCTTAACTTTTTAATTTGGGTGTTCCTACATCAGTCCCTCTGCCTATACTTGACAATATTCTTGCAATATACAAATTTCTCACACATAAAACAACTTCTTATGGATTTTACTAAATCCAAAAACCATATAAATATACCTCAATGAAATCATAAAATAAGTTTTATTTCAATGCTACACATATTTTTATTGCAACAATAAAAAATAATACGTAATTCATGCACGTAATTATAATATTTCTTTCCTATTAAAACATGCATAATTACCACCACAATAACGGACAAAAATCCGATGTTACCAGCGCAAAAATTTCGCTCACATTTTTTTGATGTTTTAATTAAAAAAGTTCTTGGAGCACATAAAATCGTTTCGCTCAGTTATCTCTGAACGCGTCTGACAGACGCACGTCTCCCGTTTCAGACTTTACATTGGAAATTTGGGAGCACCGTTCAAATCTGACCGGCCCGTTGAAAGATAAGCTATCTAACACTTAGTTTGATTGCTTTTTCGGCGTGTTTATAGTTTGAACTGGTAACTTTAATCTTATGTTACTTTAGGATGAAGTGGAATTAGTTAGGTACGTCTTAGAAATTCTTGTACTATTCTCGTGAATTGGGGTTTCCGTGTTTGAACGTTGAATAACAATGTATAATTGGATACGCAAGTTTAGATTACATATATTGTTTACTAACCTAGTCATAACAAAATATGTTATGTCTAGGAACTATAACAACATATTTTATATATTAAATTAAAATATCAGAATTGAATAACTGTTTTGCTTAGTCTCCCGAGATATAATACCTTGTAACGATAATGGTCACATTGATCTCATTGTGCGTCGATATATCATAAATATGATCTATTAAACATATCAATTTATTAGTTATAAAAAAATTTTGAATGAATGATCTACTAACGTCTCAAAATACATAGCCAGAATAGGCTTTTTTCAGAATAGGGAAAAAAACCTTTTAAATTACACAAATACTTTTTTTAGAATTAAACTTTAAACTAGCTTATCACTAGCCATTCCGAAAACTGTAGGTATTTAATCATTTTTGATAAGTAGGTAACGTGAAATATGTAACAGATCCGGCCCAGTTTTGTATCAAAAGAGATACCGATAAATGCATACTGTAAACACTCGTGGAGCGTAGTTTTCATAAAAAATACTTTAACAAGCCATTACAAGCGAGTACAAAGCAAATGGAGCAAGTTTGTTTCTGTATAATGTTTACATAACTTTCATTAAACCATTAAGATTAACAGTTATCGTAACACGTTTACGTATATATATTTCAACATGCTGAAACAATTTAAAGAGATCCTTTCACTCAATGGGGAAATAAGAAATCATCTGAGCGGCTCCGACGCCATGACAGTTTTTTTCCCGCCTTACTTTACTTTGTCTGTGATGCTCTGATTTATTGCGTCTACAGCAACAGCTGAAGTATTGGAGCCCGCAACAGATGCACGGTGAATTTCTTTATGTAAAGTTTCTTTTTGTGAAATTATAATAATTCTGTCCTACCAGGTGTTGCCATGGTAACTCGACCATTATTGTTTTTTTGGCGGAGGAATTTTTCCTAACAGCCTTCATTGACAATAAAACAGTTTCTAGGTAAAAAAGAACTTATTTTATAAAGTAGTTTTTTTGGCTTATAATTATTAAGTCCATTTGAAGCAGCTGATAAATCCACATTCAGAGTCGTAATAGTGAAAGTACGTAGTATACAAAATCGTCGAGTAATTATTACGTGGAGCGCATACTTAGCGTAATTTTACAGTTTGCGCAAATAAAAATGTTAATTCGTAAAAAGTAAGTGTATAACTCTTTCTAAACATTTAATTAGAAAGTTAAAGCGCTATTTTGGCTGTCGTCAATGTTACATTTTGTGGACCAATTATAATTATATTTTTCTTAAATGGCCACGACACGGGGCTGACTGGAGATTAATGTAAATAAATTTATTGTTTTGTTTACTGAACAGTTGTAGTAGTAGTTCTTATTATATTATTTAGCAGGACTACGTTTTAGTTATTATTTGGTGTGAAAAGATGTATAAACTACCCTAATAAGAGGAGCTATTTTTTATAAACATCTTTGCTGTCACTCCAAAATGGTGTGCCTACGTCTGCCTAACGCTTTCATTCTTTTCTGTGGTTCAGTTTTTTTGTGGAAGACATTGTAAAACACACGGTAGGAACCGTATCGTCTTAAAGCAGATTGAAATATACAAAAGAATCACATTTCAATGGTTTGACCTTTTATAAACTCAGTACCAAACAGCATAACATACCCAGACAGACTTAGACAAACTATAAACTACCCTTTATTTGCGTCACTTTTAGAATGGGTAGAAGATATAAAATTACAAAAATATATAGCAGTAGACAGAATTTACAACCCAATTTTAATAAAACCGTACGTAACCGCACATCAATCTCGAAAGACAATCGCAAGAGACATAACAGTCACTATAAAATTATATTAGCAACATTGTGACTAGACGCGCCGTAAAATTTTGTGATGGCAAGCCCGAACCAGTGTTGTGAAAAATTGATAGAGCCAGCGCTAGTCGATCGATTGTAATACTATTTTAGTCGAGCACGACGCATACAATCGAGTTATGTTTAAATTGTGGATATCAAGTGAATGGTGATCGGAATGGGATTATGGATGGCTCCTGTTAATTTTTCCACTTGATACTTCAACAAAGCAAGTCGAAATTTAAAAATAAATGAATTTTTGGTTTTTTACCTACTTATAAAATTTTATTCGGACATGTAGGGTGTCGTCGCGAACAGTCAGCAATATAACATTGGACCATAATTATTTAGGAACATAATTTGGATTTTGTTACATAACTTTAATTGTGTATCTCTATAGACTATACATATACAACCGATGTATACAGAACAGTGTATTTTAGTACATGATCCGTATACAAAAACAAAGAAAGAATAATCAACGTCGAAGTACATCTCCATTATTTTATTTCCTTTTATTTAAATCGCTTTCTACATGCACCTATGCATGCATCGCACGTCGAGCTTACCATTATACAACGAAAACCATAAACCAACAGCAATTAAAACATAACGAAACGTCCCAACACACGACAAAAATCTCCGCTTCACACGAAACTTTAAAAATAAACAGCCCGTATTCAAATAATGAAACATGCATAAAAACTCCTTATTACCGTCGACACTTCCTGCCAGCAAAGCATGGGGTTACCCCTCCACTTCCCCGTTATCGCGTACAATAATCAACCATGTCTGAAAGGATTAAAGCTTGAAGTTGTGTGTAGACATTAATCACGCCTGTTAGTCTCCCAACGTTTAGTTCGTTCCTTGAAATACTCGAGCCGACTGAGAAAAATGTTCCAAGATTTTGTCGGTGGCTTAGCGATATGTTATCGGACGTCAATCTTAATAGTTAGCGCACGAGTTCTTTCATTCATGATGGAAGCCAAGTAAGTACTCCATCTATATATACTTTGGAGATTCAGTACTCCATTAAAGGGCGTTTCCTGTTATCTGAGAGGGATTAGGCTATAGTCGACCACACTAGCCTAGTGCGGATAGAAAATCTCGCAAGCAAGCAGGTTCCGTCGCAATATTTTCTTTCACCTTTTAACTCACCTTCAATTTCCAAAAATCATTGGGCCTTGGGATTGAACTCACAACACTAAGGTATAACAACTTAGAAGCATAGGACGCCTAAATCATTATTTTTTATCAGCAGTACGTCTAGTTTAAAATATACTTTTAAAGACACTAGTATTATGTACATATTTACCTTAGTAACAGGTATTTAATCCAAAGATCAATAAACACGTATTTTCTTTTAAAACTCTCCATTCTACTTGGCTTGTAGTTGATAATTTGAATTATGAACGCTTATTTACAACTGGCCAGCCTCTTTGAAGTTTCGAAAGCCAGACGCTGAAATTGTAAAAAAAGTTTTTATTATTGTACGTTAATTGTATTTTCAAGTTGAAAAAGCTATAAGAAATGTTATTACTTTCCATTTAATTGGGTTCTCGTCATCCAGACAGGTTTTAAGAATGCTCACGAGAGTGGAAACATTGAAAAGGTACTTAGTACGAGTAAACATTTAGTATTATGAGGTTCAAGTAACCTACAGATTTTTATTTCAAAATATTTATTTTTTATATTTTTTTTTTTTTCTACTTTGCTTTAATGTTATTTACTTGTCCCATTTTATTTATAGTAGTTAAACAAACATTGTCTTGAGAAAATTCAAGGCTGTTTTCTTAGTACCAGTATTTTTAATTTTAATTTGAAGTTACATGTGCGGATATTGTGAAAATATCTCTTATTTAACCTTGGTATGGTTAAGATCATCATGTTTGTCAATTTATGAACATCGTCAGAAGAATAACGTCTCGTTTTATAGTCGCGTAGTATCAATTATGTGTCTTCATAATGAAACTCGAATAGGTATAATGTATTCTTTATATTATTTTTCACTCATGGTCACTTTTTCATAGAATCTCTACCTGGCAGTAGGACGTTATAGAAAGATTATACAACTTCATATTTAATAATAAGCGATTTTATTACCGTGCAACGCGTTCAAAATCACGCAATAATACAATTAACTAAACTATTAATTACTATTATTACTACGTGCAACTTAAACTGAACTGTCAAAATTACCATAAACAAATAAATCTGTAGAGTATCAAGTAACTGGGTCACGTCTGCACGCAACCGATATTTTTGTGGCTCTGTCGAAAACTGAGGACTTTGGGCCCAAGGAATACAAAACGGACTTTCCGCTTTGAATACACGGAATAAACCCGACTCACTCTACACACCGAACACGGAATATATGATCAATGCTTTTTCTATGGTGTGCTCGGGAGAGGGGATAAAAAGGAATCTATTTGATATATCGAAGCATGTCCGGGTATATTTACGCACATCACTTCATTTGCATAAAAGAGGTTTCTCGATGTTGTTGGCAATCGATCAAAGCATTGTAAATGGATCTTGGAGCCTTTACCGTAGATAATAATATGGTATTCATATTTCTACTGCATTATTAAAAGACTGCTTCGTTGGTTTATAAGGTGGGTTGTAAAGCGTGACTGCTGAACAAAGAGGTCTTAGGTTCGATCGTCGTCCCCGAAAAATTCGGCAGAGGTGCACTAATGTACCCCCACATTTCGCTGGTATGTTTAAGATGCCATGTAAAAGCGGGCGAGCATATTGCCATGAACCGGGCACGAATCCAAACTCTGAGCTGTTACTGAGAATTTCATAGAAAACCACAATAACACTTCGCGCGACCTCGGTATTGAACCCAAGATCTGATACTCTGCAATCGCACTTAGAAAACTATTACAAGACGATGCTTGGAACATTAACTAGAACCAAAGTGGCCAATATATAAAAAAACTATCATTGTCTGTACCTACAGTACGAAAAACCATACAAAGAAGCAGAGGAAGATATTTCGAAATCTCCCTCTTAGAAACAAACCTACGTAATATGTTACTACGTGGGCTTACTGAAGGTTCCGAATTGACTTCAGACACCCACATTTTCCCACTAAAACTCTATGGTGAAAATATTTGACGTAAAAATATCATATGGCTTAACTACCTATGTAAATAAGGAATTTCTGTGTAAAATATTATATTACGATTCTAGAGAGCTTGTCAGTACGATCTATATATTTATATGTAAAAAAATATTTTGAAAACAAACACGAACCATAGACAATATGTGTCGGACAACGTTTTTGTTTTTATTTTAAAAAAATCCTGCTAATGATCGCCACAAAGGTTCCATTCGTATCAAACAGAAAATTCTGAACGTAAAAGATGTGACGCAACGTGAAAAATATTGGTATGCCCGTAGCAATCCACGCGTAAAATTTTTAGAATACATAACGATTTCCGTCAGCTTACAGTGGGTAGGCAGGTACTTTGAATACTCGCCAGTTTGAAATTTTTACAACATTTTTTGCCTTTGAGCCGCCCGCATCCTTTTATAAAGCGATAAATGTCGTATAATATTGAATTATTATTACGACGCTTTCGAGAAACGCGGTCGATAAACGTTTTCAACGCGAGTACTACAATAGAATTGCTCCAAAAAGGTTTTTATGTAACAAATAAATGATAAAAGAATATTGTAAACAATGCCTACTTCGAAATTCAAATATTCCGCGCGAAACCACTGACATTCGAATTTGAAAATTCCATTAAACACAATAAAATTGTTTCAAATCACACTTGTACAAAATACATGAAAATTTTATACAATACGTTTATTGCAAAACAATTCTAGCGTGGCAGTTTTAGGGGAAAGAATGGGTAAGGCTTGCTACCATAGCTAAACAAGAATTTATTATAAAAGATTGTTCCCACTCAATTTCCACGAACTGACCCGTGACGGTTGCGTTTTTTTCACCGCCATTGTTTATGTTTCGTAATGACGCCATAATATTACGCCAACGCGGGAACACTTTCTTTTATAGCCGCAAATATTGCTTTGTACTTTCGATGACTTGGTTTCTTCGGCTTTATTAGTGTTTGATAATGGTTACATTTGAGAATAAGTGGATATTGTATGGGCTAGCTAACATTAGGTATTTATGCGCCATAATGATTTCTTGATCTTGCGAAGTTGTGTATTCTTTACAGCATCCATGGTTACGGGCAGGGAGGTGTTGGGTGTACAACAATAATTTATCCAGAATCTCAAAATGAAATAATATCTATGTATGTATTTACCGCGATAAAATCCGTAAAGAAGTGTGTTATTTCATTATATGGTATAAACAAATATATAAGTTCATTTACAAATATTTAACTTTCAACCGACTTAATTACCGAATTCATATTTATGATGTAACAAATTATAAACGCCGAAAACGAAAACACTTGTAAAAGTAAAGTTTACTTCGTAAGTAGTATTTTCGTATTCGGAAAAAGCTGAAGTCAAACCTGACAATCCAAGCAGATTAGTTTAAACAAGTATTCCTAGAGCCAACAACAAAACAAGCACCAAAATTAAGAGGGGAATATTCAACATTTAATGATATTAAAAAGCCCCTCTTCATTATTTTTTAAACGCGTCAAAAGCATAGGTACGCCAACATTTTCATTTAACTCCGTTTGACATATTATTTGGCGGGAAAAGCATTTTTTCCTTTGCGCACGTTACTGTAACGACTCAAAGGGAAAAGCGATGGAAATGAAGGCTGGAATATTGGGAGCGGTCGTGCGTGCATCGGAGCGTTGTCGTGTCGGCGCCGTGTCGTGGCGTGTAGATAGCGGCTGATTGATCGGCGGCGAGTCCGCCCGTGTGAACCGCCCGATTGATTACCGAACGAACTACGAAAAAAAAATGGTAGTTTTTTTTTCGAATTTGTGGGTTATAAACTACACACGTTACTAGTATGTCCTGAGTATTGTATTTGATTAATAAAAATAATAAATACGAAAAATAGATAGGATTCATTTCTTTTTAATTTGTTCGCGCGATTCTGATTAAACTACTACCTACATGTAAATATTTATACATGTTACTGTTGATCGTGACTCTGCCTGTGTGGTCAGATTCCTGTTATTCCAAGATTTGAATCACATCTTATGGTAATAGACTTAATCTTTTGAACAACTAATAAAGCTTAAGTAATTGTTTAGATTTTTATTAACGTAACCTCTCCAATTTCATTATTAACTTTTTAAAGCTTAAGTAAAATCATGTATTAATTCACACAACAGAACATATCGAAAAAATACTTTTCAAGTATCCTCTGTACCACTGAATAAAATAGCTGTCAACTAGGTAACTGATCAAGACGATTGAGCAAAGAGGTAGTTTAAGGTGGAAGCTCCACGCTAGCCCGAGAAATTCAAATTTTCGTACGTTTTTTGCAATTTGCCGGTCATTGTCAGGCTGTACATTGAACAAAATATGATTCGCGCCTGTAATAGGTATGTAGTTACAGAATAATAATCATTTAAATCAATAAAACAGCCCTCAAAGTGCATATAACTGTATTGATTGTCTATTTCATGAAAAAGTCATTCAATCCAATTGTATGCAATGTGAGGGTTGTATTGATGATATTAATGATTATAATTCTGTAACTAAATACCTATTACAGGCGCGAATCATATTTTGTTCAATGCCCCTGACAAATACCGGCAAATTGCAAAAAAACGTACGAAAATTTGAGTTTCGCGGGCTAGCGTGGAGCTTCCACCTTAAGGAAGGAGGTACATACTATACATATTCTCTCAAGGACAGAAAAAAGTAAGCTTAGTGCTAAAGACAGCGATCCATTTGCTATCTGTGTAAAGGCCCGCCTACTAATCTCCACCCGGATAGATTTTATCCGGCACTCAACACGTAAAGAGTCTCTACGGATAACTAATTCTTGTATTCACAAAGCTCCATTAGACAAAAGGGCTTACTTCCACATACACGTCTTCATTATGTTGTCTGCCTCGTTGGTTTAGTGGTCGCAAGTGCAACTGTTGATCAAGAGGTCTTGGGTTCGATTGACAGGTCAAGCAGTGTTATTGAGTCTTCTGTCTCAGTAGCAACTCAGCAAGGAGTATATATAGGACCTAATACATACCGGCGAAGTGTGGGTGTACATTAGTACACCAGTCCTCCGGGGACGATGGGCGTGATGGTATGTTTTATAAACATATACATATAATAAATGTTGTAAGTGGGATCGTCGAAAATAATTTTATGTGAAAAAAAAACAATATAGTTTGTCTTCCATTCTTTTTAATATAAAAAAAGTCGGAACCATAATCAAACTCAGGCCTCCTTACATACAAGCAAGGGCTCTAACCACTGCGCTCTACAGTAAATACAGGCTCGGCAGGCACCATTATTAAAATGAGTCCCTTTTATATTTAAAGTCTAAAATACGGTTCTCTTTTGTGTTTACGCGAACCTATCTTTGTAACACTTTTATAGCAGTTTTCAAAAGAAAATAATTACTTTTAATTTTCTTTTGTACACCGAAAACTTTGTTAAGTAAATTACTAAGTTCGCTCCGTTTAAAAACACGAAGCGGCTAAGTAGGTACCTACCTACTATTACTTACAGGGAAAGTTTAGTATTACTCATTATAAAGCCTATATTATAAACTTAGACCTTAAAAAGAGTTGAAATAAAACTACTTTTTACGGATTTTATCACGGTATATTGATATTATTTTAACCCGACGTTTCGGATCCTTTACATCATCCATGGGTGAAGTTATAATTAATAACAGCTACCTTACATTTTTAATTATTATTGACAATCCGATTTACACAGAACGAGCTCACTGTGTCCTTCGGTCGTGCAGTTTGGTTCTTGGATTTAGATTTAATAGAATCTATGATGGGGTTCCAAGCAGGTGGTAATACCCAGCCATCTTTTCTATTGAAATTTGGGTATTTATTAATTTCATTAGCCTCACGAATCATCCTGGGTAGGGATCGGTTTTCTTTTGAGAGGACTTTTGTCTATGGTATGTTCACAAACTGCTGACTTCTTGACACGGCGGTGTTTCGTAGTTTTAACAACTAACTTTGTATTTTCAAAAGACTACTTACGGGCTACAATTCTTTCAAAACAAATGTGTTTTCAGCTCGATTGAAAGAAACCGGCTGTTGATTTTAAGTTAATTTATAATTTAATTTTTGTTAGTGTGTATATTATGTGTGATTATTTTAGAATGATTAGCTCTTTTCGCCTGAAACACAGGATTACCTAGTTCAGGCACGTGTATTATTTTGTAACTTATTTATACTTTCCATGACCTTGTTTATATGTAACTAAGCAGATAATGTTTTTACTGAATAAATATTATTATTTATAGTAGTAAGTAGAACATTTATGATCGATTTGTTTTATTCTTCTTACGGACGACCTAATTTTAAGCGGTTAACCGCTTTTGGACGTTTGCAACACCATCGGTATCGCCTGCGCGTTGCCGACCCTGTTAAAACTATTTCATTCCTTTTTTGAAGAACCTCATGCCTTGTCAGAACCTTGTCTAGGAAAACCTCAGTAGGTAGTTCATCCCAGAGTCCGATAGTGCGTGGTATGAAATTCCTTTGGAACTTAGAATTACAATTCCAAATTTAACGTGTCGATAAGTCCGTCTATAAGTACACTCTAACAAGCTAATTGGTTTACATCGACACATGGATTGGTCGATAGTTGCATGTATACCAATTAGGTTGGTAGAGTGTACGTTATATGCGAATATAATCTATCAGTGTTATAAAGTGCAGTTTTCAATTCACCACAGCGTGTTTAGTCGAGCAGTTGTCTCGCGCGTTACGCGTGGAATACTAAGCAGAGTATGCCCCCACATTTATGTGTTATGTACATACCATCAACGGTACTGTTGACATCAATATGTATTTAAACAAAACAACATCACGAGCAGACCCAGTGACCATGGATGCTGGAAACGAAATGAGATTAAAATGATGTCTATGTACTAAAACCCGTCAAAAAAAACGAATTCAAAACTAGACCAAATTGAAATGGAACCACACTGGAAGCACCAGCTTTCAAATAAAATAACAATCATTAAAATCAATCAATCGGTTCACCCAGTCGAAAGTTATGAGGTACCAATTACCTTCCAATTACAAAAACCTGTCGAATTAAGAACCTCCTCCTTTTTAGAAGTCGGTTAAAATGATTTTTGTTTCAATGTATCATATCTAGTATTTGCGCAAGTGTCAGATTTTTATTTGTCGCCAGTAGTGACTGCTAAAAAGCTCACACTTATAAGGCCGACATCGCATTGGTGACAGCTACGATGTCACTAATGTCCATGGGCGACGGTAGTCGCTTACCATCAGGTGACACGCAAGTTCGTTTGCCCCTTTTATTATACAAAGAAAAGTGAGATGTCAGACAGTAACCATAAATTAACCAGTTCGATGAAGGTCGTTCTTAAAGGGATCTTAGACTAATACATATGAATGGAAAACCATTCAAATACGATAAGAAAGTAATTTTCCATATATAGGGTTTACGTCTCAATAACTCTCTCAACAAATAGAGTATTGTTCCTTCGTTTTGTTCAAACGGTTTCGTAAGGACCAAGTTTCGCGGGCAAAGTTTCAACTTAAACTTGGCAATACACCCTTCGGCAAGCCGCGGGTTTTGGAGATATTTATGATTATACGACGGTTCAGCATATGTTCCCATGAGGGGGTTTTGTTATAGGAAACCTTTTTACTTTTGATATCTTTTTTTAAAATTACACATTTACGACATGTAACAAATGAAAACTCTTTTAATAAGAAATATTGAATTGGCAGCACTGAGACCATGATGGCTGGCAAAATCAGTGATGTGTATGTCATCCTACTGTTAAAGTCCCGAACAAGTTTGATTACATTAAAGATAAGTGGGATAACCTATTTTAGGCCCCTTGATCATCCTAGATACCCTAATGAATAGGCTATTCCAGCACCGCTTTTCTTAAATAACATCCGTATAATATAACTAGCTGACCCAGCAAACGTTGTTTTGCCACATTATAGGGGTTGGTGGACTACCCCTAACTTTTAGGGGGATGAAAAATAGATGTTGGCCGATTCTCATAGATACCGGATAAGCACAAAAAAATTCATCAAAATCGGTCAAGCCGTTTCGGAGGAGTATGGCAACGAAACTGTGACACGAGAATTTTATATATTAGATAAATCGTAATATAATATATAGTTGGAGTTTTTTTTTGTTCATATAATGAATAAAGTGTTGATACTCGTTTTTTAAACAAAACATGTAATATAAAACAAGCTGACGAATGTAAATTAGGCAGCAGGCCGATCGTTACCATACCTCAAGGAAAATATATGCAATAACGGTCCCTATTCCAATACACACACACCAAAATGTCGGCCACATGTTCCTTTGATGGAATATCACAAAATATTCCCCTTTTTCAATCTGGCGAGGAAATAAAATCGGCGTGTAGTATCTGATTGTCATTCCATGAGAGTATAAAAGTCGGGGAATCGTGTTACTATGATATTCCTAGTCGGGTTGGTTTACTGCCCTACTTATTGGTCTACTCAACCCATCCATATTGTAGTAGGAGAATGCTCTTAGTTTCCTACAGGAAAGGGATTAAAGATATTGTCACACCATTAACTATCCTATTGCAGGGGATCTCCTCTCATTTGAGAAGGATTAGACTATAGTCCACCACGCTAGGCTAGTACGGGTTGGCAGATGTCACACGCCAATCTCAAATAACTCTCAGTCGATCAGATCTCCTCAAAATGTTTTCCGTCACCGTTTGAGCATGTGATAAATACGCACGTAACTTCGGCAAGTCCGTGGTACATCTAGGTAGCTAAAGACTTCACAGTCCACTGGTCACACCGTTAAGCTATCACAGCTCCATGGTGTTAAATGCAGACATTTCATATTTTATAGGTACCGTGTACGGTGTACTATATGTATGTATCCCTATCGATAGTAAAGTCGTTGTGACTTATTGATAAATTATTAATAGATAACATCATTGAATGTTTAATGCAGAGCCATAAAATAGCAGAGGTAGGTACAGTCGCGATGTTCGGTCGTCCCGATAGCGTGTCGGGAGTTCGGCACGTCAGCCGCGGACTGCGAAACATCAATCAGCCAGTCAATTGATTGATGTACTCGACGATACACTGGCGTCTCGCACGCAACTGCGGCTGGGCTCAGATGTACAGTGCCAGTCAATATTGCAGTAGCAATTTTTGCAAGAACTTCATCAAGAACTTATAAATTTCCATTATGTCAATTTACATACGTCATACACATGTATACCCCGTAAGTTCTATTCTATTGCCTTTTCCATTACATGCAGTTGTGGGATAATTTTCGTGGTGTCTATATTATGTATTGAAGCTTCGTAAGTTGATTTCAAATAATGGAGGTGACGCTTATACATATATTTTAATTTTAGCAATCAGAGACGAAACGTCGGGTTAAAATAATATCAATATACCGCGATAAATTCCGTAAAAATTAGTTTTATTTCAACAGAAATGAAACTGTTAATATTTTTTTATGTATTTAAGATTAAGGTTCAGTTTCAATCCTCCTTTCCTAGATCAGCTTTAGTTAAATTTGGAAACAGTGGTAGGTATATGCCTAAAGCTGTACAAGCAAAATTGACCATTACATTGCTACTGGACTTATGGTCGTGTACTGTACGTGTTGAATTGATTAATAAACTTAATGAAGCGTCGTACGGCGACAATTGCTTGTAAGGCCTAATGTGTCGTTAGTTTAGGTTGGGCCGGTGTCAACGCACCTACTCGACATTGTATGGATTAGAGGCGCGTGTGAAGGTTAAAAGTAGTTACTTTATATATATATACTAGCTGATTCCCGCGACATCGTAATGTAACGATAAAAAAACGTTTCATACCAACTTTACACGTCCCCGTTTTACCCCCTTAGGGGGTGAATTTTCAAAAATCCTTTCTTTGTGTTCCCCTACGTTATAAAATGAACCCCTGTGCAAAATTTCAAGTTTATAATCCTTATAGACCATAGTTTTAGCCCTGCGTTGATATGTCAGTCAGTCATTAAGTCAGTCAGCTTCTCCTTTTATATATATACTTAGATGTGTTCATGTAACTAACAGCTGCTGCATCTAACAAGCTGTTTATCTAATTCAATATACCTACCAATCATGTACATGTGAAAGAAAAAGTACTAAGTAGGTATATAAAGACTAGCCTAAATGTTAAATGTTGCTCTGCCCTTTCCTAGAACCATGGGCGTATCTACACATTTCCTCATTCATTCAATTTGAAAGTTTGAATTTGAACCACTAAATGATAACCTTATTTTAGCTGTTTCAATAACTTTTTACTAAGCTAACCCAAAGTTTTTCATGATGACCTTTCCTTTTTGATTTATAATTTTATATTTAGGTATATTTGATAATTGATTACTCATCCAAGATCCTGGGGTGGGACCTAGGGTGGGCACTCGCGATGAAATACGTAAAAAATATTTTTATTTCACTGCCCTAATATTCGCATAAGATGAGTAATCTTCAATCTAAGGACCACGTATAATAATCATTGTTGTCTCCTGCACGACGCGTTACCCCGGACATAACATGTTTTAGCTTTATGATTACGAATGCGTCGTTCATTCAAATTCACGTCGCATTTAGTCACAATTGTCCTCCCCCCCCCCTCCATCAGTGTGGCACGTGACATCATATATGGCCGACCTTTTACAATGTGATCTGACGCTTACTTTATTATTAGCACCTCATATATTTTTTAATATTATTCAGAATGCAGTTTGTGATATAAGAGACTTGTTTAAGTTAAGTAATAATCGCGATAATCAACTGGTTTGTAAAGTTAAGCTGCACCTGCCTAGGTCATACTATGGATGGGTGTCCATGCTTAATACATGACGCACCCTTTTATGCCTCGAAGTCGGAGAGCAGGTTAAGCCGTCGACCCATGTTGTCATTTATACATATAATTATGACTATATTCAATGGTCAGAAATCTGGAAAATCTTGACAAACAGGCCTCCTTAGGATTTAAGTAATTGGGTTCAATTCTGGTGGCAGTTGCTCTGTGTAACAAACTGATGTTCAGCATCACCTGGAAACACTATTTATAACCAACTAGCTTTTTCCTGCGACTTCGTAGAGTTAATAATTTTATCCAATCTACTTATTTATTACTACCCTCTTTAAAAAAATTTTTATCTATTCTTCTTACAAACTCCTACGCCTTTCTTCATCCTTTTAAGGGTGGATTTCTGGGACAAAACTATCCTAAGTAAGGACTTAAATTTGGTGTTGACATCATTTACGTTAAATTATCTCCAAACCAAATCTCATCTTAATCGATTCAGTGGTTAAAACGTGAAGAGTTAACAGAGAGACGGACATTCGCATTTATAATGTTAAGTAAGTATGGATTATTTTTTAGCAAACAGTATGTTTAGTAAGTGTAAAGTGACTTGCCGGACGGTTGACGTTGTGACGACATCAGTCAGAGAATTACTGAGAATTTGATGGGTATTTCCCGACCCGTTTCCACAAGCAGTGACATAAATAATACATTAGAAGGTATTTGGCCTTGGGAGAGATAAGCTTAAAGCTTATCTCTTGCAGGATGTAGAGATCCGCTGTTTGTATGACAAGTTTTAAAACAGAACAAATCAAACAGACCGTAGGAGAGTAAACTGGTTGATGTATGTAGCATGTGAGTTCGATTGGTTTCACTAAACTTCTTTTAAAGTTTATGTAATGTGTAACCATTAGATAGCAAAGCTTACTCAATTGACATGCTGGTTCTACACCACGAATTTGGACTTTAATTAATAAATATCAGTAAGGATGAGTACATGCCTATATTTTGCTATATTCTTACCGCATATTTTCTTCTGTGTCGGAGGCGCGGTTATAAATACAAATTGTCATATATACAGAAAAACTCAACCTAAGAACAACTGCTAGATTTTACAAATATTAGATTTGACCTACGTTTATAGGTATATTCTTCAAATACCTGAAAAGGTTTGTGACGTCATTATTGCAGTAAATAAATAGATTATGTCATATACTTGTATACAATGTGGATAACGTCAAAGAGCTCCAATTTGAATACATTTTTGGTAATTATTGTAAAACCCGTTATACCATATTGGACCAATCGTCGCAGTTATTTCGTTATATAGAGTGGTAATAAAAAAAATGCGGGTAATTAGTACTCGAGTCAGTCCGATGGTCAGTGTATGTCGGTTGGTCAGCCAATGTGTCATTTGGTACCATCAATCATTCTGACTGAGCGGCAACGTTTGCTCGCGGCCACGTCGAACGTTCCAGATAATAATGATTTAGTTATGTAGCTTTGCAGAACAATGTGTGATATATGTATATATATATTTTTTAATAATATCAGGGTTTTAGATTTAAACATTGTGACAAGAGCGTCGTAGCCGGTGTGGAAGCATGACAAGATGTATGAATATGGACGAGGCAAAAGTGGTACCTATGCAAGGAAAATAGCGCTTAAACATTTCTATCGTATTTAATGACTAAGGTAGAGAAACCCCGGACGGATGAAAGGGTTACCATCTCCAGGGTTTCTCTACCTTCTTTCGTTTCTGGGACAAACAATTGTCTGTCATGTTCTGGATAAAACCCGTGCAGTATATACTCGGTTAAAGGCAACAGTTCCGCTCCTTATTTTATAGGACCTAATAATAAACTGGATTACTATCGGTGTACTCCGTACTCCCCTGTTTTTCTTCATTAATAAAACTGTTCAAAACTACATTAAGTCTACAGCGCATGTGTTTATAGCTGCATTTATAATGCAGCTTTAGACACGGGCAGCCAAAACTTTTACGATTAAACAATATCAATACACCGTGATAAATCCGTAAAAAGTATTTCATTTCACTTAATTGCTTAGCCATTAGCGTAGCATATTTTTATTTTATCATTTCTAATTTAACAATACCAGTTATAAAAATAACGTAGTACAATAGTCGGCTAAGTACACCGCGAACTAGCGACTAGACCATCAAATAAACTACAAAAACACCAGGATATTTAAAAAAACATGACCAGAAACAGTTCGGCATCGCCACAGGATATTAAGCGGTTCACAGGGAGCTACGCTCGGCCCTCTCAACGGACATTGCGACCAAGATATTAAATTCCCCAGCCAAATTACGCAGTTGGATCGTCGGACTTCCATTTTTCAATTGCATGTCGAGAATATAAGTGTACCGGTTATTTCAGAGCTGTGGTAGCCTAGCGGTGAGACCAGTGGACTGAGATTTCATAGGTCTCGAGTTCAAACCCAAGGCCACCACTGACTTTTCGAAAGTTATGTGCGTATTTATCACATGCTCAAACGGTGGAGGAAACCTGCATGCTTGAGAGAGACCCGCAGTAGGCTAGCGTGGTGGACTATAGCCTAATCCCTCTCAAATGAGAGGAGATCCGTGCCCAGCAGTGAGACAATAATGGGTTGATGGTGGTGGTGGTAATTTCAGGGGAGCGGAACCGATGATCGTGGAGAAAAAACTTGGAAAGAGATCAGTTAGGTGATAAAAGATTCTTTAACCAACCTAGTTACTGAAGTATGTGAGTAGAATGTTATATTTCTGTTTAGTGGGATAGTGACATCACAGTCACCGTATTTGGTAGCATTATTAATTTAGTTGTGGGATGTAGCTGCAGTCGACTTAAAATTTTAAGTAGGTGCATACTACCTGTCTCCCGTTGGAGTAGTCAGATACTATGAATTGTTCTTGCTACTCTTAAAATCTCATACCTACTGAGATAAAAAAAAACTATATTATATATCACCTGATTGTAAATATAGAATTTAATATAATTTATATAGTAGCCCTCAACCTGGCAACGCCTATAAAAGGCCGCTTAGTTTTAAGTGCCTACCATTGTAATAAGACCTACTCTTGATCGACCTCTTCCAACTCTTTTATCTTTACGTGCCTTTTATCTTAGTTACTTGCTTCTTTAAACATCTTTCATCCATCCTCTCTCCAAGTCATCCCCTCTTCTAATCATTTGAACAGATATTTCCCAAATCAATACTAAAACTTCTTCATAATACACAATTCACGCACCCAAGAAATTGAAACTAAAATTCCTTCATTTCCAACGTGCAATAGAACAAAAAGTACAGAAAATTAAAAATAAATATACAAGCAGCATCAATGATTAAAAGTTGGCAGTTCCTGCGCTAAATAGTGGTTGAGTGTAACGGTAGTCGCGAAACCAATTAGTTACTGCCGTACTGGGAGTTGAGCAAGTCTCTTCCAGACTTGTGAAATAAACGATGTTACTGCGAAAGTTGCCGTCAAATTATTATCACTTTATTCAAATTACGTGTACCTTCTGTTTCTTTATTTCTTTCTTACCTATGTACTTACTCATTTCTTACACTTAAGTAGGTATATTTGAGATTTGAATAAACCTACTATTACTGACCGTCTGCCCGTGACCGTGGATAAAGGATCATAAACGTGGGGATTAAATAATATGAATATATCGCGAATAAATCCATAAAAGCAGTATTGCTTCCAATTAATACTAGGTAGTATTTACGGATTAACGGGTGTCCAAAATACTACTGCAATAGCAACAACCACAGTTCGTGAAAGACGCTTCATTTTGCAAATGTTTGATTAATTTAAATACACGAGTCTACCATGGAGTTTCTTGCCGGTTCTTCTCCATAAAACCTGCTTTTTGGAGCCGTGCAATTAGTGTTTGATATTTCATAAGAATATTCATATTGGTCTACTTGAAATAATTTGAATTTGAATTTTGAGTGTAGGAAAATGTGAAGATGCTTTGCAAATCACTACGTTTGACGATTCTAAATTATATACATTTTTAATATGTCCGCATTATATCCTTATATCGGACAGAGAGTACCAAAAATAATGATTACATTTAATCGGTGTTTCACAGCAGGAAATCGCGCATTTGAAGTGTAATCATATCAGTTTTGTTAAACGCCTGTATCCGCGCAAAAGTACGACACATTAATACCACACCACTTATAATTATAGTATTTAATTATAACCAATATTAACGCAAGACTGTAATGCAGTGATAATTGATATAAAACTACTTTTTATAGATTTTATTCCAGAATTTCGGATCATATAGTTAAACCATCTTTGTTTAGAATCATGTTTCAATCAATCAACTTAACCTATCGCAGTCCACTGCTGGACATAGGCCTCTCCCAAACTGCGCTTTAACATTCTGTCTTCCGCGTAATGGAACTAGACGTTATGGATTTAAACAAAATTTAAAAAAATTCTGTATAAAAATATACCTATCATTATTTTATAATTTGATTACTCCGGTACAATATCAGCTCCTCACGAAATATTCTCTCCAAACTACAGTCAAGGCCACTAAAAATAGATCCCCTTACACAAATCCCGCGACAGAACACTCTCATAAGTCGATAAAGTAACAAGATTATGTCCACATGCTCCTCAGAGTAATATTCAGAGACTTGCTCAATATTTATAACAGAAAAGGCAGCGAGCGTCGCGAACTGCGTTAACCTTTTATTGGCCTCCAGTGTAAGTCACCTATTAATTCAATGAGCTGGGGTGGAGAAGATTTATTGGCAGGAAGTGTAACGTCTTGCGAGATGTAATTTGCGAAAACTATGTTAGCCTGTTGTGCGGTGCTTTGTCGGTGGAGATCGGCAAATGTCGTCATGTTGATGTGAAACGTAGTAAGTACTTTTGGAACTGAGATCGTTATACGTTAAGTAGTATGGGTTTTACTGCCTCTAATTCATATAAAAACACTAAAAAAAGAAAGAAATGGGGATATTTCTGTCCTTTTATTAATATACAGCTGAAAAGAAATGTATTGCATCCTGAGAGAATTTCTCGATGGCGTGTGAATTATGCCAACCCACTAGTGTGGTTTCGCATAATTCTATAGACTAATTCATCTCAAATGAGAGGAAACCCGTACCGGTAAAGGTGTTGATGATCTCTACCAAAATACAACCAAATAGACATTTGACAGATTCTCTACCAAAATACAACCAAATAGCAAAATCCGAGACAGACAATAAAAATTCAAACAGTCAAGCGAACAACTGCCTTATTTACTATCAAAATGACACGTTAATCTGTATTCTAATAATCAACACAATATAAAAAAATATTGCTCGCATCTTGTCGATTCATTAGGGTGGAGGGTGGGAGCAAATCACATTCCACCCCATGTTTTATTAACCCGCAACTGTTCAGAACGTCTACAAATTCGGGAATCGAAGATTTGCGCAGGAATTTCCTCCGTCCTATCTCAGCCCGTATGTAACCATGTTGACTTAATCTCTGTTTGCTCAGGATATAATCTGACTAAGTATTAAACGTTCACGACTTGGTTGAAATTGTCTACGGGTAGCAGAGCGTTTTGCTACTGGTTAGAGTACAAAGAAGGTAGTATTTGACTGAAGGGCTTTCGGCTTCGACTTTTTTACATATTTATTAGTAAACTATCTCGAGGAATGCGATAGCTTAGAGGTTTGACCAGTGAAATGTGAAGACAAGGTCCTGAGCTCAATCCAAAAGCAGGCAGTACTAACTTTCTTGCAGTTACGTGCGTATTTATCACGTGCTCATACGGTGAAAGAAAACATCGCGAGGAAACTTGCATGCCTGAGAGTTTCTATGCCTAATTACTTAGACTTTCTTTCTTCTTCTTTCTTTCAACAATAGCCATCTATAGCCATCTTTTCGTCTACTTTCGGTTGTTCATTTAGCAAACAATTTTTGTAAAAAAAGTTATTTCTCATCATTGTACCTACAGCATATTGTTTGGCGAGTTATCATCTCAATTTATCGGCCATTTAAAAATTTAAAACTATCTGGTGAACGTTACGATGCAGATTAATTTCAAAGATAAATATTATGAAAGGTGGCTAGACTAAACATGACTTTCAATGCAATCTTATGCCGATGAAAGGTATGTGCTTTAATATATTTATACGTCATTAGTTTATTACTGTCAGAGTTATTTGATTAACGAAGCAAAAACTTGCCTAATCACAACATTAGCGTATAGTAGCCGGTACTACTGGATTTATATTCCCTCCGATTACCGGAATGCGATCTTCGAAAATTGATGTCCACGCTTACTGAAAACTGACGAACTATATTTGGCGAAATAACATACATGTTATTTCGCCAAATATAGTTCGTCAGTTTTCAGTTTTCAGATCAGTTTTCAGTAAAGGTGTGTTGACGTTGTAACGTCAACACACCTTTACTATTCTACTATAACAAAATACCTACTTAAATTTATTACTTAGTATAACCACATTAATTTAATACACTTTTATTTTTCCACCATTCTATATTCTAGAATCAAGAAAACAACCGTACAGTTCATTGGTTGGATAACAAATGGCTACCTTGCCATTGTAACTTATCAAAATCACAATAATCAATTGAGTAACTTAACCTGAATCCTATAAATAATATCGAAAACTCTGGAAGTAAAGACAATCAACTGTTTATTTCTATAAAAACTGATATAATATTAAGATACTAATAATATTAAGATAGCTGTTAGTAATTATAATTTCAGGCCGACCAACAAACACCTCAGTCGGCCCGTGACCATGAATGATGTAAAGGATCCGAAAATAATATCAATATACCGCGATAAAATCCGTAAAAAGTAGTTTTATTTCAATTTCTGTTTCCACATACAATACATATAAATTCAATTCAGTCATGATTTTTTAAATAATGAAATGAAATTAAAGACTATAGAGACAGAATATAGAGGCACGGTGCTGTGAGAATTTGCAGTTTCTTGAAATAATCTCTGCAAGACTCTGATTGTTTAATAATTGAATATTTACGTATGTATTTCCCATTACAATGAACGTGAGAACAGAATAAATAACTACCAACCTTCATTAGTGGTGTTCACTTTTTACCCAATATCTGCATACAAATTTGCATCAACTGTAATATTCATAAGTTTACTCTCCTTGTAAGCTTTTTGCTAAATAGCGTATTCTTGCAATACGGGGACGCAAACACTGGCGAGTGTTTGAGTCAGCTATTAGTCAGATAGTTAATTTCTTAATTGATACACAGAGGACCGAGCAGAGACCAAGCTACCTAACAGAAATCAAAATTGACACATATTCTGCTAGACTGCTAGAGTTGACTTCAAAAACTTAGGGAAGAAATTTAAATCTTCTTCCAATGTGCACTTAAATTTTGAACACAATAACACTTGAATTTATGTATTGTATATGTACATTTACAATTAATTATAAATTAGAATAAATAAATATTTAAATTGCACTAATTTAGATTACGGTTAAAGAATCTTTATTACTCAAAAGAAATTTACAACCAATTTCACTTAATGAGAAATATTATAGTTTAACTTACATTATCATAATACGAATTTCATAGATAATTGTAACCAGCAGTAATCAGTAATTTAAATAAAGAAATAGGTTAATTACATACGAGTATTACATTACACAATTACAAAAAATAAAATACGAATGACTATGACTACATTCAGACGTCATCGCAGGTAGTAGTAAAAGACTTCGCGAAACAAAATGAGTTAGTGCGGGTAGAATACAAAGCCGAAACCAGGGCCGCATTTAGTTGTTACTGAGTATAAAATATTTCAATTTAGTTTTGAATATTTGAAATGTTTTGGCTGTTTTTATTTCTCGCGGCAACTTATTAAATATCTGTGCTCCCTCGTATGTAAATTTTTTTTTGCCGTAGTTAGTACGTGTTTTCGTAAGACATATATTATTGGCACTACGTAGAAGTCTTAATCCCTCTTCCTCATTTTTTTTAAAAGTTATTTCTGAGTGTACTTTTTTGTCTATAATTTTCTTAATTAATATGCATGTATTATAGTGATATATTTGTGTTAAATTCATTAACTTGGTCTCTGAATAAATTGTATGTGTTGGCGTAAGAAAGTCATAATCGAATAATACTTTGATTATTTTATTTTGAATACGTTGAACACAGTTTAAGTTAGTTTTCGCTGCGCTACCCCATATCTCTATTAGGTAGTCTAGATGTGGTTTGACGAGCGAGTGATAGATGTTCAGCCTCACTTTTCTTGGAATACATCGAACAACACCATAAAGACGTCCCAACAGTGAAGACAGCGTAGAGCGTACTTTATTTAAGTGCGACTTCCACGTTAATCCGTTGTCCATAATTAGCCCTAAGTATTTTTCTTCAGCTGATTCTTGTAATTGGAAGTTGTCAATACAAAGGTTAGGGTAAGTTTGCAATATTTTGTTTTTAGCTTTAAAGATTATGTAGCTCGTTTTTGATATATTGATTGTAAGTAAGTTATATTGAAACCAATCATGTAATTTGTGAATATCTTGCTGGGCCAATTTTATTATTTCGTTTATTGAGGGTCCGTAGTAAAATATACATGTATCATCGGCGTATAGACTTATTTCACCATTCAAAGATATTTGGCTGACATCATTGACGTATATTAAGAACAGCAGAGGCCCAATAATTGAGCCCTGCGGTATTCCACATGTGACAGGTTGGACAGTACTTTTGTATTTTCCGATTTTAACAATTTGAAGACGATTGGTTAAATAAGATTCTAAAGTTTTAAGTGCGTTATCAGTGATTCCAATATGTTCTAGCTTTTTTAGAAGGAGGGAATGACTCACGGTGTCAAAAGCTTTTTTTAGGTCTATAAATATGCCAAGACCTAGCTTTTTTTCATCAAGATGTTTTTTTATTTTAGTAACCAGATCTATAGTTGCGGACAATGTATTTGATTTTGAACGGAACCCGTATTGTCGTTCAAATATAAAGTTTATTTTATTTAAAAAGCTGTTCAATCTATTATAAATTACCCGTTCAAAGATTTTAGAGATTACGGGAAGCACTGACACCGGTCTGTAATTACTAGGATCTGTCTTGGTTCCAGATTTATATATAGGTGTAACTTTAGCGATCTTAAGCTCATATGGGAAATAGCCTATACTAAGACAGTGATTAATACTAGCTGTTAGTGCAGGGGTGAGATACTCTTTGATACACTTGACAGTTTTTGTACTGATCCCGTCTATGCCTGTGCTGCAATTTTGATCTAAATCATTTATTATTTTAGCGATTTCCTTCTCTGTACATAATGTAAAATTCCCTAGTTTGTTTTTTTTCTTCAACTTTGTTTTCTAAATTAAATATTGTATTTGTATGATATTTCAAAGGAATTTGCATTGCTAATTGGGAACCAATTGTAGAAAAAAATATATTTAACTGTTCACATATCTCATCACCGTCAGTAACCATACCTGAGACCGTCATAAGTTTTGGAGGTACGGGATCAAGTTTAGTTGTATTTTTGCTTAGTGTATTTATAAGGTTCCACATGCGTTTAGGGTCATTATTTAATTTTTTGAATGCTTGATAATAATAATTCTTTTTTGTTTTCGCAATTAGTGCAGTAGTTTCATTTCGTAATTTCTTAAAGGAGGTAATTAAAGTTATATTTTCCGGATCATTTTTTAATTCTCGCCAATATTCATTTCTTATGTTTATTTTACCTATTATATCATTATTTATCCAATCGTCATGAGGTAAGTTTTGTATTTTTGTTTTTTGTGTAGTATTTTTATTTATTAAGGTTTTAATAGTTTGTTCTATAAAGTTATACTCGTAGTTACCTGTATTAAAGTTAATGTTTTTAGCCTGCTGATAGAGTTTATCATAGTTAATAGTATCATAAATTAATGTAGCGGGTGGTTCCGGCTTGTAATTTTTTAATCCTAGAACAATTTGTTGATGATCTGAAATTGCTGAGTCCATTACCGCCACGTGAAATGTTTTGTTTTTTAAATTACTGATAATATGGTCTATGATGCTGTTTGTGGAAGCTGTTGTTCGAGTTGAGTATTCGTCGTCTATCTTGTTTATGATGAAATATCCATTTTCTTGTATCATTTCCTTATATTTTTCTGTATATTTACTGTTAGAAGATTTATGTTGAAGTCACCAAATATTATGGCACGATTTCTCTGCTGTAGTTGTATTTCAAAGTCCTGGCAAAAATTTGATATGTCTGTATCCCCTGGTTTATATACCAAACCTATATCCATATTATATTTTTCCGTGTGTATCCATAAATAGTTGTTTCCGTTTATAAATGTTTCTTGAATTAGATCATGTTTAATGTTGTTTTGGATATATATTGACACACCTCCACCAATTCTGTTTGGTCTTATATTATAATAATGTGAATAGTTAGGAATTTTCTGATTAACGGCTTCTTCCTTGGATTTAATCCACGTCTCTGTCAGAAGTACAATATGTATTTGCGCACTGAATGATTTTAAGATGCATTTTAGCTCATCCAATTTACCAGGACATACAATGCTTCTAATATTGCAATAGAATATATTAAATGAACATTTATTTGTCTCTAAATCAACATAATTTTGTAATAATTGATATGAAATTCTGTCATCGCTCTTAGTATAATTAGAATGTATTTGATTTTTCAGTTTTTTGATAGGGAAATTATTTTTGGAACGCCTTTAATATACTTTATAGTTAGATTGTCTTCACCTCCTTTTTGCCTGTTAGAGAGTTCGTCTCGCAACTGTCTCATATGTTTTTGTTGAGTAGGTGTTTTGTCGGAGAAGATTTTTATATTGTCATCCAACACATTGCTTCTAATTTTTAGTAGTTTCTGGGATTCCGTCGTCGTCTGGAAACATACCTTTAGGGAACGGCTTATACCAGGTTTATATTTTCCAAGTCTGATAACTTTCATGGGGTACAAATCATTTAACGTTAAAGATTTAAGTAACTTTGTAATTTCCATATGATCATGTGACTGTCTTTCTTCAAAATTCTTTCCATATATTTCTGGAATACCTGTAATAACAACATTTTTTTCTCGCTCTGTTCGGTCCCGAATCTCTTGAAGGAGAGTTTCTTCCGATTGAACTAAACTGGGTGAAGTATGAGTAACCTTTTCAATTTTAATTTGTTTTAAATCGTCCTCTAAGTTTTTAATTTTCTCATCATAAGC
Organism: Craniophora ligustri; assembly: GCA_905163465.1. Taxonomy (NCBI): domain Eukaryota; kingdom Metazoa; phylum Arthropoda; class Insecta; order Lepidoptera; family Noctuidae; genus Craniophora; species Craniophora ligustri. The sequence goes on from LR990963.1 coordinate 1,323,135, forward strand.
AAGGCTTTTATGTTGTAGGTCGGAAAGTTCATTAATATTTTTTTTATGTTCTATAACAAGGTGGTCGATTCGATCTTTTATCAATAATATTAATCATTATAATCCTGCAATTATGAAAGAACTTATGATAATAATTTGCTACCAAAAATATATTGTGACGAACGTATGTGATGGGCATTTGTCATATCACGTCATGAACACGACGACCCATACATCAAACCACAACTGAGCCGGTGAAAACCAGTTTGTCATACAGCCCGCGAATTTGCGTGCCTATCGACGAGAATTTCGTTTGTACGTGGCCTGTTCTCCGGTGTGTTCTCAGTTGCGAAGGTAATGGCCTGCACGGGGCTGTGCACCGATTTCCAAACTAATTACCGGTCGTTACCGGTCAGCAACGGTGAGCGTAGGATTAAACCGCCTAGGAAGCCTAATTCCCTCCTTATATAGAAGTCGCCAAAATGTCTACTAGGTATATCAAAAATGTTTTTTTCTATCAAAACAGTAATATTAGGATTTGACTAACTGAAGGTACTGCAGTCCTGCAGATTTATAAAAAAGTCGTAGTAAGTAATATAGAAAAGGAAGAGCTAAAATTATTTTTTTTAGGTATATTTTGGCGATTTTTTTTCTTAAACACAAAAATTACACTCCTGTAGGTACACCAATGTCTCTTTCGCAGCAACTAGCGCTAGCGCTAGTTTAAGGTTAAAATTGATTTTTATTTGGGACTCTAAATAATAATTCTAGAATTATTATTTAGAGTACCAAATAAAAATCAATTTTACGATTTCTTCGATGGGTCTGAGGGTCGGGAAATGGTATCAATATCTCAACTAACCAAACAGAGAAAAGATAAATAAACGATTGGTCACGTAAGTGTAACCGAAAATAAATTCGACCATCTCTGTGTGAAAAAAGTTTGGCAATATTTTGACTATCCATATTTAGTTTGCGTGAAGCATATTTATTTTTATACTTTTAAAGTAAGAAAATTACTCACGACACTTTTTATGTTGTCTCCTTGCGTAATCGAACGCTTGACGTTGACACATTTTAACAATATTATTGTTAAAAACTCGCCGTTGGGGTATAAAAATTGTCAGATGAGTGCAACGAAGGTTCCGTGCCCTTTACTCTTAAAGAAAATATAAATCAAATTTGTAAAACAAACAAGAGACTTTATCCTACACTCTTCAACAGCAAATACAAGTAAGTAGTTAACGGTTTTTTTGCCTGCATTAGAATAGAAGCTCGATTTATCACAATTATCTATGTATTTGCTATTAATTTCAACTTTGTGCCTCCATGCTTGTCTGTGAAAGAGGATATTGACTGCTGAAAGAGGATATTAACCCAACTGGCCGATAGACATACAAATGTACAGACGGACAACGAATAGATCCTTTATAAAGTCTTCCTTATGAGTTCGAATGAAAAAGACAGAGAACCCTAAAAATCAACGAAGTCATGGAAGGAAACTGATCATCACTACACACTTTGGTGGACAACGTATAGCTAGGTACACCACTAGCAAATCCTAAATAATGATATGAATACATACACACCAATGTCAATATGATACACGTAGGTATTAGGTATACAGTATACTTAACACAATAACGAAATAATCAACAAAACATACCTTAAAACGACATCTATGCACCTAGCAACTTACCGATTCACCTGACAAAAAACGTCGTAACTGGACCAAGCTCTGCGGGTCACGAACGAATGGCCATTAACTCTTATCTACGTAACGTCCTTCCTTTGCCAGACGGCAGACATTTCAACGGTCCAAATATTACAGGTGCTTATGCTCCTCTTTCTAAATGCTGTCGCCTGTTCCGTGCTGTGCATTTAGATGTGGAGATTTAAGCTGCTGAATATCAATAAGTACGTACCATTTCTTCAAGTATATGAGGAAAGATTTTCTTTCCCCTTTCTGGGAATTTAAAGGCTGCTTTATAAACGCACAGCTGCACAGGTGCAGTATGAAAAGCTAAGTAGGCGTTTGTTTTTACTTTTATTCCTAGATAAATGTGTACTTGCTGACGTGGTTCTACTCTGTACTCATATATTGTAAATGAAAATGCTGGACTTTAAAAGAGACATGATTCTCTGAGTTTGTTTCGGCATTTTGTCTCAGGTGCTCAGTTAGGAAATGACGTCAAGATCCTATTTAATCTTAAATGTGTCCTGTAAAAATGACTCGAAAAGATCTATTGACAGTTTTTTTTAAGTACGGATATAATGTATGTTACTTAGGTGCTACTAGGTTGCTACTTAGGTGTTCTTTACAAGTAGGTAATCTCAATTTCTTGGAATTCAAAGTCACAAATGTGTAGTTTATAAATCCTATTGATTTCCTCCGCAAGGTGTAACGCAGATAACAATACATTTGGTTTTTGAGGTGCCAGTTAGGGATGGCGGTCTCAAATCGAGTAATCGATTTTTAAACCGATTTGTAGTCTTGAGTCGATCCACGGCATTTAACATTTTATAATTTCGTAGTTTTTAAACTACCTACTAATTTGATTTCTAACTAGGCGCATACTGTAACCATTACTATTTAAAGTAATGATAATATTTTCCTTAATGAATCAAAAAGGAATGATGTATACGTAAAAAACAAAAAATCGTTCAGTATCGAGCCTTTTTCGTTTTCTATGATTGGATTTCTCTTGAAAATACGAACTCGAAAAAACTTACCTACTTCAAAACCTCGATTTTTGTTGTGAACTGATTCATCCGATTTTGATTCGAATCGATTCAAGAATCGGTCTTTTTCGGTAAGATTCGCCATCCCTAGAGCCAGTGAGCCGTGCAAGAGGACATGTTTATGGTAATTCCGTCTCGAGATCAGTAACAACAGGTAGCATTGTAGTGGCGTGTTCAGTTCAGAGCCTAATTTAGGTGCCCTCAATGTTTTCCTTGTAGTGGGACTATGGCTTTTCTGGTGATAGGTAGAAGTATATGGATTTGAATATATTAGTTTAATATACTGCTGAAAGCAAGTTCTGTGAAAATGGCTAACTGTACTATGTATTCCTCTCGTGTTAAATATTATAGTAAGCAAATTATAAAACTGCACCATCAAAGAATATATTGAGCTCGTTCTGTGTCAATCAGGCTGCGAATAATTAAATAAATAAATATTCCCGGACATTATGACACAGCGCCATCTAGGTCCGAGCTAAGCAACGAGGCTTGTGTTACGGATACTAGTTGGTTGATATACTACATATATACTTTTTTTTTGTAAACTTTACATCATACATATTATACATAGATGCTCATCACACAAACTTTTGTCCCTACCGGGATTCGAACCCGGGACCCATAGCACAGAAGGCAGTGTCAACTACCGCTGGACAAATTGGGTCGTAATAACAATAATGTAAGGTATATGTTAGTAATTATACCGTCTAGACAATTAATATCTTAGTCTGCCCGTGACCATGGATGCTGTAAGTCTAAGGGATCCGAAATAACGGGCTTACAGAATATCAATCTCGAACATACCTCAGACAATCCGCAAAAAGTAGTCTTATTTCAGTTTAAGTAAATCAGTATGTATAAGTGAAATACATCGAATTTTCTTTATGCACGAAAAACTGCATCTTGAATTTCATTTTCAATTTACAGAAACTTTAAAAAAGGACGTTATCACTATAAAAACTCCTTCGATAGATGTTCTCACAGACTCTTCGGGTTTCAATAAATCGGGACCGTATTAAAAAAACATTTCAGCTTCACCCAAACCACAGGATCGCTTCAATCGGCCATCGTTTGCACAGGAAAAAAGCGATTCCTTTGGGACGGCAAGGAATCTTAATTTTACGTGAGCGAAACGAGTCGGTAGAAAAAACCCCTTAGGGTCGTTATTTCCCTTGTAAATAGGATCGTAACGATATATTGATTTATCTACAAATCTCTTCAATAAGTATATACCTACCTCTTGGATCTTTTGGTACGTAACCTATGTTTGATATGTAGGTAACTAAGAGATTTGTTACTTAAAGTTAGAATAAGGTAAATATACATGTTATTTATTATTGGAATATAATTTATAAACCACGGTTCAAAAAGAGAGGTGTTATTCATCTATGAATCTGTCTTTCATCGTAGCTCCTAAACGAATGAACCGAATATGATTGATTGGTTTTTTATTTGTTTTAATTTATTCATATTTAATGCAGTTTATATTTAGTGTCATAAATACCACAGGCAAGAATGATCTATCCTTGTTCCTATAAAAACAAAATTTACCAGCAACTTCACCGACCTGAAGTAATATACCTAACAGCCAATATTTTATTTATGCCAACATATTCTAGAAACTGGTAAATTCAAAGTTCTCTAGTTCTCATCAACACATTGTACTGTGAGAAGCCACTATCACTTAATTTAGTTCCCCGTGTCACAGCCTAAAGTAATTAAATACTACACGCTCAGGCGGCGGTTATCGGCGTAATATCTAGATTGATATACTGGTATAGGCACTACATTTTATTACACTATGTACTAGACACATTTAAAATTTAATATTCGTATACAACGTCACGTAATAATAATCATATATAAAACGCACTGAGAAATGGTTACTTGGATTTTTTACAGTCACGAGAATATTGAAAATCATCATCATCATCAACCCATTAATGTCCCACTGCTGGGCACGGGTCTCCTCTCAATTGAGAGGGATTAGGCTATAGTCCACCACGCTAGCCTACGGGTTGGCAGACTTCACATACCATCGAGAACTCTCTCAAGCATGCAGGTTTCCTCACGATGTTTTCCTTCACCGTTTGAGCATGTGATAAATACGCACATAATTTCCGAAAAGTCAGTGGTGCGTGCCTTGGGTTCGAACTCGAGACCTCTGACATCTCAGTCCACTGGTCACACCGCTAGGCTACCACAGCTGTAATTATATATTGAAAATACTGACATTGAATTACTTTTTACATATTATTTTATCGCAGCATACTCGTACCTGTTGATAACTTGATATTATTTAACCCCGACTTCCTTATCCTTTATATACCGCGATAAAATCCATAAAAAGTAGTTTTATTTCAATAGTTAATTTAAAACATAGGTACATATATCTCGTCTTGACCCTGTAAGACACTCTTAAATTATATAATTAATAACAATATAATCATCAATCAATATAAGATCATATTAAACTTTATTACACGTTATATAACTAAATGATAAAAATGTATTCATAATTCTTAATTTATAGGTACAGTTATGTTACAGTTTAAATAGGAGATTTAGTTGAAAATTCTACAGAAATATAAGTAAGTTAATCCGAAGAATGGCATACGAGTATTTGAACTAAATGTAGTACACCTGTGTACTTAATACTTAATTACTAAAGACAATTAGTAAAGACTTAAATGTCGCTTACCACAGGCGATTAATTAGAAGACAAATTGTATCACTATGTAAGTAAAGAACTCCATCCGAAGCTTATAGCCCACAGATTAAAATAATGTTGCAATTTCTGTACATGCCAAATCCTGTGACATTATTATCTTATTCTATTGGGTAATTTAATCTATGTTGAGGCCGCCTTCCAATCCAACTTACGTTAATAAGTTTATAAATAAAACATGCGATCAAAACTCATACGGATTCCTTACACTCACGTGAATATTTGACATTAAATGAAACTACTTTTTTACATATTTTCATAGCGGTACCTATACCTACTAGATACCTATTTACATTGTTTAAACTCCGATATTTCGGATAGGTACTGTGATCACGGGCAGACTGACCGTTGATGCTTTAAAAAAGTAGTTCAGAAAGATATTTCAAATGTCAAAACTCTACATCATACACATCGTGTACAAACATCGAATACTAACGATTTATATAGGTAATTGATTACGAAAGTAACTATTTATACCTTATTGTGGTTAGCATGTTTGCTATCCTACAATAAATACGAAGTAGGAAGAAGTAGATATTTCCTGCCCGAGAGGTTAAACAAAGGTAAATAATTTCCCCATTTGTGGCCCCCAGCATCTGGTTTCCAATTGAAGACAACCGTACCTAAACAGTGATAAGATAGTTTGGTGTAAATAAGAAGCCCAAAAGCCTGATAGCCAGTTTCTAAGTTCTGCTGCGGAGATCTAAAGGCAATATCTTTTTGTAAAATAATCAATCCTCAATACTCAATCAGCTTGTGTACCGAAATAAATGGTTTTCTTTCTTTCTTTCTTTTCTTTCTTGCAGCAACTGGATGAGAAGAGGCGAAGATCGAGCTCTGTGGCGCTCACTAGGAAAGGCCTACGTCCAGTAGTGCACGATAATGGGCTGATGATGATAATGATGATGACTCAATTCTTGAAGATCAAGCAGGAGAGGTTCGAGAGAGGTCCTCGAAGGAATTTCAATTTGCAATTGTAATAATAAAACACATTAACGTGTCATCATTTCCACAATTACCTACACCTAACTACAGAGGCGGGCTTGCCGTAGATATTACAGAAACTTGCATAAATCTCACCCGTATTTAATTTTAGCTTCGATTAAGTACTGCCTACTCATCACATGGTGTTCTACTGACCCAGTAGAACGTGAGCACGTAAGTCATAAATAGATATTCAGGTGTTGTTCCTACGTAAAACTGTGTAAGTAGGTTACATGTCTTTATACCGCGATACGAAAACGTGCGATTATTTATTACAACTTTGCAATTATTTTTAAGCGTGGTAATATATGATTTTAAAAAAGATCAGCTTCCGTTCGATGTTTAAACTGGCAATTAGACCCGTACCATGTATGTTTTTAGAGATTTGCCAATTTATGCGCACAGAGTAAATAATAAAAATTAATACTCAAGGAACATAGACAACGATACAGCTGTTTATTCCTAATAAAATCTCTTTCAGCAGTCTAGTGTTTAAAAAAACGAACAAGTTATTTGTGGCAAGTTGCTTCAATAGCTCAATTGGAAAAGCAATGAGAAGCATAATTTATTTACAGACTATTTGACTTATTAAAAATGACTCATCATTTGTAACCAGAGAGAAGAGAATGCAGTTCATGATTAAATTTTCAAACGACCTAGTAAGTAAAAAGTAACTAGCTGTAATCCGCTGGAAGCGGGTGGCACAGGAGACAGGACCAGTCGTCATGGCAATCTTCGGAGGTAGTCTATATTGCCCAGCAGTGGATGCCTTTCGGCTTAAATGATGAAGAAGTATGATTTGCCAATTCGTATTGTTTTAAATTGACATAGTACATATACTAAAGGCATAGTATGTACAGATATGCCCAAAACATATTGGGCAACGGTACTTCTTCATTACTACATTCTCCAATTTGCAAAACTGTATCTCGGGCCAGATCTCCTGTACCGCGAAGTCTCAACGCGCTTAATGCTCTCCTGGACATCAAGCCAAACTGTGATGTGTTTGTGGATGAATGGAAGGTGATCTTGAGAGAATGTTTGGAGTACTGTGAGAAGAATGCATGATAGGTATCCTGTTTTTAAACACAGCTGTATTTACTGTTTTTGTTATATCTATAAGTATTGATTTTATTTTATTTTTATTTACTGTAACTGGTATATCCGTGTAAATAAATTCATGTAATAAATGGCTAGTTAACGTGTTTATGATAGACAGTGTGTTCATGCGAATTTACGGCGATTAATTACACGCGAAGGCTAGAAAAGACAGTTGTTAAGAACCATAGAAAATATTAGGAGAGTGATTATATGTTTGGCCAATAATAATTACTGGCCGATGACATTTTCAGGATCGCTTTATGTTCCGCTCGTTATTTTATGCCAGTATTGAATCACTATCAAAGAGTAAGACCGAAGCGTTGCTTGGCTTTATTTATTAGGAGTGCTCATAGGCAAACTATTAATATTCAAACACCGAACTAAATATTACCGTAACGTATCGTAACTTAATCGATTTGTGTTTCCTGGCTATTATATTTAGAAATCTTATTTATGAAAGGATCTCAGATAGCAGTTAATTATTATTTATGTTTTATGTATTTATTTAAAAACTCATCATCATCATCATCAATCCATTAATGTCCCACTGCTGGGCACGGATCTCTTCTCAATTGAGAGGGATTAGGCTAGTCCACCACGCTAGCCTACTGCGGGTTGGCAGACTTCACATGCCATCGAGAAATTCTCTCAAGCATGCAGGTTTCCTCACGATGTTTTCCTTCACCATTTGAGCTTGTGATAAATACGCACTTAACTTCCGAAAAGTCAGTGGTGGGTGCCTGGAGTTCAGACTGGAGACCACGGACATTCAGTTCACTGGTCACACCACTAGGCTACCACAGCTCAACATTTAAAAACCACAACTAAATAATTGTTATCACTTTGTTACATTTGTAAACTTCGCTGTACCTAACCTTTATTTAATTATATAGAATTGTAGCGTGTAACCGTTTGTTTTCCCAAACAAATTAAAAAAATTACGAGATCGTTACAAAAAAACTCATAGCATCATATACGGCTTCCGTCTAGTAATATACGGAGATTTTATTGATTACTAGCTGACCCAGCAAACGTTGTTTTGCCACATTATAGGGGTTGGTGGACTACCCCTAACTTTTAGGGGGATGAAAAATAGATGTTGGCCGATTCTCATAGATACCGGATAAGCACAAAAAAATTCATCAAAATCGGTCAAGCCGTTTCGGAGGAGTATGGCAACGAAAACTGTGACACGAGAATTTTATATTAGACTAGCTGACCCAGCAAACGTTGTTTTGCCACATTATAGGGGTTGGTGGGCTACCCCTAACTTTTAGGGGGATGAAAAATAGATGTTGGCCGATTCTCATAGATACCGGATAAGCACAAAAAAATTCATCAAAATCGGTCAAGCCGTTTCGGAGGAGTATGGCAACGAAAACTGTGACACGAGAATTTTATATATTAGATAAATTAAAGGAAATCAGCACATTACAATATGTAGTACATATTAATATTTTATATTATGTGAATCAAGTAAGGAAAAACTATTAATCACACAATGTATAGGGCGATAAATTCTACAATTTATGACTATTATATACTAATGATTACAATAACAACTAGAATAATATACCTACCTAGTCTAGACTTAAGTATATTATAGAGAGAAAAGATTGGATTTGTTTGTTGGTACTTAGGTAAGTACATAAAAGAAAACAATTTTTAAATTTTAGTCCCTCTGTCAGTCTATTTGTTCTGGCTAATCACTGAAACGGCTGGACCGATATTGACGGGATTATATTCACTCACAGATAGCTAACTTATAGAGAGTTGCTTAGGCTACTTTAATTTAAGAAAAAGAAACGAATTACGGTACCGCGAGACTAAAACTGCGTGACTTGAGAAGTGCGGGCAAAGTGAATGAATATGAATATTTCTTTTTCGTTAAAATACACACAGACGAAGTCGCGGGAATCAGGTAGTCATCAATAAATTGCGATCAGAGCAGGAGTATAATCACACTACCTACACTCACAATATAGAATTATTTCCGAAGCTCATCTAAAACTGACAACCTTACCATCATCCGTCTACTGTCCCAGTGCTGGGCTCGGGCCTCTTCTTATTTGAGAAGGATTAGGCTATAAGTAGTCAACTACTCAAACCTAGTGTGTTGGCAGATTTCACACGCCACCGAAAATCTCTCAGGCATACAGGTTTCCTCACGATGTTTTCCTTTACCGTTTGGGTGTAATTAAACACGAAACTATTCGAATATTTTTTTACCGAAATACAAAGATTTGAAAAAAAAAACTACTTAATTTCTTTCTTTTTTTACATACCTACATAATAATACACACCTAGTTTCGCATACTTTGAAGTAATTTAAACATTTTGAATTGTAATAGAATGTATCAAATCAAATCATTTATTTCAATTAGACCAATACAGGTGCTTTTGAATTGTCATATTTCATTGAATTTAGTTGCACGGTTCCAAAAGGTAGGGCTTGTGGAGAAGAACCGACAAGAAACTCAATAGATACTCTTTTTAAATTAAATACAAAATTGTTGGTTTTATTTTACAAAGATTTATGTATGTAATGTAATATCAATATGAGAGTATCTTCCTCCAGTATAATAATAAGTGCATAATAATAACCTGCACAGGTGGGTACTTATACAAACTACACAAAAGTCACGGGAGGTCCATATTACCTATTTCTGTATCTACCTACCGCCGAATCCTTCCAAAAAAGTTTTAAAGTGAAATAGGTAGAAATTAAAATATAAAACCTCTTATTATTTAGGGATATCTTTTGAAATTTCCAAAGACGAAAGAGAGAATCCGAGACACTTAAGATGTAACGAATCGAAAGCTGTAATTTAATATTACATTGAGCTCAGAATCGTTTCAGAGGACTTATCTTAATTCAAGGCAATTCTGTAAGGAATTAACTTTGTTCTGTTGGTAGCTAGTAGGTATAGGTATGGTATTTTTGTTGCCAGCTTTTCTTTAACTGCCTACAAATCTATTAAACTCCGATCTAAAAATGGAAGTGTAGGAAGCGAGTGCAAAGATCGGGCATTCATGCTGTCTACCCGGAAATGACGTAATTTGAAGATATGCTATCTACCAGCACAAAACCAGTTGAGCGCAAAATCACGTTAGTTGCCGCAACTAAAAAAACAACATCAAACAACAATACAGTAATTAATTGTATACAAAAGAAATCGGTAGCGGATACTTTCGATTGGCGTAACAAGTACAATATTACTTCCAGCCCATAAATAGCGAAGAGAAATTTATTAGACACATGATTTGAATGTAACATTAACATTTTATTATATTTATAATTGTTCACGACAGTATAATAGCAAACATTAAAAATATTACACGTATTTCAAGCGCGTACGACCGGTGCTCTTATGGCGTTGGGCCTTACATTTAAGGCATGGAAACACGCATAAGGAATAAATATTGCGAAAGTCCAGTTAGTGGCGACTCGCTACAGTCCGAGTCTAGCCAATTTAGACGTCCAATTCACCTTGTTTTAGCTAAAACACGTAGGAATACAACCGACCAATCGTAGACCACGATAATAACGAAAATAGAACTAAGAATTTTAAAGAAAAACGTACCTTATGAGGCGTCCTTCCTCATAATCGGGTTTATAAATCCATTCACAATACGAAACAAAAACCACTCGAGCACTTTCCGAACACAAAAATAATACGAAACTTAGGGCCTCTTACGTGCTAACATATGGCAGGACGTAAAACAGACACATAATCCTTTTGCATACGTTTTTGTGGAAACAATAAAAAAAAACTTGCACAATATTTGAACAGATGGAATATTTATTTTGGTTTGACGCGCGTAAATCGTGTGGAGTGATACAACGCCGTACCGCCGTCCACGCGGAGGGAATCTCGGCACTGATTCCGAACACCGCGTTTGTTTGGTTCACGCTTCGCCTTCCCTTTCTAATAAGAAATTGACGGCAGCACCATCTAGCGGTCAGTACCTAAACCGTTTGTCGTCAGGCTAGCTGATACTTGTGTGTCATAGTGAATTCGTGATCTGATGACAGATGTCATGCAATAATGACAATATTGCAACAAATAAAATAAGATTAAAATATCTGAATGTAAACGGTAAAATTTGGTTCTTCCTAAGGAGCCCTCTCGTTCCATCTAAAACGTGCCTATGGATATTTATCCTTATGTGACTACGACTAATTTTTATTTTCGGGGCACATTCATAGTTATTGTTCCAGGTCTAAAAGTAATCCGGGTGTCCGGTGGTCAGTAAGAAGCTTTCTGGCTACTCTGGCTAGGCCACAGCTATATCTCAATAATCAATAACTTGCGATAATTTCTTAGCGCACAATACCTGCATAAATATTGTGCTAGTATATTAACTGTCCACATACCTCCCGATTCATCATCATCTACGGCCTGTCAGTTTTAATCTCCGCTTAGGCCTTAGGCATGCACCTAAAGTTGTACCATGAGGTACACCTTTTGTGGTAGCCTTTAGGGAAGATTATAAATAAGCTGATGTTTTACACTGAATAATCATTTCATATATTCAAGTTTTTTTTAATGTCGCATGAAACGTGTCGCGATATGGTTCGCTATTGGTAGCATTAATTTTATCATTACATCTCAACTTTAAGTTTTTAACAAATAGTGCCCAGCATCCGACTTCCTGGTACAACGATGATTCGTTCGTGTGCCCATAACCCGGCTGCCGTATTTATATGCGAGAGAGCAAGGCATGCAGAGGGCGCAAGTATTTGCATATTAGTGGGATGAAGGGGAGATGGCAGTCAGTGACTTTACTATACGTAGAAAAAGTATTATACTATTAGATTTTCTGTTTATTGTGGACAAGTGATACTACAGGATAACGTATACATATACTATGTATACGTAAGAGCGCTTGTAATCAAGAGTTCCCCAAGGGAGTATTCTAGCACCAATTCTATTTCAATATGCAGAATATATCTAAAAAATATTCATACAAAACTTTGCTCAACGCAAAGTCTGAACAGAATTCTGAAGAGACACCTAGACCAAGGTTATAAAAATGAATGTTATTTAAATTAAAACAAACTCCGAACGGAAAAAGTCCTTATTCATTTATTTAAAAAAACAATATTTCCGTGATTTACACTTATCATCCTATCATGACTTTACACGAAAGTTGGGACTCTGTTTGTTCTGCCATCACTTTTATAAGGTTGCTATTAGACAATACATTTCTAGGCTGGTAGCCCGCCGTAATCCACTGGTCCAATATTTCAGTACTTGGCAACATCGTTCTTAACGTGTTCCTAATATAAATGTATGCTTGCGGCGAATACTTGTAAATGCTAAGCGCGAAGTTTTTCAAGTCTTCAGTCTGTCGCATTGGCATAGCCAACACCAGTCCTGTGGTATCCTCTTTTATTTTATCCTGCAACGATAGAAGGATCCTGCACTTTTTCTTTCGTTTCTGATTTAGAACTTTCTTCTTCATCTCTATAATTTGTTTTATTCTTTTTAGAAATCTATTTTGCCTGTTGTGCACTTTCATGTTGTATTTAAGTTTGTCTTTCAGTCCAACAGCTTGTCTCTGCAGCCTCTGAACTTCGGAGAACAGTTTGAGCAGTTCAATACTTTCTATTTCTTTTTGAGGTATATTAAGGTCTAGAGATGTGTTATTATTAGCTTTTTCTTCTTCATCTTCGGTGGTCATATAGTATTCATCCTCTTCATTTTCTAATGTTTCCTCATCAATGTATTCAACCTACCAGAATTATAGGCAATTATTTTTAAATCAAGTAAATCTTTAGAAATAATTTTTATATACTAAGGGAAAAAATATTGTTATCTAGATTAATTCTAGCCACAAATATTACGTAGAATTATAATTATTATATATCTACTACCGCACCGTCTTTCACAAGGATTCATTTTAATTTACTTTTTCACAGTTCTGAAGTTCAGACACAGATCTGGTGTTACTATAATAATAGGTCTTTACCTATGAAATTGCCGTTCTGCAGTACTGGCCATTTCAAATCAAAATATTTTTTGTTTGGCTAAGAATTCTAATTTCAAATTAATTTTATTTTAAAAACATGGAATTCTTTTTCCAAAAGTAGTCATTTGTTTATTGATTAGTGTTACATTTTGATCGCATTTCAATCTTTTTCGTCATCATGGATACGTTAAAAATTCGAGTAATTATGGAATATGAGTACCGTCGTGGCAGCAACGCGGCACAAGCGGCACGCAACATCAACGACGTTTACGGAGCTAACACTACAAACCAACGCACCACCTGTTATTGGTTTGCTCGCTTCCGTTCTGGGAATTTCGACCTGAAAAATGAACCTCGCGGTCGTCCGAAGACTTTGGTCGACAATGACGAATTAAAGGCGATTTTGGAAGCTGATGATACACAATCGACGGCAGAATTAGTAGCAGCTTTCGACGTTAGCGTCAAAACAATATTGGTCCATTTGCGTCAAATTGGCAAGGTAAAAAAGCTGGACAAATGGGTGCCCCACGAACTCAATTATCGCCAGCGCGAAGTACGCGTCGAAACGTGCCTTGCACTGCTCGACAGACACACAAATGAAGGAATTTTGAACCGCATTGTTACCTGCGTTGAAAAATGGATCCTGTTTGATAACCGCAAGCGCTCAGCAAGTTGGTTGGATCCTGGTTCAGCACCTAAACAATGCCCTAAACGAAAGCTTACCCCTAGAAAAGTAATGGTCACTGTTTGGTGGTCTAGCGCCGGTGTGATTCATCACAGCTTCTTACCAAACGGGGTGAGCATTACTGCAGATGTGTACTGTGAAGAACTGAACACAATGATGGAGAAGCTGGCACATCTCCGACCAGCATTGGTCAATCGCTCGTCTCCGCTGCTCCTGCACGATAACGCGCGACCTCATACTGCACAGTAGACGGTCTCCAAGTTGTAAGAACTGGGGTTGGAAGTTCTCCGTCATCCGCCCTACTCACCAGACCTTGCGCCTACAGACTAAAACTTTTTCCAGAATTTGGATAACTTCTTGGCGGGAAAAAAATTCAATATCCGAGAGGCATTACAAAATGCCTTTGAAGAATTTGTTGCCTCCCGTCCAGCTGATTTCTTAAAGAAGGGCATCAATAAACTGCCACTGCGTTGGCAAAGATGCATTGATTACATGGGTGATTACTTCGATTAATACAAATAAAAAATACTTGAAAAAAAAATCGTTTAAATTTTTTCATACAAAACCGTAATTTCATAGGTAAAGACCTAATATATAATGTTAAACATTTTTATTTTTGTGTACCAAACCTCAAAAGAAAAAAACGGGAACCTTTAAGCTCAACCTTTTTGACGACCCCTTTAGCTCAGCGGTAGTTAACGCTGCCTGCTGTGCTATGGGTACCGGGTTCGAATCCCGGTAGGGATAAATGTTTGTGTGATGAGCATCAACATTTGTTTCTGAGTCATGGATGTATCTTTGTATAATATGTATGTATTTACAAAAAAAAAGAGTATATATGTAGTATATCAACCAACTAGTATCTGTAACACAAGCCTCGTCGCTTACCTCTGAACTAGATGGCGCTGTGTCATAATGTCTAGGAATATTTATTTATTTGTGCAGAACTACATAGAGGGATTGCTTAAGCTCAATTGCCCAAGCATCTATCTCTAATGCCATGAAAATACGTTACATACACTACATACATTTTTAACAAAATTATGTAATTTTGTTAAAAATTGTTTTGTATCGTATTTATTTCTGCTGCATTGAAACATATTTTTATATATTGTGTCTTTTTCTTTTAAAATCTTGTTTGTCATATAGACTTAAACATATTCATATTGATACATACATACACTCACGACTTTTTCCCATGGGAGTAGGCAGAAACTACAGAATGCCACGCGCTAGAGTTTCTGCATACCACTTTTGCCTCGTCCACATTCATACATCCCATCATGCACGCGTGCTGGTTATGAGTACATATAATTCACTTTGTAAAAATTGGCTAAACTATACCTATAATTAAAAAAATGGGAAAATAGACGTTTTTGTTGTTAAATAGGGTAAAATAAAATATGTAGAAAGAATATTTAAAACTACCCACTTCTAAGACATGTCTAGGCAGCTTGAGTGATGGTACAGCTTTATCAACCAGAACCATTTGGTCATCCTCATTACATTTGAAGCAGTCAATAGAGAAATGTTGTAGACATATGTAAGAGTAGTCTGTTGGTGTCCAGTTGTTGCGGCCCGTCAGGTCTGTCCATATCTGACGGAGGCTTGGGTCTTCTGGAAATCTGCAGGAAGAAATATTTTGTTAAAATTGTATGAAGTTTTACAAGCAAGTTGTTTTATAGCAGAACCGTCAACGAGGGACTGCTTGGACACACATTAGTTTTTGTGCTGTCTTACACCATATGGGATCATGGGGGTCCTAAACCCCCCTGAGCTGGGTTTAGTTTAACCATAAAATACTTTAATTTTACAGTATAACTGGATCATATGACTGCATGGCAAGAAATGTGGATCTGCCCTAGAGTTGCATTACATTGGGCATAGTTAGTTACCTAAAAAAGGACTCGGCATCTAAGTTCTTGAAATCTTCACATCCTGAGACTGCACATGTTTTGGTGATTTCTGTATCAGCATCAGCATTCTGTTTCAGTTCTGGGGCCACCATCGCTGTCAATACATTGTAAGGTTACATTTATTTCACCATCATTATATTATCATCATAACAGCTAGACGATGTCCACTGCTGGACATAAGCCTCCCTTAAGGTTTCCAGTGATTCTTATCTAATATATATATCTTATATATCAAATAGAATAAAAATATACAGTTACAAACTACACTAACTATTACATAAAAACTTTTGTAGTTTAATCATTGCTACTATCTAATTGGTGAATACATAGAAGTGTTATTAATTCACTAGAGGGTGACAAAAATACAAAATGTTTGATGTTATTTATCTAGTCGCATGAATGTTTATGACCCAGGTCAAACTATATAAAACTTCAACCATTCACAATATTTTTTTGTTCTGTTTACATCTTTATGGGAACTCAATTTCTTAGTTGTTTTTCTTAGATACCCAGGTTTTGTCATAATGATTTCCTTCATTGATACAGCAAATGCATATGTCAAAACATAAGTAACCCTTGTCATTTATTTATTCAAATTACAAATGTATCGCTAAAATGTTGGCAAAAGAATACTGATATACATCACAGAGCAAGTGTATTGCTATCTAGGAACAAATCCAAACTCATAGGTATGAAATTCCTCTCAAAAAATTCTCAATACAAAAACCCCATAACACAGCTTAATGACTTTAAGACTAATAAGATGTATTACAAGAAGTTTGTTGAGAGTTCAACTACTAACAAAACATAATTATTACAAAATATCAACCCTACTAGATATATAATCATCATGAGTATAATGTCAAGAGATCTTAAATAAACCTAGGTTGTTTATTTCAAGGTAAACTAGGTAAACAAAAATCAGTGCTTTTAACCTTTTAATGTGGAGTAGTGCTAATATATTAATTAATCTAATGTGCCTCTGGCGTTTTAACATACATTCACGCTCGTGCAGCTGTCACAAGTGTAGATATTTTACGATAATAAATAAGAAAAACTGGAGCCCTATAAATCTATTTTCATATAATTAATTATGAATAAAAACCTACCAATAGGTGTAGATTTCGCTTTGCTGTCTCCGTGTTCTGACACATTCTCTTTCATTTTATAATTCTGGCTTGTATTCATCTTATATTTAGTTCCCTGAAAAAAATATGTCAGACTGATGCAGTTTGTATCGTCAAAACAAATGCCAAAAACATTCCATATGATAAATAAAAGGTACTTTTGAATTAATCAACGGGTAGAGTGTCTTTTTATATGATAGAAGTGGACACTTACTAGTTAATGGCCCTTAAACAATTTGGGCTGGAATGGCCGGCAGAAAACCATAAGAAAATAGGTTAATCTCGTTTAACTTATTTACACTATGATAACATTTTGAACTCATAAGTGCTTAAAAATTAGAATCACAACAATTATAATTATAAAATAACACTCTTGAACCACAAATCACACAATCGCGTAACTTTACAAATTTTAAATTATGTCCCATTGAAAACCTGTGCCAATGAAATAATGAATGATTTTGAATGACATAAACAATGATGTTAGAGAATTGTTTCGTAGCAGACAAACATTCATTCGTAATTGAACTATTTTTAATACGGAAACCAATAGGCCTGTGCCTGTATCTGTTCCTTTAGCTTATTCTCTACGGTTTTTTAAACATAATTTCAATGTTTTTTATAATCATATATCTATTTCCGAAGCTTAAAGAACGCACTGTGATTTTTTCTATGGTCCATGATCCACAGAAAAATAGGGCATGGTAATAAGTGGCATGGATTTGGATTTTGTTGGTACGGTTCATAAACTTTATTTTATTTTAATAAATTATACTTTTATCATACCACTACACTACCACGTAATATGTTTAATTATAGCTTCTTAATCAGAATCGGTCTAAAATCAAAATAAATAAATTCGCTATAACATTGATTTATTTTCTATTTACGCAGGAGAAAAGTGATGAAAACCGATAACCATTGTTTCCATTTACCAAAGACAAACTAGAAATAAGATATGCTATGACTGATGTTTCTTGTTTGTCTTGTCACTTTTTCAATCATACGTAATTTTTGACGAGACCTTTGTTGCTATCAATTGATGTTATTGAAAGTGCATCTAAAAAATGGTTGATCCAATATTCGATTACCAGTTTAGGCTTATCCTAATTGGTGATAGTACTGTGGGCAAGAGTTCTCTTTTAAAATATTTTACAGATGGGAAATTCGCTGAGGTAAGTACTTAATCGCCTTTGTTTTGGTGTTATTTATATGATTTGTGTTGTAAATTGCGCGTTAAATTTTAGCTGTCGGACCCTACAGTGGGTGTGGATTTCTTTGCGAGGATTATAGAAGTGCAAGATGGTACAAGAATTAAACTGCAACTGTGGGACACAGCAGGACAAGAGAGATTTAGATCTATAACTAAATCTTACTATAGGAATTCAGTTGGTGCGTTATTAGTGTACGATGTGTGTAATAGATCAAGTTTTGAACATATACCTCTGTGGATGATGGAAGCGAAAAGGCACATAGAGCCGCACCGGCCAGTGTTTGCATTGGTTGGCTGCAAAGTGGATCTGGTGGGAACAGATAATAAAAATGGTGCAAGAAGGGAAGTTACATGTGAGGAGGCCCGAATGTTCGCAGAAGAGAATGGTAAGTTTCTCAACATTTTTATATTATAGATTCTACTATTTCAAAAATCGTACCGTGTGCCAGTTTGTTGTTTTCAGTATGTAGGTCAATAATATGCTAATTTATTTCAATAAATTACTATAACCATCATTTAATTACAGACATAAATTTAAACTGTTATATCACTGAAAGTCTTAACACACATAATACATTATTTTTGAAAACTGCACTTTTTATTAAAAGTGTGATGTAATTCTATCTACAATTTATAAATAATATTTTATGCATATATTTGAATGATGGCTGACTAGAATAAATGTTATCACAGGTGTTAATAAATCCTTTCATAAGCACAAAATAATTCAATGTCAGCAACCAACTGTAAGGCATGTTTTTTTATCAGAAGAGATTATTGATTTTTGGTTAAATATAAATTTATTTGTTATAATTATTAGTAGTATTATTTTTATATATTTTGTTCTAGAGGTCCAAAAAAATAAAAGATTATCTATTGCTTGTCATTTGATGTTTTGCTAAGTTGAATTATAAAAAAATAAGATACAGTGACATATTATCATTGTCAAGTTGATCTTGGTATTTTTTTTTCCCTCTTGAAGGTCAACATGTGAACAAGGAAATGCTAATTTGCATTTACTCAAACTTAATATTATTCTAAGTTAATTTAAATTCAGTAAAACCTACAAATGATATCACTGTATCACAATAAAGTTAAACTATTTTGTTTCTTTTTTATCTCAGAGGCATGAGTAATGACCTTGTCTCCATTTCATTGTTTTTTTTTTAACTGGATAAGGTTTCCTCTTTATGTCCCAATTTTAAAATTATCATTTCTTATATATGTTCTATATGGTGTATTACTATCAACATAAAGAACAATAGAACTTAATAAATCTATCTCACTTAACACAATGTAATAGAATCTCATTAGAAACAAACAAAACAATACCTGAGTTTGCATATAAATTATTTTATGTTTGTTGGTAATAAGATAGAAATTATCGATTGCTCTGTTCCATGAGTATCTGTTTCGTGTTTCTGTTTTATAGGGAAAATGTAAAGGGAACATTATATTATTCCGTCATTAATAAAACCTATCTAGATTTTAGTTTAGGTACCTTTATAAAACAATAAATTATTATGTAATTTACCTTGTTTTGTAGGTCTACATCATGTGGAAACTTCAGCGAAAACGGGTCTTAATGTGGAGGAGGCATTTGTGCTAGTCGCTCAGGAAGTTTACAACCGCATACAAACCGGTGAATACAAAGTGGAAGATGGATGGGATGGAATCAAGACCGGCTTCAACCGTCCCAACGGTATGGACTTTAACCTCCTCGAAGCTGAAACAGTGCAGTCTACTTGTTGCTAGGGGAGTATAAAAATAATCTTTATTACCAAAAGACATTGCGTTAGCTGTGTATTTAATTTACATAATGTATTGTTTAAAGGCTAATATATTCCTAAATGGTGCTGAACGGTGTACAACTACTTGTATAGAGTTATAGGAACATAAGTATATGAAACAATGTCACCAAATATGTGTGTTCAGGTGTAGATCACAGATCATTGAGATCGTAGACAACGTAAACAGCCCTAGATACATTTGTAGTGTATCAACGTGTGATTATATACAGCTTAAATATAGTAAGTTCATTACACAATAATGTGTAATGTGGCACTTATTTCAATAATATAAGGTTGACATTTAAATATTTCATGTATCATCGTAATATGAACTTAGTATATGCAATGTCTATTGGTAAAGGTTGAAAGTGTATATATTTGACTCACAATAGTTTAGTTATATACAACGTGTAAGCATAATTTTATACATATATAATATATGAAGAATAGATACAAGTGTGGCATCCATGTAATTTGGTTCTCAGTTGAACTTTACTTATAAACATTATTTTGGCAATGTGTTCGAAAGTTGCTAGAATAAAAAATAAATATTATTATGGTAATATTGTAGTTGAACCGGAAATACGTAGGTGTATTCAAATGAATACCCCTTTTCTTTTTTAAATTAACATTTTATTTATGACACTCACTATTTAAAATCCTTAAATAATTACTACTTAAAATTGAACATAGATGGGACAGAAGACAACTAACAAAAAATAAACAATGGCATCTTTTAAAAATAGGTCTTAATTGATAGAAGTCATTAGATATTTTGTTACGTTAATTCTCTCTCTTAAATCTAGAAGAAATACACAATCATAAATTAGTTTATTTAGGCACCAAACTTCAAACTGGGATTCAATATATTAAATCATTCTAGATAAATAAAAATTGTCAGTACGCGGAAGCACGGTAGAGATTTTTCGACCTTGTATTCTTTATAATAAGATTGAAAAATGGGTAACCATCAAGTTGTTTGTATTGTTTTGATATCAAAGATTTCAAAATAAAATAGATAAGAGATCCTCTTCACCGTATTCCGTTAAAGCAACCTGGTCGTGTTAGTCTGCCTATCTCTTAGTTAAATGACAAAACCGTAGTAGGGATGTTTCGGAGCTTCGGTTCCGGTTCCGAAAAGTCGGAACTTCCGATTAAGGTGGAAGCTCCACGCTAGCCATTATAATTATAATCATTTAAATCAATAAAACAGCTCTCAAAGTGCATATAACTGTATTGATTGTCTATTTTATGAACATCTCATTCAATCCAATTGTATGCAATGTGAGGGTTGTAATGATGATATGAATGATTATAATTCTGTAACTAAATACCTATTACAGGCGCCAATCATATTTTGTTCAATGTACAGCCTGACAAATACCGGCAAATTGCAAAAAACGTACGAAAATTTGAATTTCGCGGGCTAGCGTGGAGCTTCCACCTTAATATAAGACCTCCCACTTATACTTCGGTTCCGATACTTTTGAATCGGAGGTCTAATCTATGACCCGTTGAGAAATAGATCAGGCAGAGGTAAAGCTGCTAAGCTTTTGTTAATTAAATATAATTTGCTTTTTTTAGAGTCAATGCATTTTTACGTGTATGTTTTCTTAACTGAAATTAATGACGCTAAACTCTCTTCTGCTTTGATCTCCACCACTTCCTCCGACTTCGATAATTCAAATTTAAGAACTCCGACTTCGGTTCCGATACAACTACTTCCGTAACATCCCTATAGTTGACAGTATTGAGGTTATTACTACAATTGATTTTAATTTCTTTATAAATAGATATTGTAAGCAAAGAAATCAACTCAGCTCCATAAACTAACATAGAATAAAACCTCAGTTCATACCATAAACAACTATGTTATCAGTAATCCATTAAAATATTTTATTTATACAATTTTACACGATAATGTTTATAAGCAAATGTCATTTACCCCACTTTTGATTAATTTACCCCACATTATTTTTTTTGGTACATTATGAAACAAAAGTATATTATAATTTGCTCAAAAGGTATAAGCTCTAAATATAAAATTGAATCAAGAAAATATCATTTGCATTGCGATAGTAGAATATTCTTAAATCTTGAAATATAGACGGCAGAATTCGAGATAAAATACCATCATCATTATCAACCCATTTACTATCCCCCTGCTGGGCAACGATCTCCTCTCATTTGAGAGGGATTAGGCTATAAATTAACACTATAATATTATTATTAATATTCAATCTCTTCGGGTTGTCAGACTTCAGACGCCATAGAGAAAATCTCTCTGGCACGCAAGTTAGTTTCCTCACGATGTATTCCTTCACCGTTTGAGCATGGGATAAATACGCACCTAACTTCGAAAAGTTAGTAGGTAATACGTTGCCTACTGTCAGTGTGTGTCTCTTGGGATCAAACCTTTAAGTCAACTAGTAGCATCAATATATTACAATAAAATCTATAAAAAGGTATTTAATTTTTCAATGTAGGTCATTCGCACGAGAATAGCTTTATCTAACTCATTTAGGGTCGAAAATGAAATACAAAAATAAATAGGTCAGCGTATAATCCAGCATACTAATGCTTACGTTCTATTTTCGACACATCTGAATAGTACAAGGTTGATTTTTAATATTCAAAAATACTACGCTGATCCACAGCCAGTGAACCCTCAGGTTTTATCAGTTATAAAAACGACTATGAACATTCATCTAAAACTTATGATTATATTGCCATCAGTCGTGCAAGCGAAAATAGTCTTTATCTTCAGATTATGTAACCCATACATTACGATCATATAAGTCGGTTACATATTAAAATGTAAAATAAGAGCGTATCAGTGCAGAAAGGATACTGAAAGTATTTGAGAAACTAAATAAGGTCATATTTCACTATCAGTTACATTTTATCGTTCTTAGCTCTAGCTCTTTTATTTGATTT
Organism: Craniophora ligustri; assembly: GCA_905163465.1. Classification (NCBI taxonomy): domain Eukaryota; kingdom Metazoa; phylum Arthropoda; class Insecta; order Lepidoptera; family Noctuidae; genus Craniophora; species Craniophora ligustri. The sequence goes on from LR990963.1 coordinate 1,346,313, forward strand.
TGTAAACCTGTTTATGTTCCTAATAAACGTTACTATTATTAATAGCTACAAGAATCGATTTATTATACGACGGTTAAAGATTGTCTATTTGATTAACGACTCTTCAGTTATTTGTTTTATACCAAGAGCTTGAAAAGCTAGCTTACGACCTGTCTGATATCGCTCGCGCGTTGACAACTTCACCTCTTTTATGAAGAACCCCAAATAAGAAGCGTTTTAGGTTTCTTAAAATAAGGGAGCTATTACACTGACGGAATTCTCATGCTGTCAGAATAGTCACTCTCTTGATGAGCTCTGGCAGCTTAACAAATTCGCAGTAACAATTATTGTTTTACTGCGGTCTTCTGTATGACAGAGGTACTTATCCAGTCGGGCAGCTCAATTTGCCCTACCTCTTTAAATCAAGAAAAATATTGAAAATATTGCAATGCAAATGTTATTTCAAAAACTTAAATGCCTATATTTTGGGATATCCTATATTTACCTATTTACAAAACAAAAATTTCTGGCACTCTATAAATAGCTCAGTTGTGAGATGTAAATATTGTAAAAAACTAAGCACATAAAGTATATTTAAGATCCAAATGCCACAAAAACTCTCTCAGGAAAATCTATAAGGAAAGTATCGACAAATAATATGAGTACATTAAAGATCAATCGATGCATCAATAAGGTTTATTTTTCCGAGGCAGATCGTATTCGCAGTTGTCATAAATTTTGAATATCCAGACAGATATATTGGATAAAGTTAAACGAAGTATTCTTCTTTGATTCCGATTATTCCAAATAAATTGCATTTTTAATTTTTCTTGAGAAATTATAATACTATATTATAAATTAGTTTTTACTTTTAATAAATTTATTTTATGTTTAATGACTTTTACATGAATAAATAATTATATTTTATACTTTAAAATTCAATGTCTTCAAATTAAGTCACAGTGGATTAGGTGCTTTCTATCACCAATTATACTCTAGTTACCGCAAGTATGACGCTGTAAACTTTCTGCTATTGCATAAATCCAAAAACAATATTGTCATTGCATCGTCGCACACGGAAAAATGGTCTCTATAACCACCTAGTGGCATTTGGACTGCTTTATACATTACGCGAGTAATTGGAACCAAAGAATTTGAAAATTATCCCTACGATTTTGTTTCTTACGAACTGTATAGTCGCTCCTTTGTTACATTAACCCCACTAACTATAAGTTTAAAAAATAATATTGTACCTGCAACACAGTGTAAAATCGTTAGGTAAACGTTTGTTAATTTATAAGATAAAAGCCTTCATCAGATTGTTGCGTATGTATGCAGTCTCGAAGTTGATTTTGATCAAAATTAATTTTAAAATGGACTTAAAGAAAACCTTTGAAAGGTTTATCATTTAGTTCATGGAACATGAAACATGTGGATACTACTAAAAAATCACAATTAAAACTTAAACACACAAACTTTGAGGTATAATAGTGTGTTGATTAATAAAAAGACCTTTATAAAACTTAAATAATTGTGCCGTCCATTAATGCGGACATATTTAAAGTATATAGATATGTGTTGTACTTGTTAAGATGCACTTATGCATCGTGTACATTGGTACATAAGACATTGCTCGTCTCTGCAAGAATATACGACCAAAAAGGCGCCCACCTTACATTACAATACTAAATAGTCACATAACTACTCACGTAGATACTTATTTGTCTTGAATATATGTAGCAAAGTACATAAAAAGTAATTTAAAGTGAAGAATAATGACCTTATAGTTTTGGATTATTATAACTTATGACTAATATTAAGATAGTCTTTACTGGTATGTTAACCTAGAATAACATGAAAGTTGGAAAGGGTTTAATTAAAATTAATTAGCATTTGTAAAGAATCGAACCATCTTGCGCAGCACAAACCACTTTGTAGCAGGTGGGTTTTATTCTAATACTTCAAAATAACCATTTCTCTTCAGACCTACATTAAATGTTGACATGATTTTAGGTACTGACTTAAATAAAGTTTGAATAAATAGCAATAGTAACAATTCAACACGAAATAGGTCATTTTGAATAATAATAAGGTCATAAGGCTAAAAGATAACAATTAATTTGAACAATTATTGGAATGTTATTTTTTAATCTTATGTTACAGTTTGTTTTATTGGATTAGCTTGTATAATGCTGTTATAATAATGCTTTATATGAAATAAAGTTTTTTTGTTAATTACATAATGTTTTATTTACCTAAACCGTTACCATTTTAACCGCCAAAGTCGGTGTACCGTCACGCTAAACCGCTACCGGATTACCCGACTAATATTGTTTATTCGTGCCCATTTAAATGTCGCATGAATATATAATTATGCGAATTGGATATGAAAATATTTGTCGGATTTGTCGGCCCTCAAACCTTTTCCCACAAAATCGGTTTTGCAAGTCACCAAAGAACGCATTTAAGGGTAGAACAACTACACTTAGGAGCTCATTAACAAATCCTATTATAACAGTAATCATCATCATCAGCCTTTACCTATTCGTCCACTGCCGGACGTAGGCCTCCCCTAGTGAACGCCACAGAGCTCGATCTTCGGCTCTTCTCATCCAGTTGCTGCCAGCTGCCTTCCGCTAGTCGTCGCTCCACCTGGTCGTCCTACAATACAATAACAGTCAGTGTGGCCGAAATCGGCCAGGAAGACATTATCATTTGTCGGATAAATCCGACTTGGGCACATAAAGAGTTAACATATTGCGTTGTAGACGTTGAGGTCACACACTAGACAGTAAGTCGTATGACCTAATTTCTACGAAGCAGACGTAATAAGGACATAAATTACAGATAAATCATTCGTAATTACTTAGCTGTAGTAATTGTGTGCATGAGTTTATCATAATTTACGTTGTTTCGCTAATTGGTAGTGAACTATTATTATTATATCTGTGATAATAAAACAACTGTATGAACAGCGGTATATTAAAATATTATTTAACGTCTCAGCATCCATGCTCGCAGGTACACTGAGCATTGCCGGATTAAGGTAACTGGAACTGGATGCCCTAAGCGGCCTAAGTAACCTTGGGTAGACGGCCCCAAAAAAAAACTCATTCCACATACATCATTACCAAAACATTACAAGACAACTTTGAAATTGTCCGTACTATTAATTCTCGATCGGGTGCCCGTCTAGACGAGATGCTCTAAGCATTAGCTTAATTATCTCAAGGGCTAATCTAAGACTGAGGTGTTGGTTGACTTGATGTTATAATTATTGACGATGATCCTCTTTGCAGTTTATTAAAGGCTGCCCTAAGTGGAGTGGTACGGTTCCGTTCCGATACCAGTAGGGGCGAATGTTTTGAACATCAGTTCATCACACAAACATTTGCTCATCAGAGCATGGATATTTGACCTGAGTCTTTATTTCTCTATGTAGATATTAAAAAAATGTGGATATGTATGTAGTGTACCAACCATCTAGTATCCGTGACACGAGCCTCGTTGCTAGCTCGGAACTAGATGGCGCTGTCATAATGTCTGGGTATATTAATTGCTAACAGCTACGAACGCTTTTGTTAATTACTGACAATCCGATTTACACTGTACTGTCTCAGCGTATCCTTTGGTAGTGCAGTTTTATATTTAAATTACACGCTAAGCCTTAAACACGCTAAGCCTAATTACATTAGCCTAACGTAATTTTATAAATATTTTGCATCTGCAAACGTAAATACTTCATAACTATCTATTTTATTTACGTATACTTTATATACCTACTTATATTTCGATATATCCTTCTACAAAATGATAGTATGTAATTGGATACAAGCGTTTACGTAGGTAACTTGCATGAATACATGAATGATAATGGCATCTACCTTTTGCAATAAAATAACATAGCAATAAAATTAGTCATTTGCACTGCTACTCTCCCTGCTAAACTGTGCATGACGAAAAGTTACGTCGCGATGATATAATTTGTGAAGTAGGTTGCGACGATAACATAACTGCCGAATAAAACGCATGAATTATTAAAAAAATATTCAGTGTTAAACTGACTTATCACGCGAATTACATTTTCAACAAATCCATATATTTAACATAACATACCATCACGCCTGACGTCCCCGAAAGGTTCGGCAGAGGCATACTAATGTAGTAATGCACACCCACGTTACGCCTGTATAATTTTAGGTCCCATGTATTAAGGGGCTAGCCTATTGATAATAACTCGGCACGACATAACACACATACCGCTGGTATAGAAGAGACAACGGAATGCCTACTTAACACTCTTATTCCGGACGACTCATCTTCTGATGACAACGATTACCACCGTCAGATCAGAGCCTGGGCAGCTGAACCACCAATGTCACCTATGTCAAACCTCCCCTCTATTGACGAATTCTCAAACGTCGTTAAAAAACTGCCGGTAAATAAGTCATCAGGGGATGATAAAATATCTAATCGGATGATTAAGGAAGCCTGTAAAACAGCCGGTGACTGTATACTAACTGTTTACTGTCGGTGTATTTCTGAGGGCGTTTTCTCGCGTGTATGGCGTCGCGGCTTTATTCGAATAATACCAAAAAGTGGCGACAAGCCCCCGGACGACCCTAAGTCTTACCGCCCCATAACATTACTGCCTTCATTGGGGAAACTCCTCGAACGTTTAATTGTTCCACGTTTGTTACCGGACGGGCCTAAATTTCATAATAACCAATTCGGGTTTACCATAGGCAAATCTACAACTGACGCCGCACTCTCTGTTAGAACGATAGTAAATAATTCGAATTGTAAATACGTCGTCGGCATTTTCCTTGACATCTCTGGTGCTTTCGACAACGCTTGGTGGCCGATGTTACTGCTTAAATTAAAAAGTCGTGGTTGCTTTAGAAATATCTACACTCTTATATACTCGTACTTCTTACACGGAAACGTTAAACTGACACTTGGGCACCATTCTGTGTCGAAGGCACTGACTATGGGATGTCCTCAAGGTTCTGTAATCGGGCCGTACCTTTGGAATCTGGGATTTGATGATTTTCTCGCGATACCGCTCCCGCACGGCTGTTCATTGACTGGTTACGCGGACGATGGCCTTCTGCTCATTCAGTCAAATACGCGGTCTGGTCTCGAAAACTTAGCCCACTCGTGTTTACATTTAATATCCGCGTGGGGCGAACGGAACCGCTTAACATTCGCGCCGCAAAAAACCTTTCAACTAATCTTGAAAGGTAGTCTTAAATCCTCGCCTAGCATCAAATTCGATAACGTCACCGTAAAAAGAAAGGAGTCAGTGTGTTACCTCGGTCTCGTACTAGAAAAAAAATTTTCATTTATTGAACACATTAAAACTGTGGGTGAAAAAGCTAAACGTAACTTTTATGCTTTGACTAGAATATCTACGGCTACATGGGGTTTATCTTTTCATACATTAAAAACCATCTATGGGGCTACTTACCTAGGCTGTATGTGCTACGGAGCACCTGTTTGGGCCGATAGGGCCACCATAGGTGCGGTACGACGTAAGTTACTTCAAAGTCAGCGTCTAGCATTGATATTTTTATGTAAAGCATATAGGACTATTAGTACGGAAGCACTACCAGTACTCGCGGGAGTGCTGCCAGTCGATCTCGAGGCACAACGACGTGCTGCAATGTATTTCGCTTCAAGAGTGCACTTGAAAAATGAATTCCTTTTAGAACGTGACCGGGCTAAGATTATTAGATTGTTTAAACCCCAGGCCGACGTTTGGGAGGAACTCTTAGACGAATGGCAGATAAGGTGGGATTCTTCTACTAAGGGCCGCCATCTCCACCAATTCTTTCCATCCGTTCGTGAGCGGCTGGAGAGGACTTGGTTGGAGGTGGACCACTGTGTTGCCCAATTCCTTACAGGACACGGCAACTTTAAAAGTAAATTGTTTTCATTTAAGCTTGTCTCCTCACCATTGTGCCCTTGTTCAACGAACTGTGAATACGAGCAATCTGCACATCATATCCTGTGGGAGTGTAGTCTATGGCAAAGTGAACGCAATATTATGCTCGATAGTTTGCAAATTATATCTGGGGTGATTTATTACTCGGACCTTGTTGCGACTAGGATGAATTTCCGTGCGTTTAAGCGTTTTTGCCATACCTATTATTGGAATCAGATATAATAGCTCACATTATTAGGACCCATAACTTATTAATTTATCATCCGTGGTGTTGTGTGTGTGGTGTGAGAGTTTCATAGAAAATCTCCAAGATCTCTTGCTTGGCAGTCAGACTGTACGACCACTAGACCAATGAGGCAGTTTTATCCATAATAAATTTTTCAATGGAGCATTCGACATCGGCGTATCTAGGGGAGTCCCCACGGGCCGTGGCCACCCCAAAATGGTCTAGTGCCCACCCTAGGGTGTTAGGCTACCCATGCGAAATTCTCATATTGGGGTAGTACTCATACCAAGATCTTGTATTGGTAAAAATTATCCCACTACGATCGGAATCTCTGACTTGTCGGAAATTGAAACTAATGTTAATAACGGTAATTTAACTGGGATAACCGATTACTTAGCACTGGGGCCAGGCCACCCTGGTAAATGGGTCTAGATACATCAATGGCTTTTTACGCGTACGCTTGAGCATTTGTGTTTTTGAGAGATATGGCTTAGCGAGATTCCTCGCTCAAATTGAGCTCCCCGACTGAGGAAGTACCTCCGCCTTACAGAAAACCGCAGTGAATCAACAATAGTTGTATTTCTGCGAGTGAGTAAGGTTACTAGAGCTCGTTGGGGGAGTGACTATTCTGACGGCATGAGCATTCCGTTTGGTGTCAGTTTAGTATTTCCCTATTTTACGGAACCTAAGCGGTTTCTGCAGGGGTTGGCAACGCATATGCAAGCCTTCTGGTGTTGTAAATGTCCATGGGCGGTGATCACTTACCATCAAATGAGCCGCCTGCTCGTTTGCCCCCAAATACCATTAAAAAAACATTGTACTGTCTGAAAATGCAAATCTCAACCTTCATATAAAACTTAAATATAATTATGTATTTATTCTAAATTAATAAGTAAAAACATAGTTACTTTTCAAAGAAATTTCGAAACGCTGGCGTATTTTTCGGACAAAGAATTAGCATTGCCATTCAACGTGGCAATGTTGCCAGTCTTCTGGGCACTCTACCCCCAGACAGCGTCGGGGACGAGTTTTTTGACGCCCTATTTTTTTATTTTTAAGTCTTGTTTGTAAATATTAGTTTTTAATTAATTTAAGATCTGTATAATGTGTTTTTAATTGTATCTTATTTAAATAAAGTTACTTAAACCCGAAATAATAATGTGAATATTAAAATAAAAATTAATCGGAGCCAAGACAAAGTAGATTGTAGAACATTGTTTTAAACTTATTTGAACTTATTCACAAAAAGCCTCATAAGCGCACCTACTCTAAAAAAGCTACTTCTAACGTCAAACTTGACAACGGTGTCGATGACAATAAAAAAATTTAATGACTTACGACGTTCCATTACTTGATTTGTATTAGTTTAAAGCGAGACAAATATATACATGTTTATACTAGTGCAACTGAAAAAGAATCAAAACGACGTTTCAAATATTGTTTTCAATCTAATTAAACTAAATTACATTATTGGTAAAGCAGAACTTGGGTGTTGGTGTTATTTTTGTTTTCTAATGAAATTAAGTATAAAGTGAAGTGATAATCTACAATAGATTTGAAGACACACAAGACAGTGTTCCTATTAAACTAGCAAATCATGTCGTCTAGTCGCTCCAAGTCTTCTATTCTCGACAAACCACTAAGCAAAGGCAAAGGGGAGGTTTCGTTAGCATGTTATGCACTCTTATTTTCAGAAATAGTTCAGTATTGTCAGAATCGGTCACATTCCATACACGAACTACAAACTAAGTACGTTAATTTAATTTTTTGTACTAAAAATGCCTATTGATATATGTGACTAAGTGGCATCAATAATTATGGATTTATTTTCAACTTTCAGATTATCAGACATTGGTCACGATGTAGGAACCAGACTCTTGGACTTATACTTTGTAAGAGAACGTAATAGTAAAAGAGAGATTAAACTGCTTAATATGCTTTTATTTGTCAAATCTACATTGTGGAAGGTGAGATACTGAATTTATTATATTACAGTAATCTACGTGTGATATTTTTACCTCTATTTATTCTTGTCATTGAAATAAAACTTTACAGTAATATAAAGACTCCGCCCGTAAAGCAACTCTCTTAACAATATTTTTTGTTTTATTCTTAATTTTTAAGGAACTTTTACACATAGCGTATGCCAGTTCCATCGTACCCTGAATGCTTATGAACTATTACAAACTGGCCATAAACTTGAACAAAACCTTCGTACCTACACTATTCGATTGGGATAAAATATAATTGAAAGTTCCTACGTTAATTTTGTTCAAATTTAAGTCCCTTAACAAGTTGTTTCTAGTAGACTCATATCGGAGACATTCCGTTAATAGATGATATAAATCTTCAATCACACCACATTGTTCGCAATTGGGGGAAGTTGACCAAAAATTGAAAAACATATAGGCTACTTTTCATCAACATACCATAAATAGAGACATATGAGTATTACATCCATTACAATAACACTTTATAATGGCCATGTTCCAGGTCCTGTTTGGCAAAGAAGCTGACAAGCTGGAGCATGCGAATGATGATGAGAGAACTTACTACATCATTGAAAAGGATGCTCTAGTAAGTACATTCAGAAACCACCTTCTGCTCCTTCAAGAAGAGCTAATAAGGTTTTATTTTGTATATTTTAGATACAACTACATTACTTAACAGTTTACTGGCCCATTCAGTGCCCAGTACCCAATTCTGGGACGATATTATATGATATTATAACAAGACTCTGGGCATTCAATATTTAAGGTATATACTTTTGACATAAATCATAATAATAATAATAATATTTCCGGATGTTATTACACAGCGCCATCTAGTTCCGTGGTAAGCAACGACGCTTTGTGTTACGGATACTAGTTGGTTGATATACTACATATATACTTTTTTTTTGTAAATACATACTTATTATACATAGATACATCCATGACTCGGAAACAAATTTTGATGCTCATCACACAAACATTTGTCCCTACCGGGATTCGAACCCGGGACCCATAGCACAGCAGGCAGTGTTAACTACCGTTGAGCTAAACGGGCCGGGACGGAAAAGAATGTCAAGAAATCTTCATAAATATAATAAAGTAATTAAATACAATGTCCAGAGCCTTGATATAATATCGACCCAGGAGCCGGGTACTGGGCACTGAATGGGTTTAAATTTTTAGTTGTATGTTTCCAGGTGTGATATTATAGTTGAACCTTTTGCCATTTACTAGGCACAAATGTAAACAGAGCTGCTATTGTGAATTACATAATAGAAGATCACAATTGAAGCAGTAGTTAATAATATAGATAATTAAATAATCTATATTTAAAAATCTCGTGTCATGGTGTTTGTCCCTGAACTCCTCCAAAATGGCTAGACAGTTATTATGAAATTTTGTTGTATATTTGGTAGGTCTGAGAATCGGTTGTAGGCTATTTTTAAACCCCTACGTAATGATAAGGATATCCTTCACCAGATGTCTTTTTATTTTCTGAACTTTTGTTATTCATAACAAACTAAATTCAATTTAATCATGCCATCTTGTTTTATTTAAGACATCAAAATATTATTTTTTTGTAATGACGTATCTAAAATATACCTTAATTCTCTGACTTGTAAGAACTTATTACTGTTTTATGATGACTGAAGTACAAATAGATAATAATGATAAATTAATGGTGATTGCAGATCAACAAATTCATCAGTGTGCCCAAAGACAAGGGCTCTCTGAACTGTGCCACATTCAATGCTGGGATTATAGAGGCAGTTCTTACTAAGAGTGGTTTTGTAAGTGTTTATGTAATACCTACACCAAAATATACCATCACACCTATCATCATCATCAACCCATTAATGTCCCACTGCTGGGCATGGGTCTCCTCTCAATTGAGAGGGATTAGGCTATAGTCTACCATGCTAGCCTACTGCGGGTTGGCAGACTTCATTCACATGCCACCGAGAATTCTCTCAAGCATGCAGGTTTCCTCACAATGTTTTCTTTCACCGTTAGAGCATGTGATAAATACGCACATTACTTCCGAAAAGTCAGTGGTGCGTGCCTTGGGTTCGAACACGACAATCTCAGTCCACTGGTCACACCACTCACCCATAGCTTATGCTAAGACACAAAGAAATGATATTAGGACCAAAAAGGGCTAATTAAATTTTGAAGTAAAGAAGAAGACAAGTACAGATTAACAGGTTTGGCAACCTTTTTATGTTTTTAAATATTTGTAATATCTCTATTGGTGAGCAAATTTTCAGTTCATCAAATAGACTAAAATATTTATGCACAGTAGTTGGATGCATGTGACATATAACCGGTCCTTTTGGAAATCAAGATATTGCAATATCCAAATAAACCAAATTACTACTACTAAAACGCATCCTACTAGGAGAATGTGTTATGATACTTTCAGATTCAGCCTGAAAGTATCATAACACATTCTCCTAGTAAAGAATCTAAATCAATTCATCGTCTACTGCCAAGTTTTGCAAGCACAAATACCCATCATCATCCTAGTCAAGTAGTCAATCAGTCTATATTCGTCAACTGCTGGATGTAGGCCTCTCCAAGTGAACGTTGCAGAGCTCGATCTTCTGCTCTTCTCATACAAAAACCTAAGTATATGAATGCTGAATTTCTGTATAAAGATTTGTTTCTGTTCCAGCCGGCGAAAGTGACAGCACATTGGCACAAGGGGACAACCTACATGGTCAAGTTCGACGATTCAGTCATAAGCAGAGACAAGTCATTGGATGACCGCTAATTATTGGGCTGCTGTAGCAATTTTTAGCGCAAATAATAAAAATAAGCTGCTTTTATCCGCCGTTATTCTTTCGTCTTTTTGGAGTTCACTATGGATCGAGTGTCTTAAGTTATGATGTGTCCGTGGTATCACTGAGTGATATAAACTCACGTTGCTACTACAGTTGCTAACCTTGACTGATAGCGAAAATATTTATTTTAAGAAATAATACAAAAAATATACATCTTGATGAAATCGTTATGTACTCATTATTAATTCAAGTTTATCATATGATGAAATCATGATACAAGATCGTTAATCTAAATGTACGTATTTAACCTTATTGTAGAAATATTAGTTGAACAAAACTGATTAAATACCATTATAGGTCCTAAATAAAGCCTTTTAAATGCTTTCAAATAGTTCTGAACATGAGATTTTGATTTTAGTGCAGTTGTCGAGCGATTGCCTCTGCACCGTGTCGACAGTTAGCGTGGGCGCATGTAACAGATATTGTACACTTGTAGTTACACCGGGTCTGGATGTTGGCGTATTGTGAACAATTTATGTATGTAAAGCATCCACTACACAGGAGAAATGCCTAGCGTCGGGCCTTTTAAAAATAAATAAATTAGTTATGTTACTTGTAATGTAATAATTATAGAAGTGTTGACTGAGTCTTATTAGCACTAGCTTTTGCCCGCGACTTCGTTTGCGTAAAATTAGTAATTTTATTTCCCCGTTTTAAGGGATGATTTCCGGGACTTAAAAGGTGAAGTATCTGCTTAGAAACCGATTGCTCGCCCGCAGCAAAAGAAAATTCATAGAGGGGATATCCATATACCAATATTATAAATGCGAAACTGTGTCTGTCTGTCTGTTACCTCTTAGGCTATAATCGCTGAACCGATTTAGATGAAATTTGGTATAGAGATAGTTTATACCAAATTTCATCTAATCGGAATTTTCTTTTGCTGCGGGCGAGCAATCGGTTTTTAAGCAGATACTTCACCTTTTAAGTATTGTGTACAGTATTGTGGGCCTTTAGGGATCTCATTCAAGACCTTTAACAAGTTTCTCTTCATAGTCCATGAGGCTATCGAAGTAAATAAAATAAATTTGTTGCAATAACATTTATTTGCTCTATAATGTGCTGTACAGAAAATATAACCAAACATAATTAAAATAAATCTCATTATCAACACACCAAACAAACATAATAATGAGCAAACATTAAAGCAGCTGACAATTGCCACCGGAGTAGACTACAGCCAGGTCTTTATTCTAATGAGACGCCGGCGGAGACTGAATACCCTTAACAACGTAATCTGTTTTATGAAAGTACTTCTATACAGCATTACTTTAAATCTTCTTCATTCCTCACCGATTCAATGTGGGAAAGATATATATACCTAGATTTTCCCCCGAATATTGGTGACATGCTTAAGGTCCAGTATCCGAGAGCATAACCTTTTCTGAAAGGCCGGCAACGCATTTGCACGTCCTCTGGTGTTGCAGATGTCCATGGGCGGCGGTGACCACTTACCATCAGGTGAGCCTCCTGCCAGTTTGCCCCCTTAGTTGCATAAAAAATAGTATACCGAGCCTAATAACATGAAAGTAATTCAGGTAGGATAGTGCATATTTCTACACCACTCCTTTTTCCCATGGGGGTAGGCAGAAACTACACAACGCCACGCGCTACGACCCACAACCTCTGCATACCACTTGCTTCATCCACATTCATACATCTTGTTATGCATGAAGGAGTTCACCAATAAATAAATAAATAAATATTCCTAGACATTATGACACAGCGGCACCTAGTTCCGAGCTAAGCAACAAGGCTTGTGTTATGGATAATAGTAGGTTGATATACTACATAGATACATCCATGACTCGGATACAATTGTTTATGCTCATCACACAAACATTTGTCCCTACCGGGATTCGAACCCAGGACCCATAGCACGGCAGGCAGTGTTAACTGCCGTTGGACTAATTGGGTCGTCAAATAAGGTCGGAGTTTACAATTTATTACTGAGTTCATCATCATAATTTCATAAACAGCCTATATCTTATTCAGTCCTGGATTTGTCAATAGTGCCTCCACTCATATGGGGCGGCAAATATAAAGTGGCCTACACTCATAAAAAATATAAAGCCGACACTGATCTTATTACTGAATTGTATATATACGTATAAAATTCAGTCCCCGCCGTTCTTTTGAAATATAAAAAATCTGGAGTAGCTGACATTAAAAGACCACATATTATTTTAATTTGAACAGTCGGTCCTTATATTTCAGCCGTCCGCAGCGTATTTCGTGTTCTATTTTGGTACGTGACATCCAAATGATATAGCCGAGTGAAGTCATCGGCATAACAATGGCCAGTAGAGCGAATCTAATAGTCCCTATGTTGAACTGAAAGTGGTCCAGTTGAGTCACCTTCATCGATATGAAGTTCTGGATTGCTTTGTCGAACTAAAACATGTAAAAAATGCAAAATATTTATGGGAGGGTATTTAGGAATAAGAGGAATATTTAGAGGGATGGTCTGGTGGATCTGGGTGGGTACAATGGTGGACCAAGGGGGAGATCCGTTAGGTCTACATATAAATCAGTAAATAAATATTCTGCGACATTTTTCACAGCACCATCAAGTCCCAAACTAAGCAGAGCTTGTACTATGGGTACCAGACAATGGATATAATACTTATATACTTTATTTTTTTTGTAAATACATACTTATAATACATAGGAATCACCCAAACGAACACAAGCTCTTATATTCATCACATAAATATTTGTGCCCCGTGGGAATCGAACCCACAACCTCGTGATCAGCAGTCCGGTACTCGAACCACTAGACCACAGAGGTTGTCTATACATTGCAAAGTATTTAGCCTATATTCCTGTAGGTATTTCTAATTTGACTTTTCTTAGTATACTTGCAGTTACATGGAACTTGAACTCTAAACAACACAACCTTTGCCATCCACTACTGGACATAAGTCTTTCCCTATTTACGTCACAGACTTATAACATAAAAGATGAAAGCTTCTAAACTCAATCTACACTGATGAAAAGTAATTTATGTATATAAAATAGGTACTATGATTGAATAACATACCACATAGCCAGCCTCCTGTGAGTGCTTGCAAGGATCTGTTCTCTGTTTCAAAAATTCTTTCCTATATTTAGCACGTCTTTCAATTTGATCCAAGATAATTTTGCACTCAAGATCGGAGAATCCATATTTATCAGACATGTTTATACAGTTGATGTTCAGTACTAAGTAATAATGTACTGAGAAGCCAAGAATTGACTACAACTTGATCTAATATATTTTTGAACTGACAGTGTCAGATGTTTTAGTTTTAATTTTTTATCTTAAAATGTTTACTAGCCAGAATCAATTTCATTAAAAGAATAAAATCATAGCAATAGGTTAGACATACAAAACTAACATGAACAAAAAAATATATCAATGCTTACTATTATAAATACAAAAGTGTCTGTCTGTTACCTCTTGATGTTTTAACTGCTGAACCAATTTATATAAATGGTATGGAGATAGTTGTGAGTCCCAGGGAAAAAAGGGGTTGCATTTTGAATTCGGAATCGATAATTACCTACTTAAAATGATTAGGTAATAAATATACAGATTAATAAAAAAGTAGATTGGATAAATTACAAATTCTATGTGGATGAAGTTGCAGGCAAAAGCTAGTTAATACTTTAATTATTAAAAAAAAATTATACTACTTAATACTTTACTTTATATTACTTAATACTTTATTTATTAATTTTTTTTATTCATTTATCTATTAAAGAAATATTTTTAATGTTACAGAATATGAAATAATATAAAATCAACAGTTCCTTGATTTATTAATTAATTTCTACATGATTCTTGAATCTTATAATCAATACCAATAATTACGCGAATTTGAACATTCTTTCTCTATAACGGAGTTCTCCTTTCCTGATTTGTTCTTCACGATTAGTCCTGTGTTTCCAGATGACGTATCCATAAGTAAACATGGGTATTATTATAGCACAGATGCCAAACAAACTAGTGCGTGTATTAGGTTTAAAGTGATCCAGTTGGGTCACTTTCATTGACAAAAACTTCTGAAGAGCTGGGTCAAACTGAAATTTTTAATAAACATTATTAGTACGTGATATTAGTCTCGATTAATAACGTTAACATTTGTTTATACCCAAAGGTTCAATAATAATATTACGTAATTAAAATACTCACGACATAACCAGCTTCTGTAGCATGTTTGAATGGGTTAGTCTTTTGTTTTAAGAACTCCTGCCTGAAAGTGGCACGCTTTTCAGCTTGCTGTTTAATAATGTTGAATTCCGCTTCAGATACACCGTACGGATTCGTCATTTTTGAGACTTAAATTACAAGTTTTACGTCCAAGGAGTTCAATTGACTGACTTTTGATTGGAGCTAAAAAAATAATTAGTGTCATTTGATTTTGACGTTAATGACATTTCGTATATCTATGTCTTTCTGGTCATCAAAACGTAATCTAATCACTACCGGTTTTTGAGTATCTACAACACTAGTGAATAATGACCGATCATAGAGAAACAAGAACGTGAAGTGAATGGTACACCACCTTCCGGTAACCATCTTTTCGTATTCCCTTGTTGTCGTTGTCAGATCGGCGATTTTTAATAAAAGCCGCAACCATGGGTCGTATGCACGCACCTGGGTAATTTCATGTGTTAATTATAGTGTACACCATCTTATTAATGATTCAACATGAATTTTTCATTTTTGGAAGTTTTTGTGACTTTAACATAACCTACAGTTTGAGTGGTCACCACATGGCTTTACATACAAACGTGAATTTTATGTTTTCAGTAAGGGTATCTCCCAATCGGCGCTGCCATACCGGCGCAGTGTCCCAACCTGGTTAAAACTGACTGCTGATGATGTTAAGGAACAGATTTTCAAACTTGGCAAGAAAGGCCTCACTCCCTCCCAAATTGGTAAGTGCCAGTTCTTATCACAATTTTCTGAAACATAATTTGTGTTTCTTGTGGTCACTTGTTGAAGGTCTAGTTATGATCATTTCTATATACTATGTTCTAGTATGATGAAATAATATGGTCTCAGTGTGCTCTACTGTTGTATATAAAATGTGATTATCTCGTTAGCGTTTAAAGATATAGAGAAAAACTCAATTAAAGAATTAATGTTCCTAATCATGTGTGGTGACAGACTTTCGAGCCACCTAGACCTTTTTAGTGTAACTTACGGAAAGACGAAGATGGACATGCAGTGACGTCTTTCACCAATGACTATTATTTAATTTTGAAGAAACAGATGTATTATAATTTTAAAATTAAACTATTTAATTAATTTCGATATTATTGGTATTTATCAGGGTAGCTTTTAGTGATTATGTCCTGATAACAGGAAGTGTATTACACCAAGTGTATTCTGAAGTTCAGCATCTTTATATGACTGCCTATGTTGTCCCAGTATGTGCATACCACATTAGTAACTTGATCCATAAAATTTGCTATGATATGCTAACAAGCTGGATTTACTAACACTGGGGTGTTGATCAACTTTTGATAACCTAACTTATTCCCTAAAGGAACTGACACAAATAAGAATTCTGTGGGTATAATTATAGTAGTGGTTATTTGCCATATTAATTTCAACTTGTTGTATCCTGCAATGTGTAGATGCCACTTAAGGCAACAGAATCCTTATTTTCGGAAGAATAGTAACTTTCAAACATCTGTAACCATTATTGAAATAATGGTTACAGATGGTTGAGAGTTACTATTGTTCCGAAAATGTAAGTTGTTACTTTTGTTTAAAGTCTTCTTACAGACAATGTCAGCTGTTTAAATAGGTCTTCTATAACTCAACTAAATCTATTGCAGATAGTGCCGAAGTAGCAGAGTAGTGTCTAAGACCAAAAGTTATATAGATTAGATTTATTTTCAGTATTTTTTTTATTATTAGAGAACAGCATTGAGTAATTTACTCATTAGTTATTATTACATACATGTGTATTGAATAGTAAGTAATTCTACCAATATTTTTCACCAACATGTAGTTAATTGTATTCTTCTGATCTATTTCAGGTGTCATGCTTAGGGATTCCCATGGAGTTGCACAAGTCAGATTCGTCACTGGCAAAAAGATCCTGCGTATCATGAAAGCCATGGGTCTCGCCCCTGACCTACCGGAGGACCTCTACTACCTGATCAAGAAAGCCGTTGCCATGAGGAAGCACTTGGAACGCAACAGGAAGGACAAGGACAGCAAATTCAGGCTGATTCTTGTAGAGTCCAGAATTCACAGGCTAGCCCGCTACTACAAGACAAAGAGCGTGCTCCCGCCCAACTGGAAATATGAGTCCAGCACCGCTTCAGCTCTGGTAGCTTAAGTTATAATAAACATATAAATTTCCAACATGTTATTTTTATTTGATTACATCTTAGGCTATGTACATTATCTTTCTTTGACACCCTTGTCTTTTACCCCTTATCTCATAGTGTATGCTATAATATATACACACTAGTCATGATGGAGACTGTTCTTGTACAAATATTAATAGACTTCATAATTATGTTAATGTTTAATTAATCAATTTGGCAAAAACTCATCAATCAATCATAATTGGAGACTGCCTTTAACTTGTCTGGCATGCTTTCCTAATAATAAGTGATAGTTGTCATTGATCTAGTGGTTAAGTGCGACTGCTAAGCAAGAGGTCTTCTTGGGTTCGAATTACCAGTGTTATTGGGATTTTCCGTCAAATTTTCTCAGTAGCAGTTTGGAGTTAAGATTCGTGCCTGGTTGATAGCAATAGGCTTTCCTTACCTAACCTAAGACATACCGGTGAGATGTGAGTGTACATTACTTAGTACATCAAACTCAAATGATTTATTTCAGTTAGACCAATTGTCAAAAACTAGTACTAGCACATCTCTACCGAACCCTTCGAGAACGACAGGCGTTGTTGTAAACTAATTATTATTGTAATGGTATGGAGACATTTTTTTATTCTGGAGCACACAAATCTTTGTCAGTACTTAGTTTGTGAATAGTTTCTCAAAGGTAAGGCAATGCGACGTCAACCATAGTGCTAATAAAAAATTTAGGGTCATTTCAAAACTAGATGGCAATAAGCTTATTGGAGAATCGAAACAACGAACAGTGGTTAGTTAAGCTTCAGGTCACATGAAACGAACCATCTTTATTAACATGGACTTACCTAGAGGGGAGGCCAAGTGGGCCGTGCCCACCCCAGAATGGGCCAGTGCCCACCCCAGAATGGTCCAATGACCACCCTAGGAAGTTGGGCTACCGATTAGAAATTCTCATACAGTAAGTAGAATTGTGCTCACCCCAGAAGGGGCCAAGCCCCCCTGAAGGAAAAGTCCAGATACGCCCATATTTATTATCTACATAAATATTTGTTTTCGGCAGGAATGGAACCGCCCGCCGAAGCTAATTCCTGACATTCAGCCAAATTGCTAATTATATCAAATCAATTATCGTATTACTGAACCTATAACTATATAATAAACCTTATGCGGTTATTACTGCTAGGATGTTAAAAGACAGGATCTCAGATCTGGCTTACATACATACATTCACGCCTTTTTAACATGGGGGTAGACAGAAACAGAGAAACTACAGAACGCCACGCGCTATTATTCCTGTATACCACTTTTGCATTGTATACATTCATCCATGCACGCCGATTACGAGTACTGTGTACCTAATCTTTTAGAAAGAGTTCACAATGACAAATCAGGTCCGTATATGTCTTTCTAGGGCTCTCTCTCCCGGCGTTTCCCATGACAAAGCCTTGTCCTTTCATCTATCGCTATTATTCCTATCGCTTATCAAAATTACTTAAAAGGAGTGAGAAAGTTGAGATTATTTAATTTGGAAATAAGATCTTACATAGGAATGAAGAACCAAAAAACCAACTTCAAAAACTAAAAAGCAAAAAATAACTTCATACAGTTTTACCTTTTGTTTAGTTTTAAAGGTATGAAGTCGGTGCCAAGCCAAACGTAATAGTAAGTACCTACACTCACCGCGAGTGACCTTGAGCAGGGTGGTTACAACCACCACATCATCGGCACCGACTTCATTCCTTTAAAACCTTCCATCATCAGATCATTACATGAGATGGTGATTTTCAGATGCAAATACTTGAACAGCTTTGGAGAATAAATGCCTATAACTGAAAGAATTTTCTTTTAACTCTTAACTGTTGAGGAGTTCTACCTTCCACCATCAGCTCATCAACATCAAATGATGATTATCAGACGCAAATACTGGAACAATTTCAGTAAATATATTCAAAATGTGATAATTGCCTATAAAATTTGAGGGTTGCCCTCGATTTTCCTGGGACCCCATCATCAGATCATGATGTGGTCACAATGGGACCAACTGTGAAGTCTACCCTTTTAAACAAAAAAAGAATTTTGCAAATCGGTCCAGGCGTTTTTAAGTAATTCGTGAACATACATAAAAAAAAAAAAAAAAGATTCCGACGAATTGAGAACCTCCTCCTTTTTGAAGTCGGTTAAAAATAAAAGATATACATTCTTGTAAAAAAAGATATTTATATTTACACTTATCTATAATACTTTTTACAAATCAATAGTATAGGTATCACTTTAAAACTTAAGATGATTTTATGATTTATGACTGAAATATATTGAGGTGGTAAGAGAATGCTGGTTGCCATAACTCACCAAGGAATTAATAACAGACAGTGGAAAAATAATCGATATCAGCTAAAAGTAGTAACTGATTAGATTAATTGGATGTTGTTATGCAAAAAGGATCGAATCCAAATAACTGATTTTTTTAAAGTATAGAACTTAATTATTCATTGTGAAAGTGATGCAACTTTCCAAGTTTTTTTAAAAATTAGAATCAAAGAAGATACATTTCTAAACTTAAAAAAACAATTATTTCATAATGTGGATTAAATCCTTTTAGCTGCACTCTGTAGTATAGTCAAATTATGCTGCTGAGAAAAGCCAATTGGATTTGGTGACTAATAATATTCTTTCTACAGAATGTATGTATTTGATGTTAACAACCAGCAATAACATTCTAGGTATATATTTATATTTGTAGTTTTATTTGTAACTTGTTGTGTGGTATTATAATGTATGGCAGAGGGGAGCCTGTTATACCTACCACAGACACCAGTCTTTATACTGTGTTAATTTTGAATTACAGTGTAACATTTACGATGATGAGAAAACAAATAAACATATTATTATTATTGTGGATGTTATAGTCAAGTCATCACATTTCACCCTGGTAAGTGACAATGTGGTCTAATAGGTAGCTTGTTTACTTAGAATTCACCATGTAATCAACAATTTCATAAATTATTTCATTAGCTTTTTAACCAGCTAAAAGTTAACTATATTTAGGTACCTGTAACAATACATTTTCAATGTAATTAGTCATTAGACAGGTTAAATAAATACAAAGTATATATGTACAATCTTAACAATTCTTCCAAAACACATCTTCCATGATAACAATTATAATTCTCACCTACATTACTAAAAATAAAATTTACTAGTCTAAACATAAGGATTCCAGTTGCTCCCATCTTCAGGATGTAAGCTATTTGTGATCAGTAATACTACATCAACTATCCACCATATCCCTAAACCTCCCAATGTAAGTAGTTTCCCGACAGCCGTCCCTGTTTGACCAAGGCAAAACCTGTCCATACCTAAAAATCCTAATAAAATACTGTAGATCAAAGTAGTCGTGAAATAGTGTCCCGAATACCGCACGCAAGGAAACCCATCTCTTAGGAAGCTTCTACATCCGTAGCACTCAATGCCGTCCAAGGCTTTGCATTGCACTTTAGTTTTTTCCACCTGGTCGTATCTGACGCCTCCAAACTTTACGCAGCCGTGTCCAATAGCATCTCTAGCAGTGTGGTTCCCTTTATGGTCGATTGGTTCGTCGCAATCCAGAAATTCCAAGGGTAAGAAGCTGCACTGCACTAGTGGTCCAAGCGGACGATAAGGTTCCTTCGAATACGACTCGCTATCAGATGATATTGTCGGTATTATTATAAGCAGTAATAAAATACTATCAGCAATTCTTAGCCACATTCTGACTTATTTCTCGTTAGTATGCTAATTATTCAGATTTTATTTTTTCCCTGAAACAAAATCACTTTACTTGTTTGTTTAAAAAAAATTATAAACAGATCGTAATCGTAATATGTTTTTGACGTAAGTGTGACATCTGTGCAGTGTCACCGACACAGATGTTTAAGATACTATACACTCAAAATATAGTAAAAAACGAAACGCTATTTAACTTCGTGATTTAACTAGTGCAGATTGATTAATGTATTTAAAGACTTGCTATTCTTGAGTCATAATATCAGCCATACACAAGACAACGTCGTAGTTTTCCAAACCGAATCTGATACTGGCGGATAAATGCCACCCAACTACAACAGCATTCAGATTACTTTTTATTCTAATGAATTCTGTTGGAATGTTTTTTATGGTCACAGATAAATCAACCCCTTTACTGTTCCAATAATGGACACGGCTCTATATTCTTATCTAATTTAGAATTGGACTATAGTCCACCACGCTGCCGCGCTGGTCTCATTGGGAGACTTCACATCGAGCAAATCTCTGAGGCATGCTTCTCAGGTTTCTTCACGAAGTTTATCGACAGTTTTTTTTAAACATGTTATAAATATGTGCGAAACTTGTTACAACTTTACTGGTGCGTGCTATCGCAGATCACACGTTGATTCTTAATTATTTTTACAATGTCTAACTTACACGTATAGATCTATTACATGGGAAAAAGATGTGAGTGTATGTATGTACATACACTTGATACACTCACGTCTTTTTCCCTTGCGGGTGGGCAGAATTCTACAGAACGCTCGCTACGCGCTACGATCCATGCATTCCACTTTTGCCTCGTCTACATTCATATAACTTGTCATGCATGCATACCTGTTACGAGTAATGCTCACGCACCTGACCTTAATTTATTAATGTATGGATTATTATTTTGGGAGTGTTTTTTTTTTTCTTTATTCATGACTGGTTTTTCTTTCATTATTATATTTATTATATAGAAACATCCGTATCGTTATCATCATCATCATATCAACCGTTAGGCATCCACTGCTGGACATAGGTCTCCCCCAAGGATCGCCACGACGACCGGTCCTGCGCCACACGCATCCATCGGATTCCAGCGACCTTAACCAGGTCGTCGGTAAACCTTGCCGGGGGCCTACCCACGCTGAGTCTTCCAGAACGTGGTCGCCACTCGAGAACCTTCAAGCCCCATTGGCCATCCGTTTTTCGAGCAATGTGCCCTGACCACTGCCATCGTTATACCTAATGATAATTAATTAAATAAATTTGAAATAATTTACTTTTCTGGTCAAATATATGATTAACATTAGTAAGTAAATAATTAGTAAAATAATTTATTTCGTGGTAGCCTAACAAGTGGCATAACTTTGTTGATACTTTAATATAATAAATAATAACTTTATTGTATTTTCGAACTGCTTTCTGTACGTCAATCTGACACTTCATGTCCGTACATTTTTGTCTGGCTCCGTAATGATTTTTATTTTTACAATACAATAAAAAGTTAAAAGTGTAACTTGAACATGGAGGTGTTTAATAAATTCTACTCCTCGGTTAGCAATACAGTGTCGCAATTATCTGGAGTATTACCTGGAAATCCTGTAACGCGAGAGTTTGAGGCGACTCAGTTTATCGCGAGCGCTGGTCCAGGTATAAAATATTGACATTATCTTTAATAGGTATTGTTACAGGTACAATCTATTGTGTACCTTATTTGCTCTGATACTATTTGATTTCGCCGTCTAATGCGCTGAGCAAGCTTCATACTATATACTGTATATTATATATAAAAAGTTGTTTATTTTTTTGTGCATAAATTAAAGGTTGATCCATATAATGTAGTAAGTTCTTACTAATCTAATAATTTTCTCCGGTCATAAATGGTATATTCTGGTCTAAAGATCGCGCGCTAACTGCTAAAAATGTTTTCCTGACTTGGATTTTCAAGCATAATAATGTTTTAAAATAATATTTGTAGCACCAGCTAGTTTGAAATTGTTTCTGGTTAATGGCTATAATAGTGACACTTATTTGGGTTCAAAAATTGTATAATGGCCTACAGTAGCAACCTTATGAATTCAAGAGAACCAACACATGAAATATGACATATAAAAACAAGACTGGTTATGGGAAGACTTACATATTTTTAACCAACTTCATTGTTTTTTCATAACATTCAAAACATTCCAGAGACAACTTTACCAATGAGAATTGACCCTGCTGGTGATTTTTGCATGAAATATCAATAAACAGTGTACTTTCAACACACAAATACAATTGACTACGGATATTATGGAACTCAACTCCTAATTCTGAAAAGTCGGAACTTTCAATTGTTATTAGAGCTCCGATTTCGTCTTTGGACCTGACACTTTTGAATCAGAGGTTAAAATCGGAGGTCTATATAATTCAATTTATTGGAAAATAGATCAGATGGAAATAAAATTGCAAAGCTTTTGTTCATTAAATACAATTTGCTTCTTTAGGAGTCACTTCATATTTTAATTTATTGCTAATATTTTTTAAGATATATGACAATATTATTATTTTTGTTCTCAATGCCTCCAACTCCAAATCCATTTCCCTCTTGAGTTGGGTTCTGACTCGTGATCTATAGGCATGACCTTTCAAAGTGAAAAATACATACATATACATACCATCACGCCTGTCGTCCTAGAAGGGTTAGGCAGAGGTGTACACTCACATTTCGCTGGTATGTTTTAGGTCCCATGTAATAGGGGGAGAGCCTATTGCTATCAACCCGGCAGGAATCCAAACTCCGAGCTGCTACTGAGAATTTCGCAGAAAACCCAATAGCACTTTGCTCGACCTGGGAATCGAACCCACCATCCTCTTGCTCTGCAGTCGCACTGTGCGACCACTCGATCAACGAGGCAGTTAAAAATATTGAATTTTGAAAATATACAATTAAATTCTATGTATCCTTTTTGTCGTAAGCAATCAGAGTGGTACAATATGGTTACTCTACTTTGGAAACTCAAATCTATCTGATGTTGAATGTTGATTTTTGTAAACCAAACATTGTCATTATTTTATAGGTCTACTATGGAAAATTTACAAAGGCTACAAGAAATCAACTAAGCAAGAAGCGTCAATATTCGTGTTAGAAAAGAAAAGTTTAGAAAGATGGACAAAAGCCGACAGGGATATTATGTTGGAGAGCCTCAGACGTGGTATCACACAGCTGACGAAATTGAGGCATCCCCAGATCCTCACCGTACAGCACAGTCTCGAAGAGAGCAGGGAGAGCCTTGCTTTCGCCACGGAGCCAGTCTTCGCGAGCTTAGCCAACATATTAGGCAATACAGAAAACATGCCACAGCCTGTACCCAACCACTTAGTCAACTATAAGCTGTATGAGCTCGAAATTAAATACGGACTCATGCAGATTGCTGAGGGCCTGACATTCTTACACAATGATGTTAAGCTGCTCCATCATAATATATGTCCAGAGTCTATTATAGTGAACCAGCAAGGGGCCTGGAAAATTTTCGGGTTCGATTTTTGCATTGCGAACCAGAGTGGGTCTGGGTCAGCTCCGTTCTGGCCATTCACTGAATACTGTCCGGCATTGCCACCTCTAACGCAACCTTCTCTTGATTATTTAGCTCCAGAATACGTTTTATCAGCGTCACATTCCCCTGCCAGTGATCTATATTCGTTAGGTATGGTGATATACGCGTTGCATAGTACAGGACATCAAACGTTAGGGAATGTGGGGACGGATTACACCAAGTTCAAGAAATTTGTGAATGACATTAGACATCTACCGCCTTCGAGATTATCGTGCGTGACGGAAGGGCTGAGGGAGTATGTGAAGCTGTTACTGAATGCCACACCAGAATTGAGGCCGGATCCTCATCAGTTTTTGAAGGTCAGAAATCTCTCTTCTAGAAGTCTCTTTTAGCTCTATTCTGATCAG
Source organism: Craniophora ligustri (assembly GCA_905163465.1). Lineage (NCBI taxonomy): Eukaryota > Metazoa > Arthropoda > Insecta > Lepidoptera > Noctuidae > Craniophora > Craniophora ligustri. The sequence continues at coordinate 1,371,346 of LR990963.1, forward strand.
CAAGATAAACATGTTGTGTCTATTTTGTTTGCAGATACAATATTTCGAAGACGTCGGCGTCAAAACGCTCAACTACTTAGACTCGCTGTTCCAATGGGACAATCTCCAAAAGTCACAGTTTTACAAAGGCTTACCACAAATTATACAGAAAATGCCACATCGTATATGCATCTACCGAATTCTGCCGTGTCTTACGAAAGAGTTCATCAATCCTCCAATGGTTCCTTTCGTTCTACCAAACGTGCTACTGATAGCTGAAAATTGTTCCAAAGACGAATACATCAAATACATACTTCCTGTTTTAAAACCGGTCATGTTAATCCAAGATCCGATACAAATATTGCTAATATTTATGCAGAAGATGGAACTGCTACTAAAATTGACTCCAGGAGAAGAAGTTAAGACGGATATTTTGCCTATGTTGTATAGGGCTTTGGAATCTGATGCACAGCAAATCCAGGAACTATGCTTATCAGTTCTTCCGACCTTCGCGTCATTGATTGACTATCCAGCAATGAAGAATGCGCTCCTTCCCCGTATAAAGAAGTTGTGTTTCAGTACAAATTACATATCAGTAAGGGTGAATTGCTTGCTGTGTTTGGGCAAACTGTTGGAGCATTTGGACAAATGGTTGGTGCTTGACGAGATCATACCGTTCCTGCCTCAGATACCGTCGAGGGAGCCCGCGGTGTTGATGGGAATTTTAGGTATGTTAAAAGCAGTTTTTATCTCTCTCTCTCTCTCTATCTCGAATCTTAATATATCGAAACCTGAATCTCTCTCAAACCCTAAACCAACACTAATCTGTCCGATTGCACGGGTGTTATCTCATTTGTATATGTCTGACAGGGTTCGCTCATAAACCCGTACTAACCATACACGTGTAGCGTAGGTTTTTGCCGCCCCGGGGCCGTTTTCCCGGCACGTTTCTAGTAGTATCAAAAAAACGTGGCACTTGATGCCGCCTCCTTTCATATGCTGCCCGGGGCCATGGCCCCTTCTGCCCTCTCCCTACGCTACGCTACTGTCGAGAAAATCTGTTATTCAGATTTCCTCATTTTCATGTTTTCCTTTAAGGAGTAGTATCCTAAGTATCTTCATCCTTGCGGTATGACTACCGTACATTTTACCGACTGCACGAAATCAAGTTACTGATGATGTTAGGTATTGGGGCCCGAATTCGTCAAACCTAAATAAAACTGGCTGTAAACAAACGTCAATTTAAGTGTGTACTTATAAATGTGATAATTTGATAAACTGTTTAAAAGAAAGTCAGTGTTTAGAAAGCGAACCAAGTATTATCATAAAACTACGACGCGGTTTGTGACGATGCGAGATTTTAGATCAGAAGATTTCTTCGGGACTGTTCCTTTGACAATTTGTCGTGTCGCTTTATATTCTATTTAATCTTGTATGTTTATATTCTTAATTATAATTAATAAATTATTTCATGAATGTACAACGGTCTTTTAAAAAGCCTTATTTTCTTATATCATTATTGCAAATCTCTAAAATCTCGTCTGCCTATTCCGTGGACACTTATTCCTTAAACAATCTTTATCATCACTATCAACCCAATTCTCTGCTTCGTCTTCACATTTGAGAGAGATTAGGCTATAGTTCACCACGCTAGCCTAGTGTGGGTTAGTAGAATTCACATGACTTCGAGAGAGTTCTCAGGCATCTCAGGATTCCTCACGAGATGTTTCTCTTCGCTGTTTGGACATGTGTGTTAAAAATCACGTAACTTCGTAAGTCAGTGGTGCATGCCTTGGGATCGACTCTTTGACTTCGCAGTCCTCTCTCCTGGTCACACCACTAAGCCTAGCAGCATCACAGCCATCCTATTTAGCAGATTTAAACAATGCTATTATATACTTGCGACCACGTACTGGAAGACGCAGCGTGGGTAGGCCCCCGGCAAGGTGGACTGACGACCTGGTTAGGTCGCTGGCATCCGCTGGATGCGGGTGGCGCAGGACCGGTCGTCGTGGCGATCCTTGGGGGAGACCTATGTCCAACAGTGGAGTCTAACGGTTGATATGATGATGATTAATCATATACTTACGTATTTGGTCACGCTTAAAATCACTCCATAAGCAGTTGGCGCGTAAGTAAAAGAAGAAAATATGAAAAGTTTCTGTGTAAAACCAATGGGGAATTAATTAATCATTCGTCATTTTCTATTTGCTTCTTCGTTCTTCCTTCCAGGTATATACAAACTAGCTCTAAGCCATTCGAAGCTCGGCATCACGAAGGAGGTAATGGCCACGAAGGTACTGCCATTCCTCATCCCGCTGTGCGTTGAGAATGGTCTGACCTTGAACCAGTTCAACGCACTTATTAGCCTGGTCAAGCAGATGATATCCAAGGTGGAAACGGAACATAGGGCTAAGTTGGAACAACTGAATTCTATCAATAATGAGTCAAAGTGAGTGTTTTTTTTGGACTAACTATTTCCTGCAACTTTTTGCTGGGGTACCTACATCGTGGTTAAAGATAAAAACAAAGTCTTTGAAGTGGGTTGCATATCGTGCCCCAATTAGAGTTCAATCAGTGCTTTTTGAGTTTTTGAAGCTTACACCAACCAACTCCACATACTGACTACTCAATAGACTGTAAAGAATATGCTATGAAAATAATATTGACACTGACACAAATGCCATTTAAGCTTCAGTATTTTTTTGAGTTATTTTGTTTATATATTATGCTGATTGTTATAGCACCAATACGCCTTTCAATAGGTGTAAAAAATAATTCTATATTGATGAATATAGAGTTGAAAATAGAACAAAACTAAGTATCTGTCACTGTCATCTCCACATAACAGAAACTGTAACACTCTTAGTGTACTATTATTATTTATATTTGAATAAGATAAATAGAAGAATTAATTGTCAGTTGGGAACTACTCCGTCATGCATTTGTAATTTGTAATTGAATATACCAAACTGTGAAAGACGTTTGATAGCATCTACTCTTGATGTTTCGGATCCCTTACATTTATAGTAGGTACGGGCAAACTCGGAAAAATATCAATCGTACATACATACATACATACACTCACGCCTTTTTCCCATGGGGGTAGGCAGAAACTACAGAATGCCACGCGCTACGGTCCCTGCATACCACTTTTGCCTCGTCCACATTCATACATCTCGTCATGCACTATCAATACATCGTGATAAAATCCATTAAAAGTAGTTTTATTTGAGTGTGTAGTATTCGCGTGAGTGTAAGACATCAGTATTAAACCTTCTTTTTAATAAATGTTTTAATAATAATAATAAATGCAACAAATTTAATAATAATAACAAACAATTTTAATAAATGCAACTTTACATCGGATGGGATCCGGGTTACTTCATCATAGGTACATCCTGCATGTTTTATTAATCATACATACCACTGCAACTGCATTTAAAGCTTATCGTTTCATTGATATTATGAATCAAATATGAAATAGGTACTTTTATTATTATTGTTTACTAAGAAATGATTTGTCACTCCTAAATTATTTATTGTTACAATATCGTAACTGAGGCACTTGTGTGGGATTCTAAAGTTCAGATTTTTTGTGCGAGTGACGAAATAACTTGTGACAATTTGAATTACCTTCCGTAGTAAGTTTTCGAGTTTGATTCCCGGTAGGGGCAAATGATGTTTGTATGATGAACATTCGGTATGTTAAATCTATCTAACATTTCTATGTATGATGGTATAGTGTATCAACAAGTATTCGTAACACCAGACTCGTATATATTTACTTTTCAGGTTAATGGAGCACACAATATCCCCGTCGGCGGAAACCCTGGTCTCCGCTCCACCACCGCAGACCGACTTGGACAAGATGTTCACAGGACTAGGCATGGACTCGTTCTACAGCCAGACCAGGGTCGCGGAGCCGTCGCCGTCGCTGCCCGTCGTCAAGACCACCGCCCACCTCACCATGGAAGAAAAACAGAGGTATAGGAAGAGGAAGTTGCGTATTTTTGAACATATTAAGTAGATAGTTCTGATGGTCTTCTAGCCATTGGCGTATCTAGACTCTTTTCAGGGGGGCTTGACCGCCTAAAGCGCTGGGGTTAAAAAAAATTTCCTCATCCCACACAAATTTCGACTTACACCTAACTTTGCCACTCCACTGATGCCGATGTAGTTACTTATCCAAGATCCTGGGGTGGTATCTCGGGCAGGCACCGGTCTACATATGAGATTTTTTTATGGGTAGCCCAACATCCTACAGTGGGCACTAAACCATTCTAGGGTGGGGACATCCCATGGACACGCCAATGCTTCTAGCTAGAGGGTAGGAGGGTTAATAGCAAGATTTCTCGCTCAAATTGAGCTGCCCTACTGGGGAAGTACCTCCGCGTTACAGAAGACCGCTTGTGAATGATTCGACAGTAGTTGTGTTTCTGCGAATTGGTAAAGCTGACAGCATGGGAATTCCATGGGAATTTGCTGACCGTGTAGTAACGGTATTAACCCCTATGTTAAGAAACTTAAAGTTCTCCTTATTTTTGTCGGTTCTTAATAAAATGGACTGAAAAGGTTTCTACTGGGTTGGCAACGCGCGAGTGATACGCTTTAACCGCTGAACAGATTTAGATGAATTTGGTATGGAGATAGTTTCAGTCCTGGGGAAGGACATAGGTAGAATAGTTACACCCAAAAATCATCCCTTAAAAGGGTGAAAAGGGGGATGGAAGCTTGTGGAACCGATAATTACTTAAAAGAGGGTAAAAACGAATAAGCGGATTGGATAAAATCACTAATTCTATGAAGACGAAGTCGCGGGCAATAGCTAGCTACTTTGTGATTTCGACTTTTTTCGATTGGTTGATTAAATTAGATAATTTTGCAGTGGGGGCTGTATATTAGCTCGTTATATCTTTTTTAGGGTATATTGTATGTAGATTTGATTGTTTTTAAATGTCAAACGTCATAAAAAAATATTCATTTTGTCTATTCCAGGATAGCGCAACAGCAGGAATCCGTGCGAAAATTCTCACATCAGCCGCCCCCCACCGCCATCCCCGCCCCTCAGAAGTCTACCCACAAACCAGTGGACCTGACCACCTCATTGCTGCAGTCCAACTTAAGCCAACTTGCCAAACCCATTCCAGCAGCGGCATCAGTGTCCAATCCAATTAACACGAACCATACCATGCTACCTATTAACTCCCACTACAGCTCCCCAGGAATAGGACCCAACAACGCCAACTATGGGTATCAGAACCAGTTCTCCGGTTTTGACAACCAGGCACCTAGTGGTGCACCTTCGAGTAACTGGTCCTCACCTGCAGGAGGGAATTTTAACAATAAATGGGCGAATAACCAGAACCAGGGCAAAACGAAACAGGACTGGTCAGCATTTGAATCTCTTCTACCTACTGCGAATAACAACCAAACTCCAAATAATAACGTCAAAAAGTTGACGAACAATGAAATGATGGATTTATTGAGCTAAATTAAGTAATTCAGTATTAGTACTATTTAATTCGAGTCGGCCAGACAAAAATGTTCAAAAACAAAATTCTGTGAATGATGGTTTTGAATTCGGAAGACGATCGAGTGACGTCACTAGACCCCAGTCACACTGATCGTTCTACTATCATTGAAAAAAAATCGCAAAAATAAAAATTTTAGTTCATCAATCTACTCAATAATTTAAATCGCTTTTATTATTCAAACTTCGTAATCACAGAATCATTCCAGTAAAAAATCTGTTTTAAAATTGAAATTGAATATAATTTAGGTATAAAAAGATTAGGGTAACATGTAATTTAATTATAACGTCATTATTATTATTATTAATTACAAATTTTATTTATTCGAATTACAAATTACAATAAAAACAGAATAATATATTAAGTTTTTCAAACAAAATATATTTATTTAATTGTTAGTTCTTGATATAGGCCCGGAAGTGAACAGTTTTGCTAAAATGAAATATGGTCCTTAGTGTAACGAAAATACCATTTTTATCTCCCAAAGTTTCTTTATATAGTCGTAAACAGGTTTCACAAACTACATTCTTAACCCTAAACATATTCTACATTTTATTTTAATTTATCATTATTTTTTTGATTAAAAACAGAACATTTATGTATTGTCTATTGGTTGAAAGTGATATTTGAGAAAGAAAACCTTTTGAGCTCTGGGGGAGTATGAAACTATGAATATAATATATTTGAATTACCCTTTATTAGATACTAGGTACTTCTATTTCTTCTTCTTTTACTTTGACTACATCCCCAAGCACGAGACACTGCATACTTTAGATATACATTTATTTTTGGTCCTAAGTCCGCACTAAACAATTAAAACATTGGTCTTTTGTTCCGCGATTAAAAAAAGTTTAGAATTCATTATCGCGTATTTGCATTACACAACTTTCTATTTGTCTTGTTGATATATCATTATTTATATAGTTTTTTTTACCATTAATTGTATTTAATGAGTCGTTGTTCAAACGGGCCTTTGGACTGCGAACATACATTCCTAGATGTGCATTGAAGAAGATTTAAACTATTTGTTTTATAAAAGGTTTAAAGTCATATAATTATTCCTTTGTCATATGATATTAAAAATATATGTAGACGGCGCATTTGGCAGAAAAGTCATGTACCATAGACAATTGGACAGTGAGTGTTTCTACCATAGATGTGATACATATTTTATTTACAGACTGCGACAGATGTGATCTCTTAAAAATAAACAACTTACCTATGTAATATGATTTTTAATTGTACACTTAATTAAGTAAAAAATATAGTTACTTTCTTTTATTGTACTGATATGGTTATACAAGTTATGTCATTTGAAAATAATAGGGTATAAGGTATACATGATTTACAGAGACTTCAAAATTCCATCTAATTATACGTATTGAAACCTTGCATTTCAACCGATGCTTATAGTATAAAATCCATAATAAATAATATTTTCACTTTTTTCTTACATAGAGCGTGTTTCCACATTTACAATGTGGACTCACTTTTAACTTATTTCCTATGAAGTTGAATAGATAATGCTTACATGCAAGCTGCGAGTAGCACACTATAAGCAGTCGTTACCGGAGAGCCTACGACTATCCGGTAAAATAAGTTACTTTACATGGCACACGTCTAGTATTTATGGCTCCCAAACTCTGACAACATGAGGCTTAAAATAATAACGTTGGTAATGTCTTTTTTAGACTTCCAATTCCTCTTCATCTTCCTACGTTGAAAATTAGAAGAAATTCCGTTTCTTATAAGAAATTCGATAAAATTTCCACTTCTAGGAATACCTATTTTTTTCCGGCGACGGACTTCACAATAATGTCAAATCATGGTGCTTCTTACCACCTAAAAACCTATAAACGATAAAGTACGTTAGCGGTTAATTAATTTTCGACCTTATTTGGTTATAAATAAGGATATCTACAAAAGGAATGTCGATTGTACAAACATTGCATCTTAAAATAACCTACAAATAGATCAAAATAATTGCATCCCTAACGTCTTCTCCTAAAAGACAAAGCGAAGAACATGCAAGCAGTCACAGTTTGCAGTACACTGGCTGTTAAGAAACACGTTCTGTAGTCGTAATTATATATCAAAGACCATGTCATAATGAAGATGGCTACTATCGTGTTGGAGGCAGTCATCGTGGCGGTGGTGTCGAAGTCGTTGAGGGTGCTGTTGTAGAGCGGTTGCTGCAGTATGCTGGAAGCTGCCGTCGCGAAGCTGGCGAGCATGCACCATACGACCAGCAGGCTTTTGTTGTTGGACAGCGTGATGCCTGAAAAGTCACAAGTTGTATTTAGTTTTTTGGGGTCGTACGATTTGTAGAGTTACCATGTATCGTCAAGTCATTGTTACAATCTCAGACATGAACTTTCTGAGTTTTCGAAATAATGTGCGTATTGACGATTTGCTTTATAGGAAATCTTAATGACAGCAAATTTCTTGACGGTATGTAAACTAGCAGGACAGTTTAAATCGAAGTGGTAAGTTTTGTTAACCCCGAAGCAAAGTGTTGTAAGTTTAACATATTATTATGTGTTAAACTTACAAGAGAGTTTAAGAAGACATACTTCTTAAACTCTTCAACGGATGAATTGATTTTGACTTAGTTTGTTTGTTTGTAAGGTGTTTTAATCTAGAGAATTCAAGAGAACCTGTTTGGCCATTTTAAGATAATCAATTCAGTCAGGGGATTTTCACATTTATATATTGAACTGATATTCGAAGTTTTATACGACATTTAAAGTTTATGTATAAGTTTACCATAAAAGCCCATTGCTCCAGCGACGCAGAAGGCAGCGCACAGTCTGGCTTTCTCATTGATTGACTTTGGCAGAACCACACAGAGCATTATGAAGCACAGCGCTGAGCCGTGAGCAACCGCTACCAGCGTTGATACCTGCAAAGTGATATGGATCATGTTAGGGAGATCCTCGGGAGCGAGAGAGAGAGAGAGTAGTTAATCGGTGTAGCTAAAGTATGAAGCTCTCCTTTCGTAGCGAAATAATTCCCAGTGTCTTCAAGCCATTCAGTAAAAATGACTTTCATTCCGCCAGGATTTTAACTGCCTACCAACAAAGTTAAGTATTTATTGCCTATATTAATTATAGCCCCTCTAAGGAGTCTTCCATGAAAAAGTATTTTCTGGGTGTTCATGATAACTATTATGTTTAGTAAAGAAAGTGGGTTTTCAGAAATCGATCCTCTTTATCCCTTTTGAGGTACAACTTAAGGGTAATAAATACTTAATCAACTCACCGACCAAATATTCATTGTCCGATTCTGTTCCCAAATCAAAGGTGGAAAGACCACACCCAGTACAAGAATTGAGAACGTTGTGCACAAATGCAGCAACGCGTACAAATAAAAGTTAATGTCTAGCAGCATGTTTGTGATCGTGATGAAATTCTTCTTCATAGAGGCAGTCCTTCTAGCAGTTCCCGGAGTCATCTCTGCTGAAAACACCACGTTGTTTTGTGGCGCATTGATAGTTGTCTCCCTGTACAATGGTTGAGGGTTCTGTCTGTCAATACTTTCCAGCTCTTGGTAACCGTTCACGCGAGAGTAATTACTGATATCCAGAGTCCCGAAGTCTGATGAGAAGCGGTTTGAAGTAGCATCGTACATTGAGCTGAAGTCAGTTGAAAACCTAGCTTCGTTGGACGTTGACCTATTCTCTCTGTATTGAATAGAAGGATCTAGAATCTCTTTGGCATTTTTCCTGGAATTGTAAACGACCACATCAGTGTTTTCTTCGTCTTGTGCTGTACTTGGGGACGGTTCTTCTGGAGGGCTGTTCTGTGGTGGGTTTCGACGTTCAGCTGCACGAGCTTGGTTCGAGAATATGACCTCATCTTCGTCTTCAACGGCATCTCTGAGCATGTTGTATGTGTGTCTTATGACCCTTTCTATGTAGATGGGTCGTGTGTATGAGGCTAGGAAGACGCAGTTCTGCATGATGATGGCTCCGTATATCATGACAACGATATCTCCGGTGTACACGGTGCACAAGTAGCCGATGAGTATAGGAACGAGGCAGTTTCCAACAGATGGCGCCATTCGCACTATTCTCTGTGCCATCGTCAGCTTCTCTCTGAAGTAATGTGTTATGATTACTTCTGTCTGCTGCCCAGTTAGTGCGCAGCCAATACCTGGAATTTAGTATTTAGATTCTAAGCAACAAATAAAGAGATTTGTTCCAGAAATAGAAACTCTGGCTCCTCCCAGAGAATAATACTGTCATAAAATTGTAAATTATAGAAATGTCATAACGTCTAACTTGTGTCGCATCATTGATACTAATTTGCATACATTAAATTACTTTAGTACATGACCGCCATATAATGAGATGCAGTTAATATTCTGTCTCCCTCCTGTTTCTGTCATTAAACAATGACAAAACATAGGGACTTAGATTAATTAAAGATTATCTACGGTTAGGATACGGCCCGTTTATTAATAAGGCGACTAGCTGTATTCGCATGAACACGCAATAACTGGACTTGCAATAACTCAGTACTCATGAAGTGATTGATTGAGGATAAGTAGGTATGTGTGATGCAAGGTTTATGTAACTCATAATTATTCTTGTCGCTGAGAGGCTGTCTAAATAATAGTTGAGCTTCACAATGATCAACATTCCCCATATTACTGGGCTCAAATAATATATAGGTATATAGTACGTATAGACTTTAAAAGATAACATGACTCCAAGACTCTCCCTCTTCTTTTTACAGGTCAGTTAGGAAAACTCCGACTTCATCTATTAGATTATTAGCGGAGTTAAGAGCCGGGTTTTCGGTTGCCAGGACCGAAATCAGTTTGGAGGTCATCATCATCATCATCAACCTACACCTACTATATACACGAGACGTAACCAAGACGAATAGGTAGATACAAATAAACTGCGCGGATATCAAGATATTTCCGACATATAAGTAAATAAAAGGAACAATTAAATACAACAGTTGACGTTCAATATTGTAAGTGATAAAATTAGCGTCTAAGTGCCGACGTGATTCAACTATTTGGTAGTATTAGCTGGTAGTATTTTGAATACCTACCTACAGCAGGTAGTATGAATAATATTTTTAAAATAATTGGCCCTGCCTCTATTGGCACAATGTTTACACTCTTGGTGCCTACCAGAATACCCTATTTAGGTATTTTAGAGCTGTGGTCAAGGAATATTGTTTGTTTGATTATATATTGCGACGTACAAATGTGTCACAAACGATTTTCGTTATCATTCCGGCAAATGCGTAGTTTTCATTCTCATCTCAGCCCAGCATGCCCTAGATTATCCAATACATAGATGAATAAGTAAATATTTTGATAACGAGATAACATTATTAGGATCATAGAGATGTAAGTATGTAGGTATATGGGCTAGTATTGGAGCAGTTAAGACCTTCTAATCTTGACAATGAATCATAGACCACCTGCGTAAACAACTTGTAACAATACTATCTAAATTTGATCCATTGTCTTCCAAACTATCATAATATCCACAGACATTAAATTGATTTGGTGCGTCTCTGATTGATTACGCCATTTGCAGCTAACGACCGTCTTAACGATTTTGATAAAATATAGATTTTTGTAGTTCCCTCGATTATTCGAACGACTAGAAAATTATTATATACCTAAGTAGGTAGGTAATCCTATTATTTGTAATATCAAGTGTTTTGTAGAAATGCAATGACTAAGACTAATTTAATAAATATATGCTTTACCCACGCCCTAAACGTTATAAATGTATTGAAATAAAACTACTTTTTTGGGGATTTTATCGCGGTATATTAATATTATTGTAAACCGACGTTTTGGATCCTTTACAGCATCCATCGTCGGGTAAATATAATGTCAATATACCGCGATAACATCCGTAAAAAGTACTTAGTTTTATTTCAATGTCTAATATTCGCGTAAGTGTAAGAAATCAATATGTTATAAATGCATGAGCTAATAAAATTAGGGATAATAACAATCCCTAATTTTATTATCTTCCTAATAAGTAGGTACGCCTACAGGGCCACATTAAGCATTCAATGCAAATTGCAGGAAACTCAAGAAGGTTTCGCAAGGGCATTAGTTAATAGTCTTTTATCATCCTCAGATATGTAAATTTTATTATTCACGATGAAACAGTGTTCTGTTTACTGAAATATAAATAAAACAAAAAATTTTAGACATTGAAATAAAAATACTTTTACGTTTAATATTATTTTGATTCCAAAGTTTCAGATCCTTTACGGCATCCATGGTCTCAGGCAGATTGTAGTAAGTAGTTTACCGCGATATAATTCGTAAAAAGTAGTTATTTTTTCAATGAAATATAATAACATGTAGGTACCTATCTACTGCTTATACCTACTTCTAGTAGATAGCGTACACCTTCGACAATACATTACCACGGTACATTTGTTAAGCATGCACTAAACAATATACTTAGGTAACGACGTTTTTATTATTCTATTCAATACTGACCTTGAGAACAAAAGCATACATCAATCAATGAGTTATTACCTGTTAGTATACCGGAGAATACGTTTATGATGTGATCGTTACTCTCCGCGTCAGTCGAGTAGCTGGAAAGTAGGACTCCGGCCACTGTCAGGCAGAGACCAGACAAAGCCATGAATCTCGGCATATGGAAGATCTTCACCACGGCACGACACCATGATTCCAGTAAAAGTCGTATGACCACAGCTATCACTGGCACCAATGCTATATCCACATCCCATATTCTCATCTCTTCATCTGGATTAAGACCTGCTTCTCGGATTGCTTTCAGGATAATGAGACCGTACATCGAAAGCAACGCTGGCACTGTGACATGATATATGACCGCTGACACAACAATAAGCCATCCATACCCGCCATCCGGAGGCGTAGGCCCAATTTCAGGCTGAGAGGCAACCACCCTGTCTAAATGCAGGTCTTCGGTTCGATTTTCACCTCGTTCCGCTCGACTTTGGGTCTGATGAAGCTGTTCCTCCATGATTTCTCCACAAAAACAATCACTTCATGTTAAAAATATGTGTGGTCCGTAAGTTATCTATATGAAATGGGTGTGTTATCTTATCATTATCATTTCGCGTAATCACTTGCTCTATATTTTTTAAATCAGCGCCAGTTTAGTCCAACACCAAACACTATATGTCACACTTATGCAGTACATTTTTAAGACTGTTGGGTATAGTATTTTTAAGGTCAGATAGCAGTTTTCATATGAAGACGTTTATAAATTTCCAATCACAATACAATTGTATAAAACCTTCATGTTGTTTACGAGTACAGAGCGAGTTGTATCCTTCGTTTCCGAACGAAATAGTTGACGTGCAATGATGCTAAATTGAAAAACCAATTCTAAAGTGGCAAAAATGTGACATAAATAGGCACATTGTCACAAGATAGAAAGAGACTTCCGATATTGTATAAGATGTTCGAAGTATTTTTAAAGATCAGGTTTATACAAAATGAATCCGTTTGATCGACATTCGTGAACTGAATGATCGTCTTATTAGATTATTTTCCCGTTTTTCTCTAAAATGCTAAGGTATTTTCAATGAAAATATTGTTAAAATTAATATTGATAACATATAGTGTGTTTTTATGTTTATGCCAGTACGTTATTTCTGTAATAAATAGTTTTGTGTGTTCATAGTCCGTGAAGCATTGATCTTAATTTTAGTAATTACATTACATTATTGTGTGTGTTGGTGCAGGTGTTTATGGTGCAGTGCTGATGGGTAGGGTCCAGGAGTGGCGGACGTACAATGGAAACAGAGTCCGTGAGGTCTGAATTGAGCGGCCGGTCACGGCGAAGCTCAAGACACCGGCAGCACACGCACCGAAGCACCCGGTAAGATAGGTTTTAGGACTTGTTTATAGGTCTTAAGTCATAAACCAATAAAACCACGGTCAAGTACTAAGTTAATTCCTCCTTTTCCTCGGCCATACTTGTAATGAATGGGAAATTCCCCCTAGGTACATCTATGTAATTATGGTGTGATAGTGATCAAGTAATTATTAGAAGCCTGCAGCCAAATAACAGTTATTCCCGCCCTAATTATTATTGCTAGGAGTAGACCCATGCATGATAATCAATATGAACCAAAAAGAATGAAGATCTAAGAATGTACATCAAGAAATAAGTGTTCATTAATATTCAAAAGTGGTTTTAGGAATATTGTAAAACATAAAGTATGCATGGCAGGTTTATGTAAATGTTGTTAAATAATAACAGTTTTATGCTTGTGTTTATACTTACTGGCTACTTGGTATGCAGTCTGCACCAAGAAAGAACCTGATCTTTGACTGGATCTTCATTTATCTAACTTAAAGAACCTAAGATTTTCTTGAGATAACTTGGTTATTCATATTTTTTATTATAAATTCAATAAATTTAATCTATCAATATCTAGTGTGCTTGAAACAATCAATGGTGTTAGAATGCTCTAGTATTTTACCGAAATCAAAATCAACACTTACTGTAGCTAATTGGTTCCTCATTTATATGTAGTAAGCACCATTAAGCTAATAGTAAGTGGACTCAATAGTGAAATAAAAGCTCTTATTCTAATGTTAATTTAACTGCTGTAGATTTCCAATTGTATTATATTTACATGTCATAATAATACCTTTAACTGTAAGACCGGAGACCGGTCTCTTAATTTTTTTTGGTGATAAGGGAGCACATTGGCAGGTGGTGATGCACATGGCCTGATGATAAGTGATCACCGTCACCCATGGACATTTGCAACACCAGAGGCTTGCAAGTGTGTTGCCAAACCCAATAGAAACTGTATCTTTATATTTCCCTCAAATCCCATAGATTTAACAAGTTAAAAGAGTAGAAAATAAGAGTACATAAGTATGTTACCTGGTTATAATATCTTCTGACTTTTCACATCTGTTGTCACACTGTTTCACATCAGACTGCATTATTCTCATATTAATATTAAAAACGAAAATTGAAAATATAAAGAGTTATTTAAAAGAGTATCTATGGAGTTTCTTGCCGGTTCTTCTCCATAAGACCTACTTTTTGGAACCGTGCAACTAGTGTTGACATTTCGAAAGAACCTGTAATATTGGTCTACTTGAAATAAAAATATTTGAATTTGAATTTGACATTTCAGGAGCAACAAGTCACAAAGAAAAGAATCTTCAGACAACACAATGGCGCCATTTCAAACTAGTGTTAATATTAACCCTGAAATGGGCAGGGACGGTCAGGAGGTCATTGAGGTCCAAATCTTGCCACAGGATGAGAACTGGGGGGAGACCACTACAGCTGTGACAGGAAATACTTCCGAAGGCTCCCAGTCTATGGAGGATGTTAGCAACTGGCAGATTGAGTCAGATAATGGAATAGGTTTTGTCTGTACTAGGTATTTTGGAACGACAATAGCTCTTGGACTGTCTTTTGTCTCTTTTGTAAGTCCACTAGCAATGGTTGTGCTGCCCAAGATTGGCTTCTTCCCAGGATTGTCCGATAACATTGCCATACAGCCGAGTCAAAGGATACAACTGCTATCTTGCACAGCTGAGTGCAAAGGCATACTCCTTTCCCTTGCCTTCAAGCTGGTATTATTGGCAATCGGAGTCTGGGCTGTGTTTTTAAGACCAAGAAATGCCATTCTGCCAAGAATATTTGTGTTCAGAGCGATGACTCTTGTCATTTTAGCTGTCTGTATATTTTCATATTGGCTATTTTACATAGTCCAGATTACAGAAGCAACAAAAGCCCTTGCACTGGGTGAGGAAGCAATGGATTACAATGCATTAGTTTCTTACGTATCCAGTTTTGCTGATACATTATTATTTATACATTATATAGCTGTTATTTTAATGGAAATAAGACATTTGGAGCCTGTGTATTATATCAAAATTGTGAGAAGTCCTGATGGTGAAAGCAGATCATATGCTATTGGCCAGTTGAGCATACAAAGAGCAGCTGTGTGGGTCCTACAGAAGTATTACACAGAGTTTCCTATATATAACCCGTATTTGGAGAAGATACCTATATCCAAGTCACAGAGGAAAGCTCAGTCTAGTATAAAGTTTTATGAAGTGGATGGATCTACCAATGCACCGCCAGGGCAAGCTAGGTAAGTTACTCTACTTATATTACTATAAACAAAATAGAGATGTTGAAACAGAATGTTAGGTCTTCAATTGATGGTAAATAGAGGCAATCATGAGATTATTTGATCTCATGATTGCCTCAATTTGCCATTCATTGCTTCGAACAATCATTTCAAGATACAAGTTTGCAATAATACCCTTTGTTGTTGAACTACTAAGGTCACTAATAACTGTTCTTAAAGCGAAATTATACAGTTAGGAAGTCAAGTTTAATTGGCTTTTAAGAGCATTCAGTCATGGGGTAATGGATTAACCATAGTTCTAGCTAATAAAAAAATCCGCGTCTAATTTTAAAATGCGAGACGGATTGCCGCATGCTGACTGGTAGATTATAATTATGATTCTATCGCGCATTCGACTTCTGAGTCGATTAAATATAATTATGAGTTCGAACTACCAACGAAATTTTACGCATAACAAGAGTTGCCATTCTTTAAAAAAAAAATTATAAAGTTTACGAAATGTATTTTTGTAATATACTTTTCACTTCTTTAAGAAGTAGTAGGGCTTCATAATTTCGCTGATTCTAACTTATTTTTTTTTTAATTAATACTTATTTACCACTTACAAAAAAGATGCGCAACAAAGAAGGCATAAGTAAGTTGTTTCACATAAAAATGAATATTTCTTTGTGTTGTTGTCGAGTTGTTGTGATCTTACCCTAGAAAGTCTGTGATAATAGTTTATGAATATTAGGGTAACTTGTTGGTATATGAAGAGTTTCCTTCGTGTGTAGATCGACGACGGGGTCGATGGGCGGGGGCAGCGGGCGGCGGCGGGACTCGGGCTCGGCGCACAACGAGCGCTACTACGAGGAGGCGGAGCGCGAGCGGCGCGTGCGCAAGCGGCGCGCGCGCCTGCTGGCCGCCGCCGACGACGCCTTCGCGCACGTGCGCCGTGTGCGCGTCGCCTCCAACGGTAAAACTACATTTGCTACTTTCACCACTATAGGGACCAAGCCTTCGAACCTTTGAAAGCCTATAGACGTTTGCAACACCACAGATGTCACTCGCGCGTTGTCGACCCTGCAGAAACCAGTTAGGTTTCATAAAATAGGGAGTTACTAAATTGGCAGCAAACAGAATTCCTATGCTGCCAGAATAGACACTCCCCCAACGGAATCTGGTAACCTTAATCAATCGCAGAATCACAATTATTGTTGATTCGCTGCGGTCTTCTGTAAGGCGGAGGTACTTCCTCAGCCGGGCAGCTCAATTTGACCAAGAAATCTCGCTATGGCCTAACTCTAATTAAAAAACTCGCTAAGGCAGCTAGTTGTTATAGTTGTATCTGTAACCAAGTTGGGCGTGTCCGCAGGCGGAGCGCTAGGCCCGCGCGAGGCGGCGCAGGCGGTGTTCCCGTCGCTGGCGCGCGCGCTGCAGAAGTACCTGCGGGCCACCAGGCAACAACCTCGACACTCGGCTGACTCGGTAACTACATACTAATCTATACCTACAATAACTATTAGCACTTGACCCTTAAAGGTGTAACAAGTACTTACATCTATAATTAACTAGCTACTCGAACCCCACAGTCAAACCGGTAAACCGGTTTTGCGGGAAACTCAAGTCTGTATTGTGCAATAATTAATCATCATCATCATCATATCAACCGTTAGACGTCCACTGCTGAATATGGTTCTCCGCCAAGGATAATAATAAATACTAAATAATATACTCTCATTGACTTAAATACGATTTTTTATTTTATATACTTGGAGCTCTGTAAATGAGTGCATGATGAAGATATAGAAATTCCATGGCCTAATATTGTCATAATAACTGAGGAGAATTGGTACTGTTACGTTACGTTAAGACAGGTTTTTTACCAACTCGTGTCCAAATGCTTCCCATGCATATAATAATTATTATACTCACATTTACATTTACAAGAAAGAAGATTGCTGTTAACATTCCTCTTAGAGTAAGTCACTTACAAACGAGCCCAATTCTAAAGTCGAAGTCAAAATATCATTTATTCAAAGTAGGCCAAATGTAATTCGCTCTTTTTGAACGTCCACAATAAAGACAGCCCCAAAAACGCCCGCCCTTCACACTAATATTAACTTGATACCTACTACACTATTCACATATAATATTAAATAAATATAGGTCCCGTCACAAGTTTAGAGCTCTGGCCTTGAATGCGCAGATATCATTTTTTGGGTCCGTTTGGCGGGGTGTGCGGTGTGCGGAGGGTAAGCGGCCAGTGCCGGCGCCGTATTGGTGTATCGCCCAAAGTATATTCACGCACATATTGCTTTCGTATTTTTTCATCGTCATGACCTTTTACCTTTCAACAAGTAGTTCCAGTCGCATCCATCTACTAACTTCAACTTCCTTAATTAACGACGATTTGATGAAAGGAATAGGATTATTGCCAAATGATTACAATTTTTTTTTTAAATATAATTGATTATACATAGATAGATAGAATATACTTTATTGTACACCAATAATTAAAAAACACATTACATTAATTTTATTATTGATTATGTAATATTGATTCTATAGGTATCTACAAAAATAATAAATTATTATTTTTATAAAATAAACCGTGGTTATATTTTATGTTTCTCTTTTAAAATACCTATATAAAACTTCTATTTCTTTTCCATTAAAAGTAACAACTCAAGTTAATCTTACTTTTCTAAAAACACTTCGTAATATATGTGAGCACGAGTGTACGACATGCGCAAGTCTCCCCACTACTTTCGTCGAGCGCTCTAAACTCGTGACGGCACCTATACCTACCAAAAATGTATTATATAATGATTTCTATTTCTATACTATGCCATTCCAGGTGCTCGCCCACTTAGCTCGCTGCCTCTCCCAGGACGCGTCACCCCGCGCCTTCCTGGAGCCTTTCCTGGTCGAGGGTCCCGTACTCTCCGCGGAACAGGAGACCAGACCAGTCCAGAGATGGTCCCTCATCTCCGACGAGCTCCTAGCAAGACCGCTAGCTGACAATGTAGAATTCCAACTGAGACAAGGTGACATCTCTCTCATATGTACCATAAAGCAACTGCCGAAGTTCTCCCTGACCGAGGAGGTCGTGGACCCTAAGAGCAACAGATTTGTGTTACGGTTGAACTCGGAGACGTCCGTTTGACAGGAGGAGTACTGCAGTCGGGATGACTTCCGGCTTGTATGACATACGGACTACTTTTAGGTTAAGTAATAAACAGAGGTTTTGTTATGGGACGTTTATTAGAAACTGCTATCGTTTTACGGGACGATGTTCGCAGTGGATGAGCGAACAGCTTCAGTGGTATGGGTTTTGGATTCGGTTTCAGCATGGAACATGTTTTTGCGTGATGGTCGTTCGAGTATTACGTAAGCAAAGCTATCACCCCTTCGATGCTTGTGTAAGCATTCGCATAATTTTTACTAATATCTGTTCAAGTTTCTTTATTGCTAGGTTTTCATAAAACATTGTGCGAGAAAGTCTTTAAAAATGCTTCGTTCGGAAACAACTAGGGTTGCCATATGTGTTCAAAGAAAATTATATAAATATCATCAACAAACAAACTAAACAAAACTTCCCCCCATCACACACACGTTTGTTACTTACGTAATACTTAAACGCCCTATACGTAGATGTTTCAAGTCTGGACGTTTGTGTTTACAAAAAAAAACAGCAGTAAATCCCACAGTGGCAACATTTTATAAAAATAAATTAGCTTGTACAAAATATCTTAATACGTGCCAGCTATTAATGAAATATTACAATTCATATTTCTCTAATAGCAGCCAGTTATGAAATACACGAATATATACATTTGTGTTGCCATACTCAATAATTGAATATGACACCACGAATTTATGTATTAGTGTATCCTTGTTAATGACTAGCTTCTGTTTATTGTCCTGTATAAAACAGTTCCACGATCGAAAATCATGGGCATAAACCCAGCGACTGTCCCACAACTGGGCACGGGTTTCCTCTCATTTGAGAGGGATAAGGCTATAGCCCACCACGCTAGCCTAGTCTGGTTTAGCAGACTTTACACGCTATCGAG
This sequence comes from Craniophora ligustri, assembly GCA_905163465.1. Classification (NCBI taxonomy): domain Eukaryota; kingdom Metazoa; phylum Arthropoda; class Insecta; order Lepidoptera; family Noctuidae; genus Craniophora; species Craniophora ligustri. The sequence continues at coordinate 1,391,038 of LR990963.1, forward strand.
AAAATGTTTCAGGCATACGGGTGTTCTCACGATGTTTCCACCGTTTGAGCATGTGATTAATACGCACGTAACTTCGAAAACTCAGCGTACCTTTAATTTATCTAGCTTTTGTTAGTATCTTGATCATGAACTGTTCATGTATATTATACAACGGTATTAAGGTTTGATAGACAATTTTGTTATGAATTTAGTATAACAAGACTTTTAGATTAATTAATATTATACTCAGGGCTGCCAGTAAGCAACGACGCGATTATGCCATTTAGCATCTCAAATTATACCAAATGCGATGGTATTATACCATACTGCCCATTGGCATGACCTTTTTTGTGAGCGTCTTGCTTTTGTATCGAATTATACCAAATGATCATGGATACCACATGGATACAATACATCGTCCAATTATACCAATTTGGTATCAAAAGATACAATTTGGCAGCCCTGATTATACTGATAAATATATTCATGAGTTTCTAACGCCTTGGATTCATGTTGAACGAATCGGGCAATGTTGTCTTTGTAAAATCAATCAGTTGATAAATCCTCAACCTTATTTTAATGATTATAAGGTCGATGACTTGTCAACCGTAAAAACCTTTATATGGATAATCTTTAATGAACTTAATATTCATTTGAAAACTCAATGGAATCTCATGATTATCTGAATCTCAAATAATTTAAGTGACCTTGATATTTTGTCGCCATTTTGTTAAATTATGAAAGACTAGACTGCATTTAATGTTTTGTATTTAAACTGTAGGTATAATTTGTACATTGTGTCATATTTTGCAAATGTATTAAGCACAATTGTTAGAATAAGGCGTAGAATAAATATTTGTAAAAGTAAAGCTGAATCTACACGAGACGTATTTTTCTATTACGTAACTGACGTAAATAAGCTTGACAGATGACAGTTAAGTCAGCAAAAAACGCGCAAAGTAAGATGTAATTATTACAATATAACATTGTTTTCATTATTACTTTGTACTACATAGGAGTGTTTATCAAAATCCTAAAAAGATAAGGGATTATGCGATTTTGAAAAGGGCTGGCACCCAATTTGACTCTCAATGGCACACAGTTGTCATTGTCAAATCATAAATAACGTTTGTTGAAATATTTTCAACCTTGTACCTCAGCTCAGTCTGTAGTCCTGATAATATGCATTCCAAGACAAAAGGAAATACGTTCCATGTGTACATTTAAAACCAGTGGATCTAAACAGTGAATCTCAAATATGTATATTATCTCTAATTATACCATATCATAGGTCTCTATTGTATTTATTGTGTATTAAAATTAATATTTGGCAGCTATTTAAATGTAGGTATAAAATATTACTAAATGGTATATTTTGAAATATTTATGGAAGTAAATTTTGAACAAATTGTATTCAGCTAATTATTGTACAAAACATTAATTTAATAAATATTTTTAAATATATCAAAATTATTAAAAGACAGTTGGAAGACTGGATTATTATAAAATTTTTGAACTGTTTACATAATGCATTGAATGTGGTTGTGCTTAGAACAATTTATAGATGTGTCGCTGAATTGACCAAAGAGCGCTTGGAATTTGTAGCTAATTGTTACATATCATAAGGTTTATATTCCGTTCGACGTGTAATTGTGGCAGCTTGTAATTGTTGATCGTGAAATCGTAAAAATATTTCTCGATTTCGTAAAAGACTATCGATTTGAAAGTACGAATAAAAAGTTAAAATTAAAGAAATGATCTCTGAAGCTTAATTAGCAGGTAGGGTCAATTAAGAGAGAAATTATTATTATTCAATTTAAACTTCTAAATAGAAACCGTTAGAGGGTGGCATACAAGCTTACGGCCCCGCCTGATGGTAAGCGGTTACCGTAGCCTATGGACGTTTGCAACGCCAGAGGTGTCACTCGTGCGTTGCCGACATTGTAAAAACCTTTTCACTCCTCTTTTGAGGAACCCCACACTACTTTCGTTTGGGAATACCTCGGGGTTTTATTCCACAGCCTGATTATGCGTGGTGGATATTGTCCAAGGTAACATTATAGGTTAATTTTTTCGGCAGGTTTCTTTTTATTTTGAGATTAGGCCTTTTTTAGGCCGTGCAGCAATCGCTGTATCTACTCCAATGCTCAAATCGCAGCCTTTTGTAAAATGCTTGTGCCTGCTTAGTATTAAGTATTGTAGCTAATCAAGATTACAATTTCGATGGAATATTTTAGTATTAGGTATTAGAACATTTTGTAATTATTTAATTGTATAGATGATGTTTTGAACGAATAATTCATGAATTCCTATGAGGCCAGTTTTGGAATTAAATTTTTACATAAATGCCAAGTTATTTGATTTTTATAATATGAATAATGGCTGGAAATAAGTGAAATCAAAGGTTAGTTTTATAGATTTGTTATATTAAATGAAAGTGTCGCCTCAAAACAATGCACAAAGTATTTGCCTATAGATATAATTATGCACAATATCATAATTGTTGTAAAACAATTTGTACACTTTTGTATTTTTTAAATAATATAAAGTGAATTTTGTATTTTTGCTTTTTTTTTCGTTTCCAGTCAAACGTTTACTACTACTACTAGTGGGGAAAATATTCCCAAATGAATAAGATGCCACTTCTTCTTGATGATGCTTCTGTGCCACTAACGTTTAAACTGTAACAATTATAGTAGTTAGAGGAATACCCTTTTTTATACTATATTTTCAACATTTAATCGAAATTGTAGTGTACAGACTTTTTCTAACACAAGTTGAAACAACGCTACAAGAGGATGAAAAAACGCTTTCAAAAGAATACCAAATACCAAGTGAAAACAGTCAACGAAAGATATTTTATCTACGTGACCCTTTATATCTTTAGTATGACCTGTAAATGTCGTCCTATTTATATATTCGGATTACTATATACAGAGTGACTTAAGTACGATGGTATTGCAAGGTAAAACTGTGGAATTTGTCATTAAAGATTCTGCGTCATTTAATTTGTCAATCTGATTAATGCTATCTGTACTTATTGATAAATAATAATTTATTGGAGTATGGACAGTACAAAGGACCAAGTAATTGGTGCTGTATGATTCAGTCTCTTGTAGTGTAATACCCTACCTTGCTTATCTGTATTATATTATATTATTATATGTATATAGATTAGTGCATATTGTTGGAATGGCTACGTACTATCTAACATCACATTGTCACATAATAGTTGGTAGTAGAACAACCTTTTGTAAAATAAAACTTAATGTCGGGATATATACCATCATCATCAACCAAATATGTCCCATTGCTGGGCACAGGTCTCTCAATTGAGAGGGATTAGGCTATAGTCTACCACGGTAGCCTACTGCGGGTTGGCAGACTTAGCACGACATCGAAAATCTCTCAAGCATGCAGGTTTCCTCACGAAACTAATAATTTACAAAAATAAAAATGTTTTTCTACGTATCGTCATCAATGAGCAACAACTGTCGTTCACTGGCCGTCATCTAGGCGCGTCTTCTTTCAAAATAAAAGGGATTAAGCGATTAGGTCGTGGATAACAAATAAAGGAAATGAAATTATTTCTAACAAAGTAACAAATTAGTTTATTTATATTATCTCAGAATAATATCACTTAAAAATAATCACAGAACAACTTTTTACGGATATTAAAGTTAGTGAACATATTAATCTGCAGGATAACTTCCTTATTAGTCCAGTGCCTCCAAATGCGACAGCTTCGTGGGTCGCTTCGATTCTCAGGTCCCGGAAAACATTGTTGAGACTTTCTCTTAATAGTATGGAATTGTGCTCAGTTAATGGCATTATGCTTGCCTGTTTGATTGAAAGCCCAGATTTCTGCGACTATTGAATAAATCAGACCAGTTATTTTACGTATTTAATAACATATATACCATCACACTTTTCGTTTCCGAAAGGTAAGACAGAAGTATACTAATATACACCGACATTTCGACGGTGTGCGTCTTATGTAATGGGGGAGAACCACCCAATAACACTGTTCGACCTGGGAATCGAGCCAAAGACCTCTTACTTGCTGGGCAGTCGCACAGTACGACCACTAGACCAACGAGGCAGTGTATTAAATACATGTAACTTATTTCTAAACGTGTAGAACTATCTAACATTATCATTATGGAAGCTCGCAGCCATGGGCAGCGCGCTGTATGCCGTCGATGGCGTGTACATATGCCTGATGAAGCTGCACCTAGACTGCCGCTTGGGTAGGCAGAGAAATAGCCATAAAGCCACCATACCCAGGGTCACGCAGAAAGATACCACGGCTATCGTGAAGCCTATGCTGTGCATTTCTTTGCAGGTGAAGTATTTAGCCTTGAGATCGAAAATGCGCGCGTTGAATAATGGAGTCGGAGTTGCGCACCTGAAAATGAGGTAAGTCTATTATTTATTTATTCTTTATTATTGTGTCAAGTTTGTGATCAAGCGGTTAGCCGCTTAATTAAATAAATTAATTGTCTTCTTAGTGCAGATAGTAAATTTATTTTGCGACGGAAAATTGTTTTTAACACAATTGCGGGAAATTGCGTTGTTTGCATTGAACATTTCTTCCGTAGTCTAAATAAAAAAATAATGAAGTAGTTGACCCTCATGCTTTTATAGTCAACAAACAACAATTACCTCACTGATTAAAAGATCTGTTTAAATATTTATAGCATTTTCTCACCGGAAAAGTTATTTTCATCTGATAACGATAACGTTGGTGAACAAGAGATCGTGAGTCACGCCTACACGGAGCATAATTTAATCTATAGTTAGCGGCATTGTCGTAGATCATAACAACGCGAACAAGGTCAGTTAGAACATAACTCGCATGCAAGTGACGATACTATTGTGTGCTATTTTCGCGCCTTTTGTCTGATAATAGTTAGAAGTGGCGAGGAAATAGTGGAATAGGTCGTTATAAAAAAAATGGCAAGAAAAATGAACCAAAAAGTAGACCAAAAGGTTTAGAAACGTAGCAGAATTTAATTATGTTATTGAGGACGGATGAGTAAAGTAGGTTCTATAAAAGGCTGGAATTTACGTATTCATGTTTGACCATTTAATTGTATGACCTCGTCTCTCAATTCTTTTATAGTGATCATAGTTTGAAATAAATGATTTTCCTGCTTGGTTCGCTTGGGTACTGTGTAAAATACGTTTAGATGTTACAATGCTATTTATAAAATATCCTAGTTACAAACTCACCTCAGATGTTCGTAAAGCTTCTCAGAAATCTGCAATTCCTTGATCCATACTATGTCACAGTCGCATTTCCAGGGGTTGCCTTGCAAATCCAGCTCAACCAGGACACCAAACGGCGTGGCCAAGGATTCATCCAATTTGGATAACCTTGACCCTTTTAAAGACAGCCTTTCTAGTGTAAAAGTGTCTGGATCAGATAGCACTTCACGTCCAAACGCTAATTTGCTAAACGTTGTTAAGTTCCTGTTCCTCTCCAGTTCCAAAGTTTTCAAAGAACGGCAATCTTGGAATGTGGATTCCGTAACTGTACTTATTTGCAGATTATTCAGTTTTAGGACTTTCAATGCTATTACTTCAGCAAATTCTTCGCTAAATATGTCTGTTATAGGATTGTCGGACAAATCTAGGTATTCTAAGGTATACGGCAGTTGGAACACTTCGCTTAATTTGTTGTTCGATACTATGAGCTTCCGTAGATCGTAAGCATCAACAAAAAAGTTATCAGGGACTGTGGTCAGATTGATCCCACTAATACTAACCGTTTGGATCTTGTCTGTCAGTCCAGAACCACTCCTATCGAACAAATTGGAGTCCTCCAAAGACGGTCCCAAGTTGTTATTGTCCAATACAATTTCATTTAAACTGCTCAAGTGATGGAACATTAAATTAGTGAATTTGGTGAATCTATTGTTTGCAAGGTTCAAATATTGCAAATTCTTGACACCTCTAAAAGTTTCCTTGTCTACAAATTCTAGCAGATTATTACTTAAATCTAGGCTCTTCAGTTGTGGTAACTGGAAACTGTTCGAACTGATCTCTATTATGTTGTTATTGTTCAATATTAATTCCACTAGAGTGTTCGATTTGAGTAAAGTGGACGATTGTACGACAGATATGTTAATGAATGACAAATCTAGCGAGTGTACTATATCGGGTAGTGTGTAATTATTTTGTAGAATATCCGAGTGTCCGTGCGCGCACTCCACTTTAGCACCTTCAAAATCTTGATTTTCTACATCTTTGTTCCTTTTGCACAAACAAACAACACTATCACAGATAGATGAACAGTTCACTTGAATAATAAAAGTGAGAAATAATAAGTGAACGAGCATTTTCCTTCAAGCTCTACTCAGGTACTGTGCGATAAGTACGAAAACATATCGTGGCTAGATAAATTCTTATCGACATTTATTTGGTCATTTCACTGCTTGCATCGCGCCGTTGTGAATTTACAATGGATAGTTGTTATCAGTTGAAACATGAAAGACGTGTTACATTTTATTGCGAGTGCAACTTTTCTTTTTGAAGATAAATTACGTTTTCTTTTGTATCGAAATTCTGCGTTGCTCTCTATTACCGTATTGTACTCAAATACCTTATAACACAACGTGGTAAATTGCTGATAAGAGTTCAATAGAATCGAATTATGACGTGACTGTTACTGACGTTAATGACATCATATAACTAACAAAAAGTGTCTATTTGTTCACTACTACTCTTCTAGTTTATTAAATATAGAGTCGAGGTGGTTATATGTATTGTTTTGACAAGGTTTTATCAACCTAACCTCCTTTCGACATTATCGGACGACGATCTTTGTAAAAATAGCGCAGTTGCCTATGGCTAGGACGATTTGGTAAGAAGATAAGCAATGATTGAAAGGCCGATGTCTGTATATTATAAATATTGAAGAAAAAATTATACAGGCGCTATTTCTTGGAGCAACAAAAGCTAAAATAATTTTTTTTTAAGGATTATTGTCCGTCTGTCTACCTGTACACGCACGCAGCTAAGACGAAAGTTAGAATTCTATAATAATGAAACACGTATTTATTTTAATACTTTATTATTATTATCTAAACAATTACACGAGATTGCGCTGAAGCCCGTCAATATTTTCGCTTATAACACGATCAGTTACAGTATAATCTGGCTAAATATTATTTTTACACATTTACTAACATTATACCATACAAGAACGATAATAATAATAATTGTACGGTATTTATTTTGAACAGCGCCATCTAGTTCCGAGCTAAGCAAAATTTGTTACGGTTACAAGATGTATGATAAACTACATAGATATTTTTTTGTAAATACATATAGATATATATAAAAAACCATGACTCAGATTCAAATTACCATACTCAACATAGAAACGTTTATCCTCACTATGAATCAAACATAAATAATGGAGTCTAAAGATTTGATATTAATTTCTTACACTTACGCGAATATAAGACATTGAAATAAACCTACTTTTATACATATTATCATCGTACATAGATAGTATTTAATCCTGATGATTCGGATCATTTACAACATTCACAATCACGGGCAGATTGGATGTTGTGAAAATAACGTCTTATATTGAATAGTTAATTTGCCTTATTCTCGAGTCAATAGTTGACCAATGTTTTGAGTAATATTGGACCACATCAATGGCATTAGGCGTTTCCAGATAAGAGATCGTCTCTCATTCAGGATTTCTGACAAAAGGGATCCAATATTTATTGAAATAACTTCAAGAGCTGACTTTGAAAACGTTGGGCGATAATTATGTAATTTCCAAAATCCCTTATACAAGCGATATTATGTACTGATGTACCTAGTTACTGACGCCTATATACGGCTTTCTATACCTTTTTGGTACTTTACACATTCAAAGTCACAGCTAACCAGAATACACATATAATTAAGATATACAAAACATAACATATACCTTATTTATTTTAAAATCTGGCGCGTGTAGCTTGCGTGGTACTCTTGGTACTGGGATCTTCGTGTGCCTGTAACAAACATATAGAAGAATACATTGTTGATCTATTTTTATTATTTAGGGTTTTTAGGGAGCGGAAAGCCCGTTACGCATAGACCCGCCCCCGGGGGAGGCTACGGGGCGTGTCGGACTCCGCCCATTGTGGGCGTCTACCGATTAAAAATCGCACCCGTCAACGCCGTTAGTCCTATTACCGGGGGCCATGGGATTCGTGAAAGCATTAACCACGACCCCGACGGGCTTTGGTACAGCTGTGCCACCTTAACTATTAATCTGCGTGGTTATTTCATGCTTTCTGTCCAGCAAAAGACGATTCGATAACTTATGACTTAAGGATCATAAAGGTCACTTCAAGATATTTAAATTAGACTTTTATTTGTAAAATAAATAGAGTTGATTTTCAAAGCTTTGGAAACAGTTTTCTTTGGTCACCTTGATAACTATGGCGGTGCGGGGTCCAGTATTCCACAGCTGGGCCGACTGGTCCACGAAGGCAGCCTCTACTGCCACGGTGTAGAGGCCGGGCACCGCCACGCTCACCAGCTGCTGCGCCGAGAAGAAGTCCCGCACCGGCGTCACCGTCTGCACGGCCGTCAGCACCGGCGGGATATTTGTCAGCTCTACCGTCTGCAAGATACCGTCTCATATTAATAATAAAATAATAATAATAATCAAATACTTGATTGACATTTGGGTTTTACAAAAGTATGAAATCCCTGACTCCTTCGCTAGTGTTAAACTATATCACACCAAAAACACTTTCATGTAAAATAACTCCACGACTCGCACGGTCAAAAAGTTATTATATATTTTCCTATTCTTCTCTTTTGTGACAATATCGATTCCGCATCGGGGCTCCAACCATTTCCATAGTAAATTTGTACTTACTTTTTCATTGGTGCGTGGATGGGGTGTGGCGGTCACTGTAATCTGTACTCCTTTCACTTGACGTACGCGTTGGCGTTTGCTGTTACAAAAAAATATGGTTATAAAGACATGGAAAAGCCGGTAACGAATAGTAGCAGCAGAAATTTGAAATTAAAAATGCACTACTATTCTGTGTGAACAATAATAGCAGCTAATAAATAAGACATTTTTTTTCGTTTTAGCATTAATCACTTGTAGGACTGTATGTCAGAAGTTTTTTGACTTACGCTTGACTGCCAGTTCGTCTGATGTTAATCGACCCTGCGAACTATTATGGAGTGCGCTTACCTCTCACACTGACTCACTGGGGAAGTTCATTCCACATTTCAGCGGTACGCATGATAAAAGGGGGAATTAAAGCGTTTTGTTCGAGTTTTTGGAATTACCACCACGAACCGATGTTGCTTTTTTGTACTTCTGGTCGCTCGTAAAGAGAGCAAGGAAGAACAATATTGTGGAGATCTGATGCACATGTAAAATTTCTGAGGTTTATAAGTTTCTAATACTAAAAAAGTTACTTTTGAATAAGCGTGACGGTCATACGACTTTAATGGTTTTTATGTGGTAATGGTTTTAATGGCTTAAGCGAAAATTGCTCAAAGAAATTTTGACTTCAAAAAGACGTGATGTCAAAGCGTGTGGTGATCCTGACCTGAGCATGGGCGGCGGCAGCACGACGCCCTCGAGCTTGAGCGCCAGGCGGTGCGACAGCGGCAGCGTGGCGGCGTGGTCGGCCGCCGCCGCGCCCGGCGCCGCGCGCCACGCCGGCGCCAGCGACACGCGGCACAGCGCGCCGCCCGCCCCGCCCGCGCCGCCCGCGCGCCCCGCCCACACGCCCCGCGCCCACACCGCGCCGCCGCTGCACGCGCGCACGGCGGCCAGCACCGCGTCCATGTGCTAACAGACAGACCCACATGAGGCTTTATCCTACAACGACCAGCCATCTATTCTGATAAATTGAAGTGAAGAAGCGATTCCCACTAAGACGGGCCATCTGATAGGTCTCCCAATCAGACTAAAGTGACTATGGCTATTTTAATACCTTTGAAAATTGACCGGCACTAGAATTTTCCCCTGCATCGCGGAAATTTTTCAAAGATAAATAATATAAATTTGAGATAATTCGAAGGAAACTTTGGTGTTAAGCAACTTGAGTGATGACGTCTAATGACTGAGCAAACTTCATATCGACCGATAAATTTCATTGATCGGTATCCCGAATGCACACGCTTTTAACCGACCAGATTATCGACCGATGAACTTCATTGGTAACAACCAACTTAAAGTCTAATGAAAATGCGCCTTGAGGCATCTTGGATATTAAAAAACAAATATCTACAAAAAAAAAGAACCACTTACCCTATGAGTAATCCCTGGGCTACATTCAAAGATCTTGGTGGATATCTCAGTGAGTGCCGTGTAGGCGGACAGCGCGATCATCTCCTCTAGCGTGGTGGGCTTGAGGTCCACGTGGTCCAGCTCGGGCGGCCGCTCCTGTGTGGTGGACGTGATGCGCTCCAGGAACTGCGCCAACTGGCTGTACGTGTGTTGAGAACTGTGCCGGTTTGTTAAGGTTTGTTTGGAATATTCGTCGAGGCTTTCTACAATTTAAGCAGCGCCATCTATTGCCGAATAGATTAATTAGTAACTTACCTCTCTAAGTAACTGAACGTTTTTTTTTCTAGATTATTTAAGTTCCTAGAGAATTTGTTAGCTTATATTAGAGGAATACTACGTCATTGATGTCTTCAATATGTAATTTAAAAAAAAAATATTAGTAAAAAAAATTCAATATGTAATAAAAACTTTTGGGAGTAAGAAGGCTGAATGGAGTGCTGTCCTTCGTCACTTCACAATTTGCGCGGGATTTTTTCTTTACATTTATCTTTAGGACGCATGACGTGTAAAATAATTATTAATTCCGATAATTATGATTATTAGGAAAACCTTTTTGAATAATTTTGTGTACCCTTTTTAATAAATTAAATACCCTTTTGATCCATAAGAATATATCATTATTTAGATAGTAGAACAATGTTGCTTATGATGTCAGCTATTTATTCCTGCGAAGTTGTTGGTGTTATAAAAATGACCCTGTATAAGATTAATAGATACTAACGGCCGGTCCCGGCTTCGCACGGGTGGACATTAATGCAGCGACGTTTTTGCAACATTATTTATGCCCCGCCTATTGGTCGTATCGCGATGTCATATAGCCTATAAACCTTCCTCGATAAATGGACTATCCAACACAAAAATAATTCTTAAATTCCAACCAGTAGTTCCTGAGATTAGCGCGTTCAAACAAAAAACAAACTCTTCAGTTTTGGGTATAATATTAGTATAGAATGGTTGGTATAAAAAGGATACATGTGCAGGTGTCTGAGCGTGGAGTCGTCGGCGTGGAAGGCGGTGCGTGCGATGGCGCCGTACGTGTTGGCGGCCGCAGATACAGCGCGAGCTGCTTTACGCACGGCCATCGCGAACGCGCCCGCCTTCAGTGCCGGGTCGCGACTGCTCTATTTACCACAGTACACGGTTATTATCATACGATAATACTTACGTTATTTTTGGTTTTACGACAAAAGTTACTGAGTCAAAGTTGTAGAGAATAACATTTGCAACAAAAAATACGTTTATAATTTTTTTATGAAACCTATAGTTTTATGAGATAAACCGTAAAAACATTTTTTCCAAGATGGCGGCCAGGGGATATGTCCCCTGGCCGCCATCTTGGAAAAAATGTTTTTCAACTTAAATGTTTTTAATAAAATATATAAATAACTTTAATGTATTTTAACTTAAATTCGAGTTTGTGGGATCGCAGCCTATGGGCTGCGATCCCACAAACTCGAATTTAAGTTCACACTGACCCCTACTTGATATCTAAAAAATAAAATTGCGTCCTCTGAGAAATGTAATTTTGGGCCAAAAAAAGATAACATTTCAATTGACAAATAGGCAATAATAATAATGAGATCTGTTACCTGCGAGTAGGTGTGCGCGATGGCGGGCGGCGGCTGCGTGCACATGGTGCGCGCGGCGTGCGCGGCGCGGGCCAGCGCGGCCAGCGCGGCGGCGCGCGCGCGCAGCCACGCGGCCGGCAGCGGCGCGCACGCCGCGCAGCCCGCGCACGCGCCCGCGCAGCCGCCGCCGCCGCCCGCGCCGCCCGCGCCGCCCCACCCGCTGCACACCTCCCACGCCGAACTCGCTTCCTCTAGCCCCGTTATACCTGTGTGACAAGTTATTGCCCTTCTCTATATCTACGGTGTATCACAAAAAAAAAATGTTGACTTTAAAGTTGGTTTACGGACGATAATTTTACGTGATTACGACCGAATCGTGCCTCTCTATCGCTTGGTCCACGCTCTCGCTTACACAACACGGAACGTGAAAATTTATCGTGCGTGCAACCAGCGTTTATCGATTTATAAGACGTTATCACGTCAAATAAGTTTGAACAAGTTATCTTAGTGATATCTGTTACAGACTGTCCAGCCGCCTGGGCGACGTGGTGTGTCAAACTCCGCCAAGCTTCGGTGTTTTTCGACTAAAATCCGAAACCCGTCAACGCCACCAGCCTTATTGCCATTGGTCATAGGTTTGCTAAAACATTCACCACGACCTCGGCACGCTTCGGTCCACCTCTGGTCGCTGGACCCCGGCTAAAAGCGAGGCTTTGCTCGCCTCGCATCCTCCACGCAGGCGCGAACACGCGCGCCGCCTACTTCGGGCCATTCTCAGACAGGACGGCAGACTCCCTAATCACGCCCACCCGCTGGCCACAACTCATGGAGGTCAAAGATCTATTTGCGCCCTCCAGCGCTCTTTGCGCCGCTTCTTTGGCGTGTATACTACATAATACTTAAACACGAACCACATAGTTAATTTAAACACATACATATCTTTTTCCTCACAAAAATTATTAACACGAGATTCTACTATATATATTTTTTTGTTGGTTGACAAATTCTCTACAATAATGTCTGTTCAGTATGCTTACCGTCTTCGATGAGCTTAGCGTCTGCAGCAGCCGCGCGGTACACCGCGGTCAGCCACCGCTGAGCCGTCTCGCTGGGCGCCTCTTCTGACAACCGCTTCAGTATAGATGCTGCGAGCTTGTGATGACCGTACCTGAGCGAATATTTTATTGTTTGTGAACGAATAAATGACTATAAAAGGTTAATATCTCCGAACCGACTTTTATTGAATTTTTAGTTAATATAGGTATAAGCATATTGGATAAAAAACTAAATCAAAATTCAGACGAAATATCGGTCAAAATCTAATTCTATATATATAAAAAATAAAAACTCACCGTAATGCAGCCCTAGCGACCCTGTACCGCAGCCAGCCGTCGGCGGGCGCTATGGCGGCGAGGATCTTGTCCTGCCAGGCGGGGCTGATGGTGTGTGTCAGTGCCTTGGCCGCCCGCTCCTGGAACAGGACTGTGCACAGCAGCACCAGACCCGTGCCGTCGTCTGGAGGATTCTCTATCGCGTTTTCACTGCAAGAGAGGACTTTTGGTCTAAGCCGTGAATATGAACTGATGGGTGGAGTTGTTTGGGAGTTTTTGGATATATCTGCTCGTGTGACGATGTAATGGTGGTATTTTTATTTATACCACAAGTGCGGCAAATTAGTTTACGGCCCGTTTATCCACCACAGATTTCGCTTGCGGTCAGAATAGTCACTTCCCTAACGAGCTCTGGTAACCGTTTTCCTTATTCACTCGCAACACAATCGAAACACAATTATTGTAATTTCACTGCGGTCTTCTGTAAGGCGGAGGTACTTCTCTAGTCGGGCAGCTCAATTTTAGTGAGGAACATCTTCTGTCTCCCTAACTTTCTATCATCTAATTATTTTTGGAAAATGGACTTAATAAGTTAATTGTCCCATACCGCTGCAGTCTGGCGAGCACGTGGTGCAGCGCGGGCAGCGCCGGCGCCAGGTGCGCGGGCGCGTGCGGCGCGCCGCCCAGCGCCGCCAGCGCCTCCAGCAGCGCCGCCGCGCGCCCCCCCGCCCCGCCCCCCGCGCCGCACGCCTGCAGCGCCGTGCCCACCACGCTGGCCGTGCGCCCCGCGTACACAACAGCCTCGGCTCGGCTCAACTGCACCTGTATTACGAGTTCACTACTTACCACTACACCTATTTTATTGACCAAATTTTCCTGATAGTTCCACTAGGATTGGGAGTCATTCAAGTATTACGTGAACTCTAAGCGACTACTCACACGTATTCTGCTAAAAATAAGGAAAGCAAATACCCCATCGCTTTAGGGACTATTCACACTTATTTAGCACTATTAGTTTCTGCCACCCTCATGGGAAAAAGGCGTAAGTGTATGTTGTAACGAGTCTTTTTGCTCAATACATGCCTTCGGCATAATTAGTCTGTTTCACATCACTAATTTGATTTTAATTTTTATCTGTGGTATTTTTTCGAGGTTTGACATAAGTGACAGATCGGACGGCTCTTCGACCCGAATCTACCGGTTGATGATTCAAAAATGAATCCTCGCTTTTAAGTTTTTTATCTAGGCGAATCCTAGCCATCCTCGGCTGGATTGCGCATAATTTCAATGCCATAGTACGGCGTTAATAAAATTCCTGTCGTGGCGCCGTGATGACGTCCCAATAAGTTTGTTTTGCCTGATGTCTTTGGTGTGAGGTGACCGCATGGCGCATTTCATGGTTTGACGAAGGAAGGAGGACTAAACGGTGAGATCCATCAATTTTTAAAGTGCCCTTTGACGGATTTTTCACTTTGCCTCATCGTGCCTTAACCTGCCAATTTTGTTACAGCCTATGGTCGAAGTCTCATACTGAAACATTTTAATTTCCTTCGTATTTCGAAGAGGAAGTAACGGTAAGACCTTTTGTATGCTAAAATGCCGCGTCTCGGGTTTATCACTTTGCCTTACCGTATTCTAATCCATAAAATTTGTTACAGCCCGCTATTGGCGTTTCTTCTAAGGGTTTCTTACAATGGTTTCTTCCAATGGTTTTTCCATTTGTTTGTTCCCGTGTTAAGTTCTGGCCTTTTCCAGCGCTCACCCGACGCTAACCACTTCATATGGTTTTATTTAAGTTATTTGTCTATATAACTACCCTCTGGTATGTTTAATTTCAACTTAATTTAACTTTTAGTTAGTCAAGCTTAAGATGCAATAATTTCCCTTATTTAAATAATTTCCTGTAGTACAATAATTTCCTTTATTTAAATAATTTACAATAGTTAATTTTAACTAGTTATTAAAATAGTTTTTTTTGTAACTATGTTATTTTGTTGCCTGAAAGCTACGGGCCTGTTAATAAAGAAACAAAAGGGACTTCTTGTTTGATTTCTTTATTCAGCCTCCCACTGGACGATTAAAGGTTCAATCCCTCTTTTTTTTTTAGGAGCTACACATCACCTTAATAAAACATCTTTCATTTATCCCCTACACATTCTATTGATCTCAATCTCAACCCACAAATTATATTTTTTTAATTTTTATTATTACAATGTATATGTAGTTTATGTCCATAGAAAATAATTATTTTGTATGGAGACACATACGCGCCCGTATAGCTTTGCTTATTTTTAGCTGAATAAATGTGAGTAGTCCCTTAGTGTTTAACCGTTGTGTTTAAAAAAAACATATGTCATATCGTAAACGTCTCTTAAGCAAACAAAGAAATTAACCATTGTATTGAACTTTATATGAATATAGTACTTACCAAACAACGCAACGCAACTCGAAGCGCTTTTATGTTATTTGGGTTGTCATCCTCTCCTGTCGCGATGACTAACGTCTCAAGAGCCAACATCAAGTCACCACCCTCCACCGGCTGATATTCTTCATAGCTAGAACGAAAACTAGTCATTAGTTTGAGTAAGTTATTAATTCTACCAGAGGCAAATGATAAATGTATCTGCCTAGAAATTGGCGAAATATCGTATGCTATTTGGAAGGCTACCAAATTTTAAGGATTCTCTACCAGATTCTTCGTTCTATCATATGGTCATACCACAGCAATTATTGACTTCTTCCTACACATTTTACATATTTTTTTTATTTGGAAGTATCTTGACAAACTAGTATGTTTGGGGGGAGGCTTCGTCCAGCAGTGGACGTCATTTAGCTGAAATAATGATGATGATGATTTGACAAAGTCCTACAGCAAGCAGTGGACAAAAATATAGGACTGATCGTGATGTTTTTTTTTCACCCAGCAGTGAATGAATAAAGGCTTGGTGCTGATGATGTTTTTTAGTGATGATGTGATAAAATTTCCACGAATTAGTAAAGTAAATGGTTTATACCAGTGTACTATCAGGCGTGTGAGTACGTTGGCGGCAGTGGCGGCTCTCGTCAGGTCAGCAGATAGGGTTGCTTCGGTGCAGTACACACGCAGGGCTGCACAACCGCCTGTAGGAGACGCCGCTGCCGCACAAACAGCCGGACAAGACACCAGTTTCTACATATATGAAAAAACAAGAGTATTACTTAAAAACAAAATTTGAAAAAAAAAAAACACAAAAGTCAAATCTGAACCAAATTGAAATGGGACCACACAGGAAGCACCACCATTCAGGTAATAAAAGAATCATCAAAACCGGTTCACCTAGTCGAAAGTACCGAAAAAAATTATCGTATTGACAACCTCCTTCATTTTGGAGGTCGGTTAAAAATTGACTTGATTACTTACAAACACATAGCCACTAATAAAAGCATGTGGTTGCTTTGTCATCGACCAAATGAAGTACCCGTTTAAGCTCACCTCCATGACTTGCAAGCACAGCATTGTATGCTCCATCTCCTGGCTGTCAGTAGCAGCTCTAACGAGCTTCTCCACACAGTCCGCTGGCCATAGGGCTGCATGTTCAGCCAGTTTGCGGAGACCAAGCAGTGCAGCACGACGGACAGAGGAGCGGGCATCGTTCATTGCTATGCTTAGGAGTAACTCCACCTAAAAGAGATTTTATGCTGCATACAGAGACACCTAAGTAATCAAGTAATGTCGATGATACTGATGCAGGCACAGTAAAACTCGAATGAGTTTATACTTGTGTGGTTATTACTTTAAATGAATAAATAAAAAACAAGTATAGGTCCCGTCACGAGTTTAGAGCTCTGGCCTTGAATACGCAGATATCATTTTTTGGGTCCGTTTGGCGGGGTGTGCGGTGTGCGGAGGGTAAGCGGCCAGTGCCGGCGCCGTATTGGTGTATCGCCCAAAATACATTCACGCACATATTGCTTTCGTATTTTTTCATCGTCTTGACCTTTTACCTTTCAACCAGTAGTTCCAGCCGCATCCATCTACTAACTTCAACTTCCTTAATTAACGACGATTTGATGAAAGGAATAGGATTATTGCTAAATGATTAGAATTTACGTTTTTTTAAAATATATATAGATAGATAGAATATACTTTATTGTACACCAATAATTAAAAAACACATTACATTAATTTTATTATTGATTATGTAATATTGATTCTATAGGTATCTACAAAAATAATAAATAATATTTTTATAAAATAAACCGTGGTTATATTTTATTTTTCCCTTTTAAAATACCTATATATAACTTATATTTCTTTTCCATTAAAAGTAATAACTCAAGTTAATCTAACTTTTCTAAAAACTCTTCGTAATATATGTGAGCACGAGTGTACAACATGCGCAAGTCTCCCCACTACTTTCGTCGAGCGCTCTAAACTCGTGACCGCACCTATACTGACATATTGTCTTTGGATATAGACCAAATTCATGCTGCAGTTTAATATCGATAATAACTCATTTAAAGCTAGCTGATTTTATGGTTTACAATCATTAAACAAACATAACTGAACTCTTTTGTAACTTACTTGATCAGGCACATGCACTACGGTGTCTGCAGCAATGTGGGTAAGAGCAGTGATGGCAGCACGCACTGAGCTGGATGATGGGAACCGCTCCAGTAAGGAACGGAGTAGTTTTAACACTCCTTGAGCCCTTACAGCTAATGAATAATTAATAAAAAATATTATTGTAAACATACTTTTATAATGAATTATAATTTTTCGTTATAAAATACTTTTCATCTTCATTAATGTAGTTTCTCAATGTATGTCTGTACATTTTGGTATTTTCAGACTTGACTACTTGACTCTATTTGCGAATTTGCAACTTAAGTATCAATAACTATACTGGAAATACAGATTGATCATCAAAACATTCAGATTTTTTGCTGGTTTATTTAAATGACACAACTTTGTGATATTAATAAAAAAAACCTCAGTAAAAATCATTCTATAATAACTTACCTCCACCATGCACAGTACGAAGTGCTCTCACAAGCTTAGCTCTACGCTCGGCAGCTGTACTCTCACAGTCCACCATATCCCATAGCTTATTGCACATCGCCACAGCAAAGGCACTAAAATAAATGGTGTAGAATTAATAATACTCAGAGAAATTAAAATCTAAGATAAATAATAAAAAACAGTTATTAGTTTTAAATTAAAATGGTCATGTTTTTAGGATACAATAATTAGAAGACTATGAAAAGTGCCTTGCAAAGTGCCTGGTAATTTATTACAGATTTCAAAACAAACCATACGAAATTATAAGTTTCTAAACAAAATTGTACAACAGCAGTAATTAAAAAATCATAATAAGCTTACTTAGAATGTTCAGCAAATCTTGTGGTGGCATAAATAGCAGCATCAACCTCCACATTATCGTGGCTGTCCAGCCCCCTGCGTATGGCGTGGTGAACATTCTGTCTCTCCGGTATAATCCCTGCCACCGCTCCAAGAGTCCGAAGGGCCAATGCCCTAGCAACAGGATCATTTGAATGTAGGACACTAAAAACTCTTCTCAGAAACTCATCTACGTTCAGAATCTTGTCTAAGTGCTTCTCGCTTTGCTGACAGACACGAAGCACCCACAGGCGAAGGAAATTGTTGCCCATTCGAAATACATCAGCCAGTTTTAGGAATGAAGAGTTGATAAGTATTGGAAAGGGGTATTTTTCGAAAAGACGCGGGAAACGGACGATGGCTTCGCATTGTTCACCTACTTTCCCGGATCGAAGGCCTAGAATAAGGTTTCGTTGATTAGTTTTCACGAAAATGGCATAGTAAGCCAATTTAAAGGTAAAGTTATAGGTTACCTTTATCCAATTCGGTTAAAGCTGAGTTAGCATCCTGTTCAGGTTCACCAGATGTATCATTAAAAGCGTTCAATCTAACACCGATCATCGTGAATTCGTAATTAGATTAATATCTAAATTCTAAATACCCAAATTCTCAATAGTCAACTGACAGTTTGGCAAACAACAACATATATTACAATTTACACAGGTTAAAAATCTTTACTACAGATTCAATTGATGTTAAAAGAGTTAATTGAATAACTATTATTTCTGTACTTGTTATAACAATAATTTAAAATTTTAAATACTCATATGGTATCTGATTTTAGTAGTATAATATACGTAAATAATACATAATGTAATTGTAATACGCTATCTTTTGTTCGTTAATAGTTACCAACGAAACAAGTGAATCAGTTGGGTGTTACTGTTGCTACTCTTGGAAGAAAGAGGTCGCTGCTAGTACCATTTTGTTTTTGTATTATAATGTAATTTTCATTTAAAAAATAATGAGTCTGATTTTTCAACAACAGTAGTTGTTGATGGGCTGTAGACATCGATTTTATACTCGCTTGTGAAATGAGATTCGCACTACGTTCCAGTCAAGTCTTAGTATTTTCTTAGTACCTAAGCTAAGTTGTAAGTAAAATGAAAATAGTAATAAGTAGGTATTTGACTGTTAGTCTCGTTGCTGGTTTTATACATGAGAGTGACTAGGCTGATTATTAAATTTTATTGCCCGGGCTAGTACCTATGTTAACTTTTTTCTTAGAGCTATTTCACACCTATCGATTTTCCATAGAATAGGTACTTATCTATAATGTACTACTACTGTACTCTAATATCACATTATAGAAACCTATAATTGGTTATCATTGCTCATGTTATTTAATTATGATTTCCAACATAGTAAATACAAATGGTGTTCTAAAATCTAGGTACCTATTCCAATAAACACTCAGTGTTATACGACTGATTCATGATTCGATACCTTACTAGGACCCCTCAATTAAAAGTAAAACTAACCTTTAGGATAACTATCGACAAAGCGGTGTTTGCCGGCAATGCTCGGCTCCGCTCTCAAAGAGTAATTACCCTGTAACAAGAGTGTGTGACGCCATTACTGCGAAATTGGCGCGAGAGGTACTCACTAATCATGGCGGATCGCTCACGAAATAACGGAGTTTTGTTACAGGCAGTTCGTTAAATGTAATTTGTTATTAAATGGAGCTTCAGTTAGCTCGGTTTAGCTCGTATTATCCAAATTGAAGGCTAATCATGTAGTGTCGTGTTTCTGTATGAAGGACAATCATTTATTGAGGAGATAATTTGAGAGCATGAGGGAGCCGCGATGGTGACTCGTTGGCATTAGTTTATACCTACCATTATTATAAATGCAAAAGTATATATGTCTGTTACGGTGGCGGACTAAGGGGGGGGCGGTGGGGGCGGTCCGTCCCGGGCCCACACTGAGAGGGGGGCCCCGGTTTGGCACTCGAGTCGAAATTCAAGGTGTGTTTAAACCGTTTTAAAATTTTCGTATGTTAACAGCATACCTAGTATTACCATCGGACAACCAGGCAAACTGCAGTGGCGTAGCGTGCCTTGGCGGGGCCCCGTATAAAAATTGGTTAGGAGGCCCTTATGAAGGGTAAGATTTCTCACGAAAGAAAACAGAATGTTTGCATAAAATCAAAAGAATATTTATTTACTGTATTATCTGTCACTTTACAAAATGTATACAAACAATTTAAATTAAATATACACGTAAATACAAAAAAAGCAAGGAGACTTGCCTTTTTTGAATTACTTTTTTGTAGTTTTTATTATTTTTTGTTTACGGCGGTAGCTACGCGCTTGGGAAACTGAAAAACGCACCGTTTCATGGTGGAAATTCCCGAAAGCTGCACGAAGCGATCGGTTCCGCGAAATTATAAAAAAATGGGTAGTTTTTGTTATTTTTTGGGGAGCCCGTATGATGGCAACTTTGAAAGAAGACTGACTGCCAACGCCTCAGCTTCTGGCTGTCGCCCACCGGTGTGAAGACACTCTAGGAGTTCACCTGTCGAGCGACCGTGGCGAAAGCCGTACTGACGGTTATTGATGAGTTTTTTGCCTTCTAGGTGTCTTAGAAGTTTGCGGTTAAGCACCTGCTCCATCACCTTGGAGAGAAGGGGAGTTATAGCGATAAGCCTGTGATTATAAAAGCGATGGGTCTGATAATCGGGCACTGGATGCACATTCGCAGTATTCTTCGAAGACAGAACACGCCTGCTGCTGTATAAAAGTGCGGACACGAGTTAGTACTGAACACAGCTCAGCAGTATAGTGCTTAAGCACCACTGCCATCCGGCCCATTCGACTTATTAACGGCTAAGAATCGGAGCTTCTGCCGGATCTCTTATTGTGCGTCTCCAGCATGGTGTAGTCACACCTTGGGATGGAAGGAGGAACTGCGTTTCCGTCGCCCAAAGTCCGGTTAGAGGCAAAGAGAGTACCCTCTATTTAGCAGTAGGCCGAGTTCGCCATCTGGCTTCCAAACGAACAAGAGGCTGCCGAGGGTACTCGGCACCCTTAGCAAGCCAAAAAGCTCGATTCCCAGAGGGATAGATACATAGCCGCATACCAATTCTGTCAAATAATTCGAATTCGAAAACCAAATTTGAAATGAGTATAATTTTAATTTCTTGTCTAGTGCCATTGCTTGTCTTTCTTACTTTACTTAAAAATGTTTATTAACATGGTAAAATCATCATCATCATCATCATCAACCCATTATTGTCCCACTGCTGGGCACGGGTCTCCTCTCATTTGAGAGGGATTAGGCTATAGTCCACCACGCTAGCCTACTGCGGGTTGGCGGACTTCACATGCCAGCGAGAAATTCTCTCAAGCATGCAGGTTTCCTCACGATGTTTTCCTTCACCGTTTGAGCATGTGATAAATACGCACATAACTTCCGAAAAGTCAGTGGTGCGTGCCTTGGGTTCGAACTCGAGACCTCTGACGTCTAAGTCCACTGGTCACACCGCTAGGCTATACATTAAAATTTGATTAATGCACTATGTTTAATTCGGTAAATATTCAAAACTGGAGGGTGTCAGGGGGCCCAAAATTAAAGATCGCCCCGGGCCTCAAAAAGTCTTAGTCCGCCACTGCTGTTACCTCTTCTGCTTTAACCACTGAAACGAATTAAATGATGTTTTGGCATGGAAATAGTTTAAGTCCCGGGGAAGAATAAGTATAAGTTCTTTCAAAACATTGTTAAACACGGCACAAATTTCGGAGCATTTATTATTATATCTCTAGAACTTCCGCAAACATTGATTACACTTAACATCTCAAGACATCAGGCTTAAATTACAGCATTGTCTTATATTTTGGAACTTGATAGTAGGAAATTAGAAACACAGTCAGGTAGGTCCCTGACCTAATATGTTTTTTCCGTGCGGTGACAGCGCAAGGCTGTGCGTGTGCCTAATATTTAATGCGTCGGAGCAGGACATTTTAAACGTATATTCTACAACACAGGACAAACACTAGACACGTATCGTACTTGATCGGTCATATAAAAGGATCCCGATAGTCAGCTAATCATTGTGTATCAGATCTTGTATCGACAACCACATCTTTCCGCTAACCAACATCAAGATGTTCAAATTTGTAAGTATTATTTGTTAACCGACTTCCAAAAGGAGGAGGTTATCAATTCGACTGTATCTTTTTTTTTTACATTCATACTTGTGACTATTCTACTGCTGGGCATTAGTTTCATCTTATTTGAGGGCGATTAGTTCACCACGCTAGCCCTGTGCGAAAGTATTTCTCGAAGCTTTCGAGAAAATCTTTCAGGATTGCATGTGATAAATATGCTTCAAAATTGTAACTTGGAAAAGTTTTTTGGTGCGTGCCTTGGGCTTGATCTTGGACCTTTGACTTCAGAGTCCACTGGTCCAATCATTTGGCTACCAAAGCATCACCCATTCTTGAAATGTGGTATCTTTATACCATACAGTTCAAAAGATGGTAATATACTTTTTGAACTGTATGGTAGCTATTTTTCTTCGTTGTCATTTGTTTCTAATGTTATTTTGAAAAAGTAGTCCAATAAAACCGTTATTAATCTGTAACCCGTTTTTAAAACTCCCAGCTTTTATATAAATTAATTTTCTATTGCATCAATACTTCATAAGTTTCTTAATGGATTTATTATGTAGATGTACTAGCAGTACCTGCTAGCGCTATCTAATAATGTCCTATGTCTTTCATACAGATCTTTGGATCTAGAGAATTCAGTCCAAGAAAAAATCCCACTATCGATTTTTTTTCTGTTAGGTAACTCAAGCAAATGCCATTAACATCACCCGAAATTATTGCTAATTGATGTGCCGAGGAGTATTCTTTTGTTTTTCCGTGGTGGAATTTCTTTCTGGCTCTTCTCCATAAGACTTACCTATTGGAACCGTACAGTTTGTTTTGACAATTCAAAAGCACCAGTGTTATCCAAAGTAAATCCATAAACTTAATTAGTCTAGTGATCGTACGTCCGACGGCTCAGCAAGAGGTATTTTGTTTGATTCCCTGGTCGAGCAAAGTGTTATTGGGTTTTTTCTATGAATTTATACGTAGAATCTGGGAGTTTGACGCTTCATGACAAATTCATGCCGCCCATTACACGGGACATTAGTACACCTGTTGCTTAATCGGGGATAACAGGAGTTACTGTATGTTATGTATATTATCTAATATATAAAATTCTCGTGTCACAGTTTTCGTTGCCATACTCCTCCGAAACGGCTTGACCGATTTTGATTTTGTGCTTATCCGGTATCTATGAGAATCGGCCAACATCTATTTTTCATCCCCCTAAAAGTTAGGGGTAGTCCACCAACCCCTATAATGTGGCAAAACAACGTTTGCTGGGTCAGCTAGTTATTAATATAAATGTTTTAATCTCCAGGTGTTGTTCGCTGCTCTCCTGGCTTTCGCCTCAGCCAAGCCCAAGCCTCTGGTGCTCGAGTACGAGTACCCCAGTGCCCCAGTGGCGGCGTACACCGCGCCCGTGTCGTATGCCTACAGCGCGTACGACTACGCGCTGCCGTACTCCGCGTATGCCTACGCCCCGTACTCTTACTACGTACGTTGATTGACGAAATAAAAGGAACTGATACCGATGGAAATATGCTAATGTAAATTATTATAGTATTATAATTATGTAATTCATAAAGCAATTGTTGGAATAAATATTCGACCCGATTATGTATTTTTCATTCTTTTTCTTTCTTTCGTGTCGTTTCTGAAATGGATCCTGACTTATTACTAGCTAGGAACCTTCTCATTTCAAGACTCATACGCTTTATATATTATATATGTTGTTGCTTTATGTATTATACATATACATAGGTATATGTATATTGGTGTACCTACCTAAAATATGACAAAACGGGTGGTTGATATCTGGTACCTTATTATTATTTGGTTATTGGTTGAAATCCTTAACATCCCTAGAGGTATTCAGCATTAATCCTAGACTGATTCAAGACAACCCTCTATAGTTCATTACGTAACAGAGATTTTATAATAAGAACTTCGATGAACAAAAAGCTAAATCTCTTAAGCTTTGCAAGAAAATATTGCTTAAATGCTATCATATTGTTATCAAACGATTACATAGATAAAGTAGACGTTATGCAAAAACTAATAATGCTTAATTAAAAACGTTATCTAACTATTTCTTAAGCTGTAATCCTTCCGGAGTGGACAAAAATTTATTTTGACATACTTTTTTTCACCAAGGAGGATTATTCATTGTACGTACACGCAAGTAATCGATGCCGGACGTAGCAGGGATTATGTCCAAACGGCCAGTAACCTATTATTATTCAAAGAATTCTTGGATATTTATATTTACTTCGTATTTTCCATTGTGAAGTAAAAATATGAAGCTGCACGAGGCAGAATGTGTTACATCCTTCTTCCGTGTCTTGTCTATGGTTTAAAAAACTACCTAGAGCCGATTAGTGTCTAGAGTCACGTATCTGGTTTTGCAGGTTTACCAAAATACACGATTTATTGTCGTAACATCTTGCAACATTTCAATACATTGATCTATTTTTAATGAGGTTCAGTCCTGGGTCGTTGGGATATTTATAAATACACATTTCCATTCCTCATTTGAATTTTCTCATACAGACAAACAGTACCTATACTTACTTAACAATTTGAGCATTGCTGCGTACGCTCAGTGTGTCTTCCTGTCCTGTTTTGTCCAAGTGAATTGTTCAGGGGATTATAGAGTATTATCGCCATCTTTGGTTGAAGGATTAGCTCTCTAATGATAAGATTTAGGGTAGCATTGTGGTGCTATTGTTGGTAATACGTATGACTTTTGCATAGCTTCATTGTGAAAGCTGCTATTTGCTACTGTTTGGGATAAGCGTTGTCTTGTACGCGTTTTCTCTCACGATAGGAAGTTTCTACGATAATTACTGTTGATTATATTTTAAGTGAAGATAGTGTGGAGAGTTTTTATGGTTAGAAACGTGTGCTTAGACTTTCAATGATAACGGTTGGAACCTTTTTTAATTGTTACTCCTAACTTGGATTTTCCCTTGTACAGTTTATATATGTAAAAACTATAAATAACTAACAAAAATATAGGGTACAATCACGGAACAGAAAAAAAATACAATGGATATACTCGTTACAATGGATTCCGTTAATAATCGACGTCGGGTGTAATATCAATATCCTATCCTATCCTGTAATATATGTATAATCCTACCGCACCAAAATTCGTAAAAAGTAGTTTTATTTCAATAAAAGACAAATTCTCAAGAAGTTATCGATTTAGATTTTTCTGAACTTGAATGAAATTAGTCAGAAATACAAAATCTTGAGCTTAAAATCTGTGACATGTGGATAAGAAACCACACAACTTTGGCTGATGTGCTTAAAGCTCCACTTAGTCCAAAAAAGGTGTTGCTCAATATTAAACCTTATAGCCTGTCCCACAGTTTTCACACTTTTGGACCGCTAAGTAGCCAAAATACCATACAACAAGACATAAAGATCTCAAATAATCTTCTCAGAAGTGTTGACTCGTTAAAACATTACGCTCCGTCAATTTACACCAATATAACAAACCTAACTGCATCACACTAATATCATAAGACGTAAGGTCGATAATACGCTTTTTGGTAGGCATTTATAAGTTTGTAATGTCTAATGTCACACGTTTGGGCACTGGTGCAATCAAAACATCGTGAAGTAATCCTCCTTTGTGCCGCGGTTCGTGCAAATGTCGATGTTTAGCACGATGATCGATATCTTGGAATAATCCTGCGTCTTCCAGTGTCGTCCTTGCTTAGAAAAATTTTGGGACATGCATCTTATTCATTCAATTTTAGAACTGCAAATTTTGTACTTATTATTTCTTCTTCATAAGACTGAAAACGAATGAGTTCTTTTTTTCAATTAAGTATGTATCTTCAAACTGAAACTTAAAATATCATTCATTGCAAGTAGACTACGTTTAAACGACTATTTAAAAAAAAATAGTATCGTCTTCTCTTTTCATTGACTCAAGAACGTTTCTAGACCTAAAGATGTTATAAAATTGACTTGTACCTTGTATCACTATCTCAGATCTACTTACAAACTAACGATTTGGTTAGATTATTGCAAAGATCTTCGTACTCTCTCGTACATTTATATTTCATCACTATCAGAAACTTAGATCTCGACGATTAAGTCCGGTTTTTAATGTAAAGCTATTAGCATATTTCATTCGTACAGATAAAAAGTATTAATATATTCACAATTTATAAAAGATTATCTTAATAAAATATTAAATGATATCATTTTGTCCTGTAAAAAAGTCCTATATGTTTGGGGACCGTAGCGCACGGTGCTAAAGGCGTCAATTCTGACACCAACGGCTGCCATTCACGAATAAAAAAAAAACTATTTATTATCTGTATATTCACTGTAAATAAATAGAGTGCGAGAGTGTAGGGATGAATGGCTTTGTCCCCGCACCATTGTGCCATCATTGTATGTTGTTTTTATGGTGTCTGTCGCGTCGCATCGGATTAGGAACAAATCGGCTCGATGATTGCTGGCGACAAATATTTGCGGGACACTTGGGAGCCGCTATCATGTCATACTCGCGATCGCACCTATTAAGCGGTTGTGTCAATATACTGCGTGTTGAAGGGAGAAAACCATACATTCTATAAAATCTATTTTAATAGATTCTGTTGATTTATTTTTAATGAACGTCGTATCTTAGGAAGTTATAGACAGTTATTTTTTTTCTTTGCACTGGCCTAAACGTGCTGTCCAAAAAGTTTGATTAACCTAACCTACTGGCTACTCGTGTGATAGCCATTAGGTATTTGTGTGTAGATATTTCAGAATCGTGGTTCTGCCTATGTGAAAATTTAAGTTCGCTGTCCTTTTGCCGGATATTGCTTGGTGGTAGAATCGAATGATTCACTTAGTTAGGTACTTAAGGATAGGTCATGCTCATATGCACCATCTCAGCAGTATCTATCAGTTAAGCTGGAGTAGACTAAAAAGGTCAAATGTCAAACGCATTTAACTCTACATTAAAAAAAAAACTAAATATTTAGGAGAACTGATTGACATTGACAGCCTAGGCTACAGAAGCCATTAACGTATTACGTAGTTTATATTTAATTTACGTCAAATTGGGAGTAGTTTCTCTAGATCTAAAGAGGTTAAAGTTCTAAGTTAAAAAACAAAAAGTAGGTAGGTACTGTTATGTTTTTTATCTAAAGTATCCTAGTAAAAATAAATGCTTTGCTTATCTTAATAGTCGAGGTGTTTATTGAACCACGGCCAGATAAAATACAGGTGACAGTTTTGATATTAGAACGTGATTTATTTTTAACGAGAACTATTTTCCTCAACTTTATTCTTCTTCTGTAAAAGGTAAATAATATTACGAATTTATTTTAACTAATGGTCACCCACTGGTCGAAATTCTACTATAATTTAATTCAAATTATAAGTTTTTTATGCACAACTTTAAGAGATAAAATGTCATATCTACGAACGGAATTCAGCATTGTTTTTTATTGGAAATTGACTGTTGGAAAAATATTACAGAGTCAATCCAAAGAATATTAAAATATTATGCAAACATGTTTTATTTAACATTTTATGTAAAAACTTTTTGATTATGTTTTTTTTTTCTAGTGAACATATCCGCCACAATATCAAACACACGAAAAAACCGTCAGTAATCAAACCATTATTATTTTACATTGAGATATAAATCTTGTGAAACTTATCAGATGTTAAAACAATACGAAATACTCTCAAAATTTTCTATTACACTCGACAAGAAGTGCTCGACAACGTTATAATACTTTTATCAGATCGTAAAGTTTTAATTAACCGTTGTAAATACTATGTACACATGAGGTTAATTTATGAAAAAGGAATAAATCAACAAGCGGTTTCTGTTCTCAAGGTAAAATTACTAATTCACCAAAAGCATGTACTACACCCATGCATATTATATAAGTATACCTATTTTTAAATGATGAGTTGGTTTGTGTAAGCTTCTAAAACTAAAAAAAGTTCTGCATCGATTGAGCTTACGTTTTGACACGATATTTAACTCGCTTCAAAGATTGTTTTTATCTCTTTTTTTACAGCTATGTTTCAGTGGTCAGCTAGTATATTATATAGGTATATATACACATCATAAAACATATAACAGACCGTTGTCTGTACTGTACATCTGGATCTCTGTACGGCATTTCTCTACATTCATATGGGCGTAAGAAGAAAAATTTATTCATTGTTAATTCATTTTACTTAATAAATAAATAAACAGGCACGATAGAAGCTATGCAATAGCTTAAAAAATAAAAAGTATCATCGCTGTGCCGCTTATGTTATTTTCGTTACGGAATTTCTGGATTCGGTCTCCGCGCTCAAGGCCCGCGATAGAAGCTATGCAATAGCTTAATAAATCTCTTATAAATCAATTCTATTATAAATCTGTTACACTGTTATAATAGTTCTTGTAGTAACGAAATCGGCCAACCCATATATTTTGACTGAGGTAGTAAGGTGTAGAGTTTGTGAAGTTGGGCCTTTTAGAGTTAGAAGGTTGGCTCTACATGACATCTGATAACTTTTTGACATCATGATCTTGGCGTCATTTTACATGAAAATGTTTTTGGTGGGATTATACTTATATATTGAAGAAAAACTAATATGAGAGTCTTTATTTGTTGTAAAAAGTAATTTTGTTACATGGTTTCATACTTCTTACACATAATTGTAAGAATTCAGTGTCATGTTATTTGCTGAAATGATTTTAATTCAACTAGGCCTAGCGTTCTAACTCTATACGTTCATATTATCAAAGTCAGAACAAGAGTCAAAACTAGGGAAACTTAAAAAAGCAAAACCGGAATCTCTAAGTGAGATAAGTTTTTCGTGATACATTTTTTTATAAAGTTGGTTTCTATTGCGATTATTTCTAGCCGGATGATAGAGTTAATATTGATAAAAGTGTTAAAAGCGGTACCTATAATCATGATTTAATTCCGTCATGGTACATGATTCTAGAGGGCGATGCGCACTTTGATTATAATATTTATAATTACTCGTAGCCATAGCAAGTTTTACATAGGTAGCAGGATTATGACTGTGTAAAAGTTAAGTTAATCGTCGCCAAAATATTGCCCTGTTGCCAGAAGCTTTCAAGTTTCTATTCAAGTTCGAAAATCATTATATGAAATTCTACAAAATTGATAACCCGAGTGGTAAAATTTATAGAGGTAAATAACTAATTAAATGACAAAATATTTATCGTCACAAATATTAAATAAACCTTAGTAAATGATTGATTAAATCAATCCATCATTTTCGACATAGTTACACGAGAAATACAAAGTTGCTAAACAAAACTTTTTCGCGTGTGACTATAAATTAGTGCGTATGATGATACTCTACACCTAGGTACATTTATTTGCTACTGAAAGACTTCTCAGAACAAAGTGACGATCAACGGATGGTAAAATAATATAGTTTTTGTATGGAAATAATTATTTCAGCTACATCACATAATATCGTGATACATTATGATCACGCTTAGTCATCGTGGGATGGTAATCTGACAGCATTAGTAATGATACATAATGTTAATATTGCGATGTAAATCGCTGGTGGAGGTGTGTTGTGTTGGTGTAATTATTAGACTTATAGAGTCGTTTGACCAGCTCCAGATTGACTGATATATCGACGTACACGCCAGTAGTATAAGTATGTACTTAAATCTAGGATGCTAAAAGTAGCGTAAGTTTTTTTCATGACTGAAATCATCCGTGCTGAAACGACTTTTTGGAAATTTCAACTAAACATGATGTGCTAAAGTCATACTAGTTGTTTTGTAGAATGAATCCAGACACCACACACACTCGCTAATCCATTTACTACGGCAAAAATTACTCTTTCTCTGAATCTACATATGAACCGTATTTTTTTTTGTGGTAAATGATAAAATTAATTGATTATCTTGTCTAATTTTGATAAACATTGGTTTAAATAATAAAATTATTTTTGTCAAGATAAAACTATGGTTGATCTATGCTAGGCCTAAATTAGGAGAGGTCGCAGAACCTAGCTTAGTAAGTAGTAGCAACTTAAATCTTATTGCAATTCGCAGTTTTTATAAAATGCATTGTGTCCACAATTTTATGCATTCCGACGTATTTATCTTTACAATCAATATAAATTTTAAATCTTTTATCACATTCCTAATATCTCTAATTCCTCCAGACGTGGCCTATTGTTAACAAATCAACGGCACCCGGTAGTGTCTCGTTACAGCTCGTAACTCGACACATCTAAAATTGGAGGATCTGTACAAAAATGCTCAATTATCTGTGGCCATGCGCGGCCGCACGGTGTATGGTTTCATTGCTTTGTCGAATTTAAAAAGTTTTAATTTGACGTAAGTAGAGAATTTTTTTTCGTTTGGTTGTGGAATACTTCATTCTGCCAGGGTTGTCTGTTTTGTTATAAACAGATTTTGATATGTTACCCGTAGGTATCTTGCATTTTTTTGAGGTCGGTAAGGATTTTATAAAATATTATGTTTAAATAGTATATTATCCGCTATTAAGGTTTCTACAGATACTTATCTCATTTTAAAAAGTCATTCTCTGGAACTTCATGTTAAACATTTACTTTGCCAAACCATTTTAGTTAAAGGCACAAATAAAAACAAACGACACTTTTCATTACTATTCAAGCGCTATTATTTGTACTATTTATTAGGTTTGAAACAAATTATCTACTGATATATTTTTATCAATGTAACATTTGGCGGGAAACCAATCAAAGTTTTGCAACAATGGCGCCTCAGCAGGCACATTGCGCAATGTGTCACCGAGTGAGACCTCATGGGGACTATAATTGATTAATTAAATTATTATTATAGTCGTTACTTACGACTAGGCATGACAGATGTCTGTATATACTGTGGGGATACACAGCTACATAGCACACTCGTGCAAATAATATTTTTAAATATCGAACATTATTCGCCACTAGAATTTTCTCGTGTATCGTGGGTAGGTATATAATTTACAAACTTATTATAATGTACACACAGAGTAAAATCCTATGTATGTCCATATCAAATCCCTATGAATGAGCTTTTTTTTTTAAAATTGCACTTGCTATACTAAGTAATTTGTAAGGTTTTAAACATTTTGTTTTTTTCGGCTTCGGGGTCTCCAAATTACGAAGAAAATTGTGTTACCATTTCGTTTTATGAAAGGGGATTTAAAAGTCATTTTTATTTTCTACTGTACACAGCTTAAATACATACATATGTAGAATCACGACTATTATATTAGGTAGAAACTAAACTACAACATACATTATTCAAACATCAACTTTATTTATTGAACAAAATTACTTTAGCTTTTCCATCGAAATTTTTCCCATGAAAATATAATACTGTACTAACCTACAAAAAACTCATACTAAAGGACACATTCGCCATATTTACTTTTGAACTCGGGACCCTAAGCCGACGGGCGACATCCCAATGCCTCCATTGTGCTGGGCCATTGTGTGAACTCGTAATTATGTAGCCATACACCATGGAGGGGCGGCCGCCATCTTGTAACCGATGGGGTGTGAATTACTCGATAAATATGATTTTTGTAATATGATTCGTGGCAGTATTATTATTTTGTAGAGTCGCTTTTATTACCGACGTCATGTAGCATTGCCTTGTTGGTTTAATGGTCGTAAGTGCGCCTGCTGAGCGAGGGCTCTTGGGTTCAGTTCCCAGGTCGAGCTGTGTTATTGGGTTTTTCTATGAAATTCTCAGTAGTCTGAGTTTTGAATTCGTGCCCTATAACATGGTACACTTCCGCGAATACAATTATTCCTAGACTTATTGCAAACATAGATAGAACTAAGGGGAAAAAATAATCCTACTAGTTCCACTATCTTAGGACTAGTGCGAAAAAAATCCCACGAATTCTAGAACTAGTGGGATTTTTTTATTAACTAACGTTAAGTGCTGTAGAGTAGTATATAACAGGGCTAAATGTTACCCTACCCACGTGTTCATTCGTGATTGTAAATCGATGCGATGGCTAGCTAAACAAGGAGGTGGCTCGCGTTACCGTTTAATGTGGTTATTCCGCCCAATTAGCCACTATAACCAGATAATTCCGGATACAGGCGGTTCACGCCAGTTCAGTTTCTTGTTTCAAATAATGTCAGTTGTGATATAGCCATGCTACTGTTTAAAATTTACTATGATATGTAAAAATAGGATATAAATAAAAGATTATCTATGGAGTTTCTTACCGACTAATTTCCATATGACCTAGTTTTGACAATTACAATATTTCGAGTAGGTAATAGTAACTACTTGAAATATTGGTTTACTAGAAATAAAACATTTGAGTTTGAGTCTAATAATAAGAAATACAAGAAATGTAATAAAAGTTGTACTAAGAGATGGCTTGCCTTCTTCTTTTGAATTTAAGGCTTAACCCTCGTCTTGTCACCAACTCCGAGCTGCTACTGAGAATTTTATAGAAAACCCCAATAACACTCTGATCGACCTGGGAATCGAACTCAAGACCTCTTGTTAAGCAATAGCACTTACGACCAACGAGACAGTACGAAATATAAGAAGGTATTCAAGAAAAATTATAACCATGATATTCACAAACAACTTGTTTTATATGGCAACACTTCTGTCTGTTTCACAATGGATCGCAACAGAGCCATTTCCGATTGTCATACAAATTTGTATACCTCATTCAATTTTTACGATGCACGATGCGCGGGAGAATACAATTGTTATTTAAAATTTGTAGTTAAATAAACGTCTCATATACCTATCCTCACAAATGTCATGTTTTGATGCTGTAGAGCTGTAAATTTTTCTTTTCTTAGACGTTGCACCATACTAGGATTTTTCTCTTATGTCGTAGATCCGTTTACAAATAAAAATTTTCACGTATATCTGTAAATCGTACAATTATTTGCTACGTGTAGGGATCGAAACCGTAAGCCGTGACACACAAGACCATCGCTTAGCCACTGCGCCAATTGACTCATCCTAATGTTTTTAAAAGTCATCCATTGTTTTAATAATGAGTTTTTTATTATGCCGCAATTTTTGTTTTTTGCTTCGTGAACTGTCGGATAATGGCTGGCCGACAAGCTTAGCGCGGATAATGTCCGCACCCACGCATTGGAGGGTTAAGCCCTGATTATAATATGTGATATATTATAAATACGCCACGATGAATTTGAATAATGTAACATGGCTGATAATAATAAACAACATAGCTACCAATTGTTTTATGACTTATTTTAAGGTTCAGTGGTCGCTTGAGTCTGTTGATTATAGTTTTTATTTGATTTAAACCACCGATTTTAAATTAATAACATATTTAGGGATTCTTGAAACTGATTTAAACTCATTTTTTATTCGTCAAAATAAGCACCGTATTTATTTGGCGTTGCTTTATGGTGTCATAATAAATATTCAACGCCAACGTCCTTTTTAGGATGTATCTTATTATATTGATTTAGAAAATGGTGTATCTGAACCATTGTTTGGACTATCGCCCGTGTCCAGTATCTAACCCCCGCACGCCACAGCGCATATTCTTACAAATATCCGAGTAATACCACAATATGCGCGGCGGACAATCGACCATTGTGTCGGACACAGATACCTGCTATGTTTGACACATTTTAGCGGATTATCCGCATTTAAGTTTATCCGCGTATCCGCATTGTTGATAAACGCATTTCACTATAAAAGGACATTTGGTAGAAAGATGTATTTGAAAGATGTAGTTTTTTTGTGCTAATGTGGTTTTAGTTTTTGCCATACTAGTACATATATGGCTACATACGCTATCATGATATTACGCCAATATAATAATATATTATCATCTCATTTTAACGTCTCGTGTCTCCTCATAGAACTTATGGGGGTGAACTATCGTCTAATCACTCTTCATAACATAGCACTTCACCTTGGTAAATTTCTTAATATTGCAGGTTTTTTCACGATGTAAAACGAATGCTTTGTATGTATATTAGATAGATAGATAGAGATAGAGTACTCTTTATTGTACATACACCAAAATACAACAATATGGAAAAACAGAAAGTATGAAGTACAATTGGCGGTCTTATCGCTAAACGCAATTTCAATTATAAATATTACCATATTTCTTGTAAAAAAAACTAATATATAAAATTCTCGTGTCACAGTTTTCGTTGCCATACTCCTCCGAAACGGCTTGACCGATTTTGATGAATTTTTTTGTGCTTATCCGGTATCTATGAGAATCGGCCAACATCTATTTTTCATCCCCCTAAAAGTTAGGGGTAGTCCACCAACCCCTATAATGTGGCAAAACAACGTTTGCTGGGTCAGCTAGTCTTATTATAAAATCAAGATTTCATTAGTGATTTCAATCTAATACATGATTTAATCATAATCAGAACATCGTATCTTCGCCTCAATATACAATCTACCGACATTGAGTATTTTCTGCTCATCGTTTGTCGAATTAAGCAATAATTTAAAAAATCTAGATTTAAGTATCTTAAGTCTAAAGTAAGAAGTATCTAATTAGATATACTAATTATTTCAAAATAATTAGGAACACGTTTTATAAAGTTATATTTAATTTACAAGTATTTTAATTTAACAGAGTCTATTCGCGAGGTTTACCAAAATGGATTTACGCTGAGCTGCAGTGAGGGGTGATTCCACGGGGGTTGTATGTGAATCGTATGGGTTTATGGTTTTAATGCCGACCCTATGGCAAATATAAGCTTAAAGTAAACATAAACATTATTTTAGTAACCCGATGAGCTTAGTAAAGTCCCACAACCGATTAGCTGCAACCCCGTGTTTTAATTCCACGGAAAAATCATTCTTACCCCCCATATTACAACCCCCTCTATGCTCTATTATGACCCTTAAGTCTACAGCAATAAAGATGTTTTATATATTCTTAGGTGCACGATTAAATTGGTTTTAATTGGTATAGATATTAGTTCGAACATCATCCCTGAAATGTGTTATTGGTCGTTATTATAGCGGAAATAAGTTTAAATTCCTTTGGCGAAGTAAATCAATTTGCGTTGTTGTATTTTTTTGGAAAATTTTAGTCCATTACATTGTAAATCTCATTTGGATAAACAGAAGGTTTTATTTTTGAAGTTTGTGACTGAAATGAAGGAAAACCACCCTTGTTTTGTTACAGGACTCTATAGACAGTACCTATATCAATGGTAAAAAAATCCTTGATCTAACTTTTAAAAATATTTACTTGGTATGTAATATTATGTCTTCATCAATATTGTATAGCTAAATTGGTTATGAAGAATTATATAAATATTGGTTAAAGTACTTACTATTAAGTATGATTAGGTCTAAAGCAATTACAACTCAACTATGATAGCGTAGTAGAGTGATCAGTGGACTAAGCTAACTAAACTAAAACTAAACTAACTGAAAGATAATCGACTTCAAACCCAAGGCAACGCAACACTGACTTTTTATTTTATTGTATGTAGGTATGCGTTTGACGTTCAAGACGTTCTCTTTCACCGTTTGAGCATGTGATAAACGCGCACGTAACTTTGAAAAGTCAGTGATACGTACTTAGGATGGAACTCCGCACCTTAGACTTGACAGTCCGCCGGTCACATCACTAGGCTATCACAGCAATAGTTGCTGTAAATAATGATATAGTAACGTCACCAGTAAATTGTCAGCGGCACGGCAGTGAAAGTAATTGTGCGCCCGAGATACAAAGAAAGTCTGCAAAACGAACTACGGAATACAATTGTGATATGTTTGTGCTGAGGGGTGTGTCACGAGCGGTAGCGGACAGCGATTGCAGTGGAACTACTCGTATATATTAGTCTATAGTGGCCGGCAATCATCATCATCATCATAATTTCAGCTAAATGACATCCACTGCTGGACATAAGCCGACTGGTCCTGCGCCACCCGTATCTAGCGGATTCCAGCGGCTTTTACTACGTCATCGGTCGGCAATGATACCTAGTATCTATAGGTATGCAAAATAACGCAAAGA
This sequence comes from Craniophora ligustri, assembly GCA_905163465.1. NCBI lineage: Eukaryota > Metazoa > Arthropoda > Insecta > Lepidoptera > Noctuidae > Craniophora > Craniophora ligustri. Next base: position 1,427,747 of record LR990963.1, read on the forward strand.
TATTGTATTTTTTTTTTGCATATTTTTGTAATAAGTACCCAATATATGTTGGTTTCATTTTATTCGAGAAATGGAAGGATAGATTTTATAATTGATCTTTAAAATCTACTTGATTTATCTGTTCTAAAATTTTTTGAGGCGGTCGTTACTTACCATAGAAAATTGAGAGATCATGATAATATCAACCGTTAGACGTCCACTGCTGGACATAGGTAATTCAGAGATAATATGCGATAGTGTGCTCTTTTATAAAAAACTTCAGCTTTCATCTTTAAAGTAAAAAGTAGGCTCAAATCCTGAAAAGCCCGTAGCCATTTTTCTATAAAATTTCTACTCGCTATAAGTCTTTAACTTGTACCACGCCCCCAGGAGGAGTACCAATCCGCTTACTGGTATGATTGACAGTTGACAGCGGCGGGGGCGGCCGCGGCCGAACCTATGTATTGTTAGCAGCCGGTAGCTAGCTTTAACTATAACATTGTACGTACATATGCGAATCAATAACGTGGCGTGGGAGTTGACAAAATGGTACCTCAGGTCATCGTACAATGACATTATAATGCGTTAATATACACAATTTGGATAAATTAATACCTGGTCTGATCTGTCACTTTCTTTTTCGAAAGGGAATTATTAAAGAAGTAATAGAAAATTAATTGTTTGGGCTTGCAGAGGAAAAATTACCTATTAAGCAGTTTATTAAAAGTGATGAAAAGTATTCTGTTTTATTCTTTTGAGAAAGCATAAAATTCGTCTGTTTGAAGGATGCTCGGAGGAGCTCGACGTGCAACAGGGGAATGAATTAAACTGTCTTGGAACCCGCAACTAAATTAATTTAGAAATTAAATAAGGTCTTAGTGCTGTCGCCTGTGATGTGTCTCTTTTTTCAGGACGTGTTTTCGTTGTACCTCAAGATCGACCGGCAGCACTCCCGCGACTACTGATAGTGCTTCATTACTCAACCCTTCACGCCTTGCATAAGAATATAAATTCTAAAAAGTTTGTTTGACGTGTGGCGGATACAGAAAGTCCCTCAGACATGCAGGTTTTCTTCCGATGTTCCTCATGATGGATGATATGATCATCGCTTCAGCGAGTGACAATAATTAGTATGCACACGATTTCAAAGTCTTATCACTACCTCTTTTTGTGATTCTTGAGCAGGTTAAATTGAATACAGAAAATGTCACAAGTTTTAATCATTTCATGGGAAGATATACAGCTGATTCTTAACCAAACTCCTGTTTCTAAGTTGTAACCCGTATTTGCATACATTTAAGATATTCGGTTATAGCAGTTAATTCAGTTCGGTTGTTGTTATGTTAAAATCCTTACACGGTGTTGTTACAGGGTATTACGGCTTATTGAATGTTAATGTAAGCGGGGCTCGGATGTTCGCGGGAAATTATTGTGTGAGCGCGGCTCCATTGTTGCATACGATACGATATCGCGGTGAGAAAATTACTGAAGAATTATGTTTATTTATTTGATGACAGTACTGTTATGTTCTTATTAAAGTTTTCCATAATGTACTTTTACAATAAATTTTTTTTCTTAAGAACGGACAGCACTAGGTACTTAAATTTCACGTCGTAGTTATTTCTCTACTATTACAATATTGACGGATCGCCTAAAAATGCAAATTATTTGTTTTAATAAAATGAGTCAGCAACACATCTGAAAAACTACATCGAAAATGAATGTTGCTGATACCTACTATTACATACAGACGCCAATGTGGGCGTGAATTATGTATTTCTTACTAACGAGCCAACAAACAACACAACAAACGGGAGAGTCCTGAGGAAGTCGGCTGCTTGTTAAGAGATGGTGGAAAGTTGCCGATCTATATGTTATTAGTTAATCTGTTAAACCTTGAAGGTACAGATCAGAGACCTTCAAAAACACAGCATATTGTTTTCTGAAAGGCCGCCCACGCATTTGCAAGCCTCTGATGTTACAGTTGTCAATGGTTGGCGGTGATCATTTACCACCAGGTGAGCCTCCTGCCCATTTGCCCCCTTATTTCCACAAATAAAAGTATTGAGTAGTTGATGAAGTTGCTAAAATAAATTACAAATTATTTTTTGCCACAATTCTCGTGTCGTACAACAGTGCGCCCGCGCCGCTGGATTAACCAACCGGGCGTCGAGCTGCATGTGCGTTTGTTTAATTTCCGCATACTAATGCACTTAGCTAATGCGATCACCCAGAAGAATACTAGATGTTATCATGTATTGTGGTTGATTTTACCATCCGATACATAAAATAACGAAGCTAATAGCCTAGTGGTGTAACCAGTGAACAGTAAAGTGAAAGGTCTCGAGTTCAATCAAGTTACGTGCGTTTTTATCATTATCACATGCTCAAACAGTGAAGGAAAACATCGTGAGGAAACCTGCATACCTAAGAGATTGATGGCGTGGCTTGATGGACAGCTTGGTTGTAGTAAATTCCTTCTCAAATGATAGAAGACCTGTGCCCAGCAGTGGGACAAAAATGGTTAGGATGATAATGATGAAAATAAATCTAATCTAGTAGGTAGCTTACTTTTTATATATTACGTGAGTTGTGTACTGGGAGTTTGAAATTGTAGTCCTTCCATGCTTTAAAAAGAATAAGTAAAAGAAAGAATACTAGTTTGAGAGACACGAACATCAAGAAAATTGGAAAAAGATAGGAAAGAGATATAATTTCTTATACAACTGAAGCGGCAAACAAGCTTAAGCTCGCCTGATAGTAACTAGTTACCGTAGCCTATGCACTTCTGCAACACCAGAAGTGTCTCTCGATGCTGACCAATACAATATATTTCCGGACATTATTATACAGCGCCATCTAGTTCCGTGGTAAGCAACGAGGCTTGTGTTACGGATACTAGATAGTTGATATACTACATATATACTATTTTTTTGTTAATACATACATATTATTCATCCATAATTCGGATACAAATGTTGATGCTCATCACACAAACATTTGTCCCTATCGGGATTCGACCCAGAAGCAGGCAGCGTTAACTTCCGCTGAGCTAAACGGGTCGTCGAAATATGTATATTTCTTAGTACTATATTTCTTTCAACCGAAAATAATTCTTGCAAATGCGGTCACAGCCATTTGCCAGTGGTGTAGCAATACCCAGGAGAAGTGAGAGACTCGCGCCGAGGCCTGATCGTCACCGCAAAGTTAACGTGTGATTCATGCGAGTCTCAGGCTATCATCGTACCTTACATTTGTGGAGCTTATTACGTGTCATAACATCTGTATTTAGTATATCATTGCCAAATACGGCTTTTCTAGTGTAGCTACTTTTTTAACTTTCTGGATATAGGTGTTAGTAATTATACCTATCATTAAAAAATGTTCTGTACCATACGTCGGGATTAAAATAATATCACTATACCTATCATGTCCAGTATTCGTGTGTGTAAAAAATGGTATTTCTGAGTTCAGTAAATGCTCCTGCATTATAACAGAGTTTTATTTGGACAAGTTCGCCACACTAAATCCCACATATTGCAACTCCTTTAAGCAAGGATCAACAATAGCTTCCAGCCAGAAAATTGACGAGACCATGCGTCGTATACTCGATCTACTTTAATCAATAAAATCATATTTAAATATTTGCTCTGATATAAATATTCACGATCTGTAGCGCAGAGTGCCCAAATGGTCAGCCTCTGTGACCATAGAGCATAGAGCCATCTCATATTATGAACCCATATCATTACAGTATAAGATTACTATCTGAACTTTGATATACAAATACTAACATAAAAACTTCTAGCAACACGTAATATGTCCAAAACCGCAAGTCTCGCACCGGTGAGCCACGTCACATAAACTAATCACAAGCTGATATACGGCGACGCTTCTCTAATAGGTGTGGCGGCGCAGGCGCAGCTAAATCACCCTTTGTTCAGCAACCGGCGATCGCATAAATATAGATCATTAGTGGCCAACTGCCATACAAATCAACGGCATTGATTAGAAATTGGTAAAAATATTTTTGACTGGAGGATGCCGCTTAACCGTCCAAATTACAATTAAGTATATCATCATCATTTCAGCTCAATGGCGTCCAATGGATATAAACCTCTCCCAATGACGATCGATCCTGTGTCTCACGCATGTAGTTATATTTGGATCATATTATAATCTATGGTAAATGAGATGATTCTACTTATGAACATGGGTCTCAAAACGGACCCTCAAAGTAACAGGGATGAAGCTTATAGATTTGCAACCAACCGTAAACCAAAACCACTGCAGCTATGACAGCTCTGCAAATGTAATATATGCATAATTTTGGTCAGATCAAGAGGAAAGTTGCCTAAGAATTCCGTTTGCTGACAATTTAGTAACCCCCCTTTTTGAGGAACTTAAAACGGTTTTACAGATTCGGTAACGCGCGAGTAAAAAATATATACCTCCATAGATTCCAAATTGAGCTCACTTGGCTTAAGAGCCCAACTCTTCTAGGTTTCCTAGTTCCCTGTGCCGCCAGGTATTCACATCGTGTGTTGCCGCGTTGTATCTGCTGGGCGCGCATAAAACACGAAATTGCTTTCGCTAAACTGCAGCTTGAACAAAGGATGCTTGCGGAATGTATGGGGTTGACCCTTGGTCTGTATCATAAGAACCAGCGTTTAAGAAATTATGCACCGGACTCTTGGATCAACCTCTCAATCAACCCAATTTGGTTGTACCACGCGTCTTTTCTCTCATATGAGAGAATTTAGGCTATTGTCCACCAGATCCTCGTGTGGGTAGGAAGGGTTTACTCACCATCAAGAAAATCTCTTAAACATGCACAGTTTCCTCTCAATGTTTTCCATTTTCCGTTTCACATTATTATTTTTCTTCTCCTTTAACACCTTGAACTTTTGAAGGAATTTGAAACCGAACCAATTTATCAAATTTCTACCTTCTCTGCTTCGCCTTAGATTAGGTCCCCGCTTCATCGTGCGGTTTAGGCTGGAGTCTAGCCGATAACAAAACAGTGCGTAACGACGGAAGGCTGGCCGCCATCGGCCGAATGCCCCTTTGTGGGTGTTCTGTTACCATCCGTATTTCTATTCGCAGCTTGTGCCGACTTACTTTGTCATGGTAATAAATATGCCGTCGACGTCTATCATGATCTGTGGACCTGTCTGCGGACTTGAAGTGCTTTGGAGAATTCACTTGGTGGGTACAAAACGGAGGGAGGATCGATCCAATTGAAATTATTATGCACGTCGGACCATAACTAGGGATACAAAAATCTTCCTTTATTAACGTTGGGTGAGAAACTCTAATAATCTGCTTGGCTACCTTCATAAGTTACCGGATCCCTAGTGTCTTTCGTCGTTGGTATTTAGAAGTCAGACAGGGTGAAAGAGTATTCTTTAACTTGAATTGCATGTTGTATCTTGGACAAGATTTGTCTACGTACTTACTTACCAATCAGGCAAGACGATGCTTCTGTCAAGTTCATTCAAAATAAAATATCTATCGTATTAAGCAAGACCACCACTGGAAAATAGGGGGAATGATACATTAAAAGTCTTTGTAAGACATGTCACCATTACACCACAATGAAAGTCAAAACAATCAACAAAATTAATCAACAATAAATGAATAGTTTCGTATCAAAAGTCATCAAAAATTCCATTACAGGTCCATCTTTTATGTCCACATTGAAACGCATTTAACTGCACTCCGGGTGATTTCATGTGCCATTACGCTTAACCCTGCCGCCGCTGCGTAACTAACCGTGGGCAAGGGTTACAGTCCCTGTGATCACACTAGTTACATTTTTGGTATTCTCGTTATGCGGTGATGCGGTGCGGCTATTCCACGGATTATAGGGGTCCCTGATGGGATGGTGAGTTGACGCGGAAAATGTACGCAGTCATTGATCTGTTGAAATGTTTTGGCAGACTCATTTGATCAACTTTTGTTGTATATTTATATTTTGTGTAACGTGGGTGTGTGTGTACGCATAATCTAATATAAAGCTAAATATATCTTAACTATTACACCAATTGCTACATCGTCCTAGTATAAACAGAGACACATTTAAGGCAATGTGCGTGGAAATATTTTCAATGACAAAAAAACAAGAACTGCAATTGTCAACCTAAACTTTGGGGGCTTTAAACGTAAAAAAAAAGAAAAATGGAATATTTTTTTAAAGCTGCAAGTACAGTGTCCGGGTAACTCTTTTAAAAAATCCATTTTCTAGAATTCCTAGTGTTACAAAATTACTTTTCGGTACACCACACAGAGTGATCACTCACGCCGAAGGATTTTAACCCTTCACAAATCATTCTCGCTAAGCGATGTGTCAAACCGCCAGCGATACCTTGCGACCATAAACAGCGCTTCATGACGTATTATGTATTGTTCGACGCACAAAATTACACCTGCGGGTCAACTATACCCACATACTGCACCAACACGGTTATCTGTCAAACAATAACGTCGATTTTCGCGTAAAATTTGGATTGTTAAGAGAAAATTGCGTATACTATGTTGCGACACAGTAGCTGAGAGCGATTTTACTTTCAAATTTACAAATGCAAAATAGCATATTGTGTTGTGGAGGTAGCAGTTGGGTATTTTATTATTTCGTTGCATCAGTTCTGTTAGAAAATTGAACTCTTCATTGGCTCGTGAGATTTTTGAGACATAACTTTTGGAATAGGGTATTGTGCTGCGGCAGATCAGGATATGACTTTCATTCCTAAGTATATGCCGTGAAATGGTGATTGCTTTGGGAATTATTATTGGTATATACTTACGATTCTTTTGTACGTTGAAGTAATTACGGAATTGAGTATTGTTCAGTTTGATTAGGTACTGGCAAGTATTTTTGTACCTCTAATGTGTAAAATGTTTAACTGATGAACGTACCCTCTGCGGTTAGGTACATCACGCACCTAATTCATCGGTGCTACGTTTATTTAAATGCTTTAATTATAATGCTAGTCTGCGTAACTAGCATTATAATTAAAGAATATCCTTCTTCAGAGCCTCTTCCAACCCTAGACTTGACTTCCAGTCTACTTAGATATACGGCTAAATATAAGTTTTTTTACAAGAAACTACTGCCATCAGATCTCCGCATCTCCGGTTTTTGAGCAATACCAAAAGATCGTACAGATATTCAGAGAGATCCATAGTTGCTAGAGATTTCAGGTTTCTGACTATCATCAACATTTGGCATAGTTGTCTGTGGTCTATTTCTTTTCTTTATATTATTTTTATGGTGGTAATGGGGCAAACGAGCAGGCGACTCACCTGATGGTAAGTGATCACCGCCGCCCATGGACATTTGCAATACCAGAAGGCTTGCATATGCGATGCCAACCCCTACAGAAACCGTTTAGGTTTCTAAAAATAGGGAATAGTCACTCCCCCAACGAGCTCTGGTAACCTTACTCACTCATAGAAACACAACTATTTATCGATATCTTGGACCACTACTTTAAATACCGCTAAGAGCAAATGTTTGTATAGTAATAATAATAATAATATACCCGGACATTATGACATAGCGCCCTCTAATTCCGTGGTAAGCAGCGAGGCTTGTGTTACAGATACTGGAAGGTTCATATACCTAAAATTATTTTTTTTGTAAATACATACTTATTATCCATAGATAAATCCATGACTCGGATACAAATGTATGATGAGCATTGATCTTTCTAAAAAAAAAATATCAATGTTATCGACCAGTTCGTATCAGTGGCACAACCCTTATTATTTAGCTCCCTGTTTTGCAATATAGGGTGAGGTTAAAAAGGCTTTCGGAGAGCATATTTTTCCTTATCTACGTATGTACATATTTGAAAACGTAGTATTGCCTACAGTACACACCATGTGCCAACTCGCAGTGCGAATAGGTACCTAATTTAAAACTATTATTTTGCAAAGGATAGATACCGAACCTTTATACCCACATCATTGCCTTAAAATGGACTTCTAAAACTATATATCAACTCTACTAATCGGAGTTATCGCAATTTATAATACGCTGGTTCCAACTAAAGGTAGATCATCGATACCGCTACCAGAGGTGCGCTAAGTACATCGTATCACCGTGGTATTGGTATCGTGCCCCCCTCCGGTGTGGGGGGCGGGGGGCGATCGATACGCTAGCGCCCCCCTTTCAGCGCAGCCTTTGTTTGGATGATATAAAATCTTCAGGGGGTGTGGTCTGAAAGTAGGGGGGCTATGAGTTTGGAGAATTGAGGACTGATTTTTTTGTTTGAAGAGGGAGCCATATAACAAACTATCACTCCTGTATTCTGAGATGGTTTCGGCATTTGTTACAGTGATGTACCAACCTACGTCTAGATATTTACTTGTCACGCTTAATAATAGTAGAAGACTTGTACAGCTTAGGTACAGTCCGTGGTTTCATTAGCAGACTTCTTTGGCAAAGAAGTTTATTTATTATTATAGAATTACAACTCACACAATACATTTATATAATGTATTGTGTAAGTTGTAATTCTATAATGTATTTCGTGATATGTATGAAAAAGGGAAACTCTGTTGAACACTTAAAAAAATATATTATATTGTTGGCAGACCTCACACGCATAGAGTTGAGAAAAGCAATTAAGCATGCAGTTTTAATGGCGATATTTTCGATAATGCAAATACTATTTTCATCTACAAACTTCATACGACAGGAATTGCCCCATTTTTTTTCTTCCCAAGTCCAACCGAAATGAAGATATACCTGTCTCGCTGGGCCCAGTCTGTGTGGTCACATGAGAGGACAAATCTCGAGATTGTACGGCCGTCCATTACTATGATTTATCACAGGTTCTATAGGTACCCCTGCCTCTGTCTGCACTCAACCAATGAATATTTTTACTACAGATCAAATTGAATTGATGGGAGAGGTCTGTATAAATAGTCACCTCATACGTATATAATATGAAGAGTTGAACATCTATTTAATGATGGTATTAATAAGTTGGTAGGGCTGTTTCAAAAGTCTCTCATAGTTAGACTGTGCATGTAAGTAGTCTATTTCAAAAATAATCAATAATAATAATATTCTGCGACATTTTTACACAGCACCGTCTAGTCCCGAACTAAGCAGAGCTTGTACTATGGGCACTAGACAATGGATAAAATATTTATAATATACTTTTATTTTGTAAATACATACTTATAATACATAGGAAACACCCAGACGAAAATAAACACTTATATTCATCACATAAATATTTGTGTCCCGTGGGAATCGAACCCACTATTTTTAGGTATACCTATTAATAATAATGTTTTCCCAAAGGGGCAGAAAAGTATTTTTTTTAATATTACAGGTGAGTATTTTTATTAACTAACTAGTTGGACTGATCAGTGTGTAGTTGCTTCTAGTTGCTCTGTAGCGTGACCGCAGTAAAATTAGCTAATGTTGTCGGAGCGACTGATATTCGTAGTTATTTAGCCATGCGGTCCTTTTTTTATGCAATAGGAATACAAGCAAGACTTTAAAGTTAAAGCTACCAGCTACGCGTAAGGATCTGGAAATTGGAGGAGGTACAAAACTTTTCAATCAAGACACCCCTCCGAGCTCCATTTACAAGGATTACGAAATACCCTCCAAAGCCCTCCTTACGGACTAAGTAAGTACCAAGAAACACCATTATATCTACTTTATATTCACGATCGAACTAGTTATACAATGGTTTGAAATATGACGTAGGATCTGGCTAGATTATGGCTTAGAGAAATTGCATGACGTAGTAGGTCAGGTCATATTATGTAGACCTATCATTCAAGGGTGTGACTATTCTGACAGCATGGAAATTCCGTATGCTGTCAGTTTAGTAACTCCCTTATTTTAAGATACCTGGACGGTTTCTACAGGGTCGGCTACATGCGATCGACACTTCAGGTGTTGCAAACGTGTATAACCGCTTAAAATCAGACGGCCAGTGTGAAAAAAATATTCTATTAGGTATACGAGTAAGTATACCCTACCTAGTGATAAGTATTTATTATCTAATTTTGTACCTAATCAATTCAAAAAGAGACTACGAAACGTTTGCCTAACGTCGCAAGGATGAAGAATGATTGCGTTATAAGGGAACCCTATTATGAGGTGTGGTACAGGGTCCCCATATGTACCCCCATTCCCCAGAATGGTATATAATGCACTGTGTAATGTTTCAATAAAACGTTATAAATCAAAGAAAAGTCTGGCAGCAAGTCAAAATAACGACATTAAGATTTCCTTTCATCATTTAAAAACGTAACGATACATATTATAACATTACAAAAAAACATATAGGTACCGACAGTAACGGGTCCGGGCATCGAACTGCGTATATCACACGTCATATCTGTCCAGCATCGTTTAGGGCGTGACGCAATCACTCGTTAAAATAAACGGTTCTGTTTTAAACCACGACATGCGTAGGAGTTGATTGAGCTGTTAATGCCTCTTTAAATATTGTTTACGTGTGGATCTAGGTATAGGTATTAATAAACATATTTATTTCTTTCTTTAGGTATTTAATTTCAAACTGCTGAGCGTGAGGTTATAGGTTCAATTACCAGGTGGAGGATAGTGTTCTTAGGTTTTCTATAAATGTCTCAGTAGGTAGGTATCACAGTAGCTAGGAGTTTGCATTGGTGTTCGGATGAGGGCAATATTGTCGCCCCCAATTACACTGAACCTGAAATATACCTAATTGACAATATACAACCTTTAATTTAATTTAGGTGGGTACTTAATTTCAATTCAATTGGATTTAATTTCGACCAAACGTAATTTGTAATTTGATAAAACTGCATGTTGTGATTTACTCTGTAAATGAAGAAACACAAGTAAATATAAATTATATGTACTTTTGCATTGGCAAATGTAGGTTTTCATTAGTACACCATTACCTAGCCCTTCAAGGACGACAAGCGTGATGGTATGTGTACAAATTGATCCTACAGTAATGCTAAATAAAATTTGTAACATATTTATTTTGATTAAACTCTCGTTTGTAAGCGGATTAGCGTTCTGTAATGACGCAGAAAGGCCGGGAGTCGAGATGGATGGCGACGCCACAAAAATGTAAATTGTACGCGAATTAACAACTGTTCATATTACGTGTTCCTCTTGCTATGGCTATTGAGATAGAAAGAGGTAGGTACAGATATACTCCGTACAGATATTATTATTTGTTTTTTTCAATCATTTGTAGCATCACTGGTTATATGTTGTGACTATAAGTCGATTGTCTATTGCATTATGAACTTATTTTGTTTACCTTTTATGTAAACGTGGGTAAATCCAACCTTTTTATTTAAAGGAGAAAATGTCGGACTCGTACCAAATAAAAACCAAACCGAACCCATTGGCCCAATGTGCTATCATAGTACCTACATTTAGCACGATCCGAATCCGACCCAAAACCCACCTACTACCAATAAGTTTTCTTTAAGATGTCCTGTACCTAACTAAATGTTAGGAACAGAACAGCTGATACATTTGTGTTTTTTCTTTCATCGTGATTAACGAAGCAGATTGTAAAACAGATATCGCAGTGGATACCGGTCGCTGTGGCCATCTGCCGCGAGTGCCGTGGAACGGCGCACGGTCTTACAGAATGACCCAAATGGGTACCTACACCAATTGACTGCATAACGCTGTCTGAAAAACCTAAAGTTAAAAAAAATGTTTTTACGTTTAGGTACTATCTGGAATTAATCGTCTCCGTGTAGGTAGATATAGCATTACCTAAATCCTACTAATATTATAAATGTGCAAGTTTGTATGTAACCGCATAGCGGATTTTACAGATCGTTTATTACCTAGATTATTTTTTAGTAATTATTCTGTATTTAGATACAGAATAGGTACCTACCTACTAAAAATAGCCTATGTGTGTTTTTTTTAAATTACAAAATAATATTTAAAAATCAATTTCTCAAACCAGCATCCATAAATAAAAATAATCTTAATCTTTAAGTAAAGCATGTCACTGAGTTCTTACATTTACTCGGACATTGAAATAAAACTATGTTTTACGTATTTTTTCGTGGTATATTGATATTGTTTAAACCAGCAACTAAATAAATAAATAATAAATAAATAAATATTCCTGGACATTATGGCACACAGCGCCATCTAGTTCCGTGCTAAGCAACGAGGCTTGTGTTACGGATACTAGCTGGTTGATATACTACATATATACATTTTTTTTTATACATACATATTATAGATAGATACATCCATGACTCGGATACAAATGTTCATGTTTGTTAACATTTGTCCCTACCGGGATTCGAACCCGGGACCCATAGCACAGAAGGCAGTGTTAACTACCGCTGGACTAACTGGGTCGTCTGGAATTCAACTAATTTCGACAATTCAAAAGCACCTGTAATATTGGTCTATTTGAAATAAACGATTTGACTTTGACAGAATATGTTACAGATCCTTTACAGCATCCATGGTCACGGTTAGACTGGTCGGCGACAAAATCCGTAAAAGTAGTTCTATTTAGAGTATGTTTCTTACAAAATATTCAAAACTGTTGAAACGTTTGCGTGTTGCCGCGCCCGACGGAACACACTCAAAGCCATGCATACAAAGTAAGACAGCTTGTATAATTATATTTGTATTTTTTATTAATTTTGTGATTATTACCGAACTTCGCTACTTATAGTAAGGACCTCATTAAGAGAGCTTTTTTAAGATGGGTCTTTGGGTAATAGTGTATTGTTTTTAATTATTCATTACCTAAACATAAATTAGAGGTCCATATGGGGGTGATTGGTACATAAATAATAATCAATAAAAATAGGGAAAGAAATATTTTTTTAAAGATTTTTCTTTGTGCTATTTTATACAATGTAACGGGAGATAGTTATCTACTTACTCGTATCTATCTCGTAAGTAGGCAGATACTTTATGTACGTATGTAAAGTCCTACAAAAGCACGTCTTTTAGAAAATGTTACTAAATTTTAAGAAAAGTTTTACTAAATTTGATTTGAAATGTAATTCGTTACATCAAAGAACTATTTGGAACCATACGCTTTACAAACGCCGCAAAAATAACAAATGTAAAGGTTCAGAAACAAAACAGAAAAAAACGAATAATATTAATAGTGGTAGATAAAAAGGCGACACGATGACAATACGTAATGTGCGTGGGCAAGCCCTCCCCAGCGCTGGGGGTGGGCGTGGGGAGGCCACCTGTGTGCCGTTACAGCGGGGTGTGGTTTGCCGTTCAATAACTTAATACACTCGGAAGGCTTTCACGCTGAAATCTCGCTCCACTCTACCGCCACCGAGCCGCCTTGATACTTGGTGAAGGAATACTTTAAGAACAAGAAATTTTAATAGTAAAATAAGAAAAAGATTATGAAGATTGAACATTTATGAAATATAAAATAAAAAATGCTTCTCAAGGTAGTACCATTGATAATTTACAAGGTGGACACTATAACTGAAGATAATGGGTCCACATTATAAAAAGCTCATAAAACAAGAAAATTGCATAAATGTTTACACCAAATGTGCCTACAGCAGGTTACAGAGTCTTACCAAATAGTCCTGACAAATATATCTACCTAACGATGAGGGACTATTACATGACTGTGCCTACTAATGTGTGTCACGGTAGTATAGGCATAGGTATCTGCAGCGATTTATCATAGGTGTCAGTTCCATGATTTATAGGCGGATAGGTAAGTATGCAAATTACGCGCTAAATTATTATTTTATCGATCAGGCGCGACACACAGGACAAACACTAGCATGTAATCCACCCGGATTGTTGTATGGAGGCTATTAATTGCAGGTTTGCAGGTAATCGATAGAGGTGGCAGGATCGCGGATCACGAGACGCGGTCCGAGCGCTGGCGGCGCGCCGGTGTGCGTGACGGATCATGGCGGCGCGGGGGGCGCCCCCCCGCCGCCACAGTTAAACGCGCCCGCCGGATGCGCCGCGCCGCGGTTGAAAGCTATCCGGCCCCCCGGGCGGCCGCCACGCGATTGGCCCGCGCGCCGCCCCACGCCGTAAGCGATAGCCAATCGCGGCGCACGGGCGGCCCGCCCCCACCGGGCGCGTCGCCGGGCACTCGGGCGCGCCGCGCACACTCGCTCCGATGCGCGGCTCGTGGGACGAGGCCGCCACGGCGGCGCTGCACGCGCGCATCCTGGAGGCGCACCGCGGGCCCGCCGCGCCCGAGCGCGCTGCCGAGCCCGCCACCTGCACCGAGCCGGCTCCGCAGGCCCTCAGCGTCGAACTGGCGGCTCCTACTCCTCTGCTGCCGTTGCCCACGCTATCCTTCAGCGCGGCCCAGGTCGCCACCGTTTGTGAGACGCTTGAAGAGAGTGGCGATGTGGAGCGCCTGGCGCGCTTCCTCTGGTCGCTACCGGTGGCGCACCCCAATGTGGCTGAACTGGAGCGCTGCGAAGCTGTTCTGCGAGCGAGGGCCGTAGTCGCCTTCCATGCAGGAAGACATCGTGAACTCTACTCGATCTTAGAAAGGCACCGGTTTCAACGTTCAAGTCACGCAAAACTTCAAGCTTTGTGGCTCGAGGCACACTATCAGGAAGCAGAGAGACTACGCGGGCGACCACTGGGACCCGTCGACAAATACCGTGTTCGCAAGAAGTTCCCGCTGCCCCGCACCATCTGGGACGGCGAACAGAAGACGCACTGCTTCAAGGAGCGCACGCGGTCGCTGCTGCGCGAGTGGTACCTGCAGGACCCGTACCCGAACCCTACCAAGAAACGTGAGCTGGCGGCGGCGACGGGCTTGACGCCGACGCAAGTCGGGAACTGGTTCAAGAACCGGCGACAGCGAGACCGAGCCGCCGCAGCTAAGAACCGCTCGGCGCTGCTCGGCCAGGGTTTCGCCTCCTCTTCAACGTACGACGAGGACTCAGTGGACTCGGAGATCAACGTAGACGAAGAATAGAGCTACAGACTATAGTGTTAAGCGACGCCGGCGGGCGTGGACGCTCAGTGACTGACGATGCAATATAGACCACAGTTATCTATTATCCTAGTTAGATCGCAAAGTCCGTGATGTATGTGATGTTAAGGCATTGTAAACCAGTTTATTAGGGCGTATGTATCGTTACAAGTGTAAGCGAGTGCTCGAAGTATCAGCATTGGCGCATCTCAGGTATGTACCGGGCCTCGGCCTCCGACTAGTAGCTGTAACTCGACTGCACTGATAACTTACTCGTTGTTAAGGTTTAACAGGGTTAATTTTACGTATTATTTCGTGTTTATACTCCCACTCAGAACGTTAGTACATTTATTTGATATCTCCGCGTGGCTGCTAGTGTATTTGATGCGTTTCCCGTGAGAAGCATTTATACTTACTTACCTAAATACCTATTTATACATCCTAACTATTTTTACCAGTAAATATAGATTTTATTTATCATATCAGCTTTTAGTTATACGTAGATATAATAAAGATGTAGATAATTACGTTCGTGGTGTAGATGTAAAGTAACGCTATATTGAAGGTTTGTACCTGAGCACTTACTCCGCGACACTACGTTGTATAGTGATGTTATTTCATATAATTGTAATTAAATATATCTATCACAAATTATTTATTACGATTTAGACGGTAAATATTTGTATATAAATAGAAATGCTGTAAGAGACTTTTAAAAACTCTTCAAACTCGATAAATACTTCGCAAAATATAGGCCTAACTTTGTATCGCAATACCTAGTGCTAGTCTTTGCAAATGAAATGAATTTAACTTCAATTTTATATCAACGGAGAGAATTATAAGCTTTTGTTTTGCAAATAATTATCCTAAATATAATAACAAATGTCAAACCATTTACTATCCTTAGTCTCACCAGTCTATAGCTTTTTCTTTTCACTAATTTTTAATATTTATTTTTGGTACCAATTAGAAAAAACTTGAAAATAAAAAAATATTTCCCTCAGAACTTGTTTTGGAGGTAATTAGCATTTTTTTCAAATTTAAATTTGTGCAGTTTTATTTATAGATAAGTGACTGATGGCTCTACCAACTCTGTCAGACTTATATGCAATATTACTTTAGTTCAACGATTTTTCTAGATTTACATCTAATTGTCTCATCCCTTTCTAATAATTTAAAATTAATTTCTAGAAAGTGCTTTCATTTTTATTCGTCTAAATGCTAATCAATGATAGTTAATCTTTAATTTTTTTTTGTTAGTAGACATTAATACGTGTCTATATCTCTCAAGAACTACATGTTTTAATTCAAAACATAACCAGAATTTATTTTTTCTGAAATCTGGATTTTTTAAACGGGTTTTGTCAAATTGAAATCACCAACGATTACAACATAAAAATTAAGACACAGGGTCAATAAAATTGGGGTTTATATTTTTAAATAATTGAAAATACAGGAATATTAATTAAGTTTACATAAAATTAATATATATTAAACTTTCCTTTTATAAAACATCTAATTTGGGTGTGTGATGTATATGTAGACGATTTTTTTTTCAAAATGGAATACTTTACTTATATGATTTATTCCGCCATACTTTATATAAAAAATCACTTAAATTTATAACTATATTTTCTCTTTTTATCTTTGACGGTTTTTTTTGGATAAGGATCAAAAAAGTTATTTACATATGTCGTTCAGAGTTAAGTTAAATTTTATTATTTGAATTTAGATTCAAATATCGTATCGATCGTGAACACATTAATAACTTTTTTGGTCCGTTAACAGAATCGTGTAGACTGTTATGGGATGATATACGTTACTCCCACTTTAGGTATACACTAATGAACGACTGTCAGCACATACGCTTCTTTATTTTTGCTATTCAAATAATCAAGTATCAATTTAACTCGTCGCCCTATATCGTCTGTCCTTAATCCATCATTTGTTGCATTCACACGTCATTTTGTGTTATAATATCTGCAATAAATCTTATTCTGTTTGATAGTGAACTCTTTGATCAGTTTAAATAAAAAGTTATTGTCTAAGTTAAAAAAAACATATAATTTCAATGAAGACATTTTAATTTTGCTCTCGAGTAATATCAAAGTATTGATATTGTTTTAAGTCATAATTATGAATATACCACCCAAGTTCTGTAATACTAATTTTAATCTACTACTTGGATTGTTTGATAATTAAACAATATGAATGGTGTAATTTTGACACTACATCAAAGATCGATATTGAAATAACGTATTTTAATATTTAGCTTCTTTTCTATGAAGCATGTTTCAGATAATTTGAAAATATGTTTGCAAGAAAACACAAGAGGCTCTGAAGTGAATGTTGCAATAAAACAAAGTCACATTAATTGCACTTAGCATTGTTCAGCTGTCAAAGTGTCAATCAAACCTTTGTTCTAAAAAGTATCTATGCTAAACGTGGAAAGGAACGATGTTCCGCCCACGTAGAGCTGTAATCAATTTCATTGCATACTACTCGAGCATTGCTTTAAAAAAAAGAGCTGTCAAAAGTTATTTTCACATTTAGTTTCGGACATACAACTTTGAATTTAAACCATCGACTTTGAGCTTCTATATTTAAAACGATGAAATTTAGAGCCTTTTTATTAAATAATAATAATGTATTTTTTAGATTTACCAATTGACATAAATTATATTAATCGTGCCGAGTTCTTCTTCTAAAAGGATAACCGAATAAGTGTTCGAAATTCTTTTTATTTTTAGTATAAAATTGTTTAGTTTATCCAGATATAATCCTTCAAATAGATGAAAAATTCAAATTCCTTTAAATTCTAATTACTCAGAAGGTTTTATCTATATTATAACACCAAGTGTAGACGTAAAATTGGTTAACTGCCAACAATAATTCTGTTAAAGTTTACGATAAATACCTAATATTTCATATTTTAGTGGATCTACTAATTAAATTATTATGCTATTATTTTGTAAATACATATTGTTCCGTTAAAAAATATTTTTTTATATCCACAATAATTTGCTTCGATGTTACTTCATATTTTATCATTTTTATATTTTGATGTAAATAAACATAATAATATATATGTATCTGTGTATTTACGAATAAAACCTATGTGTAAGGATTCGGCTATAAAAATACGTAGGTATTATATAAATATCTATGAAAATAAAAACATTTTGTACTCGGCCATGCCTAGGTATTCTTTTTTCAAACATCAACGTTAGCTGATCTTTGACAACTCTTACAGCATTTCTATTAAAACACTAGCCGTGAAACGAAAAAAATCTACCGTTTTTTACATTTTCTAACATTTGACATTTACGGTTGTATTTTTTTGTGTAAATTTCCCGCGCGACCGACTCGCGGGTACCTATAGGCTAGTTAGCGGGACAAGAGAACTTTGTAAAAATGTATTATAAATTATGAATAAACAAAAATGCAAATTGTAAATATGATATCGACTTACATTACAGTCATTAAATTAAAATTGTTAATAAAATTATATTCGTAAACAATTTACCTCTTGTGTTATTTTTACTATCCATGATATCCTTTATGCGGAGCTGTTCTTCAAACGATATTGACAAATTTGAAAATGAAAAAAGAAAAACTTCAAAGGTGGCAGAAAAATAATATTTTTTTTTAACACAAATGAAACGTGTCTCAAGTGCATCCTAATCTTCATTAATTATTTTAATGATCCCAAATATGTCTTATTATTCAATTCGCAAAGTAAATAGATATATTTTGATTCTTACAGCAATAAGAATAATTATTTTTAAGGATTTGTTACAAAGAAACATTTTTTTATGTGGTCAGATAAAATATGACAGAAAAAACTAAAAGATGTGGTGTCTTTTTTATCTTCTAGAAAACTTAAGTTATGTTCACTTGGAATAAAGAAGTTTATTGAACCAGTAACCATTAACCTACGAGGATTTCACGCCATATTGATTTTAAAAAAATATTTCTACTGTTCCCGCGAAACGTTTATGGTCATGCTCCATGTTTGAAATTGAATAAATACTTTAATTACAAACTCATTTTGAGGTTCCAACAAAAAGTTTATATTGGTTAACACAGATTAATAATATGTAATTTTTAGTAATTCGTTACTAGCGACTCAATTAATATTGTTGCTAATTTGCTTCATATTATAGTGCGCCGCGTATTTCACTATATTTTAATGTTCCGAAGTACAGAGAGCAGGTGCAACCCACTATTTGTAGGTATCTACGATCCTGGCATCATTTTATTTTTATATTAAAACTCTTTGTGTATTTATTTTATTTAAAGTATGCCAAATGACACATTGGACAGTTATTAATAATAAATTACTTTAAGTAGGCACACGGATGACATGTAAATAGAGGGATAATTCAAAGAAGGTGTACCTATTGGTATATTAGCTAGCGTTCTTTTATAAATAAGTCAAATTGAATCTATTCATAATATTACAAAGAGAAAAGATTTGTTCCTTTTTGGTTTGTATTGAATAGGCTCAAAAACTACTGAACTGTTCTAAATAATTCTTTCACCATTTGAAATACCTACATTATCCGTGATTAACATTAGCTATATTTAAAAAAATATTTATTAATTACCTACTTATATTTATCTGTGCGAAAGCAGGGCGAGCTGCTAGTACTCAACTATTCTCACTTAATGCTAGTACAAACTTGAAACAACAAACATACAGACTTACAAACTGTCGTACCGTGTAGCTATAGATATTGTAACACCAGATATGGTTAAGTTATTTAACCTTTAAGCGACACATGTCTTATGACAAACTTCGTTAAGTCCATTCACTTAATGAAAAAAAAAACAACGTTATCAGCGAAATCTCTTAATGTAACCAACCACAGAATATATAACATATGAGGAAGGCTAACTTTTTAAAATGAGTTTCTTATGGTTCTTTTTTGTGTTTATAAAATATACCTACTGTTCCACTGCTGGGCGCAGCTTCATCTCCTCGAGTTCCTAGCGACGCTGCTCCTCTTGCAATGACAGAACCTCTAATCTACCATACCACCCGGTTTACTGCAAGTCCTGAATCTCCTGTCGTGAAGAAAATCCCTCTGGTCTGCAGATTTCTTCACGATGTTTTCGATCATCTAAATATTGTTAAGAATACACATGATTTCAAAATACATAGTATTTAGTAAATATAGATTTAGTAGATGTTCTATGATTCTTCATGGCTTTTATCAAAAACATATTTAAAAAAAAATACTTTGGTTATTTTGGAAATATGTAGATATCTGGGTTAGTTCACGATTTGATCGCTATGTGACATTGCTGCTATTTTATAATTTCTGAGTAATTAGTCTTAAATTCATTTGTGCCGTCTTGTTTCTCGATCCTGACCAACCAAACCTGCCACAGTAAAAAAAACCAACCTTCCCTATCAGTCTTACGACATTTATGGCAACCCCTCCTAAGAGTAACTATGCACACAGGCCGCGGGCATTCATTAACCTCGAATTCCTTCCACAATTCATAGACAACGGCTCAATAAATGGCAACACTGAGCGATCAATTATCGCATCAGAATGTTTTAATTACTTAATCAGTGATAACTTTTATGGCAATATAAAATTTCATTAATGGTAACAGTAGTTAGAAATTTAATTGGGTGTATAAAAACTTCCGGGTTTTTGAAATGTCATTTTATTTATGCATAGTGTTACCTATATGGAAAATGGAATTTAACATATTTTTTGCGAAGACGAAACGCTTAGGATATGTTAGGGAATAAGCGACGCGACGCGGCGGCACAGTAGTACAGTTAGCACTTAATTAGATGAAATAACGCAAATAATTACGTTATTAAGTGGGTCGGCTATTTATTAAATCGCTAAACTTATTTACTTGTCGTTAATTAAAGGCTGATATTAATTTACCCACATTATGCCCTTTGCGGCGCCTTTTCTTGGATTCAAGGAGTTTTGTTAACTGTTCGTTTGTTTTATTGGTTCGCATATTATTTATTAGTGTCTATAGTATCTAAGTGTGTCAGTTGCATAAAACTGTGGGTAATTTAGATCTTATTTATGATCGTCCGATGTAGCGCTTATTATCTACTGGCGATGATTAGAATTTATGGGATTATTTTGAATTGCAAATGCTGGATTCGGCAAAAAATTGAATTTTATAATTGAAATATATGTGCCTCAATTGATCGAGTAGTTTCAAGCTGTTGAACTTCAGTTTTGTTGGATATTAAAGATAGTATAGTTAGTTTTTGTAATATACCATACCATCCCGCCTGTCGTCAGAGGTGTACTAATGTAGGTACGCCCAAATTTCGCCGTTATTATCTTATTAGGTCCGTCCCATGTAAAAGGGGGTGCGCCTTTTGTCATCAACTGGGCTCAAATCCCAAATCCGAGCTGCTATTGAAAATCCAAATAACATCGGATTCAACACCTCTTACTCGGCGGTTGTATTTGCGACCAGCGATGCAGTATGCAGGTTCTCGAGTGGCGACCACGTACTGAAAGACGCAGCGTGGGTAGGCCCCCGGCAAGGTGGACTGACGACATGGTTAAGGTCGCTGGAATCCGCTGGATGCGGGTAGCGCAGGACCGGTCGTCGTGGCGATCCTTGGGGGAGACCTAAGTCCAGCAGTGGACGTCTAACGGTTGATATGATGAGGATGATGATGATGATGATGCAGTATTTGGATTTTTCATATACAACATTATTAAAACATAGACGACAAAGAAGATGTGTCCTTGAATGTTGTCACAGAATCATTATATATCTAGTAATTAGGTAGAGGCACAAGCAGTAACAAACTGTAGCACAAGGTGCACAGTAAAATTTCGGTTGTTAGAGCGGGATGGAATCCAATCCGTAGGTGCACTACAAATCGCATGTGTCAGCATATGCTCTATCGTTAGTATGATTTGTCTGCTTATACATGTCGTGGCACGGCCGTAGGGCGGTCACTGCTCTCCCTGGCGTCAAATATCACATATCCCCTGCATTTCGTTGTACAGTTTGTTGTCTTTTAAGTTTATGCTATACTAGTGCTACTTGCTTCATACATTAGCGTGTACAGTAGAACTGAGTATTTTTCTTATATTATTAATACGTGAAGCTAAAACTTTGTACCGGTTTTAAGGAAAATTGCATCGACTAAGACATGGAGTATATTTATAATTTTATTAATTGTGCACAAAATAATTTATAATTTAAAATAATTAAGGTCGAATTTCGACTAGTGCAGCAGTGGGTGACCACTAGTTTGTATCGAAGTTATATTGTCGAAGATTATAGTAGAGCAGGCAATAAATAAATATAAATATTCCTGGACATTATGACACAGTGCCATCTAGTTCCGTGGTAAGCAACGAGGCTTGTGTTACGGATACTAGTAGGTTGATATACTACATATATACTTTTTTTTTTGTAAATACATACATATTATACATAAATACATCCATGACTCGGAAACAAATGTTTATGCTCATCACACAAACATTTGTCCCTACCGGGATTCGAACCCAGGACCCATAGAACAGAAGGCAGCGCTAACTACCGCTGGACTAATTGGGTCGGCAATATAGCGGAGTTAGGAATTCGGAAATAGGAGGTCAAATATTTAGGCAGCCAACTGATGAACATTAACACATTAATGTAGTTTATAACTATGATTATATCAGTTGAATACATAAAATATCTTGTGGCCTAAAAGTTATTTCCCCACTGTGTCCTATAATGCTTTTGAAGATATATGGGTACCTGTCTAAATTTTCAAAATATGATGTGTCCTGTAAAAACAACTTCAGGCCTATAAATTGGATGGTATTTTCCCTTCCAGACAAATATTTGCGACCCGATTAGCGCAGCAGTATCAAGGCTGTTTTTCCTGGTCGTGGGTTTGATTACTTATAGTGGCAAATGTTTGTGTGTTGAGCAATGAGCATAGATATGTGTATCTAAGTCATGGATAGGACATATTTACAATTAAATAATAGTACATATTATTGTGTAGTATATCAACCATCTAGTATTCGTAACACAAGCCTCTTTGCTCGGAACTAGATTGTCCTGTGTTATGTAACTGTGTTCCATCTGGATAATAATAATTGTAGGAGTTGATTTTCCTTCTAAACTCTTATTTATTGCTAGGCTACATTGTTAAGCAACTCTTATTTAAGTATTTCATGTTTCTAGAGCCTTTGGCTTTAGTCTAGAGTATATTATTTAGTATATTCTTAGCCTAGCTAGCCTAGGCCATTAAGGATATATTAATAGATAATATATCCTGAATTCAATTGAGTTTAAAATCAAATTAGTTTGATTTTAATTGCTTGAATCAAATTGAGTGTTTTTACTAAGTTGAGCAATTAGTTTATTATCGGTGTTTTAGTAAGGAGATGATCCTGAAAGATGTATTAATTAATGTTACATTATTTTAGGGTTGGCAAGGCGCGAGTGACACCTCTGGTTTTGCAAACGTCTATAGGCTACGGTAACTTACCATCAGCGGGCCGTGAGTTTATTTGCTACCCTTAAAGTATATGTCTTGATATTAACCGAATGAGTATGTCCTTTAATTTCGTACAAACTGATTAAATTAAAATATCGTTGTCGTCTAGTTCAAATTTAGATACACAATAACTAATGAAGTAAAACTAAAATTAAGCTCGCCTTTGTGCACAACACTTTAAATGTATTGTTTGAATTATGTTACATTCTCTCTTTTTGTGAGTACAATAAAAAATTAAGAATTAAGAACTAATGTAGATACGCGTGCCGTCGGTAGGTATAAAGAGACAGATCAACTTAAAGTTGCTATGGTGCTTTCTTCAATTCAAAATACTATAACATACACTGTAGTACTTGTCAGACTTAATAGTCTTAGATAAGTACTACAGTGTATGCTTATACCTTTAGTTAAAGGGTCGACGATACTCCAAGTTGAGTTTTCAGTAGTCTCGGAGTTCAGGAATGAAAAAATTAGGTTTCTTAGTTGACAAAAATGATTCGGTTTTTGGTACCTACTTATCCCCTATATACCCGATAGATACTGTATACATGATAAAATTACGCACAAACGGCTTCATTTCACAACCAGTCATCAGTCGTAATACACAAACAAGAATGATAAACAGCTCACAACTGATTAATTGTAACATTATCGTAACAATGGATTAAACAGTTTGTATTGACGTGGCCCACCGATTATCGTTCACCAACCATTTTAAATCAACCACTATTTAACAGTTCCTAATTTAAAAATCAACCTTAGCTCACTGTAATACAGATAAAAAGTTTGTAACGTTTGTTTATGGTTTGTTATTTAAGAACGATTCGGTAAGCGGTGGAGCTGTCAAATATGAACGCAGCCGTTAAGTTTTTTTTTCTAAGGCTTAGTCAACAAAATGTAAAGCCGGCCGTCGACCCGACATGTTAATTGCAACTCAAACAAATTAACGGACATATCGCTAGCTAATGAAAAGGACGTGTCATGTTCGTATAGTTGATGGTCTAGGACGGACAATGAATTATTGTACGCAGTACTTAACATTATCTACCCACGCATGTCCGTGCCTACTTATTATATTGCAAATATTTCGCCACTTGATTATTGGAGTGTGGGTTGTAAGCTGCCTATTGCAAATACTGACAGAACTTTTTATATACCTACCAAGCACATACGGTCAACACGCATATTAATAAGTTTGGTCTTGAAACCTAATCAAAATACTAATATAGTATCAGAAGCGTAAAGAAGCCTATAAATTGCATACAAATTAAAGTTTTTCAGAAAGTTTCAGCTTCTTATAGGTACTAAATTAAGCAAGTCAATAAAGTGTTACAATTATCTCATTAATCATGCGCTTGGCAACAAAAAGAGGAAGTTTCCTTTCAAATCAAACAATATTTAGATGAATTATTGATTTATTTATTTACTCGCTAGGCCTACTGACATGACGGCCGTATCAGATTCCCGGCGCCGGCGGTGTCAAACTGACAGCTCGTAACTTTTTACTTTTAGCCTCAGACACAGACACAACTCTATTCAGCCATGTTTTATTTTTATTTGGTGACAAAACATTTTAGAGATTTGTATGTTGATGTTGAGATTTATTCAGATGTCTGGTGTTAAGTTGTTCTCTCTAATGTTTTGTTGTGTGGCGTCGTTAGGATTTTAACGATTGAAGGATGGGTGATTAAAATGTTCGTGTTAAGTGACCAGTTTGAAAGGTATTAAATACAAATGTTGTATAGACTTTGTGTTCAGTGTTTAATAGAATAAGAATAAAAATAAAATAATAATAATAAAATAATAAGATTCTTAAGAAAGTATCTTGGACTTTTTAGAGGTTTGATTTCTTGTTAGAATAGATACTTCTAGGTATTTGATGCCTAAATATTCTTTAAATTATAACTGACCTTTTTTGCCTACTCATAACAGATGTTTTTATTTTCTAATTAGAATTCAAATTCAGGCTATTATACTACAAGCAGTAGTTTATATATCGTATAAAGTAACGATTATATCTATTCGTTGACGGATAGGAAACTTAAAAGGTGTATTTTTTCCCCTGGAGAATCGTTGCGATGGACACCGCCAGCACATGTAAGTCCCATGTTCTCATACGAAACCAGGGTGCAAAAAGCACCCTAGATGAAGCAGATGCAGATGAAGCATACAACAAAAAAATAGTTTAGTAACGAAATAAAAAATAATCTAACAAGTCTATGTTATATAAAGTTAAAATTTCAACCGCAGTTTTAGAAGATATGCAGAATGGAAAAATATAAAATTGTCGTTTGGCAAAACGGCAGCTTTGAGGTGACTCATCGCAATACCTACTCACTTTTTTAATTTCCTGTAAGCAAGAACGTAGGCTATCGTCTTTGTGATCCTTTGACTACAAAACTTACGAAAACTTAAGTTTTCGTTACAATATGTCATTAATGACATATTGTGGTTCCGTAGACAATGGGTAGTGGCTCTCGCTTCATGCATAATGGCGCCATTAAAATCAAGATGGCGGCCGTATGTGATGACACACGTCACTAAAACTAGTGTTAATATGCGTTTAGTTTGTCTCACGTCAAAACTATTAATAATTTAATACCTTCGTATGATTATGAGCTTTTCTAAATTATATTTGCATGCAAAAAGATGGATGGTAAATGATGATGTTATTGTAAATTTTGTATAACCTGTTTAGGTTTAAGGCTCGTGTTAGACTCAATGGAAAATGTCTATCACCTTGTGTAGGTTTCTGCATACAGTTCAATTCTTTTGAAACTAACTAATTAATTCATTAGATTAGGAGGACTACTTTAAATCCTAAGATGCATGCATCTCCTTTGTTTTCTTAACTACAATAGACAAGATAAGATGATATTTGCTAATACACTTGTGTAAACAATTGCGTTCTTTCTTTTTTTCAATTGTCATTTATATTTTTTGTTAAATAGTTTCGAAACCATTCCAACCATTTGCCTAGCAGGAGATGACGTCAAGATTTACCACTATATTGTCGTGATTATTATGTTATACCCATGCCGCATTACGACTTTTTAATAAGTATTAAGAGGCTCAGCCACCGATAGACTGGCGCGGGCGGTTTGTTCTGATAAAACTATTAGATTTCACTTTTGATTACAGAACCATAAAAAAATGGCAAAGCGTCTATAATTAGTTGATAGAAAATTATAAAAATATTGCTTCATAGACCAACGCAATTTCTACAACCAAACTCATTTCTAATAATGACAACAAAAACCGTATTTTAATAAAAAAAAGAGTATTCATTGAGTGGTAGCAATCAGCGGTGACATAAAAACTTCTTGAAGGTGCACCCCATCTGTAATTAGCCGGGGGCGGTGGTAAGAATGGTGTAAGATTAATATGTTCGTTCGTCCGTTCGTTCGACACGCGAATTTGTTGTAAAGGCACGTGACAAGCATACACAGTGGACATTACATGTTAATTGAGCTTTTTTTTCCAATATCATCGTGTAGAAACCAAACTCTAGAAGATGATAGCATTGTGGTGTGACGGTCGTCAGCAAGGCGGAGGTATATTTCCCAAGTCGGGCAGCTCAATTTATAAATAAATAAATATTTCTGGACATTATGACACAGCGCCATCTAGTTCCGAGCTAAGCAACGAGGCTTGTGTTACGGATCGTAATTGGTTGATATACTACATATATATACTTTTTTTTTGTAAATACATACATATTATACATAAATACATCCATGATTCGGATAAAAATGTTTAAGCTCATCACACAAACGTTTGTCCCTACCAGGATTCGAACCCGGTACCCATAGCACAGAAGGCAGTGTTAACAACCGCTGGACTAATTATGTCGTCTAATAATATCAATGTACTGCGATAAAATCCGTAAAAAATAGTTTTCTTTTAAAAATAATTCGTCGTCAATTTGAGCGAGAAATATCATATCGATATTCCCTTCCTCTCCGAGCTTGCGAAACATACACAGACAAAAGAAAATACAGTCGAATTGAGAACCATATTTTTATGAAGTCAGCAGAAATATTAAACACCATGATGAAATTCATGTAGATATCTAGTGTTTTAACACATTCCTATGACGTGTTCCAGCAGATACGTGAAGTTTCACAGTGACAGTGTGAATATAATGTTGTTTTGTTATTACCGGTATTATCAGATGCTAAGTAAGATATGAGTAACTAGAAATGCATATTTGAAAACTCACTGTATCATTTATTATTTATTTTTTATCTGTATTTTCCTTCGTCAAAAGTACTTTAAAAATAAATTAAAACTTAATTGATACAACTCAGTGGTATTTCTTGATTTGAAGCAATGTAAGATAATATAAACATTAAAATAAAAGGCTAAGTATTTTTGTTGTCAGTCTAACCGTCACAATGGATTCTGTAAAGGATCAGAGACGAGATTTTATTACTGTATATTGGTTTTATTTAATCATAAATACCAACAAACCTCTAAGTAAGTATAAGTTAATTCATTTCAATGTTTGCGTAAGTGTAAGAAATCAACAATATGTAACTTAAAACACATATTTTTGACGATGAATGTACTCTTTTTTCAGATCTAAAGCGTAACGTATTGTGTGACGACACACATTCATCAACAGTAACAGATAAAGGACAAGTGACCACTGACCACTCGTGACTCGTGACCATTGACCACACAGGACTCGTCACGCTCGTCCCCGTGGTCACGCCGCGCATAAATTGCTCCGACCTGACACGGCGACAACAAAATCGCGTGTTTATGACAAGCAGGTATGCATGAATTGTCATTAATGAATTAAGATAGTTATTTATTAGAATATTATTTAAGGCGATCCTTAGAATCGACTGGAAGCGTAGTGTCAAATCCTCTATTTTTATCAAACTTCGAATTTAAGATTGTATTCGGTCGAACGCGCGTTTTTTTTTATCTCGATAGTAATCTGTGCTTTGGAAATACTAGTCAATCTGCTTCGCATTTTTTAAATATTGATAACGATCCCCTTGGCTCTGGATTGGTTTACCTTGACCCAAATTCTCTACAGTTATATAAACCTACACAACGTTGCAAGATGAAGTTAGACGGTTAAAGCTTTTTATAATGCAATGAAAGCCTTTATGATTCATCTGCGGCCAGAGTCCAGAGGCAAATTGGGATCAAACAGAATAAAATCCTACTAAAGGACTCATGTGTAGGTACCTAAGTAGGTAAATTTGCCAGAAATGTTGTACTGTTATGTAGGTACTAAAGAACAAATTAAAGACTGAACGGGTCACACAATCCTAATTATCATCAAATTTCTCATTTTTCCAATAGGTATATTAGTTTTAATTAATTACATCGCAGTAACAGTAGAAAGTCGTTTTTTCAATGTCCAGTCATAGACACTGTAACAGAACAAAATGTACGCCAATTTAATACTATTCAAACCTGATACATAATTAACATTTGTATGACATTCCGAGTTCTTAATTACTGCCGCCTAAATTATAATCGCAGTCGGATCTTTGAGCTGCGGTTCAAAGACTTATAATCGAACCTAATTCTGGTATAACTCCATAAAGGATTCGTCCAATACGGTCTATGGCAAGGATAACCTTATTAGGGGAATGGCTTGAGCCGAGCTTTAAGTCGTCTGTGCTACCTGTGCGTGTCTATTAGGTACTCAAATACTTAAGAACCTACTTTACAGTAACTCTGCTGACTTTGATACATATGCCATCCCGCCTGTCGTTTCCAAAGGGGAAGGCAGAGGTGTACTAATGTACACCCACATTTCGCGGTATGTTTTAGTTTTCATGTAATAGGGGGCGAGCTTATTGCCATCAACCGGGCACGAATCAAACTCGAAATTGCTACTGAGAATTTTAGAGAAAACACCTAGGACACTGCGCGACTTGGCAATCTAACCCAAGAGCTCTGTTCAGCAGTCACTGTAACGATCACTAGGCCAATGAAGTAGTATGCGATGAGCGATGAAACAAGTGATAAAAGTTTTATCATAAAAGCAAAAGAAAACAGCAAGAGTCGTATGGACGTGCTTCTTCCTTTATTTCAAAACGATACCTGGGAAACTAACAGTAAAAGGTAAGTACCTAAAGCTACTAAGGTATGTGTATTATATGTATATTATATTAAAGGTACAGATTTTGAGGTGTACAAAAAGGAATAAACAGATTACCTTAACTAAGTAGTAGGTAGCCATTGTAATTTACAAGCATAATGGTTGTCAACTATTTTGTTGGCAATTAAAGTTACATTGAAAACAAGTAGGTACCTAATAATAATTTGACTGAACAAAATCTTTATTCATGTCACAATACTGAAGTATTATTTTGTTTGATAGGTAAGCTTAAATTATCAATTGTGTCATTTCAATAAGGTTATCTGTGACAGAGGGAGGAAGCAGTGATACTCTAGTAGTGTTATCACTTGACCCCAAAGGTCTCAATTACCAATCCCAATCACAAGGCTACAGGCCTTTCACTGTTGTGTTTGAGGCCCACTGACTATCCGAAGGTGTATGCATATTTATTTATCATATGCTCAAACGGTGAAGGAAAACATTGTGATGAAACCAGCACGTCCGTTTCTGAGATTTTCAGGATAGTGTGTGAAGTCTGCTAACCCGGACTAGGCTACCAAGGGGGTTCATAGCCTAATCCCTCTCAAAGGAGAAGAGATCTTAGCCCAGCAGAGGGACATAAATAGGTTGATGAAAGAGAGTAAGAAGAGGTAAGAAGTAAACATATAACATAACGCCTTATACATAATCCATATTTGATTACTGTTTCGCAGTGTTTAAAACACAAGCCCCGGGGTATGTACACCGTAGATTTAATTCCCCTTAACACTCAACAGGGGTATTACATTAAAATTCCCAAATACGCGTCAGTTGTTATGGCAGGCGTAAGTCCCTTGAACAACAACATTTAGCCGACGGACGGAGGGCTATTTAGCCGTGTGGTGTAAAAGGCTATGAGGCTAAGGTGGCCGGGTTGCGGGTAATGTTGTTGTTACAAGCAACACTCGCTACCCGACCGAGTGCTAGGCAACCCTGGCTGTGTGGCGCAAGGCACGAGAGGCAGCGGTTTGTGTAAGTCTATTTTTAATTTAAAAGTTATTGTTGATGCTGTATTTGCTTGAAATTACGGTAAGGTCATATGAATTAGTGTGAGTTGTATGCTTCTAGTTATTGGGTATAACTTCTAATAATGGTTGATAAATATAAGCAAACTTTTAAAGTTAGGAAAGTAAATTCGGTCTTCATAGTTCGGAAAACATTGTTACTGTAGTTGCTTCGTGTAAAATGTTGATACTCATCTGGTGGGACTGAAAACCAAACTAAGCATCTGCATCGGTGGAAACAGTTTGGAATTATGAAATAGATCTTTCGAAAATACCTGGATGTAGTACACTCTAACAACCTCATTGGTTTACATCCACACATGGATAGCTTCCGTTGTTATTGTGTGCGTAAACTAATAAGACTTGAATTGTCAATGCTCGCTTGAGCGTGTGTATAACACCTACGCACTGTACATATATACGCACACATTGAATATGTACTCCAGTTGCCTGTACCATCCGCTAGGGTCGCTAGTTGCATGAATACCAATTAGGATGAATGTACATACTAGCGAGACGGTTTTTATTCAGAAACTCGGTCAGTTTACATCTTAGACCACACGCAGGGGTCCGTTTTCAATTACCCGTTATTTGTGAAGCAGGGCAGTGTCAGACATCGACGTTTAGTGTCGGACACTCGAGCTCCTCGGGGACTTGTCACCGCTTATTGCTTTCTTGTTCTGTGGTCGCCGATATTATTGGGGAGATTATTATCGGCACCGTCAATATTGACCGTAAGGTTTTGACGCCAGTCTATCGCTTCTTTTGTGTTCTGTACGTCTATCTAACTAGTTGGGGACTGTCGATGTATGGTAAAGTGTTTATTAATAGAGTGTTATTGTATTAGGTGTTCAATACAACATATTTTGTCATTTGGTAATATTCTGGACGAGCCTTATGTATTCTTATTCAAAGCTTGAATTGAATTGTTCTTGTAGATATGATTTCCAAGATAGGTGTTAACTATTTGTGCCAAATGGCTCAATTTACGTTGTGACTATAAATCTACTTTCAGCTCAGCGGCTTGTTAGCTCATTTATATATTTCTATACCGACTATTTATGTAACTTTCAGTTAAAAAACAGATCTGCTAAAAAAATTATCTTGTATGTTATTCTAAGAACAATAGCTCGAGAGTCGTAAGCCAGTTTAAATAAACTATTTGAAACGAAACTGACTAACTTAATTAAAGTCTGTTAATCACTTTCTACAGCTACTCGAAAACAGCAACAAACACTATCAAAAATCTAAGTAAAATGGTCTCCTACACTTCGATACAAACATTTTACCCACACGTTGAAATAACATTAACAGCGCAATATGCTTGTGACCATGAATGCTGTACCTAAAAGATCTCAAACATTAGTATTAAAATACTAATATCAATATACCAGGATAAAACCTGTAAAAAGTAGCTATATAAACTTCTCAGCTAAATAAACTTCTAAAAAGCGTAGGTAACGGCCTTAAAAATGTCAATTTGTATCCCACAAGTGACTCCCCTCGTATCTCGTTATGGTAAAATGATTCGGCGGGCCGGCCGGCCTCACAACTCAATAAACTTGATTGCTGTCCACCCTCCTACAGACTGCCTTGAAGATACAGTACAGTTTATAAGTCAACCTTTATTAAATGACAATTCAGACATTATTAGTTTGTTGTTTGAATAAAACTGAGAGTTTTAGTTTGAGGATGTATGTTTGTCAGATGAAAAGGTGTCTTAGCATTTATGAAATGTTAAAACTCCATTACATTGTTCCAATAATATTCTTATGGAGAAGAATCCGGCAAGAAACTAGAAATATTCTTATATTCTTCAATTGCCGTACAATATTCTGATAACAAGTCATCATCATCATTAATTCACTATTGTCCTTATTTTGGATACAGGCCGCTTCTCATTTGAGAGGGATTAGGCTATAGTCCACCACGCTAGCCTACTGCGGGTGGGCAGACTTCACACGCCATCGAGAAGATCTCTCAAGCTTGCAGTTTTCCTCAAGGTGTTTTCCTTTGCCGTTTGAGCATGTGATAAATACGCATATTCTGAAAAGTTAGCTTTGGCTTCGCACTCGAGACCTTTGACTTTTAGAGGCCACTGCTTACGCCACTAGGCTAACCAGTTCATATCCAGTATGCGAGCTCAATGTATGTTCGCGATGAGAACCTCCATGGCAAAAAGCTTAAATGTTTAAGATTTTACATTACCTAACGTCGTAAAAGAGATACTACGTAACAAATATTTACAATGCACAACCACCCAGACCCGGCAAAATTATCTGTAGGCCATTCATACATTGTTATGTGCGGGGATCTAATCTGTAACACGTGGCGCAGAAGCCGATCGCTCGGCCACTGCACCGACCGCCGTAATATGATGAAAAACAGATGATAAATCACTTATATAGCTGACTACGCGTCGCTCAATATTTCGAAGATACTCATTTTACACCTCTATTATAATTCTTTGTAGTCTTTCTTTCCCACATCATAGCACATCACTTCTATTTAAATTACTGTTTTAACAACTTCATACACAACTATATCAACACGTAAAAAACTGGTCTTATTAATTTCAAAAGCACCTAATCATGCTACCTATACGCCGACGGAACTAGGGCTGGCAACTTCGAAATATTCGTAGAAAATGCCCAATTTTGGCATTGTCTAGTCGGGTCATTTAGCGTAAAAGCCCGGACGTGTTCATTTTAAAATAAACATTAAAAAACTAAAAATATCATTTATTCAAAGTAGGCCACATTTTATTGGCTCTTTTTGAACTTCGACAGTAAGTATAGTCCTAAAAACGCCCGTCCTTCACCGCTTCTGAGTGTTTTGGTGGTAAGAAGAGGCGACCCAACAATTTTCACAGTAAGGTTTTATAAAATACAATAATGCTCGGTAGGCTTCGTGATAAAAAAGTTTTTATACTCTATGGACTTATGTTTTACATTCGCGTATCACCATAACTATTACTACAAATACCGGACAAACTGCACGTAGGTATGAGTATTTCGCCGGACC
The DNA here is from genome assembly GCA_905163465.1 of Craniophora ligustri. NCBI lineage: Eukaryota > Metazoa > Arthropoda > Insecta > Lepidoptera > Noctuidae > Craniophora > Craniophora ligustri. Next base: position 1,461,353 of record LR990963.1, read on the forward strand.
GAGCCATGCCAAACTTTTCCGGCTAAACGACGACGTCGTCACAACCCTAGACGACCAACCTTTTCGGTACAAATTAATTGATATATTTCGCCACTTTGAAACCAGCTCTATGTTGTTGAGCGTAAGATTGTTGTTGAGATGGGCGGGTGGCTGTCCCTACTGCCCTAGTGCCGCCGGCTGCAAGCCCAGGATATTGCGAAAGGCGATAGTAGATGTCGCTCATAGTGTATAAATTCACAATTCTCATTATGGTGCGGATATTTGAGCTCGATAGTGTGCTGATAGCCGGTGCAATATCTACGTAGTTAAGTATTTTTGTAAGTTGTATCTATGAACTGTGTTTTAAAGAAACTATGATTAAGAAAATGATAGCGACTTTTTATACTTACTGAAATTGCTTTCTACTGACTTTATCGCGTTATATTAAATATTAAATAATATCAATATACTAAGATAAAATCCGTAAAAATAGTTTTCTTTTAAAAAGAATGCCGCTGTAATGATTAATAAGGATGATTGATAGAACAGAACATGGTCAAGTGACCTTAAATAATGAAAAGCTGGGCAATATTTTTCTCAAGATATACCTATGCGTATAAATGTTTTGAACGTGCTCAGAATCAATATTCTTTCAGTTATTACTAAGTCAACCCACGGGGGGTAAGTTGACGTTAACATCAGTAACGATTCGGATGGTCATCGATTATTGTAAACTTACTCGAGTTATAATCAAGTAGCATTACAAGAAATATCAAGTCACTACTACACCTTGTTTGTACGTACTTATTTAACAGCGGTTTTTTAGGAAAATTAGCTTTATTATGATAGAAATAAGGGTGTTATCGAGTGTGTAATGAAAACGAGGTATATACTTTGTAGTCTACACGTAAATCACTCACGATACAATGTTACTGTATAGTTGACACTGACAAATACCACAAACGAGAGTATAATGAGAAGGTTTACTTTGACTATGACATTTGAAAAACCACGCGCAAATTGGCACAAGACAAATGGGCCACGACGTAGGAAAATACACATACTCGCGCCTTTTCCCCATGGGGTAGGTAGAAACTACAGAACGTCACGCTACGATCTCTTCATACTACTTTTGATCCACATTCATACATCTTATCATCTTTACAAGTACTGCGCACCTGATCTTTATGAAGGAGTAAGAAAACTAATAAAAGTATCAGGAACAATTTGTTTTTTTATTATTTATTTATTGATTATTATTTATTTATTGAATAATCAGAATGAAAACGTAGGATGCGGGTGGCTCAATCGAGGGTCGGAGAAGCTTCAGACGTCCAGTATAAAGATAGGTAAGAAATATAGAGACAAAAGATATATACGACCTAATTAACGCGGTATTAAAGGCTGCCTTCGAGTCCCGGCAGAGGACATTTGTAGGTACTTGAGCCACGGATGTTTCTATGTATAACACGAGCCTCGTTCCTTAACTCGAAACTAGATGGCGCTGAGTCATAATGTCTAGATATAGTAATATACGATCCTGTCATGACTTCTCAGCATATTGCAGCAGGGGTTTGAAGCCGAAGATTCATTGCCTATAGCGTCTCTAGTAAAGGTAATAAATTAATCAATAATAAATATTCTGCGACATTTTACAAATCACCATCTAGTCCCAAACTAAGCAGAGCTTGTACTATGGGTACTAGACAATGGATATAAATACTTATATACTTTTTTTTTTGTAAATACATACTTATAATACATAGGAAACACCCAGACGAACACAAACACTTATATTCATCACATAAATATTTGTGTCCCGTGGGAATCGAACCCACGATCTCGTGATCAGCAGTCCGGTGCTCGAACCACTAGACCACAGAGGTCGTCGTGACCACCCATTTCCATTTACGTATGAAAATGAACCTTCTGAATATTTATTTGTTCCGTCTACAACCTTAATAGGAGCCCCGCTACACCTAAATCGTCCCGGATAAAAACAAACCTAATGTATTGACTGCTTCAAATTTTATTAGGACCATAATTCAGTGAATTGATGGCACGTCTTTTGTTAATGCTATTATATTCCTTTATTGATGTGCGACGCAAAAACATGATTGGTAAGCGCTTGCGCAGACGCTGCGACTGTTTGGTGGCGAGCGACACGACAGCAATCAATAAGCATGATTTACATTTTATATGTTCATGTTGTTTTGTACAAAGTAAGTATTCGATAACCTGTGTTGATAGAAACTACTAGGTTTCAAGTTCACTGCTGATTTTTCGAATAACAATCTTATTTAAATCAATAAATAAAATTAATGAGGTATCTGTCGCTTCAATACTGTTTTCAATACTGTTCAATTTTACTCCCACTACATCCTATATTATCACTTATAGGAAGAATTCTTTGTGTTTTCTTATTAGGTACCCCATAAAAATCAGTAACATAATTATATTCTCCTAGAATGAGAAATGGCAAAGAAGTTAAGAAGTGATAAATAATTTACAACTGAATATTGAATCAAATAGTACTGTTTTAATAAATAGTCTGTATCAATCATACAACATAACTACAACACGAAGCATGTTTAAAATAATTCATAAGTAGTATGAGAATGTTTTATACATTAGTCTAATGCAACTTTGTAACAGCAAGACATTTTTGCGGTGACGTCTGCACACTTCCTTAATGTTTTTTATTTGAATTATGACAAATGTTACAAATTTATAATAAGCTATGCCTGCCTATGCTAGTATCAGGTAATTCATAGTATAGTTTACTGTTGAATTTAAATTGTTTGGACTGCGATAGAAACTCCTTAAAAGACTAAAAGTTCGATTCACAAACTGGTCTGCAAGATAATTTCAAAATGGAACAGTTGAATAGGTAGGCCCCCAATAAGATGGACCGATGACCTGGTAAAGGTCGCTGGAATCTGACGGACGCGGGTGGCGTTGGAACGGTCGTCGTGGCGATCTGTGGTGCCTATCACACTCGATGTCTAGCCTATGTCCAGCAGTGGATCGTTTCAGCTGAAATAATGATGAAGTAACTATTGAGAAGTAAGAATTGATGAGTTCGATAAGTTAACTGGAGGTGGTGAAAGGGAATCTTTGGGTCAAGGCAGAGTCAAATTCAAATTCTCTATCTCTATTAGAATTTCACTCGCTCGTATTATACACACATGAACTGTGTATGCTCAAGCATATATATACAAGTTTTCCCACAATTGTAAAGAATCATTATTATTATTATACATTATTATACATTACAATGGTTCGTTGCTGGGGAGTTTGTTGTTATTTTTCCCTTTCAAATACACTAAAAAAAAAAAAAAATTCTGGACATTAGGACACAGCTCCATCTAGTTCCGTGGTAAATTACGAGGCTTGTGTTACATGTTACAATAAAATACATTAATAGCGGCCGTTTTCGGGATCTGTATTTAGTGGCGACTTTCAAAAAGACCCAATTAAATTTGGCCTACTTTGAATATTAAAATATTAATTTTAAATTTTCAGTTTACATATGCTATGTTTTTTTTCTAAATGTGTAGATGTTTCGATGCGCTTCGTCTCTATGCCAGCTGTCTAGGCCTTTATGTGCAGGTAAATTATGACTGTAGATTATGATAATAGATATTTATGACTTTATTGTTAATTACACTTAATTATTTACATTCTCAATTTAAAGAGCATCAGCAGAGCTGTCATAGATTAAGGCTGATTGAGATTGAAACATACGAATGTAATTAAGTTATAAATATGAAATCAGACATACATTGTACAACATAAATATTATTAACGTACCATCACGCCTGTATTCCTTGTCGAAGGCGCAATGCTCGAAGTTGTGCAGGAATACATCTACCTAGGGCAGACTATTCAGCTTGGTAGACACAACTTCGAGAAAGAAGCCAATAGGAGAATCCGATTGGGCTGGGCAGCATTAAGCAAACTTCGTCGAGTCTTCGCGTCGCCTATACCACAATGTCTGAAGACCAAAGTCTTCAACCAGTGCGTCTTGCCAGTCATGACCTACGGTGCCGAGACGTGGACACTGACTATAAAACTAGTCCACAAATTTAAAGTCGCTCAGCGAGCTATGGAGCGAGCTATGCTCGGAGTTTCTTTGAAGGATAAGATCAGAAATGAGATCATCCGGAGAAGAACTAGAGTGACCGACATAGCTCGCAGGATCAGCAAACTGAAGTGGCAGTGGGCTGGTCATATCTGTCGAAGGACTGACGGCCGCTGGAGCCGACAAGTTCTAGAGTGGAGACCGGGCCTCGGCAAACGTGGTGTAGGACGCCCCCCGGCTAGATGGAGTGACGACCTAAAAAAGGTAGCGGGGATAGACTGGATGAGGAAGGCGGAGGACAGAGTGTTGTGGCGCAGTTTGGGAGAGGCCTATGTCCAGCAGTGGACTGCGACAGGCTGAGGCATCACGCCTGTTGTCGTTGACGGGTTAGGCACAGGCTTACTAATACAAACGGTACCTATGTTTTATTATGTTAAGACCAGACATAAGTATCTATCCACACATCCAATCGAATGAGAGCTCAACTATACAGCTTATATTAAGCTATAAAGCATGCTATAATCATCTTAAATAGCGATTAACTGTTTATTAGCTTGACATTTATGATAATAGCTAAAATTATTGAACACTTAATAAATAACTGCTTTTCCATCGAGTTGCATCAAAAAACTATATTAAATTGAATGGGGTACCTAATATCGGTATGCAGGACCTATTTGAGACCTTTCGTTGTATAATTTCCCCATAAAACATCATTATGGTGTTAATAAAAACTGCTAGAATTGTTGCAATTTAAGAGTGCGCGTGAATCATTTGAATTTGAGCTTTGTATTAGTGTAAATAGATGTCAGTTGATGCGCACATTTAAATTGTATCATATGCTACCTTTAATATGACAATGTATCCTATGGTTTTTAAAGCGATTGTGTTGGTTATATAAGGTTTGTTTGAGAAAGTGTTTGGGTACGTATTTGGTGTTCCGTTTGTATTCAATGGCCATATTTGTTTTGGTTCTTTAGTTATTAAAAGCATGAGTGTATTGTCTTATTAAGAGTTTAATGTATGTGTTATAAAGTTTTAAATAAAGTACATAAAACTATTACGTCTTTCTTCTATTAGGGTAGATAGAAACTATATATTTACACCTGCAACCATCCTAGCAATTACCTTTTGCCATACGCTTCGCTTACCAAAGTTACCAACCTCCTCAGATAAAGCCTTTTAGTTGAAATTACTGTTAATTATATAATGAGTAAATAGTAGAACAGTGGTAGTGGTAGTGGTAGAGTAGTCTGAAACTCGTCTTTTTAATAAAAACCAGTCGTAAATTTGATGTGAAAATTTAATACTTTTTAATTTAAAATGTATAGAAATAAAAAACTTGTGTATGATAGATACCTATGACTTAATAAGTTTTCCTGTAGTTTGTTACACAGGGGCTTTGACTAACAAAGCTATTAGGCTAACCTTTTTAGGTAAATTTCGTGCTTCAATATGACTTGATCGACATCTATTTAGGATTGTAGTTATATATACCTACTGTTCTTCATTTTGCTAACTCCTTCAATTACATTTTGTGATTAATTTGGTTACAGGTTCCAAGATCGTTTGGACCATTCCACTGTAACCAGTAGAACTTCATTGTCTCGAAATTTTGTGGATGGTAACTACATAGGTATTGTTAATCCGTGTGAGTCGGGTATATCCCGATTTTTTTCTCCTTTATTGACTATTATTAGATATCTGTTATTGTAACGTATTTTGTTTAAAGTCGTATTAAATAATAATTTTTCAGGTTGTGTCTGTCTGTATAAACTATTCAACCTCACATAAAGTCTTTGTTTCATTTCCTAGCTCCTTTAAGTCCCACATGACAAGGTAAACTAGTAATTAAGTGCTTATTAATTAATTAATACGACTGAGTAAGTATCGAGCTTATATTATCTCGCCCGATAAGAAAATATATTTCCTACCGATTCTGTATAAGAAACTAACAACTTATTTCACAGCATAAACAGTATATTTCCTCGCCATATGTCTTCAGGAAATAACCAGAAAACACCTATAAAAGTTAGGAACGCTAGAATATCGTTAACACGATGTCATTCTCCAATCATGGCGCGTTATTCAATAACGGAGGCGCGAACGCTGCCAATTTTACTCCAATCTCATGGATTTCCGGGACGGCACTTGACTTCCGACAACGCGGAAACGAGCCGACACTGCGGATATGTCCGCCAACATGTTGGCCGACAAATATGGCGACGCACACGACAATAATTTCCTTTTTTAAAGTTGTAGGAGATTCTGTAACTGTTTCACAGTCTATCAAATAAATTTGAAATTGGAACTGAACTTGTTTGTTTTTTTTTCTGTCTGTGGTTTGACTTGGAATGTGTTACAAGGCCTTTAAGGTAGAAAAGGGTCAGTGGTGAGGGAATAGAGGTTTTATTCGTAAATATTTGGTTTATAAACTTATGTAAGTAGGTACTTAGCATACACACATATAACTTCTACAATTAGAATGGTTAAAAAGCTGAATTACATTGAATATAAAAAAAAACAAGTGGGTTGAATTCTAGGGACGTTTAAAACCCCAAACAATTTTTGAAAATCTTGTCTATTTCTTCAGGGTTAGCGGTGGAACCAATTACTGTATTAATTCATTGATACATTGATACAAAGTATGATTCAACATGAAAACTGCAGTACATGTTATCTCAATTAGTTGAATCCATTCTGCGACCTAGTAAACCTCTCTGTTATATGCAAACTCATTACAATTAAGAGATCATAATAAATGAATGATTTTTTGTTTAACTCCTTCTAAGAAACGGTAAAGGTACAGGATAATATCATTTAAGACACAAGATAATATGTTATACCTACATAAATGTTAATTTATATTTAAAATCTAAATGCAGACAATTTTCCTTAAAAGCAATACACCTACATAAAACTTAGATACATTAAATGTATACGTTTTTACATCACTCAAGGTTATACTCAATCACTGTATTGCCGGGAACATTATCGTGAATGTAATATTTTTATACATTAAGTGCCAGATAGAAGTACAGTGCGCTTAATGTATCAGTGGTTGACCGAATTATGTCAAGGTTTCTGTACCTAATGTTTGATTGAGCTGCAATAAAGTTAAATAATCATTTTGTGGTTAGAACAGTAGTACCTAAGCGACTTGTTTCCGTGTTTCAAAATTATACATATAGTATTTTATTTACAAGTTTTGAATGCTGAAAATTGAATAATTTTTAAATTATTTCTGCAGAATAGAAAAGTCCTTTACCTTTTCGGGATTCGGTATTCCGTGTGACCAAGATGACTATAATATTTATAGACTAGTGATATGTTCACGAAATACCAAGTTCCGCTTTAAATAATCATGTGTGTGTGAGTTATATTTAATTGTAGGTATAATTTTCTGAAACTTTTCAGAAAACGTCATGAGAATACACAGATTATCGCGAGGTGTGAAGACTGCCTGTAAGTATTTAGCTATAGTAATTCGGTGGTTTGCAATTAAAACACATGTGAGTAGAAATTGAGGTAAAAACTATCCAACAACCTACAAACAGTTTCTTCAAAATTGGTTTATTAGTTTAAAAGTTCATTGCGGACAAATGATGTGACACGATATTTTTATATAACATTTCTATAAAATATATATACACAAATAAAATCTTAAAGAAAATCGTACATGAATGATATACATCTTTGTGTTTTTAACATATATAAATATAATATACATAATTTCCCTCCCGTCCGCAGATTTTCTGATCAAAACTTGACAATAACACAAGGCAGTATATATTCACGTTTCACGGCTTTCACAACTTTTTCATTTCACTTGGAACTTTGGGAGAGATTGAAACAATAACAGGGGTTGAGGACTGACGTCCCAGGGGACGCCTCGCGTCTGGCAACCCCAAACGTAGGCCTCATTGTAAGCGATTAGCGGGGGAGTTTCGCGTTTGGAAATGTTATTATCAGCTAGTAGTTTAAATCTGTGGTTTTCTGGAGTATATATAGGTCTATTCAGTTTGAAAACATGATTTGTATATGTACATACATAATATGTGTTAAAGAGAATAGATAATTTGTAGGGAATACAGTCAAAGACACACTTAGACTTATCAGCCTATAGCCGTCCACTGCTGAACGTAGGCCTCCCCCAAAGAACGCCAACCATCCCGGTTTTGGGCAGCTCGCATCCATCCCCTGCCAGCCACCGTCTTTGTCAAGACACGTTAGACTTAAAATCATCTTGAAATTGTGAATTTCAGAGACTATTTAGTATAATTAAATTTATGGACACAATTTTACTATGTACATATTTACTATTTAAATAATCAAAAGTTACCAGCAGATAGTTACAATAATATAAACCGAGTTTTAACTCTACAAATCAAGTTATTTGGTTTAGAGCACACTTATTGCAAGTGTGGAATGAGAGCTTATACTAATCTAATATAGGTAATATGTAGGCCTATTCTTAGAGCATCATCAGACCTATATAAATATATGTAGATTATATTAATTCAGGTTAGAAGTTTGATAAGCGAAACAACAAGCTAACCGTTGACAGTTGGACCGCAACTCGAACAGTATATTGATTGAATTTAGCGTTTTCTATATTGATGTTATATTGTATCAGAATTGATGGTTATTTGCTTAACAAAATCTTTTTCTTTGTCATTGTTTTGACTCAAAGATTGAGTGAAATGTTTTTGTGAATGTGACGTCACAAAAGCAGTATGATAATTATAATTTGGTGACAATGGCACGCGCTTCATGTATAAACTCTTTGTTGAATCTTGGTTTCAGAAAATGGTTAGGTTAGCATATACGTAGATTGTAGTTATAAATGGAGTTAGCATAACTAGAAGCATTCCTTACACAATTTACAGATAATAATAATAATTTATTTCGATTTAATATAAATAAGTTTACACTTAACAGTTTACTTACTTACTTACTTACAGTTACAGTTTTTTGGTGATTAATAAATATAATTTGAAATCATTTGTTGAGTATTTGATTTCAAATTATATTCAATAAAAATACGTTATTTATCTATACTTTTAGCGATAGTTCCGCATATAAAAAATATTGAGATCATTGACATTTATTTCCAATATGGCAGCACTCGTTTTCGCGCCAGAATTCAAAATGGAAACATTCCATTTTATTAGGCTCAGTCTCAAATTAAGGCAACTTAAAAATGTCGCACGTTATTCAACGACTACGGTTTATTTTTTATCTATGACTATAGAAACTATTATCTGTGGGAGGATACTCCTCTAATGCGCGCTTCAACAACTTAATGAGGATCACTCGACTTCCGTATAATGGCCGCTTTTTGTTCTACCAACCGCAAAGTCCTATTATATTCTGACATTGTCTAACTTATGTTTTTGTCGTCATCTATTTATATTAGGATTTAATTGTCGGTGTAAAAACATCTCATCTGCACTCGTACATTGATAATATGTCTGAAAGGTATTCCCAAATACGACAGCATTCGAATTTTGAACATTGAAATAAAGAGTAGCTATGCCTGTAACCATAGATGCTGTAAATCACCTGAAACGAAATTTAATAAATATTATCAGTAAATCTACTGAAATAAAATCCGTAAAACAGTTTTTATTTCAATATCTAAATTACTAAAAACAACTTATCAAACATAACACACAACATTCCCTTAAATGTTGTTAATACTCAACTTGATTAAGAAGGTGCTATATTTTATTTAGAATGTAATTTTTTCAGCACTATACACTTTGATATGTATTTCTTTTTATCAAGCTAATAGATATCGTTAGCGAGAAAGTAAAATTATATAGCTTTCTCTTCTTACCGACATTTGAAATAGGTATGATTCGATTTTATAGATATTATGTATTATGTAAGTACGTTTTCTGTCGACCCATTTATTCTCCCATTGCTGGGAACAGTTCTTTTAGAATGAGAAGAATTAAGCTGACTTCATATTCATTCAAATCATTCACAAAATATTCCTCAGTAAATGTACGCAAGTGTGCTTTTAAACTCTGTATGTTTTGCTTCGTAATTTTTAGGTGTATGTACCTTATATTTGATTTGCACTTGTTATTGAAATCAGTTAATACGTAATCAAATCACTAGGCTAGACTGTATTATCGAAAATATAAAAAAAACTAATAATATGTTATGTATATGCCACATAACAGTAATTATACTATATTTCATATGGTAGAAATATGTTATTTCAACATAAAACATGTTTTTACACATCGGAAACAACAAAATACATGTTTATCACGGTAGTTACATCAGAACGGGTCTGCAGTACAAAGTGTATGATGCATTTGTTGCTTGCTGTGTGACTGATTGTCGCGTGACACACGGCCGGAGAAGTGGGGCAATAAAATGTGTGGTGAGTAAACTTAGTTTGTTCAAGCAAGCGATGATAGCTGTTATTTATGGATTATGGTCTGCATAATGAATAAGAATCTGTGAAATATTGTTAGGGTGGCAAACGTTTTTAATATTAAGAGAATTGGAAATAAGGAATCAAGGTTCCATGTTCCACGGGAGCAATCATAATTTCCTTATTTAATCTTATTATCTATAAGGAAGCTTTCAAATTTCACTGCCTTGAGCCATTATAACCAACCACATGACCATAAATTGTTCAAGCCAGTGAAATTTAAAATGTTTTAATAGATTTTCACTAGTATGTGAATCCGACATAATTTAAAGCTTTAAATATTTAAGTCATTATGTTTAATGGAACATTTAACTGAATAATTTTATTAAGAAAGCAGTTTCGTGCCAATAAAACTGTCAACAACAAGTAATAATAATTCTTAATGAAATTCAAATCGGGTATTGAAATTTTAAATCGAGTAGCGATCTTGTTGAGCACGCATCGATAAATCATTGGAGAACATATTTTTTTGGCGATAAAAATGTAAAGTGTTGGTTGGTTCGCGTGTCGTTCGTGACGGCGGTGTGCCACAGCCACTCGTCCGTATATTATAGTAAAGCCAGTGATGTCATTAATCAATTCGTTTTTTTGTGTGTAAATGCGATTTTTATTGTCCGCGAGCGAGTCGTGAATCCATTTGTGTTAATGAATGCCGCAAGGTGGCCTCCTATTAATCCAATGTCATTTTATATTAAAGTTTGTAATCAGGCTCCCTCAGTTTTTGCAACAGTCCCCTCCATGGTGACGAAAAAAAAACTGTGCGAAGTTGACAGTTGGTTGTATAGGCGTTGTTTTGTTTTAATATCGGATTTTTGAGGATTTAGGGGATGTTAAAGTTGTTTGTGTTACGACAGATCTTTTAAGCAGTATCGGAACTCTGTTGGTAGAGTAACCTAACACATACAATGTTGCGTGCTTAAGTTACTTTACTGTAATTCAGTATTTTTGAAATATTTAGATACAAACGTAGCGCGAGAAGCTGCTGAATGCAAGTAGCAGAAGCCTAGAGAGATAAGTCCATCATACATATGATGATAAGATGTTGAAAAGAAAAGAATTGAATTATACGACTATTGACTGCCAATTTAAAGCCTTAGGAAAACATTGTGAAGGAAAATGCAAGCTTTGGAAATCCTCAAACTAGATTTTTGTGAGAATTTTCCCTATCTTGACATTCTGGACTATAGCCCAACATCTTCTCAAATGATACCAGTTCTAAGCAGTTGGATAATAAATAAAATAAATAAAAACTGTCTTTATTTTGGACTACCTATAGGTAACTGAATAGGGCCTCGGTCCCGGTCTTGCCCTATGGCGAGCACAGACAGGTTTTTTATGTAACAAATTTATGTAACAAATCTAGATTTTTCTAGATTTGTTACATAAATTTCAGGCTGTAGGTTTCACACAGAGACGGGGCGCAATCTTTTTGGCGCCAGTGTAATATATCAGCTATGTCGACCTTTGCACAAGTTTTTACGTACGAAAAAGATTTATAATCTTAATGAAGAACGCAATGATTTTGTCAGAATTGTTGGTAAATCACTTTTCACCCTTATCATTATAAAAATAAGGTCGAAAAATGTATACACGGTCTAAGGTCTAATAAGTAATATCTGTGTAAGTAGTAAAAAGCTCAAAAACAGTTATTATCATTGGCATTGACACCGTTGATCAATGACAGCTTCTTTTTTTTAAATTACTTTTTATAAAAATATTACATACTGATATTAAATTAAATAAGACTTAATTTTAAATCCGTGTAATTGAATACTACTGTTAAGTCTTGGTTGTGGTTATCACTAATATTTTTTTTTTTTATTCTGTTTACAAGAACTTATAGGTCTTCTTTTGCAAAAAATATAATATAATAGTGTCATAATCTTATTAAACAAATTGTGAGCGTGAGATTGGCAGAGACCAAAACCAATTAGACAAACGATAGTAAAATCAAAGTGTTTTGTTATTTATTTCTTTTGCTTTTTGGGATGTTTACGCAATCCCAGAAAATGGTGGCTCTGTTTTGTCCCACCTGAAGGAAAGCGGTCACAGTACAGTAGCCTATAGACGTTTGCAACACGCGCGTTGCTGACCCTGTCCAAACCGTTAAGGATTCTCAATATTAAACAGAGTTTTCATGCTGTCAGAATAGTCAATCCGCGCGAGCGAGGAATCTCGCTATGCCCTACCTCAGTCATAATATTTTTTACCACAATAGGACACTTTAACTTTCTAAGTGACAACACAATATCACACCTTGATATAAAAAAAGATAATAGTAATGGATTTTTAAAGAATTCATTTTCCAATTCAACTACCAGTACAAAACTACATAAAGCAATCAGTTTTAATATTTAATAATAAATGCCTAATTATCTAGTTGTTGTTGTGTGCAGCAACAATAATAAATATATAATAATAATGATTAAGATTAAACTAAAACAAACTCTTCACACATTCTTGTACCAAAATTCACTGTCTCACTTTTAACGATTATTTTCTTTCGAGTAATTCTCATTATGGTGTCTAAGGACATTTCAATCTAAGGTGGCGCCTATCATGTGATAGTGACGTCATATTTGGAGCTGTCAAACCGTCGATTGTGGGAAACAACGATCTGGTGTAGGTGAGTGGACGGGAGACGTGGCACAGTACACGAACACACAGAGATACAAGTCAGGTGGAATTGGGAGATTAGTGAGAAAATAACCTTTTTGTTATAGGGTTTTGTCGTTTTAGTTTAACCTTTAAGTATGGACGTGGAGTCTCACAGGCTACTCGATGTTTGCATTTTCTTAGTTTCACCTAGTTCCCCCCACTCCCCGCGATTAAGCGGCTCAGTAGCTTTTGTTTTAGTTGTAAAACTACCAACGAGTAACGAGGTTGCATCTTCCGATGAATATCACATAAGTTATGACCATCAAAATATTGACCGTAGCCTGTCAGGCTACACGTCCATTTTTGCCCTACAATATATTTTATAAGGGCGATTATGTTTGTTTCAAATTTTGCAGTAAAAAATGTCAATAAACAACAAAACCGATTGGTCTAACCATCCACAAGTTCTGTTCAGGGCCCTATGAGAAAATCTTTTTGTACAATAGATCCATCTTTCAAACAAGAAGTCAGTGAGTTGTTATTAGCTATCATTATTAGACAATGAAGAGAATATTGAAAATTGTTTTTATATTGGTGTCCGAACCGTATTTTGTATCAATAATGAAATTGACTATGATGAAGATCAGGACACAGATCAGGACCAGGACCAGGACCTAGGAAAAGAATCAGTGTGTCTTCAATGTTCTAGAACTTTGTGCAATGACTGCCAATAAATTGACGTTATTAGACTGTTGTCAAATTTTTTTATGTTTGTTACCTGAAGTAGTGTTCTGGTGTTTTAGGTTTCTTATATATTATATTTTGAGAGAAAAAAATACTTATTTCGTTATAGGAAAAGGTTTGGCTGATTTTAATACTTAAAAATGTAACCTCAGCAGATTTTCTCAGAAAAATCCATATTTTTTTATTTTTTTAAATTTCCTATATTTTTTTAAATAATAATTGATTATATAAGCACATTATTTTATAGTTAAATCCCTTAACTTTAATATTCAATCACTTTTAAAGCAATCTTACATTAAATTCCCCAAAATGAATGTGTGTGAATATAGGAGCCTGTGAGGCTACACGTCCATAGTAGTGTTAAGAAAAAATGACGTCCATACTTAAAGGTTAAAGAAGTATGTGAAAGTTTTGGTTGTCCTGCCTTCATGAGGTTGCCATCTTTGAAATATGTCAACCAGGATAAGAAATATGAACATTTTGGAGCTTTAAAACACTCTCTTAAGTAAAGTAAAAAAGTAGATCCCCGTTTTCTAACCTAGGACAAATACAGAAATACCCAGACGAATGTTATGCCGAATGCCACCTATCCCTATTGAAAAATATATCACAATTGGATCAGCTGCTTAACTGTACAACTTGACAGTATTCATATATCTATGCTTCTAAAGACAATATTGCCAAAAACCTTGCCTAAAATAACTGTGAACAAAGTATAGGAACGGTTGTAATAGTCTTCAACTGACCCTTCTGTTGGCCGTGCCCTGTGACGCTGGCGGTGACGCAGCAGTATGCGCCGGCGCCGCCGCGACCGACGTCATTACCAGCAGGCCAGACGATAATAGCACATCACAGGAATTCTACTTATTTTGATTAACGAGTAACATATAAAAAAATTGGTTAAGTTACTCTGCTGATATTGTTTTGACACAAAGTATTAAGGGATGAATATTTTATTTATTGTGGATTTTTAATTAATTTATTTAAATAAACCCCTACAGTGAGGCTGTATGTCCCAGCTGTATTTTATAATTCAGTTAAGTTTGTTTGCAATTATAGGTTTAACATGCGAATACAAATATCATTATCAACAACTCAGTTACCGCTCCACTGCTGGGCACGGGTCTCCTCTCATTTGAGAGGGATAAGGGTATAGTTCACCATGCTTGACTATTGTGGCTTGGCAATCTTCACACGCCATTGAAGAATTCTCTGAAACTTGCAGGTTTCACCACGTTCACCGCTTTTCGTTCGCAGTGTGTGTATGTGATAAATATGCACATACTTTTGAAAATTCAGTGGTGCGTGAGATCAAACTCGAGATCTTTAACTTTATAGTGAACTGATACATACTAGCATTACTAGTCAACAGTATATCACTGATCTCTGTATTATACAAATACTACCACGATTCTAAACTCTGCCACGATTTCCGGTGGCGCATTGTGGTTAGATTTAAAAATCTTTAAAGCGGATTGTACCTACCTATATCATGTTATTTGAGCTTAATCGATACAGAACTTTTCGAGATTTTGAAGTATACACAAACCAACTCAACATTTATACTTATACATATAATATAGGTATATCATGTTTATAAGATAATAGTCATATATATGTCAGAAATATCTTGTCTTCTCAGTAAAACTCAGTCCCACGCTGAGCTCGTAACGTTTCGACCGGAGCAACGCGAATATCGACAGATTCGATCTTATCGCGGCGCCTGCGCACACAAACTGACAGCGTTTTAATTAGGAACGAGATTTGATTTGGTTGTGAATATTGTGGTTACGAGAGTTTGTAGTAATCAAGATATAGGGCGATTCTGTTATAATCATACATATGAGAAGGTACAACAACAGTCACAGTAAACGGTTATTGTTTATAGAGTTTTTGTTATAACTATTTATTTTTATTTTTTTATAGAGTATTCAGAAATATTGGAGATTCTTCTTCCATGTAACTTCCACTTTCAAATTATGCATTAATTCTCAGTAACCTTTACCAAGTAGCATGGCACAAATTAAATTCGGATTCTAATCCGCTTTATCAATAACCAACAGCCTTCCTCACTAGCAGAAACACAACTATACCTATTGTTGTTTTATTGACGCCTTCTGTAAGGCGGAGGTACTTCTCCAATCAGGCAGCTCGCTTTGCACTACCTCTCTAAGTTTACGTTGTAGTTGATCAGAAGGATATTGTAATGATTTCAGAATAAAGAAAGAGACAGATGATCAATTAAGATGATGTATCTACAAATAAATGCACTCATTAAATGACGGTAGATACAGATAGAAGAAAAAGACTAAGCTCTTATATCATCCTTAATATTATTCTCAACTCCACCACCGAGTCGTCCGTTATCGTCCTGTATGATACACAATTCAATTAAGTTGTAATGAAAAATCGCTATCATCGATCAGGTGTAGCTTTATAAGTTAGTATTATACTGTGAGCTGCGCCGGCGCATGTAATGGCACCGTTTACTAAAATGCGAGACGTCCAGCGTGACGTGCTACATGACTCGATTGACTTTTCAATTAACAGGTGGGTACTAGCAGGGTTGTCAGCAGGATTTTATGGATATCTTAAGACTGTCTTCTTTCTCATTCATGTCCTTGAAGGACTGTTTTCTGTGTTCCTCATTCCTGGGCTAGAATGAGGAATTGGTTTTTTGGATTTTCACCTACTTTAAGCCACGTTTTAGTATCTACTTAGCATGTGATCTATATGCAATGTATTGGAAATGTGATTAGGTCAATAAAAACCCGCAGTTGCTTAAATAATTATTTTTTGGAACATTATATCAGATTCCAATGTTTCGGATTGATAGTGTGCGAATGGTAACAATCATATTTGTTCTTATATATCTTATTAATATTAACTTATAAGGGTAAAAGGATAATGTTATGTTATTTGAAAATCAAAATCGTTTCATCAACTTAGGAACTACAATCCCACAAACGGCCTATGTCCAGCAGTGGACGAATATGGGCCGATGATGATGATAATGATTCCACATACAGAAAGACTCGTTATGCTTGCTACACCCCTCTTTGCGTCAGGGGTTAAAAAGAATAAGTATTGCAGCTCTCAAAGAGAGAGGGCCATCGTTAATATTACCATAACGGTTTACAAGACTATAACAATCTATTGTATTCATCTATTAAGTAAAACACGAATTACAATAGCTCTATCATGTACCAAAGTATCGAATTATCTATTACAAATACATTACCCACAGACCCGTTAATACATCACGCACTGGCAACTTTTATAACAACGCTTTTTTTAAAAAGCTACGCACATAATGCCAACATCATAAAACAATTTCGATCACCAGCAAAAAAAAAACAATTTTTTTTTTGTCTCGATACATCACTGATCTCAATATGGAAATCGATATAGAAAGGGAGGACCGACAGAAAAATCACGAATCATTGCATCGTGATCTGTTTTTTACCGACGCGGACGTCTCAATAATAAATTTGGACACAAAATAAATAGTTATAACTCAGCGTGCCGTAATTACGTTGTTAATAAGTACAATGCAGCGATCTGAATCAATCGGAACGTCATTTGCTTGACGTTTCAATCAGCATCACATTGTTTGTATTGTATGTTTAATATGTATAGATTGTGTTACCGATATACTGGCTTTTTTGTTGGTCCATTGTGAGATGACGGCATGTTTTTGTTTAAGAGCCGCGGCGGGCGCCCGACCATTCCGTGTTGTGTATTGAGACGTCTCTGTAATTTGTTATGAAATATTAGGCCGATAGATTCGAACACTTTGATCTGGTATTCAAACTTTGACGGTCGAATTAAAAAAAAATTGGAACGCGGTGTTTTGGCTCGCTGGAAATATCTTAATTCTATAGTTATAACTAGTGCGATCTAAGCCTGTTTTTTAATAGCCATAATTAATATGACCACAGAATGTCAGTTGAAAAATTTGTGCACTAAATGCTGATCAAATTGAGGACGAGAATCGATCAGCTTAATTGATTGATAACAAAATGTCTTATTTTTATTTATTTATGTCATACTTAGGTACTTTAAAGTACCAAGTCTCACAATTATTTTAAGTACATTATTTATGTAGGCATAAATAGCAATTCGTTTATAATCACTAATCATGCCTAAGCAATTTTGGGTCGGTAAAATGTAAAGGTACACACGTTTAACATACATTTACACATTTACATGATTATGTAGATGATTCTAGATGTCTTAATTTGTATTTCTTTACTATCAATGAGTCCACCTTTAGAAACACTTATTCACAAAGACATTCTAACGAACTGGTTTGTATTTGTACTTAAGTAGAAACCTACTACATTTTCTTGCCTCAGTCAATTCAAAATATTATGCAAATAAGTATCGATTTGAATCTATAATTTGCGTTGTAAGGTTGGCAGCACGTGACAGTTCTAGTCAATAATATATTAACGTTAATGCAGCCTTTTTCGTACAAACGATTAAAGTAAAAGACAGTTGCAGTCGTCGTTAATGTCCCGCGAGTTTTTGCACCAAATAAGTTACTTCGAAATATTATAAAAGGCACCTGACAAGTCTTGGGGTCAGATAAAAAACGCTGACCGTGATGAGTTACAATCTAATGACTCCTTCGATTTAACAAAAAAAAAGAATTAAAAAGTAAATACGCGCGCTCGCGAGGTGCGTTCCAATTTTGAAGTCGCCACATGTCGGCGGTGACTTGCAGGATTCGGCCGAAAGCTTTCGACCAACCGTCCGGACGATTATTTTAAAACTAAATAGAATAAAATGGTCTCTTTCGACAGGTTGAGATGTTGTTTATATTTTATAAGTAATACGATAACTACCTAATGGCTTAATAATTCAAACGTTAAAATAGGCATCCATGTTTTTTTGTTGTGCCACTGGTTAAGAGCACGAAATATTTCGTTGTTTATGATTTTATTTAATTACTTTGCTCACTCTGTTGGTACAAATGAATTCGATGTGCGATTCTCAATATTCTTTATTCTGGTTCTAATTCTCAAATGATTCTTGAAATTATGATAATGTTTTTAAATTGTACTGGTTTCACTCGATAGGTACTGTGAATGCTTCGTGTTATCTTTTAATATCTATAAATACACACGTATTTATCACATGCTCAAACGGTGAAGGATAACATCCTCATCCTCACGAGATACCTGCTTACCTTAGAGAACTTCTCTGAAATGGCGCGTGAAGTCTGCCAACCCGCCCCCGGCTGGAGTAGTCGCTTTATTCTAATTCCTGTAAAACAGTAAATAAATTATTATAGTAGGTACTTCGACAGTACCTAAATCATCATCAACCCATTAACGTCCCACTGCTGGGCACGGGTCTCCTCTCATTTGAGAGGGATTAGGCTATAGTCCACCACGCTAGTCCTACTGTGGGTTGGCAGACTTCACATGGCATCGAGACCAACCTCTCAAGCACGCAGGTTACCTCACGATGTCCTCACCGTTTGAGCTTGTGATAAATACGCACATAACTTCCGAAAAGTCAGCCTTGGGTTCGAACTCGAGATCTTTGACATCTCAGTCCACTGGTCACACCACTAGGCTACTAAAGTAAATAATCATATAAAATTATACATAGATACATACGGTTACAACTGCTATAAACATTTGCCCGGGGTTCAAACCCGGTACTTTGCCACATAAGGTAGCCTAAGCCGCTGCGCGTAGTGCGTCATAATGGGTTCTTAATTTTTATAAATATTTCCATTACTGTGGTAAATCTCTTGTCACAATGTTCGTTCCCGTACTCCTCCGAAACGGATTGACCGATTCTCATGAAATTTTCTGAGCATATTGAGTAGGTGTGAGAATCGGCCAACATCTATTTTTCATACCCCTTAGTGATAAGGGTTGTCCACCAACCCCTATAATGTGGCAAAACAACGTTTGCTGGGTCAGCTAGTAATCATATAAAATTATACATAGAAATACTGTGGACATTGTTCTTATATCTAAAAAGTTCAAAAAGTGGCCGACCGCACCGTTAGTAGCAAAGTCTTTCCATACAATTAATTATTTATGTATGTTCATTCCTATCGTTAAGCCCATCAGAAGGGTGAGCAGATAGTAAAAACTTTGCTGCAACTTCCAATACAGCCATAATTCTAGTATTTGTTTACACTTGTCGTATAAAGACAAACTGCATGTACGGTATTATTTATGGCCCAATGTTTGTTTATTTATTATACTTGTTTTCCTATTTAGTGTAGCGTGAAAGTTTTTAATTCTAGATTGTTGAATAGTTGTGACTTTCTTATGATTACACTTTGTTGGGGCTGAATGGCTTTTTTATTGTATAGGTCCTACTGAACAACGATACCCGTGGAAACTAAGAATTCCACTAAATACATTTTCATGTAAAATGATGACCATGTGACTCGCACTGACAAAAGGTTATCAGATCTCATGTAGAGTCAAGCTGCTGATTCTACAAGCCCTAACTCTACAAGGCCACACAAACTCTACACCTTGGTCCACATATGTGGCTTTGTCATTTTGTTATAACAAGAACAAATTCGGTAAAGAAATATTTTATTTACAAATTTATTTTTTATCTTACGCCCATGTAAATTGTGCCCGAGAATTTTGTTTGTCTGGTACAATCCAAATACAAGTGTTTAAATGACAACGAAGAGCTTCGAGAAAAGGTAGGTAGTGCGCTTCGCTTGCCTCGTCTTGGCAAAAACTTTAGCATACATATGTATATATCATCACGCCTGTTGGCTCCAAAGAGTTAGGCAAAGGTGTACTAATTAAATAAATAAATATATCTGGACACAGCACACACATATTATGACACAGCACCATCTAGTTCCGATTAAGTCATTCTAGTTAAGCAACGAGGCTTGTGTTACGGATACTAGAAGGTTGATATAATACATAATTAAATGTAAATATATACATACTTATTATACATAACGACTCGAAACAAATGTTGATGCTCATCACACAAACATTTGTCCCTACCGGGACACGAAGCACAGAAGGCAGTGTTAACCACCGCTGGGCTAATCGGGCCGTCGAATTAACGAAAAAAAAGGTGGTACGAAATTTGCTGGGTCAGTTAGTTTAAAATAACTTACCTATTGGAAATTAACAAATTTGCTTTGCCAAGTAAAAGGTATCCCATAATATGTAATTTCTGCAAATTTGCATGTAACGTTTTATTGTAATTTCTTTGTTTCTAACTATCTTGTCGTAGAATGAGAAGCAAATAGACCATAAAGCCGCTTATCAGATTGCTATCGTATTCTCTATAATCTATGGCTGGCCAGTCGTGTTAATATTTTTAATTAATTCTAAACATTTAAATATTCATTTGGAGTATTGGCTGAGCGTAAGGTGTTTAGGTAGGTACATTAGAACAGGGATATGAAACATGCGTGTAATAGACTAATAATACCTAAATTATTTTTCCATTTCCAGACATTATTACACAGCGCCATCTAGTTCCGTGGTAAGCAACGAGGCTTGTGTTACGGATACTAGTTGGTTGATATACTACATATATACTTTTTTTTTGTAAATACATACTTATTATACATAGATACATCCATGACTCGGAAACAAATATTGATGCTCATCACACAAATATTTGTCCCTACCGGGATTCGAACCCGGGACCCATAGCACAGCAGGCAGCGTTTACTACCGCTGAGCTAAACGGGTCGTCGAAAATATAAAATGTAAATATCTGGATATAACAATTTAATTGATATTTTCGGTCATTGCGAGTCATCTTAATCAATAAATCAGGATGTGGAACGTACTACTTCGTTTTCCCAAAAGGCTGCAGCATGGGGTTCTTCAAAAATAGGACTGAAAAGGTTTCCGTAGAGTAAGCAACGTGCGAGCGAAAGCTCTGGTGTTGCAAACGTTTATAGGCTGACCTACCATCACGAGGACAGTAAAAATGTTTTAATGTCTTCACATTTTCGTTTTAGCCATTGGTTTGCAATCCCTGCCTTAGAATATTAGCATACGGTTTATTTTTGAATTTAAACCGTCAATATAAAGCTAGATTGTTAACTGAGTTGAGTTAGAAATATTAACTACATTTAATTTTATATTTATTACACAGTTTTCTTGTACAATTTATTTTATTTATCAAATAAACAGCGCGAAAGTAACATACAAACAAAAAGGAAAATAAAATGAGTATAAAAAGAAAATTAGTGCCTTTACATTTCCGCGACAACAAAAAAAAATGATACTTTAGTTTTTTTTTGTAATGAAGCAGGTGAAGGCTATACTAGCCGCTGCAACCCAACACCGCCTACTGTCCACGCCCTAGGGCTACTGCTATGATGAATATACCTTATTTTGATAAGTTATTTTTTGGATAAAAGACAACTGTCATTTCTTGGCAGTCGATTATTTAATAGTTCGGTTGCCGGTGGGTAAACTGTTTTTGGATCGAAGTTCCTTATCGCGCGTTGCGAAAGGGGGCTAGACGGAAAAAATTAAGACGAACAGTTGTAACGACACTTTGCTATAGTAAGCTATTGTAAAAAAAATACAATTTTGTTACAATTCCTTCACTAATTAATCGAAAGGAACTTCGTTCCATCCGGGTGTCCCTTGACACCTCTCAAGTTTAAAAAAAAATATTATATGTTTTATGAACTTACAGCTGTACACACAACAGTGAGATTACTCAAAGAACTTATATAAAAATCATTATAAACCACCAAAATCTAAGACTAATTATAAGTATGACGTCTTAAGTGTCTAAATGACTCCAGATCAATATTTTACCAAGCACTGAACAAATTGGATGCAGGTTAATATCAAACATATTTTATTAGTATAAATGAGACTTCTTTTTGAAATCTCTGGAAAAATACAATAAAGGTTTTCGCAGTGGTTCACCTACCAAACACAGCAATTATTGTATATACGGCCTCCCTACTTGAATGAGGCATCAGGATTACGCATAAAGGATACATCTCTTAAGAATCATTGAGATCCACCCAACATCATTTCTTCTTAATCATTAACAAGTGAACTGTAAGCTCGTTTACCTTTTAAAAAATCCTCCTTAAAAAATATATGAATAGGATACGCTACTTCACGTTACAAAAATACAGAGGACAAGCATCGACCGCAAAAAATATATAAAAAACAACACATATTGATATAAAACATTATTATATTATTTGTAACGAAATACTTGGATGACGTGTAACATAAATATGTTCTGGTACATTGTGATCGCAGTCATTAAGCACTTGAACCCTTTGAAATGCTCTCGAAACTCCACAAAGGCACAAAAGACGGTGGCTTTTTGTGCCAACTGAGTCATATTCCGCGCTTTTCATTGATTTATGATGCTCCAAGAAATACTGAACATAGTGCATTCAACGTCTTTGAATAATAAGAGATTGATAATAAACTGATGAGAATGACGCGCTTCAAAAAGATTTTCATTTTTGTTATTTTTAAATCGGTACATCTTGTATGCTGATTTGTTACATTAATATGCAAATTATTAGACATAGGAATAAAACTATTTTTTTACGGATTTTATTGCTTGTCAAGATTAAGACAATATCAATATACCATGATAAATACAAAAAAAAATACTTGTTGTAATTTCCATACATTTAGAATACTGACTCGTTGGTCGAATGGTCGTACAGTGCGAATGCCGAGCAAGAGGTCCTAGGTACGATTCCCAGGTCGAGCAAAGTGTTATTGGGTTTTTCTATGAAATTCTCAGTCTCAGTTCGGAGTTTGATTTCGTGCCTGGTTGATGGCAATAGGTTCGCCCCCTATTACATGAGACCTAAAACATACTGACGAAATATGGGTGTAGATTACATACACCTTTGCCTAACCCTTCGGGGACGACAGGCGTGATGGTATTAAATTATGACAGGAATAAATTACAGATATGTCATTGTATTCGAATCATTCATTCATCATGTTCGACAAAACAAAAAATAGTTACATGAAATTTCAATATTCGAATTTATTTCTTTTTTTTAAGTTTTGGTAAGGCACCGGACGAAACAATAAACGTACGCTTGTGTCAAAAACCACAGATTCTCTAACTACAATAAAAGCACATCGAATTAAAACTATTAAGGCCATAAACAAATAGGATGACCCCTCGTACATCCATCCATCTGTGAGTAACACGTACCGACATCCACCGCGCCCCACTGTTCAGGGGGTTAGCTGGCTTTTAGCTGTTCACGCTATTTTGACCGCGTGTAGTCTCGAGTTGCTAAACCTATTGTGCTTTTCTTGCTTACTGTTAAGTTACGCTTGTGTAAGTCATGCTATTTTGATTTTGTTATAAAGCAACTCAAATGATGTAATTTTTAAAAAAATTGTAGTAAGTAGTTGTCCAAGGAATAAAATAGGATTTTTTTATTGACATAGTTGGTATTCTTATTCAAAATCTGATTTTTAAGATGAGGCATAACTTTCAGAGAAAACTCTTCGCAGCCGGTATACCACAACGCGACAAAGTAATACAAAGAAGACGTTAGCGAACGGCAGAAGAATAATTAAATATCATAGTTGTGCAAGTAGTTTGTAATTTTCTAAACAATTCTCTGAAGAACAGGCTGTAAAACTTTATTTTATCTGTATTTAAATAATACTTCCAGTGCCGGAATGAATAAAACCCGCAATATGTGACTGCTGCTGTAGTTACGCGACTGTAAGCTGTAGTTACTATTTTAAAATCAAAGTAAAAGACAAAATAGACACAATGTTGTCATTATCTATAAATAAATATTTACTTGCTAGTGTATCCGCTACTGCCTCGCAGCCCAATCACCACATAAGCAGCAACAAACCAATTGGATGGTGCCCCTCTAGCGCTCGTAATCTCAAACTTCAATTAACATCAAGTTGACATCGCCTGTCAAATCAAATGACAAATTAAAATAAATGACGTGCGCTTCGCGCCGCGGCCGACCAATGAGGGCGCGCTAAATGTTGCCAGTTTAAAATATTAACAACAGGGTCGTCTCGATCTGTCGGCACACACGCTTGTTTGTGTTTCGGCTCCCGATGCTTGACGTTTAATTAGTTTGTCCGAGGCGACAGTGCAGGAAATGCTATGTGGAGAAAAAACAGTAGTTTTGGTTTGGACAGAAGTTTTGCTTGTAAAAACTTACGACTTGTTTTTGCAAGCAGAAGTTTTGTCATATTGACTACTAAAACGAATGATCGTCATCATATAGAAAATCTGTAATGCATGCAGGTTCCTCCTCGCGAGGTTTTCCCTCACAGTTTGCGCATGTGATATCGCTTGATACATTAAAAATAATATTTACATACTGTGGTAACACTAACTGTTATTAATGGTATACAAAGAAGTTTTAATTATCCTGCGATACTAATACAATAATCATGATTGAAGAGAGGAAAAGTTGGCAAGTTCCACAAAACTTGGAAAAACTGTAGTGTAGTGACAATTTCAATAAAAAAAAGATAAAAGCGACTTTCTCCCAGTCCTTCTGCGGCTCTCTTACACATCTGAGTCGCGTGTGCCCGCGCCTACAGTTCAATTGACAAGTAATTGCGTGCGACGTCGCCCACTCGGCCAGATCTCATCAACACAAACATTGACTGTTTACACACGCTACACGTTTTACTAATCACGCCGCCTGATAGCTTTACTTTTGTTAACTTTGATTTAACTTGGGGGGCACAGTTTATTTCGAAAGAGGTTTTTAAGATAAGTTTTGTCGAAGTTCGAAGGTTGATAATGTTTTTATTTTGTTTCAGGACAACTACGTTTTTGCCCGTGTTTTGCTGTTATATTCTGGCGGTAGTTGGATGCTAGCCAATCAATCAAGAAGCAAGAAAAGAAATCGACCAATTGCGTGTCTATTGAAGATCTTCAACTATGTACAGGGACACAGATGATACCTACTTATGTTAACAATATCTCATAGAATTCCGGTATGAAGATTTTTGTAAGGCGCTAAATCGTAGCGATTAAAATAGCATTAATATATCCTGATAAAATTCCTAGAAACATGATTTATTTCAACGACTAATATACGCGTAATCCGAATTGTATATTATTTATTTGAGTAGAGTGGCAATGCATTTACGTAGAACAGACATAACAAGATTCTGATCTGAGTTTGAGTGTTAAACTTTTAATTGGTTCATAAAATCGCCCAGTCTGACAACTGAAAAACAAACAAAAACACCAAAATTCATGCTTGAGGTAAGTAAGATAATAATTATGGCTACGTACGTTTTGCTAACCCGCCAAGCGTGTCTACTTACCTCAAAAATATTATTTTTCAATTTCCAAAAAACAGCATTGATACTTGAGCTGGTGAACGAGTGCGGGCCGGATCGCGTGCACGCTCCATTAGCGTGAAACGCGATCCGGCTATGCGCGGATTTGCGGGTATTTGTGCACTTTTTACTTTGTTATCTGTGGACTGTGCTTTTGTAAACCGTGGTGAAATAGTGGGAGAATTAACATTTCTTTTCAATTAATAAGATTTATTGGTTTTTGATAATATAAAATGGGTGCGCGGAATGTGTCTTCGGTATAACAAGATTATATTTTATTAAACGAAATGTACTAGTTTCACTACTAATGGTTTTTACATGGTCGGCAACAAGCGAGCGATACATGTGTTTTAACCAACGTCTATAGGCGACGGTATTTTCTTACCATAAGGCATTTTGCCATTCTCGTGGTATAAAAAAAATACTCAAAGTGGAAACATTGCAATGTTTTTCATCTTAAGCTGACTTTCTTCATGTACCTCTACCTAAGTGGTCAGTTTTTGTAGAAAATATCGACGGCTCTTAAATTAATAAAATGTTGCAAAAAGTCTAAAAATTAACGCTACTCTATTAGAATATTTGGTAATGCCTATGATGATACTTCTCCAGGAAAACTTAACAGTAGGGTAGGTTCTCTATATCAATGTACATATATTAAAGTAGTTCTACACTTATACATACCATATCCATACTAATATAATATTAAAAATGCAAAAGTATGTCTGTCTGTCTTATTAAGTTCTTCACGCCTAAACCGCTGAACCGGTTAAAATGAAATTTGGTACGGTGATAGTTTCAGTACCGGGGAAGGATAATTTTTATTCCCGAAATCACCTATAAACAAAAAAAAGGGGAAATGAAGTATATAGGTATGTGGAATCGATAATTTGTTATAAGAGAATGGTAAGGAATTAATAGAGAGAGAGAGAGAGCTGTGGTAGCCTAGTCCTAGGGATGTCAAAGGCCTCAATTCAAACCCAAGGCACCACTGACTTTTCGGAAGTAATGTGCGAATTTATCAAACGGTGAAGGAAAACATCGTAAGGAAACCTGCATGCTTGAGAAATTTTCTCGATGGCATGTGAAGTCTGCCAACCCGGAGTAGGCTAGCGCGGTGTACTATACACTAATTCCTTCAAAAAATGAGAGGAGACCCGTGCCCAGCAGTGGGACTATAATGGGTTGGTGATGAAGAAATAGATAAGCAGATGATGAAAGATCACATTGGATAAAATGACTGATTCCACGCAGACGAAGTTGAAGGCAAAAGCTAGTAAATACCTAATTCTTCTCAGCTTTTATACTATATTAAGTTGTCACAGTATGATGACAAGAATCAGGGCATGCACGTCTAATGGCGCCCGCGCATGCCGCGGTAATTATGTGCAGAAATGTTAACGAGGAATGACCCCGCGCGGGGCATTGAGAGAGCGTTTAGTCACCTCTAGTGTTAATAGTCAGTCTACATAGCTAGTAAATACTTAGTATAAACCAGTGTAAGGACATATCCATGCATACTATATTATCGTCGGCCGTAGGTTCAATTGCAATTGAACCGCAATTGATGTAAGGGACAAAATGCACAAAATGAGTTGAGTATACAGTTTTGTTCAGAATTTTTTGCTCTTTCGAATGGTGGCTATAAAAAAAATCTAGCTTAAAAAAAATGTCTCTTACCCTACAAATTTCTTGGGTCAACTTTTCGAATTAGCCCCATAAAAACCATGTATCTGAAAAACTTTGCAATATAGCAACTTGAAATGGTGTAACTACCGTCACCAATCCACTTCAAACAAGGTAAGGTTCATTCATATCAACGAATTACCATTACATGGTTTATTTTTTTTAAATCGTAATAAAGCTGCCCTTACACCAATGCCTTTGATATCTCAAAACATAAATATCACCCATACTTTAAATGGATTGCAGGACTTTTGAAATAGTTGTCCCTTACCTCAAATTGCTTAGTCATATTTTAAGCATTGTATCATCGTTACACCTATTTGAATCGAATTATATTTTTATAATTATTAGAATCGGTGTCCGTTACACCAATCTGCTCGTGAGAAATGAAGAATTTTTAACCGATTTAGATGAAATTTAGTATAGAGTGAAATAAAAATGATTTACTATGATGACTAATTAGAAATCGGCTATTATAATACAAACATTTCCTACATCTAAGCGACCCTTACAAACACAACACGAGGTTCTACTACATTTTCATGTCCCTAAAGTGATTTTTTATAAGGATTTCCAAATATTAAGTTAACCGTACGTCAAAATTGTGTTCTTCATTTTCTGTCAACAGTCCATTACACTATTTTTTTCATATTTTTTTTCAACAAGTCCGTTACACCATTTTTTTCATCAATATATTGGATTCAATATAGAGATCAGTTTGATGTAAGGGCAGAACCACAAAATACTTGGTCAGTAAGGGACATTACTAGCAAAATACGTTGGTGTAAGGGACATCTATTTTCTTAAATATCTAATTTATTTAAATAAATTGTATATAGGTAGATAGAGCACTAAAATACAAGATATTTGTACAAAATCCGATCTTAAAAATGTTAAAACAAAAAAGTTATAGGCGATTTAGTCCGAGAAAAAACTTTGTCGGCTTCTCCTGAAAAGTCATATTTTGTCCCTTACGTCAATTGAACCTACGGTCGACGATATTATAAATGTGAAAGTGCGTTTGTCTACCTCTTCACGTTATAACCGCTGAACTGATATAGATGAAATTTTGGTATACAGTTAGTTTGAGTCCCGGGGAAGGACATAGGATTTAGTTTAGGAGTAGATTTAGATAGTTTGTATCCCGGAAATCATCCCTTAAAAAGGGGAAAAGGGGGGTTGAAATAAAATACAAATTTTACGCAGATGATGACGATGGCAAAAGTTAGTACCTTATAAATCTAAACTAGCAGTGATTGGCTAGTGCTAGTGGGCTGTGATGTCGAATATATAAATTTTGATCCAATCCTTAATTTCGTGTAATTGTATGTGATAGGTCCTATTATCCTCTCGCCGTAGGTAGGCTCGCCCGATAGGACACAAATCTGATCTGCTAGGTTAGGCTGTCTGATCTGCTAGGTAGGTACTGATTATTTAATGTAAAAATTAAAATAATACTTTTTACGGTACTTCTAATCCCGGTATACTGATACTGCATCAATCTCAACGATTCAGTATTTACTGCAGTACCTATTTCCATGGATAAAAGATACGTAAAAAGTAGTATTACATGAATGTCTAAAGTTGGATCACCTGTTGTTGGCAACTGTATAAAACTAATAACTTACTATTATTTAATATTTTTTTATACAGAGGCTGTTGGTGAACCTTAATAAATAAATATAGAAATACTAGCTGACCCACAAACGTTGTTTTGCCACATTTTAGGGGTTGGTGGTAGAAGAGTGAAAATTTAGGGTATTAAGTATTTTTTTATGCCAATTCATAAAAAAATACAAAAAATATGTTGTCAGAAAAAAAGAAAAAAGTCTGGTCAGGGACATCCTTATCATCTAGGGGTATAAAAATAGTCTACGATCGATTCTCGGACCTACCAAATATACATACATAATTTCATAATAGTCCGTTCAGCCGTTTCGGAGGAGTTCAGCAACAAACACCGTGACACGAGATTTTTATACATAAGAAAAATAAACACTGCTCAATTTGAGAGTCTAATCCAGAAACTATAAATATAGAGGGAGCCACTAATAAAGAAAGAAATACAACCATATAAAAAAACGATCATACCTCTTCCACTTGATTGAAGCATTTCAACCTAAATACATCAATTTTCTGACATCCAATACATAGTAAATAATAGCTCGCTTAAACAACTCATTGCATTTAATAATTATTCGTAACTGATACGCGAGGTTTACAGAGGTACGGGCACAAAGGCCTTGCAGGGCACACGAAAAATCAGCGATGCTTCACGACACATCGGCTTATTGCAAAAAAGGATGAGCAAAAGTGCTAATGAGCCGTAAAATTAGGGTCGGGATGTAAAGCCGCGGGAACTAGTATCGTATTACTGTGGCACAAGGTGCAGAAGATAGAGGTTTTATTTACTAAAATAATAATTATATTGACTTTTAAATCCTGAATGTCTTTTTTTATAGTGAGTCGTTGAAGGTTGTTTTTCGATAGGTATTTTAGTTCCTGAGTAATCTAAGTGATAAAATAACTACATATTTAAAAAGAAAAGTAAAAACTGGGAGTGGCCCAGGGTTAACTAAACTTGTTCTTGTATAATTCATTTTAATAAGTTATATGGATTTAATTATGTCAAATATTTTGAAGACAATGAGTAATCTGTTACACGTAAAGATCAGTGATAATAATAATAAAAAAAAAAACAAGCGTAGGTGACGCTACGCCGACGACTACGGGCGCGGGCGCTCGCGTCAGCGTATTATAATGGCATGCAATCCGCGTCCGCGTTGTAGTCGATAAGCGTTCGAAATTACGCGTTACTTTTCGTAGTGGGATATATGTAGGTATGCAGGTTTCTATGCAACCTAGCGTACGCTGTTCCGCTGTACGCCTTCAACTTACGACCTACCCATTATTAACACGTTCTACCGCGAAACGGCATGCTCATTGTGGTCACATACAGATTCGGTAACGCGACACCGCCCGCTCCCTCGCTGTTTTATAATCCGATCAATTGGATGAATGGCGATAGCCACCTCCAAGTACTCAGAATTAACCGCGAAACCGGATAGCGAATATCAAGAACTTTATTAGTGAATGGGAGATTTTTTTAACAAAAGAATTACCTGGCTATGGTCTTGTTCCTACCACCTTATTGAGAAACGAACGAACGAACGGTCAAACATTAGAAAAAAAGCAATTAAATTAAATACAATTCATTCAATCCGTCTTTTTCAAAACTCACCGTATCATAGTTACCATAGCCTCATTTCAGAAAAAAAAACATAATGTCACTTTGACAGATTACACATTTTTTTTCAAATATACAGAATATAGGCCAATACAGCAATTTAATGAAACAAGAGTCTTAAAAAACAAAAAAGGATGCGTAAGACGATCACACAACCTACGTAGATTATCATATTCTGCCAAGTAAGTATTAAAAAGGGTAGAAAACTATCCTACAGACCTTGTTCCCAGCTACTGGACTAAACCTGATACGGTACAATATAGGTTTATAGACCATGTCAGGGCCCCAGGTAACGTAACGTAATATTCTGCGCTTACGCATCATGGCGTCTTACCCGACCACCTGGCGATGAAACTCTACCGTTTATGCCAACGTATATTTGCACTATCTTTTACGGGGGGCGGCAGAGAGAATGGTGTTGAGTTACTTAACTGTTTATAAAGTGATTTTATAATTTTATATTAATGTAAAAAAATATTGAGAGTGTTATAGTAGTGTGTTTCAGAACACTCTGGAGAAAATACTTTTTGTGTTAACTTTCTACCGTACAACCAAGATGACGACTCGATTGGCTTAATGGCTCAGCGATCGGCTTGTGTCACTGTTCGCGGGATCGTTCCCCGCACAGAGTAAATATTTGTATGATCTACAGGTAGTTGTTCCGGGTCCAGCCGTTTGTGTATGTGATAATTTGTGTATTTAAACCGCACCCACAAATCCTAGTATGGGTAAATCATGCTTATTAAAATTAAAAAAAAAGTCTGTAGGTATGTGTCACCGTGTTGCAAGTAGGATGTATTTACAATTATACACAGATTTCTAGAAAAATAATCTAAGAGTCCAAATTATTCACATTTTTTTGTTTGCCTGTTGCTAAAAGTATAATTATATTCTAATGTGTAAGTAATTAATTGAATTTAAGTAATAAGATGCATTTTTATCCTCTAGTTGATCTCTGAAGATTCTGGTTTTGGTTTCTTTGTCTATAACCTGGAGTACTAATTATGCATATTAATTAATGTATCTACATATATCATACATGAATAACTTGACACTTATTTAATGACGTCATTTATCTTTATCGTGCCAGCCGCCGTTTAGACAAAATTATATTTTAAGATTAATGTAAAAGCTATTAATACAACTTAAGATTAAATTATAATCGTTTTATGTTAAAAAATATCTAACTTCGCATCGACGTATTTATGTCATCCTGCAGGAATAGCACCTTGAATACGGGACCTATATTAATCTAATATATAAAATTCTCGTGTCACAGTTTTCGTTGCCATACTCCTCCGAAACGGCTTGACCGATTTTGATGAAATTTTTTTGTGCTTATCCGGTATCTATGAGAATCGGTCAACATCTATTTTTCATCCCCCTAAAAGTTAGGGGTAGTCCACCAACCCCTATAAACAACACAAAACAATTGAACATACCATCACGCCTGTCAGCCCCGAGAGGTTAGGCAGGGATGTTATATATACCCACGTTTCGCCGGTATGTTTTAGGTCCTATGAAATAGGGGGCGAACCTATTGACATTAACCGGGCACGAATCCAAACTCCGAGCTGCTATTGAATTTCACATAAAAACCCAATAACACTTTGCTCGACCTGGGAATACCACCCAGGACCTCTTGCACGGTAGCCACACTGTACGACCACTAGACCAACGAGGCAGTAAAAACAATTGAAGTATAAACAAAAAAAATGTGTGGTTTCCGATCCAGCATACACCTTAGATTACGACCAAACATGAGCACACTCAACTCAGTTTATCGCAGTCCACTGTTGAACATAGGCCTCTCTGAAACTGCGCCATAACACTGTCTTCCGCCTTCCTCATCCAGTCTATCCCCGCTACCTTTTGACTTAACTATGAGAAAATGGTCTCATATTTAAGCCAAACCAAGACCATAGAAAATACATATACCATTTTTCATTACACCAGCATAAGAACGTCCACAGCAGCTGAACTTTCTCCTTGTTCCTCAAAACCTACAGGGACCTCTGCCAAGTTGTCAGATACCTTCTTGGAGGTCATGTCACATTGCATATGTACGGCTGGTTATAATTTGCGTGGTTCTCAGTTAACTAAGTTCACATTAGTGTTTGCGGCTCAACCACAACATTATAAAGTTCATTAGAACAGGTGCAACTTGAGTGTAATTGCAGTAATGTTACTAATTAATGATTAACAATAAAGTAAAATTACTTCAACGCTCGCAATTATAGGGTTAATTAAATAGACTAGAGGTTTTATTCTCTTGTGTGTCTCAAAGTTTATGTAATTTGTATATTCTTTTAAAATGTATACTAACTTTTTATTAGATGAAAATAGGTTATTAAAATATACCTGCATTATTTTTGTACATTAGTTCTGTTTTCTGGGCGCATTACCAATGTACATACTGGGATCTGGAACGAGTGCTTGTACCCCATAAAACAATAAAACATGAATCGAACCATAACCTTACCGCAATCAACAAAGAGAATATTGGACGAAGTCGATTAAAAATATACAAGTTACATTATGTTCCAATTATTAGTTTTCAAGTCTTGTTGTAAGTTATGTATTAAGTACAATTATTATATCGTAAATTAAATGTTGTTTTATGTAACTGGCCTTAATTTTGAGATCCGTTGATCTACACCGAAGAGTCGTCAGTTTGCCTCGTCCTAAAGCGCAGGACACATGATTGACAATAGAAAGCTGGCAAGTAGCAACACTGTATATTGTTGCTACTTGCCAGCTTAATTAAACGTTGTTACCCAAATGAAAATAATTACTCTTTGCAATTTAATATTCTTCAACGCAAATTGTAATTTTTAACTGTGTTCATCCTTGACGTAGTAATATTAATTTAATTTTTATATTGCTTGGTAATTTTTAGTTTACTATTTTTAATAATTTAATTATTTTAATTTACGGGAATGTCTAGCAATATTTTTACGATTAATGCTGTTTCGCACGACAGAAATTAGAATATAGACATAAAAGTGCTATCGCACTTAATTAAAATTTACTTTTTTATTAAAACTACGCAGGTGGCACACAGGAATTTAGGCTGTGGAATCATAATATCATAACTCTTTATCATTACATTATTGTCTGATTAGGCTATATATTTTTTTTAATTGCGAGCCTTCGTTGGTCTATGAACAAGGCAACAGTATTTTTTTAATTCACGGGTATAAGCATAGAGCAACGTTTTTTTATTTTATTAATTAAAAATTTAACAAAACTGCTTTAATATTATTTGTATTGCTCAATTAGTCTAGGCGCCATTCCCAAAAAGTAGTTACGGTAGAGCGCAGTCTTGGTATAGAAGGAAGTCTCAGTCATATAGCAAATTTTTTACATAACAAAAACTTCGCAAATATGTAAGGAATAACCGTTGTACACCACATCTTATGTTCAGTAACCCGATAGCATTGTTAAGAAGATCTTTGTGAAGCCCGCGGCTGCCGTGATGAAGACATGTCTTAATTAATGAAGCGAGCGCCCGCTGCGAGTTGTATCCACACAGTGTGTGGTTGCTGACAAGAAACCACGAAATTAACTTTAATTATGCGCATGATTGCAGTATTATAAACAAATATTATAATTAGCTCCAAGGTTTAAAGGTCATTGGTAGAAATGTAGTAACTGTATCTACTTATTTTCCTATTTAATGTTAAGTAAAATTAGTGAACAATTGAAATAAAATTACTTTTTTTGGATTATCGCGGTAATATACCACGTTTCGTCAACTTTCGACGTTGCGGATCCTTTTTGCAGTCTACAGCTTAGAGTCTGGACGTCACCATGGATGTTCTAAAAAATTAAAAACGTCGCGATAAAACACGTAAAAAGTAGTTTTATTTAATGTAACAAATCAGCATGAACGACGAATTATTGCCTGTATCCCTAAACATACATATATTAAGAGTCTTTTTAAGTACATTTCAAACGAGATAATACATTTGTCAATGATATATTTCTATTTTTTTATACTACAACGGTAACAAAAAAATTTATGACCCGCCTGATGGTAAGCGGTTACCGTAACCTATAGACGCTTGCAACACCAAAAGTGTCGCTCACGCGTTGCCGACCCTGTAGAAACCTTTCGATTTATTAAAATAGGGAGTTACTAAACTGACAGTAATCGGAATTCCCATGCTGTCAGAATAGTCATATTGGGTTGACCATGATTGAATACATAGCAGATCCGAAGCGTCAAACAGACGGCCGTACGTAAAACTACATAACTACTTAAAACTAAATAAACAACTAAAATAAAAAAATAACAAACTAAATAAATGTTTTACTATTAATAATCTATGCTTATAGTGTTATTACATTTAGTGGTAATTAACCTGATGTTAACCTCTCAGTTACCGTTGATGGTAGCTGGGTTAACTTGTTACTAGTTGTTATAGATTTGGTCATTAGAATCATGGGAACAGCCGATATTAAGAGACGTTGGAACGGTAGAACATTCTCGAATGGTATGCAGTGTCATATGTTTGTTAGTTCGCTTTCTTGTATGTGTATGTATGGGTGGAACTTTGTAATTGAATTTTAACAAATTTCTGATGTGCTAGAGACTTGAAGTTTTCAATATAGTTTAGAATTGCTAGAAGACTGCATTTTTGATGGAGTGGTGACTTGCGGGAGGCAGCTGGCAGTGACTTGAGGACAAAAGCTGAAGATCAAGCTCCGTGGCGTTCACTAGTGGACGAGTAGGTGTAGACTGATGATGATATGATGATGGGAGCATTACGCCAGTCTGAGTCCATGTTACTCCAGTAAACCAGCTTGAATTATAAAGAAAATTGAAGAGACTATGAAGTCCGGCTTAGAGGAATGATTTAAACTGTCTTGCAACCCGCAACAAAACTTAACATTAATGTTTATTGGATGAGTAGGAAGAATATTGCTTGCTATCTACAACTAAAATTTGGTTAAGTTAATCACCAGGTAGTTTCACACTTCCCGGGATCTATCCTAGAGGCTGGGTACCTTTTGAAGATTTTCCCCAGAAAATATAATGTGCGTATAATAAAAATCTTTTTTGAAAAGTATCATTTGTTATTGCCTTCTTGAAAGGTTTGTTTTTTTCAGTATCTAATGACTTCAGTGTTCCTTACCGTATCTAAACAAAAGCGCTATCGCCTGCAGTCTGTGCCTACGTTTAGTTATTACAAACAACTCAATGGTGCACAATTTTCACAAATATTTATAAAACTCTTCTTGTAAATACGCCGACGCACCACGCTATTGTAAAACATATTTCGTATTTACAATCACCAAAACGGTCACACGCATCTTTGCAAATACTTTCGAAAAACGATTTTGAATACACAAAATTCTTCATACAATCATGCGTGATGGCAATATTCCCAGATATTTAGCTGACCACTAAACGCCGTGAGATCACCGTCATCGCCTAGACATTTGGAACTCATTAACGTATATGCGTCATGTTACTTTTTGTGATCCGTACGTATTATTTCCGTGGGAGGAAATATCACGACTTTATGAACTTGACTTGGTCTCCTCTCCTATACCTAAACTTCGGTGAAAGGATTTAAGGATCTGCAGACACAAAACAAGAGTCGAAACGTGTTTTAATAATTAAACATAAAATTCTAATATTATGTACGTACTCGTGTTCCAATCAGTATACTAGTAACGAGCCTTATGGATACGAGAAAGTTGATATACCTACTACATATGTGCTTTATTTGTTAATACGTACATATAATACACAGATACATCCTTGACTCGGATACAAAATGTTGATGCTCATCACACAAACATTTGTCCCTACTGGGATTCGAATCCGGGACCCGTAGCACAGAAGGCAGCGTTAAACTGGCTGTCTTAAGTTCGGTTAGGTCGTCGTCGTGAGTGTTTTCAATCAATAGAAAGTCTACAGTTTTTTTACAGAGTGATAAAATCCATAAAAAATCGGAAAAATTACAAAACTAAATGTAAATAAAAATGAAAGTATACATCGTGTACGGTATGTTACCAGTACAGCTATTGATAATGATATTAAATGATACGAGTTCTTTATAGTCTAAAAAGTTTATTGCACTAAGTTAACACCAAAGTTTATGTAGAAATAGTTCTTAAGAATATGCTAAGTTGATAGAGTAAAATGATAAATTATATTTAAATGATATTGATATATGAGAACACACGACGGGTTTGATGACCGAAAGTGAACTGAGGTTTTTGTAAATAAACTAATTACGAATACTGGTGGATATGCTGACGCGGGGTGTACAACACTTTCGCAATGTACGGTTGCACCGTACATGCTCCCGGGCCAGATGGGAGGTGATAGTGAGAGATGATAATTAAACAAATGGAGGCACAATTATATTAACAAACTATAAACTTAATAAACAAACATTATAAAACAATTATTAACTTATTGTCCTTAGTTTTCTGATATTACGTTAAACACCGATTTTAGCACTGGAGATGTTGCTTGGTCCCTTTTATTACGACTAGTAGTTGGAGCTTGTCCGGCCCTATGATGGCACTCATTCAAATCTTTACGCGAACGATTCAATGGACATTCACACATCACTTCACTGACACTTATGGCGCTGATTGTTGGCTGTAGAACCGCAGGGTCCTCCGCCCCCGACGGTGACAAAGCAGCAGTCGACCTCGCCCGCACTCTCCATCCCCGAAGACGTCGTATTCGGCACCCAAGTACAAGCGCTCCACCCAATAACATTATGCCGATAATGGTGTAGATCGCTGCGTAATGATGAACATCGTGGAATCTTATATCTTCTGTTAATGGATTAATATGTTTGATCTCGTTTAATCGGTTTTGTATGTTTGCCAATTCTTGTTGCCTGTTATAGTCAGTGTCATTTGATAGCGACTGATACGGTACGGGTGCTATGTTTATTATATGATTTATAGGAGCAATCTCAAATGTTCCTATGTCCGGTGAAATGTTGGTTTTACTTGATCCCTGCTTATGCCCGTACAGGCTAAAGTTCTGAGATTTAATAACGCATCCCTGACCTACATTCAAGAGACCTGCTTGAGTCAGTTCTATTGCTGTAATTTGATCCTGACATAACAAGCGAAGTCGGCACGGTTCACAACAAAAATACATAAAATGATTTAAGTTATTTAATTCGATCCATTTGTTTGCACATATGCTGACTCTTGTCTTACAAACTCCAGGTTTTTCTGAATTTCGGCACAAGCTTTGATCATCTTTGATAGTATATATAGGTTTTTTAATGCTACATAGAATAGTTCCCAGGTTTTGTTGAGGGCATGAACTGATATCATTTTTTGAAAGAGATAATAAAGCATCTTTCTTAAGGTTGATAGCGACATATTCAGATACAGGAACTATTTCAATCATTTGGGATCCCATGATATGCGGTACGGGAATAATTTTCAGGATTTCATAGGCATCTCTGGTAATCAATGGTATCTTAATTTCGAAAATGAAAAAGTGTTTGGACATTCTCGCACGTATCATGAGTAAGTGATAAATTTTGGCAAATTCCATTCCATCCACTGGGGATGACAAATCTTTTGGAAGTTGGCTAGAAATGACATCTAACTCTTGTTTCAGTTGCTGGGGAGATATAAGGTGTAAGTTGAATTTACCGTGATAAATGTCAGTTAGTGTGTCGATCAATTTATTTTGTATGTTTTTCAGCTCTAGTAAAAGGTTGTTGGCGATTAATGCTGATAATGTAAAGTCGGTAATAATAGTGCAGTTTTGTACAGAAGATTTGAGCTTGCCAACTGTATTCTCTAAATTGAGCATCTTTTGATTAATAGCTTTGTATTGTTTATCCATAATAGTTTCAGTCCTCTTTAGTAAATTAAACTCTGCTTCCACTATAGAGGTCTGATTTTTCCAGAGCAGGGCCATATGATTCTGATTAATTTTAATTGTTTTTATGTCTCGCTCATAATTTTCTGCGAAGTGCTGATCCAATATACCGAACAAACCATTAGCTAGGTAGCCGACACCATCGATGAGTCCGCGCTTTTGTCTCGCACGCGCGTCATTTTGCTGATTCAATAAAATACGGTTATAATGTTGTATTTCCTGGTAACCGTGACGTAGTTGAGTGAGGATTCCCTCGCAATGAGACATGGTGTCTATTTGCGTACATACGGTAGTTAAGTAATCTATGTTTTTTGATAAAGCTGTCACACCGTCCCAGTACGGATTCGTATCAAAGTAAACCACTAAATTCCACTCGTCCCTGATTAAATGCATATTACTGATTTTGTCAAAATATAAAGACTGATTAATAGGCAGTTTATTCATATTATACGTACACTGTGAAGAAGATATCAGTGTCATGAAAAATAATAAAAATGTTACGGCCATTGTTGCGAAATCAATCCTTTTGCGAGCGGGTTTATTCGTCTTTTGTAATTCTATGTTGTTCTGGCTTATTGTCTGTGTTTTATGCTGATTGTCTGTTAGGTTGCTATCTGATATCTCATGAACCGGTAATACTGATAACTTGACGATAGGCCGTTTCATAAGTCCATTTTTTGTTTTGACCGTGACGACTCTAACGTGGCCGTCCTGTCCCGGATGTAATTCTGTGACTCTACCCATTACCCACTTTCCTGGAGGCAAATTTAAGTCGTTTATTATAACTATGTCATTAACTTTTAGTTCCCTCTTTGCTTGTTTCCACTTGCACCTAGCATTCAGTTGGGTAAGGTATTCAGATTGCCACCTGCTCCAAATGTCATGATATATTTTTCTTGTTAATTGCCACCTTATCGGAAGATTTTGTTCCGTTTCGTAGATCGTAAGATTAGGTCCGCTTCCTAGAAAATGCGATGGAGTTAAGACATCTAGATCTTCTGGGTCTTCTGTTATTGGGCAAAGAGGCCTTGAATTTAGGCAGGCTTCTATCTGCGTTAAAATGGTGGATAACTCTTCATAAGTGAGTTTCTGTTCTCCAATTACTCTTCTCATATGATATTTCAGGCTCTTGATACCTGCTTCCCAGAGTCCTCCGGCTGATGGCCACGACGGGGCATTAAAATGCCATTCTATCTCCATGTTTATGATTCCAGGTATGGCCTGTTCCTGGAGTTCTTGGAACTGCTGTTGTAACACATGACTCGCACCCACAAAGTTGGTACCATTGTCACTATACATGTGACGTGGAGTACCTCTTCTTGCAGCCATTCGCCGTAGTGCTGCCAAAAATGCTGACGTTGTTAAATCGGAGACTAATTCGAGGTGTACGGCCTTGGTCGCCATACATACAAAGAGAGCCACGTAACCTTTTGTTGTTTTGATTCCGCGACCTTTGTTGGCCTTGACATCGATGAATCCGGTATAATCGACGCCGGTGTGATAAAAGGGCCTCGAAGGATTACATCTTGGTCCAGGTAAGTTTCCCATAAGTTGATACTGTTTATAGGGATTATGTTTCCTACAAGTTACGCATAAGCGTAGTCGTTTCTTGATAGCTCTATGTCCCCCCAGGATCCAAAACCTTTTCCTCAAAAATGTTGACGTCAATTTAGGGCCCCCATGAAGAGTGAGCTGATGAGCATGGTCAATTATTAAATTTGTTAATCGGTAATTATTAGGCAAAATGGCTGGATGTTTCATATCTTCACTGATATACGCTTTCCTTAGCCTCCCTCCTACTTTCAATATACCTACTTCGTCGAGGTATGGATTCAGATTTATGATTTTGCTAGACGCTTTGATATTTTGGTTTTTGCTTAGTGCTGTAATCTCGTCTGAAAATTCTTGCTGCTGTATGTATTTAGTTAATAATGATTTGGCATTATGTATTTCTTGTAGTGATAAAAATGTTCCTTTTTTTTGTTTCCTGTTTGTAAATCGTAGAACCATCGCTAATGCACGCACTATTTTCATATATGAGCTACAGTTCTCAATCAGTTGCTGTATAATGCTTTCACCTCCTAGTTTTGTAACTACATTAATCTTGTGTATATTTTTCTTTACTTCTTGATCTGTTGAATATTGTGATGAATGATTACTTCCAGGTATGTTATGTTTTGATAACCAAGTTGGTCCACTCCACCAGAGATGATGACTTCTCAATTCAGATGACGATAGTCCCCTGCTGGCACAGTCAGCGGGGTTTTCTTCTGACTTAACATAGTACCACTCGTCTGCGGGTATTAATGTAGTTATTTGGGTCACACGGTTAGCCACAAATGTGTTCCAGCGTGTCACATCACCTTTGAGCCAACTCAGGGCTACCATTGAGTCCACCCAACAGTATGTGTTAATACTGTAGTTATTTAAGCATTGTTTAACCTTTGCCATGAGTTTGGATAACAAAACCGCTCCACACAGTTCTAGTCGAGGGAGGGATACCGACTTGCTACTAGGTACTAATCTAGCTTTTCCTGCTATTAATGTTACTGATATGTTATTTTGATTGTTAACTTTGCAATATATGACGCACGCGTATGCTTTTGTCGAGGCATCACAAAATCCGTGCAGTTCAATACGACCATTCTCCGGAGTATGTATCCATCGTTCGATTTGATATTGATTAATGTTACCGAGATCTTGGCTGATAGCTATCCATTCCTTATGTATTGGATCCGGCAACGCATCATCCCATTGCACGTTCAATAACCAAACTTTTTGAAATAGAATTTTTAACTTAGTCGTTACTGGAGAAAGCCATCCGAGTGGGTCAAAAAGTTTTGATATGTTTGATAATAATGTTCGCTTTGTTGATATTGATGAAGTTAATTCTATGTTGTATTGAAAGCTAAACGTGTCTTGGCCTGGGTTCCATCTGATGCCCAATGTCTTCGTAGACTCCATATGTTTAAAGTCGTATCCGCCCTGATTGTTATCTACAAAATCTACATTTTGTAACAACTCAGGGGCATTCGATTTCCACTTCCGCAAGTTAAAACCACCTGATTTCAATATTTTTATTAAATCCTTTTGTATACATTGGCCCGTTTGAATGTTATGTGAGCCATATAATAAGTCATCCATGTAAAACGATTTCTCCAGAATATCGACCGCACTGCTGTTGGGATAATTTGCCTTTTCGTCTTGTGCAAGTTGTCGTAAAGTCATCATCGCAAGAAAAGGGGCCGCTTTTGTTCCATAAGTCACAGTTGTTAAACGATATTCTTTCAAGTTTTCGACTGGATAATCTCTCCATATGATTCTTTGTAAATCGTGATCTAATTCATTCAACCATATCATCCTGAACATTTTTTCTATATCAGCAGAAAACCCATACTTAAATTGTCGCCATGTGATTATTAAAGTCTGTAGGTCTTGCTGTAAGTTTGGCCCTCTGTACATAAGGTCATTGAGACTGTAACCGGATGTTGTTTTTGAGGATGCATTAAAAACAACACGTAATTTGGTTGTTGTAGAGTCAGCTTTATGAACGCAATGATGTGGTAAATAATAATTATTTTTGTCAATTTCACCATTTTTGTTTGTGCTTACTATGCTCATATGACCCAGCGATAGGTATTCGTTGATAAATAATTTATATTCACGTTCTATATCTTTTTGCTGATTAAATTTCCGTTCAAGTTGTTTA
Source organism: Craniophora ligustri (assembly GCA_905163465.1). Classification (NCBI taxonomy): domain Eukaryota; kingdom Metazoa; phylum Arthropoda; class Insecta; order Lepidoptera; family Noctuidae; genus Craniophora; species Craniophora ligustri. The sequence continues at coordinate 1,504,053 of LR990963.1, forward strand.
AATTGAGCAATTGCTTTAGACTTTGAATCTCCAATTTTTTCTTGAAACGTGGGCTTTAATGGTAGCCTAACTTCGTATTTGCCATCTGGGCGTCTTTTAGTTGTATTTTTGTAATAATCTATGCATTTTTGATCGTCTGATGAATATACAGGTTCTCCGTGATGGGGTATATCCTCTATTTCCCAAAATCTGCTGATATCCTCCATGTTTTTTAAAACTACGTTACATTGCAGCGGTTTGACAGCCTTTCCAGACAGGATCCAGCCAAGGCTTGTTAATTGGGCTGTTGGGAAGGTATCTGATTTACAGATGCCTTCTAAAATGATTTCTGAATATACCTCGCCACCTAAGAGTATATCAATAGGCCGGCTAATATAAAACTCTGGATCTGCTAGTTGTATGTTATCTAGATAAGACCACGCTGGCTTTGGGAATGTGACATTAGGTAAATTATTGATTAACGATTGCATAATAATTACATCGATTGTGAACGAATGACTGCTATTGATAGAAGTAAAGTTGATGCTGATTGCTCCCGTGCAACTGCTGCTTTTGGAACCAACACCTGATACAACACCTTTAAGCTTCTGACGTGGAAGTCCTAACAACCGCGCTGCATTCTCCGTGATTAAGGATGTTTGCGATCCTTGATCTAATAGGGCTCGCATTTTGATATTGGTACCATCTGCGGTCTGAACCATGATTACAGCTGTTGGCAGCAGGACCTCCTGCGCATCACCCTGTAATGACACGTGCGAGTTCCAATGACCCCGAGTTTGTTCACCCGTACTGGGGTTGCTGTTGTTCGCTGATTTTGATGTCGTTGCAGTGGGTGTCATGTTGCCGCGCACAAACGACTCATGTAAAATGGTGTTATGATTTCCGTTGCAATTGCGACACCGTTTTTCTGAAATGCATGCCTTATTGTAATGAGTGTAAAGACAATTGTTGCATAAATTATGCTTCTTAACAGTCCGTTTCTTCTCATCAGGGGTCATGTCTAAAAACTTTTGACAATAGAATATCTTATGGTCGTATGTATCACATATAGGACAATTAATCTTTGTTTGATTTCCATTGGTGCTTTTCTCTGATACTGGATCAATTCGACGGCTTGTATGCGATGATTGTTTTTCATGGTGCAGTTTTTGTTGTTTATTAAAATGATGATATGATAATGTTTGGTTAGTAATAATATGGCTCGATTTAATTTCTGTTTTCCTGATTGAGGTTTCTAGTGTAATAAACTTGCTTTCCAGAAAGTCCAGAAATTCTTGTAATACTGGTAATTCTCTAGGTTCTTTAAGCGATTGTAGATATTCGGTATTAGTTTCAGGGTCCAATTTTTGGGATAAAATATAAATGAGGAAAGGATCCCAGGACGTGACATCTATGCCTAGATTCTTGATAGCGTTCAAACACTCATTGGTTGTAGCATGAATTCTTTTGATATGGCCTACTGACAATTTTGGGTTTACTGGAATGTTAAATAGGATATCAGCTTGAGACATAAATAGAAGTTTCTTGTTGTTGTATCGATGGTTCAAGATATCCCAGCATACCGCGTAATTGTCGGAGCTGATTGTAAGATGTTGAATTAGTCGCTCCGCCTCTCCTTTGACCTTTCCTTTTAAAAATTGCATTTTCTGGGCTCCTGATAAGGATGGATTTTTGTGTATGGTCTCCGTAAAGAGGTCTCTAAATGATGTCCATTGCCTATAATTACCGTTAAAGTTAGGTATTTCCATTTGAGGTGTAGTTTTCTTGGAAAACGAAGTGGACCACAGCTTTTTGTTTATGGATTTCTTCATGTCACAGTAAAGTTGCTCATAGTTGGAGTACATGTCTTCATAATCTTTGTTTGATCCTTCTAATTCACTATCTAATTCCCAATGCAAGGTGTCTATGACAGACCATCGTGTCTGTAGGGAGTTAAGTAAATCATCAAACTCCCACTTCTCTGATACTGAATCCAATTTTATGCCTGATAATGTTCGCTGGAATGCCCTAAAATTGCTTGCCTGTTTTCGTAACATTTCTTCTGTTTTGCTGTTAGTGCCTTTGGATATCGACGAAGAAAGTTGAGTTATGCCTGCGCCGCTCAATAAAGTAGGTGGTTTTAATAACGGCGTAGACGGCCTGCTGTCCTCTCTAGGTTGATAATTTTGGATCACCGCACGTATATTGTCAAATCTTTCCTTCGTAGCTTCGTACTGATTGCTCGTGAAGTACGCGTGGGATCTAATACCAAAATTACACATTTTTGCATGATTCGTATGAAACTCAAGCCAATAATTATCGAGAGTTTCAAGTCGTCTCCTGATATAATCCCCTGTTTTTCTCTCCGAACCATCTTTCTTGAAATTCGTAAACAGTTGCTCAATAGCAGAAGCAATTTGCTGCTGCGTTGATAAGAGATCTTCCAAAGTCGACATTGCTCGCGATAATAAAAGGAAAGATCTTACTTGATAAACTGCTGATATGTGTAGATGTAGACCGCAAGCCCTGTCTGCTCACGATCACTCCAACAACACTTACAAAGTCACAAGTTCCACCACACACGCGAGTGATCCTGCTTTTGACCAACCGCGCGATAGGTCAAAATGCTCGAAGGACCAAATAGATGTACGGTATGTTACCAGTACAGCTATTGATAATGATATTAAATGATACGAGTTCTTTATAGTCTAAAAAGTTTATTGCACTAAGTTAACACCAAAGTTTATGTAGAAATAGTTCTTAAGAATATGCTAAGTTGATAGAGTAAAATGATAAATTATATTTAAATGATATTGATATATGAGAACACACGACGGGTTTGATGACCGAAAGTGAACTGAGGTTTTTGTAAATAAACTAATTACGAATACTGGTGGATATGCTGACGCGGGGTGTACAACACTTTCGCAATGTACGGTTGCACCGTACACATCGTAAACGTTCAAATCGCAGGAAACAAGAAAATTACTGTTAACCTATTAACCTAGTGATTTTGGCATCAACTTAACTCACAAAACTAAGGCTAGTTTTAAATTCTGTACAGTAACTTTTTCTTTTACATGCTCTAGTTTTCGCAAATTCCATTTTAAATCTTAAAGGCTATCAAACGTTCTACTAGGCACGGTGTATGTGTAATGTAGATCATTATACGAAAGTGTCTCCGAGCGGCGGAACGAGCGATTCCTGCGCAACCTGACACTTAAACGTTTTTCCCAAACTCGTCATTAGTGATGTTGTATGGTGTAAGTTGTAAGCGAAGTTATGTCACCAATTTAAAATCACTCCATTAGGCTATCATTACTGTATAGTAATGATAGCCTGCTAACCCGCATTAACTTAGCATGGTAGACTACAGCTTAATCCTTCTCAGACGAGAGCTGAGCCGGGCCTGGCACTGGGATAGTAAATGGTTTGATGAGAATAAAAAATACGGATCAATATAAAACAAAGTAACAAAGTTAATGGTTTTTTTCAGTAATTAGTAAAGTAAGGATTTCTTACACTTACGCGAATACTAGATATTGATCCCTTACAACATCGTTAGGAATCCCATGAAGCTGCAAGCTCGCGGAGCGATGTTAATACACGCAAAAGTCGGCCTAAACTCACCAGGACTGAAAGTTATAGCCGGCCACGCGGTCGGAGATACCGGCGCAACCCCAACCAGGGCAGCATGGATAAGACACACACCCGAAAATAAGCTAAAAATACGCTTGATAACTTTCACTTCATCTTGTCCCTTGGACCAATCGCCAAATATCCGTCAAGTCCCACAGTTTTTACGTTACCGTAAAACGAGGGCGTGTAACAAATTCGATGCATGCGCGTGGACATTCCAGCCATTCTTCCCCGGCGCGGGCGCATCTAAATGTACCACGGATAATTTTTATAGATGATATCTCATGTTTTTTCCAACTACTGATTGATGTTGCCAACGGGAATGTGAAATTATTACTTTTCATTTGATGAAACTTGTTTACGGCTATTTTGTGTTTTTGTCATTGGTTTGTGCAAGAACTTGCAATGAGCATACGGAAAATCAGTTTCTGATAATTTAATGAGAAATATTTTTAATTACATATTAGTTTTAGTTATGTCGTATAATGCCTGACGCTAATAGTCTTAAATATTGCTTGACGCGTTATGTATATATAATTTCATTCTAGTACCTACTTACATACTTTTAAGGGTGACTTGGTACAGTTTATGTCTAAAAACACATCAGTAATCGCTGCCAAGCCTATGAATGGGCTTCAATTGTTGTATTGAAAGTGACCTACGAATATCTATATTGTAAAACTCATTCAATTCCACCTAAAAACCCAATTCAATTAAATCCAACCCTTATACGTAACAATAACAAAAAATATTCAAATTCTAAATGTAGGTACTCATATCCCATTACTTGTATAACGTGTCAATTTTAACCCTTAATTACCGGCGGTTGGTCTGCAAGACCGCCGTGCTGCTAAGTGTTATTGATGTGTTCAGCGCATTAACCGACCCGGGGCAAATTAAAGTAGCTATCGTGCAGGTGTCAAAAGCTTTGCCGAAGTGGAGCAAAAAAGGTCATCAAGCTATAAAACGCGGAGACGGACCGCGGGACAAAGAGTGAGGAATGAGATTGGACACTGTTCTATGTGTGATGGTAACTACAAAATATTCAAGTGTTTTATTTCAGTTAGACCAACGTTACGGGTAGTTTTGAATTAGCAAAACCAGTTGCACGATTCTAAAGAATAGGTTTTATGAAACAGTCCAAAAACACTTTAAAAAAGTTCCCTGTTCTTTAAACAATCCTTGTTATTTTGCCTAGTGTGAAACATGTTGTTTATAAGATACTTATACATACATATATAATGTAGCCGTGAAATACAAGGCAAAATAGTAACTAGCATGTTTAATTAAATGCAATTTGGTTTCCATGTCCTAAAGTCCAAAGAAGGTGGTCTTTGTCATTTTGGTCTTGAAGAAATGAGACCGTATCAGAGGCTGTATCCACCAAAGAGCTGATCGATATTGAAAATTTTAGAATGATGTCTAAATTTCAGAACTGCAATGGATGTAATTCTACCTACAATTTACTTTCTTCTAGATCGCATCCGTCGACAAACTGGTGCGGTGCGGTGCGTTAACGCGCGTTTTTATTATTATGACGACAATATTAAATCAAGGGGCGGCCGGATGATTTATTGGAGCCTCGTTGGTAACTCGCACGGCCGCACTGGGCTGTTGGAAAAAATGCCGCGTTTCGTTACGACTCTGTGGGCGTTTGTGTGTGGCAGCCACAGGGTTAAGTCCTGGCGCTGATTTTTCACAGACTACTTTACAGTATTTTAGGTTGTTTAGTAGCCTTTGTTTTTTTTTGTAAATTGTATTAAGTTTTTAGGTCAGAGACCACAAAAAAGCTTCTAAGGTGCGATGGTAGTTTCACTCTCTCCATAGTTTGAGTTTTATTTTGAGGCTAATAAATTAATAGTTAAGGTCAAATGGGATTGGGGAAGTCGCGTTGGCCAGCACATCAGGTCATTTACTGTGTCTTCTCATTTGAGAGTTAATAATAAATTATGCTATCTATAGTTGTATCAGTGAACGGGTGAAGTCAAAGATTCGATCCCAATCTACGTAGGTACCACTTACTATGAAATTTCATATGTACTTACCTAATATTTTTTTACTTGCTCAAACGTTGAAAGAAAAAATCTGGAGCAAACCTGCATAGCTTTGCTCCTGATTTTTTCAGGCATGCGCCTGACAGATTGTCTCGATGACGTGTGAAATCAGTCAGTGTCAGTTATAATGTTCTTGATAATAAAACCTGCACACTTATCATACAAAATTCCTTTTCTATAAAAAAGCGCGACAAACAAAAATTTCAACAAAAAAATCTTATTACAAAAGTACCTACCTAATATAATTCTCACAACTTTACTTATAGGTACAGAAATACATTCACACTCGTATATGATCTGTGTAATGGCGGCATCTTTTGATGTCGACACAGCATCATCGTACAAGCATCGTCTACTGTCATCCTATAAGGGTACAAATAAGACTAGTACGACAACACTTAGGAACTCCGCTAGTATGGTGCAAAACAAATGATAGAAGATGAATCGAAGTTTGAAAAAATATACCTGACATAAGTTTTATCATCTATAGGTGATAAAACCTATAGATGATAAAATCTACGCGATAAAATTATAAAATCACGCGATCTAAGATACAATGGGTTTTTGTGCTAATTTCAATATTATCTCTCCTCTAATATAGTATCCTCTCGTTTGAGAAAGATTGATTTAGTGCGGTACCAGCTTCAAAGCCCATCGAGAAAATCTCTTACGCTTGCAGATTTTCCCAGAATGTTTTCTGTCACTATGTGAGCATGTGATAAATATAAAATAAAAATAAATAGTAAATCTTTCTGGACATTATTACACAGCGCGATCTAGTTCCGTGGTAAGCAACGAGGCTTGTGTTACGGATATTAGATGGTTGATATACTAAATAATTATATACTTTCTTTTTGTAAATACATACATATTATACATAGATACAGTCATGACTCGGATACAAATGTTTATGCTCATCACAGAAACATTTGTCCCTACCGGGATTCGAACCCGGGACCCGTAGCACAGCAGGTAGCGTTAACTACCGATGAGCTAAACGGGTCGTCAATAAATATGTATCGATGTATCACACAACATTATTAGATATGTACCAATAATAAGTTGGACCCTTATGGCAGACCTATAAATAGGCACAACCCTAAAACTCCGAGCTGCTACTGAGAGTTAAGCCCGGTTAATGGCAATAAGTTCGCTCCTATTACATGGGGTTTAAAAGATACTAGTGAAATGTGGGTGTATGTACACACTCGCGTGGTATAAACGAGTGATTATGGGACGTTAAGTAAATTAGATAAATAACCGTCAGTCCTATATAATGATGTATAACATAAGATACCATTACGCCTGTCGTGCCCGAGTGATTAGGCAGAGGTGTACTAATGTACGCCCACATTGCACCGATATGTTTTAGGTCCCGTGCTAATAGGGGCCGAGCGTATTGATATCAACCTGACACGAATCCAAATTCAGAGCTGGTACTGAGAATTTCATAGAAAAACCCAATAACACTTTGCTCAGCCTGGGATTCGAACAAAATACTTCTTGCTCAGCAGTTGTGCTTACGATCACAAGACCAACGAAAAATAGGATTTAGACTATAGACATACTTTTAAATATCGTTGCGTCCATCACTCGAAGAGAAAGTCATAAGTCTCACATTCAGTTTCTCCATAACTCTTTAAACTATACCTATATATTTTTAATTCATACATTGCTATCAAATTCGCCTTATAACTTGGGAAAAAAATCATGTGATACTATTATCTTTCCTCTAGCAACACAGAAACAATTTCTAATATTAATAGCGTTATCGCGTACAATGGACGAAAAGAAAAACATTTATTTGACACATCCCTTTTATTTCTTTGATTTCTTGTCCAATTAACAAGAAAAACAAGGGGGCTGTTGCCGCAGACGCTAGACAATAACATATTATGACTATTTCGAAATAAAAGAATGTATTATTTATCAAAGATAAGTATAAAATAGTTTTTTTGTCGTTTGTTTTCGGCCAGTGGAAGCTGACGCGTCTATACAAATGTGTTACCTACGTAAATAAATAGAACATCAAATATATTTTATAGGCTGATGATGATGATGGGATCAAGCTCTGTGACGTTAACTTGGATAGGCCAGTCCAGCAGTTGATGAACGATGATAATGGTGACCAAACAGGACGATTGGATTTAAACCAATCTTTAAAAAGCGTCTTTTTAAAAACCTACTACTGCTGCGGACTAATATGTGTCTTAGAATAAAGTTAAACTAATTTCACCACTAAAATGACTTCGATTTTCTTTTCAGAATGTTTTTTCTGTTTACATATTTATTCACCTAACAAATATACAACTTCAACGCCGAATCCTCCCAATCAAAACAAAACCAATCTTACCTCATAACCTCACGTTCCAAAATTCTTTGACGTGTTAAATCCATACAGTTTCCTAAGCAAACAGTAGGAGGCTTATTACCGGCCGTGTGAACTAGCGTATGTGTCGGACTGTCGGACAAACTGTAGCATTGTGTTTGACCGATGGAGGTGACAACGCATGATGAATAGGGCCCTTATTAATTGGTTCGTTTTCGTGCTACTAATATTTTGGTATATTTTTTGACAGCCCTGAAGTATTAGGCGTATTGTCCGAGCTCAGTTCTTTATGAGAATCGTGCGTGCAGTAGTTTATTAGCAATATGACTGCTTATATTTATTGGGCGAAGAGCTTACGAAAGTATACTAATTTAATTATTATTTCAACAAGGAGAATTGTTGTGTTTCTGTTAGGACCAACAATCAACATGGACAACTTCTTCAACTTCAAAATCAAAATCAGGCAGCTATGTTTTAACACTCAGAAATATTTACATAAAATGTTGAATTTAAGCACATTACATAATTTCGTAGCTGTTTGAAAGACACATTTATGTATATTCAATTGTAGTAATACATATTCTTTTCTATTTGTCAACAACTGAATCTGTATAAATCCACCTTTAAGATGTAAGTACATTGTTGTCTGTGTGTGTGCGTGCGTTTTTCATTGCCATATCCTCGTAGTTTTTTATCAAAACATCTTTAAAACAAAGCCCAGTATTTGTAAAGATTGGCACACCATAGTGGCATCTCGCATTACAGCTTAAGTACGAATATCTGACCACATTAGCTTTATGCTTACCCTTTCAAGCTATTCAGATAGGGCACAAAGGTGCAGACAGGGCAAACAAAATAATTAGTACGAGTGTTGAGGCGTTTAAAGTTACCCACTATAAATTGATATTTGAATAGGATTTATTCATGGAGATTGGTCCAAGTTGGTAGCTATGAGCGGGATGGAAAATCATTTATAATATTTTTAACTCCTGCAAAGTATAAAAACGCAGATTGAAATTGTCATTAATTAGACAGAATAACGTCAGATACAAGTAATTAAAACAATAGCTAGTTAATTAAATATAGTTCATATTTAAGAATACAAGTTCATTCAATCAAAATATCTCAATATCCTTGATTGGTAATGCACTGTCAGTTTAGGAAAAGGTTGAAAATTTGTGTCCAAATGTCGAATATTTTACCAGAATTTGTCCTATTTTGTTTTCTCTCGCATAAAGGATGTACATATGAAGGAGATACGTATAAAGGAGAGTAATAAGACTGTATTTTTTTTTAGTAAGATGGTTATTGTGATTCTGACAAAGTGTTTTCCAATTTGCCTGTAACGAGAAAGGTTAGCCATGTCACTTCATCATCATCATCATCATCAGCCTGTATTCGTCCACTGCTGGACGTAGGCCTCCCCTAGTGAACGCCACAGAGCTCGATCTTCGGCTCTTTTCCTCCGACGACATGTCACTTAATACATCCAATTCTGATTTTCTTAAGTTTTTATTGCTATTTACCGAGCATAAATCCAAACTTCAGGCGTCTAATGATAATTCCATTGAAACTTTCATTAATTAAATAGTTAAATTATTATTACACTTTGCTCGTTCGATGAGTCAAATCTAGCCATAGACAGTCATAGAGTAGTGTTTTAAAATCTAATCTCTTATAAATTGGGCCATGCACCCAAAAAACAAAATAATTGATATTTGAAGGTTTCGGCTATCAAATATCATTCAACAGGCAACGAGATAAAAAAATAAAGTTTATAGATTATACTGATATTTTGAAAGCAGTGAATGGGCACTTTAATATGTTTTAATTTATCTGTTTTGATAGGCAGGTAAGCGGGCAGGGATTATTGTACTTTATTTTGCGTTATTAATGGCTAATTGGGAATCGAAGTACGATGAAGATAGATCAACTCTTCAATCCTGCTTTCGCCCATGGCTTTGAGCATGTGGTATGTTGATAATAAGTAGTTATATATACCACTTTTTATCAGCATACTACTTCCTATATACATACATACCTGCTACTACTGAAATTGTATCAAATTCCATTCAGTAGTTTTTGATTCATTCTTTCACATTTATAAGATAAAAATTAAAATGAAGAATATATTGTATAGTAATAATAATTTAATTAAATTTGAGACGTCATATGAATTAAGTTAAACTGGACTCAATAAACGTTGATATAAGATGAAGAATCTAAAAGCAAATTCTACACTCTCGGCACATTATTAATTTCTCTCGGTAGTTTGACCTGGTTAAAGTGTTGGGCTTACCTAAATGAAGAACACAAATTTGAGTTTTATCGATTTTATCGTAAAACTATAGCATTAACAAGGTAATAGGCTAATAGGTATTTTGTCTCATTTGCAAAAAACAACAACTGTATCACAGTCGATAGTCCAATTATTTTACTCGCAACGACTTTCATTCGATCTCAATGACAGCTCGATTCGATCTGATTTTGACAAATGAAACGCTAGTGGTGTGCCCGAATGATTTCAGTGAATGTGTTCGAGTACAAAGGCGCCAATCTTTTGAACAAAAGAGGTCGGTGTTTGCAATTAGTTGAGAATGAGCTCACCTGTGTCCGTCTGTCTGTCATAGCTATTAATCACACGCGCGATTCTTGCAGTGACAGTTAATATCGCGATTGACGCTACAAATCATAAGATATAGCGATTAATGGGATGTTTTTTTTTGAGAACTATCAACAGATTTCAATAAAATAAATAATGATTCAATTTTTTTTTAACTTTCTGTCTACTAGGTCTAGAGTTCGATCTCAAGACATGCACCACTGATTTATCGAAGTTAAGTAAGTATATATCAATGCATCAAACGGTGAAGGAGAACATCGTGAGAAAACTGGCGTGCCTGAGAGGTTTTCTCAATGGTGTGTGAAGTCTACAAATCTGTACTAAGCGTAGTGGATTATAGCCTACCTACTCCCTCTCAAATAAGAGAAGACCCAGGCCCTGCAGTAGGACAGTAAATACTTCTTAAAATCGCTTCAGTGTCTAAATTGTAAGCTATTCTAAGATGAATGCTCATCAAAGTGACAGTCAACGTTTTGATTCCAGACCGCGAAATGACTTCAGGAGCAGTTCAATTCACATTTTATTGATACAAAAAAATATTTGTGATGGCTAGAATTTGGTTTAGGTAATTATTTTAATTTGAAGACTTCCATAACGGACTATCCAGCTGTGATAGTCTAGTGGTATAGCCAGTGGACTGTCAAGTTAAAAGTCTCAAGTTTAATCCCATGGCACACACTACCGGCATTTCGAAGGTTCATGCGTATTTATAACATAATGTTTATTCTCGCCGTTTGAGCATCGAAAACATTGAAAGTAATGCCATCTCACACATGGGTAGCTATAGCCTATAGTATATGGATGATGATGTAAAATTCATAGTCCTGGCGAAGTAACAATACAGGCATCTATCATTTTTTTTTTGGACGTAACCGGGCTGAAATTTGGAGCTGCCACTGAGAATTCCATGAAAAAAATTATTCACCAGGAAATGGAAACCAGAACCTCACTATCTGAAATCCCACTAAACTAATAAGGCAATCCTTGTTATTAAAAAAAACAAAAGCGTCAAAGGTGTCAAAAAAGGTTCCATCACATTAAATTCAGACTCAATGGTGTATGTAAGTATTTATACAAACACTGGCAGCATTTTTATTTGAAATCGGAACGCTCCCGTGTGGAGGGGTGGCGCCCTCTATTTAACCGTCAGGAACTACACAAGATTAAGTATTAGCGCGTGTGTACAATTTGAGAGAGTGATTGAATTGTTGTTTGTTTAGTCTTTTAAAACTTATTGGTTTTAGGAGAAACACGACTTTTGATATTTTTGTTTGAATTTAGTCTCATAGATTGAAATAAAACTACTTCTTACGGATTTTAGTTTAGGATCATTTACAGCATCTGTAGTCACGGAAATTATTTTTACTTTTAAAATACAACTTTTTACCAATTATAAAGTGGTTTATTAACTGCCTTGTGATCGTAAGTCTGACTGCCAAGCAAGATGTCTTGGGTTCGATTATCAAGTCGATCAAAGTGTTATTGGTTTATCAATAATATTTTCAATCATGTATTGTTAAAATCGGTTCACAATTAAATAATAAATCGCTCAATATAGACAAAAAGAAACACAACCGAATTGAGAAACTTCTTTTTATTCTAAACTTGATTTAAACCAGAAGATACATTTCTGTCTTTTCTTAAACTAAACTAATCAAATAACACAAAAAACATTCGTTCACTCACGCTTTCACCATAATTAATTAATTGTCGGTTTCCTAATATCTGTTTTCACAGCACTCATCTAATCCAAAACACGGGATTCCCAGAGGCAGTGAAGTGCACATCGGTGCATTAAAAAGCACACCACTCCATTTTGTGAAGTTCGTGCTAAGACAATACGACCCCTGCCCTGCGAGCCCCTGTTTGTGCAATGTAAAGGCGAACGTTCTTTTACGCGTGGCAGTCGTAAAACGTTCGCGAACACCCGCGAACAGAGGATCATGTGTATGAATTGGTGACGCGATGTTTATGTATATTGTATATTTATAATAGACTAGTTGTTCCTAAATAAATTTTTAGTACACGTGTATTTATATTATTTCGTGTCTAAAAGAGCGTTGAGGTTATAAGTGTAGTGCCTGTATTGACAGTTTTCTTGTTCAACAATAGGTTAACTTTACTTGTAATATTGCTTAAAGCAAGACTTGTAAAATAATTCATTTAGGCGCAGCAGTAGGACTGGAAATGGGTTGATGATTATGACGTACTTATTATAATTAACAGGTTCTAGAGATGAGAGCTTGTCCAGCGCAAAATTCCCAATTGTTTTTTTTTTTATGATGGTAAGGGCGCAAACGAGCAGGCGGGTCACCTGATGGTAAGTTTGGACCGCCACCCATGGACATTTGCAACACCAGAGGCTTTCAAATGCGTTGCCAAACCCGTTAGAATCCGTTCAGGTTTCTTAAAATAGGGAGTTACTGAACTGACAGCAAACCGAATTCCCATGCTGTCAGAATAGCTCTGGTGGTTTCAACGCTCATTCGCATAATGTAAACTCGTTCCCTAGCCCACCCTCACAAGTCGCAACTGTTCTAGTGTTTGGTGACGTCTCAGCAACTGTTTGTTAAACAATGAAGCATTAGTGCACCGCACCGTTTGTTTTAAATGGTTGGTAGACACACCCCTCCCTTGAGGACGCGACGAAGTGCCAACATTGACAAACTTATGACAGATCCTTATGACGGATACCATCACGCCTGTCGTCTCCGAATTAGGCAGAGGGGTACTAATTTACACTCACATTTCGCAGGTATGTGTTAGGTCCCATGTAATAGGAGGCATATTGCCATCAACCAGGCATGAATTCAAACTCCGAGCTGCTGAGGATTTCATTTTAAAAGCCCAATAACAGTGCTCGAGCAAAGAGGTTATTTATTTGGTGCCTCCGAACACCGGAACCTCGGAGGCACCGAACCCATTACCACCGAACCTCTTGCTCTTACGACCACTAGACCAACGAGGCAGTTATACTACACTTGAAATAAACACATAAGCAACTTTTTATTAACATACTACGGTAGATAGAAGATATGGTTAGAGGTATCGATAGTATCGATATACGATCCCGATTAGCGCAACGGAATTATGGCGGCCTTCCGCAGTAAGGATCATGGGTTCGAATCTCTTATGCCTGACGTCCGGTACCAATTTTATAACCTGAAATTTCTGATCAAAGATTACGTAAATGATGATCACTGTTCACAGATATATATTTAATTCTCATTTAATTAGGAGCAAGCTTGCTGTCATGAACCGATCACTAATACAAACATCAAGATGCTACAGATAATTTAATTGAATAACCTCATAATACTTTAGTTTATCTGCGAATTGAATTCAACACCTCATGTTCAGAATCTGCCCTTAGTAGCACTGAAACAAAGATACACGATCTTAGGGAGATCTAAATCTATGGTTATATTAATAAGGAGACCTTATTAATATAACCATAGATTTTTACGCTTATCTCAAAATACATTTGACCTATATTCATGTAACTAGCTGATTCCCGCGACTTCGTCCGCGTGCAATTTATTTTTTATTTTATTTTTATTTTATGTTCTTTGGGAAACAAACAGATACAATATATTATAAAGTTATTACAAAGTAGGTTACACACAGTCCAAAACAGTTTCCGCACATTGACAAAACAATTTGTGACGGACTTACCTAAATGTTTACAAGCAAGACTACGTAAGCAAAATTATAACAACTAATTGAAAACAAACGTGACCCAGCAGCCAGACTATCATTTACGTACTTCTTATATTTAGCCAGAGAAAGGTGGAAAACATCCAACAAATCATTTTGACTTGACTTACATAAAATATCATTATACGATCGGCAAGATCTTCTAATGAAAGTGTTCATTCAATAATTAGTTTTAGCCATAGGAATATGGAAGAGAGAAATCTTACGCTTACTGATACGTGGACATCCAAAATTTAACTTACTTAAAAGATAAGGGGAATCCACTTGATTTTTTACAATTTTATAAAGAAATACTAAGTCTCGTTCAGTTCGTCGTGATTTTAAAGAGGGTAGAACAGATATGACATTATCGTTATTATTGTTGTTGTTGTTGTTGGGCCCATCATTCACATTACTCCGCCATGTGACATGTTTCATTAGTTTATTCTGTATCCTTTCTATTTGGTCAATATAAACATTATTTGACGACCCAATTAGTCCAGCGGTAGTTAGCGCTGCCTTCTGTTCTATGGGTCCTGGGTTCGAATCCCGGTAGGGACAAATGTTTGTGTGATGAGCATAAATATTTGTTTCCGAGTCATGGATGTATTTATGTATAATATGTATGTATTTACAAAAAAAAAAGTATATATGTAGTATATCAACCAACTAGTATCCGTAACACAAGCCTCGTTGCTTACCACGGAACTAGATGGCGCTGTGTCATAATGTACAGGAATATTTATTTATTTATTATATTGGGGATTCCATATTACAGATGCATACTCAACAATAGGTCGAACAATAGTTTTATAAAGAACCAACAGTGTGCTTACACGTTTAAACTCTTTAGATACTCTTAATACGAATCCCAACATCCTAAAAGCTTTATTAGTAGCCGACGCAACGTGACGGTTAAAAATTAATTTGCTATCAAGCTGAACCCCTAAGTCTCGCACCTCAGACACCCTTGTGATAGTTTGTTTGTTGAGAATATATTTAAATTCCAGACTATTCTTTTTTCTTGTAAATGAGATAATATTGCATTTTTTTACATTAAGATGTAGCATATTTAAATTACAGTAATTACAAAGATTATCTAGATCCTTTTGAAGTGCCTGACAGTCATTTACATTATTTACGATTTTATATATTTTTTTATCATCTGCATATAGCAGGATATTAGAATTTTTTTTAAATTTTGATACATCATTAATAATTTAACTAAAAAAATAAAAGTTTCATATTAACTTTGCACAACAACTTTGCGGATGCCTGCGTTATAACATCTACCTGCATGCCAAATTTCAGCCCGATCCGTGCAGTGGTTTGGGCTGTGCGTTTATAGATCACTATGTCAGTCAGTCGGTCACCTTTGAGTTATATATATTTAGATGTATGTTATTATATTTTGGTGTACAATAAAGCATATTCTAAATATCTATCTATCTACCCTTGACCAATGATATTTTTAATTAGCAATCTGTGTAAATCCAACTCAAGGATTCAATAACATCTTCTTAAAATGTAATTAGCACTGTTCAGCCATCAAGTATTCAACAGAGAACTCAAATCCCGCAATATCAAGTTGAAGCTACGAATTAAGATTTCACAGTAGCCGTCCACTCAACTGCCCCTCCGAATGCCGGGATAAAACCGGGATTTCTTTGAGGCATCATCCTCTTTCTCTCTCACTTCCTCTTAAGCATACTTACGTTAGTGTGACAAAGAGGTAAGATTACTAAGGAGGCTTCACATGAAAATTGTATGTATGACAGTTTGTTATACACGGGGTCTTTGTAAACAAAATTGAATATTCAGTGAGGTGTTACGAAAATCACTGTTATACTCCCTCTGATGGACTTACTGGACTGGAACTTATTACGTGTCATATAGTAACGTCATTGCAATTGAAAGGAAGTCTAAATGTCAAATAGAACAGTGTTTGCTATTTGCATTTTCAATAGGTTGTATTAAAAGTTTTCTAATTGACCACCAATTACAATATAGAATATAATTAAACATTTTATTGTAATAAACCGATTTCAAATAACACAACACAACATCTGTCTCCAAATTCCATAGTACAATAACTGGACTAAACTATGGTTGAACTACATTCAACCAATTGCAACATAAAAGTAAATAAAATCCATTCCCACTTGGTGAAAATATCACGTAAAAAACAGACACAAAAAATTATTGCGGAATTGAAAACGGCCTCTTTACTGTAATGTCCACATAAAAACTAAATAAAAAGAAACAAAGAGATACTAAAAAAATACATCAAAATCTTGTCATACTTTTATACATTTTTAAACATATTTTAGACATACAATCAAAACAATATAAGGAACATTAATACGGCGATTCATCATAATGAATCGTAAAAACCCATCAATTAAAAGCAGACGCATTAACAAAAGAAACCAACTTGTACCAGATATAATAGCACATTGTATTACGAACATAATTAATTAGTGCATGCCTTGTAATGCACTTTTTTCCCAAATGATTAACTGCACTTTTACTGAACACGTCAATAAGAGATTCCGTATTTTTTACAAAATAATATGTTTAGGAACAGTATCATATAAAAGAGTTTTCAAAGTCATAGTCAAAATATCATTTATCCAAAGTAGGCCAAATTAAATTGGGTCTTTTTGAACGTCGACAATAAAGACAGCCCCCAAAAACGCCCGTCCTTCACCGCTTCTTAGTGTTTTTGCTGGGAAGAAGAAGCGGCGCAACTAACCCCCCAGCAACACATTTCTTTCAAGTAAGTATATTTTTTTATAATGTACAGAAAACTTAAAATGAAAACGAACTTCATCATCATCATCATTTACCCATTTACTGTCGTAATGTTGGGCAGAAATTAAGCTATAGTCAACACACTAGCCTACTGCGAACATGCAAACTTCACACGGAATCGAGAAAACGTCTCAGGCAGGTTTCCTTTCGTTGTTTTCATTTTGAGTATGTGATAAATACGCACGTAACTTTGAAAAAGTGATTGAACTGGAGACCTTGGTCTATATTCTTAGCTTGGACAACAAACTTAATTCTTATTTATTAATCAAAAACGAAACGTTCCAAAACGAAATATTAGTAATTTGAAATTATTATTATTATTATCAAAGGGGCAATAAAACAAGGCCTTGACAACATTTCCTTTGGCCATAGCAAGACTGACACGTAATAAGTGCATTCTGACTTAAGTCCAGCGAGCCCTCCTGTGAGCTGTCGTAAATTTAATTTCATTCGCGCGCACTGACTGCGTCTCTCTTTTCATTTTCTCCTGTGTTCTCACGCGGTTGAATTTTTCCTCAAAATGGTCAGCTTTTGAGGATGTGTAAGTATGTAGAATAGTTTGTGAATAAGTTAATGGAAAAGTATTATAGGTCTTTTAGTAAATATCGTAGTGCACTAGATAGGCTACTACGCTGTGGGCCGCAGTTTAAGTACGTATGTTTGGCCCACAACCATTGAAATTAAACTCCTTATTA
Organism: Craniophora ligustri; assembly: GCA_905163465.1. Classification (NCBI taxonomy): domain Eukaryota; kingdom Metazoa; phylum Arthropoda; class Insecta; order Lepidoptera; family Noctuidae; genus Craniophora; species Craniophora ligustri. The sequence continues at coordinate 1,521,882 of LR990963.1, forward strand.
CGAGTTAACAGTCTGCACGTATTTAACTATGAAGTAGGTAAAGGATGGGGAAGTCATGATTAAAATAATATCAATATATGCATGCAAAGTATCTCCATGTGTAATATTCGCGTTATAAGTGTGAGAAAATGTAGGTATGGTTTATTTTGGATCCAAGTTTTTAGGTAGTATGTGGTAACTTTTATCTTCTACACACTACCATTATACACGGCAAAATAGAAGCCTAGCTTCTGGCAACTTCAAAATACAAAAGCTAATAAGTTCTATTAATAAAATTAAAGGACTCTCTTTTATTAGCATTTTTTACTCTATCAACCCATTCTAATGTTACAGCACAAACAGACTTCAAGTCTCCTATAATTTCTTTTCTCTTCTCATAAATTCCCACTTAATTCCCCGCAGCTCATTAATATTTAATCTTGACGAATAAATAATAGAAATGCTTTTCTGTTCCACGATACGCCATACATTCATACGAAATTGAGCGATAAATCATGCATCCCATAAGAAAAGTCATTGTCGTCGTGTCACAGATACTCTTGTAACGGGAACCATGGCGAGGCATAACACCTTGCCCTGACTTTGTTCTTTGTTTTTTTTTATGGTGATAAGGGGGCAAACGAGCAGGCGGCTCACCTGATGGTAAGTGATGGCCGCCGCCCATACACATTTGCAACATCAGAGGCTTGCAAATGCGTTGCCAAACCCCTTAGAAACCGTTCAGGTTTCTTAAAATAGGGACTTATTGAACCGACAGCAAACGGAATTCCCATGCTGTCAGAATAGTTACTCCCCCAATGAGCTCTGGTAACCTTACTCACTCGCAGAAAGACAACTATTGTTGATTCACTGCGGTCTTCTGTAAGGCGGAGGTACTTCCCCAGTCGGGCAGCTCAATTTGAGCGAGAAATCTCGCTATGCCCTACCTCCTACAAGATTTGTTGATTGCGAACTTTAAATCCTTTAAACATCACCTTCTTGATTTCCTTCTACGTTTTGATTGAGTTAGGTACATTACATTTTCATAGTAACTCTATGATTGTGTACTTAAATGTCACTTGGTAGGTAACGGAAAGTATGTGTCTTAATAAATATTCAGATTTATCATTGTCAACCCATTTACTGTTTCATTTTTCAGAACCCGTCTTCTCATTTTGAAAGGAATTAGATTATACCTTCATGCAGAATTCCTCACGATATTTACCTTCACTGTTTTAGTGAATGATAGCCATGCTGTTAAGTGTAGTAGGTGGTACAGGCAAGGACGCTAGTGCTATGTGGATATTTTTAATCACATTCCAATGACAACCATATCAATCAATTTTCTATCAGCCCAAAATTAAATGAAAGCCAAACAAACATACGAATCCAGCCTTTAGTATAGAAACTGAAGACAAATAGCATCAGAATAGCGCTAATCTTCACTATTAGTACGCAAGAACCGGTCTCACGGTACAGCCGGCAACAATGGCGAATTGAAAACATTGATATAACTGTTGGCGATAATCGGCGCCATTTGTAAGAAAGTATACGGTGGAAAATTGTTTACGTGTTTTTGTTTGTGTGCTCGTGTGTGTGAAGTGTTGTTTACACGTGATTTCACACACACGCACATACTAATTTATTGGGATTGCGGTGGGATACTTAAATGGAAAAGCGTTTATCCTATTTCAGTATTAATTTCAAGTAAATAACATAACATATCGCACCGTCGCGCCTCGGCGCAACAAAGTTACAACGACTCATTTTAACAAAATAGTTTTTTTTTTCAAATTTATTGCCTTATTACTTGATTACTATTAGTTTAGTTAGTTTTTGGGGCTATGCACATTTATAAACATACATTTTAATACTAAGTTGTGATTAATGCAAAGTTAAAGTGTAATTTCTTTAAAAAATAAATAACTAATTATTACTTTAATCCCAACATTTAGGATAACCTACAGCATCCATGATCACGGGCAGACCCTAAATTATCCATTAATCTAAAATTAGATTGAACTTTGCAGGTCCTAGCGATCTACTTTGAATGGTCATAAAGCCTCTAGACTGACTTTAGAAAAAAGTAGTTAAACTTTGCAGATCAATTTTTCAAGCCCTTCCAATCACTTGGACAATGACAAGAAAATTCAAATATAACCCACCCTTCTTAAATTTACCGGTCACCCCATAAACGTCTCACTCAATTCTGACCCCTAAATTTAAAAGCGATTTAATTTATTTTTGCAAATATCCTTCACGGTCAATCCGATATACGTCAACAACACGGCCGGGGGTGAGCAGGGACGGTACGGACCGAGCCGGACCCGACAAGCGAGATGTAAAAACTGCAGGGTGCCATATTAAAGGATTTTCTTTAATTTTATTTGGACTCTACAAAACGTATAAGTTACATATGGTAATGATGTATTTTTATATTATAGTCATGCGTAAATGAATACTGCTGTTTAAAAAAGTCACTAATTAATCACCTAAGTAATTATAGTAACTTTTTTATGGCGATACGGGGCAAACGAGCAGGCTCACCTGATGGTAAGTCATCACCGTCGCCCATGGACATTTGCAATACCAGAAGACTTGGATATGTATGCAGCAACCCCTGCTGAAAATGTGAAGGTTTTTTAAAATAGGGAATTACTAAACTGACAGCAAAGGAATACCCATGCTGTCAGAATAGTCACTCCCCAACGAGCTCTGGTAATCTTACTCACTCGCAGAAATACAACTATTGTTGATTCACTGCGGTCTTCTGTAAGGTGGAAGTTCTTTCCCAGTCGGGCAGCTCAATTTGAGGGAGGAATCTCGCTATCTCTCAAGAACATTAATAGGGTCAACAACGGAAACATCCATAGGCTACAGTACACTGATGGTAAGCATCAGGCGTACCTTAAGTTGGATTGCTAATTGATTGATATTTGATTGCTTCTACATGCTTCTACTCTCAGTACACAGTTTACTTTCCATATTTTTGGTGTCCCATCTAATAGGTAGCTAACCTATTGCCATTAACCAGACACAAATATAAGCTTCGAGTTACTACTGAGAATTTCATAGAAAACCTTAATAAATACTTTATTCGACCAGACAATTACACTAGAGTCAATCGAAGCAATGAAAGCGGTACAAGTATTTGATCTCAGTCATCTTGATTAAAAATCTAAGAAATTATTTATTTGTCAAAAGAATGTACCTATTATCTATGTTCAAGTTCAACACCATCATTAAACCCGCACATAATTAAACCAACAACACACAACAGCCGACAAATTCGCATCTAAAAGCCATCTAAATCATGTCGCGCACCAAAAGCGATGGCCAGCACGCAACACACCTTTCAAGGAGCCGAGGTAATTAAGAGGTAACCCATATTAGTTGGTCGCATCTCCGCCGGCATCGCTAAGGCTCGAAATGTTAATTGTTAGCCGCATACGTGACTAGCTGATAGCCTTTACCGGCAGGGACTCACTGGCGATTTGTTTGCGGAGCTAGGGCTTGCTGAAACAAAAGCTGGTATGCAAGAATGCGACGAACGTGATTCATGTGTAAAGACGTGATTAGGGACCTTATTCTTGCGAAATAGAGATGACTGTTGTCTAAATTTAATTAACTTAGTTGAAATAAAAAAATACTGACGTTTTTGACCTTTCTATAGACGGACCTCTTATGGATTTTGTGGCCACAGATGCATTTTGTAAATTAAACTGGAATGTTGGGATTAAAATAATATAAAAGTAGAAAGTAGTTTTATTTTCTGCTAACATATGAACATAGTATTTAGCGCATATTGTAAAATCTATAAAAGTCTCTCTATCTATCTACCTAAAATCCGGAAATTTATCTTTGTGTGACCAAACATAAAATAACTTTAGACACCAAAAAGGAGGTTCAGTTTCCTCTAGAGCGATAAAAGAATAGTTCTAAAATAATCTTGTTGCGATATTCTAACATGCCGTGTGTCCCCACTAGTACTATGAACCGTTCAGCTTACGAGGAAGTGTGTCGCATCTGATATTTTTGCTTTGTGCCACCTCATGCGAAGACTAGCGCATAAACAGGAGATATACTGCGAACAGAGATAACCTGAGATATGGAGGTTAGTAAGGATTCTAGCTCTAGACTAGTGATGACGCGTTATGTTGCTTATCCTATAATAAATTGAGCTTTGTACGTAGAAACGAAGAATTTGACAGCCTTAAACGTGAAAAAAAACGACCAGTAAAATTTGCTGGGAGTTGTTAGCAATGCGTCTTTGTGGAAATCATTGGTGGTGCTTCTGTACAGCAGTGAACACCTTTTGGCAGATATTATGATAATGATTATGTAAAAAAAAATGCGGCGTATTTTTATTATTGTTTTACTAAAACTCTCACGAATCCAAAAGTTTAATCTCGGTCTTATAATAAGGTTATTTGCAATTTGCAACTCTATTCTATCTACGCCTTAAAAATGACGGTTCCCGATAACTTTTTTGTTATAGAGAAGATAAGTTCGCACTACAATAATACACAATGCCAGACAGACTATGAAGATTGAAAAACCCAACTCGCTGAATATAAGGGTAAGTCGTGCCCAAGAGAAGTTAGATTGAGGACCATCGTAAATAAGAACATACATACATATATACATTCCCGATGTGAATTCCATTCTCAAACAAATTAATTACAAATATTAATTTAAACATACAGACAGTAATCATATCACATTAGTATTCAGCAGTGTCCAGTTTCGTTGGAGCGTAATGACGCGTGTTTTTACGCAAGTACGTAATGAATCGCACCGCCTACAGGTCCCATTTCATGTGCTTTTTGTCACTTAATTACAGACCGTGGTCTCAATCGCTGCCTCCTGATATGTGCGTGACAAAAAGTTTAGTAGTATCGACAATTTGTTCAGTGATGAGCTTGGAATATTAATGCGCTATTATTATGCATAGCTGGAATTGAGATGGTGATCAGAGATAAATAAACATATTATTAAAATAACCGTTTCTTCTGGTTCATATTTTTTGTTTTCTGACTGGCTTTGGCGTGCGGCGGCATGTATGTACTTAATACACAATCAATACTAGTTTTCTTAAACATTTACGTGATGTTATGTACTGAAAAACGTACTAAACTGTACCATAAGTTTCTCTAGATTATCCCGGACAATCTAATTCAAAGTGTTAGAAAAATAATGTCCATACCAATTTAAACAACATAAGCAAGATGACGTTTGTATACACACAAATGTATTCAATAAACAGAAACATCTTGAAGGTGTCTCGGCACCAGTCATCATAATAATAATACAGCATCTATGGCCAAAGGTAGACTGAGATTTTGGGTGTATCGCTATTATAACTACAAGCACATTCAATTCTTGTAAATTATTAACAATGTTTACACAGAAAGAGCTCACTATATATTACTCTTTCCTCCAATCGTAACTTTCATTCTAGTTTCAATAAATTTTTCCCTATTGTAATTTGACTATATTAAAAGCCGCACAAAAATTATCCTAGGTCGTAGTATATTTTCTTTTGCAAGGACTTGGGGTTAAGTTGGAGGGATGTTATATTGAGATTTGTTTACGGAATGTTTGATAACAGTGCAGTTTTAATTGATCGCTTCCTTTTCCTAGTCCAGAAATTTTACTATCACATTAAACTTACACAGAACATACTTTTTTCGTCCGCTCTCCAACATCATCCAATAAAACAGCGCAAACAATTGTCTGGCAACATCACATAGTCGATATTTCCTAACAGTATAATTACTATTGCCAACATAATTGAGTAACGAGAGCGCGCAAAAAGCGAGAGAACAGTGTTAGCGGTGTTACTTTCATGACATCTGCATATAATGTTGCCAGAGTAAAAACTGGGAGGATGAGGGCATGGTGTGTGCACTCAGCGGGATTGATTAGGTCACAGAGACAGCGGAGCGGGGAGCTAATAATAAGTAGACTATTATACAGTTTTTTTTACCGAATGATTGGGAACGACTAGAGAAAAACTGGTTAGCAGGTTTTGTCAGATTTCTCATTGTCTGAAAACGTACTACTACTACTATTGGTATATAATCTTAGCGGCTTACCTCTTTGGCTTAGAGAGGGGTCTGTGTTCAACCTATCTAGATACGACGGGTCTTCTCTTGGAATCAAAGATATGAGTAGTCAGAAATGTTTGAGGCATGCAGGTATCTTTACGATTTTTTCTTTCATCGTTTTAGCGACATTCATCAATATTATCGCTTGTAGATACGCCTACACTCTCTCTATGCTGTATCTTGTAGGCTTTAGTATCTAATAGCGTCAACGGCAAGCGAATATTTAATGAAACTCAACAATGTGTTACACACTTCTTACACTTACGCGAATATTAGACATTTAAATGAAACTGCACTATAAAAACCAGTTTTATAACAACATGTTACGGGCTTAATTAGTACCTAATCTTAGTCTTTTTAACAGACTTCAAAAAAGTAGGAAGGTTATCAATTCGACTGTAATTTTTGACTGTATGTTTGTTACCTCATAACTTTCGACTGCGTGAACCGATTTTAATTATGTTATTCATTTAGGCGTTTCAGTTGTTTAAATTGAAGTGGCCTCTTATTATTCAGACGTTGTTTAGGCCATTGACACGATAAGAAGAAAAAGTTGTTTAAATATTTGTAACATGTATAATAATTGTCGTTTTAAATGTCATAAAGGATAAAGTTACGGATAAAATTACGTACGGTTCGTGCAGTGGTCGAGCTCGGCTTCTGCGCAGCGTGTCCCATGTACGCGTATGGCCTACAGGTAATTGTTCCGCGTCTGGATGGATGTGCATTGTGAATATTGATATTTATAAACGCATCTATGTAATAGAAAAAAACATAGTGTGTAGCAACGCTATCTTTTTCATTTTGGTTTCAACGAAAAACTTTATTAGAAAAATAATCCACATCATATTGCAAGAGCAAAAAATAATTAAATCATTCATCTCCTTTTTGTGTAGTATGTTACTGATACCAAACGTTTTTATCGATAACAAGCTATCATATATTCGAATATAACTTATTGAGATACTTTCAAATATTTATATTCATGTGAGATATAATAAGGTTTGTGATCAATGGGGGTACAAAACACTTGCGGTGGTAGCAAAAACCGTCAGTTGATGAGCAGCCGCGAGTCGATACTCGATAGCTACGGAACCAACGATATGCTTCCATGAGCAATTTGGGTGTGGTGCAAGTGACAGCGAATTACCGGCCGCGAGAGATGCGATATTTCAATAAAAAAAAAAGCATTTCTCGCGGCTTGGGGCTTGGAAAACTACCTCAGAACTTCATAGAACCAACAAGTTTCGTTCAACGACTTTCGAAATACCAACCAACATAAAAACTAGATTAGAATGATAAGCTTCTACACTACTGGTCACAGATTGAACTATCATACGACTATAATAACTATCTACTATAATAAGACAAGATTTTGCTTCGCATATATAGATAGTTTTTCGGGTGTTACACAAAAACTCTTGGCACAATTTTTTTAATGCTAAACCTAACCGACATAAAAAAATATCAGTAGGTACATACAAAAAAAGACTCCATCTATCTCCCGTAATAGGGATAATTATAATAACAGTGACCAATTAAAAGTGACAATGTAAAGTACCATCAATTATAGTCGAAAAACTCTCAATCTCAAACATTGACCATAACATAAAAACACCTAAACATGGAATTTTCAATCGAAAAAGATGTGCAAGAATGGAAGCCAATGTCAAAAGCTTTAATTTCTTACGCCATCCGCTTATAGTTTGACCCCAAAGTCAATATAACGAGGAGAAAATATTCAATACATAATTAAATTAATTTTAACGTTTTTATTCAGTCTCCAGAGCTTTTTTCAGCGAGCAACATCGGAGCTTATGAGAACTCACACCAAAGAGGACTTAATAAATATGAATAAGTTCCTTATTTAATGTTTGCGTCTATGTTGTATGATCGTACCTAGCGTATCTACAGCGGAAACGTGGACCAAATGTAGTACGTATGATAATATTGGACACAATTTCTCTATTTCTGACGACCTGTTTAGCTCAGCGGTAGTTAACACTGCCTGCTGTGCAATGGGTCCCGGGTTCGAATCCCGGTAGGGACAAATGTTTGTGTGATGAGCATCAACATTTGTATCCAAGTCATGGATGCATCTATATATGCCTAATATGTATGTATTTACAAAAAAAAAGTATATATGTAGTACATCAACCATCTAGTATCCGTAACACAAGCCTCCTTGCTTACCACAGAACTAGATGGCGCTGTGTAATAATGTCTGGAAATATTTATTTATTTATTTTATTTCTTTCTCTATTGCTTGCTCATCAAACTAAGCTTGTTTTGTGCGCGGTAATGACAACAAGACTTTTATTACATGGGATCTAAAATATTTCTTCAAGTAATGCAAGTTACATACATGTAACAAATAATATGTTTAGAGGCAACGCAATGAATTTTTGAGAATGTGTGCCCCACGACTGCACTGAAAATGTTCTGTTAATGTACCATAAACCATAATAAAGCGTGGTAGGAGTACAGCTAGTTATGTATATAAGAAAACCACAACTTATTAACATAAAAATACGTTAAATAAGTATGAGCTACATATGTTAGGCTCACATATTATAAACAAAGGTGTTTGTGATGAGACGATGATTCTCTGAGTTTGTTTTGGCATTACTTCTCAGGGGTCGTCAGTTATGAAATGCCGTTGACACCTAGATCCAATAATAATCTTATTGGTACCTAAATGACATGTAAAAGGGTCTTGAAAAGATCTTGTTTTAATTCATGTCTTGTTGACACAAACTCGCCATACCATTTCTCATTTATTAAGGAAATGAGATGTTTTTATTCCTTGTATTTTTAAGCCAACTTTTATTTATGTAGTTAATAAACTTTAACGTGTTTAGTTATAAACTGTCTTAACACGAATCACCACTTACCTGACTGATCAGTAATAAAATTATACCGTAGTTTATAAACATTGAACATAATGTTAGGTTTAACTATACATTATGGACAATAACTAGTCTTTTTATAATTCATAGTTACGTAGAGTACTTATTTTCTATAATTAATCCGAACCATTAATAATTTTTATTAACTGTTTCGTTAATCTAGTGGTCTAGCGCGACTGCTGAGCAAGAGAACTTGGTTCGATCCCAGGTCGAGCAAAGTGATATTAGGTTTGAATTTTAATTTGAATTTTTCAGTATTAGCTCGGGGTTTGGATTCGTATTCGGTTGATGGCAATAGGATCGTCCTCTATTGCATGGGATCTAACTTATGCCCGGCGATTTGTGGGTTCTAACAACATCGGAAAATCTCTATTGCTTACATTACATATTTTAGCAAGAAGGATAGCCTTCTTTTGAAGAAGTTTTTATCGTAAACTTTCAGTTAAAGCTCTGATTTGTACTTGGTTCCTGACAATTACAATCACTAACATGACATTACCTACATCAAAAAATGCACTTTAAAAACAACTCTGTCTACCCCTTTCAAAGTACAAGCGTGACAGTATTTTAGCATAGAATCAATTATTCAAACACTAAGTCTGTACAACATTCCCTACCCTCTAATCCTAGCTCACACGTCTTATTAACTCCACTATTCACGTTAAAATGTACTTTAATCTTTATCTACAGTTGATCGAAGTTATACTTTTAATAAAACCGGTGCCGTATAGCGTATCGGGATCTGTTTCATCACGGCGATCGCGCATGATCGACGCATTTTATTGATTCTGCGAAATAAAACAAACACGGCTAAATGGAAGCTGTGGTGCGCAGATTAAGTTGTATTTCTCATTTGAGATGTGGTACAAAGTATGAGAGCATAGCGACTACTCGTTCAACCCATTGACTATCTGATATTGTATCTTAGACTTATATACACCAGTGGACTGAGATGTCAAAGGTATAGAGTTCAAACCCAAGGCACGCACCACTGACTCTTCGGAAGTTATGTGCGTATTTATCACAAGCTCAAACGGTGAAGGAAAACATCGTGAGAAAACTTGCATTTTTGAGAGATGTTCTCGATGGCATGTGAAGTCTGCCAACCCGCAGTAGGCTAGCTGGGAGACTATAGCTGGGAGCCTAATCCCTCTCAAATGAGAGGAGACCCGTATCCAGCAGTGGGACAATAATGGGTTGATGATGATGATGATACACCGTCAACTACTCGTTTTTTTCTTGCCTCAACTCTTGTCCATCCAATGGCTGTCTGGAAGAAATTGCTTTTAGCGTTAAGACCGCCAATTGTACTTTTACTATCTGTGTATTCCATTATGTTGTGTGTGTTTTTGTTTGTGTACAATAAATAACTCTATCCATCTATCTATATGGTGGACCTACTGGATTACGCTATAGTCTATGATAACCAAATTCTAGGTGGTTCACAGTCAGTAATTTCTTAGTTATTGGTGTGCTGCTGTAGTTCATATCGTAAGATCCGAGCGTGGTACGATTTTTTTATGTTTTAATACGCTCGTAAATATGTTTCGTTCCGCTGCGTTTGTAGACGAAGTTTTCAAAACTTCTTCTGGGTAAAATAAAGAATCTAAAACATGTGTTTCTTTTTTTTTAAATATCTCTTTCGTTTTACAGATTGCGCCACAGAGCGGTAGAGCCGGTATCGCATAGGTGTATCGGGCGATACATCACGAGGCGCGTAACGGCGGCGCCTGCGCACCCTCCGATTTATTGCGCCGTTACCTTTAATTCGTACATAATTTAATTTGAACACGGCCCGGGAGACTTAATTATGATATCTCCGGATGTGCCGTGTACGAATTTAATGTCGGATCATATGGCTGTATGGCGTGGTGTCTTGGTCCGACGGGGAGAAAAAAAACTCGGTGGATGTTGCCAGTTTGCAAATGGTAATTAATCCTGGACTAAAAAATCATTGGGCCTGTTCGCTTTCTTTAGGGGTATCAGTTTAAAAAAAAGAGTTCTGTTTATTTACGGTGCGATAAAATTAAAATGTACCATACGGTACGAATTGAAAATTTATGGGGAGGTTTCAACCACCCTCGTGCTTAGAGAAGACAAGTGAATAGCAGTGTAACAGTGAAACGAGTGTTTTTAAAAAGGAAAAGAGCGGCTAGATTGCTTTGAAACATTTTCTTCCAATTTTGATACATTCTTTAGCCTGGGTCTGTATTCCACGAGAGTACAATTTAGGGGTGTTCAAGTCACAAGTGAAATGGTACCTTCTAGGTCATTGTGCTACATCTTAGACCACATCATCAGTTACCATCAAGTAAGATTGAAGTCAAATGCTAACCTATCCAATCTAAGGTAACACAAAATATTTATTGTCTAGATAAAAGATATTCAGAGGCTTTCGTCCAAAAATGTATTTTTAATTGGAAAAATAATTAGATATATCAAAAGTTCTTTATTTGAAATAACTTGTTATTTTATATAATTAAATTAAAATCCCTTCAGACGGGTTATAATGGCAGCCACATTAAATAAAATGTTAATGCTATTTATCATTTATTATCGCTGATAAAGAGTCAATTATTATCATGAAAAAATATTAATAAAGTATATTTTAATACCTGATATTATATATGCGATTATTCACAATGTCCTACATCCATTGCTTATTTTAAACCGTACATTGATAACTTTCACCGGCAATATGCAGCAATCGATAACGATTTTTATATTAGTTATTGCTGTATAGAAATTGTATTTACCTTAATCTGTCCAGGGCTGTCAAAACTAATAAGGCCGATTTAATTTAAATATTTTTAGGGTTATGACATTTTTAATAACTAGAGAAGACTATGTAATAACTATAAAACTGGTATATTAAATTCCACTGTTTTTATTTTTTTAATTCGAAAATTACGAATTAAGAATCTGTGGTTAATGTTTTTACCATCATCATAATATCAACCTTTAGACGTCCACAGCTGGACATATGTAGGTCTCCCCAAGGATCGCCACGACGACCTGGTGAAGGTCGCTGGAATCCGCTGGATGCGGATGGGGCAAGACCTAAACGATATTATACTTGGGAACAAATTATTTTACGCAAAATCCTTTCAATGTGTTCTAAATAAAAATATTCAAAGATTATACATACTTGTGGTACGGATGCTAATTGGTTGATACATTCCACAGATATTTATATGTATACATACGAATATTACTTAGATAGCAATACTTTTGCCACTACTGGGACTCGAAGCCCAGGACCCATACGACTAGATAGATAGAAGATAGAAAAATGACGACCACATTGATGGCAATATGCTCGCCCCCTATTACATAAGACCTAAAACATACCGACAAAATGTGGGTGTACATTAATACACCTCTGCTTAACCTTTCAGAGACAATAGACGTGATCGTATGTTATCATTATGACCTATCAAACAAAATAATAGAGTTTATTACCAGTCTTGTGTATGAAGCAACCCTACCTTAAAGCAGAGGATCAGATAGCATTAAAACAAATTAGCGCAAAGAGTGAAACAAACCCGGCGGACTGACTTATGTCCCATAATTAAGGGCTGCAGTCCGACTGCGGACCCCGGACCCGTTCGGCCGCGTAATGACTCCATTTCACCTCACTCGGCCGCGGATCGATTCGGATATCGATAAATAATTATAATCGATCGTAATGATAACGTTTATAAATATTATTTTAGCTTGTAGCTTGTGTACATTCTGCAAAAAAATTTTTAAGTAAGCATTTACATAGCGTACTTTGACAACACTCTCGTTTCTTGACCACTGCCTGCTGTGCTATGGGTCCCGGGTTCGAATCCTGGTAGAGACAAATATTTGGGTGATGAGCATCAACATTTGTATCCGAGTAATAGATGTATCTATGTATTACTATGGAACGCCCGTGCGTAACCCTGGTAAAATTGGTCGAGAGTTTTAAAAAGTTTTACAGGGAGCTATGCTCGGCACCTCTACACCTACAAAGGTTTTTACATAGGTTACGGTAACCGCTTACCACTTGTTGCGTCATGGTATAAATAAAGGATCTACAGTTGTATTTCTCCAGTTCTACTTGTGTCTTTCAGGTGTCTAAAAAATATTTCTAGCTAGATAAATAACAAAGTGTTCATGCAGCAATACAAGATTTATTAGCTTAGTGCAATTTTGCATGCGCGTTGCATCAGAAGTGCGAGCGCACATACACACTTTCTAATTTGCATTCGTTGTTGGAGGAAGTTTATTCGTGTTGATGTAATTTTTTATGCTGTGCCAATATCTACTGCCAAATCCAGTAAAAGGAAATCCTGACGCGATTAGAACTGAAATTCTCAATATACCTATCCTCGTTTTTTTTGGTGTGCGTAAAATGACCGATATCTTAGTCCAAATGCGGCTATCTTTAAGTTTGTATTTTTTTGGGAGACCAATTGGTAAAAAACTGACAGTTATAGGATTCCACGTCAGAAGTTAAAACTTCTTAGCTTCACAAATTGGTTGTAAACATAATTTTTGGGTTGTTCGAAATAGTAATGTGTAGGTACATGAAACAGAATAGTGTATTGTCTACTTTTATAATACAAACAATTTATTTACATGTCAATTTTATAAAATATATATAATAAATTTGTGACCGTGACGATCACGTTAGTGTCTTTTTTCCTCTACCAATAATACCCAACGTGGCTAAAGAAGTTATTACGAAGGCAGAAATCTACCTGGAGGACCAAGAAAGTGCAAGTGAGACGGACTAAAATAGAATCCAAATGCAAAGTCAAATCTAAGAGTACTATATCGCCATATATTATAAGCCTACAGACAGGCAGCTTGCTGAGCGAAATGAAGATAAAGGAAATGAGTTGAAATAGAAAAGAAACCAAGTGGAATCTGTTTAGCAAATTTAATTAGTCATCGAATTCATTTAAAAAAAGTATGCTATGTCTATACAGATAGTAGTAATTGCTTCTATTAAGTTTATTTAACTACCGCAATACGCTTTATAAGTCAAACCAACAAATCGAAACGTTGAAATCTCCGTATTCTAATAATAACTTAATGTAACGCAAAACATTAATTAATTAACGCGAACATTATCACATTTCTCGTTATCTCGTTTCGTTCTTGCCGGTCATTGTTATCATTGGCCATCGCAAAAAGTCGCCTGGTGCCGACAAAAGCCGATATACTAACATAGCTGGCCAGGAATCCGAAGGTACCAGCGCTCATTAACGCTTCTCCTGCGCATCGCTCTATCTCGTAGCACAATCGGCCTATATCTATAACCTTTCCACATTCGACAATCAACTCTGTTAACCGTTACGCAGAATTCTAATTGCAGCAACATCAGATCCGAAGATATCAATTAGGAGAACGATGTAACTCTCTTTGGTGTGCACGCAGATGCGAATTGAACTTTTTGTCAACGTCCTAAGGATGAGGTTGAAGTGTACTGTGCAAATTCATATAAGGCGTTATGACCGCGATTCACATGTAGAGACGCAGATGACAAACGAATTAAGCGCAATCATCTGCATTGTAAATTGAAATCTGTTCTTGGATTAACAAAATCGAGTTTTGATTGCATCCATGACGTTGTAAACCGTTTTTAAGGGTGCGTTCGTATGTGTACGATGCGCGATTAGCGTTTTTGCGTCGGCGGCGTAATTAGGGCCTATCGGCGGCTCGTATGAAGACATAAATAAAATCGGTACGCTTGAATTAGCGGCCGCTACTACAGCACGGGTTGACTTAAATTTCAATCGATCGATGTTCAGATTTCTTTTGTATTTATAAAGCAGTGTTAATGTGTATAAGTGATATGGTTGCACCTGTCTGGGCGTTGTGATTAACACGCGGATAAATAACGTAATCCTACTTACAGTTTTATCATTACTAGTCTAAGTACATGTACCTACTGGATATAGGCGCACTGGTATTAGGCGTCGCTTACTTTACCATTAATTGGAAGTCATGGAAACCTTTTCATATCGCTCTTTATATCATCTAGTTCACTACATTCCTGGCAACACTCTGTCCAAAAGTTCATACATCGTCGTTCAGAAATTCCTCAGGCACACAAGTTTCTTCACGATACTTACATACTGGTGTATACATAGTAATTGTTGGTACGTGGTTCAATAAAGTAATTGATCACGACGCTAGGTTAATTACCTAGTACCTAATAAACTATTAACTAACAATGGTATCTTTATAGAGCAACTAGCAGCATCCGTTTTTTGTGTCCTCAAATCCCAAGCAGTAGTCGATGGACTTTACAAAATAAAATATTTACAAAATAAATAGACTATAGCTAGCCCACCACGTTAGACTCTCAAAAATGATAGGAGACCCGTGCCCAGCAATCATGGGTTGATGAGGAATATATCGTGACAAAATTTGTAGACACACATTTTAATTAATTGTATATTTCGTTTCGTTTCATTAAAGTCTAAAATGTCATATTATTATGATACCGCATAGGTTCATAAGAAAAAATGCTCGAAATGTCATATGAACCTCATCGGCTCATAAGTGCCCGGTCGGCATTGGTCGTAGATTTCGTGAACATTTTCGGCGTTTTAGGTATTCGGAGGCCGCCGGTCAAAGGGTTAATTGAACTTTCAATGAACATCTGCATCTATGAATTAAATAATTACCAGAGTAATCAGACACCTCGTAACTAGGTAGTTTCTTTCGCACCATTTCCTAATAATGATTATCACAATAGTATGCAAATGTCTATTAACACCTGACATTCCGGCAAGCGAGTGTTGCCACACTACTTAACAATAATTAACTTTATAATGTTGCGTATGCCAATACGATGCCGATGGCAACACAGGGTGACCACACGTATGTATACATATTAGAAATTCTATTTTTAACAGCCTTCCAACTTCCAAAAGGAGTTGTTTCTAGGTTCCACTGTACATTTTTATAATTTAATCATGGCAGAGAATTCATTCCCACACTTAGATACCAATATCCTTGTGTACTAAGCAGTTGTAGCCTGAGCTGTGGTAGCCTAGCGGTGTGACCAGTGGACTGAGATGTCAGAGGTCTAGAGTTCAAACCCAAGGCACGCACCACTGACTTTTCGGGAGTTATGTGCGTATTTATCACATGCTCAAACGGTGAAGGAAAACGTAAAAAATAAAATAAAGTCCTTATCTAAATCCGTGGTCGCATGAATGAGTGCGGCATGCAAATGGACGCAGCGCGGTGCGGCGCGGCATCCGTGACGCACACTGCTATCTACAACAGAATTATTACTACCAGAAGTTGCTATGACATTAGAATGATTGCTACCATAGTTTTAGCTACCGTAGTTTTATTCAGGTAATATCAATTTCTATATATACCAATATCTTATTTTAAACAAGAACGAGATGGTTTGGTTGTTGGTTGCGGGTTCGAAGTCTGTATTCGGAGAGAAGGTAGGCAGAAGTGTACCTTGAACAGCCACAATTTACTAATAAAGGGGCAGCCTGTGATCACGAACTTGGCACAAAACTGAATAACTTGCAATGCGAATATTGAAGAAAACCCATTAACACTGGTCGACTGGAACCATCCAACTCCATAGATAACTAAGTGGTATTGATTTTTAAGAAAAATCTGTCTCTCTATAGACTATAACTATTGAACATACTATAAATATACCTAGAAGTAAAAAAAAATCTATCAACGTCTGATTTTTTTTAAATTACAGCTAAGAAGAAGCTACCTTTCAAATAAAAAAAACCTATATTAAAATCTGTTCATACTTTATAAGAACTTTTACGTTGTCCCAACAGACACACACATACAAATAGAAATTAGATAACATCTTCTTTTTATAACAATATGGTTTTTACAGCTGTCAAATTTTCGGGGCCAGATTCAAGAACTGACATTTTATAAAAAAAAACATCAGCACAAATAACAAAAAAATCGTCTGCAATAAACGAGGAATATTGGTGCATGTACGTAGAATAGAAAAAAGCAGCGTGGTCGCATGAATAACCGCACACCGACATGCAAATAGCATACAACTATAGATTTATTGGTGCATATTTACATACTGTATTTTTTACGCTGTGTTCACTGCAGTTTCCCTCTTATGACAATGAAGTTATTTGTGTTTATAAGTTTGTTTGTAACATTGTACATTGATTTAGGATCGTTGCAGCCGAAATGTGGAAATGTATGCAAGAAATTATCGTTTATATAAGTGTTTTATGGTTCTTTACAAATCGGTTACAGGATTAATGTGCAGTCACAGGGCTGATTGAGTGATTTCCGTTCGTTTGTTTTAATATTGGGAAATACGGCTGCCGCAATATTTGGTTTTGTATTCGATGCTTGGTTAACTGGATTATTTTGAAGGATATAAAATGTATTAATTTCTTTCACTTACGCGAATATTAGACATTGAATTATAATTATTTTTTACGGCTTTTATCGCGGTGTATTGATATTATTTCGACGGTGACGTTTCGAACCCTTTACAGCATCCACAGTTACGGGCAGACTGAGGTGTTGGTTGGCTTGAAGTTATAATTACCAACAGCTAATAAATAACAAAATTAATAGAGTTACGACCTTATCTTAGGCATTAATTTTGCTAAAATGGATATTTGCATATGAAGCATTGTTTGGTCTTGTTCTCAAAATAATAATAACTAATCGTAAATTTGTTCTATTATTCATCATCATCAACCCATTATTGGCCCACTGCTGGGCTCGGGTCTCCTCCCATTTTTGAGAGGGAATAGGCTATTGTCCACCGCGCTAGCCTACTGCTGGTTGGCAGACTTCACTTGCCATTGAGAAAATCTCTCAAGCATGCAGATTTCTCACAATATTTTCTTTCACCGTTTGAGCATGTGATAAATATGCACATAACTTCCGAAAAGCTTTGGTTTTGAACTCGAAACCTCTGACATCTCAATCCACTGGTCACACCACTAGGCTACCACAGCTCTATATTAACAATCTTTATATTAACAATCTCTATATTAACCATCTCTATATTAACTTAGCTCTATATTATTTCTATATTATTATTATTCTTATTAGCTCTATATTAACAATCCCATTGCTAGATATGAGTCTCTTCTAGAGAAGAGAGGTGATACGGTTACTACCACGCTGACTTTATACAGGGTTGGCAGACTTCAAACACCCGTCGTGTAAAAGTCATTGAAACTTACGATATTTTCCGTCAAGCATATAAATATATGTAATTAAAAAATACCACCCACTGTAACCAACAAACACACAAACGTGTATTTTAACATTAAATGGTGAGCACTGGACTGCATTTATTGTAAAATAATTAGACTAAACAGGATTGGCATATAATTACCGCGAACTAATTGTAACTAGGCGTCAAGTAATAAGTATATAATTATTAGTCTTTCATTATGCAGTGGGGGCCATTTTGAAACCTGATCTATTCACCTAACGCATCGTGTTTAGCTGACGACCCGTTTAGCTCAGCGGTAGTTAACATTGCCTGCTGTGCTATGGGTTCCGGGTTCGAATCCCGGTAGGGACAAATGTTTGTGTGATGAGCATCTACATTTGTTTCCGAGTCATGGATGTATCTATGTATTATAAGGATGTATTTACGAAAAAAAAAAGTATATATGTAGTATATCAACCAACTAGTATCCGTAACACAAACCTCGTTGCTTAGCACGGAACTAGATGGCGCTGTGTGCCATAATGTCCAGGAATATTTATTTTATTTTATAATTAAAGCCTAATTAGAAAGCAGGCGTATCCAATCTATGTTCAGGTAGTTATTTTGACATTTTATATTACATGTGGAAACGTCTGACGTTAATTTAGCTGACAACAGTTTTAGAATTCATTAGCTTATAGTGTAGAAAATACGAAAAAAACATGTCAGTGCTTACCGACAACCTGTACAAATGATATGGAAAAAGCGTCATCTAGTTACCATAATAAACAGCTAGTTTGTAAGTCAGGGCTGTCAGAAAAGACATGACGTACTACAAGTACTACAACTTATTATATGTACTTTTACTTTTAAGTGAAGGAAAGACAGTGTAATGTTTTTTTTGGTGAGAATATGTAAGGAGTAGTATGTCAATTGTTTTATCGCAACATGTACCAAATTAGTGTATTGTAACTAGTTTGTTATTATAATGGAAATATACAATTGAAATGGCGTATCCAATTCTTGTTATAAAATTATATTTTTGGATACATAATCTTTGGTTAATATTTAGATATTGAATACTGGATGGATATAGGATTCTGTACATTTAGAAATGTAGGTAAAGATATTGAAAGCTGAAGAATTCTAAAAAAAAAATACTATTATATCCATCGTTTGCATCCTTATCACCATACAATTAATAAATAAATAATAAGTCTCGTATAAATTTTAACTTGGGCTGCTAAGTTAAAATTTATTTTTATTATTAATATATGTATTTTATTACTATCAAAAAGCTTACAGACAAAAATATGAGCAGAACACGAAGTTAGAAACACTTGAGCCCTCGAAGACGTTTTTGCAACTTAATATTTAAAAATGACACAAATATGACATTGAACTGACTTAGCAGCCCTACAGACCGCGGAATCCTGTGAGAATGCTCACTCGTGTGCAACGGGCCAAGCTGCCGGATAGGTAATTAACTTGAAAAGGACAGGCGACAACCTTTCTACTAAGAGCCTAAGTAAGTAAGATGTTCAGACGAATGCGCTATAAATAGAAAGTCACATTACAGAAGTAAAGAAGATGGATATTATGCATTCATCCTCTTTTTATAGCAGTTCCACAGAAAGATCCTGCCAGAAAATACGGCGCATGACTTGTACGCCTTCCGGAGGGAATGGATTTAGATCACTGTGTTTTTTGTTTCGGTTAATTTATTTAATTGTATTAGGAACATGCTACGATTGTCTTTTCGTATGTCAGTTTATAAATACATATAACAACTGCACACAGTAGATAACTGATTAGATACACTTACTTGAATATCAGACAGACCCCAGGAACCTTCAAAATGTGAGCATATTTTTTTCTAAAAAGCCGGTAACGCATTTGCAAGTCCTCTGACATTGCAGATGTCCACGGGCGGCAATGATCACTTACTATGACGTGAGCCTACCGCCCGCCGGTTTGCGCCCATTAACCATAAAAAAGGTTTTTTATCAACTAAACTTTTTCAAGCACTTTTAAAACGTAAAGATTCTAGTTGCACAGTCCCAAGAAGTTGATCTTATGGAGAAGAACCGGCAAGAAATTCCATAGATACTATTTCGGACAGCAGCATTGAATAACTATGTGAGCTAACACACCCCAACCCATTTTATTAATCAGAAAAATAAAATCTGACGTCACTAATAGAAAAGCAAATAGAGGAGAGTGGGTAAATTGGAGCCATGTAAGCAGAACTAAAAAAAACAGTTTCAGTTACAATAATAACATTTTTTTGGACTTTTTTAATAAGTTCTAAGAAAAATTAAAAATATATGTATATACCCTCAATTAGTTAAAATTTTAATTGTCACTTTTATTGCCCCGCGCCACAAAATTATACTTACATTTCCTTATAAAAACGAAATCAAGTGTTTCAAATATGAGACGCTTTTGAAATGCCTCTCAAAACAACACACTAAGTTATTGAGTGATGTAGGTACATTTACAGTTACAAGATACAAATCTGGTCCGAATCAGTCTCGATATCTTAAAACCTTAATGTTTCACTCCGATCGCTCTGACCGCTACATTTTGCGTGTGACAACAATCGTAATACTGTGCCAATCGATCGCGTAATGTTTTGAATCACATGTCACTTTCAAATGATCTTTTTAAATATTCAGCTATACCTACTTAGTTATTGATTTCTTATTACGTGAATGTTTGACAATAAAATAACAAATAAAAAATTATTGCTGTTTCAAATATTTTATAGCAATATCCTATTCTGTTACGTAAATACACATTGGTAAAGGATTAATAGATATTACTAGCTGACCCAGCAAACGTTGTTTTGCCACATTATAGGGGTTGGTGGACTACCCCTAACTTTTAGGGAGATGAAAAATAGATGTTGGCCGATTCTCATAGATACCGGATAAGCACAAAAAATTTCACCAAAATCGGTCGAGCCGTTTCGGAGGAGTTCGATTACGCACCCCGTGACAGAAGAATTTTATATATTAGATTATTACATTATCACATAGAGATACATGAGCCACCAATTTTTTTTTGGATAGGATACAAATTCTTTTTGATATGGATAGGAGAATAATGAAATGAAAATGACGTTATGTACTCGAGACGTCATATTTAAATGACGTCATGAGTTTGTAATATCTTACGAACGATAGAGAAAGTACCTCGACAAAATATGACATTCCACGATAGTAAATCTCCTTTTTATATCTTGGCAATTCTGTAGACACATCCATAAGCACAAGTTCCTATTTACAATCAAGAGAGCTGACCAACACCATGAGAAATACCTACTAGCATTAAACTCTATAAGACACTAGATGTTAAATCTCATTTATCCAGTACCAACTGTCACTAGCAACATAACCTTTCAAACGGCACCAAAAAAATGTCTAAACAAAAATTCCAGCAGAAGCCTACCATCTCTTGCTTCGGACATAAAAAAATAACATCACGCCTGTCATCCCCAAATGGGAAGAAGAGTAAAAAGAGGTGTATTACTAATGTACTATATACATATATTACACATTTCGCCAGCTTGATTTAGGTCCCATGTAATAGCGGGCGAGCCTAGTGCCATCAACCGGGCACGAATCCCAACTGCTACCGACATTTTTGAAAGAAAACTCCAATAACACTGCCAACGGAATCTCTTGCTCAGTAGTCACAATTTACGACGATTGGAGAAACGAAGCAGCTCTTGCTTGTCTGTCTACTTGCAGATACGTCTGTCTACTCCAACCTCCCGGCTGACCCACATGGCCGGGGCACGCTCATTCGCGCGCAACGTGCTCGGTGTAATCGCTAATTAACAATCATAACTCATCAATACAGCAATTAATACGCGGCTGGCTCGCGAGCCGCTTATTTAATTAATTGCAACTGATTTTCATAAAAATCGCTAGTGTAACAGTTTTGTTGGTCCGTTCAGGCACATAGAGCTGTTAGACACCCCAACTTATTTGTGTTGAAGATGCACTGTATAATTACTAAAATCTGAATAGTGAACAGTTCAATCGAAGGTCCTAAGTTGGATCCCAATGTACAACACTGAGTTTTCGTAGTTACGTGTGTTTATTTAGCAAATGGTTCAGACGTTATGATGGGATTTCTGTGTGTATCTATAACATCAGAATACGGTTTGTTTTAAAGGTTATCCATCACAAAACATCGTGAAAAAATCTGCATACCTAAGACTTTATCAATGGCGTGTGAAATCTGCTAACAGACTACTATAGAATAGACTATAGCGTAATCCCTCGCATATAAAAAGTGACCGGTCACAGTGTCCATAAAGACCAATTCTCTTATTAACTGCCCTACGATCTTTATTGTAACATAATGATTTTTGTATATTATATTTTTCTCGCGTTCTCGTTACTAGTACTACAAGCCTTTTATAATGTATGTTGTTAAACCTTTACTGACATAATAATTATAAAACAAAATATAAGACAAAATATGACAAAAATATCTTATATTACAGTTTTAACACGGTGCATTAACACAGTTGTCCAACAGTCAACGTATAACTTATAAAAGGTAATATTCACATAAAATACATTTTAAATTAACGCCCTGTTACAAAGAGATCAATCGATTAAAAAACTGAGTTGAATTTAATCTCTAATTGAATCGAAGGCGATGCAAATTCGCATTAGCAGCTCTATAGGTGTTGCGGGGCGATGCGCTGGCGCAGGCCGTTACAACAGGTCCGGGCAGTTTTTGTCGCAGTCGGTGCGCGGCGGCCGAGCGGAGCGGACGGGGAACGCGTAAGCTTGTGGTTTGGGTATGCTAGATAGAATGACAAACAGCTTATTAATATGCATTGTTTTTTTTGTGCACTATACCCCATTGTTTTGTTGTTGATAATGACCGTTCACCCGTCGATACTACTACTACTCTGGTACAATTAAGTCGAAGTTTAAACAGACACAACATAATTAAAAGAAAGTTATTATATTATTTCAGGAATTGAAGACACGAAAAATTTAGCAATATCGAAGAAGAAGAAGTGTATAGAAAGAATATAGTTTAAAAGCCAATAAATACAACTACAAAGTACGCGAATCTCTGAGTAATTTTTGTAGGTCTCCAAAACATTTTCAAAAATAATTCTGTTTCACTCTAAATCTAATGGATTTATTTTGTAGCATCTTCATTTATAATGGTTATTGGACCTTAGTTTAGTTATTTAATCTAAATAGAAACCAGAATTTGGTCTCATAAATATCGATGTAGTGTCGATATTATTTCAAACGCCACTCGCTTCATAACCCGCTACCCGCTGCCTCCTCACACCGCACGCAATCCTAATACTGCAGTTTTTGTTTATTAACATTTAATTAGAAGATAAAGTTGTACTACTTACTGTTTAAGTATACGTTGTCCCATTCATTATTAAAGTTTAATTGTCGGTAGTTGACCTCTCTGTGGTCAAAGGGTTTGCGTATAGAATATTTTAATATAAAGTTGACTTATAGAAAAATGTTATATTAAGATGGCCGGTAAGTATGCTTTCTACTTCTACAATTGTTAATGAAATTACTGGGCAATAAGACCAACTGAGGACACGAGCAATAACTCTTTGGATGCCAAAATCCATAGGTGCAAGATTATGAATTTGTCATTTTAATTTATATTTTTATAATCTGCGCTTCAATTTTTTTGTAATTTTGATTACTTGGAACTTTTGTCGTATTTAATACACCCTTCCTCCTCCTCAAAATCCAAAATGGTAATAAAATGTAAATATTATTTTTGGCCTTTCATCGATGTAACAAAATGGAAAACTGCAACTCCTCATTCAGGTGTCTTAATTTAGCAAAAGTTTTACTACAAAATCATGACTAAGTTACAGTACTTAAATGTCAACAAACACTATTACCAAACAAAGTCTACAATTGACAGTTGAAATTTGAAAATGGCGCTTTAAAATGCCATAATACCTATCCTTAAATGAATTCAGTCACGTAGACCAAGAAGGTAAACGTGTGAGACTGGGCTGGCAAGATAAATGCCTGCATACTTACCTACTATCGTTGTCCCCACCTGATTTATTGGTCTTCCAGACTGGTGAAAGAATCTTAATGGTCCTCTCTGGTAAGGATGCCGGGTTTTTTACCCAACTGTAGCGAAGATAGGGTAATTATGCAATGCCAACCCAATTGGACTTAAAACAGTTTTCTGTTTTATATTTTTTTAGTTGTATTTTTTTTACTGCGTGGACTAATAGCTTACACGCACATTCGTTTTTTTAAAAAGGACGTTCTTAGTTATACCATACCTAAATATTTTCATGGTTCTAAATTTAAATGTATAGGTAAAATAAATTCAAATGATTAGTTATAAAATATAATTCACACTTTCAGTAGGTGATTTTAAAAAAGAGAAAACTATAAGAACTATTTTTAAAAAGAAACTTAAAGTTTAATTTTGTTATTTAATAAAAATATTTGGAAATTATGTACGTTCCAATGTTGACAATTACGTAAATGCCTTTCAAAGAAATTAAACCATTCAGATCCTCAATTTAACTTAATTGACAAAAAAAAATATGATTGTCAATTAAAACTATAACAACTTTTTTACACACATAAAATTTACACCTCTTTCCTTCTTATTAGTAACGTGGGCATATATTAAGCAACCCTACAAATTTTATTATAAAACGCTACCATTTTTGGGCACAGCAGAGTCACAAGTCCCCTATTAAAATGGCGAGACCAAACGCACTAATGTTCGCAGTAAAGTTATAAAGAATTTCAATTGATACTTTTCAAGTGTTAAATTGAAATTTATCTTTTATGTTTACAAATGAAAAAGTGTTTTAACGTTTATGGGTTAATAGAGTAATGAAAGTTTATCAATTTATTATTAACTGCCTCGTTGGTCGTAAGTGCAACTGCTAAGCAAGAGGTCTTGGGTTCGATTCCCAGGTCGAGCAAAGTGAATGACGTTCTCAGAAACAGCGTGGACTGTGGATTCGTTCCTGGTGGATGGTAATAGGCTGGCCTCCTATTACATGGGACCTAAAACATACCGGTGAAACGTGGGTGTACATTAGTACACCTCTAAGCCCGAAACTTATTTATTACATATATTTTATTGCTATTTAAGTACATACATAATATAGGTTTAGGCATACTAATGGTGACATTTAATATGAATTAATATCTAAGTTGACAGTTAATATTTTTATAAGTAAGTATTATTAAATTTATTAATATAATATATAACTGCATAATTACTTTTTGCTATTAAAATTCTAATAGAATATATTTATAGGTAAATAAATAAGTAAGAATATTAAATTTTATAAGCTATTAAAGCACCTAGTTGTCGACATCAATAAATAATTATTACATATAAACAAGTAATATTACGATACTATTACATATTTTAAAAACCATGAAGAATCGTTCGATATACAAAAAAGTGTAAAATTAATAAATATAATCATTCATAATTTATCGATAGCAACTGCCTATTAATTTCAATAAATAACGTTTTACATTCAACGCTTTCCTATAAATAATTACCGATTGCTTTTTTGCAAATAAGCGCTAAGTAGTCCGAGTACTCGATAATCTATCCATTGGTTAAATAGGATCAAAGTGGCCGACCGCAGAATAAACCGTCCTAGTTAAAATTAACATAACTATTTGATACTATCTTTGTTGAATGTGCGGAAATTATATTTTCTAATTTAAATTAGATGACGGCTAGTTTACAGGATCGTTCGATCCAGTTAATTGCAAGAAGGTATTCTTGTTATGGGACCGAGCTATTTTTTACCGATGTAACAGCAAAAAACCTTTTTAAAAATACTTAGAGAGGGACTGTAAAAACATTACGAGTAACTTTAGAGTCAATTAAATAATTTTAATGTCATTAAACAACAATATCAACTAATAAGCTTGTGCAATAAAATGTCGATAAAAATGTTTATTTACCGATAAAAGTTACGCGCGCTCTCGCAACCGGTTTTATTAGGCGCGTGCGTTTTGTTGGTTCGTTAATTTTATTAATATATATTTAACAATTATTTGTTTGAAATGATTTAGAAATAAAGCTTTTAATATATTGTGTCAGCTGTTGATACCACACACGTTGTAATACAGTGCAATTATACGAAACTGGGAAACGTCGTGGTAGGTTTTTATCGTTAAGTCGGTATTAACCTATATTACTTGCTATAATTACAAAAAACTATTAGGCTGAATAGCCTATGAACGATTGTAAACATGGATACTGACAGTGGGGTTGATAACCACCTCAAAGAGAACACACGGACAGCTTAAAATGAAAACATTCACCAACTAAATTCCATTGACGACGTTTCACGTTACCCTAAGGCCATCCAAAATGCAGCATTGTCTCTATTAATACTAAATAAAAGTTCAGTTTAGTCGTAAAACGAGAATCGAGCAGATATTGAAGAACTCGCTTTTCGATCATAGTCAATAGACATAAATCACCACATACCTATACATACCATATGATGTTCTTAGTAGAATTCAGTTTCAACATCAAATAGCGATAAAATACAAAATACACTAAAAAGTATTTTAAAAAGTGAAAATTTTAATAAGACATTGCTCCCCAAAACAATTCTTTAATTAAATTAGATTTCACAACGAACATGTTTATCGGTAGCGAATCGGATCCCGGTACCGATTGATAAAATTTCTGCTGATTGATAAATCGGTACCGCATCGGTCGGCCTGCACAGACGCAAAGCGAACATTCATGCGATGCGCGACTACCGAACTCTGCCTTTTTTGGTGTCGCCTTTAATTACTTCGTATCATTACGTGCTTATAATACCGCGACGATGTAGCCATTAAGCGAGTCCTTATTTTATAGGCACTTATTTAGCTCGTCATAACGGCTAAGACGATTGCTAACGATTGAGTGTCACGAGGCACTTTGGTTGTACATAAGTACTGGATTACGTTACGCAAATATCATGATTATCCTCTGGGGGATGAGCAGAAATAACGTTTTTTGATAACAAAGAAATACCTTTCACTTCTGTAGGTAAATTAGGTACAATTCACAATGGTTTAGAAGCTTTGCTTTTGAACCGACTTCATAAAGGAGGCGGTTATATGTTTATTTTGTAGTTTTTCTGGTCGACTTCCAAAGATATTAATTAATCTGAGCTTAATTTTAAAGGATGAATACCTGATTAAATTATGAACACTAGTTAGTTACTTTGGGCTGAATCAGTTATTGAATCTCCATAGATTTTCTTTAAAGTAACTGTTCTAACAAAATTGAGGCGAAAAACAAAAATCCCGTTAATCGTCACGAAGCGCGGGCGCACGAACATTTCGGCAATGCGATCGCGCGCCGACGACGCCCGAACCGTCCTCGGTTTTTGTCGCCATATTTAATTGCACTATATCATCGCATACTATAATGCCCTTTAATTTTTTACGGCCCTGTAATGACATAATCGCGGGCTACGAGGATGCTAAGCTGCCTTTTTACGCTAGCATCTGCTAAACCACGTATAAATGCGACACCGTTCTGTAGCATTAATTGCCAAAGCGGAATGTTTGTTAACATGTAATTATTTTTACGACTTTTCCAAACCTTTTTGCCGTCATTAATTTTATAGTTAGCAAAGAATAGCTAAATAGATTGATTTTGTTTTTTCGTTTAATGGTTTTATGGTTTAATTTCAGGCCTCGTTTAACTTTGCATCAATTTTTATATCGAAAGGAATAAAAAATTTCAATTAAACTAGGGGCAACAATGAAAACCACTTATTTGAGCAAAAATACATAATTATTTAAATTATCTTAGCGTTCTTATTTATCAGAAAGAATAAATAATTTTAGAGACTAGTATTATCAAAGCAAGTAAGAGTAGGTACTCTGTTATCAAGCAATCTATAGAACAAATCGCATTAACAAGATACCATACTATTCATTTACAAACAATACCAATCTATGTAAGCAAAATCTCATAAAATAAGACTTATAGCACCATTAAATGTTACTACGTGTAAATGAATGATCTATTACACAAGCGCACCGTACAAGCTAATTACAATTAAAACATAAAATCACAACAAAAACCGTTGAATGAAGTCGGCCATCTTGTTCCGCCATCTTATGAGTAATTACTGCAAATGGCGGCGGGCGGCGGCGGCCGATTGGTTCGCGGGAAAAAAGCCTACATAGTGTTAATAACGCCAGATTCGTTGCTAACGAAGTGTGATTGAAGATAATTGCAGCTTTATGTGTACTGAAAATAATTACACAGTGCACTACCGTGGGATTGCGTCCAACTTTATAATGACGATTCTTACAACCCACTAAGTATCGATTTCAATCTTATATTTGCACTAGTTTTTGTTGGGAAGCGTGTGGAGCGGTGAAATCTAACGGCAGAAAGTGCATGATACAACATGCACAAGCTTAAATGAAATACTTAATGGAAATAATACACTTTGGTACATACTTATATTGTAGAGATGTTCTGCCGATGGATAACTGCAGTGTGCTGATACGTTGAAGGTTTTATGTAACAGGAGGCGAGTACAATTCCATTCATCTTTAACAAATTCAAATACAACAATTAAGATATACTTTTTCAATTACAGGGAATAATTTTAAACAGGGGAATATGTAAATTGAAATCTTTGTTATTTTTAAAGCTAATATTAATAGCACGTTTTAACAATATGTTTGAAAATAACAAATAATTCAAGTGCGAGTACTAATACTACTGGGTGGCAAAGAAAAAGAAAATACAAAAAACTCCGTCGGACAAAACCACGACACAAAACTGACGCGACAAAAACCGAATCTACTAACAAACGAGAAAAAGCGCGGGCGCAGTTATATCTTAAAAGGAATGTAATGTCTCACTCGCGATGCGTCGCATACATCATAAATTGCATCCACTTGAAGCCACTGAGCCAAGTTCGCCGACGCAAAAACACGCTACCGAAAGGGATGCGGCAAAAACTGAGGCACGCGGTCACTGGTTCGATATCATATACTTACATGGACCGATACTGTAGGATTGGACCTAATTATGAGCAGCAGTGACGAAATTAAATGATGCCCCATGCGAAACAGTGTATAAGCTTGGCTGTCTTGTGGACGGAGAGAAATGGTACGATGACTTCGCCTTGATAATTGACGTAAGATTTTTTTTATGTCTCTAATGTGACAGGACTTGCAATCGCGCGAATGACAGCAACCGTAGGCTGTGGAACGAGAGCAACACCAGAGGATCCCACCATCAGGAAAAATCAGCCAAAAATTTGGAAATATTTTTTTAAATTAATTACTTTGATAAAATATTTTTTTCTACGTGTAGCCTTAAAACGAAATCGACTTAAAATTAAATTTTATTCGATATCAAAATATCTGATAAGGGGCATACAATAAACTTTAATTTCTTACGTCTAGAATGTCTCGACGGAACCATTACCCCAGTTTTGATATGAATCGATTATTTTACTGGTATAGGAGCCTTATAGAGACATAGACCGCAAAGATCCGTCCAAATCATCAACAAAACGAAGCAATAAGGAGAATACACCAAAACAGCTCACTAAACTCCACATTCAAAACACCTGTACGTTATTAAGGTGTTCCAGATTGTATCTTGGCGTTTTAAATCGCTGAAGGGGTGTGTTCATATCGATTTCGTAACAAAAGAGGCTACGAGAGTGCCGTGAAGACCGAGGCGGAAGAGCGCCGCCGGCGGGGGCGGCCGACATTATTTATTGACAATGAGATAGCGTACTGCCCCAAATATCTTCATTAGCGAATCGCTGCGGTTAGTACGACTTGTGTGGATACTCCTTTATAGTATAAACTGGCTTCTCTTGTGTTAAAATCCTATGCCATAGATTTAATGATCCAACACAGATTAAACCTAGAAACTTCGGTCAAACGTACGCCTTTATGAGTGCTTAGTGAGACTTTCTTTCGATTCAAATTCAAAAAGAAAGAAAATCTCAGAAAATTGCTTGCGTAGTTTTAACAGTGATCGGCTCGGTCCAATTCCTTCCATTTCTGTTTTTTAACTTTTCCGCAAGAGAATTTTCGCCTGTACGTATGTTTACAAACAAACTGTCTACTCCGTGCGGGGATCAACACCGATCGCTACTGCAACCAATAATGATATAATGACAATATATATCATATGATGCTCTTCAATAATCTTTCCCTGTTTCCCGTGACCTCATAACCCTCGTAGGCACCTCCGCACGCCTGGCCGCGGGGTGCGGCGAGGCTAATTAACGCGCCTCTAATTGTTGCCCAGAGATGTCGCCGCTGACGGCCCTGTGGGAGATTGATTTAATTGCGCGTTTACTGGACAAGGGGATAAGGATATTTAGGCACACTCACCGAATATAATAATACCTAGTCTTAGTGCATTCACTCGTCTTTCTTCGTTCCACTATTCTATGAAATGCACTTCCTTTTAAGATCAATATGGCTAAGAATAACTAAAAGTCTTCATAAAAAAGGAAGTTAGAGAGAATCTTATAAAAATACTGCAAACAACTTTGTTTTAGTGACCTTCTGACTGACATTTTCATTGAGGATCATTTTTTGATCGCCTTTAGAAGATAAAGCAAAGGAATCTTAGTCCATACAGCCAAGTCTTCTGTTTTTTAGTTATTTATTATGATGCATTTAAATAGATGAGTGATAATTTGTTGGTTGATATATGAATAATATTATCTAAATTAATTCCTAGAGTAAAGATGTGCCATGCACGTTCACGAATATTTAACGAGCATTACAATTCTTTCGATAAACATTTCTTTTTTAATTAAGTCTAAGCAAATACTTACTAACAAATGTAATTTCACCCTTAAGATTGTATGTCGTGCTCAGTGGTAGGACAATATAATAAATAAGATGAGAATGATTCTAGATCATGTATCCAGCATATCTCGCACATTGAGTTAAACTTCAGACAGATTAATCCCGTTACATTAACGTCACAACGCACGGCACGTCCGTAGAATTTTTATAACTCCGCTTCAACCCCTTGTGTCAATCTGAAAAAAACTTTCAGCCGTTCCCCGACCTGAATACTGATTCATCTGTCTGCTTTAGCGTAGTGATTGTTTGAATCAATATTTGTGCAAGACTTTGTGACTTTTTGAGCGAAAAAAGCGAGATGAATGAAAAAAAAATACTAAATAAATTATTTACTCAAAGACGTTTGAGGTTACTTTTGACATCTGTCAAACTGATACTAGACATGACTCAAGCTAAGTTTTTCGCGGACTGCCAAATATGGTGGGGTCGGCTTCTAGTCTAACACTGAAGACACCATTAGATCTCTGCCACCCAGTATCTGGTGAATAGATATAAGCTGAATGATAAACTGGCGGACAAGCCATAATTGTCAAAGGATTGACAATTATGGTTATTGGTAGACCCTGGGCAGAATACCTAATTATCATGGTCACTCGAGGTCTCAATGTATTAAAAAAATAATTTACAGCAATAGATAAGGTACCATTTTATTTATCATTTCATACCTAAATAGCCCTGTATTTCAGTGGAAGAGAGCTTTAATAAACCAAGTCTTAAATAATCACCAAGCATGATGAATGTCGTGGATTCGAACACAGACCACCACGCACAGCATGCGACCGCTCTAACCATTGGACTATCTGCTGCACCCAACACTTTAGCCCCGATATGATCGGCGAATGAAGATATAAATAACATAATTATATCAAACAGACATACCCGGGGGCTTGTAACACCTAACGCCAGTAATTACAGACAGACCAACATTTATATGTTAATTGCCGTCGGGTGGCCAAACTGTAGCCTGGATTTTTGGACCCCAATCTTTTTACTAGATTGAGGGGTAATTAGGATTTGGGGTTAAAATTAAACATGCATGTTTGAGAGATATTTTTATCAGATAATGTGTCTGTCAGTCTACCAGCATTGTGGATTCCTTATCAATGATAGTATAGCGTAACCTCTTTTCGTCTTAGAATTGAACTATGTGAACTATTGTGATGATGGTTAAGCATTTGATGTTAACCAACACCTAATTGCTTTGAGAGAATATGAATTTTAAACTCACACTTTCTAACAACAGTTCTTGTACAAAACCAAACCAAACAGAACCTAAGTCTCTATATGCTCTTCATAAATGAAAACCATCTATATTGAAAGTCCCATAAAGGTATCGACATTCAGCAGTCGACGTTGTGTTTGGTGATATCATTTCCTAAATGTAATCTCCAAAACTGACGGATTGACGACCTGGTAAAGTTCACTGGAATCCGCTAGATGGCAGGTGGCACAGGACCGGTCGTCGTGGCGATCATTGGGGGAGACCTATGCTCAGCAATAAACGTCTAACAGTTGATATGATGATGATGAATCTCTCAAAAGGGACCAAGATCCTTTGAGTTTACAATAAAACAAAAATCTCAGTTTCATGTGTTGAGTAATCGGTGTTCATTTTACGGCGATGATATAACCTTTATTACATGGGACCCTAAAACACACCAATAAAATGTGGCTCTACATCGGTGCATCTCTGCTTTACCGTTTGAGCTTCGTCCCACTGCCTTTATGGTAGATTTGAAGACTTAATTATAGTAGGTACGTCATACATATTTCTTTAAGCCTCAATTCCCATTAGAACATATGCACCACGAACACCAAAGACCAGATCGTTCGATCTGTACCCTGTCATCTCATGGGGTGTAGTTACCAATGATATATCATCGCGCTGCGGTGCAAGGGGGCGGTGCAGGATCGCTGGCGAGGTGTCGCATAAATCTCTCGTCCCCGATTGAAATCAAAATATACCCGTTTTTATATCGGTACAGCGGCACTTTGACATTGATATGTGCAAAGATTGCGGTGTAAATGTGGATGGAGATGTTATTTATTGATCTGTTAAAGAACCGTAATCGGATCAATTTTAAATCGTCTGCAGAAATTAAGTGGCAAATGTTAGACTACAAGATCAGCGCAGTAGTTGAGCAATCGGCTTCGGCTTCAATGTCAGTCGGTTTTGGTATAAATGATAAATACCTATTCAGCAATATACCATCCTACCACTGGGCACGGGTTTCCTCTCATTTGATACGGATTAGCTGAAAACTCCAAATCCCGTCTAAATTCCTTACTCAATTTGAGCAAGGAATCTCGCTATGCCCGTGCTCTCATAAAATGTGGATAGTTTTAAAATGTATAGCGGGCATAATGATGTATACATATACAATGTGGAGATGACAATATGACTTTAAATGAAAACACTGGCAATACTGGTTTATAGAAACATTTGTAAACTATCAAATAAATCCGAACATGGAAATTAAAAAAAAAAAATTTTTCTTACAAACTAAATAGCTTAAAACTGCAAACAAAATAAAACACCATTTATAAAAATGGTACACTGACCTGCGATAAGAATGGCAACGCAGCTTGGTTTCATTCATGTTAAAGCTGTGGCCGACGCAGCGACGTAATGTTTGGCGCCATTATTCTTATTGTTATTAATGCTCAATTACACAAATCAAATCACAGAATATTAACCAAATAGTCGGGCATCATTCACCCGCGAGTTATTCACTGATCAATTTATTATTCACAATCACTTTTCGATCACATAATTATGTCGCCAGTCATTAAATTTTTTTATTTTCAATATGTCCGCCGTGTTCTTGAATACACAAACTACACCGACGTATAATGTTATTTCTCACTCTTGATAATAGGTCACCATTAGCAGCCATTTCTTTCAATTTATTAAAAGATATTATTATTCTATTTTTTAATTCCTCAACGGTAGTAACTTCTGTTGAGTATACCTCATTCTTTATGTGACCCCACAGAAAGAAATCCAGGGGCGTGAGATCTGGTGACCTCGCTGGCCACCGCACTGGTCCAAAACGGCCAATCCACTGCTGTCCGAACATTTGAGTCAAACGCTCTCTTGCAGACACCACTGAATGAGCTGGTGCTCCATCTAACTGGTACCACATCTGCCTGTACACGTCCAGCGAAAGTTCGTCCGTGTACTCGGAAACGGATCCGTCGAGGAGTTCAATGAACTTTACAGCATTTAAATTGCCATCAATAAATACCGGACCAATAATAGTATTTCTGTGTATGCCAGCCCACACATTGACCGCAAATCTGTACTGGTGTGAAGACTCCCGTACTAGATGCGGATTCACGCGGCTCCAGTACCGAAGGTTCTGTCGGTTCCATAAACCATTCCTTGTGAATGTACTCTCGTCAGTCCACAGCACATTGTACAGGAAGTCAGGATTCTCGAGATGTTTGGTTTCCAACCAGCGACAGAAAGTTTCTCTTATTGGCTTATCTCTCGGTAACAATGCTTGTACTTTCTTGTACTTATAAGGTCTGCGTTTGTCACGTTTCAAAACTTTTTGAATAGTTTTGTGATTTACACGAAAATGTCGACCTGCATTACGCAGACTGGACGTCGGATTACGATCATAATAATTAATAACTCTTTCGTCTGAAATCACATTTGCACGTGGAGGAGCACCATCTACGTGCGGGATCAAAGATTGATTTTCCCGTATCCTCTGGACAGCTTGTACAATAGTGCGCCCGTGGGTCGGACACATACGCGTGTTCCCATACCTCTCACGGTATGTCCGTACAGCTAAAGCGGCATTACCGTGACACTCCCCATAAATTAAAATCATATCAGTGTACTCCGAAGCGGTATAATTGTAACGAGGCATGATTATTTAATAATAAAACCTTGAAACACCAAGTATTAAGCGTCTAATTTCGCAAAGTTCACTTAGCTATTTAACTAAGTACCTATAATACGTTTATGTGTCCTGTCACTATTAAAACAAAGCGTCAAATTTCGCACAACACAACACAACACAACAACAAAGATACGATAACACTCGCGCGGCGACTTCAAACGGGCGCGGGCGCATCCGAAATTCCAGAGAAAATAAAATGCGTCACAGGCAGTAAGGACGTCCGGTGACACACTGACCGCGTAACCTAGACACGTCGACAAGTAAGCAAAGAGGAAACAAGCAAACTTACCTATCTCTTTCGCACATACATATTTTGCGATTGACATGAGTGCGTAACAGGAAAGTAATAACTTTCGTATGCATTTTTTCTTATCTAGCTGTGATGACACGCTTTATGACTCTTATGGCTCGGGCATAAAGTATAATTTGCATTGAGAAAATAAATTTGATAGAAAAGGCGTAGGTTTTTAAAGTGGCGAGCTGGCAACGTAAGTCGTTAACCTGTCGCGTGCTCTCCTGTTTACAAAACATCATGTCGAAAATACTTAAAATGAAAAATAATGTCCTGTGGCTAAACTACTGGATATATTCATTTGATTTTTTGTGTGACGGTTGGGAATATCATGACTTATACGAAGTTTCATTTATGATCATATTGTCCTCCCCACATTGTATATAAATGGATATGTGTTACAATCAGAAGAGGGAAATTTAATAATAGATAATAAAACTCCCATAAAACATTGCGTAGATAGTCATTGAAATTGACAATAACCCATATAAATTAAGTCTCTTAAACCAACTTCCCATTTAGGAAATCCCAAAGGCAATTCATTATAAAATTACTTAACTTCACTAATAAGAAAAACCTTTATAAGTTTATTATGATTTATCGCCGGCCGCCTGCCTAATTACGTACATATATGGCGTTGGTGATAGCATAGCAATAATTCTTGTTACATTAACATAATGGCCGTTACACTTGCCATTGTTCTACTAATGTGGATATTGTATTAGGATGCGAGCAGATGTTGTGCATCTGTTTGTTAAGAAGCGTGTACATTTGCGCAAGAGAAATGGGGGGTATTCCGTTTTAGTTTAAGTTTTTCTAAATCCGTGCTCAAAGGTTGTCAGGACTGCCGTAGCTCCTAAACGGCTGAACCAATTTATGTATCAACTATTTGCACTAGTCATATAATTATTTGTCACCAACTAATTTTCCTATATAGTCAGAAACTATATAGATAAATTGAGTAGGTAGGTATTCTGCCTTTAGTTTTAGCAACACATCAAATATTGTCGTCCGAGGATTGCCTTCCAGTCTATCTAGTTAAGCCTGAATTTCAGTATTTTACTCGAAACGACTACCATCATAATTTCGCAAACAAATGACTAGGTAACACTGAATTCCTAACAAAATAATACTAGCAAAAACCTAAAAGTTGATTATTTATTATATAAATCAGACAATTCTTGTATCTTCAATTCTGCGCGATGCTCATATTTTCAATCCTCAGTCTAGATTCTAAAAGTTATTAAATTTTTAATGGTCTTTTCATACAAATAAATAGGTAACTGGCAAATGACAGCTATGTCAATAAGTGCATTATGTAAATCAAGAATCATCAAGCGTTTAACCATAAAGCTGTATTATCCAATAAAAATGTCGAGACAAGCCATAAAGCTATTACAGCAAGACACGCGACGTCATAACATCCCTTAGGACAGTAACAATCGCATGTACATCATGTGCACAGCGCTTAAAGCGCTAATTGATCAGTATCCGGCCGAAGATTGCGATCAATTGTCGCAAAGACAAAGTGTCAATTTGTGGCGCGCGTTTTTTTTCGGGTTAACAATTATGACCTTTAATCGACTGATAGTCTTAGTCATGGCTGTTTCTTTAATTAATATGTGTTTTGTTAATATTGTAATTGTCCCACTCATTTGTCTTTTTATTTCCCATGACATGTGTTTTCTTTTTAATTATCGTGATGCAATGACTTTTTACTAAACAGTTTGTTTTTATTTTTATTTTTTTTAGTATATTATGTGTATTGCTAATTTGAATACGTGTAGTTTTATCGCAGCACAGAATTAACAATGAATGTTGCTATAATAAAATAGTGCATTAATATAAATATTTTAGTATTCTAATAGGCAATGAAGGTAAACCTATTGTATCACCTGCTTGTCTTAATTAAATTATACAAAGAAAGAAGTGAAGTTCTGTGAAAGAAAAATGTATATACACAAATATGGGTAGCTACTTTCATTTGTATAAATAAACATCAGCCAACTCGTGTTTTGTATGTATTTTTTTGCGTATGACTGAGTTCGTCGTATTTGTATATATGTAGGTACATAAATATGTTTAAACAACTCCTTTATATTGTAATAACAAAATGTAGTTTATGTACCATCTACATAGTATCCGTGACACTGGCTAGCAGGACTGGATAGCTTGTACTAGAATAATGTCCGGATACATATATATTTATAACAATAATTTATCTGTGTGAAAGAATGTAATAAAGTCATGTATTATTGTCTATGACTAGTTTTGTCATTAGTGGCCATGTAGTAAGTATAATGTAGCAAGCTTCTCTTGATCAATGTCCCACCTATTATATAATTAATAATTATCTAATTCACGTTCTGCGGGTTTGGAAGGTTAAAATACCACCTGAGCCCATTCGCAATTTAAAAGTAGGCAATAAAACTACATGCAAAACGTAATCCAATAATTTTGTATTCCAAATGAAAATAATACTGGTATTTAACAAATATCAAAGCGCCAACTAATGAGTTTAAAACTGTCTAGTTAAAAAAGTAATTTAAAATACTCATTCCACAGTTTATATTAAGCAAAGCAGATGTTTGTGAATAATCTGTCAAGCTCGATACGCCATCACTGCTTAATGGTTCCGCACACTGTAATGAGTACTGTAATAATTGTTAAATAATTGGCATTGCCTTAACTGTACAGTAGTCATTTAATTAGCTGGGCTGTTGATCGATTTAGATAATGTGCCATGAAGGACAGATATAAAGGTCAGGCTTATTAAAAATGCTATGTGAGGTGGCTAGTACAATAAGTATTGTATGATTTATGTTTGAGACGTGTGTCTCGTGTGTGTCATGTCCTTTAGGACATTTATAAGTAGTCGCAATAGAACATAGTAGGACGTCACCAAAGTGACAAAGGCGTAAGCGGTTCCTAAGCTATTAAAAAACTGAGCTCTTTGACATAAACTTATTCTTTTATGTGGTCTCTTTTATAGCAGAAATGCCGAATCAAACTTTAATATCATGTTCTATATTTACGTTTTATATAAGGATAGATTGAAATAAAACCCGCATAACACACGATACAATTTACAAACGTAACTTACCTGCAATAAAATCCATAAAAAGTAGTTTTATTCCAATATCTTATATTCGCGGAAATATAAGAAATCAAAGAGTACAACAATGTAGTACATTATATAGAGACTGATTTTAACGCATTCGGAGAAAGTATTTCAACATTTCAGCTATTCAGCAGTTGACCATTGCTTACTGACAACGCACGAAATCCGACGGACCCCTAAAACTATAGAGTAGTCAGTAGTGCGTTAAATATTAGCAGAATGTGTAGAGGTGTTCCGCGATATATCGCGAGGTGATAAATCGCTGAACCGCACGAAACGCAAGGACGAGCCGCGAAGTAAACTAATATAAATAATATCTTGTTTATAATAAATGTATACGCGATTAAACGATCGTTTGCATAACTATAATTTTAAGTGTAGCTTTATAGTGTTGTTCTTTAAATATGACGATAAGATTGCCATAGGAGCTCGAATTCTACGTTATAAAACTGCATTCTCATATTTGGTATCTACATATATATCAAATATTGTAAAGGAAGCCAATTATTCTGTTATATACTCAGTAAGATGATAAGACTTGCTTTTTGCAACTGTGCAACCAGTTTTGACAACTCAAAAGTATTTGTGATATTGGTCTAATAGAAGTAAAACATTTGGGTTTGAGTTGGACGTATATATACGCAAATATTGATAGGATATTGCGGTAGTGGTTCCAAATTGAGGCGTATGTGACTTACAATAAAGAAGACAGTGTCAAACCAGCTACAATCATAATCATCCTTTACATAATCTATCCAAAATTATATTTCAAACCTGAACTTGGAACTATACTGTAAATTAATGCTTCATCTTTCGCACTACTTGATAAACCTCCTCTAAACCTGATCCTGTCTTAAATAACCACAAAGTAAACACGAATCTTACCACATTTAAAGCAGCTACTTATTTTCATTAGCCAATATAATACTCATCAGCGATTAACAACAGAGCTGAAGCAATTTCTAAAGTAATTTAGTGACTGCCAAAGTAGCGAGTAGCGGGTAGCGGGTAGCGATCTCCGGCGAAATCATGTTAGCTGTATTTCGTTTCAGGAAGTAGGCGACACAGGGCGACTTTGTACCCCTAATTGGTGCCCTGAGGCTGTGACGTCATAGAGGATGGTCTAAGTGTAATCTGCGCTGTAATTTAAACGTTTCTCGTTCACAAAGCCCCCGCAACTTCGTTTACATGAGACTCGAAGTAATTTCGGCAGAAAATAATGTTGTTAATTCTGAACGGATGGGATTTGGGTTGGTATTGTTTGGGTGTGCGGTTTGGGTGAGGTGATGCGGTTTAGTTGTTTATAGGGTCGATAGTTTGAATAAAAAAAATATAACTCACTAAATGATTCCTGCGACTTCGTCCACGTGCTAGTTAACAAAAACAACGTTTCATACTAACTTTGTAATCCCCTCTTACCCCCTTACGGAGTCAATTTTCAAAAATCCTTTCTTAGTGCATTCATCATCATCAACCCATTAACGTTCCACTGCTGGGCACGGGTCTCCTCTCATTTGAGAGGGATTAGGCTATAGTCCACCACGCTAGCCTACTGCGGGTTGGTAGATTTCACATGCCAACGAGACAAATCTCTCAAGCATGCAGGTTTTCCTTCACCGTTTGAGCTTGTGATAAATACGCACATAACTTCCGAAAAGTCAGTGGTGCGTGCCTGCCTGGGGTTCGAACCTGACACCTATGACATCTCAGTCACTGGTCCACTAGGCTACCACAGCGTTGATATGTCAGTTAGTCAGTCCGTCAGTCAGTCAGATCCTACTAACATGTATAAATTGAAGTCACTATTGATTCAATAAAAGGAAACAATTGCTCAAACGAGGTTAGGTCGACAAAGATC
This sequence comes from Craniophora ligustri, assembly GCA_905163465.1. Taxonomy (NCBI): domain Eukaryota; kingdom Metazoa; phylum Arthropoda; class Insecta; order Lepidoptera; family Noctuidae; genus Craniophora; species Craniophora ligustri. Next base: position 1,562,148 of record LR990963.1, read on the forward strand.
GCAATAGCTCAATACAGATATGAACAGCGAGTTAGCGGATTGTGCTGGTATAACGAGGTGAGCTGGCTGCGGGGGCGGCAGACATATATAGGTAGGTATTAGTGGAGTTAGCCGCTGGCGCTACGATAGATGCTGGGGTACTCTGGTATGCCTCAGTTATAAGATGAAATCGGAACAATATAGAAAAGATAGTTCTTATCAAAGTATGCTGTATGTATATATGATATAAGAAAATATATTGGATACCAACGCTACATTTTTCTCTCGTATGTCACAACAAATGTGTTTCACTTACATATACATAGATACCATCACACCTGACCCCAAAGGGTTAGGCAGAGGTGTAGTAAGAAATTTATTAAAAAATATGCTCTAGGGTATCTTTTTAAAGAGTCTTATCATAGTATCACACAAAAATGTTTATTTCCATCCACCGATGCACCACCACACAATCCACCAAAAAAATTGCCAAGTTCGCACTTTTTGATTGATTTCCAAAAAAATATTCAATAATCTATTGCACACTATCAAATTCCGTAGCTATTACTATAGGTCAGTAAAAGATTATGAGACTTCAAAATGACTATCGATATTACAATAACAGTTCAACTGCGGTGGGTCTCCATTGTATTAGTAATTCAATGACTCTTGAACTGATCGCAACGAATAGCCGAATTGACGTTACGTATGTACCTATGTCAGCAGTGGAAGTCTAACGGTTGAAATGATGATGATGATGATGATGTACCTACATGTTATACGCGTCCGCAGTCATTTTTAACTTATTATTTTCAGATTTAAATAATATTCCAAAATGCATTTTAACCTCAGAAACGAAAAATTATTTATTGGATATTTTTTTTAAAACGAGTGGCCTTGTATGCATTATAACGTTGTATCAATCACGCACTTGAAAAGTATTTTGCCATAACTCCTATAATTAAAGTTAATTTAAATACATATTAATGGCTGGGAATGGACACAATAAGGTAAGGAAACCATATTAAACACTATAATTAATTAAATAAAATTCGTAGGTTTTAATAATTAATTATGAAAAGGGCATATTTCATAACACTGGATCATTTATATCGATCAATGCTAAATTTCAACACTTTAGAAATTCTAAAGCAAACAAGCCACTAAAATAGCAAAGCGATAAAAGGAGCAAAGCGAGCAATACTATAAAAAAAATATATAAAAATAAACAAAAATAATAATTTCAAACAACAATATTCCCGGCTGCTCAAAAACTTTCAATTCAAATTCTATTAACCATTTCCCATTTCTATTTGGTTGTCTGTCTGCCCCTCGGTAACCTGACACCGTAATCCCCACACAATTACGGACAGTAATGTCTGAATGAGAGAACCAACCAATGTTTCATGCCCCGTTTAGCCGGCGCAATGAATAAGTAATGTATCAAGTCCCAGAAGACAAGGCTCCTTCTAAATCTGTTAGTAATTTTGTACACCAACCAGGTTTTGGATTTCGTTAAAACCCGCGTGTTAAACTTTAACGTTATCTTGGGATGTTATTTTAGCACTACTTACGTGACTTCTTTTCGGTAGAGAGTATTAAAACTAGTTTTGCGTAATTAAGTAAACCTGATGGTACAGGCCTTGAAGCATTTACTAAGTCTGATATGAAGAAAAGCAGGCTGAAAGATTTAGAGAATTTAAGTTGAATTATATAACAGAGGAATCTCTAATGTGAAAATCTCTAGTAAATTTAGTAAGTACGTAACGTAAAATTCATCATTGCATAGCAATGACCTTACTCATAGGTCTCACTCCTCTCAATATTATAATCGTTTCTCAATCAAATCACTCTTAATATAGGAGTTATAAAACTTTACAAGCGACAAATTATTAAATATGATTTTTCTTCTGCTCGAGGCTATCCTCAGACATTCTATAGTTCTATATTGGAAGATAATTACTATACCTAATTACTGGAAAATTTATTGTAGCTTTGTTTTGATCAACCTTTTGACCTGTGTTACGAAGATTTGCAAAACTAATAGTCAGTCGAATCTGGTAAGAATCGAAGTCGACCTCAACACAGTCGAGAAAAGTCTCGAAAAATTATTGTCTATCAAATAAATATAACTTTTAAAAACAATCTTTGTTTTCAATATCGTCTGTTCGCTCTTCCGAATGTAAATTGTATATCGAAATTATTTCGTTAGCGTTACCCCGTGCCCCACGGGTGATGTCAACAAATCTGCAGATTGGATCTGTTCCACGGAACAATATGTCTGCGGGATTGCGGCTGATTCGATTTGTGCCCAGCGATGATACCGAGATTGTCAGTATATTACATTCACTACCACGTAACCACGTATTTGTATATTAGATTTTATAATCATTTTGTTTGTAGAAAACATTTGTTATGGTTCAAAGAACATACTTTTTATTTTGATCTAAGTAAGGATCGATTGTTTTTATAACGCGAATATACTTACACATTAACATATAATTACATTTTACGGATTATTTATGCTGTCGTTTTAGATCCTTTAACAGCATCCACTGTCAAAAGCAGACTGCTGCTATTAATATAACATAACGGATTTTAAAAGCCCATTGTCTTAGAGTGATATAATAGTCAAATCAAAAAGATTTACGTTTTTAAAAGAGTAAAGAAAGCCTAAAACAAACAGAGCTACTCAACTAACTAGACAGAACAAAGGACAAGTAATTGTCATAAAAATCAGAGGAGCATTAAGTTGAACGAGTAGAGCGGGGAGCGAGCAGGGAGCGTGATTAACGCGATAATGCCGACTCTATCAACGTCGCAATTAAAATTATTCGTATTTTTGACGAACAATTCTCGCTTAACTATATTTATCGCTTCGTCGCATCGGTACGGTAGCTGCTTTATTCTTTCGCTGATTTTGTTTGCAATTGAATTTTATTCTCGTAATATTTTTTTATTTAATGGATATCTAGTTTTTCACGGATTTTATCGGGGTATATTGATTTAATCCCTATCTTTCATCCAAGGTCGCGGGCAGACTGATTACCGATGCTGTAAAGGATCCCAAATGTAATTTTATTTCAATATCTAGTATCGCGTGTTGGATATCATTAATGGATGTGTTCATAATGTAACATTACCACTGTTCAAATTGTCTTACATAAGATTCCTGTGGATCGAATCGACGTCGTCCCATCTTGAAGCATTTATGATACCAATCATCATCATCATCGTCCCATTTACTGTCTCATTGCTGGTCACGGCTCTCCTCTCATTTAAACGGATTAGGCTATAGCCGAGTCAGGCTATAGACGTCAGACATCATAAGCTATTGAAAATATCTCTCAAGCATGTCATAAAATCGCATATAACTTCGAAAGCACAGCGGTGCGTGCCTCGGGTTCGAATTTAAAACCTTTCACTACCAAGCCACTGGTCACACCACTAGGCCACAATAGCTTTTTACCTAAACCAAGAAGTCATTTAAAAATGTAGCGATATATTTCAAATTTCGATCCTTAGCTATTCGAAATTCGAAAAAAGAATTCACTTCACCGCACCATAGATTGAATGACCTGTCTGTATTAAAAAGTGAAAGACTGCGCTATGGTTAGAAGTCAAAAGTCAAGCAGTGTTGCCCAGCCATGGGAACCTCTTGATAGATACATATCTATGTAGTTACGAACGTATCTATGTATGGGAATGTTGTTGTTATCTTGTTGACTGTATGCCAGCGTTGTTTTTAGGATATGATAGACAGTGTATGTGAATAAGATATTTACCTGAAAATGTCTACATCTTCCATATATATTCTAATATAGAAGAGACATGTAACATCAAGAGCAGAAAGCAGCTTAATTGCAAAACGTCTGGTCTTTGAAACCAAATGACAAGTTTTCGGGACCTTTTAAATAAATAAATCTAATTTTATACCACCGAAAAATGTTCTTTGATTTTATATTTTTTTATGAATTATATAACGCGAGAAAATAATACAAATAATAATATAATTCTGCTGGGGTCAAGTCCTCTTATTTGAGAGTGAAAATAAACCTTCACGCTATCTTAATACGGGGTTTAGAGTAAGATTTAACATTACAGGTTTACGTCATGATAAAATTCGTAAAAAGTATAAGTAGTTTTATTTCAATACCTAACGAAGGTACCTACTTATTAAATAAAAATAGATATAGATACCGTATAAATTTGTTATTTATCTTATCATTTGTGTCCTTAATTTTAAATACTATCTACATATAACTTTAAGTTTGATAATTGAGGAAAGGTAAATATAACAATATAACAATTACTACACATATAATTTTTGTTATTATTCAAAACTAATAAGCATTGCTTTATGGAACGTAGTTTTATTTTGACAGATATTTGAGACAGAATGACAGATTGTCATAGATTATAAAAAATATGAGTCGGCAAACTGGGGTTCTATTTTCAAATCTCAACGATACTGAAATTATTTTGATTATCGTACAGGTATAGTTGAAAATTCGTTACCCAAATCACTCGTAGAGATTCTAGTAGCCAAAAAACTGCCTGCCGAGAGAGAAGTAGGCTGATTGGAGAGCTCTTGAAACATATAACGAGCCGCGTTCATTAAGTCTTACTGCCAGCCATTGAGAAAAATGTCACTTTGATTGAACATTTTCAGAGTGAAATCTACTGCTTTTCTCATATGAGAGAGTGATGATTAGAGTCGTGATGACGGAATGACTATCATACCGTCATCACGGCTAATGTCCCTGAAGGGATAGGCAGAGGTACACTAATGTACACCCACATTTCACCGGTATGTTTTTTTTCGGGTCCCATGTATTTACGCGAGCCTATTGCCATCAACCGGGCCTGAAACCAAACTCCGGGCATATTGCTCGACCGAATCGAACCCAAAATCCCTTACTCAGCAGTCACATTAACGATCACTAAACCAACAAGTCTGTACACAGTTAATATGTACGTACCTAAATATTAAAATAAAACACCGAAGTTATACTAATGCCTCTTTACAAAGTGGAAACTAAAGCAACTTAAGTTAGTTAAGTAGAATATTATATACACAAAAATTCTCTCACGGTCGTATTAAAACAATACATCTGCAAAACAAGAAATCATAAAAAGTTAAGTCACAATTTCACATTAACATTAAATACTCCTTAAGAAAATTCAATAGAAAATTGAGTATAATAAATAAAATGCTTAACCCTTGCAACGCTACAATGTGAATAAATAACAATTCGTACTCAAAATTCCCAGCCGAAGCGCCACATACACAAATCGTCCAGAAACCCTTCACTATTAATAATATAATATTACTTAAAAGAATAAAATACTTAACTCTCACAACGCTACAAAGTCAAAATTTAACAATTACTTCATAAAGTTCCCAGTCGTTGCGACATAACCGCAAAACGACGAATAACCCTTCAGTAATCAAGTGTTCCTAAGGGTACAAACGACCCTCAAAGACAAAGGGTTGGCTTCACTACACAATTTAGCTGTATTTTGCAAACACCACTCGATTTTGAGAGGCAATTGATAAAAGTCAACACGTTTAATACGCATTTTGTTTCTAGTTTAATGTGTTTTAGTATTCATTTGTACAAAGTCACGTGGGAATTGGGAACGAACCATTTTAAATTTAGAATCGCGAGGTACCGCACTCGACACTGGGAATTATTGAAAAAAAATTTATGATTTAAATATCAATATGCGGCGATAAAATCCGTAAAAAGTAGTTTTATTTCAATTTTAATATATTTTTATAGCAAATTTCTTACACTAACGCGAATACTGGATATTGATATAAAAATACTTTTTATCTTCAGTCTGCCTGTGACTATATGTAGATGTAATGTCAACATACTGCGATAAAATCCTTAACAAGTAGTTTATATTTAGATACATTTTTTTTATTTTGATTTTAACGACGTTTAAAAAAAACAGGCCCATTATTTATCTATGCCATGATGATTCGCATAAAACCTGATAGTCATTTTAACTTTCATTCAAAAGTCATGTAAATCCGAGAGTGTCAGCGTGTATGATTGTGTGTCAACAAGTGTGAGGGGATGTGCACACGGCCGCGATTCCTAGTTCATTACCGAGGATCGGCGACTGAGGGTGGATGGGATGGCGTCATAAGTGATACACCATGTTAACATTATTGGTGGAGGTAGAAACTTATTTGACGAGGGATTTCTTACAGGGGGCAAACGGGCAGGAGGCTCACCTCATGGTGGGCGATCACAGCCGCCCATAGACATTTGCAACAGTTTTGTAAATGCGTTGCCAATGACTGTCAAAACCGTTTAGGTTTCTTAAAAAAGGCAATAACTATACTGACAACCAGCGGAATGCTGACAGAATAGTAACTCCCTAACGAGCTCTTGTAACCTTACTCACTTGCAGAAACAACTATTATTGTTTCACTGTGGTCTTCTGTAAGGCGGAGGTATGTCTCCAGTCGGGCAGCTCAATTTGACCAAGGAATCTCGCTATGCCCTACCTTTCATAGTATGATATGCCATCATCATGCCTGTCGTCCCCGAAGGGTTAGGCAGAGATGTAGTAATGTACACCCACATTTCGCCGGTATGTTTTAGGACACATAACCCAGGACGCGAGCTTATTGCCATCAACCGGGCGCGGCTCTAAACTCCGAGCTGCTGCCGATTTTATGGAAAAAACCAATGAGACTTTGCTCGACCTGAGAATCGAACCCACCTCTTGCTCAGCGATCGCATTTACGACCACTAAACCAACGAGTTTGAATTTAAACTTTTTAGTTTATTAAGCTTGTCGGTGCAGGAAGGCCTTCATCGTGTATTCAGTTGTTGTGGGCGTATTTTCGATCGGGAGGCATCATATCGCTTCTGACTTCTCATTATAATCTGATACTAGGGCACCCTATTCGGGCAGATTACAAGTGATTCGTTGCAGACGTGGTGCGCTTGCGGTTCCCGTTCAGCTCGTCTCCATAACAAGATATCCGCACCGCTTCCATTCACACGACCCTCCGCTAAAGCGACTTTTTGACAACAGCCACTCTCAAATTTAACATTATCGACGACGCACGCATGCGCCCGCCGTCAAGCTTTTATGGTTCGACGGAACTCCTATCATCATTGACTACATACATTCTGTATAACATCATCCATGGCTTGTTTGGGCAGACCTCGCGGATATTTTATGCACCATCGGTCGCGATCGCAGTAGATATTTGCTCAATCAGAGATGGGCCGTGAGGGTGACAAGTATTTTTTTTTGCTTAAGACTAAGACAGGCAAGGGCTGTGCTGTTTAGTTTTTTTTTTATTTTTAAGAGACAACGATTTTGGTCACTTTTACTTTTCGCTACAAATAAATAGGTGACTGTTCAATGAAAATTTACTGTAAAATTTATGATTAACAATATATCTACATAATTTCTTCTTTATAAAAATATCTGTATATATGCACATGCAAACGGTGAAGAAAATTTCTCGATGGCATGTGAAGTCTGCCAACCCGCGGTAGGCTTGCGTGGCGGGCTATAGCCTAATCCCTCTCAATTGAGACCCGTGCCCAGCAGTGGGACACTAATGGATTGATGATGATAACCATAGAGAATTACAGTACTACTCAAATTATTTTCATTTTTTATTTTGACTTTAGGTTTTATTTTAATATAAAAAAAAACTAACAGCTTTTATTTTTTTTCAAACCCTCGACAGCTGAATGTGCCGTCCTTAAGTGAGCGTATGACGGGAATAAAAGATCAAGTGTCAATATTGTACAGACGACGAATTGAAATTAAATTGATTGTGAAATTGTTCAGTATAGACTTATTGTTGATGCCTTGGGAGAAGGGTAAAGATATTTTTGTAATATATTTAAAAGTATTTTGTGATTATTGGATGTTAAACTCTACACTGCACAAAAAATCTATGAATTTCATATCACTTTTCAATTAACTATTCTAAGAGTAACAGAAAAAAAGAAAAGAATGTATCAAAGAAAAACCGTAGCCAGGCGGCCATTACACAAATTAGAAAAAGTAAAAACAGAATACAATTTGAATGCATTTCCCGCCAGTTTCGTGTTGCCATTCAAAATAGGAACGTATTACCGCGCCGGTGAAAAGAACTGTCTCAAATTACTTTGCATTGCCCGTCTTTTTCTAACACATACAAAATTGTTTTACTATCCCTCTCTGACGCTATACAAACTCAGATAAACAAATACAAAAGGCCTAATTGAGTAACTAGTAAAACGAACGGCTCGGTACCGTCCCTTCGTATAACATTACCAACTTATGAACTCATCCCAAAAACATATGAATATTTGAAAATGAACTTTAACATATCGATATACGGGCTAGGTTACCATTTGGGATGTACAAGAGGAAGTTTGTTAGACAGTTTAAAATTTCGTCGAGTCGTTCTCAAGTGGTAAGGGAGTCGTAGGGAACTTAATTTGTCAACAATTTTCGATATTTGAATACGTTCCGCTGCTCAGTGAGCTTCTGTCAGCTTTAAATTGTTTTCTTTTTTCAAATAAAGACTCGAGCTTGTTAAAAAAATAAACATCTATAATTTTTTTTCGTCATATTTTATTGAAGTTGATTAAATTATCTACATGGAGTATTGTTAATTCAGATGTTCAGTTTCGAAAGTTAATGTCAATATTTGAATATTATTCTTTATTAGCTACATAAATGGAAATATTTTGAGGATCTGTTACGAATTTCAATTAGAGTCAGCGCTATGGCAATATTATTATGATACGTTAAGAACATGTATCTATGTACTTAATATGTATGTAGTATTTTTGGTCTTTGAAACACTGATTTTCTGCCGTAAATCAATAAAATATAATGAAATAGTGATGTACCAGACTAAGAGAAAAATATAAAATCACAGTAAAATAAGTAGGTACCAACGTAAATACTTATTTTCAAAACGTATTCTATCGCTGCCAGCGTTAGGTACATAGACTATACATAATACAGAAACACATAAACGTCCAGAGTAATAAAGATTGACACGGCGCAGTAGGGAGGTGCGCACGAGTGGGCGAGCGGCCGAACATCCGGCAGGCCGGCCAATCGACGAGATCGCAGCATCCTTATTGCCGCACGGATGACGGCAATTCGCACAACCCGGACACGTTAGGGTCAGTAATAGGTACGCTATTATTAGCTGCTAGTTGTGGTGGGAACATCGCTTGGGAGACCCAAGTTCTAGTATTGGTGATCATGGATAAATGAAGAAGAGAAGATAGCTGGAAGAGCAGGAATTCTTTGTATTTGTAGAAAGCTTTTTATATATTCGTGAGGAGTATACTCTTTAAAGTATGCAAATCAAATCAAATCAAATGTATTTATTTGTTAGAATATGGTGGGTGTAAAATACAGGTGTTGGTCTTATATCGAGTAACAGCATATTCTGCCTTACAGCATATTCTGCACACAACAGGTCAATATAAACCACCAAATGGGTATAAAATTTTTGTTTCTTTTACGTGTAAAATATTTCAAAAAAAATTTACATGAGCTTGTAAATCACAGCAAGATTTGAAAAGCGGCAACACTGAATCATCTATGACTAGTTAGCAAACTACGAGTAGTTAAACTTAATAAAATAAGTAGAAGAGCTGAACAAAGAACACGTTACTCGTAACCATAGATGCTGTACCTAAAGGATCCCAGACGAAATGCGTAAAAAGCCATTTTATTTTTATGTCTAATATTTGCATAAGTGTAAGAAATCAATACATAATTAATACTCACATAAATAGTAGCAAAGAAAGAAAGTAATTCTATACACCTAGAAGACACCTAAAATACACCACATCATCCTAATGACGTGTTTTTTAATATCAAATGTGTGATTATAATAGTTATAAAATACGAAACTTAATGAGTATTTTGCTGTTGCCTTCTGGTCATGTAACGGTCAGTTACACAAACAAAATAAATATTAAAATCCAAAAATTGAAGTCTATTTTCATTAGGAACAGTTCAAAATTCCGTTTCACACGTCAGTTGCCGTTCCAATAGCAGACCACAATAATTACAGACGCGGCCGCCATATTGAAATATTATTAATGTTTATTTGATTCAAGAAAAAAACAGTTCTTACCTTCCCACAGCTACCAACGTCTGTCAGTCAACAATTACGATACGAAACGATCCGCTTACGCACAATAGGATAAATAAACCAACTTTTAAACGGAAGCTTCTTAAATTGTTTTCTAAAAACATTTCGGGTCGTTAGTATTTTGTAAAGTCACCGGTGACGGCCGGACAATGCGTCGCGACCGCTACCGGACGCCTCACGATTATTATTTCATTTTTTAAATTCTTTTTTTAATTTTTATTCTGTTGAGTTAGCGCTGAGTCGATGGCAGCCATCAGAAACGTCAGAGAGTGGCGGTTTTTAGCCGCGATAATGATAGCAACTATTTATTTTTGTTTTACAATGGCATTAAAGTTTTCTGGAATTCGATAATGATATGAACGGGTGAATAACAAGACATGCAGAATAATCAACAACTATAAATTATTTGTAAATTCAATATTCTAGTATTGGTAGAATACAAAAGAGGATTATATTACCTGCTTATTTTCATAGACAAGAAATAATTCGCCCCTTAAAACGTACTTTTGTTGGACAGCGAAGTCCTACAGCCATCAGGTTATATTATTTTAAAGGGTGGACACTTTCTGAGCTTACAATGGAACTGGTTAATAAATGCGATTGGTTTGGAGTACGTGTCCATTGCTTTACAAAGCAAATGTTGTCATGTCTACGCTTAATTAACGCTAGGGTAAAGATTATTGAAAATATATGTCTAGTTAACTGTGTGATCGTTCACACGTTTACGTTCACGTTTCACAACGTTATTTTAGATTTTGAAGAATCTTTAATGTTCAATTAGTGTCAATCAGAATGTGAAGTGACATTAATAAGTTGTGCCTTTGTACAGTGTATCTATTAATCTGTTTTCCTTCTATATTCTGTGTGTATGTACAAGAAAAATAAAATAAATAAATAAAATAAACTGCTTTTTGCAGATTTCATCGTTCATTGATCTCCTATTGTTTTAGATCCTTTACAGCGCCAGCATCCATTGTCGCAGTTAGACTCCACTGAGTAATGTTTGTGTGTCTTAGTTTTCAGTCTGAAGCATCCGGATGAAATAATATCAATCCTACCGCGATAAAATCTGTAAAAAGTAATTTTACTTCAATCACTCTGAGTACTATTGTATTCACTTCAATATTTTTTCTAAGAGGTTACACGATGACCTGCTCAACAGTCATACCATACTCAAGTTTTTCTTAACTATTTACTTCACGATTACTTGCCGCATTGTAACACTAAGTGAGCACGTTAAACTATGGGATAACCAGTCTTAAAACTATTGTTTTTAAGAATTTTAACTACGGTTAACCAATGGTTGTTATATTATAACAGACAACATATTCCAAATAGTTTACGAATTCGTTTAAAGTCTAAAATGTCATATGATACCGCATAGGCTCATAAGAAAAAATGCTCGAAATGTCATATGAACCTCATCGGTTCATAAGTGCCCGGTCGGCATTAATCGTAGATTACGTGAACATTTTCGGCGTTTTAGGTATTCGGAGGCCGCCGGTCAAAGGGTTAATCTCGGAATAACGATGATACCCACATTAAGTCAAAGATGGTGAATCTAACTGCTAAAGTAAAATCAGCAATGTCCTACTGATGGGCACAGGTCTCCTCTCCTTTGACAGGAATTAGGTTGGGCGGTTTCCCAAAGGCCTATCTTAAAATACTGAAAATTGTATCCTGTTGGAACCTTGCCTTAAAAGACTAGAAATTGATATTGATGAAGATGCTGCTTAGTAGCTAAGAGGAAATAAAATAAATAATGTCTTAATTGATACTTTAAGTTACTGAGCTCATATTGTCGTATAAAATTACTAATAGTAATCCGTTACTGTGGAACAAAACAAATTACCCTACTTGAATACTTTGCTCCCCCAGCTAGGGGTGCGAGGGGGCTAAAGTCAACAACACGTTCTGTGAGGTGCCACTTCAAGAGAGTTACATACTATGATAGATTTTTCAAAAGAGTCCTTTCATAAATCGGTCTTCTTCAACGTTGTGGACATCTAAATTCTAACTTAGCATATTCTGGTATTTTATCTACAGGTTTTCAACACAATGATCTTAATTACGGCCAAACTACATTTAAAATACCTGTGGATAGATAAATATAAATAAATGTTCTGACATTTCTCTACAGTCGAAAAGGAATAGGTATACTTAGTGCTTTCCTTGTTGGAAATATATGTAGAGTTTATTTTTTATTACAGTTTTGTTTTATGCAGCCCCGTCTACTAATGTAACGAGAAAACCGACACATCGCGACGTATCGGTTTTCTGACATAGTTTTTGCGATAATGTATGAATTTGAATCAAAGTCAACGATAACTAGAAAAGTCAAATCAATGTTTTTCAGTGTTCAACACTAAAGAAGTACCTACGTGTGCTTAATATTGAAATAAAACTACTTACGGATTTTATCGAAGTGTATTGATATTATTTAATCCAGACGCGTTGGATCCTTTACAGCATTGACGATCCCAAGCAGATTTAGTATAAAAATATCTCAATTCCGCTGTAACTCTCACCCTACCCGAACGTAATCGTTGGCGAAACTTATCACATTATCAAAACGCGACAAATCGCCGCCGCCTTTGATCTGCGCGCGCTAATTTGACAATTACCAGCGCGGAACCCGGCGTGTAGGGTTCCGTTTGAATAAAAATACACTTCGATCCGTCGATATTGACTTATAGCGGGTGGTGACATAAATAAATATACTTACGATGAAAAGATGTATTGCTTCTTTGGTGTTTTTTACAGTTTTTTTTTTTCAGTCTAGGAGGTAGGGCATAGCGAGATTTCTCGCTCAAATTGAGCTGCCCGACTGGGGAAGTACCTCCGCCTTACAGAATACCGCAGTGAATCAACAGTAGTTGTTTTTCTGCGAGTGAGTAAGGTTACCAGAGCTCGTTGAGGAGTGACTATTCTGACAGCATGGGCATTCCATTTGCTGTCAGTTTAGTAATTCCTTATTTTAAGGAACCAAAACGGTTTCTGTAGGGGTGTGCAACGCATTTGCAAGCCTTCAGGTGTTGCAAATGTCCATGGGCGGCGGTCATCACTTACCATCAGGTGAGCCGCCTGCTCGTTTGCCCCTTATCGCAATAAAAAAAAAAAAAAAAAAAAAAAAGTTTTGTTTTTAAACGTTGTTGTTAAATGAGGATGCATGTAAATTTTTTCTCTGCTTACCCTTTAGTGGTCAGCATGACGGTTTGCCATATTATTAAAAGTTTAAAACACTGACTTAATGAACTGACTACCTTAAACTTCTAGTGCCGGCTGGGGAAAGTGTTATTTTGTTTGGATTCATATTCAGTTAACAGTTACAAATTCGCCATGGTTTCCAAAAACATGTAGCACTACACATCAGAACTCTGCCTTCCGGCAATACAGGCCTGATGATATGTGATACTCTTTACTAAATTTGATAGTAAGTAAGATAAATCTTAGGAACTCTTTGTATATATAGATATGTATGTATAAATATATTTGACGACCCGTTTAGCTCAGCGACAGTTAACGCTGCATGCTGTGCTATGGGTCCTGGGGCCGAATCCCGGAAGGGACAAATGTTTGTGTAATGAGCATCAACATTTGTCTGAGTCATGGATGTATCTATGTTTGCATTTATAACAAAAAAAAACCTACCTACTATAGTACGTAGTATATCAACCATCTAGTATCCGTAACACAAGCCTCGTTGCTTAACTCGGAACTAGATGGCGCTGTGTAATAACGTCCGGAAATATTTATTTATTATTTATTTATGTCTCTATAATCTATAGCCCTCGCGTTCTTTCAAATTTCAACAATATTATGTTAAAATGTGTAAAATATTCAGTGGCACTCGGGCCACTGCTCACCCCTGCTACAACAAAAGGCGCCTGATGACGCGACACGTGGCGGCTGGGGAATTTGTGCTTACCCAGTTAGCGTAATCGGTGACATGATACCGTGGGTATGAAGTGAACTGAGATCGATGACGATGGAACACTAATCAGATTTCGTATGAAGATGCATTATTTCTTTGTTGATTATCATCGTCGTCATCATCAACCCATTAACGTCCCACTGCTGGGCACGGGTCTCCTCTCATTTTGAGAGGTATTAGGCTATAGTCCAACACGCTAGCCTACTGCGGGTTGGTAGACTTCACATGCCATCGAGAAATCTCTCAAGCATGCAGGTTTCCTCACGGTGTTTCCCTTCACCGTTTGAGCATGTGATAAATACGCACATAACTTCTGAAAAGTCAGTGGTGCGTGCCCGGGTTCGAACTCGAGACCTTTGACACGTCAGTCTACTGGTCACACCACTAGGCTAACACAGCTCTGCAATCATCTCTCCCGGATATTTGGCTGTATACAATACATAGATACTTATTACATCACAAGACTAAAATATTACATTGATAAAGGTTAAACATTCATGAAATAATGGCGGCGGTCCGCTAAGCGATATCTAACAGTTAGCATTATCAGTATTGGGGCAAGGTCCTTGGTTGTACCCTTGGATGCCAAAAAGAGGCAAAAGTTGATATTATTAAAGATTTCAGTAGACTAAAAGTCAAACCTGGCCCTATCACAATGTTGACTGCAACCCGATTACTTGGCAATACTTGCTTATATCCTAAGGATAAAATGGATTATCAGCTGATAACTGAAGCGTTTCTGTCTGAATCAGCACCGTTATAAAAACCGGGTTCGTTAAAGAGACTGACATCTTACTTAGTAAGAATCAAGATACTTTTAACCAGCTGTCGCCAGCGGTCATTCCGAACAAGAAGAGTGCATATTCTTTCCTGAAACGCCGGCAACGCATTTGCAAGCCTTCTGAAACATCAGAGGGCTTGCAAATGCATTGCCGGCCATTGACATTTGCAACAGCAAATGTCAATGGCCGGCTATGATCGCTTAGCATCAGATGAGCCTCCTGCCCGTTTTCCCCCTAATTCCCTAAAGAACTTGTTCTGGCAATGTCTCAAGAACATCAATAGGATAAAGATTGATTGCATTTAGCATATGCACCGCCTTTCTAATAAACACCGGCTCTTATTGTCCCGCAGAGGGCTAATTGATGTGAGAGCAGGAAACTGGTGGTGTGACCGCGTGGCGAGCTCAATGCATCGCAAATGAACATATAATGCCGATACTGCGCCATTTTGTGCGCTCAATGGAATAAAACGCGCAGGAAGCGGCCATGTCAAACGGCGCCGATTTGTATGACGGCAAACAGGGCTGTCGTCAACTACCTAATTTGTTTGGTGAGCTGATTGGGAAAGAAAGAACGATAAACTGTTTACTTTTGAGCGAAATTGACAAGAAGAATAAAATTATACACGATTTGTTACAACTTAGGAGCATGAAATCAGGATGGTAGACACTCATACTTAAATTTCACTTATTTAAAGTCATAATTTAATTAAATATTTATTTTGGACATTTCTCGACATTATGACACAATGCCATTTAGTTGCGAGCTAAGCAACGAGGCTTGTGTTACGGATACCAGTTAGTTTTTTTTTATAAATACAATAATATTATAGGTTATCCATGACTCAGATACAAATACTTATGCTCATCACACAAACATTTGTCCCTAGCGGTATTCGAACCTGGGACCCATAGCACAGAAGGCAGTCTTAACCGACGTCCTAAGTCGACAATAAAGACAGCTTCTTCTTTCACTTCACCGCTTTCTAGTGTTGTAGCTGGGAAGAAGCGGCGAAACAAACTCCTCAACAACATGTAATAAACTTGCAGGTGGAAAACAAGTATACTGCCTCTTAATGCTGCTCCGTTCACCAACTGTAACCTAACGCACTGCCACCCTGACAAATCATCTGTCAAATCTAATTTAACCTGTTATTTAATTGGCTGCATTTCTCTTCTAATGAAATTGGACCACATGGGACGCACTAGCTTGCAAATAAAAAAAGAATCATCAAAATCGGTTCACCCAGTTGTAAGTTCTGACGTAAGAAACATAAAAAAACACAGTCGAATTGAGAACCTCCTCCTTTTTTGAAGTCAGTTAAAAAGACCATTACATTGATTGCACACTGCTTTATTAGTACAATATTTGGCAAGGATACAAACTGCCAGTTAAATAAAATAACTTACATTTGAATTTTCTTTCTAATTCAAGATTGATGATTTCAAATAAAATATCTGAAAGTCATAGCGGCAACCCTACATCGAAAAAAATGTGACCCGCAAATTGGTAGGTGAAATTAGTAGGAATATTTGTCGCTGGTGTGCCATTGTCAGGGTTATCGCGTTTCAAACGACGCATGAATGAGATGAATGGGATCCGCGTAATTTCCAGTTTCATTGGTTTGTTCAAGACGCGTCGTGGAATGTGAGCGAGGAATTAAATCGAGCGACAAATTGACAGGACATACAGATCATCACGCCTGTCGCCTGAGAAGGGTTAGGTAGAGTTGTGCTAATGCACCCACATTTAGCCGGTATGTTTCATGGGGGCAAATCGACCGTGTTAATTAATAAAATTTATAAATACAAACTATTACGTCTGCACCCAAGGAAAAGAAGTCCACTACCACTGCGACGGTATGTTCTAGGTCAGAGAAAGAAAGAAAAGAATATTTTATCTAGCATTGTTTATAATTTTGAATTTTAAACAACTGCACAATTAATTAATGAATACCATAACCAAATATGTTATTCTATTCTAACTGAAACGGTTAACTAGGGGGCGAGCCTACTACCATGAACCAGGCATAAACCCAAACTCAAGAGAATTCTATAGAATGCCTAATATACCTAAATTTATTGATCTTAAAATCGAACTCTGGACTCAGCTGTAGAGGTAACGACCCAATAAATGAAATAGATATAACAGTACCTTAGTACATATTCTGTTGGTATTTTCATTAAAGTTACCCAATACTCGCTTAAAAAATACTTTCCATGCTTTCAATCAATCACTAAAACAGCAACACAATCGACCTATAAAGGCGACACATTCACAGCATCAAATTAGCCAGTAATGCCTTCCAATTCACGCGGCTCGTCACAAAAAAATGTCTGTAACAGGGAATTGAACCCGCACCCACCATAAATTCAGTCAAAGGCGAAATTAACTCACCGTGCGTTTACTGACGGTGTCAACACAGCACTTTGATCATGTTCGAGCTATTTCGCGTTCAAGGATTTTTCCTTTGTCAAGACTCGAATCGCGGGATGATTGACGGTCGATCCGCGGCGCGAGAACTGCTGAGCCACCATTACATACACCTACTATAACACCTGCCACTCAGAAACCCACCTTACAGCATCGCAATAAAGTTTTGACAAAGAAAAACTGACTGCAAATGTAACATTGCTATCGCGCGAACTAAACAAAACACAACTGCAGTTCGAAAATACAAAACCATTGCAAACTCGACTTTACTTTGCAGATTTTACAGCTCAAGGTAGTGTATGTAGGGTGTAGATGTAATTTTGTGGAGATCTAATAAGTGCACAGGTTTACTCCGCGTTGGAAAATGAGTTTCCCTGCGGCGCGGGGCGCGGGGGCGGTAATTGTCCCGGTATCAAAGCGGCTTCTGTGATGCCGCGGCGCCTTTTGATTGTTTTTCCCGGGGACGATCGACCGCTACTTTTTGCGGCACCACCTGTCCGCGGAACCGGGAATTGCGTACAGAAGTAGAACTAGCCACTATATGTAGCTTCAAATCTTTTATTGCTTAAACTAAAATATTTTTTGTTTTTTTTTATGAATGTTATTCCTACATTAATATAAACTAATAATCTGAAGATTATTAATAAATATGAATAAATTAAATATGAGTCATTTAAGCCTAATTTGGATTACGTATCTGAAACGTTGGAAGAAAGATGAGAAAAAGACATCATGAGAAAACCCACTTGCTTGATAGATTTTCTCGAAGACATGTGAAGTCTGCCAACCCGCATTAGGATAGCATGGTGGACTACATACTATAGCCTAATCTCACTCTAAAACTCTTATCTTCATTATGTGTACGCTACATAATTAAGATTTCGTTTTAAGGACGAGTGTAGTTTGAATGTTATGAAAATTAAAGAAAGGGGCATGAATGAAGTTTCAGATACATTTCTTCATACTCATCCATATCTCATTCTACATGATGAATGATACTTCTGCATTATATTTGTGCAATAATTTCGTAATCGCGTATTATACTCAAGTCGTTTCAGATACAAGTGACGATTATGTTAACGAACGTAATTGTTGTATTAACTAGGCGGTTACAACTTTGTTCTAGTGTGACAGGTTTAAAACCTAAACGTGTGCTGGTAGTACCGGTTACGGGACTGGCCGTAAACGTAAATTTATTAACGAGAACATAAAGCTGAATACGTAATGTAACGATGTTACTGCTATTATTGATAGTTTAAAATAGCAATTGAGCAGAATGTTAATGCGATCACTATTGCTTACAAAAGTGATCTACAAATATCGTTATGTAAATGTAAGTCTAAGTGTTATGTGAACATAAGTATAGTAAAAATTATAAATAACTAAAACTTCACTGTATCTCATATTTTTATAGAGTAATCTGTGGAAACGTCAT
The DNA here is from genome assembly GCA_905163465.1 of Craniophora ligustri. Lineage (NCBI taxonomy): Eukaryota > Metazoa > Arthropoda > Insecta > Lepidoptera > Noctuidae > Craniophora > Craniophora ligustri. The sequence goes on from LR990963.1 coordinate 1,580,870, forward strand.
GGATTGTACAATAATATAAGTAACTGGTGTATCTAACTATAGATGTAATACTCATTGTACAATTGTTGGTTTTCCCAAATAAAGAAATAAAAAAAAGAAGAAATAAATAAATAAATGTTGGTTGCTGTTGAAAGAAGAAAGTAAAGATATCTTTATACTTAAATCATTGAATCAGTGATAAATCTTTTTTTTAAATGATATTACCGAAAACAAGCTTAGATACGACTCGCTACATGGTAAGCGCTTACCTATGTTACCAGATGGTAATCGGTTAACGTAGCCTACAGGCGTTTGCAACACCAGAGGTGTCGCCAGCGCGTTATCGAAGCTGCAAGAACCGTGTCAGTTTTCTTAAAAATAGGTGAGTTACTAAACTGATATCAAATCGAATACCCATGCTGTCAGAATAGCCCCTAACGAGCTCTGTCAAACTTAGTCACTCGCAGAAACACAGGTATTGCTGTTTCACTGCGCTGTAGTTGTTTCTTATTTATCGACGACCCAATTAGTCCAACGGTAGTTAACACTGCCTGCTGTGCTATGGGTCCCGGGGTCGAATCCCGGTAGGGACAAATGTTTGTGTGATGAGCATAAACATTTGTATCCGAGTCATGGATGTATCTATGTATAATAAGTATGTATTTACAAAAAAAAAGTATATATGAAGTATATCAACCGACTAGTATCCGTAACACAAGCCTCGTTGCTTAGCTCGGAACTAGATAGCGCTGTGTCTTAATGTTCACTAATATTTATTTATTTATTTATCTACCATACAACCACAACGTGCCTTAGAGAAGGGAGGCTCGGTACAACTAATGTACCTATTATATTTACGTAGATCATTGTCTATCTACATCTTGTATATGGTCACTGTGTATATTTTTGATGTTTACATCATGACACAAATATTTATTCCGTATTTGTACAACATCTTCTGAATATCATCTCGATTGGTTTCAAAACAGAAACCAAACTGTTTGTCTCACGCCAAGTGTTCTCGGAAATACTGCGCTTGTTTTAACCAACTACTCAAATTGAGAGAGGGGTTGTGTTTTTACTGCAATCTGAAACAGTGGTTCTCAAAAGTTCCTGTAGCGAAGAATACCTAAGTACAGAATGGACATTCTCAGCGACCTCATACCTTCTCCAGACCAACACCTTGAAGCCTGCTTTCTGCGGCCTTGGGTTTGCATCCCAATGGGGGCAAATGTATGTGTGTATGATAAGTATGGACAATTCTATGTATAATAATATGTATATATTTACAAAATAATAAAAAATATATATAGACTATCCGAGGCTTGTGTTATTTATACCGATCTAGTATAAATAACACAAGCCTCGTTGCTTAGCTCGGAACTAGATAGCGCTGTGTCATAATGTCATGGTATATTGATTTTCTTATATTGTGCAACTTGAAAAAAGCTCTTCTTTCTCTCGTCTCTTGGCAAAACGTTGAGCACCGTTGTTTCACAGCCGGACATGTTTGCTCGCAGGCGCCTCCGTCCGTGGCAGAATATTGTTTTAAAATCGATCCCCGTAACTTGAGAACTCTCCTATTTACTCAGTTTTAAACACAAGTCAACAACCATGTTTTTGCTTAGGGCTGATAGTTTTGGAATGTTGAATTCCGTATGGAAGCTTGTGAGAAAGTTTTAATTATTAATAAATAAAATACGAGTAAGACTAGCCTGTAAGGGAGTTCGGAAAATTCATAAAACATTATTTTTCAGCTCACATATAAAATTGCTAGTCAGTTATGATCACTCTCTTTCCTGAAAGGCCTGCCGGAAACGCATTTGCACGTCTTTTGGTGTTGCAGATGTCCATGGGCGACGCTGAACACTAACCATCAGGTGAGGTAGGAGGTTCACGTGACTGACTGTACTATAGATTTTTTTTATGGATTTAAATCCATTAAAAAATTAAGTTTAGTGATTTTGATAACAATAAGATCTAAATACTTATAGTTAATATGTGTATTGTAGTTTGTAAGTAAATGTTCCCTGCAGCATAGAACGTGGCTTCGACTTCATGGGACTTCATCATCAAATGCCAATTAATGTCTCTGGCAACTCTCGTTAACATTTAACAATTTAAAAAAAATACTAATGCGCTTGTCAAAAAACAGTAATGCGCTTTTTGAAATCAATTATGTGTTCAGTTTTGACTGCTTTAGTGATTCCTATTTGATTATATAGACAGATACTTCGTAAATATTATATACTCAGAATTTGAATTATAAGCGTGGGTATAGTAAAAATATTTTTTACAACAAATTTTCACGAGTTATATTGTAAAGACCCAATTCTCAAAATCAAAAATCAAAATCAAAAGGTTTTTATTTCATATGAACTTTTTCAAGCATTTATAAAACGTTATAACTCTAGTTGCACGGTTCCAAGAAGTTGATCTCATGGAGAAGAACCGACAAGAAACTCCATAGACATTCTTTTAAAAAGAAGGTATTGTTACATTATTTGGTAATAATTATGCGAGGTCAATGTAAAAAATTCATGTCTTGAGATGTCAATAGTCAAAGATATAAAAAAGAAAAGTAATATGGTAAGAATAATTCTCTAGACTGAACAATACACTGAACTCACATTTACAAAAATTATAACAATTGAATGGGGGCGTGAAATACGCCATAATAAAATGCTACAAGCTATGTCTTTAAAAAGACAACGTATTTGTAATGGAAACAACCTCACGGTACCAGGGAGGCCACATGCACACCAGTATCTACATCCACACATTCCTATCGTCAACATATTCTGGAAACTTGAAATATATATACCCCACGTATACGAATTCTAACTTCTAATAAACATTACAATTTTGAACAGTGCCAGCCCTGGACGCCAGTTTATCAGTGTGTGCAGTAACGCGAGATAGTGGAGATGTTTAAAAACATCTCGCGGACTGCAGTAACACGAAGCACGGACACACACCAACAGGCCGACAGTTCCCACGTCTGCTAGGAAATACTGCTTCGGAAAACTGTTAAAGGAAAACACGGAAAAGCTTCACTTATTGCCTGCTATCTTTAAATGTGAAACATACTGGCTGTGTTCACATAATACTTACTTATATTCAACATAGCAATGTGGTTTTCTGGAAAAACATCTCATTGAATTTATTCAGATCTCATGAAACGCCATAATGTAAAGCAACCTGAAACAAACTTAAAAGGAGAACAATCTAGGACCTATGTATGTATGTATACCTACTTCAGAGATAAGTTAAATCCATAGACAAATATACACCCAGTTTCAATTCACTTATTCCTTGTCCATGCAAAGGTTATAAATATCGCTATTTAGGGATAATAAGACCGCCATTATACTCTTATCATACATACATTCACGCTATTTTCCCATGGAGGTAGACAGAAACTACAAAATGCCATGCAATACGATCCCTGCACACAACTTTTGCTACGTCCACAATCATACATCCACTCGCGCTGGTTACGAGTACTGCGCACCTGACCAATTCGATGGAATACCTTATGATATTAATGTAATAAAGCATTTTCTATCTACGTATCTATACATGCAAACGTACACTACACAACAGTATCACGTGAGTGATTGGCTGTTAAACTATCTCCGCACGAAACAAATGATCGCATGAGCTACTGTGAAAATTGGCATTTGTAATCGCATTCACGAGATACCAGCAAATGGCCATAAAAGCATGCTATTGACCACCAAATAGGTGGCTTATTTATAGGCAATTAGCCATCCGGAACAAACGATCACTTGAGATGCATCACATAACGTAGTCATATGGAGTCGCTATAGACTATTCAATAATTACACAGACATGCCACATTACAGTGCAGACAAAGAAAAGTCTAAATGATACCTACTTTTCGTTTTGCAATTGCAATGAGGATTGATACCTAAAAAAGTTATTTTCAGTACATAGAAATAACGACAACATCAGAATAAACTGGTTTTCAGGGTTTTCAGTTTTGTAGTTCAACGTGTTCTCCACCCATCCATAAAATAACCTCACCAGTTCAGTTAATCCTTACATATCGATTGGTTTATCCTTGTTATTATTTAGCCACAAGGCTCTTCCACAATGTATAATATGAATTATGTAGCAAACACCTTTTAAGCCAACAAAACCTAGTGCTTAAAGTTATGGTGTCATAATTAAGTGCAGTGTTCCGAGACAGACGAACATACGCTTGTCTTGTTGAACATAAACCTAGCGACATGTCTGGAATTAATTAGACATTGAACACGACGCTCAATAGTTAACTGAACAGTTTCATTCTGTTCAATTTTTGCTAGACATACACAGCTGTCTTTAGACTTTGTAATAATTCTGACTTCACAATCTTGTCAATTCTTAGAATACTTTCTTTTTTTTATTAAAAAATTAAGGCTATGATTTTTTGCGTGAAAAAATGCATATGGTTCTACAGCTTTCGAAAGCCATTTTAAGCCTCATAGGATAAATACAACAAGGATAAGCCATATAAGACCTCGGTAGGTATATTATACTTCAAAAAGTATTAAATAAAATTATTAAATATCTCTCCCATCTTCAGAAATGCAATATGATGTAATGTGAAAATTAAAATTATTGATTTACCATAGTACCTTTATTGATATTATTTAAGGTACTGTGGTCTCTAGCTACTGTCATAATCATACGTTCAGAATTCTTTACAGCATTTGTGGTCCCTAGCTACATGTGGTTTATTTCAGTAAAACCTTTCTCATCAATTTCCTAGTACCAAAAACAATATTTAACATTGTTGTCAGGCAAAAACCTATGTTTAATCATTATTATTATCCATTCTTTGCATCGCAATCCCGGTGGCGGGACATAACGAACAAAATGCATTTGAATTAATATCATTACCCTATAAGGTATAATGAGAATACTAGTTTTTTTAATTCCGCATCGTACTGTGCTCATTAAGTCCCATATGCATACAATACTTATCAAACACTACCTATAGTAGCTTTTCATTTTATTTTAATCAGCTTACACATGTGATTAGTATAGAGTGGCCATAAAATTAAATATAAGGATGTTAACCGGGACATGTACAGGAAATCTAGAAAAGATAGAGATAAAAAAAGATCTCTTATTACAAAGCCCTAAAATATAAACAAAAAAAAACTTATAAGCATGTAAAATATGTAACATTATTTAGACTGTCGATTATTATCTGTTAACTAACATATTTGTTTAAACAAATCCAAAATATTTTTTTGTCAAAATGAATGTTTTTATGTTGATTATGATATTTTTTATATCTACTCGTATAATGGGACTTCTTTTACTTTTTATCTAGTCCCTACTAAATAAGTATGTATGGTTTCGAACTGGTAGGTACAATTTTCTAATGGGTCAGGCCTCCAACTGGGACATATCCCGGCGTATCGAGACGTATGGTCACCTTAAATTAGTAGTCAGTTTGTGGGAGGCATAGATATGCTGAGTAGGATAGCTAAAAAGTTAAATAATAAAATGATATGTTGATAATCTACATCGATATAATAGGCATAAGTCCATTAGAGGAATTTCTGTTTTAGAGACTGTCATACAATGTTTGTTATAGGTAATGCAATTGATAATATGAACCGATTAGAATTCTTTTGCGGGAATAAATAGGTATCGTTTAAAAAAATACACTATTTTTTAAATTTGTTTTAGGTTATTGTGAAATGAAGTTTATTAAAACCTTATTTAAATAAAATAGTTTTATTTCAAGCTAATATTAAATTAAATTATTAATATGCACACAATTTTTAAAAAATCCGAGTTTTCAAACACGTGCAATTCGATCTCGATATAGATAACTTGGCAGTTTAAAGTTTAAACTACCGCGTGCAATTTAACTAAAAACATAAAAGTTTCATATAAACTTTGCACCCCGTGAATTTTCAAAAATCCTTTTTTAGCGGATGCCTACTTCATAACATCTATCTGTATGCCAAATTTCTGCCCGATCCGTCCAGTGGTTTGGGCTGTGCGTTGATATATCACTATGTCAGTCAGTCAGTCAGTCAGTCACCTTTGAGTTATATATGTTTAGATAACGTCACCTACAATTGTTTTTTACAAACTTCATTTATTTTATCATTGTTCCATTTCATACATTCACATGAACTCATCAACTCCGTTACCACACCAAGAACTTTCAATTACAATCCGTCAGTCATTACTGTAGTGGGTCTTGTCCTCCCCAACCTGTAATTATAAGAGATGACTACACTTCGTTCCCTTCCGTTTAATTAAAAAAAGATTACCTACACATATTTTTTTTTTGCAATTTCTGTATTAAATGCATCAAGTGTTTAGGGGTCAATATGACTTGCTGTTTTTTTAAAGTGGGGTTAGTTTTTTGTTTTGACGGTAATGCGATTCGAAACTGTGTTTTCGTGGCTTCCCCTTAATTAGTAGGGGTATAGGTTTGATGTTTTTGTTTCGAATTAAAAGTGATCTAGTGGTCATTTTAACCTTTATTGGCTAGTACATAACTACATAGACCATGGTGAACCGTCTATTACCCCATCAAATAAACAATGATGTAATAGTTGATTTAGAGTCTAGACCAATCGAGTAATAGTCGATATTGTTCAGGTCAGAGACACAGACAGAAACCCATAGCGGCTACTCATAATTCCATATCATCATCATCATCACATCAACCGTTAGACGTCCACTGCTAGTCATAGGTCTCCCCCAAGGATCGCCACGACGACCGGTCCTGCGCCACCCGCATCCAGCGGATTCCAGCCACCTTTACCAGGTCGTCATCCACCTTGTCAATAATACTTTGCTTGACAGTTGCATGGAACCCAAGACCTGACCCTCAACAGCTCAATAGCTTTGACCAGTAGGTTGACGAAGTAACGATTAAGATATTGACGATGTACGATAAAAAAAATGCTCTTTGGTCCCAGAATTGCCCCAAAATATCTCATGATAATAAAGAATAAGAGATAACAATATAAAAGAGACACTCAATGACATAATTACGTTTTAAAACTCCCACCAAAATTGACAACTCATGGTAGAAAAATAGAACAAAAAATGCCATGGCGCCACGCCACGTGAGAACTTGGAAAAACATAGAGATACCCTCGTAATTTAATACTTAAATATTATTTTTTTGCAATGTTCTAATGTCATATCGGAAGTATCTGTCTGTTTGTTTAGGCGAGCCTGTGTAAGTAAAATAATATTGAGCGATGTCGTCGGAAAACATTAATGTATTGCTCTTGTTGTTTTTGCAAACGATTAACTGTATTCCTGTCTGAGTAAGGACTTTGTTTCCCCTTTTCTGTAAAAGCGTATACAGTATTGAGTTTATTTGTATAAGATTGTATTGGCTCGAAGGAAAAAAGTATTATCTCGTCTAGCCTTAAATACAAAAACTCAGAAATGTAGAGGGTTTGAATCATCAACACGATGTGACTCTTTGATAAATAAATAATAAATTGTCTTTAACGGACAGCTCCTTACTATCTATACAAAAAAATACGGTTTTTTTGTCCAAATTCCTTACACTTGGCGACCACTAGTACCTAAGTACTTTACTTATAGACCTGCCTCATTGTAATGTCAATTAGAATTAGTTATGCCATCCTCCCATGTTGATATTAAACGTTTAGCATATGCCTGATAAGTACCTAATGAAATTACTTACCATATTCGATCATGTTGATTCGACATGCTCTTTACTAAAAACATGTCAAATAACATGTTGTTGAGACTTGCACAACGAATCTGTAACCAATAATGAATTTGTGAGCAACAAAATGCATAGTTTGAATTCAACTTGTGTGGGCAGCTAACGTTTTTACTTCTAAATTAGCACGAAATTGAATGAGAACTCATGCTCTGAGCATAAAATATAGCAGTTCTAGGTAATCATACACTGCGTGTTAAATAGGCAGTAGGAGCAACATGACAGGACGGATGCCGTGGCGCCGGCCGAGATGAGCAGTTGGGGCGTCTCAGACACACACCCATCCTCGAGCGAGTGGCTCAAGTCAGAGACGAAAGAGGGATTTGTAAAGTGGCCTTTATTTTGGCAAATAGTGACCTAATATGGGGTAGACATAACATGAACAAGAACAAGACACAATTAATATTCTTGGATATATAATGGCGAAAAATATGGAGCTTTATAACTATTTTTCAAAAAAATTATTAGTGTAATGATAATGACATAATTTCTTAAAAGGCATGGTCGTTTTATGTAGAATAAAATAAGAGAGACTCTCAGCTAACTGATCACTATAACTAAATCGAACAATTAATCTACAAGGTAGGCACTTAAGGTACTATAAGGTATGCACTTTCCTAGAAGCTGATCAGATTATAGTAGAAAAAAAAGAGTTTGAAAGATACAAACAATCAACCAATAGGTATCCAAACCAAATTAAAACCGCTGCCGCTTATGCCTTAGCCGTTAATTTTAAAGTGTAACACGATCATCGGCAGGTCGTAAGGCGATCGCTCGACTAACATCACTCGTGTCACGCAGTAATGAACTGCTAAACACAGTGTCAACACGTCCGCTATATATAGAACTCAATAGGTACACGCTTTAAAAACTAACCTCTGATCTCTCTTAGTTGTGAGGGAAATGACAGCTATCAGCTGTTCCGTGAGATAAAGATATCATAATAACCTCTGAAGAGAAGACGTTCCAAGGAGGTCTCAGCTTCAATTTGAAGAACGGAGCAAGCGCCACAGTTTCCTTTTAAGCGATCCACAACATCCCAAGTACAAAGTCTGACAGCAATAACGCATTAAATATAGATAGACCAAGAGTGTACCTATTGGTCTTGGTCCTCGATTAGAAATTACTGGCAAGCAAAACTATCCACCGTCCTAATCACAACCAAATTATCGGTAACATCAAAATCCTAACGTAAACGTAGCTTAATGAACGATGGGGGGCGCAAATTACTGGCCGCCAGCAAACAGACTGCAACAATCAACCCTTCACTGTTTGCCGGGCCTCCCAGACCCCAGCCATGAATAATTCATACGACGTGACAGCTAATTGTAATGAAATTTACCTCCTCCCACCACCCCCGCGGACGTCATCGGTTTCTATGCAATTTTTTGCGCCAAAAAGAGCCGTTGGAGCGTTAAATTTCTTGAGAATCGATTTAACAATTGCATATCGGATATTTATACGTTGCTTGCAGTTTGTTTGTATCATGATTGTGGCTTGTTAATTGTTGCGATGAATTTATGTATTAGATACACGCTCGAATGTTAAGTTACGTTAAAAAAAATCTAAAACAAAACAATTGTGGCCATGTTTTATTCACGTTTCTGGAGTTTAACGTTCTGGGTACATCATTAATAGCTTGAATAAGTCAAAAGATAGGTTACAATGCTCGTTAAAACGTACTGAGAAATAAATTATTACTAAGCTTACCATAGACGGCCAATCTAATTACGCTAAAATAAAATTATGGATAATCGATTGGCAGAATCGAAATAATAAAATTTTATCTATAGTGTACCTACACTATAGATAAAATTGTAACTGAAACTAATCGATTATATCTTGTATATAGTCGATTAGTTTATTCATCGATAAGCAAACATTCAAAGACTATTCTCTCAATTAAAAATAATCATTATCAAAAATACGAGATATCATTTATATTTAATAACAAAACAGCAGCATGTAACCCTACGCGGCGACAACGGTTAGAGAGCAAGTCTTATTATTTTATTAGTTCACGCGCGATTTAATCACGATTGTTGGTTTTGGTAAGTTAATAAGAGGGGGGTCGGTCGGGCCGCGGGTGACGAGTCGCGGGGTCTTTATGACACCCGCGCGCGGTGAAACGGTTAACTTGAACGGGTGAATTGTTAATACGGAATATGATTAATAAGGAATTTAGTTAGATTTGTCCATCTAGCAAAATCAAAATTAACATACTTATATCTATGTACATATTTCGGTTTCTTAGCGGCAATAGCAACTATGATTGAAATTGTATCTTAAAGTTGATATACAGATCATTTTATATGGATTTTAGATATTTAATGGATCATGATTATCTTAAAAATTAACGAAAAAGAAATTCCTACAAAACTAAATTGTATAAACAAGACACATCTTCTTGTTTCTTTTTAACTTTAACGGGACCTAGCCAAAGGGATACCAGTTCCTATCTTGAACACGTAAAGTTTTATTTTTAAATATCGGAAAGTTAATAATTCGCAAAGGAAAAATATGTTATTAGATATGAAAACCAATGAACCCTATAAAAACGTTTATTTACGCATGTTATCACTACAAATGTCTGTCCGTAAATATATAATTTTATTTCAAAATCTATTCATGCGAGTTTAAGTAATCAGAATATTCTTATTTGTATATCTATATGTCTGTTTTAGTAATTATTTTAAGTTTTTAAGTAAATAACAGCCACATTTAGAAGGTAAATAGGTAGCTAGCTAGGTAACGCATTGGCATTGAAAGCTAAAAGAAAGAAAACAAGATCTTTTATCTTTTGGTCGTCCTCAAGCCTCCTTAGATCGTAACAATAGATGTTAACGTTTTGGTGTTGGCCACACAATGTCATTTTTTACTTCGAAATACAAATTTATTTTTGACAGCTGTCAATCTCGTAATCAATTTGAAATCAACCTTAAATAAACGACTAAAGGGCCTTGTATCGTTTGTAGTGAATTTACTAGAGATGTAATTCAAAGTTGGTGTACAATAATTTTGGGGAGAGCGGGGCGTTATCGCATTTCTTCGTGTCCATCTATTTACTAATGACTTCCGGCGTCAGCGTCAGGTGCTCCCCTACCTCCCCTTTCTAATGATTTTTTCGTGTATGGTTCAATATTTGAACATAGAATACATAACGACCTATTTTCGAAAAGGGTACTTTTATAATAAGTAATAATAATTGTTTTTACTGAGTTATGACGAGTCAAATTATTTAATACTTATATTATTGTAGTGAATTCTAATTAGGTATGTTTATCCCGATTGGTATAGCGTATGATTTAGAGCGAGTAGCTGATTACTAGAACATTCGATTTGTGACATATTTAATTTAATAAGTATTCTTACTTAGTCGGCTTGTGGAACTAAATACCTACCTACCTGTAAGCTGTATAAATATTTTATCTATGCCAGAGGCTAAAAAAGGGTCTAAATGCTAAAATTTATTAACACAATATAACGTTATATTATTTTGCTTAAAATTAAACGAAATTGAAACTCCTTAATTATAAGTATGTAGGTACTCTTTTAGTAGTTTCTAATTATTTAATTAAATCACACACGATTTCGACACACAGCACATCGCGTTATAAAAAATAATAGTCTAATAAATTGTTTATAATTTCGATTAAACCGAAAGTATAAACAATAACAACGAAGTAAGTTTCTTGTATCAAATATTACGTAAGCATACGAAACACAATCTAGCCGCATATTATTTATACTATTGCTTTATTATAAATCTAATAACTGCACTAAAAGTAGATATGTATCAGAATTTACATTATTTAGTCTCTAGGTACTTATTTAGTACATAACATTACAAACCATTGACATAACTATGCAAATAACACCAATTTTCGACGAGGTATATCAATTACATAACCCTGCACAGCCAATTTGAATCCTAACATCACACAATAAAGTCTAATTTGAGATAAGTTGCACAACAAAGAACTAGGGTATCGCTTTCAAGAATACGGACACTCACAGTGCGATACGCGACCCTATACCGTAGCAGTAAAGTTTATTGTTGAAGAAATTTGTTTGAGAAGAATTAGAGTATCAGTTACAGGATTGGCTGACATCGACCCCGCCCAGTAGGGCAGTATCCATTTCACACACACCTAAAGTCCACCCACTGACTAACCGAGAACATAACGACTTGTAATCGATACAAAAGCACATGGCCAATCAAAGACAACGGTACTACAGAATAGGGACGCTCTGTGATTTATCTGTGACATTCTAGATTTAAAACGTTGGAAAGGACTTCTTGGCGGGAAAGTAAAGGGGGCTAAACTTAGCAGTTTTGATTTGGTTTCTAAAATTCTCGTAACAGCAAATTGAAAAATAAACGCGAAATTTTTAAGGTTTTATGTGTGGATGTTTGTTACTCTTCCACGCAAAAACTGCTTAACGGATTTGGACGGAATTTAGCATACAGATAGCTTATAGATTAACAAATAGACTATGTTTTATACCATGCGGGCTAGCATAAATTATTGGTGAATATAATTCGTTATACCTTTGTGTATAGGTGTCTGCTAAAAAAACAAAATGAAAAATGTAATCATAGGAATAGGTATTTTTTCTAAAAAGTAGCAATTGCAATGTCATAAAACTTATTAAAAAACCCTTTACAATTATTTTTAGGTTAGCTATGGCTGTTGTTTCCTAAATTAATTCTAAATAAAAGTTTAAAATTGTAAGTAATTTCAATAAAATACGGTAAAATTATTTAAGTAGCCTAAATGTTTGGATAAAAAACACCGTTTTTAAGTACCCTAATTAAATATTCAACACGTCACATCTCAACTATGGAGTCACGCACGGTCCAGTTGAAATAACACGCAGCATCCCATTTGTTTTGATAATCATCCCGTTTGGAGATAAACAGGTCTATTATCATAACAAACTCGAGTTTTTATCTTGAACACAACCCAGGTTTTTATTATAAAGTAAAAGGTAAAAAAAGCAATCATTATTTTTTTGTATTTATAATTTGGATGACCATAGAGTATTAGTGGACAATAAAACCAAACGTGACCGTAGACAATAGAAATAAGTTGACCCAAGTGACCATAGAGATAATAAATAAAGGAGGCCGAATGATATCAATGACTCAATGTTGTCGTTTGACCAGCTGTCTCATTTACATGAATAAATAAAATTAGATATCATTGAAATATTTTTTCTGTACCTATTTAAGAGTATTCCGTGAAGCTCTATATTTTATTCTAGACAATATACCTATTTATTAAAGTTATTTAGAAACATAATTATTATCCTACAGGTCTAATGTATTTCATCTTTAAAATTCTGTACACTTAGTTTGCAATAAAGAGTTTGAATTTGAATTTGAAACTTTATAAATTACCTACCTAAGTATTTTTAGGGAAAAAGGGGGCAAACGGGCAGTAGGCTCACTTGATGGTAAGTGATCACCGCCGCCCATGGACATCTGCAACACCAGAGGACGTGCAAATGCGTTGTCGGCCTTTCAGGGTAGAATATGCCTACTTAAGTTTGAGAATTTATCACATTACAAATTTACAGCAAAATTGTTATTGAATTGTCTTCCATGGGTTTATTTGTCATATTTTTGAACTGACACACATGTCTATTTAGTGTCCAATGTGTGAACAAATGGACATATTAACATTATTTAAAACTACAAGAAACAAAAACTATATTTATCATTCATTATGTTGTGACGGGGACAAAATAAGGGAAATTGTCTGTAATGGTCTACTCATCTCTTTTTACGAGACATGCGGTGTCTAGAAAACCAGCTTATTATAATAACAACAGATGATAAATCAATTAATACAGACGTTTTATAGTTCGAGTCGTCAGAGACAATTGTTAACTTTGAGGTACTTTCTAGACATATTTTAACCGTGTTAAAACACATAAACTGTTGGTTAAAATACTACTTGACACATAAACCGTATCGGGGGCGCCACAAGGAACTAACAATGAAATAAAGAAAAAAACATTACCTACCTTAAAATGTTATTCTTGTAGGCTTTTGGGAAAAAATATAAAACAGTATAATTCATTTTAGTTATTTAAATCACTGTTGTCTTAAATGCCAAAAACAAATTTCAAATAAACCTTTTCAAGGAAACGGTTAACCGTTTCAAAGCTGACTTTATTTGTACTAGGTATTCCGTAATGGTGATTAGATATATTATAAGTGTATTAACCATTTAAAATAAAACCTATTACTTTCAATTTATTTGCACCAAACACAAAACTAATAATGACGAATATAACGCATATACATATTTTGATTCTTTTTTAGTTCAACAATTTTACCATAGAGTAGGTACTTCAATGAGTTTGTAGCACTCCATAAATAAGCCTCCTTCCTTGACAAGGAATAGATAACAGTTGTCTAGAGCGGAAACATTCGCCGTGTCCGGTGCGCCACTAGCGCCATGGCAGTATAAAATTTACAACTTCATAACACTCGCCGTGATAAAAATGTTTTACAGTTATAAATACCTACAATATGACGATAATATGCAGAAATAGTATGTACAATTTCTATGATTTGTGGTGTAAATATGATAAACTTTTTGTGTAAAGTAGCTGTAAAAGGCTAGAAATTTCGAGCTTACATGCGTCGGTATTTATCACATGCTCAAATGGTGACGGAAAACATCGCGAGGAAACCTGCATGCTTTAGAGAATTTCTCGATGGCGTTCTAAGTCTGCCAACCCTCATTAGCGTAACTCGATGGAATAGCAAATGAGAGGAGACCCGGCCCAGCAATGGAACAAAATTTATTTAATTGTACATTGACTCTTATTACCACAATAGCTAATATCACAAAGTCTGTGAGCGAACTGCAATAAAAATAAAATAATGATTTTTTATTATAAAATAACTACCTCAAACATCACATTGATTATTATGAACATCAGTCCATTTTTCATAACACGATATTTTTGTCATAAGCACTATAATCATACATATAATTATGTACCGTTATATTTTGTCTATTATGAATATCTATCCAAATATTAACTGCTCTCTTTTCATTCAAAATACTCTTACCTACACTGACTGATAAATTAGTTATCTTACCATTTTAACATTATAAAGAAGACTGTGAATAATTCAGGGGGTGGTACTACAATTTATCATACACTACATTTTATAGCTTACTTGAGTAATACTAAAGTCTATTTTAAGTGGTAGATTAAATGTTAATTGACATAACAAAAAACTGTCAAGTCCTAGTTGCTGACTTACAATGAGGGTTCTGTTCAATAAACATATTACATGTAGGTCTAATCGTTGCCTGTATAAAAGCTGTGATAGCATAGAAGTGTGACTGTGTAAACTGAGAAGTCAGAGTTCCTAAATTCGATCCCAAAGTAGGTTCACAACACTGATAAATAAATATTAATTCCACTACAAAAGAAAGATACATGTAGATGAAACCATGTTTTAGATCTTGTGAAGATATCACCTAACAATAAAAATACCAACATAAATAGGTATAGCTTTAGGGAGCTGGTCCCGTATAACAATGTTCTCAATCGAATGGTTTTCTTAGGCTCAGTTCTCTGTCCCGTTAGTAGGTACATTTGCCGATAATTAAAAAACCAGTCGTAAATACTAAGTTGACACAATTTACAAGCTGTTTTAGTTGCATCAAGTTATGTGTTCCATTAGCAATATTTTATGAGAAAATAATAGTAGAACGAAGCAATAATTATTTCATAATATCGAATTACTAAACGACTATAAAACTGACTAACACATATGTAGGTTATGTATGAGTTATTTAATTTTTTAATGTGTGCATTAAAGAAGAAGGGGAAGACAATTAGCGCTTACATAATGTAAATAATAATAGGCTAAAATTTTAAAGAATTGAAAAAAATTATGAACCACTGGTGATTCATACATTGTTGTATACCTATCGATAATTACTGCGATACCAAAACGTTGAGTTTTCAAATTTTAAAAGAAGAAATAAGGCTACTGCATTAGGTAGGCCGGTGTTTCCTAACTGAAACCGTCTGAGAAGATACACCGGATCAAACTCAAAGAATCATGATCTCTGA
Source organism: Craniophora ligustri (assembly GCA_905163465.1). Lineage (NCBI taxonomy): Eukaryota > Metazoa > Arthropoda > Insecta > Lepidoptera > Noctuidae > Craniophora > Craniophora ligustri. The sequence continues at coordinate 1,596,714 of LR990963.1, forward strand.
AGTCCAGACGCACTAAAATCTAATATGCGAGTGTCACTATGAAATGTCAATGAAAATGGCCTTTAGAGGAAAGCAGTATAACAGTTTTAAAGAGACATAGTCCCAGCCGACGGCACGCATACATCAGTCATCGTGTCGGTTAACCATAATGTAGGGAGCATTACGACCCCTCGACTAGCCAAAAGGTGGTCATAATCACTGCCCCATGGGACCCAGTGCTGCACGTAAGACGAATTGCCGGATAAGAGTTACTAATCATTCACACACGTTTATTTAAGTTCCAAAGAGGTCCGCTCCAAGGCAGAATACGGAATAACTTAAACCCTAATTTATATGAAACCTAAAAAAAAAAGTAATTAAGGAGAAGTGTTTCTATGTCTAATGTCATGTTTAGCAACATAATCATTCGTCACGGTACCTCTCCAAGGCTTCAGATAATTTTATTTTACGTTCACTTACAAAAGCTGTCGCGATATTAGCAGCGCCATCTATGTTGCGATGAGCAAAACTCCGCGACAGTTACTGAATGTTAAAATAAACTAGGTATGTTTGGACAGAAATTATGAAATACCGTTCGTTATTCGAAGTACTTTTTTATCACAAGTGCTTTTTTATCACGTTTGTGCCATCGATAGAGGCAAGATTGGCTTTCATACTTTCATATAACATGACGCATCAAATACACGTAATAGAAAATGTAATATAATAATATAACCAATTTAATAAGGTCCAATCTTCCATAACCCACAGATACCTACTATAAGAGTAGTAATATCTAAGACCGACAATAAATGCAAAAAGGTTTAATAAAGTAAGTAGGTAACTATTCATATGTAGCTATTCTGAATTCTATAAAATAAAGAGCGCACCTACAGTGTCACGTAGCTAGCCAGCAAAACCTTCTCAAAGTCTGTATAATTGTCATCATTTCAAGTAGCCGAGCTGAGCTGGCGTGAAACTGCGAAGCGACACGGGCGCCCTCTCGTGACTGTAACGAAGCCACTCCGTTGACTGGCAGCTGCCCGTCACTTTACTGGAGATTATACTAGTTATTTTTTATAGTCTGTGCACGTTTGTTAAAGAAAAAATACCTACACTAAATTGTTTCGCTTTTTAAATTGGGAATGAGCTGAAATTGAAAATGGAATGTCGGTCTGTTTTGACAGCTTTCAAATTATACTTAGAATTGGTAACAGTTATTTTTAATTGTTGGTATAAAATATAATTATTTTTACCTGACTGCGTCAGAAAGTTAATATTTCTACGTTTATTAGGTATTATAACAATCCGTAGGTAAATATATCAATTCTAATCTCTAACAAAAACTAATTAACACCCGTCAACTTAAAGACTTCTTTTGTATAAAAAGCTCGAGTGCCAATAAAAGAAAAATGAAGAAGAAAATTAATTGTTATCTGTGTTCTGTTCGCGCCATGGACGCGAGCGCTTCATTACTGGACGGGGCCGAGCAAATTGGGTTCGTTAGCGGATCCCGCTCGCCACCAGTTTTACAAGCTACTATGAATACCTGAACGTGTGTTGTTGGCTGAACTATAAGAACGGAAAATTTGATTTTGTTAGTTTTGATAGGTACACGTTTTTTTTGGGTAGGTAGGTAGGTACGTTTTTCTTTTGATCAAATCTTTAGTCTCTGATCCAAGACTAATTAATAATTGCCTGATAGGCACGCAATAAAATGGAACAATGAGATAACATGATGATACAGTTCAGGTAGACTGGAGTAAAAGAGCCGAAGATCGAGCTCTGTGGCGTTCACTAGGGGAGGCCTACGTCCAGCAGTGGACGAATAGTAGCTGATGATGATGATGATGATAGTTCAGGTAGTCAGCAATCTTTATTAATTTTAGAAAACGGTACGTTATATATGTATGCAGTACTTACTTAGGATCCATTAAATTAACCGGTTGAATACTGACACTAGAAAGCAATAAATTATCACTTTTTTTTCGAACACTTTCACTTTTTTCAATCAAAGTCATGAATATTCATTTCATTTCATTAAAAGTTTATTTCAGCACCTTTCTAAAGTTCATCAAATCAAAAAACAGTCTGCAAATGTACCTATATCGATAAGAAATATAGAATAAATCAGTGAGGGTTATATAAAAGTATTTTCTTAAATAAATGTATCAAAATTCGTTACAAATCAACTAGGCAACAGAACCCATTAGCCACTCAATATAACTCAATAACCCCGAGTCAATAATAGTAACACTATACACGACGACAAAATGGCGGCGAATGACATCTTTTAATAAATTCACGGGGATAAAGTTGAAAATCGAACGCAATATTATTTCAAATTACAACGTCATTGTACATGGCACGATTGAATACAATATAGTAGGGTATATAGACGGTGTAAAATAACATTTTGAATAAATCTTTTTGTAGGGGGCGCCATAATAGGTGTTACGAGCTCTCGCAACGAGTGACGCACCCTTGTGGAGGAAATCAAAATGCTGGGTCGACGTTTAGGAGTGGAATGGACATATTAATATGATTTTATATGCACGATTGTATGTAAATCTAGTAAAGAAGCAGCCGTTTGGTTTAGGAAAGAATTGACTTCATGCTTCAACAATTTGATGTCGCAAAGGTTGTAGAGTCAGAAATTTAATTCTACGCAATAAGATATGTGTCAATGAAAATTAAATGTATGCACTATAGCAGAAATGCATAAACGCTATATGTATACATAAAACCTTTAACTATAAGTAGGAAATGCCTAGTTCTAAAGATAACAACAGTAATAATACTACTTAGCACAGGTTTTCACGAAAAAATAAAAATGACTATATTTTTTATCGTAAATAAGCCTCTCATGTCCCACAAGCTCTCTAGCACAACACCTAACAGGCAACGCGAACTCACAAACGAAGTTACACAGTCAAGTAGGTAACGAGTGGCTCTCGCGTATTGTACCCTGTTGTAATGCACTCAGGCACAATGCACGCACCAACTTAATATACTACACCATAAAACACCGCACTAATATCAACCTTTCATCATCAGCTATAAGGTCGAGAATGCTATCCTTATTTCTACGTCACCCAACAATCGGCCACGTTCTCAGCTGTACACAGAGTAATTCGCGTAACGCAGTTACCGACCGAACTCGGTGCATGCTAATGCCATTCGTGAAAAAAGAAGAAATTAAAAAGTACAGCCCGCACGGTGCGCTCTGTAAACCGAATTGGTGCGCTTTTTCATCGTTTTGCCACGTGGAAAGTAAGGATTTTAATGATCTGTGGATGCCACTTTTATTTGCGTACAGTGAGCTGAATGGATTGGGGATTTAGTTATATTTTTCCTCTTATGTCTATATCCTATGATTTTTTCTTTTAAAGAATGAAAATCTGATAGCCAAAAGGAGCAGATGAAAAGTCAGAGCTCGTTGGGGGAGTGAATATTCGGACAGCAGGGGAATTCCGTTTGCTGCCAGTTTAGTAACTCCCTTACCTATTTATTCTAGACGGTTTTTACAGGGCGCCAACGAATCTGCTACAAATTGTAGACTTGTGATATTGATTACGGAGTTCAAGGAAGTATTTTCGGACCAATTTTGCCATCACTAAATCCTCTACGTCCAATTACATACATTGTAAAATAAAACATCATGGAGCTACAACCTGGTAGCCTTTATCCAGAATGGAGACCTGCGACTAGAACCAGTAGTAACGAACTATCTTCTTGGCCATAAAACTATTAACATTCTGTTGGTGACCCATTTGTCTTTTGACCTGTAAGCTCTCTTTACCTACAATTAAGCACCTAAATCTGCAAAACGTTTCCAAAACTACCTATTACCTATCTATAACCCATCAGATAATGACAAATAGAACCACAAACCTGGTACACTGCACAAATCACTTTAAATTACATTCTATAACATCAATAGCACAATCCATTGATACACATATAATACATAATTATTATGAAAGTCTTAACAAAATAAACGCTTTAAATTTCACACCGAAACCGAGATATTTATCAAATTATATTTAGTGAATGAGGATATCTTATTGCGGACAATTTCTTTGTCTCCCTGTAACATGAAGCCACGCATTAAAAGAATCCAAATTTTTATTTTACATTTCCTAACATACATCTTCTTACATTCTTGTTTAATTTTAAGTGCATTTTTGTATATGTAACTGCAAATGTAATTTTGTAATATATACTTTTTTATACTATGTCAGCGTGTGTTACATTAATTTTACGTTGAAGGTTCCTATAGAGGTGTCATTTGCGAAGTAAATCCGATTATTAAGTGTTAAGTTGCAACAGGAACCACAAATCTGGTTTATTTTATAATAGAAGTAGTTCAGGACATATTGTATGTAGTAATTGAATTTACAATTCATTATAGCTACCCAAAGAACGAGGTTACTTCTTTTCTGTTCGACCTTTATATTTTAAGTTTGCTTGTTTCTAAACTTAGGCGTAGCTCTTGGTTAGAAAAATTACTGTAAAACTCTTCTTTTTGAAGTTGATAAGTATTATGAATTTTAAATATTTTAGGTTTTTAGCGCAAGTAGCTACATAGTTCTCTTTAATGTGATGATTTTCTAAAATTAACTTCCCGGGAAGAGCATAACGTTTCAATGTTTGAACCGCATATTTTCCAAACTAAAAATGTCCAATTTGCCTGCTTGCTGAAGAAAACTGGAAGACTAACTGGAATAATGAATTAGTTCAGGTGATTTTTTCAATTTAGAGACTCTAGCTAGGCCTGTCTGTAGGCTATCAACCACATCATCTGTACATATACCCATAAAATAACAATATCTACTCATCTCAGGCGTACATAAGGGGAGTTGGGAAGTGTCAAATAATTATTAATCACCTCGCGAGAGCACGGGGCGCCGCGCCCCCTGGCGGGCCGACGCGGCATTAACATGACAATCGCACGATCTGTCCCCAGAGCCATGTGCACGGTGACAACACGACGCCACGTAATGAGACTGTCCTGAATCCCTTTTGGGGGTAATTACTACGGATTTTTGGTCTTGTCACTTTGTTTTTTCTTCTGAGATTTCCATTTTCAACTTTTTAGGAATTTGTGACTGTGGAACAAAGAAATCTATGAGCCACCACTTTAAGAAAATTAAAACCACAACCTAATAAAAATGAACCTTAATAATTTTTTTTTTTTTTTTCAAGTAGTGACATACAAAACATCGGATAACGGGAGGGCCTGTAGTTGCTCCGCGCCTTTCCTGAGACGTCAATTGTTTATTCTTATTTGTCAATTTCACTATTAATATCACTAATAAAACCAGAATACAATTCACGTAGATATAGCGTCCTAAGCGGTAAAAAATATTCGACTAATATCACCAACCTAAATGCATAATCTTACCACTTTAGTTTTCTGTCTATGTAAAACACAGCACCCAATAATTTCTGCGCTGCGCAAATCCAATCTCGTTCTGAAAATCCCGTTTGTAACGTAAAGTGTACTTGTACGAATTATGTATTCACAATTAAAGTAGATACTGTAGAGTGTGCCATTACGTCGCCATGTTGATCGCCTGCTGTGAGACCGCGGCGTCCTACCGTCCGCTATAATGGAGATTTTTTGGTAGGTTTATACATATTTATTATGTTATATATTCCAATAGAATATGTACCTACATATAATTATCATCACTCCTGTTTTCCCCAAAGGGTGAGGCAGAAATGAACTGTACACCCATATTTTGCCGGTATATTTTAAGTTCCATTTATTTTCATAGCAGGCGAGCCTTTTGCGATCAACCGAACACAAATCCAAAATCCAAAATGCTATTGAAAATTTCCTAGAAAAATCCAATAACACTGCTTGATGTGGAAATCGAACCCGAGTCCTCTTGCTCAGCAGTTGCTCTTGCAACCATAGACTAACGAGGCGAGGATAAAAGTATGAAACTAAAACATCGTGGTTACTATCAGATATCAGTAAGTAGGTACATCATTATCGGTAAATACGAATTTGAGAAATAATTAACTTTAATTAATTCTTGCCGACAAACGATTACGCAGGTCTTAAACTCTTAACCTAGTCACAGATTAAAAAGATTCATCCTTTATTTATTATTTATAGTGATAGTGCCGTGAAGAAATATGTAATTATAACGTTATTTGGATTATTTATCTACAGTAGACCAGTGCCTTTGATAATGACAAATTTTTTAAAAAAATATAGTAGAATGAAACCTATTGAAAAAGAAAGAGAATAAAAAGATCTACAACTTTTGTATTTACATTTTTGTCTCGTAGCTCCAAAATTTATGTGGAAAATGAGTAAGATCCCAGGGCCGCCAGACCTCATGTATTTTCTGACGAATCTGTGGATGATTGAATAGTGCTAGTATGTACTAAGAACCCATGCCTACCAGCTAGCCTGCTTAGTGGGCCAATTTTCAGGTATCAGGTAATCAAGATACATACAAATATTACTTACCTCACGTAAATTCTCCAGGCTGATTTTTACGTATATTTTAGGCAATATCCTTAAAAATAGTCGCCAATACTCCCAGACACTTTCCGTCGGCCAACGCCAACAATAACAACGCCACCAATACCGACGCTTACAAAGTCGACGATTTCAATAGCGACGCCATCAATACCGACGCTACCAAAACCGGCGTCATTAATACCGACTCTAACAATACCGACGCCACCAATGCCGACACCACCAATACTGACGCCACCAATACCGACGCCACCAATACCGACGCCACCAATACCGATGCCACCAATACCGACGCCAACAATACTTATGCCACCAATACCGACACCACCAATACCAACTCAACTCTTTTAATACCAACGCCAACAATAACGACGCCACCAATACCAACGCTTACAAAATCGACGCTTTCAATAGCGACGCCACCAATACCGACGCCAACAATACTGACGCCATGAATACCGACCCCATCAATACCGACGCTAACAAAATCGACGCCTTCAATAGCGACGCCATCATAACCGACGCTATCAATACCGGCGCCATCAACACCGACTCTACCAATACCGACGCCACGATTACCGACGCCACCAATACCGACGCCACCTATACCGACGCCACCAATATCGACGCCACCAATACCGAAGCCAACAATACTTATGCCACCAATACCACCGCTTACAAAATCGACGCTTTCAATACCGACGCCACCAATACCGACGCCACTAATACCGACCCCACGAATACCGACGCCACAAATACCGACGCCGTGAATACCGACACCACCAATACCGACGCCACGAATACCGACGCCACCAATAGCGACGCCACCAGTACCGATGTCATTAAAACCGACGCCACCAATACCGACGCCACCAATACTGACGCCATGAATACCGACGCCATCAATACCGACTCGACTCTTTCAATACCAACGCCAACAATAACGACGCCTCCGGTATTGGTGCGCTTACAAAATCGACACTTTCAATAGCGACGTCATCAAAACCGACGCCACTAATACCAACGCCACGAATACCGACGCCACGAATACCGACGCCAACAATACTGATGCCATGAATACCGACGCCACCAATACCTACGCCACCAGTAACGACGCCACCAATACCGATGGTAACAATACTGACGCTATGAATACCGACGCCACCATTACCAACGCCATCAAAACTGATGACACCAATACCGACGCCATCAATACCGATGCCTACAAAACCGACGCCACCAATACCGACGCCAACAATACTGACGCCATGATGCCGACGCCATCAATACCAACTCGACTCTTTCAATGCCAACGCCAACAATAACGACGCCTCCGGTATTGGTGCGCTTACAAAATCGACACTTTCAATAGCGACGTCTTCAAAACCGACGCCACTAATACCAACGCCACGAATACCGACGCCACGAATACCGACGCCAACAATACTGATGCCATGAATACCGACGCCACCAATACCTACGCCACCAGTAACGACGCCACCAATACCGATGGTAACAATACTGACGCTATGAATACCGACGCCACCATTACCAACGCCAGCAAAACTGATGACACCAATACCGACGCCATCAATACCGATGCCTTCAAAACCGACGCCAACAATACTGACGCTATGAATACCGACGCCATCAATACCGACGCCATCAATACCGACGCCACCAATACCGACTCGACTCTTTCAATACCAACGCCAACAATAACGACGCCACCAATACCGACGCTTACAAAATCGACGCCTTCAATAGCAACGCCATCATAACCGATGCTATCAATACCGGCGCCATCAAAACCGACGCCACCAATAGCGACTCCACCAGTACCGACGCCACTAATACCGACACCACCAATACCGATACCACCAATACCGACGCCAACAATACCAACTCGACTCTTTAAATACCAACGCTAACAATAACGACGCCACCAATACCGACGCTTACAAAATCGACGCTTTCGATAGCGACGCCACCAATACCGACGCCAACAATACTGACGCCATGAATACCGACGCTTACAAAATCGACGCCTTCAATAGCGACGCCATCTTAACCGACGCTATCAATACCGGCGCCATCAATACCGACATTACCAATACCGACGCCACGATTACCGATGCCGCCAATACTGACGCCACCAATACCGACACCACCAATACCGACGCCAACAAAACTTATGCCACCAATACCGACGCCAACAATAACGACGAGACCAATACCGACGCTTACAAATTCGACGCTTTCAATAGCGACACCATCAAAACCAACGCTCTCAATACCGGCGCCATCAATACCGACTCTACCAATACCGACTCCACGAATACCGACGCCACCAATGGCGACGCCACCAGGACCGACGTCTTCAAAACCGACGCCACTAATACCAACGCTACGAATACCGACGCCATGAATACCGACGCCACCAATACCTACGCCACCAGTAACGACGCCACCAATACCGATGGTAACAATACTGACGCTATGAATACCGACGCCACCATTACCAACGCCATCAAAACTGATGACACCAATACCGACGCCATCAATACCGATGCCTTCAAAACCGACGCCACCAATACCGACGCCAACAATACTGACGCTATGAATACCGACGCCATCAATACCGACGCCACCAATACCGACTCGACTCTTTCAATACCAACGCCAACAATAACGACGCCACCAATACCGACGCTTACAAAATCGACGCCTTCAATAGCAACGCCATCATAACCGATGCTATCAATACCGGCGCCATCAAAACCGACGCCACCAATAGCGACTCCACCAGTACCGACGCCACTAATACCGACGCCACCAATACCGATACCACCAATACCGACGCCAACAATACCAACTCGACTCTTTAAATACCAACGCTAACAATAACGACGCCACCAATACCGACGCTTACAAAATCGACGCTTTCGATAGCGACGCCACCAATACTGACGCCATGAATACCGACGCTTACAAAATCGACGCCTTCAATAGCGACGCCATCTCAACCGACGCTATCAATACCGGCGCCATCAATACCGACATTACCAATACCGACGCCACGATTACCGATGCCACCAATACCGACGCCACCAATACCGACACCTCCAATACCGACGCCAACAAAACTTATGCCACCAATACCGACGCCAACAATAACGACGAGACCAATACCGACGCTTACAAATTCGACGCTTTCAATAGCGACACCATCAAAACCAACGCTCTCAATACCGGCGCCATCAATACCGACTCTACCAATACCGACTCCACGAATACCGACGCCACCAATGGCGACGCCACCAGGACCGACGCCACCAATACCGACGCCAACAATACTGACGCTATGAATACCGACGCCATCAATAACGACGCCACCAATACCGACGCCAACAATACTGACGCAATAAATTCCGAGGCCATCAATAACGACGCCACCAATACCGACGCTTACAAAATTGATGGCATCAAAACTGACGCTCTCAATACCGACGCCATCAATACCAACTCTACCGATACCGACGCAACGAATACCGACGCCACCAATAGCGACGCCACCAGTACCGATGCCACCAATACCGATGCCACCAATACCGACGCCACCAATACCGACGCCACCAATACCAACGCAAACAAAACTTATGCCACCAATACCGACGCCAACAATAACGACGCTACCAATACCGACGCCACCAATACCGACGCCACGAATACCGACTCTACCAATACCGACGCCACGATTACCGACGCCACCAATGGCGACGCCACCAGGACCGACGCCACCAATACCGACTCTACCAATACCGACGCAACGAATACCGACGCCACCAATAGCGACGCCACCAGTACCGATGCCACCAATACCGATGCCACCAATACTGACGCCACCAATACCGATGCCACCAATACCGACGCCAACAAAACTTATGCCACCAATACTGACGCCAACAATAACGACGCTACCAATACCGACGCCACCAATACCGACGCCACGAATACCGACTCTACCAATACCGACGCCACGATTACCGACGCCACCAATACAGACGCCACCAATACCGACGTCACCAATACCGATGCCACGAATACCGACGCCAACAGTACCGACGCCACGAATACCGACGCCACCAATTGCGACGCCACCAGTACCGACGCCACCAATACCGATGCCACCAATACCGACGCCACCAATACCGACGCCACCAATACCGACGCCACCAATACCGACGCCACCAATACTTATGCCACCAATACCGACGCCAACAATAACGACGCTACCAATACCGACGCGAATTGAATTGAATTGAGTTTAATTGAATTGAACAATACTGACGCCATGAATACCGACGCCATCAATACCGCTGCTTACAAAATCAACGCCTTCAATAGCGACGCTATCAATACTGGCGCCATCAATACCGACTCTACCAATACCGACGCCACGATTACCGACGCCACGAATACCGACGCCACCAATAGCGACGCCACCAGTACCGACGCCACCAATACCGACGCCAACAAAACTTATGCCACCAATACCGACGCCAACAATAACGACGCTACCAATACCGACGCCACCAATACCGACGCCACGAATACCGACTCTACCAATACCGACGCCACGATTACCGACGCCACCAATACAGACGCCACCAATACCGACGCCACCAATACCGACGCCACGAATACCGACGCCAACAGTACCGACGCCACGAATACCGACGCCACCAATTGCGACGCCACCAGTACCGACGCCACCAATACCGACGCCACCAATACCGACGCCACCAATACCGACGCCACCAATACCGACGCCACCAATACCGACGCCACCAATACTTATGCCACCAATACCGACGCCAACAATAACGACGCTACCAATACCGACGCGAATTGAATTGAATTGAGTTTAATTAAATTGAACAATACTGACGCCATGAATACCGACGCCATCAATACCGCTGCTTACAAAATCAACGCCTTCAATAGCGACGCTATCAATACTGGCGCCATCAATACCGACTCTACCAATACCGACGCCACGATTACCGACGCCACGATTACCGACGCCACCAATACCGACGCCACCAATACCGACGCCACCAATACCGTAGCCACCAATACCGACGCCAACAATACTTTTGCCACCAATACCGACGCCAACAATAACGACGCTACCAATACCGACGCTTACAAAATCGACGCCTACAAAATCGACGCTTACAAAATCGACGCTTTCAATAGCGACGCCATCAAAAACGAGGCTGTCCATACCGGCGCCATCAATACCGACTCTACCAATACCGACGCCACGAATACCGACGCCACCAATAGCGACGCCACCAGTACCGACGCCACCAATACCGACGCCACCAATACCGACGCCACCAATACCGACGCCACCAATACCGACGCCACCAATACCGATGCCACCAATACCGACGCCAACAATACTTATGCCACCAATACCGACACCACCAATACCAACTCGACTCTTTTAATACCAACGCCAACAATAACGACGCCACCAATACCGACGCTTACAAAATCGACGCCTTCAATAGCGACGCCATCATAACCGACGCTATCAGTACCGGCGCCATCAACACCGACTCTACCAATACCGACGCCACGATTACCGACGCCACCAATACCGACGCAACCCATACCGACGCCACCAATACCGACGCCACGATTACCGACGCCAACAGTACCGACGCCACGAATACCGACGCCACCAATTGCGACGCCACCAGTACCGACGCCACCAATACCGATGCCACCAATACCGACGCCACCAATACCGACGCCACCAATACCGACGCCACCAATACCGACGCCACCAATACTTATGCCACCAATACCGACGCCAACAATAACGACGCTACCAATACCGACGCGAATTGAATTGAATTGAGTTTAATTGAATTGAACAATACTGACGCCATGAATACCGACGCCATCAATACCGCTGCTTACAAAATCAACGCCTTCAATAGCGACGCTATCAATACTGGCGCCATCAATACCGACTCTACCAATACCGACGCCACGATTACCGACGCCACGATTACCGACGCCACCAATACCGACGCCACCAATACCGTAGCCACCAATACCGACGCCAACAATACTTTTGCCACCAATACCGACGCCAACAATAACGACGCTACCAATACCGACGCTTACAAAATCGACGCCTACAAAATCGACGCTTACAAAATCGACGCTTTCAATAGCGACGCCATCAAAAACGAGGCTGTCCATACCGGCGCCATCAATACCGACTCTACCAATACCGACGCCACGAATACCGACGCCACCAATAGCGACGCCACCAGTACCGACGCCACCAATACCGACGCCACCAATACCGACGCCACCAATACCGACGCCACCAATACCGACGCCACCAATACCGATGCCACCAATACCGACGCCAACAATACTTATGCCACCAATACCGACACCACCAATACCAACTCGACTCTTTTAATACCAACGCCAACAATAACGACGCCACCAATACCGACGCTTACAAAATCGACGCCTTCAATAGCGACGCCATCATAACCGACGCTATCAGTACCGGCGCCATCAACACCGACTCTACCAATACCGACGCCACGATTACCGACGCCACCAATACCGACGCAACCCATACCGACGCCACCAATACCGACGCCACCAATACCGAAGCCAACAATACTTATGTCACCAAAACCGACGCCATCAATAACGACGCTACCAATACCGACGCTTACAAAATCGACGCTAACAAAATCGACGCTTATAAAATCGACGCTTTCAATAGCGACGCCACCCATACTGACACCAACAATACTGACGCCATGAATACCGACGCCATCAATACCGACTCGACTCTTTCAATACCAACGCCAACAATAACGACGCCACCAATACCACCGCTTACAAAATATACGCTTACAAAATCGACGCTTTCAATACCGACGCCACCAATACCGACGCCACTAATACCGACGCCACGAATACCGACGCCACAAATACCGACGCCGTGAATACCTGCTATCAATACCGACGCCACCAGTACCGACGCCACTAATACCGACGCCACCAATACCGATACCACCAATACCGACGCCAACAATACCAACTCGACTCTTTCAATACCAACGCTAACAATAACGACGCCACCAATACCGACGCTTACAAAATAACCGACGCTATCAATACCGTCGCCATCAATACCGACTCTACCAATACCGACGCCACGATTACCAACGCCACCAATACCGACTCTATCAATGCCGACGCCATCAATACCGACGCCTTCAATACCGACGCCACCAATACCGACGCCACCAATACCGACGCCACCAACACCGACGCCAACAATACCAACACCTTCAATACCGGCGCCATCAATACTGACGCCAGCAATACCGACGTCACCAATACCGACGCCAACAATACCGACGCCACCAATATCGACTCCACTAATACCTAAGCAAACAAAACCGACGCCATCAATACCGACGCCACCTTTACCGACGCCACCTTTACCGACGCCATCAATACCGAAGCCACCAATACCGACACTTTAAATACCAAACAAAGCCGTAATATATTAATTTTACGCAGACAAGTCGCGGGCAATAGCTAGTCTTGTCTTGTATAGAAAAATCTCGTGTCACGGTGTTTGTCACTCAACTCCTCCGAAACGACTGTATGTATATATATTTGGTAGGTCTGAGAATCGGTCGTAGGCTATTTTTATACCCCTAGGTGATAAAGATGTCCCTTACGTCCCTTTTGTTTTTTTTTTTTTTTGTATTTTTTTCACGATTTGGCATCAAAAATACCTACTTATAATTCAAAATTTTCAACCTTCTACCACTAATCCCTATAATGTGGCAAAACAACGTTTGCTGGGTCAGCTAGTAAATTTACATAAAACAAGTCAACATTAGCGGAACAAAAGAAAATTCCTTTTGAAACATCAAAAATCACACAAAGACTATTATTATATTCAAAAAAAGTATTTCTTTCTTAAGATAACGTTGTCTGACTCAGGTTTAGGTACAATCTCCCCTTATATACAGGGTGCTACACAAAGGTGTCAAGTCGCGAGGGTCGGCAGACGTGACGACGCATCCTGTCACCTCCTCTTACGAGGGTTGGTGTGAAGATACATGGCGTTGTCATATCTGTACATTAATTTTAAAACAACGTTTATAGGGTTATTGATTTCTCTTCTTTTAACAATACCACCAATCATAAAAGCATATATCGATAGTATTAGAGCAATATTTAAGAAGTTTGTACATACAACACTTGTATCAATATTTCTGGGTTCGATTCCCACGGGACACAAATATTTATGTGACGAATATAAGTGTTTGTGTTCGTCTGGGTGTTTCCTATGTACTATAAGTATGTATTAACAAAAAAAAAGTATATAAGTACATATTTATATCCATTGTCTAGTACCTATAGTACCTACAAGCTCTGCTTAGTTTGGGACTAGATGGTGATGTGTAAAATGTCGCAGAATATTTATTTAATTTATCATCAGTACGTTGGGCTTGAATCTTAAAACCATTTACTGTCTCACTACAGGTCTCCTCCAAGATTCTAGAGGGCACCATCGTCGAGCATACCTACCTATTTTGCTGAAACGCAAGTTCTAGCATCTCTGAATTTGGAATTTTCTCTAAACTATGTATTATGAGAGCCAAATAAAATCATCAAATGCAATTGATTGCAATCATTAGCGGCATGCAATGCAATGCATTTGAATGCTAAACCGCTGAACCGATTTTGATAAAATAACATGTAGACATAGTTTGAATCTCGGGGATTAGGTATACAATAGATTTTATCCAGGAAACCATATTTCGTAAAAAGGGGCATAGACGTTTCTTCGAAGACAAAGTCGCGGAGAATAGGTAGTAAAGAATAATCCACACTCACACAAAAACAATTAAAACTACATTAAAGATGTAGCATGACTTACATGCAATATTATATAATCACCCTCATTGAAGTTACCACTGGAAGTTAAACTCAAACACTCATACTTATAGTCGAGTATTCGAGATATCTGCGATCGCGTCACCTCGCATTGTTGGGTCACGTTCGCACCTAAATATGCGAGAATGGGGGATACAGTCCTGAGACACATTTGTGGGGAATTGATTAGTCTGCCTGACTGTACTGTGAGTGTTTGAGGCTAAGTTATGCTAGCTATAGCGACATCTACTGTAAGTAAATTAGTAATCACTTTTGATCTACGACCTTTCTAAATCTAATCTTCTAAAAATAAATCTATTAAAAAATCTCGAGTCACAGTATTCGCCGCAGAACTCCTCCGAAACGGCTTGACAGATTATTATGAAATTTTGTATGTAATATTTGGTAGGTCTGAGAATCGTTCGTAGGCTATTCTTTACACCCCAAGGTGATAAGGGCCCTCTTCAGATTTTCTCACCAAACTCTTACTAGTAATCATAAAGTTTCAACTTCGCAAGAAATGTAATGTTTTTTATTAATAAAAAAATATCCACCCGATTATTAATAACGTCAGTAAATTTCGTTCTATGATGCAAAAGCGATAGTAAAATAAGCTTTAAGTAAGTAGGTATATCTTACGCGAATATAAGACTTTGAAAAGAAAGTAAACTACTTTACAGCAAAAGCAGACTGCCCTTCCGTCCTAAATGATAGAATTAAAACAATACATATGAATACACCACGACAACATTCATGATAAATCGATCCTACACCTTAGAACTGTATAAAATATGGCAATACGGAACTCATAGACTTGACCAAGTAAGTAAGTACCTAAGTACCTACTACCTACCGGGATAAACCAACACTTCTCGCACATTTTCTCACAGCACCTATAGAATTAACTGAATATTATTGCACTTCGCAAATCACTTCACATTATTACACTACCTCTTCACTCGACCGTAACCGCCATGTAAAATAACAAACGCAAGCAAAATAACACACATCCGCAACTCATTGCTCCTGACATTACTGCAGGCGTTTCAAAATATTAAATTGAAAATCAATTTTATCCTTTGAAAGGTAGTCTGGGCGCGGAGTAAACGTCACAATAACTATGTCTGGGCTTTGCTCGTCGTTAGCGACCGTGACTGGTCATTTCTGTATGTCCTCTTGCTACCCATTATGCTTGAATATACCTATTGTACGCTACGAGACGTGACCTCATCATTCATTCAGAGTAAATCGCTTGTACTTATGCGTGCACATATCTTTAGCTATTGTATGTTATGCTTGGTGATTATAAACTATTAATTTGAAAAATATCACCCATTAATTATTCCACTGTAGGTACTTAATTCCCTGATTCATATTACTTTTTCACGTATTTTGAGAATTAAAATATGATAACGATTACGACATTAAAAAACATGATAAGTAAAAAAAAACATTCCTTTTTTGTATCAACGAGAACGAAATGGTAACCTAATTGGAAAGATATATATTTTTTAATAAGTTCAGAACCTAGCTCATTATTATCACATAAGAGTTCAAACATATCCAATTAATATTATCATGCAAATAATTATCGCAATATTCCAAAAAAATCATGTTCTCGTATTATAAAGCAAAATTTTGCGATTATGCCTGATAAAATATCCAAAATATTGAAATGAAATAAGTATTCCAATTACGAAATACGTGATAGATAAATAAGTATGACCAAAGAGGCTAAAAAAATAAAAAATCGTATAATGTTTTAATTTCGTTGGGTCCATGACATAATGTAACCTAAATATGTTTTTGACATTATCCTCTCAAGTCAGAGCTGAGTGCCTACCGTCTCAGACCTCACTTAATTTGTTTTTAAATAAACCCTTACGATGCAGACGTCTCCTTGTCCCGCCAAACAACAAAAAAGGTTTGTTGCTTATAAATGATGTTTCGTAAACACTAATCTTTTTTGTTAATCTTTGTATGGACTACTTTTTAATACATACATACCATCACGCTTGTCGTCCCCGAAGGGTTAGGCAGGAGTTGCTAATGTAAATCAACATTTTGACGGTGTCTAATAATTATTGTAATAGGCGACCCTGTTGCTATCGCTATCATGGCATGAATCCAAACTCCAAGCTGATACAAAGAATTTCATATAAAATCTCAATAAAACCTTGCTCGACCTGGGAATCGAACCCACGACCTCAGAAGTCGCAACTTATGACCACTAAATCAATGAGGGAGTAGGTATTTTTTAATCTGATCGTGTTATTTATAAACGGGTTTTAATGGCAGTTGCATTGTTTATACAGGTATCTTTGGTTAATCCAATAACAGATTATTGACCAGACAAGATATACGCAAAAAAAACGTTTTATATAGGTATATACATCTAATCAATACAGACTTATCTTATCATTGCCATAAATTGACATGCTTTTTTTTAGCTACACAAGTCATTGGCAGTTGGCATTCATAAAAAGGCTCCAAGAAAATAAAACTTACACGTACTTAAATGCGAATTCGCAAAACGAGCTGTATAGGTTGGTATATCGTGGTATATAGGTAAACAATAAATTATTATACATATCATATAATTATTATACAGTGCCATCTAGTTATGAGTTAAGCAACGAGGCTTGTGTTACGTATACTAGATGGTCGATACACTGCCTACATAAATTTGTTTATAAATAGGTATATATAAACACATTATACTTAAAAATATCCATGACTCGGCTCAAATGTGCATGCTCATCACACAAACATTTGCCCCTACCGGATTTCGAACCCAGGAGTCTTACCACAAAACGCAGCCAATAATCGGGTCGTCAATTAAGAAAAATAATACAATTATACATACCTTTTAAAAGCTAATGATCAACATTTTGCACGAAGGTACTTACAAGTATTTGTAATTTTATTTTATTAGATATCAATTTCACATTTATGTGGGTAGTTTTATATAATTTTCATGTAAACAAAGTAACGTATTGAGTGTAAGAAAGAGACAGTTAATCCGTTTACCTTAAGTGTAAACAAGACAACAAATCAATGCAACAAAACTCATAGTTAAAAGCTAATGAACACACTTTGACAAAAAGTTGTCACTAAATAAATGAATACAGAAGATTCACTGACAATGCGAAATTATTATGATGAAATATTCATCGTAATAATACATATCGTCTTATGTAGGTACAAAGTTACTTTTAAAATGATTAAAGTAATATACAGATGGTATTGGAAATTGAACAGAAGTTAAAATTACCAAAACAATCAACTCATAAAACTATTACAGTCTTATTCGTATTCGTAATATCGTTATTCGTAATAAATATTTGATTAAAATAAAAAAGGCAGAGGTAATGATCTTTAATCAGTTGAATAGATTCCCGCAAGAACATTCCCAATAAACTTACATGTTTGAAACAAAATAAACTAGCAAAATCATCATCCGTTTAAAAGTTACGCCACCACAGAATGGTACATTGATACAACATTTTACGTTGGGTAGGTTTAACTTTGTATTATGGCTTACATAGGTTCCAATGCCATCTTATTTTTTTAGCTGTGTTAACAAAACAAATATTGTTTGTTCCCTTTATTTCTTAACACAACTTTTACCTAGTATCAACAGACTAGTACTTCTGATCATATCTATACTAGACGTCACAACATCATCCGACACGCATGCTATCCGTTTGCTTCGAACACAACTTTGATAATGCTGATAACAGTGTTGTTCGTGATTGCTGTAGTAATTTGTTGAGACCTTTGAGCCTATCACTATACTTGCTTAGTGACAGACGTAACATCAGGCACACACGACGCGTGAGGCATGGGTGCTAGGAACATAAACGTTTTGCAAGTCATATCAGGATGGCAAGCCGTGGAACTAATTCTGACCTGTGTTCTTGTGGGCATTTGGCAAATTATCGAGATATCTGTGAAACGCTTGTGGAAAGGGCATCGGAGGAAAGTGAGAGATTCGTCTCCTGTTGAGCTCACTGTAGACTCTTCTGTTGGAACTCATTGCTACATCAAAGTTATGGTAAGTTTACATTACAATTCAATTATAATTCAATTATAGACCCTGTCTAAAATTGATTCTCGATTACAATATACAATCATTCTTATTTAATCATACGTACGTTGTGTTTGAGCTGTATTTATGCTAATTAGTGGCATCGAATTTTTGTCTTTAATGCGTAGAATAAACTAGGTCCAAAATAGAATACGAGTGGGTTAAATGTGTGCGTCTATTTTACCTCCATGGTAGTAACCTCAGATGGGACACACAAAAAGTAAATATTACGTCCTTGTCACATACAATAAAACTCATAAGTGCTTCTATTGGACGTCAAAGAGGTAGCTTGATACACAGATCGTCAGATCCTACCACAACAGTTTGTTTCTTTACCAGTAAATGGAAAGCAAATATTTTAAAGAAGCAAGAACTATGTCGTCAAAGTGCACTTACACATCACCTACACATGCATTTCTTCCCTAAAGTGATGTTCCCTTTACTATACATGGTTTATGTTACTTGCAGACAGATATAGCCCCTTCGTTCTGTAGCAATTTAACCTAGGGTTTCGCCTTCTTATATTATTATTATGATTATATAGCATATTATATCGGTGTAATAGCTTAGTAGCGTGACCGTATCGTATCTCTCCCGTAGCGTATCTCGAGTTCGAACCCAATTCACGACTTTTCGGAAGTTATATTCGTCTTCATCACATGGTCAATCGGTGGAGGAATACATCATGAGGAAACCGGCATGCTTGACAGATTTTCTCGATGTTGTCGCGTATGAAGTCTGCCAATTCGCACTAGGCTAGCGTGCTCATCATACCAACCGTTAGACGTCCACTGCTAGACATAGGTGTCGCCAGTGAATAGGTACGACAACCGGTCCCACTGGTCCCACACCACCCGCATCCAGGACCCGGATTCCAGCGACTTTTAGCAGGTCGTCGGTCGACCTTGCCGGGGGCCTACCCACGCTGTGTCTTCCCGTACATAGTCTCCTCCTGTCAAATGACCTCTCATTTGAGAGGAATTAATGACGACCACTGGTGTCTCCTCAGACACAAACCTACCAACAGTGGAACAATAATTCATAATCATAAAATTATGTCGCCTCCTTCATAATATATTGAAAGAAAATATCACGTGGTATTTTTATCATTATTACCTTAGAATAAGACATTACGCTTGCATCTGTACATAGATCGGTCTTTAACCCCGTTTATTCCTTATAATCACTAATTTTATCATTGACAATACTCATAATTTTTATACGCAGTTCATTGTGTTTAATTAATTAACTCGAGCGTTACTCTTATGATAAACGTCTGTAATTACTTTTAGGTAACACTATAGATATCATTTTATAAACAACTGGTGTTAATACAGCACTTGCATATTGTTTATGCAAAAGGCATATTTGCAATAATGCAATGGCTATTTATACCCGTTTATAAATAACACAATCAGATTGAAAAGTATTACCTCGCTTGTCGAGTGGTCCTGTACCACTGGTGAGCAAGGGGTCTTGGGTTAAATTTCCAGTTCGAGCAGTGTTATTGGGGTTTTCTATGAAATTGTCAGCAACAATAGGTGCTACTCCGAGGAGTTCGTGTCCGATTGATGGCGATAGGTTCGCCCCCTTTAAATGCGACCTAAAACATAGCAGCGAAATATGAGTGCGCATTAGTACACTTCTGCCTAACCCTTCGGGAACAATAGGCGTGATGTTTTGTTGTGTCACTATAGCGCAATAACCGTAACAATGCATATATTCACGCCTTTTCTCCCTGCAGAAACTACAGAACGTCAAGCGCTACGATCCGTCAATAATACTTTTGATAAAAGACTATAAAACCTCCAACCATCTCTATAAGCCTGCATCTCATTAACAACTTCCAACTTTTAGCCACATCATCTCTCAAATATCCATCCAGCAATTTATTCGTCTCCCTCTTCACTTACATCCATATAAATGCATCATGTATCCTCGATGACTTCCTGGTAACATGGTCCATTAATAAAGCTACTTTTTAAGGACTTTATCGCAATATATTCTTCTTTCCTTCACCTCATCCCAAGGATCGTCTCTCCTTGTCTGCCTTCTCCGTTTGGTTCTTACTTGCGCGGACTCAGCATGAACATTGATGTCCTTCAAGTCTTTTTGTGCTAATGAAAGCCAGATCCCTCTATAGGGACCTACGTTTTGGATCCTTTATATTCTGATATAACGCCACAAAATCAACTAAAAGTAGATTTTAATGTGTATTGTATAGTATTCGTGGAAATGTATAAAGTATCATCTTCATTATTTAGCAATATGGCCTTATCATGAAATTCTATCATCAATTTATCATATCAATTCTCGGTAAAAGCCGTCGCTTTCGAACTACCACATAATAACTAATTAATCATTTCTAAATAGATAAAATCAAGATTTTCATGATGACTAATTTTCTCAGACCGAAATGAATCAACACTTACTTGTAATAATTACCTTTTTCTCTTATTTCCAGGGTGTAAAATACCACTACGTCGAAACAGGTCCGAGGTCTGGTGAAACGGTCCTGATCCTCAAAGATGCACCAGACTCCAACTTATGGGGGCCGAACTGGGCGAATATGGTGCGACGGCTCGCGGAAACTCACCACCATGTCGTAACCCTGGACTTGAGGGGGACGGGAGGCAGTGAAGGAGGGTCCAGGAGTGAACTGTCTCCACCCAGAGCTGTGGAGGAACTGTCTGCACTGATGAAGGCGCTTGGTGTGTCAGATATGAAACAGGCTGTTGTGATTGGTTTCGGTATTGGAGGAATGCTTGCATGGTAAGAATTTTATGAGATCATTTTACATCATTAACGACATCATTGATTGTCCCACTGCTGGGCACGGGTCTCCTTCATTTGAAAAGGACAAGGTTATAGTTCTACATGTTAACCTAGTTTAGGTTGATAGACTTAACGAGACATCGAGAAATAGGTTTGTACTCGAGTCCTTTGACTGAATTATATTTACATCGATATTTATGAAATAATCGAGGACGAATTTTCACATTTAAATAGTTTTTCCACCAAAAGCGTCGAGGAAAACTTACGACTGAGTTAAATTGCCACAGATTAAATATTTATATATTTTTTTTACTTAGGTACACGAGCTAGGTAACAACAGCGGCAATACACAGGCGCATCGTTATCTTTTTAATAAAAGAAATCAGTTGCATAAAAAAAACAAAAAAGAACATATCGGTGTTATTGTGACATACTTCACCTTAATCGCACGTCAAAACATTTTTAATGACATAATAACAAAAGATAAATTAATCATGTTAAAAAGTTTATCGTTACTCAAAAACACGCCAAGTTATTAATAAAGTGTAATCGAAAAAACCTGACAAGAAAATGAAACAGCAACAACATTAGAACATTTTAGCTTTAAATAATTAAAATGTAGCAGTAACTTTGTACCTAAGTACGATTTAATTTATGATGTTAACAAGACATATAATCGTATACTTTTATTTAACCGTGAAAGCAAGCATATTAAACAAATAACATAACATAACATACCATTACGCCTGTCGTCCCCGAAGGGTTAGGCAGTGGTGTACTAATGTACATCCACGTTCCACCGGTATGTTTTTAGGTCCCATGTAATAGGGGGCGAGCCTATTGCCATTAACCAGCCTATATCCGAAGTTGCTATACATGAATGCATTTCCTACAAAAGTATGCATTAAATTCAAGGGACGTCAGTGTGACGTCGCTAGAACCAAAAAGTCGTTACAAACGAGGTCGTTATAATGAAATCCACAGTATTTATAATATAGACTTATCTGATACGGTAGTGTAATGAGTACACATTGTCTGGGATGCGTCTGCGCAACTAATTCAGGAAATTAGTAAATGTTGGTTTTTATCACCGTATTGTTGTATATTGTTTCGGCAAAAATGATATCATACCTATAAGTAATTAGGGACTAAATTCTTAATAAACCTAATTAATGTTAAAAAATCAACATTCGCTTAAAATTTGTAAATAGACGGTGTCATTAGGTGAATCAATTGATATACCTAATAAAATTACGGACAAATACAGCTACATGTTGCGTGTTATAGTACTTACAGTAAGTTTCTTATTGTGTAACATATTACAGTATAACAAAACTATATCTTTTTCAAACATATCTAGTTACTATACTATAATTAGATAATAGAATGTCGAAAAAGAAAGAGAAAACAGACTATGTTAGCATCTTATTAGCGCTTAAATCACAATTTAAAGGTAATATTGCTGAATTAGGTACCTATTGGTATATAGTGCCTTAGTAATTACAGATTTTAATTTGGGATTAGATAGAGCGAAGATATCTATCCAAGAAATGTGTGTTATTATTCAAGGCGACGAAGGGTTAAAAACAGAAGGTTTAAAAACAGTTTTACTGACGTAAAAGTTGTGACGCCAATAGGGTTATAGGTCCCTCTAATTGATAGTATCTCGGTTACTGCTTACGACTTTCACTTTACCACTTGATAATATTACTTATATAAACATTGCTATCCAATGATTACTCAAGAACGTAGTAAACCAAATGAACTGTGGTGACCTAGTGGTGTGACCAGTGGACTGAGATATCAAATACCTCGAGTTCAAACCGAAAGCACGCACCGCTGACTTTTCGGACTTATAGGTATTTATCACGTGCTCAAACGGTGAAGGAAAACATCGTGAAGAAACCGATGAATGATCGATTTCTTCGAAGAAATCGAAGTACTCTATTGTAAGCATTGTGTAATTGCAGATATGTATAATTAATTATTTTGTGTATCTGTATCGATATTAATATCATATCGATACTAATATCGATACAAATGTTCCATCTATTTGGTTTGTATATTAGTTTGTAAATGTCAATGTCAGAACTCGTTGAGTGAATGACTTGTCTAAGTGATCTGTGGAACATCATTCGATGTAACTGTCATTTCATTATAAAATTGTCATTCTATTACGAGACGTTGATCAGACACGTTGTTAATAACTTTGTGAAATAAATCGAGAAATATTGCTATAATCCTAGTGTTTTATTGAAATATTAGATGTGATATTTCAACTCAGAAGTGGGATGAACAAGGCCTTCTGAAAATTTTACTGAAATAATATATATTCGAGCGTACATAAACAGAAACGACAGCTACACCGCCTTGTCAAAATAAGGCAATGGACGCACAGTCGACTGGAAGTAAACGCTGCAGCAGAAGCCATGTGTCACGAGTAGAAAAGTATCGTCGTAAAAGACAGTGTTCAACTCAAAGCCATTCTTCGGAGGATGAGGGTACCAGAGACAAAACGAATCGAACTAATTGTTCTTTAGAGCGACAGTGCAGCCGACTTAAACGTCAGAAAGGTCATTCTTCTGAACGAAGTGACAGCCGTTCTCGTGAGAAGAGGAGTGATCGTCATCGTAAGAAGGGGAGGAGCAGCCGTATTCGTGGAAGGAGACGGAGGTTTTCTCGTGAGAGGATGAGCAGCAGTTCATGCGAAAGTAGAAGGAGTTCCTCACGCCGCCATCTTCGTGAGCACCGAAGCAGCCGAAGCCGGAGTCGTCGTCGGCAGAGCAGGCCGAGCAGTCGGCACTACGGACGAAGGTACGGTTCGACTGATGAACCCTCTGCGCGGAATGAACAGGTACATCACTCTAGAGTCATTAGTCATAATGAAACTTCCGCATTACTATCTGAATTGTTGAAGTCATTAGTAAACAGTCGTCCGGAAGGCAATAAATTCCCTATGCTTGGTAATGTTATACCTGAGTTTGACCCCATGATTAAGGGACAGACTGTTCATACATGGCTCAGTAAAGTCGATGAATGTTCACGGTTGTATAAATGGGGTGATGACCAAATAATACATTATGCGTTACCCAAATTGACCGGTGTTGCGAAGACTTGGTATCAAGCCTTACCTACTATGTCCTTTTCATGGACCGAATGGAAACATAAACTCACAGAATCCTTCCCCAGTAGCGATGATTATGCCGAAATGTTAACAGAAATGCTATCTAAGCGTGTCAAATATAGCGAGTCACTCGAACTTTATTATTATGAGAAAATTAATCTACTAAATAGATGCGAAATAGTAGGTAAACGAGCAGTCGATTGCATACTTTACGGTATCGACGATAGATCGCTAAGGTTAGGTGCAAAGGCTGCGAAATGCCAGGAGCCCGAACAAGTGTTAAAATACTTTCAATCTATCAAGCAACAGCCTCGAGAATTAGAAAAATCTAAATTTACATATACCGACAAACGAACTGTAACATCAAACGGTAGTAATGTTAATAAAATTACAAATAACGACCCTAAAACTAAAATGCAGTCAAATAATTCTGTTGTGTGCTACAATTGTAATGAACCCGGTCATTTTAGTTTTAAGTGTACTAAGAAAATATTAAAATGTACAATCTGTAACAAGTTGGGGCATATGGCTATTAATTGTCCAAGGTTACCCTCCGATAATAATTCCAAAGTGGATAAACCCAATGAAAGGAATGTTTTGCGGGTTGATAGAGGTCACTTAGACGATTGTAAATATATAGTGTCACTTAAACTTAATGGCATCCCTCTCACTGGATATGTAGATTTAGGTAGTCAGTGTACTTTAATACGTCGTAGTGATGCTCAAAATTTAGGAATTACGTGGGATACTAATGATCATTTGCCTGTCATGCGAGGCATAGGTAATAACATTGTAGTTCCTTTAGGTGTAACGACCGTTAGGGTAGAAATACAAAATATTGAAGAGCAAGTCGAAGTGTATGTTGTACATGACGACGTCATTAAGTATTCGGTGTTGATAGGCCATAGTTTCACTGAAAAACCTAATGTAACAATAACGAAGACCAATGACAGACTCATTTTTGAAAGGGATATAGCGCATAAATTTTGTTTAATATTAACTGAGGACGTTACTTTGAAGCCTATGAAAATGTGTGTAGTTCGAGTGTCATGTAATGACACCTATTCAGGTCCTATTTATGTCAATGGGTCACTGCGAGGTGAACCAAATAACGAGTTTTATCTATTACCGGGTGAATATGAGGTCGCTAATGGTCATGGCTCCTTATTGATACAGAATGTTTCTGATAATTTAATATT
This sequence comes from Craniophora ligustri, assembly GCA_905163465.1. Taxonomy (NCBI): domain Eukaryota; kingdom Metazoa; phylum Arthropoda; class Insecta; order Lepidoptera; family Noctuidae; genus Craniophora; species Craniophora ligustri. The sequence continues at coordinate 1,623,395 of LR990963.1, forward strand.
TTTAGAAAAGGGGTCATTATTAACTCGAACTCGACGAGTAGATCGTATTATGAATGTCAACATATTGGATTTTGACAATCGCGAGTCTACTGATTCACTAAACTATGACCAATCCTTGTCAACTGAGGAAGTTGATCGATTGAAGTGCCTGTTAAAAAAATATGAAGAATGTTTTTCAAACAGTCTAAGCGATCTGGGTTACACAAACGTAACTGAAATGGTCATAGAGTTAAACGATAGTCAGCCCGTTGTTTACCGCCCTTACAGGCTTTCTTATACTGAACGAGATCTAGTGCGATCAATGGTGCAAGAAATGGTTGAGTCGGATATAGTATGTGAATCGAAGTCTCCGTACGCAAGTCCGATTTTGCTAGTAAAAAAAAAAACTGGTGAGAAAAGATTGTGCGTGGACTATAGAGCCCTGAACAACAAGACCAAGAAGGAACATTATCCTCTACCGCTAATCGATGACCAGTTAGATAGGTTAGCTGGGCACTCTTTATTTATCACGCTTGATTGCGCATCAGGGTATTATCAGATACCTGTAGCAGAAGAGTCCCAAGAAAAAACTGCTTTTGTGACACCCGACGGTCAGTACCAGTTTAAGCGCATGCCGTTTGGACTGGCTAATGCACCGTCGGTTTTTCAAAGGGCAATGAACAAAATCTTACCGAAGTCTAAAGTTGACTTCGTTCTCATTTTTATGGATGACATATTAATTCCAGCAAAATCGTTTCAGGAAGGGCTAACTAGATTAGAACAAGTTTTAAGACTATTGTTGGATGCAGGGTTAACTTTAAAATTAAGCAAGTGTCATTTTTTCTATAAGGAGATAGACTTTCTTGGTTTTGAGGTAAATGGTAGTGGAATTAGACCGGGGTCTCGTAAGACGGATGCTATATCTAAATTTCCTGAGCCTAGAAACGTGCACGATATTAGACGCTTTATCGGTTTGGCTAGTTTCTTCCGGCGCTTCGTGAAGGATTTTGCACTCATTGCGAGGCCTCTGACGGATTTGTTAAGGTTAAACTTTGATTGGAAATGGGAAGACAGTCACAAAAATGCTTTCGAACTACTGAAACAAAAACTAGTAGACCGACCTATTTTGGCACTGTATGACGCGACTGTCGAAACCGAACTTCACACTGATGCCTGCAAACTAGGCGTTGCGGGTATATTGATGCAAAAGCAAAGCGATGGGGTACTTAGACCAGTTGCTTATTATAGTCGAAAGACGACCGGTGACGAACAGAAATTACACTCCTTCGAATTAGAAACTTTAGCAGTAATCGCTTCTCTAAAACGATTTAGGGTATATTTATTGGGACTTAAGTTTAAAATTATAACCGATTGTAGTGCATTGCGTACTACGTTAACTAAAAGAGACCTTATACCACGTATTTCACGGTGGTGGATTCAGTTGCAGGAGTATGACTGTGAAATTGAATATCGACCCGGGACACGTATGGGTCATGTAGATGCTCTTAGTCGCGCTCCTGTGACTGAACCACTACCTGGTGACGAAGATTGTGAAGTACTTGATGTCTTAAACGTAGAATTAAAGGATTGGATTAGTACGGTACAAGAGAATGATGACGAAATAAAAAGAATTAAGGAGGTTTTACAGGATCCGGAAACTAAAGGCGTAGTAGATATCTATAAAAATTATCAGCTTAAGGGTGGTTACGTATATAAAATCGTTGATAATGGAATTCGGTGGGTAGTCCCTCGCGCGGTAAGATGGCAGGTTCTAAAAATGAATCATGATGATGTAGGGCATTTTGGATTCGATAAAACGCTAAATCGCCTGCAAAGCATATTATGGTTTCCCAAAATGCGTCGATTCACCAAGAAGTATGTATCCGCATGTATAAAGTGCGCTCATCATAAGGCTCCTGGAGGTCGTAAGGAAGGAATGATGCATCCTATACCCAAACTTGAGATACCGTTCCACACGTTGCACGCTGACCACTTAGGTCCTTTCGTTCGTTCTAGGAGAGGTAATACATATATATTAGTAATAATAGATGCATTTACAAAATTTATAAATATTAGACCGGTCAGAGATACTAAAAGCTCCACGACAGTCAAAATTTTTAAAGAACACTTCAGTTATTTTGGAACGCCGTCTCGCCTTATAACAGATCGTGGAACTAGTTTTACTAGCGCAAAGTTTAAGACATTTGTAAATGAGTTGGGTATAAAACACATACTCAACGCTGTAGCTACTCCTAGAGCGAACGGGCAGGTTGAGCGATTTAATCGAACAATATTGGATGCGCTAGGAACGAAATGTCATGGGAAAAAGGATAACTTGTGGGATGATCATGTAGGTGACGTACAGTTGGGCTTAAACACTACTATAAATAAAACTACCGGTAAAAGCCCTGCTGAATTATTATTTGGATGTAGACTAATAAGCAGCTCAGAAAATATATTGAATGACGTCATGGTTGAGGTAACTGATCGAATTACGGGTGAGGATCTAAATAAGATGCGGGAAGAAACTAAAGATCGCATAGAAGAGCAGCAGCGTAGGGCAAAGAGAGAGTTCGATCGCCATCGAAAATCAGTTACGACATATAAGGTAGGCGATCTTGTTAGAGTACAGCGCACGATATATGATAAAGAACAGATGGGCAAGTCAAAGAAATTAGTGTCAAAATTTAATGGGCCGTATCGTATTATAAAAATATTAGATAACGATAGATTTGTAATTAAAGATACACCGTTGACCAGGAAGGGGAATAAAAATTATGAGAATATAGTATCAATTGATAAAATACACCCATGGTTAGCTTTTAAAAACATTTCAAGTGAGGCTAGTGATAGTGATAAGAGCATTAATGATACGGAGGAAGCAGATAAAGATAGTAATGCGGAGTAAATTACTGGTGTGAAATGAAATACGTATTATGATTTTATATTAAATTAATGTTTAATTTATAATTATTGCTCGTAAAATTATTGAATATTACGATTTAGAATTAGAAAATGATATATCGATAAATTAGCCATAAATAAATGATTATCTAAAGTACAGGCTATGAGCGGTCAGTACAACGGCATAGATGGTCGTAGATTGTAGCAGACTATGATCATGGGTAATCCGTGTCATAGGCTATGAGCGATCAGTGCTAAAGTACAGATGGTCGTAGATCATAGTAGACTGTACAGAATTGTGAATTGAACTGTAATTAGAGTTTGACTACGAGCAGTCAGTGTGGAGGCGTAGATGACCGTAGATTGTAGTAGACTGTGTTCATAGATCCTTGACATGGGCTATGAGCGGCCAGCGCCTTGGCATAGATGACTGTAGATCGTAGTAGACTAAGCATGTTTCTTGTAAAATCTAAATACATGAGCTATGAGCGACCAGCGTGCAGGTTCACGTAGATGGCCGTAGATCATAGTAGATCATGATATGATTGATTGGAAGTAATAAATCTATAACCTATCTTATTGGTAGTATTAATGTAATTAACTAAGTTATTCATTCTTATTAATATTATTGTTTTGTATGTTCCTTAATCTATTTTGTAAAACGTGAGAGGACTCACCGGAATAAGGATGGCCGAGCTGTAAGCATTGTGTAATTGCAGATATGTATAATTAATTATTTTGTGTATCTGTATCGATATTAATATCATATCGATACTAATATCGATACAAATGTTCCATCTATTTGGTTTGTATATTAGTTTGTAAATGTCAATGTCAGAACTCGTTGAGTGAATGACTTGTCTAAGTGATCTGTGGAACATCATTCGATGTAACTGTCATTTCATTATAAAATTGTCATTCTATTACGAGACGTTGATCAGACACGTTGTTAATAACTTTGTGAAATAAATCGAGAAATATTGCTATAATCCTAGTGTTTTATTGAAATATTAGATGTGATATTTCACTATGGAGTGTAGGCTAGCGTGGCGGACAATGGCCTAATCCCTCTCAAATGAGAGGAGAGCTGAGCCCAGCTGTGGGACTTTAATGGGTTGATTATGATGATGATAGTAAACCATTTGCTTGCATGGAACATATCCGAAAAGATATGTTAACATGTACATAAGTACCAACTTATATACATCCACGTTTCGCCAGTAGGTATGTAGTATGACAGGTAAAAACTTTATATCTTTATGGCAGTCCTCAAATACCTCAAAACTACGGTTAGAAAAAAAAACACTAGAAGATTAAACTAATATATGTAGGTATACATAATATAATATGTGTCCAATGATTAGATTCAAAACAAGTTTTGTTTATATTTTTTCCAATAGGCTCCCCTATTACACACTAACCTTAACATACCGGCGAAATGTACGTGCACATTAAAGTACACCTCTGCCTAACCCTTCGAGGACCACAGGTGCGATGGTATGTTTTCATTCTATCTTTGCATTCTTCCCAGGTACCTCGTCCACTCCCGTGGCTCACTGATCAGCAAGTTCGCAGTCATCGAGGCTCCACATCCGAATCTCCACTGGCAGTACCCCCCGGCTGCTTTCTGTAAACGAGCCCTGCAGTTTATACAGGTTTGTAGGCACCCAGGATATGTCATAACCATTTCGTCATTCACCAACCGCTAATAGGCTCCCATGGGTATCATCAGATCTTTTTTATGGTATGTAGTGGTATGTAGTGGTTCTAAGGTTCTAACCTTTTTTTTATTTCAAATAAAGTTTTCCAAGCATTTATAAATATTTAAGATTCTAGTTGCACGATTCTAAGAAGTTGATCATAATGAAGAAGAATCCAACAACAAAAATTAAGACGAAAGGCTACACTATAAATACCTACTATATATTTATTATACCTACTTAGACTTATGCGAATATTAGATATCATATTACTGCGTGTATAACCATGGATGCTCTAAGGTCTAAAGGATCGAATGCGTCTGGATTAAAATATTATAAATAAGTCGCAATAAAACCCTGAAAATGTAGTTTTATATTAAACTAAGATAAGATTACTAAGCTTAAAAAAATTTGGTTACTTTTTAACATAATATTATGTCTTACTATTCATAAGCGGTAAGCTAATAAATAAGAACCTGTTCGTAACGTCAAATTTCTGTCTCACTTTCACAATTAAGTAATGAATCAATTTATAGACGATTAAACTACTTTATTTTATTATAGCTGAAACGTATAACGCGTTAATTACGATTATTCCCATTTTATCAGTTACGTGTTGTCGGTGTAAGACCTTTATGTATTTACTTTCATATCTAATCATGAAATAAGCCTATTCAGTTAACAGTCAAAGATATATCAAAAGAACACTAGACAAATATTCGTCTCAAGACCGCAAAGCATGAGCCAGGAATCCGCTTTACGCCGTCACTTGCTTTCGCTCTGGTTCATAAATCATACATCATTACTCAAAGAGCAGCACAAGTCTGAGGTATTACAGCATATCTATTCTTTCAGATACCAATCAATAATAAGATATACGAATTGTACTTGCTTCAGTGGCCACACTTCCCGGAGCGGTGGTTGGCGGAGGGCGAGCTCAACGACCGGGAGGGGCGCTGGGCCAGCTCGCGAGCTTGCGACTGGAGCGGCGCACTCAACTATGTCAGAGGTAACTTTAAAAACACTTACTTACATACTGTAAAAACTTTGATCCACATTAGGGTTTGCTCCTGACTCCTGAGTCGTAGGTGCGTTTACAAACACAAATGTATCGCACACACAAACAAACATACCCGGATCAACTAACTATTCGCAACCCATGACGACGCTGATCGCTCAGGCACTGTCCACATTTGAAATGTATAAGTAACTCAGACTCCCAAGATACAGACAAAGGTCTAGTTTGGGGGTCACTATCATAATAACTCAAGTATTGGATTTTGTTAACATGTTATATTAAATTTTAAACTAGGTTAAGTTTAGTCCAATATGTCAAAAAGGACTGAATAAACAATTTCAATTTTCAATTTCAATTTTTCAATTTTCACTACGTCATTCAAGTCGCCAAAAAGTTATCAGCATCAAGCGATTTGCTATCCATCTGGAAGGTACAAATCCCAAGACTGTACGAGAGTAATTTTGGGTTTATAAAACAGCAACTTTTTTTTTTAATCATGACAATTTTTCTGAAACTAAGACATGATTTTACATTTGAGAGCTCTTTGGTATTTGAATTATTTGACATCTATTACATTGTACCTTTCAGGAGCTGCGTGGTGGCAAGTAAAGCAGGGCCTACGCACCTCACCTCCAGCGCTACTGGTGGGTAAAAAGGACTGTGCTGCTCAGCTGGTGGCCAGCGCACAGCACTGCAGCACTTCGACCCTCAGATTAGTCGCCAAGCCTGAGCCTAGCAGTAAGGAACTCACCGATGTGCTGTTGGACTTTCTTGTAGGTGAGTGGAATCTACAACATGGCTACATTACAACTTAAAGTGCTAATTATCGTTATGATTTACCGTTAATATTATTATTGAGTAGTTAATTATGGTCGAGATCGAGACGAGCTTATATTATATCCTGGTTGATCCTTTCTGTGTTGAAGTCTGATCCAGCACGTGCATGATATATCTCACGACATTTAGCACGGCTCGGATAGCATACCATACTATAAGTATCTATTTTCTAGAAGTATCCTATTGGCACTCTGCATGTTTGTCTACAAATTGTAATTATTGTAATTAAAATAAAACTCCTTTTGACTGATCTTATTTAATGCAGTATTCCGGATCCATATGTACCTCACACGTATTATGACAGACTCCCCAGTCCGTGACAATAGATTTTTTAAAAGAACCGAAACGTCAGGAAACTTCGTACCTACTCCTTCTAAACCTACATATAAGTGTTCAAAATCAGCATGTTTATTATTCTAATTTAATTTTTCAGCCAAAGAAAAACTAGTAGAGGAAGTGCCAAGAGGACTCATGGGGCGTATGTTAGGTGCCGTTGCCGACAGAGGGCGCGAGCTCACCGCTAGACTCGTGCTGCCGCCAACACAGGCGTGATAAAACTCATGCCTACCCTCAAAAGTGTAGTTCGAAAAATAATTATAAACATATTGTTCCGTGTGGCTGATTTGTGAGTGAAAACTTGAGTGTGTAATTAACTAATTACTTAATACGTAGTCAGAGTTATTTGTTTAAGATTTATAATGTAAATTTGATAAATTAAGTGAGTTGAGTGTGTGTATGGAGTAAGTATTCTTCATGTCCATTATAGTGACGGGGGTGAAAAATGTACAGCTGTTAGTTTATTTAATTTTCGCTTGTAAGACTGATGTGGTTATACAAGTAGATATAAGCGAAATTCTCTCTAGCTAGGTTGAACTTTATTTAAAAATTCCTAAGTAACCATTTTTTTAACCGACTGTACAACTAAGAATATTCTATCTGTGCTATTTTTATACCTAAAACTATTGTTTAAAATTTGTTTAACAATTTTAAATACCTACAGCCAGTGATGTGTCTTCCTATTAACTTAATATAAGATTATTTTGCTCAAATAATTTAAGAATAATATTATTAATAGCATGTTAAAGAAAGTGCCATAGACATTAAGATGGCCACCCAGTACACCGTAACAATATATCAAACGAATAAATTATCAACGGCCGCTCGACCGTTCAGAGCCAAAGCTAATAACCCATTTTGAGTGTTTGGGTGGTGGGTAAGGGTTTTAAACAACCATGTGGGACTTTAAGAGCGTCTTTATGATTTAGCATTTTTATATTTATGACTTGCAGCATAAATGTTTTAAATGTTTAACAATCATAATGTTGCCCCACAATTTCTGCTATAGCTAGACTATGCTGATGTTGGACAGCTTGCCATAGAATTTTCTACATACGGAAATATTGTAAAGAATCATCTTTAGGTTCTTTAGGTTAGCTATTCAAATGTAAGCTTTATTTGGTATAACTTATTAAAAATACAAATGTATCTATAACATCATTCAATCAATTTCTAACGTCAAATTATTTATTTAATAATAACTAATTAATATTAAAAATTATTGTATTGAAAACCCATTGCGGGCTGTCCATAGTGTGTGGTAGCCCTTATAATGTAAAGTATGTAGCATGTCCTAATGCCAAAGACCGATTTAATACCAGATTATTATTGAATGTATCTACTAATTATATTAAATATTTTTTTATTTTATGTTTGCGATTTTATTTGATAATTTCAACGTATTATACTCCACAATAGAACGTATGTAGGTACCTACAGCTGTAAATAGGTAATAGGCAAAACCATTTTTGGGCCCTACGCTGAATAACTATAAAGGTGAAAGTTGGTCTACCACGAAGTCGGCTTGTACGTCTTTTCCGTGAGCAGACAGCTTCGCTATGAACCTACTAACTGACTAATCCTTTTATCAAGAATTGAAATATTTTTTACTCGTAGTTCATCCAGTCGTAAGTCGCTTTAGACTTCTGTCAATAGCCTGAACAAAAATCTCATAACCAAAATGTACTATCACCAACTTTTCGATCTTATGCCAATAACAATAAAGACGAAAACTGGTCAAACTGGCCAGTGTATTATCTATTACATATGTATTTCGTCAGACAAACGATACCTCCATATCGCTTTAATGAATTGAGTTAATTGAACTACAGTACGTACGATAAGGTGACGATACCTATGCTTATTTGCTTTGATAAGATAATTAATTGTTTAATTATCCAGACACCAAATATATTCATAATAATACCTATAAAGTAGCTAAGGTAGTCGAGCGGTGTGTCCAGTGAACTGGGATGTCAAAGGTCTCGAGTTGAAATCCAAGGTACAAGTGACTTTTCAAAAGTTATGTACGTATTTAGCACACGCACAAACGATGAGAGAAAACATCGTGAGGAAACCTGCATGCTCGGGAGATTTTCTCGACGGCATATGAAGCCTCCCTCTCAAATGAGAGGAGACCCGAGCCCAGCAGTGGGACAATAATGGGTTGATGCTGAATACCTATAAATAAAACAAAAACATGTGCAAACGCCTCTTTAATACGCAATATGCTCCACAAAAAGCTAACCATTCATAAATTTCCGCTATCATATAATATTCACAAATCTCATAATATTACAATAATATATTATAGAGCCACCTACAAACGCTGGGCGCATTCAACTGCGCCAAATAAGGAAGATTTTTTTATATCACATTAGCTGTATAGAGAAATGTCCTACAGTTATATCTACATTTGTTATCTAGTTTTTTTTTCAGATACCAATCTGACACAAGCAAATGGCGTAACTTTTACTTTTGTGTATATAATTCTTATGTACGATTGTACATCACTGAACTCCTAAGCGGCTGCACGGATTTTGTTGAATTTTTTGTGTGTTTCAAGTGAATTCAAGAATGGACATCCCATTAAAATAAATCTACTGTTTTTAAGGATTTTATCGCGTATCTTGATTGATAATGTTTTAATCAGATCAGTTCAACTATGGATGTTGTAAAGTCAATATACCGCGATAAAATCAGTAGTTTTATTTCAATATCTAATATTCGCGTGTGTGACAAAACAGTAAACGATCTTTGTGCTTGTCAATATCTTATAAATACGGTATGCCACAATAAAGTGTCAGATCGGTATTCCGAATTAAAAAAAACTTGACTATTTATTACTCGTTGTAACAAATGGAAGACGGTAATATTTACATAAAGGAATAAATGAAAGTTTGAACTACCAAACTAAAATCAATGTTATAGATTCTTGGAACGAGAAAGCGCCGCTAGATGGCGCTATTAGCACGTGCAACATATGTTACTTAATTCAGTATGTAATGCTAACCATTTATGTTTATGTAAGATGTTTGTTGTCCCTAAACATAAATGGTATTAACATTAGATATTGCCAAAAATACCGTAGAAATAAAACGACTTTTTACGATTTTTATCGCGGTATATTGATATTATTTTATTCTGACATTTCGGAGCCTTCACAGCATCCATGGTCACGGGCAGACACGTAAAAAGTAGCTTTATTTCAACATCTAGTACAAAGTATCTACGCAAAGTAACTACAAGATATCAACCAAAAATACCGTGCTTGGGAAATTTTGTTAAAAAAACTGAAAAAATTAATATGAATATACAATAGAGACCGTCTTCTCATTTATTACAACAAAGCCAAAGTTAGGCCAGACATGAAATAGGCACGAATCATTTACATACACACTGAATTCTTTTTACGCCTTACAATGGCTGGGACCACACTGGTGACAACTATAGCAAACTCAATCTTACTGGTATAATATATAAAGTCTAGAATGCGTTAATAGATGCGAAATGGAATATAGCAAAATCATTCCATATAATCGCGTTATATTTTACTAATAATAAGTATTACTATACAATTGTTTATTAGTTTTCATATGGTTATTTTGTGACCTAATAATCATAAAAATATAAAATACATGAAATAAATCTTTTGTAACAATGATTTTATTTCAAATAAAAAAACTATAGTTTTAGATTTGACAACCCAATCATTCGTTTGGGGCAAATGTTTGAATGGTCTCTGTATAGATTGTTTGCCAAAATCGCTATAGTTTCATCAATGTGGTCCCGGCCTAAACTGTGTAAAAAATTGATATGGTGTTTGATTCTATATGATTTGTTCGTATGGGATGAATTCTAACTTTTCGTAAAATTAAATCACTGTATAATGTATATTTATAATTTGCAACTCCATCAATAGTAAAATGAAACATTTTTTCCATATAAAACATTTTGTAGCAAAAACTAATCATCATCATAGCTATTTTGTTGATGATAATTGATGTTGAATGTTTGCATGAACCATGAATGGTGTAAAGAATCCGTAACGGCTCAATCAGCTCAATTATTGTCCCACTGCTGGGCACGGGTCTCCTCTCATTTGAGAGGGATAAGGTTATAGTACCCCACGCTAGCCTACTGCGGGTTGGCAGACTTTACACGCCATCGAGAAAATCTCTCAAGCAAGCAGAAGAGGTTTCCTCACGATGTTATTACTTTCACAGTTTGAGCATGCGATAAATAAATACGCACATAAGTCAAAATGCCGAAAAGTCTACTGACTTTTCGTCCAAAGCACGTACGTATTATACACGCCGGTTCGAACTCGAGACCTCTTACATCTCAGTCTACTGGTCACACCACTAGGCTACCATAGCTCCTTTGTATTGTTATTTTAACACCATATGAGAACAAAATAAAAGTTACAATTTATCCCATACGAAGTTAAAGTGCGGACTAGACATAAGGCGGTTATAATTTTCAGTCAAATTTATCAATATACTTTTGATATTATTAAGTACATTATACTATGGAGAATTATAACGGGATTTGGCACATCATATTTTGTCTTCCGCCATGTTTTCATATAATTTTATTCGTCGTTATTTGTAGTGTAAGATAATTAGATTAATTATATTGAATTTTCAGAAGACTGTTATTCAATATGAACAACTGTCTTATTTATTTAAGAAGATAGGTAATTTGCCTGTATTCTTCACAGTTTTTAAGTGTATCCATGCTATATTACTCATCAGTTATATAGTATAATTATTATTTATTACCAACGACATTCAATTTGATGAAAACATAGCATTTTTATACGTATTTAAACTCAAGCGTAAATCACACGAGACATAAGCTGCGTCTCTCTACTCAGACTGTTTTTAACTTACTAATAAATAACTATTCACAATAAAATAATTATACAACTTAAATTGCTAATAGAAAAAATATACATACACTTGCTTGCATATACTATTAAATATTAAATACATAAAGTAAATGCAATGAATGTAAATGTAAAAACACTTTTTTAGTATAAAGTGAGATTATTTTTCATATACTTATTCATTTAATTAAGTGCGTTTTGAATAAATGAGAAAACTTAAACAATATATTTCAGTATCAAAATAAGATTAATAATTGTAATAAAAACTATTTATACAGTTGCATTTGATAATTATTAAAATTAATTATTTTTTACAGTATATGCAATCAAGTGTTAAATGGCACGAACTGGCTTTCGTATTGTTAGTTACATTGATATTTCAGTCCTTCTATGTAGCTATACAGGGGTAGGCAGAATTAAAGCGCTTTGTCTGCGTTAAACAGACCACAGACCTAGTTAGCAAACATTAATTTTGCATTTCTGCAAGTAATCTTACAACGAGAACTCGTAACACACAGATATGCAAAGCTAATGTTCAAAGATAAATAATATTAAATCAATATACGATTGTATTCTTCTGATCAATAGTTCAAACTAGTAACACACTTCAGAATACTGAAAAGCAAAGCATTTTTTTTTAGTAACCGTACTTAAAAAAAGGTCCTAATTCGGACTAATGTTAACTGACATTTCAGTATTCGATATTCAAACAGTTAAAAGTCTAATAGCTGCTCAATAGAATATTCTATCTATACGAACCATAAACAACAGTCTCAACCTTTCAATAACAAACAATAGTCCACATGAATTACTTCAAACGTCCAAAAACACTAAGAAGGCTAGAAGATATTACCTAAAACACACTAGGTATCAAAATGCCTTTATGTAAAGTTTATTTAGTCACATTTTAGCTACACAGTAGTTTCTCCTTTGATTTCAACGTCTGACACTGCTTCGCTGACACAACTGTCACTGTCAGCTGGCTTCAAAGTGACGTCACTATTCAACGTCACATCTAGCCCCGTCTCTTTCCTCGACGTCCTGTCTCTCCCTCTCTCTCTACTCGTGATCTGTGTGTACAGTTCGTCGATCTCGCTCGCGAAGGAGACCGGACTGCTGTCTCGGTTTACTTCGGGACAGCTCAATGCGGGCGTTGGCACGTACTTACCTAACTTCGGATTGCTTTTTATAGTTTTGCGCCATCCTGGGTCGTAGTTTACGTACTGACTCTCGATGTTCGAAACGTCCTCGTTGCTGAAACTTATTTCGTTTGGACACATGGAAGACGGAGAAGGAGCATACAAGCCATGACTCCGAATGCTCACTTCAGACATTTGATAGTTTGGGCAGTATATATCACTTTCGTTTTCAAAACCTTGCTCGCTTGCATTCGTGCTGCAAGTTTCAAAGTCATACGTGGTCTTCGCCATGAAGAACGTATCCTTATCATCATCCATCTTCTCTTTGGACCCCTCGATATCCTGATTCTGGAGAAGATTGTCCAATTCTCCCGAGCCTGCTTCGAGGCGTTGTGGTGTGCTGGACCTATTAATATCGTCAGAATTCATGGTGCATTCTTCGGATATGTCCTGAAGAGATTTATCTACCACATTTTCCTTTTCTTGTTTACCTGGTTGTAGGTAATCTATGTACTGTCCGAAGCTTTCTGTGTCTGTGATTTCATTGGTCGAACATAAGGCACTGTGCGTTTCTTGCAATGACGTCATTTCCGAGTGTGTGTTGAGAGTTTGGTCCGAGCATGTGTGAGGCATGGCTATTTCTGATGCAGAACTATATTCTAAGCTACACTGTTGTGATATAGTCCTCATTTCTGGCTGTTCACTCGCGTGGCTTTGCAAGCACTCTTCGGACACGCTACTCCGTTGTCCGTTGAAGTTTTTCGGCACGTTTGCTTTAACTATTTGATGTTGGGGAACCTGGGTCTCTGGTACATTCGTATAAATGTTCATGATTTGACTTCTACTTGTTTTCGGGTCCTCGTTTTTGTTCCACGACTTCCGGTCAGTGGAGTAACTTTTATAATTGTCTTTAGATTCTTCTTCTAAGAGATTTGGATTGAGAACGTTCCTGGTCTCTTTGATACCGTTGTTAGATATTTCTACATGTATATTGGTGTTGTTGACTTTTGATCCGGAGTTTATTATATTCGCTACGCCATTATAAGCCTCTTTAGTCGGCAGTGGTAATGAGAAATGGGAGTCATTGTCACAGTCTCTCCTTGTCGGTAATTCTAGACAGTTCCTCTTCATATTCTGTCTTTGCTTTTTGAAGAACTTTTTGGCGACGTTCATTTGATTCGGGTTGTAGAATATTTCTGGTCCTACGGTCCCGTTATCAGGATACGTCATCATGGAATTGTTGGATCTATATTGCTGTCTGTGCAACACGACTAAATTGATATTTGGAGCTTTCCCGTTAATGTTTTTGAGTGTATCTTTCTGTAGTGTCTGCCCGTTTAGTTCGGCAGCTGCTTTGTATGTACCACTATTGTTAGTTTTGGAATTAGTTCGGTTAGAACTTCTGCTGCCTGACCTAGATCTATTATCAATGGGTATCGGCTGTACAGGAGGCGTAGCTGTTTGGTTCTGCGGCAAATTCTGCTGGTTGGCATCAAATACACTTCTGTTTCTACAGCACTGCTTACTCTTTTGCAGATAACAGTGCATCATAGACCACTGTGCCCTGACGTCACTTCTCGCGATGCCGTAGAAGAACAGAATAAATGTTCCTAATACAGTAGCGCATACAGCGTATATGATGCTGCAAATATCTTCCTGGTACGGCAGATACGCCGGGAGAGGTCGGTACACCGCGATGGCCCCGCAAGACCACACCGACATGTACAAACACATCACAATAACTTGAGCTCTCAGCTGAATTATCGGAGTGTGCTCTATGTCCTCAACTTCAGAGTCCAAAGTCGATTTAACACTGCGGCGCTCGGCCCGCTCGTTACTCTGTGGCTCCCACATTTCTAAGTCGACATTTTCCGTCGCCTGTGTACCTTCGGACAACTGTACATTCATATTCCTTATCGTACATCGAATGAGCAAGAACAGTATCAACAAAAACACTAATAAGATCCCTCCCGGAACGAACAACGCACTCAATGCAGGAGCTGTGCTTAAGAAACACTGGGAATAACCTGCATAATCTTTAAGATTCACTGCACCGGAAATCCCGCACACAATCAACGCTATACCCCATCCTACTAAATACAGGCCTAGTATAGGCTTTTGGACGGGCACATCCGGTGGGATATCGTCTTCTGGAGTTCTCACAGGGTTGTGGGTCTTCGTGACCCACTTATACATGTTGCTGGCTGAGACACACATCCATAACAAACAGGACAGCGACAAATAATGTATAAGCAAGCCGAGCATCTGACAGAGCTTCACGTCTTCAGTCTGATAGATGCCTAAAGTGTACATGAAGCAGAGCAGACCAATTGCTATCCAGGTGTTGATGAGAGCATGTTTGGTCTTCTTCGCCATTTGTATGGCTGGATAGCACATGATGTAGGTGAGGGTGGCACAGCTCACGCAGCCGATCAGGATCAGGCTTCCTACGTAAACAGCTGGATGGGATACCTTGAACCTGGCTCCGTCTGTCCTGGCCCCGTAGATCCCAGTTTCCACGTTCTGCAGAAGACCCACGTAGGCTAGTTTGGTGCAGCTGATTATTATCATTTCTGACACCACGTGGGAAACTTTACAATCTGTAAAGAGAAGACGTTGGTTTGATGTATTTTACTAATCTTTTGAGTACTTTATATTATTATTTTTTTATGCACTTTACCCAATGAAGAAAGTCATTTTAGTAAATGGTCTTAGTTTGAAAAAAATATGATTGCGGCAAATTGAAACGATTTCTGACTCATGCAAATAAAAGACATTAAAATAAATCAATGTTTCAGTCAAGAAGGTCATCAATACCGGGCTTAAAGCCGTACAAACTAGTTTTATTTATTTATTTTATTTATTTATTTTATTAGGGTCTCCAACAAGAGATACACTTATATATTAATTGTACATGTTTAAAAAAATCAGTAAGGCCTTGTGTACCCTCAGTTACAGGAGATCACAGCATGCAAATATAAAAGAAAAATTAAAATTGTACATTAAAAAATACAAACAATACTGAAACAATTATAAATATTTATTTAATTATTATTATTATTTATGTCAAATATTTATTGAGGTTTGGAGAAACCAGTAAACAATATAAATATACCTGAGGTATTGTCCTGCCAGCGTCTAGTGGCGGGGTCCCAGACAGCTGCCCTGCCGTCCACGCCGCCCACCGAGCGCGCGCGGACGGTCGCTATGATAGGCTCCAGCAGTTCACCACGCAACGACACATCTCCTAAAACACAGGTACCGATTGAGCTCGTTTATTCAAAGTAGACCGAATTTAATTGGCTCAGTTTGAACGTCAGTAATAAAGACAGCCCCCAATAACGCCCGCCGTTCACCACTTTCTTCAATAATTTTGCTAGAATTTATCGCGTTTGTGGTCGTTCTACGCACTTTACTGAAAAAATCCCATGCAAGACGAGGATTACCAGCGATCTTTACCAGGTCACCTCAAATACTTACTCAACTGGAACCCAACAACAGGCGATGTGATCTCCATATTCATGTCCTCTCTCTTGGTGCTTCTCCCGTAGTAGTCCTTGGTCCTGTGCTGCGTGAGGCGCGCGTCTGAATCGTTGTCCACTATGGGCAGCAGTGGGAACAGGGCAGCATCCTCATACACAGAGATCACCAGGTCTTGTGGATGACTCTGCAGGAGTACTCCGGTATCTGTCGTGCTGTACAGCAGCGATTGTGGTATCTGGAACAATGTAAGTAATTTGGATGGTGTCCACACATTTTGGTGTATAAGGATATGTAACAGAAGATAATAGTACGCTAGTTTTCTCGATGGGTAGTGCCGATATGTCTAATAATGGTCACTTGCATGTTATGGGTAGGAACATGGCCTATTGCTATTAACCGAGTACAAAAAAAAACCCAACTTCCACTAAATATTACCTAATCTTATAAATCGTAAATTTTCTTGGAGGTAGGGCATAGCGAGATTCCTTGCTAAAATTGAGCTGCCCGACTGGGGAAGTACCTCCGCCTTACAGAATACCGCAGTGACTCAACAATAGTTGTTTTTCTGCGAGTGAGTAAGGTTACTAGAGCTCATTGGGGAGTGAGTATTCTGACAGTAGTGTAGACTGAAGTATAGGTGTAGTGTGTGTATACCTGCACGCTGGCGTGTATGAGCGCGTCGGTGACGGTGAGCAGCGGCGCGACGGTGCGGTTGGTGGTGGTGCAGTGCAGCCGCGGCGCCGCGCCCGCCCGCGCGCTGTACCACACGCACGTCGCGCCGCTGAAGCCCGAGCTCACGCGGAACCGCTCCACCGCCAGGTTCGACTGGAAATTCAAAAATATTCATTCACTAACTCCTCAGCTCCACAAATTAAGTGACGACCTCTACCGGTCGGAGCTCTGTTAGCTAACTTTGTAATTTATTGTATAAACCTTATATATTGTCGAAAGCAATGTTAAGGATTAAATAAAATGCTAAATGAAAATATGCAACACCATTTATTGTTGAAGCTTACCTTCTGTCCCTGTATGTTAGCGATGTGGCGCGATATTTCTTCGGCGGCGCGCGCTATGTCTGTGCACACGCCATACAAGGACTCTGCACGCGCCAAAACTGACATGCTGATGTTCATCGTGGAACTTATTACGTCCAGAAGAGTTGGACCTGGAATATAATATGATCATTAATACCATAGTTATCAGAACCACTCATTTACTATCCCATTGCTGGGCACGGATCACTCATTTAAACGTTAAAAAAATAAACTCTGTAAAAGTGTTTACAAACGAGTCTGAATGAAAATTGACTTATTAAAAACCATACGAACCCAGGTCCTTCTCCTCTGCAATATACTGCATATAATTCCTTATAGCTTTAGCTATGAACATCACATCATCAGGGTCTATTATCTCAGCTAGCGGGTACGTCTTCTCTTGTATCAACATAGCGAGCCTCTCTGTTGCATTTACCGCTGAATACTGCACCAAACTTACATTTAGAAGAGCAAATTGTTGAAGCAACTTCGTCACATTGCTTATGTAAGAACATTCACTTGTGTTCGCAGGTCCCCAGGTGGCGTTAGAGTAGCATTGCCGGTACGCCTGACCTTCCCCACTCCGACATGGCACAACCGCTGTATGATTAAGCAGTAACTGTGGCCAAGAATATAGACCTTTATTGTTAACAGTGTAATCTGTAGGACAATATTGCGTAGAATTTGATAGCACTAATACTTCAACAGTGTGATTATGTCTGATATGATTCTGGTCACTATACATGCAAGTCCAATTGCCCATGTGGTGGCTTGTGATGTTAGGGAAGTGGACTACGGTCTCTGCTAATCCCTCTTCTTGCATATCGGTATTTGTGACATTCACATCACAAATTTCCAGCATGGGATGTACCCAACGCAGCTCGTATTTTGCGATGACAGATGCAAAGGGTGCATTGCAAGATAAAGTTAATGTATCTCCCACAAAAACTACTTGGTCATTAGTTGGTTTAACTATCAAAGCATTTGAGGATAGTACACTGCCGCACGCAGACAAGTCTAGGAATATCTTTAGTTTGCGGACACTCTTATTGGCTATGTTTTCTGGGAATGCGCATTTCGGATTGCCAACTAGTTTGACGCTGGTGTTTCGAGACCAGTCTCCTACCCAAAGCAGATCACAGTCACATATTAGTGGATTGTCTGTTATGTCTCTGTGGAAGAGAAGAAATGCATTGTGTATTTATTTTTAACATAGTTAAGGGGTTTGATGTATATATAAAGCTTTCAATTTTCTAGCCTTCTTTTTTACATTTTTTCAAATTGATTTTGATCCACTGATGGATACCACATTAAAATATTATACTTTAATAATACACCATTTAAATTTCTCAAAGAAAAAACAAACTATTCTATTGAAATTATAAGAAAGCATAATACTATAATAATACCATCAGGCAAGATGTATACTTGTGTGCCAACTTTATAACATAAAAAAAATACATTTTACATGAGAGCTAATTCAACCTATTACCAGCCAATTATTACTTGTGACTGTTAAATGTTGTACTCACAATTGTTTTAATCCAACGAGATGGTCGAAGGTGCCAGAAGCCATGGCAGATATGTGATTCTGTGACAGTATCAGCCGCTCCAGGTTGGTGAGACCCTTGAACATCTCCTTGTACACATTGCTGATCTGATTGTATGACAGGTCGAGCCTCTGTATGGCTGTCATGTTGTAGAAGGCATCTGACTCTATTAGGCTTATTTGGTTTCTACTTAGATCCCTGTGAACAATAAGTTATAGCTGTATAAAATATTTTGTAATTAATTTAATAGTTGGCAGACTTCACATAACATCAAAAAAATCTCTCAAGCATGCAGGTTTTCTCAGATGTTTTTTCTTCACTGTTTAGGACATAACTTCGAAAAGTTTGTGGTGCATGCTTTGGGTTTGAACTTGAGATCTTTGACATCTCAGGCCACTGGTTACACCACTCGGCTACGACAGCTCTTCAACAGGTTCTATACTTCAAGTAAATACAGGCAAAAATTGGCAGATAAAATATTTATACAAATAGCTAGCGGTATACAGGTTGTATATCATATTGAAATATGAACTCATTTGTTGCAGAACTTAGTCATATTATGCCAAATAAGTAAAACACATTACTGTAACAGGGCCAAAAACTATATTAACAACTATATACATTAATAGGAATGTAAATGACCAGTTTTATAAATCATTAGTATAAGCAATCTATATTCTGTTCAATATCCAATTGAATCTAATTCACTTTGGCATACACTACTCAATATTCATTACTCAGTATCAACATCTGTCTGTGTAAAACGGTTTTAGAAACATGTAAACAAACATCCAAATGTGTGTCATTTAAATCTATAATGGTAATGGTGGACATTCATTTGGCTACACTGCCAAAGTGTGCTTTTATCATTAATTCAACAGATTTCAGAGATGAGAAACACATAAAACATGCTGTACCAGTAAAACGATGTTTTTTATTATGACAGTCCAAAGAGAGACTCTGTTTGATGTTGTTTTATTACTCAAATGTTTAATACTTACAGTTTCTGTAAATTAGGTAGATACAGCTCCCTTGACAATGTCGAAATCGCATTACCCGAGAGATTTCTGTAAGGAAAATCATTGTTTAGATAAGAATAATACTTGAATATAAAATAGTACAAAAACAGTCCAAGTACTTCTCAGTAATACTTACAGGCTTACAACTATAGTCCATAATTTGCTCAAGTCTATCTCTTTGAGCTCTGTTATCTGAGCTGGGCTTCCACCACACTTGAGTTTCAGCAGTTCCCCGGGCAGGGGCTCCGCTAACGCCCCATCAGCCGCCTTGTTACCCTTGCATGAACACAACGACGGGCAGTAACCAAACACCCCCTGAACCCACAACAACGTTAAAATAATAAGCGCCGACCACTTCATGTTTCGTATCCTCGATAAAACTGCAATTAAAACTATGGCACGACGCCAAATACGAAAAATAATCGCATCTTCACAAATTCTTTACATTGATCTATCATCAATGACTTATATCAACGATCCATTAATACAAATATCCAGAGGTTTATAAATGATATGTCCAACTAAATCCGCCACATTTCTCTCTGTTTGGATTATTATTCATTTATATTACAAAAATAAACAACTGTAAAACAATACAAGTACACATCCGACATTTGTAAAATTTGACTGATTGTTTTTTATATTTACTTTTTTCGAATCAGTGCAGGATCCAAGTTCAAAGCCTTTTAGCCCGAGCTATCTAAAATATTGCAGCTTAACTTTAGTAGTACTTATATTAAAATGAATAGCGTACTCATTTTGCAAGGAATACCGACAATTTTTAAATGGGGATAACGAAGGTTGATGTTTGCAGCAGTTATCAGTAGCAGAGTGTTAAAATAACGTAAAAATTAGTCGATTCTGATGGAATGCTGTCGTACCGTTTTGTTTGTGCTTTGGTACCAACATTACAGGAAAATTAAAACGTCAAATTACATTTAAAAGTTGAACCGTTGCCGTTTGTTTTGCTCGTTGATAAATAAAATATTTTTAATGTTTCTCTTGCGCGTTGCTTAAATAAACGGTTTGAATAATGTTAGAACAAAGATTTTCGGACAACGATGTGTCCAGACGAGATATTCCTTCGTTTATCGAGCCCCGGCCTCCGCTTATACAAAATCCATTTATGCGACCACGGCCTCAGAAGGGTACGAATTTATTGGAGTTGTTTGAAGAAGATTCTGACATTGAGGAGCCAGAGTGGCTTCAAGTGTACTTGCGCATGAAGCCATGCAGTGTTCCCAACACTTTGTACGAAGTGCGCTCAGAAAGGTGTCTGGTAACATCACTTGATACAGCAACGGCCGGTCACGGCCGCCGCACCCAGCATAATGTCTCCAAAATGTACACTTTCTCTAAGATTTTTGGGGCACAGTGTTCACAAAAAGTGAGTGATAATGAAATATATAGTTTCTGTTCTGATTTCAACCTTGACTGACATACTGTTGAACAGTACTTACTACCTTGCGTCGGTCAGCTCTTGTTAACCATAACTCAAACTGTCTGAACTTTAGATTGTAATATCATACATTGTTCCTAAGAAGAGAGGATTCAGGTGCAGTGTGGGAGAGGCCTATGTCCACTAGTGGACTGCAATAAGCTGCAGTAGCACCATCCTATTAATATTTAAATTGTATCATCATCATTTTTTTCAGGAAATTTTTGAATCTGTTGTAAAAGAAAACTTAAAAAAGCTTCCTGATGGTCAGAACTTCACACTCCTCACTTATGGGGCATCTGGGTCTGGTAAGACGTACACCCTAATGGGCACAGTGGGTTCCCCAGGCTTAGTGCCGCGATCCCTGGAGTATGTGTTCAGGCTGATAGATGCTGCACAGCAACCAGCCTTCAGGCCTGCTGAGAGTGGGGCTGAGAAACTTAGTTATGCTGAACAGGACTATGAATTACAGGTAAATCTAATAAGATAGATAATAAAGATATTTTAGATATTTTAGACACCATTGATAACAAGACAATCTTGTAGTATTAAAATTCTAGCTAGTGATATGGAGGCATCTATAAATCAAGAACAATGTCTGGTAAAAAGGCATGTGTAGACTTGGTTTCTAACAAAATATGTTTTACCCAAAATTATTCATTTGAAATTTCTTTTCTAAGAACTTAAATAAATTACAACTTATTTCTCAGTGGGTGAAACGTCTCCGCCACGTATCAGCGCCGCTGCGCGACAAGTACCGCCGAATGAGTGCACAGTTACACAGTGACCTCACTGTGAGCTCTATAGACTTATCCAATAGGATACGACATTACGTTTGGGTAAGATTACTTAATTACAGGCAGAACCTCCACAATATAAATTGCTTCAGATTTTTTTAATCAACAGATGTGATTAAAAAAATCTGAAGCAATTTCATTTTCATTTTAACATTGCATAACTGAAGGGTTTTTTTTTTCAACAGGTGTCCTTTGTGGAGATTTACAATGAAGCTGTTTATGATTTACTGGCACCTCCAGAAAAGAGAACTAAACTTAGAATTAGAGAAGACACTTCTGGAAATGTTTATGTGAAGGTAAGACAATACTAATATATTTATTTTAATTTATAATTACATACCTTATCAGGTACACTGGATACCAGTCACAATATGTAGTTGTAACATTAAACAAATGTGTACTATCTATTCACATAGTCTGCCAACCCACACTAGACTGGTGGAATAGGGTATTCACCTTTATTTAGATAGGAAAAGACATGTGACTTGTGTAGTACTTGAACAAAAAATGAAATTATGAAACATATAATTACATTCTGCATATCCTATTTTATTAGCCCTTTTTTGTACAAGCTTTTGGTTTATCGCAGGGCGCAAGACAAGCCTTCGTCCGGACTGGCGAGGAGGCCTATGATGTGATGGTAGCTGGCAAGCACAATCTCGTGGTGGCCGCCACTGGCGTCCACGCACACTCATCCAGATCACACTGCATCTTCACTATAACTATGCTTACTGAGACAGGTATGTTATTTCATTGTTTTTATTAATTGAGTTAAAATAAGTATATAAGTATAAGTAAGCACCAGCTCATTAGCTGCTAGTGTGCTCTACGGAATAATAATAATAATAAAGTATATAAGTTTTCTTATTAGGTACTTTTCAAGTAATAAAAATTAATTTGATTTGAATTGAGTATTTCTCTCGTATTGGGCAGGCGACGGCGCAGTCCGCACGTCGTCGGTGCGGCTGTGCGACCTGGCGGGCTGCGAGCGCGCGCGCGCCACGCGCAACACGGGCGCGCGCATGGCGGAGTCGCGCGCCATCAACTCGTCGCTGCACGTGCTGGAGCGCTGCCTGCACATGCTGCGCCGCAAGCAGCGCGTCCGGAACGACGCCATGGTGCCCTACAGGTACCACTTGCCGCCATCAAGTCTGCAGCTATGGCTTAAGGCAGTGACCGCCCCGAAATTTGCCGAGCTATTTTAAAATCCTAGTAGTATAATATGCCGCCCGGGGCCATGGGTCCCTCTGCTCCTTTCATGGTACGCCACAGGCTTAAGGTCCAACCTTTTATATTCACCGTGATACACTCAAGTAATTATCTAAACAAATCACTCACAGTTAACTTATTTTCCAGGGAATCAAAATTGACTCGACTACTCGGCACAGGTCTGTCAGGACTCCGCGGTGAAGCGGTCAGCATGGTTGTGACTCTCAATCCGTCGCCTGAGTACGCGCACGAAACAAAACACGTGCTCAGCTTGGCTGCCGTCGCCCAGGATATACGTAAGTAGATATTTGTCAATTACTACGAATTCAGAATTGTATAGGCATCGAATATCGTGGAATCAGATTATGATTTCTAAAAGACCACTGGAAATAAAACTACTACTAAAAAATACCTACTACTAAAGTCGTAAATTATACTGATATTTATAAATAAAATATATAAAGCATTTAAATTTGTTAATCATTATTTTTTTTTCGTTATATTTATAGTGCTAAGATATTCTATTATCAATGTGAATTATCTTGTAACATTTTATTCGTTAAATCGTTATTAAATAATATTTCCACCGAAAGTATGTTATAAAGATCCACTGTAATACATGGGGATGCCGCAAGGCTCAGTATTTGGTCCAGTTTTATTTGCTTGTACTTATTATTGTATTGGTCATAAGCCTTGATGACTAAAGTCTATTTAATTGAATACAGAAATAAACAACACAATGCTCACTACAACGCTAGAAAGCAGCACACAAGAAACTACAATCAATTGCAGCTCTGAAGTTATGAAGTTACGATCCGACAATGAAAGGCTACACTTCGAACTTGTTCAGTAAGTAAATCCTAACCTTAGATTTCTATCTACGCCATCTTAGACAATACACCATGACCCCTGTGTTTACCTAGAGTTTAGACAGAAGTGTGTGTGTTTACTCATAGTACCATCAAATAGGTTCCATCTAAATATTGATGGGCCTGTTACAAATTACGTCATTGATATCTAGGACTTTATTATATCGTGTTATAACTTACAGAGCCCAAGCCCGCAACAAAGAGCTCTTAGCAGCTATGGAGGAACGTCAGGAAGAGTCGGCCAATACCATGCGAGAGCTGGTTGAAGAGGCGAAGGATCTTACTAAACAGTATTATGAAGCTCAACTGGAAGCCTTACGGTGTGAGGTAAGATATTATAAGTAAAGAAATACACTCTACCATATATCTTGTGTTTAACTTGTGGTTACACTTTAGTATATATATATAATAATCTGTTTATCTAATACATAGTTTTAAAGATATCTATTAGCAACCTACGTAATTGTATTCCCAAACTGAGTCAGGTATGATTTTCATTTCAGTTATTTATTGTAATGTGTTTTAAAAATAATATAACTCGACCAACAATTTTTAAATCTATTGTAAAATATTTTAAATTAAATAAAAGGATTGAATAAATAAACCGTCTTAATTTTAGTTGAATACTTTTCTTATTCACATCAAATTGTTATTAAGAACAATTTTTTAGACCATACATACACTCACGCCATTTTCAGACCACTATTTATAAATTTCCGGTTATTACAGATGGAGGACATGATAGAAGAATACGAGGCTCGGCTGTCTAAGGCAGCTGCACCTCCTCCTCTGAACGGCGGCGGCACTCCGTCACGGTTTCTACAGGCTAAGGTAATCAGAAGTACTATCCCTAAATGCTGTTCAAACTGTACCAAATAATACCTGTAAATATCTTTAGTTATGTTTAGGTTCCCTAGTCTAGTCTAGTCATGTATGCTCCTTGCTTTAGAGTATTTTTAAACTGTTAGGCCCGGTATCCACCAAAGCACGTATCTCCACGTCTCCTCTCCGCAACAATATCTGATGGTTATTCAAAACACATTTATTTATTTATTATTTTGCCACACACAACACAATACATTCTAAAACAAAAAAAAAACAACAGAAAATAATAGTTACCACTAACTTAATATGTGTGGCAAGGAAACTCAGTAATTGCTGTGCGAAGGGCACAGCACTGATTTTCAGCTAGTCCCTGCCATTAGAAAATCACATCTCACCACGTCTCCTCTCTTTTCCGCTTCGGTGGAAACCGGGCTTAACTTACGGTTGTATATTTGGACGAGGTTAACTCATTCCATTTTCTGCATACACGCTTTAAGTTAAAATATATTTTTGTATTACAGGTTGCACAGCTAATGACAGAAATAGCAGTTTTAGAGGTAAGATATGAATTATTAAGTAAATTTATATTTTTTGAAGATATTAGAGGGGTAGAAGTGTAAATGTTTAATTGACTTATGTTGACTATAGGAGAAATTGACGGCCGAACATCTGGCGAGAGCGCGTGCTGAAAAAGAAGTAGAGCATCTTCGCACATGTATCGAAGAAAGGGATGGTGAGAAATGTGTATAAATATAGCAAAAATATATTCTAAAAACGCATATGTGCTCCTTTTAACTGTTACCTACCTGACTACATACTTACTATTTGTTACAGAAAAAGGATTCAAGGACACGACGTCACCACCGCCACCAGAACACGTAATGTCACTCTCCGACAGCGAACATGAATCAGAGGATGAAACCAGCAACCCACTTAACCAGAGCCTTGAACCTGTCTTTAAAGTGGAACTCAACAAATCATTGTCCATTGTCCTCCAAAATGATAAACGTGATACCATTAGCATTCATACTATTGACAATATTGATGAAGAATGTGGCAGTGATCTAGAGAAGTCACATGATACGTTAAAAAATGGTGATGATTCTAATAACTCGACTTATGCCACAGGAGAAGATGAGGACAGTGAATTAAGCAAGAAAGTTGATGAACTTAGTAATAATTTTGATGATACTAATAACAGGGTAGATGATGCAGATGCAAGTGCCAATGTAGACACAAATATGACAAATTATGATGAAATCATCAGTGATAAAAATGAAGGCAGCATAAATATAACTTACAATAATGACACATCGAATCACAAATATAACGATAGTTTAAAAAATAATACTACAGATGCACACTATGATGAGGATACTGATATACAGTTTAAAAATGAAGGTCCTACAATCAGTAAGCATGACCTTAGAGGAACTTATTTTATTAGCGACAGTAAACTTAATGGGGCGGGTGATTTTAGTGAAGATACAAACGAACAAAAAAATAATTCGTCTCGAGGTACTTATTTCGTTAAAAATTCCTTAAGTGACGTCTCTAAAAGAAGTGAAACTGATCAACAAGAAGAAATTACAAATGTATTTAAAGTACCGATGTTAAGAGAAAAATCTAATATAGATATAAAAGTTCAAGAGAAAGTTGCAGCGAATCCAACAAACGAAGTAAATCGAAAAAAATCGTATGTTGACTATAAAGAAACTGAATCAGGAAATCAAGTGAGTAGTGTCAGTACAAAAGAACTTACTGATGACAAAACTGTAGAAAAAGTATCTGAGACTACACCTAGTCAAATTATTAGGGCAAAATCTAATGTTGAAATGAAAGTGACAGGAAACATTTCTGAAACACTGGTTAACAGAATTATGAGGTCTTTCAAAGCAAATCAAGGGAGTGATGCTTCTTTAAGGCAGTTTGAGCAACTAGAAGAAGCGTCCAAAGAATGCAACGATGACTTTGGACGGAGTAAATCTGTATTCGGAGATATTAAGATACTGAAAGAAAAAAGAACATACTTTGATGATGTTCCAGCTGTAGATAATGAACTTACAAATATTAGCGAAGAAGAAGGTGGGGCTATTAAAGAGAAACGCACGTATTTTGATAATATCAGTGCAAATGTTGAAGTTTCAAATAAGAAATTAGATGAAATAAAAAAAATTGATGAAGACAGGTCGCCATCTATTGTCAAAGACATAGTCTCTGATAACTTCGAACCTAGCAAAATTAAAAAGCTTTTGGGCGATAATCTAACAAAACCAGACATCATTTCGTCCATACATAAACCTAAATTAACTAAAAAACATAATTCCGTCGATATTTTTGATGGATTCGATTCACCGGTTCCATTAAAACCAAAAGAGACAGTAGACAATGTGGAAATCGCTAGACAATCTATTGAAAAGATGGTCCTAGAACAGCAGCAAACTGCCAAAAAAAGTATAAAAGCTGATAAAGCTCTTAGACTATCTATAAAAGAAGTAATAGAACCTGAAAATAATGAGGTGATAATTGATATAAAAAAAGAAATGAAATTGGAGCCAATGTCGTCAGTTGAAGAATCTGAAGAATGTAAAGTAGTCGTTAAATTAGAACCGGCTTCATCTGTTGACGAATCAAATCAGACAATGAACGATCCAAGAACAAGAAATAATACGCTAGAAGAGTTTGAAAATATTTACAAAGACGTTAGCGCTCCTAGAGTTACTGAATTCGACTTACTAGTATCACAGGAAGTTGATGAAAGTACCGAAACTCATGACAAGGATGGCGTTAAATACAATTTACGAAACAAATCGAGTAAAACAGATAACCACAAAATTGATAAATGTAAAGATGAAGAAATATTAGCGGAGAGTCAAGCTAAATGCGAGAGCAAAGGGCGTAAAAGAAATTTAAGATTACGACGAAAGAAAAATGAAGACACGGAGGAGAAATTGAAGGATATTGTGAACCTTCAAAGTGAATTTTCTGACGTCACTTTAGACGTGCCTGCTATCCACAAAGCGTTCAAAGACATACCATCACCTGAAAAAGATGGAGGTGTAGAGAATTTACCACCTTTGATGGGAATACAAAGTTGTCCATCTAAAAGGTTAGTTATTGCAACAAATTATTGTATCTGGGCTCTCAAATTCTTTTTCTGTCTGCACTGTTTCTTATTCAAAATTCTTTATTTTTTCTTTCTATACTTTTTCCTTTAGGGGAGTGAGAAATTCGAAGCGGTCACTACGTAAGCGAAATGACTTTGAGACATGACGATATCTAGCATTTTTTTAAGTACAAGTAAGAATTTTTAGTTTTTCGGGTCAGTTTCATTGCGTCCGCCGTGATAAATATTTGAAATGTTTGTGTGTGTTAGTTTGGTAAAGGGTAATTTGTGTTTTATGAACAATTTAGGCTCTGGCAGTTGCGATTACAGTGAGCTTCTAACATCCACTTCTAACATCGTATCGTCTTGCGTATTGAAACTTCTATTAAGAGTTTACCTGCTTTCCGATTTTTTTTACTTTAATGTCTGTGCATTACCCATGCATATCCTTTTCTCTAACTCTAATCTTGATTCTCTTGACTCATCCTCCTAAAGCTCATACTGTAATCTATATCTGGCCACAGCCCGATAAGCACACTGTATCTCAAAATATACTTCTTATTCCTCAGCGTAACCCGTAGCCGGCGTAAGTTGTTCACTCCTCGCGCAGAACCTCTGGAGGAGTCCCCCAGTAAAACTGGGGACAGCAACGAACGTGTATACGTGCCGCGACCATCGTACCACCGTCCTAGAGCCCGCCGCAAACTATAGACTAAATATACTACCGTTTAATTAATGTTATTATTGTATTTGTATGAAATGACTATATAATCCATGAATAAATATATCTATAACTAGAGTTACGTTTCGTTGTTTAATTTTATACTAACTTTAGCCCGCGACTTTGCGTAGAATTTGTCAATTAGTCGTATAAACTTCCAATCCCTTTTTCGCTCTTGTTGGATGAATTCCGGAATAAAACCATCCTATGTCCTTCTCCGGAACTTGAAACTTCCCTATACCAAATTCATTTAAATCGATTCAGCGGTTCTAGCGTAAAGAGGTAACAGACACACTCGCATTTATAATATTAGTACCTAAGTATTTATCATCATCAAGTATTGATATTGCTATTACAAACTAATGAAAGACTGGGTCTATCTTTACTTTAGACTATAGAATACGGTAATTAATATTGACAGAAGTTCTGGATTTATGTAATTACAGACATATGGCCTACTGAACAATGAACCACATTAGATAACATTAATTATCCTACTAGTTGAAGTCCGTTGCGAAATCTAGGGTGGCCACGTAACTGATATAGTAAGATCCCAGGGCCGCCAGACGTCACGTATTTTCTGACGAACCAAATGTGGATGATTGAGTAGTGCTAGTATGTACTAAGAACGCATGCCTACCAGCTAGCTTGCTTAGTGGGCAAATTTTCATGTATCAGGTAATCAAGGTACATACAAATATTACTTACCTCACGTAAATTCTCCAAGCTGATTTTTACGTATATTTTAGGCAATATCCTTAATAATAATACTCTCAGACACTTTCCGTCGGCCGTATTGCTTTGCAGACGCTATAAAGCTCCCAAAATAATTACTTAACTTCACGTAAATTATGATGCTCCTATAATTTTGAGAGGGATTAGGCTATAGTCTACCACGCTACCCTACTGCGGGTTGGTAGACTTCACATGCCATCGAAAAAATCTCTCAAGCATGCACGTCTTCTCACGATGTTTTCCTTCACCGAGCATGTGATAAATACGCACATAACTTCCGGAAAGTAAACCCGGGCACGCACCGGGTTTAAACTTGAGATATTTTACACGTCAGTCCACTGGTCACAGTACTAGGCTACCACAGCTCCCAAAGTTTGCTACCTTCATCACCATAAAAAAAATAAAGAAAGAAGAAGACTTGGCTGTATGAATTAGATTCCTATGCCTTATCCCTTAAAGAATATGACAGACGCCATTTGTAAATTTTGAGGTGATCTGTCAAATCAGTCAAAACAGATAACCTGTATCTACGATGTACCATAAAAAAATAATATTTTCAACTTATGATTAATTTGGTTAGTTACAAGTGTTAATTATTAGAAGAACAGTGTAATTTTACATAATGGCATCAGGTGTGCGCGCCTCTGTATCGCAGATATTGCGCAATAAAGATGATGTTGGTGAAGAAGAAGATGAACCTAAAAAGAAGTCCAGGGAAGACTGGAGAAAGGCTAAGGAGTTGGAAGAAGCTCGTAAAGCTGGTACAGCACCAGCTGCTGTCGATGAGACAGGTATAGTATAGTAACGTTGACATTTACGATGAACATAACAGAACAATATCAATACCTATTGATTGTTATTAGGGGCTTAGGGGTTAAATTCTACCTAATGATATTTATCAGTCCTCAAATGATTAATAAACTGCGACTCTCTGACCTAATAAACACTTTATTATCGTTGTTGTTGTTACACATTCAATGTAGTGTGAAATTAAATGAAGTGGCATCTTCCACTAAAACAAATGTGTTTAGTTTAGTAATCATTTATGATAAAATACTTCTTATATACAAAAATCTAAATTATGATTGAAACTATAATATTGTATCACATTACCATCATACATTGGTGTATATTCCACTTTCAGGCAAGGACATAAACCCACATATTCCGCAGTACATATCCTCTGCACCATGGTACTATGGCACTGCGGGGCCCACCCTGAAGCATCAGCGGCCTCAGGAAGACAAGGAGGGGACATTCACCAAACTTGACACATACTACCACAAGGGAGTTGATACTGTAAGTTTATCAAAATAGTCAACTAACAAAAACCTTACAATAGTATAATATGTGGTTAATATTATTATAAGCTGTGAAAGTCTATGACCAGTGGACTGTGAAGTCAAAGGCCCTAAGTTTGGATCCCTAGGCATGCAGCACTGGCTTTTCGAAGTTATGTGGGTATTTATGACGCACTTAAAGGGTTAAGGAGAAAAATTGTGAGGCAACCTGCAAGCCTAAGAGATTTTCTTGATAGGATGTGAAGTTTTCCAATACGCAGTAGGCTACCATGGTGGACTATAGCCTAATATCTCTTAAATTATAGGAGAGCTGTACCAAGCAGTAAACCAATAGTTAGGTTCATGATAATAACATTTTTTGTTGAAAAATAATCTCAATCTCATAAATAGTTATATAGCATATTAATGCTTTAATTACAGACAAAAGTAGCCACCAAGTACAGAAAAGGAGCTTGTGAGAATTGTGGTGCCATGACACATAAGAAGAAGGACTGTTTAGACAGACCTAGAAAGGTAAGTGCATTAATTTAATTTGTTGTGAAAAATCTATGAAGCTGTGATAGCTTAAAGATAGTCTTGAATCTAAGCTGTTTTGATAATTTTTATATGTCACAGTTTATATAATTTATAGTACCTATCTATATAATCTATATAATTAAATTTTACATAAGTTTTTTTTTGTGTTTGCAAACCACTATCTTGGGTTATCCTGTAAACACTGTGTGTAATGAATAAATAAATAAATTTATCATTTTTTGTTATAGATTGGTGCAAGATTCACAAATGCTGGTATAGCAGCAGACGAGTTTGCCCAGCCCAACTTGAACCTTAGTTATGATGGCAAAAGGGATAGGTGGAATGGCTATGATCCATTGCAGCACAAGGCCATCATTGAGGAATACCAGAAAGTTGAAGATGCTAAAAGAGAACTCAGGGCTAAGAAATTAGAAGAAGGTAGGTTATAATATGGATTTATAATTCAAAGTTTGTAGGGTTCCATAACTAAAGGATGCCAACGGGACCCTATTACTAAGCCTCTGCTGTCCATCTATTTGTCTGCCTGTTACCAGGCTGCATCTCATGACTCGTGATAGCTAGAGAGTCAACATTTTCACAGCTGATGTATTTCTGTTGCCACTATTTCAACAAATACTAAAAATAAATATTAGGGGGGCTTCTTTTTGCCGTTTTTTTATTATATTATACCAATGTTAAGGTCCCATGTATATCAGGGGGCTAGCCTATTAAGCAAAAATGTAATAATATATTATATTGTCTATATTTCAGATCCGACGGCCAAAGAAGATGATGAACATGCTGAAGAAGATGAAGACAAATATGTTGATGAAGTTGACATGCCTGGAACCAAGGTATATATGTTATGCAGCCCTATTCTGCTGGCTTTTTTAATCCGACTAATATTATAAATTCGAAAGTTTGTATGGATGTTGTTACTCTTTCACATAATAGAATTATAGAATAAGATCCTGTGTACACAGGTGTGAAATAAATATATCTTTATAAAAACTGTTTAACGGACTTAGATGGAATTTATCATACATATAGTTAACCTGGATTAACACATTGGTAAATTTTATTTATTTACTACTAGAAGCTAGTAAATAATGAATCGGAACATTATTACACAGTATCTTCTTCATGTTCAGTTTTGACTGAAGCAAAAAGCGTTGTGTTAGGGATACTTAATTGATACACTACATAAATTCATTATATTTATTACTTTTTTCAGGTCGATTCGAAACAACGTATTACAGTACGAAATCTGCGTATCAGGGAGGACACTGCGAAGTACCTGCGGAACTTGGACCCTAACTCGGCGTACTATGACCCGAAGACACGTTCTATGAGGGATAACCCTAATCCTGTGGCTGTTGAGTAAGTTCTATAAGTATTTGTAAGTTTATCATCATCCCTTTTACAGTCCTAAGTCTCCATCTAGATTTTCAAGTGGTAGGGTATAGCGAAATTTCTCCCTCAAATTGAGTTGCCCGATTGGGTAAGTATCTCTGCCTTACAGTAGACCACAGTGAATAAACAATAGTTGTGTTTCTGCGAGTGAGTAAGGTTACCAGAGCTCGTTGAGGGAACGACTATTCTGACAGTATGGGACTTCCGTTTGCTGTCAGATTAGTAATTCCCTATTTTAAGAAACTTAAATGGTTTCGAAAAGTCCTCTTTTGTGACATAAAAAAACGTGAAAGGTATTTGGTATATACAAGCCACTTATGTATATAAGCTGTGGTAGCCTAGTGGTGTGACCAGTGGACTGAGGTGTCAAAGGTCCCGAATTCGAACCCAAGGCACGCATGACTATTCGGAAGTTATGTGCGTATTTATTACATGCTCAAACGGTGAAGGAAAACATCGTGAGGAAACCTGCATGCTTGAAAGATTTTCTCGATGGCATGTGAAGTCTGCCAACCCGCAGTAGGCGTTGGGAGGAGGCCCGTGCCCAGCAGTGGGACATTAATGGGTTGATGATGAGATGTAGGCTCTCCGAGGTGCGACTGCTAAAGCTGCAGGCTGATGTAACGCTATGTCCGTGGCCAGGTCGGACTACCAGGGCGAGAACTTCGTGCGGTTCAGCGGCGACACGTGGCAGCACGCGGCGGCGCAGATGTTCGCGTGGGAGGCGCAGGCGCGCGGCCTGGACGTGCACCTGCTGGCCGAGCCCACCAAGCTGCAGCTGCTGCAGCGCGAGTACAAGCACAAGAAGGACCACTTCAAGACAGAGGTACTGCCTTTTATATACATAAATATACAGACACTGGCTGATCCAGCTAACGTTGTTTTGCCACATTATAGGGGTTGATGGTAGAAGGGTGAAAATTTAGAAGTATAAGTATTTTTTTATGCAAAATCATAAAACAAATACAAAAAAATATTTTGTCAAAAAAAGGAAAAAAAATCTGGTGGTACATCCTTATCACCTAAGGCCCCTATTATTTATACCCCAAAGCTAGGGGTATAAAAAATAGCCTACGACCGATTCTCAGACCTACCAAATATACAAACAATATTTCATAATAATCCGTCCAACCGTTTCGGAGTAGTTCAGCGACAAACACCGTGAAACGAGATTTTTATATATAATATGATATAGAGCCATCTAGTCCCTAGATACTAGAAGATCCTAGAAGGTTGATATACTACATAATTATGTGACTCGGCTACAAATGTTGACGCTCATCACACAAACATTTGTTCCTACCGGGTACGAACTAGGACCCGTAGCACAGAAGGCAGGCGTTAACTACCGACTACTACTATGTACTATATAAATAATTTTTATTAAGACTTATTTAAAAATATTTATTTAGTTACAATACTATGTATATTAGGATTATTGACATACTTACCTAGTTATTTTACGTATTATATCTATAAACCATTAAAATTAGTATGCTTACTTAACAATTTAAGTAAATTTAATAATCACAACCAATTTTATTTTTTAAGGTGAAACAATCAATCCTAGAGAAGTACGGTGGGGAGGAGCATTTGGCAGTGCCGCCTAAAGAGCTGCTGCTGGCACAAACTGAAGTATTCACCAGATACAACAGGGACGGTACACTGGTACAAGGTCCTGAGAAACAGCTCGCTAAGTACGCCACATTATTCTATATTTTTATTTAATATATTTGATTTCCGGGACATAAACTATCCTATATCCATCCCTGGGAATCTAATAACTATATCCATACCAAATTTTATGTAAATCGGTTCAGTGGTTTAACAGTAACGAGGTAACAGACAGGCAGACATGCTTTTGCATTTATCATATTTTAATATGGATAGCAAATTGTAGTTAGTAAAGTACACACATTTCTTTATGATGATATTAAAACCTTGATTTTACACCGATATTACAAACCAAAATAAAATTATTTAAATGGTAACATATTATTTGCAATGTTTTCAGGAGTAAATACGAAGAAGATGTGTTGATAAACAACCACACGTCAGTCTGGGGATCGTACTGGCATGATGGACAGTGGGGATACAAGTGTTGCCACTCATTTATAAAGGTAACCTACCATTTAACATTTCTTTTTAAATATTTATTTTGAAAATACGCACTTGATATACATGCGTCATACAGCTTAGTCGTGTGACCAGTGGACTGTGAAGTCCAAAGATCCTGAGCAGCATCAAGTATTTATCACATGCTCAAACGGTGAAGGAAAATCACCGTAAGAAAACCTACATGATTGAGACTTTCTCGATGGCGTTTGAAGTCTGCCTACCCGCAGTAGGATAGATGGACTATAGACTAATCTCTTTCAAATGAGAAGAGACATCAGTAAAATTATAATTTATTTATTGTATTTTTAGATGTCATATTGCGTCGGCGAGGCTGGTAAGTCGGTGGTGTTGGAGGTGTCTGAAGGAAAAGCGGCACCTTCACATAGCCACATAGAAAAAGAAAAGAAAGAAAAAGGTAAAATTATAAATATATAGTACCTATAGTATTTATATATGTACCTCGTATATAAATATACATAGTTATGTGTCTGTTTCTGTATCCATATCACACCATTAAAGCCAATCCATGCGATGTTCCAATCATTTGGAAGTCAAAGTTAAAGTTCTTTATTGCTTCATGTGTGTGAAAACACCAACAATACAGTCTTAATTATTAATGACAAAGGGTCTAAATCGCGTAGTTTTGCTTGATGCAAGTCAACCGAAACGGCGCGGCGGGTTGAGAAATGGTTGTTTATACCTCAAATAACTAGGCGATTTAGACCTGTTGTCTATAATAATTAAAATGTATAAAATCGTGAAACCTTAAAAACATTAACAATAAAGTCGTATCGCCCATTATACATTAGCATGTTCTTACCGTAAAAAATAATGTACAAAAATAAGTACCTAATTTAATTTGAAATGCATTCTTTATTTCATTGTTTGATCATTACAGATTAAAAAAACAACAAAATAAAAATGAACACTTATTATTTTAAACAGTTTGCGTGTATTAAACCGATAATGTGATAAAAATTAAACCTTTTATTTTTTTAATTAATCAAATTTATTTTAGTTCCTACAGAAAAAGAAAAATCAGACGAATCGTCGTCATCGTCGGAATCAAGTTCAGACAGTAGTTCTTCAGACTCCGAGCCAAAGCTGAGATCAAAAACAGAGAAGACTAGCAAGAAAAAGAAGAACAAGAAGAAAGCCAAAAAGAAGAAGAAGAAGGAACTCAAAAAAGAAAAACGGGAAGAAAACAAGTTGAAAAAGGTAATTCGTGTATAAATAAACGTCATCTTGCTTAGATATGACATTTGTAGAAGATATTGGAAATAATTGGAATCGGCAAGATTGAATAATGTGACTGTTATGGTATAAATACTAAAATATAAAATTAATATATCTAGAAATAACTAAAATATTCTGTTACAGGCTCTAGAAATGGAAGAAAGACAACAGAAACGAGCAGAACATCTGCTTTCGATTGAGGAGAGGAAACGTCCGTACAACAGTATGTACGAGGTCAAGGCACCAACAGAAGATGAATTGGAGGCTTACAAGATGAAAAAGAGACGAGATGAAGATCCTATGAGCCAATTTCTATGAAAATGAATAATGTATCTGTAAAAAGACAAATAAATAAAATAACTTGAAAGAGGCATGTTTGTTTTTATTTCCTTATTAAATAGCCGTAGAATTGCATACAGTATTTTTATTAGAACAGGTCGAGTCACTGTATGCTTTGAAAAACAATACAAAATGTTGTTTACCTTCACAGTGAATCATTCCGTTTCTTCCAATGAGGTCATTTCAATGATGACATCTGGCAGAAGAGTTCAATTCCTTTGGCTAGTTATTTTTATTATAATAAAATTGGTGTTACCATTCTTGGACTATGTAAATTGTATTTATACTTACACACAATTTAAAAAAAAAATGATTTTGTGGCAGTACGCAAACAAGTAATTCCACATTCAATATAAAAAAGAGAAATGTTATTTCTCCAAATACTCCTGTAATTACTCCAAAGATTTATAAATAGCAAAATCGCTTTTCATTGACATTTGGTAGATTTTTGAACTCGCTTACGCCGCCATATTTGTTGTAATGTCAAACGATGTTTCACTCTTGTCATTTTTCATTTCCTTTTTGATTAGTGGACCGTCCTATTCATAGTTTTTGTGATTGTTACAATAAATAAAGAGTTATGATGGCTGAAGACACGACAGCCGACGCGACGAGGCGACTGAATGTGAAGAAGCAGACCCTGGACGATGCCTACGCGGCACCGGCAAACTTCCTAGAAATCGACGTCGTGAACCCTGTGACGACCATGGGAGTAGGGAAGAAACGGTACACAGATTACGAAGTTCGCATGAGGGTAAGCGGCTGACTCTATTATTGTCATATAATTAGATTAACGGCCGCTATCGACGCGTCAACGTGAACTAGTGGGCGTATCATGAACGGACGCGACCGTACGCGCGTTCGATGAGATAATTGTAGCAAACCAAAGTTTTTTGCTTCTAGACGAACCTGCCAGTGTTTAAAGTTAAAGAATCCAGCGTCAGACGGCGGTACAGCGATTTTGAATGGCTTAGAAATGAATTGGAAAGAGACAGTAAGGTAAGTCTTATGTTATTTGGTGAAACTGATACTGTACTATGCGAAATTTTTGTCTGTTATCAGTGAACAAAAATGTTTATTGTTGCGTGTGATTCATTAATGTCCAGTGTCGGTATTAATTTGATAACAGACTTTATTTTCGTGTTTAGTGTATTGGTTTATGGTTATTTGTTTCTTTTTTTGTTATATTTATTTGATTTGTTTACAACATCTTTGTAAGTCATTGAACTAATGACATTCTTATTTGATATAGTTACAATGCATTTTGACAACAATGAATTTGGTGATAAAACTTTAAATGTGAAGCCATTGACATGATCTTGAGTTTTCTCAAAGATTGAAAAATATTTTGAGCAATACAAAACTACTAATATATGAATCCTTACCAGTTGTATGACAATATTCTCAAAATATTTACAAAAACTAATTTATGAGTCTTTTTTTAACATTTTCTAAAAAGCATGAGAGTACTTGTATATACTGTGACCTTGTTTATTGAGTATATGAAACTTAATCGTATATAATTTTTTGATGACCCAATTAGTCCAGCAGTAGTTATTGTTGCCTTCTGTGTTATGGGTCCCGGGTTCAAATCCCGGTAAGGACAAATGTTTGGGTGATGAGCTTCAACATTTGTATCTGAGTCATAGATCAAAGTATCTATGTATAAAATACATGTACATATTTACAAAAAAATTATACATATCAACCAATCAGTATCCGTAACACAAGCCTCGTTGCTTAGCTCAGAAATAAATGGTGCTGTGTCATAACATCCAGAGATATTTATTTATTTATTTCAATATTTAATGATCAAAGTAATATAAATCAGTTTAATATATTATTGGTTGTGTGGGTCCTATGTCAGAGCTCATATTTTGCATAATTAATTCAATATATTGTGAACCGTTAAATAATTTATCTAAATTATTCATTTTAGATTGTTGTACCACCTCTACCAGGCAAAGCCCTCAAAAGACAGCTACCATTCCGCGGAGATGATGGTATTTTTGAAGATGAATTTATTGAGGACCGTAGAAAAGGTATGTTGACTGTTACATAGAGATTTGTTGTTTTTTCTAAATACACAACCGGAACTTCTTACTGTACCTATTTCTAACAGATAAATGCAGACTAATGTAATTAGCGTAACCTTGACTTACAACATTTTTATTACAAGTTGTATCCATTATAAGGCATAAAAATTTAAAGTTATTAATAACATTACTGCTCCATCATTAGACTGGTTAATTATAAACTTAATATAATTATAAAGTGCTTAATTCATTTTGTTGTTAAAAATTTAGGTAATGATAGAGGAAGTAGATTTACACATATTTGTTTTATTTAGAATCGTATTTAATCATTAATAAAAGGTCCGATCGAACTAAGTCATCTGTATTACATTTTGATGGTAGCATTTTATAACCGTTTTAAAAAAATAAAAATAAACGGCTTCTATTTTTTAAAGATTCAAAGCAGTCAGTTGTTGGATTTTGTTGGAAACCAATTTTCCCTATGAACAGCATTCAGCCGTTGTTCTTTCTAATCCGAGACCGTCAGGAAACTAATAAATGACATCTAAGTATTACAAATTATAAACATTAATTTACATTTTATCGATATTATAAACGATATCTACAAGAAAAAGTTGTTACTGAACTATGTGTAAAGAAAGAGACAAAAGTATAGCCAAATATCTGAAGATAGAAAGAGAGGCATGTTGCATATTTACGTTTATCAACCAGTTTAAGTTGAGCTCTGAATTAGAAATAATATTTATTAAAACTGTACTTTACGATGTAAAGTAATGCCATTTTTTTTATAATGAGATATCTTCGATAATTTACCACACCACCTACTGGAACAGGAAGGCATAATGTCGTATTTTTGGATGGATATGTTTTTCGCACGTTATCACGTGCACATGGATCTAACATTTGGTCGATACTAAAATGGCCGCCCGTACCGCGTACTAACATTGGCGCTAAACTGCATATGGTCCGCGAGCAGGGGTCGCCCTGTATGAGCAGTCAAGTGGTTTTATAGTCTTTGGCTGGCCCCCTATTAAAGGGACCTAAAACATACATGCAAAAAGTGGGTGTACAATTAGTACACCTGTGCCTTATCCTTCTCGGATATCATGCAGGATGGTATAACTGCTGTTTGGAAGAGCCTAAATAAAAAATAGATAAAAAATCCGGGGAATTGACTTAGAGAAAAACATCACTGAACAAAGTGAACAAAAATTGCTTAGTTAAGTGCATTATATGAGTAATTTTCTTACAACTAATATGCATAATGATTCACATAATTGATTTAATATTCATACCAGTCATGCAATATGCATTTTTTTACCATATTAATGATTATTAAGAATGAGTTGATACTTGAGAACATTTGTATCTACACTAGCCTATTAAGTGCTTAGGTTTTAGCCGAGTTTATTATTAAAAATATTTCTAGAAATTTAATTTCTCGAACTAACTACATCAGTTTGGCCTAACATAACATAAGATCTAGACCGGTGTATTGATTTACACACTAGCTATACCACTGTTGACCCTAATTAGTTCTAATATAAGGTCCAAAACTGGTTTACCTTAACTCTTGCTGATTATTCAGCCAAATTGCGCTGATATGTTATGATTTCTTGCTGAAGAGCATATAAACCTAGACAGTAAAATAATTTATTATTTCAAAATTAATTCATCAATACTGAATCGCGGTCTTATCGATATTTTGACTGTCATCATCATCATCATTTCAACCGTTAGACGTCCACTGCTGGACATAGGTCTCCCCCAAGGATCGCCACGACTTTTGACTATATTTTGACTATAAAGATTTCCAAATATTGTATGTCGTTTTATTTGCAAAATATTACAACAATGCAATATTTTTTGGGTGTCATTTAGTATCTCTTCTTGCAGCGTAAACATACATATTTTGAAAGGATGAAAATATACAAATAGTTTATAGATACCAAATAAATATTCCATTTAAAGTTGCATTCGCACAAACATGCATTTACAGAGCGATAATTATTCATAAGTGTCACAAACCACAACTAGGTATAATATTGTAACTACAAACTATCGGCCAAGGGTCACCAACGCGCGATCGATACCTCTGGTGTTGCATACGTCCATAGGGTACGCAGTGGCGTACCCTATGGACGTATGTATGTAGCGTGGGTATTTGTCTATAGGGTACGCAGTGGCGTACCCTATGGACGTATGTATGTAGCGTGGGTATTTGCCGCCCGGGGCCGTTTGAAAATTTGCCGCCCCCTTTTCTAGTAGTATAAAAACAACGTGGCACTCGATGCCGCCCGGGGCCATGGCCCCCTTTGCCCCCCTCACGCTACGCTACTGAGGGTACGGTAACCGCTTATGATCAGACGAGCCTCAGGATTTTTTGCCTCCCTCGTGACAGTATACACAGAACATTACAAGACAACTGGGCTGAGCTTTTTTATTGTAGCCCCAGCACCCTACACCTTGATTGTCCGTATTAATTCTCGATTGTATGCCCCCCTAGACGGGATGACCAATTGCTTAAATAGTTTATAGGCTAATACAGGACTGCCTCG
Source organism: Craniophora ligustri (assembly GCA_905163465.1). NCBI lineage: Eukaryota > Metazoa > Arthropoda > Insecta > Lepidoptera > Noctuidae > Craniophora > Craniophora ligustri. Next base: position 1,664,502 of record LR990963.1, read on the forward strand.
TGGTATAAAAACAATATATCCGTAATGGATCGTATAAGAATACAAAACAGCTACTAGAATTTGGTAGTTCGGTAATTGTACATCAATAATTGATTGTTTAACATTAAGTTAACAGTGATCGTGATAACGGTTTTCAATTTCTGACGCACTGCTGTGACTAAGCATAAGCCTATTGTTAATTAAATTAACATTTTCCCTATCATTTTGGTGGTCCGCCCCTCTAAAACATTCACTATCTAGTATCTACACTTCTATGGGTTGAATTCTTGCATGTGGTTTTACAAATATTCGAAACAAATCGTTACACATCACATTATTATTTTATCTCGTTGATTATGACGATGTATCGCGGCCGATAAAAGAAATTATGAATTTTGTTATCTGTAAACTATCGCAAATATAAACTATGTCGAAAGTGGAAATATAGGATCATTTTTAATTAGGGTATTTATTTAACTATTATATTATGTTATATTCTAGCCTATCAGTATTTCTAGCTTAACTGAATTGCTAAACTTTGATGAAACAGGTGCATCTTTGTACGTTACTCCAACACACTGATATTATTGATCGAATTTCGCTAAAATAAATTAAAGTACATATTTAGAACTCGATAAATACTCGTACTTAGCACATTTTACAACTATGGTAACTCTATAACGTTGTGCGTTCGGTCTGAACTGTAAAGTTGTCAACTGAACTGTCACCACTGCTGTGGACAGCAGGCAGGGGCTATACTTACTATTAGCTTGGCAAATTCGTACGTGAAACTCCCATGGTCCACGCGGGTGGCGGGGGACGTTTCTACCCGATGACGTATTGTACACCGCTACACACGATACGAATTACATTACAATTTAATCTGCAGATATCTCTGAGTAGTTACTTATAAGTTAATTTGTTGCGTTATATTATTAAAAAATATCTGGATCCCTTAAAGTTCATATTATATGTTGTGGTTTGACCTATGACTTAGCAGTCCATGGTCATATCACATATAGGTTATTCAGTAATAGAAGTTACTACAATAATAAGGTTACTTAGAAATCACGTGATCACACACAACATTCTCATAGCGTGACGTATGGCATATGCTATTGTCAATATTAAAGCATGGTTATAATGCGTCGATTCGTCTATTATGTTTTACAACACAATACATTTTCATACTTGCTGTAAATTGAACAGTTTTTATTATCAGAGCCTTTTTTACGCGAGGATGGAGGTTTTTGTAGGTCTAGAAACTGTCCTTCAATCAACTCAGTCTATCGCAGCCCACTGCTGGACATAGACCTCTCCTAAAATGCGCTATAACACTGTCCTCCGCTTTCCTCATCCAGTCTATCCCCGCTATCTTTCATGGGTCGTCGGCCAGCTTGAAGGACATAGTTTAGTTTTCATCCAGGAAATCACCCCTTAAAAAGGGGGGTGGAAATAAAATTACTGATTTTATGCAAACGACGTCGCGGGCAAAAGCTAGTAATATTGTAAATGAGAAAGTATGTCTGTCTGTTACCTATTCTCGCTTAAACACTGAACCGATTTAGATAAAACGTTATATGAAGATAGTTTGTGTCTCGGAAAGACTTAAGATAGGTTTTGTGCTAGAAATCATATCTAAAAATGGGGGGTGCAAATTGTATGCGGAATCGACAATTTCTTAAAAGAGGGTTGAAATAAATAAGCAGATTGTATAAAATTGCTAATTCTACGCAGGCGCGTCACGGTTAGCTAGTTATTAATATACTGTTTATATTTTCCACAGGTCTAGAAGTATTCATAAACAAGATAGCTGGCCATCCGTTGGCGCAGAACGAGCGGTGCCTTCACATGTTCCTCCAAGAGCCCACCATAGACAAGAGCTATGTACCCGGAAAGATACGAAACACATAATAGACAATACCTGAAACAGATGCGAGCTTCGAACTTTAAAACCATCCTCCTTGTGTGTGACTGTGTTGGCCTATTTGTTTCTGAAAGGAGGTTCTGAACTCGTGTTTTCTTTATCCATTACTATTCTTGTTTAAAGTGATGTTAAATTTTTTATTGAACGCCATCGTTATTACAAATTCACGCGCATTTTGACCTCGTGTGTGTAAATCTGCAGATAATTTAAAGGCCATCGTACGTTTAAAACGCACTCAACATAAATATTTTCTGATGTCAATCATCGCAAAAGTTTCTGTCTTCTGTTTTTTTTTTCTGTTTTAATGTACGATGTTCTTATATCATCACAAGGACTTGGACAAGCGACACGGATCCTTTGTATTCTGTATAAATTGCCCGTTATTACTTATAAAGTATTTAAATAAAGTTGTAAAGTACAGTTTTGTGGCGAGATTTATTACGGAAGGTCTGCCTGTCTGGTACATGGCGACGTCATTCTATAGTAATTATGAAGGTGTTACACAGAAACAAGTTTTGACTCATTAATCTGACTTATTTTGACAATACGTCATGTAAGATAAATGCCTTAGCCAAAATATTGATGAAAAAAAAACCTCTAATTCGAGTTCTTTTTGTAATTTGGCGGAAATTCGAAAAATAAAATAGATTAATGAGTTAACAAGAAGTTTGTTTATAGGCCAGTCGCAACAAGCGAGTAGTTTTAAAGTTCCGCCCCGAATGTTATTGCAGATGTGAAACAAATATCAATGACTTCGCCTTCTAGTTTTCGTTACGATTCACACTTTGCAATAATCTTCAGTGATCAAGAAATGAAAAAAAAAAACCTTTTTGAGACAGAATACACAGCACTGCATTCCACAGATTATATTTTATAATAAAAAAAACTACATTTTTTTAATGGAACGGTTAGACTCGAGGTGCATAATGTTTCACAGATTAAAAATGTATTAGAACAAAAATAAGTTATGGTTTAAATTATTAAGCAATATAATTGGAATTGTTGAAATTTATCGTTAATCGATCAGCTCATCAATCGATTCCTTTTTGTGGTTTGCCATGTATATTTCGACATATAATACATTATAAATCTCATTATTTTAATGTTTAATTCATTTTTTAATTTCTTTAAGGAAATTGATTGTATTTATTGTGTGTTACTCTATGGTATAGATGTAAACATGTGTTAACGGCTGAGCAATTTTGGAAACAAAAAAAAATTGCACGGCACTGTTAGTGCGTTGAGCGAAAGTTAAAAATAATCTGAATAACATAGATTGTAAATTAGGTATAGTTAAATAAAAAATATTGTTTCTTTACAGGGGTGAACAGGCGTTTGGCAATATTATTTATAGAAACGAATGAAAAAGTTTTCACGTAAGGAATGACACTGGCCTTTGGTGTACAAAAAAAATAAACAGAATAGCTTTATATCACTTAGCTATAAATTGTGTCCATCACTAGATAATAATCGACTATTTAGTTACACAGAAGTATAATTTACATGTATTTTCGTTGTACACCGAATAAAATAAAATTGGAATACAATGTATTATGTCTATCGTTTTAGGATAAATAAATTTGCTATCATGTCATTACGTGTTTTTTTTTTTGTAAATGTGGTCTCGTCTTTGGAACTCTCCAAATGGCCAAGGAACTTCTTAAGATTTAGACCAGATGAGATGCAGACTGCATACTCTTTGCCATCAGCTTCGTTGGTCTCGATGTTCTCCTGACGATTTTCTTTATTTGTCGGTTTGTCTCACAGCTGCCCTTAATCCATATTACTCTAATTCTTACCCAATCTTAATCTGCAACTTTTCGCCAAGATAAAGATTTTGCCACAGCGCGATCCGGCGAAGATCGCGCTGATGCTTTGCTGTATATGGGCAGTAACGTAGCGTGGGTTTTTGCCGCCCGGGGCCAACCAGAAATTTGCCGGCCCCTACTTTAGCTTTTTACTGCAAGAAAAAATCTTTTCCCCACATTTGCCGCCCGGGGTCGGCCCCCCCCCCAGCACCCCCCACGCTACGCCACTGTATAAGGGATCCAAATTTTAAAAGTTTAAGCTAGGAAGAGTTTGGATGAAGTAAAATATTAATTTAATTAAGTATATTGAAAAAATAAACCACCTTGTTCCACATAAAATATAACTAGGTTCTATATTACGTATTAAAAAAATATATAATATTAAAACAATGTCTAATTGTTGGATTCGGATTCGTCCTTGCTCTGTCTCCCGTTGGGTATAGAGTCGTCCTGCCGCCACAACTTTTGGCCACGGATCTCAATCTCCTCATGCCATGCGTCTTGCGTCTTCCTATCAACATAAATAAGAATAAATACATAAATATAACCGGACATTAATACTCAGTGCCATCTAGTTCCGAGATTCCGAGCTAAGCAACGAGGCTTGTGTTACGGATACTAGATGGTTGATTCACTACATAGATATTTATTTTAAACACATATGTAGGTACATAGAAGTATCCATGACTCAGGTTAAATGTCAATGCTCGTCACATAAACATTTGCCCCTACCAGGATTTGAATCTAGCACTCTTACCACAGACGGCCTTTACTGCCACTTGTCTTTAAAAAAATAGTGATTTAACTTGATCCTTAGTAGCTTTACCACCTAGGTATTATGCTACTAATTGTTTATAAAAAATAAATATATAATATAAAATTGTCTTATCAAATTGATTGGGAGACACTTAGTCATATTATTCACATAGAATTTAATCAGATTGAGGTAAAAAAACTGATACAACGACATCACAAAAGAAATATGGCGTCACTTATGTTGTCAGCTGACCTGCAGTTGTCGGTGAGCGGGCTGGTGTTCGGGAGCACGGTCTGCAGCATGAGCAGGCACGGCAGCACCACCACAGACAGGAACTGGATCTGCTCCGCCGGCTGATTGATGCTGCGGCGCCGGTCCATCATGCTGAGCGGCGTGTAGCCCATTGCGCGCTCACGATCGCCCTACGTAACGACAACACTAAGACAAGTTAGTTAAAAATTGTCTACAATCTTGTAATTTAGTTAGTATATTGAAGCAGCTTTGAGTTAAGGGGTGTTAATCGGTGAGCGATCAATTTTCTGTCCGTTTGAGAAAATTTAAGAACTGGGCCTGTATTTACGCAAGGGCTTTCATAGTTACAAATATTTTGAAACTATGATTTTATATTCAGTATCTAGAAAGGAAATGAAGAGAATGGGATAGACGTCAAGAGAAATTAAGGTTTTTGCTCACGACGGGAAAAGTAAGATACCTAAAAATCTACCTAAACGATGTCCTTATGACGTTACAGACATACAAATACAGTATTGATTTCTTCCACTTTTGCGAATATCAGACATTGAAATTAAATTACTTTTTACGGATTTTATCGCGGTATATTGATATTATTTTAACCCGACGTTTCGGATCCTTTACAGCATCCATGGTCACGGGTAGACTGAGTGGTTGGTCGTCTTGAAGTTTAAACAAATACAGTGTAGTGTTTTGTAATAACCTGAAGAAGCTAGGAACTTAACACTGTCACAAAAAGACAAACCTGTTTGTAGAACTCTTCATATACGGACTCCGCTATTGCCTTCGACACTCCGAACGGTTTGCAGCAACCGGAGAGGTCACTAGTCGTCATTAAGATACCCTGCAATACGATCGTTTATACGTCACTGCTCTTCCATTTCAATATCGTGAGGCGCAATATACCTACTTAAATGTATGCGTTGTTTTTTAAATCAGAATAGTAATCGAGAGCGATTCAGATCAAAGTATGCGCATCAAACATTTCGAATTTAATTCTAATTAGAAATCTGTTATCTCGTACTAAGCCCCATCTATTATAATAATATCTAATACTTACTAGCTGATACCCGCGACTTCGTCCGCGTTCAATATAAAGGAAAAAAGAGCAAGGATTGTTTATCAGCATCGTCAAACCTTGAGCATTTTTCTGTGCGAGTTGTCGTTCCAGTCGAACATTCTCTCGGCGAGGAGTGGCGTCATTTGCGCCCTGATCTGGAAGTACACCGCCAGGTCGGTGCACAGGATGTTGTACTTGATCTCCTCCATTATACGCTCTTGGTCGTGAACTGGCAGTTTGCCTAATATATTCTTGTCCTGAAATTATTTGATGGTTTCTTTTCTTATTTGGCGTATTTACTACTTATATGTGTAGATATGTAGTAGATTATGTATTATATACTGTGGAACATAAACAGTAGACAACCTACTTCATCTACTAATATAGGCTATTTTCTTTCTGCAAAAGCTTATCCAGATAGGTACAGATTTCTAGCAAATATGGCCAGTTTTTTGTAGCGTGATTTTGCACAGTTAGTTTAAATTAATTCCTTCTACGTTTTCTAGTCTTACATAAATGTTTACCTCAATCAACTTCTTTGCGAGGAAATAGTGGTGGTTCTCCAGCATTGAGGATCTGTACATACTGGCGAGCGGGTGCTTGCACAGCGTCAGGAAGTTATTGTTGAACCCAGGGTGGTCCAAATCATGGCACAGACCCGCCAGCATCAGGGCTACCGTCTGAAATGAGCTGGTAAGATCTATACTATAGCCTTAAATAATGGGATCCATGATCCTATACGATAAGAACCTTAGGTTACCAGAGCCTGTGGGTTTGTGACTATTCTGACAGTATGGGAATTCCGTTTGCTTTCAGTTTAGTAACTCCCTTACTTTAAGAAACCAAGACGGTTGCTCCAGGGTCGGCAACGCGTGAGAGACACCTCTGGTGTTGAAAACGTCTATAGGTTACGGTAACCGCTTACTATCAGGCGGACCGCTTGTTTGCCAATCTTGAGACATAAAAAATCTGCATGGAGGTCGTGCGCTGGTGATTGCATAAACCAGTGTCATCCTTATATCCATGTCTAAACTCACGCCTGTTTTCTAACAAACAGAAAAGCATATTGATTTCGTACACTTACGCGAATATTAGACATTGAAATAAAACTACTTTTTACGGATTTTATCGCGGTATATTTGATATTATTTGTCAATAATAATTAAAAATGTAGGGTAGCTGTTAGTAATTATAATTCAAGACGACCAACACCTCAGTCTGCCCGTGACCATGGATGCTGTAAAGGATCCGAAACGTCGGGTTAAAATAATATCAAATATACCGCGACAAAATCCGTAAAAGGTAGTTTTATTTCAAACAGTAAAGTGTTAATACTTTTTACTAAAGCAAGATACTTTTGCCCCGTCCACCATTCATACATCGCCCATACACACATAAATAATAAGCAATTTCAAAATGGTACCTCAGTGAAATCAAAGTATCCGTTGTTGTTAATGAGAATAAGGAACATGGTATGAGTGAAGCAAAAGGCATGTTCCGCGTTATGGTACGGGTTGTTCCTGTAGCTGTCGAGGATTGACAGCACGAAGTCGGCCATGATGTGCCGGTCGAAGCTGCGGTTGGCGAAGGTCTTGTAGAACATCACCCACACCAGGCCTGGCATGTCTTCTTTATTGCCTTCGCTTATGTGGTAATCGAAACTGGAATACAACAAGGATTTTAAAGTCCGAATAAAGAACCTCCACATTTTGAGGGTAGGCCGGTGATCGGATAAGACGTAAAAAAAAAAATTACTCTGCATTTCATAGGTAAAAACGGTCTGTCCGTCCGTTTATCTGTCTGTCACCAGGCTGTATCTCAAAACCGCGATAGCTAGACAGTTGAACCTTACACGAATTACGTATTTCTGTGGCCGCTACAACAACAAATACTATAAACAAAATTAAATAATTATTTAAGGGGTGCTCAGTGCTCTCATACAAAAAACCCAATTTTTTGCCTAATTTTGTAAGGAACCCTTTGTGCGCGAGTCCGACTCGCACTTGGCCGGGTTTTTTTACGTAGCCCCACATTAGGATTTCCCCTGTGTCGTACACGTGCGTTAACAATCACAAATGTTCATATACACAAACACCCAGATCCAGTACAACTGCTTGTAGATAGTACAAATATTTGCTCCGTGCGGGGATCGAAGCCGCAAGCCGTGACGCACAAGCTAATCGCCCAGCCGTCCGCGTCGTCGTCATTAACTCTATACACATGATTTCGATAAATATTTCGAGGAAGACATAGGTATTTTGGAGCTGTGATAGCCTAGTGGTGTGACTAGTGGACTGACATGTCAAAGGTCTTGAGTTCGAACCCGAGGCACGCACCACTGACTTTTCGTAAATTATGTGCGCATTTATCACATGCTCAAACGGTGAAGGAAAACATCGCGAGGAAACCTGCTTGCTTGAGAGCTTTGTCTCGATGGCATGTGAAGTCTGCCAACCCGCAGTAGGCTACCGTGGTGGACTATAGCCTAATCCCTCTCAAATGAGAGGAGACCCGCGCCCAGCAGTGGAACATTAATGGGTTGATGATGATAGGTATTTGTAATTCCTTCTAGGTAACTGATATATGTCGATGTTCCTCAGTACTCTTATTCCCGCGAAAAGTCCACGAGAAATCTTACCTCTTGAAGTTATTAGGTGGCATCACTACGCTGCCAGCCTCTATGAGCTCCTGTAAGTCATGCTTGCATGGCTTCAGGTGTAACGCCATCAGGTCGGAGTACACTTGGTTCAAATTCTCCTGCAATTTTAATATAGAGGACCGTGTAACCCCTTCTTGAGGAATGGAGACCAAGTAAGGATCTCGACACGACTTTTTTCCGTTGATATGCTGTTCTGTTCTACTTCCTGAGACAACAGTCATAATTTTGACATATTCAATTATGGCTGTTATATTTTATAGTCACCTGTTTAAGAGCAATCTGAGGCTGCATCAGACAAAGCGAGTGAAGGGGAATACTGCTTTTTGAACTCTATGTAGATATACTTACTACTTAGATTAAAGTACATACGTGGAATATCTTCTTCTGCTGCATATTATAGAAGTGCACTATGAGCGAGCAATAGCTCACGAACACTGAGAAAATTAACTCGTCGTCGTTATCAAACGGCTGCGCGCTGGTTTTGTTTGTTAGTTGCACTACTCCTAAAGAATTAACAATTGAAATTAAATATAAAATATTGTTAAAAAGTGGTCCATGAAGATATGCATACTTTTCATAAAATAAAATCCAGCACTCAGGGTTAGGGCATGTTAAAAGATGTAGATATTTGTAATAAAAGATTAATTGGGCCTTGAGTCTATCAGCCATTCGTATCATGGTTTTATATGATACACAAAATATACCTGTCAGTATAATTGGGAATTATTTTCCAAAACGAATTCATAACTATAGGTGTCTATATTCTCGATGTGGAACATATAAGCTGATGATTAATATTGTGTTAAATTACGACTGTTTCAAGAACACTTAATATTAATTGTCAGAATCTATCGCAGAACTTATAACTAACACTCCTTACTTACCAATGACTCCATTTTTATCCATAATCGGTGAGACCAAGCACGACCGGACCACGGTGCCGGTGGTGGGGTCTATTTCCTTCGCGAACCGAGGGTCCTTGTAGGCGTCGCGCACATTGATGGACTCACCGGTGCGCGCTACATGGCCGGCAGGTGTCTGTTCCGTACTTAAACTGTGAAATAATAATAGAAGATTGAATATGGACCATCTTTTGCCATCCTTGGAAGGTCTTCATTATGAGTCGTTTCTGGTGGCTAAATAAATAGATGTGAGGGCGAGGTACCCCAGGCATATAAGAAGTTGGTGCAGAGTTGTCCTCTTGGATTTATATTTGTGAATTTGGAGCGGTGAGAACTCCAAATGAAGCTTGATCACAATAGTTATTTTTAAAATAAGATAAATGCTGCTACACATGTCGATATTGCCCTGAATCATCGAATTTAATTTCAAAGATAAATTATTACTTCACGAAAGCTGAAAATTTAGAAAGTTCTGAACTGACTTAGAAGGATTTCTGAAGTAACTTACTTGACTTTGAGCTTCTTTTTGGGCATAGTGGTCTTCTCGTTGGTCCAACCATCGTCCCACATATCAGCTTGCAGTTGCTCACTGATGTGCTCTTTATCGATGATGTAGAAACTGCTACGCATTGCACCGATGAACGACTTCACTACTGTCTGCGTCATAATAGGAGTTGCATTTAGCTATCTGTTCTCATCTGCTAGCAAAACTCTTAAATAATTTATGAAAACGGTTTGGTATGTGCAGTAATACTTCTTTACATCACCACCAAGCATTTTTGATCTACGACTTTTCAAAATACCAACTCAAACAGATATTATATGGAAAGACAATTTTTTATTGTAATTAGCAACATTTTCTAAAGATCTCTGAGATCTTCCAGCATCATTAACCCTTATTGCTGCCTCTCTTTCGATCTTTCGGTTTATGGTTTGGTAAACTTTACACGCCGCGCCGTCGACAACATCTTTCAGAGATGCAGGTTTCCTTATAATAACTTTACTGTTCTCCTATTTTACTCCTTCTATAGTTGTATAGGTCTCCAATAGGTTTTAAGGAGTTGGACAAAACATGAATGAAAGTCTCTTACCAGCATGTCAGTGAGCATGGTGTCTATAGAGGCCAGGTCGCAGAAGTAGTTCTGCAGCAGCGCGCGCAGCTCACCGTTGAGGTGCGCCGTTTTCTGCAGGGTAACTCTTGCTTGAGCCTGGTGAACCGCCGCGCCAGCCCAGCACGCAACACTTACCACTGTGTAAACTACGTTCTGAAATAAAAGGACCCCTAGTTTTTCATTGCATTGAGCAGAAAAAGAATCAAACTAATTGTAATATGATCTCACATCGTCATAGGGTTTCTGATAAGTCCTGTAAAGTTCTAGAACGGCGTAGCATTCCCCATCAGGCTTCACTACTGGCATACAGAGTGCGACCTTCGCATCAATCCATTTGAGACCTTCCGCAAACCGCCGATCACGCTGCACGTCTTCTAGAAGTAGAAACTCTTTGGTCGAGGCCACGTGAGCCGCTGCTGATTTGCCTTCCCCTATATAGACATACGAAATTATTCTATAAGTATAGTACAAATATAGTAAGCGTACCAGAAGAAGCAGCATGGGTAAACCTCCAACAAGGTGAACCGACGACCTGGTAATGGTCGCTGGAAAGTATTGGATGCGGCTGGCGCAGCACCGGCTGCCATGGTAACATTCTGGGGAGGCCTATGTCCAGCAGTGGACGTCTATCGATTGATAAGGTGATGATACTTACCAACCGCATGCACGACTGTTGACCATGAATTCCTTTGTGCGATTCAGTTCAAGAAGGCAGCTTATAGTTGAAATAGGTTAGGTTAGGTTAGGTTAAAAAACCCTTATATGGGGTCTAAAAACACAGAGGTGCACCGTAAAGCCACATTGTAAAGATCATTGGAAGACGTTGGATAAGTGCAGCGAGATAAAAGCGGTCAATGTGGAAATACGGGTATAATCTCATAGCTTTTTTTTTTTTTTTTTTTTTTTTGCGATAAGGGGCAAACGAGCAGGCGGCTCACCTGATGGTAAGTGATGACCGCCGCCCATGGACATTTGCAACACCTGAAGGCTTGCAAATGCGTTGCACACCCCTACAGAAACCGTTTTGGTTTCTTAAAATAAGGAATTACTAAACTGACAGCAAATGGAATGCCCATGCTGTCAGAATAGTCACTCCTCAACGAGCTCTGGTAACCTTACTCACTCACAGAAAAACAACTACTGTTGATTCACTGCGGTATTCTGTAAGGCGGAGGTACTTCCCCAGTCGGGCAGCTCAATTTGAGCGAGAAATCTCGCTATGCCCTACCTCCTAGAGCTAGCTAATTAGCTATATCTATATATATAAAGATTTGAGGTATCTTTTGTTTTCTTATTATTATTAGTATTCTTTGGATTGAAGTATCAAAAACAATATGATACCTAGCAAATTAGCAATAAAGAACTTACGTCTCGTAATTTAATTAGGTAATAGGTATGAACTTACGAATAGTCAAATTGACTTCATGCCGTTCGCGATTCTCTGTGTCCGGGTGCATAAGGACTATTTCATTTCTCAGCTTATCTACTATGTAGACAAATACGCCTGTAAGCAGATAATTTGTAATGTATAAAATACATATATGATCGTATATATCATAAAATTCATGGAAGATTTTTAAATGGAATTCATGATTAGGTACTTTTGAAGGAGCACATACCTAAATATTTATAACAAAATACCCTCACATATTGAAAATGAAAGCTATATTACCGTTCCTATTCTAATAATTATATTTATACACTGATGAATGAGTTCTTTACATAGTATAAAACTTAAAGCATAAATATAATTTTTTGTACAATGTTAAGTGTTAAAATAGTGCGACACGTGTGAAGTGCAAAATTATTATGCAAAATGATGTTCTCAGGTGAGTGATTATAATGTCTTTTAGAATAAATCTTTGATTTTGCTAACAACTCACCAGAACTATCGGTGACTGTCTTCAACACCATGGCGGTTTCGTACAAGAGCGACTCAAGATCGACGGTATCTTCTAAGAACACGTTGAACCTGTTCATGTCCAGGTACCTTCCGGATTTTTGCTCTTCATCCTTAAGACCTAAACAAGTCAGTTTGTGATATCTTCGTTCAGAAAGATACCTACTAATACTACTTAAATGTTGGAGAGAATTCAATTTATATATTTTAGGAGAAAATTTGGCTATGACTTCTAAAGTATTAGTGTGGGCGCTAAGGTTCTACTAAACATACTATCACGCCTGTCGTCCACGAAGGGTTAGGCAGAGATGTCCTAATGGACACCCATATTTCTATGTTTTAGGTTCCGTGTAATAGAGGGCGGGCCCTATTGTCATCAATCGGGCACGTACCCAAACTTTTAGCTGCTACTACTGAGAGTTTCATAGACAATCCAATAACACTGCCTGGGAGTCGAACTCAAGACATCTTGCTCAGCAGTCGCACTCGGAACCACTAAACCAACGAGTCCGTTACTAAAGGTCTTTATTTGATGATTTGACTTTTTATTTGATGTACCTACCTGCCAACAAAATCATTCTCATTAAGTACCATCAACCTTCGTCATGATGATAACTTCTACTTCGAATCAGCTTCAAGAGTACGGTGGTCCTTGCTAGGAGCTAGTTGAACATCGAAGTTATAGTTTTTTGTTGATTAGTAGATTAGAAGTCATGAAAGCGCCACAACCTGTCCCAGCGTAGCCTTGCCCATAGTTACATCATCAAGCATGAACCTATATTTGTCCACAGCGTTTTTTTTTTGCGAACTGCCATAAGCAACTTAGATAGATAGACACGCCACACCTACCTATATACCTACATATTATAGTAAAAGTACGCAGAACTCATAATCGGCGCGCGTGCATGACGAGATGTATGAATCTGGACGAGGCAAAAGTGGTGTATTCAGGGACCGGAGCGCGTGGCATTCTATGGTTTCTGCCTACCCCCATCGGAAAAGGGCGTGAATGTATGTATATATTATAGTAAAAAAAACAATTTGCGGTCTTATCGCTAAAAGCAATTTATGCCAGACAACTATTCAAATTCAAATAATTTATTTCGGATACAGATCCATATAATGTTAGTAGGTGAAAAACTTAGCCTAATATTAGTATTAAATTAAGATATATATTATAGACTACTGGGTATTATATACTTAGTCATATTATATTAAACGTATGTTGGACAAGTGTACCTACCTTTTCGTTCAATTTGTGCGTACGGGGCTATCACCCTCCTGGTGACTTTGTCAAGCTTTTCAGAGGGCACGAGAAAGTGCGACTGTGTCCTAGTCATAGTCTGATTAATCGTGTCCATCCTATTTTTTAAAGATTTCACATTTTTCGGTATAGGATCCATGATTCTAGATTTATTAGATAAATCAATTAATAGATTTCAATATAAATATTATATTTTCTGACCATAAAAATAAAAAGACTTGCTTGAATAGAGTTGATAGTTCTTTTTTTAAAAGAACTTGACATCGCGTTAAAAATAAATTGTCTTTTACAAGTCAATGTTTTGAAAAAAGGTTTTTCCTTTCAGGTGTTATATTAATGTAATTTCTCAATGGATATATACCTACTTTATATTATCATTATTCACAACCAACAACACGTTTCCTGTTCCTCAGCTGGGCACAGGTTTCATCTCAGGCGGAGCGGAGTTAGCAAATACTCACCATATCTACGAATCCTACGATTCATACCTACATACCTACCACCAGGCTTAATTAATCGGACGGGTCACGCAGGAAATCTAGTTCTAATAGTTTGACAATTCAAAAGCACCTGTAATACTTCATCATGTCATTTATTCATGTATCTCAAGTAAATAAATGATTTGAATCCCTCAGGCATTCAGGCTGGTGTCAGTAATTGCGCTGTTTTCCTTTACCGTTTTTAAGCGATTAATAATAATTAATTAGCGCATATGTAATTTTGAGGTGGGTAATCCGAAACTGGTGACCTATACCTAATAGGTTTAGGTGCTATAGACCAACACGGTCTTTAGTCAGACATACCTACTACTACTTCCAAAACTTACACCAACCAGTCAAAAAGCTTAAAACAAGGCATAGGTTCTATTTCGAATAAAATAAAACTTCAATTATATTTCAATATTCCATGTATTTCCGATTTAATCCATACAAAATAACTTACCTATCTACATACAATAATATGTACAAATATAATTAAATTAAAAGCTTACATCGCAGGAACATTGGACAACTTATAAAAATGAGGCTGATATTTAAAGTAGTAACGCTAAGGTAGAAAGAGCAATCAAACATGCTTGCATATTTTAAAATTTAACGGACACTAACTTGAATGAAAGATGGCGGATTGGCAGTTTCTAACAATTAGTTGCTAACGCGAGCCTAAATAAGGCTCTTTTTCACTCAAATTGGGTTCAATCTCCAGTAAGTAAAGAAACATAATGAACGAATAAACCTATAACTACAATACATAAAGGACGAAACGGACATTTTTCAGAGATTTTTTTTAAAGAAAATTACAATGTTTTGCGTTAGTATTTTTAGCGAATTACAACTTGATTATTGACAAACAAGGAATGTGCCTAAATATTTTATAGCGCACTTGAACAGCCGCTTTGCAAACGGCCAATGACTTGAAATAAGTATCAACGTAAGAAAGCCCCATACGTCCTGGTAAAATTAAGTGCCAATTTGTGACCAAGTTTTCATAATTGCTCTATATAAATGAGCCTTGAACTTTAACAAATAAACAAGAGACTGTAATAAGAACATATATTTGTAATTTATTCAGTTTCATGATTTAAATTACGCGTCAATACGACGTGCCTGATGTCTGGGTATTTCGGTATTGTAAATAAATCCCAGGGGAATGACTTAGACTGTCTTGGAACCCAAATTAATCATGAAACTAAATAGGAGAATAATTTTATTATAATTAGCTTATATCTTATTACAATGTGTATCCAGGCCTTGGTCTATGGCATAAATATGTCTGCTCTGTCAGTAACGACTTACATAATAGGTCCCGAAGTGACTTCATAATTATATGAAAGGCTTGATACACGGCCTTGTGAAGATCAACACATAAAAATTCTACTTTTATTATAGACACTGATTTCTACTTATCTTATTTATGGCGCGTCAACGCAGTTTACTCTGAACAGAGTTCTCGGTACGTTTTAACGACCGTCTTGAAGTTGCATGTACTTTGTGTTTGTAATTTGTATGCAACTTCAGGGCGGAATTGTATATTATATGGTATAGATATATGGTACACATTTTGTAACGACACCATGTACTTACGTTAGAATTGGTCGCAATTCAAGTATAGCCAAAATTACCTATCTACCTAAGTATTGATGGAACATGAATGTTTAAGTCAAAAGCATCAAATAGATTTGTAGCTTATGATTATGATAAGACTATTTTAGATGTGTAATAATTTAAACAGACATAAATTTCACCAACTCCTGAGCATTTGTTCAACTATGTTGGGGTCGGTTTTCAGTTTACCATCTGGGTAACTGCGAACTGGCGACTGAATATTTGCCCGAGTTGACTATGATCGGACAACCGTAACCCATAACTTCATATCCACCGTTAGACGTCCACTGGACGTAGACAGAAGACATAGGTCTTCCTCAAGGATCGCCACGACGACCGGTCTTGCGCCACTCGCATCCAGCGGATTCCAGCGACCTTTATCCATAACTTGGAAATACCAATATCCTAAGAGTAAACTGATCGTCAGGGTTCGCGTTTCTGATTACTACTAGCGAACAAGTATTAGTGTGACACCCGGGACTGATAACTTAAGATGCTCTGTGAGGGACGGGGGGTCTCAATATGTTAGAAATGATCACACATCGAAAGACAGACCTTGGAAGGAAGTTTCGCGCTCGTTATAGGAGTGGCTATCTGGAGTGTCTGCCAGCATAGGAAATCCGTTTGCTGTCAGTTTAGTAACTCCATATTTTAAGAAACCTAAACGGTTTTTATAGGGTCGGCAACGCGCGAGCGACACCTCTGGTGTTGGAAACGTTTATAGGCTACGGTAACCAGTTACCATCAGGGGGCTTTAAGCTAGTTTGCCACCCTTATGGTTTAAAAAAATACGTAGCTTAACTTTACAAATCGATCAATCAGCAAAGTTATAACTTAACCACGATTCTCACAGTAGATACATATTTATTTGAATCTAAGAAATAATTTCCTTATTGATAAACACTGAATTATTTGAGTATACACAAAGATGTATGAATCCATAGTAAACATTTCATGAGGGTTTATTACAATTATGGTTATTGCACTTCATATTAAAAACATTTTGTGATTTTGAAACAAAACTGCTTTTTACGGATTTTATCGCGGTATATCGATATGGTTTTAACTTGACGTTTCGGACTCTTTACAACATCTATGATCACAGTCGTTTTGTGTGGATAGAATGGTCAGTAAAAAATAAAAATATAGGGTTTTGTTTGTAACATTTGATGATAGTTTCTGATTATAACATCAAAACAACCAACCTCAGCCTGCCCGTGACCATGGATGTTGTAAAGAATAGGAAAAGTCAGATAAAATCCATACAAAGTAGTTTTATTTCAATGTCTAATATTCGCGTACCTTAAGAAATTACTATTTTGTAATTTGCTACTTTGAACACTGTTTCTAATACATAAACATTTTAATTGCAAACAATACTAAATAAGAATCACGCAAAACAACGAGTACATTAATAAATTATTGTTTAAAATTACATTCAAACTTTAATATGTAATAGAGAAGTTATCGCAGGCAAAGTTTATTAAAAACCTAGTAATGATTATCTCCTGTAAAAAAAACATAATAGGGTATAAAAAAGTGTGAAAGTGGGAGCTATAGCTCAACACCTGATAATTTATTATGATTGAAGTGCATTAAAAACAATAATCATAAAAAACTAATAAACTACCCAAGTCTTTTTTTTTGGCAGTGCGTAATACCCTATTATATATTATTCTACCCAAATTAAGTACTTTTATGCAGTTTTGGTACTAACCTTACAACTAAACACGTTGTACTTACTAAATAAAATTATTTACAATTTCATTAATGCTTTAATCATCCAATTTGCATTTATCTGACAAATTAAATTATTAACTATTTTCATGGTGATTTCAGTGATACATGGTCATCCATTCAAATTAGATATAAAAAATCTTGTCCGATATATCTGACTTGGGCAGTTATAGGTTTAAAGGGAAATTTGAGCCACAGCTGGGACTCACTGAAAACTGTTCTCATAGAGAGCTGCCGAGACATATTAAAACAAAGAATATTGCGCATTTCATACCAAACAAGATGTAGGTTTGAGTTCTAGAAATAATAAGTAGAAATTATAAATCTTGTAGTATGCAATCACACAGTCGTAACGCACATACATCAGCATGGTCGACAATGCGACCGTAGTCGACGCATGTACGGTGACGAACACGGCGAGCGCGCAATTCGCATTGCATTGGCGTAGCGTCGTAAATACGCACACGGCGCCATTTGGCCCACAGACATTTTCAGACTTTGACATAAAAAGTACTAGTTAGTAGAAAATGCCAGGCCTGTTGTGGCCACTCGCGTTGCATCAACAAAAGCATAGAATGTGTTATCCAAAATGAACATGATAATGCATAAAAACAAATAATGATGTAACGGAATGGTAACCAGTGTCCTCGACAATTAATTAAAATGAATATTCTTCTTACGATTGCATCCATATCGCATTCAGCTGAGATCTTGTTTAAATATGGCTAATTTGTGAATTAGGGCCATGTGATTGGCTTGCGATCTTTCTTTGGTGGAGGTGTATAGCTTGCCAGAGCCATCTGCAATTAAACAAGAGACATTATAAACAGATAATTAGAGTAATAATTTGTTCAAAAAACACCAAGTCTCCACATGCCGGTGTCTTTCATCTTGACATTTCCCCAGATAAAGGCTGCTGTATGAAATCTAAGAATTGGTCAATTAGTGTCATCATCGTCAACTCATTAAGTGTCCCGCTGTTACGCAATGGACTCATCTCAGAACAAGAATTGTAAGGTATTTAGCGCACTGGGCTAGCACCAGTTAGGTCGCTTAGATATGTTGTATACTGATGGAAGATGAACATAAAGGTGTGAAAAAAAGTTGTGTTGAATTTAAAGATTTATATAACAATCTTAAAATTCAACACAACAATTCAACAAATCTTTAACTTTACATAAATTTTAAGTTGCTAATATACTTACAGAATCAAAAATGATTTTTCTCTTGCCACTGTTGAATATGTCTGTATTTGGTAGTGCCGAAATTGTGGTCTCAATTTTTATCCTCTTATTTTGTCCGGACAAGCATTCTGGGGGTGGCCTCAGCCTCTCACACTTAGGATTCGCTTTATTCCGAGTAATGTGTTCTTGAATATTCATTATATTTAATTTCTTCGCTGGTTCCGGGCTCGGTTGGCGGGTTTTATTCAAGACTTTACCCCTCCCAGAATCTCTGTACTTCCTTTGGCCGTAAGGAACGCAGTAATGATGGAATATGTTCAATAGATCATCCCTTAGCATATGTTCGATGTTCGGTATGCGCAAATACCTCTGAAAATAGAAATAATGTAAATAAAATATTCTCTGGTTTTGTTTTGATACAATAACAAAACAGAAAGGTATTGTCATTACCTCTTGAATGATACATATTAGCTGTTCATTACTTAAAAGTTCAGGATGCAGTAACATATCAAATGGCACCGACATTATAGAAACACAACATCACATAAATAAAGAAAGGAAAGGGATATATATAATATTTTTAGAATTTCATCATGTCGCCTTTCTTCGCGGCAACTCCATCGGCAACAGCTGAGCTGATTGACAGTTAAAATGTGAATGTGATGTCATTAGTGACAGTTACAGTAGACTATGACCTTTTTTCTTCCTAATAAGGCTAAGAAATTGAGTCTATACAGCCACGATCATGAGGTACCAAAGATTGATGAAGAAAGATAAACGACCCTATTGGGCTTGTGGTTATTGCATCAAGCGTGCCATAAGTTTGATGTGGCAATCAAACTTATGGCACTTTGGTGTTAAAAAAATAAATATATAAAAGTTCGGATTAAAGAATCTTTATTTTTAAAAGAACATTACAGTTCACTTAAATAGGTAGCTTAAAAGTGAGAGCTTAAATCGCTAAACCAAATACGTAAACGATAAAGTTTATCATTATTTAGCTTGCTGTTACTTAGAACAAAACTGTATTTACATTATTATAGTTGGGCTTAAAAGGTCAACCTTTGTTAAAACTGCTACGCAGCGGATCATTGGCGGATATATAAACAAATCGATCGAACCGAAAGACATGTCAAAACGTCCATACAGTTTTTTATTAGCATTCATGAGCTCCAGTTGGTACGCAGCATTACAGTAAAAAAAATTACATGACTTTTAAAAGTGTCTCTAGAAAGATCTATTTACAGTAATAAACAAAAAATCTCGTGTCACGGTGTTTGTTGCTGAACTCCTCCGAAATAGCCAGACAGATTATTACGAAATTGTATATGTATATTTTGGTAGCTCTGTGAATCGGTTGTAAGTTATTAATTACACCCAGTAATATGGATGAAAAAATATTTCATCGGACACGAGATTAATAAAATTTTGTTTCTGTTGAGCGCTACACTATTACTAATTGCAATTTGTCTTTGGTTTCTGTCAATAATACAGAAGACAGACGACAGTGTGCTGCTTGTCATTTGTGCGCTTCGATTGTTTGCTTTTACTGTTTCCTACCGTTTTATTTTGGACTCTTGAAACAATTCGATTCAAAATAAGTTATTCTAATTTTAGTGACTGGTGTATTTATAATTAACTCTCTCGGTGCATTTGCGTTTTTTAATTTAGAATTTGTGAAGCGGTGCGATTATAATTTATTTTTCTATATAAATAAAAAAAACATAATATTTTTATGTTTTTGAAAATAGACAATTTTAGACCCGGGAATTTAGTGTAATTAAAACACTCAAATGCTAATTGCTGCTGGAATTTCGATGACAAATTCAATCGGGGTGTGTGTGAGAGCGCGGTGGGACTATGTTGTTTCTCAGTGCCTTAGCGATCGGTATGATAAGTGGTCTGCAGAATGTCACGACGGAGGTGCCAGCGGGGGTGAGTAGCAGTGACGGCAGCGCAGCGACTAGCGCGCCGGAGCGGGCGGTGCAAGAGATGGGGTTGGTGGAGACGACCAAGTTGTCGGGACAGACGGTTGACTTAGTGAACGTGACGGTGCACGAGCGGCCCTCAATGTGGGACATGTACTTGAACCACTGCCCCAAGTGGCGGCCGATCAACCACATATTTTTCCAAGTGGCCAATGTGTGTTTCCTGCTGTCGTTCCTGGCGCCGCACACGCCGGGCGGGCTCATCTGGCTGCGCGTGGCGCTCATGCTGGGCTGTGCGTTCTCAGGCATGTGGGCGTGGAGCATCGAGTGCTACCTGGACGCTGTGCTGTGGAACAGTGCTTTTATTGTGATAAACTTCATTTACTTTTCTATACAGTTCTATTTGATGCGCCCCATCAAGTTCCACAAGGATATTGAAGAGGTAAATATGATTAAATTTTTATGAAAAAAAAGTTATACATAGATGTATTAATATTGTAACTAAGAATGTTCTGCCTACCCTGTACACTGGTATAGGGTATCTTTAAAATTATTGGTCAGATGACTTACTGCCTGCCAATAATTGTGAAGGTTTTTTTTAAAACCTTGACTAAAAATTCTTTAACGCTACATACTAGAAATTCTTTAATTACTATTACCTATTTCTTAAAATTTTATACCATAGTTTATGTACTATATCAGTCTCATTCTTTATTTCACACCCCGTGTCTGACATTACAGAACCATACATTATATATTACCAGATGTACAACTTTAATCAATTTATTAGTTGTGTGTGGGCTGTAAATGGCAGTTTAGACCAGACCTATTTGATGTGTAGCTCAACTCAAGTATTCATCCTATAAAATTATTCTCATACATAATTATCTGCTTAGTAGCCTAAAAAGTTTATTATCATTAACACAGGTAATTATTTAATGATGATAAAAATACAATATTCTAAACTCCTTCTGACTTGAATAGGGTGACCATAATTTTCAAAATTCAAATCAAATCATGTATTTCAATTAGACCAATACAGGTGCTAGAGAGCTGTGGTGGCCTAGTGGAGAGAGCTGTGGTGGCCTAGTGGCGTGACCAGTGGACTGACATGTCAAACGTCTCGAGTTCAAACCCGGGCACGCACCACTGACTTTTCGGAAGTTATGTGCGTATTTACCACATGCTCAAACGGTGAAGGAAAACATCGTGAGGAAACCTGCATGCTGAGAGATTTTCTCGATAGCTTGTGAAGTCTACCAACCCGCAGTAGGCTAGCGTGGTGGACTATAGCCTAAACCCTCTCAAATGAGAGGAGACCCGTGCCCAGCAGTGGGACAATAATGGGTTGATGATGATGATGATGATGAATACAGGTGCTTTTGAATTGTCATATTTAATTGAAATTAGTTGCACAATTGAATGTAAGAATAACAAATTCAGTTACTCTCTGAACATAATGAGTGTCATTAACTCTATTTAAATCTAGTACCTATTTGTACAGTCTTGTTTTTAACAAAATTTAAATACTCTTCATGTTGTCACTGTTGTCAAAATTATCTTTGTAATTATCTTCAACAATTTTTATGCTCTAATACCTTTTGAATACACACAGATAACAAAGTGACATTTCCCATGTTTAATATAAAAGATAAAATCTTCATTACCCCACATCATATTATTTTTTTAAATCCTTAAATGCTAGTTTCTAAAAGATTAAAAAAACCTTGTTCTTGTTTCTTTCCATTTCTAATTAAGATTGATTTCAAGCTTTTTCACTCAAGTTTGTACAATCTATGTTTGATAAGTACCCATTTTCATAGACAACAAGCAGAAAATGTGGCTTGGCTTATTACTGTGTAGGACCAATTGCTGCCCTTTGATACTGTTGGCCTTACAAAAGCTCATTAACTGAATGGCGGGAAGCAAAGCAAATAATTTGGTAGTCTAGTAGACAGTTATATTTTATCAAATCTGAGAACTGAGATTATTTACGCATCTCAAACACATCCCTAATTTTTGTCCAAATTGTGATGAAAAATACTTTTTTTATTTGCTAATAATATTAAGTTATTATCAACTTACTATTACCAGTTACTTAGTTTTTTTAAAGTCTATCTTCTAAGTGTATTGACTAAATACCTACTCGTGTTTATGTAGCTAAGTGGAAGAAATAGCAGTATTATATTAGTGAGCTACTTAAAATTGAGTAGTATATTGAGTGTTTAAATTGCTACAAGTAGTCAATATTACCGCGATATAATGCGTGAATATCGATTTTTATATGGTTTAAGAAAGTCACGTTCAAATTAAGGTATTGCCGTTGAATGTCAGTTCCTTATTGCTTCCTTATTCTCGTAAGTTGTATTTGATTTTATAATTAAATGCGCCACCTAAGCAATTCACATTTTTTACTGAGCTGCGTAAAAACGTGAGCACATTGAGATTTCTCCTCACTCCTGCGTCTGCAGTAGTATATTGACCGACTCTCGGCTGATTCTCCAATAGAATCATCAACAAGTTACGAAAAATAAATAAATCAAGCACTTAAAAAGTATACACACAAAAGACTACTAATAAGCGTCAAATGAAAATGTGATGGCGTGTGGTGCTTCCCGACCTCAATAACTAACATAGGTTTATCACGATATGCATTAAGTATTTATCCTATACTATAGAAGAAAGAAAGAAGAAGAATGGAATATCCTTTGTTTAAATAGAAAATATGGTTCTACTAGCTTTTATGTCTCTCTTTCTCTCCACCTCTCATTTATTTATACAATAAATAATAAAAATAAAAATAATAAATAATAAATCTTTATTTTCTGAGTAACAATTTACATACATATGATATAAGTCCACACAATATTACACTATGTTTTACATAATATTAGTCTATGCAGTATTTACACAATATAAATTGTTGGTCGTCACTGTGTTTCAACCACTGACACCCAAGCTAAGATTAAACTTGTGTTATGGGTGCCAGGGTTCTCTCACATGAGGTGGGTGGGTAATTTATTAATTTATTACATAAAAGTTGTCATATTCTGCATCATAAAACAATCAAAGGGTAGGTAAACTTGTCTTTGTTAAACATGTATGTGTGTGTGTTTGTGTGTGTATGTGTGTGTGTATATGTGTGTGGGTGTATGTATGTATGTGTGTGTGTGTGTGTCTTTGTATGACCCAGTGCGTGTGCGCGTGAGCGTGTTAAAATCAAACAAGCTTTTCTGTCTCTTCATAGTCCAAGGTCATTATCCACTTAGTTACTTTCCTTTTACATTCGGACTTATTTGTGTTGTAAATGTTACAGTGTTTATTAATTATGTTATACATACGACTGCTTAAAATTTTAAAGTGCCGTTTAGCTAGATTGGTCCTGTGGCTATCGATGCGACAAACGTCAGTTGATCTGCGTTTGGTCAAAAATCGCGGATCGTACTCCAACGCCGCGTGTTTACGAAGTACGGTGTTTAGCACAAACAGCTGTCTCACGGTCAGTACCTGGCAATCATTATACAGATTTGTGGTTCTGAATCGAAAATGCTTGCGTGTCATGACCTTCAAAACTGCTCTTTGCGCACGTTCCAGCTGCAGGAGATTGGTTTTAGGAGCACCTCCCCAGACGGTTATACAAAAGGATAAAATTGACTGGCACAGGGAGAAATAAACCATTCGTAAGGTGTCAACGTCAGCGCTGTGTCGCAATTTTATAAAAACCACAATTAATTTCCTGACTCTGCCAGTCAGTGCATTTATCTGTGCATTCCATGAGATACGATTATCTATAAGGATGCCAAGATATCTAACGCTGTCCGTTCTCTTAAGGGTGAGGCATGAACAGGAAGTTGAAGCCATGGTACAATTATGGGCTCTGATGGTGTATGAATTATCCGGTTGCAATGTAGATTTAATAGAAAATGTTACATACTGTGTTTTCTCGACATTCAGAGTTAAAACATTATCTGATAACCATGACATTACAAT
The DNA here is from genome assembly GCA_905163465.1 of Craniophora ligustri. Lineage (NCBI taxonomy): Eukaryota > Metazoa > Arthropoda > Insecta > Lepidoptera > Noctuidae > Craniophora > Craniophora ligustri. The sequence goes on from LR990963.1 coordinate 1,689,063, forward strand.
ACTAAGTGCGGTCTCCGATCGTTCAAATACTTCCTTCCAGCTGGTCCCATGCACAAGAAGGGCTGTGTCATCGGCATATGAATATATAGTACAGTTAGGGATAGACAGGTTGCATAGGGTATTGACATAAACTAAGAACAATGTAGGACCTAATATTGAACCTTGTGGAATGCCAATTGAAAGAGTATGTTCATCGCTGACATATGGACCAATTTTTACGCTTTGGGCTCGTTCAGAAAGGTAACTTTTGAAAATATCAAGTGTGGTACCTCGGACTCCAACTTTTTCTAGTTTAGATATTAAGATAGGGACAGAGACAGTGTCAAATGCTTTAGAGAGGTCTAAGAATATGCCAAGACATTTAGATTTAATGTCAAGTATCCCTACGGAATTATCGATTAGGGCAGAAACAGCATCTTCACACGACTTTCCTCTACGGAAACCGTACTGGTGGACGGATAGGATATTGTGCGTGTCCAGAAAATGTATGAGTCGATTGTTTAGTACTCCTTCAAGAATCTTCGACAAAGCCGGAAGGACTGATATAGGTCTATAATTATTAACACTGCCTCTGTCTCCTGCCTTGTGGATCGGGTGCACTATTGCTTTTTTCAGGACTTTTGGGAAGATCCCTTCTGACATACAGAGATTGCAAATATGTGCAATCAGGGGAATAAGGGTTCTTCGGCTCATCTTAATTATGTTGGCTGAGATCCCATCCCATCCTACGGCAGAGTCAGCACGAAGATTAATAATGTGGCTTTCTATTTCAGCAGTATCCGTTGGTAACAGGACAAGTGAGTTTAGCGGAGTCTTATCTCGTATATATGGAAGATGTTTCAAGTGTTTATTTGTGTGCTTAGCGGCAAGGTTTTCACCTACAGTTGCAAAAAAGGTGTTGGTTGAGTTAATTGCGGTTTTCACGTCAGAGCCAGCAGTAGCCAGGAGAGCTGTGGGCGGGGATTTAGAAGTTTGTCTATTAAGTATATTGTTCAGTACCTTCCATGTCAATTTCGGATTATCCTTGACTTTATTCAGTTGATTTTTTTCGAAATTTCTCTTTAATCTATTCAATAATTTGTTGCAGAAATTGCGGTATCTAATATACGTTGTCTTTAAAATATAGTTGTCCGGTAGCTTTTTATATTTCAAATGCAAGTTATCTCTATTCCGGATACACTTCAGCAGGCCTGGGGTAATCCAGGGTTTGATAATTCTCATCTTGGATGGAAATTTAATAGTTTTTGTATGTATGTGAATAATTGAGGTAATCCTATTTATCAAGAATTCAGCTGCGTGATTAGGATTATTGGACAAAAAGATGGAACTAAAGTCTGTTTGTCCTATTTCCGACACTACTTTGTTATAGTCAATTTTTGTGACAATTTTGAGGTGTTTTTGTGCTCTCGGTATATTTTTAATACAAATCATTACCGGCGAGTGGTCTGTGATGCTGCTGTTCAATATAAATGATGTTATGGGGTTGGTACCTTTGATCATGAAATGATCTAAACAATTTTTTTCTCTAGTGGGAGAGGTATAAGCTGGTAAGAGACCATGTGACGCGGTTAGATTAATATATTCGTTATAATGTGGGTCATTATTCAGAGGTGATATATTGATATTTATATCACCAGTCAACACAACGTTTTTATTTGACGATAGGGTAATCAATATGTTGTCTAGGCTATTAATAAAATTTTCAGTGGAGCGGAACGATGGCGGTCGATATACGGCGATTACCGTCATAAGAGGATTAATCTTACATACTAGACAGTTGGCATCAGCAATTTGGGGTTCATACACTTCATGTTTTCGATCTAAATTTACATACATCACTAACCCATCGTTTTGATTATAGCACTTTGTAGTAGCGTACATCGAGTATCCTGGTAATAGTGGAATGCTTGAAGTTTTCTTTAACCAACATTCCGAGAGCACTATAACGTCACAGTTCACTTTTAATAAGGCTAAAAAAACTTGAAAATCACTGAAATTCTTACTGATACTGCGGATGTTAAGATGTAGCACGTTTAACAACTTGCTTTGATCACTCAATAGCTTAGTACATGTGTCTACTGAACAATTGTTATGACACTCAAAAGACCCGTAAGTATCTAAATTTTCAATTACATTAACAGTGTCATTCATTTTTAACCGTTATAAAAAGTTCATAATTTATTGCCACATTTATGCCTGTATAAAGCAAATACTTGTGTTCCTGAAAATAGCAATAGTATGTATAAAAATTGATTACTTTTCCTATTTGGGAATGTGAAATATCGTCAAGTGAAAATTTTCTTATAATGTTCAGTGATGTCTTAATAACGTTTTGTTGTTTGAATGTTAGTTTATGTGTTAGGCGTTTGCGATGTGACAGATATTTATCAATGCGCTTGTATTGAGTTTTATATGTGTAGTGTTTAAAATAAAAAAAAATGTATTACAAAAATAAACTAAGCTAAGATTAGCTACGAGAAGAAATAATAATAATGATAGAATAAAATTAAAAATAACTACGAACTTTAAATGAATTAGAGTCCTTACTATATTGCATGCGACAAATTTTGAAGACATTTTTCCGATTGGACATGAATGTTTGATTGAGCTAATGTTAGTATCGTTGACAGTCAGTATCCGATGACCGATCCGTTTTTAATGGCAGTCGTAAATAATTCTGTAACGTAAACGAACCATTCAAAATTCATGAATAATTAATTAAGAGCCACTTCACTCAGCTCAATGATTTCGTCGACGGAAATTAATACTTCAATCTAAACAGTTCAAGTAAGTGTTTGTCTTTGTTTTATACCGCAGATGTGCTAAGGGGATGCTAGCTATTGTGAAGCCAGATTTGGTATAACAATGTTAGTTTCTATACCTACCCTCAATTAATAGGCGGCTCGCCCCCTATTACATGGAACCATACCGGCGAAATGTGGGTGTACATTAGTACACCTGTGCCTAACCCTTCGGGAACGACAGGCGTGATGGTTTTTATGTTACCCTTAATCACAGATTATTGTAAATCCTCTACATCAATTGCTAAATGAAGCCACTCAGATTATATTGAATCGACTTAGTATCTATAAAACTACAACGTTTTAAATTAAATCCGAAGCTCAGCTGACATTTTCGCTATCTAAAGCTGGAGAAGCGATAATAAAATAATCGTTTCCAATATCAAATCAGAAGTCGGCTGATGAACGTGGATTTGAATTTAAAACGCCAGGTCACCGCATTTCGAATGGGGATTAATGGTAACAGCGTCGGTCCTTTCAGCGTGTACCCAGAGGTCAGTGGGACAAGACGGTGTGAACGCCCTTTCAGCTCGTGACGTCACCGCCTCACTTACCACCCATCAAGAGTTAAACGTTACTTAAAGTTTCACATTTGCGATGGAGCACAGAACTGGCAGCGAGTTATCGGCGGGATATCGAATATCCCTTTTAACTTATAAACTTCTTGGAAACTTGCAAAAGGTCTGTATGTTTTACAAATCGACCCGCTATAGATAATAAAAATACTTTCGTATGTAGGCTACAGCACCTATGTTATTAGTTCATGGCTTGTTCGTGTGGGCTTTAGAATTTGGCAACTACCTGCCTATTTTGTTCTTACATAATAGATGAAAACGAAAGCCACATTTTCAACTAAAATGTATTCTGACCAGATTATTAACGAGTAACGATTTCCACCTCCCAAAACCAATGTATTCAAGTAGGCAATTACAAAGGCGCCTACAAGCAATCAATATAGTATAAATTTTCCGCAGTATTTTATTCTTACTGCTGTAAACTCCTATGCATTTAAAATTTGTTTCACGTATGTCCAATTAATTCTGCGCTACGAAAATATATTTAAATATCGTCCTTCTCAGACTGTAAAACAATTACTAACTTTCCATTTTTAAATTGTCAGTCTTCAATAAGTGTTCAGTATTATCCTAAAACGACTCTATAATAAATTCCTAGTTTAGCGTAAGAAACACATACGTTTCTCGACCACCTACTTTCTCCGCTTACGAAACTATTACGTTGGCGGAGTAAACAATTGGACGAACATGTTTAATTGGCTCTTCACCTTGGTGGGTGGTTATTGCGTACATAATTACGACAAAGTATATAAAAAATTCAGAGAGGCCAGTAATCACTGTAATCTTAGCAATGTTGTTGCTGTCTTTGTGACGTTGGACGAGATGCTGTCGGCTTAATATCTCAACCGAGCTCCCTGTTGGAGATACACAAAGCCTGCACTTAAGAGCATTCAGTCAGATATTGCGGGTGCAATATAATTCGTCGCATGATACAGAAAGTATCAAACGCAATTTAATGATTCTGAGGTCGTTATCCTATTAAATGCCTTCATAATGAAGTATAAAATGTTTTAGATAATGCTATGAGAGACCATGGTTACAAGCTGCAAATCACGCGACCGCAGCCGAGGTGTTTGGTAACGAAGTTATTGATTTTATGCAAAGGTATGTTGCATACTAAATGCGATGCCAATATTGCTTGCTCACATATGTGCTACTATACTATGTGTGTCCGTGACTGGTTTATTGGTTTTTGAAAGATCATTTTAACAATGTTTCCAAGATACCTGCAGTAATTTCACTGATTAAATACTTAGCATATATTTTTTCTTCATGTTTTTTAAAGGACTTCAAATAAGCAATTACAAAAAAAAAAACAATTTCCTAGTAAACATTGATATCCTCGAAAGCACTACTAAAGTTGATTGAATTCGTTCAGAGTTCCGACAACATAAATATTATCCTGGGTTGTTCCTCGATAATCTTATTGACTTTGGCTTTGCGTAATATTAATTGTCTGAAAAGGTTTTTATTTATTCAATCTGTTACTAGAACTGATTTGACCGCAGATAGATCATGTATTTCTAAAACAACTGACTTAATCCCCTTGTAATTCGTAGCCTAAATAAATAAATCATATTCGCGTTGTCAGTTTAGGTAATATTGGCAACAATGAAATGCTCTTTCCATATAAAATCTTGCAGTCGCGACGAATGTACTGTCAAACAACGAAATTATTCAGCAGAAAGTTGCACTGGGGAAGTCTGCAAAATTGGATATTCTATGGCAACTGAATTTTGTAGAATCTCATAATATTCACAATGATGTAACGATAACTTTGTTTGTGAGTTAATATCACCAATATTGCAATATATCTCTTCGTATCTTTACTTAAAGTAGCAGTCTGTTTGCTTGGCGCCATGACTGGTGTTTTATTTTTTGCTAAGGCCTTCTACCTGCCCAATTTTATAACCAACCTGCTCATGGTATCTTGCAAAGTCAAGTGCGGTTAGGGGATTGCTTCCTTTTGAAATAACGAACACCATTTTTTAGGGCCATTTGAAATACAAAGCATTTTGGCCACATTCATCGTGAACACGTCTAATACAGGTACATACAATATTCGTCAGTCATTAGGATGACTGTAAATTGCATTATACAGGGCGCCCCACCTATGATCGACCGTTGTGGAGTCCCAACCTAATTGTAGTAAAAGTAAAATTTGCTGTGAAAGTATATTTTTTAGCAATGGAATCTGTTACTGTCCGCTTGCCTGTATATTTGGAAAATCGAATACTAGGGATATTAGCATTTAAATGGCCTGGCTAATGGACTTAAAGGTACTTCTGGATATGTAGATTTGGAGATTAGTAATTTGAATAAGCACTAGGGGACGCGAACATCGGGTTTCAATGGATTTTCTTCTTAACAGCTCACAACTGGACTCACTTTCCGTTTTCGCGTACACTCGTAGTTGCAAAAGCTAAGATAAGGTCGTAATAGTTAGTTGTCTACTGTCTTTCGTGTACTGTAATTATCGGTTGCAACGTACAACTCCCATACAATCTCAGGGAAGTAAATAATTACACGTTCCAATTCAATAGGAAACGGCACATTGTCAGTTCATGGGTTTCTCAGTTATTGTCAATGGTTATTGTTCTTCAGCCCTCAATGCCAACCGTTTTTGTCAATTTTAATTACTCAACAAAGGAGTACGGTTACCAATGTTTTAATTCGATTTGCATCGAACGGGATTTTTATGTTGTCGATTCTGTTTCTTTTATAAAGTTAAATTGGTATAAAAATAAGGTGAAATATAATTTTTATCTGGGTTTTTTTCTTCTAAATGTGAGATGTGTGCAGATAAAATGTAAATAGACTTACTTTATAATTAATTATTACTGTTACAATCCAACTATCTGAGATAAGATTAGATAGATTTACAGGCGTTAAATCTAGACCACCAGATTTTGTAAAAGAATTACAAGGACATTACCTAACAATCAATAGAATCGAAAGTCGAGTATAAAATTACGGTTTCATTTACATATGAAAAAAAAAACTGACGTGAAATTCTATTTGCTTGTCTTACTGTCAGTATGTCTGTCTTAATTATGTAAGGTGTAATGCTATAGTGATGTCATTCAATGATAGCTGATACCTCGCTTGTACAAACTGTAATTGGAGTACATTTTGTGGTACATTATTATTACAATGAAGTATTATCCACCTGGTTATAATACTGTAAAAAGGTCGAAGTTTCGATAAGCTGATAAGTAACTGATTCACTTTAAATACTACGTTAATAAGCTATTGCTTTGACTCCAATACGATTTTGAATCCTTGATCCAAGCCATTTAGTTCCTAAAATATATCTTATACATACATGACTTGTAAAAGTGTCTTGAAAAGATCTATTTACAGAAATAAATATCATTTATCATTTATCAAGAATAGACCAATATTTTCCCTACTAGCGAAAATATATATAATTTAGCTATTGTATATTATATTATATGTCACTGAATGTTCATTGAAACACTTTCCACTACACTTTACAGTCAACCTTGTAATTGCAAACAATTATTTAAGATATAAAATATCATCAGTTATTGCTTCTTTTGCCACTTGATCCACCTCATCATTGCCATGATTCCGATATGAGGGGATATCCATTAGATACTCACCTCACATATTTTATGCACAAAGCTTATAAATGAAATCTAAGATGCTATAGATGGTGGTCGGATATCCTCAAGTACTCGAGCGCAACCGAGCCAAGTGCACTTATAGAATCTGATAAAATAATCTAGTTTCCTAAAGATGCCACGTATGCAACTTCGGATATCGCGATTATCCGACAGTTTATATAAGAAATACTAGACTATTAGTCTGAATAGGAGCTCGCTTTACTACCGACAGCTACCTTTGAGTGGTGAGAAATCATAGGTAGGTAATTAATTATTAATTCATTTGAAGAGAAGAATCTGGATATGAATGAATTGACTTATTGCAATATTCATTTACATTTATAAATTACGTTAACTTCTTCAATGGCATTGATCAATATGATAGAAGAACTAAATTCGATTTAATTGCGACGTTTTGGATCCTTTACAGAATCATTGTCACGGTCAGGCTGAGGTGTTGGGTGTTTGATGCTTTCATTACTAACAGCTAGCCCATATTTTTTCTCTGTATCCTTTAGTCGTGCATTTTTATACGTGGATTTAGACTTAATAGAATCTATGATAGGGTTCCAAGCATTTACCCAGGCATCTTTTATATAGAAAGTCGGATGTTCCATAATTCTCACGAATCATTAGGGATAGGAACCGGGTTTCTTTTGCAAAACCTATTTGGCCTATCGAATTTGATGTAACGACGAGGTTTATAGTACACTATATTATTGGTAATAGAAACTATAACATCGTTTTAACTGTGGTTCATTACCGTTCTTACGTAGATACTATTGCAAACGTTCCACATTAAGAAGAAGCAGGTTTTTATACAACATTAGGTGAGCAGTTAAAGTCGGTGCGAGACAGCCTTGTCAACGTGGTTGGGAGTCATTAGCTCGACCTTATTAGTGGTGGAAATATACGGGGCGAAGATGTGTGCGGGCCCGCTGCTAATGGTGGAAACCATTTTTATGTCATTGCCAACCAATTAAATAGTAATAGAATCTTGTATGAAATAACTTGTCTGCGATCTTGTTTGACGATGTCATCTGAACAACGCTGGTATTGCAGTTCTTGACTACTGTTACGTCACTGTCGACTGAGCGTTGAAGCTGTACCTAATTATAAACATATTCATTGATTTACTGACAACAGAAACGTTTTGACTGACCTTTGATTGACAAGTATATAATCAAAGTGACTGACATATTTGTTTATATGAAACGCCGGGCTCAAGTCTACCTTCGCTTATCTTCCATTATCCTGTCTAGCCAGTTCATACTCGGCGCTATAATCATTATAATAGGAATACTTTTTGCTTTCCATTCTTCTCATCGACTTTGTCACATTGTATACATATAATTATAAAATGGTTTCATAAGCATACCGTTGAGGTAGTTAAACTCAACGTTATGCCTATGAAACCATAGCAGCCAAAAATGTGTAGGTATATTCAATATGTTTTAGAAACTCGTGAGAGCAAATGAAATAAACAGATGCTTTTACAATCAAATGAGTCAGAGTCAGTCCTTCTGACATCAATATCTTCATCTGTTTATCTTGTTTAATCCCGGCTGTTGCTAGGTTACGTGTTTCATCTCAGTTTACCTTGCTCAAACTGGCTCTTTCGCTATATTGGGTGTTATAAAACAAGCTTCAATTATAAAACCAATATTCCTCAAAAGCTCTGACGGGTCAACACAGTAATCGAAAATGGATATTTTAAAAAAATACTTTAATAAAGATCCGATTTGTTAACCTTAGGAAGTTAGTATAGGTACCTAAAAAAATATTACCTAAAAGTAAAAGCATACATAGGCATACTTACGTAAGAATATACTTAAATCACTTTCAGCGTTAAGCGAGCTAAGGGCAAGTCTGTAGGGGATGTCTTTAGGGGCTAGTAAGTTACGCAAACGACATAAGTAAGGGTTAGCACTTAGAAAATTTATATCTCAGTGTTACTATACCGAAAACTGGCCAAATGCGAGTCGGACTCACGCACGAAGGATAAAAAGTAGTTTTTTGTATGGGAGCCCCCCTTAAATATTTATTTTATTTTGTTTTTAGTATTTGTTGTTATAGCGGCAACAGAAATACATAATCTGTGAAAATTTCAACGGCCTAGCTATCGCGGTTCTTGAGATACAGCCTGGTAACAGACAGACGGATGGACAGACAGCGAAGTCTTAGTAATAGGGTTCCATTTTTACCCTTTGGGTATGGAACCCTCAAAAAGAAACAGCTGATTTGATCGGACACATTATATCTTTCATAACCATTACGTTGCGATTTTTAACCGGTTCGGTAAGTACTCGTTGTAACTTGTAATCTAGTTTTTAGGTCGTGTGATACATTCGATTTTACATACAACTATAAATCATTTCGGCCTATTTCATTGATAAAACTCTCATAAACTGTATTTCACTGAATCATATATTATGATTTATGTCAAACATGCAACTTGCTTGATATTTGAATCACTTGGGTTACTGGAACTTTTGATTTCCGACCTTATTGTTAGTCTTATTGGCCAGTATTTATAGCCTAATGTGGATGTAATGTTTATAGTGATCGGAATTAGGCTAACATCAAAGAGACAAATCTGGACACTTCCTCACGTCAAAATTTTGTTTTCGGGGAATCGTCCCGGAATTTCAGATCATTACTCAAGTAAATTTAATTTTCATGTGATGAATACAGTGGAACAATTAAATTCGTTTCCTGTTTTATTTTTGGAAACCGAAACCGGATCTACTGGTTTTTTCTTCAACTTGGGAAATAAAACAGGAAATTCAATTGTTTTACTGTGTTTACAACATTATATTAAATTTACTTACGTGATGTCCCAAAATTCCGGGGCATTAGCATAAAATGTCGTAAGGAAGTCTCTGTTCATTGAAATTTGGTAAAATAGCTCACCTGATTCCAATCACTGCTAATAAGTTGCAATAAAAAAAAAAACACCTTTTCTATAAATCGAAAATGGTGTACTTAGAGTAAGTAGCACTAAACACACATATTTGACGACCGTTAATGTACAGATTACAGTTAAAATTAAATGGTGCAACTGTCTTAGTTGTTTGTTTACATTTCGCCTTTTTGCTTATTGGAATAAGGTGTAATTCGTAATATCTCCAGACTTCGGCACAGCTATAAACTATGGAAGAAATTCACTCCAAGCGGTTACAGTAATAACACTGTTTGTCCCGTGTGTTTGCGTCTCCGATCACTTCCCCACAATGTTTACATTTAATTTGTATTCCGATACCGTTTGCTTACATCGATTAAGTGTCACGTTGCATATTAACAGCGAATGTAACAGGCTATCAGTACTCCATTAAAGGGCTTTTCCTGTTTTAGTTATCAGCGCAATCTGAAATAGGAGCGCGTTGCCCTGTGCCCCGATTCTGCCGTAGATGTTGCAAACCGTTTCGCATAGGGTTCAAATGTCTACACAAGTTTGTGTGCATTTGTATTACCACTAATCAGTAGTACACAACTGGTTAGAACTGTCTGGTAACATTTACGAGAAATAATCATATAAATGTCAAATTCTATCTTCTTGCCTCTTTTCTGTACTATATTACGAAGTAAAATAATTAAATACGGAATGCAATATTTAATCACGAAGACATAAAATGTTTATGTAGTTGCCTTTGCCAATTATGTCTGTATTGACAACATGGCTGTTGATAGCACTGCAAACAATTACTCGCAAATTAAAGTTCTCTTTCATTTGTAGATTTCGCAATCATCGTCGCTACAAAAACATTTGTACATCTGAATATTGAGTAGGCAACGTCGGTCGATAGGCGTCGACGAAAAATTCTAAGAAATGATTCAATAAGCAAGCATCTCTGGGAATACTATTTATAAAGCTACGACCACTCCACGGCCTGAACGCTTACGAATAAGATTCAAATATTCTTTGTCTCATTACCACGTTTGCACAAAATTGCACATCTGTTGGGCTAATTACTCAATAAAGTTTAGGCAATGTATTTGAGGTGCTTTGTTCGTCACTAGAATTAGAAATCAGTGCTATATTCGAGTGAGCTTGGTGAGTTTGCAATACGAAATGAGTCATAGTTTAGTCTTATACAATAGTAGGAATGACTGAGAGGTTCAGTGATCCTGATTTAGATGTTTTACTATACAAGAGCAAAAGTAATCAAGTATTATCGCCAGCCAGTTCGGTAATGAGAGGACTGTTTAATGTTGTCTATTGTTTTCGAAAACCCCTTGAGTGTTGAGACCTCTTTCTGTTTGGAACGTTTTAATCAGCCTAATTCAGCAAAAGCGCAGCTGCACTTCCGCCCACGTTTAGAGGCAAAACAATAGAACCTTTTTAGAGAATGGCGAAATTCCGGGCGCCATATTGTTCGGTGCTATTGTATCAGTATTGTGCGCCAGTAGAAAAATATTCATCTCGGCCGCCCTCGCTCGTGTTTACACGGCGTCTTCAGTAAATATTGACCTCTGTCACATGAAACTTTATTTAAAAAGTAATGTATGCATATTGCCTCGTGCTCGTTGTTTACTTTGGAAAGCGTATTTGGTACAAATTGCAAAAACCATTTTTGAGTTTTAATTGTTTTACGAAAATAGGTGTGCAGTTTTGCACATGTGGCTTTAATGTAGTATTATTCGGAAGAAGCAGGACAAAGTCGCAGCTATGATTTAGGTTGATAGATAGAGAATATAAGATGCTATCACGCCTGTCGTCCCCGAAGTGTTAGGCAGAGGTGTACTAATGTACATTTCGTCGGCATGTTTTAGGCCCCATTTAATAGAGGGCGGGCCATCCAAAATCCAGGCTACATCACTGCTACTGACCCTATAACACTGGTTGACCCGGGAATCGAACCAAAGGCCTCTTGCTGCAGTCAAGCTTACTACTACTAGTTAGTTAATGAATGATAAGTAGAGTTTTTTGAAAATTATATATGACACATTTGAATTACAACTGCTTTAGCTGAATTTTCACAACGTACATGAGTCAAGTGTGTTTCAGTTAAACACTTCAATATTTATTAAAAAGTGAACATGTCAAGGTAGGCCTTTATTCACTGTGATTAATAGGCTGCATTCAATGTCTCGGAACCGCGTGAAAATTTATTGTTACCTATTGTGTGTTTCTTTTCAAAGCTATTAAATTGAGAAATTGGCTCAGTATCACTTAAGCCTTGATGAAGGTAATGTTGCTACAAACAAAATAAAATAAACGGCTGTGTGAGTTTCGAGCCACGTGCAGGGTTCTGTAGTTGCCTGTTGGTCGTCTACACATAGTTATTTTGTAAAGCGTACTTATTTGTGAATTTTTAACTTCGTCGTAAATATAGTATCAATTCGTTTTTTTTTTCATAATTCTAAACCACAGCACTCGACTACAACAAAATGATCAATAGGTACTTTAAGGCTTAATATTTCGCGAATACCTGAATCGATTTTGACACACACGTAATATCTTTGAACGACCTATCGAACGAAACACCCACATCTTGGGATAGACGAGAAAAATAATCATCCTCACTTTACGTAAGAGAGCTACCGTCAATAACTTTAAGATTTTATGTTACCACTTTGTTTTCGTGATTAATCTTATATATAAAAAACTCGTGTCACGGTGTTTGTCGCTGAACTCCTCCGAAACTGCTAGACAGATTATTATAAAAAAAATTGTATGTATATTTATTAGGTCTGAGAATCGGTCGTAGGTTATTTTTTACTCCCTTAAGTGATAATGATGTCCCTCACCAGACTTTTTTTATTTTTTCTTGACAAAACATTTCTTTGTATTTTTTAAATATTTATAACCCTAAATTTTCACTCTTCTACCACCGACACCATATAATGTAGCAAAACAACGTTTGCTGGGTCAGTTAGTATAATTGGGTCTGTTGGTTATTATGTCTGAAGTTACAAAATTATATGGGTTCCTTGTCGACTAGGGAACCCTAAAAATATAAATTGCGGTATATCTCGGCCGCAAGCTGTCAGTCAGGTGTCGGAAGTCGGCCACTGTGGGTACGCGATGAGCTAGTGACTTGTCACTTCGTATCATTGCACTATTCTGATTCCACTGGCTTTTATTTTAATCCCGTATCTGGATATACCTATTTATGGATCGTATGTGTTATTGTTGCCGTACAACTATTATACAAATATTCCTAAGGATTTCAAAGGATAATAAATAATAATATAAGTAAAAAGTGCAATACATTTAACAATAGGTATCTTACAATTGAATACAAATCATCATCATCCCATTAACGTCCCACTGTTGGGCACGGGTCTCCTCTCAGTTGAGAGGCATTAGCTATAGTTCACCACGCTAGCCTACTGCAGGTTGGCAGACTTCACATGCCATCGAGACAAATCTCTCAAACATGCAGGTTTCCTCACGATGTTTTCTTTCACCGTTTGAGCTTGTGATATAAATACGCACATAACTTCCGAAAAGTCAGTGGTGCGTGCCCAGGTTTGAACTCGAGACCTTTGACATGTCAGTCCACCGGTCACACCACTAGGCTACCACAGCTCCCTACAAATAACTCTTATTAATTTCCTTACTAGCAATATTTCTGAATTAGGTTAGACCTGTGTTTCGGGGTATCACTTTACTAAGTATAGGATCTGTAGACTATGATTAAGATGGATTTATAGCAATCAGAGCAGAATTTATGGTAATTATAGAGCCCCAAGGTCTTTGAATAGCACCACTCTATATCTTCCCGTGAGTTTTGTAAGAGGCGTGCTGCGTCTGCAAATGGCGATATGTTCCTCTTCTTTGCGGGATGCCCATTTGAAGAGAACTTCTTTCGGTTGAAATAATGATAACATCCATTTTAAAAGATCTATATGCATATTAGCTGATTCAAGCGACTCCGTCCGCGTGCAATTTAACGAAAAAATAAATGTTTTATACCAACTTGGCATCCCCGTTTTATTCCCTTAGGGGATGAATTATCAAAAATCCTTTCTTAGTCCCCTACTGTATAAAAAATGTAACCCTATGCAAAATTTCAAGTTACTAACCCTTATAGTTTAGGCCCTGCGTGGTAAGTCAAATTAAGCCCATAAGTCATACAGTATCTCATCTGGTAGCAAGTAATGATGCACGGAGGTCAGATTCAATAGTGCTTAGGAAGTTCCACCAATGTCTGAACATTTGTTTCTTTTGTCCTAGGTGTACGTGGCGCTCTTTAAGCCCTTGCGCGTCTCCCGGCGGCAGTTCCGCCGCGTGCTGATGTGCATGCGCAACGTGCGGCACTTAAAGTGCCACGAGCTGTACGCGCACGAAAAGGTCACTAAAGTGGACAGCCTCTCCCTAGTACTGTCCGGCAAGTGAGTGGTAGAAATTATTCATATTTTTCCCATGCTAAAAAGTTCTTCTGAAGTTCATCGTTGGAGGTAGTAAGAATTGGGTCATCAAAATAACTTTTCCCAAAGCCATAACTGCTCTATTGTAGCGGAGGAATGAGAATCCGTCAACCTATATACATAAAAGTTTTAGTTTTAACTGGCTGATCTCCATGCAAAATGAATATAGTGCTACTGAGTCAGATAATGCTAGTCAGGCCAGTCTTTTACTTAGAGACACCGAAGCCATTCTTCCTACAAACAAACAAGCTTTCATTTGGTAGCAAACTGTACAACTCAACGTTTTATGTAACTTTAGCCAATACGAAATAAGAAATGATTACAAATCGTAGCTTTGTTAGTTAGCAGCGGATGCACCATCATTGTTTTTTCGGCTGTTTCCACAAGCCTGATACCAACGCAAAACATCTTTCGTTTCGGGTGGCTGGTATTTGCATCACAATATGATCGCAGGAAGTTTATGGATCTGATCCCGCTATTGCCATCGCGAAATTGAATAGATTCGAATGAGAATGTTCGTCGTGAGTGTCCGCCTCGCCATATTTTGTAATTAGTCCTCAATACTCCTCAATTGAATGCTCTACTGACAGATGTCACATTGATATTGACAGCTAGTAGCTAGTAGCACTATATTCACTTTTAAACTATCCACTATTCCGCTAATCCAAGAAGTTTACATAGCACCGAATGTTTGTAAATATGTTCTGTTACATATATTCATAGTAAACAGTCATTAATCTACGTCTCCTCAATGTTGGAGAGATCTCGATCATTGTCCACTGGAGCATCCCTGCTCATCCATATTGCTAACTTAGTTAATTAATCACTGTTACTTGTTAGTATAACACAATTAGTGTGACGTATTGTGTTAATTACTCTTAGGTGTTTGACTTTGACCCTGTTACAGGTTGTTGTACTATATTCTCAGATAAAATAATGACTAGAATAAAGTCACGCGACCGTAAATCTAAAACATAATAATCTCGATAAACAACAAGAAAAAAACCTGTCAAAAAACAACAATTTTCAAGGATTCTGTGGCGAACCTGTAACCGATACGGTTGTTAAATGGAATGATTATTATGATGAAATACATAAAACACATTGCCAATATGTTTACATAATCCCTAAATATTTCCTAACTGGGACGTCTGGAAAAATACATAACTGCAAACCATGAAGAATTTAGTTGAAATAAAGAAAGCAACTTAAAGTTTCTAGCTCCTAAAGCTGTGCAAATTTTTACAAAGATTTAACGTATCATACCTAAGAGATATGAGTTAAGTACGTAAGATCGTCTGGCGTTGTTTTTATCATAAAATTATAATATGCTCAGAAATCGATAAATAGCTTTCGGTTACCATAATACCTGCAAAATTTACGCGAAATATTTCGGCGTACACATAAACCGACACTGAACTCGCTTCAGTGGTCATTTTGCGGGAAAATACCCAGAATCATTTAACACACAAGTGATTCACATATTCTTAGAACGTCTGTAGCTGTAAATAATAACAGTGCCTATCGTTCTGTTTTATATCAGGCCGATCTTACAGAACAGATAAGTGTAACATCAGTGTAAAGTGCACGCCCCGTGTGAATGTGGTTTTTATTGTTTTAATTTAAAAGGAAATTTTTACACAAATTCGGAATTCGTAATGCTATTGTCATCATATTAGGCCATACATCATATTTTGCGTCATTTTCCTGCTTGTAGAATAATTTGCAATGTCCATTCCATTATGTACACCGATAATTAAAATTATTTGATTTTCTGTTTCTCTTTTAAAGAATGATTGTACCCTTTACAGCTGTGAGTAATGCTTGCAGTTTGACCTCATGAAATTGCCGCAGCGTCCTCCGCCAGCGACCGACAATTCGGTGTAAACGAAATGTCAAAATATTATAAATGAGAGTGCTTGGCTTTTTGAGGACACTGAATGCATTAGGATAATATTTTACACTTACAGAGGCATGAATGTAATATATTATGCACATGAGTAGTAAACATTAAATGATTATCCAATTGTCCATCACTGTTGAAAGTAAAAAGTAATCAAAACATTCGCATTATGTCATGCAAATTCGGTCAATGCTAACGACTCCTTTATGCAAGAGTTCAATGTTATCTGTAATGTTAAGAGAAATTATTTGGGTTTGTCGACGAAATATTGAATGATGATCGATATTTGAAGCCAAACATACATTCACTTTTCTAACGGTTGGAAAAGTAAAAGGTAATATTATAATGAGACATTAAACGTTCTAGAAAGAATCATGTATATTACTATACTTATTATGTACGGGCAATTTTGAAGTTGCAGAACTGTTGCAATGTCATATGTATGTATATTGTAACACAATACAAAATATCCAGAAGGCCACACTTAACTGAAGTTTAATAAAATACTGTTGAGTCTCGGAACGAATAAAACACAACTTATACCAATCAAGTGTATTCGCTGACTGCTGGCCCACTGGCCGATATACAATTTCCTTATAAATTTACCTCCTACCTTCATACATCTTAATATTAATAATAATCCTCGATATACCTACATTACACCTCCACCACTAAATATAGAACTTACACACTAAAATTAAACACTTAATAAATTACATCACTTAATAAATACAACACAATATCTTAATCTATTTCAAAACCGTATCTTACAACGGGTTTACGCTCCCTTTTAGGATATACGGCCTCAGATAACTGAGGTGCATGGGATGTGCTCGTCTCATCCTCTCTCGTGGATGATTGGATGGCAACCGATGGTTGCTCACAAAACGACTCCCGTGTAGGTGAACCTGCACCATTCCCATCCACCACTGTCCCAGCATTCGGGACGGCAGTCTCACTCCCACTCGAGTTGTCGTCAGGACAAATAACATTAGATAAACGAGATCTACGCCGAATTTGGTCTACGTGTCGTCTTATCAATTGTCCGCCACCCTGGTCTACCACGTACCTACGTGATCCTTCCGAATTTAAAACCTTTCCTTTAACCCATTTATCCTGTGTCCCGTATCCCCTCGCCCATACAGTCTCCCCCTGGTCGAAACTACGATGTGTTCCCCCCGCAGCTTTAACCTGAATCTCCTGCGCGTTGCGTACTCTATTTTCTATAACATACTCGCTTCGTAGTAGATCTAAACGGGAACGCAATGGACGCCTCTGTAGTAACCTAGCAGGGGTCTCCCCCGTTGTACTGTGGACGGTATTTCTATATGTTAATAAGAATGTTTGAAGTGCTGCTTCTACATCTACATTATCTCTCACCGCCTTTTTAATTGCACGCTTGCATAACTTGACAGCATTCTCCGCGGCACCATTTGATGCTGGGTGGTAAGCAGGTGAAAATCGCTGAATAACCCCATTATTTGTTAAAAATGTTGAAAACTCTAAGCTTGTGAATGGTGGGCCTTGGTCAGACACCAATTCAACAGGCAACCCAAACCTTGCAAAAGTGCTACGTAGTGTTTTTATTACACTAGCGGCAGTCTTTTGTTTCATTTCGAAAACCTCTAGCCATTTTGTACTCGAGTCAATGAGTATTAAATATGACGCGTTCCTGTACGGTCCTAAAAAATCGACATGCAAGCGCGTCCACGGCTGCGAGACGTACGGCCAGGGCTGCGGCGGCGAGCGCGGCGGCGCGTCTCCCTCCAGCGCGCAGGTCTCACACTCGCGGCACAGCGCCTCCACATCACTATCTATGTGCGGCCACCACACGTAACTTCTAGCCCAGCCTTTAGTTTTTACAATACCCATATGACTAATATGTAACTGTTTGAGTACGATTGATCTCAATGTGTGTGGAATAATCATTCTATAGCCCCACATAATACACCCGTTTTCAATGTACAACTCATTACGCCTGTCAAAATATGATTGAAGTTCCTTTTCCGGGCAAGCTACTGGCCACCCTCCCTCTATATAAAATTTAATTCTTTGTAGGATGTTATCCTTAAGTGTAGCCTTCCTAACATCCTCATTAGACACGGGTAAAAAATTTTCAACAAAGTTACTGTATGCTATCTCCTTTCTTATTTTATTAGGCTTACTGGTGCGGCTTGGCAGTCTAGATAACGCGTCTGCACAATTTTTCTTTGAACTCACATACTCAATGTCATACTGATAACCTGACAAAAGAACAGCCCAACGCTGCAACCTTGACGCTGCCATCACAGGTATACCTGTTTTATTTCCTAGGATATATGTTAAGGGTTTGTGATCTGTTCTCAAAATAAATTTTCTACCATACAAGTATTGATGAAATTTACGTATGCCAAAAACGATAGCGAGCGCCTCTTTGTCAATTTGCGAATAATGTCGCTCTGCGGGCGTGAGCGACCGCGACGCGTACGCCACCGGGCGCTCACCAGCGCGCGTCGCATGCGACAGCACGGCGCCCACCCCCACGCTGCTCGCGTCCGCCGTTAACACCAGTGGCAGCGATGGTGTGTAATGCATGAGAACCTCACTACTCGTTAACCTATCCTTCAATTCATTAAAACTTTTCTGACACCCACTGGTCCATTCATATTTCACCCCTACTTTTAACAAATTATATAATGGTGCCAATAACGTACTAATATTTTTTACAAATTTAGAGTAGTACATAATCATACCGATAAATGATCTTAGTTCGGATACGTTGGATGGCGCTGGGGTATTACTAATGGCCCTAATTTTATCAGGACAAGTATGGATACCCTCTTTTGTTATAATATGCCCAAGATAACTAATCGACTCTGTAAACAGCACACACTTTTCCTTTTTTACTCTAAGTCCGTATTTCTGTAATCTTTTAAATACCTCGTGTAAATTATCTAAGTGTTCTTCCGTGGTTTTCCCCGTTATGATAATATCATCTATAAAGACGCCAACCCCACGTAAATCGTTAAACATTTCCTCTAAGTGCCGTTGGAATATTCCTGGGCTTGAAGATAAACCATACACTAAACGATTGTATACGAATAAACCCTTGTGAGTGTTAATAACCGTGTATTTTTTTGAGTCGTCCAATACAAATTGCGCATAGGCCTGCGATAGATCAATTTTACTAAACCTCTGTCCCCCGTGTAGCCTAGCCAACAAATCTTCGACACGTGGTAGTGGATAACGGTCAATTTCTAAGACTTTGTTAAGGGTTAATTTATAATCGGCACAAATCCTAATGTTACCGTCCTTTTTGACGACCGGTACGATGGGTGTGGCCCAGTCGGACCGCTCGACGGGCGTGAGGATGCCGTCCCGCACGTGCTGCTCCAGCGCGCGCTCCACCGGCTCGCGCAGCGCGTACGCCAGCGGCCGCGCGCGCAAGAACACGGGCCGCGCCCCCTCGCGCACGTGGATGCTCACCGGCCCGCCCGTGTAGCAACCCAGTCCCTCCTCAAAAACGTTACAATATCTGGAACTGAATTTCAATAACAATGATTCTCCATCTAACATATTTACATTGCTATATTCACTACAAGGGATCTTTATGTCAAATTCGAACAACCACTGTCTGCCTAAAAGAGCTGTTTTACCGTCTTTTATAACATATAAATCTAAGGTCTTAACTACCCCCTTATATCTCACCCGAGGCCGGGTAACACCTACTGGGTGTATGGTTTCCCCAGTATAATACCTTAGCATTAATTTACAGTCTTTAATCGGTAGGTCATTAAATTGTTTTTTATACATTTCAAGGCTTATACACGAAATTGCACTACCAGTATCACATTCCATAGAAATTACTTTACCCTGTACACTGAGAGGTATTAATATTGGTCTGCATTGATCCAAAGATAACTGATTAAAACCAATAAAAGTTACCTCTTCACTATTGTCACTGTCCTTTTGTTCGTCTCCGCTATCCATCTCCGCTACGTAGTGCTGATCGGTCATTCTCGGACAAACGCGTTGTAAGTGTCCCTGCTTATTGCACACCCTGCACACGTACTGGCTGAATCTACAGCGGATGAAGTCATGAGCACCGCCACACACTTTACAAAATGGCGGTCGCCGAGCCCGCTCCTCCAGCCGAGCCCGCTCACCCCGCCGCGCGGTCGCCGATGCTGTCGATGTAGGCGCGCCCCGCGGCCGTGCCCTGTGCGCGTCGAACTCTCGCGCCGCTCCGCTGTGGCCGCGCGCCGCGCCCACTGCTATGCGTGATGTCCCCGCCGCCATTGCCTGACAATCCACCGCCCGGGCCGCGTTTGTGGTTTTTTCATGACCTTCTACTGTAGCTGCATCTTTTTCTGCTGCTTCCAAATTAACAGCTAAGCTGTATGCCCTAGCGAAATCTAGTTTACTCTCAGCGAATAGACGTTGTCTTATGATTTCGCTGCTGATTCCACATACTAACTGATCTCGCAGATTTTCTTCCAGTCCAGTCTTAAACTCGCAAGATTTGGACATTTTTTTTAGTGCGGCGACATATTCCAGTATACCCTCTCCTGCTTTCTGTGTCCTGCGCCGAAATTTATACCGCTCGGCAAGTTCACTCGGCCGTGGTTGTAAATGTCTTTCCATGACATCCACGATTTGTTGGAATGTTTTGTCCTTTGGTTTTACGGGAGTGCACAAATTCACCAATAGTTCGTAACTTTCAGTGCCCATCATTGTTATTAATGTCGGTACTTGTAATTGTTCTTTCACCTCATTCACTACAAAGTATTGTTCCAACCGTTCCACATAAATCCTCCAATCATCTTTATGGATATCGAACTCCGATATTTTGCCTATGGAGCCTTTCATGGTGCACGCTCACACATGAGTTGCACCTCGTCGCCACTGTTGAGTCTCGGAACGAATAAAACACAACTTATACCAATCAAGTGTATTCGCTGACTGCTGGCCCACTGGCCGATATACAATTTCCTTATAAATTTACCTCCTACCTTCATACATCTTAATATTAATAATAATCCTCGATATACCTACATTACAAATACATTGCTGGTAAAAGTCTAAGATTGATTGACTAATCTGTTGTAACTCCAATGAAGACAACGGACCTTAAATACAAGTCTTACTGTATATTAAATAAAACTATTAATGTTACATCTAAAGAACATTAAAATGAAGCAATACATTCCATCGGTTAAGTCACTCCAATGATTAATAAATCAACTAAGTCTATATTTACACTTGGATAGATTTGGACAATTCCCCAGTGGGTCTTTGTCGGGGCTCGTTGGAGTAAAATACCAATACGCTATTGTATTTGGTCAACGGTTATCAACGATTCCAATAGTTGAATTCTCTATAGAGCTTAAGATTTCTGAACTTGAAAGTTATTAACGATATTTTTTATGAGTCCTATTTTCCCATTAAAGGGTCGGTATACGAAATGGTAAATATTTGATTGTCTCTTAAAACTAACTGTTACTTTTAAACAACCGGAACATATCAAGGTCTTACACAATGTCATTGAGGGAACTGATGACGAACATTGATCTACTACTAAATTATTGTTACAAGTACTTTACCATTTTCAAATTGATTAGCCTTGTCCGTCTCTTCTATGGTTTCTATATTTTTTCCAAAAAGGTTCTAATTGTTTCCAAAGTTATCTATTGCCTCTAAGAATCGTATTTTGGCTCCTACATTTCCTCAATATTACACATCCTTATCAGCCACAAATGTGACTACGCCTACATCGAGTCGTATTAATTAAACCCAAGCATCCAATTATGAATTAACGATGCAATTTGATCATAATCACTCATTATGTACCTAGTAAAAAATCTCACGTTCTCCTTGACTTGGTGGTCGTTTTTTTTGTGAATGAGCCGTCCATTGAAAGGGAAATTATCGACATACGGTGTACAGTGTCGCCGGCGCATTGCGCAACCGGCTTGCACAGACTCGCGACCTCTTTACGATTTTCGCTGGTATTATGTTTATGTACGACATGTAGCTGGTTTACTGCGAAATTTAGACTGCGCTGTGTTGCTGCAGTGGCATACTGTAATTTTAACTTAATTGCAAATAATTTCGCTTTAGAATAGTTGCCAGTATTAGTAACCAAATGCTTGTCGGTAAGTCAAAGTGATTGTGTCTGTTGTTGGTCTAATAATAATAAATGCGACTACTGAGTAAGATGAGAGATGTTTGGATGAGATTCCCAGGTTGAGCAAAGAGTTATTCGGTTCGTCTATGAAAATTTCTGTAGCAGCTCGGAGTTAGGATTTGTGTCTCGTTGATGGCAATTGGCTCGCCCCCTATTACATGGGACCTAAAACATACCGATTAAATGTAGGTGTACATTAAGTACACCTCTGCCTTCGTAGACGTCAGGCGTGATGGTATGTTATAATGTAAAAATGTCTTAACAAATTATCATGTGTGTCTACATTAAAATCAAAATAAACCTACGTAGGGTGCTGTAACCTTGAATATTGATACCTGTTTCGGTGAATGATAACCTAGTAGCCCGTCACTCCTTTTTCGTTTTTGAGGTCGGTCGCTTTAACCATGTTTTCGATAACCTTGTTTATTGTAGGCTTGTAGCCTCTATTGCGTCGGGTATAACGATTAATTAGCATCTGCATCATTACTTGGAAGGCTAAGTCGCAACGTACCTAGTTGTAATTGATAAATTGGTCCATTTCCGGAGTTAAATTGTTTCGGAATTTCAATTTATTTATATCGATTTTCTGTGTAAAAGATACATAAATCGTAACTAGGTAACTCATTTCAACATTAAATAGCTAATAAAGCTTTAGTAATTTTGTTACACTGTTTATTTTGGCTGGCATCGACCAAGCTTATTAAAACATTCCGGAAATTAGAATATCCTGTATTTATTCTTGCTCTCTAAACGATAAGATATTCAAGAAGAATAAATAATCTCTTTTCTAATTAAGTAAATATTAACCACAAATTTGAAACCTCTTAAATTTCAAAGCTATAAAAAGATACATTTGTGGGATGATATCAACAAATTACTGGCCACGTAACAAGTTCTCTGTAAAAATAACTAAAGAAAATGACTGTGGGGAAATTCACCGTACTTTTAGTTAGGCCGAGCATAAAGTTTAACAACTCGTCCCGCGTTAGCGAGAGAAACATAAAATCGTGGCTGTTGAGGCTCAGACGTAGTAATTGCAGCGCTTTAAGCTATATTTACGGGGCTTCGTAATGTCGCCAGATGTACAGCACTTTGCGGCAATGTATTGCAGGATACGCTTCATAATATAAAGATGTCGTTACAGAAATGGCCATAAACAACACTACAACACACAACATAAACCAGATGATTTAAATGCAATACACGAGAAAGTATAAGAGCTAAGCTTTATTCCGCGACCGTAAATGTAGACATTCTTGTAAACGAATGTAACGGTTTTTTTTTTTTTTTTTTTTTTATTATTACGAGCTTTCCCCGACCATGAAAACGTCAGGACCTTGTTGGTCTCTTTTTCTTGTAGGTCGTTTTCATTTATTATTCTTAGGCACTTGTAGCCTCTCTGTTTTCTTACGTCTGTCGCATTTATACTTTGCTGGGTGGGACTCCCGCTTTTTATGCTTCTACTTCTAGTTTTGTGCTTCCGTCGTTAAATTCTGTTTCGTTTCCTATGTTGATACTTTCGATTTTGTTTGCAACTTTAAATTTTACATTCTAGTTTTGGTTTACTAGTTGTGTTTCGTATTTGTTTGCTTTTTGGTTTTCTCTTGATCTAATACTTTATTATCGTTTTTGACTTTCTTTAGATCTCTTGTTTCTATTTGTTTTCATATTTACTATCAAAATGTGCTTTAGTTTTCTGTCTTGTTTTTAGTGTTGTTATTTCTTATTTCCAATATTTTATTCAGTTATTAGTATCTTTTTTTATTCAATTGCTCTGTTTTTTGTTTACACTTTCTTACGGTCTTACAATAATTTATCTGTGGATTTGTTGTGTATTCTGTGATGTATTACTGTCCTATTTTTGTTGCATACTTTCTTTGTCAATGTTATATATATACTGTATTATATATATTACTGACCCTTCTCTTTTTGTTCTTTTCTTAGTTCGCTCCTAATTGAATTGCTGTTTGTGTTTTGTGTGAATGTTGATATTCTACGGTATACTCATTATACTTTCGATATATCGATTGTGTTTCTGTTTCCGTGTCTTTTTGTTTGTGTGTGTGGTAGTAGGTAGTGAGTCTGTGTATGTGTGTGGTTTGTGTGGGATAAACTATGCGTAAGCCGTATTCGCTCGAGCCAGGTAGTCCCACTTTTTCCTCTCAGGACATTCCGCACTAAACGCGTTATGGTCAGTCCTTTGCAGCCCAGAGTGCGAACAGTTGCAACACTTCGGTTGCCCTCCTGCGGAGAAGACTGTACACTTCTCACGCAGGTGAGGCCCTCCACAGTGACTGCATCTGTCCACACTCTCGGTGCAAAATTTCCGACCATGACCGAAAGCAAGGCACTTCGTGCATTGGATGAGCGGAGACTGGTCCTCGACTCTGACCCTTTGCAGGTCCAAGTAAAGGGCTCCAGCCTCCGTCATCCGCTGCCACATGTTTGGCCTTACTTGAAGGACAATGTGAGACGTTTTCGGATTTTTTGTCCGCTTTCTATATTTGACCGCTATGTCCATGTCCTCTTCTGGGAGGCCGGCGAAGATGTCCTTATTCTGTGCATGTAGTGCCGAGAGCATTCCCTCATCCTCGCTGTCCTCAAAGACATCTTTAAGGACAACGAGGGGGTTTTTGTTGGTCATCGGCGTCACTGTTAGTCCATCTCCGCGGCTTTCTATGGCTTCTTGCACCCTCCTTCTTTCGACGTCAGTGTCGCAGCCCAATATTATAGTTTGGTTCTTGGCCTTGCGAACCTTGCTTATTTTAAGGCCTGTCTCCCTGGCATCCACCGCCCTTTTCACTCTGGCGAGCACCTCGTCGGCAGTCTCAAGACTACCTTCGAAGGTGACCGCCATCGAGTGGAGTACAGGGCGGTGAACGGGTTTGGCCGCTGCGACACCGGCGTACGACGTAGGGAATGTAGACTGATTGACTTCGCGCGTCATTCCTTTTGTGACCTCCATGATTTCGTGCTTGGCTGCCACGACATTGTCGACAATCCCACCGACCAGGTCTTTGACCAGGGCGTGCGATCGACCCTCGACCTCCTTCGCCGTCTGGTCGATAGCCGCCCCGGTCTCGTCGATCCGGTCGATGATCTTGTCGACCATGTCGGAGCCTCTCGCGTCGTTTTCAATGTAACGGATTGCCTTTTCAGGACTCGAGTCTAGAAATAAAGTGTACGTTTTTGCACGACCTGATTCTGAATAGTGGTGAACACAGCTGGGGGAACACTATCGATATACACGACTTCGTCCGACCCTCGACAACTTCGAACGAGGCCCTCTTTCAAGCCACTTAGCAAGATCCACATCGCGATACTTACGCACTTTATATGCGATCCTATTTTTACCAATCAGTTTGTAACAGTCGCCTTCGGTTTATATAAAGCCGTTTAGCGGATGTGAATGATTTTAAAAGCACTTGGTTTTATTTGTTTCAAGACCAATTTTGTAATAGTTCATCCGCCCATGTAGTTCTATGACCTGACGTGGGTGGCAATTTAACGATGACTTAAATTAGTTGGTTGGTTATGTCTGCTTAGCGAGTTATACCTATATTAATAAAGAGAAGAGAAAGAGGAATATTTGAGATTTCGAATTCTAAAGTCACTATTGAAATTGCTAAAAAAGTGGCGACAATTTTCCTTTAAAGGTTTGTGTAAGGCAAACATTTTGGTGAACGCTTTATTGTCGAAACTCTATTAGCGAGACGACCTTTGCGCGACACTGAGCTTTGGGGATCATATCTACTCAGGGTTGGTACTATTTTTTGCTTAACATCATTTAAGAAATATAATTAGGTAGATCATTTTGGGGAAAACGTTTGAATCTTCTACTTTCTACTTTCAAATCTCCGCAATTACTCAGCCAACATTTTAAGGTATATTATATTAAACATTTAAGTACTACGTCAAATGTCGGGGTTGCCGAAAATGTGGGTCAAGGTTTAGGTAATCTTTGATAAGCGTTGTAGTAAGACATCGATCTAGATAGACACCCCTAAAACTTACCTTTTGTTCGGGTATAAAAGACATAATGTCAAGTATCACCATCTAAAGCCCATAAAGGGCGGTCGCGGTGAAAACAATTTATGATTGAAAAAAGAAAATACATTTTATTAGATTTTCTTCGTAGAAAAGCATTTTTTTTATCGCGTTTGTTGCTGAAACAAATTCTGGATACGTCGTGATTAGTTCTGAAACCAATTTTATTAAATTTGAGTTTTAGTGGCGTCTCGTCAAGCTTGAAATTATATTAGTTTCGAATTACAAATCTTCTAGAACCTTCAGAGACTCAGACGTCCCAAAATTATTATTTCTCGACATAAATCTTGAGAAATTACTTTTTAAAATATTTAGTCATTTCATACTTATGTAATTTGTGGAGTCGTCGAAAGTAAAGGAAGTTATTTAAAATACAATCTTCCTCTTTCAATGAATAAAGCTATGCTTAATTTTTACTAAACTTACTCTAAATGTATTTGATTAGACCCCGTCTTTTTTAATGGAGTAATGTTTATTTTGGGCTAGTGGTGAAGAAAATTCTATGAATTCTAATGTTCACCATTAGAGTTATTCAGATCGGTCTAGTAGTTTTGAAGCTTATTCAATTCAAACAAATGAAAAATCTAATTTTTCCTCTTTACAATATTGGTATAGATTAAGGAAATATCTTGATATAATTCCGAATTTTCGGCCATAATTCCCAAGCGTAGATCACACCGCGCAGGTATTGAATTACCAATACGGTAGGAACTGTATGTTATACGAGTACGGCCCCAGGTAGGTTTCATACCACAAAATTTTAATTAGTACCGTTTCAGTAATGCGGTCGTTATTAAACTACCTTTATTAAAACTTTAAATTAATTTTGCTACGAAAATGTTTTCGCAGTTAAATTCATAATCAGCCCTTAAATGTTTCCAGCGAATGTTTTATTACCAACTTGCAGTGGGTAATAATAAAAAACGATTGCTGTGTAGACTAGTGAGAACTTTATAGAAGCAACTATTTAACCATCAAAATTGTCGGACTGTCTTCTGTAAGTTTTGAATTAAAATGGTTTTTCAATACACAAATCACGATTTGGATTTTAAAAAGATGCACATTATGAAGTTGCCGAAACTTGAACTATCAATTAGCCAACAGTTCAAATGCACTTCTTAAAATTTAACACCGGATGAAGATGTTGCTCATTGCGTTATAGAGTTTAGGTCACAAAACTATTACACAACTTTGATATACATATACAGTATATTATATCTTGCAGCCTTACCGCATATTGTAGATAATTCTTTTTATTAACTACAGTCCCTGTAAAGTAAAAAAGAACGCTTAAAATGTACTATGATTAACTAAAATTTTAATATAGCTCATGTTGCATTGGAATTCTGCCAAAAGTTTCGTGTAAAATTACAGAGCAAAGACCTTATCTGATACATAAAATGAACGACCAGTAAATTAAATTATAGTTACTGCTCCAGCTTAAGTATATTGGCATATACTTAAACTATTAAATACAGCTTCCCTAACGAGGTTTTCCTTTGGCGTGCGTCACAGCGTCTAAGATTATCTCCGAAAATACGTGAGTGGTGAAGGTCCTAGTATTTTTGGTATTCTTTTTGAAGCGACGAAAGCTCATTAGACACCACACAATATAAATATCTATCACGGTAAAGTTGGAATCAGAGTTGGGCAAAATGTAATCAGATTAATGATTACAGATTATGATTAGAATGTGTAATCTTTAATCATGATTAACGATTACAAAAAATAATCAAAAAAGTAATCAACTTTGGTGATTAATGATTATTAATCTGTAATCGTAATCTTGATTACTATTTTTGATTGATAAAGACGAACACTGAAAAGAAATAAAAAATAAAAACAAATTATATAACAATAAATCATCTTTATTTATTAATCAGTCTCATAATCCGTCTCTTGGATTAATTGTTTCACGAAAAAATTTACCGGATATTTGTGATTTACGATATGCGGTTTATATTAGATTTCAATAAAACCCTCTTCTCAAACATTTCATCTGAAAGTCTATGTCATCATCATCATCATCATCAGCCCACATTCGTCCACTGCTGGACGTCTATGTGCCTTTGATGAATTGCAGAATTGGTCATAGTTATGAGAAAAGTCTATCAACTGGACCCGAGGATGGCAGAGGCGTATTATATTTCTTAAAAACATTTTTTACAATAATAATAAACTAGGCATAGCTTGTACT
The DNA here is from genome assembly GCA_905163465.1 of Craniophora ligustri. NCBI lineage: Eukaryota > Metazoa > Arthropoda > Insecta > Lepidoptera > Noctuidae > Craniophora > Craniophora ligustri. The sequence continues at coordinate 1,717,758 of LR990963.1, forward strand.
ATGGGTACTAGACAATGGATATAATATCTACTTATATACATTTTTTTTGTAAATACATACTTATAATACATATTAAATACACCCAGACGGTTACAAATATGTATATTCATCACATAAATATTTGCGTCCTGTGGGAATCAAACCCACGACCTCGTGATCAGCAGTCCGGTACTCGAACCACTAGACCACACACGTCGTCAATAATCATGTAATTTGATTACTAACTACTGTAATCAAGATTAAAGATTACATGTGTAATTTTGATTATAAGTAATCATGATTATTTCAATCTGATTAAAAGTAATCATGATTATTTTTAATCAGATTAATAATCTGATTACAAAAGTAGTTGATTACGCCCAACTCTGGTTGGAATCCAAGCACTGGAAAACTCAACTTTAGACGACATATAACCAAAAGATTGCTAGGAAAAATGGGATGTAGGTGGTAAATCCCCAGCTGTTGGGATTTATCTATGAGAAAAGACTTGCACCGGCAGTGGATATGCTTCCATCAGTATAAAGAACGTTGAAAGAGAATCAAGTTTGTGTGCTTTATCTTTTAACAGATTAACATAGATAAAAGAGATCGTCATACCAAAAGCATACCATATGGATCATTATACGAGATACTATGATTATGAATCACGGCATGAGCAGCTTAGTTGTGGAGCATTTTGCGCGCTCGTTAATGATGTATGCTTTTGGCAACTAGCTTGGACTTATCTCATCTGTCATTATCAACTGATTTCCTGTTTCCATTGCTGGGCACGAGTTTCCCAACGACGTTTCTAATTTTTCGAAGCAGTTTTGAAAATAAAGACGTGCGTGCCTTAGGCTCGAATTGGAGCCTATCATATCACTAACTTATGACTGCCTTTCATCATCATGACCCTATATTCGTCCACTGCTGGACATAGGCCTTCCCTAGTGAACGCCACAGAGCTAGGTGACTGCCTATATTTATCGTGTAATAATTCATAATTGGGGTATTATTGGATGTTTCAGACTAGTGGTGTCTCAGAACCAGCGCGCGTTGCACATAGTGTTCCCGCACCACTTCCTGGACTCGCCCGAGTGGTTCGGCGTGTCTACAGACGAATTTTTTCAAGTAAGTTACTTCATTATTTAAATCCTTGACACAGCCTTACATTTAGTTCTGACACAGTCTTTTGAATAATATCTCGTATGGATCTGAAGATAAGTCAGAAGAAAATATAATTATGTATGTTCTATTTACCATTTATTGATTCATAGGAGCATTCTAGTATGTTTTTATCATGTCTCACAATTTGCTTGACGATCCGATCGATTTGGCGACCTCTGTGGTCTAGTGGTTCGAGTACCGGACTGCTGATCACGAGGTTGTGGGTTCGATTCCCACGGGACACAAATATTTATGTGTTGAATACAAGTATTTGTGTTCGTCTGGGTGTTTCCTATGTAGTATAAGTATGTATTTACAAAAAAAATGTGTATAAGTATTATATCCATTGTCTAGTACCCATAGTACAAGCTCTGCTTAGTTTGGGATTAGATGGTGCTGTGTCAAATGTCGCAGAATATTTATTTATTTATTTATTTATTATCGAATCCCGGTAGAGGCAAATGTTTATGTGATGAGCATAGATAATAGTACCTGGGTCATAAATATTTTTTTGTATAGTATGAACGTATTTACAGTAAAAAATCTATGTAGTGTATCAGCCATCTAGTATTCGTAACGCAAGCCTCCTTGCATATTCTATACAATCAGGCCTATGAAAACAAAAAAAACTACCATTTTACAACCAAACTAGTCCTCAATCCACACCCCCTTAACAGAGCTCGAAATACCAATTTGTCAGGCGAGTCGTTAAACCGTGACCATGCAGGACCAGTTTGACGAATGTGTTTACTCGTATTTTTGTTGTAAAACGTCGGATATTTGAGTATAGGAGGTAACTGCCGCTAATTAAAATGTAAACTGATCATATAGGCCTGTTAATAGACCGGACCGCGAGGACTAATAATGCCTTTTACATTGCAGCACTTGAGTGTCGCTTTTTAAAAGGTTTACTGAGAAACAAATTTATCATACTCACTAACACTTAAGTTAATATTGAATACAAGCTTTTGCCTGTGACTGCGTCTGCGTAAAATTAGTAATTTTACATAATCTGCTTTTTAATTAAATTTATTTCCGCGTGCATGACGAGATGTATGAATGTGGACGAGGCAAAAGTGGTATGCAGGGACCGTAGCGCGTGGCATTCTGTAGTTTCTGCCTACCCCCATGGGAAAAAGCCGTGAGTGTATGTATGTATGTATGTATTATTTCCGCATACAAACTTTCACCCCACTTTTCGCTCTTTTAAGGGATGATTTCAGAGATAAAAACTTTCTATGTCCTTCTCACTCCATACCGACTATCTCAATAACAAATTTCATCTAAATTGGTTTAACTGTTTAAGCGTGAAGAGGTAATAAACAAATAGACTCACTTTCGCATTTATAATATTACATTAGATATGGGAATGGATATCAGTTAATATATGAATAAAGCTAGTTACGGATTCAATCGCGGTATATTGATATTGTTTTAACCCCGACGTTTTGGATCCTTTACATATCAAGCTCAGGCTGCCAGTAATCATGATTGCTTGATGCACAATCTAGTCTTTTATCATACACCGAACTTACTGCGTTCAAAAGCTTATATATTATAAAAACCCTATTAGCCAAGCTGAAAATGAGCACCAACGAACGGCATACATATTTATTTCATGTCGCACTACTTGTAGGCCGCGGGGGAATCGGATTGAGACAGTCGCTGTGAAAAATGTCACATTTTATTGAGTTTGTATTAAGCTGGATGAGAAGCGCAATATGGTTCCTCCTGGTCTTGGGAATATTTTCTACTAGCTATCTTCTGCGGCTTTGCCCGCATGGTATATAAATAAAAAGTAGCCTATGTGTTAATCCACTCAATAAACTGTATGCATGTTAAATTACGTGCGTTTTTGCGTGAAAGAGTAACAGACATCCATACAAACATTTATATTTATATTATTAGTAGGAAGTAGGATTACTCCAGCACGTTTATTTTTTGGTGGTCGCAACATTTGCAATGTAATAAGTAATCTTGATTTAGTTCAGATACACTTCTCTCTGAATATAAGATGTTAATGTGAAATATCTGTTCATTTACTTGAATAATTACGTCACAAAGGAACCATCATGGCGGCTGTGGCTTCACTTACAGAGAAAATATAAGATGTTATCACACATGTGTTTATTTACATACATCGTGGCGGCAAACGTTAGAACCGAAAAAACGTGTTTTTGAGATGAATTCTGAAATAAATATATCTCTTTACTGAAAGAAAACTAAATTGAACTAAATTAAACTAAATTGCTTATAGCAAAAAACTACTTAATAAATCAATAACGTAACATACCATCACGCCTGTCGTCCCCGTAGGGTTAGGCAGAGGTGTACTAATGTATACCCACGTTTCGCTGGTGTGTTTTAGGTCTCATGTAATAGGGGACGAGCCTATTGCCATTAATCGGGCACAAATCCAAACTCCGACCTGCTACAGAAAAATTCATAGAAAAACCCAATAACACTTTGCTCGACCTGGGAATCGAACCCAAGACCTAATGCTCGGTAGTCGCACTGTACGACCACTAGACTAACGAGGCAGTTAATAATAAATCAATTAAAATGGCATTAAATTTGGCAGCATTCCCCAACACCAATGTAGGTAAATAACCTACTGGTCTACTGGTATTGCATATTTATGAACTGTTCTTGGAACTCAGACGCTATATTTGGGCGCTGAATAAGAGCTCCACTTTATTATCTGATGTCATAATGTTTAAATATAGCACAAGACAATTTAATACGTGGCCAACTGGGCTGACCCACTGACAATGCATTTTATTACTATTGTAGTTAAAGTAGAGCTAGATAAGTTGACTAAATTAGACCATAAAGCCTTCAGAAAACTATGAAAACCTAAACTGTATTATATCCATCACGGAAGTTTGGTTATCTAATGGGAAAAGTTGAGTCACCAAATTGTGAAGTGTGTGGAGTTCTAGATGATGTCCAACATTTGCTAACGGATTGTGTTAAATATAAGAGACAAAGGGAATGGTTAATGCATGTCCATAAGCTGAATATTTTGGATGTTGGAACCTTTCATACTATTTTAGCAAACCCAACGTCAAATGTTGCATTAAGTTTGTATAAGATGTTTGTGAAAAAATAGTATTGCTAATAGTCTTAAGTAGTAATCGTATCGTTAAGTTTTTTAAGTTAAGATCTATGAAGTGTAATTTATGTGTAAGGAATTATGGGACTGACATGTTCTGGTTGTAGAATAAAAGTCCCTTAAATAATAAAGATAATAAAAAAAAAAAAAAAAAAACTGTATTATGTGTAGTTAGGATTTGGAAGTCAATTACTCTGCAAAGTTATCCCATTAGAGGGTTATGTATAGTCTTAGCTTTTGTGACAAGAGATGTCGAAATCCGTCCTGCGAAATAAATTTGTCGCGATTTTAGTATGGCGTTTGTGCCTCGACAAAATTGTTTTGTCGACAATACCATTTCGGAAACGTCTTTCACGTTAACATACATTTCAATAAGCATAACACAAGTACCCTGTAAGCTCCTTGTACCCATAAATATACATCTTGTATTTATCGGATAGTCGGTAATATATTTTACATTAACTCTTTTATCTAGAGGAAATAACATACTTTACGTAGTTCGGAAGCGGCCTATTTCCATCCAATACATGTTGGAGCATTCGCCATATCCACCCACGGATGTGTAAAATATTATTTATGTACCTGGATGTTATGTGTATATGTTTTTACGAACATGTTCGTGGCGTAATCATACCTAAGCGCAGGTGGGTGTATCTTGCGACCTGCTAACAATAAAACAAAGAGTTCAGAAGGTTAGTTTGTACAGTACGCTTGTTGCTGAAAAATCTCAGAGATATAGGTATACATATATTATAAGCTTTGAAAACCGAGGGTTATAATGGACCTTGACTGCCTCGTGGGTCTAGTGGTCTGATCAAGAGGCCTTGGGTTCGATTACTAGATCAAGCAAAGTATTATTGGGTTTTTCTGTGGAATCCTCAGTAAGAGTAAGAGCTCGGAGTTTGGATTCGTGCCCGGTTGATGGTATTGGCAATAGGAGCATGCACATGGGACCTAAAAACACGGCGAAATGTGGGTGTACATTAGTACAACTATGTCTAACCCTTCAAGGTCGACAGGCATCACGCCAATGTATTCAGAACAGTAGTTAGTTCTCCGCGGACCCAAGAGAATATACATTTATTGGCGAATGCTCTAGATCATATTTGAACCAGACTTGCTGCCACGCCCATTGAACATCAAGAAATTAGGTATGGCTTACCGCGTATCATTACATATGTAATAAAATACATTTCTTTTATTTAGTTCTACGGTCTTAGTAATAAAAGTTAGATTGTTGTCAGTGACTTAATAAGTCCACTTTTACTATGCGTGCAACTGTGCAAAATGTGGACTGCGCTTCCCATCTGGGTCTTCCCCCAAAAATATAATCTGTGTGTCTTTAAATCACGAGTGCATTGGGTTTTTCTGTTAGCGTAGATGGTAGTGTCGGTTAACATCAAACCTATAAAAAATAAACAAAACTATACACAAATTGTAGAACTATGTTACAAGTGTACCTTCTATATTTTCTATTTTGTGACTAGTCTGTTTATGCGTTATTGTATGATCTAGTCATGATTTCACTCTCATTCGGTTGTGTGTTACAATAATGTTAGTGGGCGTTTTTGTTCGTTACAGTGAATATGACGTATGTTATTATGAATGAGGATACTATTTGGCTAATTGTTGGTATTTGTGTGGGCTTAGAAGTATAATTATAGATATAGAAGTTTCGGTAGATAATTCGCTAGCGCCGGCGCCTGCACTGATTGAAAGATTTGCGTTAGAGAAAAATCGCTCCTATTAATCTCTAATCTATGTATATTGTATTTATAATCGTAAATCAGCTTTTCTAGTACATTTTGATTGACATTTTCCAGAATACGTAAGTATGTACAAGAGTTGTTCGTGAACAGCCTGAGTGAGTGTGAGTGTAAATGCCATCAGCAATGGCGTCAACTCACTACAGTACACTCTTCACTACACACTCTAAACCGGTCTTATTCTGTTGTCTATTCGTGCTTACGTAGTTATTTAACTACAAAGGTTATCTATTAATATTTACTTGTATTTTTAAATACCTGCCCTAGACTTCAACGTGTCTTGATGACCTATTTCGGACCTTACATATGTCACTTGACAGTAATAACGTTGATTATTTTATTCTTTTTGAATTTAATTCAATTGGTCAGTTCGTATAGGTAAAGGAATGTCCACTGTTTTCTATCTTCTGCCTTATTGACCTCTTGGTATGACTCGTTTCCTGCTTAATCCCTCCTCAAAAGCTTCGCCTGTAGTGTCCTTCTTTACTTGCATTTTTCACCAAAAAAATACCAAATACCTTCCCCCTATATTTTCTATAATACATCTACATACAACTGTCTTATAAGATAATAATAATTTTAACGTTAAATTACATGAATATAACTACGAATGAATTTCGTTGTTCCAGTTTGAACCAGTATTGGATGATGACTAACATTTCTCTCAGAACTAGAGATAAAATAATAACGCAATCTAGAACGAAGGATTCATTATACTAAATGACGTAGGTACACGTATACCTATAGAAAATTAGGGTTACGTTACAAGTTCATATCTCCGCTTCTTATAGAGCTAGTTTAATTTAATTCAATTCAGACGGGTTCTTAGTTAAAAGATTTTGAAAAAAAAACTGTGACTAATGGTACTGTTATATTTTTTATACTACAAATGAAAATAAATTCACCATCATCATCATTTCAACCGTTAGACGTCCACTGCTGGACATAGGTCTCCCCCAAGGATCGCCACGACGACCGGTCATATGCCGCCCGCATCCAGTGGGAAGAAAGAAAAGAAGAAATTACATTTATTTAAATAAAACCACTTTTAGGGATTTTATCGCGTTATATGGATATTATATAATATCTACGTTTCGGACCTTTTCCGATGTCAAGGTCCTACGTATGACCGTGGAAATAAATATCTAATATTCGCGTAAGCTAAGAAATCAGTAAATTATATTTTTTTTATTGAAATATTTGTAGCGACATCGACATCCTCCTTTATAGGCCTATATCGGGCTTTTATTTTTTACATGCTTAAAAATTAAAAAAACTAACTCTAGGTACTACCACATCCACTCAAACTCTAAATCGTTTTCCTGATAATATTGTGCAGTTTAAACGATCTGTACGATTCGATTTGAAGTGGCTGTTCCAAGCACGGCGTTACCGTTTTTCGGATCCACTTGCTAGCACAGCAGACACGCCACCCCGCCGTGAAATCTGGCCTGAACGATGTTTGCCATACTTTGTATGTTTGCATTAAAGCTTTACTACTACAATAGTAAAGATTTGAGTATACAGTGTGTGTGTCTACATAGATAATTTAAAACGGATGGTAGATAATGTTATATAAATAATTGGGTTTATTAAACAGTAAAATCAGTGCAGAAATCTGATGGTATAATTTCAGGTTACGTATTAGGTAAATATCTTTTTGTCTGACTGTGGGACAGTTAATGGAGCGATCATGGCACTAGTTCCTTCGTAAGGTTTTCATTGACAACTAGAACGAATGAACAATCATCAATACGTACATAATTTTTACGCGGATACCTCAAGGACCCCTTAGTTTTGTGACGTAAAATAGTTTATGACTTCTACATGTTTGTGCGGCTTGCTTATAGGCGTATCAGGTGCATCAGTATAGAGTTATATCGCCGGTTTATCATTATTTATTATCATCATATCAGGTCAAGTCTACCGCTGAAGAAAAGCCTCCCCCAAAGCCGACTCTCTTCTATCTTCTTCCTCGTTCCCTGATTGCTAAGGCCTCTTGACCGAGACCATGCACTATCCAAAAGTCACCAGCCAAAGCGATCATTCGACTTGTGGACAGCCCGATGTATGCTATACACTGCCTTCTTCACGATGTCGGACCATCTTGTACGTGCCCTGCCCTGAGCACGTTGATTGCCACAAGGGCCGTTTAATATTTGTTTTTAATTAATGATTTCGCCAAAACTTTGCAGGTGTCAATAATGGCGATGGAGGAGTCGCGGGTGCTGGTGTGGCACCGCGACAAGTTGAAGCTGTCCATCATGTCTGACGGCTTCCTGCAAGCAGTGTTCGACCACATATTGGGTCGAGACGTTGTACACAAACTTATGCAGGTCAGTCTACTAGTTACACAAGTAAAGCATAGAAACTTTAAACGTTACGATAGCATTCCTTTAAGTCGAATTGCAGTCTACTTGCCTTAATATAATGATTACCTTAGGTACTTTTAAGGCACCCAGAAACACGTTATCGTTCTCTCTAAGGCACGGAAAAGTCTCGATAAGTCGTTGAAGTTAATAAGCTGACTTCAGCACGCGCAAGTTACCCTTACAGATCGATTGATCAGCGCGTACTTACCCACGAGCCGTTCAAGAGAAATGTCGGCGTGAAGTGACTATAAATTATTTATAAAAGATCGTCTGGCACTCTCTGGTCAGTCAATCTTTTTAAAAATGAATAATGTAGCATTTTTCCTACTAAACTAACCCGAATTACGTGCCATAAAGACGAGATTTTTATGAGTGGTACATACTCATCGTAAATAACACACTGGTGTTGGGTGTGTTATTACAAATTTACAGCAGAGCCCGCTGAAATTATTTATTCACTCCACTTACTGCACCAGTCCGAATTTTAGTGAAAATTCTATTGACCTACATTCGGGCCTATTGGTTAATTTATTCTCTAACAAGCGTTCTGCTATCGCTTCGTGTTATTGTGATTTCTCCTGGGGACTCGTGTCGCACGTCCGGGAACATTTCGCCCTCATCCCCGTCCATTGGGACCTTCTATTGAGAAGTGAGAAGAGAGCTTGTTTATTTTCTGCAAAATGGATAACTCTAAAAAAAACTCGACGATAAAGACTCACTGCTAAAATACTAAAAACTAATTAGTTACTAAATGTATTTTATTATTTGTTGCAATAGGAAACTCATAAATATTGGTTTTTACTTGTATCGGATCTTAGAGTTAATCTTTATAAATGTACATTTTCATCTGCTCTTCAAATACATCGCATTTTTTGACGCTGATGAGTACTGGGCAGTTCACATTGCTTGAAGAACGGATGGCCGATGGGGCTTGAAGGTTGTCGAGTAGCTACCACGTACTGGAAGACCTAGCGTGGGTAGGCCCTTGGCAAGGTAAACCCGCGGCCGGGTAAAGGTCCCTGGAATTGGCTGGATGCGAGTGGCGCAGGACCGGTCATCGTGGCGATATTTAGGGGAGACCTATGTCCAGCAGTGGACGTCTAGTTTACTTAATAACGGCATTACTGACAAAAATAAAAATATGGACAGATTTAAAAAAAAAATATTTCTCTGTAATTGATGTCACAGCGAAAACCTCACGGGTCTCGTTCTCCTGTATTGAAAATAATATCGAAATACAATATACCTTAGGATTAGTTAAGATCAATTCAAACCACTTTCCGGTCATCAGTTTTTTTTTCAAAGCCTACCGTTGTATTCTCTCTAAGGAGTTTTAACGACCTGCAGGTTTTCCTGTCGAACGTGTTCTGACTACATAAATACCTACCGAAATGTAATGAAGTTCGTAACAACACTTTCTATCTACATATTATAATATGATTTGTATGTTGGTACTACTTAATCTTGTCACTGCGTTATTGTAACCAACATTGTAAAGGCAACAAATTATTTTTATCTAGCTTTTTCCTGCGATTTCGTCTCTCTTTTCGTTCCTTTAAGGGGTAAAAACTACCCCATATCCTCGGGACTCAAACATTTCAAATATTATCTATATCGGTTTACCGGTTTAACCGTGAAATAGTAACATACAGACATACTGTCGCATATTAGTATGGATTTACATATTATTTAAAATAGTACTGCGGAGTTCAGTACCGTTGGACCTCTTGTCCATAAGACCTACTTTGTTGGAACTGTGCAATTAGTTTTGACAATTCATAAGTACCTGTATATATTGGTCTAATTGAAAAAATAAAAAACACTTGAGTTTGTTACATTAGCTCTGGCAACAGAAATCACAGTCATGTACACAGAGACACTGTATATTTATAAACCAGTTTAGTTCCTTGATCTTTGGTATTATGGTAACGTTATTACTGGATCTATTAGCGGTAGGTATTTTTTTAACCGTTATTGCTGTTATCTTAGACTCATTTATTAATCCTGATTAACACAGATGTTTCTAGACGAAAACTAAGACGACTAAATTGCGAATTTGGAAATAAATTGTATATTGTAGTATTATCGGTGTAAGAGACATTATATTTTAGACGCTTTTTATCAACGTATAGGGGATTTAAATTTTGCATTTTTCGCGCGTAATTTGACAATAACGCTGGGCGCAGTGGACGCCATATTGCTCTGTGGTCATGACGTCAGTTGGCTGTGTAAACAAATTAAATTGGTGACGAAAATAATAAAAAGCCTTTATGTATAGATTTATAGGTACGCTGCTAGTTGACAGTTGACACTTCTAAATCCAAATATAGGTATGACGTAATAACATGGCGACTACTGTTTATTGGTGTTATGAAATAGATTTAAAAAATTGCAAAATTTGCGAAAATTCAGTTTGCTATTTTATGAACTAAAAGTAAAATTTTCCGTCTGATTTTTTTCCTAGTAATAAATGTAGTTTTAGGTTTTTTCTCATGCTGAGTAAATTTATCTATTGTTAGACACTAGAAAAGTGTCTAACAATAAAAGAGGTAATTATTTATTCCAGTTCCAATCCGATTTCCAGGTGAGCGAAACGATGGCGGTTTCGAACGGGCACCTGCCGAACAGCTACGAGGAAGGTGAAGATAAGCCGATGCTGGTGGTGAAGAAGGCGGGTGATGGGCCCGGCATCACCGCGCTGCTCAACCGACAGCTGCAAGGTGTGTGATGTTCCTGTGCTGTGACGTTTATATTGAGTGGTTGGGGGTTGAGCATCTGTTTTGTATGCCCAATTGTCTATAGATCGGTTGAGCCTTCCAAATTAAAATTTTGGGTTATCGCTGGTTTTTTTTGCTGAAATAACAGTTTGCTTATTATTATTGTTGTTATATTGTTTATTCTTTTATATTTATGGGACCGTTGTCCTCATATGGATTTGCCAAAAATAGTTACAAATAGCCTCTTTTTTTTCATTCGATTAAACAATATTATTTCATAATGTATCATATCGTCAATGTCTTTAAATGCCATTAAAGTAATGTTGTGGGGTATCCGCATTTAAGATATATTTACATACACATAAGAGTGAATTTTACCTAATATATAAAATATACAAAAATCGCGGAAGTATCTTAGTTTTTTAAATAATTAAAATATAATTTTGTTAGGTAATCCAACTGCATATTTTTCCATTGCTCAAACAACACGGATGCTCAGCTTTTCATACAATCATATGCATGATCATTATATAGTCAGCCAGTTAACGAGATTATTGTCAAATGTAGATTTATCAGTTAAAATTATATTAAGTCATTACAAACTATTGTTTAAGAAAATTTAATGTAAAGTAGTAAAATCATACTTCAAGAGTTGAAATGTTTAACTCACCCAGGAACCAAAAACTACTCGAATATTCATATTTCAACATGAGTGTGCATGTGTTGTTCTCGAAACAACAAACGATACAACCATCTGCAACTAGTTTGTGACAATTCAAAAGTACCTGGAATATTGGTCTAATTCTATATATAATCTTTTGAGTTTGAGTTTAGGGGTATGTCGAGTTAGAGGGTCGGACATTGGTCGTTCTGTAATTAGTTATAATGTATTTTCATCATAAATCATATTACGAGCACGTAGAAACTATAAATATCAACCCATACAGAAATTAGGCGTGTGTAACTCTTTTCGGAACCGACTCACTGATTCGAATCATTGAAGTGATACAAAAGATTGGATCAGTAACAATGTTTCAAACGCATCATTTGGATCTGAATCATTACTTCGCTCTCTGCTCATTCCGCGCGACGCGTCGTCGCGATGCGATTGAGCCACTGAGCAGTGAGCGATCGAGAGAGACTGAGGCCTGAGATACACTGAGTCACTGAGTCACTTCGCTGAAGCACTCGCGAGTGAGCGGGCGACATAGTTACAATCTATACAAGTCAGAAAGAGATACCAAATGAGATGTGTATCACTCACACATTCAGAAATTTTCGTTGTCGTTATCCATGCACGTAAAAATGACCACTAAGGCGCTTACGTATCAAATACTATACGGTCGTTTTTTGCTTATAATGTTTGATCTAAGAGTTGAGCCGATGATCCAAATGAGCCAAATGAAACATATCAGTGATTCAGATCATTTCAGTGAGCGAGATGCAAATGATCCAATCCCAAAAATGATACACTTTGCCCACCTCTAACAGAAATGTTGACAATTTGACATTGTTGCAAAATGTCTGACATTGGAAATAAACTCAGCTGTTAGCGCAAAGCTATTAAAATCTCATTAGAAAACATTCGTGAACTAATATACTAGCCAATATTCTTTAGAAATTCAAATCAGATCACTTTATATTTCAGTTTAAATTTGCTTAAACGATGGTGTGTAATTACTGCAGTTTTACAGAGCTCCCATTAGCCTTCAACGTATTTATATCAATGTTCATTATTAGTACTTTAGTATGTCTGCTTCTTAGTGTCGCTTGGTCTGTAACGTTTGTGTAAATGTTTGTGCAATGATCGGAATGACGCTAATTTACCAAAATTTCAACGAACAGTGATAAAAACTGGAGAATTCCTTACGATAACATTTCGTTTCGAGGAATTTCCCGGATAGTGAAGGGCTGGCGTTTTTGGGGCTGGCTTTAGTGTCGACGTTTAAAAAGGGCAAATTAAATTTGCCCTACTTTGAATAAATGATATTTTGACTTTTTTTTTAAGAATTTCCGAACCTCGCTTAAGTAAATTTAATATAAATGTTGTAATATACCTTATTGTCGTAAGGTCGCCTCCAATTATTATCTCTGTTTTTTTGAAGTTTTAATTAGCTTGCCGAATTCTGGTTATACATATGTTTCTGTTATATTATAGCAGACATACTAGGGTATTTAATTGATGTTAGCTAATCAATAGGCGTACGTGGAGTCCCTATAGAATTGATAGTGTTGCTAGTTTATTACATGGTAATTTAATCACAAACCATTAATTTAAATTTTGCACTTATTTTTAGTATAGTATATATCTTTTAACGCAAGGCAGTGTGTTATCCATTCTATAGTTATCATTTTAGAACGAGTATCTAGCTTTTTAGAATTTCATTTGAATTTTATGTATGATCCTGAATAACATACTGCCTTCCGTGAAGTAGAATTAAAGGCCCCCGCAGACGACGGACAGTGGAGCGAACTTTTTATCTTCCAAAATAGTCAAGAAACTGAAATATTCGCCAACGAAAAGCGTTTTGTTTCAAATCAAAATTTCCTATCATTTATAAAACGTGAAGATCTTTCTAGTTGCACGGATTTTATCAAAGTACATTGATTGATATACATAATTTAATTCCGACGTTTTGGATCGTTAACAACATCTATGGTTATGTACAGTTGGCCAAAAATGTGGCTTACCACCTTACGGTTTAGTTTCATTTGAAGGTCATGGAACAACTAGGTTGATTTTCCCTTGCAATAATATTATGACGTTACAAATGTCATACTATAATAATTAGATGTAACAGATATTTTTGTGAAGACTGGTAGACCAACTTCTTGGTCGATTGTACGTTCAGACTGAGTTGTAACCAACACGTCAATCTGTCTCGATGTTTTTTTTATAATTTTTATTGGACAACTCAGTCTGTTCGTGGCTTTTAATGCTGCAAAGGAGCAGAAATTTCGAAATTAAAAAAATATATTCAATAGGAAGTTCGTTCTATTTCAATATCTGTTCGCGTAAGATCCTATCAGTATCGTGCAGTATATTTTGGCGGGTTAAAAGTTCGCTACATTGTGTCCGTCGGGCGCCCAGTGGGTGTTGGGGAGTGTGCGTAACGCGTCCGTCTGGTGTTGTGGTTGTGCCGTGTCGATGACGTGTCGCAGGCGAGCGCGCGCCGCTGCTCCGCGCCGCGCCGCCCTCGCTCCACGGCTGAGGAACACCGACCTACTCGCTTATCCCCCCACCTCTCCCACATTTTATACTTCACGATCTTTCACTTTTTAAACCGCCACTACTTTTTTTTATATCACAAAGGGTGGTAAAAAAGGTTACGGGCCCACCTAATGGTACGGTTACCGTTGCTGATAGACGTTTGCAATGACAAACGGAATTTCCATACTGTCAGAATAGTTACTCTCCCAACGAGGTCTTGCAACTCGTTACTCACTCGCATAAACACATCTATTATTGATTCCCTGCGGTTTTTGTGTGGTACTTTCCCAATCGGGCAGCTCAATTTGAGCGAGAAATCTCGGTATGCCCTACCTCTCGAAAAAACCGATACTTGATAATCTTATAAGTCTCACATCTAATTTAATTCGAAAAAAAAAAACGTTTTTTTTATAAAGGCACGGCGACATCTACATTACAAAACATTACAAAAGTCTATAGGCTACGTTAACCACTTACCATCAGATGGAAAGTAAACTTGTTTTGCCACCAATATGGTAAAAAAAATAAACAAAACCGTCATTTGCCGATTTATGAGTTTAAATTAAGAATGTCGTGAAGTATAAAATTATCCTTCCCACAATCCTCATTCCCTTTATAATCACCGTATTAATTCGATACTAAATTTATTTGTCTAGAAGTGATGTGATGATTGTTTCTGTTTCTAAACAATTAATAAATTATCTTTAGCAATTGAATACGACTGTATAACGTAGACAAAACTGTCTTAGGGGTTATAGTTCTCTTTTAAGAAATCATAATTTATCTATAATTAGGAACAAACTTACCCAGTTTAAATTAAAAAGAGCGAAATAATTAGCTATTCTTCTAAATCGATTTTTTTATATGTCACATTTAACAAATTTCACCCAGTGTTTTAACTTTTACACCAGTTTTAAAAAGACTTTAATAACAGAATTATTTAATTATATTTTATGCTGTATTTTTACATTATTGTATTTTACATTTGTATTTTACATTTCATCGATCACTTCTTACTATAACGTATTGTAACTACATAAAATCATCCCTATTTTGGAATACCTATCGCCTACATAATTATATAGGTATATATATATTGGTAGCTAAAGGGTTTATTTTACATTCAATAATTTTCAATTCACACAGACATCGAATTCATTTCTTTAAACCTCCCTCTTTTTGACGTATTTTTGACAGTCAAATTAGGTGCTTAGTTTTTACATATCTCGTAATCATTGAAAAGTATCACTTTTATTATTATTATATGTATAACATATTGTTTATAATAAGCTTATTGACATATTATGTACAAATTATTATCTACATATGATTGCGCATGTATACGTAAAGCCTTTTAGCCCCGTGTACGAGTATTAAGTGTGAAGCTAGTCTTAAAATCAGCTCATGTTTATTTCTCTTAAGTTTGACAGACAACTGACAGTTCGTTGTGACTTTTTTTTGTCTGTGGCAGTGTGACGTCAGTGCTAGCCCTAATGGTTATTATGATATTGTGCATGTGATGAAATTAATAAATAGGTCAGGATAATAATTAAACGATTATTTACATTTCTTTATGAGAAACATATCCTTTTTTATTATATTATTATAGCTTAAAATTGATCATATCGTATGGAAATCTGTACTCAATATAATGAATATTGATTTTAACAAAATAGAAACATGAATTCCCCTCCTCTTCTCGTTCAAAATAATTGTACCTACGTATATAATCGCGCCATTACGTTAGATAGATACTACACATCGTTAAACACGACTCGGTACCAAACAAAGTGTGTATCCTGACCTTATACTGTATGCTTTAATAATAGTTGTTACCTTTACCCGCTAAGTATATTATAGCATTATATGTAAGTTATATTTAGTTGTATTAGCTATAACCGTCCCCGTAGTCCCATCCCATGTCCGAACTCCCAAGCATGTTTGGAAGATCGACTGTCGAAGGTAATATATTTTGTTTTATGTTATTTGTTTCACATTTTACATTATACTTTTGTGTTAACGTGGTTGTGTGGCCTTTAGATAAATATAATTAAATCAATATTTAAATAATGCCAGCAAATATTTTTATTAACATTATATTAATACTCAAAATTAACGCTTAAAAGATCTATTTACAGGATAGAACTCAACTTATCTATTATTAACGATATAGATGTAATATTAATTATAATGGCAATGGCGGATTTCCGCAGACGGCAATAGTTTTGTCTTAATTTATTGAAATAAAACAACTTTCATGGATCGCGATATCATATATCAGTATCCATTGTCACCAACATGATGCTGATGATGATCTGAAACGTCAGTAACGTATGTAAATATACCGCGATGACTTCAGTAAATAGTAGTTTTATTTCAATACATATTTTTTTAGAAATAACACCCTAAAATGTAGTGTTTTTTTTGTCTCAAGGTCATGTTAACACCATGTTAACTGTTAACATCATGTTTTTTTTTTATTATTTCATTAACCTTTGATGCCTCACTCCTAACACGTTACGTTTCATTGCATCAATTTTATTGTTTTAAAACTTTAAAACAGCTACTTGTTGCCTATGGCTTGTTATTGTCGGTTTAAGCCAAGACTTTCGTCAGATCAATACGTAGAAACGTCAACAAAAATTTCACGGCAATTAAAATATTATATTGATTTCTTACACTTACGCGAATATTAGACATTGAAATACAACTCAAAATTCTAACTTATTGAAAAGTACTTTACTGTAATACAATTGTTTTAATAAATTAACCATTGTTCCATGATTCGGGCGTATAATATTCAGAATTCACGCACATACAAATTGTATAACAATTCGTTGGCTTAAACCTACAATACAAATCTTTCACATTTGCTAGTGTACATCCACACAACACGCATTGCTTAAGAAATGTTACGCTTTTGTTTGTTATGAAAACCAAATACTGTTAATAAAGCTTATTTTTTTGGTGACGCAACTTTATTTCACTATCTGATTAAATATAGTGGCAACACTACACATTAATAGTAAATGTATTTGAAAGGGTATCATCTGATCTACTTTATAAATGTTTAATATAAAACATGTTTGTATGAATGTAAAGAGTGATGGGTGCAGATACCATAAACTAAAAGTCATGCTATCCTAGAGTTTTACTGTTGTACAACCTCTTTTAGCAGGTTGCCTATAATAAAGCGAAGTCTAAAATAAGTTACCGTTGAAAAAGAATGTGCTGTATTAAAGCGCCAGAAGATATTCACCTTGTCTTCATCTCGAGTTGATAAAATATTTGTAATTTGCATAACTGTGTATAACTTCTTAAATTATTTGATTTTCATCAGTTTTTAGGGAGGCTATGTACAATATATTCAAACAAGATACCCACAAACTTCGAATTGCTATTAATGGTAAACGCTGCCCATAATTCTTCCAGAATAAATATGTTTTATATTTCCGCGCTGGCAATTTCGTCAGTGTTTATTTGTTTTTTGTGTAACGTCTTTAACAGTCGTCGACACGTGCACA
The DNA here is from genome assembly GCA_905163465.1 of Craniophora ligustri. NCBI lineage: Eukaryota > Metazoa > Arthropoda > Insecta > Lepidoptera > Noctuidae > Craniophora > Craniophora ligustri. Next base: position 1,735,609 of record LR990963.1, read on the forward strand.
ACACGGTTGAACGTGGTATTACACTTGTGTGAATGTTGGCTAGTTATGTGAGGTGAAACGTCTTATTCTGGGTGTTAAGTCTCACTAAAACTGTTTATTATGCACAAAATACTAATGTCAGACAGTGTTGCCTTAAAAAAAAACAAGTTGACATATTTGACATTTGTATTTTGCACGCACAACACTAATGCCGGTTTCTAGAATTATATTCAAGCTGTGATTTACGTTTTACCGTAAATTATGAATATACCTTTTTTTAATACGTCACTCGATTGCTATTTAGAATGATTTCATAGCTTGAGTACCATTTTCTAATACGGGTTTTAAACTTAGCTTACACATTACGCGAATCAGCCCTATCTAGTTTGTTCAAATTTGATATAGATGGTGCTGTACGTGTAAGCTAGAATCAATGGTTCAGAGTAGTGACGTACATTTTGTTGTGTTGTACAGCGGCGGACCCTAACGCGTGGCGACTGGGGCGGATAGAGGAGGCCGACCACGAGACGCCCGTGTGAGGCCGCGCCCTGCACGTGGCGGTGCGCCCGCGCCTGCCCCGCGCTCGCCGCTAGTGCAAACACTACCTTATACACACTCCAATAAGGTTCACCCCAGACTGAGCCGGGCTCGACCCACCTGGCTACCTCAATAACGAACTCTATATCGAGTATAGTAGGAAACAAAGTCGAACGTTCATATCGTATATTACAAGTAGATCTTATTACAGGAAGTAAGTTGTGTGAAGTGCTATCACTGTGGCTTGAGCTGTAAGATTGAGCGCGTGAGTCGGTGTTGTTGGCGCGAACGCGTTTGGTCGAATAGTCGATTATGTCTTACTTTCACTTACGAATTATAGTTTAATAATCCGATTTTAGTGATAAGGAAATAAGATACAGGCTAAGTATTCGGAAAGGTCTATTAATACACCACGTATTAACATCGACTAAAATATTTTTAGTCGAATAAATTGCGTATTTATTCACAATTCGCGGTGTGTTGATCAAATCTTTACCTCTACATAATAATTAAGCATAATAATATCATCGATTAATCGACTAATCTGACTATTCAATCAAACTAATTGCAGTCTATTTAACTTTTTACAAATCAGAGAACCATCGGTACTTTTATATTTAACTAAAGTTTATGACGATGGTTATTTGCTGTGTAAATAATGGTTTATTAAGGAGTAGCTAACAAATGATCTGAAACGAAATAGCACATTGAAAAAAAGACTAGAATCATTATTTTGTGTATACTATTTATGTAGATAGACAAATAACTAAAATATATTGAATACGACGCCGTGTTGTCCCCAATAAACAAGAGGTTATATTTAAATAAATGTTTTGTGTAAATAAATTACAATTCTAGGATGATATTGTATAGAGATTGAAAAATTGTGTGTACAAAATATTTATTCTATTCGATTCGTAGTTGCCATATTGTGAAAGAAATAAATACCTGCCTTTTAAATTTCACAGTTTTATTGACTAGGAAAATATGCAGCTTGAATGTAGACTATCTATCTATTCTTAAGGCTATTTTATTTTGTGTTTTTCGTGTAAGTGAATTTTATTTTTATTTATTTGCAGTAGAAGTGTAATGTAAGAGCTTATCTTTGTAAGATTATGTCAAGCGCAGGTCACCATTATCATTTTATTTGAATGCAAACGCGAGATAATTACGTTATTTATATCTTCTTTATTTGGAAAAGTGCATTCACGTATATGAAGGTTTAAAAAATAGTTTAAAAAATCTCTGGCGTCTCGCAATAATTAATAATTCTCTCGCCGTTTATAAATTACAATATAAAACTGTGACATTTTCAAGGTCATTTAACAAAAATGATTCCTGTAATAATATCTTCCATCTCTGTCTAACTCCACAAGTTTCCTTTTGCTCTTAGAAACTTCAACGTAATTAATAAATGTACCTGATAATGATTTGTTCTATAGAAACTTGTCGAGTGGACAATAACCGTTGGAAGCCGCTGAAAGCGCTGCGAAGTAACATTTTAATTTGTTAATTAAATATCTAATAGTAAGATATTAGTATGTAGCGCTTGCAGCAATTTCAGCGGCTTTACAACAATACTTTCATAATAAAACGACTATTATCATAGAACTTTGTGAGTCACAAATTAAACAAGCAGGCCTTAAAATAAATGCAATAGAACGTTACCATAGTTATATCAAAACTGACTAAATGTTAAATGTGCTATTTTCAATCTTATTTTGTAGGAGTAACAAGGCTGAAAATTTTGTTGGCAAGTTTAGCGTTGGTCAGTTTTGCGTGTAAATTAATATCTTAATCACGAAATAGAGAATGACCATTTAAATGAAAAGAATAAATATTGACGTTAATGTAAAATAAAGCGTACAAATTTTTGTGAAGGTGAAACTAAACTACTATCCGTCGGTTTATGATGTTAATCCACAATTAACTTTGATATAAAATCAATGAATCGTTGAACGTTTGATTTGGAGTTTATTATAAACTTATAATAATAAATATTGGTCATTGCCGATCGACAGTATTTTAGTGGTACCTTAATTATGCACATTACCTACTGTAAGATGTCCGGACACATAAAATAGTCGTTTATTTCATAAAACAATCAGTACAGTTTGTCAAACATACAGGTTGAGTCTGTCTCGCAAGTAGTCATAACGAAAAAAAAAACAAGGCTAACTAAACGAATTACACTATCCTTTAATTTACAATAAGCTTCATAATTTACACAACTGTGTAAACATAGTAAATACAGCTGTGTAAATTATTAAGCTTATTGTAAATTAAGGCGCTTACGAAAATAATTAAAGGTAGGTACTTAGTTGATCAATAAATCTATTACTCGAATATTTTTTTTAGACGACGTATTTATACGGAGCAAAGATTAGAACTCAGGGCTGCCATCACCTAAATTGCCAACGCCGGATAAAACGCCAACACGGCAAAAATCCCGGACATTTGGGCGAAATATATAGCTTTTTCCCTGGACTACCATGGTTTTTTTTTTGCAACTATATTAAAACCCCTGCCGGACGCCCTTCAAACTAGGACAAATCCGGGGAATCCCGGATGGATGGTAGTCCTAAACTCAGTGAATATTTTCTGATAATCATGCATTATTTATTATTTACAAGTTTTTTTTAATACAACTATACACGCGGCCGTTCGGAAAGCAGCCAAGCTTCGCGAGGGGCATACAACAATAGATGTTCCTCTTTTCGTAATGACAACTTGCGAGAGGCGATTCGGTCGCTTGCAATACTGTCGCAACTGATTATACAGTTAGTTACTTTCACTATTTCGCCTATCGTCACTCAACTGTACGAATTAATTTTATTTTTAGTTAGGTAACAGTTTTTTTATTTTACACATATTTATTTTATGTTTTGTGATGTCCTCCTCATTCCAAGAAATAATGCATTTATATTTTTGAATTGATTTAATTAATGAAAATAATTGATTTTTTGCAGTATTGCTAGTGATTGATCATTATCTGTTTATGTGTGTGGAGAATTGTATGTAATGCGACAGTTGTATACTTAATGTGATTAGTGATGTATTAACATTCCAAAATTATCATTTTTGGCTATTGGAATTTATGATTAAAAGTATATCTAAGAGTCTGAAGCACTGCCAATGCAATTTGATTGCTTGTTTTGCAGTCACTACATTATATTTTGTAATTAAGGATCTCATTTTGTTTTGTATAAAAACTTATTTGTCTTGATTGAGCACATTATTATTTGTTTTAAGTGGACAAACCACTTTGTTACGGTTGTATGAGGACAAATGTGACTGTTCACATACTTGCCTTGTCTGTGTGAGCACCGGGTGTTAGTATGCCTTAACAAATTGCCATTTGTGATGATTGTAAATTATGAATGTGTTGTATGATTAATTGTATTGAAATCATCTTAGTACATGTTGACACAAATAGAGATTAAAGAAATAAAGTAACAAATTGTGTAAAAAAATTGTTTTATTTTTTGTGTATATTTTTTGGTGCTTCAAAAGAACAAGTAAAATAGTTAAACAGTCATTGAAATGCCAAAGGACTGATCCTAACCTTTTTTTAATAAATTAATCACAATTATCACAAAGCTATGAATCATCAAATGTCATCCTGCCCACTCCATGCTGTTTTATATATCTTCTGTACTGTTTATATTTATTATTCTCTGCTAGAGCCTTTTTGGCTTCCTCGTCTTTTATTTCTTTCCAAAGTTTAAAGTTCTCTTTTACCCAAAGTTCTTCATCTAAGAACTCTTGTCTCTCATCATCCTCTATTGCATTGAACTGATGTTGTCCTAGTTTCATGTACTTTCTTATGAGATATAGCTTCTCTTCTTCACCATATGGTTGCTTCATGATTGAGAACCTCCAGAACCACTGGAGGTACCAGTAAATATAATATGCAATGGTGTAAGGTAAGATGATGAGCTGTACCCACAATATGTCAACAATTTCTGGTTTCGCATATGCACCTTTGATGTCCATGTTATCTTCAATAACCCTCCTTATCAGTCGGTCCTGCTCCACCTTCTGTTCTGCTTTCGTTTTCTTTGAGCCTCTATTTTTAGTTTGGAATTCTTTCATTTCGGTTTTGGCTATTTCTAGAGCTTTATTTCTATACTTTGGCACTGTCATGAAGTATTTTATTGCGGTGTCGTATTTAGACCATGCGCTGTAGTACTGTATGATTGATATAATCGTAATAGTAACAGCGATAACGATTCGCACGTCGACTTTCGGCGCCATGCGGCGTCGGTAATACCTGTAGTAATGAGCATAGTACTCCTGAGGATTGTCCAACATGTAATCATAATCAGATCTCTCTTCATCATCTCTCAGAATTTCGTACGCTGTGGCGATTTCCTTAAATTTTTCCTCTGCTTCTTTTTTGGTTTCGGGAGTTCTGTGTAAGTCAGGGTGAAACCTTTTTGCCAGTTGCCTGTAGCTTCTTGCGATCTCATTCTTAGTTGCTTCTCTTGTGACTCCTAGAACTTCGTAACAATTCGTCTTTCCACAATAAATACCTTCGAGCAGATGATCGGCTGATGAGACCACAACGATCTGCCATGTTAGACATATTAGAATGAGGTAACTGTATTTCTCAAAGAACATTTTTATTTTAACACATACTCTATGTTATAAATGCAGATATTTGGGACTAGTAGCTAATGTTAACATATAAAATTTCGAAGTTTAAAAAATAGGCTACGATACCACGACTGCACAACTGATTGTCAAATTGACAATAGCAAATTTAGCCATGAATAGAAATGTCAACGTCACGGCAACGTCAGCTTATTTTAAGTACAATTCTTTTTTGTTTCAAAAATTACTTTGATATATTTTTAAATATTAAAGGTAATTTTATTAAAAATAGTTATAATTATTATGCACTTTATTAATTTTATTGTTTCGCTATAAACTATCCTTTAAAATTACACAGATTAAACATTGGGAAAGCTGTCAAGTGACCAAGAAATTGTCAAATTGTCATGTCAATAGTCAATTGTCAACTTAGATGTAATCGCATCTCACCACATGTTTTTAGTTTTTACATTAATTCATGGAGTTGATTATATGAATTATTAAAGTGCAATAAGAGCTACTAAAAATGTTAGAAAACACGCTAGAGTGCTTCTCCGAAACCTTATTTTTGTTTCTAACGGGAAAACCAAAACATGCAAGAAATCTTTTACTAAAAAGACACAGTGAAAATTTACAAACACACGGTGAATTTAGTTTTCCTAATTCGGTGAGATCTTGGCACGAATACGTCAGTTGTGACGAAGCAGCTGGAAAAGAAAACACTTCATTACTACAAGTGATAGGCAAAGAGACTTCAGACATAGTGGAGGAATCTAAAAGGTGGAATTTGCAAGTGTGCGAAGTGAAAGACATCAAAGGCCGGATATATTTGTTTTTAGAAAGGCCTCGTACTATTAGAATAGGTATGTTGGAGGCGCTACATAACAATGCGGTTCTATCGTTGAAAATACAGAAGGGATATTCAACAGTTCAACTGGATCCATGTTGTGAAGACATATGCGACCTCACCTCCTTACGCACGAAATATGTTTGCAATGTGATCAAGAATTTGTGTGCACTGAGTGATGTGAACTTACCAATATTTGTTACATCAAAATCTACCAATAAATGTGATGGACATCACCAAGTCCTCTGTGGGACAGTGTTGAATTCTAAATCAGGAGCTAAAGAGGCTGATATAAGTGCAGATCATTTTATTAGGTAAATATTGTTTATTGATGATGACATTTATTAGATATGATTGTTTAACTGAGTACTCCCCTTTTCCATACATCTGTCCAAAAATGTGCACCATATTATATTAAAAATATTTAAAATTGATTGTATTATTTCTCTTTTGCTTTTAAATAATTGTCATATACATCATCAACCTATTATTGTCCCGCTGCTGGGCACGGGTCTACTATAAGATTTAGACTATGAGTGTCCTTAGTTTTTTATTGGTATCTTATCATGTCTTTTCAGATTTTTTATCAAATATCTCAACAGAAGAGTTGTAAATTCTGTATCTATAAGCCATAATTCATGTTAATTGATATCATCATCATCATCATCAGCCTATATTCGTCCACTGCTGGACGTAGGCCTCCCCCAGCGAACGCCACAGAGCTCGATCTTCGGCTCTTTTCCTCCAGTCACTGGCAGCTATCTTGCGCAAGTCGTCGCTCCACCTGGCCGGCGGCCGTCCTACACTATGTTTGCCGAGGCGCGGTCTCTAATTGATATATTGTAATAAATATTTTTCTTTTCCAGGTTAAGGCAAGATGAAATGACTCTAATAGCACAACACAAATATGGCGTCAGAGTGTCTACAGATTCGAAATGGAAAGAGTTCATAGCTCATCTAGGAGAATCAGCAGCCGCATTTGAATTACTACAAACAAGGCCTAGCGGTGCAGTCAAAATTAACTTTGACTGTTCTTCTTTTGGCTCTAGTAAAGGTATGAATAATACATTTACAAAATACAAGATTTCTTTTTAAGCTAAAAATAATTTAATATACATAAAGAATAAGACTGAATCCTTAGCCTTATATTTTTATTCTAATTTTTTTTTTTGGAGTCAGTAAATTATTTATTATCTGCATATTTATAAAAAAATATCAATAAAAAGTCAAGTACACATCATTTGACATTAAATTTAAATTGAATTTGAGGTGACCTTGCTGCAACTATCAGTGTAACATGTCCTAATAAAAAAATCATTATGTTTGATTACAGGTGCATCATTTATATTGTACAATTGTGCCCGTCTGGCGACTATAATAAGGACTTTCAATGACAAGGTTGATGAAGGAACATACCCAGAGCTGCCAGAATTGGATGATGTCGATTTTACTTTGCTAACACAAGAGGTAATTATTGAAAATGCCTTCTTGGTCTAGTGATTGTAAATGCGACTGCTGAGCAAAAGGTCTTGGTTTGGGATTCCCAGTTCGAGCAGAATAATATGGAAGGTTTTCTATAAAATTCTAAGGTGGGATTTTTGTCAGGTTGATGGCCAGCCTACGAAATTGGTGTACTTTTTAAACAAACATACATTCCAACTTATTATAGTTAGCTACCATAGCCACACTGGGGCATTACTTGTGTGTTGCCACTATGGCACACATTTATATTTATGATTAATTACTATACAGAAACATTTAGAAGCAGTAAATATATTCAACAATAAAAAACAAAATACAAATTGTAAATTAAGACAGATAATGTTTAATGCTAAATGAAAATTGAATATCAATTAATGACTATAAGAAATATCGATACTAAAAATTGTTGTTCTAAATTTTAATGGATGAATTATTCAAATCGGAATAATATATTCTTTTTCTATACCATATTCTATATGACACAAAAAACTATTTCTATAGTTCTATTAAATGTTTTTTTATTGCACTGATTTCCTTTTCTAATAAAAGTGTACATTTATTTGTTGCAGGATGATTGGTATTTAATATTCAACTACATACTCGGCCTACCATCTCTTTTAACCAACTGTGTGGAACTAAATAATAAAGCATGTGAGTTCAGACCCCACCAAATCTGCAGCTACCTTTGCTCTATGGTCCGAGTGTTTAGCCAATATTATAGAAGGTTCAGAATACTCCTGGTAAGTGAATGCAACTTAAAAAACAAGCAAAAATTAAAAAAAGCCCATAAAAGCGATAATCGAATAAATGGTAAATCAAATATATTAACGTAGCGCGTAACGTAAAATTACATTTTGTGCTTCGATAAATACCTACATAATCTTAATTATATGACTATGTGCTAAAAATATATATAATACACCATATATTAAATATATTTTTAGCACATATTTAATTTGTATTAAAATAGTCACCTTAATTTTAGCTAATATTTTTTTTGAAATGAAACATCTGTAGAATTAGAATACCCATAAGATTCTGATTGGAGAACCATCACGATTTTTACACAAGATGAACAATTTCGAATAATACATATTCTTATTGGATTCTAATATAAATTGAGCTAGTTATCCCTCTTTCCAGGAACCCAGAAAACATCTACTTCCAGTAATATACGCTAGGATTCACATGCTGAAAATATTAAATGAAACACTCAAGATCTGTTTGACCATTTTAAATATTAAAAGTGTTTCCCAAATGTGAATCATAATCTTTTATTGCTTGCTTATTTAATATTCAAATTAGCCCATTAGAATACCAGTATTATAATCATGCAAATCTATGCAATATCCAAAACTGAATGCTTGCATTATCAAGTGATAACTTTATTTCCTATAGAAATAGAAATGTATGCAGCGAACTTTCATGTGTAGCATTAACTGTGAGACCAACTCAATACCGTGAGTGCACTTCAATGCGAAGCCCGACATGCGTTACAAATTATTCAAGAAAATAAAAGTACCTCAATATCCAACTACACTACAAAACGTATAGAAAAAAAAAATGTTTTGTTTGGAAACACAAAGTTCACGTGATTGACCCAGGTATTTTATTGTGAGCATTGCTGCGTCGCGATTGGCTCACCGAGCGGGGCACGAGCGCCGCCGACAAATCACGAACCGCTTACACGGTCGCGCGTCCCGAGTCGCCTAGTGTGTTTTTGACATCGGTAAACGCAGTCGTGAACTTCGGAGCGCATAGATACTTTTATTTATAGTTTTAATCGAATAAAGTCGCTTTGCGTTTGTGAACACCTGTGCTTAACCGGGATACACAATAATGAGTATTGCTGCTCTGATCCAAGCTGCTGAATACATCGAAAGGCGCGATAGAGGTGATTTGGATTTTCTTTGTTTGAATTGTCAATCGAGTGCAACTACACGCACACGTCAACATGGCTCCCGTCTATTTTTGCCGTGCTATAATCAGCTGATTTTGACGGAATGGCAGTGTACTTTGTTGCAGAAGCTGAGCACGGATACGCATCGAGTTTACCGGCGTACGAAGAGTCCCGCTCCGGCGGCAGACGGCCGAAGACCAAGAAATCGCAGGGCAGCAGGTGAGTGGCGGCCGGTGTAGTGCTAGTGCAGTGATAATGTGATTACAGTGGTGTTATACGTGATAGTGTCAGCGAGTCGTACAATATTGTATGTTTTCTGTTCCAGGACGACTCATAACGAGTTGGAAAAAAACAGGTGAGTGTTTATATTTTTATTGATAACAATAAGTCGGGTGTGTATGTGGTCCGCCGTGTGCCGGTGCCGGTGCCGGCGCGCGGTGGTTTATCGTGTGGCGCAGTGACCTTGGCAGCCGTCTAGTCGGCAAGGGAAAGAGTGCATAATCGTAATGAGACGTGCGGGTGGGGCGGATGACGCTGCTAACCCATTTGGCAGCACTGCCACGGCCGGCAGGGCGCTGGCTGCCGTTACGTCACGTGCTGACTGATGCGCGTCGCCGTCATCATGGCTACGGCTACCTGTAGGGCGCTCCGTGTTTACGCGCTGTGTTTGCTTAGGCCGAGTGGTTCGCTAGCCGCTAGACTCGTCAAAGAAAGACGATTTGCAAAACAAAGCCAGTCTACTACGTGACATATCACTTCGCCTACATTTACAAGCGTTGAATAGGAATTAAGAACCGGTAACTTGTTAGTCAGACACTCATTCTCATTTCATTGGACTTTTCCAAATAACTCGTTCTGTAGTTCGATGGTCCGCTTTTTATCCCAAAACTTGCGAAAAATTCAAATTCACGATTAGGTACATATAAACGTAGGGCCTTTGATTTCAATAGAATAGTTTTGATCACGCCACCAGCCCTCCGAATAATACAAAATTGATTGTAAGTAACCTTTAGTAATGTTTGAATTATAAAAGTGGCGAAAGTACAGACGGCATACGAAAATGGTAACTTATTCATTGACTCCTAATGGAGGGGAATGTGCCTATTTGCTTAAGTTATAGGACGCTTTCATCATTGAATTTGTTATCGTAACGAGAGTTAATGGGGCGGGGACTGTGATTATTTAATTTATGGTTCGTTACAAAGTTGTAAAAGAATTTATTTGATCGATTTAAACTAAATAGGAAATTTTGCGAGTGTGACTGATCTATGTTAGGCAGGAAGTGTACCTACCTATTCGTATTTGGAAGAGAAAGATATAGATCTAAAAGCCCATCTGTTATAATAATATCTTTCAGATAGATAATAAAAACCATTACTATAGCGAATAATAATATGCATTACGGCACTTAAAAGATACAGCGATCAACTTTTCCTCGCAAATTCGCGTTCCACATGTTAAAGTAATTTTTTTACAAACCTAATACCAAATAATTCGTAATTTACGTTGAATTTCAACTAGTATTTTATATCAGTCTTAGTATTTTAGGACATATCTGTTCCTTTAGAATTCGTTGATACGTAGCGTATATTTCAAATTCGAATATTTTTATTTCAAATAGACCAATATTACATGTTCTTTCGAAATGTCAACACTAGTTAAACGGTTCCGAAATGTAGGGCTTATGGAGAAAAACCGGTAAGAAACTCCGTGGATACTTTTAAAAAAAATTGATTATCTTTATAATGTTCGTATTTAATATTAATATGAGAATAATGCGGTTTCATGTTATTTAATGTTAGAAGTTAATTATATCAAAATAGTATCGAGTAATCGTAACAAGGCTATGTGACTTCGCGTATCTCGAGTGCTCGACAACTCTAGAACATTACTCCATAAAATTGTTACCAACTTTGATATTAGAAACTATTAATTGTTGGCTGCTGGGTATAATTGATAACATAAAAACCCGTTTGTGTTTTAATCGCGTTAACAATTAACAGTTCTGCAGTATCTATTAATACTGTACGCTTAGTAATTAATTTATGTGTATTACACATCTTCTAGAATATACTACGAACTATCTGAACCATTTACTTTCATAGTTTTCTTTGTAGAAATTGAAATCAGCTGATTGTTAATCATTTACACGCATAAGATGACGTAAGTAAGGTGTTGCGCGATTCAAAATATAGGAGTTATTTCAATGATATTCGTTTTATTTTCATTAGTATCGCATCTGGGACTAATTCGGTTAATATCGTAATATTTCTAGTTATTATTTAGGATTATTTAAAGTGCGTTAATACCCTAATTGATGTTTAACTTTTCTATCATCTAATAAATACAGTTTATATGAGATCCATCAATTCTTGAAATTAATATTTTATCTATAGTTAGTTATCGATATTATGTAAAAAAAGCCTAACAGATTTTATGAATCTTTGCATGTATACTCTCGATCAAGCCTTTCAAACCAAAAACAAACTAAATCAAAATTAGTTCATCCGTTTAGGATCTATTATGCCAAATCTACGCAGCTACATTACACTTATAACACACCCCTCTTATGGTGGACGGTCACCAAGACCGCGTAACTTACGTATCAACGCCATGAGGTTACCTTAAGACTTCTAAGAGGTCATAGTTTTAACTCGACTGGGCCTGTTCAGCCAGTAACTGGTCATAGACCCTCTCGAGTTCCGCTGAACCTCGTCAAACCAGAAAATAGCATCGTAGGTGATAGAAAAAGTCGTACACTTAGAAGTGAAGTCACGAATAGATTCTTAAACCCGTGGAAGGTGGGAAAAAACCTATACTTATTGCATTCAGCGAGCCAAAAGGCTTGTTGCACATTTTAATGATTATATTAGGTATACAATTTACACGAAATAGTTTACAGATTGCACGAATATTAGACGATGATATAAAACTAATTTTTAGGGGTTTTATCGCGGTATATTATTTTAAGCCTGACGTTTTGGATTCTCAACAACGTTCATAGTCACTAATAAGTCGGTGCGTAGGTGTACCTATGGGCTATGACTGTAAAAAAGTTTTATTAGCGAAATCGTTTGCTAGGAAAATAGGTACTGTCTTATTAGTCAAGTCTTCCCAAGCCTGACTGCTAATCGTGAGGTCTTGAGTCTTAAGATTAGGTCTAGCAGTGTTATCGGGTTGTTCCACGAAATTCTCTGTATCTTGGTCTTGGGATTTGTGCCCGGTTAACGAGCCTCGCCCCCTATTAGGTACATGGTATATAAAACATACACTACCTACCTTTTTTTTGTTCATATACACAAAATGATAAAAAAGCAGAGCCACACTATACCAATACCATGCTATTTGATTATTTTTTGTCTTTTCCTTCCTACTAAGGATTGATATTGAGTACCTATAATTTTAAAGTCTCATTACATTGCATACAAAGCAATATATACATAGATAGATAGTACCTACATAACTTTGATATCATGATCACCAGCTTTGTATTATAGAGGTAGGTCCATTTTGAACGACCATTGTTCTAATTCTAATAATAGGTTGTACGTAGTGACGTACCCGTTGATTTACCTACTAGATAGCTCCTAGGTATATAGCTGCTAATGCTAATGGTATCTTATTAATGTCTGCCTTAATGGCCGCTCTGTTTGTGTATAATTTCAACTTAATTAATTACAGCCAATTCGTCCAAACATAAAATAGTGTAACTGGTGTGTGCTTCCATCTAACTGCCAAATATTTGAACGCTACTCAGTTTTAAATCGGCCCTTAAAATATAGTGCGATTATGTATGTAGGAATTTGTCTGGTATAAATCTGTACTGACAAGAACATCGGTGAAAGACCACGTTTCACACTAATTATTATCAGCATAAAGTCCGAAATCGTACTTGTAAATTAATGCAAAAAAAGGCACGTGTATAAACTCTCTAAAGCCACTAACTAACACTTAATTTAAATAAAATGAATAAAAGATAATAAATTATTTATTTAAAATCAACATAACATTCGATTTTGTAGACGACTTAGCAACACAAGTGTGCGAAATGCACCAATAAGTTTTGCATGTGTTTAGTACATACGGCACATGTATAAATAAACAGTAAGAGTAATTCAATTAGCGTGTCTATACGAACAAAATCTGCAGTGTTTCTATGTACATTTGCAATCGTATGATGTACATTTGTACAATATTAATTTGACCCCAAACTTTTTGATAAAAAGCATAGTTGGTATTTTAAGTTACTGCTCTATAGCATAGAAATTTACTACACAAATTAATTTGATTTTCAATTATTATTGTAATTTGTATAAGTAGCACAGTTTTAGGAATCAATATTAATTAGTTTTAGTATAGTTATAGCCTTCGTTATTTCTTTAATATTGCGCTTCGCCATTATTGTTTAGATAGGATTCTCATTTATACCGTTGACTGTACATTAATCAAATTCAATTAGATTTTGATACCTAGCAACCAGCTCCGATTTACACGAGTTTTCTCTACGTTCTGTATAATATAATATGCACGTATTATACTTGTAATACTTATTTTTCAAAATATGTAAATTATAGTGAAAACCGTACCAAAATCCATTGTGTAGTTTATAAGAACAGAGTTCACAAAAAAACAGGCGCGGATAGTGAGTTTGGATACTGTTTAACGGCATTAAGCATTTTGCTAATCTTTATATGACCTTAGTTACGAAAAATGTACCGCTATATATGACGTGTAGTTCTTTTACATATGGTAATAGAAAAATATGTACGTTCAAGACGTATAACGCTTTTGGTAGGTGTAAGCGTGGTTGATGGACGTTTACATTACATAAACGCCCCTTTGTGTGATCAAAAATATTATTTTCTATCTACCAAAGTTTATGCACGTGAAAAAAGATTTCTTTTTCGGTACTTTCTGTTCAAACATCTTGCCAGTATTCGAGTAGGAAATTGACTTGGCTTGAGTGTTGGTTAGGTACTAGTTTTGTGTGGTTAGGGCTTGTTAAAAGTACTGCGTTTCGTAACATTTTTAGAAAGGGCTTATTCCTACCTTATTATGAAAGTATTTACGTCTGTCTCGTGATTGCAGTGTTTTACGAGTAGCCTACGAGTTGTAGGTACTTTCAATTACCTATAGGTAATTTTGCAGACATAAAGCTATAAACCACAAACTTTAATGATAACTATTTATTTCATAATGGGCTGTGGAAGTTGGTTATATCCACAGTTCTACAGTTACCTCTATTGTTTGATGTATAAATGTCTTATTTAATTGACTTGGCTACAGTTCTGCTGTTTGCTTTTCATACTATTTGTCATACATTTTAAACGCCGTGTGTGGACCGCAGTCTCTTACATCTCACTTACCGCTCGGCCTGAATATTAACGTGTTCATCAATCCACTCACGCGCATGTTCATAAAACGATCATAAAACTCGCGCATTTCAGATTAGATATATTTGCACGTTATACCACCGAATCGCTTGAATAGACACACTTGTACGTACGTGGTGTACATAACACATAGTGTTTACATAATGTTACGGTGACGTGGTGCGGACACAAGCGGCGCTGCGCGTGCGCCGCCGGCCACTGTAATTTTCCAATAAACCGGACTTAACTATAGTCTGTCATATATTGATACAAATTACAAATCGTTTGTTCTTTGCCGACATTTGCCGTGTCTATTTGTGATACTGTCTACATATTTGGGCTGTGGATAGCGTTCCGCCTAATTTAGTCACGTTCTCCAAGTATCACTTGCTGTATATATGTTTGAACATAAACTTTAACACAGTAATATACCATTATTACCCAAGGTTTTTAACTGAAGTGGGATTATATAATGGGCTAATGGTCTTGCCAGGTATTCACAATTATTTTAACTACACGTAAATGGTGTGCGAAAGTCTCATTAAATGTGGAATAACTGTAATTATTATAGTTGTAAGTTTCTATGACTAATGCATGTCGAAATAACACGTGTTCCTTCATTTTCTTTGTTAACAATATTTCTAAGTGTCAATAAATCTTAACGTTGTTACTAAATAGATAATGTTAAATATGCAAATTTAAACATAACCCTGTCTTTATTGGTGTGCAGTCGAGTAATAAACAACGACGGACGGACAAGTTCATAGAATTTCTTTAATATTATAATGAAGCTATTCAATGAGACAAAAAGAAGTAACGTTAGCCGGATCTTTTTACGTCTGATGTCCCTATTGTTATTAACCGGGCATAAATCCGTACTCACAAAAAATATAAATCTTCCTGATTCTATTGCTCGACCTGGGTATCGAAGTCTTAACTATCTATTGCGGCGCCTGCATTCAGTAGACTAAGAAGGCAGATATTTTCTGATTACAAATAAAATTTCTTTCAACATATTTTTATACATAAACATAGATCGATATCATTAATGTGTAAAAGATAACGCAAAAGAATTAACCATTGCGATACTAAATTTAACTTTTACACAAGTGTGTAGGACCAACCAAAAGAAGACGGACCAATTTGACAGAACATATCGTTTTATTTTTTAATGTAAATAAACGAATAACTTTAACTGCGCAACGCGCCAACCGCCAACCGCGTGTATGGTAGTATTATTATTTACCGTGTATTTGCCATATGCCATGCAACAAAAAACAATTTTATTTGAGTGTTTAGGTATCTATAGACGGGAAAACAATTCGTTGCCACTATCCTGCCTGCCACATATTATCTAATTGAGGAAAATAGTATGTAGTAGCGTTATTAAGCCATGATTTAGCGACGTGGCTTCAGTTATGCAAGGGATGTGCCGTCATTATTGTTACACGTGATCCGTACTGTTTCAGGATTTCTTACATAGATTAACTTTTGTCAAAAAGGAAACCGAGTTTATTTCATTAGTCATACGGTTTATTTTCCTTTTATTGCACGATTTTGGTAGATAAATAAATAAAATAAATAAATATTCCTGGACATTATGACACACAGCGCCATCTAGTCCCGAGCTAAGCAACGAGGCTTGTGTTACGGATACTAGTTGGTTGATATACTACATATATATGTATATAATATACCTATATATATATTTTGTAAATACATACATATTATACATAGATACATCCATGACTCGGATACAAATGTTTATAATAATAATAATCTTTATTTCGGACCAATATACAATCCATAGTGTTTGTAAGTTCTTACGACTAAGTTAGTAGATTGAATATTATATACACATTATGCTCATCACACAAACATTTGTCCCTACCGGGATTCGAACCCGGGACCCTTAGCACAGAAGGCAGTGTTAACTACCGCTGGACTAACTGGGTCGTCAATCGTTCAGATCAGATCGAATCAGATCGTTGTTTGTAGTGAAATGTTCCTCGTTAAAACTAATTACGTACATGTTTTCAATACATCGTACTATTGTTTGGATTTGAAAGTACAGTTTACAAAAATAAACAAAGGTCTAGTTTTTTTAGACAGTAATTTAGGTGACCCATCTTCGCACTTCTTCTTCTTCGCGCATCTTCGCTCGAACTTTTTCGCGCTTTATTGACATATTTTTCATTGCTTATTAGACTAGCAATTATTTTAGTTTCTCCTGTGTCCTGGGTACGTTCATCCAGACCTGAAAAACTACATACAAAGAAGCATTTCTCAATGTTTATGGGGATGTCGTTTATATTATCACCATCTTCATGCGGTGTTTACCTTTAAGCAATTGTAACACTCCTGTCTGTACTTCACATTTGTATTAAGTGCATTATTAGTGTGAGCAATCGTTGGTGAACTAAAAACAAAATAAAATCTAAATAAAGCTTCAGCCCCTATTGACCAAGTCATAGAAGCGTTATTCCTTTGTTGCAACAATGTCTTATAGGTCTATTACTTCCAAGTATATCCCTATCAATAATATTTATTTAGTTTAGTGACACTTTTAAAGTACAATGTTGCTGAATCAATTTCATTAATTCATTTATGACCCACATTCGTTTGCAGCCATTTAATGGTGTTATTATATACGATGTACACTAGCAGCGAATGTGATTAGTTTGTGAAAACATGACATCACCATTATGTGTCGTATATGGCTAGTTATAAGGTTGTTTTGTGGGTTATCAGTGTCATTGTAAATAGGAAATAAATCTAGTTTTATTCATGGAGCGCAGCTGATTTTAAGGGAGTTTTTCACCGGATACACGATGCGTGGTGACAATTAGTTACAAAGTCCAATAAATTATTCCTGATTATTAAATTTCGGGTTAAAAACTTTATAATTGATTTTATATGATGCGTCTCCGTCATTTTCAAAGTAAGAACCATGAAATTTGGTATACAATATCTGGTTAGAAACAAATGTGTTTATGCGTATTTCAGCGTTGTAGGGGTTGAAATTGTATATGCCAATTGAGTCACTTTTAAATAAAGAAGCCTGAAATTTCAATATGGAACCTTAAAGACTTGTTTTAGGAAATTCATAAACGGAAGAAAAAAGGTGAAAAGTTTGTAGAGAAATAAAATTATTTGTATAATTGCGAACGTGTAAGGGACGCTAGATTAGCACATTGTACCCGAGTGAAGCCGGGGCTGTCCGCTAGTGCTATAACCAGTGTTGACTGATAAAGTTCGAACTGAACGATGTACGGAATAGTAAACAAGGCCTTGGAAGTTAATTTTAACTGGATACAATATAAAAGCGGGTGATGAAAGCCTGTTGAAGTCAAAACATAGATAGTAATAGTTATTTTCAAACGTGTGACGTGGAAATTAATATAATAATAATAAATATATCCCGACACTATTACGAAGGACCTAGATGTACATATGTACTTATATTTTTTTTAATATATAGATATAAGTATATACATAGATATAAATGCAGATGCATCACAGTGCTCATCACTCGAATACTTGTCCTTACCGGGACTCGAACCCGGACCCATGACTCAGAAGGCTGCCTTATCTAACGCTGCGCTGATCTAGTCTTCGTACGCAATTTACATTTAAAAAGTAAATAATAATATATTCCACTCTTGAAGGTTTCGCCATTTAAAGGAAACAATAATAAGACAACACTTGTAGAACGAGGTCAATAAAAGATTTATTAACAAACGCAGGGTTTTACAAAACCAGTTGGTTTAGTAATAAGGACAATCTTTTACGAGGAGCTGTTCTATCTGGTGATATCGAGCTGACTATCGACAGGTTTAACGGTTCAGGATCCTCCATGTTTTATTAGGTGAAGAGAAAACTTGCACCCCCTTTTTAGAGTGAGATTTGGTATAGTAACTATTTATATGGAGAAAGAGTGTCGATAATAGAAAAAAAATTAAAGAACCAGCTTGACCCTGCCACGCTTTACTGTGGCATATTGTGGTTATAGATAAAAAACAATCTTTGAAGCAAGTCGTATATTGTGACAAAATTTGAGTGAGAATTTTTTGGCGATGCAAAAACCAACGTAACATTTTATATATGTAAATATAGACATACAATAAGATAATTTTGAACTAGTTAAATATGTGTACTTTTTCAAGTTACATAAGAAACGGTTTAAAGCAAGACAGAGACAAATGATTATTCAGTTTTCCGAGTAAAACAGTTACATACTAATTTTACGAAAAGCAATTAATCATTAATCCACATGGTTAACGCTCGCTGCAGAATCCCGCATCCCTAAAAATGTGGCGCAATAAAATGTAAAGCCTACCAGCGGATTACGATAGCATCTAAGTAGGTTCGCCTCTTAAAGGTACGGCCACACAGAACACGAGTGCGGAATCGTGTAATCATCAGGGCGGTGCTGAACTGACGAAAAATTGTGCTGTTTTTGTCAGTGTGTGTTACGCATTTATGTAAATTCAGTTTTAGCGTAATGCCGAGCATCTGTCCCGCCTATCTCTTTGCGTACTAATAGTCGTATTTTTGTTATTTACTTTTCTAGTGTAGGTATGTAATTAATGGTTGAAAATTTACAGTTTTTTATTTATCGTTTTCTATTACCGCGCACGTTTGGTACACGTTTCAGTGCGACATCTAGCAAATCATGTTTTGTATATGTTACAATCGCTGCTGTTCCGCATTGATTTCACACGGGCTGTGCGTAGTTTGTGTGGCCCAACCTTTAAATCCTACAGGCGTCGTCAAGTTGACTTCATAGACTTGGTGTCGGAATTGCCGCTTACTCTGTACTGTTCATCATGTTGGAGTAAAATTTAACGACTCTAGGAGTAAGGAGTCTTCTATCATATCCCGGTTTATAGCTTCATGCCATGTCTCATTTGTTACTGTATTGCTCTTTGTCAATCTATGTTTTGGTGAACTAATATATAGATTAAATAAAAAAAAATTAAGTTGTGAAGCTCGTAGTGTTTCTACTTTTGTAGGAAATGTTTTCATTTTACAAAAATATGTAAAGGAATTTAACATACTGATGTCTTAAACTTACTCGAGTAGTAGACATTGAAATAATACATTAGTTTTCGTATTTTATTGCGGCATACAAGTTTCATATCGTTTACAGAATCGATGGTCACTGGTAGACTGAATCTATGGGCTGGGTCAAACTTTGCTAGTAATTGACTATCTGATTTACACATAACAAGATTAACGTACTCTTCGGCTATGCAGTTTTAAGCAGTAGGATTAAGCAGCAAGTAGATTTTTCAAGTGAAACTCACTCAATATATGGCCAACTTAGCGAATAAAATGGAAGTAATTTAAAAAAATTGGTGGAACCTTAAGATATTCCCGATTCCTTCACACGGAAAGTTAATTAGTAGCCAAATTCTCGTCGAAAAAAATTCACTAAGTACGCACTTAATGGATGGTAGCCGAGTTGGCTAGTTTTCAGATCGCTATGCTTCTTATTAAAACCGAGTAACGTCAGCAAATAAATTGACGTTCATTATTTTAATTTAACCATCGCAGTATTACGAAGACATTTTCTACAAGTTCCATGGTTACTCGGGAGAGTTTTAAGAATGATGTGGCAACATTAACGTTTTGACATAACAGACGGGCGGGAACTCGGATATAATCAGTCAGCCATCTTTCTGATTATAACCAGTTCGTGTTTTTAAGTATAAAAAGTATCTGTTAAGATTTGTGTAATAATACTATGATTGTTTTAAATATTAATGCTTCTTAAATTACAATTTTTAATTAAAATTAGTATTATACTTACGCAAATACTAGACATTGAAATAAAAGTACTTTTCACAGATTTTCTCGGTATATTGCAATGACATATTATTATATAGACACGTCATGCACGAACGTTACGGCTATGCAAAATGGCGACAGCGACTAATTTGTGCAAAGAAAGGGAAAGACACATTTTTATCTTTCACTGTTGTAGTATAGTTTGTAAACACATGAAGGCATCTTGTTCTCAGAAAGTATAAAACTAATAAGCACAAATTATTTTTACGGAACGTACCCTCGCAACGCTAGTTGGTGCGTCACTAAGCTCGATCCCGGCAATTGCCTTGATTTCTTGTTGCCATTTTAGAGAGCGGGTAACGTATCTATAGTTTTTTATATCATTGGTATATTGCTATTATTTAATACTTGTTGTAATATATTACGTATCTTTTTTTAAGTAAATTTATCTTGAGCCTGATTTTTTTAGATACTGAATTCTTTCTCAAAAGAATGATCACTCTTTTAAACCCAGTTATTGGTTATGTATAATACTGGATTATAGAATGAGGCATCATGAAGCAAAAATGTAATGTAAATTTAATATCGCCTCAAAAATTATTACTAATGATATTGCCTTGAATCTGAAACTAAAAAACTAGGATATGATACCTAAGCCTCATTATGTAATTAGCGAACAATACAAGCTACCAACAATAGATAATACCACGTTTATATGGGAATAAGAAAAACATGGAGCCGTGTCTGTCATCCTGTGCAATTTTATGTCAAGACGTGTATAGTGTCAAGACTAAGAATATATGATCTAGCAGCCTATTGTATGTACCATCAGGTATATTTGCGGTTGATCATTTTTCATCCTTATTGTTAGCAGCATAAAGTCCAAAAGTTGAATTGACGGTGTTCAGATATCACCGCATATCTGATTTAAACAATACTTAATTAAATATATATACATCCATCATCGTAGAATAGTAAAGACTGTTAGATTCCAATTAATTTAGACAGGCAGGTCGCTGTTGACAGAAATACCTTCAATATAACTTATTAATAATATTGGATAGTTTATAAGATGTATATCCTAATCTACCCTTTAAATTACCAATGAATGTTCACTTATAAACCAATCACTGCCTTGTTTTACAATCTGACCAATATCCTGAGTCATTATCGTCCGGTAAATTATGAATTATCACACAAAATGGCGGCATTGGTTCAACCAATCAGCATGTATCTTGCGTAAAATTAAAATTTACAAATAATTGCTTTTAGATACATAAACTATCGGACATTAATACGTTATATTATAATTTGTATGCAATCACGTCGTCTTCACATTATTTCGTCAGTTTACAATCTGCCTAGTTTTTAACCGACTTCAAAAAGGAGGCGGTTATATGTTACACTGTTTATTTTTTTATTACTTACAAACTAATAGTTCATATAATTTTAGGGTGACATATGTATTAGTTTACACGTGCGAGTGCTATTGATTATTGTGATGTTTTGTCTATTACTAAAAATAGACACATCATTAGTGACTCGTAGACTTTTTTTCTCTCATAGTTAGGTTATTAAAACCTCCTCCGTGTCTAGACTTTTTATGTTTAGGCTACTTACCGTAAGGGCGTAAGCTTAAGTTTTGTAAACATCTATAAACGTTAAGAGATCAATTACATTGTGTGGCACTTAGTGCGTCATTAAAATGAATATATCTATGTATAACCTTATATATATTGTAGGTTGTAGGTAATGTCTACCAACGCAACGCACGGTTTCATCTTTGTGTCATTCCATTGTCATGGAAAACAAATACGTACGTTTATACAGAATGATTCAATTATGCAGTAACCCAAAATCACCACTGTGCCCATGATAATAAAGTTAAATAAAACTTTAAGAAATAAACCCGAAAATTATATATTTTTCCACTGCTCTAAAAAGTAACCAACTCACATTTATCTGAGAAGAAACGTGTGAGTAACACTTCTAGTTTGTCAGCATCCATAGGCTGCGGTTTCCGCCTACCATTAGCAAGTCAATATGCTTGTTAGCTACTTGACCATATTTTTATTTTTGGTTTGTCCAAAAGTGGTTAATTATCATAGCTACCATAATAGACACCCTTATCTATTGATATAGCTACGCTTAAACCTACTTGTAACTGATTTTCGTAACTTTGTTTTTGTTGGTGAATTCTGAAGGTCACCTTATGATGCAATAACGTCTAATTATTATTGGCACATAATATTCAGTATACTAAATGCACACGCAAAACAAACAGGCTTATGCACAACTAACTTTTGCACGCGACATCGTCTGCGTGAGTTAGTAATTTTTTATACAAGTTGCATTTTCATAAATTTACATATTAAATTCTTATCCTCTTCTTTTAAAAATTCTCATACAAACTTCCACCACCCTTTTCAGCCTTTTAAGCGATGATTACCGGTACAAACATTACCCTATGTCGTTTTCTCAATTCATAATAATTAATTTTCATATAAATCGGTGCGGCAGTTTACGCGTGAAGAGCTAACATACACACAGACACACTTTCGCATTTATAATATTAGTTAGTACCTATGGATAGTATGGATGTAGGAGTTAGCAGTCGACGGTAACGATGGCGGTCGCGCCACAATGACGTACACGTGACTCTGACCGTTGCTATGCTATCGGTGATCATTATCTGCGACAGACTGTCTGCCATGTTTGTGTTGTGTAATGCATGCGCGATGTTAGAATTAGTTTGTTTCACGTTCAGATGCGTGGAGTGTATTGCGAAGATGCATTTGTTCGTTTAGGAGTAGGGTTTATAATTGTTTTCGTGGCTGCAACTGAGTCAATCGATCAGCGCATCGCCGTCTACATCAACGCTTGGGGTCCAATTCTCGACTCACACGATATTGATATAATATCGCTTCTTGTGTCTGTGATAAGTAATATCGACTGCTTGGGTGCACTCGATGTATGTCGAAAGAGTTTTCATCGATAAATATCTACTGCCATGAAATCTCAAGAATTCGGATATTCACATTCCAAATGTTTTGATAGTTTTCTCAATCGATCGATACTTAAGTATACTGTTGTGTTACTTAAAATTCAACATTAATATTACTAACTATACTTATACTAACTACAAGTTTTAGTGCTATCCCACTTTATTGAAATAGGAATGACTGAGTCGGGTATACATTAAAGAAGTTCAAAGAGCATATTTTAACTAATCTCTAATTAGTCACACGGCTGAATACATACTGCCTATAGCCTATATAGTATTATAAAAATAACACATTCAAATATAGTAAGCTAAGCGAATATTTCTCCTTAATATAATTAAATCCTTTGTGATTGTAACGATAACCACCACGGGTAATTAGCTGCTATTTTCCTTGTCGTTATGATAAGTTTTAAGCATATTGGTTCGGATTTTCCTGAATCAGTCGCCTGATTAAAGTTTGTGTAAATATTTGTCTTAATTAGCCCATGTTTTAATGGGAGTTTTTGGTGCCTACATTTATCCATTAATCACGGTCTTACACTGTCACATAACAGTGACTGATCATTCTGCTTCTCCATCAGAGGTCGTTATGTTCGGTTCCTGTTGCGAACAAATATCTGTATGGCCCATAAGTATTTGCACCAGAACTGACACTTGCAAAAAGAAAAACCTTATGTAGTGAAACATCTTCATAAAAAAAATATCTTCGTGTTTTTGAGATCCCACCAAGTAATAAAATGAATAGTAAAATTAAATAGGAGTTATTTTTAATCGACATACGAATCTTATACGTGTATATGGTTACTGAACCACAAATACCAACTTTGTAAATTAAACAGTATTAAATCTGCACGCACCAATGCCGTTACGAGTTTATATTGGATAGATGAAGTTTTTCCCCGACCCCACCGGCCCGGAAACAGAGTTATATTGGCTGAACCAAACCCGTTGCATGTCCGACAAGTTTTTTGAATTCGCTCTCTGTAAATACAGTTCATTATAAACCCTGCTACATACAGTAACTGAAATGTATATACATATACGATTTTAATTGCTTGATATACGTTTGGATATAGCTGTGATAGCTTATTGGAGTGTGAAGTTGAAAGGTTCAAACCTGAGGGACGCATGACTGACTTATCTAAGTTACGTTCTTATTTATCACATGCTCCAACGATGAAAATAAACATCGCGAGGAAACCTGCATGCCTGTGAGATTTTCTCGATGGCGTGTGAAGTCTGCCAACCCGCACTAAACTGACGTGTTTTACTAAACCTACATCCTTCTCATAATAAGAGTAAGAGACCCATAACCAGCAGTGGGACATTAAGTGGGTTGATGACTGATACGTTTAAATAACAACCAAGACACATAAGTATGTTCTTTTATTAATTGACTGGTGTATCATTAATTATAATAATATAATTGTGCCTTAACCCACGTCAACCTCAAAATGCATTTGTTGAAATAGCCTATATCTCTGACTTTCTGACAGTGTTTTTGAGTAAAATTCATTGAAATATGTCATATTCATGTAACTCATAAGACTATATTACTAAAAGTAAACCACGAAGACCTTGAAATGTCCTAGCTCTATCTTTTAATATGCTTTAACTTGCATTATGAATGCGATAGACGCTCTAAAATGTATTTTTATGTTCAGCTGTGCGACATTAATTGCATGTTTTAGCAAATATACAATTTTACATAAGATCTCGTGTGTACCAGCCTTTACTCGCGGTACCCTGTCACAGTTTTGCATAGAAAATGTTAGCTACGATTGTGTCTTTCATAAACATGCCTTGATGCCTGGTTTATCTGTGCTTGTCGCTAAATTAGCATTTCTTCTGCCACTAAAATAGATAAACATGTTAAAATAAGTGGTTTTAGTGTTGATACGACCGCCTATTTCCACCATGCGGTAATATAAGGAATTGTTATCCGTGTGAAATGTTACTTGGCACGAAGAGAAACCGATTATGACCGATTACGAACAAGTGACTTCGTTTTTGACAGTTTAAGGAAATCTAAGGTTAGGTTGAGGTGTTCATTTCTGTCAGATCTGTCAAGATTTTTTAGTCATGAGGACGAGGTGGCTGAAAAGCTTAAATTTAGAGGTTTAATTGAAGTAGAATTAATACCCACTGGTTCCCTGTTTCTTGGTTTGATGAGTAATCTCGACAAACTTGATCGGTGTTGCGATGTTTAATTTATAAATGCGTTGTGGTATTTTCACGTTATTAAATATCTAACATAGCCAAGCATATCAAAAGCTATTTAAATATGGCCCCTTAAAGCAAAAAAACCATTCCATTTTGTAATTATACCACAATAATTTATACAAAACGACATTTATCTACTACTTATGAGACAATTAACTATAAACAATGACATTTATCGAACGTATTATCATTGAGTGCTACAATATAACCTAATAAACGTAACAATAAATTGATATTTTAATAGGCAACACCCCCAAGTTCTACAACCGTGTAAATTTGACAGCAATCGTTATCTGACTTCGAGTACACGCCCTTAGGTGCCCACTTAACATGAAAACATAAAACTAAAGCTACATACGTACAAATGGCATCGTTTGCATACATTTTTATATGCTATGTCATAATTTGCGTGTAAAACATCTTCACGGTGGATTGTTAAGGTTTAAATTTAATGCAAATTTAACCAAAGGGCCCTGAGATAAGATAGCGTAATGTGTTTGTCTTGTAAAATTGTTCTATTTTTGTCGGTTTGTAATAGATATGTAGAATTCTAAGTATTTCTCATAAAAATGCTACTAGAGGAAACTATTTACTGGAGGTGTATTAAGTCATTGCATTTGTTATGATAGCTTAGACTGTACTTTCTCAATAATACGAAAAAAAAAAACTATCTGCTATAACACAAATCACAAACTTTGTTCGACAAATGATCCAACAGTAAACTCAATTTTATATTTGAATGACATGTTATCACAAGGAGAGCACAATATCAGCTGCAGTTACTGCATACCTCTCCCCTCACAATTGTATTCACATGTGCAATGTTATGACTTCATCACAGTCTAAACATATAACATCTTGAGTCTTGACCCCACTCATGATCTCGAGATAACTGGAAACAGGCGGTTCGTCTACCACCACAACTTAAGAATATTGGAAAGTTATCGCCCACGGCCGTCTCACCCACGCGGGCCGTTCAACCTTACACATTTAGAACCCCCTAAACTCACAAAAATGGACTTATACTAGTTGTTGCCGTAGGTGGATGTGCGGTCGAGCGGACAGGTATAATTAGTGTTTGCATTTTTATTTGGCCATTTACAAATTGCTGCCACTTCCAATCATTAAATTAGTTCGTAATGAATCGTTAGGTAACGTTATCGAGGCTCCTAATGCTAATGCTGATTACTATTGACAAACTTATTTTTTCATCTCTTACGGACAGACTAACAATGATGGCGTCATATGTTCGAATTTTGACAATATTTTAGTAAATGCCATAAGAATTATATCCCACAGAAAGGCAGTAGTCTATCTACCTTTCAATCAGCATCGAATTAAGTATCCAAATGAGATACAAATTGGGATATCTCGCTATGACACCCGTACGCCCGCAGCTTTAAAGGCGATGACGTCACATGTAGTTATCTATTTAATTCTAAAACTACCCCAACCAGTCGCTTTGAAAGATTTCTGATTCAATTCTGGAATTTCTCTCTAATTAATTAGATTCAATTCTTAAAACTTACTTAATCACCGTATTGAAATGTTTCTGTCGTAAAATATTCCATGAAGCATCCGAAGTAACTATTCAATCATCGCAAAATTCTTCACGTAGAAAGGTTAATAATCTGAGTTCTAATTATTCCGTTGAACCATGAAAATCACGTTTTAGAAGAAATTTTCGACGTCGTATTCGGGGCACGTACGCCGCTCATTAAGTCGAGATAATCTAGAGAGATAAATGTTGAAATATTAAAACTTTTGTTGACGGGTATACGTTCGGTGGTTGCAAACTTTCACCCGGGCAAGCGCTTAGTGTAAGATGGGATTGTGAAATTAAACATGTTGGGAAGGATATACTTTCCTGTAATCATCACTTTGGACTTTAAAACAAAAGGACATAGAGCTAATTATTAACGAGGTGTTTATTACTTCTTTATCATAACAGATCATGTCCAGTTCAAAATGTTTTTACTACTATGACTTTTCTCGTAGCCAAATAAGTACCGATAAACACAAATACTATAAAACTGCTACTTCATTTGAGATAACTTGTTTATTCAACGAACTAAACGCTTCCAACAGACGCAATAAAATTTACTTTTCCTATTTACTTCAACGTTTAAGATCCGCCGCACATCAGATACGGGAGAATAGTCGGCCAGTTACGTCTAAAGCTTTTATGGCAGAGGATATACGTAGGCAGTCAAAAAAATAAAACCCCACCGTTGTTACGGGTAAAACGAATCGAAGCCTCGACAAATACCTGGCGTATCGCCCCTAGTTCTCAGAATTCCTGGCGAAAAATGATTGAGCTCTGCCAAAAAAGCTCCCGACATTTTCGTCGTTGATGTGCGCTCGCTCTCACAACGATGCAGAACGTATAAACTGTCGACGGGAACTATAAAATAAATGCCTACTCAACTAAGAATATTTTTTTATATCGTATCAGGAAAAAGTTTTTTTTATATTACAGAAATCACCACTCTCGCTCGTAAATAGGACCTCTTTATAGCTTCGAATCATAAGAATGTTATTGTTATTTCCAATGAAGATTTGTCATATTTTGTCAAGGGTAATTGGTGGTTGAAGCGGCCAGAGAATTGACGTGCCGTCGGCAATTGGTTTGTCACCAACATTTGGTCAAATATTTTCTTTATCGGTGTACAGAAATCGTTTTAGTTTCTTCTATTAAACTTGGGCCTCCATTACGATTCGGCTTTGTAGGAAACAACTTTATTATTCAATTACAGTAAAGCTGCTTACTGGGGATTTATTACAACCTATTTTTTCTTTAGTCAGGTCATCGCAAGACTATGTTACCTAACATCTTGCTTTTAGAAGAAAATTGCTCATCTTCGTGATATTCTATTTTATATTTATCTTAGTTTTCCACTGCTTTTATGTGTGAAACTGGGTCAACTATTACCTCCGTTTCACAATAGCCTCCCCGCTCGTAATAAACAACTTTATATTGAAAGAACAAATAACTTTGTCGAAAAATTGAAATACCACAAATGTATGTAAAGTTTAATAAAGAGTAGCCTATCCTTTGTGCTTTCGAGGAACTATTTCCATTATCTTGGTAATGTTCAATATAAAATATGTACAAAGTAAATATTTTTCAATATCCACGCTTCCATATTGTAAATTGAAGTAAAACGTGTGTGACGTTGTATTTTTCAATATTATGATATTCTTTGTTGGAAGTATTGGGTTTTACGTTACAATACATATCGAGCGAATCCTTAGTAACTGCAGGGTTAACAGAATTTGAATACGCTAACTTTACAGAAGTCCTATTTCCAATATTCGATACTTTCGGCACCCCTGCGCGGGGCGTATTTAATTGAGTGTTTGCAACAAATAAACACGTAGGACACGTTACATAGTGTGTATCTTTATCATACCAGATACGAATAGTAGTAAAATGAGTAATTTAGTACAATAATAAGAGTAAATTATGTCGCGTAGGCGTGCGCGATAAGGCTCGCTCGGCACCGCGCACTATCTTACGACAACAACTATGGCCGTCCTTTATGTACGCTTATGTTCATTTTAATTATATTATGTACCTACTATGTACCAGCCGTGTGATTTATATGCATGGCCAACACAGAGAGAGCGTTGAGAACAACTGGTTAAGGCCCTCGGATAGCAAAGGCATTTCAAGTGCGAGGTGTGTTTTATTCTATATTCCAAGTACGACATTTGAAGAAGTTTAGAGAAAATAAAACATTGAAATAAAATTCTTTTTACTGGTTCCCGTGACCATGGACGCTGTAAAGGCTGTAACAGGAAAATAAAGATAAAATTGTAAAATGAAGTTTTATTTCTGTCTAATATTCACACAAGTGTCAGAAGTCCGTAAAATAAAACATATCTTTATTAGTCATTTCTTATTAGTACGCGAAAAGTTATGTGTTGAGCATTGGGGCCATCATAACTTGGAATTGAGTGTAAGTGTGTACGTCTACGGATCCGCAGATCCATTTTATCAGACAATCGCTAAGAGACAACACTAGTTACGTATCATGGACCGACAAATTAACATTCGGCATATGCATGCGAGTGTCTCTCGCGGCGCGTTGGCTGAATGTAAACAAAAACACGATATTTACATGAATATGGATTTTGACTCGAGCGCACCGCAAGCGCGCAAAACACGCCTTTACTTATATCAACATGATAATCTTACGCTTTCTCCCTGGTGTGTTTATTTTTATCATTTAATTCATCCATGTCTAGCATGGACTCAAGTATGTTTTCATTATTATTTCCTTATTTGTCTACTAGTCGCTTAGTATGCGTAGTCAACTTTCGAGATGATACTTAACCTAGAAAGGTAGGCACATACACGTACTATGAGCGTTATGGGCTGCCGCTGCCGCCGCTGTGTATGTTATTAAACGCATACACATGCACACTAGAACGCTTCCCTAATTCGGTAAACGAGTGAAGTAAGCGTACGCGTGTGGTTCACCACGTTTGCGTTGATTGCATTCGCCATAGTGCGGCGGTGCGGCCGGCTTATTGTTGACTCGCACTTTATTGTTGTGAAAACTCAATTCCGCAGACAGCTGTCTGCTTACTGTAAAGAAAATTTTACGTACGACGCCCAGTTTCACCGACCTCGTTTGTGTACGCGCAAGCCGATCGAATCGTCATAGTCATTATTTCTATGCGAACCGCCCGCGCCACGTGTCTATGACTAATTGACGTATCGATTGCGCTGGGGTGAGCGATGGAGGCTAGGCGTCGCAGGATGTGCGAAGTGCATTCAGGCGCACGAGTCTTCACGGCCGGTGCTCGGCGCTGGTGCAGAGCATTCGGTAAACAGCACCGGTTCACCTTGACTTTTGGCGCGCACTGAGCTCGCGGCGCACAGACATGATCCACGCTCGCACTGTTTATGTATCGCCATCCCAACCAGTCGAGATCGCAAGTGAACGGACTGCACCGACAATCGGCCTTGGTGCCTTTTTTTCTCGTTACAATATTCGGCAGCCGAATGACGTAATTCGCTTAGACGATTGTGTAAATTGATTCTATCTTTGCCGACGGGGAAGATTTGCAAATTGAATTTGGCCCGTGTATATTGGATCTTCTCCACGATGCGTTTCATGTTGCCGGCGGAAAGGACACTCAATTTTGTTAGTGTCCCGGCGCAAACACGATGTCTTTAGTCACGTTCGCGATTCTTCGTTGCATTTGCGAATTAATTCCGGACCTTGAATTCCGTCGCTCGCGGCTTAATTCGAGTGTGTTTATTGAGCGCAATTCAATGAGAACCGCACAAGCGTTTCGAGCATTCGGTTAGACTTTCAATGCGTTTTAATTATTGTATTTGGAGGCACAGGCTTGTTTGTCGTAAGCCTATAAATTGTGTAGCACGTCTGGCGGAGCGGGGGCAGCCGGCGCGGTAATCATGCTCGCACCGGCTTGATTACTACCATTGTCTCCAGGAAATCCTCGCTCCTTCACCGTTGCCTTTGTCCTGTCCGCGTACCTCTATTAATTTGAAGGTGCCTAAAAAACGTGCTTTAAACTTTGTATTATTCATAGTTTCGTTCCGACGCTCGGTTGATTGAATGCCGTAACCCTTCTTCGTATATAGTAAATTCATTGGGCACTGATTGAATCGCAATCGTAGCCCCTTAATTTGGTAGGGGCGTCGTACTGTGTAGTTGGGTACATGACACGCGAAGGTTAAGCGCGATCATCTGATACGCGGTGCGCTATACGGTAATCTCCGGTCCGTGTGTAGGGATGTTAATTGAGTATTCGATGAGATATACTGATTATGTAGGGCGGCGACCAGCACTAGGGCTGTCGCCCGCGCCGGCCCGTGTAACTACGCCATTTTTTTACGAGAGGGTGGGGTTGCGTGCGTATGAAAGAGGAAGTCGTGTAGGTCGTATTTTTTTGTGTCGGGTTTGTTAGTGTCAGCCCTGGTCCACGTGTTGGGCCATCAATCAATACGCGGAGCGGCCGCCCGCGCGCGGCGCCCTCCGTTCGTCCCGTAACTAAATAACAAGCACACAACCAAACGCATTCACTCCTTAAATTCAGTAACTAACTTCTAAAAGTCCACTGTCGCCTTTTTATAGCTGTATTTTATTGTCTTCCGAGAAACTTTTAATTAGGTTCACGACGACATGTAACAAATACATCGTCAGATAAAGAATACTTTGTTACATACGATAATAGCACTTGTTATTTTTGTTCCTCTTCAATAATCTATCGATACATTTCTACGTACACAAAACCGGCTTTGTATGTCATTATTTTAAATGTTGTAGCGTGGTACAGACGAATATTGGACGTTGGAAAAAAAACATACAATGTATGACATGAATAACTTTTGAATAATAACAGCATATACATATTGTTATGTAAATCTTTTTAAATAATTTATTAAAATGTCAGTTGAACGAAATTATGGATATAGATACCTATAATAAAGAATAAACGAAATTTCTATCTTACCGACCGGTCTTTACTTCCAATTATTGAATAATATAAAACAAGTTTTTGATGTTTCTTCGCCAATAGAGAACTCTTTTTATCTTTGCCAACACGGGGCCCTTAAAGGAATATTTGTTACTTCATCTTACATGTAAGGAATCCAATAAGATACAATTCTTTTAACGAAACATTCATATTATCCACGTACAATTTCCTTGAATCTGTTGTCAATCTTTTTTATTCTCATCTCTGTAGGTAAAGTCGTTGTAAAAAGACTGATCTTCAAAGACACGTGCCTTTGTTTCGATGGCAATTTATTTCACGTACGTATGTTTTGTGTGGCTTGTCGCGTGGGTAGTCGGGCCGTGTATGGCTCGTTTTACATGATCTAAGGCGAGCTACACATTGACAGCAACGTGACGCAGCGACGCCCGAGGTCAGGCGTCTACTACGAACACCGAAATAACGATCTCTAGTTTTCAAGATGAAATGTTTGACAACGAAGTATAAAACGTGAAATAACAGTATTGCGACAAAATGATACATCGAGAATATCAAATCTATCGCTTTTTTGGACGACTTTGGTTAGGTTTATGTGCGATGTATTGGCTGAAACTTGGTAGTACGCCCCCAGAGCGCCCGCGCCGCGATCGATTCGCTTTAAAATTTAATTGTTACGCTTCACCTTGCTTGGCGAGCCGCACTTCGGATATAAACGTGAGACACGTTTTCTGTCTTCCTATTATAAGTACTTCCTTTCAATTGTAACTACAACATTACATGCTGTAAAGAGTTGGTAGTACCGCCCGAGTGCCGGCACATTGCATGCAAATTACGTATTCGTTCCATTAAAAAGGTTATTCATATTGCATTTTAAAGTATAAATAATTTGTTTTCATTGCAAAATCGCACTTGGAGGTTGCAGTTATTTTTAGGAATATAGAAAGGACTTTTCGGCACTGACGTTTATAATAATATTATTTCTAGTACACGGTAATGTGTAGAGGGTCTAAAGGTATGGTACCTCCCTCCGCCAGATGTCAGTACTTACATAATACAAAGTAATGCTCCAGACACTCCGAGCATGATTTTACGACTGATAAAATAGTGTTAGCGACGCGTTCGTGGCATAATGAATGGCCTGCTTTGTTTTTTGTTAATCTTTTGAATCGAGTGAATGTGTCGTGTGTCGTAATGTCATAATATTCTGTATGTTCATGAGAGAACGAACTGTTTGTAGTCACGATTATGCTTTGTATGTATGGCCCTGTTGTCTTAGCTCGATTAAAAGCGAGAACATGGAACTGTTGAAAGTTTGAGTTCTATTTTTGAATATGTATTATTGTTCTTCAGGTTTATTTGTCACTTAATCTGTGATTTATCGTGAAAATGTACGATTCTGAGCCTTATTCCGACTAAATAAACGATGACGTTCTTACGAAGGGTAATGTAGTGCTTCATTATTTGTGGCCTAAGTGCTAAATTTCATTAAAGATACTATAGTAAAACCAAGACATCAATATCACGCAACTAAATTCACAAAAAGTTTTTATTTCAATACAAAAATACAGATAAGCTAACTTCTTTATTTACATCAGATACACATAAAATAATCCGTTTACTATTATAATCTTTCGATGTACCAATTACTCATTAAACGCTCAGATTAAAAACAGTCCAACGAGACTGTTAAAGAAATGCCACTACATTCTAACAGATAAGAAACGATATACGACACTGGCTGGTTATTTTATTATAGGGAACCCGGGTAACCGGTAAACCGGGCTGTATTATTTATTGGTCCATAAAATATTTAAAGCACCTGGGTATAGCTATTTAATATAAACGCTCTGAGCAACACGTAAAAATAGTTTAGCGATTGTCTGTTGCCATACGGTTAAGTTTGGCTCGATTATTTGTACATCCGAATGCTTTGAGTGTAATGCCCTGATCGTAAGTGGCGCCACCTGTGGATTAAGGTCGAAGTACTGTAATTAAAATGACGCGCGAATCTCTTGACTTGACGTTTGTGGAAGAAGAGTAACGACTACCTACTCGTCGCTCCTCTTTCACGACAGATATCTCAAGAACTGCAGTCTTGTCTTGTTTGGTTGTGCAGATTGTTGTCTCGTATTCAAGGTTGTCGGGAGCTGTGATAGCCTAGTGGTGTGACCAGAAGACTGTGAAGTCCAAAGGTCTCCAGTTTGGACCCAACCACTGACTTTTCGAAGTTATGTGCATATTTGTGCTCATACGGTGAGGAAACTTACTAGCGTGGTGGACCTTAGCCTAATCCTTCTCAGGTAAAAGGTGGGACAATAAATGAGTTGATGATGAATCAAAGTTATTTGCTTATATTGTGCCTCCTTTGAGCCTCAATATATATCTATATACGTTTCCTTATTCGCTTTCGGTCAGCTTAATTCTTGCCTGAATTTCTAGTCGGCCGCAAATGGCCTTTGCTAGTTCACCGAGCAACTCGGTCATTCATTAGCTAGCTGTTAGTGACTTACAGACGGTAGATACAGCTAAAACGACTACAAAGTATTATAACTATGTATGTATGTGTTTTATCACTGACAATTGTGACGTACACATAATGGTTTATAAATAGGAACACATAATTGCTGTCTGCAGTTACTTATTGAACAATATGTACATATTGGTTTCTATACCTAAGCGAAATTAAATTATTGACTTTAGAATTTTCTTCAATCTATTTTGTTTTGTTGTCTTCAAATATCTGGAACCCTAGTCATTGTAACGTGACGGTGACGTCATTTCTACAATTTTTTGTATTTACTCAGTGAGTGACGTCACCGCGATGATGGAATGGCGGCGGCCGTTTTCGCCCTGCGTTTCAATTTGGCGGGCTTAGTGAGGACATCAGTCTGGCCTTATAAATGAAAGCTGCATTAAGCTGAATAAAAATCTTTTATTCAGGTTAAGCCATAAATCCAGTTTGATATATAAAAGATAATGATCATTAGCCAAGTAACCCGTTTATAGACGAAGTAACAAACAAAGACCCTTGTTTTAGGCGGCTGGCCCTAAAACGAGATAAGATATATTGTACAGAGGTTCAGTTTAACTGGTGTCGCGACAAACATGAGATAAGTTCACACTATCTTAATTGTGTTAATAATTAGCCGCGCCGGTAACGGACGACGTACGTGGCGCGCCGTACTGAGGCCTGAGGGGCGGGTGATATCTATAGACTATACATAGAAGTTACTGTAAGCGTAAATCGTTACCGAATCTTCTTGGTGTCCTATTGAGAACGGGGCTCTCTTTAAGAATTATCGGTGAGTGTTCATGCTAGCCTAGAACATGTGTGCAGACTTAAAAGTTCCTAGGCATGCAATTTTCACTATGCGTAATGTTAAAGCGAGTCATAATATTTATGATTTAGAAAAACCCTCTAAAGTACGTGCACTAAATTTATAATGAATTAATATTATATAATTATATAATATTATTATATAATATAATTGATGCTGAATTAATATTATTAACAATGTTCCATCAAAATTGTCTACTACAAATTATCTTGCTCACTCTGTGGCTCTAGCTATATTCCGCGTCTTAAAATGAATCTTAAATAAACCTTAATATGGTATAAAACTCTTAAAAATAACAATTCACCATACCGGTTTTGTATAAAAGCAACGCGTGATATTTCCAAAGACTTGCTCATACATCAATGTACAGTTATTCCGCCTCATTCGTGTAAACAATCATTCGCAGTACCAGTCTTTAGCGAATAAAAAGTAACACAGCTTGTCTATGCGATGCATAAAGGAGTATTAGAACCATAGAGAACTTATTCTCCGCAATAGACTTGTGTAAACAGCGCGTGGGATGACAGATAACGTGTTATGCAACAATAAGCAGTATAAGCTTGTATTTTTCCAAGCTGTCTTGTCTCGTAAACAATCCCTATAATAAATACCCTTTGATATACCTTGAAAGTGCATTTAAAGCTTTTGTAGACGACCTTGAATAGGACTGTAAGGGCAGAAGTTTATCAGAATTATACTTTGTGTAGACTCGATACAGTTTATATTACGACGGTAACTATCTGATGGTATTGCCGTGCCTAGGCTATCGTGGTTAAGCCCATACCTACTACGGTTTTCAATTGATCTGGAAGCAGTAGGCTACCTACTCTTGCCGAGGTCAATCTATGATCATTCTTTACACATCAACCCTTCTGTGCCTCGAAGAGCACCTTGAGTCGCTCCCGGTTGCCATACGATTACCTATGGCAATCGTTAGTTGTCAGAAACACGTCAAATCTGACAACCATATTCCTGATACTTAGTAAATGGCAGCTTCTTCTCGTAAAATTTTAGTATTTAGTCGCATTTTAGTAGATGTAGACTATAACATAGATGAAAAAGAGAGAGTAAAAAAAGTCTAGAACAATGTCGATATTTTTTCCACTTTTTGCAATTGCGTTTCGTTCCGTCAAACTTCGTTTTTATCGTCTATTCTTGTATATAATAAGTTTCAACTTTCATACAGAACGGAGCCCGACATTCGGAATTTCTCTTGTCTCTAATCCAGCTCAGAACTATAAACTTTTAACATTATTATATCTAGTGGAGTTCCACTGTTCACGCAAGCGACCGAGGAAGGTCGAGTGTAGGGCGACAACGGCGTCGGTCGCCAACAAAATGCATTGATCCATAAAATATACCGGGTGACTTTTTTTACCGTCTTGATAAAAATAGGGGGTGATGGGTAAATGGAGTAGAAGCCTATGGCATAGTTATTTTACATTTTTTTTTGTTTTAGACTCATCATTTAAAATTTGTCTACTAATATACACGAGTAATTTACGACCAATTTTTCATATTAAAACATAAATGTTTAATTTTCAGAGAAATTTTAAAAAAATAATTCAAATAATTCAAATTCGTAAACATAGTCACCCTAATAAACAGGCGGCATATCATGAATGATATCGTTTCAAATAGGTAAAACTAGATCTTCAAACAAACGCACACGTGTAGCCGCCAGCGATTTTCCGATGCTGACACAGGATCCCCGCTCCCGCCATCCCGCGCTGGACCCCCACTGCCCTGCAGTCCTATTCTAATTATTTTAAATAATTTTTAGTCACATACGATTAGGCACTCAGTGACGTCGCGTGATCTATTCGCAATGTTTACGTTACCGCGCATGTCACCGTCGGTCGCTCACTGTGATAAAAGTGATTAACGTAAACAATAAACATGTACGAAAATAACAATGTAGAGTACTTATTTAGTAATGGTGCAGTGTTATATCATGTCCCTTGAAAGTTTAAATGGTGTACGGTGAAGGTATACAGGACCAAGTCATCTGCAATCTCATCTTCGACATTCGGACTGTCGATTCAAACGAATCCACAAAAAACTCGTCCCTCCCATCCATAACATTCCATCATCGATATAATGTTAGAGGACGTTCCTTTGAATTATTTGCGGGGAATGAAACCTACTTCCAGAGAGAGAGAAACTGTGGACACTGTGATTACTGCGATATCGCTCAAAGGTACTTTTTTTTAAATTTGTAATTAAAATCACTGTAATTTGTAATAAGTTGATTTTAATATTTTAAATACGCCGAGTATGTAGTAATTTCTAGTTAACGCATACTCGTACCTAATTAATACTTTATTTTTTCAAAGAAATAATGACAAATGAGAAAGTTTAACATGTAACACACAACTATACCATGCTAAAAGATCATAAGCTCTTTAAAATATGAAGGGAAGATTGATATCTCTACAAAACAATTCGGAGTTTATAAAATCGCAACGGAAAAATGCCTAGGTATTCAGATATGTAGTTACGCTATTTCGCTCGCACTTTTCATTCATTGGAAATCACGGTACACGCAGTGTAGGCATCTATTTTACTATTACACACGCGCCGTGTAGGATGTTCTCTTTTTCTGGATTTTCTTGGATTTTCAGAACTCCCATAATCAAAATGCTATTACAGAAATAGTCTCGTTCGCAGATTCCGTTCTATACATATAACCTACCCTATAATTATCGAGACGGTAAAAAAAGTCACCCGGTATAGGTAGCGAAATGCTCCATCGTGGAATGTGTTCGGAGATAACACACATAGATGCTGTAACGTTGAACGTGGACACGTGTGTGATGGTTGATAACTGGATTTCAAGATCTATTCAAATATAAATGGCTTTGACTATTTTTACTGTAGTATGTTTGTTACTTTTTAGGTTTCAGTCTGCTGCGCGTTTTGATTAAACATCTATCAGTATAGATATTCAATCAACATTCTTATCAGAATAAAAATCAGTATTCTTACACTTATGCGATTATCAGACATAAAGAAATTACTTTTTATTCACTTCAAACTGATTTTATTTATTAGTAGATAACATTATCAATGTTTAATCCCGACGTAATAGAACTTTTACAACATGGGCAGTTACGGGTAATTTTCCCATCCCCGTGAACCCGCGTTGTTTCGTTACATTGAAACTCTACGTGTTACGTGTAAGAGAAAACGTAGTACAATTTTCTAAACTTATGTAATTTTAAATATGTCGATTGTTTGTAATATTATTACCTACAAGCGAAAATAGACCTACGTCAGCTTAGTTTTGATCGAGTATTGTATCCACAGAATTATGTCATTCAATGTACCTGTAGAAAATAAGCTTTTTGACATAATTTTACATACACAAGTACACTATACTAGTTTCGTCAGTAATTATTAATTATGGTATGTAATTCAAATATATTTAACTGTGGACTATGAATCATCCCACATATATCAGAACAATCACTGTCAATCTGCTTGAGATGGACGTGATCTGGGTGATTGATATACATCATCATTTGAAACCCGGATGCTGTACTTTTCGATACTCACGGGAACATGGAGGGTGGCGCAGGACCACACATTTATCTCTACTAACGGTGAGACAAGTTCTCATGACCATACTAATATTAATTGAAGTTACTATTATGAAAATGGTTAAGAAAACCTGGAGGCAAAAAACTTGGATACAAAAATTGTGGCTCCGAAAATCTATAACGCTATCTAGCTCCGAATAGCAGAAACTCGTATTAAAATACGGAAAACTCATAAATATTTATTTTGTGATGTGACAGATGTGACCTATCATGCGGTTGTATGAAACTAACCTAATGGCTTGTTACCAGTTGGGGATCAAAATTTCTTTAGACATTAATTTGATCCCCAAAAAACAATACCAACAATGGTCCACAAAAAAGAATCAAATCAAATCATTTATTTCAATTAGAACAATACAGGTACTTTTGAATTGTCGAATTAAATTGAATTTAGTTGCAAGGTTCCAAAAGGTAGGTCTTATGGAGAAGAACCGGTAAGAAACTCCATAGATACTGTCAATAATTAAAGTTACCGAACTTTAGCATGATGAAATTTTGTATAAGTGTTTCAAAGGTTGACATGTAATATGAGTTGGTTAATGAGCAATCTTTTCCCAGAATAGATACTTTGTATACAATTGACAAGACAGAGTGTACAAAATTAAACGAATAACTACATAAATTACTTTTCGTGCAATCAGCTTAACAGTTTTCGCTGTAGTGCAGTCTTATAGTAACTTTGTTGTGCTAACAACTAAGTAGGCTACCACGAACTGGCTCTCGCAAACAATTGTGTTGTAGATAAACGTCTTCCTAATTTTAAACATGTGGCATAGCGTTCTAGAAACAACTTGTTTATGACCTGCCACATACCACAGATAATATCGGTACCAATGATTCCAGCCAGTACTTAAATAACTGACGGAATTAGTAAACAACACTGAAATATTCCCAAAAGTTTCCATCAAAATAATATAGACCTTTTATTTGAAAATTTCAGATTGGTTTTAGGCTTAGATGGATATAAAAAAAAGGTATATGAATCACATTATCAGAGCTTATTAGCAAGAAAGTAAGAAAGTGTTGAGATGGCTGAGTAAGGTAGTTTTTTTTCTGTAGATTCAGTCCTACACATTGAATTATCATTATTTCGGTAATAATGTTGCTACGTCACTTACTCTTAATTTCAAAATATTCTATTTTTTTTTAAACAGAATTCTCAGAGTACCGAGCCGCTCTTTCGGGAATGTCAATGAATTACTAATAACTCAACTAAGGTGTTCAATATTGCCTAGGCAATGTGCGGTCACCGAGTTGAGTCAAGAAGGAATAGTAATTACTACGTTGTGCCTACACAAAAGTGCCTAACTCAAGTTTCGCATACTTGTCAAATTAGTAGGTTTGTCTCTAAACCCTTTGTTTTGTGTAATTTCGAAACTAAATGGGTCTTGATGGGTATTAATTACTTGCGAAGACTCGTTTCGACAGCCGAGATCCATTAAATTATTGCATTATTTCGGAGTCATCAATGTTGACACTTTTAATACGTATCATTAACGATATACACGTTTTTGTAATCATGTTTTTGAAATAAGTTGTTCCATTATATCGGACCTTCATTAACCTTCTTTTTACAAGCTACAATTATCTTTATTTGGACCTAGTTTTTCTATCTCGACGACATAAACCTCGTTTGACCTAACAGACATGCCTTGCCTTTTTCATATGTATGTTTTAAAACGACGTCAATATGGGCTGGAATACGGTATGTATTTGAGAGTAGAGACAATTCAATGTTCCACAAAATCCGACGCATCTCAGCACTAAAGCAACAAAAACCGTCTGTGATGCTGAAAGCCAGACGCCCTCGAGTGCGGCTCTGATGCATCAAAATAGTGGTTCGCTTTCAAAGGCACGGCGGAACGCGCCGGTACCCGACCAAGTTCCTTGAATTTATAATTGTTACCGGCTGCTTGTGGCGCGTGGCGTGCCGATCTTACTCACACGCCGCGTAATTAGCCATCTCTCATCTACTCTTTATTTTGTGACTGGCAATTCGCCTTCAAAAGCCGTAGTCACCTTCCTTTATTAAAACGCCTTGGACCGTTCTCGACAGTAAAGTTGAGTTAACTCAAGTAACTTTCTGAACTGAAAAAACTCGGTATTATTTTACCTTGGCAAACTTAAGTTCTTACGGGCCGTTGTTATTAAGTTTTGTAGTCTATTTCTATTTTTATTTATTATTTAGACGTCGCTGTGTTTCTCTCTTACGTTGCTTTGCCAAACCGTGATCTAAATATGTGACCTTAAGGTCGATTAACCTCTAAAGCGGTGTAAAATGTCTAAATGAGAATGTTTCGAGACGGTTGGCAACAAAATTTTGCCAGCTACAGACTGGCTCAGCAATTATTGCCTGCCCTCAAATAACATTATAATGGTTGGCTGACGACGTGCACATTATTTGTCCATTACGCCACACGACGGAACCTTACCAGGGCTGTATCGATGCAAACAAATCTAGATTATACAAACGAACGGAATCAAATTGTTTTTGAATTTGGATTCCTCAAATGAAAGGTGCTAAGAAATAATTATGATCGTTATCAGGCGTTGCTAAAGGGCGTAGTCATCGATGAAATCACGTCGTTTCCTTAAACTAATCTAGAAGAATCGTTACAAAATATGATTTTAAAAAAGTATTTTTTTATGGTTTCGTTGTAGTGTCTAGTTGGGATCCAACGTTTAGATGTAAAGCATCATTATCGCTGATAGCCAAATAGATTTTACAAAGAAATTACAATTTCCGAGGAATACAGTAACGTTTATACACATCTTGTAGCCATAGTGAATTCTCGAAATTTTCACAACATATTGAGAAATATTTTATTAATATTTATTGCAATATTTTTTGCACTTATTTCTATTTTATAATGACTTGACAAGCCCTTGTGTTTCGATTTATGGCTATTAGGAGAATTACCGAACTTCCTCCTTTCTTTTTAATAGTTTTTTTTGTTTAACTTTACTTACCTATTGTTCCCTTATCTCCTGCGTAGAACAATTGTGATATCTTCAATGTTGAGTAATATTTATCATATTTCATTGAAATATACTTACTCACGTTATGCTTTGTAGGGTTGTCGAGTGTCACGTTACTTAATAAACATGCCTGAAGTCTCTTTCTAACCTTAACTATTACCAATCTCTTGCTCTCTCTTAAAATCATCATTATGTCTGTATGTGTAGTCCGAATATCATTCAAATTCTCTTATTTTTCAACCTCACCTGTACTTCCTATTTCTATCATCACCAGCTTGCTAGGTGTATACAATGTATGACAGCCCTATAAGATAACTTGTTTGCCAACCCATCCATTGCGACGTGATGTATTTATTATACGCACATCTTCGGGCGTGGCCCATTGATGGATGGTGTGAAATTAAAAGCCGTTCAGTGTTGATTACGACTGTAATGGCCGTTACAGCTTTACTGTTTATACATGTACGTATCATTTGGGTTCTTTTTATATCGTGCTTTGCGATTTCATGCCCAATTTCTATTTAATATAGTTCAGTTTTCATTATAAACAAATTTGTTTCATGTTGTAGACCAAAATTTGTTTTTGTTATCCTAAAATTAATTACTTTTACTTCTAAAGTAGGCTTAATATTATATGAGACAAAAGCTTCACATTTGATATGAAAACGTCCTAACAATTATTTCCATGATTGACAAAAACGGTATAGCCCATAATGAAGCAAAGCAACTATTTGGGGCACTGTGAGTAAAAACGATTCTAATACTAATACGAGCTATACTGGTTAAGGTTTGGGATCGAGATACCGAAGGTTATAATAAATACTTGATTATAGATATTACAGAATATACTATTTTAACCGTGTCAGGATGAAAATAATTCTGGAGAAGTAATTATAGACAGAAAGGTAG
The DNA here is from genome assembly GCA_905163465.1 of Craniophora ligustri. Taxonomy (NCBI): domain Eukaryota; kingdom Metazoa; phylum Arthropoda; class Insecta; order Lepidoptera; family Noctuidae; genus Craniophora; species Craniophora ligustri. Next base: position 1,778,644 of record LR990963.1, read on the forward strand.
AGCGTTAGACGGTGGTGGACCTGATAGAGATAGATTCAAAAGGTACAAAAAGATTGAATGATAACAATGTTGATAGTGCATATAATAAGGGTATAAAGTATCTACTTAATCTAAGGGAAGAGACAAAAAGAATAAAAAAGGAAGGTAAATCCAATAATAAGTCCGTATGAATCGTAACATTTGATGTCGTCACACGAAATTGTATAGCCAAATATCAACATCGATAAAGCAATTAAAACAATATCAAAGGGCCGCCCAAAAAATCTTTGTCGAAAATGTATCAAAACATTTTACAAATTGTTCAATTTACGCCGAAAATTATTGGATCGCCCTTTTCGGAATACCCTTTGAATTTGATAAAAGTTACAACGAAAGACCCGGCTGTACACAGAGTAACAAAATTGAGGGGTGTGTCCTCACGAAATATTCTATTGTCTCAAATAAAATAGCAGAGTTCCTGGCGCAGTTCTCAACACTGTACGCCTGACACATCGGAACGACGCTTCCCTATTTCCCAACATTTCTGACGTATGATTTTTACTAACTCGGCTGCCAACTCCTCTTGGCTATCAGTTCGTTACCGCGGCGGTTCTAAGCCAAGTATCCCGCCCACTGCGCGCTTGTCTTCATATTTCTCTATACCACTACACATATTTAATCCTTATTTAATGCTCCAACGTCTAATTCAATGGCCCGTGTATATAAAACAAGTTTAGTTCTCGACTTACTATCAGAAACGGGCGTTCGGAACAAGCGCAGCAGGAGAATAGGCTAGCTATGTGAGACAGGTACGACATTCTCTAAGCCGTCCGTGGAGCGTCACGCTCAATAAATCCAACAAATCCAGTGCCGTTAAGTGACAAAGAAATTTGTGGTAGCAATAATGTTCTAATGATATCACGCGATACGCCTCGAATAACCAAGCCGCTAAATGCCCATTCTCACGATACTAGCACAAAAACTCCCCGTACAGCGTCGTTCCGCACACCCTTCCGCGATTATATTGTTGCTAGAATTCGGTGTTAATTCTCTATCGTAATTACGAAAGTTTTTATAGGCGCGTGTGCTATGTGTTAGTAGGTTTATTACGACATTATGTAATGGTTGGTGCAGGCCGCCTGTCCAGGGCTGAGCGACGTGGAGCGGGCGCTGCGGAGTTCACTCTAACGGTACGTACCGGTACCGGCCCACTAGCGACGCCAAGTCTCGTGCCCTTCTTTCGATACGCCACAGTCTGCAGACCAACACAAAAACATCTATCCTGCTGCGCATCGCTAAATTAATACTTCTTGTTCGAGTTGTCACAATTCTGTAGAAAGTTTAAGACTGTCGCGTACGTGTCTTTATCGCTTCCCTAATTACCTCGTTCAAACAATCGTCTGGAAAGCGGTAAAAATTCTAACGCCCGCCGTCGACACGAAAGTCAATTCTGGTGAATTTGCATAAAGCCCGAGTCGAGCTTTGACGTTTCGATTTTCGCTTAATTAACGCTCGTCGAGGGTTGGCTTTCGACGAAAGAAAGAGTTAGATTTTCCTCTCGCTCCCGTTCGTTTCCGTAGCCCGATGCCTTCTTCATTTTGAATTTTAGGTCGGACTTTATTCCGAGGCAATAAATTGATCGTCGAAGTTACTCCCGTCTTTTGATAGTCAAATAATTTTATCTTCATCAAGGTCCCATTTTGTTATCGTGGTGTAATGAAGACATTTCATTTTGGAGGAATTATTTTCTCGTCGTTGGGATGGTACGCTTTCGATTACGTTTATGGAATGGTCATGTGCGTCGGATTTGTAAACAGCTTGGCTGGCAGCGGAGCGGTGCGGCGTGTGCTCGGCGGGACGCGCGCGCCGTACGTGACTGTAAGATGACCGAGGAGACTCGTCGACTATTTGCATAATAAGCCCGTCCGCCGCTCCGGGAGATTAAACTTTGGCGTATGACGTCCTGGCTGCAGCTCTCGTATAATTCAATAGTGGCAAACTGATTTCCAACTCCCTATCTAGCCGTCGTCGCCCCGCCGCTCGTGATTGGATGCACCGATTTACGTTCTGACTACGTAGGGAGACAGCCTGGAGCGATTCATCCTGTAACAGACTCCGTCTTTGTCACTTCATACATGCGAATACGAATTTGAAAGCGGAAATTATTATTCCATATTTTTAACATCCACTCCTACCTTTGTAACTAATCTATTGTTGTACCTAAACTGAATTGATATATGCTAAGTACAATGAGTTGAAGGCTCACGTGGATGCACGTTTAAAAGGCCATTAAAATGTCACAGGCTTGATGTGGGTAAACTGAACGCGTCCCTCGAGGCGGTACGTCTAATTAATTATTGATAGTTCTTGAAGCGAGCGAGCGATGCGACGACGGCGACGCAGCCTGCCCGCAGTGCGAGCGATGTGGAGCGGGCGACCACTGTCACGGCCACTGTTACAAATTTCGTTATTAGTTCGGAAGTGAGCGCTGAGCGTCGCATCGTCTCGGCGGGGAGGCCGCTGCCACCGCTCCGGGCCTAGCACTCTCTTTGTTTGTGCACTGCTATTTGGAATGCGCGGCATCTCTCTTCCGTGTATGGACCCGTCCCTCTCCGGACGAGGGTTGTCGGGTCCGGCCGGTAATAAATGCCCGTCCGGCCCACTCCACCATTTCACTTTTCTCAATTTCGTTGACCCCATTAACAGAGACGCGCTCCGTTTGGCTCGCAACCCTCTCGCGTGCCGTTACACTGTCACATTCATTGTCAATTAAATACTTTCCGCTCCTAAGTATGAAATTTTATACGGACGGTTTAACTTTAGTATTTGATATATCGGTGCGAGGCTTATTAACGCTCCGTCGGCTCCAGAGTATTCTCGCGTCGTTTGAGAACACGGAGACGAGACACCGAAAACACTCGAAACCCTCGACAGATCTGCGAGCGATAGGGCTGAGGCTGAGGCTCGGCGAACGCTGCATTACTCGCGAAGCACTCAAAAAGCAATACGATGCAGACTTATGAACTACCGCGTCAACGTCTAGACGGGATAAGAGCGACACGTTGATATCGATTATGCAGTTAAGAGAAATTATGTAAGTAGGGAGAGGCGCGGAAAGCCCCCCGAGTCGTCCCCGGGGACGGGACAAAGCGTGGCTCGCTTCTTAATTACTTGTGACGCTACAGATATCTTCCCTCGAATGCGGTAAAGGGTGACATCTGACAGGCGGAGGTCGTGCGCGAACGCGAACTTGGATGTCGCCGCACTTCCCGCCGAAACTAATGTGCCTGCTGCCTACCGCCCCGGCCTTTGAACATAATACGCGCCCCGTTATGAAAACATTATGATGCGTGGCGCGTGCTCTGTTAATTACGCCGGAATGTGATGTGTATATTATCTGAAATGAACGAATACTTCAGCTGTATCGGCTTACATAACTCCCTGTTCTCATTATTAATTTTTAATGAACGCGTGGACGCTGCGGGTTTTCAGATAATTTTCGATGAACACTAAACGTTGGAAATTGTAGTTTCCAGTAGAGGACGATTTGCTAGTAAATCTAATGTTTTGTCCACAACGTGGTGAACTTTTACAATTCAATTTGAGCACTCCCGTTATGTAGTTCGAATTTGTAGATTGTTTTGTTCGCTTGTGTAGCTGTAATAATAATTTATAAAGTTTCCGATGTCGGGCCGTTGCGGTCGGATGCCGTTGGACACGAAATTCATTTAGAACCGAATACGAATAGCAGAGAATGAATTTACATGGAAGCAATCAAAATAAGGGGTTGCGCAGCGACGCTTATTGCTGAGTTTGATTTAATTAGTCCTAATAATGGGATGCGTAAACTGTTTTTCGTGGTGCCGTGTGGTTTATTTCACTCTTTTCGTGAGAGATGTCTGGGAGCTGTTGTCGTCAATCATCGTTCGCGTCGTCGCGTACATTTGGGAGTGTTCGCTAACGCACGTCAATTGCTATCGGCATTACCGCCGACGACGGTGAATGCGGGCGTTGTATCGCCATTAACTCAGTTCACACACACATGCACACGCAACTCTTTGTGCCACACGCCACTTAATATCGACTGTCTATTGTGTATGCGAAAATTTCTCGAGATAACGATGCAACGTCACCGAGCAACGCAATATTGTCGAGATAAGAACGTTTCACTTCACTCCTCGAGTTTCGGACGCCGAATGTTTCTTCACACAAATATAAACTTCCTTCGAGACGGCAGGATGATGAAATACAAATACCGAAACCGCTGCCTGGAGATTCGTCGCCATTTTGTATGGTTTTTTGTCAATAACCACAAGAAAAAAATGTCCAAGCAATTTTAGTGGATACAGTGGCTTTTTTTTCTATAAATTATACGGTTCAGACGATTGCCTAATCAGGAAATGCAAATAGAACAATAATAAGTAGCTGTAAAATGATACTCTATCCAAAATATCAGTCATTTATCTGTCCATTGACCCTGATTTAGCTCGTCTATTGAAGCGATTTCGATTACCAAAAAGTCTAACAAGGTCTTAATACAAACTATCACTGAATACGATTTTGCATAAGACGTTCATCATATCCCATTTACCCTTCCTCGCGGGCTGCCACCCCACCCGCTGCATTCCATCTCGTATCTACGACACGGCACATATTTGCTGCTGATTAATACGCGCATTCAAAACGCATGTCACCAGCCGACTCTAAATACCATCAGTCTTAAGTGACCCCATTCCTACTATATTCACGTCGGAGGATAGTGTAGTGGTGTCATCCAAAGCTTTTTGTTGTTAGTTACGTTTTTTGTCGGACTTACCATACAGTCGTGTGTTAACGCCACCGGTTTTTGTAAAAAAAAAGTGGAAAATACCGAGTCGTATTTAAAACTGCGTACCTTTTACTTCCTTGTCGGAATCTGTTCAAGCGTAGCAGTAATTTTAAAGTGTAAAAGGTATGTTTAAGAATGTTATACAATATTAGTCCCTAAATGTAATAATGTTATTGCCCGTGAGATGATGAGATCCACAGAACATAATTTTAAAGAGGTTTTATCTGTTCTGTGATGAAATGATTGAAATGAAATGATTGTTTATTTCTGTAAATAGATCTTTTTAAAGACACTTTTACAAGTCATGTAATTTTTTTTTTTTTAAATATCTAGTTGGCATCGGCATTTCCTAACTGACGACCTCTGAGAAGAAATGCCCAAACAAACTCAGAGAATCATGGTCTCTTTTAAAGTCCAAACATTTGTGATGATGATGATTATGATGAGATCTAATGGCCTATCTACGACCCTCACCTGGAATCCAAAAAAAATTTACGGTGTTATGGGAGAGTACAAAGTGTATATTTGTTTGAATTGAAAGCACCATCTAAAGATTCGTGTCTGTGGTTTTCTATGGTCAACATTTTCTTCGTTTTGGCTCTTTCTCACAATAGTTTTTTTAGTTTTTCTTGGTTTTACATGAGTTTCAGGTAATATTAATTTATTATGACGAGCATTTATCCTACGAAAGTCATACATATATATACGAAACATTTCGAGGAATAACGTTTTAAGTGGTGTCTACTACTTATCTTACTTTGTTTTCCTAAACCACTCCAAAGATAAATGTTCGCAATTAATATTTTAAGTCTTATTCTCTTGAGTAATTATATGAAATTTTCGAACTTGGCTTGATACATTGCCGTGTTAATAGGACGAGAAAAGTTGAACGAAGATGCACTTTAATTTCTCATCTTATTCTTTAATTATTATTATTTATTTCTTTTACAGACATAATTTGCTAGTTTGACAGTTTAATACTGCAGGTTAAGATTTATTGCTTTAAGATTACCTACCACTGTAAGTTTATTTTGCTTCTAATGGCATGAAGATGTGTAGGTATAATGTTAAAATATTAAAAGCAACTTTAGTCGTGTGGGACATCGTCAAACTTTGCGCCAACCTGTCTGCGCTAATCGACACGTGCCGACCGACTGAATAAGTTGGTTCAAACATTGGTTCCAACACTATTTCACTGGCCAAGTAACGTTGGCTCCAAGATTGGTCCCGTGACACGCAAACCGTCTCCAGTCTATCACGTAGTTCTATTCTTATTCGTAGGTTATGGGAAACACATAGTCACTACAATTCTCAGGATAAAGTCACGTATTTATCATTTAATATGACTTTGTATAACGTAGTAACTGGCTACCACGACAGATTGAAAAATAAAAAAGAGGTTTTAAATAGGGTGGTTACATAAGTGAAATCTAAATAATTTATTATAATTATGTTATAATGTTTCAAATAGACGTAGACTTAGTCAGTTATCCGAGAACACAATGATGGAGAGACCTGTTAATTAAAAGCTCTGAGTTCTAAAGCCTCACGTACGAACTATCACAATTTTTTCTCACAAATTGTTGGAGTGGATACGTGAGGCAACGATTTCTGTGTACAACGACCATCTGCGGTTTGCCTCGCTGCCTCGCTAGATAAGAACGTGACTCCATCTATCGTTACTTTACATCTGTAGCTCACGGCTATATTGGAAGGAAATATCATATAACTATGTATTTCGGTCTAGTTACAGAAAACACTGTTCTGTAACCAAATATTGGAATATTATTTACAAAAATTATAAACTTGTATCTCACTATAATGTATCCATCATCTTAAACTCTCCAAGCCCTTTTTGGGTCGTTATCGAACTGCTTACTATAACTGGCAATCTGGAAATAAACGCGTGTTTTAAAATCCAAACGGATCTAGTCATCCGCCTGGATAGTAAGCATCCTCACGTGTAAGGCTAATTTTGCAAAATAAAAACCATTTTTCTATTCAAACCCAACGAGTTAATCGTTTATATGTATTTTATTAGAAAAAAAACTACAAGGGCCTTTCACGAATTGCGCATATTATATCTTGTATAAGTGAAATTAATCTGTTCTATGTACATTTAGAAAGCCCCTGTGAATGTGAGCAAACCATAATTTCTCTGTCTAACCTTTGAGCCATGTAATGTAATAGAATTATACGCTAGTGCGCAGTTTCCAAGTACCTCGCTAATACTTTATTATGAAATCCGAGCATTGTAACATAAAAAGGTCCAATCTCCATCAATATGACCCTGCAAAAAACGTCCTATTTTACTAATCTAAGTGGGTATATGTGGCAACATGAGAAGAGACCGAAATGGTCTGTACCAAACGCTCTCTCTAAAAACTGGAAAATATGGGCTCTTACTGTCCAACCGCTGGGCGAAGGTATATTTCACTGGAGTTAGTGGCTATCTCCCGTTTAGTTATGTTATGAATCGATTTGCTCACTGCTGTTTCTGGGGATAGATAGCGCAGATAGTGTCAAGATGGATTCTTGGAGCATTAAGGTTTTATTTGCGATAATCTCTTATGTGGAACCCAGGTATTATCTGCTTTATGGTATAAAGTCATTGAAGATTACTGTTCGGGTTGGATTTTATATATAATTCAACAATATTATGCCTACAGACGTTTTAAGCTGTGGTAATTAAGACTTTAAGTGTCTCATTACGGTTGTAACTGTTATAAATCCTTGTGTTCATGTTTTGGTAACTATTTCGATTCGCAAGCACTGGAAATTAATTTCCCTAGCACACAGAATCCAACATTTGAGTCTAGTTTACTCAACTATATTACCCTAGCGGTTGATTATAGTCTGTTATCTTTTAATTGTAGAGGCTTGTTTCAGGCACTGCAAAGCAATTTCCTAGAATTGTCTGAACCTGTTGAAATTAATCTATTAAAACCTCATTTTTGAATGAAAACATAGTAAATATAATTTCAGAACTATATTAATACTTGGTAAGTGGTGTTTATAATGAGTAAAACTTGGGCGTTCGATCGAAATATTGGTAGGTAGGGGCGTATGTTTATCTTAATGAAGTCAATGCACTCCCGAAAGCAACCAATCTCCCAGAACTACTCAAGTCAACTCATACAAACAAACACCCCAATATAATATGTAGAATACGTACTAATAAAACAAAAGTGGATGTACCCTTGTCTATCACTTCGCTATTACCGAGGGAGCGAGCCAGCACGAAAGTTATCGCCAGAGCGATTTCTATTCATGACGCGCGCACGCATTGCGCCGTGTTGCGTATACTTTCTAAATTAGCCGGGGCACAAATCAGATTCACTTCACTTGGTGCGAATAGGACGATTTATGGCTCAGTATGCCGTTGATTATATTATGCCTACTCGTATGAATGTTTGGTTTACTTCAATTGCTTTGTCAGATCACAGATGTCCTGGATAAGGACCATTTTACGAGACTTCGGTGATCGTTTGTGTGTCACATACGCTTTTTTTTTTCCAAGAATGTTCTTGTTGAGTGTTGTTTTGTATGAATTCGTTTACATGCACAAATATTAACACCCCGACTCTGTAGGTCAAACGAATTGGTTCCGTTCGAGAATTAAACTTGCCAGTTGGGCAATCACCCAACCACTGCATTAGTCCAACCGTTAGCAATTAAGAGAGTATTAAATCAGTCATGAATATAGGTCACAAAAGGCATGATCATGTGTCAACAGATGATAACACACGATTCTTCATACCTTTTCCCAGTTGAAGGAGCTTTTGCCCCAACATTTAATATTCCAGCCAGTTTTCCGTTGAATTTTTTACAATCATATAACATACTCGACAGAAATGTTGAAATGGTAATGTACTGAAAACATCTTGCAAGTATTCCTCGAAGTAATTCCTTTCACAGTAGATTCAGTATGAATATTAAAGTCCCAAGATGCACCACATGATGTGTGATATAGAAATATACAGTAGCATTTACTAGCGACTGTGTTCGTGTAATATAACTGTATTCATGCCTGTTTTATTATAAATATATTTACTACGCAATCAGTGTCAACTTTCACGTTCACAGATTCAACAAAAACTATAATTTACCACTTACTAGCGTTGCATTAATTTCCGCTCGGATAGGTTTGATTAATTAAAGTACTTCATTAGGTTAAAGTTATAATAAATTAGCAAATAATTTTCCCATTTTCATTAATTCCATTATTTTTTATAAAGCAGTCCTGATATTTATGTGTGCACTCTTGCCGCTCATATTTATTGTATGACTAGCATCGCCTTGAGACAAATCCAGTGTATTTGACAAACGATTAAATATATCAGTTTTAATAATGTCAATTTCTAAAGTTTCTGTGTACCCAGGAGATATTCGTAAATTATTTAATTTAGTTATTGCAACAAAATATACTTTGCCATATTACGTTGTTCAATGGAATTCAACTTAATAATAATCTAATTTCTTCCTCGACTTATATACTAACTAGAAATGCGAGATTCAATTCAGGAAACATCCATTTCAGAATCTCAACCTTGCTGTGTTTTCGTTTTACGCAGTGGTATAAATAACAATGGAATAAAATGAACAAACAAAAGTAATATTATCTCATAAGTTTCAACAGTAAGGAAAATAAGTTTCATAATGTAAATGTCTGTAAGGATGGTTAGTTTCGTCATGCCCTAGGGATCGGCACAGGTCGAGCGGAGCGATTACATGACCTTTGATATCTGTGGCATTTCCACCCGCGCCATTATGAATCTGTGGTCCGCACGAACAAGAAATGTGGTTTGTGGTCTCGCACTAAACCCTATTTGACTGGATTAGGTACGTCTGCGAGTTTACATTTAAATGTCTTTGAGGTTGCGATGCTATTTTTAACAACATGCCGCTTCGAGGGTTTCAAAACTCGTATTTGTAAACCGCAAATAACATTGAATTATAAAGTAACATATATTTCGTTAACTATCTGCCATCGTGGACGCCATTCCACGCTATTCCCTGAACGGTAAATTGTCTTGGAACCCACAACGAACTCGATCAAAAGGAAAAATTGCGAAAAAAGCAATATCCAACTTCCTTTCCTAACAAAGCAGAGACAGAAAGACTAAATGAGGCTTGTAACCATAAAGAATATGGAAAATGCAGACGGAAGCTCCCTGTTGCAACAAAAAACGAGAATTGAAAATATACAGCGAGGTAATCTAAAGATCTGTTTATTTTTGATTCTGTGAAATTTGGCTGACGCGACGGCGTGATTGGATGGTTCTGCCTTATCTGTAGTAACGCAATTTACGTCATTGCATTAGGCGCACGTTCCATTGTATCTGTGTCGGCTGTATCTCGTCTGCACAGACCCCAAATTCTCCGAAGGGCCCGCAATTTACTTACCCTCGGTGCGTAAATTGGTCTAGAGTTGTAGTATTATCGCTTCAGAAACTATCGAAGGTCGTATCGCGTCCCTCGCAGTTTTCCTCTTACTCTGCATTGGGCAATTCTGATATATTGACGAGTTTCCGACGGCATTTTGTTGGGCGAAAAAACAGTAAGGAGCCCCCCTCTCTCCCCCGGATCACTGTCGTTGTTTAGCGCCGTGAAAATGGAAGGATATTTTCTTTTCTGGTAAGATTTTAGAACGCGCCCGTTCGCCGGGACATCATGAAATATGAAGCGAACCGCGTGATAAATGAATAACAACGTTTGGTTCGCGATGCCTTCGGACTTCGCGTGATTACATACTTTTTCAAAAACTGTTACAAATTCTTTGTGAAAACGAAAGTAGGGACACGTGTTGGATTATTGAATTGTGTAACGACTTTATCTGAGATCTAAGATTGCGGCTGTTGTTTTTTCGGGAGTGTGATAACGGCTCTGTGGTTTGGTCTGTCTTCGGGGTCGGCGGCGTCAGGTGAATCACGTTTTCGCATGCAAATGATATCGCAACGGCGCGTGCGTGGCGTTTGGTGCGCGCGAGTGGCCGCGCGATTTGGTAATAGGTAGCGCGCGGGGCGAGCGGGCGGCGCGGGTCGTCGACCGCGCTAACAATGCTATCGTAATTGTTTACTTTGGCCCGGCTGACCCGTTAGCTGGTTCTTCACACGCGACTTCGATAACGTGCTCTACGCATCCGATGCACGCGCGTTTGCGCAAATCGTTGCAACCTAAATACTAAAAAAACGGTCCGTTGAACCTACACTGGTTGCTCAAACGTACGTATTCTCACGCCACATCATAGTGTTGATGACCTGTGAAACTCGATTTATGCAATGCAATAGGTGTAATAAAGATGAAAAGGAATACATATAAACACGCTGGCCTATATCAAATAACAAATACAAACTATAACATTTTATTTGCATCAATAATTCTGTCATTTATTTTTGAACGTATGATTCACATCCCCGCATACGTTACCATTGCTTCGGGCAGGCTCCATAAACGTGGTCGTTTATCATCACCAAAACGACTCAACAAACAGAGGAATACGCGCATTTATTAGTATAATTTTTATAGGCCTACATTAGAGTCAACGAACTGTTTATGGGCGAAGCTTCGACGTTGCGAATGTAGTGTTGTGTTCACACAGAGCCGCGATCCGGAGTTATGCAACGAGTATCTACTAATTAAACTGACGATTTCACAACCAGAGGCGTATGTAATTGATTGTGCCACTTCTTTATGGCTTCAACACACGTGAAATCTGTTTGTAAACGGCGACCTCACGTATATAGGTAGGGCTGCCTATGACCTATAATTACATCGCATTGTGTCATGTTGAGCGAGCGTTACCTTAACTGCAAATGTTAAATCAATACCTATTAAGAGCGGAAAATCTCAAGAGTATTTAGATGTACAATGTCGTTACCATGTCGACCAACTTCACAGATTCAAAAACCTATAATTTGCCACTGAGTAACGTTGAATAGGTAAGATTAATTAATTATAGTGCTTCGTTAGGGTAACGTTATATTAAATTAGGAAATGGTTTCCCCACAAATTTAATGTTTCTTTTTTATAAAACGTTCCTGTTATTTCACTTCCAGCTTTTTACTCCCCGGCGATATTTCGCTGCATAAAAGTTGGCGAGTTGTTGGCGGAGTATATTTCTGTCAATCCCTTTGGGAGTGAGAACAGCGTTGTTATACAAAAGGAACTTCCATTTTATTATTTGGTTTCCAATTGCAAAACTACCAAATGTCGCTAACGAAATTTCAATTAAAACGGTTTTGACGGAACCCTATTCCAACAGCGTGCATGTTTAACAACCCTAATTTTACGCTAAGGGGACTCACACACGAGACGCGCGTCGACTTTGCGATTCGAGTGCACGCGGGCTGCATATCTTATTATCGGTCTATATTCGTTTCGGGATTTAAGTAGGTCTATTTATAAGCTTTTAATGATATTAGCAAGTGTACGCTCGCCGTACTAATGTCCGAGGCGTCTTGTGTGTTTTTGTAACAAACGGGATTCGATTTTTTGGAACGGTAAACAAAACAAGCGTAGCGGTTGACATTTTTGATCGTCAACTGTCATATTTTACGGGCTATAAATTTACTTTTTATACTAAAAAACTTGTTTCTGTACTGTCATTGTTCTATATTTAGACTAGATTTTATACTACTGAGGTGGGGATCAAGTTTACATCCCGCCTGATGTTAAGCATTTACCGTATTCTATGGACGTTTGCAACGTTAGGAGTGTCTCTCGTGCGTTGTCGACCCTGTAAAAACATGTTCACTCCTTTGATATACAACCACGTTTAATTTCTTGTCTATTCTATACTAATCATAACTTGAGCGTCGGCTAGCTACCTTGATGTCTGAGACTGACCAGACATTCCCCGCCGTAGTGTGTTGTGACACCCTTTTTCTCCACACTTATCTAATGACACTTGCATTGGTGCGCCCCGATATTGCGCCCTGTCGTCATAGGTTAAGAGACAGAAGGTCAGTTCATAGCATACGTTTCGTTAAGTGTCATATTGCCGTGATGACGGTGATATTTTGTAAAAAATTATGTTCCGATATGATATAGCATATATTAGGACAAGACTTAGTGATTAAAAGCCCGTCTGTGACCAGTTTAACTAAATACGAACGGTAATAGCAATGAACATCATATACATATAACAGGTATTGGTATATAATATTGATTTTATCTGGACGTTGCTACCCGTGACCATGGATGCTGTAAAGGATGCGAAACAACACATCAACATACTGCGATAAAACGACGACTGTTGTTGTTGTAAGTTACTCGTAGATATTATAAACGATCAATTAAAGCTGAGAGCACATTCCCTGCGCGAATTGAGCTAGGTATAATATCTGACAGCAGCACACTAAACCTTCTCCACGTATCTGTTATATCGTTGTCCGGATTGGTCGCGCCGTCCCGCGTCCGTGCCGCGTCTGTTGCCTGCGTCACATCGCTCGCGTCACGTCTCGCCCATTTGTCCGCTAGTAGATATATAGCCTTAGTGTGAGCAAATATTTATGCTATTCATATAGAAAAGTTGGGTCTATGAATTCAATTATGGCGACGTTTGGAAGATCAACTTAGCTACTGCGAGAATGGGGGAGATGACGTTTTGAAGTGGCGATGGATTTTGTCTGGTCTTAAACCGTTGATGTAAAACTTATCTATGTAAGATTTACTATAAAAGGTGTTTTTTTGGCGTACAAGTGGCGCAATTAACTGTGTTTCTGTATTCCAGTGATCAACGATCTTATTGCATAGGTACTCCTTCTTCGATGGCCTACAAGTCAATGTATACCTTTTATCCTTCATTCACTCATACACCAAATAAACTCCCTAAAAAGGTCAATAAGTGTCTATGAACTCGGATTCAGAATCCAAGATTGATATTTGATCTCAATAAATTTTGTTTGTGAACTTTTTGCATATGAATTTTAAAATCCTTAAAACCTTCATGACTATACCTAATAGTCTTTGGAGACGTGATAAGCGCAGTAGTTAAGCAATCAGCTTGTACGTCACGGGGTACAAACGCACCTACGAGAGAAGAAAATCCTAGTGTGGGGACTGGGGGCTACGTTTAAAAAAAAAACCTTATCACTCAATAAAGTCTATCACATTACAGTTTAAATCCCCCCCGACTATAAAACATTGTGGGAACAAAAGACCATTGAAATAGGACAAAGTAAACATGAGCGCTATTTCCCGTGTCATCAGCATATATGTCCGTTATTTCACCATGGCTATGTAACGTGATATCGAACTACTTTTAATTGGTGATTAGCAACAAGAACTTCCCTTTAACTATTGTTTAAGGCTGTCCGCTGACGACGATATCGGTTCTATTTAGAACTTATAATGTAAGGCTACATTCACACACTTATATTTCAGTTTCTCGAAATAAAATTACTGTTTGATGTGTAACATTCGCGTAAGTGAATTAATATTTAAATTCCTTATTTAGAGATTTGCTAATAATAAAAATTTGCTTAAGAAAAATATGGTTTCGTAGCTAAATCACGAGGAATTGTATGTATGTTTTACTTTAATTGTACTTCTTCTTCTTCATTGTCTTATTTGGCAGCAGACTTTTCATTGGGTATATTTTTTAATTATTTTTTAAAATAACTGTAATGACATCATACCTTAGCTCAGGTTAAATTCCTAACCAAGGACATTATACATACATATAGGTACTATGCACATAATCAAAGGAAGAATCGGTGAAGAAACCTGCACACCTAAGATATCTTCTCGACCGTACGTTACCTTTGTTTGCCAACCCGCAGTTGGCTAGCGTGGTGATCTGAGAACTGTGCTCATAAGTTGGACAGGAAATGCCTGTCCAACTTATGAGCACAGTTCTGTGATAAAGGGAGGGGCTTATGAGCTCAGAATCAGCCCATACTATTGTAGCGACATCTATCTCGCCACATAAGAACTACGAACTCAGCGCGATGACGCAAGTAATCCTACATCGCGCAAGTGACATTTGCACGCGAGATTGCATATATACAACCACCCAACATCAACCGTTGGGCAGTAGCCCGCCAGGCACAACACCCCGCCTGGTCGGAGGATCCTCCTTTTCCAATGGAGGGACTACCACCTACTTCCCTCCATACTGGTGACCCCGAGCTGAACATCAACGCAACCTTCGATGACCAGCAGCTTCGCCTTCATCACTCCTCACAGCACTCTCCAGCGCATCACCCTGCCAGCCAGCACCCTTCCGGCTTCAACCCTGACCACACGCCTGTAGCGGACGCACATGCCTGGTCCAGGACCTTCAGCCGGCATCAGCAACTTGGCACAGCACACTGCACTTCGGCCGGTCATCTAGCAGAGCCACTCTCTCCTGGTCGACGCAGCAGCCAGCCACTACGCTTCACTGCACCACCTCGACTCACTGAGGCATTCGCAGCATCACAGTCCCGACTCACCGTGGACTCACCGCAACACAGTCCCGACTCACTGCGGACTACGCGGCAACCTGTTCCGACTCACTGGAATATCACACCTGGCACTGGCAACAACCAAACAACGCTGACTCCATCATCTTCATCAGAAGAATATCGACCTCCGGTCTCGGAGGGGAGTGATCTAGCGACATCTATCTCGCCACATAAGAACTATGGACTCAGCGCGATGACGCAAGTAATCCTACATCGCGCAAGTGACATTTGCACGCGAGATTGCATATATACAACCACCCAACATCAACCGTTGGGCAGTAGCCCGCCAGGCACAACACCCCGCCGGGTCGGAGGATCCTCCTTTTCCAATGGAGGGACTACCACCTACTTCCCTCCATACTATAATAGTATGCTGATTATTCGAAAAAAAAAAACTGATTAAATATATAGTATACTTGAGCTTGTGACCGCGTTAATCTGAACACAGCCTAAGTATTTAACGTAATAACTGGCAGGTTATTTGATTAGGGTGGCTGTTGGGTACATACGTCGCGCTTGTTACCGACTTTCGATAGTTAGGGACATCGGTGCGGCACGTATAATATCGCTTCGAGGTATTGAGTCCCTGCCACCTATTGTGCTTTAGGGTGTACTTTGGAAAACGGATGGTGGAACTGATTTTCACGGTGGTAATTACGGGATTTTGTTTACATGTGTGTGACTAGTGTGTAAATTTTGTGTTTTATGTTAAGAATTTCTTTAATTTCCATTTTATTTAGATTGAAATTTCAATGTAGTTTGGTTTTGTCTTAAATGTCTATCCAGAGTTAAATGATTGATTGCTATTTGCGGAAAAGAAATATATTCAAATAGGGATTTGTTTTTTTGTCTTTTAACTAGACCATTGTGGACTAAAATGTTATTATAGTTTCACCTCAATCATTCTACAAGGTATAAGTCTCTAATATAGGTCTCATTGAAGAGAAGAGAAAGCACACGATAAGCGTAAGATAGCTTAATATTTACGAAATCTAACTTACAATATACTGCTGAAAAATGATTCAAATGCTCCAAACATACAAAAAAACCTAAAACATTGTTAACTTATCTTCTACAGCAAGAGAATAATATAGTGCATTCTGTAATTCTCTACTCTGTCTCCCTAACGATGTCCCTGACATTGAATTCAGCTTCGGAAGCCGCGGCCCGCGTTCTCTCTATACTGCATAGCTTCTATTATGAAGCTAGGGATGCGCCTCCATGTCGGAATAACGAGCGCTGCCAAATATATTTATCTATACTAATGTTTTAAAGCTTCAAACCGTGAGGAATCGAAGTAAGGTAGGGAGGCCTTTGCCCAGCAGTGGGATCAACCGGGCTGATAAAAAAAAATGTTTTAAAGAGGAAAGATTTGATAGTTTGTTTGCATCGAATAGGCTCCGAAACCACTGGACCGATTTGAATAATTCTTTCACCATTAGAATGCTACGGTACTCATGATGAACATAGGCCATATTTCATATTTTTTTAAATATGTTTGTTGTATGAAAAATTCAATTAAAAGTTTTTTTTTGTACTATAAAGTTGGACATATTTAAGATAACATACCATCGTGCCGCTCGATCCTGAAAGGTTTGGCAGAGGTGCACTATGTACTAGGAATGTTTTTTAGGCTCTATGTAATAAAGGACCAGCCTATTGCCATCCAACCGGGCACGAATCCAAACTCCGAGCTGCTACCGAGAAATTTATAGAAAAAACCCAACAACACTTTCTTTGATATTTAAGATAAGATACCAAATTGATATTCGATAGTTAAGATAGTTAAGTTAATTACCCTTAATTCGTTGGTCTTTTATACCGTGAACTGTTAGTTTTTTTGCGTAGCTTTAAACTAAAACATTCTGTTGGTTGAGTTGCCAACACCAAACCCTCAAACTCGGCTTTCAAGTAATTTTTATTCCATCTCATAACCTAATCATCCGCTAAAGCGGGGCTTAGGGAAATTCCCACAAGATGGCGAAAAGATAACACCATGGAACACAGCGACTTTGTAAAATCTAAATTCGTAAAATACCGACCTTAAGAATTCCCTGCACTCGGGTATGGTTTATTAAATTTTCTAGGTCATACGCAATGTTTGAGCTGGAATATTTCAAATCCCAACACTAGTGACCTGGATGTCGATTCAATGTTGCCACTTACCCTACTTTTGAGGGTAATAACCAATTTTCACCGGGAAAATAAGGTAAAACGATTTTCTTTTTGACTCGTAGCTCGAAATACGCGTTGGTAATTTTTGGATATTTTGCATTCTATGTAAAAAGGGGTCGGAAAATTATTTGAAAATTGCTTGTCGATATATTGCTTTTGTTCATAAATGCTCTCCGATCTACCGACAAAGGTGACGACGCGAACGAATACGACTAGGTAAGTAGGTAATTCGAATCGAGTTTATTTGATATTTTTGATCCTAAATGCCAGGACGAGCCATTTAAAATGTTTTATTTGACATTTAAAGTGTTAATTGGCAAACAGGGCGATTAACTTGAGTTATATAAGTATACCTATTTGTACGTTACATAGTAACTGCATGGAATAAACAAACACTTGTAGATAAGATACAACAATAGATTATGTACAAACATTTCAAGTGTGCGCTGATATCAGATGGGTCAGTGGCCCGGTTACCTTGTTTTTGTTGGGCACAAAAAGTTGGTGGGCACGCGGCGCAGGCGCCGGCACACCGCCCACCACACGTTGCGTGCCAATCACTCGCTCCAATGATTGACACTTGAATTATACTTCTGTACTTCACTGGCACATATCTCGATTCTACTTTTCAACGCTCGTGCGAGTTCCGAAGCGAATTTTATAGCATTTCTTTTTTTATCGTAAACGTGTTATTATGTCACATGGTAGTTGGTAATTAGCGTTTATCGTTTATACATTTTGATGATTACATTGCAATGAATTTGTGAGTAAATTCAATATAAACTTCTGTTTGAAACACCAGCGTATCAGAATAAATAAATTAAGTATATTTCGAGGTGAAAGCAGTTCAGTTTAATATCAATAAGTTTTCATCGATGTTATTTAAATACACAGTGATAAATGTTTATTTGCCTCGATTCATTTTCAAGGAAACGGAATTAGAAAAGTCTTTATAATTTATCAAGTCTAAAATATCGATAGGTATGATTGTAAGTTGACTTATTTATCTATTTGGAATAACTTTACTAGTAAAATGAAAGGGCTTGCAGTCAAATGTATTTTCACATTAGAATCTTCGCCCCTTAAAGCGGCTTTGCATTTTGTGGGTTGTGGACAATAGTTTTACAATGTCAAACCTTATTAGCAGTGTATGCAGTCGCTTTGACTTTCTATGAACCAACTCTGAACATATAATATGTTATTAAAGTACTTCATGTATTCTTAATAGAATGTAATCTTACTGAAGCCGTCGATCCCGGTTGTCATACGAATACCTGCCAATGAAACGTAGATTAGACCCTCCCCTATCCACCTCCTAGGCTAAGCTAGGCTAAGATGAGCAGTTCAATCTATCTTAATTTTTTTGTTGTTATGTACATATTACATACCATCACGCCTGTCGTCCCCGAAGGGTTAAGCAGAGGTGTACTAATGTACACCCACATTAAGCCGTTATGTGTTAGGTCCCATGTAATAGGGGGCGAGCCTTGCCATCAACCAGACACGAATCCAAACTCCGAGCTGCTACTGAGAATTTAATAGAAAAACCCAATATAACACTTTACTCGACCGAGGAATCAAATCCAGTACCTCTTGCTGGGCAGTCGCACTGTGCCACCACTAGACCAACGAGGCAGCTATTATGAATGTTATGTATGTGTAAGTATTAAAAAAAATAACACTATATGTATGCAGGTAATACGAGTGTGATAGACATAGAAATGTTGGAGCTATCGGCATCGTTATCGTGAAAGTTTATAGTATCTCTGTTATATCATACAACAGCTAAAATAATCCCGTAATCGCGCCTTATCGGCCAGTAGCATCCATCTCCGCTGATAAATAAATACTGCTAAACTATATTTTCAGGTGGAATAGCATGAATATGTACATATTTTTTTATCTGTCTACCTATTTATCCCCCTTTTCGTCCTTTTAAGGGCTGATTGCCGGGACAAAAATTATCCTATGTTTTTCCCCGGGACTCAAACTATCCCTATATCGATTTCATCTAGATCGGTTCAGCGGCTATAGTGTGAAGAGGTAACAGACACACACACATTCCCAACGTGAATTCCCAAAATAATCCAAATTCACCTTATTGCTGCTTTGTGTTTATTTCGATATAGAAAAACTCTTCAATCATTATATATAACATTATAGTATATTATATGTTTTATTTGTCTCTACAAATTACACAAGTCTTTATATCAAAGTTGACAAAAAGTTTAGCTTAATGTGTATTATAGCTTAATAAAATACTTACTCTTTAATATAAGAATCTCTATTTTTCTTCATTAAAAACGATGTTTTGGTTATAAATTGCTTCGTAATTTTATTTATTCACTGTGTAACATTCTAGGAATCACTTGTGAAACATCATTATATTCTATTTTGCGCGTCTAGTTTCGAGAATTGCTGTAAATTGCTGATTATTGCAACAAACCAACATTCAGTCTATTAGATACAAATTACTTACTATCAGAAATGTTTAAATTTTCTATTTATTTAATAAGACGCCAATTTATAAAGGCAAACTAGGACAGTGCTGTAAGGGGTTTTTCTTTAAAGGCTATTAATGAGTTGGTCTGAATATTTTTTTATTACACCGCTGTCTTATAGCCAGAAATTACGGATTGTACAACAAATATTAAAGCTGGTGTTTTTTGTTGGAATAGTGGACTTTTTACAGTATTACTTCCTTATCAGCCTATAGCCGTCCACTGCTGAACGTAGGCCTCCCCCAAAAAGCGCCAACCATCCCAATATTACTTACAGAAAAAAAAACTATAATTCCGAAATCAAAAGCTTCAAATTATATTAAGACGTCATAAATATTGTGTAAAAACAATAACTGATAACATTTACATCTATTACCATAGAAAATTCAATTATACTCTAAACGTAAACATTCAAGACAAAGTTCGAGCCTTAACAATATTGCCCAGTTACTTGTATAAAAATAAACAGAGACATAAAATTTCATGGGCCAGACGAAAAAGTCCCCAATCCCCATTTAGAGGAGGCCGAGGACCTTAATATTATGACAAACAATGGTGTTTAATGGGAACACGACGGTATTAAACTCCCTTGAGTTCGTGAGCAAACACACGGTAAATTGTAATCTGCTTGGTCCTGTTCAGGCACACACATAGTCCTATCGTTTCAGTCTCGTGTATTCTTCAATAGCACTCGGTAACATCTCGGTAACACATACTCTTACTGTATTTTTATATTTACTTACGCGAATTTAGACATTTTGAAGTCTTTACAGATTTTATCACGTGGTAGTGTTTAATCCTGATATTCTTTATACAGCATCCAAACGCGCAGTTTCACACCTATACACAGATACAGTATCAATATTTATGGAAAAACAGGCATGGATGGCCTGGCTGGTCTGTCCGGGACCATGGACTTTGTAATGGATAAAGTGCTTATAATTCATACTCCATTGTTGCTCCTTGTCTTTAAGGATTTAAAGAAAAAAAAAACTCTAGGTTGCACTAGAGCATTTTTTCAAGCATTTCTATGTAATGGAATGTCGTATACTGTATATATGTACGAATAGTTCTCATGTTTATTTCTACATTATTGGGCCTGAAAGAATTACATATTATTATTAGAGTGACTCGATGTTTTTAATGATTATATGCCCAAGACTTCTCTTCATTCCTCAGTATGAATATACCAAATTTTCCTTTAACGTCGCAATACTGAGAAATATATATTTAACGTTGATTTTTTTTTAAAGTAGGTGGTAGGTCCTTAAACGCAAAATATTCTCTTCCAAGTTTTTAAAGTGAACGCTACATTAACCTAATTGGCCCAAAATCGATGGAGTAACAAAAAGAAATAATATTTCATTGGATATCCCTGGAGCTATCTGTTCCAAATAAAAAAAAACTGTGGAGAATTTACGATTTTAAATTACTCTCATTCTTTTCTCCGCTAAAATCTGGTTTGGGTAGCATTATGGAGGTCTGCATAATTCCATAAGTCATTGTGTAACGGTCCTAAATGTCGATGGTTGAATGCTGGTCCACTTACACCTATACCACTTATCTTAAGCAAGTTCTATCAGAACCAGCGGCACTGATTGGTAGGTTTACGGTAATAGGCTGCACGCTTAAAGCATCATTGATAGCAAACTGATGACTGCTAATAATTGTGAGTAAGACTTACACCTATGTTAGTAGTTACATTTTTTTTACGCTAAGTTAGAGCTCACTTCGGAATCTGATTCCAAATTTACATGAAAGTTAATTCCCCAAATAATATACATATTTGGGGAATTAGCTTTTTGCCTTGTTAATTTAATTTAAGTTAATTTAAGTCGTTGGGTATATTAAAATGATTCCAATATACTGCTGATTGCTTTTAGGTCCATTTAACCACACAGCTGATGCGGTGACCCAATTTCAAATTGTTTAACGTATTCCGTTACCCCAACTACAGGTTGATGCGTTGTGGGTTTTAGTTTGAAAAATATGTTTGAAATATTGCAGTGTTTTCAGGATGGAAGATCTAAATCTTGGATGTGTCACAGATGAGTTTCACAGATCTAGGCGTCCTTCTCTTTATCAGATGAGTGTCTGTAACCGAAGATACGATCCACGGTAGAATGCAAAACGAAATTAAACAAAAGTACCTACAATATATAGTCAGACGGATAAATAATTAGTATAAATAAATCCTAAAATAAAACTTATTTCCAGCTCAAACTCCTCCGACAGTGTTTGAAGTATGTGCGGAAACTGGAAGCAAGCTTCATTACCATATCTTAAAGACCTCGACCTAGAAACTTGGAGACTCTCAGGGCACCAGAGGGGTACGCTTCAAATTTAAATTAGCCGTTTGTATCCTCAAGTGCGGTCGTTGGAGTGATGTTCGAAAAATTGAGGCATCCCAAACTCCATTTGAAGGATTTGGAGGATCGCGAGAAATAACTCGTTTATTTTGATGTAGGTCAGTGACCTCTTACGTACACGCTGATAACACGTTTCCTAACAATAGCTATAAAAGTAAATAGTGTTGTTATCTGACTCCAATACTGTATAGGTAACAGTCTACACAATAACGGTAATAAGAACTGGTTATATTAAATAATTGAGGCTCTGCGAACAGAACCCTTCCTGGCAGGTGCATCAACGCAAGTACAGGCTGTTTATAATAAAAAGTCGGTCAGTGGCGCTAAGGCCTTAATAAGTAAATACCGTTACGTGGGCGCGTGGTGCGTAAGTTGCACATCCCGCGCGGTGTCGGCTCAGCTGTTTGGCGCGGGTCGTCGACCGCAGGGCTCTCGTGACGTCACGCGGCCCTGCCGCGCCCACCGAAGCCCCGCGCCCCGCCCACCCCCGCGCCCCGCCCTTAGCTCCAAAGGACAATTATTTGCAGGATGCCATTCATCATTGTTACTGGCTTACAAAATCTCTTTGTTCTTACATTTTAGTCCTTCGGCTGTAAATTTAAACGGGATTAGATGTTCTTTACAATAGTGGGGTTAAATTGTTGGAAATGTGTCAGGGTGATAATATAACATTCTTACAAGGTTATCTATTATGCAAGCTTACATTTTTTTCTGTAACCTAGTTGTGGGCTGCGTGTTTGCGGAGTAGGGTTATGACTAATGTAGCGTAGGATTCTTATAATAATATAAACATGGAACAGCTGTATGGGGTTGGCACTCGCCACTTATCAATGGGTGTGACCTTTTACACTTGAATTCTCTTGTCTGTGACTGAGTTATTTTTAAACATGCTGTATATTTCCTTTATCATTTTGACTGATTATAACATACATATCATCACGCCTGTCGTCCCCAAAGCGTTTGCCAGAGGTGTACTAATTTACACTCACATTTTCCATGTTTTAAGTTCCATGTAATAGAGGGCGAGCCTATTTCCATCCACCGGACACGAATCCAAACTCCAAACAGCTACTGAGAATTTCATAGAACAACCCAATATCATTTTGCTCGACTTGGGAATTGAACCCGAGACCGACTATATCTACTAGACTATATCTTCGTATACTTCGTATACAGACTTCGTATACTATTGCGCTACCCAATCTATGGGGACATCAGCTGTGTGTATAGGTTACAGGTTATTATAGGATTCGTGTTCCAGCGATCAATCAATGTGAAAGCCGACGGACATGGCAGATCTATCAGAGGATAGTTAATATTACTGTCGAAACGGACATGTGTGCTTTTGGCAACTAATATTAGCAGTATTATACGTTCTGAGAGGCTGACAGGCTCGATAGTAAAATATAGTAATAGCTACTACTAATTTGAAACCTATTTTTTTGTTTTTAATGACCTATGTTTTATAAAGAGTTTGATGAAATAAAACAATGTTGAGCATGGAGAACCCCCAAATTTTTAACGAAACGCGATTATAACGACGCTTATTAGGGCTAGGTGAAGATTTGTTGCAATATAGCTAGATGGAATCAGCTGACTGTATTTCCCGACGAGTACAATTAACAGGTCTTCAAAGTCACGAGTAAATCTATCGTAGACAGATTTGTTTGTTTGTTCGTTTGTGTTGAATAGGTTTTGAAACTACTGCACCAATCTGAATAATTCTTTCACTATTAGAATACTACTCTTTCTGTGATGAACACAGGCTATATTTTATTTTTTAAAAAATCAATTGAGGATCCGTATGAAAACTTCAATTGTGTAACTCAAGCTGTAAATTTTTTTTTTTATGTTTTCTTAAATACTCATTAAACAAAATTAAATAGTTATCTACCCATGTGAAGCTGGGGCGGGCCGGGAGTGTCAAAATAAAAGAAAAAATTATAAATAAAATAAAAGCTTTAAACCGTGAGGAATGGAAAGAAGGTAAGGAGGCCTTGCCCAGCAGTGGGATCAACTGGGCTGATAAAAAAAAAATGTATATTTATTTTCCACCACAAAGTCTAAAACTGAAGTAGAAAAATGAACGCAGCTAATCCTGCGTTTGCGTTTAGTTTGTGCAACGCACGTGACACGAACTGCACCTGCGAATCGTCACCTCGCACCCGCAGACAATCGATAGACCTTGATGGATGACCTACAAGTTGTGCTGACGTCATCGCAACGGGTTTTTGCAATTTGACTCGTGAATAAAAACTATTAAGTGTCATTTTGACTTACGGCTCAAACGTTCTGTGCTCATTCGATAAGTAAAGTCATTGTAGCTTGTCTGCGATGAACTTCTACACAAATGAACTGATTTTAATGGAACTGCATACTATGTGTTGTTTGGTCTAACATGAGATGGGGTGGTTTATATTGCATACTAATGAATAACTTTATAATACAGCAACGCGTGTTTAGGATTTTAGGTGTGTAGGATTTTAGGTGTTTAGTTGTATTAAAAAAATTGTGACTCGATAAGGTTCTAGTGTAAGGTTACAGATTTAGATATTTTATCGCGGTTATATAGATAATACTTTATCCCGACGTTTCGCATCCTTTACAGCAACAATGGTCGAGCGAACGGAGGTTGGTCAGTTGGTAAAAAAGGTATTTTTATTTCTATGTAATATTCGCTTAGGTATAAGAAATTAACTCTCACTGAGTGGTGGCCAAGAGGCCATAAACGTAGTGTTGGACGTGCGGCGGCGGCGGCAAGATGGGTCGACGACATCGCTCAGTTTGCGGGTCGAATCTGGATGAGATTGGCACAGGACCGAAGCGAATGGCATGCATGGAAAGAGGCCCAGCAGTGGGATCAGAAAGCCTGTGGATGATGATGATGATTATGATAAGAAATTACTACGTACATTATAAGTTAGGTATGTAATAACGCGATCTTTGAACCCGCGACCCTCGCGATGTTTCACCAAAGGCTGCGGGAAGCGTGAGTAATGCACACGTATGCACATATATTATTAACTGTCATATCATTCGCGATTTAAGGATGGCGCACATCTAATTACTCGGTTTTAGTATTGACGCGAACTGTTTTAAAGCTGTTAAACGCCTGCGGTGGCTGAGTTATAATCTACCGTGCAAACGTTATTTTAGAGTTATTTAGACTTATAATTTTATTATATTGTGATGTTATTCAGATAGCTTTATCTTATCTTCGTTTATCCAAAACTATTAGACTTTTCTGATCATTTCGATTTATCCTAGTCGAGCAGTATTCAGTATTTTTTTCATTAAATTCAATAATAAATGGTAAATTACCATTTATTATTGAATAAGAATAAAGAATAAATTTATTTAAAATAGATTTTAAATTATACGTTTTCCTGAAACGATGAGATTTATATAAAATATAAGGAAAATAGCTTACCAGTATCTTACATACACTGTAAAAACATTGTATTTACAGCTACTCAAATAAAACAGCCATAAAAACAATCTGACACATGTGCGATAGAATTGTCGATAGTATGTCATATTCGCGCGAACGCTTCAAGAAGCGTTTTCACGCGTTTAGCCGATGTGTTAAATGTACGATATCCCTTATTCCATTAAAGGGTCCACAGAGCAATGAATTAATCACAAATACAGTTATTTATTACAGGAACATAAATAAACATGATTCTAAAAAGTAATATTTGTTTCGTCGCAAACCAACAATTACTAAACCGAATACCTTGATAACACTGCAACCAACTCTAACCCCTTTTTTCGCACTTGCGTCTTTCATAGGCAGTATGTAATCTATAGCAATCTTTTCTACACGTGTATGCCTGTATAATATCTCTATATACATTACATAAGATATTAAATAAACAAATACTTATATGAAACGAAATAGCTAAATTCCTCTCTCCTAAAATGTTTCAACTTGCTGTGCCTGACAATGTCTCTCTTAACAGCCTATTGCCGTCCACTGCTGAACGTAGGCCTCCCCCAAACAGTGCCAACCATCGCGGTCTTGGGCAGCTCGCATCCATCCGCTGCCAGCCCCCTTCTTCATATCCGACATTGCTCGTAGAATATGCACGCTGAAGTGGAAGTGGGCCGGCCAGGTCTGCAGACGGACGGACGGCTGATAGAGTAGACAAGTGTTAGAGTGGAGACCGCGATTGGGCAAACGTGTTGAACAAAGGACGACCTGCGACACGATGGACCGACGATTTGACAATACCTATGATGATCTAATTTTTAATTTAAAACCATCTATAAAATTACTATGGAATTGAGTATCGACAATAGCATGTCTGTTTAAGGCAGGCAGGCAGACAGGTAGGTCGGTACTCCGCAAAACAATCGCATTGCTAGTATGTAGGTACATAAATTAGCTCACATAGAATTAAGTATCATTCAATGACACGTCACAGCGCCTGTTATAGTTCGAACGGAATTAATTAAATACTTGTCTGCTTGTCTAATTAATATTGCATATTCATTGTGATATTAATTGACATTTTGCTTATAGCTCTGTCGATGGCAATAGATTCGCTATCTTTTACATGGAACCTAACAGATACTGGCGAAATATGGGTATACAATAGTACATAGGGTATACTCTGCCTATCTCTTTGGGGACGATATGCGTGATGGTATGCTTGTAGTTTTAGAAGCTGTGATAGCCTAGTATTGAGATTATGGACTGTGACTTCAAAGGTTCTTAGTTCGATCACAAGGCTCAAACGGTACGGAAAGAAAAACATTGTAAGGAAACCTACATGCCTGACAGATTTTGGCGATGGTGTGTGTGATTCCATGTACCTCCCCCCCCCCTATAACACCCTCCACATACACTATGATGATGATTCTTTGTGATAGCGACTGCTGCCGAACTGTTCGCCTCGCTAGAGATAGAAACGAATATGCTAAATTGACTGCCAACCTTCGCTAGACGGCACTAAGAGTAGAAGACACTACTTCTTGATACCTAAAACATTATACGGCTAGTTTCCCCAATAAACCTTCAATACCAGATTACCAGTTTATTTCTGTATCGATTTGTTGCTCGTATACATTTTGACACATGTCACAAATGTAACATGATGTTATTTTGTGAGTCCCTTCACTTATAGTAGGATCGATCCGCAATGACATTAAATGAAATTATATATATATTATATATTTATAGGAACGATGAACTTGCTATTAGTCGAACAATTTTGTCGCAAGAAGTTCAACATTGGAAAGAGAGAGACTCGTATATTCGCGAAGGTATTGAATTTCCCTCATCAACCTGATTATTGTCCGACTGTCGCCTCTCATTACGAGAAACATTAGGCTATAGTCTATCTTTCTAGCCTAGTTTAGTGGTAGAGTCGACAGACGTCATCGAGAAAATCCCTCAGGCATGCAGGTTTTCTCACGATGTTTTCCTTCGCTGTTTGAACTTATGATAAATACGCACGGTACTTCGAAAAATCACTGGTATCAAAGGTCTCTATTCATACTAATATAATAAATGCGAAAGTATAGCTGTCTGTTATCTTTTCAAGCTTTAACCTCTGAACAGATTGAGATCAAATTTGGTTTGAATCTCGGAAAAGGACATTTTTTATGTATGTATCCGGAACCGACTATTTCTAAAAAGAAATAAATAAACAGATTGATGAAAATGCAGATTGGATAAAATTACTAATTTTATGCAGACGAAATCGCGGACAAAACCTAGTAACAAATATATATACATATATTTACTGTCAATTGCATCATTTGGGAAATCCTGGCCGCTACATTTAAGTCTTATCGACATTTAAGTGGGCTAAATATTTAAATGGTTGATACAGATTTATTTTTAGCACGAATTGCACGTCCGTTTCATACATAATTACATAACCGTTATCTCAGTTATATTTAACCTAAATCAAAGTGATATTAACAGTATTATAGTACTCACACATAATATACGAAGAGTGCGTAAGTAAATAGCCTAAAAGTTTACATAATGATTAACGTGCCACTATTCAGTTTATGTTGTTTACATTTGTTATACAAACGCCTTGTAAACTACGGATCGGATAAGCATCGGCCAGAGTTCGATGTCCCGTGACGAAGAAAAAAAATGTTTGTTTAAAGACGAGTGTGAATAATTCGAGTTAGTATGTAAATTCCGTCTTTTAAAATTCAATTTTCGATACTGCCTTCTAATTAATTGATTCGTCGTAGTTTCTTTTTTAAATTTTGATTTTGATTTGAATCATTTCGCGTGTGTAGGCAGGTTCAAAGTACGAACAATATTATATAATTGTGATATATTGGGGCCTGTTAATTTATTCATTAATCAGTATGTATGACATTTCAATAAAACTGTTTTAACGGGTATTGATATTGCGCCGTTTATTGATATTATTCTATCCCAAAGTTTCGGATCTTTTACAGTATCAAATCCTTTGTAGTCCAAAGAAACTCGCTTAAATCCGTAAAAAATACCTAGTTGTTTTGTATTTCAATGTCCAATATTCGCATACGTATTCATATTGCAATCTGTCTCTATTTATTATTATCTCCTTTACGTAATAGATTAAAAAACAAAAACAATTGAAAACAGATCTTATCGTTATTGACTATCGATATTCAAATCGAAAAGTATCTGCAATACTAATAAAGAGTTTAAAAAGAAAACATTATCGCGACCACTGCAGCCTCTCAGTATTTTCCTGCATATAAATTGCAGTAAAAAAGAAAATATTTTTTCTTAGTCCATTGTTAAACTGACAAATTAATCTTTGGAGGACGCTTATTATTGAGATTTTTTTACGATATGGACTTATTTTTTGGGGCCACTCTACTAATAGAGAGTTAATCTTTAGAATGCAAAAGCGATGTTTAAGATCAATGTGTAATTTAAATATAACTGATAGCTGTATACCGTTTTTCAAAAAATTTAAATTGCTTACACTACCATCACTTTATATTCTGGAAACGGCATTATGTGTGAAAGTAAACTTACACTTATTTGTTAAATTATCTGATGTAAAAATATATCCTACACGTGCTAAATATGCGAATCAATTATGTCATACAAAATGTAAAACATCTCTTTTGAAGAAAAGTTTCTTTGGCATCGCTCCTACAATTTATAACAAAATACCCGATCACATTAAAAATCTACCTATATATAAATTTTAAAAAAAATTACAAAAAATTCTAATTCATAAATGTTATTATACTGTTAACGAATTTTTAGATGACACCCTTTAATCTATTTAGCATAGTATTTTCAATTTTAATATTTAAAAATCCATATTTGTATGTCTTACCACAGACAAAACATAGCGCACTGTAGTACATTTATTCATAAGATCTGCATTTTTTGTAAACCTATGTTTAACAAATAATAAATGATTTGATTTGATTTGATTTGATTTGATTTGATTTGATTTATTGATAAGTTCCGATTATGATCTTACATTGCACTTGTCGGTGCGTTTGGTGTTATGTATGTTGTCACAGCTAATGTTGTATTCGTATAAGTTTTAATAGGGGTTGGAAATAGACACTAACGCGAAATGTCAATGCTTCATCTCATTTCGCGTTAGTTGTTAGGTGATGTTATCAAATTCAAATTCAAATATTTTTATTTCAAGTAGACCAATATTACAGGTTCTTTCGAAATGCCAACACTAGTTGCACGGTTCCAAAAAGTAGGTCTTATGGAGAAGAACCGGCAAGAAACTCCATAGATACTCATCAATATCCATAATCTATATAATAATCCATAAATTAGCTCACATAACATTAAGTACCGTTCCATGACACACAACACCTGTTATAGTTCTGCACGGGAAATCCTGGCTGGCTACTCGTAAAATTTGTATAAGTTTTAATAGAGGTTGGATAGAGACACTGTGCGAAATGAGATGAAGCAGTGCGGTGAGTGTATCGTGGAGAGCGGTGCATTTATAGCGTCCGCGGCCCTTACATCACAGGTCGGCCGTGGCAGCCGGCGGCGGAGGCGCATGGTAGGCTCGTGGTTGCCGCTCGCCGCGTAACCTTGCGTACGATGATAAACAAGTGACGTCACCAGCTATTTTTAACCATGTTTGTGCCGAGAGCTGTGTGCGAACAAGCGCGCGCGCCGAGGTCAACGCCCTACGCGCGTATATGAACCAATCTGAAAGTCCGCGAACGATACGCTTCGTTCGTCGTTCAGACGATTTCTACAAACTACTGCGCCGCGTACTGTAGACTTTATTGGCCTCGAGGGCGATGGTGGAGGCTCTCCCTTTATGGCGGCCGACTACGGAATCTAATTAAGTTACCGTGTCTGTGAAACGCGCGTTGATTCAGTCCGAGTTTTTCTTGTCAGCGAATATTCGGAATTCCGGGGATGCTTGTTCAATTATAACTTAAATTTAGAACCTGAAGCGAGCGTTCTTGTTTTGTTACTATGATGTAAACAGCTCACCAATTTGTTTTCAAGTCGAAATGCAAGGAAAACAATCAGAGAGCCAAATTGAAAAGACGTGTAGAGAATCTGTTGTTATAGAAATTCGGAATAACAAAGGTGCAATATCGACTCGTTTTAGTGGAGGTGCACTGCGAGCCAGACAAATAACAGAAAGAAAATAACGCTTTCAAGAAAATATATATTAAAAATTTTCGTTTTGTCCATCGCTGTGACCCTTGGGTCCACATCGTCGTCCTTAACTACGTTTATTTTCCTCTGAACATTATGTAACACTAAATGTTGTAATGAGTATATGCTGCAGAAATACAATTAAAGAATTGTTTTGGCTACTCATTCACATTGACGAGATTATATAATTATAAACATGGCCAGTCCAGACAAAACTTGACGTTCCATTCATAACATTTAAAAACAATAGATTCATATAGTATATGGAGTACCTTCTGCTTCTAATGAGGTCACGTCATAAACAGTTGAAGCAGTGTATTATTGGACTTTCAAATGAAGTATCATCGAAATTGGAGCAGTAAGCAGCGGTGGTGTTTGGGCGTTCGGGTGGTGTGTCGGCGTCGCGTCGGGCGTGCACTACAGCGCCCGAACATCGACAGTAGCTGGCAGGGGTGACTGAGCATTTTCCGAATTGGCATTCGCCAGTCGGGAACGCTTTGTTCGTCGTTATCTGAGCGCACAGCAATGTCTGTAAACGGTAGAGAAAGGGCGATACGCGTCGAGCGACGTCGACAAAGGGCCCCGGTTAATGCGATCCGACGTTCGGTAGCTCGGTACCGTTTTACGGGCTGCTTTTCCGCTCAGCTGGAACGTTTTCAATTTGCCGCGACTTAGCGAATTCTCATTTTACTCAAGTTCCACTTGCACAAAGGAGCGCGTATATCACAACACCAGCCACCCCGACGTAATCCACATTGTAAGTGGCTGAGCCTGTGCAAGTTTTGTAAGCCCAACCACCCGCCAGATAAGTGGATTAAAATCAATAAATTGAGCATACTATGACAATGAGACGATGAGTCATTATTCGATTATGGACTTTAATCACTTAAGATTACACACAAATTAAGTGTGAGAATAATAAAACACGACTTTGCCATTTCCCCAACTATTTCGGGAATGTTTTCCATCCTGATATAGATGCAGCTGAAAACAGCATTATTCACGATGCGAATTGCTATCAAAATAAAATTTCTATATCATACCAATATGTTTTACTGTACAGTTACCCTCAATGACATACCAACAATGAACCAAACTGTAAATATATTAAACAGTAGCTTGCAATCAAATGTATATAATTATTCTTCAAAGAATTTTATACTATAAATGCGAAATTTTTTATGGATGTATGTGTGGCTGCTTGTTACTCTTTCACGCAAAAACCGCTTAACGGGTTTGGAAATTGGCATACCGATAGTTTATCTGGGGTAATACATTTATCTATATACTATGCGGGTAAAGCCGCGTGAGGTAGTACCTTATCTTATATATAAAAATGTCGTGTCACGGTGTTTGTCGCTGAACTCCTCCGACGCCTAGACGGGTTATTATGAAATTTTGCATGTATATTTGGTAGGTCTGAGAATCGGTCGTAGGCTATTTACATTTTAACACCCCTAGATGTTATGCATGTCCCTTACCCATCTTTGCCCTCACCAGACTTTTTTTTTGTCATTCCATGTTTTTTTTTTATGATTTGGCATCAAAAAATACTTATAACCCTAAATTTTCACCAAGTTCTAAAATGTGCCAAAACAACGATTGCTGGTCAGCCTAGTAAGTGTATAATTATTTACGAAGATTCGCAAATGTACACTTGAATAAATAACCTATATTTATAACAGCATACGCTTTAACATAGTGTAGTATATCTACTTAGTTCATATTCAATAAACAATAATCACTAAATCCTGTACAATCACATTGCATGAAGATAGTTGTGTAAAACTTAATAATTCTATTAACTTATAATCAGTATTTGCCACTCGTAGCTGTTTGATACAATTACGTAAATTACACGATGTATCACGACCTTGTTGGAAAGTGTTGAAAAAATTATAATTATTTTAATATCTGGACATGACACAGCGTCATTTAGTTCTCGGCTAAGCAACGAAGCTACTATTACAAATACTGTATGTTTTATACACTACATAGTTATATTTATTTGCAAATTATACTTAGAAACATGTACATATTATACATAGGAACATCCACGACTCAGGTTTAAGTGTCCTTGCTTAGCCCACAAACATTTGCTTTGCATTTGGATCCAAACCCAGGCGCCTTAGCACATAAGGCAGCCTTTGTTATTTATTTGTTTATTATCAGACAATTATGACCCTTAAAGACTGACTGAATAAATAAAAATCGTGTTTGTACATAAATTAAAATATGTGTTAGTAAAATTCACTAGACTAAGTCACTGTTTTTGAAACCGTTGCGAAAATCGGGTCGAAAGAAAATTAATAATTTCTAACTGGCAACCCCGCCTGGTTGAAATCAGCGAACATACGCGTCCGTATTCAGTAGGGACAGCGAATACCCGTCTGATATGAATAGTGGCTATTAATCTGTTGGAAACAAGTGACCGAAGATTCGGTATTGCGCGTGTCGAGGCCGCGAGGTCGACGGCCCCGTATCACCTACCTACATACGTAGAGATGCGTACACGCGTATGTTCGTCCCATAAAACTAACGGTGTCTTTGTTGTATGCCATTGGGGCAACAAGGACGCAACACAAGCGTTCATTTGATAAAAATATTAATCATTGACTTACGACAGTGGTCAGTGGGCGATGATTTATGAAAATTCTATTTTTTAATGTGTCGAAGCATACTTTTTAAACGACTTCCAAAAAGGAGGTTCTCAATTCGGAAGTGGCTATTTTTCTTTTTTTTGTGGCGTATTTGGTTGCAGCCAGGAACCTAATTAAAGTTGCTCTCTAAACGTTGATTCATTAAATTTAATAACCGAATTGCGCACTGACGTTTGCAATTTTGTAAAGTAAATATAAATTGAATGCCTCATTCAATTAAATCAATTACAGAATATCAAATATACCAATTTTGTTGTCCCCAATTTAACCCCCGCCCGCTATCGGCTATATTTTCGTACTAGGTTCGGAATAAAGCCTTATTACTCCGACGCTTTTAAAAGAATAAAGGTCTTAGCCCAACTTGTGAGCTGTTGGCTTGTTACCTTTGCCTTCGGTCATTGAATATTTACGAGACCATTCATTCCGTAGAATTTGTTTTTGGTGAAGTGCCTTTCGTGCCAGATTGTGTTACGTAACTGACTAAATGATAATGTATAATTATATTTTTCTTATTTTGTTTACAGGTAATAAAATGTCATCTTATTCAACAAAGCAGTTACTTAACTCGTGAGTCTTTTTTATTTACTCATTCCAAATTATACCTTGTGTAGGTGGTACCTACAGTCGTTTCTTGTACAATACTTATCGTAAAACAGATAGGAAAAGGCATACAGTGAAAATTGTTGAGATATTCCAGGAAAAACATTTGATACATAAAAAAATACCTACTTCAACCTGCTATCGCGGCCGCCGCGTCATTTGTGACGTCACTCAACCTATTTGCATTATTTCGATAATCGCATTATCAGTGTAATTCACAAATGGCCGCACGTGACACGTTGAGGTGAAACGAATGACATTACAAATATACGCCATTGTAGTTTTTTACAGCTGGTGAATTTCAAAAGAAAAATACCGAGAAACTGAGTCATTTTATAATTAATGTAGTTAAAGAAAATTCACTATCTGGCTATTTCATATCTTTCTGTATTGTTATATTTGCACAGTAGCTGCTATGATGACTGAACCTATGATTATCTGAGCTTATTATTCCGTTTCTACACAGTTAGTCACATCTTGATTAAAAATAATGTAGACATTAACTCGTGTCTCTATTACAAAAATACCCAATAAATATTTTACTAACACAGTATTGTGACATCTTGAAATGCTTTTAAAGATATCAACCATTTTAACGTAACTTCTCATATCTTCTTACCCAATCCCAAAATATAAAATTCCAAGAATCTTCTAGAATTACTAACAGTTATGCTGTATGCTTTCACTAAAATAACTGTCGACCTTCGCGGAGTGAATTTATTTGGCATACAGCGTACTCTGTCAGCGATACGATACTACGACACCGTCCCGCTGGCATTTAAGGGTTACGAGATCATCGTATATTTGATAATTCATCTAATAAATATAGCAAAGGCCTGAGAACCTAGTTTAATTTATAACTACTGTTTATATAATATTTTTGTGTCATAGATAATTATGACTTACATAAATGTTAACAAAGTGCATTATTGCAACTGAGCTGTGGTAGCCTAGAGGTGTGACCAGTGGACTGAGATGTCAAAGGTCTCGAGTTCGAACCCAAGGCTAACTACCACTAACTTTTCGGAAGTTATGTGCGTCACATCACATGTTCAAACGGTGCAGGAAAACATCGTGAGGAACTCTGAAAGATTTGTCTCGATGCAATGTGAAGTCTGCCAACCCGCAGTAGGCTTGCGCGATGGACATATAGCCCAATCCCTCTCAAATGAGAGGAGATCCTTGCCCAGCAGTGGGACGCTAATGGGTTGATGATGATTATTTGTTTCCTTACACTTAAATTCGTTCTGTATATAAATAAATAAATAACACCGAAATAAATAATGATTTTTATTGAAGTTGAAATCATAGCAACATTAAGCAAATTTCTGTACATTAATATTTTGTGATCATCAGATATTATGTTTAGTTATTATAATAGCACTAATTCCAGAAGTTTCTTAATAAAAAGATAACTTAAGTGCGGATGACTCCATTCAGCCAGCTTGTTAAGACAGGCTGGCTGTATGGAGTTCAATGGCTGACAACGACGACAAATTAAATTTACACTAAAAGCTTTTGAATCAGTAGAAACACATGTGGACTGTGAAACATTATTTATTAGTTGACACAAATACATCGTGGAGCGAAAAGGGATTTTGCAAGGTCGGCAACGCACTAGACACGCATCTGATGTTGCATCACTTACCATTGAGCGGGCCGGGCGGTTCGACACTTGTGTGATAAAGAAAAATATATATGCCTCTCTCTTACTGATTAAACCTCTTTCACGCTACTCTAAATAATGCATTGGTGACTTTCCAAACTAAAACACAGTCATGTGTATTTAAAGATTCACGAGCTTTGCGTGACATCATTATGAAAAATAACTATTAGGTCACAAGGTAGGGACTGCAGAA
Organism: Craniophora ligustri; assembly: GCA_905163465.1. Classification (NCBI taxonomy): domain Eukaryota; kingdom Metazoa; phylum Arthropoda; class Insecta; order Lepidoptera; family Noctuidae; genus Craniophora; species Craniophora ligustri. The sequence continues at coordinate 1,814,698 of LR990963.1, forward strand.
GTACCATACGATATTAGGCCATAAACACACTTGTCGACTTTACCTCGAAACAGCATGTTTATATGACCTTGTACTAATATGTAAATGTATCTACGTAAGAAAATCAAATTCTTCCGACAATTACTGCATTACTAATTGACACTGAAGATTCGGACGCTGAAAAGTTGTACAAAGTGCTCAAAATTAAAATTATTTCTTTATTTACCGTGAAAATATCGTTCATGACGAAAATTTTGAGCTCTTGATATTAATATTAAGATCTTGATATTTTGCCCCTTCGTAAAAGACAAAATAGTCACTACTTCTATTTCCTCTGTCTCATAGCCGATTCTACGTCTAGCCTATGTCCAGCATTACGGCGTTACAAACTTACGGCCTGTCTGATGGTAAGTGGTTACCGTAGCCAATGAACATTTGCAACACCAGAGGTGTAACTCGCGCGTTGCCGACCCAGCAAAAAACAGAATCACTCCTTTTTTGAAGAACCCCATGTTCATTCCAGGGCGTGCAGCATTAGCATGTGCATACGATAAATACGCACGTAACTTCGAAAATTCAAAGGTAGGATTGAACTCGGGACCTTTGACGTCACAGTAACAGCGAATTAAATTTTTAAAAAATGGTACTGCCTGGAAGTTTAGATTCCATACCAGTCGCCATACTTACATTCAGTCCTATCTGCGTATACAGAAGGCCGTAAGACCCAGGACGATGGAGTTGATTTTCTGTACTTTCTCCGAAGTGTTCCCGGTGAGGTAAAGTACTTAATTACTTATCACATGCAGGTGTTGTTGATTTTTGACGCGTGACGTCAGAGGTCGCGTGTTCGCGCTCATTACACTGCGCTATTATATTATTAGTTATAAACATTATGTTGGCCGCCATAATAACAACATTACGTTTGATAATAACATAATGAGAGATTGTGTGCAATACATAAAGTGCGTGAGTGATACCCAAATGTATAACAAATGGACTTTGATTCAAATAATCACGGAAACAACTTTGTTTTTTATGGATTACGTTGTTTTGTTTATCGATTTTGTTGATAATTATATGTTAGTTAACGGGATTTACACGTTAAATGGCGGGCCTTTATGTGAACTTTGACTTCTTGTGGGTAGATCATAGGGTTGGAATTCCCCTGTCCTGAATTTTATCACCTTTTAAACATATGATCCTGCTTTGGGTGAATATTTCTCGAGATGCTCTACCAAGTATATTTTTGCAGTTGATTCCCAATTAGAATAAATATAGGAAATTCGTTTATTTGTTCAAAGGGATTTTCCAAATTAAATTATAAAGCCTAGGTAAGTATAAGGTCTAGATGGGTTATTCGTTAAGAAAGCGATACTAAATTTGGAATCACCGCGAGCCTCAGTGAGTCCTATAAGGCGAAACATTTATAACCAAAATCAACACGGCCGCCATAATTCAAGATCGCTTAACCCTAACAAAATTTCCACCAAATCGTTACGAGGTATTCCCCAAATAGGAATTCGCAACCCATATTAAAATTCCCATTCCATCCGTTATGGTTAACCCTCCGAACGCGTTATTAGGAAATAATTCGGAATGTAAACGCCACCGGTCAATATGACCGGTGTGGCAATCAATATGGGACGTGTGGACGGCGGATGTAATCCCAGTGACTAATGACTCGAGGAGGGCTAACGACTAAACTTCGAGGTAATGTTTGTTGACGGCACGTAATACATGACGGATGGCTTTTGTTTTAGCCGTGTGCATCGGAAGGGTTGGGCGCACCGCCGCGTACTAGCAACTAACTAACTGGTTTTTGTTCAATTATTTAGCTGCTTCGTTGGTTCAAGTGCGAATGCTGAGTTCTTGCTCAATCTTCAGTTCGATTCCCAGGTCGAGTGAAGTGCTATTGGGTTTTTATATGAAGAATTCTTAGTGGCAGCTCGGTGTTTGGATTCGTTTTCGGATGATGGCAATAGTCTCGCCTTCTAATACATGGGATCTAACAGATACCGGTGAAATGCAGGCGATTATTACACCTCTGCCTAACCTTTCGGGGTCGACAGACTTGATGGTATGTTACGTTATTTATATAGCAATTTTTGGATCTGATTATTCGATTAAAACATTCGATTCATTGAGAGGTCGACTTATTTTCAGCGTTTGAGCGTGAAGTATTTGGGTCGAGGAATTTCTCAGTAACTCAGAGATCCGATTTGTGTCCTAACCGGAGACAAATCAATAGGCTTAAGGCTATTCACACGCACATTTTAACTGTACATCAGTCAACTATTCGGGGCTGCATGATGATATGATATGATACGATGATAGATGATCTATTGGATGATCAATTCTGTCACTTGTTGGGTACCAAAGACTTATTTCGAAGTCATACTTAATGATGACTTTTTTTTCTATTATCCATTATTTTGTCTTTCCATAATTCCGCGTAATACTGTCCTTGTTGGGTGTTCACTAGGGGAGGCCTACGTCCAGCAGTGGACGAATATAGGCTGATGATGATGATGATTATGGGTGCCTTTACTCCAGCTTTTTTTATTTAGACAAGTATTGGTAACACCCATCAACTCCATGGCAACCCTAACTTACTTGTCTAAATGCATCGACTCACCATTTTAATAATTGTGCTCAAAATTTTATTTTGAAACTACATCAATTTATTGTTTCTAAGTTCGCTTATAAATGCAAAGTAAATTGTTGTACCGTATATAAAGAAATTTAGTATAGATATTTATTCCACACACGTCTGTCGTACGGAAATATAAAAAAATGTTGGCATTAGTTACGCTTATGACATCCGATTGTTCCGTTATTAAAGCGTTTTGCTTGTGGGTACCTTTTTTTTTTGTGGTGATAAGGGGGCAAACGAGAAGGCGGCTCACCTGATAGTAAGTGATGACCACCGCCCATGGACATTTGCAACAACAGAGGCTTGCAAATGCGTTGCCAAACCCCTTAGAAACCGTTCAGGTTTCTTAAAATAGGGAGTTACTGAACTGACAGCAAACGGAATCCCCATGCTGTCAGAATAGTCACTCCCCCAATGAGCTCTGGTGACCTTACTCACTCGCAGAGAGACAACTATTGTTGATTTACTGCGGTCTTCTGTAAGGCGGAGGTACTTCCCCAGTCGGGCAGCTCAATTTGAGCGTGAAATCTCGCTATGCCCTACCTCCTAAAACCTAAATATCGCTGTGAATCTGTGGTAGCCTAGTGGTGTGACCTGTGGACTATGAACTCAAAGGCCTCGGACTGTGAATTCAATACCAAGGCATTCACATCACTGACTTCGACATTTACTTGCGTATTTGTCACATACTCAAACGGGGGAGAAAAACATTTGAAGAAACCTGCATGCCTGAGAGATTTTTTCGATAGTGTGTGACTACAAACCCGTAATAGGCTAGTTTGACTATAGACTAATCCTTCTCAAATGTAAAGAGACCCATGTCCAGTAGTGGGACAATAATTGAGTTGATGATGACTCAAAATATAACGTTTAATCCAACTTAAATTTAGATTCCAAATATAGTTGGTTTTATTTAAGCCAGAGTTAAATATGGATTTAATTTTTTTTTTAAACTTTAAAATACAGTCTAATAGAAGTGTTGAACAATAGAATTCATGCTTTACGTCGAACTGTTTGAGTCGCTATTGAGTTATACGAATGAGAAACTCAACATTAAAATTTCAGCCGCGCAATGATGATGAGGCAGAATGGTCTGATCTGAGTGTATTTTTATACAAGCTTTGACTTTTCATTCTAATAATAATTGAATCTTTATAATATAATGTAAAAAAAAAGCGAAAGGTCAATAAGGTATCACTGATTACATAAAAAATCTTGAAAACTTCTTGACCTAAGTTCAAATTTGGCACGCAGTTTATAGGTAAGAAACGTCAGGGAAGCATTTTGAACTTTACGCCGGTGTTTTATGTAGGCCCAAGTAACAGTAGGCGAGCCTATTGCTATCAACAAGGCACGAATCGAAACCCCGAGCTACTACTGAGAATTTCATAGAAAAACCCAACAACACTTTGCCCGACCTAGTAATCGAACCCAAGACATCTTGTTCAGCAGTCGCACTTAGGACTACTAAACCGGCAGTCAAAGTCAAAGTCAAAATATCATTTATTCAAAGTATCCCAAATTAAATTGGCTCTTTTTGAACGTCGACAATAAAGTCAGCCCCCAAAAACCCTTCATCGCTTCCTAGTTTTTTGCTGGGAAGAAGACGCGGCGCAACAAACTCCCCAGCAACAGTCAGTTCCACAATAACTAGTTTGTTGTTTAGATCATTCTAGAACAACACTGTTGGATTGACAGAGTGCGTCTATAATGGGCCGTCATCGGACCGGTTGCCATGACAACGGACCGGTTGCCATGACAACGGACCGCTCTGCATAACTGATTGATCCGCTTACGTTATCGTGATCGCTGTTTGTTAAATAATATAGTGGCTTGCAGCTTTTGTTGCCATTTGGATTTCGTTCACGACACAATCTTTGATGGGTAGGCAGAGTTGAATGAAATGCTTTTATGTTGTATGTTGTCTCATACTATGTAATGTACTGATTGTATTAAATTAGTCTTTATGAACAATCACAAATAAAAATCCTTTTTATTGGGTGCATTTTATAATTCTGATAATCGATCGTTAAGGTTAAGCTATGCCTTCCAAGGTCGAACAATAGATGGGTGACTATAATAACGAATCAAAAATACCTTCATGCCGCGAAAAACACGTTAAGGACCCAGTCATTATACGATTAACTAGGACAATCGTTAATGGTAGTCAGAAATCAGAAAAACCTGACAATAAGTCGGTATTGTATTGTTAGAAGAAGTCATTTCATTTAAAATACTGGAATTCAGATACATATTGATAGACTGAAAGCTGTCCATACTAGGAGAAGATTTATTTGACCTAGGTAAATAATACATGCAAAGATATGATGACACTTCGTACGGTTTTTAGAAAATTACATATTAACGAATATGTAGTTTTTAACAGTGTAACTGTGTATACATGCAATCAATTATTTAATTTCTAACATATTTGACACCCAACAAAATTAAACACACAAAATTCTAACTCACATTACTATTTCGAACACAAGACCAGTGTACAGTCAGCAAACATGAAGCCAGACTAGTTTTAAACCGTGTGTAGATAGAAATAGTGTGGAAAGTGGCATAACAAATTGATTGTATGTTCACGTTCACAGCTAAAAAGCAGGCACGCATTATGTGGTCGGCGATCAACGCAGCCGCGACCACGTGCACTTCGCGGTCGTCAAGACCACAGCGCGACCACACAGCGCTTGTTCATATTTAATACCGACCATTAAATGTTTTAGTGGGGTGTATATATAAGTTTTAATTCCGCTCGCGTGTATTTTGTTATGTGTTTACTGCCGACTACCTTTAGGCGTAGCGTGAGGTATCGTTTATGTGTTTGTGAAGCTGAAAATGTGACAGGTGTTTGTCAATAAAACTATGGTTTGAATTACGAGTGGCGAATGTGGACTGTGTATGTACTTACATTCAATGGTGGCAGGATAGATTTCCATTTTTTTGTGTCCCACTGCTGGGCATGATTCTCCTTTCCTTCGGCCTAGTGCACGTTTGCGGACTTCATACGCTCATACAGAAAATCTAACAGGCATGGAAGTTTTATTAATAAATCCAAACCCTAAGAACTCTACTGACCTTACGCTCAGTAGTCGCGCTTGCAGCTACTAAGCCATTCTAGACTACCTCAACTGACCTCAACGGCTTTGAAATATTTTAAGTATTTAGTATAGATAGTCAACCACTGACTAGTCGACTCAGTAAACTGCAAACAAATTATAATATTAAATGAATGTCATGCTGCAACATATTTCTTCGAACAGCGAATGTCGTATTCAAAAGAAATGCTAACTTTGTGGTAACACTAATATTATCAGACAACAAACATTATCGTCGCAACACAGCAGTCCAATGTGAAACAAACAAACGTAGTTACGACAATTTATATTGTCTCTTGGACAATACAAATTACGCTAACCGCTTTGATCTAGTTTAAACTACACTCACACATTGTAATAACGGAGAATATACACATACACACGACGACGTCACTTTTAATACTTTAAAATAATGAACTCAGAAAAAACAGTTAAAGATTGCGGCCTTAGATTTCGGTGCCTTAGTACCTACACTTTAGAATGCTAGTTCATCCTATTTAGACTCAGGGTAAAACTAAACTAGGCAGTTGTGCTAGCCTAGCGGTGTGACCAGTGGACTGAGATGTCAAAGGTCTCGAGTTCGAACCCAAGGCACGCACCACTGACTTTTTGGAAGTTATGTGCGTATTTATCACAAGCTCAAACGGTGAAGGAAAACATCGTGAGGAAACCTGCATACTTGAGAGATTTATCTTGATGGCATGTGAAGTCTGCCAACCCGCAGTAGGCTAGCGTGGTGGACTATAGCCTAATCCCTCTCAAATGAGAGGAGACCCGTGCCCAGCAGTGGGACGTTAATGGGTTGATGATGATGAGGCAGCGCTCTACGATTCTTGCATACCATACTCGATTCGTCCACCTCCATACATCTTGTCATACTCGCGTGTCGTTTGTGAGTACTACGCAACAGACAGACAAACATTCTACAGTTTCACGATATTGATTACAAACATAACATTTTACATTTAGATATTTAAAATTAATGTGTATTTGTATTTGTATTATACATTTAAGAAAGACTAAATTAAAAATACCTGTGGTTAGATCTACATCTAGACATAGGCTGAGACATTTAAGATAGGTTAGGACTACCCCTAATTGCATCATTGTCCACTGCGAGACACCTACTTCTAATTGCATAAGTAAAGGTATTAAAATAATACCCTCAATAATCACAGTGGCCGATATTACACAGTGGCGGGAATTCCAAGTGAATCGTGTCACAAATTGCCCAATCATCGAGGCGGAATATTTTTAATCTTCTATATTAAATCGATTTCGCAATCGGTTTTGTGAGCGCCTGTTTCATGTCAGTGTATTGAGAAAAAAAATCGTGGCATGGCCCTGCGAGCCCGTGCCACATTTAGGACAAACTTGATAATTATGACTTTCATTTGGAAGGTTGAGTTACGTAAATGTTTTTACGGCTGATTCTTGAGTCTGTATTGGGATTTCAACGTATAAAATAATTATTATTAATAAAATTATATCTGTTACAGATCTTTTGAGGACTCTTTTACAACTCGCATATATGCGAGTTGTAAAAGAGTCCTCAAAATGTATGTGTTTTTTTAGGATCTAGATGGCGTCCGCATTTCCTAACTGAAGAACTCTAAGGACGAATACCGAAACAAACTCACACAATCATGGTCTCTAAAAAGTGCAAATATTTTGGTTAGCATTATGAGAGTGTAACAATTTAGATCGTTGCCTGAAATTACCTTTTAAAGAAAGCACCGTAACAGCTTCGAGTCGACACGTTCAAACCTATAGCACGCATACGTCAGCCATCGTGTAGCTTATTATTATCAGTAAACATAAGTATTTACGTCGTACTAAACTAACTATCCATAGAAATTTGAAGAAATTATTACAGAACATTTTATCTGTTCATTACTTTAGGTTCCAAACTTATTTAGGTAGTATTATGTAAGTAAAATACACTTGACAACCAGACAATTTGGCAGCTGTTGTTACTATAAACATAAGGTTTCTAAAGTGGTCGGCCACTAACTATGTTTTTAGTACTTTCTTAAACAAATATATACAGCACTATTTAACTTTGAGACTGGAATACTTTAAAATCCAGTAACATGACTCATGACGTCATTCGTTCCTAACAAGCAGCGGATGGTGCCATTAAGATTAGAAACGCTTATCGGTTACCGCTAAATGTTGAATGAACTTATCTTACAACGCCACTCGGTGGAAGGGTGACGAAACTAATATTGAATGCAAAAGGGGAGCGGCGGGTAACCTCCATACATTCAATTTAAACTCAAAACATTTAATTTCAATTAACTATTCACTTAAAAAAAGTAATTTTATTGTTTGTCATAATATAATGTGCTATTATGTCTGTATGACCAAAAGTCTGAGTAATATAGGGAGCACGTATAACATTACCATTAACGGGGGGCACAATTGAAGCTCAGATTAAAAAAAAAAATATTTTTTCTAAGTGAAAATTTATAAACTAGCGTTTAATTAAAATATTACCCCAAAAATGGTCAAATGCAAGTTTATAGATGAAATCCGTCAGTTTTAAATATAGAAGCATACTATTAATTAAAAAAATACATACGTGTTTGTGTACTTTTTGGATTTCAATCCCAAACGGGTCAAAAGGAAATAAACTATTTGTGTATTATAAGTGAAGCTAAGTCGACATTTTACGAACCTTAAAGCATCACTACATTATTTCACTGCAGCCGTCTACAGCCAGGATATGCTACTAGTTATTGAAATTAAATCTCTCAAGGAAACGTTCACAGATAACCGGAGAACAATACTGCGACCTAGACAACACACAAAGGGCGCGGACAATCGCTAACTCATGCTTACTTGACTAAACCACCATTTTCCCCCGTGACCGTTCCTACGTAATTTCAGAAACATAATACCAGCCGGCTACCTAACTTGTTGCATATTTAGGTGTTTAGACGCAAAACACGTGGAAAATAACCTAACGCCAACGTATTTACGAACATATAAGATTCATTGATGAGAGTTGGAAGAATTGCATCAATTGCGAAATTTAGATATGTAGTTAAAATATGGCTCCAAATACGGAGAAAAAATTAAGACTTAGAAAAACATTTCTCCATTAAGAACATTACCCAAACTCCCCAACTTCCTCTTAAACTTTTATTTATAATAATAATAAACCACGATTTTAAACTGAACTAAAATTACATCATTCATGTCCGCAAGCAGAATTACACACTTCTTCTGTCTTTTTATTTACTGCCATTATCGTCCTTATTGAGCTGTGTCTAAAATTGCTAGTAGGTATCTAGCTGAATATGAAGTAACATTATAATCAAATTTAAAATCCTCCAAAACAGAAACAAGAAAGCGATTTAATAAAAACATCATAAAACATGTTGAAACTCTTTTGTCTTCCCACCCTCTCACTTGATTGATATTAAAACGAGAGAAAAAAGATAAAATTAACAGCGACATTTGTTATTAGACACAAAATTAAGATCGTGGCCTGCTAAACAGAGGTCTTTGTCAGGTTCTTGCAAGGTGCAAATACTTTTTCGTAAACACACGTACTGGCTTAAGCTTATCATAATATTGCGGTACGAATGGTAAGGAGCCACGCTTACGCTAGGAAACTGCTAACACCGACACGCATACAAATGCCGAGATATTTTAAATGTTAAGCGCGCACCTCTATTACAAAACCCACTATACCTCAAATTTACGACCTCGCATATAGAACAGAATCTATTAGATCCTTTCACACACAAACATTACATTCATTACTCCATTCATTCACTCCTCACCGCTCTCGTTCAACTTGCTCAGTTACCTAATCTATTATGGATGCATTACATAAAAACTTCCACATAACATTTAGTAAGAAAGTAGGGAGTCGGTACATTAAACACGCGAAAACGTTTACACCCCGAAAAACTGGTAGACTATTATATTGTCACGCGAAAAACGCGAAGTATCGCACGGAAGTTAATAAAGGGTCGTGTTAGGCGATAAGTTGGCAGAACAAAGAATTGCCTTTGCCGCGTGTGGCGCACGTGAACGGTATCGATCGGGCGCGGCCCTGCGCCCTGCGCGCTTCGCACAAAGCACCATTACGGCGCGGATCCCAAACCAGAGGGACAAGAGAAAGATCAGTGCCGAGGGCTGCAGCCCGGAGGTACACCAGTGCGGTAGGTTATACTCCGAAAAGAAATGCAGTGTCAACACAATTTGGTTTCTATTGCCGTATACATACGGGTGCTTTATTACTGTTTGCTTGTTGTCATGCTAATTGTGTGCAGGGGTACTAGCCAGACAAGTTATTGAAGTATTTTGATTGTGTATCTTATGGGTAGATCCTCTAAGGTTAATGGTTTTACACGAGTCTGTCTGTGATATAATTGACCGAGTTTTAAGTCTAATGAATCGCCTCAATTATTTTAATAACAACATTCGTGTTATTAGTACTGAAAGGATTCTAGACTGTCCATTATTAGTTTGTAATTACAACGTAAGCTTCAGTATACTAGCTTGCTTCAGAATACCTAAATGTGATGTTAAATCATATGATAACGTAATACACGAACACAGTAGGTATAATTTTATTTTGCACGTAACATCGTCTGTTCCATCATGCACATGTTGCATACATTATAAATTCAGCGACGCACTTAACCCCCAGGGAGTTGTTTGCCCGCTCCGCTCAGCCCGTTCACTTCGAAGCTCTAAGGCCTCTCAAAGGCATGCATTCGTGTTTACATTACTGCATTTCGCGCCTACGAAACGCGCCACCTGAATAAAGAACCGCTCGTTACAATGACAAAAGCTATCGACCACTCTCTTAATAGCCCCCCTGCGTTATATTCACTACTTCTGTTATAAATGGATGGAACTGCCTCATTGGTATAGTAGTCCCATCGCCTGCTGGAACTGAGGTCCTGTATTCGATTGCCAGGTCTAGTGTTACTGGAGTTTTATGGAAATTAACTGCTCTGTGTTTGGACTTGACGTCTAGTTAATAGCAAAAGTCTTGCCACCTATTATACCTGAGCTCCAAAAGTACCCTACCTGCAAAATGTTATTGTACTTAGATCTCCATTCTGAAAGTTTCTGAAGATTTTATTAAAAAAGGTCAGATATTATATTTATGATACATTAAAACCAGTCCTTGGTAGGAACCTCCTACAATGGTTTCGTTTAATACTTGGAATTAGAAACTCAAAGCATCTTCATTAAATGCCAATTTGTCCCTGTTGACTCTTATTGACTTCAAGTTCCAGCAAAAATGGAGCGAAAATTTTCACTAGCTAAATAATTTTTTTTGTAATAGTCTCACACGTATTTTTCGAAAGTACGACACAGTAACAAAAAAAAAAAACAAATTACAGTCTCCCGAATTCAGTAACATGTTTCCACCGAGTCCCATTTTTGAATTCCGTAATTTCTTTTTTTATTGTAAGTGGCCAGTTCCAGAAACTTTCAGTATGCCTTTGTAGTTAATACTCTGCAGGGATTTCGAGGCGTGACGATTATGAATATGATGTACATGAATTTGAATGTTGTTTTAAATATGAAACAGCATTATTTAGTTTAATTTAATGTGTTTTGTTTGGAAGTTGAGCGCTCTGAAGGTAATTCTGAACAAGGGAAGCCAGGTTATGCATGGCTTGCCAGTAAATATTGTAGAAATGCAGAGGTAGCGGGATGCGCTCTCGCCGGTGATATTTTATTTAGAATTGTGGATGGTATCTTCCAGAATGGATTTACCGCGAAACGCCCCCAGCTACCGTTCCCTCGCATGCGTCTAACAATTTTAAAGAAAATAAGCTATATTTTGACGGAGTCATAGTTGAAATGAAATCAACTTTTCGCGTATATTATTTTATGTCTTCGTCGAAAAGTACACTAGATGGTAAATATTCGTCCGCATTTAAAAATTCTGTTCTGCTTTTTTCCTTTATTGCCTGATATCTCGAGAATGGCTTATCTACGCTTTAGGTGTTCACTCGCGATAATAGAATCTCACTTATACAAAAAAATCATAAAAAAATAACCCCGGCTACGGATATTACACATACATTTTTCATAGCAAAGATCAGTAGGGAACTTAAAGGTTCTCGTATAAGCTAAAATAATGCGGGAGTCGTAAAAACCGTCGCGCGGCGCGGTGCGGCAAGTAGACGCGCGATTGTGCCGCGCCGTGATGCTAAGACGCGTTGAAACACGTCTGGGGACTACGGCTAACTTAGTGTAGTACCGCGGTATACCCCATTCCGAATTGTTAAGCAAAAGCTATTGTTGTCACAATTCTCACCTGCGAATTTCTAAACTAATGCTTTTATGTGTCTTAAGATTTTTATACCATTATACCAAGCAGATGTTACTGAACGTCAAATTCTCACATTGGTATTTCCATTATGCTTAACTGTATAGAAATTTATCACCGACATATTTAATGTCCCACTGCTGCACATCTCTCAGGTATAAAACAAAACTAACATTTAACTCAGTTGAACTAAATGAAATTAATATCTAGTGTTCATTTCATAATACAAATCTGTCTGTTAATTTCAGATGCAGGTTGCACCACTGCTCCTGCCCGCATTCATAATATAGTAAAGACTCCAAACGCAAAGAACATCACCGAACTTAACCCCATTGGGTTCAATTTGGTGATGTATTTGATTGGATTCAAATTATCATTACGATCTGATTTTCTAATTCCATCAATTATCGACTTGGATGAGCTGGACTCTTTCCATCAAGACTGGTTACTAACAGCCATTTGAAGTGGAAAAAGAGTTGGGACATCTTTGCCATCTTTGCCCTGTTTGGACTTGGGTTAAAAATCCACGCACACACATCCAAATGTTCATTTCATTTATTTACGAGCTGTAGAGAAGATACCAAGTCAATTGATGTATATTATACGGAAACCATGAAATGTCTCACAAGTAAAAACTTTTCCAAGAACATACTTATAACTTCCAAATCATCTTAGACTCACTGAAGAAACCAACGCGATTGATAACAACATGAAACGTTCGGTACCGTTTCGAGTTGGGATCGCGTCATTTCCCGGTTCTCTCGTTATGCAAGCGATGTTCCCGTTGAGAGCTAGGAGGCCTTTTACGGCAGTTGGCCCGTAATTCCGTATGCGAATCCAAAGAGGAAGAGACGTACGAATGGCAATTGATTGGACTCACGATGGCAGAAGATAGTGATGTTTTGACTGTGAATGCTAGAGATAAATTGGATGATAGTCTGTAACATATTTATGATTTGCCAAAGCAGTTACATATAGTAGCGTCTTGGTATTAGGTTTCAAAGAGCAGCAAACAAATTATAGTAATCATCAGTTAGATTTTGATACTTTAATGACGTTAAATACATATATATTATGGAATGTATGTGATTAATCGTAAAATGTATATTATACTACGGTAGGTATACTGAGGCTTAAAACCCGAAATACTATTATTACTCAGCATAAAGTTAGACAGTATCGCTTGTTAGTGGCCTGTTTCGCTTAATTTTTATTTCACTGAAACTGAGTCTACTTTTCCGTTTCTACCGATATTTATACAATGCTTACATATATTTTGACATTATGAAATGTCAACGTCAACATGATTTTCAACATTAACTTCTTTGAGTGTATTGTTTTAGGGTCGACCTTTTTATATAATTATTGTGATCAGCTGATGAGTCATCGGCACTAGTTGAGTGCGAAACTAATCTAGCATTACCAAATGAATATGCACGTAAATTAAACATAAGGCAGTCATAAACACGAATGTGTTTCCCAAGTTATAAGAGTATAAACACGGCCAGATGCGAACTTAATTCCTACTCAGTAAGGTTCAATTTTGAATTATGTTTATTATCCGAGTATCTGAAGTGCTTCATTCAATAGAGCGATTCCCATTCCTTTTACCATTACGTTCGTTGGCAATCAGATGTCGGCAAGTCACATTTTATGTGCCATTGTCATCTGTAGAATCCAACTTGCTATAGCCACGGGTAGTTTTGAAACGGGCTAATTCATACTGCAATACAAAATGGTTTCAACTTTCTTTAAACATAGTTCCAATGCAGTTCTTCGTGAAGGTTTAAATCTACCTTGAGACAGTTTAATATGTAAAATAGAATCGGTTTCCTCTCGAACCGTCGGAAATACGATTATACTGGAGGAGTTCTCATGCAAAAGTACAGTATTCAGATGTCCGGGCTAAGTAATATATCTATCTGCTACCCACTTCCTCGGTGATACCCTGTTCCATGTGAGAAGTGCTACTTAGAAAACATACCGTTATTAAAAAGGAAGCGGGGGCGTCAATCTTTAGAAAAGGAATTAATCTGCTGTAACTGTATAGTTTGATCGGTCAAAGGATATTATTTTATTATATATAATATTTTTTGGGCAATCAATGGTAGTAAACATGCCAGAAGCTTCTTTCCTTAGGATCTATATAAACAAATATTTTATTAAATCAATATAATACATATTAAACCAAAATAACATAAAGTTGTGTGTTTATAGGCTTTATGAGAGAGGTACATATTCTATAGTTTCAAACACCTAAACTTAAAATGTAAGGTGTCGTTTGTGCTATCATTATTATTTGTGTAAACAAATAGATTTATGTACATTTGATTTAATTTATCTCGTATCTAGTACTAGCCACTCGTTAAGTAAAACCACGTTTTTTGGACATACTGATATACATAATAAAACACTAATCACTTATTGCCACGGTAGATTCAATTCAGACCGCTTTCCTAGAAACGTATCTCCAGAAAAAGTTAGGAAACAATATCCGATTCGCCGAGCAATTTGTTTTTAAGCTTGACAAGGAAAATCTAGCATTAAAAGTTTAGGCTAGTAACCTGTTTGCTTGTACCTCGTTGACGTTACACGTGCCCAAATGTTTTCAATGCGTTACATAAGTCAGATCTCAGAGTTGATAACATTAATTTCAATTCATTTCAAACCGTCTGTCGTTTTTCCAAGCTATTGTCAATGTTGTTGCCAAGATTCGTTCGAATAAAAATTAAAACGGTGTTCAGTCTTTAGCTGCGGTAAATATCAGTATTTGATTTATGTACGATTTGCTTTAATATATTTATGGGTTTCTTTATCGTTGATAAAATTTTAAGCGAACATTTTCATCTTGGTGAAATGATGATTTATTTGATATAAATTTTGGTACGGTATAATGGAGATGCGGATCGAATGCGATTTGTATTTCAAGTTCTTTTAGTAAACTATGCTGTGTACTACATTAATACCTGCCTATTTACGTTTTGAATATGTTTTTTTGTCTCGTACTTTTTCATTATACACCGTTGCTTTTTGTTCGCCAATGTCATTATTGTTAAGATTTTTCGGTCAAGTTTTGACAATTAAAGGTTGCCATTGGTCTCTTTCAATATTCCTTCAAGGATGTTGATTGATGTCAATTCTGTATTATCATACATTCATTTTAATGGCATCCATGTCGTTTCGGTTCCAGGACTGATTGCCGTTGAAAAACATCTCAATTATTTATATTTACATTTCCCAAATTGCAATGGACATATTTAATTCAGGCTTCGCGTCTAGAACATAATGCATGCATTTTTTAACGTTCCTCGGTCGGGCCCGCACCAACCAGCCGCATGTGTGTTTCCACTGTAGGTGGAGTTTTCGGTGGTATAGCTCGTAAATCAGGCGCGGCTGAACCGAACGATATTAATGTACGGCCGAGACCACCTTCGGCAAATACGTTTTATTGGGCGAAATGCGCCAGTTGCCACGCCGGGCGGCCGCGTGGATATGTGGCTTTCATTTCACCTTTGTTTTGTATTGGACCAAATATTTGGGACTTGATTGAAAATGATGGGCGTTTAATTTGGCGTGCCCGACTGGTCCTTGGGTAGCGAGGCGAGCTCATCTTTTATTGTCATTTGCGAAATGATGGATGGGTTTTGTAAAAGATCTACATATATGAGTTGGAAATTAGTGAGTATCGAGATGATATGCAGACATCATCAATTCCATCTAAATCATTGGCCACATGGCTCGTAGATGATATGCAGACATCATCAATTCCATCTAAATCATTGGCCACATGGCTCGTAGATGATTTACAGATCAACGGCTAGAGGTGATGTAATTTAAGTAAAGACTATATACCTATTACAGTTGCTTCTTCTCAATAAATGAATTTACTGTTTCATTTTAATAAAATGACCTCATCCAATTGACTAATTAACCGAAACCGATCCTTTGTCTATTTTTGGCATGAAAGCATAGTCCAAATAGTAAATGAGTTGAATGACTTCTTGAAGTTCCTAAATTGGTAGCCACGAACTAGACGTCTAGCACACATGTCCGCTAAATATCTAGGTCTTTACTTAGCCGGAATGTTAGGGGAGCTCTCGATCACGTTAAAATCGTACCGTCGATATTTGGGTTATCCATTGTAACCCAAATCTATCCTGGTTGGTGTTAACTAGGGTTTCTTCGCCTCACTGGAGATGAAATCCGGGGTCATTCACGTCTTATTTTACGTTGTTATATAATCAATAATTAGTTTGTTACTCATTGTGCTTATGGTTACTTTAATTCGAATTTGAAGCTTAATATTATTGTAGTCTTTTTGAGGTTAAGAAGAATTATCATTTTCATTATTTGCTCTGTATTAGTAATCTTGCTTTCCTGGATAAGGTTTATTAAACCTAGCCAGGTGTGTTAAACCTTGGTTTTATTGTACCTCGATGTAGAGTGGCATCAATTTTAGTTGCTTAATCTTATTTCCTAGTATTTCTGTTTCAGGACCGACACTTTGTATTGTCAATATTAAACCCTATATTTCAGTCCCGTGTCATAATTTTCAAACAAAGCCTAGCTTCGGTTTACTCGAAGCCTTGTTGCTAAAATTATTTTGTGAGTGTAGGTACACCAAATTCATGTTAGATTTATAAGGTCGAGAATAAATAATGGAGGATTATTTTATCCGGCGAAAAGTAATCAGCCAGCTATGCCGTATTTTCTTTGTGCGAATATTAGGTATTTACTTGCTACCTAGATTCTCTTGTTTAAAGGATACATGAGATCTAAAAGGCGTAATATTTATTAAGTTAATGACCTTTAGGGTTTTTTATTATAGAAGAGATCCGTTTTTAAATTATCAAATGCTTGTTCATTGATTACCTGGTTATCGTAATACCGTTGAGATCGTCTTTCTTTGGTTTGCCATGTAGTTGAAAGAGTGTCGGTGACAAATTTTGAGGGTTAAGAGGAATTGACAGAATAAAAGGCAGTGTAAAAGTGTCACCTAAGTCTACCTAGTATATTGATGTTATTTGACCATGTATAGATTTGTGGATTCATCATCATCAGGCTATAGTCTTCCACTGCTGGATGTAGGCCTTCCCTAGTGAACGCCACGGAGCTCGATCATCAGCTCTTCTCATCCATTTCTGGATTAAATGATGTCAATACATCGCGTACATTACAATCCGTATAAATAGTAAATTTTTATTTTAATGTTAAGTATTGGCGTACCTAAGTTTAAGAAATCAATATGAAGAAACCTACTCTGATATTTTTTACTCCTTCGCATCATATTTACCTGTCAGTGGTTCCGTCATTTTTTGAGTGTTGTTTTGTCAGGACCTTATTGAGCTGTGCTCATCCGCCCGCCAAACAGCGAACGACACGAACGATCCTATTCTCGGCATAATAAATAAGTTAGATGAGATTAAAGTGTCGAAAACTGCGGGTAATAAGGCCGGCCGCAGGTGTTGAGTAATTGGCGAGAGCGCCGACATGACAGGCGCGTGTGCCGCGCCGGATTAGATCGGACGGCTCGGAACCGGTAGTGTTCGCGCTACCCGGGAACTGTACTGACTATGAGTGATTTTATGACTTGTGACGTTTGAACGTTATTTTTTGAACTTGGAATTGAGATGCGCGTGATATTGGAGGTTTTTTTTTTTCGAAGTTCTTTTTTTAAAGCATAGGTGAAACCTTTTTGATGGTAGACATTGTCATATACGGCCTATTTCACTATCATCGGGGGAAAGAAGTTAAAAGATAGAGCCTAAAAATAGACTTAATGCTATTTGGCAGGTATGAAGCTTTATTAAATTATAATATCGTGCATTTTAAACACCTCCAAATAATGTTCCGTATTTTTTTTCTTATTTATCTAACCGACAGCGTATCATCTGGCATCGTGACCCTATATTGTTTACTATAAAAGATGTGTAAAATTTATTATCTCCGGTTGACATTTTGCTCATAAGAAGCATAATTACCAAAAAGTAAATGTTGCGCAGTTTTCCCGTTTCTGTTACAAAACATCGTAATTTAATTCACCTACATTTCAGTACCTACAGTACACACTCGGCTAGTAAAAGTAAAAATAACCCCGTGTGTCACACAGAACTTGGCACTCAACGGACCATTCACTCAGACACTCGGAATAGTACTCGTCAATAGTGCACACTACACGAAAATATGTAACAACACATCAATAACACCTAACCCTCTTACGCTACGCGGGTACGTTTTACCCCACCTCCCAAGATTTGTACCCGACATATATAAATACATCCGAACGTGTGCACACCGCTTGTATTATATAGGAAACGTGTAAATTGTTTACCGATATCAGGGAAGCGATATGTTCGCGCCGACACTGCGAGTGAGAGGCAAACACGACGAGTGTGTCGCTACAAGAGGCTCGGCCCATTTTACAAGAGGCTCCCAACACGTACGTGCATACGACGCGTGTATTAAAACTCAATATTGTGTGTTAACGCATTATAATGCTCTGTGTGTGCACGGAGATTGTTCGTGGAAAAAAATACGTTGGTACAACAAAGAAAAATTAAAAAAAACCTTTTAAATCAGCTTTTCTAATAAATGGGTATTAAGCACAACATTCGAGTCAGTACGTTCGAGAATAATGAGCAAACTTGAACGGTATTAACGATGTATTCGGAGAAGTAAGTAGAGTATTTATAGTAATATTTCATAGTACTGTCAACACTTCAAAAATGTTGTTGTTGAAAGACGTGGAAAACGAGTAAACAGCGTCCGTTGTTTACGCTGCCCGACTTTTTACCGTGCCGTAATTGTAAAATAAATATTCCTTATATTACGGAGCGATACCGTCAGCTTGTATTTCGATATAAATTTATCTACATGACTTAACTTAACGGAAATGAATTACACGGTAGCCGAGTTCTAGTCGACATCAAAATAAAATTATTCGACGATGACTTATTGATGGCTGAGTTAAACGAGCTATATGATAAGTTATTCCCGGGCAAGGCTATGTCGTGTAATTTCGCCAGGGCGAGGGTAGCGCAAAATGTCTACGTTAAATATTACGTCACGATTCAATTTGCGGCGAGCGGAGCGTGGGGCGGACGCGGGAGCGTGTTTGCTCAGTGATCGACGACCGTGATGCTACTCGCTTGCACTGTGCATTCAAAGGGTTCAATGTGTTATATTTTTACGTAATATACCTACCCCCACCAAATACGCTATGGTGTCGTAAAGTATCTATGTTTTTTAAACGGTTATTAACGAGTAATAGGCGTCATTAACTACGGAGCGGGCTATATTTTCAACTAAAATACTTAGCTTATTTCAATGAAAATCCAATTTGGCCTTTTTATTAATTTCCGCATGACACGCGAACGAGTGATGTACCTATATTTGTTTAATGATACAATAAAAATATAATAGACCTTACAAACGCGCCCTATATTCAAAGCTCATACATACTGTAGACAAATCCAATAAAGAACAAAATCACAAGTACCTTAAAAGGTTGCGCGATGCAAAATAAAAATGTCTCCACGAATCATCTCTATCCCTGTTTACGTCACTGCTACACCTTTTACATTTCCCGTCCCTCTCGCACCCTCGGTTAATGCCACATTTACGTTCAAAAATGTTGCTCACCCCTTCCCAACGCCGGGTGAATTAAACAAGTTTATAGTTCAATTTAAAATTTTGATACGAACTACGTAATAACTCGTAAGTTTCGAATATTCGTGTTTATGTTTCATAATTTAGTTGAAATCGTGTCTTATGTGGTGAGGTTACTTAGTTGTGGATGACTTAACTTTATTATATTAAAAAGTGTTTCAATTCTCTTGAGTAAGGTAAAAGCGTGTGCTCGGTAAGTTGAAAATTTTATCGCTTCTGTTTCGTTACTTTCCGCTTTGTCATATTAATTTGAGAAAATGTTTTATTGTCCCATAAAACAGCTACTGTTGTGTTTACATTCAGTGGCTGTCACACAAGCGTTATAAAGCTGCATGAATACGAATGTCGCGATAAATCCGAATGATTTTACAGTTACGAAGCGGAAACGCAAACATATCGACAGATATACGACGCTCTCAATATATGTACAGAGAAACTCGCCTTTAATGTTGGGTTAGGTTAGCATACTTCGCAAAAAGTTATTACTGGCGGTACCCAAACTGAGTTTGCTCAAGTCCTTTACGGATATGGGCTCTCCTGCCGACGAAGGATTTGCGGATAATTACGCGCTTCTTATTAAGCCGTCTGCAAATACTTTTGGGATGGGTAATTTTGTCCCTGGCTCGCATTTTGGAGGTTAACTATTTTTCTTTAGTTTATTCAAGACGGATCCAGTGCTCCTTTTACTCGGTGATTTATTTTTGGATCTTATATCTATTTTTAAATTAGCATGTGATTTAACACATGCTAATTTAAAAATAGATATAAGATTTCACCTTATATCTATTTTTAAATACACCACATAGAGATAAGATACACCATTTCATTTACGAAACATGATAAGTTCTTGAGAAGTTTTATGAAGTTGCCTCTATAAAACGGAATCCGATAGAAACTCAATGACAACTAGTTTTAAATAAAATTTACTACTGTATTCACTGATACAATATATATTATGATACACGGGTTTTAGAAGACAAAATTTGTTTATATCATAAGTTCAGCTTTAAGGTCAATGCTCTTATAAAAATAAGACGTGCATGTTTAATAGCAACAGTTTGCGGCGTAAATTCGAACATACTGACTCGATCTCAAATACCGTCTTGCTCATTCATATAAAATATGTAAGAAATATACCATCACGCCTGTCGTCCCCGGAGGGATAGGCAGAGATGTGTATGTTTTAGGTCCCATAGAATAGATGGCGAGTCTAGTGCCATAAAACAGGCACGAATCTAAACTTCGAGCTGCTACTGGGAATGTCATAGAAAACCCTAATAACACTTTGGGAATCGAACCCAAGAGTTCAGTAGTCGCACTTACGGGCGCTAGACCAACGAGGCAGTAAAAAAATACACGAAGTAATTTCCCGGATTACGTAGCGGAAAAACAAGGAAGACTTGTTCTATTACCAGTAGGTGAAGATAACGGGAACTCGACCGCCCTCCCCGCGGCGGGGTATAAATCTCAATTTGCATAATATATTTCTGCGCCAGTTTAAAGGTGTTGGCTAGTAGGTATATGAGAACCCACAGATCTGACGCAGGCTCGTTTGTCATTCACCTCCGCAACCACATTTAATTTTCGCCGCCCCGCGGGCTAGCCCCTTCGCACGCCCGGCGTGGCTCCGGCAAAATATCAAAAGTATTTCGTGTCGATGAATTGAAACAATGTATTTTTGGCGCTTGATTTTTTCCCCTTGTGGCTTAATTAGACCTTGCTCCCATGAGTTCAGTACGGATTGTTTGTAGGATCTGTAATGTTGTTGAATATATACATTTACTTGAATATTTTACCCAAAGGGGGTTGGTAGATGTTTCATCGATACGCTTGTCGTATAGCCTCCAAGTTTCTATATCTCTAAACAGTGAAAATCCTTTTTGGTTTTAGTCCATCGCCACAAAGGTTTAGAAGAAATGAAAGCCATCCAAAGTATCGATGACTCAGGTCAAATGGTATTGCTCTTCACACAAACATTTGCCCCTACTGAGATTTGAATCCAGGATCCTTACACAGAAGGCAGCCATTAATAGCGCTGCGATAATCGGGTGGTCTAAATAAAGAACGTTATGCCTTACTGTCCCTTCTGTCTCTGCCCGATATTACACGTAGGTAAGCCATAACTCACAATGACAGGTGCAACACCATTTAGCGCTGCTCATACTCGTAAGATTAACGACTGGTCGCGCGCCATTCAACAAACACTCTTATTAGCATACCAGCTTGTAATACCGTTGCTAATTAACTTGTTAATTCCTAGTAAAACTATACTTGTATTAATTTCAAACACTGAGAGTTTTTAAACTAGTATACGTGGTTATAGAGGCCGTCTGTCTATGGGTGATGTAAAGGTACCGAAAAATCGACCATAACGTGCCGTTCTCGATCATGCTTCTCGCGTTCTTCATACCATGCCCAATCAGGCTATGGAATGAACTACCTGCCGAGGTCTCCCCAAACGACTACATCATGGGGTTCTTCAAAAGTGGAGTGAAATGATTTTAAGGCTCGAGTTATACCAATGGTGTTGCAAATGGGGATAGGTATGCACCCTTAGGTACCCTTGTCGTATGAAAAAAAATGTAATAGCCTTAGAATTTGAATTACTTGAATAACTTTTCTAAGAACTGCATTTTATGTAGATTTTTCGTAAAATTTTGACATAGTGTCTTTTTCTAAACATAACCTTTATTTGTTTCTATGATAACAATTATAAATAAATAACACATTTATGATGTTATTTTATCCACACATCATATAAAGAATATTTAAAATGCATAGTTACCAGAGGCAAAGAAAAAATAGGCACGTTTACTAAAGGGTTAAAAGTCTACAAACCCATAGAAAAAGAAACTTTGTTTATAATTTTACTAATTTAAAAGAACTTTAATTACGTAAACGTTGGGTTTCCCTGAGTCCAAATGAAGTCGGTGGTGTGACAAATAGCTACAACAAACTTTATTGTCATTATAAATTCAACGACAACTTTTATTTGAAGTAAATGAGGTTAGAAATGTAAGGTGAAGGTCTTTTGTTAGGTTCAAATTCGTTTTGCTATATTATAATATTGTGTATATTATAGGGCCTCTTGTAGTCCACTGCTGAACGCTATATTCTTTTAGTTAAATACCTCATGATGAGCGTAGGGTTTTGATTCTCAGGTCGACCAGTCTTGTTCAGTTTTATTTTATTAAAATTCTAGCTTCCGCCCGCGGCTCCACCCACGTGGTAGGTTGATAAAAATTAGCCTCTATCATTCGCCAAGCTTCTGTTTTTATTAATACCAAAACTTATCAAAATCGGTTCAGTCGTTCACGCGTTATGCCATGCCCAAGGGAAATAGGGATACATATTTATATGCTAATATAGATTGATAGATAATTAAAAGTTACAACGCATGTAAGACTTAAAAATACTGTTATCAATAAAAACGACAGATTTCCTCTCGTGAAGGATATAACAAGACGCAGGTACCTACTTCATTATACGACCGTTTCTGCTGTATTTGGAGGACCCTATAGATATAATCGTTGTGTGTATGAATACGAAATCAAAAAGATTACGTCAGTATCGCTTCAGGCTACATGTACGTGGAATGTACCATTTAGCAGTCTATCTCGGAGTTCACAAGACGCAAATACAAGTGGCGACGAACATCAGAATATCATGGATATCTCGTCTCCTACCAAACAAAATTTTAGTGGCAAACAGAAAATAAAATAACGAACGTCTAAGAAAAATATCGCCGCGAGAGATATCGAGAAAATACAACTTATTGATACGGCGCGGCGTTCTGTTGACTGAAATATTTATGTATATATATTCATATGTAGGTACGGACCTGATGGAATTTGTCGTAGATACGACTCACGCTCAAGCAAATAACTTGATATGTATCGGTAGAAACCGCAGATTGGCAGCGCGAAACAAAGGGTACGTTTAACTAGCGCTAAGGACAGTTTAGTGAGGGAATGTCACCAAGTTTATATCTAGATATTAAAGCTTTATTCGTCGTGTATTTTTGTCATTGGATCTCTATCTGTGATTGGCGTCGAGATGTGTTGGGCGAGACGGACGGCTGTGCCAGCCGACGCTCTCACTGTTGAGAAACTCACCCTTGTTATAAAAAGCTTATCACGAATCCACCCGGCATAGTTACTGAACAAAATTGGATCCGATAAAAAGTTTCTGCCATTTTTTTGTGACTCGTAAAAAGATATCGCAAGCGTTCGCCTCGAGCGAATGTCATTGAATTTTCAACAACGATTTGAAAAGATTGTTGTGCCGTCTCGAGGGTGTTCGTGACGCAATATATTTGCCCGGAGTTAGGCGCCGACCCTTGTACGGGCTAATTCTTATGGATGTAGTGTACATGTTACCCTAACATTGTAAGAACCGTAATGATTGCATACTGCCGAAAATTTGTGACCAGGACAATATGACATACAAAGTAACGATTTCAATTCGTGCCCAGTCGTTTACCATCTCAATTTCACGGAGACGTGTAAAACAATTAAAACAATTTGTTGGCTTAACTTTCCCACCCCGTCCCAATCTACGCAACAAAAACTCGTAACAATTCGTTACATTATTTTATCACCCAAAATTTACCGAAGAGGCGCTCTGCAAGCCGCAGAGGTCCGCCGAAAAAATGCGAGATAAAATTATCTAAAGTATTGCGTATTTACTAGAAGAGGTAAATGACACTTGTCACACACATATAAACACACTGAATCGTAAAATTATTATCAGTGACGTAGGACAGCCGACGACACGCGGCGCGAATAAAAAAAACAAGATTTATGTCCACCGGACTCGTTACGTCCATTATCATAAGTTAGGAAAGTGATTTGAGATGATGTATAGCCTCAATTGATGTAAGACATATTGTCAGTGTTACGTAAGTCTTCGCGGAAGACACCCAGTAATTTGCTAATGGAGATTCGAGGAGGCGCATAAGTTACGGAAATTTGCAATTCGAAAGGAGCTCCCGACCTCTTTTATTTCATAAGTAATATTGCTGCAATCGTGACGCGGGAACAACATTCGCGAACAGGGCTGCCACGGACAAGTTACGACTTTGTAAACTTTGAATTGTTCTTCTTTGACATTGATACGTCGAGAATTAATATTTGTCAGCGAGCAGAATTTGCACAATCGCGGATTTGTGCCAAGTTTTAGCATATTGACTCATTAAACTTTTGCAACGTTTGTTTTAAGCGAATTGCTTTTAAAAAATAGCTCTTCGAATTCCAACTTTTTAGTTACACCCGAAAACAGTATATTCGGGGAACAAGTTTAATTATGATATATAACCTCTTTGTTGAGATTTTATTATAATTATAATACGAAGTGTAGGCATACACGTGGTTCAGCTCAGATTTTTATGACGATCCGTTACTTAAAATTTATTTCATCGTTCTCGTGGTAACTGGATACCAAATGTGCCAAGCAAGAATTTTTATATGTAGTAAACAGAAATACACAATTACTAAGGATATTTATTGGACTAAGGCAATGTCTTACTATTTTTATTGTTACTTTATTTTTATTTTATAAACACTGCAACAAAATAGTCGTGTACTGAAACGACTGTGTATAATTTTAGCCTCTTCGTCTATTCCAGACTATTTATTGTATATTATTTGAAAGACAACGTTTTTGGTGAAGTCTATAAAATAATTAAATAAATTATTTTAGTGACACCTCCAAATACATATCCTAAACAGGTTATTGTTTTTTTTATTTTAATATATTTGTCTAGCTTCGCAGCTGACAGCCCTAGAGTCCGTTGTCACTGAAGTCCGTCCGTCGCTCAGTCTCCTGAGGGATTTCGTTGGCGTGTAACTTTATATTTCGATATTTTGTTATCTTAATTCACAAAAGCCCCTGAATTTCTATTTATGGAGCGTTGTTGTACACTAGATTTGTTACCGGCTTTGTTTGCGTTCGAGATGTATTTGATTTTAATATTCTCTAAATGTAAACGTTGTACGGGCCCTGATGTGGGTCCCATACACTGTGATAAGGATGATATAATGATATGATAGAGGGGTCGATCAGGAATGATAAAGAAAACCGCCCGGTTTGAGTGCTAATAATAGACTGACTTTATTGAGTGCATAAAAATGATATGACACCGCTGCAACGGTGACGCGCATGTAAATGTCGAGTCAGCAAATGTGCAGTGAACTGTACATCCTGCCCACTCGAATAAGATGACTCTATTGATAAATGATAATAAGATTATTTATAAAACAAACTAAATTAATGATTTCTTAAACTAAATGTTATAATAAAAGTATGGTTAGATGATACAAGGGTGATAAACAATTTGTATGTTAGTAGCAAAGTTAAAGATACGTGAAAGGTTTAAAGTTCATTAAGCCGAGATCGAAGAGGCATAGGGGAGGTTCCCTGGTCTACACTGATCACGGATTTTTTTAATTCACTTGGTACACATTGTATTGGTTTTACTATTTCCACTGACTCACTACTGGCACAATAATTAGCACCTATCTTCATAAGCTGAGGCTGAGGCGCTTCTGCCTCACGGTCCAACCTCCGGGAACAGCCCCTTCTTCTAAGCTTGATGTAAGCAACGATAGTTGCGACTAATAGGATTGCTATCACAATAATATATAAGAGCGAATAGTGATGGACATCATGAATGTTTAGTTGATTCTCCGAATTCTGCCTGATACCATTTATCTCTGTCTTAATTTTGTTCCACTGTTGATCATGATACTCCAGCTGTGGAGGCAAATTTACTTCTGAAGCTGACGTATTTATAATTCTGTTAAGAATTGACATCTTTGGGGCTTCAATATTGTGTTGAACATTAATCTTATTAAAAAATTGTTATGTACGTAAAGGCTAAACAGTTCACCCTTTAATGTGCATCCTTTCTCTAGAGTGATAAGGCCTGTTCCTTTGATATCTTTAATTGCCATGCCAGATGTGCAATAAATGCGAACGTGGCATTCTTTGCAGCACGCGAACAGCCAGATATCATTGTTATGTAACTTGATCCACTGATCCCGACACGATGTTATTGTTGTAGCGCACGCCGGTGCACCTGTGTCGGCGTTTATTAACTTGATACTACAGAGCGACTGTTTAATTTTAAGGTCATAAATGGGTATATCTAATGTGCAAAGTATTTTTTTATAAGAGCTGTAGATACAGGACTGGAGATCGGTTTCTGTCAGTAAAAACGCTATGTCCTTGTTCAGGTTGTATGCAATATATGGAATCCGAGGTATCAGATACTATGTCTGATTATCATCAATTTTCTTAGGAATGCTAATGATACGATTCAATTCGAATATATCACTACTCAGGAGTGGTATTTTAATTTCAATGATAAGGTAGTCAGAGTGCACCCGAGCAGACACCTTCAAAAGTTTATACAGATCCTTGATATTGTCTCTGTCTACTGGCAACATTAAGTCTCCATTTAATTGGCTTGAAATAATACTGATCTCGTATTGTAATTGCTAAGGCTGTAACAAGTGTGCATCAATCCGACCATGCGAAATATCTATGACAGTGTCAATGAGTGTTTGTTGCATATGCCGCAAATTGTTTAGTATTATACTCGCTGCTAAGGCTGATGAGGTGATATAAATCTCAGTGTCGTAATTAGCTTGAATACGGTTAACTTGTAATGATATATTTTGAAGACGTTCGTGGATAAAGGTGAATTGTTTATTCATTACTTCTTCGTTCCTCCGTAGTATGTTGAATTCTGATTCCATAACAGATGTTTGGTTTCGCAATAAACCTTGAAGGTGATTTTCATTCTTCACAATTTTTTCCAGGTCTACCTTGTATTGTTCAGCAAACCGTACATCCAATACGCCAAACAGTTCGCTTGCTAAATAACCTACACCGTTTATTAAACCTCTTCTCTTTCTTCCTACATTATGAGTTGTTAATACAGTATTATAATGTTCAATTTCTTTTAATTCTTGATCTAACTGCAGCATAATGCTTTGATACTGTGAGTTTTGTTTTACACACAACTCTTGTAAATGCTGTATATAAATTTCTATGTTTGATAAACTCTGCCAAAATGTTGACATGTTGTAAAAAACTATAAGTTTCCAGTCGTCCTTGATGTACTACATATCTTTTATTTTGTCGAAAAATAAACCTTGGTTATCTTCAAATAATGATATATTATAAAAAGTTTGATCATTCTTATGCTGCAAACTGGGTGGAACCATTATCGTAAACATCAATAATATGGTGATAATAAAATTCTTAAGGCTGAGACCTCTACGTTTGTTTTGTCTAACATTATTATGATCTTGTGGTTGTCCCTGATTTGCTGATAATGAAGATGTACTTTCAGACTGTGGCGGATCTACATTTTGCTCTCTAACCGGCAGAGGAACTAACTTGCTGGTAGGTCGCCTTATGATATTATTACTAGTTTTTAGGGTCACAACACGCACGAAGCCGTCCTTTCCTGGATGAAGAGCCTGAACACGACCGAGTGCCCACTTACCCGGTGGCAAGTTTTCTTCCTTAATGAGTACAACATCATTGATTTTTATGTTCTCTTTACAGCTTCTCCATCTTGTTCGAACCTGAAGATGTTGCAGATATTCACCAGACCACCTCTTCCAAAAGTGGCTATTCATTGATTGCACGAGTTGCCAACGTCTTTCTAAGCTGATTGATTGTGGTTCAGTCTGAGGTCTTGATATTATAGGACCACCGACTAAAAAGTGTCCCGGAGTAAGAAAGTCATCGTCAGGACTCTCGGTGAGTTGACAAAGTGGCCGTGAGTTTAGACACGCCTCAATTTGATAAAGTAACGTAGAAAATTCTTCATACGTAAGTTTTTGATCACCAAGCACCCGTTTCATGTGGTACTTCATGCTTTTGACCGCTGCCTCCCATAGGCCACCAGCACTGGGCCATACTGGGGCATTAAAGTGCCACACAATGTCTAAATCACTTATGTTGTTAAAAAAATCTGAATTGATATTCTGCACGATTTCTTTGTATTCTTTTTTAAGGAGCCGATCTGCACCAATGAAATTTGTCCCGTTATCACTATACATGTGTTGGGGGGCTCCTCTTCGGGCACAGAATCGACGAAATGATGCTAAGAATGTCGGCGTGCTCAAGTCCGACACTAATTCTAAGTGTGCAGCCTTCGTAGCAAGGCACACAAAAACTGCTATATATCCTTTACAGGTTTTAACTCCGCGGCCTTTGTTTATTCGCAATTCGACAAAGCCTGTAAAATCAACACCCGTATGTGTAAACGGGCGTGAGGGAGTGACCCTAGGCTGCGGTAAGTCACCCATAATATGCTGATAACGTTCACTACTGTATCGACGACAACAGACACACTGCCTCAACTGCCTTTTTACTGTGCGAATCCCGCTGATAATCCAAAATTGATTTCTGATATAGGATAAAGTTAGCCGAGGCCCACCGTGAAGTGTCGTCATATGTGCCTTATGTATAACTAATTCTGTAAGGCGACTGTGTGATGACAGTATGATGGGATATTTAGCGGAATCACTAATTTGCGCGTTTCTTAATCGTCCTCCGACTCTTAGTAGTCCCTGATCATCAATAAATGGGTCCAAGGAAAGAATTTTACTGCTTGAGTTGACATTTCCTGTTTTCTTGATATAATTCAAATCATTTTCAAACTCCTGTCCTTGTATTTTCTTGATAATAATGTGATAAGATTTATTCATTTCCGATGACAACAAAAAATTACAACGTGGGTTATTTTGTTTGTCACGGACACAACTAATGAAACGCAATACCCATCCGAGAACTTTAGCGATTCGAGTGAATGAGTTGTGTTGATAAAGCAATTCATTTATAATTGAAATATTATTCCGTTCTAAAGTAGAATACACACCAGCGCTCTTTAGCTCTATGTCTGGGCTGTGATAAGAAATTATACTGTCATTTTCGATTTTAGATGTAATGAGCCATTCGGGGCCATACCACCATAATTTGTGTTCTGATAATTGCTGTTTTGACATCCCTCGTGTTGCGCAGTCAGCAGGGTTATCTTGAGAAAGTACATGTCGCCAACTCGACGCAGGGACAATGCTGGTGATTTGCTGCACGCGATTTGCGACGAATTGCTTCCAGCGCGATACATCTCCATGGAGCCAACCTAACACAATCATGGAGTCTGACCAAGCATGTACTTTGATATCAATCCCTGTAAATGATTCTAAGACCTTTGATAAAAGCAGGGATAATAGGAGGGCTCCACATAATTCTAAGCGCGGCAATGATACTTTCTTAGCTAGTGGTGTTAACTTGGTTTTTGCTGCTACAAGTTGCGGTGTGTTCTTGCCTTTATCATTTATTGTCACCAAGTAAATAACACATGCGTATGCTTTCTCAGAAGCGTCGCAAAATGCATGTAACTGACATGGTTGCACAGTATTGCCTAAATGACGCGGTATTGTGATATCGGATATGTCTCCAAAATCTTTACTTATTTGCATCCATTGTTTTTGTATATCTGCTGGTACTTCATCATCCCAATTTAATTTCATGTTCCAGGTATTTTGAAAAAGTATTTTAGCCCGAATTGTCAAAGGAGATAGCCATCCCATTGGGTCGAAGATTTTTGAAAATTCTGATAATAATTGACGTTTAGTTAACTGACCATTCGTATTAATCAAAAGATTCTGATATGAAAAACAGTCTGATAAGGGCTCCCACTTAAGCCCAAGTGTCTTCCTGGACTCAAGACCTTTGAATTCATAAGACAAATTCTGCTGTGTTGGTGATAAACCGTCAAGTAGACTAGGTTCATTACTACCCCATTTTCGCAAATTCATATTTGCTGATTTAAAAATCTGGATGAGTTCTTTCTGTAACTGTTTGACCTTGTCTAGGTAATTATGACCCGCTAAAAGGTCATCCATATAAAATGATGTTTCAATAGCAGCTGCTGCTAAAGGATAATTGTTTGATTCATCCTTGGCAAGCTGTTTTAACGTACGCATTGCCAAAAATGGCGCTGCTTTCATCCCATATGTAACCGTTGTGAGCTGATAATTTTGTAGGAGTTGGTTCGGTGATTCCCTCCAAATGATAGTCTGAAGATGCTGGTCACTGTCTCTGATGATGAATTGACGAAACATTTTTTCAATGTCTGCGACAATAACGAACTTATATGTTCGCCAAGTTAAAATCAAAGTTTGCAGGTCGCGCTGGAGATTGGGTCCGCTGTGCATTAAATCATTAAGGCTGTTGCCAGATGATGTCTTCATTGACGCGTTAAAGACGACACGAAGTTTTGTAGTATCGGACTCCAATTTCAGTACTCCATGATGTGGTAAATAATTCGCTTGATGATTTAGAGAGCTGACGCGCATATGATTCATGTCAAGGTATTCCCTCATGAACTGATTGTAACCTTCAGACAGTGTTTGATTATTTGCTAATTTTCGTTCTAATTGTTTAAATTGGGCCAAAGCTTTGTTCCTTGATGATCCCAATTGCTGTTCATAACCTTGTTTCATAGGTAATGCGACTACATATGTACCATTTTCGAGGCGTTTTGTAGTACTTTGATAAAAATCTTCGCAGTATTGTTCAGCTTCTGTCAGCGTAGGTGATGAGCTATTAATGTCCTCGATTTCCCAAAATTGAGACAGATCCGTTATATTTTTTGTAACAACAAAACAGTTATGGCTTTTAACGTTACCTGACACTATCCACCCTAACTTCGTTTGCTGTGCTATAGGCGTCCTGTATGGACCTTTGATGAGACCCTCCATGATAACTTGGGAGTAAATATCGCAATGTAAGAGCAGATCAATGCGCTGAGACCTATTGAAAGACGGGTCTGCCAGTTCTAAATTTTGTAGATGTGATAAGTTTTCACACTGAAAGGACGTGCTAGGTAAGTCGAAGGTGACCCTTGATACGATGTAAGCTTCAGTTTCGAATTGATAATTATCATAAATTGACTGGAACCGAATTGATACTTCGCCCTTGTGCTTCTTCGGGCATAGATCGATTCCGGTAACGCATGCTGACGTTGCAGGGTGATAACGTTTTAGTCCTAACAACTGAACAAGATTTTCAGAAATGAGAGATACTTGAGCGGCTTGATCTAAAAGAGCGCGTGCTCTGATGAAGGTACCGTCTGCCTTTTGTACCTTGATTAAAACTGTAGGTAAAATGGTTTCAGTCGGTTGTGACGCCGTATGATAGATGTTCTTCTGATTATTCGATTGAGCCGTCGATGATGAAGTCTGCTTACTCTGTTGAGGCGCAGTGCTTGATGGTTTGATATTCGAGCTCGATGGCAACAAGCGTTCACACGCTTCATGTAAGATGGTGTTGTGTTCGCTATTACATTCTTTACACCGCTTCGTTGAAGTGCACTCTTTGTCATAATGCTTGTACAAGCAGTTTTTGCAAATACTGTGTTTTGATATCGTCTTCAACTTAAGCTCCGGTGTCATGTTATGAAATTTATTACATTTAAATAAAGCATGCTGCAAATTGCACACAGGGCAACAATTCACGTGTGTTGCAAAAACCTGGTGATTCTTTCGATCTTGATAATAAGGTTTAAAGTGTGGCTTTGGTGATAATTCACTCTTGATGTTTTGAGATGTTGAAGTTGCTGCAATTCCCTTGTCTTTCCTATAGAGGGGCTCTAAAGCTATAAATTTGCCTTCCAGGAAGGTCATGAACTCATCCAAGGTTGGTAAGTCTCTTGGTGATTTACGGTGCTCCTTGTAGTCTGTATAAGTTTGTGGGTCTAACTTTTTACACAAAAGATGTACTAGCAGCGGATCCCACGTAGTTGTATCCACGCCAAGGTTATGTATAGCGTGAATACATTCGGTAGATGTATCATATAGTTTTTTTAGCTCGAATGCAGACGGCTTATTGATGATATGCTGATTCAAGAACAGTTCCATATGTTTGGAAAATAGAACTTGGGGGTTATTATATCTATGTACTAAAATTTCCCAAGCCGTATCATAGTTGTCCGCGGATATGTTCAAGTGTTGTATAAGACGCTCAGCTTCACCTCTGAGCTTACTCTTTAAGTGTTGTAATTTTTGTGCTTTAGTGATTGTCTTGTTATTATGTATAGCTTCCGAAAATAAATCGAAAAACGTAGGCCAATATATATAGTTACCTGTGAATACAGGTATGTCTAATTTAGGGGTATATTTATGGATATGAAGGCTGGAAGATAGTTTTTGATTAAGTGTTTTTTTTATGTTCTTATAAGATTTTTCATAATGCATAAACTCTTCCTCATATGACAAATCACCACCGCTTAAGAGATTATCGATTTTTATATGCAATTCGTCAATAGTTTTCCATTTATTTTGGACGTTTTGTAGCTCATCTTCTATCTCCCACTTCTCCGATATAGTATCCAAATCAATACTTTGCAACAATCGATTCAATGCTCTGAAATGAGTTCTTTGTAATGATAACAGTGAATCGATTTCGCCGCTAGGCTGCACTGCCTTTTCTTCTTTACCAAAGGTTAAAATGCTATTTCGCGTGCTATTGTAAACCTCTTTAGCCTGATCATAAATACGTTCAACAAAATAACGATTTCCTTCTTTCTGACAGTCGGAAAGAATAGTATGATTCTTAATGAATTCTCCCCAAAGATTTTCCAAAGCTTCGAGTCTAGTTTTAAGGTACTCTGAAGTCTTCCTAGATGCCGAGTCTTTACCGAAGTTAGTTTGTATCTTCTTAATGTTATTGATAATTTCAATTTGACGATCAATTAAAGCCTCCATGGTGATAAATGGAACGGACTTACTTGATCAACTGGATTTCGCTGGTGTCAAACCTGCCCACTGGTCTGTTGTGCTGCTCGAGTTGTAAGCCCAAGCTAGGATGTTGACCGGCAGGGTTAATTCTGATGATAACACTTCACATTGTAGTCCACGTATCGCGATAGGATATTTTCGTATCACAAGGCGCTACGAGGCTGCCATAAGAAAGTTTTTAACCGAAGGATCCGGCTCGAAGGACCAAAATATGTACGGGCCCTGATGTGGGTCCCATACACTGTGATAAGGATGATATAATGATATGATAGAGGGGTCGATCAGGAATGATAAAGAAAACCGCCCGGTTTGAGTGCTAATAATAGACTGACTTTATTGAGTGCATAAAAATGATATGACACCGCTGCAACGGTGACGCGCATGTAAATGTCGAGTCAGCAAATGTGCAGTGAACTGTACAAACGTGGTGTTGCATTAATATTAATGGTATTTTGTAAATAAATGAGGTTTTATTAAACGCTGGGCTGTAACCGTTTGCATTATTGGGATGGTTTGTTTGATCTCAATTTCGGAGTGAATATTAATTCTTGTTTTGCGTTTTGAGTGGAACACTACGAAGCTTGAAGGATACTTTGATATTTTTTAATATATTTATTTTATCAATAATAATTATTATTTATCATTATTATTTAAAGACATAATAGTCTAGTGGTGTGGCCAGTAGATTCTGAAATTAAAGGTCTGGACTTCAATCACAAGGCACCACTGACTTTTAGAAGTTAGGTTGCTCAAACGGTGAAGGAAAACATCGTGAGAAAAGGAAACCCACATGCCTGAGAGATTTTCTCGATAGCGTGTGAAGTCTGCTAAAAGCTGTAGTATCAGTCATCTGCCTTATTTTATGATGTACGACTTATATTTAATAATAGAGCTGTGGTAGCCTAGCGGTGTGACCAGTGGACTGAGATGTCAAAGGTCTCGAGTTCGAACCCAAGGCACGCACCACTGACTTTTCGGAAGTTATGTGCGTATTTATCACAAGCTCAAACGAAGGAAAACATCGTGAGGAAACCTGCATGCTTGAGAGATTTATCTTGATGGCATGTGAAGTCTGCCAACCCGCATAGGCTAGCGTTGGGACCCGTGCCCAGCAGTGGGACGTTAATGGGTTAATGATGATGATGATGATGATGATTTATCTTTGAGCATGTGGTGATAACATCTATTTTCTTGTTTCAGGTAAATAGAACAAACTTTTATACAAGTATGGAAATAAGAAAGCGGTAAGACATATACATACCTAAATATATCATAGCTACATCTATTTGACATCTTCAAATCGCAATTATTTATAGTTCTTAGAATATGTGAGTTAATACTTAAACGATTTAATTATATAATATAAAAACAATTCTGTCTATAAAATAAATTTTTACTTGTCTGTCTACCCCTCTGGTATAGGCGTGATAATATGTTATGATATTGTATTTAATTCCCGTAATTTGATATGTACATATATAACGCTTCTTTGTTTACGTATTAACGATGGAAACTTTTCAGGAGTGTTTAGAAGAGGAATATCCCACTTGTGAAATAAATCCCGAGAATCTCTGGGGACCTGGGAACCTTTTTATACAAAGAGGATTAATATAATTAAATATTTGCGTCCCAATTAAGCAAAGGATTAAATAAAAATCGATAATATTTGTCTGGTGCCTAATTAATTCGGTTATACATGAAATCGCTTAGCTATCGTAATTATGATACTAAGTTTAGTAAAAAATGATCCATTGCCACATGAAGCAAGCAAGAGATTTGACTAGATTTAATATCACATATCTTCACGCCTGCATTCCTTGGAGGGGTAGAAAGATTGAGTTGCTAATTTTCACCGCAATTAAATTAGAAATCTAATTAACAAAACTGCACAGAACAATATTGTTAAAGTGATAGATAGGTGTTACTAATAAATGTCGTGTTATGTTCTTTATCCGCGATGTACTATTGAACTCATGAACCGATTTTAATAAAACTTTGCACAATTTGGAGAATTGGATAGATTTTACTTTAGGCTATACAGAGTATGTACCTATACAAGCAAGAATAGATGGACCATGACCAGGTTTAACTAACAAATCGTTTATTCACATACATTATTTTTTCTAACTAACCAATTATAGAGTGGCCGATTCATTAGGGAGCGAACAACGCTCAGGATGTTATGACATAAAACAAATAAACGGTGCGTAGTTTAAAACGACTGGTCGTAAATGTTACCACGTGGAGTACGCGTGGTCTGTGCGTAGCGCGTACCGCGGTAGGCGGGTGAGTGCCCTGCGCCGACCGTTAGGCGGTCCAAGCGACCGGCGCCTGCGCAGAACCTGTTCCGAAGAGATTAGCGTCTGATCATGGCAAGGCTGGCTGTTATCTGTCTGGGTCTTAGATGGAGCTAACCTGTACAGATTTATTATACGACCAGCGGCCCGTCCCGCCTTCGCACTGGTGGACATTAATGTAACGACGTTTTTGCAACTTTTTTCATTTAATCTCCGCTCCTATTGGTCGTAGCGTGATGTTATATACAACAATAATCTTCTTCGATAGATGGACTATCTAATACAAAAAGTTTTTTTCAATTCCAACTAGTGGTTTCTGATATTAGCGCGTTCAAACAAACTCTTCAGCTTTTTAATATTGGTATAGATAATAGTTTTCCGTAACACCTTGAGATAGCGAGAGACCATCTATATTAAATTATAATAATACGTCTAGGATATTTACTAACACCAAATCATCCAATCATACTACTGCATTTCGATTAGAGTATGTAATCCCCGCTCAAAATGATTCTCATATAGACTGAGTAAGATCAAAGGCCTCGGAAATAAAAGCGGCTTAATTTGAGCTGTAGGCTCTAAAATGAGTACGGAGACATCAAATTAATTGCTGCTACACCTATCCCATAAATAACTAAGTAGACTTACTATTATGTTCAAACCGCACACCGCTCCTAGTTCTGCGCTCCTCGTTCCTCTCTCTCCGTACATCGCTCCTCGCTCCCGCTCTCTACTCGCACCGCTCCGGTTGGCCGGATTAGAAGCGGATAACAACAGTACGATGGATTATCTACTAGTCGAGTCGCGTGTGTACACTCCTTTGTAACAGTAATTACTATGGCTTTACCAGTGCGTTCTTAGCCTAAACTTGTGTTCGCGACTCAAATTGGACGTTGCAGTATTGATAATTTATAGAGCGCTGATCTACATGCTAGCTTGCATACTATATTTTTTTTTTTTTTTTTGATATAACTTACTAACGCAAAAAATCCGTTTACTCGGAGATCAATTATTGTGTGTCTGTTAATAATAGGTCTTTTTTTTTTTCAAGGCGTGTACTCACGCCTTAGTGCGCGTGAGTAGTACTACTCACGCCTTGAAGTATAAGTAATAAGATTTGTTGGAGCATCGTCATGTCTGTATTGCTTGGTAAAGGGCCCTCTTCTCATTCATACAAAGTTCGTCAGGCCATCTCTTTTTTGGTATATCCCAATGACACTTACTAGTCTCTGGGCTCTAAGTTTTGGCGAGTGACTAGTCTGTAGCGTCGTTTATGAGGTGCGTACACAATTTAGGTTTTAATTAATTTAAATATTCGGAACTATCTCATAAAAGCTTGTAAACGTAGCAACTTTTGTTAGTGTTGTCCCTAGACGAAAATACGAATAATCTCAATATTTCCCTTGTTTGCACTAAGACTCGTGTTTAGAGAAGGGATTATGTCTGGACTACTTGCATAAAAGAAACTGCCCATTATCGAGGTCACCACAAATAAGCGAAATTTATTTTAAATAAACAAAATAAAACTAGTATTGCATGATATGGGTTCGAGAATGTTGAGAGGATGAATGATAGGTTGATTGATATAAGGGATTTATATTGTGCCAATGGCAACGCCGGAAAGGGGCGCTCTATGAGGATATACACCGACCTTATTGGTGGTAATACTTTAAAAAGATCAGATGCGCAATACTGGTAACCAACGCGCATGCAAGACAAAATGTATGAATGTGGACGAAGCAAAAGTAGTAGAATGCAGAGATCGTAGCACGTGGCATTCTGTGGTTTCTGCCTCTCTTTGAAAAATGCGTGAGTGTATGTATTTCCCAGAAATCAATTTCTACTTGAGTTATCACTACGCGCGTTGTATACGTTGTCTTATTAATACCCCGACCGCGCGACCTTAGCTTAAACTTGTGTTTGCGACGGAAATAAGACACGGCTATGCGCGCCTCGCGGCTTCGCTTCAAATTCCCTCGTTTATTTTAATGACGCCGTTGGTACAGAGATTCTGCGGATTACGCTTGGTTTAGTAATGAGTGTGTTGTGTCAAAAAGTTTAAACTTTGTTGTACGTTAGGCCCGGTTACTTTTGGTTAAGTTTCCTTACTAAATGTTTGGTACTTGAAAACTAACTAAAACTATACTTTGGAATTTAATACTAAACTTAATTGTAAGTATAATAAGCAAACTTGGAGGTAGATCATTTGTTTCTTATTTTTATAATAATAAGGTTGAAAATGGCTTACCGCTAAGTTCGGCAATATTTTTTAATAAAGATTTACCTCTTCTTCTTGAAATTTCCGGTGGCATATCAAGCTACCACAATCTGTCAAATTTCTTTGATAGATTTTCAATTTTATGACAAACTTATAACGTTCATTTTCAGTTAGGAAAATTTTACAGTTTCGGATAGGTTGACCTGTTGACTGTACGTAAAGTATCTCGAAAATAAATTCCTTTCTTAGTCTCTCTGCTATTATAATTATTCCTATACACATTTCCAGCTTCAAATTACCAATCGTAGCGCGTGGCATTCTGTAGTTTCTGCAGTTTCCATGTGAAAAAGGCGTGAGTAATAAGCCTAATATCCCCGACGCCAGACAAACCATGACCTCAACAAATAAGAATTAACATTTAACGATTGGCTTAAACAATCGAAACAACATTCCTGCCTAATTGAATTTAGTTTATGATCAACAACGCTCCGTTTAACATTTAAATGTTATGCTTCGTCATTGGTTGAAAGTGCAACTGCTGACAAAGTCCACGGTTCGATTAATAACTTTGTTATTGAATACAATTATAAAATGTACTGACGGCACGATCGGTGGTCGAGCGACCGGCTTCTGCGTCGCATGTCGCGGGTTCGTTTCATGCATGTAACTAATATTGTACCTATGGTATCACTCGAGATATCGTAAGGGTGACAACGATTTTAAGTATCTACAGTACCTACCTACATTTCTGCCAACCCTATTTGGGTACAGGCGTGATGATAGTCACACCTCTAGGTGCTAAACTCCGTCGTGAAATATTTCAACAAATCTATTTTCGAAAGTAACAATGCAACTACCAGCTACATAAGCCAAACGTTGCGCACACTTTGTTATAAAAATCGAGGACAGATTTCCGGGAAGTCCATATCCATATATCATACACGGAACGTGGCCACTTGTATTTGGACGCCTCGTTTCTATATTTTATTACCGAATTCGGTACTGCCAGTTTATGGACAGGCCATAGACTAGTCACACGTGGACTTGAGTCCATATCCGTAGTCCAATCCGTGTAGTGTACAAAATTTCGATTATTATTTAATATATTTGACGACCCAATTAGCCCGGCAGTAGTTAACACTGCCTTCTGTGCTATGGGTCCCGGGTTCGAATCCCGGTAGGGACAAATGTTTGTGTGATGAGCATAAACGTTTCCGAGTCATGGACGTAGCTATGTATAATATGCATTTATTTACAAAAAAAAAGTAGGTATATATGTAGTATATCATCCACCTAGTATCCGTAACACAAACCTCGTTGCTGAGCTCGGAACTAGATGGCGCTGTGTTATAATCTCAGAAATATAGTACTTAACTGCCTCGTTGGTCTAGTGGCCGTGCAGTGCGACTGCCGAGCAAGAGGTCTTGGGTTCGATTTCTAGGTCGAGCAAAGTGTTATGGGGTTTTTCTATGAAATTCTCAGTAGCAGGTAGGAGTTTGGATTCGTGCCTGGTTAATGGCAATGGAAACGTGGGTGTACATTAGTACACCTCTGCCTAACCTTTCGGGGACGACAGGCGTGATGGTATGCTAGTAATGTCGACCTACTCATGGGACATGGGACCTAAAACATACTGGCAATATGTTTAATTTCAGTCGCCTCACGATTAAGCCCGGGCAGAAATGGTTGTCTTTTTCAAGGACTTGTGTTATCAAATCTGATATTAATGCTGGTGGCTTAAAAATGGTCACTTCTTGGTAGTGACCAAACTTTATAGGTGTTAAATTGCTATTGCTAGTAGTAGTAATACTAAACGTAGCAGAAATTCTAGTAGTTTTGAAAACTCTTTGAGAACTAACTACTGGAGTTGTAACTTATGTTTGAAAGCTGCTAACTTCTATTGAAACAGAAACGAAGACTTGTTTGTAATTAATCAGAAATTCACCAAACTGTAATAACTTTACTTTTCTTCTTTAAACAATAGTTTCGAGATTTACCTGTAGGCCATATTTGTTGCGCGAAAAGATCGAACCAGCAACCCATTAAACACAAGTCTAAGTAAATAAATATATAAATATTTCCGGACATTATTACACAGCGCCATCTAGTTCCGTGGTAAGCAACGAGGCTTGTGTTACGGATACCAGATGGTTGATATACTACATATAAACCTTTTTTTTGTAAATACATACATTTATTATACATTGATACATCCATGACTTGGATACAAATGTTGATGCTCATCACACAAACATGTGTCCCTTCCAGGATTCGACCCGGGACCCATAGCACAGCAGGCAGCGTTAACTACCGCTGAGCTAAATAGGTCATCGAAATAAATCAAAATCTAATCTTCTAACGGTTGAAATGAAACTTACATTACAACGAAGATCATTCTTGATAAAGTCACCTTTCAAGCAGAATTGAATCTCCAAGAATTTTCTCTGATTCTAATAGATTTCTATCAGAAAAAACATCATAGAGATTATACTGTTTATTTGTATCTCAAGAATAACCTAACATAATTTGGGCTTTCACTACAGCGCTGCTTGCAAAGCGAAGTGTCAACGATA
This sequence comes from Craniophora ligustri, assembly GCA_905163465.1. Classification (NCBI taxonomy): domain Eukaryota; kingdom Metazoa; phylum Arthropoda; class Insecta; order Lepidoptera; family Noctuidae; genus Craniophora; species Craniophora ligustri. The sequence goes on from LR990963.1 coordinate 1,855,326, forward strand.
TGTCAAATACAGCTATGTTTATTTTAGTTCCGTACCGCGCCGTAGGTCAAGTTATACCAGCTATAAGTATCAGGACAAAGTATCGATGCCGTATACCTTCATGTCTTTAGACACTGGAGTGGGTGTCTGTCAACGTACCTTCGCAAATATTACTCGTATTTTACGCTCTTTCAGTCCTTTTGTTGCGTCTTTCCAATTTATTCAAGTATATGTTTAGTCAAGCTCCGTACTTTAAACATGCTTACAATGTCTGTGTGTACATAAAGCAGAAGACTTTAGTAGTTTGCCGTGTTTGGATATAACTTTCGTCGCAACTCGCGGTCGGTTTGTTTTCGTTACCATTGGAGGAAATGGTGTGAGTTGTGACATCATTGGAAGGAAGACGCACTTGAAAACACGATCGTGTGATGTACAATAAAGTAATCGAGAACAATGTTCGATTTGCAGTCGTCATTGGCTGACTATGGGTATAATGGAATAACTATTTGTACTTATTCAATGCATTTCTGCTTTACCTCCACAACTAAGTACGAGGTTTTGAGTACAGGTCGAGCTATTATTGGAGATTTTATAGAGTAATTTCTATACAATTTCTTTGCAGTTACGCAAATATTAGGAAATTGAAATATAACTACTTCATATGAATTTTATTGCTGTCAGTCTGCCCGTAACCTGGATGGATGCTGTGAAGGACCCAACACGTCGGGATTAAACAATATCAATAACCGCTATAAAATCTGTTAATGTCAGTTTTATTTCACAATTGTTAATTGTTAGAGTTCTTTCTTGAATCAAACTTACGGTGTACAGTGTAGATAACGCCACAGCCTAACCTTTGCTGTATAGAGTGGTTGAAGTTACGCATTCATCATCAACCCATTATTGTCCCACTGCTGGACACAGGTCTCCTCTCATTTATTGAGAGGGATTAGCTAGCCTACTGCGGGTTGGCAGACATTACATGCCATCGAGAAAATCACTCAAGCATGTAGGTTTCCTCACAATGTTTCCTTCACAGTTAGAGCATGTGATAAATACGCACATAACATCCGAAAAGTCAGTGGTGCGCGCCTTGGGAACTCGAGACCTCTGACATCTCAGTCCACTGGTCATACCGCTAGGCTACCACAGCTTACGCATTATTCTATGTTATTCTATTTGCTTGTGTTATCGATCCAAAAGTAAATCGCAGACTCAGAAAAAGTCTGGGATAACGCGTACCAAGATCATGATGAATAGCGTCACCCAAGCTGTTGATATTATTTAGTTTCGATCGCTCAGTGTAATCTTAACCAAAGAAATTCTGTTGTTTGGCACAGGTTCAAGAATGTAAAGGAAGTGATCCGTTAGTTATACATACGACTGAAAGATATTCAATATTATGAATGCTTGAGTAACATATACTAGTATAATTATAATTAATTCTATTTTAAGGGCTAATTAATTATAATTGATGAGGAGTTTTATTCTTTCTTCATACGAAATATTTATTGGATTCAGAATTTAACAACGTTTCATCAATTAAATAGGTAGTTATGTAATCTGAAATAAAAACGAATTAAAAATAAATACATAAATGTAACTTTTTGTGATCTGCCGCGTGTAATTCCTACAAAGTAGTACTTAGATAAGGTCAATGTTATTTATTGTAATTATAATTTTAACGCATAGGTACCTCTATCAAGTAGCTGTAAAACCCTAGGAGGTCCGTGAGTTCTAACTTTTTTTCTAATTTCTAATTGAACTCTAAGATACGATCGTCATCATCAGCATCATCATCAACCCATTACTGCCCCACTGCTGGGCACGGGTCTCCATTCATTTGAGAGGGATTAGGCTATAGCCCACGCTAGCCTAAGATACGATAACTTTTGATATTTTTCCCCACTTGAAAATGTTTTTTTTTATCTAAATCTCACTAAGAAGGAGCTCATAAAAATTTGTAACTGTAAATATGTATATGGTAGGTGTTTAAAGCCTGTTCACTCGATGGCTTTAATGCCGTGTGTGGGTGGTTTGTGCAAACATTGGACGGGTTTTATGATTATTTACTCTTCCAGCCATCTCTCCTGAGGTGACCTAACGGTAACCTTTCAAATGTCCAGCATTTGAAGAATTCCATTAAGTCAGCAGTAGTCATTTTAGGGTTGAAACTGAATCAGTGAAACATTAAGTCCACATGAGTTTTTGACGACCTGATTAGTCCAGCGGTAGTTAACACTACCTACTGTGCCTTCGGTCCCGGGTTCGAATCCCGGTAGGGACAAATGCTTGTGTGATGAGCATAAATCTTTTGTATCTGAGTCATGGCTGTATCTATGTATAACATGTATGTATTTACAAAAAAGAAAAGTATATGTATATGTAGTATATCAACCAACTAGTATCCATAACACAAGCCTCGTTGCTTACCACGGAACTAGATGGCGCTGTGTCATAATGTCCGGGAATATAATAAATAGTTTTATCCCGGGCTACTCACCGCGATCCTATACTTATAAAATCAACGGTATACTTTGATTGTCTCTAAATCAAAATGAATAAAGTATTTTTCATAACTATGTAGGTAACTAATTATAGGTAAAAATTTATTTAATTAATCCCGTAACTTCAAATCCTTTAAAGCGGCCGAAGTAAAAGGTATTTGCCAATAAAAAGTAGTTTTATTACTATGTTTAATATTCTTATATGTGAGAAGTTAGCATGATTAATAATATTGAATCTTCTCGGTTGAATCATCAATAGAATCAACATACTTGTTGCTATGTGGTTGGCGGGACACCATATGTGGCGCTTGTTGTAGGTACATCGTGTTTTTTGCTATGTTTTTTCTGTATGTTGTGATTTTATTGAGCGTGGCAGATATAATCTTGAACATACAGACTTGTCATATTTTTTTAGCAGAGATTTGATTTAGAATGTTCGTTAATTATCACACACGTTAAATAGTTTATGAGTAAGTAATACTTGTCCCTTAAAAGGTTTCGTAGTCAACGTCTGTCTGTTTGTTTTCCTCAGCTCTGAGACTCTTAGTTCAAGAAAACTGTGGTTTGGCATGGATATATGTATGCATAGGTACATCCAGCTTAAGTATTTAAATAAAAATAATTAGGCTTTAAAGTAACTAGTAAGTAATAGTAGACTGCAATAACAGTGTAAACGTACGTTTACACCCGGCTAAGTGCATTTCTGCCACGCACACTGTACAGTGTGCACTTAGCTGGGTTTAAAAAAAAAATTGATCGCCGCGTTGACCCCACTCCCTTGTCCTTAAAAAAGGAAATTTCCTCAATAGTCCTTTCTTAGCTGATTTTGTCGTTGTGAAATATACCCGAATCTCCCGAATTTTAGCTTTCTAGACTTAGTCATTTTGACTGTGCATTGACGCGGCAAGACAAAGGATCTTATCTAATCGCTGGCAAAAGCAACTAAATAAAATTATAACAAAGTCTCTAAAACGCCCGATGAGACAAGAATGTCTGAAACTGCATACTATTCACTATCCCAAAACATTTATAGTCATGGCTCCAATTCAAGCACTTTAAGAATCAAAACAATAATTCTCAGAACAAATATTTTACAATAACAAAAAAAATCTAACCTATTTTTTTATTCTACTTAAAACTTTTCGTCACGTGTAACTACTTATCGAGGGAGGCCATCTTAACAGAGACTTCATAGAATCATTAATACATAATATCGTACATATAGGTATGTATGACACGTTGTGCCTTTTGATTGTGCTGATAAAACCTCTTTAGTCATCAACAGGGTTATATAATACTTGCGCCGCGCCGGTGCCTATGAGTTCAAAATTAAAAAAAATATATCAGTACTACATGTTTTATAGTCGTAAATTAAAAAAAAAGTGAAATTTAATACGGCCCTGTCATTTGTTTTTTTATTCATAGCTTAATTATTATTATACGATATTTTATTTGACGATACAGCAAGAAGTTTTAATTCCTCTATAACAGTCACCATTTATACTTTAGTCCAAATGTTTTTTTAGAGTGATTTCAAAAGACTCACTAATATCTCAAAGTCGATTGTATGACTTGGTATTTGACGTGTGTGCACATTTTTGGCGCCAACACACACACGCACACAAGATTTCACACCTTCCAAATTTAAATTCATAATAAATCCGTTTTTCTGCACCAAACGCCATCCTTGAAGGTCGAATGTAAAATTAATTTGTATAATACAGCGCTGCAGCAATTTTGACAAGCATAATGTATGACATCGCACTCCGCTGCAAATTGCTAATTCGTTTTTTTGCTTCACGAAATAGCCCAGCTGTTGGAAATTCTTTTGAAAACATTTTATGTCCTAGAAATGGAATGAAGGCTTGAGATACAGCGGTTGTTTTGACACAACTCGCGATTTTTTAATTAGCATTAGTTTGCGTAGTGCCTGCATTGCAAATTCACATTCTTTGTAGTGTAATGTATAGTTCAATTTGCAAGCTTTTATGACTTATTAAGTAAGCCATAAAGAATTGTACCCCGAAAGTACACGCATTAGTTAATATTATTGTGACGTCCAATATTATCAAACCTTAAAATTAAGCCATTCAATAACATACTAATTGCGAAAAGTTTTTCTTTGCTCTTTTCCTTAAGAGTACCTGTATAAAGCATCAATTTTATATCTAGAATCTTTTATTTAATCTAATCAGCAAGACTTATGCACTGTACTAATAAACTCGTTTATTTATAGAATTGCTGATAATAAGCTTAAGAAACTCAATCTGTTTATGAAATACTAAATTCAATGTAACAAGAAACAACTGTTTAAGCAACTTAATTATTTATATCACAATATCATGTTTAGCGCTACGAGGAAAAGCTTTTTATAAATACGGGATCAGATATTATTCTTGAAATACATTGGAACAAAATTATACGCTTTACCAAGAAAACGTGTAACGCACGGCTAGGTCTTAGGCTGACAGATGTGATGCATGAAAAATGACACATGTCAAAGTCAAAAATAGAAAGTGACAGAAATAAATATGGCGTCTGATAAAAATATAATGTGTGGAAGGACTATAAGACTAACTTATAAGAAGTAATAGCTGTACCTTTTTATGTTTTGCTGTTGTGGTTAAAGATAAAAACGAATTTATGAATATTTATTTAATTTCATCTATGTATACACATATATTACGTATAATATAAGTATAAAGAGAGATGAAGTAGTAAGGCTGTGATAGCCTTACAGTTATGAACATAAATTGTCACGTCATATATCTCGAGTTTATTCGCTAAAACGGTGAAGGAAAACATCGTGAGAAAACCTTTACGTCATAGAGGATTTTCTCGACGCCATGTGAAGTCTACCAACCCGTTCTAAGCCAGCGCAGTGGACTTTAAACTAACCCCTCTCAACCTGAGGGGATACCCGTTGCTAGCAGGCGGACAGTAAATGAATAAACGTGATAGTTTGTACAAATAATCTTTCTTAGGGTCGGAAGCGCGCGAGCGACACGACCGGACTGGCCAAGCCTGTTTAAAAACTAAAAAAAAACACAGTTCTGCGAGCTGTAATGATATAAAATCTCCATAACCCGGTAGCGATATTCTAAGGATAAACTGGTTGCAACGTGGTCGGGTTTCTTCCTACCCCTAACAATTGTCATGAGTATTTGTATGACAACTAGGAGTGACGGTTTTAACATGCCCTCCGAGGCAGGGAATGGTCAGTGGTCACTCATCCATAGACAGATGATTGATGTAGGTTTCATAGTCATTATCATCGTCACCATTTCAGCTAAATTACGTCCACTGCTGGACATAAGCCTCCTCAAAGGAGTGCCACCGGTTTTTTAAAATTTCTGTTTGTTTTGTCTGTTAATTACGAGTTATTACGATTCTCCGCGATTTTACGCAAGTGTTGACGCATATTCGAGTGTAGTTTTGGCGTTCATTATAAAAATTAATGGTTGTGCCAGAATACCAATTAATTTTTCGCTCCGGACTCGATCCAATTTTGAGTGCAATGAGCCAATGATTACATAACGTAGGTAATGACGGATTGACGCTTTTGAAATTTTCTAAGCGTTTTTCTATGAAATTCTCAGTAGCAGCTCGGAGTTTGGATTCCTGCCCAGTTGATGGCAATAGACACGCCCCCTTTTTACAATGGACCTAAAACATACCGGAGAAATGTGAGTGTACAATTAGTACACCTCTGCCTATCCCATTCCGGGATAGACGTGATGATATATGTCTTTATGGTTGTTTAGTAGTAGTGACATTTAATTACGAACGAGTCTGAAAATTATTATTTATGTAGGTATAAGTTTTTATTAAAAATCTTTTTAGGCAATTTTATAAGTGTAACTTTTATAAAGGTTATCAGCGACTAATTAGACTTTATAATTGTTTAATTGAGATTGAGTGTTAATTTTATCTTTTTCATATCACCCAAATATTATTAAATGAGCAATATTTTATCACAAACAAAACTGCTTTTTATGCTAACACTGATAAACAGTTATGTGCACTAAAATGTATGACGTAAAGTTTAAATTATTAAAAAAAAAAGTAATGGAGACTTTTAGTTCATGCAAGAATCGTTTTTCGTTTCGTTTCCCATATGAAACGCACGTAGTAGAAATTATGTGGAACGCGCATACGAGTTAAGCTATTCTCGTTGGATATTTTTGTGGGCGCTATTTCTGTAAACACGGCTTGACCTTGACATTGGGAGCGCAGGCGGCCACGCGTCACGTTCTGCCGCGCCCGCGCACTCCCGCGCACCCCGCCCGCCTGCACAGATTATGCGCCAGATTGATCGTTGTTTGTCTTCCTTTTTTTAACAAAAGAGTATGAACTAATTGGTGAACTCCTTCGTAAAGGTCACGCACACATGCATGACAACATGTATGAATGTGGACGAGGCAAAAGTGGTATGCAGGGATCGTAACGCGTGGCATTCTCTAGTTTCTGGTTTCTGCCTACCCTCATGGGAAAAGCGTGATTGTTTATGTACGTAGACGCGCAAATGACAATGCAAAAGTGTGGAGTAATAGTGTAGGACGCAGAAATTTCCACAGGTAAACAGACAGGGAATTATTTAAAATATATTGCAATTTATTTGGATTCTGGAAACTTCTCCAGTACCTATAGTGAATCTTAAAGAATGTGCACGTGACAGTAGGTTGGTGTGATAGTTATTACAAATGATAAGGGACAATCATCTATTGTTGTATCCTATTCATGTTACATATTATGTAAAGTCTTTCTTTAATCTATTTGCGTGTTATGCAATACTCATGCTTATGGCATTCTATCAGCTCTTTTAGTTCTGATAATAATATCGATACGGCGTTTTTTGCTAGTCGATCTTTATATTATTGTATGAGGATTAATCAGAGAACACAAATACCTCTTATGTCTATGTGAAAGTAGTTAATGCCGGCCAAATTCAGTCACTGACGGCTATTTTAAGATTGATATTTTGTTTCTTAATTAACGTTGCCCCACACTACGATTATCTCCTACAATGTGGATGCATTCAAATTTAGATTCGATTTGCTGGCGCATTACAAATAATTGTTTCTGCATGTATCAAATCCGCGATCCATGGCGCAGAACCGATAAAAACTTACATCACATTTTTTTCTCAGTACCCAGTCCATAGTAACCACCTTGGTATTTCAAATCAAAAGCACCACACTATACCACGTATAATCCAATTCATCACCATTATACATTTGTTAAGTTACTTAATCTATGCATCCGATCGGCCACGCCTCACATTGTTCTCAAACAAGGACACCACTGACCATCTACCATTTGACCTCGGACCTCATTGCCATAGAGAAACCACGTGGAAAACACGGAACGCACGGATGAGTGAACATCTTACGTTAGCTCGCTGAGCGGATCGGATTTCAAACGAACTGAGCATTTACTGAATACGACTGGACTAAATTAATGTTGAATTGTACGTAGCGTTTTGCTTCTGGACTTGACTTTTACGGAAGCATAATGTTAGTCAGGTTCGGTTAAATAATGCACATCTCTTCAGTATTTTGCGAAATTTTGTAGCACATATCAAATGGCACGAACTGTCTAATTGTTAGTAATATTTATTAATAAAATATAGTTATAGTCAAAAATAGACAGGATCTAAAATAAAGACACACCTTTCTTTCGTCTCTCATATTCATATACCAGGGTTATTTTGTAAAAACCGTGTTTTTATAAATTTACTAGCGATATTGCAATTGAACGGACTGCCTATATCCCTACGATATACAGCCGATCGTGCACTGTTAGGACGTTGTTTGTCGAATGGTTTGGAGCTACCCTCCAAACCGTCTTATAAGAAGGATCATTAGAACCCACGGCCAAGCATGCTTGTTATAATAAAAAATAGAACTCATATTTGTGTGTATCAGGCTCAAATTTCGACCGATCACATTGAGGTAGGTTAGAATAACTGACGTCACTCCTAAATTCACCAATAAGCGATGTTTAGGTGCATTATGTATGACGCCATTACATAATTCCGATGGAAATATCGCTGTTTACATTACGGTCGCCGGTAACGAATTTTGGCTTCACGTCAAATATCACAGGTGGTGTTTTATGTGGTGTATTTAGTAACGCATACGAGATATTTTGTGCATTAAATGGTGCATTTAATGCTGAACAGTTATGATGATCTCATGTGTTCGTGTTCAGTTGTTTCTGATTAATAATTCAAAATATACGTGTTGTGAAATAGTTCGCATATCGAACTATTCAATAATATTAGCATACTTAGTACCTTCTCGAAGATCTGATAGCCTAGTAGTTAGATTGTGAAGTCACAGATCTCGACTCTTTCCGAAGTCATTTGCGTATTCATCATGCAGTGAAGGAAATCATCGTGAGGAAACCTGCATGCCATAGAGATTATCTAGATGGAATGTATGCTAAGTCTGCTAATTCGTAGTAGACTAGTGTGGTAGACTATAGTCTTACCCGTCTCAAATAAGAACAGACCTCATTTTCATCCTTATATAGCACCTTGGCAAACTGATTTCTTACACTTATGCGAATATAAACATCGAAATTTAACGGTACGGATTTTAACTGCCTCGCTGGTCAAGTGGTCGTGTGTGCGACCGCTGAGCAAAAGGTCTTTGATTGGATTCCTAGGTCAAGCAATAATTTTATTGGGGAAAATTAGGAAATTCTCAGTAGCAGCTCGGAGTTTTGGATTCGTGCCCGATTGTTAGGCACCCCAATAGGCTCGCCGCTTGTTGCATGGGACTTCATATATACCGGCTAAAATGTACAATAGTACATCTCTGCTTAACCCTTCGAGGACGACAGGCGTGATGTTATATAAAAGCAAATCACAGTTTAGTATAAGATTACCTTGTTACCAAATGCACTGGAGTCATTAGCGAGCGGATGCTAAGAGATTCAACGTTGTTAAGAGAGGTATTTTTAGCCGGCGTTATATCTAGACTAGATACATAATTATATATAATAATATATACTAGATACATACATAATTATCACATATATGAAGTTTGCACGTTGCACTATGTTAATAGATTTATCAGATTTTATGAGCGATGATGCATATATTGTTGAATTAAGTCGCTCCTCCATCGCTGCGAACAGATTTTTTCTTTGCTTGTGTTTTGAATTTTGCTTTATACGTAAATGCTGGTTTGATCAGCGGTTACTAATCAGATCATACTAACACTTATTGTATAATAACTAAACATATAAATAGTATTAATTAAGTAATTATTTACCTACTAACGATACTTAATTATTTTTTCACTACTATATATGTATAACATTCTGATGAATCAATTATTATATGTATCTTCTAGTCTGCGCGTAACCATAAATGCTGTAGACGATCTGAAACGCCGTATAAAATAATATCAATAATATACTGCGATGTAATTCGTAAAAAGTATAATAAATTTATTTGAATATAATATTTCACTTATAATATTAGAAATAGAATCATGACTTTTAAACGTGTCGTAATTATAAGTGGCGAATAACCAATGCGCTCGGTGCATCCTCTGCGCTGCAATGAATCATCGGCTTTACGAGATCATAAAATATTTCGCTAAAATGTTTGTCTAACCTTGGTGTGTCAAGTATGCGTAATTATTATTTCCATCTTATTTTTTTCAAAAAAAAATCGTAATCTTTCAATCGTTTTTGATATCATAAACGATTATTTCAGACGACGATACGTCAAGATTAAAATAATATCAATATTCCGCGATGAAAGTCGTAAAAAATATTTCATTATATTTACGTAAGTGTTAGAAATCAATATGAAACATAAACTAAACTGTTAACAATAGGTATACACAGTATTTCATGAAATGTTTAAATCAAACGAACTGAGAGTCAGTGCGTTATTTCAAATATGTCGAATGCAGACCTATCCGATAACACAGATTATAAATCACAAAATGTTATCAATAATGTTTTTTGATACCTTTTGGTACCTATTCGAAATTCAAATATATAAAAAAATATTAAAGTTACTCTACGTTACATAGAGATTTAAAAACCGGTATAATTTTTTATCACAGCTTATTTTAAATAATTTAATTTTTGTTTATTTATTTTATAATATTATTTTTTAGTTACAATAGCTAAATAGTACACTGCAAATGCAATACGAAAAAAAAAAACAACAAAAACCGGTAATGCACTATTACCATGCGTCGTTCCCATAGATAAAACAGCTTGATTACAATTTTAATAGAGCCAAAACGTTGATGACGTCACATACCTACAGATGTGTGATATGAATGCAACATTTTTAAAACATGTTTTTTAGGGTCAAACGGGGTTCAACGGTCACGCTATCCGGGGTCTAAATATGGGGTCCAATATCGTGATCTATAAATTAACGCGACCTTTGTTCTGGGTACAGTTTTTTTTTATATTTGTCGCTGAAGGCAACAGCGTACGCAAATATTTTTGTTGTGTGTGTGTGTGTGTTTTTTTATTTTTATTTAGCTTGTACCTGTTTTGGTTAAAGGGGACAGATTGAATGGGGTCATGTTAAATATGGTTTATTTATTCTTAAATGTGGTGCGAAGTGGGAATTATTCATTGTTGTATAAAGTATTTTTTAAATTTAAGTATAATGTTACCTGCTTTTAATTATATGTTATCTGTGAACTAGTTACAGCGTTCGTTAACTGTGACAATGCTTAATCCTTGACTTGAATCAAATCTAATGTGATGTATAAACGTATTAGTTTTAGATTTTGTTGAAGTTAGATCGTTTTGGTTCTACAACATTATGAATACGCTGAATTTAAACATGGCACAAAATTTATAAAAAAGTCTCTTATCAATTGCAGCATCCCCGGTCAGGATCAAACTGAGGTGTTGTGTTGATGTTATAATGTTTTTTTATTCATAACAATTCTTGACAATTCGATTTACAAATACCAGCTTACCGTGTTTACATAACATCAATCATCATCACACCAACCGTTAGAGGTCCACTGCTGGACATAGGTCTAACATCAATATAACCTTTAAAATTCCGTAACAAGTACTTTTATGTATGAAGTGTGGTAGCCTAGTGGTGTAGGTAACTGACTGAGATGTCAAAGATCTCGAGTTCAAACCCAAGGCTACTCGTTTTTCGGAAGTGATGTGCATATTTATCGCATGCTCAAGTGAAGGAAAACATCGTGAGGAAATCTGCATGCTTTAGAATTTTTTTCGGTGACATGTGAAGTCTGTCAACCCGCAAGAGGCTAGCGTTACGGACTATAGCTTAAGTCCTCTCAAATGAGAAGAGACCCGAGCCCAGAAGTGGGACAATAATGGCTTATGATGAAGGTGAAGTTTCTTCATTCCACCTCTACAATTTTCTATTCCTCTTATATTTCATTCTAAGTCCCCCAATAAAAACTCATGACACCTTGAAATACTGTTACCGTGCTCACCAACACCAACGTTATCATTAGGCGTTTCCGTGACCTCTATGCACCTTTGGGGCTAGGCAGGAATGTTTACGAGCTAGTCTAGACAGGCCCGAACGAGCTCTAAAAGACGAGCCAACCTTATTTCGGTATCACGTTTGTATTACTGGTGATGTCATTTATTTGTGTGTTACTGTTGCTATCTAATTGTACTTAATTAATGTCTAAAGCATATATGATGGATAGTGGAGCTTTCAATGTGGGTTTGTAGGTGGAAATGGTCAGTACGAGTCAGTTCAATGAGTGGAAATACAAATGATGTTGGGTATCTTCTTTGTGGTTTAAAGAGGAGTTAGAAAAGAACAGACTGAGGAAGACAAAGGTTTTTTGTCTCTGTGGATGTTTGTGTGTATGTGTGTGTCTTCTATCTTTACATTTCAGTCTCCTTTGGACCATGGATGGTGTAAAGAATCCGAAAATATCTATTTACTGCGATAAAATCCGTATAAAGTAGTTTTACTACAGTAAAATCATTGTTCCTTTCCACTGCACCTTTATTTTGCATTGAAAAGCATTGCTTCTCATGCCATTACCTCGTATGCACCAAATAAACATTCAGATATTACACCAATGCAAATATCGCGAACACACAAGATGAAACATGGTATCATTTTATTCAAAATCGCATTCAAACTTGGGACATTAGCACGGGAACTAAGCGGTAGTATTCAATAAATTGTGCTTTACAATCGAATTGCAAGCATTGAAACAGAACGTTCGAGAACGAGCGTCCATTAATAATATTTCCGATACTGTAGAAGTGGACCAACAATTGAATAGCAAGTGACAGATAAAAATATTGTTAAAAAATATGACTTAGGTTGTGTGTGGCTGCTAACGTGCGCGCGTGTGTGTGTGTGTGTGTGTGCGTGTGTGTGTGTGCGGGTGTGTGTGTGCGTGCGTGCGTGCGTGCGTGCGTGTGTGTGTGTGAGTGTGCAAAATGCACTCATGTATAAATCTTCTTCTATACTATATAAACTATAGCTACTTAATGTACATGTATACACGTAACCAATTCGTAAAAAACAACCACATTATACTTTCGCCTGTACACAAAACGTAATAACCCAATAAAACGAAATTCGATGCACAATCTCCAGTACTCACCTTACAGCGGATATTTTCACTATACTTCTGAGGAGCCTAATATTATGGGTTTATACTAACGAGGCAATTTCCCGTCGCTTTCAGCTTCACAATTAATTTACCGCCTTACCGTTCCCCAATAAAATAATTAACTACTTAAATACTTTCGTAAAAAATAATAATAAAGTTTATTTTTTAAGTAACCTTATTTATTACATGGTTTTATTATAGATGGTTGGGCATTATGGGTCGTTAGCAGCGGTTATATATATATTGCTTGAAGGCTCTTTTTATCATATTTTATTCGCGCGTAAATTCTGCTCGTTGTAAACTGCATCGATGATTTAGTGGTTGTTTGTGCGACTGCTTTTAGCAGGTTGTCTTATATTCGATTGCTAAGTCAAGACAAGTTTTTTTAAGGGTTTTTCTATGAAATTTGAAATAGCAGTTCGGGGTTGGGATTCATACCCAGTTTTTGGCTATAAGGTCTTTTATTACATAGGACCTAAAACATAGCGGTAAAATGTAGGTGTGCATTAGTACACCTCTGCCTAACCTTTCGGGAACAACATGCGTGATGGTATCTTATGTTATATCTATATGTACCTATATGCTTACTGCACAGCATATTGAGGGTTCGGAGTGCGGGATATTATGCGAGGTGAAGATGACTAGGTGACAGTGATAAAATTATATATCATATTTTATATCATGTTTTTCGGCACATACTATGTGTTAAGATACTGTTAGATCGATGCGCAAATTAAGCTAAAGACGTTACAGGTATCAAGATTGGTTGACTTGTAAAGCTGATAATATCATCAACGATTACCGTATCAAATAAGAAAAGAATTAAAGAGACAGTACTCTTTTTCTCTTGTATAGCTCTCTCTCTTTCTTAAACTGGACCAAAAAATATCGTGCGCATAATTCACTTTCAAAGTGTTGCTGTAATTCTTTTGGACATATATGTTTTTCAAAATTTTACATGGATTAAAAATAAATAAGTCGTTTAGCTCAGCGGTAATTAACTCTGCCTGCTGTGCTATGGGTCCCGGGTTCGAATCCCGGTAGGGACAAATGTTTGTGTGATGCATCAACATTTGTATCCGAGTCATGGATGTATCTATGTATAATATGTATGTATTTACAAAAAAAAAAGTATATATGTAGTATATCAACCATCTAGTATCCGTAACTCAAGCCTCGTTGCTTACCACGGAACTAGATGGCGCTGTGTGATAATGTCCGGAAATATTTATTTATTATTTATTATTAATGAATATAATGTTTCTTATAGTCCCTGTTTTGTATAGTTACGTTATAATAACCCGTTGTCGACTCAGGCTTAACACGCTTTCAAGAAATAAGCAATGAACGGTTGTAGCTACACAATTCAGCGCTTAATGCGCTTAAATGGCTGTTCAAGAATATGTTGCAGCGATTAAAGCGCAGTTAGTTATTAAAACCAGTTTAATAACACTGTGAGAGGACTTTAAAAGGAAATTATATTCTAGAAATTACTTGTGTGTTTATTGGCTAGAGTCTAGAAAGTTCCTTCGGCCAAGATAGGTCAAGTGTCGAGATACTTTACCGTCTGGTCTTCCACTTTACCAGTAGAAGTGTCACTAACGTGATGTTAAAATCATCGATAGGTGTTTGTGAAGATAATTAGTACATATAATTAAATGCGACTTTTAAACTTAATATATTATATTATGTTTAAAAGCGGTATTTAATTATTATCAGTGCATAACATTTTTTTTACTGTGACTTGTGCTATTTTGTCAAATATGACATTTGGAACCGATTTTATTTTCTTTAAAAAACGTTGCCCCACCCTCTGATTTTCTCCTGTGTCGTGGGTGCGTTTACAAACACAAATTTTTACATAAACAAACGCCCAGACCCCGACCAACTACTTGTAGAACGTACAAATATTTGCTCTGTGCGGGGATCGAACCCGCAACCCGTGACGCACAAGCCGATCGCTCAGCCACTGCGCCACCGAGTCGTCAAAAATGAATGAGTCGTCAAGAGTGAAATTCATTAATTTCATTCTCACTACCACTCACTCTCTCTCACTTTGGGTGAGGACATTATAATAATGTAATATGATGCAGTCCTACCCTGCTGCGCTAGAGTGCATCTCATTCCAGTCACAGACTGCCAAGTAGTGTCTCCTCCAAATTCAAAAGTGGGCTTTATTTTATACGAAATACCATTGCAAATCGTACAACATTCTAAATGAGTTTTGAGTCATATATGTTTTGAGTAGTGAGTCAAAATATAGTTCCTGCTTTTGTTTTATCAAATTTCAACAATCGTATCTCTACAGTTAAATTTCTCAGTTGCAAACCACAGCTTGCACATACCATATACGTATTGTTTCAATTAATTACAAAGCTAATAATAATATAATAATATAATAATAATAATAAAATTTATTTATTTCTCTCAAAGGTTTACATTTTTACAAAATAGGTACATATAGCTTAAGTGAAGACAATAAGGAACCTTGTGAGAGCTGGAGTCCATAGTAGGTTCAGGGACCTGTGTGACGGATCTCCAGGCTCTCTCCTATGTGGTATAATATGAGTCTTTGAAGCTAATACATACAAAATGGGAGTAATTTGAGAATAAATATATAATATATGCATGCACAGTGTGTTTGGGTATGTGGTGTGGTGTGTGTGTGTGTGTATGTGTGCGTGTGTATGCGTGTGTGTGTGTGTGTGTGTGTGTGTATGTGAAACTTAAATTCAATTCAAATTCTTTATTGCGGATCCATAGGTCAATAATAATGACGCATATAGTACATTGACTCATTGATTACATTTTTGGGACCAATAAAACAGCCTTCACAGAAACATAAAACCTTCAACCAAATAATCATAATAAACCTCAAAACAATCAAAGATCAAAAACATGAACTCGCAATTAAAATAAGTTAAAATGATCCGCCACTGAGTGGCCACAACAAACGGCTTGATTACACAAAATGATTTGCATTCCCTCATTTGAGAGCGCTATTGTTATACGCTTGCCAACTGTAAGAGCAATGCTACTGTAAGTCAAAAAAAAAAATTATTTTATCCTATAACAATATTATAGTATATAATACCTTTTATAAATCATTAAGGTGGAAACTGGCAAGCGTAAGGCCAGATAGGAAGCCGTAAAAGGAGGAAATGCAAAAACCGTTGTCTATGAAGACTATTTTATTATTAAAGCCTCTATAGAGTACTCTTTGTCTTGCTACTTTGAGACGTCAGTCAGTTGAAAAGGGTAGTGACAGAATGTGGCAACTCTCGTAGTCTCGCAAAGACCACTGTCTTCCAAAGCATGATCAGGCTTGATGATGATAAGACTACTGCCTTATTTATCTATTTATTCAAAATTTGCATGACACTTGCATTTTTCTTATTTATTATTATATTTGTGATATTTCGTTTATTTATAATTACGTAATGTTCCTAAATTGACAAATTGTGTAATATGAGAATGTCTACCTGAAATAAATGGATTTTATTTTATTTTTTATTTTTATAACGGCCATATAATTCTCAAAAGGCCGGCGAGGCATTTGCACGTCCTCTGGTGTTGCAGATGTCCATGGGCGGCGGTGATCACTTACCATCAGGTGAGCCTCCTACCCGTGTGCCCCTTATTTCTATAAAAAAATAATAATATACATATAACCTTTGTTATTATGCATAAACAAAAATAACATTATTAAAATGTTAATAGTCACCATAAATATGTATGCGTTCGGGTGTCAATTTATTAAATATTAATTAACTTTCGATTATTGCTTGCAACCCGATTGACTTATGACTATAAAGGCAAGAAATGCACAATCATTGCATGATTCACGCGTTTGATATATTATAAATGCGTGTGTCTGTCTGTTCGTAACCTCTTCACTCTTTAACCGCTGAATTGATTTAGATGAAATTTGGTCCGGAGATAGTTTGACATAGCATAGTTTTTGTCCTTTAAATCAACCCTTAAAAGGGTGAAAGGCGGTTGGAAGTAATATTGGATAGAATAAGATTTCAACGCAGAAGAAGTCGCGGCCAACGTACATACACTAACAGCAAATACATAAACAGCACTTTAAGACTAAATAGTAAGGTACATTTTCATATGAATATGCCGATTATAGGAGTACATTTCATTTTCAGGATATTCTGAGATATTCCGTCTCTTTCTTACAGACGTCTCACCCTTGACTGCAACTTTGTATCCAGTTTTCCAACTATTGTGATTTTTATCACTATAATTAACTAAATAAAGATTAATTATTATATTTGGCTCATTGTGGTTAAAGATAAAAGCAATATTTCAGTCAAAATTTAAGCTCAGTCCGTCCACCAACTTTATGAGCTTTTGAAACATACACAAACCAACTTAAAACAGTAATATATTCACACAAGATAGGGCTAAAAAGACTTTGAAAAATTAATATCTGACTTAATAAGTTATTACCGTGGTATAGTTTATATGTATTTAAAACATTACTATCAGCTAAGCCGTCGTCAAGACTCAAAAATGATTAAACATTACTTAAGGTTTATTTTTAACAGCTTAGACTTTTAGATCTTTTCTCTTAATATGTAACGAATTATAAAGTATGGTATTTCGCTCATTTTTACTTTAAAAAGCGTAAAAAGTGATCAAACATTAAAATTGGCGATCGTTAATCTTACAATCTTATTATTTTGAAATTATTTCAAGTATCTCGATAATTCATTTCCAGCTCCCAAACCGAAAAAAATATCTAAATCTCGATAATGAGACTAACCATACGTTATACATACACGCTACTCAACAACACGCTACACTTATGTTATTGATTTTGCACAGTTAAAGAGCACCATCGTGATTGACGACCGGCTTGCATGAACATTCTGACGTAAATAGTGCACTCAACAATCTACTCGATTTATTGTCTATGCACTTCGCTTCGATAGCCGCGAAACTCGCGAATACACTTTTTTTAAAAAGCAAACCGTGTTCGGAATTTAAGTTTGTGTTACCTACCAGTATTTTTTTTCACATTGGAATGTAAAAATAGTGTGGGGAAACTCTTTGATTGGTCATAAATCTTTGTGGAGAATGTGCAAAAAAATTATGGGAAATAAAATGGTTGCTGTTAATTTTCCGTGTTACCGGTGTACGTAATATGTAGTTACAACTCTAGAATTGATGCTCGAAGTTTTAAATGAAGTAATGCTGTTATAAAGTATGAAGTTCTTTAGTTGGAGAATAACTTATTAGAAACTGCTACAACTTTGACCGGGGGTTAGATTATGACGTGTCTATAGTATATTTTATTTTATTCGCGAGTTTTTCTTTCAGGCAACATCTTAGCCAATTAAAACATAATTAACTTCAGCGCGACAATCCCGAAAACTTGAGGCGGCCTCCGCAGCGGTAATTAGCCAAGTTGACTTCAACTAATATCGTTATCAACCACTGTTATGGATTAATGGACAAAATTTTAATTCGATCGGAACAAAGTTGTAACAAAATTAATGGACTTGAGAAATCTCGTGTCCCCTTTGTCCGTTTAATTTGAGGTCCCCTGTTATTTTTGTAAGGGGATTTATGTAACGTTATTGTTATAAACGATTCTGCTGTGGGGACATTTTTAATTCCATTCTGTTTCAGTTTTGTGTTATGAATTAATGAGTTTTTGATGAAACAGGAAAATTGTACAAGTTTCAAATGAGTGTTATTACTGAATGTAAAGTTACAAAATGCAATAAAGAATTAGGCAGGTACTTCACTTTTATTATTATATAAATATACAGGGACACTACAAAATACAGTTAGGAATGCATTAGTAGTGCTATCATTATGTAAAACAAAAATTTATTAGTCAATTAAAATACTGGCAAAAATACTTCTAATTTAATGATTTCTTACAGTTACGCTAGATATTAAAATAAAAGTTCATGGATGCACTTTTATTTTAATATCTCAAGTCAAGTTAAGGTCAAGGATTAGTGGGTTTTGCAAGGGTCTCAACATTGACCTTTCGAAGTAACGAAAAGCTCATCACATGCTCACACCATGAAGGAAAATATAGTGACGTAACGTACGTACCTAGCGACGGGCATCATGAAGGTGCTACGCTTAAAAATGATAAAAAAAAAACGAGTATATTTTATCTGTGTAGTTACTTACTAGTGACACTGCCGCCCGGCTGACACCATCGGCGGCGGCAAGCCGTTCTAGTTCACGTGCCACGGGACAATGCATGGATTTTAATGTATTTGCATAATTGCCACGCTGTTTGCCGTGTTTATCTGTGGCATATGCCACAGTCTAAGTGTTTGCAGTGAAGCAAGCTCGGAATACGTTATTCAGATGTTTGTCATACACGAAAAGCTTATCTGTGGCAGTAATAATACAGTTTAGTTTTGAGTAGAGCAAATATCCAGGTATACGGACTGATTTCTTATACTTGCGCAAATATTAGACATTAAAATAAATTGACTTGAAATGGAACTACGCTGAAGGGCGGGCGATTTTGGAGTCTGTGTTTATAGACGTTCAAAAAGAGGCAATTAAACTTGGCCTACTTTGAATAAAAGAAATTTAAGCTTTGACTTTACATGAAATATTATTTACAGTAGCCTATAGACGTTTGCAACGCTGCGGCGTGTCGCTTACGCGCTGTTGACCCATACTGTAGAAACCATAATGTTGTCCTACTGTAGTGCACTTCACAGTGGTCATAGTTTTTGTTCACAGCCCGTGGACTCCAGCGCTTATTGTTTATTTTAATTAGCCGATTGTGAACACCACACGTCCTATTCGTTAGTCTATCGCAATTAAATGTAACACATGCATGTAAGTTATTAATGAAAAATGTGGAAGATTTATTATATTGGACAGTTGGGTTACGTATTGCATTAGGCAGCATGCATTTGCATGCGTTTGTGCACGCATTTGTAAACAATTTTCCCATAACCATTTTGCTTACAACTTGCCTTGCCTTAATGACTGAGACACAAGGTTGTTATGATTCATCTACAAAAGTCTATCTCGATATTTTGTTGATTATGATTTTTCAGTGTATCTTTTAAAGAGTGACAGTAGGAAAACTTCCTTTGATCATTACATACCACATCAAATCTGCATTACCAAATGGTTAATTAGAAGAGAAGGGACTAATGTACGCTTACAAATATTTTTCAGTATGGTTTTAAGTTATACGTAATAAGAGGCAAAACGTTTTATTTATAATTTTTTATGGGAAGAAGTAGCTCAAGGAATAGCAACTATCAGATCTCGGAATAAATTCTATTTCGAGATCTGGTAGTTACTATTGTTCTCACGCACTAAATAACTGCGCTTTAGACCAATACTAACTATCTAAGGGCACAGGCGAGACGATATACTATAATTTTATATGTTAAGGGGCAACAACACATGTTTGGAATTTACATAAGGTCGTAAGTGGCTGGCCTACGCAACGTAATTTAATATCTATCTACGAGTAAATACTGAAGTATTTGTTGTCTAAAAATATCGTTTACGAAGGTCTTGAGATGTTAGGGTCACTCATGCGTGACAACCTCCCTCCCGGGTCCCATCTAGGAGCTCACTTAATTATTTCTGCCCACTCATCTGAGATAAGTAATTTCAATTTTTTCAATTCTTTATTACGTTAAGTAAGTCTGGTAACTTAGGGTAAAACCACACTAGCCAGTTTGTTATAAATCGCTCGGAAAACTTCAATTGAGCTGATCAGTCAAACGTCAAACTGTACTGTTTTATATATTGTTAACAGTCATCGTCAATCAAATTAATGTCCCATTGCTGGGCACTGGTCTGGTCTCATAAGAGAGTTGTTGGGAGAGATTAGGCTATAGTCAACTACGTTAGCCTACTGCGAGTTGGCAGACTTCACATGTCATCGACAGAATTTCTCAACCATGCAGGTTACCTCACGATGTTTTCCTTCACACTTAAGCATGTGACACGTAACTTTGAAGAGTCAGTCTCGAGACCTCTGTCTTTACAGTCTACTGGTCTCACCACTAGCCTAGTGGCAATCACAGCTTTTGTATATTGTTATTTAATTATTTTTTGAAAATTTTTGGTTACTGTACCCTATAGACGTTTGCAACACCAAAGGTATCGCTCGCGCGTTGCCTACCCTGTAGAAACTGTCAGCAAACGGAATGACCATGCTGTCAGAATAGCCAGTCAATAAGTAGTTAACTGTGTACCTGTGTCCTGTTTTTCCTACTATGTGAACGAACCCTTAACGCTGTTAATGACGAAGTTGAAAGAAAATGTACTATGAAAGTTTTGAAAGGTTTTAATTGACTTTTATAAAGCGTGGAAGCGAGAGCCCCGTGGCTCGGGGCTCGACGCTACGGCCTTGTAGATAGATCGATTTGTAACTTGAGTTTTCTGTGATCGGAGCTAAGCTTGACTAAAATAATCTATTTGTGAAAGGAATGCCTAATTGTGGAGATCATATAGTCAAAATAGGCTAATATCTATAGCAGTTACAAAATACTGTAAACCCTGAAAACGTTTTGTATTTAGATCAATTAGGTACGTAACATTTCACACACATTTGAGGCTGTGAGTGCCAAAGTAGCCTATATTTTCCATACACAATTGATTTTCAATTGTTTATAACAAAGGCTACTTTGCCACTCATAGCCCCTATTTGTTAGCAATTTAATATCATACACTTAACCTATGATTTGGTATGTATTCAATTAAACGGTTTTATTCTTCTAAATAACGTCTTAATTTCTTAAAACTCAGCCAGTTCCTACGAATAATTACTTACTTTTTCTATCTTACCTACTTACACCTAAATTTCAATACAAACCTGTATTAACGACATTTTTTTATTGTTTTTCAAAATAGTTTTGTTTGAACAATTGCGTTGCAAAAAAGGCGCGAATTGTAAGCGGCCATGTTTGCGCTATACATGTATATGAATACATATAGTTTTGGCTTGAGCTGCGTCGCCGCCACACAGTCTGGCGCGCACCGTCGCTCGCTAAACTTACATATACGTTCGTATACGTACAAAACACCTGAATATACATTCGGAAAACTTAACCAGACTAGTTTACACCCTTATTTCTATCAGCATAAGGTCCAAAAAAGAATGTTTTTGCTGGCAAGGAATGTAATAGTCAAGTGTTTATTATAATCTACGCAGTGTCAAAAATGTATACATACAAAACACCTGAATTGACTTGACTTGACTAGACTAGTTTACACCCTTATTACTATACGATAAGGTCCAAAAAGGCACATCACTTTTTTGATTTTTTGCCGGTACAGATCGTCAATTGTTTTTTTTATAATTTACGTAGTGTCATAAATTGTATTGTTCGAAATTTAAATCAATTACGTTATTGCGAAAAATATCTTGAATTTTTAATCACATCCATTTTCCATATCTGTGTTTACACTTAATAATATAAAGAGAAAAGATTTGATTTTCTGTTTGTATTGAATAGACTCCAAAACTACTGTACCGATCTGAATATTTTTTTCACTATTAGAATACATTATCTCTGATGATCATAAGCTACCGGGGCGGACCGTTAGTATAAAAAAAGTTAAATATACATACGAAAATATTATACGTCTATGTTTATTATAATTTTTATGGAAAAAAAGGACTCTATTTGACTTCTATAGTATTTTATATCGGTCGCAATCGTTTTGTCGGTACCTTAATTGAAACGTATTTTTCTTTCATCACGTTCGAAGCTAATGAATTTATTTATTGATACTTTTTCTTTGCTGTCTTTACTAAATGAATGAATTTCCGATGTGTCGAAAATTAATTTTCAAATTGCGAGTGTGACGTTAGTATGTTTTTATGACGAAATACGTGTTCGAGTAGCGTAGAGAGAATATCCTTGACCAACACAAATGTGGGTACAATATACATTGGTCACAGACTGGCCGCAGTAGCCACACTGTCTGGCTAGACGCGGGACACCCACAGACTGCAACAGTAATGTAGATTGTGGGTGAGTAGGAGCCGTTTGAAGCTAGGAATAGTCCCCAGCTGTTGCAGTATTAAACCTCTTTTAATCCAATATTAAAATGTTATAGTTACTAAGAATAGTGGCGATTTAAGGCAAACTTATTGATCTCGCTCACCTGTTATCAAAATATTGTAATAAATACAGCAATATTATTTATTTTGAAATAGTGTCTATTGAGTTTCTTGGAATCTTAACGTCTTATGAATGCTTAAAAAAATAGTTTTAAGAAATTCCTTTTAATTTGATTAAAAATTTAGATTGGATTGGATTTGGAGACATTTTTCTCCATACCCCGCACCCGTGCCTTGCTGTGGGGATTTATGTAATTACGGAACAGATGAAAGAGTAGCTGAGCTTGAGGTTCTTGTTTGATTCCATGGACATATTGATTTATTTCTTTGAGGTCCCAATAGCAGCCTAGTCTTTGTGGTTGATAAATGCAATACACTCGTCCCTTATTACATAGGACAAATAAAACCATTAAGGTCGAATTTTCCTTACAAAATATTAAAAACTAAATTCAGTAGATTTCTGCAGTAGGAATTCTCCCTCTATTCCTCTGTGAATATCGTCAAAATTAATACCAATATCCGTTCGATATAATGAAATAGGTTCCTCTCAGTTACCTGCCTCTGGGGGCTTAAAATACACGAAACACACACACACACACACACACACACAGTACCGTCCTATGTCGTTGTCGGTACAGTCGCAACACGCTTTCATTTGCAAATACGGGCGGGTGGGTACTGATCGAGTAGCGTATGTACAATCACGGACAGATTGATGCTATCAATCAACTGGATTTTTTTGTCGTCGTTTTTGTTGTCGTGTGTCGTTGATTTTGGAATTGTCTTGGGAGGTTTCTTTTTTTATTGTTTTTTTATGTTGATATATTACTCGACTCTTAAAAAAAATAACAATGTTTAATTAATTATTTTTTATATAAATCTTGTGATTAATGCCTGTAAACCGAACAAAAGCCAAAGTAAAACAAATCGTGTAAGCATAATATATTCCAAAAGTACCTCGGCATTAACACCAAAGTACAAACAGATATAACACGATGTATTTCACATTTTTAATTAACATTATTCACACGTTAAAAATAAATAAATTGAATAAAAATCATTTATGTATTACTGTAGGTACTTGATATAAAAAAAAACATTTTAAATATCCTCGTTTACAAGCAAATATCCACCAAAACTATAATTATATGCTCACACTACACTACTAAGTGACGTCACTTGACACCGCCGACAAACTGGCATAACTACACGAGTCCGAATACAGTGTCGCTTCCATGAAATCTAGCTTCGATTCCACTTAGCTGCCCTAACGAGTGTGTTCAAACTGAAGACCTAATTAACTGAGGAAGGTTCTTGAACTCACACGATCTCGCGTTTCATTGAAACTTGGTACTTTGTCTTTGTGTTGTAATATTGGGTACATGTATATTTGGTAAAGACGTACGTTTATATACGTGATTAGATTAGTCTCTGGCTTCAATAATTGCTGGCTTTAATTGTTGGGTTTATTTAATTACCTTTCACTTACACGTTGTGGGAAAACTTCACGAGGAATACGACATATTAGCATACGATGTTTAGTTTACCAATCCTCAATATACCGGGGCCTAATTTTGATCACACTATCTATTTTAAAAAAACTTGAATTCTCGATCACAAAAGAGTTTTTTTCTTTTGACCAGTCGATTTTTCTGTAGTAGTTACCTATAACAAAGGTAGAGGAACGTTTTCTTTTATATAGAAAAGAGGCATGAACATTAATACGGACCCAGTATCGATATATGTATGTTTATTGTCTGTATACCGTAAGCGTTACCGCTTAAAAAAAATCTAAAATTTGGGAGTTCACATAACAGGGCCTCACACAGGCCTCACACAGGTGCCTACAGGTAACGTCTAAATAGATTGATACTTAACTGCATCTTGTAAATCTCTAGAGCTACCTAAATCAAACCTTAAATACCTATTACATACATTTGAAAATCGGCTACCAATAATCTCATCAGCTACGATGTTATTTGTATTATTGCACGAAGAAAGGTTGATAAATCGATGCGATTTTTTGATAAAACAATATCAGTTGACGTGAACTGTGAGATTGAGCGAATGCTGATCTTGAAAAGGGCGCAAGTGAGATATGACCGGAATACTAATCGCATTTTTGACTGCTTCGGGGAATCAAATTTTTGCCCGCCATGTTTACTCTTGCTTTTATACCGCGTTTTTATGACCTCTTTCTTTTACGTACATGTTTGGATAGAATTGTATTACCAACTGATTTTAATGTATGTATGCGTACTTCATATGTTAAATAAAGTTTAGAACTGCTTGAAAAATTTGAGAAAGGAGGTTATGAAGAAAAGTATAAAACAATTCCTAGAAACCTGATGATTGGTCAGCCACTGCATATTGGCCAGACTAGCAAGTATTGGCGTCGCCACTAGCGCGAAAGGTTTAGTTAAAGGTTCCTCGAGTTACACTGTATTTAAGCTGCAAAGAACCATCACGAAAAACAATAAGTATGGCAGATGCCATTTGAGACCGACAAAATTCGCCGAGAAAAATGAAACTCATGAATTCTCTCGTTCATTCAATCATCGCTGCCGTTGTCACGACGATTAACTCGACGGGGCATCTTCCCGGCCATAATTCACAAAAGCAACTAAAATGTCGTCCGTTCTATTACAATGAGCTTGCGAAATTACAGAGCAATTGAGTGTACATTAGGCATGGTTGCAGTTGGCAGTTGCTACGCAGAAACCTTAGTGTGGGTAGCGGGCCGTGGTAGTCGTGCAGCGTGACCCGACGTCACCGGCCTTGCCCAGCCGGCTTTTTGTCGTAAGAACTTCGAAGAATACTTCTCTATAATAGTGCCAGTATCATAAAAAAACGCTGGTACGTTTAAAACAATCGCATTCTAAAATTCTGAAAAATGTTTCATTAAAACCGATCCGTGTTTCGAATGTGATAAGGTTCAAAACATCACAAATATTTACGTGTAATAAGCACAGTAATTAACGGGAGGGCTATACATATACATCATCATCATCATCATCAGTCTATATTCGTCCACTGCTGGACGTAGGTCTCCCCTAGTGAACGCCACAGAGCTCGATCTTCAGCTCTTTTCCTCCAGTCACTGCCAGCTATCTTGCGCAAGTCGTCATATACATATGAAGCAAATATTTGCTCAATTTGGGTCTTGATTCTGCCCTTCAAGAAATTGATACTTTAATCACTGTCCTGCCAGTCCGCTCACTGGTCACCAATGTCTCCTAATTTGAGAGGGATAAACTAGTGCAGTTTGGCAGACTCAAATCTCACAGGCATGTTAGTTTCCTCACGAGTTTATTCGCAGTTGATATAAACAAATGAAAACTCAAACTCATTCATGAATGCAATCTAAGACGTAATATTACGCTGTAACACTTTTACTAAGTGAAATCCTTTTAGGAAACCTATTATGTGTTTATTAATTAAAATTCGTTCTCTGGAGTATGTTTCCGAGAAATCCTGATCCATTCATGTAAGTTACATATTAAGTTAATTCCAGTGATCATTCGAGAAGTTATGAGAGATGAATTAGCTGTTCGCAGTAGTTAGTTTTGGTAAAGAAACACTAATAGATGAATGAGGGGGAGTTTACACAGAATACGGATACTTTTGGGAAGAATGAATATCTCAGTGGTTAGCGATAGAATTCTATTTCAAAGACAGCCCAGTTATCAGGAAATTTGATCTAAAATGCACCGGTGCATTGTGTGTCAATCAGTAAACGTATCTGCCTAGCCGTCGGTGGAATATAGGCGTCATAGTATGAGTTGTTATGTGAGACAAGCACTCATTTCGATCGGCTATCTTGCGTTGTCACTAAGCGCCTTACCCTATCTCTCGCGATAACGTTATCGACTTTCACCGATCGACATTATTTATTTACTGGAGTGCAATCTTGTGTGTGTCATGAGCACAACACTCACGTGTTGCCACCTAGATAAGTTTTATCTGTTTATGTAATAGTAAGAAAGTCATTTCAAGGGTTTTTTCATGACGACCTATGTGGTCTAGTGGTTCGAGTACCGGACTGCTGATCACGAGGTCGTGGGTTCGATTCCCACGGGACACAAATATTTATGTGATGAATATAAGTGTTTGTGTTCGTCTGGGTGTTTCCTATGTATTATAAGTATGTATTTACAAAAAAAAAAGTATATAAGTATTATATCCATTGTCTAGTACCCATAGTACAAGCTCTGCTTAGTTTGGGACTAAATGGTGCTGTGTAAAATGTCCCTGAATATATTATATTATATTATTAAGTTTTTGGGCTTGGTTCGCCAAGAAAAAATATTTATTTTGTATGCTGCATACTCATGCATATACATGCAGCTATTACTATATTACATATTTTAATGTAGTGTCTATTCTTGTATAGCATATGGTGTAACTTAGACACTGGTGTAATCGTTATACAATTTCTGTTGTCATTATGATTGGTTATTGTTTCACACATGATTCGTATAAAACGTCTATATTACAATCATGGCTTGATTGCAATATAATAAGACTAGGATCTGGCACAAATAAAAACTACTACGTAGCTGCTGAAAAATTTACAAAAAAAAAACCAACCGCCGAAGTTCTAATGAAACTTTCAAACGTAGAAAAATATGCAATAACAGTATTCTAGAATCAAATCGACAAGCTCACGCAGAGCAAATTAAAAAAAAACAAAATCAAAAGGTTTTTATTTCAAATAAACTTTTTCAAGCACTTTTAAAACGTTATGATTCTAGTTGCACGGTTCCAAGAAGTTGATCTTATGGAGAAGAACCGGCAAGAAAGTCCGTAGACACTCTTTTAAAATAATGGGTATTGTAATACAATATTCAGGCAATAATGATGACACTAGGAACGACAAGACGAAGTCAGTATATGTATGTTAGCTACATATTTACCTACTCATAAGATATGAGGAGGTACCCCACACAATTTTCAAGCCCACGTTTACAAATTATATTACCGCTACCTCAGTTCTCTTCGCTTGTTCCCCAAACGGAGGTTGATCTAAAAAAAAACAGTGTCAGGTGGTTGTGCCCGCGTCGTAAACTTGTTTGATGGTTTCGGGTTAATAGGATGCCTGGTCTTGCAATTCATCATATTGCCTATACGCGTAACTATTTTCTTTTGTGTACGTCGTATACGCCTTTGAAGGGCGCGGTAGCTGTTTTAGACAAGTTTGAATTAGAAGTCGATAGAGTTTTGATTGAAGTATGTTGATTCTGAAAATTGATCTTTATTTATGGTGTATGTAGGCGATTTGGAATAAATGAGCTTGTTTATTGCCAAATGAATAAATATTTTCGGACATTATTACACAGCGCCATCTAGTTTTGTTGTAAGCAACGAGGCTTGTGTTACGGATACTAGATAGTTGATATAGGTACTACATATGTATATACTATTTTTTTTTTGTAAATAGATACATCCATGACTCGGATACAAATGTTGATGCTCATCACACAAACATTTGTCCCTACTAGAATTCGGACCCGGTACCCATAGCACAACAGGCAGCGTTAAATACCGCTGAGATAAACGGGTCGTCGTAAACTGAGATTATTTTGAAATTGGGCAAATTTCGATTTTATTTCGAAAACTTATCTCCATCTGCAAGTCGACGATTTATGGCTTCTCATACATTTTTCTACGAATTTGAATGCATATTTGTATGGGAAACTAAACTATTGTTGCAATGAAAACTGTAATCTTATCTGAAATCCTATAAAATACTTTCTATTCCGACCTCCGCCAGCGTAATTCGAATATACATGTCGTCGATTACGATAATTAAACGATAATTAGACACTCAATTGATATTGTTGTAAGGGTGGGGAGTGAACGCCGTGACGTAACGAGTCACGTGATCGGAATCGTTTGGAGGGGCAACTGTTACATTTTAAAATATTGGAGAGCAATGAGCTCAGTTAACGACAGATAGCGATACAGTTCGGACCTTCCTAGCGAGACCGTTGGTTCACTCAAAGTCTGTTAGTGCTACGTGTTAATTTGTGATTACTGATTACCTGCATAAAATACAAAGACTGTAATATAGCATCTCTGTGGTTTAATTGCCTGTGACCTACGCCATGAACCCTGTACCAGAAACTCCTACCGATGACGGGTGTGCCGCTAATCTATCGCAGTCGCCGTCATCAGAAGTGGGATTCACTCAGGCATCACAACCACCAACTACCCACGAAAGTCAATGGCAGATGATGTTTGAACTCCAACAACGGAATATGGTACAGCTTATTGAAGCCATGAAATCACGTCAAGCCGTACCAACACTCCCAGAATTCAATCCTGACTCCAGTGATGCTGATGCTCGTGCTTGGTGCTCGACCATTGATATTTGTATGGCAGAACAAGCTCTGGAAGGAGGTGCCTTGATCATTGCACTCAGCAAGTCTCTGAAAGGCAGTGCTTCTTCGTGGCTGTCTCAAGTATCACATTCGGGTATGACCTGGACTTATTTCAAGGAGCTATTCCTTGCTCGCTATGATAGTGCTGAAACTATCGCGGCAGCTCTTATAAACATCAACAACGGTCGACCAAAGGAAGGAGAATGTATGGCTGCATATGCAAGTCGGCTGATGACGTCACTAATAGCGAAATGGAAAAACCTGACTGCTGAAGAAATCGCTATATCGTATGTACTTGCGCATACCTCACAATTCGACACTAGACTCCATCGTTTGGCATGCACCACCGAAATTTCTAACAGAAGCAAGTTGTTGCAAGAAATGAAGTCATTTTCTTATTTGAAACGCAAATTACATAATCATGACAACAAATTGCCGGATAACAAGCGTTTCAAACCTTCAACATCTGAACCTTTGACGTGCAATTATTGTGGCAAGGTGGGTCATAAAATAATCGACTGTCGTAAACGGAAATTTAATGCTCACCAAACTCGGATTGCACCGATAAGTTCGTCAGCGGAAGCCTCCTCTAACGTGAAGAAAAACGTCATTTGCTTCACGTGTGGCGAAAAAGGCCACATCGCAACACAGTGTTCAAACTTCGGCACTCGCGGAAATAGCAGCACAAACGGAAGAGGCGGAGCACTACCACAACGTCGTGTAGACTATTGTGAGATACAAGGTGTGACTGGTCAGCTAGAACACTCCGGTGAGTCGTATTCATTTTATTTTGATTCCGGTGCCGAATGTTCTCTCATTAAACTCGGTGTAGCTAGCAAATTTTTAGGCACACGTTATTATACCTCTATTCACATTACCGGTATTGGTAACTCCACTCTGTGTTGTACCGAACAAATTCAAAGTGACGTTGTTATTAATGGGAATTTATTGTCAATTTTATTCCACATTTTGCCCGATAAAGCTTTAAGGCAAGACGTTATGATAGGTCGCGATATTTTAAAACTGGGGTATACAATTACTATGACAGATACTTGTTTGACAATTACAAAACTAAAAGAAGTTGATTTTTGTGAAGTACCTTCGAATTTTAATTTTTATAATGTAGATTCCGATATTTCCTCGGAAAATAAACAAAAATTAGTGGCTATTTTAAATGACTTTTCCGATTCGTTTGTAGATGGTTTGCCAAAAACGCGTGTTACAACTGGTGAATTAAACATTCGTTTGATAAATCCTAATATTGTTGTTCAACGGCGTCCGTACCGATTAAGTCCAGATGAAAGGCAAGTTGTGCGTACCAAAATTAACGAGTTGTTACAAGCGAAAATTATTCGTCCTAGTTGTTCCCCTTTTTCAAGCCCTATTTTATTAGTGAAAAAGCGTGATGGTAGTGATCGTATGTGCGTGGATTATCGCGAGTTAAATAGGAATACTGTACCTGATCGTTTTCCCTTGCCTTTAATTTCTGACCTGATTGCAAGACTGTCTGGGGCTAATTTCTTCACCTGCCTAGATTGCGCAAGTGGCTTTAATCTTATACCCGTGAGTGCAGAAAGTGTTGAGCGTACTGCATTCGTTACCCCAGACGGACAATACGAGTATCTGACAATGCCTTTCGGTTTACGTAATGCGCCAAGTGTTTTCCAACGTGCTGCATCAAATGCCTTAGGTAGCTTAGTATATTCTTATGCGGTCCTTTACATGGATGATATTTTAATTCCCTCATTAGACGAAAACGAGGGCTTAGAACGGTTGCGTGAGATTTTGGAAGCCCTGACTAAGGCTGGTTTTTCACTTAATATTATGAAATGTTCCTTTCTAAAACGTCGCGTAGAGTTTCTTGGATATGAAATTTCCGCTGGTGAAATCAGGCCTAATCCACGGAAAGTTGAGGCTCTTACCAAGTTACCACCTCCTGAAAATGTTCACCAACTCAGGCAATTCATTGGCCTTGCCTCTTATTTTAGAAAATTTGTTTCTGGTTTTTCTCAAATTATGATACCTCTTTTTCATCTTATTTCCTCTAAAGTGTTCGTTTGGAAGCCAGAACATGAGAAAATTCGGAAGCAAATAACTTTCCTTCTAACTAATAAACCAGTTCTAATGATTTTTAATCCTGAGCTCCCCACGGAATTGCATACAGACGCGAGTGCGGAAGGTTATGGTGGTATCCTCTTTCAAAAGGACGATAAATTACACGTAGTCGAACACTTTAGCAGGCGCACCACGAATGCCGAGTCAAAATACCACTCTTACGAGTTAGAAACCTTGGCCGTGGTGAATGCCGTAAAGCATTTCCGACATTACCTATATGGTCGTCATTTTACCATCGTAACTGACTGCAACTCCTTGAAAAGCTCTCATAATAAACTCGACTTGACACCTAGAGTACACAGATGGTGGGCTTTTCTTCAAGCATTTGATTTTGAAATAGTTTATAGACCTGGCAAATTAATGAGTCATGTAGATTTTTTATCTCGGAATCCCCTCCCTACTACTTCAAATATTACAACCCAAAAGGTTGATCAAAAGCGTGTTGATATTGCGACTTTGTCTGAAAATTGGCTTTTGGCAGAACAGATTCGTGACTCAGAAATTCAATCTCTTGTTGCTAAGCTTAAAAATAACGATCTACCATCCGATGATGCTAAAACTTACGAGATACGTTCCGGTGTATTATTTCGTAAGGTTCAGAGAAATAATCGAACACGCTGTTTACCTATCGTGCCTCGTGCGTTTCGATGGTCTGTAGTGAATCATATTCACGAAGCAGTTATGCATCTCGGTTGGGAAAAGACGCTTGACAAACTCTATGATCATTACTGGTTTGATTACATGTCGAAATACGTGCGCAAGTTTGTTGAAAACTGTATTACGTGCAAGGTATCAAAATCTAGGTCTGGCAGAGTACAGGCTGAACTCCACCCTATACCGAAGGTATGCGTGCCATGGCATACCTTACATGTAGACATAACGGGAAAACTTAGTGGGAAAAATGACACGAGAGAATATGTTATCGTTTTCATAGATGCCTTTACGAAGTTTGTTTTGTTGTACCATACATTGCGGATTGACACACCAAGTGTTAAAGCTTAAAATCTAGTATTTCCCTCTTCGGTTCTCCTAGTCGCTTAATAGCCGATCAAGGTCGTTGCTTTGCAAGTAAAGATTTCAAAGACTTCTGTGAATCTCATTGTGTTGCTTTGCATTTAATTGCTACGGGTTCTAGTCGTGCTAATGGACAGGTTGAGCGGGTAATGGGAACTCTAAAGGGTATGTTGACGTCTGTTGAAACTTCAGATAGGTCATGGCAGGATGGTTTAGAGGATATTCA
This sequence comes from Craniophora ligustri, assembly GCA_905163465.1. NCBI lineage: Eukaryota > Metazoa > Arthropoda > Insecta > Lepidoptera > Noctuidae > Craniophora > Craniophora ligustri. Next base: position 1,888,265 of record LR990963.1, read on the forward strand.
GTTAGCGTTAAACTGTACTGTTAGCCGTGTCACAAAATCGAGCCCTTTAGAACTTTTGATAGGAAAGGTAGCAAGGCCCCTTAATCTTTTGTGTGCAGATGATAGTGAAAATGTAGTTGATATAGAATGTGTGAGAGAACAAGCGGTACGGAATATTGAAAAGAGTGCCAAATATGAGAAGTCCCGTTTTGATAAAAATAAGGCAAAATTAGTAAAATTTGTTGTTGGTGATTTAGTACTAATAAAAAATGAAGAACGCAATCAAGTAAAGCTTGATCCGAAGTATAAAGGTCTGTTCAAAATAATTGAGTTACTTGAAGGTGACCGGTATGTTTTAAAGTCATTAACCGGTAACAGGACATACAAGTATGCCCATGATCGCATAGGAAAGATGCCACAGGACTATATTCCAAGTGAATTAGACGTGCTAAGTGAAGAGTTCGATGTAGAGGATGCGGGTGAAGGCCCATCCACCCGTTCAGACTAGTGAATCATTGCGCAAAGTATGACTGTAGCTTATCAGTGAGAAGGACTGATACTGCCTACTTATATTGGTTTGGGGTATACGTACCAGAGAGACGAACTGGTACTGACCCACTATAGCTTATCAGTGAGAAGGACTGATAATGTCTATTCTGTTTGGGGCTTATCAGTGAGAAGGACTGATACTGCCCACTTATATCGGACTTGGGTATACACACCAGAGTGAAGGACTGGTGCTGTCCCTTGTTTATCGGGCTTAACAGAGAGAAGGACTGTTATTGACCCATCTGGGGCTTACTGGCAAGAAGTGCTAGTAATGTCTATTGCTGTCATTACTTGGTGCATGATCACTGTGATTTTGTAACGTTCATTTGATTTTTTTAAGCGAATTTGTGGTATCCTTTCTAATGTGACTTAATTATGAGTTTTCCATGTAGTCAGGTAGGCCGAGCTAAAAGACTCCTACAGTTGTATTTTGTTTTGTTACCAGATACACATACACACGAGGACGTGTGACTCGTCAGTATGGCCGTGTCGTCGATTACGATAATTAAACGATAATTAGACACTCAATTGATATTGTTGTAAGGGTGGGGAGTGAACGCCGTGACGTAACGAGTCACGTGATCGGAATCGTTTGGAGGGGCAACTGTTACATTTTAAAATATTGGAGAGCAATGAGCTCAGTTAACGACAGATAGCGATACAGTTCGGACCTTCCTAGCGAGACCGTTGGTTCACTCAAAGTCTGTTAGTGCTACGTGTTAATTTGTGATTACTGATTACCTGCATAAAATACAAAGACTGTAATATAGCATCTCTGTGGTTTAATTGCCTGTGACCTACGCCATGAACCCTGTACCAGAAACTCCTACCGATGACGGGTGTGCCGCTAATCTATCGCAGTCGCCGTCATACATAATATTTTTACGTTTGTTACATAAATTGCAGGTTTACGCAACACGCAACCGCCTGACTGACTGACAACAGCTGTTCACACCATCACTATTCTTTAGGCTGACATCAAAATAACAATGTCAAGATGAGACATGAAAAGAATGACGTGTGTCAAAAAATATATGTTTTTAATTACCTACGAGCAAAGGTATAAAATTGATTTATGTATCAATTGTGTTTTTAAATTTCGAATGGCGCGTCGACGTGCCAATTTGATTTCGTTCACTGGACCACACAGACGGTTTTTAACAGTCGATATTCTCATACATAAAATCATCATAAATATCAATCATGTAATATTTACATATAATAAAATTGTAACAGGCTAATGTCTGAACATTATACATTTTGAACGCTAGACCATTTTTTTATATTCGTTTGTGTTTCTGTTATGGAGTCAATATAGTAGGAGCCGTAGGTGAAAGCTAGTATAGCATCGGTATATATTATTACACGTTATGAAAGTATTTTTTTAAATTCTTGAGTTTGAGATAGATAGAGAATTAGGCCTACTTTGAATACATAATATTTTGACTGATAACATGTATACGTTTTTCATAATCAGCTGATAAATTAAACAAAAACACAGCATCTTATCAGTATAAAGCATAGCACCAACACCACGTAGGCACCGCACAGTCTCCAGCTTTTACTCTTAATGCGATCGAGATGTTTCTTCGAGTTGAATCAACACGCTTGCGTACAACGTAAGTAAACACGTATCAATTACGTAACAAACCAGCGGAACTTATAGTTCTGACACTTCCATCTCTAACGTAAATACGGACTACGTTTAGCGACGATCGGTTTTATCTGAAATTTAAACAAGAAACAGACTTTGCAATATTGTTGAGAGTAATTTTGTATAGGTTCCAAATATCGATGGTGCATTGCGCTATCATGATATTCATACAAATTCAGACCTTACCTAAGTAGGAGCAGATAAGTAATACTTAAAAAAACTTGTGTATGTTTAAGGTGATCATATTATCTTTTTTAAAACTGACGTGGCAATCAAGTACGTTTGCAACACCAGAGGTGTACGTTCGCGCGTTGCCTAGTATAAAAACCTTATCATTCCTTTTTTGAAAACCGCATGCAGTAGTCGTTTGGGAAAATATCGGCAGGTAACTCATTCCACAGCCTGATCGTTGGTACGTGGTATGAAGTTCATTTGAAGCCGTACAGTACGGATATTGGTTCCTCTGCCGATGGCAAGAGTGCGATAATAAAATGTGGAAAAGCCATTCAAAGGAGGTTACAGACAGTATTTAAAAAAAAACTCACAAATAGTGTTGGTTTGACATATTGGTGTTAAATGACAGTGACATTTACTAGTTCGAAATTCAAAATAAACAAGACTAATGTCGTCATGCTGACTGCAACGTGATTCGCTTAGTCATATAATGAAAAAACAAGCATTACATAAACAATACACGCAATAAAATGATGCCGTATCTACCATTGATATAATATAATCTAGAAAAGCGATGTGCTTTGTAAGAATATGTCTTATGCTATGTATTTTGGGACTAAATTACCTTGCAAGAAACAAGTAAACAATAATTTTCGATAAGTGCTGATTTCTAACACTTACGTGTTATTTAATTCAATGCCTAGTAGGCATTGAATTAAATAAAACTAGGAATTTAATGTAATTGTGTTAGGGTTCTAGATATAATTAAGTCAGTAATTACTACGAAAAATCATAAAAGTAGATTAATTCCAACATAAGACACTTACTAAGTTTATTTTATAATAATTAAAAGAAACTTTGTCATGGTCAGCGTTACCTATTCTCTATGTTGTAGCTGTTACTCCACAACTTAGCTACATACAAACGGAAACGTGACGAGTGTAATATCAATAATAACTCAATGGCACCAGTTATTTCCTTATCGTTGTTCCGATAAAAATAATGTTTTAATTCGGCGGTATTAATTACATCTGTGTATACAAAGATATACAAACACAAATGCTAGCTCGTTGAACGTTCTTGACATTGACACTGACTTTGACATTGACATTGAAAGCTACTACGATGTACGAACTCGATGATATTTTTGATGCGTCATGCTTTATATTTAGGCGTGTTGCGTAAGAGAGTGGATGAATTCCGACCGGCGATTTATCCAATCGATAACGAATTATTTGATTTCGTGATTGTGTTATTTTATTTATAAATTTAAAACTAGCTCTACCCTGCCTTTGCTGTGGTGAATGACAAATGTGGAACAATGCATCGACTTAAAAATTGATAATAACAATATTGAAGTAGGTAATATATTGTGTTAAAATTTGAATTCAACCGGTGCAAAATTATTCGAGATTTTGAAGAGTACAGAAACTAATTTAACTTGTTTAAATAAAAGATTATTTTAAATCGATTACCTTGTTAATTGCTTATTTTGAAATTAACTTGTGGTCGCTATCAGTAAATTATAAAACAATAAATTTTATCGTTATTTAGTTGTTATGATTAATACATTAAATATGTAAGTGTAAAACATTTATTACAAACAAAAAAAAACTAAAAAACGATTAACCCTATAAACATTTGTAGTCAGTCGATGATGTCACATATACACTGTAAACGCGTGAATTTAGTGAACTTCAATAGTACTATCATTTTTTGTCTGTTTTTATACCAGTTTCTACAGTATAATGTTATATTATTGTTAATTAAGATAATGAACATAATGTATTGGTCTATGCAGCCTTGATCACGTAGGCGAGTCGACAGCAGCTCGACTAGAATGTATGTCGTAGTGTTTGCGGTGTCGTATCTATGTTATGTGGAGATAATACAAAATGACTAATAAGAATACTATATTTATAATGATGTTTGTTCACTAGTGTGTCGTCTAGATGTCAAAGTCAAAGTTTTATAGCATGCTAAGTGGACAATTGGTGTTACAGGGTGTCAATGGGATTGTGGCCATACAGGATAATTGTAACATACATACCATCACGCCTGTTGTCCCCGAATGGTTAGGCAGAGGTGTACACCCACATTTCGCCGGTATGATATAGCTCAAACGGTTATGAAAAATGACATGTGTCATTGAGAAAATCCCTCAAGCATTCCTCAGGATGTTTTCCCTAGTGCGGATTAGTAGACTTTACATAAAGTCTACAAACCGCGCTAGGCTAGCTTGGTAGACTATATAGCCTAATATTTTTCTAAAAATTGAGTAGAGACCCGTCCCCAACAGTGGGACAATAATTGTGTTGATTATAATTTATAATGATATAAGCTATTATCGCCTTACTAGCTATGTTAATTAAACAATTAGCATAATTAATTATTTATTGGTTGGTTCCAGTAGATAGAAAGCTGTTTTAAATACATACTTTATTTTTAGAACTATATATTTTTATTCCATTGAATCGGTATTCGGAATTCCTTATCGGTCGTTGCCAGCAGTATTTCAAATTATTCAGTAATTGTATGTAGAATGATTTTTTGCACTTACTAATACTAGGATAGATATTGAAATAAAACTAATATCCCGACACATACTTTAAAGTATCCAAATATTAAACTGTACGACCAGAGGATAAAGTAAGATTGTTTTATATAAGTTGAATTGTAATTAACACAAAAATGTACGGTAGCTGTTAGTAAGAACAATATAGAGACAATCGAGACCTCAGTCTGCCCGTGACTTAGTATACTTACTTCGTAAAGGATTCAAAGCGTACAAAATAATATCAATATACCCCGATAAAATTCGAACTGTATAGTTATTTCTATTGTATGATTAATTAGACACAATACATCCTGGCAGCATTTTTAAACTGAAATTTAAAACAATGAACACCTCCTTGTTATGCAGCCTCAGTCTTAACATTCTTTTTTCAAATTGATATTTTTGTATTCGACCTCCATGAATCGGTCGTTGCGGGCAAGTCGTGTTTAAGTTAGCCAGTAATTGGATAGGTGACCGCAGTTGGTCGACCTTCCTTGATTGTCTTTGAATGAGTTTTGACTGACAGCTGCATACAGGTTTATAGTTCTTAAACATTTTTGTAATAAAAAGACGTAATACTATGAATAATATGTAGATTCCTATTGTCAGTTTACAATAAGCAAAAAAATAGGTTAGAAGGATTAAAATGTTGCTAGGTCATAATAATATTACCATGGTTAATACAAGGTGTTGTTTTGCATCCTCGTCAAATTTCAGGAGGTTGTCATAAAATACATAAATAATCAATTGAAAGTACGGTAGTGGGCAATAACTAAAAAGTGCTGCTTTTATTTGTTGTTGAATTTTAACAGTGTTTCAGAATTAAACCCTTAATTCAATACAAATAAAACAGAATCACCCGACTACGCACACAGCGACAATGCAGCTGTGTGCGTGAGTGTCGACGTCTTCCTACGAAATGCAAGCGCGGGCGAACGAATGATCGATAGCAATAATTTACCTAATTTTATTTCGAAAATCACCTACATTATTGTCATAAATTTTGCTTGATAATGAACTCATTGTTGAGCATCATTGGAATGCGGAAATCTTACTAATGGCAGTAATACTAGTGCGCCGAAGAAAAGTTCATTGACCTGTTATCAGATGATTAATAAAATGTTAGTTTTGCTTTATCCTTCCACCTAAAGTTTTCGTAGTGATTTTGTTTTGATTTGTGGATTAAATTGATTGATTTGAAATTTTCCTTCCTACTTAATGGGCTTAGGACCGGCAATAATACCTACCTTAGTTGGTGTACCGATCTACTTATGATGGAAATGGAAAGACGTGCTAGTTAAATGTAAGTACCTGGTGATACTTTCGACTCTTAGGTATTATTAGCGTAGTTACAAATTTGAAATCAACTTATTTACACTAATCAAATTGATTAAGCTAACAACGTATTTACAAAATGTACAAATAAATAAATTACCTACTTAAGTTACCCGGAGGTATTGTTCAAAGTGGCCACCATCACACTCTTCGCACAATTGAGCACGACGTAGCTGGTTTTCCTTCAGCTTACGTAACACTAACACATTAGTTTTTACAGTGTCAAAAGCACTAATGATCCTTGCACGTAATTCTGTTACACTGGTCACTTCCTCCGTGTAAACTAACCTTTTAACGTCTCCCCGCACATAAAAGTCTAGAGGCGTCAGGTGCGGAGAACGCGGAGGCCAGGCCACAGGTCCTCCGCGACCGATCCAGTGGTCACCAAAACTTTCGGTCAAGTACTCGCGTACTTGCCGACCATAGTGAGGGGGGGCACCGTCCTGCTGGTAGTACAAGTTGCGATGGAGTGCCAGGGAACATCCTCCAACATCTCCTCGACAACGTGACGCAACAGCTCCAGTTTTTGGGTGTTGCAATTCACGCTTCAGTAGGCGAAACACTGTAGTGTGGTGCACTCCAAAGTGTTGACCAGCCTGCCGCGTGCTTGCCCGTGGGTCTCGCTGGAAGTATTCCAGCTCTGTGATGGGGGTTCCCGATTGGGAAACATTTCGGTGAACATCCGGATGGCTCCACGTAGGCTGTCTCCACTGATGGCATACAGGCGGACCATCTCTACCAACTCGACATTCGGATAGTTGTCCGTCATCTTGCACTTCGTACCTACGTCTCAACGATGTACCGAGAAGTGAAATTCGCAAAGCGCGCGCACGCGTCGGCGACATCAAACAGACTGTTTGTTCCGGGGTCGCGGCGGCGTGGCTAGGGATTTGTACCTACGAATCGATCGATGAATGATCGTTGCGTATGCGTTGTGTATGTGTTGTTTGCGTTTGTTTGTGTGTGAAAGCGCGGTTATAGGGCTAGTAACAGACGGGCCGCGTTTAAATACGGCTGGTTCACACTTACGGATTTCCGTATACAAGCAAAATTAAAAAAAAAAATACCTACTCATTTTATTGTTGCTTTGGGTCGAGAATCATTAGCATAATTACGTCCTTGAATTTGACGAGGATGCAAATCAACACCTTGTATACTTAATAGCTTTAAATTTTTCATTACACGATTGTTATACTCTTTTTGGCTTCTATTAACGTACTTCATTAAAATCAGACAACAAGGCAAAGGCACAACTAAAATAAATCCTTAAATACAGATATTCAATAAATTACTTCTACGTAAGAATACATTTGTGTATAAGAACAACGAACAATATTTTAGCAGAATCACTGGTATCGCACCTCCCTGTAATTTTACGCGTGCAATAATTTTCCTTCGATTGCATTTGCGCATGCGCCTTCTGTCGCGACCGTGCGCGCGCGCCGACGACCTCGCCGCAACGCGAACGCGACACGTCACGCCTCTAGATTTTTTATTCCATTTCCAAATGTTTGGCGATTTTTTTTCCAACTGGTTTGCGTAACACGGTGTTTGCTTCGCGTTTTTTAGCCGTTGATTTATAGCTGTTATAAAAGTTGATGAAGTATTTTTTTTTGTTACAGGTAACCGGTTGTGTGTGGCTTAATAAACAAGTATTTGAAGAGTTGCAAGGTATTTTAATCTTACACATTTATGTGGAAATTTTATCCTTTCTATACGTATTTATCCACTTTGCAATATAAATGCGTAAAAGCAATCAGGCTCATATACTTCGTCATCAGTATATAATCGCTAATAATAAAACGTATGTACGTGCGTGCGACCACGTGCGCGGCCTTCGTGAGATGCAGTCGGCGCGGCTGCGCAAGCGCCGACCTTGCTGTTGCCCTCACGTGACCCGCGCTCCCATTGGCCTGAGGAAAACTTGCAAATTATCAGGCTGTAGCCATGAAAATGACTGCTACTTTGATTTAATTTTCATAAAGTGGTTTTTTCGCTAGTCTGGCTTAGTTTTTGTTGCTATGGCGATGCAACTTAAGCAGTAACAAATGTTTTTTTTTTATACGGCTGTTTGGGTGAGGCTTATTTTAAACAAAGTGTCTAATTCTTCAAATTTTCAAACAGGAGATGTGGAATACCAAGTTTCCTACATGGTGACACTCGTATCTTAGACACCTATTATTATGACTAAAGTTTAAAAAAAGAGACCATAATTCTCGGAGTCTGATTCAGTTTCAGATGTTGTCAGTTAGAAAACACCAGCGCCATCTAGTAATTAATACGTTAACTAATAAAAGTCTCCTTAAAAACAATAATTTACGGAAATAAAATATCATATTCATATCAGCACTTTATGTAGTTTCAACTCATGATCAGATGAACAAAAAAAAAATGAAATATATATGAATATTACGTCCTATTTACAGTTTAAAGTTGATATTTTTTTAAAAGTTAGGCAAAGTTAGGCAGAGGCGAGGTATATTTTAGGTCCCATGTAATAGGGGGCGAAATCCAAACTCCGAGCTGCTACTGAGAATTTCATAGAAAACACCAATAACACTTTTTATTTGCTCGACCTGGGAATCAAACCCAAGACCTCTTGGTCGGCAGTCGCACTGTACGACCACTGGAGTAACGAGGCTGTCTGGGACAGTAATATACGTTGTTATTAAATAATCCGCACGAAAAATCCGAAAACATAAGTTTTATTTCAATATAATTATCGAAGTTAATGAGGTCAAAACAGCTCGACGGATGTTCTTACTGCAAACTAAACGATGACCTAATAGATACCCATAATGCATTCTGATCTCATAATAATATGTAGAATCTCTTTTATAAACATTTGCGTTAGTAAAAATATGATTCATAAATCATAACATATTGTGTTGCGTTGTATTAAAACTCTTACTCATATGAAAGGTATTGTTATTTGACCATTAGAAGTATTTTTGATATTATTTGTTATTTGCACTTCTAAATTAAACATGATTCTTGGATTTATTTAAAATTAAAATACCCTTTAATTTTAATTGAGAAGAGAGCTGGTAGACATTTTTGGGAAAAAAATTGAGGCATTCTGGAGATTTGTCAGATACTTTTTACATAATATCCTAATACAGTAATGCAGACCGGGCTGGCGGGTAGCCGTCATTTTTTAACATGTAATTTTATTGCAAAAATTGTAAATATTACCGGACATTATTACACAGCGCCATCTAGTTCCGTGGTAAGCAACGAGGCTTGTGTTACGGATACTAGATGGTTGATATACTACATATATACTTTTTTTGTTGTTGTAAATATATACATATTATACATAGATACATCCATGACTCGGATAAAAATGTTGATGCTCATCACACAAACATCTGTCCCTACCGGGATTCGAACACGGGACCCATAGCACAGCAGGCAGCGTTAACTACCGCTGAACAAAACGGGTCGTCAAATATTATAAATTATTCAGAAATAAAGAAAATAATCAAGCCAGACCATTTGCGAGAGATTTTAACCGTCCAAGACGCTTGCAAAACTATTTTGCAAATATGTACCTAATTACAAAAAATATGGTTGAGGCAAGTTGCTATATTGACAGGGTATTCTGATACTCGATCCTGTGCCCAAAGCACAGTAAAACATAATTTCTAGATTATATAAAGAAAGTCAAAGTACGTCAATCAAAAGGTTATATCATTACCTCATTTAGTACGGACGCATCTAAATTCCTTGACGCGTTTTTCCTCATGAAGGTGACGCGTCACCGGATAACGAGGTGACTCCCATTGACAACTGACGAGGGTTGCCGATTGTGTCGCGATTGAGAGCTCCAACGACAATTGTTGATGCGAAAATCTCATTACTATTCAATGCGGAATGACTCCGGAAATGTATGTGTTTAATTTTTGGAGCTTCTAGTTTATTTTTTCTTATAATTTAAGTGTTTTTTTTAAGGTTTTATTTTTTTTTATTCCACAATGATAGCAAATGACTCGCCTGATGCTAAGCGGTTACGGTAACCTATGAACGTATGCTTTACCACAGGGGTCGCTTGCGCGTTGCCAACTATGTAAAAACCTTTTCATTTTTTTAAGAAGCCCATTCTATAGTCGTTTGGGAAAACATTGGCACTATAAAATACATTTGTCTAAAACGGGTATAAAATATAAGGTAATAAAAATTTAATCCATAAATTCAGTCCTACATATGGTTTAGATTTAAGTGGCCTTGAGCATTGTATTGGAACGATTTTTTTATAAAAAAAAAATATTTTTAGCGATTTAGCCGTACGTTAATACTATTTAATCTCAACGTTTTTGGTCCTTCACAACATATCCAGAAGAAAATTCATTTCAATGTCTAATATTCGCGTAAGTATAAGAAATCAGCATTCACTTCTTAGTTCGAAACTTAAGATACTCCTCTTGGCTACTGATCAGATACAATTTCAAGTCTCGTTAATAAGAAGCGGCAATGTGCGAGTGACGACCCCAGACGTTTTCAATTGTCCGCCAAACTTGAAAGCGAAGTGCAATGTAATCACCATTTAGCCTTCGCTTGCCAAAAAAGTTGTTAAGTCTTGTCTATGGATATCCGAAGCTATATTGTCTATTTACACTATCTACGAGTCGACGTTCGAAATATGAAAAAGTTAATTGTGAATTCAAGGCGGATTAAGAAAATAGAAATATGTTTTAATATTTTTGATTGTAACATTGTCTATGCTTGGCCACGATGTTGCCAGTGTTTTTTTTTATTGAAAATGTGGTTGTGACTTCGACATATTATTATGTACATCTTTTGCTGCACACAATTATTGTTTTTGGACATTTATCGAATAAAAAATCAAATGGCTTTTTATCAAAAATCAAAATCAAAATCAAAATATCATTTATTGAAAGTAGGCCAAATTTAATTGGCTCTTTTTGAACGTCGACAATAAAGACAGCCCCCAAAACGCCCGCCCTTCACCGCTTCCTAGTGTTTTTGTTGGGAAGAAGAAGCGGCGCAACAAACTCCCCAACAACACAGTTCTGTCTGTTAATTAATTTAACGATTCTATACAATATTACAATGAATCAATTGGTACACAGTTTATCGAATCAGCTAAATTATTATTATTATGTGAGCTAGCATACACAAATCCATTTTACCAATAAAAATATATTTTAATACACACTTAGCCTCCATTTGTCTGTATGTGCCCGCTCACATGTAATAACACGTTTTAACAAGTTGCAATATTGAGTTGTCTTGGGTCAATCCGGTGACCATCTTGTACTGTCACTAAAATAGTCATTTAAATTATAATATGCCTTCTTGATAAGACAATCTTTTATTTTACGTTTAAAAGCGTCAGTCGGTAGATTCAAAATGTCACTAGATATTCTATTATAAATACGTATACCGACTCCCTCAAATGAATTATGCACCTTATGTAAACGGTGACTAGGAGCGCATAATTTATGTTTATTTCGCGTGTTAATATTATGAATGTCACTATTTTTACAATAGGAATGTATATTTTGCCTTATATATATTATGTTGGCATAAATATACTGTGATGCAACTGTCATTACTCCAATTTCTTTAAAACGTTCCCTAAGAGAAACTCTAGCACTTAACTGATATATGGAACGAATAGCTCTCTTTTGTAAAATAAAAATACTTTCTATATCGGTGGCTCTGCCCCACAAAAGAATTCCATAAGACATAACGCTATGAAAATAACCAAAATAAACAAGGCGAGCAGTGTCCACGTCAGTAAATTGTCTAACTTTTCTGACCGCATAAGCAGCAGAGCTAAGTTTTCCCGCGAGACATGACACATGAGCGCCCCATTGGAGTTTGGCATCTAATGTAATCCCTAAGAAAACTGTAGAATCGACCGTCTCTAGTACTTCTTTATTGACAATTAAGTTGGGTCCTAGATTTTTTACATTGGGCAAACTAAACTTTACACATTTAGTTTTTTTAGCATTAAGTACCAAATTATTTACTGTAAACCAATGCATTACCTGAACTAGTGCACTATTTACATCGTCAAAACTATCCCTGTTTCTGTCTACTTTAAAAATAAGCGAAGTGTCATCAGCAAATAGCACTACATCACAAATGGATTGTAGATAATGTGGCAAATCATTTATATATATTAGAAAAAGGAAAGGGCCCAAAATTGAGCCCTGTGGTACACCCAACTGCACTGACAATCCAGATGATTTTGTATTATTAATGTCCACAAACTGCATTCTATCACTTAAATAAGAAATTAGGACATTTAGAGCCTTATTTTGTATCCCATAATGAGCAAGTTTGCAAATAAGTGTTGTATGATGGACACAATCAAACGCTTTCGAAAGATCACAGAATACACCAATGGCGTTCTGTGAATTCTCCCAAGCGTCAAATATGTGCTTCAGTAATGCAACTCCTGCGTCCGTTGTTGAACGACCCTGTGTGAAACCATATTGTTCAGAGTGAAGGAGGCTGTTTACGTTAAAATATCTAAGTAATTGCTTTAATAAAAGTTTTTCAAAAATTTTACTAATAGTTGGCAAAATGGATATGGGTCTAAAATTACAGAGATCGTTTTTATTTCCGGATTTAAATAATGGGATTATTTTACTATATTTCATGAGGTCTGGAAAAGTACCTAAGTCGATACATTTATTAAATATGACAACTAAATAGGGAGCGAGGATATCTATCACTGATTTTAAGACAGTGACGGACATGTCCCATAAGTCACCCGTTTTTTTTAACTTCAGGGATTTAAATGTATTTACTATTTCACTAGGGGTGACGTGGTGAAACTCAAAAGTGGCTTGAGACTTGGGCACACTTCTGCGAAGTAGATTTTCAGCCTCGGTTGCAGAAGAACCTAAGCAACTGGTTGTAGTTATAGGTATGCTGGCAAAGAAACTATTAAAGGCGTGTGCTACATCTAGATCTTTATTAAGCATCCTGTTGTTATCAATTATCTCGAATTTATTGACATGTTTTACAATTTTTCCAGATTCTTTATTGATAACATTCCAAGTTGCCTTCATTTTATTATCAGAGTTTTTAATTTTATTACTCAGATAAATTGACTTGGCTACTCTACAAACTTTTTTAAACAATTTTGAATATTTTCTTACATAATCTACGAAGGATGCATCAAATTTATGATTTTTTAACTCATATAACTCATACAATTTAGCTCTACTCTTATAAATACCCGGGGTTGCCCACTCGTTAAATTTAGTGGTACCCTTGGATTCTATTGTCTTCGTCGTGAAGGTGCCCAGAAACTCATTATTTATAACTTTAAATATATTACTATACATAACATCCGGACTGTCGTGCTGCAATAATGAAGGATGGACATTAGTATCTACCTTGGCTTTGCATTTATTAATTTTGCTTTTTGTTAATGGTCTGCAAGTAATTTTGGATAATTTCTTATCAGACAATTTATTAAACCTAGCTATTTGTCCACAGTGATCGGATGTTAAATCGTTAATAACTAATGCGTTTGTTGCATCACGGTCGCTAAATATATTATCTAAGCAAGTGGAGGATGACGCTGTAATTCTAGTAGGCTCCATAAAAATATATTTTAAATTAAATGATTTAAATAAGTTTATTAATCTAGTACTTAAGGAAGTTTTTTCTAATAAATTGACATTAAAGTCTCCACACACTATTATCCCTTTCTTATGTGATTTTATTTTGTTAAGAGATTCCTCCATTACTTTTTCGAAACAATTAAAGTCACCTGAGGGCGGGCGGTACACGCATATTACCACGAAATACTCCAGTTCAACACAAGACAACTCAATAGTGCGCTCAACAGAAAGATTCAAGATATCTTTGCGTTCTTTACATTTTAAACTATTCAAAACAATAATCAATGACCCGCCATGTATAGCTTCTTCTCTTGTGAACGCACTCTGTACAGTATAATGTTCATTGTTAATATAATTAATTTCAAATTTTTTACACCAGTGTTCAGTTAAACACATAATCTGAACCTCATGGTGGTATCGCCTTGTCTACTGAGTTTTTTAACTACTTTCAAACTACTTCCGTATTTTGTCCTAACTGACTGATCAATCAGCACACAACCAAAACTACTTTAAGTCCAGAAACCTGTAATTAGAAACTCAAGTTTATTTCATAACGTAATCATCTGCTACGAAATAATGTCTGGAAATTACAGTATTGAAAGGGAAAATGGGGTGAGACATGCCAAGCCGCGGGCTACAGCTAGTCATAGACATATACACTTGATACTATAACAAGGGCTTTGATATGGCTAACGACCTGGCGAGGACCACGGAGCCTTTGACACTGTATCCTCAAAGCTGTGTGCCCTCTAGCCTACAAACGTGACAATGTCTAAGATATGGTTCCTATACTTCAGTGTTCAGGCTTTTATCTATTAAGTATTAAGAATATATTCGTACTTGTACTTGTAGATCGGACATCACTGCGTTAAAGCTCTTATCTAGCTAATAAATAATAATAAAACGTAACAGTTAATTAATACGATAATTTCTTAAACTCATGCGAATACTATGTAGATCCGACTAATATTATAAACGCGAAAGTTTGTAAGTATGGATGGTTGGATGGATGTTTGTTACTCTTTCACGCAAAAACAGCTTAACAGATTTGAATGAAACTTAGCATACATATAGTTTATTACCTGGATTAACACATAGGCTACTTTTTAACTATATACCATGCGGGCAAAGCCGCGGGAGGCAGCTAGTATTGAAATAATACTATGGAGTCTGCTATAAAGGATCCAAAACGTCAGAAATCTAAAAATATCAATAAAACACGATTAAAATCCGTAAACAGTAGTTTAATGAACATAGTCGGATACAGCGCCATCTAGTTCCGAGCTCTGCAACTAGACTTGGCTTCCAAGAGTAACCCAAGATGAAAGAAGTCTTGGGTTGCAAGAGCTTATCACATAAAATTGTGCCTTTACAGGGATTCAAATCTGAAAATGTCAAATTAGTGTTGATACTTTTCGATAACCCTTATTAGTTACAATATAAGCAGCTTTTATTGTGTAACTAAATATTCAATAGAATAAATAGTTCCATTCTTTTTTCGCTATATAATAGACATTATTCGTCTAATACTTACAGGTACCTACTTGTATAGGTACAAAATATTTCCATATCTAAAAACTCAAGTTTATAAAATAAGTCGCTGCATTCATAAACTTCCTTAAATCTGCTTTTGCATCATGCAAAACGCAAGTTAATGCATTAATTCCATATTCAGTGGCTCTAACGGTCGTATTACATTCCGTTTTTAAATTAAAACGAAACTAAAACTCTGGAACAAAAAGTGCAATGCACATTATATGCATTTATGTTATGGTGAAAAAGGAAATGGGTACTAAATGAGTTTGTGGAACAGTGGTGCTCAAAGTGTAACTGAAATATGAGTATTAGGGTTTTTAAATGGCTTTTATTGACTCAAAAACTGATAAGATAAGGCACCAGTATTTTTAAAATTAAAGAGCAATATTAATGTCTAATATTCAATTAAATATATTTTTTCTATATATTCAATTTATGTAGACACTATTTAATTAATGTTAAAATAAAACATACATTATGTTGCATTTTACGTTTGTATAATATTGGAATAAAACGATTTATGTCCAAAAAATATTTAAAACTTATGATTCTGGTATGCCTACGCGATAAAGCGCCGCAATATTGTTTTTGCTGTGAGGTTATTCCGAGAAAATATAAAACAAGTAAAACTGTTTGTTTAGTTGAATAATGTTATCGTGCGTTATACCTTACTCTTTGTTACTTTATGAAATCCCCTTGTGTTATGAAAATAAATATTTACGCGATGATAAATTTTATTCATTTCTGCGTTCCTTTCTAAACACTTTCTTTTTACTAGGTCTTTTGTTGTTACTGGATTGAGATACAGTTTTCTATGACAATATCTTTGAGGAAAACAAAAACAAACTCAAATATCTCATCATAATTCTGCGGGGAGAACAAGTGTGATGGGTATTTTAATCAAAATGAAAAGTTTGAGAGCCACTGTATTAATGTGTTAGCGAAGCTTCATGTGCGGTACGTGTTCGCGCAAAAACCATCTTAAACAGGCTCCGGTTCCTGCTATGGACTAAATGGACCTCGACCACAGACTAACAAATACTACTACGTACAGAGTGAATACTCCCCGCCCTTTTCTAACGTCAAATACCTTACCGGTCCAAAGTTCGTTGAGTCATCTGCTGTCTAGTAGAAAATCTTGCTTACTTCATGTGAAATTGATCTAGATTTGAACCGTATTGCTACGCATGCTGTGGTGTGTTCGGAATGGATATCAATCGAGCTTCTTAGAAACATAGGAAGATTTCCTATTATTGATAGGAGAGGAGGAGATAGGGTGATTTTCGATGACAATATGATGATTTAACAATCAATTTCTTAAAAATCGGGATTCTTAACCTCAAATACATAAGCGATGATCACGATACAAATTGCGAGGACCCTAAGATATCTTATGTTATGTAGAAGCGGACAGTGGTCCTTCTGGACATAGTACTATTAGATATTCTGTGGCAAAACTCGTCAGGGGCCCGTGAAACTAATCTTAAACTTATATACATGCACTTCCTGCACGAAGTTAGAAACTAAAGGTACCTACCATTTCAAAATGGGAATATTTAGTTATAGATGAATAAATTCCTACATAGGGAACCTTATGTAATATTTAATGGTAGTCTAATATTGTTCAGCTAATTACATGTATTTGAAGCTTAATTACTCGATTGTGTAGGTACTCGGTTTTGATATAAGGGCAATAGCAATTTCGGATGATTTGATGTTATGGTTTAATTTCCTCATTCATAACACGTGTAACTTTAAATTCTAATATATATTATATTGGTGTAATTTGTTATATCCTAGCTATGATGTGTTTGGCCTCACTATACGTGTACTACCAGCAATTGAGGATTTAAAAACCAAGTTTCATTCGCATTTTCTGATGCCAGTTAGACTCCCGTTGACAGTAACATATATTTGCAGGCCTTTTTGTAATGAGACTAGTCAGACACTAAAACCACTTTTGCTTTGTCAAATACTACACACCTGACCAAATACATTTCCTCGATTTTTACTAATTAAATCCCTGATCGCTCTAGAAATTTATAAAATCCGTACCGAAGGGGCAACGTTTAAAAAAAATACATAAATCGCAACATTTATTTCGATCGTCAAAAATGTCGATGGCCCCGGGTCCCGGTGGCAAATTGAATTTTTTATGATCAACTGTAATCACGCGATAAAACCGTGTTATTTATGGACACTTGTAGTTATGGCCGCCTAGTCCTTTATGTCCTATTAATTAAGTACATTGAACAACTTTCCCAGCTACTTTGACGATGTTTTATAGTTCTTCATGTGCTCCTTGGCTCAGAACGCTTGTTTTTATGGTGATTAAAAGGCAAGATATAGCAATAACTATATATATAACCGTCGTCACTCTATTGGCCGTAAGTGAGACTGCTGGACAAGAGATCTTGGTCTCGATTCCCATTTCCAGCAAGTATTATTGAGCTTTCCATGAAATTCATGGGTGTATTAACCATTGACCACTATTAACACATCAAAACCTCTGCATGCGTCGAAATGATTAGTCGGAAACCCGAAATCGCTGACACGATATTAAAACTGCCTAATAATCGAGGTGGTGAAGTGATGGCAGTCACTTCATGTAAAATACTGATCTTCATCTGGATCTAGGTATAATAGAAACAAACCCTACTTAAGTTGAGAAAATGCTCGGAAGAAAACAGAAAAAATTACCAAAACTGTAGCGTGGGTACCCACTTAACAAAATTTATATATTTAAATAGCAATCTCGCTGAAATGAGTCACTGCTATGACAATTTTTAAAAGTACGTTTTACTAGATATAATAATTAATCCAATTTGTTTAAGACGTATTAGATTGTTTTACTGGTACGGTACATTTGCCAATGAGGTTGAAACAAATAAGGATTTCAGCTCTATTACAATTAACATAAATATAAAATAATACAACAATCACCAAGGAATATCGCTTATCACTTCTATCTCTCCAATTGATTGCAAAATGACAAAAGCACCCCAACAAATCATTAGTTATTTTGAAACTGGTCCTAGAGTACATTGCCTAGTGTACCGCCTAGCCTTCCTCCTTTTACAGTCGTGATGTTATATTACGTTGTATTAACTGTACAAGTGTTCGCGAATGTTTTTAATATCGATATTATGAAGTATCCGGGGGCTGCACAGATGTGTGCGGATTACGGGGCGCGCCCGGCTAAATTAATTTGCCTGTAATAAATTCAGCAGTTGTGTAGGAATTATGAATGTAATATAAATTACAATGTTACTGAATGAGATTGTTTTTGGGCGTATGTTATTGTGCTTCAGCCATGTTACTCTGGAGGAACTTACTGGCAAGCTTACTTCTATGCATACAAATATTATCAAATCAAATCAGTTTATTTCTTTAACAAAAAAAAGTGTACGTAAGTGGTTGATTGGAGCCT
Source organism: Craniophora ligustri (assembly GCA_905163465.1). Lineage (NCBI taxonomy): Eukaryota > Metazoa > Arthropoda > Insecta > Lepidoptera > Noctuidae > Craniophora > Craniophora ligustri. Next base: position 1,907,089 of record LR990963.1, read on the forward strand.
CCTGTTAAGCAAATAATGCCTGTGTTAGGAGACTCCGCTCTTCCAAAACTAAATTAGCATAAACTATTTAATAATTAAGAAATAGAAAGATAACAAAAATCGATAAGGTAAATATGTACATTATTATGATTTAGTAAATAAATATGTATGTGTGAGTGTGTGTTTGGATGCATGAGTGTGTGTTTGTGGTGTGGTGCTACGTGTGTGTGTATGTGATGTGTGTGTGTGTGCGTGTGAGCATGAGTGTGTGTGTTAGAAGGAGTTTTTGATTTATTTTATGTGTAATAACAGTGACTCAGTTTCTTCATAGGTAAGAGGTTTTATCCATTTTATTAACATTTTCTTACAGTCATTGTATGACGCAGTGTAAATATAAATCTTTTTATGCACTCTATTATAAAGTTGGGCTGAGCGTTTGGCAAATTGACTACAGGCAAACTTGGTTTTAGTTTGTGGAACTACCGCTACAATATCTTTCCTTCTTTTAGAAATATTATACTCTTCGAGAGGAAGGGATTTGTGTTTTTTTAAAATAGTATTGACGATGTATAATTTTCTCACTGCCAAGAGATCACTAATTTGGTACAAACTTTCTGTCGAGAATGTTGTCTTTTTAAAGTACATCGTTTTTATAATGGCGCGTTGCCCTCTCTTAATGTCTATAAGTCTAGTTTTAGCAGCACCCCCCCAAACGGGTATACAATACACTAAAACAGACTGAACCAAAGCTACATATATGTCATTCAAAAGATTTCTATAAGTGTCTCTTTTTGTATTTGCAGCCTTTGGGACAACGTGTCTCATTGTCCTGAATATCCACCCGAGTTTCCTTATTCTGGCATTGACCTGCTCAATCTGAGGATACCAAGACAATCTCTGGTCAATTATGATGCCAAGGTATTTTGTCTGTGAGACTTTGTTGAGTATTGGGCAATTGCAGTCTTCCCTTCCAAAATCATTACAATGATGTACTTTGATGTTAAAGTCCGAGTTAGGTTGACTCCTGTTACTGATGCCAAAACATATATAATTTGTTTTTGAGGTGTTTAAAGTAAGAAGGTTGTGTTGCAGCCAATCAGCAACCCGAATCATTCCGCACTCGGCCGTATGAGTTAGTTCCTGCCAGGATTTACCAGAAAACACTATGGCAGTGTCATCAGCATAAGATAATATTTTTGCATTGTTGATATTTAGAGTGCAAAGATCATTGATGTATACCAGGAATAAAGTGGGGCCCAATACACTACCCTGTGGTACGCCATAAGATACCTGCTCTTCATTACTGATAAATTGTCCTATCTTGACCCTTTGCCTGCGGTTAGATAGGTAGCTTTTCAAAAGTTGAAGTTGAATCCCTCGTATTCCTACTTTTTCAGTTTGCTCACTAGGATTGGGACAGAGACGGTGTCAAACGCTTTCTTAAGATCAAGGAATACAGTTAGACACTTGTCTCCTTTATCAAGTTGGTCTGTTACCAACTCGGTTAAAGTAGCAACAGCATCCTCAGTGGAAATACCTTGTCTGAAACCAAATTGAGTGGGAGACAGAATATTATATTTAGTTAAGTATTTCGTTAGCCTAATGTTTATTAGTTTTTCTAAAATTTTAGATATAGCAGGTAAAATTGAAATGGGTCTGTAGTTGTTGACATCGTCTCGGTCCCCACCCTTGTGAACTGGAATAATAATAGCTTGTTTAAGGATATCAGGAAAGATGCCACTACCAAAGCATAGATTAACAAAGTGAGTCAAGACAGGAACAACTTCCTTGGCTGTGTATTTAAGAAATTTAGTTGAGATCTTATCTAGCCCAGGAGCACTATCAGTTTTAAGGTTCATCAAAATTGTATCCACTTCATTGTTGTCTGCGTCTATAAGTCCAAAAGAATTGTTATGGGTAGGTGGAGATGTATTCTGACCAGTTTCATTCCTAATATGATTAATTTGCTGAGCTAACAGTTTGCCAATATTTGTAAAATAGTTGTTTACATGATTAATTGATTCAATGGGGGATGGTTTGATGCTGAGCAGTTCTGTGTTTGGTTCTTTTATCTTATTTGAGTAGGTTATTGTTTTTATGGTTTTCCAAAGTTGTTTGCTGTTGTTAATTGAATTTGTGATTAATTCCCTTTCATATTTCTTTTTTAATTTTTTTATAAGATTGTTGCAGTAGTTCCTGTATCGACAGTAAGTAATTTTTAAAATTTCATTATTTGGATCTATGCGATTTTTTTTTTGTAGTTATTACGATTTCTGATACAGCGCAAGATTCCTTTAGTTATCCACGGCTTAATGATGCGTTTGCTATTTGGTATGGTCACCTCAGAGGTGCCATACTCAATAGATTCGGTAATCTTATTAATAAGAAGAGTAATTAGTATATTAGGATCAGTGCACAGCAGTAGTTCCGGGAGATTTTTTTCTAGTAGATGGTTTCGAGCTTGTTCAAAGTTAATAGTAGTGGTAGTTTTTTTGGTGATTTTAATGTTATTTAGTTTGGATAAATATAGAACAATGGTATAGTGATCAGTGATTGTAGTTTGTAATATAGCAATGGTTGCTGTAGTCTTTTTTTTATTAATTTTTAGCATAAAATGGTCCAGACAGTTTCTCTCCCTAGTAGGTAATATATGACCGGGCAGAATACCATAGGCCGAAAGGACATTTAGATAGTTGACTCTGTTTTTGTGCTCGTGTGATGACTCGAATTCTTTAGGTTTAATGTTGATGTTTATGTCTCCGGTTATAATAATGTTTTTTTGAGTAGTAAGAGTGTCTAAATGTGAGCTAAGGGAGTTTAAAAAACTTTCTGTGTTCATATGAGATGGGGAGCGGTAAATACATACAATAATATTGTTTAATATATCCAATTGTAAGCAAGACGCATGAGTTAGCTTAATTTCTTTAACTTTTGGTTGTAACGTGCTTTTTACATAAACTACAACCCCATCATTTTGATTCAAGTGGCATGTAGTAGTATATGAGTGATAGTTGATGATTTGGGGAATAGGTTTAGAAGAATTAAGTCTGCATTCAGTCAGTACAACAATATCAGTTTCAAAATTAAGGGTTGACATCATTAATACAAAATCATCAAAATTACAATAAATGCTTCGAATGTTTTGGGTAACAATAGTGAGATCATTTTTTTTAACTTTGATATGTTTGGACAAATCTTAAGAATCACATTCAATTGTGCGAGCAATTTCGATGTTGTCTATTTCATTTAGAGTATGCAGGGTGTCAGTCATTGTCTTTAATTAAAAGCAGAATTATAGTCAAAAATGGTTTAATATAGTTACTATTTATTACTATTAAGGAGTTAAAAAATATTACTTGATTGCTTAGGGAGAGACAAGTTGTTATACATTTAGTAAAGATTGAACTTATTGGATGACCGAGAGCTTGAGCTTGAGGTCAGTGCATATTAGAAAATTGAATAAATAAATTAAGTTCGTAATTTTTTGCTAACTTTATGAGTCGGTCTGTGCATAAATTAAAGTGATTAAACAAGTATTCCATGGAATTGCAAGGGTTACTAATTATAACATGTGTAGCCAATTTAGTAAGTGTTGTGAAGAAAGAGGGGTATACATATGTACGAGTGTTTGTATATTGTATGAGGGTTAAGTGCATTAATGTTGGAGTGTGTGAGTTCTGAGTTATTTTGTAAGTGTATATCCATTTTATAAACAATATTTCCCTATTTATATTGAAAAATAAATGTGATAAAAGAATTGATAACTTGAAAGAAAGAAAAATAGAAAGAATTATAAATATGCGAAAGTATGTCTGTCTGTCTGTTACTTCTTCATGCTTAAACTGAACCGATTTTGATAAAATTTACAAACTATCTTCCAGGGAAGGATATAGGATAGTTTTATTACAAAAATCATCCTTTAAGAAAGTGAAAACAAGGTAGAAGTTTCTAAGCAGATAAAGTCGCGGGCAAAAGTTGTTTGAAATCACAACTTTGCATTCTGTATTTTTTTTATGTTATAATATATACATAGCGCCATCTAGTGGCTAGTTAAGCAACGAGGGTTGTGTTACTGATACTATATAGTTAATACACATAATATGTTTATTACATAAACCATAACGATAATATACCACGATCTATATATTCTGTGTAAGCTCACAGTTTGCCGGTACGATTTTAGATTCCATATAATTGGTGGTAAGCCTATTGCCATTGTCCGGACACAAGCATTCAGTGCAACTAGTGTTGACATTTCGAAAGAACCTGTAATATTGGTCTACTTGAAATAAAAATATTTGAATTTGAATTTACAAGTTGCTATTGATAATTTCATAGAAACTAATATCACTTTAGCTCGACTTGATAAATTCAATACTCAGAAGAACCGCACTTGGGATACTCCAGAGAATTCTGCAGTTCAAAAATAGAATTTTCAACATTGTTGTCTTGTAGCACAACAAGCTTTGTTGAAAGATTCGTATAAGCACAAGTGAATTCACAAATGCCCATTTCTCTACAATGTAGCTAGCACAGTACGTGAACAGTAAGGAACATCTGGTCACGGATTTAAAACGTTTTACGATGCACACTCCGGGCGCCATGAACTGACGATATATTGACGTTTTATTGACGGTATATTGACGATGCAAGTCGAAAGCGCCGATCGATGCCTGATGCGGTAGACGTGGGGAAGTGTGGAGGAATTTCGGATCCCAGATAAACTTTTTATGGGTCGGTTAAATGTGGTATTTGAAATTGGATTTATTTTTGTCCCCCTTAAATTTTACACATTTTTGATCGGATTTTCCTGACCTGATATAGTGTGTCGTGAAAAGTCTTTTTGAATTTACTTAACCTATAAGATCAAAGGACTCAGCTTCAGGTTAAGATAATTCTCGTTTGTTTTGGCAGTTACGTTCGCACTGTGGGTAAAACAAGCTTAGTAGCACTTTATGGGCAATAGCAATTATAGGTCCTAATTATTTCAATTATTTATTATATCCGATTCTGATCATTTACTGCCCCATCGGTCTGAACCGATGGGGCAGTATTGCGTTGGGTTTCCTCAAGATTGAGCAGTGTTAGTGAGTATTTTCTATAAAATTCTAAGTCACTAGACGCCTTTTACATGTGACCTTATAACATACCAGTGAATTGTGGATGTACTCGTATATTAGCACTCCTCTGTCTAACCCTTTGGAGATACTGGCGTGACGGTACGTTATCTTATATCAAATAAAAATCAAGTTAAAAAAATGAAAACTTTGTGCTAATATAAGCTTTATGTTATGATAGTTTAGAGTTTAGGTTATACATATAAGAACCAAATATTATTTTGGTCCTAATATCCTTAACCATAATTTCCACTTCACAACAAAACATCGGCCATCGAACCATATAAATTAATATTCGAACGTTAATCCCAAAGCGGTGAATGCAGATAATTTACAGCATCACACACATACTACATGCGTTTCATACAATATAAATGCGATTTAAGTTCCCAAATACGGGGTCAAAGGCCTGCATTTCCTGAATATGGAGTGAACACACACGAGATGACAATGTGTGCTAGTATTGTATGTTTAAATATATTATAAAAGGTTTCTGTCAAGGCCTTTAACGTTTAAAGTTTATCGTTTGCTCAAAACAATATTGCTGAGACAATCTTATGCAACTAATTTTACATACAATTTATAATAAAGAAATTAATTATTAGCTGTCTGTCTATTAAGATTTTATGACTAATCGAAAAGTGATGAATTGGACCATGAATGCCGACACAGGCTACCGATTGTAGTGAAAATTCTATAGTCCTATAGCCCGAAGTTTCGAGCAAAATCTAGTAAATAATAAATATCGTTTTATAACATGTGCTTGTACACCAAGACACAGACCTAGTGTGTTGCATACCACATACTTACCTTTACATGTAAGAGTTTTGTTTGTGTGTTGTTGGAAAACGCAAGTCTTGATGTGTTTGTGCTCGCTATGAAATTCACTTGGAGTTTATTCATATTGTACCTTTAGAAGTTACCACGATGCCAGGTTTTGAAGTAGATATGGACTGTTTGCGCTAGGAATGTTTTGTCCCGTTTCACGTTGTTTACTAAACGCCGGTTTTTAAACACAAACGGAGGTAATTTTGCGTTTACATTGCATTTAATGCTTGGATATTTCGTGGTATTAAGTTTGAAATGTTTAGTTTTGATAAAGGTATCTCAGTTGTGATAGTCTATAGTGGTGTAACCTGTGGACTGGGAAGTCAAAGTTCTTTAGTTCGATCCCAAGGCTGACCAGTGGCTTTTCGTAGTTACGTGCGTATTTAGCACATGCTTTAAGTGTAAAGGACAGTAAACATCAATAAATACATGTTGTTATTTTTTTAAATAAGACCTAAACAGTGAGTGAGGAACAAATGATAAATATGACAAAAGTATCTGTAGAAAGACTAGAGTGGCTGCATGCCTTTTTAGTTAGGTACGTGTACTTGGATCGGGCTTTGGCATCGTCCGAATTTATAATTTCACTTGGTTACTCAAACCCAGTTAAAACATTCGTCGCTAGAAAGCCCGATTTTTTTTCTCGTGTATTGTTACAATGTTTTCTATGGCAGAATACAATCATGTAGCCTATTCATATCCGGAGTTATAAGACAAACTTTCGTACCAACTTTCCTCGTCCCCAAATAATCGCCGTTACAAATATTCTTCGTTTTTCCCTTACAGATTAACGTTTGGCAAATGTTGGTGTGGTACAGTTTTTATTGATACCCCGCCTTTATAGGTTTCTCCTAAATTGCTTTCGTATAACGACATACGTGTAGCCCGAAGACAAATGAGAGCATCTCAGGCCGAACCAGAAACAATCAAGGTTGAGAAAAACAATATAAAATTTGAGTTGTCGATTTGTCTCTCTACCATCAATTTATTTGATGACGTATACGGATATCCTTTTTGTGTTGTGTTGTTTTTACTAATAATTGCCTCTTTCCATAAAGATGAATAGTGGAGAGGCCTTTGCCTACACTACAGACTTGTCATCAACAAAAAAATATCGGTAACGTAGGAATCCCAATTTGAAAATCACACAAAATTATGTAATATACACCGAAAAACAGTGTTATCTTAAAAATAACACGATAATAGACGAAGTGATCCAAACATTTAATCCGCAATTTCTCGCCATTTTCAAAAAAGTAATATGATCCTTGGAAAAAAAGATTTTCCTGACACCAGCCGTGCTGTTGACGCAAGCATTACTTGTACAAACGTGTCGGCGTTTTTTATAGCTGGCAACCCGAGAACTGTCGCGGGGACACTAGTGTGAGCTCGTCGAGTCTTTTTGTAACGTCAAGAATGATTTTTGGCGAACAATAATGCGAACCAGTGACGTCAAGGGTTTGTGGGATACTAGAACTTTTAATAAATGAGTATTTTATTAATTTGTTTGTTATTAATTTGGAACAAATATTGCCAGTCAGTTCTTTCGCGGAAATGTTAGTTCAATTCAAGTCTAGTATGATATTTAAGATTGGGGTGCTTTACTGGTAGCTTATTGACATTTATCTTGGTAAAGAAATAATTTCAAATCAGCAATAATTGCGCTAGACTATTTTAAGATCTGATGCTCATCATCATAAGGGTCAAAATCGTATATCTATAGCTCAACTTAATATTACAAATCATCGTGAGTTATTCACATGAGTTGAGAATAAAAGAAATCTTCGTCGCTCCAATTCCCCGTCACTGTTACTACATTTGAATTCTTTACACAAAAGCCTTAGCGACTTAAAACAATATAACTTACAAAAGAACACTGGCGAAGTCCCTTTAAAATTAAAACACGCTTAGCATGCACCAGTAAATGCAATTACCTTCTCACTCGGTGCTTCTACTGAAGAATCAAGTTTCCAGGCATTCTGTTTAAGTGGAGTCAGGGGTTAATTAAATACACCCTGTAGTTTATTTTTGAGTGAGCGAATGCATACGGAACTAAACGAACGTATTCCCGATTGTTTAGGGCTGCAACGTACATATATGTATTGTTAATATATCTTACCTTATAATCTGGACAATGCAATTAGATTTATATGTATTTATACGTGACTTTAAATAAATAAAAATAAATAATAATTCAAGGGACTCGAATTTGATCCCAAGGCACACATGACTGACTTTAGAAGTTATATATGTGCAAATTACTAATACTTATATGGTGAAGAAAAATATTGTTAAGTGCATGCCTGAGAAATTTTCTCAATGGTTTGTGAAGTCTACCAACTGCACTAGTCTAGCATGGTGGCGCTATAGCCTACTCGTACACAGAGAGAGTATATGCTATCTAAAACAAAAAAAAACATGTAAAAAGTAATGATATAATTAATTTTCGTTGTTGCTAGTCTAAACTTTCAGGGCTCTAGTTTTTAATCTCTAAGCATATACTTTTTTTTTTCAATAAAATATACTTAAAAATAAACGTAGGCATAAATTAGTTAGGTGAAGGTTCAAACAGAGAGGGTTAACAAATGTGAGGCCATGTTTTGTACAATTAGTATTTTCATTAAAACAGAAAATGTAATCTTGAAAAGTAAATACAATTTTACAAGTATATTAATAATATGTTTTATGGCAATATTTTCTAAAGGTTTACTTTGTAATAAATTATTAGATTACGTGTTTTATCCTTTGTTATAACATTCTTTGTTTCCATAAATTACACAGAGTAATCTACCACTACCCAGAATAAGCCTTAAAATGACAACCCTAATCATAGTAATAAATTAAGTCCAGTAAAATGTAACAAAGGAAATTCATATAATATAGAAGTTACTAGAATTGCGTAGTTAAATAAATTAGTTTCAGAAGGTTCACTTCAAAGAGGTTTTATAGTAATAAAATAGTCGTAATTTTGCCGTCTGCCTAGTGGGTCTGTCTAGTTGTTGCAAGCGCAACTACTGAGCGTCAGATTATGTTTTCGATTTCCGTTATTATATTTATTTTACAAAATTCGCCGTAACAATTATTGGTAATAGGCTCGCTTCACTATGACATGGTACCTAAAACGCAATGGCTAATTATAAGTGTACAGTTGAAAACCACAGCCTAACCCGTCTGAGCTGGAGGCGTGACGGTGTCCTATATTAACAACATATTACTAAATATATGCTTTTAATCATGATAATAATAATACTAAATATATCTGGACATTATCACACAGCGCCAGCTAGTTCCGTGGTAAGCAACGAGGCTGGTGTTACGGATAAAAGGTAGTTAGATATACTAAATATATACTTTTTTTTTGTAAATACATACATATTATACATAGACACATCTGTGACTCGGAAATGTTGATGCTCATCACACAAACATTTGTCCCTACCGGGATTCGAACCCGGGACCCACAGCACAGAAGGCAGCGTTAACTATCGCTGGGCTAATCGGGTCGTCAAAATCGCTTTGATAAATGTCCACTTACTAAATGGTCCTTCTGTACATTTCGGTAATCGTAAGGGAGGTGTTTCTAAATCGTACGGTGAAAAGGAAACATTTCTGTTACTGCTACTTATCAAGCAACTTTTATTTCGGTGTAAAAACTTATTTTATTTTCCTTCTTTGTGTCAGTTAAGTTTCCGCGTGTGTTGGCTTCAAGGGAAATGGACAGCTTACTAAAAGTATATTGTTGTTCTTCTAATGAAATGGACTAGCTCACTGGGATTACTTTACGGTCGATAGTTTAATCAGAACTTCATTTTAGTTTTTAGAACTCTTATTGCTTCCCTAAAGGCTCATTTTACCATTATAACAACGGGTCATAGTCGTTACCACTAACCGATAGCACGCCTAATGACCAAAGGACCAATTTTTAAGTATTGCGGAACTAAGTAACAAAAATCTGAAGTTAATTACTCTTCTAATTAAGGTTCAGTGTCTACCATGTAACGTAATAAAAAGAAAACGTTTCCCCAAAATCCTTGAATTACCAGTCAACCAGCCAATTTCCATTGAGGAAATCAACCGTTAAAAGCCAGCAAAGTGAATTTAAATTCAAACATATACTTGAGGGAAAATCCACTGTAACAGACATGCCACGTAAGTGCATACATTGACGGGAAGCCTCCCCAGCCGGCTACCAATAATACCACCTCAGCCGATGGTACCCTATCGATCATTACATTTTGCATTTTATTATTTACGAACACTTTGCTGTAGGTTTTTGCATTATTTATGCGGAAAATCACGGGTTTCCTTTCGATTTGCGTTCGTATGTATTGATTTTTGTGGGCAGTTCGTCGTGGTATGACGGCAATTTTGAAGAAGTTCAATTCGATTTAGTAGCATTGACATTAAAAGATGCAAATAGATTCAATTTTTAAAATGTTTTTAGCCATATATTTATATATAGCCATTATCTACCTACCTAAAATTATTACTTTAAATTAGAGTATATGCTGACAGTATTGTCGGCATATAATGCGCTTAATAAAATCTAGGCAGGCGCGTCCGATCTTTTTATTAACGAATTGTGTGGTATTATTACACTACTACACTACTCTAATTTAGCATTGAGAAACTCTTCCATTGCGTACCTTATTACCTTTCTTATTTTAATTTTGAATGCTGTGTAAGCATTATAGTTTCGGAAAATAAAATGTGAATATTGTGCGCCCGTAACATCAAAGAAATTGTACTAACATCCACAAACACCGATTGAAGGTCAGGGAAAACAATTCTTTCGGGCACCTACGTTATGTATGTATGCAGCATAATAGGACTGTAGTTTTTTTTGCGTTGCTTTTGTAAGGTTTGAATTTGCACTACGACAGTTCCGTAAAATTATATTTTAAAGTTATTTGTTCTAGTTCTATTTTTGTAATTTAACGAACTACATACTTTATATTTTTTCTTCAATTGTATCATATATGTAAAATGTAAATGAAATGTAACGACGGATCACTAATATTCAAGACTTCCATTAAATGATTTTTTAACAAGAAAAAAGTGTTTTTTTTATGTAAGCAGTTAAAATAACTTACCAGGGAGGTCTAGGACTTGCAAAGTAAGCCTTTTAAGGCTAGTTAAATATCACCGCAAGTTGCACCCAAAATTTCCTAAACGCGCTCAAAAATACACCGAAAACCAACTAATCTTGATAAAATATGTATAGTATTCTAAATTGGAGCGTAGCACACGCCAAGAACAAAATTGCGACAGTCAATAACATGTACGGGTGCAGTGGGCATCGCTTGGTGTTTATGTTAATAATTTGGCAGGCCGCGTCGCGCGCAATGCCAGTATGCGATGTTATCGCGCGGGCCGCCATTCACACCGAGCGGATTTAAATATACAAGAATAAAGCCTAGAATTACGTGACAATTATGTTACGTCTGACTGTGAGTAATATTATAGGTATGTATATATGTATGTATGTACTATATTAAATAAAATAGTTTTTGAAATAGTTATTGATATGATAATATTGGCTTTTATAAGGTTCTAGACTGATACTGTATTTCAATTCATATTTATAATTCTAGAACAAAGTATTCATTACAATTATTAATTAACATAATAGTAGTAGATTCAGGTGTTCAAATAAATTGTTTACTTCGTTATCCTTCATTACCAGTAAATGTTATTTTGTATGAACATCTAATAGAATGATATGCATAAAAAGTTGATATGAAAAAAAATATCATAGTTTATATTTTTAAATTGATTCAGTGAGGAAAATTAAGTAAATAGTTCAAAGTTTAAGAATATGTATGTGAAAACCTATTTAAACCTGCTGCAATCAACTTAACATTGACTTTTGTTAAACATTTTTAAATAAAACAAAATCGTTTATATAATTAATCAATTAATTAGAAAACTTTGCTGACATATTTAAATGTTCTAGAATTCATAAACTACCTCAGATATTATCTTTTAAACAAAAAAAATCCCTCCTTAAAAGCATTTATGAACCTAGAATTTAATAGCGTCTGTTACAGTACGGTGTAAGCGGTTCCTTAGCTCAGTTTCTACGTGTCACCAACGCACCTCAGGCTGTTATTTTTATTGCACCGTTTACTCCTTGGCACAGGTTGCGACGATATTCGTAAATATTATCTCTTATGGAGATCAATAAGCTGCGTGTATTTTTGTATATTAACCGAATTTACAAAAGGAACGGGCTTGTCTATTCGGTTGTGTTATTATTGTGAGTATGTTACGTATCTATTCGTATGTATTTTTATAATGTGTAGGTATATTATGCGATATCTCTTTGCTAATGAGAACCGATTGTAATTATTGTTTTCGTATCGAGTATAGCTACAATGAGGTTTATTTTCAAGTAGTTTATAAAGGTATCAGGATTTCCAGATTTTTTTTAAATATTATTTTTCAAGAATACAAGGCAGGATATAACAGATCGGTACATAGGTTTGAGTTCCAATTTTGAAAGTATGGACAGTTTACCATCTTTCAATAGATACCTACATAGTTTATAGTCTGGACGATTCGAGTTCTAGGAAGACTTTGAATCAGTTATGTCCAGCTGACTAATGATAACTTGACTGGTTTTGACAGATATTATAATTAATTAAACTCAGGCAATTTGATAAGCATAGAATCCCTTATCTTTTCATTCAGTAGGTTCAAGATCGCCACAGGATTGATAATTTTAACTAGCATTATCCAATTAAAATTTGGTAGGGCATTCGATATTATTTTCGATAAGTTACAGCCATTACGAAGAGTGGTTAGTATACTGGAGATAAATACTTCACTTTTTTTTCACAGTGAATTCATTGGTTGATTTAAAAAAAAAACTAAACACTGATTATAGATACTACCTACATTAATAAATAATTTATAGGCTTCTTAGTTATATAAATAATAAATAAGCAAGAATGGTCCTTCGGTACCAACAATTTGATTAATATCACAACTTACGGTGTGTTATATTTATGCGAATACACAATAAACATTTAATTAAAAATGTTTTTGTTGATTTTATCGTGATCCTTCACAGCATCCATAATAACACAGAAAGACCGTAACCATGTGCAAAATTTGATTAAATAAAAGATGTCAAGATTAAATAAAATCAATATACCACCATTAAATCCGTAAAAAGCATTTTTAATTCAATGTTTAATCTATTTCTTGAGTTTCATTTTAGTTGTACTTTTTATGACACATACACATCATCACGCCTTTTGCCCCTAAAGGACAAACACGAATCCAAACTCCAAGCTGCTGCTGGGAATTTCTTAGAAATCGCAATAACGCTGCTCGACCTGCGAATCGAACACTAGACCTCTTGCTCGGTAGTCGCACTTTACGACCACTAGACTAACGACACAGTATTTTTACTTTTTATCAATATATTAAATTATATTTTATTTGTTACAGGTATGTTAACAAGTTTAAACGAAACTCGAACTCCTGCTATGCCCGTTATTTTATGTATAGTCGGTAAGTATAAAATCCATTAGTTTTATATATCTTTGTGCAATAAACATACATATTGAGTATCTGTTTTGACACGATCATAAATCAGGAGCAGGCACATTTACTTATAGATTATATACACTGTATATTTGACGAATGATACCTTGAGTGCTAAGGGACTATAAAGATCTATTACACGCTTAATCCTCCTGCGTATCTTAGGACCAAAAATATACGGGTATTAAATCCGTATCTAAGAGATCATCTGACTCTGAAAGCTTAAACAATGACATAGCCTAATCCTGCAATTTACAGATCGAATTTACCATAACTTTCAAAAAAAAAGAAAAACCAACTTCAAAAACTAAAAAGCAAAAAATAACTTCATACAGTTTAACCTTTTTTTAGTTTTAAAGGTATGAAGTCGGTGCCAAGCCAAACGTAATAGTAAGTACACTCTCCGCGAGTGACCTTGAGTGGGGTGGTTACAACCACCACATCATCGGCACCGACTTCATACCTTTAGAATTAAAAAAAGGTTAAACTGTATGAAGTTATTTTTTGCTTTTTAGTTTTTGAAGTTGGTTTTTCTTTTTTTTTTAAAGTTAATTTATTTTTTTCTTTTTAGTGTTGTATACATATATATTAAACTTTTCATATCTGGTCAATCTAATAGCCTGGTAGAATACAACTATCGATCCATATATACTTATAATTATGAAAGATTTTTCCTTCAACTCCTAACCGTTGAGGAGTTGTACCTTCCATCATCAGATCATTACATGAGATGGTGATTTTCAGATGCAAATACTTGAACAGCTTTGGAGAATACATGTAAATGTAATAAATGCATATAACTGAAAGAATATTCTTTAACTCTTAACTGTTGAGGAGTTCTACCTTCCATCATCAGCTCATCAACATCAAATGATGATTATCAGACGCAAATACTGGAACAATTATAGTAAATATATCGAAAATGTGATAATTGCCTATAAAATTTGAAGGTTGCCCTCGATTTCCCTGGGATCCCATCATCAGATCCTGATGTGGTCACAATGGGACCATCTGTGAAGGCTACCCTTTTAAACAAAAAAAGAATTTTGCAAATCGGTCCAGTCGTTTTTAAGTAATTCGTGAACATACATAAAAAAAAAAAAACCGACGAATTGAGAACCTCCTACTTTTTGAAGTCGGTTAAAAATCGCCATTAAATATTTATAATTTCATTTCTAAGTATCGTTCAAATGAATTAATTAATTATTTTACAAGAACATAATATCTATACCTACAATTATTTATTTTAAATAAGAACTTAAATAATTGACACTCTACTGCCGTACTTATCAATTTAGAAAATTACTAATTATTGTGAGAAATATGTTGTATGTAAGATACGCTCTAAAAGCCCGAAAGGGTCCTTCATTTTATATCTACTTTGGTTCAGTCTGCTCTGGCCGTGTAGTTGTAAGAACAGCAGCTAAGCTTTAAGACCTCGTTTTGATTCTCGGATTCGAGCGAGCACTCTGGAGTTTCACCTCCCAGAGGTATGGTCTATATTAATACACTTCTGCCTAATCCCTCTAAAATACATGCGTGCTGATATGTTAGTCCCTGTTTGTACCTTGGCACGCAAGATTAAAGTTATAAGCGTATAAGTCAACATAAAAAAACTCCACTCGTTACTAAGTTCCGCCTAACACCCTCTTAGCCGATATCTAAACAAAACGTCGACATACAACACAAGAGATAAGGAGGAGTTATCAGCTTAGGATTGAGTTGCGATTTGATACTCAGTGACACGGAGGTTGCCCTATACTAATACTAAGATTAAGTGTATTGAGATACCGTGTATTTGTCCACTGGTCCTTTTGTACCGTAGTCTAACTTGCCTTTATAATAATAACTTTATTTCAAGTGACCAAGACTCAAAGTGCTGGTAACGCTTAAATCTATGTCAGTAATACAGTGGCGTGGTATTTTTTTATTAAATATAATTAAGAATTATTACCTCAGAATTCCAGCTAAAAATCTAGAGCAAAGATTCATGAAAGAATGTAGCAAATTTGCAAATTAGTGTCAAAATATAAATGCATAACTGAAGAATTAATTAGCGCTGTGATTTAGCGTAATGATACTGCTTTTCCTTTTAGGTCTCCGGTTTCAGAATCCGGTGGGAGCAAATTAGTGGGTCATGGACATTTGTACCTGAGATATCGATAACCAAACAATAATTGTGTATCATCCATCTCGTATCCGTAATACAAACTTTGTTGCTTAGCTCGAAACAAGATAGCGCTATGTAATAATATCAGGAGTTTTATAGCATAGAAATATTACAACCACCGGGTGTAGGCACTTGAAATTATTTTCAAAGACGGACTTAAAGGCTCTTCCATTCAACGTGTATCATTGCTAATTAATTTGTAATGTATATTTATAGCGGCATAATTAGATTCTAGAGAATCAAGTGGCTAATAATTTTAATATGAAGAGTATATTGAAGGTATAAAAAATATGAAAAGTCTCAGAAATAAACCGCCAAAAAAAATTTAATACTCTTTCATTGAACAGACGTTAAATAAATTACAATCTTTTATGTTCCACAAAGGGCTCTTTGATATGAATATTAAAATGTATGTGAAAGAAGCCTATTGGAACTCTCCGTAACCTTACATAAAATAGTAATACGGTACTCGTTTTAATTAAAATAAATTCTTTAACATGATGTTATAATAGTACATACATTTATAAACAGATTTGTAATAAGATAATTCAATGAACAAAATATTATATACGGATCATTACAGTAGGATTCTCTCGCGAGTCTACCCCAAGTGAAAAAAATTAAGACTGTAGTAGGATATCTTAATTATTCACGTAAGAGGGGGAAATTAGTGGTTTATTTTGATGTTATGGATAGTTCTCTAATAACTAGTTGCTCTCTGAATCTGTTAATAATTAGAAATAAACATACATCATGTTTGAAAATATCAGTATCATAAACAACCTAATTATTGTCCCACTGCTGGGCACTTATGAGAGAGGTTAGACTTTAGTCCACTTCCGAAAAGTCAATGGTCCCAAGATACGCATCTTGCGTTCGAACTTAGGCCTTTGACTTTTACAGTTCACTAGTCACGCCACTAGGCTATCACAACCTAATTATGTTTAAACGTATATCATTTGCAATCATGACGACCCAATTAGTCCAGCGGTAGATGACACTGCCTTCTGTGCTATGGGTCCCGGGTGTGAATCCTGTGTGATGAGCATAAATATTTGTATCCGAGTCATGGATGTATCTATGTAAAATATGTATGTATTTACAAAAAAAAAAGTATATATGTAGTATATCAACTAACTAGTATCCGTAACACAAGCTTAGCTCAGAACTAGATGGCGCCGTGTCATAATTTCCGGGAATATTTATTAATTTATTTAAACATCCATCTGTTATCATCCGAGTTAATTTATTTATTGATTGATTTAAAAAAAAAACTAAACACTGATTATAGATACTACCTACATTAATAAATAATTTATAGGCTTCTTAGTTATATAAATAATAAATAAGCAAGAATGGTCCTTCGGTACCAACAATTTGATTAATATCACAACTTACGGTGTGTTATATTTATGCGAATACACAATAAACATTTAATTAAAAATGTTTTTGTTGATTTTATCGTGATCCTTCACAGCATCCATAATAACACAGAAAGACCGTAACCATGTGCAAAATTTGATTAAATAAAAGATGTCAAGATTAAATAAAATCAATATACCACCATTAAATCCGTAAAAAGCATTTTTAATTCAATGTTTAATCTATTTCTTGAGTTTCATTTTAGTTGTACTTTTTATGACACATACACATCATCACGCCTTTTGCCCCTAAAGGACAAACACGAATCCAAACTCCAAGCTGCTGCTGGGAATTTCTTAGAAATCGCAATAACGCTGCTCGACCTGCGAATCGAACACTAGACCTCTTGCTCGGTAGTCGCACTTTACGACCACTAGACTAACGACACAGTATTTTTACTTTTTATCAATATATTAAATTATATTTTATTTGTTACAGGTATGTTAACAAGTTTAAACGAAACTCGAACTCCTGCTATGCCCGTTATTTTATGTATAGTCGGTAAGTATAAAATCCATTAGTTTTATATATCTTTGTGCAATAAACATACATATTGAGTATCTGTTTTGACACGATCATAAATCAGGAGCAGGCACATTTACTTATAGATTATATACACTGTATATTTGACGAATGATACCTTGAGTGCTAAGGGACTATAAAGATCTATTACACGCTTAATCCTCCTGCGTATCTTAGGACCAAAAATATACGGGTATTAAATCCGTATCTAAGAGATCATCTGACTCTGAAAGCTTAAACAATGACATAGCCTAATCCTGCAATTTACAGATCGAATTTACCATAACTTTCAAAAAAAAAGAAAAACCAACTTCAAAAACTAAAAAGCAAAAAATAACTTCATACAGTTTAACCTTTTTTTAGTTTTAAAGGTATGAAGTCGGTGCCAAGCCAAACGTAATAGTAAGTACACTCTCCGCGAGTGACCTTGAGTGGGGTGGTTACAACCACCACATCATCGGCACCGACTTCATACCTTTAGAATTAAAAAAAGGTTAAACTGTATGAAGTTATTTTTTGCTTTTTAGTTTTTGAAGTTGGTTTTTCTTTTTTTTTTAAAGTTAATTTATTTTTTTCTTTTTAGTGTTGTATACATATATATTAAACTTTTCATATCTGGTCAATCTAATAGCCTGGTAGAATACAACTATCGATCCATATATACTTATAATTATGAAAGATTTTTCCTTCAACTCCTAACCGTTGAGGAGTTGTACCTTCCATCATCAGATCATTACATGAGATGGTGATTTTCAGATGCAAATACTTGAACAGCTTTGGAGAATACATGTAAATGTAATAAATGCATATAACTGAAAGAATATTCTTTAACTCTTAACTGTTGAGGAGTTCTACCTTCCATCATCAGCTCATCAACATCAAATGATGATTATCAGACGCAAATACTGGAACAATTATAGTAAATATATCGAAAATGTGATAATTGCCTATAAAATTTGAAGGTTGCCCTCGATTTCCCTGGGATCCCATCATCAGATCCTGATGTGGTCACAATGGGACCATCTGTGAAGGCTACCCTTTTAAACAAAAAAAGAATTTTGCAAATCGGTCCAGTCGTTTTTAAGTAATTCGTGAACATACATAAAAAAAAAAAAACCGACGAATTGAGAACCTCCTACTTTTTGAAGTCGGTTAAAAATCGCCATTAAATATTTATAATTTCATTTCTAAGTATCGTTCAAATGAATTAATTAATTATTTTACAAGAACATAATATCTATACCTACAATTATTTATTTTAAATAAGAACTTAAATAATTGACACTCTACTGCCGTACTTATCAATTTAGAAAATTACTAATTATTGTGAGAAATATGTTGTATGTAAGATACGCTCTAAAAGCCCGAAAGGGTCCTTCATTTTATATCTACTTTGGTTCAGTCTGCTCTGGCCGTGTAGTTGTAAGAACAGCAGCTAAGCTTTAAGACCTCGTTTTGATTCTCGGATTCGAGCGAGCACTCTGGAGTTTCACCTCCCAGAGGTATGGTCTATATTAATACACTTCTGCCTAATCCCTCTAAAATACATGCGTGCTGATATGTTAGTCCCTGTTTGTACCTTGGCACGCAAGATTAAAGTTATAAGCGTATAAGTCAACATAAAAAAACTCCACTCGTTACTAAGTTCCGCCTAACACCCTCTTAGCCGATATCTAAACAAAACGTCGACATACAACACAAGAGATAAGGAGGAGTTATCAGCTTAGGATTGAGTTGCGATTTGATACTCAGTGACACGGAGGTTGCCCTATACTAATACTAAGATTAAGTGTATTGAGATACCGTGTATTTGTCCACTGGTCCTTTTGTACCGTAGTCTAACTTGCCTTTATAATAATAACTTTATTTCAAGTGACCAAGTGTACAACTCTGCCAAACCCGTTAAGGTTTGAGGCGTGATATTATGTTGTATTATGAAACCTTTACTTAAATAACTTTCACACCATCTCTTAACTGAATAGCCGTAACATGAAAAGAATTTCACCGCGATTCAGAACCCCGATATTTTTCCAATTCCAAATCGAAACTTTTCAAAGCTCAAGCTTAAATATTAAAGAAAATCTCTTCCTTTTATCCGCAGCTAGTTTATCAACTTTCCAACGCTTAGCAACCCTATCTATATCTAAAATGTATCTCGTCCGCACCATTTGACGATTCTGCTCGTTTCGGCGTCGCCTTTTACAATTTATGTCTTACTGATTTCTCAGCCTACGGTAAAAATTTATAGATTTCTTTCCCTCCTTGGGTTCCTTCACCTTTAAATGTATGTATTGGGTAAAGCGTCTGTCGATCATTGTGTTAAATTACGTATTGTTGGCTGAAGGTTGCTTTCAGATATGTCTCGTTCCGACGAGGTTTTTTGTGATGCGAAGCTGAAAACATTTCTGGAAAAAACGTTTGTGAATTAGAGTGAGTATTGTTTGACACCGTTAAGAGCTTTCTGTTAATGGACAGATAATATATAGAACTGTTATTTTTCGACAGTTAGAATAATATTTAATGTGCATAGTAGTTTTCGGAAATTGTGAACCCTTTTGGGAAATCTACGCGGCCTTAAACGGCATTAAGATAGGGCAAGTAGTTCCACATTTTTATCTCAACATTTGACTATATCTAAGTGTCCCTCAGTGGTCAAATCTCCAAACTAATGGTCGATTTTATTCCGCTAGCATGTTACAATAAGCAGTCGGTGGGACAGAGACTTTATAGAGGGACTATCTCGCTTCTTATCGGGTGGGAGGCGACCGGGCTCGCATTAATCATGTCCAAATCGCGTAAATTTATCTAAGAGAACCGTCATATTGTTATCCCAGGAATTAAATGGGAAAGTTTATCAAGGTTATTTCATTTGAAGAATGGACGCGTATTGATCATTGTGAGAGTTTGTGCAACGATATGGGTAGAACGGTTTTTGACATTTTATTTTATTGAAAGTGGAGTAGTCGACCAAAAAATGTTAACTGATTTCATATTTAAATAACAATGTGGATATCTACTGAACAATAAAAAGGAAATCGGTTGAAAAACAAATAAAAAGGTAAAACTTATATTTTATACCTTCATTTTTAGGCACTAAAAAGCTTGATGAAGTTTTTACTTATTCATATTCAAATATAGAATCTTATTAAAACACAGTAGTAGTTTTTCACAGACTGACATTTATTATAGGACTCAACGAATAGGTACATATATTTTGTACTAGATGGCGCTAGTTGTTAATATATATTTTAGGTTTTCATTATTTGTTATCATAAACATTAACACCACCACTTAACAAAATAATGAAAATTCACATAACAAAAAAAAACTTAATATTAATTATTTAGCTTGACAATGCCCATTTTTTTCATATAGTAATAATGTTTGTTTTTACTTAAATTTTTTGTCAAGACATCTGCTGGCATTTCTGATGTTTCCAAATATTCTATATTGATTAATTTATTATTGACTGCTTCTCTTAGAAAATGATACTTTACATCTATATGTTTACTACGTCTATGGTACACACAATTCTCGGAAAGTTTCTTTGCACTTTGACTGTCATTGTACAATTGTATGGGAATATTACCCCTATTTAAAAGTTCAGTCAACAAATTTTTCAAGAAAATAGCATCTTTAGATGCCTCACACATAGCCATGTACTCTGCCTCTGTGCTTGACAGGGCGACGGTCTGTTGTTTCCTACTTTCGTGTGACACTACACTACCTGAATAAATAAAACAATACCCAGTAAATGACTTACGATCTACAATATCCGATGCCCAATCAGCATCGGCATATCCAGCTATATCTAAATTATCTTTCACATACATTAATCCAAAAGATTTTGTATAACTTAAATATCTTAAGACACGTTTAGCGTGATTAACATGTGTTTCAGTATAACAGTTATTGAACTGACTTAAATAACTGACACAATATGAAATATCAGGTCTAGTTAAAACAGAAAGATACATTAGGCTGCCAATAAGCTGCTGATATGGAAATCTAGAATTTACATTTTCTCCTTTTTGAAGCTTCAAATTTATTTCCATTGGTGTCTCTATACCTTTACAATTTTCCAAACCAAATTTATACAATAGTTTACCAATAAATTTCTCTTGACTAACACAAATTTTATTTTTCTCTATTTTTACATCCATACCTAGACACTGTCTCAATTGACCTAGGTCTTTCAATTTAAATTCTTTACTTAGTTTGTCTTTTAAATTGTTAACATCACTATTGCAATTTGAAAATATGAAAAAATCATCAACAAATAAACTTACAAATGTTTTAAAATTACCAACAGATTTTATAAACAAACAATGTTCATACTTGGACTTTTTATAACCCAATTGCTGCAAGCAATCATCTACTCTTTTATACCAAGCACGAGCTGACTGCTTTAGTCCGTAGACAGCCTTTTTCAATTTAAGGACTTTACCAGTACATTCACATTTAAAATTCTGAGGCAATTGCATGAAAACAGTTTCATCTAAGTGACCATTTAAAAAGGCTGTTGTTATATCCAAATGGGTAATTTCGAGATCTAAATTAACACTAATAGCAAACAATAATTTTAGGGTTGAATATTTTAAAACTGGAGAAAAGGTTTCTTTATAATCAATGCCTTCTCTTTGGGTAAACCCTTTAGCTACTAGTCTAGCCCTATATCGCACTGTGTTATCACTATTTAGCTTTTTCTTGTACACCCACTTACATTGCACAACTTTACAATCACTTGGTTTGTCAACCAATTCCCAAGCTTCGTTTTGACTAAACGACTGAAGTTCTTCTTCCATGGCATTACACCATTCTGCTCGTTCTGGTCCTCTCATCACATCTTCATATGTAAGGCTGCTTTCATATACATTCTCTATATTTTGACATATGTTACTGTATCCATACCTTTCTACTGGCTTTCTAACACGCTTCTCTGTCTTGGGAGGTGTTGCCGGCAGATCTTCTGACTCACTGTGGCCATATTTACTGTCACAGAATTCATCTGAGCTGGAGGTACTTACATTATCGTCTGGTACATATGTAACATCATGTGACATATAGGTATTATCCATTAGATCACAGGGTACATCTTCACTCCTTAGAGTTTTATCTTTAACTTCATCACTCAGAACACTTTCTTTATTCTCTACCACTGCTTGTATCATGTCAGAGTCTTTAATTTTCTCCATGATGACAACATCTCTGCTAGTGATGACTTGCCTTGTTTTCAGGTTGTATAGTCTATAACCCTTTGTGTGTTCTGGGTATCCAACCAAGATATATTCTTCAGCTTTTCTGTCCCATTTAGTCCTCTTAGCTTTGGGCACATGGACCATCACAGGGCTGCCGAATATGCGAATATGGCTGAGATCTGGCTTTTTGCCGCTCCATAGCTCATAAGGTGTTTTGTTTATTCCTGAAGCCAATGTTCTGTTACGCAAATATACTGCCGTATTAACTGCTTCTGCCCAAAACCCCTTTTTTAGGTTAGCCTCAAACAGAAGACACCGAGCTCTCTCCACTATTGTTCTATTTAGTCTCTCGCACATGCCATTCTGTTCTGGTGTGTGGGGGTTCGTTGTTTGATGCACAATGCCATTCTTCTTTAGAAAACTATCAAACTCCAGGGAACAGAACTCCCCGCCATTGTCTGTTCTTAATACCTTTAGTTTTCTGCCCGTCTGTGTTTCAACTAGAGCTTTGAACTCTTTGAAATACTTAAAGACTTGATTTTTGGCCTTAAGGAAATAAACAAATGCCATCCTGCTGTGATCATCTACAAATAGTAGAAAATATTTGGCCAGTCCATTGGAAATTTGTTCCATGGGCCCACAAACATCAGCATGGACCACTTCTAGAACATTTACACTTCGGTTTCCTATGTGTGGAAAAGGCAGTCGAGACTGCTTCCCCTCACAACATGTTTTACATTTGGACATTCCAGCTTCAGCTTTATCTGCATATGAAATTCCTTGCACAGCACCATTTTTCATAGCATCCAGGTACTTACTGTTAATGTGCCCTAACCTTCGATGCCAGGTCTGACTATTCACATTTGTAGCTGAACATGCCAACAAATGTTCTGACTTAATCTGCAGTCTGTACACTCCATTCACTAGATTTGCTTTTCCCACCAATACATTTCGGCGATTTCGTATGTAACAAACTTCTTTTTCAAAGTTAACCTTGTTACCATTTCGGATCATTTGACTTACTGAAAGCAAATTAGTTGACAGGTTTGGTACGCACAATACATCATTAACAGGAATATTATACTCTGAATTGTCAACTATGGTCGTAATCATTGTGTTTCCTGAGCATACAACAGGTATTTTCTCTTGATTCGCTACTACTATTTCTGTTACTTCGTGGCTGAGCGATATGTTTTGTAAACAACTTTTATCTGTGATCATATGCGAACTTGCGCCAGAATCTACGTACCAATCTGATTTCTGGAACGATTTATTCAGAAATATTGCACTAAACGCGTTGCTTTCACATTTATTCTGTGTAATATTTGGACATTTATTCATGTAATGACCGAGTTGCTTACATTTGTAACAGCGGATTGTTTTGACGTTCAAAGATGGCGGCGATGGCATTTTCGATTTCGACCTATCTGCGGTGTTGCCGGATTTCTTTTTGTTTCGCTGCTGCCAACCTTTCGATAAAAATGCATTGTTTGCATTGTTCGTCCCTGAACGTTCAATTTCTACTTCCGAACTCATATCAAGTAATTTTGACTTGATGGCATCCGTGCTGATAACCATTCCGGAATGTTCGATCGCCATTATCATTGGGGCAAATCTGTCTGTTAGCCCGGCCAACAATAACGATCCGATCCACTCATCAGTGATCTGGAATCCAGTACCCTTCAACTTCTGTGCTGTATCCACCATTTGCGTTACGTACGCACCCATCGACTCGCAATCTTCTAGCCGGATAGAAATTAACTGGCGAAGTAGGCTGATGCGACGCGTAAAGCCAGAGTCATCGTATAAGGCTTTCAAACGTTTCCATACACCTTGTACTGTTTGCTCATTCTTGATGTGAACATAGATTGACGAATCAATCGTCATAATGAGCTTGGCTTTAGCCTTTTTTTCGTCAATTGTATGAGTATCACCCGACGATTCTTGCTTGTGAATATCTACTCCTTCCAACATCAAGAAGTTTTCGGCAGCAAACGCCCACGCATCGTAGTTATCGCGACCTTTTAACTTGGGCACGTTCACAATGTAACTTCCAGCCATTTTGAAAAAAACTGGCGGTTGCAAATTTTCAATTAGGTAAATACAGACAACTACACCGATTCCAACTTGAATTTTATAGTCCTTATTTTCACTGTTCACTGATTGTCCACGAGAAGTAATTTAATTAGCGAAAAGTTCAATTTTACACGGTTTTTGGGAGTCTGGGCCCATAACCTATTAAAACACAGTAGTAGTTTTTCACAGACTGACATTTATTATAGGACTCAACGAATAGGTACATATATTTTGTACTAGATGGCGCTAGTTGTTAATATATATTTTAGGTTTTCATTATTTGTTATCATAAACATTAACAATCTAGACTTAAAATCGGGTAGGATGTTTATTCCTTAATCGTTTAATACGGTTCTAGCATTATGAGAATATTTTTGTATTAGAAAAGAATCTTGAAAATATTCTAGAAAAGAATTTTGAGAACATTAAAAGTATTTTATCTTTCTTGTGAATTAGTAATGCCTAGATACTAATCCTAATAAGGTTTTCAAACAAAATTCTTTGGCCTCCTCGCAATGTTCAGTTCTTAATTAAAGCATTTTTCTATTTGTTTGAAAAACACGTTGTTTCACACTAGGAGTTTCTCCTGTCTTGTGTACATTTACAAACACAAATATTCACGATGCACGAACACCCAGACATCATAATAGCATATTTTTCACAAAAAGTAACATACCATCAAGCCTGTCGTCCCTGAAGAGTTAGACAGAGGTGTACTAATGTACCCCCACATTTTTTTTGCTGCTGGTGTGTATAAGGTCCTATGTGGCACATTGGCGGCGAGCTTATGGCTTCACCGGGCACCGCTACTGTAAATTTCCATCTTAGAAAAACCCAGTAATACTTTGCTCAGGTGAGAAATCGCTCCCAAAACCTCAACACTCGCATTTACGACTACCAAACCAACAACATACATATATACTCACACCTTTGGGGGCTTTTCCCATGGGCGTAGGCAGAAACTACAGAATGCCATACGCTACGATCCTGCATACCACTTTTGCCTCATGCACATTCATACATCTTGTCACGCATGCGCCAACTAACGAAGCCGTAAAAATAAGTCTTAATTTTAAAATGACAGGCTGAAAAGATGCATCATATTTAAAAAAAAAAGAATTACATTCCGCAGAGTCATCACCAGTTGACGTCGCGTGCTCGGCCCACGTGCCGGCTAGCGTGCAACGTGTAACCTACATAGCGCGTTAATCTTTAACGATGTTCACGCGAACTGTGCATTCAAATAATCCACTTGACGGATTATTTCGCGCTGATTTAATTAAATTTTTTATTAGGTTGGTAAAACAGGAGACATTAGGTACACTTGTGCTCGTTATTTAAATAACGGTCGTTAAAATATAATTTTAATATGATTAAGTAGTTTGTATGCATGGTTTAGTGGATAAGTTGTTTGTTTTTGTAAAGAGTTTTGGGCTGCGTAGCTTAGGACCAAAATCGAGATATATGTTAAAGTTGGGTTTTTGGTAAATATTGGGACATTAAATCATTAGAGATTATTTTTAGACTACATTTATTCTTAACATGACTACTGAACGTAACATTCTATGTTCAATTCCTAGCTTTTGGATTGTGTTATTGGATTTTTCAGATTCTCAGTAGAGGCTTAGAGTGACGGGTTGTAACTATGACAAAATCTGCAAACAGTAGTTTAATTTCAATCTCTAATATTCGCGGAAGTCTTAAAAAATCAATATAAGCCCATATAAATCAAAGTCGGCCTCAATATCTTTTCCCCCAATCACTCGCAACTATTCACATAAAAACACATACAACAAGAGCGGCCTTTTAACCCTGCGATGGCGACGACTTTAAACTTTCCTTTTTAGCTCCCGGGGACTTAAGTGTGCAGCGTGGCCGGCGATAAATCCCCCACAATGTCGTCGACGGCTATCGCGATCGGCAAGCGGTCACCTAACAACTGGTGTTTTCTTTTAAAAGCTCAGTCGCTGCGGCTTTTTATTTTGCGGCTGACTTTGACCGCGCTGTTTGGGGTTGAGTTGAATGTTTGATTCCTTTTAGATGTAAGTTTGCTGTCTATGATTGGTCTTTGGATCCAATGTTTGTATTTTGAATTGCCATTCGATAAATATTAGTTTTGTATTGAAACTCAGACTTTTTAATTTATCACATACCTACTCAAACGGTGAAGGAAAACATCGCAAGGAAATTCTACCTGAGAGATTTTCGCGATGGCATGTGAAGTCTGCCTACCCGCAGCAGGCTAGCGTAGTGGACTACAGCCTAATCCCTCTCAAATGAGAGGAGACCTGTGCCCAGCAGTGGGACAATAATGGGTTTATGACATACCTTTTCAAACATCAAATTATTAAGTTGACTTTTGCTTTTTAAATCGGTCAAACTCCTCACGTTTTCTTTAACCACTTTAAATAACCCCTTACTATTCTAGACATGGCAATAACTCAACAGCTCAGCGTAAAGGTCAAAACAATACATGGGACATTTCACATTTAACCCTCCACTGTCCGTGTCCCATTGCATGTCGTTAAATCGCGCGGATTCGATATTGCTGCTATTATTGCGCTTGCACGTGCAAGTGGTGGGGAAAGGTGGGGAGTGGGGGAACGGCGACATTTGGCACCGACGCTTCGTGTAGCAATGTCGTGTGTTTCATTGCGTTTCCGTGACTAATGCAAGATTGTGGATGCTTGTTCTGTAACAACTAACTACATGTTTTTGGTCGTATCAGGCTAAATATTAACAGCTTTCAGAGACTTCAGTCAACATTAAATTACATCTTAATTATCTCTGATACTGAAGTTAGATTTGATTTTCTAATCACGAGTGATATTGTATCGCCCGATACCATCAGATGACACTATCTCCGTTAAAAAAACCGTCAAAATGCGTCTATAGAAGAGCAGACCCCATAATACATACAAAAAAAAACACAAAATCATTAACACGCCATTCCATCTAACACAACGTGTTAATTACGCTTTTGCCACCACCTTCTTTCATGAGTTGCAGTTTTCTTACTTAATAATTGTTGAAAAAAGAAGAAAAAAAAGGGTTTTCCATTCAAGCCATTACTGAACTCCCCCGATGAACAACAATTATGGACACAACACACAACAATTGCGTACTTTTGCGGGCGTTCCTTATTTCGTAAACGGCCTATAATTTCCCAACATTAGCGGACTAATGAACATCGAGACGTTGCCTTCTCACGCAAGTTCCGCAACCCTTTCATTGTTTCAAACAGTATATCACCGTATATTATTAATATATATCCCCAGTATTCTACTATTATTATTATAGTTTACTAGCCGACTGAATCACACAATCTCACATACATATAAGGTTTACAGATTTTTTTAGTTTGGTAACATCTAATTGCAATAAGTTGGTGTTGCAATAACCTAACATATTCAAAGTTTATCGGTACACAGGTTAGAAAATTATAACACGGCCGATTTCGAAATAGCCATTATTATTGTAGGTGCGGCCGCTTTCAGAATAAACCTATTAACAGGTTGACAAGACTCGTAAAATATCCAGAGACAAGTAAATAAGCAAGAGAATGAATACATTAAATCACAGACGGAATAACATTTTATTCAGCGTCTAGCCCATATATTTGGGTTGACATTTCGAAACGTTTACATACGATTACCCCACTCCCTAGATCGCTGAGCACAGAGTAACTTGGAATTTTTACTTTTGTGGAAGGCCGATAGCAAATATGTACTCGCTAATAACATGACGGACTCGGGTCGTCAAAACTTGCAAGTAAACTTAATATTACGGCCCCGACAGACGTTACATCAGGAATATTACGCTTACGAATTTGATTTACGCCGAGTGGCGCTTGCGTCAACATGAAAAACATTTTTACTCTGTGCCATAAATAACGTATCTCTTTATTGTACCCCCAGTTTCCTATGTGAATAGATTTATTCATAGTAAAACAGTAGGGCTGCCATCTGTAACTTTCACGTCTCACTTGCAATAAAAGTTGTAACGGTAATTGCCTTGTGTTCGTTTTATTTTTTCGTCGTGTTCCAAATTCGGGAATACGAAAATTTGTAATTCGTGCATCCATTCCGCGAGGGAGTTGAATTTAAAAAAGGAACATCACGATTCTACTATTGGTTTAATTTAGGTTTTTATTCGTTTTCTATTTTCGAACACCCGTAACGGTTATTGAGATAAAAAATATCGGTATCGAATAAAAAATAACGTTTTAGCGATATAGAGGTGCTTATTTAGAGTTAGATTAACAATACTGGTCGCTATTAGACGATATAATCAGAAACGCAAATAAACTAGATATTATAAGTTATAGAGTTAAACGTTATCTATTCCAGCTCTTAGTACATAATCGTGTAACTTAATAGCGATCGGTTTCATGCTAAGGACGCATGGAAATCATTGGTCGAGGACTGTCGTTGTTCAAAGTAGCTCAAATTAGCATATAACGGATAGAAATTGCATGTAACTAAATTAATGGGTTGTTAACATGATTCCTGGATTGCTGCTAGGCATTAAAAGGTACCATTATTCTCTTGCTTTTGTGACAGGACATTGAAGATATGTATGTAACATTTTTATTAATACAAGTTAAAATCCGTGCCTCGAATCGCAGATAAAGACGTCGGTTTTGGTTGTAAAATGAAAACAGAAGCCAGAAATTCGAAAACCCATAACAAGTACTTAGTTTTTATTCAATATCTGTTTTCTATTTCTATTCCAATATCTATTCAATGAATATTCAATTCAATTTAATTCGATAGATGTTATTTATTGTTGTATGTACATTGATCTTTTGAGGACACTTTAAAGTCACACATAAGATTTTTCGAGGCCTACGGCGGCGGTGTCATCATTTCCAAACTCACGACCTGAATTTCTATTGAAATAAAAGATTTGACTTTGACGTACACTTCTGCCTAATCTTCTGGGGACGAGAGGCGTGATAGTATGCAATGTGCTCTAGCGATCAAACCTCATTTGCCTCACTTCATATTTATGAGACAATTGATAACTGTTGTGTACCGGTTTCGTCACTGTATCAGCTGTTTACTATGCAATCAAGATTAACGCTGCTGAAGTGGGTTATCGAAGATGTATATCGTTTTTCTGGAGTCAATGATCTCAGCTTCCAAGATAATCGCGTGTATCCTTGCTTTGAAACTACGCTGATTCTTTGTGAAGATAAATTGAAATTTTGAAATGTAAATAAATTGACTTTAAAAACTATTCAAGCAGTAGTTCCTTCTACTCTCAATTAATGTATAAAATATTTAAAGACGACAATATTGATTAAATTTAAAAAAAAACAAACTTAGCTTTAGTTGAAATACGGGATCGCCCATGCCCGTACCCGGGTTTGAACTCGAGACCTTTGACATATCAGTCCACTGGTCACACCGCTAGGCTACCACATCTACCACGCTAAGGAAGACTACTGATTACCAATTTTCAGAAATCTTTACTCCTACTGTAAAACCGTGCTAAAAATGATTATAGTTCAATGGAAATTTTATATAGTTTCAGATTAATTCACTAGTGTTAAAGTATTACTTCATGGTAGCTAATCTATTTTTCAAGTAGTTTGCAAAGTTTTATTTATTAACACATGGAGCAATCATCAGTCATATTTTAATAAATACATAGATATTATAAACATATTTCCTGATAGCACTACAAACTGCCTTAAACATGACACTTACACTCACTCATACTCACTCACAACCACTCACACTCACAGTCTTCTATTTAAACATAAACAGCGCTATGTGAAGTTGTTGCTTAACTTAATATTTATGGTATGCCCAATAGCTGGTTGCGTTCTTAAGGCCGTTTTCATTATTCAAAGCTCTGTGTTTATCATACGGGCGACGGTGATTGCCAAAGATTCGAAACAGCTTCTAGATGTGATTCATGATCGAAGGACCAATTATCAAGTTACTAGAGAATATTTACGTAGACGTCAATTTCACCTATTTCTTACACTTATGCTAATATAAGATATTGAAATAAATAAATAAAAAGGGTTTGATGATTTTATTAGTCTATCCATGATCGTGGGTGCTATAAATGAACCGAAACGTCGAATTGTATTCCAATTTTGCCATTATAATATAAATATTGCATACCTTTAGAATGGAACAAGGACTGCATACGCTACCAGACAGGGTTTCTAATGATTTTGGAGCTTTGTCATCCGCGATTATCATCAGTCAATTCTATTATGAAAAATCTATTTTAAAATTACTAACAAAATACTCTACTATTCGCAGAATGGTAAATTCTATCGCAATTCTTGACAACACATCTAGCAACCGGCAATCCACGATATGGGTCACAGAGATCGATGCAAAACAGTTTATATGACTGGAAGTCGCATGCACATCGCATTATCTACCGACAACTATTGTTTCGCTTCCAATGGCTGAATTAAATGGCATTAACTGATGAATTACTGATGGCTTTTGTGGAGTTAACGACGGAATGATTATAGAATTGTATGGTTCAGTTTGTGTTGTGTGGCGAAATATATAGATATGTATGTTGCATTTATGCTTTTTGCATTTATGTCGTTTATCATAAAAGACTGGGGGATATGTGTCCACTTCATTCTTTCTTCTATTGTGCAAGCATGCATCTAATGAATATCCATAATCCTACTTTATGATTGAATAATGATTACGCTGACTGATTACGTTCACTATCTGAATAAAATAAATTTACATTGATATCGCTCGCTCTTTGTCACAATATTGTACTGCAATGAAGACAGCAATACGTTTTGTTTCTTGCCGGATTCCTCTTTTTAAGAACTTGATCTTCTTGGAACAAAAGACGTTAAAATATAATAGTGCTTCTTGGGTAGAACCAAATCATATCTGTCAATATTTTTAAAATCTTTAATTTTACCCGATATTTCTCCGCAGAGATTGTCAAATATCAGACATTAATAATGTATCTTTTAATACTTCCGAGTGTACTGTATTAAGAGATACATATATGTAAATGTAAATTTATGTAGCTCAAAAGGTACAACGCTTGAAAATCAAGGCAGGGCGAATGGTAGACACACTAGGAACTGTCTGACCAGTTGATATACAGTTGTTTATTTCTACGATACCCTAGAGTACATTCTAGATGTCAGCTCAGACGGGGAAAAGTTGCACCTAAGTTAAAAAAATAAACAGAAAAAGTCTACTCCTTAAAAATAAGTAAAAACGTTCTGCCGCTGGCAAAAAGTCTTCTAGCTGTGCATTGATAGAGCTGATTTATCATCGGAATCAACGATTTTATAAGTTAAGAATATATAGAGTTAAGAATAGATAGAGAGCACATAATTCAAGTAAATAACCTGAATGATGTGCTCATCAGTATTCAAGTCTCGTATACCTGATACACTCCAGACCTTTACCTGATACAGTAATTGTGGTAGGCTGGTGGTGTGACCAGTGGACTGAGATGTCTGCCATCATGCATTTTCGAGAGGTAGGGCATAGTGAGATTCCTCGCCCAAACTGAGCTGCCCGACTAGGGAAGTACCTCCACCTTACAGAAGACCGCAGTGAATCAACAATAGTTGTATTTCTGTGAGTGAGTAAGGTTACCAGAGCTCGTTACGATATGACTAGTGGGAGTGGCTATTTTGACAGTATACGCATTCCGTTTGCTGTCAGTTTAGTAATTCCCTATTTTTAGAAACCTAAACGGTTTCTGTAGGGGTTGGCAACGCACATGCAAACCTTCTGGTATTGCCAATGTCCATGGGCGGCGGTGATCACTTACCATCAGGTGAGCTGCCTGCTCGTTTGCCCCCTTATCACCATAAGAAATACAATATGATATTTCATACATACGTATATTTGTATGGTATGTTTTAGGTCCCATGTCTCATGTCCCATGCCTATTACCATCCCAATGGGCAGGAATCCAAACTCCGAGCTGTTACTGAGAATTTCATAGAAAAACCCCATAACACTTTGCTCTACCTGGGGATCCAACCCAAGACTTGTTCGGCAGTCGCACTGTACCACTAAAACAACGAGGCAGGTCTGTATAATATTTCACTACAATATAAAAAACAATCACAACAAAATTAATTAAAATAATTTAATTAAATCCACCAAAACAAGCTAATGGAAGGAACAATTAATCATGCAAATGTATTTGGCTGAAACCGGCCACATTGTTGGGTGAAGCCAAGCTAACCTTGGCAGAATAAAAGGTTTTATTTGACTGTGGCGTTGTGACGACAGCGTAAAATAATTGTTTGAAGAAATTATGTCTATATGTAGTTAACAGCTGTTTTTTCGCATAGCAACATTATTTTGGTAAAGGTGTCTTAGAGGCTTTATAATGTATTGCTTTTCCCCCGACTGCGCCTATTTGCGGTATTTATTTCCAATCTGATTATTTATATCTACCTTCTTTTAAGAAGTTATCGATTTCTCATACAAACTTCCACGGATTCCAGGATAATTAACGGGATAAAAAATACCTTGTGTTTAGGACACAGGGTAGTTTTCGAGGACTGGGGACCCAGAATTCAAGCTATCTCATAAATTGCATTTAAATCGGTTCAGCGGTAAAAGCGTGAAGAGGTAACTGAAAGACACACTTTCTCATACATACATACATACACTCACGCCGTTTTCCCATGGGGGTAGGCAGAAACTACAAAATGCCACGCGCTACGGTCCCTGCATACCACTTTTGCCTCGTCCACATTCATACATCTCGTCATGTCACACACTTTCTCATTTATAATATATGTATGAATATGTACAATATTAAGTTATTTTTTCAATTTAGAATGCAGTTAAAGCTGTCTAGCCGTCCTTTAGTAAATTTATAAAGTATTAAACAACACTAACGACCTTACAAGTAATACGCGGCAATGGCAATGACTTGAGGTTCTTGAAATCAAATAATTATATACTACATTGTGTTATTTAAATATTAAAACTTAGTCTGCCTATGACCATAAATACTTTAAAGGATCCCACAGTTTGGGATCAAAATAATAACGATATACCGCAATAAAATCCGAAAATAACATACACTCGAAAAACATAACCCTCCTTCTGACGCAGTCGGGTAAAAAGTAGTTTCCTTTTATATCTAATGTTTGCGTAAGCGTAATAAAAGGTGGCAGGAAGCTCACATAACTGTTTGTGTAACTAGGTTTTTATAATTTAATTAGTGTAATAAAGATTTAATTGGAATAAAACATTTTGACTATGACTTGAATTGCATTATTCAAATTATTCTTTGGCGTATTTTTATCCGGCATATTATACCAAGTCACAACCGTAAATCATTTTCAATAACACTTAAGATTTCAAGTCGGGGCGTGCAGAAACTTCGGTCCGCGATGACTCAGCAGCTGAGCTCCTTGTTCGAGCTTGTTTATTAGTCAACATTTAGCTCTTGGAGTTAATACACCGTTTCCCGAACAAACGATCGCCATCCGCAAGTCATTCGAAAAATGGCCGACAGGGGTGTTCTTGCGTACTATTAAAAATTTAAATTTCCCTTTTTTTCGGTTCGCAGGGGTGAACAATATTGGGTTTGGCTTTTGAAACCACATTAGGATTCCGAAGGTGATGTTGTGTTTGTTTTTCCACCTCTGACTGTTGCTGGGGTACGCACTCGGAATCAGTTTATCCATTTCAGTTCGAGTTTTGTATTCACGATAGGTGGACGCTAATTTTATAATGTCGGGGAATATTTTATGATGGTTTTTTTGTTTATTGTTGTTGATATAGTCTTCAAATCCGATTTATTATTATTTGCGTCGTACAGAGATCACGATGTGATGACCCGTGAATTTTATGTTACTACATACTTATGTATATATTTTGAATCTACTTCAAAACAGGAGGAGGTTCTCAATTTGACTGTATTTTTTTGTTTTTGCTACAAAACTTTCGACTGGGTTTTTTAAATAAAAAAGCTCTAGTTTTTTGTTTTATCATATAATTCATGATTATTTACGATAAGTAAGTAGCAGACAACTGGATGGTCAATCAAATTATTGTCTTGTAGTCTGCGAGTAAGACGATGTAATCCATTTAACTTCAAGCTTTCCGCCGTCTGCCCAGACGATCGCTATTGTCGACAAATACTTAGATACTAATAGCACAGTAAAGTGTGAAACTATTAAGGTTGTTTTTCCTATATCACAGAGGTGGAAGACAATCTTAGGGCGCGCTTGATGGTAAGCAGTTACCGTAACCTTGCCGAATCTACCTTACGTACTGTACTGAACCTTTCTTTACACGAAGGCTTGTGTTTGATGCACAGAACGAGCAGGGCCATTGGCATCATGGCTCTCATGATAGGTCATTAGAACTCGTCTAATGACCTACCTACTATCTATCTAATTGTGGTTTTAATTATGTATGAGTCTGACATAGCCAATTGTTTCCTTAAATGTATTTGGATAATTCCCACACAATTTTAAATCTGTCGGCTCTTTGGTCCAAGAGCACCTTGACACCCCGAAAAATCCTCCTCAATTCTGCATACGCTCAATTTTTGGCGCCAAAAATATGCGTGATGTTATTTTGAACTGCATTTTAAGAAATCAAAACATAATATTTACATTCCCCAACGTTATTAATAGTTATTTAATCCCGGTTGAGAAGTTATTTACGATATTTTTAAATGGAAGCGATTTATTTGTTTAAATATTACATTTAGTAAGTAAAACTCTTATATCCTCCTTTATATATTTCCGAAAGAGAATTCCTTTGTCTTTCAGAGATCCTAAAATACTTTGTTGGTTATAATTTCTTAATAAATGAAGTCTGAATTCCGGGCCGACGAAACTCGTAAACTTTAATTCGTGCGCAATTGCTATAAAAACACATTATACAGATCTTAAATTAATTAAAAACTACTATTTACAAACTTAAGAATAAATAAATTAAAAAAAAAGAAATATGTTGAGTTAGAGGGCGTCAAAAAACTCGTCCCCGACGTTGTCAGGGGGTAGAGTGCCCAGAAGACTGGCGGCATTGCCACTGCTATAATATGTAGGTACTATTTAATTTATGATAAATTAAAACCTAACTATATTATTCTCTAGATCCTATTTTAAGTAAATAAATTGCAAGAAAATTCAAAGGCAACACTGGCTTCAGTGAATTCCTTATTTATTCTTATTACTTTCTTTCTCTACTAATGCAGCGTTTGCATATCATCATCATCATCATCATCACCATCACATCAACCGATAGACGTCCACTGTAGGACATAGATCTCCCCCAGGATTGCCCGTTTGCATATATTGAACGAGAATAGAAAACGAGAAATAATTGAATGTTTATTATAACCCTTTTAATTTTTGCAATTTTATTAATTTATAATCGAATAAAATATTGTATAAGTACGACTTTATATAGCGTAGTACTGTTTCGTTAATTATTTTTTTATTATTTCAAATATACGTGTATAAATAGTCCTTTCAATAAACCTCATGCATCTTTTAATATTAGTTAACTACATATATCATTATTGTGTGTTCTCGTACTGTACAGTACAGTATTCGGCAGATCTGCCGATTACTTGAACCTTGAAGGCTCAAGGTGATGAGGGACTATTGTCTTAACTGCTCGACCGCCATTAGTATCAGTAGCATCAGCTGAGTGTATGTGAGCCGTGATCGGGGTAATTACGTAATTATTTACGTGGAAATATATGTAAAAATGTGTAAATAATACGCACATAACTTCGAAAAGACGGTGATGCGTGCCTTGGGTTTGAACTCAAGACCTCTGAATTCATAGTCCACTCGTCATCACATGCTTAAACGATGAAGCAGAATGCCTGATTTTTTTTAAAAATTTTTTCTTTATTTTGTGTTTCGGACGTGAAATATCTATTACAAACGGAAATTTTATATTTTTGAATTCTTTTTCAAATGTTTCATTACGATTTAATCCCTACATTACCGAATCAAACCTGTCACTAACGGGAATTGAGATTTTTTAGGTAAAGGCATTTGCTTCAACAAAAAAGTCTCAATAAAGACGTTAATCTTAATCATCCCTATTTGATAAAGACATTAAAAGAGGTAAAATTATTATCTTAAAATAAACCCCTTCTAAGAAGGGATGTCTCAAGCCTTTGAAGTGGTTCAAATTGTTCATTAAGTGTTAGTTCAAATGGGTTTTTGAAGTGAAATTTTTTTTAGGAAACTTGAGCACTTTTTGGATGAACAAAAAGCGTGAAACTCGTGTCATCATCACCACACGCTTCCACTAGCTATACATATACTCTGTACATATGTACAGCAGTCCTCAAAAACTACCCCGTATGTTTTTTTTTAAGTGAAAACTTCTTAAAGCGCGTTGAGCACTTTTTGGGTGAACGAAAGCCATGGATAATGCGTCATCCCATAATAAATAAATATTCCCGGACATTATGACACAGCTCCATCTAGTTCCGAGCTAAGCAACGAGGCTTGTGTTACGGATACTAGTTGGTTGATATACTACATATATACTTTTATTTTTGTTTTTATTATACATAGATACATCCAAGACTTATCGTATATATCAATACGTAATCGGATACAAATGTTTATGCTCATCACACAAACATTTGTCCCTACCGGAATTCGAACCCGGGATCCATAGCACAGAAGGCAGTGTCAACTACCACTGGACTAATTGGGTTGTCAAATCCCATAGACTATATGTATACGGTGTATATATGTACATAGATATACATACCTTCGTGCATTTTCACAATATCGGCCGGTCCCTAAAACTGCCTCGCATGTTTTTTTTCTATGAGACGGTGAGATTATGTCATCTGCTTGGGGATTGCCAGTAATTTGTGGTTCGTGAGCGATGGGCCTGTGGTCGGCTTGCGGCCAGCTGTCGGTAATATTTAAGAGTAATTCCTGCACGTGTTCACATGTAATAGGATTGGTAATGAGTGGGACCTGACGCCACAGAGTAAATAATATTATAGTATTTATTCTATGGCTCCATATCTCCGCTTCTACTAATACCACAGCCTCCCTAGTTCGTTGCATGAGTAGTGCCTGTTCCATTTGTATAATGTTTTTCTAATCTATGGTTTTGGGTCCCATGTAATAGCGGGCGAGCCTATTGCCATCAACCGGGCAACGAATCCAAACTCCGAGCTGTAATCGAGAATTTTATAGAAAACCCTAATAACGCTTTGCTCGACCTGGGAATCGAACCTAAGACCTCTTGCTCAGCAGTCACACTTGCGACCAATAGATCAACAAGGCAGTTTCGATAAGAAAATCCACACTTATATTTAACCGACTTCAAAAAGGAGGAGGTTCCCAATTTTGTTTATTTGTTTCCACATAATCATTATTTTGTCTCCACATAACGTTTCTATTCCAAATCCCCTCTTTCATCTTGAAACAAAGACATGCCTTTATTTCAATAAATAAAAGGCGTTAATCCGATCATGACCCACTCGTAGCCGAAACTATGGGACAATGAACTGAATTATGAACGTCATTTGTCAAAGACACGACTTTAGTTTTGAAGTCGGCCTGTCAATTGTAATTGATGGCTCGTTATGAAGCCGCTGAGTCGTGACATGTCTGTTCAAATGACAAATTTCAACTCTTAAAATTAAGTATTGTTGGGAATTATTTTGTAGCTTCGTACTACACTGTTTTTGTTGGGAATATATTGAACTAAAATATATTTTTATTAGATTTGTTGCATATTATGTAACAATTTATTACATATAATATCTTAGATAGTATTTTTGTCGTTAAAACGATCATTTTCAGGCCATTATATCATATGACTGTCGAATATTTTTTGCAGGTTTTAATACAATGTTGAGCAAATATGTATAGTATCTGCACAAAATCGACTCTTTTATCAGTTCTACTAGCACTTAATATGTTGCCCCTGTAACATTTCATTTTAAAACAAACAGATTTATTACATTAATTATCTCTTTGAAAAGAAATGTGTTTACTACGACAGTAACGTCTCAGTAAGACCAACATGGCGACACGAGTTTTTTTAATACATTTTTGAAACACACGCTTACAGAAGACTGCAGTGAATCAACAATAGTTGTCTTTCTGCATGTGAGTAAGGTTACCAGAGCTCATTGGGGGAGTGACTGTTCTGACAGCATTGGAATTCCGTTTGCTGTCAGTTCAGTAACTCCCTATTTTAAGAAACCTGAACGGTTTCAATGGGGTTAGGCAACGCATTTGCGAGCCTCTGGTGTTGCAAATGTCCATGGGCGACGGTCATCACTTACCATCAGGTGAGCCGCCTGCTCGTTTGCCCCTTATCACAATAAAAAAAAAACGTCTCAATGTAATAAATTTATAAAAAAATATGTATTTTATCACGGTATTAATCATTCATACATTGTATTAATCCCGAATTTATTGAATAAATCGTCAGCCCGCGACCATCGATGTCCATTGCAAACACATATCAATAATCCCTTCACTTCAACCCCACAAAACTGCAAAGTAACTAAATAACTGAACCCTTTTAAAAACAAAGCCGGTGCGGAACAGCATTAGGTGTAGGCAACGGTAGTGGGAGTAGCGGGCGCGTGTACATAATTGATTATAATCGCTGAAAGTTCCGCAGTTCACTCCACGTCGCTGCAACTGATGACCGGCTACACGCTGACATTAGTGGCGGGTGGGGCGCGCCACGAGCGGCAGCGGGAGCGATTTTTGAAGCAAATCTTCTTTAGGGGCGTTGAGCACTTTTTGGGTGATCAGCGTGAAACTTGCGTCATCGCGACCGCACGTTTTCCATGAGCTATATGTATACACTGTATACTTTGTATATATGTGTACTTTTTGGGTGAACAAAAAGCGTGAATCTCACGTCATCGTTACCGCATGCTTCCTATGAGCGTTTTCACTTTTATCAGCAGTTATCAAAGACTGCTCCACATGTTTTATATTGGTAGCTAGTACAGACATACCAGATGCAGAGGTGTACCTACCTAGACTACACCGACACTTCGCCCGCATGTTTTGGGCCCTATGTAAGTAGGAGGCGCGTCTATTATTACTGACTGGGTACGGATTCAAACTCTAAGCTGCTATTGAGAGTCGTTACATCACATTTGGACCACAATGCAAGCAGTTTCTGCACCAAGTCTTCGCATACTCGTTAACTCACAATCCGCCAAACACAAGATTTTCAACTATCCTGAGATAATATTTCACGTGGATCGTTTATCCGCAGATAAGTTTCAGCATAATATATCGTAGGACTTACCCGTAATTTTTGCAAACAGTTAAAAGTTTGTTTGATTCAATTTTTGGCAATGATTTAATCTATTCGCTGATATTTTGTTCACGAAAATAATTTTAAAATGAAGCTAGTAGATGTAAATACTGGTTTCTAATAATTTAATCTATGAAATATTAATACAGAAAGAAAAGCGTTGTACCTATTAGGTAAAGCCTCTACCTCTTTAAAAGCTTATTGAAAATCAAAGTGAAATGTTTTATTTCACTAATTAGACCAACATTACAGGCAGGAACCTACAGGTAGACTACTTTTGAATTGTTAAAGGCGTAATACGTTTATGATTTAGATTTTAATTACTTACTAGATGGTGCCGGTGTTCCCTACCTTACAAGGTCTG
The DNA here is from genome assembly GCA_905163465.1 of Craniophora ligustri. Lineage (NCBI taxonomy): Eukaryota > Metazoa > Arthropoda > Insecta > Lepidoptera > Noctuidae > Craniophora > Craniophora ligustri. The sequence goes on from LR990963.1 coordinate 1,947,606, forward strand.
TGATTAAATACCGAAACAAATTAAGATAATTAGGTTTACTTAAATTTACTAGTCTTTCTCCTATTGCTGCGTACGGGTTTTTCTTTTATAGGGATTAGGCTATAGGCTATAGCGCTCCACGTGTAGTCTAGTGCGAATAAGCTGACTTCACACGCCACCACCATCTCTCAGGTGTACCTACATACCTCACAATGCATGCTGCATCGATGCTGTAAAGTATAAGCAATATACTGTGATTAACACTACCTACAAATTTCAGTTTTTGCTTTTTGTGACAAAACAATACATTTATTTTTCCAAAACAGCGTTCAATATCGTTTATTAAGACGTTCGTGTACAAACATTCTTTTGTATACATATATATCTGCCACGTCCCCTTTTTATAGTTGTCGCGTCGATTCGACCGTTGAAGCGACCGGATTGCTTCGGAGAAATTCCTTGCATTTCTGCTTCGAAAAATGTATGGCTTTTATAGATCGCTAGCGATCTAGGTTGTAGCGACATCTAGTGAGATATAGCTGTGAATTGGTTTGTTGCCGTATCGCGTTTGTAATGTTCAATAGTGATAGGGTCTCGTCCATAGCAACGGAATTTAAATAGAACGTAATACAAGTTACAAATATTGGAAATATTCGAATACAAAAATTCCGCTAATCTGAACAAAAGCTATTCATGGCGACATGGATATATCGAACCTCTCACACTCGATTAAACATCCCGACGTGCAAACCGCAGGGCGAGCGATGATATTTTTAATGTCCCATTTGCCCCTCAGATTCCAACCGCAACACTTTCGCCACGCCGTGATTAAAACTCCCAGCAACGCGTGCTAGGATACCCACTTAAATCGGTTAAAATCACGGGCCAGCTGAGCAATTGTGTCCATTTGACATTTATGGCGCAATTTATATTTACGTCGGGGAACAAAGCGACCCCTTATCTCAACTCCGACCCACATATACGCAGGGCTGCCGGCACAAAGCTATGAGAACGACGCCAACGACGGTCCAAACAAAAAGTCCCTATTCTAAGAGGAATGGGGGTCCAAATGCATGTAATATCTTCGTAACAAAGGTAGAGTAATAGAACAAGACAATTGATGTGCACAAAGATAGACGTCGGTACGAATACTCGCCAATTTCGGAGGATCGTGGCTTGTATCGGGGATTGCAAGCGAATACAAAACGTAGAATAGATCAAAGCTGTGACAGCCCTGTTCACAAGTCAAACCACTGCGCACGGCTGTACAGTAAATCAACATGGTATTGTTCGTCAAATAATTGGGCGCTGGTATGCAGTTCCGGCACTCTGTGATTTGTATGCTGCACGCTGGAAGTCGGCCTGTTTGCCCGTATTGTTATGTAGAAAGGATTCGCCGATGAAACATATTACACTCTTTGTGCCGGTCGGATTATTTCTTTGAGAGTATAGGGGGCGAGACCTTATGGAGATCGAGCAAGACGTATGACGACACTGTACAGACGTAAACCCTTTAAAGCGCAGCTCGCACAAAGAAAACTATACAAATAAAGGGTCGGAAAGTGTATGGATGGAAGCCTCTCGATTCTATTGCCTCTTCATTGGGTTTCCGTTCTACCGATTGCAGAGTAGCTACGTATTACGTATCAAGAATACCTTGCTTTAAGAGCTAGATTCTATGTGAATAGAATACGCATTTTGAGCAACCTTAGAATGTTCGTTTTGTAGTCTAATGATTTAATAGGCTAAACAAGTTTCTTGCGTTAGTTTGAACAAGTTCCATTACATTTAACTACTTATTTGCATGATGAGTGCATTGTTTTGCGGCAACATGAGTTCTTATCATTGTTTCAGTGTCTATGCGCAACCGGGTCTTACACAACGGGCTGTAATTACGCACGGCTATATTTCGTCAAAAGCTTTTATGTCGCGCGACAAAGTCGCGTCGTGTCGTGTCGCGTGTCGCACTAAGACAGTATTGCCGCGTTTATTATCTACTTAAGAGCATAATTCGTTCAGAAATGACTTCGCTACAGGCGTTTCGCGGCCTCTTTATTTTTCATTTGCAAAGAAATGAAGTGTCAAATGTTTTTGGTTTTGCTTTAACGACGCTGTTTTTTCGCGTTTTTGTTGTAAGCTTTTAACATTGTTTTTTATTTATCGAAAAAGCAATTGCTATACACGATTGCATCTCTGTTGACTGCTTTAAGAAATAGTGTCTTCTTCAATAGGCTTTTATTTAATAGTTGTTTTTATACCATTATTATTCACCAAGTTTAAATATAATAAATTGTATTTGATGAAAGACTTAGTTTATTTACTCAGTTTTAATTAAGCTGCTTACAACTAAGTTGATAATGCTGTTATTTTCATTAAATTTGCTAAACAAATCGTCTAGGACAAGTTATATAACCTAATTAGTTGAGCAAATCGTTGTTAGAAGATACCTGAGCCAACCTAAAATGTTTATTTAAACTAGAATTACACAAATGAATATATTTAGTGACGGTTAAACGCACCACTGATTTTTGGAAGTTTCGTGGGTATTTATCACAAGCTAAAGGAAAAAGGAGATTCTCTCGACGGCATGTGAAGTTTGCTAAACTGCACTAAGAAATGAGAGGAGACCTGTGTCCAGCAGTGGGACAGTAATTGGGTTGACGATGATGATGAAAACGTCCTCCATCCAACGCAGGGCAGTTCGTATAGTCCGTTCAGTCTTCAGATAAACTTTCTCTCTCTCTCCATTCTACCGTCTATGAACTGTTATAAATTAAATTCCACATCACATTCCTATGACAGATCATATACATAGAATAAAGACTCATTTTTATCCAAATATAAGAGGACAACGCATGTGGGTCCTGGAATCATTGTTTGTAAAGCGACTGAATAGGGTTCTTTGGAGCTGACAAGGCTTGGGTAACCTTAAAATATGGGCATAATTTCTAATAAATAATTAATGTAGATGTGGGCTAGCTATTAGTAACTATAAAATCAAGACAACACATACCTCAATCTGCCCGTAATCCTACTTGAAAGATCCGAGATGCATAAAAAATACCGCGATAAAAGTAGTTTTATTTCAATACCTTCAATAATTCAAAGTGAAATTGCCATAGCGAGCAAAATGTGACAATGTTGATTTTATCAATGAAATGAGCGGAGTAAGGTTTTTGGGTAAAAAATCTTTTCCAAGCTATTTACTGTGGTATACGGCGAAGCTAGCACGTCATTAAACCACGGTCGAATCGTTCATACATGCCGGTGACCATAAGTTTACATTTGGTCGGACATGGCTTTATAAAACACGTCGTATGAAAGAAAAGATTTATGAAGGTTGAAAAGGCAAAGCATTTTCGGATGCAAGATGTGATTCTTAAAAATTAGGGTCTTATTGTATATTTTGAGGGTGATAAGTACAAGTTTCCTTTAAAAACTGATCAAAATACTCCCTAGTTTTTATATGGCGGTTTTATAGCGTTATGGGTCTACTAAGCACAGGATTCGTTGCATAAAGTAATTTGTTTATTCAGCATACGGAGCATTTTTATGATCGCAGGATATGTATTCATATATTCCGCTCCCAAAGATTACATGTTTATATAAAAATATGGGAAGCATAATAAAGAAATTAATGTGAGCAGAAAAAATGTACATATTTATATCCATAAAAATGTTTGATTACATGACGCGTGCGTACACATCGATGCTCGTAAATTTAATGTCGTTTTTATATCGCGTTATCTATGCATACGTGTGAAGAGGTACGTCCGGATTTTCCATACGAATATTTTATTATGGCCACCCCAGGGCGAGTGTGAATTCTTGTGTTATAAAGTTTGCACGACTCTCGCTGTGCGAATCGGTAGTGCCCCTCCCTCCGGCGACATTTTTAGAAGCATTAGAGCGATGGCCATAAAAGTTTATTTACGAGCGGCATATGAATGCTCCCTTTTTATTATGTTAATTCTGCGGTGCCGTGGTGTGTATTGTAGAGGGCGCTAATTTACGACGTCGGGAGACCGCGCGCGGCCATTGATAGAGACGTCTCGGCCAGGCCACGCCCGGGGCACCGTAAATATACGACGGGCTGGTACGCAATTTAGGATACTGACAAACGGGCGTTCAACCAGATAGACGATGTAATTGTACTGTAAGATTAGACGCAATGGAGCGGCGCAGGCGATGAGGCTCGGGGGGCTCATTTTACATGTTAATGGCTGATGTCTAATCATCCTTAGCCTCTCTGCAAAGCCAGTCTTCTTTAAATGCGTATATATATACAATAGGAAGCACACGTACTACACTAACGTGATAATTTGATAATTGTTATTAGTTTTAAAAACTACTGAATGGATTTTGATTAATCTTTTAAGTAATAAAGCAAATACATCAGACTAACACATACATTTCTGTCTAGTCGAACATATTTAATTACATTGTCATGTAATTCAGATTCGGAAAGTATATACGATGTTTGCCTACTTTCTGCCTTCTCCAACGCGAAACAGTTGTGATAATACGTCTGTAGAATTCGTAGATAAATTTAGAGAAGCGCTATTTTATACAAAATACATTTCTACTGACCCTTCTCGGCTATTTTATGTTGTAATCGGAATAAAACTTAGTTTTATCTTCTGTGCCTTCCTTGTTAGTTTCTAGAACAAAATATCAACAAAGACAGAATGGTCTTCCAGTGCGTAGGCGATGGGGCGGAACCTTTTACTGCTAACCTTAATACGATGATTAAAACAAAATGTATGTTTCTCCTCCTTGCTAAATGTAAGTGTATGTTCTACATAAACAATAGAGTGCTCCTAAGGCCTTTGTTTTAGCTTTTCCGTATAACTTTCGATTGTACGTACGTTGTAAAGAAAGTAACTACTAGATAAAGTCGTTAGCCGTTATGAGTCCAGCAATATATTACGTCTTTAGGAGAATTTCTTTAGTGCGAGCGTAGTGCTTAGGTAACAAGATTTTTTTTCAGTATCAATCAATATAAGCATTTACTCGTCTTTTAGAGCAGTTATTATGTATGTAGATATTCTATTCATGATTATAGGTAAATATATACTTATTTATTTATTATTATATATTCTATATGTACATATTTGGTATTTAGTATGTTGTAGTAGGCATGTCTCCCGCACGTTTTATATCGTTTATTTCTTGTTCATCCAAAAGTTGCAAAATTGTCAAAACAGACTTGCCATTGCTTCTTGAATATTATATTATAGTATTAAAGTAATTAAAACTATAATACTTAAGTTTAACTAATATTCTATATTGATTTCTTACACTTACGCGAATATTAGACATTGAAATAAAACTACTTTTTACGGATTTTATCGCGGTATTTTTATCGACGTTTCGGATCCTTTACAGCATCCATGGTCACGGGCCGACTAACTAACGTCGGGTTAAAATAATATCAATCTACCGCGATAAAATCCGTAAAAAGTAGATAGTAATATTCCATAGTTAATAATCTAAAAAAAAATACAACAACTACGGGTAATTAGTATTAGTCTCAGATTTCCGTGTTTTTTTCCCACAAATCATGGGCACCCCAGAGACGGTGTCTCGTGTCCCGAAGCTATAAAGTTCCGAGACGAGACTTAGGTTAATCGAGAACTCGATTTCGAGTTTCGATACAACTTGTGTAAATAAAAGTTCGATGGTCCTAAGTCTATACACGTGTATCGTTTTATTTCGATGTCGAAATAATATATAGATATTTGTTTTGTACCTCAAGTATGGCAAATTAGCTAACGGCCCTGTTACCGTAGCCTATAGACGTTTGCAACACCAGAGGTGTCACTCGTGCGTAGCCAACCTAAATTTTTTTTAAAAAAAACCTTGCCCCACACTAGTATTTTCTCCTGTGTCGTCGGTGCGTTAACAAACACATATTTTGACATACACAAACGCCCAGACCCAGAACAACTACCTGTAGAACGTACAATATTTGCTCCGTGCGGGGATCGTACACGCATCCCGTGACGCACAAGCCGATCGCTCAGCCACTGCGCCACCGAGTCGTCAAAATTTCAAAAATAGTTGTGTATGATTAATACCTAGTGTATGTGATTGTGAAGTATAAGATCCTGTGTTCTCAACGATTGAACTTAGCACATTGTATTCTGTGTGTTCGTATTACAATCATCTAGTCCTGAAAAAAAACCATTCTCTAAATGGCGAAACACAGTCTAGGCAACTTTATTGCTATGTACACAATTTCGCTTTTATGGGAGCAATAAAATGTAAAGCCTATTGTTGTAATTTCTGCACAAATCTACCATTACAGTGTTAAAACACCCTAAATACACCACAACAAATAAAATGCTATAAAAATTAAAATTTCGCCTAATCGAATTACTTCCTCTGTATTGTTCGGTGTCAATCGCAGTTTTTGTTACCACCTAGTTAGCGGCGACCCTAACGTTCGCTTGTTATTATGTTACACGAAATATGTGACAATCGCTCTTATTTACGATCACCCTGTATAGCGTTAAGCTTGGTCGCTTTGTTAGCGGGGATTTATGTTATTGGGACAAGGGGTTTAGAGGTCCAGTTTGGTAAAATAAGATTTCTTACAATGTCTCCTTGAAGAAAGAAGATCTAATCCCATTATATGTATTAACGCTTTTATTATTTTGAGCATGTTAGAGAGGAATGGCGCTACATGTGTGGCGTACATCTCTTTCTATAAGACACTAAATTTATCACTAATAACTCTTCTACGGGTATTATAGGACTATTTAGAAAAATAATATTTGGGTTAACCTGTACATACTTTTTTTTATGGTGATAAGGGGGCAAACGAGCAGGCGGCTCACCTGATTGTAAGTGATGACCGTAAGCGTTGCCAAACCCTTTAGAAACCGTTCAGATTTCTTAAAATAGGGAGGTACTGAACTGACAGCAAACGGAATTCCCATGCTGTCAGAATAGTCACTCCCCTAATGAGCTCTGGTAACCTTACTCACTCGCAGAAATACAACTATTGTTGATTCACTGCGATCTTCTGTAAGGCGGAGGTACTTCCCCGGTTGGGCAGCTCAATTTAAGCGAGCAATCTCGCTATGCCCTACCTCCTACAAAATACTATCCTACTAATATCATAAATGTGCAAGTTAGTATATTGTTGAAAGGCATACAGATTATTATCTGGACTTATAAGCTACTTATAATCAACAGACCCGCCAGTAAACGCGGGTGGAAGCAATAATTATTTCATTTAAAAAGCTTTGATCTTAGTTTTGCCTAAAGAAAAGAAACAATAAATCTAGTAGCTTCTTACCAAAAGGCTAACAGTCTAACTAGACCTTCATATATTTCCTTAATCCGCTGTAATCATCGTGTTAATCCTAGCCCCACTATCGCCCACAAGCGCGCCCCATCCTCTGTTTGTCCTCTGACGATATGTCGCCATTCGCCTATGAGATTATTGTCATGATACTCATGATTTATCACCGCCCAGAACACACTCCTCTTGTACTCAGATTAAATGTTGTGACCGTTTTTGTGACCATTCGACCAGTTCCGCAAAGCCAGTTTACATTGCCAAGAGAATATAGATCATTTGAGAATGATGAGAAGCAAATTGATATGGCAACATTATGAAAGATATTTCCCTTTTTTACCTGATCTTTGGTATAGTTAAAAACGCAATAGACGCAATTTTACCAAATTACAAAATATAGAACTCACACCATCCCATTGTCAAATAAAACATTCCTGTCCTAATGAAAGGAATAAAAATATATATAGTTCTAACTTTGACACAGCGCCATCTAGTTCTAAGCTAAGGAACGAGGCTTATGTTACGCATACTAGATGGTTCGGTGGATTCATGACTCCGGTGAAAATGTCAATTTTCATCACACAATCATTTGCCCCTACCAGGAGTCGCCTTGCTATAAAAGGCAACTTTTTAGAACCCTGCGCAAATCCGGCCGTCTTTAAATGAAATAAGCTTACAACATATAAATCCCTGTTTCTCTTTAACTTCTAAATAATTACAGTGAACATAATAATGGTGCAGAACGTAATAATTTATCACAATAAAACAACCAGCATGAGGTATCTCTAGCTTCGTAAGTGCGTTCATTTTGAGTACATAATTTTGGTCCAATGATTGTGTAGTGATCTAGAAAAACCGTTCATACTCCGAGGATTCTTTGAGTGGTGCCAAATTTGCACATATCAATGATTTCGAGGCTCAAAGGACATGAAAGATATAGCTTTCGGGTTCCTGGAACAGATGTTATTCAAATAAAAATGAATGCTTGTTAGCGTGGCCTTGTGTTGAGACGCTTATGTAGGATCTACGATTAAATTTAAGTGTATTGGGTAAAACTAGTTTATGGGCAGTTCAATCGATTATCTCCCAATCAAAATAGATTTTCTTTAAGTAGGTCTTAAATTCGAAGTTTCTAATACAATTATTGATGGATATTGAGATAAGGTGAGAGTGGAGATCACGCATGGTGAGATGGCCTCCAATGAGGTGGATCGACGACCTAGTTTGGGTTGCCGGGAGTTTTTGGATGCGGGAGGTGTCTTAGCTATCCTTGTAGAAGTGTATTAGGTAGACTTTTGTCCAGCTGTGGGTGTTCTTTGACTACTATGATAACTTCAGTGTAACCTAGTAGACTATGAAGTCAAAAGTCTCAAGTTAAATCCTTAACCCCACCCAACTTTTCGATATTACCTTTATTACTTGTTCAAAACGGTGAAGATAACTTGAATCCCTGAGAACACATCTCGAAATAAAGAGAGTGGATGATAAAATAAGAACCTCCCACTATTATAAAATCGAAATCAATAACAGTCCCGTTTATTATCATTTAGTCGTCCGTGGAGTTTCAGCTGGGAGTAACGTATAATCCTCTTAGTCGTGCACTTGGCCGATAGACGTGACACTGGCTTACGTACTAGGGATGTGCGCTTAGTTAGAACTTAGCGACTTTAGTTCGCTGACAACTTGTTTGTAGCTTAACATGTTTAACATGAAAAGCTTTTACTTATATGTACTTATATGACGACCCAGTAGGATTTTTCCATTGGAAGTACAGTAGTTTTTCTAAAATTGTTCTGGTATATTTGGTCTCTTCAAAAGGTGCACGGTAATTTTCTTGTGACTTAAAAAAAAATGAGGAGCAATGTTAAATTGCCCTTGAATTAAACCACTTTTTACTAATGTGATCTCTATAATATTGATATATCATCCATATCAACTTTGCAGCATTCAGATCACAGGCAGAACAGAAAATAATATGATGCATCTAGACTAACTAATACAGACAAATATCAATATATGTGGTTGCTTAGCGTGATGTCCTTTACGGTAGAATTATTAATTATTTGTAAATTTATAATAGGTTTGTGTCCTATAAAGTAATATACGTTGCAGATAGAGCTTCTTTTGACGCATTATTTGTAGAAATAGCCAGTATTCGCTTACAGTCGCTGTTACAAAACTTTCTCGGTCCAAATAGTCGAATTGATTAAAATCGATTGTTACGTATAGACGTTTCGCATCACTAACGTACGCTTTTGAGGATTCGACCTCGATGTAACGAGCCCGCCTCTGTTTTCCAGCTCACAGAACTAGAATAGAATTTAGTTACAAATTTTCTGTTTAGTAAAACGGGGAATAGCTATGTAGAATATTTTCTAGCGTATCAATGTTGCTTATTAGTGTAATGTAGTGATGTCACGTATAGTTTTTATCGATATTATAGTGTATTATTTTTATAGTTAGAGTGTGACGGATTACTATGTTGGGTGTAATTACTTTATCGTCAATCGTCATTACCAATTCATTTACTGTCCCACTGCTGGGCAAGGGTGTGTATCAGCCGAGGGGCCATAGGCCACTAGGCTAGCCTAGTACTAGGTGGGGAGACTTTACACGCCGTCAAAAAATGTCAGGGTCAGAGGTTTTTTCACGATTTCTTGTTTACCGTTTGAGCATAGGATTAACCAGTGGTGTCTGCCGATATTTACCCTCAAATGATAGGAGATCGATGTCCATCAGTGAGACACTAAATGGGTTGATTCGATAGCTATTTATCAGCATGGGTATTCAGCCGGGTAATGCTTACGGGCCCACAGCTGACTTGATAGCGGTAGTGAGTCAGATGGTAGCCTTAGGGTTGCACGGGCATGATTTAGGTGTTCGCAATTATAACTCTGTCATTATTTGTTCAAGCCCGAGCGAGTGGCAACAAAATGATATAATAAGATAGAAAAATAGTACAAAATTAAACTTTTCACATAGTTACACAATAACAAATAAAAGCGTGTAAAAACAGAATAGGCTGGAATCAATTTTGAAGGTCATTACCGGCGTCGCAGCCCTACGATCGATGGCGTTCGGCGGCGCTGGGCGCTCGGCGGGCGCGAGCGGCCAGCGGCCACCAATCGTAACTCACGGACTGGTGTAATTGTGAACGTTAACAACTAATGGCTGGCCGAGCCGCTGCCTAATGGCTCGTACTGCTTTCATTACCCACCGCTACCCCGATGCCAAAATTTTAATCTGAAAAAGTACTCCCGGAAAATTCAGCCCGCCCCCGAACGCGGATTCCCGCACTTCTTAAGTGCCTCGGTATTTTCGCTCATAATGGACCTTAAACAGCTTTTAGGGGGATCGTTTAGTGCTTCATTCGTCGACGGCGTTAACGATGTAGAAACGATAAGTTTTAGACGTGGAATAAACATGATACGGTGTCATTACCGTGGCGGTACTCCGGCGCTGGCAGGCGAGTCGAGTGCTGTGCGCTACTGCACTTATAACCCTCCAGTGCTCGTCGATATCGAGCGCTGTTTACAACGACCCCACCACTTGCCTACACGTATGTAAATAACTCGCGATGTTTAACTACGCAGCTTCGTGGGGAGATTTCCTAGATCACATATTTTTTTCCATTTTTTTTGCTACGGTATACTGCTCATCTTTGAAGCGTTTCTCGGTAATGGTGTTTAAATATATTTCTGCATCGTGAGTATCGCGCCTACGTCCTATTGGGGTAAGCAGAGACTACATTTCAACATACATACTTTCTTTTCATTTACGTAAATTATTTCTTTTATATAAATGATGATAACTATCTGTCCCGGCTTCGTACGGACAGCTCTAACTATCCTTCCATCACGGGCGTTCACAGAAGAACCCAACAAAGTTTCATAACATTCAGATCTGTGGTTTAGGAAGTAGAAACGGCTAAAGGACAAGCATTCATTTTTATTTGTTTGATAATTTTAACATTAAAATAGAAAAATCAATCGTAACATAGGCTTAGAAGTGTAATCTTCCAAATAATTACAGTAAATAAAAGATTTACTGGGCCGTTATTATTACGAATGAATCATTTCGCTGTGTTCCGGAGAACAGTGGTGCAAATATGATGCCCCCCCTCGCGGGGTAGCTCGCGTTCGGCGGTGGCGGTGTTGTTTGTGTTGCGATTGTCTAAGCGTTCAGACACTCGCTACTTCAGACCCCCGGCCGCGCAAACAACGCGCGGAACGTACCGTCGCAGTGATGGGTTAAGTGAAATACTACTATTTGTGTTTCATAAACGGTGTTTCGGTTTCCGATTTTTATTTGTAGGCATATGTTATCTGTGTTAGGTGATTGAAGAGGTAAAAGAAAACAGACATATTTTTTTTTTACATAACTTAATCATTTAATGTCCCACTGCTGGGCATGGGTCAATGTCATGTTTTAATTAAAATATATTTATTTAAATTATGTCAACTATTTGTATTGAAAGCGTCCTTAATGGATGTGTATGACTTTAATTTAATCAACATTGGGTCAAAATTAAGCTAAAGTAATCCGCATATATGTAGATAAAACTCAAGCTAATAAAAGCGTGTTAATAAAAACGAAATTATTGATAAATATTATCGGTATTCTTTTAATCGATATTAAGGCTAGAAATGCGAAAACATTGATTAAAGTTTAAAAGAAAATAATCACCTAATCATAGCTGTAAGTTAGATAAACAGTCGTAAGTTATCAGAACATGTAACTTAGATCGGCGATTCCCTCCAGCCACGAGCCATTAACACGCCAAACTTAAATGATATCGATTCCACAAACTTTCTCACAACTCCCAACTTTGCTAATTACACGGACCTCTCTGTCTAATGGCATAGTGTTAGAGAGGGATGGGGAAACTTGATGTACACCGTGGTGATATCTGCCTTCCACGCCATTAAGTACGATGCATCTGACATGTGCCCTCATCATTGTTTCGTATCGACACTGTATGTCAGTTTGCGTCAGCGTTATCGGAAATAGCTTGAACGTTTCGGATAGGTTTGGTGACGCAAATTGCGATTTATAATTTGCTAGTGATCGTAATATCCAACAAATTGGTGTTTCAACTCCAAGAATTTGTGTTACATACGTTTCTCTTCCATACGTTTCATGGTATATTGTCTGAGAGATAACGTTTTTGGTGGTTAAATAGACCGATGTGAGAGTGACACACCCTGCCACAGGGTTGATAAGGGAAGTTACTGGTAACTGATGCTGAAAAACTAAATAACTTTCTAAATATAAGTAATAAGTATACACTCATACTTACAATTCAGAAAAACTAAACAGTAAAAAACAAAACAGTTTTGAAAAAGAGAACGCGTTCACTAAACACCCAATAGTCATTTGTGTAATACCGCGAGGTTCAACGAACTGCCCATAAAACGTAATCTCCCCACGATTAACTTAAAACATTGTGACCAGTAGTGCCTACGACATAACGCCCTTATTCCTAGTTAACCCTTTAAGTGAATACTCGACGAGTTCCGATGCGATTTGCATGCGAATGAGTGTTGCCGAACCTTTACAGCTTCATAATGCTTTAACTCTGCTTGTGCACTTAATGCAATCAGGCTTTAGTATAACATGTGCTGGTAATGAAATGGTTTGTTTGGATACGTGGAATTGATTATGTAAATGCACGAGGAATTAATAGGGGATGGGTCTAAAATGTGGAATGGAAGGTTCTTTTTGGATTAAAATGGGCAATAGGGGTTTTCTTTTTAATTTAAAATTTAGATAACAGCCTCATTGGTGTAATAGTGTCAGTGTAGACATTTTTATGAGCACGGAGTTTGGATTTGGAGTGTGCCCGGTTAATGGTTATAGGCTCGTTATTTGCACAGGCGTGACAGATGACATTGGCAGGATGTCCAATAACGTCCAATCGGATTACCATAATACCTGGATATTTTTAAACAGCGCCATCTTGTGCCTAGTATAGTAGGTGGTTGATTAATATTTTCTTCAGAAGTCTCATCACACACCCATTAACCCGAACTGGACATTGAAACCAGGACCCTACTGACAGAAGGTAGCCTTAATATCTGTGCGAGAATCGTCTCGTCAGTAATCATAAGCACACTATTGCCCGACGGCAAAATATTGTTTAAGTTCGTTTGTATTTTACGAGTATTAAGAAAACAACATAAAATAGCCAAAAATCGTAAGCTGAAGGCTTATTTCGTTGTTCTTTTTAGACTCTTACTCAACTGTGCTGAGGAATAGCGAGGTTAAAATTCGAATTAACTGACTTAAAAACGTGTTGAATCGTTTTGGAATCATGCTGCAACTGAGCGCCGGGGCTCCTCCCCTGACGAACTAAGCTATATGATAATATGTAAACTTTTATGCGAGGTGCGTGTGTGTATTGATGTTGGTAAAAATTTTGATGGTCGTTGGCTTGCGATGTGAACATTCAATTTTCGTTTTTTTTTTCTTTTCGGGCACCTTATTAATTTCTTTGTTCTGACTCTTACAGTCTTTTAACCATACTTCCACCGCAATGTAAACACTACCATTCCAATGGTAGCCAATCTTTTGGGCGCACGTCCACGACTGTCGATACACTTTTTACGACCGTTTAATCTCCATAGACCCGGTCCGAACCATCCGGTTTTATGGTCGTCCGGTGATTGAAGACTTTCGTTTATGGCTCGGTGGATGCGGGAATAGGTCGTGACCTTTCAAATCGTCATCATGATCAATCAGCGTATAGTATACCTTGTTTGTGTTGACTTCCTCTTTGTAACATTTATAACATCGTGGTCTGTTCGGGAGAAACTGCCTGGTTTCTGTACTGGTTGGTGTAACGCTACTTCTATTGCCGGGAGAATGTGAACACACGCACGTTCGCAGCATTTATAGGTGATATACTTAAGGCTCGGATGTAACAAAATTGCTCGGCCGAAAGAACCGCAGTTTCTCATAGCTACAGGGTCTAGTAGTGAACTTAAAGCCTTGATCAATACACTGATTATATCGTCTCGATGATAGCATATCAGGATAATCATAATAATGCTTCTAGATTTGGCAGTATTATTGATTTTTACAAACGTTTTGACGCGCTTGTTTTGACTAGGAGCGCGAAGAGAATTTTGTATCATTAGATACACTCCCACTGCTAAAAGTCTGTATATAAAGAAAAGCTATGATAAATTAAAAGTTTTACCGTCAACTCATTTAAAGTCTTACTGTTGAAGACGACTCTCCTCTCAAATTAAAATGAAATGAATGAAATAAGCTACATTTCGTTTTGCTCGTCTACAAAGGGCCTGCTGTTATTACATACCTTCGATGAAATCTCTCAGGTATGCAGGTTATCTGACGATGTTTCCCTTCACCGTTTACTGAAGAATATAAAGCCTGTGCCTTTGATTCGAAGAAATCTATGACTGCAGCAGCGATACATTTAAAAGCTTCATTTATCAGAGCTCAGAGACATTTCCACATATTTTATTACAAATGTAAAGGCGTATGTTACTTATGTCCATGAAAGAAAAAATGCGCAGAGTGTGTCTACCGCCATTGTCGTGAGGGCTTCAGATGAAGGCGAAGTTAATGATGCTCTTAGCCGATAGCCGGGCTAATGCTGTCATTAGGCCTCCCAAGATACCTACTATGTATATGGGAATTGTTATTACACCCTAATATGTAGTATTCATGAGGAAAAATATATATTACCTATGGGTCATGGGTCGGGAACCAAGTTGCGGAGGACCTTCAGCTTGGAATCGATTTTTTTTATAACAACCACGCTCTTACCACGTTTGCACTATTATTTAAAATAATTTATTTTATATTTTACATATAGTTTTTTTATCTAATATATAAAATTCTCGTGTCACAGTTTTCGTTGCCATACTCCTCCGAAACGGCTTAACCGATTTTGATGAAATTTTTTGTGCTTATCCGGTATCTATGAGAATCGGCCAACATCTATTTTTCATCCCCCTAAAAGTTAGGGGTAGCCCAACAACCCCTATAATGTGGCAAAACAACGTTTGCTGGGTCAGCTAGTTTTACTATAAAATGTTGGCTCAACATGCTATGATTTTTATTTGTGCTTGAGGTACGTTTTGAAACACAATTTTTAATATACAAAAACACCGGCTATAACATAACATAATAGTGTATATTGTACAGGTAGGTACTTATGATTCTCATTAACCTTTTGATAGTCATTTTAACAGTTTTATACTTAAAAGTGTATAGGTAAAATTTAACAATATTATTTAGGAATTGACTGCAGCTAGTTCAAAATAATATTGTGCTACAACCAAAAAATAACGAACCTAAAAATTTGTAGTATGAATATCAACGCCAAATTGTAACGAACTTTTTTAAATACAAATTCCATTAAAAAATTTAATAGCAACCAAAAGTCGGTAGCTACGGGGCGTTTTAAAGGCATCAGTTCAACTTAGAAATGGCCTAATAACAGTTTTATACTTAAAAGTGTATAGGTAAAATTTAACAATATTATTTAGGAATTGACTGCAGCTAGTTCAAAATAATATTGTGCTACAACCAAAAAATAACGAACCTAAAAATTTGTAGTATGAATATCAACGCCAAATTGTAACGAACTTTTTTAAATACAAATTCCATTAAAAAATTTAATAGCAACCAAAAGTCGGTAGCTACGGGGCGTTTTAAAGGCATCAGTTCAACTTAGAAATGGCCTAATAACAGTTTTATACTTAAAAGTGTATAGGTAAAATTTAACAATATTATTTAGGAATTGACTGCAGCTAGTTCAAAATAATATTGTGCTACAACCAAAAAATAACGAACCTAAAAATTTGTAGTATGAATATCAACGCCAAATTGTAACGAACTTTTTTAAATACAAATTCCATTAAAAAATTTAATAGCAACCAAAAGTCGGTAGCTACGGGGCGTTTTAAAGGCATCAGTTCAACTTAGAAATGGCCTAATAAAGGGCGTCGATATAAAAAAGTTTATATTTCTTCGTCAGAATTTATAAGTTGAAGTTCATAGCGAGCTCTCAAGGGGATGCCGTTGAGAATTATACGAAATTAGTACGTCTGTCCAGTTGAAGAATTTGTACAAAATTCTTTAATTCTTTATTGTACACACGAAAAGATGAAATGTAACATAAGATAACAATACATATAAAGCGTTGTGCACAAACGCGAGCTTAATTCAAGATTGAATTTTCTTCCAGCAAACCTTTGAGTGAGCGAGTTTTAAAAACAAGGGTAAAAAGACAAAGTGTACAATAATAGTAAGGAAATTCCATATAGCAGATAGATAGATAAATATCTATAGCTATATAAATAAGGAAATAATATTATTATTATACTTCTGGTATTGCCAGTCGCTTTAAGAATGGATGACCGTTGCGGCTCTAAGGTTATTGAGTAGCGACCGCGGCTAGGAAGACGCAGCTTGGGTAGCCTCCAAACAAGATGAACCGATTACCTGGCTATGGTCGCTGGATGTGGGTGGCGCAGGATCTGTCGACGAGGCAATCCTTCGGGTAGACCCATATCCAGTGGTGGTCGTCTTTTGGCTGAAATTAATGAATATTATTTATTTATTTATTGGGGTATAGGAAACATACAGTACTATAATTACAACAGGCAATGAAATAATAACGTTAGCAATGTCACCGATTGACGACCCAATTACGCGACGGTAGTTAACGCTGCCTTGTATGCTATGGGTCCCGGGTTCGAATCCCGGTGGGGACAAATGTTTATGTGATGAGCATAAAGTGTGAGTCTGGCCGCAAAGTGTGGTTAGCATAGACATTTAGATGTTTCTATGTATAATATGTACATTTGTATTAGCAAAAAATATTATTATTTAGACATTGAATCAAAACTGCATAGCATGGTCATGCTAATAGCGTAACAGGCATACACTATACCCAAAATAAATATAATACAAAAACTAATTCCCTTACAAAACTCTATCCTCAAACACGCCTCATCACTTGATGAATATTAGAAACCCTTGCAACAAAATACATTTCCTGTTGTAATCTCAAAATCTGGGCAAAGTCGAGTGTACGAACCAGTATGCTTTACCTATACATCGGGGAGTATTTTGCTCGCACTGTGCCGTTGGCTAATGCAGACACAATTTCCATATTCGGCTGTAGGGCTGGCAACATTTAAAAACAGTTGAATTTGTTTTCGGGATGTTTTGTTTTGCTTCTTAAAAAAATGTAACTGGTTTTGTACAACTAGCGTCGGTCGATACACAATTGTCACAGCGGTTGAATGTATCAACTTCCGATCTGCGGGTCGATGATTTGATTCCTACATAAATCAAATGTACCTGGCGGGTCTGCGTTTGTATGCATATCTATGTGAATTTATGTTCGTAAACGAACCCACTACACAGGAGAAAGACTTTCTAGAATAATGACTGAACTGTGATTCTCAATAGTCTAAAAATAATTAATTGATTTCTTACACTTACGCGAATATTAGATATTGAAATAAAACTATTTTATACGGATTTTATCGCGGTATATTGATATTATTTTAACCCGATGTTTCGGATCCTTTACAGCATCCATGTCTGCCCGTGGCGTAGTAGTTTTATTTAAAGAAACATTTATTTCAGACCAAAAGACCAGAGGCAGCATAGCATGGCTTTTAGTACAAGAATTTAACTTATAACTAATGTTAGTATAAAATACCTCCTTCTATTATTCCAAGAATATTATTGCATACAATCAAAATACAATTCATAAGAACCCAATCATTTCCGAAGCCTTTGAAACAAACAAAGTAGAAAATTGAAATATCATAAAATGAACAACCCTAGCCGGCAAAATAATTTTGTAAGAAAGTTGAACCATTGTCGATGTCGTCTGGCGGCGTGCGTAACTTTTCACGCCACTCCTGGTAATAGCCGACTGGGGAAGCACTCTAATGAAACCCAGTGCTTCCATACTCGTCTGTTTACAGCTATTGGAAAAAAAAACATTGTTTACACCAACATATTCAGACATTTGATTAACATATGCAGTGACTCCTATGCGCTGCCGGCTTTGTATGGGGCTCTCAACGCTATGACATAATTATATTCTACATACCATCACGCCTGTCGGCCCTTAAGGCTTAAGCAGAGGTGTGATAATGTACACCACACATTTCGCCGCTATGTTTTAGGGCCCGTGTAATATGGTGAAAGCCTATTGCCATCAATCTGGCACGAATCTAAATTCCGAGCTGTTATTGGAAATTTCCACTCAAAAACCCAATAATACTTTGCTCGACTTAAGAATCAAACCCAAGACCTCTTGCTCATCTATCGCACTTACGACCATTTGACACACGAGGTACAGATTCTACCGCAAAGAAGAAGAATTTAATCATTTTCACCGTCTGTTGTCTCGTTTTGGATGTCTCGCAAAAAAGAACTTACCGATTCTCCACACACACAAATACACGTGATTCATTTATGCATACTAAAGCTCTGAATACACCACCAAATGTAACCAATCATAGAATAAAAAGCTTTGCGTCCGGTCGGCTCATTCATTCGGTCACGACTGCCTCTAGTTAAAACGATTATATCATTGTACCATCACGCTATATCCGGCGATTGGTGAGCAGATATTGCTTAATTAATCGTTCTATTTGGTCTGAGATTATGTCTAGTTTTATTATGTTTTATATTCCCCGTTTCTTCTATAGGTACTCTTTCAAATTTGAAGTCATTCTTCATAATGCTAAACAATGTTTGAGCAATAAGAGGCCATCTCAATGTTGTTAGGCGTAGCCAGATAAACGTCGTCCCTTGTGCACGTTTGTATATAATTGGAATATATGTAATATATTGTCTATATAACATCAATCATGTAGCGATTAAAAAATCCTTTACAACGGAGTTTCTTACCGGCTCTTTTGAATAAGGACATTTTTTTGGAACCGTTAAATAATTGAAACAATGAAATAATACCAGTAATGGTCTAATTAAAATAAAACATTTGATTTTGACCTTTATTTTATATAATTTATAATTTGTTATTAATACACTAGTTTTTATTTATCTAGTTTCAATTAACTGTATGAAATTATAACCGTCAAATACAATTAACGCTGAGTCAACTCAGGACACGTAAAACTAACATAGCTATGACAAAAAACCACTAATCTTAGAGATATGCCTATTCCAGTACAATTTACACGCGTAGATAATTCAATTGTGACAGTTTAAGGCCATATATCATGAGGCCTCAGCTTAATGGATTTCTGTAAAGGCCACAGGGCGGCACAATGTAGACACGGCTTAAAATGTAAAGTCATGCTTTATTGTAGGGTGAATGAAGGTGGCATTTAGGGAGTTTGTCATTTCTAGTTTATTGTCTATGGTTAAACTATTGGTCTATGGGTATAGTATGTTATATTCTGCATCGTGCTATGTGAAACCTTACGATATTTTTGAGGATAATCAAGATATCACCAAGAATTCAACTTATTTAAGTAACGCGAGATGAAAAGTTGGGTCTAAAATCTAGAGAAGCGCGATGAGAAAATGTATGTTTCTGATTTTATTGTGAGCTTTTAATATTTAAATTTAATGAAAAGCATAGGGCCTTGTTGAAATAAATCCTGATCTAGACCCTTAGTTGCCCTATTTTTGTATTGTTGTAACATCGTATGTTTAATATAATACATGTTTAATTCGACGTTTCACGTAACCCAAACGGTGGCCTATATTTCGGCCAAAGAATTAGCATTGCCATTCATCGTGGCAATGCCGCCAGTCTTCTGGGCACTCTACCCCCTGACAGCGACGGGGACGAGATTTTTGACGCCCTCTACCATAAAGTATATATATATATACATATATATTTTTTTTTATATAAGTTTGTAGTTTTTAATTTATTTAATAATGAACTGTATAATGTGTAATATAAAACAAATTATTTTAGCTTATTCTACTAACACTTGACTTAGTAGAAAGATAGGTTGTAAATATTTATATGGTTCAAATAACTGTGAACATTTCAACACCAACAATTAAGTTATTTAGACCAATTAACACTTACTATATATTCCTATTGTCACTCTTCACTGTAATTATCGCGATTAAACAGTTCCAAAAGGACGGATATCACTTCCAAATTATCGTGGAAAATCATAAAGGTAAAAATACTGGCTCTATTATTATAGGAACTAAATTAGCCTATCATTACAATAGCGTTTTTTTCCCCGAGTAATTAATTCTTTTTTTTTATGTCAAAGGGGATTGTTGATATCGTTCGTGTACTTCATTTATGATACGTTTTGTAGTAGAGTAATTAACGAAATGTAGCTCTTAGTAATTATAACATCAAGACACACAACACTTCAGTCTTGAGACTATGTATACTCTAGAGGATCCGAACTGTAGGGATTAAAATAACATTATGGATGTTATTTTAATCCCTACAGTTCGGATCCTCTAGAGTTACTACCGCGATTAAATCCGTAATAGGTAATTTTATTTCCACATACATATAAAGCAAATCCAAAATGCTGGGATTTAGATCATATATCGGTATAAAATCTATGAAAAGTAGTTTAATTTCAATGTCTAATATTCGCATAAGTATGTCAATGAAATTATATATTTTGTATATGTCTAATATTGAAAAAATATGATGGTATGTTACATACATAGCACATCCATATACCGTGTACTCGGGTCGTCATTAATTGACTTAGTGCTAAGTATTTTCATTACAAATTTGAATGTAACATGAAGCGAACCCCGCCGTAGACCGCAGAATTTCTGCTTGAACTCATTGCAACAACTTAGACTATGAGTTCTATTGGGGTATCGAAGACTATTTCAATTTGCAAGGAAATTTGTGAGCCACGAATGCACTCGAGCAGTGAATTAAATTAGATACTAAGGGCTCGTGGCTTGTGGCTACCGACGTTAATTTATGGCTGAGTAGACTGTTTGATCATCGAAATACAATGAAAATTGTTTGCATGTTTTCTGTTACGACTTTTATCATTGTTTATATCACATGCTATTCATCATCAACAATCCAATTATAGTCCCACTGCTGGGCACGGGTCTCCTCTCATTTGAGAGGGATTAGGATATAGTCCACCACGCTAGCCTACTGCGGGTTGGCAGACTTCACACGCCAACCAAATCTCTCTCAAGCGAACAGTATTCCTCACGATGTTTTCCTTTACCATTTAAGCATGTGATAAATACGCATGTACCTTCCGAAAAGTCATTGGAGCACGTCTAAGGACTTAACTCAGGATCTTTGACTACACACTAGGCTTGTCACAGCTCTTACGACCACCATAAAAACCAAAAGTCCTTTCCTTTCTGAATTGATAAAAGTATTCAATAAAATAGCTAATAATCTGTCCTTTTGTTTCAGGTAAACATCAATATATAACTATCTGAATAATACAACATATATGTATTATGTATAATTGGATGGCAACGGTAAGTAACCCCAAATACATAAAAATGCTAAGAGTAAACGCGTGAATTAGATTTTCAAGTTTTGTAACACCAATAACGATTATATTATTACTAGCTGACCCAGCAAACGTTGTTTTGCATCATTACAGGGTTTGAAAATATGGGATTGAAAATTTAGGGTTATACGTATTTTTTTATGCAAAAGCATAAAAAAAATACAAAAATTATTTTGTCAAAAACAAGAAATAAATATTTTTTTGGTGGGTGACATCCATAAAATCTAGGGTTGTAAAAAATAGCCTGCAACCGATTCTCATACCTATCAAACATGCATACAAAATTTCATTATAATCCGTCTAGCCGTTTCGGAGGAGTTCAGCGACAAACACCGTGACACGAGAATTTTATATACAATGTGGAGATGACAATATGACTTTAAATGAAAACACTGGCAATACTGGTTTATAGAAACATTTGTAAACTATCAAATAAATCCGAACATGGAAATTAAAAAAAAAAAATTTTCTTACAAACTAAATAGCTTAAAACTGCAAACAAAATAAAACACCATTTATAAAAATGGTACACTGACCTGCGATAAGAATGGCAACGCAGCTTGGTTTCATTCATGTTAAAGCTGTGGCCGACGCAGCGACGTAATGTTTGGCGCCATTATTCTTATTGTTATTAATGCTCAATTACACAAATCAAATCACAGAATATTAACCAAATAGTCGGGCATCATTCACCCGCGAGTTATTCACTGATCAATTTATTATTCACAATCACTTTTCGATCACATAATTATGTCGCCAGTCATTAAATTTTTTTATTTTCAATATGTCCGCCGTGTTCTTGAATACACAAACTACACCGACGTATAATGTTATTTCTCACTCTTGATAATAGGTCACCATTAGCAGCCATTTCTTTCAATTTATTAAAAGATATTATTATTCTATTTTTTAATTCCTCAACGGTAGTAACTTCTGTTGAGTATACCTCATTCTTTATGTGACCCCACAGAAAGAAATCCAGGGGCGTGAGATCTGGTGACCTCGCTGGCCACCGCACTGGTCCAAAACGGCCAATCCACTGCTGTCCGAACATTTGAGTCAAACGCTCTCTTGCAGACACCACTGAATGAGCTGGTGCTCCATCTAACTGGTACCACATCTGCCTGTACACGTCCAGCGAAAGTTCGTCCGTGTACTCGGAAACGGATCCGTCGAGGAGTTCAATGAACTTTACAGCATTTAAATTGCCATCAATAAATACCGGACCAATAATAGTATTTCTGTGTATGCCAGCCCACACATTGACCGCAAATCTGTACTGGTGTGAAGACTCCCGTACTAGATGCGGATTCACGCGGCTCCAGTACCGAAGGTTCTGTCGGTTCCATAAACCATTCCTTGTGAATGTACTCTCGTCAGTCCACAGCACATTGTACAGGAAGTCAGGATTCTCGAGATGTTTGGTTTCCAACCAGCGACAGAAAGTTTCTCTTATTGGCTTATCTCTCGGTAACAATGCTTGTACTTTCTTGTACTTATAAGGTCTGCGTTTGTCACGTTTCAAAACTTTTTGAATAGTTTTGTGATTTACACGAAAATGTCGACCTGCATTACGCAGACTGGACGTCGGATTACGATCATAATAATTAATAACTCTTTCGTCTGAAATCACATTTGCACGTGGAGGAGCACCATCTACGTGCGGGATCAAAGATTGATTTTCCCGTATCCTCTGGACAGCTTGTACAATAGTGCGCCCGTGGGTCGGACACATACGCGTGTTCCCATACCTCTCACGGTATGTCCGTACAGCTAAAGCGGCATTACCGTGACACTCCCCATAAATTAAAATCATATCAGTGTACTCCGAAGCGGTATAATTGTAACGAGGCATGATTATTTAATAATAAAACCTTGAAACACCAAGTATTAAGCGTCTAATTTCGCAAAGTTCACTTAGCTATTTAACTAAGTACCTATAATACGTTTATGTGTCCTGTCACTATTAAAACAAAGCGTCAAATTTCGCACAACACAACACAACACAACAACAAAGATACGATAACACTCGCGCGGCGACTTCAAACGGGCGCGGGCGCATCCGAAATTCCAGAGAAAATAAAATGCGTCACAGGCAGTAAGGACGTCCGGTGACACACTGACCGCGTAACCTAGACACGTCGACAAGTAAGCAAAGAGGAAACAAGCAAACTTACCTATCTCTTTCGCACATACATATTTTGCGATTGACATGAGTGCGTAACAGGAAAGTAATAACTTTCGTATGCATTTTTTCTTATCTAGCTGTGATGACACGCTTTATGACTCTTATGGCTCGGGCATAAAGTATAATTTGCATTGAGAAAATAAATTTGATAGAAAAGGCGTAGGTTTTTAAAGTGGCGAGCTGGCAACGTAAGTCGTTAACCTGTCGCGTGCTCTCCTGTTTACAAAACATCATGTCGAAAATACTTAAAATGAAAAATAATGTCCTGTGGCTAAACTACTGGATATATTCATTTGATTTTTTGTGTGACGGTTGGGAATATCATGACTTATACGAAGTTTCATTTATGATCATATTGTCCTCCCCACATTGTATAAGATATTGTTTGGGACATGCCAGCCACCCTAAACCCCTACTTCTGCAACTCCTGTAAGTCAAGACCAACAATAGTACCTCTGCAGATCAATTAATCAGCATGATTATTGCTTACACTTACCCATAGCTAGGTTGAAATTTGTAGGTAAAACAATGAATTTGTTAGTAAATCATTTTGATTAGTAAATAAAACTCGAGTGATTGAGTGTAACAATAACCTATAAGATTGTGTATTTGTACCAATTATATACCTACTATAGTGTAATGTCATACGATAATATTTACTGTGCACTTCATTGTGTTTTTATCAGCTCTATCATACAAATGAATTGTGTCCTCTATAAGTACTAATATTATAATGAAAGTATAGATTAGTTGTTTGTTTAGGCTACGAAAATACTGGTCTTTCTGAATAATTATTTCACAATTAAAATTCTACATTATCGGTGATGAACTTAAGCTGAAAATTTTAATAATTTATTGAACTTAAGTTACAACTTAAGTTTTCGTACGGACCCAAAAAATAGGAGTCCAGATGAAAACTTCAATCATTATTAATAATAATGTTTATTTTCATAATTAGTACAGTACAATTAATCTCAAGTCGTGATAAATTTACCGCAAAAGTCCCTTACCGTGATGTCTCACAAAGTTTATATAGTTTTTTATATTTATTAAATATCTATATCGGTTTGTGCGAAGCCGGACTGCTACTAAGAAATAAGTAAGCAATCGCTAGTAGAGATTTATTGTAAAATAAACTTACTTGCAAAAATAATAAGGGCGTAAATGCAACACAAATAACCTTAAGAAAAACAAAAGCAGAAAACGTCTCACATTATCATTCTACCGTCAAGTGTTTGTCAACAAGGTAATTGTTCAACAAGGCATGATCCGAAGACAGCCGACAACGGCCGAGCGTGCGATCTAGCACGATGTGTCGTGCTCTAAGCCCAGAATACTAACACTAGGCAGGTTTCGTCCAAAACAAACGTACATAAGCCTGCGTATTTGCGTACGTGACCAAAGAGTACAAATAGTTTGTTTAGTCGCCAAGAAAATTCAACGGGACACAGATACTTGAAATTTATCCGTGTATGTTGTATCTGTTACACGTAAAATATAGGATAAATAGAATAGATGTTTCTGGTTTTTTATTGGAGAAAAAAAGGTTCTGTCTGTACGTCCAAATATTTGCTGACTTCAAATCTGTTGCAAACTATGCTGTATTTTGTAAGCGTGAAACTTTAAAAAAATATATAATTAATAAGTGTTTTAGTAAATATTCCTGCGCCACCCTCATCCAGCGGTTTCCAGCGACCTTTACCAGGTCATCGGTCCACTTTGCTGGGGGCCTACCCACACTGAGTCTTCTAGTACGTTGTCGCGAGAACCTTTGAGCCCCAACGGCCATCTATCCCTGCCCACTGCCACTTGAGTTTGGCGATTCTTCGGGCTATGACAGTGCCTTATTTTTCGACAAACAGTAAACACTTGAATTTGTTATAACGGAAAGGTAGGAAAAGTATTTTATTTTCCTTACTTATAATATACATAAAACAGAATGTCTACCTTAAAATCCTACTAATATTATAAATATAAGTTTGTAAGTATGGATGGATGGGTGGAGGTTTGTTACTCTTTTACGCAAAAACCGCTTAAGAGATTTGAATGAAATTTAGCATGCATATAGTTTATTACCTGGATTAACACATTGGCTATTTTTTAACTATATACCATGCGGGCAGACAAGCCGCGGGAGGCAGCTAATCTGTATATAAATGTTTGAGTTGCAATCATGTTGACAGTTTTGAAATTAGACCATATTTTCGTATCATAAATTGTAAATAATGTCTAAATAAATCTATCACAGTAATTGTTACGTTGTAAGGTTCAAAATCCTATGGCCAAAGGAAGAGGCATATCCGAGTGTAGCCCAAGTAGTCTATAAGGTATTGAAGCAATAATAGGAGGGTTTCATTAAACGGAGCTAGCAACAAATGTTATTTGTTACTTCGTGCCACCCGGGTCCCTCACTCACGCTGGAATTACTCACTTTTGGGACCTTCGAGGTCCAATCCAAGCTACGCTATAAGAAGCTATATAGAAACATAAAAAAAATATGTTTTGTTTTTTCTTATACTTAATAATAATAGGTTGGTACTGTGAACGCTAGAACATAATATATTTCATCATTTTCAATTTTCATTTTTAAGCTATATTTTATTTGTTTTTTTTAAATAATATATTACAATTGGAACACTAAGTTACCTTGGAGCAACAAATATATTCTTGAATAGAATAAAAAAATAACGTATATCTAGGCTTCAACTAGAAGAAATGCATGTACTATAAGTTCCTATCTTCTATCACATATATTTGATGGCCATTTAAAAATAGATAGCATTGTTTATGTGACTTGAACTTAAATTGTAATAAGTCCTTTTCAACCGACATCCAAAACTTGTAATTTACTCATCACACACATGAAACGACTCTAAAATATACCAATCCGTATCGCAAGACACATATTATTCGCCTCGCTGTATCTACTGAACCACCTCTAAAGGTAAACATCTCGGAAACGTCCATTGTCGAACTAAAATTAGGGTTCCTTACCAAATGGGATTGCGGTCGCCGTGAAATATATCAAAATGTGTGCCCGCTAACGTTCCACTGGCGTTGTTAACCTTTGAAAAAGGTCATTGAAAAGGTGGACCATAATTTAATATAACGCCAGGTTTGCCTTGTCTTGTTTTGTTTTTATTTTGTTAGCCGACTCAGTGTTGTTTTTGTTGCTTTCTTTCGCTGTGTTGATGGCCTTATTGATCTAGTAATGACATTCGATTCTCAGGCCTAACAAAGTAATATTGGTTTTTTTTTATGAAATTCTCAGTAGGAACTTCGAGTATGTATTCAAGTCCGATTGATGGCAATAGGCTCGCCCCCTATTATATGGGACCTAATACAAACCGGTGAAATATGGCTGTATATTAGTACTCCTCCGCGTAGACCTTCTACTAATCCTACTAAAATTATAAACGCGAGAGTTTGGATGTATGGATGGATGTTTGTTACTCTTTCACGCAAGAACCGCTTAACAGATTTGAAAGAAATTCAGCATGCATATAGTTTATTACCTGGATTAACACATAGGCTTTTTATTTATATATCATGCGGGCAAAGCCGCGGGAGGCAGCTAGTAATATAAAATTATTAATAACCTTCTAATAATATATTTCAACACTATATTTTTATCAAGTACTTTATTATTCTTGAGGTTAATAACCCCCAACATTATTAATATCAGCTTAAAAGGTACTAATAAGTACTTTCGTCGGCCCATTGAAATCAGATTTCTCTATAATATTTCTGAGAAGAGTATTTCTTTAAAAAAAATCCCAAGTGCTATTAGAGTATAAATTTTCATACATCATTTTATAAATGTATTAGGTTACACTAATGAGTTTGTGAAAGGTATTCGTTAGAGAAAAATATTTTCATTTTCTTTGAAAAAGATTTCTTCAAACGCTTTTGACGTTGTCTATTGTCTGCCCATCACATAGATATTTATGGAATGTATGATAGGTATTTATGACGTGCTTTCATATTATTAAATACCAGCTTATGTCCGTCATGTCGTCTGCGGAGAATTTGTAGTTTTATTCAATCATTTACTTATTTCCCTCGCCTTTGAACAAATTATCAATTTGACATACAAACTTCCTCTCCTCTTCCCCCTTTTAGCGAAGATTTTCAGGATAAAAACTATTCTGTGTCCTTGCCCGGGTCTCGGCACTATATCCATACCAAATTTCATTCGGTTCAGCGGATGAAGCGTAAAGAGTTAACAGAACAGACAAAAACTAGGACACTAGGCTATCACAGTCAGTCCTTTTGATAGTAAAGCATTTGTTAATATCTTACTTTTACACAAATATTAGACATTGAAATAAAACATTTTTTTACGGATTTTATCGCGATATGTTGATATTATTTTAACCCGACGTTTCGAATCCTTTACAGCATCCATAGTTACGGGCAGACTGATGTGTTAGTCAATCCGATTTACACAGAACGAGCTAACCGTGTCCTTCGCTCGTTCTGTGGAAATCGGATTGTCGGTAATAATTAAAAATGTAGGGTAACTGTTAGTAATTATAACTTCTAGTAGACCAACACCTCAGTCTGCCCGTGACCACGAATGCTGTAAAGGATCCGAAACGTCACGTTAAAATAATATCAATATACCGCGACTAAAGCATTTGTCACCTAAACCCTTTTCGTTATCTATCTATATATAACCACTTCTCACTCAATGCCTCTTGCTACCCCTGTCTAATCATACAATAAGTCATCATCATTCTCTAATCAAAATTACTAACGGTCGCTTCAACGGCCCTGTTCCCACCAACAAATTCCCCAAGAATGTTATTGCAAATTAATCTATACGTACGTCTTGGCTACGGAAACTTGGACGATAACGTTTGACACACAACAAAGGATATTGCGCCTCAGGGTATTTGAAGCATTCCTTGATAAATTAAACTCGAAATATCCCTGATGACTCGTTGCTCTAGTGTTCGTGCTTAGGAAGGAGTCTTCGGTGCGATTCCCAGATCGAGCTGTTTTTGGATTTTTCTATGAAATTCTCAGTACCAGCTCGGAGTTTGGGTCGTGCCCGGTTGATAGCAATAGGCTCTCCATTACATGGGGCGTAAAACATACTGGTGAAATGTGAATGTACATTAGTAGACCTCTGCCTAACCTTTCGGGGACGACAGGTGCATTCGTAACACAAGCCTCGTTGCTTAGCCCGGGAAGAGGTGGCAGACACTGTGTCATAATATCTGCATATACTTAGTATAATTAGGACGTGTAACTTATTAATTTTGTTTGGCAAATGGGTTCAACCGATGGAATTCAAACTCTATTCTATCTTTCGCTTGACAAGGAAACGGAAACTGATATTTTACTTACTCGTCCAATTGAATTGTATGATTAATTAATTTCTTGGAAGGCACCGTTCCCAGACAGTTTAAATCATTCCCTTGGGACATTTCTGACTTCATTGTCTCGGCATTTTCCGGATGCTATTGTTGATGATTGTCCTGTTTCACAGGAGTAACAGGGACATAGTGTGGTGGTTTTGTTTCGTAAATAAACATCTCAAATTACACATGTAGTCACATTGTTCAATGGAATTTAAACGTAAATAGCTGTATCTCACATACCATATTTCGCTGTGACACATTATGTTTAAGGATAAAAACAATCTTCCCGCAACAATCTTTGAAGCGGGTTGCATATTGTGTCAAAATTTAAGCTCAATCGATGCAGAACTTTTTGATTTTTTAAAGCTTACACAGACCAACTAAACATTTATATAGAGACTAGCTGACCCAGCAAACGTTGTTTTGCCACATTATAGGGGTTGGTGGACAACCCTTATAACTAAGGGGTATGAAAAATAGATGTTGGCCGATTCTCAGACCTACTCAATATGCTCACAAAATTTCATGAGAATCGGTCAAGCCGTTTCGGAGGAGTACGGGAACGAACATTGTGACACGAGCATTTTATATATAAGATGAGTGTATGTTATTTATTTCATTCAATTGCATGAAGAATCTTGCAACATTTGTATGCTTACTATTTAACGATGTATTGATGTTGGTTTTGAACTAACATATGTTTTGTCTAAATATGAGGTCTGTCCTTATTAGCGTTTAGTTCTTGTGCACTAAAAGTAAAATCACATCTTAAACGGTGTGCGTTGCTTGAATAATCAAACGTTATTCGAAGCGCACGTCGGTTGCAAGTACCAGGACTGTATAAATACATGTCGTTCTGTAGTGCTGTGCAAATCATTAGCCGGGCCACTCCGCCGGCACGAAGACTGGACCTCGGCACTCGGCGCTCGGCGCTCCAGGGGCGTGTGATGAGTGTCTTCGTATTGAATTTGTATGCTGCGTTATTATGTTGCCCTAGTAGTTAAAAGCCTAGTAAATGGTGATGGAATTACAAAACAAACTGTATTTTATTTCTGTTTGCTGTAAATACATATATATGTATCTTTGTCATTTTGATATGACAGCACAAAAAACAACATCCGCTTTAGCTGTCTGTTATCTACTAAGTACTTCTTTAGTATAACGGTATAGTGCCGGTATTCTTTGTTTACGAATTAAAACGATTCATTTTCACTCTACCTCTTTCTGAAAAATGATGCAACAATTGATAAAAAATATAATCCTGGCAAATAGACCAATCTTAGAGTCCATTATTGAAAAAGGACAGAATATAAGAGATATTTTGACATAGTTCATCTACAAATTTTATAGGCATATAAAAAATATCGCTGTATGAGTTTTGTGGTGTAATTAATTATGACCACGTTGAATAATACAGCGATCGGGCGAAGCACGTTCAAATTTTCGAACATATTATCAAGCGATACCAAATTCAGACTGTTCTGGTTAATGGAAACGACACTAACGAGACGGCAGACATGTTAAGCCGACTCCTTTGTGATGCGACGCGTGGGTACAACACTAGAGATACCTATACATCGTACACAATGTTCTGATATTTGAAAATAGAATTATTCAATTCAATATTCAATAACAGTTAATGTTCGGATGTTTGAAAATTTTGTTATTCAGTCATCATTAAGCGAACTGTTCCACTGCTGGGTACGGGTCTTTGAGAAGGATTAGGCTATATATAGCTTACTACCACAACTAGACCTGTGCAAGTTGGCAGACTCCACACGCCATAGTCAGAAATCTGACTACATATTCATATTCATTCGTTTATCTTAATAAAGATGGTAAAAAACAATCTTAAGCTAGGCACAATTATGGACCCTGTAGGGCACAACAAATATTACACTAGTTAAATTTACAGTATCTATCTATCCGTAATATTACTTTGGAAAAGCCTCTGAATATGATGTAATTAACTCTTCTTGTAGGCGTAAGCAGAAGCTATAGACCTCTCGGACAGTGGCCAAGGTGTATCTCATCCAGACAAGGATTCATTGTAGTATTTAAATTAAAAGTCAACATCGCCATTGTCTTCTTATTTTTGATAATTTATTTACAACAAAAAGAAACAACAGCACAAAACCTATCTACAAAAACCTCTCTGCATTTTTAAATTTCAAACGCATACAACAGCCAAGTCAGAGCTATCAAAAAAATACGCTGAAGACCTAAAAAGCCTTTAACAATGTACGTCAAATGTTGACAAAACGTTTTTAGAACGGGTTTAGCAAACAAAATGGCGGGGCGAAAGTGCATAGGGGCTGATATGGACCGCTGAAAGGTCCCCATACAACTGAATGTAAAGATATAGATGACTAAACACAACATACTCTACAGTCCTATTAACACCTACATCCAAAATTAATTTCTTACAATTATCCGAATATTAGACCTCTGTCTGCCCGTGACCATGGATGCTGTAAAGGATCCGAAATGTCAGGTAAAAAATATACCGCGATAAAATCCGTAAAAAGTAGTTTTCTTTTAAGAATATGGTATTGTTCTATAACCACCAATTTTTATATCTGGTACCACCTGTATTTTACGCAAATCAATGTTTATTTACTTTACTTACTTACAAATAAATAACTACTGGTCTAGTGGCCATAATTGCGACTGTTATGCAAGAGGTCTTTGGGTTCGAGCAAAGAGTTATTGGTGTTTTCTATGAATTTCTTAATTCCTTCCTTATTACACGGAACCTAAAATATAGCGGTGAAATGTGTGCGTTAGTACACCTCTGCCTAACCTTTTGGGGACGACAGACGTGCATATAATATCAAAATACAAACTGCAAGTAAAAAAGTGTTTCGTTTTCTCGAGTCACAGGACCTACCTACATACAGACGTTTTGCAAAACAATTCTTTGAATGACTATAATATAAAAATATTTAATTAACTTGGTTATTTGTATCGCTACATTTTCTAACGTTATCTTCCAGCAACACTATCTAATTGTATAGTGTCGAATTCATTTTAAATTGGTAAATTGATTTAATTAAATAAATTTACGTACACAAAACATCCTTCCACAAATCAGCGCGAGTAAAAAAAATAACAACAAGTATCGTTCACGTGGTATTAAAAAATATACTCGTATTAGTCTATGCTACATTATCGTGTCTGGAGCAAGGAGCGCTCGCAGACAGTATCACTCGAGAGCTCGCCCAAACAAGACATGCTGTACTCTTTTGTTTCGCTCCTCCATTTAAATTCATCCGAACATTACGCCCGCTTTGTTTGGACGCACCAGTCGCGATTTTAATCACTTAAGGGCGGCGCGCGCGCCTCCCCAGCCTCGCGCGAGCTCTTCAAATAAACTCGTAATAAAACCGGGTTTTATGGTATGACGCTCAAAACCCGAACTCATTATTTGGACGTCAGTTTCAGTACTATGCTTGATTGCGGACTCTTGTGCTACCAATTAAACGGATGCGTAAATTAAATGGAAGTAAGGGTGTTTTTATTTTCATTTCTATTCGTGTTGATCGCTAGCAGGCGACGTGTGATGTATGCTTTTTTGTTTTTAGATCCTTAATTTCTACCTGTATTGATCTTATTGTCCCAAACTTTTTTCAACGAAATTCTCAGCAAACTGTAGTTGCAATACGACATAAGAATTTAATAATGTTGATAAAATAGGGAAGTACACCAGTACCTTTCTGTCTAACCCATAATTCGAACCTGTGAAGGTAAAAAAAAATATAGACAACATTTCTCCATGGTTACTTAAAACTTTAAAAATCCCTGATTCATAAACGAAACCATTCTCATTTCCCACCATCATTATTCCGAAAGCCGTCAACCTTAAAAAACCCCACACACTATTAAACAACAATTTTCACAGCACACAAAACTTGCCGAAACATGTTTCGCCAACATTTCAACAGGAACAAGTTGAGTGGAGTCGTAAATTGATGTCGGCATCGCGTTCTCAGATTATGCATGAGCACATGCTGCAAGCGATTTGATTAAAGCCGAAAAAAAACAACACTTATGTATGTAACATGTATTACCATTAACGTACGTATTTATTAAGTGATGTCACGCGATGGTTTTTTAGGGGTTGGCGGCACTGGTCAGCGTAGTATGGGAGTTTGATACTCATGAATGATGGACAATGAAATTTGACGACAAAAAGTTCAAAGAGAGCGTCTTTTTGCAAGAGACCATAAAGAGTCTTCTACATCATTATATACATATGTATATGTAGTAACTAAGGTGGTATATATTGATGTTTATGTAATTAAGTTTATTAACAAACCGATCACGACCCTCATCATATTAAATAATTTAATGTGAATAGATAATTAAGATATTTACATGATTGAATTCTGAATTGATCAAAACGAACCAACTCCATATTGGAAAATTGATTATATAAATTAAAACTAATACACAATTCCAAAGTATAATGACGCATTATTTAATACCTAAAATTGACAGTTACTATAATATTAAATTTTGCCTCATATACATCATAATCAACCGAATGATTGTCCCATTGTTGGGCATGGACTCCTCTCATTTGAGAGAGATTAGGTGGCAGTCTTCAGTCTGCAGATGTCTCAGGCATGCGGGTTTCCTCACGATATTTTCCTTCACCGTTTGAGCAAGTTATAAATACGCACATAACTTTGAAAAATCAGTTGTGAGTGTCTTTAAATCAAATTCAGGACCTTCACAGACCAATATTAATTTAAAAATAACCTTGAAACAATCGATTAAGTTTCAAATTCAAAGTGCAACTCGATACCGATAATATGCGCTGCCCTTAGCACGAAAGCTCGCATACTCAGTGGATGTAGTTCCTTTAGTAATTCTCGTATCGTGTTCCTACCACCCCTAGCTTGCATAATTTAATCGCATATTTGATTTATCGAACCCCGGAGGCCGGAACAAGTAGTTTTTATTTATTTTTTCCACTATGATGTGTTTTGGCAAGCTTTTTTCACTGATTAATATTTATTACTGTTTACTGTGATCATTACTCTTTTGGCACACACGAACTACACATTAGGGTTGTGTTATTAAGTTTTATAGTTTGAAAACTGCATGTTTAAATTATACTTTTTCGGAAAGGCGTGGGTGGTAGACGTTTGGCGTTATGGAAAGTGAATTATGAACATAAATTTGTCTTTTGTGAGCAAATGTTGAAAATATTTCCGGACGTTATGACACAGCGCCGTCTAGTTCCGAGCTAAGTAACGAGGCTTGTGTGACGGATACTAGTAGGTTGATATACTACACATATACTTTTTTTTTTTGTAAATACATACATATTATACATAGATACATCCATGACTCGGAAACAAATGTTGATGCTCATCACACAAACATGCACGCACGGCTCCAATTGTGCCCGGTTGATGGCAATAGGTTCTAATATACATGGGACTTTCAAAACAATAATAAGCATTCTATGAAGCCATCAATGCTCGGATCTGCTTATTTGTTTATTAAAGGCACGTTATTCAATTGATGTGTAACTATTCCTTTCATTACACCAGCAACGAGTATTATTGCAACTGGCAGTTATTACTTTATACAAAGAACGCTTCTTTTATCAAGCATTATGGTATCAGTGTACAAGTCCCGCTACTCAATCGGTACAATTAAATGCTATTTGTGTTTCTATAGTTAATTCAAGCTAATCGGCCGGCCCGTCGCAAATTGCAGGCCTTGTGTGAACTACCACGTGCGACAGCCCTATTAGACTGCATAGGGCTGTCACGGAACTTTATAGACAATGTTATGATGTACCTTGTGTCAATCGGATTGTTTTACTCTGATTATACATTGGAAAATAAACGATTATACAAGGAATGAAAGACATATGAAAAATCACTAGGTACGGCTGGCATATAGCGTGTGTTGTTTGAGGTTTTAAGTGGGTGAG
Organism: Craniophora ligustri; assembly: GCA_905163465.1. Lineage (NCBI taxonomy): Eukaryota > Metazoa > Arthropoda > Insecta > Lepidoptera > Noctuidae > Craniophora > Craniophora ligustri. The sequence continues at coordinate 1,982,917 of LR990963.1, forward strand.
AGTTTACAGGCTTTAAAGCTTCAGTTGACAACAAACAGCATCGGTTATAACGCGGGTTTATGCGAGTTGTAAGGTAAGAAGAATCGAGATATTAATAGGGTTGTTACGGAGTAAAAAAAAAAATATATATTAATACGTGAAGCAAAAACTTTGTCTTTCCCTTTTAAGAAAATTGAAAAAAGAAATGAATTTAGATGAGTATAAATTTTCCTACACTTATAGTTTATATACAGAAGAAATGCAGAATACTAACATATTTTTAATAATAATGATACATAAAAATCCATAATTTAAATCAATAATGGTCAAATTTCAACTTCTGTGTGATCATTTGTACTAATAATTAATTTGATTGCATAAAGTAACCCAATACATACACCATAATCTCTAGTTACTGTTTAATGACGTAACATAACGTACATATATAATATGCAATTGTTGTATGTAAGTTACTTGACTTGTAACTGATATCACTGTGTTATCCAATCTCAGGCGATGCTCGCGTATTAATTAATGCAGCCAAGTATCTGTGACTACATGTTATTGTATTTAGTCTACATATGTACTAAATTAGGTACTCAAATTATAAAGAAAAATTAATAGTGAAAACATCTTATCTTAGGTTTTCTCTCTATATTGTCATCAACAGAGACCAAACCAAACTTTAAGGTGCTATTGAAAATTCATTTTGATAAAAACAAGCATCACTGCTGGACCTGTAAATTCAAACCAGGAAATTCGCGCTCCACGGCCGCATTTATGACTACTGACCCTTTCAGATACAATAAATTTAAGATAAGTTATGACACTCAGTCTAAATGCATTATATCATCATCCTTCATAATCAAAATTTAATGATAATTACTTTGTACGTGATTTCGGGAAGTCAGACGTCTCTTGAATTTGAACTTATACTTGTGACTTGGCAGTCGATGGTGTTGATCACCAAACTATCACAGTATAATAATTAAGCTGCAATTATGAAACTCAATAACTCTCCTAACCGCGAGATGTGGGTTAGTTGAAGATGTTCAACATATTCTAATGGAATTTGTTCGATTTCAGTTTGGCAGAAACTATATGATGGATCTGGTGGGTTTAAACAGATCAAATATATGAATGTTCAACCAAGTATTAGCTAGTCCAACATCTAAAGTAGCGAGGACTCTGTTCGAACTCATAAGACCCATTATGTAGAAATTACTGTACTATTGTGTTTTGTCTCTATGGGACTGGCTTGTACATGATGTATGAAAGTCCCAAAAATTAAATAAAGAAAGAAAAAAAAAAAAAAAAGCTGCAATTAAACTTTATATCAATAAATAGTTGCCAAATCTGCCATTAAAATCTGCTGGTAAAGGCATCATCACATAATTTATTTCAATCAGACCATTATTACAGGTACATATAAAATGTCAAACTATTTGCACATTTCCAATTTCCACTTCATCAAAAACTTCATTAATATTCGTGTAAAACAAAACATTACATAATTAAGTGGTATCGTTTACAATCGAATGAGAAAACAACATTAGAATAATACAGTTTCATTGTGAAAAGTTCTTATATAAAAAAGCAGAAAATAAAAAACTATCTTCCAACTCAAGGTAAAAAAAAATCCATCGACAACAAAACAAAAGCAAAACATTTAATTTTCCAACAACTTACGAGCCCTCAACAGTCTATAATCAGATCCAACTCATCAAATATGTATCTGCAGAACGCAGTTAGCACTTTATTGACAACAATATTACCTCACTCACACCATTTTACACCAGTAACGTATTATTATCTGTCATAAACGTCACATTTGAAATGGGGAACAGAAAACGGATATTTTCAAGAATCAGTTTCGTTCGCCGTCTATAAGAAATTCAATCCTGACAGCCCTATTGGGCGTTTAAATTATTCTCACTTGCCATAGGGTTGGCACCGAAGAGGTTTTCGAGGAGACGAGGGCGTAATACCTCTGTAATTATAAATGCTGGTACGCTACTCGAGATAGGATGAAATTTAAGCGTGAAGATAGTTGTACAGAACTTTATTTTATTTTTATATAACACAATATTTGGTCTTATTGTCGTATGCCGTTGTGTATTTTCAAGTGAGGATCTTTAAAATACTTAGCCTTCGCATTTGATGCGATGATCTTTTGTCATTTCCAACATGAAATAATGTCCAAAAAACCTCATCTTTGAGTGTGGCATTAGCCCGAAAATCAATAAATTAAACAAAAAGAAACTTATTACTACGACCATAATGATATTATACATGCACTAATGCCTTTTCCCATGGGTAGGCAGAAACTACAGAATGCCACGCGCTACGGTCCCTGCATACCACTTTTGCTATTATAATAATATTTTAATCAACCCAAACCATTGCAGTCTACAGCTGGATAAAGATCTCTCACAAACTGCGACATAACAGAGACACTGTCTTTTGCCTCCTTCATCCAGTCTATCCCCGTTTCGTTTTTAAGGTCGTCGGTCCATCTATCCGAGATCTGTCCTACTGTCATAATAGGGAATATGCATGTTTTTTTTATAACTTAATTAATAATTTACACCTATATAACATAGAAAAAAATATAAATAGGCTTGAAAATACTAAAATACTTTGTAAATTTGAAATTTAAAACATTGAATAAATTTGAGCTGTCAAAACGCCACCATTTTGCGCGCGCTTTTGATGACGTCTTTGGTTATGTTCCGTGTTTGTTTAGTATAGCGCTTCAGTATTCAAATATATGTATATTCACAAGAATCACAAGTAATCAAACAGGAATGCAGTTTTAAACATTTTTTCTCACAAACACTCCTTAACACAGTAAGAATATCAACAGCGATAAATCCAATGATATGACCGATGACGTCAATTTCGTTTCGACTAATGGTGAGGCGTTTTGTAAGTTTGAATTTCCCACACTTATTATTCACTTTTTATTTATTTTTTTCTGAATGAAAACATAATTAAATAAAAAAAATACCTTTTTAGTATAATGTAAACACAATACAGAATCAAGAAAAAAATATTTGAGACAAATTTAAATTTTATGCATATTCCCTATTGTTATGACAAAATTATATTTTTTTTTTGGTAAGTCCAACTTTTCACAGCCCTACTTTCACCCACACATGCGCATATTCCATCGCAACATTTAATGCACTTATAGTTTTACCGTTTCATATAATATTAGATTATGTACGTCTTCGATTTAGACATGCACTGCAGAAGTATTAAACTGTTGTGGGTGTATGGTCTATCATTAATTCATGAGGAATGGCGAGCTGTGTCGACTAAAGTTTGTTGAATAGGATATGAAATACAATATACATAAAGTTTCATCAGCTGCTGTGATGTTCCTAGCGGAATGACCAGTCTTCTGTAAAGTCAGTGGTCTTGAATTCGGACTTAAAACACGCACTAATGTCTTTACGAAGTTATGTACCCTAATGTTGAAGGAAAACGTCATCAAGAAACATGCTTGCCTAAAACATAGATTTTCCCGATGGCGCGCCATTGGGAAAATTTCCGTGCATTACCGTGGTGAATTATAACATAATCCCTTGATAGTGGACTTTGAAGTCAAAAGTCTGAAATCCAATCCCAAGGACTTTTTGGACTTGTATATTTATGCTTGAACGGTGAAGGAAAACATCGTGTGCCATCTAGTCCCGAGATTTGCAACGAGGCTTGTGTTACGGATACTACATAGATGGTTGAAAATACACACATAATCATAAGTTATGCATAGAAACATCCAAGATATACAAAATGTCCATGCCCATCACACAAACACTTGTCCCTACAGGGATTCAAACCCGGGACCATTACTACAGAAGGCATTTAATACCGCTAACCTAATCGCGTTATCATAGTATAATTACACCTATGTATATATCCCTTCCCACGATATAGTCCCTTCCCAAGTGAAACGCGAGTTCAAACCGTTTTGCTTGCATGCGCAAGCGCCGCTTTTACGCACTTCTAAGAACCCTAGACTAGCCGTGCCGGCCTCCAGTGAAAGTATGGTTACCGAGAGCTAATCACTGATTAGCTACATTATTGTTAACGGCTGATTATAGGGTAGATGATATTAACTTTGAGTTTAAACTAAGATCAGTGGTACAGCGGGAAGGGAATTTAAAATTTTCGAATGGTAGGTTGGTAGGGTTTTACAAAAGCAATATTCGTTAAATATTATATAATTTGAGTTTTTATTAAGAATTAAGATTTGTGTGTGAAAGTGACTTTTTATGCCTGCATTAGCAAATACTTAGAATATGGCCGAAGCAAAAGTGCTATGTGAGATCATAGCACGCAGGGCTGCCAGATTGTATAATAGGACGATGTATTGTATCCATGTGGTATCCATGATCATTTGGTATACCTAATTCGATAGAAAGCAAGACGCTCACAAAAAAAGGTCATGCCAAGAGGTTGTCCGGCTAATTCTGCAAAGGAAAATCGAATAATCGAGGTATTTGGGCTAAAAAAAAAAGAAAAGCTCATCCGACATAGACTAGGCAGTATGGTATAATACCATCACATTTGGTATAATTGCAGATACTAAATGGCATAGCCGCGTCGTTGCTTACTGGCAGCCCTGGGGGGTACAGCGGGCAGAAAATTGAAAATTGTCGAAAGGTAGGTTGGTAAGGTTGTACAAAAGCAATATTCGTGAAATATTATATAATTTGCAAGATCTTCGTGACTTTTTATGCCTAGGGATCCATTAGCAAATACTTAGAATGTGGCTGAAGCAAAAGTGGTGTGTGAGATCATAGCGTTGGCGTTCTGTAGTTTCTGCCTATCCCCATGGGAAAACAGCATTAGTGTGTGTATATATAACACATAATTTTCTAAATCCGTCTTTTGGCTATTATAACGTTCCTTTATGAAATAACATTTATTTTGCTCACCTTATTTAGTTTTAAAAAGTAACACTTGAATAATTGAATCTATCTGAATTTAAAAATCTAAAAATAACTATTTAAATTTAGCTACGCTCTACAACTAACTGAGTCCATTAAACTCTTAACACAAATCCACTCAAATATTTGAATAATCCTTTAATATTATATTTGTTACGGCCAATTTAAATGTTGTACACATAAATCTATTTCCACTAGCGATTTATCTTAATTATTATACATTTATCTAAGCATTTAGGTCATCTTATCACACCGTAGCGTACCATTGTAGCTTAGTTTTGTAATTGATGGAGTTTTGTCACGAATTTATTTAAAGTGATTAGAAAGTTTGTTTAATAAAACATTGGCTGGCATCAGATTTTCTCTTATCCATAGCCACGGTATATTAGGTTTATTTACTTATAGATAGGAATCATAATATGAGACAAATACCAAGACATTTTGAAATAATAGGAATAAAATTAAAATAAGTACTCCTAGCAAGATGTTTGTTTTTGTAAAATATTTTAAATAGTCAAAACAAAGATTGGGTAAATGTGAAGCCTATTCCAGCCAACCTATACACTCGACCCACAATGTACAAAAAAATACATCAGATTTAATTATCACTTTTATACCAATGTATATACCTATACATATATAGTATTTGGAGTACAAGGCTGATAATTGGGATAAACTAGTACAATGAAATGTTTGAAGTACTTCACTATTTAAGAAAACTTCAAGTTAGTCACATTAGTTGAGAAAACTTTAAACAAAATTTGCCTATCATACCGTGTCACTCCTTTGTCTCATATACTTATACAATCTTCTTCATAACATTCTTTGTTAAAACTTTACACTCTATCCGCATAGCGAGTTTAATTTCAAAGTTTCAAATGATACGACGACGCCAAAAAGTCTGCCAGTTTTTGCATTAAAGTAGATCAAATCTCTTTGATAAATTACTTTCGATGAACTAAAAAGCGTTTTTCGTGATACACGGGTTATTTTAGTTGGAAAATAAATAGTTTATTTACCGAATTAATCTTAATTTCGCTATCATTTATAAAGATACGCTTCGGTGAGATTATTTTGTTTGAATAATGTTCTTTGTTATTAAGTGAGCCGTCGATTTATTTGAGCTACGGTGTGATGGTGACTCATTAAGTCTTTAGAGAGTCATATTAATTTGCTTTAAATACGATAACTGCATAGGAATTTATATTTTTTACATTATAACTAGACATGTATATAGCGTAAATTTATTTCTTTATCGGATGAAGTCATGACTGAAAACATAATATCTAAGTGTAAAATAAACACTACGATTTTTCCTTTTTTCTAAATGCAAACCGGAGTACCTACGCGTTAATGCAATAAAAAGGGGTTTGTTGATTTCCTAACTGTAGAAAAACGTTAGTTTTTCAGTTGTAATTAATTTACTGAAGTCATGACACGATACTGGGATTTATCTCAAAGTGAGATGTATCAGACTATGCAAATAAAAACATACTTAATTATTTTTTTAAGAATTGATTGGCTTAAGGGTCACGGCGTGCGGGTTCGATCCCCGCATGATCGAACAAGTAGTTGTTCCGGGTCTTGGGGTATTTGTGTACGTGAAAAATTGTGTTTTAAACGCTCCCAGCCAGAAGAAAATCCGAATATATATAATAAGGAACATTCTAGAAGCCATTTTAATACCATTTGATTACACGAGCATCCACAATTCCGGTGACCTGTGCTTGCCGTCTCATTATGCCAGCTTTGATCATTTTAGGGTTGTCTATTTTAATGGTGACCTTTCGCTCACCCCTAGTTACTGTACCGTGACAACTGGTTTATTATGGCAACGTTGCTATGGTATTTACACGACACTCGTAGGCTTCATCCTGAAATTTCGGGCTTACTATAAAAATAAATTTCATTTCGCACGTTTCGTGCGAGTCATCCAATAACCCGAAATTTCAAGCTAGGTTTAGTTCTAAGTTAGAAGAGAGAGTAGAAAAGAATGCACAGAATAAAGTCAAGTCAAAATATCATTCATTCAAAGTAGGCCAAATTTAAATGGCTCTTTTTGAACGTCGACAATAAAGACAGCCCCCAAAAACGCCCGCCCTTCACCGCGTCCTAGTGTTTTTGCTGGGAAGAAGAAGCGGCGCAACAAACTCCCCAATAGAATGTCAGTTACAGAAATAACTCTCCTATTGTCACAGGCAGACTGACTAAGCAGTGTCCGTGACCATGGATGCTGTAAAGATTCCGAATCGTCGGGGTTAAATAACACCAATATACCGCGATACAATCCTACGCATCAATGATCATGGTCCGACTATAATATCAATCTATCGGATTAAAATTCGTAAGAAGTAATTTAATTACTATGTTTAGAATTCGAATAAGTGAAAAAAAAACTGTAGAATGTTAGTTCTAAGTCGTGTCCTTATAAAATCTTTAAATTTAGTTAAAGGAGGATGGTTCTAACATGACATTTAATCACGTCTTTATTCACTCAGCACGATTAGACAGAGGAAACAACTAATGGGGATACACCTACATCTTGCAAGCATATTTTTAAATCATACGTTGTTATAAAACTGTACCCCAAACTGGTACTGAAATGTCCATCATCATCATCAGCCTATATTCGCCCACTGTTGACTTTTCCGTCAAATGTCCTGCTGATGGTGGCGTTTTGTGTCGGGTCTTTTTATTCCCTACAACATGGTTGAGTAGACAGACGCCGATACACACGTCATGCTCGTGACCGGGTGTGTCAGTTGGGGCTGGTCGGCTCATACATGTTATGGCAACCTAAATTGATATAATATCAATATGAGACTGATGCAGTTGTGAAAAAAAAACAAATATTTTGTAATTTTGTATTTAATTTAAAAAGAGTATCTATGGAGTTTCTTGCCGGTTCTTTCTCGACCTACCTTTTAGAACCGTGCAACTAGTTTTTGACAATTCAAAAGTACCTGGAATATTGGTCTAATTGAAATAAATCATTGGAGTTGAATTGAGTTTGAATCCCTGCCAGCTGCCTTCCGCAAGTCGTCACTCAAATGTATATATATAGCAAATTAATGTATAGCAAAACCCAATAACATTGTTGATTTGGAAGTCAAACCCGCCACTAACAACACGATGGCTCCCTAGATTTCTTATTTCCATATACAAGAAACTGAAGAATACACCTCCTTCCTCATGATACACACCAATCGATAAAACCAACCACATATATGTATGCATAAAACCTGTCAGTTGTGTATATTCTCACAGCGCAGTATAATTACGTGTATGAATTCATTATTGTATAATTCACGTGCTAATTTTCTTCGCCTATCAGTTTCTGTACGTACGGAGTTAACACGATTGATTTTGATGATGGTTGAGGAAATACGGCATTTGAAGTCTATCAACCCACATTCGGCTGGCCTAGTGGACTTATAGCCTGAGGTAGGTTAGGCTATAAATCAACCAGGGCCGAGCCTCGTGGCTAACATTGAGACTTAAAAAAAATGATAACTTAATATTGAATAGAATACTAATATTATTATACCTACTATTGTTGCTGGGGAGTTTGCTGCGCTGCTTCTTCTTCCTAGCAGAAACACTGAGAATCGGTGAACGGCGGGCGTTTTGTTTATTGTCGTTGGTCAAAATGAGAGAATAAAATTCGGTATGTATTGAATATAGTAGGTATATTTTGAGTTTTGATAATGATGACAAAAATTAGGACTTAAAATCTTCCCTTATTATCATATAATATTATAAAGAGGAAAGATTTGATTGTTTGTTTGTATGATTAGGGATGCAATTTAAGTTTATATTTTTTTTAATATTTATTAAATATGTAGGTACTTATACCTACCCGCTAGATGTGTATAGACCGAGAAAGAAATGAAATAAAGTTTACGTTGCTGACGAATCATTCAGACGGACAACGTTGTAGGGAGAAATTTGACATTGAGTCACATTACAAAAAGAAAATTACGTACTGACGAGTAATATAATAATAATAATAATAAGTTTTATTGACATAAACAGTGTTACATTGTATTGAAACTCTGCCTCCTGTGGTAGGTGGGAACCTGTGTTACAGGAGACAGTGTCTTCCCCCATTTTGTTACTTAAACAGTTATGTGCAGTAGAAATAGAAACAGTAATAGAAATACAGTTAGTCGGATGTGTGAATGTGTATGTGTGTGTAATATTTCAGTTATTTCAGACTAACACTAAAACCATTTCAAAATACAACTACCTACATCCTACATACATATAATAGGTATATTGAATTTACTACGAAACACCAATAGACTACCGAAATTGCAATTAAGCTCAGTTTAAACGGTGATATTGCCTTTACAGCTCGTAAATATATTTAATGAACACAAAGAGAGTCATGGTAACGTGGCCACTGGCCGTTTACATAATACGGCCATGCTCGCCGATTAAATTGATACATAATGGGTAATAAAAGGCGTAGATTATGGTTTACTAATGTACCATAACAAATGTAGTATCGATTCTTATCCGATTATTGGCAAGAGAAAAATTAAACAAATATTTACTCATGTGATAATTAATGAGACGTGTTTTAAGGTTTCTTTACGCATAATTCAATTGAGATTTTTTGTATATAATAATGCTATTGTGAAATTAAACAGTTGTTTACGGATCGGGGAATGTTGATACTATTTTTAACCCACTTCAAAAAAGGAGGTCTCATTTATTTTGTTTGTTTTTATGTTTTTTTTTGTTGTCATTACTTTCGACTGGGTGAACCGATTTTAATGATTCTTTTTTTATTTGAAAGCGAATTCTCCTATTTAATTATGGCCCAGTTGTGACATTTTATTCATACGTGTCGCATCTGAATAAATGAATGGATATTGATACAAAAAATATCAATATTCCGTGTTAAAATCCATTAAAAGTTAGTTGTTAAAACTGGTATAATTATTTCCTCAAACAGTAATCCCAGGTATTAGAAATACGAAGTAAAGCATGATGTTTTAATTTCGGGTTTGCTCCTCAAAGATTCACACATACTCTGTAGTAAACACAGACTTCATCTTGTCATTAAAAAACCGACATAAAATAATAAAAAAAATTGTGGCGGCGGCCATCATGGGTCGAATTTCATTAAATACAGCATAACACTCGAGACTAATTCACCTTTTAAACAACGAAAACAAAATCAAATTCGGTTCATCCGTGTGGGGGCTACTTTGCCACAGACAGACACACAGATACGGCAAACTTATCCCCGTCGTTTATGCGTCGGGGGTTAAAAATGCTCTAAATATCCCCTATGTTACTTGTCTAGGGGTCTCGAAGTCTCCTAGCCGGGGTCTAGCAACCAGAGCTGGACCGAATCCCGCCGGGGTTGTGGTGCATGCTTTCGCGAATCCCATGGCCCCGGCAATAGGACTAGTGGCGTTGACGGGTGGGGTTTTTTAGTCGGTAAACGCTCATGTTGGGCGGAGTCCGACACAACCCGTCGCCTCCCCAGGCGGCGGGACGGTCCGTAAAGGATCTTTCCGCACTTAAAAAAAAGGGGGTCTTCGTAGTGTACAAAGTTCCAATTCTCCAGATATCATCGCAACAACTGAACTAACAATAAAAATTGACTTAGTAACGCTAACAGGTATTCGGAATTCCAAATATTTCCAATTCCATTCTACCCAGTTACAAATTCTCCAGGTATTTCCGTGCAGAGTGGTCGTTACTAAGTTTGGTGGTCGTACGTGCTCTGTCGGGCCGCAGGTTTGATGCCTGCGCGAAGCACTCGACGTGACCTGTTACATGAGTGTTATTTGTGTTTAAGTGAAGCTGAGCTTACTTTGTTTTCGTCTGCCGATGGATTCATGTTAAATAGTGGAACTTTGTTGTGCGGTTTGTGTTAAACATTTAGTATAAAGTGTTTATACATAACTACATACAAAATGTTTTTTTTTATGGTGATAAGGGGGCAAACGAGCAGGCGGCTCACCTGATGGTAAGTGATGACCGCCGCCCATGGACATTTGCAACACCAGAGGCTTGCAAATGCGTTGCCAAACACCTTAGAAACCGTTCAGGTTTCTTAAAATAGGGAGTTACTGAACTGACAGCAAACGGAATTCCCATGCTGTCAGAATAGTCACTCCCCCAATGAACTCTGGTAACCTTACTCACTCGCAGAAAGATAACTATTGTTGATCCACTGCGCTCTTCTGTAAGACAGTGTTATATACATTTGTAGAATTGTCAAAATCTGTTGATAGCCATATGAACAAAATATATTATAACTAGCAAATCTAGCGTTGCTATTCTAGCAAATCTAGTGGAGACCACGAATCGGCAAACGTAGTGTAGGGCGCCCCCCGGCTAGATGGAGTGACGACCTAAAAAAGGTAGCGGGGATAGACTAGATGAGGAAGGCGGCGGACAGAGTGTTATGGCGCAGTTTGGGAGAGGTCTATGTCCAGCAGTGGATATGCTGAGTTGATTGATTGATTCTAGCGTTGCTGTTGCTCTAGGCTGAGTTCTTTGTTGGTTTCTTAAAAACATGTGATTATGAATTGAGATAACGAAACTACCTCTCAATTTGGACCAAACTGCAAACGGTGTGCAACGTTTAATGAAAAAGTTCATTGGTTCAGTTCATCGCGGAAAAACATCTTGACATGTTTGATAAATGAAAATAATATTGATTATCTTAATCGTTTGAAAGGTGAATCGGCAAATATGAACTGTTTTACATGTTTTATTTATTTATTTACAAAAAATAATTAATTTTTAACTACGAGTATATACTATGTAATAATAATATTATAATTGAGATATGGCAATAATGTAATGTTATTTTGTTACAGGTATGCTTCGTCGTTCTTTTTGCAACCATCCATGAATCAGTGAGTCATACATACATACCATCACGCCTGTCGTCCCCGAAAGGTTAGGCAAAGGTGTACTAATGTACACCCACGTTTCGCCGGTACGTTTTAGGTCCCATGTACCTAATAGGGCGCGAGCCTATTGCCATTAACCGGGCAGGAATCCAAACTCCGAGCTGCTACTGAGAATTTCATAGAAAAACCCAATAACACTTTGCTCGACCTGGGAATTGAACCTCTTGCTCGGCAGTCGCACTGCACGACAACTCGACCAACGAGGCAGTTTTTATTATAATATAACGAGTATTTTATAAAATATATACACCATTTAAACTAATATCAAATAGTCGCAACAGATATCAACACAGTATACATTAATTCGACATTAAAAAGGAACCGATGAACACATTGTGAAGACGACTGGCAGCGCGCCAGCCCCGGAGATGGGCGCTTTAAAAAGCCTTTTAAATTAATATTTATCCTGTGCTTTTTGACACTGTGGCAATAAAAAATATAGATACGGAGTAGGGATTCTGTAGCCAGTTTTCTCGTCCCAGGCTGCTGAGTGTGTGGTCCTGCATTCGGTGCCTAGGTGTAGCAGTGTTATTGGATTGCTCTATGAAACTGAGTAGCAGATTACAGATTGATATAATGACCGGTATATGGCAATACAATCGTACCCTAATACATATAAAACATACTAGCGGACTACACATGGGTACTGCTATGTCTATGTCTATATGTCCTTTCTCTATCCTCTGCCACCCTTCTACGCTGGATCTCCCATGGATCCCATCGTATCTGGATGACCCATGAGGAACCATGTAGATTTTTTTACTAGTATGACATACCCCGCCTCCTTCCCACTTTGATCTCCAAAAGATCACGACAATCACGAAATCCGAAGAGAATTTCGTAAAAAATATTGATTCTTATATCAAAAATATTTTGAAAAAGTTCAGTAAAATTTAAAAGGTTTTCCAATTATACACGGACATTCCCTCAAAAAAAAATAACCTTACGGATCCAGAAAAAACCGGCTCCCATCGCAGGCGAAAAAAATCGTAAAAGTGCTACACGAGAGCATCGCACGATAAATCGTGGCGTTTCGCCTATATCGGTAGTTAGCGGCATGTGCTGACAGCGGCCGCCGCTCACACCGAACCGAACATATAAACGTGGAAATAGAAAGAAAGAAAGAAATACTATTTATTTGGTGCAATGAGATTACCCAAATAACTAAAAAATACAACCAGTATGGTTTAGTTCCCATGTAATAGGACGCGATCCTATTGACATCATCCGGGCACGAAACTAAATTCCGAGTTACTACTAAGAATTTTTTAGAAAGCCCCAATAAAACTTTGCTCGGCCTGGGAATCGAAACGAAACTCAGTAGTCGGACTTAAAACCACTAGACCAACGAGGTACTTCATATTTTATTTTATTTATACGTTAAAAATTGGAACTATTTTTACATTTTGTGTATCATTATTGAGAGGTAGGGCATAGTGAGATTCCTCACTCAAACTGAGCTGCCCGACTGGGGAAGTACCTCCGCCTTACAGAAGACCGCGGTGAATCAACAATAGTCGTATTTCTGTCAGTGAGTAAGGTTACCAGAGCTCGTTGGGGGAGTGACTATTCTGACAGCATAGGCATTCCGTTTGCTGTCAGTTTAGTAATTCCCTATTTTTAGAAACCTAAACGGTTTCTGCAGGGGTTGGCAACGCATATGCAAGCCTTCTGGTATTGCAAATGTCCATGGGTGGCGGTGATCACTTACCATCAGGTGAGCCGCATGCTCGTTTGCCCCCTTATAACCATAAAAAAAAACATACTTGTATAACATTTCACATTCATACGAAGTACAAACGTTTGTCTCTTACTCGCTATAGCTGCCAAGCATAATGGCTATCATAACTCACCCAAAAAAAACTAAACGAATAAGCGCTACAGATGTCGTTGTTAACGGAACATTTCACACTAATCTAGGACGTCGCGTACAAAACAACATTCATAAATTATTGTGGAGAACGGAATGAAGTTACACATCGTAGCTGTTCATTCGTTTGGAGTAGTGTAGGCGAATTAATGTGATGAGCTGCGACGCTTCTCACTTCTGCGCGATGATAGTGTTAGAGTTTTTTTTGTTAAAAAGTTCTTTCAGTGACTTCACATTCATCGTATTATGTATTTACGGTAGAATTGGCTTACTGGCTTCTAAGCCACGGGTCGATGCCTGTATGATACAAATATAAAATCCGTACACCGTCAATATAAAGCCTTATATCAAAGAAGATCAGTAAGTTTCAATAAAAAAAAGAATTTTCTACATCACACTTATCTGAAAATAGTTTGTCAGCACCATAAAACACCTATACTAGCTAGAACCATCATGTAAGCAGTCAGCATTTTTCAAACGCTACCACACGTTAAAACTGCAGTGTTTCAAATCTTTATGAAAACGATAATGGGAGCAATTCTAAAATAATGATTCTGTCACTAGCTTATAAAATTTAACGATTGCAATAGTGCACGAACGAGTTTTCTATGAGGTTAGTAAGTTTCAGGAGCTTATTATTTTTATATAGGGAATAATAGTCTGCCCGTTATAATGGATGCTGTGAAGGATCCTAAATGTTTGGAATAAAATTATATCCTCTCGTTTAACTTGCTGTACCCTACAGGGTCTATATTGTGCCTTATGTAACACCACAACGTCTAACATGTTTATGGAGTGCAAAAAAGTTAATGAGTATAAGAAAGTAAAGTTTTGTTTCAATTTATATGATGTGGTTTTCTCGGCTAAGAATACCGACTCTGCTTGTGCAGGCAGTGGTTCAATCTCTTAACGTAAATAAAGTACGTAAATAAATATTGTTTCATAACTTCGTGATATTATTTAAATTAAAATAGTTATGTAGCTAAGTGAGCTACATGAATATACAATAGCTTCGTTTCTAAAATGCTAAATCAATTCATAACAAAAACAACGGTTTTATAACAAAAATAATATGTCTTTATTACCTTATTATTCGACATTATTTAGACAGTTACATATATTGCATCACTGCATGTTATATTCACAATGTGAACATAACATTTACAGCTAAATTGAACTTTCATTACGCTTCGGTGTAACAGGTAGTCTTTATTCCCGTCTATACTGCGCTCGCCCTGTAAAAAGTAATGGTCGCCGGTGCATCTCTTATCTCACACCAACAGTTTACCAATTAGAATTATTTTAACGAACATTCGTGGAATTAGTTTTTCGCTGTTATGTTGGCAACTAAACTTCATCGCTTATGACCGACACTGCAGTTTTCGGATTGGTTCGTGTTATTTTGTTGGTAGTATGCTTTTATGGGGTCATATAACTTTGAAGTGCATTGTTTTTTAAAGCATTCAATGTTGTACGAGAAGCGATATACCTATAAAACCTCTTTGGTATCATAATTAAGATAAGTGAGTCATCAAAATTCGTCCATGCCAGTATGTCAAGCAATCATTATTCCTATGACTATCATAGGTCTCAAACCCAATCAGGAAACCAGTTATTCTACCCAGTAATCAATTATCTCACGTAAGTTTGACGGTAGTCGGTATTTTTAGTGGACACGCTCGACATACTAAGCTATTATTACTGCAGCTCATGAAAACCAGAAAAACCGTAGAGACTTTGCCTCACGTGCCCAAATACTTCTCGTATTGTAACCGTATTGGAACCCGCAACGAATTTACTAATTAAGTTAAATAAGTAGGATAAATATCAATTTCTACTTTCTCGCTTATCAAGTGAAAGTCAGAATAGCGTTCAATGTCATTGACACTAGAACAGATTTTTACAATTGGTGAAATGGGGACTCCCAGTCATCAATCAATCGGTAAGTCTGAAAAACGAATTTTCAGCTGTATCTGTAAGTTTGTTAGTTTGAAAGCCAAATCCAATACAGAACTGAAGATGCGGCGATCAGTAAAAAAAATAATTAAAAAAAAAACAACTTAGGAGCCAACATATGTATACATCTTTGTATTACAAGTAATAAAAATACCTTCATAATTGAACGACCAATGAGCAATGCAGAAAATTAAGTTTAAAATAACAAATAGGATTCTTATTGTTAAATAAAAGAAAAATCATGGACAAAATTCATTTGAAAAACTCGCCGTTTCTTCTTGCTAAAGAAAACTTATTTTCACGGAACAACTAAAAACATTTTCTATTAACAACATAGAACACAGAAATTAAACCTTTTAGTAAATAGAACTACAGACAAACAGTAAAGAAAACTATAAAATCCAACGCAATTGAGCATTTAATATAACTAACAGTTCTCTTGTCTTTTGTAGGTTTCTAATGAAATGAAGGTCTCTGCTTTTTAAAAATAAACCTCTGCCGCCGGCTCTGGGAGGAAGGGTGTTGGGGGGAGGCGTGTTGTCGCGAAAGCACCCTCTCGATTAATTACAGCCGTAAGCCAACCTAGTTGGATCACTGTCTACACCCAGTTTGATGATGACATTGCTTGAAGTTTGAACTGGTTATTTGTGTCATCGAGATTGAATTTTGAATGTTAGTGAGTTTTTATTAAACATCAAATTAAAAAAACTATTTATTTGATATGGCTAATATGCCTAATTTTGATATTTATATACCTAAGACACTTTTTACTTGATTTTTCTAATCTTTCTACCAGTAATGTTGAACAATGAAATTAGTCTCAACTCATTGTAAAGGAATTAAGCTATAGCCACTACGCTAGGCCGAATTAGCAGCCTTCACACCCCATCCAGAAATCTCTCAGGCGAGCAGGTTTCATCGCCACATTTTCTTTCACCGTTTAAGCATGTGGTAAATACGCACATAACTGCGAAAAGTCAGTGGCGCGAGCCTTGAAATCGAACTCAAAAACCTTAAACTTTGTTTACACATCACACCGGTAGGCTCTGTCACTGATCACTGCGTTTACAATTAGTACTATTAAAAAAAACATAGCCAAAAAATAAATAAATAAAAAATATATAAAGAATGTAAGTCCTGGCAACAATCCTGCTTACACCACAGCGAACAAGCATGATCTCAGAGAAAGTTAGCAAATTGTAGCATTAAATCTTGGAGTCGGACGGGACAGCACCGACTGCTAACACAGAGCTATATATCGCATTTAATAAATTGGTGCGACTTTAACGAGCTAGCAGCCAATGTTTCTCCTGAGACCTATCTTGGAACGCCAATGCTGCGAAAAACATGGCTGACTATGTAAACATACCTTTACATATAACACCGACATTCACCGAATTCGTCTCGATGAGAATTTACGTAAAAAAATAATAATCAAAATGTCATAAACAATTTAAGTATTGTTATTCTATAGATTAGGCCCTAAAATGTGCCGACCGCAATATGGGTGTACATTTATTTATTCTAGGCACATCAAAAATATAAACACAAACATTGATAGTTTACAAGATATGATGTAGACTAGTGTTTATATCAATTACTTATAAGTACAACTCTACCTTAGCTTGCGGAATGCTGGCGTTATGGTACCTATGCTAAAAACTCTTTGTCTAGTCTCTACGTAGAAAATATATTAAAAATAGATGCTACGAACCTCTTTGGTAAAACAGATACTCAACTTACGTAAATACGAACCATCCTGGATAATCAAATTTGAAGTAGCTCTTAAGTATAATGCTGCCTCTTTCCTTCGACTGCAAAATGAAAGAGCCAGCATACAGGGATTGTACAACATTTTTGAGTATTAGTCTAATTCGTAAAAATAAATGTTGTCAGGTATATTATTTTTCATTGGCATTCAATAATATTAATATTTACACCTAGTTGCTTTTTATAAAAGTTCGAAGAGTATTTCAATATTAGGTTCTTCACAATAATAACAATTGCGAACTAACAAAGTCGCATTTTCATTAATTTCCCAAGTTTCGACGTCTCAGTAGCCGAGCACATAACGACGTCTTCCAGTCAATTTATCCCGAATATCACTAGTAATGGCTGCTGTCAAGTGTCAATTCATGTTATAATAATATCTGCTCGAGCCAAAAAGCCCGTAATTTGGCCTCGGAGTCAAATATAGAATGAGTCTTGATTGAAATACCAAAGCTACCGCTTTTCACAAACGCTCAAAAGCGGAAAAATCTCTTTTCACTGTATATGAGCAGTGAACAAATAATTCTATTTAATGCCTTAATTAAAAATCATGCCCAAATATTTCAATACCGCTCGAAAAATTTGCTAGGGCGACCGCACAGTGCTCTAATTCAACTAACATCCCAGAAAAAGTATGTATTAACAAAATTCTTTTTAAAAATGTCCAGCGAACTCTTAATTGAAAACACTTTGAGGCATTCAAAGTATTCAACGTTTCTCCGCGAATAAAAACGGTGAGCGGTGAAATACTGGTGAATAACGTGGGCAACGGGATGCGAGCCACTCACAAACCGCACTGCAGATTTTGAAAAAAAATGCCTCGTTTTTGCTGGGGCAAAAGTCCATCGTATAAACAACATGAATTTTCATCCAGCAGTTACGAGTAGCTAGCAACAAAATACTGAGTCTAATATAATGGGGGAATCAATCTAGACATCAACAGAACTTACATGACACGTTTTGTTTGATGTAACCATAAGTATTATTTCACTTCTAGTTGCATTTAAATTGAAAACTGGTTAGATACCAAGAATATATCACGCATACTCGCATATGAGTATGCGTGATATATTTACTATATATAGATACTTTCTATTGTTAGTTTAACAAAGATTACAACTTCCTGAACGTTTACTATTACATAACTAATTTGATAGTTTAATTAAACTTTAAACTAAAACCTTTAATTTTATTAACAATGATCAAGAGTGATCTAATTTAATGAGAATTTGGTACATTAATGTTACAGTAAAACACTATTAGCCAATTCTAATTACAACACAGTTTCCATCTCAGATCACTAGAGTCTAGAACTCGAGACTAATTTAACAGACAGGCAACACTAACAGAGTAAAGTACACTATACGAAACTCCAAGAAAATGGTAGAAAAAGTCTGGAAAAAATAAAGAGTCGACCTAACCGTGTGTTTGTCGAGAAATTTCTAACCGGTAGATTGAATTTAAAAGTTGGTGGGTAGTCACCGTACTTACCTCAACTAGACTTCAGCCGATGGAAGTTAAGTGAACACTCGAGACTTTTCCTAGACTCCCATGTTTTTTTTTGTCCACATCCATCGAAGGTCGGCACACTGTGCGATATAATGTTCGACTGACAAATTGAAATTTATTGTCTGTATTTGTGTGTCACTTTGTTTGTCTGCGATTAACTTCTGAACGAATGAGCCGATTTTAATGAAACTTTGCTTACTGTTTGCAGTTCAGTTCAATTTAAGAGACAGGATAATTCTTATCACAATACTTATTTATTGCCAACAAACGAATAACTTAGCCACAGCAACGCGTGAGCTTTTTTTGTGTAGGTTCCTACTTAAAAAAACCTTAATTATCATCATCATCATGTCAGCTAGAGGACGTCCACTGCTGGACATAAGCCTCCACCACAGATTTCCACAAAAAACATTAATAAGAAGCTATTAAGTTTTAATATCCGTTGCAATACAGAGCTGCGCAGAAAGATTACTCACAGTCCGTAACAACTTTAAATATTTCTCACCATTCATTATTTTTAAATCCCTCTTACTGCAAAAATACTGCGACTGCTGAACAAGAGGTCTCGGGTTGGATTCCCTGTTGGAGCAGTGTTATTGAGTGTTATAGCAGCTCGGAGTTTAGATTCGTGCCCGGTTGATGGCAATAGGCTCGCCCCCTGTATCATGGGACTTAAAAGACACTGACAAAATGAGGGTGTACATTAGTAGGTACACCTCTGCCTAACCCATCAGGAACGACATATGTACGTATGTATCTTGCTGAAATATAACTCTCAGGCTTATACTTTGTGAAATAAAAGAATTAATTAAACCCCGGATTCCACAAAAATATGTAGTACATTCGTATGTCTGACCTTTTGTCGCGTACGTACGAAACACAATCTTTTTCCATTTAATGCGAGGCAAATTTAATTTATTAGTACGATTGTGCACACTCACGGCGGGCTTTTATTTTCCTCTTTAAATAAACATGAAACTTTATTATTCAATTTCGTAAATTGCTATTTTCGTTATAATGCAACCGAAATACGATTCATTGAAACAATGCGTGAAGCCAAATAAGCTGGTAACAAAAGATATATGAATCGCCCGAAAAAGCAATAATTTTAACTGAATACAAAGTATTGCAACCGCAATATAAATCGCCACTGAGGCTAAAAGCTGTGCAGTGTGCGCATAAAGAAATTGCACACGACAGCAAATTGATCATGTATTGGGAATATTTCAAATAATTTCATACCAATGTCACATTATATAACAAAGGCAAAATGCTCTTAAATTTAAATAAAATAGATCACCCAAAAAGAAAAATTGAATGTCCGAAAAAAATAAACTGCAATTGGATTGGTTGCGACGAATACTCACAAAGGCATTTTGGGAGAAAAAAAAATACCGAATCGTATAAAAAAAGCAATAATTAAATTTACACGGATTGGTCGTTCAAACATTTGCAATGCATTTTTTCGGCAGTGCGGCGGCGGCGCGGGGCGTTGTAAAGAGAAATTGATTTGGACAAAGTGGGCGCGGGGGATGGGGGGATATCGAAAGCTCATTTCCGGCGAGCGGGGCGTCCCCCCCTCCTCCCACCGCCGGATCCGGATCCGCTCGCTTTTTACTAATATAGTGTAAATAATACCAGCGGATTCGTTTTGAGTAAATTTGCTTTTGTGAGCTCGTTTTGTAGTAAAATAACTTCGGGCTCTTCCAAGATATAAGTTAATTGATTAACGCTGAGTGACGGCGCCGTTTGAAGTTGAATTTTTATGATTTGTTTTTCTATTTTAATTGAATTTTCAGTAACTTTGATAACATTGTAGAATTATCTTATATCGTAGATGGAAATCCTGTAACACTATACTTGACTAAGGAATTGAACCTAGTGCAGCTTTCTGGTCGCTGAACTAGAACAAAAATTCATTCGTACATCTTTTAAATAAATATAAATATTGGTGTTCAATTTATTTTATAACTTAAATTAATGAATTAATATGCGCCTGAAAAAAATCTTATAAAAAATATACTTATTTTGTTAACGTTACAAAAAATACTTAAGTAAGATTCGAATTCGTGCCTTTTGACTTGTTAGTTCACAGTCATATCACTAGGCATACACTGGTCGCCGACTTTGTTTTACTCTATTTATTATTTCAATATTGCAACGTACAGCTTCAGTTCATAATTCATAATATCTTTATTTCACAAATATCTACTATCCACACCATTCACTTATCACACACACGCACAAACGTACATTTATTCACTTTTCCACACATACGTAACACACATAAACAGACACTTATTTTTAGTATTCACTATGTGATGTAACCAAAATCGGGAGAGGGCAATGATTTCGGTAACACAGGTCTACAACCTAGCTCAGGCGTCAGGGATATCATAGAAAGTATGTAAAAAAGTTTATGAATAAAAAATATTATTATTATTACCGTTTACAATTCTCAACACACGTGTAGCTAGTTGCACTACTCACTACCTCCGCCCAGCTAACTCCATTCAACTCGGCGTTTGCACCCGCAGCCGGCATTACCCCTTTTGTTCCCGGTCAGTTTGTAACCGAACGTACAATTGCACATATTACATTTTTATTAGCAATGGGGTTATGTTCATGGAAGTAGAGACTATGCGGTCGGTTTGTGCGCCTGAAGACGCGGGTTTGTATCGTACATGGAAGTTATTGTTGTTTTAGGCGTTTGTGTTTGTAAACGACAACACAGGAAAAAAAAATAAGGGATTGGAATATCCCCTTTCTCTTCAACTAATTTCCTGTCCCACTGTTGGGTACAGGTTTCCTCTCATCTCCTAATGCAGGTTGACAAACTTCACACGCCATCATGAAAATCAATAACAGGTTTAGCAGCTCGGAGTTTGGATTCGTGCCCGATTAATGGCAATAGGGTCGCCCCCTATTACATGGGACCTAAAACATACCGGCGAAACGTGGGTGTACATTTAGTACACCTCTGCCTAACCTTTCGGGGAAGACAGGCGTGACACATACCATACGTATGTATCTACAAATCCTTTTAAATAAATAGGACTATTTACAAAATCCTAAATCAATAAAATCGTGCAAACAGCTGCACCAATTTGCACGAA
Organism: Craniophora ligustri; assembly: GCA_905163465.1. Taxonomy (NCBI): domain Eukaryota; kingdom Metazoa; phylum Arthropoda; class Insecta; order Lepidoptera; family Noctuidae; genus Craniophora; species Craniophora ligustri. Next base: position 2,005,019 of record LR990963.1, read on the forward strand.
ACACATATTTTTCTACACACAGTGTGTTCCATTACCTCAAGTGTATGCCAGCAATAGGGAAACACTTCGCGTCTAATTGAAGACATCCTTACATTGTGCTCTCAGGGTTGATACGTGCCTGTGTTTTATCCGGCTGTCATTTTAGAGACAACACAATACACATAATATGCCGTGCAACATGGCCATGCATGCTGTTAAGGATATGTGATGTCGGGATTCAATAATATAATAATAAATAATACCAAAATAAAATACATAAAAAATAGTTTTATTTTCAATATCTAACATGTATGTACATAAATAGAAGAAATAAGTATATGTGTACATTTTTTAAATCTCTTCATAACATAATGTAGGTACGTTAAGAATGAGAAAAATTTGAATTTATTGCTTTATTCTGTTGCAAGTCTAATGTCTTAATACATTTCTATTTACATTCCCATTGCTGGGTATTACAACCTCTCAAATTAGGAGTCCAGTTCCTTTAAAGTTTGAGGCATTTAAAAATAAACTTAGTCATAAGTTACCTTTATTACCCTATAATAGTGACTCTAATAAGCTTTATGATTCTTTTTTTAATATTTATTGCAAAGATTTTAATTCTACTTTTACACCCAAGACGATCAGAGTTAATGGAACTGCATCTTTCAGTGAATGGGCCACTGTTGGTATTCATAAAAGTAGGAAGAGACTTTATGAGCTGTACAATGAAAGAACTTATATCACTACCCCGGAGTTTAATTCTTATGTTAAAAGCTACTCCAAACTATTTAAGAAGGTTTGTTGTATAGCAAAGTCTCTTTATATTAGCTCGAAAATAAGAAATAGTAATAATGTTATTAAAATGACCTGGAATATTATCAACAGTGAAACAGGGAGATCTGTTGACCGTAACAGTGAATATAGTCTTATTATTGATGAACAAATAATTAAATCAGACTTAGAAGTTGCCACCGCATTTGAAAATTTCTTTACGGGTATTCCTGTTCTGGTCACTAGATCCTTAAATTCATCACCTACTGTTGCAGAGAACCTACTTAGGGAAAACGTAAAAGCTAGCTTTATTGAATTTAATTTTAAACATGTTAACAGTAGCGATATTATTAAAACTTTCAATACACTAAATGTAAAAAAAACTGCAGACCTGTGGGGAAATTCTGTTGACGTTGCCAAATTTATTATTTAATCAATGTATTGATAGTGGTAAATTCCCTGATCTTATGAAAAATAGTAAGATTATACCTTTGTTTAAGTCAGGTAGCACATCAGACCCTACTAATTTTAGACCGATATCAGTGCTACCAACATTCAGTAAAATTTTTGAAAAAATAATTTTAGATCAATTACAAAGTTTCTTTTACGCCAACAACCTAATTAATAGAAAACAGTTTGGCTTTACCAAGGGTCGTTCAACAACCGATGCCGGTGTTGAACTTCTAGGTCACATTTTTGATGCATGGGAAGAGTCACACGATGCCTTGGGTATCTTTTGCGATTTGTCTAAGGCATTCGATTGCGTTCTTCACGATACATTGATCAGGAAGTTACACCACTATGGCGTGAGGAACACTTCTCTGAATCTTCTTATTTCGTACCTGGGTAAGAGGATTCAGAAAGTGGACGTCAATGGAAAGAGATCCCCGGGGTCGGTTGTTACTATGGGAGTTCCGCAAGGTTCAATTCTTGGCCCTTTTTTATTTCTAATTTATATTAATGATTTACCCTATCTGATGGGAGATAATCAAGAGATAGTGTTGTTTGCAGACGATACCTCGCTTTTATTTAAACTAAAACGTCAGCAAAGAACTACATACGATGTGGACACTGCTATCTCGAAAGTGGTACATTGGTTCAATGCAAATAATTTAGTTTTGAATGAAAACAAAACTAAATGTATTAAGTTTACAACGCCTAACGTCAGACAAGTTAAAACCAGTGTACTAGTTAACGGTGGAGAGTTGGATCTTGTAGATACCACTGTATTTCTAGGCATTACCTTAGATGCTAAGCTTCAGTGGGGCCCACAAATAGAGAAATTGTCGAAGAAGCTTAGTTCTGCAGCTTATGCCGTTAAAAAAATTCGTAATTTAACGAATATAGATACAGCTCGGTTAGTTTATTTTAGTTATTTCCATAGCGTGATGTCATACGGCATTCTACTGTGGGGGAATGCTGCTGACATCCAAACTATTTTTGTGTTGCAGAAAAGGGCTATTCGATCAATTTATAACTTAAGTCCCAGATATTCACTGAGGGAGAAATTTAAAGAAATTGATATTATGACTGTTCCATCACAGTATATTTACGAAAATCTTTTATATGCTTACAAGAATATCAATCTCTTTGAAAAGCATTGTGATATCCATAATATTAATACTAGGAATAAGAATAAATTTGTTGTTCCTGCAACTAGGCTCCAGAAAATCAGTAAATCCTTTAGATGTCAATGCATACGCTTTTATAACAAAATTCCAACCCATGTACAGACATTAAGTCTCAGCAGATTTAAATCCTTTATCAAACAGAGACTTTGTGCTAAAGGCTACTATACGTTAAAAGATTACATGGATGATAAAACTGCTTGGGATTGAATAGTTCTAATGAACCGGGCTATCGAACGTCTTTTACTGTAATTTATTATGATTTGGACATTATTTTTTCATGACATTGATGTTAATTATTATTATTATTTTTTAATTATTTTTTTGTTGACATTAATTTATATCTTGACATGAATTGTATAGGTATACCTATAGATTTTTAATTATTATTATTATTTGACTTTATTTATTTTATATTTTTGACATTATGTTAATGTTATGTTTTGACATAATTATTTTATATTTGACATTATGTTGATTTTTATGCATTGGGATTATTTATAATATACATATCTATGTGAATGTGAGCACTTTGTAGGTAGATAAACATACGCTTACAAACTAATGTCTGGCGGCTTTGGGTTTTTGAAATGGCCTACGCAAATGTCCCGCTGATCTTGCATAGACGTGCGTCGGGTCGTTAAGCTCCCACAATAATGGTTTGAGCTAAACGATGGCTGACGTATGCGTGCTGTCAGTATGGACAGGTCAACTCAAAGCTGCACTGGTGCTTTCTTCAAAAGGCCATCTCAGACTTTAACCTACATAGTCAGGCTCACATATTGTAACCAAAATGTTTGGACTTTAAAAGAGACCATGATTCTCTGAGTTTGTTTCGGCATTTCTTCTCAGAGGTCGTCAGTTAGGAAATGCCGATGTCAACTAGATACTAAAAAAAAAATGTACATGACTTGTAAAAGTGTCTTTAAAAAGTTCTATTTACAGAAATAAACAATCAATCAATCAATCAATCAATCAATAGTGTGGTTTGAAAAATTTCACATGCCATTGAGAGAATAAGGCATAACACATTACACATTTTACATAATAGTAACAAAATGAAGTTAGTTTCTGCTAGATAAAATAAAAATATAGCAACCCTAAAAGCGATGAGTGCATGAATATGGCGCAGCCTGAGAAAATTTATTCCGCGTTCAGTAACTCACTGTTTTGTCTGAAGTAAGAGTAAACGTTTGCTTATTCTCCAAAAGATTCCATTGTTTACGGATATAAATATTACCATGCTTATATCACACAATATGTTTTTAGTCTGTACCTAGAAATGTTAAAGAAAAAGTGACATCATGATATCTACCTTCATCTCCACAATATTCCACGAGACTAACGTAGCCTAAACAACTGATCAATTTTCGACTATACAGTCCATATTATTTATATTAAGATAAGTAAACATTAGCTCCCAATCAAAAAGAAAAACATTAATTAATCTACGTAATAATTAGTTTTTCTACGAAGAGGCAAGAAAAATAAATAATTAGACAAAGCAACGGAAACATAATCTCTCATCCATAAAACAATAATGAGGTATTAGAAAAGGTTATCCGTAACAAACAATAATGTTATTTTTGTTTATTATATTCAATTTAAGATATACGTGGCAAATTTATTTATTCCTTTATGAGAATATAACTGTATTAACAATCGCCAACACATCTTATTTTTATATGAAGTTATTAAGACACTGATTTTCCGTTTCCTACAAAAAATAATAGACTTTAACTAAAACAAAATCTTAACATAAAAATCCCCCACCTAAAATAAAAAGAGGTTTTATTACTTTAAAAAATCACTTCTGTTCATTACTTTAACCCAGGACGTCATAAGTTCTGATAAAAAATGTCGCCAACAATAAACTGGCATGGCATACCTGGTCAATAGATTAATTATCGTGGCTATTTAAGCCACGGGTTTTTTGGTACTACTACTGTCAACCCATATCGATATTATAAACACGAATGTAATACTGTCTACTCTTCTTGTTTTTGACGCCTAAACTGCTGAAAGAAGTTTTTTTTTATTGCGATAAGGGGGCAAACGAGCAGGCGGCTCACCTGATGGTAAGTGATCACCGCTGCCCATGGACATTTGCAACACCTGAAGGCTTGCAAATGCGTTGCACATCCCTGCAGAAACCGTTTTGGTTTCTTAAAATATGGACATACTAAACTAACAGTGAATGGAATGCCCATGCTGTCAGAATAGTCACTCCCCAACGAGCTCTGATAACCTTACGCACTCGCAGAAAGACAACTATTGTTGATTCACTGCGGTATTCGGTAAGGCGGAGGTACTTCCCCAATCGGGCAGCTCAATTTGAGCGAGGAATCTCGCTATGCCCTACCTCCAAATAAGTTCGTTGAAGATTGAGATTTGAAGATTAGAGTTAGACCATTAAACAGGGATTGGGGTACCTATTTTTCCGCAATAATCATATAAGCTACGTGGACGAATTCGCGGGCTAAAATTAGTTTCACATAATAATATTTCCTTTGCCACGATTTCACAGTAAATCTGTGGTGCTTCAAAGTCAATTGAAATCAATGGTATGCTTTTATGCTTGTAAGCCATTAATTAAACACAACGAAGGCCGCTCAATATTGAATTTCGATATAAATTTCTATGGCCTCTGCCTAACAGCGATATGCATTACTAAGGCTCTTCACACACTTACTGCTTTTAGGCAGCGATTTAATATTTATTCGAGCGATTGATTTAGTAACCATAGCATGGTAAATGTATTAGTATAGAATGACTGTACTACTACTATAGATATCTTTTTTTTATAAAAACTTTATTACACTGTAACATCGTACTACACTAACTCCTGTCCTCTGAATTCCTATTGGCTATAACTATGTATATTAATTGCATGCAGGAATAGGACTTTTGAGTTGAGCTGTGTTTTGAGCCGTGCTGCAAAAACTGGTCTTTTGACCACGAAGTCAACATTAAGACGCCAGTCCCCGCTCGAAAATTATCGATTATGTCGCTATAGAAGCGTATATACTATTAACTCTATTATATATTGCGTGTTTAGAATAAAACGTAAAAATGTAAGACTAATATTTGAATTGTCAAAACTATTTCAGATGAAAAATGACGATACATTTCTATAGCAAATTTTACGTCACAGTGACACTTAACTCAAATATTATTGCAATAAGTCGCAAGATAAATAAGCGTGTGTGTAGTCGCCCTAATAGGCACTTCGCTGATATCATTCGTAAATACCAAAATGTGTATTGGTTAGCAGTATTCAATATTGAAATTTAATAGATAGAACACTGAATCAGACAGACAATGAAACAGAATTTTGTTTTACAGTTTAAATGTATTATTGGGTATTCTGTACATGATTTATTTGCGTACATTGATTTATATTTGCGTTGTGCATGGTTCAGTTGGTTCAATACTGTAATATAATAGTCCACTGTTGGACAAAGGAAATTCTGACTGCGTTTTTATACGGTAGGCAAAATATTCACTTTATTTACATTTTATTGTAGCCGTCCTGATAAGTTTCCGCAGCAGTTTCCGAGTCATGAATATATCTAAGTATAATATGTATGTATTTACAAAAAAAAAGTATATATGTAGTATATCAACCATCTAGTATCCGTAACACAAGCCTCGTTGCTTAACTTGGAACTAGATGGCGCTGTGTAATAATGTCCGGAAATATTTATTTATTTATATATAAATAGAGAACTTTTTATTGTACCTACAACAATGGGATATTATATTTGCTCAATTTTAAGTCCGTTTACAAATTTCCTTGCGTTGAGCATTAAATGTCTAACGCACATAAAACTTACTTCATCTAATAGCTTATAAGTTGAACCTAACCTATTTTAATAAACCTTCAAAAACATGATGAGTTAAAACTTTAGATTACAGGCGAAGTTTAGTTTACAATTTACACAGGCAGCTTAGTTCGGGCTAACTTTGTTACACACTACTGATATAACTGTACTATGATAATAAATTGTGAGCAAAGCATGGTGTTTATTACTTTAGTTTAGAATAAATATAGACAGTTTTTTTTTCACGTGATGCAAAGACTGACTTGTCAATACCAATATTATAAATGCGGAGTTATGTCTGACGGTGTTATATCTTCACACTTTAACCGCTAAACTGATTTCAATGAAATTTGTTTTGGGTCTCGAAAATAATCCCGAAAAAGGCCGAAAATATGGACGGAAGTTTGTATGTGGAATCGATAATTTCTTAAAAAAGGAGGCTCAGAAAATAATAAGCAGATTAATGAAAAAACTGATTGAATAATATTACTAATTCTTCGCCGACAAAGTCGCGGGCAAAAGCTATATAGCAGGCCTATATTTCGGCAAGACCGGTCTCGAGTTCAAACCCTAGGCACGCACCACTGACTTTTCAGAAGTTATGTGCGTATTTATCACTTGCTCAAACAGTGCCCCGAGCCCAGGAAGTAGTAGGTAGGTAAATGAATTGTTGATAATAATGAATGTGACAGCCAGTGAAAATTGCGGGAGATTCTCAAAAAGTATGCGCAGTATAAGTTGATTTCCAAAGCCAAATTCAACATTAACGCGTATGAACGCTGACTGGAGGTCCCGAAACCTTCATGAATGATGTATACGTGAGCCATCAGTTACCTGATCACAAAATATATTACAGCGCCATCTATATTCTAGACGTCAAAGCTACCGTATTTTTTCATACGATCACCGACGTTCAAATGTCATTGTAAATGTTGTCGCACACTGCAGCGGTAGTATGCAAAAAGCACCTTGCAAAAAAACACCTTGTTCTAAATAACATTACATTGATTTAATTAAGTCTTAACGTATCAATCATTGTCATTATTACAGCTAAATGATGTACACTGCTGGACATAAGCCTCCGGGACCAAGCGCCACTCGCATCCAGTGGATTCCATCGACATATATTTGATTGATTATATGTATTTGAATCTTACAAATTAATAGCAAATACTAGTTCCCGTACGAAACCACTCACTTAACTATCGGACTATATGACACATTCACACCACTTTTTTTAGTCCATATATACATACATTTTTGTTTCGACCTATGAACCGAACGAGAAGCGAGTGAGCAAACGCTAGTCTGTGCTTCCTTGCTAGATGTTACAGGACAGTGTGCGATCACCCTAACTAACCCTGTACTTTGACACATGTCGTTCCGTTTATCCGTAGAAAAATATGAGTCGTGCATTTTTTATTCTGTCCCCCTATCCGACCTTTCGAATTGGTGTTTGTTTAAAAAGAGCTTACGCCGCGTTCCTACTGATGTGACGGACGTGTTTTTTTTTATAATATTCTCATATATAGATATAATAAAGGACTATTAATTCGGATTGGCCCTTTGTTGGTTATTCTAAATATATTACGTCATAGAACCTAAAATATATGTATATATGTATGTAGATAGAATATGCATTTTTGCACACCATAAGATTAAAATGAACAACGAACAATAATGCATTGCAAATGCAAATGCTGCGATAATTGGCCTCCATTGATTGAACCACTGAAAATAATTTATTAAATTACGATGCTATTTTAGTATTCATTATAATACTTATAATTACGTATTAATACACTATAATACTGATTTCTTATACTTATGCAGACATGGATGCTGTACAGACCCGAAACGTCGTGATAACGATAATATCAATATATCACGATAAAATCCGTAAAAAATAGGTTTATTTCAATCATAATTATTATAATTCTTTGTTATTGCAGTGTCGACGCAAAAACAAATAACAATTTTCTTACAAATTACCGTCATTAAAAAGTAAACAATTATCTATGGAAAATAAATAAAGGAGCAGTTCATCGATACCCGATTCCATTCCACCTTAAACGAATAGTAGCAATTATGAACTCCGGTTTAAATTAAACTTTGCGTATTAGCAAGAAGTTAACGGACAATTTAATTGCTTACTCATTTCTATCGTATATTTTACGACATTTATGTATTGTTTTGTTTTGACATTGACAGCTTTTTATCTACAAAAACACTGGCCGAATATACTGTGTTATATTTTCTTTCAGTCCTGTTTTTACGGTTACGCGAGTACTACACTAACATTGATATAAAACTGTTTTTGACGCATTGTATATGCTATTTGTTACTAGCTATTTAATTAATCATAACTGATATTTATCATTAGTTTTGACTATATTGTTTATTGAAACTTGCTTGGCAGTTTTTATTTATAGGGTGCCGTTTAGAAAGAAATATTTTGTCCGTAATTAGGCCTCAAATCTGTGTAATTCAGATTGCTTTAAAACGAAGCCCGCAGTTTCAAATAAGATGATGTCTAAGTATCAGTTTTCATCCATGATGTCAAAATTTTATACCACGTGGTCCTTCAATTATAATTAATTCGAAGAAAGCAACAGTCACTTTGATTCCGAAGCTTAAATTATGGTAAAGTAAGTAACGATAACGTAAGCCCTTTGAACTTAAAAGAAAGATTTATCATAAATCATGAATGAAGCGGAAAGAAAAATGAAAAAGAATGGATTTCCTTAACGTGGTATGCAAGGGTCAGAATGAAGATATACAAAATAAATCAAAACGAAGTCAGGTATCTAAGAATGTTTAGATATACTTAACCCTAACGTGACGATCCTACGGATGTATAGGATTGGCACCAACAAGACCGAAAAAGAGAATCTGATATCAAAAATGTCGGTGGTGTCTTGTTTTTAAAGGCAAAAAGTTAAAATATGCATGATAATAGATGCATGATAATTTATATAACATCTTTTTTTATCATCCGTACTATAAATGCAGTGAAACAACGAAAGTGTGTGTCTGTCTGTTTGTTACCTCTTCACCCTTAAACCGCTGAATCGATTTAGATTAAATTTAGTATGGAGACAGATTGAGTCCCAGGGAAGGATAAGGATAGTTTTCATACCTGAAATTATCCTTTAAGATAGCGAAATTTTTACGCGGACGAAGTCGTGGGTAAAACCTATAAAAATATATAAAACATTTTTGACTTCATAAAGTTATAAATTTTAGTAGTAAATTTCCTACCAAGTGTTGATGAAACTGCTTATTGTGTTATTGTTACGACAGCCATTAAACCGCATTTTATAAAGCAGATATTTGCCATAAACTCTTGTACAAACTTCTAAAATCACATATTCTTACCATATCTGTTTGTTATGAATAACGTTGATATATGCTATCTCTTGATTTATAATAATACTGAAAGTATGCTGAATAAGTTGTCAGTTTATTACAAGACTGCTATATAACTATTATAAAACCAAGTCCCCCGCTGCGTCTGTCTGTCTGTCTGTTCGCGATAAACTCAAAAACTACTGCACCGATTGTCCTGCTGTTTGCACCAATAGAGTGGTTCTTGAGGAAGGTTTTAGTATATAATTTATCTAGTTTTTTATATATTGACTAAAATATATAACGATATTTGTTGGAGGTGTCGGAAAAAATTAAGCCGAAATTAATTAATTAATTAATTACATTACTTTTTTTTTTTACCAAAATATTCACTAGAGATAATGTATGTGACAAAACAACGTTTGTCGGGTCAGCTAGTTATTCATAAATGGGCGATAAACAATCTTACGGCCCTCTTGATAGTAAGCGGTTTACAAAGGTTAGTTGTCAGCAAACAAAATTCCCATGCTGTAAGAATAGTTATTTCTCTACAAGCTCTGGCAATCTTACTCACTCGCAGAAACACTTGTTGTTTTGCAGACAGGCAGCGAAAGTGGAGCGAAGAATCTCCCTATGAACCTCACATATTGTATTTTAAGTCGTTGTCAATTCGAAAGTTGCATTGCAACTTGGCTAGGGGGCAGCACTTGCCTACTTGCATGCTTACGTCAGATTCAAACTAGACTGTAGACAACCCTACAATCGCTGTAGGGCGCGTGTTTCTTTCAAATTCATCCATCTTTTGACAGCCCGGGGTGGGTCAGTTAGAGGACGGACGTGCCCAGGGCGGGGGAGGGTTGGGGGGTAGGAAATGAGATCCCCACCCTCGGGACGTTTTGCATACAGATTGGGTTGGACCGCCAGGCAGCCAGATATGGGGACATACGTGTTTTTAGTGGTACCCGGTAGAGGTACGGCCAGCGGTGGTTCATTTCGCTTTTGGCAACTTGCCGTGCGTCGGTGAAGGTTTTTATCTGTTAGCTGCTTTTATTTCAGGCAAATAATTTGTATATTAGATATATACGAGTATATGTAGATATTTTTCTGTCTTCTCAGATGCAGAAATTAATAAAACGTTAATAAATAAAAAAATAAAACTACTTTTTACTCGGATTTTATCCCAGTATATTTGATACTGATTCAATTTAACTAGACAGTCTATCTTTATCCATAGATACTGTAAAGGAACATCCGAAACATCGAGTTTCCTACATAGTGATATATTTATCGCGACAAAATCCTTACAAAGTAGTTTTATTTCAAAGTTTTTCAAGATGGCCACCAAAAATAATATGTCCATGGATAAAAACCATATGTTAATAAAAAAAAATATTAATAATTCTATTAGAAGATGGTAATTGCAAACATTCCTTAGGTATTCAAAATTTGTGAACGTCACTGTACCGCTGTGCATATAGTTCTGAGCTCAAAGGAGGTCCGTAACTCGGTGACTCCGTGGTCATTTGAGGCCCATTACCGCCTGACCCTCGGCTGCGTTGTTCCCTAAATGGACTATTTGCCTATCTACATAATTTAGACATGAGTTCAACAAAAGTATCCCGCTTTCTACATTGTATGTTTAACAAAAAACCTTTTTGGTCGACGAACTTGGTTTTTTTTGTTCATATTTTGTTGAAGTTTTTTTTTACTGACTATAATCTTTTTTATTGGTTATCTCCTTGCGCTGGCCAAATTGTGGGTGAGATCGTAATTTAGATTCTTAGATCAAACAATATTAGGAATGTAAACACAAATATCACTACTAGCTACTTGATAAATGGTAATAGGGTTGCAGCATGGGACATATAATCATATCAGTATTCTGCTTACCTTTTGGAGACACAAGCGTGATGATTGATATGATGACAAGCTGGTGTATCCTACCTCTATGAAGATGGTCTCTATTAGAATACCATCATTTAATAAAAGTTTGAAGCTACTCAAAAAAATCTCACGACGACCCAATTAGTCCAGCGGTAGTTAACGGTGCCTTCTGTTCTATGGGTCCTGTGTTCGAATCCCGGTAGGGAAAAATGTTTGTGTGATGAGCATAAACATTTGTTTTCGAGTCATGGGTGTATCTATGTATAATATGCATGTATTTACAAAAAAAATATATGTAGTATATCAACCAACTAGTATCCGTAACACGAGCCTCGTTGCTTAGCTCGGAACTAGATGGTGCTGTGTCATACAATATCCTGGAATATTTATCTCAATTTCTCCCAAATATTATAAAAGTCCATAATTAGTAGATGAATAAATAATAATATGTAATACTACCCACACTGAAGCCACAACGCAAGCCTGTAGGTATGTATACCTTTTAAAAATCACTTAACTTTATACGATAAAGTAAGTGACGAACGATTATTCAAACGGCGACATTATCGCTCGGAGCGAGCATGATTGATTGAACATTGATTCGTGACGGTGTGAATGCGGCCGCGGGCGGTCTATTACGGCCGTGTATCACACGGACGCGTAACGTAGGGGGAGTAATTTCCCTTTTATTGTTAGTGATAAATAACGGAGGGAATTTTAGGGAATGATCGCGCTGTTTTTTGTGGTACTAGTGTGATACTGTTTTCTTAAATTAACTTGAGTGTTTAATCTAGTTGGTAAATGGAGAGTTTTGTGATATAATACTAGACAAAATAATTGAAAACAAAGTGATCTTATAAGGGTTCCGTTTTTTCCTCTTGAGGTACGGAACCCTAAAAAAGAAAGAAAATTGGATTCTGCTTGGGTAGAAATATTTGTGTGTTGAGAATAGACATTTTTATCTCAGATAAGAAGGTTTTTATGTATGTATGTATTTCTATACGCGAAACAAAAATATCCGTTAAGTCTATCAACTATCTATTATCTCTGTAAAACCAGCCTCATTGCTTAGCTCGTGACTAAACGCGCTGCGAAAATAATGTAAGGATGTATGTATGTTGATGTATTTATTTGTGTTGATTGAAATTTAATGTATGTGTGTGAATCGCACATAAATTAAATTTGAGGGGCATAAAAGATCTAAAATGAAAATGTTTTATATGTTTTTTTGTTTATTTATTTCATAATTCGATAAATTACGTATACAATTAAACGCTAAGTATGTCTTACAAAAAACCTCATATTATAATATAGTTTTCTTTACTTGTGTTCGAAATTGTTATAATATTATTTTTAACCATATGTTGGTTTACATTATTTACTATAGGAAAAATAGAGCAGGATAAATAATCTTATAAAAAATCCACTAAAATCTGCCGATAACCATAATTCGATTCCAAAATAAAATATACACATTCGTAGCCAACATTTCGGGCTACGTACGTAGCGCGTAGCAACGTAGCCTCGTAGCGTTTCGTAACCGGCGGCGCTCTACGCAGGGCGGTAACGTAATTATTTTATAATACGGCTCGAGCGAGCTACGCCGATTGCCGTAGCGATAACCGTAGCTCGTAGCAGATTTAGTGGTAGCTACTAGGTGTTTTTTCTATTCGTAAATTATTCTATTTGTAGTCTCATTGGTGTCGTATTCCCAAATACAAATACGCAAAGGTTCAAGGTGACCACTATTAATTATTTTACTTTTGATAGTGGTCGATTAATCTTATTGTAGAAGTTAATAAATAATATGTACATAATAAATATTCTACATACTAAACCACATAGCCTTGGCAGAAAAGAAATAAAAAAATGAGAATGTACTGTAACTTTTTATATCTTATCTTTATTATTGTTGTAACAAAGAGATATTATTATGTGTAGACAGAAGACAGCGATCACGATAACGAGCGCGTTTGTTACGTTACGACACGGGTACGACACGTATCCGACATGTATACGACATGAGTTCGACACTTAAGTAATAGCTGTTGTTGATAGTAAAAAAGTTATAACTTCAGCGGTAGTTAACGTCTGATAAAAATATAAAGAAGGAGTCAGTCAAGAGGCCGAGAGAATTGCCCATACAAGCACAATAAAATAAATGGTACATGAAATATGTATGTTTTATTTTTATCCGGGTATTATAATACAGCGCCATCTAGTTTTGAGCTAAGCAATGAGTTTTTTTTTTAAATATATACATACTATACTTCGTGCTGATCACGCAAAAAATTGCCTCTACCAGACTTCGTACCCGTGACTCTCATTCTTCATGCTGCTGAGCTAATTGGTTATACCTAGAGCGATTTTTAATTCTCTGCCAAAATGAAATGTAAGTTACTTTAACATTTTGATTTCTGACACTAACATGAATATTAGACATTAAAAAAAATACTTTTTGCCAATTTTATTGTGGTATATTGAAAAAAAAATTGGAATCCTTTTGGATCTATTACAGCATCTATGGTCCCTGTGCCCGGGAACAGTGATAAATATTATGTATTTCAACACCTTAACACAATTAAATAGAAAGCCCAAACTCTTCATACGTACTGTACATTAAATTGTACCAAAGTACAAGATGAAAACTTCTGTACATTGACTTCGTACATTGTATGAATCCGGCTGTTAATGTTATATGTACTGGTTTTATCTGTTACACAGTAATAAACTAGTGGTTCTTAATCTAATGTTTAATAGTTGGGTGCGAAATTATTTTCGCAGGCTTTCCTCTGGTTTTATGGCATTAGGGTGCGGTCGCATTGGCATTTATCGCAGTCTATTGATATTATTTAATCCCGACTTGAAATAAATAAAGTGATATTAATATATTATAATATACTAGCTGACCCAGCAAACGTTGTTTTGCCGCATTATAGGGGTTGGTGGACTATCCTAACTTTTAGGGGGATGAAAAATAGATGTTGGCCGATTCTCATAGATACCGGATAAGCACAAAAAATTTCATCAACATCGGTCAAGCCGTTTCGGAGGAGTATGGCAACGAAAACTGTGACACGAGAATTTTATATATTAGATAACACATCGTAAAAATATATTTAATAAACCCACCACTAGAAAACCAGCGCTGTACTGCTTTGATGCTATGCTTCGATAGTATTGCAGCATTAATGCTGATTGAGGGTGCCATTTGTTGGCATAATTGATTTTATAAGTTATTTTTTTTATGTTACTTTGTTTTTTTATTCGCCAATAAATAATTTCTATTCTATTCTATTGATAATTAATTAAAAAAATTGACGTTGAATCACGGTGCAGTATTTTTTCAATTAGTTTATACAGAACAGAGATAATTTACACAGGATATTGACTGGACAGACTTTATGACATCACACTTTCAGGGGCATACACCATTCATAATTTCATTTTCATTAATTTTTAGGAAATAATCCGTATACCTAATTAGATCAGCTATTTCTTTATTCAAGATATCTTTTTTAGCAAAACAATCTACTTCAATTACGCTATTTAATTTCACACACACATACACACTCATATACATCGCGAGTATATTCCATCGTCCCCAGATGAGCCGTCATTTTAGCTATAAACAAAAACCGTCGCAGGTGCGTTGTCGCGAGAAAAAAAACACACGCCACCTCGTTCACACGCGCCCTCAAACATTTACGGTGCACGGTGGCTGTCTCACGTAATTACACCGTTTGTCCGACATTATCATAGTGGAGTACGCCCAATTTCGGCTTGACGACTTTTTTACGAGTTTTCTACTCGCAAGCAATTTACGATGTCGTAAACTTCGCGTTGCTCACCATATCGCGTTGATAACAATGTACTAAGATATTTTAGTGAATTGCTGAGTGATGATTCGTTAGGCTCTAGAACAGCGAATCTTTGATCCAAGATGCTAACAATTTATGTATTACTTGATCTATATGGCATGTATGGACTTTCTCGCTAAGAGCCGGCAAGAAACTCCATAGATACCAGATTAAGACATACAGTTGATTTCCTTTTAACGACGAAATCCTTGACAACATAACTCCCATGCCATTGAATTGGTGCAAAAACTCTGTAATACAATATAAACGTTACGCACTTACCTCTTAATATTTTTTTGCCATTCTAAACAAATGAAATATCATAGATTTTATTTTGCTTTATTGTAACTATCAGGGAAATTCGTGAATACTATTTTAAGTAGCACAGCTGGGTTAGGCGGCGGGCCGAATAAAGTAATTTACGACGTCGTAAACTGTTGCTTGCTATATCGCGTTGATAACAGTGTGCAACTTGATATTGTGGCGAACGCCACGCGATGCCGTGCTTGTCTTGTTTTGGAGAAAGATTTCTCCGTCTTTATCGTCAGCGATAATGATTCCGCTTACGATGAACTTACAACTCAACTAAGTTTTTAAGGAAACCTGCATGCCAAGGGAGAGTAGGTTTTGCTGGCATGTATGGTGACACCTTGAATTCTCCTTCTCTCTCCCTCGCCTCCTTAGTCAGTTTGTGAGACTATGAGGCGATCAGAAGTCTCCATGCACTACTGATCGTGCTAGACACAATATAGACAGTTATAATATTATTATGAAATGCCGATTAGTGTACCATCGAACACAATACCTTGGCAGTCATTTGTCATAACAGCAGACTATCGCACATATCCATACAGACAAATTCAGCCTTTATGTCATATACGCAGTTGTCAATTTTCTACGAACTGTCAACAATTCAACATGGAAATTGCTATGTATTATGAAATAATAGCACAATTACCTCAGTTGGCCGCCGAGCCGCCAATATCCGGCAGGAAGGAGCCAAGCGACGTACAGCCTCCAACCAATTTGCATTTACTGGGTACTATATTGATCTAGCCTTATTCAGAACTTTTGTAAACCTTTCAATAATATATTCCTTTTCTCATACCTATGTGAAATTGAATTATACCGAGAATCATAAGTATAAGAATAGTATAATAGAATAGTATAGTATAATACTATACTATTCTATAATACTATTCTTATACTTATGATTCTCGGTAACAATGCTTCAATTCGTTTTTGGATGACCAAAAACGTATTGAAGCATTGTTTTGGTCATCCAAAAACGAATTAAAGCATTGTTCCTGTGTCCTCTGTGGACATTGTTATAACAAGAATTTTCGAAATTTCTGAATTTAAACTTAAAATAGACTGTCAACCACATACCAATAATTCATCATCACTGAAAGACCACAGCTGAACAAAGCCACTGCTATATAGATTTCTACAAGGACTAGATATATGCCGCCTGCATGAAACGAGAGGTATGAATGACCTTGATCAGGTCATTCATACCTCTCGTTTGAACAATTACTATAACCGAAAACTAATAAAAAGATACCATAATATAATAGTCGAAAGTTAAAAATGGTTTAATATTTGATTTTATTGATACTTTTTACCAATAAATATAAAATACAAATATTTAATTAGAATACTAAAACATTTCATAAATCAATGTCATAAAAAAACTGTTCAACATCATTGATTTTATATCCACTTCGTACGCCTAATGTAATTTTTATACATCGCTTTCGATCAACCTGTGTGTTTATTTAAGCCAAACCCCGCCCCCCTGTCACTGAAACCTGCCAAGAATTAGTTTTATTTATCCGTTTTTATACCAACATTATTATTTCTTTCCTCTCTAACGAATAACATGGCAATAAATTTAGAAAATTCTTAGAAAATACTCTGTAAGATTTTACTGGCAAACATAGCGATATTACGGTTGATATAATTACGTATATATATATCTGGATGCGGGTGTTATCGGGGACAAAACGACGGACAAAATTAATGGGAGCAAACAATGGGAACGGAGATATTATTTTTGGTGACATAAATTGGCGATATTCAAGCTTATCTTAAGTAAAATGTCTTAATACTATCGATTCGAGATTTTATACAGTTATTATTATCATCACCAATTTAATTATTGTCCTACTGCTTGCTGGTCACTTGAGTCCTCAGTCCTCACATTTGATAGGTATTAGGCTATAGTCCATCTCTCAGGCATACAGGTTTCCTTCACAAGTTATTCCTTCTCTGTTTAAGCATGTGATAAATACGCACGTAACTTGAAAAAGTCATAAGTGCGTGCCTTGGTTTGGATCTTTGTATTTTATGAAGCACTGGTCACGCCACCAGCTACTTCTATCGTACATACTTACCGATTCATCATTCTATTGTTTATCAGTATCGTTGTAGTATAGTTGCAAAATCACTCATATGTATAACAAATACAGTTCATATTTCTCCACAATATTTCTATTAAAAGAATGGTGGAACAACAAAAACAAAGCTCATTATAAAACAATACACAATTCTTAGTTCGTACAGAATGGAATGAAATTAGTGAGCATATCGTTCAAAGCCAACCAGGGTCGGTTCGGGAGCACGCGCCGCGACCAGTCGGCGTGGCCTTAACAAAGCTTATTTTGTGATACTACTACGGCAACTCGCTAGAACAAAGTGTAAAACTCGAAAGAGAGACGCTTTCGAGTTCCTCTAGGAAATTGATAAGATGTGAAAATATTTATGATAATCAGGAAATTTTACTTCATTATTTAAAGATCTTTGTTGTCATCAAAATTGCTTAGTTTATCTAAATTTCTGACTTTATTTCAACAGTCATTTAAATTAAAAGCATAAGTGCATTCACAGATCGTTTTGTCACTCAGTTGGCACAGTTTGTTAATTGGTTAATGTACTGTAAAATTAAATTATGTGTGTATCTGTTCTTGTTTTATGTAATCTTAATTTAAGAAATAAAATGTATTATTATTATTGTTCTTATGTAATAATAAGCCATTTGTTTCAATATATACTTGAAACAAATGGTAGGGGCGACAGAATCGCAAATTGCGCCAGAGCGAATGTTTATGCGGAAACGTGAAAACGCCCGTAACTGTAATGTAATACACTCTTAGTGGATGAAATATAAGTGTATCGCATTATTATGTATGAATAGTATTAAGTAGGAGAGAGAATTATGTGAAAGCAGTGAGAATTTCGTATGTAGTATCTCTTATCTTTATTAGAATTTATTCCACGCCTAAAGTATTGGTTTTGTTACGCTATGGGTTTCTTCTGTATTATTTTAGTAGTAGTATTTTCAAAAACATTACTGGATAAACCCCACATAATAATAATAAATAAATAATACTTCTGGACATTATTACACAGCGCCATCTAGTCTTTCCGAGCTAAGCAAATAAGATTTTTTGTTTTTTTGACGTTTCAAATACCCAGAACAACTACTACCTGTATTAGCATATACATATATTAGTTCCGAGCGGGGATCGAACCAATGATACATGGTGTAGAAGTCGATCGTTCGACCACTGCACCAACTGTGCGTTAAATTGTGATATTATCTGTCGATTCGTCGTTTTAACCGATCAAAGATAAAAAGATAAAAATGTATCTTATTGTTAATTGCCCAAGAAGTTTATAATACTTTTATATCTCACAATTTTATCAAATCATGATACCGTTCATCAAAACTAGAGCGAAGTGAAATTATGTCCTTATTACTTTAAGTGGTCGTAATTTATATCAGTGTTGCCAGCACTCAGTGTTTCCCATCTCCACTATAATTAGGATAGGGGAGGTAAATAATTTTTCTCGTAAAAACGCCTCTGATGGCGTTTGTCATTATTATTTATATGGTTTCCTTATAGGAAGGAAGTGTGGTATTTGTTAGACGGTGCCAGAGAAAAACTTGATAAGTTACTATATAAAATAATCCACCATTACAACTTAAGGTCGCATTATGAAAGCTGTAATCAGTCTAGTAGACAAAAAGTTCCCTACTGAATATAAGATCCTAAGTTCGATTGACGGGTCGGTCATAGTGTTGTTTTTTTTTTATATGAATATGCTTGCTGAACCAAGACCTTTTCAGCGCAGTCGTGGGGCACACATCATTATACATCGTGTTATACGTGTATATATTTTGTTTCTTTTTTATGTGGTCACCATTTGTATGCCTGAAAAAATTGTATCTTTCTTTCTTTACTGTCAGTTGTATCATCTCGGGGTAATATGTAGAGTAGTTTAGGTTTATGAAGACACACATACAGGGTGGATAGGCCCCCAATAAAGTAGTAAAGACCGCACTAGGCTAGCACGGTGGGCTATAGCCCTCTCAAACACTATAACCTCCCAAATGAGACCCGTGGGATAATCATGTTATTAAGAATATAAACTTATCATCACAATCATTAGGGGAAGCTTCTGTCGTAAATGTAATTTTAAGTATCACATATGTATAATTACACATACATTACATACACTCACGCCTTTTTCCCATGGGGGTTGGCAGAAACTACAGAATGCCATGCGCTACGGTCCCTGCATACCATTTTTGCCTCGTCCACATTCATACATCTCGTCATGCACGCGCGCCGGTTATGAGTACTGCGTACCTGACCTTTTTGAAGGAGTTCGCCAATTAGTTCACCAATTATGTATAATTCTAGTATTTTAATGTAGATCTATTATTAATTCTAGGATTACACTTAGTACGCGACACCCATTTTAACTTTCATATATTTCTTGTCCATCCAAAAGGTCAGATATCGCTATTTAACGATAAGACCGCCATTGTACCCTTGTTTCATTAATTAATGTAATGTGTATTTTAATTATTGGTGTCCAACAAAGTATACTCTATATATCTATCAGCAGGGGATGTAATTTAACTGTGATAATATATTAGAATCACTTGATTTTATTTTAAGGCTTCTTTAAAACTTCTGATAAACTACAATTTTATGTATGTAGGTACATCACTTTTGCTTTGAAAATAACTGTATTTCTTTCTTCTTTGTTTCGGATGATTTATACTAAATTTACTAACGATAATAATTCTCTTTGTTTCAGGAGAGCACATTTAAGAAGTTGTTTGGAAAAATTAAAGGACATGGTACCTCTAGGCTCCGAAGCGTCACGACACACAACATTAGGATTACTAACAAAAGCCAAAAGGTTTATAAAGGTAAGTAATATAATTAAAATTTTATTACAAAACTTACGATGTTCAGTCATACTTGAACTTTCTTTGCCAGCCATTTATAAAAGATGAAAGGATTTGTAACATATACTTGGATATTATTACAAATAATTGGATATTATTTTTTAGATAAATAAGATTCTTTACAGAAGAAAAACTTTTTAACAATCTATTGATATGTATTTTTGTAAGCAAAAAGTCAAATGTCAAACACAGTAGGCACACCTTATAAGTCCATGGGTTATATGGTGTTTGCGGTAATCGAACCGACAACTCTTAGTAATGATGACCCGTTCAGCTCAGCGGTAGTTAACGCTGCCTGCTGTGCTATGGTTCGAATCCCGGTAGGGACAAATATTTGTGTGATGGACATCAATATTTGTTTCCGAGTCATGGATGTATCTCTGTATAATATGTATGTATTTACAACAACAAAAAAAAGTATATATGTAGTATATCAACCAACTAGTATCCGTAACACAAGCCTCGTTGCCTACCACGGAACAAGATGGCGCTGTGTAATAATGTCCGGAAATATTATTATATTATTATTATTAGTACAGACGCCTTAGAATCAGCTGCTTTACCATCGCTGTTAAAAATAAAACACTAAAGTCGCCGTAAGACATAAGTAACATAAAGAAGGCAAAATTCAACACATCAGGCGGATACCTCGGTGGCTCAGTTGGCAGAGCGTCTGGAGTACTTATCCAGAAGACGCGGGTTCGAGTCCCGCCTGAGGTTGAATTTTTCTTTCTTAATAAAAACACTAAATATTATCTGAATATTATTGCACAGCCGAAAATTATTATTACAAATATATGGTGCACACGGGTAACAAACAAGCGACCCGCCTGATGCTATGCGGCAACTGTAGCCTATGAACGTTCGCAAAACCTAATCACTCCTTCCTACATATATTCCACCAACAAAACTGCCTCGTGGCCTAGTGGTTGTACAGTGCGACTGCCGAACAAGAGGTCCTGGGTTCGATCCCCGAGCAAAGTGTTATTGGGTTTTTCTGTGAATTTCTCAGTAGCAGCTCGGAGTTTGGATTCGTGGCAGGTTAATGGCAATAGGCTCGCCTAAAACATACCGGCGAAACGTGGGTGGACATTAGTACACCTCTGCCTAACCTTTCGGGGACGACAGGCGTGATGGTATGCACCAACGTCTCCATTCAAACCATGTTATTGTATTTGCTTCGCCCTGCCAACCCAGTTGTATCAATACAGTTTGTAATTTCACCCATACCAAATACAACTTGACCTAAGTCAGTATTAACTTAAACTATCCATTCCCAAGTTAGTAACAAGTTGAACTGTTCAATTTACGTAATCTTATAGACTGCTGGTATTAATCATTTCTGTGATAACACATTGTATGTGGAAATTAGGAATTAAATATCTGCTAAATTAAACTGTAATTAATCTATATAACAATAATAAAGGTAAGCAATAAGGTAATTCTCTAAAAAATTGTTGTGGTAAGAGCTTATCATTCTCTATATTTTATATTATGATTTTTAATCTTTATTCAGTGGCAGTGAAGTCTAGGCTACCAGTTCGAACCCCAAGCAATACACCACTGACTTTACGAAGTTATGTGTGAACTTATAACATACGCAAACGGTGAAAATAAAAACATGTATTCCTTCGTTTTATTGTTAAAGTGTGAAGTTTGCCAAATCGCATTAGTCTAGTGTGGTGAACTAATAATAATAATAATAATAATAATAATAATAATATAATAATCTTTTTATTCAACATAGCCTTACAATATTATTTAGTAAAATTAAATTAAAGTTATACATGGCAATTTTGAGGTACAATAAGAAGGATAAACTGACCCCCAAACTAGGAAGTATTAGTTATTCGTTTAATAATAACTATAAAAACTTAATTATAAACTCAAGCCTAATCCTTATTTATTTATTTTACTATTTATGTACATACAATATTTAAAACAATACATTAAATAGGAATAGGAAAAAACAAAGTACAAAAGTAATGTTTTTATTCCTACCTGTAAATCTGTGCCCAAAAGCAGTATGACAGAAAATAGGTTTAAGATAACGACGTTGTTATTATTAGAATTTTGACTGAGTTTTACTACAGCAACAGTAAATTCCATTCAATTTAGGATTCCGTTTTAAAGAACCCTTAACAGGGAATCCTTAATGGTCACTATTGACAGTTATACAGACAAACTGGGTTACACCAGTGCGAACACAGGGTGATATCACTAGAGTGGATGTTGTTCAAAGGCGTATTTAGACTTATCTACTAACAGACCTGGCCGCGTGTTGCTGTTTCTAAGATATTCGTTGGTTTTATTGTAGGAAACTATTCAGTACAAACAAATATTGTGATTATAAATTGAGATAAAGAAACTGCCCTGTCTCTCAAGTTGGACTGAATTACACACACTGTGTAGTTTCTTTGAAATCAGTTCAGAAGTTCATAGTGGACAAATAATGTGACACGAAATTTATAAAACTTTACATGAAGGCTTGCCATATGACAAATACAAAAACAAATGTTGTAACATTATATTTTAATGAATAATCTTACAAATTAATTTCAATACTGCCTCAAAAAATATCTGTAGGTCAACTGTACATACGCACAATATACACATAATATAATACACAATATAATACATACAATATTTAAACAAACTTAATAGTACGGTCAAGGTTGGCAGCACAGACAATTGATAAATTGCTTTTGAGGCGGTAAAAGTTTTATACTCTTTTTTTGTATTTGGGTTTTGCCAACCTTGGAACTGCGGTAGTGTTTCATATTACTATTAGGATAGGGTTGTAATACATTGTGCAATTGATTTACAACTCAAATCTTTTGTTTAAATTAGACTTTTGAATTGTCAAAACTAGTTTCACAGTTCCAAAGACTTTTTTGAAGAGCTGACTAGAAACAACATAACGTAAAAGAACGTACGTTATATTAATACTTTCAATAGTTAACCTTAATGTTAACTAACTACAAGTAAAAAATCGTAGTGTTACTTATCTGTTTTTTTCTATGGGAACAACGATTTATAACCGTTCAATTTGAGCCTTAAAGTTCTCTAAAAGCTTATGAGAGCTTATTTGAAATATCTACCTATATAGCTCTTGATTTTAAGGTTATTTAGGAGCAAATACGACGCGGCAACCGTGCTCAGTGCAGTTTATTGGAGTCTACGGGATTTCCGGCGGAGTGAAATGTACCTATTGATGCTGCGCGCGGGATTGCGCGTCACGGCACATCACTAACGCCTTTGTGGTGGTCAAAAGCACGTTACTACTACCGCACTAACGTCCTACTTTGTAGATACTTACGTTACTGGTTTCTAACATTTACACGAATTAGAATAAAAGCTGATTTTATCGCGGTATATTGATTAAGTTCCATAAACCAAATTTTTACCAAATATTTACACTAATGTATAGTTACATTAAAATAAAATGCTGCTTTTACGGATTTTATCGCGGTACATTGATATTATGACAGGTAAACTTAATTCTCTGTGAACTACTCAATCTTCCAAGTTCAATAACCTTATTGGGAACCAGTAGACCAATGAGGCACTTTTTACAGCAAAATATTCACAAAGCACAAGTATGATCGAGCCGATTAACACAGCGGTAGGCTACCTTCCATAATATCGTGGTCCCAGGATCGTCTCCTGATAGGAGTAAATGTTTGTGTGATGAATATTGACTTTTGCACCTGGTGAGTCATGGATATTTCTTTGTAAATATTTACTGAAACAATATTTATATAGCGTATCAATACATCTCTAAAGTATCTGTAATACAAGCCGTGTTGCTGAGCTCGGAACTAGATGGCGCTGTGTAAATATGTCCAGATATATTCATATAAACTAGTGGTTGCCCACTGGTCATAATTTGACCATAATTAATCTAGATTATATTTTTTCTTTTGCATATTTGTTATTTGCATATCTCCTTAGGTATATAAACTATAAATGTGCGAAATTTCATATTCCTCCGTGTAAAAAGGGGTGCAAAGGTTTTGCTTTCCATATTAATATATAAATTATTACTTTCCCTAAAAACTTATTGCTAAATAAATATTAGATGTGCCGAAATAAGTATTTTACTGGGAGATTTTTCTTTTTTTTTTTTACTAAAGGTTAGATGTAAAGGGCGAATTTCGGGATTATTTGGCGGTCTTTGAACGCTAAAGTCTGGTGTCAGTAACACCGCGGGAAGAGCATCCTTTTCCTGTTCTGTGTAATAGTTGTGAGAAAAACTTTTTGTCGTTGGGAAATGTGGACAGTACATCAAGTGAAGCGCTACCAGCGCCATCTAGGAGATGTATGGCTGTAATATGACTGTCAAAATACTTTCAGCTAAATATTTTACTTTTTTTTTATAAACGGCACCGGGTTTTTCATTGTCTATTGTATAAATATTCCCGGACATTATGACACAGTGCCATCTAGTTCCGAGCTAAGCAACGAGGCTTGCGTTACGGATACTAGTTGGTTGATATACTACATATATACTTTTTTTTTTTGTAAATACATACAAAATATACATAGATACATCCATGACTCGGAAACATGTGTTTATGCTCATCACACAAACATTTGTCCCTACCGGGATTCGAACCCGGGACCCATAGCACAGAAAGCAGTGTCAACTACCGCTGGACTAATTGGGTCGTCAAAAATTGTATGTCAGAGGATGTGTCTGTCAAAATTAGGATTAAGTGAATTGCTAGGTTCAAGTCTGTTCTAATTTTGAGAGTGATTAGGTCTACCTAGGTCTACGCCAAGATAGTGTGGATTGACAAAATCCACTCGCCATCGAGAAAAATTCTTAGGTGGATTCTGTCACGACCTGCCCTTTCATTATTATATAAATATCCACGTGACTTCAAACTGCTTAATCTATGTACTATGTAGCGTGGCATCCTGTAGTTTCTGTCAACTCCCCGTGGAAAAAGGCGTAAGTGTATGTATTCTATGTTGTGTGGGAGGAGACACGTGCCAGCCTGGAAAATAGGACCAAAAGTATCTTAGAACATATAAAGTTACCAAAAACAATTCTCTATAAATAAGTAATTAGCAGCCAAATACAAAACGAAGCTAATTGCCAACTCCATTCGTAAAGACATGGCAGATCCAACTTACTGCTCCCAATTTGAAAGGTTCTATAAACAAAGGGCGCGGCAAAGGGTTCGCGCGCTTCCGCCCGGCGCCGTTTCCGGCCCGTCACTTCCGTTTCCCCCTCGCAGTCCTCAGAAGGATCCGTAGGCACTGTGCCCTTGCCGGGCGTGTTTTTTTTTTCAACTACGTACGCTTTCAGTGGAAATGGTAAGTGCTTTGTCATAGAAACTTACCGCTCTCTGAGAAAAATATTTTACGAGATGGATTTTCTATGTGTTCGTGTATCAATGTATGTGCGACTGTGTGGGTGACTTGTGTTAACAGATGACAGTTTGTGTGTGTGTGGGTAGAGTTATTTGTTACTGAACATACGAGTTGTTTGAAAAGTAGTCTGATAATGGCTGTTTTTTTTTATCTTATTCTAATTAATTTGTAGTGGTTAATAGTGATAAAATTGATTAATATGTTAGTGGGTATCGTGGTCGTATAAGGTCCCGGGTACCATTACCGGGTTTAGCATTATTTGTTTTTTATGGGACTGGTAGGCGACCTGATAAGCGTAGCGGTATTAATGATACAATTTGATATTTTAAAGTTATTGTGTTCGGTTTTTTATTACTCAATTACGCAAAAACGGCTACATGGATTTTGATGTAATTTGGCAAACAATTACTTTATCACCTAGATTAATATATAGGCTACTTTTAACCAACAAGCGAAGCTGCGAGCGAGAGCTAGTTTATAAATATAAGACTTACCTCAGTATTGATGCATCCTCTCTCTTTGGTTGACCAACTAACACTGAACTCGACGCGACAACCGCTGAATTTTAAATCTTTTATAAAATTTATAAAGTTGGACTAATTGTTAGTTAATTAAATTTTAAACTTTGAGTTCACTTTCACATTAAATTTGAGTAAAAGTACTTTCGTTTTAACTTGAATATAACTTGATGCCGTTTAGGGCATTTTAGTGACGGCTAAGTGGGAAATTATGTAAATCCTGAGTGCTAAGAGAAGACTAGTGCCAAATATTGGACGGTTGGATTGGACCTGGTTGGCGCAGTGGCTGAGCGATCGCCTTGTGTACCGCGGGTTGCGGATTCGATCCACGCATGGAGCAAATATTTGTACGATCTACGGGTAGTCGCTTCGGGTCTAGGCATGTGTATGTTAAAATTTGTGTTTGTAAATACACCCACGACCCAGTTGAAAATCCAACGTTCTTTTTAATGTATTTAATATTTATATTTTTTAAATTATAAGCTTTAATTTTTCCAGCTTCAGTAAAACTAAACTATTGAAATTTTCAAACGGCTCCTAATTTATTTTTAAAATAAAATATGAGTTTTGTTTTGATCAGGGATACCGTAGCATACTAATGGTGACTTAATCATTCAGATCGGTCCAGTAGTTTCGGAGCCTAATCAATACAAACGAACACACAATCAAACCTCTCCTCTGTATAATATTAGTATAGACGTACAGACAAACTGACATAACATTAAAGCCAGCCTATTGAATTGAATTCAACATCCACAACTAGGGTATATACAGTATGTGTCAAAGATGACCGATGCGGCTACGAATAGCCGTCATATATTGTAGGGTTGGCGTTTCGGAGCGTCCGGGCGTCCGGGCGGACGGGTGCCGTGAGCGATGGTCGGACACCGGACACTGTGCGCATCCGTCACCGTGCCATTGTGCGGGCGACACTACCATGGACTAAATTGGAATCTGTTTTGGATTGTCCGACTTTGTATTGTATATTGAGTTGGGTATACTCGCGGTTAGAGGGTTAAGTATATCTGTATCTGTTTAATAGGTGTTCAATTCGATTCCGAAATAGGCTTTTTATTATTTTCAAAATAATTTGCCTATTAAACTGCTTTGTGTCTAGTGCGACTGCTGAGTAAGAGGTATCGAGGGTTTGGTTCCCAGGTCGAACAGTGTTATTGGATTTTTATTTTTAAATTCTCAGGAGTAGCTCGAAGTTTTGATTCGTGTCCTGTTGATAGCAAAATGTACGGCCCCTAACATACCAGATAAATGTGGGTGTACATTTGTACACCTCTACCTAACCATCCCGGGATGATAGGCGTGATGGTATGTCATATGCAGTCACCATATATCTGTATTACAAATCACACTTATAAAATATACAAAAAAAACTCAACACTAAACAAAACACACTCAAAAAAATAAAATAAAACAAAAGCAATCCGTTCCAATTTTACAAAATTCTTAGAACGTAGCAGTCAAGTCATATTCATCTCGCTAAAGCACATTTGACCCGTGGTACTTTTATTCAGCCCCCCCCCCCGACCCCGCAACCCCTCCATCCTACCCCTCCCCTGGCCGCCCACCCCGCGCGACACTATTCGTTTTACACGTCACATTAAACATGACGCCGCTGCTGACCATACACAGATATGACGCTGTACAGATATACATAAGTGTTGGACTTTTTTTGCTGACTGTACCGATGTTATTTCTTGGTAATGTTTATTTTTTCGTGAGACTTGACTGATAAGAAGATAGATAATAACTGACGACCTATGTGGTCTAGTGGTTCGAGTACCGGACTGCTGATCACGAGGTCGTGGGTTCGATTCCCACGGGACACAAATATTTATGTGACGAATATAAGTGTTTGTGTTCGTCTGGGTGTTTCCTATGTATTATAAGTATGTATTTACAAAAAAAAGTATATAAGTATTATATCCATTGTCTAGTACCCATAGTACAAGCTCTGCTTAGTTTGGGACTAGATGGTGCTGTGTAAAATGTCCCTGAATATTTATTTATTTATTTTATTTAATAAAAATTACACTTTTTTTGTAAAAAAAAAATATTATACATGATATATCAATGTTTGTCCCCACCAGGATTCGTACCCAGTACCCATTACTTATTATATGCAGACGAACTCATACAGCTGTGAGAACATGTCATAACATAACATAACATAACATAACATAACTAACTACAATTATGTAAAAACATTGTTTGTAATCTACTATAAATAAAAATTAATATTGCTAAGCGCATAACTCAAGAATGGCTCGTACACAAATATTTTATTGTATGTTCCTTAAGGTGGAAGCTCCACGCTAACCCGCGAAATTCAAATTTTCGTACGCTTTTTGCAATTTGCCGGTCATTGTCAGGCTGTACATTGAACAAAATATGATTTGCGCCTGTAATAGGTATTTAGTTACAGAATTATAATCATTAATATCATCAATACAACCCTCACATTGCATACAATTGTATTGAATGACTTTTTCATGAAATATACAATCAATACAGTTATATGCACTTTGAGTTTTATTGATTTGACAGAACCAAGCATTTCCGGGCAACTAAAATAAATGATTATCTGATTAGCTCAGCGGTAGTTAACGCTGCCTTCTGTGCTATGGGTTCGAATCCCGGTAGGGACAAATGTTTGCGTGATGAGCATAAACATTTGTATCTGAGTCTTAAAGCAATATCCACTTTTAAAGGTATATAAAAACAAAAAAAAGGACTATAAAAAAAATAGTATATTAGTATATCAATCATCTGATATCCGTAACACAAGCCTTGTTGCTTAGCTCGAAACTAGATGGCGCTGTGTCATAGTGTCCGGACATATCTGTAGGTTCTATTAATGTCACTGTAATCTAACGCAGTCCATCCCTTAGTGGATATGTCGCTTTCAATTACAATCGCCAGTAACAGTACCTAGTGCTGCCACCTGCGCGCTTTCCCGGGATTTTCCGGACTTTAAATAATTACATGTTTCGAACGCCGACGGCGGCAGTGCAGTGGATTTTTTTCCCTTGTCATGCATCGTTAATATTTTAATTTGTGCAATATATACGCGGTTATGTTCTTGTTTGAATTTTTAATTGCGTAAATACATATGATAACAATGCATAAACCATCATAATTATTATTATTACAATGATTACATACTTATTTCGCTTCACCCAAATCACCATTATACATTTACAAAGTAAAAACCGTATGTTCCCAATAATATTTTTAAATATGATACTTTATAATTTAGTCTGCTATACGATTATAAAGGTAATAATTAACAAAGAATTACAAATAAAGTTTTCTCCTTCTGTTTTGTTACATAAATAACAGTTAAAGCGATAGCTGCCGCCCAGAATGGATATACATATATTGATATTAAACATTGGTAAACATATTAAACAGTGGTAACATTTTCACATAAAGATAAATTTCATACTCATGTTTTTCCCACACAGTGACAGCACTATGCGTGAAAACTATGAGATATTAAAATGAAAATTGTATTCCCTCTGTCCAGAATTCTGAGGATTAGTACCAATCATAGCCAATTTGTAGAACGATGGAAAAATAATCCCACTAATGTTATAAACGCGAAAGTTTGTACTGATGTGTTGTTACCTACTCTTTCACCCAAAAACCGCTTAACGGATTTGAATAGAATTTTGCAAACAGATAGTTTATTACCTATATTTAGACATATTGAATGATTAAATGACCTTTTATCTCTGCAAATAGACTTTTAAAGACACTTTTAAAAGTCATATATGAG
This sequence comes from Craniophora ligustri, assembly GCA_905163465.1. Lineage (NCBI taxonomy): Eukaryota > Metazoa > Arthropoda > Insecta > Lepidoptera > Noctuidae > Craniophora > Craniophora ligustri. The sequence goes on from LR990963.1 coordinate 2,035,278, forward strand.
ATTATTTAGGATAGATGGCATAAGCTACTTTTTATATTATACCATGCGGGCAAAGCCCCGGGTAAAAGATAGTGCATTTATACTTGAGCCCTCAATAATGTACCAGAGTAAACATAGTCAATGCACATTGAATGCATTAAAAACTCGATTCTGCGAAGCTTTTAGTGCCTTTGTTGCTTCTTTATTTACGTTCTAACTAAATGGGATCCATTAAGTGTTTACACAATAGACAAGAACGTAATTTTATTTAAGGCGAAGGTATTGAAGCACATACAAACGTAATAATTAAATAAATGGTAAAACATTTTCGTTATTATAAGCCATTTTTATTTAATTAGGGTAGTATGTAGGGTCAATATTTGTGTGATGAGCTTAAACATTTTTACATAAATCATGTTTTTCTATATAATAATTTATAATAATTTCTATATAATATGTACGTATTTGCAAAAAAGAAATGACGTGTATATCCTGACATATTTAGTAAATCCAAAAAATAGATTTGTTTTTAATTTAATAAAATAAATAATGAGTTATGTGATTCATTAAAATATAAATCCCGTGATATGTACACAGCCCTATAAAGGCTGCATGTTGATACATACGGTTAAAGCCGAAAATTAAATCTATGGGGTTAAATTTGTGCATTCCTCTGTGTTCGCCGTCCATACATAATGACCATTTGGCAGATCTGAATACCTATACAGTCTTTCATTAAGCCAATCATGTCACAACTTGTTAACAATTTGTCCAAATTAGATACTATTGACTTTCATAGGAAGATTTGATTTGATTGACTTGTTTTTTTGTTTCGACTTTTTCATACGCTGAGCTGAAAAAGTGTTTAGTTTTTTCGTGTTATTTCAAAACTGATATAGAAGAAAGAATTAAAGGAAAAAGAAAAGAACAAGGTTATATTTTTTTATATTTATATAGTTTTGTGTTTTATAATGTTATATTACTACATTATACTTTTGGTCCTTATAAAAAAGTGTAGGTAAAACTACTGATATAATTTGCACTTAGCATGTAGGTATGACAGTACAAAACTGTTTACTATTTTAAGAAAAAAATAGTAAACTGGGTTTTGGAAGTCCGAAAAAGCTAGAAGCCTCAGAATAAAGGGACACTTTAGTTTAGAAAGTGGCTTAAAATCCGGAGATAGTTTAGTCACTTATTCCATTCACAAAACATGCTTTTAAATTTACCATTTTACGCTATCCATTAATTTAACACATTGCCAATCAATGGCACAATATTATAATCAACGAGCTCCCCAAAACGACGACAAAAGCCAATATTATTTATTTACCCACATTTCGGGGTGCAGTGAAAACGATTATCAATTTCTCCTAAACCATTATGGTTAATAAATTTCTCTGAAGCCCACACCAAGATTTACAATTTCCGCGGGGGAAGCGTGAGGATGAGGGGGGGGAGGACGGAGGGGGGGAAGACTCGGCGGGGGGGCACGGACTCACTAATCGGAAAACTTACAGATTCGCACCGCCCCACCGCTACGTAATAGATTACAGTTAGATTACACTATCATGGCACTTATGATTTATATGTGACTTGCTCAAGGTTTAAGGACAAAAATGTTAATGTAAGTCCCCCCCATTAATTTATCGTTTGGTCGCGTGAATTGTGAGAAATAGCGCCTGGCTGGGAGCTTAAAAAATTCAGACGTTATATTTCAAGAGTGGAACAATATTGTACTGAATGCTTTAATGTTTTTCTGCGTGGGATGGAGTCGACGATGTTTTTATATTTCCTTTTCTTATAAATAACAGTTGCTTTAGCAACACCCAGAACTGGTATTCGAATTCGTTACAATTAGAATTTCTACCTTTTCATGCCATAATTAAGTTCTATATTCCCTTACTATTAAATTCACACATCGTCGCATCTCGGTGCTTACTTTACATAAAGTATTAGGTAAATCAATTTTTATCTTTGAATTCTGACCCTAATCAACATATTTATCGGCCCTTATGTGGGTTCGGTCTACCCTTAGAATAAATACAGGCTGTAATCTACCACCACGCTGACTTTTGGGGCTTTTGCAGATTTCGCTACAGCAAAGAAATCCTTCGCCTGAAAAAGATTTCAAAAAGCCAGAGGTGCAATTGAAACTCAGTCTTCTGACTTAGAACTCCATGTTTAATATTTTTGGTAGTTAATAATATAATAGTAATAATATATATAATAGTAAAAATAATAATAATAGTAGGTACTTACCATGTATACATACCAACGTTTTATCACAATTACGACGGGGCTCTTTTCCCCATAATTACCTTAAAAATAACATGAAAATCAGTGATACTTTTTACATTACGCCACAAATACACAGAAACACAGTGATAATCACACAATCATTAAGTATACTTACTGTACATGTAAATAAGTCGTTACCATAATGATTCTGAATGTTTTGGAACAGCGCGTGTTACGATTACTGTGTCACTGCGAATGTTAGAAAGCAGTTTGCGGTAACAAGGACCAAAACACGAACGTAGAAATTTCTTCCAGTCTGAAGCAGTAGAGAGCAATAAAAAATATACGTAATATACATACATACACTCACGCCTTTCCCATGGGGTAGGCAGAAGCTCAGAATCTCGCACCACGATCGCTGCATACCACTTTCGCCACGTATACGTAATATAGTCATTTCAAAAGCATTTGCAAAGTAGCAATTAATGAAAGCACTGGTGGACAACAACCTCCCCCAAAGAGCCACGAGGACCGGTCCTGCGTCACCCACATTTCAAGCGACCTTTACCAGGTCGTCTGTTGTCCTTCTTGTAGCGAGCCTACCCGCGCTTCGTCTTTCGGTACGCGGTCACCATTCGAGAACTTGCGAGCCCCAAAGTCCACCCGTTCTTCGAGCGATGTGGCCTGCTCACTGCCACTTGGGTTCTTCTACTTATCTCTATTCTATTTATAAAGAAATTAAACTATATGAAGTTGTAAATCTACAGTTATTTGTTATATTATGTACTAAATCATGGTCAAGGATTACTATTAAGTACCTACTGTGCAACAATACTTTACTTTGTATAATCCTCTAATAGCTATTAAAAAGAACTCTAAAACAAAAGCAACGAAATAAACCCATCAATTAAGTGTAACACTAAGTTAATGCGTATATTGTTTGTATTTGAACATAAAAGCAGCTGGTAAAAGCTTTTTATATTAATTAAACTATGCAATAAAACATTGTAATGATGATGGTTGGATTAAAAAAGTTAAGTGGTATAAGGTCGGTACACACTTCATGTGTAAGCCGCTTTTTTAATTAACTTTTAATTTACGTTACAAACGACCGTGTTTACCACTCACTGTGTGGTGCCCGATAAGCCTAGCATAGAAGGTTGTCAATGAGAATACATAACGTAGTTCCTAGAACCACTCCAGTGATACGGTCGCCACTGGGAGGGGATTGTTACAGTAAAATGCTACACATTCCATAATGGTTCTCCTCGCAAAAAAGGGGAGAGATCTAATATCTAAAGTTCTAGAGTTTTTCCGTCACTGTGTGAGCATACGACAAAAGTTCTTGATATTGAACTCCATACCTTTGACTTAATAGTCCACTGGCTATATCACAGCTCCAATTATTTACTACATACAATGTATATACACAACTCCCTATCTCCTAACTGATCTCTATACTTCATTCTACCATCGGTATGCATTATTATTGAAATGGAATAAATATCGTATGTATATAAGTGTGTATGTATGTGTATGCTAACCTTAAATAGCGTGTGTGTGTCATACTAGCATTCGCTGTCTGCTAAATTAATAGCTCAGCCGTGATAAATGTGACTGTATATCGGTCTCGTGCAACGTTCCACGACCAAAACGGTAGTTTTTTGTGTAAAAATAGTGTGTTTGACGTATGACTGTTGCGCCACGTCGCCAGGTAATATGTCACGGATGAGTTTCTATGGCGTTTTATTGCTTTGATAGTTTCGTTGGTGTTTTGGCTTGTTATACATACGAATTTGGGTGTTATATAACGTTTAACATGACACACTATTAGTATTACGCGTGTGACTCCGGAGGGGTAAGCATAGAGACTGGGTTTCATCGAAAACTACTGAAAATTACAAAAAGAACAAATTTGTAACACTGCTTAATGTGAAAATCGTACTCTAGACATCTCAACACGTGAGTTGTTAAGTCTTATTTGCCCTATAATTAGCAATATTGAAAGGTAGTATTACTAGCGACATACATAGTTTTCCAAGTTATTAAACGGTAGAATATTCGGTAGATACAGCGCGAGCGGTCCAATCACCCAGATAGACACGAAAGTCCAACCACTCTAAATAATGTAAATCTAAGAAACATGTTTATTGGTTATATCTACCTATATGGAAAAACGACGTCAATAGTTCCGCATGACTAAAAACCTACTTAAAATGAAAGATAAAGGAAAAAGCAAAAGAGCAAACATCCTCATCCACAGAAACGTAAGTCACGCACAAAAAGCTACACAACTTTGACATCCACTAAATCTTGTGTATCCAGATACAAGTCGATACAAGCGATACAAGTCGATACAAACTGGGGACTCGTACCTTCGCGGATGAATGAAGACGATCAATCAACGTCCACACAAATCGGAGACAGATATATAACTTATTATTTACCTAAGAAGTCAACGGCGACATATTATTATTGAGAATTGTTGCTACGTATTGATGGCGGAGCTTTTAATGTATTGAGTGTCGTTAAGCTCGATTTAGGTTGAAAGTGGGCAAATAACATTGTAAATACCATTAATCCTGTATTCCTCAAAGGCAGAGAATTTCTATTGTATCTGATGTGGAAATTGGTGTATCCACGCATAAATTCAAACTAAGAATTCCGAGTTTTTAGTTAAAATTTCCAAAAATCTGCCGTTTACTGCAATATAAGTAAGATAAACTTAGAATATTCATAATGAATTAATATGAACATACGTATTATACACATATAATACATATATTTTGATATAACAGTAAAGTATCAAATATAATCCCAAATCGAGCGCGATTAAAAATAATTTGCAATTTCCATTCTCATTTCTGAAATTGTGTTCAATAAACGCTCTGATTACTGGCGACCCCTCAACGTCACACCATTCGCCCCATAAATATTCCCCGGTAAAAAACAGTAACTTACTCTCCCTTATTTTTCACGACAACTCAATTTAGTTGCGTAAAATGGGACTGTCAGTGTCAATTTGTTGGCATCCCTGCTGACGTCACCGCCAATTTCCTAGAGTGTCGTCCGACATAGAATACCTAGGTGGCAACCCTGCTTTATAACCTAAAATATTGCGTAGTTTGAATGACAGAAGTGTATGATAAAAAAATCAACCTTATAAAATTATGATATCATTTTCGCAACATACCATCACGCTGTGATTGCCTCGTGTGGCGAGCAGTAGACTAAGATGTCAAAGGTCCTTAGTTAAAACCCAATACATGTACCGCTGACTTTATGCAGTTATGTGCGTGCTTAACACGTGCTCAAACGATTAAGGAAAATTTTGTGAGGAAAACTTGAATGCCTTTTAGATTTTCTCAATGGCGTGTGGAATCTGCCACTAGACTAGCGTAGTGGACTTTATGTGTGGCCTTATCCCTCGTAAATGAGAGGAGACCCGTGCCCAGCAGTGGTACAATATCTGGGATGACCACTACTGAACAAAACCCTCCTTATCCTTATTTTTACGAGTACATTAAAACGTTGAGTGCCGTCAACGTTTTAAAAGCTAGTGCAATGGTCAGTCGATTGACTTCTGCGCAACATTTTGCGGGTACCATTCCTGCACGGAATAAATATATTATGTATGACCTACAGGTAGGTTCCGTGTCTTAGTATTGTCTATTTTAAATATTTTTATTTGTAAACGCATCCACACCTCAGGAGAAATGGCTACGTCCGTTCAACGTTCTTAAAAACAGAAAACCTACAATCTACAAAACGTACAACTTGTTCTATGTTATGAATAGAAGATCAGGCAATTTACTTTTACCCTTAAGCAAAAAAAAAGTCTTTATTTCTTTCATTCCTTCATTGTTCTACTTGCGAAATGTTCCCGCAAAATAACCAGGTACCCTCGAAGTTAGTACATCATCCTGAATTTGATAAAACACCTCGGAGAGGCTATTTCGCTTCCAGACATTGTAACATTCATTTGAAATGAGCTTTTAGGTATAGTTTGATAGTCTTTTAGTTATACGTAGGAGCTTTTTGTTTTTAAACTAAAACTGTTTCGTTGGAATAAAACCTTCTTATTTCATCGGGTTATAGGTATTGTTATTATTTAATAGCGATAAAATCCGTAATCATCATCATCATCATATCAACCGTTAGACGTCCACTGCTGGACATAGGTCTCCCCCAAGGATCGCCACGACGACCGGTCCTGCGCCACCCGCATCCAGCGGATTCCAGCGACCTTAACCAGGTCGTCGGTCCACCTAATAAATCCGTAATAAATAGTTTTATTTCAATGTATTCCTTTTGGAACCGCGCAACTACTTTTTGACAATTCAAAAGTATCTGTAATATTGGTCTAATTGAAATAAATAATTTGTGTTTGAGTTTGTATTATATTCGCGTAAGTGTAAGAAGTCTGGTCGGGTATTAAGCTGTTTCAGTTAATATATTTCTCCGTCGTTTAGTAGTATTGTTTAGAATTAGAACTGAGCTCATCTTTATCAGACATTTCATCTATATTTATGATACCCTGGTATCAAATTTTAAGCGAATAAGAACGGCAATAGAATCATTGACCGGTACAGAACACTGCCTTAGAATAAAATACACTTTTTAAATCCAGTATTAGTTTCAGCAGCCACTAGACTAATGATGTACTATGGATTATTTTTTAAATGCATATCATGTTTTTTTAACTACAATACTTCACCAAACAACAACGAATCTTTAGTAACAACAACAATTTGACCGCCCGTCCGTTGATCTCTTCAAGTATTATACTTAAAAATGTACCTACGTATAGGAAAAACATGTAACAAATCGGCGAACAACCCATCCGCCATTAATAAGAGCTAGTCCTCACCGCATCCTAATCCAGGGCCAGCGGTATTAATCACCAACATAATTAACCCCCACACCACATTGACAGCCAAAGAAGTTTCACTCCAAACGACATTGGAATAAGACTACGATTGCCACAGCCTAGTAACAAGCGAAGTCATTAGACTCGAGTTCGAAAATAAAACACCCTGATATTAAAATCAGACATGAGTATTATTTATATTTGTATATTTATTTCTCAATGGTTTGCTGGTAGAAAATTCCATCTTGTGTAAGCTCCCCTTTGTGCACAACATTTTTAATGTATTATTTAATATTTCTGTGCTGTTTTCATGTGTACAATAAATTTAAAGAATACTGTCTTTAATAATTTTAATCATAATAATAATATAGTGTAGTAGTGCAATAATTTTACTGTATACATTACTCATCAAAACCATAACACAATAATCGTAGCACTACGTACATACATACACTCACCTATTTCCATGGGGGTAGGCAGAAACTACGGAATGCCTACGCGCTACGATCATACCACATACCACTTTTGCCTCGTCCAGTTTCATACATCTTGACCTTACTGACCACTGCACTTGCACTACTGCTACATACTATACTGCCGCATACTACTGCTCAACCACTAGGAGAAATATGAGTTTACCTGCAGATGTAATCTTCTGACAAAGCCAGCAATAATGTCCTACTATTCAAAGGTAGCAAAGCAATTAAAAAGGTAAAACTAACCTTCTCTATATTTTTATTTATTGGTCGCCCAGTCGAATGGTCCGTGTTAGGTAATGTTACAATGAAGTTGGGATCTTTGCACGCACATAAATAACCGCTGCCACTGGCTAATTAGCTGACGATGGTACTGAAGCACGATGGTGAACAAACCAGGAGTATAAGCATATTATGCTTATAGCTATCGAATAATGAATAATTCTACTTACAGAAAAAAATAAAAGCTCTGCAGATAATCTAACATGACATGGCAACAGATTGCTAAGTCATACGTCTTTGACTTACTTGGTGCACTAGCTGCCTCCCGCGGCTTTGCCCGCATGGTAAATAGATAAAAAGTAGCGTATGTGTTAATCCAGGTAATAAACTATATGTATGCAAAATTTAATTCAAATCTGTTAAGCGGTTTTTGCGTGAAAGAGTAACAAACATCCATTCATCCATTCAAACTTTCGCGTTTATAATATTAGTAGGATTAATTGCTGTCAATCGGTAAAGGAAATAACCAATATATAGAAGAAGAAAGAAAATATCGTGAGGAAAACCTGCATGATTTTGTCCCACGGGCTGTGAACTAGGCAGCCGTTGGTGGTGATCTTTTGTACTTCTTCCCATGGTTATGGGCAGACAGAAGTCAGGCTATGCTGCTAAACGATCCAAAAATTGTCGATTTAATAATATAAAGAAACCCATTAATGTCCCACTGCTGGGCACGGGTCTCCTCTCAATTGAGAGGGATTAGGCTGTAGTCAACCACGCTAGCCTACTGCGGGTTGGCAGACTTCACATGCAATTTAATAATATACCGCGATAAAATCGGAAAGAAGTAATTATATTTCAAGCTAAAGATATTTACATATCCACTCCCAAATTGTATTATTAATAAAAGCGATTCACAGTTTTTATTCAAACTATTGAACACAAAAATATTTCTTAGTCCATTTTCTTTAACGAAAAAACATTTCTGAAATAGGTAGATACTCGACTCGATGGGTCGGCTTAATGAGCCGAACAAATGGTTTAGTCTTTGTAATATTCAAATCAATATTATCTGTTCATAGTTTTATAGGCATTTGGGCAAGTGGAATGAATAAACCTAAATACTTACATCAGACGCTTTCATTATATTGTTATAAAGACTTTTTTATACGTAAATACGACATTTTCGATGGTATTTTTATAAGAGAAATAGATTTAATGGACTTCAAAATCAATTCAATTATTATTATAATTATTATACATTGCTGAGTACGGGGCTCCTCTCATTTTAAAGAGATTAAGGTTAGTCCATCATGTAGGTTTCCTCGCGATATTTTCCTTCATCCTTTGAGCAAGTGATAAATATGCACGTAACTTGAAAAGTCAGTGGTAAGCGCCTTGGGAACGTACTCAGGACCTTGACTTCACAGCTGTATAGGTATATAACATTACTAGTACTTTTTTGTTAGTGATGTAATAAATTACAAGTACCTATTATCTACACTTTAATTCACTATATACATTGTATACACACCAGTCATACCTTCGTCTATAAAGTATAGAAACACCGCCCATTGAAAGAAATTTCTCAACAAAAAACAGTTCATTATAAAACTTTTTAGAACACTTTTTATGAAAAGATTATTCAAAAGGACACTCGGAAGCCATAAATCCCGAGTTTTAGCAATAAAACGGGCACAAATGATGTATTACAAGAAGTTTGTATACAAAATATAAACTCGCGTCTATGGTAATAACAAATATTTCGATATTCAACTTTTGGTATTACAAAACTTTATTTAAACATAGAACCTGAGTAGTTGATAGCACAAATAGATGGCATTGGCTACTAAGCCAATAATGACGTCACTAACGGTTGGCTCTCTGCAATTCTATTGGTTGAAACCTATTTGACATAACCACTAATGTCAAAATCGCGCATTTTGATTGGTCGAAATTATAACAGCAGGTGATGCTGTCATGCTATTTTAGCTTCAAATTACTTTCCCCGAGTAATATTTATTTAAAGAATGAAGTTGAAATAAGTAGACAGATGACAGCGAAATTTAATTCTGAAAGTTTCCTTTTTGTTGCGTAACAAAATAGCGACAAAGAACCTTCTGGAAGACATATAATTTTAAAGTACCGTTCTTTGAAGTTTATTATAAAATTATAATATGGTGACAACAAGTCAAGCGTAGAAGTAGGTAGATCATATGTATTACATATAAGATAAGAATTAATTGCATATTGTTTGTGAGTATTACATAATGGCAATTTTTTAACAGCCAATACCGCGGTCTTAACTAAATCGACAGAGCTGAAGTTAAAAGGATTTTCAATATAACCCACAAGTGCTTATATGAAATCTAAAAACCAGACTTTTAGATGGAAAGAGAGCAAGAAAAGTTGTTTGACAAAGTCGTCACTAACTCAATGACTGTCCCACTACTGGGCTCGAGTCTCCCTTTATTTGAGAGGGATAAGGCTGTTATAGTCCACGACGCTAATCTGGTGCAGGTTGGCAGACTTCCACGCTATTGAGAAGACGAAGAGTTTTCGGCACTCAAAGATTACTCAAACAGACAATACATAGGTTGATAATAATAATATTTCTGGACATTATGACACAGCACCATCTAGTTCCGAGCTAAGCAACGAGGCTTGTGTTACGGATACTAGTAGGTTGATATACTACATATATACCTTTTTTTTTGTAAATGCATACATATTATACATACATACATCCATGACTCGGTTACAAATGTTTATGCTCATCACACAAACATTTGTCCCTATCGGGATTCGAACCCGGGACACATAGCACAGAAGGCAGTGTTAACTACCGCTGGACTAATTGGGTCGTCTGATGATGTCGATGGCCATAATGAAACTTTATTAATTGACTTCGCTTCCAATATATGTATGTTTTATTAAATCTGTCAGGCCTATAACCACTACAATCCACTCGACTGCATATGATAAATTACACTTACTTTATTACATGAACAACTTGTACAAACAGTTTTTCGATATACATTTTAATAATATTCCATCATACATTTTAAATGATACTCACTTCAAATGGAATATTAATATTCAGGGAAAAGTGTAGTTATTAAAAACGTGGGTTTTGTTTGTAGAGTGATAAATATTTTAACACTCGTGAGCACTTTCTGATGAAAAGTTTATAATAAATAATATTACTATTTCATGTTAATAGGTTTTTTTTAATTAAAATTATACGTTTATCCTCAAATTCTATCGGATTAAATACTTAAATGTAATTATTGCAATTTTCTGTGAAGTGCATTGCTTAGGCATCCTATAATCCCATAAGTCTACCTCCTTCCCTGATTTATAAGCCTCTATCTCTGAACCAATCAACCGACTCGCTCAATGAACGGTACTGAAAGCGCCAATCAATGATAACTGGTTTGAGCCAATTGCTTGTTAATTGAGGACGTCGAAAAAAAGAAAAAAGACAATTGCAATTCGTCGTCGACGCTGCAGAAGAACAGATGATGGTACCCGCAGGCGATGAGCACTGCCTACCCTTCACGAGTCAATAGCTAGAAGTACAATCCACCCTTGCAGGCTACCAACATGAATTATTTAAGTGCAGGCGGAGACCTATTCTGTGAGCGATACATTGTTGATTTACGAGCGGTCGTAAACTCTCTACTGATAGTAACGTTTAAATGGAGCGATTCCCTTGCCTTTGTTGTTTCATTTCCGATGTTGTGTCGTAAAGATTATCTTTGTTATGAATTGATTGAAGTATCTGAATGACAATTGGTTGATTGCATGAATGAGTTGGATTGAACGTCGGAGTAGAATTCCGATCGGAATAAGTAAACAAACAGAGTAATCAAAGTATGGTGAATGGTACACATATTATTGTCTTGATAACTGCCAGAACTCAAGTCATAATAAAATGTGTTCAATAAGATAATATTGTATCATTCTTTGCACTGGCAAGCGAGGTATTTTCGGTGTGAATCTTTACCTATACACTACATTTGTAAGTCAATTAACGTGCACCTCGATGCGTGTATTAACATGTTAACAATAGTAAACCGTTTCTAGTAACTTTGTACCTAATCGAACCCTTTAACCTCGTCCGACTACTTTACCTTAAGAAATATTTACCGTACGAAGGAGACACCTGTCTCGTATCTCTATCTTTCACGTACTTCTTTTGACGGGCTGAGACACATGACATGTGTCAAACGAGACTAGTTCACAAGATAAAACTCATAGGTTACGCGCACTATTTAAAAAAAAATAGTTTAGCTACGCACAAAGCAATATTTTTTTTAATAGTTTCGCAGATATATAAAAACTCCGTGTTTCTTATCGCATAAAAACAAAAGTCGATAATTTTACACTCATCCCCACAAAGTCCACAGTTTAGAATATCGTCGTCGCGGGTCGTTTCACACGTGACGTTTACGACACGGAGGCGATCGAAGCTAACTATTTATGACGTATAAATGGGCCGTAATTCTGACGTTTCGCCACAAATGTGACGGTTTAGTGTCAATAGATATTAGCTATCGTGTTACAGTGTAAAGATTTAATTATGAGAATAGGCGCCTCGCGTCTATTTACGATGTTTTGGTTGTCAAACAATTATTTACGTGGAATTGAACTTTATGTTGTTATTAATTGAAATAGGAGAATGAAAATTACCTATCTCTATATTATTGCGGAGGATTGATTTAATCGATGAAGTTACGTTAAAAATGTCTGACACCAAAATATTTCTATGCGTGTGTGTGTCAACATCTATGTAATAAAAAGGTAAATAAGATAAAGAATACAAAAAACCCCCTCCGTCTTTATTTTCGTCGGTTAATAATATTAACCAATATACCGCGATAAAATCCGTAAAATGTAGTTTTATTCCAATGTGAAATAATCGCATTAGTTTAATTGACATAAGAACAAAACACCGATATACCTACAACAAAATAATAAGACAATCGAATCCACTCGATAGAATTCGATTCGATAGTCATAGTACCGATTCTACTCGATTGTCGAGTCGGACTAAAAGTTAAAGTTAATCTCGCGAACCAATATTTAAACTGGGAGGAACTGGCGAACCAATAACGCGTGCACATCTAACTTGTAAGAGTTTGTATTGCTAAGTTCTATCTACGAACTTAGAACTTAGAACAGTGTATTATGCTCATGAATACTATGTCGGTATTTTGCATGTGTAATATTGTTTGTAAAACACACATTGAAATAAAAATACTTATTCAATGGCTTTAAGAATCATCCTGGGTATTATTCGGTTTTCTTTTGCAAGGATCTGTATGCGTGTCTTGGGATTGAACTTGAGACTTCACAGTCCACTGGTCATACCACTAGGCTACCACAGCTTCATTTCTTTCTTATTTATTATTAATGAATGTAAATTATACTTAGAATTACCGCAATCAGCTGTTGTTTAATAATAATATAATAAATATCGTATACTCTCAGATTTAGAGCTTAATTCTTACCATTTATTTTCTATTATTTATTTTTTCACAGTAAAAATAAATTTTAGCATTAATTTACACTTCTAATTACATAAATATTAATTAATATGAACCAAATTACAAAGCTTTTCCTTCCCAATATCTTAATAAGGAAGATTTAATTACTACATTTTTATTAGTACCAAAAGGCTCAGCGCTATCATTCATAAGTTGTGTAATAAAGAAAATTTGAGCAATAAAACCCAAGATACGGCCGGCCAGGGAACACGGCCGCCATTAACAACGATTTTGGCATTGTGGCCAAATTAATATGTGCCAGCCCACGCACAATACAGATAACACGCCACAGATCATATTCGCACAAGATCGCGCGATTTGTTATAGTGTGAGTAGGTTATAGTTTTTGAGGAGTTTAGAGCTGTGGTAGCCTAGTGCTGTGACCAGTGGACTGACATGTCAAAAGTTCGAGTTCAAACCCAGGCACGCACCACGGACTTTTCGGAAGTTATATGCGTATTTATCACATGCTCAAACGGTGAAGGAAAAACATCGTGAGGAAACCTGCATGTCTGAGATATTTTCTCGATGGCATGTGAAGTCTACCAACCCGCAATAGGCTAGCGTGCGAGTATAGCCTAATCCCTCTCAAAAATGAGATGAGACCCGTGCCCAGCAGTGGGACCATAATGGGTTGATGATGATAATGAGGTTTTTGAGGAGTTGTAGACAAGGGACAAGAATACTTTGTTTCCTACACAGTCAGGCTGTGGAATAAAATACCTGTACGTCCACTGTTACCATATCTACGTACCGCTGAAAAGAGGGATAGGCTCTCCTAGTATGTCTTCCCTAATAAATATAATCAGGGCGTTCTTAAATCTTGAGTAAATCGAGTGACCTATTTTCATGATAGTGAACTAGTAAAAGCAACTAAGAAAATGCTGTTTTATTTTATATTTGGGTATCTACTTATTACATTGCCTTTTTAACTGTATCTTTAGTCTGACAGTCGCAAAAGTGACTGCTAAACATGACGTCCAACTCTGACTTTGGATTCGTGCCTGGTTAAAGACTAAAAGTTTGCCTTTATTACATTAAACCTAAAGCATACTAGCTGCCTATATCTGTGAGGATACGACGCGTTATGATATATTAGAAAATATTGAAAAAAAAAACATATTTCTTTTCAACTCTTGCGTCTCTATAGTCACTTGATTATGGGTACAATTATCAGTTGTGACTACATCTTACTGTATTATACGTTATTCACCATTGAAAGGGGATAAAATGTTTACGGCGGGAGTTGATTAAAGACCACGAGAAAAGGATGCAATTTGAATACATTCGCTCTTTTGTTAATGCTTGTTTTATGTAGTGTAGGGTAACTGGAAATTAATTACATTTACATTCGCGCTTCTATTGATGTTATGTGTGATGTATGATCTTATCATGTATGATGAAAATTAATTACATAATTGGGAATCATTAGATACATTTTATATAGTAATCTAGTTTAAATATTAATTTGGATCTTATTACTTTGATTTTAAAATTGATTTTCAATAGCATATTCAAATCATTAATTTATGGGCAATTTACGGGAGTAGTGTAATAGCTCCGCGGGTTATTTTTTAAGCGCTATTTACACTAATAGTGCTATTTTGTTTTCGTTATTTTTAACGGCTGGTTTTAATACTTGGTGTGGTAATCTTAGGTACTTTTTGGGGACATATAATGTTATTTTAATACGCGATTATGCTATTCAATGATATATAGCGTTATTGGATTTCGAAATCAAAATTTTGTCACCAAAGTCGGCGTTATTGTTACTTTAAATGTATTTTATGAACAAACCATCAAATAAATAAAAACAAATCAAGTTTTATGTACCAAAGTCTGCGTATAATTATCTCCCAACAACATCTTAGATATATAGTTTTTCTTTTGTTATCCAAATAATATTTTCTTTGCGTAAAGCAATAAATCTCTCAATTTGTCTACTTAATTATTAATAATTCAAGTGTAATGTAATGGTAGACTCAGATTTTCATTAAACAAAAACGGAGGCGTAGATAATCTGATATCATAAAAATGTCTGATAGATGTCTGCCCAATGTCTAGACAACCTGTTATTATCTATAATGAAGATATTAAGAGTTGTGTTTTTAATAAATGTATTGTTACTGTGGATGGGATCCATTAGTGTTGTGACAGTTTGACAACGTTTATTTATCGATATACATATAAATAGATATATTACTGAAATACGAATAGAATTTTACCACTAACTTTCAGGAAACGTATTCGTACATAGTGTTACGCAGAGGTGTACTAATGTACACCCATATTTCGCCGTTATTTTTTTAGATACCGTGTTCTTCTTTTTATCGTGTCAATGGCTAAACAATGTTTGAGTAATAAGTGGCCTCTTAGGTATCATCTAATACGAGCGAACCTATAGCCATCACTCGGGCACGAATCCAAACTCCTAGCTGCTACTGAGAATTTCATTAAAAAACTCAATAACACTGCTCGATCTGGTTATTGAACACAAGACCTCTTGCTCAGCAGCCGCACTTAACCAATAGACCAACGAGACAGGTAATAAGAAAAGGGAAACCCTTTCCATCCATTACTATTCTTCTCGTATCCATATCAGCATTATCCAGTCCTAATAAAACAGAACGCCCCAAACTCTAAACCAATAAACGTCAGGATATCGCTCCGTCAGCGACGCATCGAGTGACGTCACCGTGCAGTTCGTTTTTGACGTCGTCGGATCAAATTCGGACTCCAATCAGCGAGCGCCGTTCCGCTGACGTGGCGTTACGTCACTCACTGATATTGGCTGCATGAAACGTTTGAATTTAGAATACTGTTTTCAGTTGATCGGATTATGATTCTATTTGGTTTTTTTTTTTTTTCAATTTATACACATTACTGCCAGTACCTTCAAATTATCCTGTTGCTATCCTTCAATATCTTATTACTAACCAGAAATTTAAATATTTTTTTAGTAATTAGTTAGAATATTTATTTTAGCAAATTTTTATACGCTAAGTGTTAAGAAATAAATAAAACCAATTTATTTCCTGCAAACCACGATGAGGCTAAACCACATACAAAAGAATTTAAAAATTTAAAGCTGAACACGAAAACACTTATGAACCTCCTTTTCTTTCCCTCTTTAACTTAATGGCATAAGGTAACGAATTATGAGAATAAGAACCTACAAAAAAAAAACAAATATGTACCTAAATTTAATTTTTTTAAATTAATTCATGTAAAAAAAACGTCTAATTTTAACTACTCCAAAAGGGCGATTTATTTTCTGCCCCTCGACACTTTTTCATGGGAAATTTAATAAGCGCGGTGGCATCAATGGGAAGGGAACGCCATAACACCCGGGATATTCTTCTTGCCGTATTACTTGAAAACTGACGCCTTGCTATAGAAATGAGTGAGCTTGTGTTTAAGTTATTCTTATCCATTCTTATCCATTCTTATCCATCTTTATATTTAATTATTATTGTATAGCGAGTTCAACATAAAATGCTGTGCTTACCTGTAATTCAGATGCACGCAACGCTATTGCATTTGTTAATAATTTGTATTATGAATTGTCTTTGTGTGTATTTAGTTGGTTTGCCTAAATAAATAAATATTTCTTTACCTACAAAGGTTATTGTTCATCAATTAATTATAATAATCAATTCAATAGCTGTATTCATAAGCAAAATATAGGCTTTCTAAAGTTACAGCTGTTATATGAAACGAAAAAAAATGAATTTTGGACAAATGGCGATAGGTAACGATACCTACACTCACATTGAGCATACAATTTTCCTACAAAAACACTCCTATGTCCTATTGTCATAGGACAAAAACTGTCCTTCCCCGGGACTCAAACTATCGCCTTACAAAATTCCAGCCAAATTGGTTAAGTGGTTCAGTCGTTACTCTGATTAAACCACTCACAAAATACTAAAAAATACTGTTTAAATTCGCAGATACATCAATATCTATATCACAATCATTATTATATCCCAAAAATTGTATCATTGAACGTTAGCGAAACCTCACAAAAAAAACACCCACGCAACGCAATCGAAGAACATAAAAATATACGTAGGTACAACATTCCGCTACAATAAACATATTTAACGAGTGTTGACTGTTTTGTGAGATACCTCAGTATATTATATGGATGACTAGCATTTACCCGCGACTTAGTCTGTGTTCGAGAATTAGTTATTGTATCCAATATATTTTTCAATCTTGATCCGATTCAGACAGACACACTTTCGCATTTACAATATTAAGTAAGTTAAGTACCTATGTTACCAGAGCTCATTGGGGGAGTGACTATTCTGACAGCATAAGAATTCCGTTTGCTGTCAGTTCAGTAACTCCCTATTTTAAGAAACCTGAACGGTTTCTAATGGGGTGGCGACGCATTTGCAAGCCTCATGTTGCAAATGTCCATGGGCGGCGGTCATCACTTACCATCAGGTGACCCGCCTGCTCGTTTGCCCCCTTATCACCATAAAAAAAATTACAATATTAAGTATTGGTGTATAACGAATTCGTACTGTATTGTGAGATACCTCCGTATACCTATTATATCGATGATAGCTACTCTAATGTTGTATTGTTATAATACGTTTGTCTACAAAAAAGTAGTCGATGACATAACATATATGTATCGGATAGCTTAGTATTGCCATCTTAATTGCACTCGAGCAAAGCCGGAGCAGGTCGCTAGTCTTTGTATATTATATAGGCATATCTTTCGAAGATAAAGCGTTTGTGAAACCCTCTGTCGTTTAAGGCGAGATTGAGAGGAAATTGCCCTAATTAACATGGCGGGCTCAATGAAATTACTAACATAATGATTACAAAGAAAATTAGAACAATACCAACAAAGGAACGTTTGAATATAGAGAAATGTTTCCAATCTTAATTGTCCGAAATTTGTGACGGAAATAATTGTTGAAAATAGGTGCGTAGCTTTCGTTGAATGAAGCCTCGTATAAAAATATGTTTTTATATATAACTTGTGGACCAAGACCGGTCGTTGTGGAAATAAATAAATAAATATTTCCGGACATTATTACACAGCGCCATCTAGTTCCGTGGTAAGCAACGAGGCTTGTGTTACGGATACTAGTTGGTTGATATACTACATATATATACTTTTTTTTTGTAAATACATACACCCATAACTCGGATGCAAATGGTAATGCTCATCACACAAACATTTGTTTATTTGGTTTTTTTGTTATTTCGGACCCGGGCCCCATAGCACAGCAGGCAGCGTTAACTACCACTGAGCTAAACGGGTCGTCAATATTTGGAAATATTTGAAGGGGTTATGTCCAGCAGTGGACGCCATCTCGCATCTAGCTGATATGATGATGATATATAACTTGCTTTTGCTCGTGACTTCATCTGGGTTTAATTAGTAATTATTAGTAATTAGGTAGCATATTTTTTATCCCATCTGCTTATTTATTTATTACGAAAAGTTAACATATAAAAGAGTTTAAGAAATTATTGATTCAAACACCATCAATCTTCTTTTTCGCATCCTTATTGGATGTTTTCCGGAATAAAAACTATTCTAGCAGCTATTCAGAACTCGTCGTACAAAACCGACTTTACCCAAATCGGTCCAGCAATAAAAAAAAATAAAGCGTGAAGAAATAACAGACGGACAGATACGCATTTATAATATACATAAAGGTATTGTTATTTGATATATCACGAAAAATTCTCAGCAAATAAACTCGCATTAATTTATTTCTGCGAGATTTATCAGGAACAATGAAGATGGTAAGAAAATACTGCCTTTATTATTACCTACGTGCATGATGCCAAAAAACATACGATACCTCCAAACAATGCAATCAAAATTCCCCGAAATTTCCCCATATATGTGCCTTACATCAGCTCACGTCCGTACCGCGTTATACATTTACGCAACATTTTTCCGGCCTCCCCTACCATCATTCCCCCCACAATATCGATACCGTGATTTATTTTTGTTTTCACGTAGTTGAATAAGTCGGAATTATAAGGTTGGGACCGCGTTATGGGCCATAAAACCTATAATGACTTACCCGTGCCGTGACGCAGGTAGTATTTATTTTTAAAAAAATACTCGCTACCTACTGAAAAAATGTATGTATAATTGTTTTGGAGGTGTAACGTTATATGTAATTGCTTCAGCATGTGACTGATAAGGCTTTAAGAATTGATTGTATTAATAATATATAGCTTTAAAGAGAACAAAATGTCATTCTATATTGAAACTAGCTGATGCTACTAGCTAGGTTGGTGATAGAAGAGTGAAAATGACGATTATCGACGATATTACGAGTATAAATTTTATATACATTTAAAATGTTACTCCCAAGATAGTAATATGCTCATTAGCCATTTTTAAACTTACCATTCACAGCGTAAAACAAATTATATCTTCATAGCCGAGTTGGAAAAAAAATAAGTCTCTAGTTTAATTTAAACTTTTTTATTCTAAGAGAATAAAGTTCTGAGAACAGTATTATTTATTTAGCCAACAAAAACTCTGGAGATGAAAAAAATATTTGTATACCATTCTCGGATGAATTTTCAAATGTAACTGAAATAGTGAATGTATTTTACACCAATACTTTTCATTTTATAAATAAGTGTGTTCATAGTCTCACAGTCATACACACATACACTTGAGGCTTTTAAACACACTTTTTAACGTCGATCGTTTTTCAGAAATAGAGACTTTGGGGGAGGCCTACGGTCAGCAGTGGACGACAATAAGCTGATATATAATAGAGCATGCTTTGTTCTGAAAAAAAAAATACATAAAAGATGTTTAACAACATAATAAAACGTAAAACTGATATTAAAGAGCTACATCCCTAATTCAGACAATAACCTAACAGCCTTAAAGCCCTCACTTCCTGATATAACATCTACCTATCGTTAAATTGAGATAACTGGGGAGCATTTGTGAAAAGGAACGGCAGGTGGCATTCGACAATATCGCTCGGGTGAAACAATGCGAGATCGGGTGCGGAGAGGTACGGGATGTTCGCAGGATGGTTTATCAAGGTGTTTGGACCGCTGTCTCGGTTGTAACTTCGCTTTATTACGTTATCAGGCGATGTTAGTGCCAGTAGGTATGAGGTACCGCAAGGTGCGAATCTTGGACCAAGTTTATGTCGAGTAAATGTGCGATGCTACAATTTCGTGTCTAAATGAATTTACACCTGACAGTCGTGAGTCAGCGTCGTCAAGTTGTATATATTAATTTATGGAAACAACAATATGTATTCAATTTAGTGTCTAGACCAAGATTATTCAGGTCTTCGAAAGTAAAGATAATTGTAAAGCCTTACTAATTATTCATTGTTCTCTAAATTTACATATAAGGGAAAATACGTGTAAAACAGTGGCACAAAATTTCAATGATACTGGGACTAGACACTTTGGAGGGTATGGGGGTGGGGGGTGTAAGGCTCAGGGATGTCACGTGTGTCGTTCCACTAATTGAGCGTAAAGTAAACCGCTGTCAATGAAGCGATGCGTTATTATTCCAAACTTGCTTCACCAAATATTATTTCGCAATATTCTAAAGGAAATTGAACTTTATATCATCTTGATAAAGTTGACTTTGACACAAATTGAAGAACCTTTTATTATTATGTGAATTTTTACTGAAAATACTTACTGCTGCAGCTATTTCAATAGACAATTGTTTTATATTACACGTTAAATGAAATAGCATTGGCATACTCTTTATCTATATTATTAATATTATGAAGATAAAAGATTTGATATTTCGTTTGTTTGTATTAGATAGACTCCGAAACTACTGGACCGATCTGTATAATTCTTTCACCATTAGAATGCCACATTATCCGTTATGAACATAAGTTGTAATTTATTAAAAAAAAAGAATTAGTGATTAAATACCGAAGCCAGGGCAAGTCGGTAGTTTCTAAACAATACACTCTGCACGCAATCTCTGCAAGTACTCTTTCCCAATATAAATGTATTCTCTTCAACAATATACGTATTCCATTAAACACTTTTCCAGACATCATTAATTAAGTACATTACCAAAATTCATTTCGAATTTTCACAGCGCATAAGTAATTAAAACCGCGGCTGTAAATACCGACTCTTGACTGAATGAATCTAATATGTTAATGTTCCCACACTTTGTTTAGTTTAGCCAATTTATTGTTAGTAAGGAAACATACGGCTATTGCGTGCTAAACATTATCGGCTGTTATTTTTTGTGACTATAAAAGATAATAATCAAATACAATCAATTTTGAGATCTTCAAGTTACGAGTGAATAAGTTTCATCTAGGAAAGCTTCATCTTAGCCTACTTGTCACATTGTCATTTACCATCGGGTGAGTAGGAAGGGAGTACAAAAATATACTAATGTTTATGTAACTAAGAGTGTGTCTAAAGGAATATTTTACGAAAAGTATCGGAGTATAATCGACAGCACGAGTCGTAAGTTGAGTGATCGGCTTCTGCGCCGTGTGTCGCCAGTTCTATCCCCACACAGTCCAAATGTATATATATACAGCCTACAGGTAGATGTTTCGGTTCTGGGTGTTTTTTTGGGAGTGGAGAAATTTCTAATTTGAGGCAAAGTTTTTAGTAAGAATAAAAAATACAACAAAAAAATCGTGTCTAGAGGTTATATATTACGCAAAGTATTACACAATAATTTGTATGGATGCCGAAAAATAGCTCTATGTTAATAATAATGATCTTTTACATTGATAAAATTTCATTAAAAAGATTATCTTCATTTAGATTTTATTTTTCTGTCTAGCTTTATTTCTTTGTCCAAATATGACCTTCTTGTAACTTGAAATAGAACTACTTTTTACATATTTTGTCGTGGTATAATGATATTATATTATGTATAACGTTTCGGATCTGTTAGAGTATTTGTGGTCCAAATAGACTGAGGTTTGTTTGCTTGATCTTATAATCACTAACAGCTACCCCACATTTTTATTATTCATCCAATTAGTCCCAAAACGAGATCTATATGTCCTTTGATCATGGAGTTTGCAAAATTGCAAAATAATATCAATTCTAGTAACATGTTTAAGTGGTTTTATGTCTTCAAAAGAACTATTATCTCTATTGCATCGTTCTAATCCATTATTACGGCCCTGTTAAGTCATTGATCAAATATTCTTTGTAAACGTGAGTGGCACAAATAAACGTGCCCGCTACGACCGCTTGCCTGTACATTTTCGAACTTAAACTGTTAGTCTGATTAATATGCAGGACTAATTAAAAGGCGTCGTAGTTAAAGCGGGCACATCGAAACGGTAGGCAACGCTACTTTTCATTTGCGTTTCACTGAAAACATTCACGGCTTAGGTAAATTGTAGTGATGCTTACGAATTGTAAATGTCTACAATAGAATATGTCAGCAGTTGGGAATACCTTGCGGCACCCCTTGGGAGACTGGGTTTATTAATGTTGAATGTTCAGTATTCGATTACTTATCGTCATTATGGAGTCGACGTTCGTGCTGTTGCTAATGCTATCACATCTAAGCATTAAATCATGAGAGGATTTGATACTATGTACATAGATTATGCATCTCATATAGAAAATACAATTATTTTAGACAGTAATTTCTATTATTCGATCACAGTTTCCAAAAAAATATATTCGGTTAAGTTCATTGCAAATTTTACAAACCCAGAACGTAATAATGATAAACATCATCAAACCCTCATGATAGCTACTGGTCCACAAGCCTGGTGAAATAATTAAGATGAATTCGCGGGTGATACGGCACATGGAGGATCGCGACTCGTAAATCCACGATTATGTGCCCCGCGCGAACGTTTTAATGAGCCGTGCCGACGACTAGGGTTGTTGCAAGCGAAGATAGTTAAAATGTATGTATAGGCTGATGCTGCTGTTGTATTAACTGTAAAACATAACAATAAATGATAAAAAGATTTGGCAAATCGGTATATTAAAGAATTCCGACTATCAAGGTTTTCAAAAGATAAAGTAATAGAAATATTTTCATTTTATAGGTTGATAATAATTCATAAAGTCCATTATACAATTCTGATTAATAGCCTATAGCTACAATACAGTTCATTTGTTTTAATAAAACTAAAGTATTATAGCAGTATGATTGAAAAGTCATACATTCGGTATAATATTTCGTTGATAATAATTCGATCGATTCTAAATTGGAACATACTTCCCCTGTTCTTGTAAGTCGAGTGTTCATCACATTATACACATTATTTCTAAAGAAAAGTTGTCCATTTTCCCGCGACAACCCTCCGCCCCATCCCCTGTGAAGCGATAAGCCAGCGAATTGCCGGCAACTTGAGACATCTACAACACAGATACAACATACATACATACACTTGCAAAGTTTCGCAAAATTGCTCTCTCAAAATTCAGTCTATCATTTTGAGCTGCCATGCATACAGATATTTGTGTTGTATTCCAGATTTATGCTTCAAGCCATATCAGTCGAGCAGCGTTAGATTTGATAGTTACACACAATCTTCGTAATACCCTAGATTGATTGCAGCCCCAACTGACATAGACGGAATCGTATGATTAAAGATGTCAATAGGTTGTCAGAAGACGTCCACAATTGAATAGAGGCTCGGCTAATAGACTGCTTCAGTACACCACCCTATACCGACGTATCCGTGCGAGTGTTTCCAGGTCAACGGTCCATCTAATTTTCCACTGGATGATCACCTGCCGACAAAATTGTAAGAAAAAATATGGCGAAAGAAATCCGGGCAAAATATTTTTTATTTTAAAATAACCGAATTTGGATTTTGTAACGATACTGATCTTATTATTTTCTTTACATTCCATACCTAAAACAGTAATAAATATCTGCAATACACAGTACAGCGTATTATGTAAATGTTATAAGCCGAAAAAAGTCCAAGACAGACAATATGAAATAAGTTCCTGTGCGAAAGGTCAAAAACCGGCCAAATTGGGAAGCGAACTCCTCAGGCGTTTTCCATCAAGCCTGCCTAAATAAACAATGCCGGCTATATTTTATAGCGGCTAAAAATTTCCAGCCACCGAGCAATTCCTCATGCAGATTAGAAAACTTTTCTAATAACCAATTAAGTTATAAGTGATACTCCGAAATGTTGTTTAAAATTCATCAGCTCCAAAATTTATATGTTTTAAGCTTAATGTTCCGACGCCTTTCGTCGGTATTGCTCTTTCTATAATGAGCTATAATAATTTAATACGCAAAGCTCTTTTACATTTGAAGCGGTTATGTTAAAATGGGTCAGCTGTATTTTAATAAATACACTTTTACAGAGAACAGTGTTAAATCGGCCAGCTTGATTATCACTTACTATGGCATCATTAAGAGCCAAGCATTCATTTTTGTTCCCATTTGTATTCACCCTGCATTGGAAACAGTCATCACTTAACATTTTATTTCCCATTTCCTTAAAAACCCTTAAAGAAGCGTTATCATTTTGAAAATGTAGATTGCAGAGATTATCTGACTTCGCCAGTTTTTAGAATACGAGTGGATTATTTGGAGACTGGATCTACTGCTATTAAACGGAGTGTCGGTCGTAAAAAATAAATAGTATGCAATATCACGTAGATAGGATAGCACTAGTAATCCGGAAAGTATAGCTTCATAACTCCGAGTATATGACATAATATGTATAAAGCAATATGATATAATTCGAACTCGCTCGACGCTCAAACGCTCTGACAGGAAATCGATAAGGCAAAGGTTGTGGTTAGTGCCTGTGTGCCGTATTGGAAATCTGTCTGTGTATTTATACGTATAAATTGGATAATTTCGACTCCAATATGTACCTACAGGTCATGTATGTGGGTGCAAGTTAATTGCAATTTCGACGCAACACGCAATGTATAGAGCGATACTAGAAGCTGTATCTAGGTTTCGAAATCCTTGTACCTACAAAGCATATACACGAATCACGTCTTTCACAAGTAATCTACTCAAACTGTATTGATCAATTCTTAAGCTCTATGCTTGCGTTGTTTAGTGTTATTTGATCTATTGCAGTATCAGTTTTAAGAGTTTTGTAACTTTGTTATTATCTACTATAGTCACCTATTTCAACATTTAACATAACTATTGTAATTCATAATATATAATAGAACAAAATAATTCTTCAGTTATAATTAATAACATTCATTTCTGTTAAATAAATATCACACAGCTTCAATATACGTCATTTGCAAATGACTTTCCCAATTTTCACACCCATTTCACTCCATCCATAATTTTATCATTCGCAAAAGCAGCGAAAATTTTATATCTCCAAAAGCATTTAACGTTTGGCCTGCAAAATAAGGACAGTGGTGCACTGTCCGCTGAGTTGCTCAAGATTTATGACCATATATATCATCTGAGGTCTTCCTTTCCCTGACTATAATGCCTAAGGGTAGAACCAAGCCAGCCTTTAAACAAAATATGTGGTGTTAGTATCTCGTACATCCACTATGGGTTACTCGAATAAACACCTATACAAGCATTTAATCGTTACATTCCCAAATGGTACCAGCTCGATACTGTAAATTGTCGAAATTATTCAACATTAAGGCTATTAATTCTAAACTCGGGAAGAAACTCAACACCTCCCATTTAAGTATACGTACTTAGACCCATAAACACAATGAGAGAAAAACAAAAGATGGAAAATTCATCGAGTACCCTGCAGTGTTGGAAGTTCCCCAAACTTACTCGTACATAATCCTCATTTTTTTCCTGCGGGTCGGTCCCCAGTGTATAGGGCTCTAGAAAAAGCCATTTTCCTAAGAGCCTCACAAAAAACTGCGATGTGCAAAACTGACGTCGACCGCTGTGTGGGGCGAACGAACGCGTGCGATGTTTCACTGGTAAAAAACATTAATGTTTTATGTCAAGTATTTATCGACAACCTTGTAATGATATTGTAAGATTATTATATTTGCGCCTTAGCGGCTCAACTACATGCATCGGACAGTTTCAAGTTTTACTTGATTTATGATCGTTTCTGAATGCTGCTGTGTATATATTACAAACGTTAACCGTCAAATCCTAAGTTAGTAAATCAGCAGTAAGTGATTAATGTTTCTACTAACGCATTATGTGCGTCTAATTACCCAATAGTTTCTTGTTATTGATACTATTAATCTCTTTGCCTTCGAACTGTTCGGTGTTGAGTTCACTGTTGGTTATTTAGTTCCTAATAATATAAGAACAACGTAAACGATAAATTATTGTTCTTATGTAATACTGGAAGCACTTTTCTGTGTTCCGTCACATGATGTTAAAATCAATCAATTAAAAACAAGTATTGTATTGGCGTAGAGAACATGAACGCAATCAAATAACCGCTGAGCGTTGAGCGCTCTATTTCTAATAAATATGAGAAACATCTGATTGTTCAGTGACAGCAATTATAACAGCCAACCACTGACTTTTCGAAGTTGTGTGTGTATTTATGTCATGCTCAAACGGCGAAGGTAAACATTATGAGGAAACCTGTATGCCTGAGAGATTTTCACGATAGCGTCTGAAGTCTGCGAACCCACAGTACGCTAGCATGGTGGACGTCATACCACAATCACTCACAAATGAGTGAAGATCCTAAAGAGAGAGATAATAAAAATGGGTTGATGACGATGATCCGATTGTTCTTGTAAAGTTTTAACATTACTATCTCTTGTTACAGAGCCTGGAAGAGCGAGAGAAGAGGCACGTTAGTCACAAGGAGCAACTGGCGAGGGAGCAGCGTTACCTGCAGCGGCGGTTACACCAGCTGAGTGACGCCCCTAGAGACTCAAGACTATCCGAGAGTTCGATGACGCACACGCATACAACGCGAGCGGACTCGCTCTCGTCCTTAGAATCGTCCTCATCCGGTGTGTCCACGGCGGAGCGGTCGCCCTCCTCAGTATCTGAAAGTGGTAAGTCTTATTTCCATACACATTTTACAACAAGACTGCTTTCATTGGTTTTATTGTTTTTGAGGTAAAGCTAAGTAAAGAAATTTTGAATGGACACATTATTTAAGTTTCAAAAGTATTATAAGTGATATTACATACAGCAAAAAGCGACTCAGAAATGAATAAAAATTTAATGAAGTCTTTTAATAACTACGCTTGTACATAATAAACTATTACGACGTTTTTACGAGACCCGTTTCCTTTACCATACAGCGGCGCATAAAAGTCAATAAATATGACGATAATATATTTTCTCTTTATCACATTTTATTTCTCTGTAATTATCCCAGGCATTTGATTGTGTTGTCTTTACTACATTATTAGTTATCTCATCTCTATGGAATAATTAGAAACGGTTGCTGGCATCTTCTTATTTCGTATTTTATTTTATAATAGAAAGAGGCGACGCTTATTTGAAAGAGGTCTCTGGGGTCCGTGTTCACAATGGGTATTCCACAAGGCTTAATTCTAGGCCCATTTTTATCTCTTACTTATTATGTAAATCTCCTTATCACTCGAGTGGTAACCAAAAAATAGGTGGCGACTGTTGTTTTTATTCGCGACGTTTGTTTACTATCTACAACGATGCTATTATATTTTATTTAAAATGTCATTATATTTTACAATTATCCTCCCAATTATTAATAATTGTACTGTGCCATTTAGAATTATATACTTAACCTCTATTTAATTATTTAGGAAGTTAAAGTCGCAAATGTTCGAAAAAGTAATATCTTTTGCTACGGCCTTACAATAAAAAAGCACCATACAATAAACAAATGACAATAACGAACAAAGCCGAAACGTGCGCAATTATTTCGGAAACAAAGAGGGATTTTCGGGAAATTTAAAACGGCGAACAAAACAAAGTAGATTAAATGTTGAGCTCCTAATGAAAAACGGGTAAGCCTGCGCTGTCTAGTACTAACTAAAATGACAGCCGCTGAATGCCGCTGAATTCGCTGTAAGCCTTCGTGCATCCGCTGAAGAGAAACACCGCGAGGTATGTAAGGGGTTTAGTAGAACACCAAGACCGCCATTGTTCACTTGTTGACTGTTTTAGTTTTATTCGTCTAATTAATTAACTAAATGAGTATCTTTCTGTTTACGTGGCCGAGTGGTTTTTATACTTGGAATATTATTACTATGACAACAACTACTAACAATGGCAAATGACAAAAAAATACCACGTTTGAAATCTACCTCTCTCTAGCCCCTTCTGAAATAAAGGGTTCATGGTTAAACTACCTTGAATTATAAGTTTTCTCCGCTTCCCTGAAGCCCTGGCGGCCTATATTGTTACCTTTTATTTATGCATTAACTTCAGCAATATAACTGTCTCCACCACACTCATTTTCAGGGCGGGAAAACCACATAAATTCGTAATCCATTGTCGGCCGCCGTCTTAAAAACTTCCCCAGTCTTCTAACACCAGTCTTTATTACGTTTTTATTCGTATCGGATTGATATGGTAAATAGGTGGGCTTTATGTATCGCATAAATAGTTATTTCTTTTCTATTAATCGTCTCATTAATGGGTAGTTTTTATAACTTTCTGGTCGTTATTGCGTACATTATGTAGTGCATTGTAATATGTAAATTTATGATTCCCTAGTATGATCGGACTGGACCATGAAGTCAGTCTCGAATATGACGCAAATTATTATTTATCACCTGGTCAAAACTGTAAAGAAAAACAGCGTGCGGAAATATGCATACCTGAGAGATTTTGTTCACGTGTCTCCCAATCCACACTAGGCTAGCGTGGTGGACTATAACCCCTCTCTCTCAAAACTAGAGGAGACCCGTGCCCAGCCATGTGACAGTAATAGGTTGATGAGATTGCACTGCGAAGCTTACATTGCTTATGGTTTACAAAACTATATCTTATTGTAATTGGAGTAAGTGTCATTCTCGTCTATGAATTGTACGGGGTGTGTTTTTACCCTATTTCCTTAAGGATAAATTATAATGATTAAACGGAGAACGATCGTGTATGATGTGTGTATGCATCGAGCTGTCACAACCACGCGACTACTGAGCTGAGCGCAAAGTCCTGACTCCGATTTCAAATTGAGCCAAATGTTATTGGATTTTAGTATTAAATTCTCAATAACAGCTCGAAATCTATATTCGTGTCAGTTCAATGGCAGTACGATTGCATGATTCCTTCTCAGCCTAGCTCTCTAGGGGTGCAGTCGTAATGGTATTTTATTTATGTTTTATAGCGATAATATACATCGTTTAAATAATCTCCGATACCGTGAAACGTGATTTCAGGATCACATAATTAACTCTGCCTTCGATGAAATTATTGAACCATTATTTCTTTCAAAACTAGACTCTATTTATAATTCCATAGAGTTAACAATTCATATTGACGTCCAATGCGGGCAGCATTGCTAATTAAGGGCGTGCGCACATCGCCGACGGCGGCGGCGGGGCGCAATCGCATTACGGTAATCGCGTATGTGAAGTGACGCGAAGCGACCGCCGGACATATATTGCGTTACTCGCCTATATGCGTCTGAAACTAGACAATTTTGTTGGTAAATGTGACGGAAAAAATATTAACATGCGTCGATTGCCTTTTGCATATTTGGATGTACTGTGCTGACATCTATACGAATATAATAAAGCTGAAGAATTCGTGCGAACGCGTTATCTCAGGTATTACTAGTCAGATTTGAAAAGATCTTTTTGCATTTGATAGCATAGTTTTTGAGGAATGCTAATTATATGCATCACGGTAAATCTTTACGGCTCTGGAGAACACAGCTAATGTTTTATAATAAGGTTAGATTTTTCTATACTCAGTAGCTGCTAGTGATTGGATTCGACTCAGAACGTCCTGGATTTTTTTTAGACATTAAAATAATAATAAATCCCATTTAGATTTATTTTCGTGAGTAAATCTGTATGCCTGAAATATTTCTTGTCAGCATGTAAATCTAACAAGCATTGGACTAGCGGGATGGACTATAGCATAATTCCTCTCATAAGAGAGTAGGTCAAATGAAAATATAGTATATTCTACATAATCTCAAAAAAACAGAACAACAGAACGTTTTGAAATTACCAGAAACACATTAAAATTATGCCATTAGCACGAACCGCGGCAATTAATCAGTTCTTATAAAAGTGCTATCCCACAGTACAGGTAATAAACGCGCCATCCTATTCATTAACAAAGTTTACGAATTAAAACTGGTAAACATTTTGAATTATATCCTCCACGCTTTTATAAGGCAACACTGAATTACGAGATATTTCAGCCCTACAATCGGGTAATGGCACAGAATAAATAATGGTCAAATATTCAAACGGTACTCAATTTGATGTAATAATCCATACTATACTATATTTGCTATTGTAAATGCGAAAGTGTGTCTGTCTATCTCTCTGTTACCTCTTGTAACCGCTGAACCGATTTTGATAAAATTTGGTATAAAGATAGTTTGAGTCCTGGGGAAGGACATAGGATTATTTTTATCCCGGAAATCATTTCTTAAACGGGGGAAAAGGGGGATGGAAATAAAATTACTAATTTTAATGAATGAATGATTGAATGATTGTTTATTTCTGTAAATAGATCTTTTTAAAGACACTTTTACAAGTCATGTAATTTTTTTGTATATCTAGTTGACATCGGCATTTCCTAACTGACGACCTCTGAGAAGAAATGCCGAAACAAACTTAGAGAATCATGATCTTTTTTACAGTCCAAACATTTTGGTTACAATATGTGAGCCTGACTATGTAGGTTAAAGTCTGAGATGGCCTTTTGAAGAAAGCACCAGTGCAGCTTTGAGTTGACCTGTCCATACTGACAGCACGCATACGTCAGCCATCGTTTAGCTCAAACCATTATTGTGGGAGCTTAACGACCCGACGCACGTCTATGCAAGATCAGCGGGACACACAGACGAAGACGAACACAGTCACAGACGAAGTCGCGGGCAAAAGCTAGTAATATATATAATTTTATTTCCATATTTAAGTACATTGTAGGAACAAAAGCATTATCCATTAATACAGCAAGTAAGCTCTCAAATACAGTTCCTCTAATGTCACACTCTTAACTATGTAACTTTTCTTCTATTTCTTTTTAATTTTGTATGAGAGTATATTTCTTTTGCATCAAATACATTATTTTCTTTCTTTCTTTCAAATACTCAATTTTTTCTCAATTTTGAGTAACAGACGACGTCAATAGAGATAAGAGAAACGACGATAGTCCACCACGTTAGCCTAATGCGTGTTGGCAGACTTCGAATAAATATCTCAGACATTCCTCACGATGTTTCCCTTCACGGTTTGAGCATGTGACAAGTACGGATATGAATTTCGATTGGCCTTGGGATCGAACTGGAGCAGTTTGGCTTCAGAGTCACCGGCTATCATAGTAATAATGGGATTATTTGGAGTGTTCAGGGTGTGATTTTACCCTACTTAATGATACACAGGACACTGTTTTTGTTGGCGGGGGAAATCTTCAAACAAAGTCAGGGGAGTGCACAGTTCTTACGTCATAAGAAGCACTTCAATGGTCAACATCACCACATGAAAGACGGTCCTATAAGAGACATACACCTACTAATGAGCCTATTCATTATAACGATGGGATAAAAACACACTCATTGAATCATCTCCGAAACAGTTGAAAGTGGATCTACGATAATAGAAATCTTTGCCTTCGATGAAACAATTGACTGATTCTTCCCCATGAATTTCAACCGTATTTATAATACTGTAGAGTTTACTACAGGTTGTGTGGTAAATACTACGGATGGTCGTAGTTAAATATTGAATATATGTATGTAGGTATATTATAGTTTTTAGTAAAATGTTTCCTTAATGTCTTTTCGTCAATCCAATCTGAACATGACATATTGAGAACCTATTCAGTCTACTTCTTATAACATAACATAACATATCATCACGCCTGTTGTCCCCGAAGGGTTAGTCAGAGGTGTACTTAGTAATATACATCCATATTATTATGCTGGCATGAAATGTGGATGTATATATTAGTAGGTACACCTCTGCCTAACCCTTTTAGGTCCCATAGGAGATGACCTTATTTTATTTTTTAAACCACACTGGTAGCAAACAAGCATTGCGATCAACCGGGTATAACGAATCCAAACTGCGAGCTGCTACTGAGAATTTCATAGCAGAACCCCAATAACACTTTGCTTGGGCGGGAAATTGAACCCACAACCTCCTACGCAGCAGTCACACGACCACTAGACAAACGAGGCAGTAGTTTTATCAACATGAATATGGCGACATAATTTTTGCGTCGCATTATCTCGCGTCTAGCCTTTGTTTTGGCTTAAGATATGCGACGACATAATTATTTCGTGGCGCGCATGTCAGCCTAGGATCCTTACGTATATACATACATATGTATATCCCCCACTACAGCTTGTAGGCACTTCCAGCTCCCCACATCCGTGTCGCCACGGAGCGTCATTAGCGCGGGTGATTTACGAGAGGCGGCGGCTTATCGGGCTCTCTCGCACCGAGTCGCACCTCGCCGCTTATTAATTACAGCTAGCGAACGCACGCCTGATAGGACAGAGACCAACGTATGAGACGCTTTTTTTAACGCTTTATTCAATAAACTCCATAGCTATCAATTTAAGTGGGCGAGATTTCTTGCCCATCACAGCTATCAATTTAAGAGAAGTAGTGAGATTTTTCGCTCAAATTGAGCTGCCCGACCGGGGAAGTGTCAAATTGTAAGTTCCACACTCAAATCCAAGAGGTTTAAGTGGCATTATGGAAAAAACAAATTGTTGTGAATGTGTTTATGATAAATATTAAAAAAAAGTACTTCCGTCTTACAGAAGACCGCAGAGAAACATCAATGTAGTTGTGTTTCTGCGAGTAAGTTAGGTTGCCAGTACTCGAAAGAAGTTTGACTATTCTGACAGCAAGGGAATCCCATTTGTTGTCAGTGTTAGTAACTCCCCTATTTTAAGGAACCTAAAACGGTTTTCACAGATTCGGTAACGTGCTAGCTTCACCTCTGATGTTGCAAATGTCTACAGGGTACGCAATCCCTTTACTAACAGACTGGTCGTTAGCTTGTTTGTCAGCCTCGCAGTATAAACTAATATTAAATTCAATAAACCCTTCGTAAGAACATACATTTTCCAATTACCAAATATATCTATTCTATGCCTTTGCATTGAGCTAATTTAGTCAAAATTGTCTTGGACTCTGTTTGATTAGAACAAAACTTAGGTTATAAAAGTTAATCATATTTAAAATATTTTCCGCGATAAAAATAAATAGCAAAAGAATAAGATATATTTACCTAATAAATTAACAAAACACGTAAAATATCCCAAATATCAAGGAAGACGGAAGAGGAAAAATTGTTCGTCTACAGTAAAATATCGTTCCTTATCATCATTTACGTAAAAAATACCCGGATTATCCGCAGCTAAGCCGAAATTATCTGATCTCGGTTGTGCCGATAGGGGGCAGCGGAAAAATTACAGAAATATCTCTAGCAACGAGCAGCACAGATAATAACTGTAAGAACATCGACTTAACAACACTATACACGTTTATACACGGTGGAAAGATTTAAAAAATAAAAGCTACCATTGAAAAAATATTTTTACTTTATGGAATAAATATAAAACATTAAGCGGCGCTTTCCCTCTTTAGAATACAGAAACTCACCTCTTTGTGCTTTATATATTTGATTCTATCTTTGATATTTTTTTACGAATAGGTACTGAATTATTAAATGTATCCAAAATTCTTGTCAATCCATAACATCCCATCCCGTATCAATGTCTAACCTAATTGTACTGTTTTTCACTTACGGTAGAATAATATTTTATCCCATTGCTGGGCAAGAAAATCCTTTGTTCGGTTTTACCCGCCTTATTTATGTTAAAAGACGGGTAGGTACGAAATGTTAAAGGGTGTTCAATTATGTATGGCACCTTCCGCGTGGATATATTTAGAAAAGGAAAAAGTATTCGCCCTTTAAGTAGGTTCGTTTGCTTTTTAAATAAAGAATAAGTTCACAAATTGATGAACAATGACAGGATCAATTCTTCTTTAAAAAATCTTGACTAAATCTTCAAAGTTTGCCTTTATATAGGAACTAGGCTAGCCGCCTTCTTCTGGAGGGATGTAACCAGTGGAATAGCTATCAGCTAGAAATAGATATTTAACCAAAACGATAGCACGATAGGCATTTCTTGACTGGGCATTCAGCTTCTTGGCGTGGAATAGCGGGTTTGACGACCGCACGTAACAAATACATATTTATATTTAATACATATTTATATATAATTCTAACACACACAAATACATTTAGACTTTTGTGTGTGTTAGAATTCGTGTTTCCAAACGCACCTACGGTCTATTTGTAAAGCCTAGTATTTTCCAAAGTTTTTAAATTCTTCTTCTTAATAAAAAAAATATATACTAAAATATAGCTACCCTACTTTAATCTCAAAGAAACAAAACTCCTTGCATCTACACCCAAAGATATATATCACGCCGATAACTTCCCAAACAGAGGTAAGTTTCACACTTTGCGTGTCCAAATATCATGTAGCCTGCTTCGAAGCACCCTTGCCCTGATAAGCCTTTCGTGTTCCGGTATTATCAGTGGCCTGAGGGTAGCTGCGAGGCGCTCGGTCGCTAATTACCGCAACTATCCAAGTTTAATTAGGTCGCAACACACTTGTTTATGTTCCTGGTGTATGAGGACACTTTTATATGCAGCGCCAGTTAGATGTGTGGGAACAGGAATGGAGGGTAGATGGAGATTTTTTTTTGCAAAATGAAATTATCGTCGGTTTTAGAAGTAGTTTTTTATTGTAATGATTTGTGTACAGTAAAAGATTTAACGTAGATACGTAACGTAACGTAATAGGGACACTTCAAAGCTCTAATGTAGGTTCCACACTCTAAATTGGAAATTCCTATAAAATTACCTTTTAGACATTTAAATACTCTACCAAGAATGAAGTCACTATTCTAATAATTCCCCGAAGTATTCATGAATTGAGTGACTTTATTAGTAGAAATATTCGAATGTATCAA
The DNA here is from genome assembly GCA_905163465.1 of Craniophora ligustri. Taxonomy (NCBI): domain Eukaryota; kingdom Metazoa; phylum Arthropoda; class Insecta; order Lepidoptera; family Noctuidae; genus Craniophora; species Craniophora ligustri. The sequence continues at coordinate 2,070,686 of LR990963.1, forward strand.
AATAAATTTAGTGAAAAAAAGAAAACTATATAATGCTTATACCATTTCTAGTCTAGTTGAACTAAGGGCGCCCAACTGGGACTTCGAAATCTTAACAAAAAAAAACATCACAAAATATAATATCCAATTATCAGTGACATAGTAGCAATCTAGTTAGGATAATGGTCGGTATCTTCTCATAGAATAACAAGATACACGACTTGGGGACACATAATGTGATGTAATCACGGTTGAACGTTAATTCTGTTGAGATGAAAACGTTAGCGGGTGAAATCTATTTTGGAGTACCGCCATCTTAAATAGAGCCTTTATTAAGTTAGCTGTGCACTGTACAAGATTATTATGCTTAAATTTGAACGTCTTGTTTAATGTTTGTCGAAAGAGCTAAGCAGAATCTAACAATCCACTACGATGCAAAGCGATAATAATCAGTGAGTGAATATTGAAAAAGTAGAATATCCACTACAAAGAGATTGACATTCGAATTGTCAGATAAAAAAATGGAAATGTATTAGTTTAAATAAAAATGATAGACTAAGCGTTCTAAAAATGTCGATAGAATATTCCCATCCATGCCAATGCCTTGAAATCCAATACCATACCTTTTTAAACTGAAGTCCTCGACCAGGAAATGAAAAAGTACAACAGCATTAATTGTAATGCTGCTTATTTCAACAGACAATGAACCTAAATATTCGTTCATTATACATTCAAGTAAGACAATTAATGAACTAAGTTCGACTCGGAAACTAATTTAAGAGAAAGGGCAAACTCTAATATTAACGTTCTAAGAAATCAGTATACAATTCAGGGGCAAATTAACTAAATTGGATAGTACGATTTTCTGAATGTTTTAGTACCTACCCTACTATTCGAAAAGTCGTAACGTTGTGTATAAGATCTAATTCGCCCTTCAATTTGAATGGAATCCAATTTTCTTACGCGTCAAATATCTTATAAGATCCTAATTTTGCGAAAATAACTTTATATATTTTACGCGCATTTTTTGGTGCAAATTGGGTCGACCATTTATTTTTGTTGTATCGAATATATGTAAGCAAACGTTTATTGTCGATGAAAAAATTATGTGGATGTTATCGAATCAGTGATATGGAAAGCCTTTGTTCGCGAAATAATAATATGTAGAAAATATAATACAATATAAACATAAAATTAATGTAATATGGCACTCCTAGATCAAAAATATTTTTAACTAGGTTTTGTCCGCGACTGGCTAGTCTGCGTTAAATTAGTAATTTTATCCAATCTCCTTTGCCCGGGCCTCGAAACTATCACCATACCAAACTTCATCTAAATCGGTTCAGCAGTTAAAGAGTAAAGCGGTTACAAACAGACTCACAGACATACTTTCGCTATTTTAATATTAATATTGACATAATTGCTGTCACTCCAGTCTGGTTTCGTTTTTCAAGTAACACTTTACAAGCCCATCACTCCATATGCCCCGTCGATTTCCCTTCTTTCTCTCCGATAAATTCCCGAAGCAAAACAAATAAATAACTTGAAAGTTGCGGAGGTGCAAACGCCAGGGTCCTGTGACGTCACCGTGGAATTTATGTGCCGAGACAAACAATCAGTAAATTATCGGCAGCAGATTTATCGGCGCTCTGGAAGGGGACAGGTGTCTTTCCCTCGCATAATGTAGCCGTAAATAATGCATTCATTATACATATTCTATTTAGTGTGGAAATATTAATGAAGCCAGCTTTTTCATTTTCTATCAAAATCTTTTTCTATTCTTTTTCCTGTTCATTACTTCATTTCAATGCTTTTTTTTTGTAACACGATAATGACAAACAAGCTTAAGCTGATGGTAAGCGGTTACACTAGTCTCGGACGGTTGCGACACCAGAGGTGACGCGTTATGTCCCTTGAAAAACTCGTTATAGATTTCTCAAAATAATATTATGAGCCTCTGTAAAGACTAACTCCATAAACATGTCTGTGGAATGCCTATATGTCAGATCCTTGAGGATATAGATAAAAGTTTACCTAAAGACCTAACACTAATTAGCGAAGACTGGGCTTCTAGAATTTAACTTCTACCTACCCTCTTGAGATCCAGTGACAGTTTTCTGCCTAATGGCCTAGACAGTTTAGTACCAAATGAAATCCGAATATCCAACGCACTTTGATATAACATACGCGCTTAAGTACTGCTATTAAACTCCATCCCAACTTAATCTATTAGTTGATGTCTTCATGAATACTTAATTGTGTTTGGTATTGGGCATTGTGTAACGAGAATTGCTTTGTAAGCTGTATGTGCAGACATTGTAAGTAGGCACGTACTGATAAAGAGACAAAAGCTGGCAAAATCTGTGCGTTGCCATTGGCGAGAGAACTGTCTTTGGGGAAAGCAAAGACCAATTAAAATTTATACGATTTATATCGGAGGAAAGATATTTAAAAAAAAAACGGGTTGGTTTCAATACTTAATCTGTTCCATGCACTATAATATTCCATGCGGAAATCAAACCACTCGAAAACTGATCCTTGAAATTATGCCATTCGTGCTGTTGATTTGAATAAGTTATAATAAGTAATTAATCATGATAAAAAACTAATTGTGTGTAAATAATGGCATAAAATTTTATATGATATATTATCAGCGGTCTGACTTATTAGTATAATCAGCAATATTGGCGATAGACCACTTTTCACTCTTATTAAAATAAGAATAAGGTCCAATATTTTACCGCCGTTACGACCATTATGACAACACATAGTCCCAAGGTGGGTGCCATTAGCGTTTTTTGTATAATATCATTAGTTATATTTAGTATGCCATCATTAAATAAGAATTGAATGAAGCGTTCTGGGTAATTGGAATAGTTTTGATATAATTTCACCGTTGACAGGCCTGACGTCATCCTTTTACATACTTTATAATAGTTATAGGCTGTTAATGGTACTGCTTGGAGTTTGTTATAGCTTTATGACTCGACACTTTTATACTGTATAAAATAGAACTGACTCTCTCTCTCTACTCCTCTCTCCTCTCTCCTCTCTCTAGCAGTATTGTTTTAGCGCCGATTGGCCGCAGTCGTACTTTTGGCCGATAATCTGATAGACTTTAAGCACTATAAAAATGTGAATGCTAGCCCGCATATAATAACGATTCAATCTTCATTACATTTTAAGATTGCGACTAAAGCTAAGCAAAGCTTTAAATCAGTTTAAATTAGAGCCTTTATATGCATACTAATATTCGTATGCATAGAAACGGACTTAGTATTCAATACTTAATAAAATAATAATAGCATTTCATCATGGTAAAAGTTCATCTCTCAAAATATGCTTTAATACTAAAATCCCAAACGAAACACCAAGTTAATTGTTACACAACACTGAAACAGGAGCGTATTATTTCTGTACATATCTCTACCTACCCTCCTATTGTGTGCTGATAACAAATAGCGTGGTTTAGAGCCCGCAGCACCGCACCTGAGACTTTAATAGTGCGATCATCAGTTACAACGTGCATTTCGGATAGCGAATCCGAAATAATATGCGCGTTCACGTTATTTTGGTAAAACGTAGAATGGAATGGTTATTGTAGCAAATAAAACAAAATCTCTCTTCACTACTAGACTAGTCCTTCTAAACTACGGAATAGATTTGGATACAGTTCTCATAATATAGAGGATATCCTCAGGAAGGTTTATTTTTATTATATAACTACATTATGGGCGCTTAGAATTGAATGCCAAGGCGTTTCCGACGTGCTTACTATGGCGTAAACGGTGATGGTAAACAGCGTAAAAATAATCAAATGCCTGTTTTATTTTCTCAATCATATTTTAGTCTACTAACCGGTAAGGAGTCAGTGTGGTGAACGATAGCTAAACCACTCTCATGCCGAGATAAAAGCCGCTTCCTAGCACCATTTCTAAAGATATCTTAGTTCATAAAATAATCTTCCACGTTTTACTGAAATAAATATAGAAAGAAGTTATTTAATACGACAATAAATAGCATACATCTTATTGTACTTGACTGTACCAAATTATGCGCTACATTTTTCATAGGCTACGCAAGTACAGGCTGAAACAAAATTGTATACAGCTCGCCTCGTACATTCGGTTGTAACACGTTAACACAGTTTGCCCCCACGTCCTATTCAATTTCTGGCGAAAATATATTCTTATGACGAAATATTGCGCTGCAGGCGCTTTTGTTTACTTAGATTGTAAAGTGATTCAGCTCTACACGTGTATACTTAGATTTTTTTGAGTTCTATTGAGGTGTCGCCATGCAGACAGTTTTGTGGAATTCGTTAGTTTTTAAATGGAGGTGAGACGTGTCCCGTTAGAAAAGTCTCATTGAAAAACTTGAAAGGGTCGGGTGAGGCTTTTGTTAGCTAGGCTACAACGTTTTTACTCAATTCGTACCAAAAGGCGTAAAATTATTTAGTTATTAATTACTAAACTGTAATTAAAGATGCATTTAAGTTTAATACATGAATATAACGTAGGTTAGTTAGTCATGAATAAACGTGACTATCTGTCTTCAATATTTACGTCTACCCTCAGTTTCACGGTCCATGATCAAAGGTGCTAGGATCCCGTCGCATTTGAGCTTTATTCATTGCGCCGTAACTAGCGGGATGTTCAGAGTTGGTATTGATTACGTATTAAGTCTACAAGCCGCTATTATGATGTCAGTCTGCGGGCCCGCGTCGGGCGCCATTAGCGTTTCCGACCCTTTGTGTTTCGGTGTATAATTAAAACTGTATTATCGGATTTACATTAATAATAGCTTCGGATATTAAAGCATGTTTGGTGGAATTGAAAACCTAATTTTAGTTTGTTAAAATAATATTTTTTAAGTTTTTGTTTTTGTTAATAATAGGTTGGATGTAAATCTCTCGATTTTATCACAAGAGAAAGTATCCCTTCAACTTGTAACACGTTGTATTACTAACTATTATAGGAGACCCATAGAAAGTGTAGTGTAGTATAGCACCACGTTCTGAAACGCCCATACATGTCACAAATTAAAACTTAATTATACTTTCTAAGTTACTTGTGTAATTTTCATGTGCAGAGTTCCCGGACGGGGCGTGTAGCTCGGTGGGCGGGCGGCGCACGATTGGCTGCCATTTAACATGTATTGCAGGAAATTGGCGCGCGCCGCCATTGCGATCCGCTCGCTTGCTGCTGTTTGTGTTATAATTAGTCTCAACAAACTTGTGCTGGGACCCGCTAGGGATGCCGCGTGACAGAGCATGGAATATTACTTAATACGGTCTTCACCTGTTTCATTACTCGAATTCTACCTATAAACGAACTATAAAATGCCTAAAGACATTCTGTTTTCTTTGTTTATTTTATAGAAATATTGTAAAAAAAAATATGTAAGTTTTATATAAAAAGACCTGAATAACTAGGTCTTTACTTTATACACGAGATGTGCTTGTTATCAAAAATATAACAAGCAAACTTGCTTGAAGATAATCTTAAAAGAAAACAGAATGAAGGACTAAAAAATTACGTAACTCAATATTATATACTAACAAATACACGAACCTAAATATTATCAAAACTTATCATATTTTCTATGTTTAGAAGATATCAAATAAGCTTCGCTCTCTTCGAAAAACAAATTATATCTCTTTTAAGAGGTCAAAGCCCGGGCCAAAGAAAATAAGGTTCGACAATTTATACTACCTGGCTTTTTTGCTACAAAGCAACGCCGCTTCTAACTTTTTCGTCAAACATTTTTTTATAAATATACATATAATAACGTTGATAAAGTATTAAGTCTTTCTAAATGTAAAACGGAATATTTTTTCGCCTAGTTTGAGCGATACGTAATTGTCTCTTTGAACAAAAGGAGACCTTAATACTTGTTATATCTAAATTTGGAAATTTCTAGGCTTTGTTGAGGGGATTTTCGGGGTTGGGGTGATTGTGTTCATGTACCCCATGGCTCTGATTATGGGGTAAGGGTAGGTAAGTGCGGTTTTTAGACATTAGGTATACCCGGAAAAATTACGTTACTAGAAAACGAAGATGATAACACCATAAAAACGTTAACGAAATCTGGCATTGTAGGTTTCGCTTACGTTCACAATGCGCGTTTTTTTCCAGCATGCGGAAAATTAGTTTTGTGTTCTACCTACAGGAAAAAACGCTACACAACTTTATTTAAAAACGGAACACTAGCTGCGGAAATTGTCAGAAGAAGCCCCCGTCTTTACTAAAGTAGTTTTCTTGAAAATGGTGTGTGACGGCGAAATCCCTTTTCATACTTTCAGTGTCAAAAACCAAATATAAAACTAGAAGACGGTAGAAAATTCTTTGTTGGAAAATTTCAAAGGAAAATTTTTGCTGCCATATTGTCTGTTCATTATTATTTTAAATGCATTCTTGGTTGGTGCATACTGAGGTTTAAGATCGCGATAAATTTAAAGAGATTTCCTTAATAGCAGAACGTTTTCAAAATTCTGAAGACTTGCTATTGATATCATACACTTACATAAATATGTTTTAACTCCAACGTTCGGATCCTTTAGAACCTCGTCACAAGCAGACTCAAGCAGTTATTTAAAGAAAAAGAAAAGTTTTAGTTAACCAGTTTATTTAAATAATATCAATATAATTTGATATTTTTCTTACTATCATATTTCATATAAGATAGTATACTTATATTATGTTATCCTAGTATGAAGAACTTGCTTACAGAATTGGGATAAATTAATAAATATCTAAACATACACATTTAACATATCAAGCCTAATAAATCAACAAAATAATCATCAGACCATAAAGGTTGACTACCTCTAACGATTTTCATATAAAGTCAACGTGCTCTCAGAGGCACGCACCTTGAGAGACCCCCATAGACTAATTGTGGCAAACTCAGACTAAACCTTACGGGAAACCACTTAGCCACGAGCCCTGGAACTTTACTAAAAATAGATATATCGGCTAAAGCATTAAGACTTAAAGCTGGGACGGGAGGCCCCCGGAGGTTTTATACAAGGGTTTAGCATTTCCTCGAAAGTAGAATGATGGTTATTTTTAGATTTAAACTCGTATTGAAAGGAAAATTGTTATTTACTTATATTTAATAAAATTTACATTTACAAATGTATTTGTGTAAATGTGCTTCACACACATAGGAGTTCTAAAATAGACTAAATTACATGCAAAATTTATCTACAATAGGTTTTTTATTACGTTTCGGACAACAGAATTACATACACTAGACATAAGTAGTATACGGAATAAACTTTTAATACATAAATATCCTTAACAACTCAACCCCCAATTTCGCCCTCATTTTCGTGTTCTGTTCAAAGCGAAAGTCAAAGTCCAATCATTTGTTTCAAGTAGACTAATATTACAGGTGCTTTTGAATTGTCAAACTAGTTGCAGTTGTTATTTTTATGTATCTTTTTTCTAACTAACATTTTGAATATAATGTATTTTTTTTACATTCGTATAAATTTTCCTACCAGTTGATCTTGACTTAATCTTTTGTACAAACTTCGAATACATGAATACCTTCAATTCCAGATGAGGTGGACGTGATTGGTTACACGTCGAACCAGAGTGACAGCGAGTCCCTGGTGTCTGGGCACAGCGGGGACAGCGGCGTGGGCGTGGGCGCGCGGCGGCGGGCGCGCACGCCGCTCAAGTCGCGGCCTGGGAACGTGCCGCGGACACGACGCGCGGCGCGCCTCACCAAGGTCGTCTAGGTGAGTGGCATCATCTTGTTGATAACACGACTAGAGAGCCGGTATTAAAGGCTGCCTTCTCTGCTATAGCGTCGAATCCTGGTAATCCTTGACGAAAATTGCAAGCCTAGGGGAGTTTCTTGACGCCATTTGAACTCTGCCACACCAGACAAACGTCACGGTGGTAGGTCAGCGTAGTGGACTATAGTTTTTCTATAGTGACTATAGTTTCAATAGCTCAATATACTTCTGGAACTCTCGATCGAGTTCTGCGCTATAAATCGTGGGTACAAGCCTTGTAAGACCTTTTTCTGGGAGTAGGGGTTGGTAGGACCTGTGTCAAAATAAAAAATATTTTCATATTTTACTCTTACTTACAATTAGTTACAACCAACATAACATAATTAGCCCCATATAACATAAGGGCAGCAGCCGCACTTAGAGACTACCAAGACCAATAAGGCAGTTCTAAATAACAATATCAATATCACTTTAAATTGTAATCGCCAATGTCCTCTTTTTCCAGGTGGGCGGTGCGCGGCGCGGGGCGAGCTGGGGCCGTCGGCGGCCCGCGGCTGACGTTATAACTCAATAACGTAAAAAAACGTAGGACATTTTGTTGATACATGTACTAAGGCGAATGTTGTTTATGTGACTGAACTCGACGCCGGCAACATCGCGACCGTTCCACGCGACAGAGTGACTCGGCGACCACACACCTACGCCCGCGCCGCACACAATCACACAACACACGGACACACTCACACACAACACACACATACACACACACACGACACTGTACACGTGAACACACTACACACCTCTGCGAACCATCACTAAGTACAAAATTGCCAAAAATTTATATTCAAAGTTTATTTTTCACATTTCAGACGAATTTGTATTTTTGTTTTTTTCTTATTCTTTCTATTTAATTGTACCGAGCCTGGCTCGTTGGATGAGTTGCAATATCGTGTAGCCTAGTGGCGCGATGTGTATTCCATTAACGATTTGACATCGACGTCACATATTCCACTGTGTTGAAAACACGCAATGTGTGCAAATCTCTATCTACCTACATAACGATCACCTATTTTTTATATTTTAAATCACACTTTATTTAATATACAAATGTGACTCGGGGGCAAAAATATCCTTAACAACTTGTACTAATGTAAACTCGCCCCCATTTCGCCCTAATTTTCGTGACCATGTTATTTTTGTATTTTTTTTTCTAATTGACATTTCGAATATAAATTTTAACAGTCTTAGAAAAAATCGTTTTTGAAAAATTCTCTAGGTACTTATTGTTATGAATTAATTTCCACAAAAAACATGTTGCTATTATAGTGTATGTTGTATAGATATATCAATTTTATATTTTGTATATAATTATTTTTCTTGTATAAATTAATCAAATAGAATTAGATCTGTGAATGTTGCGCCGATTTGAAGTAACGTTTTTTTTTAATTGGGTTAAACACAAAGCAAAGGAAACCCACCAAAAGTTTTATTGTTTTTAATTTTTAAGTCAATTTCCATCTGAATTGAAATACTAACAAATTGGCTATGAGCATTAGTTTTATGATCGCATTGATTGACACAAGCGTAACCGAATTTAGGCTTAATTTCTTGAAAATTAAAATCTTTTCTTCCGTGGCAAACTTTACTCCTTACCTTATCTCGTTAGTATAAGCCTTAATTTCCTGAAAATCTATGTGGTTAATAGTGTCATTTTTAATTACGCGAATCGGTGGATGTTACGCCATATTTCCTCTTCTTTCTTTAGAAGCACGATCGATTCACGTGAATAGAGATGACGCTCAGTCTGTAAGAGAAAGATGGCGCTATTTGCCTATATAGCGGCGTCCCACTCTAACAGTTCTTAGTACAGTTGGAATCACTCAAGTTCAGCTGCGTTCGTGTCGGTCAGTGTGGTCACCCTGCGCGTTAACTTACTCATAAACCGTTTATTTCTTAATGAAATACTCGGTAGTTGTAGACAATACGATATTAATATGATTTATGTTATTTTCGACTTTATTCCGTTATAGATACAGTCCAAAATCGCATAAACACTGCTCGTAATACATCACTAACTATCGTATTGTTAAGTATTAATATTGAATTATAATTAATGATCTCACTTCATTGTCACACACGATCGGCTGAGTAAATGTGTCATACACCTACTTGCTAAAAAAGATACATATTTTAAACAGAAAAATAATTCGGGCTACAATATCTGCCTACAAAATATATAATTCTATATTTCTTCAATGTTATCTAATTAAATGTTGCACTCAACTATTTTATCACCTGACTTGTACAGACCACTTTTTCTTATTTCCTAGACTCCTGCGCATCTCATAATGACGTCACCTGTCAGGCGTGATGACACAGTTATTTAGTTGCGATTTTAAGTTATGTGAACATTTATGTACCAAAAAAGTAATATATTATACACTACTTGAGCTGGACAATACATTGTTACAGAAATTGCACAGAAAATAACATCTCAATGAGTACACATATATTTTTGTTATAAACTATATCTTGTAATGACTTGTTGATTCATTTCTGAAATGAACGACTGAATATTTTCATTGTATTATATTAATTTTTCAGTAAATACCAATCTATTGGCATTCGGTGGGGCTAGGTTCAAGTCAATCTCATAACTTCCTCTGTGCCCGACTGAATACGTTGCGTTTGTCTAAATATAATTTGCATAAAATATTATTGTAAATTGTTTTAGGTATGGATATTTATGATAAGGATAGTTGTAAATGTATTATCATTTGTAAGTATAATGTTTGTTTTAATGACAGTTTGATCTCTTATGGTAATGTATGCGATGGATGATGGTGTGCCGTGTCGTCGGGCGACCGACCAGCTCGCTCACCGCGACGGCGAGGTTCATAGAATTATAAGTATGTTTTAACTACATCACATTTGTTGAGAATGTTTAAGTGTTACATTATTAAGAGTTTGTCGCGACTCGACTGACTGACTCCGTTGTATTGAACGATTCCATCCATCCGTTAGTTCAAATATTCAACTTACGTAATCTAGTGTTACAATTGTTTCGACTGAATATCTTGTAGTGCACACCGTCGCGGTGAGCGGCCGTGACCAGCTGCCAGCTGTCCGATGTCAACTGCGTGCTGAGTGTCAGCTCTATCACCAATCAAACATACACGTGCTCGTCATCACGTCCGGCGCTGCGATTGGTTCGCTCAAAGCTCACCGACCAATCACAGCGCCGGACGCTGTAAATGCGTTGAAGTTTTGTAAGTGAAAGCAACCTCACACTCGGCACTGTTACTCCGACGCTCAGACTTACGCCTCTGTCAGAAAATTTATATCAACAAAATTATTTATCATTCGGTTATTTATGTATCACAAAAATATTTAATTTATTGTTAGTTGCTTTATCGTTTATATCGTACCAGTGTTTCGCTTCGATCGAGTCACGCCGTCGATATGGACGCTAGTGTAGTGTTGTTCAGTTGGTTGCATACGGGTGTTACACGGATGCAAGCGGCGACGGGACGCTTTAAGAGTACAAATTCTGTATAAGCCCCTCTACTTGTGTGTTAATTCTAAATGTTAATTTTAAAACACGAAACAGGGAGAAGGTATCGTCAGAATACGAATGTAGTTAGCGCGGGCGACGTCAGTGGCCAAGGAACCACTCAGCTCTGCCTTTGGTGTTGTCTCTTCATAATTAGGTACGTTTTATCTGTATCCTATTGCTACAGTGAGTTTATGTTGCTATCTTCCGATTTTATTCACTCGTAGCATAACGGGGCGGTAGTGCGCTCTACTTGTTAATACGGTGTATCACTGTAACGATAGGGTATTAGAAATGTACGCGCACTGTACGCGCGCACTCTTATTAGATAAGAAATGTGTTATTAGAAATGAATTGCAATAAACTTGTCGAGTCCACGACGCGGCTCGCCTCCGCGACCCTTTACTCAACTTAGTCGCTGTAAAATATAGTCCGGCGTTGTAAAAAAAAATATCAGTGCATTTGTAAATATTGGAGCCAAAATTTTTATACAAATTATTTCATAAAATATATTCTTGGACCAAGTTGTGTGCGGGGGCGAGTCGCTCCGCGGACGGCAGCCGCTCGCGCTCCCGGTTCCTCTGACACTGACAGTGACAGTCTGACACTGACAGACACCTGTCACTGTCACTGTCACAGCGACGACTTTCAAGGCGCGTTCGTAATCACGAACTCGTCAGTACTCGGGAGCGTCGAATGTCCGATGCTATGTATCGTCGCGAGCAGCCAATCGTTGTCTGATCGTAGAGGCAAACATTAGGTACTATTGTGACTATGCTGATGTGACATGGCAGCATTATTCAATGTAATTGACGAAACGTGGCACATATAATTTACTATATGTAAAAAGTTATAGAAATAATTAATTTAATAAAATTATAAATAAAAAATATTTTGTACTTATTTTATACCTAAGAATCAACCACAGGACAGTTTGGACACGAAGCAGATATTATACAGACTAGTATACGTCTACCTGTCTTCAGGGCTTCGTCAAAGTCAAATGTTTTATTTCTAGTTCCCTTCTTGCTACTTCATGATCATACTTAATTCCTTCAAAATCATAAACCCAACCTGTGCCCAGCAGTGGGCCAATAGGTAATTTACCTATTGGCCCACTGCTGGGCACAGGTCTCGTCTCATTTAAGAGAGCTAAGGCCAAGTGCGGGTTTGCAGACGTCACATGATATCGAAAGAATCTCAAGCAGGTTTCTTCACAATGCTATCTTTTGAAGTCGATAGACTTGGCCAGGTAAGAAATTAAGGAATAAAAAATGACAAAAAGCAATCAGAATCAAATATTTCTTTATTATTATAGACTATCTGGATTTATCGACCAGCGAGAACCAGAACTGCAATATCATACAAAAACATAACCACAATAATAAAATCATTGGCCTACTCTTTGGTGAAGGTATTATTGAATGAATGAATGATTGATGATTGAATGATGAATGATTGAATGAATGATTGTTTATTTCTGTAAATAGATCTTTTTAAAGACACTTTTACAAGTCATGTACATTTTTTTTTAGTATCTAGTTGACATCGGCATTTCCTAACTGACGACCTCTGAGAAGAAATGCCGAAACAAACTCAGAGAATCATGGTCTCTTTTAAAGTCCAAACATTTTGGTTACAATATGTGAGCCTGACTATGTAGGTTAAAGTCTGAGATGGCCTTTTGAAGAAAGCACCAGTACAGCTTTGAGTTGACCTGTCCATACTGACAGCACGCATACGTCAGCCATCGTTTAGCTCAAACCATTATTGTGGGAGCTTAACGACCCGACGCACGTCTATGCAAGATCAGCGGGACATTTGCGTAGGCCATTTCAAAAACCCAAAGCCGCCAGACATTAGTTTGTAAGCGTATGTTTATCTACCTACAAAGTGCTCACATTCACATAGATATATTGATACCAGATAACGTCACAAATATTACAAAGCGACTGTGAATGTCTAAAACGTCGAGTCACCGAAGCTTATAACCATAAATCGGAATAGGTACGGATATTTTAGAATAAGAACGCCATTTTTATCATCAGAAATACTAATCAGTTTTTTGTTTATCTGTATAGGTACAATTAAGTAATAATTGGATATTCAGTTTTTAAGCTGTATCAATAAAGCACATAAAAATTATTATGTTGATGTTTAAATTTCGTATACGTGACTTGTTTATTGACTTGAGTATATACGACGTGGGTCACACACGTTTGCGTATAGCCGACGTTAGCGTTCAAAAGTATACATTTCTAAGAGGTAAGTACATAGAGTTGATGATACCTCCTCTAAAACCCCGGAATAATATCAACTCCATGTTACTTACTTCCTCAAACCTCAGGTAAATGTGGTTTTCCTATTCCGATCTTTACTAATACCACAAATTAAGGACTAAAATATATAATAATATACTCGATATAATAATGTATTCATTCACAGTTGCTTACCGATATTTACAATATAAGTATATTAGGGTAACATATACTTATGTATGTTATAGATAGAAATAAATGGCATTCGCCACAAACTTCAATTAACGATAAAGATAAACTCATACACTTATGTGCAATTCTAAAGGAGTAAATAGAAACCACACATACAGTATAAGATTAAGTCTCTTTCGTAGAATTTCGTGTTGGTATATTTTTTTTATAAATCATACATTGATTTTGACAGATTTGACATCTGTCAATATTTACGATTCAATGTAATTCAAACTCATTTTAAGATCAAAATATTATTTTTGTTAACTATGCAACCATAAGAAACATTGAAAATAATAGTTTATGAAGGGAAATCATCTTAAATTTATGATAAAATATAAACCCGAAATCAAGATAAAACACATTTCGAAAATTTGTTAATTCAAGCTTGTAATACCACAAAAACCAGTAATATATTTATTTTATTTTACAACATTTACTAAAATTTAACAAAATTATATTATCGTCCCAAAATTATATTTAGGCACCTTAAGGCTCAACACAGAAATATATTTAAGCTCGACTATTTTTCGCACTAAAAATGGAGAGCATAAACAGAATCTCATTCAATGTATGTTGATAATTTTTAACCGACTTTAAAAAGGAAGACGTTAATACTATTTAAAATCTATAAACCAAGAATTCTGTTCACCATTCTTTCTAGTCTAGTTGTTATAGTAAAAACATCAACAATCACGTAACAATCAAGAAAATGCTAATACATACAAAAAAATCATTGTTGCTTACCGTCCGTTAAAAAGCTATATTGTAGACACAGATACACCCTCTGTAGTATAGTAACTCTAAAACGGATGAATTGATCTTGATTTATGGTAACTATGCATTTAACTATTAACTTCTGACGCCTATATTTTTGCTTTGTGGGTTTTAAAAACCTAGTCATAAAAAATATTAAAAACATGAGAATACTCGGTCGGCTTACTTTTTGACAATCGTAGCACAGTTTATATTTTTACGAAAATTAGTTATGTTATTTGTTATTATATTAAGTGTTAAAACATAAAACTATCGAAGACATATTTGAGGTAAGCCAAAATCTAATTTTAGCGTCAAACAAATAAAAATTCCCATTTCCGAATAATACTTAACAATACTACGTAAATTATTTTATAATAATAACTACGAGGTATAATATAAATGTATTCGAGTTTTTCGTTTTTCTAATTTACATTAAATGACCAATAAAATATTAATTTTCTTTCCTTTTACAGCATTAATTCAACACAATAAAAAAGGGAAATAATTTAAAAATCATATACTTACATACCAATTTTGTAAAATTGGTTTTACACTAGTTTTTTCTTTAACTTTAATCAATCTATAGACACCGAAAAATACGGATAGACACGGGGTTTGACTCAGTACAATATTAATAAACATTTTACAGTTAAACATCCAAATTATATTTACCCTAACCGCCACTTCTGTAGCGATTCAATTTAAAGAACAATATAATATACAATTTAATAAGTACAATCAACACCAAAAATTAATATCATTCTATTCCATTTAATACATAAAAACATTTGTAAAAATAAGCCTCTTAGGTCAAATTAAAATAAACACGTAATATGCACATTATAATATTATACACATCAAACTTACATAAACGAAATAATAATCTAATTAGAGTAAGGGTTTGTTCTAATAATTCTCTTAATATAAACATAATTCTTATTCTATAAACTTAATGACATAATTGGTAACATGCTAATATGTATTTTCCAAGAATATTAAAAAAAACACAAATAATGGTAGGCAAATAATTTTGTTTAACACAGTTTTATGTTGGAATGTACTATAAACACATACTTGTACAATCGACCAATTTTTCTTTATTTCCTCCAACTCTTCTCTTTACACAAAAAATCACGTGAAAGTTACACCAAATATGACGCTGACTGTACATTCGACTAATATATTATAATGGTGGGATATATTTTGAACTAGCATAATAATTCAGTAACTCTATATGTATATAATATAAAAATTAGCGATCGGTAAGTGTAGTGTATATTTCATTAAACTTCAAGGTAGCATAGACTGTTGACTTTTGGTATAGGTTACGAGTTAGAAGCCCGGTATGCGCAAAAGTTTGTGTGATAAACATAAACATTTGTACCTGTGTCATGGATTTTTTTATGTATATTATACATATGTATAATATTTACAAAAAACCTATACTGTATCATCCATCTTTGTTGCTTAGCTCGGAACTAGATGACGCTGTGTAAAAATGTCAACATACATTTTATCTATTAATTAATAAATTTAAAAAAATCGCAGTACATAAACTGAATTCTATAAAGCACAGGAAGCTATCCACTATACTATATGTTAATTCCTTGAAGTTTAAGTAAATATAATCTACAATTTTCGATTTCTGAGAGCGTGGGCACAGGCTTCGAGAAGCAATTAAATAAACAATTGTCTGACGTTCCTCTAGAGAAACCTTGCAATCAATTTACTGACTGACTGGTGTTCTACCACACTCGTAGTTCGATCCTTCAATTCTATGGCAATAAAACTACCTATTACTAATATATCTTGTTGTATATATAATGCAACATAATATAATATACTAATATAAAATATTATAATTATTAAACCAAAATATTTACAACGAAAAACAAACATTTGATCCTTGTCAATTTTATTTTTTTGGTTACTCTCAGCTTTTCCAGCATTAGTCTATCATTTTATCTAATAAAGCTTATTTCCTAATAACAATAATACTATTTCCTAGTAACTATAATTAAGTGACTATCTCTGTCTGTCTACTTTGGTTAGGACTCCGAATTATAACTACAGTGAGCATTTTATAGGAATTGTGTGGTGTTCATTTACCTACGCGGCAAAAGTCGGCAATATCGCGGCAAATCTCGGCAATAACGCGGCAAAATTCGACAGTGTAGTATTAAAATTCGACAATATCGCGACATAATGTAGTTGTTCCAGCAACATCGCGGTAAAACTAAGTAATTTACATAGGTATATTATTTAATACAATGATTCTAATACTTTTAAAATATAAATACTTTTCAATTAATTTTAAAGTCATGATAACTACTTAGAAAAAAACCTAAAGTAGTTTCAAAGCCTACTCGATTCCAAGTTTGATTTCATTTAGTTTTAAAACAATGTTTCTAGTCAACGGCATTCTACAATTCTATGAATTTTTGGTACCCTAAGACCTGTTTACTTTTCAACGCAGTGTATAACTAGACTCCAGAATTCCAAAAGCATGTCAATTCGAGTTTGTATGTATAAATGACCTTGACCTTGAATACATTGAGTGAAGGTCACAGAAAATCTTTTTTATATAATAATTTCCAATTATAATACGTTACTTTATTAATAGACGTCAAACAACAGTACTTTTCTGCTCGCAAGCTGCTTCCGTACTGCACCGGACATGCTTTTGGTTTGGGAAAGCCGCACCTATATTTCATTGTGACATTTTTTTGCACAAAAATATATTTAACACCTTAAATTCGATAATCAATTCAAGCACTTTGTTCATAGATTTTTTTCTTCAGATTAGAATTGGATTCCCGTATCATCCTAATTACCGAATGAAGGTTAACACAGATGTATTAGTCGCGTGAGAGAAATCCCTCTAGCGAAGATTTTCATCAATTCAATCAGAAATTAACATCCAACAATTTAATTATTATTTCACTTAATTTTACGACCTTGCACATTGTCTTACATAATACGCATGACACATTAACAAGGCATGTGTATCATCGGCCAAGAAATTCTTTATTGGTTCTTTTCTTTGCACCATAAATACTAGGAAATGGTGAAGGGCATTTTTGAGGCTATCTTTAGTGTCGTCGAATCATTCATAGACGCATATTATATTTTTGTTTAGGCGTTGCGACTCAGCCTTGTTTCGTCCTCTCAATATTAATATCATCATGAGTATTATTAACTAGATAAAACACCTAAGGACAAACAGACTGTAATTGTTTCATTGCACTTTGAATTAACAGCTAGTATTCTAAAATCACACAATGTTATTCCAGTAAAAGTAATAACTAGACGCATCCCTTTGCTCGTGGTAGTGGAATTCTTAGCCGACAGTACAATACTTGCCACAAACGACACGCAATGACTATATAATTAATGCACCACAGTTTTAAATAACTTTCAATTTCGCACATAAGTCAGATCACACCAGACAACTTTTATTAGACCTTGACCTTGAATATAACTTTGAGTGAAGGTCAAAGTAAACTTTTTGAATAAAAATGTAATCATATAACGAATTCCTTATGGAAACATTTATGAGAACATATGTATTTATTGTTACTCTACACTTTTAGCTCGACAAGGTCATTAAGTAGACAACGGAATCATAAAACATTTATTAAGGCTTAAGGCTTCTGGCGTGATCTAATAATGACCTTGGGTAATCAAGGTCAAGGTCATCGCCAAAAAATCCTTGGAAAACCCTGCAATGCAGGCATAACTTTTTATCACCGATTCTGCATCGTTCGCACAGATCTTGTAGCATTACTTATCGCAATCCGGCACGAGTTGTACGCTGTCCTCGTCTCGCCGGTTGCTGTGCGGTCTCCGCAGGGGGCGCGGGTGTTGCAGCAGAGAGAACTTCTCACTCTGGTTGCCGCTTTGTTTTTTGCTTAGCGCATTGCGAAGGTGACTTTCACCTGGAAGATTTAAAGTCGAAATTTAAAAAAAAGGGACACTTAGTTTCCTACGCGTAGGATATTAAATGGGTCATATTGTGTCTAGAGATTGTAACCGCTTTAAAACAAAGAAAATATTTGACTGTTTTTATTTTATGTTTTTCCTAACGGGAAAGTACGGAAAACTAATGATATGTTATTATCGTTTATTTTATTACGTTAATATTTTATCTTGATAGGCTCTACGGTGCATGCAATAGTAAATGATCTTTTGAGCATGGTACGATTACGGAGAGGAAGTTTTGTATATATGTATACCCAACTGTATAATAACTAATTATAAAATATATACTACATAAATAAAATATATTTTTATCCCTTTTTGCATATTGTGTGTGTGGAGTGTGAAATTAGTACAAATTTTAGACGAAATATTAATGTATGTAGTATTAGCAAATTTTGCGGTAGAACATTTTTAAACCTTAAGCTAATGATAAAAAGAGTTCAAAATGGTCTACCGCTACCGCTAGTTTGCTGGTTGTAAGTTATAATATTTTTTCCTTTTATTTTTACCTGGTAATGATAAGGGTCGTCCACACAGTGTAAGGTCGTGTGACCTCGGCGAGGCTGAGCGGGACGAGCGCGGTCGGCTGGACGTGTTATTGTTCCGTGATTCATCGTACCGGGTGTTGCGACGCGGAGACCTACCGCTTAGAAGCTCCTGTAAAATGTTATGTCAAAAACTACATCAGAGTTTGTATATGAGACATAAAATATATATTTACATGATTAAATTGTAATATCAAGATCACCTGCAGCTAAATATATATTAATATTTAATCATTTGTGATTATTATTCATCATTTAATCGTTAAATATTTTCTTCTATTTCTTGTTGCCTTATCGTTGATGGCGGACCTTAGAATCTAGCCTCCCCTATTCTCTGTAACCTTCTGGGAGCAACCTTTTTGAAGAGTCTAGTTCATCTTAAATAAAATATTAAAAAATAGCCTGTAGCGAAGTGATAAAAAAATATTTATAATACAATTAAACCAAAAAAAAAAGGTTTGTTAAATTGTTAATATAATGATGCAAAAAAATATCTTCAACTGAAAAACAGGTGCAACGAAGCGACAGTGTGACACACAGACGGGAAGGACGACACGCTTAAATAGTAATGTTAGTAACCTTTTCCTGTGAATTGACCGAGTAAGCGCTGTACGACACAGGGCTGTCGGCCGCGAAGTCGAACGCGCTCGCCGCACGGTACGACAGTGTGTCTTCACGAAGCGGGAGCAAGAACATTGTTAATGAGGTTAGAAATGACTTAGTATTATAATTTTTAGAAATATCAAAAATAAGAACCAACTATGGAAAAAAGAATATAACTTTTGGAAGGTATTCAACTATATAATAGTCTACCCTCGCATATAAAAAATGTTACCACTCTCCACTGTTTATTGAAGTCCACAATTTCAAATTATATTGTAAGCAACCGCTCGTTTCTCACTTAAAATAATTATATTTAGTGTAATCTCATTAAATATTTAAACATTTTACACGACCATTGAAATTGAAATTGTATTAGTTTTAAGTTAAAATAAGTTCTCATGTAAGTGGCTTATGTGTCTTTATGAGAATAAATTCTTTAAACCTATCATAGAATATGAGTAATGTTTTAGGTCCAACAAAGTAAGTGATTAGTCAAGGTAATAATAGCTTTACTCCCAATATAGTGCTTAAAAATATACTCTTATTGTGGCTCACTTCTCTGCCTACCACTTTGGAATTCAGGCGTAATGGTCGTGTTATAAGATTTGCTTCATCTGTTACAGAGATTACGAAAGTTTTCATATCATGAACTAATTAACTAATATTTCTTGTGCGAATAATTTAATAAGTAAAAATAATCATTCAGACTATTGGTAAATTATAAATATTTCTGTAAATAGATCTTTAATATTATTTAGGGGTAGTTCGAAATATTACCATTACGAACTGAGAAAACCATTACTAGAAATCAAGCCCCGTCGCATGAATCTCTTTATCTCTGCGCAAGCACAGGTATCTGTGAAGATGAGTCGACACTTTGTGTAGTCATAGACAACGTTGACACATCTACATACGCTTAAAAACTTTTTGGTGTATATTTCTTCCATTTTTTTTATCCTATGACATTAAAAAAAGTACTGCAGATAAGATCTTATCACAATGCTATGTTTTGCTATTAAAGCAAGCAATATAAAATATTTAAGCTACAAAATATCGAAGAGTATTAATACTGTGTCTTTCGAAGTAGTTAATAGTGGGTTAATTGGGTTAGTAGTACCTAATCCCACGTAAAAACTAAACTCCACCAACTCATTAGCGCTTTTATGTCTTCATTTGCTTTTAACAATAATTAAGACTGATTTCATTTGACCTTTTACGTAGGTACCAATTTTTAAGGTTTCACTACAGAATAATAAGGATTTTTATTTTTTAAACATATTTATCGAATAAAGAACAAACTCTTTATCAAAAGTACGACACAGACAAAAGTTGTTTCAATTATTTAAGAGTAATAATTAATTACGTTTATATTCAGTCAACAAGAAAATCCATCTATAAAGTATTATTACAGCACATAAATTTTTATTTTTATTTTGTACAGTTTTTGTAAAGTGTATAAAAAGTATTTATTTCGACTAAGAGCCTTCAGACTCGCATAGACTAGATTAGACTCCTAAGCCTGACCTAGGCTACACCGTAAGTTAAGAGCCCTTTTACATTTCGGCGCTGCGCTAATTTAGGTATTTTCTATGCATCGAGCGGGCGGCTAGTTACGCGACCTCTACCTTCTCTCATATCTTCTCACTCGCTCGCACTATTATGTTGCGAGTGTGGCGACCAAACTATCTTGATCCGCAAATTTAACATTTTTGTAATATAGTAGTTATGAAAGGTTTTTAAATGAAATGTGATTTATAATATTCATAACACAATGTTCATTGCTTTATTTCTATACTTATAGGTATTTAATAAGTACATAAATATTTATGGTTTGAAAATCATGTTTCATTTAATTTTCTTACATAATTATTGAGGATAATTTATTTTTTATTTGTATTTTAATATGTACACTGATTTAATAATGAAATTCTTTGATTTAACGTTTCCGCATTACTAAAACCATGCAAATAATTTAATACATTATTTTCTTACACTTGTTAAAATCATACCACGCGTTTTACAACCAAACAGACACGGTAACATAGTTAAATAGATTTAATAATATCAATAATAGATAAATAAACTTTTCGGCTTTTACTATCTGCTAGTAATCACCTGTTATGGATTATCAATAAGCGCTCATTATTCACATTAAATTTTATGACCTCAGCCCAGGTGTTACATCTAAAGAATAGGTACTAAAAATTCATTATAAGAATGCAAAATACAACGTCGTTAAATTCAGTTGTGCTGGAAATGGGAATATATTTCTATGCAGAAAAAAACAATAACATTTAAATGATTCTAAAATACTTGTTTGCATATTATATTTGACTAGCCATTTCAGTGAGAGATAATATCATTTTTTCGTTCACACACCAATTAACAACTGAAAGCAAGGCTGATTCCCATTTTAATATGTAATGATTTATAATGGCAGCCTTATAGCGATTAGTTATCTAAACAACATTTTACGATAGCATGGTATCATTCAATGTGAACCAGGTATTTAAAGTTATCAGTCATTCACCCCGCATTGACCTACATTTTTTAAATAATCTTTGCAGAATGATAAAGATTTTTGAGATCGATTCCAGTTTTTTTTTAATGGTTCGATTTTTTTATTTGGACACTTTTCTATTATAAGCTTTGTGTTACCAGACTGCAATTGTTAAAATGTTATCTTTATTTATTTATTTTTTAAAGATTTTTGGGACATTTTTTCACTAATTGTAGCAAATTTGAACAAGTTTTTATTTATTAAAATTCGCTTCAATTTTCAGTTTTGAGTTTTGTAAATATTATTAACAAAAATAGCAACAAATTATACTTGTTACTATGTTAGTCAATGTTATAGAGTTTGCAGCACTAGATACATCCAAGAATAAATACTATTTAATATCTCTTCTAAAAATAAAATTAATAATCAGAATTTAAAATTTTATTTAAAATGTAATGAAACTATGACAGAGTATATAATAGAAAAGTATCATTAATTATATTAAAGTAATAAATTAAATTAGAAAATTAGTTTGAAGTTAATATACAGTTACAAATGTAGTATTTATTAATATTGGAAAGAGTGAGCACGATATATTTTTTTAATTTTTGCGCAAAGGAAGCAACTGTTTTCATGGGTTCTTGTGTTTTATTTTTAATCTGTAATTGTAGTTTACCATGTGGCCAACAACTGGTCGGCGGTGGTGACCTTATCATATGTTCGTGCACCTCTTTCAGCGTCAATGGGTCGTCTTCGATAAAATCTAAAGCTGTACTTCCAAATTCCTGAAATGTAAAGTAGGATTATATTTATGTATGAATATTGTGCAATCTTAATTGAGAAGCCATTTTTTTATTGGATTTATCAGTCACCTAGAACATTCACAAGTCAAGAAGAATATTAAAGTTCAGTATGTCAAAAACCAAATATATTCAAAAATCAAAGAGTAATTGTGTCACTTCACTATGGTGTATACTGTGCAAAAGTGAGGGTCAATGACATGGATTTGGCTTGAATTGGTCAAAGAAAGCCCAATGGAAGAGTGTAAACGACATATTAACAACAATAGTCATTTAAATAAAATTGGCATGAACGATGCATCGCAATCATAAATAATATTGTACTGTACTACAGTACTTTACAAATCTTTGATTGAAATAAAGACTTTATTTACTCTTACACGCGTCATCGTGGTTGTCGTAGAAGAAACGGGAGAATTTTACTCTCATATAGACTTACAGCTTCTTCAGACTAGCTCAAGCTGATTTCGTATCAATGAATCTGGTACCCTTGCAGTGCATACAGCATTGCGAAATTTCAAGATTAATAATATTACTTTTTGTGCATGAAATTTAATGGTGAACCGAGATTTCACTGCGGGCTTTTTATCTTACGCGTACAATCATGCACAGCATCTTATCTTAGACACAATGTACAAGAAACAATGTCATTCAATACTACTTATGTGAACAATTTATCTTGGTCCTGTATTGACTTTTATGACTTGCGTAAAAAGAAAAGGACATAATCTTGCAGCATTGTAATAACAAGTGTCACCGTTGTACCCAGTTGCAAGTTGGGTAGAAATATCATTATAGTTAAAGTTGTGAAACTTCTTTGAATAAGAGTATAAATGAGATAATGACAGACCAACATGCTAAATGGTAACTACAATAAACCAATTAAATAACTTGCACTACTAAAATTTTGATAATCCTAAAGATGTTCCTATATTTGTTTCCAAAATTTTTCATACATCTCTCCAATTAACAATGTTTTTTTTTTATTTACACATAGGTCAATCAAGCAAGGCTTCTGGCTCACAAGTTGTTCTTGGGCCTCGGTGTTTATGTACCTATATGAGATTTTATGTTTAGAAACACCACTACATGTTAGCAGAAAACAGAACATTGCTTATAAGTTATAACATAAACCAGTGTTTACAGAGCATTATATTTACCTGTGACATAAGTATTGTATCATCAGACTCGCATTCCTCAGCATGACTCTCAATGAGACTTTCTCTGCTTGCCATAACTTGCTGTAAAATAAAAAATATTATATAACTGCTGCACGGATGTTGTGGACAGCAATAGGTTCATATGATATACATAACTAGCTGACTAAGGTAACTTCATATGCTTCATATAAGAGAGAGTGGGTATTTTTTTGTATTTTTCATCAGACTTGGATCTGGGTTCGAATCCTGGCAGGGACAACTGTTTGTGTGATGAGCATAAACATTTGTATCCGAGTCATGGATGTATCTATGTATAATAAGTATGTATTTACAAAAAAAAAGTATATATCTACATATATACTTTTTTTTTGTATATCAACCAACTAGTATCCGTAACACAAGCCTTGTTGCGTAGCACGGAACTAGATGGAGCTGTGTGTCATAATGTCCAGGAATATTTATTTATTTATTATCTTGAGATTAGTGCATTCATACAAAACAAACAAAGTTTTCAGTATCTTTTGAATAGTATACATACAACATAATGAAAAATATCCACATTTATTAAACTGAAGGCCATAATGATAAATTCCTCACACATATTTCCTTACTTCTTTTTTATAATATCAATAGATTTATTATCTACTAATTTCTATGGGAAGTTTTTTGTTACCATAAATGCACAATATTGAATGCCTCATACTGACATCCAAATTAAAAAGATTTTATATTCAGATACAGGGTCAATTATGTATGGCATAATATAATATTATGTAAACTTATAATAAGCAGACATTCTTGTGCACTGAGTAATTACAAAAACATACGAAACAGCTGTTGTTTATGCCTATTTTATAGACTTGCATTCCTTAATAATAACTAATAAATAACAGAACAAAGCCAAGAATATTGGAAACCAAGTACAATGAGCACTTCCTTGTAGTTCTAATGCAATGTTAACATGTTATCCACACGGAAGACGCATCTCATTACTATCACTTCCGTGGCCAGATGTAATTATCTTTTATAAATTATGTAAACCTTACCTGAAGATAAGGGTTGTCTTGACGAGATAGTCTCAGGGCTTCCATGTCTTGTGCGATGTTCCTCGTCCGGCCAGGAGTCAGAAGGACCGCAGGAGACCCCGTCAACGGTGGTGACAACACTATATTATACCAAAACACGCGATTTTAGCACAACCACTTTATATAATAATTTACTGGTCATGACACTAACTTACCAGACAAAGAATCATTACTTGCTTCCATTTTCACACTAAATATACTTTTCATTTAGTCTGTTTACCATCAGTTTAAAAAAACTCCATGAAGTTAAGGAATATAGTCTTCGAATGAATATTTTAACGGGTATACTGCACACCTAATAATTAGCGAATATGTAATCGCCGTGATGTAAAGCAAATATAGGAGCAATATTTTAGTTATTTATTTGTTCTTTGATATTTAATTAGTATTTTTGTACATTTTTAACGAATATAATCGCAGAAAAATGGATAACTGATAACGATTGACTGACTGCGATGATATTGACAACTTGACAATATATTACCTGTTCGGAAATCAAAATTATTACTTGGATTACTTTTCATTCGTTCAGAAACGAATTCCAATAGTAAAACAGGCGTTAGATAGCGGGCTTTTAATCTTTATGTGTAAGAGTAAACATGGTTATCTACTTTAGATTTACACTATTCTTTATCTTCCTAATAAAATATGAACGAATAATGTTTTAGATTTTCCTTCGTTAGACCAAACATGCACTACGGTCTTTTTTGCTGATGCTCTACTTTTTACTTGTTGTGGTAGATCTCTTGCAATTTGGTGGCCAAGATACTAATAATTATAAAATTATTGCTTTAATGGGGCTGGCTGTTAGCTGTATATAGCTAATCCAGCTGCTCTACCAGAGTGCAAAAAGTTACATTAACGAAATATTCATTATCAGTGTATTATAAGTCTGATGGAGAACACCCACAACTCGAAAGATATTTTTGAATGATTGAATGAATGAATGAATGATTGAATGAATGATTGAATGATTGTTTATTTCTGTAAATAGATCTTTTTAAAGACACTTTTACAAGTCATGTACATTTTTTTTTTTAGTATCTAGTTGACATCGGCATTTCCTAACTGACGACCTCTGAGAAGAAATGCCGAAACAAACTCAGAGAATCATGGTCTCTTTTAAAGTCCAAACATTTTGGTTACAATATGTGAGCCTGACGATGTAAGTTAAAGTCTGGGATGGCCTTTTGAAGAAAGCACCAGTGCAGCTTTGAGTTGACCTGTCCATACTGACAGCACGCATACGTCAGCCATCGTTTAGCTCAAACCATTATTGTGGGAGCTCAACGACCCGACGCACGTCTATGCAAGATCAGCGGGACATTTGCGTAGGCCATTTCAAAAACCCAATGCCGCCAGACATTAGTTTGTAAGCGTATGTTTATCTACCTACAAAGTGCTCACATTCACATAGATATGTATATTATAAATAATCCCAATGCATAAAAATCAACATAATGTCAAATATAAAATAATTATGTCAAAACATAACATTAACATAATGTCAAAAATATAAAATAAATAAAGTCAAATAATAATAATAATTAAAAATCTATAGGTATACCTATACAATTCATGTCAAGATATAAATTAATGTCAACAAAAAAAAATTAAAAAATAATAATAATAATTAACATCAATGTCATGAAAAAATAATGTCCAAATCATAATAAATTTCCGGTTCATTAGAACTATTCAATCCCAAGCAGTTTTATCATCCATGTAATCTTTTAACGTATAGTAGCCTTTAGCACAAAGTCTCTGTTTGATAAAGGATTTAAATCTGCTGAGACTTAATGTCTGTACATGGGTTGGAATTTTGTTATAAAAGCGTATGCATTGACATCTAAAGGATTTACTGATTTTCTGGAGCCTAGTTGCAGGAACAACAAATTTATTCTTATTCCTAGTATTAATATTATGGATATCACAATGCTTTTCAAAGAGATTGATATTCTTGTAAGCATATAAAAGATTTTCGTAAATATACTGTGATGGAACAGTCATAATATCCATTTCTTTAAATTTCTCCCTCAGTGAATATCTGGGACTTAAGTTATAAATTGATCGAATAGCCCTTTTCTGCAACACAAAAATAGTTTGAATGTCAGCAGCATTCCCCCACAGTAGAATGCCGTATGACATCACGCTATGGAAATAACTAAAATAAACTAACCGAGCTGTATCTATATTCGTTAAATTACGAATTTTTTTAACGGCATAAGCTGCAGAACTAAGCTTCTTCGACAATTTCTCTATATGTGGGCCCCACTGAAGCTTAGCATCTAAGGTAATGCCTAGAAATACAGTGGTATCTACAAGATCCAACTCTCCACCGTTAACTAGTACACTGGTTTTAACTTGTCTGACGTTAGGCGTTGTAAACTTAATACATTTAGTTTTGTTTTCATTCAAAACCAAATTATTTGCATTGAACCAATGTACCACTTTCGAGATAGCAGTGTCCACATCGTATGTAGTTCTTTGCTGACGTTTTAGTTTAAATAAAAGCGAGGTATCGTCTGCAAACAACACTATCTCTTGATTATCTCCCATCAGATAGGGTAAATCATTAATATAAATTAGAAATAAAAAAGGGCCAAGAATTGAACCTTGCGGAACTCCCATAGTAACAACCGACCCCGGGGATCTCTTTCCATTGACGTCCACTTTCTGAATCCTCTTACCCAGGTACGAAATAAGAAGATTCAGAGAAGTGTTCCTCACGCCATAGTGGTGTAACTTCCTGATCAATGTATCGTGAAGAACGCAATCGAATGCCTTAGACAAATCGCAAAAGATACCCAAGGCATCGTGTGACTCTTCCCATGCATCAAAAATGTGACCTAGAAGTTCAACACCGGCATCGGTTGTTGAACGACCCTTGGTAAAGCCAAACTGTTTTCTATTAATTAGGTTGTTGGCGTAAAAGAAACTTTGTAATTGATCTAAAATTATTTTTTCAAAAATTTTACTGAATGTTGGTAGCACTGATATCGGTCTAAAATTAGTAGGGTCTGATGTGCTACCTGACTTAAACAAAGGTATAATCTTACTATTTTTCATAAGATCAGGGAATTTACCACCATCAATACATTGATTAAATATAAAGGATAAAGTGGGTGCTACAATGTGAATAATAAATTTGGCAACGTCAACAGAATTTCCCCACAGGTCTGCAGTTTTTTTTACATTTAGTGTATTGAAAGTTTTAATAATATCGCTACTGTTAACATGTTTAAAATTAAATTCAATAAAGCTAGCTTTTACGTTTTCCCTAAGTAGGTTCTCTGCAACAGTAGGTGATGAATTTAAGGATCTAGTGACCAGAACAGGAATACCCGTAAAGAAATTTTCAAATGCGGTGGCAACTTCTAAGTCTGATTTAATTATTTGTTCATCAATAATAAGACTATATTCACTGTTACGGCCAACAGATCTCCCTGTTTCACTGTTGATAATATTCCAGGTCATTTTAATAACATTATTACTATTTCTTATTTTCGAGCTAATATAAAGAGACTTTGCTATACAACAAACTTTCTTAAATAGTTTGGAGTAGCTTTTAACATAAGAATTAAACTCCGGGGTAGTGATATAAGTTCTTTCATTGTACAGCTCATAAAGTCTCTTCCTACTTTTATGAATACCAACAGTGGCCCATTCACTGAAAGATGCAGTTCCATTAACTCTGATCGTCTTGGGTGTAAAAGTAGAATTAAAATCTTTGCAATAAATATTAAAAAAAGAATCATAAAGCTTATTAGGGTCACTATTATAGGGTAATAAAGGTAACTTATGACTAAGTTTATTTTTAAATGCCTCCAAGCGACCATGTGTTTTTGGATTAACTGTGATATCTTTTTTTGCTACTTTTCTCTTTTCACTATGAAAACAGATCAGCTGTCCACAGTGATCGGAGTCCAGTAGGTTTATAATTTTCTTTTGATCTGGTATAATATTGGTGTAAATATTATCCAAACATGTAGCTGAAGTAGCAGTAATTCTAGTAGGCTCCAAGAATATGTTACTTAGATTGTATGACTGAAAAAGGTTGATGATTTTAATGCTGGAACCTGATTTTTCTAATAAATTAACATTGAAGTCGCCACATGTAATAATCGATTTATTTGTACTATGACAGGCTTTATAAAGCACTTCATCCATCACCGCTTCAAAACAGTCATACAGCCCAGATGGTGGCCTATATACACTTATTATAATGAACCGTTCTAATTCCACACAGGCTATCTCAATTGTTCGCTCAACAGAGAGGCTCACTATGTCCTTTCGCTCTTTAAATTTAATTTGATTATTTAATAGGATTAAGGAGCCACCATGAATGGCATTCTCTCTGCTGAATGAACTACCAACCTGGTGATTACCAAAATTAAAAATTAACTGATGGTTTTTCAGCCAATGTTCTGTTATACAAAGAATATCTATATTGTTACAATTTAAAAATAATTCAATTTCTAGTTCTTTATTCATTATTCCTTGTATATTTTGGTGCACCAGGCTGATACAATGCCTATTACCATCCATAATGCTGCACGCCGACTGACCTATGTCTACCATACAATCACTCGAGGCGCAATCATTGGTAGATGAATTAATGCAAGAGGATACCTCTGTTGTCTTACAAACTAAAATCACTTACAATGTCAGAAACAGGCTCAATAGAACCAATATGTTATGTTACCAATATGTATGAAGTTACTTCGAATGCCAATTCTTGTTCGCTACCAAAGAAAGCCTCTATAGTACTGTTCGAACTGAGAATCGAACCCAGTTTAGATGCGGTTCGCTAAACACAGTCAAATAAAATATATAAAAAAAATATCTGTTTATAATTGCCATTATGTACTTAATGATTATAAAAAAAAATATACAAACAGGCATTTAATGGCCATTTGGAATTTAATAGCCGCTGGCGATCAAATTCCTGTTGGTATATATTTAACTAGCTGTTACCCGCGACTTCGTCCGCGTAAAATTTAACGAAAAATTTAATGTTCATATTCATGCATTGGTCAGCTCCCGCGTTTTTAAGTTATACGGAACTTTAATTCGTTTCTTGTTCTTAAATTAAAGTAGCCTAAGTTACTCCTTATAACGATGGTGAAAGTCCCTACAAAATCGGTCCAGCTGTTGCAGCAATTAGAAGGAACGAAGAGAGAGACAGTCAAACATTTTAGAAATTATTTTTTTGTGTAATTACCGTATCTATACTTTTATATATGAAATTACAAACAGAAATTCCAATTTTAAGGAGTATAAAATATTTGCATTGCATCAAGCTTTTATGTGAGTTCAACCTCTTTTGAATAAATTCGGATTGAGTTTTGAAGCATGTGTCAAAATAAAAAGTAATTTAAATCAAAAGCACTAAGGAGTATTGATATCACCTCCAACATAATTCTCTATCTCTTTTTAATCCCGTCAGGGAATTTCGATAAAATACGAAATACGTCTTCCATCAATTCTGTTAAAGAATGTTTATGCAAAATTTGAAGTAGATTGGACCAAGGAATCACGTTGTCTCGTACAAACTTGGTCCCCCTATCCCCCCCCCCCCTTATGGGCAAAATTTCGGAAAATCCTTTCTTATCGGATGCCTACGTCATACAAAGACTACACTCGCCAAGTTTCATTGAAAATCAAAGAAATTTCATATTAATTTTGCACCCCCATTTGACCCCTTTAAAGGATGATTTTTGAAAAAACATTTTACACGTGTTTCATAACTTTCAATGAAAAACCTTCAAACTGAATTTCAATTGAATAACTTCAAAAACAGCAAAGTTACATACTAACCTTAAACCCACGTTTTACCCCCTTAGGGGGTGAATTTTCAAAATTCCTTTCTTAGTGCTCCCCTACGTTATAAAAGGAATCCTTGTGCAAAATTTCAAGTTTCTAACCCTTATAGTTTAGGCCCTGCGTGGATATGTCAGTCAGTCAGTCAGTCATTCAGTCAGTCAGCTTCTCCTTTTATATATACATATATATAGAAAACATTTTATTTTCTTCGTCCAAAATCTAACCCGTGCGCACATTGTGCGATATGTTAATAAATGCAAAAAATAAGGGGTATCATCAAAGAAAATTAGGGGCACTTGTACGAAAGTCGAAATATATCCCTTTTTACATTTTTCTCCATACATTTTTTTCAACCAAGTATTGTAAAATAAAGAGAAACTTTTATTGAAAAGTAATACCGCTAAAAAAATAAAAGATTTACGAAGTTGATTCCAATGTCTATGAAGATTTTCGATCCACTGTGCGCTGGCCATTACGTCAACGAAAGAAAGCACAGCATGTGTGTTCTCCAGTAGCAAACGTGTAAGTACATAAAGGGAAAGGGAAGTAAATATACATCACAGAATAATAAAACCACGGTTTCGGAACACAATATAATATGAATTTATTAGTGTGAACAAAGGCACTACCTTATCTAAAAAGGCACCCGCTTTCAGATACTGCTCTAATAATGCGACAACATTGTAAATAACTCTTTTAGCGTCTATCATTTCAAGGAATTTACCAAAGCAAACATTATTTACATTATTATAATTTATGCAATTCATTGTCATGTCAGATTTATAGCAATAGCAGTTTATTAAAACCATTGTTAAAGACTAGTTTGAATTAATTTACATATGAAATTGTTGTGTATACTATCATAATTTGTTCGTTTTATATTTCGTTGTCTGTTAGTACGAACAGCGCTGCGCTGCCGTAGTCTAGTATTCTACTCTTGATTCCCTTCAGTTTTTCAATGTAGTGTTTGTGAATCTTCGTGTTAGTCCTCTTGTACCGGAGGGCCGTTATCATTTTATCAACAGTGTAATGTAGCCACAGGATGTTTGTGTAGGGCGCGAAGCTTTTCCAATCATTTCTGTAAAAATAAATAAAATATGTTAATAATAATACACAATGGTAATTTAAGTATAGCTAAAAGTAAAGACGACATTGTTTGACATCGTAGGCGTCAAGATATTCTCATAGCTATCGGGTCAGCTAGTACTCATATAAAAATTCTTGTGTGCGTCTGTTTGTGTTATTACTAGGGTAGACGGAATAATTATAGGCTAGGCTGTGTGATAGAGTAAGTAGATGAATACTAGGTGCTACTCATGCGACGCCACATCGTGTAAGGCTTGTATATACAATCCTACTCTCAGTTGTGTTAGGAATAATGGGGAGAATAATGATTAGGTACACTCTTCTATATAAATATATGGCTAATGAATGGCATCAACAAATATTTACAGACGCAGTTAACATTTCCAGTTGTAAAGCATTCGACATTATTATCATAATATTATGGTACATTTTGCTCCGTGCGTCATCTGTCTATGACGTGTCCTAATAATTTACTGCTAAGTTACACGTGGCTTTTGGTATCAGTATAATGTATGTTTAATTCATTAGTCTTTGAGCTCTATTCAGAAAAACGAACACGATAAGCTTAAAAATGTCAGTGCAATCGGGGCTTTACCCCGACATACAGCGATATAATATATTTATAATAAATAAAACTAATTGCTCTTGTTGTTTTCATTTTACAGTAAACAGAATTTTGTATTTTTTGGAAGAGTATTTTTGAGAACTCATAAGTTTTATTTAAAGGTGTTTGTTGTACGCCTATGAGTGCTGTATTATGAAACGTGTGTGAATTTCTGAAGAACGATTCTGTCTACTATAGACCACCCGCGGTTATAAATATGAGCTGATATCACGCTCTGCGTGTGACAGCGTTGTCTTATCATACAAGCTGCGACATTAATAAAGATCAAACTACAGTATAATCGCATTCATATGACATGCGCCGCAAATGGTCATCAAAGTAAACCATGATCACGTTTTAATCACGATGTAGCCCATTAGTACTAGCACGCGCGGGATTATATCACTACCAGTTCAATGACTTATTTGGAACCATACATAAACAATGTTTCACGATTTTATGATTGTCGGAGATTGCTCTTGTGGTCATAAATAATAAAAAAAAAAAGGTTTATTGCAGAAACTTGTACAACTTTTACAGTAAATCTTACATAGAGACCTCCTTTTAAGTAAAATATATACCTGTGCTAGGAGGCCCCGCTCTTCAATAATAAAACAAAGTGGTACAAAGTGGTGTACTTACGAAAATATTATATAAAAATAAGAAATTAAATTAGATTAAGAATTATAACATTAAAAAAAAAACAGAAAAACTTAAAAGTACCTTCTAAAAGTGTGTGCGTGCGTGCGTGTGTGTGTGTGCGTTCGTGTGTGCGTGCGTGTGTGTGTACGTTCGTGTGTGTGTGTGTGCGCGTTCGTGTGTGTGTGTGTGTGCGCGTTCGTGTGTGTGTGTGTGTGTGTGTGTGTGTGCGCGTTCGTGTGTGTGTGTGTGTGTGTGTGTGTGTGTGTGTGTGTATGTGTGTGTATGTGTGTGTGTGTGTGTGTGTGTGTGTGTGTAATTACTAATAATCCACTGATATTTTTATGTTTGTAGGAGCAGTTCTATGTCATCATAGGTCTTAGGTTTTAACCATAGTACTATTGTCTTTTTAGAGTCTTTAGTAGTCATGGGATATATGTTAATTATTTTATTTATTTTATTATATAGAGCAGCGGATTTTGAACTGAATTGTCTTTTGGCATATGTGGTTTTAACGAATTCTACTGGAGCAACTTGGTATTTTCGTCTTCTTTCATGCAGGTCAGGGTCATAGGGCAGAACTTTGTGTAATTTTAATACAGCATGCAATATGTATAGTTTTCTAACTGTGAGAATACCGCTCATGTGGTATAACTCAATGGTTGGGAATCTGAACGGTTTACTATACATGACCTTGATGAGAGATCTCCGTGCTCTCTCTAGCTCAATAAACACACACAGTCACAGTTTATTGAACTCTTTCCTCCCCCGTAATGTAAATTATAACTTATATAAAACCCCTTATTCGAAAATAGCGGTAGAAAACGGCCGAACGAAACTTCCGCGCTGGAAGATTTTTTGACAGATGGGTTTAATGTCATTTCAACCTAATTTTAGCATGAAGGAAATAATTACTTGTAAAGTAAACTAAGCTTCTTCTTGAGTAGTAAACGTAAAGACTGAGTGTGGACTACTGACCCTTATTCTACTGAACATACTTTCTTACTTACTAATATTATTTATTATAAACGCAAACGTGTGTCTGTTTGTTACCTCGGCACCTTTGAACCGCTGAACCGATTTAGATGAAATTTGGTATGGAGATAGTTTCTATACCGGGGAAGGACCCATGGCACCACGCGTGAAGGACTGAACTGATTTTGATCAATTCTGTTAATGATTGATGAAGGTGGAACTTTGGAGAAGGATATCGGCAAATTTTTATCAACCTAGCACGTGGGCGGGCCACGGGCGGCAGCTAGTATTATATGAGTGTAACTCACCCCAACTTATCTCTCATGAGGCGGTAGACCTCGAACTGGTAGTCCCCGACGGCGTCGAACAGCGAGTCGTCGGTGGCCAGGTCGTTGTAGAGCGCGGCGCACTCGCCGCCCGCCAGCGGCAGCGACACGCGCGACAGCGAGTAGTCGATGATGGTCGCCGCCACCCCGCAGCGCGCCACGCGGTGCGAGCGACCGCGGAGCACGAACGTCGAGTACTGTTCGTGAAGATAAATAAACATTTAATTATTGGAACGAAGTTCCTTATCGCGCGTTGCGAAAGGGGGCTAGACGGAAAAAATTAAGACGAAAAGTTGTAACGACACTTTTTGCTATAGTATGCTATTGTGTAAAAAAAAACAATTCCTACTTCGTTCCATCCGGGCGTCCCTTGACACCTCTCGTTTTTTTTTTTTATATTTCCGTACCTAATTACACAGCGCCACCTAGTTCCGTGGTAAGCAACGAGGCTTGCGTTACGGATACTAGATAGTTGATATACTACATATACACTTTTTTTTTGTAAATACATACATATTATACGTAGATACATCCATGACTCGGATACAAATGTTGATGCTCATCACACAAACATACCTACCGGGTACACCTACCTACACCTACCGGGATTCGAACTCGGGACCCAAGCACAGCAGGTAGTAGTTAGCTAAACGGGTCGTCACACATCAGCATTCTTATCGTATGCAATAAATACGCGAGTAACTTCGAAAAGTCAGTGGTTTGGGCTTTGGGCTCGATCCCGCGACCTTTGTCCTTGATTTTATGACTTTTGAACTTCTGATAAGTCCACCACTGCGACAATTTTAGTTTGTTAAAAAGGTCGCTAAACTTACTTGAAGCTGGGGTTGGTTATGTCAAGGGTCACAGGGACAAAATCACTATAAGGTAGAATCATACAATAGTATCTAACATTACAAAAGAGACATCAATTTGCACAACACTTTGCCCAACGATGAGACGCAACAGTCTAAACGTAACCATAGAATCAATTAATAGATAAATGTGATAATTATCAGTAATTAAATTTTATTCATTTTTCTCACGATCTTGCAAGTTAACACTAGGAAACGGTGAAGGTTAGGCAAATTACTAAAAAGCTATCATAAAACAATATTATTACCTAGAGGCTATTCTCCTAAACTACTAGTATTATTACTAACGTACAATCACGTTTCTGTTCCACTATGGTTCGATTTTGGCCTGGTAGGATCCTGACTAACCTCCTCTACATTAATTAACCTCCTCATGCATGCTAGTTTGGTTTAAGGTGGCCATGCTTTTCGGGACGTCTAAGATAAATCACACAAATACTGGTAGGATCCTGACTAACCTCCTCTACATTAATTAACCTCCTCATGCATGCTAGTTTGGTTTAAGGTGGCCATGCTTTTCGGGACGTGTAAGATAAATCACATAAATTTTTAATTAACAATATTACTTTTTATAACTTCCTATGTATTTTATGTAATAATAAACACATTACAATGACCCCTAGAACTTTACAATGAACAAAAGTAATAAGAAGTAACCACCTTTGACCTCGCCTCCCTATAGCGGTCGCTTCTAGGTGACTTGGTAGCAAAGCGTCTGGCATAAATATTTACTTGAGTCGTGAATAATTTAGTAGGTAGACGAGTTTTTCACAAACAATTAAATTATTATCTTTATAAATAAATAGCGAAGTTTGAACAAGGTTATCAAAAGATAGGAAATGACACATTTAATTAAATAGCTACCTGATTATATTTTTATATTATTGTTATTGTTAAGTAATAAAATAAATCAGAACTTTCGAGATAATGATGAGTTATTTGGATTAAATCTGCAGTCGTATTATCGATGCTACTATTTTTAAATTAGTATTTGTAGTTCTTGAAAAATATTTCAAAGTTTAATTTATTTGTCAATTATCAAAAAATGCCAAGAATAGGTTTTTTTTTAAATAGATTAAAGAGCAACATTAATATTTAAACTATTTTTCTTACAACTTTGGATAAATTAGTTGGCAATGTTATCAGGGGCTTCTCACAGGCATTCGATATTTTTTTATCTGCTGAAAATACAGGCAGGCCATCACGGAAAAAAGAAAACACATATCGTGATTAATTACGGAATTGTTAATAAACTCAGAGGAACCACTATTTGTAGATTAACACCCTACATACCATTACCAATGATTTCCCAAAAGGTACCGTCCCAGGGTATTGCTTTAACATTTAACTTTAAACTTGGCTGTCTTTGCTGGTGAATTTAATATAACATTGAACCCAAAAATATATTTTGGAAGTGAACCCATTGCCATTGACCTGGCAGAAATCCAAAGATTGAGAATCATGGCTAAAAACCGGCTACTTGAACTGGGAAAAGAACCCAAAAACTTACACATGTCATTCAATCTTACAACATCATTGAGACGGTTAAAATATTTGTTCCAAACCTGCACCAAACCCACATAATTCAAGCTAGTAATATGATTTTTATGACAAAAATCGCTAATACAATTTTTTGTAACTTGTCTAGTGAAGTTTTATTATTCAAAAATTATAGTATTGTTATCAACAACAATTCGCCCGAGCTATCAGACAGGGCGTTGACCCGGCGCCTCGGGACGTTACCTCGAGTAGACGAGACGGTTGCCCGGCAAGTCAACCACCTCATGAGGTGACTGGTCTTTCGGCAAGGTTAGGACCATTTTAGAATTCTTGGGGGCGAAGTACAATAGTGCGTATAAAAGATTTACCTGACTATATAATAATTGTTATAGGTTTTTCTGTAATCTGTATGGAAAGAAATGTATTTTTAAAATGTTACGCTTAAGTAAATTTGAAGATCAAAGTTGAAATACTTTCATTTTTTTTTTAAATAACTGAGACATACTGATTTATTACACTTAACATTGAAATAAAACGACGGTTTTTATCGCAGTATCGGTATCGATGTTTGGGATCAATGACTGGAGCTTGTAATTAAAATAACAGACCTACATCTTTGTTAAAGTTGAGAGTGAGACCCACGAATAAAGTGACTATGAGACTACTATGATAAAAACATTACAACAATTTATCTATACATCCAAAGATAATTGAATAGAAGCATACCTCGTGCCCGATATTCATTAAATTTGTAGCTAGAGAATGTTTCACAGCACTACGGGAAATTGGCAACAGAATCATTATACGTATACACGATATGTTATTTACTCGTCATTTTATTTACGTTTACGAACTGAATTGGTTTCGAGTTGATTGCGACTGTAAATATCGCGAAATATTTGTTAAAGTTCACAGGAAACGAGGTAATGTATCAATAAAATGTATATGATGTGTCATACGCGTTGTAATATCCGAAACACACGATTAATGAGCGACACTGGGTTTAAAATAACAACGCGTTATGCAAACAAAGGGCTGCGGTTTACTTATTTTTGGTGGTGAGATTGGCCAATAATGTAAGACAGTTATATGTTTAACAAAGGAGTTTACAGTAAGAAGACTCAATTGCAGGATTTGTGTGAGAGAAAATCACTGCGCACCCAACGAGTCTTGAGCATTTCGCATTGAAGTTATCAGATCTGGGCACCATATAATATAACCGGTCCTTCGAGAAGGCTTTTGTTCAACAGTGGATATCCTTTGTGTAGGCCTATGACTACGACGATGACTTTGCATCTGTCCGTTACGTAGGGTTTCAGGACTCTCGGAAGAGTTATGATAGCGTACTAGTATGACCAGTGGACTTACGTCAAATGTCTCTGTTCGATCCTAACTAAGGCAACCCACCACTGATATATTGAATTTACTAAGTGCGTATTTATCATATGCTCAAACGGTGAAGGAAAACGTCGTGAGGAAAGTCGGTCCCCGGTGTGAAACCTGCCAACCCGCACTAGACTAGCGCTTCTAGTGCTCTTTCTCAAATGAGAGAAGACCCGTGTCCAGCAGTGGGACAATAATTGGGTTGAAACACTCGAATAGCTACTTTTTAGATACGTTTTACAGTAATTACTCTGTCCTTACACAAGTGTGATAAATCAGTTTAAATATTAACAACCGAATTAGCGGTAAACAAAGGGGCAGACGAGTATTGAATGTAATTGATCGGGCGACAGCGCAATGACACTGCAGGGCTCGGCGATGGCACGGGATAGCACTGCGATCCATAGTGATTGTCTTGAAAACATGCTCAAATCGCGCTATATAATGATGTTAGATAAAATATGGATTTTTGTATAATAAAGTAAAATACGTTTAACATTTGGATACTTAAATTCAGATAGCAATAAACTTGTCTGGGATTCAGATATTTTTCTGTCGAGTACACAGAAAATCTATATTATGAATGAATTTACAATAACTGTTCGTCACTCTTGACCAAAAAAAGTTGGTTACTGGTGTATTATTCTTGATAGGCTGTTAACAGACGATATCCGTGTTCATTAAAACAAATATATTTTACAAATTATTGTTTTATTTCCCCTAGGTGACCTAAAAATATAAGTACGGAGTTGTGTGAATAAACATCACTGTAACTCTACTTAACCCCAGGAAATACCGGCGTTATTATATGCATGACGTCAATATATCAGCTAAACGATATTCCATGCTGAATAAAAGACCTTCCTCATGGATTTCTTCGTATGTACGTATTAATAAGTAATTAAAACAAAATAAAGTACAAGCTGTGGTAGCCTAGTGGTGTGACCAGTGGACTGAGATGTTAAGGTCACGAGTTCAAACACAAGGCACGCGCCAATGACTTTTCGGAAGTTATGTGCGTATATATCACATGCTCAAACGGTGAAGCGAAACATTTTGAGGAAACCTGCATGCTTGAGAAATTTTCTCGATGGCGTGTGAAGCCACCCAACCTGCAGTAGGCTAGCGTGGTGGCCTAATCCCTCTCGAATGAGAGGAGACCGTGCCTAGCAGTGGAACAACAATGGGTTGATGATGATGATGAAGGTAAATAGAGTGTTTACCTTTTGCTCAGTTGGCGCAATCAACACGTTCCCCCAATGCAGATCTCTGTGCTCAAACTGAAACGCCTCCTCCGCAACCGCTAGACCGTAAGCCACCTGACAAAACAAATCTAATGTTACCAAAACATTGTATAGTATAATTGGCACAAACGGCCACAGACACAGAAATTGATCATAAAACAGTACGTAGGCACAAACAGTGAACTTGGCGATAGACCACACTTTGTAACCGACGAAAAAAGAGTATGTTCTCAGTCGACGCACATTGATTTTTTCTAGACTGATTCCTCAATAAGTCCTTTGTATACTGGAGATACCTTTTGGTCGTTATTTAAATTAAATAAAAAACCACACATGGCAGTAATAGTTTTGATATTTCACTCACGACATTTTGAAATATTGTAAGAATAAAATTTCGATGTTTCAATAAGTGGTTTCTTGCCACAAATAACAAATGAAAATTACGACGGAAATGAAACTGAAATCGTACGACAACTTTATATTTGAATCGGCGCCAAAACACAAGAAAATAAATTACAATGAGATGCGCAGTGCGGTATCATTGCTATTTTTTTTTATTGCTTTATCACCCTTATAATGATGAGCATAAGGTTCAACAGTGGTCTATCACGAAGTTTTCTGCTCCTAAATTACAAAAATAATACACAAACTATATAAAAGAATACATTGATATTTTTTCTAAGTATTTCACTACATAAATTATAAAGCTGCTATCCATCACATTTCCCTGTATTTTGTTTAAGTTTTGACGTCAGGAATAAGTTTTTTTAATTTATTTATTAATTTCATAGACAGTCAGTCACTTCGTTAGAAAACACGCAGATACGAGTCACAATCTTGCGCAAAATGTCTGTACTGTGTGTTTGTGGTGTGTTTTTTTATTAATGTTTTAAACAGTTTATAATTTGGAAATTAGTTTTTAGAGATCACACATTTCGGTCACAATTTCATATAATTTTTAGATAAATATATGGAATCTGGAAGTCATTGTTTTATTATTATTTTATTAGTACAGATAAATGGCAATGGATAGCAACTGACAAACAAACAATCATACAACAACAAAGAAAAATGCAAAACATGGTTAGAAAAAAAAACATGCTACAAATAAAAAATTAATTAAAACAAAATTAAAAAAATAATTCCACACACTGGTACACATGAAAAGCGGTCGAAGCCATCCTCAGAGGATAAGTGATAATCTAGTCAAGATACGTACATGACTTGAACAAGAATATCACTTATCATCCGTGGAGGCTACAGCCATGCAGTCGTGAGCCACTGAAAAAAAAAACACTTGGAGAAAAAAAACAAAAATTCAAACAAACAATAAATATTCTTGTGCTTCGTGTCTATAAAAATAAGTCTATTTTGTTTACGTACTTATTTTTTTTATTTCATTTAAATGTTATTATTAATAACTTCGTCTGGATTTTGACAAAATCATGTTAAATAATATGATGCTAGTTTTGATATTTATGTACGAATTTAATTTTAAAAGGAGTTCTTAATATAAATTACTATTTGGACTTGTATATTTTTATTTCACTTCGTAATTCAATTTTTTTAGTACTGCCACTGCTTATTAATATTAGGCACCACTTAGCAACTGTGAGAGACGAGTTTTCTTAACTTTCTAATAACAAATCGATCAATCATTTGAAGCTTTTAAAATGTCAACAAAAAACACAACTAGTGAACATAATATGAGCTTACTAATATGACATGTAACTGAAATAATGTAGAAAAATCTGAAACTAAAAATAAACAATACTCAAACACTTTGGTGCTACGGACTTTGAAATTATAACTAACCTAACCTAATTTCAAACAACAAAAATGGTAGTCATGATTTTGTATCACGAAAATGAATGTCAAAATAAATTATTACAAAACCACATGCTTGTGTTAAAACCATATTCGAGAATGGAACTCACATTTACGTAATCATGGTATATATAAGTGCCCGCGCAAACCGCAAACTTTCTATCGGCCGATAGTTTAATCAGCATGGAATATGTATGCAAGTGCGCATTATGAAGTTTCGAACTTCACACAAAACCAGCCAACCATAGTATCGGTCGATAGAAAGTCTGCTGGTCTGCGTGGGGCTTTAAATCTAAATTATGTATTCAAAACAGATGTACTTTAATTCCTACAGGACCTATTTCTATAAACACGGCAATTCAAATAGGTAATCGCACCTTTACAACGTTTTCTAGTGCTTTATCTGAGAGGAATAAATCGCGGCGAAACATGCCGTGTTGCCATGTAATGAATTAGGTAAAATTAATAATTTAATCATCTAATATATTTACTACATAATTAGTGTAAGATTATTACTCTACACTGATTAGAGTGCCATTCAAGAATTTGGTTATAAAAAACGTACAAAACAAAATACACAAGGGGTTTACCTGTAGGAACAATGCGTACGCCTGCTCAGCGTTGTTGAACTGGTAGCTTTCAAGGTCTTGGCCAGCGTTGGCGAGTTCTAGCACTATGAACTGCTGGTCGGGTGGCAATATCGCCGGGTTGTCGTTCTCCGAGCCCTTGCACTCGTCGTACAGGTCCCACAGGTCGAGCAAGCGAGCGGGGTAGCTACCGTATACGCACCTTACTGCTAGTACCTACGACAACAGAACATAGTATTGGTAACGGAAAATAAAGTTTATACTTTATGTATGTGAAAAAAGTGTGTTTATATAAAACCGTACTACAATATTTTTAATGCATTTTGGATTCGTGAAAAAATAGTCGTAGTTTAAAATAGCCTTATAGTATTCTAGGTATCATCTGCCGCCTATCCGAATTTATAAATTGGAGTCATTATCGAATTTTTCGTAGTTAAACTTGTCTCTATCTAAATAAATCATTTCGTAGTAATTTGAGTGAAATGGTTGATAATTTATAGTTAAGTAGTATATGCCACAGATAATTGCAGACTATCGGAATTAAAAAGATGCTTATAATAATTGCAATAATGCTTGGTAACAAAGTGGTAATTCCACACAAATAGTAGCAGAGTGGTCTGTTCAAAATACAGATAAAAAAATCGATGAACAGCTGTTATTAAAATAATAGAAATTTGCTTATCACACAACGCAATTAATAAAGAAAGCGGACATAGATTCTATTAATAAATTACGACAATATACTATGGCAGAAATGGCCAACAGCTGCGCATATTAGTAGCTGAGATGAAAGGAAGTAACATATGCCAAGAGGGGCACATGGCAAGCTTGCAACCTGTTGCGATACGGTAAATACATATTTCAATAGACGACGCTATTCTCTACAGGCGGTAACTTTACGACGTAATCCTTTATTGTGGTGAAGTAATTATTATTATTTATTTCGATGAAGTCAGATCAGTATCATAAAATTAATCGATGGATCTTACTGTATTAAATGCTATTAGCTAATTCCAAACTCTAGAGAAACTCTTTTACAGTCAGCAATAATATGATAAAAATAAAAATTAATTGCCGAAATGTATGCACGTGCATAACTTCAGAACGACTGTAGGTAAAAAATGTTATTAATTATTGTCGGGAGAAGGTTTGTACAAAAGAAAATTTACGAAAAAAGTCTAAAAATAATATTTATGGCGTTGTGAAATTTGCCGGGTCAACTAGTATGATATAAAACGAGCCATGACTCCTTATATAATAATAATTAGTGTGTAAATTTATTTGCGGAACATAGGTTAGTATACAGTTCTTACGGCTATGTATATTTAATGTAATACAAAAGAAAGTTATCAATAAGGAGGAAGTAGCAATTTCATGAACATAAGTTTGTTAAATAAATAAATCTTTACGTTACTTATTGTTCATTTCATATCTGTAAGAGATTCCGCGATAAGTAGTAAAATAAGTACTGCAGTATATTTTACAAACTGCGTAAGGCGTTTCATTAGAGCGTTATTATCGTGATACCAGAGACAAAAGGTCACCACTATCGTATACAATTGAAATTCAAACTAACGCAAATCTGTTGCCAACATCGTGTAGTCATAAAAACACAAGTAGTTAGGTTAACTGTAAATATTAATTTACTGTCGTGGGCTTGAACTAAGGTTCTTTAGTGTCAAGGCAAGGGCGGATCCAGGGGGCCCTTTTTAGGCCCCTTGATCATCATCTTGACCCACTGAGTCAAAAGCTGGACTCGCCGCTGGGTCAGGTCAGGGTCGTGGGTGTTTTGATGAGATTTTGTGTGTGTACCCAAACCTAAGATTTAGACAGATATAATAAAGTGATAATCCCCTCCTCAATTACGTATTATCCTGAATCTTCGAACCTCTACAGATGTCGAGAAGCTCAGATCAAGCAAACAAATATTAATATTCCCTTTCATTGTATGAAGATTAAATTAATACGAAGTAAACAGCATGTATAGTTTGTCATCGTTCAAATACCGACACCCGATACCGCCCTACCAACCGCTCATCGGTAATGAAACGCCAACAATGACTAATTGTAAAATAAAGAAATAAATTCCGTTGAACGTAATAATTTATAAATGGTATTAACGAACGCAAATTATAAAGCCAGCTGTGCCAAGATAGGGATGTCTTGTTCTGATAACAGACCCGGCCCAGTTACGTTATCAAACAAATAAACATTGTTTCTCGAATACAAATGATTCATGCAT
Source organism: Craniophora ligustri (assembly GCA_905163465.1). NCBI lineage: Eukaryota > Metazoa > Arthropoda > Insecta > Lepidoptera > Noctuidae > Craniophora > Craniophora ligustri. Next base: position 2,115,001 of record LR990963.1, read on the forward strand.
ACATGTCGAAAGTAAAAATCGTGCTGGCTCATGTTTTTTGTTGTACAGTGATTCATTTACCTAGAATCGTATCGTGACGCCGACTGTATGACCTCATTCGCTATGGTTCGACTTCTGATTTATGCTGAATGCATTACTTACGAATGCTGTGTTATGTAACTTAAGCAGAATAGGTTTGACCCTCGTTTCTACATAAAAAAACACTTTCGCCTTTTTATATCTTTTGAGGGTAGGCTGAATTTAAAGAATGCCAAGCCCTACAAAAGGGGAATCACGTTTACACTTTTTTTTCTACTTTATCTGTAGCATGCAATTTAAATTCATTCACGGAACATAATAAAACTCACATGTCAGTGTAAGGTCCTCGTTCAATTACTTGTGACGTTGACCAAAACAAACGAATTCATACAATAACAAATTAAGACAGAAAGAGATCGTTTCATTTTAAATTACTTTGGACTTTAACCGATGCTCATAAGGCACATTCTACAGCGAATTGAGAGTCAGTCTCCCATGTGTGAGAGTAGAAATTCGAAGAAGCCGAAGCTTCAGAATTACTTAAAGTTCTGCACAAAAGTGATTTAATTAGCTTTAACTAAAGTGAGCAGGTCAGCCGAACGTTCATCTGAACTCGCTCATGAGATTTTATAAAATCTTGACATTTCTTTAAAGCTAGGTTTTAATGCAGTGTTAATTCGTGCTCAAAAGCTGTAATCATTCGTTGTATTCGATTACTATAATAACATCATCAGTTTATATATAAATGATCAATATGTTATAATGGCTACAAGTATTTGCCGTGTAGCAACAGTATACAAGTAAATACATTGCATGCACAAATACAGTTTACGAGCTTATCGCCGACAAATGTGTTGAAAGATTAAATAATCCGTTATACTCTGTTGATTTTTCAATTTATGATATTACCTACATCAAAAGTAGCTGGCACGTATGAAATTATAATATTATGATTATATGATGTATGGTCTAGCTGTCTATACGATACGAATCGACGAGTTTCCAACGAAATTTGTCTAGACTGCTTTCTCGAAAATAAGGAAATTTAATACTTATTCCCCAGAGTTTTCACGCTAATGTGATATAAAGTCTTGCGATAATCAGCCCAGTATCATTACATTACGACAAAAAGACAACAAATCTATATTATAGAGAACCTTTAAACAGATAAAAACAGCCACATACCGTGAAATGAACTAAAAAGGATTTTATACACCATTAAAAAAATAAACAAAGTATCAATTGGATGACTGTCATGTTGGAAATTCCAAGCAGGTATCAATCGTCAGAATTTAGAGTATGCAATGTCTGATAAAATTCCGAAAATATTTGAACGAGGAATCATTGGGTTGTTAAAACTTGAATATTAAATTAAGTCGACCGATAAAACCATGACTAAAGGTGTTGTTATTGCCAAAATATACACATCTAAGAGCGAGGAAGCGAATTTAACTTTAAAATCACATTAATCGTAATGGAGGTAGGTAGTTAAAGCGCACAATCGACCATAAATTATTACAGAACTGTTTTGTCTCTTTCCGTTCTATTGAGATTGAACTGTGAAAGAAAAAGAAAGCCATCAACAATATGGTAATTAAAAGGAAAGGTTTCTTAGAACACTAATTGACGCAATTTAAAGCTTAATCATAAGCTGCGCACAAAACAATTATCACCCCAATTCCCAAAGCTTTCCTAGACCTATTTAGCGATTTCTTGGAAGCTCTATTACAATTTCAGGCAAATAATTATACTGTTTTCCTGAAACAACAACTGTATTCTCAGAAATGCTACGAACCGAGTAATTAGAACGCAAACATTCTACAGACCCGTGTTTCTTTGACAGTCAGCGACGCGTCGGTAATTCTAATTCCGTTCGAGAAATAAAGATGTAATTATCCCTTATTACTATTATCATGAGGAAATATATATGGGATAGGCCCTTTGTTCATCAGAGGACGTCCTTTGACTGATATGATGATTGTTTACTATTCTGCCATTAACTGATTTGGAAGGTAATGTATGCAGTGTTAAATTACTGAATAAACAAAAGAAAATCATGGCAACGCATATCCCTAAGCTTTTTACTATTAATTAGGCTATAGTTACTGCCTACTGGGAAGGGGCCGTAAGTTGTTTTGGATGTAAATATAACAAAGGACAACCCTGAAACAACCCAACTAATTTATCTTTAAATGAACTTATATGTGAACGCAGCAATAGTCACTGTTTCATTTTCTTCATTTTGGTCCTTCCTCGCGTTTCTTAATCTTTCTAACATTATTTTAATAATTGATTTGATCTTTTCCCGCATGCTTTCTATGGTTCTTAACAATCTATCTACGTAAATTGCTGCTGATAGTAAATATATGCCAGTTCTATTAGCGCATTCTCACACGCGTCTGTGCCACTATCAAAACATCACGATTACTATGCGGTGCATATTATCACGCATTAGAGACACGTGACACATTTCGTTATTCTTGATGGTAGTATGATTTAATTTCACCTTCAATTGGGAATTACGTTCCGGCGGAGGACAGTTCGGGAGAGGCCTATGTCCAGCAGAAAATAGCGATTGCGAGGCCGAGTTGATTTCATTATACGTATACTGAACTACAAAAATAATTCGCGATAGCCTATTTCCATTAACCGGTCATAATTCCAGACCGCTAGCGTTCAGAAAAATCGAAAATAGCCTTTCATACTGTTTTTCGGTTTTCGGGTGTGTATTTTTCTGGAGATCGAATTTCTAAATGGGATGAGGTTTCGGCCCTTATTACAAAGGGAGGTCCCGAAATAAGCTGTCTGTGTACTCTAATACTTAGAGCTCTGCCTAACCCATACAAGCTAACAGTGTATTGTGCATTAGTCAATTGAGGAAAATAACTATAGGTATTAGCGATGTTAGGCGATGAACTAGTAACATTTTGAACTATTGACTTATTCGACCCAGATAGCGCGGCGTCTGCCGTCCGTAACAATTCCCGCATTGGGATAAATGCTTATTTGTTGGAGCTTTTGGCATCACATCACTATATTTGTAGATTTTACTTATAGATTAGTAGTCTAGTTAGGCTCATAGGCAGGCGTTGCGTCACGGAATAAAGTAACTGGATGCACTGGATAAATTCGAGAAATGAGAGCCGATTAAGTTATGTCGCACCACGCGTGTTTCACAAACATTAACAATACAATTTCTCAATATAAAAGAGTATTTCCACTGCAAATTTCTCCACAAACCTAACGTTTAAACAGACTACTAATATTCGCCTACAATTCAATGATATATTTGTAGCTCCCTATGTAGGGGCTGAGCCTTTTGTCATTAATCAAATACATATAAAACCTCTGAAATCCGTAAAAAATGTTTTATTTAATGCATAATATGCGTGTAAGTGTAAGAATGTAATAAGTCTGCTGATACTGAATCAAACGTAGCCCACGTTTTTCTAGGCTTTCGTGCATGGGACCAGTAATGCGGAAGTCTTAAGAAAAGTAACTAAAACACCCACCCTTTACCGCTTCCTAATATTTATCTGATAAAATTATCCTCGATAAGCGACCTCCCCAGCAACAGCACAGCTGTAAGGTCGAATCATATGTCGGGTTTCTAATATTTTCATCTCGGACAATCGCAATAACATTACATAACACCCTATTGTTTCGCGTATCAATTTTCACACAGATTACGTAATGATTTGCGCTTATGAACTGTCTACGCGTTGCCTTGAATGCCAGGTCTTATGTCACAGTTAGAGGCCAAATCGAAATGACAATTATGTTTAATTTTAATGCAGTTGAACTGAGACTCAATTAATAATACGAAGCAAAAACGTTTTAACAGAACAATGCAGAAAAAGGGTATTGTTTATAATTTCTGTAATAACTATAAATAATCTTAAATTCCTTGTAAAATAATAATTGTTCATACGTTTCTATTATGACACAGAAACCTAAATATCCAGCTTATAATAACAAACCTGTTAAGAAAACTAATCAGCATTTAGGTGTCAACTTTTCTTCTGTTTAGAACCAGATAAATTCTAATTGAACTGACACATAATTGTACTCAATTTAAACAGCTGTATGGGCTCTTAGGGGCCGTGGTGTTATATTAAACAGCTTATCTTCCTAAAAACTTGGGCTCTCAAATACAAAAAGATTATTTTTAAATGTGTCCAGACATTTGAACAAATTCTTCAGTTCTCTAACTCTCTCATATGAATTAATCGATGCGTAGTCGACGTCGTTTACACTCTTATTACGTAGGCAAAGCTCTTTATGACCGGGCTCAATCTAGTTCCGCATCGACAAATGTAGGAAGGGCCTTATAAAATACGCAGTAAAGTGGACTTACCTCATTGAATATATCAGTGGCATTCTCTATAGCATGTAGATCCAGCGCTTCGACGTCTTTCCCTTCATCAAAGTGGCGATTAATTTCGGCTATGGGAGCGCGTAGTGCACTCAATTCCCTGTTAAAGATAATATACATTAATTATTTTAAAAAAATAACATTGTTTTTATTTATTTTTTTACTTTGCTTAGGAATGGTTCCATTTACTTTACTTCATCATCATCAGCCTACATTCGTCCACTGCTGGACGTAGGCTTCCCATAGAGACGCCACAGAGCTCGCTCTTCGGCTCTTCCTCCAGTCGCTGCCATTTACTTTACTTAATAATCATAAATATGTTTTTGGAAGGCTTCTGCTGCTGAATTGTCTCAGAGCTACTAGTGTCTACCACGCTTGTCATCCAGTTTGAAGGTTATTACTGAGCAAATTAGACACCTGATGTTTTAGAGGTAATAATATGTAGTCCCTGGTGTTACTAGCCCCCATCCGTAGGTAACATCGTTCATTTGTAAACTAAATAGTTGTCTATTTATGAAAAACTATTCCCAATAATATTATATCTGATATATATATTATATATATATATATTTTGTATTTTATACACAATATTATTGAGAATAGTTTTTATTCAATGTGGTTGTTTTAATGTTTTGGATTGCTAAAAAACATATCGATTGTTTATTGTTTAGTAAATTCAGTCTGTCCCACGGTTGCTACGTTTATAATAAAAAAATTAATAAGGCTTTTTTTGACGTTTTTATACAATGATAATAATATTACAATACATATTTTAATATAGTACTTTCGACTAATGCCATAACGGCACACATAATCATATTTAAATTACATCTTAGTTATTGTTCCTTTTGTAAAATATAAGTTTGTACATTAAAAAACTAATTTTTAATCAAGTTTCTGAAATATTTGAAGCACAAATATTTCTTACATTACTATTTAAGAAATAAGTAACTGAAATAATATTGCTATAAAAACGCGTAGCTCATCGTCGTTTGAGTGCGGAAATGACCTGTTTCACTCAAGATCGCGGCGCATAGATTAGCGGCACACAGTGTGTTTTAAATCAAGGAAAATGGGTCAAACCAACTAACTACTTAGGTTATTTAATATTCAGCTATTATTATTTTGCATTGGTTATAGTTATTACAGTAATGAAACGGTCGTTATCCAAATATGAATAATTAAAGTAGGGTTCAATTCATGGAAATTTGATAATAGTGATTTAGACTGATTAGTCATAATCTATTGTATAATATTACATTTTGTTGTTATTTAAATACACGTAATTACGTCTTTCGATGAAACCCCACCTCTGAATTAGGGAATTCGTGCCCGGTTGATGGCAATAGGCTCGCCCCCTATTACATGGGACCTAAAACATACTGGCGAAATGTGGGTTTACACCTCTGCCTAACCCTTCGGGGACGACAGGCGTGATGGTATATGTCTTTCAAGCTTCTAGATCAGAGTTCCACAGGGGAATCTAATTAAATTCGTATATTCTACTCATTATTTAACACTTGAAATTGTTGTAAAATTATATCGTTTTATCATGAAACGTGAAGGAAATAATTTAGCGAATAACAGACAAGGTCATTGATATTAATAAATATTATGATCAACAATCATACGAATAGATTACATGAATGGTCGGCAGACTAGATAAGCTTTTTATTTGTGACAATAACACATAGGTATTAGTTTCACTACCTAGTGTTTAAGTGAGTCAGCAAATCAAAATAATATATTGCATGTTACAATCGTTTTATTTCCCATCAAAACAGCTGTGGAGTGTTTCAAGTGAAAGTAACAAACATATTATGTATTATTACTTTTCTTGCTAGTTTCTTTAGTAATTTGACACCCAAACAAATATTTTACTTGTGAAAATTGACAAAATACCTATGGAACTGATGCACTGACTCCAGGACTCCTATTATTTGAAAAGGATTAGGCTATGTCCAGCACACCATCCAAGTGTACTTTATCTAAGTCTCCGATGCCGTCAGTACAAGATTCACTTATCAAATAACGAATACCTCGGGATTAAGATTTGCCAGTCATAGATTAATTGCAAGGCTGCCTAGGTGCCCACCCAATGTTCTCAAAATCCTATTGATTGTCCACATTTAAAGTACAGTAAAGAACATCATATAGGCTGATGATGAATGAGCAAATGATTGAAAAGAACATACTATGACAGTATACTCACATAGCAATCACAATCTCAGATATGATCTCATGGAAGTCCTTCTGATTCTCCCCATTGACCTTGAGGGTTCCGGCTATGGGCACGATTTTCAGCACGCGAGCACGTCCATCTCTGGCACGCCACAGAAACACTTCGCCGTACACTCCCTCGCCAATTTTGTGGCAGTTCTTCAAGAGCCTAGAATTAATTTATGTTATAGGACCTGTAGCTACACTATTCAAGACTTAATATGTTAACAATGTTAATATGTTTGGCTTGCATGCTATGCACTAGAAGGTAAACCAATTTAGATCCATGTAGCAGTAAATATACATGATACACTCATGCCTTTTTCCCATGGTAGGCAAAGGAATAAATAAATATGTGGTTCTCCACATAGACAATTGCAAGAAAACTAAAAACTTGATACCTCAATAGTAATAAATATGAAGCATTACTTATCAAATGTTAAAATGAAGTATTATCTAAATGGCACTAAAATAGTCTTCGGCAGTCATTTTAATAATCTGTATAAGATACAAAAAAAATAAGCAAACATTAATAATTTCCTAATTAGATTAGGATGAAACTAGTCTTTATAACACTGGTTTTAATACTATTGCACAATATTAACAATTGTTATAATATAATAATATATTAACTAGATATTGGTGTTAGTAAGACAACTAAATTGAGAACACTTAAAAATTTAAACTAATGTATAATGAGATTAATTTAAATGATGTAACATATATCTTCTTATTATTTGTATTTTAAATTAATTAGAAGCTGTATTCAGTCTACTAACAAAAATAACAAAAGTAAATAAATCATACTCAAATAGAATTTCACAACACATGAAAAATACACTCTCTATTTTTTTAAGAATACTTTCTACAGAATTGATCACTCAATTTATTATTCAAGATATTTGCAATGCAACTTTCACTCTTATTGTATAAACAAATTCATTTTAATAAAAACAAATTTGTTTACTGAATGATTCTTGAGTACATTATTGCTAAATTGAATAAGATATGATGCTCAATGTTAAATGATTGACAAGGTGACATCTTTATGACACTTGTGGCCTCGAAAGTAATTGAGTTTTTGAATGAAAATTTGTTCTTGAATATGTTAGTGTAAAGGAAAATAGGAAAATTATAACTAGCGAAATGAAAATATGTTAGCCAACTCTTTATAGATTGTTTAAGACTTTACGTCCATGCATGATTCATTAGTGGTCTTATATATGTGTACTTACATGATGACTAGGTATATACCAATGTAAACCTGATTAGGTTTCAGTTAGATGCATCATACAATAATTTTATTATGACTATATGTATATACTTATTTAGACATTTTATATGATTAAGTGTTACTTAAGAAAGAGGCATATTTCAGCAATTTAGAGGAACTTAAGAGAATCCGAAAATAAACATGGAATAACCCTGAGCATATTAATACTTCTTGTGTTTCCTCTTCAGAGGGAAAACAAAAAGTATCCTTCAAGCTAACTTTGAAGATCAAATGAGTAATGGAAAACAATAACAAGCTATATTGTAATAATATATTAAATAAATAAGATAAACAAACATTTAAAAGGACAATATCCCATAGTGTACCTTGAAAAGGTCAAATAAACATTTGTTGTTTAATTCAATGGCCATATATTGGTAGAATACAAAATGAAACAATCAAACTCTCAACTTAAAAAGAATTAAACTTGCAAAATAACTTTAGTTCTCCCAGCTCTACTCACACATTCCTCTCCTGAATTACTCCAGTCATTGATGATTTTTATTCGTAAAAACAATATCAAGTTATGATTAACCTGTGAATATTGGTGTGGTGTATATATTTTATGTTTTTAATTATTATTTGTTAATATTTATGTACGAATTTAAATATTATTGTTTGTTTCAGTGTCGTCCTACTAACCCAATAAGGCCTACATTCAGTGCAACAGAATCAAATCAAAATTTATTTTTAATCTTTTTTCTTTTTTTTTTTTTAAGCATACACATCGTGTCTTTCAATAACACTTCTGACATTGGCAGAATTGTCGACATCGGCATCGTTGCCATTAATAAAAATAGAATAGAATAGAACTTTAGTTCTACTTGAATACTTAAATCACCGAACTGAGACAGTAATCATTACATAAAAACTTTTTGCAAGCTCAGATGTTAGGTTACTATTACCGCCAACCAATTGTGTAACAGACAAATGAGAATGATTAGAATCATGCTGATGGTTCAAAAGTGGAGCAGTTGATCAATTTGAGCCTAATACTTATATTGGTATGTCATTGAATATTAATGCTTTCAAATGTAGGGCATAACCATTCATACAGCATATCTATCGCGACGCCTACCTACCTACGCTTCACAGATGTTTGATAACAATGCCACCATCTTGTATTTGTATGACCTATATAACCACCAATTTTTTTTTTGTATTTTTGAGGGTGACTTTAGTTCCGAAATTTACTCACGTGTCTGGATAGCATTCATCAAAGAGTATCGCGTCCGTCTGAGAACATCGACGCAACACGTAATCCCTTGCTGTAGCTATACGGCTCGAAGTATCATGGAAGGTGTTTAGTACAGTGACCTCGTGCGGCTGATCAGCGATCGAGAGTTTAGATAATTCGATAATAGTATCATCACACTCCTCGTTCAAAAATCCTGAAAAATACCACGCGTCATTCAGGCTACATGGCATTACACAAAGCAGGAAGTACTTGACATGAACGTACTTTCCCCCCGTGCGTAATCATCTCGTTGACGCAACGAAATCGTGCGACGCCAAAAAATAAGGGCTAATAAATAACACAATTTAGAAACTAACCTGTGTATTGCAGGGAAAGATGCATGCACTTGGCTAATTTAACACTTTATCAGAACAAAGGGCGTAGAACCAAGCTATTATCCCGTTACGGATAAGTAATGGCAGACACAAATTTCGTTGTATAGCGTTCTAACACAAATTGTCACTTGAATAGTTTATCGTACTATTATTTTGTAATAGTAACAAATATTTAATTCACTTAGAAAATTTGAAACACACTGTTACAAATAAAAATAAAATAAAAATTATTATTTATGGATAGACCACGCAGCGTCTTCTTCCACGCGAAATGCGATGCGGTCGGCCACAGATTATCCAAGATTTCAAGCTCAGATATTTAGCAGTGTTGCCAGATAAAAAGGAAAAACTACTAAGATCAGTGTTGTAATTCAAAGCAAGTATTATATTGGTAATTTTATATCAAAAGTAATAGAAATAAGAAATGTTTGAGGAGACAGTAATAAAAATATTTACAAGCATCATTTTAGTTATTATTATAATATAAAATGAATGCACAAACTATAACAAAAAAGTAAGTTACCTTTCAAGTCATCAAATACAGTTGTGTTACATAAACTAAGTCTTGAAATATCAGGATCCTGAAAAAAATAAACCCTTGTAAGTTCGTAGCTACGATTTTAAAAAAACATTTTACACACCATTACTTACTTTCACAATTCTAATTGTAGATCGACTTGGTTTAGATACAAATGTACTTCTGCGACTATTGATTGATTCATTATGTAGGGAACCTGAAAAAATTGAATAGAGCTTAAATAAACAGTCATTATTTTATTTGTTTTTCACACAGAAAAACACAAACCTGACATTACACTGAAACTTTGGATGGAAGTGTCAACTTTGTTCCATTTTGCAGTCAATCATTTTAAAATTATTTACTGCCAGTATTCATAATTGTAAAAAGATTGTATACAATTTTCAGAAAATTAAAAGAAATATATAAATTAATGGTTTTCAGTTAACAAGCAGCGAAAATAAATAATACTACTACCCACCATTTAATTCTTGCATTTCCATTGTACTAATTACACTTTGTCTATATTTCCTTCCTTTCTTTTCAAAAGACTCTTCAAGGATAGACTGTTCGAAATGATCAGTCATCATAGTAACTCTTCTGTAAATACTTAAAGACCTTTCCCATTTCTTGCCAGGTTGCAGTACTATAGCTGGTTTTTCGAAACACGTTTTTCTAGAAGGTTCTGGACTATGATTGATACTTTCCTCAGGTAATTTGGAACTTTTTCTGGTACTTATCGTGTTTCTTGTGGGTTTTATTGAACTTTTTCTACTCTTAATGACACTTTTTCTATCAGTGATATTGCTATTTCTAGTAGTTACAAACGATATTCTAGCACTATCTTCATCACAACAGTCAGACAATATAGTAGATGGTATGTTTAAATGTGCAACATGTGTACTTAATTCTAATCCTTCTTTACTATTCCTAGTAGGCTTATCTACATTTAAATCCAGTAATGTATCATTTTCATCAGCAATGTCACTAATTTCATTACTATCAGACTTTTCAGGTACTTTATAATTGCTTAGTACAGTCTTATCACAATCTGTACTTGAAGAAGCATGAGAATCATTAAAGATGGACATCTTTGAGTTATTTTTTACTTCATTTCTTCTTCTTGTTCTTGTTGTAACAAAACTAATGCAATTTTCTTCATCACTAGGTTCACCATCATCATCATTAGATGAAATAACATCAATATAATCATCAGACTCATTTCCAATAAATATTTTTTCTTCATCTGAGTGATTCTCTTCCATGTCATCAGATGATGATCTATCATCTTCATTACCGAATTCATTTTCTGTAATGTTTGAATTATTTTCTTTAATACTTATATCATTTTCTTCAATGTAGGAACTATTTTCTAGAATGACTGAATCATTTTTTTTATTGCCTATATCAATTTCATTTTCATCATCATTTGAAATAGAACTGTTTTCGAAGCTGGCAAATTCTTCTCCTTGAGAAAGGAGCTCGTCATTAGAATCATATTTTTCCTGTAAACTTTCATCAGTTTTATTGCTTTCAGAACTATAATGATTAATTTTCTCATAATACCTCAAAAATGTAGAATCATTCATTCTCTGAATTTGAACCCAAGGTTCTTTAACAATTTCTTTTTCTTCAATGGAACTTTGTTCACTAGTGCATGTATCATATAAGGAATCTCTGTCATCATCCATTGATCGAGATGAAGTATTACTATCTTCTTCACCATCATTGTTACCATTACTGACAATAGAATCATTATTTTCCTCAATATTCTTAGAATTTTCATTGCCTTTAATTTCAATCTCATCATTTTGGGGTACTGTGTTATCTAAATGCAAGATTTTTTGTATGATTTTATCTTTTGATATTATTTCATTATTAGTATTGTTAGAAAAACCATAAAATGGCTCAGCCCCGGTAATCTGTAGAGAACTAACTTCTACACTTGATATGGCATTGGATTGGCTTACTAATTCAGAATGTTCACTTTCATCTTTGGAACCAGCTTTATAAAAGACCTCTTCTTCAAGATGTGTCTCAATTTCTGGATTTGTTCCACCAATATCTAAACCACATGGAATACTATCATTGTGATTAATTTTTATAGGTATATGAACAGTCTCTTTAGAGATTCTCATACTCTTTATATTACTACCTCCAATTAACACTATGCTATTGTTACTATTATCATTGTCTTCAGTTATAGTTGTATACTTTGGACTTCCATTATCATTTGTAGCTGATATGGGTGAGAACTTATAAATAGAATCACCTCTATATTTCACTTTGAATGGAGTACTAGATAGTGGTGATTTTTGTAATATTGGAGATTGTACATTTCTAGTCAGTCTATGCTTATAGTAACTCAGAGGTTTCTTCATTGATTCATTAAAGCTATTCTTGTGCTTCAATTTGTTTATTAGAGATAGATTATTTACTATATTATTTATAGAATCATTGAACCTTTTTGGAGTTGCTTTAAGTTCATGTTCTATGAGTAGTTCATATGCTTTTATGTCTGATGTATTTTGTGTGGTATTCCCTTGTAGGTCTGAATTTTCTTTATCAGAATCTGAAAGAATAAATCATATTCATATATGTTCACAAAAAGTAATGCTGCAGACTTAATTACCTTCTCAGTTATCTTAGGCACTCCTATGATAAAAGAGAAAGTTAAACAATAAATCTTACCACTCTCACTGCTGGAATAATGTGGCTTTTTAATTTTAACAGGTTTTTTTCTTGTGTAGGTTTTACCTTCCCTGTAACAGATACAGTCAAATTTGTATAGAGAACAGTAAAAAATGTTTCATACCCAGTCCTGGATTAGCCCATAAGCTATCTAAGCATTTGCTTAGAGTAAATCTCATCTAGGGAAGCACACAACCGAGAATGAACATGGACCAATCAAGACTGTTGGCATCCAGTTACCTCAATCTGGCAGTGTTCATAACTAAAATATGACTACCAAAACTAAACTGATATACCAATATTAATTTAGTGTGAGCCAATTAAAGATCAAAAGGACTGTTCAAATATGAGAAATACTACTGAAAATTGAGTATAATATGTATGAGAGTGTATATGTATTTGAAAAGAAAGTTGGTTTGTTAAATTGTTTACTTACTTCTTCTTAATTTGATCAAAAGCATCTTCTTTCCTGCTCACTGACAAAACCTTACTTTGATGAACTAACACCTGGTTCACAGGGGAGGAATTCAACAGCATATCGAAGGGATCCATCGGTTTGTTTACACGTATAGATTTATCCGGTGTCAAATACGCCGATCGGGACAGACTTTCGCGACATGGAGTTTCTGGCTCTTTAACTATCCTTTTCACATATTTCCTCTTACGTACTCGATTTGAAGCAACTCCATGTGCATTAGAAGCCCCAAGACAAGATAACTCACGTTTGGTTTGTTTAATATTTTGTATGAAAAAGGCATCGTAAGCAGAACTCTTTTCATCTAAGTTTGACAACAAATCTCTTCGGTCAATAACACCACCGGTATCTTTCTTCGACCTATAAGTTCGCCTCATGTTGATTATTAATCACTCATATTTTATCCAACTAATCTATTATTATAGAAACTCTAGTTGGTAAGTATTAAAAATATTCCAAACTGTTTTCAAAACGGTCGAAAGACCGAAAAACGTTTGTTCTGACTGACTGTTTCAGTGTTGCCAGTCGGGTTTCTTAAAGAAATGTGAATTTAAAGGAATATTTATAATTTTCTTACTAGTCCTAAAATGGTCAAAATTCAACCAGAATTTAAATTAGAAGTTATATTTTGTTTCAATTAGAATTTTTTTAAAGATATTAGCTTTTGCACTCCTCCTTTGTGTAAAGAATAAGTGTGGAAAATCCTCCGTACGCGCAATTTTCGTAAAAAGGGGTACAAAGTTTTTGCTTCACGTAATAATATATGATTAAATTGAAGGCATTGGTCCTTGAATTTATATATAATATTTATGTTCCTGTATAAATTCAAGCTACGGGTATTATTTTTTCGAAAAAATAATGCCTGTGTTTCAGTGGAAATCTATCTTTGATGTATTTATGTATAATATGTGTGTATTTATAAAACAATTATATACTTAATTTGTCAACCAACTAGTATCCGTAACACTAGCCTCGTTACTTAGCTTGGAACTAGATGGCGCTGTGTCATAATGGCCAGAAATATTTATTTAATTAATTCCTCACTACAAAATTGTATTCCAGTACAATAATTAATTTTAATTTTAAAACTGTGACTGGTTTCTAAAATAGGCTGCAAGCCTTTCAGGACAGTAATTTACATTTCACTATTATCCATTGTTTTAATTTCAATAAATCAATGCTATTAAACAATAACGATATCAAATTGCTGGCCACAAATCCGTTTGGAAGTATGGTGAAGTTAATACAAATCCAATAAATTTATAGTAGGCGATTTTTTTGTATATAATTGTATTTACCCATATTTCTCTAAAAAAATGCGATTTACCAATAAAACCGTTTCGAATTTAATAATGGCAACTTCCAGTCATAGCCAAGATTAAATCATTCAAGCGGTGGGGCAGATAAATTCCACTGCCCACTAAACAGAGTTAAACAGACTCTAACGGGGCAGTGGAATGATTGGAAGATTTAAGCTATTCGTTTGTATGCAGCAGCAAATATACTATCCAATAGACATAAATGCTGTGAATCACGCATATTCTTTAGTCCATTTTTTTTACGTTATTGAACATTGTTTAGCAGAGTAAAATATGTATTTATTATACTTAATATGACATGAAACTTCCATGATATATATCATAAAGTAATATGACCGCTTACCCCGCCAAATTTAAATATTCGAAACTTTTAATACCTACCAACTATGAACACTATATTTACTATGTAGGTACATCGCCAACTACTCCTTTTCCCTTCACTCAACTCTTGTCCATCCAATGGTTGTCTGGAAGAAATTGCTCTTAGAAATAAGACTTTGTTTTTTACTATATGATACAAAAACAAACGCTTTTTGTGAAGAATTTATATTTTAAAAATACATTTCCTGTAACGTTAAGATGAAACACTGTAGCAGACTACACTATAATAAAATACGGCTTCTGAATATGTACATAATTATAATATAACTCTTATGAACAAATATTTTAAATCACCACAAGTTGGGCAAAGATCAATAATCTTTGGCAGAATTCCTTTCGTTTACAAGTGCTTCTCTTCTACTACTGCACGTTCGGAAAGCTATAAGATATAAAAATACAAGTTTTAGTAATCTATACATCGAAATCATACATAAACATTCAAAAGGTAGAGTCAGTAGATACAATAACAGTACCTTTACTCTATATTTTTATAAAAACGAGGACTATTTAAAATTTGACAAGAAAAAAAAATTGGTTCTTCGTATGAATACAACAAGAAGATACTAACTCCAATAAAACATATATATTTTTAAGTTTGCGAATGTAAGGTAGCATAAAAATTAAATAAAAATATAATAAGTAAGCAACCAATGGATACACAATCTGTCTAAATTAACAATACTTCTTAAAAAGTAAATAACAAAGCCTTCCTCTTGGTTTTAATTCATTTTTAAACTATAAAAATAATATATACAATATATGTGTAAGGTACTAAAGAAATAATTATATTACAATATAAATTAAAACCAAGAATTAGACAGTAAACGGAATGGCCATAAGTTTGTAACAGAATAAAATATGTAAGTAACATACTTATAAGTGATTGCAACACAATTATGTAATCTGCTACTCAATTATTATACTACATTTTAATGTCTATGGCAGAATAAGTGAATACTGCCTATTACAAAAAAAAAAGTGGCCTAACATCTTTTCTCAATCTTATTATTGCCTCTCCCTTTAGAACTTACAGGAATATGAAGTTATTCTTCTTAACTTCGTGTCAACAAATTCCCTTTTTGATGGAAATATCTGAAAATTGGTTTAATTGCACTCAACAAAACCTTAAAGAAAACATTTAAGACGCATATACAAACAAGATTAAATTTAAAAAGTAATACAACATTTCACCATTCAAGCAGCTTCTGAGAATTTTATAGAAAAAGAAAATAACACTGTCTGCTTCTAATCAGCAGTCAATTGAGACCACTAGACTGTTATAGCAGTGTAACCGGTATTGTGTTTTTTATGATAGATTAATGGAGGGTCTTATTCTGCCAATAACAGTAAGTTATTATTATAAAACTAGTACACCCTGTGTGAATATTGTGGTAATAGACAAATATGTTACAACAGTAATCAACTAATTCAGAAATTGCTACATATAAAGCCAGCATTGAACATCAGATTGTTGCATATGGTAGTCTGAAAATAATATCAAACCCAGATGTAGGGCGGGGCACCCGTCCATGGCGACAATTTCAGGGCGCCATCATAATATGATTAAAAATAAAAAACTTGATCTACAAAGCGGCTATCATACAGATGTCTGGTTGGTTTACCATCATTTTAGGTAATAGGTAAGAGTATCAATTGAATCAAGGGTTCTTATTGTTCCATTCACAAAATATGCCAACCATTATAATATTTGTGAGTATTTTAAGTAATTTATCCCGGTTTGAAATAATCATAGATCGAGGGTTGCATAATATAAGAAGTTATTCGCGCTTAATATTTGTATGGACATCAGATTAATTGTGATTCGTTATAAGACTCAAGAACTACCAATCACGCACCATTATCAGATGTGTATTTAGTAAATCTTATGTTTTTTTTTCATACATTCAACATTGCGCCGATGTTACTGCAGTATAACTTTAACAAGCATATAGCTCAAGGCGTGTCCACTCCTGCGCACGTAGTTGACGTACGTACAGTATGGTTCGCGGGCACCTTTGGACGTGTTTGCCAGCAGTTAGAGGGTAGTTCCTATCTATACTAATATTATAAATGCGAAATGGTGTGTTTAAATGGTATTGGTATGGCGATAGCTTGTAGTATGGGAAGGAAATGGAATAATTTTATCCCAGAAGTCCTTAAGATAATGAGAATGGGGGTAGATGTTACACAAACGAAGTTACGGGTAATTCATAATTAATAAAAATACAATCGTTCATATGGTCTCACTACAAGTGCGCTTCGTGTACCCTTGACAACTTGGGACGTGTTCGTAGTGGCGTAGCGTACGTTATCGCTTGCTGTCGCCACTTTCCGTATGCTACCCGGGGCCATATGGCCCCCTCTGCTCCCACACCCCTCCACGCTACGCCACTGCGTGTTCGCGAGGAAATAGAATTCTTATTTGTAATGTAATAAAATTGGGGATCTTTAAGTCACGAGTAAATAAGGTATCTTCTAGGTTAGCATGGGACTTCTTGGACCACATCGTCATTTACCATCAGGTGTCATTATGGTTAAAGTATAACCTACTTCAGTTAAGAGAAATCGCACAGTAAAATTCACGGGTAGGCCACTTCAACATGCGCATGCGCGTGGATAATGGATGGTAACGCGTCCATGGCCGTAAGAGGCGCTTGCACGGCTTGAGTGACTATGGTCATGCGCAGGTGTGGAACCTTCTTATTTCACACGAATCTATGCAATACAGATAATAATGAAGGAGACTACCCATTTCCCTGATTCTATGACTTTTTTTTACACTAGGCACACAGTATGAAATAAATCTGGCAGCAATAGGCCTTCCATTGTGCGAAATTCTGATGATGTATGTGATCATGGTATGTTATGAATTATAGGACTTTGGAGTCGTCTCATCATAGATGATTTCCAAAGCATCTAGAATTAATACTCAATCCATTTATTGCACTCCACAAATAAATTTCACATAATGTGTGCTTAAAAAAACCACAACCACTTTACTAGCAGGGACCTCCCAATATTTTAGGGGCCATAAAGCATTTTATAATCTTTCAACCGATATTTTTAATACGATACATGGCATAATTTATGAGTGTGTGAGTTAATTACAATCAACAATCAGATGAGTCCTTTCCAATGTTACTAGTTAAAATAATGGCCTCTGAAAATGATTCCTAAAACAGAGATATTTTTCGTAAGTCTTTCATAAAACGTTAGGAAAATTATACAGAACTGTAGGGCAGCCAGCCTGCTTACGTTTAGAAATACCCACATTTCTTATATTAAAAGTTAAACTAGAGAATGTTATCTCTGCAGTCCATTGTTTTTATTGTTTTGGTATAAGGCCGCAAACGCATATCCGAAATCGTACTACGAAGGAACATCTACAATGGCTTATTTGTGTAAAAGAGATGGCAATATACAACACACACAGGTGTGTGCAGGGTGGAGTTTGAAAGTGTTATTTAATACACACATACACTACGTGAAATCGCGGCCTTATACCTAACATAATTTGTTGGTTTAACTACATTAAATTTTTAAATGTTGAAAGAGATTGTTGTTACACTGAAAGTACCTACTTGAAGTGAATTCAATAAATGACACAGGACAAGGACCAAAAATCTGAAAAGGTTCTTGACCCTTATGTCAAGTTACTAGTAGTTATGCAGTAAAGTGGTACATGGAGAGGCAACTAATTAAATTACCTGTAGACCAAATTTGAACCATATGCTCGTCAAATAAGGTTTAAAAGTGATGTAACACTGAGTTAGCAGTTGTATAATGACATGACAAATGAGGTCAGATATATTTTATGAGGTAAACAAATTTCAGTGTAACAACACAACAACATTGATTTTAAAACCTATTTGTGCAGACGAATTGAGTAATTGTTAAATATCACATGACTTTGAATAAATTCGGATGCACCTTAACCTAGGAGAACACATCAATGGGTCGGGGTGAGACCGTTGCCAGGTTGTGTGTTGGGCTGGCTAGTGGGTCGCTTACGTGAGATTCGTTCCTTTTAGCTTCAATTGTCGCTTGTTTTACAGCCTCTTTGTATGGTCCCCGTTTCTTCTTCATAAAGCGCACCTGGAAAGTAAATTATTAGTATTAATTGGTATATAGGCTCGCCATTATTTTCATGGGACTTTAAATAGGGGCGCGGGCGTAGCCAGGATTCTATATAGAGAGGGGGGGGGGCAGACAAGGAAAAAATTGTACAGTAGAGAATTTAGTCACACATCAGTCAAGAGTAAATGTACTGGACAATACAGTTTACCAGCGACCAACTGCTCTTCTAGGGGCAGCTGCTACCCCTCCCTAGAAGAGCAGTCCGCCCATACCTCGCTACAGCGATGACTTAAAACATACCGCGAAATGTGGGTGTGCAGTAGTACATCTCTGCTTAAACCTTCGGGGATTACAGGTGCGATGGTATGTTTTATTGTCAGCATCAAAAGGCATAGGAGGGCAAAAATTAAAACCATAAATAAAGATCCATTCTAATAATACCAATGCGAAAGTGTGTCTGTCTGCTACTTTTGCACACTTAAACTGCTGAATCTATTTAGATGAAATTTGGTATAGTGATAGTTTGTGTATGTTCAGATTGTTTATATTGTAATTAGTATTACATTTCTGTACATTCAGTGAAAAGTGATGTAAGTGTCAAATCAATGTTTGACACTTATATCACTTTTCACTGAATGTACAGATTTATCACACTGACATTTCTTTTTGGCTTTTACACAAAATGAAGGTTTTATAATAGATAAACCTAGTAACACTGGTTGACTTAAGAATCAATCCCAGGACCTTACTTAATGGTCCCACTTTCTACTATTAGACTACAGTCATGTGATTTATTTATCTATATTTCTATGAAACCAAAATAATATAACTTCTAAGAAATAATAATAGGACAGGATAAAGAATATGATGTTTATTTATCACATTTGCAGGAAAAGACAATGTTTAATCATATTTTTATGTAAACATTCAGACAGGACTTTGGTTATGTGTATGAGGAAAACTGCTTTCAAAAACAAATAGTTTATATTGTTGATAAATGGAATTGCCATAAAATTTGTGGTCGTATCAGATCATATGACTCTAGCCAAAGGTCAAATTAGTTAAGCAATACTGATAAATTCATTGAACATTTAATTGCTCCAGTCTATTACACATAATATTTGAAAGCATGACTCATTACGTCTGAAAGGATTTATTCCTCCATGAGACCTATTTTAGGAACTATAGAACTGTGTTTTATTTGAAAAGTACCTACTTGACGTTACAAGAATTGAAATAAAACATTGCATTATGACACGCATGGATTACTTGACTTAATTATATATTAAGTCAATAAAATTTGCAGCTAACTGCAGTTTTGTTGGTCTTAATCTTCACAATATAATTATATTATAGCATAACACAGTACAGATTTCCAAAGTATATATACTGGAAAACTGATCACAGCTGTGGTTCAGTGTGTTTTATTTCCTGAGAAATTAGACACATAACCTTGATAAACATTTCAAGTCAGCCACATGTTTTACTAAGAATAATTGCTTATTCAATTGTAAAATATTTGCTTACCTTAAAATCTTCTAAGAATGGACTCAAACTATCACATGGCATTAATGATGAAGTGGTTGAAGCGTACCATGCCACATGCGCTTTAGATGTTGGTGTCACACTGAGGACCCTGCCTGGCCACCATGGGAACCCCACCACTTTGCCCCACACTACATCCCCTGGTGAAACCCGTAGTAACCTACCCCCAACACCTTCCGACCCATTCGGTGGGAAATCTGGCACCATTTCAGTGTCCCAATCCTCAGAACCACTTTCTAGAGTATCATTTTCACTTCTTTTCTCATATGAATTACTACTTAATCTTCGTAAGCTTATTGAGAGCTTTTGCTTCATGCAATGCTCTTTAATATCACTAAAATAATCCACTGACTCACTCTCTGCACATTTACTTGTGTTTTCATCTTTTTTCTTCTGGTTTTTGTATTTCTTTTTGTGTTTTACTTTGTGCTTGTGTTTCTTTTCTAATGGGTCCAATGTTGGACTTAAAGCATTGTTGTGTGGTGATAAAGCTCCAATATGCTTTGGTGACTGAATTAAACATTGACTTTTATCTATTGAATTACCTTTCTTTGCTTGTTTTTTGGCTTTCTTCAGAGCCTTTTTAGCTGCTTTAGAGTCTGGTTTTATTGGCTTCCCCATATCACAGGAGACACCTGAATCTTCATTAAAATCTCCTGTCAGGGGTGGTATTTTGACTACTGTCCCTTCACCTTCTCCATAACATATTTTTAGAGTTTTTGCACATGTAAACATAGAACTAAAAGAAATATCATTCTCGTCTTTTGCGTCTTCCTTGTCGCCATCCATATCTTCGGAAACACTGACAAATGCCATTTCCTGTGTTACAGTCTCGTTACTTGATTTCTCACTTTTAATTTGCTTTTCACTAGCCTTATTTGAATTTTTGGATGCACCCTTCACAGCACTGATGATTTCGTTGGGTTGCAGCCTGGACAGCTTGGGTATGAGCATGCTGCCCATCAAATACTTTTTCTCCGACCTTGATGACTCAGTGTATTGAGCTGTATCGTCATCAGATTCTAGCTTACGTTTCTTAGACACGTCTACGTTTTCATTATTCTCATTGCAAATTCCTTGGCAATTAGAACATAGAACCTTTCGAGGTCTCAACCTTACTGTCATCTTTTGCTGCTGCTTTCCCTTAGGAGCAGGTTTCTTTGATTTTTGTGCGTTTTCTCCCTCATATTGAGGTTCTTGGTATGTGAACCTCTGGCTAACGGAATGTAACTTATCGCTTTCATTAGTTGACACAGCCTGTTTAGAGAATGCTGGATTGAGGCTATACACCCCAAATGGCAAATTACTGTAAAAATATAGCCAAATTAATCTAAATAACAAAAGTTATTCCAATAATCGATAAAGCCACACTCTCTTAAATTGCTGTTACCTACCCTTTGCTGGAGTCCAGAAGCACACCTTGAAACTTTTTATCATCAGCGCAATACGATACAACAATAAGATCAGCTAAAGCTTCTTCTACATTAACTAAAATCTGAGAATTCTTTTGAATCGTCATATCGGCTGTTGCTACGACAGCCGCCATATTTTGTTAGATTAAATTTTATTTTTTGAAGCATCATTGCCATCTCATAAAATTATTTTTTCTATGACATTGACTCAGATATAGAGATGAAGCGTATATACTAGAACAGATCCAGGGACTAGGTATTTATCGAGACTAGGTAGCACCTATTCCCAAGTTACAAAATACTCGATCCACCTAGTCTGACTGTTCTGCACACGGCGCGGCGGCGTGCGTCGTGACATGGCACCCGAAGCCCGCGCGAATCTTGTTAGATTGCGAGCTTAAATTATATTTATTATAAATAAACTTAAAAAAAAACTAAAAAGTTAAAAAAAGTAAACAAAAATTAAAAATAGGCTAAAACTGATTAGTATAAAAAATGAATTGAAAACTTTTAAATACGCCAACAATCTACAATAAAGATAGATATTTCACGTTGACAGTCCTAAGCCTGTGTAAAGTACCGTAACCGTACTTTCAGGTATCACTAGCAGACTTTAACCGAAACATACTATAAAGTACGCGTACTTCATGGACTAGGTGGAATAGGTAATTAGATCGAGTATTCAGGTATCACTAGCAGACTTTAACCGAAACATACTAAAAAGTACGCGTACTTCATGGACTAGGTGGAATAGGTATTTAGATCGAGTATTTGTACGGAATCGGACTAGATGCACCTACTATCAAATTTACCTAGTATGACTCATCTCTACTCAGATATATAAGTCATGAAAATATGAAATATACATATTTTAATTTATGACATTATTGCCGCCATTGAGAAAACAAACATTTTTGCATGTAGAATTGTCAAATTGTACACAACCTTTACCGGTTGGCATTCATAGGACCGTTCCTGACTTATGTTTATGTGGTTCACCAACCATTTATTCTATGTAGAAACTGGGCCAACGAATACTTAATACTTTCACTGACCTTTGTTGGGCTTGTTAAGTTGTTATAGTAATTTGTTGTATGCTAGGTACCTACTACTAAATGATTGGTAAATGCAAGAACTTAGTTGACTTTCACCAATCTGCTCAGACAAGGGTGATGAGGTATGTGAAGTATGTATTATTTTTCGTTCAGTTTGATCTGATCCCATCAAAAGAAAATATAAAATAGGTCGGTATCTGTTTATTTTATATCGCAATACTGGTTTTCGACATTACGTATATTTTTAATGACATTGACATTTAAAATTTTTGACAGAAGTTGTTTTCTTCCAGTTTATTACTTTATTGTGGTGATACGTGCGAGAGCAGTTATTACAGATTATTATTTTTTTATCAAAAGAATTCACATAAGGCTATATTTTCTGCTTCATAGGAAATTAATACGTATTACCGTAAGTAATATGCATATTAAATATACACCTAAATTGACGGTATTTTATGATAATTTATTAT
The DNA here is from genome assembly GCA_905163465.1 of Craniophora ligustri. Taxonomy (NCBI): domain Eukaryota; kingdom Metazoa; phylum Arthropoda; class Insecta; order Lepidoptera; family Noctuidae; genus Craniophora; species Craniophora ligustri. The sequence goes on from LR990963.1 coordinate 2,138,404, forward strand.
AAAAAATTGGACTTACATAATCTCATCAAATTATTCTGGTTTTTATTTGGTACACAGCAAGTTTTCTTTTCTTTAGTTTACATGTTTAAATAATTATTTAAATTATGAAATACAGTTTGTTTTCTAAATCAGCATCATTATTATTTTCATTTTGTATTGTTAGTAGGTAACAATACAAAATTTTTACTTTATAAAGTGGCCAGATAAATGAATATGAATGAAGCACATAAAGGAGGTTTTTTATATTGAGACATATCTGGTTGTCTTATTTACTGGCTGGAATATTTTTTTAATTAAAATTATAATACTAACAGTTACTTGTAATGTTAGCGAAATTATAACATTTATGAAGGTATTCATTTTACCAAAACGAAATTCATTCTGATTACATTTGAAATTGAAAACATCCTGATTTAAGATTTGCACAAATTCAAATTATCTTTATTTCCACCACATTGACATATATGACATAAGTACATACATACAAATCGATTTAACTGTGTACTTTCAACAAACCTACTTTCAACTTATTTAATAGTATTCTATGGTAGCCATATTAACTTCTTTAAGAGTTAAGTCACTACTATAGTTGTGGAAATGTCTTATGTACCAGTTTTGTTGTTTCATTCATATAAATTAAAATTAACAATGTTAAATTGAGTGTTCGAGTTGTGCAGCAAATTATAATGATAATGTTACTATTAGTAGTTTCTGCCTACCCCCATGGGAAAAAGGCGTGAGTGTATGTATGTATGTTACTATTATAATATATGTGTAACAATGGCATAGTATAAAGACTCAAAAACATTACGTCATTATATTATAGTCTTATCCAGTGGTTATACTTATTTTTATTGAACTCGAGAAGATTTGTGTTCAATTATCACTTGATTATATCTATTTCAATAATAATAAATAATTAAGTCACATCATGCTTTAATCTATCAAAATAGCTATATTAAATAAATAAATAAATATTATGCTACATTTGACACAGCACCATCTAGTCCCAAACTAAGCAGAGCTTGTACTATGGGTACTAGACAATGGATATAATACTTATATTCTTTTTTTTTGTAAAAAAAAGTATATAAGTATTATGATAGTTATTAGGATAGCTGACATAGGATTAGTTATTTGTTTCTTTACTGTCTATATTACATACTATAAACTGATATTTTAATTTTTTTGTATTAAAATTGTCACGTCTACTTCTTCTATAGTAACTAATCCTAATTTAAAACAAAATGATGTCACCCTACTAACTTTCACAATTATTATTAATTAGATTGATGGTTGGAAAACTTCATAAAGCATTTTACTAGATTTTTCTGTAGTTGGTGTCCTACACATGTACCTCATCCAATTTGTTTCATCACTTTCTCTAGAATTCTTTATTTAAATAATTGATAAAACTGACAATAAAGAGGCAGGTATTGAAAGAGGTGATATATACTAGATTATGGCATTACATATATAGTAAAATATCAAATTATTCTTGTAGATAATGGCTGTGGAGAAAAGGATAGATATAACACAGCCTCTGTGGGACCAGAGCACATTTGCAGGTAGATTCAAGCACTTCGCCTTTATTTCCAATCCTCTACTGTCTCTGGCATCTGAAAATGAACTGCATGCTGCTAAGGACCTTTACTTGAAATATAAGTGAGTATATTTAATAAAATAGGCCTTATCACAATAATGCATTTACATCAACTTTTAAACTCTGTTTGTTCAAATTCAGTAAGGAGTTATTACCACTCATTTGGCATGAGTGTAAGAGGTCCTGGATCCATACAAATACTCATAAACATTTAGTAAGCTTAAAAAGTTTAGTAGCCATTAAATATAGTGTTGCATCTTTCACTCACCTGCAGCATGAAAGAGACACCACTTTATTTGAAAGCTTAGGGCCGGCGCTCACTGACTGCGTGGCACGGCAGATTGTACAAGTTTCAATCTTATTTCAACTAGCTTGGCAATCATAATTCCTCGACACAAAGTGACCCATACGTCTCGCGGGATGCAATGGCGCGCTGCGGCAACCCGTAAAATAACGGCATGATACGTCATGCCGCAGCATCCCGTGGCACGTCGCGTCAACGTGGTATCGAAATAAAGTAACATGAATTCTGAAATCATTGAAATAAGATTCAAAATAACTTAATTAGTAATAAAATCAGAAGAGTAGAGAGGCAGTGAGCGCCGGGCCTTATGTGTGTATTAATTTTGTGTTAAATGTTTTTCAAATATTTCTACTACATATATTGCGATGTAATTTTGATTGAATTTTAACTCGTAAAAAAGCTACTTATCGTTTTCTTATACAAGCGCTGATGTGTGTGTAAGGAAAGAGCTGGCGCAGTATTTAATTGCAAAAATAATATTGCGCATTCGTTCGTTCGCTCGCTCTGATCTGTCAGTTACATCTGACTGCCATTTTGACAGCTATGAGATAAAGGACTGACCATTCTGGACGCAGTATTATTAGTTATTCTGTGCCCTATTGTTACAGTCTAATCAATTCGAAGTGTCACAATTTCACAATAAATACGTTTACGCGTTCGTGAGTCGCGACCTTTTCAGTGCTAGAGTTCGAAGCTGGCCAATCACAGCCCAGAATTTGAACCGCAAACCGAAAAATAAAAAAAAGAACGATGAGTGTACTTAAAGAACGTACTTAAAGAACGTACTTAAAGAACGTACTAGATTCATATGTAAGACTGTTTGATTCAATTCAATTTAATAAATTGAACAGTTTTGGTTTTGTTTTCTACAGTAAATTGTAAAAAAAAGAATCGTGGGAATTTAGAAAATATTAGGTACATTATAGATATCTAAATCTGGTTACAATGTGACTATAATATGTTTGCTTTGCTATTTATATATCGTTTTTATGGGATTTTGTTACCTCTAACCTTGGTAACACTGTTCTCTACATTCTAGGGCTGGGCAGGAGCCGGCAGGTACGAAATACGAGCAAGTGGTAAGAGCCAAGCAGCTGTATGAGTCCGCCTTCCATCCCGACAGTGGGGAACTTCAGAATGTGTTCGGCAGGATGTCCTTCCAAATGCCCGGTGGCTGCCTCATCACCGGCGCTATGTTGCAGTGGTACAGGTAATTATGGACCTACAGTACTCTACTTTACAGTCACTTTTACCGTGAAAGACGTACACAGAAAATCACATACACGTAAAAATCAACCAATTATGTGTACAAATATAAGTAAATTAGCGACTACGTAACTCTCTTGTAAAAACCTATTGCGTGACACGTATTGATGACAAATATTTTGTACTTACTTATATCCACATATACAAGCTGTGGTAGCCTGTGAGAAATCAAAGTTACATACGTATTTATAACATGCTCAAACTGAAAAGGATGACATCGTGAGGAAACCAGCATGCCTAAGATATTTTCTCGATGCCGTCTGCCAACCCGCACCAGGCTCTCTTTATAGCCCAGCAGTGGGACATGACAATCGATGTGATTGTAATTTTGCGGTCTTAGTCGTTGCTCTTAGTACAAATAGGTTAGATATAAAACTGTAAACAATATTAAAATTATCACCCTATAATGCACTCTAGGCGATATACCAGATGTCGTAAATCACGGACAAGGTCAGTTGTTTTTATTCAATCGTTATGTAACGGTTGATATTGAAGTTTATAGAAAGACAAATGGTGTTGTTAGTTCAGTGATTGATTGATTGATTTGAATTGCAATCGCTACTAGTTGTAACGTCTGTATGCCTGAATTATTAAGAGGTGTATTATATCACTCTTCACTGAAATGCTTTTAGGCCTCAATGCACGGAGGGCGAGTCTATTGCTTTTGTCCAGGCATAAATCCAATCTTCTCAGTTCATAGAGGTCCTGGTTTCGATTACCAGGTCGAGCAAAGTGTTATTGGGTTGTCCTGTGAAATTCTCATTAGCAGCTCGGAGTTTGGGTTCGTGTCTGTTTAATGGCAATAGACTCGCCCCCTATTACATGGGACCTAACACATACCGGCGAAACGTGGGTGTGCATTAGTACACCTTTGCCTAACCTTTCGGGGACAGGGATGATGGTATGTTATGTATGTTATAATATACACACGGATCAATCTCGGAAACCAAAACCTTAATTCTTAGCCGCCTTGTTTGCCAATACTAGAACAATGTGACAGTTAAATGGAATACTATAGGCTAAATAAAAAAAAAACCAATCATTTTGTTAAAAGAACGATAAATGAACTTTAGTTACATAGAAAGGAATTTAATGATCTATGTAAGGTTTATTTTAAATGCATCATAAAATGGTATAAAATTGTACAATGCAGTTTAAATTGGCACACAGCCAAGACAGGTCAGATTTTAAATATTTGAACTGAGAGTAATGCACCTCGTCGTTTGTTGCCAAGCATTTACATACATACATACACTCACGTCTTTTCCCATGAGGGTAGGCAGGAACTACAGCATGCAACGCGCTACGATCCCTGCATTCCACTGACTCGACTCGTCCACATTCATACACCGGTTACGAGTACTGCGCACCTGACCTTTTTGAAGGAGTTCACCTATTGAATCGGTGTAAAATACCAACAATTACTGATGATCTCTTAGAGTGTTCGTGGATACTTGATTAGCCGAAGCACTTAGCCCTGTGGAATACGGGTTCAATATCTTACGATAACACGCTGCTTGTGTACATAAAATTGCTAGTTTTCAAAACAACGAAACTACTGTATCGCTATATTCATGATATTACATTTTGATAACGGTATAAGTATACATAAGCGCAGATAGCCTTACATATGTAAAATGTATTTTGTAGTAAGTATTAGTAGTAGACCTATGTCCAGCAGTGGACGTCTAACGGTTGTAATGGTGATGATGATGATGATTAGTAGTGGGAATCCACTGGATGCGGGCGGCATATGACCGGTCGTCGTGGCGATCCTTGGGACCAATGTCCAGCAGTGGACGTCTAACGGTTGAAATGATGATGATGATTAGTAGTAGGACTCTGAATTTGGGACTGTAGAACATGGCTGGGAGTGTACTGTCGGATTATTTGCCGTCAAGTGTTATTTTATTGTGCTAATACTGATTAACAGTCGCTTAACAGTATTCGCATTCGGGGTTAGAGCTCTGGTGTCATTTTAATTATTAAAAAAAAATGATTATAAAAACATAATTTTATGCTAAACTAGCGGCCCGTTTTCGCACGGGTGGACATTTATTTTTAAAACTTCATTTATGCTCCGCTCCTATTGGTCGTAGCGTGATGTTCTATAGCCTATCACCTTCCTCGATAGATGGACTCATCATCAACCCATATGTGTCCCACTGCTGGGCACGGGTCTCCCCTCATTTGATAGGTATAAGGCTATAGTCCACCACGCTAGCCTACTGCGGGTTGGTAGACTTCACATGCCATCGAGAAATCTCTCAAGCATGCAGGTTTCCTCACGATGTTTTCCTTCACCGTTTGAGCTTGTGATAAATACGCACATAACATCCAAAAAGTCAGTGGTGCGTGCCTTGGGTTCGAACTCGAGACCTTTGACATCTCAGTCCACTGGTCACACCGCTAGGCTACCACAGCTCGATAGATGGACTATCCAACACAAAAATAATTATTCGATTCCAAGTAGTTCCTGAGATTAGCGCGTTCAGACAAACAAACAAACAAACAATAATAATGGGGCCGCATTTTTGCAGTTTTTAAATTCGGTATTACTGACGTTCTCAGGTGATGTTGGTTTGAAGGTACAAGGAAACAGTGGATTTAGTGTGACGTAATAGAATCAGACAAGAATATACATATATATAGAGGATCAATAGCTGGTGGCAACAGTTTTAACATAAGTAGTCAACAAGAACAATACAATATTGTTGTAACAGATTCCTTGTGCTTTGTAATGAGGCTATAATAGTTTCTCAGTTACAAACAAAGCGGTGTAATGTTAAAATTATTTCTCTATATTCACTTGAGGAAACTGTTGTGTTAGTCCTTGAAGGTAATTTTCATACAAACAAACACGTATTCATACAAATAATAAATCTAAATTGGAAATGTTAAAATATGGTATTGGAACTCGTACAGAAATCAACTTTAACTGTATGGAAACTAAGCCTATTACAGAATGGCCAGTTGCATTTATAAAGTCTCAAAACTATGTGAGTTGCAATGAAAATTAGTCTATACGTAAATGGGCTGTAAAGTTGCTTATTCCAAAGCTTATAATTTCCACATTAAATGTGGCTGCGTAAATCTCCTTTGCATTGGAATATTGAATGTATTAATTTATTCAGTTTTATAATAAGTTGTTTCTATGAAGTACCTAACTAACTGGCTAGGTAACTGATCTTTTAGCCAGTTTTCTTATGTTTGTGATAAACAATAAACATATGGCAACTGTAGCCAATGAACGTCAGAGATATTACGCATTGCCATCCTGTGAGGCTGTGACATTGATCTCATTTACGCAGTACTTTCACTAGTTACATAATATTATGTCGTTTGTTATGGCAAAATGCAAAATTATGAATTGGAAAAGGATAGTGCTCCCTGGCTCGTTTTTGGCAACAATTTGAAAATATAAATTAGAAGATGGATTAATACAGAAAATATATGTTTCTTTAGTCCACCTCGGCATCGTGGGTTTGTTTACATACCTACACACATATATTTACATAATAACTAGTGTTCGCCCAGAGGTCGAAATACGATCATAATTAATTATAATTATAAGTTTTTTTATGCATAATTAAAAAATAAATATTAGCATTCTGCACTCCGTCTCTACATATATAAACTATAAGTGTGAGAAATTTCTCCTTCGTCGCGTAATTTTCGTAACAAAGGGTATAGGTACCGGCACGAGTCGTGAGCACAAACTTCACTTGCGCATTCCATAAATTTTCGGTATCTTTAGCGGAATGACGATGGCGACGGGCGCCGACGCTGCACACGATAGTTTCTGACCGGAAAACCGACACTGAACAAATTTGGCCGAAGGCGTACATGCGTAAAACGGCTTTTACTACTAAAATCTGTGCTCACGACTCGTGCCGACAATTATACGAAGTTTTTGCTTTACGTATTAATATAGATATTCATGTAAGTATTTACACTTAGTGGCCCCTACGCTCATTTGTTCTACACGAGGTCCAAACTCGTGACAATCTGTCATCAAATACGCACTTGTATTCCTCAGAACTCCAGTCGCCGTGGTCTTCTGGCAATGGGTGAACCAGTCGTTCAATGCCCTCGTGAATTACACCAACCGGAACGCGAACTCCCCTCTCACGACCACGCAGATGGGGGTCGCGTATGTGTCCGCCACGTCGGCGGCGATGACCACTGCGCTCATCTTCAAGTTCAGCGTACAAAAACGCGCTAAGAACCCCATATTGGCGGTAAGTGGGTCTTCATCTAGAACGTTTTTATAGCGATAAGGGTGCAAACGGGTAGGAGGGTTGCCTAATGGTAAGTGATCACCGCCGCCCATGGACATTTGCAACACCAGAGGCTAGCAAATACGTTGTCAAACCACATAGAAACCGTTTAGGTTTCTTAAAATAGCGAGTTACTAAACTAACAGCAAACGGAATTCCCATGCTGTCAGAATAGTCAATTAGTCACTCCCCCAAGAGAAATACAATTATTGTTGATTTATTGCGGTCTTCTGTAAGGCGGAGGTATTTCCCCAGTCGGGCAGCTAATTTGAGTGACACGGAGAGTGGGGCGGAGATCACTGTGCTCATTTTTAAATTCAGCGTACAAAACGCGCTAACAACCCCATATTGCCGGTGAGTGGTTATTTCTTTTATCTAAAAAGAAAGAAAACGACGAAAATTCAGTTTTTATTGGTGCCCAGAACAGCTTTACCTATAAACATATCAAAGAATAATCAGAAATACATAAAAAGTTCACTCATAGGTACTCGTATGTTAAAATTTACGTCTGTGGACACGCTCATTACACAGTTAAATTCATTCTAATGACGTCAAAATATCTGGAAAATAGAAGTTTTGTGTGTGAATAAGGTATTGTGAGGATTTATTTGTCTGAGTCATTTTTTATTTAAAATGATATCTCTACAACTCTTACCTATATGTGACAATGTTTATAGAGGCTTAAGTGATAATTATTATGGTTTGATTATAAGATTATACTTCAAAGACAATATTTATAGTATGTTATCTACATGTATTGGTGTTTATCGACAAGATCATCATTTGAATTACTGATATTGTTATGTAATGTATGATACACATACCTACATTACATAGTACAGTTCGATAAATATAATTGAACATTATAACATACCATCATGCTTCATACATGGGCCTTAAAACGAATTGCGATAACTTTTATCGCAATTCGTTTTAAGGCCCATGTAATAGGGACGAGTCTATATTGTCACTGAACTTATGTAGCAGAAAATATATTCACGTCTGAACACAAACCAAGGATTTTCACGACCGGTCCCTTTTTTTTAAGTCCGGGAAAATCCTTTATGTACCGCCGTGCTGCTTGGGGAGGCGACGGGGTGTGTCGGACTCCGCAGATGCCAATAGAACCAAATTCTGAACCTGGATATGGAATCTAGGAACCAGCACGCTCCGTCAACAGCATTCAGCAATCAGGCATGAGTGTATCATCACCATGATCGGCCTCTATTCGTCCACTGCTGGACATAGGCCTCCCCTAGTGAACGCCACAGAGCTCGATCCTCGCCTCTTCTCCCCTAGTTACTGCCAGCTGCCTTCAACAAGTCGTCACTCCACCTGGCCGGCTGTCATGTGGGTGTATGTATTTAATTACTACAATGTTGTAAAAACATGGTTTTGTTTTTCTTTGCAGCGCTTCGTGCCGTTCGTTGCGGTGGCGGCTGCCAACTGGGTCAACATACCGTTGATGAGACAGAATGAAATGATTTTAGGTATTTATATTGCTTGCATTGCATGACAGAGATGTCACAGGATTATTAAACAATAAAGGAGTAAACTGTTCGTGTGGGTTGTAACCCACAACACAATATAAACCACTAGCTGATGCTTGCAGCTTCGCCCGCGTAATTTAATACTAATTTCTCCTCCTCATTTCGCCCCCGTTTCCATAGAATAAATAAATAAATAAATATAGATGATCCACTATGTGTATAGCGACGTCTATGTCGCTACATAGCAACAACGTACATAGCAACGGAGAACCTATCAAAACTGACATGACACATCGAACGCGATAAAGAGCTGTGTGAAAATAGTGTGATGATTTTTTTATGATTACTCCTAAGATATTCGGTTATATTGTATAAAAAGTAGCCTATGTGTTAATCCCGGTAATAAACTATTTGTATGCTAAATTTCATTCAAATCTGTTAAGCGGTTTTTGCGTGAAAAAGTAACAAACATCCATACATACATCCATACTTACAAACTTTCACGTTTATAATATTAGTAGGATATATTGAGTTTTTATATATTAGAAAGATGATTTAAGTAGCAAGAATATACATAGTCCTACGTCTTTCGTTTGAGTTTTTGGCCATCTGGTTTCCAGTGGTCACTGTTAGGACCTGTATGTTTAAAGGATTAAGCAGACACTTCCCCGGTATAGGGACCTTTAGGTTCCATGTTATAAGAAGTCGAACCTATTACCATTAATAGGGGACAAATCTGAACTCAAAAAATCTCATAACACTGGTCTACTACATTAAATTTATAGAAACAATTTAAAGTCTAAAATGTCATAGGATACCGCATAGGTTCATAAGAAAAAATGCCTCATCGGTTTATAAGTGCCCGGTCGGCATTGGTCGTAGATTTCGTGAACATTTTCGGCGTTTTAGGTATTCGGAGGCCGCCGGTCAAAGGGTTAATTGATTATTTGACTGCAATTTTACAGGATTGGATGTAACGGATGAGAATGGCAAAGTGATTGGCAAGTCACAGATCGCGCCCGTCAAAGGCATCTCGCAAGTCGTCACCTCCAGGTAAGCAACATTATGATAATTTTTAGGAGTTAAGAAAAATATTTTGTAGTGTTTTTGAAGGGAAAAGTGAATTTTTGGTTTTCTCTGCTTTCTGTATAACGGTTTCTACAGGTCTGCAAACGTCTATTTATAGGCTATGGTAACCGCTCAGGACGTAAGATTTAATGTCACGAATAAAAAAAATTGTATGTATACACTCACGCCTTTCTATGTATTTATACCTGAACAGATATTGTGAAGTGAAGTGAAGTTTAAGCTTATTTAAAGTTTATATGAAAGAGTGCAGAGAAACTTATTTAAAATTTGAATGATTTAGGTACTATAGTAATAAAAAATATAAGTAATAAAAAAAAAAAGATTTTTATTTACTGACTGATAAGTCAGTAAATCTTCTTCTTCGTGTCGATGGAACATGAATGTCGTCAAATTGAATACCCACATTTAAGTAAATAAAAAACATTTTGAATTTCTTACTATATACTTAGTTTATTTACTTCTGCCCCAGGCCTTAAAAATGCTGGGTATGCCTATGACGACAATCTTCTTCACCTTCGTCAATCGTATTCCGTCATCCGTATTCCAGGATCGTGATGTGTGCCCCGGGCATGTTACTGCTGCCGGTCATCATGGAGCGGCTGGAGCCCAAACCTTGGATGCAGAGGATCCGCTGGGCGCACATCGGCATACAGACCGCCATCGTCGGCATGTTGTAAGTATTTTTTTTAATTTGACTATACTGGCTTCATCGAAAATGGGAAATACAATCCCAACAAAAACATTTTCATGTAAAATTACGCCAAGACTCGCACTGTCAAAAAGTTATCGAGACCATAGAGCATAGCGAGATCCCTCGCTCAAATTGAGCTGCCCGACTGGGGAAGTACCTCCGCCTTACAGAACACCGCAGTGAATCAACAATAGTTGTCTTTCTGTTAGTGGCATTCCGTTTGCTGTCAGTTTAGTAATTCCCTATTTAAAAAAACCTTAAGGTGGAAGCTCCACGCTAGCCCGCGAAATTCAAATTTTTGTACGATTTTTGCAATTTGCCGGTATTTGCCAGGCATACATTGCATACAATGATTGAATGACTTTTTCATGAAATAGACAATCAATACAGCTATATGCACTTTGAGGGCTGTTTTATTGATTTAAATGATTGTAATTCTGTAACTAAATACCTATTACAGGCGCCAATCATATTTTGTTCCATGTACAGCCTGACAATGACCGGCAAATTGCAAAAAACTTACGAAAATTTGAATTTCGTGGCTAGCGTGGAGCTTCCACCTTAACGGAAACCGTTTAGATTCAGGCAGGGGTTGGCAACGCATATGCAAGCCTTCTGGTGTTGCCAATGTCCGTGGGTGGCGGTAATCACTACCTACCATCAGGAGGACCGCCTGCTCATCACCATAAAAAAACAAGAACTGTAACATAACAGAAAAGTAATGAACAATGAATACATTTTTCACCTTCAAGTGACCTTCATGGGTCAAGTCACATTTTTATTTATACGGATTAACGCTAGATTTAGTACTTTAATAACTCATGATATTATTTTCATTCTAGCCTTACGTTTATGGTGCCGACTGCCTGCGCGATATTCCCTCAAAGATGGTATGTATCTTATGTGTATACAATATTCTAATTATATTTCTTCTCTCAATTCTCTCTTTATGAATTATGCATTTGCATTAGGTGTGAATAATGAGACTATGATTTATTAACTATTAATATTTATTTATTTAAAAGAGTATCTATGGAGTTTCTTGCCGGTTCTTCTCCATAGACCTACCTTTTGGAACCGTGCAACTAGTTTGACAATTCAAAAGCACCTGTTATACTGGTCTACTTGAAATAAATGTTTTGAATTCGGATTGAACCTACCACACGGACACTTGGCCCCCGCGCGGGTGAGGGCGGGGCAGGCAGCTGGGTGGGCTCGGCCTCTGAGACCTTCTAATTGGCAGCCCAACACTGTAGGCTGGACACTAGGCCATTCTGGGGAGTGCACGGCCCACCCGGCCCTCCTACGCCCATGGGGATGCTATTTGTTGGTATTTCAAAATCAAACTCAGAAAAAAAAGAATGCAAGTTTTGTGGCCGGGGGGATATTTAGACTTTCGCTCATCAACCTACCAATAGTGACTAATATAATTACATCATGATACAATGTGTTCATGAAATGTTCACAGAACAAGTCTCCCACATAGGACCTATATTTCTATAAGGCCCGATAACATGCCGTCCGCATCCAATGACTTCCAATGACCTTCACCAGGTCATCCGTCCATCTTATGTGTGATCTCGTGAATTAATGAATTAAATATAAATGTTTTATTTCAGTAAACTGTCGATTGACACAATAAAACGCTTCGAAAAGGACAATTACGAAGAAATACTAAAAAATACAGATGGGAAGCCGCCAGAATACGTATATTTCAACAAGGGATTGTAAACTATTAGAGTTATTAAGAAAAACATTATATTTACAAGTAGTGTCTAACAAATATTTACATTATTTTGCCAGAGCAAAATCGTCTTTGGGCTTTATACATACAAAGTAGATTTTGCTTTGGCTACATAATGGAAATATACCAGAAAACATTGTAAGTTTAGTAAGCACAAGGATATTATGTAGTTGTAATTGTTAGAATGGCTCAGAAAAATAGTAGTTTTCAGACAAATTTCAACCGTATTGTTATGAGTATAAAATTGAATACTGCAAATGTTTAATGTTATGTATCCTCAATAATTATATTTTTTAGAGCACCGTAACAAATTATGCTCTAGTAATACGATAGTGGCGCAACAGTTGCTCTACACTGTCAGGAAATCCATCAATCTACAATGTCGGCAACAGTGTTGCCGTATAAAAACTTATTCTACAGCATAATGTTGCCAGTGGTAAATTTCAAAAACTACCGTAGTTATTACATAGATTAAAGGCCTATAAAAATAGATAATTAAACGCGTTATGCAAATTTGACAATACAATATTCTAAGCAATTTTAATGCATTTCATCTATAATTATATACTGATTGAAATAAGTAATTGACAAATCAATAATTATTTTTAAAAATCGATTGAATAATGAAAGTATTTAATTTTTGTATTATTATTTTTCGTCCATGATGATAGGAATGTTTTTTTTTAACATTTTTTTTATAATGTTTTGTTATAAATTGGTCTTTGGTTTTTGCAGCGATAAATGAGTTTTGTAATTTGCGTTTACACATCGAGTATATTCGAACTGGAATTTTGAAAATTTGTAATAACCTTTTCAGTTTGACAGTTTTTATCTAGTACGAATTTAATACGATATTAGAGGTTTCTTTTATGCTTGATTTAACAATAAAAGGTTAATTATTTAGTCTACTGACTAAATTATTAACCTTTTGTTAAACCTATATAAATAACAATTTTGATGAGTTCTTTGGGGAAATAGTATTTTTGTAACCACTACCTATAGGTTCCAAAACCATTGGAATTAGTATGAATCACTTTGTGGCAATATTGAGCTTAACTCGAAAAGGATTGTTCAAATCGTATCTTAAAAACCGAAGATAATAATAATATCATAATAAATAAAAACAAAATCTGTCAAAATGAAAACCTTTTTGGGCAGTTGGTCGTATTTTATCCAGTTAAATCCAGTTTTCTTTAGCACACTCAAAACACAGACTCAAAGCTCATTTGTCGTTGTGACCACTAAAAAAAATTAATATCATGTAACATCGAACGTCTATATTCCTATTATTTTAATATTATATTCGATATTATTTTAAGCTTATCTAGTGTGGAAAATTAAGATCTGTTTTTTTGGAATGTTTCGGATATTAGATTTGTTTTTTTTATGCGTGCTGTATACATTCCGTATTCGCTTGCTTTTATTAATATTTTGCTTTTTGCATTAGATTTAAGGAAATGTTATTCGATTTTTTTGTATTTTTATTTCTAGTCTTATTGCGGTTGAGGTTTGAGTGATGTGGCATTGTTAATGGTTGCTTTTTTAAAAGCTAAGTAAGTATAAGTATATTGTAATAATGTGTAGTATAATTATGTTTGGACTTTTAAATATAACATAATTCTTTAGAATGTTATTCGCAGCTCCTTAGGGGTAACATTTAGTTTTATACATCTAAAACATTGATTTGTGTAAATGTGTCCAAAATATCTATATTTAGAGAGATAAATATCACCAATGACCGAAACATGCCACAACCTCGAATCTCGATGTTAATTTACTTAAGCTAAATAACAATAAATGTATGATTTATTAAAAGCGGAGCTCGCTTGAGTTCAATTAAGAAGAACGAAAAATCTAAAATCTACTTTTTGACATATGAGCCATCTTTACAAACCTAAACTGTCAAAACATTCAATTTATGGGATTTATAAATCCTTCAAATCAAATCTTTATTCATGAACACAGGTTCTATTAGATTTATTTATGTAATAGTAGATTTTGCGAGATGTTCAGTGAATGTTCACTATGCTGATGAAGATTTATATGTTAACATTTAAGAATCATTTAATAAGATTCTAAATTCTGTTGTCTTAAACTCGAAACGTGATAATGATCAACATTTTGCGAAAGGAATATAATAAACCGCGCATCAAAAATACTGATTGAGCGACAAAATTACTGATTGAGCAGCAAAATACAGATATCGGTTAGGTTAGGTTAGAACTGTGACCACACAACGGAACCAAATCTGAATACCAAGAAAGTGTATATAAGTAATAATAATACTTTTAATGAACATATTTTGGTGCACATTCAGTATATTTGGTGGAACACATGCAAAATTAGGTAAATGAAATGGGAATAAATTGAAGTACTTTTAAATACCATCCTTTGCGAAATACCAATTTGTATTGAATTAGCTGGTTTTCATTGATGATGGTTGATTTGTACTGTCGCCAGCAGGTCAACCTATCCGAAACTGTAAAATTTTCCCAACTGAACATGAACCTTATTAGTTTGTCATAAAGTTGAAAATCTGTCAAAGAAATTTGACAGATTGTGGCAGCTTGATGTGCTGGCCACCGTACCTTAATATACACAAAAAATACACAAAAATATGAAGTACGTTTAAGAAAGATGTGCAAAATTATGTTTGACAAACATTGATATTATAAAATAAACTTTCCGTTGATATTAATTTGTGTTGTTCTTGTTTTGTTGAATATTGTGGTATTAAAAAACATTAGGCACGATAGTTAATAATTTTGGCCTAACACTAACTTTTTCTTAATTTGTGCCATGTCGAGATTTTGAAATAAAGCTACTTGCAGCATCCATTCTGGCGACACCTCTGTGGTTTCATAGGCGACCGTAAGTTTGTATGTCACCCTTGTGTTATAAAATATAATCTATAATCCATAAATAAATCCATTGTCACGGGCAGAGACATCTGATGTCAGGAGGAATAATGCCGCGTTAATACCCATAACAAGTAGTTTTATTGCAATGTCTATTATTCGCGTAAGTGTAAGAAACCAGTAGTGTAGAGATTGTTTACTAACCAATACTTGTCAAGTCTATTGATTGTATACTGTGTTATGATTTAATAATTGTATGTCACTTAATTTTGAAAATATAAGGGCTGGCCCAGAATCGAACGAATTCGCTGCGAATATCGGTACTTAATAGAATAATACGATAATATTAGAACCGTTTGCTCTCGAACGAATGAAATATAAGTACCTACCTATAGTTTCGGGATCTGAGGTGTTATGAATTTACTCTCGAGCGGAATAAGAAATATAGGTTTTTTTCGGGCCTCAGTTTCTTTACCGATTTAAAAAAACGTTCCCCCTATTTTGCGTTTCATTAATTTTTTTTTGTGGGAATCGAGTCGTATCAAGAAGTCAAACAGAAAGCAGGAGATAGACAACAGTGGCGATTACTCCACCCACAAGAGCTGAGCTCTTATACATTAATAATAATAATATTTTTTTTGTAAGTCGTGCCACTTACGTCATTCGATCTGTATTATGTAAGTTGTCTGAAGTTTGAAGCGATTGTACAATATTATCATACCAAGTATTCGTCCAAATTTCACGCCTCTCACCTTTCCGCGTGTAAGTATTACCTTTTCGGTTCCAAAGTTTCGGTCAAAAGTTGTGAAATGAAGGATATCAAGGAAAAATGTACTTTAGAATATGGCGATTTGTGTAAGAAATGTTATTACGTTGTAGTGCTTAGATATACATATGATTTGTTGTAATGCTGAGACAATAAAATATTACAAAATATGTAGACTTGTCTTATTTATTTCGCTAAGTGGGAAAGAGATAAGTATATCCGTTATTTTTTTACACACTGGTAGATAGATCTGTAGGTGCTACGTCTTTATTTCACCTAACACTGCGGTATTAAAGCGCTGCGCTGTTATCATGTGGTAAAGGGAGGGTGAAAACAGGCTAGAAAATATTATTTGTGAGAGGATGTGATTCAATTTCGATAATAAAACAGCAAAATACAGTAAGAAATAATGTATTTTTATATTCGATGAATTCTTACAAGGGTAAATTAATAATTTGAACTCGATATCTTAACAGAGCTCGTAATAAATATAAATTACATTCGATATGATACAGCACTTACGCATAATACAATATAAGGCACCGGAATTAGTATGAGTATATATATTTTCAGTTCTATTCATTGGCAACTAGGTTCTGATTGGATTTTCAAAGGTAATACAAAATTTTGCCATTATTGATAACCATGCACACCAAAAACCTTATACATTTAAAAAAAATATATGGATACGTCATTAATGTCATTAACGTCATTTGTTTATTATTATAATATTATCTTTACAAGTTATATTATCTATGCACAATAACGAAGTAAATTAATTATGTCGTAATGATTCGTTAGTGACGAAAATGTAAAAATAATGTGCTTTTAGATCGTTAAAAACTGATATCAATATTAAATAAATTCACTGTAACTTTTGGTGTCAAACAAACAAACCGATCCCATTGAAGTAGGTAATTCGGAATATGAGTGAAAGCAATCATTCTACTGTTCCAAGATTTTTCCAAATGTCTACCGTTTGAATAACCTGATTTACAGTAGGTAATTTTATATTACGAGAGTATACTTTTTGTTTAGTTTTAAGCTCTAAACTCTCTCGATGAAAGAAAATTCAATATTTTAATGTTAGTTAGGTATACATTTATACATTGCCATCAAAAAGGTTTTAATTAGGTATGCTAATCTTTATTTAGAATTGGTCCCTTAGCATGGCAGTTAGGTTTTCTATTTAAATATACACAATCTCATTATTCAACATTATCCTGTTCTCATTAATCAAATATTCAAATTATTTTATTTTTCCAATCATGTCCCATACCCAACATTAATGTTCAACATTCTAAATAACATATCAAGTCTTCAGATGCCTAACTAAGCTAAGTTGGATGCCTCTAACGTATTGAACGATTATAATTATTTTTAAATTATTACTTTGAAATTAAATGTTGAGACTGGATCAAAATTAATAAGGTTAAATTACACAAGTACACTAACGCTGAACAGATTTTGTCTCTATCAACTGCAAACAAACGACAGAGATAGTTTACTACATTGATGTTCCATACCGCTCACACACGTTAAGAGGTCTCCATTAAAATACAGCTTAAGAAATGTACAAATAATTAATACACATTGGCTTTTTCGAGGAGCACGGACGCGTCACACATGGCTTTAGCTGTCGAACGGACTAAGAACATTAGGTGGAGTTGTTCAAACACATTGAGCTGGACCCTCGTTCTTACAAGGCCGTGTAAAACCGTCGCCCTTTCAAGATCCAGCCATCTTTGAAGCGACAGCTCTCTTTCTTCAACAGGAACTCTTTGGACTACATCCAAAGGTCCCCACAGCATGAATTCCAGGACTGATTTCGCCTGGTTCAATGACACCGCGCGCTCCTCGTGTAGTATTTCTTTAAGAAGGGGGGTTAGCTTTTCTCCTGGGAGGAGGATTTCGGTCGCTTTTATAGCACATTTACATAGAGAATTGAGCTGGCCCTCGTCGGTCGTTTTGCTGTTTATTTCGTCACTCAATCTGGAAAAGAGAAGGCAATTATTAGAAATTACGGCTACCATTTGCTTTCTTAACATTATTGGAAGTCTTTGAAATATTTGATGGGTCAATTACAAAAACGTCAAAGTACCTATGTGGAAAACCATAATGCCTTTAATGTTTGATTTTGGAAGTCAGTTTGGGTTTGGTTTTTTCGTTACAGACTAGTGCAATTAGTACAATTTTCCGCAAGGTTCACATGTCTTAACTTTTTGAAGTAAATGAGATTGCTATAAAAACTTACCCCTGTAATATGCATAGTCTTCCATAAGAGTTAGTTTTCGGCGCCCAAAGAGAGTTCAACCTATCATCGGGAGACGGCAGGTTCAGCGTGCTTCCATGAGACCCCATGGGCTGAATCTCTTTCAGAGCTATTAAAGACGTTAAGGAGTCTGGTATTTCCTCGACTCCACGCGCTTGCAGGCACTTGAGGCCGTTGATCATCTGCAGCATCATGAAGATGGCTTCATGGATCTGTTCCGTCTGAACGAGCTGGTGTTCTTTCGTTGATAGACCTTCAGCCGCGTGCAGGCTCTCGCCGTAGGAATGGATGGTGTCCACTTGAGCGTGGGCAAGTACTACTATAGTGGCTGGAAAAGAGAAAATGGTATTATTAGAATTATTTTTTGTATTATTTCACGAATTTATAGGACTTAGACAACCTGGCGGATCGGATAAGTTTCTACCTACCACCAAGCGTGGTTGTGTGTTGATGATTTTTCAACATGCGTTTCGTTTTCAGCGTGTAGACGAGAAAGTCAATCTTAGCAATATCCCCAACGGGCAAAAAGATATAAGAATATATTAAGATTTTAATTTATAACTAAATTAATCAAAGATTTCTATATTATTTAGCGCCTCAAGCAAATAATGACCTTCAAAATATCTAATCCCAATCTGGGTTACGAAAGGAATTTAGGTCAAATAAGTATGGCCGAACAACTTTAGATAATAAACTTGTTTTATTAACGTTAGATTATGTATTTAGTTGAACTACTATTTGTCTTATGCATATCGGCCTAAATAACTTTTATATGTACTTAAGGAGATGGATTCTAATTGGGTATTTGGGAAAAATACTCGGAGTCTTATGAGTAAAAAGACATTTGTTAAAGCAGGGATCTAGAATTGATAGAAATATTTCCCATAAAAAAATCAAAATAGATTTGATGCTTTGTCTATCTACGTAAGTACTTAAACTTCAGGCGACTTGCTTAAAAAGAATATGAAATAAATACCTTGTACCAAATCTTCGCCTTGTTCTCCAAATTGTTGAAGCGGTACCAAGTCGCAGAATTCGGTAATGGCATTCAAACTCAGCGTCTGCGGCTGGACAGACTGTTGGCAGACCATTTGCGATGCCATTTGCTCTTTGTACACCATCAAAGTGACGTTGACTGGACCCTGGTTGGAGTTCCAGACGGCTGGGTAGAAGAACCGCTTCCCAGCCTTCACGGAGCCCGGCTTCTGCTGCTGGATTGAGAAGTCGTTCCACCTCAAGTTGGTGCAGGCCTTGAGACCCCGTAAGGATGACTGCATTGTAGCACTTTGTTGGACCTGATGATAAATACATGTATATGTTTTACGAATAGCATATATTATGTAGGTATTTTTATTCGAGACTTATTGTTGCCTGGTTCTACATGCTTCCCTCTACATATCCTCCACGTAAATTTGAATTCTTGAAAATATATATATATATATATATAATATCCGCCTTCTTTCTACATATGAGTCCAAGTACAGTTTACAGGCCCAATTAAAGAATCAAGTCAAGACTTCAAATCCAATGTATGTACATTGATATAGTTTCGAAATAATGAATTTAAAATTTATTGATTTTTATTAAGTAGCTTTCCAAGAAGAATAACAAAATTATGTAATTTTGTTATTCTTCAATTATATACACGATTATATAAATGAAAATGACGTTCTAAACTGTAAAAAATAATATTTTAAAACTATGTCAACGTTTATTGGTTTCTTTCGCTTAGCTTGATCCAGCTGACATTAGTTTACAGTATATAATTCTACCAAAATTAAATAAAAGATTCGCTTTGTTAAGCTCAGACAACTTAGTTGCGAACGAAATGCAAAGCTATTTAGCATCTTGTGCAACCTAAGACAAAGTTATACAAATTACCTGTTCTAAAACCTGCGCGAGCGCTTCGTGATTCGCAATAACGACCGCTCCGTAATTGTCTTCCAAGTTTCTGTGCACCACGCTTCGCCCTTTCCTTACTCGGAGCCTATTTGTCGTAGTTTTTGGAGTCATATCGTTCTGGTAATCATCGTTGCCAGGACTGTCCATATTGTCGTTGGAACTATAGAAGCTGTATGGAGAGTAGATTTCGCTTTCTGTCTCGCTTCCACAGTAAGGAAGGGATGTTCTGTTAAATATACCATTGTTGTATTTCGGGTATTCAGCGTTGCTGTCATCGCTTTTTCTCCCTTCGATTTGTGGGTCTGATTCTCTGGGTTTTATGGCGGAGTCACATTCAGGGGAGCTTGATCTCGCGTGATGGACATATTCGTAATCACTGTCGCTGTTTTTGGCGGAATCACAGTTCTCTTCGTCGTATTTGCCGGAATTATAGACATCATCGTAGCTGTGTATTACAGGGTCGTTGGTGGCCTGCACCAGCTCTGGGGGTCCGTCGTCTACTTCGTCTTTATCGTCGTCTATTTGATTCCTACGTTTGGGTAGCTCCAAACGCGCTTCTCTCTCGCGCATGCTCGCTGTCCGTTCCGGTTTTCTCGGTGCAAGCGCAGATCTGATTTCTCCTAAAAAAATAATGAATAATTTGTTAACAAGATTAAAATTATGACGCTAATATTCTATTGTTTACATAAAAAGTGAAATTTAGAGAAAAATTGCTATTTGAATAATGCAACCTTTGTTCTGAAATTATATAAACAATTAAGACTATATTAGCCTTTCACGGTTGACTTAAATAATACCAAAAATGATTGCATCATAATTAACAATCTTTAAGAGTTTATATACCTACATAATACGATATTTCTATAGAAGGAAAAAATTACGGCTTTATTTATTTGATTGCAGGTGATATTTTGATAAAATAAAGGTATTTGATTTGATTATTCAACTTACCCAAGTTAGCATAGATACTATCGGCCTGTTTAGGAGCATTTGACCACGCCTGTTGTTTTTGCTTCTTTTGCAAAGCAGCTGACTTTGGTGGAGGGGGTCGGGCTGGTTTCGGCACACTAGATACAATTTTATGTTCTTCACTCGACTGCCTTGGAGGAGGTGGAGGTTTGTTGACAACCTTCGGAGTTTCTGGCTCCATTGCTAAACTAGCAGCACTGTATATCGAAGATACATCATCATGGCTCAAACGACGCAGATTTCCTGCGATTTCGCAATTCGATTTGACAACCTCAACACCATTAGATCCGTTTATGTCTAGTGGATGTATTATGACTAGACGTGGCTTGGGTTTCGGTGTCAAATCATAAATTTCTTCAGCTTTACTTGTCATCTTTGTTACTGTTGCAACTGTAAGCTCCTTTTTATCAAGGTCTTTTGACGAGCCAATCCGAAGTAGCTTTTTTATTGAAAATTTAAGCTTCCCTTTACGTTTTTCGTCCAATAATAAATTGTCGTGGGACAGGGATATGTTTCTTCGTGGAGCTGGTTCTGGAATAGATTCAATTTTCTTGATCTCAATCGGATCTTCTACTGATTTTGCTTTGGTTGCTGGAGATCCAGTCGCCCTTTCCCTTTTTTCTAATTCTCTTACTACCGGAGCGTCAGATTTTAGGTATCCGGGCGTGTTTCTTTGGTAAATATTGGGATACTCTTCTACCGTAGGCGACAAAGGAGGTGTTGGCGCTTTCCGCTTCCCGAGACTACTGAGCGACGGGTCACTGTCCTCTTTGGTCAATACCGGTTGTGCATAATAAATTGCGTCAGCTTTGTCCTCGTGTACCTCGGTTATCTCATTATTTTTTTCTTCACTTAATGATCCAATAATCTTTCCATCGTCGTCTTTCTTTGAGTGCATATACATATTTATTTGTTGCTGACTCGTTGTGATGACACTTTTTTTCGTTGTCTGTTTGATAACTGGCTTGACTGGTAGCTTAGGTTTTTCTGGTAAAGCCGGTTTGTGGACAGGTAATATGTCAGTTATCATGCCATGTAAGAATGACGGTCGCGGATCGAGAGTGGGGATAGGACTTTTCGGCAGAGCTGGAGCTTCCGTGGCGTCGTCCGGGTCGGCTCTGCCGTCTGGCTCGCCTGCCAGTTCGCGACTGGCTTCCGCAGAAAATATATTGTCTGTCTGTTTTGGTATTATTGGCGGCATGTCAATGATCGGACTTTGGAACGTAGAATAGCCAGTGCTCGCTTGTCCGTCCACTTTTCTAAGTTGTCCAATCGGAGACATTTTTATGTTTTTATCACCTTCACTAAATACTTTTATTTTAACGGTTTCCTCGCATTTATGTGTTTCCGAAAAATGACCGCTATCATCGTTGTCCGAGTCTGTCCGCCCACTAAAGCTTTCGTCGTCTGAAGCTAGAGAGGTGTTAGCAGTCGAATTTAAAGTGCTAACGGCTGAATCAACACTGCTGCTCTCAATATTGATCTTACAAAATTTAAACTCTGACCGACTTAGATTTACTTTTGGCCTTTCATGCGTCTTTTGTAATGGCGATTGTCTTACGATGCCGTTCTTTTTGATTTCACACATTTCTTTTTTATCTGGTTCATCTTGCATACTTTCCTTCATCTTTTCGTCAACTACTGTGGGTTTGCTATTATCTTTTTGTGACATATGGAGGTCTGAGCTGTTCGATATACGATTTTGCTCTAATGTCTCTGAAATTTCTTCCAGCAAAGATTTTTCTGTGCATAGAGTTCCACTGTTTTGGTCGGCACTTATGATCGTTTCTGTTTCCTTATACGACGATAGAATTATATTAGTTTTATAACTATTACACGTTTCTTCAGCGGAGGCTTCTGATACATGTATTACGGCGGGTTTACGTACGTGTGACTTCGGATTAGGCTTATTTTCCTGTCCGAAGGGTGTCACGGATACTAACAGAGTCTTCTTTTTACCATCTGAGTCTGTTTGCATCTTGCCTAACATCAAAGACGTGTATGTCTTGGCTGCTGCTTCTGCTAACAGATTAGCTTTGACTGTGTTAAAATCTGTGTTGGACTTAGTGATTTTGTGGAGCTCTCTCTCCTCTTCAGTATCAGGAAATGTGTCATCATCTTCAGTTTCCTCGGACATTTCAAATTCCTCACCATCGGACCAGTCGTCGCCTCCAAAGCCTATAACGCTGCATACTTCTGCGGGGAAGGTGACATTTCTTTTGTTTTTCTTCTTTGGGTGTATTTTTAATATGCTGGGTGGTGTTTTCTTAAAGTAGTTGCTTCTGTTTTGGAAGGGTGTGGTAAGGTACTTGCCACCGTCGCCCGTGCGATCCTGCTTGACGTGTTCCTCGCGGGACTTGAAGCAGTTTGAACAGAAGTCCTTCTTCCAGGCGTTCTGGACGAAATTGTGGCACACCGGTGACATCTTGTCTTTCGAGTATCGTCTATTGATCACGTAACTGGCATTCTGAAAATAAAAAAGAGAGTAATGAGTAAAATAATAATTATTTTATTTTTGTTAAAAAACAATTTATGTTAAGGATTTTCCTAGTGTACACTAGGAATCTGTCCTGTGTCGTGGGTGCATTTACAAACACAGCAAACATCTGGGTGTTGCATCCTGTTATTTGTACTGTGCAGGAATCGAACCCGCAACAGTCGATCGCGGCGCAGAAGTCGATCGCTCGACCACTGTACCAATCGTACCTTTGCAGATTGTTGGAACTGCGAGTAATGTATTTGTGGACAAGAATACTAAGAAGTTAACTTAAGTTGGGGTAAAAATTGTGATCAAATTTGAGACAATGTTAATGTAACATTGTTAAACACTAACACATTGTAAAAATATGCACACGATTCTAATTGCAAGTCACTTTATTTGACACATGAATTGTGTCGGGTATTGTGCGGGAAATAATGGAATGTGTATGAGAATTATCACAAGTGTTACGGAAGCTTCCCATACAACATACAAATGTCAAGTAACTAGATGGAAAAACGTATTAATTGCTTGAGTTGTGTCGAACAGAATGTTGGTACCTATCTTACATGGGACAGAGACAAACTCGCGAAGAGGGAGACATGAGATATATGCCCTGTTAGTTTATATTTCAGTACTATTTTTTAAGGTGCTAACAGTTTTCCGCAATTAAGTAACGATTGTAACTTAAAATAATTGTTAGGTGGTTTGTAAAATATATTTTGCATAAGTTAGGGGC
Source organism: Craniophora ligustri (assembly GCA_905163465.1). Taxonomy (NCBI): domain Eukaryota; kingdom Metazoa; phylum Arthropoda; class Insecta; order Lepidoptera; family Noctuidae; genus Craniophora; species Craniophora ligustri. The sequence goes on from LR990963.1 coordinate 2,162,856, forward strand.
ATTTGTACTAGAAAGAGGTGAAATAATGTTGTACCTAATGTTATCATAATAGTTTCAATGATGATTTTGATAATAAATGGTGTATAGACAACAACACCAAGAGACGAACAAAAATTAAGTAATTAAATTCTCAGTTCCTTCAATACTTGTATTTTTTGACTAAAATTTGTGCTTTTATACATATAACCGATATTAACACTTTATTACGAAAACATGGCTTTTTTAATAGGTCATGTGGGACAGTTTTTATGATAAATATTGTAAAGGATGTATAAAAATCTACCTGCCTATAAAATACCCTACCCTTTTAGATTAAGTAGGTACCTGATGTATGAACACAACAAACACTTTATAACAAAATTAAACAGCCCTTGAAAAGATGGACACACAGCGACCTAATTGGTGAACTCCTTCAAAGAGGTCAGGTGCGCAATACTCGTAACCGGCCCGCGTGCATGACGAGATGTATGAATGTGGACCAGGCAAAAGTGGTATGCAGGGACCGTAGCGCCTGGCATTCTGTAGTTTCTGCCTACCCCATGGGAAAAAGGCGTGACTGTATGTACATATGTATGTATGTATAAAATTCACTTCCGCAGAGTCTAACGAAAGTGGAATAGACTTAACCTGAATTAAAACATCGTCTAACAAAACAAATACATAAGGAAGTAACTTTATGTTAACATTTAAATCACTGTTACATATATGTCTGCTTTGTTTTTACATAATGATCATGGTGCGTGATTGAACTAATTGATCGAATCTTACGTAAATAGTAGAGTTTCTTCGGGAATCGATACCTGTTTTGACTCGATTAGCGATTGTTGACGAGTCACGTTCTGTTATCGAATAGGAATACGACAAGTGAAATGTAATTTGTGAAATATAAGGACATTGGTAATGGACGATTTTGTTGTTTTGGTAGGGACATATCAAAATATCATTTACCGTTGAACGGCGCGATGCGGTTTTAAAAAAAGACTACCTACCCTTAGCAAGAATTTCTCGGGTGCCTTTTTTATTTGTACTTATCTTTAAAAAGATAAGATAACCTGAGTAAAATTTTACTAGAAATTGTTATTTGCGAAATAACTTTTCGGGAATCTTTATTTGAATAAGTATTCCTTTTAGAGAGTTTATTCTAATTAATTTAGTTATATTTATTTGTATATCTAGTTCCATATCAAATGTATTTAATAACATCGTTTAGTAAATTATTTAACTTCAATGCATGAAACAATACTTTTGATATAAAGTGTACCTAAAATATTATACACATTTGGCACGTCTACTTTGGTGGGTAAGTGACAGATTTATGATAATTATGACCTCTATGCATTAGATTAAAACATAATTTATATGGTAATTTTTTGTGGGTCATAGACATCACAGTTTATATAAAGACTCTTTAGATAACACATGATTTCCGATCGTGGTTAAACGGAACTGGACACAGTGATGTAATTTTACGTTTTGAAATTTAAATGCACATAATTAATTTATATGCTCGAAACGATGAAGGAAAACATTGTGAAGAAACCTGCATGCTTGAGAGGTTTTCTCGATGGCGTGCGAATTCTGCCAACCCGCGACAACGAGGCATACCCTTATCCTTCTCAAATGAGACCGTACCCAGCAGTGGGACAATAATTGGGTTGATGATGCATTAATTTATAAAAAAAAAACATTATTATTTTTAACACGAAGCTAAGAGCGACAAGATTATAATATGAGTTATTTGGGCTTACATTTGAAAGTATTTTGATGTTTGGACATAAAAGTCCAGCTAGTGGCAATTCGTTACGGAAGATTAAACACAGATGATAGGTATACCAACGAAGACTCTATACTCGGCATTGGGTGACTTTAGAAATTAATTATTACTGAAATATGTGTGTATCATACAAAAGTAGTCTCCAAAATTCACACGTAAATATTTCTTTACATAGATGATGTAAGTAAGTATATAATTTAGTTTTTCCCATTCAACAGACATAGAACCTACTTAAATAACATTACCCGCTTTCGCTAACAACTTAAATCGCCGGGTAATATGCGTAACAGTGGCAAGTATGTGCTTTCTTCGCAAACAACGCGTATGGATGTCGCCATATTTACACTGATTAAATATTCATATAATGACACGAGGGAGTTGATGGAAACTGTCTACACATTGCAATATAAACGGATGACGTTTGAGCAGTTTCGAAATGAGAAGGGACACGAGTGACGTCATACGGACTAATGAATTACAGGCGGCCTGTAACTGAAAGGTCTGTGAACTTTCGAACAACTAGATGTTTTAGGGTTCCGTACCTAAAGGGTAAAAACGGAACCCTATTACTAAGACTTCGCTGTCTGCCCGTTCTTCTGTCTGTCGCCAGGCTGGATCTCAAGAAACGCGATAGGTAGCTAGACAGTTTAAATTTTCACAGACTATGTATTTCTGTTGCTGCAATAACAACAAATACTAAAAACAAGAAAATAAAACAAATATTAAAGGGGGCTCCCATACCAAAAACATTTTTTTGCCTAATTTTGTATGGAACCCTTCGTGCGCGAGTCCGACTTGCGTTTGGCCGGTTTTTTATGATGTGTATGAAAGATAAGGCTTTTGTCACGTTATATTGATATAATTTCGGGCAGAGTAATCAGTTTGTCCATGACCATGCAATGGATCTTGTAAAGGATCTGAAATGTCAGTATTAAAATAATATACCGCGATAAAACCCGCTTCTTTGAAAAAAATCTATGACTATACTTTTTTTTTAAATCCGCTGTGCGGATTAAATATACACAACAAAGTATTTATGGCAATACCATTTCTTTAAACACGTCATATTGAAAACCTCTTTCTTTGAGAACTTTTTCAAAAAACAATTAGATAAGTTACACCCTGCCGCGTTTTTCTCGGTACCATAATATTTATTTTTAGTTTATGGTACGTATGTACAACGTGAACCTGAGATTTAAAACTAAACACTTGTAGGGCTTGAATGTCGTAAATACGATAGGTTTGCGTTCATGCAACGTCCAAACTGCAATGTGACGCTTAAAATGTAAGATTTATGTTATTTATTTATTTATAATGATGACTATATACAAAGTTACCAACACCTTTACATACATCCAAGCCAATTCTATACCCAGCGGTGTTATTACCTATGTTATGGTACAACTCAAGTAATTACAAATATATAGATAATTTTATTTCGGAGTCAGTATAATATGAAAAGGCTGTCTTTATTGGAAAGAAATTAATTATAATAAAGAAAATAATTATATTTCTTGTAGCGTAGGCAGCATTATTATTGTGAGTGCTATCTACGTCTTAATTGTCATGTGCATTGGTCCTGTTTTTATTGTAGTTGTTTTTGGCAAAGTGTAATGCATGTGATGTGGCAAAAAATTTATAAATTAAAGAAAAATCGTGCATAAAAATATTCAAGGCTCGAAATACTTTTTCGAGAAATGTTCTTTTTCCATTTAATATATGTGTACCTAAGTAATTTAATTTTATTTAGATTTAGATACTGTGTTCTGTGGTTTAAGGCTGGTTGTCAATTTCAATCGAATAATGATATATGATTCTTTAGTCTGTGACTGATTCTTTGAAAAATGTTAATTGGGGTTCCAAAATCAAAGACGAATATCGCAATAGGTAGAATAATAGATCAAGAAAATACAATTAAATTCGTAATTACTGTGACATTTTTTCGTCTTAATACATACCTATCACAATAGAAATACATAATCAAATAAAATTGTTGATGAAACAATATAAAAACTAAAAAGTATGCCAACTATGTAGTTTGTTTGTTGTGTTTACAATAATTATCTTCACACTCAGAAAAACGTAAGCACAATATCTATCGGAATCACGTTTTAACATACATAAATACCTCATATATACCTATATGACCTTTTTCTTATACGAATCGCATAGGCTGAATACAATACAATATTTAAAACCGGCAGCTTATTTTTTTTATTATTTAGAATATAAATCTTATTTCAAAATTGAATTGACAGAAGTACTACGCGCCATTTTGCAAAATTCACTTCAGGAGGGCTCAAAGGATACATATAACTAACGAAAGCTGAACAACAATAATCAGAAATACTAACGACTGTATTTAATTATTTCAATAATAATAATTCTTGACAGAAGCGTATTTACGCGCTATTTTGTTAAGTTCACGGGAAGCAAAGGAAGCTGTATTATCTTCCAGCTATTGTTAAAATAGTAACGGTATTTTATTATTACATGTCTAATAAATCGGCCACCATCTGAAACGTATCAATCTAGCGCATCACATGTGTGTAAATATATTGTGAGTGCTTAGAACACAATCGCAGAATAAGAACAGAAATTCCATTCACATTGACTTTTTATTTTAAAACTGTATAGACTTTTATGTAGATTTTTATACGTCAAATCTCTAGTCAACCTATATATAAATAAAATAAACATTAAAAAGGATAAAGTTAAGAAGTAAACTTAAGAACATTTTATTTTCTGTACTTCGGCTGCGTAAGTGGAATAGTGGACCAGGTTTTAACACTTAGGATTTTAGCATTATTGTTCTTGCCAGTAAAACTCGTTTCGATTGTTTACCACCATGATAGAAATATGCGCTAGAATATTACAAAATAGGGCAAAATAAATGTGTTTCTTTCTTTCTTCTTCACAAGAGACCGCACATTTTTTTTGCCATAATATCCTAATATTTTCATTAAAATGACTATTATCTTACTAATTAATTTGTACTTATTTGTATGTAACTTAGTGTGAGAAAATTATTTTTTAAAGATTTTCCGGGCTTTGTTGGTGTGTGTTACTTCTGTGCATGTTTTATATAGTCACACTGATGTCTTGCGAGGTCACCACCTGCGTCCTTGGGTAGTACAGCCTGAAAGTAGTACATAGTGTTTGTTTTTATAACCGTTCCAATTTATACTGTTTGTTTTGCTGTCGTATTACTTTTATACATTGTATTGTCTAAGGAAGGTGCTGGAAGTAGGTCAGGGTAAGCTTATATATCTATGTGTTGAGGGCCAAAGAAAATGAAAGTGCCTTAAGAAAATGTAGGCTGTAAAGTATTGTAATGTACGGCGGAGGGTTGCCTGGTGATCTGTAATACAGGTTTTACCTTCCATAGACACCAGTCTCTATACTGTGTATTCTAATGTGAATTGTACATGAAAAAGTCATTCAATCCAATTGTTTGCAATGTGAGGGAACTATTAAGCACATATGACTTCGAAAAAATGGTAACTTGTGTTCCCTCCAGTACTACTTCCGCCTTATCCTAATTATTTGAACACAAAAAATAAAATACAAGGACATAACATATTATTATGCGTAGTTCATGTCTGCTTTTAGTTTTTTCTTAGCTTGGCTTAGAAAGAGTATATCTTTGAATAAAATAAATTAATAATACTATAAAAGAAAACTCGGTTCATCAGATAACATAATTTCATAAGTATGCTAAATTAACATGTTCCAGTTAATCTTATAAACATAATTTATACCGAATATTTAGCGCTTCTCAGGTGGTAACAAGATAATTACTTTCCTTGACCCCATATTTCTTATAAATATTGTGTATTTTAATGTTAATGTAGTATGTACGGTAGTACAAATAATTCCGTAAAATTTGCCATAAAAACGCAAATGTATTAAGGCAATTAAAATATCAACGGTAAAGACCCCGGGTTGAGGAAAATATGTGAGTGTTCATGTATCTTGAGTTGTAGATATTTCTAAGTAATTATTTTACAAAAAAATAGTGGAATGTTTAGTATCAATAACATAAGTCTCGTTACATATTAGAACTAGATAGCGCTCTGTAAAAGGTTGCTACCCTCCCAACTTTGCGTAAAGACTAAAACCTAAAATTTCTAAAAAGACCTATCTCTCAAGATAGACTTACACGAAGTGTTCGTTAAAATTTTTAATGAAGACAGAAAATAGTTTAAATAAAATCGGTTTTAATTAGTTCAGAAGTCCATCGTGGATAAATAACCTAGAGGTTTCTAGTTGGTACAAATAGAACATAGCACGTTAGCAGATAATCCTCCATGACTTACAAAATATAAATAATTTACTATCTAAGATTTCATGACTCAGTTCAAATGACCATGCTCATCTCACAAACATTTTCCTCTATCAGGATTCAATTTCAGGACACTTACTACCTACAGAAGGCAATCTTTAATACCATTCCTTAATCGGGTTGTCTAGTTTGTTTTGATATTTTTCTTTTGTATGATATGAAAGGCATACATAACGCTAGTATAACACGGTATCCAGGCCAGAATAGTTGGTAATGAGTACAGGTCGAGGTGAAAATCGCACGTAGCACCTTCGCAAACATAGCTATCATTGTTATTTATTTATGAGAATATGCCTGGCCTAGATGCATTTATGCAAGTGTTTTCAGCTTGCATGACAACGTTTCAGGGTTTTTGACAGCACGGAAATATTATTCTTATGGGTATATTTTTTGAGTGTAATGGAGCCGTTGAATTTAATCCGCAAATGAGACTAAACAAATTTCATCTTAGTGTGTGTTAACATCTTAACGCCTCACTAGAGTTTTGTTAAATATTGTAGCTTACTATCAGGACGTATGTTCGTTCAAATTCGTGCTAATCGTGATAATATTATTAATATTATAAAGAGGAAAGATTTTTATTTTTGTATGTTTGTAACGAATAAACTCAAGAAGTACTGGACTGAATTTCAAAAATTCTTTCACCATTAGAATGTTACATTATTCCCGAGTAATATATGCTATATTTATTACCAGAAAAAAATAGAGATAAAAGAAATATCCACCCATGTTGTGCCGGGGTGGGCCGCTAGTATAAAATATAAATCTAAATAATTCAACAGAACGGATGTTTTATTAGGTATATTTTAACGAGGAACTGGTTATTTAATTTTAATTTTATAGCGGTATGTGATGTAAATCCGTGAAAAGGAGGTTCTATTTTAAATCTAAATCGATTCATCCATTGAATGATGACTTTTGAAGCCATGGACTGTTGGAGATCAAGCTGTGAACCAAGAAAAGCAAATAAAGTCAAGCCTGACCGAAGATGTCACGGTACGTAAGCTTTTGTTCCCCATACGGAAGCGCTGTACAACCGATGATGGATATTCCTGTGATTTCTAATATTAGTTGTCCTAGTTCGAAGAAGGAAATGTTGGAAATATACTGCGACTAAATTCCTGCTGAAGGCAGATGTTAGTACATAATACTGTCAAGTTAATACTCATGTCTAGGCATTATCCTACTAATATTATAAACGCGACAGTTTGTATGGATGTTTGTTACTCCTTCACGCAAAAACCGCTTAATAGATTTGCATGAAATTTAGCATACAGATAGCTTATTACCTAGATTAACACATAGGCTATTTTTTATCTATATACCATGCGAGTAAAGCCACGGGAGGCAGCTAGTAGTAAAATAAATTACAGCGACCGCGCCATTCTGGTGGGTTACTGACCTCTAAATTAATTTAAATATTATTTTTTCCCAAATAACTATTCGCAGAATATCTTGTTTCTTTTTTGGTATAAACGTGTATAACTTCCTAAGTATATTCACACTTTTTTCTACAGGGGTTGGTAGGAACTACAAAACCGTAAGACGCAATGTGACAATCTTTATTTTTAAGGGTAAATAGTTCTTATTTAGTAGGTTTTAGGAAACTATAAGATTGGTGACTATTACGCCTATTTCCTCGATAGGTTAGGCAGAGGTGTACTTAAGGATGAATACCCCTCCATTGACTAACCTCGACAGGGGCCAGCATAACCAATAACCTCACCTGCATACGTACACAGTTAGTGAATACATAGTTTCAGAATAAACTATCGAATGTCCTACATAGTCCTCTTTACGCATGCCATCCATTTCTCAGGTCACCTTGACGCAAGAACCAGATTACCGATGAACGGCAAGATACCTTAAACAGACGCTATTTAAGTGCTGATGATCTCATCAGATTGTGTCACGACTGACCAGTTTTAAAACAATAATATATTTTTGTTGTTTTAAATTCTTTCCATAAGATAACATCACGTCACCATCACGCCGTATTTCGTTTAAGAGAGATATAGTGAGATTCCTTCGCCTCGCAGACCGCAGTGAAACAATATATTCGGACAATACGAAACAGCGCCATGTACATAAATGTACCGAGTCAAGCAACGAGGCTTGTGTTACGGATATTACTTTTCTTTTTTGTATATACATATTATACATAGATACATCCATGACACGGATACAAATGTTGATGCTCATCTCATGAAATATTTGTTCCGACGGGGATTCGAACCCGAATACGGTTGTCACAGTAATATGTAGTTATGTTTCTGCGAATGAGTAATGTTGCCAGAGCTCGTTAGGGGAGTGACTACTCCGACAGCATGGGAATTCCGTATGCTGTCAGTGTAGTCATATTAGTAACTTATTTTAAGAAACCTAAAATGCTCCCTATTTTTTGAGGTTATCCAAAAGAGGACTGAATATGTTTTTGGCGACCAGGGGGGCAGTAAGCTTCTTTCCCAACCTTGTCGTATAAAAATAAATCAATAAAGGATAAGCAGAGGCTGCCCTGATAGACAATCCACCTCCAATAGTTCGTCAGCCTGTTGGGTCCTATGGAACGAGCCTAATGTCATTAACCGGGCACGATTAGTCCAAACTCGTATATGCTACTAAGAATTTCACGACACCTTGTCCTACCTGGAATTTAAACAAAGGAATTCACGCTCAGACTTATACAGACAGTCACTTGACTAATGAGGCAGTTCCTAGAAATAATATAATTAAAATATCCTCATCACTGGCCCTCCTCTCATTGGATAGTGATTACCAGATACTCAAACGGTGACGGAAAACATCTGCATGCTTGAGAGATTTTTTCGATGGCATGTGAAGTCAGCAACCCGCAGTAGGCTAGCGTGGTGGACTATAGCCTAATCCCTCCCAATTGAGAGGAGGCTTGTGCCCAGCAGTGGGAAATTAATCCGTTGATGAGGATGATAACATTATGGACGTTGAGATTTCGATAGAACAAGATTTGAAAGCTAAGAAGAAATATTCTCGGAAAGCTTTAATCATTTGTATCGTACACCGATCTAATATTAACAGAGAACGCATAAATAAACTAAAACATGTAATTACCGTCGTATTGACTATGCTACTAGATCGATATTACCTGTTCTATGGGTGGAGAAAGTGGTAGCAGGGAAGATCAAGATCAGTTTAATATCGATCCAGTATATAAATTTAGTTACCTGACAGCATAAACTCTGTAATTTAATAATAAACAGACATATTCATTTATGATTGCAAGAGTTTTGTGGCAAACAATTATGGATTGGTAAATTCTAAATTACTCATTTAAGAATCTAGGTTCTGCGATTACTTACTGCTTCTCTCTCGCAGACAAGATATAACTTGCGTTTATACATTGTGACGTCAATTGTTAACTTCACTAACTTTACAGCCAACATGACCCCTTAAAAATGGTACGAAATAATATATTTTTTATACCACAAGAGTGGGAAACAAACATACGGCCTTCCTGATGGTAAACGGTTACCGTAGCCTATAGACGTTTGCAATACCGGAGGTGTCCCTCACGCGTTGCCGACCCTGTAGAAACCGTTTAGGTTTCTTGAAATAGGGGAGTTACTAAAATGATAGCAAACGGGATTCCCATGCTGTCAGAATAGTTAGTTACTTCTCTAACGGGCTCTGGTGTGTTCATTTATGTTAAAGGTTAAAATAATATCTGGCAATGAGTGTTATTTCTGACGATGAATTTAGCAGCAGATTTAGCATTCTATAAAATATGAAAAGAAAACAAGTGAGTACTTGAGCTAAGTAGCGAGCACAACTGAATAAGTTCGATATAGTTTACATATAACTAGGTGAATAATAAACAATAAATTCGATATTTAAGAACAAGTTTTTGTAGGAGGTAGGGCATAGCGAGATTTCTCGCTCAAATTGAGCTGCCCGACTGGGAAAGTACCGCCGCCTTACAGAAGACCGCAGTCAATCAACAATAGTTGTCTCTCTGCGAGTGAGTAAGGTTACAAGAGCTCATTGGGGAGTGACTATTCTGACAGCATGGGAATTCCGTTTGCTGTCAGTTAAGTAACTCCCTATTTTAAGAAACCTGAACTTCTAAGGGGTTTGGCAACGCATTTGCAAGCCTCTGGTGTTGCAAATGTCCATGGGTGCGGTGGTCATCACTTACCATCAGGTGAGCCGCTTGCTCGTTTGCCGCCTTATCACCATAAAAAAAAAGTTTTTGTTCTGAATTATGTTAGCCTAAATTATATTATCTTGTATAGTTTCCTAACCTTTATTCAAATACATTCAAATTTCTACGTGTGTCGTTAACTTTTTTTATAATGTTGTTAGAGACTTTCCACGAACCTTAATTGGCTGCAAGCCGCGTGCAGTGGTTGCATGTTCCCACATTCACGGCTTATATTATACGATGGAGCTATTAAACTATTTTAAAGGAATTTTAATCTCATTTTGACGATGCTTCGGTGTTGTAATCTTCTACACTACAGCTTTGTAAGATTTGTGTTATTTTTAACAGACTTCTAAAGGGTTTTCAATTCGGTTAGTACTTTTTTGTTAGATATTTTACGAGTATTTTGTTTTTTTGTATCACTTAGGTTCGTGAATATATTGAAATAGAACTGCTGGTTACATTTCTAAGACGTTAGAATTAAAACTGATACAATACAATAGAATCCGTAGAAAAAAAATATTTCAATTACTTTGGTCTGTTTTTTGAGTGATTCCTTTGGAGTCAATAATGTGAGTATGAGGTATGAGCAAAATTAGATTGGTGTGGTACGCAGATATCATCAAATATACCTTCATATTTAAAAATAATGTACTGGTGTCTGGATCTTTGTAAAGAAGGAAAATGAAATAATCTCGAAAATAGCTACAATAAAATAACAAATTATGCTCCGTTTTATTACGTTATCTTAACAGTAAAAGTTTGCAGACATTAATAGCTATAAAATATGACAATCTAGAAGCATCGATGGCACATAGAAAACTGAGTTTTGTGTGCTAAAGAAAACCCATGCCGACTGACAGGTTAGAAAACTAAGTTGACATTTTCACTAACAGCTTTCTATCTTTACGAGTTAAAAGCACTAATATAAAAGATTAACGTTAAGTACCTATATATGTGTTCACAGTAGTTGAAGTGATAGTCTTGTCTGACGACTTGTAGAAGGTTAGTTAGAGGACAGTGTCGGAGAAAATTGGCAGTAAAATTTCCCTTTTTTAATCATGTGTAAAATAGTTAAAGTAATTAAATGCTCGACGCACTGGTTTAAAAAAACCGACACTGTCTTTGGGGATTGCCGATAGAAGTGAAACCGGAGGTACCTCTTTGTACATATATACACAGTATACATATATTTCGTGGGAAGCGTGCGGTGACGATGACCTGAGTTCCATATTTATGAACACCCAGCATGTGCTCAACGCGCTTAAAAAAGTTTTCATTTCAAAAATGCTCCCTTAAAAGGACCACTTAGGGCTTATTTTACAAAATCCGTATATTAACTATCTACTAGATAAATGAATGAATGAAATAGCAATACTTGTGTAAATATATCTATTAGATAAGGAGTTTGACAGCACGTTTAGTGCAGTGGTCGAGCGATCAGCTTCTTCGACGCGTGTCGCGAGCTCCTACCACGGAACAAATATATGTCTGGCTTACAGTTAGTTGTTCTAGTTTGGGTGTTTGGGCATTGTGAATATTTGTGTTTGTACGCACTCACGACTCACATATTCCCACTGTGGGGCAATAATTTAAAAATATATAGGTAGGTACATATTGATGGGCTGAACATTAGTCCCAAAAAAGTTGAAGACAGGCATAGTTGATATGTTATTATATTAAGTAATATTTTTTATCCAAACATGTTCCATAATCAAATCTACCAAACACAGACAAATAACAAAAATACCTACCAATTATCAAATCAACACAAATTTGTCAATATATTTATATAAAAATATGTAATTTAACTCACATTTCCTCATTAGCCTGCCCATATAAGTTGTGTCTGGCCGTAAATACGTATGAATCAACAGTAATGACTAACTAGCAGTTACACAATCCACCTTGTATTGTGACTCGTACACACCCGACTCTAACACAAATTTATGTTATAAACGTTGGTCAATTTTGAAAATAAACTAGTATTTTAATATGTTTTGTAACTGCATTATTATGAGGAAAGACATTCGTATTTTTAAAAAACATTGTATATGATACTAGCGGACCGCCTGGCTTCATATGGACACAGATATAGATAATTGATAAATCATCATCAACGCATTAACGTCCCACTGCTGGGCACGGATATCCTCTCATTTGAGAGGGATTAGGCTATAGCTAAAAAATCTAAAGATTCATAGGGTTCTTTCGGTAAAATTTTTGCAAGGTAGGTTATATATTGAAGATTCCTGATCGTCTTTTAATATAATATAGCTTAAAAGAACTGCTGAAATAACAAGTCAGATCGGTCCAATAGTTTCAGTGGCTATTCGATATAAACAAACAAACAAAAAAACAGGTCGTTCCGCTTTATAATATTAGTATCTATATACAAAGACAGAGGTTATTGACCGTGTGTTGTGAAAGCAGGAATGTGTGCCAACATTGGTTGTTGGCAGATGACATCGTTCAATCGTGTGTCAATCGTCAAAGACGTACGGAGCCAAATCAAATTGAGTTATTTAAGCTCCAAAGCCTTCTATATCAGTGAATGCTTCATAAGCAACCTCGTTGGTTTAGTAGTCGTACAGTGCGACTGCCGAGCAAAAGGTCTTGGGTTCGATTCCCAGGTCGAGCAAAGCGTTATTGGGTTCTCTATAAAATTCTCAGTAGCAGCTCGCAGTTTGGATTCGTGCCCGGAAAACGGCAATAGGCTCGCCCCCTATGACGTGGGACCTAAAACATACCGGCGAAACGTGGGTGTATATTAGTACACCTCTGCCTAACCTTTCAGGGACGGCAGGCGTGATAGTATATATAATATAATTAAGATAATGTAGTTTTAAAGAGCAATTAACGGTTTTATGGGTCTTAACAGCTGTCTCTTCTCGCTTAAAATCACTAATACTTCCTCATTTGTGTTCATTTCATTTCAACAAAAAGCAAGAGATAGAGAACAGTGGCGATTGCTCCACCGACAAGAGCTGAGCTCTTAAATTAATAATAATAATAATAACGGTTTAATAATAACAGCGACATAATATTGTCGACATGCCAATATATCATTCTCTCGTGAAGGCCCTTTGTCGAATCTCATCTTATTTATTTTTTAAAACGTTGCTATACACCCTGTCTTATATCCTAGTGATTTTTCCTGTGTCATTGATTGCTTTTAAAAATACATATTTTCAGATACAAAATATGTATCTTTAACCCGGAACTAATACCTATAGATCGTGCATTTATGCTCCGTGCGGAGTCGAATCCCCAACCTGTGACACACAAGACCGCTCAGCCACTGAGCTAATCGAGTTGTCATCTCTTATAGTATTGTCAAATCATTTATATGTATGTAGACTTTTTTATAGTTGCTTTAGCGTGGAATGTATTTTAGACATTTAATAAAGAGCTTGAAGGAATAATAATAATTCATTAGCGGTCAATCACACATACCTTAAAACACAAATTACAAAAAAACATTATTTGTACAGACAATTTACACATATAAATGAACAACTGACTCCTGAACTAAGTAAAAAGATACTTGTATCTCAGGAACCAATCAGGAAAATGGTCTTATCAACAAGGGAATGTATTAAATAATGAAGACTTTATGGTTAATAGCAATAAAGATGAAATTTATATAAGGGAGATGGACAATTTAGGTACTTGTGTGTGATGCTATAAGCGATTGTATTGTTTGTATTATAATTATAACAATGTGAGAATAATTGCATGATTAATTAATTATACCCTATCTTATATGCGTTATCGAATGAAATGTTTATTGTGGACAACCCATTGGAGATTGTAAACAACTTTAATCACAATATATTGTACACTCCATTATTTCCGGCATATAAATTTAAATATTGCATATTTGTCTGTTAGCATTGTTGTTGATTATGCAATCCAAAACGTAAACATAATATTTCAATAAAATAAGACATAAGATAAACTTTAGAGTTCCTAGTCTGAATGGCCCAAATCGAATGGCATGTGGGTCATTCGAACGTAAACAAAAAATATTAAGTCTGAACGGTCCAAACGGATTGGTCCCCCATTCAGTAAACTTGGTGTAGTGCCCCCTATTATACGGGACCTAAAAACATAATTCAGCTTAGCCCTTTGTGGCGACGGGCATGATATAACACATCTTTCAAACTATTATTTAGTCAGTATGTTCTTAAAACAGGTCTAGATACAGTCGTAAAGATAAAATAACGTGATTATGTTTATTAATTAAATGTTGGTGAGACATTTCCGTGTTTTCGAAGTACCTAATTAATTAGATTTTATTACATGTATAATTATTGTTATTGTTAATATGTGAGAAACATTTGTCAGTAGGCTCATTTTCATTTAGTCGTTCCTAGTATTGGTGTACCTACTGTAGGTGCCCTTCTGGGATGTAGGCGTTATATTATGTAATTGGGTTAATTATTATATTTATTTTACTTATTCATCATTATCAACCCACTGTCCCACTGCTGGGCCTCCTCTGATTTCAGAGGATTTAGGGTATAGGCAAACACCATAGCTTAGTGTGGGTTGGTAGACTTCACACGCCATCGAGAAAATCTGTCAAACATTTAGGTTTCCTTACGACGACTTCCTTCACCGTTTGAGCCGTGTGATAAATACGCACGTTACTGCGAAAGGTCAGTGGTGCGTGCCTTGTCAACCGTGTCACTATAAAGTTTTTTTTGTCAATACATACAAGCAGGTAAATTAGTTCTAATTTACTTGATGTTTATTTTCATATTAAGTAAATTACTAATTCGTGAAAAAATACCTTTTAAACGTGTGACAAATAAAAACTAATATTCTGACTCACAGAAGCAAGCGCTTAATCTTGTAGATCGATCGAATCTATGTATTGTAACAACAAGGATTTCAGTCTCTTGAAATTAACAAATTAATCGGATAAATGTCACCGCTAGAACTGTATCCTATTTTAAATCTTAACCTCAAACAGATAAAGTTAAAAATCTTTCAACACATAGTAATCAAAAGAATACCCACGCTATTTGACCGTTTTCGGCGAAGTTATTCAATAAAAATGCTTGTTAATAGTTTTGAAGCACCCATTTGTGACTAGCTTATCTGTCCTTCTTACAAATGACTCATAAAATATTATATTATATTAATTAAGGTTACAAACTTTAGCTGCGGTAGCTTAGTGGTATAACCAGTGGACTGCAAAGCTAAAGGTATCGAGTTCCAACCCAAGGTACTACTGACGTTTCGAAGTTACGTGCCTATGAATCAACATCAAGAACATCGTGAGGAAACCTGCATGCTTGAGAGACTTTCTCGATGGCATGTGAAGTCTACCAACCCGCAGTAGACTAGCGTGGTGGAGCATAGCTTAATCCCTTTCAAATGAGAGGAGACCCGTGCCCAGCAGTGGGACAATAAATGGGTTCACGGTAAAGGTTACAAACACGATCATTCATTAACTATTTGGTCATTGGTCACCCATCTATACATTTAACTCAATAGACTCAGCTTAACTTTACAGTGTAGTCAATACTTGGTCATAATTTCCTCCCTAAAAACGTAAAAAGATCACGCGATTCTATTTTATTAAAATACACAGAATTACTTACATACATTATTACTAAGTGTTAGTCACCTGTTTGTATGGAATTCAAATGGTTTTGACATTTAACTTAAATACCTATATATTAGTCTGTATTTATGTAAAAGTCACCGGTGCGTTAAGTGCAGCTGTTATTTACTTATTCATGTGCGTAAAACTATTAATATTTAACATATTTTTATTTACAAAAAAATATTGAATAGAATGTTCGCGATAAAGATTTCCAAAATGTTTCATTTCATTTTTATTTTGCGTGTCAACGTAATAACTAGACAGTCAGGGGTACTATCGCATTTAATTAATAGGTAAAGATTGTCACTATTACATCACTTAGAATAATAAGAGTATTTATTAACATGTAAAAAAAGCTCTATTTAAAAAAGTAAGTAGCTACTTACTTTTTTAAATAGAGTACTTCATAAAGCTTTATGAAGTAAGACAGACGATGCAGTCATTAAATATATTTTTTTTGTACCAAATGGGTGGCAAACAGGCTTACGACCGGTATGGTAAACGGTCACCATCGTCTATAGCCGTTTGCAACAACAATGCTGTTGCTTGCGCGTTACCGGCCCTGTCAAAATCGATTTTAATTTTTTTTACCAATAAATGTCAAATAATAGCATTGTACATCTATGAATGTTATCATCTGATCTCTTTTGTCCTCTCAGATAACGCTAACAAAATGTCTTTGTTTTCTTCCAAGGTTGACGCACTGTTATCACACTGACAGATCTACAATGACAGTTATATAAATCCGCATCAGTACAACTGTTTCTGACAATGACATCGTCGAACAAAAACTTAAATATCAAGGTTGTATATTAAGATGTTTTGAGAATAGGGGGCTGAAGGCTGGTACTCAATTCTCGTGGAATAGACATTATATCATAATAGATAAATATCGCGGTAACTGTGTCGTCAAAATAACGATAAAAAGCCCTTTGACATATCGAGTGATACCGAGCAATCGATTTTGGAATCGGTATTGTCAGTAATAATTATAAGTAGAAGAAGTGATATGACAATATAATATTTTCATAGTAATTAAGAATTAGGACCCTAGTTCGCTGGCCAAAATCAAACCGTCTGTACTGTTTTTAAACATTCGAAGCCTTACAGAACGTTTAATTATAAACTTAATGATAAATTAACGAACTAAATCGAATCTAACTTATTCCAATATGATATCACGTACCAAAAAAGTTGAAGGTGATGAAGTTTTTATCAGAAGTCCCCAAGGTGTTACAGAAGATGCTTGGTACAGCATGACACCAATAGTGTTTGATGTGGTGAGAATTTTGTGTTTTATGATAATGTTGTTCTAGCATTTAGTTTATTTTTTTTTACGAAGGCAAATGCGAGGCATCAGTTGCAATTAAGTATAGCAAAATCAGTATTGGTATAATTTTTGATTTTTAGTTTGAAATTACTTACACTCAAAAGTGCCTCATTCAGCTTGGTATATCAAAGATAGCGTAGCTGACTACTGAGCTACCGAGATCTCAAAATTTCTTTCCCACATTTTCTATCCAAAGATAACATTTAATACAAAAAATAAAACTAAATAATGTTTATGTTAAAGCGAAAATATTGAAAAAAAATAATAATTCAGATTGGGTTAATTCGTGTAATAAACAATGTAACTACTAATAGTTACATTTTTTATTACAAGAATTAACCCCCGGTTTTATACAGCGTGGGCATTAGAACAAAAACTTCAAGCTATCGACATATATGGGACTAGCACAAAAACCATGTTGACGACAATGACAACACACAACTCTTCAAGACCCTACTGCAATAAATGGCGTGACAGTAATACATACATCGTTACGACTTCAACATTCAAGAATTGCATGATAGTTCAATGTAGTAGAAAAGTAAATGTTTAGCATACCGTATTTTCTTGGTTATAGCATGTATACATATAGATAACTATCTCGTTGGTCTATGGGTCGTATTTAAGAACAACTGCTAAACTAAACAAGAGGTCTTGGGTTAGATTCCCAGGTCGAGGCAAGTTATTGGGTATTTCTATGAAATTCTCAGTTGCAGCTCGGAGTTGAGATTAATTCGCCGGGTGATAATTAAATAAAAACTTGTTATTTACAGTTTAAATGTACCTGTAATAAATCGCATTGAAATACAACATTGAACGTCTTTGAATCGAACTTGTTTGATTCAGTAGCTACGCTTGACCAGAGTCTCAATGAGAGAGTCAATGTTTTAATATTCAATATTGCATGTTATGAATGGACATGCAAATTGAAAACAATGTAATCTGTTGTTTTATAATCAAGATGGAAGAATGTGTTTACATAATTATTACAATAATCATCTTAAAATACATATTTCATTTCAAAAGATTCTTGACTATGCTTTAATTAAATGTCCAGTTCAGTTTTATATCCCTGTAGGAAATCTGTGTGTACGATGTGTAATTTTCGGTTCGGTGCGGTTTTATATCAAGGGGGAATCAATCAGCCAAACAGACTAGATCACTGTGAAGTCAAAGACCTCAAATTCGATTCCAAGGCACGCAACACGCATTTATCACAAGGTCAAACGGCAAAAGAAAAGATCGTAAAGAAACCTGCATGCCTGAGATGTTCTCAACTTCTCAAGGCGTGGTAAAATTGCTAAACTCCATAGGCCCACATAGTGGACTGAAGCCTGAATTATGGCTAATAAGAGGAGCCCTATACCCAACAGTGAGATATTACTAATGAAATGAGATAAACTAAAACCCGCTACAGTTGTTAATACACATTGATCAAGTAACAGTTTCATAACTTCACAGGCACCGTGGGAGAGGATGTTCTAACGGAACTGGCTGCGCTAAATGTAACGGCGTCGCTTGCGCAACCGATCCATTGATATTTAATAGCTCTGTAGCTTTTTATGAACTTGTTATAAATCTGGCTATAAAAGAGTATATTGTTTTTATCGCGTATAATATACGAGTATATCCAATTAATTTTGGGATCTGTTTTAAGGGATTTGGCTGCAATAAAAACACATATTAATGTCTTTGGAAAGATAATGTCTGGACTGCCTCGTTGGGCCAGAGGTTGCAAGCGCAGCTAATGAGTGAGTAGTCCTAGATTGGATTAGAAAGAATTAAATTATTGGGATTTTCTATGAATTTTTAAGCAGCAGCTTGTACTTGTGCCCAGTGAATAGCAATAATACCCGCCCCATATTCAGAAAGCATCCAAAACATCATAAAAACCGTAAAAAATGTTTTATTTTATGCCCTATTAGCTAATTATTAAGGTTGAAATTTATCAACATTGTTAACGCAAAAACGTACAAAATATATTTACCTTTAACGTAAGGACAGGTCAATTTTCCAATTGGGAACTAAACAAATGTCACGTGTAAAGACTGATGGCTCTACATTTTATTCTCGTTAGGATTCTATTGTAAACTAGTTACAGTAACGACTTCACGTTGTGGTCTTAACGGAGTGTTTCCCCCCATAATTTCAGCTAAGAGACATCCACAGCTGGACATGGGCGTCCCCCAAGGATTTACACTTGGACCGTTCTTTCTCCAACCGCATCCAGTGGATTCCAGCGACCTTTTACTAGGACGTCGGTCCACCTCGCTAAGGGCCTACCCAAGCTGCGGTTTTCGCTAAGCGAATTTCACTCAAAAACCTTCACGCCATTGTTTTCGTTCTGTTCTATGCAAATACAACGCGTGCTATTTTAGGGGACCGCTTTGAAGTTGGATGGCGTCGCAGTTTTGCTTTTAGGGCCTAATGGTGACAGGCAGCGGATGGTAAGAGCGGTAGTAGGCTGAGACTAGAGTTACTGTACATCTGTAATGATTTGTACATATGTAAAGGTTTGATTGTGTCCAACTTCAAGTCGGTCAACTAATATCGTGGGCTTTTGTATTGATAGATGTCTAAGTGTGTGGCTTAAGGACAAGGAAGCAGTGAAGGCGTTTTTATTGCTGCTTATTTATTAATAGTGTCTTAGGTTTATTTTTAACTTTAAACTCGTTCTTATTATTCTATACGTTGGCTTTAGTAAATGCCATTATGTATTGCGATTTTTTCAAATGATTGTTTAAGTAATTGCATAATAATTACTTACAATTATTGCTCAATATTATACTTGATTTTTTTGTATCATACTTATATACTTTGCGGTTCATTGCCGAAGGCACACATAATCTTAAGCAAAGAAGTTAATTACATAATTTATTATAGCAATATCGGCGCTCTAAAAGTAATATAATTTGATATTAATTTTAGAGCGTCGATTTGGCTACTTCCCATTTGGTAAACTTCCCATCTGGTAAACCTCAAATTATACCTACTAAAAAGTTGCGTTTGGTAAACATTTCGTTATTTCATACATTTATTCCCATTTGGTTAGTATTTTTATTTTGTATGGTACAGTCAATGTCAAATTAATATTGAAATTAGATCAGTGACTTATATGTAAGAACAGAGCTAAAGTTGGGGTTTAGGACTTCCGATATCATACAGCAACTTTTTTAAAGTGGGCAATTTTGATTTGAATTAAGGAACATTATTGTTTAATTATGTTGTTACCATTAACTTTGTTAAAAATAATTGTTTAAAAACATTGATTTTTCAATTTGTAGTCAATTTTTTATGTTATTTCTTTATGTTATTGTTTATTTTTAAAGTTGATTTTGTATGTTGATGTCTTGTGTGATGAAAAATTGAAAGAACTGATAAATCTTGTCATTGAAGTGTTATTTTTCTTGATTTTTTAACAAATTATCAAAAGTTGCTTGTACTTATCACTTTTTTCTTTTTATTGATTTTGAACTGTGTAGTGTAGTCTATTTTTTATGTTATTATACCAAATCTGTGATTATTGTTATTTTTTATTTTTGTCGGTTTTACAGGTAGTTGTCTTGTATTATAAAAAATTGAAAGAACTGATAAAACTTGTCATTGAAGTAGTCAAATCAAACTGTGATTTTTCGTATTTTAACAAATTTTTAAGAATTGCTTGTATCACTTTATAATTTCTTGTTTTTTATTGATTTTTAACTTTATAGTATAGTCTTTTTTATGTTATTATACCAAATCTGTGATCTTTGTTTATTATTAAAATTGATTTTGCATGTAGATAATTTGTGTTATAAAAATTGACAGAACTGATAAAACTTGTCATTGAAGATTTCAAATCGAACTGTGATTTTTCTTATATTTTTTAACAAATTATCAAGAATTGTTTGTGTGCCATTTATTATTTCTGTTTTTAAGTTTCAATGTGTATAATATATATACATAATCTGACTATTGTACCTGTTATTAATAATATATGAATGTTAAATTATCAGTTTCGTGTTTTCTTTTTTACTTGACTGTACCCATTTCAACTGAAAGTTTACCAAATGGGAAACAACACTTATAATTACTGAAATGTTTACGAAATGGGATTAAATGTATGAAATATAAAAAGTTTACCAAACGCAACTTTTTAGTAGGTATTATTTGAGGTTTACCAAATGGGAAGTTTACCAAATGGGAAGTAGCCGTCGATTTTGCTGCAGGCATTATTAACTCCGCCCTTGTTTTAATTATATAGAAATAGTTATTATTATTATTTATTTTAGACCTCAACTGTTGTCTCCATGGACAGACAGAAGGCCAAAGATGAAGAACACAGCAATCCTCAAAAGACTCAATAAAAAAAAGACTATCTAGAAAAACTTCTTTGACACGCAAACTTGGTAAACATTGACACAAAATAATGTGTATTTAGAAACTTCATTTGACTGTAATACTTAGTTATATATTACTATATTTAATTTACCTAAATATGATTGGCTTAACTATTTTCAATTAAACCATACGCGTTTCTATCTTGTGTGTAGAGAGCTAAATAATATTATATGTTTAGCCACCCAGGTCATCATTATTAACCCATTTAGTGTCCCACAGCTGGGCAAGAGCCTTCTTTCGTTTAAGAGTGTCTAGGCTGTATGGACTACAGCCTAAACACGCTAGCCTAGAGCGGGTTGGCAGGTTTGTACACATCATCGAAAGGTTTCTCTCAGGCATACAGGTTACCACACGATGTTTTCCATCACCGTTATTTAGTATACATTCACATAATACAATTAAGAAGATCACAAATGACAATCATAGAGCTGAATATCTCATAATGATCCACTTACAAAGAACTAGTAGCGGGCACATACCTACGTATATTGTTTTTATCGCCACTTTCTCTGAACCGCATTGTACTCAGGCTTTATTAGGCATTGTCAACGGATCATGCATTAATTATACACACGATTAATGAATAATATTATTACTTACGTATTATATGATTCAAGCAGATGTTGAAATATTTGTTTAGTTAAATTTATTTGGTTAAATGTTGCTCTTGTCATGCCTTTATTAGATTAGGTGGTCGTTGTTTCAATTTAAAAATCTATAAGTATATATCAATGGTGATTGTTTTACATAAGAAGAATGGACTTAGGTCTTAATTGCCGTCAGGCAAATCATCATCATCATCATCATATCAACCTTTAGACGTCCACTGCTGGACATAGGTCTCCCCCAAGGATCGCCACGACGACCGGTCCTGCGCCACCCGCATCCAGCGGATTCCAGTCAGGCATATACTCTCAATAATTTTATAATTGGATGATGGAATGGATTGATTGATGTTTTTTTTTGTGACCAAAATCTTGTGAAAATTGTTATGTTTAATTTTGCATCAATTACACTGCAGATACAATCTACCCGCCCTGCCCATGTTGTATTTTAATAAAACTATAACTATGTGTTATTCCGATGCATTTGCTATATTAGGTGCCTACTGTAAAGTTTCATTTAACTCCGTTAAGTAGTTTATGCGTGAAAGAGTAAATATTTTCACATCCAAACAAACTTTCACATTTATAACATAAGTAAGATAAGAGTTGGTAACTATCCATGTATGATAGTAATGTTAAATGACAATATCAATTAAATTTTTATGAATTTATATTTAGTTTAAACTATAATGACCTAAGTACGTTCTTACATGAAATTGTTTAGTGGCGAAGAGGAAATATTGACTCTATGACATTGAAATAGAAAGCAAAATAAGTTATTACGAACATACCTTCCCCAGATATTTATTATAAAATTCTTTGAACATTTTCTTAGTCACTACACTGTAAAACTGAATTTTTCCACACCTGGCTATACCAGACTGTTACAACAAACGTTGGGGAATAGACTAAGTGATTGTGTTTTTATGAAATCACCACGTTTCACATTGTTTGTTCTGTTTTTCATATACATATATGTATATGGTATTTACTTACGATAAGTTTAATTGACGGTCGGTTAGCCATATCGGGTAATTACGTCATGCTGAAAACCATGTTTCACTATATATTATGTTGCATATATAAAATTGTAAGGGCCGTTAGTTTATGAAAACCTATATGTATAGTTTGTGAACTGTTGAGATGTTCTAGTAATACATAATATAATATAACGCTTTTATATTCGAATGTGTGTTTATACGTGGTCCTTTTATCCAATCATTGCCTTGTTTTACAATCTTACCAATTTTCTTTGATATTATCGACCGCGAAATTGTAAACAGTACCCTCCACCTAACATGGCGGTATGGCTACTACCAATCATCAAAATTGTTGAGTGTCACAATAAAACCTTTTTATTTTTATGTGCATCAGATGCTACTTAAGTAGTGTTCAAAACTATTCAATTTTCACCCTATACGACAGCTGCAGACGGCGTACGAACTACACACTAAACAAATATTATTCGAAAAACTGTCTCGAATTTCAAAGGGCGAGTCAAACGCCCCTATCGGATAAATATAGGCACGTCACTAGTCTATTATTAGTCGAGTTAATTGACCTTCTATCACACCCGTCTGCAGCGTATAGTACAGAAGTGTCAGTGAGGATGTGATAAGAAACTGACGTACGTACAGATTGCAATGACGTTGTTGAAGACAAATAATTGATTAAGATTGTTACCCAATATAATAGAATGTATCAAATTAAACTTAGAAAATATATCTCGGAAATTTGCATTACAGAATCAAATGACAACGTATACAAAAAAAGATAAGTAAATATAAAACTAAATCCGGATATTATTTATTACACAACGCCCCCTCTAGTTCCGAGTAGAAAACGAGGCTTGTGTTACGGATACTAGATAGTTGATACACACAGATTTTGTTTTTGTAAATAGGTACAAGGAAACATTAGACTTATGTATAAATCCATAATCCATAATCATCACACACATCATCATTATCATCATATCAACCGTTAGGAGGTCCACTGCTGGACATAAGTCTCCGCCAAGGATCGCCACAACGACCGGTCATGCGCTACCCACATCCAGCGGATTCCAGTGATCTTTACCAGGTCGTCAGTCCACCTAACCGGGGGTCTACCCACGCTGCGTCTGCCAGAGGTCGTCGTCAATCTAGAACCTTCAATCCCCATAGGCCATCCGTTTTTCGAGCAATGTGTTCGCCCACCATCGGCCCTCACTGGAATTGAAACCCGGCTCTTATCGCGGAACCCAGTATGTATATCGCTGAGATATCTGTCGATATATTTGATTTATACTAGAAGACATGACTAGGGTAGTGGCGTTGAGATTGGTTTCTGGTCCAGCAGCTGATTTAAGGCTAAACGCTTTATTACTCTTTTGATGACTGATCCTTTTGTGCCTTTCTTTTAATGTGAGTTTTATATGCAGTATGCAGTGTTTGCAATGGCTTGATTTACGCTTCCGTTGCACGAAATTATTAATTTTATTAGAAAGAAAGAAAGAAAGAAAAAGCATTTATTCGGCACAAATATGAGGCACTAATAAGGTTAACAAAGTACATACACAATAGAATATGAGAAAAAAAAAAATAGAAATAACAAAAGAATACAAAACACCTATTATTACAAGTTTTACTCATTATGTGTGTCTCAACATTGTACCAAAAAGGTGTCTAGCTCAGCGTATGCCAGGAGGGTATGCCTGGCTCTGATATTCTGCTAGAACCCTGTATCGAATGCACAGATGTCGAGCATTAGTTACTAAGCACACGATGTACTCCAATTTAAGGGCAATTAAATTAATAAATTAAAAATTAAAATTAAAATTATTTATATATATAAAAAATAATAATATATGAAATAATTAATTAATTGTTATTTTAGTGACTAAATACATATATGTGTAAAAAATATACGATGAAATATACGCTATGTCCATTAAATAAAAATAATAATAATAAAATATAATAAAACATTAATAATAGAATAAAGAGAACATTAACAATAAACAATTATCCCGATTGCTGTATTTGTTCAGCTTGCTGCAACCAGGTGGGCTTACCGATAAATAGTAGAACCTCAAACGCGACTCGTTAGGTGCACAATAATAGTTTTTTTTTATTTTACTTATATAATAGATATATTTGAGTTAATACCACCTATTTGTTTTTGAGTGTCAATAAGAAACCGTCGCAACCGGTTTTTAAAGACCCCCAACGAATACAAGTTTCTTATAGGCGGAGGGATATTGTTCCAGCATTTGGTTGCCGCATACCGAAAGCTGCCTTTAAACGCTGTGGTCTTGTGCGGTTCAGTGGAAAGCTGCTGGGAAAACTGTCTACGTAGGCAGTCTCTCCTACTTCCTACCCAACTCAACTTGTTGTACAGATATGAGGGCTGTTTAGAGTTAATGACCCCGAAGAGGAGGCACGCCAAATGAAACTTACGACGCGATTTCATCTTAAGGATAGAATGGCGGTTTAAATATGGCGTGACATGACTCCTACGTGGAATAGAAAAACAAAACCTAGCGCAAGCATTTTGCACCCTCTGGATTAGTCTATCAGTTCTTGCCAGTAGACGAGGTCCATAAACGATGTCTGCATAATTTATCTTAGACAGGACTAAGGATTCAACCAGTCGTATACGCAATGCTGTCGATAGATAAGGTCTCATTTTGTACAGGATCTTCAACCTGTAGAAACAATTACGCACCGACTCGGCAATATGCTTTTCAAATCTCAGTTCACTGTCCATGTTTAGTCCAAGATTACGCGCTTCGGTGACTTGACTGATCGGCTCCCCCATTAACATGATGTTGAGTTTTAGAGGCAGTAGACTAGTTTGGTGCTTGGTTCCAAAAACCATGTATTTTGTTTTAACGGGGTTTAGCACCAATCCGTTGTTTTCTGCCCAGTTCGATATCCTATTCAGGTCAGCATTAAGATTATCTATAGCACTAACATAATTTTTAGGATTAAATGAAATGTAGACCTGTACGTCATCAGCGTAGATATGATATTTACTATACCTCAGACAGTATGTGATATCCGCACAATATAAAATAAATAAGATGGGACCTAATATGGAGCCTTGAGGAACCCCTCTACTCACCGAAGTAAGCGGCGAAAAGAGGCAAGTACCATCACTTAAATTAACTTCAACTAGCTGTTTGCGGTCGCTTAGATAACTATTGAACCAGCTCAAAGTACCGTGATCAAATCCGTAATAGTTCAGCTTTGACAAAAGCAAATCGATATTTATACAATCAAACGCGCGTGAAAAATCGAGAAGGACAAGGACTGTGCAAAGTCCTTTATCTTGAGCAGATAAGATGTTATCTGTTACATCCAGGAGAGCCGAAGAGGTACCACGAAGTTTACGGAAGCCGGACTGCAACTCGGGTAAAATATTATTTATCTCTAAATATTGTGACAGTTGTCGACATGCCACCTTTTCTGCTATCTTGGACAAACAGGGCAAGATACTAATAGGTCGAAGGTCCTTGAATTCTGTTGGATTTGCTATTTTGGGCAATGGTTTAATTATTGCAATTTTCCAAATGTTCGGAAACGTTGCTGAAGCTATAGAGCAGTTTACAATGTCCGTGATTATGTTTAGTGAATATGGGAGAGTCATAGTAAGCATATTAAGTGTTACCCTGTCATAGCCTTCAGCATTAGTCTTTAAGTGGTTAATCAGCTGAAATATATGGTCGGCACTGACTTTTTGCAAAGTGAATCTGGCTTCACTAAATTTACCAAACTCGAAGTAAGTGAGTAGTGATAGACTACACACAGGATTACCAGGAACTCGAAGAAAATTAGAATTTATTACGTTAGGGTCCCTAAGATGAGGTGGAAGATCGCTGGTCTGTTTACGAGGCAGCAAGATACGTTTTAGATTTTTCCACAATACCTTGGGCTCATTGATTTTATTATTTACGTTATGTTTATAATATGCAACCTTTTCATGAAAAATAGAGCTTGATACGAGAGATTTAAATTGTTTGTAATACTCCTTTTTCGTGTTACTCCTAGTTTTACGAAACGTAGCTAAAGCGTCATCCCGTAACCGCATCATAAACTTAATATTATCTGTTATCCATGGGTAAGTGGGTTTCTTTATAAAACATGTTCTGATAGGGGCATGTGCGTCAAATATTGTAAGAATATATTGGTTAAATACATCCACCATATCGTTCACGTTAGACGAGGCGTTCACGTTTTCCCATCGAATTGATGACAAGTCCTTGTGGAATACATCTCGGTCTATGTCCTTTATAGGTCGATAGGTAACAAAGTGTGGCTTGTACTTGCTACGCTTGATATTAAATTCGCATACAACAACCGAATGACCATTAATTGTCGATCCAAACGGTTCTACTTTTATATACCTAGGACTGAGATCGGAACATACTAAGTCGATTAATGTTTCGCTGTAATCTGTGAAATGAGTCGGAGAGCTAACTAATTGTTTAAGACCAAGGCTATTTAGAAAATCATTGATTATCTTAGTTTCGCCACGGTCATCGGCTTTATTTAAAAAATTGACATTGAAATCGCCGAGTATTATGTAGTGGTCACACCCTGTAAGAGAGCTAACAGTGTCAGTAATGGCATCAAAAAATAAACCCAATTTAAAGCGTGGTGGACGATATGCTGTACCGATTGCAACTTTTTTCCCATTAAGGGTAACGGTTAACCACATTTGTTCGACCGACCTGTGTTTCGGGTCAACGGGGTGAATCCAAGTACGAAAATTCAGACCACGCTTAAGATAAAAGCCCACACCACCACCTCGGCCTCCGTGCACGCACTGTGGACGAGGCGTATGGCGTAGGCAGTAACCAGGTACAGCAGGTGCTCGACCATCCTCGCCTGGCCGAAGCCAGGTTTCGTTGACTGCCATTACATCAAACGAATTACGTTCCACAGTAGTTATAAAATCATCATGCTTAGTGCCCAGGGACCCGACATTCAACAAACCAACTTTAAAGAATTTTTCAGTCATAATTATTGTAGTTTATTATACTATAAATGTTAGTACAAACTTTGTTCAAAATATTATATACAAATGTAGCCAGGTACGGCATAATTAAGTAAATATAATAAATAATAAATTGTAAATAATGTTTGTAAATAATAATTTGTAATAGAAATTGATTATAATTGTCATAAAAAATATTATATGGCAACGCCAGTTGTAAAGTTTTGTAGAAGATATATGTAGAATTGCAATAATTGATAATATTTATTATAAATTTTAAATAATCAACAATCAAATAATAATCAAATTGGAATATAGTATTGAATATAAATTGATTATTATATATATTAATTAAAGAATATATAATTGTCAAACATAAAATTGTATTGATAAAGTAGCGAGACGACGAAATTACGCTTGTCATAATTAATTCAGTACCATTGTAAATAATTAGTATCATTATAAATTGTAAAAGTAGATTGGGAATGTCATTTTCAAAAAATAAAAATATGTTATAACCATAAAAATATGTGTACATGCGTGTTAAAAATAAGATTTCTGTGTACAAATTACTGTATTTTAAATATATAGACTTGAACCCTATATTTTGTACATCTAGAATTAGAATAACAATGCATATTAAGTACTGTACTGTTCTTTTGTTGTACGTTTTACATCGTGGGAATTGTTGTTGCTGATCGCTAAACGTCACGGCAAATTCCTTTGATGATTCATACATTTTCGGTATTGGTATTGGTATTGCGAGACACACATAAAATGAGTTTTTGAAAATTAGTATTATTAAGGATAACAGGTAACTGTAAAAATAGAATAGCCATCCAAGAGTATACGGATGCACTAAATCCATCAACAAGATAATGAACCCATGTTTATATGTAATTAGAATATATAAGTAAAAATAGAAAGATCGTATTAGAATATAAAACTTAGAGTACAAACTCCGAGTCATCCAAAAATCCGAAATATATCGTCTTCACACCGAATACGTTCAGCCTTACGACCGTCCTCCTTGCGAGCTAATATTCTTCCATCCTTCGTCCATACAAACTTCCAGTTGTGCTGGCTGCCTGCTTGACGTGCACAATAAAATAGGTGGCGGTTTGTTTTCGTCAAGCGCTCATTTATGTACAGTTCGCGCAAAATAACTTGACCCAACATGGCGCCGATCTGCGCAGGTACAGACGCGCACGCATTTTTAGAGGATATATTTTTTTAGTGGTACATGACATACATAATATTATGAATATTAATTATCGTGTGTATTTAACCCTAAAAAAACAATATACTAGTGATAGTAAATAAAAGAACAACTTTTAATAATTAGTTTTTTATTTTAATATAATATTTTGAATATTGCACTGAACACTTACAACTTAGGAACATAATACCTATGCCCTCCGTATGTACCGAGTGAATAACCCTTTTTGTCTACCCACGAAATAATACCTTTACATGAGCCAATATGACCACCATCGCAGTGAATACGTCAATCACTGTCACTAAATGGCGTTATGCCTTCAATAAAACTACCAAGTCCACTCGTGCCAGGAACTGGACTAGGCATTTCGTCTTCATCTTCTGAATCACTGCTGTCATCAGATTCTCCAACTCGTATAATTAGTTCCTCTGTCATTTGGTCAATGATGGGGTCACTTTTGGCATATTCGTTTTCAACTTTCTTTACCTTCTCGGTCAGCTTAAACCACTCACTGGGTCCCATTTCATTTACTTTCTCCTTCACTAATTCCATGACACGAGCTGTATTCCAATCTACGTTTTTGCTGCTTACGTAACCCTTGATCGTAGCCCATGCCATCTCGATAGGGTTAAGATCAGGGTGATATGGTGGCAGGCGGAGCACATCGTGGTTATGTTCGGCCAAAATTCTGTCTATACAAAATTTTTTAAATCTTTCTTTGTTGGCTTTTATCAGATCATATAGTTGTGGTTTATACATCTCTGGGGTAAATGATATTCCTTTTTCGGTTAGCCATGCTTGCATTTCGGATTTTCTACTATTTGAAGTTGGCGCGGGATCATCTTGCTTGTTGTGGTAGGAAGCGTTGTCGACTACCACAACGGATCTGGGTGGAAGATTTGGAATAAGCTGTGTGCGAAGCCACTTTTCATAGTTTATATAATGCATGTCGTCGTGGTAGTCGCCGGACTTAGTGCCCGACTTAAAAAGCAGCAAAGCGTTAGGTACAAAACCCGCTTCTGACCCCGCGTGTACAATGACTACCCGTTGCCCTTTTGAAATAGGCTTTTTCAAACCTTCCTTTGATCCATCAGACCACGATTTTGAATTTGTGTGGCTAGAATGTACGTAAGATTCGTCTGTATATATAATGTGTCTATTTTCCTGTCTATATCGTTTTATTTTTTCTAAATAATGTATTCGAAGAAGTCTTATTTGCGACTGTTCTATTAAAACTTTGCGGTTATTTTCGGTTTTTTTCCACTTAAAACCCAAATTCTTAATAATTTGACGGAGACTACTAAAAGAACCGCGAAAATTTATGTCAGAAACTAATTTTTCATGGAGCTTCTTCACTGTTGGTATTTGTTTATTTGTAACATGGAAATTATGAACACATCTCTTTACGACGCCCTGGTCGAAGTTGTCTATATCCGTAATGGGTTTATTTCTTTCTCTTTTCTTGCCGGGAGTACGAAAAACTGTGATTAAATCGGACTGATTTGTTTCTTTAATTATTCTTTTGACGGTTGAAAGGGAAGTTTTTGTGGCTTCAGCTGTGTTAATTTTAATTTGAGTTTCAGTTAAACGACTAGAGTCCTTTTTAAAGAAACAATAGACGTTATAAATCATTTGTCTCGATTGGCGCTTCAAAACTGTATTGCTTCTACGAACTCGCGGCGGCATTATAAAAACTGTCACAATCACAACACAACACAAAACGTAGCACTCGACTATCCTTGGAGACGTCCGCGGTGGGTGTGCGGGCGCGCGGCACGCGACGCCTCCTCACGCGGGGAATTGTCCCCCGCCCCGCATACCGCAACCCATTTGCGCCTAAAATTCGTGCAACGCGCAGGTTCAAGTTATTTTGCGCGAACTGTACACTCGATGGCCCGCTGCCGGGCCGACTAGCTCGAGGTCGTTTGTAGTGAGACCGCGACGGACACGAGCCGCGCGCAGTAATGCATCACGCGTCGCACGCCTTGCAAAACGCACAGATATATTACGCGGCCGCTGCGCAGCGGAATCGGCAGAAGAGTAGCTGCTTGCACTCTCAACTCGATTTCGAAGAGTAGAACCCACTCGCTCGGCATGAACGACTTCCCTCTCGTCTATGACAACACCTAATTTAGTGCAGAGTAGTTTGGTTAGATGTAGAGGACTCTCATTTCTGCTCTCGGGGATTCCTGTTACCTCAACATCATTCAGCAGCAAGTCTTGGTCCCGCTCGTTGAGCTGACATTTTAGCTCAGAGATGGAATTTTGCAAGGGGTCTTTGTCGGGGAGAACTTTTTGATCTATTTTAAGTTCCATCGCCACCACTCTCGCCTCCAGACTATCTATGCGGTCATCATATGCCTTCAAGGATTTTTTTATGTTGTTCATTTCAGTACGGAATTCTTGAAATTCACAGCGTAGTAAGCGAAACTCAGCTCGTAGCTCCTCCTTGAATAACCGCAGCTCACCAGCCAATCCTGGAGATAGGGGTTGAGTAACATCCAATGCTGTATTATTTAATTGACTAGTGTCCATGAGGTCATGGTCAACATCAACCCCCGCCTGTACATAGTTGGCTGTTTTGCCTCGCACTGGTGTGTCCGTATTATTATCCCTAATTACATTTTTATTGCATTCAGGGCAACGCCAGGTAGGTGATATAGAAGCAGTAATAGGCATACCAACGCAAGCGCAATGATAAAAGGCATTACAGTTACTACATTTAGCGACCTCTGTAGTATTGAGCGATAAAAATTTCGCGCAACCGCCACACTTTGCAGGCATAATGCACTTCAAGTAACACTACTGTGCCTATCGACCTTACTTAAATTGTTCCTCTAGGTGTCAATAGATGGCGCTATTCTATAGTTTGGCACATACGTTAATTAATGGGAGACCAATGGGTGTAAACACCATGACCATATATGTACAGATATAAACTTCGCGCGCGCACTTCAAACGCAACTTAGGGCTCGTATTTATTTAATTATTTACAACACTATTTTTATTTTGTTTAGAATCGGGTAGATATGGGACACTCGCGATATTGTAAGTTTTATTTATCGTTTTTTGTATATTGTCACTGCACGTACACAATAGATAACGTTTAGTGTTGGTTATCGCACTATGTTCCAACTTTTTTCAACTTAGTTCACAACTTGGAGTTATTATTATATTAATACTTGTAAATAACAACCGTGCGAAGCTTGTGCTAGCTCGACATCCGTGTCATCAGTCCGGTATTAAATAATGCAGTATTAAATAATGCAGTTCAATTGTTAGGGCAATGAAGTGGCGTTATG
Source organism: Craniophora ligustri (assembly GCA_905163465.1). Classification (NCBI taxonomy): domain Eukaryota; kingdom Metazoa; phylum Arthropoda; class Insecta; order Lepidoptera; family Noctuidae; genus Craniophora; species Craniophora ligustri. Next base: position 2,195,590 of record LR990963.1, read on the forward strand.
AGTATAATATAGGGTACATTTATTATACGTGGGTAAGAGAGCTTTGAGAGCCTAGTGGTGTGATCTGTCTGTGTCTGAAATGGACTTCAAAGTCAAAGGTTTCAAGTTCAAAGCCAGGGCACGCACCACAAACTTTTCAAAAGTTACTTGCATATTCATCACATGCTCAAACGGCGTGTAAAACGTGAGGAAACCTGCATGTCAGGGATAATTTTTCTGTAAAGCCATGCGAAGCCTGCCAACCCGCATTAGGCTAGCATGTGTAGCCTACTTTGTATCAAATGATAATGTGTATTTTAATTACCTTATAACAAGGTTCAATGTTCTTAAACATACTCTATACGTCTTGTATGAATAAAGGCTTATTTACGAAAAAGTTCAGGATCAAGTACATTTTATTTGGTCTTATCTCAAAATGTGTTGAATGAATTATTATAAACACTTGCACTTTGATCACCCTACTAGTGTTAAACAGAGCGGAGAAAGTAAAAATAGTCGGGTAAATATTTATTTTTTCGGTTTAAATAAGAATAATATTGAGAGACCATAATATTTTTTAGCTTCAAAGTCTTAAGCTTGATATTATAAATCTACAGAAAATATAATAAAGTAATTATAACAACGAATATTATAACTGCCTCGTTGTTGTATTCGTAACTGCGACTGCTGAGCAAGAGGTCTAGGGTTTGATTCCCAGGTCGAGCAAAGTGATATTAGGTTTTCAGTGGATCTGAAACTGAACACCTACATATATCCATCTATCCTACATTTAAACAGGCATAAATGCCATTATAATATTTTTAGAGGTGGATGCAACTCCACAGTTCCTCTTTTGTAAACCACTACTACTAACACTAGATATTAAGTTATAATCTAACACACTATGGACTTTGTCTGAAATAAACGTTTTATTATTATTATTATTATTATTATATTACGTATACTGTTAATTGCAAATTAGGCATTTAGTAGAAATCTTAGATCTCTCAGATCAGACAGATATATATGTGTTAAACTGTTAATAGATAGATACTATGATTACAGATAAAAATAAGTGATACGAGTACATAGAATAGGTCAGTTACTAAACTCCCAGCAAACAATTATAAGAAGCTAAACTTCTCATAAAGCATAATGGATGAAAACGAATATGCATAATCCAATATTAACACACAGAGTATATTACGCACGAATCTGTGAAAATGGCGCCAACAGTATGAGTTCAATGTCTAAATAATAATTCAGTTTCAGTAATTCACTTTGTTGAAATGTTCCAAGTCTGCAACGCATCAGCGACTCCTCTAGTAACGCAATACTCACGGACGGTGGTGATTGTTTAACAACAGATGCAATACTAATTTGACTAGTACGACCTCTTTAAAAACAAACAATAATACATTTTTGACTGCAGACTGCAGTTTGTCAAATGTCAAGCGATCGCAATTTTATGTAATGGAAATATCGGAGACCTACTAATCAGCACTACATTACATTCTGATTTCGGCAGAAAGCCAGAAGTCAGAACCTATTCCAATTTTACAGAGCTGTAATTAAAGGATCTGTTGACAGCTGCACCTTTCACTTTCACCTTTCCCTTGGATTCGAAGAATAAAGTCGAAGATACTACTACACATCATCACCGATTTAGGGACATACTAAAGTGCCCACCCTCAAAGGATTAGGTAGAGAAATATTGATGAGTGTAGATATTGACAGACCATAAAACAAGTGTCTGGGTTATAAAAACTCAGATTCAGACCGCTAGACTAGCCCAACATAAAGACGGGTGTGCCAAAATTATAAACACATTCCATAATAACGAGAAGCTGTATATGAAGTGACGTCAAATGTTCCTACTTTAAAATATAATGCACAGCTTCCAAATGGATGTTTCGATCTTGAACTTTGAACAATCGTTAAATAAATCAAAGTCGTGTAGCGTGTGAGTCTTCGATCACGATCGGAGAAGACAATGGCCGCCAACTCGGAAAAAGCACGTGCCAAATGGGCCACGTTGGACCGAACGACCAACATTTGGCACAAACAATGGATGTGTTGAAAGCACGTGTTAATCAGGCCGTGTTGGAACACATTGTCCAACGTTTGGTCAAACAATTGCACGGATGCGGCGTGGAATGCAGCTTTCTGACGCTTTTGTTGATGCCGAGCCTAATGTAGGAAATGGGTGCGTTTGCCCGCTTGTCAGACAGGTCAAGCATTCTTGTGTTCTAATGACAGGCTATTATTCTCAAGCAATAAATCACTACAGCCATTAATTATTAAAACTAATTAATTTTAACAGATAATTTTAGATTTTGAACTAAAAGTACATACTTATGTTTTTTAATCTCAAGTTGCAAAGGGTCCGAAACATCGGGATAAAACAATCAATACTCCAGTTTTCTCACTTATAATATTTTATCTCTAAACTTACTATACCATACAGTTTTTATGACCGTGACCTGATGTGTACGTATATAGGTTATCGGGACTTCCAAACTATCTTGTTACTACCAGGAACATATTAACAGTAAACAAAGTGGGGTCATTATTTTGATCATTGTTTGAATTCTATAAGGTTGGGCCTCATGAAAAAAAACTCTTTTTTTTATATAATGAAAGTGGCAAGTGACAAGCTTTTCGGCCCAGCTGATGGTAAGCGGTGACCGCAGCCCTAAGGACGTTTGCTATAACAAAGGCGTCGCTCCTCGCGTCGGTCTATAAACACTAATATTTAAATTAATATTACATGACTTGTAAAAGTGTCTTTAAAAAGATCTATTTACAGAAATAAACAATCATTCAATCAATCATTCAATCAATCATCAATCATTCATTCATTCACTTTTTACTCCTTTTTTTGAAGAAACCCATGCTGTTGTCATATAGATCTCATTTCATTTCGAAAACAATAACTTCCGTTTCCACCATCTTGGTTTAAGAACATACTACATAGGGTAAGCACATGGTGGGAATATTTAAACGGCATGTTAACTTTTTATGACGTGTTAACTTGACGAGAGATTTATGTGCTGCCGAAATAAAAGACATTTCCTGATTCGACACTTCCTTGAGTCTTGATTGAGTGTAAAGTGAAGCTTTTGTAAAGTAAAGTTCACTTTACTAAGATAAAAGGTTTATTTATACACTCATTTGTAGTATAGATTAGTATTCAAAGTTATATATTGTTTTGGTTGGGTTAATAGTAAGATCGATAGACTATTAAAGTATGTATGGAAAGATATAAATTGTTCGAGACTAAAAATCTTTATTGTATTTTTTTCGTATTTCATTATTGTTTAGTTATGCAATATTTCATTTTGCATTGTTTTATTTAACATATACAACTGCAATATAAACATTTAGATTTCTTAATTTTGAAACCACACACAAAACAAATAAATAATTATATATCTGTAGATATGTATTTAATTTATGTAGCGAAACCACTTTTTAACTACGGTTAAAGTAACGGTACTAGACAAAAAAGATGTAGAGATGCGATAACATATCGATACATCGATACTTCTCGATTAATTCGTTGAATTGATTCACAATAGCATACAGTTTGTAATCGGTAACATTAATCAAATTACAAATATGTGGGTTTGTGTTCCGGTAAAACATCATTAGATGTAATAAAAAGATAATGGTTGAATAGTACGAGAACTTTGAGTGCCACTTACATTTTCTACCTCGGGGCGATTTTTTGATAAATAGTGTTTCGAAAGAAAGTGATAGTATTTTAATAAATTAATTGATAACATTGTTTGACAGTGCATTGGTTGAGCAGACTAATTGAATTGATAAAGGGCGCGCATTTTTATTGTTAATGTTCAGAAAGAACCAATAAAATTTGGACTACTTTGATTTTTTGAGTCTGACCAGTCGGTCTTTTACACCACATATTTGTATAGCCTATAAGTAGTTGCTCCAGATTAAAACGCACCCACAACATCATATTTTTAATTTTTTTCCTAGCCTAGCGTAGCATCATTGACGATTAAGATAAAACATAAGATCGCCGTTCTAAAAAGGCATACAAATATTTTCTAATTATACACAATTATTAAGAACTTAATCTCAATGTTAGTGATAATCTCTATAATATTTACTTGCACGAAAACACATTAACATAATGAGGGTTTAACGTAATTGTGATTCCGGCTATGGTTTAAACATAACTATAAAATTAAATATTACTTGTTTAATGACACGTACAAACAGTTCCAAGCGTTGATATTGAAAACAGTTGTAACATATTTGAGTCGAAAGTAGCTGTTTAATCGTTTACATCACGATTTATTAAGTAATCTTGTTCGAAAACGTGTAATAAATTATGTACCTTTAATCTACTACCTACACACAATTACATAAGATCCAAAATTCGAAGTTACATTTCTATATGTAATAAATGATTTGCCATTATTCATCGATATTCGCGAGGTACAACACTGGCTTTCTCCCGAACGTCCATTGGTTACGCAATGTCACAATAATAAATATTTAACGGAAACCATTGAAAGTTACTGTTTGTTGAGTTTGTCATGTAAATTTTGTATTTTCTCTGTTTGTTTAAAATTTAAAGTTTAAAATTACCGGTTCCTATATCAATATTGATTACCGTTTGCTTTTAAAATGACTGAAAGTACATCTGATGCACGCAACAATTATATTTATGAGAAGAAACAAAAGAAAAAGAAGAATAAAGAAAGAGGAATATTGTTTTTGTACGCACGTATAGATGTGTGCGTACAAAAACCGAATATGAACACAAATGACAATGCACACAAAGGTGTGCATTGTCATTTGTTTTCATATTCGTTCGGGGGTAGATGGAGTTTAATGTCAGGTAGGGATGGGGTGTGGCCACCGTGTACACGATAATATTAGTTATTCTATGCTTTAGCAAAAATCAAAGGTCCTTTAATAGGTGTCGCTTTCTTCGATATGGTTGTTATTGCCCTCTTATTCTAAATGAGGTCAATTTAGCAACGCTATTACAATATATTGACAATACAACCTAGTTCAAAAGCAAAAATTTGGACATGTCTTTACATAATAATAATGAGCATTTTCATACACAAAAAATTGGACCAATATTTCAATACTTCATGTAGAACGAATATTCCTTTTTCAAAACCCCAAAAAATAACGAATTAATACTCATACGTTAGATACTTATAAAAACCACTACGTAATCTAATCGCAGACTGAGAACCTCAAACGAAACCAACAGTTAACCAACCTTTCAAAGCGTCAAGTGCACTTGTTATAAGTTAGAACGGATACAAGCGCGTGCGCAACTTCCCTTATGACCTCACAACGCGTAATCGATGTTCGAACACTGAACAGAACATAATCAATCGGAAACAGCTGTATTAGGAGAGTGTATGAAATGGAATTCTCAAAGATATAAAACTTATTATTCTTTGAAAGAAATTCGGATATGAGATTATAAATAGGTATACTTCTAACTCAAAACTCATATCTAATATATAAAATTCTCGTGTTACAGTTTTCGTTGCCATACTCCTCCGAAACGGCTTTTTTTTTTTTTTTTTTTATGGAAATAAGGGGGCAAACGGGCAGGAGGCTCACCTGATGGTAAGTGATTACCGCCGCCCATGGACATCTGCAACACCAGGGGACGTGCAAATGCGTTGCCGGCCTTTTAATAAAGAATATACTCTCCTCTTGAAGGTTCCCACGTCGTAACGGTTCGGAAAGACCGCCGGCGACAGCTGGTTCCACAGAGCGGTGGTGCGAGGCAGAAAATGCCTCAAAAACCGCACTGTTGTGGAACGCTGGACATCGAGACAAAATGGATGGAACTTTGAGTTCTGGCGCGATGTCCGATGGTGAAATTCAGCGGCCGGGATCAAACCAAACAATTCCTCGGAACACTCCCCGTGATAGATGCGGTAGAAGATGCAGAGTGATCCAACATCTCTACGCAGAGCCAAAGGATCAAGCCGATCGGAAAGAGCCTGATCATCGACAACTCGAGCCGCCCTTCGTTGGATTCGGTCAAATGGAAGTAGCTGGTACTGGGGGGCCCCCGCCCAGAGATGAGAACGGCTTGACCGATTCTCATGAAATTTTGTGAGCATATTGAGTAGGTCTGAGAATCGGCCAACATTTTCATACCCCTTAGTGATAAGGGTTGTCCACCAACCCCTATAATGTGGCAAAACAACGTTTGCTGGGTCAGCTAGTAATAATATATAATAACATACCATCACGCCTGCCGTCCTCAAAAGGTTAGGCAGAGGTGTACGGTGCCGGACGTATGATATACGGGGCGAGCCTGTTGCCGTCAACCGGGCACGAATCCAAACTCCGAGACTGAGAATTTCCCTGATAAGCAAGGGTTTAGAAAAACCCAAACACTTTGCTCGGCCTAGGAATCTAACGATTAATGTTTTAATATCACGTGATCATTTGGAAAATCCTTATAGGCGAATGTTGCAATAGTTGCCTCTAAAAGTCAAACTTAGGTTTACAGTTTTAGCACTTACTGACTCATAAAGGCACATGTATGGTATTATTGCTATGGTCATTGCAACACTATAAATTAAAGTTTGAGGTAAACCGCGTATTATGACCACTGGGTCATAAATTGCGGCAGTTTTTCCTTCACCAGCGTGACCTTTTAAAAGTCAACGAAAATGGAAATTTGTGTGACAAAATACGTCATATGTACATAAAGTTGTTTAATGAATCATACATCGTCATCAATCTAAATACTGCTAGGCATTGGAATCCTCGAATCATCGGACGGCCGATGGGGCTTGAAGGTTCTCCAGTGGTGACCACCTACTGAAAGACGCGGCGTGGGCAGGCCCCCGGCAAGGTGGACTGACGACCTGGTAAAGGTCACTGGAATCCGCTGGATGCGGGCGACGCATGACCGGTCGTCGTGGCGATCCTTGGCGGAGACCTATGTCCAGCAGTAGACTCCTAACGGTTGATATGATGATGATGATGATGGGAATCCTCTCATTTGAGAAGGATTAGACTATGGTCCACGACGCCTAATCCGGGTTAGTAGACTACAAACGCCATCGAAAAAATCTTTCAGGCATGCGTACCGGTCCATTAATTTGCTTATTAGTTCTTATATTTTTAATCGTATTGATACAGAGTATAAACGAATTAGTTCCTAATACTGATAAAACAATTGCTATGTTTACGTTTTTATCATTTGCTGTTTTAAAATCCTCGCTAATATTGTGAATGGGAAAGTGTGTTTATTTGTCTGTCTGCCTGTCTCTTTTTTACTTATTCAGAAGTACATAAGCTACAGAAGATATCGAAGCCACATGACAGTATATTCAACAATTTATACCATCTTTTATATACTTGAGAGTGGGTCGGAAGATAATTTAATCTCCGCTAAATATGGAGTTCCTCAGGGATCAAAACTACCTTCTACTATTATTATCTAGTTTTCTTCTTTTGTTTGGTCATTAAATATAATTAAGAACACTCTTATGGTTGATGATTATGACTAATTACCATAATATAACCCCACGCGATGTCATTAGCGTGTTTTCATTTCGAGACCATTAATATTGCTTGTAAAGAAGGGCCGCTTAGGGCCTATTTCACAATTTCCGGATGCTCTATCTACTAGATAAACTAATGAATGAAATAACAATACTTGTGTGAACTTATCTATTAGATAAGTAGTTTGAAAGCACGGTGCAGTGGTCGAGCGATCGGCTTCTGCTCCGCGTGTCGCGGGTTCCTAGCACGGTATAAATAATGTGGCTTACAAATAATTGTTCCGAGTCTGGGTGTTTGTGTATCGTAAAAAGACAGAAAACCTTATACGATGCGGTGAAATAAGTCCTTAATCCTATATAGCTATAACTAATATAACTTACTAAGAACAATATAACAGACATTGTTAAAATAATTTGTGTAACATTGATTGCATATAAGAACGTTCGTGTTTTGATAATTCTGCTAAAAGTTACTTCTTTAATTTCTGTTACAACATTTACTTTATGAGCAGTAATTAAACAACTATAATTACCTAAATAGTTCGGTCTTCAAACGACTTTTTCTGCAGCCAAAACTTGATGAAGTTATATCATACCGCATTTTGTTGAAATTAAAGTGATTACTGAGAATTTAAATGTAAATAAAGGAATTTTAAATGTGCGTCTATTGTAGTCACGCAATGTCTAATAAACTATTAGATAAATTTTAATTGTTAACTATCAATGGTCACAACTCACGACAAGACAGTGTAAATAGTACCATTTATGTAGTAGACACAGTAGGTAACTATTTAGGAAACGCCATGATTGATTTCAACTCATATGGATTATGTCAATAAGACCAATATTAAAAGTACTTTTTGAATTGTCAATACTAGTCGTACTGTTCCAAAAAGTAGGTCTCATGGAGAAGAGCCGGCAAGTAACTCCTTAGTAGACACTATTTTAGGTAGAATAACTGTATCAAAGGCTTTAGTAAAAACTACACATAATTCTGTTCTCTTTAAGATGGAAAAAGTTATAAATTTTAATAAACCACGATAAAATTGAGATACTTGTATTACTCATTTCATGGATTTAAATATATAGTTATTATACCTATAGAATACAGATTCATCTTGTCTCAGATGAAGGACAAAAAACCGGTAGACATTTCTGTTTTAAATTAAGTCTCTTTATAATTTGGATGTAGCATTAAAGTTTTTATAATAGAACCGGTTTTTTATGGATTTTATAATTTGAATAAAAATTTAGCAAACTTTGAATAAATATTAGATGTTAGCGAACTTATTTTGGGTATTATGTGTAAAATTAATTGATTATAAATTTAAAAATATTATAATTTATACACGTGATTGGTTTTAGAGTTTAAATTACTTTGTATCAATTAAATGAAAAAAATACCACGATGTTATTGAAACTGGATACTTCAAAATTTTGAAATATCAATTTAAAAATCATTCGTAGCTCTATATTAATTTATATTTTCAAAACTTTCCAAATATATTTATCCAAATAACTGGATTGTAATGTTTTGAAGTGTTTTAGTGATAAAATATAGTATATTTTATGCTGCACGCTGGAGATCGTACTATGTATGAATTAAGGGATATCTTTGTGAGATAACGATAATATTTTAGCTCATGATGCCGACACTAACAATATTTTCACGTGATTAGTAAAGCCACTTATCTCTTTCTACATCTTCTCAAGATAATATTTTGTTTTAACTTTTAGAAATAAAGGTTGCTCTAGAAGTACTTTTGGTGAATATTTCCTAATAATATGTATTTAGCTTGTAGGATTCTGAACTTAAAAAAAATGAATCTGTTTCCAGACTACCGTTAGGATTATCTATCAGTTGATCAACAACTGGTTCTACATCAGTTCTACTGTAATTGTGATCAATATTTACCTTCCCATCGAGTTGAGGTCAAGTCCCTTTTTAAGAAGTTCTCCGTAAGAATGATTTAAAACTTTCAGTCCAGTGAAAGTATCCTCGGCGTCTTCTCCTTTACAGTCTGGTGCACTCGATACACTAAACACTTCACTATGGGAACACCATTGATTTTCTGTATAGCACTATATTATTATTTATAATGACATCACCGGAACTGGTCATCGATTCGGTTACGAAATTGTCGAAATTATAGCGAGATGTCACGAGAGCGGGTGGTGTGGAGCGCGCGCGGCCGCGTCGCTGCGCTGCGCGGGAGTCAGTGAGCGGCGCGGGCCGTGAGGGCGCTCGCGCCGGACTTTGCGCTCGTATTCGGAATGCAATCTCCCTCGCTCTCTCAGGCATGCGCGCGTTTTCTCCTATACGCCACTTCGTCTCGTTTCCTCGCAGTTATGAATGGTTGTTATGCTATGCAGTTGTGCCCAATAACTTCGTATCGCTGGGTATTTTCGCCCTTTTTTGCTGTCCCTAGCCCCTCTGATGGATCATTGTTTACTGTTTTGACCTTTTGTCGTTCACCAGTTTATATTGCCTTCGAACGATCTTTTAATTTGTTTTGTTAAGGCGCTTTAGTCTTTTTTCTTTGATAATCAGCTACAATAAGGCTTGTTAAAGCATAATTCTCTTGGAGCAAAAATGTTAGCGCAAGTTTAACGACAAGTCACGATTTGATACCGTTATGATACACACAGATGAAAAGCATTCCAACTCAAAGGAGCGGATAGACTGCGATTGCCATTATACTAATGCAGTGTGAAATATGTAGGCACATGACCGAAATAATTTTGGAATGTTCTGATCAAAATTCATACTGGGTACGAGGTTTAAGGCGGAAGTAATCTTATGCCTATTTATGAGTTTCCAAATGCTCTTGCTTTCAATTCTCCTAAACCTGAATTTTATAACAGACCACAATTAAGACTTGGACTATATCTGGATTAACTGCAGCCATAATTTCATAGTCTTAAAGGCGAGTATTAAAATTTGAGCGAACATAAAAGCAATGTACCAAGAAACACTAACAATCGATCGTAATCTAAGTTCTGGAACATTTGCTCAAACAAAACGAAGGAAGTTGCACATGCTGGCAGTCAGCATCCTTTAAGCGGATGAATCTTCTATTACAAACAAAGTTATTCACAGTTACTTTGTTTTCGTTTTCATTGTTTCGACGAAGATCTGGCAATTGTAAGAGATTATCTGAACACTGTCATCTTTTTATGTTTTTAGATTGTTGAGTTTGTAAAGATAATGTTACAGTTTAGTTCTTTGCAAAATTCGTTCGTTCATAAATTTTGTGGGAAAAATAGTTTTAGAAAATATTAACTACATATTTGTTAAGGATTTTTGTTTAAGCTTACCGCTTTGATGATAAGCGATTACCGTAACCTATGGACGTTTGCAAAACCAGTAGTGTAGCTTGCACTTTGCCGACCCTAAAATGCTACTAGAGATATGCCAGCAATTCTGATGATTTTTTAAAAGTAAACGTAGAATTAAGTCTATATCAACAACTGACAAACAGAACAATTCAACGATTGCAGTCACAGATACGAATCTAGAAATTACAGATTTCGCAAGAGAAATAAACATCGGTCTTCTTTCGTTCTCAGGATTATGTAAATGAGACTAATGGTTGAACAAAGAGTATTGTGTCCGTAATGACTAGGGACTTTGTTAAAACCGAAGAATACTTGTCAGACGACATGTCAAAATCATGTTTTGACTTTGTAGAACATGACGAAAATTAACGAGACCAAGTTGCTTGAGACTAATTTGTAATTTTGAATTTAGATTCTTCTAAATTTCATTTGTAATATTTGGTATTTGTTGCTTTTCTTATTCATATTGTGGGTTTTATGATTAAGAATGAGTTTGTTTATTTACTAATGATACAGCTTTTCTTATGAAGAAAAATATATTTCCTAATTATTTATTGACGACCCAATTAGTCCAGCGGTAGTTAACACTGCCTTCTGTGGTTCTTCTACGGGTCCCGGGTTCGAATCCCGGTAGGGACAAATGTTTGTGTGATGAGCATGAACATTTGTATCCGAGTCATGGAAGTATCTATCTATGATATGTATGTATTTACAAAAAAAAAGTATATATATAGTATATCAACCAGCTAGTATCCGTAACACAAGCCTCGTTGCTTAGCACGGAACTAGATGGCGCTGTGTACCATAATGTCCAGAAATATTTATTTATTTATTTATTTATTTTCTCTGAGGAAAGATTTGAGTTACGGCAGAGTATTCATTAGTTATTTCTTTTATGAACTGATTTTAGTTCTATAAAGTCATTATGAATTCTTGCAGGTTAAAAAATTTGTGGCCTTGTTATAAGTTTATTAGGACTATCTAAATCAATTAGTAATATATTTGCGTAACATTTGAATTTATCTTAATATGAGAGTAGTTTATAGAGTTTTAGATTGTATTACCGTCCTTCACATGTCGGCCAAGATTTAATTGCCTGTCAAATGAAGTGTTACCTACTTACCTACATGCGTTAAGTGTTATAGAAAAAATATAGAGGTCGATTGCTTTGAAGGCAATTAAGTTAATTTTTATAGTATTCTTGTAGACTTAAATGATACAGTATTTTTTTATTTTTTTTATTTATTTATAGTTAATTAAAACGGCACAGGTCCAATTACATTAATTAACATAGAATTCAAAATTATTCAAATATAAAATAAAAATACAATAAGCATTCAAATAGTACAATACAATATATACTATACAATAGTAGTATATAAGATCTTTGCTTACTTAATATTATAAATTCGAATATTATGAATGTGTCTGTCTTTCTGTCTGCCTGTCTGTCTGTTACTTCTTCACGCTGAAACCGCTGAACTGATCTAAATGAAATTTCGTTTGAAGATACAAACCGCTTTGGTATGTGTCGGTAAGGTTTTCGCAAGATTTGGTAAGATATTTTTTTTATCTTTAACCACAATGTGCTACAGCAAAGTACAGTTAAAACAAAGTACTGTGGCAGGTTACAGCTAATTATTTATAATGATGTACATTTAAATAAATTACATTAAGTTAATTTAGTGTGTTTTTATTTTATAACATGACAATTTACGTGTTTTTTTTTGTCAAAAGCAAGTCATTGGGTCGAAAAATAAATAAACTACATGTTACTAACCACAAAAGAAATAATTCACCTCGTTCTAACTAGAGCACCGCCACATCATTGAATTGTGTGACCAATTTGTCTCCCAAATAAAATAAAAACTACCTATAACAACAGAACCAACAACAAACTATCACACTAAACGATACGGTAAAGTTTAATGAATTTTATTTTTAAGAAAACGATGGCGCTTTCTTGGGTTTTCTCGTGGGTGCGTTTACAAGCACGAATTTTTACAATACAAAGCGGAAAATCTCCCTATAGATAGTACAAAGATTTTCTCCGTTCGGGAACCAACCCGCAACCCGTCACACAAATCGCCTGATCGCTAAATCGCCGATTGATTCGTCTAAATTAATTTGACAAGCAAGAGATCTTGGGTTCGCTTCCCAGGTCGAGCAAAGTGTTATTGAGCTTTTCTATGAAATTCTCAGTAGCAGCTCGGAGTTTGGATTTGTGCCCGGTTAATGGCAATAGGCTCGCCCCCTATTACATGGGACCTAAAACATACCGGCGAAACGTGGGTGTACATTAGTACACCTCCTCCACCTTTCGGGGACGACAGGCGTGGTGGTATGATGGTAAATTAATTTGTAAAATTGATAACATTACATGCCATCACGCCTGCAAATGTAAACCTTAAATCAACACCAAAACACCAAAAATCTGTACACTTTTATACTTAATAATTGGAGAGGCATATCGGCTATTTCAATGTCATCCGTCGGGTGTCGTTTTCTATTCACCGCCAGTACAAATATCCGTTGCAATCTGACACTTCTATTGAATATCGCGTGACGAATGACGAACGCTAATATTCTGCGTTTTTGTCACCATTTGCCGCAAACTCGTCATTTAATATTGAATTTATTTTTTATCAGTTTTCATCACTGCCTCGAGGTATGTGCGGCTGTAGAGCAAGCCGTCTTGGGTTGGATTCCATGGGCGAGTAAAGTGTTAATGGGTTTTTCTATGAAATTTTCAGTTCGTAGTTTGGATTCGTGCCCGGTTGATGGCAATAGGCTCGCCCCCTATAACATGAATCTAAAGCAAACCGGCGAAATGTGGGTGTACAACTGTACATTATTAATGCACCTCTGCTCATACCCTTTGGGGACGACAGGCGTGATGGTATGCTATTCGTAGGAATTAGTTTTAATTCTATGTCTAATAACTATTCGAGTAAATTTAAAGCGTTTGTACTTATATTTTGAGGAAGAATGCGTTTTGATTGACTTACACTCATTTCCGCAAGCAATAAAAGGAACTAGACATTCGAAGAAACATGTTATCATGTCAATATAATTATCAATACTATTGATATAACGTAAATACGTATATGTACACTATTACTCAGCCACTTGATAGACAAGCACCTGCTCCGAAAAAAAAAGAGTCATATTGAGAATGAGGTGAAACGAACTTTGGACTCTGTATTGCCCTTAATAAGGTTCTGAATCAATTCTAATAAAATACTGCGATAGAGATTTGACAGTTGCGTCAACGTCATATTGAAATTTAGGTGAAACTAACTTTGGATCCTGCTCCGTCACATGTAAAGTTGCAAATTAATAATTTAGTTCACTTTGCTATAACATCTAAAAGTAGGTACTTTTAGATGTTATAGCAAAGTGAACTAAATTGTTTGTGAACTGAATGTTTTTTTTTCATGTCTCCAGGTGGAGACATGAAAAAAAAACAATACTATGAGGACAGTCACTCATACTAAACACAACATAAACTTGAACATACATATTATATGAAATATTTTGAGGATAACTGTACTGCACATAATTTTCAACTATGAGAATCAGGTTGTAATTAAAAATAACAACACAAACAAAGTCGGTACATTAATTATTATAACAATAAAGCAAGCAGTTAAATCTTCAAAGCAACAAATACCGTTAGACAACATACCATTAACAGCTAAACAAAATTCAGTAACATGATTCACTGTAGAAATCGACAGTTATACAGTTGACCAAGAGTTAAAGTACTAAACTTCCAATTAACTAGTTAAGGGTCAGCCGTCAATTTGTCACGCCATTTGGCTCCCTTCGAACATAATAACATATTTCTTAATTGACGATGTGAATGCCCTTATGTTAGTAATTCTTTGCTTCACTCAAGAGGCCTGTTGTTGTCTCTTTGTTGAAACGAAATGGGAGAATTTTAATCTGTACTTGTGATCTAATATTGTGGGACTCGTGTATATTTTTTTGGATGAAATTGTTACTTTTCGCCATTTTAAAAAGTTCTAAGTTTGATATGCTAGCTTTTGGCTTCTTTTTGAATATCTTGCAATGTCCCAAAAGGTTGTATAAAATTATATGGTTCCTTAAAAAACTTCTTGCAAAAAGAACGAGGAATTGCGGATGTAATTTTGAATATCGCATTACAATTGAAATGTAACATCTTCGCAAAATATTTTTTACGCGACAACAATGTTTCTCCAGTAATACATAAAAGTGAAACAACACTACCTCTCCTCTTTGTCCTAGCCATTTGTAAATTTATGTATGTATATTATTATATAATATAGTATATATGTATCTATGTATATGTGTAGCTATAGTCTATGTAAGTTTATTCACCTACACACACTCATGTTTCTCTTTTATACTGTCTCCTCTCTCAGGCCTACTGGAAGAGATTTCTGTACAAATAAGTAGTACATTGTTTATATATTTTTTAACTGTCCTTTGTATTTTGTGTGTTTGTACAAAAAATAAAAATAAAAATAAATAAAAATAAAATAACAAACTAAAAACAAAACAAACGTAACTGTTAGTTACTTAAAAATAAGAGTACAAATCGTTAAACAAACATTCAGACCAAGAAATCAATTTGGGACAATAAAAACACACGTCGGTCGATGTGACCGAAACGCGTGTGTTTATTTCAAGCAGGGCCAATTTAGTTTGAAGATTAGGATGGTACAGTTACGAGTCACGACTTGGCATTGCTAAGATTTTGGGCACACTTACTCTATGCGAATGACTAAACTACATACAAGCACGCACACATTCACAATAAAATTCAAGTAACTATAAATTTTGTGTAAGTGAAACTTTTGTATAGATCAAACATAGATGTCCTATTGTCGTATAGCAAAATAAACTAGAAGGATAGTATACACTGTTACGGCCCGGCTGATAGTAAGCGGTTACCGTATAGTAGGTATGGACGTTTGCAACACTTGAGAGGTTATTTGCGCATAGCCGATACTCTGTAAAAACCTTTTACTCCTGTTTTAAAGATCCCTAAGCAGTCGTTTGGGAAAATCTCAGTGGGTGGTTTATTCTAAACCCTTATTGTGCGCACATACCCGTAATGTGTATTTGAAAACATTTACTTTTGGACACGGTTTCAGAAACAAATTCTAGATGTTTTAGGAACAACTAAAACTGTTGCTATAAATGCGTGTTAAAGTCAAATTTGATGGGAATGTTGATAAACATAGACGTTTGTTTAAACTGTTTAGGAAACATGCCGATAGCGTGAGATGATATAGGATCTTTTTTTTGCTAATCAATTAAAACAAACGTTTGTTTCAGAAGCTGTGTATACAAAACATTGACTCATTTATTTAAGTGGGAATGACTCCGCAGAGATTTGTGTGCTTTTTTTCGATAGTGACCCGTATAATTTGGTACCAATATTTATTGCAGCCCTAAGATTTTGGTTAAACTTCACGCTTCCAAAGTGGGTCGACACCAGCGTACGGACCGTTAAGACACGGTTGCATCTTGAGCTAATGTGTTTTCGCTTTCGTAATTGTTTTTGGAGACTCGTGGTCACGGTTGGTGAATGTTTTGTGTGTGCCTGACCGTAGAGAACCTACTATTAAGTAGAATAGGCAGGTGTTTTTCGGCGTATTGGAGTTGTGGAGAATATTAAATGAATTCTCGTGGCCTCATTATTAAAAGGATTGAGAGTAAAAGTGTAAACGTAAGCTCAATATACCTTAACATAAGATCCTCTTTATTAGCATCGGATACAAAAAGGGATTTATGTTTTATTGGGGTAATTGATGGAGTTGCGAAGCTAAAAGAAAAGTTGGAGTTGAAAGTCAGATTGAGCAGCAACTTCTATCTACTTTTGCTTTATATAACTATGCTTTATATAACACTGTACTGCCCTCGTCATCTAGATAATAAAAAATACATAAATAAGTAATATTCCTTCGCCAAACGCCTTTACCAAGACTTATTTATCTAACGCTGAAATATGATACAATGATGAATTAAAAGGAAATAGCGTTAAATGGAAAATAACAATAGTGAAGAATTTAGGAGATAATGCAATCCAAAATTGGCAAATACTGCTAATGGATATGAACGTACCTATAGGTAAAGAACTATAAGCAATATTGTATGTAAGAAACCACATCAAGCAAGTAGCGCACTCAGCGATAATTACGCTGAATATTAGACAAAGAAAGTGAAAAATTAATTGCAGGTCTCAAGTTAAGCTTGAGTGACTTTCGTTTTAAAACATTAAAACTGTTCTATAACAGACCTGGTTTTAAAATAAACCAGGTAATCTGAATTCTGAACGTTGAACCTGGGTCATTACTTTTGCTTTTTGTTCGTACACGCTAAGTGATATAAATGCAAAAAGAAGATTTCATTATGAGCGATGACTGTCTTTTTTATGTGAAATTATATTTTATTTTTATTCATCATCAACCCATTTACAGTCCTATTGCTGGTTACGTGTCTCCTCTCATTTGAGAGACATTAAGCCATAGTATACCAAGCTTAGAACAGGTTGGTAAACTCTATATGCCATCAAGAAAATCTTTCAGGTATGTAGGCACGCACATACTAGTATCATAACTTCAATCAATACTTTTGATTTCCCAGTCCACTGATCACAATAATAGGCTATCATAGATTTTTTATATCTACAAAATTTCTAAAAGTTCCTACTAGAAATACTAGCAAGCTCTTAGTTGATAATAATATGTGCAGAGTGCAGGATCACAGTAGTGAAGATTTCTATTATGAAAGTAAAACTCCTTGATAGTTTATTGACAGTACCTATTAAGGTAATATTTAGCTACAAAAACGACATTGATACAGTAGTTCCACATGACCAACAAATCAAAGTAACTAAATCATAAAGCGACCGTGAACGCAAGGTTGACAAACAAAAGTGCAAGCAAGGAAATAATAACAAGACTGTAGCCAATTGAATTGGGTGACAATTTACATATTTGTGTTGGTCTGATTACCGGTACTGATCGTGATTTTGATGACAATAGTAGGAGTAAAGTAGATAAATATTTCAAACTTCGACTCGGTTTGAAAAGGATAACTAAAAAAGAAATTTTATGAGGAACTAGAAATGCTTTGAGTACTTATAGGTTACGAAAACCTCGATAGGAATGCTTAACGCTGTAGTGGATTACAAAAACTATGAAACACACAAATCTAGAAGGAAAACAAGTCAGCGGATAAATATTTTTGCCGCAAAAACTATAAAAGCTTAAGATTATTTTACCTTCTGAAATTATGTTTCTCATGAATGAAGGAGATATTAAATATATTGGTATAAAAAATTTGGGTTTATTTGACTATCAAAATGTTGCCATCAAAACTTTTATTGGCAAGTGTTACAAGCCAAAAAAATATTGACTAGTCTATTCTGTGGTTGAGTGTAGTTATGTACAATGCTTTCATGTGGCTTTGGCGATCGTTAACGAGATGTTTGGAAAGATCTGTGCATACAGAAATAGCAGCAAATTAACATTATTTGGTATTGAAGTATTTAGCACTTCATAATGGGGCATTAAATTCGCTTGAATGTGGTGCAGTATTGTTTACGTTACCGTTTATGGTACAAACATAATTTTAAGTACAGGATACTAAGATGAATCTGGATTTAGGTAAAACCTACGAAGACGGAATGTAATGCATGTATACATTTATACCGTTCTATTAGTAGTCCTTTTTCTCTGCCCAAAAGTTTGAAACTTGGTCCAACTTCTTAGGGTCATGATAGGGAGACGGACTTGAACTGTCACGTCTATTCCAAGAGACACTAGCCAATGTCGCAGAAAAGTCCTGGAGTGGTATTAAGACCCACTAGCCCAATCTATACCCCATCTAACTCCACTGTGCTCAAGCAACCTCTCGCAGAAGACTGCGACATGTTGCTTTAGATAAAAGTAATACGTAAGTTGGTTAAAGTAATAACTTGGTTTTCTTGCGATATTCTCTTGGTAGTAAGAGAATATCGTAAGAAAACCAACTTTACTCGACGTGAGAGTTGAACCCAAAGACTTAATTGCCGACGTATTGGTAACTAATAGGCTATAATAATAAAAAAATGATAATTAATTAAAATATAAAATTAGATGAATGACTTACAAAAGGTGGCATGAATTGGCTGTGTTGTAGAGAATTGATGATTGTTGTGATCTCCAGTTAGAGCAGATAGTGACTGGCTGGTAGTAGATCTAATTTAAAAGACGAAGTGTTTCAATCAATATTTTGCCAGCTCATAGTCCAGTAGCGTTATGAATAATCGCACTTGACCATGCTAATGATATGATTAGTCACTGACCTTAGTTGATGCGTGATTCAAACAGTTAAATATTATCTGGATTTTTCACTTCGAAAGTTATATGAGTCAGCTGGATTTTTTGTAATTTACTAGAATCTATTTATTTATAAGTATATTATGTTAAATGATGAAATTATACTTTATTTCTGTAGATCGATCTTAATTACTAGTTGGCGGCCGGTGTTTGCTAACTGATGATCTCTGAGAACAAATTGGAACCGAAGAAAACTCTGCGAACGGTTTCTTTACAGTTCAGGCATCCAATATGCGAGTAATATCATGTAAGAACTGTTTGGAAATGGCGTTTAAAGAAACAGCACAAGGTGTGATGAAGTAATAAATTTTAAGATTGCTGTAAAGTTAAAAAAAAATGGGAACGGAAAGGCAATCGAAAATGAATTGATATTAACTAAATCTTCTCGATTCTTACATCAGATGTGGAAGTCATAAGAAGTCCACCTCAAAAGGGAAACGGTATCGACATCTAGAACGGATACGTTCATACATTTAGCGTTATTATTACTAACGTTTATTGGTCGCGGGTTCATCACCCGAGCCGATATTTTTAGTGGAAGCGGCGCGGGCGCAAGCTCACGAGAGTAACGGGAAAGCCGGATACGATCGCACTGTGCTGCCAACACGCTGATTTTGAGAACAAATTAGTGGTATTTTGTGTCGCAATATAGGACAGTTGGAATTTGAAATTGAAAACACAGCTACGTAACTTTTATTTAACGCCAAAACAATAATAAAATGTAGAAATGCTTCTTTTTACACGGAGCAGGAATTGATTACAGACGATTAAATAACGCCGCACCGGTTCAAGAGATAATCAATGCGACTTAACCAGACGGTTTTACAAATCAATATGAATAGAGAAAAAGAAATATACTGATCATCGTATCATTTCAAGTGCCTCAAACCAAAACTATCAAGCTATTAACACTGTAAATGCCATAGGTATTCAATTTCAGAGTATTATTATATAGTTCTATATAGCTCGAAGACCTGATGGCCGGTTCTTAAGTTGAGACCTAAACACAGCGTGAGACGGCTTCCATCAAGATGGACAGATGAGCTGATTGAGATCACTGGAAGTCGATGGATGCGGGCGGTCCTCGAGAAAATTTATAGTAAACTAACTGCCTCCCGCGGCTTTACCCGCATGGTATATAGATAAAAAATAGCCTATTTGTTAATCCAGGTAATATTTATGCTGAATTTCCTCTGTTAAGCAGTTTTTGCGTGAAAGAGTAACAAACATCCATCCAACTATCCATCTATCCGTCCATCCATACTTACATACTTTCGTGTTTATAATATTAGTAGGATGCTGTTGCCTTGCAGTGGACTGTTTAGTTCCAGTTAATAATATCAACAAAGAATTATTATTGATCGCGAAAAGATATTAATGAAAGCATACAATATTTTATAATTCAGACGCTTGATCGAAACATAGTGTGCACCAGTATGAATGAGTAAGATTGGCACTGTTTCAAAATATTATGATTCGATGTTATGACGTGTGGATGGCATAGGTCGCCATCACATCCTTGATACGAAGAAAGTTTTACTCCGCTACACACAATCATGTACTACAGTTTATATATATATGATAGGAGTACGAATAATGTTGATATGGAACCTATTTTCCTTCTATAAGATCTCAACGGCCTAATGGACTCGTGGACGCAAGTTTGGAACCTATTTACCAATGTGTAAGACCTAAACTTCCTTAATGGAATGGTCGCAATTTCATGAGGTTCTGTTTTCCATTCATAGGTCCAGCAAAGTGTAATTGGATTTATTTCTATAAAATTGTCAGTAGCAGTTTGGCCGAGCAAGAAATATATATATGTATATATACTATATTGGTCTGTAAAATCAATCTCTATTGATCTATGAAATCCAAGCCGCGTGTAAGGAAATGGATCCAAAGTAAACTTATTTGTATTGGGTCTAAAAGTTTACAGAATCCCTGAAAACTTTCCTGGTATAATTTCTATCGTATGTGTTGACGAGAACTATTCCGTTCCTAAAAATCTTATATATAAAAATATCGTGTCACAGTGTTTGTCGCTGAACTCCTGCGAAACGACTAGACGGATTATTATGAAATTTTGTATGTATATTTGGTACGTCTGAGAATCGGCTTCGGATCGAGAATAGGAGGTCGTAGGCTATTTTTTACACCCCTAGATGATAAGGATGTCCCTCACCAGACTCTTTTTTTAATATTTTTGACAAACAATTTTTTTTTGTATTTTCTTTATGATTTGGCATTAAAAATACTTTTAACCCTAAATTTTCCCTCTTCTATCACCAACTCCTAAAATGTGGCAAAACAACGTTTGCTGGGTCAGCTAGTATCATTATAAGCCTAATAACACTTTGGTCGACTTCAGAATCAATCAGTCAGTAGTCGCTCGCAACTTCTATGTTAGACAAATGAATGGAAAAGTTGTATAAAAATAAATATATATATATTACTTATTGTAAGTTTGTGTTATAATGGTCTGCTTTCTCTAGTCTCGAAAATTTATGAGATCACAGTGGCGGCCGTCGCGGTCAATATTACGGAATAATTTATTGTTGTTACATAACCATGACTTTAAAAATATCTTACTTTAGATTTGATATCGATAAATAATATTTTAACTAAAGTTTGTTGGTGGGACCAGTAGACTGTCAGTACAGTTACTGAATTTAAAAGTCTCGAGTTCAAACCTAAGGTTCTACTGACTTTCGAACTTTTCGTATTTATCACATGCTTAAACAGTGAAGGAATACTGCTCGCCTGAGAAATGTTCTCGATGGCAAGTGAAGTCTGCCAACCCGCACACGTGGTGGACTACAGGGTGATACCTCTCAAATGAGAGCAGACCTGTGCCCAGCAGTGGGACAGTAAAATATTTACCTACCTACTACAGCTTCAATATATTTGTGTTTTGAATCGTCTGTAACTGTGGTGCGTAAATAAAAATGCTATATTTTTTAGGAATCGTCTCAGAAATTGACTTATTGAGTAACTAATATTTGTTTTCAGTTCTATTCAGCAGTTCCAACGGTCAGTATTATGCTGTGCTTTGATTAATAGAAAATATCTTGATTCTTACGACAGTCGTGATAGACATTAATATTACTAAGACTTTTATTTTGGTATCAGCCTTAGAATTTTGCGTATCTTTAACAGATGCGTTTGCGTTGTCTAAGCCAACAAGCGGTATACATAATAAAGTATATTATGGCTTAACATTATCTATGGTACTTTGAGTCCAATTTTCACCAACAAGAGAAACTCACACACATTAGTTTTAATAAAATATTACTCTATAATAATTGTGAAATCTCTAGTTCCCATTATTTTATGTGTAACTTTAATTTAAGTTAAAGAACAAAAAAGCATTCACATACAGATGAATTTTTATTAGTAAGTATTGCGAACGTAACCAAACTTTAATTACAGGTAGTAAATCTAAAAAATAAAAGTGCTTAATTTAGTTGATCATTTCCGGTCAATTACACGACTAGGCTTGTGTCTGCGTCGTGACGTAACATCCAAATCCGGTCAAATGTGGTTTGATTTAATTAGAATGATAAATAGATTCGCGTTCTGATTATTTTATTACCTAGTTGATAAATTGTATTATTATGTGACTGTAGTTATAATTCATTCACTATTTAGAAAATTGTGATAGGCTAAATTGAAGAAGGCTGTGAGAAACTGATTAATGTAATGAAAAATAGCCTTTCTAAATATTTCCATAAGACGTTAATTACTTTGCGTTTTAAATCAAGATTCAAAATCCAATTAATCATATAAATAGCGGGTCGGCTTACTTTAATTGATTTTTTGTTGAGACTGGAGCATTTTGCAATTTACCGTAATTTGTTCCAAACACCATCACTTACCTGCAAAAGAAAAAAAACATTAATCAAATTAAATAGACCTCGTAGCTTTATTTGCCAATTACACGTCTTGAAGTATACACAATCTTAAAACTATGTAGTTAGGATTGAATTTCGTTTAAGTTGAAATACGAATGGGGTAAATCGTGATACTTTGATATAGATCATGATGGCATAAAATACATATTTAGCTTACGCTACGTTATGAAAAAAAAAAAAAAAACTCACCGCGTCAGACAGCGAGTATTTCGTAAGAATTATTATACTTAAATTTATAATCTCCTATCAACATTCACGATTTTATCGTTTAAAAATAACGAATGAATTAAATAAAAAGTTTCGGTGAAAACAGACACGTAAATAATGATGTATAATATTTCAGTGTCATTTAAACGGATGCTGTAATCTATTTCGGCAAAGTACATAAGATAATTATTATTCTGCAACTCGAGATGCATATCTGAGTACATTCTTGTTTTTATTTGTTTTAATTGTGTAGGGGATATGGATAGGCAGTGAAAACTCAGCATTTACGAAAGAATGAAGGGTTGGGAGACGCACCCAAAAGTACGTCCGCGCGCAATCATGTGTTAAGGCTACTACTTAAACGGTTTTTTCTGCGTCGCTGTTGCTACGTGCGACGCCCCCCTTTCCCCGCTCGCGCCCGCCTGCACCCGCTCGCGTGCGTCTCCTGCACCTTGTATTTATTTAGAAAAAACAAATGAAATATAACATAAAGGTA
Organism: Craniophora ligustri; assembly: GCA_905163465.1. Taxonomy (NCBI): domain Eukaryota; kingdom Metazoa; phylum Arthropoda; class Insecta; order Lepidoptera; family Noctuidae; genus Craniophora; species Craniophora ligustri. The sequence continues at coordinate 2,219,435 of LR990963.1, forward strand.
TATAAGGAAGAATATAATATAAAGATCATTATTTACACGCGTCGCCTACATTCCCCTCCCTAGTGCTGCTACAGCAATCATCACCTATAGGTATAGGCGCGACGCGTGTCGCATTCCGCCGTAGGAGGCCGGTTTTCGTCCATACATCGACCACTCGAACGCGGCCATCCTTGCCAGTTATTACGGCTTGTACTAAGCCTTTAGGCCATACATTTCTTGGTGAGTTAGGATCCACGATCAGAACTAGATCCCCCACTTGCAAGGGTCTCTGTTCATTGTGCCACTTTTTTCTCGGGCGCATATCAGGCAGAACTTCGCGCACCCAGCGCTTCCAAAACATATCAGCTAGTCTCTGTGACAGCCGCCATTGCTTTCTGAGATAGGTTTCAGACTCATCAAAAACTCCCAAAGTAGGTAGGTTGGACGACGATCCCAACAGGAAATGGTTGGGGGTTAATGTTTCCTGACTATTCGGTTCCACTGCGACGTGGGTGAGTGGGCGGCTGTTTATCATTTGTTCAACCTCGGTTAATAATGTTTGAAGTGTCTCATCACGTGGCGCTCGTTCTTTCAGTATAACTTTAAGTGCGACTTTTATGCTTCTGATTAGCCGTTCCCAAGCCCCTCCCCAGTGAGGGCTGGCAGGTGGGATGAAAACCCATGTTGTTGCCGTACTGTAAGTTGTCGCTCCTTCCTTGAGCTTTTCCGTGTCCAGTTCCAGAATACATTTCTTCAGCTCCGTATCAGATCCTCTCAAGTTTGTTCCGTTGTCTGAGTATAGATACCGCGGCCAGCCTCTTCGAGCAGCCATTCGTCTGAGGGCCATTATTAGTGCGTCTGTGGTTAGCTGATTCACCAACTCGATATGGATGGCTCGAACGGTAAGGCAGGTGAAGATAACACCATATCTCTTCTCTCGACGTCGGCCAACCGTTACTTCGAAGGGTCCGAATAGGTCAACTCCAGTGAAAGTAAAAGGGCGGTGGTGATGGGCGAGCCGAGCCTCGGGTAAGTCACCCATTCGGGGCGGATGAGGCTGAGCCCTCTTAATTCTACATATCATACATTTTGAGCTAATATACTTCACAGTAGGTCGTAGTCGTATAATCCAGTATCGTTGTTTTAGTTCATTAACGACCATTTCCTGGTTTCCATGACATGCTTTTACGTGATAGTATTTCACGATGAGGTGAGCGACATGGCAGCGGCCGTGCAGTATCACAGGGCGTTTTATGTTGTTAGGTATATCAGGTGCGGCGTCAATGCGGCCAGACAGTCTTAATAATCCATCATCGTCAATAATTGGCGTCAAGGTAAGTAATTTACTTTTTTTATCTAATCTTATGTTATGTTTCAGGTTGTGTAGGTCATCTGGGAAAGCTTTTATCTGGGAGTACTTCAACAAAATGATCTCGGCGCGTTCCATCATCGCAGCATCTACACAACTAGAAATTTTCTTGCATTTATTTATAAAAGATAAAACCACACACATGGATCTCACCAGTCTAAGCCATGAAGAGAACCTTTCCGGTTCAGGAACAGGTAAGCACACAGGTACAACATGAATAATATTGTTTATATATTCTAGATCCATATCGCTAACTTCCGGTAATCGAATATTTATTTCTCCCGGCCACGATCGCTCTTCTTCATATAAAAATGACGGCCCATATAACCACTCATTTTTTAATGTTTCAAGTTCACAGGTTTCTCGTGTGGCAATATCGGCGATATTCAACTTTGTAGGTATGTATCTCCATTCTTCGATTTTCGTCAGATCGTCTAATTCGCCAAGGCGGTGAGCTATGTAGGCTTTATAACTCCGCGCAGTGTTGCGTATCCAGTGTAAAACTGTAGATGAGTCACACCAAAATATCTTTCGTTCAGTTTTTATTCTATGTTCGTTTATAATATTATCGGCTAATCTTCCCGCCATAACGGCTGCTTGGAGCTCTAAGCGTGGCATCGATACATATTTTACGGGCGCGACTCGACATTTACTAGAGACAAATGCAACTTGAATATTTCGTTTACAATCAAACCAACGCCAGTACGCGACAGCGCACATCGCTTGAGTTGACGCGTCACAAAACACATGTAGTTGTAGGTTCGTATAGCGCTCGGTGGTCGGTGCCGGCGACGCGCTGTTCGGTGCGTTTGCACTAAGGTTCTCTATCTCGCTCTTGCGCGTATGCATTGAGAAGCGCGCACTTCTAGTTGCCGACTCGTAATGTCGAGGTAGGCGAATTTTATCAATTTTCATCATTACGCTCAGCCAATCTGTCCATTTTATAAATATTTGATCGGTTATTTCGTCGTCCCAACTAATTCCTGACCTCCAGGTATCTTGTAAAATTATCTTGCCTTTGATAGTGATAGGCGAAAGGAAGCCGTAGACATCAAATATGGACATTAGTACACGCAGCATTTCTCGTTTAGTAGGTTTTTTCTGTCCATGCAATATGGGCGTGGGAATTCGTTTGAATGACACATCGAATCCCAAGTTATCATTAGTCGGAAACCAAATTAGGCCGAGTGTACGTTCTCCGTCATACAGTTGTCCATTTTTAAATACCACAGACGTCGATTTCAGGTTTTCTTTAGGTAAATCTTTAAGTACCGATAGCATATTAGACGTCCAATTTCTAATCTCGAATCCGCCTTGTTTGTGAATGAATGTGACGTCATTCACAAGTTGATTAGCCGTTTCTTCATCGGGTAAGGAGTCTATATAGTCATCGGCGTAATGTTGTGTAAGTACAGCTTGCACAGCGGCCGGCATCGTGGGTTCGAATCGTTCGGCGTTTTTGTTTTTTATAAACTGGGCTATAAATGGCGAACAATTCGCGCCGAATATTAAACTTGTCATGACGTAAGTTTCCACAGGTTTATCTGGTGATTCTCGCCATAAAAAGCGCAAGGCATCTCGATCATTATCTTGTATTTTGATCCTTAAAAACATGTCTTTTATATCGCCCGTGATCGCCACTTTGTTCTCTCGGAATCTCAGCATTATCCCGTACAGGGAGGTAAGTAGGTCGGGACCTTGCAGTAAGTAGTCATTCAAACACATGCCTTTGTTTCTGGCCGCGGCATCAAACACTAGTCGTAGTTTTTGTTTATTAGGGTTGTCGACTCCAAAGTGCGGCAAGTACCATATTCTATTTAGGTTTTTAGTTTCAGTGAGGCGTGATGCAAAATCGTTACTGAACAGATGATCGATTCTTTCTTTGTATCGTTCTGCGAAGCTTGAATTTGCTTTCATTTTCTTTTCAACGCTCTTTAGTCTTGTGAGTGCATTATCGTATGAGTTAGGCATCTCACCAAACGTACCTTTCCATGGGAGACCCACATACCATCTACCGTCCTTCCAAGTGGCGGTATGTTGCAAGCACTCAATAGCTTTCATATCAGGTTGGCTTTGGCGGGGTTTACTTGTGATTCCGACAGACTCCATTTCGAACGACTGGCGCATCTCGTTATGCATTTCCCGCAAAATATGTTCGCATTCATTGTTTTCCCCTGACAGAAACAGTGTAGACTGCAGCTCCACACCGTGATTGACCGCGGGCTCCAAGCGCATGCACCCGTGCATGCACCATCCTAAGGGGGTACGGGTGAAGTAGCGGTCGGTGTGTTTACTCTTAATTATTTCTAAAGGTAAAATTAGATTGTAATTGTCCTGCCCTATTAAAAGTTCCGGTTTGTATTGACCATCACAAATCACATTTTTCATTTCAGGTTTCATCAGTTCGTCACTCATGTCCACCGCACTAACACTTTGTACTGGTAAGTTCATATTTTTTACACTGCGCGCTCGAATTGTAAACTTGTGTCCTTCACAGTTAGATAGTTCAAGGTCGAGTACCTCACTATAGCATACAACTTCACTATTGTCCCACGCACCGCACACACGCATAGATTGTTTATCACCGCGCAATCCGACTTTTGATGCGAGCGCAGCGCTTATCAACGTCACGGTTGAGCCGTCATCGAGGAGCGCGGCACTACGAAAAGTCCCGTTAGGTCCGTGTAGGTAAATAGGCACAGTTTTTAGTAAAACTTTACAGCAGTTCGCTTGAAGATGATTTACAGTTTCCACTCGCGCATCAGTCTCAGTTTCCGTTTCTGTTACATCGGTTATATTCGCACTATTACGCTGCGCCGAGTTTTTGTTTGTAATATAATGTAACAAACGATGGTGGGATAATCCGCAGTTGTCAACATCACAAACCGGTGCGGTACAAGTGTCTTGTTTATGCTGTGACGTCAGACATTTGTAGCATATACCATGCCGTTTTACAAATGCCCAGCGGTCTTTGCGCAACGATTTTTTGAACTTTTTACAGTCTCGTAGTAAGTGCTCGGAAACATGACAGTACCGACACTTCTTATCACTTTTTCCTTCACTGTTCACTTGATCACTATTCACTAATAGAGTACGATATTTAGTGTGTTCGCTGTAGCTTTGTTTACCATGGTGTTGTATGCTCGATATATTCACAGCAGTTTTTGTTATTTTCATGGCCTCATCACTCAGAAACTCGGACATAATAAGTAGTTTAGGTTTTTCTGTGTTACTGATGTGAGGATAACAGTAATCAGCCCACTTTGAGACCAGTATCATCGGTAATTTCGAGAGGATGACCGAAACAATGTTCATTCCCTTTAGGTATTCTTCACGTCCGATGGCAGTCACGGCGGCGACACAATTTTTTATTTTCACGGAGAAGGGAATAATATCCTTCTGATACTCTTGTGCCATGGGGCGTAATTTACTTATGTCCTGCAGGATCCTGGATATAATTACGTCAGGATTTCCAAACTGAAGTTCCAGTGCACTCATTACGTCTACTGCGGAGGTAGCACCAATCAGTAAGGCTGTCACTGCTTCTTTTGCTGGGCCATGTAGACTCCGCCTCAGACGCCACAGGTTTTCCTTGTCACTAAAGTTGCACACTTGAGACGATTCTTCAAAGGCTTGCTTATACTGAAGCCATTCGAGCGGGTCACCAGAGTACTTAGGTAAGTCCCTCGGTGTACACAGGCGATTCAGCATTCTGTCGTTAGATCTACTGGCACCGGTAGCAGAGACGGCGGCAAGATCCTTCAGAGCATTTGCTAGGGCTCGCACGGTTTCATCAGTGCGACCAGCAGTAGGTGGTGGCGGGTGTGCTTCGAGCGAGTGTTTCATAGCGGGGGTATGCGAGCCGGCGGGCTCCACCTGGTGCAGGTGCAGTTCCTGCGGTTCCGGACGTGACACGTCATCGCGAATGTTACAATTGTTGACGCCCTGAATATTCACATCCTGTCGACTACTTTCCAGCCACTTTTCTACTACACGGTCATTTGTATATTTTTCTGACGGTAGACTGCAATTACTGCAGTCGTCTTCTAGTTCTGCTAGATCTGTCTCCAGTTGTTTGTCTATCAACTCCATTCTAATTTGAGCCTTTGCTTGAGCGGCTGCCAGTTCCAGCCTTTTCTTTCTCGCCGTAATGGATGACGTCGATGGCGACTTTTGCACACTTTGCGCTATAGAAGGTCCAGGCTTATTTTCTATCTTGTTCCTGGGTTCACTAGGTTCTATAACTTCTTTTGAAGTGTGTTCGACTTTCAATTGTTGAGTATCTTTTTGTTGCGCTTCATCACGCTGCTCCTCTTCCTTCTTTTTTGCACTCCTAGTGTTCACCATACTTCGCGGTGGTCTGTGATACATCCAGAGATCCGGGATCCGGCTCGAAGACCAATTAATGTAGGGGATATGGATAGGCAGTGAAAACTCAGCATTTACGAAAGAATGAAGGGTTGGGAGACGCACCCAAAAGTACGTCCGCGCGCAATCATGTGTTAAGGCTACTACTTAAACGGTTTTTTCTGCGTCGCTGTTGCTACGTGCGACGCCCCCCTTTCCCCGCTCGCGCCCGCCTGCACCCGCTCGCGTGCGTCTCCTGCACCTTGTATTTATTTAGAAAAAACAAATGAAATATAACATAAAGGTATATAAGGAAGAATATAATATAAAGATCATTATTTACACGCGTCGCCTACAAATTGTATCACTGTATTTGATTCGTTCATACTGTGGACTTTATAACTAAGGTTAAAGCATATTTTCTTAGTACATCTTTAAAATCTGCCTCGTTGGTCTACTGGCCGTCAATGCGACTGCTGGGCAAAACGTTCGATTCCTAGCTCGAGCAAATCTCAGCAGTATTACTTGGGACCTAAAAAAGCATATGTGGATGTGATCTAAATTTTAAAGTTTTGTGTGACGTCATACTAAGCCGCGAAGCGTATACTAAGTATTTACTAAGATGAGTGTGGAAACAGATCGTGTGCACACTAGTTAACAAACTGGGAAGCTGTTAACTGTTACCTATTAGTTATAATTTAACATTTCCCCGTTTTAACAAGAACATGTGAAAGAAAGAAGAAAAATTGTTTAATTGATCGCTAACTCCGACAATTCACGATCGGACACGATCGTGAATTGTCGGAGTGCCGTATTCGAAGGAAATTAAAACTATCAACATTATGGAAATCGAAATCAAATCAGTATGATTGATGGATTTACTTTTAATAACACCACTCCTGCGGTCGATAGTGGTTTCGGCTCCTAGACCTGGCTGATGCAAAAAAACAATAACAATTGTATTTTGCGGGATCTAATGATCACATCATGAGCGGATCCAGGGTGCGGGTCATCCGCCGGGGTTGGTGGCGTTGACGGGTGTGGTTTTTTAGTCGGTAAACGCTCACATTGGGCGGAGTCCGTCACACCCCGTAAAAGATTTTTCCGCACTTAAAAAAAAAGGGTGGGGGTCATGTTGGTCATTACCAACCCCACCCCCGGGGGCTGGATTTATCAACCAGGAGTAATAATATAATAATAAATAAATAAAATATTTGAGAGTGTTATGACTAGCTAATGCCATGCTCATGCCATTTTAAAGTCGAAACTTGCTAGGAGTTCCCTTATAATTTTTATGACTTGCCATGTTTAAAGTTACATAAGTGGGATGACCTTTTTAGGTCCCCTGATCATCCTAGATACGCCAGTGACCCCCCGGACTGGGAAGCTGGATCCACTATGGATCCAACACATATAAGTGAACATTATAGTCACAAATATGTAGTAATAGTATTGTAGTATTGTGTTCAGTACAAACAACAATTGCGCATAAATAGTATGTGGTTAGATCATCGCCTGCGCAACAGTCATTCATTTCCCTGTAGACTGCATTACTATGTATGTACATCGGATGTTATGTACTTTAGATGCCTCATTGGTCTTGTGATTGCAAGCGCATTTGCTGAGCGTAAAAACTATATATGAAACTCTCAATAGCGGCTTATGTATTTTTGCCCGATTATTATTGGTAATGGGAGGGTAAAGGGTAGGCTACCTGGTAGGCATGGGTTCTTAGTTACATACTAGCACTACTCAATCATCCACATTTGGTTCGTCAGAAAATACATGACGTCTGGCGGCCCTGGGATCTTACTCTATATGACATATGTACTTTTTGGAACCGTGCAGCTGTGTAGTTTCGACAATTTTCAAAAGTACAAATTTAAATAAATAGTTTGAGTTTGAATGCCGGCGAACTTTGGGTGTACATGAATACGCCTCTGCTTAACCTTAAGGTTGGTATAATGGTTTGTTATATACTTCACATAACGGGGAACTGTAGATTTATATCAGTACCTACATCTTATGCCATCCATCATCAAACAGGCTTGATGATATGTACCTTTAAACTTCTCTAGAGATATGTAACATATTTAGTTATAAGTCAACTAATCAGCAAGGTTAAGTAGTACTTCCCACGGTCATTACATGGATGGATAGCCACGGAGAGCAACTCAACCCGCCGCTCCCTGTTGTTACACAAAATACCCATGATTATCGTTAGTGGTAGTTAGAATCCCTAAAACCATGACAGCCAGTTTACCTTTAGAAAATCGGTGCTGCCAAATAACTGTGGCAGTTGGCTTTGTGTAATATAAATAAATATTCCAGGATATTCCAGGACATTATGACACACAGCGCCACCTTGTTCCGAGCTAAGCAACGAGACTTGTATTACGGATACTAGTTGGTTGATATAGTACATATATACTTTTTTTTTGTAAATACATAGATACATCCATGACTCGGATACAAATGTTTATGCTCATCACACAAACATTTGTCCCCACCGGGATTCGAACCCGGGACCCTTAGCGCAGAAGGCAGTGTTAACTACCGCTGGACTAATTGGGTCGTCAAAATAATATGTAGCCACATCTGTTTATATATGAAGTCCTTTACCTACATAGACATTTGCTGTAAGATTTTCATAAACATGCCATCACGCCTGTCGTCCCCGAAAGGTTAGGCAGAGGTGTACTTATGTACATCCACGTTTCGCCGGTATGTTTTAGGTCCCATGTCGTAGGGAGCGAGCCTATTGCCATCAACCGGATTACAAATGTTGATGCTCGCTACACAAACATTTGTCCCTACCAGGATTGGAACCCGAAGCCCGTAGCACAGAAGGCAGCGTTAACTATCGCTGGGCTAACCGGGTTTTTAAATCTTTATATATCTTTCTTTCTTATGTATTATGGGAAAACATTGCTATGAAACATTATTAAGTCACCGTTCTCGAGAAAACGGAACTTAAAACAATTAAAAGTTTAAACAATTCGCTTTCTTTGTAACCTTTGAACATTACTCAAATCTTAACCGGTAGAACGTCAGTACCTGTTTCCCACATCTTTGTCTCATGAGTAAATAACCTTGCTGTTACACAATAAAGTTTAAATTCGATTGTATTTGTTTACTGTGCAAGTTTTGTCGCACCAAATTGTTGGTAGTAGGAAATTGAAGTTGTTCTCATAACAATACAGTATAAGTTATTGTTTTTAAAATGTACTCTCAAACAATAATCTCATCTTCAGCTTGAAGATATGTTCTCATGTGAATTTTCTATGTGCTACATACGAGCAATTTAAGGGCAAATTATATACCAACTTGTCTTTCCTTATCTGCAATCCCCTATTACAGACGGGAAAAGAAGAAAGAGAGAAAGCAACATACTTTTAAAAAAGTATGTCAATAGGCTCGAATCCGAAAAATCTCTTTTGTTTTCATAGAGAATTCAATTGCCATCAAGAAAAGATAACAAATTCTATTACCTTAAATGACAATGTGTTAAACACTTAGATTAATTCAAAAAAAGGAAATCATCTTGAGTAAACCTGCATCTTTGAGAAATTGGTCTCGATGGTATGTGAAGTCTGACAACCCGCAGTAGGCTAGCGTGGTGGACTCGAGTCTAATCCCTCTCAAATGAGAGGAGACTCGTGCGAAGCAGGGGGACGTTAATGGGTGATGGTGAATGGGTGGGGATGATGATGATGATGACTAGTGGCGGGTTTGTGTATAGTGAATATTATTAGTGTTTGTAAACGCGTAAGTTTGTACACGCGTAGTGTTTGTAATTCACGTCACAGGAAAAAGTTCCAGTGTGGGCCAACGTTTATTATACATATTATGTATATAGGTATGTATGATGATATATATATATATATATAAAATATATACCTACATTGAAATATCCGAATTCCAATTTTCATGTCCAAAATATTTTAAATAAAGTTCATGCTGCAAATTTATTTGTTTGTGGCTCTATTTAAATTCAACGTGAGTAGGAAAGATATTTATTGCAGAACCGGACTTCAAAGTCTCAAGACAAATAAATGCGCGTTCTTTTTTGAACTCCAATAGAGTTTGGTATAAGTTAACGCGGAAAGCGATTCTTGATTTAAAGATGTACTTTTTTAACTGATTTCAATATTATTGATTTCTTACATATTAGACATTGAAATAAAACTACTTTTTACGGATTTTATCGCGGTATATTGATATTATTTTTAACCCGACGTTTCGGATCCTTTACAGCATCCATGGTCACGGACCGACTGTTAAACGTCGGGATAAAAATAATATCAATATACCGCGATAAAATCCGTAAAAAGTAGTTTTATTTCAATGATTTTGAATATTCACAATAATAAGACATGGAAATATATGTTGATATTAATGTATTTTAAGTTGATTTACTTAATATCATTGTCAATGAAGGTTCTCCACCTTTGCCTAGCTTAGAATAGAATAGAAAATTATCTTCCACTTGCGGCTTTGCACGCATGGTATATAGATAATTAGATACTAGGTAGCCTATGTATTACACCATGTAATAAACTATAGGTGTGGCAAATCCTATTCAGATCAGCTTAGCGGTTATTGCGCGAAAGAGTAATAAACATATATACATACAAACACACAAGCCTTTTTCCCATGGGGTAGCATGCTACATGCAATTCCTGCATACCACTTTTGTCCTGTCTACATTCATAAATCTTGTCATGCATGCGCGCTGGTTACGAGTACTGCGCACCTCACCTTTTTGAAGGAGTTCACAGTGTATGTCCTGTTAGGGCGCTCCTCCCATCGTTTCATCAATCGCCAATCATTCATCCTCTATGAGTAACCAACATCAACACATATATGCATATAGGCTTTCGCGTTTATAATATTAGTAGCTGATACAAGCAATTGTCATCAGACCTATGCAATTTAATTACTGTATACCTATAGGTACATATTTTTTTACTGAAAAACGGCCTCGTTGTTCTAGCAGTAGTACAGTGCGACAGCCGAGCAAGAGGTCTTGGGTTCGATTCCCAGGTCGAGCAAAGTATTATTGGGTTTTTCTATGAATTTTCAGTCGCAGCTCGGAGTTTGGATTTGTGCCCGGTTAATGGCAATAGACTCGCCCTAACATGGGACCTAAAACATACCGGCGGAAGGTGGGTGTACGACAGGCCTGATGGTATGTTATATGTTATGTTACACAGCGCCATCTAGTCCCAAACTATGCAGAGCTTGTACTATGGCTACTAGACAATGGATATAATACTTATATACTTTTTTTGTAAATACATACTTATAATACATAGGAAACACCCAGACGAACACAAACACTTATATTCATCACATAAATATTTGTGTCTCGTGGGAATCGAACCCACGACCTTGTGATCAGCATTCCGGTACTCGAACCACTAGACCACAGAGGTCGCCATAGTTATAGAGTTACTTCTAACGATTGTCAAAACGATATTATGCTATACGTATAACAACGTTAATGTTGGCAAGATGACTAATTATCGTACTCCGATAACTTACCACAACAATAGTTGTTCAATACACTTTGGTAACACTAATTACACTATCGTCACGTTTCTGTCGTCTGTGAGTGAATCATTACTGCATCATGCACTGCATCATGCCGGAACATAATTATGTAAGAATCTTGTCATTATTACAATTTAATTGTATTGTTAAGTTGAAGTGGATTGAGATATTTTTGAATGTATTAGAATTGGGTGGGGCATTTAGTATTTTTTTAAAAGGAAACAGAAATCTGGGAATACTGAGTAAGTAGTGGGGTGGAAATGTGTACTGATAAAACGCAGCAGACGACGTGGAAGCCGTGAAGGTGAACGGCGGGCGTTTTTGGGGGCTGTCTCTATTGTCGACGTTCAAAAAGAGCCAATTATATTTGGCCTACTTTGAATAAATAATATTTTGATTTTGATTTCGTCGTCTGCTGCTTTTTATCAGTACGTTTTATGAGATAGATCCAGGGGTACTGGAAATCGTTAAATACTGTGGAAATAAATATTTTTTTTGGGGTAGATGATTCGATTTTTATCAACATTACTAAGTATAGTATTGTTCTAATTATTAATCTATCGCGGCAGTCTTTTCCTCGACTCAAAATGACCAGTGTTCGACTTTTTTATGTCAACAACTACTTCATATTTTCTACATTTGTCATCATGATGTGAATGATAAAATTAATTTGTGCGTTCTAAATACTGATCGTTGTTTGTAGAATCTGTAAAGCATTGCTAGGTCAATATACGAAAGAAGGTCAGAAATACTTCTGCACCAAAATCTTGCATGTTCTGTCGAAAACGCATAAACACAAATCCTGACATACACAAACTCCGTGGTGCTTAACAGCTTAGTTTATTATTTTCCACAAATTGAATAAAACGATACACGGAACGCAAGCTGTCAGCAAAAATCGCTACAGCTTATAGATGAAAAATCACAGATTTTGTACACTTAGATATTACGACACATCGCCTTCTTATGTTTTATAACCTATTGGAGCTTGTAGAACAGGTACAGTGCGACGACCCTGCCCTCTCCCTCTAACACTATTGTTGTCCTGCTCAAGCATTTTAATAACAAGTTTGTCCCGGATACGGGACTTAGAAAGCACTATGTTGCTAAGTCCGTTAGTGCTATTTTATTTGTCAGCTTTAATTAAAATGTTATAATCAAGATTTTTAGGGATTCTGGTTTGCTTTCACAAAAGCCCTTTTTTCTTTAAACCTTAAACTTAAAAGTCCTGAATGTTAAAGCGTTAATATTATATTGTGCATTTGTAGAATAGTACTCATACTAATATGATGATACTCTGCTATCAATGAGCTCGCTTGCCAAATATTCTGCATCAGGATTTATTCGATCGTCTTTCGTTCTTTATGGCTCGTATTATTGAAAACACCATTTGACATGCCACGTTCCGGGCCGCAACATAACTTAAATCAAGTGAAATACAATTAAAATAGCAAAATACACAAAGAAAACGTGTTCCAATTGTATATTTGGTAATGATTTGGTTTTACTGGCGTCCAAAGGCTATGGTTCTAATTACCCATTAGGCAGGCTCTATGCTTCTTAGCCATCTGATTCTGTAGCATGGACCATCCACTTTCTTAGCAGCGAAAAGGTGACTACTGCTGAGCCAACATTTCTAGCCCACCACATAAAATAGCTATATAATATTTATGTAGGTATTTATATATACCTAGGTACATACAATAAGATGTATAGTTAAATTATGAACTTATATCTTATCATGGAAACACTTATTGTTTCAGGCACGTATTTGAAACAACAATTGTATTTAATTATCACCTTCTTTGTATCCATAACGTATTGATACCGCGTCTCGAAGGAAAAAACACACAATGTCTAATGGTATAGTGCGATTACCGAGCAAGAGCTCTAGGGTACGATTCCCAGGTCGACCAAAGTATCATCTGGTTTTTCTACGAAATTTTCAGTAGCATCTCGGAGTTTGCATTTGTGCCCGGTTATTGGCAATAGGCTGGTCCCTTATTACATGGTACCTAAACCATACCGGCGAAACTTGGGTGTACGTTACACCTCTTCCTAACCTTTCGGGGACTACAGGCGTGATGGTATGTTAACACACACCCATAAGATTGAGTACACATTTTGGATGGTTCGGTAATTAATTGCCGGAAGTCGAGCGTCCCGTGGGAGACGTTTGCTTCGGTCGTGTGTAAGAACACGCATCGTTGACTCCTGGTCATAAGAAATGCCGAGAAGCCACTCCTTGTGACACACTCCACTGCCCACAGGATTTCGGGGCAGTCGGTAGATGACTTTCAAAAAAATTTACATTGGAGGAACACGAACCGATTACCGCGTCGGTTTTAAAAATTTTGAATCTCGCTAGGAGCAAATGTTTGTGTTATAAGTATGGACAATTGTACCTGGGTCATGGATGGTTCTATGTATACTTAATATGTACGGTTTACGTACACTTAGGTATTATTAGCTGATTACTCAAATCGGTTACTGCGATGTAAAATAAGGCAGTCGATTTGCGTAATCATATTACATCAAATCAAATCATATTATTATATCCCTGGAAATTATGACACAGCGCCATCTAGTCCCGAGCTAAGAACGAGGCTTGTGTTACGGATACTAGTTGGTTGATATACTACATATTATATACTTTTTTTGTTGTAAATACATACATATTATACATAGATACATCCATGACTCGGATACAAATGTTTATGCTCATCACACAAACATTTGTCCCTACCGGGATTCGAACCCGGGACCCATAGCACAGAAGGCAGTGTTAACTACCGCTGGACTAATTGGGTCGTCGGTCGGTGTTTGCCACTCTCGTGATATAAAATATCCCCTATTTTTTAAGAATTTTATTGCGGATATTGAAATTATTCTATTCTGACTTCTCAGATCCTTTACCTACTTTAATCTGTATTCCATGATTCCATGTCCATAATAAAATCCGTCAGAAGCAGTTTTATTTACGCATTTTTTTACTTAAACCATCAACATTCTATAGGGTGCTCCCCTTCCAGTCACACTTCATTGCGTTACACTTATGGTGTGGAGCTCACAATTATCTGGTTGTTTGCTTCGGTCACGTTTAAACCAGTTTCTACGTACTGTCCTTATAAAGGACACATAAATAAGACGTCATAAAAATAGCTTTTAATATGTTGTATTTAGAGATTACATGAGCGAGACTAGCGTTGACGATAGCCTAATTTCTCTCAAATAACAGATCTGTGCCCGGCAGTGGACGATAATCGGGTTAATGATGAACACATTTAAATAAAACTATTTACCTGTTCAATACTAACCTCATCATCAACCCATTAATGTCCCACTGCTGGGCACGGGTCTCCTCTCAATTGAGAGGGATAAGGCTATAGTCCACCACGCTAGCCTACTGCGGGTTGGCAGACTTCACATACCATAGAGAAATTCTCTCAAGCATGCAGGTTTCCTCACGATGTTTTCCTTCACCGTTTGAGCTTGTGATATCTATTAACCTATTCCATCGAATACCTAAGAATACGTGTGAGGGAATATAAAACCCTTTTCAATAACAAAGTGACCACGTTGCGTTATCGTATATGCATCGCACTTTAAGTTGTATATAAACTGCGTAAAGGTCATTTGTGCGTAACAGAAGTGACAGGTGAATAGTCCTTCGCCTATAAACGGCTTAACATTTACTTATCTCGCGACTGTGCGCCTGCGCAGCTGAGATCGAATCGCTTTGATCGTTCAAGATTATTTTAATTTTACAGCATCGTATTGTATGATAAAAAGATACATAGCTACTACTGATAGCTGAGTATCAATAATAATAATGTTGTGGTTTCATGGTAAAGAATGGGTCAAGAAGAGTTTGGGAATATGGTCAATGGTGAGTCCACCACAGTAAATCCCTACTACTGCAACTTCTCTTAGCTATAAATAAAAATGTTTCTTAACTATATTTATATAAGGATTAGGTATACTTAATTGATATGTATTAAATACTTGTTTTATTTATCTATGTTAACAGAAATGTGAGAAATATACTGATTCCCAGTACTTTTTCAACCACAACCGATTCGCGAATTCTAAACATTAAAAGAAAACTGCTTAATATATTTCATGGAATGTGCATTGATATTATTTCATTAAATTAAAATTAAGCAATAATGTACATATAACAAGATACCGTAAAAAACAGTAAAATTTCAAAGATTAGAGAATGTTTAATGAGTGAAGAGAGTTCTAACATAACACAGGAAGATAATCAATCAAGAATGGCTCTAGAAAGAACAACAATTAAAGTATAAAGTGTGAAGATTCTGGACCGAATGCTTGGCGGGTAATAATCGTTAATTATATAGCGTTCCGATCACCCTGCCTGAGTTCGTACCATTTATTTATACTCGCTCCGTCGAGCGGGTGAACTAAATAAAACAAAAAACGCTATAGGGCTTTGGGAATATACAGTTTATAGGCATGTGCGGTGCTGCTCTGAAAAAAATTAAAAGAGTATTTATATCCTACATGTATGAACTCTCAGGTTTAGATCAATTATAATTATTATCTGTCATCTTTAATATCCTGTTGCGTAAATAAATAATAAATATTCCTGGACATTATGATACAGCGCCATCTAGTTCCGAGCTAAGCAACGAGGCTTGTGTTACAGATAAAATGTTGTGTAAATTAGAAAATGTACATTAGTACATCTCTGCATAACCCTTTGCGGACGACAGGCGTGATGGTATGTTATATTGTTTATACATTTCTGATTTTAGTGATAACAATTTGTTTAAGGAATGCAATACTTACAAATTGCAAGCATACGACTTGTTGACAAAGTTTTTAGTTGAAGGCAAACCACTTGACCTTTAAGAATTTTAAATATGTAGGTACTTATTATTATAATTTTACGAAATAACTGAATACCGAAGTGCAATTAAGCTTTTATTATTGCAATGAGAATGTTTTAAAACTGCAGTAAAGTTAAACAGTAAATAGTAATAGTAAACAAAAGTTTATTAAAGTGCAATACATTGAACAATAGGTATCTTACAATTAAATACAAATAACTGTTCTTAATTTCCTTACTAGCAATATTCCTGAATTAGGTTAGACCTGTGTGTCGAATGTGATTATTACAATATTTTCTTTAATATAACACATATTGATGATAAGTGGTGACGGTCTACCGATATGACCACGGCCTACTTCGACCTCGAGACCTATGAGTCACAGATCTAAAATTCCAAACCACTACTGTTGACTTTTCGAAATCATGTCCGTGCTAATTATTATTAGTCGCTGAAGCGGCGAACAATATAGTGAAGAAACCTGCAAGCCTGGGGAATTTTATTAGAGGCAGATGCAGGTTTAAAGTCTGCAAACAAGCACAAAACTAGCGTGATGGAGTGGGAGCTAAACTAGAGAAGTGACTCGACTGTTGACGGTCAACCATCCAAAGACTGACCTCGGTCAGCGGAGGTTTACCTTACATATCAAATATTCAGGGTAGTTATCACTTATTCACTAGCCCCTCATATTTTACCGTCGTGTGGTAGAAATATGCCTTCTTTTTGTCCATAAAAAGAAGGATAGCTAAGAATATTAAACTTCGTCTTTGCATGAAACGTCTTTGAAAAAGTCAACAAATCTAAGACCGTTTGTATGTCAGAGATAGATCCTTAAAAAATATTGCACACTCATCCTAATATCTTCTCCTATTATTCTCCTCCTCATATTTTCTTTCTCTTTCTTCTTCTTCATGCTTTTCTTAGGCTAGTAACCCGAAATAAAACAACCCGTTAAAGAGCCGTTTCAAGTAATACCCCTTATGTTTCCAACAACCCGAGCTTCGTGCGGCTCCATTGATCGCAAGCGTTCACTTAATTAGTGTCCATCGTCATTTGTTTGCCCAACATCTGGTGTTCTTTACATGCAGGCACACACTACGGAACTGCTACTCCATTTTGTAATGGGTTTCATTCAATTCAATAACATTTTAATAATTGTTTTGTTTTTTAATAGATTGGTATAAGATGAATCCAGACTCTTTAAATTTTAACTGGTAATCGTTTTATAATATGGAAAGAGCAGGGATGGTTTATATACCCGTCGGATCATTTATTTCCATATAGGAAACATGAGTTGTAATAAGTAATTTTATAAAAACAGCTTTATGCAGGGATTATTATAACTTACAATACTGTATTTATTAAAATTGGACCAACCAACTGCCATTTAGGACACTGTTAAATACCCAGTTTTTGAAATACATGATATGCTATATAATCATATCATACACTATACAATTGTAAGTGATAAAGTACCGCTTAAAATTGAATAGCAAGCACGTGAAAAAACCTCTTGTGAATTTGAGGGTTATTTAAAATTAAGTGGCGTTTAGGTTTCAAACAATGCGTTACGCGATACCTCCTTGATTTTTTGTATTTCTAACAAGCTTTATTTAAGAAACAGTTTTTATTGCATCCTGTAGTCGCACTTCACTGTTTATTTTACGCCTCAAGATTACATACAAGATATATTTGTAAACACATCTATATCCTATCTCCTGACCATCAAGTTAACTCACGACTTGAAGTTAAACAGAGGCTAAATTTAAATTGGAAAGTTAAATGCACTTAGTAAACGGATCCGTTAATAGACTTAAAACAAATGGCAGTTTCTATTCACCGTTTTATCTAAATTGCTCCTTACAATGTATGTAAAGATAATTTTAGACGCGAACATGGTTTTATAATTATAGACTATAAATTATCTCGAAGGGGACTGGGAACTATTTTAGGCTACTTCCCATTTGGTAAACTTCCCATTTGGTAAACCTCAAATAATACCTACTAAAAAG
This sequence comes from Craniophora ligustri, assembly GCA_905163465.1. Lineage (NCBI taxonomy): Eukaryota > Metazoa > Arthropoda > Insecta > Lepidoptera > Noctuidae > Craniophora > Craniophora ligustri. The sequence goes on from LR990963.1 coordinate 2,237,554, forward strand.
TTGCGTTTGGTAAACTTTTTATATTTCATACATTTAATCCCATTTCGTAAACATTTCAGTAATTATAAGTGTTGTTTCCCATTTGGTAAACTTTCAGTTGAAATGGGTACAGTCAAGTAAAAAAGAAAACACGCTTTGAAGCAAACACAATCATTCTATTTTCACCGTCATTCTCATCAAACAATAAATTGCCCTTAAAACGGTCAGGAACCACAATTTCTGTAGAGTTAGTGTGCTGAGATTTTGTGATGCCCAGTTGTCTATTTCTGTGTCTATACAAGCTGCTTTTAACTTTGTCAAAGTTTGGTAATTGTTGTATAATTTCGTAACCATTATCTTTCAGCTTTTTAGTACATATCCTGTATGTAGCTGGAATTGGCTTCAGATCTTCACATATAATTTGTTTACATTTTTCGATGGCTACTTTCACTTCATTTTTTTCAAAATTCGGTACACAAGAACTGCAGTGAGCAGTTTCTCTTAATACGTGGCTCCTATTAGAATTCAAAGTAACACTTGCTGAACATCCATCTTTTCTATTTACACAGCGCCACCAACTTGAGTCCTTATTATTTTTCTGTTTATAATATCGATGCCCAGCGCGTAATAAAATTTCACCACCTCGTGCACTACTAACAATTTTTAATTTCACTGCACCACTAGAAGATCCCGCACCCGACATTGCAACGACCTTGCAATATGCATAAAATGAGTAAACTGATAAGGTAAAACCCGATCATAGACATAATGTTGTTATACACCTATATCTATCTCTTTCACACCTCTTGTCTTAAACGATGGTAAGGAACCTTTTTGTCTAAGCGTAGAGTTGCGCCATCTGTTATAATTAGTAGAAACTACGTAGGCATGGCAAAGTAGCGCAAACAACGTGACTTAGTATGCGCGTAAATGATTACATGCATGAATGAATAAAATTTATGTTTTTAAACAATTATTTTTAACAAAGTTAATGGTAACAACATAATTAAACAATAATGTTCCTTAATTCAAATCAAAATTGCCCACTTTAAAAAAGTTGCTGTATGATATCGGAAGTCCTAAACCCCAACTTTAGCTCTGTTCTTACATATAAGTCACTGATCTAATTTCAATATTAATTTGACATTGACTGTACCATACAAAATAAAAATACTAACCAAATGGGAATAAATGTATGAAATAACGAAATGTTTACCAAACGCAACTTTTTAGTAGGTATAATTTGAGGTTTACCAGATGGGAAGTTTACCAAATGGGAAGTAGCCCTATTTTAGGATGTGAAACAATATTTATATTACGATTTTTGATTACCAATAACGCTGAACAGATAGGGAGAGAAAATTAAACGGCGTTTGTAAAATATTTTGAAACAAAAAAAGCTCGAAGACTTGCTCAGGCTCATTAGCAGAGGGTGTCTTTTGTTTTTTTAGAATCTGTGTTTCCCATCTGTGGACACTTGACACTGAACTTTGTAAATTCAGTATTTCCTATGAACCGTCCTTAAGGTTTGTTTTGCTCCTGTAGCAATATATGTATGTATATATACGTGGTCAATAATGACACATTTGTGGTGGATCTATCCCTGACAAGATAGAAGTAACGTTTGATGAAGTAGTGTATTCCTTAAAATAGTGTGTTAAATCTATCTCAAAAATGTAATTGAATAATATTTGATCCCATACTGGTAAAGCTTTCAGCGTGTTTTTCTATCATAAGTAAATTATTGTTCTAGAACATTCTTCGCGACTAAGACTTAAAGTCGTAAGTATGTCTCGGTAATTGCTCATGTTGGTTCCCCAAAATATCTCAATACTATACTATAACCCCTTTTAGAGAATCAGGTCGATGTTCCCTGCTATTCTGTATACCTCCAAATTCTACTGTTGAATAATTATTTCAATGACTTCTCCTACAATTTTTTTCTGAACTTTTATCGGGTCTAAAGTCACGACCAGCTTGACTTCCGTCACACCCGTCACATTCTTTCGTAACATTATACGAAGCTGTATCGAATCTATCTCCTTACTTTTTACGAACAACAATTCCGTTCGGTCGTTACGATTTATTTTAAACATGCAGCCATTTATTTTTTCTTACAAACGGAGCCCGACTAATTTGGAATCACGAATGGGAAGCTATATTTAAAATGAATGAGAAATCTGTTGCTATGTAAATATAGTGTAAGTTTTATCTTATTTCGCGATATTCTTATATTCATTGTGATTCAGACTATTCAGGAGAATTGGAATACAAAGAAATGAAACGATATGGTAGATCTTCAGTTGCTTGATATTTGTCAAGCAGCAATTGCTATGTGGACTTAATTTTGCTAAGAGTCTCTCCAGTCCAGTCAGATATGGATCCATTTGCTTTGACCCTTAATAACATCTTCGATATGAGAAGACGACCTATGTGGTCTAGTGGTTCGAGTACCGGACTGCTGATCACGAGGTCGTTCGATTCCCACGGGACACAAATATTTATATGATGAAGTGTTTGTGTTCGTCTGAGTGTTTCCTATGTATTATAAGTATGTATTTACAAAAAGTATTATATTCATTGTCTAGTACCCATGGTACAAGCTCTGCTTAGTTTGGGACTAGATGGTGCTGTGTAAAATGTCCCTGAATATTTTTTTAAATATGACTACAAGAACAAAAATTTAAGACACCTGCCTCGACAATAGTGCAGTTAAACAGCCTGTCCACATTGCCTTTACTACTTTAACAATGTGACCTATTACAGATACAATTAAGTTTGATAGCAGAGGATTTTGTGCCTTATATTGTTGAAATTACAGCAGGCGTTAATACAGTTGGTACATTTAAACACTTTAGGTTAACACATTCCCTCCTGCAGTATCTCCTTGCTTAACAAAGGCATCTGTTTAGTTTTGTTACTTGTCATTAGCGTGATTAATTTCTTGCAATAATGATAATGGCGTTAATTAAGTTTCTTGTGAAACAAACCTACGTTAATTTGCTATCCTTTGAAAGATGCGCCTACGATTGAACTTTAAGCCTTATATGATCTGTGAAGGAGTTTCATCATTTAGTGTAATTTATAGTTGGCAGGAAGGACTACTGAAATACTATTAATGTTGGGGATGATAAAAAGATTAATGAAATTTTAAATATTGAAGAGGAATGTCGCTTTTGAGTCGCAGAGGTCAATGTAACACAATGTCTGTGCGATATAGACACTAAATAGTAGAATAGATATACACTGTAAGTGTGAATTGTTGATTAAACTTCGAATTATTTTACCAAATTCTCTTTACAGATACGTCAATCATTCCTACATCACTATAAATGCTACTGAAGTAAATAACGAATAACCGATAAAACGATTTCGATAATTGATAGACTGGAGGTTCCTTGGGGCTCAAATTCGTAACCTTTGACATGGCAGTATGTACACAAGGGTTATAATTGCACATTGCATTATAATAACGATCATGACAAATGTTAAATCTTGCGATATAAACGACAATATTAATACACATCCGTGAGATAAAATACATCCTATTCTTGATGACAATCTGACAAGCCATCTACTTGACGCGTCGAATGATAAGATTAGAAACTTGCATATGTACCCCGGGTCTGTCTGATGGCGACAGGCGATTTCTCCTATTAAACTAGTCTAACACTGCAATCTTTATTAGCAAGGATCGTTGGATATTCATTTATGTTGATTTAATTACACGTAATTGAAATTAAGAGTGATTGTTGGTCGTAGTTTGTGATTTACTGCTGTGTGCTGCCGTGAGTGAGACAGCTGAGAAGTTAATTGAGACTGATGTAAAATGTAAATATTAATATTATATAATTAGTATTGTTCAATTGAAGACATGATGCGTCATGGGTTGTAGGTTCGATCGCTACACGAAGCCAGTACAATCTACAAGTAGGTAGTTGTTTCGGTTCTAGGCGTTTGTGTATGTCATTTGTGTTTATAAAAGCGCCTACAACACAGGAGAAAAACATTTTTTAAATCGGTTGAAAAATAATTATGTATATTATGTGATCTTTTTAAGGATGAAAAAAATATTCTTCCATCGCATCGGCCTTGAGTATACCGAACATTCATTAAAATACTAAAGATGCTCGTTACCCACAGCATGAACCACAATCGCAATCTCCCACGCTGACGGCGGCGACTCAATCTTAGTTAAATCGCCGTTTAGCGGCAATTTATAGACAAATATGTTCCCACGTAACGTACTTGATGTGCGCAATATCTTCAATGCAAGCCTGTGACACCTTCAAGGTAAATATTGAAGTAATGGCTGGCTGCATTTGGTATCAGGTAAACAGCAAAATTATTGACTTATGTCTAAATCAATATCAAAATATAATTTATTCAAAGTAGGCTAAAGTTAGTCCTAGGTAGGCTCTTTTTGACCGTCGACAATAAAGACAGCCCCCAAAAACGCCCGCCCTTCACCGCTTCCTAGTGTTTTTGCTGGGAAGAAGAAGCGGCGCAGCAAACTCCCTGGCGGACTAATTAACTAGGAATATCACTTTGTCTGCCCCAAAGATTTAAACGACGACCGGTCCTGTGCCACCCGCGTCCAGCGGATTCCAGCGAAGTTTACCAGGTCGTTGGTTAAGCTTGCTGAAGGCCTACCCGGAAAATAAAAACTTATAAACTGACGAGTATCATATGCGACAAAATGTTCAAGAAAATAATGCTCCGATGTCTGTTACATATTGTTGAATTCAACTGTTAATAATAATTTATAAATACTGAACATTATTTTAATTATTTATTTTTGTAAATTCAAATGGCTATGCTGATTATACAAACATTCACCCCTACCAAGATTCGAACCATAGACAGGCAGGCTTTAATACAGCTGCGCTAATTGGTGTCATCGTAATTAATACTATTATGTAATACTCCAATTTTCCCATAGAGTGTTACGAAAATACCTACAAGTACTTGTGAAGAAACACTTGTTATCACTTGCTCGTGACATCAGCGATAAGATTTGACGTGAGAGATAATGTCGAGACGTATCTACTATCTATTTATCTAAGCGATGTATTGCATCTTTAACTTGTTGGTAAAAGTTGTTTATCTCGAAGGAAAGGTATAGATCCAATTTCTAAAATAACTTGAAGATAAACGGAAATATTTCTTTTGAATTATTTTGATGTTTGTTTAGGAGTTATCAAATGTTTTCATTTATCTCCGTTTACAGTTATAAACATTGATGCAATCTGTATACAGAAAATAACTGACTTGTAGGGCAAGAGGTCGTAAGTACGACCCCTGTCCAGGAGGACTTGGGTTCGATTCCCAGATCGAGCAAAATGTTATTGCTTATTTTTTGTAATTATCAATAGCAGCTCGGAGTTTGGATCTGTGTCTGGTTGATGGCAATAGGCTCGCCCCTAACTAAATGGAACCTGAAACATACCGGCGAAATCAAAACAAAACTACGATAATTTGATAATTATCATCGAGTTAAGTATGGTTTTCGCATTGCGCTGCAATTTAATCCAATGCAAATTATGCTAGATTTTCAAACATAGAATAAATATCATATTTCTAGCTTTATTACACTCAGCAAATTATATGATAGCGTTGATTTTAAATTGCGTCACGAAAACGAAAGCCACTATGATGTTTTACGGTGCTGTCACTCGCAAATAGAACAGAAAACTACTAGATATTTAAATGTAAAAAAACTGTTCAATTGAATACCCAAAAGGTACGGTGCACATCAAGCTACCACAATCTGTCAAATTTCTTTGGTCGATTTTCAACTTTATTATAAACTAATAATTTTCATAGTCAGTTGGGAAAGTCAGTTTTGGATAAGTTGTCCTGCTGGCGACTGTACTATTGGGTATCATGTGGTGTCACCAGTGTACTGTGTGCAAGGTTGAAAGTAAAAGCTCAAGTTCGATTCCAAGGCATGCACTACTGACTTTTTGAATTTACGTGAGTATTTATCACATGCTCACCTGGTGGAGGAAGGATAACATCTAGACGTAACGTGCTAGCCTGAGAGATTTTCTCGACGGCATGTGAAACCTGCCAACCCGCGATAAGCTAGCTAGCGTAATCACAAATGAGAGACTGCTGGCTTCAATGCTGGCAGTGAAACAATAAATATTTCCGGACATTATTATACAGCGCCATCTAGTTCCGTGGTAAGCAACGAGGCTTGTGTTACGGACACTAGATGGTTGATATACTACATATATACTTTTTTTGTAAATACATAGATACATCCATGACTCGGATACAAATGTTGATGCTCATCTCATAAACATGTTCCTACCGGGATTCGAACCCTATGGGTCCCGGGTTCGAATCCCGGTATAGCACAGCAGGCAGCGTTAACTACCGCTGAGCTAAACGGGTCGTCAAAGAATAAAAAGATGGCGTTCAAAGATGAATTCTGACAGATGATTTTGACTGCTTGTCAAATATATTTAAAGAATCAACGTCTGTACATCAACACGTGTTTTCAAGCGCAAATCCGTTGGATGTACAATTACAACGAGCCCTTATGTATTAAGTGCGCAAATTAAACGATAACACGCACGTAGGTTAGCGGATACGTTCATAACATCCTCTCTTCAAATCAGTTGTAACCTTAGCCTTGTATATTGTAGATATTGCTATCTTTGTTTAATACGATCGTAATAAACTTCTAGAACATAAAAGACGATTAATGTCTGTAATACAAATTATTGAACCTGATTTAATGGACGCTGTAAGGGCTCTAAAATGTCGGGTTTAAATAATATCGATATACAAAAAGGAAGAGCTGACTGACATATGAACGTAGGGCTTGAACTATAAGGGTTAGAAACTTGAAATTTTGCACAGGGGTTCCTTTTATAACGTAAAGGAGCACTAAGAAATATTTTATTGAAAAGTTGTATAAAACTTTACCGTTTAGAAGATTTTCGTGATTTTTTTTCGATAAATTGCACGCGGGCTAAGTCGCGGAAATCAGCTAGTCTAGGTATGTACCGCAATAAAATCATGAGAAGTAGTTTAATTTCAACGTTACTATAATCTCCCACAACTGGGCACAACTCTTCTTTTAGTTTGAGAGAGACTATTTGCTTCATCACGGGGTTGTAACCAACGGTTGACAAACGTCACATCCCTTTATCAATCCTTTAACCACGAAGGTTTCACTATCATGTTAACCTTCTCCGTTTCAGCAAGTTAATGATCTTGCATTATATTCTCCGTTTAAAATAATACCGGAAATAATGACAACGTATTTCAGTCTACATTGTAATTGGTTACTAGATGGCAGTTACACAAAGGCGTAAATAAATCTCTGCCATTGTTTTCGCGGCTTGTGCCTCATATGATTGTGTGATACATGACTTTGAACGAATTAAAGCGTAGCTGTAAAGTGATATAACATATTGTGTTATGTTACATGTTCTGTTTTTGATCTTGACCGCTAGAACGTGTTGTTTTTTTTAAATAATCATTTCTCGTGTAGCCAATATCATACATATTATGTACATTTTTGAATAAATAAATATTTGGTATTCGTTGAATGAAATAAAACTACTGTTGACTGATTTTGTCGTGGTATATTGATAGTATTTAATCGCGACGTTTTGGATCCTTTACAGCATCTACGATCACCTGCAGACTGAGGTGTTGGATGTCTTCATCATCAACCCACTACTGGGTACAGGTCTCCGCTGATTTGACAGAGATAAGGTTATAGTCCACTACGCACATGCCATCGAGAAAATCTCTCAAGCATGCAAGTTACGTAACGATGTTTTCCTTCACCGTTCGAGCATGTGATAAATACGCACATAACTTCCGAAAAGTCAGTAGTGCGTGCCTTGGGCTTGAACTCGAGACCTCTGAAATCTCAGTCCACTGGTCTCATCGCTAGGCAGTAGCCTACAGCTCTCTTTGAAATATATATAATGTATTTATATATAGGTGAATAATAATTTTCGTGGAGATCCGTGTTTTAACCTACAATGATCCTAAGTGTAGAATTTTTCCTAATATAATTCAGCGTAGCAATTCTTTAATTTTTTATTTACTTTTAATATTTTTGCGTGAGTCAGTGTTAAAATTATTGCAATTATAACCTACATTTGATTTCCTTGTTTTAAGCTTTATCATAATATGAATATATTTTGTATTCATTTAATCTTACGTTCTTAGTATATGTAGCGCGAAATTAAAATAATAAATAGAAGCTAATTAATACTTACTGATTAATCACTTAACTCTGAAAACGTAGACGATTTACGTTTTCAGAGTGGTTTTGTTGATATGATTCCTAATGGGAATAAATATGTTTTATTGGCCCATGTAAGGTCATAATTATTATGGTATAAGTCCATTTTTTTAAAACATTGCATTCACTAGGATTTTCCCCTGTGCCGTGTGTACGTTTACAAACACAAATTTTTGTACAACAGAACAGAACAACTACCTGTACATCGAAAATAAATGTGGTTGTATTTTTAATTTTGTAAAGTGTAAATAGATTTTTTGAAGTTTTATTAGCCATGTGTAAGATTATTTTAGGATCTAAATGGAATCAGCATTTCCTAACTGACGACTTCTAAAAAATGCCGAAATAAACTCAGAGAGTCATGGTCTCTTTTAAGGCACAAACAGCATTGTTTACAATATGTGAGCCTAACGAAGGTCAAAGTCTTAAATGACCTTTTGAAGAAAACACCAGTGCAGTTTTGTGTTGACCTGTCCATACTGAGAGCACGCATACATCAACCACGCAGTTTGTGACGTACCTATATAGGTACGTCACAAACTGCAGAGTCATCGCTATCTCTTAGTCACTGCGCTAATCGAATTGTCAGAATGACATATGGTTTATAATAAGTAGTATAGTAGTATTATTTTAGTATTGTAAATATTGTATTAGGACAGCTGTAGTAGCCTAGTACTGTGAATACTAGCCCAAACTTTCACAAAATTGAGAAAAGGCCTCTTTTACTATTTTTATGTCTATCAGTTATTGCCCGCGGCTGTAGACCAGTCTAATTAATGGTGGAAACGTATGTAGATCATTATAATGACATTCCGCAGAAAGACGTGCGCACAAGTAACGGTTTTTTGGAAATAAAAAAAAATATGGGTTTAATAAATCAGGCCGTGGAATGAATTAACTGCCAAAGTTTGGGGGCTCTTCAAATTAGGAGTGAAAAGATGTTTACAGGGTCGCCAACGCGCTAGTGACACCTCTGGTGTTGCAAACGTCCATAGGCTTAACCGCTTACCATCAGGCGGTCTATTAATAGGCATGTTTGTTACGTGTGTGATGCAGAGCGAGAGGCTTTGAGTTTGATTCCAAGGTCGAACAAAGTGTTATTGGGTTTTTCTATGAAATTCTCAGAAGTAGCTCGGAGTTGGCTAAACTTAGATGAATGATACTGTTCTCCACAACACAGGGAATCCTAGCGTGGAGAGCATTGACATAGATACATCATTGTGAACCCCTATTTGTTACAATAAATAAATATGAAATGAAAAAAAAAAAGCAAAATGTATTCAATCCCGTATGATCATAATAGGCTCGCCGCGTATTAGACGGGACCTAAAACATACCAGCGAAATATAGATGCACATTAGTAGACCTCTGCCTAACCTTTCGGGGACGACAGGCGTAATGGAATGTATGTATTTTAGTAGGTACACAGCAAATATAATGTTCACATTTGCCTAGAATCTTACTGACATAGGGGAAAGAGGCAAGTGTGCCATCGGCTTTCTAGCCACCAGCAATTACATGAGACGTACGAACGATGTAGAATTACGACGAACGTACGCGTAATAAGTTAACCTAACCTAACTGTACGTGGTACGAATAGTTGCACCGTAAAGTTGGAGCAATTTACTTAGTTGGAAATAAACTGGAATAATTTTGTATCGTTTTTCTTACAGCTCAATTCATATTGAAATAAAACTACTTTTTACGGATTTTATCGCAGTATATTGATATTATTTTAACCCGACGTTTCGGATTATTTACAGCATCCATGGTCACGGGTAGACTGAGGTGTTGGTGTCCTTCGGTCGTGACGGTGAGCTCGTTCGGTGTCTGTCAATAATAATAATGTAAGGTTGCTGTTGGTAATTATAACTTCAATACGAACAACACCTCAGTCGGCCCGTGACCATGGATGCTGTAGGTAAAGGATCCGAAACGACGGGTTAAAATAATATCAATATACCGCGATAAAATCCGTAAAAAGTAGTTTTATTTCAATGTCTAATATTCGCGTAAGTGTAAGAAATCAATTCATAAATAACATCTTTGAAGGAGCTGGCGTTCACTAGGGGAGGTCTACGTCCAGCAGTGGATGAATATAGGCTGATGATGATGATCTTCATCTTTGAAGAAAGAGGGTAGTTTTTTATGGCGTACGTGCATTCGTGCCTACGGGTTGCGTTTATTATAAGACATGCTTAAAGGATTCTAATCACGATAAAATCTGTAAAAAGTAATTTGCTATCACTGGTCTAATAATACTGCCATTAAAATGAAAAAAGTAGTGCCAGACCATATTTTACAAAAGCTTCATTTACCACTATTCATTGTAGATTTAAGAGTACATCAGTACACGTAACAAGTCCTCATTTGAATTCGAAAATTCCAATTACTAATCTCTAACGGCCGTTGACAACTAGAGTAAAAACCAATAGCCCCATTTTTTTTTCGCCCATTCATTTTCTGAACGTTATTAAGTTTTGGAATGTCGGCTTTATAGCCATTTAATGCTGCAGCAATGACCATGCATTAGGATAATCTACTGGTTAGAATAGTACCGTTGTGACTTGTGAGCCATACGTGCGGCCTACATACCTATGCCGTCAAGCTTAGTGTAGAATAGATGCAAGTTGTGTATAAATAATAACTGATTCACGCGATTATTTGCGAAGTGTATTAAATTACTGATTTCTTACACTTTAATAGTGGTCTAATCCGTGGTATTTTGATATTATTTATTGTAATAGTTGACGGCTAGGTCGTACTATGTGGTGGAAAAACTATCACAGATTCTTTAATTTCTGCATCCAAGCATAAAACGGCACGACCAAAGGATACCGACGTATTGAATTATATGAAAGAAAGAATCCGAAATGTCTGTACTAAACAATGGTATAATTAGCTAGGTAGAGTTGCCGGTCAAAGGTAGGTTCATTAAAAAAGGATCTACGGATAATGCAGTACTGCACACGGGCTGTATTAAAGTCTAGTATGATAATAGACAACTATAATAACTGTACTGCACCACCGAAATGTGCCACCTTTCATTATTGTCAATGGCTTATAAAAAAAAGATTCTTTTAGCTTTTAGTAGTAATGATTGTGACTGTACTAGACACTAATAACAATTTCACACATTCAAATGCATGGTATTGAAACCGCAGCATGCAACAGCAATGACCGTACATTAGGATAATCATTAGAACTGGTTAGTATACCGTTGTGGTCACGTGACCTACACGAGATTAACCGTGGAATAGAGTATCTGTGCCTAGAAATTATTAAAGTAAATTGATACTGGGCGAAGGAAAACGTAGTGAGGAAAGCAGTAAACCTGCATACCTGAGGGTTGTTTTCGATGGCGTGTGAAGTCTGCCTACTCGTAGTAGGCCAGTGTGGTGGACATAACCAGTAGCGTAGCGTGAGGGGGGGGGGGGGGAGGCGGGCCATGGCCCCGGGCGGCATATAAATAGGGGCAAATTTCCAGACGGCTCTGGGGTGCAAATACCTACGCTACGCCACTGGACGTAACTGAAATTCTTTTAAACTAAGAAGCGATCTGTTCCTGGCAGTAGGACAATCAATTTTTGTATCATTAACGTTAGTTGGAATTAGAATATTCTCAGTTTTATTATTTTAGTATTTATTAGGGCATCTCTTTCGCCCTTATACCATTTCTTATAAGAAGTCACTACACTAAACATTAAGTAACTATAACTAGAAATTTAACTACCACAGCTCTTTTGTGTATTGTGTTGTGTACTTATCAGCAAATGTGTATAATGCTTTATAATTGCAGCTTCGCTTGAGCAGCCAGTGATGGTAACACCGATTACTTTAGGTTTCTGCTTGTTGAAGCGCAGTATCTCATTATGAATTACTGACCGAGTTTGACTGACAGTATTTATAGCTATTGCGCGTATACCCTTAAATTGTGCAATGTCGTTGTTTAATTTATTTTGAGCCTCTAACTTTAAACTAGACTTATTCTCTTACCAATAGAACGCAATAAGGGATTGAATTCTAATAAATATGCTTCAATAATTACATACATACCATCACGCCTGTCGTCCCCGAAGGGTTAGGCAGAGGTGTACTAATGTACACCCACATTTCGCCGGTATGTTGTAGGTCCCATGTAATAGGGGGCGAGCCTATTGCCATTAACCGGGCAGTCCGGGCCCAAATCCAAACTCCGAGCGGCTACTGAGAATTTCATAGAAGAACCCAATAACAATTTGCTCGACCTGGGAATCAAACCCAGGACCTCTTGCAGTCGCACTGTACGACCACTTGACCAACGAGGCAGTCAAAATATTTATCTAAGAACAAATCTTTTTATAGCTGTACACTTTTACTGTACATTGTACATTTTTACCTTTATATCAAATCCACATGCTGCAAAATGTTTGTACCATATTATTCATTTTAATACGACGAACTAATATTTAATACCTATACATATATACCTTATAAATATATTATAATCCATAATAAATTAATTACTAATTGTGTATGTTACTTTTAATTAAGTTAACATGGGACATTTCCAACATAATTTACATCATATCTTTAATATGTTTCTTTGAGTTGTGTACAATGTTGCCAGTGAGTGCTACACTTTATTCACGGTAGAACAGACGCACACCGGCATCGATTACTGTGCTGATCAAAGAACAATTTATCTCATATGTATTTATATTCTTCTTAGAAGTTACTGAATGAATTGCTATAGAATCGTTTATTGTACCTCATTACAATATGTTTGTTGATTGCGTTAATAGCATATCAAAATATGCATTATCTACAAATAAAAAGAGAACTTATGATAACTACTATTAAGTATGTTTTTTTTAAACGTTACCCCTTTAAAATGCCAATGACGACCCGTTGTGAATGTTTGTGTGATAAGCATCAACATTTGTATCTGAGTCATGGATGTACCTATGTAAAATATGTATGTATTTACAAAAAAAAAGTATGTAATGTAGTATATCAACCATCTAGTATCCGTAACACAAGCCTCGTTGCTTAACATGGAACTAGATGGCGCTGTGTAATAATGTCCGGAAAATATTTAATGCACAAACATCTAGACCCGTAACAACTATCTGTGGGTCATACATTTGTTTTACTTTTATCGGTTCGTGCGGGAATTGCACCCACGAAGTCGAACGCTCAGCAGCTCAACCGCTGCACATTCTGTGCCATCAATTGTCTTACGTCTAGTTGTCAAAATCCGTGACAAAATGACCAAAATCTTTGTTAGTTTAAACTTGTCTAAGTATTATTCATAAATACACAGTGATATAGTTTTTCATTCTGTTCCGCGCTAATAACTTTAATGTTACTTAACAGTCAGCAATGATTAATACCGAAACGAATATTAAATATATTGAAGATACGAGTGAGAGAGACAGAAAATGAAAAGAAAAATTATGTTCTTATGGATTTGGTAAACCTGTCTCGTCTATCTATCTCTATATTTACATTGACTTCTCACATCATTGCCTGAATATTGTATTATAATACCCATTATTTTAAAAGAGTGTCTATGGAGTTTCTTGCCGGTTCTTCTCCATAAGATCAACTTCTTGGAACCGTGCAACTAGAATCATAACGTTTTGTGCTTGAAAAAGTTTATTTGAAATAAAAACCTTTTGATTGATTGATTGATTCTCTCCACGATAATAGATTGGACAACCCGCGTGGTAGGTATATGGATAAAAAGTATACGATACAGGTAATCTATATATATGTAAAATTTCTTCCAAATCCTTTCATTCCTTTTAGCGTTGTCACGTAAGAAACTGATAAACATAAACAACTTTCACCTTTACATATAATAATATAATATGTAAGATATGCCTTATAAGGAAGTATTATGTAATCAAATCCATATTCATTAATGAATGATTAAAGAAACGGGTTCGTCTTTGCAAATATTATACTGGCAATTAATCATGTTTGCAGAGAGGGAACTGGAAAGTAAATACACATAGGTAATCTAATGATTATAATATATTAGAACTAGCTTCCACACGCGGCTTTGTATATAAATAAAACGTAGCCTATCTGCTAATCCAGGTAATAAGGTGTCCTTATGCTAAATTTTAGACCGTACATCCAAATCCGTTAAGCGATTTTTGCGTGAAAGAGTAACAAACATCATACATATCACATACATCCATAAAAAAAATTCGCGATTGTATATTAATAGGATAAATATCAAGAGATTCATAGTTTTGCTATTTATTAAAGTTATTATTATTATAGTAGCCTAGTAGTGCAATCAGTAATTAATTATGAAGTCAAAAGTCTCTAGTTCAATTGTGTGTGTGTGAAGTGAATGTGGGTTGGCAGACTTTACATGATATCGGTAGAATCTTTAATCCTTGCAGGTTTCCTCACGATGTTTTCCTTCACCGTTTAACCAGGTGACAAATACGCACGTAACTAAGAAAATTCAGTATCGCTGGGGATAGAACTTAGGAATTTTGGCTTCACATACCACTGATCTCACCACTAGGCTATCACAGCCTATTCCCATAAATACTACTAATAAACACTAGCTTTGAACTTTTAATGATAGATTGAGGAATGATTTGATAAGAAAGCGTTGTGGTTTGAAAGACGACGTAGTGACAAAAAAATTGAAGAATGTACTGAGATGGCTTGGGCATGTTGAGAGGATGAATGATAGGCGATTGACGAAAGGCGGATGTCAGTGGAATCGCCGGGAGGGAGCGCCCTAGAAGGACATACACCGACCTAATTGGTAAACTCCTTCGAAAAGGTCAGGTGCGCAGTACTAGTAACCGGCACGGCGCGCGCGCATGACGAGATGAGAGAAAAAGGCGTAAAGTGTATGTATAATAAGCAGATGAACAGAAATGTTTGATTACAAAGTAATTATTGTTTATTTTCCAACCAAATAATTTTATTTAAACATCCGTATTGAATTTTACGCTCTTTTCTTTATCTGGGGTGAATAGATTTCTAAGTGTTAATTGTTAATGTAATGCGGTAGCTTAGATCGTTCAAAATTCAATGTTGTGTGTAAATGAATCAGTTTATTGTTCGCAAACACGATAGTGTAGGTACGTTTTTAGTTTTATTTTTTACAGATTACTTACTGACTTTGAAACCATTGGTCAAGTGCAAATTGTATTTTAACAATTAATCTTATTTGACATTGACTCAAAGTGTTATTGGTGTTAAATGGTGTTTTTTTAAAGAAATATTTAATAACCTATTTTCCTTAATCTCACCACGTTTATGGACACCATAAGGACCATTTAATGGGACAATATGTGCTCCAACTTGACTTCCTAGAACTTCACTTTGGCTTTGAATCTGACTTTAATACTTTTTCTGACGTCATTCAATTTCGGATTTCACCCTGTACGCCATGTTGGTTGTCTCTCATTGCATTTAATGTAATATGTGTATATATTTACCAGTCACAGTAGGTATATTTTATAATAATGCGATACTTATATATAAAGATGAAAATAATAAAAATAATACAGCTTATAAACAGAGTACCTATCCTCTACCAATGTATAAGGACTTGCCTTATGTTACAGTTTCTGAGCCTTCTCTGTCGTTATCAATCAAAGTATGAGTATATCCTTTTGCTATCTAAATACCAAGGTGTACGTATCAGATCTCTTTGTTCTTAAGACGAGTCGTCTATATGTGCTATCGTTACACCATAAGACAATAAAACAGCGCTCGTATTAGGTCTTACAACAGCATGCATGGCAATGTTTTCATCATGTGCAGTGTTTGCAACCTCAAGCAGGTTACAACACTGATGACTCGCGATTGTGGAAACTAAATTAGATTATAGACCTTCAAATGTCCAATTGTGGTTTAGTTTTGATTGTAGACTCGTTGATAGTTATGCTGTCAGAGTTTTTGTTTGTTTAAGTAAAACACGGCTGTCAGTATGTAACATGACAAGTATATCATTACGCCTGTATTTCCCTAAGGCAGAAGCTGTGATAGCCTAAAGTGACCCGTGGACTGCAGGATTATTGACTTTTTAAAGTTACGTGCGTATTTATCACATGCTCAAACAGTGAAGGTAAACATCGTGAGGAAACCTGAGAGATTCTCTCGACAGCATGCGAAGTCTGTCAGACCGCACTTTCAAATGAGGGGAGATCTGTACCTATCTGTTGGACAGTAATTACGATGATGATTATTGAAGGTAGAGTACTTATATTTTTGGATATGTTAATGATGTCTCACTAAAGCTTCTCAACCTGAACATAAGTCTATTCATTATATAAAACGAAAAACCTAAAACGTTATATGTAATTTTCTTTATATTACGGTTCCAACTCCACAACTTCATAATAAACATTACCTATTACATAAAAAAACATCTGTATGTTTACAAAACATGTTCCCTATTGTTTCATGAATGATTATGTTATTAAAATTATTATTATAAACAACGTTTTCGTGTACTCAAAACTATAGTATCTTATATCTGATTCGATGTTTATAAACAAATTATGTAATTGAGTCGATGTTATTTTTCTTTTATAGTAAACAGAGTGGCTAGATGACTGTTTACGTGCTCGTGGCACATAAAAATCAAATTTATTAATCGCCTTTGGTGCAACAAAAGCACAACAACTCATTTTTTAAATTCACATAATAATATTTTTAAGAATTTTTGCGGTCATGCCGAGGTTTGGTAAGCGATTAACGCTAAAATTATCATTGTAATACAGTGCACTGAACTGATGGTTTAAACATAACACGTAGATCTGCGAGTGTGAAGTAAAGTTAAGTTTTCAAGGCGTTCGGATTTTGATGGTTTACCCTTGAGTAGGTAATGAGTATTGTATTCTCAATTTGAGAACACAGCCCTCATTACCTCTAAACATATTGGGAAGGATCCCAATATGTGGCGACGCCTTCCTAGGTGTCGCCATCTCCAGAGGCTTTCAGTCACTGACAAAAGCTTGGTGAGCTCGACAGGAGTCCCTGTCGAGCTCAACCAAACTTAACCCGAATTAAAGTATCTACTGCTAGTCAGCAGTAGATAGTAGATACTTTAATTCGGGTTAAGTTTGGTTCAAAATAGGTATTCTAAAATGTTGATTCTGAGTGTTGACGGGTTAAAAACATCGAATCGAAAGAAAAACAATAAAAATTTAAACAAGTAAAATATCGAATTTGCGGATTTCGGGTAGTCAGATAGTAGGTACCTATTCGTTGTAGTTTCATATACATTATAGAATATTTACCTGCATCTCAAAGACTAGACGTCGAGATAAAAACTTTATGTTTATATCTTTCCTCGAAAGTTAATGTTTCCAGCGAAGTTCAAGCTACCCTTGCATATGGGGTACATCTTTCGATCTGCACCCGAAATCAAGATCTATCATTATCAATGATAAACGCGTTATTTATACCTAAGTGCACTTTATATTGTGATAAGGTCCTAAATACATTATGATTGTAAAGAAATATGACCTGATTTGCGTGTGATATTGAGTTCGTAATTCCAAATTATAGATGTACATACAAGTAAGAGATTTTGTAATGTGTATTCATTGTAAACCGTACCCTAGTTATTACTTAAACAGTATAATAAAAAACATGCCTTAATATGGAAAACACAAAATTCAAAATCCACAAGAGTATGCATTTCAATTTCCGCAAATAGTTGGAAAAATACTTCGAATCATAAGATCTCTTAAAGATTTGTCAAATTTCCGAAAATAAGTCAATTGAGATCATTATTTGGGCCAAGAGCTAGCGTGATAAAGACACTTTCGAGACAAATTGGATCCAATTTGGACAAAATCGAGACAGTTTAAGATATGAGGGAAAATACGTTTGCTCTAGTTGTGCACTACATCATGTAAATCATAATAATTCTAAGGTAATAAGAACAGTCAGATTGAGCAAATAAAACAATATAGGCGCCTATTTAAGTAATAGTTTAATTACGAAATTGTTTCAATCAAGGTTTTTGAACCTAGTAATAGTTACTTAAAGTAAAATATTACGTAAATAGAATGTTTTGGCCGTATTTATTTATGTCAGTTAGCTACTAGATAAAGGACCGGAATTTTGGTGATATAGTAAACATTTCGTTTGGTTATTAAACTTATCATCACCTTATGCTTAAGTCATTATTTTCAGCAGATAACTTTATGAATCACAGTAAAACCTTCAACACGTAGGTATTGTTTGGTATTAATATAATTGCCAGCACATACGAAATTATATTTTGATAAACTTACCCTCAAAACAATGCGTTTGACTAATCCTTTAACTACACTACGAAACAATCAACATATCACGAATCACAATGAACTATTTGCCAAAACTCTTTTGGACTAAAAACTTTTTGTTTTTACACTGTATCCGAGCGGCAAGATGACGTTTTGTTTTTTTAAAAATGGCCGCTGCACGTCTCTCGCTAACGAAGCGCGGTGGAACACTGACAGACCGGTACATAGGAAATGCAGTGCATCATTATGAGGCTATTTCATTGAGTCCTTTCTCAGGGAAGCTGTGATTATATGCATCATTGTTTTATCAGGCTTGTTTAATAACATGTGATTTTGTACAGAGAGATTTACTAGCACTTGAGCGTATGCATTCTCGTCAATTCAATGCCATAATACAACAATAATAAAAATTTTGAAACATGAAACGTTTTTTGTAGGCACACGTTTTTAGGTGCTGGATTTATTGTAACAGGTTTTTGTGGTGTTCATTATATCGGTATGCAGGTAGATCGAAACCAAATCGAAACACAACACCTATTTTATACCTACGCCAATAAATAAAATAAGACATATTTTGCTACTATTAAACGGTAAACGAACTTTACATAACCCAACATTATGTACCTAAAGCAATTACTAAAAGTCCTAAGGACCTACGTAAGCGGCGCCAAGTAAGTAGGTTGTATAGGAATCGTACACCAAGGTCTACCGGCGCGAGCGCAGCGAATGCGAATGTGCACATGATGTAAGAAAACATATGACGTGATATCTTCTTTCTTAATGTGTGGAAATCAGAATATCGAGGACTATATAGCCGGAGGGTTCTGCTCCCAATGAACGTTATTATGTCGCTTCCATGCGAATCTAATAATTGAAGCAATCGATCAAGGCAGGACACTAAGCCAAGCCAATCGAACTAGTGTTGGCTTGTGTGTACCTTACATAGTGAAATTGCCAAATGAAACACTAATATTGTTTTTACTCAGCTAAATAATACTAGATATTTCTTTAGAAATAAGTTATGCCTTTGTTGTTGACAGTGTATCTTTTAATCTATTTTCCTTTTTTAATTTGTATGTGTGTACAAGATGTTTTTTTAAATTTTTATTAGCAATTGGGTTAGTTTTGTTGACTACTGAGTTCCGCCAACGCTAATGGCAGATGTTAAACAAAGGAGAAAAGTAAGTCTTTGATACAAAGGAGTATGGCGTAGATAAAAATAAGGTGATGAAGATCTGATTTCTTAAAGTGCCAAAAGTTTCAAGTTATACCTTTGGTGTTTGCGAGCATTGACAAGCTCCGGTTGGGGTTAACCATGCTTTAGCAAAGAAGAAAAAGGGTTTAACCATTCTCCAACAATTATTTACTCTTTCACCAATATGTATGTATTAACAAAAAAAAGTATATAAGTAGTATCAACCAAATAGTATCTGTAACACAAGCCTCGTTGGTTACCACGGAACTGGATGGCGCTGTGTCATAATGTCCAGGAATATTTATTTATTTAATTAATATCATCGCTTGACAGATATATTGGAATTAATTTATTAAGGAATAGTAATTATGAGTAATCTAATCCTCTTCATTTACCTCCTCAATTACCACCATTATATCCTATTTGCCATAAATTACACTATTATAATTAAACGATTTCAAAACATTCATAAACTATTCAATGTCCTTGCCACGATTCTGTCAAAAGTACAGTTATACAAAATTTATTGATAAATTACTCAGGCAATCGTTGAGGTGTATAACATAATGGTTTAATATCTTTATTGCTAGTATCACTGCCTTCGGGCAATTGGCATGAGGTCGGCTTCTATTAGGTTTCCATAAAATTGCGTTCACCGTGGTTCTTGAATAATTACATCCTTGTTTATTGTTTATTTAAAATAAGATGTCAAGGTACAATACAGAAAGTAATAAGTCAGCTTGTCTTAGAATAACATAAGCCTGCCTGAACTAGGTTAATCCTGTGTTTCAGGCTATCGCTTTACATGTTTTTTATTTTATGACATTAATAATACATAATATATTCTTATAAATGGAACCTGAAATAATTGTATAAGTGCATTTCAAAAATAAAATAAAAATATAAGGAATGTTATTAAAACTATAATATGTAACTCATTTTACAATTACTAATAAATTCTCCGTGTCTGCGTAATTGAGCTGCTCTAAATATTCCGAAATCATGATACTGCATTTTTTATAACTTTTATTGTGTATGTCAATTAATTTATTGAGTTTATTATACAAATATGGACCTAAGAATATGTAAAATCTGTTAGTAAATGCATGTCTAAATTTAGTTTTAGTACAGACTTGGTCTTTTCTCCTCTTGTTTGAAGGTACTGGGTTAAATGGAAGTTCAGTGTGCTGTTTTAGTAAGGTGTGCAATATAAATAATTGACGAACCGTTAGTACCTTACATGCTATGTAAAGCGAGTGTGTAGGAAATAAAAAAGGGCGAAAGGTAGCTACCTTTAGAATAGCTCTTTGGGCACGTTCTAGGGGAAGTAGAATGGTTTTTGCAGCGCCACCCCAGGTAGTTATGCAATAGGTAAGTATCGATTGACACAGTGCTAGATAGACCTGTTTAATTAATTTGTAGTCGGCAATGTTACGTAAAGATTTAAAAATATATATTAATTTACGTACTCTAGTGCATAACAACTCTATGTGATTGCGAAAATTTAGGTTAGCGTCAAGTGTGATACCTAAATATTTTATATTGTTCGTTTTAGTTAAAGTAGGACAAGTACATGCGGTGTCAGCATACATACTACAGCTATGTGCGTAAATGTTTTGGTTAGTAATCGGTATGTTAGCGTTCCTCATATTGAATAAAATATACATTGTTTTATCTGCATTTAATGTTAGAAGATTTTTATGAAGCCACTTACAGACGGTATTAAAGCCACTCTGCGCGTATTCGTAGACCTCGTCACGAGAGTTAGCAGAAAACAGTAAAGCAGTATCATCCGCATACGACGTTATGGCACCATTCTGA
This sequence comes from Craniophora ligustri, assembly GCA_905163465.1. Classification (NCBI taxonomy): domain Eukaryota; kingdom Metazoa; phylum Arthropoda; class Insecta; order Lepidoptera; family Noctuidae; genus Craniophora; species Craniophora ligustri. The sequence continues at coordinate 2,259,092 of LR990963.1, forward strand.
AGTTTTAAATTGCATAGGTCATTAATATAAATTAGGAAAAGGGTAAAAGTGTTGGAAGCTGTGCGGACAAATAATAGTCAAGGTTTTCATAAAATACTCGTATTGGTATTTGTAAATAGGTACGAGTATGTCTTTTATGTAAGTATGTTCTTAATGTGTATATAATATAGAACATCTTTTCATCATTTTGTAGGAGGTAGGGCATAGCGAGATTTCTCGCTCAAATTGAGCTGCCCGACTGGGGAAGTACCTCCGCCTTACAGAAGACCGCAGTGAATCAACAAGTTGTCTTTCTGCGAGTGAGTAAGGTTTCCAGAGATCATTGGGGGAGTGACTATTCTGACAGCATGGGAATTCCATTGGCTGTCAGTTCAGTAACTCCCTATTTTAAGAAACCTTAACGGTTTTTAATGGGTTTGGCAACGCAATTGCAAACCTCTGGTGTTGCAAATGTCCATGGCCGGCGGTCACCACCATCGGCCATCAGGTGAGCCGCCTGATCGTTTGCCGCCTTATCACCATAAAAAAAAATCTAGTCTAGATCTTTCATGAATTTGATAATGTAATGCGATCTGGAACTATGGGAGTCATTTTCGCAAGCAACAAATATGTGTATGGCGTAGAAACAAACCCTTCGGGTTCGGGTTGGAGTGTTTGTATTTGTAACTTCGTGTTTGTTAAAACATCCACGACACAAGGCATATTTCAAATGAGAGATGCCTAGGATATTTCCCCAAAATAATATTTACGCAAGCCAAATAAGTTTTCCTCGACTCAAAGAAACATCAGAAGCAAGTGATAATATATAGGAAGAAAGGTCACATGGAAGAAACAGTGGCTTAAGAATTGGATAAAGGTACAAATATACTAGAAGATGAATTAAAATAATAAAAAGTAGGTAATGTATTTTGTCTATCAAAGCAAACAAACTACCTACATAAACTACGTAACTGCAAACGATAGAATCAGAATTTCATAACAGCTGTTTGCGACGAGTGACCTCAAAAAAACCGCAAACTTATTACTTAGTTGTGTATGCTAAAGCTGAACTGGCAAAGTGTTACAGTAATCATGATAATACCGCAAAAACATGTTTCGCTATTTTAACTAGTGATGAGAAACAAACTGAAGTACCTAATCGATATTCTGAATGGATATCGAGAATCGGTTCGTTAATTGCAAGCGGTAGACAGCCAAACCACTATAAATTTTGGTCTTGAATAGAATTAATTTAACTTTTAGTAGATTACTTTTGGTATTGTGAATATTTTCAACTCTAGCTTTGAATATGTACAAATATAGTCTCTTGTTGAACTTAACTATATTGATATCCGATGTTGTATTTTGGTTTCAATAATTCAATCGAAATATTGGTGTATTTAAAAACAATGGTACTTACAATAAGTTAATATTGAGTTCTTATATAACTAAATTTAAATAGGTATGCTCAATTTATTTGGGATCATGATTATTCAAGTCACGATCCTATGTTTACTAAGCTTTAATTATTGGGTGTTATTATGTATTCAATCTTAGCGTGGTGGTATATTCTAATTCCGAAATTGATTGTAAGAAGCGAATAAATTACCGCATACCTATATTCTCAATTCGCAGCACTACCGCCAACTACACTCCGACATTGCACTGTGTGAGACACCAATATACATTTACACTTGGAAGACAGAGAAAAAACAACCCTTTTAAGAAGCATGTAAAACAACTTTTACACACACTTTCACACGATGAATGAGTTCTATCGACTGCAATGTAATTATAAATCTTACGAGTTATAAAATGAACGTGAAATACTACTTTTGTAGGGCATTAAAATTATATAACAAATTAACAAAAAACTGTTTTTGTACGCTTAAATAAATGTGCAATTGATTAAGAATCCGCAAATCTGCAAATTATATCACGAGACTACAATAACTTATAACAAGTTAGTGATACTGTAATATACAATATACAGATGCCTGTGAATACACAATATCAACCAAAGATCACCCAGTTGCTACAAGACGCCAACTTTGGATTGAAAGCCACCCTCCACCTGCTGACATTGTTCCTCCACAGGAGAAATTACCGCCAGGACACGACTTACAGTGGCCAGTGTGGAAGTCGTTAAATCGACTCCGTACCCAGATTGGTAGATGCAGAGCCAACATGTGCAAATGGGGTTTCGGAGAACCTGATTTTGCTCAATGTGACTGCGGCGATCCTGAGCAAACTATGTCAAACCTTCTGGTGTGTCCCTTGTGCCCAAAAACCTGCACGAGGGACGATCTCTGTCTGGCCACGCCTAATGCTATTGAAGTGGCCTCTTACTATTCAGACGTTGTTTAGGCCATTGGCACGATAAGAAGAAGAAGTGATACTAAATGTTTTGTTTCACCGTTTGAGAATATGATAAATACACATTGGTTGAGCTACACGATGGCTGACACAAGTCAACTCAAAACTGCACTGGTGCTTTCTTCAAAAGGCCATCTCAGACTTTACCCTACATCGTCAGGCTCACATACTATAGACACAAATGTTTGGACTTTAAAAGAGACCATGATTCTCTGAGTTTGTTTCGGCATTTCTTCTCAGAGGTCGTCAGTTAGGAAATGCCGATGCCAACAAGATATTAAAAAAAAAAATTACATGACTTGTAAAAGTGTCTTTAAAAAGATCTATTTGCAGAAATAAACAATCATTTCATTTCAATCATCAATCATTTCAATCATTTCATTTCATTTCATATAACACTTGTAACCACATATACATATATAAAAAAAAAAAAAATCTGCAGTTGATTGAGCTTAAATTTTGACACAATATTGTTACATCCCGCTTCAAAAATTGTTTCAACTTTAACTACAATCTGGCATAGCGGAGCGTAGCAAGATACATACATACATAATTATGTAGATAGTTAGTAAATACATCAACCTATTTACCTTCCACTGCTAAACATAGGCCTCCCCAAGACAGCGCCAACCATCCCCGTCTTAGGCAGCTCGCATCTATCTGCTGCCAGCCACCTTCAAATCCTCGGTCCTTCGTTACATAGGGCGTCTCACACCACGTTTGCCCAAATGCTGTCTCTACTCTAAGCTCTGCTATATGAGAAGATTGATAGAGTATAGTAGCTAGTACTAGGTTAGGAAAACTAAGAAAAAACCTGTGTCCTCGTTTCCACATTACGATAGACATTTTCCACTCAACTATGACAGTATATCAAACCTTTTTTGTCAATACAGCTTACTTTTTTATTTCCTATGAAGACTGTAGTAATATGCTATTGTTCTAAGGCGTTGAAGTTATCTATCCATACTAATATTGATAATTCGAAATGTCTGTCTCTCTGTCTGTTCATCACGCTTTAACTGCCGATTTAGATGTAGTTAATTTGGTATGGGGATAGTTTAAGTTCTAGGAAGGGACATACGAGAGTTTGAGTTTGATAATTTTGGTCCCGGAAAAAAATCATCCCTTAAGAAGATAATTTATTTTATTTCTTAAAAGAGAGGGTTAGAAATAAATAAGGACGGTGATGACAAAGCAAATTGGATAAAATTGCTAATTCTCCACAGACGAAGTCGCGGGAAATAGTTAGACCTATATATATAATCAATGTAGGAAAATCGACTTTATTAACTCTTGGTGTGATACCAACCTTTATACAGTTATTGAGGCAAACAACGACAGTATTGACTTGTCAGGGCCCGGTGCCCACTGGGACTATAGCTAAGGACGAGATAATCGCACGACATAGTTATGTCGCGGCTTGTTAGCATACGATAACGACGAACAAGAATCAATAACAAAATAAGTAAGTAAATACTGATTGCTCCAAACAGGTGTTTGATCGTTTTATGACAATTTTTACGAGAAACGAAAGTTTTATATCAACCTTTATTGACAATAAAATTCGTAATACAGTTACGTAAGGTATCGATGCGCCGAGCGGCGTTTAGGGAGAATAATATGTATATTGATGCCAATGAAATAAATAAACATTATGTAAAAGATCCTTATAATGTAGAACATAAGGTTTATGATAAAAAGGCTTTATTATTCGAACTGCAAATACGTATTGAATTGGTTACAAAATCCATACTAATATAATAAATGCGAAGGTATGTCTGCCTGTTTGTTACATCTGAACCGCTGAAGCGATGTTGATAAATTTTGATATGATGATAGTATTAGTGTCGGGGAAGAGGAAAAGGATAGATTTTGCCCCGAAAATCATCCCTTAAAAGGACGATACAAACTTCGTACAAACTTCTACCGCCCTTAGTGGAAGTTGGTATGCAGAATCGACAATGCCTTAAAAAAGGAGGATAGTAAATAATTGAATAGATTGGTTATAATTACCTGCTAATTATACACAGACGGACTCGCTGGCAAAAACTAGTTTATAATAATTGTCTGATCTGATGATATTTCGTACTTTTACTGATTACGAAAGGACTCCTTATATATGGATCCGATATAACAGTTTTTTTTTCTTGTTAACACGTTAACACCCATGTGAATATTTCATTCACTCTCTCTTCTGTATTTATATACATTTGTATTACTTGTATGTACCTGTGTATATTGTGATTCAAAAACAAATAATTGTTAAAGTTTTCGAATACTGTCCTGGTTGCGTGGGTGAAGTAAAACAAGAGAAATCGCTGTCTTAATGATATTTGCAAATATCAATAGTCATTCAAAGAAGGCTTTATTTACACATCGCTATCTAATTCCCTGCTAAGTAACGAGGCTTGTGCTACGAATAATACATTAAATCCCTAAGACTAAAGAAAAATGGAAGATGAGCGGTGGTAGCCTAGTGTTGTGACCAGTGGACTGACATGCCAAAGGTCTCGAGTTAGAAGTTCATCACGCAGCACTGCTGGACACGGGCCTTCTCTCAACTAAGACGAATTAGGCCACCAAGCTAGATTAGTGCGGGTTGGCAGACTTCACACGCTATCGAGAAAATCTCTCAAATTCACAGGTTTTCTCACTATGTTTTCCTTCAACCTTGAAACCTGTATGCATGAGGGATGTTTTTCGACATGTGAAGCTTCCGAAACTGCACCAAAATAGAGTATTGGACCACCCTCTCACGTTTTACCCTGAGAGGAGAGTTTTTCCCAGCAGAGTAATAATAAATGGGTTAATGAGGAGACAAATACTGCAAAAAAATAATTTAAAAGTACAACTAAACTACTTTAGAGTAAACAAACAACAATTCTAAGCAATGAAAATATCATTAGTGCGGTAGTGTCAGAGAAATTCGCCCGCTCTCACCGCCATTGTTTCAAATTTAACGCCAGTTGACCGATCCGTTCTGTTCGTAACGCCTATCTAGTTAGCTGGGTCCAATGGCACGAAATTGTTGATCTTGCATGTCGTTTGTTTCGCAGAAATAGAAAACAATTCTTTGGTAAATTAGAGGTTAGAGTATTTGGTAGCTATTGTAGAAATTCATGGTTTTAGTTTTGATGCGTAATTTTCAGCATTTTTCCTTGCTTTTCAACGTTTATTACACGTTACTGGTCAACGTAAAACGCAGCTCTAACAATTTTCACTTAGTATTTTTCATTTCGTGTCATTGAATAGGACAAAGATTGAACTAGTAAATTGTTGGTGTTGTGTATAGAGTTCTCTCTACTTTCTTTAAAAATCTGTCCTTTTATCAATTTTATAAGCAGATTTTTAATTGAGTGAAGAATAGTGCTTGTAATGAGTTCCATTAAGAGAATTTAGTTAATAGAAACGCAAGAGATGTCTTTAAAGATCATGTTTATGGATGAATGCCATGACCGGTTGAAATAATTAACACAGACAATCAAAAAGAAGAAAACTATTTAAAGAATCATTAGGTTCCGATTTCAAAATATGTATATTTTGTTTACACATATACGCACCTAAGTAGTTTTGTTTTGAAAGGAACTATCTAATAAAATGACCCAGGGATCAGGCGAAGCCTTTGCTCAGCAGTGGAACAGACCAGAATCGTGACCATAATCATACTACCAGGTAACTCAAAATTCAAGGCAAATTAATCATTTAAATAGAGCAAGTATTACGAAATGCCACAGTTTTACAAAGATAGTTCTTTTACAAACCACTTCAGACCTGTCCTTTGGTAATTAAATGTATTTGCATAGTTAAAATCAAGTGTTAGGCAATAGCCAAAACTGATCCGGTTAGCCTAATTAAACTGACCGACCTCTTGTACGAAAGTGATATTATGAGACGCCGTTTTGAAGGTGCATGGAAAGCAAGCAACTTGATCGGGAGCAAAGCCTGTATTCGGGGAGGATTTTAGGAGCCAATGCAAAACACTGAATGTGTGGCTTATCGTAATTATAGATTTTTTTACTAGTAGCTGCTTTTAGGCTAAGGATTCTCCTTGGAATAGGGTTGAGGTGTCGAAAAAAATGAGGTTGCAATTTTGTCTTGCATATAACATTATAACCAAACCAATTCTCCATAAAGTGGTTTGCTTTATAACGCCTGGAATTAAACTCATTATTGTTATGCATTGAAAAATGATGTTATTCAATAATGTTATGCTTAAAATATTACGTACTATGCTTCGCTTATCTGGGTCTTAATATTTACTTTACATAGTCCTCCATTCTGCTTTTATAGTTTGTAATATAAAGATTCGAAGTTCGTCAATGCTATAATCAACATGTCATGGGTTAAAAATAGCTATTTCGTAATCTTTGCATAATTCTATCGAAAGAAAGTTATCGAAGACCAAGTTTATCATAAATCTACGTAATATTGAGAGGTCACGACAATACCAGATATTGCTTTGTCACGTGTGTACAAAAAGAGAAAACTCTATTATTTTATTAGTTGTCATAACTGTACGTGATAGTACTTCATTTTAAGTGTGGCACAAGGCATGAGCTAGAGGGGTATTGCTTATGGCAATAGGAGGTTTGTCTGTTAAAGCGGTTACCGTTAAATTTCCTTTTCGCACGAGATTAGTGTTGCAGTTCAATGTAATATAAAATAACCGGTAGTAGGACCAATTTTAAATACTCTCGGGATAACTACTTTAAAGTGTTAAATATCGTACATAAAAACATAACTTCATAAAGATATTATTTATTCAATCCATAATTGATAGGTGACTGATGACAATGGTTATTGAAAATTTTTAAAGGAGACTTCGTCTTTTTTAATATCTTTAACTTGGTTTTAGATAAAGAAAAACTGGTAAATTTAATCATTTAAAGTCTAAAAGTCGTTTAGACGACTGTACACCCAGGTATAACTGGCGATAATCTTTATTTGTGTCAGTATGAATTTATGGACAAGATAAATGTACTAAATGAGTACTAGTACAAGGTTTATACAGAGAGTAAGTAGTGTTTGTAGAAGGAGAGTCCTGAAAGAGGTATTATTATATAATTTATTCAAAAATAGAATTTCACGTTGTTACAAATACTATATCTTTAAAAAAATAAGTAGTAGGAATCAACCAATATAAAACTAAATAAAAAACTATAAGACTACTATAAATTGGGCCTTAAAATTATAAAAAGTGAAAGGAGAGTACAGTTTTTGCTCTGGACAAAACTGGCAAAATATAGATATTTTAGATTACAAAACGCTTTTGACTCATAATTTATACCACAGACAACTATTGCATAACGAAACACCTTTCTCACAACCTCTCGACCGGAGTACCTGCCACTAACAACTAGCAGTTCCACTCAAAAAATACCAAGCTGCCTTATATTTGGGGATATAAGGCCCAATATCGAGCTAGTTTCGGTTTATAGACTGCCAATTTAAGTTGGGCATTTTGACAGTTGACAAGTGATGCATCTTCTAATAATTTGAGACTGACAGGAACTTTCGCGGCAAAATAATTGTTAAAAAGTAAAATTAATGAATCCTTATTAAAGATTTAATTATGGTGTTTACTTTGTATTTAAGTGTGGGAGCAATGTATTGCTTTGCTGAAATCTTTAGTACTTGATGATAATTTATTTCGTATATCGTTTACGGGGGTATAAATTCCTCGATCCCCTTGATCCTAAAGGATCATTAACATTTTCTTAAATAAATCAGTTCATTCTTTTAGTCTTTAAGAGCGTCTTTAAGAGATTCTTCTTTATTTTAGAGCACAGGACCAAGAAGAGGCTCAAAAGTACACTCTTAATTTGCCAGTAGGTACCTAGGTACCTAGTTCTCAAATAAAAGCCGTGAGCCAATTCGTATAAATCTCAACTTGGAGCTATTACTGCCAAACTCGGTTTGACCTGGATAGCCATGATTAACGATTGAAGTACTTAGTCACCGACCATACAAAGCTATTTACACTATACCGCCAATCCCAATCCATATCCATAGAAACATTATAAATGCGAAAGTGTGTCTGTCTGTCTTTTCACACTTAAACCACTGAACTGATTTAATTTAAATTTGTATGGATAGTCCTAGTAACGACGTGACCACGACCGCTCTGCCAAGAGCGAAACGACTGAGAAGAACGACTACAGGATAGTTTTTGTCTCGGAAATTATCACTTAAAATGGCGAAACGGGGCGTGTGCGGAATTAATAACTACTTAAATTATGGTTATATTTGGAAATTAATAAACAAATTAGATTATACGAAGTCGCGAAAAAAAACTGATACAAAATACATAAGTAAATACCAACCCAATTGGTTTTAAAGTCGCTATTGCTACAAAAATAAACTCAAGTTCATCGACTAATGTCCTTAGCATCTAAAAAGTGCAACACAATCAAACAAAGCCATCAATCAGCATCACTGAATGACGCATGCGCAACTAGGAGCGCCATCTGTTGGCGCCAGTTGACGTCACAACGTATGTTTTTTAATACAATTGACTTAATATAGACCTTATTAGGCGATAGTTAAAGTTGGTTTCGGCATGAAGCTGGTTACGTGTGAATAATGGAATAAGCTTGATAATTATGTGTGCTAAGTTAGCTTCGGTCAGGATACAAATGAGACTACAGTAGTCGAAGTTTGAATTTGAGTTTGAAATCAGTGTCAAATCGAATCAGTGTGAATACGTTCATTATGCAGATTGATTTAGCAATTGGCTTAGGGGTCACAGGTGTGGTCCCCCTATTATATCTATATAGCCCACTGGTAGTTTTTACACAGGACCTGGTAATTTATACAAGTGGTGATTTTTATCTGTGATCGTATGCACGAGGTACCAGAGAAAAATTAAAGTGTATGGAAATGACAATCGTTGCTTCTTTTAACAAACGAGATATAATTTGAATAACATCAAATTACCGCGATAAAAGCCGTGAACAGTAGTTTTATTTAAGCCTATGTAATATTCGCGTAATTGTAACAAATTAGTAAAATATGAATATTACAATATATTCAACCGTTTTTATTAAAAATTGCACTTATAAACTGGACCTTCTCACACATCTGTACCCACTGTTGTGTCGCATATATAAATCAAAGTTATTTTATTTTCGTTGCGAGTCCCTTAGCAACAGAAATACTCCTTTGTTCAAACGTCTCCTTAAGCCCGTCTTAGAATCCTAATTATATCCCTAGCTTCACTCATTTAGTCCTTATTAGTTGGGCTTGTTTGGGATGTAACTATTTTAGGAGCTTTGAACCAGGACGACGAAATACCGACGCTTGAGGAGCGTTTGTAGTTTAATTTGTATTTAATCGTGTATTTTAATCTACTTATATTTATATTATCGTTTGTACTTACTGACTGATTTATGTATTAACACACTACTAAGTTTCGAGAACTGAAATTTGGAATAAAGCTTTATTTCTTAAAGTAACTACGAATTCGCTAAGAAAGTTTTATGGTAGTTTCAACTTTAAAGTGAAAGAAATAGGGATGCGTATGAAGTATACTTTAAATATAGTTATTTACATGTAAATTTATTTATTTATTTAAGTAACATATGAGTAAGATGCTCTGAAAAATAATCAAAATGAAAAAAAAATTATGTAGGTATGAGTATTCTAGTTCCTTATCTTCAAAAGGCGACACAAATATTTTATAATTATGTAGCTAAAAACAAACTGGTCACCTTCCAAACAAAAAAAAACTTTTTCGAAGTTAGACCTCCAACTACACCATCAAATATCGTTGTATAACTATTGTTTTATACACACGATAAATTTCCAATTCAATTCAACTTTATTGCATTCCATAATGTTATAAATACAGGTGGTAAGGCTTAGTGCTAGATTCAAATTCAAATATTTTTATTTCAAGTAGTAGTATGGACCCTGTCGGGCACAGCAAAAGTATAGTACGAGAGAGGAGGAAAAGTCATTTAGAAGCAATTTATTTTATTTTATATTTTAATTGACGACCCAATTAGTCCAACGGTAGTTAACACAGACTGCTGCGCTATGGGTCCCGGGTTCGAATCCCGGTAGGATCAAATGTTTGTGTGATGAGCATTAGCATTTGTATCCGAGTCATGGATGTATCTATGTATAATATGATTGTATTTACAAAAAAAATATGTTTATATGTAGTATATCAACCAACTAGTATCCGTAACACATGCCTCGCTGTTTACCGCGGAACTAGATGGCGCTGTGTCATAGGTAATGTCCAGAAATATTTATTTATTTAGTTAATGTTAGCAGTTTTTATTATTATTTATAAGTTACTAGCTGATACCCGCGACTTCGTCCGCGTGAAATTTAACGAAAAATGTAATGTTCATATACCTGCATTGGTCAGCTCCCGCGTTTTTAAGTCATTCTCTTAGGAACTCTAATTCGTTTCTTGTTCTTAAATTAAAGTAGCCTAAGTTACTTCTTATAACGATGGTGAAAGTCCCCACCAAATCGGTCCAGCTGTTGCAGCAATTAGAAGGAACGAAGAGAGAGACAGACAAACATTTTAGAAATTATTTTTTTGTGTAATTACCGTATATATACTTTTATATATGAAATTACAAACAGAAATTCCAATTTTAAGGAGTATAAAATATTTGCATTACATCAAGCTTTTATGTGAGTTCAACCTCTTTTGAATAAAATCGGATTGAATTTTCAAGCATATGTCAAAATAAATGAAAAGAATGTTTATGCAAAATTTGAAGTAGATTGGACCAAGAAATCACGTTGTCTCGTACAAACTTGGTCCCCCCTTATGGGCAAAATTTCGGAAAATCCTTTCTTATCGGATGCCTACGTCATACAAAGACTACACTCGCCAAGTTTCATTGAAAATTAGAGAACTTTCATACTAACTTTGCACCCCCTTAAGGGATGAATTTCAAAAAGGGATGTCGGAAATAATCATGATTAGGATCTTATAACCCAAATATAACATTTTATTGATATAAATTTGAAAATCAAAGAAATTTCATATCAACTTTGCACCCCCATTTTACCCCTTTAAAGGATGATATTTGTAAAAATATTTTACACGTGTTTCATAACTTTCAATGAAAAACCTTCAAACTGAATTTCAATTGAATAACTTCAAAAACAGCAAAGTTACATACTAACGTTACACCCCCGTTTTACCCCCTTAGGGGGTGAATTTTCAAAATTCCTTTCTTAGTGCTCCCCTACGTTATAAAAGGAATCCCTGTGCAAAATTTCAAGTTTCTAACCCTTATAGTTTAGGCCCTGCGTGGATATGTCAGTCAGTCAGTCAGTCAGTCATTCAGTCAGTCAGCTTCTCCTTTTATATATATAGATTCTTTCTTAGTTTATTTTCCTGAAAGGAATGTGACCAATTTTGGCGCCATGCGTAACAAATAATGACACGTTTATTTTGTCTTAGCTAACGTGACCTACGAAGCGTTAACTAGCAGGTATTATTTTATTGTAATACATAGGTAATTATTACCGACTCTTAACTAGAAATAGAATCATTTTCATAATGTTTGTTTCATAAATTTCATCGGTATTTGTTGATTGTCTCAGTGACATAATGCTTGAGACACAGACACCTTAAACTAACGAGCCTTATTTGAAACATCTTGTGAAATAATAGAATAAAATATAATCTAAAATGTGAAACGTTAAAATATTTATATATTTTCCTTTAAATATAATAACTAATTATACTAGATTGTACGTACATAATTATATCTTAAGGTAATGTCATTTAGTGGTAAAATATCGAATAATATATTATTTAGCAGTTCCGACTTTTTTCTTGCTAATATTTTTTGAGACAAAGGTTAGCTTATAAATCATCCCTAAGATAAAATCTCTTTGGCACATTTTTGCTAAACCTTTATCTTGTGCATATATCATCATCGTCATGTCCCACTGCTGGGCACGGGTCTCCTCTCAATTGAGAGGGATTAGCCGATTAGGCTATAGTCTACCACGCTAGCCTACTGCGGGTTGGCAGACTTAACATGCCATCGAGAATTCTCTCAAACATGCAGGTTTCCTCACGATGTTTTCCTTCACCGTTTAAGCATGCGATAAATACGCACATGACTTCCGAAAAGTCAGTGGTGCGTGCCTTGGGTTCGAACTCGAGACCTCTGACATGAGACAGCTAGGCTACCACAGCTTGTACATACATACATCCAAGATAATCAGAAATATCATTAAAGGTTTTGAAAAGCGAGAGGAACTTTGCCAAGGACATACACCTGTTCATATTAGGTACTAAGAAAATTAATATTCTTATCTTGTCTTCAAAGCACCTGTCAAATTCACTCAAATGTCCCGTAGGTGGCGTGGGTCGTCTTATAATAAAGACGACCTAGGTACCTTTGATTTCTTATAATTAGTTACACCAACACACTGGCGCCACGATAAATCACTTTATAATTAAATTTGGCTGGTCCTATAAATAATTTTTTTAGAATGTTAATTTGTAATTTATCTACGTTACAATATCCTAATGCTAATTGCTCATATTTTAAAACGAAGTAAGAAAAACCCAGGTTTAGTAATATAACAGCCCTGTCGCATTTTGAAAGTGACAAATAAATTATTATTTGTGTATATAAATAAACTTGGGTTACATCATGTTTAAAACTATTTTTTGCAACCCGAAACGTCAGAACTAAATAATATCAACAAACTGCGATAAAATCCGTAGGTTTAATTTAAAGTCAGTATAAAACTTTTAGGGTTTTGTTAATTTGTCATTGATGTTGAAACAGCTTCCTTTGATAATCGGAAATGTGAGATATCATAGATGGCGCTGGCACTTCAGACCAGGATCAGTGTTAGGTAATGTTAACTTTTCTACCGGCACGAAACACGTCAGACGAGATAGACTGCTTACAAGTCCTAGGCTTGGGATAAAAACTAGATCCAGTCAGTTCACTCTCGATTTTTCTTTGCCTAAGTTTGGTTCATTCGTAGCATCTGGATAGAAATCAATGTAGGTATATGTATATATGAGGTACTTAATGATTACTAAGATCAAGCCTCAATATTGAATCGTTGTTGGCGAAGCGCTGAGTATGTGGCAGCGAATTAATTCTTAAGCCTTAAAACAGTTACAACGCGAACTGTACGGTTCCAGAGGCACTTCACCACGTACAATAATGCTTTGGAATGAGCTACCTGCCCAGGTTTTCCCAAATGACTATAGCATGGAGTCCTTAAAAAAAGAGCGAAACAGTTTTTACAGCTGCTTCCCTACAGGCCGGCCGTAACCTTACTTGCCATCTAAGTGTTTAAGTAGTTAAACAAAAAACTAGGTCCTAGTCCACTCCACAACTCAGGTTGAGCAAAGTGGTATTGAATTTTAAAATATAACTTCTCAGTAACCATTTTTTTTCTAAAGAAAACCGGCGAAGTGACCCCTAATTTTAGACACAGAGTACGCAGAACAGTATTGCTAAATGTAGCTGCTGTTGTACTGTAGTATAATTGTTATTTTCTATGTTTCTGTCAATGCCACTAGCTAGTCGTGACTACACCATCGACAATTGGGAGCTGAGCGCTGAGCGCCAATCAAGGTGAGTTGCGCAACGGGGACGATGCGCTCTGATTCAAAAGCTAATGGCACGTGACTATAGCAAAGCCCCTACTATAGAGTGACAAGTCGATTTTACTGCTGTTTAATATGACTCGATTAATGTTTAATTATCACGACTTGATTTGCGGGGTGTCTGCGTGATCGGCTGGTACGGGTTCGAGTTCTGCAAAGAACAATCACCTTTAGATCGTGCAAATATTTGTACAATATACAGGTAATTTTTCTGTGTCTATGCGTTTGTGTAGGTATGTGAAAATTTTGTTCGTAATGTACTCACAACACTGGAGAGAATCCTAGTGTAGAGTAATGTGGATTAAAAAGAGAATATGATCAACTTTTAATCATTATTTAGAGCCACATCAATAATAAAAGTTGTAGCTATCTGATTTTTTTGTCCGGAACTAAAATAATTTTTAGTTTTATAGTTTTGGCAACAGCATTTGCATGTTTTTTGCATTTGCATTTGAGGAAATAATTATAGTTTTCTTTTCAACCTTACTAGAAGATATTATAATAATTTAATTTCCTAATTTGTCTCTAATTAGATCCTTGATGGGTTATAATTTTATAACAAAATTGGTGCAAATATAAAGTACAGTACCCGAAACCCGCGTTTGTACTGTAAAAGCCAATCTACCAGCCATTACGGCGATAATGATGAAGAGGATAATCGCTTCTTTAGGTGATAATTGAGTGAATTCTTTATCTATAGTAGGAGTAAAGGGCAGCCATTCTCAACATAAAACACGCTCATATAATTTAGTCAACGGATAATCAATGAAAAAAATATATAAGTATCTCCAAGCGGTTTTTAGGCCTCATATTTTACGAAAAAGATTTTATTATTGTAACTCATACAAAAAAATTAAATCCTGTTTTGATTACGTACATTACGTATACAGGTTATTTTCAGTTTTTTTTTACTGTGTACCTAACGAACAAAGACTATAAGTTCACCTTTAACATACTTATTCTTGTCCTTTTTCTGGGCACGAGTGTCCTCTGATGATTAATGATTGTTTATTTCTGTAAATACATCTTATTAAAGACACTTTTACAAGTCATGTAAGATTTGTTTTAGTATCTAGTTGGCATCGGCATTTCCTAACTGACGACCTCTGAGAAGAAATGCCGAAACAAACTTAGAGAATCATGGTCTCTTTTAAAGTCCAAACTTTTTGGTTACAATGTGGGTTATAATGTAGGTTAAAGACTGAGATGGCCGTTTGAAGAAAGCACCATAGCAGCTTTCAGCTGACTTGTCCATACTGACCGCACGCATACGTCAGCCATCGAGAGGGAGCGAGTCAGCTCATTTGAGAGGGATTAGACCACCACGCTAGAGCCTAGTAAGTAGCTACGGGTTAGCAGACTTCACACGGCATTACAGAGAAATTCTCTGATGCATGCAGGTTGCCTCAAGATATTTTCCGTTACGCACGTAACTTATGAAAAGTATCAACTCTAGACTTCTGTTTTCACAGCCCACTGGTCGCACCACTGGGCTATCACAGCAAAGAATGTATGTAGTTAGTCAAATTAATCAAAAAAATAATTACTACTTCTGGTAGAAGTAGTAAATATTTTATGATTTTCTTGTAAGTATTTATTGTAAAATTCCGCAGTTATCGCGACCTTGATAGTAAACAACAGTGACATAACATATTTTTAATTATAATTCCCATAGACGTGAAATAATGCGTAAAATTGGCATTACGTGATTTGCGTAAGCCCAACGTAATCTTATGTTCTATCGGCTATACATATTTGTAACTGTATATAAAATGTTAATTACGGGTTTATCCGTTTACTAACGTATTGCTTAATTTATAAGCGGTTTTTGTTGTAAATAAAACATTGTCCCACTTTAAGAGTTGTTTTCTTTGTTGTAGATGCGAACACAACAACAACAAAAACCCAGAACAACTATAATATGTGTACATCGTACAAATATTTGCTCTGTATGGCGATCGAACCCACAACTCGTGACGTAGCAGCTGATCACTCACCACTAAGCCATTTGATTAGTTTTCGCCAGGTGGTGATTAATAACGTGGCATACTAATAATTATTAATAATTCATTTTGGAAAGATTTATTACATGTTATGCCTAGGTCTAAATGTTAAAGATCGTGCTTTTAAATTATATAAATATCTAATATTAATAAGTAAAATGATTAGTAGTAAAATTACCTACGTAGATTTTGTTACGTGGAAATAGGTAGTAGGTAGGGATAGGCAGAGAGCGACCGCGTCTGCTAAATAGAATAAGTTTAAATGGACGTTTGATGCCATTGTGTCAAACAATATCGTCAAAGACAATCGACACTGCATGATGCATATTTTGCTTCCAGGACTTGGGCCCCTTTAAGTGGAACTATATACAAATGTATGTAAGTATTAGTTATTCTGTGCCTTTGTGGCGTCTGACAAGATTGATTACCTGGCACCTATTGCAACTTGACGTGAGTGAACAACCTGCAGCGATGTGCCAACTTAATTGTGACTGGAATACTGTTTAAGTTAACAAGTGCATACAGTCTGTAGTAATAAAGAATGGTCGTCAAAACGTTTACACGATGGGCCATTGTGTGAACTTAATAACAATATTCGCATTATCTGAGAGTCAAAACTTTATTTATGTAAGTTGCGTTGTAGTTATCGCCGTCTGTTAGTATTATGCCATAATAATTAATATCGAGAGGTAGTTTTAAATGTTAAATATATCTGGAGATTACGACACAGCGCCATCTAGTTACGAGCTAAGGTACGAGGCTTGTGTTACGAATACTAGATGGTCGATACACTAAATAATTATATATTATTGTAAATACAGACATATTGTAATTGGTGAACTCCTACAAAAAGGTCAGGTACGCAGTACTCTTAACCGGCGCGCATGCATGACGAGATGTATGAATGTGGACGAGGTAAAAGTGGTATGCAGGGATCGTAGCGCGTGGCATTCTGTAGTTGCTATAAACCCCCTTGGGAAAAATGCGTGAATGTATGTATGTACAGACATATTATACAGAAACATGACTGAACTTCAGACTCAGGTCCAATTTCAATGGTCATTACAAAAACATTTGCTGCTACCGGAATTCGACCCCTACCACAGAAACCATTGCAAAAGAATCACAACTAGTGCTACAAAACCGAACATAATTCTGTTCAATACTTATGTGACTTTTAATCTACAAAATGTTGAGAATCATAGTCTTTGACTTCAATTAGATGCATTATTGATTGTTAACCTATGTCTCATTACATTATTTAAAGCTTATAGAACGTCGCTTCGTTTTAGTAGCTTTGATTGCAAAACATTTATTAAATTTACATTCACATTCACCTGTATTATTATGGTAATTTGGGGCAGGTAAGCGGTTGCTTCCAACTTAATTGAGGTTAATAATAATATTTTAAAATTGATTAACTATAGACAAGATCAGAAGAATGATAGTTATTAAGTTTTGGTTCTATCTTCTCTCTCATTGATGAAATATAAAATATCTAAATCTAAATCTTCTAAAATTGAAGCTCAAACTGAATTATTTAAGACGCCGTAATTTTAAAGGCGTTTTAAATAGTTCAGTTTGAAATAAAAATCAATCAAGTTCAGCCTTAATTTGTCTTACGATTCAGAAAGGTATTCAACAGAGCCTGAGATAAATGCCTTTGAAAAAGCCGCAATCATTTTTACAGGGAAGGTATTTGGATCGTTTGAAGTCATCACATCATCACATCAACCGTTAGACGTCCACTGCTGGACATAGGTCTCCCCCAAGGATCGCCACGACGACCGGTGATGCACCGCCCGCATCCAGCGGACCCCAGCGACCTTCACCAGGTCGTCAATCCACCTTGCCAGGGGCCTGCCCACGCTGCGTCTTCCAGTAGGTACGTGGTCTCCACTTGTTTGAAGTAAATAACTTAAATACGTAAAATATTTGACAGCCACTGTCAGGCCTTGATGTTGCACGTATTGCCTGACTGTCAGAAATAATGATGCTACGCCATCGCCGCTTACCTACAAGGATTAAGATTCTGTGCCTTGTGATTGCAACACTGATGGGGGCTTATTTAAATCTAGATACTACTATACTTTACTCTGCCTAACTATCAAACTGCTGAACAAATATATTAGGCATATAAATTTCACTTTTTTCACTCATTGGGCTTTACATATACATACTATTAAGTTATATCTACTTTATACGCTCCTTAAAATCTCCTTAGAGTAAGATACATCTCTTCTGCTGAAGTTTTTTGTGTGGTTACTACACCCATACATTTATCTAACATCATCACGCCTTTCGTCCCCGAAGGGTTAGGCAGACCCGCCCACATTTCACCGTTATGTTTAAGCCATTAATCGGGCACAAATCCAAATTCTAAGCTGCTACTGTGAATTTCTTGTAAAAACCTAATAGCACTTTGCTCGACCTGGTAATCGAACCTAAAACCTTTTATTCAGCAGCCACACTTACGGCCACTAGACCAGAGAAGCAGTTGCTTGTATATAAATATCAGCTTACAAATGTAGGTATGTATGTATCAATAGGTATAATAATATACTTTTTTTATCGCGATCTATCACTATCAAACAATGATAACAAAATATAATACCAGGATCCAGGATAAAAAGCCCCAGCTCCATTTACGGATAAGATAAACCATAGCCAATATTTTAACGCCAGAGATAAAATCGAAGCATAGATAATTTATTGTGCATACCGAGGTCGTAAGTCGCCAATATTTTGCAACGATTTGTACTTATTTAACTTCAAGGCAAAATTTATATACATTTTATGCTATTTGTTGTATTTATCTTAATTGAGAGGTATCTTTATGTGTGATGCTAATAACGTCTGTATTGAAACTAAATTTTTAATTCTGTTTCATTTAGCTGACTCTATTTTTTTTTCTCCACAATATTATAAATTCGAGTGTGTCTGTCTGTCTGTCTACTACCTCCTTACGCTATAACGTTGGACCGATTTAGATGAAATTTTGTATTGAGATAGTGTGGGTCCTGGGAAAGGACATACGATAGTTTTAGTCCCGGAAATCATCCTTTAAAAGGGCGAAAAGGGGGGTGCAAATTTATATGCGGAATCAACATTGTATTTCTTAAAAGAGGGTAAAGATTAGGCAGATTAGGTATAAAATCATATACAATATACAATTACCTACTAATGTGACAATCCAGTCAGTCCAGCGGTAGTTAACACTGCCTTCTGTGCTAAGGGTCCCGTGAAGCGCGAATGAGTCATGGATATATGTATAATATGTATGTATTTACAAAAAAAAATGTATATATGTAGTCAGTAGTATCAACCAACTAGTATCCGTAACACAAGACTAGTTGCTTAGCTCGGAACTAGGTGGCGCTGTGTGTCATAATGTTCAGGAATATTTGTTTATTACCAAATTGGTACTTCATCATTAAAGTAGAATCCCGATTCAAATCGATACCTCTATAATTAAATTCCAAATATTTATATAAGGTACACCGGTAGCCGGCAAGAGGCATATAACACGGGCCGGCACGGAAAGTGAAAGTAGCTTACCTCGAAGTCAGCGCGGTCCCTCACCACCATCACTTTTTTGAAGAAAATCTGGGGCATAATGTCACCTCCGACCCGCTGTCACAACACAACACTAATGTCAAAATTATCCGAATAACAAATCGATTCAAAGTTTCGATTGTTTTTTTATCTGTGTATCACAAAATCACTTTTGTTTTTGTTTACAAACTCAATGTCATG
Organism: Craniophora ligustri; assembly: GCA_905163465.1. NCBI lineage: Eukaryota > Metazoa > Arthropoda > Insecta > Lepidoptera > Noctuidae > Craniophora > Craniophora ligustri. The sequence goes on from LR990963.1 coordinate 2,278,826, forward strand.
GTCAGATTCTTTTTTCAACAAAAAATTGGCGCGTTTTTTTTTCAGGCACAAGTCAAATTTTAGTAATGTTTAATAATAAATTTGTTAGCGTTCAAATTTATGCTTTAGTGGTGAAATTTGAAATAAGAATGCGATTTGTACGCAAACTATTCCCTTCTAACACTTTGTAGGCAACTAAACCACGCAACAAGCATAATGTTTATAAGTAAGAAACGTTGACTTGACTAGGACTGTCGCAATCGCAACATTAGCTCCACGGCGCTGCATTCCATCAAAACTCCTTATTTATTGAGCAGTAAGGTGGAAAATTGCATGAAGTACTTAGAATTCTTACAAGTGCCAACTTTGTCTATTTCTAGGTGCAATACACGTTCAATACGTGCAGATTGGATTTACGATAGTATTGCATTAATATCATGATGGTAGCCCGTATAATTAATGATGGCGGCGAAGGCAGAAAAGCGTGAAAAAAAGATTAATTTTTATTTTACGTTGTAAAAGAGGTCTGTTAGCGGTTTTGCCTTTCGTATACTTGGGCAATAGAACACCGCAGCCACCCCGTTCAACCTTAATGATTCCAATAACTACTACATAAGCAAGATGACATTTACACGTGCTAATGTGTGCGTGAACAAAATGACAGCTGCGAAGTACAGAATACAGATGCCGATAAATTTTATTGAATTGAAAGTTAAGTTTTTTTTTCGGATTTTATTATTAAATTTTTTATGACGTCATATTTCAGATCTTTTATAACATTCATTGGCGTGTGACGTAATATTAATATATTTTCTGCAATTAAGTCCGTAAAAAGGAGTTTTATTGCAATGTCGAGTATTCCCGTAAGTGTAAGAAGTTACGTATTTCGATGTAAGAAAATTTGTCGTATTTTGAACTTTATAAACACACATAACGCATTTCACAGCTATGTTTTTTTACGACATCTAAATAATCTCAAAAATATTGGACGTTTGTTTATTCCTTGGCTCTGATCTGTCACGTAGTCAACTTCAACTGTCACTACTTTCAGTTACATTTGAATTGCAAAGAACTGAGATTATACTTCTTTTGATTGGCAACAAATAAACGATTACGTTTATTTATAATTATTCTATGCCAATAGGTAGAAATCCATTAAAATCTTAGGCAATTGAAACTTAAAATCTATGTTCTCTTATTGGGCTCACTAAATAGAATGCTTGAATCGCGACCGAATTTACAAAAACAAACGCCTAGACCCGAAACCACTAAAGAACTATCTGCACACCGTACAGAATATTTTCCCTTGAGGAGATGAGACGGTACAAAAGACGATCGTCGTTGCCATGAATATGAGTAAGTATATGAACATAGGTCTCTTCATACTAAACTTTCAATACCAGATAAATTCTATGGTAGCGATTTTATAGCCACAGGCTCCACGGGTTTAATTCATCCGGTTGAGTTTTAGTATTTACTCGAAGTAAAGGTATAATACCGGTTGATTTCCGCGTGCCTTTACAAGAAATTTACGTTCAGAAACCGGTACTACGACGAAGTACTGTACAGTTTCCGATCGATTTTATTATTAGCCTCCTTTATCATAAATATTTATCTTTCTATTTCAACATACATTCTAGAACATTAGTTTTCCTTGATAGGAAATCAAACCTTCGGTTTATAGTTACTATACAATGTCCTTACGCGCCCTTTTAGGTCTATGAGTTACAGCATATGAATAATAAGTTCCTAGTTATGTCTGACCTTTTTGGAACTACATCATATATTTATCAGGACTTTCTTAAAACCATCTGCTTGTGAATAAGAACAACTATATGTAATTGAGGTGAATAAGTAACGTACTCCAGCAAATAGAGATTAGAGTGCATGGGACTTGACTCACAAGGAGGCAGCCAGGCGAGATTAAGGAAGAACCAATGCGACTCGAAGAATGAGGTTTTGAAGAAGTACCGTGGTTACTAGGCTGAATGTTGGGCAGGGGGAAGTTAGGTTGGGGATTATGTCGGCCCACTGAATGGCTTCAGAGTAGACGAATGGCACATTTACGTGTGTGTACTGCACAGCGAGATTTATAAGAGAGCCCATAACAATCTTCCCTACGATGTTGCTTTTAGCTATTGGACATGTGAGTTCCAGTTGGTCTCTTAAGACGGTAGTCAGAGCCTCCGTTTATGTAGTAATGGTGCCCAGGGTGAATGAATTCAATTTCTGTACTTCTAGAGTACTCACTCTAGGACCTCTAGGATCTAGGATTTGACCTCTAGGACGAGTGTCCTAGAGGTCAAATGCCTTTTGGATGTTTTAGAAAAGCAATTAAGGGTGCATTAAACTGTGAAGCCAAGCCAACATAATTTGAAGAGAGAACCCATTTGCCATCAAAAGGCGTAAGTATTGCGCGTAACAATACTACAAATTGACACTCAGTTAATGTAACAACGTCAGTAATTAAGAGTTACGGCACAGTTCTCTGAGATTCGTGAGAAAATGCGCAATACCGCGGTTTGTACCAATAAGTATCTGCCAGTAACTATCTATCGACGCTTATTGATATCGGCTTCTTATTGAATGCAATCAGCATTGTCTTCCTATTTTGGACTTGTCGTTAGTGTGTGTTTGGTGCATGTGTATTGATTGTGAACGTGTGTGTTTATTCTTTGAATTACCTAGTAGCCTCGAGGGTGACAGATTGACAGGAAGGAACGTAGCCTGCTCAGAAAGTAAGAAGATTAAAATTTGTTTGACAAATCCTCATTACCTGAGCTAAGGCTATTAAGCACGGTCCGCTCCGATCATCATATGAAAAACTGAACGAGTGAGAAAGAGACGCACTAATTATATTCATTGCAATTGTCACTTGTTCAATGCGCAACTCCACAGTTTTAATGTCGGCATTAAAAACGTGACTGGTAGACTGTACATGATTTCTATTGGTAATAATATTTTCTAACCCTAGGTACCGAAATTATTTTAGGATGGAAATGAAAAATAAAATAAGTAACCGATTATAATATATTCCAAATTCAGGACCTTCTAGAGCATACATTATCTTTAAAACAATTTGAACTGCTTGACACATGTTTAAAGAATTTACTTGTCAAAACAAAAGCGAAACAGACCACCTTATAAGTTGGCAAAGGTGTCTAACATTCAGCCACAAGTAAGGCACAGACAAGCATTGTGAACATGCTAATCGAGTCAACCAAAAAAAACAATACTTAATTGTATAGGAGAAAGTGCTAATACGTTTTGAATTTAAAATTGTTTACCAAAATATGCGCGTGCGACGTTTGTATTCACTATTGTTATTGTTAAATTCTCGAAACCGATATTAATATTCTTTATTGGAATAACAATCTAAATCTGTGATCTCATTGAGGCCGAAAACAGGGGACAACTGAAATATTTCGTGAAGTTTCAATGACTTCTAGACAATAGTTAGGTACTTGAAAAAAATTCTATGCCCATTATCTTTAAATATAAAAAAAAGAATAAGTTGGATGACAAATTTTGACACGTCTATGTAACACAACACAGTTTGTCAGAGGAAAGCGTGGCAGTGTACCTACAGCTAAAAAAGTAATGTGTACCATAAATTCCCAAAATACTATCACACGGATTTTGTATATTTAAATGGGGCTTTGTTTATGATGGTTTAGTTGTTTTTTTATAGGGCTAGGACGTAGGTCCTCGCAGTCACGTAATAGTAATAATTGTTTATTGGTTTTACGTGACGGGTCATTGAATGTTCATTACAATGTCTACGGCCGACGCTACTCAATAAAATATTGTCCTAGGTGTCAGTGAAAGCTATTGATGGGTTCTGCTTTGACACAATGACTTTAAAAAGACAATGGGTCGACTAGTACTGTATAGGCTCTTTCTTCATTAAAAAAATCACACGGAACTGAAACTAAGGAGTTCTTAAATCGTACCCTATTCAACAATTTTTCTTTAAACATTTATCCTTATTTTAATTGGGAAAATAATGTGAAATTATTTATATAAAATAAAATATGTTTATTTTACATGATGTAATTATTTATTATTAATATGATTTTATTATTTACAATCACCTTTATCCATTGTTATATTTTCTTTCATGCATATGTACGGATAATAAAGTGGGCTAAAATATTGTTATCTAGTATTGTACTTGTTACTTAAGATATTGTAGTTGTTTTGGTCTCTGCATTAAATTAAATAAATGATTAAGTAATATCTTTTATTTTATTATTTTTGTACTTAGGCTTTCTTCTACCATGATCGTTAGGTAAATATCTAACGACGTAATACATAAATTTTAGACAATTGGTTTCTTACGAGCTAAGTATTTCAACCAGTTTAAAAAAAAGCTTGGGCATGTTGAAAGGATAGGATAGGCGATTGCCGAAAGGAATTTATAAGGCGGATGTCAGTAAAAAACCCGGCAGGGGGCGCATTGGAAGGACGTAAACCGACCTAATTGGTGAACTCCTTCAAAAAGGTCAGGTGCGCAGTACTCGTAATCGGCGCGCGTGCATGATGAGGTGTATGAATGTGGACGAGGCAGTGGTACCCAGGGACCGTAGCGCGTGGCATTCTGTAGTGTCTGCCAACCCCTATGGGATAAAGGCGTGAGTGTATGTATATATGTACAAAAAAAAGACGAAATAGCCTAACTTTTGATCAAAATCAAATAACCCTCTATTTGATTTTGATAAAATAAAAGCAATTTGAATACATAATTATAATTATTCAAAATATCAATATGCCTAGACAGGAAGCCGACTAAACACTGTTGAAAGATGTTAAATAATTAATTAATGAATAAGAAAGCGCATGTTTTTAGAAATCTTAAAGTTTAAGTATGTATGAACGGCGATTAGACACGCAAAATTATGGATCGTTAGACCAAGCAACTATTAGTAATTTTATCCATATGCATTATGAAAGAGTTAGTACCTAAGTATGTATTTACATGAGATAATTTTTTTATTGTATGACGATAATAATAATATTACTGTGACATTAAATTGAGTTTTAATGTAGCAACGAATCCTAATTTCCGATTGTTTCGAACAATATTTTGTCTAGATATTGTATTTTTAAACAATGTTAACAAACCTTCATAGTGATAATTAATTGTACAATTAAGCGATAGAATAGAAATCTGGCGATTTTTTGCGGAATTTTATTTTGTTATGCTTAGAGATATACATAATATATACAATGTTACTTGAAATCTTTGTAGTTATATATTTTTGTTGTTGTTTTATTTATTTAGAGTATATGTTCGGTGATGAGCACAGATTATAAACTGGTATAGCTTAAGGCACTCGTAAAATGTATCATCATCATCAACAACCAACGAGTATTTTGTAGTCATTAACATATAACATATAACATACAACCCATTAACGTCCCACTGCAGGGCACGGGTCTCTCCTCATTTCGAGAGAGATTAGGCTATAGTCTCCACCACGCTAGCCTACTGCGGGTTGGCAGACTTCACATGCCATCGAGAAAATATCTCAAGCATGCAGGTTTCCTCTCGATGTTTTCCTTCACCGTTTGAGTATGTAATAAATACGCACATAACTTCCGAAAAGTCAGTGGTGCGTGCCGTGGGTTTGAACTCGAGACCTTTGACATCTCAGTCCAATGGTCTTACCGCTAGGCTACCACAGCTATGTACACAGTAAAATGTATACTCATTAGGAATCTGCTCACTTACTACCATCGATAGATTGATGATAGATATTTAGTAGAAGAATCATACTTTCACAGAAAAAGTATCACTTTTTCTTTTCTTTTCTTTTCTTCTCTCTGATGCAATCAGACAGCTATAAGATTGAACGTACCATGACGCCTGTTGTCCCCGAATGGTTAAGCAGAAGTGTACTAATGTAGACCCATATTTCGCCGGAATATTTTGGCGAGCCCTTTGCGATCAACTGGGCACAAATCCAAACTCCGAGTTCGTATTGAGAATTTCATAGAAAAATCCAACAACAATGCACCTGGGAGTTGAACCCAAGACCTCTTGTTCAGAGCAGTGATACATACAACTACTAAACTAACGTGGCAGTCAAATAAAGTTAGTTGGTACAACAATGTATTAATTATGCAGCAACCGAGAAAACGCAAACGCAACTGCTGAGCACGAAGAACTGAGTTGGATTTCCAGAAAGAGCATTATTATTGGAACACTTATTAGGAAACCGTTAGGCATATGCTAGAACTTTTACCTCTGTTGATGGCGATATGTGCCTCTGACTATCTCTTCGATTCAGAATCGGCCGTGATTAATCTCTTCACAGAAAATGTACTTTTTAATGTGTGAGTGACGTCACGGTGAAATGATTTTACTAGATTTATGCGTCAGTGTCGTACGAGGGTCAAACTCATACTAGACAACAATTAAAAATACAACCTATACATATATAACATAAAGTACCAATTAATTTAATTATTGGGATTCTTGTTCAGTTAGAATTGGTTCAAGGTTACAAAGAAAACCTCGCAACACGGTAGGTAGTAATAAAATAATTTCTATTGAATGAATTTACTTCCTGTGCAATAAAAATATCCGTAATTAATGCGTAACAAATCGCATGATATCAAAACTGCAACTAAATTGACAATTACTTAATAGTAATTTTTTTTTGCTTCATTGCAAGTACCCTAAAAATAACTAAATATAAAAAAATGCTGGTAAGTACTTACAAAATGTTTATTTACATATGGCAATTTTATGTTTTGGCTAGTGTCAAAATTTAAAGCCAAACTTCATAATAATATAATGCCCCCTTCATTACTTCGATAAAGTTGACGGACTTCAATAAAACAATGGCACACATAAATTAAATTATATGTAGCATATGTATATTAAAAATATTACTCACATTCAAATCATATCCATTAGTAAACCATGAACGCTTGCGCATAATTACGCATTTTCTCTTGCATTTCGATAGGAAACTATCATTTTTGCGCGCAGAACGCCGGTTCACTACATAACGTTCCATGTTCACTTCACTGTCAACCGTCAATGTACAGCTTATGTTTAAAGTCAGGTTAAATCATTCATAAACACAACACTCACTTATAAAACACGATGGGCGCAGTCCGCGAGTGTGTTACAACTAAAACATAGAAAAAGATTCCAGCTACCTACCAAAATATTATAATAAAGTTATATAAAAGTAACGATGCACAGATAATTAATTACAGTAAGTTTGAATGGATTATCAACGAACGCGGCCTTTATGGTAGCGTTTCTAGTATAAACATTAGAAAGTCTAAACTTAAATTTGGAACGCGGAAAATTTAAAATAAGATTTTCGCGGTTCGCGCCGAACTCCGAGCGTTTGGGGACGTCGTCCTTTGACCGAACTTGCACGAGTAATATTATCGTTCGGTGCACAATTGTCGCCTTATTCGTATTACGGTATGTTGGAACGAATACGGGTGCGTGATTCGAATGCTGGGCTCATAGATTTTGATTGTCCCTCCCATACAAAACGGACAATAGGCACTCGATATGCGACGCGACCGCCATGACAGTCCTCTATGTCGTTTTGTCAGTAGGTAATTTTTATAACCCAAATACCTGATCAAGGACGTATGTGCGGCGTGTGGGAACTGTACCAGAAGAGAATTAAATGCCGAATTTAGATCGCGTCCTCATTCGACACAATTATAATTCAGGCCGGGTAATTTCTTGGACTGGCGGTGTTGAGTGTTCTACTTTAGGGAAAAATGAGAGCTACCTACCGCATACGTAGTGTAAATGGTTTATAGAGGCAACCAGACATTCTGAATTACACCCTAAGGTAAGATGTTAGCGTAGCATTTTTCTGAGCATAGGTAGATACCGTCGTTCATTGTTTATGATTGCAAGTTTTGACCTGACATATCTTTAAAAACAACATTTAGCCGGTAAGTATGTTCAGCTACTACTGAGAATCTCATAGTAAAACTTTTTACTTGACTCGGGAATTGAACCCAAGACCTCTTGTTCAGCAATCGCATTTACGACCACTAGACCAACGTGGCGGTTTAATGAAGTTATATTGTAGTAAATTTATATTTTTTAGGGTTCCGTACCAAGAGGTGCTAACGGGACCCTTTTACTAAATCTCCGCTGTTCGTCAATCTCGATCTTTCTGTCTGTCTGTCACCATGCTCTCGTGAACCGTGATAGTTAGACCGTCGAAATTTTTCCAGATCATGTATTTCTATTTATTTATTTATTAACTATGGACAACTTACAGCTAAAACAAACAGAATTAAAAATAGTATGTGTGACTGACAACCAATTAAAAGTCATCACTTCTAAAAACAGATTAGAAAGAAAAAGAGTGCGAGCAACACAACACAACCACAAAAAAGAAACTATTGCCGCTATAACAACAAAATATACTAAAAATAGAATAAAATTAATATTTAAGGGGGCTCCTAAAAAATAAACATGATTCACCGTGCTTGGGACGGAACCCTTCTTGCGCGAGTCAATATTTCAGATTAAAACTACTTCTGCGGATTTTAACGCATTTTACGTCTAACCGTAACAATAGATGCTTAGAGTATCCTAATTGTCAGAATTAAATAAAATCAATTTATTATTTACAGACCTACTGCGACAAACTCCGCAAAAAGTATTTAAATTTCAAGAGAATGTGTGAAAAAAAAGAACAATAATTGTTTGAAGACTACCTCACCCTAGACGTTATGGCGGTGCTAAAAGGCCTTAATAGTCGTAGAGTAAGGGTTACTATACAAATGCGACCAGAGTCCAGAAACGAAATGAGGTAGATAATCACAACAACCGTGGTAGGTTGTAACAGGAACGTAGCGACCTCTGGGCCAATGGTGTCGCAAAGGCGCAGACGAACTCGCCAGAAAGTGCTCCAGAATAGCGTCACTACCCTTCGGAGTCGGACATCTATGCATCCTGGTCACTAATAAAAAACACGCACAAGTCGCTGTAGTTTTTATTTATTCGTAATGAAACAAAAACTATGTAGTATACTACTCGCGAAGATTGTAGGCCACAAAAATAATAATAATTATATTTAGAAATATAGATGGCGTTACGCTATATTTATCTCGGTAAGACTATCAAATGGGAAAATATTATGTGATTTAGGAACTGCCTTATTAATTATAGAAGTAAATAGAACATGATAAATAACACGCAATCAATATAATTATGTTCCGATCATGACATATATATATGATATATTGGCAACATTGCATTGCTATTTTTACTAGCATTATTTATCCTAAAATGTCAAAACCAGAAATTGACAGCGATGGTTTTCAAAAAGTTAAATGTAAATCGAAACGATTGTCTAACAGGCCGACTGTAGTGCCAACAACAAACAAACAATTTGAAAAACAGGACGTATCTATAGACGTCGATAAAGCTATTCAGTAAGTTTAAGTTACTTACGACTGAAACTAATATCCATTTTGAGGTTATTTACAACCTATTTACAACTTTTCAGGCGGATCTACTGCGCCGTAGAAGATTTACGTCTCTCAAATTACTTAGATAGCGTAATAAAATCCGTGAGTAACACTTTACAAGGTAGAAAAGTAGTAGAAATAGTATGTCTTGGGCTTGGACACATTGCAGAGTGTAATATATCAAAATACCAATTGGCGCTTTTACTGTGTTTAAAAGAGCATTGTAACCCTCAAAAAGTTTTAGTACATGACCCTATATTTTATGAAAGTGAGTGTAAAGTTTTAAATAAGTTAGAACTTGAAGTTATACCTGAAAACAATGAAGGCAGTTATGTAATACCCGATAAAGGTGTTACGGTGGTTTATTTACCCCACTGTCCGAAACAGTTGACAAATAATTTTCTTTGGAGTAATTGGGTGCCTAATTTACAAAACTGTGTACTTATTTGTAACAGTTTTAACTCTCTTGCTGACAATCAGCCTAGTAGAATTCTTAGTAAAACTGTTCCATACATTTATAAAATATTTCCACACGTTTCTGAACTGTCATTGGAAAACACTTTTAAATTCAGTGATATATTTAATGATACAGCCATCCACCAATTTCCTAAAGACAAGTTAGACAATCTTGACTCTAAATTTTGGATAAAAGGTGATAGACCAACATACGAAAATACAGAAGAATTCATTACATCTGTAATGGTACAGAAGCTGACCATTTAATTTCTTTGAAGGTCGAATATGGCATCAATAACATCAAAGCCTCCTTTAGTGACACTGCGGAGACTATTATCAGAACTGCGCAAGCAGAACTCTACAAAGAAACTGGCTGATAATCAAATGGCCCAGTATATTTTGGGTCAGTATAGGCAGTACCAAACTACGGATCAGCAACTTTGCAAGGCTATTGACGAGATGCATTTCAAGGCTAAAACATACTGTGAATACCTGAGCAATTCAAGACTGTACAAAGAAATCAATTCTGAGTTTAAGGGAAAGGGGGAAAGGACCACTGAAGAGACCGCCAGGATGGTAGGATTCAAATTGCCACACGATCCTAAACCTTAACATAATAACAGATAAATCAAGATTGAAAAAGTAGTTAAATGGTGTAAATAAATTTTGTGTTGTTAACAAAGTCTTTTATTTGGAATACAATTTGTATAAAATATACTTAATTTACATTCAATACAAAAAAGAAGACATTGTTCATACATATTTAGTTTTTTCATACCCTGTAGTTTTCATTGTGAATTACCATACAAATGTTGTTGCTATAATTATGTACTTAGAATTTTCTCATACATCCTATCAAGCAGGCCATTTTACAACATGTAAAAGACTTTTATAATAGTAGATAAAATATTCTTTGCAATAATTTTATTTTTATTTCTTAATTACATTTTTATGAATAGCACTACATCTAAATAGTGGCCTGTACTTTCATAATTTCAAAGTTTCAAACACCTTAGCTATATACAATTTTCTTTACACTGTAATATACTTAAAATAATAATTTCTTTTTATAATCTCTATTGTGTGTATTGTCTTTCAATCAGCTTGGCAATGGTTTGCAACTGCATATTGCTGGTTCCTTCATATATGGTACCAATCTTGGCGTCGCGGAAAAACTTCTCTTGAGGGAAATCTTTTGTGAAGCCTACTCCTCCCATGAAGTCTATGCATTTCGATGTCAGCTTCTGAGCAATTTCTGCAAAATATTTTTTTTAATTTTAGATTGATTTGGATCAGGTACTGGAATAATTTTGTCATTGGACGCCTTATGATTAGTAGTGGCTAGTAGTATAGGATGAACTTTAGAATTTTTAAACTAAAATTGGCTAATTAAAATATTTTTCTTTAGATTTGTGTACAGTAAGTAGGTTGATGATAGCAACCCATTTATTGTATGACTTGTTTCTAGAAATCAACATCAACCCATTATTGTCCCACTGCTGGGCATGGACCTCCTCTCGTTTGAGAGGAATTAGGCTATAGTCCACCACGCTAGCCTACTGTGGGTAGGCAGACTTCACATGCCATAGAGAAAATCTCTCAAACATACTAGGTTTCTTCACGATGTTTCACTTCGATAAATACCTACATAACTTCCGAACAGTCAGTGGAGCGTGCCTTGGGGTTTGAACTCGAGTCACACCACTAGGCTATATCTAGAACTACTGAAATATATTTATGTGGCATTGTTGGAGGTACCTGAGGCAAAGTATTTCGCCATGGCAGCTTCCTTGACGAATTCCATGCCATTCTCCTTAAGCCTGGCAGCGTTATAGGTGAGCAGACGAGCAGCTTCCAGCTGAGTCTGTAGATGAGCGATCTGGTAGCTGATACCCTGGAGACAAGAGACAAAGGAATTAGTTAATCAGTTCCAGATGAGATAAATCATAATCACCCGCCCGTTGGTCGGCAACGGTAGCCTAAATAAGTTATCTCCTTAAGAGGTATATTACTTTGACATCGCTACCCGAGGCATTAGTTGTTATCTCATTGGTTCAGTAAATTCACTGGCTGTATTACACCCTTCAATGCAGCAGGCAGGGGCCGTTAGTGGAGTGACTATTCTGACAGCATGGGAATTCCATTTCCATTTTATCTCCTGAGTCAATTAACTTTTACCAAACTAAATAACTCACCTGGAAAGAGTAAATGCTCTTCCCGAACTGCTTCCTCTCGAGGGTGTAAGGGATGGTGGCATCCATACATCCCTGGCATAGCCCGATCATCTGGGATGCGATACCGATGCGGCCCTCGTTCAGGAAACCAGCTGCGTACTTGTAACTGGAGAAAAAGAATAGCTATTATGTATATCTACATTGTTTCCAATTTTGGTGCAATAACACTAAATTAATTAAATGGACAGCCAAAACAAAGCTTAAATAAGATGGCAGCATCTCCGGTTGTTCAAATTTCAACCAATCAACACCTGTGTGATATTGACATTTATAGCATTTATTTCAGTAAGGTTTCAACCACTAGGATTGCAGTGGGACAAGCGTAAGTGGCGCCAGTTGCGATCCCCATTTTATTTTTTATGACAAACCTTAGGTTGATATCTACATACATATTTTGTGCGAACTCAGGAGCTCTAGGATATTGTACATCATCTACAGCCAAAACTACAAAGTCTAAGAAGCTTTAATTTGAATTAGGCCTATAGGTTTATTTCATAACTTCATATTATGAGGTGGAAGCCGTGTGCAACAACTAGACGATCCAAAATAGTCTTGGTGACCGTCTAGTAGGTTGGTTATACTTGGTTGAAGAAGACATAATTCAAAGTAATATCATTACTTACCCTTTTCCATATTCTCCAAGAATGGCACTCTCGTGCACCTTGACGTTATCGAAGTGCACCATGCAGGTACCTGATGCCCTGATGCCCAGCTTGTTCTCGGGTTTGGCCACTGATAGGCCGGGAGTTTCCCGCTCTACAATGAAGCAGGTAATGCCTTTGTAACCCTGCAAATATTGTATCAGGTATTAGCTACTGTCGTTCTTCCTTCGTGTCAATGGTTCTATTTATTAAGAACTTTCGTCTTATCGCAAATGGTATCTATGTTATCCCGACTACACATGAATGCCTCAATTAGGACAGGTCATCTCAAAGTATCTTTCGTCATCATCATCATAATAATATCAATCTTTAGACGTCCACTGCTGGACGTAGGTCGGTTCAGTTTGCCGGGAGCTTACCCACAACCCACCAAAATGCTTTGTGCATCTTAGGCTCTTCTCAAAAGACCATTTAATATATTGCCTTAAATAATGTATGAATGACTAGTATATGTATACGATAAAAAGACCTGATAACATTTACGACAATATCATTTAACTCGTAACTTAACTTTTCGAGCGTTGGACAAATATGAGCTGATGAGGATGAACATAATAATACTATTTTACCTTAGAAGGGTCAGCGTTAGCCATAACAAGGAAAACTCCAGCGACGTCAGAGTTTGAGATCCACATCTTGGAGCCGCTGATAAGGTAATGGTCACCGTCTTTTTTGGCTACAGTCTTCAGAGCAAAAGCATCAGATCCCGAGCTCGGTTCCGTCAAGCAGAAACTTCCAGCCTGAAAATAGTGGTGAAAAATATTGAGATACTTACTGAAAACATATTCTAAGGTAATTTGAACCTTATGTTCCTACAACTGGAATTCACCATTTAAATTGTAACGACCATAATTTGATTCTGGGAATAGTTGCCCACTTCACTAAAGAGCGACTACCGTAAATGCGTAAGAGATTAAAATGAAACGTAGATGAAAGCTAAACATTTTTTTTCAAGATCAGCAGGGTATTTTTTTTTATGTCCCAAGGGTTGGCAAACTAGCATACGCCCCGCCTGATGGTAGATAAGCGGTAACCGTAGCCTATAGACGTTTGCAACACCAGAGGTGTTCGCGCATTGCCGACCCTGTCGAAACCGTTTAAGTTTCTTAAAATAAGAGAGCAATTAAACTGACAGCAAATGGAATTCCCATGCCGTCAGAATAGTCACTCCCCCAACGAGCTCTGGTAACCTCTGGTATCTATATTCTTTATCTAGTCCAATCAGATAGCGGACAAGTGTACCTAAGTACTAAATATTTACGTCATTTCGGTTTCAATACAAAATACACGAAAGATAAGCCTCATTATCGCTGTCTTGATGATCTTTGAACTGTATTAAGACCAGTCAATTTATTGAGTTGATACTTAGCCAAAAAGTAATGTAAGACCGAAGTGAACTTACGTATTCCGTACAGAGTTTTGTCAAGTACTTCTGCTTCTGTTCTTCAGTACCAAGCTTCATGAATAGCGAGTTGACGAGCGTGTTGTGGATGTCCACGTATGCTGCCACGGAGGGATCCACCCTTGACAGCTCCTCGACGACTAACATCATCGTGAGGAACCCGCAGCCGGAGCCGCTGTATTCTGTGGGGGTCTCTATGCCCATCAGCTGTGAATGTTGAAAACGTTGTCATAATATATCCATACTAATATTATAAATGCGAAAGTATGTCTGTCAGTTCCGTCTACGCTTTAACCAATGAACCGATTTAGATGAAATGTAGTATGGAGATAGAGTCCCGAGGATGGGCATAAGATAGGTTTTTTCCCGGAAATTATTTATAAAAGTGCGAACAGTAGGGTAGGGTAGAATGCTTAATAGATTTGTATGAAATTTTGTATATTGTATAGTTTGGTACAACTTGAGAGATAGGATATTTTTTATCGCAATTTGTAATCATAATACATATTTAATTGTTTCCATTTCCATTAGCTTTATATATACGCTGATGTATGTATAGCGATGATATAGTTGTTAGATTAGAGATTCAAATGCCAGTTGTTTCCCTTTAAACTTACACCGACTAGATTTTATCTCCTAATATTTCAACCCAGGTAGTACATAAATATCTATTTATCTGGCTTAATCAGCACAGGTACGAGTACCTATAGTATTATATTATCTGTGGCTTATGTAAGCCATATATTCAAGTTTGAATGTCAACAAGTTGTTATCTGACATGATATCTGTACTATAAACTTTTATTATCACTTTGGACTATGGAAATATATTATTGGGGGTATTTACTATGTTATGCAGATAAATAAAAGAGCTCAGACCTTATATAAATATTATTAATAAGTATGTTTAGTACTTCTTTCATATAAATTTGAATAGAAAAGGTCCCAAAATACATCCTTGTGGAATTATGTATATTTTAAATGATTGCATATGATGGAGAGTGATTTTATTGTATTCTTTAGAGTATGTCATCTATATAAGTAGGCTATTTACATACATAGCATTATTTTTACAGAGAATACCATGGTCAAACAAGCAGAACACCTAAGAACCCGTTATGAGTACCAACTGACTTACCGAAAGTAGCTAGTAAATACCTACTGAAATTGTCTTTGCAATATTCTTTTATACAACTTACAAGTCTTTAAAAGGGGAGACTTCTCTCAATACTCAATTTTTTATTGCATTCCATGGTAATTTTACAGATGGACTTAAATTAAAAACAGATCATCATGGACCCTGTCGGGCACAGCAAAGTAAAAACATTTTAGGAGAGAGGAAGAGGGCTATTTTATTCTATATACAAGTATTTGTTTATTTAATGTTTATGTTATAATATTTTATGTAATGTGTATATATAATATATATATATGTATTTTTGTATATATATATATATAATATATATTATAATATATTGCAGATGTATATACATATATGTACACAATATATATATATATATCTATATATACATATTTTAGTTATGTTTATTATATGAGATGTATACTTACCTATATAATAAAATGTTTAATGTGTTATTATGTAGTTAGATTAATTGTCATCCAAGAATTCCTTTATTGTGTAGTAGCATTTATTTAATAGAAAAGATTTTAACTTATTTATAAAAATATTTGTTTTATTTTGTTCTTTAATATGATTTGGTAATTTATTATAGATTTTTATGGACATAACTAAAGGACTAGATGAGTGGATTTTAAGACGGGATGTTGGTAGATTTAATCTATTTTTGTGTCGTAGTGTGTATCTTGTTTGTATTTCTTCACGGGTGTTATAGAATTCTGGGTGTTTTCGGACAAATTTACTTATTTCTAGGATGTATAGGCAGGTAAGTGTGAGTATTTTATGTTTTTGGAATAATGGTTTACAGCTATCTGTTTGTTCGATATGAGTGATTATTCGGATTAATTTCTTTTGTAATGTAAAAATGGTAGATGAATCTGTGCTATTTCCCCATAGGATAATACCATAGCTAAGCCATGCTTGTGCATATATGCATAGTAGGTGACCAGTGCTGTTTGTAGGTTTGTGGTTTTTTTAATTTCGCGTAGGGCATATGAGAATTTTGAAAGCTTTGTTCGTATTGTTTGTATATGAGATTTCCAATTTAATTGAGTGTCTATAGATAATCCGAGTAGAGTGAATTTATTTACTTGTTCTAATTTTGTGTTTTTGAATGAGAAATTAAGTTTAAGTGGGGCTTTTTGGTGGGGATGAAAAGTAATTAGTTTAGTTTTTGTATAGTTTATTTCGAGATTATGGTTGTCCATCCAGTTTGTAACTGTAGAAAGAAGGCAGTTTAGTTAGTCGTTTATATTTATTGTGTTATGGCATGGGATGTGCAATGAGATGTCATCTGCAAATAGAACACACGGTCCGTTTATCATCTTAGGAAGATCATTTATGTAGATAAGAAATAAAAGACATCCTATTACACTTCCCTGTGGGATTGACGCGTTAACTGCTCGACTTTCAGATCTTATTTTTTCTATTTCTTTAGAGTGGCTATTGAAATATTCAATTTCTACTATCTGTTCCCTGCCCTTTAAGTACGATGCAAACCATTCATATGCCTTTCCTCGTATTCCAATTCCATTTAATTTGTCTAGAAGTATTTTAAATTGCACTTTGTCATACGCTTTGGTCATATCGAGTAGTATGCCTATGGCATACTTCTTGTTATTTATAATATTTAAGGCTTGTATATATTTATAGACTGCCAACGTCGTAGATCTGTTTTTACGGAAACCGTTTTGGCAGTCATCTAATATTTTATATTTTTCGCAGAAAGAATAAACACGGTTACACATGGCTTTCTCAAATATTTTGGATGCGGTAGGTAATAATGCGATGAGGCGGTAGTTGTTTGGGTCTGTCTTTTCATTTTTCTTGTGTATAGGTTTAATTAAAGCTTTTTTTAAATCGTTCGGGAAAGCTCCTTCTTCGAATGATTGATTAATTAACATAAAGAACGGTAGGGTAAGTTCGTCTGCACATTCTTTAAACAATAATGGAGGAAGTTCATCTACACCAAAACTCCGTTTATTTTTTAGATTTTTTATTATTATATTTACTTCGAGGGAGTTGACCGGGCTGAGAAACATTATGTTTTCTGTAGGGCACACCACAGGGGCTTCTTTTGGCGAGTAATCGAAAGTTCGGTTGGTTTTCTCACCAATAGACGCAAAGAAGCAGTTGAATATATTAGCTATTTGTTTAGGTTCGGTAATTAAGTTATTGTTAGTTTGTAGTTTTATGTTACGATTTTCTTTTTTGGTTGTTTTGTTTGTTCTCTCGTTAATTATACTCCACATGGTTTTAACTTTATTCGTTGATTTATTAATTTTATTTATATATTGAATTCTTTTTGCTGTTATTACAGGTTTTTTCAGGGTTTTTTCGTATTTTTTATAGTATTGTAATAAAATGGAATCGTTTGTTTTTAATGTCAGTGTTTTAAGTAGTCTTTTGTTTTTACAAGATAATTTTATGCCTTTGGTAAGCCAGTGCTTTTTATATTTCATTTTTAATTTTATGTTGTGAATAGGAATACATGTATTTAATAATTTTTTTAATAGTTTATTGAAAGCTTTATAGTTTTCATCTATATTTTTATTATTTTTTATTATTTCGTTCCAATTTTGTTTTTTTAATTCAGATTTGAATTTTTGTATGTTTAAGGTGTTATATAATCTTTTTTTTGTGTACCAGTTTATTTGTTTAGTGAAGCTGTTTAATTTTAAATGCAGAATAGTTGCACAGTGGTCAGAAAAACCTAATTCCTCAACAGTGGTGTAGTTATTCTTAATATCAAAGTTTATAAAAATCAAATCTAAGCATGTTGAGGTAGTTTGGGAAATTCGTGTGGGATCTTTTATAAGTTGTACAAATTTATATTCCAACATAAGGTCCAGAAATGATTTTTTTTTTAAATTGTTATCTAAAATGTTAATGTTTAGATCTCCTCCTAATATAACGTTATACTTTCGATATTTGTTATTTATATAATACATAATTTGTTTTAATTGACTATTAAATACGTCTTCCTCTCTTCTATTCCAGTAAATAGTTACTATTAATGTATTTGTCTTAGGTAGTTCTATAGCACATACAATATTCAATTGACATATCTCTAATATCACATATTTCGTTAAATTCTATATGGTCCTGTATTAAGATGCATACACCACCACCTCCTCGAGAATGGCGACAGTAAGATGCTGCTAAGGTATACCCACTAAGATATACATTGTCTTGTTTATCTTGCGATAGCCAAGTCTCACATAGGCATATAACATTATATATTGGCTTTTCATTGATAAATGCTTCAAGTAGGTGAAATTTATTGCAAATGCTTTGTATGTTCTGAAATAGGATCTTAAATGGTTGTTCTATAGTTTCGAAATGTATTTTTTTCTACATCATCTCTATTTATATATGTGTTGTCTTGGGTTTGGATCGTTATGTCGTTTTCTATGTTCTTGTATATATTTGTGTTTTCAAGGTTTTTGGTCGTCTCTTCTCTAACTAGTACTCGTATTCCGTCTACATATAATTGGTTATTTCTTATAATCGCATATTGGCCGTTTTTACGTGCTTTAAGCATTTCTTCACGAAGTAATTTTCTTTCCTTTCGTGCATCTTCGTTTAAGAATTCGAAAACAAATAGTCTAGTTCCATGGAAATAGTTTTTATTTTCTATTATATATTTAGCCATTCTTTTGCTTAAGAGCTCAATTACTAGGGGTCGGCTTTTTGAGCTATTTCTTCCCATTCTATGGGTTTCCTCTATATATCCTGTTAGGTCTACGTGTAGGATTTCGTGAAAGAGCTCAATTAATCTGCTGTGCAAATCACAGTCAGACTCTTTGTATTGTTCAGGAAAACCGTAGATTACGATTTTCTTTGAGTTGTTGTCTGTATATTTCGTTTTTGTATTTGGTAGAGATTTAAATTGTTTTAACTCATTTTTGAGTGATGTGTTCTCTTTGTTTAGTTCTTCTATTTTTTTATTAATAATTTCTATGTCTTGAGTTATGTTTTCATTTTCTCTCGCTTATCAAAAACTTATATTATAAATAGGTATTTGATTGTTAAACTTACGCCATTGTCAAAAAGTAATTGTCTGATGCTGTCATCTATGCGGTGTTCATCTTCCATTTTCTTGACTAGTGGAGCAATCTGTTCCGTCGCCAGTTTTCTGACTGTAATAGAAACATATTTCTATTTAGAAAAATACTGTTTACCTACATGGGAATCTCCATACGACCATCATCATCATCAACCCAATTAATGTCCCACTGTTGGGCACCGGTCTCTTCTCATTTGAGGCATAAGGATATATTTATGTAGTCCATCACTGAATGCGGGCTGGTAGACTTTAGACACCATCCAGAGAATCTCTCTAGGTATGCAGTTTCCTCACAATGTTTTCCTTCACCGTTTGAGTATGTGATAAATACGCACGTAACTTTGAAAAGTCAGTGGTGAAGCGTGACTTGGGATCGAACTCAGCACCTTTGAGTTTACAGCCCACTGGTAACACCACTAGGCTATCACAGATCTTAATCTTATCTCCATAGTGCACCTTACTACTTTAAAACCTTTTTACTTTCTACTTTTAGGTATTTTAGAATGATTCTAATATAATTAGTGGCTGACCCGAACCCAGATTTACATCCGAAACCGATTTAAAATTAATATTGTATAGTGAAATTAAAGATTAAATTGAAAAAGATTGAGCTAATAAAATCTTTGGTAAGACATCGCAATCATATAATATTTTTGAATAATATTCTTATTACCTAATCGATTGTAAAATTATTATTTTATCCGTCAATAGTTTTTTGTTCAAGTGTGGTTCAAAGGTTAGTTGATTACCAGATCCAACAAAATTCTTAATATCGAATGGAATAGTAGAGACTTTACATGTTTCATATTTTCATGGTAATTTTGGATGATATCATATTTTTGACATCCTAGACTGTAATAAGTACAGTCTATTATAGAATAATTTAAAGCCAGACCTACATTTTCAGCTATAGGAGGTTTTTTAGCCAACTAAGCTACTGACTATCTTGCGTTTTTTTTTTCAAAGTATCTTTATTTTTACCCTTCTAATCTTTCCGTTTTCTGCAGTAATCCCAATACAAACGGTTCGTCTTCCTCTAGAGCAAAATAATCTTGAAAATCTTACTTAAATCAATTTCGAAATGGTTGCATAAATGAGCGTTCTAGCATGTATTGTATATACATGTTTTAAACCGTGTCATGATACGGTTGTTACGGGGTGTACCATTCATTAACTAAATACCACGTTATTCTGGTTTATCTAACCACTAGCGTGTGCATCTATGTACTGATATACCTATTTTTTTGTTCTTAAGATACTTGCTAGCAAGAAATAGCTAATGAAATAGAACTAAGTCCTCTTTTAATTTTTTTATGTATGTTCGGACATAACTCGTCAGGTATTGGATTTGGATGGGTCTTTTTTATTCGAAGATTTAGGTAAAAAAATTTAATTAAATGTTATCGCGTTATATTGATATTATTTTTATCTCGACTTGCATCCTTTACAGCATCAATACATATGTACTGCGTTTAAACAGACGTGGGTCTTCAACATAATTCTACTTTACAGCTTCTCAATATATTTTAAACCAATTACTTAACATTTTTACGCTCTGCCAATGCTCTGCGTGATGATGATGCTATGTAAATTTTACTCTAGATTAAATATTCTCACATTAATAACACAGTAATAGTTAACCTCTCACACCCACTAAAGTTTATCATTACTCCATACATCTTATCTTATACACACACATTCAAAAACACTTATCATTGTGGTACTGTTGCCAAGTATATAGGACATTCGAAATTAAATGTCATAAGATAAAAGTATTGACACAGCAGCTATTAATTGCGTTATTAATGTTATCATCGTACCTACATTGACGGAGGGCTTGGTTTTCAATAAAGAGTGTTCTAGGAATTCTAGGATACTCTTTCCTCCAACTTGGAGTTTTTTTGAGAGGTAGGGCTTAGCGAGATTCCTCGTTCAAATTTAGTTGGGGAAAATTTAGTTTAGTTTAACTGGGGAAGTACCTCCGCCTTACAGAAGACCGCAGTGAATCAACAATAGTTGCATTTCTGTGAGAGAGTAAAGTTACCGGAGCTCGTTGGGGAGTGACTTTTCTGATAGCATCATAGCATGGGCATTCCGTTTACTGTCAGTTAAGTAACTCCCTATTCTAAGAAATCTAAACGGCGTCTGCAGGGCTTGGCAAAGCTGTTATTATTTTATATGTAAGCCTTCTTAAAATGTTCATGGGCGGCGGTGATCACTTACCATCAGGTGAGCCACCTGCTCGTTTGCCCTCATATCACCATTAAAAAAACTTGGAGCAAGCGTCAATTTACCCAGCGACCAACATTGCAGCATTATTAATCATATTTAGGACCATAATTGCGCTGAGATAAGTGCCTCGATATATCTAGATATAGTGAGATTTTAACCATATATTTATTCCCATAGATACCCACGAAGACTGGTCAGTAGTCATATATACGCTTTGTCAATTACGATGACCTTTACCAGATAGATCGTACGTCAATCTCGTTGAAGGTCACCCTATTATGTGTCGCCCCGTCTTTTGCTTTATAAACAGCTAATTAAGTCTCATTGCATGACGTTGCTGTGCCATTATGTACAGTGCTTTCTTAATTGAGATCAGTTTGACAACAGTTTTTAAGTTTTTTTTATAGATATTTTATAGGTAAGTGTTTGACAAGGAGGCCCTGCTTCTGTACATATTTAATTCCAAAGATACACGCAGACCAGAATGTGAGATTAACGGTTGTGCAATCAGATTTCATTAGTAGTTATATCTACTCGAGTTCAAGTAGGTTGGTACATCAATAACTTACCTCTACTTTCGTCCTACTATATTAATAAACAATAATTTATAATTCATTATTATCTAGGTTTATAATAATATGCATCACAGAGTTCAACGACCACTCGGGCATATCGTATCTTGGTTTTTTTTTTTCTAATTAGGCTAAGGATGTACACTAGTTCTCGCTTTGCGATCCCATTGTAACTTAGTGCAGTAATAATAAAAACGGGATTACATTCATCATCTCCCTTAAAAAATAAGGTTTGCGTAACTTAAAATAACTGAATGAGAATACAGGGTCTACTGAATGGCGAATCACTATAAAAGGTTGGTTCAAATTATTGTAAACAGTACAAACAAATATTGCCTCATATTATTTTTTGGGGTATTAAATATTCGTTTGTATGTATGGTTTTATTTAACGCCTCTTCTCTGATGATGTATACCTCTATATACCTATAGTTTCTAGTTTACCTACTATAAACTATAGATCGTCACTTGTCTTGCTATAATTCTTGTTATATATACGTTTTCTTTCACTTAGTTCACACCCGTATATAAATCAAGATAATTATATTAGGTAATTCTACAATAACATGTTTTGAATTAATGCGTATCGCAATTAAACAAAATTGTATCATATTGCTAAGATACTAAATCTAAATTTGATTGATGGTACAGATATAATGTCTTTCACCTCAATATCAGTTACTGTCGAGAAAATTTCTCAGGCATATATGTCACAAATCAATGTTTTCCTTCACCGTTTGAGCTAGTGATTATGTGATTACATTATGTTTCATCTTTTTTTTTTTTTTTTTTTTTTCATGGGACTTGCCCACCACCCAAATCCCTACTACTGCAACTCCTGTAAACCAGGATCAACAATAGTAACTATCCAGAAAATCGTCGAGACAATGAAGTCCGACGTGTCCCAGGGGAATGATTTTAACTGTCTTGGAACCCGCAGCGAAATTAATCATGAAGTTATATAGGAGGAGTAAGAAAAATATCAGTTTTTTCACTTCCCTCCTTATCAAGCGAGAGACAGAATAGAATTTACATGTCATTGATATGAGAACAGATGTTTACAACTGAGTTAAGCCCAGTTGCCAGGCACCACGGATGATAAATTAATAAGTTATGGGTCCTAATAATGTGAGCTATTATATCTGATTCCAATAATAGGTATGGCAAAAACGCTTAAACGCACGGAAATTCATCCTAGTCGCAACAAGGTCCGAGTAATAAATCACCCCAGATATAATTTGCAAACTATCGAGCATAATATTGCGTTCACTTTGCCATAGACTACACTCCCACAGGATATGATGTGCAGATTGATTGATTATGTTTCATCTCTGGTTATTTTATAAAAACTGTTTACGATAACTACTTTTTACGTATTTTTCGCGGCAGGTAGGTATACTTATTGATATTTTTTTATCCCAAAGATTCAAATTCTTTACAGCTTACAGCATCCGTTATTTCAATGTTTAATATAATTTGCGTAAGCGTAAGAAATCAATAATATTACTATACGGGTTTGGATGAATAAATACGTAAATGAAGCAGAAGAAAAACATTAACTAATGAATTTGACGTAAATATTAACTATTTAAAGGTAAATAATAATAATATTGACACATTGTTATCTAAGTATTAATGTTTATGAATAGTAATATGGTGCAATTGATGTTGCTGCGAGTTGAGAAATTTTAAATAATTTCCGTTACCTATTTATTAATAAGTACTAGTGGTCGCCAACTGTAATTAATTTAAATTCATAATAATATATAATTAATTTAAATTAGGTACCTATATGTTTTTTTATGCATATTAAAAAAATATTAGTATTCTGCATTCCTTTTCTATATACTTAAACTATAAATGCGGGAATTTCATACTCCTCCGTCCGCGCAATTTTCGTAAAAAGGGGCACAAAACTACAAAGATTTTGCTTCACGTATTAATAAGTATAATGTATAGATTCCTTCTCAAATTAAATAAGAGGAGACCCGTGCATAGCAGTAGGACAATCATTGAGTTGATAATGATGATGATATGCTCAATAGAAAAATTGAATGATACAAATAAAAATGTTAAATAAATTCTAACTATCTAGACAACAGGCGTGGCCTAGAAATGTGAAGCAATGAATAAAGAATAAGAATAATTACGAATTATTCCAATGCAATACGTAAGTAAGTAATTAATACTTTTATATTATAAATGTAAAAGTGTGTCTGTCTGTCACCTCTTCGCGCTATAACCGCTGAACCGATTTAGAAGAAATTTGGTTTGGAGACAGATGGAGTCCCGGGGAAGGACATGAGATATTGTCCCGGAAATCCTCCCTTAAGAGGGCAAGATAAAAGATGGGTAAACGTTTCTATGCGGAATCTATAATTTCTTGAAAGAATAGGGTAGATATAAATCAGGGGAGATTAATGAAAACAGCTGATTTGATTATTAGTTCTGTGGTACGCAGAAAAAGTCTCGGGTAAAGGCTAGTCTATCTATATTTAATTCACAAACGTATATTGAACTTCGTTTTGCAAGAGTCACTTCGATTTTAAATAAATTCTAAGTAGGTAACTAGGTGGTTTTCTATTGCACAAGAATCTAAAATTACTTAAAATATGTAGATTTAGGTACAGTACCGAATAAAAATACCTAAGTATTAGACAAAAAGGCACGTAATTGCGTACAATAGGTAGGTACTAAGATTATCATTTTCAACATAAATTATTGAGTTAGCAGATCACGGTCATATACTATTTAATGCTAATTTATGCTACTAATATTATAAAATGCGAAAGTTCGTATTATTTTTATCTTATTATAGTAATAATATAATAAGTGTTTATCTTGAAACAAAAACAAGGACCTACAGTAAAATAACAAATGTAAAACGATGTTAGATGAAAAAGTTAATAACTGTATCGATGTTTGTTACTCCTTCACGCTTTACAGATTTGGATGAAATTTTGCATACAGATAGTTTATCACCTTGATTAACACATAGGCTACTTTTTATTTATATACTGTGCGGGCAAAGCCGCGGGAGGCACCTAGTACATATATGTATATACCTAAGTCTCTCTCGAGATAGTATACAAAACATTTTTTTTTATAATATGCCTATTGATATAATTTGGGAAAATTGCATGTCAGCGATTTTGTCGACACGAACCACGGGGATTGTGGAGTGCAATAAATAAATGACCTGCAGCGCAGCGGTAAACTGATATAACCCATACTATGCCAATATGTGTTTGGTTCCCGTCAGTGGCGTAACTATACCATCTGAAGCCTGTGGCAAATTAAATGGATGGGGCCCCAGTATTAAGTGTTATTGTATGTATGATTTCGCAACTCGGGATCGTACCCAAGAACTGAGGCTTACAGTCACGTTTGCAACCACTAAATCAACGACACATTATGTTTTGATTAGTTAGTCTTAAACTATCCAGTTATAAAACCAATGCACGCAGTGGCAACTAGAAGAAAAAAACTTCCACTATTCCAAAACTCGTTCTAAACAGAAGTTTACGAAGCATTGACCCTTCGAGGTTACGATCCATTAAAACCTTCAAGGGGATTTGAGGTTTTATTCGATATAAAACTTTATTTAGTTATTAACACAGATGTTTGATGCATGGGATTAAAACCTCTTTGGTAAAAGCAAAGTATGTACGATCTACGATGTTTTGACAAATAATAAAAATGTATGTAACTAAGTATATCTTTATCCTTTCCCATATTATTTAATTTTCTAAAAAAGACTATGTAGATATTAATAGACTATGATAAAAATGGTATATCAAAGATAATAATAATATAATATTGGTTTTATTTGATAGTTTGTACAATATTCCTTCTTTGCGAAAATAGTGTTAATGTTTTCGCACTCATTAAAATTCTATGTATTAGTTTATAATGTGTTTACCTAATATGTAGATGACGCACAAATACGCAACGTTATAAATAACATGAGAATTAATTACTTCGTTGTATAAGAATTAAATTGAAAAAATAATAAATACACGCGCGAAATCGGTATCATTGCATACAAATATGCGTTCCCTTTTCAAATGTAGGTTTGGGAATAGAAGTCGTAAGGCTGGCACAAAAGTACAATGGATTAAGTTCTGTACTCACTTGTTTCTTTCATAGTCTGTTCATCTTCGGTCAAGACGGACAAAGGTCGTCGAACGGCCGCTTCATCGCTGTAATTCCTTTGCACTTTTGTCGCAGCCAGAGGAGCCCGCCATTGCTCCAGAATCTGCAAAACCGGCTACTCAATTTAAACCTCAAACTTTAATTCGAAATTTCAATTAAGATTTTGTTGCAATGTTGGCAAAACTTTTGGAATTCGAATTTATTTAAACCATAGCTAAACATTTATTTTTAATTGAATCACTGATCACACACCTTGCTGCCAACGCGGCGTAATGGGAACATTATCTTTTTTTTATTTTTTTTATATAGATACTATTTGCAATACGCGTTGGATGCGGCCGCGCCTGCACTGAGCGGACTACGTTTAGTACTGGTTTATTTCTCGAGTCCGGTATGTTATCTCACTCACACTAAGATAACACGTTTCGACCAATTGCTGATGAATGGTAAATTGTTAACCGATAATATGAATATAATTTTATAGTAGAGACCTTGACAGTTACCAAATACGTATTTATAATGACCTAAGTGTGTTATCTACGTAGATTACAAATAAATGCTGAAAAAACAAGAATGATTACAACATTCTTACTTAGTTATTTTTCTATTGTTTTCGCGTATTTTACGCGTCAAGAGTTTTTAATTAACGAAGTAAAAAATATCTATGTGAGTCTATTTTTCTTTTCGCAAAAACTTAGAGTAAATTTTTTTTTTGTACCCAAGGAAATCCAAGAAAGAAGTGAACTCGAGTTGTTCCTTGAACTCGGTCAGTGGCTTGCCTGCATATGCATAACTACATTACAAAGGAGAATTGTTGACTGGGCACTTTGCATCGTATGATATTTTATCTCCAGTGGAAGATCTTCTTAGTTTGCATCCTATTTGTGCAATTTGAGAACCTAACATAATAATAATTTACACTCACAATTCATCGGTATGTTTTAGGTTGTAGATATATCTATAAGGCCAGGTTTTTCGCCCTTACTCCAACATGAGATTCGCGCACGTTACTTAGCTCTGACGTATTCTGAATCCAAAACACTGGAATTAGAGCTATTCTCTAAATAGGCATTTCTGAGTTCCAGTGTTATAAAACTTTTTGGTCTTTGGTATGCTATAACAAACCTTAAATATAACTAAAATATACCTCCTAAAAAATATATACAATAATAGACATACATCTAATTTAAAATATAACTCCACAAAATAAAGATAACACGTTAAAAATAAGTATGATTCTAATAAAAAGTACCATTACAATTTAAAATATGATATGTAACTTAATAATGTAAATGTATTACTATAATATGTACTACCTAAATAATTGCTGGATAATATAATAGGTAATGAAATATTATGTATAAAAATAAAATACTAGTTAAGATAGCCCTCAATGTTGCAATGCTTGCAAAAGGTCGCTAAGTCATAAGTACTCGCCATACCATGTAACACCAATATGTACACTTGGCATGCAATAAAAACTTTGACTTTGACTTTGACTCCTTCTACATACTTTGTAAGGCAGTTTATTTCCAGGTAATCTACGTTTAGTTTCATTATATGTAGACTAGTAGTACACTAATGTTCGCAATACCTACTTATTAAACAAAGCTAGAACTCGCGCAAAGGTCATCAAATTACGATAGGATTACCTTAGGTCAACGAGTATTTAAGTGACTAGATATCTACATACATAATAATTAATGTGTGTGTTGAGGAAAAGACAATGTTCCACTTCCAACCTGTTTTGTTCTATAACTATGATTTAAGATTTTAGGATGTATGTCAATGGTATAAAAGGGATAGAAAAAGGAACATGTAAGAAAGTAAGAAATAAATAGTTTATGTGAATAAAAGAAGATATTTATTACTCCCGACCTGAAAACTCACTAACAGTGTGAATTACCAATCAGTGCTAGGTACATCTTAGACTGCGTCATGAGTTACCAAAGTAAGACAGTGGAAAAAACGCTGACATCATAATTAATATTTAAAAAAAACTAATAAATGTTGTTAAAATTTGGTAATGCAGCTAATTTTGATGATGACACCTATTGGTGAAGCGAACTTCAACACCATTTTGTTATTGGCGTTTTGACTAAATATACACCATCACCAGATATTATTAGCAAATTCATCTCAATATATTTCAAGTAGACCTATGTAACGGGACCTTTTGAATTGTCAAACTAGTTGCACGTTTCCAAAAATTAGGTGCTATGGAGACCCTACCGGATTCGAACGCGGGACCCATTGACAGAGTAAGACAGTATTGGGATTCTAATTTATTAATTGTATTGAGATTTTAAAAGTAATTGTATAGAATAGTTATTTGCGCAAATCTTCGATTTCTAAAACTTCGTCCTAATTATTATTTGTATTAACCTACCCTGTAATGTTGTCATGTATTTGTATGGACGGTAATGATGTCGAGTTCTTGTTAGGATGTTAGGGTCTTATTTTAATAATCTTTCTAGCCTATTCCCTACAATGCCACCTAGCCAGAAGCGGCTTGACCTGTTATATAAGTAAGTTTCTTTTATGAAATAATAAAATTGATATTAAAAACTTACGAAAATAACACAAAACACATTGTGAATAATGGAACGTTTTTACTCTGACAGCCGGATGTTTTTGTAATGTTGGTACAACCGTTTTCTAGAACCATGCAGAAACTGTCATATAGTTGCCTCTTATCGAAAATTACTATAAATTAGGGTAATTTTCATTCGTCAATAATTCATTACTTTCACAAAATGAATGATGTATTTGTTTTGTATTTCAATAATATGCGTCAAATAAAGGGCTCTACCTATTTTAAATGATCATAGATATTTTTTCCAAAAGAAAAAGCAAAACTTTGCATGAATCTTGGATATTGACAGAATCAAATTAAGATTTAATCTTAGATATAGAATGAGTAGTAACTAGAAAAATAAGCAAACATAAAATAACAGATATTAGTTTATATTAATAATTGGTTGCGGATAAATATATAACTATTTTATTGTTCTATAGAAAGTTCTGGAATCCGCTGGATGCAGGTGGCCCAAAAGCGGTCGTTGTGGAAATCTTTGGAGGACGCAGTGAACGTCATGTAGCTGATGTGATGATAGAAAGTTCTTAATTTTTTTGGTGCCGGTATAAATATTATATTTTAATTAGAATATCATAGAAATTGCTACACTACAGGGGCGTTACGAGTTTACGAGTTACGACTTACGTTATTATTCAGAATTTATAGAATATTTATATATAATTATGATCTAATATGGGTAAGTATAATTTAATTATGGCAACACCATAACTGTCATCCTGTAATGGCATGGTTCGGTTAGGCACAACTGCGAGACTTTTCTCGAATATTACGAGATTTAATAGTCATTCTAAGTTTACACGCGGTTTATTTGTAAGTGTATTGTGTGTTGTTCCTATCTCTAGCGTTGCTATTGGGTTCGTTGACCACGACGTGTCAAAAATCTTGACTGTCACGGTTTTGACTTGACTTTTCGCGTGCGCTGTTCTCAAGATTATAAATCCTGAGACCTTGTGTCTAGTATTGTAATAGGAAAATGGCTAAATGGGGCGAGGGTGACCCTAGATGGATTGTGGAGGAGCGGCCAGATGCTACAAACGTGAATAACTGGCACTGGACGGAAAAAAATGCGGGTCCGTGGTCGAAGGATCGTTTAAAAGAACTGCTGAATAACTTTAAGATAGCTCAAAATGGTGTTGAGTGTAAGGTGACCGAGGTGGAGAAGTTAGATGGCGAGGCTTCGGCGAACAATAGGAAAGGAAAGCTAATATTTTTCTACGAATGGGACATCAAGTTGAAATGGGAAGGTACCTTGGCTGGTAGCAAGGAGACCATCAAAGGAGAAGTGAATATTCCCAACCTGTCTGAAGAGAACGACGTTAGTGAAGTTGATGTGAGTTCTTTTATATTATTTTTCTTTGATCTATCTATATATTCAGTGATTGACATTGAAATAACATTACATAGACATAACCTAGTTTTAAATTAAGCTTAATTTATTTATTTAAAATAATTATTTACCAACACAAAGTAAGTGTATTATATTAAACATTTCTGACTTATAAGTATTAAAACATTCAGTAAATTTTATTCACAGTTGAAGATCTAATTTGTAACTGAATACGTAAATACAATTTTAAAATCAAATGATATGACTGTATCATTGATGAATGAATGTCAAACATATGGAAATGGTTAACCACAGATAGCTTGTGCGCTTAGATAGGGAGTATAATTCAGTATATAAATATTTTGTTGGTAATTTAATAATTGGTAGAGTGTATATGAGTTTGGTATGTTTTATATAAAAATATAAAAAAACTAGTATTTTTATCTATTTAAGAGCTTAATACTTGTGTAGCCGAAGTGAAGTCTAGTTATAATGTAGAACATTGACATTATGTTGACCAAAATATCAGTTATTGTAGCTTCCTGAATATTTAACGGACTGAGATTTAGCTGCCTGTCTTTATAGGCTTCATATAAGGATGTGATGAATTTTCTTTTAAAGAGTAGACTGTAGGATAGTATTAAAATAATAACCTTATTCCTCATGGTACATACACTGTGGTTGTATGAATAAATAAATACAAAGTGTTTTCATCTGTAAATACTGAATTATTTAACAGACTGTTTATTTCTGTCAGTTCATGACTTATTGATAAAATCAGATTACCAATATATGTAAAGGGGTATTGTATCTCTTTGGAACATAAAGATCAAATAAAAAAGATTGTAGCAATAAAGCTATTTGTCTACATAATTTATGATGGCTTAATAAGTAGCTATTAAGTGCAGTCTGTCTGTAGCTTTATCCTAGTCCATAACTGGACACAAATCCAAGCTCTGAGCTGCTACTGAGAATTTTATAAAAAAACCCAATAACACTGCTCGACCTGGGTATTATATGAAAACAATTTGGCAGTGCAATTAAGTGAGCAGTTAAGTGCGTATACATATATTTAAAGCAATAAAGGTTAAGTTATCATCATTGCTCATTGTCATAGTTCCAATACTCTATTAATATTTTGATTATATTTCAGATATCAGTCACAATCAAAGGCAGCGGTGACGAAGCCCAAAGAGTTAAAGCGTTTATGCATAATGTAGGCCGAGATAAAATCCGGAAACAACTTACGGAGTACATTCGTAGTCTCAAAGAAGAGTTCTCCAAAGGCCTCATACTCCCTAAGAAAGGTGAAGCTGAAGTCAAACCCGACAACGTCTCTATGATCACTAGCGGTTTTAACAAGAAAGTCAGCATGGACCCGATAATTAATACACAGAACAAACAAATTGGTTGCAAGTTGGACACGAAGAGTATTGAGCTGTCCGAGAAGTTCCAATGTCGGGCCCAGGAGTTTTATGATGCGCTGACACGGGTGGAAATGGTTACAGCTTTCACACAGGTATGTGTTTTAATGAGATTCTTTTTTGTTTTTGTTTGATAGAATTTGGTAATAAAAAAATATTATTTTCTTACTCAATCTTACTTATTTTTAAATACTTAATATTCTAGCTCTCAAATATAGTAGTAGCAGCGCGATATGCATATTTTAAAAATTAAGTAGTGTTTGAGGATTTGGCCAAAAGAGACATGAAAGCCTCAAAATCCGTTTTTGTTTATAAAAGCGGATAGACAAATTCAGCAACTAGAATCATAACATTTTAAAAGTGCTTGAAAAAGTTTATATGAAATAAAAACATTTTGATTTGAAATAAAAAAGAAAATGTAAAAATTATGTGTGTGTCTTATATTGAAGATAGCCCTTATACCACTGTATGTATATTGAACCAAGGATCAAAATGTTCTCTATGACCAATGAAGTTTGTCAGTAAACTCATCCCCCCCGAAAAGAGATCCGAGACTCGACATTAAAGTAGTAAATACATTGATGACGAAACTATAAACAGGATACATCCAAATCTCATGAAATATTTACTTATACAACACCTTAACACCATATTTAAAAGACTTAAACCTAATGTGATATTGTGGCTATCAACTATTACCATTTACTTTTTATTTCACAGGGCCACGTGAAAATGGATACTGAAAAGGGCGGCAAGTTTGCGTTGTTCGGTGGCAATATTACCGGCGAGTTCCGAGAGTTGGTGCCGCCCAAGAAGATAGTGCAATACTGGAGATACAAGCAGTGGCCCGCCCAACACTTCTCTGAAGTCACGTTCACTATTGACGAAAAGGTGAGGTTGAGAGACCATATATGTAAACATATTAATAATTTTGTCAAGGGATACTGTAGACTCGATCGGAACTTCAACTCAGTAGGCATAATATATATGCAAAATTCGGATTGTTGAGTATTTTGTTGAATTCTAATGGTGCTGACAGACAAATCGCATTGGAACGTCGGCACTGACATGTTGAGTCACGACAGTCATTTTAAAAAACAGAGTGTCCATGACCAAAGAAGTTTTCACTTACAGGGTACACCGTACAAGCGCAAAATTATACAAAAACTGGATCTTTATTTACCTCATTTCCCCCGAGCAAAGCCGGGTTTTCATCTAGTTCTTAGTCGTTTTTCAAATAGTCCAGATTTATTCTAGTGGAATTTCTAAAAAAATACTGGTTATACCTACTATTAATACTTTTCTGCTTGCTTTCTTCTCATAACAAAAGCCTGTGGTGCTTTTGTTATGAGAAGAAAGCAAGCAGAAAAGTATTCGTCCCGCATCGCGGGTTTAATTCACGCTTCGAATCTCTCTGTTTGTGAAGGGAGAAAGTTCATTGTAATATGAACATGATGAGTCATGGACATTGCGAATTGATTAAGGCATATTTTTATGTGTATGTACGAAAAAAAGTATATTTATGTAGTATATCAACCCTCTAGTATCTGTAACACAAGCCTCGTTGCTTAGTGGAGAACCTGATGACGCTGTGTCATAATGTATTCATCATCATTATCGACCCATTAATGTCTCATTCTGGGCACGGGTCTCCTTGAGAGGGATTAGGCTATAGTACACCACGCCACTAGGCGTTCACTAGGGGAAGCCTACGTCCAGCAGTGGACGAATATAGGCTGATGATGATGATGATGATGATGACACCACGCCATCCTACTGTGGGTTGGTAGACTTCATAATGTATTATTATATTATTATATTACTAGCTGACCCAGCAAACGTTGTTTTGCCACATAATAGGGGTTTGTGGTAGAAGAGTGAAAATTTAGGGTTATAATTTTTTTTAAAGCCAAGTCATAAAAGATAAAAAAAATACTGTAAAAAAGTCTGGTGAGGGTCATCCTTATCACCGAGGGGTGTAAAAAATAGCCTACGACCGATTCTCAGACCACACATACAAAATTTCATAGTAATCCGTCTAGCCGTTTTGAAGGAGTTCAGCGACAAACACTGTGACACGAGATTATTATAAATAAGATTTATTAACTTATATCCTCTGGTTTTCAGGACGACCACACGCTAGTGACAGTGAAACAGGACCTGGTACCATCGGCGGAGGTGGAACAGACGCGCGACAACTGGCGGCGGTACTACTTCGACAGTATTAAGCGGGCGTTCGGCTTCGGAGCCTTCCTGTGATCCGCTACACTGAATAGGTAACTTATCTATTTATTTTTAATTGGTGATAAGAGGGCAAACGGGCAGGAGACATCATCATTCCATTACTGTCCCACTGCTGGGCACGGGTTCCTCTCATTTATTGAGAGGGATTAGGCTATAGTTATCGCTAGCCTACTGCGGGTTGGCAGACTTCACATGCCATCAAGACAAATCTCTCAAGCATGCAGGTTTCCTCACGATGTTTTCCTTCACCGTTTGAGCATGTGATAAATACGCACATAACTTCCTGAAAGTCAGTGGTGCGTGCCTTGCGTTTGAACTCGAGATCCCCGACATCTCAGTCCACTGGTCACACCGCTAGGCTACCACAGCTGCGGCAGGAGACTCACCTGATGGTATGATCATCGCCGCCCATTGATATTTGCGACACTAAGGCGAACACTTGCATGTTTTTATATCACAAGGGTGACAAACAAGCCTGACCGCCTGGTGGTCTATAGAGGTTTGCAACGCCAGAGGTGTCGCCTGCGTGTTGCCGACCCTGTAGAAACCGTTCAGGTTTCGCCTAGTCCTTCAGCAGCTACGCCAGTGCTTGACCGTCCATCTATCTTCACAAATTACCAGTTCTGACACTTATATTCATTTTCTCTTGTTTCAGTTACAATTATACCAGTAAAGTGGTTCTGCCGAAGAATACACAACAGGACATTGTTTTAAAAATGCAGGATTTCATTTTATGTAAATTTTGTATTGCAACTGTGATGAATGAATTAATTGTGCCGATTTGTGACAGCGCTGTTTTGTGGGCTTGGATTCAAGGCTATGTATATGTAGGTAGCTTAATTAATTGTCTCATAGAACATAATTATCTAAGCAGGTTTCGGATTTTCTTATCAGAGGTCGTTACCTAGTAAATACCTAAGCCATCTAGTACTAAAACCCTTAATTATTGCAATATATACTTGAATATTATAAATGCGAAAGTGCGTGTGTCTGTCTGATACATTTTATCGTTTAACCGCTGAACCGATTTAGATGAAATTTGGTATGGTGATAGTTTGAGCCCTGGGGTAGGACATTAAATAGTTTTGTCCCGGAAATCATCCCTTATAAAAGCGAAAAGGGGGTGAGAGTTTGTATACGGAATATATATGGAATCGATATCTTAAAAAAGGAGGAAAATATGTAGATTAGATAAAATTTCCTAATTCTACACAACCGACGTCGGGCGAAATCTAGTAAAAATGTATTTCTGATTGATCGTAAAATGTCTTTATAAAGATACTCATACAGCAATAAATATCATTAATAAAAGAATTAAGAATTTAAGTTAGAGAGAGATAGTGCTACACATTAGAAAGAGCAAATAACATTGCACTATTAAATATTGTTACTGTTGAGTGTTAAAATCTATTTTATCATGATATAAATGAATTAAAAGGTCCTATTAGAATATTTACAATCAAAATTGTATTCAAGTGCAATAACATTAAAGTTTATTATGACAAAGCATGTGAGTTCTATATTTGCTCATTATTTGATGAACGAATAAGCTTATTGATTGATGTTAATAATAGTAGCCTAATTAATAAAAATGACTGTCTCGTTCTAACTTTACTGTCTCTCTTATATTTCTCAAATAAATGAAGGAAAAATGTAGTACGATAGTACTTAGTAATAATAATGTTATAATTATTATTAATATACAAAATATACTCCAACTTATACACAAATATTTTATAATAGCACTGTCTCTTTTTGTGATATAATATTAGAATGAGATGGATATATTTTAAACCTGGCATAGATGATTTGGTTAGTGAACGTAGTTTAATAGTGTAATAAAAAATTGCTGTACTGCCATTTAATCTACCTCAATCGGTCGATAAAAGCCCACTGCTGGGAAAAGATCTGTCAATAACGAATAAGTAAAGAGTAGTCATCGTCAACTCAATTATTGGCCCACTGCTGGGCACGGGTCTCCTCATTTGAGAAGCATCAGGCTATAGTCTACCGCGCTAGCCTACTGCGGGTTGGCAGACTTTAATCGCCATCGAAAAATCTCGAATATGCAGATTTCGAGAGATTTCCTTCACCATTTGATCATATGATAAATACACATATTCTATCTTGAAAGTCATTAATTAGTCTATATACATATATGTTCCCAATTAATTATTCGTCTGTGCTTATAAACAGATCCAATCTAGATGAAATTTAGTATGGAGATAATTTGACCCCGAGGTAGGACATAAGGATAATTTTTGCCCCGGAAATTATCCCTTAAAAGGGTGAAAATGGAGTGAAAGTTTATACGCGGGATAGATAATTTCTTAAAAGAGGATAAAATAAGCTGTGCTTATTTAACAGTTTATAAACTATATACCTGTAATAATATATTATATACCTAGCCTTGAATACCAGTCCATCCGAACCTACTTAATGAAGATATATAAGAATCTTGCTAACTATAAAATATTTCTTGTTGTGCCTAGACCGACATATTAGTCGCAAACACAGACAGATGCATAATCTATCATCATCATCATCATCATCAGCCCATATTCGCCCACTGCTGGACGTAGGCCTCCCCTAGTGAACGCCACAGAGCTCTTCGACTCTTCTCATCCAGTTGCTGCCAGCTGCCTTCCGCAAGTCGTCGCTCCACCTGGCCGGCGGTCGTCCTACGCTACGTTTGCCGAGACGCGGTCTCCACTCAAGCACTCGTTTGCTTCAACGGTTGTCGGTTCTCCGAGAGATGTGACCGGCCCATTGCCACTTCAGCTTGCTAATCCTTTGAGCTATGTCGGTAACTTTGGTTCTCTGACGGATAACTTCGTTCCGGATTTTATCCCTCGGAGAAACTCCGAGCATAGCTCTCTCCATAGCTCACTAAGCGACCTTAAACTTATGGACCATTCTCACCGTGAGTGTCCACGTTTCGGCCACGCAAGGTGCATTCTATATATACATCTTCTAATATATAAAATTCTCGTGTCACAGTTTTCGTTGCCATACTCCTCCGAAACGGCTTGACCGATTTTGATGAAATTTTTTGTGCTTATATCTAAGAGAATCGGCCAACTTCTATTTTTCATCCCCCTAAAAGTTAGGGGTAGTCCACCAACCCCTATAATGTGGCAAAACAGCGTTTGCTGGGTCAGCTAGTATAATATATAAATGTTATGTTGGGTTGTGTTAGCTTTTAAAACTCCATAAGTACTGCAGCTATTGAACTTGAAAATTTTGACGCAATATTACCTATACTTCTTAAGATTGTATTTAAAACTGTTGTTTAAATATGTGAATATTGTTTTTTTTTGCTTCAAATGTACTAAATCGTACTCAAATGTTTTGTAAATAAAATATAATGTTATACAAATTATTCAATAAAATTCCTTACATTCCAAAAAAAGAAAGTGCTTGCTTAATTTTGCAAGTGATTTTGTAATTGAAAGGAATTTGGAATTTTGTAATTGATTTGAAACAGTTAAGGTTGTGTTTTCTCACTAAGGGGCTTACCACACTGATTTTGTCATAAACCTAATTATTATTGTCCCAATGTATACTAATATACGACGACCCAATTAGTCCAGCGGTAGTAAGCGCTGCCTTCTGTTCCTATGGGTCCTGGGTTCGAATCCCGGTAGGGACAAATGTTTGTGTGATGAGCATAAACATTTGTTTCCGAGTCATGGATGTATTTATGTATAATATGAATGTATTTACAAAAAAAAGTATATATGTAGTATATCAACCAACTAGTATCCGTAACACAAGCCTCGTTGCTTACCACGGAACTAGATGGCGCTGTGTCATAATGTCCAGAGATATTTATTTATTTATTTATTTATAATATATGTAGTATAAATAAATATTATGCATCTGTCTGTGTCGCCGCAATTAATAATGTTCTTCATTGCTTAATTCTGTAAGTAGCTGATTTATGTATAAAAGTTTTTTTAACTTATGGGATTCACCAATAAATTATGTTAGACAATTATTTCGTATTTTTATTTTTTCAAACTGTCTTTAGTAATTGATTAATTAAATCTCTCATTCATGAATAAAACCTAACTAAATGACAAATGAAATAAATATCTCCGGACATTATGGCACGGTGACACAGCGCCATCTAGTTCCGAGCTAAGCAACGAGGCTTGTGTTACGAAGAGTTACTATATACTAGATAGTTGATACACTACAGAGTTTTTTTTTGTAAATACTTACATATTATACCCAGAAACATCCGTGACCCACGTCAAATGTTTTTGCTCATCACTCAGATATTTGTCCCTACCGGGATTCGAACAGGACTTTTACGACAGAAGGTAGTCTTCAATACCGCTCCGCCGCATTCACGTTGCATGAGCGAAAACACCACATGTGTTTTAGCAGTAAGCTGAACAACAGCAGTAAACGTGTTAACGGTAATTTCAAATGTAAGTTGACAACTTGACAGTTCAGAGCGAGCGAACAAACAAACACAAAAACTAAGTTGTTGTTTTGTTTTTATTATTTTATCAGTCGTACGTCGGAGAAGTGCTGACTTAAATCTTCACTAGTTTACCCTTTGTTGGGGCAACAAAAATACCTCAACGTGGTGCACTGTACCTGAGGCTGACAATGAACCCACCTTTATCGCAATTCGAAGTGAAAGGCCTCCACTTCACGACTGAGAGGACTTTCACTCCGAATAATATAGATACGTATTGACCCAATTTGTTGTTCGCTCTATACTACGTTGTCCTAAAGATACGAGGGTGCCAAGGCTATATAAACAAAGTTAAATGAAATAACAAAACGTTAGCTTTGTGTTAAGATGCGGAAAGTTGGCAACGTCGCCAATACTTGTCATGGGAGACACGTAAAAATACCTTAAGGTTAATACATATTGGTAAATTTGAACAAAGGTACCTACAGAAAAAATTATAAATACTAAAAAAGAATAAATCAATTCTCGTGAAACCGTTAAGGTACTGTTATGCTGGTGCTGCAGGGGATTCTCTCATTTGAGAGGGTTTTGACAGTCCACCACGCTATGCATACAGAGTTCCTCACGATGTTTTCCTTCACCATTTGAGAATGCGGTAAATACGAACAACGTCATCACAATTTAATGGT
Organism: Craniophora ligustri; assembly: GCA_905163465.1. Taxonomy (NCBI): domain Eukaryota; kingdom Metazoa; phylum Arthropoda; class Insecta; order Lepidoptera; family Noctuidae; genus Craniophora; species Craniophora ligustri. The sequence goes on from LR990963.1 coordinate 2,317,912, forward strand.
GACTTGAAATCGAACTTCATACCAAACACATCACATCATTCATCTATAAATTTATTATTCTATTTATTCTATCTATACGTTAATTTAATACTTTGTATCCCTTATGACAGAGGAGTGCCGAATAATAATAAAAAAAAATTAAGTATGGTAAAAAAAACTTTTGTAGATGAATTTCCAATTTAATCGGAGCATATACTTAGTAAGTAATGAGTTTTCTAGTCATTAGGTACCTACACAAAATAATTGTTATCTTCAACAATGCGCTGAGTTGTATGAATATAGTAATAATATTATTTGTCTCTTAAGTTATTTACAAATCATTGCCTGATTGGTAACCATTAGCGAAAATATCTACGATTCAGAGGAATATCTATTTTGTTATGGGAGAAATCTTGATAATAATAATAACAGTAATCATTATTAGTAATCTTCATACGGGAAGTTCTTACACGGCTCTCCTGTATAGAGTAGTGACACTTACAAAAATGGCAAAGGAAAATTGGAAACAGCTCCTAAAAATTAAAAAAGTACAACACTTCAACAATAAAGACACGTGCCTAACGCGAGTAACTGTATCCCTGTTTACACAACGCAAAATATCGTTATCATGAGTCGCGACCCTAGATATACATATGAAGCCAATTTTATCTTATTGGTCAGTTATTCTTGAAACTTCCCTCGCTAAACATGAAGTTATTGTGGTTGTTGTGGTTATTTGTGGTCTTGCCTGTGGTATGTATTGAATTTTAATATATTAGGAATTTTATTATGAATTCCTTTACTATCTTACATGATTAAAAAAGAATATCAGACATATATTTACATAAATAATAAATAAATATTCTGGACATTATGACACAGCGCCATCTAGTTCCGAGCTAAGCAACGAGGTTTGTGTTACGGATACTAGTCGGTTGATATACTAAATATTTTTACTTTTTTTGTAAATACATACATGACTCTGATACAAATATTTATGCTCATCACATAAACATTTGTCCCTACCGGGATTCGAACCCGGGACAGCGTTAACTACCGTTGGACTAATTGGGTCGTAAATAAAATATAAAAAAAATGTAGGCATCAATTTATAATTATAATGGCCTCTGGGATACAAACAGTAAATCAAACGTATAGATACGACTTAAATATACCTAATAGCATTGACCTTTCGTAGTGGGTAAATGGTATATTCTTTCTTAAAGTTGCCCTAGTTTTTAACTGTGGTAGCCTAGTGGTGTGACCAGTGCACTGAGATGTCAAAGGTCTCGAGTTCGAACCCAAGGCACGCACCACTGACTTTTCGGAAGTGAGGTGCCTATTTATCACAAGCTCAAATCGTGAAGGAAAAACATCGTGAGCAAACCTGCATGCTTGAGAGACTTATCTCGATGGCATGTGAAGTCTGCCAACCTGCAGTAGGCTAGCGTGGTGGACTATAGCCTAATCCCTCTCAAAATGAGAGGAGACCCGTGCCCAGCAGTGGGTCGTTAATGGGTTGATGATGAGTTTTTAAAGGGCCAGTCGTCAATTAAGCAAATACTTATTACAGATATCCATTATAGTTTTAAGAAAATCTTAGCGCGCCTTGAAACATTTGCCTATTATCAAAATAAGGCTCGGGAAAAGATAATAAAAGGGATGATGTTTGAGATGAAGATCAGAAAACCCCTGTTAATCATATTGCACACTCATTAATTATAGTATAAGGTCCAAAAGTGGTCAATCGTGCATACTATGTGCATACTCTTTAATTACTTATTTTACCCCGCTATAAAGATAGTTATTATTTATTGGGGGCAGGTAAAACAGGACTTGAATGATAAACTACTGGACTCAATATAAAGTTAACAAAGAAAATAGGTCGTTAGAAATAGCAAGCGGATAATAATAACATTCTTTTAATAATATTGACAAGAAAAATAATCTTTGGACGACTGTTTTGTTGCTGTTACACAGTTTTGAACTCATGTACTATACCGACTGCCTACTGGGTACACAGTCGGTATAGTACATTACACAGTAATAATGTAACAAAGGCCTAAGTACACACATTCGCTTCCCAAGCAGTGAGACGGAACATGAGGGTTCTCCGTACTGAAAAAAAGGCCCACCTAAGTAAATTGAGTATTAACTTACTTTCGCTGGCTCAACGGCCCGTGGTGGATCTTGGCCTCCGACATCAAAGATCGCCATTTCTTCCTGTCTTGCGCCAGGTCTGACCAGTCAAGCACACCCATTTCTTTCAGGTCTTTGGCAAATTCATCCTTCCAGCACTATCTTGGGCGATAAACAACCCGTCCAGTAAATTATTAAGTCGAAATTTATTAATTTTGTATTTCTAGGTTCTGGGACAGACTGGATTTGGAAAATCGTATCTTAGAAACACACGCCTGGTAAGTTTACTGACACCAATAATAATAACAACAAAATAACAAACACAAAACGACACAACAACGATAAAAAAAACAACAACAGTGATTTAATTATATGACAAAGTAACTAATTCAACGTCAATTACTTCGATGGTGTAAAAAGTGTTTTGACATAAATTTTGATACTGATTAAAGTGTACCTACATCTATCAACTATTCTGTAAGCACTACTTTAGCAAATTTACTTGTGAATCACATCGAAAATAAAATATTTCACCCTTTAAGTTTCGTTTTCTGTAGGTATGTATATAATTTAGTTATTTACGATAATAATAATACAGTATACCTCTCATATTATTGTAGATATAAGCGTGACGCTGTTTTGTTATGCAACATTTATTGATAAGCATTAAATAAATTAAAATATTCATACTTTAACAATAATTACTTATATTTAATTACTTTCACCCGCGGCTTCACAGTCTTGATAAAAAAACATATTTATATAAAAACTATCTGTATAGGTAGCCAAATTTCATCCCAATACGTACAGCATATAAACATCCGAACATAAACTTTCAAATTTAGTAAGTATATTATTATTAATCATTTCATTCTACGAAATTTAAAGGTCGTAAGATTTGCTACGCAATAGTATAAATCATATATTGTATGCAGGTTTGAGCCCAATATAAGATCGATACTAAGTATAAAAATACACAAACAGAAAACACACAACACACTATTTTTTAAATTGCGAAGCCAGTAATTCGAAAATACTTTTTGTAAAGGTAGGTATCATTTGAGGAATCTTGAAGATTCATTAAGCTAATTAATAATATTATCACTATCATTGAAATATATAATAATTGCTGGCCAGTTTATTGCGCCGCTTCTTTTTCCCAGCAGAAGCGCTGAAGGGCGGGCGTTAGAGCCCACATTTAACATCAGCCAATTAACCTACCTAGAATAATAAATGATATTGTGACTTTAATATTTCCGTACAAATGTATACTATACAGTGTCACCAATGGAACTGCATCAACACAAAACTGGGTCTTCCAGACTCCTTGCCTCCTCAGCAGCAAAGCGAGGAGGCACTGCGACGATTGTTGCCAGCAGGACCCTGGCAGGATGTGGTGGGTAGGGTTGTGGAGTCATGCTATAACAACAGAACCAGGAGGTACGTGAACACATGTCCTGGACAAGCGCTGATGCATTGCATTGTGGATCAAATGATTGATGTAAGTTTTTTATCATCGTTTTTATGTATAAGTAGCTGTTGACTATACGTATCCCTATTTTCCCACATTAAAGTTGATAATTCTAAATGTATTTACTTAGGTTTCTTATGTTTTAAAAAAGTCCTATGTTCAATTTTTTTATTTCTAAATTTAGTTGTAGCTTTGGTTGTGCGTTGATACTCCTTCCCTCCATATATCTATGAATGAGTCAACAAAAAAGCTCTTTGGCTTTGTAATTTGTAAAACAGAAGGAACAGTACGATACGTGTTTATAATATAATGATCTTTGAAGATTTTGCTATGCATAAAAAAATCTAAGTAACTATTATAATACTATCCGTCCTATCTTAGTTTGGCGTGAAGAGCGTGTGTAATGTGTTTAAGGATTTAATGAAAACAATTAGCAGAGTACATAACATGCACAAAGGTTTGTTTGTGTCTTACTTCATCCCTGCTAATGAAGATCGTGCGATTGTACCAGTGAGAAATCACACTAACAAAATGCTTTGGTTATAAAAATAATGAATGACTTGTTAAATCAAACAAACAACGATCTCACTAAAAATAAAAAATGTACATTCTCGTCTTCACATAATTTAACGCTCTTGAGACAAAAGTTATATACTTATTTTCCAGAATTGCCCTGAAGATAGTTGGAGGAAGGACGATTCTTGTTCTCCAGTTTCTACTCTTGCTGGCATGAATAACATGTTCACACAAAGGTAAGAAGATTCTTTACAATATATAAACATACACCTACGTAATTCTTTGAAAGATATAGGAGTGATTGTGTCTTCGTGTGCCAATCGAAACATGAGATTGTTTGTAGGAAACTATTAGGTCTTAAAAAAAATGAGGAGAGTACTTCGTTTACCGTACACAAAATCCTACCATCTTAAATATTTAATAACATGTTACTTGATCTAGGTATTCAGGCTTTTACGGCTTCTAACCAGTTTAACAATAAGACAGTATATTATAATTCATACCACCTAATCAGTTTTCTATTTTTGAAATGAACACAGTTCCTGAATAGAAGTCGGTGTTCAATATTTCTTTTTTTTTGTCCAGCCGGTACGAAAATTTGGAGAAGAATTTGCCGCGAGAGCATCGGCCTTCTTGGTTTTTAAAGAATGTAAGTAATAATAATTCATCGACAGGGTGTTTTAACCCCTATTGCAAAACGAGCAGTCTCAATTTAACATGTGTTATGTGATAGGCTCTCTATGGCATATAGTTTCTAAACAAATAAATACTAGTTTGTATACACTCATTTTGAACCCTGACTATGCTTTTAAGCAGCCAAGTAAAAGGTAAAATAAATAGAAAATGTTTTTCTACAGTATTTTGACTCCAAATGCTGCAATTTGCCGGTGATGTTTAACCAAACGACTTTGGAAGAGTGTGGATTATTGTCCTTTATGAGTTACTACACGCACGGACCGAAGCACATGGATGAGCAAAAGCTGGAAATTAAGGTAAACATACTGAGAAACATTAAAAACCCCTAAGAAATACTAGCCTGGTATTTTAACCATAGTTGCAGGAAGAGCCCCATTTTAACATTTTACGAATGCAGGTGAACTGTCTGAATTTGAACTTTATAATATTTTTAAAGATATACGACTAATTCTCTACCTTAGGGTCAATTTTGTTGGAAACTATCTAACTAGTGTTCTTATTTCTATGAAAGAATACGGAGGATTTTCGACGGCTCCTAACCAAGTTTTAAATTTTTATTTGGAACAATAAAATGTATGAATGATGACGATGGTGAATGAATGTATGAATGATGTATGAATGTGGACGAGGCAGAAGTGGTATGCAGGGACCGTAGCGCGTGGCATTCTGTAGTTTCTGCCTACCCCCATGGGAAAAAGGCGTGAGTGTATGTATGTATATGTATGTAAAATCTTGTCTTTTTTCAGAACCAAGCGAATTCTCCCACGACAACACACCCGAGCTTTGGAGAAGGACTTAAAATTGTTGATTTTGCTCAAATGACACCCAATACTGTGAGTATCTTCCTGTTATCCTTATTTCCATTGCACACGTAAGTATGTCCAATACACATAGAGGAATTTCGTGTAGTATGTTGTGTCAGTAAATACATATTTACTGACACATATTGGAATAAATTTTATAGCACCTCCTAATACGCTTGCGACTAAACTAGAGACGATAGATATATGTATATAGTAAAAGGAAAATATGTTCGAAAATAAAGTGATTGTTCAAAAGAAGTTTCAGGTCGGAAGAATGATAAACGACTTGTATTTGTTCGTCCGATTGGAAGTTGATAGGGGTATAATAATAAAAATAATACATTTACATTTACTTAAAAGGTACACATACTTACATGTAAATCCTCGGGCCCTAAACTGGTGTTAACTGTGTTTCAGGCGCCTGTATCTTCTTACGTATCCGTCATAATATATTATGTAAAATTGTTTGTAAATATAACTTTAAAATAGAAGAACACTGAACATGGACAGTGTTTTTTTTCAAATGAGATTTGCAACCTTCAAAACCAATGCAGGAAAATACATCGGTACATTCTTGTGTCATAATCCTATTATATTTTGCAGGATATTACGGATCCTCTAGATTGCTGTGACATGTCAGAGTTTATCCAGCCTGCATGGAGATCAGAGTGCGATTTTCATCTAAATTGGGGAGGTCAAGACAGGCTGGTAATTACGAATGAAGCTGTTACCACAGAAGCACCGGCGACAACCACAGAGAGAACTGAGCAGATTAAAGATCTGATGCTCGTACCGCATTCTGTAAGTTTTTCATTACATCAATACTGAGTTATTTATAAGAAAATTGAAAATGAACTTTCTGCGATGATGAAAATTAAAGATAGATTAAAATAATTACAAGTTGACTATCCAATTCCTTGAAAACTAAGTAGGTCAATATCTTCTAATTGTCATTTGGTTCTTAGAATCAATTAGTATTAGTCAATCAAGCATAGTTTACATACATACACAAAGATATAGGAGTAATTGTATATTATGTTATCCATATTTATATGATTTGAAATAACTTCTGTGTATTGCCTTTACACACCTGAACGGTAGATTTTGCAAATTTGGCAAAGATATAAATTGTCTCGCAAAGTTGGGCTTCAACAGTTGAACAACAAGTGAAGTCCATTATCAAAGAGAGCTCCAGTCTTAAGATAATAGAAATAACGTTTTCAAACCATGTCTTTATTTTTCCAGTGCGAAAAAGAGACTTGCGTGTTCCGCAAGCTGGGCATTATTGGGGATTCGGGGGCTTTTGATATTGATGCCTATATGAAGGTGCTTCACAACTTCACTAACGAGCACCCGGCTTGGGCAAAAGCCAAGGGGAGAGTTGTCACTAAGTGCTTGGTGAAACCTCTACTCCGGCATCATGATACCACATGTGAGGTCAACGACATTCTGTCTTGCACCTTTGATGTTTTGACTGAGGTATGTGATTTACTACTCGCTTTGAAAGAGTATTTAGATACTTGAATTGTCGTCTTGGTTTTAGACTTTCAAAGAATATTTTTGGTGGATTACAATTCTCATTTTTAATTTTACAGAACTGTCCGTATACGAGAAAGTCTGATAAATGCAAGTAAGTAATGGCTTTACTGAACAAGTAGTACTCGTAAACGAATAAATTATTAATTTAATTTGAATATTTGCTTATAAATATAATGATGAATTCAATTAATTATTTTATATAATGACTATAATCTTTAAGGGCGAGTTTTAGTTGGTCGGTTTTCTTAAACTATACATAATATACAGTAATATTTTTCAGACACGGGAAACATGAAGTTGGGTGCCAAATAAGCTCTTCTAAGTACAGACCCGTGAGTTTAACATATTTTTATTATTGATCTCTAGATTAGATACCTACTTTAAAATCTGTGTACCAAGACAAGGAATGTAAAATATAGTATTGTACACACTGAAAATTAAATGTTTAATTTTCAGTAATTCAGTATAATAAATAATAGGTATAAGAACATTGTTATAAACTAACTTTATAATTATTTTCATAATTTTTTTTACTAAATTTAGTCTTCTAAAGAAACAGGAATCTTCTTAGTTTTAATAGTCCATTTTAAGCTGCGTATTTTTTGCAGTAAGGCTGCCAAAATACGCTAGGATGAATGAAACCCACCCGATCGTTGTCCTGACAAATCCGGGATAACCTGAAAATCTACCTATACTACTACTATAATTTATAACGCACGTACTTATGTCATAAAAGGGGTAGACAAAGTAAAAAGTAACTAAAGTAGGGAGAGGAAAAGCAAAAAGTGCGCTCGAAACTTTGCTAACAAGATCAGATATAAGCAAGTCACCAAAGAGCGCAAAATGTAGATAGAATAACTACAAACAGGACCTCGAATCTAGTAGGAGTAATCTCTTGAAACAAAGTCGCTATGTTCAAAGGCGGACAGGAAAACATCATCAGTATCGGGCAAATGGGTTGACTAGGCAAAGTTCTAAATGAAATGAATTCTAAAACTGTGCGAATTCATCAATTCATCCATCTGCTAATTTTCCATATTTTCCGACATTAGAAAAACCGTCGGGAAGTCTGTCTGCTGCCAGAGCTGATCCATCACGACCATCTATCGGAGTGTGGTCTGGAGTCACTCTACAGAGCGGAACACGTCGCTTTGCCTCCGAAGACCAGAAAACATGGCTGGTTTGCCTCTAAATATACGGTAAGATTCAGTCTATCACATGACCTTGACCTTTCGTTATTATTTTGGGATGCTTGTTTATGGCCGTGCCCCTCGTGATCCTCTTGTGACCAGTGTAAAGTCAAAGGTCTCGAGTTCAAACGCAGGACGCACCATTTATTTTTCGACATTATGTCTGTATTAATCACATATTTAAACAGTGAAGGTAAACATTGTGATAAAACCTGCATGTCTGAGAGATTTTCTCTTTGCCGTGTGAAGTCTGCTAACTAGGTATATGCTAGCATATACATAATATGTGTCAAAACTGAGAGAAGACCCGCGCTCACTACTGGGACAGTGAACTATAAAAACTTTATAGTTTTAATGAATAATAAATAATCAGTACGTTCTCCTTTTTAACTTATAATTGAGTTTTTATCACTAAGAGACTACATACAACTATATTACAACGTTCGTGTATTAATCCTGTACTTTGTCATTACAGTGCAAAGACACCACAGGCCCAACCACGTGCGTAATGAAGAAAATGGGCGTCCTGAACAAATACAATTTCATGGATTACTTCAAGATGAAGGACAGAATCCGTCAGTTTACAACTGATCAGGCTGAGTGGGCGGCCCTACTGGACATCTACATGAGCGCATTCATGAACATACCGATGTATTCGAAGCATTGCAACTCGCAGAAGAAGTTGTTGAATGTTGTTGATTCTATGTTGATGGTGAGTGTGGTTTTCTGGCTGTTCTTAGGACTGCTAAGCGAGGAAGAGCTGGTGCCGTTTCTTGTCAGTGGACAATATATAGATCCTATATTATACATGTGTCACAAGCCGAACGATTAGGCCGATTGTGCCTCTCTTTCGCTTGGTTCGCGCTCTCGATTGCACGGGCGGAAAGTGTTAATTTTTCGTTATCACGTCAAAATTCGCAAGAATCGAACTTCTTTATAAACGGTGTTTATACGTGACTGATGCTAAAAACCATTTACCTAGATTTTATTTTATTGAAATAAAACTACTCCTTTATATTAAAACGATATCAAAATACCGCGATAAAAGTAGTTTTATTTCAATATATTAATTTTAAAATGAGTTTAATTTTACTACTATTAAATAGATTCCATTTTTAAACTATTAAAATTTTACTGTTATTATCATATTTTATAGCTTTTTATTATCATTTCAGACCTGTCCTATCTCAAAAAGGGTAAACACAACGCAGTGCAACAAAATCTTTACGGACATGACGTTTACAGCACCGGTCGATAAACAGAACGTGACAAAGGAGAAACTCGACGAAATTCTGAAGCACTACTATCACGTCTTTATGCCTATCCAGCCAGTACCCTTCAACCACGGCCGGATTACACGGAAAAAGCATTACAAAACTGTCAAAAAACCTATACACCACTTCGGCATTCTAAATTCGAATGACGCGCCTGCTGTAAAAGTTATAAGCGTCAAGCCAGAAGCGACGTCAATCAGACCGTTGATACTACAACCTGTTTACTTGCGACCTAACTTCGGTCAGAGACCGTATAACGATGGAGTCTTAAGAAGTAATCCTTTTTGGTTGCATGACCAGATAGCTAGTGCTCACACTTCCACAGTGGGTCCTATCGTTCACACAATACCTACAGTTCATAATAATATTTATTCAACTAGACCTCTGATACCTGCTACAGTGCCTTCTTACACTAATGGGCAGATTGTGACAGATTTTCCAATAGAAATATTGAAGCCTGAGTAATGTATTACTTTACAGTGTTTTTTTTATGAAATATGTATAATTTATATTATATTTAATAGGTACCACAAAATGGATAGCATGTTAAACGTGGGGTTTCCAAAAAAAAATTTAATAGTTAATAATCGATTATTTTTTATATTGTTATTGTCTTGTTTACATTTTTTCCTCAGTTGCAATCAATCAATAGTTACAATCTGCCTAGGTTTAAAACCCACCAATCCTATTACAACTTTTAGATGTTATATACCTATTGTAAGAAAATCAAATGTTCTGGACTATTGTAATTTTATTGACTAGAGGAATCAGGAAAGGTTCAAAGTAAATAAAAAAAAGTTTTGAAGCAATATGAAAAAAAATATTTAATACATTCAAAATATGTACTGCCTGAGTAACTATTGTACTTAAGATATTTCTTACTAAACTATCATAGCTAAAAGTAATTGTTTCATTTATAATTTCCACCAAATCGTCAGTCTTTGTTTAAAAAATATATATATTGCCGACCTGTGTTTTTGTTCTATGTTACCTTTGTTTAGTATTTTAAATTGAACACATTCGTCCTCATTATTATTCCATTTTGTTTAATTATTTGGGTAAAAGATTTTTTCAACATTAATTCAATTGAAATTTAGATTATTCATTTAATTTTATGTGATAATAATATTGGGCTATGCACGTTTAAGAATTAAAAAATAAATAAAGTTATTTATAAACTAGTAAATTATAACATACATCACTCTTTTTATATAGATACATCCAACACAAACAAACAAAGAAACAAAAAATCCATTACATTAATTCATCATTCCTAAATTATTTCACATACTTTGAACTCACTCTAATATTTTAAAATGTATAATAAATTATAAATAAGCAAGAAAATGGGCACATGAGTTTGACTCAAATGTTGAATAAAAAGATAACAAAAAAAGATAAGATTGCCAAGTTGCAATAAAAGATTGAGGCACCAATTTCATTTTTATTTTTTTGTAACGGTGAAAAAGAAAAACAAATTAAAGCATTTGAATAAAATGGCAAGCAATATTCATAAACACGATTATATTCGAGGCTAAATACTAGTTTATTTATTTCGTAAGACACTGTACATTGTCAATACTTATGTTGTAATAGGAAAGAATTACATATTTACATGTCATTACATCACACTGTAAACGTTAGTAAATGTTTAATTGATAAAATTATTATTTATCTACAAGAATATTAAATATAATATGCTTCCTTCGAAGAAATTCCATTAAAATTTATAAATAAAACTCGGTAGAATGTTTAGTCCAAATTTCGGGACAATTTAGAACTATTTGAAGAATTTAAATAATTTTTTTTTCATCCAAACATTTTCTAAATATCTAGTTGCACTATCTTCTTGAACATCACAAGTTCTTATGTATATTGTAATAAGTAGTTAAGTAAATATTTCCAAAACAACTCAGAAAATTTCTAAATTCCTATTAACAATACCAAAATAAACAAAAAAAACATTTACTCTAATTGTGGATAAAAATATGATTTGAGAAGGTATTATGGAAACTACAGATTTATGAAAAGTAAAAAAAAAGCTATAACAACATTAAAGTAGGTACAAAAATCCATTCATTTATACAGATAAAATAAACTGTTACTATCATAAAGTTCGTTCGTTCGATTATCAAGATCATATTTACAATCATAATAATTCCATTGAAGAATTATTACGTGAAATATATCAACAATAAGATAATAGTTTAGATCATAAGACTGCTATTCCTACAAATCCTGTTCAATATTTTCAATTGCCTGACACTGGACATATAAAATCATGAATGGCAGTGACAAATTGAATAACATAGATAATGAAATACATGATTCGCATGAAGAGTATAATATAAAATCGATGGGCTATGATTTAAGTGCTGCTAATTTCAATATTCGGTTCACTATCTACTTTTTGTACATAAAATATGGTTATTTTACCATTGATTGATTCATTATGGCATGTTAAGACTAATTGTGTCGAAATTTCTCATAGACCGAGTATCCCCGTTTAGACTGTGGGACCCAGTATTGATCCTTGTTAAAATTTCTTGTTGTAATGCCTTTAGCGTTCGCATGGCTGAGAGATCTGTGGATGGGGCGAGTAGTAAGGCTCTTCTGGCATGGGGGAGAGCTTCTGAAGGCTTGTTAAGGGCGAGAATTGCTCGAGCCATGGCATAGGCACATTCGAAGGCATTTGGTCGCAATCCCGATGCTCGTGCCGCGAGGTCTAATGCTTCTGATGGTTCCTGGGAAAAATAAAGTTAATACATATATTAGTTACATGAGGGCACATAACTTGAAATTCATCATTTAGTTTCGTAAGGAATAACATTGCAAACTCAATACAATATGATTTTTTAAACAAAGATTCGTAAGAAACACGTTGAGATTAAATGATATCAAAATACCGCGATAAAATGTGTAAAAAGTAGGAAAATCTAGTAGCTTAAGTGTAGAGGAAATAATGACCTTGTCAGTTTATACAGAGCTAAGCTAAACTCTTAAATAGAAGAAGTGCATCTAACCGTGAAAGAACTAACATGTATCAGAACGAACATTATCTGGATCACAATTGGTTGGTATGTTTATACTTACATTCAATTTCCTTTTACATCTCGATAAATTCAACAACAAGTTTGTCTTCAGCTGCACGAAAGCTGACACGTGCTCATGCGGCACAGGCTGAGTGGTTGGTGTCGTCAACCCTTCGTCGCTTATCAGCGGGTTGATCTTCTTCAGCGCGTACTGGTAGCGGTGGGCCGCCTCTGACGGTCGGTTCTTGCGATATAACATGTTCCCGTCTTCTAGCAACTTATTTAGCAGTATTAGCCTGGAAAGAATATTTATTGTTTAGCTTCAATATATGTATTACTGATGACAAGCAGTTGCACTTGATATCATCAATATATTCAGACAGGAAATAATGTAAAACGTGGCATAAAACTCAAATCTCACCAATAAGAGGCAGTCAAGATAATAGAGTTCCACTGAATGTAAATCTGCCATATAATAATGCCATAAGAATATTTAGCTAAACTTGTCGCTTTATAATGTTGGCAAAAGCTACACAGTAAAGGTAAATTATGTGTTGAAGAGATTAATCAATTAATATGTTAACAGGAAATCTGGAATTATCAACTTACATGAATTCTGGTTTGCCTGAAGCCATAACCCACGTAGTTGGACCGAGCTTAGCGCCTTTCCTCAGGAAACAATTCACGACCTGTAAAATAATACAGTAATGAGTATTTTCTTTTAATCCAAAACGCTTGTCATTGAAATTGATAAAAAAACTTATTTATGTGCAATCAATTTTGCCATCATGAAATGGAAATTCTTGAAAAGTTTTGGTGAACATTATAAATGTATTGCAAAATATTTTATAACTTACGGGAACATTCCGCTGCCCAATAGCTCTGTCTAACGGCCTAAGGCCACTATGGTCTACTCTCTCAAGCGAGGCTCCTCTCTCCAGGAGTATATCCACCAGATCCGATGGACCTCCACATGCTAATCCCAAGGGTGTACGACCGTTTCCGTCTGGTTGATCTGAAGATAATATCAAAGAAATTAGAAAAATGTTTTCGATCACAATGATGATAAAAGAAAATCTATACATTAATTATTGCAGGACCTTTAAAAGCTACTCAAATATTTGATCTTACCTATGGTAGCGCCTTTGTCTAACAGGACTACCATTGTTTGAATCCTCGATCTAAGACATGCCCATCCCAGGGGAGAAACCCCATCAGCATCCACGGCATCAGGGTCAGCACCTAACACAAAATATAAATAAATTGGCCATTCTAGAATGAAATTTTAAATATAGGTTGAATTATTAGGGCATTACAATTTATAGAAATATTACAAACTCACCATGATCTAATAACATCTCGACAACATCAGAGTGACCCTCTGCAGCTGCTAATATCAGTGGGATCTTTCCACCGGAACCCATCACATCAGCTCCAGAATCTAACAGTCTCAACACTAGTGCTAATCTGCCATTCTTAGCAGCTAGTGCCAATGGGGACAACTGTCTGGCATTCAAAGAGTAGGGCGTAGCTCCACGGATAAGAAGAGCATCAGCAATAGCAGCATTGCCTGAAGAACAGGCTGCTGTGAGGGCAGTTTCGCCTGTAACTGGGCATATGCCGTCGGGCTAGAAAGAAAACATAATAGTTTTAGTAGCCATAAGGTAAATATGTTTATGGACGTTACACTATAAAGTGATGTATATAAACTGAAGAAATTAAGAATTTAAAACTTACTATTAATTCAGCGGTATCCAATAAATATTCCACAATGTCAACATGTCCATTCTGTGCAGCTGCAATTAGAGCATGTCGAGATCCTGGCACGAGCTGCTCAATGCTACCGTCATCAATATCTAAGGAGTTTCTGTCATTTCCAGTTTGGCAGCCTAGTAGGTATATAACGGTGTCTCTATGACCGTTCTTAGCTGCGTGGACCAGAGGGGTTTGTTCTGCTGTGTCCGTGTGACTTAGCGATGCACCTAGAAGAAATATAGAGGTAAGTGAATATCGGGTGAAATTACGAAGTAGTGCGACATTCTCAAAATCTGCCTATTGATCAAATAATATAAAGTTATGAAAATTGACTTTTGAAAGTCTTTGAGAATTGAGAAGTTCTGTTTAAAGTTTTAAATGTCAACAAATATAATACCTGCTGCTATCAATCTTCTTGCAACGTCAGTGTGCCCTCTCTGACACGCTAAAGATAAAGCTGTACATCCTTGGGAATTTGTCATTTCCATATCAGCACCAAATTCGATCAGCAGTCCAACCATGGCTAATATTCCTTGATATGAGTACATACAAAGTAACGGCGCATTACCCAAGCATTCTGTGACTTGGTTAGGAGATCCACCAGCTAAGAGCATTAGCCGAGATACTTTCACATTTGGTGTGTAAATGTTTCTTAAGTTGGCAATCGCTTCACCAACATTGGCGGAACTTGTTGCTACCAACATTGCCTGCAAATCCCTCGGGCATAAGCCCAATTGTGCTGGCCCCATATTTCTATACATGTGAGCCTTCAAAATATGGTGTCCCAACTCCATTGACTTCTCTGAATCCAGAGGTGCTTGAACCCTGGATAACCTGAATGCTATACCACAATGTCCTGCTCTTAAATCACAAAGGAATTTCGGACTTTCGTTATCATCTCTTCTAATCAACCATTCCCTGAATGACGGGTGGAAGAACATGTAGGTGTTATCGATCCTCTTTACAAGAAAGTCTGTTAGGGATTCGAATCTGTGACAGAATTCATCCCAGGGCAGAAACGTGTTGACCAATAACGAATTTACCGAATAATAAATTTCTACCAAAGTTAGAGGATATAAAGCTGCTAAACATACACTTAAGATATGAGTAACTTTCTCAAACGACTGCACTGTTGGGAATCGTAAATTGAATTGTAACAAAAATATTTGGGCCAGTGATATCGGCACTACTTTGTAATTCGTCGATTTTACTACAATGTGACTCCTCTCAAGTAAATCCAGAATTAATTTCAGGAACAAAAATGAGCCTTGGCTAAGGTGGAGCACGTATTGAGCAAACTTCATCACTGAGTTGTGGACTCCTTCAGATTTTCCTGTCGAACACTTGATGTTCGTTTCTATGATAGGAGCAGCTTGCAGTCTAGTGTTAAAATACTCCAGGAGATCTTTATGGACGTTGTCCGATTCATCCAGACTTAGTCTTGTGTATGGAAGCTGCTTTGATAGTTCTAGAAATTGTGTTCTGACTGTTGCAACAACTTTGAGCCATGACGGCATTTCTGGAACATGTCGTGCCAAAAACGATGCCAGTGTATAGCCATGATCTGGTCTGTGGTATTCAGCTTCACAAAGACCATCAACAAGGATGATGCTGTTTGAAGAATCTATGCTCCCATTCCTCCGTAAGATTATGAGGGGTTCAATAATGCCTCTCATGAAAGCCAAGTCTGCGTCAGCGATGCATTCCTTGAGAGACAGGCAAGCGAGCAGATGTGGCTCACTAAGGAGGTATTCTCTGTAGGCTTGCAGTCTAGGTGCTTGGCAAAGTTGAGCTGCGAGAGAGTGCACAAATTCACCCACAAGGCAGGTACTGTTGTTATCGGCCTGTAAACACAATCATAGTTATAAGTTTCATATCTTTAAAGAACAAGATTATAAAAGATAGTTTTTTAAACATTTTATGGATTTCAAGACCTTACCTGACAAAAATGATAAGCGACGACGTGCGAAGCCAAATGGGTGAACATGCCGATGGTCAACTCTTCAGGAAGCATTTCCCTTATGTCTGACTGTTCTCTGAGTTCCTCATACTCGCAGTTCCTTTTCCTGCCGAAGCAAGAGTATTCCACCAGCTGCAAGATAAGCGCTGTTTTTCCTGTTCCCGGAGAGCCGGATACTATGATACCTGTCGAGAAAAAAACCATGAAATTTGATGAACTGAAGATGTTAGTTTACTCAATTTGGAATTGATTTCAGAGAAGCTGGTAAAATAGTTTCATTAGATATTGATAATTATTACGACCAGGAAAAGTTATAGTCATTCTCCATTAATTCCCACAAAAGCTTGAAACAAAATACAAACCAGAAGAACTCGAGTCCAACGCTTTTTCCATATCCCTCATTAGCCAGTGTCTACCGGAGAAATATGTTTGATTGTCAGTAGACGGTACTTCAAAGAATAGAGGTCGTAAAGTCAACTGTGGTGATGGATGAACTGTGGAAGAGAAGAAAGAAAATTAAGGAAGTTGCAAAATATATTTTAATAATTTCATCATCGTATAATTTAGAAATTAAGGGATTTAATACTGATACTGCTGTAGGCGTGGGACCTTTAGAAATAGATATTCCAGCACCTACTATTCAAATAAGTACAGAAGATTATGTTAAAACCCAGCTCGAAACAGATTTGTTTTTAAGATCCCTGCTAGATTTGCTACTTAATTTTGGCTTAGTAACATCAATGTCACATATATTAAGACGGTTACTGTACTTAGCTACTAAAATATACGTTCATTTACATAGATTACATACAATTATTTCTGCACTTAAATAAACAACTCACTGTCCTAAATTTGTTTCGCAGAAACCAAACAACTAAAAACAAGGAACTTTATTCATTGGCAACTTACTTTTAACGATAGTTAATTACAAGTCTAATAATTTCAAGAGGTTATAATAAAACTGTACGCTTTTTGCTTGAGGTTCGAAGAGTATTAATTTAGTGTAACAAAGCACCTTTTTTGATTTCTGATGATGTTGATGATTGCTTGCTGTTGACCCTGGCAGATCGTCTGGCGGCTGTTTTCCTAGTTTTGAAGAACCCACTAGACATCCGCGTCAGTTCGTCGGATCTACCGCTTTGGAGCGCTAAAAAAATAGCAATAAATAAATTAATAAGTCTACTAACAAAAAAGTAATGAGATAGGACCGTGGAAGATCAAGTCTTTGTGGAAGAGATTTCAAGCAAACGAACTGAAATAGATGCTTTATTCAGCGGGAAAGAAAAATGGGTTGATGAAATAAACTATAGATTTAAATTGTCTTGTTCTGTAATTAGGATAATAAAGCTTTGATTGTACATACTCAACTTCTGCTATTAAGCTTTTAGTATTGGATTAACGATAGTCAAACTTTTTGAATTTATATAAAAAATAATACTCGAGGAAAAAATTGGAAATATTGTTGTCTTCATAAGAATATGAAATGGAAACTAACAACTCCTGTTAACAATTTCGTATTCGAGAATCTCATATATTATTATACGTATATATTGGTTTTCGTGTCAAAAGTTAATAACAATTCCTAAGGAGCGGTTGTTATCGGCAGCCATAAAGACCAAAGGGCGTGGTATCTTAATGACCAGCCACTCTAATCTTCAAGGGCTTAATGAGAAAAGATAGTAAGAAAACTAATTTGACTAATTAGATCTGCCAAAATTTTGACATGCGGTAGACGAAGAATTTGGAGTAAATTAGGTTATAAATACAGTAGCGGATTCCCGCCTTATTTTATATTCGTTGATGTTTATGATGTATTTAACTTAGTTGAAGTTTTAAGTATACTTACTGTTAACGGAATGCCGTCTGCTGCCAGGACTGGATGAGGAGCAGTTGCTGGCTGCTGACAGTGACATGGACGCTAGAGAGCCGAGGGAGTCCCGACCTAGAGGTGTTGCTACTTCCACTTCCGAGGAACCGGTGAGTGTAGATACCTGAAATGAAACAGATTTTGCAGTTAGCATTGAGAAGAGAGTACCCCTTTTTCAAATATAATGTATAAGGAATTATTTATAGAATTCACTTATAAAAGACAAGGACAGCTATCGTGAAGAAACCATGACACCTAAAAGGTTTTTTGAATGACGTGTGACTATCACCTTGCACTACACGTTTGATAATGTTAACTTTAAGGTGGTTTTTAAAAGCTTTACTAATATTTCGCTGATATCTAGGAGTAAATTCTATAAAAAGAATAAATAATTTGGATTCACAACTATAAATCTATGAATTTCTACATTTTTGCAGCCTTAGTGACATTCAACATTTTAGAGAATACGAATTTGTAAGAAACAACATGAAGATACTTACAGGGCTAGTGTTGTGTGATGCAAGAGTATGTGCGTCGAGCGAGGCAAGCGAGGTGCAGCTGTCTCTCGCCTTATTCCTCGCTCCTCGTCGCTCTCCTAGCAGGAGACCTAGACGCATGTACAGGTCGTTCTGTCGCCGTGATTCGTAACCTGCCTGTTTGATGTGACCGCCTTCATCGTCTGTGGGAAAGTAAGGAAGTATGAGCTTGGGTCGACGTATATCGTCATATTTTTTAATATCATCAGCCTATCCACTATCAAGTATTAATTTTATTTTTTACCCTACTTACTATCTGACGGCCATTTACTCAAAGTTTTGCTAAAATTTAAGATCAATACATTTTTTGTCTAGTTTGTAACCTAGTCCTAAGACTAGACAAATAATTAATCTAAATTAATTTAATCTAACTAATAAGCTAATTAAGATAACTGGATGTATGGTCGTATTCTAATATTGGCAACAAACAGTTTAAAAAAAACTGTTTTTAAATAGCAATTGCTTACATTGGCCTATAATAGGGACTTTTAAAAATTGCGAATCATATGGATCCCTGACATTGAGTATAATTTATACAAAGGAATTTCAATGTGCATTGTATTGCTAACTTATTGCACAAAATTGAAACATACATAATAGACAGATGCTTTCAAATTGATAAACCAATGACAATTCTAACATACATGTGCAGAAATATACATAATGTGCAATTATATCTGATACAAAACTGAAATAACAATGGGCAACATTTTAATATACATGCTGCTTTTCACAAGCTTTCAACAAACTCACGCAAAACACGACGAGATAAAAGGGAAACAAAAATTATATAATTATGTGAACTCCATGCATACACAACCGTGCAATAGTGCCATACACAGAGACAAAAAAAAACATATGATGTATTCATCGGTTACTTAACATACAAATTATGTTCAATGTGACTATCATAGAAATTTCACTTGATACATTTCATACAATAACGTATACACAATAAGTTTTCTGATTTATAATTGGGATTATATTGAGTTGAAACAGAGAAAGGAGTGTAATTTAGCCTATTTTTTTTCTAAAGATTGTGTTTAATTGTTAGTTTTTTTGGGCTTCTGACTAGCACCCATGGATATCATAGGTATTGGTAAAGTCATTGGAGGGTCTCATGATTAAGAATAGTCAAGCATTTATACACTGAATTTGATTTGCCTCAACAGCCACAGCTTAGTCTAACAGATCGATTGATGAGCCTCAGATCAACCACACCATAAATAAATTTTATTTATAACCCAGTCTGACTCTCACACGGTGTTTTGTTCAGCACCTTTTGTTTCCATAATTCCCATGACATTTAACATCAAATTAAATAGATTAACGATGCATCTCTATATTAGGTATTGGAGTAGCTTTCAAAGAAACTTTTTCCCCATTGTGTGTTAAAAAAGAAATAGCTGGCACAGGAAATTGAAAGAAATTAATACACGGAGCGAATGAGAATATTCATTTACTTACAATAGTGTGGGTAACACTTGGCAGTTGAGTTTAAAAAAAGTATCAAAGGCTATGTGATAGATCATAATTATTATTTACTTTAGTGATAGGTTAAACATCAAGACTACCATAACAGATGGTAGTTTTGTAATGTCACAATAATGTTTAAGACAAACAAAAAAGTAGTTCGGAGTTTAGATGGGTATTCAATGTAATTTACTGAGAATCTGAGAGTTCTAATATCCCAATAACATCGTGCAACTGGGAATCTATGACTTTACGCTTAACAATCGTGTTTCGGATCACTAAATCAATGAGCCAATTGTTTTGTAAGCTTTAGTCAACTTTATGTAACGTTATTGTTTCGATGAAATCATCTCCAACCATAATGTACAATCATCCTTATTATTAAGAGCATAAGATTCAAAAAGGGTCTAAAGCTAAGTTTGTCGATTGTTCGAGCTACTTTACAAATTGTCGGTCGTGTAGGTGTCCGCTGTAAGTGGAGATCCTCGTCAGGTGCGGAAGCGGTGTCGTGGGAACGTCGCTATTCCGAGATCACAACTCGATATGGTTACTGGCGGTCCCATAACGTCAGTGTGATAGTTGTGACTATATTTTATTTGTTAATGCTGTTTTTCGATGATGTGTCAAGCTTGTTATACTTTGTTTGAATTGAAAGAAAGATATTGAAAAGGAATAAGTTTCATATTACCATTCAGATTATTTTGGTAATATTGGTGAACAATTTTCATACTGTTTTATGACAATACTGTCCTTTGTGAGAATTAGACGTCAGGGTAAATATTTCCTTACGAATTAAGAGCTAGAGTAGAAGTAGTTGTATATCCATCAACATGTCATACTTATTTCATTTGAAACTCATTCCTTTTCTCCTTTAAATTTTTGGCTTTGAATTTTAACAAAGAATATTTGTATTTTCAGTAACCCCACATTTAAAGGTCAACTATTTTTTTAAATAATCAATTGTTTTTTTTTAATATTTTTAATAATCAATTGTTCAAATTAGATGCTTTTAGGACTTTAGAAAATAAAACCTTAATATACCACCAACACAGGTTACTGCAGCGTCTAAATTTTGTCTTAAAAGACTACAAAGAATTTGTAAAGATGTACTTACATCATACAGTTTAATATAACATATATAAATCTTATTATAATATAATTATGAGTCACTCTCATTAATCGCAACATCAATATAGTAGCACAAGGTACTTCACCCATGTAATTTGGAATTAAGTTGTCAGCACATACAGGCTTAAAGATGGATTAATGAAGCTATTCAAATATCTCCATTTTAATTCCCTTGATCACAGTAAATGAAGACATTTAACAAAATGCCAGCTTCTTTAGTGAATGCCTGGCATTTGTCAACTCAAACTAGCGTGAAAGGTCACTCTTGGAGCTCTACATACATTCGAAGTTTCATCACCATAATTAACATAATATGAGGTTGTACTTATCCCATGGGGCAATTCGTACTAGGCTAGCGTTGTGGACTATAAGCCTAACCTCTCACATTCAAAGAAGGACCTGTTTTCAACTAATTATGGGTTGTATTCTGGCACTAAGGCGCATATCACACTTGTGTAACTATTAGAGCGCGATTTTATTGCGTTGTATTATTTTAATACCAATGTTTTGGATCCTTTACAGCACCCATAATCACTAGCTGCAAGTATAAATATACGGTGGCTGTTGTTGTGGGTCCCATGTAATAGGGGCAAACTTAATGCTAGTAACCGCATCCAAATCCAAACTACATCCAAAACTTCCAACTTTATTCGGTTTGGCAATTTTAATTCAAAGTGTATGCTCGGTAGTCGTGCATAGAACAACTTGACATAGAGGCAGTTGATCAATTATATAAAAATAATAAATTTAAAGTAGCATATAGAATTCACAAAACAATTTGTTCGTCATTAAATAATAAAGGAAGCACAAGTAATCAATTCGAATAATTAGATCATCACGATCGAATGGTATCAATTAGCTCAACTCATTCAATCCGTTCATGAATTAATGTGATCACATTATTCATCGTGATTGTTAAGTACATCTGCCTATCCTAGTTTACAAACGATTTACAATAACACTTAGAATAAGTATATATTTAATAAAACACATTAAATACAGATTGTAATTATGAACAGGCAGGTAGAGTATATTTTTAGAAAAATTTAATTGGCATAGAATAATTAATGAAGACGTTTTTAGCCATGTTCCCGTCTTGGATATTATTTTAAGAATATGTGTATATACTCACTTGGCATTGGTTTCTGATAAACAACAATAATATGTACATAACTTTCAGGTTATATAAACAGTTTTTCTTAATTTCATCCTATCACGCCAAAGATTTTTACCACCCTAAAGATTAAGACAGAATCTCTGCAAAATGTGTATTATTTAGGTATAGCTATGATCATAAAACAAGAAGGTTCGTATGTTACCGACAGTTCTCAGAAATATATGAAGGATCCCTCTTTCATATCCTTTCTTAACTTCAACTGTAAAACTAATAAAAACAAAGTCTTAGAAATTTTCTTATTCATCGTTATTCTCAGTCCCAAGTCATCAAATTAATATCTATGCTCCGACGTATTGTCGGTGCTTTAAGCTCAATGACTCCATAAAACTAGCTTGCGTGGGAGTGTATCGTTTTTATCGATATCCCGACCGCATCTCTACTAAGTATCTAGTACTCAATGGGAGAAGGAAGTCGGATCAGTTTTTCCTGTTAAAGACTAGGCATTGATGTTGAATTGGGAATTAATGGATAAAACATGGGAATATCGATTTTCACGTTTTTTCCCAATTGCCGATGCTTCGTAGGTCGTCTATGTCCCACTGTCGGGCACATGTCTCTTCTCATTTTTAGAAGGGTCGGGCTATAGTCTACCACGCTAACTTACTGCAGGTTGATCGACTTGGTACTGCCACTAGATCAACGAGACAGTTATTATTCTTTAGTATTTATTATATTATTATTTATATTTAGTAACCTTTTGAATCAAAACGCTTTGACCTTGACACTCTGCTGTATTCGAGCAGACAGTGAATGAGTGAGTGACATAATTGTTGCAAAATAACAACCTGTTATTTCTAACATTGCCAAGGTTGCGAATTAGATACGCGTTATGTGATTAAGTTTTTTTTTGAGTGAGTGAGCTATGGAGCTATAATGTTTGGTTGAATTGATGTTTCTTATGGCCAAGGCGGGGGAGGCTTATTGCTTCTTCCAAGACTGCTATAATCTGTAGATCTGTCAGCTCATGTTTTTTTTTTGCTTTTTTAATAAAAACTTTGCCCCACACTGGGATTTTCTCCTGTGTCGTGGGTGCGTTTACAAACACATATTTTCACATAAACAAACGTCCAGACCCGGAACGACTACATGTTAAACGTACAAATATTTGCTCCGTGCGAGTATCGAACCCGCAACCCGTGACGCATAAGCCCATCGCTCAGCCACTGCGCCACCGAGTCGTCAAAATGAACTTCTGAACGTCCGATGTCGTTTCTAAGGATTGGTAGAGTGATTTATCTCACTGTCTCTCTCTCGATCGTTTTGCCATCTTCTGTACCTTTAAGTCACTCTATGCTTTCATATGCAGGACTTTGATTATTCATGATTTTGAATAAGCCTTCTTTTTATCCAACCCACAAAGTGATAGATTAATTAATGATTTATTCGATTTAATAACTACTTTTACGAATTTTATTCATATTGTTTTGTCCCGACGTTTCAGTTCCTCTACAGCACCAATAGTCACTGTTATATTGGCAATATATTAATAATAAAATACCGATACTGATTTAATTAGTTATTATTTGACGACCCAATTAGTCCAACGGTAGTTAACACTGCCTGCTGTGCTATGGGTCCTGGGTTCGAATCCCGGTAGGGACAAATGTTTGTGTGATGAGCATAAACATTTGTATCCAAGTCATGGATGTATCTATGAATAATATGTATGTATTTACAAAAAAAAGTATATAATATGTAGTATATCAACCGACTAGTATCCGTAACACAAGCCTCGTTGCTTAGCTCAGAACTAGATGGCGCTGTGTCATAATGTCCAGGAATATTTATTTATTTATTTTTATTTATATTTATATTATTCCCAGTTCAGATTCGGTTGGAACAACATCGTCACGATCAAAACAAGACACGTAACATGATCGCACAATGACTTTTCACACGGACGAAACGACGGAAGCAACGTATCGTGTGTTACTAATCTCCACACATGACTAACTCATATATGTGCACAGATTCAGGAAGTGGTATAGTTAAGGAAAAGGTTTAACCTTAAATCTAAACCTAACTTGCACTAGAACAATGTGTCATCAACCCATTAACGTCCCACTGCTGGGCACGGGTCTCCTCTCATTTGAGAGGGATTAGGCCACCACGCTAGCCTACTGCGGGTTGGCAGACTTCACATGCCATCGAGAAATATCTCTCAAGCATGCAGGTTTCCTCACGATGTTTTCCTTCACCGTTTGAGCTTGTGATAAATACGCACATAACTTCCGAAAAGTCAGTGGTGCGTGCCTTGGGTTCGAACTCGAGACCTTTGACGTCTCAGTCCACTGGTCACACCTCTAGAACAATAACTAACTATAATCAAAAAGTATTCTAGTGAATACTTTTTTTTAATACAACAGATACAACAATATTACAGATATTTTTGAATCGTCAAAACTATATGCACGGTTCCAAATGTTAGGTCTTACGGAGAAGATCTGGGAAAAATCTCCATAGATAATCTTTTAAATTAAATTAAATGTGAGTTTAAGAAGGGACTGAAATGGTTTTCTGAAGAAAACATCAGACCAGCTTTGCATATCTAGACCTTACAGCTATCAGCCATCGTGTCAGTTACGGGTCCTCTGGGAATCGAACCCAAGACATATTGCAGAGCAGTGGTCCTTTACGACCTCTTGACCAACGAAGCAGTCGTTAAAATGCGTAAAAAGTAGTTTTATTTTCATACATAAATATAGGCCTTATTGGTCACAGCAAATAAAATCATGGTTCCTTTTTCACAGAATCAGGTTACAAGCAGACTCCGTTTACATATTGTTTACATAATAACTTCAGTTTAGTGTGTCAGTCGTATTACTTGGAATCGACTCACATAAAAGCAACCGGAGCACTTGTTACTAAAACATTATGTCATCATCATCATCAACCCATTAACGTCCCACTGCTGGGCACGGGTCTCCTCTTATTTGAGAGGGATTAGGCTATAGTCCACCACGCTAGCCTACTGTGGGTTGACATACTTCACATGCCATCAAGACAAATCTCTCAAGCACTTTTACCGATTGAGCTTATGATAAATACACACATAACTTCCGAAAAGTCATTGGTGCGTGCTTTGGGTTCGAACTCGAGACCTTTGACGTCTTAGTCCACTGGTCACACCGCTAGGCTACCACAGTTCCCAAACATTATGTTTGAAAAACATTATGTATAATTGACCAATACTTACTAATGTTATAAATGTAAAAGTGTGTCTGTCTGTTATCTCTTCACGGAACCGATTTAGATGAAATTTGGAATGGTGTTAGTCTAAATCTTGGGGAAATACATAAGATTGTCCTGGAAATCATCCTTTAACAAGACACAAATGGGGTGGAAGTTTGAATGTGAAATCGATAATTTCTTAAAAGATAAGGATTGATAATAAATTCGCAGATTCATGAAAAAGTAGATTAGGTATTACTAATTATCGCAGACAAAGGCGCGGCCAAATCTAGAAAAAAAATAACGTATAAAAACTGTACCAAAATATTCTTAAAGATGTAAATGCTATTTAAGTTTAACTTTTGTCAACTGTACTTCAAAGATCACTCGCTTTGCATTTCGTCGATGTTATAGAATCAATCGGTTAAGTTATTGTAGCGTAGGACTATAATAACTTACCCGAGTTATACAAAACTGACATCGACAAGAAGTCACACTGCGTCTACAAAATTCGTTCAAGTTAGGCCGATATTGATAGTGGTGTTAGAGAAGGGAAGTCTTGAGCCGAGGCCGAAACCGAAATTCGGCATTCACCAATATAAGAATTTCTTCTCGAATTGTAAATGCGGTAATAAATATACATACGCAGTACATGTCCTTACGTCCCTAATACATTTTTTAATACTTAATACATAGGACAAATCCTCAATCGATGCTCAATTTGAAGTAGCCATCACATTTTGAGCTGCCTCTCTCACTTTGTGGGTGAGTGAAAGAATGAGTACTGTATTAATTAAAAGCTACTTACTAAAAATTGAAGACGTTTGAGTATTTGGTCAAAAGTTGCACGTAGGTAGGCAAAGACACTGATTGGAAATAATTATTAGCCTGCGGTTTAGTGCTCTAGTAGTCCGAATGCGTCATATTAATAAGATTAATATTAATATTATATCTTAATAAAACACGTTGAGATGTTCTTGCATACTGAACTGGTCTGTGATCATTGATTAACAGTCTCTTAGATGAACAAACAAAAACTGATTCCAAATCACAACCTATTTTTTTAGGCCGAAACCGAATTTGGCTCAGCAGTTTACTCTACGCCGAAAGCCGAAGTCCCGGTACCAATCTGTAGCGAGCGATCACTAGAGATTGGTATAACTTGTACCAATTCGAGCAAGGACCCGCCTTCACCGCTGTCTTTTGGTGACAAGGCAACTCCCGCGCACTACCTACGTACAATATGGTAACGTCATAACAACTTACTAGCTTTAGTAGTGTCTGACTAGATTTTAAAGAAATATAACAGTGATTTATTTATTCGATAAATCGCTAATTTGTTTAAAAACCAATCATAATAAAAAAATGGGTCGTAAAGTGTTCTGAGATAGTTTAAGAAAGACCTACATTATTGGGTATTATTATATTAGATATTCGACAGGCAAGCGAAGCAGTAATAGCCTCGTAGTGTCGACTTTGAAGTCCAAGGTCCTTGATCCCAAGGCATCAAGTCAAGCCTATCTGAAGGCATGTGAAGACTGCCAACCCGTACTAGCGTGGTGGTATAGCTTAATCTCCCGTAAATTAGAAGCGACCTGTGCCCAGCAGTGAGGCAGTAAACAGGTTGATAGTATTACCATATTTGCTGCTAGGGTTCTAATAGCTTTTGAGCTTGAAGGTAAGGACTCTTAAGACGTTGTACAACTTCATAGAAATTTCCACAATTAGGTTAGTACACTGACAATTCGTCGTAAAGTTTAGTCTACATCTCGTGTAATTGGGATAAATCTGTTACTATCAATTGGTTGTAATGTTTTACTTCATTTAGGAATCGAATCAGAAGTTGAACGCAATCACTATTCGAAAGCAGAGTTTATTACCTCAATGTAAAGAGAAAATAACGTACAATGTGTTCCAGTTAATGAGAACTAATGACATATTTATAAGCTTTTCACAGCTTTGTTTAACGACCAGCTCCATTTCTTTGATATTTTAAAATTTCAGAGAAAATATAGCTGAACACCAGTTTTCTTTTTTATTAGTACTTAAGACTGACTTTATTTCTTTAATACAAACCAATTTACCAAGCAATTGCACTGTGAAACGATACTAAATCAATATATCTATAATTGCCTTTCACCAATCTCGTGACTAGTAAGGAACAACCCTACCAATTTAAATACCCAATTTGAATATACATAATTCCCTTGATTCATATCTCATATATCCTATACAACATCGAAATTTATCGATAAAGATGATCGCGCCCACAAATCGATGTTACTATTGTCACCGATTCTTAATCTCGATTAAAAAAATCGATTGATCATGACTCATGCGTGAAGGTTACATATTTATACAAACGATTAATGTGGTGATGTTATGAAATCGAATCAATGTATCGATTTCGTCATCGGTATTAATACAAATAGTTAATGGAATTAATCACAATGTACATTGTTGTGCATAATTATAATGACTTAAATTAGCATAGCATATAATGTGCGAATAAAATAAAGATTAAAAACATGAGAGTATTTATAAAATGGGTATTCGAATTACGTCCAACATAAAACCTTTCAAGCGTTACAATTGTAAACAACACAAACTCAAAAACCAAAACAAAATGCAAAAGAAATACTGTAAAACAAAACCGGTATACAAAGCTATGTGTCAAACGCACAGAGCGATGCGAGCAGGCAATAAGGTGTGCAAAAATCAGACGAAGACCGTGCTAGATCGAACAGGGAATGTGGACTGAATACCGATGTGTTCATTTACCGCAACAATCGATACTACTACATTAATCGATCCATCAATCGCACCAATTCAAGGAAACGTACCCAATAAATTATTATTCGACGCGTGTCCAACAATCGATCGTACTACAGAATCCAAATCGTTTCCAGAAATAAGGTTGCGCAGTTTACAACGCTAAAATGTTTATAGAGGCATAATCGATTCTTAAATCAGCATTTGCAATTAAATGAGCTACATCGGTATAATCCACATTCCAATGCAAAATTAAGACTTCGTGCCTGTCAATTGGTTGAGTCCTTGCGGCACTGAGGAGTGCGTGGACCACAGCGACCTGATCTTATTAAACACCAGGCTGTGCCACGCCGCATTCCGAGGCCCTTCCTCCGGCAACCCTGTGGGAGTAGCCAGTTCTACATGTAGAATAATCTCACACCATCCATCAACACTGTCCTAAAGGAATATTTCAATCACACGATCCCAATTGACGATCGATGGACAATTAATTGCACCTCGCCACATTAACAAACCATTACAAATTGTAAAAGATACCATTATTCATATCGAGAGATAGAAATGTTAGCAATCGACAGATTAAGTACAAACGTGAAGGGGCAAGGGCCGTGGCGAATTGATACTAATAGTTTATTAAGAAACTCACAGCTGTGAACGAAGTGTATATTTCAATTACCCAAGAAATCTGGTAGACTGGAATGATATAATTAATGGAAATGGAAAATGTAACAGATACAGAGATAATGTTCACAGCCGGCCCGCTGTCTGCGCGGGCAGCGTTGCAAAAGTACGGAATTATACTTTAACTAATAAATACAGTAGACAGACAACCGGTCCTTTAAGGTACCCCTACGTACATCCGGCGCTGCTGCGTGGGCGCGCGTGTCGCAACTGTCACTCACTGATATTTACGACGCGGTGCAGTGGATCCTCGCAGTTTTCGTAAAGCTCATAAAACGGGCCATCGAAGTGAGAGGTGCTACGCCGCCTGTTTGTGAATGAGAATTCGACTTTGCCCAAGAAGGCATCAATGAAGTGTAGCTTGCGTGCGCAGCCGCTTGCGCAACGATGCAAATCTGCGGCCACCACGCGTAAGCCCACGGGTATGCAAATACAAGTGCGTGCGAACGACTTACCGGAGAGGGGCACGTGGTTGTCGTGTGAGTGGCGCGCGCGCTGCCCGAAAGGACTGCGCAGCGATTTTGGACTGAGAAAAAATCTTCTCCTAGTGTGCGGTGGTGTGGGACAGCTCTGTGCGAGGTTCGAAGGTTGCTTCGGCGGCTTGGGCAGGCGCAAAGGCGACTGCCAGTCCGGCTCCTGCCGCTGCGGCGAAGGCGTGTACCTCTCCATAGCGGGCCGCCTCTGGCTCTGGTTGTTTCTCGCGCAAGAAGGACACGCTTCGTTCCTGAACATGCACGAGTAACACCGTTCATGCCCGCAGGTGTCAATCAGTTTCCTCTTCTTGCCCTTGTCAAAGGGCATGTTACAACTGGGACAGGTCGTGCCACCCGTCTCGCTCTCCAACAGCTGCCGTATTGCCGCCAAGTCTGCAACAGGAATGAGGAATTTTAATGCTGTTTTGATTATAACGCTTGTAGTGTTTATCGTTTAATATGCGACAGCGCGATGGCGCTCCAGTCGCTCCATGCATGGCAATCGATTTACACATTAACGACCCTTGAAGTTATTCTAGCTAAGGATAATAATATAATTTGTACTGTACGCCGCACCGGACTGTTATAACCAATTATATAGAATGAGGATGTGGCGTCGGAATTTAAATGGGTTTATGGAGCGACTGTAAATGACTGAGTTTTTACATTGTTAAATCGTACACTAATGTGTCTTGTTGTACATACTTTCATCTGTCAAAATTATGTGTCATGTAATTGCGTAATAAATATCTTTACGTCCTCACATTTCTCGTATTACAGGCTTAAGTTTAAAACAAACTGATTTATGTTTGTATGTCGTTATAACTTCTGGAAAAGCAGGCACTCTCATCAAAACTTAAATCAACACTTTCAAATTAAGCGATTCGTAAATCAAGAGTCTGTAAACGAAGTAATTAAATACAAATGTTGCCTCACAAGTTGGGGTGGCGAGACGGTGATATATTCTGTTTCTCTCGCCCATACGTTGAAGCTCGCACCGCGTCCTGATTCCATCGACAAATGACATTACGAGAAGATTGAGCGCCGCATGCGCATACCGCAGGGCCTTTTGCAAGTTTTTATTTTCTTTATAATGCCATTCGTATCGGAGCATTGTGGGCTAAATTAGTTTTTTTCTACACTCAAATCAACAGGATTAAATCCAGCGTCAATTAATTGAAACAGTCATTTTGAAGTCGCGTGTTGTGAATTTACGTCGAGTAAGTTATACGTGCGCTTAAGGCGTGCATGCGCTTTCCTTTTTTGACCTTTTCCAAAAATACTTCACTGTTGTGACAGGCCAATAACGTGTTTATGACATTATACAGGTTAATGTAGCCAGTTAAAAATAATTTATGAGCACGTTGATGTAAGACTACGTGACATAATGGCCTTTTTTCTTCTAAAATGCGAAAGTACTTTTTATGATATCACTTTTTTAAAGTGCGTGAGGTTTTGAGACTGCAAT
Source organism: Craniophora ligustri (assembly GCA_905163465.1). Classification (NCBI taxonomy): domain Eukaryota; kingdom Metazoa; phylum Arthropoda; class Insecta; order Lepidoptera; family Noctuidae; genus Craniophora; species Craniophora ligustri. The sequence continues at coordinate 2,349,012 of LR990963.1, forward strand.
AAAGATAAGATAGTACGTATATGTAAGAGGCGGTGATCTAAACTTTGTCTACAATCATATTGGATTCGTTTTTTTTTGTTCATGAACATGAGCTTCGATATTAAACTTTAATACTGGTAATAAATTGTGAATGCGCTTTATACCGCAGAAAAGAACATAGACAGTTTTTATTACAATGTAGAACAAAAAACCACAGAGTTATATTCATACACCTTTTTATTTCTAGAGTTCTTATTTCTGAATTTGTTCTTTAAATTTGTTAACTAAATATTATTATCATAACACTAGCACAAGAACTGTACCTAACCTATATTATTATAAAAAGGGCAAACCTTTGCTATGTAATTGGAAATTGGCGCCGGTAGTCAAAATACAGGCAGTGCTTAGTTCGACTCTAGATGATGAATTATTTTTTCTTAAGATAAATAATGTAGCTTTTAAAAATTTACAAAATTGTACTAAGTTTGTTATGAAAAATAAAGAATTCTTATTATTATACATTGAAGTCGCTCAAATAGTTGAACCACAATATTAATTCTGATGAGAATTCTAAATAACTATTACTATAAGCGGCTGTAGTACCCTAGAAGTAGTGTGACCAGTGGAACGAGATGTCAAAGGATTCGAGTTCAATCCTAAGGTCGCTGATATTCCCAAGTTATGTGTGTATTTATCACGTGCTGAAAGGGCGAAGGAAAACATCTTAAAGAACCCTGCAAGCCTGAGAGATTTTCTCGATAGCGCATGAATTCTGCCAACCCGTTCTAGGCTAGTGAGGTACAATATAGCCTAGTTCCTCTCAAATGACAGGAGTCCTGTGCCCAGCATTGGAACAGTAAAGGAGTTGATGATGATGATAAAACTAGCTATCTAACTTTAATCATCCACACTTATAATCATGAACCCGAGCAAGTATTTCTCTCACCATTTTTTAAAGGTTTTTTTATATTACCCATTATTTTTTTGGACGTCGCCAGAATCAGTAATCAGACTTCACGAAAATCGTCAACCTTCCTACACTCTTCGAACATGATAATAAATTGATTATTCAACCATAAATCCAAAAAAACATTTTGCTATCTGCCGACTAATATTTATGACATTTTAAATAATTAATTGAAGAGTAAGCGATACATTTTAATACGGAAGATTGTGATACCACTTCAGTCCGAGACAGTGGATTTATCTGTTTTGTTTAATTTATGTTTTCTCCAAAACGAATCTAGAAAAATCCCATCGATCACTGCTTTCAACACAGTGCCAACCAAATTAATATATTTTTTTAAGTCACATAATTAAGGTAGAACATTTATTTTTATGCTCATGTCACAAGTTTAATGGGTTTTTTCTAGAACATTATATATATAATATAGTTTTATACTTGAACAGGAGACAAATTCAACAGATTATTTTCTGACACTCATAATAAATACTTTGTATGGGTTTGATTGCAGTAGGTATACTAACATTCAGAATTGATGAAGCTGTAATAGTTTTCTGGTGGAACTAGTGGATTGTAAAGTCAAAGGATATTTGTTCAATCCCGAGGCACGTAGGTACCGATACTTTTCGAAGTTACGTGCTTATTTATTATAAAATCAAAAGGTGAAAGAAACATCGCGAGGAAACCTGCATCAATTAATTAATAAACTCAGTCTATCGCAGTCCACTGCAGGAGATAGGCCTCTCTGAAACTGCGCCATAACACTCTGTCCTCCCCCTTCTTCATTCAGTATATCCTCTCTACCATTATTCTTACCTGAATCATCAACCCATTAACTTATTAACGTCCCACTGCTGGGCACGGGTCTCCTCTCATTTGAGAGGGATAAGGCTCTCACGCATTCAGGTAAGGACTGAATGCGTGAGAGATCTCAACTAAGAAGAGACACGTGCCCAGCCTTTCTACAGTAAAAGCGTTGATGTTAGATACTGATACTCAGAACGTTTTGTTTCGAAGGTGGACCAAAGGAAGACGTTTCAAATTCTTTACTACATCCAATGATCATACATCCAAGAGTCTGCATGAATGTTGCAAAGAATACAATGTTGCTTAACATGTTATGTAAAATAAAACGGTTTTTCTACCAGTCTAACTTTAAAAAACATCTTTTATCGGTACGGAAAATTATATTTATGTTGCAGTAGGAAATTGATAAGACTTAATATAAAATTTGCAACATATGAGGATGCTGTGGTATGTCTGTAATTTGCACATGTGGTCGCGCAACGATTGGCGATGTTGATAAGCGCATGAGCAATCGTACTGGTAATCAGATATTCTAACTCATTAATAATACTGGTTTTGTTCAATCAATAGCTAATTTGTTCATATGTTTATATTTAGAACTGCATAATATTGATAAATTGTTTATTGTAAAACACTTACTGTATGTTATTGATCTTCTTAACTAAACCAATGGTGAATAAACTTATTGTGAAGAAACTGGGATTTCTTAAAACCAAAAATGTTACCACGTAACACAACGTTTACTGAAATTTTCAGTTTAAGTTCCAGCAGTCAATGAATATCAGTAAAACTAGGTAGTAAATATGCGTACTTTTAGATTTAAATTCCTTTCGTAAACTACTATTTCTCAATTAATAAAAAAAATATTGTAATTCAAAATAAGAAATATAATCAGTCGTTCTTATATGGCCATGAAATAATGAAGAAGTTCAATCAATCAATTTCGTAAGTACTGAATAAAACCTTATTCGGTCTTTCCTTTTTTTAGGTTTATTATTTAATGTGTCATTCTGATCTTTATCTTCAGACGACTTGGTTTTAAGTGCCACATGTGCCTTTGAGTGTTACCGATATCCTAAGTAGGCAGAGACAAAATTTTAATTAATAGACTGTTAGGCATTTAATTATAATGATGTGTTTGGTAATAATATATTTATTTCCAATTACAAATACATTTGTTCTTTTTAATTTAATGGAATGCGTGAATAACCTATAGGATTCTTTGTCTAATTGATCTGTTTATCTCAAATAAAATTGAACACAGTTTAAAATGTACCTAACGTAAGGCTTTTCAAAAAAAGAAAGATTCTTCAAAAATAGGGTGAAAAGCGTCAAAGCATAGAAATGTATATCACCACAATTACTAGTTACTACCAACGCGACTGAAACAACACATGTTTTTGAGTCTAGATATTAATCAAGATTTACAAAAACACTTCTATTTTCGTTCATGACTAAATAAAACCCCGTGGGGCCTACAGTAGGACAGAATGTGGGCTATGTCAATTGTTAGACAAGTCAATTGTTTTCGGCCCTCGTACCACGAAATCGAACACTCGACATTACACCATAACATCATCATGGTATTCTACTCGTAACTCGAATATATTACGATGTTCAGTTTCATTTATGAGTATCATAGTACCAGGTTTGTCTGGCAAAACGGACGCTGACTCACGCAAATCGACTGGAGGTAAAAAATCATTTGCGACTGTAGCCACAATTTTACATTTGCCATCATCTTCATTAACCTTGTAGACGATTCTGTTCTTTATTTCTGCATCTATTAGGTGTATAGTGTCATTGCCGAAGATTTCAGGGATGAATGAGTTGCATTTGTTTCTTGTATCAGAACGGGTTTTAGGTCACGCCTCAGTGGGAATATTAAAGTAATTTTCTTTAAGAGAACTCATCAATTTCTTAGTCGTTAACGTTATTTTTTGTGGGAATTGTCTATGAGAGCCAGACGGCGTTATTATGCTGTTGTATGATACTTATTTTGGTTGATTTGTTTAAATATTTTTGGGTTAGTAAGACGATTTGTTGTATTGCGTTTTATCGTTCGTTTTTCTTAGTATTTCGCAAGATAAGATAGTAGTGTATGGTTTAGTGTTCCGTATCTGACTTTGGAACCTTGATAATATTAGCAATATTAGAATCGTCATTCGTCTGTTTCTCTTTGAAATTCATCATCAGCTCATCTACTGTCCTGTCTTTGTTGCAGAGGCTATTGTCCACTATGGCAGACATCACAAGCTAATGAAATAATCTCACAGGTATTTATATTTATTTATGAAGTTACCCTTCACCGTTTGAGCATGTGATAAATATGCACGTTACTTTAAAAATATCAACGGTGCGTACTTTGAGATTAAACTCGAAACCAACCTCAAAATCCACTGGTCATACAAAACTGTATGTATATCTGTGGCTATCACAAAACATTTTATTTAAAGTAAAAACAGTTTATTTAAAACCTTTTTAGCATACATATATTTAAAAGTCGGTTATCCTTTTTCTATTCCATGAAGTTGGCAAACAATCTTACGTCCCGCCTGAAGGTAAGCGTTTACGGTAGCTTAAAGATGTTTGCAACACCGGAGGTGCGCGTTGCCGACTCTGTAGAAACCGTTTAGGTTAGTTAAAATAGGGAAATTACTAAACTGACTGCTAACGTAATTCCTATGCTCTCACAATAGTCACACCCTAAAGAGCTCTGGTAACCTTACAAATTCACAGGAACACATCGCATCGCATCTTTCATTTACTTAGAAATAAGTTCAGCACAAAAAAAAACTATATATATGTATATGTATGAACCCACACGACATGCTAATAATGAGTTCGATATTATTCCAATCCTACATCCTACCAACGCCTCATGGATCTCCCACGATTCTATTCTAAATACCGAAAAGTTCAAGGTATAGGATTATGACATACCTACATAATTTTCATGTAGGATTAAGTCTTATATTCAGATTTGATTGTGATTTGTGATAGTAAGAACATGTTGAAATAAAACTACTTTTCAATGGATTTTATCGCGGTTTACTGGTATTATTTCCTCCTAACGTATTTGACCCTTTCACGGGCAGACTGAGGCGTTGGTAATCATGGTGTTATAATTACTAATTGTGTCCCTAGAAATGGTATAGTATGCACAGTTAAATTTTATATGGAACCATTTCAACCATTTCAACTTATAAAATGTTGTATTGAATTTAGATTGAGGCTATCTCTATATTTTCTTTAGTTCGTACAACAACGTAAGGATTTATTTGGAAACCACTAACTTCTTAGTATTGAACGATTATTATGGGCTGATAAACAGCTTTACTGTGTATTTTTATATATTATCTTTTACATTCGTCTCCTTAAGAATTATTCACGTTTTTGTCGTTTCAGTACCGCTTATTTGGTTGAATAATTTGACCTGCTTTTAGAATAACAATATTCTTGGACTCATTAGTGGATCATCTGCCAAAGTAAATTAAGTGTATATTTATTTCCTCGTTGGTCTGAGCAAGAACTCTTGGGTTCCATTCCCAGATCGAGCAAAGTGTTGTTAGGTTTTTCTATTAAATTCTCAGTAGCAGCTCGGAGTTTGGATTCATTCTCGCCTCTTATTACATGGAACCTAAAACATGTCGGCATAAAGTGGGTGTACATTAATACACCTTTGCCTCATATAAGTGCCTAATGACGTGATGGTATGTTATATAGATTCACCACTGCCTAATCCTGTTGGCATACAGGCGCGATGATTTGTTCTAATTAGTATATCTCTAAAGCAGTTTCCTGTAACCTCATGTCGGATAAATGCTAGAGGATTAAATGTCTAATGGACATCCGTTACAATTGTGTATTGTTCAAGATTGGCAGATATATTACTAGGTTTATGGTATCGTTTTCGTAAAGCAATAAAGGGTAGTTTTCTATAACAGTTGCTGTACTGAGCAAATTATATTGTACTATTTACATCTATTAAATAGCAGAGAGAGCAGTCATGGCTTAACCCATATAATTATCGACTGCCAACCGATTTTCCAGTTCGAATCTAAGGCACTGTATGCTTATTTTATGTCAACACTTTCGTAGTTTTTATTTATCTACTGGAGTAGGTAAATGGTATTATATTATATCTTCTCTTCTTATCTATACCAATATGTTGTATTAAAATTTCATCATCATCATCATCAGCCTATATTCGTCCACTGCTGGACGTAGGCCTCCCCCAGAGTATTAAAATTTGAGTCACTAATACTATACAAAAGGCTCACCCCATATTACATGGGACCTAAAATTTCGCGTAGGCGTTGAGACAAAATCTATTTGTCCTTTGTCCTTCCCCAAAACTCAACCTATCTCCATACCAAATTTAATCTGGATTGGCTCATCGGTTAATGCATGAAGAGGTAACAGACAGACACATTTTCACATTTATAATATTAGTATCGGTATTTCAATTTACAGTTTGCCTATAATCTAGGAGGAAATGGCAGGTGCAGTTGTTTTGCTTTAATAGATGCCCTGATTAACGTTTCACGTTAATGGATCTTTCATTTTAATGTTTATTCTAGCTCCAGCTATTTCCAGCTGTAGTCTAGTGGGTAGTACTACCAGCTTGTATAGAAGCAATATTAAATTGAAGCTAAGCATTTATAACCTTTCTGTTTTATGTTGTATTCAAGAAAAGGGATTTGTGGATTAATAATAACGCTGATGAAATGATTGACATCTGCCGTGGTATCAAAACAAAAATATTTGGTGTTACTAGGAAAGCTGAGGTGAACGAATGCCAAATACCACTGCTGCTGACTATCTTAAGCCCATCTCCGGAACTGAACCTATATCCATACCAGATTTAATCTAAATCGGTTCAGTAGTTCAATGGTGAAGAGGTAACAGATAGACAGACATACTTTCGCATTTATATGGAAGTATGGATTTACAAAAATATACGTGTAGTTCTATGCTATTTTTAATAGAATTTTACAGATGTTGTCTTATAGAAGAAACGTCAAAAAAATAGATTATTTTTAGAGGTGAAAAAATGGCCAAAGCTTTGAATTTATTAAGTAGTATCAAATGTAATGAATTAATTAAATCATTCCCCAAGGGAATAAGATTCAGGAGGATAGTTTTTGTGTGTCGTTGCCTGCAAGAGTTATACCTAGTGATAGAAACTTCATATAGACACCAGGCTTGTTCTATAAAACAGAAACCTTTCATCCAGTTATTGAGTTATTATTACCTGATAGGTACTTCCTTTCTTAACGGATATCTGAGTCGTTAAAGTAGTTTCAATTAATGCAACTAACCTAACATGGTTTATAAATACTAGATGCTATTTTTAGACTTTATAGTAAAGTAATAACTACCGATTGAAATCAATTATAAAGGCATGGCTAACGTGAATATTCCATGGATGTATGGGAGTTTAATTTTTAAAAAAGAAGTTTCTTTTTTATATCTACATGCTTCTAAGAAACTTTTGGTGGGGTACGAACGTTCATAGAGTACGGTAAATCTTTACAGCCCGATAGTAAAAAGCTACCGTTCCCTATGGAGGCTTCAACATCAGAGGTGTTGCACACGCGTTGCAAACCCAGTAAAAACTGTTTTAGATTACTTAAAATAACGGAATTCCCATGCTGTTAAAATTATCACTCCCTTTACGAGCTCTGGCAACCTTACTCACACGTAGAAACAACTATAGTTGTTTCACTGCGGTCTTCTGTAAGGCGGAGGTACTTTCTCCGTTGGGCAGCTCATTGTGAGCGAGACATCTCACTATGCCCTATCTCTCTTTAATAAAGCTCAATATTATCATCATCAACACATTAACGTCCCAGTGCTGGACACGGGTCCCCTCTCATTTGAGAGGGATCAGGCTATAGTCCACCATGCTAGCCTACTGCGGGTTGGCAGACTTCATATGCCATCAAGACAAATCTCTCAAGCATGGTTTCCTCACGATGTTTTCCTTCACCGTTTGAGCTTGTGATAAATACACACATAACTTCCGAAAAGTCAGTGGTGCCTTGGGTTCTTCTTGAACTTGAGACCTTTGACATCTCAGTCCACTGGTCACACCACTAGGCTACCACAGCTCCTTTACCAAAGCTCAATATAGTTTTATTATTTATTTCTGAATTAATTTTGTCAGCCTCATGGCGCCTCTTGATCCACACCATAACTTGATCCACAGGTCGTCGTTAATTAACATCACTATTAATTGGTTCAATTACCAACTAGATTACCGAGCTAGTAGGAACCGTGATGATAATGTCTGAGAATGCTTCTCAAGATGTTTATTCATATTGTGTATGGTCAGATATGGTAATTATAGTTAATGATGGCTTCATCAAACTGTACGCTTTGTAATGTTTTGATGTATTAACGCTATTAACGATGGCAATTAGACTTCAAGGGTATGGTGGCAATTAGGGATGTTCTGTGGTTACTTGGGTGAAATAAATAATGTTAATATGTACTTTCTTGATGTAAGCAATATGATGTGAATGATATTACTGTCGTATTGTCAGGTCTGTGGGAGGACGTGCCGTTCTCGCATCGGTTTATTTAGACAATTTGGTATTTCAAAACTGTCTATAATATTAGTGTAATTGAAATAAAACATTTTACTTAGAGAATACCGCCGAGAAAATTTCCAAGATAATAATATGCTTTCTTTCACTAGTTACAGCGAATATTAATATTGTTTTTTTTAATTTTGAATATATTCCAAATTGAGAATTATTTATTTTATTCATCACTGTTATAAGAACGCTTAAGGTGGAAGCTCCAGGCTAGCGCGCGAAATTCAAATTTTCGTATATGATTCGCGCCTGTAATAGGTATTTAGTTACAGAATTATAATCATTAATATCATCAATACAACCCTGACATTGCATACAATTGGATTGAATGACTTTTTCATGAAATAGACAATCAGTACAATACTTACATCAAAAAATTAAAGACTTCTTTTTTTTCTTACTTTTTACACAGAAGCGAGTCATGTAAGTAAAGCTGTGGGTGACATTATACCAAAGCCCCATGTTATTGGGTGTTACATAATTAGTATAATATCAACTATAACTCACAAACGCTGACGTGCTTCTCCTACGGTACGGCTACCTAAACAACAAACAATATCACGTCAATATTCTGTAATAAACCCAGACCGTTGGAAAGACCAGACTACCAGAGGCAGAAAGACGGAGAGATGGATCGATGAAACTTTGAAAGAAGCGGGAAAAGAATGGACTGGTAAAGAGACTGACAGAACCAAGAATGAAGAAAAAATGGAGAATGGCTTTACACTGTGGGGAGATCCTTCATAAATATCCTCCAACATATATACCTAAAGAAAAGAGTGCATATTACTTTTATACATTAAATTGTTGCTATGTTTTTTTTTTGCGATAACGGGGCAAACGAGCAGGCGGCTCACCTAATGGTAAGTGATGACCGCCACCCATGGACATTTGCAACACCAGAGGCTTGCAAATGCGTTGCCAAATACATTAGAAGCCGTTCAGGTTTCTTAAAATAGGGAGTTACTGAACTAACAGCAAACGGAATTCCCATGCTGTCAGAATATTCACTTCCCCAATGAGCTCTGGTTACCTTACTCACTCGCAGAAAGACAACTATTGTTGATTCACTGCGGTGTTCTGTAAAACGGAGGTACTTCCCCAGTCGGGCAGCTCAATTTGAGCGAGGAATCTCGCTATGCCCTACCTCCAAAAATTTCATCTGATTGACTATATTCTTTTGAGACATATTTGTTTTAAATCCTATTAGCAGTGAGCTGGCTGAGAAATTCCTAAAACCGCTAAACACTATATTACTTATTATTCATTGAATTACTAACGCTGACATATTTCGAGCCAGTTTCAAACATTCACACTTTTCCCTCCACTTGACCTCAAAACATGTCAGTACTCTGCTTACCCCGTTTCGACCGCAAATAACATAGATACAGTGTACTTTTTGACAGATGGAAATCCCAAACGGCCATACATCACTCGCCGTCAGAATGATCTACAGATGCATAGAACTCGAGTGATTTATGCGGAGGCGCGCGCGCAACCCAACAACAATTGCTTATGGAAATCATTCGGGTGGTATCTGATCTTGTAGCGATTATGTATTCGTTATTAGAGGGTGGATGAATTTAGAAGTATTTGAGTGTATTTTTGTAGTTCAGTTCTTATAAAATGTACCTAATCAAAATATTATAAATATTCAGGTAGGTACTACAACATACATTTAACCATCTTTTCCTTAAATAGGTAGAACATACGTTAAGTCTATAACTGCGGTTTATCAAGTTAACGATGGTTAAATTGTTGAGATGTGACTAACCGTTAAATGGAATAGTTGTTTAGAGGTTTTCAACGGTCGCGGTAAGTTTTATTTGAAGTTATTTTATATGGTGGATATTTTAATTATTCATAATACATGTTTGTAAGCTGTATAAATGGTCGAAGTAAAAGCCGAAAGTCTTAAGTTTCTCTACAGATTTTGAGATTTGCTCGATGGCGTGTGAAGTCTGCAAACTTGCATTAGGCTTACGCGGTTAACTGTAAGTAGTTCTATTACAGTAGCTTGGAGTTTACGTTTGTGGCCGATTAAAGGTACTGTCTTTAATCGGTCACAAATCGAAACTATGAATCTCATAAATATCAACGATCTAAATTTTGTAACATCAACTGCTAAATCAAAATGTCGTTTGGAGAAGTCTATCATTATCCATGACGCATAATCATTAAAATAATTGTACCTACGTTTATGTGCATGCGTGTACTTAGTAAATAATGGTCTACATCGCCAATGTGAACCAGTAACTATTTATAAAGGTAATACGTCTACTAAATCGTATCTTACTGTAATCTCGCTAACCTATTTCTGGACGAGTTTCCTCTCGTTTGAGAGGGATTAAGCTGCCATCATTGACGACCCAGTTAGTCCAGCGGTAGTTAACACTGCCTTCTGTGCTATGGGTCCCGGGTCCAAAGTCAAAGTCAAAGTCAAAATATCATTTATTCAAAGTAGGCCAAATTTAAATGGCTCTTTTTGAACGTCGACAATAAAGACAGCCCCCAAAAACGCCCGCCCTTCACCGCTTCCTAGTGTTTTTGCTGGGAAGAAGAAGCGGCGCAACAAACTCCCCAGCACACATTTCTGTCTGTTTATTTAATAAGTGATTCTATACAATACTATAATCAGTATACAATATAGAGTGCAATCATTACCTATGGTTATGTGAGCTAGCATATACCAATCCATTTTACCAAGCCGAGATATAAAAACTACTGATATAGAAATACAGAACAACCGATGATAATGTTAACACACTCTTGGCCTCCATTTCTCTGTATGTGCCCGCTCACACTTACACATCTCAACAATTACATTTTACAAAGTAGACTGCTATCTTGGACTAATCCGGCGACCATCTACTGTTATCACTAAAATAGTCACTCAAATTATAATAAGCCTTCTTAATAAGGCAATTTTTTACTTTACTTTTGAATACGTCAGTCGGTAGATCCAAGATATCAGTAGGTATTCCGTTATAAATACGTATACCAACCCCCTCAAACGAATTATGTACCTTATGTAAACGGTGACTGGGGGCACACAATTTATGTTTATTCCGTGTATTAATACTATGAACGTCACTGTTTTTACAATAGGAATGTATATTTTGCCTTATATGTATTATGTTGGCATAAATATACTGCGATGCAACAGTCAAAATACCAAGAAACTCGAGCCCCTAGCTGATATATGGAACGAATAGCTCGCTTTTGTAAAATAAAAATACTTTCTATATCAGCAGCTCTACCCCACAATAGAATTCCATAGGACATAATGCTATGAAAGTAACTAAAATAAACAAGTCGAGCAGTGTCTACGTCAGTGAATTGCCTAACCTTTCTGACCGCATAAGCAGCGGAGCTAAGTTTCCCCGCGAGGCATGACACATGTGGGCCCCATTGAAGCTTGGCATCTAGTGTAATACCTAAGAATACTGTAGAATTGACGGTCTCAAGTACTTCTTTATTGACAATTAAGTTGGGTCCTAGATTTTTCACGTTAGGCAAACTAAACTTTACACATTTTGTTTTTCTAGCATTTAGTACTAAATTATTAACTGTAAACCAATGCATTACCTGAACAAGTGCACTATTTACGTCGTCAAAATGATCTCTATTTCTATCTACTTTAAAAATAAGCGAGGTATCATCAGCAAACAGTACTACATCACAAATGGATCTCAGATAATGTGGCAAATCATTTATATAAATTAAAAAAAGGAAAGGGCCTAAAATTGAGCCTTGTGGTACACCCAACTGCACAGACAATCCAGATGATTTTGTATTGTTGATATTTACGTACTGTATCCTACCACTTAAATAAGAAGTTAAGATATTAAGTGCCTTACTTCGAATCCCGTAATGTGCAAGTTTACAAATAAGTGTTTTATGGTGGACACAATCAAAAGCCTTCGAAAGATCACAGAATACACCAATAGCGTTCTGCGAATTTTCCCAAGCGTCAAAGATGTGTTTCAGTAATGCAACTCCTGCGTCTGTTGTTGAACGACCCTGTGTGAAACCATATTGTTCAGAGTGTAGGAGGCTATTTACATTAAAATACCTTAGTAATTGCTTCAATAAAAGTTTTTCAAAAATTTTACTAACAGTTGGTAAAATGGATATTGGTCTAAAATTACAGAGTTCGTTTTTACTTCCAGATTTAAATAGGGGGATTATTTTGCTATGCTTCATTAGGTCTGGAAAAGTACCTATGTCAATACATTTATTAAATATTACAGATAAATAAGGAGAGAGTATATCTATCACTGATTTTAAAACAGTGACAGACATATCCCATAAGTCACCAGTTCTTTTTAATTTTAAAGATTTAAATGTATTTAAAATTTCACTAGGAGTTACATGATTAAATACAAAAGTAGCTTGAGACCTAGGCACACTTTCACGAAGTAAATTTTCAGCATCGGTAGAAGAAGAACCTAAGGAACTAGTAGTAGTTATGGGTATGTTAGCAAAGAAACTATTAAAAGCGTGTGCTACATCAAAATCGTTAGTAAGCATCCTATTGTTATCAATTATCTCGAATTTATTCTCTCGTTGTGAAATCTTGCCAGTCACATTATTGATAACTTTCCAAGTTGCTTTAATTTTATCATCTGAGTTTTTAATTTTATTGCTCAGATATATTGACTTGGCTGGTCTTGGCTGGTCCGAATTCCGGTAGGGACAAATGTTTGTGGGATGAGCATCAACATTTGTATCTTTCAGTCATGGATGTATCTATGTATAAAATGTATGTATTTACATAAAAAAAATATATATGTAGTATATCAACAAACTAGATCCGTAACACAAGTCCAGAAATTTTTATTTATTTATCAGGCTTTCCTAGTACGGGTTGGCAGATTCCATACGCCATCGAGATAAAATCTCAGGCATGTAGGTTTCCCCACTTTCTTTCTTTGAGAGAAACAAAAACGTACAAAAAAGTTTGATTGTGCTCCTCACATTAGAGAAGACTCGTGCCCAGAAGTGGGACTATAACTGGGTTTATGAAGACGAATAAATAACGGAGAAAAACGTCGTAAATATATTACAAAGAATTGAAGAACTGCCTCGATGTTCAAGTTGTGTTAAGTAACTAACCATGAGCTCCTCTGTTCGAATTCCAGGTCAAGGAAAGAAGTTTGTAGGAAATATCTTAGTGAAATATAAAACTGCTTTATTGGGGGTTGGATCCCAGTAAATTGCTGGTTCTCAATTAGTTTCAGTGTTGCCAATTACTCCACATCTAACAAATACATCACCGCACATGTATGCACATTTCTGCGCTTTTGAAGTACGTTTGAAAGAGTTGAATTAGATGGCTGAATGAAATGGATAAGATGATGGTACGTTATACTAGCCAGAGGTCTTAAGCGTATGTCATACAAAATTATGCTAGGCCCAGTAAAATGACGGTGTTACTGTAAATGTCATAATTTCCATGTTTACGGCGTAAAGCCTAGAATGTTAGATGGCACAGATAAGTCTGAAGCGTCAAGTAATAAATTGGCCTCAATAAGGTCCTCTTATCATAACCATCTTTGTGAAAACGTGGATTTCTAAACTAGCTCCGAATGCCTGTTATTTTAACAGTAAGTGCTAATTACAACTGCATAAGATTTAATTTTGAATGATATTGAAATAATGTTCGTCATTTTATTAAATTAAATATACATAATGTCATACTATAATAAAATTATAAATATGATCCCATTAGCGCAACGGTATTAAGTCTGCTTTCTGTAGTAAAGGGTATTGGGTTCGAATTCAGACAGTGGCAAATGTTTGTGTGAGAATGGACATTTGTAGATCCTGAGTCATGGACATGTAAAGAACAAATATGTATCAACAAGGTAATATACGTAATACAAGCCTCGTTGCTTAGCTCGAAATTAGATGGCGCTGCGTAATAATGTCCTACTAATATTCTCTCTATTAACTCTTACAAGCAAAAACCACGCAACCGATTTGAATAAAATTTGGCATACCTAGATTAACATATTGGCTATTTTAATGCGGGCAATGCCGCAGCAGGAATCTAGCTTCGCTTAGCTTATTCAATAAATAAAAAACAACAACCTTCATAAAGGATAATTATATAGCTACAATAATGATTACAATAAATCATTCATCAAATAAATGTTATACTAACTTTCTACAACTCGCTCAAAATAATTTCATTCACAGTACACTCGTGTACAAAACGTGTTTATTGACAAAAGCTTTCTATGCCACGCTGTGAACGTATACTTTGCTGTCAAAATACAAAAAGTTGACAGCGCGTGGGCAGCCCTGCACTTATCAACGAATGCATTTCGATGCGACTGTACCTGTGTATATGTTCTGTTGTTGAAACTCCGTTTTGATTAAATTCTTCTGTGATTTGTTTAGACGTATGATTGTGATGTGCTAGTGAGATTAATTATTTTTTAGGTAAATAAAATAATACATATTAATTAACTCATTGCTTAACTCGGAACTAGATAGCGCTGTGGCATTATGTGCAAATATATTTATTTATATCTGAGCTGTGGTAGCCTAGCGGTGTGACCAGTGGACTGAGATGTCAGAGGTCTCGAGTTCGAACCCAAGGCACGCACCACTGACTTTTCGGAAGTTATGTGCGTATTTATCACATGCTCAAACGGTGAAGGAAAACATCGTGAGGAAACCTGCATGCTTGAGAGGATTCTCGATGGCGTGTGAAGTCTGCCAACCCGCAGTAGGCTAGCGTGGTGGACTATAGCCTAATCCCTCTCAATTGAGAGGAGACCCGTGCCCAGCAGTGGGACATTAATGGGTTGATGATGATGATGATGATGAATATATAAAATTCTCGTGTCACAGTTTTCGTTGCCATACTCCTCCGAAACGGCTTGACCGATTTTGATGAAATTTTTTGTGCTTATCCGGTATCTATGAGAATCGGCCAACATCTATTTTTCATCCCCCTAAAAGTTAGGGGTAGTCCACCAACCCCTATAATGTGGCAAAACAACGTTTGCTGGGTCAGCTAGTAAATATATATATTTGTCTATTTAAACTCGTGTAGTAATTATTAGATAATTACAAAGATTTTCTTATATATTGAGTAAATATGGAAATATTGCCGTTTAGTAAGTACTTAAGCAAGGACATATTACGAAGTTAAGGATATATAAATTCATTTACAAAATAACCAAGCCTCTAAGATATTATCTTAATTGTATTATATACCAGCATTCGTATATATATTCGTGTATTATGACACTATGTAATAATAAATGATTTGTTTAAATTAAAACTTTAATACTTACGCAACAGATTTGAAATTGTAAGGGCATTTAATGCAGCACTAAAAGTTCTATTCATATTTTATTACTAGAATTCTAGAACATTCAATTGAACTTACTGAAATAACATGTATATAATAAACCTCTTTGCAAGTAAAATATAACTTTATTACGAATTTATTAAATTACCATATTTGTAGGTACAATTTGAATAGAAATATCTCAATTAAATAACCCAGAAATTATCATTAGGTTATATTCAAATAAAATAATTTATTAACTGCTATTTGGGTAACTATAAATTCAATAAAATGGATTAATTAATACCTTGACTATGTTGACCATATTTAAGCAAACGTTTTAAGACTGTGTGTTGTTTAAGGGTTGAATAATATAAATATGTCAGCGGTATGCCTTAAACAATAAACACACAAATCACAAAATCTCATCATCATCAACGTATTTACTGCCCATTTGCTTGGCATGGAAACGCTAGCCCACTACGAATTGACAGATTTCATATACAATCGACAAATTTTGTCAGGCGTCAGTTTACCTCACGATATATTACTTTACAATTTGAGCATTTGATAAATACGCACGTAACTTCGAAACATCAGTAGTGTTTTGACTTCACAGTCTACTGGACTATAGGCTATAGCTGCAACTAAACTCTACGATATTTTTTTTTACTAGATTATACAAATTATTTATTAAATAAAATTATTATGTAGTAGTGTTAACGTAGTGTTGGATGTCGGCCGTGAGATGGATTAACGATATCGCTCAGTTTTCGAGTCGAACATGGAGGAGATTGGCACAGGATCGAGGCGAATGGCACGCATTTAGAGAGGCTTATGGAGGTTAGGAGGTGGTGGAAAAGGAAGATCCTCCGACCAGGCGTGGTGTCGTGCCTAGCGGGCTACTGCCCAACGGTTGATGTTGGGTGATTGTATATATCTTATCTCGCGTGTAAATTTCACTTGCGCGATATAGGATTATTTGCGTCATCGCGCTGAGTCCGTAAAGATACAGGCCAACAGTGTTATACCCAACAGTGGGATCCGAAAGGCTGTGGATGATGATGATGATGATGAATACAAATTAAATTGACAGGCATGGTAAGCAACCAGAATAACCGCGAACATACCAAAGCCTTTCTAGAAAACCTACCAGTTTATGCGTTTTCATCGTCAAGTAAATCACAGTTATTGACGTCGAGTGTGTGCTTAAATGTCGATTAACTTTCTTTAGTAAACTTTCACAGCTTTTAGAAGGCAATAATGTTGATTCTATTTAGCTTGCATAAGCTCCCCGTTTTACGTAATATTAGTAACGGAACTAAGTACAACTGACGCGGGGTTCATTAATTCTATGGTCCCGACAGATAGTTCAGTTTAAAAGACATATCAATCAAATAAACTATTAAGTACATTGTCTCGGGCAAAATGTGTAGACAATGGACGCTATGAAGAATCTAAAATGTCAGGATTAAAATAACAATATCACAATACACAATATAACAGCGATAAAGTTCTTAATAGTTTAATTCAATTGCATTCAGTTTGTATGCAAGTACCTGCGCACAAAATATTGGTTTATATCTGACTATTTTTTAACATTTATCTTACCATTTAACTCGCTCCAGTCACTCTTCCTGTCTAAACGCAGCATAAACAAAAAAAAGCAAAACTAACGCACGTGGGAACGCAATGGCTACACAAATTTAATTGAAGCGCATCACTATATCTAACCAAATTAGTGACGTTCTAATTAACCCTCTCCCCTGCCTTCCACGAAGGAAGACAGCGTGAAGATATTACGTAAGTAAATTACGGCATTGACCATTTTCGGACGAATTTAATTTGAAGGTATTTTCTTACAAGTACCAATTAAGGTGATACAGATTAAATATTGATTTAAACATTAGAAAGTGTAAAGAAGAAGTAGTTCTATTTATGGTATGTTTTTTTTTTCTATATAAGTAAAGGTTTCCGGTACCGATGACGCATGTTTTAAAGGCAAATATTGATTTGTGGACTTCCAAAAATGACAGGTGAGTTTATTTTAGGCAGCGCCGCGTGTCTGTAGTTTGTTTGATAAACTATCAAAATATTCCCGCAAAGGTTCCCGGGATTCCGTAATTCCGATTGGACACGATGTCAGTTGTGTAGAGCTGGCTTTATGTGATATAATATGTTTAGCTCTTCAGTAGCTACTACAGATTTTCATAATATGTAAAATTAAGCCATAAATAGTAAAATGACATGATTATTATTATTTATGCAATTTGATATTATTTGAATATATAAAAAGCAATTACCAAAACGAATTCTAAGCCAATTTAATATATTTTACTTGTGTGTAACACAAACATTTTGCCCTACCAAGATTCAAGCCTGGGATCCTTACCACAAAAAAAGTACAACTACGCTAATAGGATCGTCAAACTATCAGTTCCCTACTCCCTATGCTAAAATATCTCGGTTACAATAACCCTTTGACTAGAGAAAGTCTAGTAAAAGTACATAGTTACAGAACTGGTCTGTTTACAGTCAAATAATAACTCTAACACTAAAACTATAACCGTAATTCGATTGAACGGCTCTCGATCGTGACTGTGTTGTGTGTGTGCGTAACCGAAACCGTTTTATGTTTAAACTTGGAAGTCGGTTAAATGTCGGCTGATAAAAGTGTTGTAGATAAATAATGATTTCAATCGATTTACTTTAGGAAGTCATTGATATCGAATACAATTGAAATAGTAACAGTAGCGTTATTGCTAAATACCATCAAATTCAAATTAATTGGTGATTAATTACGTGATATAAATATTAGATTTCGGATGATGAAAGAAAGATCCTGGTTTCGAGAAGAGCAGCATCTGACAGAAGATCGTAACAACAAATTGGCACGAATTGTTGCTGTTGTATGCAACACTATGTTACTATAGGGCTGACGCTGACAATATTTTTAATCGGATTTTTTTTAAGAGTAATATAAGAAATTATAGCTTCTTTAACTGGATAGGAATTTGAAAAAGGAGGTTGAAAAATAAACCTTGTTTGTAAGTACTTAAAATAAAATTTCATTGAATGGTTGGTTAGTTATGAGTTATTTGATGCGAGTATAAGTGAATCAGCGATGTGCGCAATAATAGGATTAGTGTTATATGATAAGTTAAAATTTCTCAGGAAATCATAGAATATTATTTCTTACTTTTCTAGTCTAAGTTTAAGCATGTCTAGCCTGCCCACGTAAGAAAGAGCTAATAGGTAAATAGATAATAGGAGAAAATCCCGCTAATAGTGCAATAAAGCCACAATTGTTTTTTTTTAAAAGGTTTTACTCCCGATTGCTACTTGAATTTCTATAGTACAAACGCAATAATCGTAAAGGAAAACAAAATACGACACATACAAAGTTGGAAGCCCTACCCAGCTTCTTTATAGTGTCAATAATCAAGAGCTAACGAGAGATAGGTATCAACTGTCATGAGGCGCCCCGCGGCGTAAACCCAACGTTTTATGTGTGACAATATTGATCATGATTGCAGTGAACTCGTAAGAGGACAGTTTAAACTGTTAACTGACTTGAAAACAGTAAAGAATGTCATGACAGGACAAGTTTATTCTTTTAATTCATGAGATATTGTAAAATCCAGTAAAAAACAGATATTTTTTTTCGAGGAGGCTACCCTAGACTTGAATAAGAGTCCCAAGTGCTACCGTTGTCTATGTGTTTAATACATTTATATTTTTTTAATGAAATATAATTAATAAACAAAAAATATGATGAAATATATGAAATTTAATAAACATAGGAGGAAAAGGGAAAAATCCTGATTGTGCCCTATCCAGTGTATAATGATAAATGAAAATTATTTATGTAAATAAATCTTCAACTTAGATAATCGTGGCCTCTTTTAAGGGGCATAATTTTTTTTTACTATATAAATTAAATAAATATATAATACACAAACAATCCTCTGGTAATCTCTGGAACTACTCAAAGTCAAAGCATTTATTTCAATTAGACCAATACAGGTGCTTTTGAATTGTTGAATTTAATTGCACGGTTCCAAAAGGTAGGTCTTATGGAGAAGAACCGACAAGAAACGCCATAGATACTCTTTTAAACAATATAAAAATTACAAAATTGTTGACTTTCGTTTACAATGGCTTAGGTATATAATAACAACTAACTCCAGTTAGGATACAGGAGAAATTAAAAGTTTATGAGACGGAAAATGGGTTAACAAGCTTACCATCAATTGAATGTGTCTCTGTGTGTAAAACATGGTCTACTAGCCTCAGCTGTCAAGTCTGACCACGATTCAAGTGACTGTGATTCACTCAAGAATCCATACTTTCATACTAATATTATAAATGCGAAAGTATGTGTATCGATCTCTCTGTTGCCTCTTCATACTTTAATAGAAAGCCGATATAATAATGAGATAAAATTTGGTATGAAGAAAGTTTGAGTCCCGGAAAAGAAGATAGGATAATTTTTGTCCGGAAAATCATTCCTTAAATTGGCGATAAGTGAGTTGGATTTTTGTATGCGGAACCGATAAATTCTTCTCGGAGGACAAGAAATTAATATAAATAAATAAATAAATATTCCCGAACATTATGACACAACGCCATCTAGTGCCGAGCTAAGCAACGAGGCTTGTGATACGGATACTAGTTGGTTGATATACTACATATATATTTTTTTTTTTTTAAATACATACATATTATACATAGATACATCCATGACTCGGATACAAATGTTGATGCTCATCCCACAAACATTTGTCTCTACTGGGATTCGAACCCGGGACCCATAGCACTTAAGGCGATATTAAAAACTCTGGACTAATTGGGTCGTCATATAATAATATGCAGAGTGGATAAAATTACTAGATCTACGCAGAAAACGTCGCGACCAAAAGCTAGGTAGTCTATACATATACCAAAGAGTACGAAACTCTACGGAGCTAAACCCCTGTTACTATCGCAAGTGTCATGTCATGATCAATAGATAGATAGATTCGTATCAAACGCTCGGCCGCTAGGGTTATCGCACGTTTTGTATTTATGTAACTTTAAACCGTTGCATGGAAAGTGGATGCAACCGGTACTCTATGATATTTATCGAATTTTCTCCACTTTCATAATTGTTATATTAATTATACAGTTTGTGTTTCTTTATATACTTTCTCTGTGCAATTGATATGGTCTGCTATTACAGAAAATTATCTTAATTATTTTATTGAAATCAATTAATTTTACGGATGTTTTCCTGACTATCTGATGCTATCTGATGCTGCATGCACCATGCTTTATGTGGACCATGAATGCATTGATTCATGATTACAAGAGAAAAAACAAAGAGACAGTCACACTTTCGTTTTTATATTATTATACATATTGTTAAGTATGGATAATTTTGGCAACTTCAAACGGAAAATTAAAAGTTCGAAGCTAGAATATAACAAAATATGTCAAGTAAAATATTAATACAATAATGTTGTCAGCCCTATTTCCTGACGCTACCTCAGTGTCAGTGATCACGAGATAGTGACCGATATGAATCGAACGTTTGCGCTCTGGCAGGGTTATCGCGAAATTTTGTCGATATTTAGTGTACACTTTATATTACAGTCAAATGTTACTGAAATTCAACGTATTATATACACTTAATATCATATTATTAAGTGAACTGCCATATTGAATAGAAATAAAGTAATCGCAATAGTTACACCTCTGTTCACCCCTTTAGAGATACAGGCAAACTCGGGCTTTTGCTAAGGCAGACAGTTTTAATAGCGAAGTGCGGGTCGAGTGTCAAAAATATCGAAATACTGAAGTAGAAATAATATTACTCGAGTAATATTTAATTTAAAAAAAAGTGAATTAGAAATGTCTCATAAATATATTATATGAAACAAACTAAATACTACCTTTCAGATTTCCAGGACACAGTTACGAATCATAGCGAATAGCAATGTTATTGCTATCAACCAGAAAAACCTAACTGTAATATTATAATTTGTCGAAAAATGTCTTTCTGACAGTTATTTTACAAACGTTTGTCAATTGGATTCCCACATTTTATCTTCATGGTTTAATAGTTTGATTGATATGAACAAGTTATTGATTGATATGGTTATGATACGTAAAATGGGTTAGTTTCTTAATTGTAATTGCACATAACAATTAAAAATACATGAAGATTCACTGTAAAATGTAAGATATTGCATAAGTGAGGTGTTGTAAAAAGCTATTACAGCCGTATTGTAGACATTTTGGCTTTTACTTTTAATATTTAATAGTTGTGACCAGTAGCTTAGGACCAGTGGATTGCAAAGTCAAAAATCATGAATTCGATCAAAGCTTTTCAAAGCTACGTACATATACATATAATTATGTATATATATAGGAGAAGGACACTTCATAATTATAATATTTCAATGATATGTATACAATTTAAAGCGATGTTATTGTTATGTATCTATGGATGCGTACGTAATGCGAGCTGGGGTAAGAGAAATCGTCTCGAGCAGTCGACGAACCAATTAGACGATCGCGCAAACTCTGAGTTAGAATGTCATTAGGTAAGCACGATCATGAGGGATATAGCTGGAACTTGAAATAAACTCTTCTATGTTACTGCAAGATTAAATATTCAAAGGTTAAATAATAATTTTAATAAAAAGCATCTGATTGACGTTCATTTGCAACTGTTAGTTTTTTTTTGACAACCGCAAGAAATCTGTTTGGCATCAAGCCATCAAAGTGCCAAGAAGTTTTAATTTGTTCTAACGTGTTAATCTTTTAAAAGGATATTTGAATTTCGTGCTCCATTTAAGATTCCTTGTTCTATACATGAGATATTTTTATTTAGTACGTAATTGCGAAGTGGATGAAATATGACAAATATAACCGCTTCTGAACATTTTGTTTTGAGACAGAAAAAAGAATATTCAAAGTATTTTTGAAAGTCGAGAATGAAGACAGCCCCCAACCGCATGCCCTTAATTTAATCTTTCATTAATCCATCATCATCAACAGGTCTCTTTTCATGTGCCTAGTGCGGGTTAGCAGACTTCATACGTCATTGAGAAAGTCTCTCAAGCATGCAGGTTTCCTCACGATGTTTTCCTTCACCGTTTGAGCGAGTGGTGTAGCGACATCTATCTCGCCACAATATGATAAATAAGCAATACCAACAAGAAAAATACCTATAAATATAATATTATGATTTAAAGTTAATATAACTTTTGATCATAATATGATGATAACTTTTGATTTTAATGAGATTTATGTTAAACCAATGGTATCCCTCAATTTGGTTCACACGCTTATCGGTTGAAGTGCAGGGCTCCTCCAAATGTCACATTCTCACTGCAGCACCAGAGCATAGACGCTGATTGCGATGTAACCTATATTTATTAATACAAAACTATTGTTAAACCGTACTAGTTCCTAGTTGCAAAAGAAATAATATGGAAACTAGTAAGGTTTTCAACCAGCTTTACAAAAAGGGCGAAGAAGGTTCTGTATTCAACTGTTTGTTCTTTTGTGTTACGTTATCTTCGTGAATTGCGAAGAAAACTAGCACCTCTTTTAATGATTCTTGAGTTGAGTTTAGTATAGCTGAACAGAGTGCAAGGCATGGGATAAATGTCATTGGTATTGGATCAAATACTACTATAATACATGTTGTTTATGGTGTTTCTCGGTATGTAGTTTTTTAGTAATAGCTTAGGAAATTCCCGTTTTACTCACCTTTCAAACAACATCGAAATTGGTTCATCCGTTTATAAGCTACGATGCACAAACAAATACACATACACATAGATAGAAAATTGATACGTCTTTCCTCCGCAATTTTTAAAAGTTAAACTTAGCCTGTCACTGTAAAGAAATAAAGGTCACCCACATTCAAATTAAAGATTTAATATTATAATGTGACTGACGTCAAATTGCGTCTTTATTTTCAGTCATAAATATCAAAGGTAAAAATACACCGATACATACTCATAATACAAACGATTTTGTTCAATTTATTTCAGCTAAACACTGACAGTTATCAAGGTGCGCTTAATGTGCCGGAACCCTAACACCGTTCACCAACGGACAGGCGGTGCATGCTGCAAGTTGTAACTAGTATTCATAGTATATAAGGTGCTTATATAATACATGGATACATTTAGAGGACAACATGTGTCACTCGTGATATTTAAGTTTGTAAAAATAATTTGTACCTATGTGTTTCTTGAATAACTGGATATTTATGAATAGCTGGAATAATCAGAATATAATTGTTATTTATTTAGATCGTATTAACTATTTGTCATCATTATCAGCCTATATTCGTCCACTGCTGGACGTAGGCCTCCACTAGTGAACGCCACAGAGTTCGATCTTCGGCTCTTCTTCAATTAACTATTATTTCTTTTTTATTTCATCATCATCATCAGCATGTCAGCTGGAGGACGTCCACTGCTGGACATAAGCCTTTTTTATTTACTTGATCTTAATATTTACTTTTATTTTATAAGGATTTTGTAGATATAAATGGTACTCTATACGGAGTCGCTGAGAGTCTGATTTCTGAAGTAGGTACCTACAGACCGCGGGATTGATTCCTGTATGGCATTTGTGTCTATGATCTAACAGACAGGCCTTGGGTGTTCATATATTAGTTTATAACAATGCAGATGCACAGATGATTCTGGTGGCCAAAAAAGACGCAGACTATTATCATCAAATACCTACATATTTCTAACCTATTCACTTACTTCAATTATGAAATGAATACATTGTTATGAATTCATTAATACGCGTGCCACTTAGAAGTAGCCCGGTTAAGTTGAATTATTTACCTGTAAAGAAAAAAACTTTTTAAAATAATATTAAGGGATATCTACACGAAATACATAGATATGGTATAAACACATTACCTCATTAAAATAAAACTAATAATAAAATGTAGTTTGTAATATTTGTAAGTGTAAGAAATCAGAGCTTTAAAAAGCGTTTTTAATTGTTGATTCAATACTTATTTATTTTTTCTTGAGGCTTTTGTAGCTCATCTGGTCTGCCAGGGGATTTTTTAATTTATATTATATATATTAGTGTTTATAAAGTTCTACATTAAGGAAGCTTTACTAATTCATCTGCTACAGAATTCTTAATATATAAAGATCTACCAGCTTATATTTTTCACCCTTCATTCAGAATAATTTAACCACGACCACAAAATTGCATAATACAAAGAACATTTGAATCCAAACATCATTTAAGCAATGATGCCTATTGAAAATCAACGCGTTATGATTCAGAGTTGTCCTATAAATCATTCGCTTTCTCGTCGTGTCTGGCGGACAGAGTCGGGTGATGTATGTTGTACAATGTGAATACAATTGCACATAATCAATGGTAATACTAGTGTGCATTAGCTTCTGTTATTGGCTTTAGTCTGTGATATTGGCCAACTTAAATAAATAAATATATTTGGACATTATGACACAGCGCCATCTAGTTCCGTGTTAAGCAACAAGGCTTGTGTTACGGATACTAGTAGGTTGATGTACAACAAACATACGTTTTGTTTTTTTGTAAATACATACATATTATACACTGATTCCCGCGATTTCGTCCGCGTGCAATTTAACTAAAAAAATAAAAGTTTCATATTAACTTTGCACCCCCGTTTTACCACCTTATGGGGTGAATTTTCAAAAATCCTTTCTTAGCGGATGCCTACGTCATGACATCTACCTGCATGCCAAATTTCAGCCCGATCCGTTCAGTGGTTTGGGCTGTGCGTTGATAGATCACTGTCGGTCAGTAAGTCAGTCAGTCAGTCACCTTTGAGTTATATACATATATATATAGATATGAAATATCCATGACTCGGATACAAATGTTCGTGCTAACACAAACATTTGTCCCTACCGGGATTCAAACCCGGGACCTGTAGCACAGAAGGCAGCGTCAACAACCGCTGGGCTAATCAGGTCGTCAGCTAACTTTGTTTAATTTAGTTAAGGAATTATCATTTACAATGACATAATAAACTAACTTTTTCTCGCGACTTATTCAGCGGAGATTTAGTAATTTTGTCCAATCTGCTTATTTATTTCTAATCTCCGTTAATATATAATCGATTCCGCATACATAAACTTCCACCGCCATCGAGAAAATCTCTCAAGCATGCAGGTTTCCTCACGATGGTCTCCTTCACCGTTTGAGCATGTGATAAATACGCACATAACTTCCGAAGTCTGCGGTGCGTGCGTTAGGTATGAACTCGAGAGCTTTGACATCTCAGTCGACTGGTCACACCACTAGGGTACCATAGCTATCAGCTTCATAGCTTTGTAAGTAGTTAGTACTTATTATACTAATATAAATCTCGAGGCGGCGCTAGGCAATAAAAAGTAAAATAGAAAGTTGCACGCTTACAGCCGACAGATGTCACTTTCAAACAACGTTTAATGCAGATAGCGAATAAATCGAGTTTCTCTTATACAAAGTACATTAATACATTACTTTATTTCATGTTTGATTCTCATTTAGATTCTTATACGGTTCTTATAGAGCCCTAGTCGTATTTAGTAAGGGCAATATCAATAAACTACGTACACCAAAGTGTAATTAGACTATCATTTTGTACAATTGCGACTTTTAAATGTTCGTAAGTTAAATTTTGACGACTTGATTGGCGCAGAGGCTGAACGACCGGCTTGTGCGTCACGGGTTGCGGGTTCGATCCCCGCACGAAGCAAATATTTGTACGTTCTACAGGTGGTTCTTCCGGGTCTAGGTGATTGTGTATGTGAAAACGCACCCACGATACAGAAGAAAATCCTAGTGCGGGGCAACGTTTTTTTAAAACAAAACAAAACAAACACAACAAAATTTTCAGGTCCAAAAGTGTTATTGACTTCTTCCATTATAAAATTCTCAGTAGCCGTTCGAAGTAGGATCTTCTTTTATTATTTGCTCTACACAGGAATTTTCTCCTGTATCGTGGGTGCATTTACAGACACATTTTCTACATACACAAACGGCTAGACCCGGAAAAACTGCCTGTAGATCATACAAACATTTGCTACGTGCGGGGATTGAATCCGCAACTCGGGACGCCGATCATTCAGCCATTACGCCATTTGAGTCGTTAAAATCTAAAAACATTAGTTATACAAGGAACAGTAGATTTCTCGACATTACTTTATCATCATCATCAACCCTTTATAGTCCCCACTGCTGGGCACGTATCTCATTTGATAAGGATTAGGCTATTGTCCACCACGCTAGCCTACTGCGTTGTTGGCAGACTTCATATGCCATCGAGAAAAATCTCAAGCATGCAGGTTTCCTCACGATGATTTCCGTCACCGTTTGAGCATGTGATAAATACGCACATAACTTCCAAAAGTCAGTAGTGCGTGCCCGGATTTGAACTTGAGACCTTAGACATGTCAGTCCACTGGTCACACCACTAGGCTACCACAGCTCCACATTTCTTAGCTCTGTCTAACCTTTATAAGATATACCTAATAGTATATTATTTTATGTATAGAGACAATATAATTATCTCCGATATCTATCACAGAAAAACAATAATGTACCTTAACGTTTAAAGCATAACAGCTAATTTTGGTTATAAGCCGTATTATTTTGCCTCAATAATAGTTGTTGCGGATATAATGTAGAAATGTATCGAATTAAAATGTCAACAGCCATATTAAGCTACAGTTAGGGCTGTTACAGAAAGACATTGTAGTTTGTAGTTGGTTGTATGTACTCATAAAATAATCTTATATATAAAATTCTCGTGTCACAATGTTCGTTCCCGTACTCCTCCGAAACGGCTTGACCGATTCACATGAAATTTTGTGAGCATATTGAGTAGGTCTGAGAATCGGCCAACATCTATTTTTCATACCCCTTAGTGATAAGGGTTGTCCACCAACCCCTATAATGTGGCAAAACAACGTTTGCTGGGACATCTTGTTAATATATATATATATTACCAAGAACAGAGTAATACAAAAATGTTTACAAGTTATTTAGAGAAGTTCATGACCATAATTGCGAGATTTTTGCATAACATCCGCATACAAATTTTCACCCCCCTTTTCGCTCTTTTAAGGGATGACTTCCGAGACGAAAACTATCCTATGTCCTTCCCCAGGACTCAAACTATCTCTATACCAAGTTTTATCTAAATCAGTTCAGCGGTTATAGCGTGACGAGGTAACAGACAGACTGTTTCAGAGGAGGTAGGGCATAGCGAGATAACTCGCTCAAATTGAGCTGTCCGACTGGGGAAGTACCTCCGTCTTACAGAATACCGCAGTGAATCAACAATTTTTCAAAAGTTGTCTTTCGGCGAGTGAGTAACGTTACCAGAGCTCGTTGGGGAGTTACTATTCTGACAGCATGGGCATTCCATTTGCTGTCAGTTTAGTAATTCCCTATTTTAAGATGCCTATTTCATGTCCATGGGCGGCGGTGATCACTTACCATCAGGTGAGCCGTCTGCTCGTTTGCCCCCTTATCGCAATAATAAAAAAAAGACACACTTTAGCATTTATAATATTAATAATAAGATATCACGATAGAATCTGTGAACAGGAATTTTATTCCAAACCATTTTAAAATTTGACCAATACATTAGATTTCTCAAATATATAATAATATTGTGGAATTTATTGGTGTATATAAAAAGTAACCCAAATTACGATTTTATCTACGAAACATACTGTAAATAAAACCATTGCTTCAATATATACACTGAGCCACAATATTTACTTTAGACAACCATACCATGGTATCCGTTTATGGTGCGGTCGTTAGACGCGGCGCTTGCGCAACGCCCCGGGTTCGATCTCCGTGTATGTAATACTGACGGAGGGAAAATAAGCGATTGTGTAATAGTATTTACTGATACCTCGGAATTATTGTATACAGAAGGTGTTTATTGCAACGTTATATTGATATTACAAGGAATTGAGTTTTTTTTCCGTATGTGTATTAAACTACCTTATTGATCTATCAGTCGCAAATACGAGTGTTGAGCGTGAGGTCCTCTGTTCGGTCCCACGTAGAGGAAAAACTAATTGGGTTATTCTATAACTATAACTGCCTCGTTAGTCTAGTGGTCGCACTGCCGAGCAAGAGGCCCTAGGTTCGATTCCCAGGTCGAGCAAAGTGTTATTGGGTTTTTCAATGAAATTCTCTGTGAGAGTAGGTATATTAGTACCCCAGTACGTTAATCCTCTGCCTACACTACACTGTGAACCTGAATGAAAAAGCTTTCAAAACTCAACCTTATACACATGTAATAAGAGTTACTTATGCTGATAAAGACTGAGGTAACTTCAAAATAACAAAAAGCACTGTTGTATCATCAGCATCAGATAATGATCAATCAATCAGAAAAGACTTGGTAAATGTTTCGTGACAAGATGTATTTCTTATTTGGTTAAAATTAACTATACAATTAACTGCAGTTAAGCTGTTAACGTTAAGTTACTCTCGTGACAAGTCGGTTAAGGGAAAAGTTAAGTTTCACCCAATAAATGTTTATGTTAAACATTACAATGGAGACACACTGACGGGTAGAATGGCGAGCCATTTTCTAACAAATTCTGTACCGCATTAGAAAGGTAGTTAAATGTATGTAGTCTTGATTTATTGATATAGTAAGAGGGACTAAATTAAAAGAAGCCATTTAGTTGTAGAAAAAATAATAAAAAGTTCAGTGAAATAAAATTAAAATATTACAAAAAATTTGAATTAAAAAAAATATTCTCTATCACCACCCAGATCCCTCAATAAGCTTACTTCGTATAAGACTCACTTCGAATAATAGATTTAGAATAAATATCGTACATGTTAAGTCTACGTTTAGATTTCACATCTTCTTATCCTGGCTTTACTATGAAGACAATATATAAGGCTGTTTTTTTGCTAGATGCAGGACTGAAACCAGTTTTATTTAGCTTGTGTCATGAATTATGCAAGTTTAAGCTCGAAAGCATTCAATTTAACAATTAATGATGAATAGGTATTAATATTAATGCCTTTTTAACTGCTGTTTCGAACAAATCCACCAACATGCTGACCGAATTATCAGTATGTATGTGCTATAGTACTTTTGCCCAATTATTATCGGTCTGGACGGCGACGTCGCGTGTATTTCTGTTCACATTTATTAGTCTTACTCTTTTTGGCTTCAATCGTCCCGTTTGATTAACCAGTTTGGAAGCATACGCCATTTTGATTATCAGTGCCAGATTTAGCGAGGACTTTTATTTTGTTCAACGAACGAGAGCATTGGGGTCATCTGAGCGGAGGTTTTGTTCAATAATTGCTTATTAAAGAGTATTAAAGCTGAACCGCGTTATTGTGTGGTTAGTATTCTCACTGCTTTGTATAAATATTGAATATGTAGTCGTCTTGTTAAAACAGGATCATCATAGATCGTTGTTTCTTTCTGTTCGGAACAATCTTGAACGTAGAGAGGTTAGGCGCTGGTAATAACCTTAATATCTAAAATACACAGTAGGTATATGCACCAGTCGTTTACCCTTTATTCCAACACTTGCAAATACGTATGTATGCAGTATTTCTTAAAGTTTTCCCAGTCTTTTTTCAGATTGAGGGAAGGGTTAGGTTATAGTCCACCACTGTGGGTGTGGGAGAAAATATCTAAGGTAAGTATGAAATTTTTCCAACAATATTTTCCTTTACCGTTGTAGTCAGTGACAATACGCACAAAAATTTGAAACTTTATGGATCGTGCCTTGGATTGGATCTTGTAACCTATGTCTTGGCTGCTAGTGGCTATATCTCCCTATTTACCACTTAGTTTTGTACGCAACAAAGTTTGGTGAGACAAAACGAATCTCCCTGCCGGGACAATACATCGAAAGAAATATTACCGACAAGATTCCAAATCACTACTTCTGGAGCTGTATATAAATTGATTTAGCAACTTTAATGTCATGGATCAGAAGCTTATTTGGCAAAGCAAATTAAACTATGAAGCTGATGACGAAGGTTCAAATTCCGTCTCTACACCACAACTCAAAATAAATTACAACGTCAGTCCGCATTCTATTTGTCGCGGAACTTTAAAAATATGCACGATAATGCACTTTAAAGCGCACTTTATAAATCTCAAAAAACAATCGCAATATGATATTATTGAAATTGAGGTGCGTCGTGAGTGATGTGAAGGGTGCGGGACCTTATTTTTGTAGATAAGAGCTGCCAATTATGGCCCTCAGTAGTGGTGATTATTTAAATTTAAAAGCTGTGTCATTTGTGAGCTGTCAGCCGTGAGAAATGGGGTAATGTATGCTTGGGGGCAACGTAAAGACTGGTCATATAATCGTCCTGATTTTGCAATGATGATCAATATGATTCGTTGACTTATACGTCAACTCAAGTACAAAAATGTTTTACAACATTGAATATATGTACCTATTGTTAATGGATAAGACACTATACAATTTGAGTTTAAAATAAAACTTGTTTTTGTGAGAAGAGCTGTAGTAGGCTAGTGTAGGCTAGTAGTGGTGCTAGGCCAGTGGACTGAGATATCAAAGACCCGAGTTAAAACCCAAAACACGCCCAAACCACTGGCTTTTCGGAAGTTATGTGTGTATTTATGACATGCTCAAAATGGTGAACGATAACATCGTGAAGTAACCTGTATGTATGATAAATATTCTTAATGGTATATAAAGTCTACCAACCTGTAGTAGGCTAATATGGTTGATGATAATAGTTTTTGTGATACCTAGTTGTATAATATAATACAAAAGTATAAAACTGCTTATTTATCTAATAATAATGAACAATATCACAAATCAAAAATAACAACATGAGTTAAGAATTTGGAAATAAATTCGTTAATAATAATAATAATAATAATAATAATAATACTCTTTATTTCGGAAAAAAATTATCCATATGTTGTTAGTAGAAAAACTTATTACCTAGTGTTAGTACCAATTACCCTCTGAATAAAAAACTTAATTAACGGAGAGTGTAAGCTCTCAGCCACGGTTTTCAGGATGCTATTCTGACTGTCTCTCACTCGTCTTAGCAGCGACGCTGTTTTTTTGCGCATCATCGCGTGAAAACCATCAGTGCGCGCTTGCGCAAACATCTCCGACGCACTGCAGTACCGAGGCAGTCCCAACAGCATCCTGAAACCATTATTATACTGGACACGCAAGACATCTAGCGATCTTTTAGTATAACGGACCCACAGATTGCCCGTGTACAAACTCTGGCAATAGGCCTTGAAAAGTGTAATCTTTACCAGGTCTGTACACCGTGCAAATCTGCGGGCCAACATATTGCACCTGACCGCCAGAGCCCTGCGCTCCCTCTCAATGTCCACATCATCCCTGAGATCGTCGCTGATAAAGTGTCCTAGGTATTTAAAAGTGGACACCCTAGTGATAGGCGACCCGTTCATAAATATCCCGGGTCCATCCCCACGGGCTTTGACGCCGACCTCAAAGACCATGTAGTTACATTTCTGAACATTGTATGTTAATCCATGTGCAGCAGCATATGCTTCACAGACTTTAAGGAGCTCTCCGATTGCCCCTGGTGACGGACCCAGCAGCACCATGTCGTCAGCATAGCTGATGTTGTTAATCATAACTCCATCAAAACTGCATCCAACACGCATGCTGCTGAGTCCGGCTATGAGGTCATCTACGTATAGGTTGAAGAGCCTGGGAGACGTCAAACCTCCCTGTCTCACCCCGCACTCCAACCCATACTGCTCAGAGAGTTAATGGTGAAGCTAACGTACGTACTTCCGAATCAGCCACTGTGGACGTAAACGCGGGTAATAGTAAGTTATTTAAAGATTTTTGGTTTCAATCCATTTTTATTTGACTGTACTTTAACAGTGCGCGCGAGTTGACGACAAAAAAAAATAGGTAAAATAGGAAGGTGCCAACTCGCGCGCGGTCGCGAGACTCGCGCGCGCGAGTTGACGAATGAGTCGATTCGTTGAAGGTTATAATTTAGGTAGAAACTTATTACATAATATGCGTTCCTACTCATCTTCATGACGATTATTGTACCACTGCTGGGCACGGGTCTCTTCTCATTAAAAGGAGATTAGTATATAGTCCACCACACCAGCCTCTCGCGAGTTGGCAGACTTTACATCGAGATAATTTCTTAGGTAGGCTGGTTTCCTCTAAGATGTTTTCCTTCACCGTTTGAACATGTGATAAACACACATATAACTTTAAAGAGTCTGCTTTGTGCCTTGGGTTCGAAGTTAATCCTAACTATAGTCTAATAAACAATAACTTAATCAAGTTTTTGTATACAATATATAAAATACAACGTAAATTTAAGCATACGCTATCGAAAGCTCATTCAAAAAGGGCGTTTATTATAAAAACGAGCGCTATATGAGGCCGCTGGTTAAAGGTTGTATAATTCTCCAATTACTGCACAACGGTTGCAACTGCAAAGTTACGTCATAAACGGGGTTTTATGAGAGTTTGATAAAACCGTTTACGATGTGGATTACTTCAAATAGCTTTATTAGGTGAGTAGGTATTCATTGTACCAAAAAGATCATAATATTATATTTAGGGATTGCAATCTGGAAAACCGGATCCGGAGATTCAGCGGATCCGATATTAATATACACTTACCGGATCCGGATATCGGATCAATCTGGCTGGATCCGGTGGATTGGAAATGAATCCAGATTGCAATCCCTAATTATATTAATATTTATATCAAAATTTTTGTTTCAACTAAGATCTTAAAATGAAGCTTTTATGAATTGAAGCTTTAATGAATCTAGTTCTTTTTTGGATTTATTGTTCATACATACGTATTTACTAACGTGCTGTGTAGGTACCAACAATGACCACAATTCACAGATATGATGTCACAGTTTCACAGCGACACAAAATTACCTCTGAGTATTTACAAAAATCTTTTTAAGGACACTCGACTTGTTCCCACTGCGCCTGCGCCGCCCACGCTTATAAAAACATAAAATTGAATGTTGACAACTTACAAAGTGCTTCTGACATACAGGTCAGAAACCAACCTGTTTTATTTACTGCCTGGTTGATAGTGAACGGTTACTGTAGTATAAGGATTATTTGCAATAGCATCGATGGGTGTCTTGACTCATCATCATCATCATTTGATCTGGACATAGGTCTCCCCCAAGGATCGCTACGACGAACGGTCATATTCCGCCCGCATCCAGTGGATTCCAGCGACCTTTACCAAGTCGTCACTCTACCTTGCCAGGGGCCTGACGACTGCCTGTTTTGACTCAATCGCGTGTAAACTCAGAGGAGACCCGTGCCGCGGTGCCGAGCAGTGGGACAATACTTGAGTTGATGATGATGAATGTAAAACTTGACCGTGCACTTTTAGAGACATAGCTTGTTTTTTAAAAGTTCTTTGTAGTACATATACATAATTACCTAAAATTATTATTCGGTAAAAAAAAACGTCTTGTAATTTTGTAGGCCATTGTTCTAAAGGAGAGCAGTAGCTCAACCAGTCGCTTTATAGCATAAATGATTAAGGTTCAATTTATTTCACCACAACTAGGTAATCATAATGCATTCTTGTTTCAAGTAAATTATCGAGCCTCCATTATCGATAAACGAATACATCTCCTTTTTATTCCAAGAAATTCTTTTAAGGTGGAAGCTTCACATCGAAAAGGAATTCAATTTTTGTTATAACTTTAAGTTCTGTATCGTAAGGAATTCATACAGATTCTTATACATATCTATACATACGTACGTACAGAGGTGTACATATTAATATGTCGAGAATTAATTAGGTCCCAAGTAATAAGGCCATTGCGATTTGTTAGGTAGAAACGACTCGGTGGCGCAGTGGCTGAACGATCGGCTTGTGCGTCACGGGTTGCGGGTTCGATCCCCGCACGGAGCAAATATTTGTACGTTCTGCAGGTAGTTGTTCCGGGTCTGGGCGTTTGTGTATGTGAAAATGTGTGTTTGTAAACGCACCCACGATACAGGAGAAAATCCTAGTGTGGGGCAACGTTTTTTAAAAAAAAGAAAAAGAAAAAAGAAATCAACATTTGGACATTGAATCTCGCTTTGACTACTACACTGCTGCACTGATGAGGTAGTTATTAAAGAATAGGATAAACATCATAATTATAGAAAATAAGATACGTTGAAAGTGAATTGCAATATTTTTTTATGTTAACTTGATTAAATTGAAGCAAAATTAATACAATCTTCACAAAGAATTCTTAAGCGATGAATTCTCCGCCTTAACAGTTATCGACGCGAATCTTTACGAGTATTTGTAAAGTGATTTTACGTAAAAACGAAACGTTTTTACGCGAATCGTATGCGTTGACCGTATTCATTGAAAATTAACAAATAATTTGCATTAATTTTATGTTTTTGCCCCAAAAGACGGCCGTTATTTCTTAACTGGTAAGTACTCAGGAAGCATTACTGTGTTGCTTGTATCAGATTTCTACTAAAGCCGCTCATTTTGGTTTTAAATATAACATGGTATTACTATTACTTTTTCTTGTGACGCAATTTCCGACTTTACGTTATACTATTTTAAAGTTCAAACTAGATTTCGGTAGCACTCGCACACATAATCACTTATATTTCTACTCATTAAAATGTGATTTTTAATCAGATCATGTTATAAAGGCATCTTCTATCAATAATGTGATCATAATTTACATATATGCTTATTTTATTATTTTTTAACACTTTAGGAAGAAATATTTTTGAGAATTTTTAGTCGTAACCTCCAGGCATTCATTCATACAGATTAAAATCAAAATCGACCATTCACCAGACCTTTCCGGGAACTTATTGGTATTTATAACACTATAATGATTTGATTTTATTACCATGTATGCATTTGGTATTTCAGATGATTAGATTTGATATTTACTGTATTTTATCAATATAAATCAACGTCAAGTACTCAAATCTGATTGACGATAAATATCCACGTAATTTGAATAACTATTGCCTATTTCTTAATAACTTTATACAAAAATTACGCATTTCCATGTTATATCTTAAAAAAAAACGGTTATGTTTTGGCAATATACTATACGATTTTTGTTGTTGAACCAAAATGCCAATATGTAGTAAGTTCGTTTAGCATCCCGCTGATTTTAAAAACTGTTTTTCTTCTTTTAAGTAAGTGACACCAAGAACTTAACGTAATATTGATGTATATTTAATTTAATTTGACAGTAAACGGTATTAAGTGTCATTTAATTTGTTTGTTTAAGAGTTTTGACAGTCATTACAGTTCATAATGGAATTTAAATGGTAAATGAGACGCCGTCTTATGTTTTTTTTTTGTTGACGACTGCGAAATAAATATTTGGGATTTTTCTGCTACACGTAAACATAATTTAAAAATTAATTGAGGTTTTTTCTTCCAATTAAAATGAACATTAAATTAAAACCATATAAAATACACGTTTGTTTATAAATAAAAATATAAAATTCAGACGGTTTAAGCTTACATTAGATCTTGAAATTAAACTTCTTTGTTACAGAATTTTTCGCGGTTTATCGATATTAATCCGGACTTTTCGGATCCTTTACAGCATCCACGATGTCAACCCGTGGCCATAAATATAATAACTTTATTAACCTAATTGTTTTTTACCAGCTAAAGTAATTTCATATCGATATTGAAAAAAGACATACATACTTTGATAGTAATAATAAAATTATTATTTAACACACATCACATTACCCAACTGCTATAATTGTTATCACAAATAATAAATATAACTCTTTAATATCAATAATAATTTGTTGGGTCGTTAAATGTAAGACGGAAGCCAAAATGATAAGATGTAAAAATTCTTTGGAGAAATATAATACTTGATTGTAGGACAAGGTGTTTTTGTCAGCGATGAGCGATCGAACAACTTTCGTTACGTTTTCAATTTATTTCGTAATAATTACTCACATTTACGCGAATGTACAATGTATTACTACTTTTTAAGGATTTTATCGTAGTATATTGATATTATGAAACCCAACGTATTGGATATTGCATCAGTCTGATGATTATTGCATAGTAATAATATATAGGTATGCATCTGTATTAACATACATAATACTCAATAACATTAAGACTATGTTAGTAGGTAATAAAATAATCTTAAATCACCAAACCATTACATAATTAGTTCAAATAAATAATATCGCTATACAGTACAGAGTAAAAAACCTTTAGATGGACCACAAAACATTTGCTCATTAAAATAGTCTCCAGTTTTTTGGTGGAATTTTGCAATATTAATTAAAATACCTAACGGTAGGTACATACCTAATTCATTACACTTGTTATTTTAGTATAAAAAAGGCCACAACCAAAATTGTATTTGGGAAATCAGAAAGCGTCTTAGTTCAATTTAAAATCGCTTAATGCTAGCAGTAGGGCCGGGTCACGTCAACCAGCTTGGTGCCTTCATTCGTTTATTGTGGCCACTCAACGCGCGTGCTAATTTGTCGAGCGATAGAGGGTTAAGTGCATTGATACATTGATCATATTGGCCTGCATTTACAATGAATTGTTTTGTGTCTGTTCAGTGGTTGAAATTAATTTAAATTAAAATATAAGAAAAAAACATAATTTTCAATATAAAAATTTAAGTCTGTTTCAGCATGGAGATTCATCAAATTTTTATAAAAATATATAGCAGCCAAAAGTGGTTCGGAATTTGAATGTGACATTACTTGTGCCATTTTTTTATCTGTATTAAAAATAAATCAAATATCGTTATTAATGGATTTATTTTTATATTTTGTCGATTTCATGTTATTGTATTGTATGTATTGAAAAATAAGTTAGTTTTTAGTAGTTAATAGTGTTTGTGGTATTGAAATGATTAATAATATTATAAGTAACCGTTTTAAGTACCTATGTACCTGTTAAATTTTATTAAATGGAAGATTTCATTTATTTTTTAGAACACGTAGATTCCCAAACCTAGAGGCATAGGCTAGTGTTATTTATTGTTATTTTTCAATGTCGAATATATTACCAAAATGGCTAACATTTTTTTTGTTTAAATAAATGACTGTAGCGTGAATGAAGTAATTTATAGCTTTTGTTTTTATGATTAAATGTATCATATTCAGTGTTTATCACTCTTCTATGACTTGAAGTGGAATTTAGTAATAAAAAAACATATTTATGATAATTTTAATCTAATTTGGTAGTATAACTGTCATTAAGTCCAATTTCAAGATATTTTTTTAAGTTTAGGAACAGATGTATAATTAAAATGTAACTGTGTTTTATTTATGATTTATGTATACTGGCAATATCACGCTTGTATTCACAAAGAGGTAAGGAGAGTAGTAATGGACGACACAAATCCAAACTTCGAGCCGCTACATAAAGTATCTACGATTTGTTTTTATTTAAGAACTATAATTATTGGTAGGTCATAAACTATTCTATTATATTATATCATCTTGTCACTGTATCAACTCATCCACAAAAAATATAACTTAATAAAAATTCAAAGTAGAAAATAAATATTTAATACCTTTTGTGTTCTCGAATGACCATGAAAACCCCATAACACGGCGTACACATTCAATTACATGCTTTCTCGTACTTGTTCATATAACGGCACGGTATTGGGAGTTAATCCCATAATACCATGGAATAATATCCCCTGTGTATGCGTGGGTGACGCTGAGACTCTATGGATAATTAATTATTGCGTAATACAATTTGTTGGGGTTTTATCCGGGAGTATAGATTTTATTGGGGAGTTTTGATTTTAAAATAAAACTTACTTTTTACGGATTTTATCGTTGTATATTATACCGCGAAAAAATCAGTAAAAAGTAGTTTTATTTCACAGCCTAATATTGGCGTAACTGGAAGAAACTAGTATAGCTTTGGTTTTTTACATTCCAATTTTGAAAATGAGACCAATAAAAATAAATGAATTATGAAATTTTCTCTATAGGTACTAAAATACCACTTGTGTAATTCGTCTTGTTTTTTTAAATATTATTAGGTCAGTTTTCGATTTTATATCGAAAATTGATTATAAGATTGTAAAATGCAAGAAATTTATTTATGTTTGTCATTAATCAAAATGATTAAAAAACACATTGACATAAGAAGAACTTGTGTGGTCCTCCGTTACAAAAAAAAAATATGTTAGTAGGCCATAAACACAATTGAATGTAAAGTTTAATGAGGCACGCCTCTCTTCAACACTCAGGAGTGACATTCGTATGTGTTGACATGTAAATAGGACATTTTTTAAAAATATTTGTGTGTGTCTGAAGATGTAAACCTCTTTTATTAATACCAACATTTTGGCCCCTATTCATTTAGTATGTTGATTTCGAAAATACATAATTATTATGTATGTAGGTATAATTGTCTGATTGTGAGCAAAATTAAGAAAAACAAATTAATACACTGAAGTATGAAAAAAATATTTTTTTGTGATTTCTTCCCGTCATTTTGATTTTAATTTAATTTCTTGAGTCTAGGATTCACATCAGTAGGCTCAAAATGTATGCCTGCTTAACCGCAGCAAAATCAATGTCGACTTGTAGCGTAAATGTAAGAAAACAGTACATTAAAATTTAATTGCTTTTGTTATCAGATGAAGTTCATAAAGTTTCGTAACGACACTATTCTAAAAGCAAAAAAAAAGTCGTGCAGTGCGACATAAGTCGAGTGCACGCTCCCTAATTCACATCACCCATTCAAACGTGACAACACATACGCCCATAAAATACCCCTCGTGAAGTTAATCTAACATCATAAATAATGGAGTATAAAGGTCGTGGTAATGCTTTTAAGTGAGGGATCAAATTTATTGAAAATATCACACGATAAAAACTAGAAGACACTGAGGAAAAGGTCGTCAGTCGACATAAACATTTTTAACCATACAAAAAGTAACTTTTATCGAGTCTGTCGACTCGATAAAAGTTCCCTTCCCTTCATCCCTTGTCTGCAGTTGTCATGCTTCGTGTACTGGTTAGAGAGAATAAATACTGCTTTTCTAATTAACTTCTTCGAAGCGGAATTAATTATGGATGTTATTTAAACTTTTTCTAACGTCAATTTGAAGTTCGGAGAAAAAATATTTTTATTATCTGTGGCATGTAAGTTATACGTTACATAAATATGGATCATAGCCGCCATGTTGGTATGGAATTCAAAGGAAAAACTCGTTAGAGAAAAATAATACATAAGTACATACATATATGGTGGGAAATGAAGCGAGGTATTTATTATTTTTAATGTTGGTAAGAAAAAAATAAAATGAATGTATCTTTTTTTTGGATTAGTATTTTTTTTATGTTTTCCACACTTAGTTTAATTGTAGCAATCGAAATTGGTTTTTATTTTCTCGATAATTATGTCGCGCAATTTTTTTGAGCTGATTTAATTTATTTTGTAATATGTATTTGTCAAAAAGCGTGTCTAAAGTATGTTGACGGCTTTGCTCTAAAAAAATAAGTTTTTGGACTGTGCAATTCGTTTTGACTATGTCTCTATTTGAAACGAAATAATAATATGACTGAAACATTGTTTGAGGGAAATTTATTTTCGGTAGTGAACTGGCAAAGATAAAATATAAATAGTAGTTCTTACTATTTCTAGCTACATAAGCGTCACTAACCTTAACACAAATACATACACATTGTATTATTAACTTAACCAGTAAGTAAACATTAACTATTAGTCAAAGCCTCAACAAATAAATCTTAACTGTGAGTAAAAAGTGTCGCAATTTTCTGAGCTATGACACCGAACCTATTCAAACACATGGATAACTAATAAATCATTTAAACGCGTGTTTATAAATCAACTGTTCTAGAAACACATATAATAATAACAATTTTCTGTGCAAATAGCCATAAAAATATATGAAGTTAAATGCTTCAACATAATTGATCCAAACCTTGAGTAAAAAATATATTATGTCATACTTATTTTATCTCTTACATAACTAAGTCTAAGTCTATGTTTATTATTTCAATAATACTTGCTTTACATTATAAATCTAATATATAAAATTCTCGTGTCACAGTTTTCGTTGCCATACTTCTCCGAAACGGCTTGACCGAATTTGATGAATTTTTTTGTGCTTATCCGGTATCTATGAGAATCGGCCAACATCTATTTTTCATCCCCCTAAAAGTTAGGGGTAGTCCACCAACCCCTATAATGTGGCAAAGCAACTTTTGCTGGGTCAGCTAGTTATCATTATTATTTAAAAAAATATGTTAGGAAAGTTATATACCAGTAGAGATAAATGTATGACGAGACCAATTTATATCTAAGTCATAGGTATTATTCAAGATGAAATTTCCTGCTCAGAGCTAGGCATTAATAACTAAAAAAATCCTGCAGCAGGCTAGCCAAGAATAATGAAAAACTAGCACGACATTTGAAAATAAGTCTATAAATAAACAACGGTGCAGGTATGATAGAATTAGGAAAGTGCCTAGCAAATTTATATTAACTTACATAAGTATGTAGCAAATTATCGCGAAATTTTTAAGCGCCCTACCGAGCGAAGTAACCGTCAAGCAGTTTGTTTACTAAGCTATTAAAGTTAAACAAATAACGTTACTTGCGTTCGCGTATACGTATGACTTCAAACTTTGTTTAAGAGACTAGCAGAAGACTTAGTATTCATAAATATCCGACTGGGGAAGTACCTCAGAGTACCGCAGTGAATCAACAATAGTTGTCTTTCTGCGAGTGAGTAAGGTTACCAGAGCTCGTTGGGGAGTGACTATTCTGACAGTATGGGCAGTCCATTTGCTGTCAGTTTAGTAATTCCCTATTTAAAGAAACCACAACGGTTTCTGCAGGGGTGTGCAACGCATTTGCAAGCCTTCAGGTGTTGCAAATGTCCATGGGCGGCGGTGATCACTTACCATAAGGTTGCCCCCTTATCGCAATAAAAAAAAATGTAATACAGTAATAAATGGTAAATAATTGTTTTTTATAAAATCCTTGGCTAAAATATTAAAGCAGGAACATTTTTATGTCATTTTGTTGCTTGATCTAAAAATCGGATTAGGCGCATTAGGGCTTATTCTCATTTTGGCAAACGATTCGCTAATGGACTACTTTTCACTAGGGCTACTTCTCACTTGGGCTACTTCTTCATGGGCTACTTCTTCATGGGCTACTTCTCATTAGGGCTACTTCTCAAAATTTGGGAATGTTTATTGAAATAAATACTGTCTTTATGTATATAAACATAAATCGAACCCAGGACTGACATTCAGAGGATACATTTGAACCCGCTGGACCAAAGAAGTTGAAGTTTACATCACTGAGTTATTTTTGAACTTTAATATCATCAATTTTCTTTATAATATCTACCACAGATAATAAATCTGCCGCCATAGACCATAATGGTTTATTTTACGAACTCCCCGAGGCTAATCTTGTCTAAAGAAGAAAAGAAGATGGTAATTTTTTTTGCTAATTATGCAAATAATTATATCTATCTAACGGAAAAGTAAATTAGTTTAGACATAAAAAAATATGAATTGCCTTCGAATAGAGAATAAAAACCAATTTAGATTGCCATAGCTTAACTCACAGTAGACGAAATACAAAAGACATTTTCAAATTTTTTAATTATAAAAATATTAATTTTAAATTTAAACTGATGCGTGACGACTTGCTGGTTATAAAAAAAGTAACCGTTTAGAATATTATGTCTGTATTAATTAAGAATTTAATTTTATATTCGGATTTTGTCAGCCAACATGTTGCCTCACGACACAATATTATTTCTTAACGTTCTCTGTAATATATGATTTAATTAATACGCATTTGATATAAATAATCAGAAGTACGTACTTTAAACTCAAACTTGAGACCTGTGCCTTGTAAGTCCGTCATAATTATATCTAGGCTTGACAATATACCTTTTAAAATTGGTCTTTAAAGTTCTAAAATTTCAAAATTTATTTGAATATAAATCAAAAGAGGTTATACCTATTATTAAAATATGTTGGAGTATCAAGATGTTTCGATGGGGATGGTCAATGACCTCGTTAATCAACTCGAAACCCGCGGCATGGGAACATCGTATAATTTGTGACTAATACTTTTGCGAATAAATTATTATTTAAATTCGTATTGTGTATTTAAAATGGCCGATTTTTATGGTCCAGTTAACATTGTAGTAATGATCGAATTAGGTGCTTATTAGCATAAATTGTATTGATTTATTTTGTGTTTATTTATGATTTAAAGCGTCGCGAAGATACTCTCTACAAGGAATATATGCAATGATAAATTATGCATATTTAATTCAATTTTTCAACATTAAAGTTTTGGTAGTAATGACGTTTCTTTTTAAAAACCGAAAGTGCATATATGTACGTGATACGTGTCTCATAAATGATATTTATTTTACTCATAGTGTGCAAAGCTGCATTAAATTTGATGCATTACATCTATAAGTTCATCTCAGACAACCAACGTCGAACAACAACACGAAATGTTAATAATTATAAAGCTATGAAGATATAGAAAGCCACTTAAAAAAATATTTGTTGTCTGTAAAGTAAAGTAAAGTCGGTTTAAAGACGATAATTTTACGTGATAACAAGGAGAACGCTTAAGCCGATTGTGCCTCTCTATCGCTTGTTCCACGCTCTCGCTTGCCCGCTCGGCTTAGATAGAACGTGACAAAAAAAAGTGTACCAAAAGCTTATAAATAATAGGCACGTGACATAACGACAGGAGACTATTGTGTGCATTTACTAATGGAGACTATGTTGGCTCATTTCCCTTAGTTGACCTTAGTTAAGGGCCCGCGCGAACAATCAACTTAACTGTTTGATTGACACAATGGCGCAACTGTCTCTTGTGGCCAAAAGTTGCTGTGTGTGCGTGGTACCTACTGTAAAAGATTAGCTCTGAAGACTTTCTTTTATAATAAACGGTATTACGTTATTCGTAACATACAAAAAATAAATAATTTATTTGGAAATAAATACATTATTATTATTACTAACAAATTTTTGACAAGTTAATATTTAAATCTAGTTGAAGTAGAATTAAAAAAGATTAATTGTACGTGATTTACTTTGCCTCAACTTAATTAGTGGCAGTCTGACTATCTGTAGACTAAATATTCTGACGTAACTGACTAATATGACAATTATCATTCTAAGACCATGAAATATATAGAGAACTAGCTATATAATAAAGATTGATCAGGTTACTTAAAATAATTTAAATTAATATTCATATTAACGAAATTGACACTCGAAATTTGTTCTTGGAATCTATACTGATTTTATAAAGCTGAAGAGTTTGTATGTTTGTTTGTTTGAACGCGCTAATCTCAGGAACTAGTGATTGGAATTGGTAATTTATTTTGGTGTTGGATAGTCCATTTATCGAGGAAGGTTTTAAGCTATATAACAACAACACACCCATTAGGAGCAGAGCAAAAATGAAAAATATTGCAATAAATTAAAATATACGCAGACGAAGTTGTTCTAGGAGGTAGGGCAGAGCGAGATTTCTGGCAGCATGGGCATTCCATTTGCTGTCAGTTTAGTAATTCCCTATTTTAAGGAACCAAAACGGTTTCTGCAGGGGTGTGCAACGCATTTGCAAGCCTTCAGGTGTTGCAAATGTCCATGGGCGGCGGTGATCACCTACCATCAGGTGAGCCACCTGCTCCTTTGCAAGGGGCAAACGAGCAGGCGCAAAAATCGCAATAATAAAAAAGAACGAAGTTGCGCAGGTCAGCTAGTCAGTTTATATATAATACAGTAGCTTACCAACTACAGATTAGTCATTCTAAAGTAGTCTACATTAAATTCTATGCATAAAACCGCTTTGTAAACTAGTAGAGCTCATTTGAATTTTATTATTAAATTTTGCCTTTTAAAGCTAAACAAAGAAAATGACTACCGCGTATGGAAACAGATGGCAAGGTGACTGACTGACTACTTATATTAACATACTAGTAAAACTGTTTGCCGTATAGGTATGTGACTAAATAACTGATATTATACTGGTTTATGTAGTCATTAC
The DNA here is from genome assembly GCA_905163465.1 of Craniophora ligustri. Lineage (NCBI taxonomy): Eukaryota > Metazoa > Arthropoda > Insecta > Lepidoptera > Noctuidae > Craniophora > Craniophora ligustri. Next base: position 2,393,803 of record LR990963.1, read on the forward strand.
CATACGCGGGATATGAAATAATATTTCACACCTAATAAATCATTGTATTAAAATGGTTTTATGTCTTGAAATATGAACTGTATTTCCCTATTGAAATTGTTTTTATTAGTTCCTTGCTGCATGTATAAGATGTAAATGTCAAAGCTTTTCAATATATAGGATAATACATTTTTGTAAGGATGGTTTTTAAAAGTACTTCAATTTATTCCCATTTCATTTACCTAATTTTGCCTGTGTTCCTCCAAATATACTGAATGTGCACCAAAATATGTTCATTAAAAGTATTGTTATTACTTATATACACTTTCTTGGTATTCAGATTTGGTTCTGGCGTTGTGTGGTCACAGTTCTAACCTAACCTAACCGATATCTGTATTTTGCTGCTCAATCAGTAATTTTGTCGCTCAATCAGTATTTTTAATGCGCGGTTTATTATATTCCTTTTCGTAATTTTAAAGTTAAAATTAAAACAATATATTTCTATATCGATTTAATTATTTTCTCATCTTATGATTATTGAAACCCAAATTTACCGAGTAATTTTCATGATCCGTCTATTTTAGTATTGATAACTATACCTTAGCTTTTTGAGTTGAAAAGGATAACATCATTACCTGCAACAAAAAAATAAAAACAACATTACTACATTTCATTCAAGATTTGATAAAGACTAAAACACAAATAAAAGAAGCCTGGTCGCATATTTAAAATTAACATTTAAAAAAAAGTTTGGTTGTAAGTCATCATTAATTTTGAATTAAGAATTCGCTTTGACGTTGACATTACAAACGTCTAAAATATCGCTACTAGAGGTAACCCTAGTTTAAGTAAAAAAAAATAGAACAATTTTAAATGCAATATAAACTGTATTGCGTTGCAATTTAAGCCCTTTATTCAAATAAGGAAGCGAAGAGACTAGTTTATTTCCTTACGAGTCCTATAAGTATATCTAGGGAAGTAGGTTACAGTAGTACAAGCTAACAGCTACACTCATATTGCCTAATGTATTTTGGCCATCTTGAGATACAATAATTTGCAGTATGTATGTAGATTCAAATCTTCTAGGCATCTAGTCTTTCCTAGTTTTGTTTACTTTATATGGAACTAGCTGCCGATGTATCATTACGCTAAATCTTTTGCAAAGAACCATAGACTGTGCTAACGACTACGATTTATACGTGAATTTTCTTTTCATTTTGTTGAGTTTATAACTTTGTTTATCTGTATCGCGGTCTATGTTCAAATGTCAATGTCAGTGTCAGTGTCTGTCAGAGAAGTTTCGACCTTACTGTCACTTTTATCATTGTTTTCGTGGGTTTTTGTTTAATATATGGACAAATGCCTGCTTCAATACCTATTGTCTTTATAACATGTCAACTGTTTTGGCTTACCACTTTGAAACTGTTGTAGGATAAAAATATGCGATATTCGAAATGGCTTCTTAATTGTTTTTTTAAAAACATGAGGATACTTATATCGCAAATTATACATAAAATATAACCCACTTATAGACCGACTATTATTAACAGGTCTGAAAAGTTGTATATTTATATGTACGTAATTGAAACAAGGCTGAAATGTTTATTTAAACTTGAAAGTTATTTATGTTATAAACTATATTTGGTTTTATAACGAGGTAATTATAGCAACGGAAGAGGCGTATAATACTTAATCGAAGAATCATTTGAGTGAGAAATGTTTATTAATAACTTTCTTTCACACAAATATTTGTGTTATTAAAAATATGAAACAAGTAGGTAGACGGAATAATATTTTTTATCGAAATGAATTTGTATTTTTATGTTTGAAATAAAAATGGTATAAATTCAAATTACAGAAAATAATAAAAACATTTCAAAAAACCATAACGTAAACTGACCACAGCAAAACTAAAATTGCAAATGTACTTTTGAATTAAGAACACATTCTATAAAATTAAAAATGAAAACACAACGTTTTCGCTTTTAGCTGGTGGTATTCCAGTTTTAAAATCTCAAAGGTCGTTGCGGCCAGTTTAAATGTAGCATTCCTTTTAAAAAGACTTTAGTACAACAATGCATTCCATGTTTTGTGTACAGGAATGTGTCCAGGATTGTTCAGACCTGGGGATGGTAAGGATTGTCTGGAAGCGAAATATTATTGCCATCTTTTGAAGTAATTGCATCTTTATCATCCTAACAATAAGGTTTAAAATTCAACAGTGACCTTTACATGGTAAAAAATTGGTATCTCGAAGTAATTGTAGTTAGATGAACTTTAATTGGAAAGTTTTGGAGAATCATTCAAAATATTCAAATGTCGCACCTCTCTTTCGGTATTTCTAATTATATTAAGCATTACTTTCAAAAGTAATTAATTAAGGGTTTTGCAATTCCAAACGGTAGAATTTAACACATAGTGCATCAGCTTTAATCAAGAAGTGCAGAGGAATTACAAGCCTCATATCATCCAACTCATACGCACTAAGAACAAAAATTGCTTATCACATCTCATCTTACCCTATCGCCTATATGGCTCTTGCTCGAGATATGGTAAAAAAAAACATAGGTAAAGTTAAGGGTAGAGTGGGTGCAAGTACACGCACGTGCACGAACATTGCGGTTCACGTGCATCTTATGAACATAGTATGGCTATGGACACTTTTTAGCGTGTAATTCGCACGTTACAGTGGCTTCTCGCGAATATGAACAGCGTGGTGGCACACTCACGCGTGCAAAACGTTTATTTAACTGTAACGTTAGATTGAATATGACACGTTCCTAGCAATCCAAAGCATGTAACGTGCTCGGTGCGTGCGCAGGCATGCTCCCACCTTTAAACAATCTACCTTAGTTCAATTTAATTAAATACTGTACGGGCCATACAGCATCATAGTAATTAATATAAAAAATCGATCGCGGTCCAGTAGCCGATCTTAAACCAGTCTGATCATTAATATCGTATGATGACCATATATTATTTTTATAATACTGCTAAGCTGTAATCACGACGCGTGTTATTTATAGCACATTCGATTTAATTGATGAAAACATTAAAATTAAATTGATTTACGGTACAAGATTTTGTTCCAATTGAGTCTCAGTTTTTGGAGTTCGTTTTAGAAACGAGAGATACATTATGTGAGTACCTTATCTTAGCTAGCAACTTGTTGATTGGTTTATCTTCTTACAATGGAATGACACCTTTTACTTACGAGATAGAAGAAGCTTCATGTTTTCATTAAATAAAAAATCACTCTGGGTTTTATGACAGCTATTTTAAATAGTTTTACTTGCTTCCTAATAAGATGTCAAGGAATTCACTTGTACAGAGTGTGGATGTGTGCCGGCAAGTGTAGGCCATACTCTAAGCGTGTTCACGTGCGCATGTATTACGTGTCTATGCTTGTGTTTGGGTGGAAGTTATGACAATAATCACCCCAAGACTTTTTATGTCCTGTTTCCTTCATACTAATGCTAAAATGGGTATAAAATACATACCGAATAAGAGTATCTATGGAGTGAAAAGTACCTATAGAGTGCTGTGATCCCCTTAACCTGAATGGAGACACGTGCCCAGTAAGAGGGCAGTACATAATACGATTGTATCGAGAAACATTGTACTCCACTACTGTCCAAACTTAATACAATACGACCATACGATTCACAATTCGCAACAAAATGAGTGTGCAATTGAAATCGTTCCCGTGTCGGCACTTTCGCGGCCGCAGGCTGATCACACAATGTGTACTGGCTTTCTATACAAGCCAGAATGTAACAGAGTTACACTTGCCTCTGATTTTTTTGTAGACGCCTTATTGTAGCCGCTTTTTTGTCAAAAATAATTTTATGTTTCGGGTTTTTGCTCAGAACATTGGCCGCAAAGACGGTTGTTAGTGTTTTGCAAATGGTATTGCAAAACCAGCGTTTAATTGTAGATGTCTCTAGTGTATTAAACTATTAAAATCTTCTAAAATTATATTATCTCAAGTTAGTATATCTATAAAACTGAAGTCAGAAGTCTATGTCTACAAAATCTGAAATTTAAAATACAATCTAAAAATAGATACATATATTATCGTCATAATTGAAATTATTTCATAAATATGTTATACAAATCTGAACTTCCTTCATGACTTTTGTATAGTGATTAATTTAATCAACATTATCCAAAGTAAATGTTGAATAATTGGCTAGCATGTAAGCCGGTTGTTGTAGTAAGACTTGCTGAAGTAAATAAATATGACCATTTTACAAAAAGCCTCTGCCATAAGACCTCTTTAACCAGATTTGAGGGAAATATCGATACCTCAACAGTGAACTTATTGTCAGGACTTTCAATTCAATTACCGCTTGCTTCACTTGTCGTTAAAACTTTATGTAAGTTAATAGCAAAGGGTATACCCTCAAACGCTGAATTTTATGACAGTTTTAGAAAGTTTTGGCACGCAGCACTTCAAGGATTCTGGTTGTAATGCTAAAACTAGTATTTTATAAGAAGTACTTTAGTGTCGTTTGGCTCTGTAAGAGCTGTGATAGGACACATAGATTGTGATCAAATACATAATGTATAAGGCAAGCTCAGATATTCTCCAAACGAATGGTATTATTTAACATAACATTTTATGCACGTTCTTATTACAGACTACTGTTTGAAATACATACGAAAAGGCAAGGATTATAAACTTCAAAATCTATGATTCCGATAACTAAGCTGTCAAAGTCACGGTCATCATCATCGTCACCATAAATTCTTTTACTATCCCACTGCTGGGCACGAGTCTCCTCTCAATTGACAGGCATTACAATCTACAGCGCTAGCCTAATGCGGGTAGGCAGACTTTACATCGTTACGAGAAAATCTCACAGGCAGGTTTTCCTTCACAGTTTCAACGTACGGTTACTATTATTTTGTAAAAGTCCGTAGTGCATGCCGTTGGGATTGATCTCGAGACCTTTGTCTTACAGTGCAATGGTAGGTACTACACCACTAGCCTATCACTGTTTAGCTGGAAATATTATTGCTACAGTAATATAGATCATAAGATATAGTCATATAAAGGAAGAAAGAAAGAAAAAGATTTATTTTTGACCTCCTCAGGTAACAAAATTAAATAACAAAAAAAAAACATAAGACATTATAAAATATATCAATAGTTAACCCGAGCGAGGCCAAAAAACTGACCCTATCTCAGCGTATTGCTGCAGCACTAATGAATGAATGCTGCAGCGCTGGTTTTCTGATAAGCATGTATATCGTGAAATCCAAGCATTGAACTGATGGTGTGTGAAATCGAAACACTTATGACCTTCGCCTGTTTTCTTCTCACCCAATAAAAAAAAGCGTGAAACATTCACACTTCCGCTAATCAAAATGTAATCAAACTTTCAAATCATACCAGTACAAGCCAATTAATTACGAAGATTTATTATCACTATAAAAAAGAAAACGAAAACATAAAACAAATAATGAGATTATTCGATGGGATCCATCGAATCATCTCGTAAAATATGTGGCCCACTATTGGTCTTAATGGTCCCAACTTGGGTCATATTTTTTTATGAAAAGGCGTGAGACCTTATTATGTAGAAGTTGTTCATGTTTTACTCGTGGGAGGCCAAGAATACGAGACTTCTAGTTTACATGCTGATAAATAACTTAAATAAAGATGGATAAATTCAACAAAACCCAAAACGTGCTTGGTCTGATTTAGATATTTTCCAGTTGGCGCGGAGAGTTTGCCAACCTGCATGGGACCAACCTAGGGTAATGGATTACAGCCTAATTCCTCTCAAAGAAATTAACTCTAATTTGAGGGGCTCCCGTGCTCACGGTAGAACATGGGTCTACAAGTACGTTCATAGGAAGAGAGGCATCATACGTGGTAAGGTTTTATTAGGCGATTTGTTAGCTACTATTTTCACAATACTAGTACCATTGTGCTTGATTGATGATTTTACTGTTGACTTTAATCGGATAATATTGACCTCATTTAGCTTTTCTTTCAGGCTAGCAGAAATTTGAAGTCACATGAATCTTTATATATTATCTCGGTGTGATTCTACTGTACGCCCAGCAACTGGCGTGACATACTTTTGTACGGAATTTGGACCCGCCATTGTCGAAGACATGCGATCAATTGATTTAATTGATGCTATTTTATGACAGGTTCACTTGTGGTCAATTTGATGGCAATTGGAATATTTTGTTAGACTGTGTTCTATGTTTGTTTTCAACACATCCCTAGGTTCTCCTTTCTTTGTCGTTCAAATTATCTTCCCTGATTTTTCTTGATCAAAACTGTAGTTTATTTAAGACCGGGAGCCTTCAAAATACAAAACACAACGACGAACACTTCTTTAGATCCACCCTAAAAGGTAAAATTAAGGAAAGAGAGGAAGGGGAAGACCTAGACCAAGTTTTGTTGATCAAGTGGGTATCAACTCTTATCAAGAGGTAAAACAGAAAGCATAAGATAGAGAGCAGTGGCAATTGCTCCACCGACAAGAGCTGAGCTTCTAAATTAATAAAGTAATAATTAAATTATATATTGAGTTTGTCTTTAAAAAGATAGAAGACGTAGCAGCTATTCGAAATGTAAGACTGAAAATCTTAGCTTATACATGGCTAAATAAAACCCCATTAGATGTTTTAAGCCGTCCATTTGCAATTATTGCACCTTGCCAACAGTTACATGACCAGCTGTAAAGTTCAAGTAACACAGTGCAGTTGAATGAACTGTGAGTATGACGTAATTGTGCGGAAGCCATTGTTATCGCAAAATTAGTTTGTTAGCTAAGACACACGCATAAAACCTTGTTGTATCACCGTTTTTACTGAGCTTTGTAAATGGATTTATCGTGTTTTGTCTTAGCGTTGGTTTTCTAAGATACTTTTTTCAAATGAATTCATTATACTAACTAAATTACGAGAAATGTGTTAGTACTTTCTGTAATATCAAATATTGTGCATTTAGTTAAGTGAGCATTCAAAACGCAACCAAATTTTGTTGCCCTAATAATAAAGGTACAAGATGACTGAAGGAAGAGACTGAAGGTGAAGTTAGTAAAAAAATCCACAGCCTCAAACCTCAAATTCTCAGCTCCATTCTGATGTTTTCCGCATTAGGACACCAATTTTACGTATTAATCTAGTCTCATGTGACAGTGAGAAATTAATTGCCACTAACCGGGCATTATTCCATATTCCGAGCCGCTACTGAGAATTTTATAGAAAAATCACAATAACCTCTAGATTGATGCAGGCATCAAAAAACTGCCTCATCTGTCTAACGGCCACAAGCAAGACTAAAGCCTTAAACCTTGGTCTCGATCCTCTGGATAGTCTCATAATCCTCGATGGGCAGTCAATACCTCCGATATAAAATATAGGTAATATATAATATATAAATGATTTGTTGAAAAATATTGCTATTAAGGTCACACGGAACTAATCAACACTGCCAGCTAAGGTAGCTGGCTCCTGCTCGATAAGGTTCTAACATCCTTCAACTCGAATCAGAAGATTCCATAACGATAATTACTTTTAGGTATCGACTTTCATTATGTCTTGAGGCACATTTGGTGCGGTTTATAATCGATTTCGTATGATTATGTGTGGTTTTTGTTTAGATAATATCTATCTAGAATTTACCTTGAGGGTACTAGTGATGTCTATAAGAAAGTAGTAATCGATATTACTCGTTTTGATTGTTAGTATTGTTTTAATAATATGGTAGGGATCGGTAATTTTATTTACTGAGTACGTATTACGGTCGTACTGTATGTTTAATTTAACGCCCTTCTTTTAAGTGCTGAACGATTTTGATATTACAGTCGTTACGATACGGTATTTTTTTCTAATTCGTACCTATTAAGTTTTAGTGTCATGCGACTAGTATATTGATAATCTGCAATAATTATACTTATTTAAATAATCATTGCGTATAAATTTGTATGAAAAGACAGTGGTATATATTATCTCAACATTACATAAATACTATTATGCGGGATCCTTAAAAAGTTAAGCAGAAATATATGTGAGAGTATTTATCTTATACACCTATTACCGGATTACCGGAATATTTTAAGCCGGTCGAAAAATTCAAGGTAGTTACTGAAAAATTCTTACAAAATCTAATAATAATAATAATAATAAATAAATATGTCTGGACATTATTACACAGCGCCATCTAGTGGCAAGCAACGAGGCTTGTGTTACTGATACTAGAAGGTTGATATACTACATATATACTTTTTTTTTTGTAAATACACACTTATTATACATAGATACATCCATGACTCGGATACAAATGTTAATGCTCATCACACAAACATTTGTCCCTACCGGGATTCGAACCCGGGACCCATAGCACAGCTGGCAGCGTTAACTACCGCTGAGCTAAACGGGTCGTCAATAACACCGAGAACAAAGACTTTCATGCACAGCCTGCTTGCAACCACTACACCAAATAGAAATAAAAGAATTGACAATAAAATAAGACAATTTAAATCAAAATGGCGCTAATCTAGATAGCTGTACTTCCTAAACCACTCGACATCAAACCGCATAACTGTAATACTAACAAATCATTCCATCTAGTGTCTGGAAGCGAGTACGCTCACAATTGTCGTGTTAGCCAGCGAATGAGAGCAGGAAGACCTAATAATACCTGTCTGGCCACTAGTGATGTGCTGGGCTATCGATGTCGATAATGAGAGCTCTCGATGCGTTCCAGTTTATGCTTGGAGTTAGTGATTTGACACGATAGAAAATCATCATGTCGATGTATAATAAAAATGTTATTGTATAATTAAATATTTTGGATCGTATGTACTGTAAATTAGTCCAAGTTTGTGTTGTTACCTATGTAATGGTAACGAAAGTGAAAACTCAGTGTTGTGTAATTATAGATACTATTAAATATGAAAAAGAACAGAATTTGTTTCCGTAAACTAGAATGTTTTTTTAAGTCAATAAAAACAAAAATAAAAATATTCCGTTTTTATGTTGGAAAAAAAACAGTGATTGATAATAAAATACAAATAAACTACGCATCTCTTTTCAATATAGGTTTATATTGAAAATAAAACTTAAAATTTTCATTATTTAGTCTTATCTTACAGCAAATGAACTGAAACCTAGTATCAACGCATATAATATCATTAAAAAAAAAAAATACAATGATATAAATCACAATATCCATTCAACGGGTTCTCATTTAAACTCAACCCTAAAACAATAGAACAACATCGATAAAATAGCAAATTCATTTCATTTTATTACTATCCGCGACGTAAACACACAAACAATCCATTTACATGACATAATTTACTATTACAATTGGAATTTGTCTACAGTTTATTGAGCTCTATAAATCTCGAATGATCAATAAAAATTTTGAAGTATTATCAATCAGTGTTTCATCGTTAAGTGTGTCACTATGGCGACACTAGTGAGACTATCTTTAATGTGGCAATATAAATAAAAAACTAGGTATGTTTATTTATTTAAAAATTGAGATAATCATTAGGACCTAGCACTGAATGATAATATAATACCTTCCCCAAGTATATGAGCTAATAAAAAAATAAAAAATAAAAAATAAAATCCATTTAATTCAGGGAGATATTCCCATATTTGATATAATAACAAATAATAATAAAAAATAAAAATAAAAATGTTATGCTAATTTTGAATAAATAAATAAACGTATTTGTAACAATGATGATGTATGTTTATTATCCATCCATATACTATAGAAAATGTATATATTTTGTATACAATACTAATAAAGCTATGAAAGCAATTTGACCAATAGACTGAAATCAAAAGTCTTGTCTTCAAACCTAAAGCCGACGAACGACGAAACACGTACCAGAAGGTCGACTTATAGAAGTTACGACGTACGTATGTATCACAAGCTCAAACGGAAGAAGGAAAATATCACGTGAAAACCTGCCTGTGTGAAGTCCCACTAGGCTAGCGAGATGGACCATAACCTAATCGCTCCACAGTAAGTAGGTTGATAATGATGATACAATGTAACATATGTTATAATACCGTTATGATATTTGACATGTCAAAACTAGAGCACTCTATCGACATTAATACGTCCCAACCCTACAGGTGTGGAATTACGACCGGTTGTGTAGAATCAGCGCTTGTAAAGGCTTCTCTTGACAATCTCAGTGTTGTTGCATTTCGCGGAAACCTGGCCGAAATTAGACACGATAAAAATAACATTAGATGCACGCCTTTACCTCCTGAGAATTATGAAGGTTTATTTTTCTCAAGCTGTTTTTGGCATAAATAAAGCTGCGAGCAACTTTTACGGTTTAAAATTGTGTGAGCTAAGATTTAAATTGGAATAGTATATTCTTTACCACAACAAGAAGAATATTGTTGAATCATTGCGTGGCAAATTAAATATTTATACAAGAATTACAATAATACCATGATAAAGTCTGTAAATTTTAGTTTTATTTTTATGACTTATGTTTTTTTTCCTTGGGTAAGAAATTAGGGAGGGATGTTATAAGTGTTCTCAAAAAAGTATTCAAACGTAGTTTTTTGTTTGACAGGTAACTTCATTCAAGCTATGATTCAAGAAAATCTGTTCATTGTTTTGAAGATCACCTGATCTGTCGGGGGATTTGATTTTTTATTTCTATTAAATTAAGAAAATTAAGGTTCTATAATAAGCATTACATAAAACAAAAAACAACGAATCTAATTGGTTGAATAATTTATACTACTTTATAATACAAAATAATTAGCTATTTGTTCAGTTTGTGATAGAGTAAATTTAGTAAACATTGTACAAATATCATGTAATAGATGCAAATGCAAAAACAAATGGGGATATATTTTACTTTACTAACTCCCGGCAATTTCACTGTACTAGGAAAACATACGAATGACACAATTTTTTTTTACAACCATTCATTGATAGAAGCGATAAACAGTGCTAGAAACAAAAAAATCTCATCATTACGGCCACAGCATACCAATCTTCATTTTTATGTGTGACACACAACCATAAAGAAAGGATAGCACGCACTTTTTTAATTCCAACCTTTTTACCGTCTCGAAAGCGGGAAAAGCGCTCGAATTAACGACGTGTTTTTAAATGAATGTTACAAAAAGCTTTTAAATTTCGAACGAGTGTGTTTCAATTTTTATGAGCGGACAGTAACTAATTAAATAAAGGTACTTTAAAGATGATTTCTGACTTATTTGTTAAATATATTTTTTTACATTCGATACCAAAATATTGCTTGGTGTCATAGTCAAATTATGAATAATCATTATTCATAATTTATATAAACACATATGAACAGGCTACTAGAGATGGTCGTTTTTATATTAACGATGCCAGGCATCGATGCCAGTTGCCGATGCCGATATCCGATGCCGAGTTACGTTGACAACGGATACCGATGCCATTTAGTTGCCGATGCTCGAAACCGAAAACTGAGTCATCGCATCGGGTATCGTGTCTCAATCCCCACTCCCAGGCATCGATGCCGATGCCGATGCCGATGCCGATCCCGATGCCGTTGACACATGACGATACAGATATCATATCGGATGTTTTGTATTACTGACAATGGATGCTAATGCCATCTACTTTTTCTATTATATTGTTTTTCATAGATGGCGTTAACGCATCGTAATATAAATTCGCTTTCTTTCTTTATAATTTGTTTGAAGTTGTTCCGTTGTCAGTACCTACCCTAACTAACATTACAATAAATTCAAATTGTCGTAACTTTACGATTAGATGCGTTATGTGATATCAACAATGTATGTATTATGACTGAGCTAAAAAAAAAGGTCTTCCCACGTAAAATGGGCTAAATGGTAATGGTAAATACATATGTTTGGCATCGATGCCAAAAATAACGATGCCGATATCGGATACCGCATCTCTAGTAACGATGCGCATCGATGACAAAAATATTCAAAAACGCCCATGTCTACAGGCTACTGTATATTTTTTTTTGTGAAGGATTAAGAAATTTATTTAAAAAAGTATTCCTATTCACATTTATTATCCTCTCTTTATTTATTTATTTGGAGTAAACAATTTAAACCAAATATCTGTTGGTTGACAGTTTTGACCGTGTGCACTAGTTCATCCATACATTATAAGATTTTCTCAGAAAATACTTTGTTTTTAGTTGAACTAATTAAAACCTCTTTAATTAACTTTGAAGTTATTTATTACAATGATTCTTTGGAATGTTCAAGTTTATGTTATTCGTTGTTTTATTTGGTATGTTTTTCTTTTATTTTCTTTGAATAGTCACATGACTAAGATGTAGGTATTGCATTCTTGAAAAAATATTACAATAAGATTTACCCGCTTAATAAGCTCTTAAATTAATATAATATACATGGCAGAGGTTGAAGTTTTTTTTCATGGAATGTATACCTTGTAATTCCTCCCAAAGCTTGGGAGTCTTTACAGCATTCATGGTCGGTAGTTTTATAATAATTTGTGCACTTATTTTCTTGCAATAAATACTCTTTCGAGTAGATACTTCTCAATGCCGATTAGCTGTCAATACCATCTACATCGATATATATCCTTTCACATCAACATGATTGCTTACCTACTAAGTTTTTCCTCTTAAGTACTAATCTAGATAGACATCCTAGGCTTTCTCCGGAGTCTAGTTTTTCTAGACAAAAACTAAGCGATTCACTTTACTAGATGTGTTATGTTTCCGAGAACCACTAGCCCTAGTTTTATGGACCGTTCTGTGTATCTTCAATATAATACCGTGGTATGGGGGTTTTTTTTATGTCTTCGTATCAAAGTGAGACATTTTATTGGTCTGTATGTAGTTTGTTAGCACAATTGGCGCAGTGAATGAACGGAGTCGTTTCTGCGACATATTTATGGGTTAAATTATATATTTTAACTTATCGCTAGAAATACAAAATGTATTAGACAATAGTACATACAGTTTTTTTTAGTTTTTATTTAATTATTGTAGCCGATTTTGCTAACAAATATTATTTATGTTTTAAATGACAATCCAATTAGCGCAATGATTTAAGTGATGACCATGATCAATTGTTCTTCAGTCATGGACGTTTATACATATTTAATAATATATTATTTACAAAAAAATACTATACATATAGTGTATCAAGCATTTAGTATCCGTAACACAAGCCTTGTTACCTACCTCGACACTAGATGGCGCTGTTAGTATCTCCGGATACATTTATTATTATGACAGCCTCAAACAATAATGACAGACATAAAACGTTCAGTTACTGTAATATATGAATAAGTGAGGCAATTCACTGTAACCCATGTTTGGTAGTAAACACTGACCAGTTATGTATGTAAGAATAATTATTGTGTATTTAATCGTCAGATTATATACGGAGTCATCAATATGTATGTCTTTAACCACAGAAGAGCGAGAAAGATACACAATTAAATACATTATATCATTATTTAATACAATTAAAATCATACCATACGTATATCGAACCATTTCAATGCCATTGGTGTCACTTTAATAACTTTTTATTATTCTATAAGTTGTGACAATACGTTAAGACATGACAATGAACTACTTTGTGTACTTACTTGCTTATGAGAAATAGGCTGAGAATACTATTATCTTTTGGGTCATCTGTCCCACTGTTGGGCATTGGCTGGCTCTACTTGAAGCGTGGAGAGGGTTCGGTTATACTTTACTACCACTATTAATTCTGGACACTATGATACAGCGCCATCTAGTACCGAGCTAAGCAACAAGGCTTGTGTTGTGGATACTAGTTGATTGACATACTACTTTTTTTTGTTGTAAATACATAGGTACATATTATACAAATATAATCCATGACTCGGATACAAATATTCCCGGGACCCATAGCACAGAAGGCAGTGTTAACTACCGCAGGACTAATTAGGTCGCTGATGCCGCACAACGTCGAGAAAATCTCTATCAGGAAGGCTATCAATGCATTCAATACCAATAGACCAGCTTAATGCAATGCCTATATTACCCCACTCTACAAACATCATAAGGATTTCAACAACAACAACAAAAAAACTATCGATAGTATATCTCATTGCACCAGTTACTTGTTAATAGCTTTGAAACCGAATCTCTGCATAAAATCACCGCTCCCAACTTATTTACTGGCGACCTACTTGTCAAGTATCGACTATCGATTACACTTATTAACCGAGCGGGTCAACACTAGTGATAGGCGGAGTTGACAAGACCATGCTAGGCATTAACGGTAACACTGTATTTACCGACTAGGGTAGTCGGTATGTAGGTATTTTAATTATGTACTGACTGCGGAACAAGAAAGTACTTACGGCGAGTTTCAGTAGAATAGGCTTTTCGATCCTATAAATAACAAAGTCAAATTTATGTTTTATTTCAATTCATCACGCTAGCCTACTGCGGGTTGGCAGACTGAAAACGCCATCGAGAAAATCTCTCAAGCATGCAGGTTTCCTCACGATGTTTTCTTTCACCATTTGATCATGTGTTAAATACGCACATAACTTCCGAAAAGTCAGTGGTGCGTGCCCGGGTTTGAACTCGAGACCTTTGACATCTCAGCCCACTGGTCTCAGTACTGGGCTACCACAGCTCATAGCTTTATTTCAATTAGACCAATGTTCCATTTAATTTTGAAGTGTCAAAACTAGTTGCACAGTTCCAAGATGTAACAGACGATATTCTAGTGGTAGTAAGAATGAGTGTTGAGCATAATTTCCTATGTTTGGTTGTCAGGTCGAGCAAAGTGTTTGGAGTATTTTTGTGATTTGTGCCCGATTTATGGTAGAAATGTTGAAGTACAATGATAATTCTCTACCTAACCTATATAGGCGGTATATTCTAATTACTAGACCAGAAATATACCAACTCAGAAATTATTATCAGTCTAGTGATGGCAAACACTATCGAGCAATTCTCAGCTCAAGCAATATCATTATAGGTTATTTTATTAACACATTTTCAAAAGCTATCGATATTTGTTACCAACTTATGGTGACAGGCTCGTCAACTATTACAAATTGGTGTAAATCAGTTACCCATGTGCCTTATCTTCATAGGGCACAGATGAGATTGTATAAAATGTCATAAACCGACATAAAAACATCAGAACGCGAGAGTTCTTTGAACTTTAAGTGCCTACATACAAGATGTAAAATATCGATAAGTATTCTGGCAGCATTTTCCAAATTTCCCAGCCTTACAACATGACTGGTGCCTACCTGATTATTCTGCGCGTGAGTCAGTCGTATGTCACACGCTCAGCGTAGTATTAGTTCATTTATGATTCAAGTAAAGATTGATGACACATTGATCGTGAATCGTGGATTTTTGAAGGCACGACAAACGCGTTTTCAAAATACATGAAATATTTATAAGATAAATGAAGCTAACTAAACCAAAATCAAACCAAAAGAAGCATTTGTAAGTACTTACTATCCTATAATGTCACGATACAATCCTGCAAACTGCTTCGTTGGTCTAGGTGTTTGTAAGCGCGACTGCTGAGTAAGTCATTTTGGGTTCGATCCCCGGGTCGAGCAAAGTGTTATTGGTTTTATATTAAATCCTCATTAGCAGCTTACTAGTTTGGATTCGTGCCCGGTTGATGACAATAGGCTCGACCCGAATAACATTGGTCCGAAAAGATACCAATAAAATGTGGGTGTACATTAATACACTTCTGCCTAACCCTTGGGAGACGACGGGCGTGATGGTATTTATGTAAAATCCTGCATGCGAAACTGCGATACTGTCGATACAAAAAGTGTTACATTCCAACTTTACTATCTAACGTGACAGGTTCTGTCATTAGTATTCCGATTGCGAACAAAAGTCGATAACGGGTGATGTCAGTGATCACATTACTTATATCTTCGGTATCCTAGGGGGGTATTCCCATCTGTTAATAGACTTGTTTTAAATGTCTAGTAATCTTACGTAGTAATAGGTACATTATTTTTGTTTCATTTGAGTATTTGTTTTATGTAAACAAAAATTCTTTGCAAATTTGTTTAAAATTGAATTCATACTGATATTATAAATGCGAAAGTGTGTCTGTCTGTATATCTTTCTGTCTGTCTGTTACCTCTTCACGCTATAACCGCTGAACCGATTGAAATAAAATTTAGTATAGAGATTGAGTTGAGTTTGAGTCCCGGGGAAGGACATACTAGGATAGCTTTCATCCCGAAAATCATCCCTTAAAAGGGAGAAAACGGGGTTAGAAGTTGGAAGTTTGTATGCGGATAAAATTACAAACTTTACACAGACGAAGTTGCGGGCAAAAGCTAGTATATTATAATAATTTTGTTTAAAAATAAAATAATTCATAATTATTGCTTCTTAATGCCTTCTATTTTAGAATCATGCGAATATGTATGACGTAAAATATGCAATTAGTATTCGTTCAATTGAACAATTCCCAATTGCGTAATTGGTGGCAAAATGACATTAGTCTGTTTAGTATGAATCGCATGTCCAAATGATCAAGATAAAGGGAAGCCCTACATCATGGATTACGCCAGGCCCTGACACGGTTAAGCCTCGACCAAGCCTGGTGAAGGCCGATTCACACTTGATAAGCTTAGAATAGTGTCAAGAAGGGAATTAATCTGCTAAATTGCGATTTTCTACCACTTTTATGTTGGTATAGGGTTTTTGAGACTAGGCAACATCATAAATCTAGTGCTTATTTTCACAAAAAAATTAAGACATATAAATAAAACTATAATACTTTTATATATGTATATTTCAGATGAATAAATAAATATTCCTGGACATTATAACACACAACACCATCTAGTTCCGTGCTAAGGAACGAGGCTTGTGTTACGGATACTAGTTGGTTGATGTACTTGTTCTACTTTTTTTGTTGATACATAGGTACATATTATACACAGATACATCCATGACTCGAATACAAATGTTTATGCTCATTACACAAACATTTGTCCCTACCGGAATTCGAACCCGGAAATTAATGATTCGAATGAGAAGTTTTTATACTTATTTCTTAAATATGGACCTTCTTATGAATTTTAGTGCGGTATATTCATATTACTGAATTCCGACGTTTCGGATCCTTTATAGCATTCATGGTAACGAGCAGACTGATCTCGCTGAGTCTGTCTGTGACCATGGATGCTGTTAAGCATCGAAACTTCGATGTTAAATAATATAATCTAAATACACAACAATAAAATCCGTAAAAAGTACAAAGTGTATTTAATGTTATAAATCCGCGTGAGTGTTAAAAAAAGTATATAAAAAGTTCTCATTTCAAAACTCTTATATTTATTTATGGAATGTAATAGTTTTCTTTTCAAATAACACTCTTTCAACATTTATGAAACGTTAAATTAACTCTATTTGCACGTTTCCAAGAAAAATTAAGTTCATTCTTTCAAAAAGTTCATTCATCGTTCATTATGGCTGTACTCACGCGAGCGTATTGAACTATTTCTATCTACAAATCAATCGCATACCTCTTTTTAATGTGCTCTATAATTATTACAACGCCCTAGAAATGTGGGTGTTATAATATAGATTGAATGTAGCACTGGTGATTATTAATGATGCATTGGTTTGTAAAGAATCACGACTCGGCCCTTCAGTTGTACCTATACAGGAGTGTGATAATGAGATGCATTATATTTTGTTTTTGTATTATTCTGGTTATTGCCTGAATTGGTGTGTGTGAGGTCTCTAGTTCTCAAATTCCCATGTCGAACCCATATACATAAGTATATATATAAGCTTTTTATACGAAAGAAAGATATGTGACAATAGGCTTGTATCTTCTTTTGTAATTACTTCGTAGGAGGTAACTTACTAATATTGTAAATGCAAAAGTTTGTATGTATGTTTGTTACTACTTTACGAAAAAACCGCTCAGCGGATTTAGATGAAATTTAGCATAGATACATATATTTTATTACGTGGATTAACACATAGGGTACTTTTAATTTATGTACTACTAGCTGACCCAGCAAACGTTGTTTTGCCACATTATAGCGGTTGGTGGACAACCCTTATCACTAAGGCGTATGAAAAATAGATGTTGGCCGATTCTCAGACCTACTCAATATGCCCACAAAATTTCATGAGAATCGGTCTAGCCGTTTCGGAGGAGTATGGCAACGAAAACTGTGACACGAGAATTTTATATATTAGATGATACAGGATACGGTAGACAGCTAGTAAAACATATAGATGGACTATGAAATGTGTATCGGCATTCCCATTACCTAACCCTTCGGAAATATAGGTGACATAATCAAAAATTAAATCTCCTCAAAATCTAAATTACGACCTTTTAATAACCTGTCCATTCTCTTAAACATGAATCTAATACCGATACATTTAAATAATTTGAAGCGAAATAATCCGTACATGTTACAACTAGACTATTAGGCGTCGTTTCCATGAGTTTAATCCGAGCAGTTTATGAGTTACGATTAGACAAACAGACAGGGAGACTAGTTTAGCGGATTTAGTTGCTAAATTATTTAATATCAATGGAATTTATTCGCTGGACTAGTTACTATATCTTGTTTGTAATTGGAGCTGTGTTGTTTGTCAATTATTATGATTTGTTTGCTGGGTTTAAATATTTAGTTAAATAACGAATTAAGGTTGTAATTTACTTGTGGCTAAATACTTAAAAGGTACTCAAATAAATAAATATTTCCGGACGTTATTACACAGCGCCATCTAGTTTTGTGGTAAGCAACGAGGCTTATGTTACGGATACTAGATGGTTGATATACTACATTTTTTGTTGTTGTAAATACATACATATTATACATAGATACATCCATGACTCGGATACAAATGTTAATGCTCATCACACAAACATTTGTCCCTTCCGGGATTCGAACCCGGGACGGTCCGTAATGGATTTTTCCGCACTCAAAAAAGGCTTATTTCTTCTATTATGCTTCCATTTAATATCATAAAACAGCTGGTATTTTGGTAACTGAAAAACGTCGTATTTCAGCGGATTTACTGTCTTTAATGCATATTTATTAATTTGCTGGTATATCAAAAATGAATTTGGCCTACTTCGTTAATTAGTACTTCGTTTAAGTGATGTAGGGACAGTGTCACTTTTATTTGTTTTTATTTTGTTAATGTCAAGAATTTCTCCTATGTAACGTTTGGTTACATTTGTGTTAGAAAACATCCTTAGAAAAGACACATAATATAACCTCAGTGTAAGGTTGTATAAAAGTACTTAGATCATTTAAAAAATTACAACCATTTTTCCCGTAATTTCATTTCTTGGACGTATTTCCTTCATATTACAAGATTTCTCCACATAATTACGATTCGCCTCATATACACCTAAATACGTGTCATTTTACACAATTATGTTAGCCCACGTTTTCGAACGCCGTTCTGCTTATGCCCTAAGGTAAAGCAAGTTTGCTTGATTATATTCAATTTGTTTTAAGAAGATGTTTGTTAACAATACGCATTAGCTCTTCGAATATTTTAAAAGACTTGCCTGAGGCATTTTGTTTGCACATTCTTTTACGAAGAATAAGTTTTTGAATTATGACAAGTATCCTCTTGAATATTTTATTGTTTTATTTTCATCCCAGAACGACACACCAAAAATTTTTGCTTATCTCTGTCAGTATAGGATTGACATTTAAAATGTCAGTATACTAAAATGAATAAAATAAGTAATCTGTAAAAAAAAACCCAGAAAAAATAATATTTGAAATACCTGTCGATATTTTGTTTAAAAAAATTTAATGCAATTTTAATTGCTGCCTTTTCTATAATAAATAAATCGTGACAGAAAGATTTTCGAAAATTTATAATATTTTAATTAAAGTATTATATTAGTACATGATCTAAAATTTATTAAAAACTAATTTTGAGATAGTTTTTTATACATAATAAAATGTTGTTATAAACGGTTCAGCTATTATAAACATATGTCCAATTGAATGACAGACCTGTGTCGGAAGTATAAACCACAGACAGCTCTTAGCCTATCTGAGTTTCTACTAGAAAGTATTGCTAAGCTAGGTGTACGTGATACACGTGGATTGCAGAAGTACCACTATTTAGTGGCTTGATTTATTTCTAAATTTCACATAGCAAAAAAAATATACCTACATGGATTTCGTTGTTTGGCCATTTATGTTGACAAGCAAAAATAAAATAAAATTAAATGAGCCTTGAGTGTTAAGTGTGTAACAAGCTGTGGTGGACTAGTAGTGTGACCAGTGGATTGTGTGTTTATCACATGGTCAATCGGAGAAGAAAAAATCGTGAGGAAACCTACAGGCCTGAGAGAAAATCGTGATGGCCTGCGAAGTCTGCTAACCCACACTAGACAAATGTAGTAAACTATAGCCTAATCCCTCTCAAATGAGATCAGATCAGTGCCCAATGAGACAGTATACGGGTAGATTACGTTAACCTTTAAATATTAATGTCCCACTGCTGGGCATGGGTCTCCTGTCATTGGAGAGAGATCAGGCTGTAGTCCACCAAGCTAGTCTACTTCGGGTTGGCAGACCTCACATGTCATCGAGAAAATCTCTCAAGCATGCAGGTTTCGTCACCATGTTTTACTACACCGTTCGAGCATGTGATAAATATGCACATAACTTCCAGAAAGTCGGTGGTGCGGTCCTTGGGTTTGATTCGAGAGCTTTGACACAGCTTAATAATTGAACTTCTTTTAAATATTTTTTATGTCGCCTTCCGGTAGCGCTGTTCTAGATAGAAACGAATTATTCAATTATGCCAACATGAGAGTTGCTACCCCGCTTTAAACAATTGATGAAGTAGCTGCAGCAATACGAGGCTTAACACCCACGTAATAAAACTTGAATTTATTTGGTGAAACAAAGAAAAATGATTGAAAGTGTTATGTTTGCTTTGCATTATTCGTATATTCGATTAAGGAAATGAAATAAATCTATTATTTGTTGTTTGTCACTTCAAGATACTTTTATATAAAGGTATAAACATGCCAATATCCTAGCGGTTTAGATATAGAGAATCTCGCATTTGGCTAAGCACTAAGCAGAGACTATATAGATTTTATTTTTTGTTCATCAAATTCATAAGCATTGGACAGTAAGGTCATAGAAATATTTATTCCACGTGGGAATCAAACTCGCGGCACTAATGCATATTATATTAATAGCAGCAATAAGAATTACATTTTAAGAACCAAATTGAACTTTATACGACTACGATTAAGTACACCAATAAAACATAGCAACATAAAAGGTGTTACATTATTGGTAATATTATTTTTTTTGTTTAAAATAGCTAAGACCACTCGCACGTTGGATGCGTTTTTGTACGAATTCTACTCGTACGAACTATATGCGAACTAAATGAAAATGTAAGACCTCCTTTTATTCAGATTAAATAATAAAAAAAAATGTACTGCAATATCCCGTTAATGTATACAATACTGCTAATCACGATTCCAAGTCAGCATTATTTTGCAGAAATCGTTTTGAATCTCATTTCAATCATCATAAACCAATTTTAAAGATTATTTTGCCATTGAGTCCATTGGCTTAAATTTGAACAGCAAAGGAGAATTGATGGAGTCTGTTTAATTTTTTTTATCAAAACTTTAATTTGGTTGAGACCCGTAATAATATTTGTCGCTAGCGGTGGTGTACAGAAACCTCCAAAAACTCTCACGTGAACTTAAAGAAAAAAGCATATAATTGAAAATTCGAATTCTTTCTCGCACTCTACATGTTCCTGAAATCTTGCTTGCAGAGCTCAGTCATGCACTGACATAACTAACATATGATAGCACGCATACGATTGGGACAGTTCGTACGACTTTGTTCGATTCGTACGAAAACGCGTACACTGTGCCGCCAGCCTGATATTCACAACTTTGTAACTTGATTGTATGATACTCTTGTAAAAGTAGGTTTTATAGCTTACAATAAACGTAAAATATAAATATTATAATGAGGAATACAGCTTATTTTATGTTTAAACTTGAATCTGTAATGTGTGAAATTTGCTGTAATGGAAATCATTTAGTTTATTAATTTATTATTATGTTCATACATTGTTGAATGAGAGTAATAGTTTGCCACTTATATGACGTTTAAATAGGCTATTTTAAATGTTAGAATCTAGGCTATTACTATATTAAGCATATGTATATATAGTATTAAATTCATATATATATAGTACTAAATTCATTGCATATCAATCTCGTTGCGCTAATCAGGTCGTCAAATTTCGACATGCGACATAAATTAATTATAAATACATGCATGCATATATGCACGCATAAAAATACACAAAGTTTTTCTAGCAATGCGTATAAAAACAAGCCGTAAGTTATAAGTTTGAGTGCCTAATTAATGTTGACCTCGCGTTGTAGGTGGCATATTGCTTTTCTTGTGCATTACAACTTGTAATGTCAACATTTTCCTGTCATTACATGTAATGTTAATATGTGCTATTAGATTTATTTATTCACACCTCATCAAGGTACCATTTATGTTAAAACGTAGATAGAGAACGGTAACCTCGTATTAAGTATTAAACCACTTTTAAAGCTACCTGCAATAAATCTAAGATTAGATGCAAGCGGTTTAACTTACAGTTTTTGTATCATAAGTTACGAAATTATCCTCATGAACGTGGTTCACACATCGTATATAAGCAACTTGGTCAAAAATTTGGGCTTATTTTAAATATTTCAAGTCGTTTTTTTGCGGCAGGTATTTTCACTGATGCGCATATTCATGATTTTGGGATCATGCGCCAGAAAGAATAACATTTAATATGCGGAGTGAGAGTGTTCGCGAAAAAGTTAGAATGGAATCATCATCAACCTATTATTGTTTCATTGCTGGGCACAGATCTCCTCTTGTTTGAGAGGAATTAGGATTAATAATTAATTAATCAAACTTACGTAAACACGAGTTGAAACTTAGCTGCAAATAATTCTGAATAATAGGGAGAGAAAATTACCTGTAACAAAGAAATTATCTCATTAGTACAGTGTTTGTGAAGAAATCGAAACATATGTATATGATTAGTACAATGATTAGTCCTGATTGACTGAGAAATCAGAGAAACTCTGTCAGCAATACTGCCTAAACCTCTGGAGCTAAAAACTTGAAGTTTTGAGAATTGTTGCATGCACTAGTAAGGAAGGATTTTTAAATATCCACCTCCTCAAGGGGTGAAATGGGATGCCAAGGGGTGAAATTCAATATTAAAATTTATGTTATATTTTATTTGCTCTGTCACTAAAATTACTGGTAAAAAAATCTAATAAAACACCTCACAAGACACGATTATGTAACATTAAACTTCCTTTAGCATTATATACACCATAAAATTAATCCCAACTGCACAATGTCAGTGCGTGCTCCGACGGAACATAATTTTGATTTAAAACGACAGTTGATAGTGGCATGACCAAACTTTTCAAAGGAATATCTCGACAGGACCAAACCTGGCCTGCGTATGCGTACATTCATCATCGTCTTTAATAATAAACAGACACCGTGTAATGGAACGGGGGGTTATTTTTGGAATCTTTATATAAAAGGTAACGTTATACCATATTTAGTTTATGAAGAGGTATGACTTCAATTGAATTTATATTAAAAAATATATATAAATTACCGTGAACAGTGTTAACGTTAAAAACAAATAAATGTTGATTTGTGAAGCATAAAACAGTGTGGCTTAATTTAACTTCTTGTATCACAATAAGGCACGAATGTATAATAATTAAGATGAAAGCATCATGAAGAAAAAGAAAAAGCATGTCTGACAGGTTTTTAGGGTTATGAAGTCTGTATACGAAAAACGACTTTGATAATTTTTTTGGCTTATTTAAATCCAGAATATTTACTAATTTTAAGTCTGCACAAGTGGAAAGTACCAGCTACTTCTCCAGACTTAAAATTAGTCACTTTCAGGAACATGCTCTGCAGCAGGACAACTGTGCTTTATTATATCCAAAAATCCTTTTTCAATCTTCAACTTTTTATGTAGGTAACCAATACCACAACCATTTGTTCCCAAACTCACCCTGTGAGTCAAGAAAACAATGTCTGAATGAGACATCACGTTCCAACTCCCGTTAACTGTTGTCTAAACACAACCAGTAATGGCTCACCTGCGTAAATAGTGACGATCAGGTAAGTGGTAGGGGTAGGAGCGGGTGTTTGTGTGTGTTTAAGGAGTAAGCGAACATAGGACTGAAAGATAAGATTTGTCCAACTTTTAATCGATAGAATCCCACTAAATTTATAAACGCGAGAGATTGTGTGGGTGTTTGTTACGCTTTCACACAAAAACCGTTGAACGGATTTTGATGGAATTTGGCATATAGATAGTTTATTACCTAGAATAACACATAGGCTACATTTAATCAGCATGCTATGCGAATATAGTCTTGGGCGGAAGCTAGTATAAATATATTTCGTCAATTCTGCAATAAATAATAGATACCATTTTTTTTGTATGCACAAAATTAAACTCCGGGCTACAACTGTCAATGACCCCATGGCAAAACCAAATAAATACAACTCAAACAATTTTCTAACATTATTGCCATGTCTAACCATTCTAATTAGAAGTTAATTACAACGTTTTAAGATATTGAACAAGCTTTATTAATATGCATAGAGCATAATCAAAGTTATAAACAAGTCGATTTCGGTAAGCGCAATATCAAATTGCCGTATAATTAACGTAACATTAATCCGAGATTAAAATGTGCTTTTCACAAATTCTGTCATTAATTTTATTTATCATTTTGATAAACATTATAATTTTCATTAATAATAATAAACTATACAATTAAAGCATAATTTCAATCTAAAGTGTCATTAAATAAGTTCTTTAAATAATCATAAATCATTTTTATAATTTTGGGTATCAATTTCTAAGTTTTAAATATTAATAATTATATTTAATGACATTTTAATACATAACAGACATTGAAATTAGACTACTTTTTATAATTCTCTACGTTTTGAATTCTTTATAACATCAAGTGACGGGCGGACTATGTATGCGATCTAGGTTTATTATACTGTGCTAGGGTGCTGTTTCGTTTCGTTTTGTTCTGAATAGTGTAATTTTATCCTCTACCAAATTAAATTTTGAGCACATACAGATAGAGCATATTCACAGTCAAATATTTTATTTTTAATTTGACGAATATTACAGGTACGTACTGTTGAATTGTCAAATCTGTTTGCATGGCATATGCCCAGTACTGGTCTGCGATAGACTGAGTGCGTTGAATGATTCAGTTGCACGGTTCCAAAAAGGATGTCATAAGGAGCGGAGCCGGCAAGAAACTCCATAGATAGGTACTTATTCCAGATACGTAATTACGGAAATAATTTTCGGAAAGTAGTTTATTAGTTTCGAAATCGTTTACTTGGAAAAGTCACCAGACAGTTCATATTATCGTTAATTTATTGAGCAGAAAAACTCCACACCACACTTTAACTTTTTCATTTAGTGCTGCGAAAATATCGATAAATCGACATCGTTAAATAACAATGTTTAAAACCGCACTCCTTTTAACGCGAAAGGCGGCCGTAATTTCAACTTTAAAATGTGCAGAAAATAATGTAACGCGACACTTGATAATATGTTAACACCTACATTCAAAGAATTACAAAATAAATAAAACTTGACTTAAAATTAATATTGTGCAATTTAAAATGCCACTTAAACATTTATTTTTATTTTTATCGATAATACGTCGATATTTTTACGGCCACCGCTACTTTGATTGGAAAGTTCTTTTATTGAAAAATTTAAAGCGAATTATAAGAATAGGTAATTGATCGCTGGTTGAAATGCATTTCATTTGACAGTAATTAATTGCAATTGATAATAATGTCAATAAGTTGCGAATAAAATAGGTACATTATCGCTGGTGGTCAATAAAATAAACACCGGTATACTGATGTTTATTTTAATTGGACGTGGACAATAATTATAAAAGCATATTTTTTATAATATTTTTTTTTCTTACACTAGCGACCCGCTGGCTCGAACGGGTAGACATAGTTATTTACTAAATAGTAAAAAAAATACATATATACACTTTTTGAGACATCACAGTAAGTTTTTTTCGGTAGACTCTTCACAGCTTGGGTGACATTAATCGATGTTTTCATAATAATAATAAGGATTTTTTTAATATAGCCTGTATTAATCACGGATACATCTTTTCTCTTACAATATTACGTAGATAAATTAATATTATGAATTTACATGATTACATTAATTTTATTATATTTCTTACATAATGCATAATATACTGTCATAAAAACCGTGTATTCAATTATGTGCATTATTACGATAAATCACAGTTTCATTTACAATCTTTCCATAAAATTTACACCTTTCTTTCTATCAAGATGTTCGTTTCATAAATTTTACGATTACTAACGATTGCTATCAACATTTTATTACTTAAGAGTTTTCATATGAATCATTTTAATGTATAAGCCTCAATTATTAGGAATGTTTGTGTTAGTGGTCGAAAATCAACCGTAATACATTAATTTTAAGTTTGTTTTGCAGAAAAACTTTTTGCGTTTTTTCCCCATATAAACTTTGAACTATGCAAAAACGATACAAATTTTCTCATCACGTGTTTATATATAATAGACAAGCGTACAAGATCTAGAATTAAACATTAGCTAACCTTACTATTTTTTTAAATCCTTAGGTAGGTAGCTAAGGTTCAAATTCAATTAATTTACGCACGTATAAAAATACATATAACATTTATGGCCTTCTTAAAACTGCAAGTGCTTTATTGTAAGGGAGTATGGTACATTTTGGTGACAAACATCGCATTTACAGATGTGTTGCCACGTAACTCGCAAATTAGCAGTGAATCACACAAAAATGCAGTGTGTCCGCTTATTTTATACCTGTTTAGGAAACGGCATGCATTTTTAGACGTTAAATGACCTGCAAAAGCCAGTGATTAAGGAATTATGCGGTTTCGGAGTATGTGAAACCTTTTAATTTTATGTTCCTTTTTAAACATTTTTCGAAGGTAAAGTGCGCGCAGTATATTATTATTACGCCTTAGTTCATGACTAACTTTTAGCGTGAAATCCAATTATTAACTAAAATCACCGTATAGGAAACTGACTTTTATAAATTATATTATTAACCTTAAAATACTTCTATGAGAAACTTCGGCAATAAAATAGCATACCCGAAATTATTTTTTGACAGCGTGTGAAGTCTTCGAACTACTGGGCAGTTGTCCTGTCTGTAGACTAAAAAACAAGCCGTCTCATTTTTGTCCAGAATTAGTACAAAAAAATATAATTAGATTATCTAGTACCTACTTAATTCGATTTAGTCTTCATTCTAGTTCTATAAACAGGAGATATCAAAGTATGTCACTACGTTGCAAGTACGAGATTCAAGTAAAGAAAGTATCCTGTTTGTTTAATGATAGTCGTGGGCGTTAGAAATCTATCAGGCTAATGAAATACAAGATGTCGTTAAATAATACATACACTCACACAGTTATGACTGTCGCGTCTGAAATTTATATTCAAACTTAAACTCAAACTAACATTTATTCAAAGGAGGCCAAATTTAATTGGCTCGTTATAAACGTCCAGAATAAAGACCCCGAAACGCTCAACCCTTCACCGTTTCCTAGTGTTTTTGCTGGGAAATGAAAAGAAAAGAAGCGGTGTGAAATGAATCATCATATCAACCGTTAGAAGTCCACTGCTGGACATAGGTCTCCTCCAAGGATCGCCACGACAACCGGTCCTGCGCCACCCACGAGATATGAATGATTTTATATTATAATGAGTCTATTCAATATTAAATAGGTACTATGATTATGTGAGCTATTGAATGGTCACTGTTAATGCTATTTTATGTCCTGAAATATAATGAGAACAAATACAGAAATAATACTATAAATTTAATTTCTCATAGCATCGTCTGTCTGTCTGTTACCTCTTTATGCTTTAAACATTGAACTTATTTAAATGAAATTTTGTATGGAGACAGTTTGAGTCTTGGGAGAAGGATATAGGATAGATTTGTCCTGGAAATCATCACTTTAAAGAGCGAAAAGGAGTTTTGCATGCGTATTTAATTATGTCCTAAATTAGGGCTGAAATAAAAAGCAATTTGAGTAAATTAATTCCTAATAAATGTATTTTACACGGACGAAGTCGCAGCCTCGTCACTTTATAAATCAGCGGCAATCTTTATAAGTGAAACGAAACCGAAAGTCCGTTGGTATTTCCACCCACTCAGAAGCTACTTATTCAATTGTTCTATATTCGCTTCGTAATACTCTTTAAGTGTGGACATTAAGAGGTGATTGTTCTTACAAAAGGTCTTTGGTATGTTAATCAGCTTCAATGTAGGACAAAGATGCGTTTGATATACAACTGCAATCATTAAACCAGTTTTGAGAAGCTACACTACGTCAGGAACTATAAAGGTAGTATTTTTTGTGGATCAAAAGTGGATGCGTCCGAATTTATGAACGATGAATTTATGACTTATGTCAAAATGTAGTTAGCAGCCCAATGTCTCATAAATGGTTATTCAGAAATTCAGATTGATAAACGTTGTCTTTTTTACAATTTAGTACTAAAAAGGCTGCGTTTGATTGTTATCGGCCAATCCATTAATGAAGATTACTACAGATAAATCGTCTGTATCAATAATTAACAAAAATATAGGTTAGTAATTATGACATCATGCCACAGTCTCCAGTCTACTCATTAAAAGGAAAAACAGTAAAAAGATTCGAAACATCGGGACTAAATAATATCAATATACTTACCGCGATAAAATTGTAAAAAGTAGTTATATTTCAATGGTTTTATAATATTAAAATCAATATTGGGTTATGAAGTGTGAAGTATGGTTACTTAAAACCAATAAAGGGCAATTTGGCCTATCATTAAGTGCTTACGGTATAATAAAATTGAATAATTTGCTTTTAAAACAATATTATTGAGCCACACCTACTACGCGTGAGTGCGTACGCATTCAAAAATTTGTATTTCCGTGCATGCATTGATTGTTTTGAATTCGATGCGGTATAAAACCTTCTTGTTTCATCTGAACAATGTATTGTTACGGCAACACTGTCTGCAATTGTGTTGCTAGTTGTAATAAAGATATAAAGAGATAAACATAATCAGCTGGCATTAGGTGAGATCTGAGATTGTATGTACATACTAATTAAAGCTTAAATAGTAAATAGTAGCCATTAGAAGCTGAAATAAAACTGCTTTTTTATCCTTTAAAAAGGACTTATTTTGGAAGTAATTAATTCAGAGTAAAATTAAACTAATTATTAATATTAAGTTTAATTATTATTAAACTAATTACAGAAGGATAAAGGGAAAGGTCAACGATGATTTTGTAATTATTAATTAAAAGATAACCAAAATAGATTGATTTTTTACACTTACGCAAATATTAGACATTTAAACATAAGTTATAATTAATGTCTTACGGATTTTATAGTGGTAGGTCGGTATATTGTTTTTACGCCAGCGTTTGGGATTTCTAACAGCATCCAACAGAATCTCTTTTTTATCTCTATTATTGCTGAGAATTACATAGAAAACCCTTACGACAGTTATTTCGACCCGTGAAATGAATCCGATACTTCACTGCAAGTCGTTACAGACAGTTATTTAACTGAGAAAAAAGGCTATATGTAAATTACGTAATAAATGTTGAAAAAAAAAAACATTACCACTGCACTGCAAGTTATACTCAGTGTCCGTTCAAATAGAGCAAGTTTTCCAGTAAGCGACTCTCTAACGGTACCTGCCAGCTACTGGACATAAAAATGTGTAACAGGATGTATGAATCACTTACGCTTAACTTTAGTGCTAAGTAACTAACATTTATGTACTTAAGTATTACATTACATACGTATATTTGACGATTAGCCCAGCAGTAGCTAACGCGGCTTTATGTGCTTCCAATACCGGTAGGGACAAATGTTTGTGTGATGTGCATCAACATTTGTATCCGAGTCATTGATGTATATATAAGTATTTACAAAAAAAATATGTAGTATATTAATCATCTAGTATCTGTAATACAAGCCTCTTTGCTTAGCTCGGAACAAGATGGCGGTGTGTCATAATGCCCGGTATATTTATTTTTCAATCTTAACCAACTTTATATTTTTCTTACTGGTGTTATTGGTCATTGTTTGTTTGAATGACATCATTACATTACGCTCATAAATATTACAGTCACAAGTCAAATCTAAGTTATACAAAAACTTCTTGCACTTACGCGAATATTTTTCATAGAAATAAGATTACTCGGGTAAACATAGAGAGATTAAACCAATAATAAAGATACATACTGTGATAAAATCCGCAAAAAATAATTTCATTTCCACTTAATCAATCGATGCGTTTAATATCAAGTACGTATAAGTTTTTTTATAACATATTTCAGACTGTTTTTTATGCAACTCGCGGATCGTTAAACAAACACGGTGCAATCTGTGCACGTATGTAAGTACTCGCCGCAGTGACGGCTGACTCACCGGGCGGCGCCACAGTCGCTGCGCCGGCGCCGCGCCGCGACAAGTTTCACCGTTTACGGTAATTGTGCCTCACCATTCGATTTCATATAGATTTTTGGTTCATTAGCTTGCAAAATTTTCCAATGTAGGTTACAATTATCTTTACTTTGCTAGCTGCATCGTTGGTCGTAAGAACGACTGCTGAGCGAGAGGTCTTGTGTTCGAATTCTAGGTTGGGTTCAGTGGAGTGGGGTTTTCTATTAAATTCTCAGTTTGAATTCGTGCCCGATGGCTATAGGCTTGTTCTCTAAGTGCCACGTAATCATGGCACTTAAAATATACCGGTGAAATGTGGGTGTTCATCTCTGCTTGATCATTCGGGGACAACAGCCGTGATGGTCATGTTATGTTATCTTTGCTTAATAAATAGCCACGCAATCTCAAGTTTCCACATTTTCATCAAAAACAATTGGTTGTTATGTTTGAGTATTTCCTAATCATAGTTTGATGAGATTTGTTGATATAAAAATTCACGGCATAATGTAATGTGGACTTACATTATTATGTATCAAGATCAGCAATGACAAGCTGAATAATACATAGTTTCGTCAGACAACCAACAAAAAAATCTGCAAGCTAATTTACACAGTATTGTCATGCAAAATGAGACTATATTTGTAGTAAAGAGAATTAAATTTACTGGTCACCTCTACTTATGAACTTATTGCATGGTTTTTGTTCAAACATAGTGAACTTAAGCAATTATTTGAGAACACTTTGGATCACGAGAGTGACGTAGGCAGACCCATCTAAGAGGCCAGTGGAAATAAATAATGAAAAACCATACATTATTACTTGTAACTGGGAGATTCAATGTCTACCAGTCTCATAATTCGAGTGGACATGACAATCATACAGTCTACTGATTACTAAATGGTGGCCAAAAGACAGTAGATGGTCTTTTGTGAACACACCAACCTGATCATAGGACTAGAATTTAGCTATAAATGTGACAACTGTGGTATTTACAGGAAACCTGTACCTTTTAATGCTGGGCACAGGTTTATTTTCGTAGACTTCAGCTTTTGGTAGACTTAATTTAAGTGTTTAATCTCGAAAGTGATCCATGGATATGTCAGGTTAACACTGCACTCATTATCACAGTCCAAGTAACGCGGCCCTAAATCTCACGTTATCCTTACACACCTACACAAATCCATAACAAATTTACTCCAAGGAAGATCGGAATAAAGACTGATTAAACCAAGATTTACATATCGAGAGAACCCATTAAGAAGAGCAATAATTATAATTTCTTAAATAAGCTTCTCTATATCGAAGGGCAATTTATTTTTAAGTAAACGTTTTTGAGATTGACCATCGTAAATCACTGGTTTATTGACTATAGAAGCGACCCTTCGTTAAGACCAAATTAAAGAAAAAAATGTAATAGCTTTGTAGATGGAGTATTTGTTCAGAGGAGTAATTATAAGGCTTGATGCATATAGGTCGATTGTGTGAGACCTGGAAAGTAATTGCGATTTATTGTTCGATGTCATCATCAATATAGTCTTTATATAGAAGACTGACTAGCAGATACTAAAATCTGATATGTATAACATAACCTAAGTAAATTCTAAGTTTTAATGAAAGCTGGCTGGTTATAGTCAGTATTTCAAGCAGAACAACTAAAAGAAACGAATACGTTTTAGTTTATTTAAAAAAAAATGTATACTAAATAAATAAATTCTCCATGTCATTCTAAAATGTTTACTAAACCATAAACCATATCAGTTTATACATTACCTTGCTATTAGGGATCCGAAATACCGGAATTAAAACAATATGACACTATAGCGCAATAAAATCTGAAGACGATATTTCAAACCATATTTTCACAGTGTCATCAACGTGCATTCAACTAAATATAAATTTGTTAGCTTTGGATGCAACAATATTCAATAATGTAGGTACTTATTTAATCGAATGTCAATCTGTGTAATTAATGCCTCGCACGTCATGTCTATGTCACATTGCAGGTGGCGCTCTTGACGCATTTCTATGGGCAATACGTCCAGAATTTATTATAAGGCTGGTCGCACTTTGGACGTGTTTTCATGCGAATTTGAGGCCTATTGAGCATTAGACCTGCGGATTTCCTTACTATCCCTTCCTTGTGATAAATTTTAATTAATTTGTCATTATTAATAGACTTATTTGCTTGTTTTATTTCACGTATTTATTCTTTATAGTGATCTGTTGTGCAATGAATAATGCTCATTAAAGCTACTGTTGTTGAAGTAAGTACCTAGTAAAAACCATCTAATGAATCATTAAGCAGTAAAAAAGCTGCCATAGCATAGTGGTGTGACCAGTGGGCTGTGATATCTAGCCTCGAGTTGAAGCCCAAGATACGCTGACTTTTCAAATATACATGCGCATTTATCATCTGCTTAAACGGTGAAGGAAAAGATCGTGAGGAAACCTGCATGCTTGAGAGATTTTCCCGATGGCGTGTAATCTGCCACCTGCGCTAGGCTATTTTGGTGGACTATAGCCTGACCCCTCTCAAATGACAAGAGACTCGACAGTAAATGGGTTGATGATGATGATGATGAAAAAAATAATGAAAAAATGAAAAATTGTTTATTCAGTCCTTTTCGACATATTGGATAACTTAACCTAGTTTAAAATTTAATATAACATGTTAACAAAATCCAATACTTGAGTTATTATGATAGTGACCCCCAAACTAGACTTTTTAATGGATTTTCTGTTTGTAATTTGTGGCGTTAGCTTTAAGCTAAGTTACAACACCAGTTCAACTCTAGTTTAACTTATAAAATCAGTATTTGCACTTAAGTCTCCTTTGTTTTATTTAAGTCTGCAAATATCCAAAAAGCTGCAAACATTTGCTGAATATTTACAAACTTCTCAATGCGAATACAGAACAATAGTATGTAGGTACTTGACAATGTATATATGAATATCGAGTATGTCATGTATTAGAAAGTCTACACAGCGATGTGGTTGACAGGCCTCTCATTTACGTCGCACGATAAAATCGCACGACTAAACGTCAATGTGAAAAAGCATTATGCTCAGATGTCCAAGAAGTAAACTGTTATTAATATAAGTCAGCTTCGGTTCTTCAAAGTGAACTCGTTAATTTTATACGGTATTTGTTTATACCAAGAAGGTGGCACACAGATCTAAGGCTACCTGATGTTAACCAGTTATATTAGTCAGTAGCCTATAGCACATATGCAGTGCCGGATTAAGGAAAACTGGGTGCCCTAAGCAATCTTTCTAAAGTCGAGGGTGGTGGGGCTATAAAAAGCTTTTTTTAGCCCTGGCACCCTTGATCACGTATATTAATTCTCGGTCGTGTGCCCCCCTAGACGGGATGCCCTAATAATAATAATAGTAATAATAAATGTATTTATTCAATTAACAAGGACTCGTTGTGTTAGAGAAACTTAAGAACTATGTTAGTTTATTTTAAATTGTATTTTATATTTTAAATTTATTTCATCCCATGGGAGATGACACTGCAGTGATTGATGTACATGCAATCGAGTCTGCTAGCGATCATTTTCAGGATATTGTTGGAGCTGGTCCGTACCCTGCGCACCAGGGATGCACATCTGACTCGCATCGTTGCGTAAAAGTAATTTATATGTGCGTCCGCAAACATTCCTGAAGCGCTACAAAAATGAGGCAGCCCCACCAATACTCTGAAAGCGTTGTTGTATTGGACACGGAGCAAGCAATTGCTTGAATAGCTAATATCCAGGACTGCACATATGCAACACCAGAGATAGACCATAAGAAATAAATACGAGAAATAATGTAGTATTTAACTGTTATTATAAATACTATAAACAATAAAGAAGCAATACCTATAATTACAAATGAGAATTATGCTCCTTTTAAGACTGCTTTCATTGTGCTTCTCATAGACAACCATTTTGTAATAATTTCTAATTATAGTATATTCTTTTAGTAATGATGATTGCATTAGGTTACATCATTAATTTCTCTATAACAATGGTGTCTTCAAAATGAGGTTAATACGTAGCCACAACAACTGTAATTACTGCGCGTAATACTTTGGGAGCAAATGAACAGCTACTGTAAATTGAACCGAACTTTTCATAAATTGTATCACGTTCAGAGACCAAACTAAATAGGGAGATACAATTAAAGTTAATTTCATTTGTATTACTTTCTTTACCATTGTTATTTTAGTAAGGTTATCAAGAATGTATTTTGAATTTGTCTATAGATATTTCTATAGCAGAACCGTATGAAAATTCAGTTTTCTAGGGCCGTTAATTATTTCACGATTTTAATTATTCAGTCGTATTGAAAATAGGTAAACATGATAATTTTGTTTCAACAGAGACGCACATTGAATAAGTTTGATTAATGTTATTAATTTGTATGTCATTGTCAAATTAACAAAATAATTTAGATATTACGTATTCTTCTACTTACAGTGATTTAGTCTTATTAATGATCATTGAACTCACTCATTATTATTATTATTAATTTAAGAGCTCAGCTCTTGTCGGTGGAGCAATCGCCACTGTTGTCTATCTCCTGCTTTCTGTTTGACTTCTTGATACGACTCGATTCCTTTTTCCTTCACTTGGTCAACGAAACTTCGTCTAGGTCTTCCTCTTCCTCTTTTTCCTTCAATTCCACCTTCTAGTATGGTTCTAAAGAAGTCGTCATGCCAAACATCTTCCCTCTCCTATTCTCTATGGTTCTTAATAGCTGTCTTTTCTCGCCAAACTCACTCATACTCATAAAGAAATACGGAGAGAAATATGATAATACTTACTCTTCATATTCATTATGTTACTATCAATAATACAGATCTATTTTTAGAAATACTTGAAACATGAACATAAGAATAAAGTCCATATTTTATGCATAATTTATGCATATTAATATCGCC
This sequence comes from Craniophora ligustri, assembly GCA_905163465.1. Taxonomy (NCBI): domain Eukaryota; kingdom Metazoa; phylum Arthropoda; class Insecta; order Lepidoptera; family Noctuidae; genus Craniophora; species Craniophora ligustri. The sequence goes on from LR990963.1 coordinate 2,429,363, forward strand.
TTGTAGTCTATTTAAATTTACTGTCTTCATATTTGTCTGCACTTATGAAAACATCCTTGAACTCTAATATCAGTACTTATTAGATGCATCTTCAAATACACTATTGATACAAAGTCTTTGTTTCAAAGTCTGCCTTATTATAATTTTATTTTCTTCTAAATTGTGTTGATGATATAACTTCATTTTCATTAAAGCTACTCGTTTATATGTACTGATTGATGATTCTGTTTTGTTATCTACTAGCTTTTGTCAACTTCGCTGCTTTCGCTTTCGTAGAATAAGAAATTGGGTTATTTTTGTCCAATCTGCTTATTTATAGTTCCTTTTTAAGATTTTTTTAATACAGACATCTACCCTTTACTTGCTTCTTACTTATTACCCTTAAAGGATGATAAGAACTGAAATTATCTCCGAAACTCAAACTATCTCCTCACCAAATATATTTATTGCTCTAAACTCCGTAAATTTGCTTAGGGTAAAACAGTCAACAACATGGACAGAATTTGGACACTTTCCAGCTAGAAAATTCATGCTCTGTTTCAAAGCCCGTTGGTTCTAGCCAATTCTCTGACATAACAGACTAGTGTTTGTTTGAACCGGTGTAGAGACTTCTTTGTGTCCCTCAATGCACCTTGATTATGTTGGTTTTAGAGAATAGTTTGAGGCAGGTGTAGTGTACCTTTCCTTTTTTGAACAGTTTTTTTTATTTACTTTGACAGACGACAAAAGACGACCAAGTACTATCAAGGATACCATAGATTTACTTACTGTTTAGGATTTTTACACGATGCTTTTTTCAAACGTTGCCTGGCACAAGGATTTTCTCTTGTGTTATGAGTGCGTTCACAAACACAAATTTTCACATACACAAACGCCGAAGCCTAGAACAACTACCTGTAGATGTAGATCGCACTTACTTGCTTTGTTCGAGGTCCGAAACCGCTATTGGTAAAGCACAAGCCGGATAACTCAGTCCAGCCATATGATGACTAGTTTTTTTGTACAATTCAGCAAGTTGTCATGATGTCTACAGATTCTGATGAAGTATGGCAGTTTCTACATCTTTTAAAAGCAACAATAAATCAAATCTTGGACTATTAACTACATAGCGACAGTGCCACAATGTTATAGATCACATTGTACCACTTCAATAAGCTCAATTACCATCAATGTACGATCTCTTTACAGACAATTATGTTCTGCAATCGCAGATCGCTTCTGCGAATCGTTTATGCAGTGTTGAAATTGTTGATGTAGATTGTTAATTGTTGCAGAATTGATTTGTTGTTCGCGTTTTTGCTGCTCAGCCTTTATTAGTAATGCGCATCGTTTTGATATTATTTTTCCGTCTTGTCTTAGATCTTTGGACTAGCCTAGACTAGACATTCGATTATAGTTGTTAAAATTAGGCTAGGAGAGACGTAACTTTCACCAGTCAAGTTCAGGTAAATAAATAGTTTACTACAGAATGGTGACAGTATTTTTCATTCACAATTGCCGTTTTAATTAATAATTATATTGACAATGCAGTTTGTCACCTGCACTTTAAAATAAGCCATATTTCTCAAAGTTTGTCACAATGTTCCTTATCGATAGAATTAAAATATGGTCTTGTAACTTGCACACGAGTCTAACAAAGACCTAGGTATTTACAAAAAAAAAATATAATTCCGAAATCAAACCAATAGGTTACATTGATACTTGTAAAACTTACCACCCAGTGGAACATATAAATATACCTACGTATACACATATAGAAACTTTTGCCCAATTGAATGGTACGCAGCCCGGGGCCATGTGCGTAGGGCGCGATCAATCAACCAGAATGAACGATCGATACGATATCGTAATAAAATTGCATTCCGTTATGAACGATGTATATTGATGTAACTTTTTCAGTACAAACGTACAGGCGTACGTTTAATTTTAAACATTTATTTTGAATGTAAAGGGATTTATTTTTGATGATCAATGTTATGGTGGTTTAGTTGGTAGAAAAAACTATGAGAGATAAGAGAAGAGAGAAAATTTTACGACAGTATTACAAATAGTTAAACATGTTTTTGTATTGATAAATTATTTTTTTATGAAAAGAAATTGGAGTTTATTCTTGTTCTTACTTTAGACAAAAACTCTAAAGCAGTAGTAAATGGTAAAACTTAGAAAACAATAAATTTATATCTTGAAGATACATATATAAATTTTTACCTTTTAAAGTAGAAAACAACGAAACTTTGTATTGAAAATTTTATTCTAAAAAGAAACAATTTATAAGCTTTAATAGCTATATTACTTGGCAGTACGCCAAGTAATATTGCTAGGAAGATGTGCATTCAGTTCAAATTAGCTTAACAAGAATCTGAAATCGAAATGCCCGCCTCCAAGTTTCTTTCGGCGTTAAACTTACATATATGATTTATTCCTTCACTTAGAATTTCTAATAACCACAGAGCTACTGTAAAACGGTAACTTGATTTATAGTACTTAATAAAGCAATTAATTTGAAGAATTGTGATAAATGTTTAGTGATAATGCATCTGTGGTCTGGCCGTTGGAAATATGTTGAAATTTGCATGATATTTATTACAATTCGTTTTATAATCGCGCATTTGATGGACGACAGTGTATGCTTTTTGTGTTTCTATTTAGATTTTAGTTCCTAAGCTTATTTATACCATTTATTTATTTATCAGGTTATTTACAAACAGTTACATACTAAAGATATACGCTCACAGATTAATCCGCAAATATAGCTTAATGTGAAATAATGTGATTATTAAGTTGTTGTGAAGAGAACATTATAAAGAAAAAGAAGTGGAAATACTTGAAAAATAGTCACTTTATGAAACAAATGTTGCTATTATTTTATAAGGTACCACTATTGTTTCCATTTTTGCATCTATATCGCTCACATACTATTCTTTTAGTGCAGTTTAACTTGCATAAAGTAACTACAAGAAACATCATCAGAAATATTCCATAATAAACAGTAAACTAGGCAGTTCTACAAGAACATTAGGTTACCCTAAACGGACACCGAATCTATTACCAATATTTATACACTTTATCGTTAAGTTAGAGCGGCACCTTAAATGTGACGACAAGCTAAACTAACTTTATTGAACTTAGATAAGTTGCTTCCGATCGTAAATATGGAGTACCGACTGATACACGCATAGACTAAATTGGAGCTATATTAGGAGATTTGATAGATAAACTAACTAAAAAATGCTGATTATCTCCGGCCATTTTCTAAAATTATTGGCAGCGTGTGCATTTCAAAAAACGCTGCCGATAATTTGAGTTTTGGTTTTAAGTTAGGTTGTTAGACAAAAATCATCCTTATTAAACCTAACTTATCGGGTTTACAGGTATGGTTAGACTTCTCAACTATGTCATTGAAGATATCGTATACAGAAACAAAAATTCTATTAGGATTTCTATGATTCACAAATTTTATAAATCATCATCCCAATGCTCCTTGGTCAAAATTATCAGTAATAATCCTGGATTTATTTCTACGAACAAATCAGTGAGTAACATATTATTATTATGTATTTTGTTTTGATTGAAACCAGCAACAGTCACATCATTGTCCTTGACCCCTAGTTACACCTGTGCAAACGTCACGCTTATTATGCTTGGGGTGGATATGAGTTCAAGCGGTAATACTAAAGGGCGTTCCGCTAGAAGCCATACACAACAGTGTTGGCTAGGCTTATGTTATTATAACGCGATTTAGTATCACTGGCTACTAGTGAATAATGATTAAATCGTGGTTCCTCTTTTTCTGTTGTATTATTATTGTGAGAAATATTTGTTTTTGTCGAACCTTAGATTGTGTAACGCTTTCAAATGTAGTTTCATTATTTAATCAAAGTTACTGCTCAATGTTCCAGGACTGTCTATCGTCATAAGTTCAAGCATCAATTAGCAGTTATCATTATCTGTTAACAACAGTATCGATTCCAAGTTTTAAAGCTCTATAGCAGTAATAACAAGTTTAAGTGTTTGACATAGAAACCTACAGCTATTAAATATAACATCATATATAGCATCTTTGATATACATTGCATTTCTTGTTGATGAGAACCCTTTATGAGGAACTTTCGTATATTCACGCTGATAATACTGACTTTACGATAAACGGTGTGTTTGTGTACAGGACAGAAATAGCAATCATTATCATTACTCTCAGTGGAATCACGACTCAGGTGTGTAGATTCATTTGGTTTTCTATCGTTCCAGGATCAAGAATGCTAAATAGCAAATCTTTAACATCTTAATGAGCCGTCCGTGTGGTCTTTGCACCTCATTACCTAATCTAGGCATGTCTGTGACTGGTTTATCAAGTTCTAAAACTTACATTTACAAAACGTTTTCACTCATTAATCTATCATTAAGATTGTTTTGTAAGATTTTATTCGATCTTATCATAATGGCGTAGTTTGGGTCCACATTCACTCCATTGTAAGCAAAACATAAATCTCTTTATATGTCCAGCAGTGGACTACGATAGGCTGAATAGAATGATTAATAACATAAAATTAAAAAATATATTTTGCCCCATACTAGTAATTTCTGCTGTGTAGGTCCGTTTACAAAAAGAATATTAAAAATACATATACATACAAATAACGGTAGCGTGTGGATCGTTGCCACAACTGCACTAGAGTACCATAACGATGAAATAATTTTAATTTTGGTGCATAATAACTGCCAGAGGCCGTTTCTTTCAGTTCACTTTTCCATCTCAGCCTATCGCAGTCCACTGCTGGACATAGGCCTCTCCCAAACACAACACCCTGTCTTCCGCCTTCCTCATCCAGTCTATCCCCGCCACCTTTTTTTGTTAATTCTTCAATTTGTCTCAATTTACTTTTGCTATAATTTAGATTGTAATCATTACATTCGAAGGAATATCAATAAATCTATCCGAAACCGCGTAAACGCATTACCGATCCATACATTATTCCAATACATTACAACAGTTGGTCAATAGGTAATTCCACTTAGCTTCAAGCTTTCACATGCTGCCTGATAAACTCTAGTTACTGCGATAAGTGCACAGACGGACAGATTTACGAGTTACCTTATCAGCTAATAATGTTTTCTTAACGTTATTTCCATTAGTACCCTTATGGTATATGATACAGTAAATATTCAAAATGTTTAGTCGGAGATACCCGTAATTGCAGGATAAATGGCTAGACGCTTGGGTGACTTTATTATAAGCCCGGTTTTATGCAAAAAGTGTACCTAGTGACTATAAATAATTAAAAGGCTTAGTTAATGGAGTTACTTGATGCAAATAATAATATGTGGAACAAGAAAAATATATTCTAAAAGAAATCATGATAGAAATAGGAGTGTGGTGAATGGGTGATTGGATAAAACGTTATATTAAGATTCAAAAGAATTCTATTGAAGCGTCATTCTTTATTGTTTCTGTCATTAATATTCATATTAAGGAGGATAAACTATTAAAGTTAAGCTTATATTTTAACCTTCTTAATAAATATAGACATCGGCAACGTCTATACCCAATAGACATTTTCCCACAACTATGAATACGTATAACATTATCGACAAACAAAACATAATTCAATAATTTACATTTACAAGTAAGCTCAAGGATACAAAAGTCGGAGTCTGTTCAATCTGTCTTAATGTTTTATGGAGTGGGATGAAATTTTAGTGGAATTAACAGCAGGTGTATATTGGAACATTTCAAAGTCAAATGAGGCTCAATTCACGATTGAGGGATTATAAATTTCAGATAAGAACTAATGAATTAGAGTAGATTGATGCAGTTGAACTTGCAATGAATATTTCGGAAGTACTTGTTCTATATAATTATTTAAGTTGGTTTTTTTAAGCTTCAACCGATTGAGCTCAAATTTTTATACGCTATGCAGTTGTATACACTTAAAATATTGTCTTTATCTCCAAACACAATGTGCCACATCATAGCGCTGCAAGGTACAGGTTTATCATCATCATAATTATCAGCCCATATTCGTCTACTGCTGGACATAGGCTTCCCCTAGTGAATACCATGGATCTTCAGTATTCGGTACAAAAGTACAAGTCTTTAATTATTTATTCTTCAATATTATTAATTTGACCAAACACTTTGGCTACGGCTTCTAGAGTTATATAATATGAGTCTCCTATATCATTATTATTAATTTCATCACCATCATCATCTTTAACTCTTTTTTCGTTCACCTCTTTGCTTGTTCTGTCAGATCGAATTTGTATTTGCCCTTCACCTCCAATACACCGTCTGGACAATCCTTCAAAATTCTTTCGGACGTGTTCACGTATCCAATATAAACAGTCCCTTTGGCCGCTGCTATGTTTGTCAATACGTTTTTTACTTTTTGTATGTCTGTCCGACGGCTATTTTTGGGACGAGTGAAACACAAAAACATGTCTTGATCGTCGGGCTTTGGCTTAGAAGTTTTATATAGCCTGTGTGGATATTGGATGACTTGGATGAACAATCAGGCAAAACATCTGCTTTATTTTTTAGTGTATTTGGTTTTACTGGATCGTGAGGCTTTTAAGGTTTATATTATTTTATAAACAAAGGCTGAGGAGAAATAAAGTAGATTTTAGCGGTATGTTTTGTTATGTTATAGCCTACTATAACATAACAAAACATACCGCTAAAATCTATTAACTATAACTCACGCCATATCCTATCCTAATAGGATATGGCGTGAGTTTCAGGCACAAATATAAATTCCAAGCTATTTCGAATTTCATAGACAATCTAATGGGATTTAATTAATTGCCTGAACAATGTGTTCCACCAGGGAATCAAACCTCACTCCTAGTGAGCGCAATTGCAACCATATCCTCCACTAGTCACTTGAATTAGACTAATATTTAAATAGTCAAGTCTGTACATAACTAAAACCAATAAACCATCAGTCAGGTCATACTTATTTCAACATCAGTCAATAACCTTGATTTTAAACCCGGCCAATTACTGTTAAACGTGCTTACGAACGGTTCTATCCATAACCAGTACCGAATATAGAAAATCCTTCTAATTAGCAACTTAATCAAAACACATAACTTCCTTTATTGCAAGAAATAAATCAAAGTGAATCAATGTCATCGGGATAGCATCTGATAGCAACTATCGTGTAACGGTAGTCAGTACTTAATTGACCCTCTAATGAGCCTCGACTTTGAACATGGGAAATTGTAATTAGCAAGGCTCTAATTATGCGTCATGGAATTTGAGCTAGCAATTTGTATATAAATGTTACGTATGCAATAAAGTTTATTTGGGGAGAGATTTTAGACGAAAGATCGTTGGGTAATATCATCACGGCGATTAAGGAAGGGATTATTGCACTATATAGTGATAAGTTAAATGATTTAATGTATGTACACGTTTTGTAAACATCTTTGTTTTTCAAATAAGGTACCATTAGTGGATAGTAAATGACGCAAGCTTGCAAAATTTTGCTTTACAAAATAACATAACACTATCACGCTTATATCCAATAAGAATTAGGTAGAGGTGCAATATTGTATACGAAAGATTGCCGGTATGATTTTATACAAATTCTGAACTGCTATTGATGAAATATTTCACGAATAAAATAAGACTACTTTGGGCTATTTAGCCAAATGAGACAATGTTCTGCCCACCTCGTAACTTACATAATAATATGACTACCAAAATCACCTATACGACTGATAATCATATAACCTTACCAAGGAGTAATATCTCACCTCTAAGAAGCAATTTTACCCAAGACTATAAAACAATAAAAGCTTCCCCACAAGTTACATTAAACACCAATAACATTAAATCCACAGCCGTATCGGCAGAACGGGAACTTTTTTCCTTAGCTTAGTCGTCATTAAGTAACGTTAGCTCACTAATACGTCAACGAAGACCATGCTTTATTTGGTAGACCGACGTCTTAAAAGGGAGTTGGAAGTATTCTTAGTGTGTATACAAAATGTAAAAAAAAATTATTCAGTGAACTGTTTAGGTAGATATTTATATAGGGTGAGAATTGAAGAGCGTTTAAATAAATTGTAGTGTATTTTATTCTGCAGGAAATACCATAAAAAAATTTGCAGGTTACTGTGCAAAACCTGGCAAATAATACTAATGGTTTATTTAAATTTAAATCTCCAATGATGTACACTAAGGATAACAAATGAAGGAACTAGGTAAAGACCAAGAATAAAATGATTTATTTTGCAAACAAAACGTCATAAAACATATCCATGGATTTTTTTGTTAAAAACGTCCTAGTAAGTAATTCGAGTAAAATATTCGCTCATATTGCTGTTTTTCTTTTGTAGTAGTTTGGAGTTTTTGTTCGAAAGGAAGAAAACAAAAAACGCACCGGTGAAGTAAACACGGGAAGATATACTAGTATACGTTGTCACAATTGTAAACAATTTACCACAGGATATTTATTTGATGTAATCCTAACGCTTCGCATTCTTTATAAAATCGGTCATAGACCAACTGACCATGACCTTGAATATTGTATAGGATAGGATCTCTCCCATTTTTACATTCCTTCATTCTTCATTACTTCTTCCCTGTCTATAATACGTGTACAGGTATCTCATGGGCCAAGGTATTGTGTCTACGTTTATCGTGGGCGATGAATTAGCTAGCCAACGATATTTATGCGCGATCATTATCATTAAATGCAACACATTATGCCTCGCGAAGCTTTGAACTTTACCGGTTCGAGAGGACGGAGTTGATGCTACTGTGATATAATCTCAAGTTTGTTGTCTTCTGACATGTACGAAGTTTAAAGTGTTTTATTTTTTCCCGTACTATCAAGTATGTATCTTAAAAGGCCCTGCAGAGGCATATAAATAAAAAGACATGAGGAACAACAAATATTATAACTATAGATGGTACTAATTTCTCATATCTATGAAATTGCTATTATTAGTCTGTTCCAAAATAAAGTCTTCTTCCAAACCTTAACTAGCTTCCAGTCTATCAAGATGTGGTTGAATATCAGTGTTCCGCAGAAAGTTACGCAACTCAGTGGGTACTACTGATATTCTAAAACTAAACTGGATTTAAGGGATTTTGACATTCTGATTAACACTAACAACGATAACAATAATAGTAGTTCGGGTGGCAACCGGGATCGATTACTTTGTGAGTTTTACGAGACATAAAGGGTTCTTGATATGTTAAGTATAATTAGCTATCCTTACAGATCGATTGATGATCTGGCTTACTAGGCTGCCACAAGCCAACTAATTATTCTTAAACAAAGCAAAGGTCTTAATTTCCAACGACACGATTGTCACAATTCAAGTATTATAAATCGTGCCCTTCTTCTCGTGACGGCGTGGCTTGAGTCTTGCTCTCAAAACCGAGTGCAGTATATCATCTCAATATATTCCGGTTTGTTTTATTGTAGCCGGTGTTTTGATGGACAGATAAGTTTTGAGAAAGCTTGCTGTTGTTTCAAGTTGCGGTTTCTAAGTGAGATTCAGTTTAAGTACCTAAGTTTCCTAATAAGTAGGTATATTATTCAGAGGGATCATCTAATTGAGTAATGATATTAAAAAGTACCGTACCATCGTCCAGCGTTTTGTCAGAACCATTGGTAGTGGGTTCGATCGCTACCCAGAAAGAATATTTGCATGGACTTTAGACAACATTGTCAAATATCCTGCCTGATTGAGTAATATGTGGACTGCGAATTCAAAACTCTTTAATTTGATTCCAAGACTAGCACCATTGAGTTTTGGAATATATTAAGCATTTGCTCAGTACTCTTAACAAAATATTATTATATAAATTTCAAGGTATCTATCTATTTATATACAAAGCTAGAAATATGGAAAGGCCAAGTCAGGTTTAATGTTCTTTATCCTGGTGTCAGCTGCCAAACTATTCCGTAATGGATATTATTCGTATATGTTTGGAATTTCCTACCAACTAGTCTTTCTCTAACTTTTCTTCTTTCCCTTTCTCGTGTATTTGTTAGAAAGAGATGTAAAGAGACTTAATAAGTTTGGTTGGTAAACTTAAATTGAAAATTTAAACCGTATACCCAACTGCAATTGGACTAGGACTGAAAAAGACTATGATTCTCTGAGTTTGTTTCAAAATTTTCTTAAAATTAGGTAGTTGACAAAAGCATTTGCCATCTAGCCCTAAAAAGTCACTTGTTTTAATTGTGATTCAAAAGCTATTTACAGTAATAAATAAAAGACTTGTTTACAAAGTGTCAATCAGTACAAAAATAATGACACGACACAACTTTGTTGTAGTAAGTACGAACTCCCAAAAGATATGGATCACTTTCTTCTTGTCTAACACGTCGGCCTTATCTAGACACGAATCAATTAGTTAAAATCGAAAGTGAAGCCTGGCAACCCGTACAAAAAGCTCACACATAATTTATTTGCACCTTTTCGATGTTTATCTTGTTATTTTAAAGAGTAATTACGTGGTCAAATATATTTGGATTTAAATTAGCAACAAAATGAGGGCGTTTTCTTTATTTAAGTTATAAATTTATCATGTATTGTCTGTGCTGATATTGGAAAAGAATTCGTGTATCTAAATACATAGTATAGTAAATTGAATACACGATACTTAAAGTCAAAATATCAGCCACTGAGTAAAGTACTCACAGCATGAAAATGACTGGTAGTTATTGTCCGAATATAAATTGCCTTTGCATTTTTGAAATTCGATCAAGTTATTAACGAAACACTAATTTGATCACAATACAACTGAGTGTTTCATAAAAAAACGTTAAAGTTAAGTTTCACTTCAAATAGAATGCAAGATGCATCGAAATTGCATTGCTCCCAATTTGGTAGTTTTAAGAATGCAATATTGAGTACAACATTAATGACTACACAATAAATACTTATAAATATAAGTACTTATATAATAATAATAAATACTTATAATAAAACTAGCCCTAGCCACGCTTTGTTGTGGCACAATGTGGATAGTCAAAATTTAAATTTATAAAATAATCTTTGAAGTAGGTTGTATATCGTATTAAAATTTGAGCTCAATCGATGCAGAACTTTTTTAAGCTTACTCAAAACAAATTAACATTTATATACATTCTTCGAGTTGCTTAGCAAAATTACACATGTCTCTAAAGACTAATGTATAAATGCATCAGTATGCCCTTTATTAAATCATAGTTAATTAAGAAGTAACAGCCATCATACTACGCTCAGTTGGGTATGAATTATGTTCTCTAGCCGGTACACTTCATTCACATTACCATTTTCAAAGTCAATGACATAGTTGCGGCGTGTTATTATGGTTAGATGCCTTTAAATCAACTTGCTTGCTCGTATATAAGGGAAAAGCGATAAGAAAATGCGTACACAATGCCAATAATTCTTTGAGAAAACATATTTATGCGATTGTTATAAATTCTTAAGTGATTTTGTCGTTCAGCGTCTTTGTTCGTATGTTTAACATTTCTTAACATAACTTATTGTACTTCTGAATGGATAAATTGAGGTGCACAGGCGCGTTTTAATCCTTTGTAATAGAACCTTAGATATCACACACAAAAACCACGGACTATTAAACCAATGACGCTGTTTATAAAATATAAATGAAAATTGGTTTTAAATCACTTTGAAAAGTTAACCATTTTTTTTTTTTTTTTGTCTTTATTTCGCGATATTTTCACTAATTTTATTATTGATATTGTTTTATGTGTATTACCAATTTAAGTCAATTTAAAGGTAAACCATAGATCTTCTCAAAATAAAATAGGAATTTAATGTTTGTGTCAGGAGTTGTTTTATATGCTAAGTTATTTACGAGTTACCTCTACAGCCCAGATATATGTAAACTTCATAATTAAAAAGGACAAACGATCCTTTTAATAATGATCACACATAACAAATACACAGTCGATAAGACAAACACTTAGCTTGAAGCTAGTTGTCAATAAATCTATTGTTTGAAATATAAATGGCAAAGTTTATTACGTAGAATCGGACTATTCTTCCATTTGTTAGGCCGTAATGCTGATTTTGGTGTTTAATTATGCCATAAATTTCAATAAACGATGTTTATTGACAACGGCTATAGTAATACTGATGTGGCAACACCAATTTTCAAGTCTAGTCTACAGTCTAAAGGTCCATATATGTCTGCAGAGGTCACGGAAGCATCTCGATCATGGAACGTGACTAATCCAACATTGACCGTTAAGACAGTATCTAAATTATACATTGTGTGTAACAAAATGGTTGTACGTCTTTAGGGTTCCACGACCAAATGTGTGCATTAGAATCCTGTTACTCAATTTACGATGTTAGTCCTTTAATCAGTAGGTCTCAATTCACTTGCGCTTGTTTTACCTGGTACAAACACCTAGTCACCAGCAATTTGCATCCAACCTTGTTTGTGATTGAGAGTTCGCGTGAGTAGTGGATTTTTTTCACAAGGAAGTTAGGTTAGTGAATTTTGAAATGCTAATAAACGCAGTTTAATCTTTACACATTGGCTTATTTTAGCATCGATAACACCCTTTGTTGTAATATTTGTTATAGAGTCAGCAACGTGCGAGCGACACCTCTGCTGTTGTAAACGTCCATAGGTTAGAGTACCCGCTAACCATTAGACCATGTGTATGCCACTTGCGTTGAATAAAAAAAGTATGTATTTGTAAATATATTGTGGTACGGGACCTTCAGTGCTTCAATACGTCTCACAAATGTTAGGTTTTCGATTTCTCCGCGTCCAGGCAGCCACGCCCGCAGTGCGTCCGATACTCCGATGGCATTTACCGGTCTCAATATTGTTTGTGCCCCGCCATTTTCGCATTGACAACCTCTGATCAGATATAACGTACATTTTGTATTGAATGCAAGGGAATTTATGCGGATTCATGTCTTGCTTGTGATTTTGTTTATCGTCGAGCTTGTGAAAGCGGCCAATGGTACGGTCCTATTAAGATGGCCGATTTAAATACGTGGACTAGATGTACGAGTAGATGATCGCCGCACGAGTCGTTTTTTACGTGAACTATGACGTTTTTAGATAGAAACTTGCGATAGTAGGCTTCTTGGTGATGGCAATCTATGTTCCGGATTCTCGTATAGCACGAGTCAATTCTAAAACGACTTCAAGCAGTAAAATTATTTTAGTTTGATATGAAAAAAACCGTTTTTACCAGTTCTTGCTTAAAAAATTCAGCCGATGCAGCAGTATTCTGGGTAAAATTTATCGTCAAAAATAAGTAATTTAGTAATTGATAAAGTTCTAGATGTGATACAGCACCAACATTAGAGCTATAGACATGATTCCATAAATGTTCTGTCAATCTATATACCCAATGGGCTTCTCCATCGAGAACATCTACGTTGTTTATGGCAGCACAGTGTAACATTATATGCTGTTAGGAGGTATCATTAAAGTAGTACAAAGTTTTGTTCAAGATTTTTTTCTAGTATATTTAAGTAAATTTTAATTTTCAGATTATTTGTTGAAGTGATGATATAATTTTAATCGTTTACAGTCGTTTCACATTTGTCACAATAATTCACAGAGCCCAGCATCAGAGAATGCTTGTCTGCTACATATGTTGTATTACCTATATACAGATCTAGAAATGATAAGTATTGAGGGTGTCAGCTGCTTATCTCCACCTGATATAAAGGTTAAAGGCCCGCTATTGTACTAGAGGAATGTGCAATAGAAACTCATGACAATTTATTACATAATAATAGATCACAATTTTAGAAACTCCAACTCTCTCCTAGAGACCCGTGCCCACGTGCCCAGCAGTGGGATAATCTATCTATATTTAAGAAAATTAATCTTTCACGGGTGAACGATTGAACCGATTTTGATCAATTTGGTATTCATAAAGGCGGAACCTTCGAGAAGGCAAATTTTTATCAACCTACCAAATGGGCGGAGCCGCGGGTTGAAGCTATTAATAAATAGGTTGACCTGTTGATGATCTGTTTATGTGATTTGTGTGGCTCATTTATATATTTCGTGTCTATGAAGATAGTCATAGACAAAAGAAGTTTTGTATAGCCAGATAAGCGTCCTTATTCTTCAGTGATAGCAATTACCAGTAATCTTGCTATCATCCCTCATGTCAACAGTTACTAGTAGAGAGACACTAAATATCATCTATCTTATAGCTTCAGTCGCTACAGGAAAAGACACAGAATACCAAATTTCATCTGGGCGATAAAAAACGCCTACATTTATATTACAGCTAGGTCGCTAACCCAGCTATTGGTTTTGATACAAGATACTATTGTTTTGCGCTCGCGAACCGTGAAGAGGTATTTAGTTGAATAATATCGCGATAATGTCATCGCCTGTCATTGTATCTACTAAATAATTTAGCTTTCTAGATGATTTAATCATATTGGAAAAAGATGGGAATCCATGGTACGAATATTATAAATGTAAGTAGGTATTATTTGAAATAAAACTAATTTGAACGGATTATATTGCGGCATATTGATATTTTGAATCTCATCGAAATTTTTTGTTTCCTTTACAGCATCCATGAACCGGAGAGATTTTAGTACAAATTGTATCAACGTGGCGATAGTGTTAGAAATTAATATGTTGGTATCATTTTACGATGTAGGTATTATAAAGATTTTTACTACAGTTGAATACTTTTAAGCCGTACACATAGTAGAGATCTTAAGTGGTGCAATGGAAAAACTGATGTTTGGCACATATATTAGGAGTTAGTTTAAATTGAACTTCATATTGGAGAAAATTATACGCTGTAGAGCTTTAGACTATCTATTAGTGCATAACAATATTGTCCTACGTTATAGCATCAATCATCATTGGAAGACGTGATGAGAAAAACATGCAAATAAATGTGATTCTTATTGATTTATACAATGAGGTCGATAGTTCTATTGGCTTTTACAATGCTTTCAAAGTAAGCTTTGATTTATGCGTCGCTTACAGAACTGGATCGATTTCCTCTATTAAGCTTTACAACGCTTTTAGTTTTACACCTTATAATGCTATTCCTTTAGGAAATTGGTTCTCACACGTGATTAGAAAATGTGTTCGTTTCGTAAAAGCAGTACTAAAACCATTAAGTTTCGTAACGTTACAAGTTATTAATTTAAGCCATAATAAATGTATTATTTAAAATAAAACTGAAATTGACTTAAGTAAATTTGACATATGAAGCGAGATCTACGGACTCAAAATTTCAGGTGAAATATCTGATAATGACTTACATTGTTCAAAACATTGATATACCAAATGAAGCAAAAAACTAGTTTAAAACAATTGATTTACTTTCGCACTACAAAGTAAAAGGTGTGAATGGAACAAAGAATCATTTACTTACAATTACGGCTTAAAACTGTTGGATAATAAATTACGAACAACACGAGCGTGGATGCCATTACAGTCACGATCTGTGTTGACTCCCCAACTGAGAAAGATTTATGGTTCAAACCGTTCGCACACTTCATTATTAAATGTTAATACAATTTTGGTGTAGAATCGCTTTCAACGATCTATATTGAAGACGATATACTGAAAGAGTTATAGCAACTTCTTTTTTACCGTCTAGAACAAGTAGTGCAGTAGGCCTATTTGATGAACAAAATGTTTAATGTCGTAATTAATTAGTTTATTATTAGTGAAAATAAGTCTTTGTGTAAGTGTAAGTTGTTGTGTAAGTTTATATAACGCATAAAACTTTTTTAAACCACGGTGGTGGCGAACAACTGCTTACGGCCCGCCTGAACAGTAACCGTAGCCTATGGACTTTTGCAATATTAGATGCGTCGCTAACGCGTTGCTAAATTTAGTGAAACCATTTCACTCCTCTTTTCACTTTTTCAATCTCCATACAGTAAAAAAACCGTACAGTACGCCATGATATTGATACAAAGGTATCAAAATGAAAATATGTTATGGAAGGTAGTTTATATGTGCAGTAATGTAGTAATTTTTCGTCTATTTTTAAAGTCAAAGCTCCAGTGTAAGACAGTGTAGAAAAATATCATTCTTGAACAGAAGTATAAAAACCAACATCAAAGTACGTGACACTCACAACATTAGGAGGCAAAACACCGTAAACTAAATTAACTTATCAATAGCAAATAACATAAACTCCGGTGTCAAACAAACATAAAATAAAAACAGCTTTCGACTTTATTGCTTACGCAGTAAGAGTTAAAGAAATTGAGAAGGTTTGGTGATAGTGGGGAATAAACTTGACATTACATGGCGGTTGATTCGAAGGCAAATAGAGGGTTTCATAAAACTTTATGAAGCGTTAATGTTTTAGAAACTCAACTCATGTTTGTAGTATACAATCATGAAGATGATGCAGCCGTTTGAAATTTAAATTATTCAGTCCAACTTTAATTTGATTTAATTCTGTATAAATAACATAATAAAGATGGGTGATTTTCAACTTTCCACTTAACATACCAGGCGAGTATATGGTAGGTAGCAGACATGGAGAAAATTACTGTAACTGGAGAGATCAAATTGAATGCTCTTGACTACTTACCAATCGACGATAAAAAAATGAAATTTTTACTAGCAAGAATATGTTCAGTATCACTTACTTACAATACAAATTGTCTTAAAGCAAGCCGACAAACATACCTGCAAACAAATAAAGAATATAATTTAAAATGTATCACAGAATAATCTACCGTGTGCATTGTAATGCAAAGTATGATTAAATGGTGTCAATGTTCATATTGACACCATTGAAGCATCAGCTTCAATCGCAGTAGGTAATGAATATAAAAGGTATCGGTCTGAAAAATGATATACAAGTAAAATAGGGTAATTTACTTTATTAGTACCGGGTTAGTTACAAATATTTTCACCTTAAAACTAGGCAGAATTCTGTTATTAAAATCACATGTAGGTTTGTTTCTTTGAATAATTCACGAGATCGTCAAAGTGTTGAAAATCACACCTTTATAAGAGAAAAGCCTGACCTATTTAAAAGCTATATAGCATATATTACAGTGACCACATTAGAAAACATACTCAAGCAACCACAAACAGCGGCAAACTTTATATCCCAAACCACGAGATATATTACAAAGAAGGTTAGATTAAAAATTACATTCACGATTGCATAGTAAGAATAAAATACAAAGAACAAAGGTTTTATTAGAAAATATAAAGCTATTGCGGTTAAAATTTTGCATAACCAACTGTTTATATGAGGCTTTGTTTATGCCTTTACATACATACATTACTAAACTCCGGAGAGCTTGGATATGGTTTTTTTTTGTGCATGGATTAAAGTAAAATATGTAGTAGGTGTGTAGCTATATTTAGTACCTACGGTAGTCTAGTGGTGAGACTAGTGGACTGAGATATCAAAGGTCTCGAGCTCAAACCCAAGGCACGCACCACTGACGGAAGTTATGTGCGTATTTATCACATGCAAACCTGCATGCTTGAGAGATTTTCTCGATGGCATGTGAAGTTTGCCTACCCGCAGTAGGCTTGCGTGGTGGACTATAACCTTTCATCCTTCTCAAATGAGAGGAGACCCGTGCTCAGCAGTGGGACAATAATGGGTTGATGGTGATGTAGTAGGTACACATCAGTGGCAGCGTTTTTTTGGCACCAATATTCAAAACATTACTTTATCTTTTGGGCATTTTTGCATGTAAAAAAATAATAATACCTTTTTAACAATTTACTAAATCATTACTAATTTTGTTACTTATTTTTATATTCCAACTAGAATTTATTGTGCTATCGTTGATTGGGCATCATAATGTCATGAAACCAGTGAATCTCTGTCAAATACGTATACAAATAAGTTGTTGAACGCTTGTGAAACTGTTTGCAAAGACTACTGCACGTTTAGTTCAAATGAACGTATTCAAAGCATAGGGCGTGACGATAGATAGTATTATAGTCACGTTGAGAATAAACTACCGTCGTTACTAATAAATCTATTACGCTCTCTGTTACAGCTAATAGAAGTACATTTATGTCTTTTCTATTGGCATCAGTAACAGTTCAAAAAAGAAATGGCGATTACATCAGTACTTCACACAGTATCACATTTTAAAATCAAACACAAGCTTTAAATTCAGCATTATACGTATTAACGTTAGTATTTTAGGTGAAGAGAAAGGGATGGCAGTCTACAGGTTAAGTAGCTCCATCTCTATCTTACAATCTTATACGAGAAGTTATGTGGATAGTACTAAAATAATACATGACATTCGATCGACTTTGAAATCTGAAGGGCCATTAGTCTTCAAAGGATGATCTCCTGTGTGATATCTACTTAAGTGATAATAAAAAAAATTATGAAAGTAGTCAAATTTTTGTTACAAAGCGTAGACAGTGTGTCAAAAATCAATAATATGTAAATTCAAGTCCAAAATCACGAGACTATTCTAAACAGAAAAATAAACACGCATACACACACAAAAATAGCTATGAATGTGTAGCTTCCTAATATTTGCGAAATATGAAAAGAAAGTATCATACTTATGTCAAAGAAAGAAAAAAAACATTTTTACTTTTTTATGAGTTTATGACGTACTAATGGTGTTATGTTTGTTCGCTTTTCTGGGACATGACATGACAAAACTATCGTAACAATTTTAAGTTTAGAAAAACCATGGTAGCTTATGTGATTTGTAATTTGAATTTTAATGGCAATAAAACGTTTTAAAAGGTTTTATAGCATCAAAATAATATTGGTTATCGCTAATCTCATATTATAAAACTAGGGGGACCAAATTCGAGATGACATAACATTAATGCAATATTCATACAGAGGAGGAGGACAGAAGAGTACAAATGTTTGCGATATGTTTATAATATGTGTACGAGCCAATAGCCTTCAAGCAGGTCTGGTTTAAATCCAAATTCCGGAGTCCGAGCTGCTAGTAATAATTTTATAGAAAACCATCATACTTGAGCAAAGTAAGCAATTCATAATCTTATTCAGTCATAACAGTCCTTCTGTAGGAGATTAGGCTTGTCATTACTCCTCAGGATTGGCATCCTGACTGGCTTTTTCAATCCAATCCCTCTAAAAGAGATTTAATAGCCCCATCATCTTCGTCGGACCCCGTTTCTTGATCACCTAAGACCTACTTTTGGAACATGCAACTAGTTTTGGCAATTTAAAAGTACCTGTATTATTAGTCTACTTAATATAAAACCTTTGAGTTGAGTTGGGTTTATCGATAGCGATAAATACTAATACTATGACATCAGTAATACAAAAAGATTGTGACAAATAAACTATTCAGCGAATTGTACTAGAACTTAGCGCCATTTCTTATCGGTAACTGATTTCACATTTTTATTTGTACTAACGTTATGTATGAAAATGTACCTACCTGTGTAGGTAAGCCTGTAACTAGCTAATAGGCACGACCGCAGAACGCTTACGCAACCTGCGATAATATTTCCAGGATCTTTGTTTTAGTCACATGTAGGTACTGTGATTTTTAATTTTTTTATTATTAAACAATTCTAGCTCAATCTTTGTTAATTGCTATTCAATGATTAGAGTTTATTAAATTCTGAAGCTAGTGCTAGTGGTGTAATTAGTGGACTGAGAATTCGAAGGTCTAGAGTTTCATCTCAAGGCACCACTGATTTTTTGAAGCTATGCACGTATATTTATCACTTGCTTGAGGCTTTACAAAACTTTTAATACCATCTTCAAATGTTTTTACGATAATATAGTAGTAGCCATTAATATGCCATCGAACAAGTCTAGCCAGAGATTGTTCTACCAAATAAGTCATCAACTGAAATTCTTATTGCCTCTTCCATCCTTTAACTATTATGACCTTCTAAATGACAACACCTATATTTATTGATTTAGTATTTTCTAATAAATACTAATTTGTTCTTTAAGCTTTTTTCGAATTAAATTATTTTTTACAGCAAATCTCCTTTTAAAAATAATCGATGACTTGATATTTAAAATTTGATCCGGCAACGTAATTTTGTCACATAAATGATTTCTAGTGAAAAAGCTGGGGTCGATGGTAGAAGGAGGTAAATTTAGGGTTTATAAGTATTTTTTCATGCCATATCATTAAAAAATAACCAAAAAAAGGAGGGCCACACTTTTCACCTCTCTTTTCTCAGTAGGCACATAATTATGACGTCACACATCCCGTTTGGCTAACCGTTTCATGTCCATAATATGGCAAAATTAATTGCACCCATTAGGCACCAGTAATCAATTTAAATTATGCAAAATACTGGTTTTATAATATGTCATAAAAGGACTATGTACTGAACGACTTTCAGATATAAATGACAAAATTAATTACTCGAGGAACCAATGTAATAATTCTTTTCAGTCACTTTATCGATAACATTAAGTATAAATATACTCGAATGTAGGTACCTAAATACTTGCGCCGGCGCCTGTTACATTATGCTCCTACTATTTATGGACAAGAATGTCTTAAGAAAACATTCATTACAAAAACAATAAAACTTTTACGTTTTTCAAACAAAAACATATCCTATTCTGGACTTTATGTCTCATGTTATAAGGAACAATTGATTACATCACACTGCATTTGATGCACACCTCACAAGCTTACGTTTGCATTTCAAAAAAGTTGTACGGTTATATTTTGAATTTTATGTTTATTGGAATAAGAGTTATGTGTAAGATTGTTTTCGGTAAAGTACTTTGATTCTGGAGTAATTAATTGGGCGCTACAGGATATCATTTTACGACCAGTGATAATTATGGGCTATGTACGGGTTATGTTTGAGCAATGAAAAATAATTCTAGTTGTACCCTCCAAACATTTGTCTCTACCGGATTTTGAAACCGGGACCCATAGCACAGAAGGCTACGTTAACTACCGCTGGGCTAATCGGGTCGTCGTTATTCACTAACGTCGTAATTAATAACTTATTTAAGCCTGCGTGCAGCGAATTCTATCCAGTCTCGTAAGACAACGTAAAATATTGTGTTATAAACCTCATAACATGAGGTAGTCAAAAATTACATACGTACATATCGGAATAATTAATTTGGTAAGAAAATAATTCCTCAGCACCTAGCCAAACTCGTGTAACGAAACCATAGCGCGATTCAGACAGTTATGAGTCAACGCCATCTATCGAGGAAACCGGTAAACTAACTCTATGAACAACAGTAAAATAACATAGGTCTAGTCGTCCAAAATAAATGATACTGAATTCGTTTCTTGAAATATTTATAATATTAGTTTTTTTAAAGCCTAAATATTGTATAAAGTATTTATTTTATACCTAACAAGTGTTCTCCAAGGTTTCGCGCGTTAGTATAAGCAAAGAATAAATGCTTGTATGGGGTTGAATTTCCAAAAACAATGAAACACGTATGCATTTATTTTTGCTCAGCAGTTTTAGTATTTAATTTCATTCATCATTACTTAAAAAATGATGGACTCTCCATACAAACTTTCAATTCCTATTAGAGGGTTGATTTTAATCCTGAAATAACTTTACCAATGCTTTATTGTCTTTTAGTGGCATTATGTAGTTTCTGCCTACCCCCATGAGAAAAAAGCGTAAGTGTATGTATGTATAGTCTTCTAAACAAGACAAAAAAAATTACGATGTTTTTTGAAAATAATATTAAGTCTCCTCTAGACTCGAGTACCAACCCTTAACATAAACATAATATACCACCACACCTGTCATCCTCGAAGGGTCAGGCAGATGTGTAGGTATTTCACTCACATTTCCGCTGGTATATTTTGAGGTCCCATGTAATAGGGGGCGAGCCTATTGCCATCAACTGGACACGAATCCAAACTCCGAGCTGCAACTGACCGGTGTTTTTGTAAGGGTTTACCAAAACTGAAACTTCAGTCCTTTTTATTACCGTTTTAATTTTATTACTCCAATACCTTTACCTATACTTATAGCTCGTCTAGATACTTTCAAGAAAATAACCCTTTGTACAGATACCTAAATACCTAAACTGGTGATGATAAACTGCAAAGTCATAGGTCTGAAGTTGGAATTTAAGTTAACCAGGTACCTCTGTCTGAAATCGGGGTTATCAATATACCCGGACATTATGATACAGCGCCATCTAGTTCCGAGCTAAGCAACGAGGATTGTGTTACGGATACTAGAAGATTGATATACTATATAACAAAAAAGTTTATTTTTTCTTTTTTATAATTAGAATATGTAGATACATTCATGACTCATCACACAAACATTTGTCTCTACCGGATTTTGAAACCGGGACCCATAGCACAGAAGGCTACGTTAACTACCGCTGGGCTAATCGGGTCGTCATTATTCACTAACGTCGTAATTAATAACTTATTTAAGCCTGCGTGCAGTGAATTCTATCCAGTCTCGTAAGACAACGTAAAATATTGTGTTATAAACCTCATGACATGAGGTAGTCAAAAATTAAACCCACGAAAATGGAGACGAATTAACATGGTAGGAAAATAATTCCTCAACACCTAGCCAAACTCGCGTAACGAAACCATAGCGCGATTCAGACAGTTATGAGTCAACGCCATCTATCGAGGAAACCGGTAAACTCTATGAACAACCGTAAAATAATATAGGTCCAGTCGTCCAAAATATATGATACTGAATTCGTTTCTTAAAATATTTATAATATGAGTTTTTTTAAAGCCTAAATATTGTATAAAGTATCTATTTTATACCTAACAAGCTGTTCTCCAAGGTTTCGCGCGTTAGTATAAGCAAAGAATAAATGCTTGTATGGGGTTGAATTTCCAAAAACAATGAAACACGTATGCATTTATTTTTGCTCAGCAGTTTTACTATCTAATTTCATTCATCATTACTTAAAAAATGATGGACTCCCCATACAAACTTTGATTTCCTATGAGAGGGTTGATTTTAATCCTGAAGTAGCTATTTATTTCAATCAATAAACTTTTACCAATGGTTTATAGTCTTCTAGTGGCATTCTGTAGTTTCTGCCTACCCCCATGAGAAAAAGGCGTAAATGCATGTATGTATAGTCTTCTAAACAAGACAAACAAAATTACGATGTTTTTTGAAAATAATATTAATTCTCCTCTAGACTCGAGTACCAACCCTTAACATAAACATAATATACCACTACACCTGTAGTCCTCGAAGGGTCAGGCAGATGTGTAGGTGTTTCACTCACATTTCCACTGGTATATTTTGAGGTCCCATGTAATAGGGGGCGAGCCTATTGCCATCAACTGGACACGAATCCAAACTCCGCGCTGCTATAACTGACCGGTGTTTTTGTAAGGCTGTAACAAAACTGAAACTTCATTTTCTTTTATTACCGTATTATTTTATCACACTAATAGCTTTAACTTAACGTATAGCTCTTCCAAATACTTTCAAGAAAATAACCCTTTGTACAGATACCTAAATACCTAAACTGGTGATGATAAACTGCAAAGTCATAGGTCTGAAGTTGGAATTTAAGTTAACCAGGTACCTCTGACTGAAATCGGGATTATTAATATACCCTGACATTATGATACAGCGCCATCTAGTTCCGAGATAAGCAACGAGGCTTGTGTTACGGATACTAGAAGATTGATATACTATATAACAAAAAAGTTTATTTTTTCTTTTTTTATAATTAGAACATGTAGATACATTCATGACTCATCACACAAACATTTGTCTCTACCGGATTTTGAAACCGGGACCCACAACACAGAAGGCTGCGTTAACTACCACTGGGCTAATCGGGTCGTCGTTATTCACTAACGTCGTAATTAATAATTTATTTAAGCCTGCGTGCAGCGAATTCTATCCAGTCTCGTAAGACAACGTAAAATATTGTGTTATAAACCTCATAACATGAGGTAGTCAAAAATTACATACGTACATATCGGAATAATTAATTTGGTAAGAAAATAATTCCTCAGCACCTAGCCAAACTCGTGTAACGAAACCATAGCGCGATTCAGACAGTCATGAGTCAACGCCATCTATCGAGGAAACCGGTAAACAAACTCTATGAACAACAGTAAAATAACATAGGTCTAGTCGTCCAAAATAAATGATACTGAATTCGTTTCTTGAAATATTTATAATATTAGTTTTTTTAAAGCCTAAATAGCAATATGAATATATGTATTTAATAAGTAGCTGTACCCCAGGCTTGGCTCGAGCATTAGCAAAGAATAAATGGTTGTGTGGGGTTGAATTTCCAAAACCGATGAAATACATTTGACTTGACGACCCGATTAGCCCAGCGATAGTTAACTCTGCCTTCTGTGCTACAGGTCCCGGTTTCTAATCCCGGTAGGGACAAGTGTTTGTGTGATAAGCATAAACATTTGCATCCGAGTCATGGCTGTATCTATGTATAATATGTATGTATTTTTTTAAAACTAGATACTAGATGGTTGATATATAAACTTATATATTATGTAGTATATCAACCTTCTAGTATCCGTAATACAAGCCTCGTTGCTTACGACGGCACTAGAGGGCGCTGTGTCATATATAATGTCAAAAGATATTTACAGTATGCATCTAAATAGATGCATACAAAGAAATCTTTGTTGTGAAGTTTTAATATTAAAAATTATTTTTTTTAATATAAACTTTTTACTTAAAAAATTACAGGTTTCCCATATAAACTTTCAACCCGTATTTATCGAAAAACTTGAATAACGTATTTATTTATTGTTAACCAAAAATTTTTACCAATAATTAATGGTCTTCTAAATAAGACGAAAAAATTACAATGCTAACGATATTTTATTGAAAATAATATTAAGTCTTTCTTAAGCGTCAAGTACCAATCCAAAACGGTCCAATATGGCCAGTTCTGCTAATATCAATAACACGTCACTGCTGTCGACCACCCGTTGCTCTGATGCATTCAGTATAACGCCTTTATCAGACCCAGAAACATCTGTCAGGGGTACTCCGACAGCAAGGCAACGATAATCTTTAGTATCAATAATCTTTTATTTACAGACTGGCGCCATTCGATTCATTTGACCTCCAATTGTGTAAGATAAGCAACGATAATGTTCGGAATATTGTTATTATCTTTTGTTTTAATTGAAACGATAAAAGTTTAAAGTATAGTGTCGATGTTAACAAAAGTGGTTCAGCTTTAATTGCCGAATGATTACAGATTATAGGTTCTATTATACATTCATGATCATCATCAACCCATATTTATTGTCTCTCTGATGAGTACGAGACTCATCATATTTGAGAGCAATTTGGGTGTAGTCCACCACATTAGCCTATGAGCCCGCCCTAGGTTGACAGACTTCATTTGCAATTCTTGGGCATTCAGGTTTTATCACGAAGTTTTAGGACTGCATTTTAAGTATAATAAAAGTCACATCTCTTCTTTGTACCAACTTAGTTGCAGTACCAAAATCTAAAGCGGTAACATAAACAGGAAATCTCTAATATCAATGCTTAACAAAGTCTTGACACTTTATCTTGGTACTAACAAAGTTAACCGAAGTCACAATCGCACAAACGCCCAGTAATTGCTTACTTACACAGGAAGCTGCGCCCGCTCACAATCGGACACCGTTAAACAAACTCGATCATTCTACTCCGGTTATAGACGTAAGTAAACAATCACGCATTTTACTTTAGTAGGATTAGCAGAGTTAACAGGTTGAATGACATCTTCGATTACAATTGTAAGGGAAGCTGTGGAATGAAATACCTGCCAAGGTTTTGCAACTACATGGGTTTCGGGGAGTCGGCATGGCGCGAGTGTCAGCTCTGGTGTTTATAAGCTACGGTAAGCGCTTACCATCATGCGGGCCGTAATCTTGATTGCTACCACTCACTGGTACCCAAGAATTAAAAGGCTGTAGCCTACTAGAAGCACGTCAAAAGCTTGGTACGGATTAGCTGACATGAGTTTTAATAATTATATTATTATTTAACTATACATCAAACACTGGCATGCGCGTAAACCAGCAATTTGTTCACCGAGATCTTTTGCAGCCAGCATCGATGGCCACACATTTTTTGTGAAAACTTCCTTATTTCAACAGAAGTTTAATACGGTGATTATGAAAAACAACATACTCCTCCTCAAAACATTCCTTATGTTGCCATGATATTATGTCAGTGGTTTCCAGAATTTGATATGATATTGCAACTTATCTTAATAATCAATTGGTTTGTGACTAAGAAATACGAAAAATCCCTTGATGCAGTATGCATACATATATAATTATGTTGTTGTAAACAATACTAACGCGACCATCAATCTCATTCTTTTTGGGACTTAATCCATCATAAACAGTGGGCTGATATCTTTTATGATATTAAAAGCATTCGGTGATCCCAATGCTCCACTTTTCAAATGCGTGTGAAATCAACTCTCACAATTATGATTCAAGTT
The DNA here is from genome assembly GCA_905163465.1 of Craniophora ligustri. Taxonomy (NCBI): domain Eukaryota; kingdom Metazoa; phylum Arthropoda; class Insecta; order Lepidoptera; family Noctuidae; genus Craniophora; species Craniophora ligustri. The sequence continues at coordinate 2,455,753 of LR990963.1, forward strand.
TTCTAAATTCAATTCTTTTAACATAATCCGAGCATTAACTTGAACATAAAGTCAGTCAGTTGGATTATGAAGATATCATCATAGACACTTTACGTAAGTGTTCGTGTTAGCGGCGCCTCCTATCATGTAGTTATCGATGAAGTTGATTATTATTGCTTCATAGAAAAGATAGCTGTGACCTCGATAGATATCGGCCATGTAGCGTTTTGGTGCATTTTATATGATGTTAATAAATAATATTTCATTTAATATGTCCTTTATGTGACTTGTAATAAGAAAGGCGCCCTGAGATAAAATTTCTCCTGTTCTCGTTACGTTGGTGTAACTAGTTTTTCTTTTCAACGTCAACAAAATTAAGTAAAATCAGAAAGTTTCTTTAAACTAACTGAACATTGATTTTTTTTATTATAAAACATAACACATTTATAAAACACTTCACGATTAACTAACATAAAATGTACCCTTTAAATGATTCTAGCAATTTTTATAAAAAGATAAAACTGCATCAATAAAAGCAGCTTCAATTAAATCCATTAAAGGTCATTGTATCTTTTCAGTTATTCCATAGTTTCTTTTGTTTCAAATTATAACATAAATACATGTGCTGTACCGAATACGAACATAAAAAAATACTTAAAATAATATCATTATCACAAATTAATCACAATTCATCATTATTATCAGTGCATTAGTTGTATTATGTCTACGCTTTCTCACGCCTCGTAATCGTATCGTTACGGTCAATAATAATATTGTTGGGGTCACATGGATTCCGGTGTGTAACTTATTCAATTATTGGGTTTGAATACCAATTTATTTCTAACAGTTTTTCTTCTCTATTGTCATATTTATTGAACATTTGTTTGATGAATATTTTTTGTTCGCTATCATTCGTGTTATTTTTTAACGTAGATGTGAAAACTTCTAGAGATATGAACCTAATTTGATATTAGATTACTACAATTTAACATAAATAAAATTTATCTGATTATACTTGGTTAAGTGATAAATCATTTTTATCATTTATTATTCATGTAGTTACGTGCTTTTAAAATGTTTTCAATGTCTTGATAGATTCACTACTTATTCCTTATGTGGATATATTTTGTAATCGAAATGATGTTATCATCAATCTGATAACGGAAATTTCTGGCAACATTTTCTTGCAACAAACTGTTGTTTAATCTGAGCAAAATAGGGAGCTATTAAAGAGAGAGAGTTAAAATACCTTGTAGGCGGACAGTAGCATGCAATTCCACTAGTTTAGTTTAGTTTTACTGTTATAAGATTAGAGAAAAGTTCATCTTACTTTAATATCTTAAGATTTCTTCGCATGTTGATAAATTACATACTTAGTTGTGTATATACAATGTTATAAAATAAATCACAGATTTTTTTTAATGAACATATCCTTCTGATTCCAAATATGAGATTTGTCCCCGAAAAATGCGTCATGGGCGTATTTATTATTGAAATAAATAATTTTGCTATAATATTTATCATTTTGAGTCTACCTGTAAACATATTTTCTGTAGAAAATATATAAAAAATATGGATTTTGTATTTATATCGCTATGAAATGCGTAAAACATAGTTTTATTGTCATGTATTCGGATAAGAATAGGAAAGCAGTAATTGTTAATTTATAACTAATCAATTAGTGACTGTAATGAGTCAGATGATGAGGTTGTAAACTATTGTATACGTTAGACGAAGTTGCTGTTTCAAATTTATGGTTTCTATTGTATTTGTAATTAACCTGTATACTTCACTAACCAATTATTGTAGAAAACAACCAGAAACACTTAACTTTCTTGAAATTTTATCATTCAAATTATTCTGACATTACAAGGTTGACTTAAAAAGGTTTTAAAATTCAATTCGCTTAATGAATCAATGTTTTATTTCTTATCATTTAATTAATCGGCACTGAAAGTTATCAGAATGGATGATATACGACGAAAAACAGATTATAATTATACTTCTTACAGCTACGCGAACTAGTGGAAGTCTTATTATAATGAATTAAGGTTCACTTTTGTTCATTTCGTTGACTTTATCATGATTTAGCCTTTTCCTCGCTATGTTATCTTAGTCGGTCTGTTGTTTAACATTTCTGTTTATAGGTTTTGTTTAAGATCTTTTGCTTGAAGCTTGTTCTTTAAATATTGGTTCAACAACTTGTTGCCTCAAGAATAGAAATGTTTTATGAAGAAATCTGATTGGGGATAGTGTTTGTCTATTAAATTATTTACTTCCGTGGCTTATCCGTTTACTGTTGGATTACATCATTATACCCTTTGTTGAGTTCTTTGACTTCAAAGTTAGAATCAATAGCAGCATTAGCTTGTGGTTTTGGATGACTTGATGAAGTAAATCTCCTAAAATTATATACTTATATTATTTTCATGTAACATTCGGTCGGATTGTAAGATGCTTGTGTTGTTTGAGATATTGTCACAAAGAAAAAGAGCAACAAATATAATTTATTTTTAACAAGTCAAGAAAGTATCTGAATATAAAATACTTTACGATTGCAATCATAACTTCGTGACTAAAGCGTCACCATCGGCGCCGACGCACATCCGCTAATCTTATCATAACGCGTTACTTAACGTACATTTCTGCACTTGCATTAACAGCTGCGTGTTCCATCGAAGATTCCAGATTATGTACAACTAGTTTCGCGATTATATCGCATGTGGAGTCTCAGTATATTTTGATAGCACTGTTGATACACGCCGTTCTAATTATTGGTTTGTTTATACTAGTGTATTTAATTAGGATTTGTAAATATAAACTCAGTGTTTACGGAAAACGGCGTCTAGATATGGGTGTGATTAAAATTTATCAAGGCTGTTTCAATATTATTAATTGGTGTTAGATGTTTGTTTAGTAAATAAACATTAATTTTAAATTGGCATCATTGCTATATTTTCCTGTGATTCCCTAATTATACCAATAATACTTATTTTTTTACATATGAGAATAATAAACATTGAAATAAAAACAAAAATTTATCGACATAAACTGCATATTAGCTTGAATGCCTTAAAGGATTCAAAGCGTCAGGGTCAAGTACTGTGACTGTTTGTACTGTGACTGTTTGTCGAGTTAGATTTATTTATTTATTTAATCTTATTGTATCTGTTCAAAACTAACCACACTCCACGGTTGCCAAACAAGCTAAATACCTACTCTAAATAGGTAGGTAATATTCTGGAAAAGATTTAACACCGAAATCTAGCGATTTCCAAGAAAAAAGACGGCAACAAAATGTAACATTTATACGAGTTTATATCTCCGTTATAGTACCAGCTTTCTTCATAGTAACAGGAAAAATTGCTCAAGTCTACGTGAAGCTCTGTCTAAACTCGATAAAGTGGTATCTTAACACTGCATCGCAATGGCCGTCAGCGATACTGATTGTGAGATTGCACAACTAGTTGTTCCTTAAGCTTTTTCTACTACAGCAAAATATAAAGACATAAAAAACTTCAAAGGCTGTCTCAAATCTGTATCTAGACATCAAAATGTTCCTTGGAACAGAAACGTTAATCTATTTTGGAAATTAAAAGTACTTTCGAATAGAAATATTATATTTGATTTGGCTTAGCTTGTAAAACTAACTGATGATAGAAAAAGTTTCATCTGAAAAGAAGGCATCTGTAAAAGTCTGCAATAAAAAATTGATAAAGCCACTAAACTTTAAGTAGGTTTCTTTTGTAGTTACTTTCTAAACACTTCCTTATATGTTTCATATTTTATCTAAACCTAACATCATTATCTCTTAGTGCATCAATGAAATAACACTTAACTTCATTGACAATAGTCTGTCATATTTATTTGTTATCTTTGTTATAAGTGTTATCATGAATGACATGATATCATAGCGAATTGCTTGTACTAAGTGCCCTTACTAGTATATTGTCCCCATTCACTTTTATAAGACTGGTTATACACAATTGCCTGTAGTAGAGACTCAATCTTGTAGTTCACATATTCATTCAAATATAAGTATCGAAAAATATTGATTCTATGAGGTTAGATCAAAGAAAACGTTTCACAATGACAAACAAAAAGCCTATACCCACTCAAAGCCTATATACTTATATAGGTCTTCATTAAAAAAAAAACTTGCCACAAAAAATCTTTGTATTTAAACAAGCCATGACTATCTAAGTTTGTTTCAGGGTTTTTAAATATTTTTCTTACGTGTAAAATAATATTTTCAAAATCATAGTGAGATAGGTACATCATTGTATAAAGCGCTAAATTCTTCGAAGACAGTAAGTCAATAAGACAATGGTCAACATTTCAATAATAATCATTATCTGGTAATTTGATCAGTGTGTCATTTGAGATCATTAATTGTCAGTCGGCTGACAGTGTTGGGAATGTTTAGTGTATACCCAGCCTTGTGTAAGTAGCTTTTGTTTACTGTACTTTCCTTCATGTCTGTCTCTAAGTGCTAATATTATTAAGTGTTATGTATAGTTCTGTTATTTTCTGTTTACATAAGATTAAAATTATTACATGTGACAACTTAATAAGGAAGAATGATGGCTTACGGGTGTGGGGCACGGTACCGCGCTAGCTAGGCTATATTTGTTTATTTGGTGGTGATATTTTCTGACTTAAAGTGAAAGGCAATATATTAGACTTTGAAGCAAAGATAAGACTCAAAATGTCCCACAACCTACCTATAAAATGAGCATTTTATCAAATATACGTACTATCATTAAAGGTGAATGATTTATTTGATGGCTTTATGTATGGAATCTATCATTATGTGAGAACAGTATACTTAAGTAGAAGTAGAAATAAAACCATAATGTACCGACCCCAAGTAAATAATAAGGGCAGTAAAAATTAATATATTATGAGATTTTAAAGTTACAAACACCTGGATGACTATAACTGCTATAATTTTAACAAATCAGCAATTGTATGAAGTGCAAAAATGCTATTTCATGTATTTTACATGAGTCATTACTGCGAGATCAAACAAGCGAACATCCGAGTACCATTGTCAACACATCCTGTGAACACAAGGTTAATATTGTCATTTTGCACTAGCACAATGATTTTAGAACTCATGTCATGTTGCGAATTTATTGCAAACAATAGGCTTTTGAATTTATTTCATGGCGTTATTGTTTGTTGAGATTTGCGGAATGATGTTCATGATTCGGTGTTGCATTGAAAACATGTTGCTGAACCACAGATATGTGCATTGTTTTAAATGTCAACATATTTTTCTATATATGTATATTATTTTTTATACCACATCTGAAAGTAACCGTTTATGATGTTGGGGAACTTGAATAAATAGATTTAACAAAAGAAAGTTGGATTGTTGAAATGGATAAACTTCTATTTGGATTACAGTTTCAGCGATGTCGGGGCTGTTATAGATAAAGCTTTTAACTTTGATATAATTATAGGTAAAAAGGTAATTATATGAAAAAGCAAGGACAGCAAACAAAGTCATTACCATAATAAAAATCTTTTAAAGGTAATTTTAGACTTAATTTTAGAATATTGCATTCTAAATCTGGATTGTATTATCAACTCTAATGCATTAATCGTCATGCCTTTTTTGTAACATCCACTTAAACCCACGAACAAAGTCACACATTCCCGTTTTATTATCTCAGGATTTGAACAATAATTTTACTTTTATCACTTGCAATTCGGCTTTGTAAAAATCGACCACCCATCGAAGGTCCGAAGACACTCCGGAGTAAATTGGATCATCCATTTTGAATCTCAATAATCATAATTTTGAATTTGAGACTCTGATAGTATTTTGGCTTATGTATGAGCGTTGAATAAATTCCAAATGATCTTACATTGTTTATTAAAATTACATATTTTGTTGTTCATCCAAATGACTCCAATGACCTGATACTTCAAAAGCTTATTTGTTTATCAAAGAGTATGTTTAGCTATATACGAGTAAGCTATATAGAAACAGGTGTTATAAATCATATTATCGAATTTAATTAGTTACTGTAATATTTACCGTCTTCTAAATTAATATATGTAAGTGTGAGTAATATTTTACTTAACCTAAAAATAGAATTCTTAAGAAAATATATTGATACGTATTCTAGTATTGTGTTATATACTGATTTGGTTTCAGATAATGTTATTGTTGATTCTGCGGGCAGCTCGCCTAACAGTGTTGTGGTCACGACAATGACAAAGTATTACTGTGTGATCTGATTTATACATGAGTGCTATACGGCGATCCGCAAGATTTAAAATGCTCCGTACGGCACTATGAAATGTACAGTTTTAAGAAGTTATATTAAAACTGTGTACCTCCGTCGTCAATACATGATTGTTGATGTCTACTATTGTTTCCAACTTTAGAAGCATCTCTAGATTCTTGATTAAGTACATCATTATTTGTAATAATAGTATATGATTATTCATTAAAACGTGTGCGTTTTAGTTGTTTGTTTTAGTTGTTGTTTGTTATAACTCATTTAATTTTTAGTTCTAGTAGGTTGGTTGCTATTATGCTTCGTTGAAATAATCATAAAATACTTGTCTGTCAATGTCAATTTAACCAATAGCTATCTGAAAACATCGTTAAAATACAAAAAAACACGCAATATGTCCCAGCATACGAGGACATACAGAAGTTGGCTTTTACATATTTTGCAATAGCTCATTGTTTTATTTACGTCATCCATTTTTTGGCCGAACAAGCGAAATTAAGATTAATTACTACGCGTGTAAGATCACTTTTCATGGACGACGCAGTTGCGTTAAAAATTTGCATAATGACCGGGCAAATAAACGACGGTGTTTCGAGGACGTCGGAAAATTGATTGTTTTGACAATGGGGGGCATTTTTGTCAAGTACTTTACGTGGGGGTTATGTGTTATAAAGATTAAGTAAACTCGTAAAAACTTCTGAATATATTATTTGGAAAGACTTGCATTAATATTTATAATGTCTCTTATTTCTTTAATTTTATTTATCTTTGGAAGCAGTGCTTTTTTACTTGTAAACCTCAAGTCAAAGTAAAAAGATTTATGTCATGTGTGTTATATGGCAGCAGATATATTAGATTTTTCTATTTTTTTACATAGAATGCCTCAAATGTTACGAAGTAATTCCGATGGGACATAACATTTGAGTCAAACTACCGGTAAAGTGTGTTTCTTTATCGCTTCTGATAAGATTACATCAGGAGGTCAGCGCAGTGCAACTTGCAGCAGACTCAGATTTACTGTTGATTTCACTAACATATTTTCTTTAAGGTAATGTTTTGTAGTCTCAGTTTGGGTACAACCTTGCAATCAAATCTTGTAATCCAATCTGTTTTCAAAAAGGTGTGTCGACGTTGCAAGCACGACTTGTACTTTACGAGATAGGATAATCTTTAAATCAATTTGTTATAGAAATTTGCAAATGGTGCTAAAAATTTGCTTCTGAATGGTGAAATCTAGAAATAAAGCTTACATTTTTAGGGATAGTATTGCGGTGAATTCATATTATTTGATTTCGATATCATAGGTAGATTGATTAATATTACTATTAAAAAGTTCATAAAAATGTTCTTTTATTGCAATGCCAGTGGCAATATCGCGCTAGTGTGAGAAATCAGTATTGTGAAAACTTTTTAAAACCGCAGATACAGTGAGAGCATAGTATCTGAAAATTAATTAAACAAACATTCAAATATATCCCATGTATATTTGTTTAAAAGACTTTTAGAACATTGTCCAATACCAAAAACGTAGGTATGTAACAATAATATGTAAAATTTATAAAATATCTGTTTTATTTAAAATAGGACTAACAACTGTCCCTAGAGGAATACCTTTCACATCATTCTCACCAAACCACCAAAAATATCCTTAAGCGCACGTACACGCCTATAAACCCCGTATAATATCAGATTTACAATAAAACAATGGAGCGATTCTATAACTATTGAAGGCATCAGGCTGGTAATTCAGAGGGCAACGTTGCGTCCGCAAACTTGCATAGGGAGTGTGATAAAACGGTCCATGGAAACCTGTTACACTGACGCGTAATGTAAATTCAAAGGTGTAACAAACTGCAATTTAGCTTTTCAATGAGTAACAGTTTACTATATAAGTGGGTTTTTAGCTTATTTTGCCTATAATCATTTTCTATATTTAAATTTAGGTATCCAACTAAAAGCATAAAAATCTTTTAAACAAAGTTTTTTAATTGATTTTTTGGATGCTTGTAGAGAAATATTATTTTCAGCATGCGTTTAAGGTTATAATTTCCTATGATTGGAATATATTTATTGTCATGGTATTTTATTTCCGATATTCAATTATTTGTTTATTGTCTTGTAAAATTTTCCTATTCCATTAGAAAGAGCTAAGAGATATTTTTCATTGATAAAACATGTAATTAATTTTATAAACGGTGTAACAAATGTCGAGTTAAATGGGAGTTCCTTTGTTTCATGCCCACATCGGCTATTACCAGTCAAGTACTGGTATAACTATGATTTGTGGCCAATGTTCGCCTTGTGAGGAGCACAGTCTGGCAAGTACCAAGATAATTTTTTGTTGAGGATTGAAAGCTCCTGATGTTTATGAATTTAATAACGGTGTTATTCGCTGTTATTTCTCTCTCGTAAGCTTCAATACAATTATTATAATAATGTTGTTTAAAACTTTCCAACAAAGGTAGGTTCACTTCAAGAAACGGCCCCATCAATAGTTCAACGACTAGGATTTGAACTCACGACCTCTCGATCGCCAGTCACAGCTTCAGACGTTGGTTTATTGTTCTTCGATACTAAGTAGAAGTATCTAAGATTTATAGGCCTCGTTGAATATTCGCTTTCTTTTAAATACTATATACTTATTATCCTATTATATACTCGTTAAATAGAGGTCGTGAGTAGCATCATCGATACGAAATTAAATAATATGTACGGTTTTACACATATTTACACCAAATCATTTAAAATATCAGGAACATTGTATACACTTACACATTAACGAGTCACTAGGACTCGATCTAGTCCATTCCATTATTCAAAAAAAGAGTTACAACTTTTTACTCCTAGACGTAGAAATAAAACTATTTTTTATTTTACCATCGCGATATATTGACATTATTTAATCCCAACATTTCAGATAGTTTTATTTCGATTGTATCTTTTTAGTGCATTTCAAATACATCTCCTCTAACAAGTCCCTCGTTATTTCCTACTAAAAAAATATAACCAAGCTCCATTCATTGACATCAGACTAAATTAACGCTTCCTTCCTGTCTCGCCACGTGTTCATAAGAGGGATGCCTGCTTCCATAGCATGACTTTTATTGGGATTCCAATGAAATTGTGTATACTTTTTTTCATTACATTCACTGTTATGACTCTATACTGTTAAACAGATGGCAGGTAGTGTCTTTTCTTTTATGAAGCAGTCGTCATCTGTTGTGTGTCTTTTATTTTGAATGGGGTGTTTAAATAGTGAGTAATTACTTCACAAGATACCAGTTTTATAATTAGTTTTAGGGAAGGAGCCTAGTGCGTTCATTCCAAGTTAAATATAATAAATTGATGAGGTTGAATAATAAAAAGATTTGTGTTTTTTGATTGATATATTCTTCTATGGAAGTTTTTATGCAGAATAGATAATTTTTAAAAAGAGGAGGATAGGAATTAAAGAAGCAGATTGTATAAAATTGCTAATTATACGCAGGTAAAGTCGCAGACAAAAGTTAGTTCTCTATAATTGTTCATAAATGGCAAGATTGTAGTCATCAACTAGTAGCTGTGATACTATTTGAACAGTTTCTGCACATACTTTGAATATTTTTTCTCAAACAGAAGTTCGTTGGCCCAGAAATTGCTTGCACAGGTCTCTACGTGTCAGTTTGGCCTCAAGTGGTGTGTTTGCACAGATGGCTACCATTTTTTTTATATCACTAACCGTTTTGAATGGTTGTGTATGACGTAATTCCCAGAAATGTTTGGGTACGACGACTTTTTGAATGTTGATCGTGGGTACTGAAATGTGGGATTGTTTCAAGTGCTGTTCATGATAAATTGTATATGTATATACTGTTCTTTTTTTTTACCAAAATGGTGAGATTTAAAGATAGACACAATGAGTTTCTTGAAGTTTAAAGAAGTTTAAAGTATAAAATTGCTTTTAAAAATATATTTTAGAAGCTATTTTATACTTCAAGAATCATGTTCATACATGTTATGGCAAAAATTGAAGTTTTTAATAGAAGACAATTCATAAAATAAATCACTTTTAAATTATTTAATAAAAATTTATTATGTTTCGTTTATAGTAAACATAACATTAAACATATTATGTTTAACATCAAACTGCGTTATTCCCACATTGGTACAACAAACTTTATAAACGAAACCAATTAAGTGAAAACTTTTGAAATTTTTATTAAATAATTTAAAAGTGATTTATTTTTCATATTCAAATAATATTCTAGGTAATCAAAAGCTAGTAAAAATATCAATACAAGCTTCAGGAAAGTTATAGTTAGTTATCCAAACGATAGTTGCTCCCCGGTCAACTAACTAACAGTTGACCTTGATAAACTGGAACCAAATCAAATCTCAGTTGGGATGACAAAACTTGTGCCAAACAATAAAATGGTAATAGGCCAATTATCAATCTTGATTAAACAGTTATGAAATTTATAATGTAATCTTTCAAACAGGTTACCGTATTTAATGTGTATTATTAAGTATGTATCAATACAGTTAATCTTGAATATGTTATTTAGGATCAAATGAATAGTGATACAATTATTAGTAGCCTTCACTTTTGTATGAGAATTAAACATCAGCATAATTTCAAGGTATATATGAATCATAGTTCGCTGCATAAAGATAATCACACGTGCCAACACACTCATTAATGATTACGTATCGTCTAGACACAGTTCATCAGCGTTTTGTTTAAATTCTAGAGACTCTTATTGTGTTTCATTTAAAATCGTGTGCAAATTATGTTTGAAAATAATAGTTGCATTATTCTGTACCATTGAATTTGAGTTACACTGTAAATAATACAATGCAAATAATTTTGATTTCATACCATAATCTTCCAAGTCTGAATGTGCTAGCAAATGATTACGTACAAATGAAACTTCTATTAATGCACTTACATGTACAACTAATATACCTACTTTTAATGCTATCATTAATGAGTCTTTCGTAAGTTCTTAGAAGTTCGTTTACTTTCATGAGGAAGCACGTACGTATTAAGTTTGTTTTGTTCAAAGCAATTTCCTAGAGTCCTTATGTAATAGACTCTTCCCTTCATAACTGTATTTTGTCACCTAAAATTATGCTTATTGCCTGATACTGCATCGACTTCGCTTGATGAGATCCTAAGACAGTTTTATCAGTAGGTATCTGATGTCAGTTTATGAAACATAAAAGCCGATTAAAAGACCACACACAGTTTAGTGAGCTATATCTTTATTTAATTAGGCGTCTATAGTTCATATTTATTACTAGAAACAAAGATAATGTAGACCTTTTGACCAGAGTCATTAAAATTTGGAGATAATTGAATTAGATTATTTCTATTGACACGTTTATTATATGTTTTTTTTTAATTTTCAATCGCATTGCTTATCAGTCCAGGATGTCTTAAAGCTAATGTTTAGCACATTTGATTGGCTGGGAGAAGCTAAGATAGCCTAATGAAATAGTTAGTGGACTGTGAAAGTCAGAGGTCTCGAGTTCAAACCCAAGGCCACTGAATATTCAGAAGTTTGTGTCACATATTTATCACGTGCTCAAACGGTAAAGGAAAACATCGGTAGGAAATCTGCATGCTTGCATTTCTCAATGGCGTGTAAATTATAGCCTAATCTAGGCTAGCGTGGTGGACTATAGTCTAATCCCTCTCAAATAAGAGGAGACCCGTGATGAGCAATGGGGCAATGATTGATTGATCATGATGATTATTGGTTTCTTAAAGTTTCTTTCAAATAATAATTCTTTCTCTACATTATATTTATGAATGAATTAACAAATTTATTCATAGAGTAAACCAATATCAAACAGTCGAATGACAACAATAGAAAAACATCAACGAAGCAATCTTTACAATTTATTGAATGAACAAAATTTATGTGATTTTAAACCAATCAAATTCGAACTCCCGACCGGTAAAGCCGTTACGACATCGTACCTACTTGTTCTAAATGTCAATCGTTATTTAACATGCGTTTGCGTATGATGGTAAAAAAACTGACTTTTATGATTGCGGCTCATGAATTAAAGTATAAAAGTATTGGTTTTTATTGAAATTTTATGTTGTCTTTGTCTTTGAACTGTACAATAACAGTTATTTGTAAATGCAGAAAAATACCCAAATAAAAATTTGAATTACATGAAAGTATTAAAGCCTTATATGTGTGCAATTTTTGTAGGAATATGAGAAAAAGTGAAATAATGCAAAAATAATATATAATTAGGGGATAACGTCACACTTCCAACTGTTAATAAATATCAATAAATAGGGAAACACAATTCAACTTCCAGGCTACCAAGTAGTATCAAGAAAGAAAAACTGTCGGAGAACATGACGAAGAAAAAAGTACCAATTAAATCTGAAGGTCTGTTTACTCGACAAGAAGTAAAAAGCGTGAACGATCTCGATACATAACAGATAAACTGTGACTTATCGTGTTTACCAGATTGCAATACGGTGGCTGCAGTGAAAGTGGTATCTGTAAGTTTGTAACTTGTATCGTTTATAGTAACCAAGTCATTTATAAAATTAATATCATTTACATAACATATTTTAAATAATAAAATGTACTGATTTCTTACACTTACGCAAATACTAGACATTGAAATAAAATTACTCTTTACGGGTATGATGTTGTGAAAGAAAAACGTCGGAGACCATTTGTCAGAGATTTTCGGAAAGTAGCGTCAGTTACAGAAAAAAAATAAGAAAATTGTTCATTTTAGGCAAGTGATGAGAAAGGATAAAGAAATATAACTAAAATAAAGAAAGAGATATATGTTAATGAATGAAAAGAGGCAGCAAGCAATAAAAAAAATCGTAGATGGAATATATGAAGAACATTATTACTTCCAATGAGTGAAAGAGGGAAATAATGAATGAAGGTAATGAAGTGACGAAGTAAAACGAAATGGTTTTAGGGTGGGATGGTGACAATAACCGTAAATCGTGTATAAATAGATACAATATATGTTACCAAATACATTAAACCCTATGAAATCAAAAGCAGCGCCCACACAGTTTTAAAATTTTAGAGGAATCTCCACAAGATTCTAATAGCAGTACATTTTAATTCTAGAAGTTACTCACCAATACATATTGACAGTAAAGTTGTTATTTATACCTTATTCATTTGAATAACCGGTGTCCAGTAAATCAAGCAGACAATGTTTGGCATGTGATTCATTTTTATTTAGAGTAGGCACCTGCTAATATTCTATATTAATATAGTAAAAAATCAGATTAGTATGAATTTGAAACAGTTTTTTTCAATAAAACAGTTATCATTGATCACAAAACACATAATTTTGTAGTATTTACATATAAAATATCGTCATCTTATGCAAATTTAAGTAACATTCTCGAGAAAAACGGCACCGGCCCATAATAAAATTCACAATGGAAAAGGATTAAGATATCGTAGAACAATAGCCTATTTACCGGACTGGTTTGCCATGGGGACCGCAGACAATGAGGCACCGGTGGTAATACTCTGCATGGCAATGGACTTCGCTGTCCAACGGTCGGTCAATAGGGTTGTCGAGACGAATAAGCTAATAAAGCGATTTTATGTTGAAATTCGTATAATCACAATAAAAAATGTAAAACACAATGCTTTAGTGATATTTTAATAAAGATTTGGTTAAGTATATTGGCTAATTGTTTTTTGAAAATAAAGTCTTTAATAAACATTAAGCGCTTCAGGGATTGATTTTTTGACTTTCTGCGGATTTCTGATACCAACGGCCAGTTCTAACGTTGAAATTAAATTATTAGAATATTTTTCTCAATTGGCAACCCTATAAAAGTGGCAGTTGTCTTTACTTGAGGAAGAATTACGTCATATTGTTCTATGATGGCAATTTTAAGACTTTGCCCGCTCATAATATTAATAAAATACATTGAAAATACATTTGCCTTCGCAATTAACACTTAGTTTTGTATCGTAGATATCTTCCTGGCGAATAAAATATGCATTTTTATTAAAAATTGATAACTGTTTGTTAATATTTTGAGTCGAGTTTGTAAAGTTTTGAACGAAGGAATGTGACCGCTCTATGCTTATAAATGCCTTGCTAGTCTGTAAGAACTCTCTGGCTTCTCACGTCTAAATCTGCTGTGAAAACACAACTATTCATTCTGAAATTTCAGTAATTAGAGAGATATTTCTACTAAAGTTATATAGTGAGAATGTAGGTACAGCGTCCTTGTATTACGTTATGTTACGGAAAACTTAAAACGACTGTCTTGTGACTGAAGTGAGGGTGAATTCGAAGTGAGTTTTGAATTAGAGTCTTGTTTCTTACAGAATAAAACAATATATCGCGTGGCGAGGTCGCCACTGCGACTGACTTGAGATGTAGGCAGTTGTCAACTACACAAGTAGTTGAAATTGATCTAGATTAATAAGCCATAAGATTATTTGTGTCATAAATTATTATAAAATATGCAATGTTGGACATAAAAGTAACACATTATACTATGAAGTATGAATATTATCGAAGTGATCTATGAATCTAAATAAAAAATATACTCATGGTAAATGTCCGTAAATAAAGAGTGACAAATCATTAATGTTATAATACCTCTTTAAAAATATGACATCTGATAAAAAGCAATTTGTATCTCTGTTATATTTGAGTTATTACGTCTTCGTATGCTAAATTATGTGTATTGATTATAGTAAAAATACATACTTGAGAATTTCATAGAAACTCCAATTATTCTGATAAGCTCGACCTGGGAATCGAGACCAAGACCTCAGCAGCCGTACTTTACGACCAAAAAGGCAATTATGTCCAAGATTTTCTATAACACCAAGTCTTTCGCTATTTGTAATCCTATAACTATTCAAACAAACCTTTTTACATCGCTATAGACAGTTTTAATAGTGTCAACTGTCAATTTAAACGCGTGGGTGACATAAGTGTCACGTTACCACGACAAAAAAAGAATGATATGAGATCTCCAGTTGGAGATTAAACGCGCACCTGATCTAACCATATTCTTATGCATATGATATGTATAATTAAAATTTAATTAGATGACATTTGAATCATTGAGCTAGTTGTTCATTGCGTAATAGTTATTATTCCGGGAATGGATAATAATAATAAAAAATGTTTCATCATCAACCTGTTTACTGTCTCACTGTTGGGCATCATCATCATAGCTTCTCATGTTTCTAAACTCTGTAATTAAATGGGTTTAATAACATGAGAATTGAAAAATAGCTTTGATTTTATTGCAGTATTATTCGAAAGACTATTATTAAGAGAATTTTAATTATAAGCTTAATGCGCACGGTAGTTTTCTGGTTGTTGCGCAGTAAAGCAATTTGTATTCAAATTGTTATTAACTCTTCACTTGTTAACTATCTCATAACTTACAGCTTATAAAACACCTACATATCTAAATCAACGCTAAAAGCAAACTTTTATGCATCAAACATTTCACATCGCGTTTATGAAATGATTAACCGCTTCCCGTGTTCCGACAAAATGTGTTCTGTAAAACACGAATTCATATTAATTATAGATAGTAATTTACTTGTATGTCTTTAATGGCGACCGTTAGCCGCGTGGGCAAACGTTTCTCAATTCATGAATGGAGTGGACCGCGTCAGGTTCGCCCACGCCCGTTATCAATGAATACTTGTGTAGAAATACGCCGGCGTGTCTGCAAACACTGTGTTGCGAAACGCTGGCATTGAAACCGCGTACTAGTTTGCTCTAGTTATTGACCAGGAGATAATAAAGTATTGGTTGCCAAAATAACTGCAGTCGAGAGTGGGCGACAGTTTCCGACCGCTGTGCGTTATTGTGTATACTGTTATGCCGTTTTGTTTTGTACATTCATATCGTTTCTTGTATATCGTATTTTGGTATTTATTGACCGTAAATTAAGTGAATGTTTTCCATATTTGTAATACAATTCCTTCAGCTTCCACCTGTCTTATTTCAATAGAAGTATATATATATTACCTAATAATATACATGTTCATTACAATTATACACATTTATTGCCAAATATGAGGTCTTCTTCTAATAAAATATCATATTCATCCAATTATGAAGTCCAAGGATACGTCGATTTTTTTATTGAATAGTTTTATAGTGATTGGATTGAAAACCCCAGTCTGCCTGTGACCATGGATATGCTGTAAAAGATCCGAAACGTCTAGATAAAACAATATCAATATACCGCGATAAAAAAGTAGTTTTATTTCAATGTCTAATATACTCGTAACTCCAAGAAATCAAGAGATGTAATTGTTTTAATTTAAGATCAATTTGAATCATTTGAAATGAAAGTTGTATTGAAAGTGACTTCATTTGAATCTCAATGCTGAAGGTCAACCTCATTTTGATACTTCGGTACCTACATAAAGGTCTGTGTGTTGACATTTCATTATATTGTGGGTCTTTTACAACTAATGTTACGAGTTTTGCGGTTCCAAAAATTTTTTTTCTACATTAAAACGAATAATGTAATGATGAACTCAGCGAGTGGTAAAGTGAGTTCGTCACAAACATTGCACATAGGTACTTAACTTGTATGTATATTTCGAAAACATCTGCATTATTTTAATTAAGATTGCATCAAGCTCACTTAAAACGTTTTTTATGGAGATTGAACAATATACCTAGTTAGTAATTGACGACTCAGTAGGCGCAGTGCCTGAGAGATTGGCTGGTGCGTCACCAGCTGCAGGTTCGGTCCTTGCACGGAACAAATATTTATAGGATTTACGGGTTAGTGTATGTGAAAATATGTGTTTGTAAAACTACCTACGACACAGTCAAATATCTTAGTGTCGGCCAACGTTTTTTAAAAGTAAAGAATAAAGATAGCATCTGCCTCACTCACAACGTTTTTTTAAATGGAGATTGAACAATATTGTTAGTAAGTAACTACAGTTAGGTAACTTTCATTGTTTTATGTAAAATCAGGTACCAATAAAAAGTTTTACAACATTCAGTTCTCTACCTTGTCTGGTATACAAGCTAATTTACAGTAAATAAACAGAGCCGTAGTACAGTTGAACTCCCGTGGCCGCGGCTTTCGCGCCGTCCAATTAAAATTTCAATTAAATTCTAAAATCTTGTCAAATTGAACGGAACCCTGTAACCTTGGCTAGGTTGGTACAAGTTTAAAATGTTTAGCGAAACATGGTCAAGATTTATCTGGTTCTTTTTCTTTTTACATTTACGGGACGCCAGAATCTGACGCGATCATAATTATTATAATTCTAACAATAAAATCAGAAAATTTGATGACAGTTTAGATATATTAGCGTTTGTATTATTATTATTAAATGCAACGGAATTTTTAGGGTAATTTTCACTTATTTCGAAATGATTAAACAGAAAATTTGCAAACGTGGATCGATCATTTGTCATTGATTTAAAAATACATTTGAATTGACCTGCGACTTAAAAAAAAAGAAAATAAATTACAGTTTGAAAACGCTTAAAATAGCAAATCGAGCCAAGAAAGAACACACTAAATCTACTTTTACAAATAGTCATCAATAAAATATTTGATGTCAAGCACCTCACGCATTTTTGCATTAAATTAGTTTTTTAGGCGTTTAGCTTATTTATCAAAGCATTATTTAAGACACCATTCATCACGTCATCATCTCAACTCATTATTGTCCCACTGCTAGGCACAGGTCTCCTTTCATGTGAGAGAGATTAGGCTATAGTCCACCACGCTAGCCTACTGCGGGTTGGCAGACTTCACACGCAATCGAGAAAATCTCTCAAGCATGCAGGTTTCCTCACGATGTTTTCCTTTACCGTTTGAGCATGTGATAAGACATCATTATTTTTTCAAAATACCTTAAAAGTACTCATGCAATTCTTTGATCCGCTTAAATACTCCACTGGTACCGTACAAGCGACTAAACGAACGCCACTTGTTCCCTAATCACTGGCTCAGCTCAAATGAACCACTTTGAGTGTTAATCAATTCGCGGGCAAAAGCGAAATGTTTTGAGACTTTCCTTTGAGAACAAGTACAGGCAAAGATTGTTGTGAAACTATTGATAAGTAGCACTTTAACTATTAATATGGAAGAAATAACGTAGAAAGAGTAGAATACGTTATAAATTCAATAACTGCCTTGTTGACATACTGGTCAAGGGGCTTAGCAAGCGGTAATCCTTTGCTTACCTTGCTAGACCCCTTGGTCTTGGGGTCGATTCGAAGATGACAGGCATATAGTTGACGAGCATCAAACAATTATAATAATACATTACGAAAATAATACATTAATTAAATACCAAATTGAATAAAAATAGTCTTTCAATTGAGTAATTCAGCCAGCTTTCCTCCGTTAAATCGATAGCCTCACATCACCCATCCAACTCCCGATTTCGCAATCTCCGATTCAATCCAAGCATTTAAAATTTGTTCCGCTTCGTTACTTACGAAGTACTGAAGTACTCTAAAAATATTCAACAATAGAAAGAGCTCTGTACCGTTCTGATCGTCTGACATATGTCCGTTTGGATCATGATAACTTTTTCCTACAAAGAATGCAGTAGATTGCTTGTCGAATAGATTGACGCTAAAATTGTATGGTGTATTGTGTGTTTTTGACTGAGCTCCAAGGCATAGTCATTGTTGATGGCAATAATTTAATGGAATCGATGATTGTAATAAAGAAGTGAGAGTTAAATTTTAATGGGATTGATATTTAATTGCCTATAGCTATAAATTTTCACGATTATTGTATCGTAAAAGCACAATTTGAAATGGCATTAACTCCACATGAAATAAGAGACGTAGAAGAAAGTTGTAACTTTTTTATGAACAATGAAACTTGGTTTTAGACGAAATTGAAAGAGAAAAAATGATTGAACAATAATTACAACAAAACTACTTATTTACAGACTTTATTGAATTCTAATTCTTTGGATACTTTTGTGTTGTGTAGGTAACCATAAATGGCCATGCGATGTAGAAAAACATTTTTTGTTGTAAATGTTTAAGTGTATAACTGTAAAACTACTATATTTATACGTAGAAGTTTAAGAGAAAGCATACCTACTAAAATCAATACTTATTGCAAAATCCATGTTTATAGTACCTTTATATAACAAATGATTATATTTAACACGTGCGCCAAACGTTTCCTGTATTTATAATATTTCAATTAATATAAAATACACCGTGTTTCGTGTTTTATTAACGCCATGTCTATTCATAAGTCACGTAGTGGTGTTAAAACTTAGGTAATACTGTGTTTTGAAATTTATGAATGAATTTATATATTTAATACGGGTCATTGATAAATTTGTCCGTTAGGATAACCTTCCGCGTTTGTTGCCCCGAATATTGATAGCTAGAAGTGATAAGTCTTTACAATTAATATGTTAATGTCGTTAGAAATATGAAATAGTGTACAAAATATACATATAAAGAACAGGAACAAACGACAGATCACAGCAACGAAAATGATAACGCAAAAATGCCATTCAAGTTTTTTGGTTAGAGTATGCATAAATTAGCTTTTCCATGCAACTTAATCAGCGTAGAAATTATCTTTTAAGAAATTTTCCTTGTCGCTTCAAAATTTTCAACCTCGTTTTCGCTCATTTAATGGACGTTTTCCTTGACTCAAACCAAATTTTATTTAAATCGGTTCAACGGTTAAAGTTTGAAAAGATCACAGATAGACATCCTTTCGAATGTATACATAATATTAATATGGATTTGTTTTACTGCATTAACATTTACTCTCAAACTGTAACAAGAGTTGTCAAAATAATAACGGGAATAATCGAATCAAATAATCGAATAATCATTCAAGCGTATTAATTTTGAAGTCCTGTATATTGGGTTTATGTTACAGTATAATCAAACTTTCAAATGGTACGAATGCGATGACACCATTAGAAGCCACGCATGGAGTCAAAGGCCATAATCGTGCGTAAGTATTGACATAATAGCCCATCTTTTATTGGTATCTGATAACCCATTTCCTTGTCTGACTTCTATAGCATTTGTGAGATAGCAAATAACTGTAATATACGCTAGTTTTATCTCTCATTCATAGATATTTTCTTCATTCATATTTTAAGGTCAAAACTATTCTGCATTATTCCATAGGAGAAGGGGACCCAAATTCCTTTATACTCAGAGGTTCGGGTCATCCGATTAATAAATTCTCTTCGACTAATCTATTCACTATTGCAATGGGATGGGCGTTCAAGAGTGGCCAACGTAGTACATTGTGTAAAGAACCATTAAAATCCAACTATCGGAAACAGGTTCCTTATTGCTGGACTTGAAGACAATGGCCTATCAATCTGTCTGTACCGGGAGGTTTACCAGGAAATGTTATTGTCAGTGAACTGAAGCCTGGCTTGCTGGAAAAATAACGGCCAAGTGCAGTTACCAGACGTAAGGGTAGCAACAGTATTTTATTCAAGGTAAGTAAATTCAAGTATTTCAATCATATATGACGTGAAAAAGTAATATGAAGTAAAGATGACAAGGAATAAACCAAGTTAAGGAGAAAATAAATTGTAATCCTGGGATTCCTCAAATCTCAAATACCCATTCTCTTTACCCATTTACGATGCACATGAAGTCATTGAAGTAATTACCTGTAACAAAGATAAATATTTATTAGCATTAAATAATCGGTATTATTATCATGCAAGATTCGATTGCTATGCAAAACAAGAACAAATCATTACGTAACCAAAGAAATATTTATTCGCTGACATCAGATCAAATATAGAGTGTATATTTTAACATAAATTAAATTCCATAGAGGATATTTTGTTGTTTTGCTGGCTATTGAAATTTGATGCGAACATCTACATCATTATCTTAGAAATATGGCCAAGTAATTATTTGAAAGCATTTTCCGAAGTGTCAGTAAACATTTTCCTCATTTCTCATTTAACAATGACAATAATTTGCTTAATGATAATGCTCGAGAGATATTTATCGAGTTGGAAATACAACGTGTATGTGAAATAAATTATGATTGCGTAGGCGTACAGTCAGTTAATGAATGAATGAACGAAAGAAACGTTTTTTTATTGACCACAGTCAATGACATACGCATTCATGTTTTGGTAAAGTGCGAATATGTTTTGGGTGTGGTGTTAACGGTTTTACTTATTCATATATAAAAAAAACCTACGTTGCGTCATTTTGACCCAAATTTGGAAATGTTGAATGAGTATCACATTATATGGAAGGTCTGATAAAAAACCTTTCTGAAAAAGGAATTTTGGTTACTTATACAATTTTTTGTAAGGTTGGAAAATGCCGTTGCTGCTTGAATCACTTGCAGTTTTATATTTGATTTAAAATAAAACTAAGTATGTGTCAGGACGTTTCGGATAGATTACAGCGTTCATAGTTACAGGTAAACTTATGTTTTGAAACGTCGGGACTACTGCGATGGAATCCATAAAAAGTAGTTGTAATTCACTGTTTAATATTTGCTTACGTGTAAGAAACCAGTCCATATAACTTCATCAGAATCATGTAATTTTTATAGCGAAGAACTGTCAAAACCTCAATAGATACTTTTAAACGACTTCCGAGTTAGATTTTTTTTTCTAAAGCAGACATGCCAAGTTCGTTCAATACTGGAATAACACAAGCTGTTATTGTTATATATTCTGTTACACGAGACGCTATTACTTAATTAAAAGCCTCATATCAAACAGCTGTTACTATGTTATTCTTTTGCTCTAAGCGTGGAAAAATATTCTCCAGTTATTTGTTTTCATTTCTATTATAACATAGTGTAAGTGTTATAGTACACTGTACAAGTACACGTGTAGATTTCAGGGTCAGAAGTGAGTAACTTCTACAATGACAGTACAATTAAGTTGAAGTTA
The DNA here is from genome assembly GCA_905163465.1 of Craniophora ligustri. Classification (NCBI taxonomy): domain Eukaryota; kingdom Metazoa; phylum Arthropoda; class Insecta; order Lepidoptera; family Noctuidae; genus Craniophora; species Craniophora ligustri. The sequence goes on from LR990963.1 coordinate 2,477,891, forward strand.
ATATTTTAAAATTATCTGTATCAAGCCAAGGTGGTGGCGTATGTGAGATTTATGTCTGCAAAAAAATTGGTGCACGTGATGGCGACAAAATGTCTTTAACGAAATAAAACTGTCGAACAAAGACAGCGTAACAATTATACAGCCTATCGGTCCATTATCATTTGTTTTTCGAAGTTATGCGAGTATTTATCACATGTTCAAACGGTGAAGAGAATCCCGGCATTTCCAGTGGCATTTCAAATCTGCCAACTGTCAATAGAATAGCCTGATTCCTATTAAATAGGACAATAGTAGTGCCCATAGTGGAACAGTAAATCCGTTGCTAAATTGAGTCCTCAAAAGCGTGATAAATGGTAAGGAAATTTTGCAATATTACTGAAGATTAACTAATAAATATAGAAACTTTAATTGAATTCAGTTCACTCCTACTTCATAATGCTTCTATCTATTCTTTATAATATGCGCAATGGAATAATTCAAATCATGCATAATTATGCGAGAACAGCTATTTAATTCAGAGATAAAGTTTATCTTATTACAAGCTTAGATAATGACGTAAGCGGTTTATGCGTCTTTGTTAGCAGATGGTAAGAAATTAACGGTTTTACTTTATATAATTGATATTTAACTTCTTCCTATATAAAGAGTTAATTAAATTCATTATCTGTTTACTCAGATAACAAAACTATCTGCATTTCTTTTCATATCAGTTTTCTAATAAATTATATTGAAATAAAACTACTGTTTATATAATTAAGTCTACCCGTGATCTTAGGAAGTCCGAAACACCGCGATAAAATCCGTCAAAAGGAGTTTCATTTCAATATCTATTATTCGTGGAAATGTAAGAAAGCCGATATTATGAACAGTATAAAATGACTATTGTGTTAAAACATAAGTTCAATATGAACAATTTAATGCTGTGAAATGTGCAGACCTCAAGACACACATTTCCCTGGAATGACAACACAAATAAGAAACGAGACATTCTACAGAATAATATTACTTACTTCTAATAATAATAGACTTACTTCAACGTATAAATTCTTTATGAAATTCAGACCGTGTACTAAAAACGTCGGTAATATTACAGTGTTAAATCAATCATTTATCCAATCAGGAGTTTTGTAACACAAAATTGGCACATTACCTGTCTCCGTTGAATCACCATAACTGTCGCTTGTTTTAAATAATTCATATCTCAATTGAAATCCACATAATATTGAGAAATATTATTGGCGCTTGGAAGTAAGTGCGTTCTGTTCATCTATTATGACTTTATTTATGCTTAACAAGACGTTATACAGTATACTTGACCAGTGCTGGTGCTTAATCGGCAATGGTTTTCTTAGTATTATTATCCTTACTAACATTATGAATTGTATTAATATCATGATCTACAATGGAGTCACCCAGTTTAATTGATAAGTCGTTTCTCATACTGTTTATCTAGTATCATTATTTGATATAGTTTTCATTGGTTATTGGACATTGGTTTATTGCAAGGCACAGTTCGGTCTCCTGTTATAACAATCACATTTGTAGGTTGATTTGGATTAAAAGTTATCACTTACAGTCCCAATTTCTTATAATTATAATAATTACGCGAATATGAAATAATAAAATAATTCTATTTTTTATAGATTTATTATTGTAGTATATGAATATTCGGATATAGGGAGGTATATGATTATACGAATGACCGTTACCATAGATGCTGTACAGAATCAGAAACGTCGAGATTAAAATAATATAAGCACACAGGCAATATACAGTACGTATACAGTTCTATCGTGTGTATAAAGACTAATAAAATCAAGTTATTAAAACAGTATGTGGCTGAAATCTCACTCTAATACGTGAGTACTATGCTTAACATTCGAAAACCATTAAACAAACTTATAGAGCACAAACTAAACTTGACAGATCATGTTGCTCGTAAAACTTAAGCCCAGTAATGGTTGTATCAATCAAGTGAACAATTATAGTGATGCAAACACCAGGTGGTCAGTTTTACGTAATAAAAATAGTTACATTAATATTAATGATTCACAAACTATGTATGTTAGAGTAGAAGTCGAAATATGTATCAGGATTTATTCGAAGCTAATTAGATAAAGTAGAAGTTTTATATAACAAATATATAATGTTTTTTAATTGGCTCATCCTGACCAGTTAGCTGCTATCGAATTGATTGCTTAATCTCTCAATAAAGTAAATAATTTATGTATTGTGCAGCTTATACCACTGACAAAATAAGAAGTCTCTAAACCAAAAGCATCTATACAAAAAAAATCTTATAATTGAAAAATAATAAATATTTTAAAGAATTCAGGGGAAATTGAGTGTGCTCATATTTAATGCTTATCACATATTGTGAGTAGTATGGCCGTCATAAGGTCAGTCGGTCGTCAACAGGTCAAAAAAGTTAAATTGGTGTGACTTCAGAGCGATGGATTGGCTTCCTCTTTGCTTCAAACATCCTGCTTATTAACAGTTGTAATTGAGTAGAATTGTTCTCGTAATCCAAATGACTCCTTTCACGCCATTTTGAGTTTTGTAATTTAGAACATAGAATGCACAATTATTGAAATTTTATCATTTGCGTCTTTCAACTACATATTTGCAGAAATTTTAAATTTCTATCACAACTACTAAGACAAGACATTATTCTTCAAATATATCCATGATAGAAGATTTAGTAATAAATTTAGCAAGTAATAAGTATATACTAGAATCCTACCTTAGTATTGTAACTAACACTTTGAACACACCAAAACATAAGATTAGTACCTTCGTGCCGCTTAAGATCACGAACTATAACAACATAGACATTGACACAGTTTGATCCGGTCCAGATAACTGATAAGAGTGCAATATAAAAAGTGATGGATGGGTATGAGAAATATGGAGAGACCGCTAAGCTAACCATGGATATTGTAAATCATATTCAATATAATGATAGAGATAAGTTTTCGTCTCGAGATAAAAGTTCATTGTTATATATATTATGAATAATTAATAAGATGAGGAAAGAAAATTCCTTTATCAAAATTTTGAGTTTGGGATAAGTTACACACTGTAAGATCGAAATATCGAAAAGTATAATCAAGTGACAGGTATTTTCAATGCAAATTTGAATCAAAATAGTATTTTAAATTATTGACCCTAAGTTCCTAAATTCTCTATAATAGGTTGTAATGATTAGGGTTCTCGGTATACTGCAATGAAAGACGATCAGTAGGTCAGTAATATTTTTTATATAAACTACTTAATAACTAAATGTTGAACCAATGGTTTCGGATAATTAATAATTGCAAAGATTGCGTATACAATATAAACTTATAAATAAAATAAACAAAATGCAAAAAGAATATCCTGCCTAGGGGATCGAACTTGCGAATGTGGCGTAGAGGTCGCGGTGTAGCACCTCTTGACCGTTCGTTTCATATGAACAGTGGCGAATATAATGACCGTAAGCTCGAACCGGCAAAGTTTATTATTTCGGGACTCGATATCCTGGATTAATGTCCGGGTAGGAGGTCGTTTCCACAAGCTGAGAACAATAAAAATGAGTCAGCAGTGTGGGAGACCTCCCAATTACGTCCGAAGCGTCCCGTCAGAAAAATGCAAACACTTACCCCGTTTCTTCCACAACTAGCACTCAAATATTAATACACTCAATACACATGAGAATAACTCGTATTAACTTTATTAAAAGTGTAATAATGGCTCAATTACCAAGCTAATAAAATTATCTCAAGAGCTAGCAGTAACACGACCGTCACCTTGCTTCTTTTTTTTTCATTCCCTTTATTTTTCCGCCACCGTCACTTGTCAAATCTCTAGTTATAAAAATTATCAAGTAAGTACATCGACGCCATCTATCTCAGGATTCTGGAAGTACTTCCTTGATCATTACAAGGTATTAATTTAATTCAGCAAATATTTTGAACGTAGAGATCAACAGTCTTAAACATTTCAGAATATTGTAATCCCACACCAGAACTAACAATATTGCAATATGTTACTCAACAATCATCTTCAACTTTGTCCAACTATCAGTTCCCATTAATTCGCATTTTGCTTTAGAAACTGGATCGTAACACCATATTCGGTAGGAACCGTTTGGTATCACTTTCTGCAAACCATTTATGGCTATGAATGCCTCATGAATTATCCGCAATGGTAATTTGCTTTTGAATTTTTTAACCACAATGCTCCAAGTAGCGAATTTCGTTAAGAAACTGGTTGGTATGCTATTCAAGAGCTTCTGTTTTGTTGCTATTACAAAAGGTATTGTAAGGCTTTTATTTTTGTTTTATGTCTGATGTCATCATTTATTCCGTTTCTTGAATTGTTTACATATGTAAGCAGTGTTTTATATGAATACTTAATAAGTCATAATACATTTACTTTACATATCTCTTTATCTTCATGATGGTCTGTAATTTAGATGCATTAGAAAAAAAAAGTACGTGAAAATTTTCAACTGTGATTTCATTTATTCATTGTTAATTTAGGTTTTTTACTGCATATTATTTGAAAAAGATCATATTTATTAAATAACTCGTCAGTAGATGTTGGCAATTATTCTATTGACACATTATTGACACCGAAAGTGAAACTACCGTTACACATGCCGATGAGATCATCAATGTCTACACGTACGTTGTTATCTAGCTTTATCTGTCTATCCTTGAGAAATCTCTTAACCATTGCATGGTTATGTTCATTTTCTCTTAAAAATATACAACTTTTATGCAATGAAAACTTAGAAAGGTCATAATGTTATACGCGTGTAATGATCCGAGTGAATTGAAACTTATACGTTGACTAAACAATCGTGGGAAAGCAGTGATACACATCATATATTTATAATCTACATTGCCATCAGTAGCTTAGAAACTTGTAAAAAAGTTTAAAAGTTTCTTAGCAACAAGCACATCATTAATTATCCTCAATTATATTATTTCCTTCGTCTAATAAGTTCTTTTATCAACATTATTATATTCGTACAGCAGATATTACAATTTATATTTCGTTCAAAATTCTGTTTCCATTCAAGCGAAAATCGTTAGTTTAAATCTATCTGAATTAATCAACCAGCTATGTAAGACGACTTCATTCCCACGCAAGATTTTATCTGGACCAAAGCATTCAATATAATTAGCTTGCTCAATTAAATCTAGATTCTAGAGATTCAATAGGCGGTAGGCCCAACATTGACTATGCGATTAGAAAATACATACTTCCGATTTTCTCTATTCAATAAACCTTTAATATGTAGGTGCATAAATATTAAAATCGTTAATTCTAATGCCTGCAATGACATTTAAATTACAAATGATTTTGCTATCTAATTAAATAACATTTTTAATATGTTTTTATTGGCTGTAAGTACATCATCATCAACCCGTTTGTGATCTAGTGAGGGTTGGTAGACTTCACTCGCCATAGAGAAAATTTCCTTCCCTGTGTAACTTTGGAACAGTGGGGTGATTTAACTGGTCTTTGGATTTAACTCGAGATCTTCGATTTTACAGTCCACTATTGGAGCTTTAGCTGTTAGTTGTATTTAGTTAAATATTCATCATGCTATAAATGTAACTAGGTCTATAACAAGAAAATTTGGTGGAGCTGAATGTTCTAAGCCTTCTAATAATCACATTGATACCACTCACGTCATGGTTGTAGGTAGTGTAGGGTTAGAGGTCAAGCCGGTGCATGTAAAAAAGGTAACTGACCCATCGCCCACTTGCGTGGCAGCAATACATTACCCTTCCTTTGCTTCGACAACTTGTGTAGGAGGTGAAACAGCTGATAAATCTACGGGTGATATACTACAATCATTTACATCTTTATCGGGGGACTTTAGCAGATTACTGCAAGATTTTTATTTAACCGTTTTGCTAGTTGGTTCCAAGGTTCTGTTTCGCTTAAACAGTTTACATGTTACGCTCATTAGTTAGTTCATATCTGGTTTCCTTATACGGCTAGTTCTCGGTCTTACAGTTGTTCAGCATTTTCATTCCCACAGTAAAATTTAAGAAGCATTGTGCCCTATAGTTTAACTTGAACGTTGCTTTCCTATTAAAGTTTTAAACCGTCTCTTAGTGAAGTCAAGTTTTAATAGTTCATGAATAACATCAGTGTGTTCTAAACTCTATCATAAATTGTTTTCACATTTATTTATAGAAAAGGAGGTAAGCATTTCCTATCCTAGAATATTTTATGCAGACCGATTATCACGTGCCATTTCAATCAATCACTCTGTACCTAACCATTATAGGGAATCTAGATTGATCATTCATAAATCATGAAAGAATATCAATTTAACTAATGATTTTTCGTAGAAGTATGGGAAGAACATTACTTGCTTATTAATGTGTATTTATAAAATAGTGTGTGTGTTTTATTAGTGTATGTTTTGTAAAAAAGAAAAGATACCTACTATAATATATTAATTATCTGTAGTTCGGAATCATTCCTATTTTGTAAGGAAAGTTATTTTCAATTAAAGATTTCATACTTTTAATTTAAATATTCAATTCCTAATAGGATATTAAAGTTTTATTATTATTATTTATTATGATAATAAACATGTAATTATTTCCCAACACAGTCATAAACTATGTCTGTATATAAAAGCCAACGGTTTTGGATAATTGGGTATCAATTAGTTTAAATTTCAGGAAAACAAATTGTCGTATCAATTTGGTAATAGAAGGTCGTCCAGAATTTTAAAGAATAAATTTTTTGAGTCATCTCATGGAAATTAGCTGAGTTTATTGTTGTTTACTTTGGAGACCTTGATGGAATCTATATCTATAGTTTTACATTAAATAATATTTAATGTAAATGTCAGATAATATGCGTCTTAATATAAAATATCTTCTTCTTTTGTTTCTTTATCCATCGTAATATTATATTATTTAATTTTATGTTTTTATATACGACGATTAACGGTTGGTGCACGGTCAAGCGGCTTCTGTGCCGCGTGTCGTGGGTGTAATCCCCACACAGAACAGAAAATTAATAGTGTGTATAGCCTACAGGTACTTGTTCCGGGCCCGAGTGTTTGTGCATTGTAAATATAGATCACTACAAAATTTGCTATTGCAAATCTACACTTGAATCCATTTTTTTGTGTTATATTCCTACTCTAATCTTCTGTTTCTTTAACACATTATGTGCTTTAAAGCCTCGCCCTTCAATAACGCAAAAGTTATAATCGCTTCTCATACTTCTATCAAAGCGAAACAGGCTCCAACATTCAGGTACAGATATTTTAATTTCGCGATAGTTCATCTTACTTATCTTCACTTACAATCTAGACACAAGTAGGCAATGTTAATTGGTGCCTAGAAAGTCTTGGCAGAAGAAGATTGCTGTGACCATTTACGTTTCACTTTAATTGATTATAATGAGAGTTTTTGTTAAGTGAAATTGTTGGTATTATGTATGTAAACGGTAGTTTCTGTTCAGGCTGCACAATTACACGCGAATTTTATCAACGGATAAAAAGTTCTATTTGGTGAGTCGTTTAATAATAAAACCTATATTATCAATTACTAATATTGTAAATGCGAAAGTGTGTTTGTCTGTGTGTTACCTCTTCACGCTTTAACCGGTAAAGCTGTCTATACATATAAATGTTTGTTATCGAGATAGCTTAAGTAATATTATTTTTATCTTTTATCGCGGAAGTTATTAAACTGATATACTAAAATTTTCTTTTTCATTCCTTATGTTACTCTTTCCAATTAGTGTTGGAGTTTCTACATAGAACCAAGAAGACATATTTCCTAGATTTATTATTTTTAACATTCCTGTTGGACTTCTCTCTGCTTCTATTTTAATAAAAAAAAATTAAAGGTATTATATAGGTATATTATCCAGCATTCAACTAATCATCATCAACCCATTATTGTCCCACTGCTGGGAACATGTCTTATTTAAAAGGGATTAGGCTATAGTCCACCAAGCTAGCCTACTGCGGATTGGCAGACATTACATGTCATCGAGAAAATCTCTTAAGCATGTAGTTTTCCTCACGATATTTTCTTTCACCGTTTGAGCATGTGTGATAAATACGCACATAATTTCCAAGTCAGGGGTGCGTGCCTTAGATTTGAACTCGAGACCTTTGACATCTCAGTCCACTGGTCACACCGCTAGGCTACTACAGCGTAGTTAGTATTCAACTAATATCTGTTATTATATATTTTACAGGAATGTTATTAGTCATTAAGCATATTATTATCAATCTCTTTGACGAATGTAGCTTAAGCCAGTTGACATGACTTTTATTGTTATTAACGAGCTTTAATATTGACTTATTTCTATTTTCAATTAGCAGAACATTTAGGTCCTAGACTGAGCTAGACCTAGAAAATTCCTCTACAATTTAAGATATAAGAACTATTTGGAAATGAAATGACATTTATTTCTATAAATACGAGTAGGTGTTCTTTTCTGTACGATCTCTGAGATCATCAAAAAGCCCAGGAATTATGGTCTATTTTAAAGTCCAGATGTAACATTAACCGACACACGAGTTTATCACCATGTCATTATAAAAAAAATTGCAAATATTTTATCAACCTAATTTTGTAACACAACTAATCAAGCTAATAAGACTAAACATGGACACGTTCTTACAAGGCAAATAAATTCCAACTACAGATAAGCACAGGAAATAAAACATCAAAGAAACTAGTGATAAGCTGACCAGTAACGGTCCTATTTGTAGATATTACGAAACCAACTTGTAACCGCGTGTAAGCTTGATCGATAGGGATTATACAAGTGTCTATTACATTAGGTACTGTATATAGACCGACTGCCATGTTGATATGGCTGTCGTAAAATGCGACTACTAAACGAGAGATTTAGGGTTCTATTCCCAGGTCAAGCAAATAAGTAAATAAATTAATAAATATTTCTGGACATTATGACACAGCGCCTCCTAGTTCCGAGCTAAGCAACGAGGCTTGTGTTGCGGATACTAGTTGAATGATACAATACATATATACTTTTTTGTAGTAAATATCATACATAAATATATCCATGACTCGGATACAAATGTTTATGCTCATCACACAAACATTTGTCCCTACCGGGATTCGAACCCGGGACCCATAGCACAGAAGGCAGTGTTAACTACCGCTGGACTAATTGGGTCGTCTTAATTTACTTACTTAATCCAAACTCCGAAAGAGGACCTTTCGGAGTTAGGATTCGTGCCCGGTTGGTGGGATTGGGAATACGCTCGCCCCCTATTACATGGTACCTTAAACAAGCCAACTAAATCTGGGTGTGCATAAGTACACCTCTGCCTTACCTTTTGGGAATGATAGGTGTGATGATAGATATTTGAAATTTAAAAGATTTAGGTTGATAAATTGTTGCTGTTAGAAAATTATTATTTATCGTCAATTCTTCTAAGGTGATGACATTTTAATTGAAAATTGAAATTGATTGTCTTTATTTTAGACAAAGGCTGTCTGATAGAAAGCTTCTAAGCTATTAATTCCAGCTTTGTTCACATTCAGACAATAATTAATTAATTAATTAATAATTTACACAAAATATTCGATGAATATTAAAAGTTGCCTGCAAGTTAGAAGTTAAGTGTATTGTTTTATATTCTATATATCAATTGTAAAAATACTGGTAATTAAATTAAATGAAATTAAGATACAAATGTTCGCTACGTGGTATAGCACATAATAGTAAAGCTTATCAATTAATGCTAAACAAAGGAAAAGAGAAAATCAAAAGATTCTGACAAGAAATCCATTGCAGAAAATAAATACTCCTATCCTGACAAGTTTCTAGCATCAATACACTTTTTGGAGAGGGCCACTTTTTGAAAATTCTAAACAACTTGTAATATTCTGAAGTTTTATTTGACTCTTAACATAAAATGCTATATTTATAGATATCAACATTATAACACCAATGCCAGAAATTCTTGTACTAGGTATATTTTATTCAAATTAATATTCATAATTATATTATTCCAAGAACAATACGAAAGTTACCATTTCCACGTAAATAATTTTACAACAAATATTATGGGCCATAATAATCATAAGACAGAAATAGGTATTTAAATACAACTTTATGCAATACTACACCTAATAGTGAAAGCCAAGCGAAATTGAAGGGTTGGGAAGCTCAATATTTTATACGTATTACTGGATTTCTCTACCAATGGTCTTCGAAAATAATTTATATTTCGATATTGCATTAGAGCGTTTACACACCGTGTTCAACGTTGCAGCGACTGTATAATACAAATTTAATTAATAAAATGATAACTGGTAGTGTTAGAGTAAATTATACAACATATTTTTGAAAGCTTTCAATAAAAAAAAATAAAAAAAAAATATTTATCTCAATAATTTTAATGAATGGTTGGTAGTGATGAACATCATAATGATCTTATGAAAAAAAAAACATTACAACATTGATATGAAACTACTTTTTACGAATTTTATTGTGGTTTATTGATATAATTTTAATTGCGATTTTACGCATGGTTCCGGGCAGATTCTTTTATGAATTTGAAAGATAAAGATTACAATAACATCAATAAGAAGGCTTATAAATTAAATAAAAAGTAGTTAATCTTCAACGAGTAGGTAATATTCGCATAAATATCGAAAATCAACATCATTCGAAGTGTGCAACGACTTTTTATTGCAAGCAACTTTTTAAATTACACAAATTATTAATTCCCTACACAATTAGCCCTCTAAAACAGCAATTAGAAATTAATTCGCTGCGACGACGATCCGTTCGTGTGAAAGCCACTTTATCTATAACTCGTTAACGGTATGCATTCAGATAGTCAGCAGCCAATTTATTACGCCGCGTATCTGTTCCATCTGGATGTATTGATAGCAATGGAAGACACGACTTGGTACAATGAGGAATTATTTCAAATAACGGACGCTAGACTGACTTAATGGTTGACAATGGATTTGCATGATGGGAACTGCGTTGTTTACTTTGGTCGTTACTTTTAATTTTCGATATAAGAACATTGTAACTTCAAAATTATAGAAAAAGGTATGAGCAATAATAGAATTGGATAGGCGTTGATATTTTGATGTGATCAAATAATTATCTAAGAGGCTGTAGCTAAAAGTATCAGTGAAATGGAAAGTCAGAGGTCCCAACCCAAGGTATTTACCTCTGACTTTTCAAATATTTATCACATGTATTTCAACGGTGAATTTAAAGTTGTGAGGGTCAATAATTGGGTTGATGATGATGAAATAATTATTTTATTTGTAGACTTAAATTTGCAAAGATCGGTTGGCTGAATTGGCAGAGATCTTGGCCACTGGGGTGCAAATATTATTCAAAGGAGACCATGCACTGATAAACACAATGTGAGGCGGACTCCAACGAGATGGACAGACAACCTATAAACATAGTATGCGGGCGGAATAGTAACATAACCGGTCCTTATAAAACTCTGTTGGGGAGAGATGCTTTCGTTAAGTGGTGGATGTTCTTAGGCTTATATAGTTATCATGATTGGCTAATACACACATCAAATAACTTGGAAATAAATAAATATATCGCCTAATATAGCACCATCTAGTTCTGAGCTTAACGAGGCTTATGTAACGGATGGATACATAATATAATATAATATAAATACAAGCTTATCACAAAACTATTTGCCTCTACTGGGACACTTACCACAGATTGATACCTTTTAATACTGCTGCGTTAATTACGTCGTTGATACTTTCATGAACAAGACAAGATGAACATACATTTGTAAGTATACGTAACACCAATTGCCATGCAGTTATTTGTTGATGTACGACCATGTCAATTGTAAGCCTCTTACTATGTAAACAAATAAACTGCCGTGCTTGTTTTAGCGATAGTTCAAGGGTATTGGCCGAAGCCAGCGCTTTTTGTTATGTAAAATACTAAATAATAATTGAGTTTGCCGTGTCCATTGGCTTCATATTCTTCGGTTTAGAAGTCTCTTAGTTTTTGTTATCAGGTTGAGTGCAAAGTGTGAACAGAAGAATTTAATAGAAAATACCTATGAAACGAAAATTTATGTCTGTAAATTTTCATACATCTATAACATCCAGCTCTCACACTGATTTAAAACATTTCAAACAGAACAAGCAATTAGAAATCGCGAGGCTACCTACTGTTGGGTTGAAACTTCAATAAACCCAAGTTATATGATCGAACATTAAAAGTAGTAATAACATTTTCTTTCCATGTTCAAAATTACACGAAGCATTTCTATAATTGACATTTATCTTGGTAATTTCTATCTTCAAACATACTACTCTTCATTCCTGAAGCTTCTAGAAAATTTCAGATGCTCAGGGCAATGAGTGTATGTACTTTCTCCAACACGATTTGCCGTTTTATATGAACATTTATATCTGCATAAGCGGTCTACATCAGCAATAGTATTAGTTTCTCTAAAAAAGTAATAAGTCATTACGACTGGAAATAAAAATAGAATACGTAGATCAGTTATCTTCCCGTTTAAGTCGTAAATGTCAACTGGGTGATGGATGACTAGAAATTAACCCATATATCTAATAGGATGATTGTTTGGGAACGGCATAGCAGCTACTGCTCAAAAGTTCACATTCTTCACAATAACACGTACTTACATTAGCTTTGGTACCTACTTCACTGTGTTCTTTATCATTGACTTGAATATATTTAGTTAATCACACACAGTGACGCTGTGTACCATCCATTTTAGACATGAAAATAGTAGCTTAAAGTCTAACTAGAAGTTTAGAAACGGAGTTTGATTGACTTTTGACAACACGCGATTTATTATAATAGGTGGATAGGAAGTTCAGTTTTTGAGAACAGAATTTTATTTGGAAATTTGAAATTTATCTACTCAAGAGGTCAAAACGTACTAAGTCAAGTATTATCGATTTGATTGTTTTTATTGATTTGTTTCAGTTTTTATAAAAGGAAATATACGGCAGCGTGACTAGAAGTACAAAATATACAAGTAAATAAAACACCAGGTCAGAGCAAGCCCTGTCTGTCCAATGTCCAATGTCCAATGTCCAATGTCCAATGTCCAATGTCCAATGTCCAATCTGGCAATTAAACTGGTTAATACTAGATATTAGAGAATCAGTACTGCAGAAGTATCAATGATATAAAACAGTATTGCCGGCCAATAGTAATTAATAAAGTTTCACTTTGTGTTGAAACCGCTTGTGGTTCTTCATCTCAGAAAGGAAAGCAAGCTAAAGCAAGTAACTCTTGTTTCAAACATTAATAAACTTAACGCAGTCTTGTTACAGAGATATTTATTAACTATAATGTAACATTAATACTTTAAGCTGTTGAAATGAAATATTATCTTTTGGCACGATTTCTGATGCTCATGTTCAGGTTGCATCAACAGTATGTGGAATGGGTACTGTGTATATTAATGACTAACATAGCACTATAGAGAGAGTATCTTCTATTATATTTAAAAGACTTTACAGCATTTGAGGACACATGACATCTATAGTATTGACAACAGTAATAAAATTACTTTTCATATCTCATAAGTACATATTTAGGTCACCACATACAGTTTTGCTATCAAACTGCTAACTGCTTTTAGTAACGGTATCAACAATTATTGTATAGCCTTTCCTGACATTTTAAGAATATTCTTAGACGTTCTAAGTGGTTTTCATAATTAAATGTCTGTCGGAAGGATTAACATAGATAAAGAAAATTATTCCTAATTTATAGTCAAAGAAAATGACAGTCAAGTATATTTACTGCACATTAATTGTTTGAAGTAACCCCCGCAGATGGCAGTTGGCACATATTTTGCTTAAAATATTTCTTACTAAAAAAACAATGTATGAATTGCTTATAAAACGTTCATGCAGTCGTGCCTGTTAATATGGCTTAGTAGCGGTTTCGCCCGAATCTTCTTCGCCCGAATCGGGCGAATGAACTACTTTCAGTATTGAATAATTTTTAGGGCCGGTTTCGCCCGAAACAAATTTAATAGCGGGCGAATCAGGTCAAGTAAAATTTTGTAATGCACTATTCGCCCAAATACTATTATATTATTATGTTTAGTGCAAATGTCTTAAAATCACGAGATAACTTTCATTGAGTTCGGAAAACAAAACACTTTCAACTTGAGTAAATGACATAACAAAACATACCATCTTGCCTGTTGTCCCCAATAAATCAGGTACAGACTGATGTACACCCACATTTTACAAGATTTGTTTAGGTCGAATGTTATAGGGGGAACCTATTACCATCAACCGGGTACGAATCAAAAGCCTGAGTTGCTACTAATAATTTCATAGAAAAACCCAATAACACTTTCCTCGACTTAGGAATCGACGCCAAGACCTCTTGCTCAGTAGTCGCTCGTACGACCACTAGATGTACAAGGCAGTCATCTATTTTTGTTAATGACTTTTCAACATTACCTCAAGTCTTCTCAAGTTTTATCAGAATGCCTATCTAAATAATTCAATACGGAAATGAGAACAAAGCATAAAATTACGCAGCCGTAGGTAGTATTCAAATGTTAAACGATGAGGAAACATCAATCATATTGACTACAAAACAAATCAAACGATTTAAAAACAAACCTGATTTGGACTTTAAATACGTACAATTTCCACTTTTACAAGACCATCACACACCCACATGACACCGTATACGCGCATTGTAATCTAAACAAGAAAGTGGTTACTGTGCGTTTTGTTGAAATGTTTTGAGGTACAGCAAAGGCCATGCTTGTATTAACAGACCATGCATCCTTCCCTTTAAAGGAAACTGACCTTAAGTTGCATTAATAATTGCATGTGATAGTACTTTACGACGCATAAACCAATGATGTGTTAAACAATAAATGAGGAGTTTTTATATGTGTAAAACCTCCAGCATTGAATTATTTATTACTCAGGTCTGTCCTTGCAACCAATTATACTAATGTTGTATGGATTTCAAAAAAAAGTTGTTGCTTTTAAGAGACATTTTACAATGATAAAAACTGACTGAGGTTATTTATCCCACAATAAATTACTGAATTATATCATCATCATAATATTGTCCTGATGCAGGGTACAGGGCAGGGACAGATTAGGATTATTATCCGACATTCTAGCCAATAGCGGGTGAATTGTGCCAAGATTTTAGACGCCATTAAATCTCTAAGGCGTTTAGGCGTGGAGGTTCTCTCAATACGTTTTCCTTCACCATTTGTGCAAGTGACAATTAAGCAAGATTCTTCTAAAAGTCAATGGTGTCTGCCTGGTTGAAACTCACAACCTTTAACTTCACAGTCTATTCATACGATTAGACCAGATTTTGATTATGAAAAGAAAGTTATTGTACTAAATATCCTAAATATATAACTGCTACTTATAATCAAAAGTAAATATAAGAATGAGCCTGCTCTACCGTGATTAGTAAGTCTACTTTCAACAACGAATAGTAATGAAGTGACGGGAATGCAGTAAAAAAAGAACACACAAAACTAATTAAGGTTCAAATTTTTATTACCTTAACCACACAACAGGTGTAGATTACTACGTCATAGCCCAGCAAGGGATATTGAACCTTAATGATAGTAGGCTCGCAGAAAAAAATAAAATAAATCTTTATAATAATACTTATTGGATCACGATCGACCTCTTTGCGTTTGCGAAGCCCGAGGGTGTAGAATATGATGAAGTGCGTACGCATGCGTCGAGTAATATCGGGTTGTGAGAATTTGTTCTCCGCTCTTATTTATTGCTTTTTGACTTGGTTAAGTAATGTGATTCTGTTTTTTTATCTAGCTGTGAGTTCATTTTTGCTTAAAAAGAATCAGGTCAAACTATAATTTGATGCTATAAGGTACTATTTGAATGAAAAAAATGTCGCCAAAACGGTTAATATAGGATTAAATTATTATTAACTCGTTTACTGTCTCACAGCTGAGCGTGGGTCTTCTCACTTGGGATTAAGCGCTAGTTCAATGCGGGTTGGCAAACTTCACATGTCCTTGATACAATCTTTCAGGCATGCAAGTCTCCTCAAGATCCTCTAAGACTGGAACAAATACGCACGTAGCTCCGAAAAGTCAGTGGTGCGTGCCTGGGGCTTGAACTCGAGACTTTTTTTCACAGTCCACTGGCCA
Organism: Craniophora ligustri; assembly: GCA_905163465.1. NCBI lineage: Eukaryota > Metazoa > Arthropoda > Insecta > Lepidoptera > Noctuidae > Craniophora > Craniophora ligustri. The sequence continues at coordinate 2,494,077 of LR990963.1, forward strand.
CACCAGCTAGTTAATAGTAATAATGGGTGAAAAATAAACTACATCCGACATCAAACGGCTAATAAAAGAGAAATATACAATAGGATTTTTTGCATGGGTTTTAAGAACTAAGAAATTTGGCACTCACGATCGTCGTTTGGCCATTAAAATGATTTGCAATTTTTTTATAAATTATTACTTAGTCATGTAGTAATTTATAATAAAGAGGGATTAACGGTGAAATCGCACAAATCCAATGGCGCCGATGTCTATATAATCTCACACATTTCCATCAGGTACTGCGCCAAGGCAGAATGTTCCTGTTTTTTTTTATGTTAACGGTTTATTTATTTTTAATTGGGGTTTATAAATACAATACACTACTTTAATAAAGCCGTTATCCACGACTTCGTCCACTTAGCATTTAACAAATAATATATTTTAGCAGGAAACCATTTTTTTATATACCCTTCTGTTACTCCTTGAAACATCGACTACATACCTGCCAACAAGATTTGTACTTGTCGTTTTGCAATGAAGCTGGAATAAAAATGCCAACAAAGTAAGTAAGAAATAAGTTAAAATTGTTTTAATCATATTAATTAATATATCTGAACATCATGGCACAGCGCCATCTAGTTCTGAGCTAAGCAACGAAGCTTATGGAGATGGTTGATACACTTCTTAGGTGGATAGATTTCTTCCATAGGAAATCTACATATATTTGTACGTAATTGTTATACAGTTAAATAATAAGTAAGTAATTTGCAACCTTGGCGATTTGTTTTTATAACCAACAATGACATTGAAGTAAAAACAAGATTGCCCTTCGCAAAACATAATTGAACGTTTGAAGGAGAAAAAAGTGTTGCCACCGCAATAAACGCTAACGAAACAATTATTTGGTAACTAGGTAATTAAATTTTGACATAGCGTGACGCATGAGGTACTAGTTTTAATTATAAATTATGGCAATATGTAAAAAAAGAATTTTGTTCTTAAGGGCAGTAAAGAGTACAGAATCAGATACAGTGACTATAGATTTTAAATCCATTGTTTTTAAGATGTTAATGATGTAGAAATGTAAAGAGATTTTGCTGAAACGAAATAAAACAGTTCTCGCGTTGTTGAAGCTTAAGATAAAGGTATTAACAAAGATTTACAATGGTAAATACAGAGGCATTTAATTCAAATATTCAGTTGAGTTGAAATAAAAACTTTCTTAAATAAATCAATGCCCAACTGAGGTTTATTATTAAAAAATATCTCCATTAATAGAGCGGTCATACAGAACTTAGATTGTTCATTATAAATTGTTGGTTTAAACGCAAACCATTCCCGGTAATCAATAGTTAATTCTTAGCAATAAATTTTGTTACTACAGGACTTCGATGAGACAAATTGCCTCAAAAACAATACATAATTTCAACCTTATGAATTTGGTATAGAGTTCGGTTTAGATTGTTTGCAATGGATTGGTTTACAAGCCTTAATCTGTAGATTTTAATGCTTTCTAAATTATATTCTCCCGTAGTAATGAAAGGTGCATGTATCTGATGGTTTAATTTGGGTCAGCAGATACTGTGGTACTGGCCGGTGGTTGGCTTGTCGGAAGTTAGGTATAAATTACAAACTTTGTTGATTATTATTTCGTTTTCATTGTATAAGTGTTCACTTTCTTCTTCAAAGTCGCCTTTTTCTAGTTCATTATAAGAGTCTGTTTTGTTTTCTTCAAAAGGAATTTCACTTCAAGCCAAAGCTTCAAATTTTGTTTTTGTATCACTATCACTAATTCACTTTTTAAATAACCTAATCAAACAATTTGTTATAAATTCAGCTAAAGCCCAACAGGCACATTATTTATATTATTTAATAAAACATTGTTTTGATTTTCACTTTGATACATAAAAATGCATATTCACTTATTGCCAAACAAATTGCACATTACAAATTGTTCACTAATCACATCAAAAGATACTACATACTAAAACATAGATTAAAATTAAACAAAATAACACATCAATATTAAAATGAAAGTGTGTTGCTATAAAACCCACAACAGTGATAATTATAATTTCTCAAATTCGTCTCTATAGGTCCCTTTTCAATTAGCGGTGTTTGAAACACAAAACTCTGGCAGATGGTATATATTTTTAGCCCTTTTTTGTATCACTTTTTATGGTATTGACAGGTAACGTAAGACTATTTGATCTTATTTTGATATATTGTTCGTAGATAGAAACACCGAATGAGAGATTTTTAAGCTCATTTTTAAAGGGATCAGTTACGTGTACGTTTAAGTAAAATTGTTGAAATTGACACTAGTATGGAAGAAGGTATATTTGATAGTTTTAATTCAGCAATGATTGAGGGATCAAATTCTCTGCCACGGGTAGCTGTTTTGATTCCTGTTTTTTTTACATCCACAATACAGGAGTCTGCTTGCATAAATATCAGATAATGACTCTATAATGTAATAATATAATATGTATCCGGATATACAGCGCCATCTAGTTCCGAGCAAGGCAACGTGGTTTATATACAAAGATATTTTAATAATAAAATATTTTGGTTTTTGTAAATTAATACTTATTTCATAATGCAGGTAGGTATATTTAGATAATGAAAGGCAGTCTCAATACTGCTTTTGGGTGATTAAACTAAACTTTATTTTCAACAGAAATAAAAGTAACAATCTTAACAATTAAATTAGCAATAGATGAAATACTAGTGAAATTTCCAAAAAAATACAGTCAAAGTATTTTGACTTTTCAAGCCAGTCTAAGTAAGAACAGTAAAATTAAATATATCACAGTAAAATATGGTGACAACAGAACTTTTACGGGGACCAATTCTTGTGTCAGGCTGTGTCGCTGTAACCAGTAAACACCGATGAAAAGCATCCTGATTAGAGTGACCAAGTCTTGGCTTATATTTAGATGGATTTAAATCATAAATAAATAATAATAAAGCAATGGTAGTAAATTAGGGTAAATAAATAATATTTATAAATACACCATTGGAAATTTAGAGTGATTACTTTATAAGTAAGAAAAAATTTATAAAATTCTTATCGTCGTATTATTTCTACGTCATTACAATATATAAAAAAATTAAAAGATTATTTTTCGCTAGATAATGTCTAATTAAAATACGTACTTATATTAGACACGGTAAAATTCACTTTCGATTAAAATGTCCCTATAGCAGCATGGGCACCCTCACTCAAACCTGCTGCTGTAACCTTACCATAATGGACCCTATCTTCTCTCACTCTTACTCTAAATGAGCGTAAAGGATGGAAGATCAATTCCGTACGCCCACGGGACTCCCGTGGCTCCGAAGATCTCGATTCAATTAACCATGCAGTTAATGCGACGTTTACTGTTAAATTTTATTTTTAATTGTAAACTCTTTGTAATTTCGTATTGATTAAGAATGTCGATTAATGATTCCTGATTAAGGTTAGTTTAATTTACGAAGCTTTTCCAGTTCTTAACTGAATTCCGAAAGACGAAGGAGGATTTATAACTGAAGCATAATCCCGTTAGTGTCCACAAGTGTTATTTTGACAATCAAAATAACACTTGTGGACACAAAATCAAGGGCTGTAATAGCCTACTGAAATGAGAACTCAACGATGTAGAGTTCATACCCATTCCATAAACTACTGATTTTCTTGAGTTATGCGAAGTATTTAGCTCAAAAGGTGACGCGACACAATAAAACAGTGAGGATTCTTGCATAAATGATAAATATTCTCAGCAAAGTCTATGAACACGTACGTACAACGTGCTCAAACCGCAATGCCGCCAAAGAAAGAAAGACATAACATGGCGACAATTACAATGGTGTAATAAATTGGCAGACAAAAAAGAAGCACTAAAATCTCCGTTCTGCATTTGTCTGATTACGAGTCACGTGAAGAATGTCTTATTTACAGTGGACGATTGTTTTATTTAAGTAATTAGAATTATAAAATAAATTTGTATTGTAAACCCTAATTGAATATATCCTTATCATGTTTTCACCATCTATGATGTCAATTTAAACTCAATTACTTTGAGTAAAGAGGTTAAATTGACATGTGCATTCAGTACAAAACTTCAGATTGCATTTTACCGTCTGTACCAAATTGGTCACATAAAAACTCAATAGAAACCCAATTTAGATATTTTTTGTTACAATTAACTGCAAAAAGAATCTGTTTACGAAAATTTACTATATGGTTGAATAATTCTTGAGCATTTAATCAATACTCGTAACAAGTGATACTATGCATATTTACAAGTAACTTTATAAAAATCCTACCGGATTGATGCAAGCAAAAAGGTCCTCATGAATTATTTACTGCGCATTAGTAGCGAATCTACAAGGGTTTCTTGTTTTATACTACGCTTGGTAAGCAAATCGTGGGCGACAAATTGCAGGATGACAGTACAGACTCCAAGAAATCGTTTGATAAAGCAAGTCTAAATAAAATACTTCAATTAACGTTCAGACTTGTAAGCCCTCCATAGACCACAATCTTATGACTCATAACTTTCAAAGAAAGATAACTAATATACCAAGTCTTTCAATCCTGTACCAGCATGGTAATAAAGTTCAACTTGAACTGAGAAACCTTTCAGAAAACCCGTTACAGCAGCATACACATCCTTTAGAGCACTAAGAAAAATATTCAAACGCTGATTGAAATCGGAACTTTCCAACAAGTCACTTAACTTACCTCATCTGATAATAAATAGAGAATTTCAATTGCAACGGAGCGTTCAATGTGAAACGTGATGAAGCATACACTAGTCAGAGTATTTCAAAGCTTTTTATAAATCTAAGTGAGATACATTACACTATAGAAATGCTAATGTAAAAAGCAAACGATAAGTTGGAAGCAGGTGGGTGTTTATTTCGTTTTAGTCCCTTTAAACGTCACGTTTTGATGTTTGAATAAGTGTCTGTTGTATGAAATACTGTCTGACTTATCCAGGTCAGTTGACCAAATGAGTTGTCAAAATTCCGAAATGTGTGACTTCGAAGTTGAGATAATATGAATACTTGAATTCAGGTCAGCACAGTAGTGTCACGATTTTGTAAAGATCTTTATGTGTATTTATATTTGATTTTTAATTAAGATTTTCTACAAAATATGAAAAATATTTTTGACTATTTTGTGTAATTAGTCTTTATAATAAAATAGTGATTGTAAACGGGATTTATTACATGAAGTTATGATTGAGTTATCAAAAACTAAACATAGAATAATTTTAATGGAAGACATTTATGAGAGTCATATATCATCAATTTATCGAATCGAAACGGATTTAATTTATATAAACGAGTTGCATTAAAACGTAAATCCGGATTTTGAATTAAATAAATATAAACTTCAGCAAGATGTTATAACTGTATTGCAAAACTATATAATGATAGTAAATTATAGAAACGTTTCTGGCAATAATTTAATAACAGTATCGTTCATGGTGGGTTAGAAATAAAAGATGTACAGGGTATTGACCTTTTTGTCATTCAAAAGGAGTTAAAAAACAATATCATCTCAGAAAAAAACACAACTGAACAAAATTGTTTATAACAGTGCTTGCAAGCGATGACATAACTTTGAAATTACGTGATATATCACTATTTGCGCAATTAGTAATAAAAACATACGTAAATTATGTACAGACTATTCCAACAACGGTAAATGATGGCCCAATAATTGTCTAGTCTTTTGACAATCGTTACTTGATTATGTTAAAACAAGTAATTTTGTTATAAGATTAGCATTGATGGAAAAACATTTCTGCTCAAGCAAAAACAAACAACAAATTTAAAGACGAGTAAATCTTACACTAAATGGCACAATTCTGATCGTCTGATTGAATTGAATTTTCTGATTGATTGAATTTCTGATTAGTAGGAGTAAGTAGTAAGTACTTGAATCGTAGACTGATAGCAAAACTGCTTCCCTGGGTTCGCTTCTTGTTTTTCTCTTGGCGTCTTTTATAGCACCTTTATCAGTAAGAGTACTGTAGAAAATATAATCAACAGCAGCATTTTATTAACTTCCTCTCAATTAATTTAATTTTCTAGTTGAGATCTGAATCGGTGTTTATACCTGCAAGTTTATGAATAATCGTATATTTTACTCCGGGTATATTATCTGACGATAGGAAGGCGTTTGAATCTCTATTATAATTATTTACCTACATTTCTCAACCAATATGAAATGGAATTTCATCGCAAGTTATTTAAAGTGGCTTTTTAAAATCCATTATCTATTTTAGGAAGCGTAAAAGTAAAGTTGGGCAAATATTAACTGAACAAATTAGAGGGGTCCGCCACCATTTGTTTAGGCACAAACCCTCTTTTGTCTTACCCCATCTGTTAGCACAACTATCAGAATTGATGGAACATTCACAACAGGTTCTACCGCATCTATATGAATACTTGTTTTAAAGACTACATTGACGGCTTTTCCCCGGAGTGTTTAAAAAAGAGAACAAAATGCAAAACATCTTTAAGAGCATTAATTACATTCTTGTTTATTACGATTTTATTAGTCGTAAAATAAATTTTCATGGTCATGTAAATCGATTAGTCGTAAATATGCTCAGTAAGGATATTTTCGAATATCATTAAATAGAAATTACTGTTTTTCCAATACTATATGTTTACTTCCGACGATATATATTCTCTAAAATTCTTCACTAAGTAAAATAATGCATCATCGAAATAGTAGGTTAGATAAGTCTACGGTGTTGCAATGTTAACTTTATGTAGTGAATGTCAACAATACCACTTGGTAACATATACTAGCATTTGAAATATCATTCGGCCAATTAATGCTTGGTTGGTGCTGGTAATAATGTATATATGATCTTATTTATAGAGAATGTTGGCTTGCTTGAGTAATATTTCTAGACAACAAATTTCTTTTTACCTCAAATCAAATAACTGTTCTATAAAAATATTTTTTTTGTAACCAATGTCCTAGTAAAGAAATAATTTCAACATTAACATGGATTAAAACAAAAACATCAGAATGTCCAGTTTCGGAAACCAATTTAAATATTTGATGAAGGCTTTAAATGTTTGAATTTTAATGACTTAAATAATTAAGAAGTGTAAATCATTGGTCTGGCTAGAGGTATTTATTGAGATCAATATTCTAACATCCTTGTTGGAGATAAAATTGCTCTAGTTGCTTAGGTCGATGTCGTTTTAGGATCAGTAGGTAAATATTATTGGTTTCATAAGATTTTTAATAATTTGGACGATAATTACTAGTGTCCCGGAGACAAAACACGACTCCTTTGTCATAACCATCAGGTAGGAAAGGTAACAGTATCGCCACTTCATTAAAAGCGTGAAAAAAATCTAAGGGTACCTGTCCCTAAAGGTTGAGCACACAATCTAACGGCCCTTTTGTTGATAATCGGTGAACCACACTGAATGCTCACGCTCCGATGTGATACTGGCTTTATATGTTTACAGATTATGGGAGATTAGGGAGGCTTAACGGGATGCTGGGGTTAAATATAGGAACAAATTGATAGAAATATGGAAGTCAGTATAATACTTCGTCGATTGTGGAGAAATTTTATTGATTTGGTCCGTGGCAGACGTACTACGTATGAGTAGTAAAAGATCGAACTTTACTGCCAGTTATTTAAATTTGTAACACTATAGAAGTGTGACACATTAGGGAAATTCAATATAAAAGCTTTAATCGAATATGAGGTTATCAGCTTTTCTTTTTAATCCACTTAAGTAAGCTGCATAAAATTTTGAATCAGGTTAATCTGCTATGGATTGAGCAAATCGTTTATAAAATGTTGTTACTACATAACCCAAATATTGAAATCATATAAAATGATGATTATCAGGTTCTTTTTTAAACGTTTACTTCACGCAGTATTTTAAGCTTATTCTTATAGATAGTAGAAATATATGGGCGAATATATTCACTAAATGTTTCAAGTCACTTTAGCAGCAAGATGATTGAATAATATTTGCAGAGAAAAACTAATTTAAAGTTTCATTCTTACACATTTGCACATTAAATTTTTACTTGGCAATCAAAATTAAGAATCAATAAGATACAATATACTTACTTCATCAATGACAAGGATACAAAACGTTTAAAGTGAGATTACTTATAAGTTTATTTTTATTACCGTGGGTAAAGCCGATCGAAACGATGCCACTAAAAGTATTACATTAGATAATCTTGTAAAGAATCTGTCAATAATACGGGAATTAAACAGCTTATTATAAAACGATGCACGGTTCAATTTGGTTGAATAGATTATGGGAAATACAATTTTGTAATCAATTTTTGTAGCATCAAAATTATTGGTGTGAATAAAGAGGGCTTAGAAATGATATTGTAAGTAGGTATTTATAATGTGCTTTTAAAATATTTTTATTATGACGTCTATAATTTTGAAGTTATAATCGTTTTGATTTACAAAACGTCATGCATTCGATATCTTTTGCATGTAGGTAACACGAACAAAATATTGTTGTAAACATTGTCATTTTCTGATATGCACCATTCAAGTAGTTGGACAATTTGAAAAAACCCGAAAAGCAATCCTTATTTAAGGTACAGATCTGATGATTTAAAAACATCTATCAATAGCATACGCGTGATCCACAATATTGACAGGCACGTTCCAATCGAGTGATCAGAAAACAAATCAATCAACTTTCGAATTAGATTTTAAAATGGAAACAAATGCCAGATATACAATTTAATTAATATCGAAATCCTACGCAAGACTGCAATTAATACAGCAGCTTTATTTCTTCTGGTTTGTGCACCCCTTGATGTCTGGCTTGGAAACTTTCACCCTCTACATGCATATCTCGGCATGTCAAACCATGACAGAGATACGCAGAGAGAGAGAGTGGATGTCCAAGTATCATGGTATTTAAACTAGCCACCACTATCTTTAAACTAGCAATTACTAGCTTTGAGTACTGCCGACAGGGTCTATCTTAGGTCCCGTTGGGAAAATGCTTAAATTTTAACTATCTTGTTACATAAGTTATACAAACTGCTTGGTAATATGTTTTTTACAATATAATCATACAAATAAGTGTGCATATTAATTCAATGTTTATGTGTACAAAAAGAGGTTTTTGAATAATGTTATATTATTGAAATTTGCTTATTTAATGCATTCAAAGCTTTCATAGGTAGAAACTAATAGATTCTATATTCGCTAATCTGTTCTTGAAACATTAATTTCTTTTTTATCTCTAAACATCAACGTATCGCATTTAATAAAAAGTTGTTGAACTTAGTTTTAATACTTCCGCACATTGTTAATCGAAGTCAAGGTCATCCCAAAGTGACTCTACAATGACTATTACGTCATCACCATCTCAGACTGATCATGACAAATTACTTTTAGATGTATCGATCATCGAAATTCATTCTAACTGTTGTTTAAATATAAAAACATGTACAGGTGTTACAGTGGAAGTTCTTTGTGCGGTGGCTGGCAAAAAATAGGACACAGACATGTGGGTGCGAGATACAAAACCCAATTTGAAACGTACGGCATTGTAATAAAATGTATATTGTAATAATGGCTTCAGAAGTTGACAGTTTAAGTTTTGATTACAATGCATATGGGTCTTAATCTTGATATTTTTTTCATGATTTCAGTCAAATGCACTCACCACATGGTGAATGACGCTGTCTATAATATTTTCTACATGAGTATCAACATCATCACTTTCAACCCATTTACCAGGCTACTGCAGAGCAACGATTCTTCTCACATTTGAGAGGGTTTTTCTATACGGTTACAAGAACCTCATTCGGGAAATACCTTGTATTTTTTAACTACTTGACTAGTCTGGCACTCGGCGATAAGGTAAACCCATACATTGTTTTTATCTAAATCGGTTAAGTCGTTAGACTTAAAGGTGACAAAGCCCGTTAACTTTAGACAGAATTTAAAATATTATGTTTACACGTAGATACCTGGTATATATCACTTAGTAAAAACCTTTTTGACATTTAACATGCGTACTGCATACAAAAAATTGTGACATATTATAATATCAAAACAGTTTCAAAATTTGTTATCCGAAGACCTTAAATTTGGCAGGCAATCGAATAAAGTAGATTGCAAGGCATCTACTAAGAATAAATTTACAAAAAACATAAGAGAGCTCTTAATATTGAGAAAAATCAAATTATGCACCATAAACGTAGTTTATCAGTAGTGACATCATTATGATAACAAATAATAATTAATTAAGAGATGTGTGACCATACCTCAGGAACAAATACTACAAAACTACAGAATTCAACTATAATATTAATCATTATCTTTTTGATTACGCTTTTATTGAAAACAAACTTTAAAAATAATCAGTGTATGTCCCATGACTATCAGTTAAATTAAATTAATCGCCAATACCAAGACCAGTTAAATGGTCTACAGAAACAAGAACATCCAGTTTTATTTTAATTGGTCCCATGTTATGGTACAAATTGGTCCACTTGACCGCATTTGACACTAGACGAAAATTCTGGTTTCCGAGTAATAAAAAAATTAAAAAAACTGTCGTTGAATGGCTTGAGAAAACTAAAAAAAAAACAAATACGAAACGAGTGTTTCAAATTAAGACTAGTACTAGGAGAATATGATTGAATACATAAAATTCTGCATATTAATACCCAAGTTGAGCAGAGTGGTATTCAGTTTACTTATAATTATAATACTGCCTCATAATATACTATTGTAATGATTTTGGAACAATAAACAATTTTTACATTTTTTTTACAATTTTTACAATTATATAATCTTAAGAAGCTCGTAGTTTGGATTTGTGGCCAGTTTAAGGCAATATAAAATAGCCACCCTAGAACCTATAACACATATTCCGCTTATTCTAAATATTGGTCCCGATGGCAGTGAGCACACTAATTCCTTGGCTTCAATAGGGTTTACGGTTTAAGAAATTTATTTCACCCAAAAAGAATACAATTATTCACTTCTATGAGGAAAAACATAATAATTAAGATAAACAACAGTTTCGCTCGATATTACACTAAAATATGAAAATGATTTTAAAAAGTTCTGTTATGTTATAAAAAATGGTAAATTTCTTACAATTTACGTTATTTTCAGGTAGTGCTTTAATAGTCTTTTAAAAGTTGGCAGAGATTTTTCTTTAATTAATTGTTCAATAATAAAAATAATGATATAATTAAACGTCATAGGTTTTGTCGGTTCTTTTCTTTTTTGTTTCTCATTAGCTGCCCGGAATTATGATCAATAGCAATAAAGTCGGCCCTTATTACATGTACCCCTATGCAGGTAATTTATTGTGTGAATGCTTCAAGGCTCTACCTACCCTTTTGGGGATACAGGCGTGTTGAGTGATAAGCTAGAATTCAACAACATTATAAAATTGATAAACAATCTTTAAATTGATTGAATAGATAATTCTTATCAATTTAATTGACCATAACGATTACAGGCGAAATGATCCACCACTTAAAAGTTATGTTGGCAGAACAGTCATAAAACTATGCATGATAACCATTAAATGGGATTTTTACGATGGAGTGCTTCAATTTAAGGTATAGGTAGGTAATTTGCATACGCATTATATTTTTGAGGTCATTGGCGATTAGATAGATAGAAACTACCGTTTAGTAGAGGTTAAGAGGTTAGCAGACGATTTTGAAAAAAAAATTATTCTTTCATTTTCACGGATTTCTTCAAAGTTTCGGATCTTTTACAGCATCCATGGTCTTGGGTAGACAATGTCAAGTAGATGTTGCCGTAAGTGTAAAAAATCAATGCCTTGATATTATGAGTAGGTACAACAAAATTAAGATATGTTGAAAGAAAGATATATTGAATTTAATTCTTTTATGATACAGCAAAATAAGAGCTGTGGTAGCCTAGTGGTGTGACCGGTGGACTGACATGTCAAAGGTCTCGAGTTCAAAACCGGGCACGCACCACTGACTTTTCGGAAGTTATGTGCGTATTTATATCACAAGCTCAAACGGTGAAGGAAAATATCGTGAGGAAACCTGCATGCTTGAGAGATTTGTCTCGATGGCATCTGAAGTCTGCCAACCCGCAGTAGGCTAGCGTGGTGGACTATAGCCTAATCCCTCTCAAATGAGAGGAGACCCGTGCCCAGCAGTGGGACGTTAATGGGTTGATGATGATGACAGCAAAATAGACCTGGTAAGAGGTATACCTTATTGAAGGTTTTATTCAGTAATATTGAGTCTCGTAAATTACACAATAATTAATTACATGTATTAACTGACTCCTATATCCTTTCGCTTTATATAGAGATTTGGGAGAAAGTGATGACAGAGAATACATCTAGTAATTTGTTTCGTCTATAAAATACAAATTGAATAATCTATAAAGCTAGATTAGATTTCTATGATAAAAAAAGAAACAATAACAATGCAACATGATATTAAAAAGTGGACAGACAACAAAACTTCTTAAAAACCAATCAAAATCCATACACCTATAATTTCACTTTGAAATTGTAAACCTCATTTCACATTACAATTTCTTTTAACCGTATTAAATATTCCAGGTCGTATGTTTAATATATTTTTTAATTCTTTTGATCCTTTCTTAGTTGATGGAGGTAGAATTTCTTTGCTGGCAACAAAGATTGAATTTCACTTGCACTACCTACATAAACTCTTCTGTCTGCAGGCATAGTTATGAGCGTGGGTATGAACCTTCGGTGGACTTGACTCATACCAGGATACGTGGCTTCATTTGTCTATGAGTCAATACACCCCCACAAAATCCAGATTAAGATGACATTATGAAATGTTGGGTAATTGTTTGACTATTTTTGGTGCTATTTCAAAACCATTTGAAGATTTAAAAAACTGTTTCCTCAGACATCTTTAAGTAACACAAAAAACTATAAGAAGAATTGTTTCTTGATAAAAAACTTAATGGTAGGTACATAAAACACAGCAAAACCTGGGGCATTTCCTAAAAAGTTTATACAACTAAAAACTTTATTTTATATTATAACCGTAAAATAAAAACACGTATATACATGAATGCGTTCAATGGAGGGAAATAATTGCTGCAGTCACTGGACACTGCGAAGGTTAATTGCGAGACACGATCTTTTTAGTATTTCACTTCAACAACTCGTACACATAATAGGAGCGAAAAAGTTTACACTGTTCATGTTCAACAATACTATTGAACTGATATAAAAAGGACTATAATGTTCATAATTTTATTTCCCGAAATCTTTTGGGGGTTTAAATAAATATAATATTCATAGTAATCCTTCTAATCTAGTCATTCTTATTCAAATTAGAAACTAGCATCACCCAGTTATGGCATTCATAAATGGCTTTTCAAATTACTGATGTGGAAATCTAATCTAAAGATAATAATGTTATTACAGAGTCATGATTTCTGCTTCAAAGTTTACTAGGAACGACGTTTACTAATAGCATTCCTAACCCCACACTTTATCTCTGACACACTATTTTCACGATATTCATATCAATAGTCAACCTCATAAATATCAAGAGCTATCAATGAAACTATTTCTGTTTGTACTAATATATTGTTAAGAGGCTATATAGCATTTGTGTTCAACTCACCTAAAAAGCTGAGACTCGGCTTATCATCCACTGAATCGTCGTCATCGAAACATTCCAATTTCTTCGAATTCATATTTCCATCCCTTTTGCATTCAAGTTTGAGACAAACTCCTTTTTTAAAGCACAGAAGGTCACAACCACTTGTCTCTCACATGAACACCAATACAGGATTAACTAACCAATTATTGTATAGCACAAATTTCACACACAAAATCCATGTACGTTTGAATGTTTATCACACACTTGCTGTCTTCTTTGAATCCAATAAATATCACGATTTTGTTCTGTTGAGTTTAAAATTTGAATTATAACGGTTACGGCGCGCGCGCTGACGTCCGCCTCACGACGTCTCACTGACGCGAATGACGTTGCGTGCGCGGGACGCGATGCAGACATGTGCGCCTAGATTCGTGTTGAACGGACTGACCTGCATGATAATCTGATTATATGTACATACTCTATATTGTTTTGTATGTTTTGTTCCTTATATAGCGTTATCTTTTATTGACACTGAGTGCGCTATAATTCTTTGTGCTAAAGACGGTTTTAACATTAAAAGCAATACTTAATTAAAGTATTCCAATTTGTTTTATAAAAAACAAAACCAACATTAAAGCAATCTGGTGTGATAATGGTGTACAGGCATAACTACTTGCAAAAGGGGTCGCAGGCCCCTCGAGAACGTGCTTTGTTCAGTCCGCATGCGCCAAAACTATAATAATAATATCACCCTCTATTTTAAAATTAACAATACATTTTTTTGTATTCAAATTCAAACAAGGCACCCGCTCTCCGTTCCTAATTTCTTTTAAACTGTATCAAAGGTCGGAAAGTTATCAGCTTTCCTGATTGAAATTAAAACCATAAAATTGGTGAGTGGGTTATAAAACTTTGATCAGATCGAACGAGCGTGCTTCCTTACGATCGATCGATTGAAAAAAGGGCAAAACTTCGTAATGTATAAAAAGATGTTCCCACAGTGTCTTTCTTTTTTTATTTTTATGGTCCAAGGCCCTATGATTCCCCGGCCAATTTCGTCAGACGCGACCACCTTATAATTTTGTACATCATTAATCATCGTGAGTGATTCAAGAATGACAAACTGATCCCCGACAGTGAAAGTCCAAACAGGTAAACACCAATTTCGGGGACGGTTGCTTTTGCATTTTCGCTCATATGACTAGAAAGCATAAGAACACTTATGATTTCGGTAAAACGCAAACGTACATTAATCTGCAGAAGTAATTTTAGAAAACAAAGATTGATATAACCATCGACTTAATATTACAATCGCGGTGTTTAAGTTCAATCAATTTGCCGCGTTGTTTGTTAAAGAAATGTAAAAAAAACAAAGATGCAAGAAAATAATCATTGAAAGTACAGTTTTATGGTCCGACTGTAGTAAATTTAATGATTGCAGCAGTCAATAATTATAAAAAAATAATTAATAGTCTCAGTTTTTCTTTTGGAATACTTGTAATCTTCACGGATCGTCTATGGCCTAGGGATCGCACTTACTTATCCTAACCCTCTCATTAAGAGCCTTGGGACCCGTAACTACATTCACCAAGACTCCAAAGGGGTCGATATAAACGACCTCGACAAAACTTCTCATTCCATAAAGTCGCGAGTGTTTATTAATATTGCCCTACTTTCTGTGACAGGTGTACCATTGTACGTAATGTCACGTTGCAAAATTTTTAAATTAAAACTACAGTGAAATTTATGCTCTTCAAATAAATTCAGATCGATATTTACATTCTCTTCATTACGAGTCTGTGCTTTGAAGTGTTCAATAACAATTATTAATTAAAATTAATTTGTCTCTTACTACACAGCACTATCTAGTCCGCGCAACAAAGCTTGTGCTACTTGTGAAACTGGGTAAAAAAAAAGTTAAAAAAATAAATATTATAAGTATGTATATTGAATAATCCACGACGAAGATACAAATGTTCATGCTCATCACACAAACATTTTTCACAACAGGCTGTTTTTTGCGGATGGCAGACTGAGAAAACCGCTATGCTAATTTGGGTCACCAATAATTATTACAGGACACTATATCTAATCTAATCCAAATCACTCGTAAAAAAACAAATTTTATTTTAATGAACCCAGTCACTTGTCATACACAATATACATAATGAGCCATTCTTATACAGACGTTGGGCGAACAGTTCGTAATAAAATTTATAGTGGAAAACCTGAACAATTTATAAATGTTGGACATGATTTAAAATGTAAGTAGGCGCGAATTAACTGAACATTATGCGTGTTTAAAAACGTTGTCTTTCAAGGGAATCTCTGTTAAATTTTTAACCATACGGGTAAAATAATTATGTCTTCATGCAAAAGAAAACTTCTGCAAGATCAGATAAATGGTAGCACATTTATGCAAAATTACCATAGTAAGATACTATATATGTAACAGAATTTGATCCAGTTCTGCAAGAGCAAAATGTACCGGTAACTAGATCACAAATTACAGATTTGAATCTTTGTATGGTATTTGTTAACGAGATCGAGATAATTAATTATTAAGTAACATGATAATATTTTTATATGTTTTTAATTGGCTTGTTAACAGGTGACAGTGCCGTTGCTTTTTTAGCATACAATTTACAATACAATTTATTTTCGGAGATAAATAATTGACCAAATTAATCAGTGACTGCTTATTGGTTGTATCTAATAATGTATCACTTCTGTTCAAGTTCTCTTTCGAGTTGTTCTTTTCTTCATGTTATTTCAACACTACGCTTGTAATTCTTATGACTTCACTAAAATATTTATTGATGTTTTTTTAATCTGCTAATTTCAGTGTCGATGAAATAAAATAATTAATCACAATTTGACTATTACCATTTTTATTACTATACTTGGCATCATTGTTTATATCATTAATGTTTTCTAATATGAATGTCAATTTTATTTATACGCTATCTATTTAGTTGATATTATCTACATCTACCCTCATACCATCACGCTCAGATTTATTTATATCCAAACCAATAATTCCAAAAACTTAAGGTTTGGCATTCTGATTCATCGTCTGGATGTTTTTCATCAAAGCCTAAGGCATCCCCGACGTTCCCTTTAAGGAGTCCTGTTTAAAATTCCGCTCCCGTACCGGGTGAGACGCGCTCCTAACATTTTTAGGCGTTCGGGGATCGTTTCTTTCCCATAGACTTTTTTTCGTCAACAAAAAGCGCCTTTTGTTGTTTCTTTTGTTGGATTTATGCGACGCAAGTGAAGTTTTTGGTCAAGATCATTATTTACAATGTGGCTATTATTGTATTTTTGGGGATTTTCATAAACCATTGATGCTTCATCGACTGTGTTCATATTATTGTTTTGTTTTGATAAAGCCTCTCGTGATTTAAAAACGTTGACAAAGCCACTGCTGTGTGGTTGATTAAACGATTTTTATTTACTCTGTTATAATTTTATGTTGACATTAAAAATTTTAATCCTATAGGATTTTTGACGCCTTTTTCCTAAATTACAAAGTTATCAGATAAAATCAACTCAGTTATTTATTAAACTATCACATTGTATTTATCTAGATCATTGACTTAATATTTGCATTTTTCAACATAATTAACTGTATTAATTATAACATCAAAAATAAGCATTTTAACGGGTTGGCTAAATGTGATGTCTATTATATTAATAATTATTATAATTTATAACGATTTATTTCAACATCTTTGATACAGATCTCTTAATTTTATTATTATCACTAGCTATCCGCGTCGGGACAAAAAATGGTCCCTGCCTCAAATTTTATAGATACCTTAATGATTTCTTCGGGCGAGGTCCGATTTCTTCCATTTAAATCGTTATTATTTCTACTTTCGGCCTTTTTTATAATGACGCAAAATGACGCTTTATGAAATGTTAAAAAAAAATATAATAATGATAATACAACTGATATCTGTATAACAGGTTTATATGAAAGAAAGTTATTTACTATTTGATTGAAGCCAATTATGTTATCCGTTATACTTAGTCTAAATCTTACGGAAATCCGATTGCAATACGTACACCAACTTCACTGGCTGTGTATTTGCATATTACGAATATAATAATAAGTAAAATAAAATAATTTGTAGGTTAAGTGGCAATAGACAGAAAGATATTAAGAATATTCGAGATAAAACAGCTAGTAAATAGTGCTTGACGATAAGATAAAGCTTATATGTATATTAATAAAATAAAGTGAACTTAGAATAAGCTGTTTGATAAAGTTTATGTACTAGGGGAAGGGGGACAAAAATAAAGCTGTGATAGCTTAGCGGCGTGATTAGTGAGCTGTGAAATTCTGGAGTCTGGAGTTTGTACCCAGGGCCGCTAGATTTACAAGTTTCGAAGTTATGTGCATATTGATTATCACTCACACACAATATGCTCTTGAGAGATTTTCTCGATGGCGTGTGATGGCGTCCCCGTACTAGGCTATAGTCTCACAGGACTCTAACTCACTGTCGATGACAAAAGATATGCCCAGCAGTGGGACAGTAATTGGGTTGATGATGATGATGACAGGAAGAACGGGGATGGCCTGGATAATCAAATAATGTATACAAGAATTTTGACATTTCTGTGTGTACCTGCACACGTCATGTAGCACAAATGACATAAGCGATTGCGTGCACATGAATGTGTAAAGATTTTTAAACTTAACGAGACCACTGCAAATATAATATGAGGAATCTGAGCTATCTCACTTTAGAGAGTGAAATGTAGCCATTCTACATTATTATGACGTAATCATCAACATCATGAACTCATTATTGTCCTACTGCTGGGCACGGGTCTCCTCTCAATTGAGAGGGATTAGGCTATAGTCCACCATGCTAGCCTACTGCGGGTTGGCAGACTTCACATGCCATCGATAAATCTCTCAAGCATGCAGGTTTCCTCACGATGTTTTCCTTCACCGTTTGAGCATGTGATAAATGCGCACATAACTTCCGAAAAGTCAATAGTGCGTGCCTTGGTTCGAACTCTCTTGAGTTCGAACCAAGGCACGCACTATTGAGGCACACCACTATTGTATCACACCACTAGGCTACCACAGCCATGACGTAATACATATGTTCAAACTTCCTCGCTGGTGTGGGGGTTCGTAAATGCGACTGCTGAACTAACTTGGGTTAGATATCTGAGTCCAGTAACGTGTTATTGGGTTTTTCTCTAAATTTTTTTCTAAGCTGTAAAATATAGAGTGTGTTCGTGTATTGAATCTAAATTGGGGTTTTAAGTGAAATTGATGTTTTTTAAGGTAAAAGTTTTATCGTAGCTTCTACACTTTTATATACTTAGACTGATACACATATTCTGGAGGATATTTGACATTTAAAATTTACGATATTATCAAACCAATTCACGCCTTTTTATAGAAAGTGGTTCAGTTGATTCAACGCTCCGTTAATATTCATTCCCCTTCAGTTTTACCTTCACCGTTAATCCAAGTTATATAAGAAGTAAATATTCCAATCAATAAAAATTATGAGCAATGAAGTTAAATTAATTCTTAACTTCCATTTTGCCCCGTAGTAAGTACTAGATACTTATCAGTTACTGCACTAACATTCAGTTAAATTTTCTTGCCACTAACTCTACATATTAATACAACCTTACATTGTTTTTAATTATGCTGATTAGATTTTATATCCGCATAAAATGGAATCTTAGTACTAATAGAAAATTTCTATAATTATAAGCACTCTTAGGTCTTTAAACCATATCGTTAATAGTAATGAGAAGATTGTTAATGCTTTTGATATAATGTGGTTTAACTTTTAGTTATTACTAGTTTATCAAGCGGGAACTAGTTGGTCCATCTTTATAGAAAACTTCTCTCTTATCAGATTAATTAAATATTTGTACTACTGAGAGGAGATTATCAGCCACAAAATGGACCCAGTCCATGAGAGTTAAATCTTGTAGGTTTAATATCAAGAAACTTTTGAGCTAGGATTGTTTTACCTGCTTCATCGATTAAGTATTAGTGATTGAATATAATTGAGTTTAGATAAATATGTTTGAAATATAATCTTCTTAATATTTTCACGTTGTGCTTATTGAGCAGTTGAATAAAATATTTTGTAAGTTTAAAATGTTCGTAATTATTAATATCATGCTTGCTTCTTTCGGTTTGTGAATAATTTGGTAAGCCTCAATTTGAACTTATCTACGTAGAGATCTCAAGAAAATTGGATTCATAAATTCTCAATTCTCGATTAAGTACAAGGTCTATCAAGCCTAGTGCGGGTTAGCGTGGGCCCAGCAGTGGGACAGTAATACAGGTTAATGATGATGTCCCTAATTTCCTATTAATATCCTTAGTATTTTATGTTTATTGATGAGATTTGTATCGGTAACTTTATAGTACATTATACTATAAAGTTACCGATACAAATCTCATCAATACAAAAATAAAACAAAAAGGAATTTATTGATGTAAATAATATTGAATTCATCGCCAGTGGTTTGCAAAAAGGTTTAAAGTAAAAAGTACCATCAAAGGCGCGCAGTTGGGTTCCGTGCGTTGACTCTGTGACTCATCGGCTGAACGCAAAAACTTGCTCGCGGGTCTCTAAAATGCTGCCAGACCATTCAGGTATTCAATTTACTTTAAAGGACAGTCATGTGGTGTCCGCTTCTTGGAATTTAGAAATCTATAGAGAACTAAATCAAATATTTAGATAAAATTTTTTTTTTTACTCTAGTATGTTATAATAATTAAAATGTTGTATTAATTTACAAAGTTTTTATATTTTCAAACCAACAGAGTTTATGAGACAATAGCAGTCTACTGTCTCATCTTTTCAGTAAAAGAAGAATGAAATACATAAAACGTCACTTTGCTATAACCTAATCGAAAGAGGATCGCACAAGTGAGCGTTTTTATTTAAATCAAATAAATGAAAATTATTTGAATGAGATTAAGTCAAGAGTGAGTAAAAGAGTTACGAGTCCTGAATAAAAAATGAAAGCCAATCTAAACTTCAGACAAAATCTACATCTCTCATTGTCGGAAGAAGCATTCGAACTTGCTACATCTTAGCGGCCCGATTTTTCTCTCGTCTAATAAGTAAATTGTTTGCTATAAATGGCGGCAACCTGTTCCATTGTTATGTTGCACCCTCCGACAAGTTCAGTAGCTATGTCTGAATGAATCACTCATAAGCCTGTGTGCTTTCCCATAAACGTTTGTAGACCGTGCTAAATATTTGCACGTAGTCTGTATTATGTTAAAAAAAATATTAAGGTGTATTCTAGCTGCATTATTTCTTTACCTTTGTTTTAAGCTTGTCTGCATAGTCTTCTTGATGTTGCTAGTGAATGTGAGGTTTAATGAACGGGGTGAAAGCTTTGCTCTATGGCGTGAGATCCTGGGTCGAACGGTGTAATAAGAATTTTCTATCTGATTCCCAGTAGCAGTTCGACATTTGGAATTGTGCTCACCGAATAACCTGCGAAGAAATTTCTGTATAGGTCTCCTCTGCTTTATCTTCTATACAAGGAAAGGAGACCCGTTTCGAGCAGTGGGACAATAATTCGGTCTATAATTTATCTAAACTACTCACTGTGATCTATATGCGCCTTCTAATTTAGAATTAAAGGTCAAGCCTTCGAATTTATATAAAGACGGTATTGTGTGTAAATAAAATTTTACGCTAAATAATAAACAATATTGGCAATATGCGCAAGTGAAGCGTTTTAAAAAATTTAAGAATATTTATATGTATTTATGACTGCCTCATTGGTCTTAGTGGTCGTAAGAGCGACTGCTAAACAAGAGGTCTTGGGATCAATTTCCAGGTCAAGCAGAGTGTTATTAGGTTTTTAACCCTTCGGGGACGACAGGCGTACCTACTGGTTTGCTTTGTTAAGAATATTAAAAAAAATATAAGTAGGCGTATCCGCCACTATACATTAAACCTCATTTGATGTATTAAAACGAACACCGAGCTCTGGTGAGGTGGCCATCTTATGATAACTGACAATTAAGTTTGAATGTTGAGAAGTGCGCTCACAACCACGTACTCGGTCGACGTTTATCTTAATAAGAAATAATCAGTGATCAGTGCCTATTTAGTGCTTACTTAGATTGGATTATTAGCGATCATAATTACATGATTAACATACGTGCTATTTCGTCCAAATATCGCCTCCGTACCCGATAATGCACGCCTATCTAAACATGCACCAATTCTGATAATAGTCGAAAGACTTTATATATAATTCAATAACTGGAGACACAATTGTATAATTTTGTTTTCAACGAAGTCATCGGATGTTAGAATTATTCGTAAGTGCAGTCGACCTGTCAATCTAATTCGCTAGATGAGATGTTCAAACGTATGCTATTGATCTATGAGCTTTCAAATTGAATCAACGTTTTGCTTTGAACTAATCAAGTTTTTGCTTACTATGTTGACTAGCATTGAATGAAAGCAAGTGTCAGAAATAATTTGCAAGATTGATTGAGTTGTTATAAAAATAATTGCTGTGTTTTTTCTGTCTGTCTCTAGATTTATTCGTGCTTGCATGGTAATCTAGGTTATTTGAATGGGTATAGAGGTTCCAGAAACTTAATGATAATATCATCTATTGCATTTTTAGCATTATCAAGACTTATTTTGTTTTCAGCGATTTGGTTTATTTTGATAACTTTAATCTAACATTTCTTAAGCGAATACTCAACAAATCATTGAATTAGAACATCTGTACAAACTATGTACAGATTTTTTCACGGTAGCTATATTGATATTACGTTATCCCGGCGTTTGGATCTTCAATGTTATTGTTATTATATTTTCTTGCTTTTTTTCAGATTTTTCTCATAGACAGACAGTCTTGTTGATTCTTGAGCTTCAGTACTAGCTTCCTTTTTGGAAAGCATAATGACAATTCTGGAACTGGCACGAAACGGTTCAACATAACGGTACTATATACGCGTATGACTAATAATAAGTTAGTGATAAATTTACCAAATACGGTGGATTAATTAAAATTAAAAGTGACACCTCAGATGACTTCAAAACCAGCTGTAGAAAAAGGAAATTTATTAATGCAAAATGCATGTACATCTTATCTCGAAGACTACAACCATGAAGATAATCGAAACCCCATTGATTTTCTCATGAAACTGTCACATAAAATTATCTGGACAGGTAAAGCATACTCCAGCATCGCCATTTATATATTAGACGTTCAATCTGTATAAGTCCGTGTGATCAGAGAGTGTGATAGAGCAAGCAGGATTAGTGGTAAATCATTGAATTTATCAAGTGAAGCAGACACGACTGACGTCTACCGTTATGGAATTTATAAAGTTATCTGAATAGCTTCCGCGGTTATATTGGCATTTCTGACAGTGAATCTTGCTATAGATGTTCAGATTGGAACATTGCGTGTTCTATATTCAATCGCTTTACTTCTATCACTTTTTGATAAATGTCATTGGGAAGAGGTAAAAAATACTAAGAGATGTCAAATTAGATGAATAGGTTATAAAATTGGAGAAGAATTATTTGTTATCATAATGTATTATTATATATATTTTATATATCACACAAACGTACGGCTCGCTTGATGGTAATCAGTTAGCGTAACCTGTGGACGTTTGAAACACCAGAGATCTCGCTTCAAGTTTGCCAACTCTGTAAAAGTATATTCCATTATTTTTCCATCCTGCTCATTTTGGTAATAATAGCTTTCAAGTTAATATACTCACTTTCATATAAATATTATTACTCGTTCAGTTCCATCCACAGGATGCTTACCTGTTAACAAAAACAAACAATTGAAATATATTTACTCCTGAATAAATACTGTAAACATCAATATTAATCATATTTATGTAAAACAACTATACATGGTACAGGCACAACAGTTCCATAAAAAAATAAATATAAACTCAAGTTTATTTTCTCATACGACTTTGGTCCTTTCATAATCAAACCAGTTCCAAACTTTGGTCTTCGTACCAAAGGTTTCTTCATCTCAAAACTTCATAAAGGTATAAAACAAATACACCTTATAAGTGAACTATTTTTACTATGATTTCGTTACGGAAGCTAAAGAAAAAGTGTAAATATTTACGTCCGCTAGTTGCGCCCGCGCATCTGGCTTCAAACATTGCCTTTCCAATAACTGCGATGGGTTTGTATGGTGACCACGTGGCAAAGGGTTAGGTGTTTTTTTCACAGAAGTTTCATAATCAATAGAACTAACTGGGAAAGTAAAAAATAAAAACATTTTGCCTTTTTCTATTTTGTCTGCAGTCTGTCTGGTTTCATTTTGAGCTTTGTTGAACTAAGTTAATGATAAGCTAGAATGTCACTAAGCCGAGGCCCACCTTAAAATGGTCCAGTGCTCACCAAAGGATGTTGGGCTACTGATTAGAAAATCTCAAGACTGTCCCACCCCAGGATATTGATTAGAAAAACTTTTCGGTAATCAATGGTGTAGGCGATCAATAAGGATGCTGAGGCTAAAGAAAATAATAAATAATAATCCTACGCTGATAACCTAATGTATAGCTACCCTAGTAAAGCCCTGAGGTACTCCCTATATATGGAACTCCCGTTTGATTCGTGTTACTACACGTGTATATTACACTCAATCACAGCCTCACAGGTAAGCCAGGTCAAGTGGCCTCATCGTCCCAGTTACACTTCTTATGCAAGTAATATAACGTTTTTGAAAATAGGTTGCAATTACCTTGATGTAGTTCAAATGTTGTTACAATTTGGAACATGGCGTGTTTTATCTGTTTAAGATATGGGACCCATATCTTCTACACCTATATTATATGAGTAGATTTTATGATAATCGGAATACGGTTATGTCTGGGTTTCTTGGTGTTATATGATTAAATATTCATGTAGAGAGAAAGAGGAGTCAGATGAAAATTGATGAATATATATATTTTTTTATATTTGTTAAAGATTCAAATGAAGACTTTATCGCAAAATATTGATATAAAAAGACATTTTATAGAGCTAGAAATTTACTCTATTGTAGTATGGAAGAATGTTGGATCGAAGTACATCTAATAACGTGGAAAACAGCCTGTTTGTATTTGTAATATTTAAATGTTGTCACAGCTAGTTCTATTGATAATAAAATTAATGGATTTAATGTACTATTTTGCTCCATTTACTCGAATATTAGAATAATAACAACAGCAATAAAGAAACAACTTTACTTTATTATTCAATTCCACCTCGATACTCATATATTAATATTATAAATGCGAAGTGTGTCTGTCTGTTTGTAACCTGGTCAGGCTTTAACCGCTGAACCGATTGAGATGAAATTCGGAATGGAGACGGTTTGAATACTGGGGAACGTACAAAAAACATAATAGGATGTTTTTTTTCCGGGAATCATCGCCTGTAAGGGCAAAAAGGGGAATGAAAGTTAAGTATGCGGAACTGAACATTTCTTAAAACAAGGTAGGAAAACATAAATTTGTCGAAAAAACGGATTGGATAAAATTACTAATACAACGCATATAAATTCGTAGGAAAAAGCTAGCACTTTATAATTAGGTTCCTTAGCACTTACGGGCAGTTCTAGGGGACTCGGAATTTTTTTCTTAAATCTAGGTAATCATATACATATACATATAGGTTACACTGTATTAAAAGTACACGCCATTTGTTACTCGTTAAACAATTCATTCATTTCACAGCATATGAACGTGTTTATTATATTAAGACCGACAATTGTATTGCACAACACTATTTTGTACTAATAGAGACGTACAAACAATGAAAGTTTGTCAATTATTGTGTCAGAATTGAATTGTATGGGTGTGGAATGCGCAATCATTTTGATGGGTCCAATATGTTTGAGTAAACACATTTGCTCAAGAAAACAATGGCGAGGAAAGTTGAAGCATAAAATAGAATTTATTATCTTTCAAGCCGTTTCTTTAACTATATCTGGGTAGGTTTCCAGTTTAGTTGGATGCGACATAATATCAACTTTATCAGCCTTGCTATTTACCTCTGCAACTAGATTACTAGCTAATTATACTGATAATTATAATTAGGTTTATCACAAATAATTGTCATAGGAATAATCTTTTTTATGTATAATTAATTGATGTGTATGTTATTTTGTGACGTCACTATTCTAGTAAATAGTACTAAACTAGTGACGTCACATAAAATACTCCACCACGTCTTTGTACTGCATCAAAATTATTTGTATAAAATGTTATTCAGTGTGCCAAAGTAATTAATTAATTACATTAAGAAACATAAATTGCCCAGCATGCCACCAAGGGACATAAAATTACCTGAAGTAATACCTATACATAAAAAACAAACTTAAAACACACACTTTATCAAAATGTTAAGATTTATAAAGTATTTTTTAAATACGCTCTAAGATAAAGTAAACCGACAGATAATTGATTCGCAAGTGAAAGCAACGCGAGAGTCACTTGATTAAACTGCAGGCTCGATAATTGTGGTTATTTTTGTTTTTACGTAGGGTGGACGCCCCAGTTGTTCGATATTAATGTCTTTTTACTTTTTTTTAATGTATCACATGCGCAAACGGTGAAGGAACGCACATGCCTGAAAGATTTTCACGATGAGATTTGAAATTTACCAACCTGCAAAGTCTAGGCTACTGTGATGGAGTAGTCCGCATTGGGACTTTAAATGGGTTGATGATGATGATGATTTTTATCTGTCTGAAGATCTTTCTGAAGAAAAGTTAGTTTCCCAGATCGAACCAATACTCGACTTGGGAATCGAGCGAAAAACTCTTGCTTGCGAGCACAAGGAATTGATGAAAAAATGAAGGAATTGATTAATAAGTAATAAATACATTAAAAAATCTTTACTACGCTTCACTAGAATTTCATTTACAGGTTTCAGCTTTGAACATGAATAAAGTCTTTTCACTTAGAACCGATATACCGTAAATACCTATTTATGCAAGAGTACGTTAAACTTAGCATATGACAGTAGTATATGTGCAGAGTTTTCCATAACTCTATGCAGAGGCATGTGTCTAGAACTATTGTTTTGCAAAATTACGCAAAAATAAACTAACTCGCTTTGACAAAAGCCCCATATAGTAATTTGCATAGGTATTTATTTGCAAATAACTTTTCATTGTCACTTGTGTCATTCTCTTGAATAATATCAATAGGAATGTCTTACTTAACTGAAGCATATATATGTATTGCGTAATATGTTTATAATTTTGAAAATAACCAATTTCTTTCTATTCAAAATCAACAGAATGTCTAAGGTACTGTCCTGTCTTCATCAACCAATTTATTGTCCCACTGTTTGGCTGTTGGGCACGTGTTCCCTCTCACGTGAACATACTACTTACTTTTCGTAGTTACGTGCGTATATATCACGTGCTCAAACGGTGAAGGTAAACATCATACGGAAATCTGCAAGATTGCTTGTCGTTTGGAGTCTGCCAACTCGCAATAGGCTAGCAGACGGTAGACTCTATAGTCTACCATGCTAGCCTATAGCCTTGCTGTAATATCGACCCAAAATCGGGTTCTGGGCAGTGAAAGGGTTATTAATACTAAGCCAGTTACAGTTCACTTCACCCTAATTACAGTTTCTGAGATAGTATCAACTTATTTGTCTTGTATAACGGTAGTGTTTTTTTGTTGCTTGCCTGTCTTATTGCTTGATATATTAATGTGTTTGTTAATATATCTACGTGGGACGAGTCTTTGGAGTTATGTATGAAGAATTTACAACTTTACCTAAGTAATGAATCGCATAAATTTGGAATAATAATACTTTTAGGGTCTTTTTCGCGATAAAATCTGTAATACAGTAATTTGCTTTGATTCAATACCTAGTGCATGAAAGTGTAAGCAATTGTGAAAAAAAAATGTTTTTGCAAATTTTATTTTTGCAACGTTTTCAATAGTTGACTTGAGTCAATTAGTAATAGATATAGAGAAATAATGTTGGCGTTCAATAATTATGAAAATTGTTATACTTATTAAAATGATCATAATATTGGTTTTGTTACACTTACTCAAATATTAGACATTAAAATAAAAATACTTTTTACTGAGTTTATCGCGGTATATTGATATTGTAAAACGGATCGTCAATATATAACAAATACCTAATTAAAACAATCAACACACCCAACATCTCAATTTGCCTGCGACCATGAATGTTGGAAAAAAGCCGAAATTAAGGGATTAAATTATATTAATGTACCGCAATTAAATCTCAAAGTGCTCTTATCGTATCATATTCAATTTTATTGACAAATAGATTTTTCTTCAATATGCATTACTAAACATTCACAAGTACAATAACTAACCTTTTATTGCGTCAGACAAATCTGAAAGTGACGGCAACCACTGAAGATAAATAAATAAATTATCACTTATGTTAAATAATATAAAAGTAAAAAAGAGACGGAATGATAAAAACAAATAAGCAAAACAAGCAAAGCCTCACTCTGACCTTACATACAAGAACCCGACAAATAAACCGCGGGAAAACTTAATTACAAATTCCTCATTCCTACAAAGTCTAACAGTAATTAGAAATAACTTCAAGCAATAAATACATGACGCCAACATAACTATGTTTCTAATGTCATCAAACTTGTTCAGATGAAAGAGAAGGACGTAAATATTTCTGTAATTTCTGCACATACTAGTGCAGGGACGACAAAATTTACTTATGATAAATCGAGTATGTCGTAATCGATAAAACAAATCGATAGACTCGTTACTCGTGATCGATGATTAGCAACCGATTAAGTCGATTTAAATTTTCTCAATATGGCACATCGTGTTTTATATATAGCTATCAATGATTGATCAGAAAATGTGTAGAAAATGTTTTTGAAGTAAGGAAGTGGGTTGTGAAAATATGGGTTGAATGTAAAGCGATTTAATTCGATTTTAAATATAAACAAGTAGTATTGATAGCGTTTACAAATTATTCGGATCTAATAATAAATTTCGCTTGCGCAAAGCACCTGATTTATGTGTAATTGTGATTAATCATCTCGTAGAAAGCAGAAATCGAATAAGTCTTCCTATTTTCGTACCCAGTATTATCCTGGCTCATTTATCTCGAACCAGGGTAAGACAGTCATGTACTTTTCATCATTGTAATTTGAGTCCTCTGGAATTCTAATTTTGGTCGTAACACAGGCTTCATCCGTCGTATCGGACTTTAGTACCATCTTAAGTTCTGGTGTATTTTTAAATCAACATTAACATAATTTAATAGTAAAATTCAAATTAGATTCACCCTTGAACATTTTATAACAGGGATCGATATTAAAATCGATTTAACCTAATCCCTAGTGTAGTACTCGGGAAAGTTGATACGTATTTATTTAAATGCGTGTACCGTGTGAATGTTATTATTTATAGCAGTGGTCGTTGGAAAGCGGACAGGAAAGCTACTAGCGGCGACGACGATGGTACTAGAGAGCCACTTCATGTAGCTTAGAGTATACACCATAAGGAATATGACAAAAATATTGAACTTAAAGCACAAGTTGCCAGAAAAGAGATTACAATTCTTAATATGAATAAAAGTAATTCGAAGAAAACAAAATCCTAGCAATCAAAATTCCAAAAAATCCATTTTTGTTTAGAATCAATATTTAGTTCATAATAGCTAAAAATAAAAATAATTGCATTAAGTAAAACTACAATTATTATTTTACCTTTAATATCTGTGAAATTTTGTTGAAATCAGGAAATATGAGTTTACCTTTTGCTCTATAGTTTTTTTTTTCCAAATTGTCATTTTCTATAAAAATATTGAATCTAAAATTGATCGAAACTAATTACTAAAATACCGTCAAATTTATACCGATACTGGATATATATTTGTGTATATTGGATTCATAGAATCCTAGTATTTACAACAACATCTTGACGGTTATTGAAACACTTGTACACGCGTCGAAAGCCACGTCCGGCTGTGTGAAAATCGTGATTGGTTTTATCAGCTTTGGCACTAATATTAATACTATATTGCAGATTCTACCGTTCGTTGGTGTAAAGTCTCTTTCATATGGTAACTACCTCGTTGACAAAGCTTTTGTGAAACCTCGTATATAGGTGCCGGAAGCTCATATACAATGAATCTTTTAATTTTACTTGACTTTACAGCTCATTGGAAAGTGTTTAGCAGTAATATTGTTTTGGTTTCCTTTAACCGCAAATTGGCATGAAATCGTAAAATACACTATATTGAATAAAATGAGAAGTACTGTGTTACATAACGCTAAATATCGTAAAGGACGTAAGTTTACTTTCGTTTGAATTTTGTTAGGTATACGTAAGTGATTTTATGAAAATCTATACAATAAATCATACGTCAAAAACAAGAATAAAAGAGACTTAGAGTATGGATAGAAGAAACTATAAAATTTAATATAGAGCTTCCTCTTTCACACGTCTACAAAGTGAAAGAGACAACACGATATTAGAGGACTACTATAAATTGAGAAGCATTTGCCATTTTACCACTTTGTAGTAGCAAATTTCACTGCAAGAAATATTAAGATCTACTTAAAAAACTAGAAAGAGAAGAGATTGCTCATCTCAAACGTGAAAGAAAGAACTTCTTTTGAATGAATGTGAATTCACAGCTGTTTTGCTTTTTACAATACTAGATGCACACATATCGTATCTTAACGTACCTTATCAAACTGGGTACCTAGCATCCACAGCTTCACTAGGTCAATGAGGCCCTGAAGATAAGCAAAACTAATGTAAGCATATTTAGGTCGCCACCGTTACGGCTAGTGCACTTAATCAAAGGGTAAACTACGCTATTAGCGGCATCATTTTCTCCTGATTTGCATATATAGTGCCGTGTGTGCTTATAATAACTGGGCAGTGGTACAGTAAATACTTTCTGGATGATTGGATGCTTCAGTTTTATTAGGGATGTGAAAGCTGGGAAAATTTATGTGGGACAGCGCTTTTCTTTCTTCCCACACGTGTGTGTCAATGTTTTGATTAAATTTTACATGACGTTCTAGGCTATACTGTAGCGCCATGATTAATTATGATTTTACCTTATTTTTTATTAATTACTAGCTTTTGCCCGCGGCTTCGTATGCGTAAAATTAGTATAATACGCCTTTTTTTGTATAAAGAGCGTCAATATTGGTGTCGTTGGTATTAGTGGCGTTGGTATTGGTGGCGTCGGTATTGATGGCGTCGGTATTGATGGCGTCGTTACGGTTGGTGTCAGTATTAAAATCGTTGATTTTGTTGGCGTCGGTATTGTTGGCCCCGGTATCGGTGGCGTCGGTATTGATGTCGTCGGTATTAGATGCATGGTTATCGGTAGCGTCGTTATTATTGCCGTCGGTATTGGTGGCGTCGGTATTGAGAGCGTCGGTATAGATAGCGGCGGTATTGTAGGCGACGGTATTGTTGGCGTCGCTATTGATGACGTCGGTATTGGTGGCATCGGTATTGGATGCATAGGTATTGATGGCGTCGTTATTATTTGCGTCGGTTTTGGTGGCGTCGGTATTGTTAAAGTCGGTATTGATGGTGTCGGTATTGATAGTTGGATTCGATGGCGTCGGTATTGATGGCGTCGGTATTGGATGCATAGGTATTACTGGCGTCGGTATTGTATGCATAGATATTTGTGGCGTCGTTATTATTGGTGTCGGTATTGGTGGCGTCGGTATAGATAACGTCGGTATTGTTGGCGTCGGTATTAGATGCATAGGTATTGGTGGCGTCGTAATTAATGGCGTCGGTATTGGTGCCGTCAGTTCTGTTGGCCGCGGTGCAGTTGGCGTTGATATTGATGGCGTCGGTATTGATAGTCGGATTCGATGGCGACGGTATTGGTGGCGTCGATATAGGTGGCGTCGGTATTATTGGCGTCGATTTGATGGCGTCGGTATTCATTGCGTCGGTATTGATGGCTTCGGTACTGTTGGCGGCGGTATGGTTGCATAGGTTTTGGTACCGACGTTATTATTGGAGTCGGTATTGGTGGCGTCGGTATTGGATGCATAGGTATTGGTGGCATCGTAATTAATGGCGTCGGTATTGGTGACGTCGGTTCTGTTGGCATCGGTGCAGTTGGCGTGGATATTGATGGCGTCGGTATTGATAGTCGGATTCGATGGCGACGTTATAGGTGGCGTCGGTACAAGTGGCGTCGGTATTATTGACGACGGTTTGATGGCGTCGTTTTGATGGCGTCGGTATTGATGGCGTCGGTATTGATGACATCGGTATTGATGGCGTCGGTATTGTTGGCGTCGGTATTGATGGCGTCGGTATTGATGGCGTCAGTATTGATGGCGTCGGTTCTGTTGGCCTCGGTGCAGTTGGCGTCGATATTGATGGCGTCGGTATTGATAGTCGGATTCGATGGCAACGTTATAGGTGGCGTCGGTATTATTGACGCCGGTATTGATGGCGACGGTATTGATGGCCTCGGAATTGGTGACGTCGGTTCTGTTGGCATCGGTGCAGTTGGCGTGGATATTGATGGCGTCGGTATTGATAGTCGGATTCGATGGCGACGTTACAGGTGGCGTATAGGTATAGGTGGCGTCGGTATTATTGGCGTCGGTATTCATTGAGTCGGTATTGATGGCGTCGGTATTGATGGCGTCGGTATTGATGGCGTCGTTATTATTTGAGTCGGTTTTGGTGTCGTCGGTACTGTTGGCGTCGGTATTAATGGCGTTGGTATTGATAGTCGGGTTCGATGGCGTCGGTATTGATGGCGTCTGTATTGGATGCATAGGTATTGATGGCGTCGGTATTGTATGCATAGGTATTGGTAGCGTCGTTATTATTGGTGTCGGTATAGATAACGTCGGTATTGGAGGCGTCGTAATTAATGGCGTCGGTATTGGTGGCGTCGGTTCTGTTGGGCTCGGTGCAGTTGGCGTCGATATTGATGGCGTCGGTATTGATAGTCGGATTCGATGGCGACGTTATTGGTGGCGTCTATATAGGTGGCGTCGGTATTATTGACGCCGGTATTGATGGCGACGGTATTGATGGCGTCGGAATTGATGTCGTCGGTATTGGATGCATAGGTATTGGTGGCGTCGTAATTATTGGCGTCGGTATTGATGGCGTTGGTATTGGTGGCGTCGGTAATGTTGGCGTTGGTGTTCTTGGCGTTGGTCTTGTTGGCGTCGGTATTAGTTGCGTCGGTATAGATAGCGTCGGTATTGTTGCTGTCGGTATGAATAGCATCGGTATTGATGGCGTCGGTATTGGTGGCATCCGTATTGATGGCCTCGGTATTGGTGGCCTCGGTATTGGTGACCTCGGTATTTAAAGCGTTGATTTTGTTGTTTGATAACAACAATATTATTTCATTTCATTTCATTTGACAAAAGGCAATTTATGTTATTACTAGTAATTGTTTAACAAGAATTTTAAAACAGTATTTTATTTAGATGGTTCTAGATTACTCTCGCGATTTTACAAAATTGACGTATTTGCTATATTCGCGTATTTGCTATATTTCTATAAATATTCAAGAAAATCCATTCAGCAGTTATTGGTGGAAAACTAATATGTATAATAGTAATTTTATTTATTATTAAGATTATTTACCAATATTATTTTAAGAAGAGGCATACAAACCACTCAGTATTATACATGTTTGTTTTTATGTTAAAATATAAATTTCTGAAAACTGAAACGTACCTAACATTAGTCACAACAAACGCAGATTATCATCTTAATCCTTTTCCCGCAATCATGTTTTCTCGTTTTGGCAATCCAATATCGGGTTACTGTTTGTAAAACGCTTATCTTGTCCTGTAGACTATTGTGAAATGAATTTTATTGCAGCGTTTTAAAGAGTTCCTTACATTTAATTAACACTTAATACTGAATCCGAATTTGTGTTACAAGTTTAAATCTCAACGGAGATATATTTATTTTAAGGTATCTTCAAAAAATATGTGTGTTTGCAGAGTTATGTGTCTTTCGTAATTGTTTTGCCTGGTGAACTACTTGTATTTCTTCGTTAGCTGTAATAGTCGTAATAGTCTGATTGATATTTTTTTAATTTATTTTAATGTAATGTAAAGATTTAAAGACGATTTAGAGTCACCTTGTCCATTCAAATAATAATAGTTGTAAAACGCTGTATAATTTGTGAACGAATAAATTAACGTTGAAAATAATTCAAAGAATCTTAGGAAAAGTTTAAATGCTTCAAAGTGAGTTCAATGGTGCTGGTAATAAAAATAAAAAAAACATTTTATGTCTCCCTATAGGTTGCAAATATAGATTTTCACCTTTCGAAGGAGAAGTATAGATTTTTATAATTTTATTTCGCTGTCTTTTGTCTGGAAATATTTGTTTAGAAATTAAATTATTTATATAAGTAAAGAAAAGTAGATATTTTGCCAACGTAAAAGCCATCTTAGTAGGATGATATTTCTGCAGAGGCGATTTTATTTTTTTAGTTTCATCATATTATCATTACAGTCAGGTCAAAAAAAGTATTTTACCAAAATTCTCATATCCTAATTCCCCCCATTATTTCTATAAGGACCGGTACGAACGAAGTACATTTCGCTTGCATCCAATAAACCCTAGCTTGTCTTACCAGTTAGTCTTACCAGCTCGTCTTTCCACCTCTTTCGCGTCCCATGCAAAAACAGCAGAAAGTTTCAAGTTTTTAGCCCATTTCTGCTTAACTAGTCACTTTCCTTATTAAAGCTATATACAATTATACCACAATTTTCTCTACTAAGTGGGTAAACTGAGCACCGTTCAATTAAGTACCAATGATCGTATTAATTCCGATTTATCTGTCAAGCTGCTGGAGGCACTCTCTTGTGCCAATTAGATGTTTATTACTCGTGAGTGTACTATGAGTATGATGTAATTCGACTTTGAAGTGGGGAGTTCTGCGAGATTTTTTACAGACATTTACATAAAGGCTGCGCTGTCGTCGAAAAGAGTCCCCACAATATTGTCTATTACAATCAAGCGAGTTATAATAAAAATAAACCTGAACCATTTTATTTGCAGTAGGTATATTGGTATTTTTTCACGGGTTTCCGATATTTGCGTATGTATATGAACTCAGTATTTTAGTCATATTTAATTTAAAATCGGAGGTTCAATTCTAGGGTCTTAACTATCGGTCTATATGAGCCATCGGGTTCTTCTTATACATTGCAATGCGCACTAGAAACCAACACCATTTTATGAATGCTCTAATTTTAACCATAAAATAGTTTTAAAACTGTAAAAAGGAATTATAATGTACACTTTGTGTTACTTACATGTGAAATAAAAATTCCTTATCGTGGTTCCTTTATTGTTATTTCTCATTACATAAATTTTACGAGCAAATAGTAGCGACCGTGCGTCCATTACTTTTTTACATCGTAGACAAGACTAGTGCACCTGTAGCCTGCAGTCAATTCATACGCTACAGTTTTTAGTACATTATTATTTACAGTACGACTTTTTATACGTTATTTTATATTTATTAAGACCACCCAATCTACCTATGTGTGTTTAATTCAAAATTATTTATTCTTAGCACTGTTTGCTTAGAATAAATGACTAAAATATTAATGTTAATAGTAGACTCACACACATTATCACTCACACTTTTGGGCACATGGCCCAGTTAGTAATAGATAATTGGTCTTCTTAGTAATCTTATCTCAGAATGGAAGGGGTTTAAGCGGGAGTGACACGAAAGTTGGCAACGTCGCAAATAGCTGTCAGGATCCGGGTCCACACGCGTAAGAGCACTCCAATGACAGCGAACTGCACTTTTTGTATCTGCTAGAGAGGCTTTCTTTCGAGCAAGCAAACTATTCGCTAACCGCTTGCGAAAATTTTCAAAGGGAGATACCTTTTTTTTGTTTCGCAAAAGGTGTGCATGGTTAAAACCAGTGACTTTAAATACAGTATCAAACATTTTGACTGCTTCATTGGCTTTATAATCCCAAACCCGAGGCCCTGAAAGTACTGAATGATGACAAACATGTCAGAGTTTAGGTTTGTGCTTTCTTTTAACAGCCTACAGCGTCCCACTGCAGAGCAAAGACCTTCCCACTCTTCTTCCACATCTCTCTGCCTCCAGCTCTTAGGGACGAATCTTTCTGGAAGGAGTCTTACTCATCTCGCTATCTCTGACTGGGTTTGTACTTAAGTAATGAAAATTGGCTCGCCCCCTATTACATGGGACCTAAAAACTGTGTATCTATTATATATTAATACACCTCTACCGAATCTTGGGGAGACAGGCGTAATAGTATATTCTACCTATCTTATTTATATTACGTTTAGCAGAGTAAAAAAAAATCATGTGAGAACAAGAAAGTTGATTCAGCTCCGTTGTCTCATTACTGGGTTTTCAATTAGTGCTTGTCTCAAGACTCCGATCATCGATCAAGATACAATCTGCAGGAAGCTTATAGTAGTTTATAGACCTTAATGTATGTTGCCTACTACCTAGAATGGCTATCTGTGTGTATCAGGTTTTCAACGTATTTAATTGTTTTTGTTGAAAGTATTGTTGTGAAAAGAATACTTTAAAATAAGACACTTATGGTAGCAATTAGTTCTGATAGTAATGGTAAAATGAAACTACGTTTTATGGATTTTATCGCGGTCATCATCAACCCGATTATAGTTACACTGTTGGGCACGGGTCTCCTCTCTTTTGAGAGAGATAGGCTATAGCCCATCATGTAAGCGGATCATAACAGCATTCATGCACACGAATAGACTGAATTTTTGGGTGTCTTGATATTATAATTACTAACAGCTGCCTTAAAATTTTGTAAATTTTATTTTAATGTCTAGTAAGTGTAAAAAATCAGTCTAATAGAAAATAAAAAAAATACAGTCGAATTAATGACCTCCTTTTGGAAGTCGGTTAAAAATGTAATGTCGTCAACAGTTTTTCTTCGTGCGTCTTTTACTGTTAAGTATAATACTTTAGTGTACACTTAAAATCAGTATTTCTGATTAATCAATCTCTAAAGAACCGCTTGGATAAGGACTATTACCAAAATATGGACAGTAAGTTGCTAATCGTTCCAGGAAGAGTTGTTATCTTTATTAAGTTATCTCATTTTGCGGTATAAAGGCCTATCTGAAGTAAGTTCTTGATGTGATTAAGATTAAAAGGTCAAAGAGTTAAATCTTGTGTCAAAATTCATCAATAATGTTTTCTTTATGGTTTATTAATCGATCTTACGAACGTATTATATATACACAGTACTTGTATATAGAATAAAATAGCCCTCTTCCTCTCTCCTAAAATGTTTTTACTTTGCTGTGCCCGACAGGGTCCGTGATGATCTGATTTTAATTTATGTCCATTTGTAAAATTACCATGGAATGCAATAAAAATTGAGTATTGAGTATTTTGGCAAAGCCGTGAAGCCTAATGGACTGTCAAGTCAAAGGTCCTGACTTCGTTCCGCTGACTTTTCGAAGTAACGTGCGTATTTATCACATTCACACGGTACAGTTTGAGATTTTCGTTTCTCGTACAAGAAGTCACGATTTATCCCTTCTATAAATAAATAGAATATTTGTCTACAATTAAAGAAACCAGCTCTTTACTTCAAATACAAATAAACAAAAGAGAACCGGTTCCCTATACTCGTGGCCACTTATAAACCGAAATGATACTTAATTCGGAACAGCCAAAACGTGGACGCTCGCTGGTCGGGCACCGGTATAATTTTATAAAAACACCATGCAAAATCGCCAAATGATAGGCCCTTGAGCCGGGAGTCGGTATGGAGACGTGTTTCGGTGGGAACTCATATTTAGGACATCCTCGTTATTATATTTAAGTATTCTTTCTTATAGTTAAAATGTATTATTATTAGATTAGTTGCCTCACAGCGCCGCAGTTTTAACGTGAATTTTAAATTATGGAAAAGTATTTAGGAACAGCTCCCCGAATCGTTTTAGAGTAGCATGCACATGTCTAAGTATGTATGCCTAAGGAAGTAAGGGCACAGTAAACGAGAGTTTGAAAAGAACTTGATGATACAGATATTTATTACTACAAGACAGGCAAAGCGTGGTGCAGGAAAGTCTGGCAATACAAGACAGTTCTCTTGTTATTATAATAATACCTAAATTCCTTTAGTACCTATTATCTATTTTAAGAACTTGTATTACTAAGTGATAATAAAGAACATATTTTTAAACCAATCTGTAATCGGAAATCTAAAAACACAGTGTTAATAATATTTTATTATGTTTGTCTGGCACTTTTTAGACGAACAATTCTGTGTGTTTTTTTGACAAAACTTCTAAAACTGCTTTAGTGTTATGATACCGCATAATATCTTCTTATTTCAGTGCAGTAGTTAGAGCAATATGTCTCTCACTTTGAGAATACTACCCTCTCGTAGTAATGTGGTCAACCACTGATTACAATATTGTCGGAAGTTGAAGGAAAAGTAGCTATAATCAAAAATCGACTACAAAAACAGTTGTTATTGGTACGTTTATAAGAGAAAATAACTCTCATCCTCTTCAAGTACCTGATCCTTTACGATATTTTCGTAAAGGATCTATGTTTTGCTAAAAAGAATGCAATTACCAGAATTGTAAGATGTTTGACATATTTATCTATTCATTAATTGCCTATTGTATTTTATTGTTCTAAACAAAATCATACTTTTTATTTTGTAGCGTTAAGTCTTTCTCTATAGTGTGCCGCGATTGAAGCTTAAATCATCGACCCTAAGAGACCTAGTCTTTACTCTCTTTGAGGTAGATTGTAAAAAATGCTTTTAATAATCTAAACCAAATCAGTTTGTCCTTTAGCAAGGTAAATAATGACAATTAATGGCGAAACAAAATTGTTTTATTTCGAATAAGTGTACGAAATCGATGTCATAATAACTAGCTGTTTTTTATAATTTGCTTTAGCTAGTATGTTACAGAATGACATCAAAACTAAGTACTCACATGATTCTACAGAGTATTGAGAAGAAACTCGAAATCACGTTTCGGTTGCCACGAATAAGAATGCATACCGATGCACAGTAATACAAAGTATTCCGAAGTTTACTAACAGTGTTATAGTATTACATTCATACATTACGGGGGCCGTAATTATGGTAATGTCGGTCATTGATCATTGATCGCCAGTGGTCAATGAACTCGAAGGTATATGCGGGAATCTCGTTAGTGGCTATTTTAAGCCATTTTCCTTATGGATCTGCCTGATTGAAATTTCGTTGTGCATTAGTTTGATTGTATGGATCCTCTTTTTAGCTATTTTTGTAACTGATTAACTTCCGCTGGCGATTTTAGGTGATTTTTTCTAGTGGGTACCATACACAGAAGCATCTCTTTACTAGCGCAGGCGTTAGTTCTCTAACGCATTGTTGGATTCTTCCAATAATGTAATTGTTCCAATTTATATCAATAAAGAATATTATTATTTATTATCTAAACTAGTAAACGTATGCAGATAAATGATAATAGATCTTCTGTTAATAGATATTTTCGGGGCGTTTTTACGAGTCATTTAAGTTTTAGGATCTAGATAGCGTCTTATGATGTCGCTAGTTTTTTTTTTTCACTTCGCTTACTAACACTTATTCCCTTCTTTTAATAGTTTGGTTACTTCAGATGAATTAAACAGTATTAGTGTGTTACAAATTGAAATATTACAAAACGACAGTAAAGTTCAAGCAAACAAATAAATAAGTATATCCGGCAATTTTTACCAGGTGCCATGCAGTTTCAGGTACGTAATGTATAATAATATGGTGGTTCTATGGACCTACTACATATTTAGTTTTTCGTTTTCGTTGTTTTTACTACCTTTTAGGTTTTCGTTTTTTTAGTCCATTAAAAATGTCTGTACGTGTTTAGTAGTATGTGCTATATACTGCATGTTGTATTGATCCTGTATCTATGCGCAAGAGTGTCGAGTATACAATAAAGGTCAACCACTCACCTTGATTCCAAGCAGAAGTGATATTCTCATGGTAGAAGTACTCCGTTTCCTCCTCATCAGACCACAGGACACCTTCGATGCTCGACGTAATACCTTGACCTTCCGGCCCCTCGACCAAAGACCTACGGGATAGCTGGTCATAGCTCGGAGGCCTAGACAAGGAATACCCAGAAATGTCTGCTAAGGACGATCGAAAATTCTTGTAACTCCGACTGTCTATCGGTCGGTAGCTGCGAACGGATCGGGCATCTTCGGATTTAACCGAGCGCAGCGATCGGCAATCGTAACTGGGCCCTTCGCCCGAACTAAGATCGCCTAAGGAAACTTTGAAGTTGTTCGAAGATATATCGCCTAAGGGGACCTCGCATGATCGACGCTTCATGCTCGTCTTTTGCGAAGGTGTCTCCCCTGTAGCCTGCATGTGCCGACTGACGCCAGCACTGTGCAAGAATTCATTGGAATTGTACATTTTTTATACTAAACTAAACTATTAGGAACTAGTATCTGACTAATTTTGGAGGAATTATTCGTTCGTTTGTCGAGGGCAATCTGAAACAAAAGAAAGCATTATTAGTACAAGATACGTGTTAGAGGCAGTTGTTTTATCTTTTTTTTTTTTTATTGAAAATCGTATCATAAGCGTATTAGGTTGTCCCATAATCTAGTAGTTTTCATGTAGGTACTACCTAGCTTTTGAATATTATAGATACAAAGAAATATTCATGAAAAATATTATTTTAATATTTCTTGTAGGTAGTATGATAATAATATATGATACTATTCATGGATGATATAAAGCCCATGAATATTAAAGTATATAAAAATGTTAAAAGATTAAAGCAGCGCCATCTAGTTTTAACGTTAAAAACTAACGCGGCTACCACGCTACCAACTATACTGGTAGTTTTATAATATGACGTCGACTGAAGCGCCACTGCCGCTAGCTTAGCTTTTAAATGGCTGCACTGTGAGTTTCTAGTTCATTTAGCAGATGGCGCTAATAACAGTTTAAGCTTTAACACGTTTAAGTAGCAATTACTTATACAAAGTCAGTGAAAAACTTTGTATTATCTTATGTATAAAAATCTAGTGTCACGATGTTCGCCGCTGAATTCCTCCGAAACGGCTTGACGGATTATTATGAAATTTTGTATGTATATTTGGTAGGTCTGGGAATATCGGTCGTTGGCGGTTTTTTACACCCATTGGTGATAAGGATGTCACACACCAGGCTTTCTTTTTTAAATTTTAGACAAACTATTAAAAAAAATAAAAAAATATGATTTAGCATAAAGAAATACTTATAACCTTATTTTCTCACTCTTCTAACACAAACCCCTATATTGTGGCAAAACAACGTTTGCTAGGTCAGCTAGTAATAATATTATTATGCATATTATCTTTTCCAATAAGTAACAGAAAAAATTTAATTTTATACCTATTATAAATTAGGTGTCAAATAGTATCATCATCATCATCATCATATCAAATAAACAAAAACGTTTCTACAATTTAACATTTTGTTTTCGTAAATAATAACCTGTAATTAATTTCTTAGATTATTTGTAGTGTTTACCTATCATACCTCACTTTAAAATTCTGTAATTAAATAAATATTTGAATTGTTTGTTTATTATCTACCGATCAACAAAAGTAGATCTAAAAAACGGAATAATGTGCTGCAGCTGGTATATTTTTAATCGCCATTATCTTAAAACAATCCCCATAAATCATCCTGCCAGCTATTACTTATCGAGATGACTGACATTGACGCCACCAGGTGTCACCTGGCAGTATTGGTATAAAAATAGGCCTACACACCCTTAGAGAGGGCCCCTTGAGTAAATAAACAACCCACGTATATTTTTTTCTAGCCTGAAGACTATTTGTGTAGAGGTCTTTGAACTTTGTTTATCGAATCGATTCCTAGTATGTATACGATTCGAATAACATTTAAAGTTTTATTGCACTACAGTTTAAACGTTAATCGTTAATAATTACCTGAAAAGGAAAATCGATCTTACCGTTTTTTTTATAAGTTAGCGATTGAACACAATCTCACCTGATGGTAAGTGAAGATGTCGTCTAGGATGAAGCACGCTTACCTAGAAGATACCTATTCACTCGTGACTTGAAGACCCTAAATTATACTGCTAAATTGTAATTTTATTGCTGTTGTGAGGAACGGTGAGCCTTGAAAGCATCAGCTTAAGTCAAGCATAATGCAGTGTAATGCGAAAGTTTTCTGTTGAGTTTATTTTTAGACAGGCTACAGAAACTTTACAGAACTGACACGTTAACATAGTTTCTAAAAACCTCAAAAATAGATATGAATAATCTAATATACAAAATTCTCGTGTTACAGTTTTCGTTGCCATACTCCTCTGAAATGGCTTGACCGATTTTGATGAAATTTTTTGTGCTTATCCGGTATCTATGAGAATCGGCCAACATCTATTTTTCATCCCCCTTAGTGATAAGGATGTCTCTTACCAGATTTTGTTTTCTTTTTTTTTGACAAAATATTTTTTTGTATTTTTTTTTAGATTTGGCATTAAAAATACTTATAACCCTAATATTTTACTCTTCTACCACCAACCCCCATAATGTGGCAAAACAACGTTTGCTGGGTCAGCTAGTAACCTATAATATTATTCCGGAAATTAAATGATCATGACTATAAGTCCTGTAAAGAGTTTGAAACTGATTGAATTCTTTAAACCTATTTTATATCAACGTCTATTATTGTCCACATGATAATGTACGAACCCAATCTTTTAATTAATGGATAAACCAACCATTACCGCTCAGGGTTGTCAAGTGACTTTACCAGTAAACCGCTACATAGAAGATATAAAACAAGACACTTGAGACAAGATCTCTAAACGAGATAGTGCTGAAAATCTAATTAAACCATCCTAGCTATAACTTGTTAGATTTGATGTGTGTTTAGTTTGTAGGAGCACACGGAACACGCTGGGCTGTAGATAAATGGGGTTATCCCAATCTTTTGTTCGTACCTAACACGTGCCGAAGCCACTCACACGACCCCACTAGTGTGGGGAAATTTATGGAGTGAAATATCGATGTCGTAAATGCTGTCTAATCCTTTCAATCGTAGAAGGTAAAGTTATTACCAGCGATTTGGATTTGTTAAGGATTTTATCGTGGTATATTTATATAATTAGATTATTTAATTCTGATGTTCTGGACCGTTTACACAATCCATTCTGTCTGTAACTGTGGATGCTGTGAAGGGTCCGAAACATGTGTATTTAATAATATAATAATACATAAAATATGTGTAATTCATTAATAATTCCTTAAAAAGTAGTCTTAATTCAATATCTTACTCCTTTTTGCCATAGTTATATCTGTTATATACTTCAATAGAATTAAATGTATTGTCTTATTGTTGGAATTATATCACACAAATAAAATCACAATCAAATCTAATCGATCAAACATTCCCACAGCACTAAATCTGATTAATTATACAAGGTGCTAGACTGCGGGTTATAATTTAACTGCTGTCGATCGTTCTCCCGTACAATAGCTACCTCTAAACCAACGAATCGATTAAGACAACTTCTCGCACAAACATCGACCTGGTTTTTGTACTAGTGTTTGGGGGAGTTATTGTGTATAGTCGCATATTGTTAAAGGTCGAATGACTGTGTTCGATGGGTACGGCCATAATTTATATTTGAACAATATGGACCCCTATTTCAATAGGTTAATACGGGTCGACATCAATTATTGAGTGATCTTAACAACGCAATCAGGACCAATTTTGCAAATCTCTGTCACAGAAAGAGATGTGTGATAAAGTATGTGTTTTTGGGTTTCATATTTCGCACTTCTTATTGTCAATGTATTTTATCGGGATGAATGAATGGCAAAGTAATTTTATTTCAGACATACTTAATTATTTACACTTACTTGAATATTAAATGAAAACCTATTTTGCCGATGGATTTTATCGCGGTATATTGTGATATTATTTAACTATGATATACCTTTACACTATTCATCCAATACCGTATGTACCGTGAAAAAATCGGTAAAAAGTAGTTTTATCACAATATGATATAGACGTTTATTTTAAAACAAGCATTAAGTAAAATTCCCAGTAGACTAGCATGGTGGACACATGGTGGCCTTATCCCTCTCAAATAAAAAGAGATCTGTGCCCAGCAGTGGGACAACAGTGGGTTAATGATAATGATTAAGTAAAATACAGCTTAAATAACAACAATGTCTATCATATGACATTATTTTATAACTACATCTCATTAGTTAATAGAAGTTTACTAAGCGTTTTAGAAAAAAACTCCGAATGCACAAGCCTAGCTATGGAATGGGGTTTTCAAGACACCAAAAGGAAAAGAAGCAGAGAGAAAAATAAGCGGAATTTTCAGAATAATTCATGCGCCTTCGGCTATATTGATTCTAACATGTCTGTGTGCCGCGGCAAACCAGACCATTTCATTTCCTGTGATGTCCCCACCTAACATCAGCTGTTCTAGGGTACCGTATGGCGGGAGAAGAAATGCTTTCAACATATTTTTTTAAAACATTGCTCCATACTAGGTTTTCGTGTCATCGGTGCGTTTATAAACAGACAAACGCCCAGGTGTTTGTGTATGTGAAAAGTAATAGTTGTTCTGTGTCTGGACTCAGAACAACTACGTCTAGATCGTATAAATATTTGCTCCGTGCGGGGATCGAACTCA
This sequence comes from Craniophora ligustri, assembly GCA_905163465.1. Classification (NCBI taxonomy): domain Eukaryota; kingdom Metazoa; phylum Arthropoda; class Insecta; order Lepidoptera; family Noctuidae; genus Craniophora; species Craniophora ligustri. The sequence goes on from LR990963.1 coordinate 2,538,440, forward strand.
TAATCCGTGACGCACAAGCCAATCGCTCAGGCACTGTTAGGTCAGGCACAGAGAACATCTGTTCTCTGTTCTGGTTATGGAACTTATGTATTAAATATGTTCAAAAAATATTGATTTATAACTAGCCAATATAATATTTGAATAACTGTTTTCTCATGCAAATATCAGACATTAAAATGAAACTTATTTAGACAGTTTTTATTGAACAAAGAAATAATTATTATTTGACACAGTATAAGAACACGCAAACAAAGAACACAGAATAATAAAATGTACACATCTCGCCTCTCTTTTGGTAAGACTTATGCTAAAGAACTTTTCAACAGAACCCATCTTTACGCGTGTCATGAATCTCACGTCAGCATTTTTTTTCAGCGCCTGAGTGCGATTGTCCGTGGTAGGCGTTTTCAGGCTATTTGGTTTTTAATTTCCGGCCCTGAAAACGTGAATTTCTGTTTTCTGTAATATAAAATTGAAATTAATACTCTATTCGGATTTGCTTGATTTGAAATTTAAATATTCAAATGGTTTTGTGTTATTAGATGGCGAGATTAATTTCCCATCTAGTTCAAGTCCGATTTAATTTATAATTCATCAGTTGCTATGGCAACGTAGTTAGGTTTATTCGGCTGGAAATATATTTACGCTCATTTTCATTTCTGTTTGAGGTTTATTATTTACAAATGAATTAATAAAATTGGTATGTGGCCTCCTTTAATGATATCCTATCTTTTCCCATGCGTAAATTTAAAGGATGATTCCAACGTAAAGGTTAATTGATGGGAAATAAGGACTTTTATATTTGGTGACTGGATTTATTCCTGGATGTGCTCTGATATCTAGGAGATGGCCAGGGTTCGATCCCAATGCACGCAAAATTGACTTTTCGAAGTTTTGTGCGTATTTATCACATGTCATGCTCAAAGGTGAAGGAAAACATCGTGAGGAAACCTGCATGCTTGAAAGATTCTCTAAATACCATGTGAAATTGCTAAAATACCAAGTTATATTGCGGTATTTCTATGTAAGAATTTGTCTCAAATCAAATCAAATCATTTATTTCAGTAAGACCAATACACCTTTAAAAGAGATTTTATGTAAGAAATGTCTTCTGTTTCTCTCGAAGCAAAACAAAACCAAAAACTAGGTCATATTGATTTCTTACCTGTACTCGACCCTAGTAGGGGCAAAAGTGTGAGTATGGACATCTCTAGCTTAGTCATGGATTTTTACAATTTGTACACGTATTTACAAAGAAATACTATGCAGAGTATCAACCATCGAGTACCCATAACACAAGCCTCGTTGCCTTACTTCGGAACTAGATGGCGCTGTGTCACAATGTCCGAAGATATCTATTTATTTAGTTATAAGAACAGTTTTAATTCTGCCCAACTTATTCGGGGCCTCTTGAATTTTAATACAGTTGCAATGAAAACATTTTAACGAACTATTATGCTATGGGAAAGCTACAGAGTGTCCGTCATTCGCTTGGTTTGCAGCTGTAATTAAGGTAAAGTTAGTGCCAAGGCAGTTCGCAGCAGGAATGTTAAGCAAAAGCAAGTTGATGTTTTTGAGCTCAGAAGGATTTGGCACGTAACTGATATGACAGACCCTGTTTAGCAAATGTGTGTCTTTAAAGTGTTGTGTGACAAACTGGGCAGAAATTGGGAATTTCTGGTGAATACGTTTGAGTATAGGTTTGATAATAATAGGAATAAGCTCAGAAAGCTTATGTTTTTCCACATTTCAAGATGATCCCCATTTGGGCAATCGAGGTCTATTTCAAGCTCAAATTTTGGAAATCACTACAAAATAATTTTAATAATGTAATAAGAGAAAAGGCGTGTGCGTTCTAAAAAAATATCTCCAAAACGTGGCTAACATGGGACGCATAAAATTTAATAAAATGAATTATACCAAATCGCAAAGCCTACCTAAACTTAACCAAAAAAAATTAGAAATAAAAATATCACTCCGTAAATAAAAACCTTAATCCAAAAATATTGTACAGGTTTTTGCCCTCAACAAAAGGATATAGTACCGTTATTCAAATAGACACTGCATTACCTTAAATAACAGATTAAGAAACATCATGATAAAGTGATCGTTGCGGTCTAAAGGAAGATGAGTGACAGGGGTCGAGAAAGGTTGGCTTCGGAGGTTCAGCCATGTGGAAACGTACTGTTAAAGGATATTAACTAAAAGGGATTCATAACGTAAAGTACGAAGAGGTCTTGCAAAAGGATTTATGTAAAATTACCACAATGATGGCAGATATCTCGGGATTATTTCAACTAACATGACTCTGCAGATAAATTGGGCCGTGTCTGGTAAGTATTTTGATCGAGCTGGAGAACTTACAATTGAGTCTGGTTACAATAATGATCACTGAAGAGATTTATGTTTATAAGATTATGTTTCCGAATAATAGAGAATAGAGGACAGAGAAAAGAGAACAGAATATAATTAAATTAAGTAGTTTTACACATAATATGGAAGGAAGGAAATACTTACGCAAATTCTGCGTGTGAAGTCTATAATAAGCTAGTGGATTCAACATCATAATCATCATCATGAGTCTAATCTCTCTCCAAAATAAGGAGCTCCACGCATAGTAGTAGAGTAAATAAGTTGATGTGATGGTGATGGTGATGACACGAATACTAGAATACATTGAAATAAAACTGCTATTTATGGAATTTATTTCGGTGTATTGATATTATTTAATCCAGATATTTCAGATTCTTTACAGAACCGGTCTGTCTGTGAATATGAATGCTACAAAGGATCCGAAACGTTACGGAATAAAATCTTTAAAAGTAGTTTTATTTCAACCATAAAAGATTATTAAGTGATAATTAATGTGCCATAAAGAATTTTTAGTTTTAGGATAAGTGTAGTCAAAATAATTTGAAGTAATTACTTAGATATTGTTATAAAGAAGAGAGAAACAGAAAATGAACGGTACAAAACGAAGAATAAAAAAACATCAGCAGGCATTTGTATTCTCAAAACAAAGAACCATAAACTTTAACTTCCTACAGAAAATATTTCTACAGTATCGCAGTTTTTATTTACAGTACAAAATAAAAACGAGCCTGATAAAAAATATGCAAGCTTGGCCATCTTTATTTAATGCGACAATTTAAACTGGAGCATCATAAACTAGTTTTATGAGATATTTTACAGACGGTAAATTTGTTTCAACTACATTGTTAGCTCATTGCACTGTTATTTTTCATTTATATAGCTTTCGCCTGTGACTATGTCCGCGTAGAATTGGTAATTGTATCCAATCTGCTTCCTTATTACTTCATTCTTTTAATAAATCATTGATTCCGCATACAAATCCGTTCCAATCCATTCCATCCCGTTTTGCTGTTTTAGGAGATGATTTAAGGGATTCAATAAATATCCTGTGTCCTTTCCTTGGACTCAAACTAGCTCCATACCCAATATCATCTAAATTAGTTTAACGGTTGAAGCGTGAAGAGGTAAAAGACAGACACACTTTCGCATTTAGGTATAATATTACGTATGGATTATTGCTATCCCATGTTAGTTATGTAGGGAGAAATTTCATTTGCGTACCAAGCCTTGTTTTAAAACGAGGTAATTTTAAAAGGATTGTGTTTAAAGATACTGCCCATTACAGTTTTAGAATGTATATCAGCCTATTCTATGCTATCCATAGCTGAATGTAGGCCCAAAATAGCGTCAACGACCCTAATCTCTGGCAGGTCGCATCCATCTGCTGTTACCTAATATTCGTAATGTTTCGTAATGTAATTGAAATGTAGCCTTATCCAATCTTAGAAATATGTAATCTCAAAGAGGAACAAGTTAAGTTACGTCCGCGTTGGTGAGATTATTACTAATGATAAATATATCCGAAGATCATGACACAGCGCCATCTAGTTTCATGGTAAGCAACAAGGCTTGTATTTCCGATACTTTTTTTGTTTTAAATACATACATACTTATTATACATAGAAACATCCATGACTCGGATACAAATGTTGATGCTCATCACACAAACATTTGTCTCTACCGGAATTAGAACCCAGAACTAGCGTTAACTACCGCTGGACTAATAAAGTCGTCAACTATCTTTGACTTACCACGTATATGACTTCTAGATTTACATTGAAAAGAAATAAAAGTCGTTTATCCCATTACAATACTGAAATATCATTTAAAATTATAAATTTTGGTAGATTTATATTATGATAGTCCTCATAATAATAGTATTTTGATGTACGTCTCCTAAATGGATACAAAAATAAACCTTGCCCCACTATTAACAGCTGACAATATCCATTAAAGTTACCTAGATAAACTTCACGAAATAGCGGCGCCTAAAGTCGTTAGCTCGGGTACAATTAAATTTATTCCACCCCTGTTATATGACGCGGCTATTTGTGGCGATAACTAGCCTGTAACGTACGGACGGTATTTGGGGAGAATGGAATATACAATGAGGGTAGGTTTGATTTTTATTATTGATTCTTGAGATATGAACTGCGCTATATTTTTGGTTGCGTATTCTTTGGTAATTGCAAACATTATTAAATTGTAGATATAATTATGATACCGCCTCGTTTGTCAAGCAAGAGGTCTTGGCTTAGATTCCCAAGTCGAGCAAAGTGTTATTGGATTTTTCTATAAAATTCTCAGTAGCAGCTCGGAATTTGGATTTGTGCCCGATTAATGGCAATAGGCTCGCCCCCTATTATATGGGACCTAAAACGTACCGGCGAAACGTGGGTGTACATTAGTATGACTTTGCCTAACCCTTCGGGGATGACAGGCGTGATGGTATGAAATTATGATATCTAGATGACCAAGATTAGGTTAGTTTTTTTATAAACTACGAGGCTGACAAACAAGCTCAGGGCCCATCTGATGGCAAGCAGTTATCGTAGCCTATGAAGGTTTGCAACACTAGAGTTGTCGCTCGCGCGTTGCAAACCCTGTAAAAATACTTGCTAGTAGTTCCTAAACTCACAGCAAACGGAATGCCCATACCGTCAGAATAGTCACTCCTCTAACGATCTCTGACAATTTGACTTACGTAGAAACACAACTTCTTCAGTAAGGCGGAGGTACTTACCCAGTCAGGCAGCTCAATTCGAGCGAGAAATATTACTATGCCCTTATCTTCTGTGTCATCAGCATGAACTACATGTTATGTAATTCATGAAGCAGACTTAGAACGTAGGTTTATAGCGACAGTGTGACGGCAGACAATCATTTATTTCGACGTTCATATATGCACCCTTAAATCATCCTAGTATTCAAGTTAGTTCTTTTACAGTTTCTGTTTTAAGCAAGAATGTTATTATAGGATAGGCATATATAGGAGGCCAACCGCATGTTGCTGAGAAATATTGGCTTGCACTAAAAATATTGATTGTAAACGAACGATTATAAAATATTTAATATTGTGAGTAAAAAGTGAGATCAAAATCATCCTAAATATCAAGTTGTACACTGTGTAAAGTTTCATTAAAGGTAATTAAAATCGATGAAGACGATCTAATAAGAAAAGTAGGAGCAATTAAAATGACAGCCTGTCCTCACCTTAAAGGAAAAACTGTTCCAAGTAATAATTACTCCATATTTTACTTTAGTAATAAAACTATTTTTTACGGATTTTATCTCGATATATTAATATTATTTTAGCCCAACGTTTCAGTTCCTATACAGAATCCGGAATGTATACGATAAAAGATAAAATCTGAAAAAGTTTTATTTCAATGTCTAATATTTTTAAGTGTAAGAAATCAATAATATAATATTTAAAAAAAAACCATCCATATTTTTGACTCAAGAACGCAACGACGTCATAAAAGTAAATGTATTATAAGAACCAAAAAGTCAACATAAAGTAAGACAGTTAAAACACAAATCACATGGGTTTAAGCGTTGGTTAAGTGTCCTGTCAGAACTACTGCACTGTTGCAAAGTTCAAACTTAGTATTGTGGTACATAGCTTAAATTGTGCTTAGAGCTCAGTTACACTCGCATTTCAAATTAATTCCCTGTTGGTATGACCATAGAGTTTTGAAATTGTTTGTTAATCCAGTCGTAGAGTCATTTCATTATCAACACCTCGTTCAATGTCCCACTGCTGGGCACGGGTCTCCTTTTATTTGAGAAGGATTGAGCTATAGTCTAGCAAACTAGCTTACATAGTGCGGGTTGGCAGACTTCATACGCCATCGATAAAATTTCTCAGGCATGCAGGGAAGCCTGCACGATGTTTTCCTTCACCGTTTGAGCATTTGATAAATACGCACATAAGTCTCGAAAAGTTGGTAGTATGTGGCTTTAGTTTGAATTCGAGACTTTTGATTTCCCAGTCCGTTGGTCACACTACTGGGCTATCACAATTCGTCTTAAATAAAAATTGATTAGAACGTTAACATGTGTCCTATAAATTTTGGCAAAATCCCAGACTTGAAACAACTTTCTATACAAATATATTTTGTCCTGTTGCCGTTAATTTAACTACTGCACCAAATGTCTGTTATTCACCATCATCATCATCTATTCAGCTAAATGACGTCCACTGCAGGACATACTCTACCCTAAGGACTTCACAACGAGCGGTCCAGCGCCATACACATCAAGCGGAATCCAGCGAGCTTTACCAGCTAGCAGTCGGTCCAGGTGGACCGGCCAGGTCTTTCGCTTCATCTTTTATTGATGACCATTAATAGTAGTTTGATCTTTGCAAGTCAGCTTGTAGTAAGAGCAGGTGTTTTTTTATTGATACAACTGATAACCTTTGGATTGAATAATGCTACAGAATGTAATTCAAAGCTTAGATAAGCTTCTTGGTAACCAATTTAAGTCACCCAAATCTTTTAACTTAATACGTTATCATGATTTTGAATGTCCATCAATGTTTATTTCCTACTAAATTGACATTGAAAGTCTAAAATATATTTAACATATTTAATAATTTGTCATAGGTAACTTGAGATCCTATTAAGACAGAATGTCCCCTTATTAACCCATTACCCGATATCTCTAGAATTACCCTTCCTAAATTACAAGACCACAATTTACCCTGTAGCACCGAGGTCGGAGGTAAATAGGTTAAGTACAAGTGAAACTGCTGTATTATCTCGTTTGACAGTTAGCAGTGGCCAATCTCCGTCGTAACTTTGTCGTGACGTGACGATGAAATTGTTGTTGGTCTCTTTGTAAGCGGGCTTAGTCAATATTATATTTTATGATTCATATCTTTATTAATATTATAAATGCAAATGTATGTCAATATGTCTGTTTGTCGTCTCTGGGCGCTTAAATTGCAGTACCAATTTACATTAAATTTGGTATGGAGATAATTAAGTCTCAGGGAAGGATATATGATAGTGTTTATTTTTCATCGTATCTTCGGAAAGCATCTTTTCATAGAATAAAAAGTAAATCAGGACTTTCAATGCAAACGAATTCGCGGGCAAATGCGAAAATACTCTAAATGTTATAAAACAATAAACTACTTGATATCATTCGTTGACTTAATAAATTTTAATTAGACAGTGACCAAAATGATATTTAGATTCATTGGAAACAGTAAATCTGAATAGAATAAAAGTCCAATGTATTTAAGCTAAACATAAAACAACATAAGTAGTGAAAGCATTTTTTTTAAATTATAATAGTAATATGTTTATACGATACACATAATTATGTACGTACTCACACACTATTAAATATTTTGTATCACCTATTATATACTTACACTAACTTACACTAACGTTTAGGATTGTATCCTAAACGTTAGTGTTAAGGTGCTCCCTCAGAGCATTCGCGTGTATTGTAACATTATAGATTTGACTTTGAGCATTACATTACAATAATACCTCCCTGACTAACGAGCATTTGCGTGTAATGTAACATATTGATTCGACTTTGAGCATTTCATAGCGTTCACTTCACTGTCACGTAGGCTACTGAGCGGGCTGGGGGAAGTGGAGCGCATTGATGTTACAAGTTGTATCAGGATATTACACATTGTATCATTACAAGGTGCGCATTGTAATGCTCGGTTCTTCTCCTTCACTAATGTATGCCCGTTTTGTATCATTACAAGGTGCGCATTGTAATGCTTGGTTCTCCTCCTTCACTGATGTAATGCTCAAATCTGTAACGTTACATTACACGCGAATGTTCCTGGTGAGGGAGCACTTTTAGTGGAAATAAATGACAGCGTGAGTAAAAAACAATTAAATTTGATACACGCTAACAGTGAAGCTCAACCCTTAATTCTTAGGTCAGCAAGAGTTCATTTACAACAGAAGTTTGGATGACAGATCACTTTCCACTTGATTAAACAATTAACTTTATAGTCACTTCCATTATGACAGGAACAGGAAGAAAGAGCGCTTTATGGACTGAAGGATATCTTTCTTTGGTCAATTGTTACGGCTTGATGAAATATTACTAAATAAAAAAAATGTTTAGTTCAATGAAACTCAAATGGTAATAAGAAAAGGTTATAAGTAAACAAATAACTAGGAACTAGTATAAAAAAAAGAGTTTGCAAATACATAAATACTACTTAAATTTTATGATCATTAATGAAATAGTTAATATTTCTTTTTTTCTAATAATAATATTGACGTAAAGTGAATCTTGGCGCTTAAAAATAATATTGAATGTATCTTATTCAATGCCGTGCGAAGAAGAAAATACAAAAAGACATATGCCAAATTCTATCTATTGTAATATTTACGTGTATTGTATACACTATCCACAATATACATTTCAATAATTGCGTTTATTGTTTTTCTCTCAGAGTATCAATTTACCAAATTTCACTCAATATTTTCCTTCGCTGTTTTTGTCTCAAAATATTAAACTACCCACAATGTGGCTCAATATAACTTATAAGTATTAATGTTGTTTTTCTTTCAAAATATCAAGCTACTTACAATTTCTTTCAATATGTGCTCTTATTGTTTTTCTTTAACAATATGAAACTACCCTCAAATTCATTCAAAATTCGCATTGTTTTCTTCTCGAAATATAAAACTACCTCCTACCATACTACCCACGATTCCTCTGAATATTTGCATTAATATCTTTATCTGATTTTTCTCTTAGAATATCAAACTACCCACACTTTGGTGACGATGAATTCTTGGTTGGACGTTGAAGCTATCAGTTTATGCGGGCATGCTCAAGATCAAAGCCGTTTCGATCAATGGATGTACAATAGAACGTCATTGCCATAGTAATTCAACGTTTTCAGCCGATTGTCCTGGACAAAAAGGTTATGTAGAAATAATTTACTGATTTACAAGACGTGATGACAGATCTAATTATTGCAATTGTATTAAACTGACTTCTGCTGTACGAGTCCCAGCTTTGAACACCAGTAGGGACAAGTTTTTGTTTAAAAAGCACATTGTCAGAATGAGAACATTAGTGCTTGAGTCATGAAGGTTTTTATCTACATATACTATTTCTATATTTACAAAAAATACATCTACCTAGTTTATCTACCATCTAGTATCAGTAACCCAAGCTTCGTTGCTTAGCTCGAAACTAGATGTGTGTGTAACAATATAATACTGGAATATTATGATTATATAAGGCAAATAATAATAAAAAAACGTATTATATTACGTGTACTCTTTCTTTCATAACATACAATTTCCATTTACTTACGAACCGAATGATCATCAAAATGAATTTGCCTCGTATAGCTAAATACCTTTCATTTCCCTACACAAGAAATGTTACTCCAAACAACTTTCATCCCCACGTACATTAACTAAATTAAACCCCTCGTATTACATTTCGAAAAACCGAACAACGATATAATAAAATTCACGAAACAACCACGAAATAAATCAACCCCTTAGGTGGTTTACATTCACCTTTAAATTGGAAACTTCTATAAATTAAAAGCAAGCTAAATAATGAAGTGGCAACCCGAAAAGTTGGTAACCCCCCTGACTTATTGTCGGACATAAATTACAATAAGTTTTGCCGATAAATTTTGGAAGGTTGATCTTCGAGATATTGAAAAAGCGTTAACTTCAAAGTACCTAATCAGTGGCAAAAACTGGCTCCATTGAGGCAATTTTAGATCGCAAGGACAGAAGTTCAGTTATGAGGTTCTGGGTTCGATGTCCAGGTCGGGTAAAATATGTCCCAGTTTCATGATTTATGTAGAAAATATGATTCAACAGTAAATTACATCTATTGTCTCATTTTCCCAGTTGTTGCATCTGAACACGTTAGTTCCTGACTTCCAAGTTGCTAACGCTGAGTAACTGGTTTTGAAGGTGGCCGTTTTTTATAAATACGCTTACTTTAGTGCGGGTTGGCGTACTTTACATATATGGCGGGAGCCTAACATGTTCCTTTGCTGGTCACGGGTCTTCTCTTATTAGAATAGTCGGATAAGGGAAGACGACACTAAATTGGTGGCACCAATTTAGTATCGTGCAAGTTGGCAGACTTCATACGCCATCGTGAAAATCTCGAGCGTGCAGGTTTCCTCACGATGTTTTCCGTTCACCGTTTAAGCATTGTAATGTGAATACGCACGAAACTTCAATACATGGAATGGAACTTCTTAAGACCTTTAATTTCACAGTTCATTATTTTAATCGAGCCATAATGGATAAGTTTTCCAAAAAAAACCTTTGATTTACCGGTCGATTGTGCATTTTAAATATGTGTAAGTGAAATAGAACGAGTATACACATAATATGATATTACAGTAAACCTAACAGACCCAAGAAACCAGCACAAAAGGCTCTTCAATATTCTTATTGAATCATAGAAATTCCCATTTACTTCATTAGATCCTAATACATCCTTTTTTGAAGACCTTTGTCCCACAAAACGTATTATTGGAATGTCATTGACCGTTTCTAAAACCATTATCATCACCCATACTTCATCTTATATATGCTGATTGATATATTCTACACTAAACTATTAATCAAGCTTTAACGACTTAACAATATTACATTCAATTAGTTTCTCGTCAAATAAATTTTAAAACGAATGAGCGGTAAGCTTCGTTTAAGCCAAACCTATACAACTAGGAAGCGGGAACAGACGTTTAGCCAATGGGGAATAGTTTTCTTTCTACGGTGAACCGTAAAGTGTTTTTGAAAGCAGATGGAGTGCAGGTGAACATTTATGATTAGGGTTCCTTGATGGAAAATTGAAATATGGCACCTGCCAGTTGAGGTCTACTGTCAAATTTATGGTCAAACTTGGTGGGTGGTATACTCATAGGGTTAGAAACTTAGTATATTATATAAATGCGAGAGTGTGTCTGTCTGTGCCTTTCTTTCTGTCTGTTATTTTGTGGAGATAGTTTGCGCCCCGAAGAAGGACATAGGATAGTTTCTGTATCGGAAATCATCCCTAAAAATCCATAATAATGGCTTTAGGATATTTGTAAGGCTGCCACGAGTTTGCAGCGCGGACATTTGTTGTGAAATCACACATTTCTATTATATTAATAGGACTGCTTAAATATGGTATGATAAGGTCCTGGTTAATGTTCCTAAAACAATACTTTTGAGGAACACATTTAAACTAAAACAGAGCGACATACAAATCTGCAAACAATTTAAACCTGCTTAATGCTTATGTAATAGGCCATTTCGCCTTCTGGCAGAATGAAAACTATATCAAGTAATAAATGAATGCAATCAATATTTATTAAAGTTGCCTGGTTGAGATCGACCTGTTAAAGTTCCATTCATATGGCCCCAACGTTAGGGAACTCTAGCCCATAAAAGTGCATTACGGCAATGAAAAATTGATGCACCGTTAAAAAGGCCTCAAGGGATAAAATCCATCAAGTGGTGATAACTGAGGCGCTGCGTAATGAGCACCCATGTTTATGTCAGTGCCGCAATTTGCATATAAGCAGTGAACTACCGGAATAACTCTTAAATGCATTCAATTTGAAACTCCGTACAAACATTTTCACGCCCAAATACGGAACCGTTCAGTGCTTACACAAACGTCTAACACCAGAGAACTTTTTCAAAGGAAACTAAATTTCCAATATATTTGTATTTTTACGAATTGAAAGCGTAGTACGTTTCGTCTGCGTTCCTTTGACGATGCATGGAGGTAATGAGAACAGATGTAATACTGGGAATATGGGTGTGCAGGAACTGAAAGATATGTTCTCCGAATGTTCGCGTCTTTTTAGAGTAAAAGAAAGAGAGGAAATAGGGTTTTAGACGAAGCTGATACAAACGGTTGAAATATATTTGGCGAACGAAACGTTCCATGCATTCAGTACATAGAGTAAATAATCAGCGAACTTGTTGTATTACAAATCAAAGAGTTTTGAACTAATGATCAACTGCTAGTATTAAAGCTTAGTGCAGATTGATAGGAATTCATCCGCTGTCAAGACAAACTTTTACAGGACGAAGGACCATTCAATAAAAACAAACAAAAATTTATCTTTCCTCTTTATAGTATTAGTGTAGAAGTATAGATAATTTGTATTTAATTGTGCAGTTATAATTATGATATGAAATTGTGTGCTTAATTGCTGATTGCACTAATTTATATATTTATTTATTTATTAGGGACAACAAACAGCAGTATATTAAATATTACACATGATAGGAGTACAAAAATAATAGAGTTAGCCAATACACTACTCACGACGTTATCCACAGATTACCATATCAAATAATTAGCATAGGTACTGTTAATAATAACAATAAGGGCAAACTTAAAGGTACTCATTACAAGGCTAAAATGATTGCTCGGTTTGTTATTAAAATATATGCCGGAGAGCAAAAAAACAAAAAAAAACCAAGAAAGGAAGGACGAACTTAAAGCTACATAAATAGCTACATGAGGTGTATGAATCAAAATTATTATTAGTAACATCGAAACTTATAGCTGTTCCATTAAAGTGGAAATAACTTGATTTTTGAACCTATTCTTGTTCAGAAATATAATATCAATGGATCCAAACTTTTTATTATAAGTGTCGACTAATCGGTGCAGCGGTGAGCGTGCGCCTGAGTTGGTATGACAGAAGTTAGTGGCAAATAAACACCGTGAACGTACTTCTCTACTTTGTACTGTGCGAGGGACCAGGTAGCACAAAACTTCTCACAAGATCAGAACAATCAAACTTGTTGCGGCATATACTGAACAGGGTCATAATTTCTAGGAGTATGCGTCTATATTGCAGGGTCAGGATATTATATTTTCCGAGCAACGATTGGTAGGAAATCCTTTTACGAAAGCATCTATAGCGGACAGAACGAATGTATTTACGTTGGACTAACTCCAAAATGTCTATATATTTTTTGTAAAAGGGATTCTAAATAGGGACTGCGTACCCTAATTGTGGTCGAACTATCGACTTGTATAAATGCAAATAAGTGGAAGGGAGGCGGAATTCTCTAGAAGCACGCATTACAAGACCAAACATTTGATAAGCTTTATTGACTATATTATTCACATGCGCATCGGGATGGAACATGAAGTCTAACTGAACTAAGGCATTAATTACAATACAATAGATATAATTAATTACTTGATTGTCCTGCTTCATTAGTTATGTATTGATTTGATATGTAGTCAAATTAGTGTTCATTCCTAATTGTAAAACAGTTACAAGGTTGTCAGTACCTTTCTTTATTGATAATTACGAAATGGTGGGGAAATAACTTCTAAATATATCCCATACTATGATGACACAGCGCCATCTAGTTCCGAGCACAGTAAACAACGAGAGTTGTATTACCAATGATACTAGATGGTTGATAAACAACATAGATCTTATTTTTCTTGTTCAGTTACTTATAAATGACAAACTGAAATCATATAAATCATCGCATGAAAATGTTCTCGATGCAGATCCATGTTTTTATGAGACATAAGAATTTGAATTGGCTCTCAAAAAATGCGTAAGGAAAGGAGACAGTTTTTTCCAGGCCCACCACGAACAGTATCACAGGACGATCGCATTATATTATAAAATAATAACTTAATTTTCAAGACGAAAAATACGAAATCCGAAGTAAAAATAAAACCACAATTATTAAATTTAAAAAAACCATTATTGTATTGACTTAAATAAATCGTTGTTGTTTAATTCGTGTAAATGAACGTAAAAACTATCACATTCAAATACAGTACTTACGAATACAGTAAATAAATAAAGTGAGAATATTGTTTATTATTATTTATGATATTATTATTGTTTATTGATTTTTAAATGTATAGAATCTATAAATATTTTGGAAATTACAATAATATTTATCAAAGTGTTTTTGTTATGTTATAATCACCGTAGAACGGACCGCTCATATCATTGCTTTAACTTTGACAATTTGAATGTAACTGGCACGCAATGTTACGTGACTTTCAAATTCTCCCAAGAAGTCCGCGTTAGGTTTAAGTAATAAACCACTTTTACAGAAACTAGGGGAAAAAAATCATTGATTATCCTTCATAAACCATTAATTCACCAAATCATCAACCATTATCATGTATCATTATGTCATCCATCGTATATAAAATGAAAAAATACTGCAACCTAGGCTGTACGGACTAGATTACTTTGCTTTATCCCGAAAGCGATGAAAAAAAAAACAATGAGTTTGAACGTCATTTTTTGTTCGAAATGTGACGTTTTTGTTGGTTATTATTATTATTTTTTAATGAATTACTCAATATTCCCGTAATACATTAAATAAACAAATATAATTATCGTTGTCTAGAGATTGCATGAAAAAAAAAATATATATTTCATTAGTTTGTGCTACAAATTGTGGTGGGCCTAATCCCCATACAAAAAAGATTGTCTCCTTTGAAAATCAAACAGTATTTCTACTTTTAAATAATCGAAGTTTTCAAAATAATTACAAGTGGCCAGTGTGTTATATGTACATGTAAACTTTTTTTCGCAAAAGTTTCTGAGTGGCCAGATAGTATCCGTAAGCCACGTTGCTTAGGTTGGAACTTTTCACATGTTCTAAAAGTTGAACGAAAATGATTAAGAATGCTTCATGTCTATTCATTTACCTGCTTATTAGATCTCAAAAAAAGCGCAAGAAATTGATATTTTTCTTGAGTATATTTAAAAAAATTCTGACTTTAAGTTTGTATTTACTTTTTTACAATACAAAGCCTAACGTCACACATTTGAAATGGCGTTTGAGTTTTGATTTCAGATAAGCAGAACAGCCGGTATCATGGCAGCAGTGGTAAATTTTTATTTTTATATTTGTGCGTATTGTACAGCGTATGTCCGATTGTAACAAGTGAATTAAGTATGAAATTTCACAAAGTTTCTGCAAATGTTACTAAAAATGAAAAATAATTTATAATAGTTGATCAAAACAAAAAATCCCAAAAACTCAGTAAAAAAATAGCTGTCACACTAATAGACCTTAAGTTACACATTACTTATCTAAATATTATTAATTAAGCTTGTACTAATTTACTTACGAATGTAAATAAATTAGCGTCATTATATCAGTTAATGACTATGTATCAAAATAACCTGAATTTAAAAGAAAATATTCGTAGAAAATAGTAAGAATTACGTTTTATTTTTGGTATAAATAGGGTTGACTCCGTATACTAGACACACATTTGTTTAATAAGTCGTCTCGTTCACAACTCAACAGCCAAAGAAAATGAACGGTGGTAACATGAAGGTTTATATTTTGGTAAGTACTCTTAGTATTTGTTAATTTATTGATCATCCATAGTCACACATACCCGCGGCTATGGTGGTTTCAGGAAAAAGTGTCCAATAGTTTGATACATAAAATATTGGACATTTATTATTTCAACCTCGGAATAAAAATCTTCTAGGTTATTGAAATTACCTCATATTGTTTCAGGTTGCGTTGTGCCTGATGGCGATTTCATGCGCAAGTGTTGAGGCCGCATCAAGGCATAGAGCACCACGTGGGGGTAGCGATGATGCGACGGCAGGATACAGTGTAGAATTGTCACCAAGTAACTCAACTTCAAGTGCATGGCCGTCATCATCAAGTGAGAGTGTTAATAATTCTACTTAAATACGATATCTCTATTCTGAACAAGGAATACTGATAGATAACACTTTACTTTTACTTTGCGTACTCTAACCCTGCAAGTAGGTACATCTACATATTTACCTACAACTTCTCTTTTCAGGAGATTCGTATATTCTTTCTTTCCAACTTCTACTGAACTTTCTTCCTTTCTGTCAGAGTTTGTGCCTTGTCCCAATATTTCTTCAGCCGAATCCTTTTTCACCCATTTATGGCACTCTATTGACGCTAATAGTACATACCAGGAATATTACTCTCGCATTGCCACTGACATCCAGACATCTGTTGTGACGCTTCATTAGCCAAAAAATGTAACTGGTTTCGTTACACTGTAATTTAGCGCCGAAGATTTGCCTTTACTTCACGCTTTATGCACAAATCTGAATACAATGATTAATTATTATAGTCACATGCACAACATTATTTGTGGTCCAATGTATCGACAACACCGCTCGTTCCAGCCGTCACTTGACAAATCGCCGTTACTTGTTCTTCAATTCTGACATCCAACATACATTGTATTATTTTTATAAACGTATTAGGTATTAGGGTACATGGATCATTAAATATTTGGTATTCAAAATCAAAGTGTATCTTTATTATTTCAACATTTTTCCAACCAAATCATCACCGTTTACTATACAGCAATAAGATTACGAATAAATGAGCCTTTGACCAACACTAGTGTGAAGGCGCCCTGCCTTCACACTAGCGTTGGTCAAGCGTAGGCATTCGATGAACGTAACTGGGGTTCATGAATACGATGCGCTAGCGCCGCAGGTTTGCGACATATACGCCGCGTCACTGCGTTGTCAGGTATAGTCCTAGGATAAAATTGCTTTACCACCCTTAGATTGAATGTCGTTTGTACATCACAAAACAACAAGGTTTATTTTTGATTACAAGACGCAATGATAGATAACGCTGGAATCAATGCATGACATTCTTCATCATCAACCCATTCACGTCCCACTGCTGGGCACGGGTCTCCTCTCATTTGAGAGGGATAAGGCTATAGTCCACCACGCTAGCCTACTGCGGGTTGGCAGACTTCACATGCCATCGAGACAAATCTCTCAAGCATGCAGGTTTCCTCACGATGTTTTCCTTCACGGTTTGAACTCGTGATAAATACGCACATAACTTCCGAAAAGTTAGTGGTGCGTGCCTTGGGTTCAAACTCGAGACCATTGACATCTCAGTCCCCTGGTCACACCACTAGGCTACCACGGCTCATGGCGTGACATTGCTGTAGAGCTATTCATCAATTCAACGATTTTTATTTTTACGCATTGAAAGCGTGGTACGTTTCGTCTGCGTTTCTTTAACGGTGCTCGTAGGTAATGAGAACAGATGTAATACTGGGAATATGGGTGTGCAGGAACTGAAAGATATGTGCTCCGAATGTTCGCGTCTTTCTAGAGTAAAAGAAAGAGAGGAAATAGAGTTTTAGACGAAGCTGATGCAAACGGTTGAAATATACCTAATTGGCGAACGAAACGTTTCATGCACTCAATACATAGAGTAAATACACAGCGAACTTATTGTATTACAAATCATATAAAGAGTTTTGAACTAATGATCAACTGTGTTACCTGATACGGCTATTAGAAAGAAAGAAGCTTAGTGATGGTGTTAAAGTTTAGTGCCGGTTGACAGGAATTATTCGCTGTCGAGAAAAACTTTTACAAGACGAAGGAGAGTTTTAGGAGTGGAAGTACCTCCGAATTACTAAATTATTACTTATGTGTATTGATTTGATATGTAGTCAAATTAGTGCTCACTCCTTATTGTAAAACAGTTACAAGGTTGTCAATACCTTTATTTATTGATAATTACGGAATGGTAGAGAAATAACTTCTAAATATATCCAGAATCTATGATGACACAGCGCAATCTAGTTCCGAGCAACAACGAGACTTGTATTACCAATGATACTACATGATTTATAAACAATATAGGTCTTATTTTTGTTGTTCAGTTACATAGAAATGACTATCCTTATCATACAAACAAGTTCCATAATAAAACAGCCTGTATATTGCTTTTCTATTAAGGAATTAAGCTGTGAGAGCCTAGTGACGAGATCAGTGGGCTATAAAAGTTAAAGGCGAGACGTTTAACTTCAGTTTTTGAAGTACAAACTGTTCAAACCAAGGCATCACTGAATTTTCGGAAGTAATGTGGGTATTCAAAATAATTGGGTATTAAAAAAATTATAACATAGGTACTCAAGCGGGCACTGGCCTGACGATAGGTCCTACGCCACCTGCATTCAGCGGATTCAAGCGACCAGGTCGACGTTCTACCTTGCCAGGGGGCTACCCACACTACGTCTGCATTGTCGAGTATGTGGTTGTCACTCCAGAGCTTTTTCCACCTTCTAGTCCCAACGGCTATCCAGACACAAGTGGCAGTGGGTAGGGCAGATTGCTCGAAGACTTTATTCAGTTCAATCATAGTTCCTCTATGTTTTTCTATTACTAACAAATTAATTTTATTTTAAGTTAAAAAGTAGTATGCATAGTTTTGAAATCGTTTCACGTGCCATGTTGTTGGTGAAGATATGCAAATAAATTAGGTCTATAAAGAATTGATTGTATTTAAATATATTATGATAGTAAACCTTTGAAATACACTAAATGTATGAATATTTATTGTTATTTTTTAATTCAAACTGCCTCGTTGGTCTAGTGGTCGTAAAATGCGACTTCTGAAAATGAGGTCTTAAGTCCGAGCAAAGAGATGCTGAGTTTTTCTATTAGATCAATAGGGCCACTTACATTTAACATACAGGCGAATTATGGGTGCACAATTGTACATTACTAAACCTCTGCCTAACCCTTCGGGGACATCAGGCGTGATGGTTTGAATGTTCCAATTCAATTGAAGCAGGCACGTAGCGTTACCCGCCGGGGTTGTGGTGCATGCTTTTGTGAATCCCATGGCCCCGGCAATAGAGTTTGTGGCGTTGACGGGTGCGGTTTTTTAGTCGGTAAACGCTCAAGCGGAGTCCGACTTACCCCGTCGCCTCCCCGGGCGATGGGACGGTCGGTAAAGGATTTTTCCGCACTTAAAAAAAAAGGTACGTAGCGTTTTATACTGTTGCGTGTCACCTCTAATAGAACACATTTTATAGTTTACAATATTAATCCAATTATTGTCTATGGACTTTTAACATTGATGGTTTTTAATAAAGTCAACGGTGAGAATGATTACTACACTTTTGAAAATAAATAAATAACAGAAATCAGTTTATTTACTTAGTTTCTCACTTCCATTACAATAAAATCGGTACATTTTTTTTTTATGATGAAAAGGGGGCAAACGTCCAGGCGGCTCGCCTGACGGTAAGTGATGACCGCCGCCCACGGACATTTGCAATAACAGAGGCTTGCAAATGCGTTGCCAAACCCCTTAGACATTCCATCCAGAAAATCACCACAACAATATTCCTAATATAGTATAATACTCGCCGCAACGTTATCTGATTGGTTATCCAAAACACATCTGGTCTAGCACAGAGGGTACTAACTACCGCAGGGCTAATTATTCGGCTCGTCGATAATTGTTCCCTTACTTTTAAGCCTTACCTTTATTTTCATATGGAGCATTTATATAGCGATATTTCTCCCTCAAATTGAGCTGCCGACTGAGGGTAGGGACTGAGAGTACCTCAGCCTTACAGAAGACCGCAGTGAATCAACAATATTTGTCTTTCTGTAAATGAGTAAGGCTACCAGAGCTCGTTGGGGGAGGGACTATTCCGTTTGCTGTCAGTTAAGTAACTATTTTAAGAAACCTAAATGAAAAAAAGTTTCTACGGGGTTTGGCAACGTATTCGCAAGCCTCTGGCGTTGCAAATGTCCATGAGCGGCGGTGATCACTAACCACAGGTGAGCCTCCTTTCCGTATGGCCCCTTAAAACCATAAAAAAATCTACCGAGGAAGATTCACTCGAGAAACTCATTCCACATTTCAGCAGTACGCGTGACTTAGTCAATTCAATTCAATTATTTAAAATGGCAAACTATGCCGATGTCGACAATTCTGCCAATGTCAAAAGTGCCATGGAGAAGCGTGCGTAAAAAAAAGAAAAAAGTATATGAGTTTAACTTTGTAGCTTAAGAGTGTTCTGAAAAAAATTGCTGACATTGGTAAATAAACAAAACTAACAAACGTAAAAACAAATAATTATAAAGTTTAAATCAAATAAATACAAAATACTGAATATAATATTAGGATACATCATAGTTGGATATTATTAGTCCGTAAAAAAGACATAACCAACTCAAGGAGTTCAGGGGAAGGATGAGTTAGGAGGGACGGGAGGTTAATAGGTAAAGGGATTTTGAATTTTGGTAAACATCTATAAAGATTAAGGGCTGGGTTGTTTTTAGGACAATTAAAAAATAGGTGTTCTAAACTACCCTCCTCTATGCCGCACTCGCAAAGGGATGAGTCGCGAATGCGTATTTTGTGCAGAAAAAACGGGGAGCAGCAGTGTCCGATACGGAGTCTGCAAATCGTAGAAATAATATGCTTTGACACTTTTTTATAGCGATAAAACCAGGGCTTTGGTGTTAAAGACGGCTGTATCGCATATAAATGGCCACCTTTCTTTCTACTTGTGTTGTCCCACTGTAGCGTGACTTAATCGAGAGATGTTAATATCGCTGACGTTGTAGCCCAACTGTCGCATAGAAAAGTAAATACTAGCAATATTATAGACCGAATGACGTGAATTAAATCCAGCTCTTAGCATATCTGAACAGAAGTTTATGCCTAGACTTAAATCATAACTGGCCTGCCCAGTTATGATTTAATTGGTGAAAAACTTTTTCAGTTTTTGTACTTTACGCAAAGCAACTTAACATTTATATACAAACAATAAGATCAGAAACAATTGCGGCTAAAATGACTTCAGTTTTGCACGAATTCAAATAAACGAGCAATTCTTCAACTGCTTTTAGAATTCGCGATACTGATAATAGTGATACGCATGATATACAATACGAAATGAATGTGGTTCTACCATCTCGTTCACCTTGTTATTCATTATATCCTGAGAGCTTTCAGCTTATTAAGATAAATCACTGTGCTCCGCCAAAGTGCGTCAGAGCTCAAATGCGGTCATATCTCTTAATACAACTATTTTATGGATGTTTGCTCTCTGCAAACTACGCACTCTAATGCAACCATTAGAGTACGAAGTGCAAAGCAAATGTAAGTTATATGTATGTAGTAGTACAACTACTACATACATGTAACTTACATTTTTACATCATAAGAGGTGAATAGTGAATCAGAGAATGTAGTAAAAACATTGAAAATAATATATTTTGAGACATAATACCAAGTCACCTGTTTTCCCTAAATCGTTAGTCAGAGGTGTAATAATGTATACACACACTGCCGATATATTGTAGGCCCTATTTAATAGGGGGTGGGCCTATTGCCATCATCCAAGCACAAATATAAACTACGAGAATTTCCTACAAAAAAACCCAATAACACTTGGCTCATCCTGGGGATCCAACCCAAGACCTCTAGCTCGGCAGTCGCACTGTGTTTTTAGAAGGTTTAGCTGATTATAAACATTTCTCTTAAGCTCAGTACATTGTCCTAAAATATATAATTACCAATTTACGTTGGAAAATAATACCAATTATAATTTAAAGAAATACAAGTGCAATTGAATTAAGGCTGATAGAAAACCGGTTTTATTTCCTTGTACCGAAAACATTGTTTCACATTTATCCTCATGTCAACGCAACGGTAGGAACTGAAATAAAGTTATAGGGAAATTAATGAGTACTTTTTACTAATTTTATACACAAACTCTTTTAGTGTTTGGGGAACGGTTAGAAAAATATATTTATTAGGTTATATATTTATTAACCAAATAAATATAAATAGATAGTTTAATAACAAAGTTGAACTCCTAAATCCCTAAATTGAAGGTAAATTGAAGGTAAAAGACAAATTAATATCATATCACTTTTTGGCAATATTTTTATTAAATCTTTTCAAGGAACTCCAGCCTCTATACAAAGTTTCATGCGTCGGAACCAATTTGAAAAAAAAACCAGTCCTCCGCAGACACCTCTTCCATGGCCTTCTCAAACGCTGCTACCGCGTCTTCCGTTGATGAAAACTGTATCCCTTTGAGCTGATTTTTAATTTTAGGGAATAAAAGGAAGTCACACGGAGCTAAATCAGGACAGTAAGGAGGGTGACCCAAGACTCTGACCGGTGTGGCGCCGAGAAAGTTCCTCGTTTTGATCGCAGAGTGCGCGGGCGCATTGTCGTGGTGAAGACGGAGCCCTCGGTGCCCGGTGTTCGATCGCTTGTTGCTCATTGCAGAAAAAACTTCCAGCAGGCATTTTGTGCTATACTATTCGGTGTTGATGCTGCTTTGGTCTCAAAGTGGAATTAAATTAGGTACCCCGTCAAAGTGAAGAAACTAGCTAAATACCAAAGGATCAGGTTTAAAATACCTGTACCTATGGATATTATGTCTGAAAATAAATATATTATTATTATTATTATTGAAGTGAATGGCGGAAATACATGTTACTATGATCAACACGTTTTGTGTCAATACCTGCATAAATTGTTTAATATAACTATTTGTTTTAACTTTAATATTATTTTTTATTAAATTGTTATTGAATTTTTATTCATCGCCATTTTTGCACACCGCATCTTTACCCATATTTTTTCCTATAATATCTAATACAAGTGGTATCGGGTGTCACACGGAAGAATGTGCATGCAATTATAAATTGTTTAAAGGCTTTATTTGAATTGATGAATAGTTCCACAGCAATGTCACGCATTGACTAATCAAATTGCAAATCTAAGGGTGATAAAGCAATTTGATCCTCGGACCTGACAACGCAGTAACGCGGCGTATACTTCGTGCAGCGTATTCATGTCCCCTAGTTACGTTTATCGAATGCCTACGCTTGACCAAGCGGAGGCGCTTCCACACTAGCGTTGGTCAAAGGCTCATTTATTCGTAAACGGTGATGATTTAGTTGGAAAAATGTTGAAATAATATAGAAACACTTTGATTTTTAAATAAAAATATTTAATGATCAATGTACACTATTACAATAGTTTATATTAAAAGCGTGAAGAAAAGGCAAAACTTTGGCACTAAATTACAGTGTAAAGAAGCCAGTTACATTTCTAGGCTTATGAAATATCACAATACTCCTGGTACGTACTGTTAGCGTCAATAGACTGCCATAAATTAAGCGATTGCTTGCCTCATAATTGGTTAAAAAATGATTCGTCTGAAACACTGGGGTGAGGCATAAACTCTAACAGAAAGGAAGAAAGTCAGTAGAAGTTGGAAAGAAAGAATATACGAATCTCCTGAAAAGAGAAGTTGTAGGTAAATATGTAGATGTACCTACTTGCAGGGTTAGAGTACGCAAAGTAAAAGTAAAGTGTTATCTATCAGTATTCCTTGTTCAGAATAGAGATATCGTATTTAAGTAGAATTATTAACACTCTACACTTGATGATGACGGCCATGCACTTGATGTTGAGTTACTTGGTGACAATTGTTCACTCTCTTCTGTCGTCTCATCTCCGCTAGTCCCACGTGGTGCTCTATGCCTTGATGCGGCCTCAACACTTGCGCATGAAATCGCCATCAGGCACAACGCAACCTGAAACAATATGAGGTAATTTCACTAACCTAGAAGAGTTTTATTCCCAGGTTGAAATAATAAATGTCCAATATTTTATGTATCAAACTATTGGGCACTTTTTCCTTAAACCACCAGCCGCGGGTATGTGTGACTATGGATGATCAATAAATTAACAAATACTAAGAGTACTCACCAAAATATAAACCTTCATGTTACCACCGTTCATTTTCTTTGGCTATTGAGTTGTGAACGAGACGATTTATTAAACAAATGTGTTTCTAGAATACGGAGTCAACCCTATTTATACCAAAATATAACGTAATTCTTACTATTTTCTACGAATATTTTCTTTTAAATTCAGGTTACAGATAATGACGCTAATTTATTTACATTCGTAAGTAAATTAGTACAAGCTTAATTAATAATATTTAGATAAGTAATGTGTAACTTAAGGTCTAGTGTGACAGCAATTTTTTTACTGAGTTTTTGGGAATTTTTGTTTTGATCAACTATTATAATACAAACATTTTAAATTATATTTCATTTTTAGTAACATTTGCTTAAACTTTGTGAAATTTCATAGTTAATTAATTTGTTATAATCGGACATACACTGTACAATACGCACAAATATAAAAATAATTATTTACCACTGCTGCCACGATACCGGCTGTTCTGCTTATCTGAAATCAAAACTCACACGCCATTTAAAATGTGTGACGTGAGGCTTTGTATTGTGAAAAAGTAAATCCAAACGAAAAGTTAGAATTTTAAAAAATACACTTAATAACAAAAAACTATTTCTTGCGCTTTTTCTAGATGTAATAATCAGGTAAAAAGAATAGACATGAAGCAATCTTAATTATTTTGGTTTAACTTTTAAAACATGTAAAAGTTCCAACCTAAGCAACGTGGTTTATGTTACGCATACTACTGTACTACGGTAGCTGACCCAGCAAACGTTGTCTGCTGCTCCAGTAACTACATAAATGTGTAAAACACTTAAAACGATTAATACGAAAAATACCGTATTTTATGATATAATACCGTATAATACCATAAAATATGGTATTTTTCGTATTATACCAAAAAGTACATGGTATAATACGAGTCTTACATCTCTAGGTATTAAATAAAAAATAAATAATAATTAATATTCCTGGACATTATGACACAGCGTCCTCTAGTTCCGAGCTAAGCAACGAGGCTTGTGTTACGGATACTAGTTGGTTGATATACTACATATATACTTTTTTATTGTAAATACATACATATTATATATAGAAACATCCATGACTCGGATACAAATTTTTAGGCTTATCATACAAACATTTGTCCCTACCGGGATCCGAACCCGGGACCCATAGCACAGAAGGCAGTGTTAACTACCGCTGGACTAACTGGGTGTATTCTATACATTACCTAAGTATTGTATAGAATACCGGATTATACAAATTACCGGTAAAAAATACAAATATTATAGATAAGTGTCGGTAATTTTTGAAACAATAATGTAGGATGTAACCCATAGAAAAAGGAATAGAACATAACGAAAATTACAGGAACAATAATTTACGGACCATCTGCGGTCGGGAAGTTTTTAAAGATTTTTAGGGTAAAAAACGACTTATATTGATTTCCGGCAAAACTAAAAGTCCTATGGAAAAAAGTTAAATCAGAAAAGTTAAAGTTCATCTTTTTAGTAAGGGGGCAAACGAGCAGGCGGCTCACCTGATGGTAAGTGATGACCGCCGCCCATGGACATTTGTAACACCAGAAGCTTGCAAATGCGTTGCCAAATCCCGTAGAATCCCGTAGAGAGATTAGGTTAGGTTTGAACTGCAACACTCGTAGTACAACTTAGTAAATCGAGCGGTGCCGTGGCATCGGCCGGCGAGTGCTAGAACCGAATATTACCTATTTTAACAAAGACTATAAAACCATACTCGTTGTATTTTAACTATGATAATAACTTTTGATTTGTAAAAAAAATGTTAAGAAGGAATCTGTTACCTTTTCTTATTTAAATAGATTTTTATTTAAACGTTTTATTTTGTAGATATTGTAAAACGATGCGGCTATACGTGGGCCGCCTTATTGACTATAGTATCGCAATGACAATCCAGCTAATCGTTGCAACGCCGGATTACAAAACAACGTTTTGCAAAAAGACTAGCTGTAATGTAAAACGGAGAATTATACTATTTGGCTGCAATATATCCCTATCGTAAAAGTCGCTAATATTTTACAAGTTTACACAAACGCTATAAGCTACGCTAACTAAGGTAGTATTACACGTACTTCGATCAAAGCGTATCAAATTTTCAAATAAATGTAGCGTATTACTAGGGTATTACTTATTACTGCTAGTGATTTACTGATGAAGTTTGATACGACCCCCGTGTATACGCCGCTAATAATAGTTAGCGTAATTGAAATCGAGTGATTTCAAAAGTAGATTTACTTATCCTTATATAAATTTTCTATATTTGTTATTTTTTTATATTTCATCATGGTTTTTACATTTTAAGCTACTTGGCATAAAAAAACGATTTAAAGTAGAGAGTATAAATTGTATTTTTGTATTATTTCAACCAAATAAGGTTTTAAGATTGTCGAGTTAAACATTACTTATCTAGAATTAAGTATGTAAGTAAATTAGTACACGGGTAATTATCTTAGTTAATGAGTATGTATCAAAATAACCTGAATTGAGAAGAAAATAACAGTAGTAATAATGACATTATTTTTTTATATAAATATGTAGGATCAACACCGTATGCGAGACACACAATGTTTAGTAAGTCGTCTCGTTAACAACTAAAAGTGAAGCAAAAAAAATGAAGGGTGGTAAGATGATGATTTTAATTTTGGTAAGTAAGTTACTCTCATTTTTCTACCAGCATTTAAACCAACCATGATGATCCATAATCCCCATACCCACATATTATATCTAAAAACCAGGCTATGGTAGTGTTAAGAATATGTCCAATGATTCAGTTGAAATTATTCAAAAAGTTTGTATTGAATACGGTTTATTATTCGGTATAGGGTTTATTATTTATAATTTCAACCTGGGAATCAAAATCTTATGGGTTTTGAAATTTTTTTCTATTCTTAAATTTTAAGTAACAGCTTTAAATTTGGATTTAAACTAAGAGCACATCGGCGGCAGCACGTTGCAAAACTGCAGTCATCGAAATGCGTTATCGGCAGCCGTAGACGCATTGAAGGCAGTTGAACTTTAACCTTTTTAAACGCATATCTTGTAAGTCTTTTTAATTCGCTGGAAAAAATCTTCTACCGAATTTTTATTTCGTATTTTCGTAACGTATTTCTCATAAGTACCTATTCATATACTGTTGCCGTACAAGGATTACCATCGCTTGTAAAACTGATTTTGCTTCCGTCAACGATAGCAGTCGATAACTCGGCGGCAGGTGTGGATGCGTTCATTGCAGCCTTCGACAGTTAAACTGATATACATGTGGGATTGGTTAGCAAAATAAACGCCCAGATATTCTAAAACACTTTTATTTTATATTTTACAAACTTTTTCCGTGTAGGTCTTTCGTCGTCTTAAATCTCTTCCACTCTCACTCTCTCATTCCGATCCCTTACGTTACAGTTCGTCATCTTATCATACATTCTCAACATTTATTCCTTCTCTCACTCACACCTTACAAGTCACAATGTTTCATCTCTTTCATTCAACACGTTCCATTCCTACAACTCGGCCATTCTGATTTCAGACTGTCCTCAGTCTGACTTACAATACACAATAGTTAATTACTACACTTATACAGAATTACTACACTAACCTTAATTTATCACAATACAACAAATTAACATAATTATGGTATGAGTACATATTAGGTCACGGTTACCATATACAACAATCAAATAAAAGTTACTGGCATAAAACCTAAATACTAGCGAATAGGGGTATTCCCCACATGTATACCTACCTATCTAATCCTCCTTGCTTGAACTTGGCCACGGCTTCATATTATCCACAGAAGCAGAGGTTATTCGTGAACCTTCAGACATGGGATTGATTTTCACGACATCATAGCGGTCATTCCCCTTTACTTGTGTAATGCGGTATGGGCCCAAATACTTTGGCTTTAACTTTAAATGTGTACCAAATTGTGTGCGTTTTATTGCAACTATATCTCCTTCATTATATTTTCTACTTTCCTTTCGTCTTCTATTGTATGTCTTCTGATTTTCTTCTTGAACCTTAAGGATTTGTTCTTTTGCTTTTTTTCTTAATTCTTCTCCGTCCTGAATAAAATTAACTTGATGTTCCTTCTGAATTAAATTATGAATTTCAATGTCCTCTTTATCTTTCATTTTTGTGCCCACCAGCAGTTCAAATGGAGTAGTGTCAATACTCCGTTGGTAAGTACTATTCAGTGCACGTTGTACTCGGCTGATGTGCTTGTACCACTGCGAGGGGTCTGCTATACACAGTTTTGTTAAAACAGCTATCATTGTTCGATGGATTCTTTCGACCTGACCATTTCCTCTTGGCACACCTGTTGTTATCATAATATGCTGAATCTTTTCCTTTTGACAGTATTCTTTAAAGTCATTGCTAGTAAAAGCAGTACCTCTGTCTGAGATCAACCTCATAGGGTTACCAAATGCTTGCTGATGTATCAGTAATTTATCAATTGTCTCCTTACTTGTGGTTCCTTTCACTGGGAACAACCAAACAAATTTTGTAAATGCATCCACTACTGTTAAGATATAGTTATACAGCTTTCTGGTCTCTGAAAGGGGTCCTATATGATCACAATGTATTGTATGCAAAGGAATTCTCTCTTTATCAATACAATTAAGGAATCCTTCCTGTTTACCTTCGTTCTTAGTTGCCAGCAGACATGGTATGCATGTCAGCATAAATTCTTCTATCTTCTTATGCAAACTTTTGATATAATAGTCTTTTTTCAAAATTTCTATCATATTCCTTTTTCCAAAATGACCTTTTTCATGTACTTTTTTAATAATTTCTGTATCTAAATTTCTTGGGATTACTAACTGTCTTTCTTCACTTTTATAAAGTAAACCATCACTGTAGATGTAGTTCTCATATGGCTGTAATTTCAAAATCTCAATAATAGCTTTGGCACCTTCGTCGTGCTTGCTTGACCTGGTCATGTAGACTTAACTCAATGGCACCAACAAATGGATTTCGACTTAAAGCATCTACATGTTGCATTTTCGTACCTGGCCTATGCTCAATTACATAGTCATATTTCTCAAGCAATAATACCCATCGAGCTACTCTTGTTGTGAGATCTTTTTTATTCAACGTCTTCTGGAAAGCTTGACAGTCTGTAATAATCTTAAAATGCTTACCATACAAGTAATGCCTAAACTTCTTTAATCCTTCTACTATAGCTAATGCTTCTAGTTCATAGCTGCTGTATTTTTTCTCAGCATCAGTAGTCTTGCGACTGAAGTAATGTACTGGATGTAAGTCACCTGTTTGATCTCTTTGTAGTAGTATCGCGCTGTATGCCACTGAAGAGGCATCAGTATGCAGTTCAGTTTGCAACTGAGGATCAAATATCCATAATACTGGGCTACATGCCAATGCATTTTTCAAAATATTAAATGAATTTCTTTGTTCAGCATTGAATATGAAATTTACATCTTTCTTTAATAAATCTGTTAAAGGTTTAGCTATTAAAGCAAAGTCTTTTATATACTTTCTAAAATATGATGTTAATTCTATGAAACTATGTAATCTTTTTAAAGTCTTTGGTTCTGGGTACCTCATTACAGCCTTGGTTTTCTCCTTAGAAGGTTGAACCTGTCCATTTTCAATCCTGTGTCCAAGGTACTCCACCTGTTTGCACAGCAATTGTGCTTTCTTCCAGTTAATTTGAAGACCGTACTGTGAGGCAACTGCTAACACTTCCTTTAGCCGTTCCACAGCCTGGAATTCATCGGAAGCAGGGATTAGCAAATCGTCCATAAATATTACTAATATGCCCTTTGCTATGAGCTCTTGAAACACCATAGTCACAAAACGCATAAAGTACTTCGGGCAGACTGACAACCCAAATGGAGCTCGCAAAAATTCATACTGCCCATGATGTGTAACAGAGGAAGTATACTTTACACTATCTTCATCAACTTTTAGATGAAAAAACCCATTTTTTAAATGTAACACTCTAAATATACTTGCATGTTTAAGTTTATCAATTAAATCATCTATAATGGGAAGAGGGAACTCATCCTTGACCATCTTCCTATTAATAAGCCTGTAGTCCACACAGACTCTTGTAGTCCCATCTTTTTTGCGGACAAGAACAAGTGGACTAGCATATTCCGAGTAACTTACTCTAACTATTCCTTGCTCAAGCCACTCTGCTACTTGTTGTTCTACCACCACCTGTTCCTTAAGGGATATGCGGCGTGGCCGCTGTGCCACAGGGATGTCATCTTTTAAAATAATCTTCAGCTGGATAGGACCTTCTTTAATTTGACGTGGTTGATAGTCCTCAACCATCTGGGTAACCTCATCTCTAAGGTAAGTATCACTTACATGACCAACCTCGACCCTGGAAACAAAACAATCAATTTTGCTCACCCATTTAACTGGTTTCATCCATAGTTCACTCCCATTCATAACCGTGATTATATCTTTGAGAAATTCATGACCTATGATAACATCAAATGGCATACAGTCTCTAGGTATTACATAGAATGTCACATCGTTGTATTTCGTACCGTA
Organism: Craniophora ligustri; assembly: GCA_905163465.1. Classification (NCBI taxonomy): domain Eukaryota; kingdom Metazoa; phylum Arthropoda; class Insecta; order Lepidoptera; family Noctuidae; genus Craniophora; species Craniophora ligustri. The sequence goes on from LR990963.1 coordinate 2,568,942, forward strand.
GATTACAATATCTGTTGTTAAACAGCCTAATGATTCTATTTTAGTGAAACCAAGTCCAGATAATGTTATGTTATTGTTCGTCACAATATTAACATTAGCACAAAATACCGCGGACACTAAGTTCACATCACTACCGGAATCGATAAGCGCACTCGTTGTTTTTCCACATAATTCAACGATCTTCAAAGGTTTCTGCCGTTGTTGTTTGTTTACATCGTAAACGTCAAACTCGATTTGCTGTTGACTCTTGCTGTCACTGTCATCGTGTGTCAACTTGTCACTCTCAGTTTGCGAGTGTGACGTATGATCCGCGTGATTGACCGATGATTGACCGAACATAGTTTGCTTGGTCGCACGTTCGCTGCTTCCGCTTGTCGATGCGCCGTAATTTAATTTGTTTCCGCCGGAACTACGCCATCTTGATGAACTTGAGTCTCCGTCTGTCTTACGACTCTCTTCCGCCATATTTTTCTTAGGGCACTTCGGTGCAATATGCCCATATTCATTGCAGTTGAAGCATTTTGGACCTTGTGCCTTCTGCGGACAGTTCTCCGAAACATGATCCCCGTCACCACAATTATAACACTTTTTCATAGTTTTCTTGTAATGATGATGACCCATGAAATCACGTTTTTCACTTTTGTAGGCACTTTTAGAAGGCTCCAGCTTCAACTTTTCCTTGATAGTCTCGTAGATTTTAATCTTCTCTTTCAGGTCAGAATATGTAGTCACACCATACAGCATAATTTTATTAGTCTCTTGATCGACTATACCATCAACGATGTATTTGATGGCAACGTAATCGGGCATCTTTCCTCTTTTTCCTAGCTCTTTCATCACCATCATGTAGTCGATGCAGCTCTCATCACGTTTTTTCTTACATTGGCTCATCAGCTCGTGGATTGTTTTAATATCAACTGTGTCCGGGAACTCCTTGGTCAGAGCCGCTTTAAGTTCCTCCCACGTTTTATGAGGACGTTCACTTCGAATCCACAGCTGTGCGGTACCTGATAGTGACCTCCGTGCCATTAATAATTGCTGCAGCGGTGCCCAGCCACATATTTCTCCATTTTCTTCTACGTCTTGCACCCATCGTGACACTGGGTATGTTTTATCTTTACCACTGAACTTCGGTATTAAATCGGAAGTTAGGTATAACATCGAGCTGGGACCCGTTTGCAATTCTTCTTTCGACATTTTGCACCGTAAATCTTCGTTAGCGTCAGCTCACCGTTGCTGATATCGTCGTAATTATTCGCCGCCGTTGATTTTTGAATACCAACTGCAAACCTGCCGCCGCCGTTACCGCGTGCCGCCTCCGTCGTTCGTAATCGCGAAGAAGACTCGTAATTACAAGAATATGGAACGTTATTTTGCCAATCCCGGACGAGCCCCCAAATTTTGTGGGATTGGTTAGCAAAATAAACGCCCAGATATTCTAAAACACTTTTATTATATATTTTACAAACTTTTTCCGTGTACGTCTTTCGTCGTCTTAAATCTCTTCCACTCTCACTCTCTCAGTCCGATCTCTTACGTTACAGTTCGTCATCTTATCATACATTCTCAACATTTATTCCTTCTCTCACTCACACCTTACAAGTCACAATGTTTCATCTCTTTCATTCAACACGTTCCATTCCTACATACATATATTGCTTTCATCGGCGGCTGCAGTGGCCAACGTGCATGGACGGTAGATTACTACAGCAATGAGGCAGTATCCTAAAGATATGTTTAGAAACTAAACTTCGACGTTCTTTTCAGGTTGCGTTGTGCCTGATGGCGATTTCAAACGTACGTTACGTTTTTATTGAGGCAGCACTAGGATTAAAAGCACCTTATCAGACTAATGGAAAAATAATAATTTGTGTAAATACGTCATCAGGTGAAAGCCTGCTTAATTGCAAAGAATCTGTATTGCTAAGGAATGAATCACAGCCAGCAGGACTTTCGGCAGCAAGTTCAGCAAGCCAGGCTTCACGGACGCCCAAATTCTTACTAAGGAACACAGATAGATAACATTTTCCTCTACCTCCAAAAGTTTTCTTATGCACCTACTTTTTTCAGGGGATTAGTGTCGCTCCAACTTTTAAAGTACTTACTTTCGGTACAAATGTTTGTGTGAATGTGGCATCAATGTGATATGACAAAAAAAGTAATGCACATTTCCGTGTACGGCGTGAAGAACTTGATAAGTCTAAAATGGCAATTTTAAATCCATTTTCATCGTTAGATCGCTTTTAAAGCATGATTCTAGGATAATTTAATGCAATATTTTCAGTTATTTCACTTTTTTTTGTGAAATGATGTTATTTTGTGTGTGATATTAGACTTATCAACTTATTTACCGAAGACTGAATAACTTGTTCCCCATACCATACATTAGTTCTCAAAACAGTGAAACTTGTTTTTTAAATATTTTATTACTTTTTCTATATAATTGAAATATTGAAATTGCTGTAAGTGTAATTTTTATGTAGTTTTTTCAATAAAACTATTGTTTTTATACCAATCGTCTTAATATTTGTAATAATTGACTTATCAATTTATTCACGGATGACTCATCAACTTATTCACTAAAGAATTAGTAAAACACAAATATCATTAATTATTAAAAAAAATACGCTGTGAAATGTGCATGTAATTTAAAACGTTTATTATAACAATAATTTACCATTTCAACCTGAGAATTAAACTCTTCTGGGTTTCATATTTATTACGGCACGGCATGGTGTGGCAGCCGTGGACACATTGATGGCAGACGTTGACATAATATTACACAGGGGCAGCATGTCGCAAATTGCAGTTTTTCTTGTCAACAACAATATTAATTATATAATACAATTAATATATTAATTCGGGTTTCGAATCCGGGAACCTTACCACGGACAACAGTCTTTAATACCGCTGTGCTATACGCCATACGGGTCGTTGTCGCGAGGCAGTATCCGAAGGATATGTTTCGAATAACTTGATTCATACCATGTAATATTGTTCGACGTTCTTTAGAGAATCGTAAGTGAAGGTGTTATTGTTTCAGGCTGCCTTGTGCCTGATGGCAATTTCATACGTAGGTGTTGAGGCCGTACCAGTGATAAGAGCACCTCGCCACGCTAGTGCAGAATCGCCAGATAATCAGGCACATGAATCACCAAGTAGTCATTCATCAGATCCGTCAACGTTGTCGTCAACTTCGGCAATAACATTCCCATCGTCATCAAGTGACCCATCGTCAGGAGATTAATCAGAAAGTGATGAAAAGTCATCAAGTCAACAATTGCTTGTGGTCAGTCATCGCCGTTATTAAGATAACAATAATTTTACTTCTATATAAAATATTAAATATAAGAATTTTAATAATTTTAAATGTGAATTCATTGTAGTAGTTAATTTAACCATGCAACTAGAATCTTCACGTCTCAAAAGTTTTCTGCTCTTGAATCCTGACATCCAACAAAAAAATTGTTGGATGTCAGGATTCAAGAGCAGAACATTATTTTATTTTTAGAATATTATGCAGAATATTATTTTTATAAACGAATGTGCTAGTGTACATGGATCATTAATAAATATTTATAATTCAATGTGTTCATGTTTATATCGACGGGTCCCAAGAACAAAATCGTATGTGAAAAATTATGGATTCAATATCAATATCGATCATAAATTGTTGACGCAAATATAAACTTTTTGACAAAAAAATTAGCAAAAGCTATTGAAGAGCTTAATTTCTTTATTAACATATTTTTTAATAGCCTTTAGTTATTATTTTCGAATAAAATGAATTCTTATAACACACTAGGGGTTTGTTTTCCGGAACAATCTAGTACATATCTTAATATACGACTTTGTTTTGCGAAACGATCTAATATACATCTTAATATATGACTTTGTTTTAGGGAATTCATGTTTTGTTTTGCTGTCTCAAAAGACAATTAAACCCTGATGTTCAGATTAATAAAGAAAAAAAGCAATTATATCATCAAAACTTTAATTAAATAAATGAAGTCAGAACAAATACAAGATAAAAATCTTAAAAATATATATAAAAAATAGTATTTAACCTTATTTAGGTATTATTTAGAAATAACAGCAATGTTACCATGTACGCTACATAGGTTCTAAGAATCATAGATATAGATATATTATTCAAACGCACAATAACCGATAGACCAAGTAAATTATATATTTTAAATGTTTATAATGCTTCATGTCCTGTTTTTTGTAGTTTATTCTAATATTACTAAAATATTCTAATCAAACTTCAATCTATCAATATTTAACAAAAATAAAACTACGGTTATTTTCATCTGGATTTTCTCTAATTAGAGGCATTTTAAATCAAATGACAGATTCACGTGTGTACCTACTTATAACTTTTGAACTTTCTATGAATTATTTTAATCACAATTAGCAAACTTTATCAGTCTGTTGTTTCTTTAATCATTACAGTGTTTAGAATGAGGTGGTAAAGATCTAAAAAAAAACATGGCATTGCTTGAATATATGACGCCAGAATCGCACATACTTATTAAATCTTTATATTTAGAATTTGTAGGTTTCAAAGGTGACGAATAAGCATTTTCTAATACAGGTACTAACTACACTCAAATTTCTTGTATCATTATATCATCAAATTAAATATTGTATCATTAAAGAATGCTTTCGTAGGTTTATTGATTTAAGTCATAATTGTAATACAATTTATTAGGTTCCAATTTATCAACGAAATCTTCCTTAACCACAATACTTTGGTTGTTTAAAATTCTTGTTCCACAATTTGGCATTTATGTGAACTTTAAAGTTTAAGAAGTTTTCTTGAGTCATATTTTTAACTAAATAAGCTTCTCCATCAGTCTTTGCACACCATACTAGTAGACGCCACTCATCTGGAGTATATTATATCGTTTTTGAAAACGATAAACGCTCTATGAGGGCGTGCTCACTGTGGCCTTCGTTTTGAATGTGTTTTTTCAAAAAAACGATGTCTAATCGATACTTTGTGTTTTTTAGCTGCATATAAATATAAAAAAAATACAAATCTTTTGATTATGCTTACGCAAATATTAGGCATTGAAAAAAAATATTTTTTACGGATTTTACCGCGGTATTATTATTGATATTACTTTAACCCGACGTTTCGGTTCCTTTACAGCATCCATGTTCACGGACAGACTGAGGTGTTGGTCGTCTTGAAGTTATAACTACTAACAGCTACCTTACATTTTTAATTATTATTGACAATCCGATTTACATAGAACGAGGTCACTGTGTCTTTCGGTCTTGGAGTTTTGTTCTTGGATTTAAATTTTATAGAATCTATGATGGGCTTTCAAGCAGGTGGTAATACCCAGCCATCTTCTCTATTGAAATTTGGGTGATTTTTCTTTCAATATATCATTATCATCAAAAACATCATGCCAAACTTCTGCTATCTCGACTTCAATATTCTCGGCTTCATGTAACAGAGAAGAGACGACAGTGTAGCGTTGACACCCAGTTTATAATAGAAAGCAAATAAGAAGGTATATGTTGTAGAGGAATTTATAACTAAATTCTTATTGATAACATAAAAGTGGTGCCATTTTACTAAAAAGACATTAAATCATTTACTTTTGCACAGAACTAAAACGCATGTTGAAATACTTTACAGAGAACAATATCGTTTTTTTACATACGACATATTTTTTTAATAATATATCGTAGAACAAAATCATATCTGCTCAAGCGATAAGAGACTTGGAATTATTTTTTGTTGAACAGAGACTTATGTGAAAATAAATAGGTATAAAATATATATGTTTAATCAAAGTCTTCTTGTATAGCCTATCAATATATAAGTAAAATATGTTTAATAGAAATTATTTATAAAAGTTACAAATAAACTTCCTTAGATTTTAGAGTACAAACACGTATAACTTATAAGACGTTATGTCGCTGCGCGCACTATGCAGTTTGCAAAGAACAGGCTCGTACTTGTCAATATATGTTTGTTCGCGGGATTATAATTCTGATAAGATAGTGTTCGATTGGTTATTCAATTAAGTAAACGTGTATTAAACAAAAAAAATATAGCACCATGTAGTGTTTAGTGTGTAGAATACGAATACGTAATAAAATACATCTCGTCTTATTTTTCCATAAGATTTTGTTCTTGGGACCCGTCGATATTATATATTATATTATATATATATATATATATAAATACTATATTATTTATTTTTTATTTATTATTTCAACATCTTAGCCAAAAAAATGTATGAAGTGTAATATATGATAAGAAGAATAATAATATATCCGATTGCTTCTCCCGATGACAAACCATGAGGATGGAAATCTTACACTTGATAAGTCCACGTAAAAAAATAATCTTTCCCTCACTGACAAATCATTTCTGCCAGTAATCATATAAATGATTTAGCTTATAAATTAGATAAATTCAATCACGAGATTTGAAAATTATACTTATGGGTGAATTGCACAAGCAAGAAAAATACACGGCAAAGCTGAGAACGGTAGTGCAATGTGCTGATTTTTAATTTTATATATATTTTCTTAACAACGTAAGTGCTCCTCTACCTGGGCAAAAAATATCATTGATTTCTACCCTCTAATTAACCAAAAAAATAATTATAAAGTGTTATTTTATCATCACGGTGGCCTGTCCCGAACCCAGTTCCGCTCATAAAATACCTTCCCCTGCAAATACATTCGTAATATGGATTTAAGTAGGTTTTGTTATCATTAAATTATAATATATCCGATCAAATAAAACTATTTTTGTTTGTTTATCTTCTTTCTCATGGATTTGACAGGCAGTCAACTTTTGTCTGGAAAAAAGTTATCATTTCAGAGGACAGTAAGTTTTAGTAAAATAGCCACGTCAACATTGCGTTGTTACGCACCTCTCACCTTTCCTCACTTTGGATCAGCCCGGGTCAAGCTCTCGGCACGAATGCACCGGTCCTAACGTCTTGCGGTTACCCGCCAAAGAAGTAAGTTTATCATTTCAGTAATATGGGGACAAAAATATTTTCATTTCGGTGGCTGTTATAACTCGTGCTAGATTTCTTTAATTTGTTTCAAAATTATATATAATATCGCCGTAAGTAATCTTTTGTTTGAGTAGTGTTCATATTTTTTTTTATAATTTTATTTTGGTGTTAAATGTAGAACTAACCTCTATTTTATCATCTCAGTGTTATCATTTCAGTGGATTCGGTGGACAGTTATACCCGAAATGATAAAACCACAAAGTTTTAGAGATCCTTGTGTCAAATACAAAGTCTTGTAAGTTTTGTAATGTACTTTTACCTAGAGTGTAGATTAGATTATTCAGGTGTATTTGCTGTATAATATTTGTATTTACCAAACCAGCAGTAAAACTCATAAAACCTGATAAGAAAAAAATCGAATTCTCGGAAGGGCTGTTTTTTATTTTTTTATTTTTTTTGTGTCTGCAATAGGTTTGTAGTAATAGGTCTCGTTGGTCTAGTGGATGTTCAGTGCGACTGCCGAACAAGAGGTCCTGGGTTCGATTCCCAGGTCGAGCAAAGTGTTATTGGGTTTTTATGTGAAATGTAGCAGCTCGGAGTTTGGATTCGTGCCCGGTTAATGGAAATAGGCTCGCCCCCTATTACATGGGACCTAAAACATACCGGCAAAACGTGGATGTACATTAGTACACCTCTGCCTAACCTTTTGGGGATGACAAGCGTGATGGTATGTAATGGGTTGAACAATAAACGCGTCATCTACGTAGAAAATTTGAGGGTTTCTCTCAATTTCCCAAAGATCCACTCATCAGATCCTCACCATTTCCTTCCCATTTTATGGGACCACACGGGAAGCATCAGCTTTCATATAAAAAAAGAATCATCGAAATCAGTTGGCGTGATAATGAGTTATTCGTCCATTTGTCACTCACATATTATTATTTAATGCAAATTTAAGACTTATATGATTTTCTCATGGATGCCACTGTCCAAACTGAACAAAATTGAAATGGGACCACACGGGAAGCACCAGCTTTCAAATAAAAAAAGAATGATCAAGATCGGTTCACCCAGTCGACAGTGCTGAGGTAATAAACATAAAAAAAAATTACAGTCGAATTGACAACCTCCTCCTTTTGGAAGTCGGTTAAAAAATGGCACCATACATATCTAGACATGGATTAACGTTTATGTAAAAGGATTAAAAGTACTAAGCTATTACTACTAAGACATTTTTATAATATTTCTTATTCATTTATTGTGTTTTGAAAATATAAGAGTTGGTTTAATTTTAGAAGTTTTACTTATATACCTGTAGAACACTATTCTCGTCTCGTTACCAATTTAACCTACCTAGCATTTTTCTCTTAGTGCAATAGGTAGACATTATGTATTATTATTAATGTCATAAATGCAGCCATAATATTATTCAGAAACTTTAAGCTTTCTAATCGCGCTTCGTTCACTCTTTTGAAAATATATCAATCAGTTTGTATTTGAAAAACAAACGAAAATATTTATTCATGTTTACCAGCATTTACGATAAAGTTTTCCAACATTTTCACACAACACAACAAGAAAAATTACCAAAGGTTATATAAGTAAAGAAACAATTCATTCATATCACAATAAACAATACATTAAATTAATAAGTATTACGTTGGGGGAGGCCTACGTTCAGCAGTGGACGGCTATAGGCTGATGATGATGATGATGATACGTTGATATCGTAATACTAACAGTAATATCAGTATATAAATGATGATATTAAAATAACTGTGTACTGATATTAAAATAAGAGTATTAAAATACTGTCCTGTCTCAGTGTTTATCTAAAATTCATGGAAATCAAACCTAACAAAGTACGGAACCCTGGCTGCCAAGCGCGGTTGTTCTTAGCTGTATCATTTCGGTGGATTTATTTCATTCCGGTGCACAGATTATCATTTCAGTGGTAATTTTTATCATTTCGGTTTACTTTTCATTTCAGTGGACGTTTAAAAATTGATCCTTAAATATTTATGTAAGTTTTGATGATATTTGATGTCCACTCACACCCAATGGTATAAAATAGGCTAAGGTTTTATTAGTCACAAAAAATATGTAGATAGCTTTGAAATAAAAAAAACCCACCGAAATGACAAATAAAAAGCTCTTGTTGAAATTCACCCTTATAAGAGATTGAAGGTTTTTTTATAAACATGGAAAATAATAGATTTTCCTGACGGAAATTTGATGAGTATTAAACCGTTTGGTATTCGAACGTTTTGTAACAAGAATTTATATTTGAACACTAGGACATGTGTCTTTGGTCATCTGTCCTAAAGTCTTATGGTTTTATCGTAGTGTATTATACATATTATATACCATTTTGTAATTTCTTTGTGTAGGTAGCGTTAATCTTATTCTTTAATAAATACCATTCGGTATCCCATTAAATCTTACAAAAAACTTTTTTTTTTCAATTATACACCATTCCATTGAAAGCCCTATCTGAGTTTTAAATGTGAAAATTCAAGCGAGCGAATGTTTATTTTAGAAAATTGGAAAAGCGACTTAGTGTGTGGTTGTAATAGGAAATTATTTGTGTTGGTAGCTCCTGGCTTCTGCTGTGGTTATTACTATTGGCTATACTCCTGACACGATTGACAAACTTCGTGAGGAAACCTGCATATGTATATAATAATTATATTTTCTTACTGGTATGTAAGTACACTAGGTCAGTGTGGTGAGTTTTAGTTTTTAACCCCATTCGGAGCGAAGGCCCCTGCCCAACAGTGGGATAGCAAATGAGCTGGGGACGTCGTACATAAACACATGTTACCTAATTTTCTTTTTTTTCTAGTCTGTGCCATAGCGATCTGTCCCCTAAAACAATAAACCATTCGTTTATCTGATGTCTTGTCAAGATTTTGCGTTTCTATTCCGTTTCCAAGTATTGAGTTTCCTTAACGGTGTGGTCCAACTCTCCATCTCTCTATGTAAGCCGCTCTCCGAGGTTCGGAACGTCTCATCTCTTCAGCAGTGTTCTGTAGTCCTTGTCCTACGCCTCCGCTCAGCGCCAGTGCCATTTCGTTTGTGTGATGTGCAAGTCTTTCCTGTTATCCATCTCTATATTAATTTATTTCTCTGCTCCTTTGTCTGCATTTTGTAGTCTAGATACATGTATTACTCATATATTGGAGAACGTGGAACAGGTTTGTATGGTATTGCTTTGAAATCTTTCCAGGATATCGATGTTGCTGTTGTTTGTGGTTCTCCGTTGTTTGAATGCCATATTACGTCATATTATGTCCAAATTGGCTTTAATCCCTTATATAAACCATAATTTAGCTCTCATTTTGTAGGTGAGTGACGACCTGTTAGCTAATAAATTCACTCGACTCACTCAAATTTACCCGAAAAAGGGGTTCTTAGTAGGGGCGTTGAAATTGATTCGACATAGTAATGCCCTCGACAGACTCTGCATCACGCCCGTAGCCATCTTCGCATAATTTCCTCGGATGTTTCTCGAATAAATAACACCAAAATCAACTTTTGCGTCGAGAAATGTTTGGTGATGCAAAAATTAACTCGTTTTCGCGCGGCAAGGCGTGAATTATTTTGTATGTATTTCGTTATAAAATAAATATGTTTTGCCTTAAAAACAATACTATTGCTTGCACGCTTGTATAGTGCGCTTTGCAGACTTCACATCCAATCGAGAAAATCTCTTAGGCATACAGATTTCTAACCTGCATGCTTGAAAGATTTTCTTAGTGGTATGTAAAGTTTGCCAACCTGTAGTAGACTAGCGTGGTAGACTGTAGCTTAATCCCTCTCAAATGAGAAGAGACTCGTGCCTAACAGTGGGACAGTTATGGGTTGATGATGATGATACAGATTTTCTCACGATGATTTCCTTCGCTGTTAGAGCATGTAATAACTACGTACATAAATTCGAAAAGTCAGTGGTTGCCCGCTGGTGTGCTTTGGGATCAAACTTCATTGATTTGACAGTGTACTCATCACACCACTGGTTAGCACAGTTCAATATGAGGCCTACCATTCTTCGCTTTACAATTTTTTCCACTACAAGAAACCGTTTCACCGTTTAAATTTACATTATAAAACAATGTTCCATTTTAAATCAATTTTGAATGTATTGCGTAGTTTCTGCCTACCCCCATGGGAAAAAGGCGTGAGTGTATGTATGTATGTATGCGTAATTATACTGTGCAGAGAACGTGAATGTATGTATATCTTCCTACATGGAAAGATTAATTCAAAAATTTATGACACAAACCATTATTCAAATCGGACGTGATAAATCGAGAAAAATTCCAACAATAGAATTCTCATCTGTCAAACTGGTTTGTTACAAAAGGATTATTGGCGAGCGTTGGGAAAAGTTCTTTGGCTCCAATTACGTTTGATGGCAATTTGAAACTTCAATAGATTTAAAACGGACTTCGGCATGTTAAATAATGTTAATTAATAATAATGTTAATGTTTATTAATTATATTTTATAAATTGTTTGTACACCTTTTCCGTCTTCTTTTTTATTCATAGCACAAATATTGATTATGTTTTGTCCTCCTAGAATATCGCTAATACTGCGTAATAACGCCTTGGCCCAGAATCCTTGTAAATTTTAGAAACATCTATTTTATATAATTATGTAGCCACGACGACCTAATTAGTCTAACTTCTAAGTGCCTTCTGTGCTATGGGTCTCGGGTTCAAATCCCGGTAGGGCCAATTAAAAAAACAAGTCCAGGATGTATGTATATACGTATGTGTTTCTGTATAGTATCACAGGCCTCGTTGTTTAGCTCTTTACTAGATGGCGCTTTGTCATAATGTCCGGAAATATTTATTTATTTACAATCAATATTTACCAATAGCATCTGCAAATTAATTGACGTCTATCAGAACACGTAGTAGTTCAATTTTCTACTGGCACTCAGCTTACTGCAAAACTGTCAACTGGCGACGACACAAAATCCTTGGCCGGAATTTTTACGAACTTTTCGATTCTTTTGGAATACTTTTTTTTGGTTACCTCAACAACGTTTCGGATGCCTTTACATAGGAAGTTCACCCGTGGAAATCGGATCTGCGATAATCTAGAGACGGACTTTTAAATCTTTTTTGTTGAAGGCTTTTAAGTTGTTTCGACTCGCGGCGCGGAAATTTATTTTGATATTCCTTTTATTTGTCAATCTTGCTTATTTATTGCTTATTTATGCATTCTGCGTATATTATTATGGTCGCTGGCAACACCAGGAGTATTTGTGGCGTGTTGCCCCTGTCAGACGTCAGTACTAAGACACATTTTCATTAATTATTATATACTCTGATATAAACCGGAATCTATTACTACTAAGTTGGCAGTTATCATTACAATATTGGATTTATATCTATATTTTTATATTGGATAATTATTAAAAGTAATCATAACACCACACAAAAAATATTCATACACCTAATAACATAATTATGTATATGCATAATTATATTCATATGTATAGAAACATCCATGAATCACATCATTATATCTATTGCTCATCACACAAATATTGCCCCTACCAGAATTCGAATCAGATTCTACATACATACACTCACGCCTTATTTCCATGGGGGTAGGCAGAAACTACAGAATGCCACGCGCTACGGGTCCAGATTCTAGGCAGCGTTTAATACCCCTAAACTAATCGGATTGTCTAAAACCAATAAGTAAAACTTACAACAGAGAAATTTCACACTGCAGCGACTGAAATATTTAACATAGACGCGAGACCCCCAGCAAACGGATGTTCCAGTCATTTCCGTTACAAAAATAACACGAACACAAATAACTCTAGTAATGAACTCTCCAGTTTTATTGCACTTAACAACAGGACTTTGAACGACGATGTGTGTTGAATGAAGGAAATCAGATATTTCCGCGAACAATTGCAGTAGAATATTTTATATTACTGTGTATACGTACAATTTGTGATTAGAGACGAGAAAAGACAAATGTTAAGAACCATAGAGAATAGCAGAGGAAAGATGGTAGTTGTACAACGTGTGACCAGTTGATACGACATGACGTCTTATTTAGAACCATACTAGAAGGTGAAATTGAAGAAAAGAGAGGATGGAGAAGATCTTGGCGATGTTTTGTTGTAGAAGTGAAGGAAAATGTGGTGATTGAGTCGTATTAAGAGGTCAAACAGAAAACAGAAGATAGAAAGCTGTGGCAATTACTCCACCGACAAGAGCTGAGCTCTTAAATTAATAATAATAGCATACAAATCATATTTATTTTTATAACTTACTCAAATACTCAAACCATCATTATCATTTCAGCTAAATGACGTCCATTGCTGGACATAAACCACGCCCAAGGTTTCCATGGCAACCGGCTCTGCGTCAACCGCATCAGTTTACTTGAAGATTAACAATGGACACATAAAGGCACGGTTTGTGCTGTGGATTCTAAGTGTGGGAGAACACTTTAAAAAACAAATAAATAAAATTTTTAACTTCAAGACAAACAACACCACCAGCAGGCAGTACGGTGAGTTCGATTCCAAGGCATGTACCACTGCCTTTTTGAAGTTACGTATAGGTATATTACATGTTCAAACGGTTAAGGAAAACAGCGTGAGGAAATATTGAGATTTTTCAATGGCGTGTGAAGTCTTTCTGTTACTAGGTACTAGCCTACTAGTTGGCAGATTACCAGGCCAGCGAGGCATGAACGTGGTGGGCTATAGCCTAATCTCTGCCAATTGAGAGGAAACCGGGAGTGGGACAATAATTGCGTAGATAAATAAAATCCCAAGTACTGTTGGACTTGAACACGAAGGGTTCCACACTATTTAACGGCTACCTGTCGCCATTTTTAAAACAGAACAAAAAACGGCAAGAAAAACATGTTCGTTAAATTAGAGGCCCCCTTAAATATTTATTTTATTCTATTATTAGGAAAAAAATTGAAATAGGGTCCAAGTTGGCCAAGGAAGGCGGCTAAAAGTGAATGACCTTTTCTTTCCTACCATTCATAAACAAATAATAACAAAATCTATTCCGCACATCCATCAGGCCAACGCAGGGTCGGTCTGTGATGTTGTTAGCGCGGTTCAAGCGCGGTGGTTCTAGCGGAAACGCGGCGCGCGCGCTTCCGCCGCTCCGCTTCCGTGACGTCACTCCGTCTGCCTGATTCGCTTCACCGGCCTAAATTACACCGAAGCGTGCGGATCAAACAAATTTATTTCTCAAAGAATATAATTTGACTGAATGAGATGCAAAAGCATATGAAAGAATATAAATCCAATATGTTAATCTAAATATGTAAACAAAGTGTTAGTGCTTAGTTACGGAGTTATCGTTACACGTACGAATCATCATCAATCCATTAAGTCATTTGAGAGGGATTCACTTAGGCTACGGGTAGTTACGTACTACATAGGTACTTACCACATGCTCGAACGGTGATGAAAAACATCATCAACAGGAAACTTGCACGCATGGCAGAGACAGTCTAAATGGCATGTGATGTCTGCCAACCCGCACTAGGCTAGTGTAATGGACTACTGTCTAATCCCTCATGCTGATAATACCCATAAAGTAATTTACTTTAATGTCTAGTATTCGCGTAAGTATAATAAATCAGTACGTTAGAAAATATATTTTGTATCACATTAAAAGCAATTAAATACATAAATATTCAATGCTACATTCGTAACGGTGTAACAGTACACCTATTCCATATCCCGCCGGTAAGCAAACAGTTTAGTTTGCAGCAGTCTAAAAATGTACACGCAACCAAATTTTAACCTTACCGCCGTCAATTTAAGGTTGCTAGGCTATTTACTTAAAACTTTTACAGTGTTGATTGTAAGCTTGCATTTTGGCGAGCGTAAATTTTGATTTGTACCAAACATAAATCCGTGTCGACCAGTGGCTTCGAATTTCAGAACATAATTACTATTATACCGGATTGGATAGTTAGAAGTGAGAAAAGCCATTGTAGTTATTAATATAACTCTTGTGTCATTGTCATTGGGTATGTTATGTCTGGTCACTGGAGAATAATTGATGAATAAAATGTCAATACTGATGTTGTGATTTTTCACGTCTGGCTTTATAATTTTGAAATAGACGCAGGTATTCCACACTGATTTTGCATTGACGTGCGTTGGGTCGTTGACCCTCTTCAACTTCAATAATGGTTGAGCGTCATGATGGCTGATGTATGCGTGCTATCGGTAGAGGCAGCTCAATTGAAAGCTGCAGCTGCTTTCTTCAAAATGACATTTTCAGACCTTTGTTGTTAGAATTACATATTGAAAACTGTTACTGAAGTGTTAGTACTTTAAAAGAGACAATGATTCTCCGTTTGTTTCGGCATTTCTTCTCAGAAAGATGAAATTCTACGCCATATGAGATGAATGAGTAGATTTTAAACATCTGAATCCAGAAACAATATTCCTCCTAAAATAGTCATTAAAACAACTACTTACAGAAATGAAAATCATTTACTAATACACTGTTTTTTCTCATTACATTGTCGTATCTGATTTATTGGAACAGTTAATGGTTTGATGCTGTCTAATATCGGCACCACCCGAAAAATAAAACTAAAGAGGAACCATCTAATCCGTTTCCAAAGGAATTTAATAAGAATATCTGTGAAATTTCACGTGTACAATTCAAATTTATCACTGACATTCGCGAAAAAAGAAAAATTTCAAAGTTGAGCTCAACGTTGAAATTTTAAATAAATTGTCAACGTGTGTAATGTCCTGCGAACTGAGATAAGCATGGTCACCCTTCATGTCGGAGACTAAATAAAAGGTGGAATGTATTTCGAGTGTTAAATAACTGTCATTATCAATGACATTTTCAACCATTGCCGCCTTAATAGCGCAGCAGTATTAAGAGCGGCCTCTTGTGGTAAGGGACTTGGGTTTCCAATTCCGGTGGTGGTAAATGTTTGTGTGATTAGCATGGACATTTGATCCAAGACAACAAAATATACATCTTATTAGTCTATCAACCATATATCCGTAACACAAACCTCGTTGCTTTGCTCGATTCTAGATGGCGCTGTGTCATAATGTCTGGATTTATTTATTTTATTCAACTTTATATACATATAATTGAGTAACATTCTGCTACCATAAATACCAAGAATCCTCCAACAATCATAAGTTGAACCAGAGACGAATTCAATATTAAAATATCATAAAGCAAAAACAAAAATTCATTTAAATACTTCTTTGATTTCATCAAAAAACTCTAGGATGGAAGGAAGAATACGTTTTGAATTAAAATTCCTTTGCCGAATTATACGGAACAAAAAAATAGGCGCCTACAAATATGAGAGCAAATATTTTAATCCGACTCAACTGAGGTGAGAGTAAAACCGCTTCGTGTTTTTAATAATAATAG
This sequence comes from Craniophora ligustri, assembly GCA_905163465.1. Taxonomy (NCBI): domain Eukaryota; kingdom Metazoa; phylum Arthropoda; class Insecta; order Lepidoptera; family Noctuidae; genus Craniophora; species Craniophora ligustri. Next base: position 2,585,367 of record LR990963.1, read on the forward strand.
CCTTAAGTCGGATTCAGACGGGTTCAGTAGACAGTTGACAGTTTTGTCAGCAACGCAGTTATTTAAATAATTCCGTGTGGTGTCCGGACACAAAGAATAGCACCACCCCATCTCTTCCAATGGGTGTCGTAAAAGGCGACTAAGGGATCATGTGGGTGGTTGATAATTGTCATCCTGCAACCACCCGGTCTGCGTCAGCGGTTTCGCTGACGCTTAGGGACGTTCCTGCCTCTCGCCGATTGTGGCGGTCCCCCGTTCCATCGGATACAGGGAGGTGGGGATAAGAGTGCACCTGTGTACGCGCGCACACTGTCGTTTTTACGTTTCGTGCACTTTAATATCTCCTGCGCAATTGACTTGGCTCTGAAAATTGGACTCCGATTTTAACAAAAGTCCTGCAGCGATAGACAGAGGTAGAGAGGTCTGGTTGTGATGCCAACCGGGCTTTGTCTAATGTCTGCATGCAGGCGGCTCAGAGAAGATGGTCGCTTTGCCCTGCATTGGGTTAACAGTGCAATTCGGCAGCTCCCTGGGTGATGAAGCAGCTCTATTTAGAGAGGCCCTGCTTCCCCCGGTCCGGGGTAGGGACTAGAAAAGGTGTCCTAAAAAAGGCTTAACCCATCATACTCGGAGGTAGTAACCACGGCTGTCGCTGCATCAATCACACGTGGTCGCAAGATACATAAAAGAATTAATAAGCTCAGGATCATTAATACTCACAATATGACATTTGCAGCGTGGAATGTACGCACCCTCCTTGATCGTGAGAACAACTTGGGTCCTCCTCGAAAAACCGCTCTCGTATCCCGTGAACTCCGACGTTATGGTGTGGATATTGCTGCGCTCAGTGAAACGCACCTGGCCGACGAGGGGGAGAGAGTGGAGCGCCTGGGCGGCTATACTTTCTTTTGGAAAGGTACTCCGTCTTCAGAGCCTAGGAGATCCGGTGTTGGTTTTGCGATTAGGAATGATATAGCCACTAAATTGGAGGAGTGTCCCGTCCACATCTCGGACCGCGTTACCACCCTGCGCCTTCACTTGGCTAATGGAAACCACCTCAATGTCATCAGTGTTTATGCGCCAACAATGGACAAAGATGATGACATCAAGGGCAAGTTCTATGAAGAAGTTATGCAAACCCTATCGAAAATTCCTCTCAGGGAGCAGGTAGTCTTGATGGGCGACTTTAACGCGAGAGTCGGGCGTGACTTTGAAGCTTGGCCCAAGGTCTTGGGAAGACATGGTGTTGGCAACATGAATAGTAATGGTCAACTCCTGCTGTCTCTTTGTGCAGAATTTGAGCTGACTATCACCAACACCGTGTTTAGACTCCCGGCAAAATATAAGACCACATGGATGCATCCGAGGTCAAAACATTGGCACCTGATTGACTATGTTATTGTCCGACAAAGAGATATTTCCCAAGTGCATATCACTCGCGTTATGCGTGATGCTAATGCGGTCTGCTCCACTGACCACCGTCTTGTTGTTTCCAAAATAAAGCTCCGACTATATCCTCCTTGCAGATCACATGGTGTGAAGCCTAAGCGACTAGATATAGAAAAATTGCAAAGTCTAGAGGCGCGTAAGAACTATGCACAAGCGGCTAGTGATACAGCCCGACCGGTAGACATTGAGAATGGTGATTCTGTGGCTAACTGGCATACGCTCTCATCCAATTTAGTTGCGGCCGCCTCGCAGACACTGGGTTTAAAACCTAGCAGACACGAGGACTGGTTTGATGACAACGATGAAATTTTGTCAAAAGCTATTCGGAGTCACCGATCACTCTTACGTCAGCATCGGGACGACCAGCAAGCGGAGCAAGTCAAGCAAAGTAGTGCCAGGCTGCGGAGATATGTACGGGAAGTAAAAGACCAGTGGTGGCGACATAAGGCCGAGCGCATGCAGTGGCTCGCTGACACTCAACAGCTGGGTGCGTTTTATGATGAGGTCCGCAAAATTGTTGGTGTATCAATTCGAAATAAAGTGCCCCTGAGATCTCTCGATGGTACACAATTGCTTACCAACAAACAAGATATACTCAAAAGATGGGCAGAACATTTTAACATCTTGCTCAATGTTGATCGATGTGCGGATATTACTTACATCAACTCGATGGCATCGCTTCCCACGGTCAACAAGCTGGACGACCCACTGACTTTGCGCGAGGTTGTTGTTGCCGTTCAACAACAGCAGAACAAAAAAGCGGTCGGCATTGACAATCTGCCTGGAGAACTGTTGAAGTATGGGGGTGTGGAATTGCACGAAACCATCTGGAAGCTCTTTGTTCAGATGTGGCATGTAGAGCGAGTACCTGATGACTTTCAAGTCTCTCGTATTTGCTCTCTTTACAAGAACAAAGGTGATAAATCCGACTGCAATTATTATAGGGGAATCTCCCTCCTGACTTCTCCAGGAAAAGTTTTTGCGCGAATTTTACTAAACCGCTTGATGACCTTATCTGAAGACATTCTGCCTGAAACCCAATTTGGCTTCCGGCCAAATCGAGGCACATGTGAGGCCATCTTCTCTGTCCGCCAACTCCTAGAGAAGAGTCGAGAGCAGGGTCAACCTTTGTACCTTTGTTTTGTTGACTTAGAAAAAGCTTTCGACTGTGTGCCTCGAGAAGCCTTATGGGTGGTATTGACAAAACTTGGATGCACGGACAAGTTTGTAAGAATGATCCGACTCCTGCATGATGACATGCGTTGTTGTGTTAGTGTGCAGGGCGAAGATTCAGAGTTCTTTTCTGTGAGCTGCGGCGTAAAGCAAGGCTGCGTACTCGCTCCAACTCTGTTCGCTCTGTACTTTGCAGTTGCAGTTCGGGATGCCTCGCAGACATTATCCGAGGGTATTCGCATCCGTTTTCGTATCAATGGCGGCGGTATCTTCAACTTAACTAGACTTAAAGCTCACACCAAAGTGTCCCACGTCACTATCACTGAAATGATGTATGCAGATGACTTGTGCTTTGCGGCGGAATCGCCAGAGGGTTTACAGAGACTTATGTCGAGTCTTGATGAGTCGTGTCAAAGATTTGGCCTTAAGATCAGTGTGAAGAAGACCGAAGTCATGGCTCTTGATACACTGAACAGTGGCCCAGTCGACATTAAACTCGGTGACGTCTCGCTAAGGCAGGTAGACAAATTCAAATATCTGGGCAGCACTATAACATCCAGGTGCCTCCTTGATAACGAAGTCAACAGCAGAATTGGAGCAGCTGCTTCGACCTTTGGTAGACTTCGTGCCAAGGTGTTCCGCTCGCATGACATTAAGCGCCATACAAAAATCGCTGTGTACATGGCAATAGTACTGCCAAATCTTTTATATGCCTCCGAGACATGGTGTCTATACCGCAAGCACATTCGCACATTAGATAGATTCCATCTGAAATGCCTACGAGACATTATGAACATCGATTGGTCGGACCGTGTTCGTAACACGGAAGTACTACGGCGAGCTAAAGTCGGTGGAATAGAGGCCTATATAATGCGGCGCCAATTGCGGTGGACTGGCCATGTCTCCCGAATGTCTGACGACAGAGTGGCGAAGCGCATCTTTTACTCAGAACTGCAGGATGGCAAGCAGAAACAAGGCGGCCAACTCCTACGGTACAAAGATGTGCTTAAGCGCCACATGAAGCGGTGTGACCTAGAGACGTCACAATGGGAGGCAATGGCAGCAGACCGGTCAATGTGGAGGCACACCGTGAGCACTAAGGTGTTTGCGTTTGAAAGGCGACGTAAAGAGGAGCTCGATGCCAAACGAGACGAGCTTAAGGCCCGACCACCCGCGGCCATTCAATATAATTACATCGGAGGGGTGCTGACTTGCCGTAAATGTGGACGCACTTTCACGGCAAAAATTGGTTATATCAGTCACCTGAGGGCACACCAGCGATGTCCTCAATAGTCAGATCTAAGTCGCTGTGGTCGAAATCGGCCTGGATCATATATATTTATATAAAATCTTATGAAATATTTTGTTTTTGTTTTTACCTCTCGACTTTTTCAGTTATTCTTTGTTTAAAAATAGAATGAGTGCCACTTGACCTGCACAATAACATCTTCTATTGAAGTTATTTCTTTTATTTTAATTGGAGTTATTACGTCATAAAAAAGTACAAATATGATGAAATGAATTGACCCTCGTCTTTATCATCAATCCAATTACTGTCCCACTGCTGGGCACGGGTTTCCTCTTATTTCAGACGGATTAATTAAGGTGAGTTACTTATTCCATTAAGGTGAGTTGGCAGAATTCATATCGGATTGGATGATGAGATCATCCAATCCGCAGATTACCTGACGTGCAAAAACTTCACCGTTGGAGCATCTGATAAATATACACGTAACTTCGCGGAGTCAGTGGCTTGCCTTGGAATCGAACTCAAGTTCTCACAGTTTACAAGTCATAGAACTAGGGTATCACTGCGTGGTCTACATATCTAAAAGTATTTATATTTTATTAATAAATTAATTTCCTATAATTAAATAAATAAATATACTCTCAATTATCCTTTAAGCTTCGAATAAAATGAAGTGTTGTATTTAAGACTCCGTAACAGTATTCATCAGCATCAACCCATTTAAAATGTTGGCGACGGGTTTCCTCTCATTTGTGAAGAATCATTTACTACTGTGAAATGATTACTTTAATAATCATGTAAAAAAATAAATTCTTACTTTAATAATCATATAATATAATATATACATGATAACAGAAATACTATCTTCATTTACATCGTGTAAACACACCACAAAACGACTCCAATTTAAATTTCGAACGTAATTCGCGAACTCGTCCCATTTACACCACAAAGAATTCACATTACAATGCTTTTTGCTTTTTTTAATTTTACGTTCGAGGAGGTTTGATACAACCGCGGACTCAGGAAACAGATTAAACGATATTACTTTTTATTTTATTGTTATTTTTATTGACTAAAAGGTTGAAAATAGATTAGCGTTTTCGCGGGAATCGAGGGAAAACCAAGCAATGGAGTGTTATTGTGCTGCCAAGGGTAAAGCTGATTGAATTTATTGGCTGTTCGGTGGTGGGTTGTGAAATTAATTTTAAAAACCTGCTTTATTTATACCTAGTTAGGTCTTCAAATCGTGTAACATGAGTTATTATAAGCTTGTAGCGACATCTATCTCGCCACATAAGAACTACGAACTCAGCGCGATGACGCAAGTAATCCTACATCGCGCAAGTGACATTTGCACGCGAGATTGCATATATACAACCACCCAACATCAACCGTTGGGCAGTAGCCCGCCAGGCACAATACCTCGCCTGGTCGGAGGATCCTCCTTTACCAGTGGAGGGATTCACACCTCCTTCCCTCCATAAGCTATTAGATTTTTTTCAGTAGACATACGGGTTCTGGGAAAGAGTAAGTGAATTTGGAATAATTAGTTCCTTAAAAGTACCTCGGTAGAGATTCCGGATCCTCTTAAGATGCCTATTTTGGAAACTCACACAGATTCCTTGGGAAATTAATCATGCTTTCACCAACAGGAAAGACAATTTTTTTTTAAGTAACGTACCAAAGCCTTTGTCTAGAATATCTAATACTTTAACCTGTTTTTTATTCATAAACTTCACTCTTTTTTGCTTCTAATTCTTCTTTTAGATTTCTTTTTTTATGATGATAAGGGGGCAAACGAGCAGGTGATTAACCTGCCCATAGATATTTGCAATACCAGAAGGCTTGCATATGCGTTGGCAACGCTAAAGTTTCTGCAGAAACCGTTTAGGTTTCTTTAAATAGGGAGATACTAAACTGACAGCAAACGGAATGGCCATGCTGTCAGAATAGAGAACTCCCTCAGCGATCACTGTTAACCTTACTCACTCAGAACTATTGTTGGTTCACTGCGGTCTTCTGTAAGGCGGTGGTACTTCCCCAGTCGGGCAGCTCAATTTGAGCGAGGAAGCTCGCTATGTCCAAACTAACGTTTTTTTTATAAAATGAAGGGGCCGGATGCTCCTGCCCGTTTGCAGGAGGCTCATTTGATGGTTAGTGTTCACCGCCGCTTATGGACATTTGCAACACCAGAGGATATGCAAATGCGTGGCCAGCCTTTCAAGAAACAATATGCTCTCATTTGCGAACGAAGCTTATTACCGACACAATATTGAAAATTACCTTGTTTACAAAACTCCAATTGCCTGGAAAATTATCTCTGGCTTTACCACTACGTATACTGAAGCTATCCATGTTGATTACCTCCATCCGTCTCTAACCCCCTAAATAAGACTGATAGAACACGCTGTAGCACGGTCGCTGAATAACTAATAGAACTAAGTACAGAATGCCCACTCTTAACCTCCCACCAATGTCGGTTACCCCAAAGCTTACCGCAGTAAGCTAGTTATATAAGTACATTATATACATACATACCATCACGCCTGTCGTCCCCACAGGGCTAAGCAGAGGTGTACTAATGTACACCCACATTTTGCCGGTATGTTTTTAGGTCCCATATAATAGGGGGCGAGCCTATTGCCATTAACCGGGCACAAACCCAATAACAATTTGCTCGACCTGGGAATCGAAGCCAAGACCTCTTGTTCGGTAGTCGCTCTGTACGACCACTCGACTAACGAGGCAGTCAATAGATACATATGAACAAACAAAAATAGATGTTATAAATGTAAAAGTTCAACTAAGAATCGTTTTGTGTTAACATCATTATTTTGTAAATAAAATATTAATATTGTAAATGAACGAACCATTCTGGGAAAAGGTTGGTTACGTATGTATATTCTTATTAAATTACCAAATTATATCCTAAAAAATTAAGAAGCTACTAATATATTACACTAATAATATCAGCCGTCTCTTCCTTCAGGCACATGTAGGTACGTATTCAATTATATTATGTGTGTGTAGGTGGAACACGCTGGATGCAGGTGGCCCAAGACCGGTCGTTGTGGAAATCTTTGGGGGAGGCTTATGTCCAGCAGTGGACGTCCTATAGCTGACATGATGACGTGATAGTGTGTGTGTACGTATGTTTATGTAATTGTAGCAGATAACGAAAGAGGCCTGAAGTAACTGGGGCGTGGCACTAATGCCATTCTTTAAGTAGTAATATTAATAGTTCTACACAACTACTGCACATACAGATATGCCTTATTTTATAAAACAGAAAAAAAAACAATAACTGCTATATCATTTCATCATCAACCCATTAACGTCCCACTGCTGGGCACGGGTCTCCTCTCATTTGAGAGGGATTAGGCTATAGTCCACCACGCTAGACTACTGCGGGTTGGCAGAGGTCATAATGTGCGTGTGGTGTGAGGGCCACTTCGTCAAATCTTTTTGAAATTTGCCTAGGATTTAGTGAACATTCCAAAACAATTGTGAAAGTTAGAATCAGAATTTGTGAAAGTCTAATAAGCGAGTTATAGCCTGTAATGTTGGGCCCTCAATCCTCACATAGAGGATTGAGGGCCCACCCGTGTGGATAAACTATGGACACTACAGAAAATGTGTTTATGGCAAAATCTAAGCTAATTCCAAACAAAATTTGTGAAAACAAGATATTATCGTAAAACACTATCCTACTTTATATATCTTCGTTCAAAATGGGCCCTCAATTCTCACAAACGCAAAAGTTTAAACACAAATAAAATTAAAACCATTAACTTACAGCTGCTGTTTGATGTCTTATACGCTACTAAATAATTTGTGAAAATTTGTGAAAACAAGAACAGGACACCACGTCTTGTGGTTTAAAAGTTGTGAGCTTCACAAAATTTGGGCCCTCAATCCTCCACTTTTTTTGGTCTTCTCGTTATTACGCTTATCATATTAAAGATAAAGGAAATCCAAAATAGTCATTAATTGTGAAAAAATTAGTGCAACAAATTGTTGTTATTTGTTACCAATAACAATTACAATAAAATTAAATATCTTGAAAATTACCGAAATCGACTATTTTTTTATTGTGTATGTGTGTAGGGTGACAATAATTTTATAATTTAACTATTGACGTCTTATGACATTACATTTTTTAAATTGCTCTCGTTACATATTACCAGTTTTTTTTTTCTTTTTCTTCCCTTCCGGGATAACTCAAAGGTATCTTATCTATACAGCCTTGGCTGTATGGACAAGATTCCTTCAGTATTTTTTATGATGTATTTAAGATGGATGATACATGATAATGGTTGATGATTTGGTGAATTAATGGTTTATGAAGGATGATAAATGTTTTTTTTCTAGTTTCGAAAAAGATGTGGATCTTAACGTTTAATAATTCATCGAAACACAAATTTTAGAAAATAAAACACTACTGCTAAACATGTTTCGATGAATTTTAATGTGACGCTTCACTTTCCCGCCAAAAAGTCTTACCAGAATAATAACATAAAATACCTTATTTTAAAGAGTGTCTATGGAGTTTCTGGCCGGTTCTTCTCCATGAGATCACCTTCTTGAAACCGTGCACTAGAGTCATAAGTTTTTTAAATGCTTGAAAAAGTTTAAGTATATGAAATAAAAACCTTTTGATTTGATTTAATTCATTTTATATATTTTATTAGTGACGATTTTGATTATTTGGGATGTCTGTTTACTAGGGATGGCAAGATTGGCAAGATTGATGATATAAAAGGATGAGTAAATACTAAAAATAAAGCAAATAGTGCTTTTGTAAAATAAACACGATTTGCTACCCAGGATAGTGTGCTGGTAGGTACACTTAAATATGGCACAAAATATCGGTATAGCGTCGTTACTGTATAAGATTCACTGTCACCATGGATGCTAATTATTTTGTTCACTTACCGTTAGTAATTGTTTAAAATGACAAATTAAAGGCTTTCTGTATATTTTCCGCTCAGGTGATTTGATGTGCGTATGTTCATCACTGCTCAACATTGCATATTAAACAATTAAGTATGATAGATTACGATAAATACGATAACAAGGACTTCACTTCATAAATTGCAAGGTTAGAAAAACTTTCATTGTGAGCACAACTGCCAAATTGACGGCGACGGTTTCAAGTTTTTGACGTTTTAAGATAATATTTGTTTGTAAGTGTGAGAAATTAATATTTATTCACTCAGAATATGGTAAAAATGTTATTAATAGATGATATTTAAGTTCAACACATTCCCCTTTAGAAGGCATGCGAATTGGTAAAAGTTATAATTGTTGCATTATAACTAGGAAAGAAAGAATGAAACGAACTTTTAAATCATGTTTTCACCTTAATTCTAATTACGTTTAAAAACGTTTCGTGTTTTGCTAGAGCTATTACAACATATATTATAGGATAGTTTTACCCAATTTATTCTGATTAAGTTATGGTTATAAGTAATACGCCTATAAGCCAATAGATGCCATTAAACGGTCAGTTTTACAAAAACTGATCTTCGTTGTTTATCCCGTGGAGACTTTTTGTGGTCACCCTATTTTGAAATTTACCCAATAAAATTAAACATGGTTTTTTTACACAAAAAAAGGTATTTTAATATCTTTCTGGTATTGGATTTGTTGCACAATTTTTTTCACAATTAATGACTATTTTGGATTTCCTTTATCTTTAATATGATAAGCGTAATAACGAGAAGACCAAAAAAAGTGGAGGATTGAGGGCCCAAATTTTGTGAAGCTCACAACTTTTAAACCACAAGAAGTGGTGACCTGTTCTTGTTTTCACAAATTTTCACAAATTATTTAGTAGCGTATAAGACATCAAACAGCAGCTGTAAGTTAATGGTTTTAATTTTATTTGTGTTTAAACTTTTGCGTTTGTGAGAATTGAGGGCCCATTTTGAACGAAGATATATAAAGTAGGATAGTGTTTTACGATAATATCTTGTTTTCACAAATTTTGTTTGGCATTAGCTTAGATTTTGCCATAAACACATTTTCTGTAGTGTCCATAGTTTATCCACACGGGTGGGCCCTCAATCCTCTATGTGAGGATTGAGGGCCCAACATTACAGGCTATAACTCGCTTATTAGACTTTCACAAATTCTGATTCCAACTTTCACAATTGTTTTGGAATGTTCACTAAATCCTAGGCAAATTTCAAAAAGATTTGACGAAGTGGCCCTCACACCACACGCACATGAGTTCATATGCCATCGAAAAAATCTCTCAAGTATGCAGGTTTCCTCACGATGTTTTCCTTCACCGTTTGAGCATGTGATAAATACGCACATAACTTGCGAAAAAATGCTATATAATAAATGTTAAACAGTTAAACAGATTGACTTAAATCATAATAAACAAATTGGTTCGTCAGTTTAGGAACTACATATTCAAACGTATATCCTCCTTTTAGGGTCGGTAGAGTAAAAACATAACATGTAAGTATACTTTTACCGTTGTATAAATATATCAAACTACCTCACAGTAACCCTTTGTATGTTCAAGTTTCAGAAACTAATATTCTGAAGTGCAAACATTGAACGATGGAACACTCCTTCGGGATTATGTTGCGATATCAAACGGTAATATTATTTGAATTATCATTATTGTTTTTGAAATAAAACATAATATTGGAAAGTTTCCTACTGATACTTAAACAGGATAGTTGTAGTAGTAGTACTTAAGATATTGACGACCCGTTTAGCTCAGCGGTAGTTAACGCTGACTGCTGTGCTGGGTCCCTTTCTTTGAATCCCGGTAGGGACAAGTGTTTGTGTGATGAGCATCAACATTTGTATCCGAGTCATGGATGTATCTATGTATAATATATATATGTATTTACAAAAAAAGTATATAAATATGTAGTATATCAAACATCTAGTATCCGTAACACAAGCCTCGTTTCTTACTACTGAACTAGATTGCGTTGTGTAATAATCTCCGGAAATCCGGAAATCCTGAAATATAGATTCTTTGGGTCTTTTTATACCGGTAAATAAGCTGTTACCGTTGCCTATGGATGTTGGCAACACCAGAGATGTCACTCGCGCGTTGCCGACCGTTCAAAAGCCGTTTCACTCCTTTCTTGAAGAAACCGATGCTTTAGTCGTTTAACAAACCTAAGAAGGTACACTCTAACAACCTAATTGGTATACATGCAAATATCGACCGATTTATGTGTGGATGTAAACCAATTAGCTTGTTAGAGTGTACTAGGGTGAGCAGTTCATCCCCAAGAATGTATCTTTGAGGTGCACAGGAGTTTCAGGAGTTGGTATCTTAAGAGGACAACAGATGTCGCTTCATGTCTTCATTTCTTGCATGATGAAGAATCCTACACTCACGAGTTCTTCCATGGATGTCCGGCGCCATTCGATAGTAACTTGCATTTTGCGGAGATAAAGGCATCATGATAAGTTATGCAGATACCTGAGGCTAATGAAAACGCAAAGCAAGTTAAAAAACCAAAACAGTTAAACGGTTATAATTCATACAATCTTCATATAGCGTCTCTTTGAAACTAGTTTTAAACGTTTTAAATATTTTTAAACGTCATAATTACCTGACATATTTTATAATTAGGTCGTAAAGTTTTTTTCACCCCCCTTCCTGTACTCCCCATTGTGTGTGTGGCGGTCACTATGGGAGACCTACGTCCAGCAGTGGGCGAATATAAGCTGATGATGCTGATGATGATGAAGTGGTAGAACAACGTATGCCCGGTCAGCTAGTACGAGGGATATAGCAGAAGTGGCATGACTAAAATTTTCAAATAACTGCATTTTACCCATCAGCAAATCAAAAAGCAAGCGCTGCATATTCGCTAATTAAACGTTAGAATGTTCTTTAATCAAAATATTTAAAGAATCTCTTTGACATTTAAAATATTTAAACTATAGAAGAGAATTTCCGCAAATGTTTCCAACATTACTGCTGTTATTTACCTTGGATTCACCTTGTTAATTTAGCTAAATAGAACTCCGAACAACGGAAAATTCAATGATCTTAACGCGCCAGTTTACGTGAGTGCACAATGAACAAACGTACGAAAGTAATTCGATTACTTGTATCACTGTAGTCGGTAACTTTAAGGTTGATTTCGTTTTATGTTTTCAAAGTATCTATTTAGAATTTTTAAGGACATACAGATTGGAAAGTGGTCTAATGTTTATTACCATTAAGTTTGAAGAGTTGAGGAGTATAGTGACATAAGATCTTATTCCAAGTTTGTTTCTTTCTTTGTAATTAAGAATGCTAGTGTTTCTTGATGACCTGTGAAAAGAAACACTAACTTAAATAATAAAAACATTGACGAGCTCTCTGGTTCGAGTACCGGACTGCTGATCACGAGGTCGTGGTTCAATTCCCACGGGACACAAATATTTATGTGATGAATATAAGTGTTTGTGTTCGTCAGGGTGTTTTCTATATATTATAATTATGTATTTGCAAAATAAAAATATTTAGGTATTATATCCATTCTCTAGTTAGTACCCATAATACAAGCTCTGCATAATTTGGGACGAGATGGTGCTGTGTAAAATGTCGCATAATATTTATTTATTTATTGACTTGCAAAAGTATGCCTTTAATACCTGATTACAGGTTATTTCAAAAGATTAATGAACAATTTAAGAAGAAATATATATTTATTTCGCTATAGAAAGTAAATTGTTCGTCTTTCTAGTACACTGTAAATCCCAAACCCATTGACATTTCAGTGTAAATACACTTTGAACATGTGTACATTTGTACGTCCATTGGAACGTTGCTCGCACACTTATCGTGTTTGGGATCAAGCGAATCAAAGCTTACTCAAAACGTGAGAAGTGCCACTCTTTCTAATAAAGCTTTTGTGTATTTTATTTCAAGGAGTAAAAACGTATATATAGGTATATATAAATGAGTTGTTTTTTCATAAAAGTCTTCAAAATTTTCACAATTTTAATATGCACTTACACTTTTTGACTGTTTTTATATTTATTGCTAATAGTCAGAGGTTTGTCCTCTCAACAATCGTCTGAATCTTCAGTGGTAGTCAGAATCCCGAAAATCCTGACGACAAATTTACCCTAAGGATCGATATCTCATATTGATATAATACACAATACCGAGAGCTGTGGTAGCCTAGCGTAGCTAGATCGATATCTCATATTGATATAATACACAATACCGAGAGCTGTGGTAGCCTAGCGGTGTGACCAGTGGACTGAGATGTCAGAGGTCTCGAGTTCAAACCCAAGGCACGCACCACTGACTTTTCGGAAGTTATGTGCGTATTTATCGCATGCTCAAAAACGGTGAAGGAAAACATCGTAAGGAAACCTGCATGCTTGAGAGAATTCTCGATGGCGTGTGAAGTCTGCCAACCCGCAGTAGGCTAGCGTGGTGGACTATAGCGTAATCCCTCTCAATTGAGAGGAGACCCGTGCCCAGCAGTGGGACATTAATGGGTTGATGATGATGACACAATATCGATATATTGCTATGTTATGAATAACCAACATCTGCTGACACTCGCCTCATAATATAAATACCTAATTTGGGTACACTAGATCTCATATTGTAACTTCCTCTAACTGTTGTTTCAGGATTTTATTCTTTTATTCCCTCTCAATATTAATTTCCGTTTCATTGGGCTGTATAGGCGAATTCTCCTTCTCCCTACATGATGTTACATACCCACCGAAATCTAATTACTTCCGAACGTTAACTTTTCGCTAGGGGTGAGATTACCGTATCACGATTTATAACTTTGTCATTATGAATAATTTATGCCCCAAGCTTCGCAAGTAAGCATGCTCATTGAGTTTTCTTGACACGTACGGTTCCCGTCTTAGAAGGTTTTATAGATATATACATATTTTCAATAACTTTAATGCGTTCCATCTACTGGTAAGCTGTAAAGAGGTGTTTAACGTGGTTTCCTTGATTCCAGGCTCGGAAACCGGTAAAATTTTCGAACCGGTTTTCGGAAAAACCTTTTGATCAATATTTTTTCGGATAAACCGTTTAAGAGGGTAATCAAATTAGTAATTTATTTAGCATTAGTATTTTAGTTTGTAATTAAAAAAATACGGAAATAATATTATATCAAAATACTCGTACTAGCTGACCTGACATACGTTGTTCTACCTCTTCATCAGCCTATATTCGTCTACAGCTGGACGTAGGTCTCCCCTAGTGAACGCCACAAAGCTCGATTTTCGGGTCTTCAATAAATGGGGAGTATGGGAAGGGGGCTGAAAAATACTTTACGACGTAATTTCATACAAATCAGGCAAGCCGTTTTAGAGGAGTTCGACAACAAACACTGTGACACAAGATACGGTAGATCAGGCCTTTGAATTGAACTGTGAATGTGTCATTTCTCCTTGTAGTAATACCCTCATTTAAAGGGTCACATACTACTATTATTTATGCAAACGCAGGGGATCTACCCCATGTAAGTGGTAGTTGTGAGGTCTCCCCGAAATTGAGGAAAAGTGAAACGGGGTCACGAGCCTATGTCTACCTACTACCTGATTAATTCACGATTCCTTACTTCAAAACCATAGTCTTATTTAGTTAACAAGTAATTTATTGGGCCAGCAGCCTTTTTTTTATTGCGATAAGGGCGTAAACGAGTCGGCGGCTCCACTGATGGTAAGAGATCACCGCCGCCCATGGACACTTGCAACACCTTGGGCTTGCAAATGCGTTGCACGCCCCTGCAGAAACCGTTTTGGTTTCTTAAAATAGGGAATTACTAAACTGACAGCAAATGGAATGCCCATGCTGTCAAAAAAGCTCTACATTATATGATTTTAAGTTTCTCAGCATTTGGAATATAACATCAGGTGTTTGTTAAATACTCAGACCAACTAATGAACTCATATTTTGAGAGTCAGTTGAAACCCATCAACAGTTTCTGGGTTGAAGTCATGAGCGTATTCAATTCTTATTTTAAGGAGTTTGTACCTCAAAAGCCAAAACAAAAACCCAGTATTTATGTAATATTTATTTATTGTAGGTTCACTCAGATATCCGTTCGTCCGTCCGTCTGAACATATGGGGGTACATTAGTACACCTTTGCCTAATCCATCGACAGGCTTGATGATATATATATTATGTAAGATGACTGGCTAGTAGGTTCATATTTGCCTGTGCATTTAATAAAAAAAAGTGTATAACGCGAGTAACATTGATAACATGGCAATTTAATACAAATTAAATATAGGCAAATTTTCCCTGGAAAAATCACTAAAAGAAATTCTAAGAAAAAAATAGTATAATGCTTACGAAATCTTGCCCTCAGGTAAAATATAAAACGTATATAATATTTATAATAAGTTATTGATAACGTTATTTATGTTCATAATAATGTACAGCTCTTGTTACTTTAATGTACTAAATGTTTACTTTACCGTCAAAGCAAAATTTGTGATAGATAAGATAGATATTTATACATAGGTATACATTGCCTTCAATACAATGAAGGCGCACTTATCGCCAGGACACTTGTACCCAGTTTGGTGATGTTTAGTTTTAATGTAACTGTATGTTTATGATGACATATAGCGTGGTAAACTATAGCCTATTTTTTTACTTAATATAATTATAATTATTAGTATGTATTAATATAATGATTATTATGATGTAACAAAAATATGTTTGATTTACCATTTGTTACTTAATTACGTTTGTATGAAGTTCATTCTTTGTCAGCTACCGTCGCGCGTCGTACCTTCATTCATTCATCCTCTAAGCAACGTCATCAATGTTAGATCAATTTTTACGTGACGTGTGCCGGAGCAGTTATTTTCTCATTTGTTTACTTAATCTATTTAACATTACTCCGAGAGGAATAACAAATCGTTCCGTGGAACCGGCTGGTGTAGGCAGATTACAAAGGTTTTTGTGCGAACAATTTAAGATGGTGCGTTGACAGTATTTTGTGAATAAAACAGAGACTTACTGTTACACAGAAGCATACCACGATCACGAACAGTCTTTTGACAAATTAAGATACTAGCAACATCTGGTCGCGTTCAACTCAATAAAGCTAGCTTTACATACTGCACTAGCAATATCAATTTAGCTAGCTAAACAGACTGCACTTTATATTCGGCGATCGACCAACTCGCATTTTTCAGTTCTACAAAGACAACTATTGTTACAATAATAATTTGAAACACATAAACATGTGTATAGAATTTGTTCTATCGCTTCGACGCTCTGTACAGAACCATAATATCATATCAGAAAGTTACGATATTCGATTAAGCAGGAGGGTATTTTTATTGAAGAATTAATATTAACGTTCAAAGGCAAAAGGGCAGACTAATGTCAACTATTATTGTCCAAATAAGTCGTTGATACGTTCTTTTACGTGTCACTAGCAGTCTCTTATGTTATAGTACGGTGTGATGGGCGGACACTTCAATGCTGATTTTCGGAACAAATTTCAGTTTGAGTTTTTGCTGTTCTTAGAATATTGTGTGCAAAATATAACCCGCAGTAGGCTAGCGTAGTGGACTATAGCCTCATCCCTCTCAGAGGAGACCCGTGCCCAGCAGTGGGACATTAATGGGTTGATGATGATGATGACCCAATTAGCACAGCGGTTTACATCATCAACAACCATTTTACGACCACAGTCACTGTTGGACATAATATGTACACATACCGCACAGCGGTATTAAAGGCTGCCTTCTATGGTGAGGGTCCTAGGTTGGAATCCCGGTAGGGGTAAATGTTTGTGTGATGAGCATGAACATTTGACCTGTCATTAAGGTTTTTTAATATGTATAACTAGCTGAATCCCGCGACTTCATCCGCATGCGATTTAACTGAAAAAATAAAAGTTTCATATTAACTTTGCACCTCCGTTTTACCCCCTTAAGGAGTGAATTTTCGAAAATCCTTTATTAGCGGATGCCTACGTCATAACATCTACCTGCATGCCAAATTTAAGCTCGATCCGTCCAGTGGTTTGGGCTGTGCGTTGATAGATCACTATGTCAGTCAGTCGGTCACCTTTGAGTTATATATTTAGAAGATATGTTTGTTTGTTTGTATGTATTTACAAAAATATAATTTATATAGTGTATCAACCATCTAGTAACTGTAACAAAAGCCTTGTTGCTTAGCTCGGAACTAGATGGCGGTGTAGCATAATGGCCATGTATAATATTATTATATTAATCCATACATCCATCTGTATAATACAGTATGTATAGTATTTTCTACATAACAGTACATAATATTATAATTGGAGTTTTTTTTTAATATTGACCCCTCCATTGTATCACAAATTATGAGGAATCGGCGCAATGCCGACAGTGCAATTGGGTCAAATATTAATGGATTCAATAAATCAATGTTGTTGAAAAATGTCTGAGTGGGACCGGATTTATAATATTTTTAAACGACTTTAAAAAAGGACGAGGTTCTCAATTCGACAGTATGTTTTTTAAATATGTTTGTTACGCAATTACTCTGTGAATTGTGAATTGATTTTAATCAATATTTTTGTTTGGTAGGCCATACTTTAAAAACCTCCGCTGACTTGCACAGTCGGTGTCACAGTGTCGGTGTCAACAGTCAGTTATTTTACCTTTTTGGTGTTTTTAGGGAGATTTTTGCTGTTTTTGGTGTTGTTTTCACAATAAAACTTTGTAATTAATTTAAAACCCTTTTAATTATAGATGTTTAGGAGTAGATGTATTTGTATGTGAGGGAATTCGTGTCTGTAAACAAACCTGCAACACTGGGGGTAAAAATCGGGACAAAAACAATAAACACCCTCGTGACAATAACAACATTAAACCATTTCCCCTAATTAACTCCCCATACGTAAGTAACGCTGCACTCATGTTTAACCCCAGCGTATTAAGTTTCGTCTTATCTCGAAGCGAAAGATAAACAACTCAACGGCGGGCTAAAAGCCTTGGGGCTAAATTTAGAGCTCTTTATCGAAATATATTTGAGAGAAACACGTGTACTACGAATATATTTTGGTTGCTTGGCGGTAATATTTGAACAGTTTTTCCAGCTTGCTTAAAATTTAACTCGTTGTTATTTTGAAGGGGCGCATAGCCTTGGTAGAGCTACCAAGGTAAGCCAACCAAGGTTAAGCTACACAGCTGCACATACAATATTCAATTTGTGAATCGTTTACTAATGAGCTAACCAACAATATTTTTTTGTTTAAACCATAACCTTGTACATACCAGATTCGTAACACATGTTACGAATCTGTTATGTAGACATTCTGACACGTAGCTTTCAAAACTTTATGAACACATCTAAATCTTAAGAAATCGTTGTGATTTTCAAACTCAAATGATTTATTTTAATTAGACCAGTATTACAGATACTTTTGAATTATCAAAAACTATGTACATAGTTGCAAGGTTTCAAAAGGTAGGTCTTATGGAGAAGAACCGGCAAGAAACTCCATTTCGGATTGATTATCCTTTTATTAATTAAAACAGTTTTAATAATTATGGTCTGTTTTTTTTGTGGTCCCAATCGGCACTGCTGAGTTTGTGATCCGATATTAGGTTCTCAGGTAAAGCAAAGAGCTATTTGGATTTTTATATTTTTTTCTAAGAAGCAGATCAGTGGATTGATTTACGCCTTGATAATCCTAATAAACATAGATAGGTAACGTCTTTTATATGGAAATGAGTGGAATCTAAAATCATATAATATATACAACATGCAACAAGGACTTCTCTGACTACCTCGTAAGGATTTAAGAATAATGCCATTTTCATAAAAGCACTATATATACAATTAACGCATTTCAATTTCTCATTACTTTTTATCTAGTTCGTATTTAACACTTCATTTCACGCGTTTAGTCTCCATGAATTAATTACTTCGTCAACCTGTGGATCGGTCGGGAACTCAAAAACGCTAGTGGTTTTAAAGATCCTCAGATCGACTACGCCAATGTCATTGAGTACTTAGTGGCAATGACGATAAAGAGGGTCCATTAATCAGAACATTGTTAGGCAGAGACTACGAATATATTTTGGTGCTTTTATTTGTTCAAATTAAATTTATTTATTTGCTCCAATATTGTATAAATACAAGTGGTGATTCGTGACTAGTGACAGCCTATTTTGCCGATAAATACAATAAAGCAGTGTTACATTTTTACGTTCGAAACGTAAGAAAGTTTTCTATTAAAAATTCTTAAATATTTTAATACAGTTATTTACTCAAAAATTTAAATACTTTGTTTTTAAATTTGGACTGAGAAATAAAAGGCATAAATTTCGATCTCAAGGCAAGTACCTACCGTTGACATTTCGTAGTTAGTTGCGTATTAATCACATGCTCAAACGGAGGAAAACATAGTGCAGTGAGAAAATATCTACATTCTACATGCCTGATTTACGTGTTGTTTAATCCCTCAAATTGAGGCTTATCTTCTCATAATCGATAGATAACCAAATTATTCCATAATAAAGTAGACTTTGAAGTGGACATATTAATATAATAAATGCGAAAATTTAGCTGTCTGTTACCTTTTCACCTTTAAACCACTGAATCGATTTAGATAACACTTAGTTTGGAGATAGTTTGTATCCCGAGGAATAATATATGTTATATTGGACCTGAAAATCATCACACAAAAGAAGGAAAAGAGGGATAGAAGTTTCTACGCAGGCAAAGTTGCGGACTGAAGCTTGTAATTGAATGAAACTAATTCTGGTACAACCCCTTGCGTTAGTGTCTAAATTGAGGGTACATAATATCATACACATGTGTGTTTGTTAGTTAGTCTAGAAATTTCTTTTGTTTTTTAAGTGGTTTTATTTGACCCAAAGGTTGTAGATAATGTTTAATTAAATATATATTGTTAAATAGATAATGTTTAATTAAATATATACTTGGTGTGCAAGTAGTGACAAATATGAAACTTGACCAAAGATCATTGAATCGAGTCCTAGGTTTATAAATTGTAGTAAAAAAAAAGACTTACGTTTTCAAATGGCAACAGCATGGATCTGTAAGTAAAGAAAATACAATAAGTATTAATATTTGCATTATCGGTCAGTGTTAAATATTAATTTCACATGAAAAATATGTACTGTGAGAGGATGAATGATACGTGATTGACAAAAGGAATTTATAAAATGGATGGCAGTGGAAACACCGAGGAGCCGGGGGCGCCCTAGAAGAACATACACGTATCTAATTGGTCTTCAAAAAGATCAGGTGCCCAGTACTCGTCACTGGCGCATGTGCATGACAAGAGAAGTATGAATATAGACGAAGCAAAAGCGGTACGCAGGGATGACGTTGACATATTTTTGAAATAAGTTGTGTACTTTATTATTTGAGATCCTTACATAAATATATAACATTAATATTTTGACCCAAAGTTTCAAAGTCTATTACTTTAATATCGGAAGACATTAATTCTTTAATATAATCACGGTTCATAGGGTTCGGTTAAGACGCACTTGTATCTCTTCCACATCGCTAACTGACCAACGAATCATTGGTTTTCATACTTCATTTGATTTTGCCTTGAGAGATCTACTTTATAAGATATATACCTGATCCTGTTTCTCAGGTTGAGCTATGTTTTATTGGGATTTTCTTTGAAATTCTCAACAGCAGAACGATTTCTGGGACCATAACTATCCGGTATCCTCTACCGGGACTCAAACTACCTTTATATCAAATGTTATCTAAATTTGTTCAGCGGTTAAAGCTGCAGAGGTAACAGATAGACACACTTTGCTAATTATAATATTAATTATGGATTAGTTGGATATAACTATGATTAACACTAATTTTTCTTTTCTTTTCTGTTTAAGTAAAACGTTGCCCCACACTAGGATTTTCTCCTTTATCGTGAGTGCGTTTACAAACACAAATTTTCACATACATAAACGCCCAGACCCGGAACAAGTACCTGTAGAACGTACAAATATTTGCTCCGTGCGGGGATTGAACCCGCAACCCGTGACGCACAAACCGATCGCTCAGCCACTATCATTAAGCATTGTTTAATTTAATTACTATCATTAAGTATTGTTCTATTATTTTACTACCACGATTCGGCTCAGAGTTAAGTATCCGACTATTAACCACATAAAACATCACCATCGTCTTATCAATGTTTCTATTCATTGGACACCAACTGCCGAATATGAGGACTTTACGCACGATTTGATGCAAATTGCCCTCAATCGATCGTATTATCATATTGAAATCCATCGAGCATATAATAATGACGTTCGATAAAATAAGGGCGTTCTTTAATAACGAATTTATAGGTTACTAGCTAAAGCATCAAACGTTGTTTTGCCTCATTATAGGGGTTGGTGGTAGAAGAGTGAAAATTTAGGGTCATACGTATTTTTATGCCAAATCATAATAAAAATATAAAAAAAATATTTTGTCGAAAAAAAAGAAAAAGCAAATCTGGTGAGTTTACGACCGACCGATTCTTAGGCCTACCAAATATACATACAAAATTTCATAATAATCCGTTCAGCCGTTTCGGAGGAGTTCGGCGACAAACACCATGACATGAGATTTTTATATATAAGATTATATTATTCTCGCAAACACACTGCTGTTCTTGTTACTTATTACATCTATATCTATACTGATGTTATAATGAGGATTTCTTTCACCATTAGAATGCTATATTTTTTGAAATTTTATTATAAAACAATTCGAGATCTACAATAACCCAAAACTATAACCCAAACTTTGAAAAACATAGGGAAAAATACCCTTGTTGTTCATATTTTATGTTACTTCAAAATCCGTTCAATCATTTTTGCGTGAAAGAGGAACTAACATCCGCGTTTATAATATCCGTGGAATTCTACCTTATTTCAGTTTACTTACTTTTTCAAGTAAGATCTACGCTTCGTTCGAAATTCAATTACAATAGATTGCAAGTCCAATATCCATTTTAAGTTACAGCCGGTACATTTGCACTCAATCTTGTTAAACGTCTCCGCTCTGTTTGAGTATTTGAACATGTCCAACTGGAATCACGTCCTTGTTTGAAACTTATTAATTATTGACACAACAAGATTGGGAACTTTAGTATGCAGACTAGGTAGAAATGAGAGGCATCTGTATTAAGAGGTCTAGACATAGAATTAAGGTGAATAGATGAGACATGACAGATTTTTGGACACTAGCCTACATGTGTGACATTCCTGGCTCAAACTGAGCTGCCCGACTGGGGAAGTACCTCCGCTTTACAGAATACCGCAGTGAATTAACAATAGTTGTATTTCTGTGAGTGAGTAAGGTTACCAGTTCTCGTTGGGGGAGTGACAATTCTGACAGCATGGGAATTCCGTTTGCTGTCAGTAATTCCCTATTTTAAGAAACCTGAACGGTTTCTAAGGGGTTTGGCAACGCATTTGCAAGCCTCTGGTGTTGCAAATGTCCATGGGCGGCGGTCATCTCTTACCATCAGGTGAGCCGCTTGCTCGTTAGCCGCCTTATCACCATAAAAAAGCCTCTAAAATTGTCCTTGAGAAAGTTTTACTACTTAACTACAGCAATATAGACCCCGACAGCTAATATATAAACACAATCTACCGTTTGAAGTTAAAACGGCCACGGCTTAAACTTGTACGCAAATTGTCGCATCAAAGGCGCTATACATGATGCAAAAACTGATCAATTTGCGTAAACAGTCAGAGATGCACTCCCTAGATTCAAACTTGCACCAATGGGTGTGGTGCACACACTAACTAGTCTAACCGCTAGGACACAACTGGTAGTATAGTTATATTATACTTATATCCTTATTTTCCTCTTTGCTATCGTTATTAATAACAGCAATTCGTTGCCAATAATTTTCTTCTGTTATTAATACAATATGGCATCGTTTACCGATATTTTACCTTGATTAATCACGTTGATATATTATCATGTTATTGTGGCGTCATCTGCTGCGCAAAAATATACCGAGTGACAATTTCAGGTAGACATTATTCTAGACTAATATTCTGTTATGAGCCCGTGAGTCTTATGGAGTTATGATCCAACACGTTAGCTTAGTGCGGTTTAGCAGAATTAGTATCTCGAAATTCAAAATTACGCTTATATACAGGATCGTAAACTTTGGTTTAAATTAAAGCTCGACAAAAGTGGTATTCGATTTTTTAAATTTCTAATAGCAAAGAAGTTGGATTTATTGTATATGCCTTGTCACCTATTTACTAAAGGAATATAATAAACCGCGCATCAAAAATACTGATTGAGCGACAAAATTACTGATTGAGCAGCAAAATACAGATATCGGTTAGGTTAGGTTAGAACTGTGACCACACAACGCACGAGCCGACCGAGCGAAGCGAGCGGTGCGGCGGAAGCGGCCGGCGAGTGCCAGAACCAAATCTGAATACCAAGAAAGTGTATATAAGTAATAACAATACTTTTAATGAACATATTTTGGTGCACATTCAGTATATTTGGTAGAACACAGGCAAAATTAGGTAAATGAAATGGGAATAAATTGAAGTACTTTTAAATACCATCCTTTACTAAGAGGCCCTAAAATATGTCGGTGAAATAATCGGTCTTCTGTCTATCTTAATGCCTCTTCAAGCAAAAAGGTTTGATAGTATTATCATTATCATCATATTATCAACCGTCACACGGCCACTGCTGAACATGTAGGTCTCCCTCAAGGATCACCACGACGACCGGTCATGCGGTACCCGATAGTATAATAGTATACCTACTTTAACGGTTTCGTACCTAGTACAAACTCCAGCTCTCATCAAGGTTGTAGATTAAGCTGTACCTAATTTAGTTCCTAAATGTTCCTAATGTAAGGTACATTTTTTACGGATTGTTATGAAATTTTGTATGTATATTTGGTAGGTCTGAGAATCAGTCGTAAGCTATTTTTTATACCCTTGGGTGACAAGGATGTCCCTCACCAGATTTGCTTTTTCTTTTTTTTTGAGAGAAATAAACGAAATATTATTATTATTATTGAAATCCAAGGATCCTGCATGTATGTTACGTGTTAATCCTCTCCAACCCATCCAGTGCTCCTAATTCAACGTAGGTACCGTATAATACGTACAGATTAAAGGGCAAATTATTTATACACAACCCAGTGTTATACACTTCGTGTTTAATTTGCTACCCACACCTGTGGCTGTGTTTATTTCGTGAATTTACCTCCGGTCTAATGTTCTAGACGATTTGTTCCCTCGAAAATTATGCATTTCACCTCAGTCCAGAAGTAAGGAGAGTGCAAATAAGTTGGAATATTTTGCGAGAAATCTGCTACGGACGGTTGGCTGTTTATAAGGAAAATGGGCCACTTTTATTTTGCTTGAGTTTTAACAGGGTTATTAAAAGGGGTTTTTGGATGATTAAGTTAAGTATAACATATTTTTGTACACTGATTTCATAGTCGTTTAGTTGAGATTCGGCAGTGATTCCCTATTTAATTTCCAGATTGAGAAATGTGTTATTAGATTCAGATGTGAAAAAAACAAACAAAAAACAAGAAACAAAACATGTGAATTTACCATCACGCCTATCTTCTCCGAAGGATTAGGCAAAGGTGTACTAATGTACACCCACATAACGTTATTGAAACACGGTGTGATGCTCAATCCTTAATAATTGGTGTCATCGATTACCCAACTATCATTAATTTCCCAACTATCCGGCGTTGAGTTGAACTTATTACGAAGCAATTTCAATCACAATTCCGCAACCCAATTTCTGGGCAATACCGATCGCCAAATGATAAACACGTCATATATCAGGCTTCAAGGTGTCTGAGCACCAATAAAGATAGTCAGAGGTATTTATTTGTATGACAATCTGCATCAATATGTTTACTACCATATAGTTATTAGAACCATCAAAATATTATTTATGGACATTGTAGAAATCTATCATCGACCGATTTACTGTCATTCACTTGGGCATGGGTTTACTCTCATTTGATAGGTATTATATAGCCTATAGCCCACCATACTAGCCTAGTATGGGTTCGCACAATCCACCCATCATTGAGATAATTTCAGGCATGAAAATGACGTGACGATTTTCTTGTAACCGTTTATTTATTTTATTTATTTATTTTATTTAATTATAACGGCATAATACCACTTAGAATAATTGCGTGTGATAAATTTGTTTATAGCTACGAAAAGTCAATAGCTTGAGATCGCATACAAAATTAAGATAAAAGGTTTTTCTTAAATCGAAAATAGGTATTCTGAATAAAATAAAAAAAAAACAAGAAGAAAAGAAAATATTTCCATCAAAGACCGAAAAGGAAAAACGGTATACTTTGCGAACAAAATTCCTAACACGAAACGTCACGTTTTAAGCATAGTCTACATACAAAACATGTTGGATTCCATCATGAAACACGTCATGGAAGCCTCTATCTTTGTACGCCTTTCATACTTGCTTCATTGTGTACCGTCTTTTGTTCACGTTTTAATTCAACACGCCACCTGGTACTGTTAGCAATTTTGTTTATTGAGCAGTATATAACAGAAGGTCTAAAGTATTCACGGGGTTCTCAAAAAATAAGTGAAAATAAATAGAATAAATAAATAAATATTCCTGGACATTATGACACAGCGCCATCTAGTTCCGAGCTAAGCAACGAGGCTTGTGTTACGGATACTAGTCGGTTGATATACTACATATATACTTATTTTTCGTAAATACATACATATTATACATAGATACATCCATGACTCAGATACAAATGTTTATGCTCATCTCACAAACATTTTTCCCTACCGGGATTCAAACCTGGGACCCATAGCACAGCAGGCAGTGTTAACTACCGTTGGACTAATTGGGTCATCAACTAGTTTTACAGGTTTTTACAGGGTTGGCAACGTGTGAGTAAGACTTCTGATGTTGCAAACGTCTATAGGCTATGATAACCGTACCGTGTCCCATTCTGGCCGTACGATCGTGTCCCATTCTGGTGGTGTAAAAATATATTGGACAAGTTCGATATCAAGTGCAAACATTTTTATTGGACTTTTGTAATAAATTCACAGTAGCAGCTCAACATTTTAATGTGTCCGGTTAACAGCAATAGGCTCGTCCCCAACTATTAGGATCTATAACACTAGTCTGGTTTTAGGGAGCAAGCCTGTTGTCCTTTGCACATCCATATAACAAAACTCAATAATATTTAGCGCGACCTATAAATAAATCAAATCTAAAAGCTCACGTTAATCAGTCTCATTTGCGACTACTTAAATAATAAGATTGTCAGTTTTTAATAATCTAAATATATATAACTCAAATGTGACTGACTGACTGACATAGTGATCTATAAACGCACAGCCCAAACGACTAGACGGATCGGGCTGAAACTTGGCATGCAGGTAGATGTTATGACGTACGCATACGTTAAGAAAGGATTTTGATTAATTCTACCCTCAAGGGGATAAAATAGGGGATGAAAGTTTGTATGAAAACTACACCTAATTAATAATAATACTTCTTAACGCGAGCGAAGCCGCGGGCAAAAGCTAGTAAAACATAAAACTTTAAATGTATTTTACAAACTTTACGTACTTGAACTTCGAACTTTCTTTTGTCTCACGACACGTGCGTGTAATCACATCGTGTAGGATGGGCTATGTCTAAGGCTCCGGCAAGGAATTATACAAAATTAATACGCCTTAAAGTTGTTTCTTATTGTAGCATGGCGTTACTTCGGCTAATTAAAATTTTGCTGCCATTTTATGATGTTAAAAGGTTTGGTGGAGAAAATACGACTTTAAGGTTTAATAAATAAAGTCGGAAGACGCAGTGGGGGCAGGCCCCCGGCAAGGTGGACTGACGACTTGGTAAAGGTCGCTGGAATCCACTGGATGCGGGCGGCATATGACCGGTCGTCGTGGCGATTCTTGGGGGAGACCTATGTCCAGCAGTGGACGTCTAACGGTTGAAATTATGATGATGAAATAAAGTCGGTTCCCAAAATATATCGCATGGTGAAGGTGAAATAATGTATTATTATCACATATTCCTGATCAATGTTTTTATAAAGGGTCCAGCATAGCAAAACTCCTTGTTGTAAGCTGTTGGTTAAAAACGCAGTCCTTGAAGTCCATTAACGAGATTAATTCCATCAATTAACTATACATAAAAAGACTTATAAAATATTAAAATCTAAATATATACAATAAAAAAATATTTAACGCTCTTGCTTAGGCTTGAGAAACATATTGTTCTTGGCAAAGGGTTTCAGTTCAATTATAATAATTTCTTGAATTTTAAACCGACCTGTAAAAATTTGGAAGATACCTACGTTGAATAAATACCAACCAGTTTAGTTTACCAACCAAGGGATTTTAAAAACAATTGTAGATCATATGCAATAATCCCCCATACGCAATAATTCTGTGCCTATAAAGGTAAATCTTATGATTCATAGTCTTAAAATCTCGAGGTTTTATAACAGTTCTACCATCAAACGAATGAAAACAAATGTCAAACGTTGACAACCAGATATACAGACTGCTTCAGAGTCATCATCATCATCATCAACCCATTAACGTCCCACTGCTGGGCACGGGTCTCCTCTCGTTTGAGAGGGATTAGGCAATAGTCCACCACGCTAGCCTACTGCGGGTTGGCAGACTTCACATGCCATCGAGAAATTCTCTCAAGCATGCAGGTTTCCTCACGATGTTTTCCTTCACCGTTTGAGCATGTGATAAAAACGCACATAACTTCCGAAAAGTCAGTGGTGCGTGCCTTGGGTTCGAACTCGAGACCTCTGACATCTCAGTCCACTGGTCACGCCGCTAGGCTACCACAGCTATGTGATAGCTTCAGAGTGATAGTGAGGAAAAGAGTGGCCTCCCTGATGGACCGTGTACGGGGCAGCAACAGCCCCCTAAACACAATATTGGATAGAGTACAATGCCCGATTGTTAAGCATTGGAGCTCTACACATAAGTCAAAAGTACTTTTTAATATTAAGTGAAATGTAAAACCATTACTAACATAGTTATAAGCTGTACCTACTAACAATCAAATATGGAATTACTCAGAAATAAATTATTATTATTATTATTATTATAAATAATAAATATAAATATTTCTGTACACAGCGCCATCTAGTTCCGAGCTAAGCAACGAGGCTTGTGGTACGGATACTAGTTGGTTGATATACTACATATAATATTTACTTTTTTTTTGTAAATACATACATATTATACATAGATACATCCATGACTCGGAAACAAATGTTTATGCTCATCACACAAACATTTGTTCCTACCGGGATTCGAACCCGGTACCCTTAGCACAGAAGGCAGTGTTAACTACCGCTGGACTAATTGGGTCGTCAATTTATTATTATTATTATTAGATATACCTCTCTCTGTTTCACGTTCAACAGTCAAACGTGATTTTAAAATCATTTACGTAGATTTAATGTACAATGCGTGCTTTAATTAACATACATGGGTATGTCAAAGTGGGTAGCGAGAAGCTGTGAGATTCTTTTACAGGCTTTCGGAGTCACTTCATTAGAACGCGCTTTTACTTTTGCGCAACGCAGATAGACTCAACCTTAATGATGTCACACATTACGGCTGTGGAAAAATGTCTCGTTTTTTTTGTAATAATCGTGTAATAAAAATGGAGAGAGATTTATAAAATTATGAAAGACGATATTCGTTGTCAAACGCTAGAGTTAAAATATATTTTTTTTTTTTTTTTAATCTTTATTTATTTACAGGGTTTTTTCTATGTAGAATATGTCACCCCGATGATTGCATACAAGTTATTTAAATCTAAGAATTAACCTACCCGCAACCTTATACCCATAATAATCATATGATAAAGTGTTCTAGCTTCATCCGTTAACGGTGAGGCTAGAACGCTATTAAAGAAACCTACATTAAAACTATTGACGAAAACTTGCCGTCTTTGGGCTCCAATACGAACACACTCCGACAGGATATGATGCACGTCTTCTATTACTCCACAGACTACGCAATTGGGGGAATCAACTTTGCGCATCATGAATCCGAAACTATTGAGTGGTATGTGGCCGGATCGGAGCCTCAAAGCCGTCACGACTTCCTGTCTGGTCATCCCGCCCTCGCTGAACCAAAGAGTACGTGGAAGAGATGGTTGAATCGTCCTGTACCAAATACCTTTCGTTAAAGACCTTTTATCAAAATATTCTGACCATGATTCAATACATCTGTCTCTAACTAGGGGTAGAAGCTCCGTATGCCAAGGGGAACACGAATAAATTTCACCATCTGACCCGGCTTCGTTTGCTAAACGGTCAACCACTTCATTACCCCTTACTCCAACGTGGGAAGGGATCCATTGCAATACAATTTTTTTATTTTTGGCAACAAATTCAATAACCCCTCTTAAAATAGTAAATGCTATTGGTAGCCCTCTAACTGATGGAGAACTTGTGCATCCAATAAGATGAAGAAGAGCACTTTTCGAGTCAGTGAAAATGACAAACCGATCACCGTCCAATGACTCGATATAGGCCAAAGCTTCAGCAATAGCAATAAGCTCCAAGTGCATTATTGACAATTTTGTTAATATTTTAAATTTAAAAAAAGCATCTATTTGTGAATCAAAAAAGGCCGAGCCACAAAAATTCTTCCCTTTAGAACCGTCCGTGTACACACAGTAATATCCAGAATAAAGTGCATTTAGGGATTTATAACAAATTGATTTTAAATTACAGACATTATAACTGTGTTTAGGTTTATCTACTGAATCTAAATTAGGTTTTACAATAGTTGTTAAGTCCATATTGCTGACCCAAGTAGTCATGGAGTACGTGCCCATTTTATTGCTACAATACATATGCTCTTGTTTAAGAATATCGTGAGACCAAACTAAAAGAGGTTTTTTCTTTTTTCTCCAAAAGGCATTACTGTCGCAGAGACGATGTAGCTTATCCAGTATGTCTATCACAGGAAAATCTAAGCATTTCGATTTTAAATAGAATTTACCAGCTAAGTATCGGCGGCGAATAAAAAGGGGAGGTAACATTAATTCGGATTCCATCACGTGGATCGGCGTACTTTTGATAAATCCACCTATTAACCGCATGCAAACGTTTTGTGACCTATCCAATTTTGTCAAATGTGTGTCTGCACTATTGTCCAGTAGAAAGCTACCAAAGTCCATACGACTACGAATAAGTGAAATGTACAGTCGTCTTAAATGGTTGGGATGTATTCCCCATCCGGGTCCCACCAAAACCTTAAAAATATTAATCAGTTTTAGTACTCTTTCACGGACCTCATTAATATGCTTCTTCCATCGAAGACCTTTGTCCAGCCACATTCCTAAGTACTTCACATGGTCTACTAACTCTAACAAAGTCCCATTTAATCGAACTTCTATAGTAGGTCTACGATAACCTCTACTAAACCAACAGATTTTACTTTTAGCGGGAGAAATATCTAAACCCACATTCTTTAACAAGTCATTAATCAAATCAAGACTAGATTGGATCTTAGATTGCCCTTCACTAGTCGACGAACACTGTACATAAATAGCGAAATCATCCGCGTACTGGGATATACAAATGTTGTTCTGCAAATTTTTACATACATTCAAGGTTATTATATTAAATAAAAGTGGAGAAAGTGGGTCACCCTGAGCCAAACCACACCCCGAATGTCTACTAATACAGCTGTTCCCAGATCTTATTTTTAGTACTCTTCTATGAAGAAAATTCCATAAATATTTACAGATACGTGATCCTACTTTAAGGTTATCCAAAACATTAATTAAAACACTATTATTTACGTTGTTATAAGCATTATTTATATCTAAAAAACAAGCTATAGTAGAACAACCCTCGGAAAAGCCAGTTTGTATTGTGGAGATAAGGCAACTGAGACCGTCTAGACACGACCTACCCCTACGGAAGCCAACTGTGTTTACCGAAAATGTGTCGTTTTTCTCCAAAAACCATTCCAATCTTCTATATAAAACATAGTGAAAAATTTTGCATATACATGACAGCAAGGATATGGGTCGGAGTGAGGAAGCGTTACTAGGGTCGCGACCAGGTTTTGGAATAGGAATGATACAAATGTCGCGCCACTGGGAGGGGACAAAACTGTGTTCAAAAAAGTTATTAAATAAAGTAAGTAATACAGATTTTCCTACATCAGGTAAATTCTTAATCATAGAATAGGATATATCATCTAATCCAGGAGATGTATCCTTAGACTTGATACATTTATCTAGCTCCTGTATGGAGATCTCACTATCCAAGACAGGGTTATTATGGTGGACCGTAGGAGTTGAAGGGGACACATAATCTGGGGTAAGGGAATTTAAAAGATTTGTAGTACTAAGGGCGTCTACAAAGTGTCTAGGCGAACGGTAACCCTTCAACCATCTCATTTTGCGCCACATATCACTAGTCGTTGTAGTGTGGTCAACTGAGGAACAGAAATTAAAATATATTTGTTCAAGTTAAAAAGTAAGATTTGAATGTATGTATATTTTCATCATGAATACTTTCCAAAAAAGCTCCTAAATATATAATAAATAATAACTGCCTCGTTGGTCGAGTTGTCGTACAGAGCGATTGCCGAGGAAGAGGTCCTGGATTCGATTCCCAGGTCGAGCAAAGTGTTATTGGCTTTTTCTATGAAATTCTCAGTAACAGCTCGGAGTTTGGATTCGTGCCCGGTTAATGGCAATAGGCTCTCCCCTATTACATGGGACCTAAAGCATACCGGCGAAATGTGGGTGTACATTAGTACACCTCTGCCTAACCCTTCGGGGACGACAGGCGTGATGGTATGTTATGTTATAAAATACCTATTCACTCGTGACTTAAATAGATAATAATAGATTATACTAATATTTATATTTATTTACATAATATATAACTACTAAATCCCTAACGGGATTAGTTCAGTTCAGAGCCCCGTTCAAAGATCAAAGCTAGCCAGAGTACAGAATCTGTTAATCGTGAAGGATCGTCTCATAATCCAGTGATATGATATTTGAATAAAAATCTAAAGTTGATGATGCAATGGTTCGTAGTAGTGCTACTGTTGGTTTTGGCGTCAATTTTCAGATCAAGCAAAGTGTTATTAGATTTTGGAGCTCGAGCGCTGAGAATAACAACTCAATGGCAAACAAATAAATCCGAAGTTATTTACTCGTTTACGGAATTTAACTTACCCTTGATTACATGGGTCACAAAACATTCTACACAGTGACTATACGGCTATAATCATCTCTGCCTAACTTATAAGACACAAGCTTGAAGGTCTACGTTAAAAAAAACAAATTGTCTTACTATTCCACCAAAGATGAATCAACATTTATCAATTTAAAATCCGCAACAAAAAATTCAAAACGTCCGTTTTATTTCATACTTCACTTTTCCGAAATGTTGGGTTGTGCCACTTTCGTTAGCAGCATGCGTATAACCAGCGCCATCTGTCGGTGTAAACAATATGCTCGCGTGATTTATAGTCACGCTTGCAGCGGGAATAACTGGCACAGAATGCGCCATGTTTCAGGATGTGTTCTGTCGTCGAGGATTTATCATATATGTACTTAGCAAAGATGATCAAATTATACTTAAACTGATTTTTAAGGTTTTTCTATGGCCGAGACCCAGAGTCTGCCTGTTATTATAAATGCTGTGAAGGATCCAAAATGTCTGCCAGAAAGAAGTTTTATTTCAATGTCTAATATGCGTGTAGTGCGAAATAGCGTCAAATATAAAAACCAAACATAAAGTTTACAACAAAATGATGGTATTTTGGTGTATCCAGCGATATAGATATTTTTTTTTGTTTTAAAATGCATATATTATTAGAAGTATGCATTATTTATTCATTGCTATAGGTACGGAAAACAGAAAATCAGATGATTGGCTATTTATATAGAGAATCGTAACGATTAATCCACCGACAAAAACTGAGATTTTAATTAAAAAAGGAAGTATGTAAGTTCAATGATAGATACAAAAAATGTCATAAGTGTTATAAAATAAAAAATAATTATGATTATATAGTAGTCTAGCCATAATACTTTATTTGTTGCCGTAAAAATATTCGCGGAAAATTTATCAAGCAGCGGCCATATTCAAAACTTCAAACTCCTTACTTTTCGCACTTTTACTGAACCGTACAGAAAGTCCATAAATTCACAGCAACATTTTTGGGCGTAAAAATCAAAGTTTTCGGTTCACGATTCGCGACAAGTTGCGAAATACGTAACCAACAAACATACAATTCTTTAACTTTACATTGAGGTAATATTTATTAGAGGTTAAATCTGTCGAAATAAGTTTAAATCGATATGAGCGGTTCCTATATTTGTTTAGGAGAGAGTGTAGTATGTGAGCCTCGTACTTACATTAAATATTTTATTTAATAATATGTAAATTTGTTTTATTTATATATAATATTTTATTTTGTACATTACTACATGTGTGTTTAGTTGGGTTTGTGGCACCATTCTAAATCTCCAAAAGTTCTGCTTTGAATTGGATTGATGGTGATGACTTGTAGCTTTATAGCTACAACATATATTATGTATTAATTTGATGCTCAAAGTGTCGACTCAAGTTCATATAACCTCAATGTAACTCTAACATAATTTTAGCTTAAAAGATTTACGGGTAAAATAACTCGTAGCTAGAGGTAGGACTTGCAAACAAGTTTCAACGCTCAACTTTGAAATCCATTTTGGAATTCGACGTTAGAATGTATGGATTCATTTCACTTACCCGAGATGCAGGTTCAAAAATTGATTAAAAGTTCTTGTGAAGTTATTCTGACTGTAAATGGCAACGTCCTGGCTCGAACTGGATTTTTAATATCAATTCTCATACTGATTTTATTGAATTAAAACTGATATTTCTGGATTGTATCGCAGTATATTTACAGTATCCGTATCCATGGATCCGGAATGGCAGGAAATCTATGATTGATTAAATTATCGTGCTGCTGCACGAGACCAGGTTTCTAAGTAATTACCAAGCTGATCAATCCATCTATAAAGTTAAACTACGCCAACTTGAGCAGTCCAATGATGGGTGTCCATATTTATCAAAAATCAAAATGTTTTATTCAAGAAATTAGTTACAACAAATGGGTGATTGTGATTGGGGACTCCTTTTAAGCAAATGTTTGCCTGTGTTAGGAGGCTCCGCTCTTCCATAGCGAAATAATTATAACAGTAACAAATATTAAACTAGTTATTAAATTATTTGTAATTTAAGCAATTTAAGCAAGATTGTGTGTGTGTGCGTGTGTGTGTGTGTGTGTGTGTGTCCGTATCCATGGATCCGGAACGGCAGGAAATCTATGATTGATTAAATTATCGTGCTGTTGCACGAGACCAGGTTTCTAAGTAATTACCAAGCTGATCAATCCATCTAAACTACGCCAACTTGAGCAGTCCAATGATGGGTGTCCATATTTATCAAAAATCAAAAATCAAAATGTTTTATTCAAGAAATTAGTTACAACAAATGGGTGATTGTGATTGGGGACTCCTTTTAAGCAAATTATAACAGTAACAAATATTAAACTAGTTATTAAATTATTTGTAATTTAAGCAAGCTTGTGTGTGTGTGTGTGTGCGTGTGTGTGTGTGTGTGCGCGTGTGTGTGTGTGTGTCTGTGTGTGTGTGAATGCTTGTATTTGATTTTTAATTGACATTTTTGTGAGATAGATGTTAAAGAGTGAATAGTTGAGTAACATAATGTTATTAAGTATCTTGCTATTTAATGTGTTGTAGAAGTGCCTCAGTCTCTTCATACGTGAGTTTTTTTATCCAATTTGTTACGGTTTTCTTACAATCATACGTAGTTTTTGTGTATATGTATATTTTTTGTTTACCTTGTTGTATAGTTCGGCTGAGCGTTTATTGAATTGTCTGCATGCAAACACGGTTTTAGACTAGGGAACTGGAGCTACCAAGTCTTTCCTTCTTTTCCTTAATTTTTGCATATCCAGTGGTAGGGTTTTATGTTTTTTCAAGACAGTTTGTATGATGTACAACTTTCTTATCGAGAGTATATTGCTGATAGTATAAAGGCTATTTGTAGGGTATAATATGTTTTTGAAATACATGATTTTAATAAGAGCACGCTGGGCGCGCTCTAAGTATAGAAGTTTGGTTTTAGTTGCACCTCCCCAAACCGTGATACAATACAATAAAACCGATTGCACCAGAGCCAAATATACCTCATTCAGGATGTTTCTAGTAGATTCTCGCTTTGTGATTATATCTTTTGGAGCAATGTGACGCAGTGATTTAAATATCCAGCTTAGTCATTTATCACATCGAAACTCCTCGTAAAGCGACTCTCTGACCTGGAAAAGGACTCTAAGATGATGGAGGACAGGAGGGTGAGGGTAAAAGGTTAGGACGGTGGTAATTATCGCTGTTGCTGATCGACCGACTCCTGCACTAGTCACATGTCCCGTTCGTAGGGAACGGGACATGTGACTAGTGCAGGAGTGAAACTGAAACATAAATGATTGAAACTGTAAAATTTCCGTATTTGTGTATGTGAACATTTAAATTCAAATGTATTTAATGTGTCGAGTATTCGAGAGTATGTATTCTTGTTAGAGTTGGGAGCGGCGTGCTCTGTAATAAATATTGATGTAGTAGTAAAATCGCCATCTGCTGGTGCAGCGCAAAACAAAACAAAGCGTTATATCGATATTGCGCAGTGTCACGCGCCACACCAACAGATGGCGTTGAACACAGAAGATCACTTTCCTTCATACAATTATCTTGCTCTAATACTCACATTTTTTTAAAATACATTGACTTGCTCTCTACAGAGCTGTGGTAGCCGAGCGGTGTGACCAGTGGACTGAGATGTCAGAGGTCTCGAGTTCGAACCCAAGGCACGCACCACTGACTTTTCGGAAGTTATGTGCGTATTTATCATATGCTCAAACCTGCATGCTTTAGAGAATTCTCGATGGCATGTGAAGTCTGCCAACCCGCAGTAGGCTAGCGTGGTAGACTATAGCCTAATCCCTCTCAATTGAGCGGAGACCCGTGCCCAACAATGGGACATTAATGAGTTGATGATGATTGACTTGCTCTCTAATATTTTGTCCATATAAAGTATGATAAGGTTACTAAGGGCGAAAATAATTTCTTTTTCTTTTGTTCTTGTCTTTCTATGCTCATTTCCTGATACATTCGGATCAGCTATAATCTTTCGCAGAACAATCCTTTGAGAATAATATCACGGATATGAATCAGGCGGATGTTTCGAGATTTGCAATGAATACGTATATGTGTATGATACATATATACATATTATATATTATTATGATGCTTTCATTAGACAGATTATATCGCTAATGGCCTATTCCATTAGCTGCTAACTATTCAGTGGTTTGGTTCACACAGTTGATAACATACTAATGATCCGACATTTACATATTAGAGGGTAGATTAATTGTATGGGTATAAGCGAGTTTTTATGTAGCAAAATAGTAATAAGCCGTAAAAACTAGTTTTATTTCAATGTCTAATATTCGCGTAAGTACAAGAAATCTCTATGTTACAAATACTTTACGTTCTATAGAAATGCCTAAAAATCTAGCAACTGACCCGGGAAAGTGGTATGCAGGGAACGTAGCGCGTGGCATTCTGTAGTTTCTGCCTACCCATGGGAAAAAGGCGTGAGTGTATGTATGTATGATGCCTGGTTAGTAGTAATATTCAAAAATTGTGCCCACACTGGGATGACTAACAAATTAGCGATAATTATGATAAAATGTTCGGTTAGGAGCAACCCATACTCAGATAACTAACTGAATAATACAACTTTCTCTCCACATGCTTTGAAAAAAATTGTATTGTTAACAGAGAACAAACCCTAGCACACTAGTGCATAGTTCCATTATCCGGCCACGAACGCAATTTCTAACTAGAGAATGAAACCCAATGTGTTCACTATAACGTAAAACCATATAACGTAATGTTATAGACACTTAATTCTTACATACAAAATATGTACGTAGGACCCCAACTTTAAAAAAGTCTTAACATATTTTATTTAATAGAATGTTACAAATCACCGTGACGTAATATTTTTCCTCGTTTTTTTAAAAAGCAACCTTACAAAGTAGCCATTTGGATTCAAGAGATTTCTTCGAAAAGAAAATTCTTAAGAAATATTTATGAGATGTCGTGAAAAAACTCAGCGGGAGAGTTATCTTTCATTTCCTATTAGTCACAACTGACCAGTCAAAACGAAGGTTGTACGAAGATTTTCTATGGGATTCCTATGTAAAGGTGATAGAATGAGATTTTCAGGAAAAAATATTCTCTGTCATCGAACTTTAGGTCTAAGTGTGCTAAATATAAAGTATATTTTTAATAGCGTTAATTTCTGTGTCACATACCTACCTGGTTAAAATTTTTATCTTAATCATAAGTGGATGGCCAAATAATGTGTCACTGGATGGCGTCGACCGTCGTAGACGGAGACCGTCTCTCAGATATATGTATTATGTAATTATTTATTTTTTAAATTTTATTTGTTTTCAACGTGTTTTAGTTTTAGGAAGTGCCAATTGATGTTACTATAATTAATATGGATCTCTGGTCTGAAAATAAAGATTTATTATTATTATTATTATATGTTTCAACCAACTGTCAACCAACATTTCATCAATCGACACCATTTTAAAACAATAACCACGAATAAAAACAATATTCATTAATTATTTTTTTTAAAATAAGCTCCCCGAAAGATTTATATGATTCCAGCAAGAAGGAAACCTTCAAGAAGAGAGTATATTCATTCCTTTAAGGCCTGCAAAGCTTTTTCAAGTTCTCTGCTATTATGTCCATTGATATCGGTGACCACATACCATCAAGTGAGCTTCGTACCCGTTTGCTTGTGTTATTTTTCCATAAAAAATACTTTTGGACGCCATCAGAGTTTATCACACAGTGAATGATTCTTATAAACCCATTTATTGTTCCACTGTTGAGCACAGGCTTCTTATTTGAGAAGGATTAAGATTAAATAATTCACGTGCCAACAAGAAAACCCCAGGAATGTAGACCTCACTACGTTTTCCTTCACCGTTTGAGCATGTGATAAGTTCCTAGAAAGTTGATATTTGAAAGGGATCAAGTTATAGTTCACGCGCCAAAAAGAAAACCCCAGGCATATAGACCTCACTACGTTTTCCTTCACCGTTTGAGCATGTGATAGGTTCCTAGAAAGTTGTATGCTACTAAAAAGTCACTTATCACGCCATTCGAGTAAGTTGCTCATCATCATCATCATATCAGGTAGATGACGTCTGCTACTGGACATAAGCCTCTCCCCCGAATATCCACAATGACTGGTCCTGCGCCATCAGCATTCAGCAGATTCCAGCAGTGAATGATTGCGGAAGTCAAAACATAGTTACTGAACTTTGTACCACCCGAAACGCTCATTAGCTCATTAGGCCACGAAGAGAGCGTTCACGCAAAATAAACATTTAAGATACACGAATTTCCATATTGAGGTTAACGAGAATAGCATAATATTCGTGTAAGCGTATTGTTGCTAAGCTAGGGACTAGATGGCGCTGTGTAATAATATCATAGAACTTCCTAACATATAAATATAAGATTAATATCTCAGGAAGTTCTACGTTTACCTTCTTTTTAAATAAAATTTAATATCCGTGATACAATCCTCGTTACTTAGCTTGGAAGTAAATGGCGCTAAATCTAATAATATCCAGATATCCATTTATTATATATAGCAAATAATATAATAAAAAAGACTCTATTTTATTTTCAGTATAGAAACTCAGAGAAAGGGCTTCAAGGTGCGTACTGATTAAGTAACATGTTGTATAACTTGTTTTATTACACGTCCACATTATGATTGTAATATTGTCTTTCAACATTGCAATTTATAATGATACTGTCGAATTAGAATAACATGCAATTTCATTGTCGTTTTTTTACCTTTAAGTTATATAACATCTAGTGGCCACATTACTGAAACTTGTTATATAACAATGTTGTATAACATGTTATGTTACTTAATCTGTACGCATCTTTACACCGAAAATCCGAAGCATAAAAGCTCATCAAGGTGGCACAGAAAAAAACACTGACACTCATTTCAGCGTCGTTACCTTGTCGAAGTGTGTCGAGTGTCCAAATCCAACAGTTTGTATTCAGGGAGGGTCATCATGGACCCTATTTGTACCCTACATAGGGTCTGCGTAGAAATCGATTTGTTAATTTGATACTTTTCGTTTGTTGAAAGATTTCTTTGGCCACATCGCTAACATTGACGGAACGTTTGGTGCTCTGATCATGCGATTATCTTCTGTGCCACGTGTCGCGGGTTCGACGAAATACACACACACTAATGTTTTTTTTATGGAAAAAAATGTGTCTTGATCCATATACTCAATACCCGTCTGAGTTGTGAAGACAGGTATTGGTTTTTGCATTTGGTGCAGTGGCTGAGTATATGGCTTATGCGCCACAATTCGCCAATTCAACCCACGTACGCAAAATATATTTAGATTTTGAAGGTCTGTGCGCTTAATTGTCACAATTTTATTTGTATTAGATACATCATTCTAAAGTAAACCAGCAATGCTTTGGAATAAAATTTTACCCACGTCATTACCGTTCGTAAATTAAATTAAATCATCAAGAATTGATGTCTAGATATACTGAACGTCCGTAGATGTAATAAATAATTTAGTTTTATAGAACAGGAGTCAAAACATGGCATGAATAAGACTTGAATGATACATTTGTAATTCAGACACGGTGACCTAGAAACAAATCATTCAATGTAAACAAAAGATTATGATCTCTTCTCTCTCTCTCTCTTCTTATTACATTATGATCTCTGGCAAAACTTCTCAACAGAGTATCAACGGTAAAAGTCTTAAAGCATTATAATGCTCTCAAAAGGGTCAGGGGCATATTACTCGCTAGATGTATGAACGCGAAAGAAGCCAAAGTGGTTTGTCCGCATCATAGTACATGGTCTTCTGTAGATTCTACCTACCCCTAACGGAAGAGGCTGTGAGTGTATGTACTGCCTCGTACCTACTAGCTTCGATTTTCAGGTCGAGTGAAGATTTAGATTTTTTAATGAAATTTTCAGTAGTATAGAGTTTAGACTTGTGCCCGGTCAATAGCAATAGAGTCGGCCCCAAAAGGCTGGAGCAACATTCTGCTAAAAATAAAACTAGTTACTTTTTACGAATTTAATCGCAGTATATAGTTATATGCGTACCGTAAGACGCGGCGTAGGTAGGCTCGCAACAAATTGGACAGACGAATAGGGAAAGGTGCTGACCAGCTGACCAGCTGTCATGGCTATTTTTGTGGGATTCCTACGTCCAGCAGTGGACGTCTATCCGTTAATATGATGATTGATATATTATGTCAATCGTAAAATACTTACCAACCACGACGATAACAAAAAAATATCACAACGGTAGATACAATACTGATTCAAACCAAAAATATTTTCGACAAAAAAATACTGTTTGCAAAAAAAAAACGCTAATAGCTCAAAAGCCCGTTTTCATGTCAGTCTGTCGTAACAGATAATTGTATTTTTAACTCCATGTTGTGGTGGCTCGCCCACGCTTGGCCGCGTATCCCACTTTCGCGAATCGTGTCAATTGCCCCGCAAAAAATACTCCGTCCGGTTGCCAAGTCAGCGTATAATTTTTTCATTATATTACCCGGCGCAATGTTGTGTGTGTTTTGTATTTGTGTATTGTTACTGTGTTTGTTTTTCTGTGTGTTTTGTTGCAGTGTTATGCAAAATTTCTGGACATTCAGTGAATGTGGGACACTGTTTGATTACTTAAATGTGTTGCTAAATTTTTATGACCATGTTCTATTTAGTAAAGCTAGTTTGTTCGCATTTTTCTTTCAAATGTATTTATCTGACATTGTGGATTTTTATTACAATAATGATATTCTGCTGCAATGTATTCCTTTTCATGATTTATGTTATCTTTTTTAGCAGCAACTGGCTTTTGACGTCGTTTTTATAATTTAATCAAATTTCATACTATGTTTTCGCTTTATATAAAATGTAACACTAATTATAAAAAATATTTCAATGGTACGACATAACTTATCATAAAAAGGTGGAACTAACAATTACTGTCCACTACTGGGTAGGTACGGGTCTTCTCTCTAGTAGGAGAAAATATTTCAGTTTTGCAGTTTTCATCACAATGTTTTCCATAAAAAACACAAGCAACTTCGAAAACTCCCATCGAGTGAATGAATGATTGAATGATTGAATGATTGTTTATTTCTGTAAATAGATCTTATTAAAGACACTTTTACAAGTCATGTAATATTTTTTTTAGTATCTAGTTGACATCGGC
Source organism: Craniophora ligustri (assembly GCA_905163465.1). Taxonomy (NCBI): domain Eukaryota; kingdom Metazoa; phylum Arthropoda; class Insecta; order Lepidoptera; family Noctuidae; genus Craniophora; species Craniophora ligustri. The sequence continues at coordinate 2,626,688 of LR990963.1, forward strand.
ATTTCCTAAATGACGACCTCTGAGAAGAAATGCCGAAACAAACTCAGAGAATCATGGTCTCTTTTAAAGTCCGAGTTTTCAAAGTTACTTGTGTTTGAGATTGAAGTCGAGACCTTTGATTTTACTGTGCACTGCTCACTCTACTAGGTTATCACAGGTTAATATCAATACTTACCAAATAAAATATATCTAAAGAAAAAATTTTTGCTAAGCATGTTGGCTTTTTTAAGCAGATGTGACTTGCGTATTCATGATATTTCCATTTTCCATATAATAACCGCTGAAGACGCAAGTTTCACGTAAACTTGAAGCTCTGTCATTTAAATACGATATCCTGTATGAGCACCTCATTATAATACCCACGGAGCCATAACAGTCCGCGCTGTCTGTTCGGATTTCACTGATTTTACGATGGTAACGTGTTCCCGTTTGTGACACCGACGCGTAACATTTTAGAAAATACTTTTTACTTTACACCGTTTTAGTAAGAAGTCATTGGTACCAGAAATGTTCCATGCAAAGTTTAGTTAAAGGTCTACTAAAGTTTTGGAGTTTAGTATAAAATAATATATTATGTAGATTTGTGACACTACGAAAACAATAGTGTGAATCCTACTGATACTATAAACGCGAAAGTTTGTATGGATGTATGTATGGATGTTTGTTACTCATTCACGTAACCTTACCAGATCTCGATGAATTTAGCATATAGATAATTTATTACTTAGATTAACACATAGACTACTTTATATTTATATAATAAATAAATAAATAATAAATATTCTGCGACATTTTACACATCACTATCTAGTCCCAAACTAAGCAGAGCTTGTACTATGGGTACTAGACAATGGATATAAATACTTATATACTTTTTTTTTTGTAAATACATACTTATAATACATAGGAAACACCCAGACGAACACAAACACTTATATTCATCACATAAATATTTGTGTCCCGTGGGAATCGAACCCACGACCTCGTGATCAGCAGTCCGGTACTCGAACCGCTAGACCACAGAGGTCGTCATATACCTGCTATGTGAGCAAAGCCGAAGGTGGCAGCTAGTATACATATAAATTAGTTTCTAATTAAACAAGACCATTGAAAAGCAGTAAGATATTATAAGCATTCGGTTAAACTTGTTAACGTTGGATAGATATGGGGAAAAACATTCACAGTAATGAAAGAAAACATTTTGAAAAATAAACACGTTAAAAGCAAATCGGCATAAAATAATGACTATTGCTAATATCTTACAGTTTCACCAATAGCCATAAAATTTAAATTCCTATATGCTTCATTTCTATGCTTTATATTTTCAACAAATAAAGTAAATATTTTACTCCTCCGAGCAAATATTTGATACCTCATAAAGTTACTATTCGGTGTGATAGGCGCCGTTTGTTATGAAGCTCAAGTGCCCGTAAATGAGATACATGCTCGTGTTTTACGAGATATCTTGAGAATTTTATGAGAACTCTCGTCTCATGGAGATGTAAATCAATGGATGTAAAAAAGTAACGTCTGTTTGACTTGGTGTTGATTCGAAATTCGATTGTGTTTTGCATCTAGGAGACGTGTTTTGAACAAAAGAAAACACGTATATAAAAAAGGTTAGGTTAAATTAAAATGTATCAATATGGAGACTAGAAAATTCACAAATGGAAACCTCACCGAAACGGTAAAGGAATACATTCTATTGATAAAAACTGCATACCTAAAAGGTTTTCTTGATGATTATTTACTTATATTCACGCCTTTTTCCCATGGCGGTAGGCAGCAACTACAGAATGCTACGCGCTAGGATCCCTGTATAGGTATAACTTTTGCATGATTATTATATAATTGGTAGCTTAGTGGTGTGACCAGTGGACTGCGATGTCAAAAATCTCGAGTTCAAACCCAAGGCACTCACCAATGACTTTTCGTAAGTTTATGTGCGTATTTATCACGTGCTCAAACGGTGAAGGAAAACATCGTGACTAGGCTAGCCGCTAGGAGACCCGTGGCCAGCAGTGGAACAATAATGGGTTGATGATGATGATGATTATATTAACTAGATTTTAATAATTCAAAGTTTAAGTCCTCTTAGTCCGGCAAGAGTGTGATGATTATAAAATGTCAAGCAAGGCGTTACAGACAGTCGTTAAAAAAATTAGGACCTTTCTTTACGTTGCAAAAGTAATGTCTAAACATTACTTTAATTACGAAAAAAAGCACTGACATAAGTGTCAGTGTCATGACTATTTAAGTTTTTTGTATTTGTATATTTTTATAGACTTTTTTAAGGCCCCATTTAAAATCAATTAACTACCCAATTGGCCGACTTAATTGCTTGTGTACTCCGAACAAGCCTTTACATAAAGTAACATTGTCCTTAGAACATTGTTATTACGCAACCCTATTACAAAGCGGAACAAAAAATAAGTCCTACAAACGCACATCCATCATACTCCCTATTCACAGTGGTAACAGGATATTAATTATAATATATTATTAGCCTTGTTAAACACGGGCTATTTTCGATGAGATTAATATTATGAAGGCTGTTTAGGAGGGACGGGCGCATAGCGAGTATGTGAAGAGAGTGTGTAATATCAATATTATATGCACACACTGTGGATAAAGAGGCAGCCCTACCTGTTCACGCACACATGTGCGCGTATAAATATGCGATCTTGCTTATGTGTTGTAGTAGTTGGTATGGATTTTTTTGTTAAAGTTTCAGGGGTGTGCAATTACATTTTTTTTATTCAAGGTCAATTTAACTAAGTAATTTAAAATTTTACTATACTATAACTGCTGAGCAAAGGATTTTTAAGTGACGAGGATTAGTGAGTCAACCATGGTGGCTTAGAGCGAATGAGCAGGTTTTATACGTCTTTGAGAAAATCTCACAGGAATGAAGGTTTTCTTTACCGATTGTACCGATTGACCACGTGATGTATACGCTCATAGTTTTGAGAACTCAGTGGTGAGTGCCTTGGGTTTGAACTCAAAACCTTTTACTTCACAGTCAATGGGTGACAACAACAGGTTATCACCATCCAGCAGATGGAATACTGTACAGTATTGGCGATTGATCATCATCAGCCTATATTCGTCCACTGTTTTACCATTTTACCTGCATTGACGAATCAATACTTTCTTTATTTCTCTTTCTTTCTGTTGATTGTACCCCTCTCCTCGTGAACGCCACAATGCGTGATCGATTAATGTGCTGATTCTACGGGACATAAAAGACTCTCACCAATAGCAGCCGCTCTTTGTAACTCTAAGCCATGAATCACTTATTACAATGTTTGTATGTACATATGTATGTTCGTGAAATCTTGCAACTGAATTTCAAAATACTTCTTCACATCAACCGGTAGACGTCCACTGCTGGACATAGGATAAAACATAAAATACTTATCCTCAACTAAGTGAGATGAATTTTTGTTTAGTTTGTTTAGATGCATGGTAAGCTAGGTGACGTTATTCTAAGTTCAATATAACGCGCGGCCCAAGGTGGCAAACTAATTATTTTTTGTGCACACCAATGATATTGGTATTAAATTTAAGGGTTTGCAAAGAAGAATACGAAAAAAAAACTTCACTCTCAATACGGTGCCTCAATTCTAATAAAGCTCTACCATTCATTTATTGTTTTTCAGTTGTTACAATTCAACTGAAATCATTTCTATGTACAAGTGTTTCGCAATAAAAATAAAAATTATATTCGTCCCATAAAAAGTTATTCAAAATTTTTACAGCTTTCAAAACTAAAATAACAAACTTTACAGTTTTAATAGGGCGTTATGCAGTTTTTATTGCCTATAGTAAATCACAAACTTCTTTCTGAACGTTCGTGTGTCTAGTTGAGGACAAACTTTAGCAGTTTCTTCGCACCTGTAATGCATTTCAGATTGAAGTCTTTCTGACCAGAATTTTGGTCTGATATTATACTGAAATTATTTAGTTCAATGGGTCATTGAGGAATTTTAGTCTAATTCATTTTCAAAAAATAATAATTCATAACAACTAAAACAATGTTTTGCGTACTATGACGTATATGTATATAATATGTCTGACCATCAGGTAGGTCATTCACCTCACTGTAATACAGAAAATATAATGTAGTTCTTATTAAAAACAACACACAGTTACTTATTGCTTGACATATCTTGCAGTCCAAGTATTGTTCCCAATTAGTCCAGCGGTAGATAACATTGCCTTCTGTGCTTATGGGTCTCAGGTAATCCAATCCCGGTAGGGACACATGTTGTATTTATGTATAATAAGTATCGATTTCCAAAAAAAAAGTATATATGTAGTATATCAACCAATTAGTATCCGTAACAACCCTGGTTGCTTAGCTCGGAACTAGATGGCACTGTGTACTAAGGTCTAGAAATATTTACTATAATCATTCTTATATATAGTACACTCAAACAACCTAATTGGTATACATGCAACTATCGACCGATACATGTGTAGATGTAAACCAATTAGCTTGTTAGAGTGTACCTAGTCTTTGTTCTCTAATCGAATCTTTTATCAAATTACTCCGTCACCCACAAACGTTCAACAATTGCGGCTAGTGGCCCCTCGCCTGGGGTATTTTTCCACTTGAGGAAACTTATTTTCTGTAGCAATATCGTTTTCGGAAGGAACCGAACAACTTTCACGTTTAATTGCCTTGTTTGCCCCCTGTTTTATTAATTGCGAGTAGTTGGTTTTGATGTTTCGTCGTTTGTTTGTTTAATAGTTATTTTAATCTTGATATTTTTGGTTAATGTTTCAAGATATGTTTTTTTTTCAATTATTTAACAGTTGATGCACACAATATAATATATATTAAAAAATAAATAACAGAAATGTAGCAACAATAAGTGCCTAAAAGTGTAGGTACTGCTCATTGCTAATGAAATCGAATATTTTGTAAAAAAAATCAACCATCCGAGCGCGGGAGAAAAAATCCATCGATACTCCTTGTTATCATTCACGCTCTGTTGTTATCATCATCATCATCAGCCTATATTCGTGTACTGCTGGACGTAGGCCTCCCCAAGTGAACGCCACAGAGCTTTATTGTTATAGCACCTTTTTTGTATTTGATTTTAATGTATTCGTATAATTCCAATATAAATGTCTAAGCTTTTATAATAATGTATAATTTGTAGAAAATCTGCTGTTGTCTGAAGCACAGATATTCAGTTATCTAGTTCAGACACAGATATTCAGTGAACGTAGATTTAAGAAGTATTTGTAAGTAACTGTAATTGTATAGCTGTAATTTATTTCAAGTATTTATTTTATGGTGATAAGGAGGCAAACGAGCAGGCGGCTCACCTGATGGTAAGTAATGACCGCCGCCCATGGACATTTGCAACACCAGAGGCTTGCAAATGCGTTGGCAAACCCTTTAGAAACCGTTCAGGTTTCTTAAAATAGGGAGTCACTGAACTGACAGCAAACGGAATTCCCATGCTGTCAGAATAGTCACTCCCCCAATGAGCTCTGGTAACCTTACTCACTCGCAGAAAGACAACTATTGTTGATTCACTGCGGTCTTCTGTAAGGCGGAGGTACTTCCCCAGTCGGGCAGCTCAATTTGAGCGAGAAATCTCACTATGCCCTACCTCCTATAAATACTCATTTACTTGAAATAAATTATTATTATTAGTAACACTCAATTTTCTTTATATGCTTCGTTAACCCACTAACAAACCGTATGCATATTTATCTGTGTTATAAACTATCTACCTCTAAATTGACATAATATAAAAAAGATCAATTGAATAGCTCCTTTCGATATCTGTTATTTGACTCAAGACAACAAAATAATGAACGAAAATGATATTGCAAATAAAGACGGTATTTCGGTCTACAGGTTTACCCTCAGGGTATCATCGTGTATACTTTACCTATATAATAAGGGATATGTATCCCCCATGTTCAAAACATCATAAACTACGATATTTTAATAACTACTTATTAGTTTTTTGTATTACGTATAGAACAATATTTGTTATTATAATTGGGATTGTGTTATTTTTTTATTTATTTAATCTGAATAAAAGGACATACGTTATATTCCTGTTTACATAATATAAATAAATAAATATTCCTGGACATTATGACACAGCACCATCTAATTCCGAGCTTAGCAACGAGGCTTGTGTTACGGATACTAGTTGCTTGATATACTACATATATGCTTTTTTTTTTTGTAAATACATACATATTATACATAGATACATCTATGACTCGGATGCAAATGTTTATGCTCATCACACAAACATTTGTCCCTACCGGGAATCGAACCCGGGGACCCATAGCACAGAAGGTAGCGTTAACGACCGCTGGACTAATTGGTCGTCAAAATATAGTTTATAACTAGATTTTTTTGTATAACATTTTGTTTTTCGTCTTAGATTCAGAAAGTTGGTGCGCCTGTTATTGGCAACTGTATAAGCCATTAACTAATAACGTATAAAAAAATGTATTTCCCGTGATCCATTCTGTAAAGGATTTAAAATATAGGAATTAAAATAAGATAAATTCCTTAAAAAATGTAGTTATAAGTATTTCAACGTCTAATATTTGTAAGTGGAAAAATAATTTAAAAATGTGGGTTATATCCGTTACCCTTTGTCTATTCCTTATTTCAGCAATATAAGTTGATTAATTTCAATATATTACAATTACCGAAATCGGTGTTTATGACACAAGAATTGTCCTAAGCTTGAAAAAACATTTTCCCCTCACTAAACTGAAGCAATTTGTGCGAAAAACTCCGATATATCCAAAGTTTTCTTATTCATTCCAACCGCAACAGAAAAAGAAATATTCTCGCATAAATAAAAGTCATAAGGAAAATTGAAAACATCTTTTTATATAAATATGTAAATGCTAACATATCTCACGGTTTTTAGCCATCATTCCCTTTTTTGTCGACGATAAGATAAATATGTAAATATCTGGATGGCGGATAAAAAAAAATACGGATGGCGAAATGAAATTTTGGATGTTATTGATTATGGCTACTGTGAATGATTAGACAGAGAACAAAAGTGTAACTGAGTGAAAGTAAATAAATACATCTCAATTAAATAAGGAATGTCAATTGTTTTTATTTTTTTAAAATTTGGTATCAAACATGCTTTTGTCCGTGACTTTGTCCGCATAGATTTAGAACTCCGAGAGAAAATACCTACGTATCAAAATGTAAGTAACGAGGTCAATAAATGGAAATTTATTTATAACCGTGTATCTAAATTAAAATATCATCATCATCATCATCAGCCTATATTCGTCCACTGCTGGACGTAGGCCTCCCCAAGTGAACGCCACAGAGCTCGATCTTCGGCTCTTTTCCTCCAGTCACTGCCAGCTGCGCAAGTTGTCGCTATACCTGGCCGGCGACCGTCCTACACTACGTTTGCCGGGACGCGGTCTCCACTCAAGAACTCGTTTGCTCCAACGGTTGTCGGTTCTCCGAGAGATGTGACCGGCCCATTGCCACTGATTAAAATATCATTAAAATAAAATTTTATTTATATCAGTTCAGCGTTTTAAGCTTGAAAAGCTAACAGACGTATACAATATCGTTTAATATATAGTATTCATTTCGTAAGCAAATGAAGAAATAAAGGTAAGTAGCTATATTTTCATATTTCACTTCAAATTAAATTTCACGACATGATCTCGAGATAACTAAGCGTCAATTACGAAGATCACTTGTTATAATTAAAACATAGCTGTCACTATTGCATCGGTAGCACGTCCCAAAGGAATGCCGACAGACTTGCTGCTTTATAAATTAATACCGACAATTGAGAGAGGTGCATTAACAACGTAGCGTAATTGAAAACGAATATTAAAATAATATCAACAGAATGAGTGAGTGATAAAATCTATTAAAAGTAGTTCTATAGAAGAAAATGTATTTATTTAGCTACTATAGATAAAAAACAGCCTATGTGTTAATCTATATAATAAACCAAACAAATCTGTTAAGCGGTTTTTGCATGAAACAGTAACAAACATACATCCATCCATCCATTCATCATCAAACTTTGCGTTTATAATATTAGTAGGATTCTTACACTATTTTATATTATAAATTACCTTCCAGTATGTATATCAGCGCTTTATTATATTAATTATAAAATACCTAGACGAGTGAATGTTTGACGACCCGTTTAGCTCAGCGGTAGTTAACACTGCCTTCTGAGCTATGGGTCCCGGGTTCGAATCCCGGTAGGGACAAATGTTTGTGTGATGGGCATGAACATTTGTATCCGAGTAATGGATGTATCTATCTATAATATGTATGTATTTACAAAAAAAAAGTTATATGTAGTATATCAACCAGCTAGTATCCGTAACACAAGCCTCGTTGCTTACCACGGAACTAGATGGCGCTGTGTAATAATGTCCGGAAATATTTATTTATTATTATTTATTTAATGTGCGGGAGGGGGTGTCTTACTCTGGCATTGGTTTATATAGCCAGTATTAATGTTATCTCTCAGACAATACACAATAAATCGTTTGGAATACATGAAGAGGCCATTTATGTAATATCAAAAAAGCTTGCCTACTGATATGCCGAATCTTCCCGATTAGAAACCCATAATTTAATCTATATCTATCTTCATCATTTATAGACGGGAAGTGGAAGATATTTCTCAATTCGAATACTTGATAATAAGAGAAGAACTGTGTTACATTGTGGTGTGATAGACGGCTCGTGTAATAATAAAGTGATCATAATACAGGTAGATAGTTTGACAATTTGTTTTTGAAGAGCAAATAATAAGAGTCACTTTGGCTTGACCCGAGAATACTTTGCCTAAAGTCTTTATTTGAATAGAAGAATTTGTTTCGTAAGCAATAATTTCATTTTCATTTAAAATATAGATTAGTTGTGCTGAACGATACTGACTCTATCAATGCCAACGCAAACAATGCCGACGCTACCAATTCCGAAGTCAACAGTAACGACGCCTCAAATACCGTTGCCGACAATTACGATTCCACCGATACCGACGCCAACAGTAACGACGCCTCAAATACCGGTGCCACCAATTACGACTCCACCGATACCGACTCCATCAATACCGACGCCATCAATGCCGACGCCCCCAATACCGGCTCTATCAATACCGATGCCACCAATACCGACACTATCAATACCGACGCCACCAAGACCGGCGCCATAAATACCGACCCCACCAATACCGACGCCACCAATACCGGCGCCATCAATACCGACTCTATCAATACCAACGCCAACAATACCGACGATTTTAATAACGGCGCCACGAAGACCGACGCCACCAATGCCGATGCCACCAATACCGACGCCTCCAATACCAGCGCCATCAATACCGACACCATCAATACCGACGCCATCAATACCGACAACAAAAATACCGACGCCACCAATACCGACGCCACCAATACCGACGTCAAAAATACCGACGTAATATATGTAATTACTTTTAACGGATTTTATAGCGGTCTATGAATATTACTTGATCACGGGCAGACTGGGTGTTGGTCGTCTTGAAGTTATAATTACCCACCTACCTACATTTTAAATTATCGATGACAATCCGATTTACACAGAATGTGCTCACCGTGTCCTTTGTCCGCGTAAGTGTAAGAAATCAATATAGGTACATAAATAAATTTACTACAAATGATATCTTCTAAAACGAACACTATCAGCCCCGACGACACCAACACCGACGCCACCAATGCCGACACAAACAATTCCGACGCTTTCAATACCGACGCCAACAATACCTATGTTTTCAATACCGATGCCATTAATATTGACTGTCACTATACACAAACCCGCATAACATGCACTAAAAATGACATAATTATATAAATAAAATAAGATATAATGTTACAATTATATGTACTAATTTACTAATGAGGGGACGACCTGGTGACCTGAAATACAGGTCAAAAGCCTAGCTTAGGCACCAGTCTCCCACTATAAAAACTCCAATTTGATGTAACTGTTATACTTTTTGTAATTCTTATAGAGAGAAATAAATATATTTTACAATGATTATTTCTATTTTCTAAAACGAAACGATACACGAAGTGCCAAATGGGTTAAATATTGGCTAATATTACAGGCTGCACATATAATATGCTGCAGAATTTCAACCCATCTTGATAAAAACCATAAAAAGTAGTGTTATTTCACTATTATAATTATGTTCGATGGTTCCATTAAACAATATATTCTGGCGAGCGCTACAAAACGTAAATTTCCGTTCTCTTACTTGGCACTTTATGGACCGCTACTCACCAAGTTTAAACAACAAAATAAACTCAAGACTAACACTAGACTTTTATCGTTTTCTTGATACTTGTTTACACTTGTTTGGCACTAATAGTGGCATGGCTTGTAAACAACCGATGTTGATTTATATGCTCGAGTTTATTTTGAAACTTTGACTGTAAGCTGTTTAATTTATGGTGCAGTATTAACCGTAAATGCACCGTAGCAGGTTTAACCGTAAATGTACAGATATACATATATTTATTTAATGTACATTTTTCATCGAGACTTTTCTCAATCATCCTGGCCAAGTGCAGATTGATAGACTCTGCGTATCATACAAAGTTTTGAAAAGGTTGAAGTGTGAATTTTGAATTTTTCGTGAAAATTATAGTTTGCTATAAAAAATGTGTTCAAAAATTGATGGAAACAAATATGGCAAAACTACACACAGCGTGCATTTTTCAACCTCTGACGCAAAAACGACGGGGTATTATAATTTTGACGTGTCTGTGTATGTGTGTGTCTGTATGTGGCATTGTAGCTCCCGGATGAATGGAACGGATGAACCGATTTTGATTTTATGTTTGAAAGGTGAGTTTCATTCAAAATTGATTTTCATCAAACATAGCTTAGAACACTCTCGACTAAGTATTCTAAGCTATGTTTGATGAAAATCGGTCCAAGATAGCCGCCACAAAATGAGTGGGCTTATTTTTAAAATTTTATTTTTAATATTTTTGTCTTCTTCAAATATTCTTCTTCTTTCAGAAGAAGAATATTTTTGTGACTTTGTTTTTTAAATTCAGCAGTTTGTAGTGGATACACATAGCATTTTTTTTAATATATATAGATGTAAGTCAGAAAACAGTATAAATATCTCTTGTACATAGCAAGTTTACCTTCATTAAAAGTAAAAACTATTTCCACCATCCCCCAAAATACAAGAGTTAAATATTGCGTACCTATTAAACACTGGTAACACTAACATTATTTACGCCTCTTCGACACAACAGTGAGTAAATACCCGAAGCTGATTTATAACGTGCTTAAACTACTCTAATGGAAATGTATCGTTTGAGCTCGAAGCCTTGGCCTGGAGACGACCAGTGTATATTAGCGGTTTGGCTTAAGGAATGTTTGAGGAACATTTCCAACCAAATGAAGTTAAAGAATCTGTTGGCTAAAATATCGATAAAAATCGAATTGAATATTCGAGTAAGTGTAAAAAATCATTAAGAATTTAACTAAGAATCTCATGCTCGCATTTAGTACTATAGTTAAATAAACAGACAGAAATGTGTTGCTGGGAAGTTTGTTGCGCCGCTTCTTCTTCCCAGCATAAACACTAGGAAGCGGTGAAGGGCGGGCGATTTTGGGGCCGTTTGTTGGCCAATTAAATTTGGCCTACTTTGAATAAATGATATTTTGACTTTGACTTTACTACTAAGTGAGTCAGTATTAGTACAGTATTACACAAAAATCTAAGTCTTACATAAACATTACCCTCCTTTTAAAACAGTCGGTGAAAATGATGACCTAGCACCCTTTCAGTAGTTCAGGTTAATAAATCTAAATGGATGTCGACCTACAAATCTAGAAGTTTCCATTCGAAAGTGTAATTAGGAGCTACACACTATTTGTCTAATTAGTCACACCGGTTAATTAATATACATCACGCTTATGACCTGCCAAGGTTGTTGCTGTTGCTATAGTTGTCAAATTAATTACGTAAAATATGACCTTGACCTGTTTTATGTTCGAACTTAGTTTCAATTGCGTTTTGAACTTTATACTGCACGGTTATTGCAGAATTTGAGCAAGTTTTTATGAATCTTGATATTTGTGTTGCTGTGTTTTTTGTACGTGTGAATTCATAAAATTCCTATTCGTATTACCTATACTTCTATTCCGATAAAATAATTTCGGATCCTAAACGTACCGCGATAAAATCCCTAAAAAATGTAGTTATTTCAATGCGTAAATATTCGCGTAGCTGAAAGAAATCAATAAATTAATCTTTATGCAGTGTTACGGGTTTGGTGTCAAGTAATAACGAGTCTAATCAATCGTTCTATAAGGTTAAGTTTTGTCTGCTGAGATGATGGATGACGATTCTTTAATATCTGGGCGTTTAGACGTCTGTTATGACAGTCGTTCATGGTAGTTAAAAACCCGAACATCCTGGTAACCAGTTTACTCTTAGACTATTGGTATTGTTCAGTAACGGTCAGCTTCATACTATCACCCGTTTGAAGTCCAAGGACATAGGTCTCCTCCAAGGATCGCTACGACAACCAGTCCTCATATAGCCGATTCCCGTGACCTGCGTCTTCCAGTATGTGATTGCCATTCGAGAACCTTCGAGCCCAACGGCCATGTGCATTACCCACTGCCACTTCAGTTTCATATAAAGAACTGATTAATTATTAGTTGCATTTAGGTCAGGAGGCCGGTGTCAATAAACTTCAGAAAAAAGTTCTAAAGATTTATCTATCTACATTTAAAGAAAAACATACTTTATTCAGCGTAATCTACCTGACTTTAGAAATAACCTTCCTCGTCGAACCATTGAAGGTGGTTACTGACAGGCATATTTATGTTATTGGTTTCCGCTTCAGGGGGCCCAAATGTGACACGGGAGGCACATTTAGTATCGAGCCAGGAGTTAATGGTGTTCTTGTTTATTTGAGCGGGATATTTCAATTGTCCCATGCGATTTGTGTACGGCCAGTTGTGAGTTTTCTTGTGTCATTTGTACATGGCTTATAGAACTTTATGGGGGCCGTTTGTTTAGATAAAAACCTATAGCGGGGCTCAAATATTGTCTTGTCTTTTTTGCTATGCAGGCGAATGAAAATAACAGTATTTAAGGATTTTTATGGACGTTATTTTTATAAACGTCATTTTGACAGGTGTCAAGAATGAAATTGTTTAAACATTTTGATTTCAATTTGTTTCAAATACTTTGTACATAAGTTCCAAAATTGAAATAATGCAATATAATATAGCATGATACTAATACAAGGATATCAGAGACAATATGAATCGTAACTTACATTAAGATTTCACTAACTGAACCCAAAATCGAAGTAAACACGAAACAAATAGAAGCTTGAATAGAAAGGGTGCACTTGATCAACACAATCAAATCTCAATCACAAACATCATATTTTATATATCTAAACAAATTTAAATTCTATTATAACAGCTGATCCAAAAATAATGAACAAAACAGATGAAAACAAAACAATTCCCTTCACATTTTCACGTAAACAAAAACATTCATATGCAAATGATAGCAATCGATTTCGAAGCAATAAAGGCTTAATTAAAGCCTCCGTTTTACGAATGGGCACGTATCAAAGTAGAAATGTACCAAATGTTGCTGATGACGTCGATAAGCTGGGCCCCGCGTTAATTCGAGTGACGGCGACGAAAATAAATATTTACTTTTAAGAGCACCGGTGGAAACGGCTGGTTTCAAACTTGATGGTGTTATTATGATAAATGTTGATTTTGGTTGTGTAAATTACGTTTTTGTTAAATTTTGGGGAGGCAATCTGAAGGATCAGTCAATGAAAAGATTACGATGTTTAGTATAAATCATAATTGTATTTTTAACTGCCTTGTTGGTCTCATGCTGAGCATAAGATCTTGTATCTGAGAACTTTTGGATTCCCAGGTCGAGTAAAGTGTCATTTGATTTTCAATGACGTTCTCAGTAGCAGTTCGGGGTGTGGCCATTTCGTATCCGGATAATGGCAATAGGCTCACATAATACATGGGACCTTTAAATAAAAATAAAATTGGATATATATATGTACATTACCACACCTCTGTCTCACCCTTCGGAGACGGCAGACGTAACGACTCCCACAAACATCTTCTGGTAGTTAATGTAACAAAAAACCCATTATTAGGAAAATAGCTAAGTAAATACAATTTTGTCTCGACGAAATCTGACCTTGACCTTGAAACCAATAGAAAACAGAGACAAAAATCACTATTCAAACAGAATAAATCTTTCAGTTCTGCTTTATCAAGTTTGTGTTGGCGACAATTTATTATTTTACCGAGACGGCGACCCGGTAAAACTTACACCTTACGATCGTTTGTCATGACTGGCTTTTTACGAGTTGGGGCACAAAAGAATAGTTCTGCTGGTATAAAGAGGAAAGTATTATTTTAATAATAAATAATACTACACGTATAGTTTATATGTAAGAGTAGTTTATTTTCTAAATCCAAGAGCCAGTCAATTTTAATCCTTTCCAGTCCGTTTAGTGGGAGTAAATGTCAAGTAACAAGAAAAATATGTACATAGCATTGTGTGACGTCACTGCTATTTAAATGAGGTTGTGTGAGCGAGAAAAATATATCTTCCCACTATCGTAACGCTCTTCTTTATCATGACGCATTAAAATAATTATAAAACTTTTTTTAAAGTTGCTTCTGTTGCATGTATGTATGTAGTTATATTTATTGTCATAGATAAAATCCATACTTTTATTATTATAGTTTTATTATTTAATATTATATCAATCAATCATTTGGTATAGAAATAGTTTTAGTCCCGGGGAAGGACATAGGATAGTTTACATCCCGAAAAACATCCCTTAAGAGGGAGAAAGGGGAAAAAAACGAAATGCAGAGTTGCAGACTTCAAATTATCGCCAAAATCAAGCGTGAATTTTCGCGTTGCACGGTCTTACTCTGATTCAAATCCAATTTTCCTGTTAGGAATTATATTTCTCGATTCAAAAAACTGCAATCCTGCTACACTTTTGGAACGCGAATGATTGATAGCTGCACCACAACATTTACCAGTTTGAAGCTAGGAAAATGGGAAACGAAACCAAAAAAAATATATCGCGTATTTCTCCCGAAAACGTTGCCCAAATTGACCAAAAACCAAACTTGTACAGGCTGAAATTTGCTATGGAAAATAGTCAGCACTCGATTAAACCGCCTTACTGCCGCCAAAAAACCATGAAACTGCAAAGGTAGTCCACAAAAACCCGTCGAAAGACCAGTGAGTTTCGCACAGTGGTATCGCCCGTTGTTATTTCTGCCGGCCGTCCGCGTCGGTTTACAGCGAAATTTAATTTATCAGCCGGTATGGCAAGTGCGGATCGACCCGATACAGACGTATTATTTTGTTGTCGAAATTAAAAAAAGTCAACCCGTATGAAAAATTCACGTTGCTTCAGCACATTGTGTGTAGGGGTCGTTGTTTTTACGCGATGTTTGTTTTAGCATAGAGTTTTGATTTAGGTGTTAAGGCCGTTTTTGTATTTAGTTCGGATTTACATACAATTCATATTTTCATTTGGTCATTAAGATAAAGACTCGGCATAGAAAATTTTAGGCCTACATTTGTGGAACCCATTGATATATTGACATAGCAGTGGGATATACAAAACACTAGGTACAGCGTGTTATTAATATTGCAATATTATTGAAAAAATAATTATGGTATTTTTTTTTGCTAAATAGTCTGACATTATAAAAAGGTTTAAATAAAATATATCCTAAATAAAAAGAACTAGTACTTTGTACGTCTTCCTCCATAAAAATATCCTAACACTTTATTAACATAATTCAATTTCTTCGCTAGTCAAACACGACTTGACCCATTTCGAACTATCGGTTTATAACCAGAAGTTTTTATATCCTTCCCGAGGAACCCTAATAAAAGCTAATACGACGGCTGATGAGAAAATTTGCCTCCTTTTCAAGTTCAAGGACAGGGTGTGAAAATTTCTGGGTTTTTCCTCTTTGATGGCAACAGCCGTTTTTTTATATAATTTTCTCATTGAATTAATATTCACGATAGATTTATTTTATATTGCGATTTTATATTTATTTAAGAATATAGGTACATCTAATTTAAAATACTGTTTTAATATGCTAATGTAATTTGGTAGTAGTTTGGTACTATGTATAGCACTTTTAAAAATGATTTTTACAAAAACTTACTATATTTTACTACTATAATATATAAATATGTATGTTAGTTTGGATGTGAAGATGTTTCTTACACTTTCAAGCGAAAACTACTGAACTGAACGGATTTTGATGAGACGTACGACCAGCATATGAAAGAGATTTTGGCACAATTTTTGATTACACAACTATTTTTTAGTTCGAAAATTGCTCCAACATCTCCACAAAACTCCCAAAAAAAATGTGCTGTATTTTTAAAAAAGGAACGATATATACGTATTTCAGCTCTATTTCACAGAGGATGGTTAAAATGAGGTTTATTTTAGTTCTACGTGAAGCGTGCGCAACTCGGAAAAAAGGTGGGTTAAAAAAGTTTGGCGTTTTGTTTTTTTCTGGCTGCGGCCCCAGGAGACTGATGTTCGACCTCAGTGGTTAATCTGTGGATGCCGAGTGGCGTGAGTCTGAACATTTTCGGACATGCCATGACAGCCGTGAAATATTAAAATGGGAACGTGTTTTTTTTACCAAAATAATGTAATATCGTTTCAGCGAAATTGGAAGTTGGCTATCTGTACCTAAATATTATTTGTTGCCGGCTAAAGTTGTGAAGTATACTGAATGATAAATACAAATTATATATAAGGGTTTTTACAACATTTTAAAGGGAATTTATGCATTCAATCAACAAGCAGTGTCGGAGAATTTCATCTTGATACAAAATTATTTAAAAATACTGCTATACAATAGTTTTATCTACTACAGTCAAAATTAATTTAAAAATTACTTAACGGAAATCTTGCTTAATACCTATATAGTAAGACTAATCTACAGTTCGTCCATTTAGTAGTAATTTATTTAGGTTAATGCTTTCTTTGCTTGACTGAGCTCATTGAAGGCTAAACTCGCCCTCATGAGGGATTACAACGATGAGGTAGAACTTTTTACAGAGCTTCTATTAATAAAATCTCTCTAAAAATATGCTCTAGCTATTTTAGTAATACCTAAGAGCATAATTTTAGTATTTACTAGCTGAATCCCGCGATTTCGTCAGCTTGCAATTAAAAAAAACGTTTATTTTTATCCAGTTCACCCGCTCCTGCGTTCTTAAGTCACGTTTTTTGGTTTTTTCAGTCACGGTTTTAGTCCTGGAGAATCTTAATTCGTTTCTTTTTCTTAAATTAAAGTAGCCTACGTTACTCCTTATAACATAAACTATCTGCGTGTCAGTCCCGTCAAAATCAGCCCAGCCTGTTCATAGCCAGTTCTTACGACATGTATTTGTATACGTCTATATATATAATAATGCCTTCATTTTCTAATAGTCGAATGAGCGACCGCTGAAAATATGGAGCAAAGAATTATTAGCGTCGTCGCGAGCACTCTCAGTGCTCCTACAAAGAAGCCCGTGCCAGAAAAGGTACAAATGGAGGATGAGGAGGGTTTCGTGAAGGTGCAGAGGAAGAAGCGCCGACAACGAACCAAGAAGAATCACTGCAGCGCGGCTCCTCCAGAGCCCAGTGTGACTGTTCGCACCACGAAGCCGAACACTCTGGCCTACGTTACACCACTAAGGCGGAGGACATCGTGGAATACGTGCGCCAAAAGCTCAAATACGTGCCGAGAGTGCAGCTGTTGGAGTCACGCCGGAACGTTCACTTCAAGGCGTTTGTGGTGCGAATACCAACGTGTTTGCTGCACCTCGTCTCGGAAGAGGACTTTTGGCCGCACGATGTGGTGTTCCGTCGCTTCCGCGGACAAGTGCCACACGAACGCACAAAGACGTAGT
Source organism: Craniophora ligustri (assembly GCA_905163465.1). Lineage (NCBI taxonomy): Eukaryota > Metazoa > Arthropoda > Insecta > Lepidoptera > Noctuidae > Craniophora > Craniophora ligustri. The sequence continues at coordinate 2,644,723 of LR990963.1, forward strand.
GTAGTGAAGTTTTTACTAACTTAGGCCTAAGTTTTTATTTCCTAACACGACACGATTATATTTTATATATATATATGTTCGTCTGTAAGGTATATATCTATGGGCCACAGTAGCCTGACAATAAAGGATTTATTATTATTAATATTATTATTGGATTTTTCTATGAAATTCTCATTAGCTGTTTGGAGATCTCGTGTCCTGTTGACGGCTGTAGGCTCGCTCCTATTTCAAGGGATCTTAAATATACTGTCGAAATGTGGGTGTTCATAAGTACGGTTAACCTTTCGGTACGACAGACGTGATGATATATATGTATGCAGAATAAAATATTTCTTAAATATATAAAGTAAACTAAAGAAAAATAACGTCTAAAAATAAGACGGTAACGGACGATCTTATAACTCAAAACGATCTCATTCAACAGCTTGACAACCTTCGGATGAAAGCACTCAACTGTAAGACGTCATAAAAAGTTGTGGGATTTCCTGATACTTTGAGTTACAGATACAAATAAACTGCGATAAAGTATATTTATTATGTAAATATTTCATTTATATTTTACTAGCTTTCACTTGCAACTGACAATTCGTACGGAACCAGGTACCTAGATTTCTAATCGGGTCGAACACTTGATAAAAAAGCACATGCAGCGCTTACCATTAAATTCATACTACATATAAACGAACACCTCTTGCTTAGCAATTGCACTGTACGATCACCAGACCAACGAGACAGTTTGGATAATACATGGAGAAATTCATATAAAACCAACAGGTTACGGTCGAATGCAATCAGACTACATCGATGGCAAAAAGCTCAAACGCATTTTCTTTCCGAATTATTTTCTTAGCTGAATTTAAAAAGCAAGTTAGAACTAAATCCATTACTCAGGTTAATCATAATATTTGAATTTTCCACCATTCTCCGGCTACAAAGATTGATGTCCCAAACTCTGGTCCGTCTTCAATCAAAACTTGAAAACAATTAAAATGGTAATCATTTATCTGTCCTACCAATTAGTGTCGTTGGAATAAAGTTATTCGTGGGCTCGGTATTGCAATTGTTTGGTCAAATTCAGAAGCGTATTTCTGGTAAAAACCATCAATTCAACTTACAATCCACTGCTGGGCTCAGGTCACCTGTCATTTGAAAGAGTTTAGGCTGTATTCCACCATGCTAGCTTAGTGAAGACTGGTAGATTGGTTATGCCATCGAGAAAATTCCTTGAACTTGCAGGTTTCCTCATGATATTTTTTTATTCGCTGTTTGAGCATGTGATAAATACAAAAAACACACTAGTAACTTAAAAAAGTCAGTGGTGCATGGGATTGATCTCGAGACCTTTCAGTTCACAGTTCATTGGTTACACTACTAGTCTATCAAACATTTGCAAATTATGGCAGGTTTCTACCTGAATACTCAGTCGTAATTCCTATTTTATCATCAGCAAATTGATAGACTTAGGTCTCCACTATTGATCGTGTGGAGGGAGGAGGTGTAAATCCGTTCATTGGTAAAGGAGGATCCTCTGACAAAGCGAGGTGTTGTACCTGGCGGGATTCTGCCCATGTTCACGAAAAACTGAGTCATTGCTTTGCGGTTCGTGATGAACAGGCGACCAGAAAAGTTGGGGCAATCGTCAAACGCAACTGAGCTCGTTTTTCGGCTCTTATCATCCAGGCAATGTCAACGGCCTTTCGTATATCATCTTTCCACTTTGCAAGTAGTCATGTGCCACTACGTGTTATAAATAAATGATACGGATATTATAACACAGCGCCAACTAGTTTGGAACTAACTTATGAAGCTTGTGTTACGGATACTAAATTTTTTAGGTGATGGTTGAGAGTCTACTTAAACATCCATAAGTCCGATACTAATAAATAAATAAATAAATATTCCTGGACATTATGACACAGCGCCATCTAGTTCCGTGGTAAGCAACGAGGCTTCTGTTACGGATACTAGTTGGTTGATATACTACGTATATACTTTTACAAATGACCATACATATTACAAAATTTAACACGGAAAGCTTCATACTGGTGAACTAATCAGGTCATCAAATTCTTGTTAATAAAATAGAAAAGGTACCGTCAAGCAAAATCTAGTTTTTTATAAACTTGCACCACACGTTAGTGTTGTAATGAACAGAAATTCGACGGAAAACAATTTTTATCGGAAACATTTTCGGTATTCCGAGCACTTTCAACGGGAACGGTATTGTGCTGAAAAATTGAGTATTCCAGTCCAACTGTTAAGTTTATGAGTGTCCCGGTTTTATAAATGGTGCACCTATAACATTATTAATGAAAAGCGGATACATTTTAATTTGATTCTCTTTGTGTTCTTTTTTTGTGACGGTCCGTTCAAATTTAATATGACAATTGTATTGAATGGGTACACAATGCAGGTTTCCTAATGATGGTTTCTTTCATCGTTTGAACACGTGATTAATACGCACATAACTTCCGAAGTTAGCGGTGTGTGCCTTAGGTTTGAACTCAAGACCTCTGACATCTTAGTCCACTGGTCTCACCACTAGGCTAATAAAAATCCATATCCACACTAATATTAAAAATTGCATAAGTGTGTCTGTCTGTCTGACCTCTTCACGCTGAACCGATTGAGATGAAATGTGGTATAGAGATAATTTGAGTACCGGGGAAGGACAAAGAATAGTTATCATCCCTTCAAAAGGAAAATAGGGGTGAAAATAAAATTACTGACTAGGCAAAAGCTAGCAATTAAATATTTATAAATTGCTAACTCACCACATGTCGGTAGTTTGAACAACTTTGTACTAACCCACGTCTTTTACCTATATCAGTTTCTCGTATTTTGTAGATTCACGTAGGCGTACTGAAAGTAGGTATAAGGACGAGGGTTTATGACGTCACAGGAGCACAAAACAGTGAACACCTTTTGTGTAGGAGTCGCTGTTTATAGTAAGATTCTAAATTTGAGCTGTAATTCAAATGCGTGGTCGTATTTATGTTTTTGAATGGTACTTAAATAAGTGGTGAAAGTAAATGTTGCTGGCAAATTAATTAATTAAATTAAGTTTACACTTAAAAAGTGTAAACATGTTTCTAAGTAAATTAATGACTAAAATCTAATCTCATAATGTCTAATAATCTCGGAACTAGATGACTATGTGTAAAAAATATGAATATTATTTATATCTATCGAAATATTTTTTATTCTATCCCAAAAAATATAGTGCACTATAGAAGCTCTACCCTACCTACTATACTACCTATAGAACACTCAATTTTCCGTCATTTGGTCTATTTCTCTGTAGCCACAATCATCCAAAAGCATTTGACAAAAGAAATACTTATATTCTCACAATTCCTCCAGTTCCAAAAGTTTCCAAGTTCATCCAAAATCCAACAGGATTACTCCAATAAACAACAGCACAAAAATTGCTCCAAAACAGTGTAAAAAGTACTCCATTACACGCAAACACCACAAAGGATGGTGAAGCGGATGCATGTCGGAATTGCTCCTTCAATATGGTGTGTACCTAAACGTTGGTATATGTGGACGTCCCGACATCCGCACCTTTTGTTCGCCATTGTTACACAACTGAGAACTGGCGGGAAGGATGAAACAATCGTAAATATTAGTCACAAGGATATTTTGGAATTAATTTGCTTGGGTAGGTTTCTTACAGCATATTAAACCATTGGTCCGTTATTATCTTATTAATACGTATAACAATAGTTTTTGGTAGTCTGAAACTCTATTCAGATCGAAATAAATATATGCGAACATTAGATAATTACACAGCGCCATCTAGTTCCGAGCTAAGCAACGAGGCTTGTGTTACGGATACTAAATGGTTGATACACTACATTAATAGTATATGCAAACACTTTCTGTTAACACATAGGTACATATTATATATTGTAATATACATATACAACACATGAACATTGCAGCACACATAGGAAGGAACAAAAATATCACAGGCGAGGAAAAAACAACTTTACAAAATATATATAAAATTTTAATAGCATTATAATATTCCTTCGGTTAGCCTTGTTATTTTTTGTGAGAGTAAATAAATTACTAAATTTAAAATCACAAGACATAGACGTAGAATCCATTAAGGCATTTTTTCGTCCTAAAATACAAATCAAAACCAGATAATTATTATGTCTATTGCAAATAACACTCAAAAGCTACATAAGGGTTATATTTTCCACAAAGTTCTTTGGAATAAAACTCTTTATCACCACAATGAGTTCGGTAAAACAATTAGATAGTGGGTCAAAGGGTTCGAAGTTAGTTGTTGTTTTAATTACATACTTAATTATAGTGTTACAAGTTGTATAATTGCTTGCGTTAAGTCCAGATGAATTTGTGTAATTATGTTCTTGTGTAATTAGTATTAAATGTGCTGTTTTGTACCAATGTTATGTGAATTAAGTTGTGTTTAAACACGTAGAATGTGTTTGTACGTAAGTCAAATAAGTGCCACAATTTAAATTACGAGAAAACAATGTTTTTTTATACTTAAAATTCAGTATTACTGAATTTTTTCAATGTTAAAAGACTTTACTGGAGTCGAAAAAAGAACTCAAATAGGTGTTGATGCAAGTTTCCTCATGGCCATATGTTTCGCCATTTGAGTTTTAATTAAAAATACCAGAGAGCCGTGACTCGTATTATTTTTGATTGATTAAAACTTCTAGTCTATCTCTTCTAGGCTATCGCTATCAATACCTATATAAATTAAATATTTATTTAAGCTAAAACCAAACAATGCACCTAAATATATTTTCTTCACGAATCCCCCCAATGTCCAACGTGTCGAAACATGTTCAACCCTACATCCACACGCTCGCGCCCCGCTCAACATATTCCAAGAAACAGCATCCGTTTTATAAACGCTTTGTCTTTGAGAATTCCCGTTTATCAAAATTACTGAGACATACATAATAAATTCCAGTTCAAGCAAAGGGCATGATACAAAGATGGTGGCGGGGATGAAATTTATGGGGGAGTTGCTATGCGAGGCTTTGAGAAAAGCATGCTCACCGTAATGATATACAAGACGTTTTCAATAATCAAGGTGTTGCTCCAAAACTTGTGGAGCTATAGCTACAACTTAAGTAAGTTGATATAATTATAATAATCATAATTTTGTATACTGTTTGGGGTACTATGGGGCAGAAGACCACGCGCTAGGACCTCACTTAGGTATCACTTTTTCTTCATACACATTCATACATAGTTCTGTAGTTTCTATCTTCCCCTATGCGAAAAAGGCGTGTTTGCATGTACAGAATAGAATATTCTTTACGCATTTATTTGCAGTATGTGTAGATATTATTTAAAACGGACGTTTAATACGGGTAGTCTGCCTGACTTGATTCTACTATGAGTAGAGTATGGATCGTTTCTATTACCTTTTTTTTTGAGATAAGGGGGCAAACGAGCAGTTGACTCACCTGATGGTAAGTGATCACCGCCGCTCATGGACATTTGCAACACCTGAAGGCTTGCAAAAGCGTTGCACACCCCTGCAGAGACCGTTTTGGTTTCTTAAAAGAGAGAATTACTAAACTGACAGCAAATGGAATATCCATGCTGTCAGAATAGTCACTCCCAACGAGCTCTGGTAACCTTACTCACTCGAAGAAAGACAACTGTTGTTGATTCACTGCGGTATTCTGTAAGGTGGAGTCGGGCAGCTCAATTTGAGCGAGGAATCTCGCTATGCCCTACCTCCTGTATAACCTGCTGCTTCTATTACCTGTTAAGCGCGATGACAGTACTTAATACCTCAATTTAATCCAGCGTCGCTGTTGTTAGCCTCTTTAGCTATGTATTTGAGGTATCCCTTGCAATGCATCTTCATCATAACATATTTTGAATTAGGTATATGTGGGGTTTTGGCCTATTAGCTCAAAAGCATCTTTATCAACCGTTAGACGTCCATTGCTAGCCATAGGTCCAAGGAGCGCCACAACAACCGGTCCTGCGCCACCCGCATCAAGCTGATTCCAGCGACCTTAACCAGGTCGTCGGTCCACCTTGCCGGGGGCCTACCCACGCTGCGTCCTCCAGTACGTGGTCGCCACTCGAGAACCTTCAAGCCCCATCGGCCATTCGTTCTTCAAGCGATGTTCCTTGCCCACTGCCACTTGAGCTGGTGACTTATTCAGTACCAAATAAATGCAAGGTCACATATGAAAGTGACATTATATTTATTTGGTACATAACCCTATGAAGGTCTATGTACGTTCTTCATCATGTTTATTGTTAGGTAGGAACTTCAAGTTATGCATCTGTACTTCAAGTAAATGTGCCAATATTTATTGTATTTTTTAATAGCTGAATAGGTGTTTTTGCTTATTTTCTTTGTGATTATGATCTTTCTTTGATTTTATTTGAAGTTTTGAGTTGTGTTGTTGTTGTTAGTTATTATAAAAATATATTCTATGAATATGAACTACCTATTTCATTTTTTACAGCTACTCTTTTGTTTTATCAATTCTCTATTTTATTCTCTCATTCTCATTCTATCTAGCAATTTATAAAATATAGTAATATTATCCAATCAGATTTTTCATCAACTTATTTATTTATTTCTTACCCTCCTCTTCGCACATCCACCCTCATTTACGCCATTTTGAAGGTTGATTTCGGAGACAAAAACTATGACCAATGTTCCTTCCCGGGAATACTATATTCATATCAAATTTCGTCTAAATCGGTGCAGCGGTTTAAGCGTGAAGAGACAACTGACAGACATAATTTCGCGTTTATAATATTAGTATGGATCATCAAATTAACATTTAAAACTTTCACGAGTACGCCACGAAAAATATAAACAGGTACGTACGCATGTAATGTAGGTACGCGTGACGTCACACGTTCCCATTGGTTCTAAGAAATAAACAAGTATCATAGTAGGGCAAATCTATTTATGCCAGACAATATAATATCCACGTACAATTTGAATACCACTTTTTTTTTCAAAAGTTTCACTTTAAATGAAAATTGTTTATGGAACATTGTATATTTTAGCCAGTTTTGAACGTGATTTTAGATATTCCTTTATTTTAAATAGGGTAGGTATTATTTTTATAGAAAAAAATACATATTTTTCAAATTTACTTTTACGTGTAATTCAATAACCTTTTATAAATTAATTAAATTGTTTTTAATGTTTATGGGCGAATATTTTCGTAAATTAAATATTTTAAAAATATCAGTTTCACTCTATCTTTAGTATTGCGGTTTACAAATACAAACTTTCACTTACATTTTGATGTATGTGAAAATTTGTATTACAGATAGACAATTAGTACAAAGATGTAGACAATTTGTACTACAGATTCAAGGGATAGATAGATCTTTTTAAAGACACTTTTACAAGCCATGTAATTTTTTTCTATATCTAGTTGACATCGGCATTTCCTAACTGACGACCTCTGAGAAGAAATGCCGAAACAAACTCAGAGAATCATGGTCTCTTTTAAAGTCCAAACATTTTGGTTACAATATGTGAGCCTGACTATGTAGGTTAAAGTCTAAGATGGCCTTTTGAAGAAAGCACCAGTGCAGCTTTGAGTTGACCTGTACATACTGACAGCACGCATACGTCAGCCATCGTTTAGCTCAAACCATTATTGTGGTAGCTTAACGACCCGACGCACGTCTATGCAAGATCAGCGGGACATTTGCGTAGGCCATTTCAAAAACCCAAAGCCGCCAGACATTAGTTTGTAAGAGTATGTTTATCTACCTACAAAGTGCTCACATTCACATAGATATGTAGGTATATTATAAATAATCCCATTGCATTTGACCCACCCTTGAATCTGTAGATAAATACTTTCCCCAGGCTGGAATCAAACTCACTACTTATCCACTGAGCCTAATACATACCATTGTATGATCAATGGACTGTTAAAGTCCACTGATCATACAATCCAATGATCTGTTAAGGTCTTGAGTTCACACCCTAGGCACCACTAAATCCCAAACGACGAAGTAAAACAGCTAGAGGAAATTTTCACGGTTGAGTTTACGTGTGCAGTCTGCCAACCCACATTAGGCTAGCGTGATAAACTATAAACTAACACCTATCAAATGAGAGGAGACCCGTGCCTAGCAGTAAAACAATAATTGAGTTGATGGTGATGACACATTCATTGTGCAAGTCATGCCATCTATTCTAATTATGTTTTAATCTCGATTGTAACAGATTAAAGCCTGAATAAAGTTGCGTAAACCTCAACATAGCGAACAAATGCAGACAAGAAAACGATAAAGTTTTCTCCTGTGTGCCTTTAATACTATCTAAGCAAGTTAGAAACCCAAACGGTTTCTTCAGGATTGGCAACGCCCCGCCGGTGTTGCATGCTTTCGCGAATCTCATGGCCCCGGCTAGTGGCGTTGACGGGTGCGGTTTTTTAGTCGGTAAACGCTCATGTTGGGCGGAGTCCGACACACCGCATCGCCTCCCCAGGCGGCGGGACAGGCCGAAAAGGATTTTCCCGCACTTAAAAAAAAAGGAACGGCAACGCGCAAGCGACATCTCTGGTGTTACAAACGTGTATAGGCGACATCACCAACATCAGGCGGGCCGTAAAAAAAAGTATATTATTATGAACTTCTTAGGAAAAATATGTGACTAATACGAGCTAACTATACCAAGAGACAATAACCATCGCGGGTGGCTTCACTAGTTATTTTTGTATTTAGCTGAATAAATTCATTTCATCAGCTGTATTAGTATGTCAAGGTTTTCTAGTTTTTGTATCTCATAAAATTTTATAGATCTTTCTAAAATATAATGATTTATTATGACGAGTTCAGGCGTAATTTACAACAAAGGTGAGTCATTTGGAACGATACAGTATTTGATATGACTGACAGTTCTCGTTTTAATTTATTTAGTGCAAATATTTTTGACGTCATCCAGAAGAGTTTGGCGAAGATGAATACACAGCATACTACGTGACATAATTATAACGTGATTAAAAACAACATTACAATAAGTACTGAAAATACAAAAGCGATAAGATTCTTATTGCTTTTGTATTTTCGGTACTTATCGTAAATGCCAACAGCCTAAAAATACTACACCTCAGTCTACTAATAACATTCCGTGTGCTTTAAGAATATTACAAGAATGATAGCCCATTTATTTACTCTGTAACTACCAACAATAAACAGCTTATTATTTATATATCTTTTGTTCTGAGGAAATCCGTGAGCTAATCTTCTAAGCCCCAATATAAATCGATAGCTCAATTAAAGCGGCTGTAGCAATTTAAATAGTTTAACCACGTATACTGAAAATGTTCGGGAATATTTTCGTTAACCCATTCGCTGCCACCTTTTTTTAAAAGTTGTTAACCAGGTGCCACCTGTTTTTATTATGTTTTATGGTAGGAAATGGATTACTAATGATGTATTTAGATTTTTTTTTAATAAATATTGTTGATAAATACGAAAAAAAACACCAAACGTATATGGTGCGTGTGTGGCACATGGTGAAAAAAGTTTTCCGAAAGATCCGAGAACGCATTTTTGAGAGTATATAGTGGATGGCTTTATGCACGTCTGGGAAACATGTATACTAGTTGTTAGGGTGTAGGATAGGTGACAGAAATAAAAATACTCATATAAGATCAAAGCAGTCTTTAATTCTCCTTTTTCATAATTATAAGTACGTATTTTCATAATAATTATTATAGTAAAATGAAAAATATTTATTTAGCAAATACAGAAAATATTTATGCCAAGAGCTTCAACATAGTTATTTAAAACAGTATCTTAAAAAAACGAAAAGATTAAGTAATGTAGGTATTCTAGCAGAATACATCATACAAGATTTTAGTAAATGATTTGTTATAATTAAGTAAAGACAAAAATATGTATGCATGTGCTTGTGTGTGTGCGTGCACTATGTATATTTGTGGTATAACCTAAAACAATCAACAATACAAAATCCAGGCTGCTGAGGGCAATTTGGACAGAAGAATGGTGTATCTTTACGTATTTTATTGACTTCCCAGCAATACTTGCATCTTCGTGGGAGCGTGGGATGTTTGGTCCGACCAATTTAAACACTCACCATCACCAGTTGGAGGTGCGAAGGTTTCAGTCGGTATCATATTATCATCATCTGAATCAAAATCATCAAAATTGTTAAGAAAGTTTTCGTCTAGAACCTCATCATCGAAATTGTCATCAGAAGCTTCAAGTATGTCCAGAAGTTGTTTATCTGAAAGTTCTTGCGCCTGAAAGTGGGCACTTGCGCAATTTTCTCGCTCATCATTATCATTTAATATTGCCGAAAGCTCCTCCTCAATAGGCACTTGTACACTATGTATTTGACACAAGTCACGGCCAGTTCTTAACTGGTGATTGATAGAAGATGCAGAACCTCCTCTAGTTCTAACTCTTCGTCTTTTCCCTTGGCCAGCTACATCTGTTTCTGTTTCTGAATTTTGTTTGAATTTTTTTCCGGTCCTGGAACTTTTTCCAACATGACCACCTCTTGTTCTTACACATCGTTTATTGCTTTCTCCGATAGGCAATGACATCTCAATATTTTTGAACGATGTCGTAGGTTCATTATATGCGATGGAAGGTTCATTACATGAGGTGGAAGGTTCATTATATGAGGTCGAAGGTTCAATATATGACGTCGAAGGTTCATTATATGAGGTGGAAGGTTCATTATATGAGGTCGAAGGTTCATTATATGAGTTCGAAGGTACATTACGCAAGGTCGAAGGTTCATTACACGAGTCTGAATAATTTATTTCAGTTGGTGAAGTCTTGTCATCACAGTCTTCTTGGGCAACCATATCGATTGCAATGACCTTCGAAGTTGAATGTAATTCTGACACATTTTCGACAGACCAGGTTTTAACTACACCACTAGAAGATGTGCAAAGTACTGGAGACTGATTGAATAGTTGTTGTTTACTGAAACAACAATATTCTATTAAAAATCTAAACTTAAAAATACTCTTAAAACTAAAGAATAAAAATTGTAGGTTTACCTACCTTTGAACAGAACGTGGGAATGGCAATATTGGGCATCGTGTTTCAATAGAATTTCGCCGAATATTCTTAGGTTCCACTTCTACTGCCGTATATAAAGATCTCGACCTTTTCCGCTTAAAACCTGATGTGCTACTTTTATCTCTGAAACATTTTAATTATCCGATTTTTTGAACTTTTTTGAACTGATTTTAAATATATAAAATCATTCTAACAATTCATATTAATAGATAAAGATCAACTGTCTGTATTATTAACTCACCTATCTTGTGAATAACTTTCTTTTCTAAGTTATTAAGTGACAATTCAACCAATCGACGACCTCTATTATTATTTGCCATAATGCTTGAGGAGAAAACAAAAGACCTATAAACTACAAAAATACTAGTTACTTGACACAATTCATCCCATTCAAATTTAAAAATAAAAGCGTTTTTCACAAACGGTTTTTTTTGTGCCATGTAGGGTATGTAATACGAACACTGCAGTAAAATATCTCAAGTTATAAAATAACACTATAAGTTACAATAGCAGTAGTAGGTAACATTGAGCGACCGATTATTGTCGATGTGTAACACCATCCATGAACAAAATCATTCATAAATGCCATTAACCGCACCATTAGCGTTGGTATGTTTTGGACTTCAAAATTTATCCAAAATATTATCAGTAGACTTAAAATTACGTTGTTGTAATAAATAAATGACTAAATTTGATTAAAAAAACATATTTTCTTACCTTTTAACACCTAAATCACTGTAAAAACTTGATTTATAATACTAGCAAAAATCACAAGCACAAAAACCGGCGTCAATTCAAATGTGACATTTCTTTTACTACTGTAACGGTGTTGCTATATCAGAAATATAATCTAGATTGAGGTAAATTAAAGAATGGCAACAATAAAGCAACGCACCGTGAATAAATAATACTTTATTAAAACATACACTACACGCATACGGGTGCGTTGCAGGCACACAAGTAAAAAAAACTAAAACGCACGCGAGTGCGTTGCTGGCATGGAATGGGTTAATGTTATTGACCGAGTTGGATAGTCTGTGGCCCCTTTCACAGTACCGACGGACGAGCGAATTATTAAGTTTAACAATAGTGTTGTTCTTGTATATAGAGCTGTACGTATTACGGACTTATTATTTTGTATGCGGACTATTTGTACTGGTTTCAGTTCTCTAATTATTTAACAAGATTATATTTTTATCTGTTTTTCTACCACAGACGTAACGGACGAGCGAATTATTAAGGTTTAACAATAGTGTTGTTCTTGTATGGGCAAAGAACCTATACATTTTATGGATCTATTATTTGGCATGCGGAGTATTTGTACTGTTTTCTGTTCTTTTATTATTTGTTAAGGTTTTACTCATATTTTCCTGGTTTTCTTTGTCTACCAAAAACGTGACGGACGTGCGAATTATTCAATCAAAATCAAAAGGTTTTTATTCCATGTAAACTTTTTCAAGCATTTTTAAAACGTTAAGACTCTAGTTGCATTAAGTTTAACAATAGCGTTGTTCTTGTGTAGTTATAGAACTATACGTATTATGGACTTATTATTTTGTATGCGGACTATTTGTACTGGTTTGAGTATTTTTATTTTTTAATAAGGGTTATATTTTTTTTTCTACCAAGGACGTTAACGACGTTTCGAAAATATAAAAACCACGTTTTAGCTACTTTACTTTTATTTTTCAAGTTCAGCGTATAATATAATAGAATATAATTTATTTTTTCCTCTGACTTTCTGGAAGTTATGTGCGTATTTATCACATACTCAAACGGTGAAGGAAAACATCGTGAGGAAACCTGCATGCTTGAGAGATTTGTCTCGATGGCATGTGAAGTCTGCCAACCCGCAGTAGGCTAGCGTGGTGAAGAGGAGACCCGTGCCCAGCAGTGGGACGTTAATGGGTTGATGATGATGATAATTTATTTTCAAGAATATGGTACATAAAGCGTTACAGTATTTCATTACAGCATATTCTGTCAGTCTTGGTGTGTAAATGCTTAGGTTGTTATGACATACATATTAATAAATACAATGACCAAATCATGCAATAAGATTAAATATTATATTTTTGATTAGAGATAGATAGATAGATTAGATTATCATTAGGATTAATTATATAACTAATAGCTACACAATTTTGATATTTAGTATTACATACTTTCATGCGGCCTATAATTTATATGTGTGGTATAAACTAAGTAAAAATCTAAATAAATAAATAAATTGGACGAGCCACGAAAACTAAACATATTTTTTTTTTATATTTTATAAAAAATAGGAATAAAGTATAACAAAAATGCCATGATAGTACGGCGAATAAAACTCTAATAAAATATCCTCAAAAACAGGGAACATCACCAGCAATTTGTATAAATGAGGTCAGTAACTACTCTGACTATTAATTCGTTAAGCTATTTAATATAATATACGACGATTTTAATAAAACCGCAAAATATTTTTTAAATTTCAGCTAAAATTGTTTAATTAAACAATTTGCACACATTAACACTTGAATTAATATAAAATACGCTGAAAAATATTTTACAGTGGTAGTGGAAACCGTTCGTGACTGTTATATTTCACCTTATGCAAATACATATGTATGTGTTTTAACTCGGTATATTTTTTAAGTTCAATCTGCGCTGCACCCACGGTCAGGGAACGAGCATTTGCAATGCATGAGGAATTTTCGTAATACCTGTCTTTTTTATATAATCATCTGACCCGATTACGTATCTACTGCTAAACTGACCACTATCTTCATAAATGGGGATTAAGGGAGCCACCACTCCAAAGTCAAAAGTCAAAGTTAAAATATCACTTATTTAAAGTAGGCCAAATCTAATTGGCTCAAAAACGCCCGCCTTTCATCGTTTCCTAGTATTTTTGCTGGGAAGAAGAAGCGGCGCAACAAACGCCCTAGCAGCACATCTCTAGGTACTATGAAAAACGAATGCCCAATTTTCTATTTTATTAGTGGAAATACTAGAAACTCACAACTGCCGTAGCAAGCGGCTAGGAAACCTTGAAATCAAGATTTGATCCACGCAGGGTATGCCATACACAATTAAATAACTGATGTTTGAGATTCGTTTATTCGGAGAGGATTTAAATTAGCTAATTGGAGTCTAGAGCTGAAAGTTTGTCTTATATTGCATCATAGCATCCTGCCTGCTAGGCTCACTTAAATAATAATAATAATAAATAAATATGTCTGGACATTATGACACAGCGCCATCTGTGCCATCTGTGGTAAGCAACGAAGCTTGTGGATTACGAGATTACTAACGAGGATTGGAACCGTGCAACTAGTTTTTGACAATTCAAAAGTACCTGTGATATTGGTCTTATTGAAATAAATAATTTGAGTTTGAGTTGTTATTATACTACATATATACTTTTGTGTTGTAAATACATACTTAATAAACATAGATACATCCATGACTAGGATACAAATGTTAATGCTCATCACACAAACATTTGTCCCTACCGGTATTCGAACCCAAGATCCGTAGCACAGAAAGCAGCGTTAACTACTGCTGGACTTATTAGGTCGTCAAATCGTTTTAGGTTATTTGTTACTACCTAGGATAGGGTTTCGAAGCATTTATTTTCAGCAGCCTCTAATTTGTTTGCTTAAGCCATTCATCAGCCAAAGCTCTCTCCTCAAAGGAACCTATGGTTGTGAAGATTTTTGGGGTTAAAATTGACAGCAGGAGAACAGATGCTTACTGGAGAGGAGGAAGATTTCCACAGTTTCACTGCTGCATTTTGATGTACAGTTGAAGCTGTAAAAGTCTAATACTATGAGCACTCGACTGAAATCCAAGGTTAAATTCCAAGGCACGCACTAACGCCTTTTCGTAGTCACGAAGACATCGTCAGAAAACAAAAGGTTTTCTAGCCCAAATTTTTTCTCGATGGCGTGTGCAGTCTGCCGATCCGCAATAGTCTCAAATAAGAGGACACTAATACCGAACAGTGGGACATTAAAATGGATGCCTAGATGATGATGTTGCTTTTAATCGGGAATAAATCCAAACTCCAACCTGCTACTGAGAATTTTATAGAAAAAGGTCCAGGTCCAACAGAACCTAGAACCTCACGCTTCGCAGTCACGCTAGCAACGAGAAGACCATTGAGGGACTATTACCACTGTATAATATTCTATCGACATCAGACCTTGTATCATAGGAAATAAGTCCATTTTATATTACGGTGGGTAGTAAGATGACGCACGTATTTTTACAATATTTACAATATTGAGGTTACTGAACTATTTAAATGTTTCATGAACTCGGTTCCTATATTTTGCTAACCAATACTACTAACACTGAAACTGAATTTTGATTGTGTGATTCAAAATGTATCGATAAAAATGTATCGGTATGTATTTTTTTGGGTATCGATTTATTTGTCAGATAGAAATAATTGTATTATAAAAGCTTTTTGTTCATTACAAAAAAGCTGTGAGTATTTTAGTTGAATGTATTTTAATGTTAACTGTGTGGTGTATGAGTAAAATATTTGCGAAAATTCCTGAAATTTTCAGCCCAAATTACAAAAGCTTTCAGCACGTGGCGCAAGAATTACTACAAAATTAATACATAAGAACTTACCCACTACTAAATGTTTCAAATATCCAATAAAATATTCAGAAAACACAATTTATTCACATCACACACCAGTATCCAATTTAGCAGCACAGCCACTCAACATCACTAAAAAAATGACTGAATGGAATTCCGTATTCGGAATTCAAATTAGCCGATTTCCGCGGCGGAAACTGCTCACGCGCCGGCGCGCCGTCCGACACTGACTCACGCACATCCCGAAACACCCTTCGATTCTATTTTTTGAATTTCAAAATAGGAACAAAAGAAGAGGGGAGCGAGCGCCCTCCGACGGTTTATTTTCGACCGGCGCAAGCGCATGCGTGTTCGGGTGTACTCGGGTTCGTTCACTCGGCTGCGACTGAAAGGTATGTCGATGTCATTCGCTTTTAACTGAACTTCAGATGTAACTGATGGAAGCATTAGGGAGGAAAGAGCGCTCTATAGTTTATGTAATTATGTATGTACTAGCTGTCACCCACGGCTTCGCTCGTTGTATGTTGTCAAAAAGTAGTCTATATGTTATTCTGATATTACTGTGAAGCTTAATCTAAATCCGATCAGTAGTTTTTTCGTGAAAGAGTGACAAACATCTATACAAACTTTCACATTTATTATATTAGTGGGATATGCGTGTGGTTAGGTGGCCTACGTTTTATGTACCATAAAGTAAATATGCTGATGATTATCCATTTAATTATGTATGTACGTAAATATGTATGTAATGTACATATCGTTTTATGTAACGTGACCTTTTCGCAAAACTGTAGCTCTGTGAAGGGTAACTCCATTGCTATATACCTATAATTTTTTTTTCAATAAATTAAAATCAGGTAAATAAGACATATTAATTCATACACTTATTCTTCAGTCTCGCGTTATTTATTACCTATTCTTTTGTACCATTACATTGTAATCGCTGCAAATTTTATTTGTGTAAAATAAATTATTATTATTATTATTACTTATGTGAATACTAGACATTGAAATAAAACATTTTTTTAGTTATTATGCACAATCAATATTATGCAAAATTACACAATCCCAGAACTTTTAGATCCTTTACAGCATTCATGGGCATCACCTGAATAGTCTATTAACCGTAAAATATAGTGGTATTACAATTTATTATTTTTATTTCCACGTTATTTTTCTTTAGAGTTACATCTTATATATCAAAATCTCGTGTCAAGGTGTTTGTCGCTGAACTCCTCCGAAACGACTTGATGGGTTATTATGTAATTTTGTATGTATATTTGGTAGGTATGTGAGTCGGTCGTAGGTTTTTTTTATACCCCTAGATGTTAAGGTCACTCAGCAAATTTTTTTGTATTTCTTTTACGATTAGGCATCAAATAGTACTTATAACCGTGAATTTTCACCCTTCTACCACCAACCCCTATAATCTGGCAAAACAACATTTGCTCGGTCAGCTAGTAATTATGTATATTATAAATCAGTGCCTACGTCCAACCACTGTGCCTTCATATTAATTATGGATAAAATAAAAAAAATCTTGAATGCACAAGCACTGAAATAAATATTCTGAATAAATTTTCATACGTTAAAATGGGATTGTATCGAATCAGTAATGTATTATGCCTTCCGTCACAACAGGGGCAATAAAATTAAATTTTTCATCGTATTGTTCAATGAATCCGGCACACCTATAAGTGTATTTCATATTTTCATTTTACAATGCATTGTTAAAACGTAAAACGTTCCAAACAGATGCAATATCTATGTTATCTTTGTGAAATTAATTAATCATGACGTTTTGTAAAATACAAACGCTTTTAGTTGATTTCCCATGAACAACCAGTCCATTGTTCTGCCATAGATTTTATTTGGATTTTATTCAATATTCAATATGTTGAAAACTGTAACGCGTGATTGTTTTTAGGGTTCCGTACCTCAAGAGGAAAAAACGGAACCCTTATAAGATCACTTTGTTGTCCGTCCGTCTGTCTGTCTGTCTGTCTGTCTGTCTGTCCACCGTCCGTCTGTCTGTCTGTCAAGACCTTTTATTTCGGAAATACGTGGAGGTATCAAGTTTAAATTTAAACAGTATACTCAAGTCTACGGTCCCTTGAAGTTGTGAAAAAATCAATCTTCTAAGTTTACGTAAAAAAAAGATACGGCCGTTTAATCAGCAAAAAACGCATTTTTCGACCCTCTCAAGGGAATCAAAACTCATAGGGTACTTCCCGTTGACCTAGAACTATGAAATTTGGCATTTAACATCGTTATAGATCAACAATACAAGGAAAAATCTCAAAACTGTACATTTGTAACTAAATCTTAATGAATCGGGGGTCTGAATTTTGTTATAGGAATCTGAATTTCTAGTTGAAGCTATTAGTTCAAATGGGGTATCATATGAAAGAGCTTGATTTGCATATTGCAAAATAAATTTTATTTATTTTTTCCGACGCATTATTAATATATTTATCAATGTCATTGATAAATATAATATTTATTAAAATAAAACTACAAAATACAGCAATCCGCCATTATATATGTCCATGATGATATATATGATCCATATGTCAGTTTTTAAACACCTACGTCGAGTACTGATTATTTGATTTTTACTTCCGTTTAGGGATAAGGCAAAGGAATTTAGGCAATACAGCCACGTATTGGACTCCAGTAATTTTATAATTTATTTATGATGGTGAAATCAAATAAGGCGAATTAATTTAAAATCTTAATCAGTACGGGTTCAACCACGGGGTACAACGTCCTGATTAAGATTTTAATACAATCGATTTCCGTATAAAATATTAGTGTAATAAGATGTTTGAAACAATACCGATTATGATATCAAAAATAAATAAAAATAAAGCTAATAACAATATAATTGTTTCGTCACATTTTGAATGAAAATAAGATAGGAAATGAAACAATCAATAAGTTAATCTGTTTCATTTTATTGTATGTAGGTCGGTAGTCTCAATAGACATATTAGAAAAAATGGGCATCCCTAGTATTGACAGGCGATAGTAAAAAAATGGCGTATTTTTGATCGGAAACTTAAAAGTACTAATTATTATTCAAAAAACTATCTCACGTCAAGAAGTAATTAAGTCTGTTTCAAAAAATATATTTTTAATTTAGATATTTCATGCTATTTCGCTTTTTGATATACAAGCCATTTGTCAAGGTACTGTCCTCTATTAGATAAATAAAGGTACTATTTATCTATTTAATTTACTATTTATTTATTTTCATAAACTATTTATTTAATTCTGTAACTAAACACAATCCTAAATAGGTACTATTAAATAAAATATGGAAATTCATCATCTTTACTTATAGAGTATATTTTTATCTTTGATTATATACTTGTCTATAATCTAAGATTTTTATAATGACAAGCTGCAAAATTAACAACGTTGCTTGGCAACGGTGTCAACGAGTATGCATCAGGTATCTACCAACTTAAGTGTCTTGTACTTATGAATAAAATAAATAATATCTCTTGACTATATGCCACAGCGCCATCTAGTTCCGAGCTAAGCAACGAGGCTTGTGTTACGGATACTAGTTGGTTGATATACTACATATAGGTATACGTTTTTTTGTAAATACATACATATTACAAATAGATATATCCATGAATCGGATACAAATGTTTATGCTCATCCCATAAACATTTGTTCCTACCGGGATTCGAACCCGGGACGCATAGCACAGAAGGCAGTGTTAACTACCGCTGGACTCAGTGGGTCGTCAAATCAAATTCAAATTCAATTCAAATTCAAATATTTTTATTTCAAGTAGACCAATATTACAGGTTCTTTCGAAATGTCAACACTAGTTGCACGGTTCCAAAAAGTAGGTCTTATGGAGAAGAACCGGCAAGAAACTCCATAGATACTATTTTAAAATAGTGAATAGTAATAGTAGGTATATTTTAATAACAGTAACAACTTAAACCTATTTCAACTTGATGATAAATAAATAATTAATTATAATAAACGGCTTATAGACATGTGCTCGTTTTTCGTTTAATATGTCCTCTGCACCCACTTTGATGATGTTATATTTAAATTAGGTACGGAACCCTCGGTGGGCGAGTCCGACTCGCACTTGTCCGGTTTTTTTAAGGAGTTCAAGTTCTACTACCGGGTGATTTCTATCTGTAAACATAACTAGGATTCGATGAAGTTTTTAATGTTATTCAATAGCTAGTTTTGCCTGCGTGGAGTGGTGTTGCCAGCTTCCTTGCTATATAGACCTGAATCCAGTATAAAAAAATATTTGGAAAACGTCTAAAAATATCTAAGTAATTATAGTTTGTATACATTGATTGTATACAATTAAAATCTTCTCATTCTTATCCTCCAAAATTAGTTTCCCAAACTTCTAATGAACAAAGTTTTAATAAAATAATTAAATCTGTACAAATTATAATTACCCACATATAAGTTAAACCTGTCAGAAAGGAACCTTGTATACCTAGATAGTTAATAACAACTATACAGTTTTAAACTAACTTTTGCTCGAGGCTTAGCCCGTTTCGAGGCCTGAGTATAGCAGGATATGACATTTGTAATTAAACTTTATTATTCTTGACGAGCCTGTGTAAAAGCGGATCGCGCGAACATTTTCGCACTGAAATATTAGTCATATAGTCTATGTAATATTTTATTATAATGTACAGTATTATGCCTGTAGTTCTAAAGATATAGGTAGAGGAGTACTCTGGTAAATATACAGTTTACTGGTATGTTTTTAGGTTATAAGATGGTATACGATAGGTAGTAGATGGTATAGGATGGTATGGATAGGTAAGATGAGATAGGGTCTCTGAACAAAAAGTGTGGGTGGACGAAGACAATTCTACCCCGCAACCGGAGTGACCTCGCTGATTCGACAGTCTGCTTGTGACCACGATCAGTGCAACCTGGTCGAAACATCAAGCATTTAAAAGGTAAAATCGCGTTAATTCCCGTGTAATATAATGTACTATAATGAAACGTGAAAGTTTAAAAGTTTTTATAAGAACAAAGTTTTGATAACCCATTGTTGTGAGAAAATTGACTGTGAAGTTAAAAGTCTTGAGTTCAATTCGAAGGTATGCTAAAACGGTGAAGGATAACATCGTGAAGACACCTGAGGTTCTCTCGATGGCGTGTGAAGTCTGCCAATCCGCACTAGGCTAGTGTGATCGACTATAGCTTCCTCTCAAATCAGATGACGTGCCCAGTGGTAATAGCAGGTTAATTGGCATTACTTGGATATCGGTACTACAAACTAACATTAGAATTATATTAGGACCTGGGAATTGACCAAAAAACTATCAGCAGCCTTACTTAGATTCATAGACTGTAATAATCCTACTAATATTATAAACGCGAAAGTTAAATAAATAAATATTTCCGGACATTATTACACAGCGCCATCTAGTTCCGTGGTAAGCAACGAGGCTTGTGTTACGGATACTAGATGGTTGATATACTAAATATATACTTTTTTTTTGTAAATACATACATATTATACATATATACATCCATGACTCGGATACAAATGTTGATGCTCATAACACAAACATTTGTCCCTACCGGGATTCGAACCCGGGACCCATAGCACAGCAGGCAGCGTTAACTACCGCTGAGCTAAACGGGTCGTCAAGTTTGTAAGTATGGATGGGTGGATGGATGTTTGTGACTCTTTCACGCACAAACCTCTAAATAGATTTGCATAAAATTTAGCATACATACAGTTTATTACCTGGATTAACACATAGGCTACATTTTATCTATATACCACTCGGGCAAAGCCGCGGGGGGCAGCTAATATACCTAGATAAAAGTCTTTGCTGTCAAAAATCTTGTTCAACATAATATAAAATATCTTTTATCGCATTAAATAGGCTTATACATGTGAGTAATAAGAAATTAGAGCATACTTCAATCGTTTACAATAAGACCAAGCCAAAGATAAGGTTAGCTGCGTTACCAATGACATATTATTATATAGATACGTCATGCACGAACATTACGTCTATGAAAAATGAGAGCGACTAATATGTGCTAAGAAAGGGAAAGACACATTTTTATCTTTCACTGTTGTAGTGTAATTTGTAAACACATGAAGGCATCTTATTCTCAGGAAGAATAAACTATTAAGCACGAATAATTTTTACGGAACATACCGTCGCAACGCTGGTTGGTGCGTCACTAAGCGCGATCCCGGCAATTGCCTTGATTTCTTGTTGCCATTTTAGAGGGCGGGTAACGTATCTATAGTTTATATATCATTGTGCGTTACCGATTTTATTAAAACTCGCGTATCACAAAAGAGTTGTACAACAATAAAATAAAGATCTATGGAAACGTATTAGTTTAAAGTATCGTTTGATCTTATGTATGAAAATAGTTCTTTCTTTGAATCTATGAATCATCTAAAACATCAAAACATCTTTAAAGTATACGTCATACTTTTCAAAACTACAATATAATATGGGTTAGTAAAATCTTTTTATGTTAGATGTAAAATCAATATATTTTTTTTATTAAATAAAATAAATATTCTTCGACATTAATTCACACAGCACCATCTAGTCCCAAACTAAGCAGAGCTTGTACTATGGGTACTAGACAATGGATATAATACTTTTTTTTGTAAATACATAATTATAATACATAAGAAACACCCAGACCAACACAAACACTTATATTCATCACATAAATATTTGTGTCCTGTGGGAATCGAACCCACGACCTCGTAATCAGCAGTCCGGTACTCGAACCACTACACCACAGACTAGGTTGTTAAGTTATTCTATATATTTTTTTATTAGAACATTTTAATTATTGTCTTTATGATCTCTATTATGTACAGCGGAACCGACGTCCTAATGTGCTCTCTAAAGATCAAAGGAATCTCGAAAGAATTGTCGCCCATCCATAAACTGAACTCTAAACGCGTAGCTTAACCCGACCTATCCACGAGCCCTTATCCCAAAAAGACTTTTCAAATTGCTACAAAACAAACGAAAAATAATAACTAATAAGGTACACACCACATTTTTACCACATCTGCACTTACATAGAACTAAAGATAAAATCCAGAAATAGATATCCGTTCTCTATCCAATATCGTTGATTCCGGCCCGTCGCTGACTGATAGTTCCCATTCTCATTAACGGGATCGTGGCTGTGACGTAGCCGAATGACGTCGTAAAACCTCGGGTAAGATCGTAAATTACGAATGGATAGGGTTGTCGATATGGCAGGCGATTCAAAAAAAATTGAGCACGTGCTTAGATGCGGGATGTGTGAAGCATTAAAGGGATAATATTAAGTGTGTTGTTAGACTTTACATTAGGGCTCGTTTATATAAACCATTTCTTTCATCTTTAGTAGAGCTCTGATTTTTTCTTGAATAATCTCTGTTGCGTGCCTAAACGCCTGTCTCTCTGCCATCTTTAGGAGTCATAATATGATTCGTTCCCTACTTTTTTCTTCAGCAACTTATATTACAAGTATATTTATAGAGCAAAAATATATTAATAGAGCATTTTTTTGCGTGTAAGTATTGGTGCTTACTTTACATATTATGTGTTGTAATAGGGTTAAATATTATTTAGCGAATCGAATCTGCTGGACCGGTTGTCTTGCTAATCTTTGGGGTAGGCCATAGTCCAGCAGTGGATGTCTTTCAGCGATCTGACCAAATGTGCAACGGAAAATAGATCTTAATAAATCTGTCTTAACAGCGAATGGCTGAAAAATAATGTGTAGTCCTTGGATTTTTATTTCTATGATTCTAGTACTTTTATATCACCCTCATTTGTTCTACAAAAAATATTGTAACCCTCACATCTTACGCCATAATTGTACCAAATATAATGAGTACTTGACATCAAAGTCTTACAAATTACTTTGGATTCAATTCTTCAAAGGACATAAAAATATAAGTATCACATTACACACACTTAAGATATTGTATAATTATATTTTTGTATGATTCGTCTGAACGACATTCCTGAGAAGTGCAGTCAGATGTCTAGACGAGTCTAAATTGGGATAAAGTGTGAGTTATACTTGCTCGTTGATTTTTTGATCCATAGCTTGCTTTGCAACATCATCGCACAAAGTAATGCGCCTAAAAACCGCAATGGATATCAAAATGGGACAATACATTTTTCTCGTTGTATAAAGTAGTACTAGTCAACTACAATTTAAATAGTAGACCTATTTTTGAAGAGAATGATCTACTGAGAAAGTGAATATTTGATTTCAATTTAACTTATGTACTTAGCATTCTATTGAGAATTCCATTGAAATTGAAATCGTAGGCATATCAATGTTAAAGTCCAAAGTAAATAATATCGTGTTTGTAGACAGATGATTCTAAATTTATTGGATCTGAAATAAAATTACTTTACAAAAAAAATCTCTTACACAAACTCCATCAGTGATATGTAATTTATTAAATGTAAATAATCATTAACAAAAAAGAAGAAATTATTGTAGAAACGAAACGTTATTTTGATGTTGACAGGTGTCACTTTGACATTAGAAGAACTAAAACAGATTTAAGAAATATACTTAACGCTTGGTCAAAATTTCTGGAAATCATCATCATCAACCCATTAATGTCCCACTGCTGGGCACGGCTCTCCACTCAATTGAGAGGGTCCGAATATAGTCTCGGTTATATTGTATTGCCTACCACACATTTCAGTCTTGTTTAAACCACACGTTAAAGCAATACAATTGTTCTGCGGTAGTTTTACTATTCTCCTAATAAAGTACCTACTCTCATTTAATTACACCTCACATTCTATAAATAAATATAATTTCTCATTAACCGTTACTTTAACAATCTCAAAGTAACTATCAAAAAAGGTCGCAGCAATAAAGTTCCTTCAAATGCGTTTTACGTCCCGTTCAATTTCGAGACGATTCAAACTATTTACGTGTTCGGAAATACAAAATTTACTAATCAAAGGTATCGTTTCGGTAAACGTCAGCGGGGGAGTAGGTAGACAGATTTAGAATCCGGATATCGGGGGACCCGACTTTTTTGCCGGCGTTACGACGCGCAACTGATGGCTAACGGCTGTTCTAGATTTACAGTGTATGGAAGTGACTTGCAAGTTTTCGTGTATTGTATAGTTGTTGAAACTATTGTGTTTAATTTTTATTTGAAATTGGTATATTAAATTAGATTAGGTATACTCAAACTCATTGCAAGGGTCTGATTCCGCATTAATTTTAATAAAAAAATATTATTAATATTACGAAGTGCTTTCAAAGGTAGCGTAGAAGTATACAACATTGATTTGAAAATCTTTCCTCATTTCAAAATTTCTTTTGCAATTTCGAATTGTTCGCTTGTGGCAAGCTATTCTAAGATGTATTCAAGACTTTCAAGTAAATTAGAACTTACTTTAAATTTAAATGTATATCTTTACTGATTTCTTAAACTTACGCAAATATTAAACCATGACATAAAATCCGTAAAACTAACTTATTTCAATTTGTGTATATATTTATTCAGAGAGACTATTTTTTGTCAGTCGCCATAAAAACGTAAAAATGCAATGCCTTGGATGTAATGATAATGGATGATCATGATGAAATTGAATACAAACATTTCCAAGAAAAATCTTATTCTTTTGTTCCACTTAGGAATAATTATCAATCTCTGACACTTCCAGTCGCATTTACATCTTGACAGTTACTCGATAGGGCGTTTTTTTCATCCCTTTTTTCCTTTCTTAGTCACGCCTCATGTATTAAAGTGTTTAATTTGTTCCTACAATGGTCTCAAGATGAATGGCTTGAGGTACAACTGTTGATGGTACCTCCTTGTTGCTTGATAGATTATTTTGAAATGAAGTGACTCCTGACGAGTGATGTGCGGTTTTAAAATAGTCTATTTTATGTCTTTTTCTTTGTAATTTATTGACTGGTCCGTTCCATCCAGGAAGGGAATCCCATGTAGGGAATACTAGGGAAATTGAAATCTAAATACGAACTGCATAAAGTTGATAATTAAGTAGACGATTTATCGTATTTACCTTTACGATATAGTATTATTAGTTAAAATTTACATCTATGGCAAAATTATCTCGATGCAATGAGATGACTCTACTGCATCCAAGTGACAGGTATTGGAATAATCTGGATACGTTTTCCATTATTATTTACCATTTTTTGGTATTTTAACCCATATCGTTACTGAACAAAAGAAACAGCATTAATTTCTGCCTGACAGATTAAATGTCATTCGTAAAAACACTAGCATTATTGAATTTAAAACTAATTTAAAACGAAGAAGAATGTTAAGTCTCTTCTTTGATCTTCTGCTCTTTTCTTTTCAAATATTTAGATATCGTTCAATAAATTTTGCTACATTATTTTTTATTTGTTCGGTGGCAGTGTCGTGGTGGATTTGGTGATGATCAAATGATAATATTGATGAGATTTGAATGGAGACATTAATCTTGAAATTGCATTAGAGAGGAATTACGAATAAAACACACTAAAATATGTAAATGAAAATATATATTTTCTTTTTAATATCGCTTTCAATATAGGAATATACTTATAATTTGTTTTCAGACAGAATTAGCAAACGAAAATTATTTTATACATTTTAATTAGAAACAAAACTCAAAAATATTCCCATTAAATAATATTCAATTAAACATTTTACGTCCTGTTAATAAAAAGACAGCAATAAACGACTTTAATTTATAATTGCTGCGCTCACAGAATTATAATTGTTTTAAGAATATTGGGACAGAGATTTGAAACTCTAAGTCGGTGGATTAGGTTTGGTATTTCGATAAAGTTTATCCAGATAAATGATGTGAAAATTAGCATCGTTTGTTGGGAATTGAAAAGCTTATCGTTTTTAATGTAATCCTGGACATCATTTGAGTAGCTTAAAAAAACTTTTTCGGATCATTTACGGTATTATTTAGCCTTTCATATAACCTAGGCAACTCATTGTTCACCTATGGTAGTAAGTTAGGAGGTGTTAGTCCCTCTATTGGAACAGGAGGTTCTTCCGACCAAGCAAGGAGTTATGCCTGGTGGGTTATTGCCCGACGAAGATGTCTGGTGTTTATATAAATATATTCTAATTGCGCTTGAATACTTCACTATCGCGATGTAGGCCGAGATTGGTGCGTCCAATGTGACATGTCATTTGATAGTTCTTCGTCGCTGTATACGTAATTTGTGTGTAGTGAGATAGATGTCGCTACATACCTATTTTACTGATCCAATGTTAGGCTTCGGTCTCGGGTCTACTCTTTATAGCAGAACTTTTGATGTCATAACATTATTTTGCATTACAACGGATAGCAGAAACTTCATTTCGCAGAAAATTGTTTGGCAGACACTCATTTATCATACATTCAAAACTCATAATTTTGTAAGTCAGAATCATCTTCAGGCATCATTTCATATCCATAATAATTAAAAAGTAGAACCACCATATCGCAGAAAGTCACAGTTCACAGAAGTTCACAGTCAGAATCGTCTTTTGGCATACATTTCATGTCGATAGTCATTAAAAGGCAGAACTATCATATCTCAGAAAGTTTACACTTAGAATCATCTTTTGGCATATATTTCGTATCCATAATAATTGATAGATTGACAAGCATGCAGCATGCGAACATGCAGCAAGCACGCAGCATGCGAAACATGCAAACAAGCATAAAACATGCATGCAGCAAGCATGCAGCATAACGCTCATCAACGCAGCTTCGGCAAGGGGGCCGGCTCGCTCCTGCGCGCCTACGCAGATTTAAATTACACTCTAGGGTAGGGCAGACAAGACTACGTTGAGTCGGTTTTGCAGTGATTCGTTTCTGTCACTAACTTTTGTAGTAAAACATGTTGTCTTTTTAAGACAATATTTTTATTTTTATTTAAGGTTAAAAATGCTATTTAATAGAAGATTCCAAATGAAATTCTGCCATCTTCATAGTATGCCAAGTGAAATTGTACTAAATAAGCGTCGCTCTGTATAAACGTTACGTTAAACGAAATTATGCGAAATTTCAACTCTGCCAAAGGTAATTAATATAATGCCAAATAAAATTCTGTTGTCTAAGTATGCCTTTGTAAATTCTGACATAATTATAAATATTCTGTCAAACAATTTTGATGCCTAAAAATATTTTTAAAGAAGATTATGCCAAGTGTGTTATTTTAAATAAATTTCGGAGCATCAAGATTCTACCAGATAGGGTTCCCCCTTGGGTCTCCTCCTCTAATTTGAAAAGGTTTACATTGTAGTCGACCACGCTAGCCTTATGCAGGATGACAGACTTCACACGCCATCTAGAAACTCTCTCAGGCATGCAGATTTCCTTACGAAGATTTCCTTCACCGTTGGAGTATGGGATAAATACTCACACAACTTCGAACGAAATATCAGCGGTACGTCCCTTGGGATTGAACTTGAGACCTTTGAAAGCCTTTAAAATCACAGTCCACTGGTCACTAGTCTTACAATAATAAGCCTTGGCAATTAAAAAAATAGGTATCTTCAGAAATATGTATAATATATTTATTATTTTATGTAAAAAATGGATGGTCCAGTAAAACTGGTTCAAACTTAGAAGTAAACCTACCTCAATTAAAGGTGATCGCACACTGTAATACACTAAACACAAACTTTACCTAAATACCTACTCAATGTGTCGGGTTTGCGTGAGGTTTGCGTGCACTAAATGATCGATCCTAGCACTAGTCAACGACGTCTCTAAGCAAGAATTCATCCCAAGACAAAATCATCAACATTAAAATCTTATACCTAATATTCTACAATATCGACCAATTTACCGTCTCACTGCTAGGCATGCGTCTCCTTTTATTTGCGATGAGTGATGAAAGATGAATGATGAAAGAAAGTAGATTACATTTTATTATTGAATTTCTATCTACATCGATCGACGTTACCGGCCAGATTTGATTGATTGATTGATGATTGATACATAATAAATAAATAGCCCTGGACATTATGACACACAGCGCCATCTAGTGCCGAGTTAAGCAACGACGCTTGTGTTACGGATACTAGTTGGTTGATATACTACATATTATATACCTACTTTTTTTTTACATACATATTATACATAGATACATCCATGACTCGGATACAAATGTTTATGCTCATCACACAAACATTTGTCCCTACCGGGATTCGAACCCAGTGTTAACTACCGCTGGACTAACTGGGTCGTCAATCGTAAATAAGTGAACAATCAACACAGGGCCGAGAAATAGTAGGTAGATAAATTAAGTAATAGTAATAGTATACAAAGCACAAACGACGAACGTTCTACGCACAATAAACAAATTCTAAATAAATTATGAAAAAAGATTTGATTATTCATACCATCACGCCTGTCGTCCCCGAACGGTTAGGCAGAGATGTAGTAATGTACACCCACGTTTCACCGTTTTAGCGTTTTATGACGGGGATTGAACCCAAAACCTCTTGCTCAGCAGTCGCTCTGTACGACCACTAAACTGCCGAGGCAGTTTTTGTTTTACGTTACTTAATATGATATTTGAGTCGAAATTGAACTTGAGTTCGTTTGGTGTGCTAAGTTCCTGGTTTGAAGTACTTGAGATAAAACAAAAGTCCACAAAAATTCCGAAAACATTTTCCTTAATTTCGTCCAGTCTTAAATTTCTTGACTGTCTTAAGCTTTAATAATTATTTTCATTAATTTGATACTAAAAAAGCTTTCGTTTCCATAATAAACATTTACTTTGAAATCGCTCTTTGAAGGAATTATCTAAATCTGTTGAGTGCTCTAAGTGATTTACTTTCTGATAATTTAAAAAGTTACGATCATTTAATGGTGATTGGAGGGATCTAGAAACGTTTATGTGTAAGTTATGTTCTTAAAATGTAATGGATATTTAATTATGTTTTTACAGGTCTTTAAAACCAAGAAAATGTTCTTTTACGTTGGCTCTATATAAAATAATATTTCTACGAGAACTAAGAAGTGTTTATTGAGAAATAAATGAGCATTAATAAATAAACATACATAAATTGCCGACTGTGACACAGTTTATACTAGTACAGTCGTCAACGTAACCTCTTACAGATTTGTATATTCATTAGTATTACTTTTAGCATAAGAGAAACTTGTATAGTGAGATATATAATAAACTATTCTATTCTATTCTATAACTCTCGATAAAGCTGGGATCTTCAAACGGTTGAACATAATATATTATTATGTATTACTAGCTGCTTCCCGCGGCTTTGCCCGCATGGTATATAGATAAAGAGTAGTCCATGTGCTAATCCCGGTAATAAACTATATGTACCTATGCTAAATTTCATTCAAATCTGTTGAGCGGTTTTTGCGTGAAAGAGTAACAAACATCCATCCATACATACATCCATACTAACAAACTTTCGCGTTTATAATGTTAGTAGGAAGTAGGATTATTACACTTGATTATATCACCTTTTGAAAAAAGAATAACTAAGTCAAAATTGGTTAGAAGCTACAATGTTAGATACATAAAATCACTAGACGTTTATATTTTCCTTCGAGTTATAAAAGGACCAACTATGGTAAAAAGGCTATATATTTGAGGGGACTGCACCCTTTAACCTCTATACCTAAAATAGTTAAGGAATCAAAATTACTTCCAAATTATAAAAGGCTATTAAAACACCACATCAAAAACACATAAATTGCAAATATTTTACAGTTTTTTTTTACCTGAATTTTACTTTTCTATCGAGCAAAACAGCCCTTATCTTAATTATTACGTTTTTCCTCATTGAAGCGAATCATTGTATTCTTTTTGAGTGAAATAAATATCTTAAATCATGAACCGTGATATTTAAACATCAACGAGCACAAATTCTCACATACATTAACGCACTCAGAGCAATTACCGCTAGATCATACAATATAATTATCCTTGCGGGTATTGACCCCGTGATACGTAGTGCAGGGATCAATTACGCAGCCACTATGCTTATCAAGCCATCAATTATGATAAATCTTTGCTGAACCTAATTCACTTGTAGAGCTCTTAGGATCATCTGAAATTAATTTATACCTATTATGATAACATTTCGAAATTGATACCACACACAATCAGGCTGTTGAATGAAGTGCCTGCTGAGGTTTTCCCAAACGACTACATCATGGGGTTCTTCAAAAAAGGAGTGATAAGGTTTTTACAGGGTCGGCCACGCGCGAGAGACACCTGTGGTGTGGCAAACGTTCTAGGCTTTTTTTTAAGTGCGGAAAAATCCTTTACGCACCGTCCCGCCGCCTGGGAGGCGACGAGGTGTGTCGGACTCATGTCTCATGTTGGGCGCATAAGCGTTTACAGACTACAATCCGCACCCGTCAACGCCACTAGCCCTATTGCCGGGGCCATCATTGGATTCGCGAAAGCATGCAGCACAACCCCGGCGGGCTTCGGTCCAGCTCTGGTCGCTGGACCCCGGCTAGGAGCGAGGAGTGCCTCGCCTCGCATTCTCCGCGCAGGCGCACGTGGGACGAACACGCGCGCCGCCTACAAACGTTCTAGGCTACTGTAACCGCTTACCTTCAGGCCAGCCGACAGCTAGTTTGTCACTCGTGTAGTAAATAAAACATACATAAAAGTACCCATCGTTACACGTGGTCAAAGAGTACAAAACATTAACATACCATCACGCCTGTTGTCTCGAAAACGTTAGGCAGAAGTGTACTAATATTTAAATTAATAACTAATGTATCCCCATTACCCACAGTACACTAGTATGTTTAGGTCCCATAGAGACGAGACTATCGCCATCAACCGACTAGAATTCAAACCCCGAGCTGCTACTGAAAAATTCATAGCAAAACCTAATAATACTTTGCTCGACCTGGGAATGAAACCCAAGACCTCTTGCTCACCAGTCGCCACGACCGCCAGAACAACAAGGCCGTTACAACATTTTTTTATTACAACAGAAAATAACTAAACCGAATGGATTATTAAGCCAGAAAATAAGGCGAAGAGAAATAAGATTGACATCATGCTCTTATAAAAAAATACCTTTAAAATACTTTTACAAATATTTTTCTACTAAACAGTCTTCTTTCAACATTTTTTTTTTCAAAGAGGTAGTGTGTAAGCCATACCATAAGTATGTATCACCCTTTTACTAATATAAAAGCATGTTTATTTAATAAAGAGTTAGTTACTATCCAGCAGTCAGAGCGTTTCATTGATATATCATCACCCAACCTTACATGGCGACCCTGCCATGTTTGGTAAGGGGGCATCGGGTCGCACTTCGGTCATTATGTGGACATTACGACATTGTGTTAACTAAGACCTAACCGTGATAAAAGGTTCGTTTTATCTTCAAAATGTGCAATTCTAATACACCAAAAAGAGAAGATGTTATTATCAATCAAAATGGCATTGGAACTTCAAATTCGGCCAGTACTGAACAACTACAATTTCATCTATCGGCGATCAGTATAGTTATGATGATAATACTTGGCTTGCTGTTGATATTGGCAGTTTATTTTGCTTACAAATGCTACAAGAATTGCCATCAGGCATGGATTGACGATAGAATTATTCGCGAATCTTTGAGGAGAACATTTACCCGGCGAGGACATCGAGGAGCTTCAGATGTAACCAGGTGTTCGACGTGTGCCAGAACAAAGTCTACCCAGTACATGGACGATTGCGAGCTAAAACCCAGTGGGTAAGAACTGAGAGCTGTGATAAGACCACCATGTGTTAAAAGTGTTTTGCTGTGCGCGTAAACAGAACTCAACGAGAAAAGTGCGTCTCCCAATGGTAACCGATTTATGTAACTTTTATTTGTATGTTAAGTATATTATCCTTTTAGTTAAGATGACATATTATGGCCCATGAACTTCGCAATGTATTTGAGAAATTAAGAGTAATTAAGGAGAATTTAACTAAATTGAGTTATGAAAAAAGAACGCCTGATCGATTAAAAGAAAAGTTCAATGAGGCAACTGTTGCGTATAATAGTTACACTGTATTATTTTCAAGTATAGAAAAGCAAATAGAAAGGACAGAGTTAAGTGCAGAAAGTTTGTCATTAATTAAATATTATAGTGATAGGATTAAAGAATTATATTTAGACATTAAGGAATTTTGTCATAAATTACATATACGTGTATCTGATAAAACTAATAGCGAAACATTTGGTATGACATCGAATAACGAAAAGGACTCCAAAATGGAATTTAATTTAAAAACAGCTTTAAGTTTGTTACCAGTCATAAACGATGAATCATCGACAAGGCAATTAATTGACGGCATTGACTACTATAGTTCTATGTTGGATGGTCAACAATGTAAATTAAATTTGATAAACTTTGTTTTAAAGAGTCGTCTTTCTCAATCCGCGAAGTTGAAACTTAATACTAGTTATACAACCGTAGATGCGTTATTAGCTGATATGCGTACGATTCTTTTACCTAAAAAGAGTTCCGTAGCTTTACAACATAAACTACAATCTGTTCGGCAAGATGGAAAATCAATTGATGATTACGGCAAAGAATTGACCGAAATTTTCATGGATCTGACTATCGCGCAAGCCGACGGCAACACGCAGAATTTGAAAATTTTACAGCCCTTGAACGTTTTGCCGACGGGTTACGCAATAGGCGTCTTAGCACTATAATAGCTGCACGAAATTTTGACTCACTGAAGGACGCGGTACAGGCAGCAATAGATGAGGAAATTGCGTTGCCATCTCAGTCTGGAGATATTTTAGCGTTTAATAAAAAGCGTAATAACTATTATAAACCACATTACAGAGGTAACTTTAATGCTGGGACTACTCGTCAGTTTCGAGGTGCTTCTACTTATAATAACTTTAGCAGACCAACCATGCACCGTGGTGCTACGTTCTATCGAGGCCGTGGTCGTACTTTCGAGAATCATGTACGAGATTCGTCAACATCATATCGAGGTAAGTACTCGAACTATAATAATAGATATAATAATAATTATAGGGGTCATCGAGGGACACGTCAAAGTCCAAATATTCGTGTATTGAACGATGAACCAACTAATGACAATTCGCCTGTGGAACAAAGCAAATTTTTTCGTGAATAATGATTTTATTTGTGCAAGCGATAGCACTTGTTGCATTGATTTTTATATAGATAAATATAACTATTCATTTCTAATAGATACCGGCGCATCCATCTGTGCTATAAAATATAAACATGTTCTTGGATTAAACATTCCACTCCATAAGGAGATGATTAAAATAAACGGAATAGGTGGTTCAATAGAAGCAATCGGATACGTTTATTTAACACTTAGCAACTGTTATGATTCGCCAGGTCATTCATTCGAACATAAGTTTTATGTTTTTAATTCCTTGCCATGTAAGGCACATGCTATTTTAGGACAAGATTTTCTTTCAAAATTTAATGCTATTTTAAATCTTAATTGCTCTACTTTGACACTAAATAATAACATTATTTTACCTTTAAGATCAAGTTCGCATTGTTTTATTTTACCGCCAAGATCAGAATCGATAGGTACATTATATACAAACTACGTTTACAGATGAATGTCTAGTTTGTTCCTCGGAATTACAGGAAGAAGTATTTCTTGCTAGTACGTTAGTAAAGCCTATGAATGGCTTGATACCTATTTTGATTTTAAATACAAGCGAAAAGGAGGTTTGTCTTCACAATATTCGACCAACTGTACGAAATGTTAGCGAATATAATGTATGTACTTTTAATCAATGTAAAGCTGTCAATTCGGATCGTGTAAAAAAATTATTTAGCTTATTAAATTTAAAACATTTGAATGATGAAGAGCAAGTAACAATTGAAAACATATGTGCGAAATTTTCTGATATATTTTTATTACCAGGAGACAAGTTAACCACAACAAACATTTATAAACACCAAATTAGTTTAAAACCTAATGCTCAACCCGTATTTAGTAAACCCTATAGAATTCCATATTCCCAAAAACGTGAAGTAAATGATCAGATTAGTAATATGTTACGAGAAGGCATAATTGAGCCATGTCAGTCCGAATGGTCTAGCCCATTGTTACTGGTTCCAAAAAAAATTGATAGTTCAGGCAATAGGAAGTGGCGATTGGTAATTGACTACAGAAAATTAAACAATAACATCCAAGATGATAAATTTCCCCTTCTTAATATTACCGATATTTTGGATTCTCTTTCAGGAGCTATATACTTTTCTACTCTAGACCTTTCTAGCGGGTATTATCAATGTAACCTTGACCCCGAAAGTCGGAAATATACAGCATTTTGTTCGGGTCAATATAAAATTGCAAGTAATAGTAACACAGACAACAATTGTACTGCTTCCGTTGCAGGTCAATATCAAATGACAAGAATGCCTATGGGGTTGAAAACAAGCCCTAATGCTTTTTCAAAAATGATGACTGTTGCTATGTCAGGGTTAACTTTCGAGAAATGCCTAGTTTATTTGGATGACCTTGTCGTTTTTGGAAATTCTTTAGAAGGTCACGCTAAAAATCTCATTGATGTTTTTACTCGATTACGTCAGGTCAATTTAAAGTTAAATCCCCTTAAATGTAATTTCCTTAAAAAGGACATTTTATATTTAGGACATATCATATCCGGTGAAGGTGTTCTACCTGACCCTCAAAAAATTCAAGCGTTAAGCAATTGGCCAATTCCTAATAATGTAGAAGAATTGATAAGATTTGTAGCGTTTGCGAACTATTATAGGAAATTCATAAAAATTTTTGCATTTATAGCGTATCCCCTTACGTGCTTAACTAAGAAAAATACGCCATTTATATGGGATGAAAAATGTCAGAATGCATTTTTAAAACTAAAATCTATTATATCTTCACCTCCTTTACTTCAATATCCGGATTTTTCGACAGACCATAAGTTTATATTACAAACGGATGCTTCGCAACATTCATTGGGCGCCGTCTTATGTAACAAAAATAATAAGCCTATAGCGTTTGCAAGTAGAAACCTAAATAAAGCTGAACTTAACTACCCCACAGTGGAAAAAGAGCTATTAGCAATAGTTTGGGCTGTGAAGCATTTTCGCCCTTATTTATATGGTAGGACTTTTATTATTCAAACCGATCATAAACCACTTATTTATTTATTTACTATGCGAGATCCATCTAGTCGCCTCATGAAATTCAGACTTTTACTTGAGGAATACGATTTCATTATAAAGTACATAAAAGGATCAGATAATATTATAGCTGACTCAATGTCACGCCTACCAACACATCTAAGGACTTGAAAACTATGCATGAAAGCATTATCTCTGTTATGACACGTGCACAACGTAAAAAACAAATTGACCTTCAGGATTCTCCGGGTGCTATGGTTCCTACTGACGATTGGCCTGCGCAACCAAAAGTTGTAGAAATTCATAGTAAACCGAGAATTTCTGTGGAACTAAAATTTATTGATAAATATAAACTAAATAACTTACGTAAGTCAAATGAAATTGAGTTAGAGAATAAAGTGTTTTGTTATTCGTCATCAAGAATTACTTTGTTTATAAATCCAGTTAACCAATCACAACTGACGCCAGCCGCTTTTGTGAGGGAACTGAGATATTTTTGTGAGAAAATAAATGTCCTTGAACTAATCCTTATAAGATGTAAAATGTATGATGAATTTATAAAAAAAATAATTGAAGAAATTAAGACTTATACTAATTGGTCCGGACCGCGATTATGCATATTAAACAATGTTAAAATAATTGAGAATAAAGACGACCAAAAAGTAATATTGAATGATTTTCATCTTCTACCAACTAGTGGCCACGCTGGTATAAGACGAATGTATAAAAATATCAAGAAATATTACTTTTGGCCAGGTCTTGAACGCGATGTTAAGGAATTTATTAAGAAATGTGAAAAGTGCCAAAAGCAGAAACATGACTCTCATTATATGAAAGAACCTATGGCAATAACAACTACTGCGAATTCTGCAATGGAAAAAATCTTCCTTGACGTAGTAGGTCCTTTAGATAAGGATGACTACAACTACTCGTATATACTGACTATCCAGTGCGAATTAAGTAAATACGTAGAGGCATATCCTATGTTTTCTAAAAGTTCAAATGAGATTGCGAAAAACCTTGTTAATCATTTTATACTCCGTTTTGGGATACCAGATAGAGTCGCGACTGATAGGGGTTCTGAATTTTTATCATTAATGTTTCAGGAAACTTGTAAATTATTAAATATAACTACTCTTAACTCTACTGCATACCATCACCAAACAATAGGCTCTTTAGAGAATACTCATAAAAATTTAGGTAATTTTTTAAGAATACAAACCGATAACCATTCGAATTCATGGAGTACATGGTTACCCTACTGGTGCTTTGCCTACAATACGTCTGTTCACACTGCTACCAAATTTACGCCGTATGAGTTAGTATTCGGAAAACGTTGTAATATTCCATCCAATCTGAGTAAAAATACAGTAGAGCCTCTTTATAACTATGACAATTATCCCTTAGAATTGAAATACAGACTCCAAACATCACAAAAAGAAGCGTATCAAAATTTAGTACAAAGTAAAATACTAAGAAAAGTGAAACATGACTCTAACTGTAATCCCATTACCTATAAGGAGAACGACTTGATACTTGTGCGAAATGAGACTGGAAATAAACTTCAAAGTGTTTATAATGGACCATACTTGGTAATCAAAGATGTTGCACCAAATGTTGAAATATTAAAAGATAATGGTAAAACCGATTTAGTACATAAAAATAGGACGAAGTTATATTATTCATGATTGAATTTTTATTATATACACATTTTACATATTTTTACTATTTACACCCTATATTTAATATTAATTGTTGTATTCAACTTAACTTTTACTCAATGTATCTATACAAAACATTGATATGTTTACTTAGTTATATTATAATGTTATCTAAATAAAACAAACATTTAGAACTACGTTATGTATTAAGACATAATTAAAAAAAAAAAAAAAAAACATGCAATTGTAGTGCATAATACTGCGATTTATTTACTGTTAGTTGTAAGTAAATAAAATAATACTGTCATATTATTTTATTTTTTTCCCTTCGATGGAGGTGTAGTGTGTAAGCCATACCATAAGTATGTATCACCCTTTTACTAATATAAAAGCATGTTTATTTAATAAAGAGTTAGTTACTATCCAGCAGTCAGAGCGTTTCATTGATATATCATCACCCAACCTTACACTAGCTGCTTCCCGCGGCTTTGCCCGCATGGTATATAGATAAAGAGTAGTCCATGTGCTAATCCCGGTAATAAACTATATGTACCTATGCTAAATTTCATTCAAATCTGTTGAGCGGTTTTTGCGTGAAAGAGTAACAAACATCCATCCATACATACATCCATACTAACAAACTTTCGCGTTTATAATGTTAGTAGGAAGTAGGATTATTACACTTGATTATATCACCTTTTGAAAAAAGAATAACTAAGTCAAAATTGGTTAGAAGCTACAATGTTAGATACATAAAATCACTAGACGTTTATATTTTCCTTCGAGTTATAAAAGGACCAACTATGGTAAAAAGGCTATATATTTGAGGGGACTGCACCCTTCAACCTCTATACCTAAAATAGTTAAGGAATCAAAATTACTTCCAAATTATAAAAGGCTATTAAAACACCACATCAAAAACACATAAATTGCAAATATTTTACAGTTTTTTTTTTTACCTGAATTTTACTTTTCTATCGAGCAAAACAGCCCTTATCTTAATTATTACGTTTTTCCTCATTGAAGCGAATCATTGTATTCTTTTTGAGTGAAATAAATATCTTAAATCATGAACCGTGATATTTAAACATCAACGAGCACAAATTCTCACATACATTAACGCACTCAGAGCAATTACCGCTAGATCATACAATATAATTATCCTTGCGGGTATTGACCCCGTGATACGTAGTGCAGAGATCAATTACGCAGCCACTATGCTTATCAAGCCATCAATTATGATAAATCTTTGCTGAACCTAATTCACTTGTAGAGCTCTTAGGATCATCTGAAATTAATTTATACCTATTATGATAACATTTCGAAATTGATACCACACACAATCAGGCTGTTGAATAAAGTGCCTGCTGAGGTTTTCCCAAACGACTACATCATGGGGTTCTTCAAAAAAGGAGTGATAAGGTTTTTACAGGGTCGGCCACGCGCGAGAGACACCTGTGGTGTGGCAAACGTTCTAGGCTTTTTTTTAAGTGCGGAAAAATCCTTTACGCACCGTCCCGCCGCCTGGGAGGCGACGAGGTGTGTCGGACTCATGTCTCATGTTGGGCGCATAAGCGTTTACAGACTACAATCCGCACCCGTCAACGCCACTAGCCCTATTGCCGGGGCCATCATTGGATTCGCGAAAGCATGCAGCACAACCCCGGCGGGCTTCGGTCCAGCTCTGGTCGCTGGACCCCGGCTAGGAGCGAGGAGTGCCTCGCCTCGCATTCTCCGCGCAGGCGCACGTGGGACGAACACGCGCGCCGCCTACAAACGTTCTAGGCTACTGTAACCGCTTACCTTCAGGCCAGCCGACAGCTAGTTTGTCACTCGTGTAGTAAATAAAACATACATAAAAGTACCCATCGTTACACGTGGTCAAAGAGTACAAAACATTAACATACCATCACGCCTGTTGTCTCGAAAACGTTAGGCAGAAGTGTACTAATATTTAAATTAATAACTAATGTATCCCCATTACCCACAGTACACTAGTATGTTTAGGTCCCATAGAGACGAGACTATCGCCATCAACCGACTAGAATTCAAACCCCGAGCTGCTACTGAAAAATTCATAGCAAAACCTAATAATACTTTGCTCGACCTGGGAATGAAACCCAAGACCTCTTGCTCACCAGTCGCCACGACCGCCAGAACAACAAGGCCGTTACAACATTTTTTTATTACAACAGAAAATAACTAAACCGAATGGATTATTAAGCCAGAAAATAAGGCGAAGAGAAATAAGATTGACATCATGCTCTTATAAAAAAATACCTTTAAAATACTTTTACAAATATTTTTCTACTAAACAGTCTTCTTTCAACATTTTTTTTTTCAAAGAGATACAAAAAAATCTACTGAATTGGCCTTCACCAATCCCCTTTACAGTGGCGAACAAAAAAATTGCAACCATTTCCTTGGGACGCTACGGTTCGTTAAATGGCAATCGTAATTAATTAGCAGCGGGCGCCTTCGTCCAAAACACGAGGTCTTGGGACTTTTCGATAAATATCTCGACGAAAAATTCGATCTTTCACCCCTTTTTTGGCACGCCAGTGTATTGTTTCGACGGAAAATATATCAGGTTTAGGCATATTAAAAGGAACACGCCTTTATTTTATTTTTGTAGTAAAAGATTTTGTTCTTATTACAGTATCAAAGTTGAGCGTTTTTTCAGGAAGAGAGATAATTTAATTGAAGGTGAAGGAAAAACTAAAAACAGACAGACAGACAAAAAAAACAGCTCTGTGGCAACACTAGAGTAAACAGCTGATTATACTGGTCTCATAAATTATTTTAATATTTATTTGAATTCTTATTAAATTGTTCAATTTATCGTTTCATCACTAAATAATATTATTATAAATACTGTTTTGTATGTAAGTTTTGATGTTAAACTCCAGAAATAAGTGTATTTTGTTAAACTAAGTGACTGTGACGCCTACCTACCGGCTAACGACTATAAAATTGTCATCTCATTGTTTACAGGTAAAAAAACTAATGTAATACTATTAATATTTAATAAGTAATACAGTTATATTTAACAATATCAAAATCATTTTGGTACTTATTACTATATGTAAACAGTAATATAACCCTAATCGGTTTATTTTGGTGACACAACTTCATAATATCTTAGATATTTCAAAGTTATTTATTGTACTATTCTTATTTCTATTTTGACCTTACTTCTATCTCTCAATCACCCTTTTTAATTATTTTCATCTCTTTTCAATTCCTATCTACCACAATGATGACTCGTAAGGCCTCCGCTCGCCAGGAAGAGACTAAACTCCAACTGGCTTTGAGCGAGCTGAAGTCATCCAAGGAGTTGTGTGATCAAATGAATAGGGAACGAGATGACAATGAGAGGGAATTAATAGATATCTTAAATAAAAACAAGCAATTAAAATGTGAATTGTCAAAGTTGCATGAACAATGCACTGAGGCATTGGCTGCCCGAGACAGACTCCAACTCATTGTTGAGGGATTCGACCAATGTAGCATAGAGTATGAACAGGCTCTTGACCGTGCACATTTTCTTGAACAGCAGCTACATGAGGCTAACAGTAAAATTTCACAACTGGAGACAGCACAATATAACGCCACAGCCTCATTGAATCAAAGCCTCTTTAATGAGTTGGTTGAATCTGCTCCGAGCTTAGTTTCTATTGCAGGTAACACTAAACCCATTTTTACTATAGACTTAACTTGTAATGAGACTCCAAACAACTCAGTGAGGGTAGTTAAATGCAGTAGGAACAAGTTCAAAAAATATGTCAAAATAAACAGATATATTAGAAAAACTCAAAAGTTGGTAAAAAGACAGAAGTTTTTCATAAAAAATGTAAAATTAAATAGAGAAAGACTTCAATTATTAAAAAAATTGGATATTTATTCAACAAAAATACAAAATAACTCTCTGAAATACAAAACAAATATTCATAGTTTGGAATTAGAGATTAATAGTCTACATGATAAATTAGTTTCTATGACAAATAAGTATAAGAGCTCAGAAATGCAGATGAAGGAGTATATGTTGGCTATGAATGAGCTGGTATGTTCGGCAAGCACTTCCACCATTGAGCTTACACATCCAGTGACCTTAAATTGCTCACCACCTTGTCAGCCACCGCCAGCTTGTTCATTGACTAGTGACACCTCCATCATGCACAACTGCAACAGCTCAATTGATACCACACACAACATTCAGAGGGTAAATCCTAAACTTGTTATATTTAGTGATGAAATTGGTAAAAATATGGGCCAGTTATTAGCTAAAACTTGTAAGGGATATTCTGTTATAAATTATTGTATGCCTGGTATGACTTACATGCAAATAATGTCAAAAATTGTTAGTTTTAATTTTACCCAGGATACAACATTACTTATATTGGTGGCTAATAGAGGAAGTATGAACAAAACTAACTTGATAAGATACTTTGACATGCTGTCAAAAATGCAATTAAATAAGGTTGTAATGTTCTCACTCCCTTACAGCAATGGTCTGCCTCAGGCAGAAAATGACTTTAGGTATAAGTTAAATATGACCCTGCATACCATATCATGCAATACTGATTGTTTCCATTACATTGATATTAATGTATATGTCAGTAAACATTTATATTTGACCAAAGGTGGTTACCACCTTTCTATGTATTTGAAAAGACAGATAGCGGTAACACTAGCATATTTTTTTGATACATTAGCCAAGAATATGGCTATTAAACATTTTGGTTCTATTGAGCCACTTATTCAAATTGACATTTCCAATAATTTAAATTAGACCTTAAGACAAAAGAGGCAACCTCTTGCTTAGATTTACCATTAAATAATGTAATCATTCACTCATGTCAATCACAATGTAAAATTAAGTATACAAATGGTAATTTAATTAACCTGGTACATCAGAATATTCAAGGAATGTTAAATAAGGACCTAGAAATAGAATTATTTGTAAATTACAATAAAATTAATATTCTGTGTATTACCGAACATTGGCTAAAAAGCCACCAGATTATGTTTAATTTTGATAATCACCAGGTTGGTAGTTCGTTTAGCAGAGAGAATGCCATTCATGGTGGCTCCTTAATCCTATTAAATAATCAACTTAAATTTAAAGAGCGTAAGGATATAGTGAGCCTCTCTGTTGAGCGAACAATTGAGATGGCCTGTGTGGAATTGGAACAGTTCATTGTACTAAGTGTATACAGACCGCCTTCAGGGTTGTATGACTGTTTTGAGAGGATAATGGATGAAGCACTTCATAAAGCATGTAATAACACCAGTAAATCAATAATCACATGTGGTGACTTTAATGTTAACTTACTGGAAACTTCAAGTTCCAGCATTAAAATCATAAATCTTTTCCGGTCATATAATCTTGGAAATATATTTTTGGAGCCTACTAGAATCACTACCACTACTGCTACATGCTTGGATAATATTTATACAGATATCATACCAAGCAACAAGGAAATTATTAATCTATTAGATTCTGATCACTGTGGTCAGTTGATTACTATTAAAAATCAGAATAAGGTAGTGGTTAAAAGAGATATTATAATCAACCCAAAAACTGCAGATCGCTTGGGAAAATTTAAACAAAAACTTTGTAATAAATTACCTTTATTGTTATATAATAATGATCCCAATAAATTCTATGATTCTTTTTTTGATATATATTGTACAGAATTTAAATCAACTTTTAAACCCAAAACTATCTCGGTTGATGGTAATGCACCTTTTAGTGAATGGGCCACTGTTGGTATTCATGTTAGTAGGAATAGACTTTATGAGCTATACAATGAACGTACATATATTAACACCCCTGAGTTTGGTACATATGTCAAAAACTATTCGAAATTGTTTAAAAAAGTTTGTTGTATAACCAAGTCTCGTTATTTAAGCTCGAAAATAAAAAACAGTTAGAATATTATTAAAACTACTTGGAATATTATTAACAGTGAAACGGGAGGAGTTAGTGGCAGAAACAGTGAATATAACCTAAATATTAACAATAGCATAGTTAAGTCAGACATTGATGTCGCCACAGTGTTTGAAACTTTTTTCGCAGATATTCCTGTTTCAACTACTAAATCCTTAAACTCATCACCCATTGTCGCGGAGTCCTTACTCAAAGAAAATGTCAAAGCTAGTAATGTTAAATTTCACTTTAAACAGATAAATTATACAGATATTATCAAAGCTTTTAATCTGTTAAATGTAAAAAAGACTTTAGACCTATGGGGTAATTCCGTGGACGTTACTAAGTCTATAATTGATACTGTAGCACCTACCCTAGCGCTTATTTTTAATGACTGTATTGACTGTGGCAAATTTCCTGATCTTATGAAATATAGCAAGATAATACCGTTGTTTAAATCTGGCAGCACATCCGACCCCTCTAATTATAGACCTATTTCAGTGCTACCTACATTTAGTAAAATCTTTGAAAAATTAATGTTAGACCAAATGCAACGGTTCTTTAATAAAAATAATCTTTTAAATAGAAAGCAATTTGGCTTTACCAGGGGTCGTTCAACAACCGACGCCGGTGTTGAACTTTTAGGTCATATTTTTGATGCATGGGAGAAATCGCACGATGCTCTGGGCATATTTTGCGATTTGTCTAAGGCATTTGATTGTGTTATTCATGAAACTTTGATCAGGAAATTACGCCACTATGGTATGGGCAACACTTCGCTGAATCTTCTTACTTCGTACCTGGGTAATAGGATTCAGAAAGTGGACGTCAACGGAATGAGATCCTCGGGGTATATGGTTACAATGGGAGTCCCTCAGGGTTCAATTCTTGGCCCATTCTTATTTTTAATATATATAAACGATTTGCCATATCTAATAGGAGATTATCACGAGATAGTGCTGTTTGCAGATGACACATTACTTTTATTTAAACTTAAACGCAATCAAATGGTTTTTGACGATGTTA
Source organism: Craniophora ligustri (assembly GCA_905163465.1). Lineage (NCBI taxonomy): Eukaryota > Metazoa > Arthropoda > Insecta > Lepidoptera > Noctuidae > Craniophora > Craniophora ligustri. The sequence goes on from LR990963.1 coordinate 2,689,142, forward strand.
ACAGCGCTCTCTTTAAAGTGCTACACTGGTTTAATGCAAACAACTTACTTTTAAATGAAAGTAAAACTAAATGTATAAGGTTTACTACACCTAACGTAAGACAGATGTTGCCCAGTGTATGCATTAATGGCAAGCAGTTGGACCTTGTGGACACCACTGTATTTCTGGGTCTTACTTTGGACTCTAAGCTTCAGTGGGGCCCACATATAGAGAAATTGTCCAAGAGGCTCAGTTCTGCGGCATGCGCTGTTAAAAAAATTCGTCGCTTAACTGACGTAGATACAGCTCGTTTAGTTTATTTCAGTTACTTTCATAGTGTGATGTCGTACGGTATTCTATTGTGGGGGAATGCTGCCGACATCCAGACTATTTTCGTGCTGCAGAAAAGGGCTATCAGGTCAATTTACGGGTTAAGACCCAAATATTCACTGAGGGAAAAATTTAAAGAGATTGATATCATGACTGTCCCATCACAGTATATCTATGAAAATATGTTGTATGCTCACAAAAATATCAATCTTTTTAAAAAGGGTAGTGATTTTCATAATGTTAATACTAGGAATAAAGATAAATACATTATTCCTTCAACTAGGCTCAAAAAGATTAGTAAATCATTTAAATGTCTATGTATACGCTTATACAATACAATCCTAGGCCATATACAGAAACTGAACCTTAATAAATTTAAATCTGTGGTTAAGCGTAGACTTTGTGCTAAGGGTTATTATACGCTGAAAGAATTCTTGGAAGATAACAATGCCTGGGATTGAGCTGTTCTGGGGAACGAGGCTATCAAACTGAATTAATATTACTATTTTGTGATGATGTGGAGTGAAAATGACATTATTATTGCATTATTATTGTATTTTTTTATATTTTGACATTTCCTAATTATTTTATTAATTGACATGTTAAGTTATATTATATCTTAACTTATTATATTAATTTATTATTGATCACATAAGTGACATGAGATGTGTATTCAAGAGAGATATTACTGTTGTATTTATTAATTAAAAAGTAGCCTGTAAAATATGAGACTGATGTCGACCTTGATGTTGCTTTTGTAAAATGTAAAAATGCCCACAGGTTGCCGAGCAATTTGAGCTTGTCATGCTCACTAAAATGTCCTGCCGATGGCGGTGTTGTGTGTCGGGTCGTTTTATTCCCTACAACATGGTTGAGTAGAGCGACGCTGATACACACGTCATACTCGTGAACGGGTGCTGTCGGTGGTGACTGGTCGAATCATACATGCGGTGGCATTCTGATTTCGTTTTATTTTATCTTGGGTGAATAGTTCATACATTTCACTTCAAACTGCATTAGTCTCATATTGATGTAGCAAATTAAAATTGTAAAGGAATTGACTTCCTATATTGTAATTTTTATTTATTTAAAAGAGTATCTATGGAGTTTCTTGCCGGTTCTTCTCCATAGACCTACTTTTTGGAACTGTGCAACTAGTTTGACAATTCAAAAGCACCTGTTATACTGGTCTACTTGAAATAAATTATTTTGAATTTGAAAAAGTCAAATATAGGGTAATCACTCAGAATTATTATTCTCTGCTGTTTGTCAACAAGAAGACTGGTAAGCATTATTGTTATAAAATATAATTATACATAAAAAATAATAAATATAATTATGGAAACATGTTGATACATAAATAGATTTAATATTGGTACATAAATGCTGTGTATAAACTGATGAGTTGAGATTAATTCAATAATATCAATGTGGGAAAGTGTAATAAATTAGTACCTAATTTTTTTTCTAATGTTATGGATTTTCAAAAAATAAAACCTAATTCTACAATGTATATGACTTACCGAACCAAATAATATCTAGAAATAATTAGCTCACAGATAATACACAACATCAATTTCAAAAACAATGATCCTATTTTAACTAAAACCAACAAATTGCGTCCGAAAACTATGAAACTCTTAAAGCAGGTGTATCCCGGAAAGGTTTTACAAATTTATCATGCCCAAGAGGATTTGAACCGTAAAGTACATTAATATCACGAACGAATGCGGTCAACCCTTAACTTTACGTAATAGATTTATACCTAACTGTTTTCGTTGAACGGCGAAAAGGTCAATTTATATCACCACGCATCGATTTAACCAATTTACTTAATATATTTCTGATTTCTACGACTTCATCCGCGTGCAATTTAACGAAAAAAAAAGTTTCATACAAACTTTGCCCCCCCGTTTTACCCCCTTAGGGGGTGAGTTTAAAAAATCCTTTCTTAGTGCTCCCCTACGTTATAAAAGGAACCCCTGGGAAAAAATTCGAGTTTCTATCCCTTATAGTTTTAGGCCCTACGGTGATTTATAGTTTTGGCCCTGCGTTACTATGTCAGTCAGTCAGTCAGTCAGCTTTTCCTTTTTTATTAGTTGAGTATAACTGCCTCGTTGGTCTAGTGATCATAAGTGCGACTGCTATGGGGTAGGAAAAAACTTCAGAATGCCACGCGCTACGGTCCCTGCATAACACTTTTGCCTCGTGCACATTCATACAACTCGTCATGCACGTGCGCCGGTTACGAGTACTGCGCACCTTTTTGAAAGAGGTCACCAATTAGGTCGGTGTATGTCCTTATAGGGCGCCCCTCCCGGCGTTTCCACTGACATCCGCCTTATAAATTCCTTTCGTCAATCGCCTATCATTCATCCTCTCAACATGCCAAAACTATCTCAGTACATTCTTCTCAATTTTTGTCACTACGTCATCTTTCAAACCACAACGTTTTCTTATCACATCATTCCTCAATCTATCATTCAAATAATAATATGATTCAAATACAAATAATAATAATATGTCGATATACTACAATGGTGGCTAACGAACTGACGGCTCACCTGATAGTAAACGTTTTCCGTAGCCAATAGACGTTTACAACCAGAAATGTCACTCATGCGTTCATGTAAACACAATTTCAGTCAATGGAACGTATTAGGATCTTTAAAAAATAGGGAAATTACTACGCGGACAGAAACCGGAAAAATGTGCGGTTTAAGCCTTGCATTCAGCAGCATAGGCTTCACGACTCGAAATCTGCCGGTCTCATGCTTTCAGAATAGTGACTCCCCTAACGAGCTTTGCAACTACACTTACTTGAAACACAGCTGCAGTTCCACTGCAATCTTTCGGCGAAGGTATTTCCCCAGTCAGGCAGGTCAATTTGGGTGAGCAATCTCGCTATGCCCTACATCTCTGAAAATCTCTTTAAAGCCTGTCTCGCGCTGCGTCTTCTATATTTTTTATAGCTTGGCAATTATCAGAAAATTAAAATATCTATATGCATAACTTTGCTCTAAGTTGAACTCTTCAGTTCAAAGTCAAGAACTTAAGAAACGTCTTTGTACTTTCGCAACCATTAATATTTATATTTACGAGTGTATAAGCGAAACTGTAGACAATATTGTCCTTAGGGTGACGTTATATTACGCATATAAATCATGTTTATCTAAACCCCGGATTGTTCTCCAGGGAGTCAGTTGGCGTAAAACCAATACAAGAACCGATTTGTTCTAAAACATGTCGGTCGCACAGTTTTTGGTTTTCCATCTGAAATGTAACGTTGTTTGTTTTGGGCGAAAAAAGGTTTTACTATGCGTTAGAGTTTTTAATGAAAGTGTGATTTATTCTTAATCCTGGTTTATTTTACTATGCCTACGTGGGCATTAATATTTAATCACTGGCACAACAAGATGAATAAAATTAGATGGAGATACAGGACTGTTTGCATCGGTTTAATATTCATGTATGGACGCTCCTGGCGTTATGTTATTTTTACCTACCTCTATGAGAAAAAGCATGAGTGTATGCTGTGTGTATAAATTACAGTATGATTACACGGTGAGCGAAAACAGCTTGAGGAAACCTCCAATTGTGTTCTTTACAATGCGGAGAATGCTCATGAATTGTCAGCTGGGCAAGAGGGGATGATGGTGCATATGAGCCGTACCTCGTTGCCATAGGGTTTGAGAACAATCATATTCAAAATCTAAGTAGACTGAAAATTCGCAAATAATTGTGTGCGAGAGAAGAGACAGCAAAGAATGTGATAGATTTTGATATAATATTGTTTATCGAATTTTCTTAATTAACATTTCACATCGTTTTTTTATTCATTTATCCGTATAATATCACACAAAAAAATCCTAAAGAAACTCAAAAAGCAACTGACCTCCAAAAAAACCTAGACGATTTCATAATTATTTTAATCAGAATATGAGGTCTTTATCAAGCGTACATCAAACAGGGGCAGTCCTAAGCAAACACTCTGAGGTCCCAAGTTCACCTGACAGCGACGTAGGTCAGTGAGGTTGGCCCTCTGGCTATTTACTAAGTAACTCAAACATCATACATACCTGTACTCTAATACAACTATTTAAGCTGGTATATTTTTTGAGACAAAACATTTTGATTCTCTTGGCTATTTATGTTGTAAGTGTAACATTAATATTGGAAAATATTTTAAGAGTCGGCAAAGATATAGTACATGTAATATTGTTTTAATAAAAATATACCATAAATGACAGAAATAAAACACTGGCTCCAATTTATTTTCAACTTCCATCCACAATGCTGCTTGTGGCGGCAAAAACAAATATAATGAGTAATTATTGATAATGAGCGCTTAATAATTACATATGAAAATATTATTAGAAGTGAGAGAGTAAGAAGTAAAATATTTCTACTAGGTATATATATTTTCGCTATCAAAGACTAGATGTATGTTTGAAATTCGATATCAAAACATCGAGCCAAAAAAACCCAGTAACTTTTTGTTGTACAGTTGTTTTGACTAAGGTTTATGTTGAAATATAAAATGATACAAGAAAAAATCCACTGAAAACCTCAAAAGGTTTCCATGAATTACGTATTCACGACGTAAAACTCACTTCGCGAGATAAAGGACAGCATTAAGTTTGGTTCAAGTAACGAAGGTTTGGAGATCAGATATGGTTTCATATAGAGTCCTTAAATAAGTAGGTAAACGCTAGTCACGCAAACATACACACAAGCACGCACGAATGTAGACCAAATACAAGACAATACATGCACACATAAATGGTTCAGAAGATTATAATAATATAGCAGATGTTACTTCGAATCTGATTAGGTTTTGTGTAGATGAATTACTATTGTTTCATCTGTCTTCATATTCAGCCATAATAAGATTAATTATCAATTAATATGGGAAGGCAGTACTAATTTAAAGTGTAGTAAAACCAAATATTTAAAAAACTCAATTTTAAGTAGCTATCAATTATAATGCTACTTTTTCAGACGCTTGCAAAGTAAAACAGGGAATCACAATTTTTATACCAATTTAAAATTAAGTATTCGACCATTTTATTACACTCTCAAAATACACCGCACGCTATATTAATTTCTAATGTGTAGAATCCAATTCACATTAGAAATATAAAACTCTCGTCTTTATTATTCAATTATTTTCCACCGATTCTAATGATTCGGTAAACCAATCACGACCGCTCATCTCCCCTCACTTTAGCACCACCAGAGCCTCAACAACCCGAGACAGATTTCAATTTAGAGTGTACATGTTTCTTACTCGCCCCTAATTTCTCGCACGATTGCATCCCAAACGGGACGTACCGTTCTTGCGTGTTTTATATTTGAATATCATTGCGACAGGATCGAATGTGGTGGTTGTATGGCGGTAGATGTATTAGGCAGAAGGACGATTTTCCTTTGCATTGACGAGTTTCAAATTTTTGTCGTGAATTGTAATTGTATTACGTTATATACAGATTTATATAGAGAGCTAGAGAGGTATACCTGGAGTCAAGTGGTGTGACTAGTGGAATGAGATGTGAAAGGTCTCGACTTCAAACCCAAGGCACTACTGACTTTTCTTAAGTTATGTGCGTATTTATCACACGCTCAAACAGTGAAGGAAAACATCGTGAGGAATAAAAAAAATTGATTTGATATAAAAACGATCCTTTTTTCCTTAACTTTATTGTGCAATGCATTTAGGGTACTTTTTATAACACATTTATTTATTGCAGGGCACTTATATGTGTATGTTAGATAATTTCAGAAATACGATAGATGCTTTTGCCTTTTTGTAATTAACTTACTTCTAGATGATGAATAATTACAACTATACCATCATCACTGCATTTTGAGATTGTAATTATTATAAAAGGTAAATCAACTTTGTTACCTTCAAAAAGCAGTATAATATTTAATTGAATTATTTCTTAGAATTTATTTCATCAGAAGTATTTTCTCAAGTTATATACTTACATTTCTCATCGTGATTTCCACAGAATTAGCTCTGCCTTCTAGTTTGTACTACATATTTTGTTCATTACAAGGTCTTGTCCAATTACGTTAATTAAACTGAGCGTGTATATTATTGTTTATATTGAGATGAGATTTTTAGAAAACGCCTTTATCATTTTCTAGGACTTAAATAAATTATTGTGATTCTCGGTAGTGTTTAATGGCCTTTTTAAAAATTTGTTCTGTTGAGCGGGAAATCTTGCTAGGTAAGTACTTCCAACTTACGAAAGACCGCAGTGAAACAACAATAGTTGTATTTTTACAAGTAAGTGAAGCAGCCATAGCTTATTGGTTCTGACAGCATGGGAATTCTGTTTGCTATTAGTGTAGTAACACTATCTCTATTTTAAGAAACCTAAAACTATCCATATTTTTTGGGGTTCCTATGAAATGGGAGTGTAAAAGTCGAAAGGCTTGGCAACCCGCGAGCGACACCTTTCGTGTTGCAAACGTCTAGAGGATACATTAACCGCTTACCATCGAGCTAGCTCGAAGCTTGCTTTGCCACCATTGTGGTATAAAAAAATGCGTACATACATAATTGTTGTTACTTTCTTATGCTAGCTTGATCTTCACAGTAAGCAATTTTCAAGATATACTTGAAAGTAATATTCGTTTACGCCAGTTCTCATGTCAAAGATATGAGATGGCAGACACCCTACTTTTAGTTAAAGATAAGTTAGAAATGTCGATTTCGGCTCATGAAATAGCAAAAGAGCAGACCTAACTCAAAACGATTTCTCCCGACTTTTTCTTAAGAATATCCACATCATTTTCACTTAAGTATTGTCACCTGTAGACTGGACTACTAAAATATGTAAGATTCAATAAATCAAAATATATTTTATTATTTAGGAAGATAGCTCCCTGACGTAGTAACTTTTTGTCCCCAACTATTATGGTATATGAATAATGAAACATATTTGAGATATGTTTGTTCTGATTCGTATTCCTCGTATTATGTATTATCTTAATGTTTTTTTTTCGATCGTTATAATTATAGATAATAAAAATCTTCAGAAAATAGTAAGTTCAACAAAATATCTGTTCAACGATTTATTTTTAGTCGTAGTGGCTCATACATTAAGTTTCTTGTGTGATGTAGATTTCAAAAATTAAGATTCAAAGCTAAAAGGCACTTGCCTTTTGCCTAGAATTATTTAAATTTGACATTAATATTGGCAAGTTTCACCGCACATACATTTTTTTTTTAAACATTTATATTAATATACCAATAAAAGTACAGTATTAAGAGTTTGTAGTGACTGGGGCTGTCATGATGTTTCAGTCTTTTGATCGATGATTTTCTAACGGATTGTGCGTTAAATTAAATTACTTGCTTATCATTGAAATAAAAGTTCTTTTTACGTATTTGATCGCGGAATTACTAATTGATAATTATTATTTAATCCTAGGGTCTTGTATCAGCACTAGCATGGTCCATGACCTTGACCTTGCTTAAAGGATCTGACACACCCAGATAACATAAAATCAACTTACCGCGATACAATTCGTAAAAAAGTTGTTTTATTTCAATATTAAGTATTTGCCTAAGTGCAAGCTATGTTGAAATTTTTCGAAAAATTATCGAATTGATCTTCAAATGTTTGTCTAAACGTTCTCCCAAAGTCAAAAACAATAAGCCAATAAGTGGCTTTATCTGTTATTTAATAATGAATGAGAAATAATTAAATAAGTTTCTATGTAATCCATCCATCAATTATTACTGAAATTTACAGGTTGAATTTTAAATATTCTTAAAAGCTAACTATTTTTCACTATTAGACTGAAATTATAATTATACTAAATCGTTGAAAAAATATATTTTTTTAAGTGTTTTAGATCTGTGGTGGTGGCCTACTGGTTTGACCAGTAGACTGACGTGTCTAAGGTCTCGAGTTCAAACCCTGGCACGCACCACTGACTTTTCAGAAGTTATGTGCGTATTTATCACATGCACAAGCGGTGAAGGAAAACATCGTAAGGGAACCTGCATGCTTGAGAGATTTTCTCGATAGTATGTGAAGTCTACCAACCCGCAATAGGCTAGCGTGGTGGCCTAATCCCTCTCAATTGAGAGGAGACTCGTGCCCAGAAGTAGGACATTAATGGGTTGATGATGATGATTAATAGGCAAGGTTAATGTTTCTTATAATAAGAAGTTTAAAATATATATTTTTTTTAATATTCCTGGACACTATGATACAGCGCCATCTAGTTCCGAGCTAAGCAACGAGGCTTGTGTTACGGATACTAGTCGGTTGATATACTACATACGTACTTTTTTTTTGTAAATACATACATATTATACATAGATACATCCATGACTCGGATACAAATGTTTATGCTCATTAACCCGGGACCCATAGCACAGAAGGCAGTGTTAACTACCGTTAGACTAATTGAGTCGTCAGATTCAAAGTTATTAACTGACAGCAAATAGAATTCCCATGCTGTCAGAATAGTCACTCCTCCAACGGGCTCTGGTAACCTTACTCACTCGTAGAAACAACACACTATTGTTATTTCACTAATCAATTCAAATCCACATTGTATTTCCATTAAAATTTGCTGAATTCAAATATTTAGATGTCTGTATTAATAGTTTAATTAACTAATCGCAGAAGACAAGTCTAGGCTATTATTCTCGTCGAAATCAATTTGGATTATATTCTTAGCTGTTACAATATTTAATTATTACACTTACGCAAATATTTATATAAAATTACTTTTAACGGATTTTGTCGCGGTATATTGAAATTAATTACGTTTACGACCTAATTTAAGCAACGCTATTAAATTCTGCCTTATATAATATATATTATGTATCATCATCATCATCAACCCATTATTGCCCCACGGCTGGGCATGGGACTCCTCTCATTTGAGAGGGATTAGGTCCACCACGCTAGCCTACTGCGGGTTGGCAGGCTTCACACGCCCTCGAGAATATCTCTTAAGCATGCAGGTTTCCTCACGACTTTTTCCTTCACCGTTTGAGCATGTGATAAATACGCACATAACTTCCGAGAAGTCAGTGGTGCACGCCTGGGTTTGAACTCGAGACCTTTGACATCTCAGTCCACTGGTCACACCAGTAAGCTATCACAGCTTCATATTCATATTATGTATAATTTACCGATAAAGTCTAATTTATAATTAGCAAAATTTGTACTCTAAATAGAGTATATAGTAATTACAATTAATTCCACCTAATTTGGTACTCAATATAATCCTGTGTCGAAAAGTCTTTGCCAGTAGCAATTGACTGTCATTTATATTCAAAGGATAGGCCAATCAAGTGAATCCCATTTAATTTTGCCGCGGCAAATTATCGAAATTTCTCACCGAGGGAAATTTACAAACAATTAGTTTTGCCAAAGGAACAATAGTCAAAATAAATGTTCCGATTGGTGACTCAATGTCGTTATATAGTGCAACACTTTATTCGATGTTTTGAATATGGAATAAAGTGTTTCATTTGTTATTTGAATGTAGAAGCAATCCAATCTATACCACACTAATAATAAATGCAAAAGTATGTCTCTATAACCTCTTTATGCTTAAACCGCTGAACTGAATTAGATAAAATTTGGTATAGAAATAGTTTGAGTGTACAAATAGTGGTCAAGGATAGAAAAAATCATTTCAGAAGGCGAAAAGATGTTTATGGAGAGGTTGTATGGAGACCCATTTTTAAATGGACTATTTATAAGTCTTTACACTTTTATAACTTAACTTTTTGGTATTTTTACCTTTTTATTAGAATATTATTAAGGCGTGTGTAAAATTACATTGCAAAGATTAAAACCAGACGTACTATCTAGTTATATATTGTATTATACTTTCTATTACTATGTATCTGAGCAGATAATGTTTACTGAATAAATCATTATTATTATATATTATTATTATTATAAAAAAATACGAGTAAGTAAATAATACACTCTTTAGTTGATACGAAACAAGTTTAATATTAAAAGAATATGTTAAAAATAATCTGATATAAATTCTATTTACAATAAAGCTGATAAAATGGGATCAAAAAATCCTAAAAACTTACAAATAAACGTCGGGAAACTTCCAAATGAGAATCATTTGTAGCAACCGAAGCTTCCTTTCAATTCTCACCTCCCACATCTAGTTCAACAAAGCTATAACTTAAATAACAAAGTTACTGATACGCCATCTCACGTAACTAAGTAACAACATAGAGCCACATCTAGCAAGCAACACACGTTTTCTATTTTACTCGGCGGAGTACAATTTTTAAGTCTACGTCAGAGTGATGTGTATAAAGTTGGTACGTGACCAATGCGCAAAGAATTTATGTTGCCATGCACTTTATAAGGTGGAAAAATTGTAGGCTTATTTTGTAGGAATATCTAGCAAGCTGTGCCTAGGTGAATAGAGGCACTTACTTGGCAGACTAAAAAGCGGTACCGTTTCATGGTGGTAATTTCCGAAACCCGCACGAAGCGCTTCGTTTTCGCCGTTTTTACTCGCACAGCGAGGGTAAGGAATCAGCTGCCTGAAGATTTCTTTCAATCGTAACTGGAAGACCTCCTAATTGTACTCATCATGAAATACAGAATTATTTCATGATGAGTACAATTAGGAGGTCTTCCATTTACGATCGAAAGAAATCTTCTAGGCAAGCGTGCTTCATCTTATTATGATTATTATTAGCACGCGATACGATAAAAAAAAAATCGCTCCAAAAGACCCGAAGTAGATCTTGGCCTCCGACATCAAAGTGCCCCATTTCTTCTTGTCCTATTCCAGGTTTTACCAGTCGGGCACACCCATCTCTTTCAGGTCTTTGGTAACTTCGTCTGTAGAGGCACTATAGTTGCGTCACAAACTATTCTTCTTTTACATACCAACGTTTGTTGGGACCTAGCTTAGTGACAGCCTAGCTGTGGGACCAGTGGGCTGGAAAGTCATAGTTTCCGTGTTCAAACCCAAAACCAACACAAAACCATAGACGTTTCGGAAGTTATTTGTGTATTTATTTATCACATGCTCAAATGGTGAAGGGAAATATCGTGAGGTTACCGGTATGCTTAACAGATTGTGGCAACCCGCACTAGGCTAGCGTTGGTGGACTTTCCGTAGTAGCCTTATTCCTCAAAATGAGAGGAGACTTGCCCAGCAATGGGTCTGTAAATGGGTAGATGATGAAGCGTATTCTTTGTTTGTGATGTAATTGTTTGTGAGTCATTTTAATGATTAAATATTTTTGTGTCATAGGTATTTTTCCTACAACTTATTATTAGGTAATATATTTTGTTAGGGTAGGTGGTGTTGATAGCGTAAGCAAACCGTTATCACTAAGTGCTCCCCATGCGATGGTTGAGTTGTGCTAATTTGTTTATAAAAAAAAACCATGTTTGGTAATTTGCCCAAGACAGTAAAGTTTATAGCCCAAAAAATAAAATTTCATCAAATCATCCCAGTAAATTTTACTGTTCCAGCTCTTAGAATATTATAACACCATAAAAACCAGGCGTAACATTCATGAAACATAAACCGTAAGAAATAAAGATAATCTATAAGACAATAAAACAGATATTCCGGTTCGTGTCGCTAAAGATCCGCGGAAAGTGGAAGGCGTAAAATAAAAATTTATGTCTCCTACTTTGAAATTTATGTTCCGCGACTAAGAAAGCTATGTAAATGCGAAATAAGAGCTACAATGGCACAAAAACCAATAATTGTTTCCGAGTTTATTTGTACTAAGTTTTTTTCTGTATCAAAATTTATTTCGATGAACTTTATTGTGTTAAGAGGATCTTTTTGATTGATCTTTAATTGTTTTGGGAAACCTTTTGTCATATTATAATTGAGTTAATTTTCATTTAATGTGACTACCTATCTTTAAAGAAGACTTAAGTACATTTAACTCGTCGGGATAAAATAATATACATAAATGGCAATAAAATCCTTAAAAAGTATTTTATTTTGATAAAATACGCTGGATGCAGGCGGCGCATGACCGGTCGTCGTGGCGATCCTTGGGGGAGACCTATGTCCATTGTAAGTCTACCGGTTGATGTGATGATGATGAAGCATGTACAGAAAACTTATAAACTGTTAATAAGAAAAAAAAAATAGATTTCAGTTATCATTGTACTTGTATCATACTGAAGTATTTAATCTATAAAGAGAATGAGCGAAACACTAGTTGTAAACATCCACAGACTGCATACCAACAACACGGAAATTTAATTCCCGACCGCGAGATACGAAAGCCAAAATGAGTCTGACAGCCTGTTCTGACTGAAAGAATTGGGAAGTGTACTCGCTTTGAGGTGGTTGTTTACTGGACACATATATCCGCACGTTATGACACAGCGTTATCTAGTTCCAAGCTAAGCAAAGAGGCTTGTGTTGCGAAATACTAGATGGTTGAAACACTTCATAGTTTTTTTTTGTACACATTATTACAATTTACATTATATATATTAAAAAAAACAAGATTCAGGTCAAATGCTTATACTCATCTGCACACAAACATAATATGTCCCTACCGGGATTCACAGCATAAAATTACGCTGCACTAATCGGCTATACTGAAAGATTTAGCGGGCGCAGGCCCCATACAAGGTGGACTGATGACCTGGTAAAGGTCGCTGGAATCCACTGGATGTGGGCGACGCATGACCGGTCATCGTGGCGTTTCTTGGGGGAGACCTATGTCCGGCAGTGGACGTCTAACGGTTGATCTGATAATGATGATGATGATGAATTGGCTATACCAGTTAATTTTTAAATTTTCATATTACAGTACCTAACTATTCGTTTAAAAGAAGCTTTCACACATACGTACACTCACGCTTTTTATCCATTAAGGTAGGCAGAAAATATAATACATACAAATTTTGTTGGCGTTCATCATCGATAAGTTGGCTCAATATTGAGTTATGTTTAAAATATTTAGACTCAAACAGTTACAAATCAATTGCAACTAAATTCTACGCAAATTGCATTTGAAGCAAGAAAGCAAGCTAGTAAAAATATTTTAAAGTATTCCGTAGAAAAACTAGTCTCTAAAGAGTAAATAAATTCAAAGATAAACGACTGAAGCAACTTTTAAATCCTTATCAAAAATCAGACTTTATACACTGAAAAATACCTTGAAATATGTTCTACTAGCTTCTTCCGCGGTCCGGTCTTAAATCAGACAGTTAAACCGCTAGACTAAGACAATAACTTAGCCAGAAAGATAACATCTAAAAGTCTTTCTGAAGACTAGACTGACCGATGAGATCTGACAACTCGAGTTGCTTTTAGCAAAATAACGACTTCACATTTGAGTTGATAAATAAAAGAACTAGTACCTACTGTAACTAGTGAAGTCGTAGGTTTGAGCTCAATCCCAAGCCACCTATGAAAATTTGTAACAAACGTTGAAGGAAAACATTGTGGGGAAACCTGCCAGAGAGATTTTTTCAATGGGTTATGAAGTCTCCCAACCCATACTAGACGAGCTTGGTAGACAACGTGGGAAGAGACCCGTGCCCTAAAATCTGGAACTACATTTTACGCTTTGCAGGTCATTGAGTGAGACAACACTATATTTGAAGTCTACTTAATCATCGTTAGTCCATAACATTCAGTATTTGATTTTATACAGAGACTTAAGACGCTTTTTCGTTACAAAAAAAGTTAAGAAGAAGTAATCAAACACATTTTCGCATGTTGTATCTATAAAATATATTTACACTACCTACACTATAATAAATGAGTGTACTTGGACACACCACAAAGGACTAATAATAAGCCTTGATTAACTTATCACATCCAATCTAAGCCTAACATACCTGGCTTATAAACTAGTTATTAGCACAATAATCTATGTCGTATGAGCGTGAATGACACAGTGACTCAAAATCATCCACTCATGTCAATATATTTTTAACATAGTAATGATGCTAATTCTGTTATTTGTGAGGAGATAATATAATTATTACTTGTCATAAAGATCCTTCTCTTCATCATCAACCAATTATTGTCCCACAGCTGGGCATGGGTCTCCTCTCATTTAAGAGAACTTAGTGCAGCTTGGTAGACTTCACGGGCCATCGAGAAAATCTATCAAGCATGCAGGTTTCCTCACGATGTTTTCCTTCACCGTTTGAGCTTGTGATAAATACATATAACTTGCGGAAAGTCAGTTGTTCAAACCCTCCATACCTTTAATATTTCAGTCTATTAGTCACACCACAATTCTACCACAGTCATTAACTCTATACTCCTATCAAAATCTTGTAAATACCTATCCCTTTGACAAATTATCTCCTAGTCAGCATTGTTTGTACAATATTCCCAGACGAATCATAAATTACGTCATTACCGAATATATTGTATCACTAGTTAGTGTTACCAGAATTCTATTGAATAGAATAGGTACAATAAGAAAAGGGTCTTTACTTTATGAGGGGTAATATTTGCGCAGGCTGGAAGTTCGAGGTCAAAATTTCAGTCGATATTTTCTTTGCGTATCAATATCTTCAAGTTATTTGACATATAAGCTATGATAGCTTAGTATGGCCAGTGTACTGAGGCACAAGCTCATTTCTAACATCTTCAAATTAAAATATTGATGACACCTGCATGTCTGAGAGTCACTCTGAGAATGTCTGAAACTTTACATACCTCTCTCGATGGTATGTAACGTCTGCCGACCCATACTATGTCATTTCAAATGCGAGGAGATCCATGCACAGCTTTGAGCCAATAAATATATAAATATATTCGGACATTACGACACAGCGCCCTTTAGTTCCAAGCTAAGCAACGGGGCTTTCATTACGGATATTACAAGGTTGATATACTACATACATAGTTGTTCTTTTTGTATCCGAATTCGATGGTATTCGAACCCAAGACACTGACCACAAATCGGACCATCAAGTTATAATATTTTGACAACCTCTGTGGTCTAGTGGTTCGAGTACCGGACTGCTGATCACGAGGTCGTGGGTTCGATTCCCACGGGACACAAATATTTATGTGATGAATATAAGTGTTTGTGTTCGTCTGGGTGTTTCTCTATGTAATATATCTTCTATGTATTATAAGTATGTATTACCAAAAAAAAGTATACATATAAGTATTTATATTCATTGTCTAGTACCCATAGTACAAGCTCTGCTTAGTTTGGGACTAGATGGTGATGTGTAAAATGTCGCAGAATATTTATTATTATTATTATTATTATTATTATAATATTAGTAAGAGTATGAATGACAACGGACATCATATTTCCATGCACCTAATTTTTGTAATCGTTGACTTCTAAACAGTTGACCCAACTTTTTCTGGGCCAGTTTTGCAAGAAGAAACCTGTCACAAGTTGAAAATTACACTTAGACATGAACAAGAAGTTCTCGCCTTAATTAACTCTTAACAAAATAATAATAATTTTTCATTAATCAATTGTCCTTTTGACTATAACGAAGATTACGTCGCGTCGGCTTGAGAGTTTTAAAGTCCATTTTTCTTTGGACAAATCTCGTAATTCTTGTAAATTGGATTTAAGCGTTTTATTCTTTGTATTTTGCCGTAATTTCGCTACTACGATTGATACTATTTTATTATTGAGAATTTATCTATAGTAAAATCGAATTATGTTTAGCAAATTTCCGGTAAGCGAACCCAGGGACACTTATCACTGAACTTATAGCTGTGCTTAGAGTGTAGCTACTGCACCAATGTAACCGTTAAAGTTGGCCATGTTGTGATAATTTCACAGTGTGCTTATGATATTAAAAAAAAAAAATATTATTATGACAGTTCACATGCTCAAAATCGGTGAAAATTTTGAGGAAACCTGCATGCTTGAGAGATTTTCTCGATGGCATGTGAAGTCAACCCCCAGTAGGCTAGCGAGGTGGACAATGGCCTAATCCCTTTCAAAGGAGATCCGTGCCCAGCAGTGAGTCAATAATGGGTTGAAGACGATGATGACAAATTAATAGTCTTTAATCACAAACATGACTTAATGAAGATCCTTTTGGATTTTTAAGAACAAACGGAACATCAACTACAAACAAAAAAGTAAATATAAATTGATTCTGAGCCCACAGAATGTGAGAACACGAGCCTTAAGGCACAGAATCTATTTAGGAAATCCCAAAAGTGAGTGAAAACATTACACGATATTACATACACATAGGCATTTTATTTTACACAGGCATCATACACGAAAAACATCGACAGACAAAAAAATACACAGATTGAATATCTTTTCCTCCAATTTTTCTTGAATAACTTATGACAACTTTAACCACATTTTGTGTATGTTTTATTTATAGACAACGGCTTAGAACGGATTTATGGTAATGTAATCTGTAAAAAGGCAAACGCGACCTTCAGTGAGCTAGCTATGAATAAAACACATCCTGCAACATCTTACTGATTCCGTATTGGGTATATATTTTCTCTCTTTGATGTCATCTCGGCCGTTTTTGAATACAGTGTGGAGCTTTTCATTGCTGGAAACGGGTAATGAATTAAAATTGGATGTTTTTATTCAAGTTTGTTTAGCTCATTATATCCCATTTTGTTCCAAATTTGGGACTAGAGAATAATAGTTTCTCATTCTAAGGTACCGAAGCATGCGACAGAGGGTAACAGTAACCGTAAGACGCTAGCAAATAATAAAATACAAACTACTTGCACATTGATAGTGTCCCCTTAACAAACAGCAGAAGTCTTTTTTTAATACAGATGGGCTCATAATGTGTCTAAAATATTAATAAAAATATCCCTACTACAGTTGGTAGATTTCGCACGCCATCAAGAAAACTTGTCAACAAGCAGGCAAAATAAACAACGGCGTGTGAAGTCTGCCAAACCAAGTTGTGGTTGGCAATGCTTGAAGTGCGGGTTGGCAGATTAAACACGCATTGTAGATTTCTTTACGATGTTTTTCTTCACAGTTTGAGCATAACTTTGGAAGATCAGTGGGATCGTAATCAAGACCGCAAATTCACAATCCATGACCTTTAAATTCACATTATACTGGTGACTCTGACCAAGCTATTCTTAGCTGTTATTTATTTTTCAAAACAAATTACAGACACACTCCCATATGATATCACAATAATAACCTATTATATGGGTGGTTCCACTCGCAAGGGAATTTTCCGCGGCTCACCTTTTTGTAAAGTTTTTGTAAGCAAATTATTATTGATTAACGATCAAAACTGTATAATTAAATGGTTTCTAATATGACACTAAAAATGAACGCATTCCTAAATTTATATCTTTAAAAAATTGTACTTCAAAGTGCCAAATTCTCAGTCTCCTGCCCTGTCTCTCGGACGAAATGAAAGCTTAAAGGTTGCATCATAACTTTATTTTGAGTCTGTACGTAATATCTGCACTAAAATAGAAATGTATGATATGTATAGTTTTAGTACGTTTATCTAGTTTTACCTTAAATGCGAAAATAATTAAAAAAAAGAGCATTATATTTTGTCCCTCGGTTTTTATCTCAGTCTCCTGCTACATTAAAACACGTTAAAATCTGTTTGAATTTACCGCGTTTAGCGTCTAGTGTTCGGTCTAGGTGAAAGATCGAAGTGAAGTTAGCTTGTAACCGCTCGCGTCCGTCTCGGCTCGCGGTTAGCTTAGTCGCTACGGCGAGTCGTGTGAGTGAGATTATGCTGCGGCTAGTCAGCTTAACAGTATCCTGGTACGTATTTATTTAAAATCCATTGCTTTCTATAAACTTTTTTTGCATTAATAGGTCGTAAATTCGTTTCATTAGAGTAAAGAATTGTATAATTTTAATATTAAACGTTGCATTGACGTAGTTATTGGCTAAAAACTTAAAATAATCTCAGTATCCTGTACTCAGTCTCCTGGAAATGTAAGATGTAAAATGGAGAAAACATTCCAAGACTCATCACGATAAAAAAATTACTCTGGAAAAAGCGGCAAAAAAGTTTGTAAGAGAAAACACCCTATCTAGTTGTGATGAAAATGTAAACCCAAATCAGCAGCAGCAAGTAGTAAATGCACAAAATGTGACACCTAGATTGGCACTAGCACGAATAAAGGCGTTGAGGTAGCGTAAGAAGCGTAACAGGGAACTTCAAAATAAAAATGATCTGTATGATGAGAAGTATAGAAAAAGATACTACAGGCTAAGAAAAGAACGAACAGAACAGCTTCCACAGGAACTTACGTCTTGTACCAAGATGACAATAGATGTATTCCATACTCGTAGAAAATACTATTTCTATGCCTTTAAGCTACATATTTTAATAAAAATAAAACCATTTTATTTAAATAATTACAACGGATTTAAGTTTTTTTATATCAATACTCAGTATCCTGTTCATAGCCTCAGTCTCCTGGGCCCATATTTTTCTGAAATGGTCGTATAATTAGAATATTTAATTTTTTTGACTGGCCCGTTTGAGATCAGTAAAAGAACGACCTAAGCTAGACGTCAAGCTACTTTTCTAACGTTAGATGCCAAAAATATGGTGTGCCAAAAATCTCTTCATTTTCGTCCCTCCTGAGTAGAACCACCCATATCAGAACATTATGTGCCATCTAGTTCTGAGCTACGCAACGAGGCTTGTGTTACGGGCTTGTGTCTTCTCATTCCTGCTACATATTATATGTTTACTTTTTTTTGTAAATATATTCTCATTATACATAGATACATCCATGACTCGGATACCAGTGTTGAGTCATCACAGAAACATTTGACCCTTTTGGTCAAACTCGGGTTTCCGTAGCACAGAAGGCAGCATTAACTACCGCTGAGCTAATCGGGTCGTCCTAATGATTGGCGAAGGAATTTCATTAGCTCCTTAATCAAATTCCTGTTGCGTAATATCCAGTACCACAGAATGCAGCTGGTTTCCACCATATAAATTATTATCGCAGGCTTCTGAATAGATAATATCAGAGACATAGTGTTACGTTGCCAGATATGCCATAACCGCGCCTTATATGTGCATTATATGTCAGTGTTATTGCAGGAGTGGGTGTAATCTAGACTCCTCTATAAATAACAGGCGTTTGGAGAAATGATATGACACTGTTGATATTGCTTTGTTTGCTTCAGCTATAGATCGCAAACAAATTAAACCAGTGATTTCAGAAAAATAACATCGTCTTTAATACGTCTTACTTAAGGTATTATTTTTAACACTTACGCAACTACTTTTTTTATTAAAATAAGTTTCTTTTGGAATGAAACTTCTTTTTACGGATTTTATCGCGGTATATATTGATTTTATTTTATCCCAACGTTTCGGATCTTTTTCGGCATTATGGCGGGGCAGATTCATTATTAAAACATATCAATATATCACGATAAAATCCATCTAAAGAGTTTTTCTTTTAATTTCTAGTATTTGCGTAAGAAATCATTTAAAGTTTCTTTTTTTAACTTTAGGCATAGCTATAAATATACAAAACTTTGGGATTCAATAATATCAAAAAACCGGGATAAACATTTGATAAAAAGTTTTATTGTTAACTTATAGAGACTTCAAATAAAAAAACATTCTCATCTTTGAACAACCCTGAGATGAAAAAAACCTTTCCCAAAAACCTACCAGTAAACCACCAGAAATACTTGACAATTTCCATTGTGTTTCTGAATTATGACTCCATTCTAAAAATACATAGCCAGCTTTATTCATAAAAGTGGGTCACTGACATCGTTTGTCCGTAATAATCCTGGATCTTAATAATGCTTTATGATAAAGTTAGACAGCAATTCTTCAAATGGCAGATTAAGCTGACTCCGTGATGTAATTGTTGTGTTTGGCCTGACAGTTCAGTGAAGTCAGGGTTTTAAGATAATTTAGACTTTGAAAAGTCACTTTTTGGTGCTAATATTTTGGTCGCTATTGCAATAAGCCGATAGGATTTGAAAAGCGATTTGTGCCTGTTATAATTCTATATAGCTGTGGTAGCCTAGCCGTGTGACCAGTGGACTGAGATGTCAGAGGTCTTGAGTTCGAACCCAAGGCACGCACCACTGACTTTTCGGAAGTCGTTATGTGCGTATTTATCACATGCTCAAACGGTGAAGGAAAACATCGTGAGGAAACCTGCATGCTTGAGAGAATTTCTCGATGGCATGTGAAGTCTGCCAACCCGCAGTAGGCTGGCGTGGTGGACTATAGCCTAATCCGTCTCAATTGAGAGGAGACCCGTGCCCAGCAGTGGGACAATAATGGGTTGATGATGATGATGATGATAATTCTATACTTTTTGTTTTACAAATTTCTTTCTTTTTTATTGATGTATGAAATTCTAGAGACTTATGACATTAGTATTAACATAAGCCACTTTCCAAAAAGACTGTAATGCTATTATTCAGTCTAACATTTTTAATTCTGACATAAAACAGGCCTCTTTATTATTCTCGCTACGCCATTAGCTATAAGGAAAATATTAAGAGATACTTGAATCTGTTTATGATCTAAAATAACATAATATGCTATGACGCTTCTTTTCCCGAAGGGTTAGGCCGAAGAAGTACCGACTGATGTTCACATTTCGCCGGATTTTATGGTCTCATGTATGAGAACTTAACTTGGGAATCTACCTTAGAACCTCAAACTCAGCAACCTTGCTAGGGACCACTAGACCAATGACGCAAATCTATTACTAGAATAATGACGTCAACAATGAAATAATGATGATAGCAATCCAAAAATAAAAAAAGAACACTTAAGTCTAAAGAATAAAAAACAACAAATAAAAACTTCTTTAGGATTTAGTACATTAAAAAAAACGAAATTATTTCGTAAAAAAATCACGTAGTTCTCAAGCTACTTGACCCTGTTTTACGAACTTTATAGAACTGCTTACGAACATTACTTCCTTACAAAGTTCTGTTAACATTTCGCCACGTTAATGCTTTTTTTTATGTTTAGGCTAGAGTATCTCCCAAGTATTTTAAAGTTGCCCCCAACGGTATCAAGTTGGTGCTTTGATCAGATCTGCGAACAACATTAATGTGGGAGAAAGCTATTTCGGTCATTTATTGCCTTCGCTTGTAGGTTTATTCCTTCACAACGTACTGAGTACCTATTTAGGCATTCATTTAAAATAGTTTTAGAAATAAAACTACTTACTTTTTATAAAAAACTGTTCCTAGTTAAATTAAAACAAAAGGTCTAAAACAAACGATAAAGAAAAAAAAAATAGGTTGTCTGGAAGAAATCGCTATTTGGCGATAAGACGGCCATGGTACCCTCATATCATAAATAATAATATTGATGTTATTTTTAACTTAATATAATGGTGTACAGTAAAACATATTCTATCTATCTATCCTATATATCTATATTACAGAAAATAAAAAATCTCGCTCGCGTCGTAAGTACATGCCCAGAAAATCTGCAGCAGCACTTGGATGTTAATTCTCTGGCCGAAATAAAGCCCAGCCTTTTGTGTCACGTTGAACATCGACCAGGCGTATGGTCTAAACCTCTTTTCAAAGGAACTTCTTTGAAAAAAGTTTCGGAAAACAAAACACACTCGCTCAAATTTTCAAATAATAGTTATTCTTTTTTATTTACCTGCGTATTATTATTTTTGAAAACGCACTGAAACATTATTCTTTTATTTTTTCCATGAAACTAAATGCACACATAGAAAAAAAAAACGCTCTCAGAGGAATGTATGGTGAGCAACGGTGCAAAACAGTGCACTCCTCTTTGCATTCGAATGGGTTTTCCGTTTGATTTGATCCACAATGGATACAGCCGTGTTTGTTTATTCTTGTGAGCAGGTCTGTGGATTAAATATAAGAGATTGTGCGAAGGATTTGACCATGATTTTTAATATATGACGTCACTAAAAAAAAAAATTACAATCAAAAGTTTCTTTAGAAAAACAAAAATATTTACATTAAGCTTTCTCTATATCTTCGAAATTGGACTCTTTGTAAGAAGACCCCCACAATTATTTGAAAAGAAAAATGAGAAAAAATTGTACAGCCAACAAGAATACAAGTTCTACAAGAATAATTGTAGCAAGTTGTAAAACAACCCTTCACCATAGGAACAGTATGTTTATTTGTATTATTTTTTTAAATAATTTACCTCAGTCTATTAGAGAACTACCACTAAAACTATTTCGTACACAATTACAAAAATGGCTTTCCGAAAAGTGTTTCTATAATCTTAAAGAATTTTATGAACATAAAACTAAGTAACTGGCATGTATGTAAAAAATATAATTGGTAAGACTAGATTTTCAATTATTGTATGCCCAAAAAGGGCTAATTGATGTTACACTTAAGAAGAAAAACAATACTTTACTTTTACTTTACTATTTTAGTGAGAAATAAAATGGGTCGTTGGTCTAGTAGCCGTAAGTGCCATGCTGTGAAAGCGATATTGGGTTCGATTCCCAAATCGAGCCGTGTTATTGGGTTTTCTATGAAAATATATATATAGACCTAAAACACTTACCGATTTTTCATCAATAAATGTTTTAGGTTTTAATAATGGCATCTTCAATAGTGTAAAACCATGTATTCGGTATTTAGCTACACAGGTTGTATCTGAAGCATTACACAACCCAACTAATGGTTTTACTATACATTCGTATAGTTATCATACAAGCACAGCATTAATCATTTCACATGTACCATCACTGTTCATATTAACAGTGTATCGATGTCTTCTTGTCTTCTGTTTTGTCAGATAAGTGATAAGGTTTCGACAAACTTACATTATAAACAAGCGGCTTCCCTTGCTCAGCTTTTTTCAGCTGATCGGTTTTTGTGTGAAGGAGTAACAAACATCTATACAAACTTTCGCATTTATAATATTAGTAGGATATACGACATTTTTCACGACTGTCACGTGGACATATTTTCATGCAGCATCTCGAAGTTTAAAAGAGCTTTGGTCAATAAAATTTAAATTATGCTCAATAATGTTTCAATTATATTTTATTTGTGTGTACATGTGCTTTTTTAATATGTGTTTTTCTTATGTATTTTCAGTTAATCTTTTAATTCAGTGTTATTTAATTTTTATAATTTTTATTTTATTTTAACAGTTTAATTGTGATTATAAATAACAGATTGTTATTGATGATATTATTAATTAATCGCATTCTTATCCATCTTCATATTTAATTATTATTGTATAGCGAGTTTAACATAAAATGCTGTGCTTACCTATAATTTAGATGCACGCAACGTTATTGCATTTGTAAATAATTTATATTATGAATGTCTTTCTGTGTATTTAGTTGGGTTGCCTAAATAAATGAATAAATAAATATCAGAAATTACATAAGAAAATAGCGCATGGCTTCATTTGGTTGTGAATGAGGTTGCTCAGATGTATACATACTTACTAACTAATATTATATACTTACTTAATAATAACAATATTAATTAATAAAATTAATAATAATATTATAAATGCGAAGGTGTGTCTATCTTTCTGTTACCTCTTCACGCCATAACGGTTAAATCGATTTAGATTAAATTTGTTTTATGGATAGTTTGTTTCCCGGTTAAGGACATAGGGTAGTTAGTCTTCATCCCGGAGAAAAGGAGGGTGGAAGTTTGTATGCGGATAAAATAACTCATTTTACGCAGACGAAGTCACGGGCAAAAGCTAGTATAGTATAATAATAATATTATTATATTCGTAGTAAAATTAATGATCAGTCATTAACGAAGACTGTATCTAATCCTTCTCCATAGCGAGAGGAGATGAACTCATTAGTGGGATAATAAATTACTTGATGACAATAATTATAATAATTATAAGAGCTGTGGTAGCCTAGTGGTGTGACCAGTGGACTGACATGTCAAAGGCCTCGAGTTCAAACCCATGCACGCATCACTGACTTTTCGGAAGTTATGTGTGCATTTTATCACATGCTCAAACGGTGAAGGTGAAGGAAAAACATCGTAAGGAAAGCTGCTTGCTTGAGAGATTTTCCCGATGGCATGTGAAGTCTGCCAACCCGGGGTGGACTACAGACTAAGCCCTCTAAAAAAATTGAGAGGAGACCTGAGCCCAGCAGTGGGATAATAATGGGTTGATGAGTATGAATAATTATAATGGGTACTTTCACAATCTGTAACCAGAAATTCTGCAAAGAGTACGTACATGTTGAGTACTAAAATAATAGTAAAAAAACACGTTTTCATTTACCATCAACCCATTTCCTGTCTCACTGCTGGCCATGAGTCTCCTCTTTGAGAGGGACTAGGTCAGGACATTCTTCCACGCTCACCATATGCAGATTGGCAGCTTCTCTCAAGTATGCAGTTTTCCTTCCCCGTTCGAGAATGTGACCCACGTTACTTCGAAAAGTTTGTCACTGTGTCTGTAAAGACATAGGGCTCGATTTCGATTCCCACTGTCCTCTATACAAATTTAATACAGTAAATCAATGATTATATTGCCATCAGTCCTTAATAAACCGTTCAAAGTTAAAATTTAATCCGATATTTTGAAATGCGTGAAAAGCAATAAAATATTTTAAATCGAAGTTCGTTTTATTTTCTTATGATTTAAAATTCCTGCCACAAACGTCCTATATAAATAAATTAAGAAACAAATTCAATTCCAAATTTAAATAAAAGGGGACAAGGACATGGAACGTCAAAGGCCAATCAAGTCACTCATGTTGAAACAAAAAACAATCAGGCATTATTCACACACATGTCTACTGTTCTTAATTCAAATCACATAAATCAACATGCACCCACAGAGTCTGTAAGGGAAAAATATTGCTTTGTACTGAGATCAGGATTTATTTATTAAATTTGGCGAATCAAAGTAGTCAAAGCGACTGGGAATGTGAAAAAAGGTAAAATGTGAATTTGATTTGTGTACTGAGAATTCTGAGTTCCATATTTTGTTTTTAAACATGTTTAATGTAGATTAAATGCGTGAATATTAGTTTAAAGCTAGGAAACTATGGTTACAGATTAATTTTCGTAATAAAGTTTATAATTTTTGTTCAATATGTATTTCTTTTTATTTATGTTACGCGATTACAAATTGCGAACAAATTTTTGTGTGTAAGTAATTTTGTTTTGTGTTAAGTATAACTTCAAAACGGTCTCGTATTTAGTTCATATTAGTATTGAACTATGAATGACAGCGATACTTGTCTTGTTCTTCTATTTATTTATTTACCGTATTAGATAATATTGATACTATTATGTAAAATCTAAAGTGCAAGTTATGGCGACGAATCGAAAAGGGGTCACGAGAAAGAAGTATCAAATTAGAATAAAAGAGACATTTTGGAAAACTAAATTTACATTTTCCATTTCGTATAAAATGACTGTCATAAAGTCGATCCAGAAAACTACATTTAAAATCTGTCCAAGATTCAAGCGAAACGTATTTTTTACTTATTTCAATGGATAATAATCACTGAATTTTAAAATTCAAATTTACACCAGGCATTCAATCTGCACTCCCATTTCAGGTGAGGACAGGGTCATAACTAGAGAAAAGCTAAGCGAGGAATGAGCGAGGTCAAAAGAGAAAGTTCATTACATAAAAGGCTGCTAAATCATTTACAGTAATTTATTCCGTTTTAAGAAACATGGAAGACAAACTAGCGCTGCCGCGTGTGATTAATTTGGGTCGCTTCCAGTTTTCACATTTCATCTCAATCTTGTCTGAAACGGACTACGTTGTGGGATATTTATAAAGCGATCAAATAACGCCGTCTTTTATACATGTTAAAAAAAAACTGAATAGAAACTGATAGATGCAAATCACTTATAACCAGTGATATAGAAAAATGATTGTATATAAATGTATACAATATTTGTTAGTCTGCCCGTGACCTTAAAGACTAAAGAATCCGACACATCGAGATGAAATATAGTGATAAAATACTAAATAAGTAGTTTAAATACTAAATATTAGTGTAAATATTGACTATTTTCTAAACTTTCTGTAATCATAACATAAATTATCTTGATACAATTTTTCTAAGATACAATAATCATATTGTATACATATAATACATTAATTTCTGTCCAATGCGTAAAACTGCACTATATTATTTTAACAAAAGTGAAATTGATTTTCACCCTTATAGCAAGCTCAAAGTGTTCAAATCAAATTGGATTCATGAATTTACGGCAACCCATAAGGGTCGAAAAACGATCTCACGCAAAATGAAATCAAAGGATATTTCTCGCTCATCTCTCGAGAGGGCCACAGATTAACCGTGGTTCCATCTTGCGTCACTGAATCTATTACCATTATTATGCATATTGGAAGACTCCCGAGTGGCATGTAATCTATTTTTCTCTCATACAATTATTTTCTGCGACGAAGCTTCATAAAGTTTAAGCTGCATGTTTAAAATTTAAAACGGGTTTGAATACGTTTGTGGAGTTTATTTGACAGTTTTTTTAACCTTTTATTCGAAAAATGTAATTGTCTTGTGTTTTATATGACTTTATTACTGAAAGAATTTCCAAGTCACGATTGCTAACGTCTTTTATAACTTTTTTTGTGCAATTTGAGAAGAAAAGCTGTCTTATTTAATTTCTCCCCTTTGAAAGGGTTTGTAAAAAAATTGGTTTGTAACAATGTTCAGCCAAGTTCATTTGCAATCTGATCTACTTTGACGTTGTGAAGGAAACTTTTTGATGAATATTGAAGAATCCCCAATTTTTTTAAATCTAGCTTTTACGGTACCATCGTCTACAGTGAACCAAACAATGTTATGTTTCTTAAACGTATTTATGAATATATCTTCAACAGTTGTACTTGGCTTATTTTTTTCTCATTTGTTTCAATCAGGCCTCTTCAAAAGATAATTTATTTCGTTGTTAAGAAGGTTGAGCCAGAAATTTGCCTCTGAGCAAATAATAAGCCCAAATAAATTTAATCATTCCGGATTACCCAATTTATTTACCAACATTATTATACCCAGTAAACACATTTTTAATTTAACATCAAAAATAAATTACTGACTCAAGATTCAATTGAAACGCCAGTAGGCTTATTCCTTTCTTCTTCCCCGCCAATGAATAAATTAGCATTTTATCTAAATGTGCTATCTCTTTAAAAAGTGCTTTCGGGACATTTTGGGACATAAAAGAAATTGCGATGTAAACGAGGTCCTCCTTTCAATATTACGTCCGAGAATATTTTGGGCATAAATCAGATCCGAAGCTAGGCTAAAATATTTTCGCTCTTTACTTGACTTAAATCTCGAGCGATGTCAAGTTTAAGAACCTTATTGATGTAATATGGTATTCGTTTTTGATGAATATTACGTTACAAAGATACTTACTGGATTTTGTAAATTTTCTCTTAATGTATATGGGCCTTTTTTTTAAGTGCGGAAAAATCCTTTACGGACCGTCCCATCGCCTGGGGAGGCGACGGGGTGTGTCGGACTCCGCTTGAGCGTTTACCGACTAAAAAACCGCACCCGTCAACGCTACTAACCCTATTGCCGGGGCCATGAGATTCGCAACAGCATGCACCACAACCCCGACGGGCTTCGGTCCAGCTCTTATCGCTGGACCCCGGCTAGGAGCGAGGCATAGCTCGCCTCGCATTCTCCGCGCAGGCGCACGTGTGACGAACACGCGCGCCACCTACTAATGTATATGGAAACTGTATGTAGGAACGCGTCGTGGTGATCCTTGTCCAGGAGTGGATGTTTATCGGTTATTATGATGAAGATCAACTGATAGGTACTCATCTTAAAATTAACTTTATCTAGTAAAAAGTGGATTGGTTTAATCAGTAAAAAGATGACAATAACAGATTTTAGGACATATTATTGTCGTCTTGTCCGATTTACTGTACGTTTATACGTTTAATTTTAATGAATTTTTAAGTTTTTTTAAATAAGTCTGTTCAGAATGATTGGAGATTTTTTTTATTTATTGTTAGATGAATCCACTATGATAATTATTTTCTTTATAAACGCGAAAATTATTTGCGATGGGTTGATTACTTCCTATTTTTTTTTGCCAAAGGTTTTAGTATGTTATTATAATTTAGTTATATTATTTGTAAAATAAATACGTATACAGTAGATACCTAAAATTTTATTTCTAACTGATATAATACATTACTTAGTATTTTATTATTGTAATGAAGATTTGACACACTAATTCAAATATCTAGAAAACGTATTTAAAAATAAACAATATTCTACGTCATCAGGATTTGACAGAACAAAAAAAAACTTTTCCACCCGAACGGTCATGGTTTAAAAAATTGCACAAGTTACAAACTTCATACAGCACCGAACGGTACTGTCGCAATTAGCGTCCAATCTGGTTGCCCCCTCTAACGTTCCATAACTCTATTTGCAAAGGTACGTTCAAAAAAATTGTGAGTCTATTTTAAACGAGACTACCGGAATATATTCTCTAGGTAGAAACGAAATAGCGCACTAATTTGAGGACTAGTTTAGCTTCTACATTGTCATGTTCTTGTCTTTTGTAAGACTGTTCTTTTTATTACCAAGATTACTAAGATTGTGGTCTTTTAAGATCAATGAAGAGACTATGTGTAAGTTTTGTGCATGCCTGATTGTATTTTTCCTATATAATATATTAGTAATACGACACGGTGGACCGACGATTGAAGAAAGTGACTGGCAGCAGATGGATGTGAGTTGCCCAAGATCGAGATGGTTAGTGCTCTTTGGGAGAGGCCTACGTTCAGTAGTGGGCGGTAATAGGCTGATATCAAAAACGTAATTGAAATAAGCGTGTAATTTTGTTTATTACATTTTTTTTCCAAATATGACTGAGGTAAAATCTAAATCAATGAAAGTAAAATAAATAAATAATCGAAATCAAACAATTCTCCACGAGTTATTTACCTAAAGATCTACATTATAATATAATTCCAATAAACTTGCGTGTCACATCAACCGTAATAAAATCGTTTTCAAATTCGAGAATCACATCATTACCGAGAAATTGCTCGCGAGAGCCAGATAAATAAGAAAAACCAGTACAAAATCGCACCAAATTTAAATCGATTTACAAAAAATTGAGTGCCTACCACCCACCGTAATCTCGATTCCAATTTCGATTCGATTTACGACATATTCCGTGGCGCGAAGTATCAGAAAGGGGCGTCTCCTAAACGCCGTCGTATCGAGTGATCGTATCCTTAACAGATTCTCGATGCCGGCAGCAGATTGTGGGCTCCAACCTAATGTGTGTATCTGTACTCTTGGTAACAGGTGACACACTGCTATTGTTTTAAGTCAACGTTGTATTAAAACTAGTTGAAGGTTTTTATGTCGGTATTGGGAGAACCGACAACGTTGGAGCCACAGAACTCATAAAAGAGGTTGCAGCAAAAGAGTTCTTGAGTAGAAACCGCGTTTCGGCAAACGTAGTGAAGGACAGAAGTGGAGCGACGACTTGCGGAAGGTAGCTGGCAGCGACTGGAGGAGAAGAGCCGAATATCGAACTCTGTGGCGTTCACTAGAGGAGAGGTCTACGTCCAGCAGAGGACGAATGTTAGGCTGATAATATTGATATTATACGTGTAAGATCTTCCATAATATCCAAGGGCAGACTGCCCGTGACCATAATATATACTTCTGTGAAGTGTTGACGCCGAAACGTGTACACATTATATTGAGGTACATTAGGTAGGTAGTACATATTATATTTATTTATATACACAGTACTCGGGTCCTGGGTTGATATTAGATCAAGGCTCTGGGCATTGAATTTAATCACTTTATTATATTGATGAAGACTTTTTGATATTCTTTTCATTTATGTCAAAAAGTTTTCGTAAGTATGTTCCTTAAATATTGAATGCCCAGAGCCTTGCTGTTATATCGACCGAAAATCGGGTTCTGGGCACTGAATGAGTTACACAAACATTTGTCCTTATCAGAATTTAGACTCGACACCCTCACCACAGAAATCAACCGCTAACTGTGTCATATATTTGTCTGTAGATATAATAAACAATTTGATTTCAGAGAACAAGACAGAATGATATTATAATGTCAGATAAGTCACCAGTAGTTTATACTTGACACTCCATTTCTGTGTCGGTTCCAAGAAGCGCGCTTAAGACCCACTTCCTCCTACCATAACTCATCTTCCCATTAAGCCAGTGCCAGTGGAAACTTGGCACTATTTTAGATATCTACTTCCTTTGACAGAACGAATTGGCAGACGTTTTACATTTTATGTTATGGTTTTAAATATATTTGGTGCTGTGAAAGATTATGTTAAGATGATAATATTTTTCAGTAAGCTTTTACAGTCATATTTTGTTCGTACTGATTTTTTACTCTTACGGAAATATAAATTACAACCAAACTACTTCTAACAAAGTTTCTTGGTACATAATATTGTTATAAATGCAACGTTTCAGATTCTTTAGAAATTTACAGCATCTATGGTCGACAAGTAGAATCTAAAGTAATAAAGTATCCAAAATATTGCATTAAAAATTGCCAGTCTCGTTGTCCACTTGTTGACTAACCAAGCATATTACTGGAATGTTCCATATCGTGTCTTTTATGCCGATGACATAGAATGGCAAAGAGATATAATTGTTGTTCTTCTCAATCAATCCAACGGTTAACTTTCGAAAACTAGTAGTTAACTCCATTTATGATATTCAATCCGTTACGTGTACCATTTTTTTACATAAAAGTTAAAATAAATAAAAAATAATAGGTAGGTAGGTAGCTAAATCAAAATAGATAAAACATATTATTTATATTATAGATGTAATAAAAAAATGGATACATGATTAATTATACTATTTAAGCCCTTTATCGTGATGTAATTAATTTTGTAAGCCAGATAATTATCTGATTCTTAACGACTATGCATTTACAGTCGTTAAGAATCTATCTTTTGCGTTCCTTGGCAAACAATGAGCTATTATGATTATTGTTCTATGTAGAAATACAACACTTGATTCGTCACTCTTTCCAACAGTATAGCACATTGGCTGGAGTCAAACGTAAATATTTGAATACCACAGTCAGAGGATGTTGGCTGTCACGAAATATACGGCAAAGGGGAGAGATTTTTGTAAGGAAATTTTCAAATCAGAGTACTGTGTGTAATGCCCCGTATATTTTACTGTACAGGAATGAATGTTATAGGTACCAAAAATATATTATATTCGATAATTTATTTAAATAACCATCTGTTGGCCTAACAAAAGGAATAAACCACCCAATCAAAATTACAGGCACAGTTTCTTTTCTTACACATACGTGAATATTAGACATTGAAATAAAACTATTTTTTACTTATTTTATTTTATGTCATATTGTTATGCCAAATTGTTATGACATAAAATTTTATTTTATTTTATGTCATAACAATTTGGATCATTTGCAGCATTCATGGCCATCAGTAGACTGTTTTTCTCGTCTAATTTCTAGTTAAATTTCTAATTATAATAATACTAATTATAATATTATTGGTTTACGCCAGTTCGTCTGATGTTAAGCGATACTAAGATCTACCATGGAGGGCGCTTATCTATAAGAAACAGATTCACTCTAGATTTAAAGACACCCGGATTTAATTTATGAAAAGGATGAGTTTATAACTCTTAAAATTCAGTTTATTTTTCTAATAAATAGTCAGTAAAATGATTGTAAGCTTAAATACCAAGCTATTGAGCAAACCGGTACCTGTTGGAAGTCAACTAATATAATAAATAGAAAAAAAATGTTTGTTTGTATGATGAACGCGCTAATCTCAAAAATCGAACTGTGCAAGTTCGATTTGAAAAGATTCTTACTTTATAAGAAAGCCTATTCATTTACAAAACTTTAATGCTATTTAAAATCACGCTACGACTTATAATATGAGCAGAGCATCAATGAAACATGTTGCAAATCCAGGGAAAATTTCACAGGTGGGTAAAATTTTCGTTATATTTGCAACATACTTATGTTTCGTCTGCTTCACATTTCTTAAGTGAAGAAGATAAAGTAGCGCCGGTCAGCTAGTTTAAAATAAAACCATATTTATTTGAGTTGACTTGAGTAGGTACGTATGATATCGTGTTATTATTGTTCTAGCGATATATGACGTCACAGATGATTGAAGTGGATATTTTGCAGATATATAGCCTGCGAGAGCCCGTCATCTGACAGTTGGAATAGCTGAATAGTTTCAAGGACCCGTGGCGTTTGGTGCAAAGCATAAGAGATGAACACGTGGTAAATCATAGTTCAATCTAACTGTCAACGAGGCAAAGTGGCTCGTTGCTGCGTTGGTCTATTGGTCCTAATGAGACTACTTTGCAAGAGGTCTTGAGTTCAATTCTGAGGTCTTGCAAAGTCTTGAAATTTTCACTAGCAGCTTGCACTTTGGACTCGAGCAGTTTGGCTCGCCCCATATTACATGGAAACTAAAAAACGATGAAATTAGCCGGAAAGCAACCCTTTACACTAAAAACCCTCACTCTTTTACTGCCAAAAATGCAAGTCTGTGACATCACACAACAACAGTGTCAATAGTCGTAGCAATTGTTTTATCATCGATTTCTTATTTTTACTGATGCCTTTCGTGTCTAACTTTATATAAACAAACATTTGTCTAATTCTCTTATTAGAATAACGAGCTTATTCCCTATCGCTTAAAGTTTTATTTTGCGGTTAAACACCCGCTATCGCTGCCGCCCATGCCTTGGCGACATTAAGTGATATCTCTAGAACATCCCGTTGATATATAGAGGCAATACCACGGGAACTGTAAACCACTCTGGTGTTGTGTTACAGTAATGATACAATTTTCTTGGTAAATGCCATCGCTACACCCAGTTAAGCTCAACTCACACATTCGTTTCAAGGCGAAACGAAATAATATGTTTATTTAAAGTGATATTACTACAATATGTGCATGTATTTTATTTGTTGATGATAGTTTAACGCTTGGTTTAATGGTGGGTAATGATATGACCGTGGTTTTAAAGTCAGTTAACTTTGCAGTTGTCCATTCTTCACTCCTTATATTAATAACAACGTCCAATGTTTTTTATTCGGTTCGGAGAACCGACAACCGTTGGAGCAAACGAGTTCTTGAGTGGAGACCGCGTCTCGGCAAACGTAGTGTAGGACGGCCGCCGGCCAGGTGGAGCGACGACTTGCGCAAGATAGCTGGCAGTGACTGGAGGAAAAGAGCCGAAGATCGAGCTCTGTGGCGTTCACTAGGGGAGGCCTACGTCCAGCAGTGGACGAATATAGGCTGATGATGATGATGATGATGATGATGAATGTTTTTTATGGATTGTTTAGTTTTGAACCTAATTATATTTTTCAACCTCTTTGTTTGTTTGTATTTTTTGAATAACTCTACTGTCGAGCTTATTTAATCCTGACATTTTGAGATTAAATGATAGTATTATATAGCGATAAAATCCGTAACCATTCGTTATTTAGTCAGATTGGTAAAAACCTTCTAAGGGCTCCCAACCTCTGGGGAAGAGATCAGAGTGTGGGAGGTATATCGTTTTAGAACTACACCCGGTGGTTACAATGAAAGAAAGAAGAAAGAAAGAAAGAAAATAATATTTATTGACACAGTCACGAACAATGCACACAATAACATAAAAAAAGAAAGAAAAAAACACATTGGACAATAAACAAACTCATTGTGTGCCCCACGGCTGTGCCAAATGGCCCAGTTCAGCTAAAAGCCAGACAACTGGTAAGCTGCCTGGCGCTGGTTTTCAACTGGACCAGGAGGTGAGTGTCACGGATGCAAACCAGTTAGCAACAATGCAACAATCAGCATACGAATGAAGTATCCAGGACTTCGAATCCTCAAAACTAGGAACACGGTACAATACTAGTGTTTACTACTGTAACGGGTGTAAACCGGGCTTTATTTGGTTTGTGTCCGGTTATGTCATCGTGCGAGTGAAATATATTGTCGGGTGATGTAGAGTGCATTACAACATGTATTGCAGTGTATGTATCGCAACCGTAAAGTAGAACTGATTGTGGAACTGTGGAATCTCACTCGAGTGCTGGCCATTCTTAGCGACACATAACATTTTCGGTTTTTATTGGTAGAATAAAGATAAACCTATTTGTTGGTCTGTTTTAAATCCTTTCATATTTTGAACATAATATCGATCATAACGTGATAATGTCATCATTTTGTCGTGTAAAGACATCATATTTTTTCCATTGTAAACAAGTTTTAGTGAATAAAATATAACAATAGTTCTTTTATTCAATTTTGATATAAATACAATAATACACGTTGTTACTCTAATTTTCACGAAATGCACACAGTGATATTTTTATCCGGTAACACTTTATACAACTTGGGAATTGTACTCTAAAACTGCACTCTCATCAACCGCCCTAAAAACCAGTAGATTAACGAGAAAAACACACATCCAAAAAACATTATCTTACTTCGAAAGTATTCGCGTAAATATAAATGAATTTCTTGTTGAATGGTATACAGTAAGTTAAAAGAGAAACAAAAATACTAACGAGTGTATGCAAATCTATTTCCTGAAGTTTTTAAAAAGTATATAATATGTAGTATATCAACCATCTAGTATCCATAACACAAGCCTCGTTGCTTACCACGGAACTAGATGGCGCTGTGTAATAATGTCCGGAAATATTTATTATTATTATTATTATTTTCTGTTTTGTATATCTTCAGGCCTGCTGCTGAAGCTGTAGTAGCATAGTGGTCTGACCAGTGATCTGGGAAATCAAAGGGGCTGTGTTAAATCCCAAGGCACCACTGACTTTTAGAAGTTAAGTGGGTACTTATCACGCCCTTAACATATAGCGCTCATATGGTGAAAGAAAACATCGTGAGCTTGATGGCGTGTGAAGACTGTCAACCAATATTTGGCTATCGTGGTGGACTATAGCCTCATCATCATATCAGCTAGATAAGCCTCCCCCAGAGATTTCCACAACGACCAGCCTTGGGCCACCTGCATCCAGCGGATTACAGCGACCTTTACCGGGTCGTCGGTCCCCCTTACTGGAGGCCTACCCACGCTGCTTCTTCCAGTTCGCGGTCGCCACTCGAGAACCTTTAAGCCCAAACGGGCATCCGTTCTTCGAGCAATGTCCACTGCCACTTCAGTTTGGCGATTCTTCGGACTATAGCCTAATCTCTCTTAAATGAGTGGTGACCCGTGCCAAGCAGTGGGATTGATGATTATTTTCAAGCCACTGAAAAACTAAAATACCTATAAAATGATTTCACATATTTATCAATAAATAAACCTCATACAAAGACAGCAGAATATTATCAACTATAAAAATATGTTTTCTAGATTAAAGCATAACTTGTAAATTTGATCCAGAGGACGATATGTAAATGAAAACATGAAAATGCAAGTAGTACAGTCCAAAGAAAAAAAACTGCTAACGGCTAGTGATGTGTATCTTCTCGGATTTTGAGTTGTCGATAAAAACATCGTATCATTATTAAGTCGAAACTTATTATTCAAAGCTCATTTGTATTCTATCCCTGATCTAGTTCATGGAAATATTTGCGTTGAAATCTTAATTCAGAGATATGTATACTATAATTCGTTAAATTCTGTTTTTCCAGAGTTATCTAAGCCTGAGCTGATTAGGGTTTAAGAAACAAATTCAAATCATTATTTATTTAGTAAAAATATGAGGTAATAAAAAATCCGAGTATAATCTAGAAAAGTTGAGCTACTTATTTTAAATAAGGTTATTTTTTATACCTCAGCGGTGCCCAACAATGTTACGGCTCGCCTGATTGTAAGCAGATACCATATGAATATATGCCTATGCACGTTTGGCACACCAGAGGTATCACTCTCACTATATAATTATTTGTAATAATTATATAAATCAAGACAACACACACACCAATCGGCTTGTGACCACAGATACTGTAAGAGATCCAAAACTTCGGTAATAAATTATTTCTATACCACGATAAAATCCATAAAAAGTAGTTTTATTTCCAAGCTTTGCGAAACACATCGCCAAGCGCTTCAGTAGACGACCCATTTAGTCCAGCGGTAGTTAACACTGCCTTCTGTGCTATGGGTCCCGGGTTCGAATCCCGGTAGGGGCAAATGTTTGTGTGATGAGCATAAACATTTGTATCTGAGTCATGGATGTATCTATGTATAATATGTATGTATTTACAAAAAAAAAAAAAGTATATATGTAGTATATCAACCAACTAGTATCCGTAACACAAGCCTCGTTGCTTAGCTCGGCACTAGATGGCGCTGTGTCATAATGTCCAGAGATATTTATTTATATTTATTTATTTAGTATAGAACTAACACACCACTTCATAATCGATTAGTACAAACATAATTATATATCGATAATTACACTCCCATCACTACCGCTACAGACCTGATGTATGCTAAGTTATTCAAGCTCTAGTAACGGCGTCTTCAGCCTTATTAATGTTCGATTCTAGAAGAGAATATTCTCGAACACTGGGTCTTTTTGCAAGGAGGGTAGTACAAGATAAGCTGACGGATATAGTGGAACCCTGAATATGTGGCTCAGACGTGACATGTTAGACAGACAGTTTTGTTTGACTAATGTTGTTGGTTTAAGCTAAAAATATTTTAGGGGCAATTTTATTAATATGGAGGAACTGTAGACATGTTACGCAAGAAATGTTGTAATAATAACAATAATAAATTCTTTATTAACACACAGAAACGGAGTACAAAAAAGATGTCCAAATTAATATACAAGAAGAAGATTAATTATGAAGAACAATTTCAGTCTCCTGCTGTACTGGCAGGAGACTGATATTGTTCTTCATAATTAATCTTCTTCAAGAAGAAATCTTATACAAGAAGAAGATTAATTATGAAGAACAATTTCAGTCTCCTGCCAGTACATAAAATGTGTCCACAGGCACAAATCGAAACTCCAAACTGCTACTGAGAACTTCATAGAAAAACCCAATAATACTTTGCTCGACCTGGGAATTGAACCCACGGCCTCTTGCTTGGCAGTGACACTGTTCGACCACTCGACCAGCGAGGCAGTTGTACCTACCTATACTGTGCTGTAAGTACGGGTAACCTTCCAGTGACTCATTAAAATTAATCTTTCACATTTAGTTAAGCTACAATAAGAAAATAATCTCAGAGAGCGATGGAGAGGGCTATGTTAGGAGTTTCACTACGTGATCGAATCAGAAACGAGGAGATCCGTAGAAGAACCCGGGTCACTGACATAGCCCGAAGAATCGCCAAACTCAAGTGGCAGTGGGCAGGGCACATTGCTCGAAGAACGGATGGCCGTTGGGGCTTGAAGGTTCTCGAGTGGCGACCGCGAACTGGAAGACGCAGCGTGGGTAGGCCTCCGGCAAGGTGGACCGACGACCTGGTAAAGGTCGCTGGAACCAGCTGGATGCAGGTGGCCCAAGACCGGTCGTTGTGGAAATCTTTGGGGGAGGCTTATGTCCAGCAGTGGACGTCCTCCAGCTGATATGATGAAGAAAATAATATCAGTAAACCTGCATTTTTTTTAGATTTTTCTCCTCGTCCTCCTTCTCTTGTCGAAGTTTACGATTGCCAAGTTACAGACGACCTCAATTAGTTCTTATTAACGATATCCCTATACTTTCTATACCTGTTTGGAAACCTTTACCAACAAAATCTAAACGCAACATTTAAAATGTAAATCAAACTATGTACATACTACTAATTTTACAAGGAATTTACCCATAATTGTAGTAGTAGAATTTACCAATCAGTAGAGATTCTAATATCAATTTTCACTCTAATATCAATGAACACTAGAAATCAATTTTCATTTACGAAATTTTGCTTTGACGTCTATATACGAAAACTTGTATAACAAAAACAGAATGCAGTATAAAGCAATCAAGTTGAACGTCAACACAGTCCATAAGTCCACTTCAAAGGTAAAATTTCCCGCGTGGAAAATTACAATTAACAATTTGCCGCTGTTATTTTTTATTTCCCCAAATTATGGGTGCTACGGACATTCTGTGTCAATTTATCAGCACGTTCCGTTAGACGCCCGCGCGGTGTTTTTGTTTTTAATTAATTAAAAGAAATATTGCTGTTGCATTTTCAAATTTGTCGTGAATAATATGTATTTTTTATATGTTGCATTGTTTGTGTTTGTATTTCCAAAGGTACATAATTCATATCCATACAATCTATACTTCCCTCTTACTAATATTATAAATGCGAAAGTGTGTCTGTCTGAAGATTAAATTTGGTATGAAGATAGTTTGGGTTCGGGCAAAGGAAATCCAGACATTATTACACAGCGCCATCTAGTTCCGTGGTAAGCAACGAGGCTTGTGTTACGGATACTAGAGGGTTGATATACTACATATATATACCTTTTTTTTTGTAAATACATACATATTATACATAGATACATCCATGACTCGGATACAAATGTTGATGCTCATCACACAAACATTTGTCCCTACTGGGATTCGAACCCGGGACCCATAGCACAGCAGGCAGTGTTAACTACCGCTGAGCTAATCATCCCTTAAAAGGGCGAAAAAGCAGTGTAACTTAGTATGCGGCATCGATCACTTCTTAAAATTGGAGTTTCACAAAAAGTCATAAATAAGCAGATTAATGAAAAAGCAGATTGGATAAAATCCCTAATTCAACGCAGACGAAATCCCGGGCAAACGCTAGTTATCATGTAATTGAGTAAATTCGAAAATACACTAATTAATGTTTTTGATATAGTTGATTTTACCCTTTAGAAAAGCACTTTGCTTGACCTAGATCGAATGGAAGACCTATTGAATAAGATTATATTAAATAACAAAATAACTAAAATAAATTTATCAGTTATGTGGCTATATGGTTATAATAAATTTATCAGTGTGTAAAACTCAAGCAACACCACGTATAATACTGACGTTAATGGTTAAATCTCATTTGCCCATCATTTTACTTGTATGTATAATATTAACACACCGCTTTTCACCGGTAGAATATTTGTAATTCCCTTAGGAAAACTTAGCAGCAGTCCTATCACTCTAATAAATCTAAATAGTAATACTATTAAAGGAAGCTAAGAGAATGAAGTAACGTTAAAGAACGCTAATCATCATCATCATCATCATCATCATCAACCCATTATTGTCCCACTGTAGGGCACGGGTCTCCTCTCATTTTTGAAAGGGATTAGGCTATATAGTCCACCACGCTAGCCTACTGCGGGTTGGTAAACTTTACATGCCACCGAAAAATCTCTCAAGCATACAGGTTTCCTATCGACGTTTTCCTTCACCGCTTGAGCATATGATAAATACGCACATAACTTCCGAAAAGTCGAGGCTTGAACTCGAGATCTTTGACATGTCAGTCCACTGGCCATACCACTAGGCTACCACAGCTCGCTAATACGAATAGTAAAATGATAGATGTTGCAATCATGACTATATTAAATGGCCAGCCATCAGCGGTCACGGCGGCGTCGTTCTATTGTTTGTGATGACGTTTATTTGTTGCGAACCCTCTTGTTGATATTATTCGCAAACGGATATTAATATTACTGACATACTGAAGTTGCTGTAATCCAGCTTGCAGGCTTTCCGAAAAAAAAATTTTACCCTTTCAAACATTGGAGAATAATATTATTAAGAGCTGTACTACAAATTAACTATTTGATTACTGAATCGGTCCTATTCATAATTATTGGTTTAGGTTAGAACTGTGACCACAACGCCAGAACCAAATCGGTCCTATTAAGCTTTAAAGATCTAACAGTATAGTATAATTGATTTATTTGATGAGCAAATTTAGTGTGCAATTCAGTATTTTGGTGGTAATTTCGAATATTTTGATTGAAAAAAGGGGATTTACAGTTAAAGTATTAAATACCACCCATAAATAAATATTAAATATAAATAAATAAATATTTTCGAGACATTATGTTACAGCGCCACCTAGTTCCGAGCTAAGCAACGACGCTTATGTTACGAATACTATATAGTTGGTTGATATGGAAAGAAAGAAAGAAAGAAAGGCTGTGTTAACTACCGCTGGACTAATTGGGACAATTATCTCGGATTCAAATAGATCAAACGCATTGAATTTCGTACGTCGTAAGACGTGTGAGTACCTTACTTATTTGTCATAATTCTCTAGCCGCGCAAAGATTTGATGAGTACCTCTCATTGCAGGTACCTCGTTTGCCCGCCAAACGTATCAACTGTGTGTCTCACATCGGAGTGTGACGCAATTCACTTTTCCTTTATTATATCCGCCATTGTGAGGGGAATCGACGGCGATTACAACAAAATGTTGTCCATCCAGCCTTCATTAAGGTTTGCCAGTACATAAAATTTGTCATTGTACTATACGAAGATATTTGCAAGAAATTATATTATGAACCTAGTGCTACATACTAGTCGAATCCACTGAGATTTCGATCTACTTTCACCTTGTTTTCTAAGGTCTTGCTGGTTCTCAAAAAGTGATGGGTAACTGATGAAGTATTGATTAATCCGATCGGATTAATCATATTAAACGAAACATGATTAGTAACTAAATATGAATGGGTCTAAAATGTACACTATAATGTGTTCTGGTATTTAATATGCGATGGAATACAGTAAAACCGATGTTTAATATAATAATAATAATAATAATTTGTTTATTAAATAAAAGTGCTGTACATTTTAACAATAGATATCTTACAATTAAATATAAAAGATTACTTATGATATGCCTGAACTAGGTTAAACCTGTGTTTTAGGCTAAGAATAATACAAATATTTTAATTAAATTTAAATTAACAAATTTATAAGCTTATATTGTTTAATTCAGAGTAAAGTACTACATAATAATGAAACTTAGATTTAATGTCAAGGCATTTATTTACATACTACGAGTAGGTTTTCTGTTTGCTCGTATGTAATGTTTTTTAAATGTTGACTTAATAAGTTCTTACATCTAGAATAATTTAATTTATAAATACTAAGTTCTCTATTTAATCTATTGTACATGAATGGGCCTAGAAACGTAAAGAATCGATTTACAAATACATATTTTGAGGTTGTTTTTGTGGTACAGACTATATCGAACCGTCTCTTGTTAGTAATGTCAGCATTGTAGGTAAGCATGGAGTGTTGTTTTAGTATTATGTGCAAAATAAAAAGTTTACGAACAGTCAGCACGTTGCAGGATTTATATAAGAGTTCCGTGGGAAAGAAAAATTGATGGAAATTGGCTACTTTCAAAATTGCTCTCTGAGCTAAACATACTTGCTAATTACACTCCGGTTAAAAAAATTTATAAAAATAGTTAAACCCGTTATCATATCAAGCAAAGTGCCTAAAAGTGAACATGAACTCATAAACTAACTGTA
The DNA here is from genome assembly GCA_905163465.1 of Craniophora ligustri. Lineage (NCBI taxonomy): Eukaryota > Metazoa > Arthropoda > Insecta > Lepidoptera > Noctuidae > Craniophora > Craniophora ligustri. Next base: position 2,730,845 of record LR990963.1, read on the forward strand.
TCAGTGTTATTATCAGTTTTTGATGACTACTTAATATAAAAAACAATATCAAATGTACAGTGCAGTGTAACCACATAAACAGTGACTTTTTTCTAATAAAACTAAGTGTAAAGTGATTTAGACACTCTTAAAACTCATAATCATTCGCTCAGTATGAAAAAAGTTTAAAATTTAAATGATGTAACAAGTGTAAAAGCATTTTTTTTCAAAAGTAACAAAACGAGAATTTCGTTTTTTATTTAAATTGCATTTGTTATTGTGACGACAACGCCATCTACCAGTAACCATTGTATCCACCACGCACTTAATGTTGCCAAGTAACGATTAGTGTTATTCAGAAAAAAAAAAAGTCACCATAATTAATTACTGAGATTAGTGACATCTATTGTCACAATAAAACACTAATTCAAAATAGCTCCTAATAAGATCGCTAATTTTGTCACGATTGCTAAATCTCAAATGGCTGAACGCTGAGCAAACTATCTTGTTATCGCCTAAGTCCATGGTTCAAATCCCGCCATATCATTTCAGTTTTTGCTAATTTCTCACAAAACTAACATGAATTTCTTGGAAAATATAACGTTCCGTCGCACAAACCGCATCAGAACTGCATCGAGTGATGATGATGAAAGTAACTACAATTTCACAAACATTGAACTACTCTTCAAATAGTGCACCAAATATGTCGGACGACGAAAGTGTTGACCAGATAGTATTACTGAAAACTGAAATTGAAAAACTGAAAATTGAATTGAGTTCCGCATGCAAAAAAATTGAAATGCTTTCTCTTGAGAATAAAAATTTACAAAAAAATAGTGAAGAATTTGAAGGAAAAAACGAAATTTAAAAAAAAGAGAATAAAAATTCAATAAAGAAATCCAAAAAGAAGTCTAATAGTAGCACAAAACCATTAAGTTCCCAAAAACGCACCTCTGAAAATACAAAAAATAATGGCCCGCCTTCCTCATATGATGTTGAGAACATTAATATAGATGTCGACGGATGCTTAACAACCACTTCTCAAGAGTTAGTGCAAAGAACACAGCAACATAGTTTTTCAATGGATTCTACTAAACAAAAAATATGCATACTAAGTGGTGAAACCTCTAACAGAATATACAAATTTATAGAGAGAACACGTTTATCGAAGTATCTAATTTGTCATTATCGGAAGCCTAAATGTGGCCTCAAAGTTATAATAGACAATATTGATAAAAAAGTTGAAAACTTTACACTGTCGGATTTTTGTATTATCCACATAGGAGAGGAAGACTTCAGAAGCACGTATAATTATATCGAATTAGTTACATATATTCGTGAAAAACTATTAAATTTAAATCACACTAATTTCATAATAATATTACCAACTTTTAAATATATGGTCGGAAAAAATATCATGTTTAACAGCAGAGTTGATACTTTCAATAATCTTCTTTTTATGGATATAGAATCATATAAATATGCGTATGTTTTGGATTCTAATCTTAATTTACCATATACTTACAGTACTTATAATCGTAGACATAGCACTTTAAATAACGAGGGATTAAGGACTGTGATATCAGATTTAGAAGATCTTGTCTTATCCATTAACAGTCAGGGCACGACACACTCGAAGGTTGACTGTATCCAAAAAGATTTAATGGACTCCCAGTTTTTTCTATAATTATCTATATATTCTACATCAAAACATAGCAGGATTAATAAATAAACAAGACTTACTGACTATAAAACTAGAAGAATTACATAATAGTGGAACTATTATCGATATTGTCTGCGTAACAGAACATTTTGTAGAATCAGGTCATGAAGATTTGATGCAAATACCCAACTTCCATTTAGCTACATATTTTTCGCGGTACTCAAAACGTGGAGGTACTTGTATTTTTGTTAAAGCAGGATTGCAATACAAGGTATTATCTGATGTAGCCAAGCAATCAGTTTCAGGAGTTTTGGAATGTTGTGCCATAGAACTCCAAACTTATAATATAGTCATTGTATGCGTCTATAGAATACCTAAGCATAACTACTCAGTATTTTATGAAAGATTAGAAAATATCTTGAATAAAATCTGTTCCTCAGCAAATAAAAACATAACCTTAACAGGAGACTTTAATATCAACGTCATAAATAGAAATAGAATTACATTAGAATTTGAATCTTTCCTCGCTCAATATGATTTAAAACTCGCACTTTATAAACCTACTAGACTTAGCAGTAATACCTGTATTGACAATTTCGCACATAGTTACAGAAGAGAGTGCAAGGCCGATATAATTGATCTAATTCTGTCAGATCATACCTCACAAATACTTAAAGTACCCATAAAAAAGACCTGTAATTTAAAATTTTGGAAACTTAAAAAACAAGATATATCTTTAGAAAACTTAATTAAATTTAAAAACTATTTGCAATGTTTATCTTTTACAGAAGTATTTAAAATCACAGATGCTAATAAATCTTTTGACAATTTTCTCGAAGACTTTTTACTGCTATACAAATTATGTTTTCCAGAAAAAACTATAACTATTAAATGTAGTAAAAAAACTAAATGGATATCTCGTGGGATTAAGATATGTAGCCAGAAACAAAGAAAATTACTTTGGAATTATCGATTTAATAGAAATTCGGATACTAAAATTGTCCTTAAAAATTACACTAGACTTTATAAGAAAATTATAAAATTTACGCAAAAAGCTCAAAATACCCATTTCATAAACACTTCTCAGAATAAATCAAAAGCTGCTTGGCAAGTTATTCATAAAACCAAGCAGTGTTTGCCGGAAGAACAAATAATGAGTATAAATAGAAACAACTTAACTTTTACACACCCAACTGACATAGCAAATAAATTTAATAATTATTATATCGATACAATTGAAAATCAAATTAATGTTGACGCACCACAAGTAAATATTATTGACAACTTAACCACGCAATCTTTATTTATGCTCCCAATTTCTAATTCTGATATTGTAAAAATTATTAGTAACCTTAAAAACACGAACACTGTCGGTTATGATGGCATTAGTACTGTAGTATTAAAATATGTGAAAGAAATTATAGCACTCCCATTAACACATATTATTAATTTATGTATAACTGACGGTATATTCCCCAATAGTTTGAAAAGAGTAATAATTAAGCCTATATTTTAAAAAAATGATAAAACAGACATTAAAAACTATAGACCTATTGCTAAAATCCCTATCCTCTCTAAAATATTTGAGAAAGTTATCTATAACTCGATATATGCTTACTTTGAAAAAAATAATTTGTTTTCAAATGAACAAAAAGGATTTAGAAAGAATAATACTATTAACATGGCAATGTATGATCTTCTTCTTAATGTTATTAAATCGGTTGATAATAGAAATCCAATATGTGCTCTATATACTGATATGACGAAAGCTTTTGATTTCGTAGACCATAAGATACTACTGCAAAAATTATATCGATACGGCATTAGAGGAAATGTCCTTAGTCTGATAGAATCATATCTAGATAAAAGGTTCCAGTGTACGGAAATATCTAGATTATGTCCTAAAACCAAATTACAAGTATTATACACTTCAAAACAGCGAGAGCAATTCGGAGTGCCCCAAGGCAGTGTATTAGGCCCTCTGCTGTTTTTAATATATATAAATGACATACCCAAAATAATAAATCAAAAAATGGTTCTTTTCGCAGACGATAGCACAGCAATTATAGAATGTAAAAACTTTAATAATTATGAAAACGATATTAATAAAACTTTAAAAGACATTATAATCTGGCTTAAAAATAATAACCTTGTGATAAACTTAAGTAAAACAAAAATCATGCACTTTCGTCAGCGCCGCGAAAATCCAATCTTAAATATTAACTTTGAAGGTCACAAAATAGAAGAAGTTCGCGATACAAAATTCTTAGGTATTACAATTGACAATAAGTTGACCTGGAACTCACACATCGAAGATGTATGTAAAAAACTTGGTAAAGCTTCTTACCTACTATTTCAACTCGCTAAGAAAGTTAATATAGACACTCTAATTACAGCATACCATGGTTTAGTCGCATCTATTTTGAGATATGGTGTAATTTTTTGGGGACAGTCAACTGAGAGAGAGATGGTGTTTAGGATGCAAAAACGATGTATTCGATCAATGTGTGGCTTAAAAACCACTGACAGTTGTCTGCCATATTTTAAGTCTTTAAAAATATTAACACTGCCATGCATGTATATAATGGAAACTGTGATATTTGTAAAAACTAACTTACATTTATTTGAAAGTGTATCTGCCGTCAGAAAAATTCCGATGCGTACTCAATATGTTAATAAACTGTGCCAAGTTAGATGTAAAACCTCTCTAATGCAGAAAAGTTTTTTTGGTATTGCTCCCAAAATCTTCAATAAAGTACCGAATAATATTAAAAGCATGCCTTTAATAAAACTAAAAAAATACATTAAAAAAATACTAATAGAGAAATGTTACTACAAAATAGATGAATTCTTTAATGACTCTGAATTATCATAATTGTTATTAATATTATAGTGCATGCTTGCAAAATTTGTATGCTTCATTAGCAAAACATAGCGTTCTGTTTATTTCATAAGACCTTTGTATGTATGCTACCTATGTTTTACAAATAAAATATTTGAATTTGAATTTGAATTTGAATTTGAATTTGAGCTCTTTCAAGTGGAAGAATGTTTGTTTTTGGCGCTCCGCCCCACGAAGTGATGCAGTAACTAATTATTGATTGCCCTAAAGCCAAGTAAACTTGTGTAATCAATTTCGAATCCGCGATAGTTCGTAGTTTTTTGAATACATAAATTAATTTCCGCATTCTTTTAATCATGTAATCAATGTGTTGTTTGAAGGAAAGAGTGTCATCAATAATAACCCCTAGGTATTTAATGTTACATGTTTTAAATATATTAGGGCAATTACACATGCCGACTGAACGGTTTTCGCAATGATGTGCGTAGAGGTGAGGGTTAGTTATATTAAATTGAGGCTTACGCATAGAAAAGTGAATATATTTTGTCTTGTCAGCATTTAAAGTTAGTAAATTATGTTTAAGCCAGTTATTTACATCATTAAAACCTAGTTGAGCGTTCTCATAAAGTTCGCTGCTGGTTTTAGCAGTAAAAATTATCGCCGTATCATCAGCGTACGAAACAATCTTGCCATGTTCAATATTTAGATTACATAGGTCGTTAATGTAAATCAGGAATAGGGTAGGGCCCAGAATACTGCCCTGTGGGACTCCAAAACTAGTAGTTTTTTGATCATCGCTAGTAATGTTATCTATTTTAACACACTGGAATCGATCGTTTAAGTAGTCAGAAAGGAGTTTTAGCGGTGTACCTCTGATACCCATATTCTCTAATTTGTCAACGAGCCTAGGAATTGACACTGTGTCAAAAGCCTTTGCTAAGTCAAGAAAAATGCCCAAGGACTGGTTTCCTTTGCCAAGTTCTTGCGTTATATAATCTGTCAGACTATGTACTGCATCGGCGGTGGATAACTTGGCTCTGAAACCAAATTGTGCAGGAGAGAGGAGATGGTATTTTTCTAAGTATTTAATCAATCTATTGTTTATGATTTTTTCTAGTATTTTTGATAAAGACGTGAGTATTGATATAGGTCTATAATTTGTAACTAGAACTTGTCTCCAGATTTAAAGATAGGAATCACTACTGCTTTTTTTAGGCATTTAGGAAAAACCCCTGTAGAAAGACAAAGTTGAAAAATATGCCTTAAGTGGGGTACTAAAATATATTTAAATAGTTTAAGAGTCTTATTACTAATACCATCCCATCCAACCGCACAATTGTCCTTTAATCCTGAAATGATACGGGAAATTTCGTCTTCATCTGTATCTAACATAGCAAAAGATTTCAGACTACAGGTTGTAGCCGGTTGGGTACAATATTGTTTCGCAATCTGTTGAGCTAAGTTTTTCCCTACGTTTACAAAATAGTTATTTACGTTATTAACCGATAAAACTGGTGAGGTATTAGTGTAAAGTAAGCTCGAATTCGATTCATGCTGTTTAGTAATATATGTGACATTTTTATATGTTTCCAGAGAAGCTTGCTATTGTTACCTGCTTTGTTCAACTCACTTTTGTCGTAATCAGTCTTCAATTTTTATAGAAGATTATTACAAAAATTGCGGTATCTTTTATAGGTCTTTTCAAGTATTGGGTTATTCGGGAATCTTCTAGAACTTAGATGAAGCTTATCTCTATGTCTAATACATCGGACGAGGCCAGGTGTAATCCATGGTTTAATATTATCCAGTTTTTTATTGACTGTGCAAACAATTGTGTTATGTAATACTGCTTGTTGCACCTGTTGTATGAAATACGATAATGATATATTAGCGTCAGCAGTTTCATAAACTGGGCTAAAGTCATTGCATAAATCATGTTCGAGTTTATTTATGTTTAATTTGGACTTTGTGTGGAAACGATTATGCTTAGGCAGCGTTAAATTTATGGTTAGTAGGACAGCGTGATGGTCAGTGATTGTTGAGTTAGTAACAAGAGTAATATTAGATAAATTCGATTTAATCATCATATGATCAAGACAGGAACCACTCTGGTGTGTAGGCAAAGTATGTGCAGGGAGGAGCCCATGATATGAACACAAGTTTAGGTAATCTTGGGTTCCTGCGTCGCAGGTGTCAGCATTGATGTTTATATTTATGTCACCTGTTAATATTATATTTTTAAATGAGCTTAGTGCGCTCAATGTCTGGTTCAGGGAATTGTGAAATGACTCTAAGTTTCTTACGGAAGGGGATCTATATATAGCAATTATCACTGTGGTTGTGCCTAATTTAATAACTAAGCAATTACTTGCGCAGTCTACTAACGATGGTTCCTCAATTGTGACCTTTAATGACTCCTTAGCATAGACTACCACACCGTCATTTTTATTGTGGTTTATTGTGCTATAGTATAAATTGTACCCCGGTAATACCGGGAGGTTATTGTGTCGGTTTGTTAGCCAGCACTCGGTTAGTACTATTATATCACAATCCAGGTTTAGTCTATGTCGAAAAATGTTAAAGCTATCTATATTCTTATATATGCTACGAATATTTTGATTAATAATGGTTAATGAATTTTGATACTCGGATAAATATTGTCTGCAGTCCTCAACCTCACACGAATAAGACTTTGTTAAGAATACATCATCAATTTCGGTAATTAAATTTACATCCATAGTCGGTAAACAATAAAATAAAATTAAGTCTAATTATTAAAACAAGTATGTGGCGCTCTTAGGCGCCCTCATAGTCTATGGAGTTAATATACCTGTATTCGGCAGCTTTTTTAGCCAGACACTCGGGGTCTCCCGTCTTGTGGTCAGCTGGTTTTTTAAAACGCAAGCATGTTGCGCATTTTGGAGCAATTGTTTTTTTCGGGCATTCTTGGATTGAGTGCCCTACCTCACCGCAATGTCCACATACAGGAGTCGTGGTTTTGCAAGTCTTGGCTGCATGACCGTACTGCTGGCACTTGTTACATCTAGTTACCTGGGTATAGTCTCGTACAGGGCAGGACGTCCAGTTTATAAATAATCTGTCCTGTGTAATGAGAGCCTTGCGATAGACGGCTGGTACTTCAAGAATATAATTGCAGTTCTCAGCATCTTTTTTGCCGGATTTATGGCTTAACTTTATTGAGGACAAAAATGTATCTCGGGACGTGGATGGTAACTTCTCGGCTAAATTTTGTTCATAAATACATTTATAAACCTCGTCCTCAGCCATTGATACCGGAACTCCTATTATAATAATGCGGGGTTTGCGTTTCATGGGCTCATCGATAGTAAGACCTGCAGTGGCACGCTGGACTGTTTGCTTAACTTTTTCTAAGTCATCTTTAGTCTCAGTGCTGATTATTACTCCCCCTCTCCTAATTTTGCGAACTCCTCTGACCTTAAGCTTCATTTCCTCAGGGCAAATAATTTTTTGGACGATGTTCTTAGTTTCGTCACTTGTCTTTGTGCTATCACTGGGGTAAATTACGACAGAGCTTATTGGGGAAGGAAGAACAAAGTTGTTGGATGTTTTCTTTACCATATCCGTAAAAGATGAAGGACTTGGTGGTGCTTGCTTTTTAAAAGACTCCTGAATAGTCTGCTTGATCTCGTTCAAGCCAATAGCCAGGTCTCGTTCTTTGGACAGTGTTTTCAGGGCAGCGTGGGTTTGTACCGCTTTCTGCTTCAATGACTGGTATTGAACAGCCATTTGTGCAACTCCAACTGTCCAACTTTACGGCACAGGTTGTTTATTTTTAACTTCTGGTCGGAATTGAGTTTACCGTCAGAAGCAATAGAACAGACCTCGTTCAAACACTGCTCTATAGACCCCATCCAATTTTGTATCTCTGGTGTTGAGATAACTTCGAGTTTCTCGTCTTGATCCTGGTCCTTGGTCACATTTTGGGGCCGTGTCGGCGTCGGCGGAGGGGTGCGGCGCGTCACCCCACTCCGATTGAAGGGACTGCCTTCCATATTTTAATACCTATTCACTAATTGGTTATGTCCATTATTTAACACTAATCAATAATTGTATTTTTTATAAAACGATAATGCACTTAATTAACTAGGTCACTTATGCAATTGTTAATTTATTTAAAGTTATTTTTGCATCGATGGGAACGTCTGTATTCGTTGAAAAGCGAAGCGAAGAGGATCATGAAGTCATTTGTACGCTTAGGTTAGAAGTAAGGTTATTCGGTTGTTTAAATCTTACCGAACATAATGGGTTTTGTTAATTGTACAATATACTTTGCTTCCTAAAATGTGGTATGAAAGTTTGTGTATTTAACGTATTCTCGACTGATATTTGTTTTACTATATTCATCATGCCATATTCGTTTTCGAACAATTTCTTGACCGAATGTACATAGTATATGACACAAAATGCTCTAAATACAGTGCCGCCCATTCCGAATATATCTCACTGTGTACGTATATATCTAGCTAAGTGCTTGAAATTTATTACCCTGAACAGGCTAATGCATTCAGCGATCTCTCTCCGATCGGAAATATGTTAGAGGACACAGGCCAGTAGACCATTTATTTCCACTAGGAGACTTCGATTCAGTCCTCCTATTTCAACGTTGATTGGTCTACTGTCAATTTTACGGGACAAGAAATAACAAAATACTTCAGAGTTTTAGATGAGTAAGATTTACTCTTTTATTTAATTGATATGTTTAACCCAAGATTGCGTTAATCCTAGCTAAACATGTTTCAACTGGGTTAACAATCTTTCTGGACCCTAAAATGACCAAAAACCAAGTAAATCTTTGCTCAATCTATCGTATTTGATTTTGATTGGCAGTCGCATTTTGATTCCTAGACCTATAGCTACTAGGTTTTTATTTACTTAGTACTTAATTGCCTTAAACGATAGGCTGATTTATTATTTTATTATTTATTTATTTAAATGCCAAGTACCTAGTCAAATTTCGATTAAAAAAAACTGTAGCCATATTTTTATACTGAACAAAAAATCAATTAACAAACAGAGAAAAACATTGCTTGGATGCAATCTTACTTTCGAATTGACGTTGCTTATTTACATCTATACATTATGTCATTGCAGTAAATTTTAAAGCTTAGCTGAACTGTTTTGTTTTAGCCTATTTTAAAATAATTAAAATCCACGAAACCATGCCTTGTAAATAGCATTGCAGTACCTATACAACTATCATATTTATCCATATTGGACGTGGACAATACATAAACTCCACTATAATTTCCAGTAAAACATTCCAGGCGTAACCATAAACCATTGAAGTGCGTATGTGACCCGAAATCACTGTATATCACTTCGGTCAGTGTATATATATATATAGCTAACTAAAGCTACCGGAATATGCAATACGTGCTTTGGAAATACATGTGGTGGGCAGGATTCCAAGTTAAATTGCCATAAGTCGTATGTAATAATAATTGCTGATAAGACTCAGATTCAAATAGACTCAAAGTTATTTATTTTTCGCGAATAAAATTGTATAAACAGATAATAATATGTCCAATGTCCATGTAGCTCAAACTTGCATGTTCCTGCTAACCATCATAATTAAGTTATATAATTCAATCTATTTTTCTAAAAGAAATAAGATCATAAAAAATAATTGAAAGCTAATATTTCAATTTGAATCTTCCCAAAAAAAAAAAAAATTATATTATTTTTATTCCACAAAGTAACCTCAATTGTCAGTTCTTTATTACAATAAATACATCAAGCGTAACCCTTTCCCAACAATACTTGAATTGCCCGGGCAATATCCGGAATGCCCGGGCAAAGTTTTCACATCCCGATCCCCAAAGTTCTATTGTGACTGAGTCAACAGAGTCTGATTATAATTTAAGATCATAACTGTGTATGTTAATTGTTATGGTAATTACTGAGGGTAAGAGGAAACGGGAGGGTAATTATTCACTTAGACGAACCCCAGTTATAATGGGAACACTTTTGTGTAGATAATAATATTAAATGGAGTTTTTTATTTAAATGATAATTCTTTCTGTAAAAAGATACTTATCATTTACTTCATATTACCTATTAAATACTATTAAGACCTATTATTTTGAACAGGAAAACATTGCGAGGAAAACTGCATGCTTGAGAGAATTTCTCGATGGTACCTTGGTGGACTATAGCCTAAAGCCTAATCCCTCTCAAATGAGAGGAGACCTGTGCCCAGCAGTGGGACAATAATGGGTTGATGATGATTATTATTAGATATTTCACTTTTTTACGTTTCTTCACGATGTTATCCTTCACTGTTTGATATTTGTTTTGCGATAAATACGCACGTTACTCCAAAAAGCCAGTGGTACGTGCTTTCGAGTTTGTACTCCAGACCTTTGATTTCACAGTTTACTGCTACCATATGAGTAGACCATCACAGCATCAGAATCATCACAGATTTTTTAGCATGTTGAATCTAAACTTCTGATGCCTCATCCTCTCATTTGTGTCTCATGTTAGACCTTTATTACACACTTTTTTATTATTTAGCAATGGTGGTCCCTAATGTACAGTAAACGCCTTTGAACACTCCATTCTTACCGGTTCAAAGTTATAAGGTACGGCCAATCTTTCCAAATAACCGTCAATCTCATCCTTCCATTCCGGTCTGATGATACAGTCGTCGCCCATTTTGTACACAGTATTTCATATTTCGTAAAATTTAAAAATTAAGTTCCAATGATTTTCTCGATCGATTTCAAAGATCGTTACTTAAAGCAAATCAAGATGACTGGATGCGGGCGGCATATAACCGGTCGTCGTGGCGATCCTTGGGGGAGACTGTTGGACATAACAGTGGACGTCAAACGGTTGAAATGATGAAAGCAAATCAACGTATTTCTAAAATATATTTTTTACACCATGGTCATTTGCAATAACAGAGGTATCGCTCGCTCGCTCGCGAATTTCTGATCCAGTTAAAACCTTTTTACTCCACTTTAAAGAACCCCAAAAAAAGGTTCCTTAAAATAGGGGAGTTACAACACGGTTAGGCTACGGACAGCAAACGTTATTCCTATGCTGTGAGAATAGTCACTCCCCTAACGAGTCATCATCATCATCAGCCCATATTCGTCCACTGCTGGACGTAGGCCTCCCCTAGTGAACGCCACAGCTCGATCATAAACGAGTCATAAATTCTGTATATTCATGTAAATGATTATAATTACCTTTATGCGCCTATTGCCATTTAAGTTATTTATTTAAGCCTTTAACTTGACAAGTGATCTTTCAACGGGATGGCTTCGAAACCGAATGTCTAACCCCCTTATCCCCGTATCCACATTACACCCACTATTTGCCAGTCACGTTTACCCATTCAAGCCCTGCGTACGCGTCAAGACTTCTGATTCCAACAATCACCGTGATGTATCACTGCGGTATGCTCCATGAGCTCGTTATGGCATATCAACTTTATCTGTTCTGTATAATGGGGTTATTTTTGCTTGCAAATCGTGGGCGATTTTTGATAGAAAATATATAAGGGCTGTCAATATATCTTAATACGAATAATAAGGTACATTACACTCTTTTCAAATTTATCTATTTATATATTTTGTATCCATTGTATTCATAATTGTTTTGTAATTATCGAAGACATACACTATTTTGCGACTTAAATATGACATTCATCGATAAAAAAAATATATTTATGTAAGACACTTGAATTTCTTCTTTTGTTGTTTGGCATTTTGTCTTGTGTTTTGATTATCAAGATAAATTTTCTTTCTTTCGTTGTTAAAGCAATCGCAGCACAAAGCGAAAACCAATTCAAATACTACGCTGAAATCAGGAATGCAATAACATTTCTCGGCCGTCTTTTAGTACGAAGCACCTGAGAAATGCAAATAATTCTGGCTCTTCTAGAATAGGACAGTGCATGACTAATTAAAACAGACTATTAATAAAATTTCACAGCAATCAAGCATTTCTCCAAATTAAATTAAAATGGAAAATATAAAGCATATTATATTTTCATCACATATGCACTCCTTGAAAGAGTAACCAGAGGTCATGTTAAACACAATATAAATAAATGCTTGAGCCCATTGCCCGAGATTGCATACGAGAGGAGCTCTCGTATGCAGATTTCCTCACCATGTTTTCCTTCACCGTTTAAGCATAATGTACTAAATACATTTAATTTTATATTTATGTACAAAAAACTGAACTACAAATATTTACTAACTCACAGTACTTAAGCTCCTGCTTACCCCGTTCACAATAATCAATTGGTTGCCTAATACCTGTCGTGGGCCTTGTTTCCAGGCCCGGGGATCATAAGGGCTTGGACCTCCCTAATTGGGGATCGAGGGGTATCGAGGCCGTTGAAATTTTGCGACCACTTTTAAAGCCCATCGAGCATCGTTCGTAAACTAGAAAGCTATAGGTAAAGGTGTGGTGTCAGTGTAAGTGAGTTAAGTTCTAATAAGATAAATATATAGAAGGTTTTTTGTCATACAGATTTATTACACTTATATAAGAAATCTAATACGTTAAGCTAAACATCTAAACGTGTAGTACGTTACAATAAAATTACTTGTTTAACGATTCTATTGAGGCAATGACATATTATTATATAGACACGTCATGCACGAACATTACGGCTATGAAAAATGGCGATAGCGACTAATTTGTGCGAAGAAAGGGAACGAATCATTTTTATCTTTCACTGTTGTAGTGTAATTTGAAAACACATGAAGGCATCTTATTCTCAGGAAGTATAAATTGTTAAGCACGAATTATTTTTACGGAACGTACCGTCGCAACTCGTACGAACATACGTCGATCACTAAGCGCGATCCCGGCAATTGCCTTGATTTCTTGTTGCTATTTTAGAGAGCGGGTAACGTATCTATAGTTTATATATCATTGTATCGAGGTAAATTTACAATAACTTTATTCGTAAAAGAAAAATGTTATCTAATACATATTTTTTATACCAGAAAGGTGACAAACGAGCTTACAGCGCGTCTAATGGTAAGCGGTTACCATAGCCTATAGACGTTAGCATCACCAGAGGTGTCGCTCACACGTTGCCGACCCTATAGAAACCGTTTTCATTCATTCATTCATTCATTTCAACCATTAGACGTCCACTGCTGGACATAGGTCTCCCCCAAGGATCGCCACGACGACCGGTCATATGCCGCCCGCATCCAGTGGATTTCAGCGACCTTTACCAATTCGTCAGTCCACCTTGCCGGGGGCCTGCCCACACTGCGTCAGAAAACGTTTAGGTTTCATAAAATATGAGAGTTACTTCAATAACAGCAAACGAATTTCTCATGCTGTCAGAATAGTCGCGCTCCTAACAAGCTTAAATAACCTTACTCACTCACAGAAACTACTATTGCTGTTTTACTGCTTCTGTAAGGCGGTGGTACTACGCCATACGGGCAGCTCAATTTGAGGAATAAATTAAAATTTAAAATCAGAAACTATTGATCGAAAACACCTGGTAGACAGTAAATATAGCTAATTATTATGAAAATTAGAACTCCTCTTTGTGTAAGTTCTCGCGGTTCCTTCCTCAAAAGTTCAACGCAAATAGGAAAACCTTGTTTGAATTTAACTGTACACGACTGTACATTAAAATAAAACACGCTACCTCCATTTAGCTCTGCGACATTTCATTTAAAAATAAGCTTTTAAAAACTGTTCTATTAGTTTAAACGGAGCCGAGTCCAACTTGAATTACAAATACACGTGTATTTTGAAATTAGTCGCTTTAACAATTTTGTTTCAGACTTGTTTACCTCCAGTTTTGTGTAAAACAAATAATAGTTTTCGAAAATTGTTTACGTTTTAAACCAGATTCATTATTATCAACCCAATTATTTTACAATTATGGGCAAAGTTATCCTCTCATTTGAGCCTACTTCCTCGCATATAGCCTACCACGCTAGCCTAGTGTGGGTTGACAGACTTTATCGATGACGTATGAAGATACGTCATCGATAAAGTCTTTCAACATGAAGTGAAGGAAAACATCGTGAGGAACCTATCATAGTTTCCTCACAATATTTTCTTTTCACCGTCCGAGCATGTGATAAACCAAATTGGCGTTATCGTATGTTATTGTGGACTTTTAACAAAATAAAGACAAAAGTTTAGACGTCTAACAACTAAATGGATCATTCATTCGACTAATTCCATTCAAGCCTAATATCGAACTTCATAACCTCTAGCTAAATGCCAAGCAATTGGGCCGATTGCAAGATAAAAAGTACATAAAAAAGAATGTGGTATTCAAAAGGTTATAGTGCTAAAAAGTACCTAAGGCACCAAACTATAAAATAGCACTTTAGCACTTATGAACCAGCCGTTTGATTAGGTAATATAAATGAGACACTGATTTGGTTTTACATAATATTATTTTATTCTAAGCCTACCTAAGTACATATATTTTATATTACAACAGATTACAGTTCTACATACTAAACATTTTATTCTAACCAATAGCAAAGGGGCGGTCGCACCCGCAGTTAAAGTAAATGTATCGCGCTGAGGCTATAAATATGGGTGACACATTGCATAGTGCTAGTTAGATGCGATGCGGCGCGCGCGCAGTACGCACGCGATGCCACAGTGCTCCCCCTTAAGCGAAGCGTACCGGTGGTTTGATGACGCGGCCTGAGCGCGATGCCTTGTTTACAGGAACTGTTGATATACCCGCGTCTGCTTCAGGTATGGTGAAAGCTGGCTTCAAACGGTCGATTGAGATCACTGCTTCTCGTCCCGGTAATTGCAGGGTGAAGGTTTTAGTATCTCTGCGTAAGACTGTATAGGGCCCCTCGTAGGGCGGCTGTAATGGTTTTTTCACTGCGTCAGTTCGCACAAAGACTTGCTTGCATGTTTGTAAATCTCGCTGAACAAACACAGGACGGTTGCTGTGATGCGCTCGCGTCTGTACTGGGCGTAAATTGCTGATGATTGTTCTCAGTTTTTCTACATAGCTGCTGTCCATGTTCACGGGGTTTGATGGCGTAAAGAAGTCACCAGGTAGTCGTAGGCTTTGGCCATATGTGAGCTCAGCGGCGCTGACATCTGTGTCGTTCCTGGTTGCAGCACGAAGTCCGAGTAGAATAATAGGCAATTCTTCAATCCAGCTATTTGTAGTGAGGCGGGCAGAGAGAGCAGTCTTCATACATCTATGCCAGCGCTCGATCATGCCGTTACTTTGCGGGTGATAAGGTGTTGTACGTATTCTCTTGATCCCAAACAGTCTGGTCAGCGCGGTGAAAAGGTGGCTTTCAAATTGTCTGCCCTGGTCCGTTGTCATTCGTGCTGGGCAACCAAATCTTGCTATCCAGCCCTCGTAAATGCAAGTAGCAACGGTATCCGCTGAGATATCACTCACGGCGTATGCCTCGGGCCAGCGCGTCGCGCGGTCAATCATTGTGATGACGTAACGATGTCCGCTAGGTGTTGTCCGTAGCGGGCCGACGATATCTACGTGAATGTGTTCGAATCGTTGTGATTTTTCAAATGTCGCTATAGCACTCGATGTATGTCGCTGAATTTTAGACCGTTGGCAGGGAATGCACGTTTGAACCCATGTTTTGGTGTCTATGTTCATGGACGGCCAGAAGTATCTGTTCTGCATCAGTTTTCTAGTGGTCCGTATGCCTGGATGAGTAAGTCCGTGAATAGCTTTGAATGCTACAATACGGAACTCTTGTGGTAGATATGGCCGGACATTCGCAGTCGAGGTTTCGCAGTATATTTGTTTAGATGTGCCGGGCAATGTCACCTTCTTAAGTTGTATGTTCGGCTGCCGTAAAAGTTCTTCAACTTGTTTATCTTTAGCTTGGGCCTGGGCTAGTGCTTCGTAGTCAATCGGGCTGGGGCAGTTGATTGCTTCGACTCGTGACAGCGCGTCGGCAACTATATTGTGCCGCCCGCTTATGTGTCGAATATCGTTCGAAAACTCGCTGATAAACAGTAATTGTCTCCGTCGACGTGGTGTCTCCGAGTCTGATGAGATCTTTTGCATAGCATAAGTCAGCGGCTTGTGATCGGTAAAAATGATGAGTTCACGACCTTCAAATATTTTTCTGAAGTATTTTACTGCCATGTAAATTGCTTGAAGTTCTCTGTCGAATGTCGAATAATTTTGTTGCGTCGGTGTAAACTTTTTTGAGTAATAGCCTAGGGGTTGCCATTTCCCGCCGACTCGCTGCTGTAGTACGGCGCCTGCACAGCGGTCGGATGCGTCACACATAAGTCCGAGCGAGACAGAGTGATTCGGATGCGACAAATAAGTGGTTTCTGTAATACATTTCTTGCAATTTTCAAACGCTTGAGATGTATATTCGTTCCACATTATTATTGTCTTATCACGCTTCTTTGTGTTATGTAGGTAAGTATGTAGTGGCGCTTGAATGGCGGCTGCGTTTGGAATGTTATCTCTGTAAAAGTTTAGTACACCGAGGAAGCGTCGCAACTCTTCGATGTTTTTCGGTTTCGGGTATTCACTGATTATCTTTATCTTGTCCTCAGGCGGCTTAATACCTTCTGGTGCTACTATATAACCCAGGAATGTCACTTGACGTTGGCCGAAAACACACTTTGAAGGATTTATTGTTATGCCGTACTCGTCCAGCCGTTGTAATACTATGCGAAGTTGTTTTTTGTGTGTATCCTCGTCTTCCGATGCGAGCAGGAGGTCGTCGATGAATGGGTAAACAAAGTCGAGTCCTCGTAACACTTCGTGAATAAACCGCTGGAATGTTTGTCCAGCATTCTTCAATCCAGGACACATTCTGGGGAACTCGAATAGACCGAAAGGAGTGATTATTGCAGTTTTCTCGACATCTTCTGCACGAACGGGCAATTGTTGGTAAGCACGATTTAAATCGATAGTGGAGAAGATTTGTTTGCCTGCGAGCTGGAAGGTAAAATCTTTGATCCTTGGCACGGGGTAACGGTCTGGTTTCGTAACGGAGTTCAGCCGTCTGTAGTCTCCACAGGCACGCAAGTCACCGTTTTTCTTCGGTACAATATGTAGCGGGCTAGACCATGGACTCTTGCTCGGTCTGCACAATCCCTGGCTAATCATGTTTTCGAATTCCTTCTTCACTCGCTCATAAAGGTGTGGCTGTATTGGTCGTGCTCTAGAATGGATGGGTGGGCCAGTGGTCTCGATAAAATGTTCTACCTTGTGCTTCGGGTTGAGTGTCATTGCGGATAGACGGGTGGTTCCAGGAAACTCGGCTAGTATGGCATGGTAAACTTGTTGTGAGTCGACGCTGCATATTGTAGGCGTACTTGTATAACGACCAGGAGCCTTTGAGGTTAACCTCGTAGTGTTGTCGATAAGTTGCTGCTTACGGAGGTCGACTAATATATTGTGATAGCCGAGGAAATCCGCTCCAATGATGGGTTTCGTAACGTCGGCGACTACAAACTTCCACTTGTATGGTCTGCGAAGATTTAAGTCGAGCTCTAAAGTCTTCTCGCCGTAGGTAGGTATGACTGTGTTGTTTGCAGCATATAATTGGTAGGGCAGTGGTGTGGATTTAATTCCTTTCCTCTTCGGTATGACGGATATATTGGCACCCGTATCTACCAAAAAGGTCATAGCTGTAGTCTTATCCGTGATAAACAGGCGGTAGGATTTCTTGTCGACGTTAGGTTCCGCCACTGCCAACGCCTCTTTTAGTTTTCCGTCAAGCTGTTGTTATTAAAACTACATGGCGTGGTGCATCGCTTTGCATTCTTGCCGAAACGTCGATGATAAAAACAGTACGGTGACGGGGTAGCCGAGCGAGAGCGGGAGCGAGACGTTGAATGTGTTCGGTACGAGTTGCGTCTGCAGTATCGCGGCGCCGTTGCGCGCGAGCAGTCGTTGTTGTTGTGACGGCACGATGTTTTTAATTCAGCGATCTCCATATGTAATTTCCTTATTTCGTCAACCAGGTATTGTATGCCCATAGTTTGATTCTGCGCTTGCGGATACGTGGATACTGCTGCTACTTCACTTGTTTGTTCGAGCATTTTATCGGCTAGCTTGGCTAGTTCATCAAGTGCTGTATCCTTGCTTATTGTGTCGCTTACTACAAGCACTGCACGGACATGTGCGGGTAGTAGATTCATCCACATGAGCCGAAGTGTATTATCGGGTACCTTATTATGAGCAAGATTACGCATGCGCCGCAGTAACTGGCTAGGCTTTTGATCGCCGAGTTCCATATCAGAAAGTAATTTCTGTAATTGCTTGCCGTCTGATTCTTCATAAACAGAAATAAGGCGATCTTTTATGGCGGTGTACTGATGATCAGCTGGTGGGTCGTATAACAGATCACATATTTGCTCGATATCCTCTTTTTGAAGCTGGGCGATGACCATCTGGGCTTTTTGCGCTTCACTTTTCTTGAGGTCCCTAGTTGCTGCTTCAAAACTAATAAACCACAGCCTAGGTTTATCGCGCCAGAAAGGTGGTACTCGCAGAGACAGGGATATACCGGCGATCTGCTGCGATGACACTAAAACATCTTGTGTCTCAAGGCTTGCCGCTGCTGCTGACTCCATATCTTCGCACTGTTTTAGCATATGTGTAGTTATTTTTTTCGGGGTCACCACTTTAGCACTTATGAACCAGCCGTTTGATTAGGTAATATAAATGAGACACTGATTTGGTTTTACATAATATTATTTTATTCTAAGCCTACCTAAGTACATATATTTTATATTACAACAGATTACAGTTCTACATACTAAACATTTTATTCTAACCAATAGCAAAGGGGCGGTCGCACCCGCAGTTAAAGTAAATGTATCGCGCTGAGGCTATAAATATGGGTGACACATTGCATAGTGCTAGTTAGATGCGATGCGGCGCGCGCGCAGTACGCACGCGATGCCACAGCACTATACAATAGCACCATGCAATTCGGGTCGTGGCAGTAAATTAAACTCTCAGCCTTATAAGATCCAATTGTTAGCACAAACGCTCTGGTTTATAAACACTGCCCTGAATGCATATGGATAACAGAGCTAAGTTATTTTATGATACGCCTGTAGTAAATAGT
The DNA here is from genome assembly GCA_905163465.1 of Craniophora ligustri. Lineage (NCBI taxonomy): Eukaryota > Metazoa > Arthropoda > Insecta > Lepidoptera > Noctuidae > Craniophora > Craniophora ligustri. The sequence continues at coordinate 2,750,433 of LR990963.1, forward strand.
TTTTAACCCTAAATAGTTTTTCTGTACGATGATTGATGCAAGAGGAATGTAATTTAAAACTGGCCAAATTAAAACTACTATTTATTATGTATGTACATATTTACTGAAAACTGAAACCTAGGTGATCCGATCTTTGATTGAATATCATAGTTTGTACTATGTCAAATTGTCTTCTTTAGAATAAATTTAGTCTTATACTACCTATTGGGATTTTTTTCTTGGCGATCTTAAGATAGGAAATACTAGCTCCAATAATGAAAATAAATTACTAAACTTGCTTAGTGCAATTATAAAACAAGCATATTATAACGTTTTTGAGTTATAGCCGATTCGAACTTTCAAAATAATCGACTGTCAAACCATGTTTTAATTATTTGAAAATACTTGACTCGGCGCTATTTTTAATGGTTTTTTGAACTCGCTTTCATTCGGACCATACTAGTCCCGCCATAAGAATCAATCGTTTGTAACATTTTCTAAAACACTATCGCAACTGTCTATAAAACGGATCGATCCTATACTTAAAATTAGCACTAAAATTAAAGCTCATTTAGCCCATATTACCCTGAGGGTTTTTACTATAATCCATAATAATATCCAAAACAAGTGGGAAGGAAAACATAGCTACAGACTTAATTAATTTTCTTCTCAAATGTTTTTAATATTATACTACGGATCTTACTTAATAATATTTTTTGTACATAATAGTAAATTAAATAAATTTACTCTCATTTATTATATTAAGCCTCATTTTCCTGGCTAATTTTCTCTAGTGCTAATAAATTAATAAATTGTAAAAAAGATCATTGATATTTATACATATAGAAATGGAAACGCTGGGAGGGGGCGCCCCTACACACCTAGAAGGACATACATACACCGAACTAGATAGATAGATAGATAGAACTAATTGGTGAACTCCTTCAAAAAGGTCAGGGGCGCAGTACTCGTAACCGGCGCGTGTGTATGACGCGATGTATGAATGTGGACGAGGAAAAAGTGGTATGCAGGGACCGTAGCGCGTGGCATTCTGTAGTTTCTGCATACCCCCATGTGAAAAAGGCTTGAGTGTATGTATGTATGTATTTATATATATCTGTCTTTTAAGCGGGTATTTCAAATAGGTGTGCATTGTATTTGAATTGGAGTCCCAGATTATAAGTTTAACGATGCTCACCTTCACTCCATTCAACTTTCTTCATATCAATATGAAATTGCACTAAACTAGCTGAATATCTGACTCTAAAAATATATGAAACACTTACATACTATCTAAATAAGGTGATTAATGAATATGTTAAATAAATTTTTATTTGTTTTTAATAACCAAACTACATCATTATATATATATAGTTTTTGCATCAACATTTTAATTTAATATAAACTGACGTAAAATCAAGAAAGACGACTATATAAAATTGCATAAATATCCAGAGCTTCGATCGGTATTCAGTGGCTGATTGCAATACCTCTTGAGCTGGAACCGCAGTTGATTTTATTTAGAGGAATTCTGACAAAAGGATGCATTGAAATTTATCAGTATTAGTAACCTCATTATATTGCTTTCTAGATATATTATCTAATATATAAAATTCTCGTGTCACAGTTTTCGTTGCCATACTCCTCCGAAACGGCTTGACCGATTTTGATGAAATTTTTTGTGCTTATCCGGTATCTATGAGAATCGGCCAACATTTATTTTTCATCCCCCTAAAAGTTAGGGGTAGTCCACCAACCCCTATAATGTGGCAAAACAACGTTTGCTGGGTCAGCTAGTCTTATATATAAAATTCTCGTGTCACAATGTTCGTTCCCGTACTCCTCCGAAACGGCTTGCCGATTCGATACCGATTCTCATGAAATTTTGTGAGTATATTGAGTAGGTCTGTGAATCGGCCAACATCTATTTTTCATACCCCTTAGTGATAAGGGTTGTCCACCAACCCCTATAATGTGGCAAAACAACGTTTGCTGGGTCAGCTAGTATGCTTATAAAATAAACCTATCATGAAGTGCAGTTTTGGTATCGATTTAACCTTAGATCCTAAGCGAAACCCTATAGGGAAGTATGGTCAAATTAAAGTATAATTTATATGCAATTGCAATTGCTATTTTCCCCCTTTTAAGGTACGATTTCAGGGATAAAAACTATTCTATTTCCTTCCCCGGGACTCAAAGTATTTCCATACCAAATTTCATCGAAATCGGTTCAGCGGTTATAGGGTGAAGAGGTAACAGACAGACAGTCAGACACACTTTCACATTTATTATATTAGTATGGAGTATGTATTGGGGATAGATTTCAATAAAATCCGCCGTAACCCTTAACGAAATTATTAAAATGAATGCTAATTATATTCATGTTCCAGATCCATTTACTGGGTAGACACGTGGAGTACAAAAGTAAACAATAATTTAATGTAAAAAGAGCCTTTATCAATATAAGTTAGAACTCAGTTCTATAAAAAATCATAACAGCTTTTCTTCATGTAATATTTTATCGCTTTAATAAAAACATTATACCGAAGAAAAATATAAGTGAAAGCGAAAAAGGGCTTCTATTGTTCCTAAATGAGTACATTCGACGACTAAACGGTAATAATCGCTGCGATACCAAAGATTGGTTGAATCATTACCATAATGAAAGTGCTGGCTTTGAAAGAAATTTATTTAAAACGGTATACTTTTTGTCTTTGAGTGTACCGAGAGTTTCAATCTTGGGTCAATGCGAATACTGTTAATATTGGTTGTTTAAGAACTGAAATGGTTTTTGTATGATGAAGTAAGTAGATCGTAATTTGTTTCTGTTTTTAAGAATATTCTATTAGGTTTATTTAAAATTGATGATTCATTTACTTTATTTTTTAACCAACTTCAAAAAAGATTATCAATTCGACTGTATTTATGATGAACAGATTTTGATAAAAAAATATATATGAAAGCTGGTACTTCCCGTGTGGTCCATTTGGTTCTGTTCTGACCTTGAAGTCGGTTTCAAGACATAACATATCATCACGGTTGTCGTCCCCGAAAGGTTTCGCAGAGGTGTACTTGTGTACACCCACGTTTTGCCGGTATGTTTTAGATCCAGTGTAATAACACTGGATCTAAAACATATATAGATTATAATGCTTCCTTCACCATTTCAACAAGTGATAATAATACTATGCTCATGAATTAAAACCATATTTTATAGATTTTAGCGAAAAGACAGAAGTGTACCTATGCTTTTGTGATGCTATCTTGAGACCATTAATTGTGGTAAGATCGGTCCTGGGGTAAGAACGTAGAAGCCAAACTTCCAACTTATTCGGCAATATAATTTAAAGCTAGCCACATTGCACGCAACGTCATAACAGAAAGAAAGAAAGAAAAAACATTTATTTGACGCAAAAGAGTTACACACACAGATACAAAATTAGAAATAAATAGAAGAATTATACATAGTTAAGTGTGTGTGCCCAATCGTACTATTATGTTCATTATTTTTTCCATTTTTATATAATATTTATTATGTTCCGCATTAAAAACCTTGCCAAATAAGTTGGAAATTGGGCTTCTACGTTCTTACCCCAGCACCGATCTTACCCCAATGCATCTTATATCTTGGCAGGCTAAGATCATTTCACTGCAGAAATGCTTACTAAGAAATAAATTTTGGTGGTATGGTCAGTGGACTGCCATGTCAAAGGTCTCGAGTCCAAACCCGGGCACGCACCACTGACTTTTCGGAAGTTGTGTGCGTATTTATCACAAGCTCAAACTGTGAAGGAAAACATCGTGAGGAATCTTCCATGCTTGAGAGATTTGTCTCGATGGCATGTAATATCTGCCAACCCGCAGTAGGCTAGCGTGGTGGACTATAGCCTAATCCCTCTCATATGAGAGGAGACCCGTGCCCAGCAGTGGGACAATAATGGGTTGATAATGATAATGATGATTCAAATGTAATTTGCGTTCAAGATATTAGAACTTGGGCAAATATTTTGAAATATGATTTCAGGTTAATAGATACCTAATTATTATTTGCGTAAAATCCAATGCATGTTCAATGGTGGTGAGACAGAGTATTTAGTATCCTTGCAACACGGTGAATTGGATTAATCGTATGTGTTCCAATGTTTGATCTAACTAATTTTAATCACGGCGCTTGTGCAAACCAATGCCACCGCATAATCCTAACACCGGTGATCGGGTCGTAAGGGTAAATATAGATTGTTAAATTGGTTTGATCCGGATTTTACTAGTCTATCGACATATATAAAACATAACATAAAATTACGCAGAGGTGTAATAATTGTGCACACACATTTCGGAGGTATTTTTAGGTCCATGGTAATAGGGAGCATGCCTGATGCCATGAATCAGGGTGTGAATTTACCATCACCCAGGCACGAATATAAATTCTGAGCTATTACTGAGAATTTCATAAAAAAGCCTATAACACATTGCTGGACCTGGAATCGAAGCAAAGACGTCTTCTTCAGAAGTCGCACCACTATATCAATGAGGTAGTGTAATAATTATACACATTATTTTAGTCATATTAGACTAATATGACTAAAATCAACATTTACTTAGGTAAAATTAGTTTTAAAAGAATTAAAATATCCTATTTAGTTCATCATCGATTGTCCAAATTCAGGCCATATGCTTTAGCCCTAATACCGGTCGATTGCTCGGTAAATACCGCGACACTCCACGTCACCGCACTATTTGCATATTTGATTGGACACAGCCCAAACATTGCGCTCATTTTGAAAATAATAATCAATTGCGCCGTTGTATTATTACCGATTGTCGTTATAATGTAATGAATGATTTGGCTGATTCAGATTTTCTTCTAGTTCAAAGCATTATTCATCAATTATATTATTAATGCCTAATGTCTTATATTAATTGACTTACACAACATCATGTAATAATACGGTTTATTAAGATAAACTATTATCATCAATCAAGAGCTGTGGTAGCCTAGTGGTGTAAGGTGTAAGTTTGAACCCAAGGCACACACCATTGACTTTTCGGAAGTTATGTGCGTATTCATCACAAGGTTAAACGGAGAAGGAAAATATCGCGAGGAAACCAGCGTGCTTGAGAGATTTGTCTCGATGGCATGTGAAGTCTGCCAACCCGCAGTAGGCTAGCGTGGTGGACTATAGCCTAATCCCTCTCAAATGAGAGGAGACTCGTGCCCAGCAGTGGGACGTTAATGGGTTGATGATGATAATTATCATCAATTACTACACATACATCAGGCTAAATTCCATCACGCTAGTGTGGGTTGGCAGACTTCATACGGTGATAAATATGCCCGTAACTTCGAAGTCAGTAATACTCATAGTGGCCTTGGCATGATGCTCCTTTGACTGTAAAGTCAAATACAGTCTACAAGTTACTCCACTATGCTCCAATAGCTTCTTATAATATTTAATCAAATAAGCTGTCAGCCTATATATTTTCAAAATATAATTATGTACAATGTTTGTGTAGTGACAAAAGTTGAAAAGAATGTACTGAGATGGTTTGGGCATTTTGAAAGGATGAATGATAGGCGATTGACGAAAGGAATTTATAAGGCGGATGTTAGTGGAAACGCCGGGAGGGGGCGTCCTAGAAGGACATACACCGACCTAATTGGTGAACTTCTTCAAAAAGGTCAGGTACGCAGTACTTATAACCGGCGCGCGTGCATGACGAGATGTATGAATGTGGACGAGGCAAAAGTGGTATGCAGGGACCGTAGCGCGTGGCATTCTGTAGTTTCTGCCTACCTTCGTGGGAGTGTATGTATGTATGTATATAATAATGATGTCTCTTTGCTTGAGCAGTGGACTTTTCATTCCTTATCGGTCTTAATACTTTGTGAGAGGAAATTATTTATTTTATATTTCAAAATATTGGGCTTATTTTTGTTCAATGATTTGCTGCAAAAATGCCTTGGATTATATTAAATATCTGATCTGTTAAAGTTTACGTCCATTTTTTTGTATACCTACGAAAAATAAAACTTACAAAACGAACCCACAATACGAAACTAAAGTTTTCTGTCCCAGAATATACAGTAAACTAGTACCTACGTGACAACCATACAAATAAAAAACGTTGGGAGTTCATTGACCGCATAAAGCTATGCCTAGTAGATCTTTTGGGATTGTTTCCATTATTTAGTATTTGTGATTAATTAATAATAATAATAAAAAACTTTCCATCCTAAAATTAAAATCACAAAAACCGAAACTGAAAAGTTTTCAAATAAACTTATATTTTGAGTCGGTACCTTACACACAAAGTCATTAGGTAATTACAATTATATTCACCGCCACCTTTCATTTGTTTTTTTGGACTGAACTCAATTGAAAGTTTGAACATCTTTAGATTTTCAGTTTCATCTTATTCTCCAATTATAAACTTACATTGGAGAGAAGCAAGCTGTGGTAGCCGAGCGGTGTGACCAGTGGACTAAGATGTCAGAGGTCTCGAGTTCGAACCCAAGGCACGCACCACTGACTTTTCGGAAGTTACGTGAAATAAACATTTTTATTTTTATTTATTTTTTATGTGCGTATTTATCACATCGTGAGGAAACCTGCATGCTTGAGAGAATTCTCGATGGCATGTGAAGTCTGCCAACCAGCAGTAGGCTAGCGTGGTGGACTATAAGCCTAAGCTTTCTCAAAAATGAGAGGATACCCTTGCCCAGCAGTGGGACAATAATGGGTTGATGATAGATGATAGAAGTTTGTTTTCAAATCTGACTTATAGTTTTGTTAGAGCAATGTTGCAGGAAAGGGGGAGACTGTACGGAAATACTCAACGCGACGTCCGAGCCTCTACCTAGGTCGATCGACGACCTAAAGGTCTCTGAAATCCGCTAGATGCAGGTGGCCCAAGACCGGTCGTTGTGGAAATCTTTGGGGGAGGCTTATGACCAGTAGTGGACATCATGATGATGTTGGACTTGACGTTTACGTCGTATAGCCTTGTACTTACAGCACAATAGCACATTAGCCATTTACTCATTACGTTGAATTTTACTTCAACATTTTTGGTCATGACAACGTATTAACTCTGTATTTCATTCAAATTTCAATAAACACACATACTAATATAATAAAAACTTGCAAAAATATCCAGTAAGACTTAAGAAATCTAGACTGGAAGAAATCGTACAGCCGCCTACAATTTATCTTTGAACGATAAAGCTAACGAAGTCACGAAAATTGATTTTAAACGAAGTGAAAGAAAAATTATGCCGGACTGGGTTTTAATCAAATTGCATCTCTCTTGATCTGGCGGGAGAAAAATGGAGCAGTACCTCTTATCTTCGATGGGAGTCGATTAGGAAATTGGATGTTTTATCAGTTAAAGCGAGAATTGCCATCTGCAAATTACGTTTCAAATAATCCGTTTTAAATTAAATTGCAGCTAAAAATTGTAAATGGTATTTAATTTAAATGTTTTGAGTAGCAAACTCGTAATAATATTACGAAATAAAATTATAGTAAATCATTAATTAGTAATGTTATCCGTGAACGCAAAACAACAATCGGTAAAAACTAAATAAAACTTGATTCCCCAAAAAATATTACTAAGTATAAAATAAATTGAGCATAATATCATTGCTTCATCATCAATCCATTAATGTCCGACTGCTGGGCACGGGTCTCCTGTCAATTAAGAGGGATTAGGCTATAGTCTACCACGCTAGCCTACTGCGGGTTGGCAGACTTCACATGCCATCGAGAATTCTCTCAAGCATGCAGGTTTCCTTACGATGTTTTCCTTCACCGTTTGAGTATGCATCATTGCTTATATTCTTGATATTTTTTTTAAACAATATATACCTAAAAGTAAATAAAAAATTAAAGCGTTTGTCACGATAAGCGAATAAACGTTATCTACGGGCTAGATTAAAAATTCGAATGTTTAATGGATGGCTGAAAAGATAAGGTCTAGTCAACTTATTTTATATTTAAAATAAAATAAATTAAAAAATGAAGTGTAGTATTGAAATTGTAATTATACTGGCGGTTATTAATTATGGCTAATTTGACAGTTCGCACGTTCATAAAGTTTCGTAAAATTGGACAACATGCAATTTTAGAAAAAAACAATTACATGTTGGTTTATTTACTATAAATAATGTAAGAAATACAATAATACAGGATATAAAAATAAAAGAGCTTGTTTACTATGTAAATACTTAGCAATAAAACCTAATTACTCATACTTAATAGAACTTATGTTATGATGTCTTTAATTCAGATAAGCATCATCCATATGTGTGTAAACAAGAAACGTATATACCTATGTTAGTTAAGAATATATATATTTTTTTTTTTAACAAGTTTGTTGTTCTTTATGCATCTTTGAATAACAGCTAACAGAGGCGAGTCGAACCTCCCCGCTATGGTCTTCAGGATGGAGTTGGAGCTGGCCCGCAACCGGCAGAGCAACGATGCAAATTTTTGTCTGACGATGGCATGAAAACCATCGACGTGTGCCTGTGCGCACATATCTGATGCACTGCAGGAACGGGGTAGCCCCATCAACATCCTGAACCCGCTGAGTATAATTGGTCCACAAACTGCATGTAAAACACCTGGCAGTAATCTTACTTTTTATACTTTTTTTGGTAAATACATACATATTATACATAGATACATTCATGACTCGGAAACAAATGTTGATGCTCATCACACAAACATTTGTCCCTACCGGGATTCTAACCCGGGACCCATAGTACAGAAGGCAGTGTTAACTACAGCTGGATTAATTGGGTCGTCCTTTAATAAAATAGTCTGCGGTGTTGTTATTGCCAGTCCTGATATTTACTATCAATATGTACATTTCAAAGAACCTTAGGTCAGTTAAACAGAGAAAGCAGTGATTTAACCTCGAAAAAACGTTTTTCCCCCAAAACATAGATTAAAACGTTATATAAGCACGTAACCATTATAAAGTTTTTATCTAGAATACCAATTAAGTTGAATTATCACATTGTTTACTAAAAATATTGACGTCTTTTTAAACATTATTCATCGTCGTATCATAATTATGGCTGACCTTTTGAAGAAATACTTAGTAAATAAAGATATCGACATTAAAATAGTCTTAAAGTTCAATACAGGTTCAAAACCACAATTGTGTTGATAAAGAAAAGAAACAAAGCTTTATATTATATTATAATATTATATATAATAAAATATATTTTTTTCCGGACATTATTACACAGCGCCATCTAGTTCCGTGGTAAGCAACGAGGTTTGTACGCGAGGCTTGTATTCTTGTTCTTACGGACACTAGTTGGTTTATATACTACATATATACGTTTTTTTTGTAAATACATACATATTATACATAGATACATCCATGACTCGGATACAAATGTTGATGCTCATCACATAAACATTTGTCTCTGCCGGGATTCGTACCCGGGACCCATAGCACAGCAGGCAGCGTTTACTACCGCTGAGCTAAACGGGTCGTAATACAACCGTACTGCGATAAATATAAGACAAGGTTATATTCAAAGCCAAGGTAGCTTAGCGGTGTGACCAGTGGATGTTCCTCACGATGTTTTCCTGCACCGTTTGAGCATATGACAAATACGCGCGTAGTTCCGAAAAGTCATTGGTGCGTGCGGGATTGAATTCGAGATCTCTGAGTCAACAGACCACTTGTCACACCGCTAAGCTTTAGATATATTGAGGAATCATGTGATAAGAAAACGTTGTTTGTTTGAAAGACGACGTAGTGACAAAAGTTGAGAAGAATGTACTGAGATGGTTTGGGCATATTGAAAGGATGAATGATAGGCGATTGACGAAAGGAATTTATAAGGCGGATGTTAGTGGAAACGCCGGGAGGGGGCGCCCTAGAAGGACATACACCGACCTAATTGGTGAACTCCTTCAAAAATTTTAGGTACGCAGTACTCATACCCGGCGCGCGTGCATGACGAGATGTATAAATGTGGACGAGGCAGAAGTGGTATGCAGGGACCGTAGCGCGTGACATTCTGTAATTTCTGCCTACCCCCATGTGAAAAAGGCGTGAGTGTATGTATGTATTATTGTATTTCTTAAATTATTTATAGTAAATAAAGCAACATTAATTGATTTTTTTCTAAAATTGCATGTTGTCCAATTTTACGAAACATTATGAACGTACGCAGTTACGCACTGTCAAATTAGCCATTATTAAAAACCGCCAGTATAATTACAATTTCAATACTACACTTCACTTTTTAATTTATTTTATTTTAAAAATAAAATAAGTTGACTAGACCTTATCTTTTCAGCCATCCATTAAACGTTTGAATTTTTAATGTAGCCCGTACATGATAGCCTGGTGGTGGCTGCTGGTTCAAACCTGGGCACGCACCACTGACTTTTCAGAAGTTATGTGCGTATTCATCACATGCTCAAAGATGAAAGAAAACATCGTGAGGAAAATTGAGAGATTTCTCGATGGTATGTGAAGTCTACCAACCCACAGTAGGCTAGCGTGGTGGACTATAGCCTAATCCCTCTCAAATGAGAGGAAACTCATGCCCAGCATTGGGACATTAATGGGTTGATGAATAAATGATAATAGCTCTATATACATAAAAGATGTTGAGAATTATGTCCACGTAATTCTCCAAAAATACAGGCTTTATAGTATGTTATAATATCTAATTAAAATATAAATTAAAAGGCAATTCACACTAGCGCATAAAAAGTTTTTAATCAGTTCAGTAAAGAAGTACCTACATTAAGTAGACTACGGAATTTCGCTTAAAACTTTTCTAAATCACGTGTAGTTTTAAACTAATTAGAATTTTAATTATCACTTCTCAAATGGTGTTTTAAAATCCAGCCAATGTTACATGGGGATTTAAAGTATTCACTTGTGATAGTTACAGACGGGTTAAAATTATGACCGGGGAATTTATTGGGACCTATCAAAAATCCGGAGTTTTTTTTGGTTTACTTTTGACGCAGTCGGTTTTTTTAATGAATTTATTTTTGACTTTATCTGTTAAATAACAAAATAAATATTACTGTGCCGTTCGATTAGTTATTATTAATATGAACGAGTGAAGAAACTGATATATTATAAACAAATGATATTGTTATATATATTAATAAATGATAACGTCTTATATTAGCAGTGTCGTCTTGTGGAGATGCGGTATTGTAATTAAAGCTTGCGTATCCATTGGACCGTCAAAATAAAGAGTATCAAATAAATGTTGCATTTAATGAGTGCATCTGAGAGATAAGCGTGTCATCACTAAGTAACTACAGTATTTCTAACACTAAAGTATCGATGAAGAAGAAGAAGCAAGAAATACTACAAGCTCCATAAATGAATGTCACAAGTGCAAATAATCCAGAAAACTCGACCTTAACGGCAAGGACGATGACGGAAATAATAAATCACGAATATGAAATAAAAATGTGTGTATACATCTTTATGACGTGGATAGGAATTGTATTTACTCTGGCAGCGTTCGTGTATGCAGTGAAATCTTGGTGTGTAATAAAGAAGTTTCGTCATTTCAAGAACTATGTGCTCTTTAACGTAATCTTGGCGAATGTTTTACGCTTCGCACTCCTTGAACTAGGGTCAATCAGCCCTTGGAAACTCACTCTAAATAAGCTAGTGCTATTTTTCTATTGGAGCCTTATGTATTACTTTTTACTAGTAAGTCAGTTGTGGTTGCTCGTTCTGTGCTATACATTTTATGTAGAATATGTTCAAGTTTTGCAATTCAAAATTTGCAACATGATTTTGAAAAGTACTCTCTTTGCTTGGGGCACTCCTTTAGCGTCAATTGTTTTAATATCCCCTGGATTTCTGTATATATTTTTATTTGAATCGGATGTTGGTATAGAGAGTGTTAATTTTTATGTTGCATTTGTGATAGTTATATGCATGCCTCTTATATTAAATCTCTTAATGTATTTTATAGTTTTAAGTCATTTATTTTATATACACAAAAATTTAAACAACTTTCGACGCTTCTGTACAGCTACGTTGATATTTATATTGAACAGTAATTCTGTTTTGTATTTGTTTAGCCTGGTTGAAAACTCATTTTTATATGAATTAATAATGAGATTTGTAGTAGAATACTTACCTATATTGACAGTAGATGTTTATATAATTATGTTAAAGAGTAATAGGGAATTATGGCGTCGAACAAACATCGGAACAACTGAACCAATTGTCTAGATATTAATTAAACAGATAAACAAGACGAAAACATTTTGATAATATATAGGTAATAGTTACGAATATAAAATAGATTTTTTATTAATTGATGTAATTAAGGCAGCTAATAGTTATAGTAAAGTGAAGTATAATTTTAGTACGAATATAAGTGTTACAAAATAAAATAAAAATTACAGGACTGAATTATTTTAAAGTAGGTTACGCCAATTTTTTGTATAAAAATATAATAAATAGGTACATACCTAATCATAATTAAATTAACTTTTTATTTAATTTGTCTTATTTAGTCAGACACCGTCCATTATTGCTAGTGAAAACTGAAGTCTGTCTAATTTAAACAAATTAAATTAAAATAAATATATAATTTGCGAGAAGATTTTTTTTATTTTTTCTGATTCATTACCTGTCACATTATATACGCTACAATTTTCTTAATAAACCAAAATTATTATCACGATCATGTATGGTCATAGTATAATCCTAGTAATCCTACTAAGATTATAAACGCAAATGTTTCTAAGTATGGATGTATGGATGTTTGTTACTCTTTCACGCAAAAACCGCTTAACAGATTTGAATGAAATTTATCATACATATAGTTTATTACCTGGATTAACACATAGGCTACCTTTATATACCATGCGGGAATTTCCCAAATTAAGGTAAATCCAGCAGCTATTAATGACCAATAACAAAATTTGCAGGTATCAACGACCTAGTAATTTATTTTACATTTAGTTCATAAATAAAAATGGATGATTGATTGATTTATTGATTGATTTATTGATTGATTGATTATTTCTGGAAATAGATCTTTTTAAAGACACTTTTAAAAGTCATGTAATATTTTTTTAGTATCTTGTTGGCATCGGCATTTCCTAACTGACGACCTCTGAGAAGAAATGCCAAAACAAACTCAGAGAATCATGGTCTCTTTTAAAGTCCAAACATTTTGGTTACAATATGTGAGCCTGACTATGTAAAGTGTGAGATAACCTTTTGAAGAAAGCACCAGTGCAGCTTTGAGTTGAACTGTCCATACTGACAGCACGCATACGTCATCCATCATTTAACTCAACCGTTATTGAGGGACGCTATACGCTAAAAGCAGTAGTAGTATAAAAAGAAACAAAAAAAAACATTCAACTAAAGTGTACCCATCAAAATATTCTTCAAAACCAAATAATCGAAGTCAAACCAACAAGTTAAAATTAAAAAAAAAATATTAAAACAAAAAGATTTAACAGCTGAAACAGCAGATCGGAATAGCTGAACTTATTGCCTCAGTTGCAGACAGAGCTAAAAGAAAAACAACGTGGATTGACAAAGGAAAATCGGAAACCAAAAAGAGAATACCTCATTTCGATTCAAATTGCGAAAATAGTTCTAGAAAATCGCTTGCGAGACAGTAGCGATGCTTAAGACGGCCGTTTGTTCCAGAATAAGAAACAAATCTTTTTGTTTTAAAGGAAACTTTTAAGAAAGTGGAGGAAGGAAGGCATTTATTGCGCTAAAAGCCCCGCCGGAACTAACTTTAAAATGGATTCAACTTTGTCCGTTGCATTAAACGTGCTAACTTGCTACACCGTCTTGTAATGTTATTATAACAAAAAATAAAACGGCTTTCACAATATTGGTCTTAATAGGCCATACATTTTTTTTGGAAATCAATTTTAATGACGTTATCAAACAAAGATTTTTAACAAATATACAGTCCAAAACAAAAATTGACAAAAATAATCTAACCTTCAAAAATTTTATGAAAAAAGGCGGCAACAGTGTCAATAGTAATACGACAGGCAACGTAGAATATATTTACGAGAGAACGGAGAATATATTTATGAGAATATATTGAAACAAACATTTATTAATCTGGATGGAGTTTTTGCCTTCTTATAATTTTGAGCCAGATCGGTGATTTATTAGATGATAATTTATGATTCGGGGAGTACGAACTGGTATTGTACCCCTTACCTCTACCCAATCAAAGACTGAGATTTGCTACGCAACGGGTCGCATAGAGCAAATATTTTATGATCTTCAAGTTGGCGCAAATTCCAAGTCAGAGCATTCTTGTTTGAGGGAATTTGGGTTTGATGTTTAGAATACGAACTTATATAAGGCAATAGACCCTTCGAAAATGTTAAAGAAATATAATTGCTATTATAGGATAAAAAAAGACAATATTATTAAGTCAAATCCGAATTATTGTTAATTCAATTTATTGTCTGAAAGAAATTTTATCACTTTTAGCAATAAGCCAATTTTACTTTTAATTACTGAATATTCCATTTTGTTGTCCCATTGGTATACTAAATTAATTCTAGGATCAGCGCTAACAGTGCCTGCGCTAGTCCTAAAATTCATTACAATGCGGTGTGATTACTATTATGAAAAACAAAGAAAGATTTCGCCTAGTCCTTTGAAAGCAGGCTCCTTAATCTTATTGTTCTTTACTATTTCTCATGCATTTTCATTGATATCAAGTTTGGTCGATATCTCTTCAGTACAGCCTTTAGTTTTCTTTGAGAATTTTCAATAGACGTTTAAACTAGTCTCAAAGTTTTGTCTGTCTGGTGTTATTAGATACCAATGGCTGCTTCCAAAGCTGCTTGCTTGGATAATCTCTTAGTACATTATGTTATTTTCTATTATTATTTTTAAAAAAAGCTGTGATAGCCTTTTGGTGTGACTGTTAAGTCAAGTATTTTGATTTTAATCCCAAGCGTGACTTTTCGAGTTACCTACGCAATTATCTCATGCTCAATCGATGAAGGAAAACATCGTGAGGAAGACATTTATTTATTTATTTATTTATTTTACATTAAATAGAACGGCCGAAGCCAACTACACTATTTAATGAAACCTTACAAATACTTAATACTAATAAAACAAAAAAGGTACAACACAAAAATATAATACAAAAATACGATACTTTTACCCATTCATCTCGCAGAACTTCAGACATTCAGACAATAACGACTGCCATCCATCCGCAAACAAATCAAGATCTGGATTCAAATCCAGGAAAGCATTAAGATCTTTCAACGCCCGTGGTATAGGAGCCTTTGAGCGTGCAACTGTACGACACCATGGTACCGCCAGCAGTTTGTGCCTCCTACCACGACTGTAGTTATCGGGAACATACAGCTTGCAGGCTTGATCGTGAAGATCCGGTGGATCAATCATACCCTTTAGAATTTTGCATATTACAGTCATCTGGTCACGTGAACGTCTCGCTTCTAATGAGTTAAAACCCAAACACCCCAATAGAAATTTTGTAGGATACAGGTATGGATAATAACCGTACAGTTTCTTGTATAAACTTCTAAGAAATGCTTTTTGAACTTTTTCCAACATATGCGTATACTTGTTTTCGTATGGATTCCATACACATGAACTAGATTCGAGTTTACTGCGAACTAACGCTCCAAAAACGAGCCTGATAACATGAGCACTGCTAAAGTCACGACAATTTCTGAGTACAAAACCATGGCGCTTGAAAGAATCCTTGGCGACAGATGTAATATGCTCATGAAAAGTAGCTTTCGATCGAATGTGACTCCCAAGTCTTTCATAGAATCAGTTCTTGTAATAGTATTATTATCCAAAGTGTAAGTAAAGTTTATTGAGCGTCGCATTCGACCAAAAGTCATTACATAGCATTTCATATTATTAAACTCCATTTTGTTTTCCAAACTCCATTTAAATATTGAGTCTACATCAGATTGAAGAACGGTGCAATCAGTTTCAGATTTGATTTCGTAATAGAGTTTTAAGTCGTCAGCATATAAGAGGCATTTAGCATTTCGGACTACAGCAGGTAGGTCATTTATCATCAAAATAAAAAGGAGAGGTCCAAGTATCGATCCTTGGCTGACTCCTGATCGAGTATCGTATGGTCGGCATGCACGCTTCAGAGATTTTTTCGATGGTGTGTAGAGTCTGCAATCCCACATTGGGCTAACGTGATGCCTAAGCACCACGTTAGCCCAATGTGTGTGATGATAGCTCAATGTAGGTCCCACGATTAATATCACCACCACCACATATGAAATATAGATACTAATATCAATATCATTCATATGCGGTGATTTTAATCGTGATAGCTAAAACTCACCTTCCATTTACATATCTTAAAAATACCCATTTAATTCGTGTAAATTAGAGAGAGAAGATCTAAACAGTCTGCAAAGTCCATCTAAATACGTAATGCTTGTATCTTCAGGGTTCGTACACATAATCATCATCAACCCACTAACGTCCCACTGCTGGGCATGGGTCTCCTCTCATTTGAGAGGGATTAGGCTTTAGTCTACCACGCTACCCTACTGCGGGTTGGCAGACTTCACATGCCATCAAGACAAATCTCTCAAGCATGCAGGTTTCCTCACGATGTTTTCCTTCACCGATTGAGCTTGTGATAAATACGCACATAACGAACGAAAAGTCAGTGGCCTTGGGTTCGAACTCGAGACCTTTGACGTCTCAGTCCACTGGTCACACCGCTAGGCTACCACAGCTTTCGTGCACATATTCATGCTAATATTATGAACGTAAGAATGTGTCTATCTGTTACCACTTCACGCTTAAAACGGTGAACCGATTTAGATGAAATATGGTATGGAGAATGTCTGAGTCCCGGGAAAGGAAAGACGATAGTTTTTGTCCTAGAAATCTAATTTTTGTCATAGAATTAAAAGGATGAAAAGGGTTTGGAAGTGTGTTTGTGGAATCGATAATTCCTTAAGAATATGTACATAAGGAAATTAGATACAGCTACTAATTCATCGCAGATAAAGTTGCGAGCAAAAGTTAGAATTATTATTAGTCGCAATTTAAACATAAAAATAGTTACCTACGTATCATACGCAAGAATATTTTAGCTTAGGATGAGAATATTGCAACCTAGTAAGATCTAGCGCCAGCATACAGTAATTCGATTGGAATGAATCTCAAGCTACAGAATACATGATATTAAACAAATCCCCAAGAGTTTATAACACATACATATTGCACAATACATTTCACTTGTTGCTCAACTCCGCAACACATCAGCGCAGAAAATTATGTTAATACAGACTTTTGCCGCTGGATTCTGTTGCTAAGCTTCATATTGTTGGCAGACAATGTCCATAATTGAGACAAGTAATTAAATTATTCCGAAGTTATGTGCGTATTTATCACATTCATGCTCAAAAACGGTGAAGGAAAACATCATGAGAAGCTTGAGAGATTTCTCGATGACTTGTGAAGTCTGCCAGCCCGCAGTTGGCTATAGTCGTAGTGGACTATAGTTCCTCCTCTCAAAAGAGATGAGACCTGTGCCCAACAGTGGGATAATAAATTGGGTTGATGATGATGATTAAATTATTCCAATAGGTAGGTACTATGTAAATACAGATGTTTCTGAGAAATTAATAAGGGTCGTCAGTTTTTTTTTGTTTGACAATACTAGTGTGTGATATACATTTTTCTTTCATAAATGAAATTACTTTGAACTGTGTTGTTTTCGACCGCAGCTTCGCCTGCGTAGTATGGTGATACAAATCCTATGTGTTAATAGAGGTACTAAACTATACCCATGCCAAATTTGTATGTCTGTGGTACTCACAAACATACACTCGCAACTTTTACTTATAACTTTTTAATTAATGGTTAGATATTTTCTTTAAAATAATTGGCCTTTATATTAAGTTAGATCTCTAGCAATACATCGAAAACTGCATTCAATTCCATATAGTTTTTGTATGATACGTGTACATAAAGACAAACATGTTTTGACTTTTGTTACTCTAGAAAGACTATAATATATAGTTCAAAATTTATGTACAATGTTTGACGACTCAGTGGCGCAGTGGCTGAGCGATCGGCTTGTGCGTCACGGGTTGCGGGTTTGATCCCGCACGGAGTAAATATTTGTACGCCCCGCACGGAGTAAATAACTACCTGTAGGAACAGGTAGTTATTTCGGGTCTGGGTGTTTGTGTATGTGTATATTTGTGTTTGTAATCGCACCCACGATACAGGAGAAAATCCTAGTGTACGGCAACGTTTTTTTAAAAAGAAAATATAGAAATAAGAAGAAAGTACAGATTAGCCTTTAATCATCATCATTTTAAACAGACCTCTAGTAATATTGAAGTTTCAAAAGCTACGTAACTCCAAGCAACCCTATATTTATTTACGATGCAAGTAGGTCGCATGTAGAACAACCAAACTGGATTAATAGGATCACAAAGAACTTCGGTGAATAAATTAGCATCCATTATGTATGCGCCTTTATAATGTCTGTTCATACCTCGGAAAATTAGTTCTGAACGCTGCCGCCATCAATAGAGGGCGCTGGCTTTGTTTGGGAGTTTTTGAAATATGATCTTTGTTTATCTACCCTTTTATTTTATATTTAAGCTGTAGCTAATAATTATAACATAAAGTCTCTGTTGAATTTTGAGAATGGTTCCTGAAAAGGATTTCTCAAAGGGATTAAGGCCCTGCGCAAATCGATGGTACGGTGGGTGCAATGTTCGAGTGATCAGCTTCTGCACCGCATGTAGTGGGTGTGATCCCAGCATAGAACAAATGTACAGTACGGCAGTGTATGGGCTAAAGTTAGTAAATGTTTCGGGTGTGGGTGTTCATTGTGAATAATTGTGTTTGCAAACGCACCCACGACACAGGACATATTCAAAACAAAGTAGTATTACGGGGCAATAGTTTAAAAAATATAAAAGATTATCACTTTTGTGTGTCACGTTGAAGGAATAATTATATCGTAAGGAAACCTGCCTGCTTGAGAGGTTTTTCTCGATGGCATGTGAAGTCTGCCAACCCGCAGTAGGCTAGCGTGGTGGACTATAGCCTAATTCCTCTCAGATGAGAGGAGAGCCGAGCCCAGCAGTGGGACAGTAATGGGATGACCATGAATTAAAAATGTAAGGTGGCTGTTAGTAATTATAACTTCAAAACGACCATGGATCCTGCCCGTGCCGATGGATGCTGTAAAGGATCCGAAACGTCGGGTTAAAATAATATCAATATACCGCGATAAAATCCGTAAAAAGTAGTTTTATTTCAATGCACACTTTTTTGTTTTTCCAAATGTTCATGGTAGACACTTTGAAAACAAAAGCCTTGTTGGAAATATTCATCGGTCGGTAGGCACGTTGAGGTACTCATGGGCCATTCGCCCATCGAAGCGTGATCCGACTGACAACTGCCAACGTTGAGTTTAACACCGGTGGATCCACTTTGAGAGAACTTTAAATAACTACCTTCTTATGGGTTTTTTTAAAGGTCGCCATTTTTCTTTAGCAAAGAAAAATTTAGTTCTTTAGTTCTTTACTGTAAATGAAAAAGGAAGGTAGTCCGATGGTAGAGATTTACTACAACTTTCAATATCTCAAACAGCAGGTTGCTATCACTTGAGTGTACTTTCATGCAACTAGTTTCGTAATGTGATTCCGGCTTAATACTTTTAATATGGGGCTCGTCGACTCATACATGTTATGGCAACCTAAATTGGTTTTGTTATTTCCTTACTGCATAATTCATATGTTTCACATCAAACTGCATTATTCTCATATTGATGTTACGTACATAGAACATTGTAAATAAAACCATTTTGTAATATTTATTTAATTTAAAACCAGTATGTATGGAGTTTCTGGACGGTTCTTCTCCATAAGACCTACTTTTTGGAACCGTGTAACTAGTTTTTGACAATTCAAAAGTACCTGTAATATTGGTCTTATTGAAATAAATCATTTCAATTTGAGTTTTGAGTTTGAATAACCTAGTCTTGGGACAGTTGGGACGACCTGATTGGCGCGGCGCATGAGCGATCGACTGGTGCGTCACGGGTTGCGGGTTCGATCCCCGCACGGAGCAAATATTTGTACGTTCTACAGGTAGTTGTTCCGGGTCTGGGCGTTTGTGTACGTGAAAATTTGTGTTTGTAAACGTACCCACGACACAGGAGAAAATCCTAGTGTGGGGCCGTGTGTAAAAAAAAGTTGACCTACTGGTGATGTGACTGCACTATACCAATGGACCTAGTTTCCGGGTGCTCTTACAACTTGATGACGACCTTTGGTGTCCTCGATTATACGTTATTACTGTATTCGTTTTACTTGTATTTTGTCACTGGATATCGAGTGTTCCGGAAAATGTTGAGTCGTTGGCTTTTCTCTGTTGACGCGGAATTCCAATTTGGGATATTGTCACTACATTGAGTAAGCGTTATCAGTGATTGTGTTATATGAAAAATGGTGAACTATGATGTAATTCTGTCTCTCCTTTCTCTTTAAAAAAATGTAACGATTTTCTCCTGTGTGTTTTAAAACACAAATTTTCGCATACACACACGCCCAGACCCTTAACTACTGGATGTGGTATTTTTGGGAGTTTTGGATTTATTCTCACAACAAGATCCATGACCCATTTTATGTGCTGATGGTGATTATCAGGGTGTTTGTGAATGTATGTTATGTACCTACAACAATAACAATTTGCGTGCGGTGAGTGTATAACAAAGTTTATTAAAAAAAGCGCATCAAGCGTTAATTATCAGAACAAATCAATTTGGGAATATGACCCATAATTACTGTAGCCAATTTATACAGACTCATTAACCGCAAACAAAACGGCTCGACCCATTGTTTCCTTCGATGAAGTAAGTCATATGTCAAAATGTCGAACACACACGAACCCATGTTACGTTTCTGTCAATAACATTGGTTTGTTCAATGCATTTATTGTCTGTAAGCTTTACGGTACCCATTGTTCTGTTAAAACACATTGGTTTGCTTCGTGATTTCATTTCATTTGTGCGTTTTTAATACACGAGTCGATCCGTAAAATAAAAAAATATTTTATATAATTAAAATATTTTTTGCTTTGGCTCCTTGCCATAATACATTGTTCTAGATCGATGGGAAGAATGTAAACTAATTTAGCGGAAGTTTTCTATTTACCACAGAGACAAAACACTGAAACAAAATAAAAAATCATGGAGTTATTTAAAATCCAATCATAATAGTATCAAATATGCGAGTATAATATATATCTTATATATAAAATTCTCGTGTCACGGTGTTTGTCGCTGAACTCCACCGAAGCGGCTGGACGGATTATTATGACATTTTGTATGTTCACCTATATTTGGTAGGTATGAGAATTTGTCGTAGGCTATTTTTTACACCCCTAGATGTTAAGCATGTCACACACCAAAACTTTTTTTAGATTTTTCTTTTGTATTTTTTTAAGATTAGGCATAAAAAAATACTTAAGACCCTACATTTTCACCCTTCTACCACCAACCCCATAATATGGCAAAAACAACGTTTGATGCGTCAGCTAGTATTATATAAATATAATGTAAACCAATGCTGAAATAGAAGAAAACACCGTCGCAGCTCTGATTTGAATTTATGCAAAATAATATTGGAAAATAAAATCGTCTGTAGTTTGTGAATAGAAGAAAGCATGTAGACGGGACTTTATAATAAGAAGCCATTTAAAGTAATACAATGGATCGGTTGCTTCTTGTCGTATGAGAAACACAATTACATTGCACCGTATCTTCGTTTTGATACAAACAGGAATATAGCGACATGAAAATGTACGACAACAACGGCAATGAAATAATAATATTATATGGATAGCATTAATCTAAACATTAATATCATAGTGGAGTTTGAATTGAATAAAAGAAGAAAAGAAAAATTCGGTTACTATCGACATTACTTTACTCTACCCATCCTATTCTACCCAATCCAGCACCTACACTATTCAATATATTCTATCAAACCGACTCTATCTCTATCTATTCCACCCAACCTATATATTCGATCAAATACTGAGCACCAAATCATCAAAAAGAAAAATACATAATAATATTACTCCTAAAAATATAATAATAATCATATGTATTTATTATCAGGCAATTATAGCCCATAGACACGTACCTTACGGACTAACGTACACATAGAAAAATATATAAACATTTATATACCGAATTTACATGGTGGGTTGATGCACTGGCGAAAACGCACGCTACACCATCGCCACTGCGTTGGTGATGGTGTTGACTTCACACGTAGTGAAATTTGCTTTTTCGCTACAAAAAAATAAGCTTAACCTAAATAAAATAACGCCTACACAGTAGGTGCCTACGTAAATACGGATTTCCCGTGCAAAAATATCATAACAAAAACTATATATTTTTTATGAAGTTTTTATAGGTAAATAAAAATCACACCTGCGAGTGTATTTAGTTCGAATTGTCCTGTGCGAGAAATTTGTTTGTTACAACACACTTTGTTTTCTGACTTTGCCTATTTTGTTTTTGATTTAAGTAGTTCGTTTCTAAGTTTTAAGTATTAGTTTTGTTTTAATTACGAAAACATTAAAGAATCAATAAAGATTTTTTTTTTTAAATCCATTTTTTGATCTCCTCTTAGTGCAGGCAGGCAGATTTTATACCCTATTCATTCTTATATTAGGTATATTACTATACGCAGAGAAAGTCGCAAGATAAAGCTAGTATGTTATATAAGTATGTATTTACAAAAAAAAAGTATGTACCTATGTAGTATATCAACCAACTAGTATTCGTAATAAAAGCCTCGTTGCTTAGCACGGAATCAGATGGCGCTGTGTGTCATAATGTCCAGGAATATTTATTTATTTTAAATTACAGTGAAATACATCATGATTATTCCAAATAATAATTACACTCATAGGTTCCACTTACTGTCCACTTGTTAATAAAATATTCCCGGGGGTCTGATAACGGATGATTTCGACGGATAAACCCGAAATCGTTACGCTTGACGTGTGGGTTCGCGATTGCGGTTAAACCACTGCCATGATAAATAATTGTGGCTTATAAATGTACATTAAAGCATTCGGATCATGGGTCAGGAGATCATTCATTTAAATTGTAATAAATGAACTATAAAACGATAATAAGCATTGGTATCGTAAATTACGGTATGCCACTGTCATTATCAAAATAAAAATATTTGAAGTCATTTGAAAACCAGCTATACCAATAAAATTTAATAATATTTATAAAATATTAAAGTGGAACTGGGCTGGACACATCTGCTGTATGCCAGATAAATAATAGGTAGGTCAATAGTACGGCTCACTGGGTCCCACTTAACAGCAAACAGCAACCCGACAGGCACAAAGGGAGATGGTAGGATCAACTGGGCTCCTTCCATAAACACTGAGAAACCTTTGCCATGGGACACTACAGACTTGTAATAAATAAGAATAATAATTGTAATTTACTATTGTAGTTACTTTTTAAATTAAATGTTAAATCTTCAAATGAAAAAAAAAAACGCTAGATAAAATTATCCAAATCTACATAAAACTAAATTGTACCACAATATTTTAGTAAAAATATTATAAAACTTCAAAATATTATAACTGTAAAAATATTATAAATATTCACAAAGTCGTCAAATTTTCTCGGTTATAAAATTGTTCTACGTCTCTTTTTTTTCAACACAATTACCCTAAATAACCTGAACAATGCCAAGTTCAATACTCTTTTACGTATATTAATAAAATAGATAGTATCATTTTAAAGTCCCTAAAAAATATGCCCATTACAAACAAATTCCCTAACATTTTCCCATATAGATGCTGTGTATATACGAGGCATAATATCCACGTGTTCGTTTGATATGTCGGAGCTTAGAATGGCCATATAAAACGTGGTACCAGCTGCCGTGACACGGTTCGTTAGTAGTTCTTTCCTCTCTATGGCTTGTGTTAACTTTGTCATACACGGCTGTTCTGATTAGTCAACTATTTCCCGGAAAAAAATATTTCGAAATTCGATTTATTTTGAAATTCGGAAATTCTTAGTGTCGGTTATAAAGAATAGAATTCAATTAAGTAAAGCAAAGATTTAGGAGGGTGCTTTTGCATTTTTTCTCATATTTTAATGATGGACTACAGCCTAATTCTTCCTAAACTCGTACTTAGTGTGTAACATTAAATATGATGAAGATGATAATGAACTGCACGATAAACCAAACACTTGAAATACTAAACAATACTAAAGTCACAACCGGATAATATTGCAAAAGAAACTAATGACGTAGATTCATCATCATCATCATCATCATCATCCACAGCCTTTCTGATCCCACTGCTGGGTAGAGGCCAATGTCCTCTTTCAATGCATGCCATTCGCTTTGGTCGTGTGCCAATTTCAATGACTTAGATTGCATTGAAATAACTATGAAAAAATTAGATTAAGTCAATATTATTCAACAGAAGTTTTTTTTCCGTAGTAGGTTGTTTGCAAAACCTGAATGCAGTGTGTCTCAAAGACTTCACTTCACTGCAAACAATATTAAGATATTTCAGACTTTATATTCATTATGCCCTGACTGTGGGGCGTTTTTCATCCGGAGACTTAATTCTTAAGTCTACAATTTTCAAAATAATGTTTACAATCATGGGGCTATTTTTTGGCTAGAATTTATTTAAATAATACGGCGAGCAAATCCGTCAAAAGTAGTTTTATTTCAATGTCTTATATTTGGGTAAGTATAAGCAATCTATGGAGCAGAGCCGTGGTAGTCTAGCGGTGTGACCAGTGGACTGAGATGTCAGAGGTCTCGAGTTCAAACACAAGGCACGCACCACTAACTTTTTGGAAGTTATGTGCGTATTTATCACATGCTCAAACGGTGATAGAAAACATCGTGAGGAAACCTGCATGCTTGAGAGATTTTCTGATGGCATGTAATGTCTGCCAACCCGCAGTAGGCTAGCATGGTTTACTCTATAGTAAACCATGCTGAGGGATTAGGCTATCCTAATCCCTCTCAAATGAGAGGAGACCCGTGCCCAGCAGTGGGACATTAATGGGTTGATGATGATGATGATGATGATATAAGCAATCCATGATTTATTTTAGCATTTATTTCATTCTCACAATGTTTACAGGAAATCAAATATCCGGAGGCATTTTTGAATTATTATAATTATCTAATATATAATGTATTTTTTTTTTCCATTTTCATTCTCTTACTTGAATACCTAAGCCTTATTTTTTACATAAATAAATGTCAAGGAAAATGACAATCTTTGGTCAAGGCTAGGAAAATGAATTCAGTCAAAGAGGCTTTGCCTTGTTATAAAAACTTCAAATACCACAGCTTAATAATGTAATTGAAAACAGGAAAAAGAAATTGTTAAGGGAATTCCTGTAATAACTCCCACAGAGATTGACCTATTTGTGTAATAATTGCATTATTAATTTATACTGAGTATTCAAAATTATGTGTTAAATTGTATTGTGTCTAGATTATCTCAATTGTCTATAAAAAAAACGTTACAAACAGAAAATTTAATCTTATAATATTAGTATAGGTTATAAACATTACAATAAACATGAATTTTAAATCGTTAGAGTAATTTTATTTGTTCTATAATTGATTACAACTTTAAGTTTTCCTATCATAGAAAAATTAAACAACTTCATGAATGGAAACTCAAGCTATCAACGATTGTAGTTCTCGCAAGTGAGATTGTTAAAGGTTTTTTTCTTGAAGGAACAATAATAACAAATCCTTACCTTACCGATTTCAAATATTTAGGCAATTTGAGCGAGGAATCTCGCTTTGCCCTACCTCTAAAAGAAATAATTAATGAATTTCTGATTTATATAGATGTATTAGAAGGATCAGACTCAAATTAATTACATACATTTTTATTGTTATTAATTTTGAATTAAGTGCCTTCATTTTGCCTAATCATACAAGTTTAAAACTGTATTTTTTTACGACCTCGTCGCTCAAATGTATCAACATTTGAACTCAATTTATAAACAGGCCTTGGGGTGTATAAAAACAAAATGCTAGCAACATAATATGTAACAAATGAAACACAAACAATATGAATAAACAGGTGTGTCACAACGTTTGTTTTTCGGCGGGCCTTCCATCAAATATCCAATGCGTAAGAACAAGAAAAACAGGAATGGAACGCGGCAAAGCTTTGACATGAACACATAACAGTCTGTTATATATGTACATAGATAAAAAAAGCAAGCGGAAAGGAACTAGGAAAATGTGACATAAAATAACAAGACGTTAAGAATGTTTGAAGACCTTTTTATCTTCAAAATATGTACTCTTTCTAGTTGGGTAATAAGGTCTATTTTAGCGGTAAATTAAACTGATGAGAACGTGAATTTGAGTCGTCAAACATTTGTAAATTCACTAAAGTATTTATATACAGGTATTTATAAGTATCTGTGTGCATGGTGTTCGATTATTATACGCAAATATTATGATTATCTCATTGCTTAAGTAGTAGATGATAATGAAGATAAAACAAAATGGTAGCTAACAGACGGCAAAATTAAAAAGAAATTGATAACAATCAATTGAAACAAATTTATTATTTTGGTATTTATAATAAACAAAGGTACACAAAATTCAGTAATTTTTTAGTTTAGACAACCCTAAGAAGCTTGCTCAAAACTATATCATGATAAGTTGCCAGCAAATAACTTTTGTTATGTATCCGCTCCGTGAACTTTCGCTAATTTCCTTAAGATGCAACTAGTGGTGTGTTTTCTTCAACGAAATCTGAATATTTAAGGGAATATAATTAATAGTATATATAGTAATATTTAAGGGAACTTATTTTTTTTATAACTCTGTCGAACTACAACGTATATATATATATTTCATTTGGCTACTTTAAGGTGGGGTTTACATCCCATATTACAACAATAATTGTAATAATAGATATTTTCAAATCATTACAAAAATAGTACAATTAGAAAAAAATACCTTGGTTTTTTAGATATACCTAATCAACCATTCAAAACTCAAATCCAATTTTTCGTGTATTTTCATAAATAACTAACTGTACCCTGCCACGCCTTGTGGCGGCCCATTGTGGTTAAAGATAAAAAAAAAATATGAAGCAGTCACTCGCGTATCCAAATTTGAGCTCAAACAGGGCTGATCTTTTTGAGTTTTTAAAATTACACAAACCAATTAAAGATTTACATATATAAAAACGATGTGGCGATCCTTGGCGAAGACCTATGTCCAGCAGTGGACGTCTAACTGTTGATGCGATGATGATGATAATATATAATAGGAAATAAATACGGCAAAAATCAAATGATAAAATTAGACTTGTTTCATAAAACTACTTAAGAAAAACTACCAAAACAGAAGAAAATCATATTAAGCGTACTCTTTTATTTTTTGGTCTCACAACACATAATATGAAGTGTCACATTTACAACACTGTGTGTACAGTTGGAGCCACAAAAAATAGCACAGGCTCAGTTATGATTTATCCCAAGCTGTTGGCAGAAACGTAACGTCACTGTGGGCTGTCATGTGAGATTTATAAGGAAGCCCGTCATTTGGGGAAAAAACATATACAATCTAAGATACGTACACAAGGAAAATTGCTTACACGGTGTAATTTCGTTTAGGGTCCCGAGATTGTACCAAAAAATTGCGTATGCATGGTAAAATTAAGTGTTTTTTTAATGTTGCAATATTTTGTTCTTGTGTAGACTTGAGTTTAAATTTAAACACATTGTTTTATATAAAATATCAAAGTTAACTAGTAAAATATTAATTATATCCTAACTAGTAACGATAAAATTACAAACATAGGTTATTTTTTTTAATCTTGGGCAATTTAATAGTAATAAATGCAAATAATATCTCTAGGTATAAATATATCCACAAAAAACGTTGTAATATGCTTACATAACCGAATAAAAAAGCTTTTATCTATCTATTCCCATAAGAATAAAATTAGCAACAGGTACATTATCATTATTCATTAAATACGGGTACATAGGCGGTGTTATCCTATATAGACAGACTGACCTCAGCCGACTCTGTTTAACTTTGCAGATTTCTTACCCACAAGGACAAATAGTTATAGAGCATACTGAAATGTCGTTAGTGGCTATTCTGACAGCATGGGAATTTCGTTAGCTGTCAGTTTAGTAACTCCCCTATTTTAAGAAACCTAACATGGTTTTTACTGATTCGGCTGCTCTACCTTTGGTGTTATAAACGTTTATAAGCTATAGTAACTGCTTACCAAATACCACCATCGAAAATCCATTACAGCAATACACAAAAATCCATTGCTAGTACTGCAAAATACATTTATATTTCCATTAATAATGACTTTTAAACACCGCCATTATATTCGAAAGAATTTCAAAAGACACCAATGGTTCTCCGACTTAAATAAAACATTCTTTATGGAACCGTTTTATGGTGGTAGAAGGGGGAGGGGGTCTTATTAATAATGCAGCGTTTGCGACAATCGTTATTCATCGTTGAGCGACGATTTTAATGAGTCTCATCTATTACGTGATTGAACGGTGGGGTAATGTTACCGTATTTTGGTTTGCTCTTCAAGCTCAGCAGTATATTAGATTTTATATACTATGGGTAGTAATATAGTATGGTTTAGATGAGAAATTAGTTTACAGTTTCGCAGAATTCGTTAGAAATGTTTTGGTATTCGTTACTTAAATTGATTGATGGTTCGATTGGCAGCAGTGTAAATGCCGCAGTCATCATCATTTCAACCGTTAGACCTCCACTGCTGGACATAGGCCTCCCCCAAGGATCGCCACGACAACCGGTCATATGCCGCCCTCATCCAGTGGATTCCAGCGACTTTTACCAAGTCGTCAGTCCACTTTGCCGGGGGCCTGCCCACACTGCGTCTTCCAGTACGTGGTCGCCACTCTAGAACCTTCAGGCCCCATCAGCCGTCCGTTCTTCGCGCGATGTGCCCTGCCCACTGCCACTTGAGTTTGGCGATTCTTCGGGCTATGTCAGCGATCTGGGTTCTTCTACTAATGGTGCAGTAAACAGATAAAAAAGGAGTGTTTAAAAAGTAACAAAATGAAAGAAAATTTAAAATGCCCTACTCTAAACTTCAATTATATAGCCGATTGACAGATCTATACACAAGAGAATACTACACAATAAAACAAAAACCTAATAGAATAAATAAATAAACCTTTTTTATTTCTTTATTCGATTTTTGTGTTGCCATTTAGAACGATAGTGATTTTCATTTATTTATTTAGGCACTGATATGCGAGACTGTCGAAGGTTACAAATAAAGTCAACAGCTTTGATTATATTTCATGATTTCAGTACACATAAGACGTGTTGAGTCAACTGAGTAATGATGGATTATTGAGTTATGTCGAGTCCGACAGCTCCATTGATGAAAATAAGGATCAGTTCCAACCGGTCAGTTACTATCGATCCATCATATTCAACCTTTTTAATATCCCACTGCTGGGCGCACTCTCATCTTGAGAGGGATAAGGATATAGTTGACCACGCCAGCCTTGTGCTAGTTAATAGCACTTCACACGCCATCGAGAAAATCTTTAAGGTAGGCAGATTTGCTCATGATATTTACCTTCATAAATACGCATCTAACTTCGAAAAATTTGCAGAGCGTGCTGAATATGTGTGTGTTCAGTACACACATATTCAGCTTCTATTACTATTGATACGCATTACAGCTTCTATTATTGATAAATTATTAGAAAAGTATGGAGTCGAATGCAAGAAGCAGCCGTTTTTGGCTCGAGTGATCCAACGATGGAGTTAAAAAAGAAAAAGGTATGTATTTTCGAACTCCAATGTTTTATTTTAATAAGAACAATATTAAAGTTATTTTTGTATTGCTAAGAATAATGCAGTTTGACTTAAACAGTATGATTAGTTTTCCAACACAAAAAGGAAATTTGGAATTATATCGCAACATATAGATTATTGGATCACTGAGAGTGACAGTGCAGAGCAGTATTGGTATACTCAACTATAATTAGCAGGACATTTAAGTAAGAATGACAATCTCAAACGGCCTAGAAACAATTAGCCATTTTATATATTTAACAAATTCAACACTAATGCCTACATCAGTCTCATCTTTTATATTAATAAATTATTTATTGTCACGTGACAAAAAATCAGTACAAGTACGATATTCCAATTAATATACATGAAGAAGATTAACAGTTTCATGTTATCCTGGTACTTAAAACCTTAATACCTGCTGCTGCAATAATGCTCTAAGTACAGCAATTTGATTTTTACTTAGATTTTTGTGTAAAATATACCTACTATCTAACTACAACAAAACGTTGTCCCATGCATGTTTGACAAGCAATTACTTGCATCGTCTCCTTAAGGCGGATAACGTATCCTAGATTGTGGCGACCGCTCTAGCGTGCTGTGATGTACAAGGCGACTCTGATTGGATAACCGCAATTGTAATAGTCCAAGAGCCGGCTGCGAATAGTTTGTGGCTGAATGGACAACGGCAACTATACATATTCAAGTTATTTACATATATTGCTTTGGAATGGATTGTAGTTCATTTTTATAGCAAGTGATTCTTTTTTTGGCAAATGTCAATTAATATTTTTTTTAAATGCTCGCGGGCAAATTTTGTTTGGCACGTTGACAAAAATAGATTCCCCCATTCTTAATTATACCTAAGAAAATGATTTTGACTTCATACGCTATGAACATAGCGATTCTGCAGCCGGGTCTCGTACTATAATGGCATTAGAACACGGTACATGATAGTATCTGATGTTACCAGTAGCGAGAATACGATTTATCCATCTAGGTACTGAATCTTAAGACATCCTACCAATATTATTAACGTGACAGTTTATATGGATGTGTGTGGTGTTTTTGTATTTAGATAGAATTTATCATACGGTTATAGATTATTATCTGGATTAAAACATAGCCTACTTTTTATTTATACATATGCATGCGCTGGTACATATATGTACATTGTGTATCACGTGGTTTGTGCGTGATGAACTTCTGAACGAATGAATCGATTTTAGTGAAACTTTACACTTCATGTATATTGGTCCAATTTAAGAGAGTTTTTTAGAGAGATTTATGATTTATTGCAACATATTTATTTATTGTATTAAAAAGAGTTCATATTATTTGTGAGCTCTCACATACATATATTATATATCACATACATATTAGGACCACTATACTAATTTTATTTGAATGCAATGCCTTAGTCTATGCACGAATACTACGGTTAATGCACAGCTGCATGTTGTGAATTATACGTTGTATTTACCGCTTTTAATATCACGACAAAACTTCTAAACTCATTTAAAGTATATAGTTGGAGTATGGCGTCCAATTATGCTTGAGCTCTAAAAAACGTGGACAGTTGGTTTTTATTGCCAATTTGGAACGTAGTGAAGGGAGCTGGGGGTCTCATTGCACTGGTAGTCGCATACAGTTACAATGCACCGCTCTTTAGTAAAAACACGGACTCTTATTTTGTACAAGTCTTATTTTTTTATTAAATTCTTTTTAATTTCAACTCAAAAAAATCTAAGAATAGCTGTGTGTGTGTCCTCCACACCGTATCTGGTGACGGCGACTCCTAAATGATCAGTTGGTCATTGTTATGGGCTCTGATGTGACTTGCAAAGCCAAACTTCGACTTAAAGGCACGGTCGCAAGGTGCACAATATAGTTGGCAAGGATTTGGATTTGGAGTTGATATGTGGCTTACATTTCAGGGTTGAAAATTGGTCCATAACGATCAAAGAATCGTTTCATTATCCGTTTAATTATGTATATTACGGTTAGGCAAGTTGAGAAAACTGGAGGAGCTGTGGTAGCCTAGTGGTGTGACCTGAGGACTGAAATGTCAGAGGTCTAGAGTTCAAACCCACTGACTTTTCGGAAGTTATGTGCGTATTTATCACAAGCTCAAACGGTATAGGAAAACATCGTGAGGAAAACGGCATGCTTGAGAGATTTGTCTCGATGGCATGTAATGTCTGCCAATCCACAGTAGGCTAGCGTGATAGAATATAGCCTAACCCCTCTCAAATGCCCAGCAGTGAGACAATAATGGGTTGATAATGATGATGATGACGTTGAGAAATGCAAAACACTGTGAATAATACTTTAATTTTACTGCAATGAAATCCGGTGTATTGTCAATCCGAATGGCTTCAATTATTTTAAAAGAACTATCCAGCATGTAATACGTCTGAATCTACAATCCGACAGCATGTGACATAATAATGTCAACTTGGGATGTAGATTTTCGTAAAATAGAGATATAACATCTACGCTTCATTAATTTGACACCATAAAAATATAAATAATATTACATTCTACATTCCATTCCAAAATATTACATTCCTGAAAGATCGTCGTTACTACGGTGTTTTTATCACTAAGTAGACAATATGTACCAGATAGTCAGATGGACAAGAAATATGAAATAATCGGTTGTGACGTAATAAAATGCTAAATACATATAATTATTAACTAATAAATACTAATAAATAAATATATTTAATAATGTAGTAAATAATGTCATAAAAGAGTAAAACCAATAATGCAATATTAGTGAAAGAAAATATTTAAAAGTAGATAGTTTAGGGGCAGCTCCTTTCGCGGCTTCGCCCGCATAGTACCTATATACATAAAAAGTAGCCTATATTTTAATCCAGGTAATAAACTATACGTATGCACGCAATACTCATAACCGGCGCGCGTGCATGACGAGATGTATGAATGTGGACGAGGCAAAAGTGGTATGCACCCAACTAACAAAATTATCCTGGAATTCGATTTTAAAATGCTACTTGGACTTATAAAGCTCCTATAAAGGTTTTGGTGGTTGCTACTACGCTTTTAACAGCATAAATACATGCTGTTTTTACTCAAGTACGTTGTATCCTATAATTTGTACTTATATCAGCATATAAGATCATATCTTCTGACAAATATAGGATCAAGACTCCTATAAAAGCATGAAATTAGAGTATTTACACTCAAGAGTAATTACTCCGGTAAGTCAGACTTATATACGCCTATAAGATAACATCTACGGGCTATTTAAATCCTAATACTCCCGAAGGAGCATATACCAGGAAGATATGCACTGAGGAGCAATGACTCTTGTTATTTTTACTTATAGCCTCATATAAGCTAATATTTTGTGGCAAATATAAGTAAATTAAAGATAAATTACTGGTATAAGTCATTTATGTATTTGGTTTGGTTTAACATAAGCTTAGAAGTAAATGTTAAATGAATTTCATATCCACGTTTTAAAAGTAATAAATCACCAAGATTATAACAGCACTCGGTAGGATAAAATGTTCCCAATATTTTTTTTTTTAGATTTATCGTATGCCGTTTTAAACCTAGACATGTTTATATAGGCTTTCCACAGTAGTGTTATTGTCTAAGTAATCTCAAACAATCTTGGGTAAAACTCTTAAGAAGCCACTTTTGCTTGTAACGACCAGTACAGGCGAAAATACGCTTTATATAGTTTTGCAAATTCTATTGTGGGATTTGACACAGCCATTTTGATGAGATTTTTTTCTACAAACATTGAAAAATTGAATTGAATAAGGGAAGCGGTTTAAAAAAACTGGATCTGATAAAATAAAAAGTAAAAAAAACATATAAAGAAATGTTAACCGCAGTGAGCACCGATGTTTTTAATTTAACTGGTGAAGATCGTATTGCGAATTCTAGCGAGGGTTCCGGACAAGAAATGTTAGTACTACTTTACATGGAAGAGGTTCGGACTACGAAAGTACCGAATCTTTGACCGAAAGTGATAATCATGAAGAACTTGCGGATTATAACTAAAATTTACTGCGTCATTGTATTAAAAATCGTCGACTACCTATTAGGTAAATAATTAAGTCAAAAAAATATCAATGTTTAACCTAGCACGTGGAACAAACCTTAAAACATTTTTTTAACTTATCTTTTTCATTTTATTACTTAAGGATTTCTGACAAAGGATATACACAAAAACATATTAATAATCAGTCACATACATTATAAGGTCAGTGTACTTCTTCAATTATGAGAGCCCACAGCATGCAAATATTATACAAAGCAAATAAAACTGATATTGTGTTCATTGATTCATCTGTAACAATGGCGAACCTTCTTCAGTTTTAAGATAACCCAATATAGAACCAATATACTTATATTGGTACTATGTCACACTTGGAAATGCTAAAAATACTTATTTTAGCACTATGTCACACTTGGAAATATTTTACTTAGAAAATGTCAGCTGCATTCATAATATATAAATAATATTAATTGATACTAAAATGTAAGTAAGCAAATTTCAAGAGGCGCTTTAAAATTGTTATCAAAACCATGATAGATTTCACAGAAAATTCTTGTTCCCCTACGAATAAGCTATAAGACTAACAATTTAACAACAATAACATTTTGTTTTTCTACTATGGTTGAGATTAATAAATTCTGATTCATATAAATAACTCAAGATATTAAAAATATTTTTTACAGAGCACAACAATGTTCGATACAGCTTATAGAAGCATTTCTAGGCGCGTATTAATCTAGTTTTTTGTTTACTATAACTTACTTATATTGAGATTAACAGGAGTAATTACATTGACGTAATTCAATTACAGGAGCAATATAGGCGTATATGGCATTTCAGCGGTCTAATATAAATACGATATCAGTAAAAGTAGACTTTTAAAGTGGGCCCTTTTCGCGACTTATATGTGGATATAAGTCTCATATAGTCTTCGATAAATGATGGTTCTAGGATAGTATAAAAACCACTTTTTGCTAGTTGGGCAGGGACCGTAGCGCGTGGCATTCTGTAGTTTCTGCCTACCCCCATGGGAAAAAGGCGTGAGTGTATGTATGCAATATTTAATAGAAATTTGTTAAACAGTTTTTGCGTGAAGAAGTAACAAATAAACTTTAGCATTTATAATATTAATTAGGAAGTAGGATAATGATTGCGTTTTTTTTCTCGTTCAACTTTTCTTTTTTGCTCAAAAAATCCATCGCAAAAAAAGCTCTACATAATACCCTCCCGTGCTACCTCGAACGTTCTAGAAATGTTAGTTTTAATTACCTACCTGGAGTCATACCGTCGGCGTCGTATGAAAACACGTCCCCGAGCTAAACTGTCGGCTTATTGCCTTTGTTACAATTTAAACTGTTTGTTTATAAACTGAGTAATTTTTTATGTACTTGCTGATATGTTGTTTGTTGGAAATATGGAGTTTTTGGAGCGAGTTGCTTAATGTTCTTAGTAAATTAATTGCGAGTTTGGAATTTTTATTTGCTAATTCAGGGAAGTAAATTGTTAATTAAAATTTTTCGTAATTATTTTCGGTTGGTTTCAAAAATACAGCGTGAATTTTGTAGTTTACACGAAATATTGAATTTGCTGTAAACGAAATAGTTTCTAGTTTACACAGAATTTTAAATATCGAGTAAATTCACAGTATATTTAATTTAGTATATTTTTTTTTTTTTTTTTTTAAATCTTTATTGAAAGAAAAGGGAGATTTGATCAGACATGATCATGCCATCTCCATAGGCTCACACAGATTAACATAAATTAACTAGTACAGGAACTATCTTCGTTTTAAAGCAGAATCAACTAATTTATACATCATTCTAGCCTTCTCCGACAACGGGTAGGCCAGAATGCTGTTACATATACCGACATCATAGAAATTGATGTCATAAGCAATCCTAAAGCAGTTTCTTTCGGCTGCGTTCCGGACGCACTCCATCAAGATATGGAAAACATCTTCAATTAGCTCACATTCTATACAATTTTTAGATACAACTTTACCCATAAGGTATGCAAAACTATTTAATGGTATATGTCCGGAACGAAGCCTAAAAGCTGTCACAATGGTATTTCTTGACAAGCCAGATTTAATAAACCAAGGGGATCGAGATAAACTAGGCTGAATGGTTTTATACCAAATGCCCTTGGAAAGCGATCTGCTATCGAAGTACTCCCTCCACATATCAGTACATTTTTCTTTTATTATATAAAAAACTTCGGTAAAGTGAGGCCGGCAAACAATAGGAATACCATCCGATAAGGCTTCCCCAGCAAGACGGTCAGCCTCCTCGTTACCTAACAATCCTATATGTGACGGTACCCATTGAAGTATTACTTCGAAATTGTTCGTGCATAATGCGATTAGCAATTCCAATATGGTATACGCTATCGGTGTGCCTCGACTATTCGAGGTGCATCGAGCAAGATGTTGTATAGCACTTTTAGAATCTGTCAGAATAACATATTTACCTGATTTAAAAGACTGTATGTAGGACAAAGCCTCCGAAATAGCGATCAATTCTATTGACATTATGGAAATGTTGGTGTTAGTTCTTAATTTGACTGAACTGTTTGTTTGTGGGTCAAAAATAGCTAATCCACCACAATCGTTGTATTTTGAGCCATCTGTGTAAATTTTATAATAATTAGAATAATTATTTGCTATCAAATTGTTACAAACATCCTGTAAAAAACATAAACTATATTTTTTTTTTGATTTGTTTACGGCTTCAATATTACATTTAATTATATCCGTTAGATTCACATTACTCACCCAGGTACTTAACTTGAACATATCTAATTGGTTACTTATATGTAAGGTCTTGTTTTTTAAATTGTTATGAACTGAAATTAAAATAGGTTTTTCTTTACATCTCCAATATGAATTACTTATCAATAAATTTAACTCATCTAAAAGTTGTATTAACTGTGGATTTGAAAAAGATTTTGCCTTTAACCAAAACTTACCTGCGAGATAGTGGCGACGCACACATAAAGGCGGTAGATGTAATTCGCATTCCATGACGTGTACAGGTGTAGTTTTTATGAACCCACCGACGGTACGCATACATTGGTTTTGCAGTTTGTCTAGTTTGGTAGTGTGTGTCTTACAACTGTTTCCGTACAGAAAACTGGCATAGTCCAGTCGACTACGAATACACGATATATATAAACGTCTCATATTAGTGGGATGAATACCCCAACCTGCCCCCGTTAAGATTTTAAAAACATTAATAATCTTCAAGGTTCTTTCTCTTAG
The DNA here is from genome assembly GCA_905163465.1 of Craniophora ligustri. Taxonomy (NCBI): domain Eukaryota; kingdom Metazoa; phylum Arthropoda; class Insecta; order Lepidoptera; family Noctuidae; genus Craniophora; species Craniophora ligustri. Next base: position 2,787,655 of record LR990963.1, read on the forward strand.
CTCATTTATTTGTTTTCCCCAGCGTAACTTCCTATCTAGCCAAAGACCTAGGTACTTGACAGTATCGACCAATTGTAACGTTATACCATTCATTACAAGGCTAATGGGTTCTGGTACCAATTTATTGTGGAATACACATATTTTACTTTTTTGCGGAGAGATTTCTAGGCCAGATATGGCGAGAATATTAATTAATTTGTCTAAAGCTGCCTGCAATCTGAGACTCCCCTCTTCGATACACCGACACGCCACATAAATTACGAAATCATCTGCGTATTGAGAGATACAAACATCTGTTATAGATTTACAAACATGCAAAGTTAAAATATTAAAGAGAATAGGGGAAAAAGGGTCGCCTTGAGCTAATCCATAAAATGATTTTCTGCTTATATAGGAGTTCTGGCCTACGTTTATAGTTAAATTACGCTCTTTTAGAAAATTCCAAACATATGTGCATATTTTTGTGCCTAGACCGATCTGGTCCATAACTAACAGCAATCTTTCTAAGTTAACGTTATTATAAGCATTGTCAATATCGATAAAGCAGGCTACAGTAGATAGTTTCTTAGAAAAACCCAATTGTATATTAGTTACTAAACTCGCTAAATTATCTAAAGTGGAACGACACTTTCTGAAACCGGAGGTATTAGAAGAAAACATATTATTTTTCTCAATGAACCATTCAACCCTATTAATTAGTACGTTATGAAATACCTTACATAAGCATGACATCATAGAAATAGGTCGTAACGCTTGCTGTTCCCGGCCCGGTTTAGGTATCGGCACAATATTAATATTACGCCACTGTAGCGGCACGAAACCTGTCATGAGAAATCTATTATAAAATTTACTCAAAATTAATTTAGCATTATCCGGTAATTGTTTTAACATGGAATACGAAATATTATCAGTCCCAGGGGTAGTATCTTTTTGTCGAATACAACTATCTAACTCGTTTACAGAAATACCTACCTCAAGCTCTGGATTATGGGAATAAAATACTGGATCTTTTGAACATACGTAGTCTGGTGCTAAACTTTGCAATAATTCATATGACCTTTCCTTACTAATAAAGTATTTGGGTACACCACATCCTTTAAACCATTTTATTTTTCTCCAAAAGTCATTTATGCTAATGTTGCCGTCAATAGATGTGCAGAAGTCTTGCCACGAATTATTTTTTGCACGTCGCATACAACATTGAACTTCCTTAATTTTATTTTGTAAGCTATTGAAATTGAAGGGTGTAGGATTGCGTCTGAACTTAGAAAGTGCAAGACGTCTTTCTGCTACAAATTTTGACAATAGTGAATTCCAATATGGTTTAGGTGAAAAATTTATCTCTGGATTAGTGTTAAACTTAATTATGGGAATATGAATCTCGGCCGAAATATTTAAAAAATCGATGAAGGTGTCATATGATTTTTGCAAGTCTTCTGAGATATGGAAATCTGCTACCAGGAGTTTTATTAAGTTACGATATTCAACCCAATTAGCTTTTTTGAAATTTCGGCGCGAGATAGGTCCAGGTCTATAGTCTACCTGTGTAGAAATTTTAATGATAACGTGATCGCTGCCTAGCGTTTCATTAAGAGTACCCCAAGTTAATCTGAATGCTATATCTGTAGTGGCTAATGTAATGTCTGGAGATGACTGCTGTAGCTCATTATTTACTAGTTTAAGGCGAGTATGATTACCATTATTCAAAGTTACGAGAGGGGTTTCTAAGAGGGCTTCATATATTTGCTTACCTCTGTGATTTTCTTTATTGGACCAGTTTATATGGTGGCCATTAAAGTCACCAAGTATTATTAGTCTACTATTAAAGAAAGATAAAATTTGATCCCAATCCTGTTGACTAGTGTGCACTGATGGCGCACAGTATAGAGACAATATGTATTCAATATGGTCACAGTTATAGATTCTCACACATAACAACTCGATTCCAGGGTTTATACTTTCCAGCGTCACTTTACTAGATTTAACTGATTTGTGAACTAATACTGCGACTCCACCATAACCGTCATGCCGGTCTTTACGGTAAACTATGTAGCCATTGATTTTGAAATGACTTCTGCGATCTAGCCAAGTTTCACTGAGTGCCGCAATGTGAATCTTATTTTGACAAAGAAGTTGTTCTAAAGTAACTAATTTTGGTCTAACGCTTTGACAGTTCCATTGCACTATATTAAATTTAATAATCTTATTATTAGCCATTTGGGTAAAAGTAATTCATAACCATCTTCAAGAAAGACCAATCCGACACATAATCAACCACTATCAATATTAGCCACTCTAGACAATACTTAATTACTTCATAAACCTTAGATTCCATTGAATGATCTCTTAAAAAAATAATTTCTTTTAATCTTTTCAACAGCTCATCGAAATGTACAGATTTGGTTTTTTTTGCTTCACGAGAATCTGGGTCTTTGTAATTGTCATGATCATGAATTAACTGACTTGTAATGAATTCCCGTTCAATGGAATCTGTTTCATTATTATGCTGTTTTATTTTCTTTGGATTTTTAACTGTGGGGCTTTTTCCTTTTTCTTTTTTGTGTGCAGACCACTTTGCTGCGACTACTTCCGCAAGAGTAGGAGTATTCAGTGGGGGTAACTTTGTCAATTTTGGCGTGTTAGAGACAGTGGGTTCAGGTGAACAGAATTGGGGTATATAAGTTCCACTTACGGCTCTTGTGTGCGTTTGAACAGGGGGAGGTACGTACACTGTTAGCGCTTTCCTATACGTACAATTAAATTCAAACATAAGCTCCCTCAGTTTTTTCTCTTTAAGAAAAACTGGACATGACGTTTTAGCGAGTGCCATATGTTGACCACTGCAATTTACGCACTTGTAAGTTTCCGTTTCACAATTGTCATGGTTCCTACTACATTTTGGGCAGATTATTTTAGCTGAAGGACATTTCTTTTTTGTATGGCCGTACTTCCAACACCTCGAGCATTGTGATACGGGAAAAAGGTATGGGGTAACCTTGATACGTAAGCCATCTACATATACATACGGTGGGATATACGAGCCCTTAAAACAAATCCTCACTGCTTCACTCGGCTGCCATCCTTCCCCCTCCCGGTCACGACGTTTAAGTCGATAAGAAGATATTATTTCTGCAGGTTTTTCGCAAGTAATACGTTTTAGAATATCTTCGTCGGATAAGTCTAAATCTACATCCCTAATTACACCATAAGATGAACTTCTCTCCATAGCTCTTTGTATTGACCAGCCACTTTCAATGAACTCTTGACATTTTTCGATTTTGTTTGCGACATATTCATTATTCACTTCAATACGTACTTTGAAGGGATTAACGTATTTAACCCTGTCTATATCTAAAATATTATTCGCCTTAAAAAGCCTAGCTAGTGCGAATTGCTTTGGTAATTTTTCATTGCTCGACAAATAAATCTCAATCTTTTCCTCCAATGGTTTTATCTTCTTCTCCTTTCTTTGTATTAATTTCCATTCGCTTTCATCTTCTTCTCTCTCTCTTTTCTCAGGTTTTGATAGGATCTCATCTTCTTGCTCAGTATTTACTAAAAACTCATCTCGATATTGTTCTCCTTCCATATCTGAAGACATTTATTCCTCACAAGCAACTTCACTTATCGCGTTCACATTATCTAACTTTATATCATTTATATCCATGTGAGAATATTAAATGTATATTGTCGTTATCATTAGGACGGCATCCGCCCGCAGATACATTGTTCCGCGGCCAGATGCGTCGAGAAAGGTACCTACAATGTCCACGCGTTAGAAGTAAACAACAAGAATTGATAATCTCGAGCTGAGGTGCGCACGTTCACCTCGGTCGCTTACCGAAACGAGACAAATTTAGTATATTGCGGAAATGCCGAGGGATTCATTTCATTTTAACTTTATAATAAAATTATATAACTAATTAGTGTATTTATTTAATTACACAAAATGTTAAATTCTGTGTAAACTAGAAAGCACACCATTTTTCATTTAGTATATAGCGGTAATGCCGAGGGATTTGCTTCCTATTAACTTAACTTTGTAATAAAATTATATTACTAATTGCAACATTCCATCCTGAATTTTATGAAAGAAATCATTGTGATTGATTTTGACTGTATTTAAAAACTATAATGGGATTGAAAAGGTATTTATAAGAATAAGAATAGTTTATTGCAGAAAATACAAACATTGCATTTATTCCTGAAACTCACGGGATTCCCTGTGTCGTGAGATCCAGGCACCTTCGTTTCGGTAACATTTTTATTTTTACGTTTTTTTTTTTAATTTTAAGTCTTCACAAATTACATAATCAAAAGTAACAAACAATACATAAAGAAAACAGTAGGTTATTATGTAGGGAATGTTGTGTGTGTATGTGTTGGGTTTTTAGACAGTATAAAAATATATATGGACATTAATGAAATAACCCCATCTAGTACCCAGCTAATGCAAAAAACCTTGTGATCCGGATCGTTGATATACTATATACATTTTTTTTGGCATATTTACATATAACACTCTCTCTCTCTTAAAGTTCAAACCCAAGGCACGCACCACTGACCTTTCAGAAGTTATGTGCGTATTTATCACATGCTCAAACGGTGAAGGAAAACATCGTGAGGAAATCTGCAGGCTTGAAAGATTTTCTCGATGGCATGTAATGTCTGCCTACCCGAAGTAGGCTAGCGTGGTGGACTATAATAACCTAATCTCTCTCAAAATTAAAGAAGACCCGTGCCCAGTAGTGGGACAATAATGGGTTGATGATGATGATGACATATAACACTACTTTAATAATTTAATTTTTCGTAAGAAATAAATAAGTAAATTCGATAGCTACTCAAATTACTAATTCTTGACAGACAAAGTCGCGCATAAAATCTAGTATAATACTAATATAATAAAATCGATATCACCTTTACTCAATATTTAGTTTAATTAGACTCAAACACGTATCTAATTACACATGTTCATATAATTATATTGGTATGTACTTCTACCCATTTCTGATATTATATGAAGGTCACAAGATAAATAAAATCGAATAGAAAAGAAATATTCGTTCATTTATTCTGTTAATTGCCTAACGCCCGACTTAATGCCTAAGTAATGAAGTTAGACCGACACAGTTGGCACAGGCGAAGAAATATAATGTAACAAATGACAATAATAAAAGATATATTAATTAGATCTAATGTGGATTTGTATTTCGCTTTCAGTACAGATTTGAAGTAAGAAAATTCTGCTCAGGTATTATGGTGGAGAGTATAGTCTCTCCGATTATTAAAAGCTTTGTGAAATATTAATTTATCGAGTATCTTTTTACAATACTATTCAGTGTCTCATTTGTTTTTTTCTACTATTATTTTACTTTGACTTGAATATAAGAATCAGTTGAAACAACATGAATGTAGTATATTCGACGATCCGATTAGTCCAGCGGTAGTTAACGCTGCCTTCGGTGCTAAGGGTCCTGGGTTTGAATCCCGGTAGGGACAAATGTTTGTGTGATGAGCATCAACATTTGTTTTCGAGTCATGGTTGTCCTATATACAAAAAAAAAGCATCTATGTATTGTATCAACTATCTAGTATCCGTAACACAAGCCTCGTTGCTTAGCTCGGAACTAATGGTGCTCTGTCATAATGTCCAGGTATATTATTATTATTATTATATGTGATAGCCTAGAAGTGTGACCAGTAGACTGCGATGTCAAAGGTGTCGAACAAACTCAAGCCGCGCACCGCTGATATTTCGAAGTTATGTGCATATGTATTCATCACATGCTCAAACGGTGAAGGAAAACATCGTGAGGTAATTTGCACGCCTAATAAATTTTCTCGATGGCGAGTGAAGTCTGCCAACCCGCACTAAGACGGTGCTATAGCCTAATTTCTTTCAAATGAGAGGAGAAAGTTCAGCTGTGGGGTATGAAAGTTGATGACGATGATGCGTGTTGTACTTCGCGCGTATCGCACTATTTGTGCACGAACTTATTTGGAACCTACCAGAAAGTTCTACGCCACACATTTGAAATGAGTATGAGTGATATAAATGAAACATATACCTACAGTGAATATGCAACTGCGAAAAAGTGGAATGAAACATAATATTACCGTACGTAATAATATTATATTACGAAGCATAAACAGAAAGAGTATGCACAATATAACTTCTCAAGCCGGGTAACTAATTTTTATTTGAATTCACATTGTATGCAGTTTTATTTAAAACTAAACACGCGCATACATAATAATTTATTTTTACAATAGTAACAATTGCATGACAAAATCGGATTTAGACTGCATAGTGTTTTTTAAAACACAAACTATTTTTTTTTGCACCTACCTGGCTTAATAGCTCTTGTTTCTTGATTATTTGAATTTAAACAATTTTTGCATAGGGGTCTGCATAGTAAAGTGTATTAAGTTACAACAATATGCGATCACTAAAACCTCTTCAAGCTTCGAAGGGCACGTTGAATTCGTCAAAATGGATTCAAAAATATTCTTGGCCGTTGAAAAAGCCATCTGGATTAAGAACCTAGTAATTGTTATTTTTATTTTTGATAGTTTTTAGTTTGATTGCCAGTTCACCTGATGTTAAGCGATACTATGATCTACGACAGGGCTTGCCTCGAAGAAACCGACTCTTGATTTAAAGACAGACAGATTATTATGTAATTTTGTTAAAGCTCTATCTTGTTCTGATATGCATATGGATACGTCAATCCAAGTGAATTATATAAAGTGACTAGTTAGCTATGACTCCTAATAAAGAAGCGTGGCGCCAAAGTTTTACTCTATTTTATCGTATATTTCTGAGAGACACAGATGCTCGGATAATACACAAACAGTTTCACTGTGTTTCATCGCGTGTCATCCGTCATTCGCATCTAGCAAAAATGTGACACGAGACGGACCACTCCAATAAAATAAAAAACAGTCAAAAGAACGGAACATCGCGCCCATTCATAAAACAAAATCTTTGATAATGAATTCAACAAAAAAACGGGGAGGCTTAAAGCAATTATTAGCTTGATTGCCTTACTCAAAAGATTGCGAAGGTCTAAAGGTTTAGAAATCTTTCTTTTTTTCGTGTTTTGAAACTCAGCAATAATCATGAAACGCTACAGAAGCTTACAAAAGTCGATGAGAGAATCTATGCTCTAGAAGATTTTTATTAAAAGAAATAATTAAACTCTTCAACGAGTTGGGTTTTTTTTTCTTTCGTGATAAAATTTGAGTGGATGTTCGTAGCTACTGTTTAAAGTGACAATCATGCGTATCGAAAAGTCCCCTCAAAATGCTCTTAACATTATAGCGATAAACAACATAAGTCACTGTCTAGTTATATGCTAATTATTTAATTTATTTCTAAATTACAGCGTAACTGAGGAACAGACTCAACATATTGTTATATAATCATCATTGTTATCACGTAAGTGATAATTTTTCTCTGTTTATTGTGATAGTGAAAATCTTTAAACCTAACTCCATAAAAATTACGCAAGAAATGTGATTCATAAACAATTTTTAGTCGAGAGCTTGTCATTTTTTTTCAATAATGTTCTGAAACAATGACTTGAAATTATACAAAAGAATTGTTTCATCGTTCATAGCGAGATTGAACTTATTGCGGCTTTTCACGAGAGCTGAGAGGCCGACGACAAAAGTGAAATTCATTTGTAATCCAGTTTGAGTCATGATTAGTCGGTTCAGTTTTGATGGATCTAAACTTTTGCCTAAAATGGAATAGGGTTAATGAAAAAGCTTGTAAAATAAAAGGGTTAAACAAAGCTTTTAGGGTGCTTTTTGATACTGATTAAAATAAAAAAACAATCTCTGCCTTGATGGTGTTGTGGTCGTAAGTACGACTGCTGAGAGGTCTTGCAAGGGTCCGGCAAAGTTATATTTGGTTGTTCCTATGAAATTTTCAGTAACATCTTGGAGTTGAGATTGGTCGCTAATTTGCATAATCGCTCGTTTGGGTAGATAAAACCATACCAATTTCTTGTCAATAAATTTCCATTATAATAACACGTGGGCGTGAGTACGATTTAATATATTCTCGAGAACCTTATTAATAGATCAAATCCTAATAAAATAATCCTCAAACCACAGAGTATAAAGCAATATCCGAAGAAAATAACCAAATATTTAATTTATATATTTTTGACGTTGACAAATGGCGATCTTACCCCGCCCAAGGGACGAGTTTGAACATAAATAAGTAAGCTGTATAAATTAAATTCTTCTGTGTATAAAACAAAATATGTATTTCCCTCAAGGGCTGTAAAAGCAACTGTAGTCAAAGATAGGGCTGCCTTCCTAGTATTAACAGAACTAAAACTTAAGTACTTTACGTGAAGAAATTTTCATCTACCGTCTCTAGGTCGCATTAGTTTAGGGCTGTCCAAAATTACATACCGTTATGTACGCTTGTCATATTCTTTTTGGCCCAGTGACGGGCTTACAATCCTACCACTATTATGTCATATACCTATATATCTTCATTAACTTCAGAGTACTGCATGAAAAAGCTGTAAGCAGCAATACATGAAAATGAAGGCATCTCTTTCTCGCTTCAACTGTTTTTCATATGAAGAAACAAGGTAGCGTTAAAATAACTACTCTTATATTTTTGTTACGTTTGAAGAAGTTTGATATCGTACAGCGGACCTTTAATATACGTATATACTTTTTTAAAACATATTGATATCAAGTGCAATAACACTTAATAGTTACTCTATTCGAATATCGAGTTAATTTTTCAAAATTTTTCCAATACGTGTGGTAACAAAATAAGTAAGTATAAGATAGAACGAGAGCACCCATAGTTTTACTCTCTCTCTCACGTTCCGCTTTTGTATTTGTAGCTGGTTTAAGTATTTTCTTCTTAGAAGTAATGGTTCTAATGAACTAGTTGAGCAACAAAGATACACTACGAACCACTATAACTTCTTACCATTATATTAATAAGTAGCTAAGTCCCGCGACTTCGTCCGCGTGCAATTTAACTAAAAAATAAAAGTTTCATATTATTCAGACTTTGCACCCCTGTTTTACCCTCTTGAAGGGTAAATTTTTAAAAATCCTTTCTTAGCAAATGCTTACGTTATAACATCTACCTGTATGCCAAATATCAACCTGATCCGTCCAGTGGTTTGAGCTGTGCGTTGATAGATCACTATGTCAGTCAGTGACCTTTGAGTTATGTATATTTAGTTACCATTTACACAAGTCATCTAATTCTGAGTTAAACAACCAGGTTTTTGTAACGGATACTAAATGCGCGAGAACAATTATGTATATACATAATACCATATATTTATAAGACTTCATACTCAATAACATTTTGTATTGGTTGATTTCTACGTACACAATAACAATATTTTTTTCTTCCCCCAGATCAAATTATTTCTTTTCATAAGTATTTCTACGTGTTCAATTTATGTTCATGCTCATTTTGGCATTTCAATAAAACCTGTCAACCCTACCGAGCGCTCGTGTAAGATCGGCAAAAAAGTATGAAATTACATTTTCGTGCGTCATTTTAGTTTGCGAATTCAATAACGTTTGTAACACGGCTCCGCGGTTCCATTTCCTGCCTTATATTCTGTCTGTACACAACTTCACATTCATCATTCTAGTTTTACTGAAACAAAGTTCGTTTTGCTGGCGTTACGTATGAGAGTATGTTTGGATATTTGTCGAGGAAACTAGCTGACAGTTGCTAGGCGTAGTTTGTATGTTGGGAAAATAGTTTCTTGGCTGTCAAGTGATTCCTAAGATGGATTTTCCTGCTGATAGCTTGGATAAAGTATGTAGTAAGGATCTACATTTTTATATTAATAAGCAAAATAAAATACACTGAATAAAATATTTTTTGGCGGATTTTATCGTAGTATATTGATATTATTTTAACCCAAAGTTTTAAGTCTTATAGTAAATGCTATAATAGATCTAAAACATGGCTATGGCAGATTTGGGTGAAAAATAAGTTGTTGGCAATTCAATATATAAGACCGAATGTAGCAAGGAAGCTTAGCATGTTTTTTGATTGTGCTATTTTATATGTGATCACAGCCTCTCTGATCCTACTGCTAGGCATAAGCCTCTCTCAATGCATGCCATGACTTTTTTGATAAAGTTCGTTTCAGTAACTAACTAGTCGCCACTCCTCATTCACTCCACTTGCAATCCTTTGTGGTTTGAAAACGAGTCACATACTATTGTTTTGCTACTCGACAGAATCAATACTTTCCTAGATAGCGAAGATTAGCGATAACTATATACATGCTATACTTTCTAATGCTCTAAAAAATCATCATCAACCTATTAATTGTCCCACTGTCGCAAGGGTCTCCTTTCAGACTTCATACGCCACCATCGCTGTTTGAGCATGTGATGGATAGGCAAGTTATTTCGAAAAGTTAGTTGCCTCGGGGTCAAACTCAACCCTTTGATTTATCATTTTACTGTTTATACCACATGGCCATCACAGATGCATTAGGATTTCAATGTGGCGCAATTATAAGGTAATTCATTATACAGTAATTCAATAAAATCATCTAGGTAGATTAGAGACTGACTTACGAACCCTATCATAGAGAAATTATCGAAGAAGAAAAAGAATATCTATTGCATCGCTTCTCTTCCGTATAGCATAACATACTCAGCTGAGACACAGAACATTATCCGGTATCCTTATTCATAAGTGTTTGTATTTCCATGGCTTTAAGATCCCCTAGAACTTGGGGTTCAGTTTGTGTTGTCATTGAGGGTCCTACACTATTTGAAGAGTGGGTTAAGGGCCCAGTTGTGTTTGTATTCAGAACTATTACTAAGAAGGGTCAATTTCTTTAGATCGGAGGAAAAAGAACTTCTACATCTCTATCGTATATCGATTTGAGGGAATCAGGGTTGTTTTTAAAAACAAAAGAATATTTATTGTTGTAGATAAATAGAAGTTAGTAAAAAAACCAGATTGACACAGAGTAATAGTAATACATAAAGTCGTAAATAGTGTAGCAAATTACTAATACTATACTAACTAAGGAATTGTATCACTTAAATGCTAATTGGTTTATTACTATCAGTTTCTAGGATTTTGAACTTTATTGTGAGTGTGCTTACGTACACAAAATACTCACACATACAAATACCCAGAAAACTTACTTGTAACCCTATGATATGTAAATAGTTACTGCAAAGTGATTATTTAAAAATGCGCTAGCGACCCGCCTCGTCTTTTTAAGGGTAGATAAAAAGAAAGACAACTTAGTAATTTAAATTAGTACTTTATTGGGAAAAAATATTGTGTATAAGGCTAGTATACTTAGTAGTTGATAATTGATTTTATAATCAGTTATGTAGTTTTGAGTTTCTACATTACAAATAAATAAACAACCATACAAAAATCTAATATTTCCTCTTATCTCTTTGCAGTGATTGAAATTATGGTGCAGAAGACGAAAGCTAGGCATCTGTGCCATTGTTTTAAAAATTGGTTCTAAGTGTTTGGTCTAAGAATCTTTGTGCTGTAAATTTATAAGTTAGAAACAATAGAACAATACAAAACATCAAGATATTGAAGTTGATAAAGTTTTAATTGTATTATTGTTGTAAAAAGTATCTAAATATTTACTTCAAGTAATGTTTTCGCTTTGCAGACACAAGTCCCTCCAGACTTTCGACCTACTTCAAGTTTATTTAAAGATACTTTTTTTTTACTTTTAGTTCTAATAGGAGTGAAGTATTACAATATTTTACAAGATAAACATTTTGTTGTAGGTTTTAACTATCATAGCAGCAACATTTTTGAATTTTATTAGGTCTCAATAAAGTATCACTTGGCAAGTGGCAGTGGGCAGGGCACATCGCTCGAAGAACGGACGGCCGATGGGGCTTGAAGGTTCTAGAGTGGCGACCACGTACTGGAAGACGCAGCGTGGGCAGGCCCCGGCAAGGTGGACTGACGACCTGGTAAGGTCGCTGGAATCTACTGGATGCGAGCGGCGTATGACCGGTCATCGTGGCGATCCTTGGGGGAGACCTATGACTATAGACTAGTGGACGTCTAACGGTTAATGTGATGATGATGAAAGTATTGTATGTATTATCGTAGTTTATTGTAACTTTTTATTTTTATTCTGACGTTTCAATTCCATTATTCATGGTCACTGGCAGACTGAGGTACAAGAGGTGTCTCGATGATGTCATTACTTACTAGCTACCCTATATATTAATAGTTATTTATTGATAATACCGATAACACTAAATGAACTCACCGAATCATCTGATATATTCATCATTAATCGTTTTATTTAGGATTTTATTTGAACGCATTGTATAGTAGGTTAAGTCGGATTATGACATTTGTAATATTTGTCACTGGGATATTTTGTAGGCTCTTTGTGTAAATGTATGCTTTTGTAGCTGTGGTAGCCTTGTGGTGCGACCGGTGGACTGACATGCCAAAGGTCTCGAGTTTAAACGGCACGCACCACTGACTTTTCGGAAGTTAAGTGCGTATTTATCCCATGCTCAAACGGTGAAGAAAAACATCGTGAGGAAACCTGAATGCTTGAGAGATTTCTCGATGGCATGTGAAGTCTACCAACCCGCGGTAGGCTAGCGTGGTGGACTATAGCCTAATCCCTCTAAAATAAGAGGAGACCCGTGCCCAGTAGTGGGACAATAATGGGTTGATGATGATGTAGTAGTTGAATTTCTATGGCTGCTACGATGTTGATAATGAGCATTATTGCTGGCCAAACATTATCCCTATTCATAATAATAGCGTTTTGCCTTTTAGTTAGTCCATTTCAAATCCTATTCAAAACGTACCTTTCATTCATTATCATTCATTCATTCACATCCCACTTCAGTGAAAACAAAATGTTCAGTTCATTCATAATGACAATGTGGAATGAAGGAGGCCCAATTTGAAACTGAAATAATACGTGACTAAACCTATCCGCTTGTTCAACGAACATTCTAGATTGTTATTGTCCCTTTTAGGAATATTATTCTAGGTCTTTTTCTAAGTAATCGGAATCTGTGTTGACCAATTTAGCGTTTTGACAGTTTAAAAGATCGTTAGGATTTTAATATCATTATATTCGTTCACTATATGTAGCTGTACTCGTAACCGGCGCGCGTGCATGACGAGATGTATGAATGTGGACGAGGCAAAAGTGGTATGCAGGGACTGTAGTGCGTGGCATTCTGTAGTTTCTGCCTACCCCCATGGGAAAAAGTCGTGAGTGTATGTATGTATGTATGTATATGTAGCTATAGAGTAAAGCTCTGATAGCCTAGAGGTGTGTGTGGACTGTGTAGTCAAAGGCTCGAGTTCAATCTTGAGGCGCGCAATTATTTTGCGAAGTTATGTGTGTATTTATCACATCTTCAAACAGTGAGGAAAAACATCGTTAGAAAACCTACATGACTAAGATAATATTTTTGTTTGACGTATAAAGTCTGCCAACCCACACTAGGCGCGTCCGTTACTGCCCGGCTGTAATATATTAAATTGAATGCTCAGACTTTTTATTAAATTTATCTTATGTAAAATATAAATAAGAGCTTTCGTAGCCTAGACAGTGGAGATTAGTGGACTGAGATGTCAAAGGGTTCGAGTTCAAACCCAAAGCACACACTACTGACTTTTCGTAAGTTATTGTTATCTAACACTTGCTCAATACGGTGAAAGAAAACATTGTGAGGAAACCTGCATGCTTGAGAGATTTTCTCGATGGCATGTGAAGTCTGCCAACCCAAAGTAGGCCAGCGTGGTGGACTTATAGCCTAATCTTTCAAATGAGAGAAGACCCGTGCCTAGCACTGGGACAATAATGGGTTGATGATGATGATGAAAGTATGTATAAAATATTCATCTTACATGATAATAATACTCTAGCTTACACTTAACAATTTAATCTCGTATAAAATCACTCAGCTTCTAAAGCAATTTGATGCAATTTTAACTAAGTGTTCTAGGAACTCATAAATACATGCTTCTCATCTTCTTTTATTACTTTAAGTTTGTGTAATTTTTCTCTTGGACTGTTTTGGTTGTGGATATTTTCAGTGTACGAGTATATTATCGACACATTTATTGTACTATTGCTGGGCATAGATCTACTCTCAGAACAAGAGGGGTAATATATAGGATAACCTGAGTCTACAAAATAGGTTTGGCAGACTAATACATATTATACATATTCATGACTCGGATACAAATGTTTATGCTCACCACACAAACATTTGTCCCTACCGGGATTCGAACCCGGGACCCATAGCACAGCAGGCAGCAATTTATTTATATTTCAAAAAGCAAAAGCTGGCAGCATTTTAATACTGCAGACTACATTTATCCTCAGTTGTCTATTGGTTGCAACTGCGGTGGTTTGAGATTCTAAAGTAAATTTTATTAAAGGTCTCTTCAATAAAACTACCTTTTTATGGATTTTAATTATATAATTATTTATGGACTTAATCCAAGCGTTTTGGATCATTTCTACGTATCTACTATCTACATATCGTATCTATGGATACGAGTTTTTAATGAAAAGGTGTAGGTATGTTTTTTAGATAACCTACTGCTGCGTACGGGTCATTTAAAAAAGATTAGCCCACTACGCTAGTCTAGTTCATCACCTATGCACGGTTTCACGATGTTTTCCTTCACAGTTAGAGTATTTAGTACATAACTTAATAAAATACAGATACTTTATGAATCGACATTTGGATCAAAAATCATTTTATTATTGGATAAATAAAGAAATTGGTAAAGTATTTTAATGACCTGATAGTAAAATTCAATATGCAAAAATATTCACCAACATGTGAAAGCTCCAATGTTCAATCAATATCAAATGAAATTAATGAAGAAACAAAGTTTTAGAAACAGATTTGTATCTTATTTCCATCTTCACTAAGTGGTTTATTAACTTAATTTACGTTCAAATTGATTGCGTCGATGATTGATTGTAATTGAAGGGCTATTTACTTGGGTGATTGATCATGTTTTAATCGATTGAATTTGGCACAAATTGCATGGAACCACGCCGTCTTAGAAACAGGTTATTTGAATAAGATTAGGTGATTAAGAAAATGTTTTTGGGATCCTGCCGAGATGTATGTGTGTAGGTATTGTCATACTTGCTTCATAGTTAATCCATCGGCATAAAGGGGAAATTGAATCTAACAGTTGTTTCTAATTTTGATTCATTCGCTAAATGTTTTTTCTTTCTTTAATTTATAGTCCTTAATTACAGATAATTAAAGACTTTTCCGTTCTTCCAGATTTATTTATTAGAATTTCATTAATCTCAAAGTAATATTCATTTGACATATTCGTTAAAACACCGAATGAATTTTTTCAAACACCTATCTTTTTTCTAAAATATAGCCCGGAAATTTCATTTAGGTCACAGTAGACCACGCTATTGTGTGAAAATGGCCGCTCAATTTACGCGTCACCTATTTCTAGTGTACTATGATCTAGTGATACACCGCCCAACCACACTGGTTTCCCAAGCAGAAATATGTACGTGAGTCAGAAGGTCCATTTTTGCTTAAATTATTAGCTGATGTATCTGAGTTATTGATGTTTCCATGTATATTTTTTTATATAAAAGAAAATCTATAAAGCATTGTATATTGACCAGCTGTGACACCGTATTGGTGTGATTAGTGTAATGTGAACTCAAAGATCTGGAATTTAATCAAAAGGCACACCGCTGTTTTTTTTTAAATTAAGCACGATTTATCACCTGCTTGTACGGTGAAGGAAAACATCGAGAAAAAACTTGCATGGCTGAAAGATTAAGACATCGAGATGATGTTGTGGTATGGTAGACTATATTCCAATAGCTATTGAATAAGAGGAGGCCTGAGCCCAGAAGTGTGACTGTGAGTGAATTCATGGCGATTATATATTATTTACGCGCCCTTAGAATGAAAGTGACCTAACTCAAAATTCCAGGAATTTCTGATTTTGCCATAATATGATGTTACCAATCTCATTATAAAAGATCAATCTATAAACCGGCAAAAAAAAACATTTCCTATGAAAAACGGAAGACATACAATTAAATATATTTGATTCTATACTTTTATTAAATCTTTCTTACTCATTTTCCACAAATTGCATTTTTTGATTTCGGTCACTTTCATTCTAAGGGTGCGATATGCACCATCTAGGAAACATACATAACAAGTTGCTTAGGATGAAGCAAGATGGCGTGTTTCATATTTGCCCATATGCGACTTACATAAAATGCAGACCAAGCCTGCTGACTAATCTGCCGAATGACCCTTTCAGTGTTCCTTCCCCTACCTTCACCCCCTCCATTCTTTTCAGACTAGATACTGTTAATCCTGTCCCGTATAGTGCGGACATGAAACAAATTGCTTCATTAATGTTTTTCATTCTTCCTTTTGTCCACCTCAGCTGCGGTTAGTTGTGTTCCTTTTGTAGTGAGTTGTGTACTGCGATACTGGTTTCAAGTGTTTAGGTTCGAAGGTTATTGTTTTTTTTATTTACGTAGCAAGTTGTTCTTTTTTTAAACGAAACAGCATCTCACCTGATGGTGACGATGTAGCCGAAGAAGTAACACGCAAGCTAAAATAATGTGTTTTCACTTTCGCCTTGAATATTCCTAAGTTATATGATGTTGTGTTTGGTCTTCTCTGGCCAGTTATAGTGATAAATATGATATACTTAAATATGAATATACATATAGAAATGAGACCTCGAAAATTGCTCCCAAGTGGGGAGCAATTTTCGCGGTCACGTAGCATTTATCTTATATTAAATTCAGAAATCAGTTGCCTGAGTCTGTATTTATTATCTTCAAGTTACGAGTGAACAGGTATCTTCTAGGTAAGCGTGTTTTGTCTTAGACCACATCGTCACTTACCATCAGGTGAGATTGTGGTCAAACGCTGACTTATAAATGTAAAAAAAACAAAACATTCAATTTCTACAACGTTACTACTAGGCACTCATTTTACACACGTATACTTGGAACATCATACCACCACTCTTGTTGTCTCTGATGATTAAGGAAGAGGAGTACTAATGTACACTCACATTTTATGTACGTCGGTATTTTTTAGCTACCATACCACAGGAAGAAGCCCATTGCCATCAACCAGACACAGATCCAAACTCCGAGATACGACCGAGAATTTTATAGAAAAACCCAAATTGCTCGACCTGGGAATCGATGCGAAATCTTCTTACTCGCAGTTGAAACCAATAGACCAAGGAAACAGTTTATCCATTAAGGTATCAAAATTAACATCAGCGCCCTTAACGTATAATTTACAACGCCAAAGCAAGTCTTCATTACACATATAATAATTATCTAGTAACATTTTCATTTACCAAGAGCCTCTTCAATGCCGTATATTATTAAAAATATAATTAACACGGTAATTTCTAAAATATACGGGCAAGGGCAACGTTATCCTTAAGGTTTAATAGGAGATCATTAAAATTCACTGCTGAAACGTAACAGGCAAGTGGCAAACAGTCAGCGTTTCTTGTATATAATAAAAATTAAGAGTTATAATCTAGACCAGGCTTTGCGAAATTCTTACTCGATGTTTTTTTTCTTTTTGTTTTTTTTAATAAATATTTCTGGACATTGTGACACAGCTAAGCAACGCGGCTTGTGTTACGGATACTAGTTGCTTGATATACTACATATATACTTTTTTTGTAAATACATACATATTTTACCTACATAGAAACATCAACATGATCTATCGCAGCGGCTTATCGACCTTAAATTAAGCATAGAAGAGTCTTCTAAACCTGCCGTGGAGACCTCATTTGCCGACATGGTTAAAAAAGGTACCAACAACTTTATTCAGCCCTCAAAGTTAAGTTCAGTAGCCATTTACCCGAATGATAAATTGAAATCAAGTGAGGAAACCAAATCACTTGTCCAAAAAATTATCTGCCCAGAGGAGATGAAATTACATGTAAGAGGCCTGCGTAAGACAAGGAACGGTGGTGTAATTATTAGCACAGATACAAAGGACGACATTGAAAAATTAAAAAAGGCTGAACAGTTGAAGAACTCTGGACTTACGATTGACGAGCCGCACAAAAGGAAGCCTCGTGTAGTAGTAATTGGAGTGCCCACTTCTATGACAGAGAAAGAAATCTTTACCTGTTTGTACCATCAAAATTTAGCCGACCTACTTCAAGATTTTACCGCCGAGACGTTTATGAACTCAATCAAACTCAGCCATAAGTCTGGAAAAAAAGATGCCGAGACCTGTAATTATATAATAGAAGTATCAGCAGTTATACGCAAAGCCCTCATAACCAAAGATAGAGTGTTTATAAATTGGTCATCTTGCCCTGTGAGAGACTTTACTTTGGTTACTAGATGCTTCAAGTGCCAGCAATATGGTCATGCCGCTAAATCATGTCGGCAGTCAGCCCATACCTGCAGCCACTGTGCTAATCAAGGACACTCTATAAATGATTGTCCAAAGAAAGCAGAGGAACCTAAATGTGCCACTTGTTCGCACTTCAAGAAACCAAGCAGTCATATTACAGGATCAGCAGAGTGCCCAGCAAAAATTATGGCTGAAAAAAGGTACATAAATTCTATTGATTATGTAGGCGCCTAAGAGCGCCGCTAATTAAGGTTTTTTTTTTACCTTTACTTTTTATCTATTTTTTATTTGTACATTTTATTTCTTGTTTTCATTGTACTAAAATATGATTAATAATTTTATGAATGACTTAGATAATTTCTCTGTATCAGAGTCTAAGACTTGTGAAGTAGAAAAATGCAAACACTATCTCGCCTCCTACCGTAATCCATTAACCATACTAACACAAAATATACGTAGCATTTATAAGAATTTTAACAATTTCAATACTTTTATACACCGACTTAATGTAAACTGTGACATTATTATTCTAACTGAATGTTGGCTTGCCAAGCAATATAACATACCTCAAATGATGGGATACAATATGTACAAGAGTAATCGAATCTACAACCAAAACGATGGGGTGGTAGTTTATGTAAGGAATCACCTAAATGTCTCAGTGGAGGAACCAAACATGGACGACTGTAATTGCCTGATACTTAAAATTGGTACAACTTTTGCAATCTTAGCGTTATATAGACCCCCCTCCTTTAGAAATATTAACAAGTTAACTGACTCTCTGAATGGTGCCTTACAAAACTTATCGTCCTTCAACAACGTAATTTTAACTGGAGATATTAATATAAATATCGTTCCAGAATGTCTAGATACTGCAGCTCAGGATTACCTCAATCTCTGTTCTTTTCATGGCTTGCTCCCTGCTCATACGTTTCCTACACATCAAAGCGGTTCCTGTTTGGACCACATCTTAATTAAATCAAACTTGCCTTCACTCGCACTAATTATTAACTCATCAATAACAGATCATAATGCTGCCCTACTAACTTTAAATTGTAAATTACCCAAGCATGATATCACTCGCACAATTTCTAAATTAAATATAAATAAACTCGAAGCAGACTTAAGCAACATCGATTTCGACCCCATTTATAATTCCGCTGACCCGCAGTATTGTTTGTTATATCTTATAGAAAATGTTCAATATGCAATTAAAAGAAACACTTCAACTGTTTGCCTGAGTAACAATAAACTAAATAGAAAGCCATGGATTACACCTGGTCTTATTCGTTGTATGAGACATCGAGATAAATTGCATATGAAGGCTAAATCTTATCCTGAAAATTCAGTATTGCAAATATCCTATAAAAGATACCGAAATTTTTGTAATGATCTCCTAAGAAAAGTAAGAATCAACTACGATAAAACTATTCTGGAAAAAGCAGGATCGAACAGTAAAAAGATTTGGAAACACATTAAAAGTATAACATATTGCACAAAACATAATGAATCTTCTTCGAGTTTATTAAATGCACACTCATCAAAATTGACATCTGCTAACATAGCAAATAACTTTTTCGTAAATATTGGCAAGAGTTTGGCAGAAAAAGTTCACGTCCAGTCACAGAACCACACTAGTAATACTTTTAAGTGTAACCCTACCGTAAAATCTTTTGCCTTACTGGATACTGATGAAAACGAGGTAGAAAGGATCATTATGAGTTTAAAAGATGACTGCGCAGCTGGGTGGGACAATATATCGATGAAAATTATCAAACAATTTAGGCACATTTTGATTCCACCGCTGACTTATATTTTTAAAAGATGTCTATCTGCAGGGCTCTTCCCCAAATGTCTCAAAAAAGCTGTTGTGGTTCCTGTATATAAGTCTGGAAATAAAGAACTAGTTACAAACTATAGGCCTATATCGCTACTGCCCTCGATATCCAAAATATTGGAAAAAATTATAAACAAAAGACTAATTAAATATCTTGAAGAAAAATCGATCTTATCTGAGAGGCAGTTTGGATTTAGACCTAAAGTATCAACTGCCGATGCCGTACATCTCATGACTGACTATTTGGCACAGGAACTGGATAAGGGTAACCACACAGTGGGAATATTCCTGGACCTTGCCAAAGCCTTCGACACCGTATCTATCCCTATTCTATTGCGCAAGCTTGAGGCTATAGGTATAAGAGGCACTCAGCTGAAACTCTTCACAAGCTATCTAGAAGAGCGTTCCCAATGCGTTAGGATAGGTAGCATTCTCAGTGATGATCGGAAAAATACTTCCTTTGGCGTTCCCCAAGGAAGTGTTTTGTCTTCTACTCTGTTTCTGATCTACATTAATGACCTTTGTAAGCTAAAACTAGATCATGGCACGAGCATTTCATACGCTGACGACACTGCCTTACTTTTTTCAGCTGAGTCAGAACAGGAAGTGTACGAGTATGCGCAACACGGGTTTAATGTTGTCAATAAATGGCTTCAGCATAATTTATTAACATTAAATGCAGATAAGACTAATTATATTAAGTTCTCTATGCGCAAACTAACATCAACCAACACTAACTCACCATTACTCGCTCATTATTGTAGTCAACCAGGCGATAAACAATGTGCGTGCCCCGAAATTCAAAGTACAAATAAAATAAAATATCTGGGTGTAATATTGGACGAAACTCTTACTTTTAAGCAACATATCGAAGCTTTAAGTTGTAAACTTCGGAAGTTGATATTTGTTTTTAAAAAGTTACGATACATTGCAGACCTAAAAATATTAAAACAAGTTTACTCTGCCTTGTGTCAATCAATCTTGACTTACTGTATTACTTCATGGGGCGGAGCAGGTAAAACTTTATTATTGACCCTCGAGAGAGCTCAAAGAGCGATTCTTAAGGTGTGTACTTTTCGTCCTTTCCTTTTTCCCACTAACCTCCTGTATAAATCCTGTAAAGTACTAACAGTACGTCAACTATTCATAATGAGCATTGTATTAAAGCAGCACGCAGCGCTCTCTTACAACACTGATAATACTAATAAAAGACGGAAAGATATAGTTTGCATTCGATATTCAGGGACAAAACGTGCATTTACAACAAAATTTTATGTATTTTTAGGTCCACTTCTATATAATAGAATAAATGCAAACGTAAATATCTATCCCCTCAACTTCAGAAATTGTAAAAAAAATATCCAGGAGGCCCTTCAAAGTATGTCCTACGAAGATACAGAGAAGTTACTAATTGTGCTAAAATAAAATAATTGCGTTACTTGTGTTCGTTAGGTACCTATTCTATTTATACCAGATTAGTTCAATTAGGAAATATATTTTGTTAATAAATATTACTTATTCTACCAGTTAATTTATAATTTAATTTTGTTATTGTGTATATTATGTGTGATTATTTTAGAACGTATTAGCTCTTTTCGCCTGAAACACAGGATTACCTAGTTCAGGCACGTGTATTATTTTGTAACTTATTTATACTTTCCATGACCTTGTTTATATGTATCTTAGCAGTTAATGTTTTTACTGAATAAATATTATTATTTTATTATTTTATCCATGACTCGGATACAAAATTTGTTTATGCTCATCACAGAAACATTTGTCCCTATCGGGATCCAAACCCGGGACCTATAGCACAGCAGGCAGTTTTAACTACCGCTGAGCTAAACAGGTAGTCGTTTAATTAAGAGGTCAAAGGTCAAGGTCACTGGGTATGAATCGAGTAAAATTTATAGAATACCAGCTCTCTGTGTCTATGTCTACCTAACTTATCTATCCTACCATTGTTTGATGGTTTAGGAACTAGATAGATAGATAGATAGAGTATTCTTTATTGTACACAAAGAAATACACACAAACAAAATGGAATAAACTAGGAACTATCGCGGACGTAAATAAGTTAACCTACCAAATCTTAATGGTAAATCGAAATGGTTTAGGAATTCATAGAGGACAAATGAATATACAAACTTTCTTTATTATTGATATAGACAAAAAAATCTAGAGCACCACCTGCTTTTCAGGGTTGTTGTACAGACAGACTAAAAATAGAACTA
Source organism: Craniophora ligustri (assembly GCA_905163465.1). Classification (NCBI taxonomy): domain Eukaryota; kingdom Metazoa; phylum Arthropoda; class Insecta; order Lepidoptera; family Noctuidae; genus Craniophora; species Craniophora ligustri. The sequence goes on from LR990963.1 coordinate 2,810,161, forward strand.
TATGTATTACATACATTTCAATAGAACTGCCTTTTAATACACTCTTAATCTGACCTTTGGCAATGGAACTTTCATAATATCATATTTTATATTCGAATTTCTAAATATAGGAATTGTTTGGCCTTCTTTGAAATATATACTGTTGTATTACAAGTATATAATAGAATAAGTATTAGTAACATTATAGTAGGTAATTGTAGATTTTTTATTTAAACTAAGATGAATATTACGTGACCTTGAAAATTGCTCCAAAGCGGCGCTCTTTGTCCTCTCCTTTAAAAATGAAACTGTAAGAAATTCACGTGCCTTTATAATAAGAAAGTTTGAGAACTCAGTAACTTAAACTACGTCATCAAGATAAAACAAAATACGAGTACCCCAACAAGTAGTAAATTGGAGAAAAACCCTCTTAGTTGAAACCTTGAGGGTGAAATTTTCTTGAGCGCCCGGTTGCCTCCCAAAAAACGTAATAGCGAAATAATCTTAGACCTCCAATAACAAACGTGACATACTGTTGCTAAGCTTGTCGAGACTTTTAAAGAAGACTCTGCTTTTTATAACACATATTAAGGTGATTTTTTGAATGGCTAACAGCGGCACGAGTTTTTATAGTTCATGTAAGGGCTGGTTTTATAATGATGAGCAGATCGCGAAACTGGGAAATGAACTGCAGTACTACAAAGGTCACGTTCGTATATTATTGACCTTAAGTTTTATTAGTTTTCACCAAGAGTATATTAGAAACGATATTAGATATTAGAAACAGCTGCGCTAATTAAATCATAAGGTCCTTTTATCGTAAGATTACCTGTTTTTAATAAGACCTTCTTAGACTTAGCAGTTTGTTAATAAAGAAGATCTTTGTGAACAAATGATTAATAACTTATTAAACAATTTTTAGTATTAGAAGCTCTTTTATCACACTTTAACGCTTAATTAATACTAGCTTACTTTAATATCAGTTTTCGCTTGACTTAAGATATACATATTTACTTTTGCGTGGCATTTTCCTCAACAGTATAATTCTATTTTTCAGTTCTGCAGCATAAGCACGCTGTCATGGTGATTTCCTCCAAATCTGAAGACGGAATCGGCTGATAGTGCCTCTTTGGAGTATTATCCCTGCTAATACCCCCAACGCGACGCCTTAAGTGCGTTCTCTTGCACGGCTCAGATTATACCTGCTGATGTTTCTTACACGACTTGACTTATTTATTTTGACATTTGCCCTGTTTTTGTGTGTTCCAAATATTAGATTTTTATTTCTTAAAATGGAAGCAACTTTCAGTCATGATTTACACGGAACAGCTGCATTCAATTATTCATATATAGTTTATTTGTGCGCAATCATAGAGAAAATGATTAATTTCTCCATGCTCAAAGCTGAATAAACGTAAACGTACTTTCTTGAAATCTATAAGAGACGCCTTTGCTGCAATGGACAACTTTTGCCTGATGTATAATCATCATCATAAATTCAGCTACATGATGTCCAGTATAGAACATAAGCCTCCAAGAAATTCCACGGTGACCGGAATTTTAATCCGCTGGATATGGGCGGCGCAGAATGTTATAATGATTAAATAATATTAATTTCTTAATTATTTTTAATCAACTTTGTTTATCCTATGTTTAAGTCTTTTTTAAGGCAGTACTGATATTTCTAATCTGATAAATACTGTATCGTTAAAAACTACGTAGAAACATTGCGAGTCTCATGATTTAGAGTGGCGTATGAAATGGACCGAGTGTTTGTTTCAAAGGGGTACTGAATTTAAAGTGAAATACGTCTTTGGATCTCTCATCAACTGATTTATTGTTCTACTGTAGAGCACTATTAAACCAATAGGGTCTAAAATTGCATCACAACCGATCCAAAACTTAACAACCATAATTCAACCTCACCACGTAATCATATTGTCCACAAACTCCTGAAGTTTTCAGGATAAGTGACTGCTGGGCTCGTAACTGTAATAAAAGCACCCCTTTACTGCAGTTACAGTTCATTCATTCAGCAATAAAACTGGAAAGGAAGTGTCGGCAAATATCAAGAAGTGGCTGCGATTAGGAACACCAAGTATTTAAGAAGTATTTGGGATAAAATGTTGATAATGGTTTTTTGTCAATTATTACTTTACTGAAATTGGTATTACTGCAGTTTGATTTGAAACCTTAATTGGCATAACATTTCTCAATTATAAATAAATTATGGTCATGGGAAACTGCACGATGGATGATCTCACGACGATCTCTGTCTGGCCATGCCTAAATTGAAGTGGCTTTTTTAGTCAAATTTTGTTTCGCTTTTGACTAGATAAGAAGAAGAAGATGGGTACAATGCCTTGGGTCATGACCATGGATGTTGTAAAGAATCTAAAACGTCAGTATCCTTGACTACCGAAAAAAGAATTACAATATCGCTCATTTTCAGAGAAAATATGAAAGATGTAGAGTTTATTTTTATTTAATTATAAAAATTACAATAATAGAATAATATGTAAATCAATCAGCTGAAAATGTTGTATCTAATATTTCCAAGAAGCACTTGGAAATATTTGAAACAAAAAAAATAGCTTTTTTAGTACGTAAAAAAAATTACAAACAAATACTAATATTGAAAGTTTAGTGTTTGTTTTTTTATACAGTTTCTCAGATAAAGTCTTGTCTAGTTTACAAGCAAGCGCAATTTCGTCTGCGTAGAATCAGTATTTTGGAGAGTAAATTTTTTATCCAATCTGCTTATTTATTTTTTACAAAAAGTTAAATTATAAAGTTTTATTGCCTTTTTTAAGAAATCAGTGATTACACAAAAAAAATACCTCCCTTTTCCACCTCCTTACCTAACTTCTATATCTTTTTCCCAAGACTCAAATTATCTCCTTACCAAATTTCATCACAAAAGGTTAAGGTGTTTAAACGTGAAGTGGTAACAGACTCACATACTCTCGCATCCATGACATTAGTATGAATTTCATATGATTTCATAAAAAGAATACAGTATTAATGATTCGATTAAAGCCCGTTGAATGGAAATACATTTGCTGCCTCTTAAACACAATCCTACGTGGAGATATTTACACCACCGGCTTACTGTTCTGGGAATGTAGGCATTATGGTATGTAATAATAATGTCCACTATGTCGTGTTGTGCCTAGAGACACAAAATGCGAGGCAAGAAACAATATTGTGTCTCCGTTTCCCTAAGGGGCGACCGATCACGTGGCGCATACACTGTTGTGTATACCTTAAGTTGTTAATAAAATATAATGTTTTTGACAAAAACGGGCGTATATTATGTTCCTTCTTATTTGATAAAAACTTAATATAAAGATATCTGAAGAGCTTGAAGTCATTTCTTTTTAATATAGCATACTATCACGCCAGTAATCCACGTAGGGTTAGGTAGAGGTGTATTAATGTACACCCACATTTTTCCAGTATGTTTGAAGTAGCAGATTGCCATCAACCGGGCACGTATCCGAACTGCGAGCTGCTATTTCTGCTGAGAATTCAATAGAAAAACCCAATGTTATTTTGTTCAACCTGGAAATCGAACCCTAGACCTCTTGCTCAGCAGTCGCGCTTACGACAAAATTAACGGGCTATCGGACGGCGTATAATAATAATAAAATGTAATTTTAATCCTTGTAATTCGTTACAAGGATTAAAAATTACATTTTATAATTTAAACAAAACTGTTCTATATGGATTAAGTATATCCCAGTATATTATTCCCACGTTTCTAATGCAAAGATCCAAAACGATTGAGATGTTGATAAATTCTGTACAAAATCCGCTTAACACCTACCTGTTTAACTATGAATTTAACATTTTGTGAACCCGCCACCCGTACTAATACACAGATTTTCAGACAAACACAGTAAGTATTTAACAATCAATTTCATATGTGGGGGTTAAAAAGGGGTCATGTTGCCAAGATTTATCTTTTTAGTCAGCTGTCTTCTTTACACCAGTTCGAATAAATATAAATTGTTCATCAGTCTTAAAAATATAGTCACCCTATTTTTTAAATTCGGTAAACCTTAGCTGTCTATTCAAAACTATTTCTAATCTAACTTTTTCGCTGAATCACAACCCTATCTTTAACGAAAATCTCCTACCTACTTATACCAGACAATTTGGCTACCCAAACTTCGCGCTGCCCCGAAAACCTTGTCCTAATTATTCAATCTAGGACGTATCCCAAAAAACTGTTACCCTACCTAAGAGAATATCTAAGTTGCCTTATATTTCTTGACCTAATTAAAGAGTTGCTCAGGACAGAAGGAGCAACACAAGTGAACGACACTGCCAACTTAGTCGGGTGTCATCGCTACGTCCATTTTAACTTGACCTTCGTTCCAGCCAAAAATTACACTTATTGTTTGTGTGCTACAGTTGATGGCTAGAATTGTAGGGGTCAACGATGAATGGTTGGTTATTAGAATGTACCTAGTTCTGTAAGCTTGTTGGCCAGTATGAAAACTTTGTTAGGAGGATGCTTATGATATTACGACGTTGTATGTGAAATATAACATTGATTTTGAATGTCTAAAGTCTACGAAACTCGCCGAATAATTTTGGGATCTTATGTGGTCGATACTACATCCTACTAATATTATAAACGCGAATGTTTGTAAGTATGGATGGATGGATGGATGTTTGTTACTCTATCAAGCAAAAACCGCTTAACAGATTTGGGTGAAGTTTAGCATACATATCGTTTATTACCTGAATTAACATATAGGCTACTTTTTATCTATATACTATGCTAGCCGTGGGAGGCAGCTAGTAATAATATAAAGTAAACATTATTTTACTAACCGATACATTAATAATGGGGCAAGTAGGTCCAAAGTTAATATTATAATCTAGTGTTGTTGTTGTTGTAGGTATAGACTTCGGTTTGAGTTTCATTGTTAAACAAAAAATACTTGTTTCTACATAACATACTATTAGCCTGTCATCCCTGAAAGGTTAGGCAGAGGTGTACTAATGTACAACCGCATTTTGATGGTATGTTTTAGGTACCATGTATTAGAAGGTGAACCTATTGTCATAGTGCCACCGGGCACGATTCCAAGGTCCGTCGAGTCCGAGCAATGACTGACGTATGCGTGCTGTCAGTATGGACACCTGTCCATGGTGCCACAGGTGCTTTCTTCAAAAGGCCATCTCAGACTTTAACCTACATCGTCAGGCTCACATATTGTAACCAAAATGTTTGGATGATTCTCTGAGTTTGTTTCGGCATTTCTTCTCAGAGGTCATAAGTTAGGAAATGCCGATGCCATCGAGATCCTAAAGTAATCTTACATGACTTGTAAAAGTCATCATCAATCAATCATTTTCATTTTCCAAGCCGCTGCTGGGAATTGCACAGAATAACCCAATAACACTTTTCTCGACCTGGGAAACGAACCTAAGACCCTTTACTTAGAAACAGCTTTTACGACCAACAGATCAACGAGGCTGTTCCTTTAATTAAACTAAACTAAAAAAGATATGTTATAACTCTCAGCATTACTTTAATAGGTACTAGACAAAAATTCACCGAACTTAATTAATAGAAAATTAATTGGTCCTGATCTAAGCTCTTTAGAAAATTCCGCTTGTTTGGAACTAATTTAACTTTCTCCTTGAAGCGATTCAGAGAAAATTGTTGATTATAAGGAAGTTCCTCCTTTAGTATTTCTTTGTTTGTGGATCTTTTTGACTTTAACAGCGGCGTACAAAGGTTTTAATGGCGGGTAATGATTCGAGTACACATGTATTGTATGTAAATTGCGCAAAGAAAATTAAAAAGCTTGTAAAAAGGTGTAACAACCTTTGACGCTTTTGAGCTGTACCTGTAGCTGTAGCCTAGTGGTGTGACCAGTGGACTGAGATTTCAAAGGTCTTGAGTTCGAATCCAATGCACGCACCACTGACTTATCGGAAGTTATGTGCGTATTTTTCAGAAGCTTAAACGGTGAAGGAAAACATCGTGAGGAAACCTGCATGCTTGAGAGTATTGTCTCGATGGCATGTGAAGTATGCCAACCCGCAGTAGGCTAGCGTGGTGGAATATAGCCTAACCCTACTATACACCAATGAGAGGAGACCCGTACCCAGCAGTGGGACGTTAATGGGTTGATGATGATGAACCTTTGACGGTATTGGACTGACTAGAAAATTATTAATATTATTAATAAAAATTAAATTAGTATGTAATATTAGGATTTAAGTTCAGTTATGTATCTTTAAAATGAAGTATCAAATGTTGTTAGAGTTAAAAGTTGATGTTTGCCTATAATTGGTTGTGCAGTAAGTTTTAAGAACTACAAATACTTGTAAGTTCCTATTTTTATTGTATCTGTAAAAACTGTTGGCGATCCGTAATTAAATAAATAAATAAACTAGGAAGGAAATTGTTATTGTAATTAAACTACTTTTTATGTTAGGAGCTTTGTTAGCCTATATGATGATGATGATGATAGCCTATTGACGTGATCAGTGGGCGAAAGTCAAAGGTCTCGAGTTCAAACCCTAGGGTGAATTTTCGAAACACTGATTTTTTGAAAGCTCAAGCAGTATAAAAAACCCAATAACAATTTGTACTCGACCTGGTAATCGAACCCAAGAAGAGGCCAACAAGGAACTTTAAGATTATGAAAAATAAATACTACATAAGTATTACAATGTAATGTCTGGGTATAACAATAATATCACTTACCTACTTTTAGGTCAAGGTCAAGGTCAAGGTTAGGGTCTTCAAGCATGGAATACCGCACTGAAATCAATACATGCGAGTTCCATATTTTTTTGATTAACTCAACTCAAGACCGCCAGCCCTGCAGTCGCCGTGACGACCACTAGACCAACGAGAAAGTTCAAAATCAAGGAATACTTCATTATTGTTTAATGATTTCTCCAGTTCTGTAAACATATATTATTATAAATTCCGGGAACTGGAGATACATAATGTACCTATATATTATTATTTTGTTATGTTAATGAATATATTTATCATGTTCCAGCAATAATATTAGTTACTTTTCAGGTCGAGGTCAAGGTCAGAGTAGTCAAGCATAGAAATCAATACAAAACTACTTTGTATTGTACATTGTGTTTTTGTAAAGGGACAGGTGTTCAAGTCTAAGTAATAAGATTAAGGTTGAACTGCGGTGCCCACGGTTGGGCACGGGTATCCTTTTATTTACGATTAGGCCATAGTCCATGCTCAAGCAGTGAAAGAAAACATCGTAAGGATCATGATAGGTATGCAGATGCATATCTTTGAGATTCTCTCGACGGCATGTGAAGAGTGCCCCTCTTAGGCACTTACTAGGCAAGCGTGGTGGACTATAGCCCAAACCCTCTGAAATAAGAGGTCGATTATGACAATATTGAACTTCGAAGGTTCACTTTTTAATATAATATACTGGGACATTATGTCACAGCGCCATTTAGTTCCGAGCTAAGCAACGAGGCTTGTGTTACGGATACTAGTAGGTTGAAATCCTACATAATATATACTTTTTTTGTTGTAAATACATACATATTATTCATCCATGACTCGGATACGAATGTGTATGCTCATCACACAAACATTTGTCCGTAACGGGACCCGTATCGCAGCAGGTATAGGTACCCGCACGAGTTGTGAGCACAAATTTCACTTGCACTTTCCATAAATTTTCGGTCTCTTTGGCGGAATGACGATGGCGATGGGCGCCGAGGCTGCACACGATAGTTTCTGACCGGTAAACCGATATTGAACAAATTTGGCCGTAAGCGTACATGCTCACGACTCGTGCCGACAATTATAGCGTTAAGTACTACTGGGCTAATCAGACCTAATTCAGGTTTATAAACGTAAGACAACAAAATATTTAACGCAAAACAAAGGCAATTTTATGCACATTATAGTGATACATAGCTCTGCTATTTATCTACGTACTCAAACATCGCTCCAACAAATGGCCGACACTAGCCAACTTAAATATTAAAGCTCACCAACTGGGCATTGACACGCGCGGTGGCAGGTTGCCAAACCAGCCGCTGATAAGTTCAAATAAGCGCTTTTCTACATAACTATTATACAAAGAGTACTGATAAAATGGAGCAATTTAATAAATATAAAATGCGCAATATACGAGCAAAAATTTAAAAAAAATTCGTTAATATAAGGTCATTTTTAAATGGTCATGACCTACTTTGCTGTATCACTGGACACGACCAGTCTACTCTCATTTGAAAAGGGTTTGGCCATACTTCAGCATGCTAGCTTAGTTTGGGATGGCAGACGCTTGAGAAAGCAGTACTGTCACAAGCTTGCAGATTTCCTACGATGTTTACGATGTTTTCCTTCACCGTTTGAGGATGTGATAAATAAGTACACAAGTTTTACAAGTCAGTAGTTGTCTCTTAGGAATGAACTCGAGACTTTTGATATCACTGGTCACATCACTAGGCAACCAAAGCTTGGAAACAATAATTGAAAGATACTCCAATATATTCGTTAAATCGGAAAATTTATTATGCAGTTTTTTTTTGTGTTCTTCAAAATAATATCTTAAACGCTTTTCATCATGTTATTCAATTTATGTCGTCACATCATAATTTTAAAAGACGTTATTGCTCCATTTACTTTCACTCTGTGACTTCTACAAACATTAACAACCCAGCTAATGTGCTACTGGCAACTTTAATTGCCATTTATAACGCAGTTTTCTCTTTAGTGTAATTTGGAATATTAGGCTGATGAGAAAAATAATTTTAGAGAATGCGACATTAATAACATTAATGAGATCTCATAAGTATTTTAGAAACCATATGGTTTTTGGAATTAAAACTTTAGTTATTCCTTAGGGTTGACAGTAATTATTACTCTTGTTAGATGATTCCATTTGGGGAAAAAATAATGGAGATGGAATCTTTTATTTCTATTTTTAAAGACTTTCTGTATCAAAGAGAGAATAATTATTATCTTCTTCATCGACCCATTTGAGAGGTATTAAGCTTTAGTCCATCGTTGTTGCTATTGCACTGTAGAAAGTAGTACGCGCTGGAAAGTTCTCTTAAGTATGCATGGTTAATATTCACTGTGTCTTGTTTCACCGTTTGAGTATGTTATAAGTACGCACATGACAACTTGAGTGGCGCAGTAGTGCAGCGTTTGACTTGTCAAGTGCGTCACGGATTGCAGGTTTAATCCCCACACGAAGCAAATGTTACGTGAAGGTTTGTGTTTGTTAACGCACCTGTGACACAGGAGAAAACCTTAGGCAGAGTCAAAGGTTTTTTAACAAAAACACCACAAAAGAAACACCTACAGAAGACCGCGGTGAATCTACAATAGTTGTGTTTCTGCCAGTGAGTAAGGTTACCAGAGCTCATTGGGGGATTGCTTGTCCTGATAGCATGAAAATCCCTTTGGTGTCAATTTAGGAACTCCCTATTTTAAGAAACCTGTACGGTTTCTACAGGGTCAGCAACGCGCTAGCGGCAATTCTGTTGTTGCAAACGTCTATAGACTACGGTACCCGCCTGATGGTAGGCGGCCCGTAAGGCTGATTGTCACCCTCGTGATATAAAAAAAAATACTGTATCTACTGTAACTATCGGCCACAAGTCTAGGAGGTAGGGCATAGCGAGATTTTTAGCTCAAATCGAGCTGCCCGACTAGGGAAGTACCTCCGCCTTACAGAAGACTGCAGTGAATCAACAATAGTTGTCTTTCTGCAAGTGAGTAAGGTTATCAGAGCTCATTGGGGGAGTGACTATTCTAACAGCATTGGAATTCCGTTTGCTGTCAATTTAATAACTCCCTATTTTAAGAAACCTGAATTGTTTCAATGGGGTTAGGCAACGCATTTGAGAGCCTCTGGTGTTGCAAATGTCCATGGGCGACGGTCATCACTTACGATGGTAAGTGATGACCGTTGCCAAACGAGCAGGCGGCTCACCTGATGAGGTGAGCCGCCAGCTCGTTTAAATGACACTGTGTCATAATGTTCAAATATGATATAAATTTAATTTTAGAATGCCATAACATTAATAGATTCGGTCGTGGTCCCATAGGCCCCGACGGTTGGCAAGTGCGGTTATTAGTCGGTACGATTTCAACACATCCCGTTGACTCCCTTGGCGTTGAACGGTTCATTAGAATTTTTCATACTAAAATGAAAACCGATAACGGAGTACATTGGGTAGATAGCACGTTTTAAGTAATTACTACATTGATGTATTAAAACAAAATTTTATGATTTCGTAAAGTAACACGAATATAAGGGATTGTAATGAAAATAAAACTTTAACGTATTATACTTTAATCATAGAAGAAGTCTCTCCTATGTACCTTTAAAAATACAAATTGTCACATGAGCGCGCAGTAAGACATAACATAACATTACATAGGTATATTTTTTTGAATTTACCTAAAGGATTGAAGCCGTAACCTACATGTAAAACTGATCACTCATCGCTTAACCATTGCGTTATTTGTCCCTTTAAAAAATACAAAAATAATCTTTTTAAAAATAGATTATAATTAAGGCAAAATAATATGTTTTTGTGAAAAAAACGGAATACGGAATATATTTTAAGCAAAGCAGAGTATTCGCTTAGACCTTTTACTTACCAATGAGCCTGAAGCCTTAACCCATGGCGTGGAAACTGATCTATCACCACTGAACCACTGCGTTAATCATTGTAGTCACATAAAAACAACAATATATTTTTATAATAAAATAACTAAATGGCAATTTGCCGACAAATTATGAGTAAATACATTTTATCTTGCAGCAATCTAAACAAAACAGTGAAAAAGTAATGAGAACACTTGGAACTGTTTTTGTACCACTTGACCTTGAAGGTCAAGGGTGCAAGTTCGGGGTGAGGGTCAAAAGCAGTCTACTCGTGGCCTTAGATAAATAGCACTTGATATTTTCTTTTATCACTCGTCCGTTGGTCTGAAAATGAAATGTGTGATTTGGAATGGCCTGAATAATTTCAGTTATCGATATTTTTTATACTGATACAGTTTGGATATTACGTTTTTATGACTACAATAATATAAGTTTTATTTATATGTGGTATTTTCTATCTAAATAAAAATATGTTACGAGGTTTATATCGGTACATTATGTTAATCATGAAGTTATGGATACTTTACAGCATTATTTGTCACAGTAGAGAGTCGGAAATCGGAGAGTTGATAAAATCTTTACGTCAAAGTGGGACCAAGTATTTTTCTTTTTCACCTTAAAATTATGATATGTTTACTTATTTTGATTTATGATGAATTGGTATGCATGACACACACTCTTTCTTTTATAAATCATGTGACAATAAATTATGTCTCGTTAAACAGCACAATCATTGTCAGGATATAAGCCTGACAAATTACGATGACGGCATGTAAAGACTTTCAACTCCCAAAAGGCTAAAATTATGGACTATAAACGACTCTCAACTTCCATATCAACCGTTAGACGTCCACTACTGGGCATAGGTCTCTCCCAAGGATGGACACGACGAGCGGTCATGCGCCGTGGTCCAGCGGATTGCAGCTATTATGACGTTGGCAGCATATTCTGAAAAAAAAAAAACGAGAATTTCAGTCTTTCTAAATCCACTTCAAAGATAACTTTTCACACAACATAACCCAATTACATTACCTACGCCAATGTCTGCGAAAATATGACCTTCACATACCCAATCAAAACCCAACACAGGATTCCCGCAATTTCTTAGAAGAATCCTGGTACCTATCGGATAACAATGACCATAATTCACGTTTACGCGTGATGTCCACCGAGGCCGAAGCCGATCCCGAGCCGGGCTTTCGGCTTTCGGCTTTCTCATGATTTATGACCGGTCAGAAGATTGTGGGCAGAGAAATAAATCTGGAGGATATTAATACTCTTCGGGGCTCGAGGGAGGTTATGGAAGGAAATTATGAATCATCTCATGTCCCCTTTGATTTTCGTGAGAGAGATTGACACTAGTGATGTGATTGAGATTGGATTTTTATTCCTTTTCTGTGTATCGGGTAATTGGTTCTAAGAAAAATAGTGGTCCGCTACCAAAAACATCTTTTTTTTGTATCTTTATTATATTTGCTGCCAGCAATAATTGCATATTTAATAACGATATTGGTCTGGCTCAATTAATCTCATTAATTATATTATTAATCTGTACAGTTAAGCTGATCCGAAATTAATTATTCTTTCTAGAATGGTAAAACAAATGACTCACATTTTCTTCTTGAGAATAAACATCATAATCCACATTGAAAATTAAGAAAGCATTCGTAATTTCCTAAAAAAAAATATTCTACTTCAACCAAGTTAATTAACAAATAACTTTTGTCTGATTTTTACTAATCAAAGATCCCGAAAACACTTTTTTCTCTAAAATAATCTATATCCTTTTCAATCTTCTCACAAATATAATACGGTGAATGAGATATTGCACGAAGATATATTACGCTCCCATTTTCAATTGGACCCGACAAAGATCTGACCTCATTAACCGGGTAGCATATTTGCGAAATGTGGGGAAATAAAAAAGTTCCGATTGACCGGGCACGTCGTAAAACCATAATGTCTAAATGTTGTGTCGGATAGTCGGGGAGAAGCTGTATTTTGTGTTGTCATTAGGAGAAAATCGACGACCCAGTTAGTCCAGCGGTGGTTAGCACTGCCTTCTGTGCTATAGGTCACGGGTTCGAGTCCCGGCAGGGACAAATGTTTGTGTGATGAGCATAAATATTTGTAGGTATCTATGTAAGTATTTACTTTTCTTTCTTTCTTATTTACAAAAAAAGGTATATCATTATTATGTAGTATATCAACCAATTACAATCCGTAACACGTCTCTCCTCGTTGCTTAGCTCGAAACTAGATGGCACTGTGTCATAATGCCCAGAAATATTTAGCTATTTTAAGATGTACTGAGAATAGCTTTTTGTACATGTTGCTTTTAAACATTCTTATAAGGTCAGGTGTACAGTACTCTTAATCGGTGACATCAATGTAATACATATATATTTTTTCATTATAATTACTACGCCAAATATACATAATAAATAGTTGTTTTGTCTACAAAAATACGATAAAAAATTAAATACTAACACTAAAGCCAGTAATTTAGTGCCCGTTGTAATGACTTTTTGATCGCAGCAATTAACAGACGATTAGTGTTGAATAAAAAATAAAGAAGGAACCTTAATTTATTTACTACATCAGCTACTGAATACCAAATTGATTCCTCTGGTAATTTGAATCTAATGAAATTGGAATATACTTCGTGGAAATTGTATTTTTACCGGTAAATTGCAATTTGATCTTGTTATGAATACAAATTTGTTTGATGATTGCACATGTTATTAGTAAGTTTATGATTTTGAGAGCAACAACACAAAACCCACTATTAAATGCTCTAAGCTAATATTCTAAACTTTTGAAATATTGGAAAGAGTAAAGTGTCCAAATATTAAAAAAAGGGAGACTTTGTTTACCTTTATAATGGATTGTGCTCTGAAGAATTGTTAATAATAATAACAATTCAGTTCTCTTTCTATCACACTTTTTATATTAAGGAGTGATTAGGTTTACAGGGTCAGCAACGCGTGAGCGACACCTCTGGTGTTGCAAACGTTCATAGGCTAAACGTAGACGCTTACCATCACGCTCATAGTATAAAAACGCACTGTCCACATTTTTTTATATCTACAATGAGGGGATTCCCCTTTATGTGTAAGATTATTTTTTTCGCGTACTATCGACATCAATACTGCAGTGCTAATTGTCCTTTATACGGGGAAGTTAACGAGTACCAAAGTCATAACTAGCAGCCGATATCTGCGTATATTTTTAGTTTATTTAATAAAATACACTACACAGCAATACCAGGCCGGGATGGTTTAAAAAAACTTATATATCCGAAACTATCACTAGCATAAAATATGCCTCTATCTAAATTGCATTCTGCTGTTATTTTTTAAGTTCTTTATTCGAATTCAAATTATTTATTTTGGCTTCAAATAGCCCAGCGGTGGTTGGTGGTTGGAAAACTGCATGCTTGAGAGATTTTCTCGATGGCATGTAATGTCTGCCAACCCGCAGTAGGCTAGCATGGTGGACTAAAGCCTAATCCCTCTCAATACAATAATGGGTTGATGATGATGATATAGACCCTTTTAGGTTTCTTAAAATAGGGGAGTAAAATACTAATAAATAATCACTCCTCTAACGAACTCTTGCAACCTTACCTACTCGCGGAGACAACTTCTATTGTTTCACTGAGGTCTTCTATAAGGCGGAGATACTTCCCCAGCCGGCAGTTCAATTAGAGCAAGAAAATAATTATTCTATTTTATACAGAGCGATGTGTCTTGTGTTACGGATAATAGATGCTTGATAATGAAATTGTTCATGAAAGTGAATCTTATAAACAAGCATTTCTATATCATCTAATGACGCTAGTCGCACATGTATTTCCTGAAAGGCCGACATAGCATTTGGGCGTCCTCTGGTGTTGCAGATGTCCATGCGCGGCGGTGATCACTTACCGTCACTCACCTGATGGTAAGTGATCACCACCGCGCATGGACGCCTCATGCCCGTTTGACCCCTTATATCCATTAAAAATAAAACATTTCAAAAACCTATAGATACATACTAGATGTTTATAATATTATGTTAAATTATAATACAAGTTGCATCTTATCAACTAATAATACCTACTCATGATAGGTAGTATGCTTTTTTGAAATAATTTGACAGTCTCGAGTACTCAGTGGAAGAGAATTTCATAACCTAATGGCCTAGATGGAAGAATACAAGTAAAAATCAGCTTTATGAAAGGGTATTTAGGTAGGACTTGCAGGGTAAATCTATTGAACGAGAGTAGAAGAAACGATCCTGAAGGTAAAATTGGGATGTCAACCTTATGGTAAGCACATACAGGGTCTAAAATGCAACGCACTTTAGTTGTCATATTCACTTGGAATAAAATAAACCTGACGCCAATTTTATACGCCTGAGAATTGAGAATAAACGCTACGATGTTTCGTAGCACCGTAGCAACGTAGCGGAGAACGGCAAGCGTAGCATAACATCAGTCTATTTTGTAACACCGTGTCTTTGTGTGAACGGCCTGTCAATTGCTAACAATAGATTTGACTGAAATTTGTAGTGACTGATGTTTAATGTTAATAATATACCTACTTAACATTTTTTTGGGTTAGTAACTATAACATTAAGATACCTAATACTTTTGCCAGTTTGCGACTATGGAATTATCACTATCAATAATAAATAATCATTAGTTGACAAATCATTGTCAATATTTTTTTAAAGTATTTATCTTGAATTTTGACGACCCGTTTAGCTCAGCGGTAGTTAACACTGCCTGCTGTGCTATGGGTCCCGGGTTCGAATCCCGGTAGGGACATATGTTTGTGTGATGAGCATAAACATTTGTTTCCGAGTCATGGATGTATCTATGTATAATATGTATGTATTTACAAAAAAAAAGTATATATGTAGTATATCAACCGACTAGTATCCGTAACACAAGCCTCGTTGCTTAGCTCGGAACTAGATGGCGCTGTGTCATAATGTCCAGGAATATTTATTTATTTATTTATTTGATATTATATTTTACTGCTTCACAACTTTTTGCTAGACCAGAGCGATTTGCTAGATTTTTGGAAATCTCTAATTTCGAAGTAGAGAATCGCCAGTGATATATTATATAATTAATATAATGATTCTTTCAATAACAAACATGTGCATTGTGCAGTACAAACAAACAGGAACATAAAGTTAGTTGGAGTCACAAACTTGGCAGGTTCCGCCCTCGCCACAGTATAGAAGCATCGGTCCTGGTTGATCCCGGAATTAAAAGACAACAAACTAAGCTTAACTTGGCAAACTGACTTGCAAAAGTGCGGTGTGGACTGGGATTAAAAAAGAACGGATTAGAATTGAATTCGAGAGGAGAAGAGTATATTAAATTGTATTTGTTTAAAAATGTGGGGAAAAATAGCAAAAAATATTGATATGGTCGCGATTAACCAAAGAGGATTGGAAAAATGGGATCAAATATCAATACAACGCGGTATAAAGTATTTTGACCTTTGCCCTTCAATTGGGTACGGAAAAATAATATATTATAATTATTATCTTACAATAAAGAAAGCCCTCAAAAACGCCGGATTGTTTTGTTTGTTTGAGTTTTTTTCCCCAGCAAAAACTCTAGGAAGTAGTCTACACCGGGCGTTTTAGGGGGCTATCTTTACTGTCGACGTTCAAAAAGGACCAATAAAATTTGGCCTACTTTAGGTAAATTATATTTTGACTTTAACTTTACGAAGGTTTTGGTTTCATCAATCTGCAAGGACGTGAAAGTGTGTGAAAGTGATGCTGCTGTATCTGCTCCTTTGAAGAGAGGAAAGAATAACTATATTCTCAACTACCTTCAGATCCGTAAATAGTCGTGATTCATTGTCAACAAGGTGGAGTAGTTTAAACCCTCAATTCATTTTACCTTGATGTATTTTTGGTGACTATCATCATCAACCTATTTTACTGTCCAGATTTTCCTGTACTGTTTCACCGAGCAACAAATCAACAGGCACATTGATTTCGAATAGATCTATCGTAGTAACACTGAAAAACAAGATGGCGTGAGAGTATTTTCCACATATTCGCAGTTTTCCCCTCGCTAGCCCTCGGGGTTTAGTTCATACAGCTTGCTTGTGTGGTTCTGTGTAAATAATGAGAAAAATAATTACTTTACTCGTGGGTGTCACAATAGACAATTAAAGGCGACTGTAACATGTTTAAAGCGTTGTATTCCCTGCCCGAGTACATAACATTGTCACAGGAATATGAGTTTTATTTATAGTGGAATGTCAACTTGTTTGGCCTAAATTTGTGTGCAGTTTTAGGTATTATTTATCGGATAGTAATATCAGTTGATGATGATGGCTAGCGTTAAAAAACATACAAAACTATCAATAAACGGGATATTAATTCTAGAGTTAAATCTTTAAAATAGTTATTATATTAATATGTATATAATTATATAAACATTCATTACTCATTTTGGGCAGGGCACAACGCTCGAAGAACGGATGGCCGATGGGGCCTGCAGATTCTAGAGTGGCGACCACATACTAGAAGACGCAGCGTGGGTAGGCCCCCGACAAGGCGGACTGACGATCAGGTAATGGACGCTAGAATCCGCTGGATCCGGGCGGCGTATACCGGTCCTCGATCCTAGGAGGAGATCTATGTCCAGCAGTGGACGTCTAACGGCTCATTAGTACTCATTTTGATAATTCAAACCAAAGTTACGTTTAGTAAAAGCTTTTAGCAAACAATTGGTATAAATCCAAAACGCAATAACCAATTTCCATCTGCAACTTCAAAACAACTTAAATAAAACAAGGTGTAAATCTTTGCGAATATCCCCATTATATTATTAGGTAACTGAATATTTAACAGCAACCTGTTTTGATCCATTGAGGTGCAAGCTACTGCCGTACTAGACATGTTAAAAAATTACAAACCAATGTGAAAATCTAATTTGGACTTTTGTTTCTAAAAAACGGTTTTCACTTTTCTTTTTGTACCCAAAACTATACCCTAACTCTCTAGGAATACTTCTGTATTATCTTACCGTACCATGTTTACCATATTAACTTACCGTGCATACAATTGGTTCCACACCAACATCCAAAAGTCCTATTAAGACATTTACGACGGAGAGTGAGTAGCATTCTTGGCGTAAAAAGGTTAGACCGCATAAACAATACACTCCAAAAGTCAAACAAATGACGTATGTCAGTAGTTTGACTTTTGGAGTGTATTTTTTATGTCTGCGGTCAAAAATGAGGTTTTTCAGCAGTGGATACAAAGACTAAACGTAATATAAAAGTATCGTACAATTTATTCATAATTCCGTGCTGTCTGATTATTTTATAAAATTTAATGTTGTTAAAAGTATGACAATTATTCAAAAGTATGACATAATATACCACTGCTTTATTTTGTTATTGCGCTTACTCCACAACTCAGGGAACACAACATTTATGGAGGTGGTTTAATATCCCGACCGTGTCGGCCAGGTATTTTCATTGGTCGTATTTTGTTAATGGTATAACATACGTAAATCTTGTTAATACGAGGCCGGATACCGCTAGCTTGATAGATAATTCTGTTTGTTACTTTCTTAGATATATTACGTCGGTTGGGGCATATGGCATTTTATTGTATGTGGCCATTATTGTTCTGTTTTTGGCGTGGTTTTTCGGTGTTTATGGGCTGTAGTTTGTGGAAACGTAAAAATGACATAAGAGAAATTATGACATGTTTTCTTTTCATAACATTTTAATACGCTTAAGCTTGCAATGTGTTTATAAAATTTAATATGATTTATGCAGAATAGTTTATACTAAGAAGAATAAACGTATTAAAAGTATTCTACTAGTTAAGTTGTAATAAATCTATTTCGTTATTCATTAGCATGTCTTTTATCCAGCTTAATTCCAACAATTTTGGAGCAAACGAGTTCACAAGTGGAGACCGCGTCTCGGCGAACGTAGTGTAAGACGGCTGCCGGGCTGGTGGAGCGATGACTTGCGGAAGGTAGCTGGCAGTGACTGGAGGACAAGAGCTGAAGATCGAGTGGCGTTTACTATTGGAGGCCTACGTCTAGCAGTGGACGAATATTGGGTGATGATGATTTCTTGACTTTTGATTCCAACAATGTTCGGGTGACCTTCCAGTTTTATCAACCAGCACAAAGCGGCTACCATCAGACCATCGCATTACTAGGCAAGGCCGATACTCGAAGGGTAAGCTGGTTGTACCTACTCCTGGCAACCACTTGGTCTGTTTACCAGGTCCGACGGGCTAATAAAAAAAATATAAATGAATATTTCCGGACATTATTACACAGCACCATTTAGTTCCGTGGTAAGCAACGAGGCTTGTGTTACGGATACTAGGTGGTTGATATAATACATAATATACTTTTTTTTGTAAATACATACATATTATACATAGATTACATCCATGACTTGGATACAAATGTTTATGCTCATCACACAAACATTTGACCCTACCGGGATTGGAACCCGACCCATAATACAGCAGGCAGCGTTAACTACCGCTGAGCTAAACGGGTCGTCATTTTTAATGTGGTCCCCGAGGCACGAAGAGATCTCAATGTTATGAACGGTCATCCATCAATAGATTAACCTCGGGCTGGCACAGCTTAACCTCAAGCTTACAGATCAGCCTGGTTATGGGTAGCCTCTCTAGTATCTATTAATTATTTATAACTGAACAAGTTCTAATATGGCGTTAGCAGTTTAGGTAATACGGTAACTTTTGAACTCTTTGTGTAACATAATATTACGATTGGTAATAGTTAATGAAACTGTATCAAATCAAATCAATCAAAAAGGTTTTTATGTAAAATAAACTTTTTCAAGCATTTTTAAAATGTTATGATTCTAGTTTCACGGTTCCAAGAAGTTCGCAAGAAGCAATAAACACCGTAGACACATGTAACAAATGTAATGTATGTAATGTCTTAGATCGTTAATAGTCAAATAGAATAGTACATTTATAATTTAAAATGAAATATTATCACAGTTTATTTCACAAATAACCATTTGATTTTTAAGCTAATGTCATCAACATCATCATCGTCATCATTATCATACCAACCGTTAGACGTCCACTGCTGGACATAGGTTTAATCTAATGTGAGTGTATTAAAATCTACATCATGTGACATTGTAAAACAAATATAATTATAACAACAATTATAGCAAAAAATATAACTATTATTTAACAAAACTAAACAAATGAAGACTTAAGTTGTTCTGTTTGTACATAATTCTTTCTATTTTACAAAGCGAGTACACGCTTAAGTGCATGCGATTATAACATTAATCTTAATAACACTTACGTAATTACCCCCAAAGCAATATCACTACTAAAAACAAATCTACATACCTACTTGAAGTAAAACACCTAAACAAAATGAGCAATTCATTTTAACAACAGCATTACCTTTTATACAAACTTGCAAAACATTACGTAGCCAGTGAAGTATTACGTCATTTCCGGCCCCCCCTCGCCCCCTATTTCCGGTAACAAGTGCAGGTTTAGTTGACGTTGAATGTTGGTCTGTGGAGACGATTGCATTCAATTTCTCAAGTTTTGATGAAAGAAAAAATATTGTTCAAGTTTTAGTATAACATGGAAATTGTTGGTATATGACATTATAGTCATGTTGCTATTTATAATATTATCATCATTAACCCATTATTGATCCACTGCTGGGCACTGGGGCGCCCTAGAAGGACATACACCGACCTAATTGGTGAACTCCTTCAAACAGGTCAGGTACGCAGTATTCATAACCGGCGCGCGTGCATGACGAGATTTATGAATGTGGACGAGGCAAAAGTGGTATGCAGGGACCGTAGCGCGTAGCATTCTGTAGTTTAGTAAGTGTATGTATGTTGGGCACAAGTCTTCTCACGTTTGAGAGGGATTAGGCTATAGTCCACCACGCTAGCCTACTGCAGGTTGGCAGACTTCACATGCCATCGAGAAAATCACTCAGGCATGCAGGTTTCCTCACGATGTTTTCCTTCACTGTTTGAGCATGTGATAAATAAGCACATATCTTCTTCAAACCCCTTCTTCTTTCGAAGAATCAGTGGTACGTGCCTTGGGTTTTAACTTGGGACCTTTGACATATCAATCCATTGGCCTCCTACTAGGCTACTACTGCAACTCTCTCTCAGCTCGCTATTGATAACATGGAAGACTGTTTTTATTGGCGACAGTGTTTTATTTTATTTATTTAATAAGGTATGAATAAAATAAATAAATATAAATATACCCGGACATTATGACACAGCGCCATCTGGTGCCGGAGAGGTGACCGCGTAGTGAAGAAGCAGCCAGGCCCCCAACGAGGTGGACTGGCGACCTGGTAAAGGTTGCTGGGATCCGTTGGATGCAGGTAGCGCAGGGCCGGCTATCATGGAAACCTCAGGGGGAGGCGTATGTCCGTGTGGACGTCTATTGATATGATGTTAATAAACATTAAAACATAAATAAATCATATTAATAGATAATAATAACATACATAATAATATATGATAAATCCACACAATATTACACTATGTTATACATAATATTAGATTATGCAGTATTTACACAATATACACAAAGTTTAAACATGACAAGCAAGACCCAAATTTGAGTATTTGTAACGAGTTTATTTATTTCACGCTTTTTTCTCAGCTTTAATCACAAGATATTAAACACAGCCTTAACAACAAAGTAAACATAACACTTTTTATTGTAGCTTAAGAACCTTAAGGAAAATATTATTGAAAAATAGAATTCAACGCTTAAGAAAATCCTAAGAAGAAAATTTTAGAATAACGCGTTATTTTTTTTTAACTTCGTTAAGGTATTAATAAGCAGAATTCCTTTTAATTAATAGCAACAATAATGGGTTATATTTTTCTATCAGGCTCATATAAAAAAAAAACTTAAAGATAATGTTAAATATAATTAAAATCGGGATAAGTGAACGAAGGTAACGCAATAAAATCCGTAAAAAGAGGTTTATTATTGCAAAGTTTAATATGTGAGTGTAATAAAACAATCTAACTTTACATATTATCAATTCAACATTATTCAGGGACGACCGTCAACGTTGGTATCGTACAGTCGACACTCGCTCCCGTCTGGCGAGCTGCCACATGTTTGTATGTAACGTGAACTAAACGTATACCTACTCGTATATTACCACGAATATCTGACGAACTTATGATGACAAAGCTTGTTTGTTATTGCATTGTATTAAGGTCGTGTTTTGGTAGCTTACAGATGAAAGATTAAATATAAAAACATGGAACTCCACGTGTACACCTTTGTCTGATTCCTTGAAAGGATGTGTATATAAATAATTAATTATCCCCGGTAGTGTGTGAAGTAATAAATAAATACTTCTAGACATTATGACACAGCGCCATTTAGTTTTGTATTACGGTTAATAGTTGGTTGATATACTACATATATATACTTTGTTTTGTAAATACATACATGTTTTATATGTATACATCCATGACTCGGATAGAAATGTTTATGCTCATTACACAAACATTTATCCTTACCGGGATTCGAACCCGGGACCCATAGCACAGCAGGCAGTATTAACTACCCCTGGACGAATGAGGTCGTCGCTGCGTCGTTGGGAAGTCTGTCAACTAAGAAGTTCTTGAAATAAAGAGTGAAAAGAAAAAAAAAATGGCGTCCGCATCGCGCAAGTGACACTTCTGGTGTTCCAAGCGTCTATAGGGTACCTACGGAAAATCTCACCACCAGGCCTTTAGCTTGTTTGCTACCTCCATCACCCTGGTATAAGGAACAACCCACAGCTAAGCTGATTTTTGGTAAAATATAGCCTAAACATTCTAATTTAGAAAGAAGACTTATTTCCCGTGTGTGTGAGTTATTGAGTTATGTTCGGTTCATTTATTAATAATATAAAAAAGTTCGAGGTCGATGTAAGTGTGACTGCTTGACTGCTGGTTCTTGGATTTGATTCCCAGGGCGAGCAAAGTGTTACTCGGTTTATCTATAAAATTCTCAGTGGCAGCTCAGAGTTTGGATTCGTGCCCGGTTGATGGCTATAGATTTGCCCCTATTGCATGGGACCTAAAAAATACCGTTGTACATTAGTGAACTTCTGCCTAATGCTTCGGGAACGACAGGCGTGATGGTATGTTATGTTAACATTGTGGGCCAAGATGTAGCGATTAAAGCGTTCGTTATCGGATCAACGCTCACATTCATTCCCATCAATACTCCTATGACGTCCAAATACTCCCCCATCCTACGATGAGATTATATAACATAACATATTCCTGCAAACCCCCTTCAGAATTAACGATATAGGTCATCCATTTAGTTGAAAGCTTTGACTGTCGACCTGTTTAATTCACAGGAATTTCAACCCTGTCAATGCAATTTTTATTGCTCAATTGAACATTAATTTATCATTTGAGTACCGAATTGTTAAAGCATAAATGAGGTCGCGGGCCCAATAAATGACTGTCAAATTGAGAGGTATATTTAATTGATAAATTATTCATGTTTTAGGATAAACATTCAACATCATCAACCGAATTAATGTATCACTGCTGGGCATAGGTTACTTCTCACTTGAGAGGGATTAATCTATAGTCCACACGTTAGCCTTCTGCGGGTTGGCAGACTTCATATTTTTATGACATTGAAAAATTATCACAAGCATTCAAGGTTTCCTCACGATGTTTCTCTTCACCGTTTGAGCATGCGAGAAATACACATAGGTATAACTTCCAAAAAATCAGCGTTCTTTCAGTTTGATCTCGACATCTTTGACGTGTCAGTCCACTGGTCCCACCACTAGGCTACCACAGTTATATAAATATGTATGTAGATAAATATTTATGTTCGGATTAATTCAAGTCAATGATACACATAAGTGTTTTATTGGTTATTCTTACAAAGTTTTAAATAGCAGCTCGGAGTTGGTTTTGTTCCCAATTATCGCGTTGCTAGACATAAGAATCGAACTCAAAACTTTAAGTACTTTCCACTAATGAACCAATGAACAACTAATAAATTTACTAATGTAAATAATTCAATCATCCATTAATTTGTCGAACGAAATTAACATTACGCCACAAAACAAATGGCATTAATCAAACGGAGCGAGATATCAAGCATGTGTCGAATTCCAAATTTTATGCTTGGCATAAAACACTGGCAGAAAGCCAGCGGGTCTGGCATGCCATTTTATTCCCAAATTGGCACGAGCTTATTGAGATCATTGCTAAACTTTGTGGCGCATCCTAGCTCGTATGAGGCCATAAATTTATCATATGGTCTTTCAGGCCACCTGTGTGCAGTTTGTGGTGTTTGAAGACTTTATTAGCATTCTTAGGATATAGCAGCTTTTACCTTGGCTCTCTAGAAAATGTTTTTATTTTACAATTTAAGTAAAATTTCTCATATAAAATGTAATGCAACGAAGTGGCTTGTTGTTTTATGATCTAAATATGTATTCTTTGAACTGTGTATGTATATGAGTACATCTCTGCAGAGACTGTCGTGGATAGAAGCGTTATTAATATAATATTAATAAAATTTCCTTATATGGATTTATTCTGTAGATTTGTTTGCTTAAGAATTGATTACCTCAACTTCGATATTTTATCAAAGATCCGTTGCTTCACGAGTTTTATGGTTGCAAGAGCATCTGGTCAGCTAGTCGTGAGTTCAATTCACAGATCCCAGAGCAATAACTTGCTCAACATGGTAATCAAAGTTAAGACTCTACCATACTACCAGAACGATTGTGGGTCGCACTCGTAGTTTTAAATAAGGCTGACGTTGATATAGAGACTAAAAGAAAATAAAATTTTAGAATTTTACGCTCAGTAGCTGCGCTTATTAACACTTTAATGGGACTAAGATTTTGAGTCTTAATCAAACAAACTTTTATCTTACCCCTCTCAACGGGAGAGGTAACCAGAGTCATGCAGGCAAGGAATCGTCCCTTCATGATCAACCCATTTAGTGTCCCAATAGTCATGTATACTCTTATTTTAGAAAGAATAGGTAAGGTCCACAGGGATAGCCTAGTGCAGTTCACACGCTATTGAGACATCACAGGCTTCCTCACGATTGAGATTGTAATAAATGTGTACCTATGTTAACTTCAAAAAGTCAGTGACACGTGGCAGGATTGCACTCTAAATTTGACTTTATGGTCTACCAGTTGTACAAATAGGCTACTACAGTTTTTAGGTAAGGATACGGTACTAAATAACTGTAAACAGAGACGAAAGATTATCAACTCACCACTTGTGTCATACTTGCAGTTTTGAAGTACCACAGAGTACAAAATACCACTACATAAGCTGGTTTAATCTCTTCACGTTGCCAGAGACATGAATATTTATGAAATATTAACGGAACACCACAAAAACTCGTTTTCCTCAGTTTTAAAACTTGATACATAAATGCGGGTAGTTTTTTGTCATGGCGGATTAGCATACTGTCATTGTAACTTCTTTTTTAACATATGTATTTATTTACACGATCATTTATTTTAGCATCATACTTTATCAGTAGGTATTTATAAGATGGCATTGACGTTATCCAACTGACGATTTTGGAAGATATTTTTTATAAAAAGGCTCTTGAAAATATATTAAAATGTAGTATATATGGCCACTATATCTGTGTAGATGTTTGTTGCAGCGCTTGTGGGGGTAAATTTAAACTATGTATTTAAGTAAGGGTAAGAAAAATAGTGGGAGAGGCCTATGTCCAGCAGTGGACTGCAAAAGGCTGAGTTGAGTTGAGTTGAAAGAAGAAGAAAATAATGTAGTAAGTAGAATCTTTTTATATGTTCGTGCCTCTCCTGATGTCTGAAGTTTGTACACAATACACGCATCACAATCTTTTCAAAAGACATCAGCTAAGAGATGATCAAACATTTTAAAACTATAATTATATAATTTACAGTGGCCTTTTTCATCATAAAATCCTACTACCAAAACTGCTAGAATTTATCGAAATTAGCCTGTTTTTAAAGTTCGAGAAGAAGTTGTACAGCCGCCAGCAGGTCAACCTATCCAAAACTGTAAATTTTTCCCAACTGATCATGAAACTTATTAGTTTGTCATAAAGTTGAAAATCTATCAAAGAAATTTGACAGATGGTGGTAGCTTGATGTGCTGGCCACCGTACAATTGACAAAATTAAATATACAATCAACCCACCATAGGTATTTTTACATTAATCTTCTTTTAGATTTTTATAGCATCCGTATTACAAATGAATATGCAATTCAACAAGTAATTAGACACCTGAAATTTTAACCAGGTCAAACTATAAACAGAGGTGCAAATTAGACGTCAAATTAAACGGATACGGGTTAGTTGACACGCTGTGGTTTAATATTATCCAAATGTAACTGATATTAGAGAGAATTTTATGAAAATAATAAAATATTCAAATGATTCGTTGGATGATGTATTTACATAATTTCCTTTAATTCAGTGTGGTTTTGTTGCATGCGTATTAATATTGTATGTAAACCATATTACTAACCACATTTACTCTGTTTTTCACTGAAATTACACAATATACTTTAATCTCTTTGAATAATTTCATGACTTTTATTCATTGCGATCACATTTTGATGGGTTCTTTTGTACACAGATAAATGTTTCAGACAAAAAATGCGCGTCTTTTTTTTATAATATTTAAACTAGTTTTTACGAGTCTAGTGTCTACACGTCTTTCGACTTTTTTTTTGTTGTGTTTACGGCGTGGGAATCTTGTAAAGACTCCCGGCCTCTGGAAAAAGACCGAGGTATTTGGATTTTTTATCTCACTAAAACCACCCTGGTTATCACATTCAGCTCATGAATGGTGGAGCCGGATCCTGGTATGAAACGAACTCCAGAGCATATGGAATTCCTAAAAGGCACATTCCTGGGATAACTGGTCCAGGATCTCTCCTAAGCCTTTGTACTACGTGTACGTGTACTTTGTAAGTACGTGACCATTGTGGTACTGTGTTCTATATGGTAACACCTGAATACTGGTGGCAGTCATTCTATGTATTATTTTATATAAACTTTATACTTCATTGAGAAAATCTCTCACTGTGAGAAAACCAGGTCATAAATACGCACGTAAATTCGAAAACCAAGTATCAGCCAGTTTACTGTCAAATAAAAATAGAAGTAAATATAAAACCTTCCTTTACGAAAGGAGAATCGAATTTATCTCAGGTATAACATTAATAATAAAGTTATAATTAATATACCAATCATATGCAAATTAATTCACTGATTCTTAATTACTTCCAAAAACGCAATCTTTGTTGAAAAGACAATATATATTTAATAAGAGACCGCAAGAGTTTCGAAGAACAAACTTGTTAAGTACATTCATTAAAACTTTCATACTATTCAAGTAATACTTAGTGTTACCAAACTTTATTCATAAAAAATGGGACAAGGTTTTTTTAGTTTCATTGAGGCTAGTAAAAGTGTAATCATAGCCATATGTTACCAAATTTGGGTAATAGGTTATTTTTTCTGGAAATATGTGATGTTTTTTTACCTTTCTTCACGCTAGAATTTTTATTTGTATCGTAGATGCGTTTACAAACACATATTCACGCGTGCACAGTCACTCAAACTCGGAATGTATCTCATATTAGTCTTGGCTTTGTGCGGTAATAAATAAAAAAAACGAAAGTTCAAATTTGGTTTAACGTGAAAAATCAAACATATTGTTTTTAATAATTACGTAATTAATTACGCATAGAAAAACTTCTCAGTAATTTTCTCGTGTATACTTATTATTAAAGCTTAAGATCTCACACTGTTTTAACTTGAATTACGTTGTGTGCTAAAACAAGATAATAGAGTGCATCATTATCATCATTATAGTAATATAAACTGTATCGTAGATTTAGGTAAGAAAAAACAGTAAACATTTTTTTAAGGTTTGTCCTAGTAAAATTATGACGTTTGGTGACCCTGAGTACTCAGTGTTTGCGGACACTTTTGCTTGGTAATCATGATTGCATGACATGAAGAAAATTAACTTGACTTAACTATTTATACAAATAGGAAAGAAATATACCTTGGTTATTGTAAAAAAAATATTTAAACAAATGTAAGTCCGATGAACTTCTTCAAATATCGAATAGTAAACTAGTCATATTACAATATGCGGTTGAGGCTGAGTAAGCTGGAGCCTATGGCGGTGGATTTTAGTGCCCACTGCTGGGCACGGGTTTCCGCTCATTTGAGAGAGATTAGGCTATAGTCCACCACGCTAGCTTACTGCGGATGGGCATCCTTCACATACCATCAAAAAAATCTCTCAATCATGCAGGTGTCCTCCCGATATTTTTATTCACCGTTTGTACAAGTGATAAATGCCCACATAACTAGGCTTTGAACTCGAAATCTTTGATATCTCAGTCCACTCGTCACACCACTAGGCTACCACCGCTCTTTGTTTGGCTTGAATTGTTCTAATTACTATGTTGTTTAACCACTAAACCGCGTGATAAAATCGTATGATTGTGAGAACACTAAATAAATGTATACCACTACGGTGGCAGAAAAGCTTATGGCATGCCTGATGATGATAAGCAATTACCGTAGTCTATATACGATGGCAGTGGGCAGGGCACATCGCTTGAAGAACGGATGGCCGATGGGGCTTGAAGGTTCTTGAGAGGCGACCATGTACTGAAAGACGCAGCAAGGGTAGGCCCCCGGCAAGGTGGACCGACGACTTGGTTTAGGTGGAATCCGCTGGATGCGGGTGGCGCAGGACCGGTCATCGTGGCGATCCTTGAGGGAGACCTATGTCTAGTAATGGACGTCTACCGATTGATATGATGATGATGATATACGTTTGCAATGGCAGAAGTATTGCTTGCGCGTTGCCGACCCAGTAATCGGTTTGGAAAGAGTCAGCAATTTATTACTAAGGTCTTTATATTTACCTGCTCCACCTGAAATTGTAAAATCAGTAAAGTTTTCTTTACCTACCGATTTTACAATTTTGAGGCCGGAATTAAGGCAGGAGTTTTAGTTTTTGCTCGGTATTCAACTTGGCTTTAAAAGTTTCTAGTATTGTTTATTTTTAGAGCTTCGGGTCAATATTGGAGGCTTACGAAGCTCTCCACTGTTTCTGACTGATCTAATTAATTAGTTTTTTTTCATGAGTTTTGCTGCTTCTTTGTTTAAGTTGAATAATAAATAACACTATACCAGTTACTGTTGGAATAAAACGTCTCGGTGTATTACACACTAGTATTTTCTCGTGGGTCGTGGGTGCGATTACACAGTTCAGTTGCGGTTCACAAATGTTCACAGACACAAATACCCTTAACCGGAATCTGCCTGTAGATCGTACAAATATTTGCTCCGTGGGGGGATCAAACCCGTGTTGCACAGGTCGATCGCTCAGCCACTGCGCCATTCAGGTTGCCTTATATTAGACGAAGAAAAGCTACTAAGCATGCGGTTCTGCATGAATTCGATTCCTGTGTCAAGAAAATTTATCAATCAACTCGGAGTTTAAATTTCTATCCGGTTACCAGTTAAAGATAAGAGACTAAATTTCAATAGTATGGCTCAAAGACATGCCAGCGATCTGTTAGTGTACATAATTAAATATCTGTCTATCTGCCTGACTCGCTAGATTCAGGCGTTATATTAAAGGGTTATAAAATAAGCAAGAACATACACAGCTGTAAATACGCCTTAAAATATCCTACGGTTAAAATTTTCAGAGCTACATCTTATTCGTTCAACCTGAAAATGTCTAGTCTACGTAACGTTTATAAATGCCGAGGAAATTGTATCCAGCACGTTCACGTCATAAATACGAAACTCAGATTTAGTAGGCTTTCATCGTGGAGTGTACGAGGAATCTAATAATAAATATTAGCGAAAGAATCGGTCGTGCGGTGCAAAAATATTTTCTAGATGTGTTATTTTGTAATACGAGATTTTTCTCGACGATACAAATGATAAATGCACGGAGAATTTATGTATTTAGATTTGAATATCATGGAATTCTAGGAACGTGAAGGAGTTTAGGACTGTGAAGTCAGGGTAGCTACACATACAAGCGGGTCATTAATCGGCACAGCCGGGCGGTAAAATCTAATATAATAATTATAATTATGTTCGATAAAAAAACCTTTGTTAGCTTTGTTGTTCGGCAAATACTGCCGAAGCAACTAGCCCGCTTATGTGTGTAGCTACCCTTACTTGCGTATTTGTCACATGCTTAAACGTTGAAGGAAAATATCGTGAGGAACCCCGCATGCATGAGATTTTTTTCATTGGCGTCTGAAGTCTGCCAAGAAGCAGTACAACGGTAGTGGCCTAGCCGATTGAGACCCGTGCCCAGCGGTGAGGCAGTAAATGGGATGATAATGATGACAGTGGAAATTTATATGATGTTTTTTTTTTTGTATAATTAAGATCCGATTAAGATTTGATGTTCCAAATCCGGGGGAGAGGCCACATTTTAAGTCTCACTGGCCCAGTTTGCTACATTGTCCCAAAAATTATAGAGGACCTCAAAAGCAGCTAAAACTCAGATCCATAGGTACTTACTTTTCCATTCGTTATTTATATTATTACGTGTTATGTTTAAAAAAATAGTAGCTAATGTATAACTTTAATGAATTGGCTTTGCTGTAGGTAAGTTTTAATTAAAATTCGTTCTATAATTTTAAAGTAAAAAGCACGTTCTTCATCACAAGCTATGAAGTAACAAGACGATACGATTGGTACACAAACCGTTCCTTGTAAATTATAATAGAAATTGTTATTCCTAAATTTAAACGAACTAGCATATTCGATCATAGTAACTAATTCTACAAATATTTTAGATTGTAGATTTAGTTATTGTAGATACGTAGGTAATTCTAGATACAATACATGTCATCAATAAACACAAGCCAAATGAAATCAATACAACAACACTACATAAATTATACTTAATATTATTACTTTACGATTCAAAGCTTTAACCTCACCGAGATTGTCACCCAGACTTAAGTTCTAGACAATCAATAACCGTATTAACGAGACTAATGCCTGTTCTAGACGTCTTCGCATCTTATGCTGTAAGAAGATAGCCATCTATATTCTTATCACGCACGCCACCATCGTAATTGGAATTCCCAAGGAGATTGTGATCTTATGAACGTAGATCTGCTTCAAATAAATCACTCTGTTGATGCCTTTAAAATTTGTAACGACATTTATGTTTAAGTATGGGATTTCTGATAGAAATTGTCGTGGATATCTTTCTCAATACTTGCCTTGTATTATTTGCTTATACTAGGTAAATACATATATGTGGTGATGAAATAAAACTTCCGGGATCCTTGAATATATATATTTCTTGGATATATACACAAACAACCTTTTTATAAAAATCAATCTTCTTTTTCCCTAATTCTTTACGTTCATCTCCTGATGTCCTTCCCTCTCTCCCTCACACCTCTCTTTCCCTTTCATACAACCCGTTCGGATACGTTCACACAATCATCTTATATTCAATCCACTGTTGCGTTCAGACACTTACAAATCCCACACTCGGCCGTCCTGGTTCATGTCTGTCCTCAGACATAATCATACACATTCACACATTCTTAACTTAATCATATCTTAATAATAAACAACTTTTGATAACAGATCTTAATAAGAACAGTTTATATACCTTTAACATCAGCTTTGAGACATCTTATGATAACAATAAGTAAGTAAATCTTATTAGTAGTGAGACTTGACAATGTTTTACAAACTTTATTATAACACTGAAACAATATTACATGTTAATATTTCTTGATTTAAGACACTGTAGGCAAGTCGATAATTGTACACCTTACAATATGGTAATAAACACAATAAATGGACAATAAAATAATATGTAACAGCTCTTTCGTATCTACCATCATCTTTCATACTTCCTTAAATAAAATACAAACTTACTCTGATTACTTCCCATCATTAGCATAGTCTGGCCATGGTTTCATAAAATCAGAAGAGGTACTTGTTTTATTAGGCCCTTCAGCTTGTGAATCTGCTTTCTCTACATCATATCGGTGGTTTCTTTTTACCTTGGTGACCTTATAGGGGCCTAAAAACTTCGGCTTTAATTTCATGCTAGTTCCAAACTGGGTTCTTTTGATACACACAAGATCTCCTTCCTTATAGACTCTACTCTCCTTTCTTTTCTTGTTGAAATTCTTTCTATTTTCCTCTTGAAC
Organism: Craniophora ligustri; assembly: GCA_905163465.1. NCBI lineage: Eukaryota > Metazoa > Arthropoda > Insecta > Lepidoptera > Noctuidae > Craniophora > Craniophora ligustri. The sequence continues at coordinate 2,842,087 of LR990963.1, forward strand.
ATCTAATATTTGTTTCTTAGCACTCATTCTGAGTTCTTCTCTACTTTCTGTGAAACTAGTTAATTCTTCTTGTTTTAATAGTTGCAAGAGTTCAGTATCTTCTTTCTGTTTCATTTTTACGCCTAGGAGTAACTCAAATGGTGTTGTATTTATACTTCTCTGGTGTGTACTGTTCAGTGCTCGCTGAACTTTACTCACCAACTTATACCAATGAGTAGGGTTTTCTATGGTAAGCTTTGTCAATACTGATATTAACGTCCTGTGAATTCTTTCAACTTGACCATTACCTCTTGGTATGCCTGTTGTGATTTTAATGTGCTCAATTCCTTCTCCAACACAATACTGCACAAAATCATTACTTGTGAATGCGGTTCCCCTGTCAGATACTATTCTTCTTGGATTCCCAAATATTTGTTGGTGTATGTTCAGCTTGTTCAATACTTCTAGAGTAGATGTACTTTTAGTCGGGAATAGCCATACAAACTTAGTGAAGCCATCAACTAGAGTTAAAATATAATTGTACTGCTTGCGTGTTTCACTCAGGGGTCCAATGTGGTCAATATGTATTGTATCTAGTGGTATTTCACCCTTTTCTATTGGGTTCAAGAAGCCTTCTTGCTTCCCCTCTTTCCTGGATGCTAAAAGACATGGGATGCATGTAGAAATAAAATCTTCAACCTTTTTACTAAGTTTTGGGATGTAATAATCTTTACTTATTGCTTCTATTGTCTTATTCCTTGAGAAATGACCATTTCCATGAGCTCTTTTAATAATTTCTAATTCCATTTTATGTGGCACCACTACACATCTTTCTGGGCCTTTGCACAGTATACCTCCATGAAGATAAAAATCATTATATGGCTTTTCTTCAGATAATATCTTGATAATTGCCTTTAGACCATCATCACATTCTTGAGCATGTCTTAAGTCACTATGCAAATCCGAGAATATCATGGCCACATACGGATTCCTGCTCAGAGCATCTGCATGCCTCATCTTCGAGCCTTCACGGTGTTCAATAGTAAAATCATAGTCTTGCAGGAACAATATCCATCTCGCTACTTTTGTGGACATAGCTAAATCTTTTTTCGTGAGAGTTAATTGAAAAGCCTTGCAATCAGTAACTATCTTGAACCGTACTCCATAAAGATAATGCCTGAATTTCTTTATACCTTCGATAATGGCCAAAGCCTCCAACTCATAGCTACTGTAACGGCTCTCAGCATCAGTTGTTCTTCTACTCATATAGTGTATTGGATGGAGTTCACCACTGCTATCCTTCTGTAGTAATATAGCTGCATATGCTACACTTGAAGCATCGGTATGTAATTCTGTTTCAGCATTTGGTTCATAAATCTTCAGCACAGGTTTACTTGCAAGCTTTTCTTTTAAAATGTTGAACACCTCTCTATGCTTTTCATTAAATTCAAACTTCTTGTCTTTTCTTAGTAGATCAGTAAGTGGTTGAGCTATCAGTGCATAATTTTCAATAAACTTCCTAAAATATGAGCAGAAACCTAGGAAGCTTTGCAGTTGCTTTTCATTTCCAGGCTCAGGGAATTTAGTGACTGCATCAGTCTTCCCTGGCGAAGGTGTGACTGCGCCTCCTTCTATAACATATCCAAGGTATTCAACTTTTCGTACAAGAATTTGTGACTTGGTCCAGTTTATCTGCAATCCATACTCTGAAGCTGTCTTCAATACTTCTCTTAATCGTTCAACAGCCTCTAACTCGTTTGAAGCTGGAATTAACAAGTCATCGATAAACACGAGGACAATCCCTCTTGTGATCAAATCTCTGAAAATTATTGAGATATACCGAGTGAAAACCTTAGGACAGGTGGCCAATCCAAATGGAGCCCTTAAAAATTCATACTGTCCTGTCATTGTAACAAATGATGTATACTTGACTGAATCTTTATGTACTCTTAAATGAAAGAACCCATTCTTTAAATCGAGCGCACTAAATACTCTTGCAGATGCCAGCTTATCAATATGTTCATCAATGATGGGTAAGGGATACTCATCTTTCATCATCTTTTTGTTTATGAGTCTGTAATCAACACATATCCTCAGTGACCCATCCTTTTTTCTTACTAACACAAGGGGACTACTATATTCTGAAAAACTCACCTGAATTATCCCTTGTTCAAGCCATTCCTTTATTTGCTTATCTACCTCTTGTTGTTCCTTGGGTGAAACTCGCCGTGGACGTTGAGCAACTGGTACTTCATCTTTAAGTGTAATCTTCAACTCAATAGGTGCCTCCTTGATTGGGTTTGGCTGATAACTATCCACCAACCTCACTGCCTCATCTTTCACATCTTCATCTTGAATGAAACCTATGGAATCAACTTTACATGTAAAACAACTCACCTCATTCAACCAGTCACTTGGCTTCATCCACACAGATCCATCTTTCATAACTGTTACAACATTACATAGAAAATCATGTCCTAATATTATTTTATATGGTATACAGCCATCAGGAATGACATAAAACGTTACATTGTTATATTTGTAGCCATCGATCTCAATATCCGTAACAAATTGTCCATTTGATATAACCTTTGCGCATCCTAAACCGGTTAACGTGATATTTTTGTTTACATTACACTTTGGCGACCCTAATTGTACAAAATAGTCATTTGAAATTAAGCTCACTTCGCTACCGGAATCCACGAGAGCACTCGCACTGTAACCGCACTTTAATTTCACTGTTTTTATCGGTTTATTGATTAATTTTCCGCATAGCTCGTCATTGTTTATGTTTAGGCTGTCAAAGTCGCCGCTGTCGCCATCACACTCGTACGTTCTGTCGTTCACCGTTCGCGATGCGTTCCGGCTGACATTCGATTGTTCATTCGCACCGTTCTCGATCGCGACGCCCTCTACCGACGTTGCAACGAATGACCGTTTCTGGGTTTTCTGCCGATCGATGTTCGTGGTCGCACTCGATCTATTCCGATGTGACGTCACGGGACTTTCTTGATCCGCCATCTTCGTCTTCGCCTTTGTTGGGCAATCCGGTGCGATATGACCGAACTCATTACAGCGAAAGCATTTTTTTCCTTGCGTTATATTGGGACACTCTTCGTTTTTATGGTTTTTTTCGCCACAGTTGAAACACCGGGCTATATGGGCATGATTGCTTCGCGTAATGTGCCGATTTTTTCCAGATCCAGACGGCGCCTGCTGTTTACACATTTTTTCTTTCACCGTCTCATATATTTTGAATTTATCTTTGAGGTCTGCGTATGTTGTTACACCATACAACATGACTTTATTTATTTCACTATCTTGAATGCCATCGACGATATATTTGATAGCCACGTAATCGGGCATTCTCCCACGCTTGCCTATTTCTTTCATTGTGAGCATATAGTCCAGGCAAGACTCACTTGGTTTTTTAGTACGTGCACTCATCATCTCATGAACCGTCTTGATGTCCACAGTATCCGGGAATTCCTTTACTATGGCCGCCTTTAAGTCCTCCCAGGACTTGAATGGTCGCTCCGCCTTCAGCCACAGTGCAGCCGTACCATGGAGGGATCGTCGTGCCACGAGCAATTGCTGCAGAGGAGTCCACCCAAATATAGCTGCGTTGTCCTCTACGTCGCTCGCCCATTGGGTTACGGAGTATGTCTTGTCCCGGCCATTGAATTTTGGAATCAACTCCGACGTCAACTGCAAAATGTCGGCCGCTGAACTACGCCGCACCTCATGACCACCGTCTTTGTCATCTTCATAATCGTCTTGCCGGCCACTTCTTTCTTTATCTTTAGGCATCTTAATCTTGGAAATAGCCGACGATACGAAAAATTCTAAACCTCTTGTAACGGCAGCCACTGCGTGCATGCGACGACGCTGCCTTTTGACCGGAGATGTAATCTTCTTTAATCCGCTTGTTTTCTTTGGATCCCGGACGAGCCCCCAATTGTGGTGATGAAATAAAACTTCCGGGATCCTTGAATATATATATTTCTTGGATATATACACAAACAACCTTTTTATAAAAATCAATCTTCTTTTTCCCTAATTCTTTACGTTCATCTCCTGATGTCCTTCCCTCTCTCCCTCACACCTCTCTTTCCCTTTCATACAACCCGTTCGGATACGTTCACACAATCATCTTATATTCAATCCACTGTTGCGTTCAGACACTTACAAATCCCACATATATACGTATACATACATACACTCAAGCCTTATTCCCACGGGGTTAAGCATTAACTATACGATGCCACGCGCTACGATCCCTGCATACAACTTTTGCATCGTCCACGTCCTACATCAGGTACTATAGATCCATTGAATCAAAAACTTTTCTTACTCTTTCGGGAATTGGGTTTTATAGGGTTAACTACCCGCAAGAATGATACCTCCGTTGTTCATACATAACCGCTTAATGTCAGGCGGGCTGTGAACATGTTTGCCACCAGAAAAAAAATACTGGATATAGACATATTAAATATATTTCATTTTTAAGAATTTTATCGGGTTTCAGATATTTGTAACATCCACGCATACTCGCATCAATTTACGGCGTTAAAATACGACGAAAGCTGACTTTATGTAAGTGTTAGTAAATCATATTTTAATGACAATTTATTTGAATGATTGCAAATTCGCTGAGTCAAGTATTACTTAGATTTGTAAATGTTTTGATGTGTATTGAATAATTTATGGGTTTCGTTCAGTGATACAATAATAAATATAATTTATTATGCAGATAACTTTCAAAGTATTAATTTATTTTATATTAAAGTTTAGACAATCTATATAATATTATAAAATTATTTACCTGATCCATTTTCACTTTCATATTTTAATTAACGATAAAATAATGAATTTACAAAAACTTAAATAATTATATTTTCTCATTTCTTTTTTGACGACTAAGTACCATAAAAAATGCAGTAATTTATTTTACCTGAAAGTGTAGCATGATAAATAATACCAGTTCCAAGTATAAAGACATATTGTTTTATAAAAAGCACTATCGCAAAAATGTTATGTGTTTCAAACTTGTCTACAATACCTCGATTTACGCATTTTTCTTGATATTCCTAATGTTATTGCTCGCTCGTAGCTTTGCTAACTTCGAATAGCCGCTATAAATATTTCTGGTTCAGTACTTTTACACAATTTTCTTTGCGTAGGAATATCATATCAGTTCTTTTATCTTTTACTATAAATGTTTCTCTCACATTAGGAAATAGGATTTTTAGTGTTATAGTTATACTCGCCTATACCTAGATTTTTTTGCACCTAATCTTATCTAATATATAAAATTCTCGTGTCACAGTTTTCGTTGCCATATTCCTCCGAAACGGCTTGACCGATTTTGATGAAATTTTTTGTGCTTATCCGGTATCTATGAGAATCGGCCAACATCTATTTTTCATACCCCTTAGTGATAAGGGTTGTCCACCAACCCCTATAATGTGGCAAAACAACGTTTGCTAGTTCAGCTAGTTTTATATATAAAAACACGGAGCAAAATTTTAAATTTGTTTCAGACCTACCTACAGTTCTTCAAAATACTTACTAGTAAGTGAGTTAAAAATGCGTGGGTAAACTTTTACATCTGCTGTAGGTAATCATTTGTCTATTGCAGACATAAGTTGTTCGCATTACAACAAAAGAGTTTCTGTGTCTTGTATTTTATATAGCTATTATTTAGAATCAACCAAATTTTCACCTGAACCCACAATCTTACCTGATGGTAAGTGATGATGTGGATTTAAGATTTAGCACGCATACCTTGTGGGCATATGCAGTGTGGGCAGGCCCCCGGCAAGGTGGACTGACGACTTGGTAAAGGTCGCTGGAATCCACTGGATGTGGGCGGCGCATGACCGGTCGTCGTGGCGATCCTTGGGGGAGACCTATGTCCAGAAGTGGACGTCAAACGGTTGAAATGATGATGATGATGACGCATACCTAGAAGGTCCCTATTTACTCGTGACTTGAAGGCCCCTAAATTGTACACGTCAGGAAATACAGACTCAGCTCATTCCATCCTCTCGCCGTAAGGATAAGGCACGATGACAAAACTAACTACCTGTAATATTGGTGTAATTGAAATAAAAAAATTGAGTTTGACCAGACTTTGTAAAAAAGCCAAATGCTTCGTGAGAGTTTTTGGGATATCCACCATAAAACGGTGTCACTTATCAGTTTGCCTGATTTTTCGACAAAAAAAACGAATTTATTATAATAAAACTAGACGAAAGTGTATAACCTTCTTTATTTCATTATCCAAGAGAAATATAAACAGTTCTTTTCATTACAGAGTTTAACATAAATTAATTAATTTAAAAAAACAGTGAGCCAAACTAATTTATGTAGTAAAATGTGGCTTCAAACAAAAAACATCCTAACGTTATTAAATATAGGTACAATTATTGAAAGTCACTATCAAAGAATGTATTTACAAGTTTTAGGCCAACTAATGTAAGAAACGCTATTACTTTTAATGCTATAATTCTATTACAATTATATCAATGTCATTATTATAATCATGTCTTATCAAAAAATTAATATACAGACGTACATACATATTTCTAGAATTACGTAGTAATATCGATATCGTTCTAACATGATGTGTTCTTCAAAAATAAATAATAATAATAAATAAACATAATATATTTTCTCTTACGCCTCCATAGAATGTTAGAAAACTTTATAAAAGAAATAAAAATTGAAAGTTTTTCATTTTATATGAAATTGAAAAGTTTTATATGAGATTGATCTAAAAGTTACTTCTGAACAAGTCTAATCCATCATCATTTAAGAAAAACAAATGTTGTATTTAAATAAAGTCTCTATCTCAAAATCCCCGTAAAAAAAATAAGATTTATTCTTCTTGAAAAAAGAATTCAAAACCAGTAACATAAGCTTTTAATCTAGAAATAAAAGTCTTTGTAATCATAACAGCAGTTCACATTAATCTTATATATTCTATACAGCATTATGGTCCTAATTTATACCATACTTAAGTTCATAGTTATTGAGCTTACAATATTATTGATTTTTGTTTCATCCAACTTCTATAAATATCAAAATACAACAAATAAAACGTAAATCATAATACTTTTCAGATATACTTTTTATGACATGTGTCAATTATTACCATAAACATAATTATAAGTGAAGTCCATATCAACAGATTTATATATTTTATTTTTATATTTTTGATCGTTGTTTTTATTTAACGTTTAACCGTTAAATAAAAATTATTTAACAGAAAGTAAATAATTTACACTTACTTTTTTATTTATTTTTTGACGTATAGTTACATAAATGTTTTTGTATGTATGAAGTTTTACATATTCTTCGATGGTGTAGCTTGTTTATTATTCGTTTTAATTATATATAGCAATTTGACCAACGCGCTCGTCTGACGAAAATTCTGGAATACTGTCGGCAGTTACCGTGATTCTTACACGGAAACAAATACCAACCCTAATTTCAAAATTTTGTTAAGTGCGTTTCAACTACTATCAACAATGAAAGTAGTTGAAACGCACTTTTAGATATTCGTCATTCTATTGTCCGTCGTTCCATTTTGTGTCAAAATTTTATGGTCTATTAATGGCTATCTTATACTCTGTATTTATGTTTTAAAAATAACTAGTAACATAATTATTATCGTAATAACATGTAGGTACTGATAATCCAATTACATTAATTCACATGTCCCTAGAAATGAATTAAAAAAAACACAAATCAGTTTGACCAAACTTTACAAAGAAACTGTACTCAAATAATTTTCGTCTAAACACCAAACATCTCGACAAAGTTCATGACATTTCATAACACACTGTGTTGTTCCAACTCCTGGTATAATCTTCCAAATCCCAGTTACGTTTCGTGTAGTGTGACATAAGGCGTGGAGATGCCAGCCACTTGGCTGGAGCACTGCTTCTGAGCCTGTCCGGCTTTTGGCACTAACACCAGCTGCTCGAGATCACCCTGTCAGCAGAACAATTGCGTTATAATCAGATAAGGTATTGTTGTTTTGATAGTGCAGCTTTTGTTTTGAATCGTATGGTTTTAGGGATAAGCTCTTTATTTTCTCTTCAAGAATTTACAATACAGTTTGCTGAGAAACTAAGGTACAGCATAATAATGCTTACAGTTAGATGTATATGTCACCGTAAAATTGTAAATAGCGTTAGATTATAACTTAACTAGCGAGATTGTAAACTGTCGAAAGATTGTGAACCATAAATATTGCTTACAATTTAACGCATTATTTTTCGGTAGATTATAATCTTTCAAAGTGAAACCGTCAAATTATGAAACGGAACGCACCTCGCGTACTGGATGGTTGAGTAACAAAACAATTACAGCGGGCATAATGAAATTAGTAAAAAATTACGATGGACGAATCAAAAATTATGGTTGACACCCCGACTCGGATTTTTTTAAACCACCCAGATATAGGAGCTCCGCGGAGCCGGGCGGGGCATATATATAGTGCTTTGTAATAGAATGTTATTAAATGTTTCACTAATAAATTGAATTAAATGTAATGTATTCAAATCGAGTGAAAAAAAATTTCAAGCAACAAACTTAAAATCTAATACTATGTGATTCAACTTGTTTAAACTTGAATGACATAGTATCAGATTTTAAGTCTGTTGCTTGAATTTATTTTCACTCGGCGTGTATATATTACCAAATAGAGATTTCAATCTCATAATTATCTTTATTATTAAAAAAAAGGCGTCACCTCGTTTGTTCGCTTTGTTCTTTGGAATAAATTCTAATGAACTGAATTTAATGAAGCTTTATAATAGTTTTTATCTCAATTTATAATCACAACGTTTTTTATTGCAAACTATCAAATAATTTAATTCTCACTCAGCAATACGTGGCGAAGTCTGATAGTATTTTTATAAGTTAAACAACAATGATAGCAACAGTTTGATTTGGGTATTGTAGTTTTTTTCAACAGAGTAAATAGAATATCCCAATATTGATATGCCTTCGTCCATTATAAAGTTAGACTGTCAACACAAAAATCTCTAGAGAACTAAGTTCTTTTACGTTACTAGTATTATTAAGTACCATATTCCATATAAAGTTAACACTCTTTTTCTCTTTGAGAGGTTTTATTTGAAAACCAATCAATCAGAAAAAGAAAGCTAGAAAACAATCGACTTTTACGTAGTAAAAGCTTTATTTCGAATTTAAATGACCATTTATTTTCTGTAAAATAAACAGATTCAAAAGTATTATCTGAAAATTTGTTTTCAATTAAAAAAAATAACTTTTCAACCCAATTCTATTTGAAAACATTAAACTAAAATCATTTAAATATAAATATATTGTTTTATGTAATTTGAGACACTTAATATGCAATTATAAGCTTTTGAAGTTATATATACGTTAGATGTAAAGGCTTAGCCCTTTACATCTCACAACTAGGTATGTATATAAAAAATATAATAAAAATTAAGTAATATCGTTCAGAAATCATTCCCAATTTCTTTCCATGAATGTATCTTCAAACTTGAATATACAAAATTCATTTTAATATAAAGCAATCTTCAATATCGCGGCACAAAGCAATCACAAAATAGACCCGTACATCTTCATATTTACCGTATCATCCGAACAACAAAATCGTATGTCCCAAGTTCAATCGAAATTACAAGTCCTATGTAAATATTGACCACGTCCCTCTCCCACGGTTCACTTACAATTTTATTTAATAAAACGTTATACTTACAGAGAAGAGATAGCCTATAATGAGATCAGCGTCCCTCGGAGTATCAAGGGCATCCTTTTCAAGGACATCAGTCCTCAGCCAGCGACAATCTACGTACGCGCGTACTGTGTTGTCATCGTGAACGCTGTTGGAAATAAAATAGTAATTAATATGCGATTATTATTCAAGGGGACTACGTACTGGAAGACGCAGCGTGGGTAGGCCCCCGGCAAGGTGGACTGACGACCTGGTAAAGGTCGCTGGAATCCGCTGGATGCGTGTGGCGTATGACCGGTCGTCGTGGCGATCCTTGGGGAGACCTATGTCCAGCAGTGCACGTCTAACGGTTGATATGATGATAATGAATTATTCAAGGTTTGATTTTAAATTTAAATCTGTTGATGGGGTTTCTTCTATTACGTTGTGAGGAGTGAGTCTGTAGTCCACCATACTACTCTAGTGATGGCAGTCTTCACAAGTGGTGAACAAAATTTGACAATAATTTGTCTTAGAACATAATTATAAGAAAGCACCACAACAGTGTTCTTAGAAAGATTAGGCAGAATACTAATCTGTATTATTATTTTCTAGATACGGATGATTCTCATAGTCCATTCCACCGAATGGGGAGGTGATAGGGTTCTACTAAAATCCATACCTACCAACACTATTCTTATTGTCGGGGCCATGGGATTTGCGATGCATTTACTACAGCCCTGATGGGAGTAGTGCGCACCAGGGCGACATTATTATACCTAAGTATTTTTAAGTCTCATTGGATCAAGCTTAACATATGATGTATATCAAATCACGTTAGTCACATTTAGATTTAACTCCTAAAAATATACGTTTAGAGTCCAAGCCCAACTGTAAAACGTAAAAAGCTTTTAAACAAAAAAAATAATAATAAGCTGATACAAAACGAAACTGAAAATGGCAAAGCAAACTTTTAAATTTTCATTTAATCATCAAGTTCGAATTGTTGCTATATTCAAACCATCGGACGAACAAATACGACTATTGTTATTCTTTTAGAAAAGTATTTTTATGGTTTTTCAATTTTAAATGGATTGGAACTTTGAAAAAAGAAAACAAAATAAATAATAGGCACACTATAAAAAATATCTACGCAATTTAAGAACCTTCGCCTCTATAGACGGTAAAAATATAATAAGTATTATTCTGCCCTTAAAATACAATTTATTTTCAATATATTATTTCTCAAACGAAAACTTTGATATTGAAATGCAAACAGATTGCCAGCATCAGCAAAAACCTTTCATAATGTCCATTTCAAATTAAATAAAGTAGGTAATACTTTTAGACTTTATAGGTCTTAATGTAGGTAAGTAATTTAAGCGTTATTTCTTATACTTCTAATAAATAAGCTATCGTTGAAATGAAACTACTTTTACCAGATTTATATCAGTATTGATTGAGGATCGGGCACACGGGATGGGTGTCGCAAAGTATCCTTATCGTCGTGGATTAAATAATATCAATATACCGCGATAAAATCCGGAAAATGGTTTTTATTTTCATCATCATCAACCCATTATTGTCCCACTGCTGGGCACGGGTCTCCTGTCATTGAAGAGGGATTAGGCTATAGTCCACCACGCTAGCCTACTGCGGGTTGGCAGACATTACATACCATCGAGAAAATCTCTCAAGCATGCAGGTTTCCTCACGATGTTTTCCATCACCGTTTGAGCATGTGATAAATACGCACATAACTTCCGAAAAGTCAGTGGTGCGTGCCTTATGTTTGAACTCGAGACCTCTGACATCACAGTCTACTGCTCACACCGCTAGGCTACCACGGCTCGTTTTTATTTTAGTGTCTAGTATTTGTGGGAGTGCAAGAAGTCAGTGTGTATCATCTGTAGACTCTTAAAAAATCAATGCCCCTAGTCATAATGATGAATATTGACGACCCAATTAGTCCAGCGGTAGTTAACACTGCCTTCTGTGCTATGGTCCTGGGTTCGAATCCCGGTAGGGACAAATGTTTCTGTGATGAGCATGACCATTTGTATCCGAGTATCTACATACGTGTAATATGTATGTATTTACAAAAAAAAATATAAAAATAGTATATCAACCAACTAGTATCCGTAACACAAGCCTCGTTGCTCGGAACTAGATGGCGCTGTGTCATTATGTCCAGAAATATTTTATTATTTTATAATATCCACGTATGTACCTTATGAAGTTTTTGCATCACCCTAAGGTTGTCTAGCAGAAAATTAAAATTAACGTACCTAGGTATGTGAACTATAAATATGCACACAGAGCTCGTTGCGAAAGCGACTATTCTGACAGCATGGGAATTCCGTTTGCAGTCAGTTTAGTAACTCCCTTATTTTAAGAAATCTAGACGGTTTCTACATGGTAGGCAACGCGCGAGCGACACCTTTGGTGTTGCAAATCGTATGCTTGTTTTTCACGCTTATGACATAAAAAAAGGTCCATGGATTGTTTAGATTTAGAAGCAATTTTCATGTATTTTATGTATGTAGACTCCACGATATTAAATTTCAGATTAACTTAGCTTTATTTTAAGTTATGAGTATTTTATTTACTGTTACTAAAAAGTACACACAAGTCATTCTAAATTACCAGTATGGAGAAACGTATAACAAGGCAAATCTTGTAACGGAATTAGTTAGGTCCACCAAACATTTACCATTTATTACTCGGTCCGTAATACAACGAACAAAACTAAGTTATTCGATTCCTCTGGAACCCTTATCGAAGTATTCCTGTTACCAACGTTATAGCTGATAGGGTTATATCCCTCCTGAGAATAATAGCTGCGTTGTTCGTTTCCCTGTGGTGTGATTCCATTTTGTACACTATCTCCTGTGTGATTTGGGTTCTTTTTTATAGAAACAAGATCTATTTTGTTGTTTGGTTTTGTCATTAACCGTACCTATCTCTTTATATGTATTCCGTTGGGAAGTAAATTGTATATATATATCCCAAATAGTAAGACAACTTCAGTATACTAACAAATTACATAGAAGTATATGAGACATTTAACCCTTAATTGGGCGCGCCTAAAAATCTAGTTGATACGGATTTTATGACATTATATTGATATAACTTATGCTTTCAAATATTTTATTTGTTTATTGGATAAACATTAACCGCGATAAAATATTTCCTATATCATATGTCTACCTATAACAAGAAAGTGAGTTACGCATTCTGATACTACTGTTACTATTTGCTTTAATAATTCATATTTTATTGATTTCTTACACTTACGCGAATATTAGACATTGAAATAAAACTACTTTTTACGAATTTTATCGCCGTATATTGACATTATTTTAACCCGACGTTTCGCATCCTTTACAGCATCCATGGTCACGGGCAGACTGAGGTGTTGGTCGTCTTGAAGTTATTATTACTAACAGCTATCTTACATTTTTAATTATTACTTACATTGATTGATAACTTTAATTGATAAGTTGGTTCTTCAATAGCTAGTGATACTGCTATGCTTCAATACGTTGACACTTTTAAATACTTAGGCCTAAGGATCGATAAAAACTTTAATTGGGCAATGCATGTGTCAGATGTTTGTAATAGATTAAGGTCAGTGTTAGGCAAGTTCTACCAGCTAAATAGAGTACTGAACACAGATACAATGCGAATTGTATACTATGCACTTGCGGACTCTTATGGACTTATTGTATACGGACGAACTTTTATAACCTACTTGAAAGATATTAAGAATCTACAAATAAGACTATTAAAATACCTAGTTAGTAAGAAAGTAAAAAACATGTCCAATAAAGAATATGATAAACTATTTCCAATTTGTAAAATCCTACCAATAGAAAAAAAAGTAGAATATTTAATAGGTTTAGAATATTATTATACTGATCGCTATAAAAATGTTGTTTTATATAAATATAATACTAGGAGGGCTAGAGAACAAAGACTGAGTAAACCGAGAATAACAAATTATTATGGAGAAAGATCAAACAGATTTATGGTACCTAAAGTATTTAACAACATAGATATTTTAAGAGAAATTCCAAAAATTAAGATTAGTCTGTTAAAGAAAAAATTAAAGAAGATTTTGTTGGATGACACTCAGGTGACTGGGTAGGGAAACCTATCCATTTACCTGAGTTCCATAGATATATGAGTATTTTATGTTTTTGTTTGGATATAAATGATTGAAATGTTTTGTTTTTTTAACCGACTTCAAAAAGGAGGAGGTTCTCAATTCGTCGGAATCTTTTTTTTTTGTTTTTTTTTTATGTATGTTCACGAATTACTTCAAAACGCCTGGACCGATTTGTAAAATTCTTTTTTTGGTTAAAAGGGTAGACTTCACAGATGGTCCCATTGTAACCACATCAGGATCTGATGATGGGATCCCAGGGAAATCGAGGGCAACCCTCAAATTTTATAGGCAATTATCACATTTTCAATATATTTACTATAATTGTTCCAGTATTTGCGTCTGATAATCATCATTAGATGTTGATGAGCTGATGATGGAAGGTAGAACTCCTCAACAGTTAAGAGTTAAAAGAAAATTCTTTCAGTTATAGGCATTTATTACATTTACATGTATTCTCCAAAGCTGTTCAAGTATTTGCATCTGAAAATCACCATCTCATGTAATGATCTGATGATGGAAGGTACAACTCCTCAACGGTTAGGAGTTGAAGGAAAAATCTTTCATAATTATAAGTATATATGGATCGATAGTTGTATTCTTTCAGGCTGTTAGATTGACCTGATATGAAAAGTTTAATATATACAACACTAAAAAGAAAAAAATAAATTAACTTTTTACAAAAAGAATAACCAACTGCAAAAACTAAAAAGCAAAAAATAACTTCATACAGTTTTACCTTTTTTTTTAGTTTAGTTTTAAAGGTATGAAGTCCAATGGTCACGATCATACCACAGAATTATTTCGTAATGTGTAGAACTTTAAGTTCAAAATTGTTAATTAAAATTGTGCAGGTCACAGGTCGGATTTAAATTAACATTTTTCATTAACTAAACCCTTAAACACTGAGCTATAATTACCCAGAATATTAAAAACATGGAGGATATTTTAATTAAACGTCTAGAGCAGTAAAGATTTTAATTTTGTTGTTCGGCGCAGAATTAAATTAATAAGCTCATGTTTTCTTCGTAAAAGAGAATGATATTTTTTTGGGTTACCTATTAAATTGCGTTCATGTTCTATATAATAGAGGCTCAAAGCCATACTTATCACTACATAGATAGATAGAATATAAAAATTATTATCGCTATTGTACACCAAAATAGAATTACATTAATAATATATTATTACAGCTTAAGCACAACCAAACCACATACCTGATAGCAATATGGTGCCAGCGGAAGTCATACAAAGGTACAGCTAAGTATATGGACCGGGATGACCCTGAGCCTGCATGGACAAGTCTGGCCGCCCCTCGGCCTGCCAGCTCCAGGGACAGGAACGAACCTGTGCGTCTGCGAGACCGCAGGGAAAACAGTGTCCCTTGGCCGTAGCCGCCGCTCTGTGGAAGAATATATGAATTAGTTTATCAATGTATTTACTTTCTTATTGCTGAGAGAGGAGTCTCCTTTTAGAATGAGAATAGGCTACAGTTATTAACATACATACATATATATCATCACGCTTGTCGTCCCCGAAGGGTTAGGCAGGGTTGTGTTTGTACTAATGTACAAACACATTTAGCCGGTATATGTTTTAAGTCCCACGGAGGGCGAGCCTATTGCAATCAATCGGGCACGGATCCAAACTCCGAGCTGCTACTGAAAATTTCATAGAAAAATCCAATAACACTGCTCGACCTAGGTATCGACCGCAGGACCTCTTGCTCGGTAGCTGCACTGTACTACCACTAGACCAACGAAGCTACAATCATAATGTAATAATTTTGTACAATTATTTACTGCATTGTAGGTTGTAAGCGGGCCAGATTCCGGTGTAGGGAACACTTTAGTCCTTCTAATATGAGCAGCAGTGGCGTAGCGTGGGTATTTGCCGCCCCCTTTTTTATTAGTATAAAAACTTGCACTTGATGCCGCCCCCTTTCATATGCCGCCCGGGGCCATAGCCCCCTTAGCCCCCCCCCCCCACGCTACACTACTGATGACCGGAGTTTTTTTTTACTAAGAGGGTAGCAAACACGCTTACGAACTGCCTGATGGGAAACGGTTACCGTAGCCTATGGACGTTTGCAACACCAGAGGTGTGACTCACGAGTTGCCAACCCTGTTATAAGCTTCTCACTCTTTTTTTGAAGCCCACACAGTGGGCATTTGCCGCCCGGGGCCGTCTTGAAATATGCCCCCTTTTCCTCCCCTTTTAGCCCCCTTTTCTAGTAGTATAAAAACGACGTGACACTTGATGCCGCCCCCTTTCATATGCCGCCCGGGGCCATGGCCCCCTTTGACCCCCCACGCTAGGCTACTGCTATGTAGTTGTTTGGAAAAGCAACGGTATGCAGGTTACCTAAAGATGTGTTTACTTTAATTTTAAATAAATAAATACCTGCTTCTTATCTTATTTCCTCTCAAAGAGGTTAAGCATTATATGTATAAATAAGATATACATAAATCATATCTAAATTTATTTAACGATAATAAAGCTTTGAAGTCCAGACAATAATTTTGAGTCTAGATTTATTTTTAAAGTTAAAAGCTTCACACTAATCCTAGGGCTTTAAATATAAATCCCTCACTTTAAATTAAATCGGAGTTTATTAATATCACGTCAAAAATTTTACCAAAATTGTTATCGTTTTATCTCGAGCTACATTTTCATCTTAAAAGATCATTACGATCGGGCCTAATCCTAGAATGTAACCTAGATACGTTTTTCTTAAATATTAAGAGGCTAGCAAAGACTGAATTCTAATACAAATGGTATAATGGAAGAAAAAAATGTGTATTAAATGGAAGAAATGGAAGAAAAAATACAATTTTCTCGTTTAGGTAGTATCTATGCAGTTTACCCGTGCCCATGAATACTGTAAAGGATCCGATGGGACGGTATTAAATAATATCAATTTACCGCTATAAAATTCACCTAAGCAATCCAGTTTTGTTTCAATGTCTAGTATGTATTCTATGTATGTAAGAAATTATTAAGTTACTATCCCTATTTAGGTTTGCAGATTTTTTTTTAGAAATGATTAAAAAAGGAAACTCAAGTTTCCAGAATCATATTGACAACACAGTTTTGTGAAGCATTGTTCTAATTGGGAACATAATTTAAAAATTAAAATAATTTAATCATAGTGCAATTTAAAATGCATATTATTTGATACTGAATAAAAACATTGTAATAAAATTAATATAAAAATTAAAATGTATTTCTGAAAATACAATACATGTATTCATTTTATATTAAAATTATTGTATTTGGTTTACCATTTATTCCATTTGTTTGCTATCCAATCTTAGTCAGCCTCTTAAGTCTTTGTTTAGATAAGGTTGAGAGATAAAGCTGAAAACTTAATGAGGCGCCGACTTAATAAATCACTGAAAATGAATTGTTTAACCGTAAATTTACAAACTGTTGCTGCTAATTAATTAGTCGTTAATATTCAGCATTGTTTTACAATGTTTGCATAATTCATCGAAATTTCTAGACTAGTGAATTTATAGAAGTTACAAAATGAAGTAAGCTCAATTTAATAATTTTATTGGTAATCATAAAACTAATCCATTAAATTTAGAATTTAAAAATAAATTTAAATACAATTTTATATTAAAAGTTATTTCAGATTTAATTCAAATAATAATATAACTGAAATCGGAATATAGAAAATGGAAATAAATATTTAAAAAAAAATTAAATTATCCATACCTACTTTTTCTACATATAGAAGAAAGAAAGAAAGAAAAGACATTTATTTGTCACCAAAGACTACACGTACAGACACACATAGTTAAAAAATTATAATAATAAAAATACATAAAACTCAGACTGTTACTGTTGCGCGTCGTGTCCCGCGTGTCCGTGACAAAAAAGGCTACCACTCAGCTTAATGCTGTGCTACAGTACGATACCATAACAAAGCGCTGATTTTCAGTGGCCACCCAGTGACGTTCGGATATTAAGCCAGCTTATATATCAATAAATGTATGTAGGTATATTATATTTATTAAATGCATAAGTGTATATATAACATAAATATATATATATATATATATATATTACTTGTATAATATTATAAAACAATATAATACATTACTTACACTATAATTAAAAAAAAAAAAAAAAAAAAACAATAATCTCGATCCCGATTTATATTGCGTCTGTGTGGCACGCACACCATTGCGCACCGGACCGGTCCCGTCGACTCCTCGCACGCTCTGCGAGATCACGCGACATTACCGGCCGGCGCACGAGTCGAGTGAGGTCACGTAACCAAACCATTACGATATTTTTAAATTGTAAGAGGTATAAGATACCATAATATGACACATAAAGTTTACAATATTAGCGTATTGTGTATTTATAACTATTAACTAATATCTTCAACACAGCTGGCTACACCTCAAACGATTGTGCCGGATAAAATTATTCATTTTAATAGTACCTACCTAATGTGATCAAATTATTGCGTTAGTCCACCAAGTCTACCGCATTATCGCCACGAGCCGCAAAATGAACGATTAATGTTGTTCCTAGGTCATAATCACTATGTAAGTAAATCCTGTACCTACCTAATTTTATTTTTTACAGCACAATAGTTCACTTTTTTTTTGTAGTTCTATTAAATATTTTTTAAGGTGAAATTTAAAACTTTGTTTTGTTTTTAGGGATCTCATTGGAGGTGGTAAATCGTTCCAGCAGCAAGTGGCGGCATATTTGAAACAGCCTCTAAATGCCGTGGTTCTGTATCGAGGCATCGACAGCGGGTTGGAACTTGAACGGGTGGAGTAGCTATAATGATCCTGCCTCCAATTTAATTGTTTGAACAGGTACTCTGGCTTGTGTGTATTAATGACTCCGAATAATAAACTGGCTAATTGAAGCTTTCGCCGCCCAGCCATTTTTAACATATTATTAGAATTTAGGTACGGTGTGACATGATTTCTCCGGGGTATACTAAAGCAGTATCGGGCACATGCATGTTGAACACGTTGGATCAGACGATCAGTACGGGCCAGGAGGCATGGCCCATAAACAGCGTCACAGTAGTTCATCTTTGAGAGAATAAGAGTGTCTACCAATCTTTTTCTCATTGCCACGCTAAAATAGTTTCTTATCCTATACAATACCTTGAGTCTATAGAAACATATGTCTTTCTGTGTCTCTGAATGTATGTAACCTGTTCATGCGTTAACCGCTGAACCGATTTAGATGAAATTTTGTATGTAAAAGAGTGAAAAGGGGTGTGGGGCAGTTGGTTTGCGGAATTGATCATTTCTTATAGGAGGGTAGACATAAATGAGCAGACTGATTAAAAAGAACATTGGATAAAATTACTGTTTTTTACGCAGATGTAATCGCAGTCTAGTTATAAAAAATACGTGAATTGTTTTTTTTTTCGCAATTAATAATAGCATGAACGTAGGGAAGAATGCCGCTGCATTCTTCCCTACGTTTTTTTTTGCAATCAATAATAGGTTATACGTTTATAACCTATTATTGATTGCAAAAAAAAAACACATTATATACATACCATCACGCCTGTTGTCCCCGAAGGGTTAGGCAGAGGTGTACTAATATTAAACCTTCATTTTCGCCGGTATGTTTTTAGGTCCCAAGTAATAGGGGGCGAGCCTATTGCCATCAACCCGGCACGAATCCAAACTCCGAGCTGCTACTGAGAATTTCATAGAAAATCCCAATAACACTACTCGACCTGGAAATCGAACCCAGGTCCTCTTGCACGACTGGAGAAGTACCTCCGCCTTACAGAAGACCGCATTAAATCAACAAAAGTTGTCTTTCTGCGAGTGAGTAAGGTCACCAGAGCTCATTGGGGAGTGACTATTCTGACAACATGGGCATTCCGTTTGCTGTCAGTTCAGTAACTCACTATTTTAAGACACCTGTACGGTGTCTAAGGGGTTTGGCAACGCATTTGCAAGCCTCTGTTGTTGCAAATGTCCATGGGCGGCGGTCATCACTTACCATCAGGTGAGCCGCCTGCTCGTTTCCCCCTTATCACCATAAACAAAAAAAAAATTCTGCCTAGGTATCAATTCTCTCCGTGTTCCAAAAAACCCGCCAACAAAAAAATATCGTTTATGTGCCTAATAGTATTTTTTTTCAAATAATTTCCTTAGAAGTCAGTAAAACAATTTATTACTCAACATAATTTTCGCCAAAATAATATTTACATAATAGCAATATAATTATATGTTTGCTTCCCAATTCCTTGTTTACTTTCATCGCATCAAAGAGGATTTATTTGAAATAAAACAAGCATTTCACTAATGACCTTTAGAACGCCCGCTTGAATTGAAACGTTATTAAAAAAATCTATTTCATATTTAAAATAAAAAAAAATACATGACTTGTCTATTGTCTATAACGGGTATTGATATTAGACGACTTTTATTATAAACTCATAAAACACGTATCAAACGTGTTTTATGAGAGTTACAGGGCCGGCAACGCGCAAGCGACACCTGTAGTGTTGCAAATGTCTGCAGGCTATGGTCACTGCTCATTTATCAGACGAACCTTCACCATCCTAGTGAATAAAAAAAAGTTATAAATTATATTGCAACCAAAACATTACTCACCGCAAACTTTATTCAGATTATTTATGATGTGTAATTTCGTTGGCTACGTAGGTACCCAAATAATTTTATATACACAAAAGTTAACCAAAAACACAAGCGTCTATTATTCACAAAGCGCTTAGGCTCTTCGCCTTAATTAAATTGATCGCATTCAACGTACCTCCGGCCGCAACCTCAGCGAGATGAACAGTGTGAATTCCCTCGGGAAAGTGTTCCCGGCGGAGAATAGTTCCGAAGAAGCGATCCAGATGTAGGAGTTAGGCTTCAGGCTGAACGCATGCGGTCGATCAGCTACAGGCCCCCACCTAGCTTGCGCGGGATGAAAGTTGCGCCGCGCTCCGGGCGCTAGTGGATTTATAGTACCTGTATAAATAAAATACGGCATTTGAATGTTTCGTTCATTTATGACTTTGTAACTGAAGAAAAGAGTAACTCAGCTAATTAAAAAAAAATTGTCATGGCAGATATATGTATATTATATAGGTGTTAATTTACAATTATGATCGTTACCTTGTAGTTTAACCAAGATTTAGAATTACTAGTGAGGGGGAATGTTTTTTTTTATAATCAGATTGTAAATCTGATTTTTATAATAGTACCCATACATAACTTATAAAACGCGTAAAAATCAATTTAGTTTAGATGTCTCGTCAAAGTACCGGATTTCTAGTTAATTATTCGAATAAACTCATCGATCATGCAATGACATGGTGCCTTGTCAAAGTCTATTAAAAAATAATCCTGCAACATGCTGTTTTGAAACTAAAATCACTTCATCAAAATGTCACCTACATCGTGCATGCATCGCTGTAGTTGGGTAACTTCCAGTACCTACACCTATCGATTTCATGCTGTTACGATGTCAGTTAACGAGCTAGTCTGGAAATAATTTAAAATCCAATATTCGTTTACGTTTAGTCGGGGAGCAGTTGCCAAGTGACGTTGAACGTTTACTGATACGTTTGCGGAGTAAGCACTTAAATTGTAATTACTGTTGTTTTGTAGATTTTGTGGCTTACTTTGTTTCTATCGTCTATCATCAACACATTTAGCGCTACTAGGTATAGCTTCAGCTTGAGAGGGATTAGACCACACTACAGGACACTGTCTGAAAGTACACTCTTTCAGACAGTGTCCTGTAGTGTGGTCGCAGACTTCATATACATCAAATACCTCATTATATTTTCCAGAAAGTTCTTGCGTGACTTGTATTCGAATTCAGGTACTTTAAATTGTCAGTCGAGGTCATACCACTTCAATCCAATTATGTTGGTGTACCTTATTATTTATTAATGATATACGCACTTTATAATGCAGTAGGATCATTCCAACGTATCACAGTAATTATGTATCGAGTTCAAACAACAGAAGGTGTACCCGAAAAGGGTTGAAACAAAATGAAATTCAACAATAAAAGCCATTAAATCCGCAAACTTCTATTTCAAAGTGAATTCGCATTCCGTTCGTGCCTTAATTACGGGAGAAATTTACTTACCTTCGCAGACGAAGGAGTTACACGACCGTGCTTGCTCTCCGTACCCCTCGCAGGTGGGTTTTGAGCAATATCTCCTGCGGGTCTGCCTCCCACCTCCGCAAGTCCTGCTGCACGCCCCCCACTCCCCCCACCCGGCCCAGCCTGCAATATTGATAGATGAACTCTCCACCGGGGGTTATTTCAATAGTTTTACGGAGCATTGTTTGTGGAGTACTTTCGCACTGGAAGCTATGAAATTTTTATTTTGTTAAGCACTACTAAGTGTGTTTCGTTCTGTTTCTGATAGGTAAAAGTTGAGAAATGGTATGTTAGATCAACTTCATTGTAAAGTCACATTTTCAACCAAGTGAAATAAATTTCAGGTTATTTGCGAATCAGGTGTCAAACTTTCGTAAAATTTTCGGTTTATATACTCTATTAATATTTTCTTTTTAGAGCTTGTCAAATTCGATTTTCTCTAAAGCATTACGTATGAAGAGCATACAATGTATTTGAAAAATGTACTCTTAGTTACCGGTTGACATATAGTTTACTACTGATTTTATCGCGGTATATTAATATAATTTTAATTTTAACGTTTCGGATTATATACCGACGTTATGGCAGAATATCAATACATGTTCATAAAATAGTTTTATTTTATGGCTTACTTTCGCGCATTTCATTATATTTATGCATCGCGATTATATTATATTTATTACTTTTATTTTATTTAACTTAAAAAAATCTAAAACTTGGCTGCCGTTCCTTTTTCCATCCTTCAGTCTATCATTAAAAGTTTTTGCAACAATCCTAGGTTCATAAACCCCTCTAGTGTGTACAATAGCAATTGGAGATCAGAAAATACAAACTCATTCTTCTCAGTTTTGTTCTTCAAACTTGAACAATAAATTACGGACTTCATTTCTTTTATTTCGAGAATGTATTTAATAGGTTTCTTTTAGTGTTCATTAGGAAAGAGCTATAGATATAGCAAATGTAAAAATCGACAAATATGTAAGGTTGAATTATGTTTGTTGATGAACAATTAACATGAACAATTAACCTGTGTAACATAAAATAAAAATATAAAAAAATCTATACAGTATATCAGGCATCTGGTATCCGTAACACAAGCCTCGTTGCTCAGAACTAGATGGCGCTGTGTCATTATGTCCGGTAATATTAATAAATTTATTATTATTGAACTGTTTCAGATCATTTTTCTTTTTTCTTGATTTATTGTGTTGCAACTTGAATGTCTTAGTAACTCTATGAATATTTTTTACACGTATGCGAATATTAATATGATTAAAAAACTATTTATGACAGATTTTGAATTTGTTTTGTTCCTTTCGGACCATCTACTCATAACCTATAGTATGCTATTAAGGTGGAAGCTCCACGCTAGCCCGCGAAATTTAAATTTTCGTACGTTTTTTGCAATTTGCCGGTCATTGTCAAAGTGCATATAACTGTATTGATTGTCTGTTTCATGAAAAAGTCATTCAATCCAATTGTATGCAATGTGAGGGTTGTATTGATGATATTAATGATTATAATTCTGTAACTAAATACCTATTACAGGCGCGAATCATATTTTGTTCAATGTAAAGCCTGACAAATACCGGAAAATTGAAAAAAACTTACGAAAATTTGAATTTCGCGGCTAGCCTGGAGCTTCCACCCTAAGGATAAGAAATAACATTAAAATAAAATCAAAATACCGAGATACAATTTGTAAAAAGTTGTTTAATTTCAAAGCTTTATGAATATTTAAAGTTTATGAAGATAGTCTGTCAAGTTTACAATTTACGAATGCACTTGAATCGTAATTTTAGAATATCACTTTATAATCGAATGCTGATTAAACTAGTTTTCTTCTACCTAAAATCTGTAAAGTTCTTGCAACTTTCTATTAATGAGTTTAATGAGAATAGGTAGTGAATGTAAACTCACTAAAGTTTTTAGTCGAAGAAGAAACGTAGTTAGATAGTTTACATGTAAAAATACAAAGACGAAAATGGATCTGGATTTTTGATGAAGAAATTTAGTTGGATCTCATTTACGTATTAGTGCTAGAAATTAACTTAAGGTTTATTTAAAAAAATGCGTAATCTTGTTGTATGTAGGTATACATTTTATAAAATATTGTTTTTGTATTTTAAATAAGTATAACATGAGGTATAACTGATATAAAATTAAATAAAGGGATATATTTCAAATAATTCCATTGCATTTTTAAACCATTTATAAAAAAACAGTTCAGTATATATTCAGTTGACTTACCAACAGCGTTCCATATGGCTATATCAACGCCAAGGCTCCATGGAACTGCAGCGGCAGTGGCCTCCAGCCAGGGTCCGTCCGGCGGAGTAGTCTCCAAGTCCACTGCTGGGTCGCTGATCCTCGCGAATACCACCAGCTCACTCTGCGACGGTGCCATGCTCCAATTGAAGCAGTCGCCCAGTTGTGGACTGATTTTGAGATTTACTTGTCTGTTAACAAAAGAATATATGTGAACACTTATGTAGTACATAATTAATACGCTTGTTTTGGACGTTGATATAAAAACATAAAAACCGAATGTGTTTTAGAATTCAGTTACAATATTGTGCTTACTATCAATGTAATATTTAATTAATTTTTTTAAGTATAACATTAATTTGAAGACATTTTTGGCATTTGATTATGTACAAATACGTGAATACTAGCATTCACCCGGCTTTGCCCGCATGGTAAATAGATAAAAAGTAGCCTATGTAAAGAGTAACAAACATCCCTACAAACTCTCGCCTTTACTATATTCGATAAATTTTTAGTGCACATAATCTTTAGTCCTATTATGAAAATAAAAAGGAGCATAAATTAAGGGCTTTTGCATAGCTGTACGTTTTGATTTCCTCTTGATATTGGTGTTACCGCGTTACTAAATTTTGTATTTTATTAGGTCAAAAACATATATTCAAACAAACATTCTCACAATGATAGTACCTAGATCTAGTGCAACAACCTGTAGGTCAAGCAAATATTTGTTGAGTGCAGGAATCGATTTCGCAACCTGTTGGGCAACTGATCGCAAACTTACTGCGCAAATCGAACCATCTAATATACCACACAACTATTGGATGTGTATCTAGTATTGGTATGTTCCAGAAACCAAGTATGTTGGAAACGAACCACAGTTGAAAATAAAATATTTTCGAAAACGCTCCGAGCTCGACAATTCTCGTAATGAGAAAGACGTTCAAGGAATATCTAAGAATACTCCAGCGAGTGCGCTAAGCATTCTTGAAAATGAAAACTTCAACATAGTCGTTTATGCTCACTCTATTTCTCTTACTGATATTCAAATAAGTCTTAATTCCTATCTCATTGTTCATAATTGACCCTTATTTCTTTGGGAGAGTCTTAAAACGAGGGCTATTGTTCTCTGAACAAATACAAAGGTATTGTATAGTTTAGGGCTTTTGGTGTAATAAGAGTTATATTAAAGTACTTAATATACTTTCAAAGTTATGTGTGTTTTTATCACATAGTCATATGGTGTAGGAAAATATCACGATTATAGATTTTCTCGATATTATGTGAAGTCTGCCAACCCGTACTGAGATAGTGTGATAGTTTAATCCTTTACAGATGAAAGGGGACCCGGCAGTACGACAGTAAATAGGTTGATGGTACCTAATGAATTGATAACTGATAAAAATCAACAAAATAATACGAATTTGTGTCAAAATTAATTAAATGCTTACTAAACTTTGAAGAATTTACTTAACCATGAAGAATTATCGACACTTTAAATCATTATAATGAAGAATAAATATATTTAATGTAGAAGCAAATTTCAATAATAAAAACAAGCAAGTTTTTTAAGTTTAATAAAGTTTAATAAAATCCTTGTTGCGCTAATGTTATTTGTGAGGATGCAAAATGAAACCTTGAAGCTTTTATATGTAACTAGTGGCCCGCCCCAGCTTCACACGGGTAGATACATGTATATTTTTAAAAAAAATATTTGACGACCCAATTAGTCCAGCGGTAGTTAACACTGCCTTCTGTGCTACGGGTCCCGGGTTCGAATCCTGGTAGGGTCAAATGTTTGTGTGATGAGCGTCAACATTTGTTTCCGAGTCATGGATGTATCTATGTATAGTATGTATGTATTTACAAAAAAAAGTATATATGTAGTATATCAACCATCTAGTATCCGTAACACAAGCCTTGTCCGGAAATATTTATTTATTTATTTTATAATTCAATTGAATTTTTCATAAAGGCCCTTAATAATTTTTGAAATAAAACATAGCTTATGTTCAACACGGATAGCGTGGCATTCTAATGGTGAAAAAAATATTCAAATCGTTCGAGTAATTTTGGAGTCTATTCAATGCAAAGAAACAAACAATCAAATCTTTCCTCTTTATAATATTAGTTATAGATATAGATTGAGCGTTTGAGGAATTAATTGTTTTATTTCTTTTATCTTAGAAGAAACAGAACTAAGAAACATTTAAGTAATCTCTACGAATGATACAAATTCACGTTTTGAAACATTAGGGTTTAATGCTAGTAATGCGAGACTGAATAATGCTAAAGATTTCCGTATAGGTAGTTCATCAAGGAGTAGGTAGATAGGCAGGTAGTAGGTACTTTATATAAGTGGGGGTTCTGGAGAAGTATTTAAGGATTGGTTATTAGATCATCATAATATCCACAAAATAAATCGGAAATACCTTATTCCGAAATATTTATTCCGAATTATTAATTATACTTAATTCTGAGTAAAACTCAGTCTTTTTAGTTGATGTTTTAACATCTTAAATAGATCATTTTTAGGGTTCCGTACCCAAAGAGTAAAAACGGCACCCTATTACTAAGACTTAACTGTCTGGTCGTTCGTCTGTCCGTCCGTCTGTCCGTCTGTCCGTCTGTCCGTCTGTCCGTCTGTCCGTCTGTCCGTCTGTCCGTTTGTCCGTCCGTCTGTCTGTCTGTCACCAGGCTGTGTTTCAAGACCCGCGATAGCTAGACAGTTTAAATTTTCACAAATTATGTATTACTATTGTACTATTGCTGCTATAACAACAAATACTAAAAACAAAATAATATAAATAAGTATTTAAACATACAATTACAAAATACTAAATTCACGTCAATTAGCCCTGATAAAATTTACAGTAAATTATTCCATATAATATGTGAAGCATTTAATAAATCTTGCCCTGTTATAAAGGCTTCATTACGAAGTAAAAGTAAATTTAATGAATGGGCTACTACAGGTATAAGGAAAAGTAGAGATGTGCTCTATGAACTCTATTATGAAAAATCATTGACCTCCGATCCAAATTTCCATAATTATGTTCGGAAGTACTCTAAATGTTTTAAAAGAGTATGCACATTAGCTAAATCAAAACTTATCAGTAATAAAATTAATAAGTCTGATAATAAAATTAAAGCTGTATGGAATATTATTAATACTGAGACTGGGAAAGGGAAGAAACAGGGCTCCGATCTGATTCTTAAAATAAATAACAAAGTAGTCTCAGACAAAACTGAAGTCGCGAACTCGCTCGAACGATATTTTACCAATATTCCCATCGAGGTGACAAAGTCATTACATTCATCATCTTTATTAGCTGAATCTCTAGTGAAACAATTTGTTGCTAGAGATATACCGAATTTTGATTTCTCTCAGGTTTCAGCTCTTACGGTAAAAAAAGCTTTTAGAAGTCTAAATATGAAAAATACGGAAGATCTATGGGGCATATCTGTTAAAGTAATAAATTCAATCATAGACAATATTGCTCCAATACTTGCAAATATATTTAATGTTAGCGTAAAATCGGGAACCTTCCCTGATTTAATGAAGGAAAGTAAAGTTATTCCAATTTTTAAATCAGGTTGCAAGATGGATCCCTCTAACTAGAGACCGATTTCTGTTCTTCCAACGTTAAGTAAAGTTTTCGAAAAACTGATGCTCGAGCAAATGATAGCACATTTTCAAAAATATAATATTTTACATAACAGACAGTATGGCTTCACCAAAGGTAGATCAACGTCTGATGCAGGTACGAAGTTAGTCTCTCACATTTTAGATGCTTGGGAGGGGTCTCAGGATGCCATAGGTATCTTCTGTGATCTTTCTAAAGCTTTCGATTGCGTTGATCACAACACGCTTATCCGTAAACTCAGCTACTACGGAGTACGAGGGCTTTCTTTAGAGCTTGTTTCTTCCTATCTCACAGAAAGACGTCAAAAAGTTAGTATAGACGGAGTCACTTCCTTAGGGTCTATTGTTAGAATGGGTGTACCCCAGGGTTCAATTTTAGGTCCTTTTCTTTTTCTAGCTTACATAAATGATCTTCCCTACATGATGTCAGATTTGGCTAATATTGTATTGTTTGCTGACGATACATCACTAATTTTTAAAATCGATAGAAAAGATCGCGTTCTTCTGAATGTTAATAAGAGCCTAGAAACGTTATCTAAATGGTTTGATGCGAATAACCTACTTCTGAATGCTAATAAAACTAAATGTCTAAAATTCGCGTTACCTAACGTTTCTCAAAGCGATACTAATTTAATGCTTAACGACAGCAAACTCGAGTTAGTTAATGAAACTGTTTTCCTTGGTATTACTGTTGATTACAAATTACAGTGGGGGCCACATATCTCATCTCTATCTAGAAGGTTAAGTTCTGCTGCCTATGCAGTGAGGAAAATTAGGCAAGTCACTGATGTACCTACAGCTAGACTTGTATACTTTGCTTACTTTCACAGCATTATGTCATATGGCATCCTTCTATGGGGTTCAGCTGCGGACGTTGATTCTATATTTATCCTACAGAAAAGGGCCATCCGCGCAATCTACGATATGGGCCCCCGCGATTCCTTAAGAGAAGTGTTTAAAAATATAAATATACTTACACTTCCGTCACTGTATATTCTCGAAAATATTTTGTATGTCCGGAAAAACCAGGATAAATTTAACATCAATAGTGACTACCATAGCGTTAATACTAGGAATAAACATAAATTAGTGGTACCTAAATTTAGACTTACTAAAACAAATAAATCATTTCTAGGGAACTGTGTACGTTTTTATAATAAACTGCCGAAATCTGTCACCGATCTCACTGGCAAGAAATTTAAAAATCTCGTGAAATCTGTTCTTGTCAAGAAAGCCTATTATAAAATTAAGGACTATGTTGACGATGGAAATGTATGGAGTTAAATACGGAAGTGCTTGTGGCCTCCCTGGTACCCTGAGGTTGTTTTTCATTAATATTGTAAAATAATTGTTGTTTTCATTAATATTTTTTGTAAAATCTTACTGTAAATGTTAGGTCAAAGTAGTTAATGTCTGAAGAATTATGCATACGGTATTATTTTATTTTGTTCTTACTAATTTGACTATTGACGATTTAAGACATTACATACATTACATTTTTTACATTGACCTCGCACACCATTGCCTGAACATTGTATTCAATACCCATTATTTTAAAAGAGTGTCTATGGAGTTTCTTGCCGGTTCTTCTCCATAAGATCGACTTCTTGGAACCGTGCAACTAGAATCATAACGTTTTAAAAGTGCTTGAAAAAGTTTATTTGAAATAAAAACCTTTTGATTTTGATTTTGATTTTACGAAAAACGCCATTTTTTGCATAATTTTGAATGAAGCCTTCCGTGCGCGAGTACAACTCGCACTTGGCCGGTTTTTTTATAAAATGATATATCAAAATATTCAATTTAATAAAAAAATACCATACAAACGTAAACTACGTAAAGTTCAAAATTATTTAAGACAGAATTTTATTAAAAACATTGATTTACTGTTAGTTGTGGGATGTTACTTACAAGTCGTTATGTTACTTCTACTGAAACTTGAGGCTATCCACAAAACGGATCCAAAAGAAAGGTAGTTGGCACAAAGTTTTTACGACTAGCTTACGTGACATTCTTACGAGATACGAGCTCAAACATGTCCTAAATTGAGTG
Source organism: Craniophora ligustri (assembly GCA_905163465.1). Taxonomy (NCBI): domain Eukaryota; kingdom Metazoa; phylum Arthropoda; class Insecta; order Lepidoptera; family Noctuidae; genus Craniophora; species Craniophora ligustri. The sequence goes on from LR990963.1 coordinate 2,872,051, forward strand.
GGAATCTTACTATATGCCTTGTCAAGGTATAATTTAGGTATATCTGAGGTAAATTGAATCCGTAGGTACTCATTTTTTGTAGATGATTGGAGTCGTATAAAAGAAAATAAATAATGTAATGTAAGGTTTTATGTTTTTGATTTTTTTGGTGTAATTTTCTTACAGTTCTTGAAAGAAATATAGATTGATATAGGTTTATGCTGAGGCAGCTATGTGTTTATAAAAATAACACACGGCTGAAATCGTAACATATTAGTTTTCAGTTTAAGATTGACATTGAATAGATTTATTTATTTTTACATTACATTTTTGTAATTTATTATATTATCATTGTTAGTTATATTTTAAAATACTTTTATTTTTGACTAGCAGCCCGTCCCACACACAAAAATAAAAATCTTTCATCTTCATAATAATAGTATAGAAAAGTATAATAGTAACTAACTTTTTACAAATTTAAATATTTAGTTTAGTAGCCTATAATTAAAATTAAAATTAAATTAAATAAATTTTTTTATTAAATAAAAGTACAATACATTTAACAATAGGTATCTTACAATTAAATACAAATAACTCATATTAATTTTCTTACTAGCAATATGCCTGAATTAGGTCAGGTCTAACCTGTGTTTCAGGGTATATAGTAAATATGTTGAAGACTATTTATTTATTTACACGCATCTACCAGTTCCAGTTAATAATAATGCAATACTTATAGATAAAGACTAAAATAGTAAATACAGCTGAAACACAAATATTATCTCTAAGTTTACTGCATAAAAAATATTTAAAGGTACGAGGGAGGTCAGAACGCAAAACGCAAATTTTCATCCAATCAACTTTTTAAAAGGATTCGCTGAGGAACTGCTTTCCATCGCTTTGTATCTTAGACCTTATTTCAATAAAGCTGAGTTTGCAAGCAATAAACACCGACGCCTGCATCTGAAGTATATTCCGATCACGCAGCACTTTTGCCGAGAAAATTTAATTATACGGATCGCGATCTCTTAGAAACTTCGTTGCTTTAATTGAGTTCCGTACTAATCTTTAACTTACTTCTACTACGTGGTAAGACGTAAGCGATAAGCGATATGCTCAAAGTTTTCAAGATGTTTTTCAGATCGTTCAAATACTATCTAAGTTTATAAATCACCAGTCTTAGAGCTTGGTTTTACTAAAACCTTCAAATCAGTAAGCCTTTAAAACTGCCTATGTAACATTATGATTTATTAGACTTACGCTAATATGCAACATTAAAACAAAACTGCTTTTTACGGCTTTTATCACAGTATATTAATATTATTTGACTTTTTTTTAAGTCAAAGTATAAAAGATTACATTCACTGTCCCACTGGCTCCCCTGGTCACTATTTTTCTCTGTCTCATCCAGTTTTTACTTTTTATGAAACATTTGTTCTAGGGAATTAAATAAACTAGACTAAATGTGTCTCTATATTATGGGATGAAAGTCGTTAATATGATATCACAATAACGCTCCGGTATCACTTTGACAAGACCCTCATATCATCTCTTGAGAAGAGGGTAAATTTTAAATGTTATAGAGCAAGATTGGAAACTTTGTCAGTTTTATAAAAAAAAATATGACATTTTTATTACCGTACTTTCCTGTTGCCGAAATAGCAAGAGGGTACTCCAAAGCTGAGTTTTTATTTACACGCGTAATTATTATATGCGTAAATGGTAAGGGAATACATTGTGAGGAAACCTGTGAGTTCTCTCGATGGCGTGTGAGTTCTACCATCCACATTGGGCTAGCATGGTGGACTATAGCCTAATCCCTCTCAAATGACAATACACCTATAGTAAATATATATCGATGATGATAATATTCTCAATGACAAGATATATTGTACCACATTTCTTACTTTACATTAATTTAAATTAAACAGATACTCAGTTGTATTGCTTGGCTTTTGCAACTTCCGTGTTTACGTCACTTACCACAAAAACTTCTTAACATACTCTGTATCTGTGGCTGCGCTTATAATTTAACCCATACAGCCAACTTGTGCGTGTTTGCTTCGGTCTTGGGCAAACTTCAGCACTTTCAATACCACGGTGGTGGATTTCACTTAGTTTGATTTGTTAACCGTTTTATTACACTACACGGTGGGCTTGTGGTTATACACGGCAACGTACTTTTCTTGAGTGTATGTGATATTATGATTATGATATACTATGGTTGAATGACGTTGAAGTATGAGACGGAAATATTATGTAGTTTTTTTTTATTTAATTGTGGGATGACTGTCAGTATATGCCAAACAGATATTCGCAAAGCCGTTCAAAGTTTTGTCACCCGCACCAGGCTTATTTGATGAAATACACAGTACGATTTTACTCTTTTACTTTATATATTTCATATTGTTGTCTTATCTGGTTATGTACAATAAATAACATTCTATCTATCTACAGTCTCTTTTAGAGCCTAAAAAGTGACCTTGCAAAGTGATCAGAAAATGAGTCAATGACTTCAGAAGAATCGAAAGAGAAAACTTACTTTCGACGGTTACTAAAAAAAACCTGAACCTTTTTACGAATTTATTCGCGGTACATTCACGGTCAGACCTCTTTCCATGATCATGGGTGATCCGTCTAGATTAAATAATATCAATATTCCACGATAAAATTTGTACACAGTCGTATTATTCCGATGTTTAATACTTGCCTGAGTATAAAAAACATTTAACAAGTAATGTATAAGAAAATTTGTTTTCGTGCTAGAAGCAGGAGAAAATATCAGCGAAATAATTTCTCTCGCGTAATAGGTATAACAAAATCCTCTTCTTGTTAATAATGAACAAAAGATTTACCCAGCTCATACTAATTCCCATTTCAAGTAAATGTCAAGTCTTTATACTCGCCGGAAAGACGGTAATGCCACATAATATCACAAATAACAATTAGAACGTTGTCTCATAGGAGTTCGAGTTACCACCGCATAATATGTCTGACACTAATGAGAATCGTAATTAAAATCCATATAACAGCCTAGCGGGTTTTGAAATAACAATAGAGGTGATGTAATGGAGCTAAATGAGCTTTAATATAACATAAATTAATTTAATAAAAGATAAAAATAAATAACGAATATTATTAATGTGGACGAGGCAAAAGTGGTATGCAGGGATCGTAGCGCATGGCGTTCTGTAGTTTCTACCTACCCCCATTGGAAAAGGGAGTGAGTGTATGTATGTTTAAAAAAAAAATTGTAAATATTCGTCTTTTGCCCGCGGCTTTGGTCAGATTACAGCATCAATAGCAACGGACAGACGGTAAATTAGTTGAAAAGTTGTTTTATTTCCATGTTAAGTATTTGCATACGTCTTGTAATTAATCAGTGTCATTTCCATTTGAGTTATTAAAAAAAAAACATTAAGTAACTTAAAATTTAAATACAAGTTCTACATAAAAGAGTCATATTATATTAATTATTAATTAATCATTATCTTAATTCAATTCAATTTCAATTTATTTGTGGTAACATGTATAAATTACAACACAAAAAAAAAATGCATGCAATGGTGTTAAAGGAGATTTCTAGCTACATGTTATGCCGCAGAGGGCGTAAAAATGTTTACGTATAATTATTATATTTTACGTTATTATATAAGTTATACATTTTGTCTTTGAGGAAACAACATTATTACATTATAATTCCTATATATATTAATATTGATTACATAGTAAATATAGAATTATTTAGTTTTTAGAACATACTTAAAACTGCTCAATAATTTCAACATTTTTGATTAAGGAATTCATTGACAGAATAATAGCACATCTCTAAGAGCCAAGAATACATTTTACTTCTAAATTTACTGATGGGTAACATTCTGAGATCAGGTGGCAATTTGTTATAAATCGTAATTGCCATACAATATACATTTCTACTATATAAATTCAATCGTTGGGCCGGTACAAGTAATCTACCCGGGTTTTTGTTTTGCAGTCTTACAGATATTTGCTCATTTACCGGAAATAGATGGGGGTATTTTTTAACAAATAAACTTATTTCATATATATATAGGCAAGGGAGTGGAAGTATTATTAGGTCTCTAAATAATGGCCTGCAATGATCTAAATAATCTGCTCCGGTTATAGCTCTGATGCATTTTTTTTGTACAATGAATGCTCTTTCCACATCCACCGAATTGCCCCATATTATTAGGCCATATCGCAAAACTGATGCAACATATCCATGAGAAGCACTTAAGACTGTTTTTCTGCTGGATATCAATCTAAGTTTCCAAAGGGCGTACACAAACTTATCGAGCTTGGTGCACACTTTTTCAACGTGTTCTTTCCAGTGTAGTTTGTTGTCAATTACTATACCCAAAAATAAAGCAGAATTTCCTGGTTGTAAAATTTAATTATTATTTTGTATTGCAACCGGTAAAACTGTTGAGTTACAAGTTTGAAATTGTATTAATTTTGTTTTGTCAATGTTAACATGAAGATTGTTATCTCTTAACCATTTGATTGCGTTAATAAGTTCAATGTTAGTGTCAGCTTCTACGTCAGTTTTATTGAGACATTCAATTGTCAATGTGGTGTCATCAGCAAATTGTATACATTTTTGTTTTAAAGATTTACCGATGTCATTTATATACAGTATAAACAGTTGCGGCCCTAACACACTTCCTTGTGGCACACCAGAATAATTAGCTTTTAGTTCTGAGCTATATGTCATTAATGAAATGCCCTCAATTCCCAACAGTTGGTTTACCAGATATCCCTTTAAACATTTTAAGTAAGACGAAATTGTAAGCTTTTAATCCTATTATAATATCCTGGTAAGTGTAATAATGTTAATTCACTCTTTATTCATATTTCCTATTATTTATCCAATAATATTATATATCCATATTATTACCGCCAACCGGGCACGAATTCAAACTCCGAGTTGATAGTGAGAATTTCACAGGAAAACCCAATAACACTTTGGACCTTGGAATCGAACCCAAGACCGCTTGCTCAGCAGTCGCATTGTGTCGTACAATGCGACTGCTGAGCAAGCATTACACCAACGAGGCAGGAAAAAAAATCAATGGTTTACTTACATACCTACTGTTTGTGGAATGCCTTAACTAAACCTATAAGGCAAGCTCAAACGCTTATAATACATAAAAGTAGAAGCTGACTGACATATTAACGCAGGGCCTAAACTATAAGGGTTAGAAACTTGAAATTTTGCACAAGGATTTATTTCATACCGTAAGGGAGCACTACGAAAGGATTTTTGAAAATTCATCCCCTTCTCCCTGTTTTTCGTTAATTTGCACGCGGACGAAGTCGCGGGAATCAGCAAGTTTTATATTAAAGAAACTTACCTATCTGTGGTGTTATATGGTGAACCTGCATACTGGCTAATGGAAGCCAATTCCACGCCTCCTTTGTATATTGAGACCAGGGCCAAGTCTAGTGTTTTGCTCTGAAACAAACAAAAACGTACATAAGTATGTAAGATGTATAATAGATATAGTATGCATAACACAAAAATACATACAAGTAGATATAGAACGATCTTATAACACAGTGACACAGTGGCTAAGTGAGCCTGTTGTGCGTTCGTTGCATAGGTTTGATCCGGGGGTGGAAGTTTATATGCGGTATTTATAATTTCTTAAGAGAGGATAGCAACATAAGAAGATTGTGAAAAAAAACAGTTTGGATACTAGACGAAATCGCGGGAAAAAGTTATACAACGCAAACATAGGCACCCCAATTTTAATTTGAAAATGAACATGAATTATTGTATAGAAAATTAGGTTTTGGAAAATATATTTTCCTTTTGAATTTCCAGATTTTAACCAAAAAGGGATGTTTATTTTGGTAACGGATCTGTTCTGTAAAATAGGGTTTACGTTAAATATCTGAGTGTATTAAAACTCTTACATGTATCTTATTTACCCTTCTCAAATATTTTTGATGTATGAAATAATTTTCGGGTTTTTGTTGGATTATTTTTATACCAACAAAATTGTGTTTAATTAAATTATGACCTGAATATAGAAAATACGTACTTACATATTATGAAGAATTTTATTGTTTTAGAATTCAAGAACAAAGTAAAACCCTTTCTTAACAAAATTATTATAGTAAGATTGATCATCATCATCATCAGCCCATATTCGTCCACTGGTGGACGTAGGCCTCCCCTAGTGAACGCTACAGAGCTCGATCTTCGGCTTTTCTCATCCAGTTGCTGCCAGCTGCCTTCCGCAAGTCATCGCTCCACCTGGCCGGCAGTCGTCCTACGCTACGTTTGCCGAGACGCGGTCTCCACTCAAGCACTCGTTTGCTCCAACGGTTGTCGGGTCTCCGAGAGATGTGACCGGCCCATTGCCACTTCAGCTTGCTAATCCTTTGAGCTATGTCGGTAACTTTAGTTCACTGACGGATAACTTCATTCCGGATTTTATCCCTCATAGAAACTCGGAGCATAGCTCGCATCGGTGAGCGACCTTCAACTTATGGACCAGTCTCACCGTGAGTGTCCACGTTTCGGCTCCGTAGGTCATAACGGTTGTAATTACAGTGTATAATTTCTAAATATGACTTTAACATAATATTCATAGTATCTAAAAAAAATAGGTTTTTTGCCAGTTCTTCTCCATAAGATCTACCTTTTGGAACCATTCAACTAGTTTTTGAAAATTTTAAAGTACGTGTAATATTGGTATAATTGAAATAAATCATTTGGATTTACGTTTTAATTAAATGATTTATTTTAATTATAATTATGGTGTTGAGTTTTTTTAAATCTGTGGGGAATATTGCCTTATTCATAAATCGCCTTTGAAATCCAGATAACAGTTGAAGGTATTTTCAAAAATATTTTGGGAATTAAAAAAGTAAAACTAAAGAATAAAATAAATGGTTTTTTTTCAATAAACATTGATACAATTATCTAAGGCATAATGCAAACGCAAGATTTTTGTCCGTGAAACTCGGCAACACTGCTTTTATAATATTCCTTCGTGCGTGCGTGCACAAAAAGTCTTATCGTCTGCGTATCCATACATAGGTACATAATTATTATAATACGTAACTCAATATCCATTTTAAATGCGAAAATATGTTTTTCTATTACCTCTTCACGCTTTAACCACTGAACCGATGTAGAGTAAATTTGGTAAAGAGATAATGTGACTCCTGAGATAAGATCCCTTAAAAGTTTCCATCCATTTAACTCAGTTCTACCCATATTTATTATGAAATTCCTTCAAAAAATTATATTATACAAAATAATTCAGTGTGTGGTGAATGTACCTAAATCATTTTGAGAAAAAAACATTTTCGTACACAACCTACCTACACTTGTTTTAGAACACAGAAACAAAATACGGATTTACCAAAATGACTGCGACATATCCATAAAACGTGAATATAATCGCCGACGAGAAATAAAACTTCCTACGGGGAAACCACAACCTTATAACATAGTAGCAATAGAGTGCATTTTTCCAACACAAGTTATGTCCGTATCTGCCTTCTCTTCCATACGTTTGTGTGTAGTCGGGAGATATTAATATTTTCTCTTGTCTCTGGAATATTTCTTTACTGTGGACAAAGTTCTTGTAACGGATATATTAAGGACTTGGTCTTTACAAAGTCCTAGTTGTTAGATAAAGTTATACGTTTAAGTATACATGATATTTATGTTTTTCTTTCTATGCAAGTTGGTTGGTCTTTTACAGCGAAAGTTTTTGATACGAGAAATGAATAATGTTGAGTATTTATGACATTTTGTATAGAATCTTTATTTATGAACAAAGGACCAGAAACTTAACTGTTCATTAATTGCTAGTAAGAGCTTATTTGAAATTTATATTACTTTTCCTGTCAAACTGACTGATTGATACGTTTTCAAATGGATTTTATGTATTTCTAGCATCAAAAACATTAAATATCGTTTGAATGGTTCTAGAAAACTTTTTATTTTCCAAGTAAGAAGCCTGAAATTTAACCATACGTAAAATACGTATTTTCCAAAATTTTAAGTATAAGAAAGTGAAATTGAAGTTGAAACCTTATATGAAAAATGTTCCTCCTTTAATGAAAGAAGGATGAAAAAAGTGAACATAAATAAGTCAATACTAAAGTTAACGTTAAAATAAGTGTATATGTATTTCATCGTTTTAAAAACCCTACACCAACACACAAGAATCATCCCCAATTTTCTTCTTCTTAATTTTAGACTTTCATAAGGAAGACCAGTTCATCGGTCCTCTTAGCCGGTGGCCTACCAACGCTGCGTCTTTCAGTTCGCGGTCGCCACTCGAGAACCTTCAAGCTCCAACGGCCATCCGTTCTTCGAGCAATGTACTCTGCCCACTGCCACTGGAATATGAAGGTCGCTACAATCCGCTGGATGCAGGTGGCCCAAGCCCAGTCGTTGTGGAAATCTTTGGGAGGGCTTATGTCCAGCAGTGGATGTCATCTAGCTGATATGATGATGAGGATGACCGCAATGAGTTAGAGGAGACTGTGACAGATCACTAAGGAGTATGAATTACAGGCCCAAGCTACTGCGGGATCTAAACCACCTTAGTTAGTAACGGTAGTTTTTCTCAAGGGTAAAATAAAGCCATATACTTCATCTATAACACAAAGAAATAAAATTTTCGGGAAAAATAACCTCTTGAATAAATTTGAGTACCATGATGGAACAAAAACAAAATTTCCATTCTAATTTTGTTCTCTACAAAGCAAAAATCTTTCTTCTGATTATTTATTTACTACAAAGTTCTTCCATTTGAGTTAATTCACTGTGAATTGAGTATGATACTACTAATACTGACTATCATACCACTTATTTTAAATCTACTAAGATGTTCAAGCGATCTGTACGGTAAGCCAACCAGCCAACTTGCTGCGGTAATTCTAAAGATGGGTGGATCGCTAAATTGGTACGTTAAATAGACAATTGAAATACATATGAATTAAATATAAAAGTTGAGTTAATAGCCCCCTCGGTTAAGCTGTCATTTTTGGCAATTTATTATCCTCAGATAATGTTCTGACAGCAATCGCTTTGTATTAATTCGATGACTCAATTGGTGCAATGGCTGAGAGATTGGCTTGTACGTCACGAGTTGCTGGTTTGATCTCCACACGGAGCAATTTTTACCATCTACAGGTAGTTGTTCCGGGTCTGGGGTTTGTGTATGTAAAAATTTGTGATTGTAAACGCACCCACGACCCAGAAGAAAATCTTAGTGTGGGTCAACGTTGTGTTTATATAAAAACAAAACAATAAAAAATACTTATACTGTGCCGCATTTAGTTAAATTATAAACCGACTCTATGAGGACAACTAGCTACGTTAGTTTATAGTTATAATCAAAATTTAAGGGGACCATTTTAAGACCAGATACAGTGTACAATAGAGCTGCGACATAACGTAAGTGCATCGAAACTTTAGAGTGTAAAGTTGCAATCATATTTTACGTAGTTTACTTAGTAAATCTCGGAAGTAACTTTTCAGCAGTCTGGTTTACTTTAGGATTGAACTAAAAGATTGGAAAGTTTCAATGTAAGAATGGTTCATTTGTAAGTGATCGTCAAAGAATTTTGAAAAGTACACAAAGAATATTACTAAGTACTAGCTGACTCAGCAAACGTTGTTTTACCACATTTTAGGAGTTGGTGGTAGAAGAGTGAAAATGTAAGGTTATAAGTATTTTTAATGCCAAATCATAAAATAAATACCAAGAAATATTTAGTCCAAAAAAAAATATTATTATTTTGTCTCTTTTATATGAGCTATCATTCTTTCGACCGTAACAACCCTAGCAATCTCAGACGCTATAGGAACTAAATCGTTTACACAATTTCTATGAACCATAAAATCATAGGCGCGATATCATGAGATTACCCATAAGACCATATCTAAGATCCAATCCATACCTTTATTGGAGTTAGAATAATAAGAACATAGAGCCCCATAAAATTTTATGGTGGATATCACCTCTGTAATAATGATAAAGGAATATTAACCTTATGACCTTTACCACAAAGCCGTTATCGGATCATAGCTTTATTCGGCGCAGAATTAGGTGAAAATTGTGCGAGACTTTCACGCATACAAACTAATTGAATTACGGGTTTATGTTATTAGCAAAGGATTTTTTTTTACCTTTTTTTTGTTGAACCATACCTGCATCACGCCTGCTTCTTTCAAGGGTTGGGCAGGGGAGTACTAATACATACACTCACGCCTTTTTTTTGACGACCCAATTAGTCCACCGGTAGTTAACACTGCCTCCTGTGCTATGGGTCCCTTCGAACCCCTGTAGGGACCTATGTCCAGCAGTGGACGTCAAACGGTTGAAATGATGATGTAGTATACTACCAACTAGTATCCGTAACACAAGCCTCCTGGCCTTAGACCTGGGAATTGAAGCCAAGACCGCTTGCTCGGCAGTTGCAATGTATGACCAGCCCAACGAGGAGGATCCTTGTAGATTGAAATATACAACAATGTAGGTCCCTCATAACTCATGGTAACTATACCGGGCACGTATGGAGAATTCCATAGAAAAACCCTACAACAATTTGCATGACCTAAGAATCGAACTCAAGACCTGCTGCAGCAGTCACACTAACAACCACTAGACTAATAGGCAGTAAATGATTTTAATAAAATTCAGAAATTCCAGAGAAATGAGTTCTAAAAAAAAGGTGATTCTAAAATAAAAAACCATTTCTAATTAATTTGTGAAATTTCTCTACTTCTTTTTATATTTCTCGTAGGTGACATAAAAAGCACTATGTGGCCCTTGGGAGAAAGATCAAATTCGAAAATCTCACTGTCACTTAGGTACTTTATTTGTTTAACATTGTACTATTCTATTATTTGTTACGTATTTTGAGCTTTATATGCGTGGATTTTACAATCATTATTGAATACCTAAACAAAAAAACTAATTTTAGAAAAATATGGAATTTTAAATAACAAAATGTGGCGATAATTCAAAAGAGATTGACTGAATCTTGTAATAACGTACGTGTTATGTCGTGCCGAGTTGTGGGTTCGATTCCCGCATGGAGCAAAAATTTTTACAAGCTACAGGTAGTTAGATACACGTGTCCATGTGATAAATTTGTGTTTGTAAATTCACCGGCACACGAGAAAATCCTAATGTCGGGTAACACTTTAATAAAATAAAACTTAAAACAAATAATATTAAAATAATAATAATATTTCGTTTTGTTATTATTACCTTCTTCGTATGACTAAATAGACACACCAAACTCAACACATTTTTCAGTCATAATAAAATATTATTACGAAATAATTCATTAATTTCTTAGAACGAAACAATACGAAAAAATAATTCGTTTGTCACTTAACACAGAAAATAGATATATTTTAATTTCAGAGAATCAGACTTATTAATATCATAGCGAGGTCAAATTTATTTATTTAATGTGATCTAGATCAGAAATAGTAAGTTTGTTATACCGGGACTAGAAGTAGGGTGTCCAAGATTTCGGAGCTTAGTTCGACACTTGGCTTACCGTTAGCATACTTTTTGTGCTAGACTTTACGTAGTGTAAAGTCCACAATCAGTCTAAAAAAGTCACGCGCCCTGTGGGACCTTCGATGTGTGACCAGTGGACCAGCCTTGAGTCTAATTCCTAGGTACGCACCGCTAATTTTACCGCTTGCTGGGGAGTTTGTTGCGCCGGGTCTTCTGCCCAGCAAAAACACTACGAAGCGGTGAAGTGCGGGCGTTTTTGGGGGCTGTCTTTATTGTCGACGGTCAATTAAAGCCAAGTAAATTTGGCCTACTTTGAATAAATGATATTTTGACTTTGACTTTGACTAAGAATGTGCGTATTTATCACGTGCTCAAAAGATGAAGGAAAACATCGTGAAGACCTACATGCTTGAGAGATTTTCTTTCAAATGACGTGTGAAGTCTGCTGACCCGCAGTAAACTAGTGTGGGATCCCATCAAAGGGACAGTAAAGTGTGTGGATGATGAAAGACACGTAGAAGAAAAAGATGAACGTACAGTTTTAAGTTTTGAATCCAATTATGTATTGGGTTTGAATTTGAATTTCTAATTTTGCAGTAATTTTAGTTCTGCTGTGTATTGAATTGTGATGTTTCGGTATTTATTGTTATACTAGCTGTCACCCGCAGCTTTGCCTACATATGTAGATTATGGATAAAAAGTAATAAACTATATGTATGATAAATTTCACCGAAATCTGTTGAGCGGTTTTTGCGTGAAAGAGTTACAAACATCCATCCATACTTACAAACTTTCACGTTTATAATATTAGTAGGATTTGCAATATATATACGCTCTCGTAGTGAAATAATATGTGAGAACATAGGAAGGTTATGTAGGTGGGTATTGTATTAATTTTGCCGATGTATTCCATTCATTCTGTGAAAATTGATGGAATTAATTTTCTCGTCCAATTCAACAAACGGACCTGCAATTTGTTATTTATATTGATAAAATACATACAATTAATATAATATAATATCTTTCTCTTGCTACTTTCAGTCAAAATAATATCAATAATTTAAAATAGAGCAAATTCAATGAGCTCTTTTTGAACGTCGACAAAAAAGACAGACCCCAGAAAACTCCGCTCTTTATCGCATTATGCAATAAACTATCAAGCACAGCAATATAATAATATTAAATGTAAAGTATAACTATTTCGTCAAGAATTTCCTAAGCCTAATAAGAATAGTATGGTCACCCGACTCATATAACGTAATTAAGTTAAATTGAACAATAAAAAGTTACTTTCGCAAATTATATTGTGACTTTCAGTTGGACTAGAAAAGTACAGACTAGTTTTAATACTAGGTGTGCCGTGAATAATGTGTTTAATACCTAGTCTAGTAATCACCTTGCGATGTACCTGCAATTAGGAAAATTAGACCGTAATTTGGTGATAGTAGGTCTATTATGTGACTTAGCCGTGACTTTCACGGACGGTCAAAAGGTTATAGTATTTTTGTTGAGGATTTTATTTTATGAAAAGAGAAAAAATATATTTTTTTATATTAAAAGGCAAAGACAAATCAGTTCGGTGCATTTTTTTTACTTTCAGTCAAGCGATGTTCGTCTTTTGCTTAAAAAATTGTAAACTGTGGTTTTTTATTCTGTAGACACGACTTACCAAGCTATATTTTGGCATATAAAGGGGTTAAGATAGAAATAAATTTATATACAATATATACAAAAGCTTGACAAATTATATACCAAAACCTTCCTCGAGAACCACTCTAATCATAGGTGAAAACAAATTTAAAATCAATGCTGTAGATTTTGAGTTTATCGCGAACAGACACACAGACAGACAGACAGACGCGGCGGAGGACTTTGTTTTATAATATGTAGTGATAATATTAATACATACAAATGTTAAATGCCTGATAAATTTTGTCAATGGCGTGTGAAGTCTGCTAATCCGGACTAGATTAGCGTGGTGAACTAAAACCTAATCTCTCTCTAATGAGAGGAGACCCGTAACAAAAATTTCCGCATAAACTAGACAAATGAATGGTGATTTATTTGCACGCTTTTATTTTATTAATATTTTGTAAAGTCATAGAACTTAATTAATTAGTAACGGTATGCACAAATTGCTAATAAATCGTTATCATATTGCAGCCCTGTTTTGTACTAGTATTCCGGATATTTCATGTTTGTGTGATACGCATAATCCTCCATGAGTTGAACCGTTGTGACCGAGCCAAATAGCGCACGTTGTAACAAATCTGAAATAACATTGTCTTGGCAAAGGCGGGCTATTTCCTAAACTGACTGCAACATTTAGCCAATCGGTCGACTGTTTAATATATTAATTAAGTATATGTGGTTGTTGGAGGACGCCAAATTGGAATTTTATTTGGGTTTTAGCCAATTATTTGGTCATAACAACACTAATAGCCGGACGTTTTAATACGGATTTTGTTAAAATATTCATAATCTCAAACTAATATTATAAATGCCAAAGTTTGTCCGTCTGTTACTAACTGTATAGAAATTTTAAGGTTTTACATTAATTAACCTGGCGGCATTTCTCATTTGCTATGTTTAGTAATTTCAGATTAAGTTAGGAGGGAGTTAGGGAAGAAAATTTATATATTTTAATAATAAATTTGTTTACATTGGATTTATTTATTTATTATTATCTCAGATTTAATTATTGTACCTGCAGTGCGGCGTCCACGCCGGGAGAGGGCGCCCTTGAAAGACATATACAGACCTAATTGGTGAACTCCTTCAAAAAGGTCAGGTGCACAGTACTTGTAAGTCGCGCATGCATATCTAGATATATGAATGTCGACGAGGCAAAAGTAGTATGCCGGAATCGTAGCGTCTGCCTGCTTTCATGGGAAAAAAGCATGAGTGTGCATATTATACCTACCAAATCAGTGCAGTCTTATAATATAAGTTCCCATAAAAAAAAAACAAACTAAAAATTTTTGGCAAAGCGCTGCTTTAGAGCGCTTTGTATAAAAACTGATTATTAAACAATCTATTGTCTTCTAATTAGTTAACCCATATTTTGGCCTTATATTATAAAATATCATTTTAATACTATATAATGTAGTATTAAAATGATATTTTATAATCACTTATCCAGTTTAAGAAATATAATTTCATAAAGGCCCTTAAATCCCCTTAAGCTTTACATTCTATCTCATTAAATGTGGGCGTAACAAAGTCAGGGTAAAATCTTTTATCTAAATATACATATATAACACAAAGGTGTCTGACTGACTAACATAGTGATCTATCAACGCACAGCCCAAACCACTGGACGGATCGGGCTAAAATTTGGCATGCAGGTAGATGTTATGACGTAAGCATCCGCTAAGAAAGGATTTTGATTAATTCTACCCCTACGGGGATTAAATACGGGATGAAAGTTTGTATGAAAACTATACCTAATTAATAATAATACTTCTTAACGCGAGTGAAACCGCGGGCAAAAGCTAGTTATACATATAATTAGTTTATGATGCTAAATACAAAATATTCTTTAACTTTCTATAAGGTTCCTGTTTTAAATATTTGCCGATCTTGTGCAAGTCGCACCCATTGATTCCCCACTGCCCTCACAATGTCGTTAGACCATCGGGCTGGTGGTCTGCCCCGAGTTTGTTAGAATTGTATTTAGAATAAAAAAAAAACAAACAAAACAAAACAAAGGTAAAATAAAAATCTAAATTATTATTATAGTTTGACTTAAAATTCAGCACCTCACTAATAAATAGAGGGTCGAGGAGGGTTTTAAATGAAGCTCTAATTACTTTACCCAACACTATCCGCCGGCCGAATTGCCTCATTATTGTTTTTCATTTGCCATACGAAGCCAGCGTCGCTTTGGCGTATCTTTGCCAAGCCGACGGAGGACCTAATTTGTGGGATTGTGGTTGAACGCAACCCTAAAGATAGGCCAGATATTAAGGGTTGGTTGAATTTCAGTAATAGATATTTTTAGTTGTTTGGAGAATATGGATGAACGTGATTTTAATTTAACTGACTCGGCGGTCGAGTGGTCGCTGGTCGTGTGCGATTGCGGATTAAGGTAATTGGGTTTTTCCATGAAATTCCCAGTAGCAATTCGAAGTTTGGATTCGTGTCCAAGCTCAAGATGCTCCCCGAGCTGCTGCTGAGAATTTCATAGAAAAAACCAATAACACTTTGTTCGACATGGGAATCGAACCCAGGCCCTCTTGCTCAGCAGTCACACTATACGACCACTAGACCAACGAGTCATTTTTGTCCAAAAAACAATTCACCGGCTGTGAAGCAGTCGTAGTATAGTGTAGTTATATTTTTACGTAAATTGGTTCCTATAATATGAAGTTCCATCCTATATTTAGGATTCCGTGCCCAAGGGGTAAAAACGGGACCATATTACTAAGACTTCGCTGTCCGTCCATCTGTCTGCCCTTAGTCTGCCTACCACCAGGCTGTATTTCAAGAACCGTGATTGCTAGACAGTTGAAATTTTCACAAATTATGTATTTCTATTGCTACTATAACAACAAATACTAAAAACAAAATAAAATAAATAATTAAGGGGGGCTCCAGAACTCCTCGTGCAGCTCGCACTTGGCCGATTTCTTTTAATACAACGTTTAGTTAAGAACTTAGAGTAAAACTAAATGTAAGCATATTATGAGCTGGTTTATTAAAAACAAATAAAGAATAATTATATTAAAATTATTATTAATAAATCATTCAATTTTGTTAGAGGATAACTAACGTTATTTGTTATACATTACGTTAACGTTGTACGCTGTTTTAGCTTATTATACTAAATAAATATAGACCACTAGCTTTTTCCTGCGACTTCATCTGCGTTGAGTAATTATATCCAATCTACTTACTTTTTTCTCCCACCCTCCTTGAAGAAATTATTAATTCCGCATACAAACTTATATTCCAAACTATCCTTTGTCCTTTCCCGGGACTCGAACTATATCTATACAAAATTTCATCTAAATCAGTTCAGCGGTTTAAGCGTGAAAAGGTAACAGACAGACACATTTTCGTATTTATAATATAAGTATGGATAGTATGGATGGTTAGAAAAAAAAGCGTAGAAATAATAAATAATCATAAAATATATTAAAAAAATACGTCTAACAAAACCCCATTTCGAGCTTTTAAATTACGACGTTGCAAAAAAACGTGCAATAAATTTTTCAAAGGTAAATTTATCGAATGATTGATTATAACAGTTGTTGATTGTTGACAAACCATTATTCCGCTAGTAATATTTCACGCGGCAACATTCTGATTCTATTTGCTGCATTTAATTAAGCATGCAACTAAAGTTTGTGTCAATTGTTTATCAATGCTTAATTTAATGATAATTGTATGTACATACAATTCTCACTTATGTAGTATGTGTGTGTGTGTGTGGGTGTGTGTTTGTAGTGTAGTGTGTATGTGTGTGTGCATAAGCTGAATTGTAGTCATTTAAGGAGACTATTTTTCAAATAATCATTTATTGCGAACTGTTTTCTGTTTCTTTTAGAAGCATAATGATCAAGTACTATAAAGCTAATGAATATCAGTTCCGTTCATATATATCAGTAGCAGTTCCGTTTTCATTCGCTCGCAATGTAAAATTGAATGTAATATTTCAAATTGAGTAATGTTTGAGTAGTTCTATCAAAAGCGAGTGAACTAAGTAAATCCTTTTTTATTGACTTATACAATATGCACTGTTTTAGCGCGCGGAGATTATTTTGTTCTTAGCCACACTTTTATAGTTTAATCACATATTTATGTTCGCATTTCTAAAGGAAATCATGTTTTATTTTATCAACCTTTTTAATGTTCTAGTGTAAGTTGGTACCTATATACATACGAACTTGATATGAAAATTAAATGGTGAGTACCTTTAGTCAAATTTGAGACCTTAGATTGCGGGCATATATTATAAGACTATAATAGCTTTCATTAAGAGATGAAATACATGAAAAATATGTCTTAATTTATACTAGGACCGTCCTATTATAGTGCTAAAAAGTTTGTTCATTGGTTGAACTTACTAATCTCAGGAAACAATTACAATTAAAAAAATCTTTTAGTGTTAGATAGCCCATTTACCCAGAAAGCTATAGGCGATATAATATCATCACGCTACGACCAATAGTAACGGAGCATCGATAAAAATGTTGTAAAAACGGGGAAAATTTCCCCACTCTGTAACCCTTTCTCTTGCGTGACACAAGACGGTTAACTTATTTGTTTTTATATGATACACAAATAATATAATATTTTATATTATTAATTAAAATATACCCATAATACTTAGTACAATATTAAACAAATGAAAACTCACCTGATAATGAGCTTGGACGACCACAGCTCTAAAAACTATGGATGCATCTTGAACTCTGGTCTCGAGGGGCTTTTCTGCAAACTTCGGACACTGACTGTCACAAACTATTGTCCTGCACAAGAACAAAACAACCACCAACAGGTCCCTGTTCGTGATTCTGCCCATTGTTGGCCACAACATTGCTAAACCCATTTTGAACTTTTACTATTTTAAAACAAATTACATTTTTCTATGGCACGTCCATCGCACGACACTAATTCTCTTCTCTCGCCTCTTCCTTTGACGTTTTCTGACTTGCATTTTTTATCTGTAACAAGACATAATTATGTTGTTAAAGTTTAAATTCCCTTGATAAATACATTATATCATATACATTTATAAAGAAAAGTTAAACAATAATTATAGCAAGAAATGGTATGTTTCAATAATAAAGTGATATAAAATATTCATGATTGTCAGACTGTTCAAAAATGCTTTCAATATCCTGGCAGAACATCGACATCACTCTTTTTAATTACAGTAAAGTCAAACTGTGATAAGTACTTTTTAGCTTTTCCAAATTGTATACTTGTTTAATTTTACGTAGCGATTGGGTTTTGTTTTTATTTCCAGAATATAATATAAATAAGCAACAATCATTGTCAGAAATTAACTTTACTAGTCGTGGGTCTGCTATGAGTTTACTAAAGGCTAAGCTTGTAGTCCTCGATTACGTTTCTATTGTGTAACTTCTCAGACCTTTGAGAAAATTCTATAAGCTGTATATAATATTACCTGCCTAATAACTACTATTATTTAAAGTACCTTTATCACAGCAAAAAATCTCACAAAATTTTCCCATCAATAAAACTCCAAAAATATTTAACAAATGAAACTAAAGTACATTTCAAAATAATTTGCCGCAAGAAAAGCTTCCAGAAAGTAACGGATGTAAAGTCTATAATTATTCTTTACATACACTGTAATTTAAACTTTATGTACGTTGAAAATGTACGGTAGCGCTTGCCACTTAAAAACCCGATATTAACCCTTAATAATTAATTTTCTATTAGACCTTGCTCGTTTATTAAGAATGCTTGACAAAATTTAAACTGGGTGAAGCGACAATCTCACTTGTGTGTAATCATGCCCTTGTTACGTATATAATTAATATTAAATACGATGGCTTATTAATTAAAATTTTGAATCGTGGAGTTTATATTAAGGTAAGTTTTATGTTGTATTTTAAATACAAGAAATTTGATGCATGTGATGAATAATATCACCTACCGTTTTCCAAACAAACATAATATATTTTCAATTATTATTATAGTAAAATTGTCGTTCTATTACTTGTAAACTTATATTGTTTTAGTATCCGTAACTGACAGATGCGTACTAATTTGAATACAATCAATTTTACGTAGGTACTTCTGGTATCTTCTCAAACATAATTATTGACTAAGACATTAGCCTAAAGTGAGAAAGAAGACTTTAAATACCGTAGAATAAATCCTTCATGTATGAGACTTTTCAGTACACGGTCGTTCCACACAAATACGCTAACCAATAAACGTCAGGCATGCAAAACTTACGACTGTGCATTCAATGGTCGTAACACGCTGTTTATCTGACTAAAACGCAATAAATGTAATATTAAAAAATAACTGTCCAATCAGGCACAGGCATCGATTCAATGAGACTGAAACATTTTGCTGTTTTTTTTATTACTCGCACCGGGATTTAGGTATTAGTTTAGTCGTCATTTTGGAAACAGAGAAGTTAAAATTTGAGGTAAGTATTTTTGCAAAATTGAAGGCGACAATTCAAAACAGCATTGAATATTTAAATATGAAATAACTTAGGAAATCTTCATCGTCATCATAATCAGCCTAGATTCGTCCACTGCTGGACGCTTAATCTTACTACAATTCGAGTATAAGTTATAATTTTGGAATTAAGTATTAACAGAAAGATACGCCTACTGAAACAATTATAAGTTGCTTCGTATGTAACGAAATTAATATAAAAGGGACTACAGTAAGAAACGAAGAAAAGAGGGTATTGTTTGTGTATTTTATGTGTACTGTTGCATAATTAAAAGTAATAATTCGTTGGTAGCAGAAAACAGGTCGAGGTTAGTTGAAGGTTTTATTCACTCATATTTCTCACAAGGGGATTATGACCTTAAAGATGTTTTGAACGTAAAAGGCTCGCTTTGAAGAGTACAAGAAGTATTTAAGCACGTCTGTTTGATGGGATATAATTTTATAAGCGAGGTACTAAAGCGCGATTATGTTACAAGAGGGCTCAAAGGCGTAAGTTTTAAGGCGGATCATATTTATAATGATCAACTTAAATGTTGGAAATTTATTATTGTTAAAAAATAAAACTCTACGATACTGCTCCTGTAACTAGTGAAATATTGGAAGGAATTATAATGGATTACGTAGTTACCACAGTAAAACATTGAACATTCATGTCATCATATTATCAGCTATCAGCTGTTGGACATAAACCTCCCTCAAGGATTGCCTCAACGATCGGTTCTGGGGCACCTGCATACAGCGGATTCCATCGACCTTTACCAGGTCGCCAGTCCGGACGCCTACCCACGCTGCTTCCAGTACGCAGTCGTCACTCGAGAACATTAATATATTGCTTGGAAACCTGATACACCATAAACAATAGTACGAGCAAGGAACGGTTACTTATTATGACATACTAGTTCCTACAATCATCGCAAAAACTAAACATTGAATGACAATGAACGTTGAAAAGGATTTGAAAGTGACGGCATTAAATATATTCAATATTTCATCGCGGTTGAAATCCAAAATGAAAAGTTTTTCAAAACTATAAATATTAAGTTAACTAGAAGTAGAGAGCAATATATCCAAATCTCATTGCTCATTAAGAACTTTATTTAGTTAAGTGTTAATTTCACGCCAAATACAATTTAAAATTTCTGGTCTTGTTACTGTTTTAAAATTTCAAACATTTTAAATGAATGGTTGCAATCATGCCAATTGTTAATAAAAGACCTAAAAAAATTGCTATTAACTCTTTATGGCATTAATGTACATTTGATTCCATCACCGACATCTTTATGTAATAATAAACCGCTTGTGACAGTAACTAAGCAACTAAAACACAGAGACAGATTAAACACAATTAGAAATCTCTACACATAGGTACAATTTGTTGACAAAGGTATTACAGTAGATCATTAGATAGGATGAACTCAATCTGCAAAGCAAGATAATCCTTCAAACACGACCTATGGATGCTGTATCTTGTTATATGAGCCCTTAAGTCCCGAAGAGTGGCACTCCCCTACTCATATTCAGAGATAAACGAAGCCTTACAGCTGTGCTAATAATATCCTAGAGGTTTCGTGTTTCAAGATTTTGGGAATGTATGTCAAGTATGTTTGAAATGTTAAGTGTGCTGGAAATGTGTATAAACGTTTCCAATGCTAACAAAATAAATGTAAATACAATTAAGGGACGAAAATATTTGCTATTTAGTTTTAGATAAACAATACGAAAGTAGAATAAAGCGAAAATATAAACACGTGAAGGTAAACATAATTTCGTTTTAAACTCTCTATTCATGTTACGTCATTTGCGTGGGTTAAATTTAGTTGTATATCTAGAATTTTTTTATATCAACAGGTATAACAACAAAAAGCAAACTCGTATTAAATATAGTAATATAAAAGGTAGCAGTATCCAAAACGTTCAATGCCAAAAACACGATATTGAACCTTAATGACATAGTGAGCAGTTCCATAATCGTATAAGCATGTCACAACCCTAAATAGTCTTCATATATTTCTCTGTCCCTAAATCAAAGTCGTATCACAAAACCAAGTAATAGCATTCAATATATCAGCATTATTACTTTAACAAAGGTTGAGGACATCATTTACCGATTCTGTTTCAGTGGACAAGGAAAATTGATTTATTGCTGATACGAATGGCTTGCGGTATCTTCGTGAAATGAGGATCGTTTTTAAGAGCGTGTGTATCGGTTTTTTTCTTTTGTAGCCTCCATGTGATAAAGTGATACTTAGCACGGTTGAAGAACTTATTTGTAGCTAAAAAATAATATGGGATGATGATATGTTTTGTAATAAAACTGGATATGGATATGGATAAAAGCCTAAGTACACTTACAATAAGTATTTATAATAAAGACATTATTGATAATGTTTAAATCACAGGAGATGCAAGTCAATGCAATCATAAATGTTTCATAATAGATAGTTCTATTTATTTGGAAGTAAAAAACCTAAGAGCAGGAAAAAATCAGGATCAAATTCTAGTATTTCATACAAACATTCATAACTGAAAGGGTGGTTGAGGGTCATTAAGATAAAATATTAAAAAAGTTGACCGTGCAAAACAAATTTCCAACTATTACTGTCTAAATTGTGCGACAGAATAATTGTTGTCTGTGAATGTACAAATCTGTAATATAATAAAGCAGTTATTAAATCCAATGTACTATAATTAAGACGCTACTTTGGATCTTATTGAAATTCCTGAAAACCTGTATATGAAGGATTGGTCTAAATATAGACAACTACGAGAGTTGTTACGCAATTGGCGTGGGACGTTAAGTATCTAAATAGGATACAAGTACTCTTGTGTTACTGTGATTGCCTTTTATGCTACGCGAAACAAAAACCTAAACAGAGCAACATGCGTAGACACTCTAGCGCCATCCCATCTTCCCAGTTCGGCGAGCCGTGCTAGCGCTGCTGCTGCAGCTGCGGAGACCACCAAGCGGCGAAAATATTTCAATTTATTTAATAGTTATATTTTCGAGCCGTTTGGGGTTGAAACGCTTGGGTCATGGGGTCCGAGTGCCTTAGGACTTTTCAAAGAAATTTCGAAACGCTTGGTCGACATTTCACGTGACCAAAAGGCTGGCGTATTTTTCGGACAAAGAATTAGCATTGCCATTCAACGTGGCAATGCTGCCAGTCTTCTGGGCACTCTACCCCCTGACAGCGTCGGGGACGAGTTCTTTGACGCCCTATAACTTCTTTTTAATTTATTCATTTTTAAGTTTGTAAATATTAGTTTTTATTTAATTTAAGATCGGTATAATGTGTTTTTAATTGTATCATTCACAGAATAAAAGTATTTTCATCTTCAAGTAAAAAAACAGAGCTAACATTACATTCAATTTCTCTTATTCCAAATTTGGATGTATAGAAACGTTATATCCTTATCATTGAAATGAAAAGTAATTATTCCAACTAACTCAATGAAGAAGCCCAAAAAATGTGAAGTAAATCAAAATGTTCGTGTGTTATATCATACCGGTCTGGGAAGCCGTAGGAAAGTTAAATATACTATTACATAAGAATAGTTTGATTGATTGCGTTTTAGAAATGGAATGGAATGGAATAATCAGGAAATTAACTTCCTAATTTACTAGTAATTAAGGTCCAATACCAGGGACGTTGAGGCAAGGAAACTTCTTCCAAACAACTTAGAACTACATAGGTATTGAAATTGAACATAACATTATACAAATTATACTTATAACTTTTGGTTGGTCAGTGCGACTGCTGAGTCTTTTCTTCGTTCAGTTTGGATTCGGCTCCGTTTGGTAGCAATAGGCTCACTCCTATTACATCGGGCCTCACACATACCGGGAAAATGTGGGTGTACAGTAAATGTATCTGTTGATGGTATGTTATGTTAAGACGTATTGTATATGTATGTTAGAACGTAGTAAGATAATTAATTTAGTAGCCTACTTAAATTTGAATTTTAGCTCAAATTTCACTCCAGTTTAAATCCTTTGAAAAACAATGACAAATCAGTTGTCATTGTGAATTCTAACCACAAAAGAGCATAAATAAATAAATGAATAGCTACTTATGAATTTAATTACAAATAACAATGTAGAAGACAACAAAACAAACTGAACCAACAAGATGAGACGAAATTCAACAAAACTATTGAAACCAATAAGACATTGAATACAAAACAAACAATAGAGAAAATAACCAGTGATATTGTAATAGAAGAAAATGAAAAAGATAAAAATGTATAGACAGACACACCCGTCGACGGCAACGTTACAACACAGCTCAGCATATTTTTCAGTACATTAAGCAGCTGAGTAATATCCAAACAAATGGTTGGGCGAAAGCATATGGAAGGAAATTAAACTAACATTTTTCAACATTAGGATGAGTTCAGAGGTTAACAGTTGTGGGAAAAGAGGGTTGGTGTGTGATGCCAGTAATTTGTTATGAGTTTTGACATGTGATGACATTTGATTTTGATGTTTCAGGCTTGTTATTGTTTATTCAACAGATTTTCTTTGTATTAGCTGAGTTTTTTCCGCGAATTTTTCATTTTGTTTCTCTTGGATCATTCATCATTAATTCATTATACCTATTTACATTAATTTATTAATTAAGTTTACGAGTGGGTACATAATATTATTTTTATGAAAATTTTACGTTTAGGTCTAGTATTATTTAAAGATACTCTATGCTTAAGTATTTTGATTGCTTTATATGATCTTATTTTGCTATAACTAGCCATATATTTTTGATTGATTGATTAAAGATGGATTTTTGCACTATAAAATTGACTCATCCTATTAATCATTCAACTGAAATGATTATAAGTATTCACTCATTTAAAAGTAAATTTTACACTATGACATTACACCACCAAATCCCATAACACTCTCTCGCCCATAAAACACAAGTTCTCGCCTAAATCGCCCCCATTTTATCTTCTTCTTTCCTGCTTAAAAAACGATGCGTCGGGTAGTACAAATAAATTAAGCCTGCTAATTTCTAAAACGCTGACTAAACGCATGTGAACACGCCGTTATAAATGGAGTGATTTAACAGGATAACAGACCTTTTCAGTGCAAATGTGAAAAGGGTTTTTGAGTTGGCAGTTTTCGTGCGGTAGGTACATATGGTTTTGACGCAAAAAACGTAGTGGAATTAGTTCAAATTATCCTCAGAAAAGCCATTTCGTAGTACGCTCCTTTATGTTGCGATGGGACAGAGATTAACATGGCTTATAATTCTAATTACGAGCAATCTTTTTGTATTCTGGGTGTATTATTAGATGCTAAAGAAAATGAACGTTCTGATAGAAATAGATTATCGTGTTTCAATAGGCTAACTATAATTATATCTACGGCTATTCTATCTTATGTGCGACTTTCGTTTAATTTGCATGAAAAGAGTCTAAGATGAAATAGCCTTGTGGCCTCTGATACAGTCTAGCACAGTGCGACTATATATTATTTGGTGTTGATTTTATATTATTAAGGTTGTAATATTGAAGTCAGATGAATTGTTTGAAGGCTAGACACGAAGCTTAGCCACAGAGCTTTTCTTATTGTAATAACTTCTTTTTCTGCGTTCGTAGTTGATGTTCCGCGGCGTAGATGCTCATTTCTTGTCTCAATATTTTGTAGTATGTAAACTTTGAAATTACTATTTATCAAACCTACTTAGTTCTGCAAAAAACCAAAGTAATCACAGATATAATACATTATTTACTATTTAATTTTATCCAGATGTTAAACGTGCTCGCAGATAAGTGATATTTGCGGTTTTCTCGATAGCAGCCACAATAAGGCAAAAACCAGGAGTAACCATATTATATCAAAGATAAAAAAAAATAATGATGCAACCCGAATAGGTACTCTAATGTAAAAAACAGTATTTCTTTTAAATTTATTATAAAAATGAGGGCCTCATCAAAATCAATTCATCCATCCAGACCCACAGGACATAGATATGCAGATGCAAAACTTTATCTTATTACACTCCTCTTTTCGTCAAGAGTTAAAAAGGTTAGGTAAGTAAATTATAAAAACATGGTAAATTAAAACCTG
Source organism: Craniophora ligustri (assembly GCA_905163465.1). Classification (NCBI taxonomy): domain Eukaryota; kingdom Metazoa; phylum Arthropoda; class Insecta; order Lepidoptera; family Noctuidae; genus Craniophora; species Craniophora ligustri. The sequence goes on from LR990963.1 coordinate 2,897,806, forward strand.
AAGATTTAAAACAAATTCATTTATATTAAATTATCCTTTACATATGCACAAAGTACGTAAAATACATTTTAAGATACGGTCTTGGTGTTAGCTCTACAAGAATATGTTAATGCGCTAGGCGACAGGTGGCGTTACCGCCGTCGCTTCTCAAGGCATTACATACGTTCAGAATTTATATTTGAGCGGGGGCTTTTCTAAAGGCGTTTCCCATCTTCGTTTGTAATTGGTGATACATTTTAATGAGGTGTTTACGTAGGTATGTTTGTACCAAGCTTGTTACTTCTTGGTGCTCGTTCTTCCTATATTTTTCTGTAACCCATTTTGTAGGTATTACTTTGTGTAGATAGAATATTGAATTACAAATTGAATGAAATTCTTTTTGTTTTATTTAAATTTATCACTAATTTATTTGTGCAAAGAAAATTTTCAGATTTATTTTCAGAGTTATTCCATGCATATTTTAAATTGATTTGTGTATAAATATATAGACAGATAGCTAGATAAAAAATATATAATACCAATATATTGCTCTAATGAAGACTTCAATAGTAATAACAGCTTTTCTTGACTATGTATAATATACAGACATAAGCCTATTATAATGTTGTGATATGTACCTATAGATTTTATAGCAGCTATCTAACTATGCGTGCGACGCTGTCCCTTTAACAACCCCAAAATCATTGCTAACAAACATGACATACCTGAACTAATTGATGTTATCTCGAGCAAATGCTCCATTATACTACTAATAGCTCCCAACGCCCTTGCCTATTAGACTGTGAATGAAATAGTTTTGTCCCAATTATGGGTATATTATAAGGTAGCTGTGATAACCCTAGGTGATAGTAGTGTGGCCAGTAGACTAGGAAATTGAGAAGTCAAAAGTATCAAGTTCTATGCCAAAGCAAGCATCACTAACGTACGTTTCACATTAAACTGCATTATTCTCATATTGATATTATATACATAAATCATTGTCAACGAAAACCAACAATTTTGTCATTTCTATGTCGTTTAAAATATTTGTTTTCTTTTCTATATTGTTTTCTATAGTGTTCTATGGAGTTTATTGCCGGACCTTCTCCATAAGACCTACCTTTTGGAACCATGCAACTACATGGTTCAGACATTTCAAAAGTACCTGTAATATTAGTTCCTTTGAAATAAAAACATTTGACTTTAACTTTTAACTTTTCGAAGTTATGATTGTGCATATTTATCATATTATAAATATCCTGGTCCTGATGCCCTTTCTCGATGGCGTGTGTTATCTGGTAATTCGCAATAAGCTAGCGTGGTGGATGATGACCGAATGCCTCTCAAATGAGAGACCCGTGCCTAGTATTGGGACTGTAAATGGGTTGATTATGGATTAGGTATGTTGGCTGATATCTTAGTCTCATTGAGTAGTTTTATAAGGAACTTTGGCATTACAAATTCTTTCTTATCTCGTATCGTTAAACGTAATTTTCTTTGTACTGCTCATGCTCTTTTCCCGTGAAAAAAATACATATATGGTAAGAAATTCCTTACATATACATAATTATATCCAGGTATATACAATGTTTATTACAAAGATACATTTTATAAGTTATTATTTTATATTTTGTTATTTTATATTAGCTTCAAATTCTATGAATCACAAAATACTCACCTGAAATACAAAATAAAAAAATTATATTATTTATAATTTTACTGTTCCTAATTACATTTCCAATTTTATTATAATAATAGGCACAAACTTTATAATACAAACTACAATCTTGAAATACAATATTAGAAGCTCCAATTCATCTATTATTTCTTTATTCAAAGGACTTTTGTCTTGTAAACTGAATACAATTTCAGATACTCAATTTGGAACATCCTTTAAACCGACTTCGTAATTGGGAGAACCCACTGGAACCTGGCCGCATTCAAATTTCTGTTTCTCATTTATATTAAACTATCTGTCTATATACTATCGCCTACAGCTTCACTCGCGCTTTATTAAGTAAAGAATAAATGGTTGCATAGGAATTTCCAAAAACAACGAAACTCGTTTAAGGTTATTTTTGCTGAGAAGCTTTAATATTAAAATTCATTCTTTTTAAATATTTTCTTGTCTCCATACAAACTTTCAATCCCTTTTTCACCCTCGATTTTTAAAAACCCTTGAATACGTATTTATCTATTTCTAACCAAAAACTAATAATTGATATTTCACATCTCTAAATGTGTTAGTGACGGATTTCCATATTCATCCCTCATTTTACACCATTAGGGGTCGATTTTAAGAATTCCTTTTAGTAGAGGTATTGTTATGACCACGAAGCCCAATTTTTGTTAATGAGCAAGTGAATATTATATTTCTTTACAATAGATTCATTTTACTTTCGCGTCAGTTTTCAGTGTAACTTGAAATCGATAAATGCATTTAAGAGACAATTAAAGACAATTAAATCTACGTGTAAAATAATGTGCTTTACTTATGTAATATACCAATTTCCAAGACTTTCGTTTTTTGTTTTAAAGCAAGAACATAATATAGCCAGCTATTTTTTTTAAATGGTGATTATAAACTCTTCGCTTTTAGGCTATGTCTCTTATAATATAAGCATTTTTACGTTTCATATGAATCCCCTAATAACAAAATCAAATAAATGTTTCTAGGTATGCGAGTGCTCGCTTTGCATTTTATTCTAATATTTTGTTAGATACCGCCATTTTTATTCATACGCACGCTTGAATATTTGTGATTGCCATTCCAGTTGGAAATAATTCATCCAAAACGCCATCAAACGAAAATAAAAGAGATTGATGCAACAAAAACCGATAGATTTACTGCTATTTATCGTATAAAATGTCTGTAAAAGTATATATTTTTTTGAAACTACAGTGATAAAACAAATCTAAATTAAGAAATGTTTATGTTTGATCTCATCTGAGTGCAAAGTTTGAGTTTACTATTAAGTTCAAAACTACAATAATTATGTCTTTGCCAGGTTTTCAATCGATCTGAAATATATACATATATTTTTTGGTATATATTATACTCTCACATTAATATCCCTAAATTTATATACTGGGATTTAAACCCCAGTATGTCTTTTTAACAACGTGTTTCATTTATACGCAGTCTAGTGTATTAAAAATTTCAAACCTGTTTAAACACTTTTCAACTATACTAGACACTTTATCGACAACATATTTACACTCCGGATAATGCGACACTAATTATCATATCGCAATAAATTTTGTGTATAGATACCTACAATCGCGTTCATACAGAGACACTCGATGTATACACTGAGTGTACCGTGTAGTAGAGATGAACCTTAAGAAGTTTTAAGAATGGCACTATACAGGTGCATCCCTTTCATACAATCTCAATGTGATTGCCATAATATAATGTGATAACCACGTACGATCTTTAGCACAGCGTATCGAACCAAACTACAGTTTTGACTGAATAAATAAAACGTTTCTGTAATAAATAATTTATTGAGTTTCGATATTAAAAAAGATGAATAAATTTCACAAAATATAATATTCTTTTGTAATTTATTCAGCCTTTTAAATAATGATCGTAAATTACTTCCCAAATCTGATACACACAGCTATTGGTTTGGGCAATCAAAACAAAAAGGATCGTTATGTTCTGCAATTAAAGTTTATTTATTAATAATTAAGGTAAATGAGGTCCTCATAAAGGCTTTAAGCAAATAACAGGTATTGGCCATTAGTTACCGAACGCTAAGTTTGTAATTTTAAAGATATTTATTACGGCTGAAATATTAATATTTTTTAACGTTGCTAAAATTCTCATCATAACAGTTTTTTCATACTTTTTTTATTAAAAATGAATGTTTGCATCTGATATTATTACTTATTTAAATAAAAAAAAATGGTATCCTTTTTTTAGGAATTAATACATCCATTCGAGTTGATTCATATTCAATTAACATCAATTTATCATAATTATACTTCAAGTAATTGGGCTGATATTCATTTTCTATAAAAATATACTTATTTTTACAGATTTCATAGCGATATATTGATATTCCTCGATTCTAACTTTCACATCATCCATATCATATCAAACAATATGCGACAAAAGCATCCGTAAAAGATACTTTTGTTTAAATAAAGTTTTTTACTTGGCATTATAATTATGATCATGATGCCATTTAACCTAAAGATCATACACAATGTTACGTCAAAAAGTGTATTCGCTAAAGCTTTGGCTCAATTCCATTTACATAATAAAACTATACCTGAAAACTCATCAAAGCGAACTCCAATTGACAATACATTGAAAGTTGAAATATATATCGTAGGATTAAAATACACAAAAACCTTTTCGGCCATTCAATAAGTTTTTCAATTATTATTATACATCGCTCCAACTTTTACAACGGTACGCGTATAAACGTTTTGTGCTTAGGTATAATTCGAAATCAGTTTTGTTTTGCAAATGACTCTGTTGAGGACAAAAGGAGCTGAGCTCAGTTTGAGAATAATAAAGAGTTTTGAGCTAGCGCGATTGTTGATACCATTCAAATTTAGTTTTTTGATGTTCAGCGTAAATGTCTATGATAATAGCTTTTGGGAAATTTAAGTGGTGTTGTATTTTTGCTTTGTTTTGCGAATCCAGCAAATTTAATTTTAATTAGATCCTAGATTACAATTAATTATCTTTAACCCCTAGAAGGACTTTTAAAGCTCAAGAGATGGAATCTAAAAAGTTTTCAATGTCATGTTGTATAATTAATCAAGTTTTTCAATTATGGTTATTCGTTTATATAAATTTATGTTAGTCCACTTTTTAGCAGTAGTTATGCATGGTACGGGTCTAAGCCAAATGATTGCCTGAAGTCGTATATATAGTAATCATGATCAATCTACTTACTGCACTGCTGTGGACAGGTCTAATATCATTACGAGAAGGATTAGGCTATAGTCCAACACCCTAGCCTAGCCTGGATTGGCACACCTACAGTTGCCTGCATGTTTTAGTTTTATGAATAAAAAAGATTCAAATCTTGAATCTCCCCCTAACAAAACTTGGGTTAACATGAGAATCGAACATATCACGCTTAGCAACCGCGATGCTACAGCCGGAGCAATGAAGCAGTATTCATTATAATATGAAATATTTTCTGCCAAACTCCACGGCAAAGTCACCAGTGTGCAACATTAGTGTCCGACCCTCACACCGACGCGAACTTTCAATATTACTGTTATAGCGCTTCAGAATTTCCCCAAACTGTTCTACTCAAGTTATATAAAGTTTGATGGAAAAGGTGCTGCAATAAAAAAATCATAAAACCCCTTTTCGCTAACTCCGTAGATTACCGTTCGCACTAAAGTTGGTTCTGTGGAAATACGGTGGCAATAATCAGTTTATAGATAACGAATTCTGAGCTTTTCGTCGGCCATTTTTATTTATGCCTTGATCCTGTTGTTGTTTTATAAGCCGTGAAAGATTTAACGTCATTTGGTTAGCTTTTGCCGTATGTGTGTGGAATTTTAAACGCTTACTGTGTCGGAAAAACTTAAATTACATGAAATGTAAATGAAAGAAACTGGTGTGTATGAAGAAATGGTAAAAAAATATAGCGTTGTCTGCTTTATCAATATCCATACTTATATTATACCCATACGTTTACGAAAGAAGGACTGTTTGTCTTAGCAGTTAGCTGAACGAATTTAGATGCAATTTTGTATGTAGTTTTTGTCCTATAAAATGGCAAAAAGTTTGTTTGCGGAATCAATAATTTCTAGGGGGAAGAAATAAGCAGTTCTATTAAAACGCAGATTGGATAAAATTATTAACTCTACGCAGTTGAAGTCACAGGCAAAATTATTGAAAATTTTAAATGCAGAAATTCAGCAATATTTTCATATGACTTTAATACTAATTGAAGAGTTATTAACATATCAAAAATTTAAAACTTTTCTTATTCTATGGTATCTAATTCATTCGCAACGCCTCTTTTGCGTTGTATGTACTTACTTACACAGATCCGATAGAAGAAACTCTAGTCTTGTCTAATAGAAAACACAATCTTGGTCTAACTAATCTTTCAAGCTAAGGGTGAAGACACACACATAATTGAGTCGAAGCAAAGCATCACAATTTATTTCTCGTATCCAACATACATCTTAATTGGAGTCATATGCTACTTTGAACTTAGGAATACATATATTATTTTGTGTGTCAAAATGCCATGCATTTTTTTTGTTTGACTCTTCAATGTGCTTCGATTCTACCAGTGAGCCTTATTCCTTACTCTCACAGACACAAGATCGAACAGATTGAGAGTAAACCTATCTGTCTCCATATTATTTGTGAAGGTTGTAGCTATCTAGATGGATTAGTTATTATATCCGACTGTAATTTCGTTTCTTTAAGAATATTTTTTTCCACGCAATATAGAAGTTCGCTCATCTTTTCGCAGACATTGTTCGCTTATGAACAGTAAAATTGCCTTGCCTTTTTCCTGTACAGAGCTGGTTAGAAATTACAAAGCACTACGCGCTTCAATCCTTGAATACCATCTATGTTTCATCCATATTTATACCTCTTGTCATACGTATGCTTCGTACTGGTTGCTAGATTACTACACATCTGACCTTTTCTATTGAATTCATTTAGAAGATCGATGTACGTCCTTTAAGTAATTGGTAGTGTGACAGCGTATTGGTTTCACCAGTGGACTGTTACGTCAAGTCACTCAGACTTTTCGCAGTCAAGTGCGTCTTTATAATCTGCTCAACGATAAAAGAAAATATGGTGAAACCTACATGTATGAGACATTTTTTAGATTACGTGTTATGTCTGCAAACCCGCACTAAACAATTGTGGTAGACTAGATAATATATATCTCTAAGGACTATATCCTCTCAAATAATATAAGACCCTTGCCCAGTAGTGGGACTGTACATTACTTGACGATGGTGTCCTTCAAGTGAGCCATAATAATAAGCAAACAATTAATAATGAAAAACAAAATTTGACAAAGCGACTGTCTGAAGACTTTCCGACACAGATTAATGAATTAGTCATTGTAGCGACAATAGAGGGCGCCACGTTAACATTACCAATGAAAGTTATTACGTCACAAGTCCAATTTATTATACCAAAAGCACTCTCAGCTATTGTCTCGAAAGCGGGAACCGAATCAGTCAGAACAATGCTTGAAATTCTGTACTGGATCCCTGGAACGACTTTAATATCTGTTGCTGGGAATCAATTAGTGCGATTGAGTGTACCTTAAATTTTAGGGCGTTCATTATTGTTAACATGGAATTTAGAAATTCGTAGGAGAAGTAAACTAATTACTTTTGTTGTTTGAGAGGAATTAATTAGCTGTTGAAATAAAAGTACGTTTTACAGATTTCATCACGGTTTTTGATCCCTATAAATAATTATGTCTTTGTTCTTACCTTATTTTTTTTAATACATACTTTTACATTAATACATGTCATATCATCTTTTTTGGCAAATAGTATTGATGAATTCTTAAAAATGATTGTGCAGGTACTAAATAGTTATTGCATTTATATAAACTACCTTGTGCTTAGATAATAATTGCCTTCAGAATAATGATGTATACTACTACAAAATGGCGCATTTATTTTGTTTCTTTTGTTTTGAAAAATTATTTTGGGAAACTTGCTATAAAATCCAGATATTATTCAATTATTTTAAATTAATTACCCCTAGTTAGACAGTAAATATGATATCATATTATACTGTCATTAAAAATAGCTTTTATAAACTGTTGCAATATTATCACCATCATAATCATCAACCCAATTATTATGGTTCCACTGTTGATACGAGTCTTCCTTCATTTGAACAACATTAGGCTATAGTCCACCACACCACACCACATAGTGAGATTACCTGCATGCACGCAGGCTAGCGTTAACCTTAACCGTTTAAGTATGTGATAATTGCACACGTACTTTAGAAAAGTCAGTGATGCATGTCTTGGGATCGAAGTAGACCTTTGACTTTATCAGTTCACTGGTCACCCCACTAGGTTATCACAGGAGAACAATATATTATTATACCTACATTTGGCTCCTAAATAATGAAATGATAATGGCTACGGAATAATTAGAATTATGGAATTGGACGAAACATTCAGACAAAATCGTAAATGTAATAATGATTTCAAAACAAGAATATACATAAAATTAATATGTTTGCTACATTATATACAAAATGAGGTTACATTTGAAACTTGAGGGTAACGTTACTAATAAATCAATTGTAGAAGGCTACGATTCCCAGTGAAATATTTACTTTATCTACTTGGTTTTATATCACAGATTTCTTTATCATTCTGATAAGTTCCTTGTTATATTCATTTTGTATAAACATATTTTTTGTATGCGATCATTTCTACCATCCATTGTCTCTAAAAATATACGGCGAAGGAAAGAATTGTTAGGAAACTGCCAACCAGCTAGCGCCGTGGAGTATATTTTCGCCGATCTCACCTTGAGTGGACATGGTAGTATTCCCAGCAGTGGGATATAAATTGGAGATGATTCAATGATCCAAATTGAACCATTCATATTATTATCCTGATTAAAACGTTGTCAATGATTTTTCAGAGCTTTAGTAGCGTAGTTGAGTAACTAGTTGAATGACATGTCAGAGGTCTGGTGTTCAAACCTAAAGCACCACTGACTAAGTTATGTACGTATTTATCACATGCTCAAACGGTGAAGGAAACATGCTTGAGAGATTTTCTTGATAGCATGTAAAGTCTGGCAACCCGCAGTACGCTAGCGTGGTAGACTATAGCCTAATCCCTCTCATATGAGAGGAGACCCTTGCTCAGCAGTAGGACAACAATGGGTTGTGGATGATGATGAATGATTTTTACGCCACTGAAGTGGGCTCATATTACACAAACATTGTTTAACCATGGATTTGGTAAGAAATATAATGCTTAGAAAATACAAAGAGAGAGTTTAAATAGTTACTAAGCAGACATACAATTATCTAAAACTATTAAATTAGAATTATGAATTCAGAGTACTAAATATGATTTGTTTATTAGAAATGATAATAAACAAAGCTTGCATACCAAAATAATGCGATCAAACAACACCAATAAATAATTTTAATACCGGTAATGTGTTCAAACGGTTTCGGGGAGCTTATTTCACGAAAATGTTCCCCTAAAATGCGATTCTGTACAAAATGTTGAACAAATGGAAGGGAAAGTAGCTTTTGTTGTGATAACAACGAAGATTATTATTTGATTTATTAATTTTTGAATCTACTTACGAGTTTCGAAAAGGTGTTTCTGACAGATATTTTAACTTCGTAGATTCGATTTTGAGTTAAAGAGACAGTGCTTTTGTGAATTGTTTCCATTTATACTTCTGTATTTCTTTTATTCACTTCAAGACTTTTTGGTTTCAGTGTTTTATTTAAAAGAAAGTAAACGATAAATTATATTTCTTTCTATGAATGTAATATTTCTTTTCAGTAGATTTGTTCAAGTCGTATTCGAGACTCCTTAAGAACTAGATGCCGTCAGCATTAACGCCATCTCAAAAATCATGTCTGTTATTTGTTGTAGCAAGTGAAAGATTAAAAGTAATTTAAACCCCTTTTTAACTGTAAATGTAACGATAAATATCAATTCAGTCTATACTACAAACAACTGATCACTAGATTGCATGTCTAGAAAATCGAGGCTCATATTCTCGTACTACATTAATAATTTAGTTTTCAAAAAAATACCAACTCGAAGTAGTAGGTAATATAACTTTGTCATTATCATTAATACTTCTATTATGAACTACCTTTTGTTAATAGCTTTTATTCACGTAAAGTGTCCCATAGTTGATCTAACCACTAATAGCCTTTAAATTATCAGGAACTACTGGGATTAGTGCCCAGTAACTAATAATGGGTTCACTCGATATGCCTATATAGAAACTAAAAATGTACCCAAACTATACTTTTTGTTGTAACTATTCGAGATAGTTACACAAAAAGTATAGTTTGGGTTAGTTATAGTCAGACAAAGGTGGGATGTTTACCTATATTACTATACATAAACATCCCACCATTCCTTAACTATAATTGAAGTGTCCGAAAAATGATCCTAACATGTCACAATAAAAGATAAGGATAATATAAAAAAAAAATGATATTTTAGGATTCTTAGAAGAAATAATTGTATTTCAAAGTACATAAATTTTAATTTAAAACATTCATATATTTCTGACCTACCTATAGAAGGATCATCCTTCTTTACAAATTATTTATCAACACTATGACTAATAATAATAATATTTATTCCCTGGCCCCTTACCTAGTGTTAAGTGTATTATAGGGACCAGTGTTTTCGCCCTTAGATTTTATATTTTATTTTAATAGGAATGTACGAAAGAGATGCTCCAAATGTAATACTAAGTTTGATTGCCAGTATATACAAATTAATTGGTGGTTATTAAGTAGCTACAAAATAAGAATATTTAACAAAAAGTACTACTAATGCACAACCCGACCAGAATATGTTTTAATAGGCCAATGTAGATGCTCCAATTTACTATTAGGTTTTAACGAAACAAACAGCTGAAAACTGAAAGGTTTAATATGATAAATAGCGAGTCTAAATATTTTAAGAGCTTTGGTCTACCACCTGCCACCTGTTAGGGGCAAAATATGGATTCCTTGGTTGTATAAGTACATAGTCGATAGACTCGGTTAAATTATTATATTATTAAGGTTCACCATTTTAAATTTGAAATATGTATGTACTATTTAATTAATAACTTGACAACTTAAGCCAGTCGTTTACAAGATGTTTGATATTATTTGTCAGTCATCGGTTACAAACAACTTAACAATTAATCAAGAGATCTTTCCTTAAATCAAATACATATAATTGACAAATTGAAATCTCTAATATTATATTAGTGTATTGAATAAAACATAAACAACTAAAACCAGCCTATAAAAAATGCTATTGATTTTCTATATACATCTACTCTATATTTTTATTGAATACTTGACGAACTTTGATTACTACTGTTCAATGTGATTTCTGACAAGCTTTCACAGCGGCAAACATAATATTTTTGTATTTATATAATCACAATGACGGCTTCGAATACAGATTTCTTTAATTTCAATTATTTATTCACTACTTCAATACTTATTAGTTTAATTTAAAACTGGGAAATCTTTTACTTAAATTGACTAGTAATTAGCCCTTACAGTGATATAAATAAAGTATAATGTTTTCTATGCTATCTAATCGCCAACTCCAACTAACTCCATATTCAAGAGGAACCTAAAATACATTCCTCTTTTGATTTAACAAATATGGCTTCAATATATACGGTAATACTATCTGGTTAAAGGATCCTGGTAGGTTACCATATATTATTGATATTTAAAACAATGCTGCCACCTAGTATGAATTTCAGAGGACTAAGGTCCATTGTATTCTATGCTGCCTAGGGAAAAAGAGCATGAATGTACAGCGAAATTTTCACGTCGAAATACTAAACTTGCATAAAAAATATGCCAGGTGCGGAATCTATGTAGTTTGCTATTCAAAATTGTGCTGTCTGATTTTCATCCAAACCAGTTCTAATAGAAATTTTTGGATTGTAAAATGAATACCGAGAAATCGATGTTATATAAAATTGGTGCTGTTGGAATTTTATTATATTCAAGTTAAAAGAAATTGTCGTTTTTCACTGTTTTGAGACACAAATTGAGAAAATGTGTTAGCAATTTAATGTAAGACCTTAATTAGGAGTAAGGTATGAAGAAAGAAGGATTGTAGGCACACCCATTCATTCTAATTAAGATCAATTAGAAAGGCTACATTTTATGCAGAAAATACTACGGAAACTCAAGTTTTGTTTATAGTGAATACTTAAACACAGCCTGAAGATGAACAACCAGCACCTTACGTAAGTATTCAGACTAAAAGCGCTACTTTCAAATTCACGTCTTATAAACTAGTTTCACTAAAACGTCTACAACAAAATGTGTGGCTACATTATGCATAATATCAAAAGGAGCTTAAACAAGAACTATGAACTTTGTTAACGCTATGTGCAAAGTCAGCCAACTAAGTGAAACAGTACCTGTTCTGAATGTGATTTACATAGTTCGTTAATTAGATTGTTGTATTAAAGAGCCTGATGTGCCGAATTTGGAGTGGTAATTTTGTACGTGAAATTTCTGCCCAAAACAGGGTTATATCAAAGTAATTGGCAAATTTTCCAGTTGGGTGATTCATCTATCGTGTAGGTAATATTCAACAGAATTGGATTTATTAGGAAATTGTTCAATATTGCTTTTTGGATGCACTTCAATAACACAAATATTTCTATCTAATATCTCCACCAATTCTTTCCATCCGTCCGTGAGCGGCTGGAGAGGACTTGGTTGGAGGTGGACCACTGTGTTGCCCAATTCCTTACAGGACACGGCAACTTTAAAAGTAAATTGTTTTCATTTAAGCTTGTCTCCTCGCCATTGTGCCCTTGTTCAACGTATAACTGTGAATACGAGCAATCTGCACATCATATCCTGTGGGAGTGTAGTCTATGGCAAAGTGAACGCAATATTATGCTCGATAGTTTGCAAATTATATCTGGGGTGATTTATTACTCGGACCTTGTTGCGACTAGGATGAATTTCCGTGCGTTTAAGCGTTTTTGCCATACCTATTATTGGAATCAGATATAATAGCTCACATTATTAGGACCCATAACTTATTAATTTATCATCCGTGGTGCCTGGCAACTGGGCTTAACTCAGTTGTAAACATCTGTTCTCATATCAATGACATGTAAATTCTATTCTGTCTCTCGCTTGAAGGAGGGAAGTGAAAAAAACTGATATTTTTCTTACTCCTCCTATATAACTTCATGATTAATTTCGCTGCGGGTTCCAAGACAGTTAAAATCATTCCCCTGGGACACGTCGGACTTCATTGTCTCGACGATTTTCTGGATAGTTACTATTGTTGATCCTGGTTTACAGGAGTTGCAGTAGTAGGGATTTGGGTGGAGGGCAAGTCCCAAAAAAAAAAAAACACAAATATTTATTCTATATTTAAACTGTAACGTATATATTTTAGTTATGAATTGACACAGCATCTGTAGCTCTAGCGTGAGCGTATTGACATTAAATGGTAATAAATTTAAACTCCAAGCTACTATTAAGATTATCATAGAAAATCCTATAAATTCTTTGATCGACTTAGAAAAATTAAATCCCCACTTTGTAGCTACGATATTGACCACTGTGTCAATGAAAAAGTTTTAGTTCTTTGAATGTTTATAGAAACATTATAACGCAACTTTTGTTAACAGTCTATATAGCTTTTGGAACATTTTCGGAGTCTCCAATAATAGATATTTAATACGTATTTAATAGTATGCCATCAACGTATACACACGAAATTATGTTAACAAATCAGAAACGTAGATAAAGAATACCATTTAATTCCTACTTATATTTTATAATAATATACATTACAATTGTAATTAAAGCAAAATAATCTTCCGTTTCACAATTTTGTTTTCTAAACAATTTTGATTGTTATTTGATGAAAGGTTTTGTTTAGGTCCACAGACGTTCGGTTCCAATTCTCATCAAAACTTAGCTGAAGTAATATTCGAAATGAACGCTAAATTTCTCAAAATATTGACTTACATACCAATAAGTCTCATCTTGAAATTTACTTGTAACAGATATTCTCTTGACTATATTATCCAGGATGTTATTATACGGCAGAAAATTAAAATTTATTAATATCACATGATTTTGTCTTAGATACATCAAAACTAACTGTTAATATTAAACTGACTCTTCAATAATTTATTACAGCTACTGTTTGCTGTCATATAGTCGAAGACAATATTGACACAGTATCCAAGATTATTAGACGAAGAATTTTATTAGAACTGAAAAAAGACGCCATTACTACCGCGCGTGACGATGTTCTTCAGATGGAGTAATTCCTTTTCAGTAATCTAATAAATTGGATTAAATTTATTGTATGCCCGAAAAATAGGATACTTATTTCATTATTTTTATTGATACTATCCGAAACGAAACAAAACCCCGAAACTAAGGGAGATTTAATTTAATGCCTAATATTTGCGTCAGTGTAAGTAATTAATAACTTTAGCCATTAAACCTATTGTTAATACTAATATTTTGCTATCAACCAATTGCGATATACTCGTAATGGTAACTTCCTATGTCTACTATTGAATCTTTATATAGTGTCTATACACTGTATCTTTCTATGTACTATTCTATATATGATAAAATTATGTAAATTCAAAATTTGCATGGTTTGAAACTGAAGTATTAACAGGTATGTATCAATTTGTTCAGAGTTTGACATAAATTGTCAATTAAACAAAGAAATATAATCTGAAATGTGACAGATCTTTGTCTTTAACATCATATCAGATTTAGAACTTCCAATGCTGAACAAAGACTTTTCTATAGTTTTCTACGAGGACTAGATATAAACAACATTAAACAGGTCGGCTTTTCAATCGTAGCAGGCCTTTTCATGATTCATTCGTTTCCACCAAAAACCTTTCTGCCCTAGCAACTACATATTACTCGGAGCGAAGAGATAGAGGTACGAGATGATTTTTATAGCAGCTACAAACTAAAAAATAAATTACAAAATCTAACATTAGCGTATCTATGTTCTAATCCTTACAAGAACAGTTAAACTAAATTGTTTGTCTTAATTTTTTCTTGAATAATCTGTGTAAGGTAATGTTCATAACACTATAAATATATTTATTTTCTTATCAGCCAATTACTATCTCAAAACTGGGCAAGGGTCTCCTCTCATTGGAAAGGAATAAGACTATAGTCTATCACGCTAGCCTATTGCGGGCTGGCAGACTTTTAATACAATCGGGAAAATCTCCCAAGTATGCAGATTCCTCATGATATTTTCTTTCACCGTTTGAGCATGTGAAAAATTCGTACATAACGTCCCAAAATTCAGTGGTCTGAAAAATCAGCCTTGGATTGGAACTTGAAACCTTTAACTTTCACAGTCCACTGGTTTCGCAGCACTTGGCTTTCAGAGCTTTTTTGCCAATATTTATTTTCTTTCACATATACATCAACTGTAAAAATACCTTCCACCTTATTTAGGTTATACGAGAAATATGAAGATTGGCTTCCATTCCATATTCCAGATATTCTAATATAATTTTATTAGTCAATCAGTCATAACAAATCTAGTTCAATATTAACAGTAACCTTTGATTTAGATGACCCAATGTCAAATGATATAATAACGGACTCATTAAAGGCAGACTTACTTAACTCTTCTATGTATTGGAGTTCATTATCAACACCATATTATTTGCTACACAATTGACACAATAAAACATCAAATAAACTGTAAATTACTGTCTTCGTCTTGTCTATCCTCTTTTTTTGTATAAATACACCCTACCCAGTTAAATATTCCAAGACTGTTATGTAAATAGAGTCGAAGTTCGTTAAAACATGTTCGTGCCTTATCAAATAAAAAAGCTGCCAAGTTTTCAACATTATGCCGCCTCCGAATCAAAATTTCTGTTACAAGGCAATCTAAATGGGAACTCCAAACGCGAATGGTGAAATATCAGTACAAGTTAAAATATCAGGGTACGTAAACGTTGGGTCAATTTATATGGAATTGCGTTCTGAAGCGTTTCGGGCATACATAAAAATGTTAAGTATTTATCGGAAAGTTATGGATCGGTTTTATTGGAGGTGTACGCTAAGTGCTTACCTAAAACGTTACGTTAGTACCTACTGTGAAAGCTCAGACTACACCTGTGAGACATTTTAATCGAACCTTCAATTATCGATAATAAAATACATTATTTTTTTAACGTTAGTCACATTTATGCAAACTATTTTAAACAGAATTTTATTTACCGTCATAATAAGAATTGATTACGCAGGGTTTTATGTTAATTACATTCATTTGATTGAAAACACAAGAAAATAATACAAAGCAGTTCCGACATCAAATTAGTAATTTTATATAAAGCTTGGGCTTCGGTGAAACGTAAGATAATTATCATATCAAAATACACGCAGTATTGGCATGTATTTTCCTGCCGCCATTTAACACGCATTTAAAATTAAAGACTGATTAAATCACCCATATAAAATAGCAACTTACTTCTATGGAAAAGTTTATGGAATCCCCTTTTTGTCACAAACACTACAAAGTTAGAACACGGATTTTTATTCACAGTGCCACGCTCCGGTTGAAGTTAATACAGCAAGGGTGGGTGATCGCTCGGACGTGCGACCGCCTCGACGCTCGGGCCACGACTGAAGTTCCCTCACAATCTAGATACGAAAGGGTGTGAAGTAACGTTCTATCAACCCCTACATTACAGGGACATTAGTGACTCCCAGATCAGTTAATTAAGTAAAACTTAATACCTAGTTTGTGTAGTAATATATTTTTGTTGGAAATTAGTTAGTTTAGTTACTGGGGTGCTTGAATTTCATTTGTGATTTTGGGTGAGAAAATTTTCCTGTTAATTCAAAGTATTAATAAGATTACTTTTACTGACATTCTCGCGTTTCAGCAAAAACTACATAGTAACTAGACTAATAGACAGGAAAAATATTTAGTCAGCAGATAGATCGCAAGACTGATTGATTGCTATCACCTGTCGAGACTATTTATGTAATAAGGTTAGGCAAAGTTTTGATAACACATTTGGATTTTGAGTAATAGGCGTTTGATCTCCATACGAAGCAGCTAATATTTTTATTGCCTATATCTAGTTGTTGTGTGTCTAGACGTTAGTGTATGTGAGCGGATACACACCACAATGGTACAGAAGTAAATTAATTTAGAATTAATATGGATGCTTCTATTATTGATGCTTATAAAAATGATCTACTTTCAAAATAATTTGAATGGTTATGTCTTGCATCTCTAAGCTAGTCCATCCGACTAGCTTAATTTATTAAAGTTTAAGAAAATGTCCATACCTAACAAACAGTATCGGGCTGAATACTGAATGACTTGCGTTTAAGATAAGGCCAAAACGCTGCTCATTCCAACAGTAATGGCTCATAATATTTCTTTAGGTTCCTGCCCCGTCATAAAACCCTTCAGGTGAGAGTAGAACTTTTGTAAAATTCAGACGCCAATTTTTGTGCACACTCGTTTTATTTCCTCGTAATATTTTTACGTGACACGTTCTAATCTAGGTTGGGAGTATATTATAATATTCCCATATTTCAGTCTGCTTCAGTTTAAAAATATACAGGTCTTGAAATAATGGTCAGAATAACTCACTATAGTAATAATAAGGACGGACATGGAATGGCGCGTGTTTTTAAAAGGTTTCTGGAATCCAGACGCCAGTAGGTTTGACTTTAGTACCGATAACTATGGGATGCTATTTTTTAGTGTAAAGTATTTGTAAAATTGAGGAAATAGAGTTTTAGCGCGCTTGGCTTGGTCACTTACAGCAGAGTAGATAGCTTAACCTCAATAACCCTGGAAAGAGGACCAAGCCCAAAAGAAGGATAATGAATGAAGGAATTAAAAATATGATCATTTATTTTACCACCACCACGGGTTTCATGGGGATTAAATCAATCGATTGCCGTTTAATCCTATACACGTGGATTTAAATTATATTCCGATTCATAAGCAAAAGTAATTTTGTTGATAGCCCGCCCCAATCGCTTCACATTGAATTGATGAACACGATTCATTTTGATAATTATTGGATTTTTAGTAAGTGGACCGTTTTAAATTTGAGCTTGCTGGATTATATATTTATTCGGATTATACTTTGATAAATTGATTGGTTTGTTGTATGAGTTATTGCAAATTAATAATGTGTACGTCCACTCAATTATGATTTTGTATTTAGGTATTTGGACGGTTTGTAAAATATTTTTTTTGAGCCAAATAATCATTTGTACTAAAGTAAATATATAGCACAAATTAAATGCGGTATTTAATTAAATTATATTAGTTATTTATTTAGTTATTTCACTGATGTATAAATTTAAATTATGACCTAATTAATTATTATGAGTACATACATACATGAGTACTCGTAATCGGTTGATTAAAACAAATCATGGTTTTTTTATGCTGTATAAATAGACATCTCACTGACGTCTGTGACATTTTTCATGTTTTCTTCTGTGACGGGTTTAATTCCTATACCCAGAAAAGTGTGTTTTTGTTTTATTATATACCATAAAGATGACAAAAAACCTTCAGTCTTCCTGATGGTAGCCAGTTATAGTAGCCTATGGGAGTTTAACAGAAATGGCGCTCGCGTTGCCGTCTCTTGTGTTTTTAATGAGAATATTAATATTAGCAACACGGAGTTTGGTTTTGTCCCCATAGCAAACAATCATAATAATAATATAATAATAAGATTTTATTTAAATTATACTTTACAATTTTGATGTGCCCTACCTATCGAACTAGGCAAAGCCTGTATCTCGAGAGGTAGTGCCGTAGTTTTAGTAGGTTACAAACGAAAGTTTAATACATTATTAAATGGAGTTAATATAAAACTTTAATTATTTAAACAATATAGGAAAGGTGTTTATAAAAAACGTTTTGTGAGGATGCGAGTGTATGAGTTGGTGGATGTTTGTGCGTTTATTAATATACTCTATATGTAATAGACTCAATATTACATGGTACTAAAAACTGTCAAAAAAGTCGCTACATATATATCTGCCTATCCTTTCAGTAGATACGGTCGTCATGGTAAGTATATCATGTTACGTATCACATTATAATCAAACAATATACACAAGACTGGCAATATACATTCTTTAGCATGATATTAAGGAAAGCGGGAATAGCAACCACTTCTCTATAACATGTTACACAAACCCTTATACAAGCCTTACCCAGCCTATTCACAAAACCATGCAGTTTATTTAAACAATCTTCTATTTGTAGAGTAAGCTTATTTAGCAAATATCTATATTTTTTCACGCTCGCATTGTGTGAGAAGCGCGTGTAAAATAAAATATAAGAAAGAAATTGATAAGAGGAATAAGAGGAAATGTTGCGTGTGCTAAAAAAATATTTGAGCTGAGAATACGACCATGAACTCATGGGAATGGGAGACTTTCCAAAAATAGATACCTATATTATTCCACATTTGATTCTGTTCATTACTATAAATATGCAACAATAAATACGACATAAATAAATCTTTCTGTGAAATTAATTAAAGGTATACATTATCATTAAGTTTTACTTTGCATGGTTTTTGTAGGAGGTCATAGCGAGATTTCTCGCTCAAATTGAGCTGCCCGACTGGGGAAGTACCTCCGCCTTACAGAACACCGCAGTGAATCAACAATGTTGTCTTTTTGCGAGTGAGTAAGGTCACCAGAGCTCATTAGAGGGGAGTGACTATTCTGACAGCATGGGAATTCCGTTTGCTGTCAGTTCAGTAACTCCCTATTTTAAGAAACCTTAACGGTTTCTAAGGGGTTTGGCAACGCATTTGCAAGCCTTTGGTGTTGCAAATGTCCATGGGCGGCGGTCATCACTTACCATCAGGTGAGCCGCCTGCTCGTTTGCCCCCTTATCACCATAAAAAAAACCCTTCCGCTACAAAAACTAATAGTTTACTCGACTACCATTAAGAGCATCATTTACCTCATCATTTCATTATGTACATGTAAACGTAATAATTTTAGTAGGAAGTAGTAATTTTACGGCTACATAATAATCTTATTAATGACTACTACTTTGTCCTATCCCAGACCAATATTTTCTCTAAATCCTACCATTCAAAACACTGTAATAACATCCCAACAAGCAATGTACGTACAAACATAAGAAAACACAGTTTAATCTAATATTTATGTATTCATCCTGAAAATAAAACCTCTTTATTTAAAGAAGCACGAAAAGTCAATTTACGCGGGTCACAGTGCTGAAAGAGAAGTGGGTACCGGCGGAAATAGCTGTGTAAGTTCCAAGCCTAACGGTTTAGAAGCAAACGTGTCAATGAACTTTGGAAAAAACATTGTACCAACATACGAGACAGTGCAAAAAGTCTTCGAAAACGGATTGCAAAGGACACGTCGTGTTTTTAAGATCCAGTAATCTAGACTAATGTTTATCTGCACCCTTTTCTCCCATTTTGAACATAATATAAACTCGGGCTTATATAATCTGCTGTAGGTTGATGTATGCTGTATATTTGTTTAGCATCAACATTTCTATCCGTGCCATGGATGTATCTATGTATAATATGTATGTCATCATCAACCCATTAACGTCCCACTGCTGGGCACAGGTCTCCTCTCATTTGAGAGGGATTAGGCTATAGTCCACCACTTACTGCGGGCTGGCAGACTTCACATAAAGACAAATATCTCAAGCATGCAGGTTTCCTCACGATGTTTTCCTTCACCGTTTGAGCTTGTGATAAATACGCACATAACTTCCAAAAAGTCAGTGGTGCGTGCCTTGGGTTCGAACTCGAGACCTTTGACGTCTCAGTCCACTGGTCACACTGCTAGATTACCACAGCTCACTATGTATATAAAATCTCAATATGTATGTAAAATAAATATATTTCAACCATCTATCAATCATTCAGTACCCGTAACACAAGCCTCGTTGCTTAGCTCGGAACTAGATGGTGCTGTGTCATAATGTCCGGACATTATATAGATAAAATCCGAAAAAAAATTTTGAAGATAGATTTCTTTACAGTGTTTGTAAGTGTATTTGCTGGTTGTAGCATCCTCAAAGTGCTCCATCATCAGAAACTTTCGCCTAAAACGTACCTATCGTTTTAGATTCAAATATGAGCATTACATTATAATATTGTTTCCCTTACCAACGAACATTCACCTGTAATGTAAGACTAGATTTTGAGCGAATTGATCAGTGCTGCGAGTCCGCGATACGCTCAATTATAAATAGTGAACATTAATTTACAAGTTGTAATAAAATATTGCACAATGTATCATCAAGCTATGCACTTTTATGCTCGGTTCTTTTCCCTTACCTATTAACCAAACCGGTGAAGTTATAAACAAATCATGATTTTTAAATTGTTAATTTATCAAACACTGGACAGATTGTTTTTAGACAACCCAGGTCCATTTTATTTA
Organism: Craniophora ligustri; assembly: GCA_905163465.1. Taxonomy (NCBI): domain Eukaryota; kingdom Metazoa; phylum Arthropoda; class Insecta; order Lepidoptera; family Noctuidae; genus Craniophora; species Craniophora ligustri. The sequence continues at coordinate 2,918,987 of LR990963.1, forward strand.
TTATATTTAATTTGATTAAAAAATACTCCCCTGCGTTATAAAAGGAACCCCTGTGCAAAATTTCACGTTTCTATCCCTTATAATTTAGGCCCTGCGTTGATATGTCAGTCAGTCAGCTTCTCCTTTTATATTTATAGATGGATAGATATAGGATTTGGAGCAATTTGGAGAACTTCCTCTATTTCCCAGTAACGTAGGCATAAACAGCAAAACAAGGTCAACGTAAAGCAACTGGGTGTAAAGTATATTCCTAGTTGAACTGGTATTGAACTGCTAGGGAGGGCAAAATATCTAGCAGATTGGGTTCTATTGTATGCATAAGCCAGCAGGGACGGTACACCTCATAAACTGATTGCTCAATCGTGCGGTCGTTTAAACTGTCGCCGATGTATTCCGCTATCGGATTGGCGCGCCAATCACAGAGTAGAAGATAGATTGCCAATACCGGTGTGGTTTGTGTGTTCCACTTCCAACTTAGGGTTGTTTACAGTTTGAGAAAAATAAATTAGAAGGTACTTATTCAATTCATTCAATGTCTTAAGACGGCAACACCCATCACTGACTTTTTAAAGTTATGTGCGTATGTTTAAAGTGCTTCAACAGTAAAGAAACCTGCTTGTCTGAAAGATTTTAGTCTCATGTTTTGTTACTAGTCAATTAATCCAAACTTGGCTAGCGTAATAGACTAAAGCCTCATAATCATCACATCAACCGTTAGACGTCCACTACTGGACATAGGTCTCCCCCAAGGATCGCCACGACGACCACGTGCACATGCGCCACCCGCATCCAGCAAATTCCAGCGACCTTCACCAGGTCGTCAGTCCACTTTGCCGGGGGCTTGCCCACGCTGCGTCTTCCATTACGTGGTCACCACTCTAGAACCTTCAAGCCCCATCGGCCGTCCCTCTCAAATTAAAGGAACCGGTGACATGCACCTCTGCCTATTATTACATTGGGGGCGACAGACGTAACGGTATGTGAAGTTTATTGTATTAAAAATACGGCCTATAATTCAATACAGAATCTACACACAACACAAAAGAAACAATCAATCGTTGATAAAACAAAGCCCAACCAATTGCTATGTTTGGTTAGAATAATAAAAATGCGAACGAACCGAAAGTTAATAAAAGAAGAAAATCGTACAATACATCGGCTGGGTTTGATCGATCACCCGAAGAGTTCGGATGGAGACTGAACGTGTGATTACTGTATAATGACGGTGCCACGAATGTGCCCCGGACCCGAGAAATGTGCCCACATATTGATAAACTTGTCGCTTTATGTAGTTACGACTTTATTCGTATGTGACAGCGGGTTATCTGATTCTAAACTAATATTATAAAGACAGAAGATTTGTTTTTTTTTGTGTGTTTGTTTATGTAAAAACTCAATGACTACTTAGCTATGTTACCAAAAAAATAGTTACGTATATTTTAATGTCAAAAAAATTAGAAATCCCTACGAAAATTTCAATATTGTAACCCTATTAATAAACCCTATAAAAGTAATTATTTGGAGACGAAATCAAAATATTATTGTTAAGAATCTTATGCATATTTATTCAAATAGAGTTGTGATTTCAATTACTATTTTATTTTTCCATCTATCATCCCACGCGAAGCCAGGGTGGGTCGCTTGTGTTGATAATGAAGTGACCAATTTACTGATTGGATTTTGTTTGTCTGTTTGTGCAATATGTAATTACTATTATACGCAATATTTGAACGGCAGCTGTACAAATATCATCAACGGATAAGCACAAAGAATACGAAGTCCGTACAAACTTATCTTGCCTTATTCACTAAGAGATTTCTCATTGTATTGTTAGGAGCTATTCAGAAATTCTGCATCGTCAGTGATTTCGTCTTATTAACCGCATGTGGACTATATATGAAGATATTATGTGGTTTGTGCAAAGCTTCCTTTTGAGAGTATCATGTGATGAATTCATTTTCAATATCTGTATTTATAAAGATTTATTAGCCTTTGAACTTGAAATACTTATATTTATTGTAAATAAATTACCGTAAAAATATAGAGATTACATTATTATATATTTTTTTTAAATAACTCTTATTTATAAATATGTAAGAATAACAACTACTATTTATAAAATATGTACCACGGGAATATACCTGAAATAAATGCATTTTATTTTATTTATATATTTATGTGGTATGGTTCAAAATAGCAAATGTTTTGAACCATCAAATAGATATTAATACAGCTTTCAGATTAATAAGTGCATTAATCTATTTTTATAATGATTGTATTAAATTACCCTGGGTCGTCAATTGGACATAGGCTCGTGTACAAAAAATATCTATGTTGTATTTATAAACACCAATTTATTATAATAATTGAAGTAAAAGTGGGGCGACAAATCCCACATAACAATGTACATAATTTATTATGTATATGTAGATTCTTATCAACAAGATAATATTATTTCAAACAAGCCGCAAATACTGCAGATGTCAGAAAACGCTCGCGTAGAACTCGCGACTAATTAGTGCCTGCCCTGATTCCTTCCCACATCTTAGCGGTGAAGATGTACACATCTCTGTATGTGACGTAAATAAAGTAGGAAATATGTATATTGTTTTACTAAAATTTGAATAATGGGATCTTATGTTTAATAGAAGATTGTTGTATGAAAAAGTAAGGGCAAATTAGCCACAAAAATCTATGATAAACCTGACTGATAATGTAGCATGCTTTTTGAAATTTTGAGAGGTAGGACATAGCGAGATTCCTAGCTCAAATTGAGCTGCCTCACTTGGGAAGTCCCTCCGCCTCACAGAAGACTGAATTGTAGTGATTTTGCGAGTGAGTAAGGGCACTAGAGCTTTAAGGGATTGACTATTCTGACAGCATGCGAATTCAGTTTGCTGTTCGTTACGTTAACGTTTCGACTAAGTTAACCGCTTACCATCAATGTCGTAAGCTGGTTTGCTAACCCTGTGGTATAAAAAAACCACACTGCAGAGGTCATCCATAGACTGTCCTTGGCCTTTGACCTTTAAAAATAATTGATTACCCTCATAATTACTTAGACATGATCCCGCAAAAAGCCCAATAAAATAAAACTAAATAGTCTAAGTATGCATCAAATAACCAAGTTTCTACGACATCCTCAGTCCCATAAGCTAACGTTATCTCAAAAAGTACACCGCTCCCCGTAAACACGTCGGCCTCCAACACAAATAGGATAACTTGGTACAGTGAAACTTGCGTGGGCGACTGTGCGCCAGAAAGTCGTAACACGATTGCGTGGAGATCGAAACGGAATTGTACTTTATAGAAAACTTTTATCCCCTTCTATTTTGTGTTTACGGAGTGACAACTTGTATTATTCAGGGCTCAAGTCGAATGTATGCATCGTTTTATTTTTTGCTTTGATATTCAATTCATTGGTATGCTTTTGTTTTTCTTTAGTTTTTATTCCTTAAAGGCGCAATTACATTTGGTCGTTAGCCCGTATTCGGTTACAAGAAATACGTCACTCGAATTCGGGCACCCGATGCATTCATTACATTGCTTCGGTGACGTCGGGTAATCAAACTGAAAGCTGGTCGAACACGAGCGTATTCTGTTTATTTACACTAGTCGTTTGCCCGAATTCCATGGGCAATTGAATACGAGCTAACGACTAATTGTAATTGCGCCACAAGTCGTCGCAACTTCATTCCACAATGACGCGTGAATTATTGCAATTTTAACTTTATGGGTATATTATTAGCATCTCACCTGCCTCGTTAGTCTAGTAGTCGTGGGTGCGACTGCTAAGCAAGAGGTTTTGGGTTTGATTCCCAAGTCAGACTAAGTGTTATTGGTTTATCTGTAAAATTCTCAGGAGCAGCTCGGAGTTTGGATTCGTGCCCGGTTGGTGGCAATAGGCTCGTCCCTTATTACATGGGACCTAAAACATACCGGTGAAATGTGTGTGTACTTTAGTACCTACATCTTTTTCTAACGCTTCGGAGATGACAAGCGTATGTATGCTCAGTGCGCACTGGCAAATTAAAGCATAGTAAGTTGATTCTACGATCAAGCGTGAATCATCGCAATTTAAACCTTATGTAAATGTTATGAAAACCACATTGTGCGTCATCATGAAATGAATATAGTTTTTAATCGGGACCGTTTTAATAAACACAATTTTTTGTAAAATATATATTTCATCTTATTGAACATATTTGCGGACGCATCTATATTTCAAATATTTTATTGTTCGTTACAACATGGTATCTTTTATTTTATATCAAGATAGACTATACATTGTTATAATCAATACTACAAAAACAAAATTGGTACTGTATGGTGTATAAAAATCTGTTTTATTTAATTATAAATATAGTTTATACATTATAAAGTAGTTAATATAACAACATACTTTATACACGACACTAGTTTGAACGCATAGCTGATGGCTGACGGTACCAACTTTCCGATAAATGGGTTCGCACCATTTTACGGCTAACTTTGAAATCAAATGGCGCGCGCTTCCTCGGCTTCCTGTTGTACACTTGTGTACCTTTCACGAAATCACTCCCACAGATTGCAGGAAAGCGAGAGGAAAGAGGTTACACACCAAAAAGTATAAAAGTCAACTGCCATCCAGAGGACAAACAAAACACAATACAATAAATCAATATTGTGCAGCTGAGTCCATGACTTGAAGTACACTACAGTTATTCCATTCCCGGGTTTGAATTTTGGTAAAGCCAAATGTTTATGTTTGTGTGATAAGCATGGATAGTTTTACCTGTATCATGGATGTTGCTATGAACAATAGGTATGTATGTATAATATAGTACTATGAATAATAGTATGTATAATACTTTTTTTTAAATTATCTTTGACTATTGACATCTCAAGACATTAAATTTTTTACATTAACGTCTCGCATAATTACTACCAATATAATGTAACAATACCTTCTTTTTAAAAGAGTGTCTAGTCTATGGAGTTTCTTGCCGGTGCTTCTCCATGAGATCAACTTCTTGGAACCGTGCAACTAGAGTCTTAACGTTTTATAAATGCTTGAAAAAGTTCATATGAAATAAAAACCTTTTGATTTGATTTGATTTGATGTTTTTACAAAAAATATCTATGTAGTGTTTTTTACATTTTGTATCCGAAACACAAACGCCGTTGCTTCCAACTTTTGACTAGACGGCGCTGTGTCATGATATCTGAATATATTATTATTATTCAACCTATCCTATTACTATACTACATGAACCATATAAATATAATATATTTGTAGTACATGCGGCAAGATGTGAAGAAAGAGACAATAATTTGATTATTGTATTTTTTTAAAATTAGCGTTATGATGAAAGAAACAAGAGAAAAACGCTGTCTTTATCGTATTCTGGACTTTATAAACTATATATTATGATACATTTCCCAACTACCGTAATTATTTAAATCGCGGAACTAAAATTGCACGTTCGTTCTTTTGCTCGCTCCAAACTGTCAGTTGTCAGTTACATCTAACATTTGAACTGCGGGATGAGTAAAACGACTTCGATGGGAGGCAAGGAGTTGCCATTCTGTAATAGCTTGTAGAAGGTTTTTCGTTATTTTGAGCTTCAAGCTTAACAGCTGCATCTGCAAAATTTTATAATACTGTATTTTTTTGACTTACGTGTAGCAAGATTTCTTGCTTAAATTGAGTTGCCTGTCTGGGGAAGTATCTCCGACCTGCCGAAGACCGGGCCAACACATATTGTTGCCCCTGTTTCTGGAAGTGAGTAAGGTTACCAGAGCTCGTCAGGAGTGACTATGCATGCATGCATGGTAATAAAGTTTACTGTCTAATATAAACACCCATGTCTTAGAAACCTAAAAAGGTTTTTACAGGGTCGGCACACGAGCGACACCGCTGGTGTTGCAAACGTCTATACGCTTCGGTAATTATAGCCTACCATAAGGTGGGCTTAAGCTATTTTGTCGCCTTTGTAGTGTATTTTTTTCTTATGAAACTTTCAAATATTGTTATTAGGTCATTTATTACCGATGATTTGGATGTTGCAGTTTTTATACTGTGATAGAACTCGTAACAAGTAGTTATTTCGTCAATACTGATCACTTCCACTGGGGGCATTGATAGGGCGTGATATGACTAAGTGATGTGATCAGTAGACTGTGAAATCAAACGCCTCAAGTTCAATCCCAAGGCACACATCGCTAAATTACGTACATATTTATCTTGAGCTTAAAACTGCACGCCTGAAAGATGTTTTCTTGATAGCGTTTGAAATCTATCAACCTGTACTGAGCCAGTATGGTAGACTACACCCTAATTCTTCTCATATACATAAGATCAGACTCATGCCCAGCAGTGGGACAATAATTGGCTTGATGAATGTCACATCTACAAGTGAAGGTCTAATTCATTTACTGTTGAAAATTAAACGACAAAACTCAATCTCAAATTGCGTAAACTGTTAGCCTAATTCCAATTCATTACGTCAGCTTTCCTAATTAAGATAAATGAGCTATCTTGTTGGTTATAAATGGTATCATCTTTCTCCCATGTAGTAATAAGTGCTAAAATCGCCTGTCGTGGGTGACAGGACAAGTAATGACAAGCGCTTATCGCTTCCCCGTGGAGTGTGCTCCTTCATTTAGCTCAAATACTAGAAATAGTAGTTAATGATGTATTATGTTATAGAGCTTACTTATATGATGTAATTTTGGTCGGATTATGTTGGCTATTTTAGTTGGTATTAATTTACTTCAAGAAAAAGAGGTTCTATTTGTCTGTCATGTATTTTGTGGTTACCTATGGATAAACCGGTAGCAGTGGGTTAGAAACTTGAAGTTTTGCACAGGGGTTCGTTTTATAACGTAGGTAGCACGGAAAGAATTTTTGAAAAAACACCCCTTAAGGGGGTAAAACGGGGGTGCAATTTTTTTTCGGACGGTATCTTCTTTTGTTGAAAACCAATGGGTTTTGAAATTATTATTTTCCCATTAAGTTTAGAAAAGCACTATGGTTATCACAAATGTTAATTTAAACTTTTCAAAATGTAAAGTGATTAGGTTATTACATAATTTGTGAAAACGCATTCTCAACATCGAAAATAAAATGGTGGGTCAAAATTTAAAAAAGTTATATATCTGATGTACTACGACTAGACTTTAACAGGTTGTATTTTCTTCAAGCCATTTTCTACCTTATTGCTGGGCATACCTCTTTTTTCAATATAAGAAAAGGTACTTCAACAACGCTGGCGTAATGCGGTTAAACAGAAAATCCTGTGTGACGAAAATGTACGTTCCACGTGTTGGTTTCAACGAAGTTATAATAATTGCACACAAGATTTTGAAAATACTGAGATTCGTGCATATTTCAAAATCATGACACAAAATTTCTTCATCATCAACCCATTACTGTCCCACTGCTGGGCACGGGTCTCCTCTCACTTTTGGGAGGGATTAGGCTATAGTCCACCACGCTAGCTTACTGCGAGTTGGCAGAATTTACATGCCATCGAGAAAATCTCTCAAGCATGTAGGTTTCCTCACGATATTTTCCTTCACCGTTTGAGCATGTGATAAATACGCACATAACTTTCGAAAAGTCAGTGGTGCGTGCCCGGGTTTTGAAATCGAGACCTTTGACATGTCATTCCACTGGTCATACTACTAGGCTTTCACAGCTCGTTAACATACATAAAACTTGCATTGCTTCAATTGCTCACCTTATAAAATTCCCAACTGTCATCTATTAAAGACAGATGGTGCCAATAATTCCCTCGGAACTCGAACCGTTGACCCAATTAGCAACTACACATATTAAACTAAAACATCTATAGATCATCTTGTCCCTTAACACACTAAGAAACCCTAATAAATAATACTTACATGTCATCTGGGTAATTAATCAAATATAACTATCGACTGTCCCGAAGGCGAGTTCAGATGACGCCAGTAGTCAGTCGAGTGGCGAGTCTTTTGGCGAGTGAGTGAAAAATATTTCGATTCTGCTCTTGATACTTTTCATTTTGAAAAAACAACAGCATTTTCAAATACTTACCTAAACGATAATGTGGTAACATGATTGAGTTCTAGTTTGAAGAGTAAAGTAAATGGTTAAATTATTGGCTAAATTAGACACAACTGATATTTCACTGGTGTTGCTAATTCCATTTATCTTATATTTTCTATCTTAAGAAAAAAACAACAATATTGTTAAGAAACTCTCCCCCAATATCATACCGGAGAAAACCGATCTAATTTTACTTAAATATTAGGCATAAAAATAAAAACTACTATTTACTTGTCTCTGATGTTTTCGACCGTAACCAACAACCATGCTATAAAAGATGCGAAACATATGAAATAAAATAAAATTAATATTATAGATTTAAAAATAAAAAAAACTAATGGGTGCGTGTACTTATGTACGCGCGTGAGAAGTTATACTTCTTTGGCATCATTAAATAGTTAACCTCAATTATATTGGAGCACTTGAAAAAGTATATAAGCACAATTTTTTTCACTAATATTCACAAATAGTAAGTAATATCAATAAAAATATTCAATTTAAATCACTACTGAATATAATTTATTAGCACATATATAATTCGCACTTGTATGAAACTAAAACACGTGTTGTGAATGTATAAACTAGAAACATGTTGATAAATATTATAAATATGAAAACAGTGGTCAGAGGTGACGAGCGTACCAACATGCGCGACTAATATCGAGGTTCAATTTCTATTTTGTTGGTAGCTTTTTTTCGAGACTTAATGAGCGGTTAAGCAGACAGCTTCATACTGTTAATTTTGTGTCACAGATGCGCGCGCATCTTAAAATTTCACTCTCATCATTTTTTCATAACGCGCCTAAAGAAGTATAACTTCAAAAGTTTTAATCGCCTTACATTAGCAAAATTACATTATAGAGATTCTACATTCAATATATGTGTTATGCAGTCATGAAATTTGTCTATTATCAAACTTCATCGTTAAATTTATATGGTTAATCTAGCCACAGACTAACATCATACTGAACTATCCGAGTGGCTTTGGTTACCCGCTTGTTTATACCTCAATATATCGCTTTTGTATGCACCGCATTCACGTCAAGGCAAGCCACATATTCTCTATAAAATATTTGCTCTGCAACACGCGAGCTGCAAGTTCCCAGTCTGTGACGTGACTTCCTAATGCAAAATGTAGCAGCACCTACTTCTTACTGTTGCATTATGAATCGTTCAACAGGTCGATCAATATATCGCTCGATATTTTGTCGTCATCAACATCTACATGATATTGTGACTGCCTGGATCTCACATTGATTATTACCAGAATAAAAAATCTACACGTATAAATTTCATAATGCATATTTTCTTTAAAGATATCATCCTTTGAAGACCATAGTTAGTATTTAGGATAGGTTTAGGATAAAGATGTACGAATCAAAGTTAGGGAAAGACTTATCTATGTCCAGCAGTCGACTGCGATAGGCTGAGTTGATTAATTCATACGAATGTCACTCTTATTGCCACCTAATATAGTTATCAATCCTGTTTCAAACTTATTGTTCTTTAGGATAGAGTATTCTTAAAGAGAAAAAGATTAAGTCTTTTATCAAAGAAAACGTCCTCTAATTCATCAAACATCAGTAGAATATGAATCCTACTGATGTTTTCCAAAGACTGAGAGTCCAGTTAGCTCAGTCTAGTCTTATCTGGGGAAAAGTAGACTAAGTCCGAAATATTTAAATTTAACTGGCTCTTAAATTATGTATTTAAGAGCCAGATAATTAATTAATTAATTTAATCATAATAATGATTAACATTATTATGACGGTACACCGTAAAACTGTACGTCACCGGTCTAACTTGTCTGCTATCTACTGTATTGGATTTTATTACAAACACCACTTTTTGTCTCAGCTTACTGAGAGGAAAAAATTGTATTCTTAGCAGTCCACAAGCCAAAATATAGAACAAAACAGACTTATAACATCATTAGAAATTATATTCGTCGGTTGTCAAATAGAATATGCTTTCGTGTACATAGTATTATTGAATTCTACATCACATCGATATTTATGAAATAAGGGCACAATGGCGGTGTTATCGCTAAATAGCGATTTCGTCCAGACAACCTTTGGTTGGACAGTAAATAAGTGAAATTAAACGGGTGTTACGCTACACCCGTTTAATTTCTAGAATAATTCAAGTACGCCAGACCTGTTTAATTGTTTGTTTAATAATTATTACTAAACTAGAATTATTATTAATTCGACGTAAAAATGTGAATACCTACAAAGAAAATATCTCTATCTATCTACATCTATCATCACAACAATTATTGTCCCACTGGTCTCCTCTCATGTGAAAAGATTTAGGCCATAGTCTAGCCCAGTAATATATACAAAAAGACAATACAAATAATAGTATAATATACATTATATCATACATATTATATAAAATGCTTTTGAGTGAACCTAGCGCCCTAGCTAGCATGATATTTGGTATGTTCATTGAAGCCTGCATACGTTGCTTCCTCCTCGCTGATTATTTTTGCTTGAATATAATCTTCTTTCTCAGCCTGACCCAATTAATTCCGGATATTTGCAGGATTAACCTTCGGCCCAATTATTTTGTTTCAACCGATCTTTATCATCCGACCCTGATTGGATCTCATGTTCGATTGATTAATGTTTTAAACATCAAATTAATATTTATGGGGCTTATTTAGTACCATATAATCATTATATATTTCTAAATTGTTTTTAATTAAGTATAAAATGTTCTCATGTAAGTGAATTGTTAAATTCTTATGAGAAATAAATGTGTCTCAAACCTCATATATTATATCATAATTTATAAAAGTAGAGTAACCTAAATATGTATTTACGTTACTTAAATATAAAATAGCTCTCCATTATAATTATGTAGCGTCCAACAATGGGCCATAATCATTGCTTAAGTTAAAATTAATTTTCCACCTGAAGGTTTTTTATTGCCAATATCGTTCCTACAAGCTTGGATTGGGTGGACGAAATATAAGTGAAATTAAATAAGTGCTACTTAGACTAACTAACCTAGAACTATTAATAAGTCGACATTAAAAAACGCTGAATACCTAAAAAGACAGTACCTCTATTTTTCTATTATGAGCAACCCAATTGTTATATTATATAACTGCAATAAAATATAAATATGAATAATACACTAATCAGAATATTTCAAGAATCATGAAACCTACAATCTTGAAAATTTCCAGATAGAAACTGTTCTGGGTCTACTTGTCCAGTAAGAATGGGTTTAGTTTAGATCAACTCTTACAATTTTTTCTTCACGCATTTTGAATCTAAAACAAAGAAAAGTTAGACCTATAATGGATACCTCGGTAAGTTAAACGGTATCATTAAATTAAAGGACGCAAGTTCATGTCGAAAGAACAATACAAAATTCAACAGTGCTGACATCTTTGATGAGAAACTTTGTAGATTCAAACACCAAGTCTGCAAAAATATAGAATAACTAGACAGATTTTTATTCAATATTAATTTAGATACCGACTTTGATTTATACCTACTTCTTAATGTTTAATGTAACCATCCAGATTTTTTTTATTTTTGTTATTTATTTTAGTTTATGTCTAAGTATGTATGTCGTGGCGATCCTTGGGGGAGACCTATGTTCAGCAGTGGACGTCTAACGATTGATGTGATGATGATGATGATGATGTCTAAGTAAGTGGTCTAACTGCAACTTACACTCAAGTGTAATTTAATTGTTATTGCTAACGTTACTATTTATTTTTCTTTAGTAATTATAGTACAATATGTTTCTATCATCGCAATAAATAAAAAAAACAAATTTATAACTACTGTATCGATTACTCGCTCAAACCACTATCCTAATCTGAACTAACCTTTGCTATCGATATAAATCAGTCATGTAGAGGTCTAAGAAGATAGATAGCGTAATATCTTGGGTCATCTTAATTGTCTCCAGAGAGAGAGCCAATCAATCACTTATAAAAACAAGATGGAGAGTTTTTGTACCCATCTCGAGATTACATCGAGTACCGAATATTTAAACAGGATTAACGGTGATACCTCTTAATTCCTTCCTTTTAAAGAAGGCTTTTCTAATAAAACTTTTGTTTATACCTAACTATTATATTGATATGGAGCCGTGGTAGCCTAGTGGTGTGACCAGTGGACTGAGATGTCAAAGGTCTCGAGTTCGAACTTAAGGCACGCACCACTGACTTTTCGAAAGTTATGTGCGTATTTATCACAAGCTCAAACGGTGAAGGAAAACATCGTCAGGAAATCTGCATGATTGAGAGATTTGTCTCGATGGCATGTGAAGTCTGCCAACCCGCAGTAGGCTAGCGTGGTGGACTATAGCCTTATCCCTCTTAAAGACCCGTGGGAGGAGAGAGGAGACCCGTGCCCAGTAGTAGGACGCTAATGGGTTGATGATGTTGATGATTATATTGATGATTTCTTCTTAAAAGAAAAATGTACGAAGCTGTTGTTGTTGATTTTGAAAATTACGTAATGACAGGTAGTGATGACCTAGTGATGTAACTAATGAATTGTGAAGTAAGAGCTCTTGAATTCAATTCCAAGGCTCGCACTATTGACTTGGAAGTTAGGTATGTGCGCTTTCATCACATGCTCAAACGGTGAAGGCAAATGCTGTCTACGAAACCCTACCAGGCTAGAATAGTGGACTATGGAAATGAAAGGAGTTCTGTGTCCATCAGTATTCAGTAGGACTATAATTGAGTTCGTGATGACGTAGAAAATACAGAATTATGATGTATGACATACAATAGACCCAAGTACATAATATATTATGATTCTGAAAGAGACAAACTAAACGTGTTTGGCTCAGTTGGCAGAGCGTCTGGAGTACCGATCCAGAAGACGCGGGTTCGAGTCCCGCCTGAGGTTGAATTTTTCTTTCTTAATAAAAAAAATAAAAAAAATAAACGTGTTTGTATTCAAGCAAATACGAAAATAGTCTCTAAAAGCATTTTATACCAAATAAAAAAATAAGTTAACAAGTTGCAAAGTTTTAAATAAAAACAAAACTGTTGCTTGACTATTTCCTTTTAATTTTACATGGTTTTCGATAAAAACAACTGCAAACTTCGCCTTGTGTAAGCATTTTAAGTAGCGATGAAAATACTTCGAAAACTTGCGGAAAAGCAACAAAGGCATTTCCATGCTTTGTGCTAAATTGGAATACATTTTTATGAAAATTGTGACATATTACAACAGTATAACATTAACATTTGTAAGGAAAACATAATCGAATCGAAAATTATAGATTTTAGGTCAGCAACGCATTTGCAAGTTCTCTGGTGGAGCAGATTGGACGTCTGCTCCATCAGAGGCGGTGTTTTCAATGGCGGTGGTGATCACTTACCATCAAGTGAGATTCCTTTCCGTTTTCCCACGCATTTCCATAAAATAATTACATTATCATCTATTTTACATACCTACATTAAATTCGGTTTGTTTTGGTATGGTCGATCCCTTTTATACTATAATCAAGATTATTCTTAATTTTGTTAATTAAAGAATATAAATAAATATATAGATACGTAATAGAACTAAGAATAGTTGATATGTTCTAGTGTGTTACACCGGTTACAGTACACATTTACGAATAAACCATCTTATATTCCGAAAACACAAAACCATCTAATAGAAATAAAGGTGACACAACCATTTTGGCGACTGTCAAAAACGCCAAATTTATACCAAATAGGTTATGCCGTGCCTACTTGCTATGCATTGTGTCGCCACTCTCACTTAGGGCGGGTTTACACGACTGTACTACGCAACGATGCAACACCTAGATCTACGACAGTGCAAAATGCATCGTTGGTATAACTAAATTCATCAAGGCAACAGCGGAATAACGATACTTTAAATTCCATTGTAAAGCATCTTTATTCCAAACTGTAAATTGATTTTTTACACGTATGCAAACATAGATATACAAAATGCACGAATATGCGACATTGAATAAACTGTTTTTTTTTCGGATTGTTAAATAAATATCTATGTTCACTGGCAGACTGCGGTGTTGGCTGTCTTGATATTATGATAATTTTCTATAGTTTTTCGCTTGTCACATATTTAGTGAACTATGCAGACCTATTATTGCAAAATTGTACATCGTCTATCCGCAGCAGTGTGAACGTGCCCTTTCTGTCGCTTTGGAGCTGTGACGTTTTTTTATTTAAGCTTAATGGCTCCAGGAAATGTTACACCGTTAAGCCACCCTAAGATATTGGATCGGGAATCATGGGGAAAAGACAAAGTGAGTTAATCCAGCCCGTTGAAATAAGTGAAGCAAATTGCTTAAAAAATCTCACACAATTTTGGCGTTCTTAGAAAATTGTTTGAAATTTTCTTTTTCATTTTATTTATTACTCTTTATTTTTATATTGATTTTATTATAATACATACATATATGCCTGTCATCCCCGAAGGGTTAGGCGGAGGTGTACTAATGTACACCCACTTTTCTGCGGTATGATTAAGTCCCATGTAATAGGGGGCGAGCCTATTATCATCGATCGGGCATGAATCTAAACTCCGATCTGCTCTTGACATTCATAGAAAAACCCGCAAGTACAATTATTTGCGGGTTTTTCTATGAAAAAAAAATTGTTTTCAACTAAATAATTGAAAACAATTTTTTCACAATAATAAAAGAAACTAGGAAAATAATATTAAACGTTTCAACAAGTTTCGTGTCTATATTGAGAACATTTTACGTCTGGAGCCAATTCTGGTTAATGAATTAGGTCAGACATTCTATTAAAGTACACTATCATCAATATTCAACAAACACATCATACTTGAACTCCGTAGACAAAGAAAAAGTTATTCTAGGTCAGCAATATTTGACTTAAATATACTAGAAATTAAACATTTAAAGCTTACTTTTTCCGCTGAATCCCAAATTTCAATTATAAATTATTTTAATTGTCTTGTTAATGAGTCGTTGATCAGATTATATTATTTATTCTGCATCTTGTAATGTTGTATGATCGGACACCCAAACCTGCAATATTATTCTGTAGATTTATAATAAAGAAGTTTCGATCATAGCACATACACGGAAGAATTATACACACAGATAATAATATATCTAAATATATTATCTTTTGATGAGTAATTTATGGACCTTTATAATTAATATCATCATTTCAATTTATCCCTAATTTATCCTGAATATTGTAACCTTGTATGCGCAGACACCAAAAGGTTAAATATAAGTCAATCATTGACAAAACCCCGGGAATGAACACAGATATACGTCATACGTTATATTATTAAAGAAAGATAAAAACAAAAAGAAAAATATAGCTTTAGATATCACTTTATGACGCCATTCCACATTTGACAACTGTATCAGATTGCGGTCAACACTGAAATCCATGAAGGGTCATATATAACGCGACCCCACTTATCTTACGCCCACGAAATAATTTAAAGATTAGGTACATTTTGAATTTTTTATTGCATTAACCTTTTTTATCGGCGGTAATAAAAATTTCGCGATTTACATGCTACATGTATCTTTGTGCGGAGTGGTGGAAAATTCATGAACAATAAATATTATTGGATGCAAGAATGATGAATGAAGATGCAAGAATAGGATTGGATTAATCATTCATTTGCCTTTTACCAACAATGTAAGCTGTGATAGCTTAGACAAAGGTCTCGAATTAAATCCCAAGGCTGACCCCACTTAGTAAATCCAACCACCGGCTTTTTTTTAATTACGTGCGTATTACTCACACGGTGAAGGAAACCTGCATGTTTGAGAAATTTTCTCGATGGCATCTGGGCTAGCGTAGTGGTTTACAGTGCAGGCTGAGCACAGGTCTTCCCTCATTCGAGAAGAATTAGGCGATAGTCCACCATGCCTCCCAAATATGCAGGTTTCCTCACGCTGGATTCACTCACCGTTTGATCATATGATAAATACGCACATGACTTTCGAAAAGTCAGTGGTGCCTTGGGTTCAAACTCGAGACCATTGACTTTCACCAGTCCACTAGGCTATCATAGTAAGGACTAAAAGATGGGTAAGGACTCGGTTCCACTACCCAATTACTTCATAATTTCGATAACCTGAAGATAAACTGGTTTATGAGAAAAAGTCATTCTGTACTTAGTACAGGAAGGTATATATTTTGTGCCACAGGCCCATTTCATGTTGTGACACTTTTAGGAAACAACTCCTTGATTAAAAAACCCTGTCCTCAGTGTTAAGACAAAGCCTTACCCCTTGCGTTTTTAATCAAAGAGTGAGGAACGTTGGGTAGGCGTCTACAAACATCGATGGTCTAAAGAGTCAATGCTTTATTGTCTTATTTCTATTGGATTTTTATTAGTATGATATTAAGCTAACCTAGTTATTTTTTGAGTTTTATTAGAAAATCAATATTTTTTTTATAAAGAACGTACTGCCTCTTTGAACGCAAATGTTACTGTGTGTGGGTTTGAATACAAGATCGAAATTAGTGTGATTGGGTTTTTCTATGAAATCTTCTTTATAATGTCGCCTTTTATTGGTACCTACTAAAACAAACCTACATACAAAAAAGATTATTCTTTATTTGTACACTTCAAGTCTTGAGATATCGGCGTGATAGTATGTGATATTTTACACTTAAGTGAATTTCAAGATTATCTTGTATCTAAATTATTTCAATATAAATGTTCATTATATCGATATTTTTTGTGACCTACAGACCATTCCTAGGCGACACAATCTCACACATCATCAAGATCAGTATCTTAAATAAAATTTCTAGGTAAAAAACTACTAGAGGACTTTTATATTTGGACCTCAAAGGATTTTAGAACTTTGATAATATTATTTAGTAATAGTATTTCTTCCAAATAATATTTTAGACAAAGCCATTGTCATGTGACAAATCAATAAGTTATAAAATCCGTAAAAAGTAGTTTTATCTCAATGCTTAAAGTCATTATAAACATTTATAATGTAATTATAAAAAAATATAGCTGCAGTAGCCTAGTGTGCCCAGTGGACTGAGATGTCAAAGGTCTCGAGTTCGAGCCCACTAGGCTACCACAGCTTTTTTATGCCCTGTATTTATGTATATTATAGTCCCCAGTATAATATTGTTCAAAAGAAAACACACCTAACGATACCAAACTCCTATAATTATAATCAAAGCTCACGTATCAAAGGTATTAAAAACACATTTATAACACGGCCAGACAAAATCAATACCAAACTATATAGACAGAACTAAATCAAATTAATAAAACTAATTTCGATGTCTAGTGCCTACTCAGTAAAATGTATTGAGAACATTATTTCGTACGTGAATTGAATATTCACAGACTTAAGAAATAAAGGTTATTTTACACTAGCAATTATAATTGGGGAATTTTGGTAACACAAAGCACAAATTGTCGTTACAATAATATCGACTATTAGTTTAGCAGTTGCATATTCCACTCCTGTACATACATACATACTATCACACGTGTATCCTCATGCATTATAAAATAATTAAAAAAATTAAGATCTATATAATTTATCAAGCATAAATATAACACATGCTTCGAAATATTTTTTCCCTGAAAATAAAATCACAATAATGATTAAATAGACAATAAGAAAACACCTCATTTATAGGCGCCCACGCAATGACAATTACCAAGCTTTCGCAATTTCTAATACCCAATTCTATAAATATGGATACTGTAGTTATGTATAAACACAATCTCTTAACACATTTATGATAGCAGATATGCGCATAAAATACAAATAACGGAAAACGCCCGCTTTATCAATGATAATAGTATTCTAGAATTAATGTTATGTGTCTGTTTTGCTTTTCTCTTCGTGGATAAACAGTACCTACTGTGTTTCTGTTGCGAGAAATTCCTGAACAATATTTGAAAGCTAGCGAGAATATGTTTATAAAAATATTATTATTCCGTCGATGTCTTAAGATTTTTCCAATCAAGTCTAAAATATTCCGGGTTTAATCCTAGAATCATAAAGTCTTCATCTATACTAATATTATAAAGAGGAACGATTTGTATTTTTGTATGTTTGTAACGAATAAACGCAAAAACTACTGGACCGATTTCAACGATTGTTTCACCATTCGAGAACTACATTATCTCTGAGTCACATAGGCTATATTTATTACTAGAAACAATATCTCGAAATTTATAACTCAGGAGAAGCCTGGATGGGCCGCAAGTTTTAATATGAAACTATTTATTATTTAAAAAATATATTTTATTGTCACAAGCCTCGTTGGTTAGCACGAGTAATCTATAGTGCCGATTTATCATTAAAATGTACAGAACCCTAAAGTAGTAAATACATAGTACTAATTCTGACTCTGCAAAATTTTGACTTTGAACGAGGTGTCGATTCGATCAATAGAAATTTTAATTTTTCCACCGTTTTATCGGTCATCATCATAATCATCAACCCATAATATTTCCCACTGTTAGGCACAAGTCTCCTTAAAGTTAAGAGGGATTAGGCTTTAGTCCACCACGCTATCCTACTGCGGGTTGGCAAACTTGTCATGCCATCGAGAAAATCTTTCAAGCTTGCAGGTTTTACCGGTTAGCCGGTGATTGTGATAAGTACTCACATAACTTCCAAAAGTTAGTGGTGCATTGGGTTTAAACTCGAGATCTTTGACATTTCAGTCCACTGGTCACACCACTAGGCTACCACAGCTACCATTTTCGAGTAATTTTCGATGGCTAGCAGAAGGTAAATGTTATCATGTGATTGTTTTCTAATATCCGAAGACACAACATGTATTAGGATTGAGAATAATCGAGTAGACAGGTGGCTACAGACCTATTTCAACTAAAACCTCAAGGGCTTAGGCTGAATGGGGCGATACAGTGTAGACTATAACTGATAGTAGTTTCTCGAACGTAGATCCCCTGGGAGATGTCTTTAGCTCAAAATAGAAGGGATACTACCTAATAATAGACTACGGAATAGCCGCAGTGGGTATTCGATTGGATTCTGCGTTGCTCAATGATCTATGGTACCCTGGTAAGGCAAGGTTCGTATATGACGTGAACATTTGTGCTTAAAAAAAGTAATACTCAAGGTTCAGAAGACCGTAGACCACAAAGACCGTAGTTAGTTTAGTGAAAAAAGGCTAAATTAAAGTGGAAATGGAACTTAGAAAACATTTTGGATCAATGTATTAATGTCTTACACTTTCGCGAATTGGTAGGTACTAGACATTGATGTGAACCTATCCATGTCGATGGGATTAAATAATATAAATAATCCGCGATAAAATTTGTAAAAAGTAATTTTGTCTCATTGTTTGACTGAACAAACTCTGTAACAAAAGTAGGTATACCTATACTGTTTCAATAGAGTTTGTTAACACATGTCATGTCAATTATGTTTAATACATACAGTCGAACAAGCTTATTGGTATACATGCAACTATAGACCGATCTATGTGTGGATGTTAACCAATTAGCTTGTTCGACTGTACGTTCATTTATTATGCCCAATTTATTTATGTTCTATCCACTGGATTGAAAGAAACTGACGACCTCCGTGGTCTAGTGGTTCGAGTACCGGGCTGCTGATCACGAGGTCGTGGGTTCGATTCCCACGGGACACAAATATTTATGTGATGAATATAAGTGTTTGTGTTCGTCTGGGTGTTCCCTATGTATTATAAGTATGTATTTACAAAAAAAAAGTATATAAGTATTTATATCCATTGTCTAGTACCCATAGTACAAGCTCTGCTTAGTTTGTGACTAGATGGTGATGTGTAAAATGTCGCAGAATATTTATTTATTTATTATTTAACTTATAATTTCGTTAATGTCAGACTGTCCAATTAAAGTGTTATTGAGACTTAATTTTAAAGTTACTATAACCAAATTGATAACTAAAGTTAATCACAATAATTTCCAGGTGTAATTAAATACTAAATAGGCTTAGCTTGTTTAATTATTGTGGTTTAATCCTAGTTCCGTTACCCTTTTTCGACAAATTAATTGAAAACAAAATATCCTTAATCCTATCCTTATTGCTATTAATTAAAAACTGAAATAAATTTTGATAACGCTTTCGATATTAGTATCGATATTATAAGTAAGATATTTTGTTTTTCGTATAAATCTTTAAGGTCTTTAAGATCTGACCAAAAACAACCTTTACAATAGCGAACGACCGTAACAGTGATTTTCTTTTAAAAGTACAAGGAAAAGTCACATTTACCGGGCATAGGTCGGTGACTTTAGGTACCAAAAAGTACAGACAGCAACTGAAATCCTCTAAACTTATTCAAATGAGCCGGAGTCACAGAATTCCGAATAAATGCATATTGAATTTGTTTACGTAAGACGAAAATGGAGACCATAGTTCTCTATTTAAATTCTTTCCAACAATCTACATATTATTGCTGGTCGAAGCGATACCTGTTTCTCTGTTTATATATTTTATATACTGCGTTTTTCTTTGCGATTGTACAATTTTGTGGATGAGGTTTTGCTATCTGGGTATATTGATAACGGAATGTTTGCAATACGTTTCGTTTGGTTTTTTATGGTATAATTTCTCGTATTACCTATGCAAAATTCAAAGATTCAGAGATTCAGACAAATTATAATTTGTCTGAATCTCTGAATTATTAAGACATATATTTATAATAAAATATAGATGAGGAAGGCGGAGGACAGAGTGTTATGGCGCAGATTGGGAGAGGCCTATATCCAGCAGTGGACTGCGATAGGCTGAGTTTATACATAAATAAAAGAGTTATGCTACAACCTAGCCCATTGCAGATTACTTGACTTAACACGCCACCGAGAAAATTTCTCAAGGATGCAGGTTCCCTAATGATGTTTTCCTTCACCGTTTGAGCATGTTATAACTACGCACATAATTTCCAAATGGTGTTTAAAGTTGAGATCGCAGTCAAACCACGAGGCTACTACAGCTTCTATAAGAGAAACTCGCTGATAACACCTCATCCCGACAGCCAAGCTTAAGACAGCTATACTAATGAATGAGATTCTTATAAAAATATACAAATAAAAAAATGTTTATACAAACCAGAAATTAATACTTTTTTATACACTCGCTTTAGCAGGAAAGGTCAAGAGCTCAACTTTACGATGTAATAAAGCCTACAGTCTATTCATTTTATGAGTTGAATTTCATCACCGCATCTCGATCTTACTTTCCAGTTATCTTTATATTTGTTTTACGACCCACACAGATGAGATTTATAATATTAAATTCAATGAGATCGCTTAAAGGAGACCCAGTTTTTATAAAAGATGATATGGATTGAAGAAAGTTCTTAGTACGAGTCTTAAAAGATTTCTAGCGAATGTTTTATACGTGTGGATAGATAGAAGCTTGGATTAAAACTTTATTACTTTTTATGGATTTAATTGCTGTGTATTGTTCAGGCTCTACTGAGTGAATGGATTCTATAAAGGGTCCGAGACGTCACCATAAAATAATATCATTATACGGCGATAAAGTCCGTAAAGAGTAGTTTTATTTCAATGTCTAATATTCATGTAAGTACAACAACCCAGGATTTTTTTTGTAATTTTATTTACAAAAAAACTTTGCTCCTCAAAACACCAGTACTGTTCATTATTTGTCTCACTCTTTTTTAAAACAATTCAAGCATTCTATATATGTCTCATTAAATACTCAAATGTCAATTAAGTATACAAAGAATTTGTATTTGTTAGTGTATTCATGACCAAAAACCAACCTAGTTTCAAAACGATTATTTCAAAATAAAGCTTTTTTAAATTCACTCATTGCAATCGGAGGTTATTTCTATACGATAGCAATATAACAGAACAACAGATATTCAATATGGAATATATCGGTTGACCTGTTGATTCTATTTGACTGACGTGCTCGATAGATTTATAGAGCTAAAAGCTTTGAAAGGTTATGAATAAATCGAAACATCACACCATTTACGGGCCATTGCTAGGCTCAGGTCTCTTATCTTGCTCTCTCTCATGAGGTTTCTATATAAACCTGCAGTTCACATACCTATTGTAGTGTATCAAACATTACATTACTAGATCTACTTACTTTACTAGCTACCGTCTTGTGGCAAATATCTAGATTAACTAGAACTGTGCCACGTCATGCCTTACCACTTAACGTTTCTTTCAGTTAGTTCTACATAGCCTGCATAATAAGTCACTTAACTACTTTGTACGGAGTTTATCGCAGTGTACATTTCAGATCCATTACAGCCTGGATCGACTATATATCAATATCTGATCTTCTTACATGTGTAAGAAATCATGAGTTAAATTGTGTCGGTTTGGGCTTACTCTAACTCAAATAGTATATTATATTAGGTTCAAAGTTCCTCAAATTAACAATATTCCACGCGTTGACCACAAACATCTCCTGAAACTTAACCCTCCAAGGAATTTCTGACCAATATCTAGAATCTTAATAACCCCTTCAATTCTACTGAACAAGGACCCCTAAATTGTAAAACCAGCTCAGCAGATACCAACCAAACTTCTATGAAATTGGAGGTATGGTAAAGTATAACTATGATGGTGGCTGGGATTAAATAATAATAATAATATTCTGCGACTTTTCACACAGCACCATCTAGTCCCAAACTAAGCAAAGCTTGTACTATGGGTACTAGATAATGGATATAATACTTATATACTTTTTTTTTGTAAATACATACTTATAATACATAGGAAACACCCAGACGAACACAAACACTTATATTCATCACATAAATATTAGTGTCCCGTGGGAATCGAACCCACAACCTCGTGATCAGCAGTCCGGTACTCGAACCACTAGACTACAGAGGTTGTCAATTAATCAAGGCATATATTACTACAAACAGGCAATAATTCTTAGAAGCATGAAACAGAGTAAGTGTGACTGTATAAAATGTAGGTTCATAATGCGTACCACTGACATGTGGAATGAGCTTCTCGAGTGGGTCTTCACCGATGGATATAAACTGGATGTCTTTAAATCAAGAGTAAATAGGTTTCTTCTAGGCAAGCGCATTCTATCGTAGATCGCAGTGTCGCTTAGTATCAGGTGGTGTTCTTAGCGCGCGTGTTCGTCACACGTGCGCCTGCGCGGAGGATGCGAGGCGAGCGATGCCTCGCTTCTAGCCGGGGTCCAGCGACCAGAGCTGGACCGAAGCCCGCCGGGGTTGTGGTGCATGCTTTTGCGAAACCCATGGCCCCGGCAATTGGGTTGGTGGCGTAGACGGGTGCGGTTTTTTAGTCGGTAAACGCTCATGTGGAGTCCGACACACCCTGTCGCCTCCCCAGGCGACGGGAAGGCCGTTAAGGATTTTTCCGCACTTAAAAAAATAAAAATTAAGCACATTGCTTAATTTTTATTTTAGTTATTAGTATTTTTCAAGTTTGCAGCTTTTAGTTGTACACTTTTGGCTGAATAAACATTTTTCTGAAGAAATTTGTAATGCTATTACCCTAGATACGCCTTTTGGTTTGTTCACATCTATACATGTAACATATACATGCTTGCCACCAGGCTTTTCAGAAAAATGTTTTTTTTTGCATTATGACACAACGCATCTAATTTCGAGCTAAGCAACGAGGCTTGTGTTACGGATACTAGTTGTCTGATATACTACATGGTATACTTTTTTTTTGTAAATACCTACACATATTATACATAGATACACTCATGACTCGATACAAATGTTTAGCTCGCTATATAAACATTTGTCCCTACTGGGTTTCCAACCCGGGACCCAAAGTGTAGAAGGCAGTGTTAACTACCGCTGCCGGCTGGACTAATTGGGTCACTTTGTACAAAATCTTATCACTATCAAGGCTCGATTTCCAAATCCTCAAGACAGTGCAACGAGTTACTGATCTCGTACTGATACGGTTAAAGAAAAAAAAGTCAGGGAACCTGCATACTAGATGGATTTTTTTGTCGGCTTATGAAGTCTGCCAACTCCCACTAAGCCAGCGTTTGTGGAGAAATATCTTCTACCCAGCTGGTAGATCGTAAATAGGCTAACGATGATTTCCAAACAACGAAGCCTTTTCAATATAGATATATCCCTTTAAATACTTAATACTAGGCTGTGGGTAGGTACTTCAGGTTAGAGACACTTTAGAAAAGGACCATGCGGAGACACCTTACATCATTCAGACAAGCTTTTGTGTATAAATTATTCAGGAGCTCCAGACTCACTCGTTTAGTTGTTTAAATTACCCGTGTTTGTAAAACATGCTTTGTACATGAACTAGCTTATATTATTTAAAGTATTTATTTAAAACTGACTACGATCATTATTTGCTGTGCTATGCAATTTATATTATGTTTTATTTTTATTATATAGGTTTGCTTTTGTCCACATTCTTAAGTGATGGTATGAACCCACTGGGACTTAATAAAACTATGTTGTAGATATCAGGAAAAACAGGTAAATGAATCTCAAAATAAAAAAAAAACGATATCGAAAATTACCTCAGAATTTAGAATGAAAAAAATATTTTGTGTTTAAATTACTGATTTATCTACAAAAAAGAACATACAACGTATAAAATAATAAAAATACTGCAAAATGGCGGAGTAATGTTGAACAAACCTTAAGAAATTCACGTAAATTGTACAGGATATATGAAAATTGGAAGCCTTGTTAGTTGATGCTACGTTCACACGCGTGCCACACATTCGGCAAGTGAATCGGCAAGCGGCACGCACGGCACGTAGCCCGGTGCGCGTAGGCGTGCCATACAAGTGCGCTACGCAGCCCCACAAGTAACTCAGTGAACAGTATTGCACGTTGCCGACAACAATTTGAATTATTGTACGTCATAAGGTAAAAATTAAGAAAACATTAATGTCATTATTTATGAAATAGGGGTACAGTGGCGGTCCTATGCCTAAATGTACCAGACAAACGTTGTGTGCACAAGAAAGTAGTGAAATTAAACGGCTGAGCGTCCTGAAATGACCAATACATCAATGTTAATAACTAAATACTAGTCTACATAAAAATATAATAACTTGTTTTAATAAAAAATAAACAAAACAGGAAAATAATGATATTATGAGGAAAATGTACCCTATGACTATTGACCACTAATTTAATAATAGGTAACATTAACCGCGCATATCGCACAAATTAACAAATGAATTCGTGTAAAGCCCCACGCAACTCTGAGCCCGCACGCGTTTGATAAGTCACACAAGCACATTCATCTTTTGAAATGTGTCGATAGCCGCAGGCCTAAGCACATTCAAGCATTCAATCTGTTCACACGCCCGTTGAATGCGAGCATGTAAACGCAGCATGAGATGTGAAGCAGGCTTTTTTTGAAAATTTCCTTCAAACAGTAATAAAAAGCTTGCGTACAGAATGAATGTTGTAAAATACCTTGGTGAGTGCTGAAAAGTATCACCGTAATTCTTGGAATGGCATAAAGCATGGGAAAGTATTTTTATATTTATTTACGCATGTGAAAATATCAATATAAATAACTTTGTGGATAGGCTGGTATTTTTATCGTTTCTCCGCGCCAGGATTTTCCCTCGTATGGTAGGCGCGTTTATACACATACATTTTAACATTCGAACTTTCTACGACCATTCAATAAACCTTGCTGTACTCTTTTGGTATTTTATTTGGAGCAATAGCGTTACGGGTTTTTGGGTTTGTACGAAACGTATATTTTTAAGAACACACAAACTTACATATACAATCACACAGACTCAAAGTCAAAGTGTCATGACCAAGATTTGGTGTTCGAGTATTTCGTAGTTTTATAGCTAAATTTCTCGCTCAAGTTGAACTGACCGAATGGGATAGCACCTCCGCCTAATGCAATACCGCAGTGAAGCAACAACAGTAGTGTTACCGAGTGAGTATAGTTGCCAGAACTCGTTAGGGTAGACATTTCTGACAGCATTGGAATTCCATTTGTTGTTAATTTAGTAAGTACTTTATTTTAAAACCTATGGAGGGAAGGAGATATTAATCCTTCAATAGGAAAAGGAGGATCTTTCGACCAGGCCTAGGTGGTTGTATGTATTCTGTCTGCGCTTTTAAACTCCACTATCGCGATGTAGGTAGAGCTTCGTGATTGGTGCGTTCGATGTATCCTATCAGTTTATCAATTCTTCTTTGCTATGTACTTCGTTACTATGTAGTGAGATAGACCTTGCACACGTGCAAGTGACTCCTCTAGTGTTGCTAACGTCTATAGGCTACGGTAACCGCTTACCATTAGGCAGACCGTGAGTTTGTTTTCACACTTGTGGTATAAAAAAAAAATGTAAAAGTAGTTATTGCTTGGCAGACTTTACAAAATCAACACACCATCTGGAGAAAAAATCCCAAGCATATTGATTTCCTCACGATGTTTTCCTTCACCGTTTAAGCATGTGACAGATATGCACAGAACTCCAAAAAATTGAGGGTTGACTTCAGTCCACTGAAAAGAAGTTTTAGAAAAAATAAAGATAATAGTTTTATCTTAATAGTAATAGAATAAAACAATAGCTTTATCCCAGTTATAAAATAGAACTAATTACTAAAGTAAACGCTGTATAATTCAAGAAACCGATTAGATATCCTAAATACACAAGCAGATAAAAGATCCCAGACCGCTCGTTTATCTTCTTTTGTGCCTTTAATATTTACTTATTACACATACCGCAGGAATGATCATTGTGTTATTTACCATCCCTTACTATTAATAGTCCAATACTTTTACGTTAATAAATAATTGTCCATACTTTCATACTAATATTATGAATGCAAAAATATGTCTGCCTGTCCGTATCGCTTGACGTTTAAAAAGCTCGACTAATTTATGTATATGAAACTAGCTTTTCCAGCGGCTTCGCTCGCGTTAAGAAGTATTATTATTGATTAGGCAGAGTTTTCATACAAACTTTCATCCCCTATTTGAAATTTGGTACAGAGATATAATTATGATATAATATAATTATGATGAGATATAATATAATTATGATAGTTTTTGTCGTGGAAATTATTCTTTAGAACGGTGGAACGGGCATTTAGGTGGAAAACGTATTTTTGTATGCGGTACCGATAATTTCCTAAAAGATGTGGATAAATAAATAAGCAGATTGGATTTCATTACTAATTCTAAATAATGAAATCATTTTCATTTTATTCGAGTGGTAACCACGTACTGGAAGACGCTGCGTGGGTAGGCCCCCGGCAAGGTGGACCGACGACCTGGTTAAGGTCGCTGGAAACTGCTGGCGATCCTTGGGGGAGACCTACATATGTCCAGCAGTGGACGTCTAACGGTTGATATGATGATGATGATGATGATTTATTGTACGCAGACGAAGTCGGAAGCAAATTCTAGTACTATTTATGGATATATAAGATATTATTACACAATGCCTAAATGTAGTTGATAATGATAAGCAACAAGGCTAGTGTTACGGATACTAAATGATCAATACCGGGGTTCCATGTAATGGGGAGCGAGCCTTTTGCTATCAGCCAACCCACAGTAGGCCAGCGTGATGGACTATAGCCCTCTCAAATGTGAGGAGACCCGTGCCCAGTAGTGGGACTATAATGAGTGATGATGGCTACAGTTGGCATCAACCGGGCACGAATCCAAATTCCAAGCTGCTTCTGAGAATTTCATAGAAAGACACAATAAGACTTTGCTCTACCTGGAAATTGAACCCAAGCCCTTTTGCTCAGCAGTCGCAATCACATCGACGAGACCAACGAGACAGTTAATAATATATTGAATCTATAATAATTTCCTTAAATGCTATTCATGTACATCACCTTAATTATAGTGAACGGGCCGTATTTGTGGAACAAAGATCCGTCGGATTCACAGTTATTTACAGCCTGGTCCATTCATTGTACGTGATTACGGAAGTAAATGTTGGCACAATTAGGCACGTTAGGGAATTTGTCTTGGACACGCCGGCCGTGTGGGGTGCCAGTGACAGCGGGTAATGAACTTATTACTTCTAATTTGTATCGTTTTTGGAAGTAGAACTCGGGCCCCATGGGCAGTCAAATCAAAGTTTTTAATTTGAAATAAGGAGGATGCTAAGATTAACTTATTAAAATGATGTTTGTAAAAATTATCATCAATTCATTGAAAATTGGAAGAGATAATATTGTGAAGCAAATTAAAAAAAAATGAAGTCATCTTTTATAAAAAAAAAATCTGTTTATGATCTACAATGCCACAAATACATGCGCAGGTATACAAACATAGATACGCAGTTAAACGACTATATATACATATATCTGTCTGTCTGCGTTAAACTTATAATACCCTTATTTTTACCTTAATAATAAAAAAATCTTTTAACTTGGAATCTTATTCTATCGGATTTTTATTTTATTCTTGGAAAGACTATACAAATATAGCTTGCGTTAAGATTAACAATTCTGTGTTTCTAGATACAAAAAAGGAAAATGAGCTATCTGATTTCCACCTTTACTTTTCATCAGATAAGAAGACAGTCAAACACATTTAAGTGAACCATAAAATCGCTACAAGTGGATCCCCACATCCTAGTTTCTTAATGGATGTTTACACTGGAAGGCATTATTCGATAAAATAGATTATGTTCCTCATTTAGCCGTCTCTTTTATTTGTTCTACTCTGTCCCTCTCTCGTTTTGTTAAAGGGTTATTTGCTGTTCATGAATTCTGTGTTTTCCAGGTACCTAATTAACTATGTGAATGTTAAATTTCATTCAGAACTGTTAAGCGATTTTTGCGTGAAAGAGTAACAAGTATCCATCCATACATCCATACATACAAACTTTCGCATTTATAATATTAGCACGACTAGTGATCTCTTATGATTCAATTTTAAACTTTGCAGTTTTTATTACTATTTGATATAGTTATCTCCTACATAATAGTATTTAGTGTATCAAATTATTTATATATTTTTGAACAGTTTGGATGTATAAAAGAGATATTTTTTTAATAATTTAATAATAATGACAGTATAATATGGCTTCGTTTTGTACTACTGGTTATTTTTTTCTTAATTTGTAATATTGGTAATATTTCAAATTAAAAAGATACTAACCTAAATAAAATGAATAAAAATCGAATCGAACGAGCATTTCTCCAAACGCAAAGAGTGTCTTTTAATAGATTTATTTAAAATATTTTCTGTAGCTTTTGCCCGTGAATTCGTCTGCGTAAAATTTGTCCAATCTGCTTTTTCATCAATCTTCTCATTAACTTCCACCCTTTTAAAGGATAATTTCTGGGAATAAATTGAAGGTCCTTCATCGGAACTCCAACTATCGCCATACCAAATTTCATCTAAATTGGGTCAGCGATTAAAGCGTGAACAAGTAACGAACAGATAGACACCCTTTACCACAAATATGTATAATATTAGTATGAATATGGGTTTCTAAGCCATAGACTATTAATAAATTGGAAGGATGTTCATGAATTATAACTATATAGAATTATGACGTCAAAATTCCTGCAAATTTCAAAACAAACATTTGTCCAATCCACACCAATGTTGGCGAAAACTCACGAACAACCAACAAGTACGCAAATATTTGTTGGTTATGTTTTGTTTGGTAGTTACGAGACAATCGCGGTTCGTATTTCGTATTCATCGAGTTATTAGTCAGGTTTCAGGTACAGACGGGTAGTTTCTGGCCCATTATGTTCTTTGTGCAATCAACTGAAACACGTTGGTCGTTAGATAGCTAGACTGCTCTGTTTTCGCCGATAGTACATTTGTTTGAGAATAATTGTCATAGGTATTTCTGCCTCATTGGTCTTGTTGAACATCGATACGAAGACCACTGTCGAGCAAGAGGTTTTAGTTCGATGCCTAATACGAGCATAATGTTATTGGGTTTTTCTGTAAAATTCTCACTAGCAGCACGGAGTTGTGCCCGGTTAATGGCAATAGGCTCGCCCCCTATAACATGGGACCTAAAACATACCGGCGAAAAGTGGGTGTACATTAGTGCACCCAAGCCTAACCCTTCGGGGACGACAGGCGTATGAAAGGTATTTACATATATAACAATAGGGTTAACATGCTTAACGTGTTTACCAGGTCACCGATTCATTTCGATGGTAAAGAATTGTCACCAATCCATAGATTGACCTCGGCAGGTGCCGCTTAACTTTGCATATCATTTGACCAGCTTGCTACTCAATACAAGCCTCATAGTTAGCACATTGAAATAAAACAACTTTCCCGGATTTTATCGCGGTATATTGATATTATTCTAGCCAAACGTGACGTTTGCAATGTCAATAGTAATTAAAAATGTAGAGTAACTGTTAGTAGTTTTAATTAAATGTGTAATATTCACGCAAGTGTAAGAAATTAATATTTTAAGTAAAAGTTATTTATATTATGAGCAAATTAGTATAGTTTTCAAACTACACTTGATTGCTTCCAGGTGAGGGTTTTCTTATGCTGCATTTTTTACTCTATAATTGTAAAAGCCACATCTATACATTTGTGACTTTTTGACGTATTTTAAGTCAGATGGGATTTTCTTACATCTTCTTCTTACATAAAATAACATAAATAGTTGCGAAGTTGTGCCCTTTGAGCTTAAAGATTCTTCTATAATCTTGTTCCTAAAATTTTGCAAGCAAAATAGGCAGATGGGCCTTTTAATTCTGATTCCGAATATGTATATAACTCAAATAAAAAAAATGTTAGTTGTGCCCTTTTCCGTTACGACGGCAGTATCTATAGGCGTCCAGAACGCTAGAGGTACTACTCGTACGTTGCCACCCTGGTACATGAGTAGTTCAGTTTCATTTGCCCAGTAATTACACTGGCTGCATTACCATTCAAACTGGAACTTAATGATGTTAGTGAACGAAATGTTAGCGGCAGGACATTGGGTAATGGGGAATACTCCCAGGTAGAAGATGGAAATGACGACCCGTTTAGTTCAGCAGTAGTTAACGCTGCCTGCTGTGCTATGGATCCCGGTTTCGAATCCCGGTAGGGACTAATGTTTATGTGATGAGCATCAATATTTGTATCCGAATCATGAAAGTATTTACAAAAAATAAGTATATATGTAGTATTTCAACCATCTAGTATCCGTAACACAAGCCTCGTTGCTTACCACGGAACTAGATGGCTCTGTGTAATAATGTCCGGAAATATTTATGTAAATTGGAAGAGCGTTTTAACCGTATTTAGAAAGATAATTATTTTATGAATATAGATAAAATCTAAAAAGCATGTTAGTAAATAGAATTACTGGCTGTAAGGATTTTCCGCACCTAAAAAAAGGGTTGGCAACGCGCGAGCGACACAATTGGGGTAGCAAAAGTCCATCAGGTGAGCCGTTAGCTTGTTTGGTAAAAAAAATCAAGTAAGAGTAATGAACTCTGATCAACCTATTTGTGACAGTCTGGTGAAGTTTCATAATTACGTCATCGAAAAAATCTCTCAGGAATATAGGTTTACTCAAAATATTTCCAATCATCATTTGAGCATGTGATTAATACTTGTAGCTTATAGAAGTCAAGGCGCATGAAATAAACCTTCAGTTTATAGTCCAACCAGTCTGTAAATCTACATGTATAACTTCAAAACATCAACAAATTTTTAATTCAAAAGCAATTAATTCCTATTTTAATCACAATGTAGGATGTTTATGTATTATTACCGCGAGTGTGAATTTTAAACGTTTCAGATAAAACATTAGCTGAGATTAAATAAAACGGTGTGCTAAGTGACTCGCTGATTTTAATTAAGATAATTCTTGGAGACGTAAATCCACACTTATCTCCTCATAACATGTTTTCTGGCTTTGTTTACATGGATTTAAGTCTAAGAATAATTATTCCAAAAGCCTCTTAGTCTCCTCTCGAATAGAAAATTTCTTATATTTAAACTAGAATAACGATAGATTTTGATGATAGACTTTACTGAGAGAGAATAAAATAACCAGAAGAAAAAACTAAAATCTGAAATAATTTGTCATAATTATTATACCTCTACATGATAATGATAAGAGTCAAGATGACACTGTCTGGTGAATAGCAATAAACTCAGCTATCGCTATTAATACTAGGGACTTCGTATATTCCTAAATGCAAAATTAATTAATAATTATTAATAATTAATTATTATTAACAAAATGCACAGTATAAAAAAGATATTATGTTCCTTGAAGATGTGTGGTTTTCGAGAAAAAAGTCATAGTTCTCCGTTGGTGCTTCCAACCTATTATTATTAAGACTATAAACTTTAATTGCCATTAAAAGGTGAACATTTAATTGTTTAGAGCTATAAGTTTTTCATTTTATACACATAAAATGAACCCTAAGCTAAAATGAACTCTGACAAAAATTTGAAGCAATTAATTCTCAATAGAAAACTAAACCATTATTTAGTAAAAAGGTGCTTCAAAAAGTGCGCTAACGATTCGGAAAAAGAGCAAAACCACTGTAATAGACAAACACACATTTAAGTGCAGTCAAAGTAATATTTATTACACAATATCCGTACAAGGAGCACAGAGCACAGCGGTGGCGAGTAACACGACCACATTTATTGTTACAGCGGAGTGGAGCACAATCTTTAATCAGTCGCTCGAGAGTCTTAGCACTACTCACCAATTACGTGTTGTGATAGCAATTGAATTCCTTCGCTGCAATTCAAATTGAAATTTATTTATTGTGTGTCACAGGTGAAAGATCGTTCTTACAATCACTACATATTATAAAACAAAGTCCTCCGCCGCGTCTGTCTATCTGTCTGTTCGCGATAATCTCAAAATCTACAGCATCGATTTTAATTTCGTTTTCACGAATGGATAGAGTGGTTCTCGAGAAGGGTTTTAGTATATAATTTGTCAAGGTTTTGTATATATTGGCTATAATATAATGATATTTGTCGGAGGTGTCGAAAAAAATTAAGCTGTCTGGTAGCTTTCAACGAAAACGCTGCCTAAACCCTTTGAGATATAACAAAATGATGTATGATGGAATTTTGTATCTTATATAGATCTACAGAAAAGTCCGCGATGGCATATGTCTATATCTTAAGGATACCATACTATATCCATTTGAAT
Source organism: Craniophora ligustri (assembly GCA_905163465.1). NCBI lineage: Eukaryota > Metazoa > Arthropoda > Insecta > Lepidoptera > Noctuidae > Craniophora > Craniophora ligustri. Next base: position 2,952,156 of record LR990963.1, read on the forward strand.
ACTTAAAAAAATGAGCAATTATAAAGCGGTAATTATAGTATCCTTAAGATTAGACATATGCCATCGCAGACTTATAGGATTTTTAATCCCGGAAATCATCCCTTAAAAGGGAGAAACGGGGGTGGAAGTTTGAATGCCGATAAAATTAAAAAAATTACGCAGACGATATTGCGGGCGAAAGCTAGTATTTTTATATATAGCATTTTACATATTCCTATCAACACGTAATAGGAACCACAACATCAGAGTACTCCGGTGTCTGTCTCTGACAGTAAATTACACGCTAACGACACAACACTAATTGGTACAGCACTAATGTGTCGAACCTGAAAATATTGCAATGATTAAATTTATTGAATCGATGTTTGTTACTGTTTGTGAACGAGTTGATTTGGTGTTGGTTTACTAGGCTGTTATTTGCAGGCCTTTATACTTCATTTATAATCCAACTAAATTTCCATTACAACGACCTCTGAGAGAGAAATTTTTCGACTTATGCCATTTCTGATTTAACATACATACCATCACGCCTGTCGTCCCCGAAAAGTTAGGCAGAGGTGTACTAATGTACACCCACATTTCGCCGGTATGTTTTAGGTCCCATGTAATAGGGGGCGAGCCTATTGCCACTAGCCGGGCCCGAGTCCAAACTCCGAGCTGCCTCTTGCTCGCATTTATATATTCATTTGTTAATTCAAGGCTCATCAACAATCAACAACATTAAGACAAACATTGATCGATAAAGAAGTATATAGACAATTTTTTATGTCAATTAGACATTACAGTATTAATTGAACAAGATTCAATGAAATTAAAGTTCCTTTACTTCCATTATTTTTAGATTAGACGTAACAATCTCTCGACTATGGCAGGTGCAGTATAATTAGTTGTAGAGCGTACAATCTCTATTCTGTACGAAAATAAAGATATGCGTCATAAGGATGGTTTTCCACTGGCAAAGAGGAAAGAATCCGGCAAGAGAAAATTGTATCCATCGCAGCATAACATATTGTCAAGTTGTATCACTAACGAGACAAAATATTGTTATTTATATCTCACGTAGCGGTCGAGCCTATTGGTATTAATAGGGTACATAACCACAGCCAGGGTCATGGAAGAAGGTCTTCACGTACCCGTAACCCCGGTACTCATTGTTGAGGCGGAAAGACCCTGTGTGGGTTTAGTTGGTAGTCACACACTCTGGGTCGAGTCCAACATACCCCCGTCGTGTTCCCGGGCGACGGGAAGTTGATAGGTACAGCAAAAAAAAGGGTACATAACTAAATGCTGTACTCAGAATCCAGGTGTCCATCATCGTCCATAGTGGAATGAGGTAATGAAATTTTAATTACCTCCATATGATTCTCACTGTTGAATAAGCACCTTAAAACAGGATTTTTTAAAATAAAAATTATAGCAACCCGCTATTCCACCCGCTCAACGCGCGCTCCGGCACGATACCGGATTAATTATCGTAAACTCAAACCAGTGATTATTTATTTACCCTGAACAATCTCTCATAACATTGAATTTACCGTACCCGGACCATACCCGGACCATATCCGGGCCATACCCGGACCATACCCAGACCATACTCGGACCATACCCGGGCCATACCCGGACCATACCCGGACTATACCCGGACCATACCCGAATCATTATGACACAGCGCCATCTATTTCCTTCCGGAAGGGATACAATTTTGAAAGAAGAGAATACATATTTATTTTACACACATATACATCCATGACTCGGATACAAATGTTGACAGTCATCACACAAACATTAGTCTCTAATTTCCGGGGTTCGAACCCGGGACCCGTAGCATAGAAGGCAGCGTTACCTACCGCTGGACCAATCAGTTCGTCAAATACTTACTCTGTTGGTAAGAACCAAAAAAACCGTTTTTGTTTCAACAATTGGTTTATTTCTTATTTGCAATTTATTTGCCAGATAATTGGTTTACTAAAGCAATTTCTTTCGTTTCGCTGACTTCAAATTACTACAATGTATCCGTTACTAGTAATTTAAAACACAATATTATCTTTTGTATTCTTTCTAGTATCGCTCCTTATACCTCGCTTGCCCGAACGTATCGTATATAATAAAGTTTTTAATTTCATTTTATGCTTCATATTGAAACTTTTATATATCCAAGAAAAATATATAGTCTTTTTAAGAGTATTGCATTAGTTTTAAACTACAAATTAATATCAAGGAAGAAATGGAATGCATTTGCCATCATTTCATCATTATCATAATCACCGTCATCATCAACTTTTAGCCATTTCATCAGACTTAAGATAAGGTCTACGCTTCTAGGTATCACGTGGCTCAATCATGGGCTCTTCTCAACCAATCACTGCTAGACGTGCACTCCACACAGAACTCGGTTCTTTGAGAGATGTGACCGGACTTTTACCACTCCAGCTTTTATACTTCGAGCTATATCGATATTCTCAGTTCCTTGACGAATAATTTTGTTACGAATTTTATTGTTTTGAAAGAATCTGGCCATTGTTCGTCAAATATACACATTGTATGCTATAGTAAAACGGAAAATTGTATCGTATTTTTGTTCTTATAACCAGTTTTGGATTAGAGCTTCAGAGGTGGTTTGCGTCAATTATAATATGTTTTCTTGTTTATTTCAAGTACTATGGCAATGATATTGAAACATATGACACAATATCAAATGTTTATATGTATAATAACAAGGCAAACAGGTAAAATAAAAAAATCTATTAGATTCTTCAGTCCGTCAGTATGAACAAAACACAACTCCAAACATAATCCATTATGTATTGGTCAAATCTAAAACTCAAGTAGGAGTCCAGTCCCCCGAACTAGAAACAGATGTTCAAGCTGCTGTTCAGTGCACTTCAGATGAATAATTCCAACAAAATACGGGATTATGTTAATATTTGGAATCAGTGCGAACTATTTGCTGGTTGTTGTATATTTACGATAGAAAATAATGCAGTGAACTACGCGTAAATAGGCTAGGTGCTTTTTAGGTTTTTCGATGTGTAAACTATTATCAATAACCATACTTAAATTAAAGAAATTTACTAATTTTATCGAGCGGATTAAAATTATTCAAATAAATGATACTTCTCAAAATTTGAGAAATGATAGGAGATCGTGTACGTCCCGTCAATACTGATAATAATAAAAAAAAATAATGATATAGAAACGCTGGTACTTTGAGTTTGTTATATAAAGATTATTTGTTGATTTATAAAGGAAAAGTTCTATATTTTGAGTAGTAAAACTTTTTGGATGAAAGGTCGAAATTTTCGCAAAACCTTACTTGGACGCAAAGGCAAGTTTAGTTGACAAGTCAATAGTTAATACATAGTTGGAGTTTGTTCAACTCATTTTTTAAACTGCCATTAAAACTATCGATAAACAAACATGTAGCCATAGCAGACATCACTAAATTTCGAAACCCGTCTAATATGGCGATATAAAGTCGGAAAGCCCCGCCGCCCGTATCGCTAGCTAGCTGAATTGTACTGAAACACGAACCGTCATTTCGTATAGATGTCGCGAATTTAAATGACACTTCATTTGAAAGTTTAACAGATTAGATTTTACATTCTGTCGAATGGTTCAGTAATTCTCACGTACAGTTCACAGGATATAAAAAGAGGGTTGGTAGATACGCTTTGTGTTGATTCAACAACTCTATTAACTTTTAGAGCTTTGAAGGAGACAATATTCTATGGAGCATATGATATTTGACGGCCCGATTCGTGCATCTAATATTAAAAGCTAAGGCTGTAATGTGTGAGTGTTGAGCAAGGGACATTTTGTACATGAGTCCTGGATATTCCTGTGAATAATTTATATGTATTTACAAAAAAAGTAAAATATCTATATGTACCTATAGTGTATGAACCATCTAGTATCTCAAGGCTTGTTACTTAGCAACATGCAGTAGTGCTATCGTTATCCTCAGCTCTTTATAAATACAATCCAGTGATTGCGGTCTTTAATAATGAGTGAAACAAGTTTAATCCATTGAGAAGATTTGCATATTAACACTATTTTTTAATTCCCTGTTTAGGTTTTAGTCCATTTCTTAAACCACGTGACAATTGCCACTTTTCTGCGAACTAACCAAAATGCTAAAGCTTGAAGCAACGTAACTTAGTCAGTAGTCTAAAAAATAGTGCCGCTTCTTCCATTCGCCTGCAAAGTACACGAGGCAGCACTATATCCTAAAGCTACCTTAAAATATAATAACGTTTGAAGTATTTCTCCAATAGATAATACGAAGATCAGATTATGTTGAATCACGATAGAAATTCAAAGAAAAGGATCCTACCCTTTCATTTAAGTTGAATAAGGTAAAAGAAATTTCAGGAGCTTAAATAAGGTTGTCAAAAATGAGGAAGTTTATAAGAAAAACATTATGCAAAATCCTTTCCTTTAACCTAAATTTATTTAAAAAATAAAAATGTCATCGATGTTGCCGAATCAGAGAGAAAAATTAGTGTTTTACTTTAAAATAAGCGATACAAAAAGAGCTCGCTTAATTGAAAATTATCACTCACTGAAAACTGCAATTAAATACTGTTGAAATTTATGTATTCATCATATTCATGAGATAAAAAAATTGAACTATTTATTGTAATTATTTTATTCAGGTCATACCAATTTGATAACTGGATTTTATTCATTCTTCTTTGCATTATTGCAATGATTCAAGACTTTACTACATATAACAATTTGAATATAGAAAACAGAACTTAAATAAAATCCCGTTGAAAATGCAATTTCTTAAATGGAATGTTCAATTTTGGGACCACAACTTTCTGTAGACATATCCCAGTACAAAGGGGACACAAATTCAACAGGACAGGACAGGACGTGTTGTGGCAGGTCGTAACGCGTTGACCACAAAGTTGCAAATATATGCACGGATCTTACAGATCTGAATTTGAACGTTGAATTATATTACCTCATTGAAAACGAAACATCTGAATTCTGTATGCATTTGTATGCAAAATGAGGAAATCTTTTTCGCAGACATTGCCTGAATAACAATTGCTGATACATTTAATGAATAATATTTGGAATTTAGGTGCTTCATTGGAAAAAATGGACCATATGAACAGATTTTACCACAAATACGTCACTAGTATAGCTAAACATCATGCTATAGCTTTTGTGGTCAGTTAGGCAGAGTAGAATATGTAACCACAACCCGCAACGCGTCACCAAATGTATGCCAGGATTGTTTCATGCTACGGACGCATTCTATCATTGTTCACATTGTAGCTAACAGCGTTTTGAATAGGATTGAATTTAGATTTCAAAACGGCCCCAGATTGTCCCTTGGGGCAGAAGTTTTTGATATTTAATATTCGAAAACTATATTTGTAGCCTAAAAAGATTTTCTTAATCTTAAAATAAACTTTAAACTTGTGTATATTTATATCAAATTGCAATATATTGGATCAGCTGATGACAGTGTAGTTGGCAATTAGAAGATCGATAAAACAGGCCAAAGGCGGGAGTTAAGCCGAAATAATTTCTGTAGATAATCTGAATCGATTCGTCTGATTATGATATTATTATTTTAGTGGTGTGATCAGTGGACTGTGAAGTAAAAGTTTTAATGTCAAAATATAACAATTTGACTATGAGTTATCAAAGTTGCGTGCATATTTATCACATGAAGGCGAGAAAAATATCGTTAGGCAACCTGCATTCCAGAGAAATGTTATCGATGGCGTGTGAAGTCTTTCAACACCACTAGCGCGGTGGGCTCAAATAAGAGGAAACCAGCAGTGGTACAGTAAATGAGTTTATAATGACGATAAAAAATACTACTTCAAGATATAACACGTTTCAAAATTACTAATCAGTAGAAAAAGAGGTCCATCCTGTAAATATATCGAATTTAAATTCAAATGAAATCAGTTTTAAGGATAAATTGTGCTCCTAGATTAAAACAAAGCTACTAACGTGAACAGTTCTGCTGCGTTAAATTGCAGTGCCATCGGAAATGGTATTTAAACAAATATCAGCGGCTATCTGGTTATTTACATTGAGCCCGGAATTTACACAGTTGTTGCAACCATTTGGATAGTTACCTAGTGCTAATTTAGTTTTTTATAAAGAGTTATTTATAACACAGATTAAAAAAAAATAGGACTATAAAATCAAAGGCCAATTAATGTCTCAAGACAAATTCACATTACGACACTTGTGGCATGAAAGTAGTTCCGTGACATTAATTTCATCAACAATTTCACTTGAATTAAATTCAATTAACCTCCTGAGTACTGATGTTCTAAATTTAGAACAATCAAAATTATTAAATATTTTACCGAAGTGAACCAGTTTAGTATCAAGTTTTTTACGTGAAACGAAGCGTTGTCATTTTTAGTTCATTTGAAAAGAATATCTCCCCCCTTCGTCCCTTCTGTCAAACCGGTCACGGCGTTACAACATCAAGAGCCGCTCCCGTCGGGTCGACGAGGTAAGCAAATCCATTTGAATCATATTTTTTTTTGCTATCTGATATTTTTTTAGAGTTTGTACACGCTAACTAATGTTTGTACTGCAACGACTCACAATTATTTCACTGATACACACAAATAAGCTTACTCCATGATTCAATTACTATCAATGTCCTTAATTTAGTACACGAGGTTCCTACACAGTAATTTTGTAGTGGATGGATGTACTTATTTTAGAACATTCGCTCTCAACTATGATTTGCTTTTTTGTTTCAGTGATGAATGAAGATCAAATTCTTGATGAGCTAGACAGAAGTGAGGGTGAATTTAGTGCTTCTGATGATGACGATCTATATGAGCTACCTGAAGTACGGCCCAATTCCAATTCTGTTGACTATAATAGCTCCAAATCGATCCATCTATTAGATGATTATTGAGTATTATTCACACCATCAATTTCATCACCAACGCTTTCATCATCTTCATTGATTCGGGGGCAACGGGAGTCCAGAGTAAGAAGAGGGCAATCTTCAAGCAGAGGCGCAATTTTGAGACTGATTAGAGTCAATTAAACAAATATATTTCATATAGAAAGTTAATGTTAAGTTTTTGATACTTTATATGTTATTTTTGTTGTTATTCTTTCAAAAATTTTGGAAAGAGCCTTTGTTGTGATTAAAAACCAAAATATTAATAGTTTAAGTGTCAATTATACGTCAATAACAGAGCAAATAGTGATTATTGCAAATAAATATAATTTTAAGCATCACTTGTTTCATTTGATATAGGAAACAAATATCCTAAATTAAGTACATCAAAAATTCATAATCATAGTTATATAAAACTGATGTCCTAAATATAGGACATCGCGAAAAGTCAGTTTTCCATGTGTTAAAATTTTTATGTTATTTTTCCTTACATCTTTATCATGAAAACATATAATATTGTAAAAATCACGGCAATAAGCCACAATATCATACCCTCGGACTCAGGAGGTTAAACGATGAGTTTTACAAATAATGGATCGAAAATCGACTCATGTATTGTAAATTTGATGTTAAATAGTTTACAGTCGTAAAATTGGTTAAAATATTATTATATTATGTTATAGGTAAGCAAGTATATCGTCACTACCTATATAAGTTGACAAACTTAAATTTAACTGCTTTTGATTGGGCCTATCACAGTCCACCGCTGGACTTAGGACTCCCCCAAACTGCGCCATAACACTCTGTCCCCTTTCTTAATACAGTATCAAATGCATATATTTTTGAATTATATACGTATATTACACAACTACATTTTCTTAACAATGCAATTAAGTAGTACCAATAATAATAAAAAAGTTTACAAAATGTGTCTTTAATTTCCTTCACTAAATACTTTACCCGAGTTTCCTGTAAGTTCCGTCGACAAAGATAAATGGTAGGTAAGGTTTGCATCCAGATAGTGTAATAAACTTTTGTTCATGATACTACCTCCAAGTTTCTCCGTGTTTTCCTACAGTTCAGGTAAGACTATATAAATTCTTAGTCTCCATGAATTTCTCCAAGCTTTTTCGGTCTTGTCAGCATTTTAATTCTTTAAGTAAAATTTTCTCGGAGCTCTTTGTGCTTCGTTTTTTTATTGTACAGTTTTTATTTGCAAGCTACTGGATATGGGTGTATTTTTCGTTTATTCTTAGAAGTGCGAGGTTCTTTGTAAATAATATTTTTTATGAAAGCAGTTTGAATATTTTCATAACACTGCACAAGATATTGTTGCTGTGCCAGTAATTTAAAAATTGAAAGTTGTGAAAAGAATAGTTAAAAATATTATGGTTTTATATTATTTATTTCTAAATATGTGTATAACTTTCGTCTGATATTTTGAAAAAAAAGATCGCCTATTGCTTTTGCCTAATGATAAAGATAATATACTATAACTTCAATAAATGTATAATGTATGTGAAAAAAAGAAAAATTACATTTTCCCACATCGACAGATAAAGAATTTACTACCAGATGTAAAACGACATTTAAAATCTTATTTATCCCCTTCAATACTTCAAAAGACAAGAGAGAAGAAACTTTTATCACAACCCTCGAATCAGATAAGCCTTCGTGACAGTTAAATGAATGTCTTTATAATTATGTCCACAGATTCTCCTCCGATTTACTCCATAAAATAGACTCGCTTTAAAGAGTAAAAAATATCCCTTTTTTATATTAGGAGCGGGGACAGAAGAGTAGGTACTTATTTATTGAGAGATTATTTCTTTCACAGGTATGCTTGTAATACATGGCAGATATTGAAGTTCCGAGCTACTGCTGAGAATTTATGCTAAAAATCAATAGCTAGGAAGAGAAGCTAGAAGAGCTAGGAGCTCATGCTCACCAAGCGTTCTAGCAATCGGTAGATCATTAAAGTAGTCTCGAAAAAAATAATACATAATAAATAAATTGTTCAAAAGCTGTGGTAGCCTAGTGGTGTGACCAGTGGACTGATGTCAAAGGTCTCGGGTTCAAACCCAAGGCACGCACCACTGACTTTTCGGAAGCTATGTGCGTATTTATCACAAGCTCAAACGGTGAAGGAAAACATCGTGAGGAAACCTGCATGCTTGAGAGATTTGTGTCGATGGCATGCGAAGTCTGCCAACCCGCAGTAGGCTAGCGTAGTGGACTATAGCCTAATCCCTCTCAAATGAGAGGAGACCCGTGCCCAGCAGTGGGACGTTAATGGGTTGATGATGATGAAATAAATTGTTAGTTTCAAATAAAACCTCACTTGTTAAATTACTTGGTGTGTTGAGCATCATCGTCATCGAACATTTCCATGCGCTATATGATATACCTCTGTGAGTTTTCACTACTATAGGCAGTCCTCTAAGACTAACCTGCACGTTTTTTTTTTCCTACATAACTTATATAAGGCCCTATTTAGGATTTAGGAAGATACTAAAATTAGTTCAACCAACAAACAAAAGTTTATAAATCAAAATTATATTTTATCAAAAACAACATCATTTTGATGCTAGATGTAAGTAACGTCAATATATGTAAGTAACGACCGCAAAAAAAACATCTGAACCGCTAATAGCACGTAGGGCCAAAAAAATGTATTCGTTGATACAAAAAGTCTAATTTTAGTATCCACTTAGCTCGGTCTAGACGTGGGTGAGGCTTGCAGCAATAAACTTATTTTTATCACAATATAACCATAGTGCAGACAGAAAAGAAAGTATATGCTTTACGGTACCCTAAAAGCGTAGCAAAACGCTATACAACTGTGCTTTTTTGAAGAGTGTGTTACTTTGGATTTTGATAGGCATGCAGCCACAAACTTAAATGTACCACTATAGAACCATAGCACAAACAAAGATGTAAGTTTATGTCTTGTATTAACTTAAATACTACTTGAAAACGTAATAACCTATAGCTATGATAGCTATACGCTATAACGATATGCTTTGTGAGTGTAAAAAAATTGCAGCTAATTTTTTTCTAAGACAACTAGAAAAATCGTTTTAGAAATAGTTTTTTAAGAAGCAGCTCAAACAATTAGACGAGGTACTGCGGGTATCTTAAGGTTTTATGTTAAAAATGGGGGATAATGGTTTTTCTATACGGAATAGTACTCATAATATGAGTTTATTTGAGCTATGTCTTTATAGGCTTCAGCTAGAATATTATTTTTTGCACATACTAAGACAGTTTTCGAACTATTCTTTGACTTACTTGTCTGATTATACTTTGACAAAGACTTAAGTATAACAAACAACGTTCAAGAAAAAGACGTGTAATTACCTTAACTTTAGACGAAACAGGTGCATTCTTAGAAGCTGAAGCTGAGGCTTTTCGTGATTAATGTATTGCATTTAAGTTGTTTTACTAAAAATACTTAATAATTATGATAATTTTGTACTCGTCATTCAGTTGTTCCATAAAGTTAATATTTTTATTATTCTAAGGACCAGAGAAACTATTATCACATTGACTATCAAGTCATTGGTTCGAAGCCAAGGGATGTTTTAAGTTGAGTTTGGAAATTTTGTAATCATATGCGAGTTATAGGTAAGTAACCGTATATTTTGTATACTAGCCTTACCCTACCTATCTTACTTACCCTTTATATCCTACCTACCAAATCTACCTACTTTTTGCTCTCACAATAAGTATTAAAGCAGTATTGTAATAGAGGTCTTTCATTTTAGGAGATAGGATAAAGTATTACTATGCTTGTAAGAAAATTTAATGCGAAAACAGTAAATAAATCTATGATGATGACACAGGTTCTATAGAACAACTCTCTGACAAGTTATACTTTGTAGTACCACAGAAAATCGAGTATATACATACATACGTTGTTGTTTTATCGATCTTATTTTCGTCATACATATATCTAGTACAAACAGCTGAAATTACTTGGGTAAAAAGTTAGAAAATAATGTTCATTAATATCATTCTTGCAAAAATTGGCTTTCATTTTACAATATCACCAAAAAAAAAAGACACAAAACATTTCACACAATAATATCAAGGAAAAAAAATTAATACTGGCCTCCAGAAAGCTAATAAAAACCTTTATACTAGTATTTCTTTCTACATACTAAGATCATAAATCTGAAAAAAAAACGACCTACACACGAAGTTTCAATAAACGACCATACACAAGTATTCGTAACATGTAAGGGCGATATGTGTGCAGTAAGCCTAATAGGAAAAGTTAGAAATTGCTAAAGTTTAATAGGATCTTTAGGTATTGTGACACTTTAGTACCAGCGAAACTGTTAAAGTGCTTTTATTGCAATTATAGGGGCTTCACGTCTCGTCATTGGTCGTAAATACTCAAAGACTTTGAAGTGCTTGTTCGCTAGTTTTATTTGAGTTTTTATATCTTGTAAACACATTTGAATTATATCAGTTTTTACAGATTTTCTTATTGGCTGCGAATTCATTCCCACACTATAGAATTAATGTTTTCGGGTACTGTGAGGTTGTAAAGGAATTTCATACCACGCACAATCAGGCTGTGGAATTAACTACCTATCGAAGTTTTCCCAAATGACTACATGAGGTTCTTCAAAAAAGGATTGATTGGGTTTTTACAGGGTCGGCAACGCGCGAGTAGGTACAGGACTAGTGTTGCAAACGTTCATAGGCTACGGTGACCGCTTACCAACAGGCAAGCCCTAAAATTGCTTGCTACCCGTGTGGTACAAAAATTAATAAAACTCATTCTTAACAGAAAGATCAGAAAAAACGATGAACTCATATTGCATACATTGTCAGTTGGAAATATTGGATCCAATGAACCATTGGATTCTGGATCAATGAATCCAAATTGGTACATTGAATCCAATGAACCATTGGAAGCTGTGTAATTATAACATCTACTACCTATACACCTAATAGCGTAGCCAGCCCCTAAACATTGAATTTACTCTCGCTAAAAAAAAACAATGTTATTTCAATACAACTTTTTTTTTTCAGTTTATCGTGGCAGGTATATTAATATCAGTTAATCCGTAACTATAACTGCTGTAAAAGATCAGAAATGTAGGGATTCAATAACATACCGCGATGAAATACATACAGACTAGTTTTGTTCAAATGCCTAGTAATTGCTTAAGTGTATATAGTATCACGAATTGGTAAGTATAATGTTATTCAAATCAACAATGCCGATAATGCAAACTGATATAAATATACTCCCAGTACAAAAACACCTCGACCTAGATTTATAATTTGTACTTCTCAAAGTGGCAGTGAATGTATAATTTTCAAAAATACCAAAAAAATAAAATCCCTCTTTTACTTTTAATTAACTCAAGCACAGACCTCACAAGTCATACATTTTAATTAAATAAAATCATAAAAGTGTTAATTACTTTTGTGCTTGTCTTTCCGTACAGATATGCTTACCTGCTCGTTTCGTAAAGTTTCAAAGATCAGATGAACCAAGAGTTTTACTAACTTATTAATAAGTTGAAGTTTTACATTTCCGTGTTAGAATTTTGTAAGTTTCATTAATTATCTGTGTTTACTTAGCGAACTGAGGGTTACTTGAGTTTTGTGTTTCACAGTTGATTTATTAATAACATACCTTAAGTACATGAAAATTTTTATTATTTTACTTCGGCTAATTAAATTCATCCGATCTTCATAATACAAACTTGGTAGGTGATGTCAATCACAGGTTCTTTGAGAAGACGTAAAACACTTTTTTTTTCTGTTTCGATCTTGAGGCACGCGTTCGCAAATGACTTAAAATAGTTATCATCTGGAGATTTACTCAATTGTGTATTTTTGGGTATCGTAGCCTATTTCATCGCAAAAAGAGAGACCCGTGTCCGGCTGGTATAGTTAACATGAGGTATGTATAGGTACAATATTTTACATTTCAACCGACAAAGATCCTCCTCGTGGTCGTACAGTGCACCTGCCGAGCAAGCAGTTTTGGGTACAATTCCCGGGTCGAACAAAGTGTTATTCGATTTTTCTATGAAATTCTCAGTAGCAGCTCGGAGTTTGGATTCGAGTCTGGTTAATGGCAGTAGTCTCGCTCATTAAAAACATAACGGCGAAAAGTTGGTGTTCATTAGCACACCTCTGCCTAACCCTTCGGGGACGACAGGCGCGATGGTATGTCAAAAAGATCAACCTTTAAAATACATGGAATTAAAACCTACGACTGATATAGAAGGCTTGACTAAATGACAAGTTTCGGAACTAAAAATAAAATATATCAATAATTCTCTACTAAATCATCCCCCTAACTCCACAAAATCCTCTTTTACCCCCAGGAAACTAACACAATATAATATTTTAATTCGATCTAACGTTATTGAATTCCTTCAAAGAAATTCCTGGAAGCAATAAAGGCATTCTTTGGCGCAATGCCATTCTCAAAGTACCCGGCGTACCAGTACCACGTCCCCACTTCCTACTACGTTGATTTTTATTTTCAACTACCCGCATTTTATAGTAAACAGCACAAGTTATTAGTTTCTTAGTAGTTTGAAATGAAGAATTGTATGTCTAACAGTCTAACAATTATAAAAACAGGCAACGACAATATTGTTCAGTACCATTTGTCAAACAATTTTTTTTTGTTTGTGGCATTGCCAATCTTTCGCATTTCTTATGGATAGTATATACAACAGTATATGGTCTTTCCAAACCATTACGACCTGGGAACCTTCAAGAAGAGAGCACATTCTTTCCTGAAAGGCTGGCAACGCATCTACAAGCCCTCTGATATTCCAGGTACCTATAGACGGCGGTGATCACTTACCATTAGGTGAGCCTCTTAATTGCAGACCCATTTTTTGAACACTTGTCAACTTTTACTTATGTTAATCTTTATCTATAGACGCCATTTTTATTAAATGATGTCTTTTACAGCCTGTAAATGTTAATTTGACTGCATTCTTCTCGTATTTAGTTTAAACGGTTTTTATTGATCCATATCGACTGTGCCAAATGCTAAACAAACTCGCTTAGTAAATATACCTAGTATTTAGAAGTTGACAAATACATAAATAGGTGTTTTCTTCCCTGATATGATATGTAGAAAAGAATATAGAAACGTGTTCATTAAGTCTGTAGTAATTCGAAATAATTAACGATAACGAACGAGTTAGCGACATAACATCAGGTGCATAGCCTGTATAGCATGTTTGGTCGAGACGGTCTAGTTATGCAATATGTAATCTTCACGAATCAACAGTCGATGCGTGCTCACGCCGCGTGCTCATAACGGTTCATTATCGTATAAAAAAGTATATATACCTATATACTTTTTTATACGATAAAAAAAAACAAAATAAAAATTCGGACAATGGTCCAATATGCCTAAAATTACTGGCAGTTATTGGACACAGGCTTCAAACATTGTTGGCATATTGGCCGTTCACAATTGACGCAAGCATTGTTAGAGTTCTATTTTAGGTAATGTGGACAGACTTGACATCCAGTTAAGTGGATCAATTTCCCGAGTAAAAAAGTTGGAAGAAAGTTTTGGAAGTAAACGTTTTTCATCGCCACATAGGCCTTACCTTAGGCCTCGTTATTCTCGTAGTTTGGCAATGTGCTGATTGTATGAAACATTCTTAAATATATTTACCACAGCCCATGTTGTTGTTCGTAATTGAGAAGAGATTTTATGTAGGTACTAGCTAATTCCCAAGCCTTTGCACCCCCGTTTTACCCACTTAGGGGGTGAATTTTCAGCAATCTGTTCTTCGTTGTCCTTATACTGACTTATTAGGTCACTTAGCGGATTGTAAGTTGGAGTGATATAACCTATTCATTGGGTTTTATTCTAATTAGTCAAAAATGTTATTGGGTTTTTCCATTGAATTTTCAGTAACAAATTGGATTATGCCGCCTGATGGCAATAGGATCACCCATTATTACAATACATGTTCTGTATGTAAGTGTATGTACAAAAACTATATTTACTAATATAATTGCTTTTAATGGTTTTTCTTACTATTTGCCAACAAAAACGTCCTCATATTACTTTAGATCCACCCCTCTCGATAAAAAATCAACGCCAACATTACTTATATTGAAATTAACGGATTTTATTTTACACAAATTTGGAATCCCACTTCATAAAGTAATGACATCCGAAAATCTCCATTAACCCAAATGAATGTACAACATACTTTGACACGACACGACAGAGCACGTAACACACGTTGTCGAAGGCGAGCACGGCGCCATCTGCATAATTAAATTGAATTTACATCAAGAGTCTATTGACAGAGGCACCTTCCTACTTATGTATGGGGTAATTAGGACCTTTTAACATAAGCCCGCCAGCATTTAGTGTGGTTCACGAAATTTTAATGTTGGTAATGGATTTTTGTTTTGTGATTTTAAATACCTATGGGATTTTGCTAAGCAGATGAATGCAAATTCTTCTGACTGCAGTATCCTACTTTAGTAATGAAAAGGATCGTAACAACGACTTCAAAAGTCTGGCCCTCTACTTTATGCCAAAGTGGAGGGCCAAAGTTAACTTACATCTCCAATTTTCTCCAACTTTGAAAAAAAAAGCGTCTCAACAAATAGTGCAGTAAATGCGTTGACGAATTTATTTTAATCAGGTTTGAAATCGCGGCATTTTCAGATTGATTAGGTTTAAATTTCATAAAAAAGCAGCAGAATTAATTAAAATTATATATATAAAATTATTTATAATACCGTTGCCTAATATGGAGACTAGGACATTTTGTTCATATAAAGAAACTAAACAATTAATTCAAAAAGTACTTAGTTAATAACAAGAGTACTTTGTTATAAACAAACTACTGAGGTACTCATACATGAAACTATTTTAACACACAAAGCATGCGTGAAACACTATATTGTTTCAAAATCCACTAGCAAACATAATGACTGAACCAGGTTAACCACATTCAAGAGTGATTTACCAGCGCAGCATACAGAAACAAAACACATCAAAATTAAACCGCTTTCAAAACAAACGCTATCTTGATCCCCAGTCACATGTTCCCGATAATTTATTCCCAGGTCGCATTTAGCACCCAATAAATTTATCCGTTGTCAAATAAAGCCGATGGCAACTAGATTTATAACGGGCGGTAGTTGGACGCTTACCTTAGCGTTTTGTTGCTCAAATTATTCTTAAGCAAATAGTAGGTGTTTAAGTTTTATCTTAGACGTTATTAGTGTTGAATATCGAATTTCAAATCTCAAAATGAAATAACTTGAGGCTATAAAGAATTTCCATGGAGGAAGCGTGCGGTGATGATGACGTGAGTTCCATAATTTTTAACCAACTTCAAAAAAAGCTTGTTTTATGTTGTTACCTTATAACTTTCGACTAGGTGAACCGATTTAGATCTTTTTTTTAATTTTAATGTTGGTCCTTTCTGTGTGGTCTCATTTCATTTCAATTTGGTAAAGTTCTGACAATCGAAGTCGGTTTTTTTCGAGAGAATTATTGATTACCCAAAAAGTGCTCAACGCGCCTAAAGAAGTTTTCACTTCAAAAAGTTTTAAATAATGTTTTACGAGCAAACAATATTAACATCAGCTAGTGTGAGTCGGGTGCCTTTGAAATCACATCTGTCAGCATAAATTTGCATTAAACTGATTGGTTCTGAACACAAGAGCATTGTGAGATTACGTAAGCATACGTTTTCTTGCGATGGTCTTATAAACAAAGCGTATTCACTGGTTTCTCATTTAAGCCAATATTATTATTACCAAAGTCTGCCCGTGATCATGGAACCCCTTCAGGGTATTTTTGAATTAAAATACCATCAATATATTCAGCGATAAAATCTATGATTTTTAGTTTCATTCTGCTTTGTTATTAATCTCTATTTATTCCTTACGAAATGTTGAATAATAAAAGTTTATAGTCTTTTTTTTAAATCACCGTCTTTCCTTTCCAATCTATCTCCATACCAAATTTCACCTAAATCGGTTCAGCGGTTTAAGCGTGAGAAGGCAACAGTCACACATATTTTTTTAATAATATTTATGAATATTAATTATTAACGTTTGACCACAATCTCATCACTCAAATAAAATTCACTGGTCAATTAAAATACATAATTATATGTATTTGTTCGTTTATGAAATAAATAAATCTAATTAACTATCCAATTAACAGCGCTAATACGAAATATTGGATTCCAATCACTCAGATATATGCATGCATTTGAATTGATGAATCAGAATTAGTTAAAATGAGGTACTAATCACTAATTGTCGACTTTTTATTGTAGGAAGGTATATCAACCCCCATCGATTTCCTGGAAAGGGTTGATATATGCTGTTTCTTATAGAAACACTGAAGCTCTAGGGCGCTCAAAATGAAACCAATAGATTGGATAACAACCTGGTTTACTTCTAGTTTTTACAAAGGTATTATTAAAATTAATCTAGCAGAGCTATAATATTCGTGGCGTCTAATGCTAGGTGATATAAAAAAGTAATAATAGGCGGTATAATTTTTTACAAGTAAGTGACAAAATTTTCTTAGTACCGACACAAATAAAATTTAAAATAAAAGAATAACGATCAGTCACGCGTGCAACAATGCTATAGTAATCCTGTTAGGCGCGAACATCCTCCCCGCCGTTAAAAGCCTGACTTTTAACACTCCACCAGGTGCTCGGTGACTGGTAACGGGCAGAGTCGTGTAAAGGGTCTCCGGAACGTTCCTCGGGTGGTTTTCACATCTGCTACGCGACACACGCCGTCAGGACCAGAGAAGAGTCTACTGATGCGCCCCATGCGCCAGCTCAGTGGTGGAAGATTGTCCTCGTTGAGTAGCACTAGGTCCCCAACTCGTAGCGGAGTATCATGAGTGCGCCACTTCAGCCTCTGCTGCAGCTCAGCCAAATACTCGTTCTGCCATCTTTTCCAAAAGTGTTGGCGTATCTGTTCGAGACGCTCGTAGCGTCTTAGATTGGTAGTTTTTCTGTCGACGAGGTCAGGCGAAGGCAGAGCAGTCAGCGGCCGACCAAGCAGGAAGTGCCCTGGGGTGAGGAAGAGAAGATCATTTGGGGAAGAGGACATAGGACAGAGTGGTCGACTATTTAAAATGGCCTCGACTTGAGCAAACAATGTGGATAACTCCTCAAAGGTCAAATGCGTATTGCCCATTACACGCCTAATATGAAATTTAGCCGATTTCACCCCGGCCTCCCAGATACCACCAAAGTGAGGAGCGTAAGCAGGAGAGAACACAAATTTAATTCCTTCTTCACTTGAAAAATCAGTTATTGCAGAACGATTGTATTTCAAGAAGCTGCCAATATCTTTAGCCGCAGCAACAAAATTACGCCCATTGTCACAAAATACTTCACTGGGTTTGCCACGGCGTGAAATAAATCTACGCAACGCTAAAATAAACGCCTCCTTTGAAAGGTCGCTTACGGCTTCCAGGTGGACACACTTATACCTTAAACATACAAAAATACACAAGTAACATTTTGTGACTCTTGAACCGCGCCCCTTCCTATTCGAAACAAAGAATGGGCCGGCAAAGTCTATTCCTACACTGCGAAAGGGAAAGTCCACCGTAATACGCTGTGAGGGCAAGTTCCCCATTAAGGGCGATAGGGTCTTGCCCTTGACCTTTCTGCATTGAACACAATTGTGCACAGTTCGCCGTGCAAGACGTCGACCATTGATAGGCCAGATGTACTCCCGGACGCTTGCGAGGAGAAGCTGTGGGCCAGCATGCAACTTATGTATGTGCTCTCTTTCAAAAATTAATTTAGTAAGATGATGTGACGAATGAAGGAGTATAGGATGCTTACTGTCGAACGGTAGCGTTGAAGCGTCTAAACGGCCTCCTACCCGTATCAAACGATTTACATCTATAAAAGGTGCGAGTGCTAAGATATTGGACCTTGAACTAATAGGTTTGTTTTTACATAATAAACCGTACTCGACAGCAAAAGATTCTTGTTGTGCTATACGGCAAAGAAGGTGAAATGACTCTTGTAACTCTTGTACACTAAGAGCTTCTAAATGCTTAGACTTAGGATTGCGTATATTGTGTACAAATCGCAGTGCATAAGCATACACCCGTCTTAATGTATTTAACTTAGAATAATTAGTAAATGGAATTATTATGGAAACATTACCTTGAACGTTGATTATGGTGGATTTAATTTCAGGTAAGTCATTTGTTTCCTTAAAATTCTTAGATAAAACAGGCCAAGAACACTCCTTCAATAAAAGAAAGCTTGGTCCTGACCACCATAAATCAAGATTCTTAATTTCCTCGGGATAGACTCCGCGTGAGATGAGGTCAGCAGGGTTGTCTGAAGTAGGTACATGACGCCACTGTGAGCTCTTGGTTAATTCTAATATTTCAGCAACTCTGTTGGCTACAAAGAGTTTCAATTTTCTACAACTAGTATGTAACCAAGTGAGAACAACGCTAGAGTCGCACCAATAAAACTTGCGCTCTATAGGAAATCGTAGCGATTGGACTACAACATTACATAATCTAGAAGCTAGCACAGCGGCACATAACTCTAATCGGGGTATTGTGCATGCCTTGACAGGGGCTACCTTTGACTTAGAGCATAACAGATTGACGTGCACATTACCTGCTATGTCCATAGATCTTATATAAATACAAGCGCCATATGCTCTCTGAGACGCGTCACTAAAAGAATGTAATTCTGTTACAACGGGAGAATCACACAGGACTTGCCTCGGTATTGTAATTGTACTTAAATGAGATAAGTTGTTATAAAATTTATACCAAGCCTTTTTTATTTCATCTGAAACAAGATCATCCCAATCGACCTTGTCGAGCCATAACTGTTGCATAATCAATTTAGGAATTATTAAGCAGGGACCAACAAAGCCAAGTGGGTCAAAAATTTTAAAAGACGTTGATAATATGTGGCGCTTAGTTATGTTATTTTTGCTACAAGGAATATCGAACGCATAATGAAAGTGATCTGCCTTGGCATCCCATCCTAAGCCGAGGGTGCGTGCGGACTCGCTTATAACCAATGTATCTGTAGAACTCGCGGAACAAGATTCTAAAACGTTACAAGAATTTGATCTATACTTGCGTAAATTAAAACAACCTGCCCTTAACGCCTTGGATACAGATTGTTGAATAAGTTTTAGTTCATTTTCAGAGTTACAACCGGTTATTAGATCATCTATGTATAGGTCATGCTGGATAATTGTTTTAACGAGTGGGTCTGTGCACTCCTCTCCCAACTGCCAAAGACACCTCGTACTTAAATAACTTGCGCTTGCAAAGCCGTAAGTCACAGTGTTCAATTGTAAAGCCTGGAGTGGCTCATGCTCATCTTCTCTCCACAAAATAACCTGAAGGTTCCGATCCGACTCGTCAACTACAATCTGCCGGTACATTTTTTCAACGTCAGCAGTGAGAATGTATTTGTAGTGACGAGCTCGAATCATAATGGAGAAGAGAGAGTCTTGGATTTGAGGCCCAATCATTTGCAAGTCATTAATAGATAAACCGGAGGATGTGGGAGCTGACGCATCAAAGACCACTCTTATTTTAGTAGTCTCACTGTTTTCTTTAAATACAGGATGATGCGGCAAAAAATAATATAAATTAGAGTTAGCATTATCAAGTGAAATTTCAGATAAGTGACCTAATTCAGCGTACTCTCTTATAAAATCTATATATTGCGATTTAACATTAGGTTGTCTCCTGAATCGTATCTCTAGGTTATAGAATCTTCTCTTGGCCATATTATATGAATCACCGAGACGGTCTGGTGAATGAATTAAGGGCAACTTGACACAAAATCTGCCATCATTTAAACGATAGGTGTGCTGCAAGAAGTGCATTTCACATGCCCGTTCGCTGTCAACAAGATAAGATTTTGGTGGAATTTCCTCCAACTCCCAAAACTTATTTAACTTATACTCAATTTTATCACCTTGTAAAGTATTAGTTAAAATATGATTGCACTCAACTGAGTGTTCACTGTGCTTAGTTTGCCTTGGAAGCAATGGCAACGAACCTCCAATTAACCAGCCTAGCCTTGAGCTATGCAACCTAGGAAGACTAGGACCTAGAGATTGCTGCTCACATCCAATGATGTCCCAAAACAAGTCGGAACCTATGAGTATATCTATGTGAGAGGGTTCATAGAATGTAGGATCCGCCAAATGTATGTTAGCAGGAATTTTAAATAAACTAATGTCTATGTGTGTATTAGGCAATGAACCTGTTAGCTGAGCCATTACATAGAAATTTGAAATAACATTAAATGATGTATTTCTAGATTTTATTTGTGCAATACAATATTCAGTAATCGTCCCTGAATTATTGTTGCCAAAACCAATGACATTTGTAGACTTAATAGTGCAACATTCTAGAGATAATCCTTGTTTCAAATCGCAGGTTATAAAGGATGATTGACTACCACAATCAAGCAGAGCACGCACAATTTCTGAGTTATTCGTTCTAGGATTTACAATTTCTATGAGGGCAGTAGATAACAGGGCATCATTGACACGCTTATTCGTAAAGGTAACCAACGTATCGCCAGTTCCGTCAACACCACAAGCCTTGTCCTCAGTAGTAGCAGGAAGATGCAACATAGTGTTGTGTCTCTTTCTGCACTCAAGACAAGGGCTAAAACGACATTTGCGAGAGACATGACCAGGTTTTAAACAGTTCTTACATAATTTTAATATGGAAGCCTCCGCTATACGTTCACCTATACTCTTTGACTTGAATGACGGACAATCATAAATTTTATGGTCATCTGCATTGCAACATGGACAAGAGTTGCATGAGGGCGTAGCCCTTTGATGTTGAACATTATTATTATAATTTTTTGTACAACTATATGATTTAGTGTGTGGACGTTCCAATTTAGTAGCAGGAGAAGCGTTGGAGCGTTGTTGGCTATGAACAGGCTTAGTGACGTTATCGGATTTATTGCGGTGCAGTGACTCAAGGATGGCTGCACGCTCGTTTAAGAACTTATGAAAATCCTTAAGTGCAGGTGTATCACTGGACATCGCATTACGGTGTTCTTCCCATTTCACAAATGTGTTATTGTCCAACTTAGAAGCGACTAAATGAATTATGATTACATCCCAATGCTCGGTAGCTTGTCCCAAACTGGAAAGCGCACGCAGGTTCTTAGTCACGTGATCCACCAAGAAGCGCAGCGATCTTTCCGACTCTTTATTTATAGAATTAATATTAAATAATGCATTGAGATGATGATTAATCAACAAACGTTTATTATCGTAGCGTTCGAGCAGAATATTCCAAGCCTCCTGATAATTGTCGGAAGAAATCTCGAGATTTGAAACAGCACGTGCTGGCTCACCTTCCAAATAAGAGATTAAGTAATGGAACTTGTTTACTAAACTGATTCTATTATTTTCATGTACTAAAGATTTGAAGGTATCTCGAAATTCCATCCATTTAAAATACGACCCGTCAAATTTGGCAATCTGAATTAACGGCAATTTGAAGCCCATTTCACTATGCTCATGAACACAATGACTCATATTATGCAAACTAGTATCATGAACACTGTCGTCCTTGCTATGTAATTGCAATAAGGACTGAGCAGTTACAATGTTGCTAATAAATTCCTTTTCAATTATTTCCCGTTCTTCAAGCTCATCATCTAAAGCGCTGGAGTTACAAATCTCAATTTGACTTTGAAGATCATCAAACTTAGAAGATAAAGTTTCAAATTTACTTATTTTAAGTGAAAGTTCCGCCCTCTGTGTTGCAGTAAAAGTTTCAAATCGTGATAATTTATCTAAATAATTTTTAAATTTTGTTACTTGACCCTTAACAGAACTGCGTCTAGTATACAATTCTGCTAAGCTCATTTTTAATGGTATATGTTTGATTGTTTTAATTGTAACGAAAAGCAATAGTAAAATGAATAAAATAAAGGTTCAACTTCACAAGTTGACGCGAAGAAGAAATAAAATTCGTGTAGGTACGTCAACAAAGAAAACAATTGATAAACTATAAACGTAACAAACGTTTGCAAAATAAAAATAATAAAAGTATACGCTCACGCCCCTCGTTGGTGGTGTCTGCCGCACGGGAAAACGGGGTAGCAGCTCTGGTCTGTCTGGCTGGCACGGCTGGCGGGCAGCAAGCTGCGCGGGCACTGCGCGGGCTCAGCAACGAGCGGTGAACACGGACACCAACTGGAAAGTTCGGCGGACTAATCACTATACGGAAATAACTAGCGCATAGGTACGGCGGCCTAGTAGGAATAAATCAAGCGAGAAAGAATAATAATTGTGGGATAGAATTCCTAGGGAAGTAATTTTGCAAATTATAGTTTCCTGATATCTCAGAATATGGGTCAAAATATAGTTAATACGATAAATATATCGCTGTGCGGCGATGAGATTGCATTAAATAGATGGATTTACAATCGAACTAATTAAACTAACGGAAAAACCCAACTTATGAACGACTTTAATAGTATGACCTTGATCAAGGTGACCCACTTATGTTCGCATTAGTAAAACCTAGGAAAAGGGGATATTAAGCTATTAGGATTATCGGAAGGCAAAGATTAGGGAATAGGTAAGGCACTTAGCTGCAATAGTCGGCACTGCTGCGCTGCGGTATGTGACGCTGGTCTTACGTCAATGTCCGGCGGTACTAAGTGATCCCTAATCTTCTTATGTAGTCGATCCAAAGGCTTGTCTGGATGAGGCGCAATGCTGGCCGACTGATGGCTGCGGCGCTGTTGCTGGCCAATTCCAGAAGCGGGACTTCGATGCTATCTTCTCGAATCTTCTTGGACAATCGTGTCCTGTCACGGTCGCCAATTATGTTTCTTATAGAAACACTGAAGCTCTAGGGCGCTCAAAATGAAACCAATAGATTGGATAACAACCTGGTTTACTTCTAGTTTTTACAAAGGTATTATTAAAATTAATCTAGCAGAGCTATAATATTCGTGGCGTCTAATGCTAGGTGATATAAAAAAGTAATAATAGGCGGTATAATTTTTTACAAGTAAGTGACAAAATTTTCTTAGTACCGACACAAATAAAATTTAAAATAAAAGAATAACGATCAGTCACGCGTGCAACAATGCTATAGTAATCCTGTTAGGCGCGAACATATGCATATCAACCCTTTTTTGTCTGACAACTATCCAGTTGTCAATTTCCCCTGTGGGTGCTTTTACAAAAACTAAAATATTCACAATGCACAAGCATCAACAACCAGAAACAACAATCTGCAGGCCATACATATAATATTTGTTCGGTACGGAGATCGAACCCGCGACACGCGGCGCAGAAGCAGTGATTATTTTAAACAAAGAAGGCAGCGTCAATTTACTTTAATATTTAATTTCAAACCCTACTATTTTCCCCTCTATATTCAAGATTATTCCATAACAGTTCCATTAAATAAACACCAACCATCAAAGCGAGGTACCAGCCTAAAACTTATAAGTAAGCCCCTAAAAACTAGACAAGTACCCAAAAAAAATACCGCCTCTAAAAAAACAACATTTTCAGCTGCAAAATTGGTAGACACGCAAAATTTGTATTAAAATTTACGTCGAACGACAGATAAATTAGTTTGGTATTCAGGACACGGGGTTGAGGATTTAGAGCCAATTCCATTTTTGATCTCTCCTGTGCAAACAACAGAAGTCTGTCACGGTGGGAGGCAGGCCTCGTCTTTGCATAAAATATTAGGCGGGGCTGAACCACTACGGAGCGTATTATGGTAGATGAATTTCGGTGTCTCTGTCGCGGTAAAAAAGTTTTAATTTCCAACGGGATAAGGTTGATCACATATAAATGTGATGGCACTGCATTAAGGGGCCATTTATTGGAATTTCATACAACATAACATTTACAATAAAAAAAACTTATATGCGCTCTTCTAATAAATATTTCTCTATACAATACATCATCTAAATCAGTTCAGCGGTTAAAGCATGAAGAGGTAACATACAGACAGACGTAGTTTCTCATTTATAATATTAAGTATAGTTATAATTCTGTAAAAAACGTTAGAACTAGACCGAATTTAAATGGGATAACACGGGAAGCACCAGCTTTCAAATAAAAAAAGAATTATCAAAATCGGTTCACCCAGTTGAAAGTTTTGAGATAACAAACAAGAAAAAAACCGTGAGCCGTCACGGGACGCCTGGCAGATGTGAAACATCGACATTATTTTGTAAAAGTTATATGCAGAAAAGAACATATTGTGATAGGAACTAAATATGTCATAATGATAAAATAAAATATTACGATTTTTTTCCAGATAACGATGACTATTTATTGAATAAACATTTATTTTCATTAAATACAAAAAGAGGTTTAATACAATTCACAATTCGAAAAAAAAAGGTAAACTTGAAAATAGAACTAAAATCAAATTTAAATTTCGTGGCGACGCTTCGCCACGCCAGAAATCGGTTTTACGTGTGTTTCACATCAAAAACACAGTGTAATTGAGATCCTCCTTTTTTGAAGTCGGTAGAAACTCTTTAATATTTAAAAAAATATCAATTGTAGCAGTAAAACGAACAAAGCTTTTGAATTATCATAGGCACTCTGAGCCTGACTGAATATCTAATAAGAAAAACCCACCGATATTCAATTCAATCTAGGCATCGAACTGAAAACCCAAACTATGAGTCAGACTTACTTGTAACCATCCAACGAGACTAAACATACTAAATACAGTTTAATATATTCAAAACAGGTCCAATTTTAATTAAAACCTTCACAGTTTCCACTTCATGAATGGGAGAACCACAGAGTATTATCAACTTTAGGAGAGGAGACAGGTCTCTTTGTGCGAAACATGATCGCGATATGAACTCAAACAGTTTAAATGGCCGAATAGCTTTTGGTATTAAATTGAGACGTCAATCGTGTTTTGTGATTTAAATATCGCTGGTTTCAAATTTGGACAAAACTGGTCCGCCATTTTGAAAGTTGAACTTTTAAATAGATTTCCGTCTGTATATGAAGATTGATTTCATTAATATAGAGTTATTCTTTCAAGTTTTAGACTGTTCCCGTATTGTAATCTAAAAAAAAAATACAGTATTTGATGAGCTAGAAATATATGATCAAATTATTTATATGATTAAGTCATATTTCAAGCGAAAAGAAACTAAATAAAAAAAATAGTTTATTGCAGGAACTTGTAAAACTTTTACAGTAAACAATCTTACATAGGGACCTCTTTTTAAGTAAAAATATATTTTTATTTTCAAATAGTGCATATTTTTATCTTCTATAAAGGTACTTGAGAACCAAATTCCTAAACTGATACAGCACATACACGACATATTGCTTAATAAAATTCAAATGTCTTTACTGATAGGTGAAGTTTCAAGGAAATTGTTGAGATATTTCACAGAATAGGATAATAAATTTAAAGCGTTCGGTGACAGAGACTTAAGATCAGCTGACTTGCTATAGAATGGAGAAAGTGAAAGACAGTGCAACTGTTTGCAAAAAAAAATACAGAATAAACAATTTAAATTTTGGATTTATGCTACGAAGTTAGAATATAATCATTTGTGTATTATTTACAAGGTCTGCTATGTAGTTTGGTCCCCGAACGTAGCAAATATTTGTACGATCTACAGGTAGTGGTCTCAGACACGGAACCATTTGTATATGTAGAAATACATAGAACGACATAAGAGATCCTAGTGTGGTGGCAACGTCCTGAAAGGGGCGTATAAGACCATGGTACACTATCCGAATCATATTCTTTATCGTACAAAAACTCAAGTATAAATTACGTTGCATACCACACAAACCCGGGAAGGCAGGCTTAATAACGCTGGACTAATCGCATCGTTATATAAAAATAGAACACTAGTAAAAATATATTAGAACAGTTTTAAACATCCGTATAGGTTTTACATAAAATTTAATCACGTAGCTTCATTTCCAGTGACAATTATCGTGCAGCAAAAAAAAAAAAGCACAAAATCGAGCCAATCACAGCCGCGTTCCAAATGCAATTTAAATAAAAGCCGTTTGATGTCATACCTCTGAAATATATTGTAGCCTATAAAAATTGAAACCAACACGCATTCGACCGCCATTTTTATAATTTGTAAAATAACGGTAACTTATTTATCGTTTATTTTATTAGAGCTCGGATCGTATTGACCAATAAACTCGATCCCGTAAAACGGTTTCAGTTTTAAATTGGAAAGGCTGTTTCGCTGGACGTAAATGTAAGGGACAATGGGGAATAGCATGGTTATAATAATGGGCTATGATATGTGACATGTGATTCTCAAAGCTGTGATAGCCTTTTAAATAACCATGACATTATTTAAAAGGGTATCATGAGAGATAGGGAGCATGGAAAACCAAATGCTGCCTATCTTTGACTTTTCGAATTAAACGGTGGGGAAAAACATAGAAAGATTTTCTCGTAGGCAAAGGTATGTTTATCCACTTGAGGCTGGTGTCGTCCTGTGTCGTCACTGGACGCACCAGGACACTCCTGAGCAAGAACCTATTAAATTAGGTTCTTGTTCAGGAGCGGTTCTTATTCAAGTAACGATAATGAACTGTTCCATCCTGCTCTATAAATGTTCAACATAATCGTACCCAATGAACTTGAGACAAATTAATATCCAAATCGCGCATACTAGATTTTCACCATTAATCTATTTACTGCCCCACTGCTCGGCACGGGTTTCCTTTCATTTAAGGAATTATACTCGCACTAGGGTAGCATGGTGGAAGCATTACTAGGCTAGCGTTGTGCTTTGATTACCGAGAAAATTTCTTAGGCATGCAGGTTTCCTCACGATGTTTTCCATCCATTCCGAGCAAGGGATAAATACGTATGTCAATTCTAAAAGTTAGTGATGGCATTAGGATCGTACTCAAGAATGTTAATTAACTATATTATGAGACAAAATCTAAATCTTTTGAAGAAAAAGCGGCCTGAGAGGTTTTATTGGAATTGGAAGTTTGCTAAGACAAAAGAGATAAGAAGGTATGTGTCAATATAATCTTTGCTTACTCTAAACAAAGACAAGCATGACAATTCTATGATTTTTTTAAATATAGGCTATTTAGAATCGCATTCGTGGTATGTACAATTCACTTATACAGTCACTAGAAACGGCTCCATTGTAGCTATAAATTATTCATACGTTTATTATATTTCCATCCGTTAGTTCAGATTTCAGAATCAACTAAGCTTATTGCTTCCATAAATATGAATTTGATTCTTTGGTCTATATGCTAAGCTGGGTTTTTATTTCATAGTTCTGGAGAATATTGTTTAATGTGGAAGTGAACGTTATTAAAGTACAGTTATTTTTCTCATGTTCTGGTTATTTTCAGTGACTATGAAAGTGACTATAGCTGTTGCTTTGTTCATAAACAACTCCGTGCTATTTTTTTCTGATATTATAAACAAAATACTTTAGTTCCATCAGTTCAGTTAATAAATAATTCTTTCGAAAAAAAACCGACTATAAATGTCAGAACTGGACCAACCTTTGAAATAAAAAGTAATTATCAAAATCGGTTCACCCAGTCGAAAGTTGACATAACGAACATTCCTCCTCCTTTTTTGAAGTCGGTTAAAAAATAGTAAAACGAAAGTCAATATTAATTCACGTTTTACTTCCTATTACAATATTGTGTTAAATTATCTAGTCAATCATCGTAAAATATAATTATTTTCTAATAAAATGAAATTATATAATTTTGGTATTGACTTATTAATTTTTACTCCGCGAACATTAGTTTAACGTTTATTGAATTGAATATTATCATGTATCTAAAGTATACATTCACTAATAACTATGTTATTGTAGCGACATCTATCTCGCCACATAAGAACTACGGACTCAGCGCGATGACGCAAATATTCCTACATCGCGCAAGTGAAATATGCACGCGAGATAGCATATATACAACCACCCAACATGAACCGTTGGGCAGTAGCCCGCTAGGCACAACACCTCGCCTGGTCGGAGGATCCTCCTTTTCAAATGGAGGGATTACCACCTCCTTCCCTCCATGAAGTAAGAAATATTATTAAATGTTTAGAAAATCCGATACACATGGATTTTTTTTAACTAAGATTATATAAGCGTAATGATGTGTAATGTAACTTGAGTTTGTTTATTGTATTCAAATAATGATGTATACAAAATATTATAATATAATATATTATGGTCTCAACGATCTAGTAACCTTTTTAGCGTATTGGTAAATGTAAGATTGTGATATTATAGGTATGTATGTCTACATAAACATACATAACTTACCATGGCGACTGTCGTCCCCGAAAAGTTAGGCAGAGGTGTAGGTACTAATGTACACCCACGTTTCGCCGGTATGTTTTAAGTCCCATGTAATGGGGAGTGAGCCTATTGCCATTAACTGGGCACGATTCCAAACTCCGAGTTGCTACTGAGAATGTCGACCCGGGAATTGAACCCAAGATCTCTTGCTCGGCAGACACACTGTACGGCTTCTAGACCAACGAGGAGATTATATATCTCACGTGAGATAAAAAGAGCCGACACAGCGCCATTATTAGCAGGACATTTGAGTGAGCATGACAAGCTTTGACTGCCTGGTAATTGGTAGGTATTCTTATATTTACCTATTATTATAGATGTTACAAATGCAACATCAATGGCAAAATCGGTCTCATATTTGATAGTCTATTTTTAGGGCTTCGCATCAAAAACGGAACCCTTAAAGGATTACTTTGTTTTCCGCCTTTCTGTCCGTCCATCTATCAAGACCCTTTTTTTAATTAGCAAGTATTTAGATTGTGAAGAAGGTTCTAATAAGAGTCGTACAAATATCAATAAAAAATACAAAATTTCAAAATCTTATTAGTTATAAACATATTCCAAATGTAGTTTAAAGAAAAGATATTAAATACTTTTGTATGTACAATCAACCAAATTGAATCATGACCCACCATAAGCTTATTTTCTTACAGACATTCAAATACGATTAGGTCGACATTCGCGTAAACATACGTGCCCATGGTAACAACCTTGTTATCTGTCATTAATACAGAATTATCAGTAGCAGTCTCCATCTTGGTTAAGAGTTTTTACACACGAGTGCGGTATAAAGCTGAATGCATACACCGCACGCCATCCATACTTACTTTACTTAGGTACTTATTATTTATTAATATTTTTTACTATTATTATAAATGCGAAAGTGTGTCTGTCTGTCTGTATGTTTGTTACCTCTTCACGCTTTAACCACTGACCCGATTTAGATGTTTTTTTATAGAGATAGTTTGAGCCCCGGGGAAGGGCATAGGATAGTTTTCATCTCGGAAGTCATCCCTTAAAAGAGAGAAAAGGGGAGTGGAGGTTTGTGTTAGGATAAAATTACTAATTTAACGCAGACGTAGTCGCGGGCAAAAGCTAGTATAAAATAAATACGACGCGTACTAAAATCAATGTGTTTTTAATCTTACTTGATTTATTTTAACATGCGTTTTCTCTGAATTTCGTTTGTAAAGTGCGCTATGGCAATCATAGGAAGGGGAAGTAAAACGCTTCAATAATATTGTTTTATTTCTAATATTTATTTATTAACCAACTTATACGGTAATGCAATAGGATATAATATAAATTATAAAGATATATAATTGAAAATAACAAACAATTATGATATTATTATAGTGTAGAACATATTATTATTTGACAATAGTTAATATCGAGCGTAACCACCATTGCTTGCAATGACAGCCAATAGTCTCGAACGCATTGATACAATAAGATGACTGCAAATATCACTTCCTCTTATAAAATCCCAAATTTCATTGCTCAATTGCTTGATGGTCCTCTCATTCTTGTTATACCACATTTGGGCCATCAAACCCCATATTTTTCAATTGGATTTAAGACTTTAAATCCGGGGATTTAGACGGTCAGGGTATTAATGTAACGATCGGATGCTGGCTAAACCACTCATTCGCTCGACACAACTCTGGTCCTATGCACATAATAAACTTCTTGCTTGCTTGGAAGAAGCTTGGAACTTCTTCTCGCGGGTAAACCATTCGCACCGTCGCGTCGTCGGTGACATAGTTTCTTCTAACAAATCCATACAACTCATTGCATTCGCATGAGACGAAATCTGACTCAGCTCGCGTACACCTCCGGTTCACATCATCGGTCGACTTTCTTAGCGTGATGCAGTCCAGTAGAGTGCAAATGATTCCTTATCCTTTGTAGACAGACAAAGTAACGTGCCGCAAAATACCGAGTGCGAGTAAACGGATGTTCTGCCATTATACGATATAAATATGAACGAATTATATTTTATTGTCATCTAAATTATTGACACCAATTTCAGAGTGACTTTTTGACTCTGTCATTTTATAATCGAATTTGGCACATGGTTTTGAAAAAAATACATTAATAACGAGCTATAGTTAATTCCAAAGAGTTTAGATTCAAAATATGATTATTAATGCTTTATCTAAAATAAGATCTATTGCAGTAATGACAAAGATTAAAATTGTATGGACCTAGATACGTATTGACATGTCTTGCTTAATATTTAAAACGTCTTAAGTGCGACATGCTCTGTAAAGGAGGGAAATCTTTGTTATTTTGACGGTTGCAAACGGAATATAATCAAAGTGGGTCATGATTCAACTTTGTTGACTGTACCTCTAATTTAAATCTTTAATAATTGCATGAAAGCTTTTCTTTCCAACGCTTGTTTCGTTTGAATAGCGGAGTCTGAAGTCGACTCTAACGACGCAACTGATATGCTAATAGCTCGTCAGCCTCTATTGTGTATCCGAACTCAACATTCTATGTCACCTCTAGGAAAAAAAAATAAACAGAGTGTATAAAAATGTGTATATTTGAATAGTTCATTAGGCAAAAGAATTTTCAGGATAAGCCTTAATGGTGGACGGATTTATACATGTAGAATTCTCTTTGATTTAAATGGATAGCGTTGGCTTGTAATTTGGTTAATGTGTGTATAGAATACGAAAAACTGCGCCATTTTATCGTAGATATGCATCAACAAGGACGAATATAATTAGGCCTGTATCCCCAAAGGGATTGGAAGAGCTATATCTAAGTTTGACCACAGATTCTGGCTACCAAATTCAAACTTCGATTTGTTATTAACAATATCATAAAACATACCAAAAAGGTACTTATCTGGGAGACACTGACGAGCACCATTTCTAATAGATTTTGAAATAATACCTCTTTTTACAGATTTTGTTGTTGCATCTATATGCAGCAATGAAATCTGTAAAAAAATGGTGTAGAACACGGTTACAAGTAGACGCCTAACAAAGTCTAGGATAAAATACGTAGAGAATAGTTGTTTTATAAAGCAGTCTCTTAATGCTTTATACATATATTAAGATGCGTTTTATTGGGTAAAGTTACTTTAAACCGAATATTGATTTGCAACAGAAGTTAGAGAAAAAAAAACGACACAACTAATACTTTCTGAAAAGATGATAGATTGACTTTTTTTCGTCTAAAGCAATATTCGTCAACTGCAATAAAAATACATTATTTGATAACTTACTTCGCCAATAAAAAATGCGATTAGCACGCAATTAAAATTTGGAATATCCAAAAGCTTGCTTTATAATAAAATACAGAATAAAAACACGCACGGTATGTAATTCGGGTACTTTTATGTAGTCAAATTGCTCAATTTCCAAAAATCCGCTTTTAAATTAAGCCTGAAAAAATGCAATATAGGCCTCGGGAATGATGATTACGAATGGTTCCATTTTTCTTTTATGCTGATTGCATAAACTGACTTTTGTCAAATATATTATCATAGGTAATATTATTGAAGTTGTAAAATGTTACCACATTCTCACTCTACAGCCGAGTAGCCTAAATTAAAACAGCCATTACCTACTTATTCAATTTATTTTCTACAACCCTGTCCTAACAA
This sequence comes from Craniophora ligustri, assembly GCA_905163465.1. Classification (NCBI taxonomy): domain Eukaryota; kingdom Metazoa; phylum Arthropoda; class Insecta; order Lepidoptera; family Noctuidae; genus Craniophora; species Craniophora ligustri. The sequence goes on from LR990963.1 coordinate 2,985,079, forward strand.
ATACAATCATCAACCCATTATTGTCCCACTGCTAGGCACGTGTCTCCTTTCATTTGAGAGGGATTCGGCTATAGTCCACAAATACAAACGCAGAAAAAAAATCATGAGTGAAATAGATGCAGCCATTCTGAAGTGAAGCGATTACAAAGATTCGGTAATCGTTTTTTTAGAATACAGTTTTCAAAACTTTTTTATTCTCACATTACTTCAACATCCAACTGTCCGTTGAAGCCATTCGTTAGCTACTAATACCGCAATGCAGACTGATGCGTCAACAGTTAGTACTTGGTAGTAACTAACTTTGATCGAGGCATTTACGATAGTGTGAATCGATACAATGTGTTCACGCCTTCATCGAATAGAGGTCAAAGAACGTCAGCTACTCTAGGACCTAGTGATAACTTAATTAAATAGATGTTTTTTACATGCAAGTAAAGTAATGTGCTAGAAACGTATACAGACGGTCTGATTGTAAGGACAGGGGTCGTTAGAAGCAGTCTTCTGGCTACCCAAAATGCTCAGCCAGTGCAGACCATTATGCTCAAATATGTTGCTAGTTTAAATCTGTTTAATACAGACTATTTCTACTTTATCGACCAGCCAACCGCCATGCAACCCTTGTTTTCTAAAATACACAAAATTATTTAATAAAAAAATGGAAATTACCCAAACCAAATAAAACAATTACATTTAAAGAAGCTAGAATGTTGTGAGTTGGAATAGGTGTGTGTGGATAGTGCGCCATATATATTATACATATATACAGCATGATTACTTGCGTCGCAAGTGAGCTTTTCTTCCAACAATGGAACATGATAATACAGTCTTACTTCATAAAATATACGATACAAGCCATCTAAAATTCAGGAAAGTTAAGGTCCATGAGTAACAATTTAAATAAAGGCAGTAAACATCAGCGTGGGGTCTTGTGGTCACCGACCGTCTTTGCCCACGATATACGATGTACCCTTCTCAGTATTGGGACGTATGACCATATCTTGTGTAGGATTACGTCGAGATCAAATTGTGGAGTTAATTGTTTAAGGATTATAAGGGATAATGTCAAATGTTAAGTTCCTAAGATTCCTAGTTTAAATTACGGGTTGTGGTTTAATAGGGTTATTCGATAAGTGCGGTTAAGGTTTATTAGATTAGTTAAATTTGGGTACGTAAACAATTATGACAACATTTTGAAGTTAAGCTGAATTTATTAATCATTTTGTGTAAATTATCCTACCGTTATATGATACAAGTCTTCATGTTTAACATTTATGGTGTTACAACTAGATTTTGTCCGCAACTTCGTTTGAGAATAATTAGTAATTTTCCAGCAATTTGATTATTTATTTCTAAAAGTTGAATTATATAAGCTACTAATGGTTTTTTTTTAATTGCTTTGGTATCAAGATCTTTGACTTATCAGTCTATCTCTCAGGCTATAACACCCCTTAATCTTCTCACATGAAGAGAGAATATCCCTATTCTCTATTCTCAAAGGGATAGAGTTAAACAATACAACCGTGGTATGTGGGTTAATGCGAGATGAGACAGAGTTTGACGTCATTACTCGGATATAATCTACCATCCAGCATGAAGCCAGTCGTTGTCCTGTAACCACTTGTCAGACACACCCGTTCTGTTTCAGCTCGGTGCTACTTGCTGCAAAAAATATTACTTGTACAATGTAAGTCACAAGTGACAGCGGTTACGAAAGATTTAAGAATAATTTTCTTTGAAAATGTGTCAGTATTTATTAATGCTTTTAAAGCTATAAAGGCATGGTAATGCATGCGTTGACATTCTCAAAGTATAATACACTCTTTGTTATTTTTAAAACATTTTATCTCATTAAAGATAACCTGTTTTAAAAATTATATAGAGTTTTATAAGATTAAATGACACTGTAAAATCAACCCTTTAACAGTTTACTTACTACAGCTTTTTAAATGAACATACAAAATATTATTGACTTTTAACAGAACGAAATCGTTTTTTTTTTAATGTACACTTTACGTGGTTTACATAAATAAGGTCATTAGTAAGCCTAATAAATCATCAAGAAATGATAGCTCTATGATCATCTTTTGTAGTATTTTAACTTTTCTGATATACATAAAAGATATGCTGATATTCCATTAAAGAGTTTGATTCCATTTTCATGTTTTCATAAAAACGATAAGATGATAAAAGACTTGAAACAAAATTCTAATAATTAAATATCAGGTGTCATGCTGTTTGTTGTCGCGCTGCTCCGAAACGGCCTGACCAATTTTAATTTTATGTTTCTACTAGCTGACCCAGCAAAAGTTGTTTTGCCACATTATAGGGGTTGGTAGACAACCCTTATCACTAAGGGGTATGAAAAATAGATGTTGACCGATTCTCAGACCTACTCAATATGCTTACAAAATTTCATGAGAATCGGTCAAGCCGTTTCCATTTTATATATGTTATGTCCGCTTACCGCTGTTAACTTGCGTCAAAACTAAATCCGGATAAATCCGGATATGAGTCGTCCGGCTAGTTTCACCGGATGGTTTTAACTATGTTTAACAATCCGGAGTTTCAGCACAAAGGCGATACGGTTTGTGGGTCACTCTGTTACGTGAAAATATGTTTCAATGCGAATATTACCACTGTTTTTAAATTTTAAGTGAGAACTGTCTGTTCGTTGTAGAAACCTCGAATGTACTACTTAGTGTTGCGTTTGAATAATTTTGATTATGACAATTATAATAATAATAAATATATAATATTCTTACAACAATAAAATTTGAATGTTGTTTTTATTTCTGACCGTGCAACTCAATTTGACTATTTTTTTTTTACCATCATTATGATCATCTTTTTTCTTATTATGGTTGAGACAGTATTTTTGTCAATATATTTGCGCGAAATCGTAATTATATTTATAAATTATTATATTATATATTTTAATTATACTATAAACTATTAAAAAAAACTTTTAACCAACGATACTAAGTATTAAATCTCATAAAAAGGTAGCAAACCTTTATGGCACGTTTGCTTCAGTATTCGTTTTCGTCAAAAAATATCCGTTAGTAAAATGTACAACGCACAACAAAACTATTATAAAATAATCTCACAAACAAAGACAAAACTTTTTCTCAACTAAAAGCAACTAAAAACTTAACTGAGACTATTTCTTCCAAGACAACTTGGCCTTAATGTTTCCTACAATAAAATTGTAAGCTATTTACATCGGATTGCATCAAAAACTTGCCACTTTAAACAACAAGAGAGTATTTACATTAAAAAATAGAACTTTCTGGAAGCACTATTCTTAATTCGTAGCACTCTGGAACTTAATCACGTGAATAAAAATGGGAGAATAGAAAAATAAGCACCGCGCTGCTGGCTGGATGAAATTTTAAATCTGGAATTGTGTTTTAGTTTTAAACACGGTTGTCTTAATGATGTTGTAGATTTGTTTGTAGTGGATTTCTTCTTTGCTTTAAATTCTATTTACAAATAACATGAGTAAGTTTCCCTGCATTCTAAATTAGAATAAATCTATGTAAGCTGATATGACTACAAACTCCCAAGACTATGGTAAAGATACGTTTATTCATAAAATCAACCTGTACACTATCCTACTGTTGGGCACAGATCTTCTTCTTATATTAGAGGGTTTAGGCAAAAGTCTACCAAGCGAACCTATTATGGATCCTCAAATCTCCAAAAAATACAGGTTTTACAATTTTTTCTTCACCGTTTAAGCATGTGATAAATTATGCACGTAACTTCGAAAAGTCAAACAACAAGTCTTGGGTTAGAAATTGAGACCTTTAACGTAACAGTTCACTGGTCAAACCACTACGCTATCACAGCAATTAAAGAGATTTTACATCCCTCTAAAGTTCTAAAACATCAATGCACTGTATCAAACGCAAATGATCCAGTAACAGGTTCAAAATTAAACTACACAGTTAATTAAACTTGCTCTGATGCAATTTTAATCCCAAGGCGTGATAACGTAATTGCTAAAGCTATTAGAAACTTCTGTGCATTTATGGTACACTCACGAGAAATGATATTGGAGTTTTGATCAGACATGATACGCGTCTTGAAATAAAATTATTTATGAAGATATAGGTCTATGGCGTTGGTATGTCACTCATTCGCCATCACTTCATTTGTTGTCATCTTTAACATAATCCATGAATTATTTCTTAAATCTTCCTGTTATTTTTTATCCATTTCCATCCAGTCATTCTAAGAAGACTTAATACATTGAAATAACTATTTTTTAGGAACTATGGATAGTCATAGAATCTACAAAGGATCTGAAAGGTTAGGATTATAAAATCAAAAATCAAAATATCATTTATTCAAAGTAGGCCAAATTTAATTGGCTCTTTTTGAACGTCGACAATAAGGACAGCCCCTAAAAACGCCCGCCCTTCACCGCTTCCTAGTGTTTTTGCTGGGAAGAAAAAGCGGCGCACAAACTCCCCAACAATATCAATAAATAGTGATAAATTCTATAAAAACTAGTCTTATTTGTGCTATTAGTGCATTTCTTTAATGGTACATGCCCACTTCCCTAAGTTCCTAGTACTGCAAGCCAGTATAAACAATAATAACCATTCCGAAAATCATCGAGACAGGGAAGTCTCAGTGTACCAGGGGAATGATTTTAGCTGTCTTGGAACCCACAGCAAAATTAATAATGAAATTAAATAGTAGTAGTAAGAAATAAAGATTATTGTTTTTAATGCCTTTGGTTTTGGCGTGACATTCTATTAACATAATCACTAGCCTATATCTACAAACGATAGAGATGCTTATGATGCTTTGTCATCTCCACAATACGTTTTATTTGACCTATAACCCACTTACATGTAGATGTATACCTATCAATGAATTTCGCAGTAGCCCAGTGAAACGTAGTTACTTAATTGCATTAAACATTGGCCTGACTTCTCCAAGCCACTTTCAGAACTGTGACAGCTCTCTGGGAATACTCGAGTTCAAGTTATTAATTCGATCTGTCAAGCACCCGTTTCACAAAACAATGGCGTTGGCAGGTAACTTGCGAATGATTTGTTAGTTACCCCTTTGATTGGTGATTTCGGTAGCTTTGGTATTGATTTCAGATGAGATTACAATATTGAGAGTGGTTTTGTATGTAGAATGTGTCGTTTGTATCATGTTTCAAACATGTTTTGAAATGAATAATTTAATATTTACTCTCCTGGCGTTGTAGGATTAGAAAATAAATACCTAATGAGGAAAAACCCGGAGATGTGCGTTACACAATATCAAGATAGCTGCTGTGACGACACTAAAATGCTATGGAAAATATTTTAATTAGAAACTCTTTTAACACAGTTCGCTCATTAGCCCACTCAGTGATAAATTGTAAATAAAGAAGAATCTAATCATTGAAAAATAAAAATGATTTTATTATATGCCTCTAAATAGTATTATAAAGAACCTGAAGTATTTATACACGGTTGCTTAAAATCCTTTTTAGTTCCAAAGTTCGCTTCGGACGAAAGTCAAGTGGAACCTCCTTCTCGTCAAGGTCAAACTGTTGTCAATGCTATTCTGGACGAAAGAGACAAGCTCATAAGTTCCGCTGAAGGAAGGGTCAGCTCCTAAGAAACCAACAGCGCAGCTAGTGAAAGGTTGGGCAGCTGGTGCGAAGGACACTGGACCAGAGGGAAGGCGGTTGTTCGGATACACTTCATATGTAGCTCCATTGGGGTAGACGATATCGCAGCTCTGCAGAATATCTTGGACAGACTTGGCGATCGTAATGCTCATACCGAAGATTGGGTTGCTTATGTGGGAACGGGTCTCATCTGGTAGAGTGATTTCGGTGAGGGCTTGACCTAGAAATAAAGAAGAAATACTTAATAAGTTTGAACTACATCCTTCAGAGCTTTATATTCTGACTCCCACAGCTGCAGTTTGCATGATTAACTTTATATTATAAATTATCACACGTTTATTTCAAAGTCCGAATGTTTGCGAAGACTCGACACGATTAAAACATACATTTCTTTTGCCTGGTATCTTGAAAAGTTTTTGTTGTTTCTCCTATTTATATCAACCCCTCATTTACAGTTATATTGCTAGTAACTAATATCCTTTTAAGTTTGGAGGGCCATGCTGATCTAACGCGAGAGGCCCCGAGTTTTGCACATATTGTGGTAGGCATGCTGCGACCTTTCAGTAAGTTTAAAGTAATTTAAAATGAAATATAAATACAGGGTGAACATTCTTGAAAATTTCTGTCAGTCTACAGAAGGTTATCGGTATCCAGAAGCCTCTCGCCGGCGGAAAACAAATTAGACCGTCGGTCCTGATTGTCAGACAGGCCAAAACCTAAACAACCATATTATGAACGTCAAGATATTTTTACAGCTTCATATTGACTCTTATCCAAGCCTGATTTTCAGTCGTATGTTAAGCAGACTTGATAGTGGAACTGATCTATATTTAAATATCTGTAGGGAATAGCACACACAAATGTCAGATTTGTTTGGAATATTGTAAAAAGTTATTACCTTGAGTCAAAGCTGCCGCAATTACCAACAATGCTAAGAATTTGACTGCCATTTTCAAAATCACTACACAAATACTATCAAGCAACTATGTATATCTCATTATTTATATAATTTTTAATTATATCACCATCTGATTAAGAGCTATTAATTCCATTAGCGGAGTGTTGATGATAATCTTTGAATTAATTGGTTATCATGCAAGTGTGATTGTGTGTGTTTGTTTGTGTGTAGTACAAAGGAATTATTATTACTATTCATTTAAGAGCTCAGCTCTTCTGCTTTCCGTTTTACCTTTTGATACGATTTTATACTCACTTTTCCCTTCAAAGAACTTCGCCTAAGTCTTCAAAGAAATGCAAATATAAATGTTAATAATAATTATGTCCAATAGGTATTATAAAATATTGAGTATTATTTTATTCGGAAAAAAGAACAACCACTTGAATTAAAAGATTTAATCATACATAATTTTCTTTGAATGTAGATTTTATTGAAATTCTAGCTTGGATCTTAGTTTTTTTTACACCCTGAATGTGTCGAACAAGGTTACGGCCCGGCTGATGATAACGTAGACGTTTGCAAAACAAGATATGTCACATTTTAACTTCTTTTTGAAGAATCAAGAGCCTGATTGTACATAGAATAAAGTTCCTCTGCAACCGTACAGTGGGCAGCATAAGATCTTATGCATAGTAAATTTATTTTACCTAAATTAGAATGTCATAAATGGAATACACAAATAAATTATTATCGTTACAAGATCTTCACGATAATCCGATCACGAGTCGTGATAACGATCTTATCAAAATACGTGAGCTTCATTAGATAATGTTTATTCGCGATACCTACCTACATTTTAACGCTCCGTGTGTCATTGACGATACTGTGAATGGCGTTTTTTAATGATTGAAATGAAGGAACTTTTTATGGTTTTCTTTTTACATGAGACAGAGTAACATGTGAATCCGTAAAAAAAGTATTTTTTTTAAATAATAGTCACTTTTACAAGTATTTAAAAAAAGTCCAACATAATTCTACATGCCATTGAACTACAATATTTGTGGCCGGACGCAAACAGTCCTTGCACCTGTGTTCAAAATTTATTGTAAAAGCTTAAACTATAATTGATTCGAACATATTGTATGCGATTGTCGGTTCGTTTGCATAAAATTGAATTTGATTAAAATTGAATACTGTACATTCAATTTTAATCAAATTCAATTTACGAAAAATATATACATATGTTTAAATTTTTATTAAGAAAGAAAAATTCAACCTCAGGCGGGACTCGAACCCGCGTCTTCTGGATCGGTACTCCAGACGCTCTGCCAACTGAGCCACCGAGGTATCCGCCTGATGTGTTGAATTTTTCTTTCTTTATGTTACTTATGTCTTTACGGCGACATAGCAACATCGATTGGACAATTCTGCCCAACCCAGAATTCTCCCTTTACAGCGAGTAGATTCCGGATGATATTGCATTACCTTTATACAATCTTTTTGTATTTTTTAGCTTATTTCAAGCTAAGATTTTTAAATTTTTATTAAGAAAGAAAAATTCAACCTCAGGCGGGACTCGAACCCGCGTCTTCTGGATCGGTACTCCAGACGCTCTGCCAACTGAGCCACCGAGGTATCCGCCTGATGTGTTGAATTTTTCTTTCTTTATGTTACTTATGTCTTTACGGCGACATAGCAACATCGATTGGACAATTCTGCCCAACCCAGAATTCTCCCTTTACAGCGAGTAGATTTCGGATGATATTGCATTACCTTTATACAATCTTTTTGTATTTTTTAGCTTATTTCAAGCTAAGATTTTTAAATTTTTATTAAGAAAGAAAAATTCAACCTCAGGCGGGACTCGAACCCGCGTCTTCTGGATCGGTACTCCAGACGCTCTGCCAACTGAGCCACCGAGGTATCCGCCTGATGTGTTGAATTTTTCTTTCTTTATGTTACTTATGTCTTTACGGCGACATAGCAACATCGATTGGACAATTCTGCCCAACCCAGAATTCTCCCTTTACAGCGAGTAGATTCCGGATGATATTGCATTACCTTTATACAATCTTTTTGTATTTTTTAGCTTATTTCAAGCTAAGATTTTTAAATTTTTATTAAGAAAGAAAAATTCAACCTCAGGCGGGACTCGAACCCGCGTCTTCTGGATCGGTACTCCAGACGCTCTGCCAACTGAGCCACCGAGGTATCCGCCTGATGTGTTGAATTTTTCTTTCTTTATGTTACTTATGTCTTTACGGCGACATAGCAACATTGATTGGACAATTCTGCCCAACCCAGAATTCTCCCTTTACAGCGAGTAGATTCCGGATGATATTGCATTACCTTTATACAATCTTTTTGTATTTTTTAGCTTATTTCAAGCTAAGATTTTTAAATTTTTATCAAGAAATGTTGCTATGTCGCCGTAAAGACATAAGTAACATAAAGAAAGAAAAATTCAACACATCAGGCGGATACCTCGGTGGCTCAGTTGGCAGAGCGTCTGGAGTACCGATCCAGAAGACGCGGGTTCGAGTCCCGCCTGAGGTTGAATTTTTCTTTCTTAATAAAAATTTAAAAATCTTAGCTTGAAATAAGCTAAAAAATACAAAAAGATTGTATAAAGGTAATGCAATATCATCCGGAATCTACTCGCTGTAAAGGGAGAATTCTGGGTTGGGCAGAATTGTCCAATCGATGTTGCTATGTCGCCGTAAAGACATAAGTAACATAAAGAAAGAAAAATTCAACACATCAGGCGGATACCTCGGTGGCTCAGTTGGCAGAGCGTCTGGAGTACCGATCCAGAAGACGCGGGTTCGAGTCCCGCCTGAGGTTGAATTTTTCTTTCTTAATAAAAATTTAAAAATCTTAGCTTGAAATAAGCTAAAAAATACAAAAAGATTATATACATATGTTACAGTCATAGTGATTAAAACATTTTAACAAAATAAATTAAAAGCATAAAAAGTTTAAAATAATATTTAATCTAATAAACCGAATCTTGATTCATTAACATTTAATAATACTATATACTGCATACACAATCACATTTAACTATTTTTGGAGTCTGTGCCATACCAATATATAGATTATAGCATGTATGTACAGTATTTTTTTGTTCATTATTTAGTGAGTTACATAATAAAAGTCTTTAAATTATAGTAATTTAACGTTTATTTGCTTGGCTACTATGATGTATGAAGTCATCACAATTACATTAAATTTAAATAAAGAGCCAGTCAATTACAAAACCGCGAGTAACGCTCAACGGACTGGATAATTCTATAATAGCGGCACCGCAAACCACCAGTGATCAAATTAAAATGTTATCGTGGAACGGGCACTGTACTATGGAAATTAACGAAGCGACATCTCCCATGAAGCCATTTACTATCTAACTTCGATTAAAACGTCAGGAGCATTTTGAGGTTATCTCTTCGTCTAGAAATAAGGCTACAGTCCATCAAGCCTAATGCGATTTGACAGACCTTAATTATCTCCTTTTTTTGGTGATAAGGGGGCAAACGGCTCACCTGATTTTCGCCACCGCCCTTGGTCTTTTGCAACACCAGAAGGCTTAAAAAGCGTTGTCAATCCCTGTAGAAACAGTTTCATCATTATCATCATCATATCAACCGTTAGGCGTCCACTGCTGGACAAAGGTCTCCCCCAAGGATCGCCACGACGACAGGTCCTGTGCCACCCGCATCCAGCGGATTCCAGCGACTTTAACCAGGTCGTCAGTCCACCTTGCCGGGGGCCTACCCACGCTGCGTCTTCCAGTACGTGGTCGCCACTCGAGAACCATCAAGCCCCATCGGCTATCCGTTCTTCGAGCGTTGTGCCCTGCCCACTGCCACTACCACGTAGAAACAGTTTAGGATTCATAAAATAGGAAAATACTAAACTGACAGCAAACGGAATACCGATGCTGTTAAAATAGTCACTCCCCAACGAGCTCTGGTAAGCTTACTCACTCGCAGAAACACAATTGTTGCAACAATACACTGCGGTCTTCTGTAAGGCGGTGGTGCTTCCCTAGTCGGGCAGCGCAATGAATCTCATGGTGCCCTACCTCTTATACTCTCTCATCTCATCTTTGGGTTAATCTCTCAGACATGCAGGTTTCTTCAAATAATTTCCCTTTGTTTTTCCTCTCTCTCAAATCTAAGGAGCCTAGATAATTTAAGTATTTTAGAGCTTAAGCTCGATAATTGACTGTCCTTGGGCCATATTGCTAGGCTACCAACGCTGCTCCTTTTCATTTAAATATTCTTACGCGAAACACCCAGAATATAGCATTAAAATCTCGTCACCCAAGAAATCGGTCGATAGCTTTAACAATTCAAAACGCGTTCAAAGAGAACAGTCTCGTTTGTTACATAATGTGACACGTAAAACAATTTCCAAGACCCTTATCCAAGACTACGTCGCGAATACAATACACGTTGTTAAGGACCAGTCTTGTTTGGACTCTCTTGTAACACATAAGAATAGATCTGCGGGTCTAGAGAGAATGGTCGGACTATGATATCATTGGGTTGTGATGTGGAGTACAAGTACATTGTGTCCTCAAGTTTGATGGAGTGGCTTAAAAGCTAAATGATTTCATTGTGGCGACGGCACGTAATGGTGGCAATGTTTTTTTTTTGAAGTGGCATGAATTGGTAGGAACCTACTAGAATTATAATGGGTTACATTTTATTAGAGTAATAAATTGCATAAAATAAATTTTCAATTTATTAGTTGACATAGAATCCGAAGCCTCCTATGGTTGCGCCATTTGGCGAAACCAACAAGCGTTAAAATGGATACTTATAGATTTGAACTACAGAAACTAATGTTCCTAGGTTCTTTATTGCAAAAACTGTATTTTTGCATGGTAGATGTTTTATTTTACGCAGTTTGAACATTAAATAAATATGCATTTTGCAAAGTCAGTGTAGGATTATAGGTCTTGAGAACTTTGGCTTCACAATTGGTCACTATGTTTCTTGACAGTTCACTGATCACACCTCTAATCAGAATCAAAGTTTTTAATTTACCAAACCTTCTAATCTTTAATAGCATCGAAGCAAATCCCTCGTATCCATTCTGTATTTAAGAGGAAAACAATCCCACAAACACAGTCCGAACACTAAAAGGAAAAATCAATTTGCAACAACCATTGAAGATATTTACGCGACTTGTGCAACACAAATAAATGTACAACGATCGATGGACGGCTTACTCGTTCGTGTTTCACTAAATTGCCTAACTTGCCCCATTCCGTACTCCTACGTTCTATTTACAGCCACTTGTTAACGTTTTCGGCTTATTTTTTTTTGTTTTATACAACTTCCGAAGTGTCTTTTGTTTCTGGGATTGCGCTTACGATTGAGTTTTGGAGATTTATTGTGTTTTGGTGCATTGGATAAGTAAATTGAAAACATTACTGTACTTTTAGGTGCTTTAATATTTAAAATTTAGCACTCCATCAATAACCCGTTACTGTCCCAAACTGCTGAGCGCGGAATTCCTCTCTTTTGAGAGGGATTAAACTATAGTCCACCACGCTAGCCTACCTTCTTCGGGTTGACAGACTTGTATGCCATAGAAAAAAAATCAAGTTGGCAGAAATTAAAAAATAGTGAGGAAACACCTACGATGTTGTTCTTCAACGTTTGAGCATGAGATAAATACAAAAATTACTTCCGAAAAATCAGTGGTCACTTAGCTCTTATAATTATGTTAGTGTAATTGTTATAGGTCCATTGTATTCAGGCGTTGACTGGGACCAAAAGTGTAACTTCGAGCTATTTGTTTGCTTGAGACGTAAACTTAATTCTAAATACTGTTTTAGAAGTCTCTGGATATTTTTGGTATTAGTTATAATTAAATTTACTTCTTGGGGATTAAGTCATAAAATATAATTTTGAGTTACTTGTATTCTGCTGATGATAAATGCAAATGATAATGATAAAAAAAAGAAAACTACTAGCATTACTACTCGTATGTATATGAGTAGGCTAACAGAACCATCTCAGAATTTGTGTGTACTTTCCATCAGAAAAGATGAGGTAAAACCATTGACTAAAGTCTATTAAATCATAGATAAACATTTCAGCATAGTTTACGCATACGACTAAAAACTTACCAAATACAGAACATGGTTTTTAAACTGACCACTTAAACTTCAACTGTCCACAATATTCTGCCGTATACCCCCAAAAACTTCCAAGCTGTACATCAATATACCAGTTCTTATTAAACTCTAGCAAGTTTTGGACACTCTTGAGACAATTCTGGACGGGTTGAGCCAGCCTGACACCATGATGGATGATCGCTAACGATTCAACGATACCTAATCACTGTGAGTGGATGTGTATGGCTTTTTGCCGTCCCTCACATGGATTTAGGATGGCAAATAGATTTAGAACAAGCTTTCCGTCAAAGTGCTGATGGGAGATTGAAATTTGGTGCAAAATTTTAGGCTGTGACTGTTTCTGTTGTTTGCAAAAAGCCAGTTAGCGGTTTTCGAAAAGGTTTTATGGAGCCGTGAGTTTTCAGACGACAAAACTACCAGTAAATCGTAATAAGCATAAACAACATATAAAGAGATTTAAAGATTTTAGGATGGTAGTTGTGATGTGCCTACAGTTCATACTAAAATATTCGGAAACAGGATATTTTCTTTTTAATAACTTATGATTATATTATTCGTATTTTGATTCGCCATTATTACGGTGACTATTAATCAATGATGATGATCTTTAAAATCTAAGAGATTAGCCAATGTCCGAAATATTTTACTTAGGAAATAAGGTCCAAAGCGGCACCCACGCTTTACCTTGAAAAAGGGAATACCTATACTCCAAATTTAATAAAATCTTGTCTACAGTCCATTTACGTTATATTCAAAACCCTCAACTGCCCCAAAATCACTGTCATCAGGCAAATCCCAGTAAAGAGTACATTACTTTAATAATATCCGCAACGCACTGGCTATGCCTACACAAATGCACTGAAAATGGAGTATCACATTAAATTTAATTGCAACAGCCCTTTTGACTGCACCCGCGCCGCGCCGCACTCGCTATAATGACGTCATTTCTGTAATGCTATTACTTGCGACTTGGGGTCGAACCAATGCTACAACTGTTGTTGATTAAAACTCCGGGTAAAATGTTTACTGGTATTAAATGTGCGTTTGTGTGTGTAGGCTGGTGTTTTCAACGATATCTAGAGTGCACTTGTGCACTTTTTGAAAGTGTTGACTTCAACGCGTGATATTTTTTTACCATTACCGGTAAATACGCTTACGCCTCGCCTGATGGTAAGAAGTTACCGTAGCCTATGGACATTTGCAACATGAAAATGCGCGTGACCGAGCCATTTCTATCCTTTTTTGAAAAACATTGCGGATTGGGAAAAACCAGCACATTTGATTAAAGAAACATCCATCATTTAGGTCGAATATCCTTGTTCATCACACAAACATTTTCTTCTACCGAGATTCTAACCGGGACTCTCACACCACAAGATAACTTTTCATATCGCTGTGCCAGCTGCGAATCATTCATTGAAGACTTATCTGAATCTAAAAGTTCCTAGTTATAAAATAAATAACAGTACTGTGTTAAATCTATATATATTATTATATATAAACGTTTCTCCAGACTGATTCATCAACGCAGAGCCTAAACCACAGGATTTACAAATTGAAACTTTGACAGATGATGCATTTTATGATTAAAACATCCGTTAAGAAAGGAATTTTAGAAATTTTTGGTTACGGTTGTATGGAAATCCGTTATTTTCAAAGTTCAAGATATCACATTTAATATACAAGTTTTTGGTTAAAACTAACAGAACACGGGTATCGGGATTTCTTAAAATCGACCCTCTAAAAGGGTAAAAAAGGGGTTGAAAGTTTATATGGGAAGTCCGACATTTTTAAAGTAAGAAAAATGACATTAATATTCAAGCTCCTCAGCAAAAATAAATGCATAAGTGTTTCGTCCTTTTTGTAAATTACCCCCTAACGGGCGAAATGAGGCGGAGAAATTAATATTTAACTGCGCGGGTGAAGCTGCGAGCATCAGCTAGTCGTATATAACAGCAACATCACCCCTTGTTTAAGTCAAATACCTTACTGCTACCGCAGTTTCTTGTGTCTTTTATTTCGATGTTTCGTAAACAAGATTGTTAACTTCAAGATGGCGTTTGTATTCCTTCAAATGGGGGCACATTTGCACCACTACAACCGCTATTTTCCTTATGAAGTTGCAGTAGGCATCAGTATTCGAAATAACATAGCCGAAATATGGTCTAGTCTGTGTTTCTTGTAACGTAAACATGATCGTTTAGGTTTCAAATTTGCTACGACTGGGTTGTGTTTGAAACGTACTTCAAAAATTGCGAAAAAGGCTTTCGTTGTGGCGCTAAGCTGTTTTAATAGTCCGTTATGTATGTTTGAGGACTCGTGCTCTAAAAAGCATTTCATCATCATCATCATTTCAACCGTTAGACGTCCACTGCTGGACATAGGGCTCCCCCAAGGATCGCCGTGACGACCGGTCATATGCCGCCCGCATCCAGTGGATTCAAGCGACTTGGTCTTTACCAAGTCATCAGTCCACATTTCCAGGGGCCTGCCCACACTGCGTCTTCCAATAAAAAGCATTTATTTCAATAGAATTAATACTAAAAACACAATTGACAATTATAAGTATCTCTTCATCTTATTCATTTTGGTCTTTTTTTAACTACGTAATATTATGTAGGGATCCGTTCCTAATTTAAGAAGATGCAGCTGGAAATCAGTATTTTCCAGGCAACAATGATCATCAGACCTCTCTGCAACCTGATTTCAAATACACAATTACCATTCTAGAACAAATAAATAATCATATTTAATTTTATTTAATTATTTTAAAGAATGTGTGAGATTGGAGCATGATGCTACAAACACAGGCTTCACAAAACTTTTGTAATTAAAATAGTTTGAAACAAACAGTAAAGAATTTGTTGCTTGCTCTCGAGGGATACTTCTAAACCAAAATCAATAGAAAACTTGTTTAGAAAATGGATTCTATTTTCTTTAAAAGTTATACGGTAAATACTCGCTCTATTCTGCAAAATTTTGAAATTTATACCTATCACAACTTGTTAGGATCCATCAAACAAATTGTGATGAATGGCAACTGAAATTTTAAATTGCTTATAGGTATATCAAAAAACCATCTAAATTTTGTATGGTACTTAATTACTTCTTTTATTTAATTTTAACAATGTCATAACCGTTGAGCTGTGGTAGCCGAGCGGTGTGACCAGTGGACTGACATGTCAGAGGTCTCGAGTTTGAACCCAAGGCAGGCACCACTAACTTTTCGGAAGTTATGTGCGTATTTATCACATGCTCAAACGGTGAAGGAAAACATCGTGAGGAAACCTGTATGCTTGAGAGAATTCTCGATGGCTTGTGAAGTCTGCCAACCCACAGTAGGCTAGCGTGGTAGACTGTAGCCTAATCCCTCTCAATTGAGAGGAGACCCGTGCCCAGCAGTGGGACATTAATGGGTTGATGATGATAACCGTTGTTAAAATAATCATCATTCTAAGAAGTACTTATTATTATTCTAAGTTCCATCAATACAAAATATAATGGATTGAGTTACACGATGCTTAACGTATGCCATGGTGTGTTCCTCTGTGGCCGGACCACACATTAGTACTCAGATGCTATAGTTCGAAATAATACCTACCTAAAAGACTTTGAAAGTAGACACTTTCATCGGAATATATCTATATTTTTAGTACCTCAAGAGATATCTTATTAATTAACAATGTATCTGATCCGGCCACCAGGCAGTGCTCTCTGGCCGCGCCACCTTAAATTAAATAGAGTATAATGAACTGTTAATAAATCAATATCCCGAAAAAATCTACCTAAAGAGTACCTTCCATACGACAAATATGGTCCAATAAACCCCTTTAGCTAAGGGGTTATTGGTCGTAGGGTGTGGTCCGGCTGGAAGCTATACTCTGCAGCAAGTCAATTTTGCAATATTTAATATTAACTATCCATTAATCAATTTATATAATAGTACCTTTTCTCTACTCTTCGTTAATACTTTTTTCTCTGAAGAAACTATTTCATATTGATTAATTAATCTTTAAAGTATGAGGATTACTTTCAGCAAATATAACGAAATATGCTTTATTTCTATATGCCAATGAAAACGGCATTTAGTAGACTTTAGGTAGGTATTATTTCGAACTATAGCACCTGAGTACTAAACTGTGGTCCGGCCACAGAGGAACACACTATGCCGTGGACAGAGACAGGTCAGCTTAAAGTTGTTATGTTGCTAACGTTGGCCTACATTGGAGTCATATCCTGTAAACTAAAGCATCTGGGCCTTAAAAAAGTGATGCTGGTGCAAACGGGCAGCAGGATCATCTGGTGGTAACTGATGTCTGCCACGTCCAAACGCGTTCAACCCAAGGACATCTGCAACACATACATATGCATGTAATATACCTATTTACAATAGTACCTACTTAGTAACTATTGCGTAAATAGACTAAGTATAGAAAGTAGCCTGCAAAATATGAGATTGATGTTGGTTTTTATAAAATGTACAATTTTCTTCTGGTTGCCAGGCAGTCTGAGCTCGTAATGCTCACTCAAATGTCACGAATGCGTTACCACCATTTTAGTAATGAACATGCCGCAACAAACCTTTAAGAAGTGGCTCTTCTTAAAGGTCTGTGTCGGCATTTCTTACATCATCAGTTACAAAATGCTAACGTATTCTTGTTTCTAAATCCTTTCTACTGAAAGAAATATAATTGACTTCATTTTCAATTAAGACTTTACTTTCAATTAATATAGTTCCGTGTCTCAATTCTGCTTCATCTAATTAGTGTGCAGTATAGGCTATTAAGTCTGTCAGAACATATCCAAATATCTACTCTACCCAAAAGACAGTGCTCTCGCTCAACTTAGCTTAGCTCCGCTCCGTTCATCTCGCCACTATTATTCTCCGTTGAGCCAGTGCTAGTTACATATTCCGTTTACACTGCAAATGTTGAGTGATTAAGTGTCACTTAGTGATGTAAGTAGCTTGCTACTGAATTATTTGTTACATTTATAACGGCCACTATATGTATCTCAGGAGAAACACCATTAAATAAAATTATTACCTGTAGCTCAAGCTGTATTATCGTGTAATTAATCAGAACGTTCGAAAATCCTTATAGTGTGTTACAGATACTAGATGGTTGATATGTTTTTTAGAAGTATACTTACATGGTCATCACACAAAAAAATACCCCTACAGGGTTTTTAGCCGTGGACCCTTACCACAGAAAGCAACCTTTAATACTGCTACGCCAATTGGGTCTTCAAATAATTAAAATAATTGCGGGAAAATCCGTATAAAGTAATCTAACACCTTTCTCCCCGCTAATAATACACCTCATTTGAACTTTTAATCTTAAGTTCATAGTGATAAGCTACTATCAAAGGCCAGTAACACCGTAATGTTTATAAACACGCCTTTATGTCATGCTGCAACGTGCGGTAGGTGTAGGTTAGACAGATGAACGTAGGTAATTCAATGCTAGACAAAGATGCATGTATTGGAAAAGTCGTTCTATTTCACGACAGTAAGTCTGCTATATTTGCAGTTGTGATGCATGTGTACACACGCTCTTGTGTGCGTAAATGCAGGTAGCGTTAGCACATTCATCGTTGTTAATTTGTGTTGATATTGTTAGATTTGTGTAAATAATTATATATATAGGTGTTCGATATATCTTCAGCACCAAGTATGACAAATTATGTAAATACTAGTCAAAACATGTTTGTTGTTCAAATGACGAACATATTTCTACGTTACATCGTGTATACTTATGTATACAAGTACTGCATCTGTATGCTTTCCAATATAGATATATATATTTACTATAGCTATATTATATTCAGCTTTTTCTAATCACACTATTGCATTAACACGATGTTTTCCTCACTAACTAAAATACTGTTTTCTCTTCGCATTCATTTATTGCCGATTATCATATTTGTCAGAAGCTGACGTTGCAAATTTTCCAGCGCATGTTTTGTGATACTAAAACGTTATCTTATACTGAAGAATCCTGCATGCATAAGAAATTTCCTCGATGGCGTGTGAAGTCTGCAAACCCGCACTAGGCTCGAATGGTGAACTATAGCCTAATGCCTTTCAAATGAGAGGGAACCTGCGCCTAGCGGTGAGATAATAATTTGGGTTGATGATGAAGAAGCAGTATTTATAGGATGGATAAGTATGTATCTTATGTCTGAAAAATTACTTTATACAAGAAGGTTTTAAGTGTAACGAGTTCTCATGCAATTATTTCATAAAACTGTAAATGCAAACTAACCTGACTTTATTTTGATAGGAGATAATATAAGCATTAACGATACAGACAACTTATTACGCATTACACACGCGTCTTCAAGCAATAATGCATCTCATACTTATATTCGCAGTGTTGTGTCTATTCATATCATGGCTGTATATGAAATGGTTGAAAATGAAAAACTATTGGAAAGACAACGGGGTCCCCCAGTACCATGTGCATCCGATATTCGGAAGTATGTCGTTTTTGCAGAAAAAAAATCCAGTAAGTGTGTTTTTTTCCTCTTTCTTGTTCGATTAAGATTTGAGTTTTAAGTGATTTAGACATAAGATACTTTAAATATACGTCATTATCAACCCTTTTATTTTATTTTTATTTTTATTGATAGGAACAGCAAACAGTTACATTATAAAGACTTACAGTTAATTAACATACAATCAAATTGGTTATAAAGTAACCCACATCGCTGTCCACAGTTAGGCGTAAAGTTTAGGTAAAAAGAGAGCTAGTCACTAGGAACATTGATAGCAGTACGTGTGAATATTAAATCAAATAAATGATAAGAGATAAAATAATGACTAAGAACCAAATAAAAAAAACAATTTGTTAAAACTTAAAGATGACAAAATTATACAATATTAGAGCTCCTCAACTTTAGAGCCCTTCAACTGAGCATAGGTATTTTCTCATTTGAAAGGGAAGTTTAATCCACGATAATTTAGTCCGTGTTGGGAAACTTCACATGCTATTGAAAAATATCACTGCTATGCAGGTCTCTTAACAATATTTGCCTACACCGTCAGAGCATGTGATAAATACGCACTTAACGTCAGACCATCACAGATTGATAAACAAATTATGTACTTACTCGCATGCAGATTGGTTTTATAATAAATCAGTATTGATTGCACTTCAACTCGGTCATTTGTGCTTTGTTTACTCATCTGAACACTGAACCATACGGTTCCACAATATCGTCTTATTTACTATATAAGTTCCGTCGTTTTATTAAAAATATTACTTTTCTTTTTTTAGGTTAAATTTCTGTAACGGTAATTTTATCTTCATAGGGTTTTACGATCGACATACATATAACACTTGCGCACGCGCTTTTTTGAACCTAGGGTCGAAGTCACGCGGTTAATATACACATTCATTTTGTCTTATCAGTATAAATTCTAATTGAAGTTGTGTTAATAATGAACTATAAATAGCATTATGAACATAACTTAATGTTGGCCATAATTTAAGAGGTTTTTTAAGACTGTTATACCAGTTAAAAGTAAAAATAGATTAATCAAAATTAAATCAAACGAAATTTCAATACATCGTGATATTATTTAGTTTTATGTAGTATTGTATAGGCTCCCAAGAACTTATTATTTCAAATTATTATTACAAAACATGTTGAAAATCGGAATTAATTTTATACTTCCATAGAAAAACATGAATTCTAATGTTTTTATTAATAATAATAACAATGTTTAGTTTCTACGTTGTGTAATATATTGGATAAATGCTATGGTCTTATGCTTGCTCCAATAACTTAAATGGCATGATTGTTGATAATTATAATTAAGTTTACCGTACTCTATTAAGGTGAAAAGTTAAAAATCACACCAGAATTTAATCATTCCTTGACCAGAATAAGATAAGATTTCTTAAGATGAATTTTTTGAGCTGTGGTAGCCTAGCGGTATGAGCGGTGGACTGAGATATCTCGAGTTCAAACCCAAGGCACTGACTTTTCGGGAGTTATGTGCGTATTTATCACATGCTCAAACGGTGAAGGAAAACATCGTGAGGAAACCTGCATGCTTGAGAGACTTTCTCGATGGCATGTGAAGTCTGCCAACCCGCAGTAGGCTAGCGTGGTGGACTATAGCCTAATCCCTCTCAAATGAGAGGAGACCCGTGCTCAGCAGTGGAACAATAATGGGTTGATGATGATGATGATGATGTTGATGATGAAGATGAATTTGTTACTAATAATGAATTACGAATGATGAAAAAAAGTTATAGGTGGCTACAGGAAACAGATATTTAAACAAATGCAACTGGTTATCAAATAAATATCTAGTTAACTTAGTTAACTAGATATCTTTATGCTAAACAGAAAAAAAATGTTGCAATTAGGCGCACTCACCAAAAAATATAATTACATCTTTCCGAGTATCAATTATGAATATAAATCTAGTTTAAAATGGTTAAATATTTTCAGTTTTGGCCTTTCTCTGAAACAGCAATAACAGCATAATTATTAATAATTATTGTAAGCCTTTCATAACAATTTGTATAATTTATAAGGTGTATCTGAATTTCAACGTAACAGTGTTTTCAGAATGTATGGATGCGTGAGCTATACCAGGAATTCCACCCATCGCGATATGTAGGTATTTGGGTATTCTGGCGCCGTGCTCTGGTCATCAACTGCCCTGAACTGGCAAGAAAGATCCTCGTGAAGGACGCTGATATATTTAAAAATAGAAACGCCGGTTCAGGAAAAAGTGATCCAACTGGAGCTTTGAATCTGTTTTTTGTGAATGTAAGTTACAGTAATGTAAGAAACAAGTTTGGTTTGTAGTCGCTTTGTTCTAAGAACTAGAAAAGGTCCAGAACCGTCTAAATTTGTTTATAAAAGTTTAATTTTCTTTTCTGTTTGTGCCTCTGCCTCTGTCTGCGTATCTGCGTAAAAAAAATCCATATCAATTACATTTTCAGGATCCGCTCTGGAGTTCAGTTCGAAAGCGCCTCACTCATATATTGACAGGTTCAAAACTGAGAGGTTGGCGTGATCTGTACCAGACAAAAGCGGCCGATTTAGTGTACAGAATTAAAACCGATACTGAAAAGGGCGTCACCATCCAACTAAAGGTATTTTTGAAATAGCTTAAGTATTTTTGGAAACAATAATAGTTTGATAGACATAAAATAACGCAATAATGTATCCAAAACAATGCATCAAAAAACAATGTATCAAAAAAAAACCAAAAAAGCTTGCTAAGAAGTACAAAAAACCGACCTCAATTGTCGAACTGAAACAAATTGGACAACAACTGGACCAAATTGAAATGGGAGTACACAGTTAGCACCAGCTTTCAAATAAAAAAAAAAGATTAAAATCGGTTCACTCAGTCGAATATGACCATGAGGTAAAAAACATAAAAAAAATATGACAGTCGATAAAATTGAGAACCTCCTCCTTTTTTTAAAACTTGTCATACTTTGATTTTCAATAAGTTTTTGAGGGGAAATGAAAATTTATGCATTATTCAGGCTGTAAGTAATAACGAACCGGACCTACATTAGAGTCACATATTTTAAGCCAACATATCTGTACCTTAAAAGAGTCTTTGTGTTTGTTTCTCTATCTATGTTCGTTGTCTGAGGTCGTCACATAGGGAATTCCGACAAATTATTAAAAAAAATCAGGTATAATTTATTACTGTTAATATTTAACTGTATTACAGCATTAGTAGGCACCATTTTTTTTAATTGACAGAAACAAAACTTTGTCCTCAGTCTATGTTCGCTGACTTTTCTACAGACATAATTGGCGAGTCGTCCTTTGGAATACTATGCCAAGCAACAAGAAATACCATCGGACCTTTAAGAGAAATGACTAAAGAGTTTGAAAAGTATAGCCCCTGGCGAGGTTTGGCCTGGTCTTCCATATTTTTCATACCAGAATTGGTTGACATTTTTAGGTATGCTATCTATATATATAGGAGCTTTTAATTTTCAACTAAAAAAGGTAATAGACTCGCTTTCTTACATGAGACCTTAACTTATCGGGGAAAAGTCTATTAGTACAACTTTGCACACCCTTCAGGGACGACGACAATGATGGTATTTTCACCGTTATAACGTTTTAACTCCCAAATTCGGATCCATCCGATAAATATATTTGTGTCTATTTGTATGTTGCATGATTAATTGATTGTAGACCCGATTGGATATGAAAATATTTAACAGATACATCCAACTTGGCCGCATAAAAGGTTAATAGACAATGAATAGAAGGAAATAAATAATCAGTGATCGATTGAAACCTAGAAATGTATTTTACCATTAGGGTAGTTTCCCAGTTATTAAATGATAGTCACTTCATGTAAACTACTGATATTCACCCGCATCTAGGTAAGCTGGAAGCCGACCACAATGTAGTTAATTATCGGATTTTACCAAGCCTATCTTTAATGCAAATGATTTTGAACCTAATTTCAGGTTTTCGTTATGGCCAAAACATACTGTGGAATACTTTAGGCGGGTTTTTAAAGTGATGATTGAAGAACGTGGCGGGTATGATAGGGAAATGAATGGGAAAAAAGACCTGCTTGATGCACTGTTAAAGATGAAACAAGACGCTTTAAAAGAAAATCAAGGTAGGGCAAGCTAATCGTAAGATATCATTAGAATATTGTTAGTATAGTACGACTACAACCAGTTATAGAGACCTACCATTATCACCTACTATTCACCATTTCCTCTCTCTCTCGTGTATAGACGTCAACGTTTCAATATCATGTATGTATAGAGTATGTATATGCACCATATAAGCATCTATTCTTATATTTTCAGAATTAGCCTTGGACGTTTTAGTTGCAAATGCAATGATATTCTTACAAGGCGGATACGATACATCTTCAACTGCACTTACTTATGCTATATACGAGCTGGCTTACAGTCCTCATCATCAGGTTAGAGTATACAGCTTAATAATAACAAATTGATCTTAACAAAAATGGTTGTTACATCCATAACATCAGGCCATTAGCATATATTTTACCCTTTTATAAATAGATGCAAACTTTTTACAGCAAAAATTGTACGAAGAACTTACAGAAGCCAAACGTAATCTTGGAGATAAAGAATTTGATGCAGAAGATTTAGCTGACTTGCCTTATCTGGATGCTGTAATAAAAGGTGTGTAGCGACCAAGAAATACAATTCTTAAATGTTCTGAAACAATATGAATGAATACAAAGCCAAATGATGTATTCAATATTATTAATGTTAAAACAAAAGACAGAAGCAATTTTGGAGAAAATACACTCGTAGTCGCTTTTATACAAAAAAAAAACTTAAAACGCTATGTTAAAAATGTTACATCACATAATTTGTATATTATCTGAATTCATGCATTTTTTGCAGAAACATTGAGAAAATATCCAGTATTGGGCTGGTTGGATCGAGTGGCGCAAAAAGACTACCAGATCGATGAAAATGTTACAATTCCAGCTGGTACAGTTGTCTATGTCAATGCTGTTGGTCTGCAAAGTGACCCTCGATACTTCCCAGACCCTGATGTATTTAGGCCCGAAAGGTTCCTGCCTGAAAACGCCAGTCAAATTGTCCCTTACTCTTATATGCCTTTTGGAGAAGGGCCTAGGATGTGCATAGGTAATAACTGCACTAATTTAAACATATTTAAGATAACTATTTACATATCTTTCTTTGTCTCCATTTTTGAAACATACAGCTCACGTATACTGGATTTCTAATAGAGTACAGTTTACTTAATGTAGTATAAAGTAAACTGTACTCGTCAGAAGTAATTACCAGCAACTATCACAAATTGTTTGTTGCAATATTTTAGATACAATGGCTTAGACTATGATAAATCGAGTCAGGTATTTAGTCAGGATCCTCTGGATGCGGGCGGCATATGACCGGTCATCGTGGCGATCCTTGGGGGAGACCTATGTCCAGCAGTGGACGTCAAACGGTTGAAATGATGATGATGATGATGATTTAGTCAGGACATATAATTTAGCGTGTATGTTACTTGTCGGGACTTCAAAAGCGGTTACTAAATCAGCTTGTGATGATATAGGATCCGGATTTCTAGTCTTGTAGGAATATAAATCTGCAACGTTGAGTTGTCAAAAACGTTTCAAACTTTTTAAAAGTAATATACATTTTATTATTGTTTTCAGGTAAACGTATAGGACAAAATACAGTGCGGTATGCTTTGGCTGCGATGATCTTGAACTTCGAAGTCCATCCACGGCCAAAAGCACTGGCACCAAACGAATTACCCGTAGAGAAGAGAGGATTACTATACTTTCCTGCAATACCTGTATCTGTAGAATTTGTACCTAGGAACTAGCTAAAAAGTATATTTCTAAAAACTATAAACATGGATGACTTTACATCTGTATTTTTTATAATAATGCGGTTTTTTTATGAAATAAAAAATAAATATATTCATTTATTACAGTAACACTGTTTTGCAGGTAATAATTCTATCGTTAGTATTATAATCAGATTTTTGTATCTCCTTCCTTTGTTTGAACGCAATCCTTGACGTAAAATAAAACGTGCTAACCATAAAAATGAAATGTCATCTGAACTGTCCATCAAATTAGGATAAGAGAGACTATTTCTAATGTAGTTTCCAAGATTTGATCTAAACGAACTTCTTACCAAACTTAAAGACTTAAATAAATGCTTTTAAAAGTACCTAGATTATTATAAATAAACTACGAAACCTTTACATATTGGCATCATCTACACCGCCATTCTGTTTCAAATCTATCCCATAAATTGAACAAACCGCTAAATACACAGACACAACAAAGCGCAAACAGTGCTGACATGACAAAAAGACACACACGTATTTTAATAAAACCAGCCAACAGTATTACAAAAGGGAAAAAGTTTTGACAAAACATAAAAATTGCTACAACAAAGTTTCTCTTATAAAATGTTCGTACAAATTGTAGGTGTATGCTTGTATGCGGGCTCAACAGATTTCAGAAGTCAAAAACTCAACATCGCGACTTCCACCCAAGTGATTCTGAATTTAAATAGAATCATGCAAAATTTCACATAATGCGCACCGTTTTTGTTTATTCTAGTGACTGTATTTTCACTACTTACAGGAGCTTTTTAACCGCTTTTGAACTGTCTTCTTCTGCCTTTTTCCATTGTTTGTTTCGTCTCATCATCAACTGATTTAATCGGTGACCGGTCAAATAGATACATTTAAATCTGATTAAAACTAATAGCTTATTAACACAGGATCAATTGAATAAATTATATCACCATTATTTTCATCAGTAGATTGCAGGACCGTCTCATCATCAACTCATCGTCAGTGTATTTATGGATTTACTAATTTCCAAAGTCTCTCAAAACATTTTTAGGAGATTATTAACTTTGTAATAAATAAATTATAATATCTGTAGGTACCTAGCTGTGGTGGGAGCTTTGTGTGTGTGTGGGGGAGCTGTGGTGACCTAGTAGTGTGACCAGTGGACTAACATGTCAAAGGTCTCGAGTTCAAACCCGGGCACGAACCACTGACTTTTCGGAAGAAGGCATCGTGCATATTTATCACAAGCTCAAACGGTGACGGAAAACATCGTGAGGAAACCTGCATGCTTGAGAGATTTTCTCGACAGCATGTGAAATCTACCAACCTGTAATCACTCTCAAATGAAAGGAGACCCGTGTTCAGAAGTGGTTAGTAGGACACCTATAATTAATTTAATTCCGACGCAAAATGCAGAAACTGACTTAGCCAGTAACTGCGGAACGAAACGTAATATGGTCTTAATTGTATACCAATAATTAAGAATAGAAATACCTAGACAAAAAAAATTATTCTCCTAATTAGCATATTATGAGGTGTCGTCAAAGATTCTGGAGGGCTTCCTTTAACGAGGGCGAAGCACGAAAACGTGGATACTTTATATGATCTTGCCAGATGTTCACATGTCGACACAAATTCTTAACATTTCTCACAGAGAATTACGAAGCGCGAACGTTAAAGCCAAGCAAAATTACATCTGCAGCTCATAAAGATAAAACTACGCGATTTTGATTGATAACTTCATAAGCATAAAGACTATTGCTGTAGGAATGGGCGAATGAAACAAAAGTAATAGGTGGACCGGAAAATTAATGTTGTCATCACAAACCCTACTTTCGATTCAAGCAACAATTTTACGTATAAATGTGAGAAATTTTGGATACATTATTTTTCATAGCTCTATGTGGAAGTCATTCGTCATAATATCTTATTTTAGTAACATGATACTTCTTTTTCTCACCGTTTCAATGGCTAAACAATATTTGAGTAAAAAGAGGCCACCTCAATAGGTTATACACTAAGAAAGAAACAAAGAAAAAAAAAGATATATATTGTAGTTAAAAAATAATTAAAAATATGCATGAAAGTTGTGTGAGGCCAAGAATATGGCGCCTATCTTAGCTGGTGCTACAGTAAGGTAGTTATATAAAGCAAGATACATATTATAAACGTAATATCTCAGTTCCAAGGGATCTATCCAATATTAAAATTAACTAATTGGCATTTAAGGTACTCGCATACTTTAAGTTATAACCATAGTCGTACTTTTAATAGAGCTAACTTAATTAAAATCCAATACACATCTTTGCTTCAGCTTAGTCCCTAACCAATTTAGTGCAGATGAAATTTTATACAATTGTAGAAATTAAAAATAAAATGATAAATGGTTTTTCAGAATTGTCGTATATGGGTGTACTGCCTACACCTACGGGAAAAATGCGCGAGTATAATAAAATATTTTTCTAAACAATTAAAACATTATTTACATATAAATATATAATCTTAAAACTCACATTGTTTTTCCAGTTGTTTGATATCCAGTGTCAAAAATAAAACCAGAGGATTTTGAGACAAGTAATATTGAAAACACTACACTACTCTACACTACTAGTTAAACTTCAATTATTTTTTAAATACAGCTTCTCTTGGTTAAGCTAACAAAATAATGTTCAGACATGGTAATTATGACCTAGAGGCTATTCAGAAACTGTAGTACTCCTAATTACTAAGGATGAATTAATGACTTTAATATAAGGGTAAAATTGGTATAAATTGCTAGTAGTTTTAGCTTTTTTAATTAGATTATTTTAAGTTATCTTGTGTATGTATAAACTACACACAATAATAAATAGAGATCAGAAGTCTCGAGCTCAAACCCAAGGTAGGCACCACTGACTTTTCGGAAGTTATATGCGTATTTATTACATGCTCAAACGGTGAAGAAAAACATCGTGAATCCTGCATGATTGAGTGATCTTCTCGATGGCATGTGAAGTCTGAAGTCTGCCAACCCGCAGTAGGCTAGTGTGGTGGACAGTAACCTTAATCCCTCTCAAAAATGAGAGGAGACCCGTGGGACAAAAATGGGTTAATGATGACATTAATAAATTAATTACTAATCCATTTACTGTTATCGTAGGGGTTTTCGAATGGTCAAAATTCTACTTCACTCTTTCATCAACCCATTTTCTGTACCACTTCTGGTCGTGAGTTTCGTCTAATGTGAAAGGAATTAGGATGTCTATTCCACCACATTTTCTCAGTACGAGTTGTGAGACTTCACACGCAAGAAATAATCTTAGGCTGGCACATTCCAGGATTATAATTATGTAAGAATTACTACTGTACTATATAATGCTCCTAATATTATATACCCTATCAACCATATGGTATATGGAACGTATGCTATATGAAATTTCTTTATTATTATTGTACACTTTGTCTCTTTACCCTTCATTTTAAAACTCTCTCACTCAAAGGGTTGCTGGAAGAAAATTCAAACTTGAATTAAGCTCGCCTTTGTGGGACAACACTTTAGATGTATTGTTTAATTTATGTGGTAAAACACCACATAAATTAAACAATACATTTAAAGTCTTTGTGTACAATAAAGTATTAAAGAACCATCTAGTATTCGTAGGCAATATAAGCAACGTTACTCGGAACTCTATAACTAAATAACGCTGTGTAATTATATCCTGATCTAATTATTTATACCACTAACCTTTCCTTGGCTCAACCCACATTTGGAGACTCAGTGTCAAATCAAATCAAATCAATCAAATCAAAAGGTTTTTATTTCAAATAAACTTTTTCAAGCACTTTTAAAACGTTATGATTCTAGTTGCATGTCATTTAATGTCTCATCCATATTAATTTTATAAATGCGAAAGTGTGTCCGTCTGTCTGTCTACCTCTTCACGCTATAATCGCTGAACTAATTTATATGAATTTTAGTATAGGAATAGTTTAAGTCCCGGAAAATCATCCCTTAAAAGGGGTGGAAATAAAATTACTAATTTTACGCAGACGAAGTCGCGGGCAAATCTAGTTAAAAATAATTACGGATTGATTGGATTACTAAAAAAATAAAAAGAAAATCTCGATTGAGCTAATAACATCAAGACGACTGAACAGTCAGTCAGTATGTTTAGTTATCTACCAAACAAAAAAAATAACTAAATCGAGTGATCCATTTAAGAGCCGTGATCCGAAACTTAAAACACACAATTTTTTTTTATTCCGATAAGGGGGCAAACGAGCAGGCGGCTCACCTGATGGTAAGTGATCACCGCCGCCCATGGACATTTGCAACACCTGAAGGCTTGCAATGCGTTGCACAGCCCTGCAGAAACCGTTTTGACTCCATTTTTTTCGGGTCGAGAGTTATTTATAAACGAACCAGTTACTAAACATCTAACTAAGCAGTTTAGCTCATATAGCAGCGGTTCAAGTAAGCTCAGTTCATCCAGCTTTAGAACTATGACAAGCTAAATTCCATTCTAGACGAATCCAACCGCACGTATCCATATTCAGAATAGCGCAAAGTTTTTATACGGCAATTTTGTTTGGAACCGCTAATGAATTTCTTAAGGCTTATAATCATCAATACTAATCAAAGTTTTCTCATTTGCCGTGATGTAGAACGTCATCTAACCAAGTTATGTTTTGAAAAATGTCCGTTTGGGAAAATTTTGGGCCTCTAATGGATAGAAGATTTCTTTTTTTTTTCATGTATTTTTCTCTTGACTGATGTTGCGGTTTGTTATTGTCATAAAAAAACTGGAAATGTTCTAGGTATTTGAGATGGGAAAATTGAACCTTAGATTATTCTTCTAGATGTTCTGTTTTTATTTGAGAGGGATTAGAATATACATATTTCTCTCGTAACTTTCTCTCGTTTGAAAGAGATTCAGCTAATCCACCATGATAGCCACACACCATTGAGAAAATCTTTCAAGAATGGGTTCCTCTCGTTGTTTTCCTATCACTGTTTGAGCATGTAATTAATACCCATATAACTTCCGAAAAGTCAGTGGTACGCCTTGGGTTCCCAATCGCGACCGCTGACTTTCGTAGTCCACCACAAGAGTATCAGCTCTTGTTATAAAATTTTGCAAAATCGAAATTATAAATACAAACATACTATCACGGCTGTCACCCCGAAGGGTTAGCCAGAGATGTACCAATGTACATTTCGCCAGTATGTTTTAGATCCCTTAATTGTAAGGGGGCGCCCCCCTTACAATTAAGACCTATTGCCATCAACCGGGCACGAATCCAAACCCCGAATTCTTCTGAGAATTTCATAGAAAAATCCAATAAAACTTTGCTCCACCGGGAAATCGAACCTGAGACCTCTTGCTGAGCAGTCGGACATACGACTAACAAGGTAGTACTAATACACCAGTACATAATTTACCAACAAAATGAGTACCCGTTCTGATTTTCCCAAAATACGTTAAATAATTTATTCAATAATGCTATGTTTATCTTTATACGAAAACTTTCTTATGGGTTCACCTACGTTAAAATATCTTACGAACCTCCAAAAAATATACCAAACATATTTTTGAGCCAACGTGGGAAGATGTTTATTTTTGTTCTGGTAACGCGCAATATTAAACATTATAACATTTGGTAGGTATCTTCGACTGCTTGTTTATGATAAATATGTACTTTCAAGGAATTCACGACGTTTCAATTATTCAAAATATCGCATTGAATTTTCTTTTGAGTACTTAAATAACTGAAACCTAGTACATTCCAAGTACAGCCTAATTTATATTACACAGAAAATTTATATCTCCGGACAGTGTTACGAATAAATAAGAGTGATCTTTGAACCTGAATATCGACTTTTTGTGGTCAATGCGTATATAGAAATATCTAGGATATTCCTCAGCAATATATATAGGCATAGCAAAATTGGCAGTGGGCAGGGCATATCGCTCGAAGAACGGATGGCCAATGCGGCTTGAAGGTTCTCGAGTGGCGACCACGTACTGGAAGACGTAGCGTGGGTAGGCCCCCAGCAAGGTGGACCGACGACCAGGTTAAGGCCGCTGGAATCCGCTGGATGCGGGTGGCGCAGGACCGGTCGTCGTGGCGATCCTTGGGGGATACCTATGTCCAGTAGTGGACGTCAAACGGTTGATATGATGATGATGATAGCAAAATCTCTCGCTCAAATTGAGCTGCCCGGTTGGAGAAGTGCCTCCGCCTTACAGAAGACCACAAGTGAGATAATATGCAGTTGTGTTTCTGCGAGTGAGTACTGCGACCAGGGCTCGTAAGGGGAGTGATTTCTGACAGCATAATAATACCGTTTGCTGTCAGTGTAGTAACTTCCCTATTTTAAGAAACACAAATCAGTTATAACATTGTCAGTAATGCGAACGACACCGATGGTGTCGCAAACGTCCATGGCCTACGGTTACCGGTTACCATTAGACGGGCCACTTGTAATAAATATAAATACTATGACTCAGGTTGTATAAATTTTCAAGCTTGCATAACTCAAACTTGGAACATATTGTACTTTTTGCAGGAGGTAGGGCATAGCGAGATTTCTCGCTCAAATTGAGCTGCCCGACTGGGGAAGTACCTCCGCCTTACAAAACACCGCAGTGAATCAACAGTAGTTGTCTTTCTGCGAGTGAGTAAGGTTACCAGAGCTTGGGGGAGTGACTATTCTGACATCATGGGAATTCCATTTGCTGTCAGTTCAGTAACTTCCCTATTTTAAGAAACCTGAACGGTTTCTAAGCGGTTTGGCAACTTATTTGTAAGCCTCTGGTGTTGCAAATGTCCATGGGCGGTGGTCATCACTTACCATCAGGTGAGCCGCCTGCTCGTTTGCCTCCTTATCACCATAAAAAAAAAATATCATGGAAGGCAACGTTTACATCACCATCTAGATATTTTAGGCTCGAGAGAGCAATTATTCGCATTGAAAAAATTGTTCAGGCTTTGTCCGCATTGTTTTCAGTTACCGTAGCGGCTTTTAAAACTCTCATTTGTTTAAGTCTTAAAATTGGAACGTGAAAATAATGTTATATTTATGAACAATAGAGAAGCTCCATTCTAATAAAAGCGTGCTGGCGTTTGTAGAAAACTATTCTTTTGTCCTGTTGGTATGTTTGGTTTAATACTGGTCTAGATTTAGATAAATAAAACATCATATTACTGTGGAGTAGACTATTCAAGTTCTAGAAACTACTACTACTGCTGCTACCATGGGGGTAGGCAGGGTAGACTTCAGAACGCGACGCACTACGATCTGGTTACCACTAAAAAAATAATTAATATTTTTTTTTTCAGTGGTATTAACTAAGGTAAACCTAATAGGCTTTTTATATTCCCCTTTTATTTTATTCCATTCATTCATCTAATATATAAAATTCTCGTGTCACAGTTTTCGTTGCCATACTCCTCCGAAACGGCTTGACCGATTTTGATGAAATTTTTTGTGCTTATCCGGTATCTATGAGAATCGGCCAACATCTATTTTTCAACCCCCTAAAAGTTAGGGGTAGTCCACCAACCCCTATAATGTGGCAAAACAACGTTTGCTGGGTCAGATAGTTTTTTTTATAATTTTCTCAAAATATTCAAATAAGGCATCTCAGTTCCCTAATGAACTTATAGTTTCAACTCATCAGTCGGTATACAACGTAAAAACTTTTTAATTTACAACCCGTGTATTTGTTTCGTGTACCTCAGTTTGACTGTTTAACAACTTTCGCCTCTGATTAGGGTAAACATTTACTTTTGCTTTGTTGTCACCGGAACGAGCTTTGAATTGATTGAGTTACATTTGGGTTTCGTTTGGAATTTTCATTTTTGTCGGCAAATTGTTCTGTCAGTTGTAGCTACCGTTGTGGCTTTCGAACTTATGGCTGACCTTTTCTCATTCTTTAAAGACTGATTGGAATATTTATTAAAATAGTCAGTCTTTCTTTATTATCCTCATCTATAACCTTTTTGTTGTCACTATGGTATAGCATAGTATATTTGTGCCACATAATATCATGTTCAAAACGTGATGGAAATTTTGATCGTGAGGTAACCTGCTACTGGTGTGTGAAGTCAAAGTCAATCCTCGTTGAGGTTAGCAATCCTAATCTAATCGAGGACTTAGACTGTCTTTTTGAACAGTAAATGAGTTGGTACGAATACTAATGTACGGACATGTCAATTCTATTTATTGCTTTTAACTGGACTACCATTCAGTGCTGCTGCGGAAAATTTCATTGCAAAATTTTATAACACTTTGACCTGATAATTTAACGAATAAAGAATGCGCCTGAGAATCGACTAACCATGTACATTTATGCCATTTCTAAAATAGCTAAAATTAAGAAAAAAAAGTAGCATCACTTTATTGTCTGTCTCGATATAGTTACCTACACAATTCACCCAAATTCTGAAATGTAAGCTTTTTCTTCTTTACAAAAATATATGAATTTACAAAATATATAAAAGT
This sequence comes from Craniophora ligustri, assembly GCA_905163465.1. Classification (NCBI taxonomy): domain Eukaryota; kingdom Metazoa; phylum Arthropoda; class Insecta; order Lepidoptera; family Noctuidae; genus Craniophora; species Craniophora ligustri. The sequence continues at coordinate 3,018,605 of LR990963.1, forward strand.
ATCACTAGGATCTAAAAATCTTATTTTTTGAACAGAAAAAGCAAATGATTTGCAAATTTACATATTATTATATAAACCGATATGAAATAACTGCTATGCTATATTTTGCTTCTGTCATATAATTGGTATAACAAGTGAACTTGTTCTTGTTCTTGTTGTATATAATCCAAGTTGTAGGTCTAAAGTAATTATGAGGAGAATCTTTGATTTAACCAGATTTTGGAACACAATTTTTCTTTTGCGGATTTCAGCCAGGTTTTTTTTATACTACAGACCTAATAGGTCCCTTGTATATAGGTATCATTACTGTTACATTTCCAAAAATATACGATTTATTTTGTTCTAGAGATATAGTGATCTTAAGTCCTTTAGAATAGGCGTCCAATCTATCAAACATCTGATTAGTGCAATTACATATATAAGACTGCCTATAATATATGATACTGACCCGAAGAGGCACGCAAAGGTGTACGAATTCACTGGTATATTTTCAGTCTCATATAATAGAAGGTGTATAGGCCTATTGCCATTAACCGGGCACGAGTCCTAAATCTGAGGTGGTGTACTAAGAAATTTATAGAAAACCCTAGAATACTTTTCGTGATCTGGGAATCGAACCCAAGACATTTTGCTCAGCAATCGCTCTTACGGCCACAAGACCAATGAGGCAGTCGATGTAGGTATTTTACAAAAAAGCGATGCAGTTTATCAACCATCTAGCATCCGTGACACAAGCATCGCTGTGTAACTTGAATAAGATGGCACTTTGTAATAATAATGTTTGGATATATACTAGGTATATAAGATTTTTATATTAACCTGTTTGTAATTTTGATCTCATCAATATTATAATAAAAATTGTATTTTTTTTAAATGTTTTAAATTTTTAATAGAATTTTAATGATAAAGATAAAATATAAATTAAGATAAATGTATATGTAATGATAGATGTATATGTATGATAGATGTCTATAATGTGTAATATTTGTTGTGCCCTACAGGGTCCAAAATTGGTTCCAGCATAAGATTGTTTGTTACCATCTTTATAACATTGTGGAATGCAAATAACCGATATGAATATGAATATGAATGAATAAATATTTAACTGGATCGATTTCAAGGATCGCCACGAAGAAAGATATTATGAAGTAGAAAACCGATGGATATTTCACACGCTTTATTTTGAGTATTGTAAATGTTACACATAAAGGTTTTACAGCAGTGAAAGCTTTTACTATTATTAATCTTTGTCACACTGTCGGCAACGAGTCTTCCTCATTTCTTTTCACTGTTACGGGCACTGGCTTCAGGGTGTGGCATATTAGAGAAAACATTATTGAAAAGTATTACATTAATTGAAAATACAGATGTTTTTGTCAAATGATGGAGACCCCCCCCCCTATAATGATTGCGTACTTCCTACATTACGGTAAGTGTAGAGAATAGTTTGCGGTACCAGGGTAACATGAATTGGTTATTGAAGAATTGCATGTAATTGGTGAAGAAATATGGATTTTAAGTGAATTAATTAGGTAAACATTATAGTACTGCAGCCCAAAGTATATATTTAATTTGCTTAAAATATGCTCTGGAAATGGACCAAACAAATATTGCAATTTATTATATTAAAATTTAGGAGGCAAAAATAAGTAGGAACAAGTTGTTGAAAGAATAAATTGACTTTTGCACCCTTAACTTCACCCCAGTTGAACATTAAAAATGTGGGAAAAAAAATGTAAATCAGGACATTAACAGGCCTTTCGTATGGTCGTCTAAAGTTCTGTTGTGTTGTTTTTGGGTATATCTTTTTAGGGCGAGGTTTTCGGATAAATATCTGTCGGATAAACCTACCCTTACAGGGAAATTTTATTTGAAACTAGTGCTTTTGGAAAGGTCTTTTTTCTCTTTTCTCTCTACTAAATTTAAGTAAAGTACAAATATAAGAGCCTAACCCAAGCGAAAGTACAGTCGACTAGATACAGTAATAGTTAGCTAATAGAAAAATGAAGTGTGTACGAAGAGATGCTAAAAGAAGTGTGTATGCTTATAACGTACAAAAAGAAATTAGAATAAGAGCGTTATAATGACATTTCAGAGAGTTTGGCCACCAGCTGTAATGAATTACAAAACCGTCATTGTATTTATATTTCTTTTTTATTGCAGAAAAAATAATTTAACAAAACAGCATTTGTTTCCTAAAGTCACCTATTCACTTTATTTTTATGGTAACACAAAATTATACTAATGGAAACATTAACAGGCCTATTGTGAGCATTTTTGACAACGTTCCTAACTTCCCTCATTCATAGTCGTGAGGGAAAAAAATTCTGCAAATGGCCTACAAAGAGTCAACAAGCTTTAATAAAGCGAGCAATGAGGACGTAAAAATGCGGGAAATCAGTTTGATTTCTAATCATGCACCGATACCTAATTGAATAATTGAAAATATGACAGCATGAGGCATTGATTAATTAAGTGGCAGTCGGTGACAAAAGCACTGGTTTTATATAATTTCTGCAAGTCAACTGCTAACTTTGAAAGCTAAGATTAGGCACCAAATGGTACTTCAGTTGGTGGCTTATACGCTAGATCTTCATTTTTTTTTCAGTGCTTTTAGAAATAATAATAATAATTACATTAATAAAATTAATCTTAAAGTAAAACCATTTTGTCTAATAAGAAATTAGCAGACCGGCCTTAAAAAATCAAAGCAAATGCAATTATCGAACACGTCAGCTTTCGAACAAGAACTACCGCAAAATCGATCCATTTTTTTAGGAGCTACGATGTGCGCACAGCACACAATTGCCGCGTCAAACGTATAACTTCCCTCTTTTTGTCTCAGGGGATAAAAATACAAATGAAGTAATAGTTAATTTGATATTACATTTACTATGTCTATCATCCCTACATCAGTATCTCTTTTGTTACGCTTGGCCCTAATCTTATCATCTCCAGTAGGTACAGACTACGAAAATTATCTTGAAGGGCGTTATCGCTCGACACGGTAGCTGGTCATAACTTTGTCTTGTTCCTGGCGATATTATCTGGAAACAGTTTTCGTAACTCATAACAGTTTTGTGTACTTACTCAGTGTTTTTGTGGTAAATGAAGATGTGACAGCCTTGGGGGAAATACGACAAAAGTTGTTGTTCAAAGACTCAGACTGGGAAAAAGTACCTTTAGATCTAATAAATACCTAATTATTCTTTGAGGATCTGTGCAGGCAACGATGAAAAATTATTCGTTATAAAATTCCCGATATAAAACCGATGTCGATTTCTTTTTAATTTATATGTATATGGATATACTGATACGTTTCATTTTAAAGTCATCGACTGAAAAAGAATTTTGATCCAAGGTTTTTGTGGTATGAGATAAAAATACGTTAAAATTAAGAATATTTTAATGCCTACACAGTTACTACGTATTCAATTTGAAAGCACACAGAATTCGAAATGGACTATCAGAATATTCAATTTCCCATATAACGTATTCCACTTTTGTTACTAAAAAATACCTAAAAGCCGTTTGACATTTCTCGAATAAAACCACTCACTAGAGGCAATTTCCTCTTTTGGAGAGTCCGACCTCAATTACATCGTAGCGTGACTTTATATAGCTTTTTTATAGTTATTATTGAGCCCCGGCAAAATTAACTTGATCTATCTTCTTACACAAGTTATGGCAATGAACAAAGCTTGGAAAAGTATAATTATTGAAATAAAACTACTTTTTACGGATTTTATCGCGGTATATTGACATTATTTTAACCCAACATTTCGGATCCTTTACAGCATTCATGGTCACGGGCTGAGCGATGTATTGGTCGTCTGAAGTTATAATTACTAAAAGCTACCTGACATTTTTAATTATTATTGACAATATTATACAAAGAACGAGCACACCGTGTCCTTCGGTCGTGCAGTTTTGTTCTTGGATTTAGATTTAATAGAAATTACGACGTGCTCTCTGAAACAAGGATCTGTGATGAACAACATTTGGCTGCTGAGCTTAAACATGTCAAGCAAGAATCCCTGAGACACCTCAGGGATTTTCTTAATTACGTGTAAAGTTTGTTTGCAGGTTTCCTCAATATATTTTCATTCACCATTTGAACATGCGATAAATATACACTTGACTTTGAAAAGTCAGAGGTGCATACTTTAAAATCAAACTCGAGTCTTTCATAGTTCACTGATCATATCACTAGGTTTTTCTATATCTTCCATCAAAGCTCGCGAATGTATGTAGGTAAGTTTTACGCAACGGTGTAAAAAGGAACGACCATTTAAATATCGCCATAACAAACGCCTGTAAAAATAGGCATCGCCTGTTGGCAATAAAAGGTCGGGAAGGGTTCTCTTTGTACGTTGTTACCTAAGTCGAACGCCAGGCTACAGTCCACGACTCCAAAGCATGACTTGGGAGAAAGAAGGAAATAAATGGAAAATGATTGTATGAATGTTATGAATAGAGAGATTTTTGGTTTACTGATTTCGGGTTGAAATTTTTCTGTACCCTTTTAAGCGGACTGCTTGTAAGGAAAGTGACGAAAATAAGTCATTGTGTTTTAATGGAAGCAAATGTGATGGAAATAGTATGTACGCACGCTGTATAACATATTATATTTTCTCTTCTTAATCCTGAAAGAGTAAGCAAGAAGTATTCTTGACTTTCATTTCCATGTCGCCTGCTGGTATGTTTAGAGGTTGTATGTTCTATAGCCATTATTGAGAATCGCTTACTTTTCTATTGAATTGAATTTCTATTGTAGTGAAAATTGAACCCAAGGGCAAAAATATGACAGTCCACAGTTGCCTGTATCAAAACAACTGCCACAATTTACAACAAAAAGAAAACGAGAGACTTCATACCATACATTTACTCACAAGGCCAACCATACGTTATGAAGACAGCTTCTAGCCAGGTGAAAGTGGCAGGGCAGCCCAACAAGGGGAAATAAATCACCAGGCTATCACCCGTGGCTACTGCGATGATAAACTGCTGCGTGTAATGTTATGAAGGGATTGTAGGAAGATATATCATGCTCTGATCTTATGTAATGACATCGTCTAGAAAAACACGCAAGATTAGAATTATAGATCTTCTTAGACTGAGCTCAGAAATGAGCAGATTTGTGGGTATATTATTTTATTCTTATGTATGACGTATGTTTGTGCAGAGCTCAAATGGTTATTATAACTGATCTTGGTACCGTTTTTCTTGTTTTAGAAACACTATTGAAAAATTAAAAACTTCCACAAATAATATTTCTGTTAATAAACCTTTTGAGGACAATTTTCACGTCAGTTTTATGTAGGAACTACATAGGCATGCATTTCGTAATTGACGAACTCTGAGAAGAAATGCCTAAGCGAACTTAGAAAATCGTGCAGATATTTTGATTTATAATAAGTGAGTCTAACAATCTGAAATGTCCGTATAAAGAAAGCACCATTGTAGCATTGTTTATACTGACTGCACGGAAACAACACGGTACGGAACCCTAAAAATACCGGCGAGATATGTATGTAGGTACATTAGTACTTCTCTGCCTTACCCTTTAGGGCGAAGAAGCGAGGCGTGATGGTATGTTTATATGTATGAGATTAAAAGTATGACAATATCCAGCAACTTAATTTTACCCGGGAACTTTATAAAAATATATTGTAAAGGAAGTTTTTCATGTAAAAATTCTTATCTTCTACGAGGCTAATATTTTACTGGCTTCAAAGAAGATAGGGTTGCTACCCTAATTGGTGCCGTCGTTCAAGCAAAATTTCTTAGTAAGTACATGCTTTAAAAGGGTTTAATAGTGTCTTGCATTTGGTAGAAATATTTAGTAGATTTGAAATAAAACTACCTTTTACGGATTTTATCGCGGTATATTGATATTATTTTAACTGTTACACAACTTGTTACCACCTGCTTGGAACCCCATCATAGATTCTATTAAATCTAAATCCAAGAACAAAACTGCACGACCAAAGGACACGGTGAGCTCGTTCTGTGTAAATCGGATTGTCAATAATAATTGAAAATGTAAGGTAGCTGTAAGTAATTATAACTTCAAGACGACCAACACCTCAGTCGGCCCGTGACCATGGATGCTGTAAAGGATCCGAAACGTCGGGTTAAAATAATATCAATATACCGCGATAAAATCCGTAAAAAGTAGTTTTATTTCAATGTCCAATATTCGCGTAAGTGTAAGAAATCAATATATTTAGTAGAATATTATGCTTTCGTGTGTGTGGTGTAACTTCGAAGATTACATTAATAAGAAAAGATGTGAAAAAAATCGTTATTGTTTGAAAGACAATGCAGTTAAAGTTGTAGTGACTTGATCATGGATTATATTATTTTATGTGCGTTAAAGACCCTAAAAAATAATTTTAATTTAATGTCAAATGCTCGCGTAAGTGTTAGAAATCGGACGGCAGTAGGCAATATTATAGTGGAAAAATTAAAAATAATGTTGTAGGGACATGTTGAGAGTACGGAAGATAGGTGCCGGGAATTATAATTAAAAGTAGTTTCAATGCAGTTAAATTAAATGTTTTTTTAATAAAAAACTGTAATACAACAGAATTTTAACCAGTTGAAGTAATTTGAGTTAAGGGTTCCGGAAGGTTCTAGAGTGGCGACCACGTACTGGAAGACGCAGTGTGGGCAGGCCCCCGGCAAGGTGGACTGACGACTTGGTAAAGGTCGCTGGAATCCACTGGATGCGGGCGGCATATGACCGGTCGTCGTGACGATCCTTGGGGGAGACCTATGTCCAGCGGTGGACGTCAAACGGTTGAAATGATGATGATGATGATGAAGGGTTCCGGATTGAGATTCCGATCGAGGCAAATGTTTGTGTGATAAGCTATGCTTGTAGACTTGGTACTTTTCTTTTGATGTTTATAGAAGCGTATCAAACGTAAAGTATTCGAAACACAAACCTTGTCGGTTAGCTTGGAACTAGATGGCGCTGTGTAATAATACATACATTCATACCATCACGCCTGTCGTCCCCGAAGGGTTAGGCAGAGGTGCACTAATGTACACCCACGTTTCGCTGGTATCTTTTTAGGTCCCATGTAATAGGGGGCGAGCCTTTTGCCATCAACCGGGCACGAATGCGAATTCCGAGCTGCTACTGAGAATTTGTGTAATAATGTCCTCTCATGTTATTGAGACGCTGTACCTGGCAACATTGGCTTGCATATTGCGAAAGGTAAAGATAAAACAAGCTTTCAACGAGGCGGGTTGTACATCGTATCAAAATTTGAGCCTAATCGGTGTTCTTTGAGTTTTTGAAGTTTACACAAAACAAATTCGCATTTTCTTTTTAAATTAAATTAAATATATGCGACATTAATTGACACAGCACCATCTGGTCCCAAACAAAGCAGAACATGTACTATGGGTACTAGACAATGGATATAATACTTGTATACTTTTTTTGAAAATACATACTTATCCTACCAATATTATAAACGTGAAAGTTTGTATGTATGGATGTTTGTTACTCTTTCACGCAAAAACCACTTAACAGATTTGAATGAAATTTAGCATACAAATAGTTTATTAACACATAGGCTACTATTTATAAACGAATATTTTAGGAGTAATCGTAAAAAAAATCATCACACTAGGCTACCACAGCTCTTTATCGCGTTCGATGTGTCATGTCAGTTTTGATAGCTTCTCTGTTGCTATGTACGTTGTTGCTATGTAGTGACATAGACGTCGCTATACACATAGTGGTTCATCTATATATATTTATTTATTTATTCTATGGAAACGGGGGCGAAATGAGGAGGAGAAATTAGTATTAAATTGCGCGGGCGAAGCTGCGAGCATCAGCTAGTAATACATAATCTAATTGAGGCATGTAAGTGTTTGACCACAATCTCGCCTGTTGGTAAGTGACGATTTGGTTTTACATGTAGGATGCTAACCCAGAAGATATTATCCACACACACTCCACACTCGTGACTTTACGACTACCAATTTGTACTCATCAGGAAATACAGACTCAGGCAGCTGGTTCCAGTCCCTTCTTTGCATCTATATAATTATACTTAGATAGGAGCTGTGGTAGCCGAGCGGTGTGACCAGTGGACTGAGATGTCAGAGGTCTCGAGTTCGAACCCAGGGCACGCACCACTGACTTTTCGGAAGTTATGTGCGTATTTATCACATGCTCAAACGGTGAAGGAAAACATCGTGAGGAAACCTGCATGCTTGAGAGAATTCTCGATGGCATGTGAAGTCTGCCAACCCGCAGTAGGCTAGCGTGGTAGATTATGGCCTAATCCCTCTCAATTGAGAGGAGACTCGTGCCCAGCAGTGGGACATTAACGGGTTGATGATGATGAACTTACTATCAATAAATTACTATAGAGATAGTAGTTGTATAATAAATGTCAACGTGTTTACAATACATATAAGATTGATGTATGTGATTAAATGTATGACAATATCCACCTACCAATTAGAAAAAATATTTCTCGGCAAATTAAAACAGAAATTATTGTAAAGAAAGTTGATCATGGAAAAATTCTTATCTTCTATGAAGCTAATATCTCGCTGGTTTCAAAGAAGAAAGGGTAGCTAGGTTCATAGGTGCTGTCGTTCAAGTTAAATTTCATAAAAGGTACATGCTTTTAAATAGTTGAATAGACTTTGCTTTGATATTTTTTTTAAGTAGAATATATGCTTTCTATTATACATTTCTAAATAAATAAAATAAATAAATATTCCTGGACATTATGGCACACAACGCAATCTAGTTCCGTGCTAAGCAACGAGGCTTGTGTTATGGATACTAGCTGGTTGATATACTACATCATATAAACTTTTTTTTTTGTAAATACATACATATTATAGATAGATACATCCATGACTCGGATACAAATGTTCATGCTCATCACACAAACATTTGTCCCTACCGGGATTCGAACCCGGGACCCATAACACAGAAGACAGTGTTAACTACCGCTGGACTAGCTGGGTCTATTAATAGAATATAATAATATATACTCACGCCGTTTTCTTATGGTGGTAGACAGAAAGTACAGAATGCCACGCGCTATGATCCTTGTATACCTACCAATTTTGCCTTGTCGCCATTAATACATGTCGTCATGCCTTTTCAGGCTTTATTTTTATGTTTTTAAATATAGTTATATTAATATAAATTTTATTATTACGTTTGTAAGGTAGGTAGGTTTATTAGGTTTGACGATCCAATTCGTCCAGCGGTAACATGGCCTTCTGTGCTATGGGTCCCGGGTTCGAATCCCGGTAGGGACAAATGTTTGTGTGATGAGCATAATCATTTGTATCAGAATCAAGTATGTATCTATGCATAATATGTATGTATACAAAACAAAGTATATAATATGTAGTATATCAACCAACTAGTATCCGTGATACAAGCCTCGTTGCTTAGCTCGGAACTAGATAGCGCTGTGTCATAATGTCCAGAAATATTTATTTTATTTTAAGGACCAGTCTGTCACCACTGGTCTCTTAAACAATCGCCGTTCTAGCAATTATGGCAATTATCAGAATCATTCACGGTGAAAGAAAATTACGACTTCCGTATAATTAATTCCCTTCCAATGTCAATGTTGTAACTAATCGATTTGTTTTAGATTGTAAGAAAAAAATATTTAATTATACATAGATACGAAGAAAAGTTGGCGGTTTATAATTCATAATTATTAATTAAAACGAAGTGAGATGAATGTATATATATAAATAGGTTTGGCTTACGATTGCCGCAAAGTAGAACTATCAAATATCCTACAAACCGCAAACTAAACTTGGAAAAACTAAACACTCTTGATCGTTTGAGCGGGGATAATACAAAAATAATAGCATAATTAGCAATACGAATAATTACTTGCACACTATAATATAATCGAACTGTTTATGACATTAAATAAATAAGTATATCTGGACATTACAACACAGCGCCATCTAGTTCCATGGTAAGCAACGAGGCTTGAATTGGTTAATATTCGTCATGTATGGTGTTAATAATTTTGGACAATTAGATGAAAATAGATTGTATTTATCGTAGATTATTATCGAACTGAGTACTATTTATATATTATTATCATAACACTAGCACAAGTACTGTACCTAACCTATATGATTATAAAAGGGTAGTCGAAATACAGGCTCTGCTTAGTTTAACTACAGATGATTAATTCATTTTTCTTAAGAAAAATTCTTGTCTGAAGAATTATGCATACGGTATTATTTTATTTTGTTCTTACTAATTTGACTATTGACGATTTAAGACATTACATACATTACATTTTTTACATTGACCTCGCACACCATTGCCTGAACATTGTATTCAATACCCATTATTTTAAAAGAGTGTCTATGGAGTTTCTTGCCGGTTCTTCTCCATAAGATCGACTTCTTGGAACCGTGCAACTAGAATCATAACGTTTTAAAAGTGCTTGAAAAAGTTTATTTGAAATAAAAACCTTTTGATTTTGATTGATTTTGATTTTGATTAAGATAAATAATATTAACCTTTAAAAAAAATCAGAATTGTACTAAGTTTGTTATGAAAATAAACAATTATTATCATTATTAATATGGTAAGAGACGATGTGGTCTAAGATGTAGAACGCTTACCTAGAAGATACCTATTCACTCGTGACTTGAAGACCCCTACGAGGAGACCAGACGCTGGACAAATTGGGTCGTCATTCGTCGTCAATTAGTTTACGCACACAATAACAACGGAAGGTATCCACTATCTATCTCGACGACTCGTTTAGCACAGCGGTAGTTAACGCTGCCTGCTGTGCTATGGGTCCCGGGTTCGAATCCCGGTAGGGACAAATGTTTGTGTGATGAGCATCAACATTTGTTTCCGAGTCATGGATGTATCTTTGTATAATATGTATATATTTACAAAAAAAAGTATATATGTTGTATATCAACCAACTAGTATCCGTAACAGAAGCCTCGTTGCTTAACACGGAACTAGATGGCGCTGTGTCATAATGTCCAGAAATATTTATGTGTAGATGTAAACCAATTAGATTGTTAGAGTGTACATTATGTACATACTACACGTAACGTATGTACATTCATACTGATTCTAACATGATTTAAATCGCAGTGTTATAAAAAAAGCAATCAGTTTGTTACAGTGTTACTCGTGGAAATCACTAGTAATTCACAGAACGAATTAAAGTATAATGTGCTCATCAAAGATGACCTTTCTATTGAATGGGACGCCTGTATCTTTTAGTATGATTGATCATACTGATTTTTTTATACTGCGTAAAATACTTGTCATTGAAATAATACAACTTTTTAACGGATTTATCGCGGTATATTGATATTATTTAATCCCTTGCTTTGCTTTACTTTGGGACTTATAAAGCAAATATAAATATTTGTAATTAATCAACTATCAACTCTAACACATTGTACAATCTTGGAATCTCAAATTAACGCTTTCTGCAGGACAGGCCCAGCCTAGTGCAGAAAGTCTTGGAAACACCAGTTCCTTTTTGTAAAGAACTTGTATTACTTTGAGTCAATAAAGAACATTATCTTATCTTATCTTAATTGTGAATAAAACTGCTGAATTTATTTTAAATAAATATACCTAATGTAACTGAACCAATAAATTACATAATGTACGATGTTAGTTATATCAATAATAATTAATTATTGATATAACTCGGCCAGTAGTATGAGGTAAATATTTAAACCTAGGCAGTGTAAGGTCATGCTAATACCATTCCTAATCAATAGAAATGTGCACGTCTCCATTGTAACTTCATACAATCCTACTAATATTATTAACGCAAAAGTTTGTATGGATATATGTCTGGATGTTTGTTACACTTTCTCGCAAGAACCACTTCACGAAATTGGTATTTTATTACCTGGATTAACACACAGGCTACTTTTTATCTATAAACTATGCGGTCAAAACCGCAAGTGGAAGCTAGTAGTTTTATATAAAAGTATTGGCACGAACACGTGACCAGTTAATGAATAAATTTGAAAAGCAATATTACATTGCACCATGCAGTGTTTTTATAGAGTTTAATATGAAGAGAGTAATGAAGATTAGTATAATCATCATGATCATCAGTCTACGTCCACTGCTGGACGTAGGCCTCCCCTTGTGAATAGCACAGAGCTTGATCTTCAGCTCTTCTCATCCAGTTGTTGCCAGCTGCATTCCGTAAGTTGTCTCTTTACTCGGAGCGACGACGATTTGTATAATATTAAAGGGTATGAAATGATAAAAGTACAGAGTAAAGACAATTAGTAAGACTAAGATCTTATTAATCGCTTCTTACCCTGTACTTTCCCTGTACTCCAGCATCTCTAAACAATGTAATTATATGGTGTGCTTACCAGCAAGAAATTGATACCTAGGTGTGATAATCTGCTATATAAGTTTACTGAATGTACATCATGTTGCGTTTATTAAAGTATTCAATTGTTGGTGACCGAAATAAATAAAAACAAAAAAAAGATTTGTACCACAGCTAATAACTGTCTCATATAACTAAAACTATCTAGATTACGTCAGCTTTCTAATAAATAAAACCGTACCAAAATCAGTCCATTCGCTTAGGTGCTACACAGATAGACACACAGACGAATAGACACGTCAAACTTGAAACAGCCCTCTTTTTGCGTTGAGGGTTAAAAACGCTTTTGAATGATCGAATTGTAGCTTGTCGTTATTGAAATATATTGTGCTTCGAATCTTTTGTTGAATCGAACGTTAAGTAGCTAGTAACTAGGGTGACAGGGCATAGTAAAATCAACAATTGATTGGCTACATCAACAGCGCCATCTGTTAGCTGTGGTATAACAAAAAGGAATCTTAATAAATGCATTGAAACAATAGATAATATTGACTATTTATTTCATTTTCCCCGACGCAAAAACGACGGGGTGTCATAAGTTTGAAGTGTGTGTGTGTGTGTGTGTGTGTGTGCGTGCGTGCGTGCGTGTATGTGTGTGTGTGTGTCTGCGGCATCTTAGCTCCCGGACGGATGAACCGATTTTGATATTAGTCAGGAGTGTTCTTAGCTATGTTTGATGAAAATCAGGCCAAGATAACCGCCACAAAATGTGTCAGGGGTTTTAATTTTTAATTCATTTTAGTTGTAAGTGAATTTTCAAATCCAAACTGGTTAATTTTTTGGTTACAATTTTTTTACTGGGCCGGTTACTATGACGATTTTTTCTATCATTTGTGGATGTTTTTATTTAATAATATGTATAATTGTTAATAAGTTCAACATACATAATTAGTCATTACTTAATGAGTTACTATCGCAATATTTATTTATATAGAACGGAAGTATTAAGATATAAAACGCAATATGACAGCTGATTTACTACATATAAAAAACAGTACCTAATACTATTATATAACAAGTTCAACGACCCGTAGTTAATATACCTACTTGTCTTGACTTAAAATTGAAATTACAAAGTCTGAACACATCGTTAGAAACATGAGAACTTTGTACCTACCTAAAAATCTCTTGGAACATTTCGCGTCGCACGATCTATCGACGTCCAGGGGTGAACATCCCTTTAAACAGAGCCGAGCAGATTTATAACCCGTTAAAGTTTAGTAACACCCAGGGGAGACCTTATGAGGCAACCAACTAGCCTAGGAAATTTATTCGCTTCTGTGGTCTAGGTATCGGAATTAACCCGCAAGGTAAAATAAAGTGACTGTATTTTACTTGTAGGTAGTAGTTATATTAAGATACTTTAGTCTCTCAGAATCGTTTTTTTTTGTGTGATCGGTCATCATTTTTTATCTTGTATTTGTATTGATTAGGCTCCAAAACTACGGGACCGATTTGAATAATTTGCTAGTGCTACGCTTTTTAAAATATAGCCTATTTTAATTAGAACATAGGCTGTATTTTATTTGAAAAATTACATTAATATTGTAATGTACATACATTTATCTACCCACACAAAGCTGGGGCGACCTGCTAGTTAAATAAAAATTTGAATAGTAATTTATGAATACTGTACTTAGGTAGTTATTCATTTAAAATTATTTACATTTAATTATGTTCGTTCGTTGTCGTTAATTGTCATTTTTTGCATTAAAAGCAAAATGTGATTCATGTCCACTATTTATTGACATATTTGCAAAACAAAAAGTGATGTCATAATTATTTAATATTGTCAGACTGTTTCACTGTATCATATTTTATGGTTATGTATAAAATAATTAACTTGTTGTTATAGCAGAGTTGATAAATAGGTATTCATAAAAATTGATATAAAAATAATAATTAGGTGTAATTCCTAATTATTATTATTTTTATGACTATTAAACAATATTGTATCTATTCAATCCGAGCATTATAAAGATTAAAGTACATAGAAGTACGAAGGATACGTCAATGAATGTATACCGAAATAGAATTTTTGATAAGCTATAAACCGGTTTGGCCTTAAATGTCTAATTTATTTTTATTCATATTAGATAAAAATAGCTCAACACCTACAATCTCATCAAAAAAGAAAAACTATCGAGATGAATTAAATAAATCCCACTAATCACCAAATAAACCAGCTAATCACCAAATAAACCCGCTAATCACCATTCCAAATATACATACATGATTACACCTAACGTGTACACACGGGAACGCTCACACAGAGCGTCGCTTTATATATACACGCGCCAGCTGACGCAAGCGCAGTGACTTACGCGTCGAGGTTATGAACGCACGTGTACGAATATATACCGATTAAAAACCGATCATAAACAGTGTATCTATCAAACAAAATCGACTCTCGATATGGATTCGGTACCTGTGAAACTGCAAGATTTGAAACCGGAAGAGTTTAAGGCGTTTCTCGATTCATTTGATCATGTGTTTTCGGATTGTGACGGTATGTTCTAATCATTAATTCAATTAGAATTATGTTTCCTATACGCGATATAGGAAACAAAGTTCTATTACATAGACTTTTGTTTAGTAGAATGTCTTGAGCAATATTTATGTCATCATAATAATTAGGTATTATATTCATTTTGCTTTCCAACTAGGTATTTGTTTACGTTTTAAAAAGGTTTTATTAACCCATTTAAACTAATAAACAAACGTAAATAATCCGTATTTTCTCTAAAAACAATTTAGCAGACCATTAAAAAACAATTGCTGAATTAACTTGAACATTTACATCAATATAATTACTTTATGAGAAGTTCATTTAGTATTTTTTTAATAAATAACAATAGCAATAATAATTTGATTACTTTTTGTGGACTTCAAGAATAATAAATTCAATTTAAAACAGACACTCGGCATTATAATAAGACAGTTTATTTTTAAGAACACCTTTGTATGATAATATTAGAGTTTATTTAGTTTAGGAACAGTTGGTATTCATAAAATAAAATTAATTTAAAATAAAAATAAAAATTTATTTGCTTATTCATGATGATTTATTTTTGATTGTTAATAGGTTATTTACGTTTGTTTGGTACCTACGGTTGTTATTCAATCTCGATAGTATACTGTCTAAGATGGTTATTAGTTTCGTTTAGTCAGTTGACTATAATCATTTACATCACAGACTATCTAAGGCCGAGGCCACATTGATAAGGCTAATGAAATGAGCACCGTGATAAGCTCTTCCACATACAAAACTATACACCTACAGGATAATAGAGAAAAAAAAATATAGACTACTTACAAAAAAAAATACATTTACCTTCCTTATTAATGACCACCCGATTAGCGCAGCAGTATTAAAGGATGGCTCCTGTGGTAAGCTTCCCGGGTTTATATTCCGGTAGGGACAACTTTTTGTGTGATGACCATGGACATTTGTTTATCAGAAATGGATGTTTCTATGTATAAATACAAGAATATATTTCTCATGCCCATGGTACAAGCTCTGCTTAGTTTGGGGACTAGACGGTGCTGTGTAAAATGTCGCAGAATATTTATTATTATTATTATGTTTTTAAAAGTATTAATTCTCAGATAAACCTGGTATATCTGTTAAAGCCGCACGGGTATAAACCAAGTGTGACCTTAAGTTTAAGTTAGTTGGTTATGTTGTGTTGTGAAGAAATTGTTGTCTGACTCTAGTTGTAAGAACTTCCGGACTATTCGACATCATCAACCCATTATTGTCCCACTGCTGGGCACGGGTCTCCTCTCAATTGAGAGGGATTAGGCTATAGTCCACCACGCTAGCCTACTGCGGGTTGGCAGACTACACATGCCATCGAGAATTCTCTCAAGCATGCAGGTTTCCTCACGATGTTTTCCTTCACCGTTTGAGCATGTGATAATACGCACATAACTTCTGAAAAGTCAGTGGTGCGTGCCTTGGGTTCGAACTCGAGACCTCTGACATCTCAGTCCACTGGTCACACCGCTAGGCTACCACTGCTGCTTTGTAATAGGTGTATTAGGGAGGTCGATTGTGTTTAAAACTATTAAATAATTGTTTCGGTATTATTTAATATTATTATAAAATGTACCTATGTATTTATAAAAAAAAGTACATACATACTTTTTTTTATAAATGTTTCAACCTTCTAGTATCCGTAACACAAGCCTCACTGCGTATAGCTGGCGCTTATATTTGGCGCTGTAGCAATAACAAATTGTATGTATATAACTAATATTAATATTTATCATTCTATTAATTCGTTAAAGATCCATAGAGCATCGCTGTTGAAGCATCTTTTATACCAGCTAACAATTTATCCGTCCCACATTTTTAGAGAAAATAATAAATACTGTACCTTCATTATTATCTAACATGATTTTCAAAATTATACATTTTGTTGATCAAGCGATTGGCTTGATCGTCGCGGGTTGAGATAGTCTAAATAAAGATTATAAAGATTAAACATTATAAAATCGTTCCGGGTCTGGTTTGTGTGTGTGCAAATTTCTGTTTGTTAATTCACTTACGACACGAGAAAAAATGCTACTATATAAAAAAAAATTGGTAGCCAAACCTCCAGTATTGCAAACGCCACCCTAAGTGTATAAAAAACTCAAAACATTAGCTTGTGTTTGAGAATGAAGGCCGATACGAGTCAAATGTTTAAAAATGGAACAATAACCTATGTATTGCCATTATCAAAGAGCGATTCTAGTTATTCTGTTAATTGTTCCGCAATTCGTACTACATTCGGAATTAATTTGAATTCAAATACCTACTATGTTTTAAAAGACCAAACAATACAATCTCAAAGATCTAGAAATAAATTAATTAATAATTAGTTATTTTATTAGACTGGTTTTTGCAAACGAAAATCGTCAAAAGTACCTATTTTGTACACGGAAAAATAGGAGTTGGTTTTTGTTGAATATAAACTATATTTTTACAGATTTTTTATCACGCTATTTTTACGGTGATATTAGAGCTGTGATAACCTAGTGACGTGATCAGTGGTCTGTGACAGTCTAAAGTTTCTTCTAGTTTAGTCTAGAGTTCAAATCTACTGACTTTTTGGAAGTTATGTGCGTATTTACCACATGTTAAAACTGTAAAGGGAAACATGCTCCTAAGAAATTTTCTCGATGGCGCGGACTAGGTGGACTAATATCGGCCTAATCCCTCTCAAAAATGTCAGGAAACCCGTGCTTAGCAAAGAGATATTAAATGGATTGACGATGATATTAATATTATTATAATCCCGACGCTTTGAAGCATTCATGGTCAAGGGAAGACTTGTATGAGAATAATAAATAGTATAATTGTTTATCTATATTTTATTAACGGGAGTTGAAGGTTGACACTCAAAGACAGCGCTTGGCAGTTACTAGAGGGGCTTAAAAATAAGCTGACTATTTAACATTTCGATACTGTAGTAATAATATTTAATAATTTGCTACTACAATGATTAACTACTGTCATACTAAAAACAACTAAACTAAACCAGTATTAAATTATATTAATAATATAAATATACTTACACTTTCGTCACTCTATATATTCGAAAATATTATGTACGTCCGGAAAAACCATCTACAGTTTAACATCAATAGTGACTATCATAATATGAATACTAGGAATAAACATAAATTAGTAGTACCTAAATTTAGACTTAAAAAACCTAATAAATCATTTCTAGGGAATTGTGTACGCTTTTATAATAAACTACCGAAACGTATCACCGACCGACTTCCAAAAGGAGGAGGTTATCTATTCGACTGTATTTTTTTTTTTAAGACATATATTTTTATATTTTATATACATATAGCTTGTTACATATTATTATGGCGTATTTCACGCCCCCATTCAATTGTTATAATTTCATTGTAAATTTGAGTTCAGTGTATTAATTGTTCAGTCTAGAGAATTATACTTACCATATTACTGTTTTTTTTATTATCTTTGACTATTGACGTCTCAAGACATTACTTTTTTTTACATTGACCTCACATAATTATTACCAAAATAATGTAACAATACCTTCTTTTTAAAAGAGTGTCTATGGAAATTCTTGCCAGTTCTTCTCCATGAGATCAACTTCTTGGAATCGTGCAACTAGAGTCTTAACGTTTTATAAATGCTTGAAAGAGTTCATATGAAATAAAAACCTTTTGATTTTTGATTTTGAAACAAATAATACCACTGATATTTTGTCTTCACATTTACACAATTTTCGTTAAAGTTTATACTAATAATTTTGTCCCGTGAATCACTCAATTGCATAATTAATAACCCGTGCACGTCTGAGGCTATAATATCTAATATATTAAATTCTCGTGTCACAGTTTTTGTTGCCATACTCCTCCGAAACGGCTTGACCGATTTTGATGAAATTTTTTGTGCTTATCCGGTATCTATGAGAATCGGCCAACATCTATTTTTCATCCCCCTAAAACAACGTTTGCTGGGTCAGCTAGTATATATAATAAGTAACAGTAGACTATAAATATTTGCAACACCAGGGGTGTCGTTCGCCTGTTGCCAACTGCCAACCTGAGAGAGTATTCCAAAGTGGAAGCGACGACTAACATTGATGGGCGTACTTAAAGGGAGGGGGGGGGGGGGGGGAAGAAACAAATATACCGTGTGTGTACAAAGGATACATTAATAATCCTCTGCTTAATCCTTAGGGGACGACAGGCGTGATGGTAGTTCACCTCAGCCTATCGCAGTCCACTGCTGGACATAGGCCTCTCCCAAACTGCGCCATAACACTGTCCTCCGCCTTCCTCATCCAGTCTATCCCCGCTACCTTTTTCGTGATGGTAGTTAAATATATCTACGAGGATCTAAAATTTAATTTTGTTTTCTCAGGAGTAATATGGACTATAGACCCACTGCCCGAGGTCGGAAAATTCTTTGACTTAATGAAAAAACACAAAAAAACTGTCAACTTCGTTTCAAACAACAGTCTGCGGAGCAAAGATAACTAT
Source organism: Craniophora ligustri (assembly GCA_905163465.1). Classification (NCBI taxonomy): domain Eukaryota; kingdom Metazoa; phylum Arthropoda; class Insecta; order Lepidoptera; family Noctuidae; genus Craniophora; species Craniophora ligustri. Next base: position 3,038,053 of record LR990963.1, read on the forward strand.
TTACAAAGATTCAAAGAGGCCAACATTGAAAATGGATATGTAAGTACTTTTTAAACATTATTAATATATTTAAAGCTGCAAGCCTAGTGGTGTGACCAGTGAACTGAAAGTCAAAGGTCTCGAGTTCGAACCCAAGGCACGCACTACTCAAACGGTGAAGGAAACATTGTAAGGAATCTTGCATTATTGAGTGCTAGCAACCCTTCCTAACCTACTTCTATAGGCTACAGTGACCGCTTACCATCATGCGGGACGTATGTTTGTTTGTCATCCTTAACGACATAAAACAAATGCTTACAAATAAACAAGCAAATCATTCTCTTCCATTGCATAATATTTGTTAAATATTTAATAAAAATTCGAACGGTAAACTCACGCATACATCACGTGATGGCTGACTGCCAATCCACAATCCTAAACTTCTTGGAGATCTGCCCACCCTGTTCAGACTATCGGGAAGCAAATTTAGTAAATTTCCTAAGAATTACTACACAAAAAACCCGCAGACACCTATTTAATTATTAGTGTTCGTTAACACGCAGTCATGTTCAAGGGCACACAATGCCACGGCTGTAGATTTAATGGGATTCAATTCCCACCATACATAAATTTATCTTCTACGTAGTTCCTCCTAGTCATTAGCAATAGGAAAAAAGTTTTGCTCTCAATTCTTCATAATTGTTGCATTTATAAGGTGTGCTTGCAAGCTGTTCAATGAAAATGAGAAGCTAGCTATAGATTTATTGAGCTGTAATATAAATTGCTTAAAACTTGTTTTCAGTACATAACTGATTCCTGCGACTTCGTCCGCGTGCAATTTAACGAAAAAAAATATTTCATTCTAACTTTGCCCCCCCGTTTTACCCCCTTAGGGGGTGAATTTTCATAAATCCTTTCTTAAAGCTCCCCTGCGTTATAAAAGGATCCTCTGTGCAAAATTTCAAAGTTCTAACCCATTTAGTTTAGGCCCTGCGGACTGCGGTGATGTCAGTCAGTTATTTGTATAAATATATTTATTTATATAAACTTATCCGATTCATTTGTTTATTTCTGTGTAATTTAGATAGTTAAATACTCACTGATTTTTCATGTTTTTTTAATATCTTAAAAAAAAGAAAACTGGCAGGTCTTAGAACAAAAAAAAATACATATTATTCCTCTTTTGTAAGTGACCGTTTGTTTCTTAATAAATAAATGAATAGTTGACATTTTCAAAATCAAAGGATGATGGGAAGGAGTATCATTACCTATCGGGTTGTTTACGTCGCAAAACGACCCTTTCTTGTTTACCAGACTGTAAGAATATCTTTGCTATTGACCTTGACATGTTTATGTAATTGTTAGTACAGTTAAGAGGACGTTGTTATTATTCAGACGTTGTTTAGGCCATTGACACGATAAGAAGAAGAAGAGGACGTCAAGCTTGACACTTTGGACTAGCCCTGTTTTTTTTTATGGCACGCTGTACCTATAAATCAGAGCTTTACTTAAGATAGTAGTGAATCATTTGACTTGCTTTTGACTGTACTTATGAGGTCAAAGGTATATTAATGAACTTCAACACTGATATGATGACAAAAACACTAGGAAGCGTGAAGAGTATAGAGGCTGTCAAAAAAAGAGCCAATTAAATTTGGCCTATTTTGAATAATAAAAAAAAACAGTGATTTTTTTCAGTTTGGGAACCATTTTTTTTATATAGAATCTTCATTTGTTTGCGTGAAATATACTTTATTGTTGGTTGAGAAAAAGATTTTTGTTTGAAAATAAATAATTTATTAGCAAAAAGTTTTTTTTTTATAATTTATAAATAGGATTATGTAGGATAGATCCAAATGCAACATTCGACTCATTTTTTACAAGCATTTTTTCTTACACAGCAACTAAATAATGCTAATGTTAATTAATAATAGAAGTACCTATTGAAAAAACTACCAATCATAATCAATATTAGTATGTTTCCTATCGTACATAGTATTTACTATAAAACCAGGAAGAGGTTGGTTTAAAAATACAATTATATTTTATAGACACATAAGTAGTTTAAATTAAAACCAATTACTGCATGATAATAGAGTCTGGTTTTTAAATATAATATTCTTATTCTTTACTGGCTGATTTCCGCGTGCATTTTGCCGAAAAAAATGCCGAAAAAAAAAACTTCGCCCGCTCCCGTTATTTTAAGTCACGTGGTTTTATTCCCACGGAACCCGAATTCGTTTCTTTTTCTTGAATGAAAGTACTTCTAAGTTACTCTTCATAACATTAGCTATCTGCTAGTCCAGCCGTTTCAGAAATTTGCCAGAACAAACAGACAGATAAATAAAATTAAAATTGTTTTTTTTTCACATAAGTACCGTATATGTACTTTCATATGCATTTAGCATAAAGCTAAAATAATTTGAAATTACAAACAGACATTTTAATTTTATTTATTTGTATAGATTTGAATGTAATTTTTTTTTATGTTAGTTAGGCTACAGTGACCAGTAGCGTTGTAGCATAATCCATACTATTTGGTTAAACCTTAGTAGTACGTAACCGCTGTTTTGATGATTAAATAGTTAAATTGTTAAGTGAGAAATATGTTTATTTGTTTTAATCTCTTATCACTGAGTCTATATAATAACAACTAGATAGATTTTACAATATTTTAACTTTAAAATATTTTAGAAAGATTATGCCTATTATCAATCTTGCGGCTTTTCTTTAATGTGCACTGTAGTAGACATTATTTAAGAAATAATATTAATTAATACCGATAATATATTTATTTATTTCATTATTATAAAAGTGTCGGTTATTTATTTAATTGTTATGAAAAAGTAACCGCAAACTGTGTAATTGCTTTCAGTAAAACTAAACTAGTATTTTGATTATCAATATTCTCTCGTTTAAAATCACTCATGTATATATGTACATATATATATATATAATACACAACATACCAACTAAATATTAAATTAAAATCCTATTCGATCAGTCATTAGTAATAATGCAGCTATCATTATCGATCAATAAAACCATATCGATTAATGACGCGAATATCATTCGATAGTGTACGATTGCATTTCACCGTTCGAGTTCATATCGATAAGAACGCGGAATCTCTATTTCATTAATTTACAATATCAATTAACCCGTTCAATTTCAATTAAAAAAGTGTAAAGTTGCACCTTTATAATTCCTATTTATTAATACTACCTATAAAATACACAAACCGGTTTTTGGCAAGGGATGTTGTCAATTTTTCGGATTAGTTTTCATTTAAAAGATCGACTCGAGGTTATCATAAAAAAAATATTTTATTTAAAAATATAAGTATTTTCTATATACTTATATTTTTAAATAAAATATTTTTAGAGAAAATATACTAAAATAAGGGAATATTTATTTTACCCGTCAAAACACTGTCACAGCTGTCACACGATTACATACGTCACTAACCGCTAGACATGGATCACGATTGATAAGAATTTGTCGAATTTATGCTTTATTCGTAAAAAAAACAATCAAAATAAACCCAAAGTTTTACTAATTTTCACAACGCGTCGTATGAACACAAAAAACAGAAATGTTTACGGCTTCTTTATCGGTTAGTGACGTCAAGAAGAGCGCGCTTCTTGATGTTTTGCAGTCACGTGACAATTGGTGATAAATAAAACTTTTTAAATTAGTTTTAATGAATTGAATTTGATATATTAAATAAAAATTATGAGGTTTTCGATATTCTAATAATACAACCTATAATAAAACTAACACGAAACATGATTTTGTGATTAGTGTCAACATCCCTATTACATGACTCACTTTCTCAAAAATCAATAATATTTATATAATGAACGTCAAAATAATCAATCAGTCAAATTGAATCTATGATTCCATATTATCATATATCTGCATTATTTGAAATTGGTATAAAAAATAATATATAAGCGCCTATTTGTAATTGGAACATTATTTTATATGATTTTATTGACCTGTATCCTTATTCTTATGTCATCGAGTGCAAGTTTGTCATATTTTCTTCGTGAATTGTAGATAACGCAGAAATTTAATTAAAAATAGATTTGTTCTCGATCTTTTATCGACGGTAGTAGATAAGGTTGTACGCTTGTTGTGACTGTATATGATTAAGTATTGTTGTATGTTAACTGAGCGTTGGCTGCCTAGTGATGTAACCAGTGGACTGAGATGTCAATGACGCTATCGGTAGTTACCACTGACTTCTGTGCGTTCTTCACCTACGTGTGTTACGATTAGCTAGAGAACCACCTTTGCTTCGATACAAAGCCTTAGTTATTTACACAATTAATGTACTATCCAGAAATGGGATAGTAAATAGGTTGATTATGAATAATGTGATTTTTTATGTGCCGATAGCATGTGAAGTCTGCCAATCAGCAGTAGGTTAGCGTGGTTGTCTTTAGCCTATAATCCCTCTCAAATGAGAGGAGACCCGTGCCTAGCAGTGTTACACTAATGGGTAGATGATAATGTATGTTAACAAAAGTCTCATTTTGTTTCTTTCTTTTCAGGAACGCCTCACAATACCGTCCGTTGCTATAGCAGAATATTTAAAATCAGTCAATTTTAATAAGAAAATATTCAGTATTTCCTGCTCAGAAACCAATAAAGTATTAAAATCGTACGGATTTGAAGTTAAAGTGGGGGTGAGTAAACTGTTTCTTTCTTACTTTCTGTTCAAAGTTCAATTTCTTTTTAAACTTTTAAGAGTTCTAGGATTTAAATACTATATTTACTTTAAAATAAATATGTTTATATTGTGTAAACAGGAACATGAACAAAATATGTTAATTATTAAGCTTTGTTTTTTTATTCCTTCTCCTATATAATTTCATGATTAAATTCACTGCGAGTTCTAAGACAGTTAAAATCATTCATGGGACACGTCTGACTTCATTGTCTCGACGATTTTCTGGATGGTTACTATTGTAGGGTTTTGGGTGGTGGAATGTAAATATGTTTATAATAAAAATAACAAAAAATACTCAGATATTCTGTAAGTTGTAGTTACTAAATAAAAGACAAATTAATACAATTAGAAATATGTTTTAAAAAGTAATATAAAAATAAAAAAAATAAATATAAAGTTTCCGTAACACAAGCCTCGTTGCTTGCACAGAACTAAAATGGCGCTGTGTAATATTGTTAAGATATTTATATTAATTATTATTTATTTATATAGTAAGTACCTCTAATATCTTACAGCTTTTTTTACTTATAGCCAGAGCAAGGCGTAGATTACTATGAAGACTTTATTCAGTATTTGGAATTCGATGAAGAAATAGGTGCAGTGGTGATGGACAGTGATTTCAGTGTGAACCTGCCTAAAATAACTAAAGCAATTGCGTATCTGATGAGGCCAGATGTGTATTTCCTGGGCGGAGCTACGGACAGACATATCGTCTTTAAACCAGGATTCAAAATGTTGGGTATGATACATTGTGTACTTTTGTATTTGTAGTGAAGTGATAAATGTATAGCAACATACACCATCACGCCTGTCTTCCCCAAAGGAAGATGTGTACGAAGATGTGTGTGTGAAGATACTCATATTTCGCTGTTATATTTTAAATCCCATGTACAGTCGAACAAGCTTATTGGTATACATGCAACTATAGACCGATCTATGTGTGGATGTAAACCAATTAGCTTGTTCGACTGTACATACCTTATAGTGGGCGAGCATATTACCATCAACCTCGAGCTGCTGCTACTGAGAATCATAGAAAAGCCAAATATCACTCGACCTGGAAATCCAACCTAAGATCTCTAGTTTAGCAATCGTACTTATGACCACTAGATCAAAAGGCAGTTTCTGACCAGTAAACTAAATTAAAGTATGTCTTGGAAAGTGGTCGATCGAATTTTAAGACGCCGATAAATTTTAAGTTTCCATTTTAGTAGATCAACCAATTCATAAAATATTAAAAGCTATCATTTAGAATGAACATCAATGTATAGTGAGAATCTTACACTGTAAAGTTGAGTGATATTTAATTCCAGAATAGTCTAAAAATGCAGTAACCCTCGTCAACTCACTCATCGAACAGAACTAATATGCAACGTTTCGAACCTAGAATCGGTTTTAACCAAAGTAGATACAGAAATACATGTAAACGAATAAATTACTCTTACAGCTCCGGGAGTATTTGCGGAACTAGTTGCCACCGAAGTGAACCGGGAACCTATACTTTTGGGAAAACCTGGTAAATTGCTGGGCCAGCTGGCAATGAAGAGAGCAGGCATCACTGACCCTAGCCGAGTCCTATTCATTGGTGATATGTGAGTACATATGAGGTTACTTGGTGTATTTTTGAGCATAGACTCCTCTACGGGTACACTTAAAAACAAAACATACATACATACCATCACGCCTGTCGTCCCCGAAGGGTTAGGCAGAGGTGTACACCCACGTTTCACCGTTATGTTTTAGGTCCCATGTAATAGGGGGCGAGTCTATTACTGGACACAAATCCAAACTCCGAGCTGCTACTGAGAATTTCATAGAAAAACCCAATAACACTTTGTTCGACCTAGGAATCGAACCCAAGACCTCTTGCTTGGCAGTCGCAAAACAAAACACAAACTTATAACAAACTAGAGGCCTGCCTCGGCTTCGCACTTAATAAAATCTTTGATAGTCATAATGATTTTTGATACAGTGACAATGTAGCATTGTAAAGAAGAAATAATTTTTGAATCGGTTCAGTATTTTTCGAGTTTATTCGTTACAAACATGCAAAAATACAAATCTTTCCTCTTTATAATATAAGTATAGATTGCCGAACTGATTGGCGCAGTGGCTAATTGATCGGATTGTGCATCACGAGTTACGAGTCACATCCCCGTACGGAGCAAATATTTGTACGATCTACAGTTGTATTTGTTTGGGTCTGTGTATATGTGTATGTGAAAATTTGTATTTGTATAGGCACTCGTGACACAGGCAAAACTCCTAGTATATTTACGTTTTTTTTAAAAAGCAAGAGTAAACCGAATTACGACTAGAATTATGTCAGTTTTATTTATGTATCAACTAGCTGACCCAGCAAACGTTGTTTTGCCACATTATAGGGGTTGGTGGATAACCCTTATCACTAAGGGGTATGAAAAATAGATGTTGGCCGATTCTCAGACCTACTCAATATGTTTACAAAATTTGAGAATCGGTCAAACCGTTTCGGAGGAGTACGGGAACGAACATTGTGACACGAGAATTGTATATATAAGATATCAGTACTATTCTTTATTAAACAAACGAACGAAAACTATCCTTTAATTTGATTTATTTCTCAACTTTCATATTCCTATTTGCTCTAACTTTCAGGATCGAACAAGACGTCGGCTTAGGAAGAGCGACAGGCTTCAAAACTTTGCTGGTTCTCACAAACTTGTCTAAAGAAACGATGCTAGCACATAAAACTATTAGACCTGACTTCTACGCCGAGTCACTCGCAAGTGTAGTACCTTTACTAGAAAATGTATAGGCTACATAATAAATAATGCACTTTATTTGCACAATTATTGATGTATATTTTTGTTTTTGTATTATAAGTATTGTGTTCCATGAAATCATTTTTTCCTCAAATAGCGAGAAATTTAGCTTTTTAGAATTTTCCTTCGCATCATCAACACATTATTGTCCTACTGCAGGGCATGGGTCTCCTCTCGTTTGAGAGTGATTAAGCTATAATACCACGCTAGCCTACTACGGTTTGGCAGACTACACATGTCATTGAGAAAATCTCTCAAGCATGTAGCTTTCCTTCACCGTTTGAGCATGTGATAAATACGCGTGACTTGGGTTTGAACTTTCGAGACCGTTGACGTCTCAATCTAATAATAATATTCGAAGTTTGTCTTCGATTCGATAGTGGGACAGTTTGCCTTAAAGCCGAATTTACATGAGGTCGAAAGATCAAATCCTGCTATAGACCAATTGGCCATAAATAAATATAACAGATAGTGTTGTATTACTATATTTCAATTTAGTTAGACAATGTGTTCTAGCTTTTTTTTATTTGTTTAAATGGTATGATGCACTCTTAAACTACGTTTTTAGCAATTTTTGTAATGTATATTTTTGTTAGCATTTAAATTTAAGTTCCTATGAGAAACGACCAGTGATCTACACACGAGTATATCAAGATATTATTATAATGATTTACTGTAACCTTTAAGTTTGTATACATAAGGCCTTAAATGCTTTAATAAGTCTTACGTCCTTTTAACCCCAATTTAAAAATGTCATATTGCTTGTTGTTACATGTATGTACTACTGTTACTTGAATATCATAAATGTAAATATTTATTTATTTACTTCTACTTTATATAAACATATAAATTGCAAATAAATTCATTAAAAATATTAATGAAATATAAAAATGTATTTTTCTTCTTTTCAACCTCAATATATTATGTATATTGTGTATGTATATTGGAGGGGTCTCTTTTCAGGGGCATTAGGCTAATGTTCACCAAGCGAGTCCAATGTGAGTTGGCATACATCACAGTTAATCAAGGAAATCTCTGATAGGTGCAGGTTTCTTCAAGATTTCATCATCAACCCAATATTGTCCCACTGCTGGGCACGGGTCTCCTCTCATTTGAGAGGGATTAAGCTATAGTCCACCACGCTAGCCTACTGCGGGTTGGTGGACTTCACATACCATCGAGAAATTCACTCAAGCCTGCAGGTTTCCTCAAGATGTTTTCCTTCACCGTTTGAGTGTGTGATAAATACGCACATAAATAGCCCTTGGTAGGTACGCCAGTGGCCAGTGGCCAGTCTATAGTCTGCCATGCTGGTCTGGACGGGTTTTCAGAATACACGTCAGTATACCGAGAAATATGTATGGCAAATAATGCGTACCTTAGATTCGAACCCAACACCTACGATTTGATAGTTACGTAGTCACATAATTTGGACTATGACAGCTTTTATTATCTAGATTAATTTATTATCCGATTAATTTTTAGTAGGGAGATACGCTTTAGAATAATTATTGTTTGCCAAAACGCTTTTAATATTCTCAAGTTGTCAATTTCTATCTAAATGGCACAATAAAAGTCAAATGTTATTTATTCCATTATTAAATTTTAATGCATTTTACGTGCTCGCAACGTAGGTAGTTTACTCTACTGAATTTACGACGATTTTTTATAGTCCAATATTTTACATCTCTAATCATAACATAAATTTTCTTCCCTTCCATAGTGATAAAATATTAGGACCCTCACTCAACATCCCAAATTCATATTTATTTTTTTGTATACGTATTAAACATATTAAAATACCATAATATGTCATCATTTACCGCACTAAGGATTAGGCAGAAGAGTACAAAATCTACATAAGCAATTCACTAGTACGTATATACATATATTTAGGTCCCATTTAATAGGGGCCAGGCCATTATCATTATCCATTAATTTTATTCTGAAAAAAAAAATTTTTTTTCATCAACTACCAATCGAACCGAAGACCTCATTTGCAGGGGAAGCGCTTCCGACCACTTGACCAGAAGCAGTATATTCTCATAAACTATTTATTCGATTGTAGATATCATCCAATAAAAATGTATAACAAATGAAAACGGATTTAGGGACAAACGGTTACCTTTGCCCGACTTTTGGCAACAATACGTTCATATTTTGTTGTCGACGGCAAAGAATTAAACTCAATACAATTGTATCCTATTTTCTAGTTGAAAAGTCTCCGTTCTTTCTTCAAATTGCGACCAGTGGACTGCAAAAAGGGCGAATTGATTACGCTATCCAAAAAGCATTTTTATTTATTGGTCTTGCTACTCTTTTTTTTTCAATATAAATTCTAGCGGCAGAATGTTACCGATGCTCCTGGAATTTGTATTGGTCCCGAATAAAAGTGGGAAATACCGCAAGTTTCCACGATTTTTTTAGGATTCCCCAGACATTAAATAGAATAGTGAAATGATTATGTTGCTAGCTTATTGTTTTTTTTTTACCTTACGTAAATATTTGACTCTACCAGTTCGCCCCGGTGTCGCACGGTACTTAATAAATATTTGAAATAATATAGTTTACATTATTGAAGTTTTCATACAGATGTCAAATCGATTTTTTAATAATGATAGCATATGCGCTTAGTGTTGAAAGAATTGTTCAAAACAGTCCAGTGGTTCCGGAGCCTATTCAACACAAACAAAAAAATCTAATCTCTCCTCGGAATGATATTAGAATAGATATAGATCGGAATAAATCTTCTATAATAAGAGATTTTATCGCGTACGAGTATATTAATATTATTTTATACTGACCCTTCGGATCCTTTACAGCATCTCAGATCAAGGGCAGACTGGAGATTTGGTTGTCTTAAAGTTATAATTACTAACAGTTACACAAGCCTCGTTGCTTACCACGGAACTAGATGGCGCTGTGTCATGATGTCCAGGAATATTATTATTATTAGTTACACTACTAGTTTAATATGTTTATTGATGATTGATAATCCAATTTACACAGAAGAGCAGACTTTGTTCGTAGTTTTAATATAACTTATGCTGGAATGCCAATCAATTGGTAGTACTAAACCAAAATAAAATATTAGACTCATTATTATTACCTTATTAAACACGCTTCATCATATTTTTGTCTTTTACAGAATTGTTGATATCAACACAGTCGGCTAAATGAAAATAAAAATGGAAGTAAATAAGCCGTGCCCAACTGATTTAATAGGTTGATGATTATAATAATATTGAGTACCTATCAGCTATGCTCGCCATTATAATAAATTATCTATATAAATAAATAAATATTCTGCGACATTTTACACACCATCTAGTCCCAAACTAAGCAGAGCTTGTACTTTGGGTACTAGACAATGGATATAATACTTATTTTTCGTAAATACATACTTATAATACATAGGAAACACCCAGACGAACACAAACACTTACATTCATCACATAAATATTTGTGTCCCGTGGGAATCGAACCCACGACCTCGTGATCAGCAGTCCGGTACTCGAACCACTAGACCACACAGAGCTCGTCAGCTGTGAATGTATAGTAGACCTTCAAAGCCCAAAGTAAAGACCACGGGACACGAAAGTTAATTATACGTGTGTTGGAATTCAAAGCTTCGCAATAGCCGCAAAGGACAGAACCCACAGAATACCCAACAAAAGGCTGTTCTACGCCTTTTTTTCAGTACACACGCAAGTGTAAAGCGTTCGCGGTCCGTTTTATTGCCGTGCGGTGTCATTCAACTTTTTTGCATACATTTCTGGAGTTTTCCAACGTTTCAGTACGTACATACGTTCCCGTGTTTGCACATTCAAACGCTAGTACTAAATTCGGCACTGTTCTGTTCTCACTGTAGTGTGATCTAGTTTATTTGGAGTGTTTATTGACTGCTTTTTGGTATACACTGGCTGAAACACAAGTAGCGGAATTAAAAGACTCTGTTTCTATGTAAAATAATTAAAAAAAAACACTTTTGTTCTTGTCATGCCATTTCATACTATTTCTCTCTCGCTCTCCTTCTCTCTCTGTCTTTTTTTTCATGAAATCAGCGCCCATAGTTGTACCTAGAGGTCACCCTTCGTTGTATCATTTCCCTGTGGCGCAGAATTTGCATATGCATACATATTATGTCATATAGATTATTAAAAATTATTTTCTGAGATATTTAATAGAATTTCTACTAGTCGCTTATAACTGAACTGAACATGAACTCAAAGACTGAATACCGTAAATTAAGACGGACAAGATACCGATATCGATGAGTATAAACTGAACGTCCTCTTTCATCAGTAACTTGCTGATGAATCCACCTATTCATATCCAAAACGTAGTCAACCTGAGTACCTAACTATTTACCTTATTTAGAACATAATCAACATTCTTTCCATATCCATACTTCCATACTTTTAATATTATAAATGCGAAAGTGTGTCTGTCTGTCTATTATCTTTTTGCGATATAACCGCTGAACTAATTTAGCTGAAATTTGGCAAGGAGATAGTTTCAGTCCCGGCTTCAGTCAGGGGCTGGGAGATTGTATGTGGATAAAATGACTAATATTACGCAGATGAATTCGCAGGAAATAGCTAATATAATTTAAACCAGAATCCATAACGAAACTATACTATCTATAACACTGACCAAAACAAAAACGTCGATACATCACAAAACTTCACACCTCAACCCCACCACTACTTAACAATCCCTAATTGCCATCACGTCCGCGTTCGTGATCAACATAGTTAATTGCGCCACTATCGAACGGTACGTACGGAACACCGCAACACGCCTGCCCACTAAAGTTTTGATGAACGCAATCATCCGACGGAACCCAATTAGCGTTTGTTTTACGTTTCAAACCCTTGCGGAATAAGGAACGAAAAGATGGAAAATTTCTGTTTCATGGACTTTGGTTGGATTGCTTTGAAATATGACTTCAGGTAAGCGGGCTGGGATTTAAAGAAAAATAGCTTGTTTTGGCAAATAAAGGCTTTTTAATGCTAAACATTAACTAGAGACGAATACACGTTACGTCAACAATAACAATACACACGCGATAATGTATGTGAATGGTGAAATGGATTAACGAGAACATTGATATAAAACTGCTGTCACAAACTTTATTGCTATTTATTGATATGGTTGGCCTAAGCAATTTGCTTTTGAACATGGTAAAGTATTGGAATCAAAACATCGAGATTATAAATAACAATAATAAATAAATATTCTTCGGCATTTTTACACAGCACCATCTAGTCCCAAACTAAGCAGAGCTTGTACTATGGGTACTAGACAATGGATATAAACTTTTTTTTGTAAAACATACTTATTATACATATAAAGTTAAACCATTTCCGTTACAGTTCTAGAACTAAGTTAAGTCTATTACTACCATATGTATTTTGTATAAAGGATCATGGTTCTTTTATCTACGACAAATAAACACCATGTAAATATTATATGAAGACACTGCCTTATGCCTATGTCTATGTCGGAGCCTCAATATAAATCATTTATTACTAAAACTTCAAAAAAAATGGTAGTGATATCTTCGGTGAACTATGTTTATGCAATTCTTTGACGACCCGGTTAACCCAACGGTATTAAACGCTGCCTTCTGCATGGGTCCCGGGTTTGAATCCCGGCGCGGTCAAATGTTTGTGTGATTTGTATTCGAGTCATGGATATATCTATGTGCAATAATTATGTATATTTATACAAAAATACATGATTATACATAGTACATAATATATCAACCTTCTAGTATCCGTAACAAAAACCCCGTTGTTTATAGCTCATGACTAGATGGCGCTGTGTCATTATCTCCAGATATTATTTTTTCTGAATTTAAAATACGACTAAGTAAAAACTTATTAATTAACTGAACTGTGTTCCTTTACGTAAATCGTATCACTTAATAAACACGTTTAAGCCAATGTATTTACGGTAACAACTTGCTCATCACTCGTGTAAAAAATACGTTTGGGACAACGCTGGTATTCGAAACACGTAATGGGGATGTAAACAAAATTCCCAAAATGGGGACATAGGTAGATTTATTAGGGTTGAACGGTGTCGAACAGGGTTGCCGTGGATTGCTTACGGTTTTATGGTATGTTAAGCGTGATCGGCAAATACGTCGGTAGGACAAAGGTGAACGCTTTAGCTATTTCAATATTGTTACTGCTCTGTCTTGTGTTAGCTGTTTTTTTGGATTTTATTTACGTTACCTGTGGAAATGTTTGGTATTACAGAGGCCAACTGATGTTTACTGACTAGATTTATGTAGATATTGATGTGTTTATATGTAAATAAAGTCATTCGCAGAAAGCGCATTACAACGTAAACGTTCGCTAATAACATTTACGCTGATAAGGTAATAATAATATTAATAATATTATCCAAATCTATAAGCAATTTAGACTTACATTTTATTCAATTAATTTATTTATTTATTGGCCTATCTACAATATTTGTTACACTGTTTATCCTAATAATACAAGCAGATACAAGCATAGTGTACAATATGATACGATAGACACAGCATGCAAAAAAAACAAAATTAAACGGCAATAAAATAACAATAATAGTGCAGAAATAACACTTTCAACTACAGTAGGTAGTTTGAGAAACACAATAAATAATAACATACAAAGATGACATTAGAAAAATGTACAAAAGTCAGTATTGATGGATTGATGGTTAGTTTTGATGGACTTGGCGCTTTAACTTTTGAAGAGTTGTGGAAAAAAATATCTATTGATTCATGGCAATTATTAAGAAGCCTGCAGATTCTGGGGATAGGGGAGTTGGATCCTGATACAGTTCTGCGGAATTGTTATTTCAGTTTTGCGGAATTAATTGGAATAGTCTGCAACCAGGTGCGTGTGTAAGCTAAAAAGATAAAAAGACGAGATTTATAAATAAATAGTTCTTTGGCCTAAAGCTTCCATTTATAATATTATTAAACTATTAAAAAAATATACAATATTACTATACATTACATATAACGACATATATTTTTTTCAATACTTATATTTGATACGAACTATTTTGACGGTGCAAAATATTTTTCGTCTTTTATCACAGATCTTAGTAAGAACAATATAGTTTGAGGGGTAAAAGAACCAGCACTATTTTAGTTCTGAAATGCCTTAACATAAGCAATATTCCTCTCCGGTATTGCAACATAGTAACATCCGAAGATAAGCTCGCCCTAACTCCGGCCCGTAATATTCATTATCGTAAAACTCAGGTGCAAGCTTCACAGAATGGCCACTCGATATAAAAGTGCTTTGACAGTTCGCTAACCCGACCGAATTGAGAGTGCACTCCGCTCTCCAAAGCGAGTTGAAATAATACTACGTTGGAATTTAATGGTGCTATGTATAAGCGTACCTAGTATTAAAGTTGTAAATTACGTATAGAATTGTCTGTATGATCTAAGAATACAGTGCGCTTGTTCAGTGTAAATTATTTTTTTATTAATTAACACCTAACACCTTAGTCTGCCCATAATAACTTTGGATGCTGTAACGGGTCCGAATCTTTAGGGGATAATATGTTGAGAGAAAATCTGTTTGTTAAAAAGTGTGAAAAAGTGGTTTTAATTCAATATCTCGCATTCAAAATACGCAATATGTGTACCATTGTTTAATTTAAGAACTAATAACGTTTTATTTTGAGATTTATTTACGAGCTAACCGACCTAAAAACGTGGTCTAGCTTTTTTATATACCTTTATTTTTTTTATGGTGATGAGTGGTCAAACGAGCAGGCGGCTCACCTGATGGTAAGTGATGACCGGCACCCATGGATAGCAACACCAGAGGCTTGCAAATGCGTTGCAAAACCGCTTATAAACCGTTCAGGTTTCTTAAAATAGGGAATTACTGAACTGACAGCAAACGGAATTCCCATGCTGATAGAATAGTCACTCCCCCAATGAGCTCTGGTAACCTTACTGACTCGCAGAAGGACAATTATTGTTGATTCACTGCGGTCTTCTGTAAGGCGGAGGTACTTCTCCAGTCGAGCAGCTTAATTTATTAACCTAATAATACTACTTTACTCAATAGGGAATTTTCCCATTTTTATAATAAGGCGTTAGCTCAAATAACGTTTAAACCCTCTGAAACGCTGCGGTATAAAATTCTCAGTCCTCTTTTTCAATATCGTACCTACCTTCCACATAAACTGAGGCTATGTCGGCGTAATCCCGCTTAGTGTATGTTCCCGTAAAGCGGTGCAATACTCATTACTATAACCCCAGGTGTTCTTGTAGCACCTACGTGTCTTATTTGTGTAAAATTATAAATTGTATGCACTTACATTACCGTTGATGAGGTCGTGTTTAAGATGAAATGGGGGAAGGGGGCTATTAACGTTTTGAGTTGTGTCTGTTTTTGTACTAAATAACATAGAGTATATAATTGTTTGTATATGAGAGAACGCGAAACGTTTGCATGTATGCACATAACTGCATATAATTAAAATATTGAGTGCATATATACCTAAATACTTTAGAGTTACAGATGAAATATGTTAAGTAGGCTTGAAATGCTTATTTAGAATAAAAAACAATATCGTTATCAAAATTCTTTGTCCTTTTTTACAATGATATTTTTACAAAGTAAAGTGATAAATAACATGATTTTATTTATTTAATATTTCTCTTATCCACCCATTTATCGTTCCACGGCACTGCACTAGTCTCCTCTGAATATTTGACAGGCATAAAAAAACAAACTTATAGATTTCCTCACGATATTCCTTTCGAACCGATTGTTAGTTAAACAAACGAACGAATCCCGAAAAAAACCTTTCTAATTAACGATATTTTGGCCAAATAATTACTTTAAAGTAAATGACAAGTTGATTAATTAAAATGCAAGTAGTTTATTTGTTTTCAAAATTATATTTATAACTTTGTTTATTACTTTGTTTGAGTTCGTATTTATGAACGTTACAATAAGTTTAATTAATTTTCGTAAAGTTGAAAGACTCGTGGAAGAACGTCCTGTCATGAGAGGACATCATATACAGCTGGACCAATGTAATAATAAATAAATAATAAATATTTCTGGACATTATGACACAGAGCCATCTAGTTCCGTGCGAAACGAGGCTTGTGTTACGGATACTAGTTGGTTGATACACATACATAATTATTATACACATCCATGACTCGGATACAAATGTTTATGTTTATCACACAAAAATTTGTCCCTACCAGGATTTGAACCCGTGACACTTAACACAGAAGGCAGTGTTAACTACCTACCGCCTGGACTAATAAGGTCGTCAATTGTAATAGTAGAATGTCGCTCCTCAGTGTACAGAATGTTCTAGAATTCTTGAAAGTTTCTAAAAGAAGTGAATCCGTTACAAGCGTATTAATGGTGTCTTGCCACTGGGCTTAACCCAGTTGTGAACATCTGTTCTCAAACCAATGACATTTAAATTATTCTATCTCTCGCTTGACAAGGAAGGAAAACTGATATTTTTCTTACGCCTCTTATTTAATATCATAATTAATGTCGCTGCGGATTCCAAGATATGTCAGACTTCATCATCTCGACGATTTTTAAAACTTTAAAGGTTAAAACTACTGTTGATCAGTATCAACAGTAGTTTTAACCTTAAGCCAGTGCTTACAGGAGTTGCAGAAGGGACTTAGGGTGGCGGGCATGTCCCAAAAGAAACGTCAAACAACATAGTGTTTGTCAAAACTCTAAATTATGATTACAATTGGCTGTAACTGTATTCAGCGTCGCTTTAATTAGAATTTCATCACTGCTGGGCATGGGTCTCCTCTCATTTGAGAGGGATTAGGCTATAATCCACCTCGCTAGCCTACTGCAGGTTGGCAGACATTAAATGCGATCGAGAAAATCTTTCAAGCATCCAGGTTTCCTCACGATGCTTTCCTTCACGGTTTGAACATGTGATAAGAATTTAATTTCTGTTTATTAATTCTATTACCATCCATATTTTTATTATGACACATTGCACGTGCAGTGTAATTTCTATTTTGATATTTAAATGTTCGATGTTTACATTTACATCTCATGTAAAGGAATGTGTGTTGCCTCTAGACAATAGAAAATGTCAACATGAAGTAAAAGTATTTTTAACACGTGTTACACGGTGTTACTGTAAAATTAACACATGTTATTTCTGTGCAAAATCATGCGTAATCTATATATTTTTATACTTAAGTGTTTTATTTCTGAACAAATTTTCAACTATCGCTTACTAATTGTACGGCTTCAATAACTTATTTTATGAAATAGAATCGGCCAGACAAGACTATCAAATCTGTTCAAAGTCTTTCCATCCAAGTTTGATTTAGAAACATAAATAAATAAGATTTCGTACTCTTTTATAGTTTAGTACCTACATTTATTCATAGGATTACATGTCTTTTTTTCGTTTTTCTAGTAGTTATATTCTATGAATAAACGAAACAGCGAGATTATAAATCATTCTTTAGTACATTGCTACGGCATAAACTTCTACACAAGTAAATAAAAAATAAAATGTATTTTTGCTATCAAAGTGTCCACAGTTATGGAAGGCCTATAAAACATAAAAAATATGACATATATTGACACTGCAGGGAGTTTGGCGCGTGCACAGATATTTTTAAATGCTTTTGCCAAAACCAACACTGGCTTATTCACCAAAATACCCTAGTCTATACATCTATGTACGATACGATAGTTAAACTGTAAATCCATTTTTTGGAGCCTTCTAATACAGGCATTGTTTGCTTAAAAGGAGGCTCCAAAAACATTTTATGAAATGTAACCTTATATTTTCCCAATAAAATATTTTGTATTTGTATTGTATTTTTTATATACTCAATTTGTAGTAGTCATACAAAAAATATCTGATCTCTTGAAGATATTTCAGCGTTTTTCAACTGGGTGATCTCTGAGCAGAACCTTCGAATCAAACTGCAGAAGGCTCTTTTAAATTTCAAACATTTTAATATGCTTTAGGTGTGTCCAACAATGCCAGGTTTACCCTTGGCCATGGATGCTGTACAGATTCCGTAACGTCGGGACTTACCATATTCAACTGGCGATATAATAATAATAAACATACATACCATCACCACGCCTGTCGTCCCCGAAAGGTTAGGCAGAGGTGTACTAATGTCCCGTACATTAGTACACCTCTGCCTAACCTTGTACTGTGTATCTATAGGCTACGGTACCCGTTACCTGGCCGGGCCGTAATCTTTATTGCCACCCGAGTGGTATAAAAAAAACTTTTATTTTTTAGCCAATCTAACCGTGGTACAATATATATACAGTGCAATATGCACTGTATTTGTGTTTCTACCAACACCGACTATAAGGTACGCTACAGCTGACATCTTCACGTACTTGTGAGCTCGGATAAGCTGGATTGTGGTGACGCAGGATTGGGGGCAACTATATGTTCTCACGCGGCTCAGTCTCAGTAGAATGTTCCTAGTTTTCTAGGATTTAAACTATTTTATCTATTCATAGTATACATACAATGTTTGTGACTTAAACCTTATCTACCAAAAAAAATAATATAGAAAATAGATTTTCAATTACCAATGTTGTTTTCTTAATTTTTGTCAGCGAACTTTCTAAATGTGCAAACGGCCACTAACTTATTTTTTATTAAAAATAGATATAGGTATGAAGATTTTATAACCCCCGACATAACTGACAGATATTCTTGAATCTTATCAAACTATTATTAAATCTTAAATAAAAAATTGTAAGGAAAATCGGTTGAAAAAGGAAATCGGTTCATCACGAAATTAAATATTTTTAAAATAAAAATGTACCTACGTGCCTTCTACAATAACTCCCGGAGAAAGCAGGGTTTGTCAACATTGTACTGACTAAAAACCTTATTTGTCTTTCTGGACCTATTTGCTCTGACCCTAAAAATGAACATCAAAAGTATACAGTGTACTTTGACCTTGACATGGACCTTCCATAATGTATTCAGTCAAAAAATTACGCAGTTACGCACAAATTTACGTGCATTTTACGGGCCAAGCTAACACGTCTTGGCTTTTTACGAGTTTGGCGACTTTTCATAAATTTTTCGCATTTGAACTACAACAGTAAAAAGTTCGTAATGACGCGACAACACAAGAAAAAGTTCGTAGCAATAAATTATATAAATTTCAGTTGATAATATTGCATATCACTATAAATATTTTTGTCATTAGATTATTTTTTTTAAACTCTACCGTTATTTAGGCATCCTATGTCTTGGACATGCTAACGAACACATTTATCTTTACAATAGGTTTCAGGTGCATTATAGCATGGATGATTGAAACATCAATGAATTGTACACATTAATCTTCGTCCTAAATTATCATCTGGATGTGAATTTAGGTTCGGTAAGGTTATTATTGTAAGTTACGGTTATATACACACATAATCAGTTTTACGGTTTTAAGAGTCAGAATATGACAAAAATTATCACCCGTCTATAGATTAATTGCAGATGACTTTTAACCTTACCTGTCAATTCAGACGTATATTGTTCAAGAGTCCCTTTATATAAAAACATTACAAGGCATAAACTGTTTATCAGTCCATACAAATTTAATATACATACAACCTCTTCCAATAACAGCTAATAATATTAGCCCCCAAGTTTTGGAACACTTACCTTTAAATTTCGAATCTCTCTAAATACACACCTTACTGATTCTCGCCAGGCCCGGCATTAAAACTGTTGAAGTAAACCCCATTTCCATTCGTATTCACCTACCTGAAAGGCTAAACAGACCCTGGGAATTTTAATAGCTATGAACACTGAAAACAAACTCGAAATAGCCGGCGAGTTGATGAATACAGCTTTTCTAAAACAAACTAGGGTTGTGAAAGCGAATGAAAAATTAAAATGGCGGAAAGGGATTTAAATTTAGAATACGCGTACTGCATCTGTTTATTTGAAATAATGGCTTTTCTGTGTTTTTTTTTAAAGTCATTCTGTAGTAATGTTTTGTATCTGCACTATGGGTTATACACAAATGGGCTAAACCAAAACAATTGCTTGTAGTAGGGCATAAAAAAATGATTACCTATTTCATTGTTTGGGATCCACACAGATTAGTGATGATTTTTTTAGCAAGTTATTATTTACTTCTTTTTTTCGCTTCGTATTTGGGATCCATGAAAGAATTTAAGTGCAACTCTGAAAGTAACATTGTCCCACATCATTTTGTGGTTGTTAGCGTCCACCGGCTATATCATAAGGTCTAATTTAGTTTGTAAGAGAGGGATCACGGTATTCAACCTATGAAGCTCTATCTCTGTCTTTCTATCTCAATTATGTTGATTAAACACATAGTAATTGTAAATCCCCTAATGGCAACCAGCATATTACTTTTTTTACAAAGCAAAGGATTTCTTTGTACTAGTAGTATTTTTTTTAAAATTTTATTATGTGCCAACCCTAAGAGAATATAAAACATTTTTACTGCCTGCAATATTTCTGGATCCTCTATGCCTAATTAAATTAATGCATTTTATAGTTCATTATAAATTAGGGGAGGAATTTAATTTAAAAGCCACGGGATTACGTGTTTAACAGGTTTTAATAGACGAACCTGGTTAAGAGAAACTCTTCTCGGAGACTTGGTAATTGGCACACTTGGTTGGTTTCTAAACCAGGGTTGGTAGGTGTAATTAGTACAATGAATTAACAGGAACTAGCGAGATTAATTGATAGACTTTTTTCGTTATAATTTAATTTAAAAAAATAAAATCACTTATTGTATAGCAGTAGTATTAAAGTAGAATATTTTGACATTGACGGTTATGCATTAGTCATGGACGTGTCTATGTAGGTATAATATGTATGCTTTTTGTTTCCAAAAAAAATAATATCTATGCAAGTATATAATATCAAACATGCAGTATCAATAACACAGGCTTTGTTACTTATTTTGGACAATTTATTTTAGACAGCGCCAGTCTAAAAATGACCAAATGGATACATAATTATTCATTTATTATTGTTACTTACACACTAATCAATTACATAATCGCTGCGAATAACGAGGGCAATTTGTGAGTTTTTCAAAAACCCTAGTGATTTGAATTGAAATGAAAATACATTCTATATAATCGAGTTCAAAAATACATTACCGTTAATAACAATTAGCTAACGATCAGCATTGTATTAGATTCTCTGAACAAAGCCCATTCGGCACTTCCCTAACAGGAATTAATTAATTCCCACACTCTGAACACCCACTTATCCTTAATTGCGCTATATTGCAAAATCGATAGTTTCCTTTCTTTGTCTTATTCCTTTTTCTTGGTAGGCGAATGTTAGACAAGAGTTTGTGTACTTTGCTCATTATTATGTGATAGGTTGATAGTCTAGCGGTGTAGCATGTATAGTAAAGGCCTAAGATTCAATCCCAACGCACGCACCACTGACTTTTTGAATTCTAAGGCCCGGTTTGCACCAAAACAGGGAGGAGAGATGTGCGGAGATGTGTTTTGAATAACCAACCAGATATCATAGCGGAGAGGAGACTTGGAAATAAGTAAATTTGATTAGTTATTCAAAACTTATCTTCTCCAAACGCATGCCTGAGAGATTTTAGTTATAGAGTGTGAAGACTGCCAACTCACACAAAGCTCGCATGTTGGTAGAACGATTCATCTCAAATAGAAGAGAGTAGAACAATCGGAGTAGAACAGCAAATAGGCGATCAGGAAAGAGCTCAAAAGTGCTCGACGGCCCGTAGCTGACTATTTTGTTAAGCTAAGTCTTCACCAAAAGGATTTTATCAACTCTTGTCACCAACACGTGTTCACTACACAAAAGTTGCCAATTTTACTTTGATGGCGCAAAGCTTTATACAAAGTTTCGTCATCAACATCGCCGATGAGACGAAAGTTGTCATTTTTCGTCAGTGGAAATACGGGTATAGAATTATTTTGAAGTGTAAATAGACGCTTTTGGCTTAACGCTTTTGGCTCTTGGCTTAACAAAAATCAAGGACCTCGCATCATCACCGAATGCTTCCACGAGCTAAACACTGTGTACATCTAATATATAAAATTCTCGTGTCACAGTTTTCGTTGCCATACTCCTCCGAAACGGCTTGACCGATTCTGATGAAATTTTGTGAGCATATCGAGTAGGTCTGAGAATCGGCCTACATCTATTTTTCATACCCCTTAGTGATAAGGGATGTCCACCAACCCCTATAATGTGGCAAAACAACGTTTGCTGGGTCAGCTAGTATGTTCATAGATTTATACTCCTGTGCATTTTCAATCCTATCTTTTATAAAAAAACACGCAGGCTCGAGGCAGTCTTTGGGGTCTGCCCCCAGACTACCGTGCGTATTTTTTTTTGATGGTGTGGTATCAAAACAAACAAACAAGCGGGCCGTAACCGTGTTTGAGTGGCAAACACGGTTACGGCCTGCCTGGTAGTTAGCGGCACGGCACTTTGCACTTAATATGTACGTATGAGAAAACTTAATACCATATGTCAGCCACAACAATGGGCTATATCAATATTCCATCGCGGTAACTGCTACAGGAACGTTAAGAGGGATCAATGGCCGAACTTTTCTCATCGCGTCTACTCTCGATGAATCCCCGAAGATTACTATTTGTTCTGAGAGAAACTACTGCGGTAAATAACTACTATTCTGTCTGGAGGAAGTTGGAATCACCGAAATGTCTGATTTGACGACCCGTTTAGCTCAGCGGTAGTTAACGCTGCCTGTGCCTGCTGTGCTATGGGTCCTGGGTTCGAATCTCGGTAGGTAAAAATGTTTGTGTGATGAGCATCAACATTTGTTTCCGCATCATCGATGTATCTATGTATTATATGTATGTATTTACATCAAAAGTATATATGTAGTATATCAACCAACTAGTTTCTTGTAATAATACTTATTATTATGGCTATTGCTGCAATTTCCAATACGTGTTCCACTAAAATTTTCATAGAAAAACCCACTTTGGTCTACCTGGGAATAATCAAACTCAAGACCTAACGTTCAACAATCGCGCGCTTGCGACCAATAGACCAGAGACAATGTGGCGAATGAAAAACACTTACGTGATATTTTACTTTGAACTGGATATTCTCTCAGTGAAACTCAAAAGAAAATTCCTGCAATTTTATTCATTTAGACAAATAAGTAATATATGTATATGTGGGAGAATGTGAGTAGATTGATTTAAATATCATTCAATCATCATTCGTCATTCATTAGAATGACGGTAGATTAATAAATTGCTGACGCATTCCCCCACCACGCGCGCTACGATCTGTGTATAAAAGCACTGAGCACGCTCTCGATAGATCCTCCTCCGATTTCCCTATTCGGCAAGCAAATCCCATGGGAAAAGCAAGCCAAATACCTGGGCGTAATACTAGACAGGAAGCTTACGTTCCGTGAGCACATAAGGTCGGTGCGCGGACGCGCCACCTTCGCTCTCGGTCGTCTGCACTCTATCCTCAATGCACGGAGTAAATTGTCCCTTAGGTGTAAGGTGAGAATCTACTCGATGTGCATCCGCCCCATCATGACCTACTCGAGTATCGTATTCGCACACGTCGACGGTCCCAGCATAAATCGTATGCAAGTCATACAAAACCGCTTCATGCGTAAGGCCACGGATGCCCCGTGGTTCGTGCGCAATAAGCAGCTTCATGTAGACTTAAAACTGCCCACCATCAAGCAGTACCTAAAACGTGCTTCGAAACGATACTTCGATCGCGTCCCCCATCACCCGAATCCCTTGTTAGTCCAGTGCACCGACTATAGGCCCTCCGCGATCAGTTCGGTGCGCCGCCCCAGACACGTCCTCTCTTATCCAGACGACGAAACCACTCTTCTCCAAGAGTCAAATCCCGAGACCAGCACTCTCACACTCCACACACGTCTACCTAAATATCGTCCTCGCCGGCGAGGCCCGTCGCGACGTCCAGTAAACGTTCCCTCCCGTCTCTTGCTCGAGCCGGCCCGCGCCGAGCTTTGTAGCTTTAAATTCGCCCCTAAATAATCAAATCCATGATCCAGCCGTCCCTAGCTGTCCTCTCAGCAACGCCCTAAGCCGAGGTCCGAGCCCCATTCGGGGGCGCCCTTAGCTGCTGTTGCTTAAATTCTAAGTTAAGCCTTAGCTGGAGGCACTGTCTGGTGCTTCGCCAAAAAAGTCCGGTTACATTGTAAAAGCTCCCTCGAGCTAACAATGAATGCCATTCAAAAAAAAAAAAAAAACTCGATAGATCAGAAGTTGTTCGGTAACGGACACGGCACAACGGTGCTCTGAACTGTCAGGTATGTGTTTATGATGTTATTTTATTTATCAAATAATATTGTAATATTACTTAGTTAATTAATAATTAATTATTTAATTAAGAATTATAATTCAGTTGCATTTCATGTCTGTGTTTAGATTTCCTTATACCGCCAGTTTTAAATTATAAATAAAAATATTGTTTTAAACATCTTGGTTTTTACTGCTTCTCCCACATATATTTATTTCTTGAAATAAAAGTACTGCACGTATAAACGGTCTGCCCGTGATCATGGATGGTTTAACAAATTTGGAACATTCGCGTTGTAATTAGAACAATATCAAAATACCGGAATGAAATCCATAAAAAACAGCATTTCAATGTTAAATATTAGCGCAAGAGTAAGAAATCAATATTATTAATTTCTTTCATGAAATTTGTTAGAGGTTTCCTCATTCAAAAACAAGAGGTAAACTTCCTATAAACACTACCTCAAGTCTACATACTGAGGGAAAGTGAGACTTCCGTATCGTGCACAAAGTTCTAATTACAATATCGCTTTGACAAACTTCAGCTAAACGACGGCACAAAAGTTGCGAAACCCCCTATTACTTATGCACTTTGAAATGTTAACTAGATATGCAAAATGTGGTCACAAGTATTACAACAGTAACTTTGCAAATTTACAAATAGGAAACTAAGGTTTAGATTTGATCGCATATTAAATAACTACGAAGAACTTTGGAGGCAAGGATCGTAAGAAACATAGGATAAGGTTATAGCATGTTTAAATAACCCAATATTGTCCTACTGGGCACAGGTCTCCTCTCATTTGAGAGGGCCTAACTATAGTCCACCATGCTAGCCATTAGGCTAGTGTGGTGCACTATAGCCTAATCTTAGTTATATAGTTAGTATAGTCTTAGTCTACCAACTACTATTGGTAACTATTAGTAACTGCGGGTTGGTAGACTTCACATGGCATCGAGAAAATCTCAAATAAAAATGTATTTTTTTTTTTCATAATTGTCTTAACTAAATACTCAAAGACTTCTTCCTTTTACGTATCTGCGTTTACAACTATTGCGTTTATAATAAATCTTTAAAATTCAACGTAGAATAACTAAACTGTAGGCCATACGTATATTTGTTCCGTGCGGGAATCAAACCTGCGACGCGCGATCGCTCGGCCACTAAAACAACAGTGTTTGAAAAATCTGTGAATTACATGAATAACCCCTTCACATAGTCTCCGTAAAAACACGGAGTAACAAAAAGCAGCCAAACTTTCAAAGCCACTGTACAAAATATTTTGCGAATCCTTCCTTTCAAAATACCAGTGAAATGTATCACCAATTCACCAGTGATCATGTTTCCAAAAGACAAGCACTTTGGACAGCCCGTATTAGTGCTGATACCCTTTGTGGAGTCCCGTGAACAAAGGGTTGCATCAAACTGCGGTGACGACAATGGAGCCCCAATCTCGTAATTCACGAGTGGGTAGTGAGGTTTAAGTACATACTCGTATATTATACTGGATATTTTACAGGATATTCTTTTGAAGGGGGTGAAGATTTGCGAGCTTTAGAAAGTATACTAGAACCTCAATATTGGATACTCTTTCAATTCAGTTCTATTAAAATTGTTTTTATGGTTATCTGTGATATTTTGACATCTGTCAGCCACGTCTGACAGATACATCACACAATCAGGACAAACGATTTCATAAAATTTTGATCAATAAAAAAACTAAAACAAAAAGTATTCTCTTTAAACTAAGAGATAACCAGAAGAACTGATTTTATATAATTCTAATAGAAATATAACAATTAAAACAGTTTAAATTACAACGCACTTCAGCGATTTACGAATGAAATATCACAGTTTACCTCGTTATAACTTTACGAATGGACCAATTAAGAATTCTTTACTTACTCAAAGTGGCAAAGTGCCTACTGAAGAGAGGGGAGAATGAAAACTTAATACTATCAATTTCTTATTAGCCGTATCATCCTTTTCGTCCGTTAAATGATTGAAATGATTTTTTTTTTCTTTGTATGTTCAAAAAATATCAACTTACTTACCTACTGTATTCCAAGATGTTCAAATTCAAAATGCATGAACAATAAATAGTTAAATAAATCCCGACAGTATTAGTGTTAGAAAATATGCAATGACGTGCTTAAGAAAACTAATGAGTTCAATATTTTTATTATTAACTAGCTTTTAGTCTACGTATAATTATTAATTTTATCCGCATACAGACTTCCACTGCCCTTTTCCCTTTCAAGGGATGGCTTCCGGGATAAAAACTATCCTTTTTCCTTCTCCGGAACTCAATCTCTACACCCTACAATTTAGATGAAATTTCTAAATTATTTCAGCGGTTATATCGTGAAGTAGTAACAGACAGACACACCTTCGCATTTATAATATTAGTATAGTAGGTACGGATCGATGGCCCTGTTAGCGCAGCGACATTAAAACAAAATATCTTCAATACCGTGAGGAAGGTTTGTATCTTGGTGCAGGTAAATATTTTTATGATGAACAAAGACATTTTTATATATGACTAAACTCCATTTTTTTATTTTTTTATTTATTGAACATATTTATAATCGAAAAATATATGTATAATGATCCACAAAACTTTTTTGAACAGTTTGTATGCGGACACAGTTGAGTCTCATTTTAGGTAGGTACCATAATTATGTGACACACGTGATAAATTATGCTCCTGCTTGCCATGGTTATTAATTAATAGTATGTATTTATGTTTTAAATGTGCCGGTAAAATTCTGCATATTTTAAATAATTGACTATAATTGTTTTTACATCTATTTTTAGTTTTATTATTTACAAGTAGTTTTAAGAATCTAATTTGTAGTGTCTCTATTTCCATCCATGTTTTATGTGTATAAAATACTAGCAAATATTTAAGTAACACACCTCGTTGCTGAGCCTGGTGGTGCTATGTAATAATAACGGTATACATAATATATTTTACATATCTCTTGCTCTGTAAGTACACCCTTACACCCCTGAATGCCGGGGTGTATGACTATCATTACAGCATAGGTTTTGGAATTTGGAAAAAGAACTGTCATACTCATACTGCACGAAGAATATTTTTAAAAAGTTAATATTTTTTTTCTCGGTATCGATTAATTACTCGAATCGGAATCTAGACAATTTATTTTATAAAGATTTTATTTTAAATATGGAACTATTTGTTTCCACATCGTATGTTAGATGGAATCGATTTAAAAATCAAACTGGCCAGCAAGATTTGACGCGTTTGCGTGCGTGAAAAAAAATAGGCAGTCTACTAGTAGGCGCGAAAGCATCGCGAAAATAATTAATTTTCTTGTTTGAGTTCTTTTTCAAAAGTTTTAAACATGTCTAGTGACATACTACTAGACCACTCAACTGCCGCCATTTACGATGCAAGAACCTCAAGTCACTCAAACTCAAGTCTTATCATCACAAACTCATATTCAAACTATAAATAAAATTAATAGTAATAATTTTACTATCAATTTTAATTAAATACACATTTTTTTCTTCTTAATAAATGTTCATTGAAACCTGCTGTCTTGTTGTTTAATTACCTCACAATCGATATGTAAAGCAGAGTATTTATCTCGGGCGTAAGCATCAATTGCATACTCGGGTTAATTAGCGCCTTCGCTTCGCTCAGGCGCCAAAAACCTCGTATGCAATTGATGTCATACAGCCCTTGGTTAATAATCTACTATAAATCGTCATTAAATTTATAGTTTTGATAAAATACAAATCAGTACAAAGTGAAAAAATGCCAGTAGTCCTGGCATTTACCATTGCTATGCAAAAATGATTAAAAACATAATTTGAATACCTTAAAGAATTTATTTATTAAATTGACTCAAGCTTGACAGGCAAACTATTTAATCAAGATTTTCTCTAAAGCTAACTAAATTCCTAATTCGAAAAGATTACAAAAAATTGTCCTGCAAATACTTCAAAAGACAATTTTCTCTTTCATTATAATAAAAACAGACTTAAACCTGAGTTTGGTCTAATCAAAATAATGAAAATCTATACAAAACAAAATCCCGTTGTCAATTTGTTGATGGATTGCGATTCGCTTCTAGTCCACTAATGAAAAAGGTTTTAAATAAAGTACTTTAAAAAAAAGGTATTCAGTGATTGTATGTATATTTTATTTAACATTTTCACACATACATACCATCACGCCTGTTGTCCCCGAAAGGTTAAGCAGAGGTGTACTGATGTACACCCACATTTCGCCAGTATGTTTTAGGTCCCATGTACTAGGGGGCGATGCTATTGTCATTAACCGGGCACAAATATTTTTTTCATAGAAAAACACAATAATACTTTGATCAACCTGGGAGTCGAACCCAAGACCTCTTGTTCGGCAGTCGCACTGTACGACCACTAGACTAACGAGTCAGTTAACATTTTCATTTCCACTTCTATTTTAAATAATAGCTGTTGGCATAAATCAATGCCAATGTTAACATAATATTCGTAGATATTTCAATTATGAATATTATATTTGTCGGTTTTTAAAACAGTGCGCAAATCTAGAACGATCTTACTCTCTCCCTCACTTTATGACACATACACACGCAATCACAAATACTCATACGCCAAAATGTGGGCTGTAAGTTTGTTGGCCATTCTCGCAGTATATAAAAACAATCATAACATTTATATATAATTATTACCATTTTTAGGCACGTACTTAATACCTTTTAAATAACAGTTATTTATCATATTTATATTCAGTACTCTTGAATACATCTTCGGCGTATCAACAGTGTCCTACCCTAGAGCGAAAACCTTACAAAACAAAACAGTATCATGACAGATTTATTATAATCCAACTGTCATGGCGGACGAGTGAGCAGAGGCTCAGGTAAACAGGAAAAGATATAAAATCCCAAACGTTACATAAACTGCGACTATAAAAACAATACGGAGCTCTAAAAAATAAGGTTGTCGCTTCCTCTGCGCCTATTTCGGAGATCGGGAAAATGGCCGCTTCGCCTCTAAGAGATCAAGGCGGGTTAAGGAAACCGTATAATATGAAACTATAACGGTCATGTACATGTTACACAGTGGTAAGACTCGTTGTGCTGAATATTTTGGGGTTGTACCGTAACATTTTTTAATATGCAACCACTGCGTTCCAATTGTAAGAGTAAATATCCAGTGAAAATTGAGATAAAACGGCTAAACTAGAAAGGTAAATTAGACTGAAGAAAGCTGACGTCGCAAGGTCTGAATATGCGTTAAAAATATCATTGATATCTATATTTTACAATGTATACACACATACATATTGATATCTTACACTTACGCGAATATTGGACATTGAAATAAAACTACTTTTTACGGATTTTATCGCGGTATATTGATATTATTTTAACCCGACGTTTCGGATCCTTTACAGCATCCATGGTCACGGGCCGACTGAGGTGTTGGTCGTCTTGAAGTTATAATTACTTACAGCTACCTTACATTTTCAATTATTATTGACAATCCGATTTACACAGAACGAGCTCACCGTGTCCTTCGGTCGTGCAGTTTTGTTCTTGGATTTAGATTTAATAGAATAGGTAGCTGTAAGTAATTATAACTTCAAGACGACCAACACCTCAGTCGGCCCGTGACCATGGATGCTGTAAAGGATCCGAAACGTCGGGTTAAAATAATATCAATATACCGCGATAAAATCCGTAAAAAGTAGTTTTATTTCAATATACACACATACGTTCAATTATAATACAAGATTTAAACATAATATGCTAGTTGTTGGTAGTTACCAAGTTGGCTGGAACATAGTTGTGTTCCAAAAGCAGTATCCCTATTTTGTGCGGCAGTAAGTCCCTATTTCCTATTCCATGAACCCTAAGAGATACTAATGGGCTAACAATCTAAACCAATATACCTACGTAGTGACATTTTCGACTCATCTGTTTGTTTTTTTTTCGGGGAACATTCTAGAGCCTCCAAAAAGAAGATGGAGATTGTTTTATTTCAGTTCTTTTATCTTTATATTACGTATCTGATAAGAAATTTATGAGGTCTACTCTAGAATCTACATGACATTTCACATCCTCACTTTATGACGGAATAAAGATAAAATGAGTTAGGGCGTATAACTCATTATTTGTTTAGTGCCGCAAAAAAAATTCAAGGCAGTATGTCTCTGTGATGTTTCTCGCTCACACTGAAGCCTCACTCGAAGGTGAATTCTCTAGAGGACGCTCCCATCTTCTTATTGTAGAGTTTTTCCATCAAATCGGTGCCTTTTTGTCAGGGCATGTTTGTGAATTGTACCCGACGAACAATAAGAACATCTCGCCAGACAGGTGTCTGTTACACAAAAGTGTAACACTTTTACACCAAAGTACCATTCTTGTTAATATTATACTTATAATATACAAAAGTCGATTTGTATGAGTTACAAAACTCAATAAGTTCTGCACCGAATGAGCTCAAATTTTGACACGATATACAACCCGCTTCAAAAAAAGCAAAGCGTGGCAGTGTTTAGTTAGTGGAATAATATTTTAAGAAGTTGATAGTTTTTATGTGTTTTAATAAGAGTGCTGTGTTTTAATAAGATTGGTTGATCTTTTTTTTTAATTCAAAAATGCCGAAGAGCCGTGAAGAGAAGTATTCTTAACTTTAAACTCAGAAACAAAAAGCGACACAGCGTAATAAGAGAAAAGACAAAAGTTGTTGATGCGTTAACCCACTGCAAGAAACTGAAATGGAAGTGGGCTCGTCATATTGCACGTCAGGATAATAAGAGGTGGACTAGAAAAATAACTAAATAACAAAAGTATATGCTTTTAAACTGTTACCAAAATATAATCAATATTTAAAATGTGAATACTTAAATAGCAATGAAAATATTAATAGATAGGAGAAACGATTCAGTGTACAGGTTCAGGTACCTTGAAATGAAAATCCTTTTTACGGATTTTAACGCGATATATTGTTATTAAGTTAACCCGATGTTTTGGATCCTTTACAGCATCCATGGTCACGGTATATAGTGTGTTATCTACAGCTGTAGTAGCAGCTGTAGTTCTGCTAGTACCTGATTAGAGAAAGGCAAGAAAATTTTATATTGTTACAATTCGGTGTAACACTCGCCCATTTTTGTTCTACCTGAATATTCTAAAACAAAATTGTGATAAACCTTTATTGGTACCCTCAGTAGCGAAGCAGCTTTGTCCCTTGTTTTGTGTGCGATTTCATTCCTTTTTTTCGTGTGTACACGCCCTTACAATGCTCGGAAGTCGTAAAATGATCGGTACTTCTATTGCAATGAGATTTGCGCGGTCGTGCCTGAACCCGGCGATTTCTACTTACGGTCACAACAGCAACTACATATATGAAAACTCCTTGCTTTAAGAAACAATAGTTTATTGCCATTTGTGAAAATTGGTAAACAGTTTATTAGAAGAAGAAAATTGTGTAGAAAAATAGGTCAAATGTAGAATAAGTAATGCGAGTATGCAGTCATATCGTAATTATTTTCCGTGTTAAATTTCGTGAAAACTTCAAAGATAAATGATGGTGACTAACGTTTCAACTATAGTCTTAGTAGCGGCTCGGAGTTTACATTTGTGAGCTATTAATTAATGGAAATAGCGGTATGTTGAAGTTTGAAGACACAGGGCAAATAGCCTTTAATAAGATGGATGGACACCCATGATAAAGCTTGTCCTTGAAAGTCGTTGCATGCAGGCAGCATTTACTGCCCTTATTGCTGGTTGTCAAATAGGTTTTTTTTTGGGAGGTAGGGAGATTCTTCGCTCAAATCTTCACCTGACTGGGGATGTACGTATTACGTAAGTAGCTATTGATGTCTCACTGCGGTTTTTTTGTAAACAAAGGGCTTACAAAAATCTCAATAGTTATATTTTTTTGAGTGAGTAAAGTTGCCAAAGCTCGTACCTCGTTAGGGGAGTGAATATTGTGACAACATGAGAATTCCGATTATTAAATAAATAAATATAAATATTTTCCGGACATTATTCCATCTAGTTCCGTGGTAAGCAACGAGTCTTGTGTTACGGATACTAGTTGGTTGATATACTACATATATACTTTTTTTTTTGTAAATACATACATATTATACATAGATACATCCATGACTTGGATACAAATGTTCATGCTCATCACACAAACATTTGTCCCTACCGGGATTCGAACCCGGGACCCATAGAACAAAAGGCAGTGTTAACTACCGCTGGACTAATTGGGTCGTGAAGTAGTAGTATTGTCAGTTTAGTAACTTCTCTATTTTAAGAAAGAAGGTTCTTAAAAAAGTGGAAAGGTTTCTACAGGGTCGGCAACGTGCGAATGACACCTGTGGTGTTGCAAACGTCCATAGACTACGGTAGCCGCTTACCATAGACCATTAGGCAGGCCGTTCGGTTGTTGAACATCAGCGTGGTGTAAAGAAATAATACCTACTAGCATTAATAATTTCATCATAATGCAATATATTTGACGGCGCATGCGTGCGTCGTCGATAATGTCATATTTGAGAGTGGCTGTTGTCAAAAAGTCGCTCTAGCGGAGCGTCGTGTGAATGGAAGCGGTGCTGGTATCTTGTTTGGAGACGAGCTGAACGGGAACCGCAAGCGCGCCACGTCTGCGACGAATCGCTTGTAATCTGCCCGAATAGTGTGCCCTAGTATCTGATTATAATGAGAAGTCAGAAGCGATAATTATGATGCCTCCTGATCGAAAATACGCCCACAACAACTGAATACACGATGAATTCTGATGAAGGCCTTCCTGCGCCGACATATTAATACCATCAAATCAACATAATTAGAGAGTATACAATTATCTAACAATCGGAGTGAATCCAGATGGAAATTCCAATTGATTTGCGGTATTGATAGTAATCTGCGGAATCCCGTTAACAAACTGACCTAGTAATCAAATGTTACAAATTGCAAATTAGCTGGAAACTGTGACTGACTGTGACTGTGACTGTGATGTGGACTCGCAATAAAATTATTTTTGTATAGAATTTATAGTTATATGAATTGTCAAGCAGTTATATCGAAATATGTAGTGTGTCAAATAAAATAAACATAACATACCATCATGTCTGTCGTCCCCGAAAGGTTAGGCAGAGGTGTACACTAATGTACACTAACGCTTCGCCGGTATGTTTTAGGTCCAGTGGGCGGAGAGCCTATTGTTATTAACCGGGAATGAATCCAAACTCCGAGCTGCTTCTGAGAATTTCATAAAAAAGCCCAATAACACTTTGTTTGACCTGGGAATCGGACCCAAGACCTCTTGCTCGGCATTCGCACTGTACGACCACTAGACCAACGAGGCAATTTTAATAAAATTACTATCGGCTATACTCAATAGCATAATTTTGCGACATTTTACACAGCACCATCTAGGTCCCAAACTATGTAAGTAGAGCTTATACTATAGATACTAGACAATGGATATAATACTTATATACTTTTTTATAAATAAATACTTATAATACATAGGAAATACCCAGACGAACACAAACACTTATATTCATCACATAAATATTTGTGTCCTGTGGGAATCGAACCCACGACCTCGTGATCAGCAGTCAGGTATTCGAACCACTACGCCACAGGGGTCGCCAGAATTAGTGATGATGTGTTTTTTTCTCAATCATCATCAACTCATTTTACTGGTCCACTGCTGGGCACGGGTTTCCTCTAATTATGAGAAGGTTTTAGGCTATAATAGTCCACAACCATCACGCTAGCCTAGCGGACTAGGAGCCATCAAGGAAATCTCTTACAGACGCAGGTTTCTTCATATTTTTTTTCCTTCACCGTTTGAGCATGTAGTAACTATGCACAAAAAATCGAATAATCAGTGTGACGCCTCACTGACTATTCGATTTTCAAATGAAAAATGAATTTCGAATGAAGCTGCACAATATTTAAGGGTTAGTAAAAGTTCAGATAGCGTCTGAATATTTGGCCACTACAATCTCTAGATTATGTTGCTTAAAAAAAGAAAGAAAATCTTAATTATGTATTAGCAAGTGTGTTTGCAGTTTTATATGCACGTGATTATTTTTTAAAAAGCATTTTTAAATTGCTTAGTCAACAAACCTGTCTGAAGCACGCATTGCGAAGGTGACTATGTATTACTAGCGAAAGATTATCAAACGAGAAATAAGGTTTTACTTTAACATTTGAAGAGAGACATTCTGTCCAGCCAGCATGCACACTGCGCAGAAATAACTCTCCAACTATATTACAAAACAGTTTCCTCTCTAAACAGTTCATTTCTGTGAAATATATAAGTAACCAATTGTCTTGGAACACTCGGTCTAACCAATTGCTTATCTGGAGTTTTCAGACTGGCCTCCCTCCAAATAGATTCTTCGTGGACATAAAGTAGACTATTCTATAACCTAACTTGTGTGTGATACACACGGATAACAAGTTTGGTAAACTTGTTTGATGATCATCAATCTTTTATAAATAGTTTTTTTTTATACCGCAAGGGTGGCAAACAAGTATAAGGCCCCGCCTGATTGTAGGCGGTTATCGTAGCCTATCATCATCATCATCGTCATGTCAGCTAGAGGACGTCCACTGCTGGACATAAGCCTCCCCCAAAGATACCGTAGCTTAAACACGTTTGCAACACCGAGTTACCGTACAAACAGTGTACGGTCTTCTGTAAGGCAGCTCAATTTGAGTGAAGAATCTTGCTATGCCCTACCTACCTCTTGACGAAGAGATTCAGTAAAACTATTTTTTTTTACAATTTCTTTGTTTCAATGT
Organism: Craniophora ligustri; assembly: GCA_905163465.1. NCBI lineage: Eukaryota > Metazoa > Arthropoda > Insecta > Lepidoptera > Noctuidae > Craniophora > Craniophora ligustri. Next base: position 3,073,725 of record LR990963.1, read on the forward strand.
CAAGGATTTTTTTTAAATAAATATATTTTAACTTTTAAAAACTGTTATGGTATACAATGTATGTTCAAATAAAACAAAATGTTTACGGATTTTATCGCGGTATACAGAATCTATGGTCACGGGTAGTCTGATGATGCTGTAGAGTATCTGAAACGAAGGAATTAAATAATATTAATAAACGTAAGTGTAAGAAACTGAGTAAGATGTGTGTTGTTCAGATAATGCTCTGTTTAGATAGGTACTCAATCTGTTGTTTGTTTTTTACAATTATTTTTTCATGCCAATCTCTGCTATCGTGAGTACCAACGATAAAAATACTAGGCGTGCCTTTTAAGTTCTGTCGTTTGCATATTTCCCGGCAATTTTGAATTTGGAACTGTTCTATATCCGAATGTGTTTAAATTTCGAATCTCAAAACAGTTGAAAGTATTAGGATTAATGCTATTGTTTAGTCACAGCGTCGATTGGAATCTGTCAAGTTACGTACGAAAATGAATCTTTCTAAGGAAAATGTTTGTGCAATAATTTTCTACAACTTTAGAAGAGGCCTGACATGGCTTCAGTGTTTTGAAGAGTTAACATCTGTGTTCAGTGATGAAGCCCCATGTCTGCGGACTGTCGAACGCTGGTATTTAGAATTCCAGCTTAGACATACTAGTGTTAGTGACAAATCTCGCGAAGGGCGCCCAAAATCCTCCTTCACTGAAGATAACATCGGTCCTGTGAGACAACTAATTCTCGAAGATCGTCATGTGACGTATCGAGAGATAGAGGCTATATTAGGTATCTCAGGGACAACCATTCAGAAGATCTTGCATGAAGCGCTTGGTGTGAGAAAGCTAGTTTGCCGTTGGATACTGCATCTGCTTTCCGACGATCATAAGGCGGCTTGCGTCAGATGGTGTAAGAAAACTCTGCAAAGGTTTAACCGAGGAGAGTCAAATTACGTCTACGACATCATTAGTGGTGACGAATCTTGGATCTATGCCTACGATCCTGATTCCAAACAACAATCTACAATAAAAAGACGAGCCAAAGCCGACTAAAGTTGTTCGTTCTCGAAGCACTTCAAAGAAGATGGTGGCCACGTTCGTTGGAAAAACCGGCCATGTTGCGACTATTGCACTTGAAGATCGTAGAACGGTTAACGCAGAGTGGTATCTCACAGTTTTTTTACCATTAGTCATCGCCGAATTTCGAAAATCTAACTCAAAGCGACGCATCATCCTACACCACGACAACGCAAGCTCACACAGCGCTCATCAAACAATTGAGTATTTGAAGCAGAAAAACGTAGAAATTCTTGACCATCCTCCATACAGTCCTGACCTAAGCCCTAACGATTTCTTTACATTTCCTAAAATTTTAAAAAGTCTTCGTGGTCAAAGGTTCCAGTCCGGTGAAGAAGCAGTCGATGCTTTCAAGTCAGCCATTTTGAACACCCCCACTTTAGAGTGGAATAAATGTTATAATAACTGGTTTGAGGGAATGGAAAAGTGTATTAAGCTACGTGGTGAATACTTTGAAAAACAATAAAAAGTACTTTAAGGTTCTGGTTGTGTTTTTTTCTTCAAACGACAAAACATAAAAGGCATGCCTCGTAAACATTGATATTATACCTCTCATTTTCTTTTTTATCCAATAACTATCAAAATGAGGGCAAATCAATCTTCATTACGGCACCTAAAAATAATACACCCAACTTTTACGCTCGCGGCTCAGTCGACCCGTATATCATTTTATGAAAATTGCATCGTAACATTTTAGTGACATAAAAACATTCATTTCATACATTCTGATCCACCGAAGTAATATGACGTCATATTTCTTGTTTTACGAGCATAGCCTTAAGTTTGGTATCACTTTACGTCTAGTAGTTTCTGACAGCTAAAGCCGTTAGCCGTCAGTTTTAAAAGTGATATGCTGCCCTACTCTATGTATTTATATGAGCTTACGACCCTTCATACACACATTCGTGTATATAAAACATCATTTTTACGTATAAAAAAAATTGTCACGTGACCATTATTTTATTATGTTAATAAGAGCGCAAACGGGCAGCACGCTCACCATATGGTAAGTGATCACCGCCGCTCATGGACATCTGCAACAGCAGAGGTCTTGCAAATGCGTTGATCGGTGATGAACTTCTGACTTAATGAAAATCTGCTCATTGTGTGTAGTTTAGTTCACTTCACTTTGAGAAATAGGATCGTCAGTCTGCCTATAACTATGCATGCTGTAAAGGATCCAAAATGTCGGTATTAAATGATCCGTAAAAACTCTGCAACAAAATCCTGTTTAGCAAAAAGCTGTTTTATTTCAAACCATATTTTTGCACACCAAAGAATAACTTAGCCCCATTAATAAGTGGCCGAGTCTATTAGTCTAACTTATATATTTAAGTATGAAACAAAGACCAAATCCAGTACCTACGTAACGACAAAAAGACTCCCAAAATAAACTACCTTAATACAAAAATAAAACACCACTGAATCGCGTCACTTTGTACCTACAATACGCAAATCAACAGAGTACGTTGGGTAGGTATTACAGATAAAAATATTAGATCTCGCTTCGTTTATCCGGATTCTAATAAAACTTTCTTGCGTAAATCCGTTGCTACATTAGGCGCGACGTGTAATGGACGCAACGATATATGAATGTTTTTGTTCCTCGTTCTATCGGTAAGCTCTTCTCTATTCTGGTGGAATTTGACTTATTACGTATTTTACTGTAAACACTGAGAGAAGTGTCGCGTTTGTTTTTTGTTGAGCGGTAATCTTTAAGGACTGATTTTATGAAGGTAGTTAGTGTGTAGTTGTGATATGCTCAGGAATGATCCATATCTATATTATGAAGGGCCATCTCTAGGCATGAGTAATCTAAGTATATTTAACTCAAAGGTGACTGACTGACTGACATAGTGATCTATCAACGCACAGCCCAAACCACTGGACGGATCGGGCTGAAATTTGGCATGCAGGTAGATGTTATGACGTTAGCAACCGCTAAGAAAGGATTTTGATTAATTCTACCCCCAAGGGGATAAAATAGGGGATGAAAGTTTGTATGAAAACTATACCTAATTAATAATAATACTTCTTAACGCGAGCGAAGCCGCGGGCAAAAGCTAGTTAAATCTACATTCCACCAAGCTGACTTAAGGCGAGTTGGTAGACTACACACACAGCCGTCAAGAAAGTACCTCAGGATCAGTCATGCTTACTCACGATGTTTTCCTTCATCGTTTCAGAAAATGATCACTACTATTTATAATATTTAAATCATAGTTTATGTACTATCGCGCTCATAAGGATTGCTACTGAATCCTACGCAACTATAGCGTCAACACTAGCACTGCTTGTGACCTTTTTCTATTAAGACAATTCACACGCATACATATAAATTGTTCTTCTGTAGGAATATTATCGATAATTTCGTTATAACTACGTAAGCGACCGGTGGCAAAGTGATTCCAGCAAGAGGTTTATAATTAAAACTAAGGTAGACGGTTCGAATCTTCAATCCTGCTAATCACTTTTTGTATTTCATTTATAAATAAAATATGATTCTTAAGTAGAATATTATTTGTTAAACTTTAGCAAAGATCAACATAAAATGTAAAAACTATGAAGGTAGATTTGAAATAAAATAGAATAATTAATTCGCTCGCTGCTAACACTAACAGGAAGAAAACAAGTATATTGGTATCTTTGTCTCGTATTGACCTCACACACTATCACCTCCTCGTAGTTATACTATTTGACGTAAATGTAAATGTTTGTATAGGTAGCAATCACTCACACATGTACCTATGTGTACATGCAGTTACCGTGCAAGCGAATACGATCTTAGAGGTGCTACTGCACTTATGAGCGCGACTGTACATAAGTAACACTAGGAGTAGTCTCTCAAACACAAAACCCGCAATGCCTAATGTACCGGTTTCTATTTTGTTTAAAGTTTAAAAGACAAACAGCACAACAAGTGAAAAAACAAAAAGCTAACGACAAAAAAGGCACGTAACAATATTTAAAATTAGAATAAAATACCCATCAGGTCTTCACACAACCATCAAACGTAACGAACACCGATTCCATTCTCCCCGTCCCCATAAGTTAGAGTGGAAATTAAATTTAGAAAGAATTACCCAATTCCAAAGCGAGTGCGGGTTTCGCGTAAAAGTTATACGTCATTTTTATGTGCGGTTACGTTGTAATGTAACCAAATATTTGTATTGTGTGTGGACGAGCATCGCATATTTCAGATATTTATTCCCCACCATTTTCTATAAGGGACGAGTATTGCCATAAATAAAATCAGAGGAATTTGGTGGTTTATTTCGAAAGTTTTGTTTGGACTTGGACTTAGATTACGTTAAAATAAATATGATATGACACACCAATATACCTGTATCCCGGAAGCTGTAGGCAGACTTTGTAGCGTATGGTTCTGGGTTCGATTCCTAAGTCGAGCAAAATGGCAGGCAAGCACGCAAGACTATAAATTTGTGCACAATTTTGGCACCATACCGCAGACGATAGTTGTTGTGTTAAATTAAACCTGAAATTAAATCCAGAATCTATTCACTGTCGCACTTTAAAGCAGAAAACTACAACCATATAATTTTGGTACGTGAAAATTTAGTGTATCTGTAAGTGTGTTTGTAATTAAAACATCCCTATCACCACACTGCAAAGCACACACCAGCTTGCCAGTGGTCATGTATGCTGTTAAGGATCCGAACCGTCGCAATAAAATATTATCATTTATTTCTGTGAAATAACGTTCTCAGCTCCATAAGCCTCTCAAAGCTATAATATACCTGATATAGTACAATACCCGCTGCATATTCGGTATTGTATATAATACCTAGGAAAATCCATACCATCACGCCTGTCGTCCCCGAAAGGTAAGGCAGAAGTGTACTAATTTACACCCACGTTTCACCGGTATATTTTAGGTCCCATGTAATAGGGGGCGAGCCTATTGCAACTAACCGGGTACGAATCCAAACTCCGAGCTGCTACTGAGAATTTCCTAGAAAAATCCAATAACACTTTGCTCGACCTGGGAATCGAAACCGGGACCTCTGGCTCGGCAGTCGCATTGTACGACCACTAGACCAACGAGGCAATTATCATACATTACCTACACGTTTTAGGTATTGTATTGAATACCTGAATTATATAGATTGCCGGTAACATCTAATATATAAAATTCTCGTGTCACAGTTTTCGTTGCCATACTCCTCCGAAACGGCTCGACCGATTTTGATGAATTTTTTTGTGCTTATCCGGTATCTATGAGAATCGGCCAACATCTATTTTTAATCCCCCTAAAAGTTAGGGGTAGTCCACCAACCCCTATAATGTGGCAAAACAACGTTTGCTGGGTCAGCTAGTATACATATAGAGCTGTAATGTAGTGACAAGTACATATATGTACCTAAGTAATGTCACAGAGAAATGTTTCCATCTATTGTGAGGGTAGACGAGGGTACGGACGCCGAAACCTATTTACTAAAACTCACAGAAAATACGTAGATACATAATAGAGTAGTCGAGCTATGTGTGATAGTGCTTGGACGTTTTACCTTCGTAAGTTGTTGAAACTTGTCAGGTAGGTACGCTAATGCCTCCTAGCCCTCCTAGCCGGGGTCCAACGATAAGAGCTGGACCGAAGCCCGCCGGGGTTGTAGTGCATGCTTTTCTGAATCCCATGGTCCCGGCAATAGGGCTGGTGGCGTTGGCGGGTGCGGTGTTTTAGTCGGTAAGCGCTTAGGTGGAGTCCGACACATTCCGTCGCCTCCCCAGGCGATCCGTAAAGGATTTTTCCGCACTTAACAAATGGTAGGTACGCTACAGAGTATTACAGAAGAGAATGAAGAAGAAGAAGAGAAGGGTTAGGGAGGCCAAATTCGCAATCGGTAGTAATTATGACGCTTTATTCAGTCACAGCTTCGACTTACAATAAGTTTAATATAAAAAATGTACCCAAAGTGAACAGAGATTTGGCTTTTATAGAAAAATAATAGAAGTCAAAACAATTGCCCTCTAGATACATCTCGAAATAAAATAAAATACAATAGAAAATAAATGGTCGGCATATATTTTAATCAAGTGATTTGTATTTCAACACATAGGTATTTAATAAAGCGAATAGTGGCGGCGCTAGTAGATATCCAGTCACGTTTTGCTAGTACCTACGCAGTGGTAGGATGTGACTTAGCAGTTCTGGAGGTAGATGTTAGCAAGAGTCATATGTGTAACATACCATCACGTCATCATTTATTTAGACCTCGAAGAGTAAGTGTACTGATGGTCAGTTTTTCAGTACCTATTTTATTAGGTCTAGTCACTGAATATCAAAAGTTAGCTATACAGAAACAATATCAACAAACGAATTGAAAAACAACTGGTAAATAATCGTAAATACAATTATGTTTACTTCGATATGGAAACCCAACCCAGACAGGCTTAATGCAAGTTGCAGACCTACAACTAAGCTATATAGAGCTATATATATTAAATATATGTCCCGTGCACACCAAGAACTAAACGCTCAGTCAGTGATGCGAAGTTCAGTTTGACGGACGTCGCTCACCATGAATATAATCGATTAAGAAAGTTCCGATGATGAATACGTTACACATAGAAAAAGAAGATTAACACTGAACAATTATTATAAAAAAAAAAGAATTTTGCAAATCGGTTCACGCGTTTTTAAGTAATTCGTGAACATTCATGAACATACATAAAAAAAAAGATTCCGACGAATTGAGGACCTCCTCCTTTTTGAAGTCGGTTAAAAAAAGACATCCCAGACCTTGGATATATCAACACATTCAATCTGGAGGGGCTTAGCTTGTGTAGTGTAGCGCATCGGCACAACTAACTTAGCTTCGAGCATATTTTAGTTAACTCTGCTTATTTTTCATAGTCTGCAGCCTGTAAAAAAGTATGAAAAACTGTGTCCGATATGCGAGCTAAGCTACACTAACTTAGTTTCGCTCTTGGTCTGCAACCGGCTCAACAATAATAATTGTGCTTGCGACTACTTGATCAAATTGTTAATCAATAATCAAAGGCAGTTAATAATATTTTATCAAGGAGACTGTCCATTCGTGGCACTGATTAGATACTCCTGTTTAGATTCATCTAATACTAAATATAATAATACATTGTTGTTACATGACTTAATTAAGATACAATTAAAAACACATTATACAGATCTTAAATTAATTAAAAACTAATATTTACAAACTTAAAAATAAATAAATAAAAAAAGAAGTTACCTATAGGGCGTCAAAAAACTCGTCCCCGACGCTGTCAGGGGGTAGAGTGCCCAGAAGACTGGCAGCATTGCCATTGTTGTTACATATATTCAAAACAACTTTGGGATTGACGCAACATAATACCGTGGTCCATACTTTTTCTTTCTCATACATAATTTAACCACTTCGGCAAATCCCGATTATTGCGATACATCGATACTACTCGATACCGACTATACGTATCGATTTCACAACCGACATCACAACTTTTTAGAGTACGAATAAGGTAGGCCTTCTACTCTACCTATTCGCTACATAGTAGACATGTTTTTAACTTTAGTCTCATTTATAATTACAATTATAATTTATTTGTTTTATTTACGTCACTTACTTGTGCCTGCTAGGGTTTTACGTAGGTAGCTATTATCTAATCGCAATATAAAGCTAATAACTACTAGTTAGCAAGATCCTAATTTGCCACGCCGTACGTCAATGAGTTTCGTTTTGCGTAACATACATAGATAAATAGTGTTGTGTTCAAATAATATGACGACCCAATTAGTCCAGCGGTAGTTAACACTGCCTTCTGTGCTACAGATCCCGGTAGGGACAAATGTTTGTGTCATGAGCATAAACATTTGTTCCCGAGTCATGGATGTGTCTATGTATGACTAGTATCCGTAACACAAGCCTCGTTGCTTAACTCGGAACTAGATGGCGCTGTGTCATAATGTCAAAAAATATTTATTTTATTTATTTATTTATTCTTTGACCAATTTTCATCAAACATAGCACACTCCCGACTAACGCACTTTTTAAACAATAAAAGAACAAACCGGTCGGTTTATCCGTTTGGGAGCTACGATGCCCCAGACAGACACACACAGACACGTCGAACTTATAACACCACGTCGTTTCGATAATTATAATATTGTGAAAGAAGTACCAATCACTATCTCTTATTTTCACATACAATAAGGTCATTGTATCAGTATTCTTGGCTGTTCAAGGTGCCCCCTCAAGGGGCATTAAATACCACAAAAATGTTAAAGTATTATTATTTTATAATACATGTAATCAAAATGTATTTTGAGGAGGTTTGTATTATTAAAGCCGTTCTCCCACAGACAACATAACATCTTAGAAGTAGCAACGACGGTGATATTATTTTCAGTTATTAGAATATAGAATAGTATTTTTTTTATTTATTTCCAAAAAAGACCGTCTCTGTGTAATAAACACCTTGATGCACGCACACGACGACAATTTCAATCGACTATGTCCAAAATCTTTGTCATGCATCGTGTATTATTATACATTGACACGTGGCTACATGACGCGTGTATAAACAGGTGCCGACAAACATCTGCGTTCGTGCACCTGTTTAGCACGTCAAATAGAGACGCAGAGAAAAAGAGAGAGAGAATCGGCCTGTCTTGTCTTATGACATTGTAAATTTAACATCTAATCATCTATAAGTTATCCAAAAAAATTAAGCAATACCTATTTCACTGTATATATCTGTATATATCCTCTTACTCAGCCTGTGATCACAATGACAGTTAATGGAAATATGATCCCCTGTCATTCCAATTTCAAATTACAGTTCCAACTTCAACTTTTATTACATTTAAAAAAATATACCTATATTTTATTAGACCATTTTATCGCGCAAGTTTTCTATCATATTAAATCCAAGATGGCTTTTCTAACTATTTTCATAATTTCATTTTTCTTTGTCTACCCGTCAGATATTAAAATGACATTAATTTACGTCAATGTCAGTGAGACAGGCGTAGTTATTAATTCCCGAGAGCTTGAAACTTCCATTCTGTGTAATTTGCATACATATAGAAAAATAATTCCATGTAACGTAATTAAGTTGTCTTTATTTCCTTTACTTTGTATCATATTGTAGATGTTAAATCCTCAGGGAAGAAAATTTGTTTCTAAATGACTATTTAATGTTGATACAGAGCTAGAAACTGAATGGATAAATGTCTTAATATTATTAGTTATTTCTCACACTTAAATACTCTAATATTACGTTTGTTTTTACGGATTTTATAATGGTCTATTAATATAATTTAATCACAATGTTTTTGATAGTGCATCTATAGTTACTGGCAATCAGTATACGCGATAAAATCCGTAAAAAGTATTTTTATTTCTTAACTGTAATCTTTTTGAGTATATACCTAAATTAAATGTACATAATTGACAGAAACACTTTTGTCAATAATTAATATAGTTACAAAACATATAAATTCAAATTTGGGCTATTTTTAATATTCTGTATTTGTTTTTTTTTACTTGATCAGGTTTCTTAAAGTGTACTAATTAAATTTAAATAATGGAGGAGGAATATAGGCTGATGATGATGATGATGATGATGATGATGAATGGAGGAGGTACGTGACAATAGCTGTGATTGCTTAGTGATGTAACCAGTGGACTGTGACGTAAAAGGTCTCAAGTTCAACCAAGGTTCGACAAGACACTGCCACTGATTTCTGAAGCTATATGTTTATCACATGCTCAAACGGTGGAGGAAAACATAGTGAGAAAACCTGCTTCCTTGAGATATTTTCTCAATGGCATGTGAAGTCTGCGAAGCCTAGCGTGGTGAACTATGGCCTAATCCCTCTCCAATGGGTGGAGACCCGTGCCCAGCAATGAGACAGACAATAAAGGGTTGATAAAAAATATGTCAAATTTTCTAATCAAAATCTGTCTTCAAATGATCCATTTTCTCTATTATTATTTTATTCTATCTACTGTCAGTCTTTTAAAAAGGATCGACCCTTGTCATAATGTAATAGGCGTACGTGAAAATAGAAGTTTAAGAAACCTTGTTGTACTAGCTACCTTTACAATTTCACTGTCTGTCTGACTAATATTATAAAGAGGAAAGATTTGATTGTTTGTTTGTTTGCATTGAATAGGCTCTGAAACTACTGGACTGATTTGATCAACTCTCACCGTTACAATGCTACGCTATCCGTGATAAACATAGTCTATATATTCTTTTTTTTAAATAACTAGGGATCCGTAAGAAAAAATTCAATTGAAGTTCAAGTGAAACCGGCGGTACGCTAATGCTAGCATAATATAACATTGAAAGACCTATCCCAAAGAGAGAACTTTTAACAACTTTGATGAATAAACCTTACGTTTATACCTACATATATAATATATCATTCACAGTTTATTGAAATTTCATAACAAATTTTCAAATCTAGATACCTGCAAACATATCTTATGAATAAACTTTATAAGCGCTTACGCGTGCCCGAATAAATTTTCAAATATGCCATTGGTAACATTGGATAAGTCATGCGAAGTTATAATTGGCTAACTTTTACAACTTGAGTGTGCGGTGAGGTATTAAGTAACAATAAAGGCTCAGATTTCGTTATATGAAATTGGAATGTGGAAGAAACTTGGTAAATTAGATTTTATTTTATATATCTATAGGGTGCAAATTGAGGTGTAAACTTTTTCTATTTCTAAGCTCTATGAAGAAATATTAACATGTTTGAAAAATGCATCTTAAAATAGAACAAGTATTCTGTTTTTATTTTTATAAATCAACTTGGCCTTACAATATATCCCGTACGCAAGACCCGGAACAACTACCTGTAGATCTTACTCGTATTTGTTCCGTGCGGGGATCGAACCCACAACACGCGGTGCAGAAGCCGATCGCTTGACGACTACACCAACAATGCCGTCAGCATTCGTAATAAGAATATTACTTTATTTTTAGTTTAATTATTTTTAATGATTTCCGACACCTATTTTCATACATAAAGTTTGAATGTAAAACCTCAATTTACGCGCATTATCAAAGAGATTTTATTGTCAAAGTTAGATATTGTTTGAGTACCTAACTACTTTTTTATGTATCCATAAATTTATTGCCAGAGATAAACTGAGTAAATTATAGCTGGCAGACTTCACAATTTCACACGCCATTCAGAAATCAGGCATGCAGGTTTCTTCACGATGTCTTCCTTCATCGTGTGAGCATTTGATAAATACGAACATATCTTCGAATAGTGCGTGCATGCCTAGGGATTAAACTTTTGACGTCACAGTCCACCGGACAAACCCATGCCCGGGCATGGGCGTCCCCAGCATTGTTTAAGGCGTGGGGCAGAAGTAGATGAAGTAAGTAGTTGGAAAGTTAAAATGTTTATTTCATTAATAATTTTGCGACGGTTCTGGCTAAATCTAGCTACAGTTTTGCTTTCAAATTTATTTTATGATCCCTCTTTCTGTTAACACTCAATATGCAGAGGTCGAAACCGACAAGACGGGTTTCTGTCATAATTGACTTTAGCAAAATTTTTATTCAACGTAAAATACTGAATGTCATTATTTGTCATTATATGTATTAATTTTGCTTATAAATTCTAGCTTTGGGTCAGAGAGCCGAGTGGGGCAAATGCTTTTTCTACCTAAATGAGTAATTATAATAAAAAATACTACAATAAATTGCAATGTTTTTTCAAAATTCTAAAATACGACTCACTTCCTCTCCATGGGCTAGAAACCCGTTTAAATGATTAAATAAAATTATTTGAAGAAAGGACCAAATTCTAAATTCAAATGCAGCAGATGTTACAGGTTCCTACCTGTGCTAAGCACTCTTGCACACTTTACACCCCATCCCATAATTACAACAAAGGCACACACCACAAAGGAACGTTACAAAATTCCCAAAATCACCTTTTTCCGTTTCTAGAAAACCGCCGCCGTGCCTTTGTCCTTTTTTATTGACTATCGACCGTAAGTCTTTCTTAAACGGTTCAAATTCGCTTAATCCCTGGTGGAGGAAAGGTGATTAGTTTATTTGGATAATATTATTATTACTTAACACCTGTTAGGAGTGCAGTGGTGAGTTCAGTCCGTGTTGAATCGTCAAACAGTGCAGTAGTGTCTTCAGTTGGTTACTCCTTACAAGTGGGACTATTATTGGATTTATCATCATTGTGATCGCCCTGGGATCTTTTGTACAGGTTGGTGTTTATTTCAACAATGTAATTGTATTACATTTCCATTATATTAATATTGATTCTCGATTGAATTGTTGTAAAGATCTGGAAGTATTCAGTGTTATTCACACGGTTTTATGTTTCAAATAAACAAATTAAATCATAAAAGATCTTCAATCGAAGGTCAATTGAAGTTTGAGATTCGGTTTTAGTTTGATATTTATAACAACTAGGATCAAATCGATTGTAACCTGCACCTGCTGATCCGAATGTCTTGGGTTCAATTCATACGCCAAACAAACATTAGTGATGTTGGATGGCAGCTTAGAGTTTAGATTTATTTTATTACTACCTTTTATCCGTGACTAAGTCTGCGTTATTTTGTTTAATGTTACTTCCACCCCCCTTTTTTCCCTTATAAGGGATGATTTGTGAGATGAAAACTATCCTATGTCCTTCCCCGGGACTCAAACTATCTCTATACCAAATTTCATCTCAATCGGTTCAGCGTTTATAGCGTGGAGAGGTAACAGACAGACACACTTTCACATTTATAATATCAGTTTGGATTTAGCTTAAAAAATATCGGAGAATGATTGCGTGGGAGTACTCAAGTACACCTTTATCTCAGTATATCCCTCTCCGGGGTCCACCTTATGAATTTGTTATAGATAATGGCTAGTATTTACTACATTAATAGGTATTTCAAATCGTTATTGACAGAGAGAGAGCATTTTATCGAACCGAAGATTCTCACAGAGCTAAACCATGCGCTAGCGCATTCCTAAATTAATTGATCGTAAATAAATGTAGCGATACATACATTAAATACGTTTCACTTTTCAAAAATACACCAACAATGTGACCATGAGTTTTGTTAGGGATTCGAAACGTTAGGATTTAAATAATATCCCTTTAACCGCCCAAGTCGGATATATCCGACGAATATTTTTGTGTTTATTTATATTTTCCATGAGTTAATTGAAATATAAAAAAAATAATAGAATATAAAAAGTTAATGGAATATAAAAATACTTGTTGGATAAATCCGACATGGGCGGTTAAAGGGATATCGATACAGGTAGGTACCGCGTTTATATAAAATCTAAAATTTGTTTTATATCTAAAATCAGCGTAAATTAAAGAAATTAAAAAGATAAAATTAACATGCCATAACCATGCCATCAAACATGCCGTTAAAATATATTGTAATCTTAACACTATAACCGCACATGTCGGATTTATCCAACAAGTATTTTGATATCTAATTCGTCTAAATAATCATGTGTCAATACATGGAAAATACAAATAACCACAAAAATATTCATCGGATATATCCGAAGATACAGGCTGTGCCTAGTTTGGGGCCCAAGACTAATACCAATACTAAATTGTTACCATTTGTGTAAAAAGTTTACTTGTAATTCCTTCTTTGACCTCGTCCAACTATGTGCTATTTAATAAATAAAATTATTATTATTATTATTACTTGGGCGGTTAAAGGGTTAAAGATTACCTATCGAGTACTACTATCTATTGAAACAAATCCCACACACATCTATCTACATAAACACACAGACTTAAAACACCTACAGGTCATATAAATATTGATATTCATGTGTGAATTGAAGCAGTTGGTCACATTATTGTTCACTCTATTATGCGCTACTGTGCCAAGTGAACCATTTTTTCATACACTGTGATAGGTTCGTGGAGTGACTGCTAGACTGTGACGTCAAAGGTCTTGAGTTTGATTTATATTTCTGACAGCTTTTTACGTAGATATTGAATTTAAATTAATCATCCTACACTCACGTGAATACTAAACATGCAAATAAATACTTTTTACAGATTTTATCGCGAGATACTGTTATTATTTAGTCCGGACGTTTTGGATCCTTTACAGCATCCATGATCACGGGTAAACTTGGTAACTTATGAGTAAGTCGATATAATATCAGTAGGTAGTTTTATTTCCACAGTCGTAAACGTATTCAATATGGGTGGAACACAATATTTTTTTCTTCACAGTCAACCGGTTACATGAAATGTATAAGTACACTAGCTTTGGCCCGCGACTAGGTCTGCGTAAAATTTGTAATTTTATCAGCATACAAACTTCCAACCCCTTTTTTTTCCTTTAAATGGATGATTTCCGGGATGAAAACTATCCTATGTCCTTTCCCGGGACTCAAACTATCTCTATACCATTTTTTATCTAAATCGGTTCAGTGGTTCAAGCGTGAAGAGGTAACAGACAGACCGACAGACAAACAGGCAAACATACTTTCGCATTTATAATATTAGTATGAAAGTATGGATATATAATTCTTCGGGTATACCTAGAAGATTATTTATCTCATAATTATATTTATAATTCATTGTAAATTGTAAATTTCAAAAAACTTAAGCTTCCTAGTTCCTTTTAAAAGTACAAACAAAAGTCCGACTAAAAGGATTAAATTAATCCCCACTATTGTATCCCCCATTGTGGATTAACATAATCCAAGCCCAATTTAACACTAAAATGCCGACTCGATTCCGAGTACTCCCGAGTACTCCCGACCATTTTATTCTCAGTACTTTAAACTGAACAAAAATCCCTGCTTGTCTTATCTAAGGAACAATTGAAAGGATTCAAACGCGACTTTCCCGAGTTATAAATTACGTAAGGTTGTCACAGATTTCGTGGTATAACAAATTGGTTACCGATAAAGGAGTGGTAAAAGGTAAAGTGAGGTAAATTTGTATGGGTTATAAGTTGTATGAGGTTATAATTCTCTTCTTTATTGGTTTTATTATTATTTAGCAGTGGTATTTCCAGTGGACATGGAAACAAAATATATAATAAATAATACAGTTTTTCGAAATGATGTGGAAAGCATTAGGATATTTTTTGGATAATAATAATACTGCTTACAGGAGTTGCAGTAGTAGGGAATTGGGTAGTGGAGATGTCTTAGTAAAAAAACAAACCTGCACTAGGCTAGCAAGGTAGCCTTATCCTTCTCACACAACAGCAAATAGGTTGATAATCATTGCGCTTTTGATTCTTAGATCCCATGTCATAGGTAGCGAGCCTAAAACAACAAATCACAAATTTCGAGCTGCTACTGAGAATCTGATACAAAATCTCAGTAACTTTTAACTTTACCGGGAAATCGAACACAGGACGTCAAGCTTAGCAATTACGCCTCGTACAGTTGAATTGTGTTAAATTACACATAAAGCTATCTTACCGTACCAATTTTGAAGTCCCTATCTCGAGAATTATTAAACTGATTTGAATAAAACTTTTAACTTTTTACACTCACTTATTCCTTTATTTATAGGTATATACATACATTAGTGGAACACGTAAAAGCTTTGTAGTGCATTGGTTATTAAATAAGTTCAAAGAGACAAGCAGACAACATAACTTATTTTCTATTGTGTCGGTAATTAGTTCTTAGTCGGGTTCGTCATAATTACGATTTTAATAACAGCTAATAATACTTTACATTGTATACGATTAATTGTCACCAATAACCTAAATTGTAATAATAAAATACCCCTAAAACCATATAACCACATGACTTAGGTACAAATAAAATAAAAATAGTTTATTGTAGAGAACGCCAAGCTACACGAATATTATCTACTATCGAAATTCAAATCCAGATCCATACAAAAGCAGGCAGCTGTACTTCTTAATATAATTATTCTATCAGAAATTACAGAGCTAAGCTAATAAACGTCAGTTTCTTTAACAAAAGCTACTGTAGCATTTCTTTTTTAAAACAATCTACCAAGTATGTCAAACAGATAAGTGTTTTTGTAGCAAAAAGGTTAGAAGCGCGAACAATTACTTGTTATTGCTTTACAATCTCGTGTTATTACTGGCTATATAAACTAAACGGCGATATGCTTGGAATTAGTTCATTGTCCACCACGTGTTGATTTTGTTCTATGAATTGTTAATAATAACAATTAAAAAAGAAATATTGTATTTTAAGAATGTCATTGTATCCAGAAAGTCCTGGTAAAGAAATTACTTAAAAAAATGTGTTACTTTCAATACTAGAAGAACATGTATGTGTTTATTTGGTCTGGTAATTAATTGAATAGTTAAAAACCAATCATGACTACAAAAAATTACTTAAATAGAATCAATTAT
The DNA here is from genome assembly GCA_905163465.1 of Craniophora ligustri. Classification (NCBI taxonomy): domain Eukaryota; kingdom Metazoa; phylum Arthropoda; class Insecta; order Lepidoptera; family Noctuidae; genus Craniophora; species Craniophora ligustri. Next base: position 3,090,160 of record LR990963.1, read on the forward strand.
CTACGGACTAAATGACCACAATCATTGCAAAACTTTATGTTCAATGCAATAAGTACATCAGTAATTGCATGATTACATGCTAATTGGAAAATAATCGACAACGATCGGTCAAACAACAATTTTAAGTAATTCTTAGTTACTTATATAAATAATATATTAATTTTCTTGTTATAGATCCAAAATGGAAGCAATAATGTCAGGAGACGCTACCAAAGAAAATATAATGCAGCCGACGACACTTCAAGAGGCAATAAACATTATTAAATTCCTGAACACAACACATAAACAAGAAGTCGTAAGACTGAAAGAAGCATATACGAAACAAGCTGACGTTATAAAGAAATTGGAATCGAACAGGAAAAAAGAATTGGAATTCTTATCGGGTGAATTACAAAAATACGAAGTAAATTTAGCTCTAAGAACAGAATCGGTGTCAAAACAACTTGCACAAAAAGATCTAGTTATACAAAAACAAGCTGAACAAATAGAAGAATTACAAAAACAGTTGAAAAATAATGATTACACTGTTAGTATACCAGAAATCAATATTATGGTTGATTCTAATTCTGACTCCGGAGTTGCGTTAGAAAACGAAGATGGTAAAGCTGAGGAGACTAAACCTGAAGTAAAAGCTACAAGAAAATGCAGTCGAAGATTTGGAGACACAATAAGCTTTCTTCGGAGAGTCGATTTTTCTCCAATTAAATACAAACCATCTAATCGCGAAGGTGCCAAAAAGAAAGATGATAAGAAAAATAAGTTACAAGTACCAACGAATGATAAGCGAATCTTTAATCGTCAGATAAGTAATGATAAATCTGATGATGATCGACCTACTGCTGAAGATTCCATCCTTTCTGATGGCGGTCTTGAACCTCTAGTTATAAGACCAAACAAAGTGAACGACAGCATGAATAACCATTTCTCTGATGATGGAAGTGAGGATACCAGTGAAGAAATATTTGATAGAGTTATGACTAGAAGCAGTGTGAGAAGATCAGTCAAAGCGAATCCGAAATATAAGAAAATAAATAGATGCAAATCAAAACTTTTGGAACAAGTCAAAGTTAATATAGTTGATTGAAACTGTCACTACACAACAAAATATGTATTATATGACATATGTGCAATCCTAATATATGTGAAATCATTAAAGGCATTTTTTAATAATATTTTGTTTTTTTTTTTTTTCAATATAGCATTACCCAGTCAAAAAGAGAGTGCTCTTTCTTTAAAATCTTTAAATTACTTTTAGAACAAGCTGACCTAACATAGGCCTGAAGGGATACCAGTCAAAGTTAAGGGAGGTTTTTGTCCAGCTATGGGCTCATCATAATGCTACATTAATAGAAAACCTTAATTGAATCACTTGTTTAAGAATCTTTAACATCATGTTGCTACATGACAAAAAAACTACTTTCATTTATTATTGCTAAGCTTATGTAAAAACATACCTCATACGTAGAAAGATATAACTTAAAACACAGCTCTTCCACTTCATCAAAATTCTTGTGTCAGAAGTAAAATTTAAATAAAATATAATGTAAATATACTATTTTCCTTGCCAAAGTAAAGTAGCAAAAACTGAATATATACAAGTGCATACAACCCACTCAATATAAACCTCTACAAAGGTCAAAGAAGGGTAGGGAAATAAATTATATTCATTCCACGAGCTGACAAATCAATTGAGCCAGAACCCATATGGTACGAAATTGTATGGTGTATTTTTTTGGGAAAGATTATTTGTAGTATATTTATAGTAGAGATTGCAACCCGGTATGTTTTTCAACCCGGCCGGGTCCGGTAACATTCGCCGCCGGTTGGCGGCTTGTCCGGGTTAATGTATTAGAATGAAACCTTTAAAGTATTTTAGAACTATTTAGTTTAAGTAAATGGAGGATAAATACAATGATTCAAGGATACGGAATAATATTTATTTCAAAACAGCAAATCAACAATAGTCAGTCTCAAAACCACGAGTTTTTAATACAGAATTAGTTAGTTACTACATAATTCTATACAGAGAAAGACCTGCTTGCTTAAAGTTAATTACTAATACTAATGTAACTATGTATTTGAAAACATAGTATTAGAATAAGAAACTAATAAGGCAGCCTAATGTACTAAACTTGTCTTATCAACTTCGATAAACTTTGGTAGCTTTAGCTTTAACTATATCCCACAAAAGAGGTATGGACTTTAGCGAGACGAAGCAGTGGTTGCATTAATTTTGACTTATATCTAGTATTATAATTATGCAGATATCACGTCTTTTCGTATGATGTGATATATTTTTCCTAACATTCATTATATTTTCAAAGATATATCTTTTTCAAAGAAATATTATCTGTCATAATATTTATTTCTTTAAAGAGTTCCCTGAGTGAATCACGACTACTTAGGTTATAAATGGCTCTTATTGCTCTTTTCTGCAGTACGAAAACTGATTCTATATCTGCAGCACTAGTCTTGCTGTACTTGGCGGCGACGGAATGACAGAGCAACACACATACTTCGTCAACCAAGGACAAACGTCAACTAAGTCACAGTATAAATTATACTAAGTGTAGAAAAGAAAACACGCATACAGCGAGCAGGGGTGAGAGGAGAACGGCAACTTGCCATGCCAATTTTCTACAAGTTGGGGCTTCCGTGCTGCAGTTCTCGTACCTACCGGGCCCGGTGGATGTCAAAAAGGGCACCGGGCCCGGCCGGGCCCGGTTTGCAATCTCTAATTTATAGTTCACAAGAGCTGTGGTAGCCTGGTGGTGTGATCAGTGGACTGACATGTCACAGGTCTCGTACGTTTGTAGTTGGAAGTTATGTAGGTATTTATCACATGCATGATTGAGAGATTTTCTCGATGAATCTGTAATCTCCGCCATTCCGCAGTAAGCTAGCGTGGTAGACTATAGCCTAATCCCTCTCAAATGAGAGGAGACCCGTGCCCAGCAGTGGGACAATAATGGGTTGCTGATGATGTTACCAAAACATATTACTCTCAAGGAGTTATAGAGTCAAAAAAGCCTTTCTTCTTATAGGAACCACTTTCTAAGATATACCAAAACATTGATATATAATGCACAAAGATTAAGTTAAAGAGCGGACATTGTTTACTCTCGGGCAATAACAATCAAAATGAAACTACTGTAATAAAACCGGTTAAACCGACAAAGTTAAATTGTTAGTAAACACTGCTACAGTTATGTTCGTGTAACTATTTTGTAAGTGGCAATTTCATCTTTATGCCCGTGTTTAGATGAGTCTTTATCGCTCTTACATTTTATGATAGATTTAATTAGTTTTTTAACTTGTCAAGCGTGGGATGTATTTTTATCAAGATAAAGCAATTACGGCAATTAGCGCAGTAGCTGATGACCGATCGGCTTCTGCGCACAAGTCATGGTTTGTATACTCTCATGGAAGAAATACTTCAATGACCTACGGTTAGTTGATTTGCCTTGATGTATGAATTAGTATGTGTTTTGAGAGCAAACATAAAAAAAACTTACAATAAATAATTTAGCGTTCACCAAAATTAAAGTGTGATGTCGTAACAATGCGTGTTTTTCAGCCTTAGATTTGTATTTATTGTTATCAGCCTAAACCGTAGACTCAAGATTTTTTTCACTTATGGTGAATCTATAATAAATAAATAAGTATTTCCGGACATTATTACACAGCGCCATCTAGTTCCGTGGTAAGCAACGAGGCTTGTGTTACGGATACTAGATGGTTGATATAGTTCATATATACTATTATTTTTTGTAAATACATACATATTATACATAGATACATCCATTACTCGGATACAAACGTTGATGCTCATCGGATTCGAACCCGGGACCTAAAGCATAGCAGGCAGCGTTACCTACCGCTAAGCTAAATGGGTCGTCTTTACTGGTAATATACATCAATATGTTCATCAAAACCAACTCTACTTACCAACTTACTGGCAACTTCACACGCCATCGAGAAAATTTCTAATGCATGCAGGTTTCCTCACAATGTTTTCCTTCAACGTTTGAGCATGTGATAAATACGCACGTAACTTCGAAAAGTTAGTGGTGCTCGGAACTAGCGGAACTCGAGATGACTTTAAAGTCCACTGGTCACACCACTGGGCTATCTCACAGCTTATTCTTCATCAACATGTTAATACTCTAAAAACTGGCTACTATAGACATTTTCAATATATATATAGTTATCTATGGCTTAGTAGCGGCACCCGTCCATCCTAAAGCAAATTTAAAAATAAATACAAAAGGAGATTAAATTTTAAACTCATTTTTACGACGGCCTATCCCAAACGGCCTGTGTAAAAAGGTTTTATAATTACGTCAAAACTTCAAAAAATATACACCTGGGTAATCTTTTATAGAACAATTGTTTTTAAGTTGTCTGTCATTTTTACATTAAACGCGTATTAATAAATAAAAGTTGGTAAGAGATAGTTTCTAATAAAAAAAATGCTATTTGAATTATTTTGTAATATATTCTAATGAAACTGATTACTTAAAATTATATGAATACTACTTGACCCAGCAAACGTTGTTTTGCCACATTATAGGGGTTGGTGGACAACCCTTATCACTAAGGGGTATGAAAATAGATGTTGGCCGATTCTCAGACCTACTCAATATGCTCACAACATTTCATGAGAATTGGTCAAGCCGTTTCGGAGGAGTACGGGAACGAACATTGTGACACGAGAATTTTATATATAAGATGAGATATCGACATAACTATAACTGCCGATTTCGGCTTTATATTGCAGTATATTCATATTATTCTAAATACTGTTTGTACTCGTGACCATAAATTCAGTATAGGATCCTAAACCTAGGATACGAAACCTTCCGAAATATAACAAGTATTATTATATTTATTATAGTATTATTATATACTCCGCAAAAAAAATATAGTTTTATTTCATCATTTTAACTATTTTTTTTATATCATCTGTAAGTACTTTTAGGTAACTTCTACTTTTGTAGCCCATTGCATAATAATATTATTAAAAGTCGTTGGTTGACGATTGGGAATAGACTACATTTTTTTTTTATTACACTTCTACAATAATACAAACGTATTTTACTAAACAGTGTTTACATACACAAAAAAAGGAACGTTAAAAGTTTAAAAACCTAAAAGTATGATTATGAACTAATTTAGGGATGTGAAAACACAGCGTAAAGAAAATAGACTATACAAAATGCCAAGCAATAAAAGTTAGTAGTAAAAAAAACACAATCTCGGCACAAACAAGATTCACTTCACAGGTCCAAGTAATTCCTTTCTAAGTTAAAAGGTACTAAAGGAGGCTTTATTTATGCCCTCCCCTTAGGTGTCCTTAAGCCCTACGACATTATTCCTCCAAATATCTTGTTTAAGAAATGCGACTCTTGTGGATTTGTTGTCGCTTGAATAGACATTAGTTGACCAAGAAGATAGTTAAGTCAGTTATTCAAGAAATCGAAACGACACTGCGAGAACTCCATTGGCCAAAAAATCTATAAATTACGGATTTCTTTATACAATGAACGCATACATACGATGCTATGAAGCTACAAAAGATATTTATTTATTACTAACTGATATCCCCGACTTCGTCCGCGTGCAATTTAACTAAAAATTAAAAAAAACATCCTCACTTTACACCCCTGTTTTACCGCCTAAGAGGGTCAATTTTCAAAAATCCTTTCTTAGTGATCCCCTACGTTGTCAAAGGATTGTCTTCTCTCATACTTGTTTTTGGTTTAATAGCTGTTCTCGACCTATTGACACTAGTTATAAAAATTACGTATTTATAAATATTAATAGACTAGCTCAGATCGCGGTAACACCGGGGCTTTAAACACGTCTATGTACAACTAAAACAGTTTCGCAACTATCATATCTTTAGTTGGTAGTTGCCGATACAGCCGTTGTAATGCAGGAGGCGACAAGGCTCCCAAGTTGGACGCAACATCGCGATACCAAACTTTTCACTCGATGTATGCTGATTCCCTTGCATTTAACCGATAGCATATTAAAGGCAATATTTAATATCTGATTTTATCTGCATCAACGTCAACTAGAAATTTATTGTCACAAATTAGTCTATTTATTAATTCTACTTATAAATTATAATTAATAGTAGTTTAAAGTTTGTAATTATGTCCTGTTATTGTCTATAGGATGACCCCCTATGTCACTGACCCTGTGGGTAATAATTTTATAATATAATAATTATCCTGTTACATGATTATGTAATAGGAAAATATACTGGAAAACTGTAGCACCATCTTTGCATGTTTGATAACAATAATGTTGTTAATATTCACTCTATAATCAAGATCATTCTGCTTCTCTGATGAAGGTTAACCAAAAGTCAACAATTTTTATTCGTATAGTTTCTCCTGAATTAAATTAAAGTTCACCTGAAAAATAATCTTGTTCTTTTTAATATGCTGTCAGCAAGTAGGTTTTGTTAATGGAATTCTCAATATTATAGCATTTTGTATGTCGATTTTCAGTAAAATAAATAAAAATGTAAGATAAACATATTATTTTGCTGAAAATAATCTGAAATATTGCATTTCCTGTAAACCTGTAAACCATTTATTTCGTGCAAAAATCTCCGCTGAAAAATTTCCAGTGAAATATTACATGGGTAATTTTTTTAAGGATAATACGTTATGTTTACATTGCACGGACGGAATGGCTGCTTGTACAGACGCGATAAACTTTATGTTATATGTCAGGACATATAGAATTGACAAAATGGAAGCACTTTTTTATAATTTTAATGTTATCTTACACCAAGTTTTGATTGATTGTAGAGCCTCATTAATGAGGACATCAAATAGATACTTTAATTAATTATTCCAATATTGACCCATTTACTTTTTTTCTGCAGAATAGGCCCTGACGACAGGGGACCAACTCCGTTACCTTCCCTGGCAGCGGGACGGTCAGTGGGGATTCATCGAACCTTAAAAGAAATGCTAATAGTCCAACAATGTTTGTGTAATCAAAGCAGTTATAGCTTAGTGGTTTGAACAGTCGACTGAGACGTCATATGGGTCTCGAGTTCAAACCCCGATGTGTGTATCTCTGAAATTTCGCATTTAAGTGCATAGGTACTTATCATTTGCTTAAACGGTGACAAAAAACATCGTTAGGAGACCTAAATATCTGAGAAAATAATTACATCTCTTTCGTGTTGCCTACAGCATAGTCCCCTCAAATGATATGAGACCAGCCCAGCTGTGGGACAGTGAATGAATTGATAAGAATGAGAGAATACAATATGCTTAGCTAATGTGGGTTCGCCTGTATGTATAAATACATAATATATCATCATCATATCAACCGTTAGATGTTCACTGCTTGACATAGGTCTCCGCAAAGGATCGCAACGACGACCGTTCCTACGCCACTCGCCTCCAGCGTATTACAGCGACCTTTACCAGCTCGTCGGTCCACCTTGCCACGTACATAAATACCCTCTACAAATAACCCCATCTTACTATTTAAGTCTAGTTTTGCTGACAGTACGTGTCCTCAACTTTAACCTGCATAGTGTCGCATCACAGATATTCCGATACCCGGCGCTCGGTACACTAAACTGTTTGTTGCGAACATGTTTCGAAATACATGTTTAGCTACATTCCTCCCTTATCCGTTACTTGCTACATTGATCTCCAACTTGTGTCAATTATTAAAGAAGCTGTGTTTGACAGGTACTGTTTAATAACGTAGCTTATTGTGAATTATTTTATGTTGAAGAGTTACATGATAAAAGTTCTTCGCCCGTTAAACATAACGCTGCCTGCTGTGCTATGGGTCCCGAGTTCGAATCCCGGTAGAAACAAATGTTTGTGTGATGAGCATCAACATTTGTATCTGAGTCATGGATGTATCTATGTATAATATGTACGTATTTACAAATAAAAATAGTATATCAACCATCTAGTATCCGTAACACAAGCCTCGTTGCTTACTACAGAACTAGATGGCGCTGTGTAATAATGTCCGGAAATATTTATTTATTTTCTGTTCCAATGTTGGGCACGGGTCTGCTCACATTTGATTGGGGGCATCCTTGCCTGATCTGAGTCCACGTAACTGCTGGATGAAAGACAAGGCCTGTAGGAATCCACGATTATTTCTTGTAACCCTGAAAATAGAACTAAAGTTTTTAACCAGCTAAATCTGAAGTAGGTACACCAGGGCGAACAATATATGAGGATTTATCGTGTCATAAGATAATCTCAACTAGATACAACCTGTATTTTTTTGTATTGGAGCATTTTCCGCTCTTATTCTTATAAACATAAGGTCCAAAAGGTGGTTTGCTACAAAGTTTTCTGATCATACAAAACCCTAATACGACCAAAATTTGCGATAGTATAATGAAATTTTGCAGTATCACCGCCACACACGCTTTCAGTTGCAATTAATTATTACAGGCATAAACCACATGATTATTAAAACATGTTTACATAAATAACAGAATATTGTATTTGGTTAAAGCTTCTAAATTCTAAATAAATTACTAATAACTCACTATTGAATTTATTAATGAATGATGTATGCCAAATACTAAAGGTGTGATCACACTGATCCGTAACAACAATTTGTAACCACCATAAAAAAACATCTTTAGAGGGTTTAGTAAGAACTAAGTACATAGTATTGCCCAAATAAAACTCTTCAATGAATAATCAATTAGTGAGTTAACAGCATAACACCCATCCAATAATTACAAATCCTGTACAAAAAACTGAGGTAAAAAACACATGACGCCCTCCAGTTCCGTGGTAAGCAACGAGGCTTGTGTTACTGATACTAGAAGGTTGATATACTACATATATACGTTTTTTTGTAAATACACATAGATACATCCATGACTTGGATACAAATGTTTATGCTCATCACACAAACATTTGTCCCTACCGGGATTCGAACCCGGGACCCATAGCACGGAAGGTAGCGTTAACTACCGCTGGGCTAATCGTGTCGTCACATGTAGATTTTCCTTTCATATGAGCTCAATAAATTTTATAAATTAACGATGTACTTCAACATAAAACGGTAATAATATTATAATTATCGTCCAAATTAACACTGCCTGACCCACAATTTAATTAGAACAAACATTTAAATCGGTCCCAATCACCACCTGTGGGAGAATACAATTAATAAATAATTACAACGTTTTACTTATTCAAATTTATGCTCAATATATTGTGAATTAAATAATGAACTACTGTTAATTATACTTCGTTGCTTCGTCCTTCGAGATTAGGATAACATTGTAGTAATACGTCTAGGATTCGCCTTTCACCCACTAAGTACTAAGTTTTTTTTTTTTTTTTTTTTGTGGGTACTTTGTTTTCCTTTCCGCAATTCCTGTACTGAGACTCATTCGCGTTTTAGTGCCTCGCCGATCACCACGTTAATTCCTTTCTTAGTGAAATAAGTGAACAACGATGCCGAAACGTAGTCACAAAAACGATGATAGTGATTATCTGCGAAGGAAGATACGAAAACTTGAGAAAAAACTTAATAAACGTGACAAGCGGTCGCGTATTCAAGTTTGTTCCGAAAGTAGCTGTTCGTCGGAAAACGATTCTCCGCCGCCACAAATAAATTACGAAGGTAAGTCTAAGTGCATTTGCTAAAAGTGATTTTTATGACCGACGGTTTTCTAACGCAAAGATATTGTGAATAGTTAGTAGGACTATATCCGTATCTTATTTGACGTTACGTCACGGTCCAAATACAGTGATGTGTACATCTTACGGGGATGTTACCTTCACATAGCTTTGGACGTCTTTTATCCCTCGTTTAGGATAAATAATAAGTGATTGTGTACATTTGCAAGGAATGTTACCTTCACTTTTAAACTGTAGGTAAATAAATAAATTGAGATGTGGATAGTTTTTAGGACTATTACCGCTCAAAAATACAGTCACCTACATAAATATGTTCGCGGGGTGTTTACACACCCTAGTGCCAACTATTAATTATGACTTAATTTAAGTATGATTATTTTAGTGTTGTGTATGGTTTTAAGGACCATTGCCGCACTATTTTCATACCGGTACCTATAATACGGGGTATTTACATTCCAGATGATATGGAGGCTCAACCTGAATCTGAGGCTGTACTAAATAATGATGTGATTGAGGTTCAATCAGTGATTTCACTCGAAGGGCCCCCTATTACAAACTCTGCTCAGACCGAACCGGGCATTGAACCCGTCCTCGAGGGCTCGGTTCTTGATGACGAGATTCTAAATCTCTTGGGAGAAACTCCTTCAAAGGAAAAAAAGCATGGGCCGGATATAACAAATGAGTTAGCTGTTCGTTGGGAACATATAGCAACAACTGGTTTGACAAAGGATATCAAAAAGGAGCTAATCGAGAAGCATCTTATTCCAAAAACTGCACGAAGATTGACGCACCTAAGTTAAATCCAGAAATAAAGGCTGCTTTATCGGATATGCTCATTAAAAAAGATAAAGCATTATAAAATAAGCAAGTGCAAATTGCAGCAAGTATATCTTGTTTAAGTGAAGCACTCACTAGATTGTTTTCATTACAGCATAGATACCAGACAGTCATAAAATTATTAATCGAAGCTGGCCGTCTAATGTGTGACACACAGCATAACGAATCTACGACAAGAAGGAGTTTTATATGTTCGACGATTAAAAAAGATATTAAGGATCAACTATTTAATACAGAAATAGATAGCTTTTTATTTGGCGACAAGTTAGCCGATACATTGAAGGCTGCAAAGGCCATCTCAAAATCTGGCGCCGAAATAAAGATAAGTGCACCTGTAAGAAAAATAGCACAAGGTCAAAAACCGAGACCTGTTACTACTCAGTCTTTAAACCAGAAGCCTCCGTTCCCGACAACTCGGCAAGTGGGAGCAGCACGGAGAACCGAGCCGACCACGCGCTCGCGGCAGCAGCAGTAACCGCGACAGCCGCCGCGCTCACAGCAACGGCCAGCCCAGCGGCGCTAGACCCGGTACGTCCCGCAGGGCGATTGACTTATTTTTACAAGCAATGGCAACTTATAACCAATGATCCCGTAATTCTATCGTGGATAAAGGGATACAAGATACCATTTTCAAAAACTGTTTTACAGACACATGAACCAAAATTACCGGTTTTATCATACTCTGAGCGCCTTCAATACAAGTCAGCCATCACTGATCTTTTAAATAGTGGAGCTATTTCTAATCGTGAACCTTGTCACGGACAATTTCTTTCTAGTTATTTTTTAATTAAAAAACCGAATGGAAAAAACCGATTCATATTAAATTTAAAGTCCTTAAATAAACACATTACAACATCACATTTTAAAATTGAAGATTTGAGAACAACATTAAAATTGGTATCAAATAACAGTTTCATGGCCACACTTGATTTGAAGGACGCTTATTTTCTTGTATCTATACATCCGAATTATAAAAAATACTTACGATTTAAATACGAGGATAACATTTATCAGTTTAATGTTTTAGCGTTTGGTCTTAACACAGCCCCGTACGTATTCACAAAGTTATTAAAGCCGGTAATGTCCTTATTAAGATCATTAGGCTATTTATCATCCATATATTTGGATGACATTTGCATTATAGCAAAAAAAATTCAAACTTGCCAAGCAAATATTCAACATACAAAAAATATCTTAGAATCCTTAGGATTTATCATTAATATCAAAAAGAGCTGTTTGACCCCGAGTAATAAATGTAAATATCTTGGTTTCCTTATAGATACTAAAAACTATCATGTTAGTCTTACTGATGAAAAACGAAAAATGATAGCGCAAGAATTAAAATCATACCGTATAAAAACTCGTTGTAAAATTAGACATTTTGCACGTTTGGTAGGACTCCTCACTTCATCTTGTCCCGGTATTCAGTACGGTTGGCTGTATACCAAGAAGATGGAGAGATGTAAATACCTCGCTTTACGCAACACCAGTAACTATGATAACTACATGTCGTTACCACATTATTTACAGGATGATTTTTCCTGGTGGCTCAAATCTATTAAACATGCTGTCAATCCCATAGGACAAGATAGTTACTCAATCGAAATATTTTCCGATGCAAGCAAAAAAGGGTGGGGGGCAGCTTGTGGTGAGGAGACCGCCAGTGGCCAGTGGAGTAACTTGGAATCGGTCAAACATATTAATTATCTTGAACTCCTAGCAGCTTTTTTAGGATTACAAACGTTCGCAAAGGATTTAAAGGATTGTCAGATTTTATTGCGAATTGACAACACAACTGCTATTTCATATATCAATCGTATGGGTGGAGTGAGATTTCCACATCTTACTGAAATCACAAAGTTGCTATGGCAATGGTGTGAAGGCCGGAAAATATTTGTTTTCGCCTCATATATAAGTTCAGAAGATAATGAAATAGCAGATGCGGAGTCTCGAAAATGCCATCCCGATACCGAATGGGAAATTAATGATGATGCTTTTCAAAAGATTGTTCAAGCCTTCGGAGAACCAATAATTGATCTTTTCGCATCTATGATAAATAATAAGTGTAAATATTACATCTCATGGAATAGAGATCCTGGAGCTATAGCTGTGAATGCTTTTACACTAAACTGGGCAGATATTTTTTTCTATGCTTTCCCTCCTTTTGCAGTCGTCTTAAAAGTATTAAGAAAAATAATAACTGACCAGGCTGAGGGTATAGTCGTGGTTCCATTTTGGCCCACACAACCCTGGTTTCCGATTTTCCAAGACCTTCTCTGTTCTGAATTGTTGTATTTTCACTCTCGTGACAATATATTATTATCTGTTTCCAACAGCATTCCCAGGCTCACATTGATTGCAGGGATGTTATCAGGACGGCACTACTGAACAGAAGAGTACCACCTTCGTCTTTAGACATTATGATGGCTTCCTTGTCAGAAAATACAATGAAACAGTATGATGTTGCTATTAGACGTTGGACATTTTTTTGTCAACATCGAAATATTAATACATATGAGGCGTCAATTCCTATAGTTATATATTTTCTCACAGAATTATTTAACTCTGGCTTACAGTACGGATCTTTGAACAGTCATCGCTCCGCTCTGTCATTGATCTTAGGATCGAGAGTGGGGTCTGATGATCGTGTTACTAGGTTGTTTAAGGGTTTCTACAGACTTCGTCCTCCACAACCAAAATATAACATAACTTGGAACCCCTCAATAGTTTTAGATTTTTTATCACACTGGTATCCAAATAATAACCTAGATTTAAAACAACTGTCAAAAAAGACAGTCACTTTACTTTTGCTGGTTACTGCACATAGAGTGCAGACAATAAGTAAAATCAAATTAGATAATATTGCTATCAATGGTGAACAGGTTCAAATTAAAATAAACGAACTATTAAAAACATCCCGCCCGGGTTCAAATCAACCTTGCCTAAAAATTCCTTTTTATAAAGACCGGCCTGAAATATGTCCCACTGAAACTTTAGTAGCTTACATTGACAGTACGAAGATCTTAAGAAACAATTGTAACAACCTTTTTCTAAGCATAAAGAAACCACATAAATCTGTCTCCACAAACACTTTAAGCCGTTGGATTAAAGATATGCTATCAACAAGTGGAATTGACACCACCATATTCTCTGCACACTCCACCAGACATGCTGCTACCTCGGCCGCCCACAGAGCGGGTGTCAGCATTGATACTATACGAAAGACAGCAGGGTGGAGTGACAATTCTTCTGTATTTGCCAAATATTACCATAGAGATATCCAGTATGATCATACTGATCAATTGGCCTTATCAGTCCTAACTTGTGATTAACACAATACTTGTGATTAGAAATTAGTTAATTAAAACAATTTAAATTATAAAGATCTATTCTCCGTGAAACATATCTTTTGTTAAAAAATATTTCATTTTTGTTATTAAAAATGTTATGTGATTGTCAAAATTGGAAGTTTTAATATTTCACAATCTTTCAAAATCTACAATGTTATCCTAATCTCGAAGGACGAAGCAACGAAGTATAATTGGAGATTAAACGAACTTACCTGAAGTGAAGTTCTATCCAAATTATACGAGTTGCTTCGTCCGGAGAGATTAGGTCCCTCCCAACCCTACGATACCCAATAAGTGAAATATTAAATTGCAGGCTTTAAACTAAATGAGTCTCAGTACAGGAATTGCGGAAAGGAAAACAAAGTACCCACAAAAAAAAAAAAAAAAAAAAAAACTTAGTACTTAGTGGGTGAAAGGCGAATCCTAGACGTATTACTACAATGTTATCCTAATCTCTCCGGACGAAGCAACTCGTATAATTTGGATAGAACTTCACTTCAGGTAAGTTCGTTTAATCTCCAATAATTGAAATGTTCAATTATTCTAATCAATTATTCAGTTCAATTATTATAAATATAATAATTGAATAATAATTTATGATCCGGATAGCCCTGCGGTAGTTAGCTTTGCCTTCTGTGCTGCGGATCCTGGGTTCGAATCCCGGTAGGGAAACAATTTTGTTTGATGAGCTCAACATTTGTATCCGAGTAATAGATGTATCCATGTATAATATGCATGTATTTACCATAATAAAGTATGTACGTAGTATAATTATCAACCTTCTAGTATCCGTAACACAAGCTTCGTCTAGCTACAATTCTAAACCGCAACTTCATTTTCATTTTTAGCTCAAATTCATTTCTAAAGACTACTCCATATCTTTAAACAAAAAGAACAGTAAAAGTACGAATCTTAAGCTTCGCTTCTTTACTCGATAAATGATTCATGGGGAGTTCCTCACTATAAGAATGAAAATACAACTATCTAATGTGTTAACCTGTCTCAATTGCTCAGTATCAGTATGTTTTCATTTAAGAATCTTTCTGTAATTACTATCTTAAACCAAACACATTGACACCTATTGAAAATTTTTACGGGTTTTGTCGCTGTCTATTTATATTATTTCATCTCTACGTTTCGGATCCTTCTTCGGATTTCAAATAAAAATGCATTTCCTAATCCACGAAAAATTATTTTATTTTAATGTTCATGCCTATCATTTACAATAGTCTTAATTTAAATCAGTACAAATCAGATTTGCAATTACAAAGAGCCTTAATTAATTATTACTCTGAGAAACCATATTCTCATACTGCCCAGAATAATTTGCCTTAACGCATAATGTGTTAGAAAATTTCCTAAAACTCATCCTCAATTTCTGATTGCTGTCACGTCATCTGAGGCGGTACGTACGTACGACGTGCAAGCACGTCAGTTTACGAGGAAACCGACGTGCTTGCAACGAGGTTGGAGACAAAGCACAATTTGCTTCCAAACCGCTTTGTTGCAGAAGTAATTGTTCAAGAATAGTACTGCAATTACTCGACCCGTAGGACATTGAACATTTACTCTTAGTAGATCAAGAAATTGGAGTAGCTTAAGGCTCAATTTTAGTGCCTGGGATTCTAGTAGATACTAATATTAAACATTCTATAATCGAATAATTAAAGTTTATAGAGTTGTGCAATTATTAAATAAAGGTCAATCGTGCCTTGGACTGAGCAGGTCCGAAACATCAAACAATAAAAAATAACATTTTAATACATGCAAAAAAGAGCCCAATAAATACACAATTTTCAAAAAGAGCCATTTAAATTTGGCCTACTTTGAATAAATGATATTTTGACTTTTTGACTTTGACACATAAATTAAAAAATCCAATAATACTATGAATTCACCTTGTGAAAAACTCTGTGAAGGAAAACGTCGTGAGGAAACCTGCATGATTTTTTCGATGGCATGTGAAGTCTATCAACCCGCAGTAGGCTAGCGAGGTAGACTATAGCCTAATCCCTCGAAAAAATTAGAGGAGACCCGTGCCCACCAGTGGGACAATAAGGGGTTGTTGATGAATTCAACTTAAAATATTAAAAATGTGTATTTGATTAGATAGAAAATAAAATTATCAATCGTAAGTTTTTTACTGCTTCACGTTGTTTTCTTTCACTTTCAGCAGCTTTTGTTATTTAATAATACCTGACGTCCATGTTTCTCTTTTCTGGGTTTTAAAGTCTGCCAATCTGCATCTGTACACTTATCCTACTCTTTGAAATCTAAAAGAGTTTAGTTCAGCGTTTTCAGTTTAGGAGTGGAAGATACTTGTTTCTTTAGGAGGAGTTAATGATTGCAATGACGTACTTCTTCCTCCTGAGACAGACAGCATCTCCATGTGATTAGTCTTTTCCCCAAAGCTAACTAAAACTGGTGCAGCAAATGAACATTTCTCATACACCAGGATAATCTGCAATTGTCCTCAGAAAGCCATGGACTTTTCAGAGGTATTTACTTGCAAAAGAAACCAAGAGGAATTATGTGTATGCGTTCTCATCATGGTCACGTCTGAGGTCTCGGTGTGTAAACTGCAACGTACCGGAGACAAAGGACCACGAGCAATTGCTTTCAAACCTACCACTTTGGTACAAGTTAAAGCATTGCTACCGTTGAAATGTCAAATAAAATCATTCCACTGGCGCAGCGGTAAAGATCAAAATCAGCATCTATCAGGTCTAAGTATCCCGTCATAGCATCACATTTTGTAACGGGGATACTGACTCCTTTTCCCGCCGTATTTCAGTTTTTTTGGTCTTAGTTCCAGAACAACTCCCAGTCCATCTTATCAGGGCTTCCTTGACATGTTCCACCGATGATGACTTGACGGATGACCGGATTCATCAGAATAGATTTTAATTGCTAAGATATGTTAGTGTTTGAGACACAGATTACAATAAAGCTTTAATATCTATGGAATCATGCATACTTTTAGGACAAAACTAATCGTCGATTTCTATGAAGTTAGGTAACAGGTCTTACTTTAGCACACTTATTTTTGTAAATCCTTTTTTTTTTCATTTCAGCTTCAACTACTTACATTGTTAAAGACGACACACTTACCAACAATGTCTTCAAACAATCGTTGTCACATTATTGTATCACACAATTACTTTAATAAATAACTATGGAGTTTCTAGCTGAATTTAAAGATCAATTCGTTGAATAAAGAAACTGGATTAAAAAAAATGTCATAATGTTTGTAAAAAGTCGCTATCGCTTGTGCACGAAGACGCAATGCAATTGTACGTGAATCCAAAGGCCCCACGCCCCCGACGCGGACGGTCAAAGGAGAATGCAACTAGGAACGCTTCTTAATATTTTCTCAGAAAATAAAGGTTATTCCTACTTTCTGTACACCGGAGTTAGTTCGTATTTTCATTGCATGCTTAGCAACTCTGTTTTATAAAAGATGTTGTACATACAGGTGTTTCTTTGCAGACACATCAGATATTTTATCCAATATTGCTTTCTTCTTCCATACTCATATGAGCAGTTTAAAGAATGATCTGGGAACCACCGCGAAGTGACACAATCTTCTGTTAAAAATAATTATGTTGGTTAATATTGGTACATATAGTATACAAATAATAGCCCTAGAATTGATTTTCTAAATAGGTTATACGGAAAATTGTCGTTCAATTTTAAATGGACTGACCATTTAAAATTGAACGACAATTTTCCTATTAGCTCTAACACAAAACGTAATAATTATACACGGTAAATTAAATATTTTTACTATATTAAAACATTTTAAGAAACCTGAACGGTTTCTAAGGGGTTTGGCAACGCATTTGCAAGCTTCTGGTGTTGCAAATGTCTATCTGGCGGCGGTCATCACTTACCATCAGGTGAGCCGCCTGCTCGTTTGCCCCCTTATCACCAAATAAAAAAAATGAATTTAGGTAACATTAAAATTTATCTAAAATCGCGAAAGTTTATTTTTCCATAGGAGGTACTATACCAAATCAAATTGTAGGCCAATTAACACAATTAAATTAAATAAAATAGGTATATTAATTTCATGAACAACAAACTCATGGTAACCTAAATCAACATTAATAGAATTCAAATTATATCATAATACGATAAAAACAAGTCTGATTATTGTTTGAATTCAGTCTCAGGCGTCCTCTTAAATCAGATATCTATAAAAAAATACGAAGGTATTATATTGGTCATCTCAGCATGTTGTCTACATTTTTATTATATCCCTGTTTTTGTACGTACAGAAATGGAACCAGTCTATAGCAAGGACGTCAGCGTCCCTGGAGGGCGACCCGTGTCTCTTTGATTTTTTTATTTGTCCCAATTCTCGTACAGTTCCTCTGACACAATGTCATATTAAATATGTCTTCTTTTAATATGTTCCGTGTTTGTGATGTCTCTATTTTTGATGACGAATATTAACGTGACATTTGGGACGGATTTTTTAGTTACATATGTTTTTTGTATTTAGAACAAAAACGCGTATTTATTAGGTACAGTCGATATCATTAATATATCGGCATTATCAAGGAATCAAAATATTGTGAGTGATCGAAAGCTAAATCAATTTTATAAAACTTATAGATCAAATGTATGTCCTCATGTGAACGGTTCAGTACTATATACCGTGCATTAGGCTATAATATGTGATCACCTTGTGGCTTCAATAATATTTTATCTGAGCAGGCTAAGCTTCATAATTACCTTTATATGGAAAGTCAATTATGTACCATAATTAATGAAATTTAGTTTATATTGTTACAGAAATTACAGTAGTTTCTATTATTTACCTCGCTTTTTTTTAAATGAGTGTGTTTGAATGCCGTAGTGAAATTAATCTAGCCAGTGACAAATAATGTTGCAAACTTCTTGACCATGCAATTTTAAGATTGCTACAAAAAACATTTTTTTTGCCGAAGTATTAAGGTTGAACAGGAATTGTATAGATATTATTGTATTCATGTTTGTTATATTATTGTATGCATACATATTTGTGAATCCAACACTGTTCATATAATAATGTCCTTACTAAGTCTCGTACTTATATTCTATATCAATCTCATAATGAAAAGATAGGTACATCAACCAAAAACATTTCCTCATGCGCCTGCAGAAAAAATACGAGTGATTTGTAGCTTTGTATTTTGGTGCGCGTAGCTTTTTGACAGGCAGTCAATCACAAGTTTTGACAGCTGATAGACGACCAACAAAGGAATAGGTTGCAGAGTGTCAGAATGACTGTGATTGACTAACTACTAACTGTTGATGAAGCTGCAGGCTTCTTGATTACTCTCATCATCAAGGCTTTGGTATTTAAATAAAAGTAAAGAAAAAAAAACAACTTTTTATTATGTTCTTGTTGTTTATTAGGTTTCTATGGACACCTTCCAGCTGCATCATCAAATCAACACCATGTCATCACAATTTTAATATAGCCAAGTGCTCAGTGGTATCATTCAGCCGAGCACGCGCACCGTATCAATACCAGTACCATATAGGCAACGAGCCGCTGCAACGTATCACTGAGATCAAGGACCTGGGTATACGCTTTAATTCCAATTTGAACTTTAGAACACATATCACTGAAGTATGTAAAAAATCATTTCGAGGTCTAGGTTTGGTGCTGCGTGAGGCCGGCCGATTTACTAACATTAATGCGTTAAAGGCACTATACCAGGCGCTAGTACGGTCACATCTAGAACATAATTCTATCGTTTGGTCACCACACGACTCTAAACACATATCTATGTTAGAAAAAATCCAAAATAAATTCAATCGTTTTTTGTATTTAAAGCTATATGGCGTATACCCAGGATATCCACTACTCTATCCTACCTTATTCGTACTGGGGATGGTAGGCTGCAGCAAATTAGAAGTCAGGAGAGAGGTAGCTTGTGCTACTTATATTTTCAAAGTGCTGCGTGGTAAAATACACAATCCAGCCATCCTTCAGGAGGTCCGACTATGCGTTCCCAATGACTATAGAGAGCGACGGCGACGACCGCCGCTATTACTTGTACCTTGCGCACGCACCAACCTAACACAGCGCGCGCCATTGACGCGAGCGCTGCGGGCGCTCAATACGGTGGCGGACCAACTAGATCTGTTTTCTTGTTCACTGAAGGAGTTCACAATAGCCATGTATAGATTATATTCATTTTTATTTAATGATTGTTTTTAAATTAGATTGGTATTTAAGTTACTATACTAACGAATTGGTAACCTGTAATGTTAGTATAAGTTGTGAAATAAATAAATAAATAAATAAATAAATAAATAAATATTGCAGTGTCATGCGATATACATTTGTGTATATCGCATGACACTGCAATACTGACACTGACACTGCAAACATGTAGCCCCACGCAAAATTTCAACATTGCAATTTTGCGTGGGGCTACATGTTTGCATGTAGACCCATTTTGCATCGCAAAATTTCTGCTCAATCGGTAACCGGGAGCGAGTAAACTAGTACCTCTAAACTAGTATCTATTGAACATTTAGTGATTAATGTTAGATTTTGGGCTCCTCTAAAATTGCAAAGACGGAAAGTTGACTTGATTGTTACAGTTGCAAAGCGATCTACTTGTGCGTAAAGAGCAGTTGGTTCGATTCCCGCACGTAGCAAATATTTGTACGATCTACAGGTCAGGGCATTTGGGTCTGTAAAAGTACTCGCAATACAGGAGAAAAATTTCGTATCAGGGCAACGTGTTTTTTTATAAAGATATAAATAAACAAGGATTATTAGGATTTTATCTCACCATAATTAACCAGTGCGAGTGATTTGAAACGGAAAAAATGTATAATAATTAACTGCAATAATTATAGCGTTTAATTTATATCAAAATATTATTCCTAATATCCACCTGCATTTAAAATCCGTTACAATGAATCAGGATGCTGTTAGTACGGGTCCAGGTGACGTATTCCACACAATGGGAGGTCGTTAGGAGTCGCCGGTACGCCAGCAATTTGCAGCCAAAGCGGATTCTTTTAACACAAGCGCCATTGAAAATACACGGAGGAGATTTAAAATTAAATTCTGAAGGAGTCTCCCTGAGAGAAACCGTTATTTGTTATGGCGGACGGGGAGTGCGAAATATTTTCTGTTTATAGAAAATCTTGCCAACGATGTATGATCTGATACATTATTTCGTAAGCCTCGTGGAAACAAGACGGACTTTTTGAAGATTTTTGACGGTTGTGTTTATTTATCTCATGCTCAAACTGTGATAAAACCATTGTGAGGAGAAACCAGCATGCTTCAGACATTTTCTCGATAGCATACTTATGAATCAGGCCAAAAGGACTAGGCTAGCGTGGTGGACTAGAGCGTAACTAATTGCATTTTTTTAAAGTGACACGCGCCTGTCTTTGTTATAGTAAATGTGTTCGGACTTCAGAGATTATGCGTATTTAGAACGAACGTATTGAAAACGTTGTGGAAACTGCCCCCTTGTGTGAATAGTAGCCACAAAGACAATTTTAATTAGATACATTTTAATCCCACACTTCCCTGTGACTGTTGCTTTTTGAAGTTTTGACCTGGAAATATAATGTGGTTCACCAAGATAACTGTGCTTGATAATTGTACAAATTAAAACTACAATACGATTTATTTCGTGCTTAGTTAAGAAGTTCCATGTTAGGACTATTTTACTTACGACACGGATAACGATGTGAATAACTCATTGATAAATCCAATTAATTACAACTTAGCCATTAAAGAGAGTGAAAAATTCTGAGCCAATAAATCAACATGAATAATACTTTCTAGGTATTTTAAAAGAGTATCTATGGAGTTTCTTGCCAGATTCTAACCTATGAGACCATTTTTCGGAATAGTGCAATTGCTGTTTCATAAACGCTTGGAAAAAAGAATGATGTCAACCGGTTGTCTTGCCAATCCTTAAGGGAGACCTATGTCCAGCAGTGGACGTCTTTCCGTTGATATAAAAATTATTGTAATAAAACGTCTGCAAGAGCTTTTTTAAGCAAATGAAAAATATACATCATTATATCGTAAGTCGTAAAGACTTCTATACTTACAATATAATTACTTGAAATAAAATTACCTAGGTACTTTAATTTTTGTCCAACCTAACAAATATTTCCATACATACGAGTTATGAACCTTTAATTCATGTATATTGATTCTGGAAGACATATAAAGAACGAGACGAGAGCAGACGTTTTGGTTGTCATTGAACATTTATGATTGTAGAAACAAGTACCCTACAAGATTGTAGGGTAGAAAAGATGAAGCAGTTACTAAAACATGTTAGATTAAAACATTCCACACAAACAACAAAACATCTGAAGTACGATACACATTCTCCAGACACACAAAATTAACATTCTGTATTATTCAACACAAAACGCGACCTCTACAAATCTTTCACACAATCCACTAACGCTAAATTTATAATTCATTATCTACTCATAACTTTATTCATATTCGTATATAGTGGTTTCGGCTAGAGAGCCTGGAGGTGAAATCTCATAGTTTGTGATAATAATACATAAGTTTAAAAGCTTCTCGACATTATAGAAAATGATTGCGTATGTATGTTTGTTGGAAAATACGTCAAATACCTTTTAGGTGATTATATATTTTGTGTTATTGAAATAAAACCTTTTTTTACGGATTTTATCGCGGTATGTAGATGTTGTTTCAATCCGAACGTTTCGATATACTTTATAACACACGTTTAGTACCACTAGTCTAGTAATTAGGGCTATTATTAGATTGTATCATTTGATACGAAATAATTTGATACGAAATTGGTATAATTGGACGATGTATTGTATCCATGTGGTATCCATGATCATTTGGTATAATTCGATACAAAAGCAAGACGCTTCACAAAAAAAAGGTCATACCAAGAAGTTGTCCGCTAATTCTGCAAAATAATCGAATAATCGAGGGAAAGAAGGTCATCCGACATAGAATGGGCAGTATGGTATAATACCATCACATTTGGTATAATAGCATTAACCGCCGTTGTTGCTTACTGGCAGCCCTGCTAGTAATTTTCAGCACTAGTTCTGAATGTGGTGTAAGTCTACGATCTATGATTGCGGGCGATCCTGTCGAGGCGAACCTACAGACTGCTCAGTCTACTGCAGTATGTAGGTTCATATCTTAGCTGAATATAAACAATTCAATCATGACAGAAATGACAATTAAAACAATCCTATATACCTACTTAAAATCTTTAAGATTAGATTTCAAATAAAACTCACGATTTCCACGATTTTAAATTTGTCTTGATAAATGCCTAGATCATAATTTTGATGTCGGACGACACTGTATTAACTTACTCGTATGTACAGAAATCTCACACAATATTATTCTCTCATAACAAAATCATGAAAATTTGATTTACTGTTATGTTACTAATAATTTTTGAAAAGAAAATTCGGTTGGTCAGTGCGAAATACGGCGGAACGTCCCACGGGATTTCTCCGGGACACGATTCGATTGCGGAATAAAAGTACCTACATACAGATACAGTTCATTCTGGTTCCCGATTCGGTTTCACGGTTTATGTCACAAATAACCAGACCGACAGAACGAAGAATCAATTACGATATTTTATTATAGATTTTTAATTTATTTTATTACAGTCACGTTTCCATATTTTACTCTTTAAGTATATACCTAATATACAAGTGTAAGTATATACTTACACGCGTATATTATTATCTCCGACTAAAGAGAAACCCTTTTTAAGTAAATACGGATGGCTGTGGGTACTAGGCATAGTAATAGTTTATGTCGAGAGGTGTAAAAAAAATATTCTGTAAAATTTTGATTAGGTTTTTTTTGGTCGACAAAATTGTCAGCATAACATTGTAAAGATCACAAGATTAAAAAAATCTAAACAGGTCATAAACTGTCGAAATATTGTGAACAGTAAGTGGAGTGTCAGTGTGTGACTTGTGGGAGGATTAGGAGGAGAGATTACTTCGACGCTTTGTGAAGTCTGGCAACATACAGTAGACTATTGTGGTGCTATCAAATCATTTATTTGCATACCAAGTATTACTATTTAGACCTACCTTCTGTAGATATTGCAAAACTCAATATTTCTGCAATTTATATTACGTAATATTTTGCGGGTGCCGCAGGGCCGGTCGTCGTTTAGCTGAAATGATGGTGATGATTATTTTAGAATAGTTATGATAAATTATTACATTAATTTATTTAAATGATTACTAGAATTCGCAGCAGAACGTTTTTTTTATGTTAACACTAGATGTCGCTTACATTATATCGTTTATTATTATTTATCAATTTAAATAAACAAAACACATCCACAAAGACGTATATCCTAATAAACTTTACATAAAAGCAATTCTGTTAAAAAATTGAAAGTTTAAGATGAGTTAGAATAAGGTAATATATTTTATCTGTAGGAATCATAAACATTTTTTCCAAGTACCTACATCTAGAATAGAATACAGTATTCACTTTGAAACTCAACCACCGTTTATTTTATAAAGTAAACAAATGTTATGACGATAGTACGAAATACATACTTGAAGTTAATTTAAATAAGTTTTTTAAAATAATTCAAAAATCCGTAGTGGTATCAGTAGTAAATGATCTTTTAGTATTAAAGAATTGCAGAAAGGTAAGTCATTTATTATTAGTATTAAAAATACAAAGTATGATAAGTTTTTTGTTCAAAGTATTCAATAATCACTATAATAATTTAAGCTAGTTTACACTCGTTTAAAAATCAACCTATTAATTATACTTTAGGCGTCAACCAAATGTTAAGGATTTGCATCTTTCTTATAAAAAAAAATTTCATTACAGGTATGTTTCAAAATGGTTTTCACATCACCATCGGATAAAAGTTTATTTACGGACTTTGAAGCTTTATTGAGTTCATCGACCCCTATCTATTCTGAAAATATAAGTTTTACGAGAGAAACACAAAGAATATTATCAAAGAAGAGGCTTTTGAAAGGCCATAAGCTGAAATTAAAGAAGAAATTAATGTATCCATTTCCTACAGCACAAGTAATAACTACTGCTTTACCAATATCTATACCAACAAGACCAATGTTGGAAACCTGTTACCACTACCAACCAGAGTATAACTACCCTTTAGTATTGAATGATTGGCATCCAATGAACTCACCTCTGTTTACCGTTCAACCTGTACCAATCATTGTGCCAAGTCCAAGTCCAATATTTGCGACACACATTTGTCCGTTTGCGGGGACCGTAGTACAGCCTGTTGTAGCTCAATTAGTATCACAAACATTTGTACAAGATGAATTGATAACTGCTGCTAATTATTTAAACGAATATCATTTAACTACAGAATTAATTAATAATGTCTTGGATACTAAACACGAGGAAATATTTAATGAGAAAGATAAAGCAAGCATACATTTGGAAGACACGACACATTTATGCAATGAGGTAGAATCTATTGTACCTTTTGATAATTTACAATCTGAAAATGATCTTGTAGAAATCTATTTAACATTACCCAAGGAATTGTTTCCAACAGCAAGAATGCTGACACTAGATCCTAATCCACTCATAGATGAATTTTGTAAAGTAACCAATTTGCAACACCACACTCCATGGCTTTTAGACCTAGAGTTTGGCATACCGAGAACTCCTATAACTCGTCCTATACCTACTTATAACGTCAAATTTAATAGTATTCACTGTAAGAATTCTCCGGATGCGATTCATCCAGGTTTTGAGAGCTGTGATCCTAATTTTAAAAAGGTGCTTTTATTTTACTACGATAGTATAGTGTCAGCGTGGTATAGAGGCTACATAATAATGCATTACGATAGATCTGTAGACAATTTTCAGTCATGGTTGCGACTACCTATGCAAGTTCTAGGGATGTGTTGGCCCTAAAGCATGCTGCATGAATTCCAATATGTAAAGATTTTTTTATGTATTATATTGTTTTAATAATTTACTCGTGATTGTGATTTTAATAAATATGGAATGCATTTTTTGTTTTGATTTTTTTTTGCTTTGATCTCAAATTAGTTTGATAATGCTGAATTATATGATAATGCTGAATGATCTCAAAAATATAATTTCTAATTAGATAAAAACTAGATATTTAAGTTTCTCTTTTTCATCATAGGACTAGGAGGATTCTTTTCAAGTGGCAGTAGAATTACGAGAAAAAAAATATTTTTGTTTAGTGTGTAGTTTGTAATAGACATGAGATATTAGATTAATTAGCTCCAGACAACCCTTTACGCGAGACCTTCTGCTGAGAGGTCTGACCAAAAGTAGCACTTTACTAGTTTAAACTGATAAAGCACTTTGTACCTATATACTTAAAGCACTTAATACTCCTAAGTAAATGAATACCAAGTCCAGCGTAAGCGTTATTTAAAGCAACAATTACTTAAGTAAATAGAGTTTGTTGGCTTGAACAAGAAATATTCACCATATAACTCGACTTGACACTATTGTATTCTTTTTCCGGCATACTATTTCTAAACTAGATAGCCCAGTGGACTGTAGGGTCAAAGATGCTAATTTTAGTGCCACTTAGGGCACGTGACACTGACTTTTAGAAGTTATGTGCGTACTTATTATATTATCATATGCTCAAACTCTGAAGGCAAACACTGTGAGGCGAATTGCTGGCCTGAACGATTTTCTCGATGGCGTGTGAAGTCTACCAACCTGTAGGTACTAGGCTTACGTGTGGCATATCCTAATCCCTTTAGAATGAGAGGAGCCCCGTCCCCAGCAGTGGGGTAATAACTGGGTGATGATGATTCTATTCCTTGTTTCCTTTTGCGTGAAGAAACTTATAATGATCTTTATTTAAGCAATTATTTACTCAGATAAATGTATGATGAAAGAAATTCCCATCTGCAAATTTTATATCCCCTTCATTAACGTGGATATAATCCTCTCATTCTCTGCAATGTCTACGGCTAGATTTTAATTTGAATCCAGCCATGCCATTTTACCTTCTGACTTCCACGGTACGCTCAAACCGCATACTCTCATCAAAATCTGACCCAAATTAAGGGTCCCTAATGACCCTGTGAAAATTTGTGGGCCTACCGCTCTGGAATTCAATTCACGCCTGCTCTTTATATATTGAGCCTTAGTTTGTGAATTCTTTGAGGTAATCAAGTGGATTATAGTATGGGTAGACTGGAGAGATTTTGTTTGTACATTAATATTAGTTGTGACACAATCTTTCAATTTCGAAACAAAGATGTCAAAAGCGTTTAGATTTAAGCTTTCAAGTATTAAAATTCTAGTACAGGCTTCTTGATAAAGAATGCTAGTTACAGGGGTTAGAATTAATTATCAGAAACCGTAGTTTTAAAACAGTAATTAATATAATGACATACGTACATAAGTCCATTAGCTTAGCAATTTAAACAATTAAATTAATAATTATTTTCATAGGAACTATCACACAATACGGTAAAGGATGGAAGTTAAACGCTTAATGTGTATATTATATGAAACGTTGACCATAATTATTATACTGATGATGCAATGATGAATCCAACGGTGAAATGAACTTGGGGAAAACATCTATACTACTGTGTTGCTGGGGAGTTTGTTGCGCCGCTTCTTCTTCCCAGCAAAAACACTAGGAAGCGGTGAAGGGCGGGCGTTTTTGGGGGCTGTCTTTATTGTCGACGTTCAAAAAGAGCCAATTAAATTTGTCCTACTTTGAATAAATGATATTTTGATTTTGATTTTTGATTTTATATCCCAACTTACGGTAACACTGTATATTAATAAAACAAAATATAAAAAAAATATCTCAATATTTTAATAATTATTAACAATAATATTATTGTGAAAACAATCAACGTCATCATAAACTATCATTTAATAAAATCGCAATAGATAACTAAAAACATCACTGATTCATAAAAACATCACTGAAGGGCGTCGTAATTTTACTAAATGCAGTACAACAATGCGCGATTTGGTAATATTCACATTCATCCCCTTTTGTATATAACAAGTTAATTAATATCAATTTACAAAAATATATTAATAATGACCTATATACGTTGTATAATAAAAGTGTGGAATTCGAGGTTTGAAAACAATCAGACGATAAAGTAAAAAGACTCATTGAAATTAAAAGACATTTTTACGGGACGAAGTTTTACAAATATTATGTTTTTTTGAGCTCCAAAGTATATTTTAGAGTTCCAGAAAACGTTATTGAATACAAAGTATTGGTTGCCGTAGGACTCTGAAACGTATTCTTCTTACGTACGCACGTATTTTTATAAGTCTTTTTATTCTATCGTCAAATTTTACAACAAATAGCTTTCCTAACAAGGAAATAAAACAAATTTTGGTAATATTTACATAAATTACGATTCCAGTTCTATGTGTCAGAACAAATAAATAATACTGTATTATTAGTACAAACTTAATTAAAAACGGCAAGATATATACGCAAAAATATTTACAAAACGTTTGAGCATACAGAGTTACCTCAGGAATTTATAAAATTACAATAATAAAGATAAAAACGATCTTAAAATACATTGTATTTACAAAGAATTGTTTCAAGTGCACAAGGCAAAAAGACTAAACTAATTGTGGCCTTAATACATTTCAAATCCTTGCAGAAATGTTTCGGGATATTAAACACACAATGTTGGGTTCTGAACTCCCATTTGATTTAGCAAATAAGCAGTAAAATACATGAGTCAGTTCGGCTACAGGTTATGTTTACCAATCCAATTTGCCTAGAGCACTTTACGGTACGTCGGATTAGCTGTGTATTCCACTGTTTGGTTCCACTGAAATGTTTAATCATAAACGTAAAGTGCACGTACAGTGATAACCTCATGATATGAAGAATTTGAGTCCAAAGCTTCTGGTTTTTCTACATAAAATTCTTAGAAATATTCAATCTCTCGCTCAACGTGGTAAATTAAAATTTCACGCGGAAACCTGTATATCTATCTAGGGATCTCAATGGCGTGTAAAGACTACCATAGAATCATAGCAAGAAAAGACTTATGGGACGGTAAGTATTAAATCTAATTGAAGTTAGTAAGACCACTATAGCAAGTACTGATTCTTACGTTCTATAGCCTCAAAGCAGTAATCAGGGCGTTTATTGTGAAGCTTAAATATATCACCATGTTGAAGCTCCGGTAACGGTTGGTGCAGAATCTCGCCTTCACGAGTTCTGCAAGCTCCTGGCGAGAAACTCCTAATAAAACGCCTCAGAAAACGTTGAATCCAATCAACATTTTTGAAGGTAACTTATACTGCACTTGTCACATATTCGTTTTGTGTCTTATGTTCACTGTTCATCACAGTATTGTCACTAAACTGTACCAACTTTGCAATTCTTCAGGGTTTGCATCACCTATTCTGATAGCTTCGGCTTAAGAGTTGACTGTTTGCAGAATCCAAGGGACAAATTTGGATATCCTGGTGCAAACTCCTGGTAAATTTGCCTCACCGCAACCAATGCCCCAGCTGATGATGCCAGCTAAGAAATATCTTTGATCCTTTCCTTTCACCTGCAATGAACATTTTATTATGATAGATCTTAAAATACAAAAAAAACCTGATATTCTCACCCAGTTAAAAATTATATAAGTACATAATAAAAAAAACGTATTCTAGCCTAGTAGTGGGACGAGAGGAATGTCATGTTTACGAATTTTTCAAAGGTCACTGACGTCCAAAAAGGAAGAGCAAAACATCGTAAGGAAACCTACATGCCTGAGATTTTCTCAGTGGCGTGGTAGACTATAATCTAATTCCACTCAAATAAGCCCAGCAATGGGACAGTTAATTGGTTTTATCAAGACAATGATAACAATAAGTTATACTGACATGTTTATCAAAAGTTTTAAAGATAAAGTTTTATCAAAACTTTACTTTAACTCGTTTCCAAGACTTCAACGAAACTATTCCTTGGACCCTGTGTTATTATTATTCAAGAAAGTTTTAAGACCAAAATTTGGTTTCCTTGTAAAAGCTTAACTTGTAACTTACATTTTTGGCATTCCCAGCAATAGTTTACTTGTGCTGGGAAATTAAGGGGCAAAAGTTGGAAGGGTCCATCAACATTTAACTAGTCATTTTGTGGGTGTAAAATAGTTTCAGTATTGCACGGAGTTTCTATGGCTTAATGTCCAAAACTTTACATAGGGGGTTATACCATTGTTAATGGCTTTTATCAAATATATGCTGTAATAAAGTCGTAATTCCTGTGATTGATCATGGAATGTGAATACAGAATGAATTAAATCGTTTGTATATTTTTCAGCGAGCTTATACTTAACCCACCTGAGGCCAACTGTGCCCATAAGTGGGTCATTTAATACTATCTCATTGCGGGTTCCTAGTAGTTTCTTAGGTTGTAAAGCTTTAGTCCACCCACAATAGCGTGTGAGTTTGCAAACATCTAGTCCCAATATTGTGCGATGGTAAAATAGTCACAGCCAAGTGTCCATTATACTAATTACTACATCGATTGTTTTAATCGTATTTCGAATATTATAATGTATTTATTACCTGCAAAGGTCCCCCGGAGTCACCTTGACAGGAGTCATGGCCCCCTCTCTCGTGGCCAGCACATAGAAATATGTCTGGTATGAACTCGTGTCTGCCGGCCCTCAGGAACATCGATTTACATCGCTCGTTCGATACAATTGGTACTTGCACCTGAAAATCGAATAAATCATAACTCAAAATGTGCTTAGAGGAAACTGTTCAATTGATGTACAGAAAATCAAATTATAAACATTAAAGTAATACACACATACTGCTATAGTAATACAAAAGTTTGTAATTTTTTCCATTAGTCCAAGATTATTCAGTCATTACCCTAAGTCGATAAGTATGTTTAAATGTCCTATATTATGTGGAGTCAACGCAGGACTGAGGTTATTGTATTATTACATTGGTCAAAATTCGAGTGTGTATACACTCGAATTTTGACCTGATACTGAAAATCTCAGAGTCCAATATTGAATAACACTTTGATCTCTCAGGTCATATGTTCAGTTTATGTCCGTAAGACTTATGAAGGAGTATTAAATAGTATCTAAAATATAATTACCTCTTGTAACACTGATGGTAGCACACCACCTTCAGACAGCCTTCCCCATCCAGTGACTGTAGCATTTTCTCCAACCAACAGATCATCGGTAGCCGGCAAGCATATAGGTGATATATGCGGGGCAAACTGCATTGGGGCTTCTAACTTCACCAAAGCCAAGTCATACTCGTAAGTGTAGTAGTTATACTTCGGATGGACAGCTTTCCTGGCTACCCCACTTTCCACAAATGGAAACTCTTCGGATACCGATGAGAAGTCATATTCGCCCACTCGTATTCTTATTTGCGATGTCAGGAGACTGAAAAAGGAATGGATTTGGTTAGCAGTAAATAATGATACCACCGTGAAATAGTTTGGGTGAAATCCGTGGTCAGAAGATTAGTTTGTGTGATTAGCATCAATAATAATTATTCTATATAATATATTTATACAAATATTCACAAAAATAATATATATGTAGTGTATCAATAACAGGAGCTGTTGCTTTGCCGAAACTAAATCAGACTGTATAGTAATGTCTGCAGATAATTATTATTTCATCATTATACTAAGGTCTTAAGTTTGAATCTTTTTGAACCTCTGACTTTTTGTAATAAAAAACAAAATACACTTATTTAAAACGTTGATAGGACATCGTGTACTTTATTTTTTTTTTCATGTTATTTAACCAAAATATAAATCTTTCACTCAACCTAATCATACAAACTTAATCTACTTTACTAACAGCCCGTGAATTTTTTTTTAAAACCATGTTATCCTATTTAAGACGTTCCTTATAAAATATACTTTCTTTAATTCCCTTTTACGGTGTTTATAACATTCCCTTTACTTTGTTTTTACAGTAATCTACTTAGAGGAGACTGCGAGATAGGAAATATAAAAAATAAATGAAAGAGAGCCGTCCGTCTGTCTGTATGAATGCGTTAATCTCGGGATTACTAGATGGATTCTGATAAAACATTTCTCAGGAAGATTTAAGATGGTTAAGACCCTTTTTGGTGATAAGAAAGAGGGAGGAATACGAATTGCGTAATTGTGGCCAGTTTGTTTTTAAGCTGGTTTTCCTTTGTTTGTTGGCAGTTTTGTGAAGTATTAGCCATAATAGTCCCAAGAAAGCCTGTGATAAAATGGTTTTCAAAGGTTTATAACATAAGTAAGTGGCTAACAAACAAAGCTGTAAGTAAGAATAATTTGAACACTAAGCAAATCTCCACGAGATTATTTATAAATTTGTGTAATCCAGTTCAAAAATATCTGTATTTATTCATATTCAGTTAGTTGATTTTGTGTGATTGAGTAACAAAAAACAAGAAGGCTTTTTGGCAGTTCAGCCTTATTGGCAAATTAATTTGGTAGATACTACGAAACTATTATATTATTGTGTTTCTCATATTATAACTATAATAGAAAAAGAGGCTACGTAAATATTTGAAATAGGTTTTATTATCATTCTCATTCATAACGCCTACGGTAAGATAAGCTGGAGAACCACTTTTACTTCAATAGAAAGCTTCTGTTGTTTACACAATTACTGTAGTGCCCAGAACTGGGATAGTAAATAGGTTGATTATGAAGAATGTGATTTTTTATGATGATTGAGACCACAACCAGGGCCTTCATCATCATTATCCCATTATTGTCCCACTGCTCGGGTTTCCTCTCATTTGAGAGGGATTTGGCAGACTATACCACCACGCTAGCCTACTGCGAGTTGGTAGACTTCACATGCCATCGAGAAAATCTCTCAAGCTTTCAGGTTTCCTCATTATGTTTTCCTTCACCGTTTTGAGCATGTGATAAATGTGGGTCTTAATAGAGACACACAATTCAACTAAATTCCTTTGACCTCTAGCTACACACAATGAACACAGTCAATTAATTGTGAAGCACCATTTTCACACGTAAGAGACGTAATTAGCCAAGCTATTCGTAGGATTACACAACGAAGACAGATATGGATATTTAAACTCAAATAGTCTTGTCTCAATACACCAAATTAAGAAACAAATTGCACTATAATGTAAATCCTGGCCAATTGCCAGTCCAATTTTCATATGGTTTCTTTTAAACCCAACTGTTTTATCAGAACACAAAATCAGTGTATACTATCAAAAATAATGTAACCATTTGCTTTCGAAGCACGAACAGATATATTCTTTAACTACTTCTGTTGGGATGCGAGTTGCAGCAAGAACTGTATACGAAATAGCAAATGAGATTGGGTCAAAATGGGATAACATGTTTAACAATGAAGTAACATCATTATTTTGAGGTAATGGCGATTCAGAATAATAGATGACTATCGACTTCTAAATTGTAACGCCTACCTCTGCCTTTCCATATAATTAAAGTACTAATAATAATGAACAATCACTAGCTTAAACGGCGAATGAAAGAAAACAACATTACAAACAAAACCAAAACGTTACAGTCACGCTTCAAACTGAAAACTGTGTCGGTGGTATTAAACATTAACGGTTTATGCAGTTTTGAATTGAGAAACAGAGAGTCCAGAAAATCTTTAAGGAATAAAAATTTATAATGTTGTTTTCTTTCATTCGCCGTTTAAGCTAGTGATTGTTCATTATTATTAGTACTTTAATTATATGGAAAAACATTTTGTGTGATTGAGTAACAAAAAACAAAAAGACTTTTTGGCAGTTCAGCCAAAAAGTCTTTTTGTTTTTTGTTACTCAATCACACAAAATCAACTATCCGAATATGAATACATATATAAATATATATTTTTTTGAACTGGATTACACAAATTTATAAATAATCTCGTGGAGATTTGCTTAGTGTTCAAATTATTCTTACTTACAGCTTTGTTTGTTAGCCACTTACTTATGTTATAAACCTTTGAAAACCATTTTATCACAGGCTTTCTTGGGACTATTATGGCTAATACTTCACAAAACTGCCAACAAACAAAGGAAAACCAGCTTAAAAACAAACTGGCCACAATTACGCAATTCGTATTCCTCCCTCTTTCTTATCACCAAAAAGGGTCTTAACCCTTTTTGGTGATAGGTGTTTATAACATTCCCTTTACTTTATTTTTACAGTAATCTACTTAGAGAAGACTACGAGATAGGAAATATAAAAAATAAATGAAAGAGAGCCGTCCGTCTGTCTGTATGAATGCGTTAATCTCGGGATTACTAGATGGATTCTGATAAAACATTTCTCAGGAAGATTGCGCAACATACCTACTTAGGTATGATACACTAATGATGATTAATGATTATTCCTTAAAGATTTTCTGGACTCTCTGTTTCTCAATTCAAAACTGCATAAACCGTTAATGTTTAATACCACCGACACAGTTTTCAGTTTGAAGCGTGACTGTAACGTTTTGGTTTTCAAATCATCATTAGTGTATCATACCTAAGTAGGTATTTTGCGCAACACTACATAATAATATGTATTCGGATATTAATCCATAGCGACGTCTAGTTCCGAGCTAAGTACCGAGACTTGTGTTACGGATACTAGACAGTGGATACATTAACCGGTTGACGGTTGATATGCATGTATAATATTATGTATCTGACATTATTACAGCGTTATCTTGTTCCGAGTTAAGCAATGAGGCTTGAGTTACGGATACTTGACTGTGATAGACTACATATACATAAAATTGGTAAGAACATACATATAAACATCTAAAATCCAGATACATCAGCACAAACATATAAATGGTAATTGTAATATTCCTCTCGCATGCATGACAAGATGCCACATTCATACAAATCAAGAGTGGTATCCAGGAATCGTTGCGCATGGCATTCTGTATTTTTTGCCCACCCCCATGGGAAAAACAGCGTGACGTACGCGTGTACGTATATATGTAATATTCCTCTGGTTCGGGTAAGGAAAATACCATTATGTAAATGCTCTAGAACATTAGGTTCTGTGTCAAAATAAATATTAGTTCCAGTAATGCGGATGACTTAGATTATCTACAAGAAGGAATCAGCTACAACTTTATTTAAAGCAAATTTATGACCTATCGTCTCACGAAGGAATCTCTCATTTTAAGAAATTTTGTATCAAAATCGAATAACACTTACTCATCAACACAATGCCCAGCTGTTGCAATCCAACCTTCATTGATGATGGCTCCTCCGCATCTATGTGTTGACGAGAACCCGAAGTAAGAGGTTCTTCTAACAGACACCTGCCAGGGCCACCTACCGAAGCTGGAGTCTTTGCCGCCCATGATCCTCGCGTCTGGACGTGGTCTCATTGTGGTAACTCCACATTCTGGAAAAATAGACAGTAATTTTATTAATTAAACATAATTTAAATACCATTACGCCTATCGTCAAAGGGCTAGGCAGAGGTGTACTTATGTATACAGAGATTTTGCCTGTATGTGTTAGGTCTTATGTAATAGTGGGCGCTGGGCGACCCTATTTCGTGGTTAAACGACCACGAAACCTGCATAGGTTTACGAAGTTTTCATTCACCCTATGAGCATGTAATATATGCACATTACTTCTGAAAAGTCAGTGGTGCCTTAGGTTAGAGCTCAAGTCCTGTAACTTTTATAGTCCACTCGTCACGCCAGGCTATCACAGCAGGCTCTTAAATATTATAATAAAAATTTAAATACTAAAAGTGAATAAAAATCACGAAATACATCTAAATAGCAAGCAAGAAAGTGCTCTTATGATAAATGTTACCTCCATGCAATAAATTAACATAAAATATGATCCTCATTTAAATCCAGAATGCTAGAATTACATGCATGCTCTGAACTTAAAGTGCAGAAACGAGGTCGAGATATTATCATCCAAACGCATTACGAGATGGTAGGTATTGCCAACGTAAATTATATGGGAAACTGTGGAAACCATAAAAAGTTTCTACTCCAGTTTAATGGCTCTTAAATATAATGCATTTAATGTAAGGGTTCCTAACGGCCAGGAAGATTTGTGAGCGGGAAGTCTATTTGGGTCGACTCTATGTAATTTGCATTCGGCAATTTTAATTCTGTGGGGAAGGTTGAATAGCTTTTAATCCCTTGTTGTGAATTCAACGAGACCTTTGCGGGCATGGTAGAGATTTCCTGTGACAAATAGAGTAGTATATTTTGCGAAAAACTTTACGATAAGAGCTGAGTCGTCCTAGAGCCATATGAAATTCTATAAGTAATAACATACTTAAATAATTGTACAGTCAGTGTAGCCTATTAATCTACTATTTTTTTATCTGTTTCTTATAACACGAAATTTTATCAGTAGCTGAAGTCTATATTATAATGGTTCGAGATAGTCATGGATTTATGGAAGGACTCTGTATTTGTAAAGTTAGGCCTGCCAAAGTCAGTCTTTGGATAAATACAATTTCTTAATAAACGGGTTATTGCTGAAAACACACATGCTGTATTTTCGCTTCTGCAACGCGAGTGCGGCGCTAACACGTCTGGCGTGTTTGTTTTCATATTTTATCATACGGATGTGCGGTCACACTCGTCGTATGTGTAGTTAATCGCACCGTAGAACAGTTAGAGCGACGTTCAGCTGCAGCCAACGTGTCAAGACAACGCGACCACTCGGAGCCTCAGAGAGATCGCTAAATCGTTGGCCTTACTGCCTCGAGAGTCATACTAATACCTGTGATAATCATCAGTGGTATTTAAACTAAAAATTCCCTAAACACTACTATACCCAAGTACAAGTTATTTTCAAGTCGAGTTCTTACCGTAGTCTATAGACATCTGCAACAGCAGGGGTGTCGTTTGTACGTTGCGTGTAGAAACCGTTAAGGTTTCTTAAAATAATGGAGTTATTAAACTGACAGCAAACGAACTTGCCGTGCTGTCAGAATAGTTACTCTTATTCACTCGCAGAAACAAAACCATTGTTGTTTCACTGCAGTGTTCTGCAAGGCGGAGGTACTTACCCAGTCGGGCAGCTCAATTTGAGTGAGGACTCTCGCTAAGCCCTACCTCTCGAAAAAAGTTATCTTAAAAATAAATCCCCAATGACGTTGAGTGGTCTATCTTGCCTGCGTTTGGGCACAAAATACACACAAGACAGTAAGCTATACATTCAGCACACTAACCAGCTGTATTCGTAGCAGCCGTAGTTTGGATCGGCGGTGAAGTCGATTCTTCAGTCCTGTTGATCATATTCAACGCCGGATCCTTCGGCTTGATGTAGTTTTTGTGTGGCTTGCTCGTTGTCGTCGTGAACTTCTTCGTGGGCTTCGGCTTCCCCGCTGGCTTCTCCCACGAGGGTCGAGGCTTTGTGATGAAGGATGGTTCAGTCGTGGCCTGCCAGTGGATTGTGTTCATGTTGTTCGGCCTCGATAAAAATTGCGCTAGAATAATACAAGGAAAGTTAAAATATTTTGAAGATTTTCTATACCTATTCATTCAGGAATATAAATGTAGACAATGGATACTATAAATCAAATAAACTGAAATAAGATTAGTTGAACGCCTTCCCAAGTAATTTATTCTTTACTTTGATTTTGAATCTAAATCTATAGGCTAACTAAACGATGCGAATGTCATTGTCATTAACTACACGCATGAAAATCCACATATATATACAACTCAAAGGTGACTGACTGACTGACTAACTGACATAGTGATCAATCAACGCATAGCCCAAACCACTGGACTGAAATTTGGCATGCAGGTAGATGTTATGACGTAGGCATCCGCTAAGAAAGGATTTTTGAAAATTCACCCCCCAAGGGGGTAAAACGGGGGTGCAAAGTTAATATGAAACTTTTATTTTTTTAGTTAAATTGCACGCGGACGAAGTCGTGGGAATCAGCTAGTATTAAATATTTTTGATATATTTTACACAAACTAAATGTTTCAAATCTTGAAATATACAATATTTATTTAATAGTGGATAGAAATGATTTGCAAATGTTTACATCAACATTCACAAAAAACAAAAAGTAATAGTGCCATCTATTTATTTTCTTTCTATTTAATAACAATTCCAACATTCAAGGCACAAGCGACGACAAAAGTTTTGTATATTGACAATAGATGGCAGGAAAAGACATTTGTATATCAAACTTCAGAACTTTTCAAACAAAACTTGTCAATTAAATATCAGACTTAAGTTTGTTTCTAGTTAGGTTGAAATTGCATTAAAGAGACTCACCTGAGTTTATGCTGTTGTCAGCGTGCTGCTCCGATACGGCCATGGGCCTTGCACCAGATAATAAGCTAAGACTAGACGAAATCTTATTGTGGGGACTAGTTTCCGCGTCACTGTTCGGCCTATTTACATTTTGGTATTTATTTACACTGTTATAAGGTATTTTATTAACTATATCACTATTTTGTTCGCTACTTGAATCTAAATTTCCTAATGAAGGTAAGTTTAATTCTGGCGGCCGGTAGCTGTATGACGTTGGGGCGCCATCTATTGGTTTTGTCATGAACGACGGTCGCTGTGTTTGCCAGTTCGGCCGCGAGATGGTTTGTGTCGATGTCTCTGGTGCTTGTGTTGTAGTGTGCGCTGTACTAGATGGCGTTGAATACGGCTTTTCCGTGACTGTGACTGGTGGAAGGGGTTCTGCAAAATAATATTAATAGAATAAGAATCTAATATCCATATAAAGATATTAAAAAGAACATAATATTACATTGGCACTCTATAACTCTCATTTAATTTTACTTGTTATCACTAGATGGCATTATCTGTCTTAAATTGATAGTGATATAGGAGTGATACTTTGTATTTGGGAACTTAAAAATACATGCAGCCAAAAATCTTAGCAGGCAACCTCAGCGCTTTTTATAGAAAAGACCAAGGTGCTTATGGTTTTATAAGAAGCAACACCCCATTCTAATCCGTAACGCTTCGAATTGCGAATAGCTGAGCAGCTGAGGTGTAGAAGTCAAGGTGTGACTACATTGATGAAAGATATTTTCATTATTATATTTCAATTTCCACTTTGGGAAGGGGTCATGAAGTAGGTACCTATTTACGTCTGACAAATAACCTAACTTTGCCATAACATTCACCATGAACTGTCAGTATGTAATACTATCTATCAGCCTACCTTCCACATGCACAGGCTTGTCGGGCAGCCGGCAGCAGGACCCGAACATGAAGCCGTCGACACACACTCCTGCATGCTTGCCCCCCACTCGGTTGCACTCTTGTACCCACATGCACGCGCCGCGCGCACCGCCCGCCACGCACGATTTGCGCGACATCTGGTAACCTGTAAATAAAACAGATTTGAATAGAAGAATAACTGATAACTAAGATGAAGAATAAGTAGGTATAAATGAGCCTTTATTATAAGGCTACGGGTGCTTGCATGCTTAGGAATTCCAAAAGTCAGGAAAATATGTTTTAGAATAATAGTCAATGTTGAAGTGGATTTCCTCAAATATAAGAATGTTTACGAAAAGTTGTGCCGTTAATCGTTTTTAGCTTAAGTATCGTATAGGCCACATAAGTATAAAGCAATAAACTTTACCAAATGTCAGAAAACAGAAAAAAAAACACAATTTGTCCCCTTTTACTGTTACAACCTGAAGATTAAAAAAGCAAATAAGATTATTCAAATTCAAATTCAAATTCTTTTATTGTGTGTTACATGTAGAAAAAAAGATCTTATAGTTATTATAATAGTAGCACTGTAACATACCTGTAAGGTGTACAATATTTTATTACATTATTATTATTATAAACATTCTAACCGTTGTCCTAGTCACTCTTTGCATTAATCATATTATAAAAAATTAAAAACAAAAAAAAAAGAAGAGTATCATGCTTTAGTCAAATAATAACATTAGTCAAATTATACATTACAATTTAAACTCATACATTCAATAGTTAAACAAAATTCATTATCAATAATTCATCAATTAAACAAAATACATTAAACCAAGTTTTTGTCATTAAAAAAATCATTTATTGTGTAGTACGTTCTACCTATCAAGAATTCCTTAAGCTTAATTTTGAACAAATTAATAGCCGTAATACTTTTAATACGGTTTGGTAGTTTGTTATAAATTTTTACTCCCATTCCAAATATACTAGATCTAAATTTAATTGTTCTACACCTAATTCCAGATAGCTCATTTTTATGTCGTGCACTTCTTAGTGTTTCATATTTTCCTATATCGCTTTTTATCATTATTGCCGCTTCATAAATATATAATGAAGGCAAAGTTAAAATGTTTAACCTCCTAAACACTTCTTTGCATGAGTCAGTCTGTTTAAGTCCAGTTATACTTCTCACACATCTTTTTTGGGCTTTAAGAGCTTTTTCTCTATCAGGAGAATTTCCCCAAAATAGAATGCCATATTTCAGCGTGGACCCCACATATGCGTGGTAAGCGTTTAATAGTGCGCTCTCGTTTACGACTTTCCGTAGCATGTAAAGGGCATAGGACTGTTGGTATAATTTTTTGCAAATCTGATCTATATGTCTTTTCCAATTCAGGCCATGGTCAATATATATACCTAAGAATTTTGTGTTATCGACTTCTTGTATTATTTTACCATTATAACTTAGTTGTAGCTTTTTTCGTTTTGAATTTTTATTTGTAAATGTCATGTAATTTGTTTTGTAAAGATTGATTTTAAGATTATTACGAGTTAGCCAATTAATAATCGCTTCCAGTGATTTATTGATATTTGTCTCATATTCTTCGTCCTGGTCAGTAAAAATGGCTGTGCTATCATCTGCAAATAGTACCATTTGATGGTTTATAACTTTTGGGAGGTCATTTATATAAATTATAAATAAAAGAGGTCCAAGGATGCTTCCTTGGGGCACTCCATACTGGACTGTTCTTGGATCTGACATATAAATCTGTTCAAACTTTGTTTCATTTATTCGTGTTATTTGTGTTATTTGTGTTCTATTTGTTAAGTATGATTTTATAAGTTTTAGTGCATTTCCTCTTACTCCATATTTTTCTAGCTTAGCCATTAGTATTTGATGATCCACATAGTCGAAAGCTTTGGACATGTCCATAAAAATCGCGGTTAAATGTTGTTTGTTATCCAACCCTGTCATTATTGTCTTTATGAAATTAAATAATGCGTCACATGTAGATCTACGTATTCTGAATCCAAATTGTTCATTGGCAAATATGTTGTTTACCTCGAAGTAATTATAAAAGTTGTTATAAATAACCCGTTCGAAGATTTTGGCAATAACTGGTATTAAGGCAATCGGTCTGTAATTTCTCATCTCCTCTTTATCTTCTTTTTTAAATAATGGATTTATAATTGTAATTTTTAACTTTGAAGGGAAACCGCCCTGCTCAAGGCAAAGATTTATAATATGGCTCAGTATGGGAACAATGAGATGCGACACTCTTTTAATTATCTTTGTATGTATGCTGTCATAACCTGTACTGTTAGTGTTATTAAGCATTTTTATTATCTGGTTAACATCATGTGGATTTGTCGGTTTTAAAAAGATTGAATTGGAATTATTGTATGTCAGTGTGTTTAGAAAAGTGCTATTGTCCTTTTGTGTCGGCTTGATATCGTCAATAAAATAATTGTTAAATCCTCGCACTATTTCTTTCGGCGTTGTTACTATTTTATCGTTTATTCTTATTTGCCTAATATTCTCTTTTGGTGTTACGGTCTTATAATTATTTATAATTTTCCATATTGCTTTGCTTTTGTTAGTTGCTGAGTTTATAAAATAATTGTTTTGTGATCTTTGAGTTTTTTTGATAATTGTTCTTAGTCTCTTCGCATATTCTTTAAAGTATATTTTATCTTTGGGATTTGAATTTAGTCGATACTTCCACAATAATTGACGTTTACGTTTAGAGCATGACCTAATACCTTTACTTAACCATTTAGGCCTCTTAGAAATAGGTATTTATATTTTGATGCTAGGAAAACACAAATCGTAAAATAGCTTAAATGAATCATGGAATTCATTGTAAGCGGTTTCGGGGTCATTACGGGTTACGGGGTTTTAATACAGTTTATAAATTTTATAATATTTTCTTCACAATAGCAACAATTAGTTTTAAACCAATGTGTAATAAGGTAGCTCTTTTTTACTGGGCATTGTAACAATTGTGCTGAAT
Organism: Craniophora ligustri; assembly: GCA_905163465.1. NCBI lineage: Eukaryota > Metazoa > Arthropoda > Insecta > Lepidoptera > Noctuidae > Craniophora > Craniophora ligustri. Next base: position 3,132,203 of record LR990963.1, read on the forward strand.
GATCAGAAAGTGAAAGTTCTAGAACAGTGGATTTTGCTCCTCTTATATTATGGGCTATGTTGTCTATACAAGTCATGCTGCTTAATCTGGTTGGTTGATTTATTGTTAATTTCAAGTTGTAACTTGCAAGTGCTTGTTCAAATTGTTCGGATACGTTATTTCTTTCTAATCTATTAATATTAAAGTCACCACACAATATAACTTTTTTTTTTGAGTAACATATATTGTTCAGTAGATTCATTAGCGCAGTGAAAAATAGGTCAATTTGGTCCTTTTTGTTTCTAGGTGGTCGATAAACGCATATATCAAAATTATAATATAAAATATTCGCTGTGGTCAGTCACTGAATTCATAAAACTGTTTATTAATTTCATGATATCATCCAAAGAAACATAACAACAACTAAATAACGAAATATAATCTGTAAGAATTACCTACAAGCGATCAAAAGATTCTATCATCATTGACATAGCAAAAGCTTCTTGTAGGGACTGTGACAAGTAAGACCCTACCGCAAGGATTACAGAAAAAAAACATGTTTCGTTAATTAACTCGAGGCCACATCCCAAGAATAATTGACCCGGAAAAACTTGGTTGGACCCAAAACCCCGTATCAAAAGGGAAGGACCTCAAATATACAGAGAATAGATCGATATTTGAAGGGACACAAATAGAACCTTTACAAAAACAGCAAAATTGGCAAGAACATTTTTTGATCTGTGAAAATTTACAGCTTCAGAAGATCATTTAGAAGTCTAAATGATCTTGATGAGGTTGCCAAGTAGACGAAATTTGACATTCGAAAACTCATAGATTCTATTACATCTAAAACCAACTATAAAATTGCAGCAGGATTCGTTTGGAGTTAGTTCAGTATAAATCAGACTGTCAATATTAGGTAATAAGAATATAGGGTAGCTGGTAAAAAAATACCTATAACTTAAAGACAACCAACACATGCATTGATGCTGGAGGATCAAGATCCGAAACGCCGGGATGTAATTATGTCAACATACTGCGATAAATGCCACAAAAAGATTTTTTTATTTCGATGTCTGATGTTTCATAAAAGTAAAAAAGAGAATTGGTTGACAGAGGAGAAAAATGTACTGACCTGTTTTGCCTGTACCTATTTAGAAAATAGAATATATCAATTCTTATTCAATCCTCCATTTGAAAAGCGCTTTCCTCAGCCGATTGAAATTATAATTCTCATTACTAAGCAGAAAGGTAGTGCGAGTCAAACATAACATTATGCTTACCGTTAACATCGCCTAACTAAATGCATTGTCTATTTTCCATTTCGCGAAAGATTCTATTTATTGCTTGCTGAAGTATGGACAATCTAATCTGCAAGTCGCTGGCACGTTTCTGTACCACCCATTGTTATAAATCATATACAGGGCGAGAGGGGTAGTGCCAATAAATTGACTAGTGGTGGACTACAAACGGCTCGCCGAAGGCGGAATTTGATCCATCTATGTAATGTTAATATGAAGCTGGATTGGCAGAATGCCTAGTGGGTTAGGTTTTTGGCTGTAAAACAGTCAATGATAGTTGTGTTCTATTTGAATATTTACCACTATTAAAGAATTGTAATACTGTCGCGTAAAAATAATTGGAAACTTTCGAATGCCAATTCATTCTAGCATGTTCTACATTATTCTTCTTCCAGGGAGTTTTACCACATTTACGGTTCTCAGTCCTTAACTAGTCAAATATTTTACATAGAGACGAGACTGACCCGAGTTTTTCATAATTTGATCTTTGCGAAGTATGACATCAAACTCCAGACCTGTTATATTTCACTATAATAATGACATTAAAGCTAGAAATTATTTAATGACCGTAAAGTTAATGGACACAACCTAACCAGTGCTTCGTATCGCTTGTCTAAAATTAAATTGAACGCCTAAAACTTCTCTAACGCGTAAATTCAAAGCTCCAATACATATGGCAAAGCTTCAAGCCATATTTTAGTCAAAAGTTATAACAAGACTGAATAAGAAATGACTGAATATTAGCCTGTCCTCTGTAAGCAACGGTAATCCCTCCCGACTTATGGGTCACAAGTCACGAGAACTTGGGCGGAATAATAAACAGACGGCATGATTACTCTGTGTTTTTCTTTTATCCCTAAATCAACATCCTTCTTTGTTCCTGCCATAAAAGAGGAGTATGTATTACACGTCATTATGAATCAAGCTTTCAAGTATTTTGGGTCCATTCCCTTTTCTTTTAAGAGATCAAGTTTTTTGTGTTCACAAAAGGGACTTGGGTCATCGTATTAAAGGTATATACTACAACCATTCCCTCTTAAGAGCGGACGTATAACTTCCACTATGGAGTGACTTACCTTGGGTCACCCAAAGTTATCTAGACTCCGACTTCAGATAAGTCAGTACAAAAAAATGTGCAAGTAGGTAATGCTGAAAAAGTTTTTTAGCGCCAATAGAATTTGATATAAAAATTATATAAAAGTGATCATAAATAATATGGACAGACTACTAGTTGCGATCATTAGAAGGGAGCGGGCATCATATTATGGATTATTACCTATGGCTGTCCTTTGGTTGTGTAATGTCTTTTAGCTGGTATGATGACAATGCTGCTGGTAGAAGATAATCAGAACCTAATAACAAACGATGTACTAATTGAAACGAATCGTGTTGTATTACTGCTAAGTAATACTTGTTAAATGACTAACATTATTAAAGCAAACTAGTTTAGAGAAATAACAGGCTTACTTACGTGATGCTTATAATTTCATTGTAATCAGAAGCAGAAGTATTGAAAGCTAAAGTAGTTTTGTTTTCAACTTTAAATAGGAAATCAATATTTTTGCAACATAATTAAACTTCACTGTCTCATCTATGTTTGTACAACGACGTCTATTCGCGTTTTTACCAAAATTCGTTGACCTCCATTAAGAAGCATGTTCAAGTTCAGTCCAGTCATCCAGGTTTTAAGACTTATTACTAGGCACTTAGAAGCATTATCGTGTTCAAATTTGATGGTCGCTTGTTGTCTACAAAACAACAGGTCCGTACGTAGTCTTTTTTTTAGTACGCGCATTTTATGTCGCATTTTTAGTATCGAATACGGCTGAAATTACTACGCTATTATCAAAAGGTCTCTATTAGGTACTACGTAGAAATCTGTGTATATTATGGAGACCTACATTGCGAAAAACCTTCCTAATTTACTAACGTTTGCTAGCGGCTCCTGAACCACCTATGTATACTCTTGAAACTGTGCAATAGAGTTGGCAACGACGCTCATTGCTGTCATATAATTGACTGTTAAAATTATCATTTATTGTTATAAATATGTTATACTTATAATTTATTGCATCGTTAATCAACGTTTTTATTTAACACAGCAATATTTCACAATCCAGTTTTATAGCAAAATTTACAACGGCCAATACTCTACACTTTTATATTACTGTTATTGTTTCATAATTGATGTCATCAAGTCCGCACGTAACTATAATACGATTATTCGCTGAATCAAATAGATTATCATCAGATTATCTAGCAGTCGTGGTACTGTAATGTTCATTTGTAATGGTCTAACAGCCAGTCGCTACTTGTACTTACTCGATGATATATTATGTTACAGCTTAGCACTAAGCAGTGTTCTTGTTGCTTCTTGTAATTTGGTCTGTTGCTGTTGGATTAAATTGTATTATTTTGTTGTTAATCCTAAGCCTAGCCGCATAGGTATTATTATTTCTATTAATGAAATAATGATAATTTGAATACAAGTAATATTTATCTAGCTTAAACTCAGTCTGAAGTTAGGTTACTATATTATTATAAGCAGTAAAATATTGGAACACGGAGATAATATCATTGCATACTTCAGACCATTCAGTGAGAGAAGGGTAATAAGCAGTAGAACATCATCTTTCTTGAAAAACTCAAATAATTCTGTTTGAGAGTACTACCTCGTACACAAAATCAACAGATTTTTTAGAGTATATAAATTTACTAAAATAAGTTGCTTAAAATCTAATATATAAAATTCTCGTGTCACAGTTTTCGTTGCCATACTCCTCCGAAACGGCTTGACCGATTATGATGAAATTTTTTGTGCTTATCCGGTATCTATGAGAATCGGCCAACATCTATTTTTCATCCCCCTAAAAGTTAGGGGTAGTCCACCAACCCCTATAATGTGGCAAAACAACGTTTGCTGGGTCAGCTAGTATCAAAATATAATTTCAGGAGCTCACATAATTACATATTGTAAACCAAAATGTCTGAATTTCAAAAGAGGCTTAACTATAACTCTCTATGTTTTCTTCAATAAGTTTTCTTGTTAATTATGAAATGCGTCCGCATTTTACATTATGTATCTTTAGTATTAGATTTATTAATATATCTAACACTAATACGAACAACAATTATAAATTTATCAATTGTTGAATTCTTCATATATTATACATAAAGTACTATATTAAAATCTTATTCGTACATAGAATTTTCTTCTATTGTGGTCTAAGAAATTCTATTAAACCTTCCATTGAAATGTAAGACTGGCTGCTTCAGGCGGAATGAAGAGCCTGTGAGAAACGCCCACTGGTAAAGAATGGCATTCTATTCACCAAATTGTTTCAGTGACCTGGCGAGTACAACAGTATACTATGAACTGAACTTTCCGACCAATCTTCAAGTTAAGAAACATAATATAGAACAAAGAAATGCAAGGGAGAGAGCTGTGGTAGCCTAGCGGTGTGACCAGTGGACTGAGACGTCAAATGTCTCGAGTCCGAACCCAAGGCACGCACCATTGACTTTTCGGAAGTTATGTGCGTATTTATCACAAGCTCAACGGTGAAGGAAAACATCGGGAGGAAACGTGCATACTTGAGAGATTTGTCTTGATGGCATGTGAAGTCTGCCAACCCGCAGTAAGCTAGCGTAGTGGACTATAGCCTCATCCCTCTCAAATGAGAGGACACCCGTGCCCAGCAGTGGGACGTTAATGGGTTGATGATGATGAGTCTTATTGGGATTTTCTTAAGAATTCTCAGTAGCACTCGGAGCTTGTATTTATGCCCGGTTGATAGGAATAGGCTCGCCTATTATTGTATGGGACATCAAATAAACCTGCGAAATGAAGGTGTGTATTAGTACACCTCTGCCTAACCCTTCGAGGACAACAGGCGTGATGATAAATGTAAGCAAATATAATACCAAAAATGTGTTCTTTAAGTTTCATTTTGCCTTGAACTGCAAATTTATTTACTCTCATCGTGTTTCTTGTACTACGCCTTTCATCATAGATTTGTATTTCAAGTCGTATTTTGTTAAGCGTTGCATTTTCATCGAGAAATAATTTTCTAGTGGCGATAAATTGCAAGAAATATATTGTAAGTTAGTGCTTGGAGACTGGCTACCGGTTTGTGGCGGTATGGTTTAAGGGTTAAATTTGATACGGAGAGAGGATTTTTATGATTGATGGCTTTTTATCCCCTGAAGCAAAAAAGAGGGACGTTATGAGTTTGACATAATATATAATAAAAGGGAATAGGGATTACAGACATACAATAACAGATATGTCTATTGTAGCTTTAAAGTGGATGTACGTATTCTGGTTTTCCTTTTTTGTGACTAAATATAGGTAGATTAATTCTCGAAGTCGCGGGCAAAAGATATTTTAATTATATTTTTAACTGCCTCGTTGGTCTAGTGGTTGAACACTGCCGAGCAAGAGGTCCTGGGTTCGATTCCCAGGTCGAGCAAAGTGTTATTGGGTTTTTCTGTGAAATTCTCAGTAGTAGCTCGTAGATTGGATTCTTGTCCGGTTAATGGCAATAGGCTCGCCCCCTATTACATGGGACCTAAAACATACCGCAAAACGTGGGTGTACACCTCTGCCTAACCTTTTAAATTAAATTGTAGTTTTTATCTTCAAAGTAATTTTAATACATTTCTAAACAAATAGTATTATATTATTACACCCGATCAAATTCAGAGCTACTGAATTATATCTTTTTTTTATTGCTATAAGGGGGCAAACGAGCTAGCGGCTCACCTGATGATAGGTGATCACCGCCGCCCATGGACATTTGCAACACCTGAAGACTTGCAAATGCGTTGCACACCCCTGCAGAAACCGATTTGGTTTCTTAAAATAGAGAATTACTAAACTGACAGCAAATGGAATGCCCATGCTTTCAGAATAGTCACTCCCAAACGAGCTCTGGTAACCTTACTCACTCGCAGAAAGACAACTATTGTTGATTCACTGCGGTCTTCTGTAAGGCGGAGGTACTTCCCCAGTCGGGCGGCTCAATTTGAGCGAGAAATCTCGCTATGCCCTACCTCCTACAAAAAATATCTGACAAGTAATTGTAAATACTGTCTCATTGGTTAATGGTATTGTACCCTTAAGTTAACGATTCGACTGCCAGGTTAAGTATAATTTGTAGATCAGATCATATTATCATAATGTACAAAATATTGTTTACTCTTATGTCATAAGGTAAATCTTTATTATTTATTTAATTCAACCTCACTACTATGAATAAACACTTTATTTTTTTACCGTTACAGTTCATTCAATTTTCCCTCGTTCAAAGTTTCGCTGGAAAATAATTCAATTTTGAATTAAGCTCACCTTTATACTCAACATGTTAAATGTAGGTCAATAATTCTTTGCTGCTGTGTATTTACAGTGATTAACTAAAGAAAATTAATAATGGCTAACACAACTACAAAACATTATAAATAAACAAAGATGGCCGACAAACGCAGGTGTCGTTTATCACATCAGTAATTAAGGCAAGGGAAACTGTGTCGACAGCCAACTTTAATTTATTATTTATTTATGTTAAGATCTGCTTATTTACGAGTTGTTTATATACTTATCTTGTGAGTTTTGATATCTAGATTTTTTTAAAGAAGCAGGGTATAAGAAGATTTCCCCGACTGGGGAGGTACCTACGCCTTACGGAAGACCGCGTTGAAACAACAACAGTTGTGTTTCTACGAGTGAGCTCGTTAGGGGAGTAACTATTCTGACAGCGTGGAAATCCCATATGCTGTTCTGTTTCTTAATATAGGTGAGTTAGCCGTTAGTAGCCTATATTAGCCTATTTAAAAAAAACCTCATACAGTTTTTACAGGGTCAGTCACACCAGACTCCAGGTGCTGCAAATGGAATTTTGCAGCACCTGGTGTCCACCAAGGCTACGGTTACTGCTTACCATCAGGCAGGCAGTATGTTTTTTTGCCAACCTCGTAACGCATTTTTTTATACTAGTGTGTTCCTTTGCATCTTAGGAGCCTGTGGGAACTCGTAATAAAACTACTTTAAAATGGACTGAATTTGACAATGAAATATAACTTAATAACACTATGACATGATAAGAATTACTGTGAAGCTTTTCAAAGTTACGTGCGTATTTATCACATGCTCAAACGGTGATGGGCAACATCGTGAATCGGCCATCTGAAGTTTGTAAAACTACACTAGGCTAGCGTGGTAGACTATAACCTAATCTCTCTTAAATGTCCACGCCCAACAGTGGGATAATAATCAGGTGGATGATGTATTATGATTTGAATTTCATTAGTTTTTATCTAGATTTATATATCCTACTTTAAAATGAAAACTTTCTACAATTATTTCAATTTCGCATCATAATCCCATTATTGGCAAAAATCAACTCTCTTTAATATCCAAGTCTCGATTTCCCTGTACATTTCGTTGTAAAATCGTATCCTATTCAGTTCTATTCAATCTCTTTTCCTGCAGGATGTCATTCCCTGTAGTATTCCTACTGTATTCCCGAGCGGAAGCCCATTTGGCGCCGACATTATGTCTAGCGCAGTGATGCTCAAAATTACCTCTGCTTCAGAGTTTGTTCGTGTCGCAAGTTTTTATTTTGATTTGAAATACAAAATAAACCTCATAATAGTTTTAATCGAATTGGTCCCTTATCTTATATATAAAATTCTCGTATCACAATGTTCTTTCCCGTACTCCTCCGAAACGGCTTGACCGATTCTCATGAAATTTTGTGAGCACATTGAGTAGGTCTGAGAATCGGCCAACATCTATTTTTAAAACCCCTATAATGTGGCAAAACAACGTTTGCTGTTTCAGCTAGTAACTGTATATATTTTAAAATACGTATAAATGAATCTGAAAACGCTGGGCACAGGTCTCCTCTTATTTGAGAGGGATTATGCTATAATCCACCGCGCTAGCCTACTGCGGGTTGGCAGACTTCACAAGCCATTGAGAAAATCTCTCAAGCATGCAGGTTTCCTCGCGATGTTTTCCTTCACCGTTTGAGCATGTGATTAATATGCACATAACTTCCGAAAAAGCAGTGGTGCGTGCCAAATTCATTTATCATTTCATTAATATGCCAGTAAATATCATACTCGAAACTGTGATAAGTATAGTAAGTAAGCTAATAAAAGTTTGAGCACCGCTGTACATAAGGATGCGTTTATTTTCTTTGCACTGACAATTTGCTTTTGTTCACTTCCTAGCTCTGATTTTCCTGTCAGATACGGAGCAACATTCACACTTACTGTTTTTAAAAAAGAATAAAGAATTAGGCCATTCCGTTCGTGTATTATTTTTATCTTTTATATCCTTTATAGTTTGTTGTTTTGATTTTCTTCCGTGATTTATTTAGAAGTTTAGTACAACTTTAATGAATGGCTGAGTTATACTTCTGTGCATGGGAGTTCGATTCCTGCACAGATCAAATGTTTTAATGACCCGGGGTTAGCTATTAAGGGTTTTGGATTTGTGTACATGAAAAATTCTTTTTGTAGATATACCAAGAAATATTTTAAATGAAAAGGTAAAAAATATAGTTTATTCAACGCTAAATTTTTCACAGAGAAAATACGAAACACAAAGAAAGCCAAGTAACATCTCCTAAAGATAAATCGAAAGGTCACGAAATATAGCCGGGTCCGAGAGGCTTTTATCATAAAATGTATCGCAAGGAAAAACCCAAAGAAAATAGCCTTATAATATACGTGTAACTTTTACAAAGACTTCACAGGAAATAATGAACCGTAAACATCAAGTTTTTATTCAGTATCAACTCAAAAATCCGTTGAAATATTTAACATTTCTATCATCCCTGTGACGACTTCAATAACGTCCACATTACTGAAACCATTGGACACCGAATTCAACTTCTTTTAGTCAGGCCGAAATTAAATTACAAATATAAACTTTATTGCTCCAGTTTAAAGTTCAAAATGTGATTGATTTGTGTCGTGTCATTTAAGGCAAAACTCGTTCCCTTGTCGCGCTTGATTTATGAATGAACACGAGAGGAATAACCGTTGATTCCCTTTGGACTCGAACTTTCCCTTTCAAATGGTTACGTGACTTGTATCGTAACGGAAATTCACGTCCATTGGCGCGAGTAAATCAATGTTTTGTTTATAATATAGGATGTAAGCAGCAATGAATTTCGAATGTTGTGGAATAGTCGATTGTCTTGGGACGTGGGTGTTTGAATAATCATGAGGTAATATGAATGGGGCCTGAATAATGTAGGGCGAAGGTTGTGTTGGTGCTCAGGGGACAGGCTTTTTAATCGTATTTGAATAGAAATGTAGAAAAGCTATTAATTTTCCTTTTGATTAAAAATAACAACAGCGGTACGTGTGTTTGAATCGGTAAGCCGATTTATTTGTATTAATATTCTCTTTGATGAAATTTAGATTATGAATTGAAGAATGTTTATTTTAATTACATTTCCAATATGTACAACCCTTCACTGATTAATCAGTTTCACACACAGTCGAGAAAATCTCTCAAGTATTCCTATTCATATTCACATTCATGTTTTGGCAATCATGTTGTTTACAGAGATGGTAAATACATATTGTTAAAAGATTGACTCCGTTGGGGCACAGCAATTACTTAACATTAAATTATAGGTACATGTAAAAATTAAATTAAATTATTTTTTTATAACTGTGCTAACAGAATTTATATAAAGCTTATGACTAATAGTATATTTTAGATACCAGAATTATCAAAGGTAATTAATATCGCTTTTTTTACTGCTATAGTAAAAATAATTAGCACAAGCAAAGAAAAATTATAAAATGTCTCTCAACATCGTTCCCTCGCGAAGCTGAAGATAGATTGCTTGTGATGATACGTAATTTCGAAACCAGATGATAGTCGATAACGCCTTGGTAGCATCGATAAATCGAGTGATTAAATAAGAAAACTTTTTCCCAAGAAAACTGTCGATTAAAATCAGAAAGTCAACTTCACACGATAAATTTTCTAATTATACCGTGTTTTGATGTTCAAAACACATACTCTTAGTACGTGTTTCGAACATTTTATTTCGGCTGCGAATCATGGAGATTTCACTAGATTTGTTGAGAATACGACGACCCAATTACCTACCGCATCGGCAGCCAAGACTGCCTTCTGTTGTATGGGTCTCTGGTTCGGATCCCGGTAGGGACAAATGTATGCGTGATGAGCATGAACTTTTATAACTGACACATGGACTTATACATATGTGTATGTATTTTAAAAAAACGTAAGTCTTCTCGTAATACAAGCCTTGTTGCTTAGCTCGTAGCTAGATGGCGCTGTGTAATAAAGTCTGGATATATTTATTTAATATTAACAATATCCAAGCGAGAATTTGTATTAAATAATTATATACTTTATGTACAACCCTATACACATACATAAGAATTGATAGTGACAATAATTTTAATGCCAAGCTTACAAACACAGAAACACTAATATTAATACCTGCCAACTACATTAGCAAAATAACGTTTTTACACGTGCTTGTGTGTGCGTAAATAGCTAGGGATGGCACAGTTGTTTTTTTGTGTATATATTTATATTTGTGTGCGTTATCTTGATCCCGTTCATTGGCGTCTTTATTTTTGTAATGACGAACACTACTATTAAAACGCGGGGTGTTGTGGGGTATTTAATATTAGAGAGGGGCTTAGGTTGGCGTTCTGTAGGTAAGTAGTATACTCGTTATTTTGTGCCCTTGTTCCTTACAAGAGTAAAATTGTATGTGAGTCCACTATTCTGACCTATTTTATTGGTAAATTTGTCTAAGTCAACCTGCATAAACAAATTGAAATGGCCTGAACTGATTCGAGAAAAGTATGGTACGACCGTGCCGCTTTTTTGCTCGACTCGGCGGGGGCACTGGCGTGCCCCTAGATTTGTAATGTTAGATTTGGTCCCGCCGGGGTTGTGGTGCATGCTTTTGCGAATCCCATGGCCACTAGGGTTGCTGGCGTTGATGGGTGCGGTTTTTTAGTCAATAAACGCTCAAATAGGATCCAACACACCTCGTCACCTCCCCAGGCGGCTTGACGGTCCGTAAAGGATTATCCGTACTTAAAAAAAAGGTTAGATTTTGTAGGTCCAGTGGTTAGAAGGTTTTCGATAGGAGGTCTAATGAGTCATATCTAGAAAGTAGGGTCCAATCATGAAGGTCCAGTGGGTACAAGACCAATTAAAGCACGTAACTGATAATCAAAACACATTATGACGAGATTAAAAATAAATACTTTGTTATTTTCTTTTTGATTTCCTTATACACAACCCTAGCTAAGAAAGCAATACATGCACAAACGACCATCTTAAGATACCTTTTATCTCTGCGATCAACGTTGGCGGGCTGCAATTACACCATTAGAACTAAGACTAGTTCTTAATAGCCCGTTTTAGTTAAATTACAAGACTGTTTACAGAAATAATTAGCAGAAAACTTGTGTTCAGTGTTTTATACCGGTGACCTTTGGCTGTAGATCAATGCACCTCTGACTATCCATTTAGCGGATGCGTGAAGATATGTTATATCGTTTATGGATAACTTCCTCGTATGTGCAACCGCTGAGCAAGAGGTCTTCGGTTCGATTCCCAGGTCGAGCAGTGTTATTAAGATATTCTATTCAATTCTCAGTAGCAGCTCTGGTTTTGGATTCGTGCCCGGTTGATCGGAATAGGCTCGCCCCCTATTACATGGCCACTAAAACGTACCGACTTAATATGGGTGTACATTAGTACACCTCTGCCTTACCTTTCGGGGACGACAGGCGTGATAATGATGGTTTGTTTCTAGATCAAGGCTGTGTACTATGTCAGTCAGCACTTACATTAATTAGAATCATTAGCACAAAGGAAAATAAAGTACATCGTCAACGTAACAAAATACTACAATACAAGAGAATAAATGAGAAACATACGAAATGATAGTAATTTTCTTTTATTGTATACGCTTCCATCTATTTCTACATCAGGCAAACATTGTCATCATAACATAATGACATTACTTCATATACCAAATAGGTCCTATTTTCAAAACACAACGCATACAAAAATTGCTTAATAATTTTGAGCTCCGAAAATATTGTGGAATATTAGACCGTGAAATTCAACCTTAATAGCGTGCTTTTTTTTCTTATTTCCTTTGTTTTTTAAAAACAATAGGGTGTGATGTAAACCTTTTGAAACTTTGTCTGTGTTTATTTATTTATGTATCATTATGAAGGTAAAAAGCGGGGACAATGGAGACCGGCTGCCGTTGTTTTGTAGGCTATTTTTGTTATGTAATATGTCAGAGAATTTGTCAGAATATGTCTGTTCCATATTTTTTTGGTAACGTTTTGTTGTGTTGTGACGACAAATTGGGTGAATTCTAAACATTTTCAATCCTCATACAACGTGCAAATTCACGCACTCTTTTAACTTGTAATTTATTAGTTAATGCCATTCATTATCACTTTTCGAAATCATATGCGTATTAATGAGTTGAAGCGGGGAGAGAAAATCTTGCCAGGAAATCTGTTTTTATTGGCAGCGTTTCTAAAACAGCATGGTGGCATTATAACCTAACCTATTTCTAATTAAGAGGTGACACGTGCACAACATTGTGACAATCCATAGTTACATCATCATCAACCCATTATTGTCCCACTGCTGGGCACGGATCTCCTCTCATTTGAGAAGGATTAGGCTATAGTCCACCACGCTAGTTTACTTCAGATTTGTAGACTTCACATGCCATCGAGAAAATCTCTCAAGCATGCAGGTTACCTCACGACGTTTCGCTTTACCATTTGAGCACGTAATAAATACGCACATAAGTTCCGAAAATTCAGTGGAGCGTGCCTTGGGTTTGAACTCGAGACCACAAGCCTCACCACTAGGCAATTCACAGCTTTTTAAAGCTGAAAAAATTCATACTTTGCAGTTGATAAAAAAATCATCTACTAACCACGTAAACATTATATATACATGCTATAACAAAACTAATAGTAGAAACAACGACTGACCAATCCCAAGCACTTATTGCGACGTATCAAAACAGTGAATAGCTTCCACATATTGTTATACACACGGAACGTATGATATCTCCCTATTGTTTGCACAAATGAGTTAACTTCTTGTATGTTATGTAAAGCGGAAACAGTGTCTCGTTAGGAAAGTTATACTGCGAGTGGATGAACAACTGTTTCAAAGGAATACATTTTAGAATAACTTATCAAAAGCAATCACAATACATACTCATTATTAGTATATTAGTGTATTACATATCTACAGTACTAAAAACTTTAATAATTCAGAAGCAAAGGAGTAGCGTTTGCTAAATATAACGCACAGCGTTATAAACACGCTATGTACACAATTATAACCCTTTGAAAACCAATTTTATCTGGAACTAAACCTGACTTAAAATCGAAACTATAGCTATATCTGAATAAGTATACACAACCAACCGATACATTAACTCCTAAGTTACTACTTCTTTAAGAGCAACAATTAATTACCGAAGCAAATAAAACCAAAGGAAATACCCCTGTGTAATGGATCGTAACGTTACGAGCCAAAAAACTTTTGTGCGCAAAATTAATGTAACGACTTGAGTTACTGTTATTGTTTTACTGGCATATCGCCATAGAGAATAAACAGAAGAACGTTTAAAAAAGTATTTATGGCAATTTATGGATAACGGAAATAATTTCGAATATTAGACAAACTATTATAACGGATTCTTGAATTATTATATTTTAACGGATTGAATTCTGAAATTTTAGAGAATTTAGAGAATTTCCTAGCAAATCCCAATAACACTGGGAATCAAAGCCAGAACCTCTTGATCAGCAGTCGCACTGTACATACGACCACTCGACCAACGAGGCAGTTCACATCCCATCTCAGTATTAATATTTATTTAAAAAAACAAAACACGAGGCAACATTTCTTTATCGGAATTAGAAGCCGGTGTGCAAAATGTATTCAATTACTAAATGATTCGATTCGTACCCGAGAACATTACCTATTGAAGTAAATAAACAAATTATTGACATTCTCCTACAATTTTCGCTGTGATGTTATTGACAGAGTAATCAACTATGCCTGTAACGTCCCAGCCAGAATAATATGCCACTCCGACTTTTGTGTTGAAATGGAAAAAAATAATTTTGCTTTCATTTTTGTGGCACAAATCGTAATAATGAAGTCCTAGTGCAATTATTGCCATATTAGAATAACGCTATGAAAAAAAGCGTAATAACGCTGAAAGTGTATAGTATATTCAGAATAGATTTTAGAACTACGGCACAAAATCGCCAGATTAAAAATTTTACTTAAAAAAAAATATTTACGTAATTGCTAAATAACTTAATTTTCTAACTATTAACCCCGCAGTTAGAAACGGAACACTGCGAAAGCAACAAGATATAAGTAATTATCAAAACACATGTAGCGCCAATAAAATAAGCTAATTGTTTTCATAACCGTTAAAATAACTGTTTAATACGTCGCGTCGCAGGATCGCGTAGCAGGACTAGGGTTGATAAGTCATCCGGAAGATTAAATTTTAATGGACATATTAGGTATTTCTTGGCTTACTTGGATTTAATATACAGATGACCTGGAATGCGCAGCGGTGTTAAAAGCTGCCTTCTGCTGCAAGGGTACCAAATTCGAATTCCGGTCGGGGCAAATGTTTGTATGATGAGTATGAACGTCTGTACCTCAGTCATGTACCTATATAATTCTGTAGTTTCTGTCTACCCTCGTGGGAAAAAGGCTTAAGTGTATGAATGTCATGTATGTCATGTATGTATGTATAATTTATAAAAAAATATCTATGTAGTGGATCAACCATCTAGTATCCATAAGACAAGCCTCATTGCTAATACTAATATTGGCATTAGCTCGAAACTAACATTGGCATTCATTCATTCACATTGTGTACTAACATCTGGATATATGTATTTAAAGTAACAAGGTCTAAGTAATTATCAAAACACATGTAGCGTCAATAAAATAGCTAATTGTTTTCATAACCGTTAAAATAACTGTTTAAATCGTCGCGTCGCAGGATCGCGTAGCAGGACCAGGGTTGATAAGTCATCCGGAAGATTAAATATGAATGGACAGATTAATTTTGAGACCTTTTAACCTTAAACTTTTATTTACCTCGTAAAAACCTACCTTAGGTTTATGACAATTTTGTATCATTTTATTAATGAACTGGTAAGGGTCACTGGGAATTTATTGGAAATAATCTTATATATAAAAATCTCGTGTTACGGTGTTTGTCGCTGAACTCCTCCGAAATGGCTCGATGGATTATTATAAAATTGTGTATTTATATTTGGTAGGTATGAGAATCGGTCGTAGGCAATTTTTTACACCCCTAGAACTTAAGGATGTCCATCATTAGATATTTATTTCTTATTTTTTTGTATTTTTTTATGATTAGGCATAAAAAATATATATAACCCTAAATTTTCAGATAGTGTTTCAATTATGTTTGTAGTACAACGACTGGAAGTCCAATTTGGGGGCAATTCATTAATTTATCCACGTCCTTGGATTTGAGTCAAAATAAATGTAATAAACTCTACTTTAGGTCTGATTTTGTTTAATTTAAACTAATTTGCTGAACAGAATTAATTGATTATCAAGTTATCCAAATAATATTCCGTCTTCAAAGAATTGTTCTTAATTCTAATCTTCAAATTCTAACGTTAACATGTATTTTACATAGTTACATACCTAATTGTAAATAATTTACAATTGAAACACACGTGGAATATTGATAGTGCCAGCTTCCGCATTTTTTTTTTATGGTGATGAGGGAGCAAACGAGCAAGCGGCTCACCTGATGGTATGTGATGACCGCCGCCCATGGACATTTGCAACACCAGAGGCTTGCAAATGCATTGCAAAACCCCTTAGAAACCGTTCAGGTTTCTTAAAATAGGGAGTTGCTGAACTGACAGCAAACGGAATTCCCATGCTGTCAGAATAGTCACTCCCCCAATGAGCTCTGGTAACCTTACTCACTCGTAGAAAGACAACTATTGTTGATTGATCCACTGCGGTCTTCTGTAAGTATATGTGCATATTCCTTATTATCTTTTTTCGTGTTACTTTGGTGACAAACAGATAAAGCGACTCTTATTTAAGTTACTAGCGACATACACAATAGCAGTTTGAAGATACTATATACTATTGCTTTAATATACGAACGTAAATTCAAACGTATTTAACGGTAACACTGCCGACGACCGACTGCTCTGACGACCCAATTAGTCCAGCGTTTGTTAACATTGCCTTCTGTGCTATAGGTCCCGGGTTCCAATCCTGGTAGGGTCAAATGTTTGTGTGATGAGCATAAACATTTGTATCCGAATCATGGTCTATGTATAATATATACGTATGTTAAAAAAAAAGTAGGTATATATGTAGTATGTCAATTATCAACCAACTAGTATCCGTAACACAAGCCTCGTTGCTTACCACGGAACTAATTGGCACTGTGTTATAATGTCCAGAAATATTTATTTATTTATTTACTGCGCCGTAGATTCCAAAGCTCAGAAAACGGCATTTTACCACGGGATGCAACAGCATGCAATGGGAGGTGTTGACGTGCGACGGTATACGTCAGAGTAAGATATCTTATGATCTCTAAACAAGCGCAAGAAGCCACCGGTGGCCTCTTGGCATGCTGTAGCATCCAGTCGGCCACAAATCATCAGTGTACACTAGCAGCATATCCACCGCCTAGATGCCCATCCCCGCGCCGTCCGCCGGTGTACGCTAGCCTTTAATTGCTAATAATCATTGGCCCATTAATTCTACTGCTCGTATTACCCTTCGAGCCGGAATGCAGTAATGTTACAACACAACTGCTTAGCAACATAACAATGCAGTACAATTCAGTTGTACGATTTCAGACGTAATCTGAAAAAAAAAATTGTTATTTTGTGATTAGTAATTAGGTAAAGTACTTTAGACATTTTTTTTCTCTACAGTTATCAAATCGTGTACGCCAAAAACTTTATGGCAAAGTGTGATGCGTGAAAAAACTAAATTTTAATCATTTAAAAACTTATTGCAATCTTATGTTTGAAGCATATAAAGACCATTTAATTTATTCAACAAATTAGCTTAAAATTTGTTCGTAAAAATGGCTGTTATTGGTAACCACTCCTTCATTCTCTGATTTGGAAAATAATTACGGGTCTTCCCAAGTGGTAACCCTGTTTACAACATGCCCAGAGAACTGCTTTAGCTATTTCTTGACTGGTCGTGCTCATAACTTTAATGCGTCAAAACCAGTAGCTATTAAGATCCTTGATACCGTTGAATACCAAGGACGCGCATACTCCTGGTTCGTACTACGAGATATCGATTGTGAACTCGATTAATTCTATTCGAAATGCAGAATAATATCGAAAAATAAATAAACGAGAAACATCGATGCATAGGAAATATAGAAAAACAAATCTTTTTTGTTATAGGATCGAGCATAGTGTTATAGGTTTTTTTATAAAATTCTCAGTATCAGCTAGATTTGCGTTTAGTTATTAACTTTAGTCACCCCCTATTACTTGAGATCTAAGTCATAACGACAAAATATGGGAGTGCCTACATCAGTAATACTGACCCATACTTGAAATAAAAAGAAAGAGTATTCAACCACACCAAACGTAGTTTAATCCTGGCAGTTGTTACTAAGAAAATTATTCACATACATTTATATTTTTTCATAATCAAATCACCATAGTAGGGCCAATAGTTTGCGGAAACTAAAGCTTAATAAACGGCTGGCAGGACACTACAGCCTCTGTATTCTTAATCAATGTGATTTGCCGAAGCTAGGCATTAAATGGCCCTAGGGTAACAATTATTCAGGTACACGAGGGGCGTGGGGGAGACAGCATAAATAACATCTAAAGACTACGAGCTGGGTTCATTTATTGCGTTGCCATGGTGATCAAGGGAAAAACAGATTGTATCGCTCGCCCCGTGAATGTAGTTAGCAGAGAAAAAAAGGAAATTGAACCATATAGTATTTGTAATTAAGATACACGATATCATTTAATTTTGCTAGAAACTTACTATACTGAGGTTTTGGAGCTTAAATGAAAGCCGTGCAAAAGACCAACTAAGCTAGTAATGACATAACCTGTAGAAAAGCCTTTATTTCGCACACACGATCACAGAAAAAAAAACTTCATCGAAAAGAAAACTTGTACAATGGCGGTACCAAAATCAGCCGTCCTAAAAGACAGGATCAAAAAACATCAGAAAGAAGAACAGAAGACAAGACCAACGGCAACATAGTGGACTATAGCCACTTTTAATCTGTGAACTGACTAGGTATTTATTACTTGAAGTAAAAGTGAATTTATAGCAAAAAGGACATCACTTCAAACAGAACGTAAAAATAAAGAATAAAATCCTACGTTAAAACGTGGACATCAAACGGTGCCAAGCCAAAACCTAATCTCCCCAGATTTGCATAGAAATCAAAAATGCAATCAAGCCTTCGTTCGCGTCCAAACAAAAGGTCCTTGGCCCACTTCGGAAAGAAAGAGATCCCTTAAAACGTAATGAGATCGCCCTTTGTTCGATTAGAGTAAATGTAGAGGCTGGGAGTTCGTTTCGCAGATCCAATTTCCAGTTCGCGGTTGAAGCTTTCAATGTTTCATTTAATTAGACTTACATTTGCACATTACTGGGGGAAAAGATTCAATATTATGTGTCAGGTATAATGGAAACGAAAAGGTTGAGGTCGTATTATTTCTGTGAAATACTTTTGTAAGGCTTTTTATCTTCAGACCATTTCTGGAAGTTGCGGGCGGAAGGTTGCATAATTTAATTTTGTTGGCAAAAGGCAAAGGAGACTTATTGTCATCATCAGACAGTATCATCCTTAGTCGGACTATTGATGTGCATCCCTTCACATCACGTTCGAAAAATGTTGGCAATGCCATTTACAAAAATGACAGACTCACCAATTTCATTGCCAGACCAGTAAATTTGATCCAATACGAAAGCTGGCAATCATTTGCAAAATAACTATCAGCTTTTTATGGTATAGAAATGAGTCAAGTTATGCTAGTACGTCATTAAGACTCTTTTATGATGATTAATGAACTAAAGTCCTAATGAACCATACTTGCTCTTCAAAAATACTTTTTGCAACTAGTATTATATTATCTAACGGTTAACAACGGCGTAGATCATTTTAATATCAAAATTGATTTAAGTCTTTTATGTCTTCAATTTAATTAAGAGAGCTTGCCAGAGACTGGCAGCAAAAAACACTATAGAATTAAAAAAGGAACAATTGTATCGATACTTCAAATCGAAACATAATGGCTAACGGAATATGTCTTATATTTGTGCATCGATTAATTTTCTTCAAAGAAAAAAACCCGATCAACTTATACGATAAAAAAGCATGGTATATCAATTAAATACAACACCCTCGCCCTGTTGCACGATCTTTGCTATCAAAAAACCGCACAGGATATTCATCTCAAAGACTTCGTGAAGTAAGTACATTTTGCCGTGAAGATTTTACCGTAATTGTATTAAACATTAGTTCGCTATAGTACCGTGAACAATTGAGAAGGAAATTAATGATCTGTACATTTCTATTGTTAGTTTTGGCAAACAATGGAATACGATACAGTTACCGTTTTTTTAAGATTTTGTTAGTAATGATGAGAGTTACGTCTTGCATCCTTGGTGGTGGACGGTTTTTAGCTAATAGAGATACCAGCCTGCTATTGTCAGTTGACAACATGACAAGATAAAGTGGTCTTGAAATTATTTTACCGTTTTTATTAAAGTATACATTTGTACAGCATGCATGCTATGAGACCATGGATACTGCAAAGGAACGTCGGTATTAAAATAATATCAATATACCGCTATAAAACCCCTAAAAGAAGTGTTATTAAATTTATGTTCATTTTTCATTTTTATTTATTTATATACCTTTATGTATTAGAAGAAAAAGAAATCACTTTATTTTATAAAAAGATTTTTTGCTAGCCTTTTTGCTGCTTGAATTTGTGTCTTAAACGGTCACCAATGCAAAGTTCAAGCTGCTGCTGATAATTTTATAAAAAATATCAATTACACTGCTCGGCCTGGAAACCGAACCCCTGACTGCACGCTCTTGCATTTGACAACACTTAATCAATGAAGTAGTTTGAAAAGTAATACTTTATTTAAAAAATCTAGATTATTTATTTGAAAACTGATTTTGTCTTTATTTTTTTCTTTGAAACTTTGAACTGTATCACAAAGAAAATCTTCAGCAATAGATTTACAGAAATACCAAGGTGACTTTATTAGTATTCTATTTTGCTAATACCCCAGCCACCGCAAAATACCTAGTTACTAGAAATTACCATTAGTTAAACATGTACCTGTTTCTAGAACCGTGTAAATATTTTCGCCGAATCAATAAAAACTTAATTAAATTCACATTTTCCATTAAAAATACTAATTCATATCAAATTTCAGCTACCAAATGAGTTCCACTTAATTTTATACGTTTTTTTATGATAATGATACCTACTTATGTGTTTTAATGCGTTCCTAATTAATAATAATTTAAGCCAATGAATTTTCTATAGAGAGATTTTAAGTTTTAGTGCCAAAGATATAAAAATAATTTGGAAATTAAATATTAATTAGGCTAATATAAAAACCTATCTATTTAATGGGTGTTAGTATATACATATTAATCCAAATATTTATTGGAAAATATAAAATATTTATAGCGTAAATTGCCAAAATAGCTTAGTATAGATTAGAGATTAAATTTCATTAGTAAAATTATTATGAATATTTGTAACTGTAACGTCAGTAATATTTTTATAAAAAACCTTTCTATTTTTGATAGATACGCCAGGAAGAAAGAAAAACTATTGAAAATGCCTGTTCAATATTTGAAATAAAACATAATCGTCTCTATTGCATGAGACTTAAAAACAACGATGATTTTTTTTTTAAATACCAAGAAGGTGGCAACCAAAAATGACGTGACTCTCATGCCGAAAAAAAAAACAAAACAATATTACTAAAACACTGACAAATTTAAAACTATGGTCTAACTTGCACCATTACCTCATATAATGAACATCTCAATTGGGCAGGATTATCGTAACACAGGTGTAACAAGGCACATTGTACGTCGTATAGTTTAAAATTGCTGTAACGGAGATCGAATCGTTAGCAATCTGCACATTTCACTGGTATGATTTAGGTTCTACGTAATAGGAAGCGAGCCCATTGCCATCAACCGAGAACGAATCCAAACTGCTGCTACTAAGAATTTCATAGAAAATCCCAATAACACTTTGCTGACCTGGGAATCGAACTCCAGACTATTCGTACAAAGTTGCACATATGACCCGTAGACCAACGAGGTAGTTATGTGAGGCAAATGAAGCACTACTTAAAAACTCAACGTAGTAAACGTCACCAATTTCTTTTACCAAATAGTTTATGTTACGTCAATCATCTGTCCTCTCACATTCCTTTTCATCGCTGTAATTTCAAAACTATCAGTGCGCATTATATCATTTAAATTATGCTGGTCATCATCTACTTCTGATCACATAATCGGCCTTACGTGAAGGGATGAAGTAACATTAACTTCACCGCAAACTAGACGGCTTACAGTACACTGAACTTTAATCTCAATACGTATTAGTTGAACGTGACTTTGAACGCTACTGATGGATCTGAAGTTAATAGCAAATAGTTTAACTTGTGCGAAGACGTAACGACTATGTTGCGTTGACTTATTCTATTGTGATAAATTTAAATTATTATGTCTTATTGGGCATCAAGTATATCAATTAAAACACTCTTACAATTTACCAACTAATACGACGATAGTGCTTTGCTTGTTGCACCTTCATTACTTTAAGTTTTAGTACCTTCCAAATTATCAGCTTCGGAAATAATTTGACATTTATCACACTTTTAGTGACTTACGAAATGCTAGTGTTTAAATTTTAGTAACAATGATAAAAAGTAACGTTTAGTATTCTTAATTTACCATTGCCTCAGCCTATCGCAGTCCACTGCTGGACATAGGCCTCTCCCAAACTGCGCCACAACACTCTGTTTTTTGTATTATTAAATTTACCATTGAATAATACAAAAAACTACACATTAAATTCCAGCCAAATCTAACATAAAAGAATCAATAAAATCACTCAGACCTTTTAATGGAATACAAACAATTGAACGAAGTCATCTAAAAATAATCCACTCCATTTTGACATTGAATGTTAGACGGAGATCTTTTCATGGTCCATTAGATTCAAACGGGTTCCACTTTAACTTCGTCTGCTATTAAATTAATCCATTCAGACTTCGACTTTCGCAGACATTTGATTTGGAAGCTGGGATTATGAGTTTCAGACCTCGGGGCGGCTTAATGACCAATGCTGAACGGATATTTTAAAATGATTTATTTGACACTGGTATCGATTTTATTATTCACTAACTAAACTAATTTAACTAGTATTATTCTATTTCTCACAAAGAAAATACGAATAGTTCTCCCAAAACACGCATATGGACTTACCATTTGCGTGTTTTCAATGTAAATTAAGCTAAAATATTTTCCAATAAACTACGATAGTGTAGTCTGATTTGATAGTACTAAATATTTTCTATCCTTTTAAAATAATAATTGTTAGAAAGAGAGAGTAAAGTAGTGTGATTAAATTTAATCAAGTACGATCAATACAAAATGAGCGCAATTTAAGAATATATTCAAGTGTTGATTAATAATGCAAATAATGATTATATGTATCTATCACATTTTAGAAGGATGTAATAAATTGTATACACTCTGATAATATTAAATTACTTTTGGAGATTTATGTCTTATTAGATTAACACATAGCAGTTTTTTAATCCTACAGATTTTTTTTAATTCGGAACAGTTATAATGGAAGAGAAAATGACTCATGCTTTACAACGAACAAAGACGGTAGTTGGTTCCCCGCCTTTACTAAAGCTTGTATTACCAGTAAATTCGCAATAATTCATCCACGAGCTAATTTGATTGGAGCTGCCCACCTCATAAAGAAAATCAAGCGTACTGATAGCCAAACATTTATCGTTTCAACGAGAAGTAATAAAATACTCAGCCAGCCAGCCATATTCGATGATGCCAGCGGCCATACCAAAAGTGGTAGGCGTTCGCCACAACGCGTCGGTTCCCAAGAATCATTCAAACCAAATCAGGTCGTTCGTCACGGCCTTAATACGATACGAACAGCTGTATAGATTCCAGGTTAGAACACATACAGGGTGAACGTACAATGTGAAACGTAAAGGTGAATGTGGACTACTTTTGGCATGTATATTATTTGACGATCCGATTAGCGCAGCACTAGTAAAGGCGCCTTCTGCGGTAAGTCTCGGTAAGGGCAAATATCATACATCTTTCTTTGTATAATATGCACGTATTGACAAGAATTATATGTGTACTGTATTGATTTCTTACGCTTACGTGAATATTAGACATTGAAATAATTTTTTATTAATTTGTTTAGTGTATCTACCATATAGTATCAGTAACACAAACCTCATTTAGTAGCTCGGAACTAGATGGCGCGGTTTTATAATGTCTGGATATTTTTTTATCAACATAAAATATATATCAACATAAAGTATATTTATGAAAATAAAATAGGTAGGTAACTGCTGTAGACATTTTGGTATGTTTTGCAGATATACCGCTTCCTCGTATCCATTTTTTCCAGTTGTTTTAATTAAATACTATATTTTATAGATAATTAAGAGACGCGCTTTTGTCGTTAAAAGCTGAACAAATATAAATAGAGATCAATAAATAAATAGTGATTGATCTGACAATGTTTGTTAACGCTTAATTAAACGCCGATACAACAATACACGGTATCGATATTAAGAGAAATGATTTTGTGACATAATTGGCAAACAAAACTGTAGTATAACATTATATAATTGACATTCACGGAAAAGAGCTGCGCCCTGTGATAGCAGAATGAATATAGAAGAAAAGAAAATGTTTGTAATGATAATGGGGATCAAAATTACAAAATTCATTAAAATCATTTATATGAAGAAAGAAAAAGCTTTAAAAACAAAGGTAAGACTGAATTACTTTAGTTTGTTACTTGAATAAGAATCATTTATCTTAGTAACGCTACCCAGGAGTACTTAAATAAAAACCAAACTACACTTAAGGCACAAAATACAACGACAATAATTTTCTACATAACAGTTGCACACTTTATTGTGAATTTTGTTGTCTTAACAACTCTTTGCACACACATCTCAACAGCATTCAACTCCATATTAACTTATTATTACGTTGTTGGAACATAAATAATGAACATTTTCTATAGATCATCTAGTGTGGCACAGACTACAGCTAATTCAGCGAGTATAAGTGCTATATCGGTACAGTTCAGCTATAATAAGCGCGCAATTATAGCGTTAACAAGCATAAACACACCAGTAACTAGAGTCAAGTTACTTTACGTATCTGAAAAGATCTCAGCCAATAGCATCGTTTAATTTTACGCTACTCGCCGTGCTTTTGTGCATGTCCATTGTTTAAGTATTTAAATTTTAATTCGGCTATAAGTGTTAATGAAACGTTAAAAGGAGATTAAAATCTAATAGAAATTACTTAAAGTAATGTTAATATTGATACGTGAAGGGACATTTGGGTTGCTGTTTTCAACATATTACGCACAGGAAAGATTATTACACTACAACATATTATTAGACTACAATATTATGCATAATAAGTTGGTTTTTGTACAGAAAGAGTGCTTAAATACTATTTTATATACTATAAAACAAAAATGAGAAAATATTTAAGACTTAATTCTCTTTCTTAAAATACTTAATGTATAATCAAATGTGTATACGTATTTTATATTTTAATCATTTTCATCATTTATTACTACAGTTCTGTATCTTTTAATAAAGTTATTAAAGTAATTACCGAGCTCCTCACGTCAATGTTACAAAACGTATGCACCTATAAAACCGTACCGTACAACTATGGAAACAGCAACGACGTTGAATTATACCGCATCAGAGAGAACCGCGAAGTAGAGTAAGCAAACGACCGATGTTTTCACTATCGTTCGTCAGTACAGTTAGTTTGGTGCTGGCTGAGGCAACGACATCAAGTAAGGCAGGCTACACACGCCGCGACAATGTGTTGACAAGCGATCTTGTTAGAACTGAGACAGTCGAATGGTGATCGATAAAATCATGATCGTTTGAAGAAAAAAAAATGTTTGGTGTATTATTTTTTGGTTTAAATAATAGAGTTTAAAGAAACAAATAGTTGTTTCAAACGTTGTAGAAATTTAATGAGTTATAAAATTGTTTATTGAAACCATAATTGTAACCTAGAATAGGTTCGATCCATTAATTTCAAATAGGTTAGAATTAAGAATTATAATAGGTTAGAATATGTAGGCAGAAAATAATTTTGCCTGTATATTATCATGTCTTAAAATAATCATATTTTTTTCGAAGTATTAATTACATTTTTTTCTACTTACAAGTAATCCAAATTATAAAAAATATATAAATCTGCAATGAAAACATATTATTCATGCTTTAAAAAAAAGTTTCACTCCATAATATGTGAAAGAATTTTCAATTCAAACACATTATTAAAATAAATTCCTTGTTATCTTGTACGGTAGCTGAAAACGGTTGAGTTTACGTGTAGACGGCTCGTGTTTTCACTATCGTTCGTAGGAATACAGTTAGTTGGATCCTCAGCCGAGCCAACGACACGTAAGGCGGGTTACACACTGAGCTACTGTGTCGACACAATTATTTATACTGTTGATGATCGCGTCCGTTGTCCTCGAAGGGTTAGACAGAGTTGTACTAATGTATACCCACATTTCGCAGGTATGTTTTAGGTCCCATATAATAGGGGGGCGAGCCTATTGTTCTTTGTTATGATATGATTTTATTCTTGTTTCTTTTAACGAGTAAATTTATCAGATGTCAGTAATAATTGACAGACAATCGGTTACAACTGTCGTTGATTACCATACATGATTGATGTATTACTACGCTCTCGTCATTGAAAAATAATATTGAGATAAATGGGTGACAATTTGTGGCCCGTGACATTGCTCACTCGGTAAAAATAAATATTTATTTTAAGCTGGATTTTACATGTCCCGATTAAAGCATTGGTATTGAAGGCTGCGTTCTATGGTGTGAGTCCAGGGTTGGCAGGGGCAAATGTTTGTGTGATGAACATGGATTGAGTGATGAATGTTACTGTGTATAGTATATATGTACTAGCTGCCTCCCGCGGCTTTGCCCAAATGGTATATAGATAAAAAGTAGCCTAGGTGTTAATCCAGGTAATAAACTACATGTATACTAAATTTCGTTTAAATCTGTTAAGCGGTTTTTGCGTGGAAGAGTAGCAAACATCAATCCATACTTACGAACTTATGCGTTTTTAATATTAGTAGGATTTACAAGAAAAATCTATGTAATATCCGTTACACAAACCTCGTTGCTCAGCTCAGAAATAGATGGCGCTGTATCAAAAATGTACCTAACAAAAAACTCAAAAGGAATATTTAAGCTGTTGTTTAATTTTAAATGGAATTCTTAAGTACGGTTACACGTGCAGAATCGAAATTTCAGAAACGACGTTTTCATCGTAAATCACTCAAGTTGTACGATAAGACATTGATAAATTGGAAGCACTTGAAACACTAAACGTTCTGGAAATACTATCCAACTAACAATTTAATCTGCGGCTTAATTGTAAGGTAAAATTGAAGGTAAAACATTATTTTAGTTCTTCTATAGAAATTATATTATTTGAAGCTTGATAATTAACAGAAAGTGTCAGAGGTTACATCATCCATATATATTCATGTTTATCATATCATTCAATGTTAAGATTCTTCATGTAAATTAAAAGTTCTCCACCAATAGAGCTAAAATTTTGACAAGATGTATGTTTTTCAAAGTGCCAACGCAAATTGTGGACAGAGAGAAACTATCTAGGTACAGATAGTTTTAAATATTCAACGACCAATTATGAGTTATGTATAGAGTTTTAATTACAAAACTAGGTGCAAATATTAATTACTTTGACCAATTAGGACTATTATTACTACCTGAATTAATTGTAGTAAGAAAAAATTAGTTGCTCCTCCGAAAACGTAAAGATTTTCTTCATTCATGAATAATTTTAAACGCCTGGGATTTGCAGTATCACGTAAATTAGAAATAAATTAAAGGACAAATCTCTTAAGTAGAAAAATATATATTTTGAAAGTCAAATTCCGTTAATGTAGGCGAAAAGTGTATCTAAAGCTTAGTACTCATTATTATTGCGCGCGCGACCATGACCAAGTCGCGAGTGTGTGGTTAGTTAGCAAGTTGGCAGCCATGTTTTTTTTCAATTCCATTTTTGAATAAATGATCTGACTAGTCGTCCAGCTTAAGATCATTTTGCTGAAAATTGAGGAACTAAAAATGAAATCTAGTATAGAAATCACGGTGTGTAACGTCTGGATATATTTATTATTGAATCGTGATGGTTCGGTTATTTCACACTTTAGATACATCAGACTCGTTATAATATTATGAACAAATGTTAATAAAATTCGTAAAAGTTTAGTTTTATTGCAATGTCTTCGTGTAAGCGTTAGAATTTAGAATGTTAGCCCTTGCGGATCTGATTTATTTTTCGGTACATAATTAAACATTTTACTGCCAAAGACAATACCTAAAATTGTTATAGACATTTATATATAACAATTCGCAGACAATTAATTTCTTATCTAATTAAAGAATGAAGAAATTTCTAAAGGTAACTGGTTGGTGCGCTGTTGAGCGCGGCGTACTAACAACCTGTCTTCATTTACACCTACTGTATTATTTAATCTCAATGAATTATGTCCGCACGCTGCCTACAGCTGTGCAAGTACCAACACCTCGTTAGCACGAGTTTAAATTCCACTCGGTTGTTCAATTATCTCGCTGTTTTTAAAGCACATTGCAATGAATACGTATATTAATTCGTCTGACGTTTTATTTTACATACCCTAATGTTAATTGACACCCTGTTCTCAGGGCCAAGCCAATTGTGGAAATTTTGTTAAAATTAGTCTTTGTTTGTTTAATAAAACGATTGGTGTAATGAATGAGCGATTGATTTTTGTCCTTTTTTCTCGAATTTTTTAAAGTACTTTTGACACGGAAAAAATCTGAGTGGAGGGCAGCAAGCTTTACTTAAGTATATTTATAAAACGTCCACCTCAGTAACAAAATCTTTTGAATTCAAAATACATTCCATAGATTTTTTTTAAATGACAGAATTATTAATTAAATTAATTATCAGTGTATATTTTATATGGTCTTTAAAATATGGATTACCTGTCAATTGTATGATAAATAAATTACTCAACTATATCCACAACGGTTCTGTGTGAAAAATGTTTCTTTTGCCCGTGAGTAACCCGCCTTAGTTCCATAAGAATTGTGCTAAGGGCTTATAAACAATTTGCGTTCGTTATCGCTTATATTATTGCGTCGAGAAAAACTGGGCCAGCTCTGATACCATTTAATAGGTTTGGATACTTTGTAAAGGTATTTTTCTTTCAGTTTTCAGGTAAAGCTGATTATTGTTACTGTGATAACTGATATGTTATTAAATAGACACATTACTGGCATTTCTGATAAGTTCATATTTATTACATACGCCCAAATGTCGAACGGAAATCGACGATAATTATATTTAAATTGTATATTGAAATAAAACTACTTTTTACGGATTTTATCGCGGTATATTGATATTATTTCAACCCGACGTTTCGGATCCCTTACAGTATCCATGGTCACAGGCGAAACGTAATGTAATAGTAGTAGTAAGTAGTAGTTTTATTTCAACGTCTAATATTCGCGTAAGTGTAAGAAATCAATATGTTAAGTTGTATATTTTAATCCATAATTTAAAAAAAATGTAGCTACCTATCTGCTATAAAAATTGTGTGTGGAAAATTTCATATACCTCCATTAGCGCAATTTTCGTGAATCTTTATACCTCTTAAAATTAAATATTGTATAATGGCCGACGTTTATGTACATACAGCATCCACGACCATAGAAGACTGGACTAAAATGTAAATTAAAAAAAAAAGCATTGTTCTATTATATCAGAATGTGGTGATATATCAAAGTACCACTTAAGTACTGTCACATAAGTAACAGGGCTTGATTTACATAAGTTATCTCATTGGAGTTTCCTCGTCAATCATTTTAGAAGCCTACCATGATAAATCACGCAGCTTATCATACTTGCCGTTAGGACATCGTGGTACATTTCGGGTTTTGAAGTGATGGATGTAATTTTCTACTGGGTATTAGCCTCATTTGACTGGATATTGGTTAAATAAGGGTTTGGTTTTTTGGTTTGAGGTACCTAGTGGAACTCTCATTCATCCTCATATCTTTATAGTCCGTATCAATAGATAAATATTTCTGGATGTTATTCACAGCGCCATCTAGTTCCAAGCTAAGCAACGAGGCTTGTGTTACGGATACTAGCTGGTTGATTGATATACTTCATATTATCTACTTCTTTTTGTAAATACATACATATTATACATAGATACATCCATGATACGAATATTTATGCTCATCACATCAACCCGGGACCCATAGCACGAAAGGCAGTGTTAACTACCGTTGGACTAACTGGGTCATCAATGCATTTATTGTCCCATTGTTGGGCACATAATTTATCTTCTCTCATTGAGAGGGATTGGGCTATAGTCCACCTCGCTAGCCTTATGCGGGTTGGCAGACATCACACCCGAACATACAAGTTTTCTCACGAAATTTTCCTGAATCATTTAAGCATAAATTACACATATAGCTCGAAATATCCACCCTTATAGGATTGAATTCAAAACCTTTCACTTAAAAATCCACCATTGACGCTACTAGGCTATCATAAATCTCAATAGATTACATTATTTTGACATTCACACCGACTTTTGGTCTATAACAGCTGCAATGAAAAACTAACGCTATGCCTATGTGGTTAGAGTACTTAATATCAGTATCGATGTGTTCGGGTATACCAAATATGTTATTACTGTACAGTAATTGTATTATCGTGAATGTCATGCATGAGCATGCATACAATGAAAGCAAACAAGTAATTGTATGACCCACAAATGTTTTTCCAGGATTGGATGACCGACTTTTAGATGAAGTCAGTTTGTAAAAACCCCCAAAAATATGATCCTATTTATCTAAATAAAAAAACCAATCTACAGCTCAAGATCACTATCTAAAGCGCTTTTATTAATTTCTCTAATTAGGATGTAAATTTATTTTTAATTGATTTGCTTAATGGCGGGTAACTTAGTCTTTCTAGTTAAGCAAAATAAATCTCATAATCATTAACCTACATTTAAATTAACTCGTTTGCATAGAAGCTGTATAGCACCGTAAACATAATTAAAAAAGTTATTTTTTCCTTATTCTTATAATTACTGTCTTAAGACTAATGGTCGCGCGTGCGGTTGTTGAATATGGTATTGTTAGGGTTTCTGTATGAAGATTCAACTTCGATTCGGCAGTAGTTGAGCGATCGGCTTGTGTGTCGCGGTTTGCGGGTTCGATACCTGCACGGACCAAATATTTGTACGATCTGCAGGTAGTTATGCCAGGTCTGGGTGTATGTGTATGTGAAAATTTGTGTTTATATGCACCCTAAAAAAAAGAAAAAAAGGTTTAATTAAAATTATTTACTTTCTGATATTTTTCTTAATTTATTGTTTCAATGCAACAAGACAAAACAAAGTACGTATACCTGCTCACATAAATAACTAACCAAAGTAATTAATCAGATTTAAGAGTTTCAAGCCTTTGCCCTGCAGTGGGAATCTACAGGCTCTTAAAAAAAGGTTTTCACCAAACTGTTTTCTAACCCACTGCACTATTGGCACTATTCTCCTCAAGTATTTTTATATCAGGGTTAAAAAAATCTAATATCTTGTGAGCCGTAAAATATTTTACTAGGGTGCGTTCTCAAAATTAGCATTATAGGCACGTTTGACTAGAGAAAACAAAATGTCTATTTATAGCTAGCCTGTTGCCTTGTGGCTTTGTTCGCACCTTTTACCAAAAATACTCCCTAGCGGATATTCTACATTTCAGCTTTTTGGACATACCTACTTAGTGATTTTGACTGTGGGTTGATATAATAAATACTCCATGAGTCTACTAATTTTATTTCCAGAAGACTTAAAATGCAACAAATTACGTTTCTACTTCATAGTTCTAATTAATATAGATTAAATTTAACACATCCAAGGCCGGGTTTGAATACTAGTTCGTCATAAATAAGCGCAGATATGCATCAGAAATTTAATCAAAAACGTTAAAATCACCGCTTTGAAACGCGTACAAATCATTAATAATAATATAATAAGACAAATGCTAATCAGTCTGTCTGTTTACTTATTACTTGAAAGACAAATTACAACCTTATATTTTACGTATTCTAATGCTTAGCTAGTAATTTTAATTTACTCCTAAATCTATTCATACTTATATTATAAATGCTACAGTATGCTTGTAACTCTCACGCTTATACCGCTAAACTGATTTAGATGAAATTTGGTATGGATTTAGTTTGAATCCTGAAAAAGGACATTGTATACTTTTGTCCCTAAAATCATCCCTTGAGGAGGCGAAGTTTTGTATGGGAAATCAATCATTGCTTGAAAATTTTTAGCCTTTTTAACTTCACTTTTGGTAGGAAATAAATAAGCAAATTTTTAAGAAATATATTTTCACTTAAATTTATTTTGTAACGTAATGTTATTGTATTAAACTTTATATAATTTTAACAGTCACTAAAGTATCATTTTGTGTACACCCGTCACCCGTGGTATTTTGTAATATGCAATCTGTATTGTGTACCAGTACCTAATTGAAAAATGAAAAAAAAAAAGATAAAAATGCAGATTGGATATTAAATAAGGTAGGTACTCAAATATTAATTCTACGCAGAGAAAGTTGCGTAAGTAAAAGCTAGTAATGTAATAAACTTATTAAATAGTATGTTCAATCGTCGTTAGACAGTTAAGAACAAATGACAGACACATCAAAATGAACAAGTGAACACCAACTTCTGAAAATATAATTTCTGTTATTTTGCAATCAAGCTACTAGTTATAGAGAGTTACATGGCCTCAGTCTTTAAATAATAAGAAAATGGCTCTTTATAAGTCCTTAAATACTAAAAATGCTGTGGTAGGTCTCGAGCTCAATTCCAAAGTAACAAATTTCAATTTTCTAAATTACGTGCGTATAAATATCACAAGCAAAAACAGTGCAGAAAAATATTGTCAATAAATCTCCATGCCTAAGAGATTTTCTCAATAACGCGTGAAGTCTGCTTCCGCGAAATAGTCTAGCGTGATGGACTGTAGCCTAATTTCTCTCAAATCACATATTATCAATGTTATCCTAAAAATATCATCAGAACTTAATAAATTAATCACTAATGTATGTTTTTTGCTACCCACGCCAAACCGCAATGAACATATTTGGAATATCAACCTATTAATTATCTAGAATTAAGTCCAAAATCCAACGAACGCAGTCGTCTGTCTAGTTTTCACATAATAAAAATATCTGTTATTAGTAGAAAGCGAATGATTTGAACCGAACGCTTTAAAACGTTGTCTTGTTGAAACCCATTGGCAATCAACTCGGTAATAATGCTCTTGAGATAGAGGTGTGAGCAATACGTGATTCTATTGACAAGTAATTAGGTTCATTATACCTTTTTATCCGTGGACATGGTTCTTACGTTGATCACATTGAGCGTTAACGATGATTGTCACAATCACCACTCTTAGAAAACTGGTTAATGGTGTTAGCTTGCTTTATGATGACGTTACTCGCGTTAATCTTAAAAAATTAAGATATCAATTACTCACACAGCGCTGACATAGATGACGATAATAATATTCTAATGGAAGAAACATAGATACTTTAAAATATATTGACTATTGACGTTGATAGAGAGGTATTACAACATGATAATCCAATGGTAGGTACTTTGAAAGCCGTTTATAATTTATATTTAGTGGTTTTAATAAAAATATTTCTTGCAGTAAGTGTTTTCATTCAAAATTGGATGAGACATTTTTTCAATGGCGTATAAAATCTGCCATTACTTGCTAGGCTAACGTGGTGGACTATAACCTAATCCCTCTTAAATGGAAGGAGAAATGTGCCCACCACTGGTACAGTAAATGGGTTGAAGGTGACCATCAAAAACTTTCCAAGATCATATAATGACTACAGCATAAAATTTGTTAGTACGTAATAAACGTGATGAATAAACAGAGTACCTACCTATAATAGGTAGATAGGCAACGCCTGGAGTTTATCTAATCCCATTTGGTATAATGGAACTATTTCAATTGTGCGTCCACTGCTAGGAGCCACACTGGCTGGGAATGTGTCAAGCAAACATTCGAGCAAGTTCAATAAAACAATCTAGCTTCATCATCAACAACCCAAATTCAATGTCCCCGATGCTGAAAACAGTTCTGTTATAGTTTCATCATTTTAGGTATGTGGCTTTATGTGCAATATAATCAAATGTGCGTTGTTTAACTATTAATCACTAGTCAGCATACAAAAGATTTATTTTAGAAAATAATGTAGGAAACATTTAAAGGAACAACTGCTAAGTTATCCAACTTGCTTTGTTTCGTAAGAATTTTTAATATTCTGGTAGAAAATGCAGGTCAGCTTAAATTTACACTAACAGTAAATTTTATTTTGCAAACACTTAACTTCAAGTGCATCACTTATAACTTTGCTTGGGGTTTTCTTAAAACGACTTTCCACAGCATTTCACAAATCAAGAAGAGAAATCTGAGATAAATTAATAAACAAACTACGGCCAAGATAAACAATCTGGTTATTATCCACATTATCAATTTCTCCTTCTAAATGTTCATGTTTTACTTGAAAATACGCGCTTTATCAACTACAATGATCGCTTTAGCCGTTTTAAGTTTGTAAGTAGACAATCATATTAGCATTTTGCATAATTTTATTATTGGCTAATCTACCGGACAGTGTGTATTAGGTGGCGTCCATTTAAACGCCGCCATTTTCTAATTTTCACCTTAATGAACTGCGCAATTGTATGGCTGCTTTGGAAAGAAAATAATGAATTAGAAAAATGATTTAATTAATTTGAAATATGGGTCTATTTTCATGCCTTAGAAAATAGGTCAGTAGTAAGATCAAAAAAGCCTAGATTTATTGACATTGATTGAACCATAGCAGAGGGAAAAAAATAGTTATACAATTGGAGTAGAGTAAAGGCAGATAGAGTTTTCAGTGTGTTTGTTCGTTATTTTATAATAGTTAATACGAAATTGAGTTGTCAGATACATAATAGTTACTGACAATATCTATTTACTTCTTTATCAAACCTTGAGGTAGTAATTGAAGGGTAATATTTTACTACTAAAATAAAAAAAAACAAGGATAGGACAAGGTTAGCGTAAAATTGAAAATTTATATCAAAGTATTTCTCATGTTAATGAAGGACTGAATTAAGTGGCATCAAAGCTACAAATATGATTAAGACACTAATATACTTCGTAATTCATGTCTCTTAAACACTATTTGATATTTTACTGAACAATGGCTGAATGTGATCTATAATAATGTCTGCGAAGCACCAATCAACCACATAATGAAACCGATCGACACTTCTAAATGAACTCGATGTCGAATGTCGATTTACTTTAACCTTCATTTATCTTACGTTATAATCGATTCATTTTATCGCAAATTGAATAAGTAATTTCTTAGATTGAGATAATTTGAGTCAATCAATTTTCATCAAATATAAGGACCATTAGCTTTGAAAGAGAGAGAACATTGATAATGAATGATCCTTCTAGGACTTATAATGTCACCAAATACTTTATAAAATCGCTTCTTTTCACGTTTTTTATCTTTGTTAGATTTAGGTCACTCGTTGATTTGTCTGTCCAATAACATTTATATTCATTACGCTCTTTTGTGAATCGGATTTATGGATTATTTATTTAAGAGCATTTCATTCCAATAACCTTATTTTCAAGTGTGGAGAAGCGGGAAATATCGGATTTGAACTGACTAAAACCTTTTCAAGCCTGTCTTAGCCATGTTATCGAGTCCATGGGATTTGTTATCACGTTCTTCTTGGTAAATTAAAAATTGTGTCGCAAAATAATTTTAGTAATTTGGTAAATACGAAAAAATCTGTAGAAGAATTGTCGAGCGATGTGCAAAATGAGTATTATTATAAAGTAAGTATCCCTATTTTTTATAGGGTCCGACACAGGATCTGTCAGAGATAATTCGAAAATGTTACCCAAAGTCAAAGAAGATAAAATTGACATAGTAAAAAAGTAAATACCGCAAACATATTATTATAATTAAATACTACACCGATAAAACGGAGCTGTTTTGCGAGACCAAATATTTTTTTCGTAACATATCTCGTACTGAAACAATAGCGGAACAAGATAATGGCTGACATGAGTTTGTCGACAAAATTATGTCGCCGGACATATAAAATTGAGAAACGACATTTTACAGATGGGGGCCCTTACCTTCAAAAACAATCATACAATGCAGTAATGATAGGAAACCGCTTTCAAAGCATTAACAGTATTGGTTAAAGGAAGTGAGTTTGTTTTAAGACCTATTATATTATTGCCAACACTAAATTGTCAATGTCCGTTCTAAATGTGCTAATATTATTCCTTTCTATTTTGATATATCAATCAGATATATGAGCGATTCAGTGATGAATGAATCTTAGAATAGAATTAGAAAATGTATAGTATGGTATGTCAAGTAACCTGCACTTGGTTCCATAATTAATAAGAAACCAAAATGCAGGGTTGGTAAAAATAGCCTAAAATACATATTTAATATTATCAAGTTCAATATGGCCCTTCCTATTTCCTACTATAGCCTAATCTCTCTCAAAAGGGTTGATAATGATGAATGTTTTCCTATATGAATTGCATCCCAGGTGCTTAAAAGTCTCCGAGAATAACAAGTATTTTAATTTATCATAATGATAAAGCAGGATCACATGAAATAGGTGCGAGTAGCGAAAGGTTCCTTCCCAATGTTTTTGGCATTTTGTTTGAAATTCTCAGAAGCTCGGTGTTTGGATTTGAAAACTATTAATGATAATAGGCTCGCTCCCTGCTACATTGCATCTGGTACATACCGACAAAATGCAAGTGTATGTTAGTAAGAGTACCTGCAGACATTCCCATCCGGGATATGATATATGATAGTATATTAGTGATAGTATGTTGTTATTTTGTTCAAATATTTTCTATATTGGAAGATGTGGCCGCAATATCTAGACAATATTGATAATTACAGAATAGTGATAAGGAAGCTAAACTATATGTTGTGTCTAATTTATCTGCCTGTAATCAACAATAATAGTTGAATCCTATAGCTAGAAATTGTTCAACTATCGTTAATCCCACGTGATTGCGTTACTATAGGGTAAGGGTAGGTAAGTGTAGCTTTTTTATCAATATTAAAACCTTCGGGGATGACAAAAGTGGTATGTTATGTTCTGTTTTTAGCAATGTTGGTTAAAATAAATGTATATATACACTGTTTCCAGAGAATCAGGAAGATTTGCCGCACTGTAAAGAAAGGGTTCATCTATTGTCACATACTTCATCGTCATCTTCATCGCCTTCCTACCCTTACGTAATGTATTTGGGCTCCGCGTTTTAAGTCATATTCTTCCAAACATATCAATCAGCCGCCGTATCATTCATTACTTCTTATGCATTATTGTAACCACTTTTTCATGTAAAAAATTTGAAGTTTCGTAAAACGTCAAAGAAGAATTTCTCTTAGAACCTTATATTGGTAATTTCAATTACTATAACAATATCGTCGGCAAGAAATTTCACACCTGTAGGTGCGGACCAAAAGTATGCCAACACCTGTGCGTGCGACCGAACCGGGCAGAGTGCAGCCTGTGTACCCAGCCAACGAAAGCGACATCTGACACGCTTTGTATGTGAGGTAATTTGATATCGATATTTGGTTTTAGTTCCACGAAATTTTCGTGATTTTTAGTCCTCTTTTGACTTGTTTTATCTTACACATATTTTTATGTTATTAAATATCTTTTTATATTTTTGATTGCTCAATTTTTGCTAAGCTATACAGAATTAGGCAATATACACGTGGTTACCAAAGAGAACTTACATTTTTCGCCTACGAAGGTGGCAATTTTGAATTATTTTGAACAGAAAATATGTTATTTTATTGGGCCTGTTTTTATGTATTTTTCTTTAGAACGGTCACAATACATATCATCACCAATTTCACGTTTAGGTACTGTCCCACTGCTTAGACATTCGCCAGTACTAAGGTCCGTTATGCCTGACCTAATCCATGCAAGTTGATTTCACATGCCTTTGAGGAAATCCTTCAGGCATGGAGGTTTCTTTCAACATTTAAGTCAGAAATGAGATATGAAACTAAAAAAAATTTATATAAATAATAATTTAAAAAAACCTGCTTGCTTTACACACTGCAGCTGATTTCGAAAACAACTTCAACAAACTCACTTAAACAAAATACAAAGAGACATATTTTTTTATGTTCATTTTAAGATATTGATGAAAATCAAAAGGTTTATATTTCAATTAAACTTGTACAAGCATTTTTGAAACGTTAAGATTCTAGTTGCAGTGATACAAATCTTCTAAGATTCGTTGTATAATTTAGACCAAGAAACTAATCAATTTAATGGAATTAATTGGTTTTAGCACCCACGTAAAGTATGTAAATGTATGGCTAACAAATGATGGTATTAAATCTTATTGTAATCCAGACATATCCCATTTATTCAAATTAGCTGGATGGAATAGATCGGAATTGTTAATCCTTGAGGAGAAATTGAATTACCTGATTCACTGACATCCAAGCTAAATTTCGGCAAGATAATTATGATTTAGCAAATGAAAATATTGGATATATCTTCACCATGGGTCCTTAGTAATAATACCTAAACTAATAAAGATTTTTTATTTATTTATTTAAATGCACAAAACGCATTACAATCGTAGAAAACCTTAAACTAAAAATACATTGCTTTTATTGAAGAATTCTTATATCTATCAATTTAAAGTGAAATGGATAGGTTCAAGTTTGTTTTTATAAGATTAGTTAGGTAAGCGGTGACCATAATGTCACCTGATAGCAAGTGATGATAAGGTCGAAGATGTAGCACGCTTACTTAGAAGACCCCTAAATTGATGTTTTGTAGTATAGGATAAACATACATAATCTCATCCCAGCGTAAAGCCAAACAAATCTCCGACTCAGTCTTCATAAGAAAAACTTTTAGAAAATTTCTAACAACTTTTCTTTGAAACTCGTATGTTACTGACAGTTGTGAGACAACTCCATTATTCAGTTGCAAGCAGTTAATACTTTGTATCACAAAAGAGTGAAAACGTTTGAAATATCACATACATACTTAGAATCTAAAGATGAGTATGTAAGCTTACTTCTAAACAAGGGCGTGAGATTTCTGCTTTCCCGAAAGAAATCCAATACGGGCAATAAGCTAGCAAAGTATTGGGACATAACATACTAATGATAACAATCATATATTAGACTGAAGAAAAACCACCAATCTATGTGTATTCAATGCCTATTTAAATACCTATAGAAATACTGAATACTGAATATACATAATAAAATGTATTGCATAAGGGATGGAAACATAGTAGGTATCCTGAATGAAATAAAATAAATTTATTGATTACAATGGATGATATGAGAAATCTAATAAATTATATCATTTTATGAACATTAGAACAGAGCTTAAAGTAGAACAGAGTAGAATCAAAAAATTAAAGCCATGGGTAGAATCACAATCCGGATACAGCATATAGAAGTAATAATTACATTAAACAGAGGAAGAGGAAGAAAGGTTCTAAAAAGCCTTCCAAAAACCTATTCAAACTAAAATACATCATAAATTCTACCACAGCTCTGAGAACAAACAGAAGGGCCCATAACTCAAGTGCGTGTCAGTCGGTCATTTCGTCCACGGCGACTACTTTCGACGTGTCGGTGAAACTATTTGCACATCTCGCGGAAATCCTACAATTACGCCCTACAATGAAACTAGCCCGCGAGGAAAACGAGAAGTGATGTGTTGGACTAGTTTGATTCTAGACGTGTGTTTTGTAGTTGATGGAAGTTGATAGGAATGTTTTTGGCTTGACAACTTGACTATAGCCTAGACTAGCATACATACAGTTTATTATCTGGATAACACAGGCTACTTTTTATCTCTTTACCATGCAGCAAAAGCCTCGGTAGAAACTGAATTCTGTATCAACGATCTTGAGAATTTAAAACTCACTGATGTAATCTCAGTTGACCAAAACTTTCTTTATCCACAAGGCTCATAAAGTTTAGTTGACGACTTTGTTTCCGCCACTTTCCACTGACAGTGAAATGTTTGCCCATCTCACGGACATCCTACAATTAAGTCAACTATCTTCTACTTAACACAGATGAACGCTAGATAAGACTACGCTTCTTACATTTTTGTAATAGCGGGACGCAAAGATATAACACAGATACGCCAACATGGAGAGCTACTTCGACCAACATGACATAAATAATAATACTTGTATACAAATTGGATATTTGTTCTGGATCTATGCTTATAAACCAATCCTTGATAGATTCATGATAGATAATGTAATAAAAACTGAAGGAATTTTTGAATGTCTGCCAACAAACAAATAACATATTTTTTTGGCAGTAGTCTTAGAGTTAAATGATTATAATAATTGATAACCAGCCTTCGATATCAGACTTAGTATAGTTATTTACTTAACACAATATTCCCCTTTACAAAACTATCTGAGACTCAAGATCGTTGGAGCAACATCGGTGAAAATTCTATTGTCTTCGAGATAGAGAATTTTGTTGAAATGTAAATATTTGCGACAGCAAAATCCGCTCTCCAAAGCTATCTGGTTCAACTAGTTTAATAGTTATTTTATTGTTTGTTAGAACTTAACTGTAACTACTAAAGCGTATCTATTTCCCTGTTTCTATATCTCTGGGTATTTTAGCCGGAACCGTGCCACTTTATACATTCATATTTGTATTGTTACATTTTGTAGTCATCATAGTAATTTTATAGTCAAAACCAATCGTTTTATTTTTCATATGCACCAGACGAATATTACAATTACTTTTACTTTTGAAGTTTCAAAAACTAGGCGGCAGATTTTATAAAAGTAGATCTTATGTAGAAATACCAACAATATCATACACTAATTTTGCGCCAATATAAAAAATGGTAATATGAAATAATAATAATGGTATAATAAAATGTATTCAGTAGCTCAACGCCATCTTAGGATCAATTGAAACATACTTCCAAAAAACCCATACGTTTCTTTTGTAAAGAAATATATATAATTAAACCTGTAAAGAAATAATGTTCCTTTGCACAGTAACAGATCTTCGATTTTCATTTATTTATTTCTCATACACACATTTACCACGTCTAGTATAATACTTCTATGTTTGCCTTCCCTTTATTACAGTGAGACATCTGTCCAACCTAGTTGATTTCACTCGCAATCCAGTCCAACCATCTTATATGTTGTTCTTCTTACATTTGTATCCAAGTGATCTGTTTTAGATATACCATTATTTTCTTGGACATCTGAGTTTAGTTTGGCCAGACTTAATTGAAATTCTTAGCTTACCACAACTAAGTGCTAAACTAATTTAAATTTGAATGAGTAATTACAATCAATTGCCAACCCGCAGTAGGCTAGCGTTGACAATCTAGCCTAATCCCTCTCAAATGAGAGGAGAACCGTGGGCAGTTGTGGGTCTATAGTTAGATTGATGATAATGATGAGTAATATTTTACAATTTATTTGAGACAGAGAAGTTAATAACCTCATTAAATCATCATCACAGAACATATGATAACCCTACACGTGCAGCGTGTGTAATAAGGGTAACGGGTCTGAATTCCTATGGGGACTTAAGTTTGTGTGATGAATCTGAACGTTTGTACCAAAGTTATTTTTTTTTAATGAATTTATAAATAAATATACACATATATTTAGTTTATCAACTATCCAGTATTCGTAGTCTGTAATATGCCTCGTATAAATAAGCCTCGTAAGCAGCGATTACAGGCTTATATTACAGATTACTAGTTCAACACTAGATAGTAGTGCGTATAAAAATCGCGAAATAAATAAAAGCAAAGGCTGTTTTTCGGTGCAAATATTATGCTTAGATGGAGTGACGAACTAAAAAAGGTGGCGGGGATAGACTGGATGATGAAGGCGGAGGACAAAGTGTTATGGCACTGTTTGGGAGAGGCCTATGTCCAGCAGTGGACTGTGATAGGCTGAGTTGATTGATTGATTATACTTAGAACACTTTTTAAAAGCCGGACTCAGGTTCAACCACAATCGAAGGAAGAAGATATAATAACTCCAATCGATTTTACCATAATATGTCATTGTAATACGTGACTTAAATTAGAACTGCTT
Source organism: Craniophora ligustri (assembly GCA_905163465.1). Classification (NCBI taxonomy): domain Eukaryota; kingdom Metazoa; phylum Arthropoda; class Insecta; order Lepidoptera; family Noctuidae; genus Craniophora; species Craniophora ligustri. Next base: position 3,174,262 of record LR990963.1, read on the forward strand.
GCAATTCATCAGTTCAGACGAGTACTCAAGTTCAAGTATGTAGGCGATCGGTTGTCAAGTAGATGGGAGCACGATCGAAAGTGAAGAGCGTACTTACTTAACAACTCGAAAGCCTATATGTAGTAGGGTGCTCATAAATTATGAAAAAGTGAGACAAAATCGTCTCACTTTTTACTACTTTAAAAGTACAACAACAAAAATAGCCATAATACGTACCTCGCCTACTCATTGAAATATTTCAGGCAATAAATATTAACTGAATTTTATAAATAAACGATTACATAAAAAGAATCATTTACGTGTCACGGAAAGACTAGAGTAGACTAATAATCTGCCTATGATTACGAATTTTGAAACGTCGGGGTTCAATAATATAATAAATATAAGTACTGCGATACAATCCGTAAAAAATAATTTTATTTTAATGTCTAATATTCGAAGTAATGCCTAAATCAGTTAAATTAACGTTTTCAATCAATATATTTATTGATAATTCTGTTTGTGTTGTAAGCGTAAAATGGTTCTCACAAACAATTATGAATATTAATTACCACAATGGGTTCTTAGTATAAAAAGAATATCATAAAAATATAGTCTACAAACAAACTACATAATATTAACATAAAGTTATTAATGTTTACAGAAACAATCAAGTCCAAATATTTTATCCCAGCAACAACAGATCGCATGGCAACCCCACATAAGGGCACGTCAAACAAACAAAAGCGTGTGTTGGATCTCATCACACGATAATTTGTTTGAAAGTGAAACCACTTTGCTTTCTTTATGAACCCACTCGCGAGTTTGGGATAGGAGACACCAACGCGAAACAACTACCGGACATGATAATATTTTAGGTAAAAGTGTAAACGAAATTCTTACGAAACATGTTGTAATTTTGTTTTCAACATTTTTTAAACAAGGTATGACAAGAAATTATTTAAAAAATGCTTGAGTCTTTTCAGTGAAACTTAGGAGGTTATTTGAGTATTTCTTCTGAAGGTGCCGATCATAAAACGTGGCACTTTTATGACCAGCTCAAAATAATACGTATTTTGTACACATGAAAGTTGAAAAAGCAATAAACTTTCCTGAAACTCTCTGAGAGAGGTATTCTCTTCGTTTTAAATAAATATTACTTTAACGTAGTAAATAAGAAATCCTATTTCATTCTTAGTAGAAGTAAAACGTAAAAAGAAAATATTTTTCGTTGTCAAGATGAAACTTTAAATCTCTTTATCCTTTCTTTCATAACTTTATAAAACTAGCCATTTCTTATACTTAGGGACACAAAAGATCTAGATTCGAGTAAAGCAAAATCTTGTTTTATGATAAAAGTTCTATTATCTGGGAGTAATCAGTGTTTTAAGTTCTTTCTGTGAGTAAGTACAAAAGAAAAAAAACTTTTGTAATACGTTGAATTATCGGCACAGTGATTTCGCGTTAATTCCAACAATTTAAGAACTTCTGCCACTTTTTTTCTTTTGTTCAGATGAAAAGAGAAAAATCGAAGTTCCTGAGAATAATTTTTTTATTAAAAATCTGGCGATTCGTGTTATTAATTTTCGCATTTTGGTATACTACGATGTAATGAGGACCTTTGGCAGGTATAAAAGAAACATGGTATTAAAATGGTAATTTTATGAACACTGAAATAAAAATACTAACATTTATCTGTGTGTGAGAATGTTTGGATGAATCTATGTCTGTTTGTGATATTTATGAGAAGTTGTGTGAATATTATGGACATGAAAATGAAGATTTCTTAAAAAGATATAAGCTCTTCTGCCTCCTTGGAACTAAGGGATACTAATTTGTTTATAAAATAAACTCTTGGCTCCAGTACGCTTGTAAGGTTAGTTAAAAATTCTTCCAAGAAAAAAAAGAAAAAATCAAAGTAACTTAGACCCTTAACATTTGAAAGTTAAAAATAATCTATGCAAATGTGTGCAAGTAAGAGATTTACCAGCTTGTATTCGAATCTCGACGAATAAGAAATTCAAATAAACAAAAAACATTCTAGAATGAAACCAAAATCTTCGAACAGCCAGTGCAATATTCAAATGAAGATCGAAAGTAAGTGTGTAACTTACGTCACTGCTGATAAGTGAGTGAACAGTCGCCTGATTGCGCACACGCATTGCACAAACACTGTGATTACTACGTCACCACATTTGTGCGTTAACACCTTAACTGGAGCAACCGATAGTGCTTATTTTATGATTTTTCCTTGAGACTAATAAGAGGCATTTTAATGGTAAGCAAGTACAAATGTTAACGCATTTGCCAGGGCAAAATAGAACTATTGTACCTACTTTAGAAAAAAAATATTATTGATGTCTTTTTAATCTTTAAACAAAGACTATCTTATCATATAATTGCTGTTTTCAAGAATTCTCCATTTATTATCAAGTTAAAACCTTCAAGGTGTCTACCGCAATCAAAACTTATCTAATTAATTCAAAGCTAACTTAAAGGCACGACTTTTATAAATTACACTAAAGAGCTTAAATATTCTCTTAATGTGATGTTTTTGATACAGCCTGCCGAAATTTGTCAATCAATTACACAATGAGATTGCGCAAAAAGCTTTACCATGTTAATAAATATGCCGAACATTAAAAATAATATGAAGTATTATGAAATATGACATTTTTTACTCGATATTGCGGCAATACACCATCACTTTTTTGTGGATGTTTTTTGAACAGGTCATCTGACGCCGATGGGATCAAGTTGATGTGCGACACTATCGGTTGGCAACAGGAGCGCAATCACACGGGAAGTAGTGCACAAAGTGATGCTTACTGTAAAATTGCTCACCGTTGCCCGCCCGGGGCGCGGAGCGGGCGGGCTCCGACAGCGCTAGCAGCGCCAGCGCCCACCACCATGTCATCACAACCACACCTGCAACAGAACAAAATATACAATTAGTCACTTATTAAGGTTCAGGTAGACTTTATTGAGGACCCAGTTTTCAGCTATCTGTCAGAAAATATCTATGCCGCGCGTGGACAGTAATGCATGTGTTTTAAGCTTAAACAACTACGAGAAACAATTGAAGATGACACAAGCAGTGTTTGCCTATCAATAATACCAATGAGGCGCTTCTAAAACATATGAGCCTTTATACTTGTTTTTTTCTATAGTTTTCCTATATTAGAATTTTTATTACCTAATAAAAAGCTGTCAGACAAAAAACTCTATGTATCATAAATATAGCACAATATACTCACTAAATTCCACTTACAAATCATCTTTCTAATTTAAAGCAGATGTAAATAATACAATAATAATAAACTATTTGTAATTTGAACAATAAGTTGCTAAAAATCTAATAGCTAAAATAATAAAACAATAATAAGGATTATCAAATCTGAACAAATAAAATAACTATAAATCTAAAGGCACAATAATTTTAACTAATAATAACATAGTTAACAAAAATAGAAAGCTCCACAATGGAAATTAAATTCTGCTCAGAACACCTGCGCACCAAAATAAATTGAAAACATATTTATACTGACAATTGGAACTGAAAATGAATTATTTAACAACGAATTAGAGCTAAAATGAAAATAATTGCTATAAATTGTGGTTGAAAATAAAGCGAATAAAAATGTAAAATGAATATGTAATACGCTAGCTAAATGGAGGACCGTCTGGAGGACAACGAATTATGTTTAATAATTGTATGAAGATGAAATTGCAAATAAATAAAGTTGGATATTTGTGAGTGATAAATAAATTTAAATAATGTATACAATATTTTGAGTCATTGCCTAATGGACTGAGTAGACAAAGCTCTCGAGTTCAATCTCAAGCTAACTTTTTTTAAGTTACGTGCGTATTTATCACATTTTTCTGGACATTATCACACAGCGCCATTTAGTTCCGTGGTAAGCAGCGAGGCTTGTGTTACGGATACTAGTTGGTTGATATACTACATATATACACTTTATATACATATATATACATTCTTTACAAAAGAATGTAAATACATACATATTATACATAGATACATCCATGACTCGGATACAAATGCTAATGTTCATCACACAAAAATTTGACCCTACCAGGATTCGAACCTGAGACCTATAGCACAGCAGGCAGCGTTAACTACCGCTGAGCTAAACGAGTCGTCAAATCACATGCTCAAATGGTGAGCAAAAACACAATAGGTGTTACATGCAAGTTCCCTGATAATTATATCCTGAGATATTTTCTCGATGGCATGTAAAAGTCTGCTAATCCGCACTAGGCTAGCGTGATGGGCTCTAGGCTTATCCCTCTCAAATGAGGAGCCATCCGTGCCTAACAATATGACAATAAATGGATGATAATGATGATTATTATTAATCAAAAGCTTTGTGTGTAGTATCCTGATAACTCTTCTACCTTCCTCTGTGTATGAAGACTGACAAATCCAGACCAAATAAATGTGTTTAGTATTTCATTTAAAAAAATCCAATTGCACCAACCGCCTCTCTGACGCACGTTAAAAGACTGCCCATAAAACAAAAGATAACCGATGAGTACCATATCCAGTTATCACCGCAGCCATAATAAGTCACAAGTATAGTCACAAGTTATAAAACCTTTATGCCCAGTTGTAAGTATTTACGCTGGCCCACTTTTGATATGGACGAATATTAAACCCCACGATAAAACGCAAAAGCAGACATCGTTAATATTTTTTTATGCAGTCATAACTATGTTAAATTTATCTTGGACCTATACAATGTATGTATTTACATATTATTAACTTAAATTGTCACATACTTAGTTTATAGTTTCTTAATCTGTCAGTTTATTAACTACAAAAAACAATAAGTTACCAAATTTGTCAGAATACTCTGTTTGTTGTCAGATGCAGGGGTCGGAAGAGGAGTACTAATTTAACTATCACTTTTCGTTAAGGTTTTATGTCGCAAGTAATAGGGGTTATTTTTGCCATTTAACAAGCACAATACCAAACTCCAAGTTGCTACTGAATTTTTTTTAGATTCGAAATAAGTACCTGTATACCAGTTACTAGTAAAACCCTATAAAATATTTTTGACCTTCATAGATAAAGTATGTTTTATCATATATCATTATCATCACGACATTTAATCCTGTAATATGACAACCTTTGGAAGGACAAGAAATAAGTGGAAACTGTATGGTACTGAAAGCCAAAACACAGGTTCTTCCTAGTTTGAGTTCAGAAGCTACGTATATTGTAGATATACTTACTTGTAAGCAAATTATTTTTAAAACTTGCATGTAGTTACTTGTTTTTAAAATAAAATTAATTTACTATTTTGAGTACAATTACAAATTATTTATGCTAGATAGTAAATTATATTTGTATCAAGAAATATTGTAATAAAGAAAATTCAATTTAGTTAGTTTATAAATTCAAAATGCGCATTCTCGAACAAAAATACCAACAATAGGCACATCGTTTGTGTTTGTACGCGACCGGCAACAATTGTCAAACTTAGAAATTGCTTCTGAAATCAAATAAAGTCCTTTCATTTCATCCCTCGTCACGAGGCGAGGAAGTTAGTGATGGGTCACACGTCTAAGCAAGAATTGAGAAGAGCTTCCTCACAGGAAATATCAGGAGTACTTTGAAGCGGGTTAAATTGCCCAATGGTTCTTATCAAATAGATACCATTAGTTAGGTATAAGGCCGTATAAGTGACTTTGTAGAAAAGTCCAGAAAATAATAAATAAATGAAAGGAAAAATTTAATTACAAATTATAATCCAGAAAGAGTTGATAAGGTGGAAAAAGCCTTGAATAAATATTCTACTAAATTAAACTCGCTGTCAGATAACGCACAGCTTAAACTTGTTAATTAAGTAAAGCATGAAATTTTGCAAAGATTCTTCTTAAAACGTAGAGAAGAAAGCATTAAGAGACAATTTAAAAAATGGTAAAAACATAGCTATTTGTGATTTTTTCATGGAAATTACCAATGGGTAACATAACGTTATAATTATAGAAAGGAAATAATAAAATATGACATAGAGAAAAATTACGTCACTCGTCACAATTACCACTTATTTGACAGTTGAACTTTGATCGAATGAAAGATACATTTTAAGATTAAAAATAATAAAAGCAATTGAAATTGTTACCTCTCAAGTGGGGAATACAACACTAGACCAAGTACAAAAACTCTCTAACACGAACTATGCGGGGTACGGTCGAAAATTTACATTAAAACTTTTGCTATTTTCCAAACCAGTCGCTTAGTGTTGTGATTTTGTTTCTTGTTGATGTGGGTGGGTAAGTTTTGAATTAGAAATAGATTTGACATTTTTGATGCAATTAAAATAACTAGTGTCAAATTCGAAAACAAATTTGATATTTAATTTACCAATATTACAAACAACGAGTAATGGTGCGTTTTGATTTAAAAGATTCCTTCAATAAACCAGCTCGAATCGTGGTCGCTATGTAACTCAAAAAACTCTATTGACAATTGAGAAAAAGATAGTGCACTATTTTGTCTTTGCCTTATTCCCATTACGATTCTGAGTTTTAGAGACTAATGTCCCCAACCAGTAAGGTAAAAACGTCAAATTTAAAGATTTTTGTCGCCACTTTAATTCAAAGCATGCCCATAAAAATCCAATCTGTTTGTCCAATGGATATAATAATTTAACAACAGTTCTGTATTCATCTAACACACTCTAAAGTAGATTCTCCTGACGATTCAATAATTATATTATGACCGACCGTTTTTACAAATTTTAAAATCTACAAACGTCATATTTAATTGGCTGCAGCAGATATCAAACATCAAACTATTTAGAAGATTGTGATCAAAACCAGAAAAAAATTACGAGATTTTATGATTATGCTACTATTTCCGATAAAAAAGTATTTTCTCATGTCCAGAAAGGTGAAAGTGAATAAAAAGAATCACCATTTTACGATCCCCTGAGGTATTACTACCGAACATTTTCTTCTTACGTAACTAGAATCATCGGCACTTAAGCTTAGGGCCATAAAGTGCTAGCAACCATTAAAAAATTGAAAGTAAAAGCTGTGATGTAAATCATCCATTGATGGGCATTATTTGTAAATGGAACCAGAAATAAATTTGAATCTGTGTATGAGTTTGTTTCCATAATTGAAATGTATAGTTCTGGCAATTCAACTGGGAAGAGTTTAGTGTGTATATTATTGAATGACACATAAACGGCTTGCCCGATTTCGAAGTATTTAGGATCGCAACGGGCCAAACAAAGGAGTAACCACCTTGGTACTAGATTCGCCGACGGCAAAGCGTTGGATGGAAAATTGAGATGGCAAATGTAGCCAAAGATTGGTGGAAACGGTCCTAATATAAGCCTTTGTATGTCCATTGTCCAGTATGACCATAAAGCACATATCGCGTTCGTTTTTTTAAACGCGTTTGTATAGCTGTTTTTGTGGCCCAACGTTCGAACATATCTTGAGTACTGATCTATCTGTCAATACGACTTTTATTGGAAGAGAGAGTTGAATAGCTCGGAAGACGAGCTCCTCCGGGCAGCGTCAAAGAAATAAATATTCTCGGTACAAGACCGGAATTTTTATTAAAAAACCTTTGTATTACGATATCGTTGAATTATTACCATCACTTCTTTACTCTTCCGTGTTCTGACGTAGGAATATGTTGGACCGAATCTGTGAATAATAAGTCCAGTTCGCTCCAATCCAAAAGCGTCACAATGCTGTTAGCTTAAACCAATACTTAAAACTATACATACATACCATCACGCCTGTCGTCCCCGAAGGGTTTGGCAGAGGTGTACTAATGTACACCCATATTTCGCCGGTATGTTTTAGGTCCCATGTAATAGGGGCGAACCTATTGCCATTAACCGGGCACGAACCCAAACTCCGAGCTGCGATTGAGAATTTCATAGAAAAACCCAATAACACTGCTCGACCTGGGAATCGAACCGAGCACCTCTTGCTCGGCAGTCGCTCTGTACGACCACTCGACCAACGAGGCAGTTTAAGTTTAAGTAAGTAAGTTTAAGTCTAAAACTATAGTAATATATTATAATCACGACACTACCTCCAAAGGTTTAGGTTAAGAGAGAGCTAAGAGACGAGATGGCTGATAAAGTATACATTTTTTTTAAAATATAATAAAACACCTACCAGGTCCACCTCGATAGATACAATAATTTGTATGTCTCAAAATCTTAAGTGGATCGGTTTCTTTTAGGAACCTAAGCGCGCTCCATATTATATCTCAGTGTCACTTTAAAACCAATATAAATAAACGAATAAATTGAATAACGATAGTGCAAACATTTCATAGGACACTGTCACTTAAACCGAATATGAATCTCAAAAATCTAGTACTTAAAACTAAGACTATAATTTACTACACACATATATTTTTAAAAGAAGTAACATCAGAGAAAACTAGGTTGCGCTAACCAGTCAAGCACCGTCATTATCTACGACCACCTGAGTTAATATACCTCGAAGCTTTTAAATAGCGTCGCTTCGGTAAAAAGTTGATATACCTGTAAATAAGTATACCTCAAGATACTCGTACAAAAGTTTCATTACATTTAAAGTTTTAATAGCATACCCATTAGTGTTATATTCAATTAACATTATCAACAATTTAAATGAAACTTCTTTTTTTATCGAATCCGTATTAAGTAGTTTTATTTCAATGTCTCTATATCTTAAGTGTAAGAAATCAATGTAATAAAATTGTCACTCGAAACTTGAATTGTTGCTATCTCTGTCTACCTTTAGACTTCCCGTATCTTTGTTCTCACTCGTTTGTATATCATTGATAGGTCAAAAGAAAACTTTGTTTACCTTTTTAAGCTTATTGTACACACGGAAGAGTATATATATGGCAAAGTTTTTTATATGGAGATGTGCGAAAAGATATTATTAAGTATTTAATTTTTTATGGTTAGGTACCTGCCGAATGAACCATTGACATGGCACTAGTTAATTATAATACGCCAATTTATTACCAGGTCAGATCGGGTTAAAAACTAAACTATTGTAAGTTAGTATGTATGGTATAGTATGGTAGTACTGTAAGTACTATTTGTAATTTATTAATTAATGATACCTCATGTATTGGTATCGTATACATCCGCAATTCGTTCCCGGACGATACTGTAAAAAGATAAGAAAGTAAAGAAATCTGTCAAAATTTTCAAAAGAAGAATTTCAATGGCATATCCAGTATTGCTAGTTCCGTGTCAGCTTCATCAGCCAGACAAGAGTGTAGACAGGCGTGCGAACTAATTACAGACCTATAAAAACATTGTGGAACTAGAAGGAACGTTTCCTGAACGTTTATATTGCTCTTACTAGTCGAGGCCTGTGCAAGAGCAATTTGTACCTACATGGCATATTGAGTCTTCTTTGTAAGTATATTTGACTTAATTTAGTTTGGCAAAATATGGCATTAAAAACCTAGTTGTTATACATTTTTATTATAATGTTGATGATGATTTTTTCACGAGTTTGACTCTCGATTTTCAAATATAGGTCAGAATTGAATGTTAATGAAATTGGCCTAATTTGAATGGATATTTTTTGTTATTAATTAGTTGAATTTTAAAAACAATGTAATATTAACTACGTATTGTTAATCCTGAAACAGAAATCTTATTTTCAATATTATTTAACAATCGAAATCGGTGCCAACCAAAAAACATTTGAAGTAATCACAACAGTATGTTGCAGCACATACAAATAAACCAATGACAAATCATTATAACATTACCAACCATCAATCAGGAGAAATTGTTCTTTCATTGGAAAATGCGAAGCGTATCAACGTTTAGGCGCAAATTAGATGTCATATATCGACCGTAACAACGCTAAATTGCCTATACTCAAATGTCATTACGAATATAAAGTACACTAATACTCGTAGCTAAGTAAGGGCGACAATGTAGTGCATTTTGTCGCCTTATCTGTATTGAAATAAGATACATAATACGCTGTTTTATCACGGTATATTGATATTAATTAATCCACTATGATTTAGTCTTCAGTATTTTTTTGGCAAAATACATTAGCAAGATAAATTGTAAAGCAATTTATTAATTTATTATTCAATTGTACAGTATTATCACGTAGTCTCCTAGTTAAATATTATAATTATTCCAATTAGATAATATAATGTTTTTATGCAAAATTTATCCTCCTAAAACAAACTCAAATTTTGAGCGTATAAGTTTAAGCTTTTATTGCTACCAAATCGGATGAGTTTTTTGCGGTTCTTCTCAATAAGACCTACTTCTTGAAACCCTGCAACTAGTTTCGACAGTTCAAAAGGACCTGTAATATAACTCTAAATTAAATTAAAATATTCTGCATAAAAGTTATAATTATGTGACTGTGACTGTATCGAAGTTATAAGTTACATGCTCATATCGTGAGGAAACCTGCATTCCTGAGGGATTTTTTCAATCGCATGTGTAGTCTATCAACCTGCATTAGGCTGGTGTGGTAAACTATAACTGGCCATCAGTAGGACAGCAAATAGGGTAACGGCTAGTGGATAATTGTATATTGCCCTTTGATGCAAAATAAATGTTTTATTTCCCAGTATAATAGAAATCAAGTAAAACAAGGCACTTGATTTGCAATTTCTATGGAATATTACAGCTCCGTTGAACTTAATTATCTTAACTCGTTTAGTCCGTTCCGCTTCGCTACAAACTTTCTACGTTTTAATTCATTGTATGACAGAACATTTTCCGTGAATAATAGGTCGATTTGGCTTTTGTTTCCGTATTTTCTACTATCAAATTAACGTCTCTAGATCCAATTTCAAATACAGTTGAAATTGTTGTTTCCGAAATCGTTTTGCTATTTTCTTTCGTAAGCTTATTTATTGGCGTTAAAATATCGCCCTCTATTGAATATATGTATGTCTTAAGAATTATGCATACCTTATCATGTTTTATCATTTTTACTATTGACGGTATGCGAGGTAAATATAAAAATATAATGTAAGACATTATATTTTGTACATTGCATTTTTACATTTAAAAAGGTAACTTTTTTTTAAGATTTTTATGATGAGTTCAACTACTTGGAACAAATCAACTAGAATCTTAACGTTTCAAAAGTGATTGAAAAAGTTTGAAATCTTTAGAATTTGAATATTAAAATATCTGAATAATATTACATGTTATATTAAATTGAACGGCTTCTGCACCACGGGTCGTAATTGCGAACCCCGAACGCAGCAAATATTTGTATGAACATATAGATGTCGAAACGTTGAAGATCATTCTGTCTTTATTGAAGGATGGCGTACAGTGTCATATTAAAAAACAAGATAAAAAAAAAATCTAAGTTTTCATCGCAAATTTACATTACCTTAAAAACTTTGCACCCAAACTCACACATACACGTCACATGACATGTAGGTCAGACATATTTTACGAGCATTCTGATGTATGCCGACAGAGAATATTCAAGGGATTTTTAAAAAAGAACAGTTTTTGTGCCAGCTTCTTTGTAATGAAAAAAGGTTTTTTTGCTGAAGAATATAAAAAGGTACTTATTTTTTTATTATGTCTTTATGCTTTTCGATACATATGGTAAGTATATAACTTTTATTGTACACTAAATCTTTTTAAAGTTTACATTTGACTAATAACAACATCATATTTTTTTATAAAAAAAATTCTTATGAAATAATAAATGAACATATAATCTGAAGAAACTAACATAGATAAATAATTTTATGTTATTACAATTAAATGCACTCTATTGTGAAATGAATACAGATGTCAAACTTCTACTAAAGTTTATTTAAGCTCTTATCACATTTCAGAATATCGATGGCACGTACTTAACCACTTTTTTATCCAAAATAATTCCTAATGATACTACTACCTACCCTGAGACCGATTTAAAAGGATGAGACTAATTAATACCAATTATCATTATTGGATACTAAAATAAGTAAGTGAGCTGTTATCTCAGTAATAACTTAACCACTTAAGCTGCATCAAGAAAAAAATACTCATTTTGAAACCTGTTACATAGGTGAATGTATCCTCAGTGATATCGTAAGATATATTTATGGAAAAATCTGTGATCCAAATTCCATACTTTCTTACTTACGTTCAGCATACACGTAGAAACTTTTCTGACGATTTAGAAATCGTCACGATATCGTGAGGCAGATTGAATGGTTCATATCGAGATTCGAAGAGACACAAAAATCAATATGAAGGCCATTGAGATATTAAGTCTTTAGGTGTAGTAGCTTAGCATTACCATTGGACGGAATGACTGGAACCTAATGCAATACTATATAGGTATATACACACGGTAGACTAGTGGTGTGACCGGTGGACTGAGATGTCAAAGGTCTCGAGTTCAAACCCAAGGCACGCACCACTGATTTTTCAGAAGTTATATGCGTATTTATCACATGTTCAAACGGTGATGGATAACATCATGAAGAAACCTGCATGCTTGAGAAATATTCTCGATGACATGTGAAGTCTGCCAACCCGCAGTAGGCTAGCGTGATGGCTATAGCCTAATCCTTCTCAAATAAGAGGAGACCTATGCCCAGCAGTGGGACAACAATGGGTTGATGATGATAATGATGAACCGATAGACGTCCACTGCTGGTCATAGGCTCCCCAATTTCATTCAGAATTCCAGAATGAAGGATTCCAGAATTCAACATACTGCGACAGAATCCGGTGAAAGAAGTTTTATTGCAACGCCGGTTAATATTTCATTTACCAGAAAAAAATACTAAATATTTTATGTATTTGAATCGACTCAAGTCCAAAAGCTCCTGTCCCATAACTCGCAGAACAAAAATTCGCTTCGCTTTAACATCTCTGGGACAGATGATAAATTCAACATATTCAGCTATCAATAAGAAACGTAAGCGCATATGAAAACGTCGGCGTCATTTTGAAACGTTCCATGCAGATGTTGAATTTAAAATTCGAATGCAGACATTTGAATAAGTAAATATTCATGTCGATACGGACGCTCTTTTGGTGAGAATGGATTCTCCAACGACGGGTTTAAGTTATAGGTGTTTACTGAAGAAAGTGTTTATTTGCTACGGTAATGCAGACTTTAAATATTAACAGGTATAAATATATAAGGAGTGTATATGTATTTTGTACATCTTCATCCAACTGTCCCGCTGCTGGCCACGGCTCTCCTCTCATTTAAGAGGGATTAGGCTAGGCCTCACTAGATATGGGCTGTCAGATTTAACACGCCATTGAGAAAATATCTCAGGTTTCCTCACAATATTTAATATGATAAATATATATTTAACTTCAAAAGATCAGTAGTGTGTGTGCTTTAGGATCGCACTTGAGACATGCAATTTCCTAAATTATTGTGCAAAAAAATACACAAGTATTTTTATCGTGTTCATATAGCTGGTCAATATAAAAATCGTCAGCAAAATCTTCGATTGTTCTGGTATGACCATGAAGGATTTATTTTGCAGCCAAATGTCCAGCTGTCTTCTACTTAAAAGTAATATACCTATCATTTTTTAATGAGCTCACGCGTCCGTAAGACTGATCGCATATAATTTATTATCTGAACCTTTTCTCAAATATGTTGGCGGGTAGTATTTTACACGGAGCGTCTGATAGCAGCATATTTTTTTTTTAATATTTGCTATATTACGGTAAAATTTGATCAAAATCCGTTGTCGTTTTTGCGTGAAAGTATAAAAACATACCTAAACGTCTCACCTAAATATACATTTGTAATAGTAACATATTTAAATGTTTATCTATCAAGCAAGATAAAGCCATAAATTACTGCAAAATGAAGCACTGCTTGAAAATGTTTAATTGGGGGTAAATCAAGCTCTCAACAACCAATCATATCGTATATTATATTTTATAGAGCAGATAACATTCTTTAAAAGGTCGTAGAAACGGATAAGTTTATATTGCTGACTGATCTAAACTTCCTTATTTCCAAAATCATAGCTACCATTGCCTCATCCATTCATATATGAGTATTATCAAGTAAACACATACGAGTATCTGTCTGATTGATACCATCAACTAACAAAAATTGCCAAGTCACGAACGACCCAAGGGCACGACAGCGCACTTTCTTCAAATTCGTTACTATGTTTTGACTAGTAAATTTGCTAGAGTACTTAAGACGCCGGTGGAGACAGAACGCCATTTAAAATTAATATATACATTAATTAATATTGACCCAGGTTTGAACGAGAAGTGCAATCTAAATGTACGCCAATTAATAGTGTTTAGTGCTATATAATTAAACTGATTTCTTCCACTTACACAAAAGGTTGACATGGTAACGGACTTTATCGCAATATATTCTATTAGTCACCAAAATTTCGAATTGTTTATAGAATCTACGAGCAGAGTGTGGAGTATGTGAGTACAGTACAATAATTGATTATTGAAAAATAATTAAATTGGATCAAAAATAATTAATTCAAAGCAATTCATGCACTTTTCCAAAAAAATATAAGTTGGGTAAGTATAGTTGATGATGTAGTTGGTGATTCAGTATTATTTTTTATAGTGCGAAAAATATTCATGCAGGCGGCAGCGGACGATCCGTTAAACATAATTATGCAAATGCAGCGGGATTTATCAAACGATGGTTTATATATATGCACTTGCATATTATAACATATCAGTCATCGAGCCATGGGTCTCGTGAACACATTAACAACGACTCTGATGGGCAATTCAGTCGCTGCCAGCCTCTTAACTGAGCTTTCTCGGTTGATTGACAGCAATGTATCAATGACTTACGAACTGTCACTTTCGCTTGATGCACTGACGTGTGTGCAAAGTGACAGCTTATCTCGCTTCAGTAACAAGGGAGTGTTGAATGGCGTCAATATTACATCAATTTATGATGATTGATTTCTTTTGTTGTATGACTGGTGCTTATTTGATCAAATGCTATAAATACTTATTGACAGATGTGTTGTGTTGGGAAGATGGTTTCGCCTTTCTCCAGAAGAAATAATTAAAAGCGGCGAAAGACGACTATTGTTGTTAAATGATTGGCTTTGTAATATTATTTTTATTTAAATTTTATTCAATGTGAAACCAACACAATTATTTTGTTTATCTTGTGACTTCTATAATGTTTTTTACTGTCAACTATTTATATGTAGGTATGGGAAGGGGGGCGAAGGAGTAGAAGTAAATAATAGAAAGAAATGAATGAACTCCAGACCGATTTCGGTCACGGCGACGGCTTTTAACTCTGGTGAGATACATTTTTCCTCTCAAATAAAAAAGAAAATAGAATAGAAAATAGTAATAAAATATAAATAATAGAATAGTAGTGTAAATAGAATTTTGAAGCCACTTATAACATATAGGTACAATATATGATGTTTTATTTTATGCTATAAGTTGGCTAACCTACTGTGCACGACACACACAATTCTGAGTCCATTGGAGGATCAAGATTGTTTAATGACTTTAACTACATAGAGCTTTTAGCCTGGTATTACTGGACTATTATTCAATTTGCATGTTACACTGAAATTAACTTTTCCAATAGGAAATATAATAGTAGTGGGGCGTGTAATTTGTATTGTTGGCCTTTAAGGCAGAAAGGCCTTCGAGTGGAGACCACATACCTTTCTGAAGTCATAGTGTAAAATTTCTTATACTGATATGAGCTGGTTAAGTAATGACCTAGTTTTGACTTTTGGATCTAGATTTTTATGTATTCTCACGACCGATTGGCGCGGTAGCTAAGCGATCAACTTCTGTGTCACGGGTTGGGGGTTCCACTCCACACACATAGCAAATATTTTTATGCTCTACAATCTAGTTAAGAAGTTTTATGATGCTTACCATTAGGCGGGCCTTACGCATGTTTGCCACTATTATGGTATGAAAAAATACATAATTAAAAAAAATACACGAATTATAATAGGTAGATACCTTATTTAGTAACTTAAGATAAGTTCACAATGTTCACAAGTTTGAAAAGCCTTAAAAAGGCAACCTCAACTATTTCAACTTGCAAAAAAATTCTATCCCTCTCTCCATTTTCCTTGTAAAAAGCAGTGGTCAAATGCTTCGTATAAAGACATTTACTATCTATAGATGGATTTAATTCCTTTTCATATCCCATACTGCACTTAAAAAAAAGTAGCAAATGGAGCACGAACACACTTAATTCCTAGAAATGCTCCCTTAAAAGCACCTAACCACCCACACTACTATAAAAAAAGAATGCGTCCCTCTAAATAATGAAATATAAACAAAAGAAAAGAGGAAAATGCTTGAAATAAAAGAAAGCTAAGGTTTCACAAAGATTGATAGCGATGGAACGAGCATACAATAGGCCCTAGATGCACATTCCAAAATATGTACCCAAATTTTATCCGTAAAGGTACCGTACACACAGTAGATGGGACAGTTATCGGCAACAGTGTGAATAAAAATCGTAAAAACCAGAGAAAAATAGATTCAACAATGTCACAGTATTCCCACAAGCAATTCGGAAGCTAAAGTCCGTGCCTTTACGCTACAAAATTTACCTCAGTTTACACGGAATAAATAAACAAATTGTATCCATTTTTTAAATCCGAATAAGAATCGGATTATCAATAATAAACAAAAATGTAGGGTGGATGTTAGTAATTATAACGCCAAGACACTCAACACTTCAGTGCTGGGACACTTCAACCATAGTGCTGTAAATAATCTGAAACGCCGAGATTATTAACGATATCAATATACCACGATAAAATCCGTAAAAAGTAGTTTGATCTTTTATACATTGAACTGCCGTTCATACCTACTTTATTCATTGCTTTAAAAGTTGATAAATATTTGAATAGGCATCTCTGATTAATGCAATAAGCACTTAACCCAAGCTTCTGAACAATTTTGAAAAACTCTAAGGAAAAAGTTACCCCTTCTGAATTCGTTACGCTAATATGAGTTTATTGATGATCTTACTAAGACTACATTTACTTTTGGATGAAAACAGACATAATTATTCAATTATTTTTTCACGACTTGAAATATTGAGAGCTGTATCTAACAGAGAAATAAAAAAGGCTACGCTATCCATGATAGTAGAAGTATTAAGTCGTATATTCACTATCAATGGCAGCATTTGGTGGTACTTTCATAATAGGGCGACCACACGTTTGCCATAAATGATACTATAACTTTGACCAAATATCAAATCCAACCCGTCCGGTTTTCTCTCCAATTTGCCTACGAATATGTCTCAAACCCTAAAACTCAACTAAGAACAGAGAGAATTTATTCGTGTCCAAAACGTATTGATTTCTAGAATGGTAAACAACGCTTTATATTATTTTTGTTGTGTTCAACCGTTTTTCAACCCTAAGGTCTCGGATAAATACACTCGAGAGAGTGTACGTAAATAAGAAAATCAAGTGGCCTAAACCATTTACACTTCACTCTTTGGAAGTTGGGCGAGCCATCTGAAGTTGGCCTATTTTCACTCGGAATCAACGACATCAGAATTGATTGAAGGTTGGGGTGTATTGTTTCTGGTATTTTTTTTGTTTTGTTTTGTTTTCTTGTTTCGAAGGATTCACAGTCACATCAAAGCTTAGTTTCATCGGATTAATATTTTCTTGTAATCTAATTATCTTAAATTATATTATAATAAGTAGCCTATGTGTTAATCCAGGTAATGTCAACTATCAGTATGCCCAATTCCATCCATATCCGTTGTGCGGTTTTTCACTAAAACAAAAACAAATTAAAACTTTCGCCTTTATAATATTGGTGGTATAGTAGGATTGGTATGATTAAATTGTATTCATATAAATACTCTTTAACCATACCATATCAGGAAATTAATTACTATCTACAACTTTTATTTCTAATTTATTTACAAACATGGTTCTTCATAAAACCCATAAAACTGCAAAGTAATCACTATCGTTCCTTATAAGTGCTGTAATTTTCAAGGAAACATTTTTATACCATAATTTCCATTCAATTTGTTCCCATTTCGGTGAAGAAACGGATATCAAGTTTTACCTTATAGAACTGGGTGTGATATAGGTCAATATGTAACATACATTTGTAGTTTAATAGTGATGGGTAAAATAATGGTAAAGGTTTATTATAATTTAAGCGACTATTTTAGTGATAGTAGAAGACGGTCACCGGATTGACCACTATTTAAACTTCTTAAAATATGAAAATACATGTGGGCGGGCACATACAGACAAATGGAGGCTAAGTGTGTATTAAAATATGCATAATTATATATTTTTTATTGGTATAATGGATTTTTTGTATGCTAGCTCACAAAATAATAACTAAGTACTGATTACATTATTTGTTATTTTGTATAGAATCATCAAATTAATTAACAGACAGAACTGTGTTGCTTATTGCGTGTGAAGTTTGTTGCGCCGCTTCTTCTTCCCAGCAAAAAAGTTTCCAGTTCAAAAAGAGCCAATTAAATTTGGCCTACTTTGAATAAATTATATTAAGTTTTTTTTTATTTTATGTATATACGATATTATATAACCCCTCATGAGACGATTGAACGAAGGCAAGTAACGTCACACTTGCGAAATTTCATTGTAGAGTATGTAAACTAAGCAGATTTTTTTGTCACAAATTTTGATCGTATCGTTGAGCTTATCGCTTTTGCTACCTTTTATTACTTACGAATAGAAATTATTTGACATCACGCCTATCATTCCCGAGGGTTTGCTGGTATGTAATATATAGCGAAATTGCTATCAACCAGGATAAATCCAAGCTCCAAGCTGCTACTGTGAATTTTATAGAGAAATCGAATAACACTGCTCGACCTAGGAATTGAACTCAAAACCTCTTGTTCAGCAGTTGCACTTGCAATCATTAGACCAAAGAGACAATTATAATTTTTAGTATATAGCTAGTATTTTTTAGTATCAAAATATGAGCAACAACGTATCTAACGAGTGCAGGATACATCACTAGTATAAAGCCGTATCTGTGAGTTACCGATCGCCGTGTTAAGTGAAAACGTCGCGGCAATGCGCTTCACTCGTTGGAAATCGTGTAAAGAATTATTGTTCAATATGTGGTGGACGGTGGTTTTCTAAGATTCGTTGGAATGCTGCTACTAGTTGTGAATGGATTCTTATACTGTCTTTTGAAATTTGCAGTATCAAAGCACAGTGAATATTTGCCATGACTTGATTTTGAGATGTTGTTTAATGTCTTGTCTGACAAAATAATCATTATGTTCTTTAAATATGTAGATATACTACATTTTCACAATTAATGTGACTTCTATAGTATGTATATATTTTCTGTTGAAAGAATCAATAGAAAAGTTATACCGGTTACAATGCACCACAGATTTTTTTTGTCAATCCTCAAAAATATTCATAAAAGAAAATAACACGAAAGCCAAAAGAAATCAAATAAAGGAAAACTTTTCAAAAAAACCACATTACAAATTCGCGTCACACATAACAAACCAACTTTACCCAAACAAAAATTAACTTGTACTTTTCAGAATACTTTTTGAGGCGATGCTATTACATTTATTTCTGTCGAAGGAGAATATTCAAGGCAATATTTAACTCTGAAAGCCAAAAGAAAGGATTTCAAGATGCCAAAAAATCTATTTAACAGTTTACGTTAAAAGAATATGCAATGACAAAGTACTGGGACAAAGTATAGGGAGAAATAAAATTAAGGATTGATATATCTAAGCTTAGGGAGGGACGAATGGGGGCTATTCTGAAGACACTCGTAGTACATTTGTTTATTCTGTAATGTATTAGCGAGAACTCATATAATTAGGGTACAGCAATTAGCTGTATCAACACAGAATGCAGAATGCATTGACGTAAAAAAATTATAAAAACGGGAAGAATGATATTTTGAAGCGGGTTGTACAAGATGTAATTGGTACAAACCAAACCACCTTAATTTTTTTATGTGTATATTATACAGATAGTAACAGAAGGCAGCGTTAACTACCGCTTAGCTAATCGGGTTGTCATAGTATATAAAAGGTAGCCTTCTTTGCGAGCCCTGAGCTTCAGGTTTCAATAACTAGAAGCGAAACATCACTTAAACTAAAATTCAGTAAAGGACAGCCTCCATCCGTCTTATCAAACTTTTAACAACTTTCCCCCCTAACTTTTCACCCGTTTGTGACAGTTATTGGAAACTAGCTTTTAACTTTTACTTTAGTTTAAATTGATGTAATGGAACTTGGAGGTCGACTTGGGATGGCTCTTTTAATAATAATAATACTAATAAACAAAAGTAAGATTATAAGAACTACGCTTTCTTACAAAAGAACATATATTGCTGGTATAATGTGGAGGTTTAACAGTAGCGTATAAAATACATATATAAACTGTAATATTTTATATAATAAAGCAGTATTGTATAAAATATTCAGTGGACTACAATATTAACGGAATTGGGCAACATAAAGAGACAGAGATAAAAATAATAAGAAAGGACCAATAGTAGCTGTGAACGCATTCTATGTTTTGGATGTGGTTGTTATATCTATTTAAATATGATGTGCTACTTGTCATATAGAAAACAACCCTTATTTATAATGATCATCACAAATATCCGACCAACGCAACCCTATTACTGGGAAAATGAACTTAAGGTCGACCGTCAAAGTTCCAACTGTAGGAAGATTTTTGTGTGATAGCTAAAACCGAAGGGTCAAAGTTATCTTCAAAGGCATGTTAAAGGTCTTTCCTTGATACCATTAATACCATACATCTTTGACTATTAAATCTTTTTATTTGGGCAAGTTTATGCCGTTAGTATTATTAGTAGAGATTTGGTAGCCTAGTGGTGTGACCAGTGGACTGAGATATCAAAGGTCTCGAGTTCAAACCCAAAGCACGCACCACTGACTTTTCGGAAGTTATGTGCGTATTTATCACAAGCTCAAACGGTGAAGGAAAAAATCGTGAGGAAACCTGCATGCTTGAGAGAATTCTCTATGGCATGTGAAGTCTGCCAACCCGCAGTAGGCTAGCGTGGTGGACTATAGCTTAATCCCTCTCAAATGAGAGGAGACCCGTGCCCAGCAGTGGGATAATAATGGGTTGATGATGATGCCATTAGTAGATAATATTTACTTCCATCTTAGGAACGTGTATTTTAAATATGAGAGTTTGGTGTTGAGTTTGTGTGGGTGTACTCATCATCATCAACCTATTTAATATCCCACTGATCTAAGCAAAAGTTTTCTATCAACGAGGAAATTTACGAGCTTCAACACAATTATTATGCAAGAATATTTATGTTATTCGACCAATTTCCTGTCACTCTTTCGGACACGGGTCTCGTCTCTGTGAGGAAATTACCTACGTTTATAAATATTCAAAAATATCGAGATGCTTGCGTCCGTATTCCAACTTTGATTAACGATATACAGATAACGATCAAACTAATATAATCTGCGTGTATTTGACATAAAAAAATCATTTCAAGAAACTATTTTTCTAAAACATAAATAACGTTTATGACAGAACTGTAAATAGAGGAAACTGAACGCTAACGACTATAATTATAACATCACAACACGCCTGTCATCACCGAAGGGTTAGGCAGGGGTATACTAATGTACACTGCCTCGCTATTTACGCATCTAGCCTGTAAAGCCCTAACTACCGTATATTATTTTATAGCTTTTAATATTTTATCTAGCTCTCCGCCTAAGCTCTATACGATCTCTGTACGCAAGTATGATTGACTCCCAATCAAAATACTAAACTAAATATTGAATGTCCGTAAAATAATATGCATGAAGAGCTAAATTTGTTTGTACGGTAACTTTGTTTGTTTTGCATGGTACTACATGCATTTTCTAGTCGGCGAGTTACCGTAAGAGCTTTACAGTATTTTTAAATAAAACGGATTATGGATATTTTTAATGTGTATAAACGAAACGAGAGTGTAGAAGCTGAGCTATCGGTTTCTGTGTCACGGGTCGACCAAATACCTGCACGAAACAAATATGTATATAGACTGTTTAGATTAATTCGTGACCAATATATTTGCTCTCCTTGTATGTTATGTGTTATTTTATTCAATAAAACACTGTCCACATTAAAAAACAAAATGCAGCAATGGCCACACGGAATTATTCGACCTTAATCTATTTAGTCATTAATATGACTACAAATCTGAAGCATCTCTAAATTTTACGACCATGTTTATTTAAATAATAATACTTACTTTTTATTGTTATAACTATTATACAAAGTTTGTGACATAATTAACCATGAAATTTTATACAAAATTCAAAAAAAGTAATTGATTAATGACGTACGTATATTTTACTACCTTCTAGTATGGTTCTAAAGAAGTCGTGTCGTATCAAAAAGTCAAATAGAAAGCAGGAGATAGAGAACAGTGGAACAATTAATAATAATTAAATACGTCATTTCCCGAGTCTTTTCCCTTCGATTTTAGGATTAGTTTTTAGTCTACCTAGATGCGGCTAAATTAGTATTTTATACAAAGTGACTGTTATTAGACCTCCACTGCCCAATTACCTACTCAGCAATATCGATATCATCATCATTTCAGTTAAACGACGTCTATTGCTGGGCCTAAGCTTGATCATTATACTTAGGATATAATGATCAAGATTTTAAAATTAAGATAATCATAATGTACTTTAAGAAGAAGTAAGAAGCAAAGTAGGTAAAGTCGGGTACTCAACCCGACTTTACCTACTGTGCTTCTTACATGAACCGTTGATTAAAATTAATATTTTAGCTGGCATTTCCGATTCCCGATTCCCTAACATGCATTCCGTAAATACGGAAACTAAAAAACATGAGACGAATACGGAATACACAGACTAGTCGAAATCGTAACGAGTCTCCTGTGAGTTACGGGAACAGATGCTCGGAGAATAATAAAAAGGAGACT
Organism: Craniophora ligustri; assembly: GCA_905163465.1. Taxonomy (NCBI): domain Eukaryota; kingdom Metazoa; phylum Arthropoda; class Insecta; order Lepidoptera; family Noctuidae; genus Craniophora; species Craniophora ligustri. The sequence goes on from LR990963.1 coordinate 3,197,202, forward strand.
GGGGCCCATTACACTTGGTACCAACAAAACAATCATGCAAAAACATTATGTCTATATGTTGTCTTTGCATGATCGTTTTACTTTTATATAACTACTTTATTTTATATCCGTTATATCCGTAATAATTAAAAGAACAAACTGTAACTTGAATTTATAATTTTTTTAACTAGCAAATCAAAGATGTAATATTAAACTCAAAAACAAAATTGGCTTAAAATATCGTTGCTAGAAAAATCTCTTGATAATGTAATTAAAATTTGAAAAACAAGACGTATTCTAATGAATTGAATACGTTTCAATTGAATAATATACAAGACTATTTTAACTCTGAATTATGAATCAAGACCCTTCTTTTACACTGCAAACAACAACCAAACTAGAAACTATACGGCAGATAAATATTTAATAACAATATTTCGCCAGCGCGCCGGGTTTTCTAATAAGCCGCCAAATGACCAGAAAATCGGTGCCTACATTTCGCGTCATAAACTTGTTTATGTCCAGAACCGCATAAATTGGCGTTTAAACCTAAGATTGCGCACTAGATTAAAATCTTTCATCGGCCAGTGACCCAGTTAGGTAGCCCTACTGCGCTCGTGTGAAGGCGCGTTTACATTTGGGCGAGTAACTGCGCTTATGAACAAGCGTAGCGTGCTTAACGCCTTATTTAAAACTGGACACACTCGATAAAAAAGTGACGATCGCTGATTGCTTAGCGCTTGACAGCTATTTTTATTCACTGTCTGCTTACTCGATTATCCTTTTCCCACGACCACAACATCAACTATTACTATACACTAGTTAGAAAAACAAAAGATAATTCATTTTCTTTCATTAAATATTTCCAATCTTAACGTCTAAGCCTATTAGTACACGTGTCCTTAATTTGAACATAATTAAAATTGATTTAGAGGTGCAAACGAACGATAATAATTCAATTAATCTATAATTTAGTTAATTAGAAAATAAAAAACAGGTCTATTTGCATTTCAAAATATCGATTAAATACAAAAATAATACTTTAAATTTAAATGAAGACAATTTTCAATAAGTTGACACTAGAAGTAGACGGTAATAAAGGATTATTGTAGATGCAATAAAGACATTACCAACCAGCATGACGTTTTTTTATACGAAATATCTCTAAACAAGATTTTTCTTTCCTATAATAAACCTTTAAACTATAAATGGTTAGGCTTTATACTTTAAAGTATAAAGCCTAACCATTTATTGTTTTGGCCCGTGTGTAGAGTATAAGAGATTAAAACAATATTTTTGCTAATTTACCACTCGCTCGAGAACACTCGACAAGTGTAAACGCGGCCTAACATCGCTTATTATAGCACCATCGCACATTGTGACCATCAGTAGTAGCTTTCCCATTCAAACGGCTTAGAGAAGTCGGTGTTAAATATTATTTAAGTGGTTTCTTGTTTTGGTAGTAAACGTCCATTTCTGTACAATTATAATTCCAAAAATATGAGAAATATTAGATAATAGAGGCTGTGCGAAACGCGCAGTTTCTTTTTATTGGATGGTTTATATAAAATTAAATCTTAAAATAAAGTGAAAATAGTTTGACGTTCATGAAGAATATTGAGCTTGAGTTGGTGTGTATTATTTGGGTAACGAATTTTATAAAACAAATAGAGATTTAATAAAAAAAATACAATTTTGACACACGATGATAAGGCAAAGCAGAAAGTATGCAGTGCTTTTCGAAATGTCATGCCTAAACTATCTTGTATTAAAATTAATTATTTACTACTTTTTAATTCCCTTTGTTCACGTAGGTATGTTGTATCATCGTCATCAACCCATTATTGTCCCACTGCTGAGTGCGGGTCTCCTTTCATTTTAGAGGGATTAGGCTAATAGTCCACCACGCTAGCCTACTGCGGGTTAGCAAACTTTACATGCCGTCAAGAAAATCTCTCAAGCATGCAGGTTTCCTCACGATGTTTTCCTTCACCGTTTGAACATGTGATAAATACGCAACTTCCGAAAAGTCAGTGGTGCGAGCCTTGGGTTTGAACTCGACACCTTTGACATCTCAGTCCATTGGTTTGACCACTAGGCTACCGTAGCCTAGTGCCTAAATACTGCTCTTGAAATGAAAATCTCGTATCATTACTACTGTTTTCTAATGTCAATTACAGTAGATAAACTAGGCAAACTAAAAGACACAATGTCTTCCTTCTTTGGTGTATTTTGTGGTTGCCTGTTAATTATTATTAAAACTTCACCTGATTTCTAAAACTATGCTATTATTGCCTTTATCGGCTTGAACTACCGTAATGTGTACCTAAATTAGCTAAACATGCCATAATAATAATAATTCGAACCCCCCCAGATAAGGTTAGTGGTTTAATCTGCTCCAGTGGTCTCTCATGAAATTTTATGGCAACACTGACGTCGTCTGACGTGCAATATTGCCAGGTAATGAATGTTATCTTTTATCTTTGCGCTCTTTTTAGTTTGGGGGCACGGCGTAAGGTATAAGTGAACTAAACAGGCGATGTTGAATCGTGACCCCATCGAGGTTATAATAATTAATATGTTAGCGTAAAATGTGAATAATTAGGTACACTAACAAGATAGCCATTTTGTATCATTGTCTTGAATAGGCGTATCAGATTATTGCTTAACTGCTTTAAGTGGCAGTTACCGCGATTGCTTAGTTCAATTCCCAGTAATAACAGTGTAGCACACAGGAGATTTTCATTATTTTGTTAATAACATAACATTACATATTACATTTGTTAATGACACATTACATTACATATTACATTTGTTAATGACAATAGACCTTTCTATTAGATATTATTAGGACCTAAAACGTACCTAAATGTACCTATACGTGCAGATATGACCGTAGGTTGTGTAACTTGTGGTAATTTAAACACTATAAGGGGCTTATTTTTGACACTCATGCAAAAATTATGAATCTTATTGCAGTATATTGATATCATTGAACCGTGACTTTTCGGATTTTGGATCCGATAATAATTATATATCATGTAGTTTTTAAAAAACTTTCAAAACAAGTAAGTATGAAATATTTATTAGTATGTTCTATCCGTACTGGATTTAGTAAACTCTTATTTTTACTTCCTGCTAACTGGAAAAGGAAAAAGTTCTTTGAATAATCATAAAAAGAAAATCGAACGTTTACGACTCGGATCGTTAAAGCAATATCAATAGATAACACATTACGGCTATCTGTGATATACAAAAAGAGCACTTATACGGTACTAATATAACTCCAAACACGGAAAACCTTAAATAAATTAACATATAAATCGAATAAAGGCCTGTGAATGTGGAGATTAGCATGTTGGAGTCTTTGGCATCGAGTTTAGCGGGAGCGATAAGATATCGCGAACATATTAGAGCGAATGCTTCTTATCAAAATCGATACCTATAATCGTACGTCTCGATTTTCCCGTACAGTGCTCTGGAGTTGTACCACAGTATTTAAGTAATCTTGTTTAGGTTATAAGAGAGGTGGTGCTATTCAATCTGAAAAGCTCCACCCTTCCCTTAAAAAGTAAACAAGACTTAAACTTTAAAACGTTTTAACACATTTGCTGGTTGGTGGGGAAGTTAGAAGCAGGCCAACACGTTTTCAACTGACGATTCATATTTTAAGTATTATTTGTAATATTAAAGGTGCAGAAATTTAGTCTTGTAAAAACCGAGCGCTACATACCGGGTCAAGTTGTGAATCTAAACCATCCATTCACTCTAACACACCCAAAAAAATCCTTAATGTCAGTCCAGCTGTTTAGGAAGAATTCAGTGTTACACACGGACCTACAAAAGCATTTACATACTACCTATATACAAAGACATACGAATGGGAAAGTATTATAAACTTAAAGGCTTAAAGCCATATTTTAATGGTAATAAGACCTCTTTAATTCTTCCGTATCATAATACCCTTATCCGCCGACCGGCAAACCACGGGGTCAACCAATGAAATAATAATATTTACCCCTATCATCGCAGTTATTATTGGTTTTATTGCTTATATTTCGTATTTACATATAGAGTGAGACTTCAGGTAGAATTAACTCCGAATATATACTAATATGCGTCATCGTCAACCCATTAACGTCCCACTGCTGGGCACGGGTCTCCTCTCATTTGAGAGGGATTAGGCTATAGTCCACCACGCTAGCCTACTGCGGGTTGGCAGACTTCACATGCCATCGAGACAAATCTCTCAAGCATGCAGGTTTCCTCACGATGTTTTCCTTCACCGTTGGAGCTTGTGATATAAATACGCACATAACTTCCGAAAAGTCAGTGGTGCGTGCCCGGGTTTGAACTCGAGACCTTTGACATGTCAGTCCAACGGTCACCTCACTAGGCTACCACAGCTCACTAATATGCGTGAATTGTAATAATTTTGTTTGCATACTTCCATTGCGAATATTGACCCGATTCAAGCAGCGGTAGCAACAGCGTCTGTGGTAGTGGTCCCCAGTTCAAAGCCCGTTAAAGGGAAACATTTGTATTGTAACCCTGGACGTTGCTATATAGGTATATAATAAGTATAATTATATTTACGAAAACAAATATCTATGCAGTGTATCAACCAGCTAGTATCCGCAACACAAGCCTCGTTGATTAGGTTGGAACGAATGGCGCTGTTTTATAATGTCCAGACATATTTATTTATTTATTATTATTGCGTTACTATAAAATGACTTTTCTTGCTCAGTACTGTGGCTTATACTAACCAGGAAGTCTATTTAAATCATAAAATGCACCTGCCTATCTCCTTGTCCTCATGGCCGTCGTAAACGCGGTAGGGAATTTATGACAAGTAAAATAGAGCTACAATTAGAGCTTTAATCTTCACATAAATGTACTTAATGTATTCTCAGTAAAAGGAGTAAGTACCAATTACTTAATACTCCGCTTACTGTAATACTAGAACTGGGTTTGACTTCTAAGTGGTCATCATCATCAATCCATCTGACTATTATCTCACTTTTGGGCACACTCTTCTGACAATTTGAAAAGGATTATACTGTAGGTAGTCCATCACGCTATATACTAGGCTGTCTGTCAATCCACTAGCGTGGGTCGTTCACACGCCGCCGCGCAGTACAGAAAATCTCTCACATTGTTTTCCTGCACCGTTTGAGCATGTGATAAAAACGCACGTAACTTGGAATAGTCAGTGGTCGATAGGTACGCCTTCGGCATTGAACTCGAAGCTGAAAATGGTCATAAGTCATACATTTTTAAGTTTTTTTGACCAAGAATAATATTTATTTAACTTGCAGTTGCATTCTGCCTGTTCCTTCCATAAATGTAAGCTTCATGATATACTGATATTATTAAGTTATAAGAAGGAATATTAAGGCAGTAAATAAAACTGATATCCTCAGATTAAACTGTGTATATGGTGATGAAAACGCCAAACGCGATCGTAAAAACAATAGCGCAAACATAAGGCTATAAAATAATACCTATGTATATAATATCCTACAGTTAATATATTGTATGGTGCCCCAAGGGAAATCAAAACTTCCCAGCAAGTAAACGGGTGACGAACATAAAAATGTTAGATGTTTCAATAAAACATGTATTTATTGTCACCGTTGGAGTCAGTTAGCTCAGTATACGCTGTAAGGAAAGTAAACGATTTGTGAGAATACGTTCGTGTCAATCTTACAATGTCAGAAGTCAAATAGCCATTTGAATGTATTGAATTGTGAATAACTTTTATAGGAATACGAGGAACTATTGGAGTAGAAGGATTGTTTTATATTGTAATCACTCAATTTCCTATGTAAGCGTGGTAAATGGATCTCGGCAGCGGAGTGTTTAGTTTTATACGTTTCAGGTCGTTACTACTCCGTTTTACTTACGAGATAAATTGTTGGTATTAAAAACAAACATGACATACCATTGCGCCTGTTTCCGTGAGGGGTTTGTCAGAAATTAAGTAGTCAAAGTGACCTATGTGAGGTCTATGAGCCTTACTACATTAATCGAAATTAAATCCAAACGGCTTATTAGAGTTTTATACAAAAATATTTTATCAACTATTAGGATCTCCCGTTCAACGTGCACTAAACCAATAAAAGAGTAGGCTAGAAAATTCACTAACGCCTACTAACAAATTAAATATGGTGAACATGTAAAATAATAGTTACTTCCTTCTTAAAGGAATAAGTTGTATTCGATTTAACGCCAAACAGAATCCGAGCGCATTTTAATCAAAATTCTGGAGCATATTATCATATATGACAAGAGCTCTCAGCGCGCCGAAACATTTTTAGACATTCCTGCTTCTGAACTTTTATGTCGCAATTGTTGGATCGTAACCCGGTTCCTGTTCTGCGAACAGACTTTATTACCGAATTTCTGAAAACCACAACTTTCTGTCGTAAATCAAGATCTCTTTACAAGTAACCCTTACCACGAGAAAGCAGTGATTAAAAAACGCTATTAAAATATATTAACAAGATTCATGTTTTGTCAAAAAAACATCAATAAATTTATTTGAAATTACTTTTTATGAATTTTATTTCTCATTAAGTTACACGATATTTTATTACGCGGCGTTCAATAAAGTTATTTATCGTCAGTCAACCAGATCTGTTGGTCTCAAAGATCACAGGAGATTTGTGAGACATGGCTGCAGAAATCAGCGGTAAGTAAAGATAGCATTATTTCAAAAGTTATAAAGTACAATTTCTTGCAAAAGAAACAGATTTTTTCTACTATCATGACGATTCGTGAGGCTCACAAAAAAAAGATGCCCTAATTTCCATATGTCCGATTTATAGGTATTATAGGTATTTATACCTATAATACCTATAAATCGGACATAGTAATAATAGGTATTTATAAGTATAGTCATTACAATAGCAATTCGAAGTTTGGATTTGAGTGCGGTAAATATATAATAAACTCATCGCTTATTCCTTACATCTTCACTAGTATTTTCTTTTGATTTCTCAATCTAGTTTCTATTGTGTAGTATAGTATCTATTGTTTAATTAATTTGAATACTTAAACAGTTTAAATAGTACCAGTAGCACACAATTATCGAACGCACAAAGTAATGAACGATACTTATCTAAAGCATCAAATCGAAACAAATTCACAGCTCTTGTGGGATGAAAGGGCCTTAGTACCACCAACTCAGATTTGCAGTGGCTAATCTAATGAAACATTTTATCGTATCATTGCCATGATTGTGCAGTAAACGTATTCTATCCAAGTTATTGACCCTAGAAAATGACGTCATAAACGAGAATTTACGCGTTCAATATTCAATTATCATGTATTCAAGCTACGTAATATCTTGTTTCTTGAAGAGTTCTAAGAAAAACATTTATCTAAAAAGACTTCCCTGTGACTATTCCGGGATAAACTTCCATGTTTAATATAAAGAAAATTTATGACCTGCCTAGATTACTTATGACATTATACGCGGAAATAAAATAAAATTTGCTAAATAATTTCTGTTTTTACTTACAGACATCATTCAGTTCTTCATCATCTTCAAATTAGTTTTACCATATTTATCTTAGACTTTCAATACTAAACCCGAGTGTAATAATAATTCTAAACTTTCATTTTACTTTCGAAATATTCAATTGCAAATACTATTTGTCAATATTCCTATCTTCGTAAACTTCAGCACTTATATTATTATAGCGATACATTACTTCTCGATTCTCGGTATTACTCTAGTCAGAGTTATACGTAATACGCTTGAAAGGAAAATATGTCGACGCGAAGTGATTATTTCGCGTAATTTCATGGTACTGGTCTTGCGCTTGGTAAGCGAAATTTATGTCTCGGCTGGCTTACATGCCGCCCATAAAGTTTGAAGATGCTTACAAATCAGTTTTCTTTTGTACGATTTACCGCTTTTGTGATGTTTAATTACTAGAATTGCAGTTATTTGCTGTTACGTGGATCTAGATTATGGAACTGATACGTCTGTTTTTGCAAGTTTTTTGTGAAGTAAGTGAACGGCTGTTTTATGTTTTATTAAGCAATGTTAAGTCTACGGTTCACAGTTTTATCTGTTAGGTTTGAACATCTGATTATTAGGCAATGCGTTTCTCTGAGTGGAACTTATGAACTCAATCCAAATTTTGTTGTCAATCATAATGAATTTTAAAAATTTGCCTTTCGATTCTTTTCTATAATAACCACTTTTTAAAACAGTAAATATAGCACAAGAGTATCTTCAATATATTAAAACATTTGAGAGGTAGGGCATAGCGAGATTTCTCGCTCAAATTCAGCTGCCCGACTGGGGACCTCCGCCTTACATAATCAACAATAGTTGTATTTCTGCGAGTGAGTAAGGTTACCAGAGCTCGTTGGATGAGTGACTATTCTAACAGCATGGGCATTCCAGTTGTTGTCAGATTAGCAATTCCTTGTTTTAAGAAACCTAAACGGTTTTTGCAGGTTTTGGCAACGCATATGCAAGCCTTCTGGTGTTGCGGTGATCACTTACCATCAGGTGAGCCGCCTGCTTGTTTGCCCCTCATCGCCATAAAAAAGCGACGGCGAATCACGTGGTACAATAAATACATACAGACAGACGAGCAAACCTTTAAATATCAATTAACATCACAACATATCACTAGGTTTTAAAAATAGCTCCCGCAAATGAATGCATCCTGTAAAACAAATATAAGACTATTCAGCCAAGATCATGAGGTAAAACATTACTGATACGGAAAAGCAATGTTAAACCAAGAATATAGGAGGTATAAATTACTTACGCCGTATCATGAAAATATACGACACCGTGTAATATGGAAGCTAAATAAAAATGTATTTATATACCTAAAGGAAATGCTCTTAATTAAGATATATTGTGTAAACTCGGTGACATTTCCATAAGACGTACGTTGGTCTGATGTCAAAGGATGCGATTAGTATTTATCTGAACTAATATCATAATATGGAGGAAATATTTGTTTTCTTTTGTTTTGCATGTTTGTATGTTTATGGTAGATTACTTAAAAAAGTACTGAAATGGTTTTAATTATTATTTCACCTTTAGAAAGCTACATTAATAGCGAGCAATATAGGCACATACTTAGCTCCGAAAATAAATTAGGATTCTTTAAGATTGAACTCAAAACCTTAGACTCCATCTGCCTAGTTTCGAATAGAGATGAGTCTTGTCATAAATAACTCTTTACTATATACTATATTCAAATACAAAATTAATTAATTCGTGAACATAAAACAATATTAATTTATTATATTTGCCGTACTTATTGCCAAGGAGATTAATTTCCAACTTATATAAGCGAGCGTAATCTTGTGATAAAACGGACGCCATAATGACTCGAATGTCAACGTAATCTTAATCCCGAGACTTGCAAGTTATCAGTCTCTTTGGATCTGAGTCTTACTGTATTACAGATATAAAGAGCGTTATACACCATCTAAAAAGTTTTTTTTCTCGCGGTATATTTTTGTGACTTTATCATCACCCCATTCCTAACCTCATGCGGGTTGGTAGACTTCAGAAGGGCGGAGCTATCCATATTATCGAATTAAATAATAAGTTTAAAATAAAAAAAAACCCAACTCATTTAGTGGCGGCCATCTTGGACCGATTTTTATCAAATAAAGCTAAGAACACTCCCGACTAACTAACTCACAAAAAAAATCAAAACCGGATCATCCGTTCGGGACCTAGGATGCCACAGACAGAACCCGTAGTTTTTGCGTCGGGGGTTAAAAAGTTGCTCTACTTTGAATAATAACATTTTTTACTTTGACATCACACTTAACCGAAAATATCTCTCAAGCATGCAAGTTTCCTCACGATGTTTTCCTTTACCGTTTCAATAACACACACGTAAGTTAGAAAAGTCATTCGTGCATGCCTTGGAATTGAACTCAAGTCCTTTGACTTCACTGGTGCACACATATTTGCAAACATATCCTTTTTAAATAAAACCCCCGACAAGTCACACATCATTAAACTAGGTATCCATTACACTGAATACAAAATTCACATTACTAAATTTAAGAACTTGGCAGAAAACGGAAGTGGCGATGTTTTAAAAAAATATCTTGGTGAAACGCCAACAGTCTACGAGAATTGAAATACTGTGAACACTGAAGGAAAATGCTCAAAGATTTATATGAAATTATTTTCATGTTTGTATTCTGCGAAAGGAAGTTTCTGTCATGTCGAGAAGCGAAGGTAAACATAAAATATTATTAGAGCAAATAGTACAGCAGCGAAATTAAATCTTCTGCAGAATATTGTCAACATTGTTTGGTATCAGGAACCATTCGTTATTGACTTCAAAGAGTATATATGACTTTTGAATCTTGCCTGGTAGAAGATACAGACTTGATTAAAGATGGAACATAAAGTTTACAAGCTTAGTTAAGCCTAAGCTTTAAGCTTAGTTTAGACTCAATTTATACTAAAGTCTAGTCTTGTCTGGGTTGACTGGCTTTTTTCATAAGGCTTTCTTAATTATGTGGAGAAGTTTTGCATTCTTAGTCGTCGTCCCACGAGTAAAAGAGAGAATAAGAATTTCAATTTACAATATCTAAATTCTTTTTGAGTTTTGAAATGTAGAAATATGTAATATAGGCGCTCTTCTGTTTTATTCGTCGTAATTATTACTTTTTTGTTTTAGTGCTGTTCATACTCATGATTTAATATCTAAGGTTGGTTGTTATATATATGTATGTATGTATTTTTCTTTTTTTTCTTTATAAAGTATTTACTAGTACCTACGTATAAACTAAATAATGTCTTTTCTAGTACTCCATTAACTCGTAATATATGTACATACGTTGGATATAAAACTCCTTTCTTTTAATTTCTTACAAAGTAATATTTTTTACTACTTATCTCACGTATTAAACTTTTTTATGGCTTCGCAACGTTTGCAACTATGCAACAAAAAAGGAATGATAGTAATAATTCCAGTAGCCAGTATGTCGTGTGGTTGTTATCTGTGGTAGTGTGCGCTTGCAGTGTAGATAAGTAAGCAAATGTAACTCGCGCGGGCGCACCTTGCTACCAACGTGTATTTGACATACAGATGAGGACGACATACAACATAAATATTACTGATATAAAATTTTTTTTGTAAGACGCGGTAAATAGGTCAAAGTAATTTTAATCACAGATTAAATTGGGCAAAGCGGGAATAATAAAATTCATTGTGAAAAATACCATACTATAAAGAATCTCAAATCAAACTGTATTACCAAAACTATATCAGTTATATTAATTATTAACGCAAGAGTAGGCTATTAGGTCACTGTTTTTACTTTCATTTGAATAAAATGAAATATTAAAATTCTATTTTCATCACCAACATGTTGGCCCAACTTATTATCCAACCTTTCCACCAGTATCTACCAAACTCATTCGCAACTTCTGACGAGTGCAAATCAGATAGCACCATCTTCTAAGTAGTCATAGATGGTAATCATGACACTTCATGACGTCCACAGGCAAAATGAATAATGGCAGCTACGTATCTATATCTGAAGACATACCGTCTAGCGAGATTTTGCTTAGAAAGTAGATGGTTTTATTTGATCTGGGATTTCTTGTCCAACAATTGCGTATTTGGGGTGTATTGTTGTATAACATGTTTGGTTAAGCTTTTGTTCAGGTTACTTTCACTGCAGGTTGTTCTTCAACAAGTCTTGAAAATGAAATATCATTATTTAAATTATTTAATTTGGTTTTGTCATTGCTGTTATAAAGATTTTTTTGTCAGTACCAATCATTTCATCGTCAGTATTTTGGTATTTCACATCACAATAATCTTCTTTAATAAAATCAAAATACAGACCAAATTCACAATAAACCGATTCATCGTTTTCTCATTAACTTTTCTTGCAAACTTAGCTTGACAAATCTAGAATAGGCTCTGATTTGATCTTATTCTGATAAGATCTCTGATTTAGATTCGCTTAGTGCTTATATTAAAAAAAATACTGATTCAAGTTCAATTTTACACACAAATAAACTAAAAGAACTCCGATTTATTAATATTAAGCGAATTTGTCGTGGGTACTAACATTAAGAGAGCCATAAAAGCATAAGTATCAAGAATTCTCGGCGTAGATCAAGATTACGTGTCTACTCATCTCCATAATATGGGCAAAAAGTCTGACAAAGTATTTAATGGCATGCATAGCGATGACAATCCTTTCGCCATTGAACATCGTTTATCTGATCTCCGCACACATAAAAACTATTACAATGTTGTAGTATAACCGCCATTGCGATCTATTGACCTTAATCACACGCATTAGAAATGTGACTAGCAAACAGAGAAATCATACATTACACCGCGTTCCCGATATGTGACGGCCACACAAAGAAATATTATTGAAATCAAGTGAAAATATTGCTTCCGCGACCATTGGCGATCTCTGATTTTTTCTAGCGCCCATCTCATTCTAATATTAATGTTAAAACTTTTGTCTCTTTTGCTCGAACCGTGACGGCTGAATGGTCTTATTTGTTTATTTCATCTATTGTCTAGTAAAAGCTGTTTCACGGCTGGGCTCATTATAATCTTTGTCAGCCATTCATTACTTTCCTCAACGATTTTAAATGTCAATACTTTGACACTTTCAAAAATATATAGAGAAAGTATCACAATGGTATGTCACGAATCGATTTTAATCAAAAAATGTTTCTATATTGCTAAAACATGGCGGTCAGTCGTGCATCTAAACAAATGGATGGTTACATTCATTCGTGTTATGAATGATGATAGCATCTAGTATTCAGGGCATTTCTCGAGATTTCAATAAATTCTGGTTCGCGGTCTAGATATTTTTGTATTTGAAAAATATTCCGAATATATTTAATGTGTCTATTCATATTTGTATCAGATGGCTTTGGTTTTAATACCTGCGGCATATGATTACGTTGTAGATGAATAAAAGTGTATTTTTTGTACCATTAATGGTACATTGTGACTTGTGTTCAATCGTCGTTGTTATCTTAATGGCTGTATATATTTCTTTGGTTTTCTTTCTTTCATTCTCTTGTAACATGTATTATTTTAATACGGTTTTATTTACAAAAAGCTACATAATATAAACGAGTTTTAATATACTTTAAAGCTTATGTCTTGATATTCAGCAGGTTTCTTCAACTTGGAAACAATTTCATTGAAGATTTGTTTACATTTTGGTATGTTTAATTACTGTTGTTATTAATACCATTATACTGTTGATAGAAACTTCTCAAAAATATACTTTTGTAACTTGCGGTATTAGTCGTTATTTTTCGACTGTAAGAATTTATGGTAGGGCAAATATTTAAGTGATGAGAATAGATATTTGTACCAGATTTAAAAATGACTTGATGTATTTTATAAACAATCTAATATTCATAACGTAAGTTTTATTGTTACTTAGCTCGAAATTAAATGGCATTGTATAAAAATGTCCAAATATATTAGATAACAATTTAACATACTAAACTGTCATTCTTACTAAGTTTTCTGTAAATTCAAAACAGCTTCAACAACACAAATAGAACGTTGTTCGTAAGTTTATAAATACTTGTATTCTATGCAATTACTTGTTGTTTATATATGTATATTGGATACCGTACAAGAATTTATTTGTTTAATTAAAAGGTCGTGACCAAAGATATATCAGACAGTATATTCATATTGTAATGACATTACAATATGACGTTTGTGCCTGTTTGTAACTTCAAGTTATTATTCACGAATGTATTATTGAAATTTGTAAACGTTTTGCCGTTGTCGAACGAGAAAGTGAAATATACACATTCGTAATAGAAATTTTGTATTTTATAGTTCTGGTTTTGGCCGATAATTGTGTGGACTGGCGACCTTGTAAAGCTATGACATGCCATCAAATACATGTATATGTGAAAGATAGGTAGAGGAGTGCTAACCTCCAATTGTAGTTTGTCAATTTTTGGTATGTATCTATGAATCTATGTCACGAAATCTTTTACCCCTTTCAGTAGCGTTATTTTTATCACGTACTGCACGGTTCTAGATGAACTTCGTCTCACATACAATCAGGCTATGGAATAAGCTACCTGCCAAAATGTTCCAAAATTACTACAGTATGGGGTTCCTCAAAATCGGGACCGGACTTCTCATACTCCCTGTATGAGAAGGTTTTTAAGGGATCGGCAACGCGCAATCGTCACCTGTGGTGTTGCAAACATCCAAAGGGAACGGTCACTGCTTGTCATCAGGTGGGCCGTAACCTTGATTGCCACATCCGTAGTACATTAAAACATTATCATTATCAAACCCTGAGCTGTGCTAGCCTAGCGGTGTGACCAGTGGACTGAGATTTCAGAGGTCTCGGGTTCGAACCCGAGGCACGCACCACTGACTTTTAGGCTGCATGCTTGAGAGAATTCTCGACGGCGTGTGAAGTCTGCCAACCCGCAGTAGGCTAGCGTGGTGGACTAAAGCCTAATCCCTCTCAATTGAGAGGAGACCCGTGCCCAGCAGTGGGACATAATGGGTTAATGATGATGATGATGGTCATCAAACCATTTTCTGTCCCGTTGACACCGATCACTGCCCATTTTGTGAGGTGTGGGGGACTGAACTCTACTGTAGCCCCTAAGGCAACACTCTGACCCTACTATAGTCCACCATGCTTTACTCGTGGTGGGTAACAGAGTCCACGTCTGTTTTAGAAAATCCCTACATCATTTTCTTACGAATTTTCCTTTGCTGTTTGAGATAGTGATCAATTATAAATACTTAAATCATTTTGTAAAGTCAATTTAGTTTGATCACCTCTAGAGTGCAGACCATACAGCTCTTAACGTGATGTATACATTGTTGATTTAACATCCCAAGGAATAACAACCTCTTTTCTCATAACATTACGGTTTTATCTCAAACGCAGCCCCCGCTAACACTGTTTACCTCGTAAAGGCTTATAATAAAGCTTGATTTTAGCATGTAATAAAGGGTTACTTGCACATTTTCTCCTCGCAAGAAACTCGGCATTAATTTGAGATGCGTTATACTTACGGCCCGAGGTTACACGTGTTAGTTTAATACACGAACAAAGTATCAAATTATTTCCTTCATTGTTTTTCAACAAAATTAGCTTCCTCGTTGGTCGTATGTGCTTCTGGTGAGCTAAAGATACATGGTTCGACTGCCAAATCGATAAAAGTGTTATTGGATTTTTCTATGAAATTCTCAGTAACATCTCAGGGTTTGGATTTGTATCCGGTCAATGGCTATAGGGTCGTCCCCTATGCCATGTAACCTAAAACATACCAAAGTAATGTAGCTGGTGGTACATTAGTCGGTACTCCTCTACCTAACCCGTCAGGGACAACAAGAGTGATGGTATGTATATCATTTGCGTTGTACTTACGGTCGGAGGTTACACGTGCTCGTTTAATACATGAACAAAGTATCATATTAAAGTTCATTGTTTTTCAACCTCAATCTAACGTTAGCTCTGATGATTATGAAGCTGAGACTGACATACAAAACTCAAAGTGAACCCAAAAAAACTTTACTTAAAGTTGATATTACATTGTCGTAATCGGAGTTATGACTTTTTGGGAAGCTGTGACCTATTTTAGTGAAGTCTCATAAGTGAAAAACTGATGGTCTATTTCGGAGAAATACAACGAAAACCTATGTAAATATAATTATCAAGTTTAGCGATAGACCGCTTTACACCCTTAATATTATAGGCGTAAGGTTCAATAATAGGCTACGGCTAAGTTTGCAGATCGTACCTATCTTTTTTCCACAAGAAAATAAAAAATAAACGTCAATAATAAAAACAAGCAAGCAATACAAAACTCATATCCTATTTGATTTCGAGATCAATGGTGCCTATCTTCTTAGTCCATAATCCATTACTCATAATATTAAAATGGGATCACCTTATAGTTATACCAAACTCAACGTAAAAATAATCATTAACATTGGTGATGATATCCGAAAATATAGATTTAAATACTAATAAACTACTAATAAACGCTATCTGCGATTTCCATCAACCAAATAAATATAACCGTATATTATTAAATATTTCCGGACATTATTACACAGCGCCATCTAGGTCCGTGGTAAGCAACGAGGCTTGTGTTACGGATACTAGAAGGTTGATATACAACATAATATATACTTTTGCTTTAGCTTCGTTGCTTACCACGGAACAAGATGAGGCTGTGTTATAATGTAGATTTATTTATGTATTAATATTTATTATACCTACGTATTTAACATAGAAAGAAATATCAAGTAGAAACGTCCATTCTTGTCACAAACGCATTTGTACTTACAAGAATCGTTACCATATAAGATAGCCTTAAAAAATACATAGTTAAATATCGATATGAAATTATGATACACAATACACGTTCTAGCAACCGGTGTATAATTTGTTCCTACATATTTTCCTTGGGAATAACCGACTTAATAACAATTTCATCATATTCGGTATCAAACAATCTTGGATCCTATTAACTAAATCGCTGTTACTTACGAAAGTTATAAGTCCATTTCACTTTTGTAAGATCCACCCAATCTTTGTAATGAATGCCTATAAATAATAACATGTAGGTAAGCAATTACGTGCGACTAGTCGCAGTCGTTTACGTTAATTGTTCAGTCCAAAATAGCCCTAATAAAAAGTGAAAACGCGTCTCACCACGTGTTAGGTGTACACGCCCCGTTGTTTAGGCTTGACGCACGTGGGCGACTTGGTCGGCGTGATTATTCACGGCACGATTTATCTTACGGATTTGTTGCTGTTATGTTACATTGTTTTTGGCTTAGAAAAAATCTAGCTTTAGCGGTATTGTTTTGATATAATTTAATAGAAAAGTGGGGTACTTTAGTGATGTTATAATTACTAACGCCTACACTACATTTTTGTTAATTACCGACCATCTGATTTATGCAGAACCAGTTTAGCGTATCATTTTGTAATACAGTTTTATAATTGGAATAAGATTTAATAGAATGTTTGAGAGGGTAGAGAGAATTTTCGGAAGGCTTTTAGAACAAAATGATGTACCTATTGATTGTCTACCCTGAATGGAAACTAAGTGAAATCTACGAAGTATATAATAAAAATAAATAAATAAATATTTTTGGACATTATGACACACAGCGCCATCTAGTTCCGTGCTAAGCAACGAGGCTTGTGTTACGGATACTAGATGGTTGATATACTACATATATACTTTTCTTTTTGTAAATACATACATATTATACATAGATACCTACATCCATGACTCGGATACAAATGTTCATGCTCATCACACAAACATTTGTCCCTACCGGGATTCGAACCCGGGACCCATACCACAGAAGGCAGTGTTAACTACCGCTAGACTAACTGGGTCGTCAAAAAACATTGCTGTTTTATAGACTTTGACCTGTTATTTCTTATTCACACGATGGTACTATAAAGCTAGCCTAGTGCTGTGAAGTAAAATATCTTGACTCCGATCTCAAAGCATGCACCATTGACTTTTCAGATTTATACGTATATCACGTAGACCCATAAAGAGCTAAGAACATCGCGAGGAAAAGTGCCTGCAAGCATGCCTTAAGCAGTATCTGGATGGCATGACAAGTTTACTAGGGGACGCTTATGTCCAGCAGTGGATGAATATAGGCATTAGCCTATGCCCATCATCCGATGATGATGATGACAAGAATGCACTAGGTCGCCTGCCTTAGCCCGTTCAAAAAAAGAGAAACCAATGCAATGGGACAGTAAATAACATATTATGACTATGAGGTGACGAAAAGATATGAAATGTTGAAAATTTAACTACCAGTAAATGGTATTGGTTGGAGAACAACATAGTTTATTTTATCAATCAATATTAAACAAACTGAACTAATCATAGTATTATCAAAGTCCAACTTTATGCCATCAAATAATGCGAGAGTGCAAATGTAAGATTCGACGCGCGACGATACGATCTTAGAAAAATATCATCTTCATTTTTCTTATAGACTTCTTTACATTCAAGGGTAAGCTAGCCAGTTAAGTACAGCTAAGGAGATAAATAGATTCCGAGTACAAACAAAACAATAACAAACTAGCACTTAGAATAATCACAGGCAATTTAAAACACCAAGACACTGATAATTCAACGGTTTAATCGCGTCGATAAGTCGCACCACTGGATCGATCTAAGGCGAGTTATGCGTGGGCGACTAGTCGATTTGTTTATAGATCGATCGCGTTTTTAGAACGCAACTACTTTATCTGATCGCTGACTGTCGCGCTACAAGTTTGTACGTTTTTGATAAGACAGTTGTAATGTAAATCAGGTGACAACCGGTCTACCAATGGAACTAGAGCACATTAATTAAAATGGGTGTGATTGATAAATCACATTTTAATATCGATTGATAAATCGATATTATTATTTAATTAGTTAAATTGTAAAAAAAATACTTTTATTATTACAGTGTTTGAAAATTCTATAATAGGACAATGAAAATAACAATGTTTTTGAAAAATATGCTGTAAAATATCTAAATAACACTATGTTATTCTATGGCTCAAGAAGGTATCCTATGAAAAAAAAACATTAAAAGACCCTTACAGTCTTGATATACCATTACTATTATTGTCAAGGAAGTTTATAGTCGGTATACTTATATGTATTTTGAATAAAGTGTTGGACATCGCGCGCCACTAAATGGATATCGATAAAATAATGACAAATTCACAAAAAAACATGACTTGTATGAATCATCATCAAAAAAATCAACTAAAGCAACAACGATTTACAAGTACATTTATTGAGAATATATAGAGCAAAGCATTTTATTATAACAGACAGAATGTATAAGGAAAATCTTTCATAAATGCACAGAACTATCTCGGCAAAGAAAATTTCAAATTGTTTCTGCTTTGATAAAAATAGATCATAAAAATCTAAAACAAAAAATAAACTGCTCAGACTCAATCGCCAAATCATTGATTCGTAACCACCCACCGTAATTACTGCGAACAATTATCTAAAAACTAGTGAAAGTGATAAACATCGGCGGTCTTAAGAAAAAGCATTTTAAAATCTAATGACTGTAGAAAGACGGCGAAATTTTGAGACGTACATTGAGAACTTTGTTATTCATTTCACTAAAGTTTTTGTCGCTAATGAGGCAATGGAAATTTGTCACTCAAAAGTATTGATTAATTTTAACGTACATTGACAGTTTTATACGAAAATGTTCTCTATCCTTTTGTACTTAAAAAGTAATGGTTGTTGAATTTGTATAGAGTCATTCTTCTGTCCCCCGTTACGTAAAACATTCGCTTGCAGAATCTTAAATGTTCGTCGTTCGTGACTTAAATGCTGATGAACCTAACTTTTGAATGTACGTGACTCGGCGTTTAGTGAAATTAAAAGTGTTAGTTAATTCCGTTCTGTCATTTTTTATGGTAATTTGGAAAACGAAAGGCATGTTACGTAATGGAAACTATTAGGTACTTTTTTCATAGACTCTCTCCAATTTCTTTGACGTTTTGCACTGTAGGATAAAACTGCTACCACGATTGAATGATCAGTAAAATAAAAGTCTGTTTTTATGCTATCCCTCTGTTTATAACTAACATATTGTTATTATCAAGTAAATTAACATTATGTTCAAAATCGTTCATCATTCGATCCCGTAAAACGATAATTACATTTTTTAAATATCGATAACGTCTCTGAAATACCGAATACCGATTTATTTTATTAGTCATTCTCAACTGTCACAATATTTAATTTCACAAGCTTTGAAAGCAAATTTTTTTGTTTAAATTAATGGTTACATTTCAAAATTATTAGTAAGAGAAGAAAAAGGGAGAAGAAAATAGGTCTAATAGCTATGAAGTTATTTTAAAAAGGTTTTTTTTTTCAAATAGCGTGCACCGAAATTAATATTTTTATAATCGAATTAAAATAATAAGATTTAGACTTAAGTACCTTCTTTACTAACAGAAAATTTGTGGGTTAGTTCTTAACTTATAACTTTAATTTTCTGCCCACATACGCTTTTTTGATACGACTTATAACGACCATATTTCAATTCCACTCAAGCCAAATAATATCTAATAACAATCCCATTCAACGGTTCGCGTATAAGGAAATGTCAGCACTCAAACATAATCGTTTACAATAAAATTGTGTAACTTACAAAGTTACAAATGTATAATCGTTACAAAACGGTTATAGCGGAGATGATCGCAATAAAAATCGATTCGATTCGATTTGTATCGGTTAGAGTAGGTAGGTACGTCCTCATATCGACTGTTTTTCTCGTAATCCGATTACGATTGCATTTTATTATTACGAGTTTGTCGTGTTACTTTTTTAGTACTAAAATAAGACAACGTTTTATTATTGGGTAAGTGTGAATAACACTTTTTATTTCTACGTCTCGCTACAAATTGTAAAGAAAATTTAGTATCGATCAGATAACGGAAAAAAGCACTGAGAAGTTAGAAACGTATTCTGAAAACTAGTTTCGATACTGATTTCTTTACTCGTACGCAAATACTAGACATTTGAATAATACTTCATGTAACATTATAAATTATACCATACCGATACAGGTTGTAGTGTTCAACTCATATTA
Organism: Craniophora ligustri; assembly: GCA_905163465.1. Classification (NCBI taxonomy): domain Eukaryota; kingdom Metazoa; phylum Arthropoda; class Insecta; order Lepidoptera; family Noctuidae; genus Craniophora; species Craniophora ligustri. The sequence continues at coordinate 3,217,847 of LR990963.1, forward strand.
TTTAATCCCAACGTTTCGAATCCTTTACAGCATCCATGGCCACAAACAGCCACTTTTGAGTTTTTATTTGTGCCTGGCTAATAAAAACACGCCCACTCTAACGTCTAACCAATATTCCTCAGATTTATCATAATATACGAGACATACTTAAGACCATATTACCGGGCCTTCTCCATGCAGATATAAATATTTATTTATTAAGGCTTATATACATGTATACCTTTGGGACGCCCCCGGCTAGATGGATGAAGACCTAAAAAAGGTGGCGGGGATAGACTGGATGAGGAAGGCGGAAGACAGAATGTTGTGGCGCAGTTTGAGAGAGGCCTATGTCCAGCAGTGGACTGCGATAGGCTGATGATACATACCTTTATACCAAGAAAAATATCAAAAATAAAAGAGCCACAAATATTAATAGGATAGAACCGACAAAGCAATAAATCTCATTTTATATTATTTCCAGAGTAAAAATGCTAAGTACTGTTTCTTTACTCGTAAACCTGTATCCTAACCTGATTACTATGGTCTGAAAACTGACCTTTGCTAGTCTGTGACCCGTAACCTGAACCACAATTAACGTCAGTCAATCGTTGTAATACCCTTACCTACACAGTAGACAAGTATTTGAACCACGTGACCTAATGATCTTAATCCCAGGCATAAGATTGGTAGAGCTATATTTCTTTTTGGGTCATGGTGACTATGTTCACGGACCATAAAAGCATGGGCAGGTAGTCTATTGGTGTGACCAGTGGACTAGGAAGTTGAAGGTCTCAAATTAGGTAGGCTCTACCGTCTTTTCAGAGAAGAAAATCATTGTGATCGAACGCACATGCGTGAGAGATATTCTCGAAAGTATATGAAGACTGAAAAACCCCACCAGACTAGTGTGGTAGAATATAAACCATCTTTTCTCATCCAGAGTATCAGAAAATACCTACCTTAATAAATATACAAATTGATAGCCTATCGTTCTGATCCTTCAGAGACTTATGTCCGGACAGTAAATGGATTCATGATGATAATTTTTTTATTTTAGGTATATTTTAATAAAAAAACCTTACCTTAAAAATGGATGTATTTAATTAATATAACGCACTAATTTATACTGTTAGCCCGATCTTCTTCAACTTAATTAATCATTCTTTTAATCAGCATCCATTACGTTTGATTAAGTTTTTTTCTTAGAAATATTCTCATTCTTGGAGTAAACATTAATAATAATATACGAGTATATTTGAAGTTCTAGTTACAGAATACGTAAATATTAAAAATATATTTAAATTCTGTATAAATATTATCAATCAAACTTAATAGGTTCTTAATGTGATTTTGATCGCAGAAACATATATAATTTATGTCTAGTATTAATATTTAAAAACTAGATTTTGTAAATTGAAAATTAATATATTATTAATATTTAATACTTTAAATTTATTAATATTAAATATAACTAAAGTATTTCAACCAAAGTCATCCTGCGGTCACTCTGATGCTCGTTATAAGCTCAATCACATAAACGGAAAAAGAAACGGACAAGAAACTACATCATCTTAGCCGCAACTAGAAACGCTAAGTGCCCAGACGTGAACGAAAGCAATCAGCAAGGGACATCAGTCAAGCCGTCCAGAACTCTCGTAAAACTCATCAATGTATCCGGAATAAAACGCGATACGAAATTTCAATCAAACACAGGTGAACTTTTTGTACGCTCGCGTAAAAAAGTGATTTATTAAAATTTATGCACATTACTAATCGGGAGCACTCGAGCGCGCGCGCTACTTAAGCCTATATTCATCACGAGCCTCCATTCAGCCCATTCTCTTTGCGGCTTGCCCATTATCAGCCAATTTTCCCGCTCGCCTATAAACGAAATTACGAAAGAAAGAATGGTTAGAAAAAAAAGTGTTTTCTTTATTTGTCAGTCCACTTTCTATAGTCTTATTGTGCCTGGATGGTGTTTGTTTTTTGTCAACTAAAACCAGACGGTACCTACAAATGTTTGTACACGTTTTAAGGTCATTTTCACTTTCGTCTGTATTGTGGGCGAGTGTCGTCGAGCGCACAAGTATTTACAATTTAAATGTGTTGATGGTACGTTGAATGGCGGGATTTTGTTTCAGTCGGATTTTTCGGGGATATTGTATATTTTATTAATGCTTTGCACTCAACCGTACAGTAGGATTTCGTGTTGTTGAATGTGCAAATATTCTGAGTATAAATAAATAAATATGTAGGTATGTTTGTTATGCCTGAATATTTTTTGTAAAGTTGGCTCGAAATGCGTTTAAAGTGATATGGAAATTTTGTTTGAATTATTACACCGTACATCATTTTTTTTTTAAATCGGGCATGATGATATTTAGTTCCATATCAGACTTATAATAAAACTCCATTAGCTCATGTGCGATTTTAATTTACGATAAAACCACTCACTTAACAGCTTTGACTGCTGATTAATCGCATATTAAAACTTTAATTAAGTATCCATAAAAGGCGAATATCATTAATTTAATAGTGCTTTCCTTCCATTGACTGACGATAACACAAAACTAGTATTGAATGAGTTTCGTTGTCGACTGTACTTTGTCCCAGAAAAATGGACATAGTAAATCGTCAATAATTATTCAAAATTTGATTTGCCCTTAAATGTACCGACGATAACAGCCTTTTTATTTTTGAAGTAAATAGGTGCATGTATGGTATTTCTTAAAATGCTATTTTTGGGTCTAGTCAATCTACCTTCATTCAAATAGGTTACTTAATCCTGAACGTTAATTAAGGGATCCTTTTGATAATAGTTAAAAAAACAACACCGTGCAATCTTTTCTGTACCATCAGAGCTTTTTCAAACTAAGAACAATCGTATTCCTTTGTTTTAGGTAGGTCCTTTAAGTTACTACTTAAACGCTTCCATTTCTTAATATCAATGATATCCTCATTTAATGCACATTCAATTGAGAAAATATTCTAATAATATATTACACAAAAATATCTAAAGCTAGAACAACTAAGTACTATTTGCAAATTGGGCACATTGCTTAGTACCGAAATCAAAAACCCATACACCCGGATACCAGTTGCATGTTGTATCATCGTCTACATCTACTTGACTCATCAAATATTCTTGGCCTAACCCCATACTGTACTATATAGTTACCGTACAGACGAAATAATAAATTAATCAATTATTTTCGTAGTTCTCACACGTACTCATTACAAAAGAATAAAGAGTGGCCATAGAATTTTTAATTCTTGATATTGATAAGCGTTGTACCATTAATAACGTCTATGTTATCGATTCATCGATTCTTAGCATCGAGAAATAGTTAGAATCGATTGAAATCTCGTGGGAACGAATGAGAATTTTGGAAATAATTGCGTCAGGAAAAAGCTGCTATATTACTGGTATGATACGTTTTGACGACACTTTTAGCCCAGCGGTAGTTAACGCTGCCTGCTGTGCTATGGGTCCCGGATTCGAATTTTGGTAGGGACAAATGTTTGTGTGATGAGCATCAACATTTTTATCCGAGTCATAGATGTACAATATGTATGTGTTTACAAAAAAAAGTATATATGTAGTATATGAACCATCTAGTATCCGTAAGCGTAACACAAGCCTTGTTGGTTAGCTCGGAACTAGATGGCGCTGTGTCGTAATGTCCAGAAAAAATTAGTGGACTGAGAAGTCAAAGTTCAAACCGAAGCCACGAAGTGAGGAATCACAGTCTTTTCAGAGTTACCTGCGTATTTATCACACGCACAAACGGCTAAGGAAAACCTGCCAACTGCTGACTGATTGTCTTGATGGCAATCGTGGTAGACCAAAGCCATACCCACCGAGATAATGATGACGAGATAATTATGATAATGATGACGTTAGAAAAGCTTAGTTATAACTACCAAATCATTTGATTTTTTTTTTTAATCAGGCATGTTCTACCCAGCAAAGAAAAGGAACCAGTTTTATATTTTCACTAAACTAAGCCAAATTCACGATAAATAATCAACTTAGTCGTTAATATCAATAAAATTGGAACATTTTGTAGCTAAATTAATGATATTTTATTACTCATAAAACTTTTACGAACACAAATTCATAAAAATTATGAATGTATAATTCGATACCTATTCGCATTTTTTATTTAATGTTGCTGCTATATTAGATTTCAGGAAATAATTATTTATTAATTTGGCAGATTACTGTCAAATCATTAACTTTATCAAAATATGGAATATATAAATCTAATCTAATCTAATGATTTGACGACCTGATTGGCGCAGTGGCTGAGCGATCGGCTTGTGCGTCACAGGTTGCGGGTTCGATCCCCGCACGGTGCAAATATTTGTACGTTCAACGGGTAGTTGTTCCGGGTCTGGGCGTTTGTGTATGTGAAAATTTGTGTTTGTATACGCACCCACGACACAGGAGAAAATCCTAGTGTGGGGCAACGTTATTAATTAAAAAATAAATTTTATAAAATCATATGTGAAAACAAACAAAAGAACAACTTTAGAAAACAAAAGGAAATAATGCATAAAGTTATTTTGTTATGAGCATGACACTTAGCAGAGAAAAGCGTTTTCATAGAGCAGAAGAAAACTAAACATACCACCAAATCTTGAATGTAGTCCACTTTTGATTTGAAGATAATAGAACTTTGCTTTTTAATGTGAATGTAGGCACTGGTAATACTTAAAACGCTAAACAGTTTGGCCATCTACCAAAATTAATTAAAGAGAGTAAAGCAATATAAGATTCACATATACATGTTGCCAGATCTTGTAACCGAAGAATAGTTTTATAGAAGCAGGCTCCATAAACCTCTGAAACTTAAGACGTACATACAGGACACAAACAGAATCACGTGACCGCAAATGATTATACACAAAACCTATTGTTTGTAACAACAAAAGCTACCCTTTCAAAATCCGTGCGCACCTAACAAAAGATAAACAATGAACGATACACGTATAATTAATAGGACACATTATTAATGGGCACATTATTATTGAGCACGGTATTAATAGGGCATATTTGTATGACGCATTGTGCCCAGTTAATTAAGCGACAACGGCGTCGCCGCGTTTTTGCACGCGCTCAAAAATGTATAGAATGTGGGTCACTCTTGAGTGGTGGCACGGCCTTACTACTGGTGGGAGAGGGGTGGTGTATTGTGCTGAGCTGGGATTTTTTATATCTTCTGTAGATTGGAGAAGCAAACGATAATAAACATACCATCTAACTAGCGGCCCGTCCCGGCTTCGCACGGGTGGACATTTATTTTCTAAACTTTATTTATGCTCCGCTCCTATTGGTCCTAGCGTGATATTTTATAGCCTATAACCTTCCTCAATAAATGCACTATCGAACACAAAAATATTTTTTCGATTCTTACCAGTAGTTCTTGAATTCAACGCGTTCAAACAAACAATAATTCTTCTGCTTTTGTAATATTAGTACCTACATAGATAAAAGAAAAAAAAATATAACATAAAAAAACGTCTGGGCTTTACATCTATGAGTTATTGTGTTGACATTGTTGTGATCTGGTTTTAATAGCAGCTGGACAGCAGTTGTGAGAAGAATGAGATCTAATAATGGACGGAGCTTACACAATGTGAGTAACAACGAGAAATCTGCATGGCTGAGATATTTTCTCAATGGCGTATGAAGACTGACAAATGACGTTAACCGAACTTGGTGGACTATAGCCGAGGACAGACAATACAGGACCCGAGCCCAGCTGTACCTACTATTGAGACAGTAAATGGCATTAAAAGATCCTTACACTCCTACAACAGCAAAATGAGTATCAAATGCAATCCAGTCAACTGAATAGAATATTAAAGAGTTGTATGTTCATGGTAGGGGTGTCGCCAGCCATTATAACCGCGGCGAATGCGGGGCGGACGCTATACACTGAATGACCGCGCCATTTATAGTGCACAGTTTACATACGCGAACATAATTTGAGTTCCATTATACCAGTAACGGTAGATAGATATGACATGCGATGCTGCGTGTTGGGACTACTGTAATTTCGACATAACATACCATCACACCTGTCGTCCCCAAAGGGTTAGGCAGAGGTGGTCCTAGACACACTAGGACGCCGGCGTCACTAATTTGATTGATTTAGCAGAATAACAGTTGTGTGGCCTTGTAACCGCAACGGAGACACACATATCTTTTTATTATATAAAATAATTAGTTTGTAAGTATTGTAATTGTATTTGTTGACTGAAAATATTTATTGTCGCCGATCGCTGACATTTAACCAGCAGTGTTGCCAGTGGGTAGTGAGCAGATTCATGTGTCTTTTTTGTGTACCGAAATAAATCTTTTTCTTTCTTTCTTTCTAGGTGTAGTAAACGGTATGTTTTATGTCCCATGTACCAACCGCGAATGAATCCGAACTCCGAGCTTCTGTTTAGAACTTCACAGAAAAAGCCAACATCATTTTGTTCGACCTGGGAATCGAACCGAAGACTCCCGCTCAGCAGTCGCACTTACTAGACCAACGAGGTTGTAAATTCAATCGTAATCATCCGTAAAAATAATGTTTATCTCAATCGTAAATGTTCTAATAAGTGAATTGTGAACATTTAATTTAAATTTGTAAATACCAATATAAGTACAAATCATATGGAATTAACGTAAGCCCTCTCTAAACATAGCTTAATATCATTTAATTACAATTTCATGTTATGAATACTCGGTTTAATTAATAATAATAAACTGTATTCTAATGAGTTCTGCGATTACATCGGTGTAATTACTACACTAAATGGAGTTCAGATTGTCGAGTTAAACTGTTTTAAGTTTATTTTATAAATTAATAAATTTTATTGAAAATTGTTTCTGAGATACTTATTATATGTAACAAACATATACAATTCAAGAATATTTAATAACATTTTCTTTTTTGCTTAATTATCATAACAATGTTCAATTTTAGGTAAATTTTACCTTATTTTTGTTCTGATTTATACATTATTTTGAGTACTAGTAGTTAGACTCCCATTTTATTAATAAAATGCATAAATTTCGACCTAGTTATTCCGCTGGACGATGGCGCACGACCGGTCGTTGTGGAAATACTTAGGAGAGGCTTATATCCTGACCAGTGGACGTCCTCTAGCTGATATTAAGATTGATATTAAGCACTGATCAGATTGAGCTAAGCTGTATTCTAGCATAATGAATAAAATTAAATAATACGCGATGGGAGATTTTACACGTTAAGATATCTTTCAGTGTGAATGTGTCTTCCTTCCAGTGAATTGCTTCACTGTCACGGCTAGTAACCGCGGATGGGTAGGCAGGGAAGAATTTGTGTAAATCGTATCGGTAAATAGGTTTAATAGGGGATAGCCTATCGCCGTTAACCGAGAGAAATTTAGGCGTTTAGGATTATTATTCAGCAGTGCTTGCGATAGTTACCGTTGATGAAACAAACAAAAAAGGCAAGTGATAAATATGTATAAAACGAATTATGATTGTGAAAAATCAGACCATTACGTACATATACATACATCGATGCGGAATTCCTAGTATTCATTTACAGTCATTGAACACTCATCTGACCTACACTTGTGTCTTATGTAAATTTTATAATATAGTATGTTGACTCATTGTCTGATGTGATTCAGTCATGAGAGAGTTCATATTGAGTTTAATGCGGTACTTTAAGTACATATTTGCAATGAATAAAAGGATGTAACATATTTAAAGTATTATTGTGCTTGTTCTGAAATGATTAGCAGCTTATTCAGTTGAAATAAAACTATTTAAAAATATACAGAGGCGCTCTAGAAGGACTGACATAGATTTAATTCGTGAAATTCCTTCAAAAAGATCAGGTGCTCAGTACTCGTTACCGGACCGTGTGACAAAATATAATTATGAATGTGGCCGAAGCAAAAGTGGTACGCAGTAGTTTCTGTCTACCGCCATTGAAAAAGGTCGTGAGTGAAAAAAGTCCAACAGTTAAATTTTTTCGCTGAAACAATAATTGGACTGGACGTGTGATTATTTCATGAAACTTTTAAATTTTAGTCCTAATCCTAATTGCTTCAAGCCGACTTAACCAAATCCACTGAAGGCATTACCATGATGACTTGATTTAAACCCCTCTATAAAACTCTCCTAATCTGTGTTAATTTCATGGTAATCGAACTGTCGGCACTTTAGAAAAATAATTAGGAGAATGATGTTAATGTTTTCGCAAAGATAAAGGAACAGTAAATACGTTTTAATTATATACTTAAAGTTCTTGGGAATCGTTTGATTAATCGAATGGGTGACACGCGATAAAGGTTAAGTTAGAGGACATACGAGACAGATGTAAGGGTTTTAAAACCGAAAACAACTATTTTACTCTTAACGAGGAAACAAGGCTTTTCTCGTTATTAAATGGTTTAATTTTTCTACTAGCTTTTGCCTGCACCTCCGTAAAATTTGTAATTTTATTTCGACCCGTCTTTTTCCCCTTTTAAGGGATGATTTCCGGGATGAAAACTATCCTATGTCCTTTCCTGGGACTCAATCTATCTCTATACCAAATTTCATCTAAATCGGTTCAGTGGTTATAGCGTGAAGAGGTAACAGACGGACACACTTTCGCATTTATAATATTAAAGTACTTACTTTGGCATTTATAGGATTAACATATTGTCCTAACATAACATAAGTTATTTTGTCCCTGTTCCTCCCGCCTGGTCCAGGTGCTTTTCAAATTTCTCCTTCATGATGTTCTTAAGGTGCAAAATGTCTACGAGGATTCATCAGACACTGTGTCCCTCAACCAACATTTATGTCCAATATCTGTATAATATTACATTATTTTTTACTAATTGTTTTTTTATTATTACACACTATGATTTCTAAAATTGTAATTGGCTTTTATAGTTCAACTTTCTCATGTTTATTACAGTATTATTTGATTAGAAAACGGATACAAAAGTATTTAAACATCTAGTGACAAGTAGAATTCTGTCGTAAAAATAACTAGTCAGTCAGTCAGTATAGAATAAATAATATTCATGTAATTTCACTTTAATATCAAGTGTATCAACTTTCAAATACATACGTTGTCAGTTTTGAATGTATGTTCGCTAAGGATGCAACAATTTCTCTAAGCAGTATATTGATGAGACCTTTCTAATGTATATTGAGATATGTTCATATAATATGACGATTGTAACCAATAGGAAAACAATTGAAATATATGAAATTACAATCATATTTCAAAAAATTGCTGAGGTTAGTAAGATTTTAAAAAATACAGCTTATTAGAGTGATTTATTATGAGACCAATAAATAAAAAACATCTTTAAATCGCGAACCTTTAAGGTCTAAGTTGCAATATCCACTCATAGCTCAAATTATACGCCATAATTTTATACCTCGCAACACAAATTGAATATAACGTTACCGTATATGGTAAAGTAAATATAATCTTACCCACAACGTGCAGACATATTTACAAAACTAATTATCAAGCTGATCGTTTAAACTGTTATATTGCAAATTGAAAAGAAGCTTACTACGTTTTACAATGACATTGAATAAGTACTCGCATATTTTAAAAGCATTTTTAACCGACTTCATAATCTTACAATTCTTATAGTTGTAATATCAATCTTTTCAAGTACTGAAGCCTGTAAAATAGCTATTCAGAAATCCCACTCAGTTCAACTTCATGCGAGAATTTCTGCTTTAAAATATGTTAAGTAGCATTATCATATATATAGTGTATCAACCATCTTGTATTCATAACACAATCCTCGTTGCTTAGTTCCAGACCAAAATGGCGCTGTGTCATAATTCCGTTATTATTTACAAAAAAAAATTATGGTGATAAGGCGGCAAACGAGCAGGCGGCTAACGTGATGGTAAGTGATGACCGCCACCCATAGACATTTGCAACACCAGAGGCTTGCAAATGCGTTGCCAAACCCCTGAGAAACCGTTCAAGTTTCTTAAAGTAGCGAGTTACTGAACTGACAGCATGGGAATTTTGTTTGCTGTCAGTAAACTGTCAGAATATTCACTCCCCCAATGAGATCTGGTAACCTTACTCACTCGCAGAAAGACAACTATTGTTGATTCACTGCGGTCTTCTGTGTACTTCCCCAGTCGGGCAGCTCAATTTGAGTGAGAAATCTCGTTATGCCCTACCTCCTACAATATCTATGACTCAGGTACTAATGTCCATACAAACATACAAACATTTGCTCCTACTGTGATTTGACCCATACCACAGAAGGTAGCCTTCAATACCACTGCAATAATCGGGTCGTCAATGATCTTATTCTAAAAGTATTGGACCTTCTGTACTCATCTTTATAAATCCGTACTCCTAAATATTATAAATGCGAAAGATTGTCCGTCTGTCTGTCTGTTATAGGTACCGGCACGAGTCGTGAGCACAAACTTTACACTTCGGTCTCTTTGGCGGAATGACGATAGCGAGGCTGCACACGATAGTTTCTGACCGGTAAACCGATACTGAACAAATTTGGCCGAAAGCATACTTGCGTAAAATGGCTTTTACTACTAAAATCTGTGCTCACGACTCGTGCCGGTAATTATACCTCTTTACACTATAACCGCTGATCCAATTGAAATGAAATTTGGTATAGACATAGTCTTAGTCCCGGGGAAGGACACAGGGTAATTTTCATCCCGGAAATCACCCCTTAAAAGGGGGAAAGGAGGGATGAAAATAAAATTACTAATTTTACGCAGAAGTCGCGGGCAAAAGCTAGTAATATATATTTTTATTATTCAAATCGTAGATGACAAGTCGTATACACGTCGAGTCTTACATTCGTAATATCTCGTTTGTCATATTCAAATTTATTACAGCCCACTTAGCGATCACTTTCACTTTAAAATGTACGGACGCGGTTCAAAAACTGTACTAATATATTCCGTAGAACATTTTGTATGCGGGACGCGTATTGTATGACTTTTTAGATAGCAATTGTTACAACATTGGTTACAGTTTATTGTATGGGGCTATTTTAAAACTATCATCAACCCATTAATGTCCCACTGCTGGGCACGAGTCTCATCTCAATTGAGAGGGATTAGGCTATAGTCTACCACGCTAGCCTACTGCGGGTTGGCAGACTTCACATGCCATCCAGAATTCTCTCAAGCATGCAGGTTTCCTCACGATGTTTTCCTTCACCGTTTGAACGTGTGATAAATACGCACATAACTTCCGAAAAGTCAGTGGTGCGTGCCTTGGGTTCGAACTCGAGACCTCTGACATCTCAGTCCACTGGTCACACCGCTCGGCTACCACAGCTATTTTAAAACTATAAACCTGTCGATAGTCAATAAATAATCGGTATTAAACATGGCTTTAAAGCAGTTCCATAAGAAATACAAAATATTATATGTAATTATTTCTAAAAATATGTATTCCGAAAACCTAAAATAGCAACATTCGAATTGAGAACCTCCTCCTTTTTGAAGTCGGTTATAAAGGTGGCAAAATTGTTATACGTAACACTTACTTACAGTTTTTTGTACTAGATATTATATTAAACAAGAAACATACATTTTAAGAAAATTTAATAAATAATTTAGGTAAAATAAATTCCAAGAGAATTCATGTTCAACAAAATCAGAATAATTATCTGAACAATTTAATCCTAAATTATTTCTCCATTTTCTTTAAGCCAGTAATTTTCCAGGCGATAATATTTACAGTATTCACATTAATGTTGATTTAATATTCGTTTATTTCTAACAAAACCACCAGTAAACCTGTGCCATACTATCACGCCTGTTGTCCCCGAAGAGTAAGGCAGAGGTGTACTAACGAACACCCACATTTCGCTGATACGTTTTTAGGTCTCATGTAGGGGACGAGCCTATTACCATCAACCGAGCACAAATCCCAACTCGGGACAGCTACTAAGAGTTTCATAGATAAACACTTTGCACGACCCGGGAATTGAACCGAAGACTTCTTGCTCAGCAGTTGACGCGACCACAAGACCACCGAGTCAGTGATAACTAAAATGAAATGGAAGTATGAATTACTGATGAGATTCAACTGAATACTGAAAGATTTAGCTGCAGTTGATGAGGAATGAACGGTTCTATGAATACGATATATTATTTGCTTTGAAACTAGTATGCTATAGGCTATAAGCTATAGGCTATAGGGTATTCTATCAATATTCATGGGCTGCTTGTAAACTTTATTGCAGTTTAACCGAACGTTTGATTTGTCGTGGCGGGAAGTCGTATATCTCATTTGGTTTTATATCTGTGACAACGTCTTTGTTTTGATTAAGTTATAGGTAAATTTGTTAGTGTCGACCAGTATCAATGATTTACCCGAGTTTTTTTATAATGAGATACCCGTGCCTAGCTATGGATTGATCGGTTTGATGATTTAATCATTTCATCTACAATTTATATATGTATAGATATACTAGCTGATCTCGCATTTAAAAAACGCACGACAACGCGATTTAAAAAAAGAGCGATGGAGGGTTATAAAATACTTTAGGATCTATTCTCAGACCTACGAAGTATACAAAAAAAAAATATATAAAATCGGAAATTAGACTTTTTCTGGAATGAATACATTTATAAAGAAAGTAACATAATAGCGTGGTCTTAATTCAAATTAACTATTCAGTAGCGTTGAATTTTGCGAATTCAGCAGACCAGTTGATTACTAGAGTTGAAAAAAAGGGTTGAAAAATAAACGGGCAGACTAAATTAGCACTATGTGTAAAGTCAAATAATGTTTGAACCAAATATAAAAATTACGCGAGACAATATTATTTATTATTATTAAGTCATTTATTTCAGAATCACATTAAATTCCATAGATATATAACAAGATTATTGAAGAAAATACAAAAAAAAGAAATATACATATATCAATGTCATAAAAGTCAAAAAAAATATTACGCATTATCACCAACCACAAATAATAATATCAATCATAGGTATCAAAATAAATTAATGTCACAGAATTAACAATATTAAAGAAGCATGTTATTGGGTGCCGAACAATGCTCGCGTCTCGCCCATTAAAATGGAGTTCCAGTGTTTGTGAAAAGTACCATCGTACCTTGACTCAAACATCTTACTCACTATCTCACGCATATGCAAAAAGTTATCAGATCTCATGTAGAGCCAAGTTTTTGACTCTACACGCCCTAACAACTAAAGGGCTAACTTCTCAAAGTCTACACTTTTTTTTCATTTATAGGTCAGCGTTTGACCACTATTCAAAGGTTCAAGTTACAGCTCTCATTCATTTTTTATATTTAATTTATAAATTTACTCTTCTTAGAGGTACATAGTTGTAATGGAACAATGTGTAAGTGCTACTAAAGATTATTATTATTATAATTATGTTTTCATACATTTCTGTATCTCGGCTTTTAGTGCCGGTTTTATAAGATAGTACGGGCCGAAGCCAAGTGCTATCCTAGAGTAGGATATTGGTGATTGTAATTATGATGATAAGATGATATTGTGTTGTGAGCTTGTGATGGGTGTGTTATGATGTGTTCGTGTGTTAGTTATGGTAATTTCTGTTTCTGTATTATTTTGCAAGAATTTCTTCACAATTCTGCAAGTATTAAGGATAGCAGCCTTCTGTAAATTATAATATGTGTAGAGTGGTAGATCGAGTATTTTTAAAGATTGATGGAGCTGGTTATTATTACTATCTCACCTACTGGTAAGTAACGAAATGACTAAATATGTGGCCTGGTCGTTTCGTTACTACTAAAAAGTAATACACAGTGAATTTATGTTTCACCTTACGCCCATGTGAATGTAGCAAAATTGCCAAGACACAGATACATACAAGTCAAATTTATAAAACATAAGCGTCTGATCTTTAAATCTTAATATTTTAGGCTATGACAGGATAAGTCTGAGGCATAAATTTCTATACACCTAAAATTCCATTATTTAGCACTCACGAAGTATTAGCGACGCGAACAGGGTCACCTTAATTTGCAAGCTATTGGTCTCGGTCGTATATTTTTTAGCATTTCACTAATGAGAACGTCAAAAGAAAGCACAGATTTGTACGTACAACCTTATTTATTAAAAAAAAACTAGTTTATATAGCGTTTAGTAAAATAGGGAATTTTGTTTATAAGATTTTAATTAGTGAAGCATCAGCTGGGGATTTTTTTCGACTCAGATTTGTTAGCAAATGGTGATCGGGATTTTTCGAATGAAAATGAAATGGGTCTTATGCTTTAAGATCGACTAATGTCTTTTTTACATTATTTACATTAAAATGTTTATACAACTTATAATAAATAGGTAAAAACCATCACCCCGATGGTGATTTAATAAATAAACACGTTATTTAACATACATAGTGTAATTCCTTATCCTTAGCAACAGACGTAAGATACTTCTAGTGGTGCAGATGTCCATACTGCTTACGTTTAGGCAGACCGAAAGCCTATCGACCGAAACTCTTCGGCAGAAAAACCTCTGTTATAATCAATCCCTACCGTCCGATTTCCACAGTCCCATCATACAATCTAATTTAATCACAACATTTCAGCTGAGTCTAAAATGAGAATTTTCTAAAAGATGTTCAAAAATAAATATCAAAATGCTTGATGATATTATATTTTCCCGAGAGAAATTAGCAAGAGGCGCAAGTCTCGGAAAGATAATATTTGCTTGAATTCCGTTTACAGAATAATTTAATATAATAAGAGTAATTACCTACATTCAGATAATGTATGTTTTTAGGAGAATCAACGGAAAATAAAAAATTAAGTCATAGTTAAATGTTCAATTTCAATTAGACCAATATTTGTCGACCTGATTGGCGCAGTGGCTGAGCGATCGGCTTGTGCGTCACGGGTTGCGGGTTTCATCCTCGCACGGAGCGAATATTTGTACGTTCTACAGGTAGTTGTTCCGGGTCTGGGTGTTTGTGTATGTGAAAATTTGTGTTTGTAAACGCACCAGGACACAGGAGTAAATCCTAGTATTGAGGGAAGGAGGTGGTAGTCCCTCCATTGGAAAAGCGAGGTGTTGTGCCTCGCGGGCTACTGCCCGACGGTTGATGTTGGGTGGTTGTATATATGCAATCTCGCGTGCAAATGTCACTTGCGCGATGTAGGATTACTTGCGTCATCGCGCTGAGTTCGTAGTTCTTATGTGGCGAGATAGGTGTCGCTACACTAGTGTGGGGCAATGTTTATAAAAAAAAGTTATATATATTTTAGTAGTAATAAGTAGGCCTTATCGAGAATAGTCGGCAAAAATATATGTCTTTAATACCCTGAGTGTGGCAATCAAGCTTACGACTCACCTGATGGTAAGCGGTTACCATAACCTAAAGACGTTTGCAATAGCAGAGGTTGGTAGGAGGTAGGGCATAGCGACATTGCCCGACAGGTTCAGATTCTTGTGCCTGACAGGGTCCATAATTGTATCTAACATAAGATTGTCTGTTACCATCTATAAAAACATTGTGGAATGCAAATAAATGATATGAATATGAATATGACATTTCTCGCTCAAATTGAGCTGCCCGACTGGGGAAGTATCTCCGCCTTACAGAAGACCGCAGTGAATCAACAATTTGTCTTTCTGCGAGTGAGTAAGGTTACCAGAGTTCATTGGGGGAGTGACCACTCTGACAGCATGGGAATTCCGTTTGTTATCAGTTCAGTAACTCCCTATTTTAAGAAACCTGAACGGTTTCTAAGGGGTTTGGCAACGCATTTGCAAGCCTCTGGTATTGCAAATGTCCATGGGCGGCGGTCATCACTTACCATCAGGTGAGCCGCCTGTTCTTTTGCCGCCTTATCACCATAAAAAAAGTGTTGCTTGCGAAGAACACTACAGATACTCATTTAAATAAATTAACATTACAAAATTAATTGGCTTTGTTTACATTTTCTGTTATACCCACGAGAATAATGCAGTTTGCTATAAAACGTATGAATTTTCTTCCAAAAAGAGAAAATATAAAAAAACATTTCAGATTGTTATAACCCATACGAGTCGACAAGTCCCAGAGAGCACCCGTTAATTTGCATACAGACAATACGCTTGATATTGTTACAGAAAAAGTTTTTAATTAGATAAGCTACCATTTACATTTCGTTGTTGTTATTTGTAAATCCTAGTCATACTGTAAACAAAAAAGTACCTAAGTAATGTGACATAAAGATTCATTATTTTTTAATGTGATACATAGCTTAGTGTTCAGACATATTATATAGCTCTAGTAATCAAATACTTTTAATAATGGTAGAGAGCAACTAATATAATCCTCCAACCATTTTTCTAAAAGATTGTAGAAAGATCGAACGAAAGAAATCTTAGTATCTTCATCAAAAACTTATTATTATAGAAACGATCTTTTTCGTTCTTATTACTAGAGTAATCATTACACGTTTCTAAAAAATAAAAAACAAAAATTAAAAAACCGTTGATAAAACGGAATAATCGCCTCGGTTCGTAGTATCGTAATTTGATGAAACGATCGACGCAGAATTTGTGTTATGAATAAGCTTGCATTCCCAACTTCAACAATCATACATAACAACTTTATCAAGACACATCTTAATGACAAACGAATCAACTTGCCTCAATCAATAAAGTTCTCGTCGACAAATTACGTCGCTCCGTGTTTGACACCTCATGATAATTTATCACTCCACTCGCTAATTAAACGGTCAGTTTCATTATTGGACGCCGCCATTTTGAAACACCAGTTTATTATTCTACGTTTTATTTATACTCTGACTGGTTGACACAAGGTTTGGATTTCCAATAACCTGATTTATTATGGTAGCTGGTGGTCTACATTGTTGGACCACCTCTGAAAAGTAACAACCTTCAGTTAAACCTTTGTTCATAATAGTTAGGTCGGCAACGTGTGAGTGAAACCTCTGGTGTTGCAGACATAAGCTTGTTTGGCACCCGTATGGTACAAATAAATAGAATTATGTATCAATTTTATATTTAATCTCCCGTAATAGACTGTGAAAATACGTACCTTATATACGATTTAAGACAAATCTACATTGTACTGTAAAGAAGAACTTTTTATTTAAAAAAAAAAGAGTATCTAAGAGTTTTTTCCTGGATTCTTCTCCATACGATCAACACCGTTACCGTATACAATCTTACCGTCCAAAATTGCTTAAAAAAGTTTATTTAAAATAAAAACCTTTTGATTTGAATGAAATATAGCGAACTACGTTTTTGGCAAACAACTTTATGTTGACAGATTTATTTTACAATTTATTGCCGGTTATTTTTAGTGAGACCCCTTATAGTTTTATTAGTAAAACTACACATAATAAATATGTATAAATAAATTATAGACAAGTATGAATTGGTAGGTATAGTTGACAATAATTTATTCATATTTAGACACAGTCTGTGCCAAATTTACATGTTGACAGCTGCCTGTAACGAACCTCCTTTGTCAACCGTACTTTTTCTTTGACCTCTGCCAATTAAAGATGGCTGACTATAACATATTGCCAATTGTAACAACTTTCCATTATAAATAGACGTTACTCATAACTAAATCCAATACAGACACAGTTAAACTTAGAATTACAAAATATTAAAAACGAAAAGATGGAACGACCAGTTTAGCCAGACATTTCAATAAAAGAAGCCGGACACCCTTATTTTTTTAGTTAGTTTAGGGGTGTTAAAAAAATGCCTCCAACCGATTCTCATACCTACCAAGTATACCTACAGAATTTCATAATAATAAATTGAGCCGTTTCGGAGGAGTTCCGCAACAAACACTGTGACACGAGATTTTTATATACAAGATAATACAAAAAAAACTATGTACTGTATAAACCATCTATCTATCCGCAACACAAGCTCGGAACTAGATGGCGCTGGGTGATAATGTATGTATATATCTATAATATATTTATTAATGACATACCATAAATACGTCATTAGAAGCAACAGCTTGCTGTGGCCGGTGGGATCGTATAAATCTCAATTCGGCGTAATTATTAATTACTAGCAGGTAGCAGGTACAGTTTACGAGCAGCCCAGTGACCTGTTCCGATGACTAATGCCTGCGTGGGCAGACGCAATTAATACATATGATTTTAGACTAGTTTATTAAACTGTCACCGATATTGTTTTGACAGTTCTGAAGAAAGAAAGATACCTATAAAGAAAATTAATAAACTCAATTTATAAAAAAAATATTTATCATTCTGGACAGTTCAAGGAAAAAACTAAATGTTTTGTTCCTTAAGCAGTGTTTTATTAATTAGACCTAAGGATTCCTCCGCTGATTACATTAATAGGTATAATTAGCAAGCTTAACTTTAGACCATTTTGAACTTTATAATTGTAAATATAAAGATCAAATACGGCTATGTTCCGCTGAAAAAAAATCCGGCTGAGTCTGAATAAAAAAGGTTAAAGTTTTTGATAATATTTCCCTAACTCTTTATATACGGAACCCAAAATGTAACTTTTATGACTGTATTATACTCTGAGAATATCGCTAATGGCTTCTTAATTCTCATATAACGCAGAGTTATTTCGTTCCCATGTATTTTTAATTCTTCATTGGCTTGAGAAGACAATTGAAGATAAAAAGTACTTTCACATATTAATTTTCGGCAAAAAGTTTTAATGTTTCATTTTCTAGGTTATTAGGGAATTTGATGAAAGTGGAGTATGTTAAAAACTGACTGTAATAAAAAGCAGTTGACTCAAATAAATGTACGATTACCTAGCTTTTGCCCGCGGTCTCGTCTGCGTCAAATTAGTTATTTTATCCAGTCTGCTTTTTTATTCAACCGGCTTATTTATTTCTACCCCCTTTTAACAAATTGTCAATTAGGCTTACAAACATTTACCCCCCTTTCTACTCTTTTAAAGGGATGATTTCCAGGAAAAAAATATCCCCTGTCCTCCTCTATACAAACTTGTATCTGAATCGGTTAAAATACAGACCAACTTTCACATTTATAATATTAGGTATGGATGGAACCAATATCTTGGCGTACTGTCTGGATCCAAAGGAACTTCATACCACGCACGATCAGGCTGTGGAACGAGGTAGTTCATTACCCAACCCGATTGTTTTTCCCGAGGTTCTCCCAAGACTTTGGATGATAGCGTTCACAGTCACAGTCAGTCCACATTCTTCCGACCCGCATAGGCCAGCGCAGTGAGAAGACCTATGTGTCACAATTTCTAAAAGTGGGACAATTAATGGGTTTATCGTGATAATGAACTGAAATTTGGCTCAATTTTATTTCATAAAGGTATCTTCCGACAAGAAAGGTTTGTTCTAATTTCAACTTTAAGTGGAGGTAATAGAGGGTAAATATATAACGCTAAAGTAACCAAAATTCTTGGAAACAATATATATAGAAACACAGATAGTATGTACTGAAAACGATATCTTTCAGACGCGGCAATGGCTGTATCGGATTCCAATCGAGCGCTGTGTGCATTCAACGCGTTTTTCCTTTGAAACATTCATTCCATCGCACTGTGTCCACGCAATATCAATTTCGCAGATATTTCTTTCCTCGAAAATCACTTTCTCAATTATTACAAACGCAGCGTATTGGATATTCATTTTTGGATATTCCAATTGTAGGTATGTTTTTTTTTATTACGACTTTTTATTTACGACTCACTTAAAAGGCTAAAAGGAATTTAATATTTGCAGGATGTTCATACAAGAGGTTGGTCAAATTATAATTAAGAAATTATTTATTTTAAATGTGCATGGTTTTGATCCATATATTATTATTTCCCATCCAGATATGTATTATTAAAGTCTACTCAACTTATTTACTGTCCCACTGCTGATCATGGATATTTTTTTATTTGAGAAGGATAATTAGACTATAATCCACTATGCTATCTTAGTACGATTTTTTCGTATTATCAATATACCGCGATAAATACGCAAAAAGTAGTATTATTCAAGGAAAAAAAAAGCATTTAAAATCTTGGTCGCAGAAACTACTTTAAAGTCAAGATTCGCAATACAATTGAAGGCACGTTTGCTCACGGTACGAGTTGAAATTGTACAATATGTCAATATACTTGAAATGTGGAGTCAGTATCGTATTGATATTGGATTTCTATCTAACTTCGTACGCCGCTCGTGACGTGGTTGGATTTCTTTTAGGTATTCATTTATTTTTACTGTCGCCATGATTCGTGTTTTATTACGGAATTCTTCTTAAACTCTAAATGTAATTTATTTAACGTAGGCAAAATAATTTGATTTATTATCTTTTTGACGATAAAGACATTCCCCTAAAATTGTGTACCTTTTACTGCTTCCTAGTTTCTTTTTCATGATTTGAGCACGTGATAGCCTAGTGGTGTGACCAGTGGATTGAAATGTCAAAGGTATCGAGTTCAAAACCCAAGGCTTTTGTTGTTTGTTGTTTTGTTGTCCATTGACTTTTCTGATGTTATGTGCGTATTTATCACATGCTTAAACGGTGAAGGAAAACATCGTGAGGAAACCTGCATATTTGTGAATGTGAAATCTGTCAACCCGCAGTAGGCTAGCATGGTGGACTGTAGCCTAGGCCTCTCAAATTAGAAGAGACTCGTGTCCAGAAGTGGGACAATAATGAGTTCTTGATGAAGTGCACGTGATAACTCACGTAACTTCGAAGTCAATAAAGCGTGGATTCAACTCGAGGCTTTTAATTTCATGGCACACTTGTCACACTACAAGTTATCATAGATATCTTCCATTTAATTACGAAATTGATCATCAAAGCACGTCTTGGTTAGTCAGTGTTAGTAGAACACTCGTCTTGACTAATACAGGTTATACCAACCAAAACATTGCAAAATGCCGGATTTTATGTGTGGTTCAACATTTAGTCATGCGTGTGGTTTTTTTCAATAAGTCAGACTGTGTTTACGTTTTGAGTCCGGCTCCGTTATTACATAAACACTTTCTTATTTATTGATTTGATGTTACTGAACAAGAATCAGGTAAATTTAAGCAAAATATATTAAATGATGTTTTCATTTATAAATACGTAATTGAGCTTGCTTTTATTCTGAACTTGAAATAAATAAAAGTATTTTATCTGAAACGGTAGGTTAAATAATTATGTTCATAAATTTTTATAAAACTAAAAATTGATAGGTAAATAAATTCTTTTGGCATAAAAACCAGTAGGTAACAATCAGAATTCATCTTCATGACACTATTTTAACTTTTGTTTTAAGTCATACTCGTACTAGCATCAATCAAAATTGACAATAACGTGAGTACTCACGTATTATATGTTGATTATAATATTAATATAATGCGTACGTGATAAAACAATAGACATGAAAATCCAAACAATTTTCACCCCATTTATCTGCCTCAACATTAAAGCGCAGTCACCCTACACTATGTATCTAACCCAGTTTACCCCCGTCCAATTGGCGCTCGAGAGAGTATTTCAAACAAGTGCCGCAATTATAATTACAATGAATTTACGTGACCAAATTATAATTATGTAATTCTCATATATTTTACAATAGAATAGGCACAAACATCGTCTCAGGGCAGTCCAAGAATTAAGGTGTAGGGTGCAGGGTGCTAAACTTGTCTTGTAATGTTTTGTTAATGCATGTAGGATGAGCTTTTTGAGGCCCACCACCCAAGATTGATTAGGGGAACCCAGTTACCTTAATCCGTCACTGTCCCAGGGTGGCTATATGTGAGTGAAACAGCTGTTACCGTATGCTCGTTGCCATAGAGACTTATAAAAAAATCGTCTTACCGGGTGCGCGGGCGGCATGCATGTGTCGATCGCCGGCGCTCGCGGCGCATCACCGCACCAGCTTCTGCTGCTACACACACCCTGCAAATAACATCACGTCATTTTAACTCATGTTTGTGCTTAATCTTCGTTGCATAACTCCCTCGTTGCGTATTGGTGTGACCAGTGAATTGACATGTCAGAGGTCTCGAGTTCAAACCCGGGTACACACCACTGACTTTAACTTAAGTTATGTACGTATTTATCACATGCTCAAACGGTGAAGGGAAACATCGTGAGGAAACCTGCATGCTTGAGAGATAGTGCCAATGGTCGTAACGATAATAATAATTATGTTTGATTATGATATAATTAATCATTTATTCCATTATTATTTATACCTTTTTTTATAAAGCACGCTTACAGTAAAGAAAAAAATCGTAGACAACGAGCCTTTTGACAAAAAGGGTTAGCTTTTTCTGTGAAATTTTCATACCAATTAAGTACGGCTGGGGTTTTTAGAAATGGCGAGTAAAAAAGAAAGAAAATTACAAATAAAATCGCGCTTCACGTCTAAAAAGATCACGTTCTCTGTAAAGAGGTTTAATTAAATTTAAACGTAGAAGTCGCAAGTTGAATTAGGAATTCAACGAATTCTATCTATCGCTGAATTCTACAAATGGAAGCAATTAGACGAGTTTGAATTCAATACTAGCAATTCTTTTGAGCTCCGAGAAATACCTTTGTAATTATATAAAAGAAAGCATGATATATGTATGTATATACATTTATACATAGATACATATATCATGCAATTGCTGTATCAATTCTGTGGCCATATGTTTGTGTAATACGCAAGGACATTTGTACCTGAATCGTTAATGTATAATATTTATTTATACACAAAAAGTCTTATATATTGTAGCAACAATTACGGGTACTATTCCCGTAACACAAGCCTCATATTGGCCCCAATAACACTGGAACTTCCTAGCATCGGGGCCAATTTAAAAACAATGTGGAGAAATAATTATCTTCTTACTGCTAATATGTAACATGCAATGTATTCTTCCTTGTGTTAAATCAATTATTATCATAATAAAGTAGTTTTATTTCAATGTATATTTGCATCAGTGTAAGAAATCAATATATTATTATTTTATTAAAATGTTCCTACCATTGAAATAAGACTCTTTACGGATTTTATTGCGGTGTATTTATATTTTGAATCCTAACGTTTTGGATCCCTTAAAGGGCTTAAAACATGCATAATCTATTCAACCGACCCGTGATTGTTATATTATAGACGTGTGTGATTAAATATTATCAATATAACGCGATAAAATCAGTAAAAAGTTTTATTTTATTTCAATGTACGTGTATAGTTTGCGTAATTGAATGTAATAAGTATCCTACCATAAAAAATATATAACATATTTATGCAGTTGGTACCAACATAGTCTTTGACACCATAAAAATAAAACCTTCTTTGTCCGACCTCGAATAAGGTCACACTTAGCTGAACTAAACTCAAGACGGTAAAACCCGACACATAAAGAAAATGATCCTGTATAAACGTTAATGAAGCCCCAGCGCTGGGCTAAGTGTGGGCTAAGTGTTCGTTATTAAAGTTTTTATGTGGTAAAGTTGCCACGGATTAGTGGTCGGTGCCTTACTGGGGTTTTAATGGTCTTTTTACGCTTCAAACAATTTCGTGCAAGCAATTCATAATTATGGAGCAGGTTCGCCTCGGTTTTTCTCGTTTCATAGCTTGGCATACGTATAGTAAGATAAATTTAAATTTACGTAAGTTTTAATTTCAATTTTATCTTCCTTCTTGCGGAGCAAGTGTGTTCTTTTGTTTTTTCAGGTCGAGCAAAGTGTAAGATATTGGGTATTTCTGTGATATTCTTAGTAGCAGCTTGGAGTGTAGATTTTTGCCCGTTTCAATAGGCTATTACATAGGACCTAAAACATTTAGGTGAAATGTGGTGGTCCATTAATACACCTCTACATAACCCTTTGGGGAGAATAAGCGTGATGGTTGTTGTAAGTTATTAAAAAAAATGCGTTTATTTCAGGTATGTTCCATATTTTTACATTAAACATGAAAAGAAAAGAGAAGAAAATTTTAATTATAATTATTAATATTGTTATTGTCCCTATCTATCCAACACTGTATGTGACATACTTATTACAGCAGTGCCGGATATAGGGACAATCTACTCTAGCCGCTATCATCACCATATGATAGTAAAATAAATAAAAAAATTAAGTCTTCATTTCAATCTCATATTTCCGCTTGTGAATTCAAATATAAATGTGTTCTTTTGTTTTAGAAGACTCTTTAAGAAATTACATACCATTTACGTATTAAAATAAAGCTAAATCCTCGATTAAGTATTTGGTAGTTTTGTTTTGTCGTCATTTATTTCTTTAAACAAAAGAATATTCCCTGCAAATCCTTGGGTACCATATAAATAGTTCTATCGTACGCGGATCAAACTCGCTACCCATAGAGCAGACATGAGCAGACATGACAAAGCAAAAATGGCTCAGTACCTGAGTGCTGATCACTCAGGTACTGAGCCATTCGTGCTAATGTTTCGCATAATAATTCGAATTTAGTTTCACTTTCACAAGTTCGTTTACCTAACAAAAACTGCTGGTACTGTGATAGCTTAGTCGCGTAGCCAGTGGACTGTGAATTCAAAGGTCTAGAGTTCGACCCCAAGACACGCATCATTGATTCTTCAAAGTTATTTTCTTAGTTACTACCTACATGACCAAACGGCGGCAGAAAATATTGTAACAAACGTGCGTGTTTGAGATTTTTTGCAATGTCGTGTGAAATCCATCAATCCAAATTAAGCGAAGCGAGCGAGGTGAATTATAAAATATAGGACTTTTTTTTTAATTCGTCACGATTACTTAGTGCCCCCTAAGAGGGACCATTCTCATATGTATTAACTATAGACCAGGTATATTGCCTATAAAAATCATCATCAATTGAACTATTGTTCCATAGGTGGGCACGGTTCTCCTCTCATTTGAAAGAAATTAAGCCATAGTCCACCACGCTAGCCTAGCGCAGGTTGGCAGACTTAACATGCCATCGAGACAATCCCTCAGGCATGCAGATAACCTCACGATGTCTTCCCTCACCGTTTGATCCGTTGGAAACCCATACCGTTAATGCGAAAGTGTGTCCGTGTCTTTCTTCCCTTAAAAGGACGAAAAGGGGGGTGGAATTTTTGTATGCTGAATCAATAATTTCTTAAATTAGGAGGCTAAGAAATAAATAAACAGATTCAATAAAAATACTAATTCTATGCAGACAAAGCCACGGGCAAAGGCTAGTAAATTTATAAATATTTGTGTGATGATGACATGATTATCACGCAAACATTTGCCCCTACCGAGTCTCGAAATCCACTGCGTTAATCGCCAAGGAATGTTTTCTGCCCACTTCAAATTTAATGTGGTTTGAATGTAATGTGGTTTTTCGCCAACAGTGGCGCGTGCGACTAACTGTCCGTGCTGGTCATTAAGGTAGCGGTCACACGCAGCGACTGCAGAGCGATGATAATCGCTCGCTAAATATCGGAACATATTATTTGTCGAGAGGAAAAAAACGGAATGAATCAGCTGTTTATACGATCGTATTTGTTACGGCTGTTACTGAGAAATGATGTATGTTTAGTTCGATTTTAAAATATTCCCGAATAGTTCAGAGTAAGTTAACGCTGCCTTCTACGGGTCCTAGGTTCAAATCCCGGTAAGGACAAATGTTTGTGTGATGAGCAACAACATTTGTTTCTTAGTCATAGATTTATCTATGTATAATATGTATGTATTTACAATATATATATATATATAGGTATTGTATAACTATCTAGTATCCTTAACACAAGCCTCGTTGCTTGGCTCAAAAATAGATGGCGCCGTGTCATAATGTCCGGGTATATTATTATTATTTATTATTTAATACATCTGAAACCTGATTTGTACCTGAGTCATGGATGTTTTCATGTATAATATGTATGTATTTAAAAAAAATAGTATCGATCACAATCCTCGAATCTCAGCTTGGAACTGTATTAAAATTTTCAGTTATATTTATTTATAACAAAACGTTTATAAAATCTGGTACTATTTTCTCCCATTAAAATTTTCTCGTAACAGGAAAAAAAACGTTGCACAACGTATAGTTTGAACAAGTCTCTACAATAATAAAGTCATTAGTTGATTCTGTATACGTAATTGCACACGTCTGATAACGGTGATATATTATGTATTTATAAGAAGCATGTACAAAAAAATACTCAACGAAAAAAGTATTGCGTCATGATGACTTAATACCAGCACAAAATGTAAGCGAACAATAGTAATAGCGATAATTATATGTATACTAGTTTTTGCCCGTGTCTTCGTCTGCGTAAAATTATTAATTTTATCCGCATCCGCATTCAGAGCTGTGGTAGCCTAGTGGTGTGACCTGTGGACTGCATTTCAATGCTCTCGAGTTCAAACCAAAAGCCACCAACCAAACCAAAACCAAAACCACTGACTTTTCGGAAGTTATATCCGTATTTATCACATGCTCAAACGGTGAAGGAAAAAATCGTGAGGAAACCTGCATGCTTGAGAGATATTCTCGATGGAATGTGAAGTCTAATGGGACGTTAATGGGTTGATAATGATGATACAATAGATCAAGATTTTTTTTTATTCAAAATATCATTCCATTCTCATCTCCCAGCATTGCCTTATAAAACGCGAAACTAACAAATATTCTGTTATTCTAAAATCGGCATGAAATTAAACAGTAGCTCCGTTGTTCTTGGTAATCAGAAAAATAAGGTGTTTGTTGAGGTAGATCAACGATTTTCCCATGACTTTTATAGACAAACGAAAAAAAATGCTTTGTACCTACAAAAATTTACGCAAAAAGAGATGTAGGGTCAATGTAACGTATATAAAAAAGACTTAATATAATTCCGTCCTTTGGTAATTTAAATCTTTATAGAATTAATAGGAAACAGTAAAAGAGGTACAATTCCTTCAAGCTGCAGCTATTTCTGGACAATAAGTTCTAGCCTGTCGGCATAACTTTTCGGCGCTTTAAAAAAGAAATTAAGCCGAAGGATACCATAATAAAGCAAACGTCGTAGCATTATTATGGATGTGACTACAAACAACTTTTCTAGTACTTAAATATTGAACAACTTATGGACTTTGTGTCTGAAATAAAGATTATATTATTATTATTAATTGCAATCATATCCAATTTAACTATTTTTGCTTAAACTTAATTCTATACTATCCTGTATTCTTGAAAGGTTAGGCATATATTTTAGGTCCCATGTAATATATTACAAGTCTATTAATAAGGCTAGAAACACCAAGCCGATACACAGAATTTCATAGAAAACCCCCAAATACATTTTACTCGAATGGAGGATAAACTATCGTCTAATGAACTACCAACTAATGAAGTTTAAAACTAATGAAATAGCAACAAATAAAAAATTCACTCAGAAACTCTTTAAGTACCTAATAACCAAAGCAGCTATTTAAAACTTAAACTACCAATTTGGTAACACATTAGAAAGTAGAAATGCAAAAAAATACTGAATATGACGCATAATCGATGACAGTTTGGTAAAAGTCAGTTTGCGAACGAAACGGCCTAATTATCAGTGTCAAGAAAAAGTTCAGGCTCATTGAGCTATAACATACTTTAAATGTCAGAAAAAAAAAGTTGATAAATTAGTTGTGGAGTAAGTGCAACAACTAATTCGCAAGTATTTACCGAGAGACGATCTATTAACATATTTTTTTTATACCACGGAGGTGGCAGGTAAGCTTACGACTTACGTAGCCTCGGGTCGTTTGCAACACCAAAGGTGTTGCTCGCGCGTTGCCGACTCTGTGAAAACATTTTCATTGCTCTGTTTTTGAAGTCCAATTATGTCATAAATAATTGTGGCAGGTGACAGGTCTGATACGGAAGTATATTTACTTAAAATATGATTATTTATATTTCATAGCGCATTAATTGCACGCAATCCACTTGCATAATGGAAACGTCATGTAATAAGTAATGCCAAATAACCTTACACTTTCTCGTCAATATATTTTTTACAACAAAATTCGTCGAAAACAGCCATACAAAAACTTGTAAAAGTGAGTGACGTACTAATGGTAAGTAAAATATTTCCTCACACAAAAAAAAACTACCTCATTGTTCTAGTAGATAAGTTAGTTAGTAAGTTTAGTTAGTTAGATAAATTTGTTTAAGTGCGACTGCTGAGCAAGAAGTTTTGGATTCGATGCAATGGTCGAGAAAAGTATTATTGGGTTTATCTATGTAACTAGCCGATTCCCGCGATAATAATAATAATTCTGTCGAAAAAAAAACCGACTTCAATTGTCAGAAATGGATCAAATTGAAAAGAATCAAAAGGGGACCATACGGGAAGCACCACAGCTTGCAAATAAAAAAGAATCATCGAAATCGGTTCTTCCAGTCGAAAGTTATGAGGTAACAAACATAACAAAAAATACGGTCGCGTTGATAACCTCCTCCTTTTTTGAAGTCGGTTAAAAATATACCATAATATAATAACATGAATTCAAAATGATGAATAAAAAAGTAATAGATGTCCGGGAAAAACCCGCACGACGCCAAAAAGGCTCCCATCTCAGCTTAGTGCCGCTACACTAAGTGCTGCAGCGCTGATTTTCTGATGGGGCCATTGCTTGATTCCACGGACGATTAGGCCAATAAACATATAAAATTGCAAGTAGTAGCTTGTCGTTTGGATTCGTGCCCGGTTTATGGCAACAGGCTCCCCTTATACACTGGACCTAAAACACCGCGAAATAATATGGGTGTACTTGTAGTACCCTACGGGGATGACAGTTCTGATGATGCCTATGTGTAAGTGTAAAAATAAATATTTTGCTGTTTTATACCTGAATGATCTGTCTAACACAGCAACACAGCACTCGGGAAACAATAGGTGGGGCCACTTAGCCGTAATAAGCTGCTGCGGTGTGCAAATTGCATCCATTATCGCTATATGACATACAGACCAAATGTATCTATATTTTATGAAGTTGATTGTTTTTATAAATTTTTATTTTAGACAGTTTATGTGAGGAGGTCATTGACTGTTCACGGCACTGCAATGTGTGTAGTCTACACGAAACAGTTTTTTTTAAATAACATTGAAATGACAATTTTGACAGATATTTGTCAACCCGCTTAAGGACACGGTATTAAACACAAGTGTGTGTAAAAGTTTTTTATAGGGCCAAATGTCTGTGTTATGATTATGAGCGTATAATCCTACTAAGTTATATTATAAATGCGTGAGTTTTAATGTATATATGTAGGGATGTTTGTTACAACATAATAATTATATAAACTGAATTATTAGGCATAACATCATCTTTCTATTCATTTAAGAGATTATAGGTTACTTATCAGCCTATAGCCGTCCACTGCTGAATGTAGGCCTCCCCCAAAGAGCGCCAACCATCCCGGTCTATAGGTCATATTTTGATAAAAACCTATAGATTTTGACACGCTGTATGTCTCGAACATACCTAATTGTCACTAGGTAAGTAACAGCGGGCTATTTGCGAATGTAGGCGACTCGCAATTTGGTCCGGTGCATCTCACGAACATACTGACACACTATCATTTTTGTTGTTGTTGCTTTAGACGTAGTTCCGATATTCAAATATTTTTTAAATGTTTGAAATTCACGTTTGTGTAACATGTCTCTTTGAAAGATTTTCATTCGTTATTAATATTTTTGTGATTATTTGACGGCTAGACGGTGGCTTTCCGTTCTTGGATCATTTATCATCATTCATCAAGTCATTGGATTGGTTCACTTTTAAAATAAGAGTAGGTACCGTATTTTTATACGCAAAAATAATTCATAAATATGTAGAAATAACCTAAAATATTTTTCCTATGAATCTATTGTACATGGTTAATATCTCGGACACAAGTGTTGTGGATTAGTTTTCTAGAAATTAAATATACATCTAGGTATAATTTCTATTAAATTTCAAAATATACAAATTTCAAAAGCACCTTTTACTCGAGCACTTCGACGCAACTTCGGCTAATGTTAATTTGCTCCAATTTAAAATCTAAAGTACCACAGTTCTCAGAAATACCCAGCACGCATCCGGTTCGGCGTGATTTGATGCTAGATAAAAGCAAGATAAAGAAAAAGATAAAGAAAAGAAAAAAAAAATAAGTATCGAAACAAAATCTGCAATTCATGAAGTAACTGTAAAAGGAAAACCAACAAAAATTTGCCATTACAATCGATCATAACGCGGTATCTGCAAAATGCAGTGATGAATATGCACAGTGAAATAATATGCCGGTTACGAATAGCTTTTGATACGAGTAGGGCTGTCAGCATATGCTAACATAACTAATAGTTCTT
This sequence comes from Craniophora ligustri, assembly GCA_905163465.1. Taxonomy (NCBI): domain Eukaryota; kingdom Metazoa; phylum Arthropoda; class Insecta; order Lepidoptera; family Noctuidae; genus Craniophora; species Craniophora ligustri. The sequence goes on from LR990963.1 coordinate 3,248,113, forward strand.
ATATAAGCATGTTGGGCATCCTTATATGTATAAGAAGATATCTTATAAAAATGTTGCGTTTGGATTTTAGATCTTACGACTATGGTTATAAAACATTCAATCACAGACTGATTTATTTGTTCATTGAGAGATAATAAGGTGGTTGAGCGTAATGTCTCGAGAGCGTGTAAAGTATTTTGGATTTTATTTTCAGTAAAATACCACCGAGTTTTCACTAGAATCACATAAAATAATAATACTTAAAAAAATACTCAAGTGAAAATGGTAATTTCGGGAGCCCCTAACCTAATTAAAACATTTTAAAATGTTATTATCTCCGGGACGCTTTAGATAAACACAACGCAGACAGAATAATATACAATGTTTTTTTTTAATCTTTTCTTTATTTTACTAATTACACGCCTCATTTAATTTGGATTAAAATAATTATTCTATATTTTAGACTGTAATGGAATGCATTTTTGTGAGCCTTTCGCTTAATTACAAATATATTTAATGATATCATAATTACGTGACTTCAACTATAATTATTTATAGATATATCTTTTAAGTTAAGGTCAAAGGCCGCCAAATATTTTTTTTTTTTTTTTAATTTGTACCACAGCGGGGGGTCAATGAACGATGCCTATAAATTAAATGGTACAATATGACTTAATTAAGAAACTGTTTTAATTATTTAAACAAGGAAAAAACTGCACAGTCACACGTTCTAATAATTTCCCCACATTTTCTTATTTATTACCAATATTAAAATATTATTATTAAACAATTTTCTTTAAAAATACCGTCATAATATAAGCTTCGCAGCGGAACACGGGCCTACTGTCAGGCTGGAAGGTGTCATGGCCATTAATTCCACATAATTTACATATGTAATTTATTTGCGTGAAACCCCTGAACATGGCATGCGCGCCGTGATGCGCTCTGCCGGTACCGTTGCGAGTCGCGTCGTGTATCAATAACGCATCAGTGCAACCATTAGCTGGATTCTTGCTCCCGCTGTCGGCCAGATACACTATTCTGATTTACAGCAAACCGCCATATAAAATGAAATCGTATTTTTTTTTTTAATGGGACTTTCCCACCACCCAAATCCCTACTACTGCAACTCCTGTAAACCAGGATCAACAATAGTAACTATCCAGAAAATCGTAGAGACAATGAAGTCCGACGTGTCCCAGGGGTATGATTTTAACTGTCTTGGAACCCGCAGCGAATTTCGTCTATTTAGTTAATTAGTTATTATATTATTAAATACTCCTTAATAAAAAATACCTAAATTAATGTCTCCTGGTACATAGTCTTTGCCAAAATGTAATCGGTGTTCACTAATAACTGAATTATTCTCTGATCTACAATCTAATTTAATCAGATCATAGCTTAGTTTGGGTAGAACAAATTATATTTCATGGCTATATCTATTTATATTATCTATTGATTGATCGGGACTTATCAGATTATGGATATACTCTGGGATTAAATTTAAGATTAATTTATTACGATCGCATTCTAACAAAGACTAATGTGGGCATTCATTTAAAATTATCAATATCAGATCAGTCATTACAGTGATATCCATATTTAAGATATCAAAATCTTAAAAATGGATATCACTGTAAATTTCATACAAACCAAAAATATTGTTAAAACAGTACTCAATAAAAGGTTATTTAAATTTTCACATACAAACGCGTCAAATTCATAATCAATCTTATTTAAAATCAGATTCGAGATTTGTTTGGCAATGAGAGGAACAGTTATTTTGCCTATTTCAGAATGTAATTTGAATTTCAAATACTATGTAAATTGTCAATCGTCATGTTAAATAATTACTTTGAAATTTATTTACTGGGAACGAGGGGAAAAGATACAGCAAGAAAACAAAAAAAAAAGGTACAAATTCTTGAAGACAGTTCAATCAATTAAATTTTATCAACAAAATGATTGATTTTATTGTTATTTTTTTGCTTTTTAAGTAACCGTCTCAACTGGACTTCTGCACCATATTATGATTATAGGGTATTGTGCAAGAGATGAAGTTTCTGATGCATATGTACATACATACATACACTCACGCCTTTTTCTCATGGGGATATTCTGGTACATAAACAAACAGATTGCCTAATACTAATTCCTTTTCGCTATCAAAACGTAAGCGCGTCGATTTATCACGTTCAGCGATGTGTTTGATCCGGTCCAAACTCTCAGACCAATTAGAGAGGCGAAAACATTTTTTGTTTCTATTGTGACAAAAACGGCACTCTAATATAAAATATGATATATGCAAAATCTACAGGATTGACACAAGCTTTCGACAACTCGAGCATTCAGAAATGATATTTCCATACATTTTATTTCGAAGCGTTTGTAGACTCGAACGTTTCGATTGCAACCGAGACTGTGATAATACTAAATTTAAAATTCCATTCAATTTCCTTGCCAATGCCTTGTTCTTCGTGTTAAATTTATTGAATCCCGTATTATTCTCTAGTCTCTACAAATGTTCAGAATAGTTCCCCCCATTATAAAACGTATGTTTGCGCTAATATCGCCACAGAACGGAATCACCGTGTGAGGCGAACGGCTTATATTTCCACATATGATACTGAAACTTGAATTTCCCTGGGAATAGGGCTTAATATTACAGTCATTATATGTTTGTGTAAATGTTTAATAATACTGAATAGCTATCCATACAGTAGGTTCTAGTAGATGATACCTACGATAAAGTTATTCATATGATATAAATTTATTAACTGGCGCACTACTAGACACGGGTTTCCTCTCAGATTAAAAAGAGTTGGGATATTCTAAGTGCAGACTTTACTTACTAACGAGAAAATTCCGTAATTTTTTATGTTTCTTCACAATATTTAATAAGAGTATATAATTAATAATAAATAGCTTAGTGGTGTGGCCAGGCGACTGTAAAAGACAAAAGATTCAAGTTCAAACCAAATGCATGTACTTTTCTGGAGTTATGTGCGTATTTAATAGGGCCTCGAACGGTGAAGTATATTTTAAGGAAACCTACATGCTTGAAAAATTTTCTAGTGGTAGACGTGGTTAATGATGACGATGATAAATTAGGGATAATTAATTTAGCAGCTGTGTAGACTTGAGACTACCTACTAGTCTGCAGATTGGCTTCCTGAAGTACTACCTCAAAGAAATCCCCGGATATTAAAATGCAACTACGTCTCTTTGCAATTACACAATGGTGAATTTATCACTTTGTTTTTTTTTTATTTCCGGACATTATTACACAGCGCCATCTAGATCCGTGGTAAGCAACGAGGCTTGTGTTACGGTTACTAGATGGTTGATATACTACATATATACTTTTTTTTGTTGTAAATACATACATATTATACATAGATACATCTTTGCATACATATATACGATACGATACATATGTATTCAATATATACACGGTAAAATATGTCACAACCCCGTATAAGCCCCGATGAAACGTCAGAAGAGAAATAGGACCGTCAACCAAATCCGCGATCGTCAAGTTTTTTGCATATCATGATATTTCTTGATAACATTTGCTCTCGATCTCATACTTGATAGAATATTCTGCCTGACTTCTCAGGAAAATATATGGAGACCTACATTATTTCTTAGCAACAGTTCTTTTTATTTTATTTAATATACTATCATGTGTGTATCCTTGAAAGTTTTAGCAGAGGTTCATGTTTAAATTACTATAGTTTTTTTCTGAGTAACTCTCATAAGCACCTGGGAGATTGGCTTCGTGCCCGGATGACAATATTACATACCTATTACATAAGACCTAAAACATACCTACCGGCGAAAAGTGGGTGTTCATTATCATTAGTACACCTCTGCCTAACCCTTCAGGGATAGCAGGCGTGATGGTATGTTATATTTAATTTACAAGTCTAACATACATTTGTTGGTGTTTAAGGTTCCATGTTATTGATAGTGATCTTATTGAAATTTATCGTCCACAAATACAAACTGAGCTGCTTCAGAGAATAGCATAGATAGACGAAGTAGAAATCATTCTAAGAAATCTCTTAAGGAACAATTCTTCGTCCAAAGAGGACTCAAGACCTTCTTTCAAGGCTATTGAGATGCTTTTAGAGAGGAAAGAATCCCATACTTCGCGGACTTTTCCCTGGTGGTGCAGACAGTATAGTAACTTATAATGTATTTTTTTGTCTGGTGTCTTTGGAAATAACTAATTTACTTTTCATATAACTGGACGTTTTGATACAGCGCCATCTAGATCCGAGCTAAGGAACGAGGCTTTTGTTACAGATACTAAAAAGTTGATATACTACATACATGATATACTACTACTATACATATACTTTTGTTTGTAAATACTCACATATTATACATAGATACATCCATGAATCGGATACTAATGTTGATTGATAAGCATTTATCACTACCGGGATTCCAACCCGGGACCCATAGCACAGAAAGCAGCGTTCAACAACAACTTCATTACTATCTGACGTCCCGCTTACCCCTTTAAAATTTACCGTCAAGATACAAGTAGAATTGAAATCACCAATATTAATCAATAATCACTAGTATCTATTAATACTAAGTAGTCAAAGTTTTACGATTTAACTATTTCTTGATTGTTACTGATACCAAGAAATTTACGGTCAGTTAGTGTGTACAAATGTTCATAAACCATTGTTTAGGCATAACCGCAATATGTGACCGACACTTACGGTTAATGAAGCAACCACTTTCGGTTGCAATAAAGTAACGGTAGTATTAAAACAAATGGTTTAGTAAAGTTTTCGGTCTGCGAGGTTTGTTTTTATGTTTCGGTATTTGTAGAAAAGATCTCATGCTTATCTTTTTAATTTCTATGTAGATATGGGCAAAGACAAAACTGTGGAATGTCTTTTTAGGTATGTTTCTTTTTTATGGAAATAAGGGGGCAAACGGGCAGGAACCTCACCTGATGGTGAACCCCGCCCATGGACATCTGCAACACCATAGGACATGAAAATGTTCTATTTGTTAAACGATTTTCTTTACCTTTTACAGTTTGAAGGTTGTAAATAAAAAGAACCTGGTTGCCTGAGAGATTTTATCGATAGGTAACTTGTGAAACATGTCAGCCAAGAATAGGCTAGCATAGTAGACTATACCCAAATGCCTCTCACACAATAATGGCGACAATGATGATACACCTATATCTCCCATTCTAAGAATATATTCAAAAGTACTAGGATACCATAGGTAAAACAAGACTAAGTCAATCTTTCTTGTGTTTTTATCTCATTTTCTTATAGTATTCTTTAGTACCTAGTTGCATGCCCTTCGTGCCCCAACACTTGCACGTCGACAGACCTTTGGTTTGCCACTGAAAGTGCCGTAAATGTGGCATCATTCTGGGCTCGTCAGATTTAATGGCCATATTTACTAAAATGTGGGTATTAAATTCGACGACATTCATGTTCCATCGACACGAAGAAGAAGAAGAATAGTATTCTTTAAAAATTAAAACTTAATCTTTTTATAAAGCCCTCGAAATCGTTACCTTCAATAATAATCCTAAAGCTCACCAGGCACATTTATACGCCAATTAAATGCTTGATATAGAAAACGAAACACGACTCGAACATCACCTGCAACTCTGTGGCATTAAGATATAAATCAATTGAACACGCAACGTCTGAGTCGCTTAATAAGCCTCTTAATAAGACCTCTTAAAGGGAGGCTGTGTAAATAAAACTTTTTTTACTTAGTTATATGAAAAAAAAAAAGAATTGTACGCAAGGGTCATCGCAAATGCAGCTCTGCAACGCTCAACCAAAACTACGAAGTCTAGAATAAAATTTGAGAAACTGCTGCAACTATTTATAAAACAGTGTATACAGATGTATACGTTATTTAATAAATCAACTGCCTCGTTGGTCTAGTGGTCGTACAGTACGACTGCCAAGCAAGAGGGTTCGATTCCCAGGTCGAGCCTTTGCTCGATAATTTACGTGAAGTTAAGTAATTATTTTGGGAGCTTTAAAGCGTCTGCAAAGCAAAACGGCCTACGGAAAGTGTCTGGGAGTATTCGCGACTGATGTTTAAGGATATTGCCTAAAATATACGTAAAAATCAGCTTGGAGAATTTACGTGAGGTAAGTCATATTTGTATGTACCTCGATTACCTGATATCTGAAAATTGGCCCACTAGGCAAGATAGCTGGTAGCCATGCGTTCTTAGTACATACTAGCACTACTCAATAATTCACATTTGGTTCGTCAGAAAATTCGTGACGTCTGGCGGCCCTGGGATCTTACTCTATAACGATTGTTTTGACTGACTGTCGTTTTCTTTGATGAAAGTAAACTAAAGTATATTTAGTTTATTAGTCTTTTTAAAATTTATTTTTCTTCATAGTCCAAAAATATTTCAAATCGAAGTTTAATCAACATCTAATTGTTTTTTTTTTAATTTGGAGTGGAAAATGTTTTTTAATCAAACCGATTCAGTCAGGCATTCCCCTTAACAAGTGCTGAAAGCGTGGGAATCACGGATCAATGTTGCGATTAAGCCTTTATAACGATTGCCACGCAAAAAAATATATCTAGTCTTACTGTAAGTAGGGATAGCATTAATAAGTATTACAGTCTCTTTGGACGACAGACTTTTTGAACGCGACAGTCCTTTACACTGCATGCAGACAAAGATTACGTTTGTTATTACACATATATGTATACATGTGTGGGTGCAGACGTTTTGTGGATAATCGCGTTCAAAAGTCGCCGTCATATTTAACTATTAGGAGATCGAGTTTGAAGCTAACTAAGCAATCACAACGAAAAATTGATTGAATACGTTGTTTTTGTTTTACTTTTAAAGTACTAACACTTGACTTTTTAAGGGACTTCATCGGCAAAGTTGGTGTTTTGTCCCCAGTGTTAACTTTTCCAAATACCCAAAAGCAGTTTGTATGGAAAAATCATTTTTTATTTTGCCAGAAGTACGATTTTTGCGTGTCGTAATCTATATTTATATAACCCACCTATATACTTTGAATAACCTTATATAAACAAAAGTTTGAAACTGAGAGAGTTATCAATCATTTCAAGTTGTTTTGACGCTTGTGGGCGGAAGTTTTGAACTCTCTGAGAAATATGGAAAATAAAATGGGTTTTGATCCAGGAATATGTCATATTCCTGGGCAGTATTTTCGAAATTTACATAGTATCTAGATGCTATGTAATTTTCTGCTAATGTATATTATGTATGTACGTTTACAAACACATATATTCACAATATACGAACACCCAGACACGCGGAACACAAACCCGTTACACGCGGCTCAGAAGCTGATCGCTCGACCACTGTGTCATTGTCATAATCATACATGAATGGAAACTGAAAAAAAATCCTACAATTTTAATTTCATTAAATATTAACGATATCGCCATTCACAATTTCAAATTCATTAATTAATTAAAATTCGAATACGGTTAACGATTCAAAATATTGGGAAAAGTCGTAAAAATAAAGAAGTATTTTTTTAATAGGCTGGTTGCACCGTTTCTTCTGGGAAGCAAAACACTAGGAAGCGGTGGTTTTTTGTAGACTGGTATTATCAAGGTCCAAAAAGAGCCAATTAAATTTCGTTTACTTTGAATAAATTATATTTAGAATTTACGTTTGCTAAATGGAATTGTAGCTTACAATACAATTTTTTTTTCTGTAACATGACGAAAATTGTCTGACGTGAGTCCTATTCGTTTTCTTATCACGTATCATATTGTTCTCTTATATTTATAGGCAACAATGTCAAAAGACGTGATTCTTTCGTGAATTATGTCACAGAAGAACGTTACAATTTATGTATCATCGGATACATAAATTGTACATTTATTATCAAGTATATTGTTTATTTTACTATTAGGTTTATCCTGTCCAAATTCGCCCGATTTTCAAATTGAGCGTATGAAAAAAAAAAGAAAAATAATTTCGATGTTTTTTGTAAAAAGCTTTCTGCGGAAAATAGGATGGCGACTTACATATTGCAATATTTTGCAATGAAATCGAATCTGTCATACTTTATGGTCAGTAAGATCCAATTTTCGCCGTGACTAACTCCTAAGTTATAATATGAGACAAATGTTTTTAATGACAATCAAAACAGTCTATGGTAGCCCACTGCTGGACATAGACCCCTCCCAAACTGCACTATAGCACTCTATCTTGCGCTTACCTCACGACATTTTTACTATACGAATTTCGAATTATTAATTAAATAAAACAAAAAGGAATTGTTCAATTACATCTTACCATCAACACCAAAAAAAACGTTACCAATAAAAAGTTAAAACAATCGACAATCACCCAAAATTTAGAACAACGGACGCCCAAAAACAAACTTAATAACATTACTGTTATTTACTTTCTTCTCAACAACAAAAACCAAACGAAAGTTGGCGGCGCGGGCGGCTACTTGCATTTTAACCCGTCATACACTATAATGAATCTGCAAAAGATTAAAAATGAATACAGCTAACGCTTTTGCCCGATCATTAAGTTGGCAAAGCAAAAAACGAACTAAAGAACGAATGAATGAATGAATGACCCTTGAACTTCACATCAGGTCAATGAACTCTCGATTTAAAATATTATGCATTCGTGAGATAATCAGATAGTATTGTACAACTGCTTCCAAATTTAATTTAAAGATTCCGTTAATTGTATATATGTTAATTTAAAAAGAGAATGTTTAATTGTATCATGTTCCTACTTGGTATTACATTCGGAACGGGTTTTCCCCGTATTTAATTAAAAGTTTCAACAAAGAGATCTTATTGTGTAATTGTACGTTAAAAAGCGTCGAAGCAGCATTCCGTTAATTTGTCTTTACATAACATAAATAGATTTGCTGCTTTATTGGTTTTATGTACAATTGCTATCGCCTTCTTTAATTAATTATTTTGGTAATGTTTTCTGACGTTTAAAATTAAGTCTTATTCTTTTTATGGTAATAAGGGGGCAAACGATCAGGCGGCTCACCTGAAGGTAAGTGATGACCGCCGCCCATAGACATTTGTAACACCAGAGGCTTGCAAATGCGTTGCCATACCCCTTAGAAACCGTTCAAGTTTCTTAAAATAGGGAGTTACTGAACTGACAGCAAACGGAATTCCCATTCTGTCAGAATAGTTACTCCCCCAATGAGCTCTGGTAACCTTACTCACTCGCAGAAAGACATCTATTGTTGATTCAGCTGCTGCGGTCTTCTGTAAGGCGGAGGTACTTCCCCAGTCGGGCAGCTCAATTTGAGCAAGAAATCTCGCTATGCCCTACCTCCTACAAATCGGCTTATGGAGTAACTGATTCGGGTTATTATCATAATTATGGAATAATTGGGACTGTTAGTTTGGAACAATATCTATCCAATTAGGTTGTCTACAAATTTAAATTTCGAAGAAATAAAAAAATTTCTTCATTAATTTTGTATGAAAGAAATCTTGCGTTAGCGTTTACAGTCCGACAAAATAAAATTCGAACTAAGAATTTAGACTGAAATCACAAAATAGGGTAAATTCTTTTTCAATATTTTAGTTATAATATCATAAGATATATCTAAAAACTTATATAGCTAAACAGTTAATGGAAAATAAATGAAGACAATACACAAAAAGAGAAGAAACAATAAAAAAGCTTTTCTGCATTTTCTTTATGAGAAATTAAGATTCCATTAAAGGTCAATTTAATTTACTAACTCATATTTCACCTTAATACGTTTAACAAAATTTTCATTATGTAAATTAACTGAGCACCTTAATAAAATTAACAATGAATAATTACGAAAGGCTTACACAATAACTTTCTACTTTTAAACAAATAAAAGACTTTCGTTTACCACTTAACGGGTAAATTTTTCACTGTCTTGAAAGCTGATAATTTGGTAATGTAATAATCGAAACACTGGTGTAAGTATGTATTGACGTTTTAAATGTCATGTCGAAAAGTGGTCAGCATTAAGTGGTCACCCATAATTATTCTTTTGACTAAACAAATTATCATTTTCTCCTCGAAATTACGTTTGATTACCTATATTTAACGTTGTCCCACACCTGTATTTTCTTCTGTATCGTGGGTGCGTTTACAAATACAAATAATCATATACTCAAACGTCCAGACCCGGAACAACGACTTGTAGGTCGTACAAATATTTGGTCCGTGTCGGGATGGAACCCACATCCAATTGTTCAGACGAATTGTGACGCACAAGCCAATTGTTCAGCCACTGCGCCAATCGAGTCTTCTCATGTTAGATTGAATTCACAGACTTACTAACGGTATTACGTATAGAAAGGCTACTACACTCTTCTCTTAATTAAGTAGCTACATTTTCGCCACAGCACTGTATTTGCAGTCTTTTGAAAAGAGGAACAGTGAATGAACGAGCATAGTATAAAACCTTTAAATAAATGTTTCAGGGAAACGAGTAATATTGATAATTCGTCTAATTCACTAAACAGCACGAGACCAATCGAACACACAAACACATAAGTAGGTCATACAGGTATAGATCCATAAACAAAGGCAAATCCAAGTTTAAGTCCGCAAAGGAATTTATTTTTATTAAAAATGTATCATTATTTAAAAAAATCATCGACAATATTCATCACGCCTGTAACAGATTTTTCACAATCCATATCAGCAGGTATCATTATAACAAAAAGAATGATTTCCTACCGACATCAGTGAGATAAAAAATACAATAAAAAAATTACATAACAACAATAAACATGAACAAGAAAACCTTTTCAAATAATAATTTTATTACAAAAGGATCATCGTAAAAATACATCACTTTTGCAATACATCGCGTCATCATCAGTCTCAATGTGACAATATAACGATTAAAAGATTTGATTTCGTACCAGCATCATTATGATAATACTAGCTATTAAAAACATGAACAAAAACAGTACGAAATATTATTTTTATTACAAATAATTTAAAAGATAAATCACGTCTACAACATATGAGTTTTTACAAACCATATCGTCATTGCAGTCTCGATACGGAAAAAAAAACATTTGATTTCCTACCGGCATCGCAAGCACTGGGTCGGCCGCCGCGCCGCTACACATTCTAACTCTCACTTAGCGGGCTACTAACACAGTCGCACGCGCATGCAGCCGCCTAGATATAACCAGAGATTTGCATGAACGCATTAGTATGCGTGAAAATCTACGGTAATTAATGTACGGCGGCGAATACCGGGGCACAACACTTTCCCGATTTAATATATCTATTGTATTTGCGAAGTCGTAATATGTCACAACGTTTGTAAATCCGTTATCTTTTAAAAACTAAAACTAACATGTATTTTTCTCATTTTTAAAATTATTTCTTACATTTACGCGAATTAAATAGCACTACTTTTGACAGACCAAAAGATAAAGTGAGTTCGTTCTGTGTAAATCGGATCGTCAATAATTACACAGGCTGGTAGCTGTTAGAAATTATAACATCAAGACAACCAACATCTCAGACCGTCCGTGACCGTCGATTATATTTAATCCCGATATCAATATGACGCGATAAAAACCGTAAAAAGTAGGTTTAATTTAATTTTGAAATCGTTCTTTATGCACAATACATTCATTAGATTTTTTTGCTATAGGAGGGAAAATTCTCAACCCGTCATCGCACACAATCAATCACACAGTCACATAAGGAGACTTAATGATCTTCAAATAAGCTCTTTAAAAAAAAACTGACGAAGACGTCAACATAACTGTTGTAAGAATCCTTGCGTTCACACTAAGAAGTTTCGAGCGATCACATCTTTGTCGTTGATTTACAATGTGTTGTACAATTACGATAACGCATAACTGTATAGGTTCCATTCGATATGGTGTGTCCATTCATAAAAATATGATTTATTGATTTAATAATATGGTTTGCAAAACATATACCTGTATTTTTACATTGTATATTGTATATATTTTGTAAATATATATTTTTTACATTATGCTATCATTATTTTAGCCTTTTACAAAATATGTTGTAGTTAGCTTTCAATCTAGCAGGTGTAGGTGAATATTATACTATCAGTATTTTATGCGATGCGATTGCTCGCCTCCGCGATAGACCTCCGCAATCCGATTGTTGAGCTAAAACTAAAAATCATTATTACTGAGTATTGTTTAGACGTTTGTCAAAAGTAGATTTAATATACTTAATTGTACACCATAAGAATAAAAAGAACATTGCATGAATATATATATTAAGTTTTTCATGAAATATGGGTAGAATGACGGTCTTACCGCTGCATAGCGATATCTGGGATAAAACTTTTGGGTGGACAAGAAATACATAAGTAATATTAAACGCTTCGGTAATCTCAATTATACCATATATTTATGTAAAAAATAATGATAAAACTAGCTATAGGTTTACTGCGTAAAATATGCTGACAGATTTTAAAAGCCCTATTTATATTTCAAGATCTACTTAATTATAAGTAGGACATTTCTCTCTAATCTCTTTTTGACTTCCATATGTTTTATTATAAATAGAATACAAAATAGGATGTTTAATAGTTACAGTCGCGTCACAATTTTCTCAATCTCTTGAAGATGAAAATTTTATTCGTAAGCTGTAAATATAAAAACATAAATTATAAGCGTCAATTGTAGAAACTGTGAATGAAGAAGAATCTACTCTCATCGGCCCACTTCCTATATACGAGACGATTGCTGCATATTAACGACCAAATGCATTAACAACTGTGTTCTCTAGTCTAACAGAACATGAGCTGGCCAGGTTCAACGAATTCAATGTTCTCACGACTAAATGATACGATCATTTAGCGAATTCTATTTACACTGCATCTGCTAGTACCTATGGTAATTATAAGTCAATGAACTGTATCTAATAATTCGGGGTTAATATATTTTAGCGCTCATTTTTACTGTGGGTTTGAATGTCCCAATGCTGGGCACGGGTCGCGTTTTAAATTTAGAAATCAATGCGATCATCATGCTAATCTGAATTGGTAGGGAGGCTTCATCGTAAATACTGATACATACAGGCTTCTTCGCATTAATTTTATTCAAGACTATCTAGGAAGAAGTCATGAAAAAATGTAGTAAGGAATTGACCGGATTAATAAAACACAAGACATGGGTCAAGATTTTTGTAAAATAACTACATATACAAGATATATGTAGTTATTTTATTTTTTAAATGAAAACTGTCAAAACGAATACTGTAAATACCTATTTACTCGAGAAACAACTGTTGATATTTACATTGTCTTACAGCAGAATATTATGAGTCCTAGTCTTTATTCTATAAACATTCACTACACAATGTTTCTTATACTCGTTTATTTATTTTTCCACGAAATATTACGGTTTATAATACTCTGCTAACACACATTGATGTCGACATAAACGATTTAAAATATTATGTTAATGTTAGACATTGCAATAAAATTTTTTTTTACATCGATAGATGGTAAAGGATCTGAGACGTTGAAATTACACGCGATAACATCCGTTTTATTTCAACAATATGACAAAATCACATCACGAAAATAGCAGAGCATTTAAAAAAAATCGAATTAGTGTAGAAATGTCCTGGTTTTTAAATGTTTTTATTTAGCTTGCCCTGTTTTTTTATTTATTTGGTTCAAATCTAGTAGTTGTTTTTTTTTTCTGAACTTACTTTTCAGCAGAATACTTTTTTTTAAATGATGATAATGCTGATGGTTGTAACTAATGCGGATCGCCCATTCCAACGCAAATGGATGCATATTGGGATGGATACATTAGATGTAGATATTATTATTGTTATAATGTTTATTTTTAAAATATTTTAACTAAGTATCCGTGTAATTAATATTGGTTTTTAAATTCGATATAAATTATTATTATCAATAATGTCTGAATGAAGTAGTGATAGCCTGGTGGTGTGAACACAGTACTATGAAGTCTAAGGGCTCGGGTTCAATACACAGGCATTTTCAATGTTACATGCGTATTTATATCATGCTCAAATGATAAAGGAAAATATCGTCAGGAAATCTGCATGCCTGAATTTTTCAGTGGTGATGGAAGTCTGCCAACCCGCACTAGGCTAGCGTGATAGACTATAGCTTCCCTCTCAAATGAGACGAGACCCGCGCCTAGCAGTGTGACAATAAATGAGTTGTTGATGATAATGACTGATAACAGAGTTGGTAAAATAAAAATTGAAAAATAAAAAAGGTTTGAAGAACAATGTATGTTATCACCAAACTAGTTAAGCACACCCAAAGCGAATTGCCTCTTAACTAATGTTATTATCATAACTATGGTTTGGTTAACTAATTTACTTGTGCGAAATTCGGCAAGTTTATGTCATTAGGAGAAGTTAACTAATATTATTATATAATCGTTAGTTTTAGATTGATTAGCGAGATTTAAGGGCGCAAGACTTGTCGATTGAACTTTCAGTTTTACCTCTTGGTACCGAAGACTCAATCCACTTAATTATTTAACTAAAAAAAAACGAAAGCTTTTTTTAAAATTTAAGAATAACAAAACAAAATACATGCCATATCCTATCGTTTTTTAAGGTTAAATTACTTCCAGAAAAAGTAATTATTATCTTAATAAAAACACAGTATTTTTTCTATTTATTCTAAGAGATTTAAAGAAAAAAAAAATTTATATTAATATTACAGTTTTTAATTTATATAAAACGTTAATTTCATAGAATAAATACTGCTAAACACGTACCGTGAGTTCCAAAGACCCATATAAATAGTAGATACGCTACTTTACAAAAAAATATACCTACTCACTTTGACAGCTGAATGAATATTAAAAGTGCACGAATACGCGACGTAAAAACGCGTATCGGAATCTTTTGCATTTTCCGTACAACATGAATATAAAATTTACGATCGGATCGCGTTTTGTATGAAGAGATAATCTAGATATATATTTTGTATCTAGTTTAGTGTATGTATCTACTCGTGAAGTTTTTTCGTTGAACATTTTATTTATCTTCACATTTTTATTTATGTTTTATCCGCTGCCCGCGACTTTGTAATTTTTTGTTTAATTTATTTTATAACATTATTATGAATCAATAGGTCTGAATAAAAGTTTTTTTATAAGTATAATTATAATATATTATTTTTGCGTGGAACCCGAATTCTTTTTCTAAATTATCTCAATTATCTGCTAGTCTCATAGAACTTGGTCCAGTCGTTTTAGAGTTTAGCCGGAACAAACGTGTGTTTCCAAAAACTAATTTTATTTATTTTTGCAGCAATAACTAAGACTTCAATTTTATTTATTGTGAATTTTATTTAATTAAAATTTTATAATAATAATTTTATTTATTTAATTTACGTATTTTTTAAACTAAGCTAAAGTACCTACTAAACTTTATCGCTATTATTCTATTTCACGCCATTTTTTTAAACGAATTCTACAATCAAAATTATATAAATTCTTCAATAGACTAACTGAAAAAAGCATGTGGACTAAATCTTGGACGAGACGAGACTTCTATGGACTTCTTCGTCCATAGAAGTTGTGCCTCACTTACACAGAGTTGTGAAAAACACACAGTACCTACATAATTTGTTCGTTTGTTGTACTTTTTACGTACAGTTATAATAATATCGATCTTTTGCTTTCGCAATTGGCTAAATTATTTCATTTTACATTCTTCTAACACAGTTTTTAAACCGTTTGTAATTTTACCCAGGCTAGTACATTAAAACGATCAGTCTTTTATAATTTAGTTCAGTGTTACCTGTGTGAGTGCGAAAAAATATAAAAATCTTATTAAATGTAAGGTCTTCAAAAAAAGTTTAACCATTTTTCATTTAAAGCATATTATTTCCTTTACAAAAATATTTTAAATTAAATATTGATACTACTTTAACAAAACTGTGGCTCCATATTGATAATTTATTTTCAGTACGTATACTTAAATAACGGATATATTCAGATAATAAATGTTGTACTGAAATTACTATCTACCAAAAATATCTGACAGCTCATTTCGAACACCGTAAATGTTTTGCGAAATATATTTCTCAAAAGAAAACTTTCAATATCTGTATTATTTAAAAAAACTTGATTTTTGCAGTGAGATTTTTATATTACGCACATATTGAGTAAATTTAAATGTTTGACAGCTGATTAAAATTGACAGATACGTAACTTGACGCCGCGCCGGTTAAGTACAGCGAGGTAACTGCAAATTTGACACATTTCAAGGAATTGACTTTTCAATGAATAAATAACAGAGCAATATCACGGGTATCTTAAAATACAGATCAGAGCAGTATGTTGTCTCGCCACATATCGTGCTGGTCGCCGGCGCCGGCGCGCCGCTCCGCCGATTTCGTGCATTTTTTTGCAAGTGACGACTTGGTTTTCTAAATAATTTAAATACGTGCACGAAGTCAGAACAGTACCAACGCAGATCGCGTATTAATTGCTATTCAATGAAATAGGTATGTGTGTACCGAGCCGCGTGCTAATTCGTTGCTTAGTTTTATTTATGACGCGAGTTGCACGATTTTGATAGAATCAATCAGCATCATTTAATTTTAAGTAAAAGTTGAATGGAAAACTTACGGTTCTAATGACGCCGTCAGAGAATCCAATTAAAGCACAAAACCATGTCACTGTCACAGATGTATTTAGTTTACGGTAGCACTTGATGCGCGACGAGAGTTCGCGGTGCGCGGGAGAGGGCGGGGAGCGGGCGACGCGTGCGTGCGATGCGGCTGCGCGGGCGCGACTGGGCGCTACTCCAACGCCGGTGAAATGATCAGACGCGTCTCGAAATCGCATAAGTAAAATTGTTGCAGTTTTATTAAGGACAGGTTGTTGTAAACGTAAAAGTGGTACTAATCGTGTGTAAATAATTACACCGCACGGATTATGCGGAGCGACGTAATAAATCGCACGGTATACTAGTTAGTCTCGTTAAGTCACCGGCTTAAGTAATAAATAAGGATTTTTCAAAGAGTAATTGGTATGAGATACGGTTAGCCTCGATACATATCGTAAAGTTTAAAAACATTCCTGTGTTTTCTGAATGGATAGCTTCTGTTATTAATGCAATGCAATCATTCATGAGTATTTTTTTAAGTATTTAATCTATTGAGCTCTCAGCTTAAACAAATAAGATAAATGGATATAATAGGTGATACCGATGCTAAAGCATTTTAACGAGTGCAATAGAATACATATATTTGTATTAAATTACCGTTTTGCGAAAACACACGATACTGTAATATACGCCTGTAAATGTACAAGCTAAGCAAAATGTTTATTGACAAACCAACAACATACATAAATGGTTCATAATTAGCATTTATAATTTTTTTACGACGCAGAAAGTAGTATGTTTATATCTTTGACTCAATCTCTCGCAGGAACAGTTATCCTTTTATGGTTATGACTGGTGTAAGTGGCAATTATGACCTATCCAACAATTTTAACCCATTTAAACCGACGTAAAAGGTATTAAATTCAGTTTCGCAGAAAGTTGTTTGTCAACAGTTTGTTACGTCTATTAAAAGACATCAACGCGCGAATCGGCGCGTGCGCATAGTGTAATCAATTTGAGTATTTTGGTGCTGTTTCTTTTTCTTTTTTTAATATATGCTTCAATACATATTTACTCCAATAGCCGATTCAAATATTTGTTGTGTTTTGAACATTACAATATGTTTACGTTAAATTATAAATTATAAATTTAAAATAATACCTTACCTAAAATTACGCAGTGACTGGAAATATTATGAATTTGTTTCTTACTTAAAGTTTTCTAGTTCAGGATAACCTACTACGGAACTTTAGTACCACTGCGCAAATCGGGTCGTCATACTAAGTGTATATAATACAATACATTAAATTACAAAACATATAAAAACAAATGAAAAAAACAACGTAATGGGCCTTGTAGAAATACAAAGTGTAACAACACTATCAACAGCCATTGTCCCGCACAATCGTTCGAGTGCTCTCATTACTCTCGATTGAATCGCAACTCGTTAAACAGTTCCGATATTATTCACCGATAGATTTATAACCCGTTTAGTACTTAGGCTGAGGCTATACTAGCGAGTTACGATACGACGTTCAAGAAACTGAATAAGTATTTGACAATTTTAATACGAAATAAATTCCGACACAGTACTGGACGGCCGCTGTCAGCTTTTTACTTAAGATCCTAAAATCTGAACTCCTGTGACCTGAAGCCACAATTGAAACTTTGCATCACATAAACAAAATATTTATGTTAATTTCAGGATATGAATAATAAGTATTATTATGCCGGTGGCAATTACGGATACAAAATTATCTCAGATTATCCGATAGTTTCGGATAATTTCCATTTTAGATATTTTTAAAGTAGGTATTTTGTCACCTATATCAGCTTTGGTTACTATTTCGAATAGATCAAAAAGATTCGACGGTATCGGTTATGTATAACATACCTCCTATAAACAATTGTTCTTTAACAGAAATACAATCATAAATAGTAGTAATCTTTGGAATCCGAAATTCTATATGAATGAAGTATACGAACATTTCGAAGCGTACGTCGCAGTGTATTGTAACCTCGGCCTTACGCATTGAAGTCGATTCACAGCGTTATTGTAAAGTGTTTCGTTCATTCAATTAGTATTAATCAAAGGAGAAAATAATTAATGATCATTGATTAACATAGTTGAATGGGAACCAGTTTGATCAGGTAACAAAAAAAATAAAACATGACAACTGTTTTACAAAAATGGACATAATATATGACCTGTCACCATATCAACGATTTGGTGTACGATGTATGCTTACTAATAAATAATAATACTAAATAAATAAATAAACAAAGACCCGATGAAGAATCCCCCTTTCTTAGAAAAATATGTCTACTGAGATACAGTTACAGTTTACGCAGTGGCGTAGCGTGTAGGGTGCTGGGGGGACCATGGCCCCGTACGGCAGATTTTTAGGGGCGGCAAATTCTGGGAAAAGTTTTTTCTTGCAGTAGTAAGGGGCGGCAAATTTCTGGTCGGCCCCGGGCGTATTTTTTGGGTCACGTGCAATAGGGAGCGGGCCTATAGATATAAATGACAACTTCACAGTGCTATAGAATAAAACTTAGCAGGAAAAACCCACTATGGACATCGAACATACAACCTCACGCTCAGTGGCGGTACTTGCAACCACTAAGCCTTGCACTCATTGGTTTTTGAACTTCAAATTGAACAGTATTTTATTTATTTGGTAATATTTGAGCCTTGGTGGCCTTATGCTTGAGAGATTTTCTCGATGGCATGTGAAGTCTGCCAACCTGCAGTAGGCTTGCGTGGTGGACTATTACCTATCATCCCTCTCAAATTAGAGGAGACCTGTGCCCAGCAGTGAGACAATAAAATCTTGATAATGTTTTGCCAAACAAACGATAGCAATTGTGATACTGGTCGATTTAAGTTATGCTGAACGTTATCAGTTTAAGATTAGATTACCACATGAAACGAGACACGCACAGCATAGTGCATAATTATTCTCAATCATATCCAATTCACGATGTTATGTTGTCAAAAGCAAGAATACTTAAAATAATCTTCCTAGTGTAAATCTAAACAACAGGAAAGTAAATTTCAGCTATCACCCGAGTGCACAGTAAATAACAGTGAACCAGTTGAAGATTTCGAATGTGGTGTAGTTATAAAACAATAAATCAATCCCGTAACTTTCTTAGATCGTAAGTCACAAATCACAAGCGGCGACGAGGACTTGCCTGTTCGATGTGCAGGGTTGTCAACGCGATATTTTTCACATTCAATTTAATTTAGATCATTTTTTTTAAACACACACATAAATCTTTTTTTATGGATCATGCCGCGATATATTGATATGTATTTGATTTTTATGTTTAGGATACAGCATTCATCATGTCACAGGCAGACTAGAAAAGTAGTTTTATTTCAATATCTATTGGTACATAATGGTGTAAGATATTTATATTTTAGCACATATATTTTCACCAATTAACTTATTGCTAAAATAATAAAATACAAACTATACCTAATTTGTTTCATTTACGACAAACCAAACTAAATATAATTGTTATACATTTTTTTAATCAATGTTATCAATTCTGCAAACAAACATTTTTAATTAGTTATATTAACTGAAATAATTCCAAGTACAAATCAAATCATATCCCCGTTATCAATTTCCTTGTTCCGTAACAATGACAGCCCTACAATATGAGTGAAAGTGATAGCAACGCTAAAACGATTAGCCGCATCTCCGCTGCGCCCGCGCCGCTTCGGGAAAGCGGGCGGCTGTCAAATTTACCTGTCAAACGTTTGTTACACAGAAGCGTTGCACACGTTATGTATGTGATAAATAAAGTGTTACTATGTATATATGTTTGTATAGTTACGAGGGAAAATGTTGTGGGTTGCCTTTGAGTAAGTGCAAGAGTTTAATGTTTGTTTATAATTCGAAATATTAATTGTGTTATCAATGATGGTTGTTGGTTGCAAAGCCCCTCTCTTATTTTAAGATAATTAATAAGAAATTGAAATCCAATTCAGCTAAAATCCAAAAAGCATGGCTATTCATATATAAGTGAATTCATTTTGTGACTGTCTCAGCCCACGTTTTTAGTAATTTCAGCGCCGAACGGAAAATGATAAAATAAACTCTAGTGAATTACTTTGATACCATCAAACATAGGAACGACAACTCACGAATAATATAATATACGCTTCACACAGTGACTATAAAAAACACACTTATGGCTAATCTGCGTGTGCGTCGAATATATTTAATTAGTTTCGTGTAATGGCGCCCACGATATGTTGACACGGTGAATCTTAATGTATGAATAGTGTGTCATTGACTACTGCAAATCAGTTGTATGTATTCAATAAATTAATTACTGTTAAGAGCGTTGCCTCATTAGTCTAGTGGCCATACAGTGCGACTGCTGAGCAAGAGGTCCTGGGTCCCCAGAGATTCCCAGGTCGAGCTAAGTGATATTAGATTTCAAATTCTCAGTAGCAGCTCGGAGTTTGGATTCGTGCCCGGTTAATGACAATAGGCTCGCCCCTTATTACATGGGACCTAAAACATACCGGCGAAACGTGGGTGTACATTAGTACACCTCTGCCTAATCTTTCGGGGACGACAGGCGTGATGGTATGTTATGTTAAGAGCGCTTGTACATATTACACAGCCTAGGTTTGTTGTAGGATCTGCATCTCTTATCATTAACCCAATAGAATGTCCCGCTGCTGGGCACAGGTCATATCTCATCTGAGACAGTTCAGACTATGGGCCACCGCGCTAGCCTAGTGTGGATTGTTAGACTTCACATACCATTCAGTGAATCTCTCAAGCAAGCAGGTTTCCTCACGATGTTACAATTCACCGTCTTAGCATTAAAAATACGCACATAACTTTGCAAATTCAGTGGTACGTGACTCGGTGTTGAATTCAATAGTTTTGACCAGTATCTAAGCTATTATTTTATCAGTTTTCTGGTAGTTTTGTGCACTACATTGTTTTCATACCCCTCTAGTTTTATTTTATCTGGATAAATTCATTTCGTTGCGGGTTCAAATATAGTTTAAATTATTCAAGGACACATCGGGCTTCATTGTCTCGACGATTTGCTAGACGGGAGCTACTGTTGATCCTTATATACAGAAGTTGCAGAAGCAGTGAGTTAAGAGTGGTGGATTTTATTTTAAAAATCTTTTCTATAAATGATAAACGCTAAAATGTTATTTCATATATTTGTATAAAATATATAGAAGTGGAAAAATGAAAATCAGGGTGTCCCTGATTGTCATTCATCATTCATTCAATATCAGGTTTTCATTTTCGTCTTATACATAAACAATAAACGGAAAAATGCAGCGAAAATCATTGTTTTACTTTGATAAGATTTCGGCATAACCCTAATAGTTTGTAGAACCAATTCATATCGATAATCGATTTCCACTCATAAAAATATCTCGATTCCACTCGAGTAATAAGTTCGTAAGTGAAAAAGCTCTGAAAAGTAATGTCTCCAATAAAAACGTTCTACTGCAGACATTACGCGTCGGTGTAAACGTCAGCCATTTTACCGTATACTATAAAAACTGTAATTGGCGACAGAGTCTATCGTAAATCCGTCCAGTTTTATGTCCACTGCCTCTGCCTACCCTTTATAGCGTGTTGATGTGTTAACAAAGTGTTGAAGAAAACAGGTGTATGTACGGTAAAAATAGTTCTCGTGTGTGTAGGCCCTTTTTGCTCGTGCTTACCTAGTGTGACAGCTGTCTGATGAAATATACAGTAAAAAGTGAATAGTTTTTTAGGCTTTAGTTTTTGTAGCCTCGGTGTGGATTTAGTTAGAATTTTCCGTTTCAAACTCGAAGTTATGTGCGACCAGACAAAGAATCAATAGAGTTACGATCTTTATGTCAATATGAAAATAGGTATTCTACTATGATTAGTTATAATATCACACACTGAAACCAGGGTTACCTAGTTCAGGCACGTGTATTATATTGTAACTTATTTATACTTTTTATACATATTTATTATTATTATACATATTATCAATGTTGGCATTATTTAAGGTACTGTTATTATTTTTGAATTGAATTTAAATGAAAAAAAAACGGTAGTGATTTATGACACTTACGGTTTTTATTGCGGCATAAAATTAATCATATAATTACGATGTTTCGGATAATCATGGAAAATAAAACACATTTTTGCAATAAAAAATGTAAATTGTGTCGCTTGTGAATTTTATGTTTGGGGTCAGTTTCTTTGATAAGATAATTAATTTGTAACATAAAAAGGTAACTGGAAAATAAACCTACTACATTTAAATGTAAGTCAATTTTTTTTTTGTAATTGTGACTTGTATGTGATAAATATATCTATACTACAAATATTCTAGCTTCCATCAGCGGTTTTGCCCGCATAATATATAGATAAAGCTATTAACTATTTGTATGCTAAATTCCATCCGAATCTGTTAAGCGGTTATTGAGTGAAAAAGTAGCAAACATCCACACATACAAACTTACGCGTTTATAATATCATTGGGATTTCTTCCTTTCTTTCTTTCAGTAGCCCAGCCGTGGGACACTAAATAAGAGTTTTATGTTCATCACAAAAACAAATCTTCTATTAATTAAAAATCAAAACACCCATTAACTTCAACAAATAATAATTTTCATCTCAAACGAATTGTTAAGCTTTATAAATATTATTAACAAACAAAATATTAGCTTTATGCCAATCAATTTGAGCACACAGACCGCACTAATTGTGCATGCTCTGTTGTTTGTTAATCATTAGCTGGTAACATGAATAGAACATGATTGTGTAACGATACACGCGTGTTACACCTAGTTCCATGTAGGTATAACCAACTCACTAATTATTCAGCGTTTTGATGCACTAAGTTGACATTAAATTTTTTCACATACAATAATACTCTTCTATGGCCACTTACTCATATGTTCCGAGCGGGAAGTAAACTTGCGACCCACATTGAAGAAGTCAATCGCACAGCCACTGCGCCAATGGCCAATTGTGCTAACAATATTGGTTAATTAGTTTTTTTCTGTGAATAGATTGAATTACAGAAGAATTTTTCTACACAATAACGGGTAATTTCAAAGCCATTAGCAAACTATATAATATACATACATATGTTTGTAGATAAATGTCACTGGTTGTAAATATAGCTTGCCACATTTAAAATCTACATAATTTGGATATCAGACTGTAGCTTGAAATGTACAATAAATAAGTAAACGTAGCTTATAATTTACTAGCTGACCCAGCAAACGTTGTTTTGCCACATTATAGGGGTTGGTGGACTACCCCTAACTTTTAGGGGGATGAAAAATAGATGTTGGCCGATTCTCATAGATACCGGATAAGTGAAGCCGTTTCGGAGGAGTATGGCAACGAAAACTGTGACACGAGAATTTTATATATTAGATATTATTTAATCAATGACTTTTTGTACGAATTTGATTTAAAGTATCATTATAATAGTTATAAAACGATATTGTCTTCCTAACTGCTAAGTTACTTTGCATTTACAAGTATAATACTTACTATGTTTAGGTACCTACATATATGTATATACATATCTGGCCTTACCACGGGTGTGGCACGCAACCTAATTAAGCGGCGGTTTAATTAGGCCTGCCACAAAACCGCGACTTTTCCCGTTGCTCGGGATGACGCATTCCTATCGGCTACCTACTACTGGCCACAAAAGTTATACACCTCTGTATATACTATACATACATTCTGATCACTTTGTGAAGATTGTAGCTAAATATTTGATATTAAGTTTCTAGGGAAAGATATCATAATATCGTAAAGACTGATAGCTTTACAGGGATGTTTACAAACACGTAAATTAACAGTAGCTTTAAGGAACAAAATCTCTTAAACATGCAGGTTTCCTCACGATGTTTTCCTTCACCGTTTGAGCATGTGTTAATACGCACATAATTTCCGAAAAGTCAGTGGTGTCTGCCTTGGCTTCGAACTCGAGACCTTTGACATTTCACTGGTCATACCATACTGTCATAATATTATAACACGTGCCTCTCTTAGGGTACTAGCACATTTAGCCAGTATGTTTTAACGTTTGTCATGTAATAATGAGCGAGCATATTGACGTAAATTGTAAAAAACCAATCACAGAGCTGGTGAAGCAAAGTGGTAGTTTTAATTGATTTAGCACAAATAATAAATAAGTACTTTAGTTACTAATTTGAAGTTGATTCTTATATGAATAATTTAAATCAATTACGGTTATTGTGACTAAACTAATAGACATACCTATATATCCTCATGCAATCATTTTGTGGGTAGTCATAACAAAGAACTATAAACATATTGTGTTGTAACTTATTTTATTTATCATCATACTATATTTAGTAGATAGTATTAGTTATTTGCAACGCACGCCAAATTATGTTTTTACACAGAAAATGTTTGATACCTTGGGTTCAATATTGTAATTTCTGTAGGTAATTATTTCTCTATTTAAAGATAAATACACGTTACTCCCATTTTTTTAAAATACTAAACAATTCTCTACGGACCGTCCCATCGCCTGGGGAGGCGAAGGGGTGTGTCGGACTTGAGCGTATACCGACTCAAAAACCGCACTCGTCAACGCCACTAACCCTATTGCCGGGGCCATGGGATTCGCAAAAGCATGCACCACAGCCCCGGCGGGGCCACGTTACTCACTGATAACGTAGCTCTCAATAAATGAAAGACTATTTCATTATCAGTTAAATAATTATAAATTTTTATGCATAACAAACAAACATACCAAAAACCTAATAATTTCTCCTTGTAGTATTAGTTAAGACTTATTTTATACCTACCTATTTAGCACAATAACCTCAACGTTCTCGGAATAAACAATTTAATGTTGCCATAGGTTTTAGCACAGTAATTAAGGTAATTAGGTTGTTAGCTAAATATTTCAGGCGTAACCAGCTGAACTATGACGGTGGCTGGCGTTCAAGACAGCGGTAAAGTATTACCGACCTAGATGTGGTGCGTTCCTTGAATACTTTAAAAGCTGAAGACCTAGGTCACTGTGTAAGCGGGCTTTTGTTTTGAAAGGACAGCAGAAATTTGATCTCGTACATAAACAAATAAATAAATACGTATCAAATGAATAAAACAGTAAAATACGTTATATTTACATGAACATTATTATATTATTGCGGTTTGGGTAATGTTTACTTTGGGGCACAAGGTTTTTTTCTCTCCGCCATCCTTCATTCCATCTCGGGCAGCTTTAAATAACATAAAGTTATACTCCTAATTTTTTACACATATATTGACAAAAAAATAGGAATATATATAAATATATTCCCGGACATTATGACACACAGCGCCATCTAGTCCCGAGCTAAGCACCGAGGCTTGTGTTACGGATACTAGTTGGTTGATATACTATATATATACTTTATATTTGTAAATACATACATGTTATGTATACATAGATACATCCATGACTCGGATACAAATGTTTATGCTCATCACACAAACATTTGTCCCTACCGGAATTCGAACCCGGGACCCTTAGGACAGAAGGCAGTGTTAACTACCGCTGGAGTAATTGGGTCGTCAGGGTAGGTTCTTAAGTATCTTATTAAGTTGCAGCTCACATCCCTTTCAGCAGAATTAATTGAAAAAAACATTCCATTATTAAATATATTTGCAATTTGCATACTATGCAAATGTTTTGATAGTGATCAGGGATATCTTGGGATTGAACTTATCGAATTCAATCCCAAGATATCCCCGATCACGTTTGATTTAATTTAATGTCTTGACACTGGGCTATCACAGTTTCCATACATTGTAATAGCTTATCTACTCGTGTACATGCGATTAATATTTATCTCAATAAAACGAATAGTCAAATAACAACTACACAAAACTAAATATAAACATTATTGTTGCATTAAAACGCTCCCGCTACTGCTTCATGGGACTCGCTAGCTGTTGGACATCGCCCATCAACACGTTAATACCATGGATTCGACGTAGGATTGGAAAGCGGGAATTACATCTGAATTATTAATAGAGCCGGGAATCATTGCGAGCGTTCGCTAACTTTGATAAAGGTAAAGATTATGAAAACATGAGAGGTAACTATAGGTTTGACAGAAACTATCTACATAACTATGTTCTGTTTATTATATGTTTAGTCGTAACGCAAAATGCCTGATAGTCTTAACGACCGAAGTATGACTGCTGCCCGTGAGGTGTCGAAATCAATTCTCAGGTCGCAGGGGTGGAAGAGACCAGATCTGTACCTGGTTATTGGCAATAGGCTCGCCGCTTTTACATAGGACCTGAAACTACATCTGTGAACAGTGTACAATAAATAACACCTATGTTATAAAATTTAAATAAAAAAGGTTGTATCTATTTTTCTCGCGCTTCGCAGTAGACCTACTGAGCGCTTGTTTTTTGTACTCCACCGGCTTAACAGATCAAGTACTACAAGGCTAACTACTAAAATCTTATAACGGACTAAATATAATAACTAATAAAAGTTGTTACAATAGAAACGTTAACCCCTTTTAACGTATACACCAACAGGGCCGCCTAATCAACCCATTTTGGAGTTTGTATTGTTTTAAGCTTGAAAACTAGTCCATCTACCCTTTTGACCAAATTGCACTTAAAGCCCTAAGCTTAATCCCAAAACAGTATCTGCAATTACGCGATAAGTTAAAGTACTTAATTACTATTTAAAACGTTTAGTTCCGAAGTAAGGTAGCTTTAATTACAAATTAAGCGGCCAAGCCTCTCGAAACGACCGACCATTTAGTTAGTAAACGAAGCTGGATTATTTTTATGCCGTCATGCAAAGGAAGCTTAATTAGTAATTAAGTTTACCACAAATTTTAGTTTGGCCCATGTTTAGGTTACAATCTAAAACAACGACGACTATGTGTGGATAGACCATACCTAATATTATAAATGCCAAAGTATGTCTGTCTGGAAGTTTGTCTGTTGCCTCTTCGCATGTTAACCGTTGAACTGAATTAGATAAAAAATTGTATGGAGATAGTTTGAGCCCCGGAGTAGGATAGAACAGTTTTTGTCCCGAAAATTTGCTCTTAAAAGAGTGTGTAAAATTTCAACTCCCCCTGAGTTGAAATTTTTACACAGACAATATCGCAGGCAAACTATCTCCATACCGAAATTCATCTAAATTGGTTTAGCGGACTTTTGTACCTGAGTCATGGATGTTTCTATGAATAATATTATGTATGTATTTACAAAAAAAAAGTATATACATATGTAGTGCCTCTACTATCTAGTATCCGTAACACAAGCGTCGTTGCTTAGCTTGAAACTAAATGGCGCTGTGTCATAATGTCCAGGTATATTTATTTATTTATATTTATATACTTATATCTTATTTAACACCAAATTCAATTTCAAATTGGTTTTTTAAGTTATAACGAATTGAGGAAGCGGTAAATGACTTCTGCCACATAATATATGACCTAGGCTGACTACCTATACCGAGGTATTAGATAGATACCCTACATATTAAAATACAAGATAATATCTTAATTATTCTTAATTTTATTGCAGGAAGCGCAGAATTTATTACTAGTAACAGCCTTCTAATCAAAATGTACCTGTTTTATACGCTAGAAGGTTCGCTAAGGGATAGTAATCACTGGCTCATTTGCTAGCAGACAGTGTATACATCACATGAGGATTGGCGGAGCAAAGCTAAAGCGATAGGGATTTAAGATCATCGTGAACCCATTATAGTCCCACTGCTGGGCACGGGTCTCCTCTAATTTGAGAGGGCTTAGGCTATAGTCCACCCTACCGTGGTGGCAGACTTCACACACCATAGAAAATATATCTCAAGCATGCAGGTTTCCTCACGATGTTTTCCTTCACGATACATACGCACATAACTTCCGAAAACTCAGTGGTGCGTGAGTTTTGTTTGAACTCAAGACCTTTTACATCGCAGTCCACTGGTCCCACTACTAGGCTACCACAGCTTCCTATTGCGATAATCATAAACTCCTTAACATCAGTATACCGTTTGTCTGCGAATACCTTGATATATCAAACGTATGTAATGCACTTAGTTCGAATGAAACTAGCCACATAGTTATAATACAGATAAAGTTGCCTGCACAATATCTCAGGACGATATAATGAGAACAATAAATAGTGCATAGTACGAACATCCCATGCGCGCTCATTTATCGTCTTATCTCTAACGAGTCTGTACTCGCAATCTGTCTCGACGATATAATCGGAGATACTACGACAAGTTCTCGAATGAATTTCAATTGACACTGTGGGATTATGTACTCATTTCTCACACTTACGCGAATGAATTGAAATAAAATACGTTTAATGGATTTTGTCGCGGTATATTGGTATTATTAATCCTGACGTTAATAATTAACAAGTATAACAGTCTGCCCGTGACCATTGATACCGTAAAATATCGGAAACATCGTGTATACTCGTGTTGTCATAATATACAAATAAAACATAAAAACATTAGATTTATCTTTTCGTGAAA
Organism: Craniophora ligustri; assembly: GCA_905163465.1. NCBI lineage: Eukaryota > Metazoa > Arthropoda > Insecta > Lepidoptera > Noctuidae > Craniophora > Craniophora ligustri. The sequence continues at coordinate 3,277,265 of LR990963.1, forward strand.
CCTAACCGCAAACATTAAAATACATGATTCACAAGTATAACAAGTCACATTTCTTAATGCGAATAGATTCTTAAATTATGAATAAATTCTTAATCTTAATAGTGTCAATTCGTTCTCTTTTCTAAATACTACATGAAAAGGATCCGTAACTCTAAAAGTACCGGATAAAATTCATAAAAAATATTTTTAATAAATTTGAATAATTCAATATTTAACATTCGAGTAAATATACACAGAATAATCGTTACAGAACAAATAGTAGGGGACAACAAACTAACTGATTCGTTTTCGAGTGCGCTCGTCACGAGGGCGAGGGCACAAAGCAAGCCGAAGTCTAGCTTTAATTGCCACTAATCGAGAACACTATCTAGATTCTTTCCCCGCTTGTTAGTGTTAGGAACACTAGATACAATCTAGATTTATTTAATTACCTAACAGTACTTCTGAGTTTACAAATACATGTGACAGAATTCATAGTGGACATGAAGTCAAAGGGCCGCACCGATTTTTAAAAGTTACTCGTGAGGAAACCTGCAAGCCCGAGAGATTTTCTCGCGCGTGTAAAGTCTATCAACTTAGTAGCGGCTAGCGTGGTGGACTATACCTTATTTTTTTTCAAATGAGAAGAGGTCCGTGCCTAACTGAGGGTCAGCAAAATGGCTTAGGTCATATGCTCATAAAGCGATCACTACCATACCAAATGTTGGATTCCAGACTGCAGACAAACCGACACTTATCTTATTTTTTAAATTTAATTATTCTTCATAATTTCATTAAAAAATAATTTTAATTTAAATTATAAATATATATTAGTTAGAGGGCATCAAAGAATTCATCCGCGTCGCACTGTCAGAGAGTAAAGTACCCAGCCTACTGACGGCATTTGGATGGCAATGCTAATTCTCTGGCCGAACTAATTATTTATTACGATTTATATTATTATCCTTCATCATCATCATCATCATCCACAGCCTTTCTGATCCCACTGCTGGGTATAGGCCTCTTTCAATGCATGCCATTCGCTTCGGTCCTGCGCCAATCTCGTCCAGATTCGACCCGCAAACTGAGCGATGTCGTCGACCCATCTTGCCGCCGGACGTCCAACACTACGTTTATGGCCTCTTGGCCACCACTCAGTGAGCGTTTTGCTCCACCTGTCGTCTCTTCTCCTCGCCATGTGTCGTTATTATCCTTATGTGATATATATTCGGAGCTCAAAAGAGACCATATTAGACCCTCATTATGCACGTTTTATGTTATACACGATAAGGGTTATAGGCATACTAGTAGATATTAAAAGAGCAATTTTTACTTAGAATCTTTATCTTCGATGACAAATCTAAATCTCCATTTTTATAGTTTATGGCTTCCTTTGATTCCAAGAAGTAGAAAGTTAGTGCGACATTTTATAATAAATTAAGTATCACTCTCGCAACAAGAACTAGAACTTGATTTGAATCGTTTCTAAAGAAGTTTTTTAATTTATTTAGTTGTTATCCTTAACCACTGATGAATCGTTTGAACTCTAATTCTTTGACAAATAATATTTTTTTAATATCTTTTTTAATTATAAATACATATAAACCTAATAAGAGATCATAAAATCGTGAAAATGACAAATCCATACGCATGTCTGTTTTTTATGTCTGTTACCTTTTCACGCTAAAACCGCTGAAATGATTTGGATGAAAATTGGTAGGAAAATATTTTGAGATCCGGAGAATACATACAGACATACCTGTGATACATTTATCCCAGAAATCATCCCTTAAAAGAGGGTCGGATGTTTGTATAGGGGATCAATCATTACTTTAAAATGTTTCCTCCTTATAATTTATCGTTTTGTAAGAAATAAATAAGCAAATTGATACAAACCGACGACCCATTTAGCTCAGCAGTAGTTAGCGCTGCCTGCTGTGCTATGGGTCCCGGGTTCGAATCCCGGTAGGGACAAATGTTTGTGTGATGAGCACCAACATTTGTATCCGAGTCATGGATATATCTATGTATGTATAATATGAAAGTATTTAAAAAAATAATATATATGTAGTATATCAACCATCTAGTATCCATAACACGAGGCTTGTTGCTTACCACGGAACTAGATGGCGCTGTGTAATAATGTCCGGAAATATTAATTATTTATTTTTATAAACTCTCATTGAATAAAAAATAAGCTACCTATATTATTTAATTCTGCGCGGACTAAGACACGGGCAAAAGCATTTTTTTTTATAAAATCGTCAACATAGCGTAGTAAGTGGATTTATTGGATTACGAATACATGCTGTAATCAAATACTCATAACTTTATAATTTATGCAAATGTGTGCTTTAAACATATCATTATTACTAGCGTTTTTACAAATTTATATGTAATAGAAACATCAAAGGTGTTCTTCGATTTTAGTAACGATACATATACATAATAAGGAAATAAGTATTGAATTGCACAGCCTCATATTAAATATATTTATTATCGGTTATCGGCTTTTAGTGTAAATATAAGATATTGGTTTTCAATTGGCAACTGCATATTCTGTCCAATTTATCAAATTATATTTATAAGTAGGTAATACGGTAGAAATATATTCTAAAAATACTTATGAAATTTTAACTTTCATATTGCTAACACCAACATTCCATTGACGACCTGGTGAAGGTCGCTGGAATCCGCTGGATGCGGGCGGCGCATGACCGGTCGTCGTGGCGATCCTTGGGGGAGCCTATGTCCAGCAGTGGACGTCTAACGGTTCATGTGATGATGATGACGAATGCTAACACATGTTATTAATTTTTTTTAAATACAATTTATTTTTAATTGGCAAATGTATTGTTCCTTTAATAATTTAGTGGAAGAAACACCAGCTCAATATCTATCTGAAGTAAACAGAAACTAATAAATTCCTAAACTTAGATGAAGAAAATTATTCCACCATTGCAGATAATAAAAATCACACCAAAGATAATTATATGTTCCGTACACACGTAACCATTATCCGTTCTTGTCAGTTGAGTCTGCCAGCCCACCATAACACAAACAGCGTGAACACTGAACATACAATTAATTAAATAACAATTTTAATGAGCAAACAATCTGAGGCGACGTAAACGAATACAATTTTTATGTAGCCCCCCTATCTCTGTTACACGTAGTTAATTTAGGATCACGCTTTCTGGTTGCAACGCGGTGAAAGTGCTTGCCCATCTACCATATTTATATTTTTAGTGTTCCGTAAATTATATTTGTATGTGTTGGGTATTTAGTTAAAACATACATACGTTCACTCACGCCTTTTTCCTATCAAGATAGGCAGAAACTACAGAACGCCACGCGCTACGGACCTTACATACAATTTTTGCTTCTTCCACGCGCGTTACAAGTAAGTACACCTGACCTTTTTGAAGAAGTTCATAGTAATCAAGTTGGCACTTGTGATCACTTGACTTGTCAGTTTGTCAGACCTTACACCTGTGATGTCCGTGGTCGGGTGCCACTGCTAATTTTTTTAATATTATTTTATTTTTATTATTTTTTTGGCATATTAGCTTTTAGTCAAAATGTCGTGCGTCTATTTTGGTCCGAAAATAAATACTTTCTTTCTTTCTTTTAATCAAAACAGCGATCAAACATTAAATTACTGGCGCGTCGCGAACGGTGATTCGATTCCCGCTTGGAACAATTATTGATTCGGCCCGTAATCTCAAAAGTCGGGATTAAATAAAATAAATATGCCGCTATAAAATCAATCAATAATCTCAGTTTACTGCCGTCCACTGCAGGACTTAGCCCGCTTCCAAACAGGGTGGAAAGACGACCTAAAAAAGGTAGCAGGGATAGAATGGATGAGGACAGCGGTGGACATACATTTAAAGGCCTATCCGGCCTTTCTCAAAACTGTGCCATAAAACTAGTAGTTATATATCTTGTATTTTATATATTTCTTATACTTATATAAAACCAAAATAAATAATTAATTTATGAAATTTGGAAAAATTACGCCTGCTTGTACTCACTGCTAAAAACTACAGCTTTGCTTATACCTTTTAATACATCACATTATACATCTTATAGCATTAGGGAATTATCCTGCGGGCCAACAGGCAAACGTGCCTCTTGTCATCACGCGTATTTACGCATTCAAGAAGTCATAAACTTGTGACTGCTAGACTTAAATTGAAAAAGAAAGATGAATTATGACTCCGTTGATGAGGAAAGTGTAGACCCTTGAAGCATAAGAAACACAAGTGGAGCAGTCACAAGTGGAGTAGTTTCCCTTTATCGATATGTATCACTAGCAGTCAGCCTAGGGTTCCCACCCCACCCCAGACTGAACAGTTTGTATGTACGTTAATTTCATTGAGTACAAAAGATTGTGTATATATAAACACTTTTTCTTATACTAGATTCAATACATTGCTTTTAAAATTCCCAGTAAATATCTGCACACCAATAAATTCAACCTCTTTGTGGTTTCTAAGAAAAGCCTTTATAGATAACGATCCTTACATGCCTCGCACGGTATTATGAAGCATTTTTTTTATATAAAAAGGCATCAAGTAAGAAACATGGAACGCTAATATGCACTTATATATCTCACATATTCAATTCAATTCAACTTATTCAGTTTATTTTTAATTGTACGGTATTCATTTTAGCAGTTTCTATTATTATTATTATCTTTATGTTATAAACTCTTCTTCTGTGTTATATTAAAGTGCATATGTGATTTTACTTACGCTGTGGTATGTCATCAAAGCAAACGTCTTTAGCTAGATAACTATCGTACCCTGATGGCTTGAAAAATAGAAAAGATAAGTTATTGAGAAGTCAAATCATCATAAATATTGCTGACTGCCGTCAAAAGCTATAAACTGTTACATGTTGTTGATATTTGTATTGTAAAAATGATAAGTAAAAGCATCTACAGTATCCAATTTTATTGCAAAGAGCTGCCTAGACCTTTCGTTGTTCCTACGGTAACATTCGCAGTGTGTTTCCGAATTATAATTAGCACTCCATTTTCTTTTGAATCTGTGCACGACCCATATTTTATGGAATTAGAATTCCATTTATCTAACGCACTCGCCGTTTTGGACGGCTTACCGGAACCGCAATAACTTATACATATTTGCACAAGAAACAGATACTACTCGTAGATATATTAAATGTTTTCCCAAAAATAAACGTACCTATATGATTGTGTTGTATTTTGGAACGCGGCATTGTTTTCTGAAAGACTTTCTGAATAACGAATATGTATGTCAATTAATCCAAATAAGTCCATGACCCCCAGCCAAGTTGCAATTTTAAGGGTTGAATCGATAAAACGATTTGAAACAATTCGGAAATGACGTGGGCCTTTGATTATAATTTGAGCGCGAATAAACGTCATTTCTATATTGGTATTTTGTTTTGAATTATTGGCGATTTTAACCTTAAATCTCCAAATTGGCAAAGAAGGGCAAAGATAAATAATTTATTACTACTAACACTTCATTCAAACAGTATTACTTTCTTCTGAAGTAGGAATTCAATGTGAAGAATGAAAAAATAATAGGCAATTGAAAGTCAAAGGTCACGTAAAAATGTCTATTGACCTACAAAAGTTCAAATGCTGAAGAGAATATTAAATGCAAGTGATTTGTCTTTGGATTTTCTATTAAAGCCTAAGCAAATAGTGGTAAAACCGTTTTTACTTTAATCTTGAAAGTATATTTATGTAAGATTCGAGAGCCGGTTAGAAATCTGTATAATTTGTGTTTGTTTTTTCTTGTCTGTAATAGAAGTCTTGTATTTTTTGTTGAAGTATAAAAACATTTTGTCGGTTTTTAATTTCATTTTGTTACTTTTTCAGCCGTTATGAAAAGTAAACAATATTAAGTTTTTTTAGCTGGAGAAAGTCGACGTAGCATTAATTGCGCTGTTGACAATTTAAACATTTTATAAATCTGGGACAATCTCACCAGTTAAAAATGTTCATTATATTAATATTATTAGTAACTAGCAATTAGAGTTAATTGCTAATTACTATAATATTAACTTAACTAATATCACAAAACTAAACCCAATTTTATACCAAACTCTCCTACTAAAAAAACTCCTTTTCATATTTATTTTAAAGACACGTGTGGGTATCGAACCTGCCCCAAAGTCTGCGTGCGATGCAGAACCCAATCGTTCATCCACTGCACCAACGGTGCCGTGAAGTCGATACCTAGTACACAATTTGTTTGGTGGGAAAATAAAAATAGAAATGATAATCTAAAATGCCCTTGAACTGCCTTCACCAAACTGGTTTATCATCATCATCATCATCAACCCACTCAACTGCGGGTTGGCAGATTTCACACGCCTTCGAGAAAATCTCTCAAGCATGCAAGTTTCCTCATAATGTTTTCCTTCACCGTTTGAGCATGTGATAAATACGCACATTACTTCTGAAAAGTCAGTGGTGCGTGCCCGGATTTGAACCATGGATGCTTTATAGGATCTGAAACTTCGGGATTAAAAAGTTCAAAAGTAATCGAAGTTACCTAAACGAGTAGATATTTTCTCTAACTCTTCTTAGTACTAACTTTTTGTAAACGTGCAAATCGAATTGCATAAATTCTTAATGAAACATTGTTTATATACAAACTTTTTAATTTCGATTTAAACTTTCATCCAGCAAAACTCAATTAAAATCAATCTCAAAATTGAATCAGTACTTAAATACGGGACCGTTTAACTAAATGTACTTTCATTAAGTTACTGCGCCATGATATCCCCATAGAAATGGCGCAATTATACGTAGGTATACGGTACAAATTACATATTTAATTGCAATCTAACATCTAGCGAAACAATGAAAGTTCAAGAGAATTGCTAATTGGCCGTGATATGTACGAAGAATAAGGAGGAAACTGGATGTGACACCAATATTTTTTTGTATTTTATTTGAATATACATACAATCAGTTATCACAAGGATGTATGAATAAAAACAAATCCTCAAATACAGAAACACACTCGGAACGGCCAGATCAAGAGGTATATAGACTTAATCAATGTTGTGTATGGGGGTCGAAACCCCTCAGAAGTAAATAGCTCACTGACTGTTAATGTCTAGTCATTTATATTCGCTTAATGTTTATAAAATAACATAACAGTAATATTTGTTAAATGATAATATTTTTTGTTATTAGTTTTTGTGCCTTGTGCTTTTGTAAAAGACAAAAAAAAATACTTATTTTATTCTCTAGAGGCACACAGCAAGTTCTCTTTAAAAAATATATTTATCCACGCTCATTGAATTACAATAAACATCTAGAAACAGAGGCCAACTCAGGTTTGGAACAGGTGCAATCTATGAATATAGCTTTGTTTTCACAAAACATTGAGTTTAATCCAATTATAATCTACAATTTATTTCCATCTTCTTACTTTATTATTTCATTTAAGCACCTGAATCTTAGTTCTAGTTTCTTCTCATAAACTCAGTAGCTCTTCAAGTATTTCTCTAGATCTGGTGACCAGTTATCGTGTTCAGCGCGTGGTTGTAAGCGGCGCGTGCTCGCTATCGGCACATCGGCGCCGGCGCAGGCAGAAAGCGGAGCTCGCTCGTAAGCTGATACACTCGTCGTTGCTCATGGCTTGTGGAGTGACGTCATATACCTAGACTTAAGAGACTTAAGAGGTTAATTATCATTTTATTAGATGAAATTGTGGTCAAACGCAAAAACCACAATCGCATACCGAGTTTACGCCTTGAAACGTACTCGTAGTTTGTACTTGTGACTACTATGCCTATGAAGCAAGAGAAATCATCATCATCATCCATCCATTTACGGCTCCACAGCTGGGCACAGGTCTCCTCTCATTTTAGAGGGATTAGGCTATAGTCCCACCACGCCAGCGTCTGGCGGGTTGGCAGACTTCACACTTCATCGAGAATACCTCTCAAGCATGCCACTGGTCACACCACTAACTAGGCTATCCTTTGAAACAACAGATTTAATTGACATATTTTTTTAGCCTTTATAGGGCATTCAAATATCGTTAGAATTATAAAAAAAATCATTTAAGTACGAATTAAATAAGTAATGGGTTCAGTAGGTTATAATTTACGTAAGAACCTATCTTTTCACGAAAAACTTTAACATTTTCCTCCTGTTTCGGTTTACCTATCCAATATCAACAGATAACCAAACAAAAGATGAAATAGGAGATCAATTGGCATTAAAGCAATAGTTAAATCCTAAATAAAGTGCGGGTAGCGTATTGCGAGGGTAGCCGACAGTGTGACCCGCGCGGCGCCCGCGGTAGGACGTACGCGCAGGCCGCGTCTTACACTGCTGTCTGCCATTTAGCATCTCGGAAAATAAAGAGTACATCGCTGTTTTCTTAGGTCAGCCATCATTTTTGAGTTGTTTCCTGACAATATTTGCAAAAAAACACCCCAACGATTTTGGGACATTTGTCTATATATTCGTGCGGCCCCGGGGGAGAATATGATTTCGGACACACGGTGTCCGTCATGGCGTTCAACGTGTTAAATAAGTATTACCCAAATATTAATAAATTTACGATGTTAATAAATATATTATCTATGTCCTATTTGCATACTATGTATTTCTGAATTATGTACATGTAAAGGTATAGAATTCATTCTCTGCTAGGCTCTTAAGCTTAATGCCTTTACGATCGCCTCTGTATCCTTGGAGAATAAGATTGAGGTCTGCTAATGTACACCGACCGTCCGTAAATGGGTTTATGCATTTTAGGCCCTATCACTAATAGATTAAGAGTCTATTGCTATTAACCAAAAAAATCCAAACACCTTTGTTACTGAAAGTTCTATTAAACACAATCGCATATCGAGTTTACTTCTAGAGAAACTTGCTTTGACCTTGTGACTGCCTATGAAGCAAGAGATTTAGATCATCATTATCAAACCATTGATGAAGGTTACGGATCTCCTCTCATTTGAGAGGAACTAGGCTATATTCCGATACGCTAGTTAAATGTGGGTTAGCAGACTTCACACACCATCGTGAAAATGTCTCGAGCATGTTAGTTTCCTCACGATGTTTTCCTTCACCGTTTGAGCATGTGATAACAGCAAAAAGTCAGTGGTAATCATGGAAAACTTATTTTGTTTTATCTTTGAGTTTTATTATATTCGACGACCCAATTAGTCCATCGGTAGTTAGCGCTGCCTTCTGTTCTATGGGTCCTGGGTTCGAATCCCAGTAGGGACAAATGTTTGTGTGATGAGCATAAACATTTGGTTCCGAGTCATGGATGTATTTATATATAATATGTATGTATTTACAAAAAAAAAGTATACAATAATATATGTAGTATATCAACCAACTGGTATCCGTAACACAAGCCTCGTTGCTTACCACGGAACTAGATGGCGCTGTGTCATAATGTCCAGGAATATTTATTTATTTATTATTTTATTAAGTTTATGTATAAATTGGAACTGACCTCTCCTTCTTGGAGGCGTGAGCTAATAGCTGCGAGACACTTTCTTAACTAACGCAGTTATTAACGAACACAAAAATTTATAAACCCTTTTTATGTTGCCAATAAATCATTTGAAATTTAATAATTAAGTGGTACACGTCTAGGGATTGAACTCAAGACATTTAAACTCACAGTCCACTAGTCACACCCACTAGACTAACACAGCTTCGCTTGAAAAAGTGCTATAGTTTAGTTATTGACCATCAAGAGTATAGAACCTAGTCGATGCAAGACATGTTCTTGTACGTGAACGTGATAAATATAATTATAAATGACTTTCATCCGTCATCGGGGACAAGTCGGCCCACTAACTGACTATTGCCAATATCGAATTGCAATCGAGTCAATGTCAAGAGCATCGAGTAATATAGGGTTGCTACATATCATTGAATGATACGTTCGTTAATTGAAAAACACAACGAACTAAATTAAACTTTTGTTAACATACATAACATATGTTACTATCACACCTGTTGTCCCCGAAGGGTTAGGCAAAGAAGTACTTATTTATACCCAAAGTTCGTAAATGTAATAGGGGGCGAGCCTATTGCCATCAACCGGTCATGAATCCAAACTCCGAGCTGCTACTGAAAATTTCAAAGAAAATCTCTAGAATCTAACCCAAGAAAATGTTCTATACACCATCGACACAAGTAGGTATGTGACAAAATTACAGGGTAGCATAATGCAAAATAATAATTAGGATGCGATTTTGGAATCATAAATAAAAATTACGTTAATATTTCAAAAAACTTGCTGTAGCATCGGTACAGGGCACTTCAATAAATAGACGGTGAAACGTTCAAACGGTTAAATAAATACGTATTGAGAAACCAAAAACACCATAATTTTAAAATATAAATTAACTCGACATACAAGTGCCAACCCTAAACACAAGTGCGCGCGCGCACGCCATTTCCATCAACTAATTAAAGCATCCGCAACACTATTCATAAACGCAATGCTTTCTCTAAGACGACACGGACAGTTTAAATAAAACCTTATTTTTATTAAGATAAAGTTGACAATAAACTTTTAGGTTTTAATAAAGTTTCAATTGAGATTTAAGGAAGTTAAGATTTAGATGTCACGAAACTCTTTGACTAAGTATTTGTTTCTCTTATACCGTGTGTTTATGAGATTGAAGAAAACTGTATAAATAAATTTACTATTTTACTATTATTATTAGCAATTATTTATAAGACTGATGTTAGTGGAAACGCCGGGAGGGGGCGCCCTAGAAGGACATAGACCGACCTAATTGGTGAACTCCTTCAAAAAGGTCAGGTACGCAGTACTCATAACCGGCGCGCGTGCATGACGAGATGTATGAATGTGGACGAGGCAAAAGTGGTATGCAGGGACCGTAGCGCGTGGTATTCTGTAGTTTCTGCCTACCCCCATGGGAAAAAGGCGTGAGTGTATGTATGTATGTATTAGCAATGTGGTTGAGAGATATGTGATCGGGTCGTAGGTTTAACACCCACACGCATGACATAATCTTTGCTTGGTCTATAGAAAATTTCTGCAATATCTTGGTTCCGAACTTGAGATCTATAATTTTGTAGTCCGTAGTGATATCAATTATAGGCGATCATCATCAACTTATTTAAGATGTGGGCTTGCCCAACAGTTCCAGTCTCCTCTTGGGTTTCAAGAAGTTTTCATTACATACTATAAGTTAGCCGTATCAGCGCGAAATAATTATTACGCTCATGATTTTGGAAATCAAGAGAAGCGTCCGATTTAAACTCAAACTCAGAATATCGTCCAAAAATGCTCGGGCGTCACCGATTCCTAATATTTTTGCTGGGAACAAGAAGTGGCGTAACTCAACTCGGGCGTAAATTAAACTCGTATCGGACAAAACTATACCGCTATTTCACAATCGTTTATCCAGATTAAATAATAATCCTGTTATTTGAATACACAAACGTAACAACGAAAAATATATTTTCATTATAATCTCAAAAGCGACCCAGTTCTCCCGGCGTATTACGGTTTCTGTCATCCCGGTCGTAACGTGGAGTGACAGGCAGTCTGGTAAAGCCTGTAAATGACACGTGTCTGGCTCGAAATGTGAGCCTACCTGCCAACAATATTGTTGTATGTTTATGACATGTCTTTATTTTTGTGTGTAAGGTAATTGCGTCGTTATCTAGCTCATTTAAAAGGTTGACTTTTCTATCAAAGGGGAAAAGGACTATATCTACTACCGTTCAGATTATGGATTTTAAATCTTATGTATGGGACCGTAGATTCATTTTTTTTAAGTCATCAATAGGGAGCGTAGGTACTATTTACAAATTATATTTACAAACCGGGCAATATTTAGAAATTCTTACTCAAAGCTTCTATAGAGTATAATATAGTGTTTACCCAAAAAAAACGAAGTCCGAATAACAGTCATCGACCTGCGAATTGAACCCTAGACGACTTATCAAAAAATGTAAACATCTAAAGCGGCAACAAGAAGAAATTAAAATACATAATATTATATTCATCGCTTGTATTTGGATGAACAAATTATCAACCTTCCCATATTTAAGTAGGAAGCCGCCAACAACCGTTTCGTTCCGTACATTAAGTAATATATTGTACATTTAACGTAATAATAAAGACAAGACAGGAATATTAATATAGCTGCCGTTAGATGCCGCGTATTCTCGTTTTAATGTCACGGATTAACTAGCAAACGAAGTACTAATACGGAAATATCCACCCAGAATAATATTAGTGTGGTATATGCATTGTTTCTCACCAAAAAATAAGTCGTTCGTTGAGCGAAATTGGTAACTTGATGAACTTGAACTGTCGGTAACCGGAATATGCCTCCATTCTGCCCAAATATTGAATTCCATATTTTACACCAAGTAACCATTCTAACCATAATATCCATGGTCATAGATATGACAACCGAATAGAAACTAAGGAATAAACATGCTGTCTGAGATTTTTCTTATAAGTGAGTAACCAAAATTGATTTTATTTATTGAAACAAATCTATAGGCCTTTTTTAGATTTTTTTTTATCAAGAAACATGGTATAATGTTTCCTTATATTGGACATAAAGATATTTACGTCTTTGTCTCGATTAATCAAATGGAAAAATGATCCATAACGCCCGGAGCAAATGTCTAGTGAGCGGAAAGATTATTCGTTATGAACTAGACCGAACTTATGTATGATATTTTCGTGTAATATATACCAAACATTGTCCCATACGATACAATAAGTTTCTCTTACAACACACAAAAAATTAGCTACAGCAAAACCTGCGTCAAAAGCACATAGCACATCGACTATGCCAAACGTGTCATCAAATAGTGAAAAATAAAAAACTTTCAGTCAATTTCTCACGTGGTCACTCCGTTCTCTAGCTTCTCCGTGAACAATGTTTACGAACATTATATGTTCTACCTTTACATTTGTCACAGAACGTTGTGTAAGTTAGGGATGATATTATTAAGGAATGCGATATTCACCAGCTATGCGACTTTGTAAGGCCTACAGCCTTGTTACTAACGAGAAGTATGTTAGTAAGTTTGCTGAGCTTTGATATTTGCGGCTTTGTGATGCGAGGCTTGTGATGAACTATGCCTGCAAATTTGAGACTTGACGATTATTTACATAAATCTAGATGAAATCGTCACAGAAATGACATATTGTACGGATAATTTAAGAAAGACAGTTTGCTGGTTTTATGTCCCACATAAAAAGAGCCGATCCGATTGCCATAGCATGTATGTTTACATCACACCTGTCCCCCATTGGGATAGGCTGAGACGACAAATGAGCTGCTACGATCCTAGTAAGCCGTCGTAGATTATTATCTTCATAATTCCATGTAACAAAATAATGTATACATTGTTTATGAAAACACATGCAAAATAAAGTGTATTAAATGGAACCAACCGTCGATTAATCACTTGATATGATATTCACGTAGGACACAAAACCTCACTAAGTGGTAGGTCAGCCCGCGACCACGCATGATTGATGCCTGTCAGGCTTTTATAATACCAGACCACAGGCTATCGAGATACCAATTATACCCATACACGATAAATTCACTGAGAAATCAATATGGGGTCTCGTTACTCGCAAAACGAGTCTTTAAAAGTATGTGGGCGATTAAAATTGCTTACTTTTTTATGTAATTAGTCTTTATTACAAGTGGAATTTTCATTATCATTAATTTATCTGTATTTAATTTAATGGCGGAAATAAACCCGTCTCGAAGAATTCTTTCTTTACAACGTTTTATGTTTAGAAGAACGAGTTGGAACTACTTTTTACCGTCTACTGTTCCCATCCGTGGGCTAACGTCTCCTCAATCCTTGTCTCTTTTCTAGATGTTCCTCTTCTTCTTTCCAATACCCATGACATTCAGCTCCATTATTTCCTCTTTAGTCTGCCGCTTCTCCGACGAACTGTCACAAGCCATCAGTTACAATATTTTATAAACTTAAGCTTTGCCAGTAAATTTAGCTATGCCGTGGTATAGTAGTCAGGTGCACTAATGGGCTAAGTTCTGACTTATCTCTTTCCATAGATATCTGTACAGGATAAATGTTAAGTCAATCCATTCGGAAAGTCTCCAAGTCATTGCACCATTCATTCGCAAGTCATTGCATCTTGGCCCTTTTTCGTGAGCCGTTCTGGTGGTGCTCAACTTTTCAATGGTATAAAATTTCTTACACTTACGCCAATACTGCATTACATACATACATTGACTTATAACTACTTTTTGTATATTGTATATTGTCCCAGTCTGTCTGTGACAATTGATGCTATAAACAATCTGAAATATCTCGAAAAAAATATACCGCGATAAAATCCATAAAATATATACAATGGTGCCAAATTTATTATCATTTCCTAAGGACAGGTTATATAATTATACCCGATACGATCTATGGTCGTGAGGTTCATTCGAATTCATAATTAATGGGTTGAAATTCGGTCAGAAATCAATTTTAAGGTCTGTATTTTTAACAATATTGAATGATAGATCGATGATAAGCATTGTGAAAGCGGAGAGACTGTCAGCATTTATATGTACGCTTAAAAACGTAGCCTACGCGTGGTGACGCTTAAAAACACGTAGATTATGTTTTTTAAACAGTCCTGTTAAGAAGCATAATAAATAATTAATATCCGAGTAAAGAATGACTTATTTTTTCAGAACATGTTTAAAACGATTTTGAAATAAAACATTTTTTTTGTAGATTTCAATGCGGTATATTGATATTTTTTTAAATGTCATAATATTAATATGCTTAGTACGTAACTAATTTTATTAATAATCACCATTAACTTAAAAGTTATATAACCTACTAGAATAAAACACGCCACTGTTCTACGCAAAAGACTAGTAATGTAAAATAAACAAAAAGCAACCAATAAAATCGAATGACTTCGAATGTAAAAGCTGACAATATTGCCAGCGAAATATCTTTCTTATTCTCAACATACAACGAATCTCTGACAATAATACACTTAACGTCGTGTGTAAAAATGTTTGAAGGTTTTTAACCCTTAATTCGACAGTGGGAAGTATACTGGACATCGACTTTGAATAAATCTGCAGCATTTTTTTTAACAATATTAGTTTTTTTTATATATGAAATGACTTTTTTCTGTCCTATATTATAACATAAAAAATAACTGTCACTGAGCACGTGCGCTTGGCCGGTCAGTCGACGCCGCAACGTCAAGGAGGATGAACGCGTCGCGACCGCTCTTGGTAAGTCTCGATTTGTTTATTTTTATTGTTCTAAAATAAATAGTTACTTCTTTTCTGTATATTCCGTAATGTATTTTTATATAAACGTGTATACTAAAATCATACTATTACTTATAGATTTTTCGTTATTCTCTACGAAACTTGTGTGTCCAGTATACTTCCCATTGCCAGGTTCTCGAGGGTTTAGTATGGTTTTGTGATGTGCAGTATACTGGACATTGCCAATGAGATAGATAACTAACAATTAGTATAATATTATGAACTGATATCTATATTATGTATGTTATATGTTATTTATGATACCTAAAAATATTATTATTTACAGGTCTTCAAAAAAACATCACGTGCCTCAAAATTATTAGCTTTAGTGCCACCAATTAACGCTCTATCGGACGTAGAAGGCCAGACCAGTTCAGATGAAGAACCAGTTTTGCACAATGGCCATTGGGTGTTGTGAATTGATGATGTCTCATCAGATGCACCATCCGTACCATCGTCATTGGAAAATCTGAATATTTTCGACAACAGCAATGACAGTGACGATTCTTTTAACGACGAAATACCCAATAGTGAGCCAGAAGTCGAAGAAGAACTACCAGTGCCTCTCACACCAATTATGAGGGAAGTGTTGACATCTACCAGCCAGGTAAACTATGATGTTATTCCGACCTTATCTTCCATCCAGTCTGTGCTGGACATATCAGGACACAGTAGGGCATTGGCCGCGCTTTATAGAATCCCATGGTCGCTGTAAATACTGCACCAAAAATAAGACTGAAGTATATTGCGCTAAGTGCAATCAAAGGTTGTGTTTAGTACATAAGAGACATTGTTTTTATGATTACCATAGCAAGTAAGTGAAACTATTAATTGTTTTAGAAAAGTTTGACTGATGAGATAGTTTAAGTGTTTAAAAAATTAAGAAGAATTAGATTTTTTATGTTTATACAATTTTATAGAAGCCAAATAAGTAACAATAATGTTATTATAAATTTTAAAAGTGTACAACAATAAATATTTTCATTATACACATGCATTTTATTTCATAATTGCATAAATAAAGTTTTTATAAAAATTCTCGAACGATTCCTTAATTCGGCAATGTCCAGTATACTGGACATCGATATTTACAGTTACTTTATAGAGAACCTGGCAATGTACTGTATACTGAACATGCATTTTCTCAAAATCGAGATATACTAGATTTTTAAAATTATTTTTCCTGGTTTTAGGAACATCTAACGATGACAAAAATATATGAAGAAAATAAAATTTCAAGATTTTTTTCTCTTGCCAGATTAAGGGTTAAAAGGTCTCCCAGCTTCAAATTACGCTAAAATAAATCAGGATATAAAACACAGAAACTTTTTTTTACAAATGTACCTATATACTTTCGTTTTCTACCAAATTGGGGCCGACCATATCTTTATACGTAAGAGGATCCAAGATTTGTGGTATTTTATGTCTTAAAGAGATGAATGCGACCTTTTTAGTACTTTGTTATTGTCTCGTTTTAGGTCTGCCCTACGCCTCCTATTCTAAGCCTTCCTAAATCGTGAAGATTTAGATAGGCACGACGGCCTGTCTCTATGGGCAAAGAGGAGATTCTATTGTAAAATAAATAACGAAAACTGGACCAAATTCGTTGGACATTACACACTGCCATCTAGTTCCGAGCTAAGCATTAAGGCTCGTGTTACTGATATTAGAAGGTTCATACACTACATACATTTATACTCGTAAATCAATGACTCAGATACATAGTGTACTATGCCCACAAATATTTACCCTAACAGAGATTCGAACACGACTCACTTACCACAAATGCGTCGTCGGGTATTGTATTATGTGTAGACGATACCTATTTCCGATATTTATTTCTTATTAAATCTTTGTAATTTATAATTAAAGATTGACTGCGTCATTTCTCTACTGGTGCAAAGCACTCAAGACACATCGTTTACACAGTCAGTTTCTGATCATACGACAGAATTATCGTATGCAGACAGAATAATGACGATGGCTTCTTTGTATTCAAGTTTATAACTTTCCAAGATTGGCGATAATAACCAACAGTTTATATACAATATGAAAGTCACCATGTATTCATTTATTAATTAAGTTATAAGCAGCTCAATATTATTGCAGAGAGCTTAGTAAAGAGAAAAGTATACTTACTATTGTATTGTATTAGAGGCTATTAAATTGATTGCCATCGAACAAAATGCGTTTGAAGAACCGATCTTTACGTTAGTTCCTCACGAATGCTCTGCGTTTTCTATCTGAGATATTCAGAGAGTTATCCTAGTCAGATTTCCTGACAGGTAGAGTATAGCGAATTTTCTAGCTCAAATTGAACTACCCGACTGGGGAAGTACCTCCACCTTACGCGTTAATGCGAGTGAAGTAAGGTTGCCAGAGTATGGGAATTCCGTTTGCTATTCAGTAACTCTTCTATTTTAAGAAACATAAAATGATCCCTCATTTTTAGAGTTCGTCAAAAATAGGGAGTGAAATGGTTTTTAAGTAAACACTCCTGTTGCCTACTAGGGCAATACTTTGACCAGCCAGTAGCCCCGCTGTTCACCTGTTCACAGGCCGTCATAGTATCTACTTACCCACATATCTAGATATATTAACTATCTCGTAATATTCATAGTAGCCATCTCACTTTCTATGTTTCCTCACATTTTCACTGAGCATGGCGCTCGCCCGTGTATTCTCTCAACAGAAATTGCACGCTTATAATTCTAAGATATTTTTACTGCTCAGCAACAACTGTTTCCCCGTAACTGGTCAATAAAAGAAAAAACGTTTCGAGTAATTGTAGACTTGTAGTAATGTGAAAATGGCTTCGTGAGTGAATCTTGAAAGTTGGAATTAAAGGAAAGAGCACATTTGCGGCGCTTTTATCTGGAGAATTGGCATTTATTCGGGATGTATTCTCTCTCGGCTCCGATAACGATCGCTTTGAATTGATGTAACCTTCGTTTTCGAGTATTAGTGTTATAAAACTGGAAAAACTAAGTGTCTGTGAACTGAAATTATTAAACAAAAGTGGCCTTTAAATACCTATGGTATCTGCATTCCCGGATTACCGCAAGATTTAATAAGTTTTGTACTAATTGTTCACTTGAAATATGGAAATATGCGCCAAGACGGAGGTTTTCTATTCCTTGATGTTGAAAAGTTACTAAGATCGAGCTTAACTTCTTTGTTGAGCGGGGTGTTGTGGACTCTACGTGAATAAAATACATACATACACTCACGCCTTTTACCCATGGGGGTAGGTAGATGCTACAGAATGCCACGCGCTACGGTCCCTGCATACCACTTTTGCCTAGTCCACATTCATACATCTCGTCATACACGCGCGCCAAACCATCTCAGTACATTCTTCTCAACTTTTGTCACTACGTCGTCTTTCAAACCACAACGTTTTCTTATCACATCATTCCTCAATCTATCATTCAGAATCAGAGTCATCAACATCTGGAAAAAGCTATTTGTAAAATATTAACCTGTGTCCCAGCCATCATTACTCCAAATTACACACAGTAAATAATATTAACATACAAAAATAAGAGACGAAAAACGAAAATATGTGTATGTAGCAATCAAATTATTCAAATAACTCAAGGTACACGAAATAACTCAATATATATATATAACTAATGGAATCATGGCTTTCTTTTCGTGTATCCAGTAGGCATACAATTATTTTCCTGTTACGGTCTCCTGACAAACATAATGAGTATCTGAATAAAATCGAATGTTCATGAAAATGTAGCATCGGTAAATATGTAAATATATTTAAGAAGAATAAGTGAGAAAAACATCGAGAGACTTCAGATTGGATGTGAAATCTTGTGTCATTATGTATCGATAACTTTGATATACTAGTTAATAATAATTTAAGATAATTCGTTGTTTTACTAACTCATTAGAAGTAGCTTTAGCCAGTTAGCAAGTTGATAAGTACGACAGCAAATGTTCTTCACAAATCAAATATAGGTTTCTAAATTCATAATTTAGTAGGTATTTAATAAAATGAAGGTTTAAAACCGTGATTTTAATAAACTTCTTTACAAAATTCCTGCCATGTTCTTATTCGGCTTATTCCCTCTTCCTCGACAACTTATAAATTTTTAATTTTCAAAAAAAGTAGTTTTATTTCAATGTCTAATATTCGCGTAAGTGTACGAAATCAATATGCCAATAGAAGTTTCGAACTTAAGCTTTCTAAACTTACGTCGTGCGTTGCTTTGCTTTTTAGATCTTACTGATCTATAAATCAGGATAAACCATTTTATAAGTTCCCTTTTTTAATTGAATAATATTCATTTATCGATTACAATAGAGAAAGCTTTCAATCGACTAATATTCGATACTCAATGCGCCTGATAGAAAGTGCAAAATCGAATAATGATTGACGATTAAATGATGGCGCGCTAATTATTACATATATATTTTTCATTTAATTTAAGCTTAGAGCTCAAAGGCTTTTTGCGTAATTACATCTTGCGGACAGCAAAATTTCTTTTGTAACTTTGTAGAAAGGTAAAAGTGATTGCGCTTAAAGTGTTTATATTATTGGAAGTAAAAGATGCATATTTGCATATGAAACTACGTATAGTGGTCAGCTTTTGTCTCGAAATTGTAATCGGTGCGCTTCAATTTAATAATTTAAGAAAAGCGTGAGCATACTGGTGTAATTTTCTAGTCGCTTATGTTGATTTTTATCTAATGTATATTCTCAGAAAAATCATTTTCCGATACACGAAAAGGAAGATAGGGCTAAATAGTGGTGTCCGAGACCATTGACAGGTAGGTAAAAATTAAAGAAGAAGAACCGTGAAATATAACGGTACTAAATTATGATAATAAATTATTATTTAGCGTAGGTGGTCAATGTAAGAAAAATAATTATACTATTATATTAGTTAGTAATCTTCAATATCATCCTAACATGCTTTTTTATATTTGAACCTGAAACCTATTTATGCAAGATTGTGATTTATTATGATGTATTAAAACGTGTACTAAATAAAAAATAATAGGTTATAATATTATAATATAATTGGTACGAAAGTTTTCCACAATATTTACTCAAACGAGAGCATAATATCCCTCCGCAAAACTCAGCTAATTGCTCGTAATAAACTTATAACTAAGTTGATCAACGCCTGACGTAATGCGCTACGTTTACCTTCATTTAAAACTTGTTGCCTTAAACTTTAATCAGGCGCTTGAACAAGTAACGTAAAGTTTGTTTTGCCTTGTTATTTTACTGCATTATCGGTAATAAACTCGCGTTATTTTGTTTTAATATGACGTCATCTGTTTGATGGAATCCTATGTGTGGTAATTAAGCTGAAGACTGATCTACAAAAATATACCTGTTATTTTTTTGCACGAATCTAGTAATTTGCTATGACGTTTTAAAAGGAGCGACCACCAAAAACTTTTTTTAAGTTTTATCTGTC
Source organism: Craniophora ligustri (assembly GCA_905163465.1). Taxonomy (NCBI): domain Eukaryota; kingdom Metazoa; phylum Arthropoda; class Insecta; order Lepidoptera; family Noctuidae; genus Craniophora; species Craniophora ligustri. Next base: position 3,298,015 of record LR990963.1, read on the forward strand.
AGCAGCAGTGAAAGCCTACTGATGTCACCAGTAGGCTGTGAATTTAAAGGTCTGGAGTTCAATCCCAAGGCACGTATCACTAAGTTACGTGCGTATTTATCATATGCTCAAAAGGTGAAGGAAAACAGTGAGGAAACCTGTGATGTCTGCCAATATTAGGTGGACTATATCCTAATATTCAATTAAGAGCAGATTAGTGCCCAGCAGTGGAACATAAAATAGGTTTTAAAAGAAACCAAACACAAAACCAAAAACAGACCAATCCAAAACAAAAACATTTCAAACGACCATCTCATAGTCAAACCCATGAAATTAAATATGAGATAATTTTTCAGCTCATGATATATCAGCAAAATGAACTAATATTTAACTTCATTTACTGATATCAACGCATAAATAAAATCAGTTTGCATACGATTTTGCGTAACAAACCCAGAAAAGTAAATAAAAGTTCAATTGAATTGAGATCTAAGTTTGAATTGAGAACTAATATTCATGAAGTCTGTCTCTAACCTCCTTTCATGTATTATCACAGCAATCATGTAGATTCTGCGTATTGATACACTTTATCTCCCGCCTTGTTTTGCTCTGTTTATATAGGTAGTGATATTTTTCTGGCAAAGCAGGGTGAATAAACTGCATCCAAGTATTATATGTATAATACTAGCTGACCCACGGCAAATGTTCTTTTTCCACATATATTATTTCTAGTCAATATCTGTTGATGACTTTCATCCACAGATATTCACTAATTAAACCACTATTAAAAATAGGGGTTGATAGTAAAAGGGTGAAATTTTAAAGATATCCGTATCTTTTTCGCTGCAAACAATTTAATATAAAATAAATTAGTGGTTCACTCTTAGCACCTAGGGGTGTATACGCCTACAACCTAATTCTCAGACTTGCTAAATATATACAAATCCTTTCATAAAATTCAGTCAAGCCGTTTCGAAGGAGTTTGAAAACAAATACATGACATGAACATGAACAAATACAATACATGACATGACATTTTTTAAAACATTATTATTATGTGAGTACAATTAGATTTAACATATGCGTATGTAACGCACGAATTTAACTGTCTGAAGACTTTCGTAATATAAAGGCCTAAGCAAATGTCACACAGATCCGGTAGTATCTTTGACGAATCGTTGAGCTCATTACATTATGGTTGAGCTACACAATGAGCGATGCATAAGCAAAGATAGGTTAAAATTCACATGTAATTCAACATAGTAGGTTATATGAATATAGAGATACATCAATGGATGTGGTTAAACTAGAAGGGTTATCTATATTCTTACATCATTTTATATCACTAAGAAATCCTTAAATGCGTTATACGGTAGAATTCATGATATACACAAAGAAACATAGAGATGGGTTCACAGGATTCAAACTTGTGCCAACTGTGCCGTCCATAATTTGATGACCCAATTTGTTCAGCGGTAGTGCCGGTAGTTAACACTGCCTTCTGTGCTGTGGGTCCCGGGTTCGAATCCCGGTAGGGACAAATGTTTGTGTGATAAGCAAAAACATTTGTATCCGAGTCATGAATGTATCTATGTATAACATGTAGGTATTTACAAAAAAAAAGAAAGCATATTATGTAGTATATCAACCAACTAGTATCCGTAACACAAGCCTCGTTGCTTAGCACGGGACTAGATGGCGCTGTGTGTCATAATGTCTAGGAACGTCCCGGAATACTTTTATTATTACTGTGTACAAAACTCTAATTAATTTATGGATCGTGCAGGGCACTATCTTATCTATACCTAAAAATTTACCTAAATAAAACCTGAAATTTTCTGTATAAGTTATAGTCAAATAAATCACTCAAATAGCTGAAAGCACTGAACGTATTGCCGACAGTGCGATATGAAAGAATTGAGATACTATTTTTCCATCTAGGAACCGTGAATGTTGAATAATAGAGAAAAATGTGACAGTATACGTACTTTAGATGAACCAGAGACTGAAATATGTTACAACGTAAATCTTCTTAACCCCGAATAAGGAATGTAGGTATTTTTTTCTTTTTACCGAATATTATGATAGTGACGTATGATGCTGTTAGATTGTAAGATCGACAGCAATCAATTTAAAAGGTTCTTATTTCAATTATTAATAACAATAATATTTTTTTTCTCACAACTCTATCATGCAACAATAACAAAAACTAAAACAATTATGTGGTAGGTATGTAATGTATTATTAATTTAAATTTAATTCACTTAAATATTGTGGTCCGGAGACCTATGTATATCTACAAATACTTTTAATAATCATAAAATTAAAACTGTATCGCCTTTTCTTTTTTTCACCCATACTAAAGTCAATTTGAACCGCTAACCAACCATAATAGATCAAAAATACGAAGCGAGATTTTATGTAGGCAATGTTTCATGGATTTATGTATAAACTTCACATATTTATTTGTTGTATAATTTACAAATCAACATACATTTGATTTATATTCGTAACAAAATTATTCAGCGATATTTTGCCGATATCAATTTACATAATCATAAATGATCCCCGTAGATTTGTCTACGGAATTCAAAATGGTAGCGGGCATTCAGGATTTGCAACTATCATCATCATCATCAACCTATTATTGTCCCACTGCTGGACAAGGGTCTCCTCTCATTTGAGAGGGTTTAGACTATTAAGAAAATCTCCCTAGTATGCAGGTTTCCTCAACATGTTTTCCTTCGCCTTCTGAGCATGTGATAAATATGCACATAACTTCCGAAAAGTCAGTGGTGTGCCTTAGGTTTGAACTCGAGACCTTTGACATCTCAGTTCACTGATCACACCACTAGGCTACCACAGCTCATATCTTCCATTTCATTTTTCTCATGGAACCATGTCTATAAAATACTTAGAAACACGACTAATTGCACATGTATCACTAAACCGTACGTTATGCCTTGACTGAATAACCAGATAAACTAAACATAATTTTTGATCAGTGTCATCGTCAACCCAATTATTGCCCCACTGTTGGGCACGAGTCTTCCCTCATTTTGGAGGGATTAGGCCACAGACCACTACGGCTACGGCACTAGGTTAGCCTACTGTGGGTTGACAGACCTCACATGCCATGCAGAGAATCCCTATGGTATGCAGGTATATTAAATTACTCCAAGATGTATATATGTGAACGAGGCAAGAGTGGTATGCAAGGATCGTAGCGTGTGGCATTCTGTAGTTTATGCCTACTCCTATGGGAAAAAGGCGTAAGTATTTATATGTATGTACTACTAGCTGCCTTCCGCGGCTTTGTCCACATGGTATATAAATAAAAAGTAGTCTGTGTTAATCTCGGTAATAAACTATATGTATGCTAAATTTTATTCAAATCTGTTGAGCGATTTTTGCGTGAAAGAGTAACAAACATCCATACATACACCCATACTAACAAACTTTCGCGTTTATAATATTAGTAGGATAGTAGGATGTAATTATTATTACACTAGAATTGACTTCTCTGTTGTAGGTTAGTTTTCAAACACAAATACCTAGACAGTGAGCAACTAGTAGCTATAGGCCCTGCAAATATTTGTTTCTTCTTAGATTGAACCCGTGATCCGTGGCGCAATCAAATATTTGTAGGTAATGTATGTATGATAATAATTTACTTGGAAGTACATTTACGTGTTGATAACGGTTTCGCAAAACTAAACTTACGAAATAAAGAAGAAAACTTTAACAATAGGTAAGTAGTTATCTCATTACAATGTCGTATCTAAGCATCAACAAGTTTATTATGACAAATGTTAAATGTTGTTTCAGTATTGCATTATTTATGTGTGTTACAGTTATGAATAGCAATATAATTAATATAAATTATCCACTGATAAGCGGAAAGAACCGATTGAAAAAAATAACTCAGTGTGGTAATTTGTTTGTTATCATAATATAAACAATAAACATACATTGTATTTAAATACATGTTTATATTTAGATATAAATATGGATGAAGCGGTGAAATAGAAAACATGCCACAATTAAATCACAAACGAAGAAGATTAAAAAAACCATAGACGAAACAATTGAAAAAATATTTTGATCCCTAAATTCAGTAACGCTGTCTAGACTTGGTTTGTAGAATGACGTATTCAAGTAAATCTTTTTAATTTATTTAAGCTGTAGTAGCCAATTGGATCGAGTTCAAACCAAAGGCACGCACCGCTGACTTTTTGGAAGTTATGTAACTATTTATCACATGCTCACGGTGAAGGAAAATATCGTGAGAAAACCTGCATGCTTGAGAGATTTCCTCGATGGCATGTGAAGTCTGCCAACCCGCAGTAGGCTAGCGTGGGGGACTACAGCCTCTAATACCTACTCAACTAATACCTCTCAAAAAAAATGAGAGGAGTCCCGTGCCCAATAGTGGGACAATAATGGATTGATGATTTTGATGATGATGATGATGATAGAGTATAGACGTAATAACAATTATCTATATAATGTAACTTACTATCTTTCGGCCAAATTTAATTCAAGTCCGTTCAGCCGTTATGGTGTAACAGAGTAATAAATATACACACTTTCAACATTAGTAATATTTTATCTAACAACACCTTTTCCCAGTTCCTATTTTCAAGTTTTTATAACATCTTTCAGGCTCCAATATTAATTACACTTCAAGACGTACTACTAGAACTAAGAAAAGTTTGCCAGCTAGTGAAATAGTAATAAAAGGTATTTACGACATTTCCCTGCCATAATACAAATGTACAAACGCCAGGGAGTTTTATTCATGTAAAAAACTGCCCCTAACCATAGCTACAAAAGATATTATTCATAGAAGCGAGGCGGGCAAAGGACGGTGATTTTCCTCAACGAATAAAACTCTCTGCATAGAAAATGTACTTTAATAGAAACCTAAGCAATACATCAAGTTGACAAATTATTTCCGTTACCACGTGAGCCTCACCGTGACTTATTTAAACCGCCTTTTGCGAGTCAATTGACACCCAATATAATACTCGGATAACCTTTCGTAGAGCCCTCGACATATATTTTGAGCATAAGAAAACAATGACGTGAAATCGTCCGATCTGAACCAAGGCCATGTTTAATAATGCAGAGAGGAAATTAATCACCTGTTTATTAAATGTTGCCATTTTTTGTTGTTAATTACCTTTTCACTTTATGCTTCTAATAGATTAGTTGGGCGACCAGTCGTGAAACAGACAGATTAACCAAGATCGACGGATTAATGACCGAAATCATGTCTGTGTACTATTAAAATTACGAACCTGTGATCTGAGATAACCTGCGGTGAGATAATCGGGATAGTTGTAAAGAAATTTGTCTAGAAAACTCGGCCTATAGCGGTACGGTGGTTGCGTAAACCTACGCCCCACTGACGCTACCAATGAACTGGAAAGCAAGGTCTTCGACCAAACCACATTGTTTTATTTTAGCCGTATCGTTCTAATTAGGACTAGTCGAAACAATACCACAGGAAGGAAACAACCGGACACGGGTCCCCAGACGCCCTGTGAAAACTATCACACAGTTAATACAAAAACTATTTCGTTCCACCGAATTTAACCTTAGTATAAATAACAGTGCAATATCGAAATGACATCAGTCTTGAATCGTCGGTAACAACCACATCGACAAAGATGTTGACACAAGTTTTCACCCTCGCTCTTGTTGCTTTGTCAGCTGCTCAGCTCTACAAAGTTGAGCTCGCTGATGAGAAGACTCCTTACGATTATATAAAGGAACGGTTGGAAGCTATCGGTACTGATGCAAAGACTGGACTGCCTTTATCAAATAGTTATGAAGTGGAAGAAAGTGAGGACTACCCGGAACATATAGAAGGAGCCGCGTCTACTGTTCTTAATACAGTTACTGGTGTCGGTGGAGTGGGTGGAGTTGGTGGAATTGGTGGTGTTGGTGGACTTGGTGGTGTAGGCTTAGGCCAAGGTTTGGGCTTCGGTGGCATCGGACTGGGTGGGATTGGTCTTAACCAAGGATTGGGTCTCGGTCTCGGAGGAGTTAATGGTGTTGGAGGTCTTGGTATCGGAGGTGTTGGTGTTGGTGGCGTTGGAGGTGGTGTCGGCCTTGCCAACGGCGTTGGTCTAATCCACCCTGGATTAGGTGTTGGCAATGTAGGACTTGGAAATGGTTTGCTGTACCACCCTTATATCGGACAACAAGTAAGCGGAGGCTATGTTGATAAGAATGCTTACGATGCCGCGCAAAAGAAAGGCGCTGGAGAAAATATAGAGAAATTAGAGAAGAAAGCTGAAGAAGAAGTAAAGCATGGTCAGGAAGGATACCAACAGGGCGCTGCGGCGGCTAAAGCCGAAAAGGGAGAATCCAGTTTCTACAAGGATGAAGAGGCGAAGAAAAAGGCAGCCGGTGATGAGAAATTCTATGAAGGCAACCAAAAACTGGATAAACATGGTACGTACAACTAAAAACATTTAACTTCAGTAAATATTTTACGCATAAAATGGTTTTTCTAAGTAATTCATTATTTCGATACGATTTCACGCTCACTTGTCAAAGTTTTTATCATAAGTTTCGGCAAAAGCAGCAAAAAACGTAAAAGTAAATTAATATTTAGTAAACGTGCAAGTTAATAGAAACCTATTAATATGTCTATCAAAGTTTTTATTGACATTGCTTAACGTGGTGAAATTATAGGTGCCAATGAGGAACAATTGAAAAAAGCGAAAAGTCATAAGAAAGGTCACGTGAGCAAGGGTTTCAAGAGTTCAAGCAGTAAAAATGAAGAGGAGAAGACTGAAAGCTTCTACGACGAGGCTCATGATGAAGCAGATCACAAGGTTGCTGGTCACAATGCAGGGTCCTTTGGGGAGAATGCGCAGCAAGGATTCAAGGGCGCTCATGAGGAGAAGGTTCTGGATGCCAATGCTCAGGGCAAGGAAGGACATCACGTGTCGGAGCAAAAGATCGATGACTCGAAAGCTAATAAGGTAAGTGATTATTCATCATCAATGATATAAAAGGACTGGTCAGTTACCAGGCTAATAACAGTGCTAATTATACAGAGTACATAAAACAATTATTTTTTAAAGCATCCAATAACAATGTCCATAAAGTTTCATATTGCTCACGCGTATGTAAACTTACTTCATATAATTATGTTTCCTAGCTATCCGATTTTGTACGAGTAGATAATGTAACATACTAACCTCATAGATCTCGATGATCCGATTAGGCTGCCCTTGTAAATATTTATGGGAAAACATTAGTACCTGAATCATGGATGCTTATATTTACAATATCTCCTTATAAAAAACTGTAATAAAAGCCTCGTTATTTAGCTGGGAACTACACGACGCTGTGTAATAAAATCCGAATATTAATAAACTGCCTCGTAGGTCGAGTGGTCGTACAGGGCGACTGCCGAGCAAGAGGTCCTGGGTTCGATTCCCAGGTCGAGCAAAGTGTTATTGGGTTTTTCTATGAAATTCTCAGCTTTAGCAGTTCGGGGTTTGGATTCGTGCCCGGTTAAAGGCTCGCCCCCTATTACATGGGACCTAAAACATAGCGGTGAAATGTGGGTGTACATTAGTACACCTCTGCCTAACCCTTCGGGGATGACAGGCGTGATTGTAAATATTAATAATATGTCTGTGGCCCGTACTATTCTACAAAACTAGCACTAAAAATGCCAAGATACAGAAATGTATGAAAACGAATCATACTAATATTTATTTATATATATTTAGCAGCGGCCATATAACAGAACAAACATGTAACTAGCAAATGTAAGAGTAATATAGGTAGAAGGCAGATAGAAAAAAAAAAAGTAGTAATTTATAGTCCATAGATATTCAGGTCGGTCTAATGTTTAATAGCACAAAACGGGTTTGTTTTCAACATTTACAAGAATATTCTAAATTCCCAATGGTGTTACTTGCTACAAGCTGAACCATCCATTAATTTAGTTTTCTTCGATAAGGGAATTGGAGTAATACGTAAGTTTTACTTACGGGATTTCAAGTCCTAACGGTTAAATGGGCACAATCATTATTCTGTAGAGAAGTAATATTGTAGGATTGAGGGTACTCTTATTTCTACTGGTTTTCGTAAAAAACACGTTTTAAACCTACCGATATGTAAATACAAAAAATATTTACGTCAGAAGTTACGGCCATTCTGTATTCAAAATATTTTTACACAAAGACACTTTAATAATACAGTTGCATTAGTAAAAATTGCTCTTTTTTCGTGACAAAGAACAAAGAAATATTCTTTATGAAAAAAAGGACACTGAAGAAAAACAGACTACGCGTATGTTTCTCTAAAACTACTTTAGAAATATCAAGCTCCAGAAAGTATTACCAGTATTACTCAAGTCCATGAAAGTAGAGCATAAAATTAAACACACAACTTATTTATTATACTTAAAACAAATGCCAACTTTTACGGCACATAAAATGTTACTTTAGTTTAAACATTGTTTAAATTGAAAACAGTTCTCTCTAAGCTCGTTAAACAGAAAATGTTTCTGCGTAGGTCCGCTATAAAAACCATTGAATAAAACCACAGACGTTACAGCTACATTTTAAAGCTCTTTGTAAAATGGTGAAAATAAAATTTGGTCTAAAAATTGTTTCGTTAACCCCGCTTCGGATTAACAAAATGGTTCTTTAGAAATATAATATGCCAGGCATTGTTTTTAATAATCGTTTTTATAACGTTTTTCGTTTTATCGCCCTTTTTGTGGGTACGGATAATGTTTTCATACATTAAATTAAATAATTTTCCATTGCGATTCAGCAGTTTTGTTTCGCTCTTCGGAAGAATGGTATTAATCTGTGGCACACGTGGAAGATATCATCTGTAGATTTATTTTAAGTAATTATTGTGCTATGATCTAGGATGTATTCCACATACCTACTCAAGGAAAACAAATATTTCTTTTGTGTCCGCAATAAGTCCAACTTTCATTGCAATCCGCACATAGTATAGTATGTATACAGAAATTTCAGAAAATTATTGTGTCGTATAATTTTTTTCTAATCGCTTTTGCAATCTTATGATACGTATCTAGAAGAACTCACGAGAACCTACGAAAATACGCAGCCGCTCATAGCCAGCGGTACTTAAGTCAGCAAAATTTAATTACCTTATTTTTTTTCTTCTTCCAGGGCGAGTTCCTGCAGAAAGGCTACAAGGGTGGTGCCGAAGTTCTGGAGAAGTTCAATAACCTGGGTGCCCACTCTGTGCATGGTCACCAAGAAGCAACCGGCGGTTACCAGCAGAACAAGGGTATACTGCCGATCCACCGCTAAACGCTGTTCCTTTTGACACGGGATCGATGACAATAAAAAAATATTTCTGAAGGTTTTAAATGGTCGTTTTATTTTAAATGCTAAATGAAATGATATTCTCAAGCGTTATAGTGCTCATCATTATCATTACGAATAGACATTCGGTAAATTTGAAATTTTATTTGAAAAAAGGTATGTTTTTAGGTAAATACAAATAAAACGAATTGAATTGAATTGCATAAACTAGATTTCTGTCTTGATTTCTTCGGTACGTTTTATGTTAATTTTGGTCCCAGTCTTGCCAGACAAAAAACTCTAACAACAAATTATAGGACGGAACAAAGAAGATCATTAGATCCACCAACTAGCTCATTAAAAAGTAAGGTTTATCTACTTTTATAAGACGCAGTATATCACCATTATTGTGTAATGTATGTTTGAAGGAGATTTTTATACCACACAATATAATACAAAAGAATATTCAAAGGAAAAACTTGTAGGTATTTAATTCGTTTAATAAATAAACAGAAACATGCAAATCATATTTAAATTTAACTTTGCATTTCTAAATATAAAATTAAAATGCTAAATGCCATTCTATTAAGCAAAGTAAAGCAAGTTTCATTGGAATACTTTGAGTAAATTACATTTGAAACAATGCTCCATTTGCCGTCTACATTGTGAGTACTTTGTATAAAATAATAACTAATTCTAAAGAATTTCAAAAATTAAAAATAAAAAACCATTTTTATTTCTTTGACATGCACAACTTCATTTTAGAATATTTATTTCGAATGTGATATTTTTATTATTATACATTATTTTGTTCTTTATTTAAAAACAGACAGATGATAGAATATGTAGCAACGTATGTTTTTAAATTCCAATTATGTTGCATAATATAACCTTTTTAATGACAATTCTTTTAGCATATCAATGACTGGACATGTGTTAATAGTAGTAATAGATAAAATTAAATATTTTCTTAACACTGTAAAAATTAAATAAACCTTAAGGAGACCTCATAATATTGGCTATTTTAGTGAATTGACATTTTCCGTAGCCGTTGCAATATACACCGGGCGATCGCAATGGACTATTTGACCTGTAGCCCGACTCAAAACTGCTACTGAAAGACCTAGAAAACAAATCATCCGGTAAAGTTTTTTTACGAAATAGTAATTAATTGGCTAAATTAATTTGTTACGATCATTTGGTAAAGACAATGTTATGATAAGAAAAAGTTAATTTGATTTATTGATCGTGAACATTTAGTTTTAAGCTTATTCTTAATAATATTATTAATATCAAATAACTTTGACGTAAACAATTGATATTTAAATAGAAAACTAATGTCTAATATGGCATTCACAATGAAAAATAAATTGCGTTCTATTTCATATATTATTTAGAACGCACAATTTCACCCAATCATCGCGTTCGAAATTCGATTTGAGGTTACTAATTGTGACGTATTTTTGGTTTCGAACTCATTAGACGCTGGATCGTTAAACTTTGAAGTTTCTTAATCAAATTTTATCCATAATATTTTATAGACAACCATAAGAGTATAATTTTGTTGAAAGAAGCAATATCTCTAGATATGTATTTTAAGCATACTTGGCCTCGTTTCATATTATACGAGCTCTCAAACAACAGCCGGATTAAGTAGATATACATTATTTAGAAAGCAAAATAATGAAACATGTCACAATTTCACAATATATCATAAACCACATGTCATTTCCCATGCCATTTCATCCTTATATCTCGCGACGTAAATATTATATGTATTTGGTGTATTTATATACCACGCACTTTTACGCATTTGTAACATAGACTTTAAGAAAATAGGCCGTATAATTTTGTGTTCCAATGCCACTACTAGCATAAATTAAAAAAAAAACGTTTGTTTTTTTGTTGTAAATTCGCAGTGGCAAACGCTAGCAAATTTTTGGAAGCGTTTGGAGATACCATTAAAGACTTTTTAAAAAGTTGGAGTACCCAGCCGACTCTGGAGTTGGTGGTGTGAAGACAGTCGAAGAAATCTTGTTGGAGTTATTTGAACGCTGCAATAAGACAATAAAACGCTTTAATAATAATATTGCAATAACTGTTGCTTAAGTAATCAATAACTCGAGTAGATACCATTGTTAAACCTACCACCACGCCTGTCAACCCCGAAGGGTAAGGAAAAGGTGTACTAATGTATGTACAGTTGTCCACCCACATTTACTGATATGGTTTGGATCCCATGTAATAGCGGGCAAGCCTATAGCATCAAACAGATACGAATCCTAACATTTATTAGAAAACCCAATAACACTTTGCTCGAGCAAGGCATCGAGCCCAAAACCTATAGCTGAGCAGTCACAGTTACGACCACTACATCAACGAAGCCGTGCTTAGCCGTAAATACCGTTGTTATAAGAAAAAAAGCCTCGTTTTATTGTGTAGTTTCATGATTAAAAACCTCTTCATTCTCCAGACGTCTTCCTATTGTTCTGCTTCAGCTTGAATATTTTTTCCGCAAAAACGGGCCTTGTACTACTTCGCACTTGTTATTTAAAGACCCCAAAATTGTTCTTGTCAGAAATAAAAGCCTCAAGATACAACCAGATTGATGTTGCAATGAAATAACAATACAATTATTTTGCGAAAGGGACATTCTGAGTAAGGGACATTTTGATACCTATAGTCATTTTGAGAAGTGGTAATTTTGCGACAGAGCCACAATAACAACTTATTCATCCATCCATCCGCCTTGCCGGTTTATCGTGATCACAACGTCGATTCTGTATGATGACCCGGTATTATCCAATATTATTCAGGGTTAACGGATGACCGTTGGGTCTCGAAGGTTCTCGAGTGGCGACCTCGTACTGGAAAACGCAGTATGCGTAGGCAAGGTGGACCAACGACCTCGCTGAAATCCGCTGCTTGCGGGTGGCGCAGGACCGGTCGTAGTGGAAATCCTTGGGGAAGGCTTATGTCCAACACTGGACATCATCTGGCTGATATGATGATGATAATTGAGGGTAAGAGCAACAAACTCTTTAAACCCGTAATCGATATCGCTAAAACCAATGCGTCTAAAACCAGTGTCTAAAACATTGCGCCTATCGTCATAAAAATGCGTAAAAACGCACGGAGGTATATATACCACCGAACTCTTTGCTCAAGATTTTGCGCCTCGTTGCTATAAACCTCTTTAAAGAAAGCATTCGACTATGACGCGAGCTCCATGATATTTGTTCATCCAAAAAGTGCTCAACACGCCTAAAAAAGTTTTCACTTCAATAAGGTTTATCAACAAAACGAATAGCAATAATTACCTGACTGTAAACATTTAAATTTGCCGATCGTTGCTTGCTTATCCGTGCCGGAGTGACGAGGTTCGACTGATACTGCTGTACCTAGTGTCAAAGTGTCAACGTTATCATTATTATTATAGTTTTATTATTTATCTACTTAGGGAGTTCCCTTTGCCCCAACTTTAGGAAGTAAATAAAGACGTTAGCAAGTGAGATCATCAACCCATTTGTATTCCACTGCTGGGCACGACTCTCTTTCATTAGGGATTAGGTTAGAGTCCACCAAGCTAGCTTATTGCGGATTGGCAGACTTCAGAAGCCATCGAGAAAATCTTATACTTTTATAAATTCTTAAACTTCAATCATAAAATGTATCTACTAAAACTACGAATAGAAACGAACATTTCTTGTTCACATGCAAAATTTGTATTAATATTTTTGTTGTACGGAGCGTAACACCCTATGTGTAACCGACTGCTCCTATATTAATGTTGTCTTACTTAATTGGATTGCAGGCCATAGAATTATGGGTATACTAAACGCATGCAATACTGTACTAGGTTTGAACTCATTTATATGAAAAGGGGCATAAAAGAATTTTAATTTTACGTATGTTTTACCGTTTGCTATAATTTACTAAGAATTATATTTGCTTGACCTTTCTTCGATAAATATGTAACAAACGAGTTGAAAATAGGTATCAGGAGCAAAAGCAAAATACTAATTAGTAAATAAAGAGCATATAGAACTTAGTGTAGCACAAATGCGATATTTTGGTATTTTAGGTTTTCGTTTGTATTCATTTAAGGGATTAATAAAAAATGTATTCACCAACAGGTTACTAGCAGAAAAGTAGAAATGGAAATTCAAGTATCAAACATGTTTAAAGGCTCTGATTCCACAAACTTTGACTTTAAACATCGAACTAGGACACTAGGTATTCCAAGAATGGTTTCAATAGCAGTCCTGTTTAATTTCTGATTTAACAAAGGTGCTTGCGAAGCTAGAATTGATCCTATAATAATAATAGGTACTTATGACGATCACTTAAGTGAATTTTGAGTCACGAGTAATACTTTGAACACACGCGAGCATAACATATCGCGTCAAGGAAACTATACTCACTAAATATACTTACAGCTCTACGAACATAAAACAAACTTACCGAAAATGGTGTACTTTTAGCATTCCGCTTGTAAGTCGGTGTAGTTTGCACGAAACTCGGCGATATGTTGTTCCCCGGCGATATGGGGATGTTGAACGGCGATATTTGCTCTGAAAATGTTATTCCCTTGTGTACACCCCATTGCCCCGCAAAAGGGGTATCAAAATACGTTTGCTTGTTTAATTTTTGTTTGAAAATGGAACGATAAAAAATATTTATGTTACGCTTTGTATGTATAAACGGGATTTTCGCGTTTTACGTTGAAATTTTCACTGTTTTTTTAAGTTGGATGATATACGTATGAACATTGTTTCAAAGTGTCGCATTATTAAAAAAAAACAAGCTTACTTATAATAATACATACTGTGACGAATAAAAGAAGTGATATAATGCCAATAAAAATCGTATAAACTAAGTCATTTAGTTCTACGAGTTTAGGAATTCACCTTAAATAATATTTTTTTTTAATTACCACACTGAGAAAGAGTAGCGTATTATACTGTCCGCTAATTAACGCATGAATTAGTGCCACACTACAAAAAAAAGCATGGAAGAAAAACGGTACGTAGTGAGGGAAGAGGTCACAGCTGATGACGTAAAAACAAGAGTAATCAATAAATATTAACGAATAGTGACTGTTACTTGATTGCTTAGCCAACTGAGCTTCCAAACTTCTAATTGTTCTTTGATACTCCTTCAGTTGGTTGTGTTGCTTTTGACATAACTCGGTCATACGTTTCAACTCGGTCCTGGCCGTATAGAATTTCTTCGTCTAAAACAAGTTAAAGTAAAGTACCTATCCGTATCCGTAGAGTATTGTGGTCTCCAGCTCAACTCATTAAAACTTTAGTTTTCTTTTTTTTTTGTCTATGATTTTCAACGACATTGAATATAACATTTCATCATCATCATCAATACAACTATTTTCCCACTGTTAGGCACGGGTCTCCTTAAACGTCAGGGATTAGGTTCTAGGCCACCACGCTAGCTTATTGCGGGTTGGCAGACTTCACACGCCATCGAGAAAATCTCTCAAGCATGCAGGTTTCCCCACGATGTTTTCCTTGACCGTTTGGGCATGTGAATAACACATAATGTTTATATACATTTAATACCAAAATCTGCAACTACACAGTGTAGGTACATCTACACAAAAAAAAACTGTATACGATTGTCTATATTACACTTCAAAATATAATACCATATTACTTTTCGTATTATGGTAATATATTTTATAAAATATTAGGTAAAATTTTTATTCTACTATGAAAATTCTATTAAGAAAAGGCTCCAAATGTAATCAACGATGTTTAACCTAATAACTTGTCAGTAACATAAAGACTTCCGAGAATTTTATTTCGCCTTTGCTTTATAACAAGAAACTTGTTAATTTAATATTATAATCCACATCTAGGACAAATTAACTCAAATTATACCTAAAAACATTGCTAAACATTTTCTGTACTGTTCTGAGTACAAGCCCCTAATGTAATCGACGGTATTATATTTGAAAATTACTTACTGATTGCAATAAATAAGATAACAAACGCCGTCTGTGTTGCCTCTGAAATTGTAACACCTCACAGGATTTCTTAATTAATTCCTCTGGATCCGTAAAGTAATCTTGAACCTCTTGTTTCATCTTAAAATTAAATTATTAATGAGAAAATTATGTTCCACGATTTCCACGGGTATAAAACTTAGGTCGGTAATATTTTGTAAAATTACTCACGTCTGGAACAAGTTTCATAACCGAACACGGCGCTCGGCATATTAAACATGTGCTTTCTTTACCGCCTAGAAGAAATTTATTCAAATATAAGGTAATTACTTTCGTCTATCTCAAATTTAAAGTACTTGATTACATCTTAAAAGTTCCCTAACTCACATTACCTTTGTCTAAGCAATTGTTACAAAACATGTGGCCACATGAAGTTAAATGTAAAGTTGTTCCAGGTTCCAACTGAGTAAAACAATTATTGCAATGGATCCAGTCCATATTTACTTATAATTAATTACTATGTGTATAACTAAACCAAACTTTACCAAACAAGATTTCTACAACCATAGTTTTTAAATTAAATTTGACATCAGAGTTTTTTTTTTTATTTATAAAAACGATGTGGAAGGAAATTAACCCAACCAGCTCTTGAATTACGTATTTATTTAAAGTAACATCAATTGTGTAAGTAAAATTTCTGATAATTTTTAATCAACATTGTGTTATTAAGCTAGCTTTGTTTTTTTTAGTACGTATATTTTTTACTTATTTATGTTCGTAATTATGGGAACGTTTGTGATTTAAGCGTTTTAGAGTACATACATATCAAAACAGAAGAAAACTAAATAATTCGTAGACTAAAAAGGTGTGAATATTGGTGAACTAAAAATTAAGTGGCAATTACTGCCACGGAGGAAGATTTATAGAGATTTTTTAAATGGCAGAAGTAATATCTGTATTATTCCTAGACAGAAGGAGGATATATTTTTGGTAGTAGACAGTAGACACGTGCCATGTAGGTATGAAAAATAAATTTTAAAATAGCTACGGCTACTGCGTTGTAATATTTGATCAAGCGATCGATGACTCCTGCAAGTTGAGTATTCGGTATTGAAGACCGATACGAATATTAGAGTGGCTTTAAGCTTTAACTTTGACATTAAAATTAAGGACTAAGCACAAATTAGCTGGGCACAAAATACGGGTTCTATTGGGAATATTATTTTATGGTTTTTTTTTGTAATTAATGACAATTTTTTTTTCGATTTTCTTGAGTAACCTATAGGCAATTGAGTTTTTTTTTTAATACACGATTAATGATTCAAAGTAATTTTAAAAGACTGGCCTAACATTACAAATTTGTTTAGCAAGGTGATTTGTTATTTAGAGATAGTACAACGTCCTGTAATAAACAAACTAGATCCGCATATTGTTATTATGGTCATTTTTCTGATACTATCATAAGATCTTATCTATCACCATGTAAGTCTGCCTCGCGCGCCGTTTTCCTATTAGCAACACAATTGGCACAGTGGCGCGCGAACAGCACAAGTCAAACGTCCGCAAAACGAGTGTCCACCTCTGTGTTCGTTATTACATAGTGAAACAATCACAATAAAGATAACGTGTGAATATAAAAGAAGTTGCTTGGACTGCCCGCGGTAGTACCGAGCCGATAGCCCGAGTGGTCGCCTTGACCATGGCATTAAAATACTTATTTTGCGTGATTGCCCTGACATCTATTAGTGTGCACTGCAAAACTTCATGTATGTTCCATTTCTTTGTGACAAGTGTTGTATTTTTAAATTTTAATGCTTAGTTTTGTTCATAGAATTCGTCGTCATTCGAAATTCAAATTTGAATTAAATATTTTTACGCGCTATTAGTGGCGATTCATTTCTTCTTTTTTTAATGAAGGATTTTTTTTATAAATCAGTGCAGTAATTAATTAAAAGTTTTCCGTGTGTTTGTCTTGCGTGAAAAAATGTCGAAAAAGAAGACCATCTTTGAATGCAACCGTTCAGATATAAATATCTGAACGGTTGCATTCAAAGTGATAATATGTATAGGATTTGTAATCTCATATACCTACTAGTGATTCTTACATCTGCTATTAATGTAGGTAAAGATGCAAAAACTGACATTTAACCCCACGATACTCGATGCAAATGTTTGTTCACAACATTTGCACATTTCGAAACTTTTTATTGAGAAATATCCAGTCTGATGATGCAGACACTATGTGCACACCTCAGTTAAAGACGTCTCATAGTACGCAAAACAAACAAACTATCAACACCAAGTGTTATTTATCGTTCTAGCATTGAATGGTCCATAAATTGTATTCGAAACAATTCCCTTGATGTGTTTATTCGATTCGGGTCCCGAATTTTCAGAATCGATTATTATTCGATTTATGTGTGTAAGTTAGTATTGCGATAAACCGTTTTGAATCGAGTATCTGGTTACTTCATACATAGAATGATTTTTAGAGTGGTTTTAACAAGCATTAGAACAAAAGAATATATTGATTTGCCGCCAAAGCCGCTACTACATGTTCATGCAATGTTAATAACTTATGTAAACAATAAGTTATGAAGATAAACTGTATGATACAAAAAGTGGTAAATAAAACAATGTTTGAGGTCATTAAAGTAACACACAGATAGTTACATATTGCAAATGTTAATCTTTATAAAAAGTTTTAATAGCTCTAGATAAACCTGTTATTATGTCACTATAAACAACACGAGGTCTTTGACATTTTAGTATAGATAGAATATTAATTATGATACTAGAGAACGAGACTTTTATTTTTATTACAAAAATTTTATTACTATTACATTTTTAGTTAGGTACAGGCCGGTTATAATATTATCAACCTACTTAGGAAAAAACTTTGTCTTCAAAAGAAAAGATTTATATTTGAATTTAGAATTCTGTGAACATTATTATTATTACACACAAGAAAAATATTATGCTTTAACTAAAGCTTAGTTGTATAAAATAATAAATTGTGAATACTTATAATTATTTTTAGATAAAATATGCGTCCCTGTACAGTTCTTAAAATCATGTCAGGATATGTTGGATGTGCCAACTAAGTCCAAAATTCAGCTGGAATGTATATCGGCCAGAGATCGGTGAGTTATTAAAACTTCATAATATTACTTTAAAGCCTTGTTAATTTTGTACTCTTGGATAAAGCAGGACATGCAGACATATTTTTTTTTACTGGACTTGCCCACCACCCGAATTCCTACTACTGCAACATGCAAGATATACGTTTATTAAAACGGGCATACTAATTTCTCACACTTGCGTAAATATTGCAATAAAACTGCTTTGGCACGAATTTTTGGATCATTTGCAACACCCATGATTTATTTGCCCGAGGCAATAGATTCTGTAAAGGTTCAGAAAAGGCGGGATTAAACTTCAATACACCGTAATAAATCCTGGAAAAAGGTAAGGGTAATATAGGTCTTTTTTTATGAATGACAACTATAGTTAACCTTAATGTTAGTTTCATGTGCTCAAATTACCTACATCAATAAAAAAACAATGGAGATTATGATTGTATTTGTAAAAATACAATGAGCGAGCAAACGTAGTTCTAAATTCAAATTAAATATTTCTAGCTACCGATGATTAAAAACTTTTTAAGTATACGCTTATTATTTAGAGCTCAATTAGTAAATATTATGTTTTGGCGGGTAAATGAAAAGTAAGTTCGAACATAATATGCATTACTAATGTTTAGTTCAGTAAATAAGTAATGATAGTGGACTATTAAACTGTAGTATTGAGACCGTTTGTGAAGGTTCTGTTCGTGTGAACAATAAACGTATAATTTTTTAAAATTTAGATATTATTAATTTAGATTTCCTTGAAAAAAGCTATTGTGAGGGTTCAGTAATGTACCACAATAGTATCTATAAATTTATTGATGGAAATCCAAACCTAACGCTTTACATTTGCGCCAACAGAATTTTTCTAGAAGGATTTATTATTCGCAAATCTGTTACTTACCGCAAAAAGGTAATGTGGCACCAATATAAAACCAAATAACCCAAGACCATAATCTAGCATGTCATTTTGCTATTACTGTAAATATAACGTGAATTTTCAGACAATACCTACGATACAATACGGAACAAAAACTTAACAGAAAAACAACAATGCAGGCGTCATTTTAAACTCCTGCATTCATTGAGCGCGCCAAGTCATTGTTTTAAATTTAATGAAGTCCGCCCATTAGAGTGTAACATGGCCAGAATCATGCCTAGCGTAATTTTTACCTGCGACTTCGACTACGTAGAGTCAGTAATTTCGGTAGCTTATTTTCAATCCAACCGGCGTATATGTATTTCTTTCGAAAGATAAATTATAAAAGTTTTACTGTAGTTATTTTTAAAAAAGATATTGATTCTGGAGCAGTTAAACCATTTTTTTACCACGAGGTTAGCAAGCAAGCGTACGGCCGCCTGATACTAAACGGTTATCCTCGCCTATTCCATGGACGTTTGCAACAGCAAAGGTGTTGCCGACCACCGTGTTCTTCTTCTTCTTTCTTCTAATAAAAACCATTTCACAAAGATTTCTTAAAATACACACTGACAGCAAACGGAATTCCCAAACTTTCAGCCGAGTCACTCCCGTGGGAGCTCTGGCAACCTTACTCATTCGCAGAAACACAACTACAATTCTTGTTTCACGGCAGTTTTCTAGTAAGCCGGAGGAACTTACAACTTTGAGCGTGAAATCTCGCTATGCCTTACCACTCTTAAAATATTAAGTATGGATAGATACTATTTATGTGTAACACATACATATATCCACCATGTTATTGTTACGCTGTACCTAATGGCGTCCTTTAACACGAAATATAACACGTTGCTACGTGATCTTGAATTACTAACAAGCCAGGGATTTTTATGTACAATATATTGCTCGGTCGAGATCAACGATTAATTTAACATGATAGGGGTAGGTGCTTGAGTTTGAAGGGTGGAATCTAAATGAGGTGTTAAGCTTACGCGTAAGGGGTTGCTAATATTGGTTTATACATTGTTAACGGTCCTCTACGAGTAGGTGTTAGTGGTATGCTTTATTACCTAATAAGAACATCGCGTACATACGATATTCTTACGGTTAACCGAATACTAGACATTGGGATAAAATTACTTTTATAGCAGTATACACCTACGTATACGTTCTTATAACATCTCAGTCTGTGATCATTAATACGATAAAGTATCCGAAACGTTAGGATTACGTAATATAAATATACCGCGATAAAATCCGTGAGAAGTAGTTTTATTTCAAGAATATAGTGCTCTCATCCATGAGTATCTCCTATTGGATTTAGTTTTGTAGTCCTGAGATTCTACTCTCATACTATATCTCGTAAATCGGGTGCTATTACTTATAGGAAATAAAAGAGTGAGAAACCATATAAGGAATTAACAGCACAATTTTACACTGAGAAGGATTTTCTGTACAACCAGATATACTATAAAATTTTCCTAAGGATCGTGTAGTGAATATTGGCATTAAAAGTATTTAAATTATTTTCAGTGTGGAATGCTTGAACTATGTCCAACAACGTCAGGCCGACATTGTGCCCGTCGATCCCGAGGACATGTATGTCGCCTCCAAAATACCCAACCAGGACTTCGTGGTGATACAAGAGTATAGGACCAAAGATGAACCTGATGGTAAGGACCTAGTTATTAAATATAATTACTAAAGAGGTTTCATTATTTCGAACAACGAAAATAAATTCCGAGAAAGGATAATTAAAATTCAGTGCTTAACTAGAATTGTTTAGATATAATTCATTTATTTTCTCATATTAATAACGCAGAACAAGAATTGGTAATGACTGTTTTTTAGAGAGCAACCGTAAATTACAGTTTCCATTTTGTAATCAATACCCAAAAAAATATATTTTAGATAACCATCTTGAATTATGGTTAAATTACCCGTATATGAACCGTTATTCAAGACGGTAGTTAGTTAGGACAGGTGTAAACACTACGAAAACTCAAAAAAAAAAAATACCAAAAAGAAATCAGTGCCCAATGATTGATATGACAAGATATTTGAAACGAACGTTTCAAAATATTGTAGAACAGATAAAAAGATCCTATATCCATAGCACTGAATTATAAAATCCATCGACAAATTTTACGAATAGAAACCATTGCTTTGATGTTTGATGTTTTTGTCCAAAAAACTTACTTTGTACTTACGTACCACCAGCATAACAATCTTAATCTCATAAGAAAATTCTGTTCATAAAATACTGGGAATAATTTATTAATAAAATTTTAACTAGGTCATAGTTTGAACGACGTTCCAAATTCGAAAATTCGATGTCGTTTAATTATACCTACTTCAAAAGATCGTAACAGTAAACTTTAAGGAAAACCACTAAATTCTGCTCGATTTACTGCCAAAGTGCCAACTGTTTGAGTTTCACTCCAAACTTATTTGCTTTGAAAGATGAAAGCCCAAAAGTAGTCAAAGCTTCTCTGTGAACTATTGAGTGCCCGTAACTTGACAGACGGTGAAATAAGGAACTAAATTTACATGTATTATAATATATAATTTGAAACTGTGATGGCCTAGTGATATGACTGTGAAGTCAAAGCTCTTGTGTTCCATCCCAACGCACGCACTACTAACTTTTCGAAGTATAGAAATGGTGAAGGAAAACTTCGTGAGGAAACCTACATGCTTAAGAGATTTTCTCGATGACGTGTGAAGTCTGCCAACCGACACTAAACTAGCGAAGTAGACTATGGCCTAAACGGAAACCCGTGTGTAGCCGTGGGACAGTAAATTGTTTGATGATGATAATATAATTTGTCTTTGCTACTAGCGCCAATGTGAAGAGTCATCATAGACTAGACGCATTGTTCGTAGAGCTTCGAGTTTAAAGAAAAGTCTTTACTTAATCACTGTATTTTAATCAGTTCATTAAGTGGGTACGTTTTCGTCTGAAGGACGAATTCCCTAATTAAGCGGACTTAGGAGAAATCTTTCGTTTCTCATTTCCCGCTTATTTTAAGCTTTTGTTGAGAATCACAAAGACTTCTTTGTGAAGCTCTTTATAATTTGTAAAGTTTGAATCTGCTCTCTCTCTCTCTATGGTTAGAGCTTGATATACGTATATTCGGTGGCCGGAGCAAGTCAAGGATCTTAATTAAGTATAATTAAAGCTGTTGAGCTATATAAAGATCTACTTTTGCTTCGTAGAGTGTCAAGAAAGGGCAATGCACGACATACCTAATCTTCTATTTAACTTAATTAATGTTCTAAGTAGCTTATACCTTAGCTTATACTATCTTATTTGTATGTACAAAGAAGGTATCGTATTACTTTAGACTACTAATATTAGCTTCCTCAATAAAGAACAATAAAGTTGAAATTGACCCTCGTCTGTGGCTTATGTATGCTATCACGAAATTCTAACATTATACACAAAGATGTTTTCTTGTGTCTAGGTTAGAATACTTACCTACCCTTACACTTTATATCATGAAATATGTATGAACGCTACTCGCTTTCAGTGCTTTCATACTAGAAGCTACAGACACATTTCTTTCTTGGGTATATATATATTTGAAATCACATGGTTATAGAGAATTAAATGGTTGTGTTAGATACACCCCTTGACTTCTCTATTACTGCGACCTGTTTTGGTATTTGATACGATGCATTTTCAGCTTCAATTTGGTCGAAACAGTATCATTCATTTTCTTTTCCATTCTTTGTTTATCAAATGCTATAACTTTTCTATTTCCTCCCCACTCTTAATATCGAATGGTCTTGTTTAAAACCTTGTCAACTATGGTCCTATGATATCATCAGCACCTCCATCCAATGGCTGATGATCGACTCTTTTGTGTCCGGTATTATTGCATTTTAACCCTTATCGGCCAATTTGCGCAATTAGTTCTAAAGTTTATACGACGTAAAACCTTCCACATTCATTGAGCAATGACCAGATGCTTATACGTTACTTATAACATAAGAGCAGATGGAACAATAAAATGGAACTAGTCAACTGTTCCTTAGCACACCAGCACGTGCAGTCAGTAAAGAGTAATTTATCGGACTTGACGACAACTCTTTTATAATGCGCTTGAACTGATACTTATATTGCGCGGGTCCTGCAAGCGACAATAAACCTTGGTATTTTATGACACGGGACAGTTTAGGGTGGTAACCCATTTCCTCATCTCAACCACTGACCGTTACTATTATATTACTTACAATTTTCCTTGGCAACTTATGTACCGATTTTGCTCGTACAAAACTCCCAAGCCTATTAATTTGGTTTCACTTATTTATAGAAGACTAATGTTTCTCTTCAATATAAAGATATTGCTATTACGAAACCTTTTAAAATGAGACACAATTTATTCAAACTGATAAAATATTATCAAACGCTTTCAATCGAATAGGGTACCAACTCAAATAATGTTGGCGGTTACGTAACTTCTGATCGGGAGAAAGTTCCAAATGTCCCTAGGCGATCGAAACTGTTTTACTGCGGTCATTACAATAACTGTTTAGATAGATAATAGATCGTTTCAATTGACAACGAGTTACGATTGCGTAAATATTACTTACAAGTTGTTGTACATGAATTGTATTTGAATATCTGAGAAACTAATGTACACGTAATTACCAAAATCGCAGATAAACAGATGCGACAGTAGTCATAGAAATAATTACTTGAAGTTACTTCTAGTGAGTACCTCCCTACGTGCTTATCTGGGGTAATAGCCGTCTTTGTTAATATCAACTTTGTGTAAATCTAACCGACAAATTCCATACCTCATATTGTATTTGTCACTTACTGTGATTTAACGTAATACATTCTAGTTTTACTAGAATATTATAGTCCTGGGTGACCGTCTAGAATTATTCGATAATCTCCTTAATAATTATGACGACCAAACTATACATCGAATCCGTTGAGGTAATAAAATAGGCCCTGGCATTAACTTGACATGTTAATATTTCATAAACATGGTCGACAAAATATAAATAACTTGCTAAAAGTAAACTAATGTTGGTTGAGTTTGGAACTCGTTATACTAAAGATGAAAGATAGTCACACCTTGCCCGTAAATTGTGTAACTTAGGAAACGGTAAGCGAGATAACGTGGCTACTAACCGCCCGAGTCATTAATTAAATGCCATCACAAGTACGTAAATAATACCTGGAAATAGTGGTCGTGTAGAAGATCGAATTAAATGTTCAGATTGAAATATCTTTATTTATAGAGTATGAATGTAGTAAATAAGGTGTTGGTATAATTTTGAATGGCAGAATTTTGGTGAATATTCTTAAAATGGCTTGATAATAGATAAAAGTATATACTTCATTATACAGTGTAACTGTGGACTATAGAATACTATAGTATAGTACACCAACTAAGTACGCCCACAGATTTTAAGTATATTGGTAGATTTCACAAAAGGTGAAAACAACGCTCAAGCATTGCAGGTCCTGTATAATATTTTTCTTCACCGTTGCAAAGAGTGATAATAAATACACATAAGATTTTGTGAAGCCAGAGATACGGACAATATCTCTTGTAATTTCAATATTCTAGGTAGTCTGAGACATACGTCATAAGTCCGGATCGGATTAACTTTGCAGTTCATGTCCGAAAGACACTAACTTTCAAGACACTAAGAATTCTGAATATTTTTTTTATTGTCATACACATAGTAAATCATCTTGAACCTGTTGTTAATACCACGGGATTCATCGAAGACACCATCTGCACTGCACTAATAGCTAATGAGACTTTAAATCTTCGACTTTAAAACTAGCCTTGGTATATATTTATAGATACTTAGCAATAATACTGAACGTTGTAAATGCAAAATGCTTTGCCAATAGCTTGCACTATTGATACCCTAAATGCGTCCGAATTCGGCGCTCAGATTAAATAACCAGAGCGCAGAATGGTCCAATCTCATTTCCTACGCCATAAACACAATGAACGCGGTGGTATCAACTGTAGGTAGATACTTGTTTAAAATCAATGAAATCCTAAACAATTGTTTTCATTTAAGCGCCATTCAGATACGAAGCGGTCATAGTAGTACACAATGATCTGCCTATCAGCAACCTGGATCAACTTAAGGGACTCAAGTCTTGTCATACCGGAGTCAACAGAAACGTTGGATATAAGGTAAGAAATATAATCGACAATGTTTTTTAAAAAGACCACTTATTTGGTATTGATGTACAATTCGCAGTTCTACTGAGAATCTTGGAGTTTGATATACTATATATGATGATATGATATAAACTTCAATTCCTATGTAAAAGTTCCTAAGCTTAAATTACTAAGCATTTCTTGGTGACCAATCCAGAAAAAGTTGATAAGTGCAGTAAAATCTCCAGAATCCATAGTGTATACTCCCTCAGGACCAGATTATTTTTAATTAACTTCTAAAGAGACTGGGGACCTATCCTACTCCAGACCTCCACCTCCTCCTTGTTAATAACATGGGAGCATAGTCTGTGTATAAAACTAAATGTTCTTATACGACCCTGAGATGTTAAATGCAAGACGCATCAACAGAACTATTTATTCCAACAGTAATGTCTTTGTTCAAGCTTTTATGTGAGATTATTATGCACATATCAATTGTATGTCTCACTTTTTTATGCATAAACCAGTAGTTGCTCACCCGCAGAATGCAGATAATACCATTATGGGTTCAAGGCGAGACGCCTCTCATCTTTAAAGAGTATTTACTACTTGTTTTAACCAGTTTCCTTTCGGAAATACATGCCGTAGTTTTACTACGAAGGTGAATAAAATTTATTATTCATATTGCGGTACAAATTATTAAACAGAATTTTGACTTAAGGTCGTGTTGTTACTATTTTTGGAGGTACATAAATGTAATATGTTCTGGAAAACATTAAAGCTAAATTTTGTAAAATTTAATTGCTTCAAAGTTATGAATTATGTTTAACGTAATTTTATTTTGATAGAGCGAATATTTTTAAAAGCACAATAAATGCTGCGAGATTTTCAAAGTAGCTGAAAGGAATTTATTAGCAAAGATATGTAGTCTATGTCAACAATTAATATTGTTTTACTTAGATTACAGATAATAATTATTATTTCGTCGGAGTAATTTCTACAAGCCCTGTGTACATACTTAAACTATTGAAACAACGAGGTAATATTATACATTAACGTTCCTCAAATTCTAAAACCCAAATACCCCAGTTAGTTCTTGTGTAAACCTAACAGATAGAATAATTAATTTTAGCCCTTAGGTCGTATATAACAGAGGCTTTGGGCCCAAAACCTTCCGAAGCCGAAATGAGGTCATGTAACGAATACATTAGTGACTTTGGGTGGGTAAGTAATTACCCAACAGGTATGAATTAATTTGCCTTATAAACCCTCTTCCTGCTGTACGAATAAGTGTGTAACGAACTTAGAGTCTTGGCAAAAACGTTGTTTGGCACCAAGGAGACGAGAACACGTAAACTTACTTAGTTCGAGCGTTACTTAAAAACTCAATTAGACCACATCCGCAAACGAACTGTGACATCGCCTTTGTAATCATAAGAAAATGTTAGAAACTTTTATTTATTAATTTGTTATTTTTTAACGCCGGAAAAACATGATATAAAAAATATGATACTAATAGTAATAATATTATATTCTGGCAAGGATCAATATTTTAAAAAGAATACAATATTTTGTAATAAAATGTCCTTTCCATGTCATTAAAAAGTTTCGAGTATATCTTTAAGGTATGGGTATGGGCGTGTATCACATATACATATTACTATCTGTGCTTCTCAGTAGCTGCTTGTAATTCGATCGACAACACAATACAAACTCAGTACACATAAATAGATCGGCTTCGCGACCCAAATGATCGTGTACAATGTGTACATTACATAAATATTAAATAGGTACATATTGGATAAAGAAAATAAAATAAAGCTTATTTTGTTTAACGATGTAATGTCGGAATATATTTTCGTACACCAAACAAACTTTGTAAAACAAATAATTATTTTAGTTTTTAAGACGAGCGGTCTCACAAATTGTAAGTCAAATATTTGGAGTAAACGAAAAAGTATGCTAATAGGACCTTTCAGAGTTATTTCCATGAATTATGTCGAGTCAACGAATGTCTGGCAGAACACATTAGTGTTACAAAGAGACAGCCCTATGTTTAAATTAGCATTATTAAGTCGAAGACAATCTTTGCTAGGAACGCAACATTAATCTATGTCAGGAAGGATTAACACTAGATGTAGTTTTTTCGTCTATTTTGCTTGTTGAACTAAGCTTCATCATCAATGTGCTCACAGTTAAAGTCGAGATCTCTGAATGGTTTCGCCCTTTCACTGCACTTCTAACTAAAATAAATTCGAATCGAATCTATTTCCTTTTGGGTTTCGTCGGCGTCGTGACAAATGGTCTCCATGACAGTTCTAGGATAGGCCAGTGCGGTTTTTAGTTGGTACGAGAGAGCATCCCAGGGTAGCGGGCGATCTATAGGAAGGATTCTAGCACTATAAAAAAGGGATAGATTTATTTTCACTTTATTATACCAGTCTTCACCTAAATTATCTTAGAACGTTACGCAACATGAGGCCCGCCTTACATTACTTTGCAAGAAAAAAAATACCATTCCCTGGGGATCTATCCCTTTCGATTAAAAAATCCTATATAAACACTCAATCCCGTCAATGAACGACCATACCATACAACAACCTTCCTTGAATAAATTCCGCTCGCTTAGCCCCTACGATTAGTTTCTGCATTCAATTCATTTCAACAATAATTTATATATGAATCCAACTCGAAAAATAGTAAGTACTCGAAAAGTACTATATGATGGTATTTTACACTGCTTATGATTCTACTCGGCAAGGTTTCAGCTGCGAAATATATGTTTTTTATGGTGCTCGCAATTGTGATCGTATATTCTGCAGATACTACTGTCTTACGTGGTTGTTTTACTAATTCTTTCGAAGCAATATAACTTTTTACGTATTGTATAGGTACATTAAAAAAAATCCTTGTTTCGTACGAGTTTTACTTACCTATATGTATAAGTCACTGTGCCAATAATAAGTCCCGTCATATCCTTTCTTTCTTAGGTCTGCCGTTTTCGTAACAATTTCTCTTTTAACACCAAAGCTATAAAAGCTCACCGTAGGATGTCTGCGATTACTTTTATTGGACTCCTAAGCTACGTTTAACTACATTACACTAGCATTTCTCCGAAAAGCTAGACCAAGAGAAACGCTAGTGTGAATTCTAACTTAACAATCCATTAATACAATAAATCTTCGCAGATCCCACTAACGATGCTGATGAAGCGTTCAGTTTTCCCGAAGATGAACGACCACAGTATATCACCAAAGGAGAACGAACTAAGAGCATTGTCTACGTTCTTCTCCCAGTCCTGCATCGTTGGCAAATGGTCGCCAGATCCTAAGACAAATTCTGCTTGGAGTAAGTCATATTCAGTTAGCTGAAATTTGTTTGAGAAATACTTGATTGATCAGTAAAAAACCCAATTATAAGTTATTAATTAATAAAAGGACTCCTTTTGATTTGTATGTAACAAGTTATAATTCGTCTTTTAATTTACTGGTTTTGCGAATGCAAAAGCCATGAAGGCCATGAAAACATTGTAAAATGCGGCAATATTTATTGAGATTACGTAATACAAATGTAATTACCATGTTTACGCTGCCGTGAGAGAAAATATTAATGTGTCCAATATTTTATTTTAAAATGGGCACAGACCGAAATTTAAACGAAACAAAAATTGCTGATTTATTTGTGACCTTTTTGTCGGCAATGAATTAATGGAAGGTAGTTTACCCTGATCGAGTACTTTTCGAAGTTATTAAAAGCCAAATACTCTTTTGGATAAAAAACTTCGTAATTTAAAATACAACACTTTTATTATTGTAACAACAGTACTGTAAATACCCATAGGTATCTACAAAGATTTAAGAATTCTTTTAAGTTGGTAAGCTCCTTGTATGCTACGAATTCCAAGCTCTGTTTCGTTTTATACATGTGCCAACTGTTTGTAAAGCTTCTTACGGATTGATTTTTTGCAAAACTAACTTCTAAGATGCTTACGTCACACTACGTCCTCAAGTACCAAGTTTGGAGGTCCAACTTTTCAGTAATTATGTATTTAATCTTTATTATTGTACTTAAAATAAAAAGTAGAAATTATTCATCAAAAACAATCTATTTCACATTCAGATATTCCCAAAAGCACTATATATCTACGCCCATAAACTTTATATTCAACTGGCAATTTTTCTTGTCAGAATTATTTTGCCCACTGGGAGTTCCTACCCTCGTTACGCCCGGAATGGCCGTAAAAGGATGTCTTTTCATAAGGGATGTATTTCCAGAGGCCCAGTACCGACAGTTATGTGCGATGTGTGAGCATCCCGACATATGTGACTATCCTGACAACTACAGCGGGTACGAGGGAGCGTTGAGGTGTTTGGCAAGCAATGGCGGCCAAGTTGCCTTCACCAAGGTCATTTACGTACGAAAATTCTTCGGGGTAAGTAAAATTGAATAAATTAGCTTTTACTTGTAGCAAAATCTACGTTTTGGGAGCTGAAAAAGGTTCCTCGCAAAATTTTAGTTTTTTCTGCGGGCAATAAAATGTACAATCCTACGGGATTAATACTACTTTAGGCAATTTCATTTTTAAATCTCAGAAGTCAATTTGAATTTTGTATTCTGCCTTTTAGGGATAAGAGCTCATTTTTAGATAAATAATATTTAAACGAAGTTAGCTAGCCCATAAAATCTTAGTTTGACTTTGAAATTTAAAATCAGCTGAACTAATAACTAACTAAATGTGTTTGCTTTGCTGTTTTCATTGCGTACCTTGCTGAACAAATCTGAGAATCGGATTCCTCTAAAACCACTTTATCCCCGTTCAATGTACACTGACTTTCAAATTTCGGAGCGACCCAGTCACCTGTAAACCTTTTAGATTGGATTATCTGAATCCGAAAATGCAAATGGATTTTAGGATAAAGCTGATATTCTCCGTCCTAATTTAATAGACTTCGCCGTCTCTTACTGGATATTGGTTTTTCCTTTATTATGTTGTATTTAGCTCTTTGTTTTGTAACTTGCTGCTGGTTGTACAAATAGGTTTTTGAAATACATTATTGCAATCTAAAATACCTGGGATGACTCAGCCAAGTGAACAAAAACATAATTATCTTAATGCATAATTTTATCTGTAGCTAGATTTAACACTAAACATAATGTGACCATCATTATTATTTTAAGTAAATCTTTCACAGTATTTATACCTAAACTCATTTTCAGTCATCTTCTGCATTCATCACTCATTATTACTAAATACTTCCAATAAAACTTAAGTACATTTCAATGTGATTTCAGGTATACTTACCGTATACAGACAGTACCTTCTTCTTGTACCTACACATATTACCAAGTCATCATTTTAATTCCAGAAACCAGGAAGTAATCATACTTAACAATAAAATGCAGAAACTGTGCAAAATTCGCTTAATTTTGTTCATAAAAAAGGTTGTAAAAAGCCTTCAGATATTCATCTTTTGTCTTGCAAGAATATTGCGTTTGTCTTCCAACGGCATAAAAATTTAATATACTTTATATTTGAATTGAGCTTCTTCTATGCTCTCCTATTTTAAATGGCTGGGTCGGAATCGCGAGATTGTGTTTTTAAATCCAAAATTGAATATGAATTATTGCGATTTGAACCACATATATCTTTGAACTTAATAATACTTAGATGATATTTCAATAGATTGGTTTATAAATGGCCGACTAAACTGAGAGCAGATACAGTCTGTGTATTTAGTGTTTTAATATTAAACAAATAGTTACCGTCCTTTCATAGATTTTTCATCCAAGTAATTTCATAAATTGCAAAACAAATTTAGTTTAGCAATTACAGTACCCATAATTACAATCATAATATATAAAGTAATTGTGTTTCTTTTTCGAAGAAGCTAACGGTCCGTGGCGTGCAAAGCGTGGCAAATAATGACATCGCCAATACACTTTGTGGCGACATCTATCTCGCCACATAAGAACTACAAACTCAGCGCGATGACGCAAGTAATCCTACATCGCGCAAGTGACATTTGCACGCGAGATTGCATATATACAACCACCCAACATCAACCGTTGGGCAGTAGCCCGCCAGGCACAACACCTCGCCTGGTCGGCGATCCTCCTTTTCCAATGGAGGGACTACCACCTCCTTCCCTCCATAACTTTACCGAATATGATTGATATCCGATAAGGTTGGTACCAACCTACATTTGCTAACCCTGATATGATGGATTGGATATTTCTCGGTACACTGAGGATATTCATGGTTTCGTACAATCACGAATATTATTTTCGATACAAGAAGCTATATTGCTTTATATACATTATTAAATTACTGTGAACGAGCTTCAGGAATCTCAGATAGCTAACGTAATTATCTGATCTAATTTGGTCTAGCGGACTGGTCGTGTACTATCAGCGGAGATTGTCAACTGAAAGTTGAATTAATGATGAAAGAATATGTATGTATTTTTTTACATGTGTAGGAGTAAAATCTCTGTAGTTGTCAGTTAGGAAACACCGGCTAGACTAGTAAAACCGTAGGTAAAACATTGACTATGTAACGTGTTGATTATAAACGGAATACGTATATATATATAATGAATCCCTATTTCTCTTGGTAATTTTAATAATATAATATAGGCAAATTTTTATCAACATACCACGTGGGTTCACACGTGCGGAAGCTAGTGTAATATAGATTTAAACGTGCTACTTATAATAAGTAATACGTATAAATAATATTTTTTTATAGCTCCCAGTGGGTACAATCCCAGCAGGTACTGCGGAACAAAGCCCCGATGGATACAGCTACCTATGCGTCGACGGTTCTAAGGTGTCTGTCAAAAATAAAGCCTGTACTTGGGCAGCTAGACCCTGGCAAGGACTGTTGGCACACAACGATGTTCTTGCCAAACTGTCTCCTTTAAGAGAAAAGATCAGGCAGTTGGCTGATGCTGGTAAGACCCTTTTAATTTCGATATTTTTTAAATGAATCGTATTTCAAAGAATCAATTATAAATGTTTGTTACCTACTCTCCAAAAAAAACTTTTCCGTTAGCCTAGAATTGCGAAGGTATCATTGTAATTAAATCTGGTAAAAAACGAAAAGTTTTTCAGCTTTCACTTCTTCCATTTTCATCAAATCTAAAAATTAAGAGTAAAAATCGTAATCGGATTACCGGAAAAAGTTTAATCTTGATTTCTTTTGCGAACTTATTAAGTTATATAAAAAGGCTACATTTTTTTCCTCATATTGAATACCGATTTAAAATGTTGTATGATAATTTGACGGTAAGACCTTACCTTGTACCCAACTCCGGACAAATCTAAATTAAATACTCGTGTCAACCCTACTTAGGTGCGGAAAGCAAACCGGAATGGTTCACGGGGGTGCTAGGGCTGTCAGAAAAAATACATCACGTTGCTGACAACATTCCCATTCGGCCGGTGGATTACTTGAACAAGGCTAATTATACTGAGGTGATAGAGAGGGGCCACGGACCACCAGAACTGGTCGTCAGGTAAATATTACCGAACGCGTATTTGCATTAATATTTATGCCACAGGAGATTTTGCACATTGTAAGTCAGATTATCTTATCAGATCGTGTAAGCGTCATTTTATGTGCTGGGGTCGGTGTTAAAGTTGTATATGTGGATGTAAATGCTAATTTGTTGAAAATATGTTATAATTGAGGTGTGGGAATAGATAATTTTACATTATTTATAAATCTGATATGTACGCTTTGCAGCTAGTAGAAGTTTTGTTAACTTGTTTTGATAAAGGGTCAAGAAAAATTGTCAATACTTAAAAACGAAATCCAATATTTTTATTGTAAAGTTTTTGGGGGTTTCTTATAATACATAGTTACAAAATATTAACATAATTTCCCTCAGGTAAGTGGTGCCAAGTTCTTTGGGATCAGCAAATGTCCTTTTTTCCAATCTCATAACTCACTACACTACCCTTCAATCATATCGTCCTTTACACAATCCATCCATCTTATTAAGATGAATAGAGGTGAAACTATCTTAAGTACAATAAATATAGGTACCTGAACCTGTTCTCATGCTATGAATACCTAATCCTATAATCTTAAAAAAAACAAGCAATAATTATGACGACTAGATAATTCGTGATCATGGATTACGTCAAGGATCTGTCACGTAAAACAATAATAGTTTTATTTTTATAGACAATACTAGCTTTTACTCGCGACTTTTCATGCGTAGAATTATATTTTTCAACCAATCTGCTCTTGCATCAATATACTTATTTATTACTACCCTCTTTTAAGAAAGTATCGAATCCGCATACAATATTCCACGCCCCTTTTCACGCTTTTAGGGATAATTTCTGAGACAAAAACTATCCTATTTCCTTTCCCGTATCTTAAACTATCTCTATACCAATTTTTATTTAAATTAGTTCAACGGTTATAGCTTGAAGAGGTAACACAAAGACAGACATAATTTCGCATTTTCAATATTAAAGTATGGATCAGCTGAATATATATTTTGTACTATCCTACAGGTTATGTGTGACTTCGAACGTGGCTCTCGCGAAGTGCCGCGCGATGTCTGTGTTTGCGTTCAGCCGAGACATCCGGCCGCGCATCGACTGTGTTCAAGAGGCTTCTGAAACCGACTGCCTTAAGAGTGTAAGTACCGCAGTTTATCTTACTAGAACCTACGTTACCAATATTTAGGCAAAGATTTCACGAATCTACCCAAAACTCAGCAAAATTTTGTATTAATAAGACAAGCTTCATAAGTGCGATCTTCCTCTTTTAAAACACGGACTTATGACGCTAAATGATAATGCTTTTGACAATTGTAAACAGTATTGTTTAGACGTGGGTAATGTTGGTGTATGGGTAATCGAAGACAAATGGTTTTGAATCGGTTGGGGTCCATTGGAATTTTCCCAATTATAAAAAAATTCGTTCACCGGTAAATGTTACACAATAATTTCTAGCTAACTTCTAACTAAAGGGTGGATATTGGCTAACTGGCAATTATCACTGATGTAGAGCTTGTCACATTCATACTCCAAAGTATTTCTAATTGGGTCATTTCTCGACAAATTCGGAAGTAACGATTGTTGTTTGAAAATATTTGGGCGCCATTGATTTTAATTTCCGTTGGTTTAGAAATATTGTTCGGTTGTTTAAACATTTTCTGAGAAATAACTCTAGTTAGCCTTTAGATTTTATCTCTCCATTTAAACTTCGTATGTATATTTAGAAGCCGGTGTTATTATTTTCTCTGTGTAAAATATTTTAGTAAGTAAATAATATTCCAAAAAAATAAGAAAGGAATGGAGAGGAAGATAAGTATTGATAAGCAATGGAACAACACAAGGCACTTAAGAATTAAGAGATTAGAAGTAACACTTGTCTTGGTTTTGTATTTTTTGTAGCTTTTTATACAAGTATTCGGGTTAGTACTTTCATTTCGGCAATTTAATTGAACAAAATATCCGAATGATTTCTTACACTTACGCAAACTTATAAGATATTGAAAGCAATCACGTGTAGACCTACAAGTCTGAATTCGCGCGTGATCATGAATACTATAAACTTATAAATGATACGAAACTTTGAGATTAAATAAATATCAATACCACGAAAACATAATTAGTATTTCGAAATGCCGAATCATTTGTAGTGACATTAGTAGATAGTAACGTGCCTACTCAAACACCTGTTAATACTGGCAGTCAGACAACAATGTATACATTTTGCTAAATAAAAGACCTTTACTTAATAACAAACTTTATAACTCTAGAAATATAGGTACTGCTACTATACTAGTGTAATCTGTAGGTACAAGACAACGGTTCAGACTTGGCAAGCGTGGACGATATGAGGGTAGCGTCGGCAGCGAACAAATATAATTTGCATCCAGTATTCCACGAGGTATACGGAGCCGCGAAGACACCGAACTATGCAGTAGCTGTCGTCAAGAGAGGAAGCCAGTACAGCAAGATTGAAGACTTGAGGGGGAAAAGGTAAGGAATCAACTACAAAAGGAACCAAATCCGTAACAGTTTTATCGTATTCTGTCGTGTGTCAGAACCAAAACCCGAGAAGGTATTTACTTGAATAGGCTATTTTAGATTGTATCTGTTTTCTATTAGAAAAGACTAGGGTCAAACGTAATAAGTGTCCTGGATTCGTATTAATTCCTTACACTTACGCGAATATTGGACATTGGAATAAAACTACTTTTTACGGACTAAACCCGGATTCGAATCTTTGTCAGGATAAAGTGTTATTAGGTTTGT
The DNA here is from genome assembly GCA_905163465.1 of Craniophora ligustri. Classification (NCBI taxonomy): domain Eukaryota; kingdom Metazoa; phylum Arthropoda; class Insecta; order Lepidoptera; family Noctuidae; genus Craniophora; species Craniophora ligustri. The sequence continues at coordinate 3,333,759 of LR990963.1, forward strand.
ATCTTATTAAACTGGAGGGTGAATTAATGGAGAAATTACTCGAATGATATTTTGTGCAGTAACTAATTAACATATCAATACCTATAAGTATTCTTAGCTGTAGGTCAAAACCAGTATGTATACTTAACAGGATAGGTATAAATATTAAAAAGTGGTGTTTCTCTAATATTCGTATTCTACGAAGGTAGTATAAAGATATCTCGAAAAAATACGCGTCGAAACGAGAACTTATTTTCGAAGTACATGATTACTATTAATACATAACTATGGAAGTCTGTTTGTATATCTTATGCAGTCTGACAAGATTCAATTAACAGAATACAACAACACAAACAACTATCTCTTACCAAGTATAGTCAGTCGTCAACAAATATCTTAATACAGTACATCCGCTCCACTACATTCAATACAGTAATTCGTTATTGAGCTCTCGTCAATGAAACATCCTGCTTAGCGACATCGCAATATGAATCAATCAAAGTCGTTTTGCGTGTAAGGAGGATGCGTAAATAATGATCTTGATCCTCATTTCGAGAATCATTATGATTTTGATCCAAGTGCTTCAGAGAAATACAATGCTTCAGAAAAATACAAAAAAAAATTGCTGAGTGACATCCTTAACATCTAGGGGTGTAAAAAGACCTACAAAATATACATAAAAAAGTCATAATAATCCGTCCAGCAGCTTCGGAGGAGTTCAGCGACAAACACCGTAACGCGAGATTTTTATATATAAGATAAATATATAGATATATTGATTGATATAGATAGCTTTTAGAAACAAATTTCCTTTCGCAGACACATTTAAATAGTTAGGTACTTTTTTTATTGCTTCAGATCTTGCCACAATAGTTACGGGTCGTTTAGCGGGTTGGATGCCCCGTTGTACTACTTGATCAACAAGAAGATTATCAACCATGATCAGGTTAGTTTTGCATCGTGTGTTTACCAATACTTACTAAGCCATTTTAAGTTAGCTTTTTCACAAATGTGACTATGTAGGAGGTAGGGCATAGCGAGATTTCTCGCTCAAACTGAGCTGCCCGACTGGGGAAGTACTTCCGCCTTACAGAAGACCGCAGTGAATCAACAATAGTTGTCTTTCTGCGAGTGAGTAAGGTTACCAGAGCTCATTGAGGGAGTGACTATTCTGACAGCATGGGAATTCCGTTTGCTGTCAGTTCATTAACTGCTCATTTAAGAAACCTGAATGGTTTCTAAGGGGTTTCGCAACGCATTTGCAAGCCTCTAGTGTTGCAAATGTCAACCATCAGGTGAGCCGCTTGCTCGTTTGCCCCCTTATCTCTTTTTTCGCTTCTTACATCATGAAATTACATGTAGCTTATCTTAATTCGAATCTTAATTTTATAAAGCAAATAATATACGCTCTTGGAAATATTATAGATACCTACAAACCTAACCTTTGAAAAACCTTTAAACAAAAGTGTACCAAATTAAATTGGTTCTGAAAATCTCCGATACATTGTAGTTTCGTCTTTCCTATTAGCTAATTGCCTCTTACAAGTAGGTAGAGATATCATGTGACCCATTTTGTAGTTACAACTAACGTAGCTATTGTAGAACATTTTCCTTGTCGTGGTTCGTATAGATATATGTATATTGTGTTGTTGTAGTGCATCAAAAACTTGGGTGATTACTTCTCGGGAGGCTCCTGTTTGCCGGGAGTTGACAAGCTGGAGAACAATCCCAAAGGTATGGTATAACAGTACAATCATTATATACATCAACATCTTGTTTGGTGTCTCATATAACGAAGCTTTACTTCTAATTTTCTCAACCATAAAGCGAGTACCGCGAGTACCGAGTCTACATGGGTACTTCTAGACTCGTAGAATCGGTACTCGTCTGATAAGTGGTTACCGGAGTTACTCGCGTTGCCGACACTATATTTTTTTTTATAATTTATGACGGTATCGTTAAAAGAAAAATAAATCTATCTACAAAAACAAATATAATTGATTAAATAATAAAATTACAATATTCAGAATTCACTTTGATGAATTGATGAATTTCTATACATTACTACCAAGTAGTGAAAATTTTCTACGTAAGTACCTACTGTGCTAATGAATGAGTTTAATTTCAGGTGATGACGTATCAATACTTAAGAAGCAATGCTCAGGCGACAGCAGTCCGCTGAAGTGCCTCCAGGAAGACCGCGGTGATGTGGCCTTTGTATCAAGTAAGTGTTATTTATATTATCAACAGGTACATACTTACAATACAATACTATATAATTATATCTTAAAATTTTTACAGCGAACAGATGATTAATTAATTACCTAAGCAGGTGGTACCTGCTTCGGTAAATTGGTAATAACATACATGTTTTTTCAAGAGGAAAATTCGATAACATTTCCTGTCACAATAATTGAATGATAATATATAGGTTCATTTATAACTATATTTTTATTGCAAACAGAGATACGAAAATAGATGTTACAAAAGCTCGCCTTTTAAAATACATCAGATAAGGTGGGCTTAAAACTTAAAATTGTCAAAAACTGTTAGAGTGATAGAGACCAGAAATGAGTTCACAAAACGGAAGCTTTTCTTCAGACTCTTGGATTTGCTTGATAGAAAAGCATATCATAATAATAATCGGCAGTCTATCTCAAATAGCTATATCTAATCTCAATAGTGAAACATTTAGAATTGGAACAATGAAAGCAAATGAAACGCTTTACGTTTAAAAAAATGACAATTGCGGCGCAATAAGTTGTTTACAAATTGTAGTTAGGTATCGACTCGGCATAAAAGTAGATTTCCTTGAGTATGTACCTACGTAAATATTTATAACCCAACCCAACAAATCGCCGCTCTAATGTTAATCCAATTGATTGTTGACGGGCAAAGTCAGTTTTATATGGTAACTTACTTAAGAATGTATTTATTCTTCTTCAGCTTTTTTTTAACCCCCGACGCTAAAACGCCTGGGTGTTATTGTTATATGTTTGAAGTGTTTGTGTGTGTGTCCGTGTGTCTGTCTGTGGCATCGTAGCTCCTGGACGGTTGAACTGATTTTGATTTTGAGTTGGTTGACAATCGATTCAAGATAACCGCTACAAAATGTGTCGGAGTTTTTTCTTTTTTCTTTATGTGCACCTACATTTCGCCGGTATGTCTTATGTCCGATTTAATAGGGTGCGAGCCTTATATATTATGTATATATGTACCTACATCCTACTAATATTATAAACGTGAAAGTTTGTAAGTATGGATGTATGGATGGATGTTTGTTACTCTTTCACGCAAAAACCGCTTAACAGATTTGGGTGAAATTTAGCATACATAAAGTTTATTACCTGGATTAACACATAGGCTACTTTTATCTATATACTATGCGGGCAAAGCCGCGGGATGCAGCTTGTAATTATATATATGTAGATATACATATTCATTTAACACATATTTCCGCGCTTTTCCTAGGTCTCATATAATAGGAGGCGAGCCTTTTTTCATTAACAGTCTTTTACTGAGAATTTTACAGAAAACCTAATTAGTAATTGCTGCTCAACTTGAAAATCAGACCTTGAGAATAACACCTCACAATAAACAGCACCAGATGAATAAACTAAAATTCCTGTTCCTACCACAGGTGCAGATTTACCAAACTTCGACGCATCTCAATACGAGCTATTGTGTCTGAACCGCGAGGCTGGCGGGCGCGACTCCCTCACCAACTACGCCAGTTGCAACATCGCGATGGCGCCGTCCCGCACGTGGCTCGCGGCCAAGGACTTCCTGTCCGACGTGTCCATCGCCCACACACCACTCAGCCTGGCAGAACTCCTCGACACCAGGACAGACCTGTTCAATATCTACGGAGAGTTCCTCAAGAATAACAACGTCATTTTCAGCGTAAGTTTTCTTTTATCACACCATCATCCAACGCGCCTGTCACACGGTTAGACAGAGATGTACTTATGTACACCCACGTTTTGCCCGGTATGTTTTTAGGTAATAGGGGGTGAGCCTATTACCATTAACCAGGCACAAATCCAAACTCCGAGCTGCTACTGAGAATTTCACAGATAAACCTAATAACACTTTGCTCGACCTGGGAATTGAACCCAAGACTTCTTGCTCGGCAGATGCACTATAATACCACTATATCAACGAGGCTACCGGAAAGTGGTCTGAGCTCCATTTATGATGAGAATGCTTAAGGGGTTAGCAGACACTCCACAGAATGCAGGGACAGTGCTGCTGGGTTCATTATTCCACGCGTAGCGTTTCTTCAAAGTATTTCGGTGGTTCATTCAGGTCTACCGGCCTCGGTCCCCGCACAAATGGCAGCGCCAGGTTTTAGAAAACCAAAATTGTGTGCCTTGGATTCAAACCCGAAACCCGAAAACCGATTATTATTGATTAATTGTTCCACTATAGCCCTGTAAACCTCAAAATGTATGTATCTGTATGCATGTAGCTGTAAAAGAGTAGAACCTACCCTCATATTTAAAGCTTTCTCAAGGAAATTATTGAAATTAAGTCAAGTTTCACATGTTATTGTTTCAGAATGCTGCCAAGGGATTGGCTACTACTGAGAAATTAGACTTCGAAAAATTCAAGCAAATTCATGACGTCATTTCGTCATGCGGTGTCGCCTAATAGCTTAGTTTTTAGTTTACTAATAAAAGAACAACACTAATTTAAGAATAAATATAGTTTATACTATAATATCATATGTTACACTACTCACCGGTTTCCCAACCCATATTTCTAGAAGAATAGTTTTGGTAAATACAGCTAAGTAAAAGGAGGTCTCAAAAACAAGTCTGATTTCTTATACATGTTGACAATAAATAAATAATATCCAAAAAAATTTTTTTTTTTTTTAATTGTGGTCCCAAGTATTGTCGCTGGAGACAGATTGAACCTTTCAACAAAGCAAATTTGAGAAAGTTAACACCTTCCTTAATCTTCCTTAATTTGGATTCAAATGGTGATCCATTTAGATCCAAATGATCCAAATGGATCACCATTTGGTTGTTTACCCATCCACGACAGAGATAAATGTCATTAAACTATCTGTAAATCGTCGCCGAATAAAATTTGTTCGCCTTACAAAAAATGAAAGTATCCATGAAAAATCCACGCGATAAAGTAACGCGGCTTACGGTTTAACACATTAAAACTTTACCTAATAAATTATGAGTTATGAGTCGATATTAAGAGTCGATGCATTACTACGATATTATTTCATATTTACAATATACATTTCAAACCATGTACTTTATTACAGATAAACCTAGGTATTAGGTACTTAGATAAAACATTTCTATTACAAAAATTAATTACGTAAATTCTATTAAGACCAGGCCCCAAATGTAATTAACGGTATTTAATTTGAATTTGTCCGACTGATTTTAATAATTAAATTAAATAATAAACGCCGTCTGTGTTGCCTTCGAAACTGTAACACTCACAGGACTTTTTAATTAATTCCTCTAGATCGATATAATTTCTAGTTACGCTTTAAAATTAAATCGTTGATGAGAAAATTTTGCACGATTCCCTCGAGTTGAAGTTTGAAATTACTTACGACTGGAGCAAAATTCATAACTGAACATATTGGCATATTAAATATATGCTTTACATACCATCTAAGAAAAAAATAATTCTAATATCAACTTACATGAATTTCAGCCATCCCAAATTAAAAGTAATGAAAATAACTAATTACATCTTAAAAGTACACCTTAGCAGTTCTTACAACTCAATTTTCCAATTGTATAAAAAATAATCGTTGCAATGGATACAGTTCTTAATCATTATAACATGACTGTAGTATAAAAGAAATAAGGGGCAGGATTCTAGTCTATATAGGCAAGTCTGTGAGCTGTGGTAGGCTAGCGGTGTGACCAGTGGACTGAGATGTCAGAGGTCTCGAGTTCAAACCCAAGGCACGCACCACTGTCTTTTCGGAAGTTATGAACGTACCTATCACATGCTCAAACGGTGAAGGAAAACATTGTGAAGAAACCTGCATGCTTGAGAGATTTTCTCGATGACGTGTAATGTCTGCCAACCCGCATTAGGCTAGCGTAGTGAACTATAACCCAATCCTTCTTAAAAATGAGAGGAGACCCGTGCCAAGCAGTGGGACAATAATGGGTTGATGATGAGGCTAGTCTTTGCAACTAGAATCTTAACGTTTCATAAATGCTTGAAAATGTTTATTTGAAATGAAAAACTTTCGACAAAGGATGATTCATGTTTTTCCCAAGTTTCAGTAAAGATGTGATTCTTTATTGAAACCTTAGACGGACTTGAAATAATTCGAAAAGTCAAGGCCCACTATTTTATTTCATTTGCCGACACCCATCCACGTTTACAAATACTCAGCGGTAAATAATCCACTATTATATACCATTAAAATTCGTCTAAACACGCACAAAAGATCGGGAAAATTTTATTTACGCATAGTACCAAAGTATCGCTGGCCTAAGTGGTCGATGCTTTTATTCATAACACCAGAGGTATCGATCGCGTATTTCCGAGCCTGTAAAAACCTTTCACCTTTAAGTATTCTTTATAGCTCTAACTTGAGCTAGCTCCACAAATCGGCGCTCAGAATCACAAAAAGACTGACAGAAAATTCCATTTAGCTGCAAAATGTATGGACGTTCGACCCGATAAAGCGCGCTAGAGTGTGTGTAGCAGTGTGTTACAAAATGTATGGCAACCAAACGTTTTCTGGCGGAAGGACTTTCTGCTGAACTTAAACAAGTTCACGTTGCTTCAGAGAGTATAGAAAGTAGTAAGACTAACTTACGTCTTAAGTTGGCAACACGCGAATCTCTTAGAAGGTTATAGTTGCTGGGCTTGTTTGGTCATATAATTACTCAAATGCCACAAAAAAAAGTATAAAAACATTATATAATGTCTTAACAATCGAGTCGGGTTTGATTTTGTAGCAACTCATCTAGATTTGAATTTTAAAACTTTTTATTGAATTTCTGATTGGAATAACTATTAACATTTTATTGCTGTTCTAATGTTAATCTTATTAAAAAAGTACTAGCTGAATCTAAAATACCTCTAGCAAAGCTAGCTGCGTGCCAAATTGGGCAATTTAACCCATTAGGCAGTGTTTGCAGTTTAACCTGCCTCAATTAAAAAGTTGAACCTGTCCTAGTCTCATCTATTTAACCGACAAAAAGTAAACGTGTATTCTTCTTTATATACCTATTATTTTGTTAACATTTTGCCAAGCTATCGGATATTTATAATTATTTTTCTATTAGGTAAATTTCAGTAGCACACTAGTGCCCAAGTTTAAATAATAAAGCACTTTATTTGATGACAATTCATAAAAGACAGATAATAATCCATTAGCGAACAAAGTCTTAAAGGGGGTTTAATCTCGAGGAGGAGTCATCAAGATTTTATAGTCCCTAAACAAATAGTAATTATTATAGTTACGAACGGGCCGGTCAAGTCATCATCATCAACCCATTAACGTCCTACTGCTGGGCACGGGTCTCCTCTCATTTGAGAGGGATTAGGCTATATGTAGTCCACCACGCTAGCCTACTGCGGGTTGGCAGACTTCACATGACATCAAGACAATTCTCTCAAGCATGCAGGTTTCCTCAAGATGTTTTCCTTCACCGTTTGAGTTTGTGATAAATACGCACATAACTTCCGAAAAGTCAGTGGTGCGTGCCTTGGGTTCATATGTATATTGAGATTGCGTAATGCGATTACCGCAATGACATTGATAAGAGAAGTAAGGTAAACAATTAAACTTCGCATTTACTACATCCCCGGTAATTATTTGAAAATGAATAGAAAATTTAAATGAAACAAGAAACTGTTTATTCAATTGTGACCTTTTTGTCGGCCATAAATTTATTTACGGCAGCTTTTACCCCAATCGAGAACTTTCCGAAGTTATTAAAGGCCAAATACCCTTAAGGCAAAAAATACCGCAATCCAAAATAAAGTACTCTTATTTATGTAACAAAAGAACCATGAATCGCATCTACGAAGCAAATCTACGAAGATTTACGAAATCTTCTAAGTTGCTAAGTTGCTTGTATGCCAAGAATGGCTGGTTCTCTTTTGTTTTATACTTCTATTTTCCAGCTGTCTGTAAATCTTCTCCGAAATTGATTTTTGAAAAATCTTTACGTCTAATATGCTTCAAATTACAAACTACATTCTAATTATCGACTTTGTAGGTTCAATGTTTCCCGTAATTACGTCATATATGATATATCCATTTTTTATTATGATTCTTAAAATCTATAAGGTCTTTATAATATAGAGTACTTTTAGATACATATATTATAGAGTAAGATATATGTACGCCTATAAATTTGATATTCAAACGGATTTTTTTCTTCTCAGAATGATTTTACCCAGTGGGAGTTCCTAGTTGCGCCCAGAATGGCCCTAAAAATATGTATTTTCAGAGGCTCGGTACCGGCGGTTGTCCGATGTGTGAACATTCCGACATATCTGACTATCCTGACAACTACAGCGGGTACGAGGGAGCGTTGAAGTATGGCAGCTAAGTTGCCTTTAAAAGACCTTAGGTCTTCTATATACGGAAATTCTTCAAGGTAAGTGGAATGGATTGGCTTTTATTAAGTAGCAATATCAGCGTTTTGAATGATCGCAATATTTAGTAGAGCTGAAAATTTTCATTGCAAAATGTTTTTGCCTTCAAGGGTATCCTATTGATTATTTTAAGCTGTTCATTCGAAACATCAGTCTCGCCAGTTTATCACTTTAAACTATTCTCAAAAGTCAGTTTGAATTTGTTACTTTTTTTTTTTTATATTTAGCCACTAATATGTATATTATAATGTTGAATCACATTACAGTCTAGTAAATAAATCCGCAACACGCATCGTCAAAAGCTTATAAAATATTACATAAAATAAATCTGCAACATGCTTCGTCAAGGAAATTCAGCAGGTTAAATACTCACTCTGAGCCCCACCCGATCCAAAAGTGCCCATTACACCAGCAGCATTGCCTCGTTGAATGGCAATAGAGACCTGCTGAACTAACCAGGATCCAGAGCGAGGGTCATTGCCTTTCTCTCGCAGTCGTCGCCCTAACTCCTTGAAAAGCTCGCGGGCCTCGTCGCCCCAGGGTCCAGCCGTCTCAACAGCGACCGGTACGAAATCGTACACTGACTCCAAAGCTGAGTACTTGGCGTGTTTCAACTTTGCAGCATTTTCCGCCGCTGCACCTGCCGATCTCACGGTTTGCTTCATATGAGACGCAGCAAAAGTACTAACGCATGTTGCGTCCCATAGGAGACAACGCCCTCTCCGCCAAGGAACCAATGTGAGTCCATCCGGTCTCTTGCCATCCGTCCGACACAAGCCCAGTGGCTCCAAAACACACGGAACATTCACTGACACCATAGCCCTTCGGACAATCTCATTTATAGAATGGTGCCTCGGAAAACGACCCGCACATCTTTGACAACTGAGTCCATGGTGCCCGTTCTCTTCCACCATCACTCCACAAATGCAACGGTGAGCCTCACATACCTTGCCCCCGAGCCTCAGGGCCACTGCTATTCTTAAAGAGTCGTTATCAAGCAGTGTACCCAATTGAGGAGACGGCAAAGCATGTAGCCACGCCCCAGATTCTGGTTTTGTGACCGCCTTCAGACGCGCTAGGCTAACTCCCGAAGCATCATTCAACAAACGAGAGTATGAAAGCTTGCAGAGAATGTCATCCCAGTCCCTCTGGACCACGAGGCTGTCCGGGCGGTCGTCATTCGGACAGAGGATGGCCCACTTTTCTAAGGCCTCAGACACAAAAGGCAAGCGGATGTTGTTGCCATCCAGCGATAAAATACGAGCAACTAGATCCGCCGAACCATGCGCAGAGGCCAAGAATGCCACCAGACCGATATCCCGAACCCGACGTATACCAAGGCCTCCATGGCGAATAGGTAAGGCCGCCTGACACCACTGTGCTTCATCTAATTCCACATTAAGTACCGACTTCAAAGTAAGTTTAAGAGTGTCATCGAGTGATATTGAATCTTGTTCAAATAGCCAAGTGGGTGAAGTTCGCAAAACGTACACCATCCGGGGCATACCAAAACAATTTCGAAGCAGGGTAAGGGCCACATGACCCGACAGATGCGCCAGATGTTCCTGTGCCGCCAAGAGTGCCTGCCTTTTAAGTTGAAGAACAGAGCTGACACCCTCAGGAAATATGGGAGCTCCCAACAAATTCAAACACGATCTATCAATTTGTGTAATACCAGGCAAAAGAGATTCCAACATCTCAAGAGAGTTTGTGACTGAACCACTACAACTAAAAACTTCACATTTGGCTGGATTGACTTCCAAGCCTATTGCTTTTAAAGCTGGAATCAATTTATCTAAATCCTGAAAGAGTACCTCTGGGCTTCCACCCAAAATTCCATCATCAAGGTACCAGACATTTAGAGGAGCTTTTAAATTTGATATAATCTTTTGAATGGCCAAGCAAAATAACAATGGTCCCAAAGGATCTCCCTGCTGTGCCCCAACCTGCGACTTTAAAATACTGTCTGAGAAGAAAAGGTTACTCGGAGAAGCATAGCACTGGTAAATGAATGGATACAGTGACGGGGTCTGCTCCAGGACTTCATTGAGAATGGTATCTCTCTCTACACTGTTAAAGGCATTTTTAATATCTATTTTTAAAATTATAAAGTTTGATGCCTCGTTCCTAAAAGCAAAAGACCGAGTAGAGTGTATTGCTGCCTCGCACCCTTTCGCAGTACCAAATCCCAACTGCTTCGGTTGCAGGTAGCTGGACATTCTTTCCTTAGCTGACTGACAACAAAGCTTAGCTACGAGCCGACGAAAAATACAGCCTATCGCAATGGGTCTAATACCGCCATCTTTCTTAGAAAGGGCACATAAAGAAGCACCATACAAGAAAGGCCTCACCTCCACGTTGAGCAAACCTCTCAATAAGAAATTACAAAGCTTGGCAATAGATCCAAGCAGACGACATCCATTACTCCCTAAGCACCTCTAAGCAGGTGGTACCTGCTTCGGTAAATTGGTAATAACATACATGTTTTTTCAAGAGGAAAATTCGATAACATTTCCTGTCACAATAATTGAATGATAATATATAGGTTCATTTATAACTATATTTTTATTGCAAACAGAGATACGAAAATAGATGTTACAAAAGCTCGCCTTTTAAAATACATCAGATAAGGTGGGCTTAAAACTTAAAATTGTCAAAAACTGTTAGAGTGATAGAGACCAGAAATGAGTTCACAAAACGGAAGCTTTTCTTCAGACTCTTGGATTTGCTTGATAGAAAAGCATATCATAATAATAATCGGCAGTCTATCTCAAATAGCTATATCTAATCTCAATAGTGAAACATTTAGAATTGGAACAATGAAAGCAAATGAAACGCTTTACGTTTAAAAAAATGACAATTGCGGCGCAATAAGTTGTTTACAAATTGTAGTTAGGTATCGACTCGGCATAAAAGTAGATTTCCTTGAGTATGTACCTACGTAAATATTTATAACCCAACCCAACAAATCGCCGCTCTAATGTTAATCCAATTGATTGTTGACGGGCAAAGTCAGTTTTATATGGTAACTTACTTAAGAATGTATTTATTCTTCTTCAGCTTTTTTTTAACCCCCGACGCTAAAACGCCTGGGTGTTATTGTTATATGTTTGAAGTGTTTGTGTGTGTGTCCGTGTGTCTGTCTGTGGCATCGTAGCTCCTGGACGGTTGAACTGATTTTGATTTTGAGTTGGTTGACAATCGATTCAAGATAACCGCTACAAAATGTGTCGGAGTTTTTTCTTTTTTCTTTATGTGCACCTACATTTCGCCGGTATGTCTTATGTCCGATTTAATAGGGTGCGAGCCTTATATATTATGTATATATGTACCTACATCCTACTAATATTATAAACGTGAAAGTTTGTAAGTATGGATGTATGGATGGATGTTTGTTACTCTTTCACGCAAAAACCGCTTAACAGATTTGGGTGAAATTTAGCATACATAAAGTTTATTACCTGGATTAACACATAGGCTACTTTTATCTATATACTATGCGGGCAAAGCCGCGGGATGCAGCTTGTAATTATATATATGTAGATATACATATTCATTTAACACATATTTCCGCGCTTTTCCTAGGTCTCATATAATAGGAGGCGAGCCTTTTTTCATTAACAGTCTTTTACTGAGAATTTTACAGAAAACCTAATTAGTAATTGCTGCTCAACTTGAAAATCAGACCTTGAGAATAACACCTCACAATAAACAGCACCAGATGAATAAACTAAAATTCCTGTTCCTACCACAGGTGCAGATTTACCAAACTTCGACGCATCTCAATACGAGCTATTGTGTCTGAACCGCGAGGCTGGCGGGCGCGACTCCCTCACCAACTACGCCAGTTGCAACATCGCGATGGCGCCGTCCCGCACGTGGCTCGCGGCCAAGGACTTCCTGTCCGACGTGTCCATCGCCCACACACCACTCAGCCTGGCAGAACTCCTCGACACCAGGACAGACCTGTTCAATATCTACGGAGAGTTCCTCAAGAATAACAACGTCATTTTCAGCGTAAGTTTTCTTTTATCACACCATCATCCAACGCGCCTGTCACACGGTTAGACAGAGATGTACTTATGTACACCCACGTTTTGCCCGGTATGTTTTTAGGTAATAGGGGGTGAGCCTATTACCATTAACCAGGCACAAATCCAAACTCCGAGCTGCTACTGAGAATTTCACAGATAAACCTAATAACACTTTGCTCGACCTGGGAATTGAACCCAAGACTTCTTGCTCGGCAGATGCACTATAATACCACTATATCAACGAGGCTACCGGAAAGTGGTCTGAGCTCCATTTATGATGAGAATGCTTAAGGGGTTAGCAGACACTCCACAGAATGCAGGGACAGTGCTGCTGGGTTCATTATTCCACGCGTAGCGTTTCTTCAAAGTATTTCGGTGGTTCATTCAGGTCTACCGGCCTCGGTCCCCGCACAAATGGCAGCGCCAGGTTTTAGAAAACCAAAATTGTGTGCCTTGGATTCAAACCCGAAACCCGAAAACCGATTATTATTGATTAATTGTTCCACTATAGCCCTGTAAACCTCAAAATGTATGTATCTGTATGCATGTAGCTGTAAAAGAGTAGAACCTACCCTCATATTTAAAGCTTTCTCAAGGAAATTATTGAAATTAAGTCAAGTTTCACATGTTATTGTTTCAGAATGCTGCCAAGGGATTGGCTACTACTGAGAAATTAGACTTCGAAAAATTCAAGCAAATTCATGACGTCATTTCGTCATGCGGTGTCGCCTAATAGCTTAGTTTTTAGTTTACTAATAAAAGAACAACACTAATTTAAGAATAAATATAGTTTATACTATAATATCATATGTTACACTACTCACCGGTTTCCCAACCCATATTTCTAGAAGAATAGTTTTGGTAAATACAGCTAAGTAAAAGGAGGTCTCAAAAACAAGTCTGATTTCTTATACATGTTGACAATAAATAAATAATATCCAAAAAAAATTTTTTTTTTTTTAATTGTGGTCCCAAGTATTGTCGCTGGAGACAGATTGAACCTTTCAACAAAGCAAATTTGAGAAAGTTAACACCTTCCTTAATCTTCCTTAATTTGGATTCAAATGGTGATCCATTTAGATCCAAATGATCCAAATGGATCACCATTTGGTTGTTTACCCATCCACGACAGAGATAAATGTCATTAAACTATCTGTAAATCGTCGCCGAATAAAATTTGTTCGCCTTACAAAAAATGAAAGTATCCATGAAAAATCCACGCGATAAAGTAACGCGGCTTACGGTTTAACACATTAAAACTTTACCTAATAAATTATGAGTTATGAGTCGATATTAAGAGTCGATGCATTACTACGATATTATTTCATATTTACAATATACATTTCAAACCATGTACTTTATTACAGATAAACCTAGGTATTAGGTACTTAGATAAAACATTTCTATTACAAAAATTAATTACGTAAATTCTATTAAGACCAGGCCCCAAATGTAATTAACGGTATTTAATTTGAATTTGTCCGACTGATTTTAATAATTAAATTAAATAATAAACGCCGTCTGTGTTGCCTTCGAAACTGTAACACTCACAGGACTTTTTAATTAATTCCTCTAGATCGATATAATTTCTAGTTACGCTTTAAAATTAAATCGTTGATGAGAAAATTTTGCACGATTCCCTCGAGTTGAAGTTTGAAATTACTTACGACTGGAGCAAAATTCATAACTGAACATATTGGCATATTAAATATATGCTTTACATACCATCTAAGAAAAAAATAATTCTAATATCAACTTACATGAATTTCAGCCATCCCAAATTAAAAGTAATGAAAATAACTAATTACATCTTAAAAGTACACCTTAGCAGTTCTTACAACTCAATTTTCCAATTGTATAAAAAATAATCGTTGCAATGGATACAGTTCTTAATCATTATAACATGACTGTAGTATAAAAGAAATAAGGGGCAGGATTCTAGTCTATATAGGCAAGTCTGTGAGCTGTGGTAGGCTAGCGGTGTGACCAGTGGACTGAGATGTCAGAGGTCTCGAGTTCAAACCCAAGGCACGCACCACTGTCTTTTCGGAAGTTATGAACGTACCTATCACATGCTCAAACGGTGAAGGAAAACATTGTGAAGAAACCTGCATGCTTGAGAGATTTTCTCGATGACGTGTAATGTCTGCCAACCCGCATTAGGCTAGCGTAGTGAACTATAACCCAATCCTTCTTAAAAATGAGAGGAGACCCGTGCCAAGCAGTGGGACAATAATGGGTTGATGATGAGGCTAGTCTTTGCAACTAGAATCTTAACGTTTCATAAATGCTTGAAAATGTTTATTTGAAATGAAAAACTTTCGACAAAGGATGATTCATGTTTTTCCCAAGTTTCAGTAAAGATGTGATTCTTTATTGAAACCTTAGACGGACTTGAAATAATTCGAAAAGTCAAGGCCCACTATTTTATTTCATTTGCCGACACCCATCCACGTTTACAAATACTCAGCGGTAAATAATCCACTATTATATACCATTAAAATTCGTCTAAACACGCACAAAAGATCGGGAAAATTTTATTTACGCATAGTACCAAAGTATCGCTGGCCTAAGTGGTCGATGCTTTTATTCATAACACCAGAGGTATCGATCGCGTATTTCCGAGCCTGTAAAAACCTTTCACCTTTAAGTATTCTTTATAGCTCTAACTTGAGCTAGCTCCACAAATCGGCGCTCAGAATCACAAAAAGACTGACAGAAAATTCCATTTAGCTGCAAAATGTATGGACGTTCGACCCGATAAAGCGCGCTAGAGTGTGTGTAGCAGTGTGTTACAAAATGTATGGCAACCAAACGTTTTCTGGCGGAAGGACTTTCTGCTGAACTTAAACAAGTTCACGTTGCTTCAGAGAGTATAGAAAGTAGTAAGACTAACTTACGTCTTAAGTTGGCAACACGCGAATCTCTTAGAAGGTTATAGTTGCTGGGCTTGTTTGGTCATATAATTACTCAAATGCCACAAAAAAAAGTATAAAAACATTATATAATGTCTTAACAATCGAGTCGGGTTTGATTTTGTAGCAACTCATCTAGATTTGAATTTTAAAACTTTTTATTGAATTTCTGATTGGAATAACTATTAACATTTTATTGCTGTTCTAATGTTAATCTTATTAAAAAAGTACTAGCTGAATCTAAAATACCTCTAGCAAAGCTAGCTGCGTGCCAAATTGGGCAATTTAACCCATTAGGCAGTGTTTGCAGTTTAACCTGCCTCAATTAAAAAGTTGAACCTGTCCTAGTCTCATCTATTTAACCGACAAAAAGTAAACGTGTATTCTTCTTTATATACCTATTATTTTGTTAACATTTTGCCAAGCTATCGGATATTTATAATTATTTTTCTATTAGGTAAATTTCAGTAGCACACTAGTGCCCAAGTTTAAATAATAAAGCACTTTATTTGATGACAATTCATAAAAGACAGATAATAATCCATTAGCGAACAAAGTCTTAAAGGGGGTTTAATCTCGAGGAGGAGTCATCAAGATTTTATAGTCCCTAAACAAATAGTAATTATTATAGTTACGAACGGGCCGGTCAAGTCATCATCATCAACCCATTAACGTCCTACTGCTGGGCACGGGTCTCCTCTCATTTGAGAGGGATTAGGCTATATGTAGTCCACCACGCTAGCCTACTGCGGGTTGGCAGACTTCACATGACATCAAGACAATTCTCTCAAGCATGCAGGTTTCCTCAAGATGTTTTCCTTCACCGTTTGAGTTTGTGATAAATACGCACATAACTTCCGAAAAGTCAGTGGTGCGTGCCTTGGGTTCATATGTATATTGAGATTGCGTAATGCGATTACCGCAATGACATTGATAAGAGAAGTAAGGTAAACAATTAAACTTCGCATTTACTACATCCCCGGTAATTATTTGAAAATGAATAGAAAATTTAAATGAAACAAGAAACTGTTTATTCAATTGTGACCTTTTTGTCGGCCATAAATTTATTTACGGCAGCTTTTACCCCAATCGAGAACTTTCCGAAGTTATTAAAGGCCAAATACCCTTAAGGCAAAAAATACCGCAATCCAAAATAAAGTACTCTTATTTATGTAACAAAAGAACCATGAATCGCATCTACGAAGCAAATCTACGAAGATTTACGAAATCTTCTAAGTTGCTAAGTTGCTTGTATGCCAAGAATGGCTGGTTCTCTTTTGTTTTATACTTCTATTTTCCAGCTGTCTGTAAATCTTCTCCGAAATTGATTTTTGAAAAATCTTTACGTCTAATATGCTTCAAATTACAAACTACATTCTAATTATCGACTTTGTAGGTTCAATGTTTCCCGTAATTACGTCATATATGATATATCCATTTTTTATTATGATTCTTAAAATCTATAAGGTCTTTATAATATAGAGTACTTTTAGATACATATATTATAGAGTAAGATATATGTACGCCTATAAATTTGATATTCAAACGGATTTTTTTCTTCTCAGAATGATTTTACCCAGTGGGAGTTCCTAGTTGCGCCCAGAATGGCCCTAAAAATATGTATTTTCAGAGGCTCGGTACCGGCGGTTGTCCGATGTGTGAACATTCCGACATATCTGACTATCCTGACAACTACAGCGGGTACGAGGGAGCGTTGAAGTATGGCAGCTAAGTTGCCTTTAAAAGACCTTAGGTCTTCTATATACGGAAATTCTTCAAGGTAAGTGGAATGGATTGGCTTTTATTAAGTAGCAATATCAGCGTTTTGAATGATCGCAATATTTAGTAGAGCTGAAAATTTTCATTGCAAAATGTTTTTGCCTTCAAGGGTATCCTATTGATTATTTTAAGCTGTTCATTCGAAACATCAGTCTCGCCAGTTTATCACTTTAAACTATTCTCAAAATCTCAATTTAACTTTGAAATCTGTATCAACAAAACTAATGTCTAAACGTGTTTGGAGTTCTCTTTTCACTGAGTACCTTTCTAAACAAATCCGGGAATCGGATTCCGCTAAATTCTAAAACTACTTTGCCCCCGTTCAATGTATACACTGTCTTCCAAATTTCGGAACGAGCCAGTCACCTGTAAACCTTTTAGATTGGATTATGTGAATCCGAAAATGCAAAAGGATTTTTGGATGAAGCAGATTTTCTCTGTTCTAATTTAATAGACTTAGGCAACTCTAGCGAGATATGGTATTCAAAGTAATTGCTTTTAATGTTAGCTCTTTTTTGTAACCCACATTTAGTACGAGTTGATTTCTCAAATAACATGTATTTGGTAAACCTACGTGATTTCCAAATAGGTATATATGGCCTCTTCGTCTATTCAAGACGATTTATAGTGTATTTATTGTCTGAGAAACAACGTTTTTGGTGACTAAATAAAACGATGCGAGAGCGACACACACCCTGCCGCGGGTCCAGAGATGGTGCTTATTTAAAAAAAAATTAATTGTGTCTTGTGTTCGTAATAAAGAATTATTATTAGTACTAGCTGCCTCCCGCGGCTTTGCCCGTAAATACCTCCATAAAAAGTAGCCTATGTGTTTATCCAGGTAATACACTGATGCGAAACTAAACAGGTATGCTAAATTTCATTCAAATTTGTTAAGCGGTTTTTGCGTAAAAGAGTAACAAACATCCATCCATCCATACTTACAAACTTTCGCGTCTATAATATTAGTAGGATATACAAAAATATTTTATAAATTTAACTATGCTCTCTGTAGTAACTGTATTTAACGCCCATTTCTCATTTACTTTGGAGTTTCAACATTCTATCGCATGTTCGGAATTGAAAATGATGCATGCACTTCGTTTTGAACCACACATCTACACCACGTCGAAATTTACATTAACTGATATTTCAGAAGGAACAGGTATTGACGGGAATAGATAATACTTTAAGTTGATAAACTTAAAGTTTATCAACTTAAAGTATTATAAGATAAAGATAAAGATAATACTTTAAGTTGATAAACTTAAAGTATTATCTGATATGCTCAAGAAACCTACATGCGTGAAGTCTGCTAACCCGCAGTAGGCTAGCGTGGACATATCATAATGACATAGCAAAGGAAAGGAGACCCGTGGCTTACAGTGGAACTGAAAAATGTTTTTTACCTATCTAATATATGTATAAGTCCAGGAGGTACATACCTACTATTGTTCCAAATGGAAAATAACATAGAGAAAACACACAGAGATGTACAGTAGTACCTACACCTCTGCCTAACCTTTCGGAGGCGACAGGGGTAATGGTATGTTATAGGTATATAATTATTGTGACAATAATAATATTCCAATGAAAAAGTTATAAAATTGTGATACTAACAGACTGTGTACAGATACGTCTACCCAATATATCAATGATGTTTCCTAACTGACAAACTCTGATACCTACCGGAAAAAAACTTAGAGAATCGTTGTCTCTGTTAAAGTCTTGCCTAACTCTGATCTAACATGCGAGTGTCACCATGTACCTAGGTAACATCTAAATGGCCTTCTCATTACAATAAAAAACGTACAGTATTACGAAAAAAATGATACTAGCTATATTTAACCTTCTAGCAATATCCCAAACAAACAAAATGCCGCCCACAGCGAAACGCCCGGCTTTTAATCTCGCCGACGCGAGCTGAAAGCCTACATCTTGCATCTGTGGGAGACATTTGACACACTGACCTAAGCCATGCGTGACCTAAAAGGGCAAAGAGTTGCGCAGTATTCACGTATAACCTACATCTATAAAACACAAAAATAAAGAAGAAAATAAAATAATATGCATTATAAGAGAACGATTTGTAGTTATGTGAAAGTTATTTAGAGACTTATCCAAAAGGTTTACGGCATAAAGGTTTTAATCGGGTATATGTAATCAGTTAAGATGAAAACCCGTCTGAAGGTTTACTGGTATTGGTTTAAACGGCCCTTAAAATCTGTTTTTTGTGCAAACACGTACTTACCTATATAGAAAAGTACCTAAGCTACCTTATTCACGTCGTTTTCAATTGTTTAAAGGAGCATAGTCTAAAAGAATATCAAAAACTTCTAGAAAGGATTTTATAATCCTAGAACATTTTAATTCAAAGCCTAGACTTAAATGAAATGTGTATAACAGCCTCTGAAAGATGTTAATTACACCACAGGTTATGTGTGACTTCAAACGTGGCTCTCGCGAAGTGCCGCGCTTTATCTGTGTTTGCGTTCAGCCGAGACACCCGGCCACGCATCGAATGCGTGCAAGAAACCTCTAAAACTGACTGTCTAAAGAGTATAAGTACCGCAGTTCATCTAACAAGAACCTTCGTTACAAATATACCTATAGGCCAAAGATATTTCACGAACCTACCCGAAACTGAGCAATATGTTGTCTTTAAGTATTAATAAGACAACCTACGTAGGTGAGTGTAGGCGTTCACTCTTAAAACGCAAAACTAAGAGGCAAACTGTAAACAGAGAGATAGACTCATAGACGTAGATAATCCGAACCTGTTATAAGTCATGGTAATCGTTTTTAATTGGTACGAGACCATAAGAATTTTGTCGATTATAAAAATAAGATAGTAATATACTTACTTCATTTAGATAATAATAGCTATTAATAACTAATATAATAATAGATCTTAATAACAATGTTTTACATCCACTACTATTAAACTAAATTACAGATATACGTAGATTAGGTATATATAGGCTGACTTGCAAATGCAAGTCACAGTATCAAATGATACTGTTTGAAAGCTTTGTCTCATTCATACTCTAAGGTATATTAATTGGGTTATTTCTCGACTTTGGAAGTAACGATTGTTATGTTTGAAAATATTTGGGCGCCATTGATTTTAATTTTCGTTAGCTTAGAAATTTCGTTTGTTAGCATTTTCCGGGAAATTACTCCAGTCTTTGGAGTGTAATAATGGAATCTGTGATACTCACCCAACCAGTTAATCTTGCTGACGATATATTTATGTGGAAGAAAAAGGCTTTACAACAAAATTTATAACTAGGTACCTAGTTATAAAAATGTTAACATCGAAATAGTTCACAACAATAAAATAAATATAACAAGGAAATATTATAAGTTCGACACGAATATACTATTCTAATGGTTCCAATATTGCCAGATGATTAAATACAGGTTCTGAAATTCGCAGATACGTGGTTAGCTCAGACTTGGCAAGCGTAGACGACATGAGGGTAGCGTCGGCAGCGAACAAATATAATTTGCATCCAGTATTCTATGAAGTATTATGGAGGCACCGAACTATGCTGTAGTTGTCGTCAAGAAAGGAAACCAGTACAACACTTAAGGGGGTATAGGTCCTTACCTATACCCCCTTAAGTCTTCGTATAGATTTGGACATGATTCCTTAATCATGTCCAAATCTATACGAAAAAAATTTATATGTATTTTTTCGTGTTTGCGGTGTATGTACCTATGTATATCAGACCCAGAATTTGAGAGAACTAAGACACGACTAGAATTTAAGGTATTCTAATAAACTTGGAAAAAATTAAAAAAACATACTTATATGGACTTATTTATACACTACAGTTTACAGGTAGCTTCAATATATTAATAGTTGATAGCCAAAATTACGCGTCGAACTAAGAACTCCTTTCTAGAATCGCTTAATAAATACGATGTTTGTATATTATGTAACTATGTAGTCTGACAAGATAATTAACCGAAGACAACAGTACAAACAACATTCTCTTTCCAAGTATTATCTGTACTAGGTATACTATAAAAGTAGATAACTACATGTACATGGAACAAATATATCGATGGGACGACAGAAGACATACATCCACTCGAATACACCAAATAATTACTGTTATTGTGCTCGTTCCAATAAAATATCCTACTTGGCGACATCCCAATATGAACGAATCAAAGTTGCTTCTATTTTGGTATTTACGTTAAATTATCTTATTTTGCTGGATCCTCACTATTTAAAATTTTTCTTTGATCTATATTTATAATTATGTTTCTACTAGATGTTATTAAGTAAATATATAAAACTTTGTAGATATTGGACTCTATGGTGCAAGGAGCAAGGTGCTTTACAGCCAATAGTAGGTGAAAGGGTGCGAATTTCTATCAGCTTCATTGTTTATCAACCTGTTTTCGGACGGTAGGTACTTTTGCTGAGTGATGATCTTATGATGCAAAAAGTCCGATAAATGAGCTATGAGCTGTGGGACAAAATAAACCAATAGATTTATCATATCTAAAAAAAATAAGCATTGATTGATATATTATATCAGCTGCATTTTAACTTTATGAGGCAGGTAATAAATACAATATATATATCATGTTGAGCTTATTATAGTAGGTACATTTTCCTTGACATACTTATAAAGAAAGTATTGTGCTGTTGTAGCGCATCAAAAAATTGGGTGATTACTTCTCGGGAGGCTCCTGTTTGCCGGGAGTTGACAAGCTGGAGAACAATCCCAAAGGTACGGTATAACGATATAATCATTACGTACATAAACATATCGCTCGCTTTTTTCATGTAACAAGGCGTTTCTAGAAACTACCTACGCGCCATAAACATTTTCATGTAAAATTACGCCAAGACTCGCACTGTCAAAAGAGCCAAGCTTCTGCTTGGCTCTACATAAGATCTGATCAACTTAAAAGGGTGTGTAGAGTCAGAAGACTCTACACACTCTTACTCCAGACGGCCTAACTTCACAAACTCTACACCTTAGTCAAAATAATGGTCATGGCCAGTGACAAAAACTAGAAAAGAACATTAATGACACATTAATATAGTAGTAATCCTACAAGATAATTAGTAGATACTTCTAACACAGAATCGTGCTGACGAAAAGTGTAACTTGTTTCATTTCTGCTTCAGTAACCTATTTTATGTAGGTACCTACATACTAAAAATCATTCATAGGTACGATGCAAATCTTCCTAGAAGACGAATATTTAATTAACTAGTCGATTAATGATTTATTAATGGACAAATACCAAAAGTAGTTATATTATACCAGTTTGATTACAATTGCATAAACAGTTGAAATTACTTATTTCATGTTACATATAATTTAAATTAATTTCATAATTGTAATTTCTGAACACACATTTTGGCATGCTTCATGTAGAAGAAGACGGAATTTACAATGTAGATTTATTTTACATAGAGTAAACTGAATGTAGACCTTAATATTTATACCAAATGAGTAGGATTTCAGGCGATGACGTATCAAAACTTAAGAAGCAGTGTTTAGGCGACCGCATTCCCTGGAACTGTCTCCAAAAAGTTAACCGTGATGTGACAAGTAATTTCCTTCATGCGACTCACTTCTTCAGTACCTACCTACCATAACTAAGTAGGCACAGTAGGTAGTTACAGTCTTGCAAGAATTTTACGACCTCAACAGACGATTAACTATTATGTCACCGACTTGTTTCACAATTTTATGGTTTTAGCGATGCTACTGGATTTTTCTGAACATTATGGGATCGAACATCATCGCTTGGCAAACTTTAAAATATATTTTTTTATTTATCAAATGCCAAATATTACCTATGTAGGTACTTACTTACACAATATTCACTTGCTGTCGCCTGTTACGTGAATGAAACAGCACTTTGGTCCTACGCTCTAGTTTTTGGCCCTCAAATATAGAGCCTAAAAATAAGTAGATTAGCTTAATATGAATAAGTAGGTATTTGGTTTACTAATTCTAAAATTCTTATAGAAATCAGCGCAGACGGTTGTATAAGTAGGTTAACCTACAAAGATTTTAAGTCTACACATACAAGTAGGTAATTTTCCTTAAGTAGGGTAAATATAGTCCGCCATTTAGAGTAGCTAACGTAAATATAATCGATTATTATTCTCTAACGCTGTCGGGTGTTAAAGGTCAGCTAAGTAGGTACCTACTTGAGTAGATTAAATTTAAACTTTGTTTTCTTTATCGACATTCTGCAGGCGTAGCCTGACCCCGTAGGCAAGAATTTATGACGCCATAATCCATCAATAATTTTATTTTGAATCCAGTACATATCGGTGCCTATTTCCATTAACCGGGTACAAGTCCAAGCTCCGATCTCATCATCATCATAGAAGTCCATTGCTGAAAATGCCTTTTCTAAAGATTGCCACGACGGCCGCTTCTGCACCACCCGCATTCAGCGGATTCCAGCGACCTTTACCAGGCCATCGGTCCACCAACCTCCGAAGATTTTATAGAAAAACTAAATGGTATCACTTTTTTGACCTTGTAATTGAACCATAGGACATCACGCATCTTAACTACTAGACCAATTTAATTATATATATATATATATCAACCTATTGCCGTCCACTGCTAAACCTGCCTACCACAAAAAGCGCCAACCATCCCGAATCCCGGCGCAATTTAATGATATAACTTATATGTATAATATAATACTTCTATCATCAGGTGCAGATTTACTGCACCTGAAGATAGAAGTATTGAAGATAGAACTGCTCCTATGCCTGAACTGTGAGGCGACCTCACCAACTGCGCCACGTGCAACACGCGGTTTTAGTATTTACTGCTGACGTGACCTTCTTGTCTAGAGTGGATCGTTAGACTTCACATCACATAAGTAAGAGTAAATATCTCTCTTAGCACAGGTTTCCTTAACCTTTTTAGGTGAGTGATATAATGATCAATACAATTATGATTTTACAAAAGCCTCACTTCAAACTAGAGACGTTTAACTTATATATTAGTTTTAACTGTTCCACTTAAAACCACCAACCCAAGGCAATGTACTTCTGAAACGGCGAAGGAAACCTGCAGTCCTGATAGATGTTCTCGATGGCGTGAGAAGTCTACCCGTACTAGGCTATAGTGTGGTAGACAGCCTAATCCGTCTCAAAATGAAAGGAGACCCGTGCCGATGATGTACACCACCCAAACAATGTTCTAAACATCAGAACATGTTGCCATGAAATATAAGAGAAAAGCATAAACAGTGATGTTCCATTTCATAACAAAGATTACCGATAAAACAAACACTTAAGCATGCTATTGTTTCAGCATGTTACTCAGAAATTGCACTTTGAAGAATTCATGGTGGCATTTCGTCATTGAGATGTCACCTCAGTGTACAAAACTTATTTAGGGATAAATATATGTATGTATGTATGTACATATATAGCGTACCTACATTATATGTTACACATGTCACTGCTATCCTACTCATTATATTAAACAAGTTACAGTAGGTAGTGGAATAATTTTAATAAAGACAAGACGATAAGGTCTCAAAAACAACTCGGATTTTTTTTAAATTTTATTAAATCACTTACAATGACAATAAATAAATAATACTCAACAATTTAAATTTTCATTCGTTTTATTTAGGTCCTAATGAGAAGTAATTATAACGCAGCAAGAAGAACTGTGATAGCCACGGAGAGACCTAGCATGGCATATCCTGAAGCATAAACCTCCTTGATTGTCAGACCCTTTGCCATATCCCAGAGGAGATGCCTGATTCCATTAGCAAAGTGGTAACCAACAGGTGCAGCAAGAAGAAACTTTGCCAGGAATATGGTAGCCGGTGACAAATTCAGCCCTTCGATGATGGCAATGTAGTGTGAAATGTCATGTGGTAACGCCACAGCTCCGATACCCAGCACTCCAAAGTACCCCGATAGGATCATTCCTAAAACAACAATTACAATCTGTTATGTTTAAATAGACGTCCTTACGTAAGCTATCAAATCTGAGAACATTGATGTTTTAAGGATGATTCAACAGTACAAAATATTAATATTTTTATGTGAAAGAATATATTTCGGAATACCTTACTTTTGTTAATCAAAAAATTTCACTGTCATTACTAAGCACTTCTCGGTGCCCTTCACATAATAAAAAAACAAGGTACAAAACTTTTTTTTGTTTTATTAGACATAATACCAATATTATTAATTAAAATTATAATAAAGAGGGCAAACCATTACTTTTAAATTGGGAGTAAGCAATGATAGTCGAAATACAGCCAAAGCTTAGTTTGACTACAGATAGTTAATTCATTTTATAAAAAAGAAAACAATGTAGCCTTTAAAATTTGTCAAACTGGTACGGATCTTCATAGGAAAATTACAGCAATTATTATTATTATTAATGTACATAAGCATGGGACCATCAACCATATAAATTATAATTCAGTTTGATAAGTGAGGTGACACTATTAGAATCAATTTTTTTCCTGGAATTTTCTGCACTGAACACAATCCCACCTGATGGTAAGTGATGATTTAGTCGAAGAAGTAGCATGCTAACCTAAAAAATGCCTATTCACTTGTGATTTGAAGACCCTTAAACTGTAGTCATCAGGAAATATAATAAAATTTAAAAGTACTCAAACACCAACCACGCACTAATCAAATTAACACTCGACTTTTGTACTCAAATCACTTTAATGTTTCGAGAGGCTGTTTGTTTAAATACTAGATAAGACAATCTACAAAAACTGCTGAGATATGCCAACCATCAATTAGGAACAGATTGAAAAACGTACCTGAAGCTCTATGGGTGATGGACAACATGCTGGTCAGCTGTACGGAGTAGATGGTGAGATGTGGGGACATGGGCCGGTTAAGACGTGCGTTCTTGTCATCATGGTGTTCTAACTTAGGCTCTTCATATTTCTTGTACACGATTTTTGGAACTGCTGCCGCTTGAGCGTAGTTCGCTGGTCCCAACACAGTCGGGATCTTATTCAGACTCGCTAAGATAGACCTGCTCCCCAATCTGTAACATGTATGTGGCATTAATACATGCTATTAATTTTCCATTACAGAAATACGGTAATACCTTGGCTGTCAATGAACACCAACCTAACCCTTATTACATAATTTGTCAACATACCTTGTACAGCTGAAGAGTGCCATTATTTATTCGCAACAAATTTATTTAACACTTTCGTAGGCTTCTGTAAAGATAATAAAATCAATAGTAAAGACCAAAAAGTATATTTCACAAAAAACACAAACAAATTTCGCTCACCACTGAGTCTGACGATTTGAGCGAATGACAATTTAACTTTGACAGTTTTTTTGTGACGGCTAATACTAAAGAAAAAAACAAACGTTCCATTATACTTAAAGCAAAATATATTGGGTAATAGTTTAAAACCTAATAAAAATGTTTTATGAATGAAGTACATTTATTTTATTCATATTTCTTTCATAATAGCAATTTTGTTTAATCTATATTTAATTTATAATTTAAAACAACAACATAATAACAAATAAATCTACGATCTAAGAACGTTGAAAGAATCGTAAATGTCATACTCGTCGGAAAACTCGTCTGATAGGTAAGCGAAAATTATTTTCCTTGTGATGTTTTTGATATGAGATGAATAGTTTGCACAAAATTCAAATTCAACCTGAGAAGTGGTTGTGTGCTCTTTGCTTTACTTCAATAGAACTCCGCTGCCATTAAATGTTACGCATTTTGGTTTTATCAGCCCTGTCAGCTTCTTTGAGAAGCACTTACGTTACGACAACTGGAATAATGAGTGCTGCTAAAGCTATGGACTTCGAAGTATTTGGCCGGGTTCAAGGAGTATTTTTCCGAAAGGTATCTTCTTTTTAACCCTATATTACAATACTTTAGCGTCTTATATTGGTACCGAAATGAATCCTAGCAAAGTGCATAGGTACATAATTTTCTAAAAATAATTGAAAGACGCTTCACAATAAATGGGGCTATCTATTACACTACCACATTATAACATATAGAAGTTGATAGAAGATTTCCCGTATTTATTTAACAATTTCATTAAAATTCCTTTAGTAACAAACATTTAAATTATGGCAAATCAATTATTATTTGTCAATAGTTCAGTTTATTATTTGTATCAGTTAAATACCTGCTAAGTATTATTTGTTTGCAACAATAGGTATCTTTAGATTTGTAATATTTCACAGTGTTTCATAGAATATCCATTACATATATCTTTTTTAATAAACTTTTTAAACAAGCCAATTATTTCACCGGTACTGGTCATAGATGAAAGCTCTTGAGTTTTGAGGCCCAAACCCTCTGACCCCACAATAGATTCCAGCTGACAGGATTTAATGTATAATTTATATATTTATTTTTTTAATTAAGTCGTCTACTGGACTGGACTACTCTATGGGGCCCACAAGTATCTTCTTGCTATATTATGAGATCATCTTAGGAACACGGAACATAGCCAAGCACCCTAGCCTTGTGCAAGTAATCAGAATTCCACCTATCAACCATTCCTATGCAATAATCGCAAGGCCAGTTCTTCCCACTTATTGTGCTGCTGGGTACAGGTCTCCTCTCATTTTGAGGGAGACTAGACTGTAGTCTATTACACTTGCTTAGTGTGTCCATACATCATTTTGCCGTTAGAGCATGTGATAAATATGTAAATGTAACTTTGGAAAATCAATGGTGCATTACAGTCAATGGTTCAGACCACTCAGCTATCACAGCTCCTTTCTCAATAATTGACAATAAATTATTATTAAGTAATAAAAACATCTTTTTCAAGAAAGAAAAAAACTTATTAATCTCTGAATTACTTTAAAATCTATTTACTTGAAACTCTTTTGTTATGATGACATTTTATTTGAAGTTTCTGTCATAGTGCATTGCTTGGGTAATAGTTGAAACTGTAAATAAATTTGATAATTCTTGATTGCTCATTGGTGAAGACAGTTTTTATTTAAGATTTATACAGACTTCACAGATGCAATCTGTGGATTTTGAAGTATTTGGAGTTGTACAGGGTGTTAACTTTCGAATGGTACCAATATCCTCTATTCTAGTTTAAAGCTCTAAAAATATATCATGTTCTCTCTAACTGGTCTCTTCTCATATGAGACCCATGCCCTAGGATAATGATTGAGAGGATTATTCTGAAGTATGCAGACCCTTAGAAAAAATAATAATTATAAATAATTAAGATTTCATTAAAGATCTTTCAGTGATCCATAATATCTTAATTTTAATTGTTAATATTTTGTTATAATTATGTTGTTATTTGTATTGTTAATAACTCATTAACAATACCAATATCAAACAACAGTAACTGTTGTTATTTTTTTGCTATCAATTATATGAAACGAAAATTCAAATAAAAATACATAAAATAACATGTAACAACCTAATAGCTGATAAGAATAACTAGTTTTAGATCATAAAATTATCAAAACCATAAACTGTTTATATAATTCTTGCTATTAAAATGAAAATAAAACTTGCCCCAATAAACTGCATAATGATTACGAAACAAAATTCTTTTCTCACTTCATCATCAACCTATTTTTCTCCCACTGTTGGGCACAGGTCTCCGCCCATTTGAGAGGGATTAAGCTATAGTCCACCACGCTAGCCTAGTGTGGGATTGCAGACTTCACACGCCATCGAGAGAACATCTCTCAAGCATGCAGTTTTCCTCACGATGTTTTCCTCCACCATTTAAACATGTGATAATTACGCACATAACTTCCGAGATTATCCTGCCTATATTATAAATAAACACTGTTTGTTTGTTTGTTACTCCTTCACACAAAAACCTCTTAACGGATTAACACATAGGCTACTTTTTTATCTATACAATGTGGAGATGACAATATGACTTTAAATGAAAACACTGGCAATACTGGTTTATAGAAACATTTGTAAACTATCAAATAAATCCGAACATGGAAATTAAAAAAAAAAAAATTTTCTTACAAACTAAATAGCTTAAAACTGCAAACAAAATAAAACACCATTTATAAAAATGGTACACTGACCTGCGATAAGAATGGCAACGCAGCTTGGTTTCATTCATGTTAAAGCTGTGGCCGACGCAGCGACGTAATGTTTGGCGCCATTATTCTTATTGTTATTAATGCTCAATTACACAAATCAAATCACAGAATATTAACCAAATAGTCGGGCATCATTCACCCGCGAGTTATTCACTGATCAATTTATTATTCACAATCACTTTTCGATCACATAATTATGTCGCCAGTCATTAAATTTTTTTATTTTCAATATGTCCGCCGTGTTCTTGAATACACAAACTACACCGACGTATAATGTTATTTCTCACTCTTGATAATAGGTCTCACGGTATGTCCGTACAGCTAAAGCGGCATTACCGTGACACTCCCCATAAATTAAAATCATATCAGTGTACTCCGAAGCGGTATAATTGTAACGAGGCATGATTATTTAATAATAAAACCTTGAAACACCAAGTATTAAGCGTCTAATTTCGCAAAGTTCACTTAGCTATTTAACTAAGTACCTATAATACGTTTATGTGTCCTGTCACTATTAAAACAAAGCGTCAAATTTCGCACAACACAACACAACACAACAACAAAGATACGATAACACTCGCGCGGCGACTTCAAACGGGCGCGGGCGCATCCGAAATTCCAGAGAAAATAAAATGCGTCACAGGCAGTAAGGACGTCCGGTGACACACTGACCGCGTAACCTAGACACGTCGACAAGTAAGCAAAGAGGAAACAAGCAAACTTACCTATCTCTTTCGCACATACATATTTTCTTATCTAGCTGTGATGACACGCTTTATGACTCTTATGGCTCGGGCATAAAGTATAATTTGCATTGAGAAAATAAATTTGATAGAAAAGGCGTAGGTTTTTAAAGTGGCGAGCTGGCAACGTAAGTCGTTAACCTGTCGCGTGCTCTCCTGTTTACAAAACATCATGTCGAAAATACTTAAAATGAAAAATAATGTCCTGTGGCTAAACTACTGGATATATTCATTTGATTTTTTGTGTGACGGTTGGGAATATCATGACTTATACGAAGTTTCATTTATGATCATATTGTCCTCCCCACATTGTATACCATCACCACCAGAAATTCAGAAGGAAAGGGAATCTGGCCACACAGCAGATCTCAAGATGGATTTTTGAAAAATTTAAGATTCTGACGAATTGAGAACCTCCTCCTTTTTGAAGTCGGTTAAAAAGGATCACGCTATAGTCCACCACGCTAACCGAATGTGGTCTTGTAGACTTCACACGCCATCGAGAAAATCTCTCAGGGGTGCTGGTTTCCTCACTATGTTTTGCTTCACCGTTAGAGCATGTGATAAATACGCATATAATTTCTAAGAAACGAAAAGTCAGTCCAGGCAGCTGTCAGTGAATGGAGGAAAAGAGCCGAAGATTGAGCTCTGTGGCGTTCACTAGGGGAGGCCTACGTCCAGCAGTGGACGAATATAGGCTGATGATGATGATGAAAAGTCAGTGTGTGTGCGTTCGTATCAAACTCGAGACCATTAATAGTAGTCTACTGGTCCACAGTTCTGAGTTCAAATTGAAGATATTTAGTCAGGATTAGCCCTTAAGCTATTTAAGCAATTGTTTATAGCATCCAGTCTAGGGGGGAACACGATCGGAGAATTAATACGGACAATCAAGATGTAGGGTGCTGGGCTAAAAAAAAGCTCAGCCCAGTTTTAAACTTGTCAGTGTTTTGGTAATTTATGTGGGATCAGCCCTTTCTTTACGCCACCACCCAAGATTTGCGTAAGGCATCCAGTTATCTTAATCCGGCACTGTATTTAAATACCAATATAATAATAATAAAACTGTTTTTATAAATGTTTGATTGTCAACAGTATACCAAGGAACAAGCGGATAAGCTTGGTCTTCGTGGTTGGTGCAAGAACACGTCTCAAGGCACCGTCCTCGGCCACATGCAGGGCCCAACTGACAAAGTGGAGACCATGTAAGTTTATTCCTAAATCCTGACTATGTATCTGTGCTGCTCTAAAGTCATTTGCAATTGTCACGTGAGTCGTAAGTCACGCAAGTCTGGTTGAAAACCAACGCCAGGCTATCTGTCTGGTATATGCTGAACCAGGACCTTTTCAGCGCAGTCGTGGGGCACACGCGTTTTACCTATTTATTTTGTTAATAAGTAAATGTTTTTCTTTCTTTCAATGTTAGTGCTATCTCACTCACTGTCGTATGCCCCTGTTTGTAACTGCGCTGCCGTTTGGACAGTCACAAACTACAGACACTTTTAAATTATTTATTGGGACAGTAGAAAATCTTTATTTTAGACAGATTTTTATCCTGAACTTCCGAAGCCTTCGATCGGAAATTATTAAAAGAACAATGGCGAATTTCCATATAAACTCGTCTACCGTTAAAAAAATATAAAGGCTGAGTTCCTAAAAAAATGTCTAAGAGAGTACTGACGACTATAGTAAGGAATTAAACTTATTCTAGTTTCGCTATTTAGTAACGACTTCATTTTAATATCAAGTTACAACCGTTAATAGTAAAGATTTAATCTCACTCTTTGAAAAATATATTTTATTCTTTATACAGTGAAACCTGGTTAAGTGGGATATCAAGGGACCTGCAAATTTGTTTCACTTATAGAGGTATTCCACTTACCCAGTGTCTCAGATATCCACGTATAAATAAATATCTGGCTCATTTACAGAGGCTTCACGTAGTGATAGCGATGTAAGCCTACGTTTCGTCATTTTTCAAATAAACATAGGCATATCATAGTAAAGCAAAACTAAATTTGAAGGTCATTGAGGCTCAAAATTACTTACGTAGTTAACTGCGGACAGAATAAGAATATGTAAGTAAACAAATAAAACGATTTTATCTCAGTTACAGTGGTTAATGCATATAAAATTCACTCGCTGTCTCAGTTATAGACGTAACTATGACCACAAATCGAAAGAACGAATCTCAGATATAGAGGTTTCCTTCGTCCCACTAGCAGAGGTAATTCAGTGCCTAAGTGTTGGGATCTCAGCATGAGTTCCAGTTATGGAGGTTTCTCACTTATCCAGGTCCCACTTATCCAAGTTTCACTGTATTTCTTTTTCTTATATGTTCACACGAAATTTGAGAGATTTCCACAGGCTATTAATACCGTTTAGTTTTCATTTTGATTGCCACCAATATATGGGAACTATTAAAAAGAAGAGCGATTGATCAAGACTTTGATAATCGGCCAACCCAAATATGATCCACTATCATCTTAATTAAAATTACGTCGGCTAAAAAATAATAGTAGATTTGAAATATAACTACATTTTACGGATTTTATCGCGGTATATTGATATTTTAAACCCGACGTTTACGTTTATAGAAAATAACTGAAACAATATTGTGTATGTCTCTCGAAGCACAAAAATATCGCATTCCATTTATTTCGCCGGCCAAAATGTAGATTGTAAGAGAGAAATTTCGAAAAAAAAATGCAATTAAGAATTTTCTCGGCACCCTGCTGCGAATCTCATTTACGTACTAACCACGTCGAAACGAGTTTATCCAAAATAGACAGTCAGACAAGACAAGGTATACGTTTTAATTACAATACACGCTGTAGGTACTTATATCTTGTTACAATAACATCTAAAACCTATAAACTCGCAACGAATACGAACGATTCATTACGCTTGCTAGACCAGTATGCAAATTAAAAAAGTCCTCGAAGCTATGTAATTAGTTTTCCTCGTAATTTATCTCGGAATTCTCCACTGTCTTTGCAGGATGCATTGGCTGAAAACCACAGGAAGCCCTAGCAGTAAAATAGAAAAATGCGAATTTAGAAATCAAGCGGATATCGAAGAATTTACTTTTGAGGAATTTGACATCCGCCGCGATGACTGAGTGATGATAATCCTTTTAAGCCTTTTAAGCACATGATTTCCGTATGCCTAAGCCTAATGTGATATTGGAAGTATTAAACTTTTGACTGTAACATGGTATTAATAATTATTCGCTCCAAAGTTGCAACACACACGGGACCTAACCGCAACCCTGAAATATGTTACATTTAAACCACAACATCCACACATTTAAATTATTAAAGTTTATTAATTATGCCGTGTACAACATGGCGTTGGAACAAAAACTCGACAGGAATTTTTAATTACGTTTAGCTCTCGCGTCATCCTCCACCCCGCAAAAGCGCAGAAAACAAAGGCCTATCTCCCGAGACCGTAATAAAAGGTCTCCACTCACTCATTACCTACTCTAGTAATCAGTAAAAACTCTTAGCTCGCGGAAAATTCTATTTCATCCGAGCTGGTGTGACGCTGGGAAAATCGAATCTCATATTCTCTAAAAGAAAAATGGCCAAACATCTACATTTTGTCACCACAATAAATCAAATTTAGTACACGTTAAACAATAGGAGTGATGTATATATTTGCAAAGATAACAAGGAGTCAACGCTCTATTTTATTCTGCTGTATACTTGATTTGTCTCAGTATCGACTCACAAAAATAGCTGGGAACTCGAGGGAACCTACAGGTGGTTTTGTTTTATAGTTTCAAGTATTTCTGTTTAATCGAGTTATTTTCGTAATAGCTACAGGTAAAATTGAAATGTGAAAATGTGTCGCTCAGGGAGGTAAGCTTATAATTTCACGTCATGCTCGAGAAGTGAGAAAAAGTATTAAAAATAACGAGCTAGGGTCGCTGGTTGAATGAAAAAGTTTCTCCTGAAATATGTGCCTCGGGACTCATCCCATTAACGCCTGAAAGACTTTCAAGGTTTATGTTCTGTTGGATTTTATACGATCAACATTTACTTAAGCTTGTCTGATGTCTGTCAATATTTTAAGAGTTTGCTATTGAATCTACAAACACAAGACGAATTCGCGTGAAACGTTGCTTGGCCATCATACGTACCTACCAAATCGAATAACAATAACCCAATTTATTAAGTTCATAAAGTAGCAAAGTAAATATTACATTCCGCAAAATCAAAGAATTATATACCATATGTTAGCTAACAATAGACGCCGACCTTGAAGGCTTTTACGAAGGAGGTTTCCCTCGAAAGGGTAGGAAATAATTACGTTCGAGTCAGTAACCCGGGCGTGCGTTATTGATGGGCTCGCGCGGCGGCGCCGAGACGCGCGGTAAGTGGGTCAGGGAGGAGCGAGGGACGCGCAGTCGCTCCGACACTGCGCCCTCAACCCTCAGCCATGGCGGACGCGCCGCCTGAAGTTCTCGAGCTTAACGTCGGTGGCGTGCACTACGCCACGACACGCGACACGCTTCTGCGCGAGCCCGACTCGCTGCCCGCCGTCGCGCTGCAGGATGTCGACCATCCGCGCGACGCGCGCGGACGTATATTCTTTGATCGCGACGGAGTCCTCTTCCGCTATGTTTTGGATTACCTCCGAGACGGCGGGCTCGCTCTTCCGGAGTGCTTCAGGGAACACAAACGATTGGCACGAGAAGCGAAGCACTACAGACTACCTGGATTAGAAACCGCTGTCCGAGATGCCGATCCTCGTCCGCCTAATCGCGAGAAAGGGTGCATCACCGTCGGCTACCGAGGCAGCTTTGCGTTCGGCCGCGACGGACTTGCCGATGTTAAGTTTCGAAAGTTATCGCGTATCCTCGTCTGTGGGAAGGTGAACCTCTGCCGGGACGTGTTTGGAGAAACCTTGAACGAGTCCCGAGATCCAGACCACGGACTTGCTGACAGGTACACGTCTCGTTTCTTCCTAAAGCATTCGTTCATTGAGCAAGCTTTCGACATGCTACAAGAGAACGGTTTCAAGTTGACTGCTAGTTGTGGCAGCGGCACCGCAGGCGGAGCTGCCGAGCTTAAACCTGGAGTGGATTCGGAAGAAAATCGTTGGAACCACTACAACGAATTTGTTTTCACGCGTGAGTAAGTCGTGCGTTCGTTCGGAATGTGATAATCATCAGCTGTTGATCGGAGTGATGCTTAATAATATTTAAATCGTTAGATGAATATTAGAGAGCATTAAGTTCTTAATGTATCTCTCTTATATCCAGAAATAGAAGTAATGTAATTTCGAAGTCTTGTTAGTCGTTCGCAATATTTGCGTAACCTGATAACGCTTAAAATAAACGTTTCTCGTCATGCTTTCTGATCACCTTAAATGATCGACAAGCAACGACGATGTTAGATATCTGTAATAATTGCGATGGAGCAATATGCAAGAGTTCAAGCTAAGAAAATGTTTAAATATTATGTAGATAATGAAACTAAATTGTAATCGTGCAACAAATAGGTAGTGTTTAATGTAAAATATAAAATAGTAGTAAAATACCTCCTTTAGGTCTAATTTCGTGTACTGTACCTATTTCTATCAAGTTTTTCAAATTATTTTATAATCTATTTATATTATAAATCAATGTTTAATAATGTATTTTGAAAATACTGCGTGGGCCATCGTTTTGATAAAAAAATATGCCAAATTATGATATAGCCATTATGTATAACGAAATTTTGATATTTGTAGCTTTGAGTTACGACATCATTTGTTGAATGTTATATTATTTACGCCCGGGTACCATTGTACCTGGTGATGTGTTGTGAATGTGATGCGTTTTCCCTTCTCGTCATGTAGTATTAAGAAAATTGGATTTTAAATATGTAGTATGTATTGCAAAATGAGCGCGTGTGAAATGTACCTTAAAAAATAGTATGTTAATAGTTGAAAATAGTCACAAACTCGAGAGAATATAAGAATCTAGGGAGATTTTACGTGGAACTTTATATAAAAAGTTAAACGACGCAATTATGACTTGAGTATCTAAACTGCTCGCAGTTAAACTTCGCGGTTAATGTTGTCGCCGAACGACACAGTTTTGATCGTTAGCATATGAATATTTAAACCAACCAGTTTTTCAATTTTCAATATTTTTGTGGAGCAATCTCGTCATTGTACGGAGTTAAGCGATCGCAGCCATATCATTAGATTACCTAGATATTTTAAGCTGAACTTCCATAGTTATCTTCCTGCTTAAACATAATAGGTAGTTATATTCTGTAGCCAAATACCTCAAATGTGGTTTTAAGGGGAAAGCGCCATTAGATTATTTGAATGGTAATATATTTTTATTATTTAGAATTTCATTAAAATCTTGTATTGTTATTTTTTCCATATAAGTACACAAATCTTAATAATATTTTGAGTTTTTTTTAATGACATAAAAAAATGAAATACCCTTACCGAAAATAACACTCAATAATTTCTATTACCTATATCAAATATTGATGATGATGATATCAAATATTGAGTGTTACTTTCGGTATGTATAAAGATATGTACATATTTTTTAAAACAGTGGTTGAGTTTTGATATTAGATCTTCTTTACGTTACAATTTAAAATCGCGGATTTCCACCTGTTTAAAAACTCGCATATTGTACCAAAAAGTCTGTTTGGATTCCCTGTGTGCTAAATCCAAAGAGGTACCAGTAATTCCGAAGATTACTTGTAATATGTGTCAGCATAAAGCCGTTGAATAAGCGCTTGAATATTTTATATGTAAGTACCTAGTCGCCATTATTATAATCAGCTGTTTGTGACAGTTCATTTTCTTTCTTTCCTTACTGTTCAAAAGCTTCTTACGTTAATTTTTAAAATATTTTTATATACTCTTCGAAACGCATTTTTATTAACGAATATAATGTGATTTTATAAATTACTTACAATGGTTATGTACAAGTTTAAATTAAATTTATACTTCATTAAATTGCCTTAAATAATATATACTGTAATACGCAAAACATTTTTTTTTCATAATTATTAGTTGTATTTATTACTAAAGATTTCTTATTAATATTGTAAGTAAACATATATTTTTATCAATAATCGTAAATGTAACCGAAATCAATATAAGTAGAGTAATGTACCAAGTTATGTTAGAAATAAATATTTGTTGTGTTTAGAACAATTAGTCAAATGTTAGATACAATGTTATATTATACATTGAGATATTATGTGCCTCTCTATTAGAGACGACTACGACAAAACTCCATTATCGGTGTAAAAAACACCTTCCGTGCTTTTTGGCTACACATAATCACGAGATATATCTGGATTTGTAATTAAAGCTAACGGCACATTAATATACACGAAAATTTGTCCTTTTGGCGCCATTTACTAAATTTGTGAACATTTTTCCAGATGTGATTGCTCTAGTGCGGATAGTACTTAATATCTCAATGATAAAATATTATTTATTTAATGTTTTAATCTCTAGAATCTTATAATGGATACTTTGAGCATCCGTTGTGATCGTTATTACCTTTAATTTGGTATCTCCTAGTTGTTTGTCTGGAGAAAAAAAAACAGCGTTGGACCTGGACTCGATAACTATTGTAGGGTTTCTAAAAGAATAGTTTTGAGAATAAATTTAGGTAAAAAAAGTATGTATCTTTTATTTGTAATCCTTCATGTAACGATTTTCAATAAAACATTTTAGCTGTGTAAATATGTTTGTGGATTTGATCAATTCATCGTTGACATTTACTTGTTACAAGTTACAAGTACAAGTAAATATCACACAAACTGTGTTAAATCAAGATAAATTTCTGCCTCGACAAGTCATATTTAAGGCCCATGTAAATTTATTCAGATTTAAGGCTTCAAGAGCGAGACGTGACTGTTTTAAATACGTGGATATATCCAGAAGCCTTGTACCTTCAAGATTTGATAGTCGAGAAATGTGGCCTAAGTGTTACGTCGAATGACGACTCGGCATTCACAAAACACGGTTTTACTGCACAAGTGAAGTAATGATACGAAATTGGCTAATTTGTTATTATCATCACACAGACATGAAATCATTAGATAGCTTATTTTAACTAAAAAGTTGTTAGTTTTCAAAATTAATTTATAGGTATCTTCGTTTATAATTATCGTACTCGTTCTGCTTTCCCTCGACGGAAAAAGGCGTGAACGTATGTATGTATATAAATATTACATACATTGTGAGAGAGATAGATGTTCTTCTGACATACGCGAGTCCAAACAGCACTTAGCCGTTTTTTTTGCCTTTTGGTACCTACAATTGCTCACGTAGAACAAAAAAGAAATATCACCATCGGAACCCTTCTCTGTCCGTATGTCAAATGACTCAGGGCTTACACAATATACCTACATTATATTTCTTCTATACATCTCTCCGGGCAAAAAGGCCGTAACATAATTTCTCTGGTCGCCGTCGACGGCAACCCTAAATAGGTCTATTTGTTTTATAAAACGCTATACATCAACCTGTTTCTTGTCTGGTCTAGTGCCAGACAGTTCGAAACATTTTTCAATGTTGCACCGAATAATACTAACTGTAAATTGAATAATAACAAGGTAAAAATAACAAGCACAAATAGATACTTCGTTATGATGGAGTGCATAAAATTAATTAAAACACTGAGCGATGTTCGAATAATTACTTTGTAACACTTAGGTTTAATTAAATGGTTCTCCTCAAGGGATTTGTACTGCGAGGGCTTTTCCCTTTAGATCTTAGTATAAAATCTCTCACTGTTATTTTCTGGATGGTTGGATGGATCTAGATACTACTTCACAAAGGTTGTCAGGCGAAGGACATTGCAAAACCTTGCAATGACCTTGGCCACACAGTTTTGGGATGCTTTAAAAATGGATAGCCCCTTTTTAAAGTGCCTCTTTAAATCCTTTATACGCCGTATTTAATATTTAATTTTGTATCTAGTATTTTTAGGTGTCCATGAGAATATTAGTTCGTATATTCACCATGATACAGAAAAAGCGTGTGATACATGGAAAATAAAACGAAAAATATTCAGACCTTTAAATCCTTGCTGCACAAAAATGTTATCAATGTTGTTAGTGTTGATATTCAGTTGTAACAATTTTATAAAGTGATGAAGGAACATGAAATGGCAGTGATCACGCGATCCTCACGTGGTTTAGGTACTTTCAGTTAGCTTACATAATTCATAATACAATTAAACGCCTGTTGCTTCACCAAAGGGAGCACAACTTTATTATTTACTAAAAAAGGTCTTTTTAAATATACAGTTTTCTGTTCCGTCTATTATGACCATCTTTATTACACGTACAGTGCAATGAATTATTTACTCTATAACAGCTTTGCCAGAGTCTATTTTAATATTGACATTCTATGTATCATCATCGACCGATTTACTTGTGGCTACTGTCCCCTCTAAAATAAGTACCTACATTCAAGTTTTAGTCTTAATCCTTTTTCCTGTACCATTAATAACATTGAAACGCACGAGATTCAAATGGAGTGATAAGGTTTTTACAGGGTCGGCGACGCCCTGCCGGGGTTGTGGTGCATGTTTTTGCGAATCCCATGGCCCCGGCAATAGGGTTGGTGGCGTTGACTGGTGCGGTTATTTAGTTGGTAAACGCTGAAGCGGAGTCCGATACACCCTGTCGCCTAGGCGACGGGAAGGTCCGTAAAGGATTTTTCACGCGCGTTTGACACCTCTGGTGTTGCACACGTTCATAGGCTACGGTTACCGTTTACCATGAGGCGGGCGGTAAGCTTGTTTGCCACCCCTGTGGCATAAAAAGATTCCAGAAAACACGAAGCAAATCATGATAATATCATCATCATTATCATCAGCCTATATTCGTCCACTGCTTGACGTAGGCCTCCCCTAGTGAACGCCACAGAGCTCGATAATCAGCTCTTCTCATCCAGTTGCTGCCAGCTGGCTTTCGCAAGTCGTCGCTCCACCTGGCCGGCTGTCGTCCTACGTCTATAAGATAATATCATAAGGCATAGGTATTCTGGCTAAGCTTTTTTTAGACCTTTTAAAATCTTTGTAAAATTTCCAGTGTATAATAAAAATCATTCTGCAGTAACATTTCATATCTTATTGTGATGCGATGTCGTGGAAAATGAATGCTGGGCCTGCATTGAGGCTAAACAAAGAGAGTCAACGGACAGCGATTGTATCTACATAATGCAAAGCAAACTGATTACTGGCCCATATTTATCGTGGACTACAGACTCACAATGGCTTATATTTGCATTGGACGTTGATACTTGACACATCTGTAGCTTCGAAGTGGAGCGGAGATATGATACAAGATGTCTATATAATCATTATGTAGGTAAACAGGTTTTTTAATAAATTAATTGTTTAAAGAAGCGACAGCTCTGGTGTTGCAAAGGTCTACATGTTACAATAACTGTTAAAGATAAAGATAAATTTATTTGTTGTAACATGAGTGGATTACAATACAGAAATATACATGCTGAAATATACATTGACCACCAGGCATTCCGTAAGCTATTTTGTGACCTCCGTAGTATATAAAAAAGTGTAACATTGTGCTATTAAAACCTTCATGAAAAAAAACGAAGCAATGATATGCGTAATCTTGTGATAAACCGTTTAGGCAGTACATAAGTTGTTTTTGTATGAGACGTTTATCCATGTAATATGTTACACA
Organism: Craniophora ligustri; assembly: GCA_905163465.1. Classification (NCBI taxonomy): domain Eukaryota; kingdom Metazoa; phylum Arthropoda; class Insecta; order Lepidoptera; family Noctuidae; genus Craniophora; species Craniophora ligustri. Next base: position 3,374,616 of record LR990963.1, read on the forward strand.
AGAGTATCTTCCCATACCACTGTATTAAACAGATACCTTCTGTACTTATAAATTTGTAACATCTAGTATCTACTCGTGTCACTTATTTATACACAGAAGAGATTTACGGTTTAAAAAAAATAAATGCAACGTTACTCTTGTGATTTATTTCAGAATAACAACTTGCCTATACAGTACGCAGTAATGTAATTCCTTGAACCGAATAGTGTGGCAGTTCAATGCACAGTGAAAGATTTCCTGGAAAAATATTTCGGGATCTAGAGTAGAGGCAGACAGTGTTTATTTTATAGGTACACATTACCTCTTTTATAGTAACCTACTTACTTATAATTATAGAATTTGTAGTTTTTTTTTAATTGAATGCATTATCACTCTGCCAACAAGCACTAGGCTAGCATGGCACAAAACCCCGTGCCCAGCAGTGGGACAGTATCTAAATAGATTTACGATGATGATTATGAACGCATTTTGTCTCATGAAAAGCAAAAACAGAGTGTAGTATCGTTATAATAAATCATGAACCCTAAGTAAATACTTACTCTGTTGGTAACAGCCTTCAACCTTGTGTAGGAATTCTATCAAATTCTTAGGTACAAGGAGCAGATCGATGCAGAAAGGTAAGAACTGAATGTTGGTAAAATATGACAAGACGTCATGCAGCGGCGATAAGGTTTGATATAAATCAAGTGCAGTTCCTTTGCCGATTGTTGAATTAATGCGCGTAATGCAGACAATATGCCATACATACACGACATAATCATTATATGAATGTACGGAGCAATTTTGTTTGTAGTCAGCTGCAAGCATTACTCATAACAACACCCAAAAAGTTGAACGTAACTGAACGCGGTATGTTGATATTTTATCCCGACGTTTCGGATCCTGTACAGCATCTTTAGTCGCGGGCAAACTATAAAATCCTACCTACCTATAAAATCCGTAACAAGCAGTTTTATTTGAATGTCGAATATTCGTGTAAATGTGAGAAATTTATGCCCAAAAAGCCCTTTTCCTGAGTCTACCTATGTCTAGTTTTTTATTTATTAAATTATGGCGGTAAAAGTCTTCAAAGGTTATTTATAGGGATATAGATATAATACATGAGCCTGCAAGGTTCATTGGGCCATATCCCTTTGATCGTTAACGCTAGGGGAATGTTTATCCAAAATTATTACTGGTCGCGTTCCACCCTTGTAGAGTTTACCTCAGTTAGCGATTTCTGGCATATTTATGACCTGTAGAGGTCAAGTAATACAGACAATACAGTTTCTCAAGCCAATATTGTGCCGGTCGCTGTGAGGGATTAGGCTATAGTCCACAACTCTAGCCTGAGTAGACTATTGTGAGCTATAAAACATCACCCGCGAGAATAATTCTCAGGCGTGCAGATGCAATGCATTCCTCTCGCACATGACTACAGAAAACTCAGTGGTCCTTGGGATCGATCTTGACTTCCCAGTTCACTGGTTCGTGCCAGCCTAGCCGTCTAGGTTATCACAGCTTTCAGAAGGAATTTTGTCCTATTGTTCAAGTAGAATCATCAAAGTAGATATCTCCAATGAAAAATTGTTAAACTTACCTATGGTCGGATGTAGCGAAGGACTTCATGCAAGATAATGTAGTCTATTTTTATGGGCTTACTTTACAGTTGATAGTCAAAGAAATGGGAGTCTAACACGAATCCATACAATACAATGTTCCAATTTCAGACATTTTTGATATAGGTTGCCTAACCTAATGAATAGGTATTACTTTTTGTGTTCATTTTACTTGAATATCTATTTTACTAAGTAGATATTCAAATCCGTCATCTAAATATTCATGATTCCAAAAGAATGTGTCGTGAATATAACTCATAAAAATGTTTGATCATTATTTTTTATAAATAAATAGGTATGTAGATAGATCCGGATAAAAACTAACTCATTTATGTATATCGTGATAAATGTTACGGTTTTTAAAGTCTATTCAACAGAAAATATGCATTCTCAATGCAAAAGTTTTACGTCTCTCGCAATGTTTATGACTCTCGTTTTATTGCGAAACGGCTGTGGACGGCTAGTCTCAGGCAAATAGTTTCGTATTTATTGATATTGGAACTTGGCTCTTATCACGGTCAGACCTTCAGAGGTTGCGCTATTAGTTCTAAAAGATGAACTGGTACTGTAATATTGAAACTAGTTTACACGGGAAGGAATTCCAATGAAGTCCGATGATTATTCTGATGAAGGCAGGTATTATATGATAGCAAAATTAAAAGTAAGACAATCTAAAACTTTTAAGCAATGTTTTCTTTAAGTAAATCTAAAAACATCGTACGGAATTCTTTATACAGACCGAAGTTATTTTCCCAACGGCATGTGCACTTAGTCTGCTTTCCTTCAAAATACCCATGCGATAGATTATAGAATATAACCTTAGGAGAAGTAGGTACGTGGATTTTCTGGTATCGACTGATTATAAAGCATTTTTTATACAAACTTGTCACACAAAACTTAGATAAGTATATTATTCTCCTGAAGAATCACTCGTATCTAGTCAAATGCGAACTGTCCCAGAAAGCCTGAGTCTATCCTTTGCGTATAGGCTGCTCATTGCTGGTGCCAAATTGGTCGGTCCTACACTATATGCATCCATTCAACCAAAAATTGATTGGAGTAAGGGTATATCGGGATGTCGTATATACCAGAAGCCAGTCTAATGACACTTGAGAAAAAGCCCTTGGCCCTAGGTCAATTATGGACTCCGAAGAAACTGTGATTAATGGTAGGTATTTGAACTTAAATTACAACGGAAGGTAAGTAATCTCAGGAAAAAAAACCGTTACATTTCTTCTCAGGTAAGTAAGTTATCAAGTTTATGGTTTTAATTAAGTTAGTTCGGGCTTGATGCGACAGGTGTCTCTGTTATGTCAGTAGCTGTTTACGACATGAAAGTGTCAATAAAATGGACGGAAAACCCACATTGAAGATGTTCTCAACTTACGACTGTGCAACTTGTAAATGCTCGGAAGTTTTGACGATCCGTCATAAACTTCTGTTCAAAGTAAATAATTCACTTTTGTTTGACTAATATTTATTACTACTGGGAAGTTTTTGTTTAATGGTAGAAGTTGCCTCGCGTTTGACCTCGATTGAGTATAATGTAGACGCTATGAGTACGTATAGAAATTAACAAAGAGAAATGTTTGTTGAGGTGATTATAAGGTCATTCATAGCTTAATACTCAAACGCGATTCTCTAGAGCCATATTTGAGAGTTACTTAAAATTTATTGAATTTTTAGTAAATCTCATGTGACGCATGTGTGATCTTATGTGACGTGTCTTTGAATATTTGGTCATTAGTCGCATTCGCATTATGTACATACCTTAAACCCTAATATTAAGCCATAACAGTACCTATTGAATAACATAGATCGAGGATTACTGAGACCCAAAATAAAATATGTTTTACGTGAAGATATAAATACTTCGTTGGTCTATTGGTCATCAGTGAGACTGCTTAAGTTCAACAAGAGCTCAATTCCCTGGGCGAGCAAAGTGTTAATGGGTTTTTCTACGAAATTCTCAGTAACAGGTTGGAGTTTGGATTCGTTCCCGGTTGAGAGCAGTAGTCCCACATGGGACCTAAAACATACCAGTTAAATTTGAATGTACATACATTAGTACACCTCTGCCTAACCCTTCGGAGACAGCACGCTTGACATCCTCAAAGGTATAAATGATATAAATGTATGGAGATATAAATGTATGGAGATACAAATATGTGTAACTTATGTGCTGTCTCACGTTAAAGGTAAAGAGGTCCAAATTGTCATCACAAGCGGCCCTTTAACAGGCGCGTCATATTTCATCATAATTAAATTCGTTGCGTGTTCCAAGACAATTTCGTTATCCCTTGGGCCCTAGACGTTATGACCAAGGTTAATTGGTGGCCGCTACTTGGTCCCATGTAATGTGGTTCGATTTTCTCTAAATTATGATTATGGGTACTTACGATGTAATAATGGCAACATTTTCCCTTATAGCTGTACCATTTTATGGTCTCCGTGTTCTAGCGCTTATTGGAACAATGGACTTCGTAAAGAATTTTGTGAATAAGACTGTATGGTATGTTGCGATAAATGTTCGCCAATTGCGAACAGATTTTTTTATTTATTAGTTTGCGTCGGTTACAGTGTAAGTAAGTATTATTTATTAATTTATAATAAACATGGTTACATATTGTTTTATGTTTTTAAGGCGGTCATCATGACAGCGTGTCTGTACCATGCTGTGCTGCATCTGTGCTGATTCAAATCACTCACAAAACTGTAACAAATATAATTTGCATAGCAGTGGTGCATGAGAAAATTTATCACGATACAGGAGGAAATAGTTCTAGCACCTTTGTATTATAAAAAATCTAGTATGCTATAGTGAAAAGGACACGTATCTGGTATCCAAACCTAGTACTGGTATCTTCGCTTCGGGCTACGAGTTATGCAAGGATACTGCTATGCTTCTTTGCAATATAACTTGATCGTATTTAAGATCGTGTGTCCCAAAGACGACATTAAATTTTGTGAACTTTAGATATCATCATCATCAATCCATTAACGTCCCACTGCTGGGCACGGGTCTCCTCGCATTTGAGAGGGATTAGGCTATAGTCCACCACGCTAGCCTACTGCGGGTTGGCAGACTTCACATGCCATCGAGACAAATCTCTCAAGCATGCAGGTTTCCTCACGATGTTTTCCTTCAACGTTCGAGTATATGATAAATACGCATATAACTTCTGAAAAGTCAGTGGTGCGTGCCTTGGGTTCGAACTCGAGACCTTTAAAAACTCAGTCCACTGTTCACACCACTTGGCAACCACAGCTCTTCCTTTACCTTCTTACTTTAGATGTAACTATTTGTATTTAATATTACTTACCGACTCCTAATCGCAAGTCAATGCTTAAGAAGCCAAAGGGCTTACTAAATCCAAAACACAAGTAAGTAGGCAGCCAAAATAATTATTTCTTTGAAGAAGAATATGTATTAATGCTTACATATACCTATCTTCTGTTAATATTTCTCTGGAGTCTTCGTATTCAACACATTACCATGTTAAAGGGCACAGGGACAAATCCCCATGTACAAAGGTCACAAAGTTACCAGACAGTCATCGGTTTCAAAGTAAAAAGTTTAGTTTACATGTCTGTGAGCACAACTTTGCATAATATTTCGTGTTTAAATCTCAAAGTTAGATACACTAATTATAATTCAGAAATAACAATAGTATGGCGGCGCGCCCTGATTATACCTGTGTTGTAGAGAAAAAAATGTAAGCCTAATCCATCTAAAATGAGTGGAGACCCGTACCCAGCGGTGGGCCAATAATTCATAATACAGTTTTCACCGATATATTATTATATAAGGTGAAAGACTAAAGGCTTGTCACTCAATCACGCTATACGAAATAGTTTATCTGGTTATCATGATGTTCTAAGGAACATATAATTTTCTTGCATGTGAATGTGTGTGTTCGTAAGCTACGGGCGCTACGGATATCTTCGCTACGGGCTACGAGTTATTTAAGGATAGTGCTACACTAAACTTGCTTACAATATAGTAATAGTAAACTTGAAGAAATAGTTCAAATTTCACACCTCGATGTCCAGAGTTCCTCAACAGTACGGTTTTTGAGGCATTTTCTGCCTCTTACTACTACTTTGTGGAACCAGCTGTCGCCGGCGGTCTTTCCAAACCGTTACGACGTGGGAACCTTCAAGAGGAGAGCATATTCTTTTCTGAAAGGCCGGCAACGCATCTGCACGTCCTCTGGTGTTGCAGATGTCCATGAGCGGCGGTGATCACTTACCATCAGGTGAGCCTCCTGCTCGTTTGCCCCTTATTTCAATAAAAAAAAAATTGAACCCTATTTCAATGAAATTATTATAATAATGTAAAAACAGTCACCATACATTTTTTTTACACTTACCCGAATGTTAATACCTAATTAAACAATATTTTTTAACGACCTATCCTACACAACATGCCAATATGGGATAGACGGGAAATTCATCACCACTTTATGTATCTTTAAAAAACATATAACAATTTTATTTTACCACTTAGAAAAATGTGAAATATGTACCTAAGTACCTACTTATTATTACATAATTCGGCATGAGAGTCCCTGAGCTGAGCCATAGACAGACAGACAGACAGTCGATTTTCGGGAAATTACAAAGGGACCCTTTATAGTTTCTTTGCTTCAGTACCCTAAAAAGGTCACATTAGTACGAGTAGGCAATTCAAGCGACATAAACAATATAGGCCCTTGGCTTACAGAGCCGATTGGAAAACAATTAGGACTCGGTTTTACCTTTGACCTTTTAACTCGGCTGGATGAAGCATACAAAGTACTTATAGGTAAAATCATTTTCCTTCATTGAACTTCGAAGTAGGTACAATTAGGATAAAGTGGAGCTAGATTTTCCGAAAGCAACCCTTACTTTTCGAAAGTTAGGTACGTATTTACCTATACTCATGCTCAAACGGTGAAGGAAAACATAGAGAGGAAACCTCTACGCCGGATAAATTTTCTCCATGACGTTTATATGTACCAACTTTCTAGGATGGCGTGAATACTTACATGCTAATTCCTATCAAATAAAAGAAGACTTGTGCTCAGCAGTGAAAAAGTAATAATTATCATCACCACAATCTGCAGCCCCGGGCCATGGCCCTTTTGGCCCTATGGTAAATACGCCCATGATTGGATCGCAACCCAGGGCAACCCTTGATGATTAGTTTAGTAGACTACGGCGAAGTATAGTTCAGGTTTCTTCAAATAGGGAGTTACTGAACTGACAGCAAACGGAATTCCCATGCTGTCAGAATAGTCACTCCCCCAATGAGCTCTGGTAACCTTACTCACTCGCAGAAAGACAACTATTGTTGATTCACTGCGGTCTTCTGTAAGGCGGAGGTACTTACCCAGTCGGGCAGCTCAATTTGAGCGAGAAATCTCGCTCTGCCCTACCTCCTACAAATCTGTAGGCTAACTGATATTTCTCTACTTCCGAGCGTGAGTAACATGCTTATTGAAATGTGAAAAATATACCTTAGGAAAATGTTTCAACTTAGCCGGAATAGGATCCACAACCTTTGGCCCAACATTTTGGAGTAATATGCTAGTGAAAACAAAATAGAAAAAAAACACTGCCTATCCATTGTACCTATCGATAGATCCTTGAAAGACTCCCTCCTCCCAATTACTACATTAACGGAACTAATTTCCATTCGGTCCTGCCTGGAATACTAGATGCAAATGTATCCTAGCCACATTCAAATGAATTCACCATTTAGGTAGGGGCGGTTTTAGGTTACGGCTCTGTGGTAATTGCTCAGGTCGCCAGGACCTTATTAACGGTAGGTTTCATTTTAGGATGTGAAAAAGGGATGGTGTTATATAGACTGTAAACCGCCATCTCTTTCTCACGAACGTTAATGACTAACACGTCATAATAGGTACATAGGTACGTACCCTGTTTAATAATTAAAGTACTTTGACGGATTTTATCGCGGTATAATTATTTTGCCTCGATGCTTTACAGCATTGACGGGATTAAATAAATATCAATACAGCGCGACAAAAGCCGTAAAAAGTAGTTTTATTTTAATAACTCTTAATTGTGTAAATGTTATGTATAATATCATCAACATTATTACTTTTTCACTGCTGAGCATAAGTCTTCTTTTATTTGCCTTTTTATTAGCCAGCCAGTTGGTACATAAACGTCATGGAGAAACCCACATCCCACATGGTTTCCCGTTACACATTATCAACCGTACGGAAAATAACTAAAAATTTTCACTTCTATGTTATATATAGGTCGATGCTTGAGATTTATTCTATAGGTACCTACTACCGTCCTGCAGAACAAATTTCGTGCTGTATCTGTATTCATGTCGGTAGATAGTGTGCGTAAACACCCCATTAGCTAAGTATTAAGTAAAACATTAGGGGCGGGTGAGTTAATTCACTTTGAGGCAGTTTCAGGTCAGCCTCTGGACAAACTTTTCTGGATTAAATTTGAGTACGTAATTATTACAAAATGGTACCTACTTATCTGTTCGAGTATAATAAATATTCCTGGACATTATGACACACAGCGCCATCTAGTCCCGAGCTAAGCAACGAGGCTTGTGTTACGGATACTAGTTGGTTGATATACTACATATATAATTTTTTTTGGAAATACGTACATATTATACATAGATATATCCATGACTCGGATACAATTATTTATGCTCATCACACAAACATTTGTCCCTACCGGGATTCAAACCCAAGACCCTTAGCTCAGAAGACAGTGTTAAATACCGCTGGACTAATTGGGTCGTCTAAGTATAGTATAGTAATAAGATTAAAACAGAAACTACATACCTACTAAATTCGCTTTATGTAGATACACTATGTGTTACTTAGGTACATATCTAGAATTTCCCTAATTAGTTTCAGTTGGTATTACTGGGTCATGGCTGTATCATCCTATATAAATGATATACGCGCAAAGGCAGCTAATTGATTATTGTATTTTCCTTAACAATTCTATAATGGCACTGCCTGGTAAATGTTATGAACTCAATTGATACGTAATAAAAGATAGATAAGTAGTTAAGTAAAATAATTATTTAATATAATGAAAAATATTAATAATTATGTATTTATCAACAATGTTTAAGTTTAATATAGCGTGTTTTTGATCGAGACTCACCGGTTGCCCTTAAATGATGCTTTAAGCGCGTACTCTCCAAGTCTCCACCCTCTATCTCGAAAAAGATGAAACGTATAAAAAAAAAATTGATACAATTTTTTTTAGGAAATTTAATCTTCTACAATATTGGCACGTACACCAGCAGCGAAAAACTCATAAGAAACGAGATATTTGCAAAAAAATATTTTTGTGAACCTTGACCTTCGATGTTTGACCTGACCCTACAATATGTAGGTTTTGAGACAACTTTTATGATGTCATTATACAACTGTATACTTATTTACAGCTTGGTATCTCGAATTCCGAGATACCAAATTTTTACTAAGACTGGACTACATATCAACCGTTAGACGGCCACTACCGTACATAGGTCTCACCCAAGATCACCACATAAAACCATCGCCCATCGTATTTACTATCTGGATTTTGCATAAAACTTAACGACTAGGCAGAACATTTTTATCCATGGACCAAATTTATGGTCTCAACTGTAAACGCCTGCCTTGCCTTGATTGAATTAACGTAGCATGCGTTCATTCCCATATATTATATTAAAAACTCACTGCGCTTTATCTCTCAACTGATTATTAACACACCCATAATAATTTCTCTTGATTGAATGTCTCGACTGATTAAGATAAATACTCCATTGCAACAGGCTGTCATCCTTAACATACAAGTTAGAACAGCAACACACAAGAGCAAAAATAAGAGCAATGTATTCAAGTTTATTATTTTATTTCTAGTTAAATTAAATAACTAATTACATAATTATTGTTCATTATGGTAACTGTTGTACTGTAGTTAAGTTAATTTATTGCACCATCCTGTAAAAAGAATTGTCAGTTTGTGTCTAGAATGTAACATTATGTCTATTACCATATAACTCAATTGTCATAAATACTTGGTTCATGATTCTAATTATTTAATGCTTCACACATCTGTTTGTAGTTTAATTGACTGCTTAAATATATTCTGTTTGAAATACTTTAATTCTTCTATGCTTTCAAGGATGTCATCCAAAGAGCGATGCCTGAACTTTTTCTGAGGCAAAAATGAAAACTCTTTTTGGTACCACCGCCTTGCCAACTCCTTCACAGTGCTAACATCTATTGCTCTATAGTGTAGATAATTGTCTAGTACTGGCATGTATTTCCTTATAAATAAACGGTCCATGTAAACAGAGTTGCCACCCAACGGACATTTCTTCTCAGGGGCATGGGATCTGACGAATTCCAAAACTTCTTTTTCAGCATCTTCCACTGTCACTTTTGATTTGCGACTAGCCTCCGTCAATCCGCTCTGTAATAATAATAAAGTATGTTGTAAATCACACATCCTATCAGAAATAAATTATGTTAGAACTAAATATTGCAAAGGCATGTAATGCTAATGCCAGATGTTATGATGCTTTGGGCATTTTAAGGGATATAAGGATGTATATTATCAAAATTGATTATATAGACAAGTGGAACCTTGCACAACCATATTGACACAGTTTTCAAAAGGTATGATATGAACGAACCCTTTATTGTGAGACATTCAAGATGCTCAAAAAGCTATTGGAAAACAGAGAACTATACTCATGTTTCTAACCTTATTCCAACTATGTGGATGAATGTCAGTATGTTATATGAAGACCATGACATCTCTGCAACCACTAACTGGACAATACCAATATTCTAAGGGTGAACTATTCAGATTTCTGACTATGACAACCAAGAACAACACCTGCACATAATTACTGATGTCTACTCCTGGACATAAGCCTACACCAAGGTTTTCCACAACCACTAATCATGCACCACCGTAACCAGCAAGCAGGTGAATGAAAGGCAGGCATGAAGTGATAAATATGTTATATGAGTTGGCTCTTTTCTACTTAAAAGTATTTAATATAATATATGTTTTATGTTCTACTTCCTTTAGTCTATAAATATATTACAGGTATATAAAAGGCGAAGCTGACTAACGGACTGATATATCAACGCAGGGGCTAGACTAAAAGGGTTAGAAACTTGAAATTTTGCACAGGGGTTCCTTTTAAAACGTAGGGAGGTAAATGGAACCTAAGGAGGTAAAAGGGGGTGCAAAGTTAATATGAATGTTTTTGAAGTTATTAGAATGAATTTGAATTTCTTTTCGATAAATTGCATGCAGGCAAAGTCGCGGGAATCAGCTAGTATAGTAATAAAAATAGATGAAATCAATACCTCACCATGCTGAGCAACACACCAATCTTTCATTTGGTTCAGGATACTGTCTGGTTGGTTGATGACAATGTTCGGACCTTTGGCAATTACATTCAGGTCAGCATCTGTCACCACACAAGCTATCTCCAAAATGTGGTCCCTCTCAATGTCCAAACCTGTCATTTCAAGATCCACCCAAACTATTCTTTTGGCTGCATTCTTGCTAGCTGATAAAGCCATTACTGGAGAGGATTTGTTCCCTGAAAACAACAATTAATACAATTATATAACAATTTATTTGTTTCAGACCAAGTTCTTAACAGGTAAACTCAATGCAATATTTTATTATTATTATTAATTTAAGAGCTCAGCTCTTGTTGGTGGAGCAATCGCCATTGTTGTCTATCACCTGCTTTATGTTTAAATAATAAACAGAATTTTAACTAATATTAAATCCTACAATAAACATTTTTATTGCCAAACAATTTTAAAGCAAAGAAAATTACTTTAAACAGCCAGTTTATGTATTTTCCTGAGGATTTAGGGCGAGCAAAACTAATGTAGATGTAACAAAATTTTATGTAAAGAAAATAGAACTGATGACACTAAAGAATACGTATTATATTTTGGATTAGCTGTACTGATAGTGATTCTCAATGGGTCTGATCATTCTGAGGGGTTAGACCTCTGCCCGTACGACCATACCCCGCCTTAAAAGCGTTGGATGTTTATTTAAGTCATACCCATTACCCAGTGCTGTCTCAAATTTAGAGAACATAATATCCATTAATGCTGAACATAGTTAAGTTATCCAAACGTGGCTTAATAACAAACGTTTCTTCAGAACAAGGCGTAAGTAGCAGTTGATAAATAATATTTATTGAGAATAGAACATACTGCTTGAAAGAAGCCGGATAGGTTGTTTCGTTAAATTAACAAAACTTGACTTAAGATAGAAGCGTACAATATTCATTTATTCTTACTGAATTTATGTGTATATATAAACAAATGCAAGCAAAGCAAGCAAGCAGAATTTTAATTTCAAATTACAGGTTAGGTTTTTATGTCATGAAACTGTCAATTGAAGAGTCATGTCATTCGGTCCCACATGTATAGTTATTTTCCTTCCTTTTCGAAATAAGGCAAAAGAATCTAGTCTACACAGCCTGGTCCTCAGTATTGTTGTAATTTATCTAGGATGGATGTTATATGATAATGGTTGATGTATAGTGAAAAATGTATAATGAAAATAGTGAAACAATGATTTATGAAGGATGATAAATGATTTTTGATATGGTTAATTACTGAAACATAATAAAGACATCTAAGAAGAATTTCAACTCACGTTACTCTGTGTTTTTTCATTTGCCAATACTGATGCACAATAACGAACACTTGACGGTTAAGGTGGAAGCTGCACGCTAGCCCGCGAAATTCAAATTTTCGTACGTTTTTTGCAATTTGCCGGTCATTGTCAGGCTGTACATTGAACAAAATATGATTCGCGCCTGTAATAGGTATTTAGTTACAGAATTATAATCATCATTTAGATCAATAAAACAGCCGTCAAAGTGCATATAACTGTATTGATTGTCTATTTAATGAAAAAGTCATTCAATCTAATTGTATGCAATGTGAGGGTTGCATTGATGATATTAATGATTATAATTCTGTAACTAAATACCTATTACAGGCGCGAATCATATTTTGTTCAATGTACAGCCTGACAAATACCGGCAAATTGCAAAAAACGTACGAAATTTTGAATTTCGCGGGCTAGCCTGGAGCTTCCACCTTAATAATGCCTCATGCTATCCGAATCTTCTCTACTGCGTTGCCTTAGTGCTAGGTATAGACTGGGCTGCCGATTGCCAAGAATAGGTTGCTGACTTTCTGTTGCTCTGTTTGCACAGTTTTATGAGAGTCGGCGATCTTTTGTAGAGTTTTATAATTATGTATGAGGTTTTATTTTATCAAAATACCTTTTTTAAACAAACAAAACATTAGCTACTTGAGTTAAAATTGTGTATAGTCTATGTTTTTTATCTGTGTTTGCTTTGTGGACTGTGATTCTTCTGGATTGTCATGGTGTAATAAAGGGTTGATTTTGTTTTTGTTATATTTTCAATATTTTCCAGTAATATACGCCGTGCGAAAAGCGAACAGGATGAACAGACTAATTGTTAATCAATGTCGTTGCGTCAAAATATCTAGTAAGTAAATAATTATTTGCTACAAAATCTTATTTCAACCCTAACCTAAACTTGAAGTTGATTGATTTGATTACACCTACGTATGACTTCATCGTGGAAAGTGGAAACCTCAAACTGTTATTTTATATACATAAACTGACTGGTACTACGTTAAAATTTAATATTAAGTAGAGAAAATACTGACGAATTTTTATGTGCTGCCAGTAATTAGTTTACATTATCTAATGTAATATTTTTCTTTCATCATAGACCGTCACATGGACGATGCAATTTTGTGTAAATGAAATAAATAAATAAGATAAAACGACAAATTATAACTCTATAAACATGTATAACACATTAACAACTATCTGTAATTCCTGTGCTAGGCCAACTTGATTTAGATTGAGGAAATAATATCGTGTGATGTAGTTGTTTGCTTATTTATGTTTTGTTGTTAGTAAGAATTGTTTGTAAACTGTTAATATTGTTATTATTCTTTTAGCTCTACTATGGGAAACGAAAAAATATCAAAACTTTCCATACATAACACTTTCAAGGTCACTGTCATATTATACAACACAACCATTCAAACTACATCATGATATTACACAAAAACCTCTCGATACGGGAGTTTACTGTCACCCACAGTCCATCAGACCATTCTCAACTAGTCGCTTTCAACGTGATAAAGAACCATTGAAACCTTCCTCAAAAGTTGAAGCTACAGTTGAAACAATAAAGAAAGGTATACAAGAACAAGATAAACTACCAAAAAAGAAAAAGCCCTTAAAAGAACGTATTATGAATGAACTAAGGCATTATTATCATGGCTTTAGATTACTCTTCATTGAAATCAGGATCTCAGCAACCTTATTCTTTAAAATTTTAAAAGGAGATGTACTGACTCGGCGGGAACACAGACTGCTTGTCACCACCATTGGTGACTTATTCAGGATGGTCCCCTTTATTGTATTTATTTTGGTCCCATTTTTGGAATTTGCACTGCCTTTTTACATCAAATTATTCCCAAATGCATTGCCATCTACATTTGAGAGTAGCTCTCAAAAAGAAGCTAAACTAAAACAACATTTGAAAGTAAAGTTGGAGATGGCGAAATTCTTCCAAGAAACATTGGATCAGATGGCGCCTCAAGCCAGCAACAGGCATTCTGAACTTGCCAGAGAGTTCTCCAATTTCTTTAACAGAATCCGAACTTCAGGAGATGTAGCAACTAGCGAAGAGATAATGAAGTTTTCAAAATTATTTGAAGATGAGATAACATTGGACTCATTGCAGAGACCGCATTTAGTCGCTTTGTGCAAAGTGCTCAATGCTACAGCAATTGGTACTAGTGCTATGTTACGGTTTAATCTAAAAATGAAGCTTAGATCATTGGCAGCTGATGATAAGGTTATTGCCAAGGAAGGTGTGGACAGCTTAAACTTCAGTGAATTACAGCAAGCCTGTAGAGCTAGAGGCATGAGAGCTTATGGTGTGTCAGAAGAGCGTTTGAGGAAGGAATTGAGGAATTGGCTTGACTTGTCACTGAATGAAAAGGTACCACCATCTTTGCTGCTCTTGTCAAGAGCGCTGATGGTGCCAGAACATGTTCCAACTACATACAAATTGAAGGCGACCATATCTGCTTTGCCAGAACAAGTGGCTACACAGACCAAGGCTGCTATTGGAGAGAAGGAAGGCAAATTGGACTTCAAGGTATTCCTTATTTTGTTTCGAAGTTAGAATTCAGAAATTGCTATTTCCAGTGTTGATGTATTTGCAATTTATCTCTTTTAATCTATCATTTGCAGTAACTACTTTGTTAGACACTAATATATAATATTAATAGGTTTTCTTGGTCATAAATATTGTAATTTAATTAATTATACCTACTTTAACAAAATTGGTATCTAATGTGATTTTTCTACATATGTATAAGTTAACATTTGGGAATGTTTTATGGACTTTGTTCAATGAAATTTCAGACTAAGGCAGATGCTATTAGATTAGAAGAGTTGAAGATCAAGGAAGAGAAGAAGGAAATGCAGGAAGCAGAAAGAGAGAAACAAATACTTGAAGCCAAGAAGAGGGAGAAAGAGGAACTCAAAGATAAGGCACCTATTATCGACCCTGAGTCCACTCCCCTTGTTGTAGATGTGGCTCCTACAATTATTATAGACACTCCTAAACCGAAATCTGAAGAAGGTCTCTCTGGCAAAGACATTGAAGTCATTGAAGATGCTTTAGAGAAATTAGGTAAGTTCATTGGCATGTGGCCATTTTCTTTTCTTTGCAATATATGTACGGAAGTTCAAGTTCACACCATTGCTCCTTAATTACGTATTCCACACGTTTTTGTCATTTATATAAATAGATTTATGGGTGACATGTGCTCAAAACGTGGGTGTACATCATAATGAATGGAACTTTACTTATGTTACATACATGATAATATATGACTTTACACCCGAAGTGTTTGGGATGGTAGATATGTATAGACGGACACCCAGTTTGGTAATACACATTATCTTGCAATAATGCAAGCTTTATGCCATTAACTTGCTGCAAAACCAACTCATGTCAGATTTTTATTGAAAACATAGCTTGCCCTTGGGATTGAACCGAGGATCTCTCAATCAACAGCCATACTTGTAACTAGACTTATAAAGCAACAAATTTGCTATTTGAAGTTTTATGCTCCATAGTGAATATGAAAATAGCTTCATTTATTCATTTTGTTTCACTTCTTAGAGATCTGTGTATCAAGAGCTATTAAAATTATTGTGTGTCGCTTTGTGCACATAAATAATATAGACTACTTGATTGGCGCACTGACTGAACGATCGGCTACGGTTATATATTATTTTTTTATATTACTAAACTGCACATCTGACCTGTTTACAGTAAAACATCGCGTGTTGCGTGCACGCATACGATATCTTAGCACATTTACAAACGGCTTCAGGGTTAGGATTTCAGGAATGACCCACAGATCATACAAATATTTGTTCCTAACAACTCAAGCCGTACTGAAAAAACTATTTTAACCATTTAAAATTACTGCACCTAATTTTTGTGTAGTCTCTACTATACAGATTATAGTTGCTCTTCAAGCAGATAGGGATCTTGATAACTGATAAAAACCACATATCGTGCATTGTTTTGGTATTGTATGTGGATTTAGTGTTAGTTAAATTATCTTGTTTATAAATTGGCATCATTTGCGTGATAAAATTAAATCGCACCTGTTGGTATCATTTACTTCGAAATGAAACGAATCTGCAACACATCATAAAATGGTATATTATGGCACGGAAACTATAGATCGTTTGTCATCGGATTCAATGGAAAAAAACCTAATTACGTCATACGTAGCTTGTGGCCTCCGATTGAAATGCAGATAATTATGTCTGTATATCGACAAATACAAAAGAAATTCTTTGAAATTTACTTTGAAGAAATGAACATATTCTTTACTTAGAGATCGAGAATGTCAATGATGGGACTCCTGATAACTAATGTCATCCTAAACTAATGACGTAATATTATGTATATCGTTTGATGCTATTCAATTTCACGAGACTGTCTTAAATATTTATAGAAGCCTCCTCCAATGGCCCTTCTCGTAGTCAATATGCTGTCCAGACATCAGTAGGTACATCTTCCCTATTAAGAAATCTAAAATATAATAGGTTCACAGCCTAAGGTTTGCCTTGCTGCGCAGAGACAAAATGAATGAGCAATATTATTTGTTTACAATTCCTATTGGAATCATCTGAAACAGCTTATAGTAACATCTCATGTGTTTCTGTACTACTTGTGCCTTTACTGATCAAATCGCTTTTGATTTAAACAAAGTTCATAATTTAGCTGGTATTTTTTTTATTAGGACATTTTCAGGAAGTTTATTGAAAATGTCCTAATTAAATAAATTTCCTAAAATCATATTTCTGAAGAATGACGTTCGAGTTGACTTTTTCGTATATTATATACCAATAAAACGCGTGGGTTGCCAGGCGATAATTAATTAAATAAACATTTACCTACATTTCTTGAAACAGTCAAATCAAATCAAATCAAATCATTTATTTCAATTAGACCAATACAGGTGCTTTTGAATTGTCATATTTAATTGAATTTAGTTGCACGGTTCCAAAAGGTAGGTCTTATTTAAACATAACTAATATAGTATAATTGGCAACATGCACAAATCCTTGAGAGAATAATTGGGGTATTTCCGTACGCCTGTAAAACTCAATACATATGCAGTTCAGTGAATCACGGTGTTTGTAAATAAAGATTTCTCGGATGAAATATAAATAAACGTATGGCAATACATAGTTAAAAACAGAATATGCGGACTTTATCTTTTGAGTTAAGCTACGAGGCTTGTGTTACTGATACTAGATGGAAATACATAATATCTTACCTACTACATGTATATCCAGGATTGAGGTACAAAAATATTTACAGCTCATTAAACGTTTGCCCTTACCAGCCGTTGTGCTAATCAGGTCGCCCAAATGTGTCTAAAAATCAATATTACGATGCTTATAGCCGCCAAATTTATCTTATGATATTTGTCCTTCTCTATAATGTTGTTTTTAGACTGGCTATGCTGATACTATTATTTTTTAATAGTGCTTTTAGTAGCCATAATATGTACAGACAAAGGAGGCTCTATAAAGTTGCACTTCCAACGTCCATTAGGTACATCTCTCGAGCATTGTGAGTTTGTGTAGATATCTTGTATCATACGCCTATCTATCCTTTTGAAGAACTGCATTCAACGAAGCGTTATACTCAACTTATCAATTACGTACATATTATGTTGCATGTAATTGACACCTACAAACAAAGAAGTCGCTTGTTTGCTTAGATCCACATTGAGTATCATTTAGAGTTTTATCTCTATATCTCTCTCTATCTCTCCCCTCTATAGTTTATTTTTTGTCTCACATGTGTTTTAAATTGGCAGAACTGTCGACATCGGCACAGCTTCCTTATTAAGACAAATACTAAAGCAATATCGCTGTTTGCTACGTATGAGAAAAACCGAAAGTGCCGTCTGCAGTATTTTCCTTTTAACGTAGACACTTATTATTTTGGCCTAAAGCCAGGTGGAGAATGTTTTCAATTAGTTCGTTCACCTTTTATGAAGATGTTATCGTCCGAGTATTACTGGGAATATCGTGTTTTTCGTGCCAGCTTTTCAGGGTAAATTTTTAATACTAAACAAGAATATAAATGACGAGATGTATGAATGTGGACGAGGCAAAAGTGGTATGCAAGGTCCGTAGCGCGTGACATTCTGTAGTTTCTGCCTACCCCCATGGGAAAAAGGCGTGAGTGTATGTATATAAGAATATAAATATAATTCAATTCACTGTACCTATGTATATTAAGAATTGTAAGCGTAGCCCATTAGTTTTGCAATGTTTAGGTACTATTTGTTTAAAAAAGTTTCTAGACTTTCTTGCCGGCTCTTCTCCATAAGAACTACTTTTTCGTAAAAGTACCTGAAATCTTGATCTTATTCTATATCTTATATACACGATGTCCACTATTTTTCCTAAAGAAAGATTTTGATTATATGCCCTGTAATGTAGTTGCTGCTTCTTTTACTCCCATGTAATGTGAAAATGATAGCTAGCTACTGGGCTTGGAGCTAGTGCGTGCTAATTGGTAAATCGGTTGAACTTAGTCGATCGAACAATTGATTAGGTAATTTGGGCATAGCATAAATATGTGCAAATACAGTCAACTAATACGTAACATACCACCACGCTCGTACCCCCGCAGGGTTCATCAGAAATGGCAAGTCTACTGCCATTACACAGTTATGTATCCAATCGAAGCTAAAACCAATAGAAGGCTACATAGCACAGCACTATAACACTTAGAACTAGGAACCTATATTCAGCACTCGCTTTTAAAACCAGAAATGAGGCGCCAAAAACATTCAAAAAATAATATTTCAGCTTAATTTATTTCACCTACTCAGAACAAACTTTGTCTCACTCATTGCGCCATATTTAGTCGCTATGACCATAGTGTAGGTAATACAATCTAAGAAATTAGATTTTATTACACTGTGCTATTACTATAATTATCTAATTATTTATTATATGAGTTTGTTAAGAAAGTGTTTAAGAACTTGTCACAATACTAATGACATAGTCACGTTTTACTTGACACCATATACTTGTCGATTTGTCAAGACAGATTAGACTAGACTAACTTTATTTCAAAACAATAGTTTTGACTACATTTTAAATATAATATGAAGAGGGGTGGCCAAGCTCCTCGATAACCTAAGCCATTTACCAAAATTTTCTTCTTTTCCTTCCTGTTGTGTTGTTGTTTGTTCCTACTAGTCCTGAATACATACTTTATTTTACTTTGTCTCTTCCACAGCTGAACAGAAGAAATCTTTGCTTCTTGAGAAGGAAAGCATTCAGGAATTGAAGGCAGAACTGTTGGATTACAACGAGGATGTCATAGAAATGCAAGAGATTGTGAAGTCTAAGCAGGCAGACCTCAAAGTATCGAAGGGTGCTCGCAGGTATGTTTTGTTTAATACCTTAGAATTTAATCCGCGTATTCGAAGGAGCTGTGGTAGCCTAGTGATGTGACTAGTTCACTGAGATGTCAAGAGGTGCACCACTGACTTTTCGGAAGTGATGTACTTATTTATCATCACATATCAATTCAAATTTTCGTACGTTTTTTTGCAATTTGCCGGTCATTGTCAGGCTGTACATTGAACAAAATATGATTCGCGCCTGTAATAGGTATTTAGTTACAGAATTATAATCATTAATATCATCAATACAACCCTCACATTGCATACAATTGGATTGAATGACTTTTTCATGAAATAGACAATCAAGGCGGTTTTATTGATTTGACAATGACCGGCAAATTGCAAAAAACGTACGAAAATTTGAATTTCGCGGGCTAGCGTGGAGCTTCCACCTTAAGAATAATGTTTTCTCCTGCTTGTATCAGCCAATAGTACAATCGACCATCTATGATTGACCACTTGTCACTCTTATTATTATGAGTGTAAGTTCCGAAAAATATCTGCCACTAAGTTAACGAGTGGTAAAAATCTCGTCACAACACCTATTGCGAAATGCACTCCATATCTTTATAGCATCTTTTTACGAATCTTCCTTTTTCTTTAAGAATCTCTGTATATGTGTCTAATTAAGTATGGACTATGGATCGCAGTAGGAGCATATTTACCTAAAGTTCAAAGAAGTAAAGTAAAGAGTTGATATTATATTCTCTAGAATCCCGGTTGCGATTAAATCCCGGAATTTCAGAAATTCTAAATTATTTCTTGCACTTTGAATGCATCTGGACAGATCTGATCATGACTGACTGGATCTGATGCAGATTCAAGAATCTTATTATTATACCGCCATTGTACCCACATTTTCATAAACATTGATGTAATGTATAATTTAATTTTGGTGTACAATAAAGCATATTCTATCTATCTATCTATATATAAAATTCTCGTGTCACAATGTTCGTTCCCGTACTCCTCCGAAACGGCTTGACCGAATCTCATGAAATTTTGTGAGCATATTGAGTAGGTCTGAGAATCGGCCAACATCTATTTTTCATACCCCTTAGTGATAAGGGTTGTCCACCAACCCCTATAATGTGGCAAAACAACGTTTGCTGGGTCAACTAGTATTATGTAAAATTCCGTAATCAAAATGTTCATTCTTGAAAGTTTTCCTGTTATTTACCTTATTATATTGTAATATAAAGGTCTTCGAAGGTTAAGCAACAATAGCCTCAATTACTCATCATATCGAAGGTAGTAGTGATCCACAGATCTATGTAAGTCGTAAATAATATCCTCAGAAAAAAACGGGATTTAATCGGATTTTAGAGAAGGTAATATTTACAAAAGACAATTAATTCAATTTCTTGAATTTTATTGTAATTTGGTTTTAGCTAAAAATAAGCTCATACAAACCTAGAATTATCTGAATCCTAATAAATCACAATGTTATGAAAATATTGTTGAAAAACCATTAATTTTTAAATTAATACATTTGTATGTAATTAAGTTTCCGCTTGACTTTAAATTAATATAAAAACTATCTTCACAATCTGGAAATAAAAGACATGTAAAGGTCAATTAAACATACACGGTTTATAAAACATTAATTGAATTATTGATAAGGAATTTATAATAATATACCTATGGCTGAATTCGTTACAGACTTTACAAGGCCGTCAACAACATGATAAGCAAACTGGATGCCGCATTAGCGGTGCTCGATACCAAAGAGAAAGCACTGAAGGACACATTAGAACAGACCAAGTCTGAACCGCAGAAGGCGATGGAACAACTGATCCAAATTGATGAACTGATGCATTCCATTAAGAGTCTACAGAAGGTGCCTGATGAGGCCAAGTTGAAGCTAATACAGGACGTGCTGGGCAGGTTGGATGACGACTTCGACGGGCAATTGAAGATTGATGACGTATTGAAGGTCAGTATTGTCAGTGTGGACAGGCCCCCGGCAAGGTGGACTGACGACTTGGTAAAGGTCGCTGGAATCCACTGGATTCGGGCGGCATATGACCGGTCGTCGTGGCGATCCTTGGGGGAGACCTATGTCCAGCAGTGGACGGCTAACGGTTGAAATGATGATGATGATGATGATGATTGTCAGCGGAAAAGTTTGTTTGTTTGTATGAACGCTAAAATCTCAATAGCTACCAGCCCGATTTGAAAAAATCTTTCTTTATAAAAAGCCTATTCATTAACGAAACTTGTAGGCTATTTAAAATTAAGCTACGGCCTATATGAGAAGAGCATCAATGAATAATTTTGCTAATACGGGGCAAAATTTACTCACTCTCTCTTTTACGTGAAGTAGACGAAGTTGCGCCGGTCAACTAGTATTTATAGGTGTATTAATGAGGCTACTTATAGGATTGTGAGAAAGTGATGACGCTTTTTAACGTATATGGCGTTAAAAAGCTTTCTAACAACCTAAAAATTATCGGCTTAATACGTTATTAGATCTGATATTTTACTACTAATGATGTAGATACTGCGACCGCATGTTGTGTTATAGTAAGGTCGTGCAAATATATGTTGACATTCGTTATTTAGCAGACAATACTCAAATCTATCTGAATTGTTGCTGGATTAAATAAAAAAATAGCTACTAGTAATTCATTAAAAATATAATTTGACTATACCACCTAGTCGGTAGACCTACCAACAATTCTAAAACGATTTTTTGTTCTGTAGTAAGAAGTTAAACATTTCCTGTATAGGAACTTGTTTAGATCAGAGAAATTTTCATTTCAGAAAATAATAAATAATTATCTTAGTGATTGTTCTGGAAAATTCCATCTGCAGCGCTAGCCGCCGCGTCGCAGCGTGTTTTACGTGCAAAATCTTTTATAGCCGCAATCAGGGTCAATGTCAAGTTTTCACCACGATGGCAAACACGTGACTGTCCATATCTAATTCCCCGCGAGTGATTATTAACGCGATAACATATCGTACGACCTTTTCCAATGTAATAACGAACAAGACTTCCGTGTTATCTACGTGCAATCTTCATGGCCATTTAAAAAATGCAATAAGTACTACAGTATAAAAAATGGATGTATGCCTCTTATATATTCAAAATTTAAAATACAAAGAGACTCAAAGAATGAGAACCTTTGCTCCAAGAGAATGAGAAGATGGAGAACCTTTGCTCCATCAAGAAAAAAAAACAACGTTTGAATAATATAAAGTTATCGATCAACTTCGGTAAATTACATCCCACTAAAAACATTTTCATGTAAAATGACGTCGCGACTCGCACTTTCAAAAAGTCATCAGATCTTTATGTAGAGCCAGTTAGAGGGAGCTGCGGTAGCCTAGTGGTGTGACCAGTAGACTGACGTGTCAAAGGTTTCAAGTTCAAACCCGGGCACGCACCACTGACTTCGGGAGTTATGTGCGTATTTATCACATGCTCAAACGGTGAAGGAAAATATTGTAACGAAACCTGCATGCTTGAGAGATTTTCTCGATGGCATGTGTGCAATCCGTAGTAGGCTAGCCTGGACTATAGCCTAATCCCTCTCAAATGAGAGGAGACCCGTGCCCAGCAGTGGGTCAATAATGGGTTGATGATGATGTAGAGCCAAGCTTCTGACTCTACACGCCGTAACATTACAAACTACTGGATGCTGTTAAGATCCGAAACATCGAGATGAAATAAGAAAGAAGAGAAAGAGAAATAAGTAGTTTTATTTCAAAATACTCTCTTAAAAATTATAATCTACTCTCATATTAAGGACGCTGTTACATTTTCGACGAACTCAAATTTAGGTATTTAGAGTCGCACACAGCAACATTACGGACACGCACACATTGAAACCACTGAGCGCTCGATTTTATACATCGCTTAAATAATCTTGATCCTTGTTATTATTTCTTATTTTTATTCGAATTGATTCAGAAAGTTTAGTGATCGTACTATTTTCGTGATAATTAAGTTATTTGCTACCTGGTGACCTATTGTACATTCGATACGAATTACTTTACGTTTGGTCTGCAGATATCCCTAAGTATATAAAAGATTAATTTATTTCGTTATATGTGAATTCAATGCGCTGTAATGCATTCACAATAGACCGAGTCATTCATGACTCAGTCTATGTTGCTATATCTCATTAATTATGAGAAAAATATTCGTTTATCTTTAATGAAATATATATGAATAAATTAATGAAAACTAGAACTAAGCATACAAGAAATAAAATAACAATAAGAAAACTAAATTTAGTTAAAAAGCCACGAAAAACTTAGTCCGCCATAATATTGGATTTAGAGTGATGTTACAATATTTTTAGAGTTATTCACAGCAAGCCTATAATTTGATATCCATATTGTAGGAAAGCATAAAAATGTAGAAATTGTATTTAGAGAGACGTCATTTTATTTTTTGAGTTATTTTTAGTAAGTTTTTGATCCTCATGTTGTAAAGTGCATCACAAATAACTAGTCCGCCATGGGTGTTCCGGAATGACGTCACACAAGTCACACAACTAAACATCCAAACATGTCTATACAAAATTTCAGCTCAATCGGTTGAAGATTAAAAATTGACTTGCAAGAATCCACCCGAACAAACATAATTAAGTAGTTGAATATATACATTGCAAATTAATAAAAAGATTGTCAAAAGTTTACGGTCAGAGATAGGCTTGTATAGTTCACGTACTAAGTACTAATAAGGATTAATCCCGACACTGACAAGAACAAACTATTCCTTTTCCTTATTATTACATCATTATAGTTAGTACTACGTCGTTCGTTCGAGATGTCAGTATTCTTAGTCTCTGGTTCTGAACGAGTAGTCGCACGCTACAAGCAAGTTAATTTAAAATTTTTAAACAACAGTCTGCGGTAAAAACTTCACATACTTATACCAAAAAATACTTAACAATAAAATTTACAATAACATGATACCATTTTAAATTTAACTCAGAATATATTTTAAAATAATAATAATAACATTCTACAAGGCTTAATAAAATTGAAAATATCTAGATTATTATAATTTATAGTTAAAAAAAAATGAAAAACGTGCAATAAATAAAATAAAATAAAAATACATAAACATATCTAAAACAAATATAGAAATACTTATTAATAAATAATTATATTATACGATACTATAATGATACATATTTTAATGATACAATTTAATTGAATGTACCTATATAGTTTTTATCTTATTTGACAAAGAGCGCCTTCATCCTCTCTCTTATTAAAAATATCTTTTGCTGTGCCCGACAGGGTCCATAATTGATCCAATGTTTAACATGCCTACCAACTAATACACACATTATGGAATGCAATAAAGAATTGAGTAATTGAGTAACTGTAGGACTGTAGATACTTGAAATACTCTAAACGCGACTAAACAAGCGGGAGCGATATAAAATCAGTGTATGAATAAGTGGGATGCATGATAATATTTAATATAAAGAATAATCGGGTATTATTAGAATTATAGGCAAAACCTGCAAAGTATGAAGGAATATAAAATGTAATTCACTATATACTGTACTATGGTACTGTTGTAGGTGGTAATAGTACCAGAAGACGGAACTAGTACATCTGAAAGTTTTACCTACTCAGTCATTCAGTGGCCGAGTAAGAACAAGCCTAGTCAGGGAACACCCGTCAGGAACGGAGTTGACATCTTAACCCCACCCATCAAGTCTCGACCTCACTAACAAATGCTTAACCCTACCCATCCTTTTCTTGAACTCACCTACAGACTCTTAATCCCAATTATTCTCGCCTTGTTTTAGTAAAATTTGATCTCACCCTTCCATTTCTTCACCTGCCCAACAGCTGCTTAACCTCACCCATCTATTTGTTAACTTGCCCAACAGCAGCTTAACCCTACTCATCTACTTTCAGGCCTAATCTAAATCACAGGTTTAATATGACTTAACCCCACCCATCCATTTCTCAACCTTGTCAACGACTGCTTAGCCATTAGTATCCAAATCCCCATCTTATTTATCAATCCCTAAATAACATTCTGATAATAAATTTAATAATATTATTAAAGTCGTATTTACTTTTATTTAGGTTTGAAAAAGTATCAACATCTTCCGGTCACGATAAACGACTATATGAGTGTATGACACAGATTTTTTCGTAATTTATTTTTTGCGACAGAGCGATACGCACATGCTTCCACAAGCGCGTCTGAGCGCGGAATGAAAGTCCGCGAGTGAAAAATGTATGAAGAAATTTGCAAGCGTTCATATTTTTGCTGTTTATTGAATAATGTAATGATTTAGGTACAAAATAATTAGTCGAACGTATAGAGGACTATATATGCCGTAATTTTATATAATTTTGATGATAAAATATGCTCTAAGTTTACTTTAAAATGGTACGTAATCAGACCCTATTTTTATACATTGTCTGTGATTATTGTGATGGTGAAAACGGATTTATGGGAAAAAATTGTATGATGTCATACAATTTTTGTAATGCCAATCTGAAGATGAATAGATTACCTTTAAAGTGAGACCATAATATCTTCACATATATGATTGCTTATACTTTAAAATTGTACCTGAAAAACACCGTTATTTGTAGAAAAATGTAATAGCGTCCTTAAGGTAGGTTATTACGACATTGTTTGTATGTAAATTAGCAATGTTATTGACTTCTCGTGAACAAATAAGGTGAGAACGTCTGCTCTGGTCATTGACATTCTGACATTTATTATTGACTCGATATTTTCGCCGTGACGTGTTTACATTGTTCCCGATAATGTGTATTGTGTATTATTAATATTATTATTACTTACAACAACAACGATAAATTGTGTCTAGATTACCACTATCACACATCTGCAATATAAATAATTCACCGCTGCAATGTTTTAGGAAGTCTGACCTTGATATTACTACATTTTAATACTAATCTCGTTTGAAAAAAAGTATGTTTAAACATTTTTGTACATGAAATTACAAAGTATGTTCGTTACTCATTAAGAAAAACATTACCTTCTGCGATACAGGTGGCAGTCCTGTATTTACCAAATATTTGTATGCTTTACAGGTACTTGAACGCATGGTCCCAACAATCTTCAATACAGAACAAAAATCTAGTGTAGGGCAATATTAGTTAAGTTTCTGCTTGTTATTAACTCAAATTTTCTATATATTCCAGATGTTAGAGATCATAGGCAACGAAAACGTGAACCTATCAGAGAAGCAAATGGCCGAGTTGATTGAACTTCTGGACAAGGAGGAGATCCTGGAGGTCGAGAGCAAAATACAGAAGGCACTGGATAAGGCGGCCATTGCTGCTAAAGAGCAGGACAAGCCTAGCGTCTCTGAGGGGAAGGTAAACAATCATAATTTGTGAAATAACTTAGATACAATAGAATATAACAATGCAGCACTCCTGCAACCAAGAGCTACCATCAGTAAACAAATACCAATAGAAAGAAAATGTAAATAAATATATCTGGACATTATGACACAGCGCCATCTAATTCCGAGCTAAGCAACGAGGCTTGTGCTATGGATATTACAGTTCTGGGTTGATATACTTTTTTTTGTAAATACATACATATTATACAGATACATCCATGTCTCGGATACAAATATTGATGCTCATCACACAAACATTTGTCCCTAACGGGATTCATAGCACAGAAGGCAGCGTTAACTACCGCTGGGCTAATCGGGTCTTCAATGAATGTAATTTTTTATGAGACTGTTTTGTACGCAATCGTCCTACGTTTTCAATTATGATGTGAAGTACAGATATCCTGAAACATTATATTATCAGTCAATAACTTAGCTGTACTGAAAGTTGACAACCAAAGGCCACATGGCATTACTGATAACAATGTTTGGTGTTATACAAGGTCATGTTATGAATAGAAATATGTGTATGTACTTGAATGTACAAACAAAGACAATGTCTTATTTTGTAAACAACTTTAGCATGTCTTTATTCATTAAAATCGAGAACACCTCTGGTGTTGTAAACGTTAATAGGCTATGGTAACAGCTTACCATCAGTCGTAAGCTTTGCCATCCTTGTGGTATAATAAAAACATACTTTTTTAATTCAGATAGAATTAGTTTGTGTAAGATATAATGGATGATTTACAACTTTGACAAATATTTACACCATCGTCAGAGCTATGAGACTTCCATTCTTCACAACACTGACCTAAATAAGACATCTAAGAGAAAATATATTGCAGCTCCTTACTCATGTTTATTGTTACAGAGTTTATTCGACTTAATTCGAGAAGCCCAGAAAAGACGGGAGATGAAGAAAGCTGCTGAGAAGAAGCGCGCACAACCGACTCTTGAAAGCGAAGGCATAGTCACCAAACCTGAGGAAAGCAGTAAACGGCCCGAAAGCCACTGAGTAACGTAGATTTACTTAGCCAAGGTGTAAATAACTGTACTAGTAGACTGTTCTGTTACTCATGTTTACGCCTTCAAGCTCGTTTAAGTGGCGTAAAATAGCAAAAGATGGCGTTCGGCGTTTGTATTTAATTGAGATGCATTCGGAGACATACCACCAACCGTATATTTATCCGTGAAGGGCACACCGCGCTGCTGTTGAGGAGTTAGTTACAGTCTCTGTAAGCGTCTTATATATCCGCATATAGCATAGCTGTTGTACTAGAGTAACGACATACATATTTATGTAGAAGAAATAATTACGTTTATGTAATGAATGTGTTACCCTAATGACAATAAGCATTTTGGAACATGTAATCAATCACACATGAATATGTAAATAACGTTCTGCTTTATATATTATTGAATTGAATTAATATACTTATAACTAAACTTTCCATGCCGTACAAAGTTGTTCATATTTGTTGTCATGTTTTTATTTATTCCTGGTTCTTTTATTGGATATGTATTGTATTACGTTGATGCATTTCTGTGATCGCTATTCAGTTTAAGTTTTATTTTAGTTTATTTTAGTGGTTATATCAAAAATATTGCGCACAAATTGTGGAGCGATACACTCATTTTCAATTGTGAATTGGGATGAACGGATTACTATCAATAATATTGCTTACACAATATATTCCTAGATACCTGATAATATATGACATTGAATGTGTATATTATGTATATTTCTTGTAAATGCCGAGAGCTGTTTTCGAATTTAGAAGTACTTTATTTAAAATTCACAATAAAACATTTTTATTTATTAATCTTTAATAACAAGTGTTAAATCTAATTTAAATACACAAAACATATAAAACTGAGTATCAGTTTTACCGTGAAATCAATTTTCTGATGTTTGTCAGTTTGAAAACCTTTTCCTTCCTAAGATAGTCTTTCCCTAATTAATGTTATAATGTCCTTTTATTGCCTTACCATCAGTATTGGTAACATTATTTCCAATAAGTCCGTGCTACGAAGTACATTGTAACTATTATTTGATGTGCCTGCTGAAGAATAAAGTTTTAAAGAGTAAGGAGATCGATGATTAAGAATATTTGTTTTATTTTCTACTAGCTGCCTCCCACGGCTTTGCCCGCATGGTATAAAGATAAAAAGCAGCCTATATGTTTAATCCAGGTAATAAACTGTATGTATGCTAAAATCTTTTTACCAGTTTTTGCGTAGTAACAAACATACTTACAAACTTTCACATTTATAATATTGGTAGGATATTGTTATGTTAGCCTGTGGTAGGGACAGCCCTAGCCATTTTCAAAAGTAACAGACGATAATGGATATCGTTTATGCCTATAAGCAAGTGAGATCAGTAATATTGATATGCAACAGAATATTAGTAATGAAGCTTAATGGCTCGATTGTAGCGCAGAAGTCGATTTCTCCGCTACAGGACCACGTTCAACTTCTGGACGTTTTTGTAAAACCATAGCCTCGGCTATAGAGCGGATATGTTTGGGTGGGTTATATTCTAAATCGGTAGGCCAACGAACTCTGGGGAGCCTTTTCAGTGGAGATAAAGGATTTTTGCCATCTAAAGAAAGGTGTTTGGTGTGTGCAATATGCGTGTAAAAGCACCCACAATATACTAGTTTATTGTTGGTAACGTAAATAAAGCTGGAAAGGAGAATAGGTTTATAGTAATTCAGAGTAAGTAAGTATGAACATAGGTATACCTATTAGCAATTATTTTATACGGTACAATTATCATAAAAGATGGTCTTTGGACCTTCGACCTTGGTGCAAAATAGAGATTATTTATTTGTCTATTTTTAAATTTGGCGCCTCCTGGTAGTGCGAAAGTTATATATCCGGTTAGAAATCCTGATCGTTCATTGGTCAGAACATACCATCGTTGCACTAGATTAGCCAATAGACATATTTCGACGAATCACAAGGTGCATGGATTATAATCACGGGCTGGTTAGCCGCCATCTTAGATGATTTTGAAAGCGAAGCCATGCGATTGGTCAATAACGAGACGTCATTACAATCTTTTGACGGAGTTGCGCAAAATAAATTAAATTTGTAACTCTCACTCACTCATTGCGGCTGCCATGTTTTTTTTCATGTGGGGTGTGTGTGTATTGATATAACATGATAGTTTAACCCCGTATAAACTGTTACAGGTGAGAAATTTATATTATTTTTGATTGTTTATAAGTGTTTACGCGGAAGTAGGTTCATGGCGCGTCCTCAGTGAAAGTGCATCATGTAACACTGTCGCCTTCTTGTGAAATTACTTCGTATCGTAGTTCAGATGAATAGTATGAGTATGACTCAGTGCAAAACGACGATAAAAGATTTGTCGTGTCGCGCGTGATACTACTCTTTGTTGATGTGTAACAAAAAGTGTAGTACGGATGACGTTGCGATTGCAAGGAGGCTTCGTCCGCGCTCACCCTCGCTCGGGTGACGTTTTGGCGCCATCGACCCATTTATCGCGGCGGGGCGGGCATGGTACTCACGGCACACCAAATTCTTTGTGCTTGCTAAATCTCAATCATCTATCAAACATTGATTATAACAATAAAATATTTTGTTTTGCAGAAATAAGGGGTGCACGTAGTGCGTCATTTGTTATTAGCTAGTGACAATGCGATTGCAAAAAAATTGAAGCAAGCGCTGCATTAGGAAAAACACGACCCACTAGCAAAGAATAGGCCAAAGAAATTAAGGATGTATTAGTAACGGAGGAATTAAAGGATCGATTTATACCACACGGCCCACGGCGATTGTAAAATGGACTCACGATTATTATACAAGATGATGGTGTTTGATAACGGCAGACACTATCACGGACAGGATGCGTAAGCATAAGAGAGAGAGCCAGGCGTTTGCCTGCTGGCCTGCCACGTCGAGAGAACATCATCAAACTTCACACTCCATCATCTGATACCCCCACACTTGGTACAGGTAAGCCACTCCTATCCATTTTACTTATCTTACCATCTTCACTGCAATTCAGTGTACATATTTATTGTAAAGACACAATCATGTTTGGTTCAGTTAGAGGAAGCAACTTGAGCAAGATACCAATAAGGGAATAAATATCACTAATGCTAATGTAATTATCACTCATAAACAAATTGGTTAAAATGTGTATGTATAGAAGAAATAATAAAAATTAAGCAAATCATTACATATCTTAGCATAATCTGTTTCTGTTTAGTAAATAGAGTGATAAGTAGGCTATTAAGCATCATTAATCTAATTGAAGTACAAAATGATGATGAAATAGTGATTTGCCAAGTCGCTAATGATCAAATAATAATCAGTATGAACTAATTATTGTTTTTTCAAATGTCAAGAGGAAATGCAGTGCTCAGTAACACTGGAAAGTGACCATAACAGTGGGAATGTTAAAATGAAGACAATTAACAATTATAAGAATCCTTACAAAAAGGTCGGTTTTGCATCTATTCCAATGTTATATGTTATTTTTATAGGCAACATGATTATTATATTTGTATTTTGGAATGATTGTAACAAATAATTGCCATGTAGGTTTTTTTTAATATTTTCCTTTTGGGTGTGATTTTGTTTGTTATGATCATGCTGTTGGATTGTATGTTTCCTTATCAATGATTGTTGCCTATGAAAACACCGCACCACTGTATTTTAATGTCTCCCTTGGTTTGCACACTAGTTAGGAGCATCACTGCATTTTTCCTTTGTTCCATTGTTAACAGCTGTGTTATATTTATTTGCATATGCAGATTTTTCTGTAACATTTACTTGAGTGTATTGTACAGTATATAGAGAAAGTGATTTATATGATATCTTTTTTAATTTTAATTTTGAAACTCTTCATATATCATCATCATGGTTTTTCACAAAATAATTGCTCTTTTTTCCATTATTTAATTGTTCATTTTGCTGTAGTTAATCAGCATTAATTTATTTCTTGGTTCTCCAAATGCTGCAATATACACAGTTAAAACTCAATTTTTAGAATAGATGTTTGTTTTCAAAAATTTACTCATATATTTTACAGGTTTATTTAAAATTGAAAAAAAAAATGTAAGTGAATTTGATGGCTATGATTGTATTGTGATGAGATGCAAATAATACTATGGCTCTTTTACTAGCCTAGAACTTCAATAAATTACCAATGAATATAATCAATGTCACTACAAATTATATTAAACTGCAGTAATCAAAGCTAATCAGTTTTGTAATAATTATTCATTCAATACTTTTTCTACTTAACTTCTTATTTTGATAGCTCATATTGTTCTGAGAATTCAGAAGTACCTCTAGTTAGTCTAATTGAGATAAAACTTGACTTTGAATGTGTGTATATTGTGGTTAGAATGCTTTTGTAAATTAGATATCACCAGTATTTAATTGGTAGTATAAAATGTTATAAGTGCAGTACATAGCTCATAACTAGTACTACAATGTTTTTGTAACAATACTGTTTTATTCGTTTCAGGAACCTAATCTTGACAACATTGTTGATCAGCTGTGCACACGACAACAAGACATCAAAGATCAAGAAGGTGCGTCACAAGTAGGCATGCCCACGTGTTCCTTTGAAGAAACTGAGGCTGTTCGTCGATATTACGCTGCGTTTCCGGCTTTGAAGAAAGGTCGAGAGTCGCCACTACCGTACTATCTCCCACCGCCGGCGTGGTGTCGCAAATCAGCGCCACAGTCCAATATCAAAATGCAAAGCGAATTATCAATGTCTAAAGATTGGAATACCAAAAATAAGAAACTAGCTTCAGGCAAAGAGCGACGCAACTCATACCACGGTCAGAAGAAGAACAATAAGAAACGTTGCAACAGTTATAGTAGGTCCTTTGACAGCAAAGACAGTCTGCCCGAGTGGGTAACACACGAGGGTGTCTGGGATATGGAGACCCAAGATCCGGTGAAGGAGTTCATCCGAGCCATAGCATTAGACGAGGGTTACGGCACGTGCGAAAACACCGTCACTGACGAGATTAAAGAAATAACGGAAGGTAAAATAGGAATGAACGAAAACATGGTGCCTAATTGGGACGACAGCCTCGACCTCGATGCTGAATGGGTCATCACCGAAGATCTCAATCCGCGTGTTCGCACACCAATGGAGGAAGAACTTTACGCCAAGTTCGAAGCTAAATTCGATCGTAGCATTGAAGCTCTGTGGTCCAAAGATCAGAACACCCCTGACGACGAGTATCAAGACCTTCCGATAGACTTCCAAGATCTGCTGTCGTCCCCCTCCGACCGCCTGTTTGCCGATCCGTGCGCCGAGAAGTGCAGCCTTATATCCCTCACTGAGAGCATTTGGTCCACCGAAGCTGCAGACGTCCCGCCGCCACCGGACCGCGGCGACTCGCCCTCTCGCATAGCCGACGCGCTGCACGACCGCTTCCGGCCGCTCAATCTGGCCGACGTCGTCGAACCGGAGCCGCGCGAGCTCGAATCGTTCGCTCTGTACGAAGGTGATGAGATCTACGACGCACTGACTACGGTCGCAAATACGATGCGCTCCTTCACCGCGATCAACCACAGCCGCGATCGCAGCGGCTTCGTCGAGGTGCCCCCGAAGCGCGGCCGTCCCCGCGCCGCCCGCGCCGAGCCGCCCGCGCGCGAGCCTCCGCCGCGCCCGCCCTCCCGCCAGCGCGAAGACCTGCTTACGTCGGCCCGCACACACTTCCGCCCCATCCGCCGCGAGAGCGACGCCGAGCCGCCGCGCTACGCCGACGGCGACACGTTCGACATCTCCGGCGACCCCGACACCGCCGACTTCCGCCGGAGCGACTCGGGCGGCCTGTACCTGGGCTCGGCGCCCGAGCGCTACCTGGAGTACCGCGCCCTGCGCAGCATCGACTACGGCCGCCTCAACCTCACGCCGGCGCAGCGCTGCCCCGACCTCGACGAGCCGGGGCTGCGCCTGCACTTCCCGCTGCGCCAGTGCGACGCGGGCGTGCAGACGGACGAGCCGGCCGCCGCCGCCCCCGCCGCGGCCGCCTGGACGCCGTGCGAGGAGTGCGGCCGCGCCGCCAAGAAGATGCGGCCGACCGCCGCGCGCTCCATCTGGAGCTCGCTCGCGTGCCGCGCCTGCGCGCCCGCCGCCGCGCCGCCCGCCGCCGCGCCGCCGCCCGACGAGCTGTCGCGCGAGTGGGAGGAGCTGCTGTCGGACATCAGCGCGGCACACGCGCAGTACGCGGGCGGCGAGGCGGACGAGCCCCGCGGCGGCGGCGGCGGCGGCGACCGCAAGCGGCGGCACAGCGCGGCGCTGCGCTGCGCGGCGCAGTGCACACACCCGCACGCGCGCTTCCTGCCGTGCTGCACGCTGGCGCTCGACCGCCCGCTCACGCGCTAGGCGCCCGCCCGCACCGCGCGGCCTCAGTATTGATCGTTTCCTTTCCTGATCTATAGAGCTGCACTCTGTATATATCCCCCCCCCCCTTTATTTTCTTCGAGCGTAATATTGTTTGTATGTCGAAAGTGAGAAAACACAGCTTTTCAAATTCGAAAAACGACGTGCCGAGATCGGTCTCGAGATGATGTCCCGATGAGGGCTCCATTGCTCCTTCGAGTGGCATTAGAATGAAAAAGTTAGCAATAATAATAGGATTAATTAGCGAAGCCTTAAACGTTACTTTCTCCGAGTGTCTAGGGTTGTCGAGGTACAAAAGTGGAAGGCTAGAAGTGCTAACATATCTTATGATGTAGATATTGACGGGAGTGAGGAGTTATATTGTAACGTTAATTTTAGTTCAATGTTTTCTTTGTAGAGATTTCATATTGATGTAGGAATGTTTGATGGAATGCTCTCGCTTCGAGTCGATACTCGACGAAATTTATTAATGTGCGAAACTGTTAGGTATTGTGCGTTATTATTAAACAATGGCCTTGAATTGAAAAGCAGTATCTCTGCATGTTATATATTTGTTTTTTTTTTAATGTTTTGTTGGGAAAATATGTATTTGTTTTAGTTCATAAATTACATAATTATACAAAACGAGACGATAGCATTCCATGGCAAACATGATAGGACGATTCTAATATAATTCTTACAATAATATCGTCCCGACTTGTTTAATAATTTGTTAATATAAAGTATAAGTAGAACAGGTATTTTATTTTTGTTAGTATTTTTCGTTTACGTTTCCAAGCGATCTAAATTCATTCAAAATTTTATATTGTAAAATAAATTGTTCTGTTTTCTTTTGCAACATTTTTGAACGCAAACATTAATGTAAGGAGATGATTAGACGCATCTCCCGTTGTCCAGCGGTGGGTACGCCTTTCGGCCGAACGTTCTCGAAAGATGTACCCACAGTTGAAACTGCTTCAGGCCGAACATACGAGATGCGGCTGTGTCCCTAGGTGGCGCCATGTCGGAAGACGACAGTTCTGGCTTGTCCATGTTATCTAAGTTTTACACGCGGCGATTTTATTGATTTGCCGCATTAGGTATATAATGTAGGGTGGCGAACGTGCCGCGGGTTCGTGTTCATTCTCGATACTGTGTGGGCCCGCTGCGTTCAGCCGGATAGTGGTAATTCGAGATGTTAGCAGTTTTGTATGAAGCTGGACTATGTTAGTGGGGGCGCTGAACGCCCCCTAGAGTGTCGTCGGATACGATGAACTATGTGTCGTGCTCTTTGATATTATGCTCGGCCGTCGCTGTTCACCGTTCACGAACGCACGTTTACGCACGGAAGACGTTTGGTTAACTTTTTATAAGATGTATCGGCATGCCTTGCGTTACACGATGGCGGCACGATGAGACGGTGAGTAGCGACGGCTATCAATTGTAACATAATTTACAGCTCCAAGTATGGATTGTAACAGTTCATATAGGCATAACTGTTATTATAGTTCATGTAAAACGTAAGAAGTGTATATGTTATATTTTCATTTTACACGGGGGTTTGGTGCCGACTGGTGCACTGTAGTCGCGTCGCGGCACAGCGCCACCTGGCGACGACCTACTAACGTCGTTCGCTTTGTACACTACCCCCCACAACTTATATTTATTTCATTTGAAAGCCTTGCCTAGTTACAATTTCATATAAAACTTTTCTATTTTATGTGTCGTGTTTTATATATTTATTTTTATGTAGTGTGATTTACTTCTGTTTATAATAACTGAAAACGTAAAATGTAAAAAAAAATGTCATTGCAAAATTTTCATCAGGAAGGCTATCCTTGTATATATTTAGTATATTGTGAATTTAATGTATAGTCATTTTCAGTTCTTTTAAATGATGTATCATTATATGTTCGCTAATTCTTTTGTCAATTTCCTTATCTGAAATATTTGATGCGATGTTAATGCGAGTAGACAAGTACATCAGTTTACTAGTGTACAATGTTTCAGATATTGAAATGTTCATTTACTATCTAAAGCTATGTTAGTAGAGAGGTTGGGTATTTTTAAACTCATTCAACTAATTAATTCACATTCATTTTTTCGTGTCATATAATGTATTTCATGTTTCTGTCGATAAGTTCATAATTATTATATTGTACTTATTCCATTAACGATGTTCGCTAAAGGATACCTCGAAAAAAATTAGAAAAAAACAAAAAAAATATTAGACGCAAGTTTGCATATAATATTATGTTTGATTAGTTGCTAATCTAATGTAATGTGCCTATGCGCTTGATTGTCTAACTATCCAGAACAGCAATGGATAATGGTTTTTAACAAGCGTTGAAATAATATTTGAACAATTGTTGAAAAATCGGAGCTTGCCATGGTTATAAGTAACGGGGACTTATTACAATCAAACATACGAACCATGGGGAGCTCCCTAAAAATTAAAAAGGACGTGAATAAAACTATCGTCATCGCAATCATTAAAATAACATGTCCGGACCGTGCCTCCATGCCCGATAATTTTATTAACGTCCTATTTTATCATCGGGCCTTTAAAATCACTTGCGTAAGCTTATCTGTAATTTTTTTTACATGGATTCTGCCTATGATAAGTCGATGCAAGTGATTATAAATGTGGCTTGTCTATCCCCGATTAATCACAACTTTGTCGTACGCCACATGATCATTTGTGAGAAGTGGCAAAAGAACTTCGTCGCTAAATATGTAACTATTGGTATTTCAAGTTTTTTAATGTCAACAAATAGCCAATGATTGTTTTACACACAATACTTTTTACTTGTAGAGAGCAATCACGTTTTTCTGTGTATAAATGTTTTTTGGACACGCAGCAAATCAGCACGTATTGATAAAAAATACAATGTATTATGTATAAGCATGTCGAAAAAAAATCCAAATCTTGTATGTAATGCTCTCTCATCAGGGACAAGTCGGCTTGTAACCGATTCCTAACAAGGGGCCTTGGTTACATGCATATTTGTTTACATTTCATATCAATTTATATCATTTTATTTTCTTTTTGAAGTTTCGTAAAATCATTAGAGATTTTAAAAAAATATCTTAGAGGCCGGGGTAGGAGCAGTACACAAGGGATTTCACATCTTATGTTTTTGGCGTCAGTTTTAAAAAAGCACCGCATGTAACGAATTCCTACCACATACATCCTGTTCATAGTTACTTGACGCGTGGTTTTTAGCAAAGTTACCTTTAATGTGATTGACATTAGAGTGCTGTCACGGGTCAAAATAACATGAACTTTCTTTGAAATAATTACACTACTGTTTTTCTCACGGTTAAGAATTAAGAATTTTCGATATTTACTAACTACCTGCCTATAACTTATTGCAAAATTTGGCACAACTTTCTTTTGCAATTAAGTGTAGCGAAAATAAAACGACTATAGTAAAAAAAATGTACGAGCTTTTAAATTAGATATACCAAAATTTAGTATACCTATTTGAAAATTGTTAAATCATTTAGAAGTGGTTATCCCTGAAAATAGTTACCATTTTCATAATTATTATGTTAGGTTGTGCTCGCTACTCTGGTTCTTGCCATCTGTGGGAAGAAAATAAAAATAAACAATCGATCCAAATTTGTGTTTTTTACTTCTTTAATTTAATTCCTAATATACCATTTATATTGACACTAATATAAACAAATCGTATAAAACGTTCCTGGGTTTTCTGTAAACAACATAGATACCGCTGCTGGAAGTCGAGATGTAAGGATTAGAATAAATAACAATATTAGTGGGCGAAGTTGTCGCTCCACTCAAAAAGCCAAAATTGAGTATGCTAGTCTCCGTCTTTCTCGCGCGCACTAGTGCAAACGAGAAGGCACTATACAAAAACCACGGTTTACACTTTCATCCATTGAAATGCACGCGGTGCTTCGTTGCGAGCGAGACGCCGGTTCAAAATAACAGTGAACCGTCCGGTCTTATCGAAGTAAAATCGTAACTCAAAGTAAACGGACGTTGCAGTGATACGAACAGATTTCACGTGTGATATTGTGTTTGGACGTTTTGTTGTGTTTTTGAACTGTTCTAATCAACGTCGGTTTTTTTTTGTGTTCACGGAGACAGGTAAGCTCTTTTTAGTTTGCTTGCCAAGTTGAATGGATCGGGGTAGCTTTTCGTTTTCTTAAAAAAGTAGTTGTTAGCAAATAAAAACAACAACAACAGATTAAAATAATAGGTACATAGAGCAAGTAGGAATTAAATCTTATATTATTTTATGTCCTAGGAAACGTTTAAATATAAATATGGCGGTTAAGAAATATCTGTACAAAGAAACTTCAAATCTTTACCTATATATTATTCTGTAACTACTAATATATAGTTCTAAACTGTGGGCATTTATTAGACAAACGTGAATGAAGACCGTTATTTACCTACATATGTATCAGTTATGTCTATTTATCGAAACAAGAAAGTCTGGTCTTAAAACACTAATGAGACTACACAACCTTACCTACCTACACAATTCTAAACTGAAAATTACAGTAATAAACACCAGTCACCCCGAGTTTTGCCAATTAAAAGTCTCTAAATACTAATTGCCGATTAGACGTCTAACCATTATAGTGTTATCAATAAAACTCAATAAAGCCTCTTTACACATAACTATGTTATGATGAGTTCCTAATTTAAAAGCTATGAGAAACAGTTATCCCAATCTGTTTGGAACCGTTGGCTCTAATCTACCCTTAGGGAAGAAACCGACAGAACTTAGGTAATCAACAATTTAACATGGGGCATAGACACAATAAAAATAGGTATTCAAGCAAGCATAAGAAATCAGTCTATTGAACTTTTGTGGACATGTTTATGGAAACACAAATAAATATGATTGATTGATTGATTTTTTTTTTGTATCTTACTTAGAAGCTATTGGGATAATTGAAATATCTAAGGGCAAGGCAAGGGTAAAAGTGGGTGCTACTGGACCCAACGTCCCATTTAGTATAATTACCTATATTATCTGCAATAATAAATATAACGTCCTAATAGAGATGAAATTTATGATAGGTTGTGGATATTTTGGGGTGTTAGATAATTGATAAGGTTTTAAAGCGAACATTACTCAATAGAAGAAACCGGCCATTCTAAAGCCTTATAAGTTATAAGTCCAACGTTCAAAAGTTCAAAAGTTTTTTTCTACATCTATATTTATACTGTGCAAGGAACCGTACAGACATCCACGTGGTGACTAGGCTAGACCTAGATGTAGCCAAATAAGGTTCGGCCAGCTCCTATTGTTTGCAAACTAAAGCGCTATATCGACATATTGCCGTCAGATTTATTGGTTTTACTGTACAATATTAATAGTGTAATGTAAAGTAATTGCTTGCTTTGAATCTATTTGGTTTACTATTTAGTTCTGTGACGTTTTGGTGCTGCCTAAGTTTGGGGTTGATTGCCGTGATTTTGGTTACGTTTCGTTAAATGTCGACCTGGCCTGTACTGTTTGGAACTTGTGTTAGGTAGACACCTACTTATAATTATATAAGTAGGTATACATCAAGGACACAATCTTATTATCATTCTAATAGAGTTATATTTTTTTTACATTCAGGGATGCATTCCTGGTTATGTGAATGTGTGCCTACCTGTGCATGATTTTAGGTCCCATTTTATGTATAAGGGGTGAACTTATTGTCATGTACCGGGTAGGTATACTTCTACATCTAATCTACACTCCGGGCTGAAAACTCACAGAGAGACTAAGGATTTGTGTGCAAGTACAACCACTACCCAATCCTTCGTAGAAACAGGCGCGATAGTATGATACTAAAAACTCAATAATTTATTAGAGTTCGGCCGAAGACAAGAAATGAAGGATCATAGTGATAAACTATCAAATCTATCTCGACACTAAAAATAAAACCATATAATAGCACTTAGTACTTACACTCATAAATGATGTTTGAGGAAAGGCACAAATCAGCCAGTCTTATTAGTAGACTGAGATCGTCAGATAGCCACACAAGTCCTGAAGGCGCTATCTCCTGCCCACGCCCACTGCCGGTAATTACCGGGCCACCATTGTCCACGGTATCCCATAAACAGCGATATAACCTCACATGTTATGAGATCCGAGATATCGTATCGATTTTTTTTTAGATTATCTATGGATGGATGGAGTTGTGCATTTAAAATGTTTGATAATGACGCAGATTTGTTTTATAGACATAGCTTAAGTTAATTATTATTTTTAAATACATAACTGTAAATGGCTCTGTAATAGAATTTTATGTTTTACCGTAGAATTTTACAAACACAAATTATTTTCTTAAATACACAAATCCACGAAGGGTGGCAAAACTCAAAATGCCATAGACCCCCACCAGCTAGAGGGGACCAACGGCCTGAGAGATCTTAAATACAAGACAGAGCTAGAATTTATTGTTCAACATTATAATATCATATTACTTTACATAAGTATCTAAGTATTTAATACAAAAAAGAACTAAAACATTTGTTGAGCTTCTTCACACGATGTTTGAGAGATGCTTCAGTTACATCTGATGGGGGCCTTAAAGCGTATAGTAACTTTATTACCAAAGATTATGTTTTCCTGCACTAGCTAAGTTTTGATTCTGAATTACTGATTCGATCGGATATACTTATTTTAGTCTATTAGATATGAACTCACCTGTCCCAGCCAGAGGGGACCTACGGCCAGAGAAGGACCCCCGGCGTGAGGTATCGCAAATACAAAACAGCTATCATTTATTGTTTCAACATTATTACATCATATAACTTGACAATAAGTAGTTTAATTTTAATAAAAAGGTTTGTTGAAAAATCGTTTGTTGAGCTTCTTCACACGATGTTTGAGAGATGCTTCAGATACCACTGGTAGGGGCTTCGTTAGACGTATTTGCTTCGGGCCTCAAAGCGTAAGGTAAGGTTATTACGTCAAAGATTATTTTTACTGCACTAGCTAATTTTTTACCGATTTGATCGGACATGCCTACTTATTTTAGTCCATTAGATATGTACCTACCTGCAATCGTAATATTTATAATTATTTTGCAATGGTTGCTCAGATATAGTTGCGATCTTTTGACCTGTGGATTGAATTCAATTAGTATAATATTCAAACGTCAACGATAATAATATTTGCTAAGCGCGAAATTTTACGATTACTAGGTACTGAAAGCGATAGGTGTCACGTAACATAAACTATATCAGCAAAACAATTTTGCATACAAACACAAATTTCGTAATAGCAATCTATTAAGCTATTTTCCCTACAATGTAAGAATGCTATCAATTTTACACCGAAACGCCCTTGTTTAGATACTTATCTAAACATCTCTAGTTGAACAAAAGACTTGTGTAAGACGGTCGTGTTTTGGGCATTATGCGTTCCTTTCGACCTCAAGGTATCCTTTCACTGCTGGGATTAGCCGGTTACGTCAGTAGAGGAGCCTGAGACATTGAGGTATTAGATTGTGGTATAGACATAAGTAGCCTAGACTTGGGACGAATAATAGTGACGTATTAACGTCTCTATAAATTATATTATTAATAAGGCATGATATTTTAGTGAAACAATATACCTGGTGGTGAAAATTATGATCTAGCATTCTAGATCCAGTATCCTTAGCACGGGTGCAATGACCGAATGTGGCGTTGCTGTTACGTTTGCAAAACATCGACTTTTAACATTCGATTTCATTTATAATTATTATACAAATAATTTTATGTAATAAAAATGATTTCACATTCTCTCTTCCGCTCCGTAGTCGAATTTCAAAATTCCGAAGTTTTAATATTGAATCGCTCAGATGCTCAGATTGGATATACTGTCCTTCTAATTTGTTACCCTAGAGGAGGCAGGAGAGACCCTTAAGGTGGAAGCTTGACGGTAGCCCGCAAAATTCAAATTTTCGTGTGCATAGTGTGTTTATATGCAAAGTGCATATAACTGCATTGATTGACTTTTTCATGAAATAGACAATCAATGCAGTTATATGCGCTTTGAGGGTTGTTTTGTTGATTCAAATGATTATAATTCTGTAACTAAATACCTATTACAGGCGCAAATCATATTTTGTTTAATGTTCACTCTGACAATGACCGGCAAATTGCAAAAAACGTACGAAAATTTGAATTTCGCGGGCTACCGTGAAGCTTCCACCTTAACAGTCTTCCTAAGCATAGGGGCGTTTCAGGTGTTATATGCAGTACCTAAAAAGAACATTATATTTACATATTTGGGAGTCGGTCTCGTAAGGGGACCTGATACATCACGACATGTGTTCATAGTGACCACATGGATGGTTTTAGAAAGATAAGAAATCCACAAGAGACATTCATTGAGTGACCCTGTGTCTTTTGTTTCCTACCGTCAACAAAAAAAGGATGAATAACCAAGTTGGATTTTTTCGACAAATAGGGTTTTTCTAAGGGATTTCCTGTGACATTTTAAAATAATGTATTAAAACAAAAAGTATTCTAAGAAAACAATAGTCAATATTTGTTTGACGTGGTTGCTCTAGTACCTAAGCCCTTAAGTACCTACGAATAGAAGATTTTTAATATTTTTTCTGGTAGGTATAGTTAATGATCTTTAATAGTTTTAAATCGCGGTTCTTTGTAAACGCAATTTTAATCGTGTGGTTAAACAGCTTATTCAACAAGCGGTTATAGACCTATCAATAGCGTGTTGAGTTAACTTGAGTTACACACCAGATGACCAGAGTTATGTTGTCTATGATATTAGTGGTTACATGGATGAACATGGGACCATCCATTTATAACGATTTAGGAGGCCCCGGGGGTCTTATTTATTTTTACAAGGGTATGGGAAGGAATCTTGAAAAATTACATTAAAGCAAACCAAACGCGTATTTTAATTATTCCCACGGCATAGACACGGGGAGATGGTGTCAGTTTTTTTGGGGGTTCAAAACCTAAAAATATCTCTTGCGTAATAAATTAATGTTAGATATGTTAACATTTCATTTATTTTTGCAGAATATAATCGATTTAATTATTCGATATTTTGTTATCTATGGTTCTTACTGTCAATGCTGTAAAAGTCAACCGTTTACGTCGCACGACTCGTACTTCACTTTTGTTCCGGACATCGAAGCAGGAGGTTCTCTGAGCGAACGGTTGACTGGTTAATTCTTTGCACATCGGTATTGTTTTCGAGCGGAGCATCTTAAACGGTTGACTAGCTTGATTCTCAATACTATAATATTGGTCTCGTAATAAATATATCGTAACTAATACGTGGTTTTCATAACTTCTATATATATTTCTAAAAGTTCAGAAGTGGGATAAATCACGTCAACCGCACGGTCATAGGTAACGTTGCAGAACACGGGGTGAGTTTTTATATTTTTTATGTGTTAGCTGGATGTTGATTTATTCTATGGCGATAATTGTGTGGTTTCATAATATAATAGCAATTGATCGACAAGTACTAATTGCGTACAGCAATGTTGATTTACGAATTTTCTATAATTGTGACTACTACCCACAATTACGTCGATAAAATTGTTCACCTGTAAGTGAACAATGACTACTGATTTTATTATTCTTTGTGTTCATCCAAGTTATTTAGGCGATGCATTTTTATTTCTGTGCTATTTTTATTTTATTTTTTCTTCTACCAACACTATTGAGTATTGCAAAACTATTTACGATTTCGGTGTATTATCTTACACTATCTATATACGGTAACGCGCAAAGCTACAAAGACTTTGAATTTCGAATTATCATTATTATGTTTTTACTAATATCTGACTATTATTACTATATTGCGTGTGTAGGCATTTTAATTTTAGTATGGATTTTCTACTAGATTGTTATGATTATTATGGACTTCCGATATATAATTTATTTTCCTCTTTACCGGCGATGCATTTTTATTTCTGTACTATTTTTATTTATTTTTTTTCTTCTACCAACACTATTGAGTATTACAAAACTATTTACGATTTCGGTGTATTATCTTACACTATCTATACAAGGTACCGCGCAAAGCTACAAAGACTTTGAATTTCGAATTATCATTATTATGTTTTTACTAATATTTGACTGTTATTACTATATTGCGTGTGTGTGTTTGTGTGTAGACATTTTAATTTTATTATGGATTTTCGACAATTGTTGTGATTATTATGGATTTGCGATAAATAATTTATTTTCCTCTTTACCGACATGAAGTTTTTATTTCTATTTTATATGCAATGGACGAACATTGCATTAACACTTAATATTGTTTACAGCGACCAAGTATAATCCTTAACTACTATCCTTACCCTTGTTGATCTGAAATGGATACACCTCCTCCTGCTAGGTCAAGATCCCCGAGCTTTAGTAGAAGTAGAAATCTATCCGTGCATAATACTCATTCCCGCTCAAATGAAAAGACTGATAAGGGACG
Source organism: Craniophora ligustri (assembly GCA_905163465.1). Taxonomy (NCBI): domain Eukaryota; kingdom Metazoa; phylum Arthropoda; class Insecta; order Lepidoptera; family Noctuidae; genus Craniophora; species Craniophora ligustri. The sequence continues at coordinate 3,419,547 of LR990963.1, forward strand.
GCGTAGGTCTTACAAACGGTTTCGCAAATCGAGAAAGCATCATAGCGATCGCAGATACGATTCAAGTTCATCTACCTCTTCATCGAGCTCTAGTGACTCGTCACCAGCTAGATTTAAACGTCATAAACATGAACGAAAACGGCCAGAACGTTCGGGTGACCTTAGCGAAACAACGGTTTTGGAAAAACTAGTAGTAGCTCTTAACGATCGTAATAACACTGGGTCTCTTGGTGCATCTGGACTCCATGCTGCTCAAAATATATTATCGGATTTCGATCCTCAGGCTAAAACACAAACAATGAAACATTGGTTAGCTAAAGTCAACGAGTCAGCTCATGTATATGGCTGGTCGGAAAGGCAAACAATATTTTATGCTTTGCCTAAGCTCTCGGGGCTTGCTAAACGATGGTATAATGGCCTGACTAGCGTTAAATACACATGGACTGAATGGCAGGAAAAACTCACAGCTGCATTTCCTTGCGAACACAACTACGGTGAGCTTCTGTCAGAAATGCTGGCTAGGAGGTCTAGGCGAAACGAATCTCTAGAAGAATATTATTACGATAAAATCATATTGATAAATAGATGTGAACTAAAGGGGAAGCAGGCTGTAGATTGCCTTACTCATGGCATTTATGATAATAACGTTCGAATGAATGTTCAGGGTGCTAATTTACTAAAACCTGAAGACGTTTTAAAATATTTTCGGAATATATCGTCCAAGATGAACGATGCCCCACCTTCTAAAGGGTTTGCGTCTAATAGAATTTCAAATTCTGTCACCACTAGGGTAGCCGATTTACACTCGAGGCGACAGTTTAATCCAGACATCACTTGTTATAACTGCAAGGAACAAGGGCACATAGCGTCGCGGTGTTCAAAACCTATCATAAAATGTAATAAATGTCGTCAATACGGTCATATTGATAAAAATTGTGATAATTGGCGTTCAGGTAGCGTAGCTAATCAACAACCGACTACGAATATTCTTAGCAATCAAACAAAGAAAGTACTCAATATAACGCAGAATAGACATATAAGTGATAAATATTTTAAACCGGCAATAGTGAAAGATAGGTATATCAAAGCATTTGTAGATCTGGGTAGTTACTGTACGTTACTAAGAAGAGATATCGGAGAACAACTCGGAATAGCTATTGATAACAGCAATTTACCTACACTGAACGGATTCGGTCAGGGGACTGTTTTACCGAGCGGTCGTATTACGGTTCAAATCAAACTTGACGGCCTCGACGAACAGGTTGAAGTATATTTAGTTGAACCTAACCTACTTATTGCAGATGCACTTATCGGACACTCACTCACCGAATTACCCGGTGTAAGAGTTTATAAGTCTGATACTTCTCTGTTTCTTTACAAGGAACCATTATCTAATAGTAAAAAGGTCGCTTTGTCGTGTTCTGAAGATACTTCAATCTATGGCATGTGTAATATTAAGGTAAATACGGACCCCGAAATATCTGGACTGGCTTACATCAGTAGCGAATCTTGCATGAAAATAGGTAGAGAGTATTTTGTACTACCCGGATTATACACTATTGATAAGGGGCTAGGGTCTATTATTATATTAGGGCTTAGTTCAGAACCTTTTATCTTAACCTCGAGTACGTTAATAGCTAGGGCAATATATTTAACCGGCAGTTTACCGTCGGTGACAAATCAATTTACTAAGAATCAGAATATTTTTAACGTTGATTTTGTAGAGAATTCTATCACTAGTGAACAAATTATTGTTGATGATGATTTAGACTTAGAGACGCGTGAGAAACTATGCTTGCTGCTTAACTCACGACGTGAATGCTTCGCTTTTTCTATTGAAGAATTAGGTAAAACGTCATTAGCCGAAATGCGTATTCAGTTAAAGGATCATATCCCAGTCACATACAGACCGTATCGTCTTGCAATATCTGAACGCGAGAAAGTAAAAATTATTGTTAACCAATTGCTTGATACTGGAATTATTCGCGAATCGAGGTCAGAATACGCTAGTCCAATAATACTTGTAGCCAAAAAGAATGGCGATACAAGATTATGCGTGGATTACAGGGCACTAAATCGGAAAACTTTGAAAGAAAAATTTCCGATGCCACTAATAGATGACCAAATTGATAGGCTCTCGGGTCAGGTATTCTTTAGCACTCTAGACTTGACATCTGGCTACCATCAGGTACCAGTATCGGAGGGTTCAAAACACCTTACAGCTTTTGTAACGCCCGATGGGCACTACGAATATAACCGTATGCCTTTTGGTTTGACCAATGCACCAGCCGTGTTTCAGAGGCTTATTTCAAATATTTTAAAACGACGCAACATCCCTGGCGTTCTTGCTTACATGGATGATGTCATTATTGCATCTACCAGCATTGATGAAGGACTGGAAAAGCTATCGGCTATTCTTGACCTCATCAAAGAAGCCAATTTGACATTGAATTTAAGTAAATGCCACTTCTTCAAAAAGTCCATAGATTATTTAGGATTCGAGATTTCGTCAGAGGGAGTTCGACCGGGACTTAGAAAAATTGCAGCCGTTAGCGCTTTTAAAACACCTCAGAACGTTCATGAGATACGGCAATTCATTGGATTAGCAAGTTTCTTTCGCCGATTTGTTGCCGGATTCGCTTCTATTGCAAGACCTTTAACGTCTCTTACCAAAGCCAATACCACTTGGACATGGGGAACTGAGCAGGAAAAAGCTTTTACATCGTTAAAAATGATGTTGACTCAGCGACCCATACTTGCAATTTATAATCCCAGCTACCAAACAGAACTCCATACCGATGCGAGCTCGTCTGGTCTGGGAGGCATTCTTCTTCAGCGGGCCGAAGAGACAAAGCCTCTGCAAGCTGTAGCGTATTTTAGCCGGCAGACGACACCTGAGGAGCAACATTTTCATTCTTATGAGCTGGAAACCCTCGCTGTCGTCGCTTCCCTTAATCGCTTTCGGGTCTATCTACTTGGGATAGAGTTCAAAGTCGTTACTGATTGTAATGCATTACGAACAACGTTGACAAAGAGGGATCTTATTCCAAGAATAGCCCGGTGGTGGCTTTCCGTCCAAGAATACTCGTTTACAATCGAATATAGGGCAGGAGCTCGGTTAGCTCATGCAGACGCACTAAGTCGTAATTCGATTGAGTCTCATGATTGCGAATTGGTTCCGGTGATGCTAATAAGTGACGTACATTGGTTACAATCTGTACAGATGAGTGACCCACGGCTGTGTCATATAAAAGCCATTTTAAATACAAATTCATTAGAAGCCAAAGACGTCCGTAGTAAGTACGAATTAAAGGATGGTAAAATCTTCAAAAGGATAGGCAACGATTTACGTTGGGCCGTACCTAGGGACGCTCGATGGAAAATCTGTCAACTATGTCATGATGAGGCTGGTCACTTTTCATATGAAAAGACTATGGAAAAGGCCAAACGTGATTACTGGTTTCCGCGAATGACCCAGTTTATTAAAAAATATGTAAGAGCATGTATCCCATGCGCTTACTCTAAACAATGTGGTGGTAAAAGACCGGGTTTTCTACATCCAATTCCAAAACCAGACCTACCTTTCCATAGTCTTCACATAGACCATTTAGGACCGTTCGTGAGGAGCAAGAGAGGTAATACATACATATTAGGGATAATCGATAGCTTTACCAAGTTTATAATCCTTCGTGCGGTTAAAAATACGAAAAGTAAAACCTCGATAAACGTTTTGAATGATGTATTTTCTCTCTTTGGTACACCAAAAATCTTAATATCTGACAGAGGTACAAGTTTCACATCTAAAGAGTTTCAAACATTTGTTAAGAATAATGGTATCAAACACACTCTAAATGCTGTTGCGACGCCCCGGGCGAACGGCCAAATTGAAAGATATAATCGATCAATACTATCTTCTTTGGTTGCATTGTGTCATGATAGTGATGATAGGCACTGGGATAGTCACCTGGCAAAAGTTCAGTGGAGTCTCAATAATACTGTTAACCAGGGCACGGGTAAATCACCTTCTGAAATATTTTTTGGAAAACCAAGCGTTAATGCGAAGGAAGGTCATTTGCATGAATTGTATGTTGAACACTGTACACCGAGCGACACTCTTGAAAAAATTCGTGGCGAAGCTAGTGCTAAGATCAGGAAACAGCAGAATGACATGAAGGAAAGATACGATAGGAAACGGTGCAAAGCTAGGCCGTATAAAATCGGAGAGTTAGTAATGGTTCAGAAAGTCACTAAGACCCCCGGTGAAAGTAATAAACTCGCACCCGCGTTTAGTGGTCCCTATAGAATTACCCAACAATTTGACCATGATCGTTATGAAGTTGGTAGCGTCGATGGTTATTCAAAGAAAAAATATTCAGGCGTTTTTTCGGTTGATAAAATTAAACCATGGATCAGATTCAGAGAGTCCGAATCTGAGACCGAATACGATGACAGTGATAATTAAAAATACACTAAATAGTTAGCATTTGATTGATATTCAATTAGATTTCGTGAACTCCCATCCTTTTAACCTATGTCCCAACCTTTTAACCTATGTCCCCTACCAAAAGTGCCAACCTGTCGAATAACAGAAAATCTAGAAGAAGCATCTGGTGGCTTTGTGGATATTACCCAGTACCGGCAATATGACTTGAAGTTTCTCTGCGACCAGACCAAGAGGGAGTAGACCGTTACACGAATAGTGGGCAATACGCGGAGGCCAAGACTCCTTGTGCGGATAAAAGATGCGCTGGTTTGAAACTGTGTGGGCTGGGGTGCCTGCCTTAAAACTGTAGCTCCTTGGGTGGGCTCATCGTAGGCAGCCGTTATATCTACCGGCCACGCTCCTTGTGAGGGCTAGAATTAAACTGCCTTAAGACCGTAGCTCCTTGGGTGGGCTCATGGTAGGCAGCCGTTATATCTACTGGCCACGCTCCTTGTGAGGGCTAGAATTAAATTGCCTTAAGACCGTAGCTCCTTGGGTGGGCTCATGGTAGGCAGCCGTTATATTTACTGGCCACGCTCCTTGTGAGGGCTGGAATTAAACTGCCTTAAGACCGTAGCTCCTTGGGTGGGCTCATGGTAAGCAGCCGTTATATCTACTGGCCACGCTCCTTGTGAGGGCTATAATTAAACTGCCTTACGACCGTAGACTCCTTGAGCGGGCTTATGGCAGGCAATGGTTACTGTGTTACGTGGCTCCTTGCGTGGGCTGGGAACGTAACTCACTGTTCGAAGACCTCGGCTCCTTGTGTGAACCAATGGCGATCAATCCAGCGATGTGGAACAAGACTTTACGTGCATCGAGATTTATGGACGACACACGACCGCAAATTATTATCTATCTGTTGTATGTATAAAATATAGTTCAATTTTTGTTAAAATATTTACATAATTTTTTATTCACCCAAACAAATAAATAAAATGTGAGCAATGAGGTCATTCCTCCATAACAGAATGGCCGAAACAATGTGGTTAAAATGTTTATTATAAGAAATATTTTTTTATTATAAATAAATAATAGACAATTATATTTTAATTATATAAAATAGATAGATAGATAGATAGATTTTATTATATTATTAATTGAAAATATGATTGATTTCTTTTGTCAAATTTTGAAAAGGTGAGTACATTTGGAAATTAGGCCGTTCCTGAAATAGTGGGTTTGAGTCTCTTCGCGCAAAATGTAATAACCTTTTGTTACTGCGGTATTTCTCACTATTGGCTATTGCTCTTTTTTTTCCCTTATTAGTGTCTGGGACCGACACTTCTTCAGGATGGCCGACTGTTAACATTTCATTTATTTTTGCAGAATATAATCGATTTAATTATTCGATATTTTGTTATCTATGGTTCTTACTGTCAATGCTGTAAAAGTCAACCGTTTACGTCGCACGACTCGTACTTCACTTTTGTTCCGGACATCGAAGCAGGAGGTTCTCTGAGCGAACGGTTGACTGGTTAATTCTTTGCACATCGGTATTGTTTTCGAGCGGAGCATCTTAAACGGTTGACTAGCTTGATTCTCAATACTATAATATTGGTCTCGTAATAAATATATCGTAACTAATACGTGGTTTTCATAACTTCTATATATATTTCTAAAAGATACTACTATTAGAGTCCCATTGAGAATATGCTTTGCCAAAAATAACTTTAGCATTTTATGATTCCAAAAATGATTCTTGCAAATTCTTACAATAAACCATCAACTTACTAATATAACTGTTCTATGTCGTCATGTAAATACAAAGTACCTTGAATTCACTAGAAATCACCTTTTGACACCTACCTACGTACCTATAATATTACCGGTATCAGATATCTTGGCTGAATGGGTCGCAAATGTTCCCATGCGCTGGCGTAGAAAATAGACTTTGCTTCACGTTGACTATAACCGAAGGTCTATTATGGGTATATCTACGTGTAATTTTAGGTATCTACTAACTTACCATCTTAAAATAGCACGTGATATTTTTTTTTTATCATCGTCAACCCCTTAAATGCTCCACTACTGGGTACGGGTCTCCTCTCAATAGGGAGGGATTAGGCTATAGTCCACCAGGATAGCCGCGTGCAGGTTGGCAGAATTCTCACGCTATACAGAAAGTCTCAGTCATGCAGGTTTCCTCACGATGTTTTCCTTCACCGTTTGAGCTTGTGATACATACGCACGTTACTTCAGAAAGCCGGATTGAACTCGAAACCTTTAACTTGAGAACACTGTGGTCACCATTTGGCTATCATAGCTTGAGGCAAATTCTTCATCTAATTCAAATTAGTATCATAATTTCTTATATAAGTATAGTTGTTAAAAATACAATGACGTGACTAAAACTACTTGATGGACATATCAAAAATCTCATCTAGGTAATTCCCAATTTTCTTTCTAAGACAGAGCGGCAGTGGAAACCTCACGAATTTACCGCCGTATTGTTTCCAGATAATCACCATAGACAGATGAGTCACGAACGATCCTCAGATACGTTCAAATTGACTCCCTTTGTCAAACCGCTGGCTTACGGTACCAGTTTAACTTGATCCCTATCAAAACAGATGTCCACTAATCCTTCGAAAATTCGATCTTATTATGTACAAAGTAAGGGTCACATTTGTAGGAATAAACTTGTTGTAGTTGGTGCTCGGTCAACCGGCAAAAAGCTTTATTCGTCGCAGCGACGACGCGGGCGCCTTCAAAACGTGCCGTACAGAATCCGAAGCAATTCACGGCGTTCTCTTGCGAAATATAATAAAAAAAAGAACTTTGAAAACATTTCGTGCGCGAGTTTTCTGAGAAACGAACTTAAGAATTTTGTTAGAATAGTTCAGTGTTCTATATTTGGATCATTGAATAGATATGCTGCGTCAAATGTCAATGTCATGCTTTGATATCAAGCTACGATAAGCTTTGCGCTTTAAAATTATCTGAGGATTGAGATAATCTCTTACAGAATACTGTTCCGCTAGAAACATCTGGGTTTTTTTTGTTAAAACATACGCTTCTCCATGAGACATTTTACGGCATGTGCCATTTAAAAAAAATACTCGAATTTATATAACCTCGTGTTTCTAGTTGTGGGTTAATAGTTTTTCCATTATGACTCTTTCAGACTTTGATTGAGAGGGATGATAAGGCATCACCAGGCATCCACCACTTAATTTGTCACACACATTCCAAAAGCTTCATAGCGATCTTTTAAATGTGCATGTTTTATTCGAAACCATTTCCTTTAAGAATCAGGGATGAAACAAATTAAATCATAATTATGGTTAAATTGTATTGAATGATATAGTATGTAGTCCCGCCGAATTGATTGCCAGTCGAAGTGGACATTGATCCTAAATTACTTTGATAATTGGAATAAGTATTGCTTGTGAGCTGTGTGGCTGGTCAATACATACTTTTCCTGTATATTTCTTGTGTGTTTCCGACTTGTACCCACATCCGGTCGGTAAATAAGGAGTGATATTGAAAAGCTTGTCACAGCAGGAAACAAACTCGGTTAAAATACGAGTATCGACGAGAGAAACCTATAATTTTTATCATAGAACAAGTAACTCTATACAACTTTTTAGAAAGTTAATATCACTTGTAACAATTATACAGCGTGTAACATAAGTGCGCCGCGTTGTTTTGAAACCGAGCCGTAGTTCCCACGCGGCGGGCGGCGCATGCGTCGATCCGGTCAGATAACCATTTATTTATCACCTATACGATGGCGCGACCACCGAGGTAGGTAATAACGCTCTAAAAACATCTGGGGTCCCACTAAGTATTGAAATCCCTGCTACATTAAGTCTTTTTATCGGCGTACTGCGCGTGACTTGCAAAAGTCGCACACAATACAACAATTAACATACTTTAAATACAACGACTTATGCATAACATATGACGCAGGTAGTTAAAGGTAAATCAAAAACCACAAAAAAATATTTAAAATTTAAAATTTATTGGTAATTAGAAATGGAACAGGTTATCCCATAAAAGGCAGATGGTCGTTGATCGTACGATTTTAGACAATACCATTTCCTGTTGCGTAGGCGTTATATATGCCGAATGTTGATAATTTACTAAAAAAAGTAATCGGAGACAATCTCATACAGTGAATAAATCAATAAATCTAGAATAGCGAATGAGACGGTGTTGGTCTATGGATCGACGCCCGCGCAATTGGCCGAGCGCAGCCGAAGCCGTTCGGTCTTTATCGGCGCATTAATAATGGCCGTCGAGACGTTGCGATCTAATGCCTGCCAGTAAAAAGTACAAAAAGCTCCAACAACTTCATGAGTCGTGGTTCGTTTAACTACAGACGATTCACCCTCTATAATTTAAGCCGCTGCGCTAGCGCAACGGGCCTTTTATAAATAAAGGATTGGAATTCGGTGTCGGCATGTCTAGGCACAACATTTATTTCCAGATAATTCGATTGAGATTTTACTATAACGAGTCATGTTTCTTTGTGAAACGCATTAATTTGAGTTAAACTCAAATACATACTTATTGACCATCACGCGTAGTGCGAGACTATTGCCATTAATTGGGCATGAGTCTAAGCTTGAGAATTTCATACACACAATTTCGCACTCACGGCTACGAAACCAGCGAGGGAGTCAACTGCTTAAACTTAAAACAAAATAAATTAGTTTTATGAAAGTAATGATCTCATTCGAAGCTCAACCAAGAATTGCACTGATGAGAAGCATCTATAAACAAATAGCCAATCCAATAAATTCCCGTAACGGCTTCTCTTTGAACCAAAAGCCGCTCTTTTGAAATTCAATTTATTGTACTATTTTCCACATAATGGACGATAAGTTATTGATTGATGGGCGGCCGTTATACCTGTGTCAAATAAAAGGAGACATAATCAACCGATAGGTACCAATCTATTACTCTAACGTTACAAGGTCAATCTTTTCATTAGCATAGTAAAGGTATATTAATAAATTATTTATTTATAGATATTTTCTTAGTATAAACATATGGAAATTGATATTTTAAGCCTTTAAGAATTGCCTAAGTGTAATGCTATACCTACACCAACGAGGTCAGTTACTTAGGCTCCGTTAAGGTGCTGATAGAGGAATCAGTTTAAAATTCAAGTTTAATTATTAATGTTGCTTTACAAAAAAAAACACTTTTCAAATAACGGGCACGGGTCTCTTCTCTTTTAAGAACTGAGAGTAATTAACTCATATTTTACCACGCTAGAGCTCGGTGCGAGTTGACAGACTTCACATGCAATCGAGAAAATCTCTCATGCATGCAGGTGCATGATAGATTTTTTCTTTATGACTTCGAAAAGTCGGTGGAACAAGCCCTGGGATTAAACTTGAGGCCTTTGTCTCCAAAGTGTACTGGTCACTAGACTATCTATACAGCTTTGTATCACAAATCTTGAGAAATATTATGTTGTACAGTTTTTGTGAAGGCTCAGGAATTTTTAACGCTTAATAACATGTCATAATTATTTAGTACCACGGATTCTCCATGTCGATATGTTGCAATAACAGACAGACAAGATAATTAGCATGCTAACTAAGTAATTATTGAATACTAAACCACAGTAACTAGGTATAATGTAGTAGTTTTACTTGAACCGCCTTACAAACTGCTGATAAGTGCGATATAAACGTGTACTTAGAGTAGAGATAAAGAATCTTTCTTGTCTAGTTGGTAAATGGGTCGATGGTCGGATGTCGATCAGATAAATATATAAACATATAAATAGGCAAAGTCTGCTTCGCTATCACTTTAATCTTCGTCATTGCGTTTTGGTCCTAAGACTACTTAGTCCGATTCTTGAGCTTTTGTCTGAATGGGCCAATTCGCTAACGATTTCTTAGATTACGCGTAATATTAGACATCGAAATAAAACTATTTTTTACTAATTTTATCGCGGTATGTTGATATTATTGATGAGCTGTAAATCCAAAGCACGTACCACTGACTTTGGCACTGATGCTTAAACGGTAAAGGAAAATATCGTGAGGAAACCTGCATGTCTAAGAAATTTTCTCGATGGCGTGTGAAGTCTACCAACCCCTACTAGGCTAGCGTCGTGGACTATAGCCTAATCCCTCTCAAATGAGAGACCCACGCCCAGCGGGACAATAAATAGGATAATGATGATGATGATTGATATTATTTATCCGAGGGATGCTGTAAAGGATCCAAAACGATATACCTCGACATAATCCGTAGAAAGTAAGGATTTTGAAAGAAAGTTTATTTCAAAATCCAGTTTCGGTCAAACATTTATTTCAACAGCAGCTATAGAATTAACGTATCCTTTCCTTATCTTTCGAAGTTGCCTTTGATTGGAAAAAATCGAGGCAATTGGCATCCTCTCAAGTAAAACGTACCTAATAATCGTTTGTATAATACATATTAACAGGCTCTCGATTAACATCAATATTCAACATTTTCTTGGAAAATGTTGATGTGCCTATAGACTGCCTAGGTATCTACTTTTGATTTATACCGTTTAGCCAATTACAATAACCGAGAATGCTCAACAAATTACCTGTTGTATAAAAATAGATTCGTGGTTCTAGTTGAGTGAGTTTCAACTCGTCACGTTTCCGATTCGTCACTCAAATTTATAATTCTGTCACTTGGGGTTATATTTATTCTTCATTAGCCACAGTATTCCTTATATTCAAAATGTGTTGCATTAAGTTACTTCCAATTCGTCACGTTTCCGATTTGTCACAAACATTTTTATGGGGTAAATATTGTTTATAGTGCCACAATTTTGTATGTTACTTACATTAAAAATTGTGGTTACATAAGAAGTACCTACTTAAAACTAAAATATACAAGTCTCACTGCCACTATACGTATAATTCAATACAAAAACAGCGCAATAACTCTTTGTCTGTATCTATTAATCAGCTCATGAATAAAAGAAATCCTCCGTTTGGGTTCGTTAACTCGAGTAATCGGATGAAATTGTAAGTGGAATTACGCATAATGTGAAAACTGCTGGAAATATGTATAATGTACAGACTACGAGTTATTGGTATTGTATATTTAAAAAATAAAACGATTTATTTGATTTTAAAACTGATAAAAATATCTGTATTTTCTTCTCTTATCCCTATTACGCTAGTTTTTATGAACCACGCGCAGAAGTAGAATTGAAATATTCTTGAATTGCGATTTATAACATGTTAAAACTACAGTTGTCCTTCTTCTAACACAAGGACTATGTCGACACGGACGATAGTCGACAAACGGTTAAGTCGACTGAAGGGTCGTTATTTATAATATAAATTAATTACACAATCATAATCCTTTACGTACACTTTTTAAAATATTTACAAACTATTATTTTCTTTTTACATTGTCACTAAAATAATTTAAAGTACACATGAAATAGTATCTGATTGATTTTTGCTTTGTTATTTAGAAGCAAAGAATAATCAATTACCTACTTAGCCAAAAATTTGTGATTTGGTGAACGTTTGACATTCATGATTCAATAGAATAGTCCAATAATATAAAATTTTACTTTACATGTGTCTTCATAATAAAAATAATGTAATATTGAATAATATTTATAGCTATTTTGTAAAATCTAATTCGAAATCTTCTATCTGATTATATCGATTATATTATACCGATGAAATTAATAAGGAAATATGAAAAAATAAATAAACTAATTTAACATAATTAGTGTATAATGATATGAATATTATGTATAACATGATAATTTATTTTGTGAATAAATAATTGAACCGTTCGAAGTCAATTTGTATCAATTAAGAAAATATTTATTACTATATATCGCATAATAATCGGATAGCCACGGTGCAATGGTGTAGATATTTCGATAAGAATAATTGCCGTGAACTAATTTAGTATGTATATAACATAATTAAAGCTTGGGTTTTTTAATGAAAAAATATATCATGTTACACACAATAAATATTTTTAATAGAAAATTCTACTACCTATGTACATAAGTGTAAAGGAAGACATAAATTGTACAGTGTACAGAAAGCGATAAATACTGATGATGACGTATTTACATTGACATATGCGTGTGAAGCACAATAATAAGGTATTAAGAGTCTTTTTAATGTAATAAAATATTAAGTTTCGGAGGGCCGGAGCATAGGCTTTTTATATTCAGTAGATACTATTAGTTATTCTATTTCCTAACCTAACTATAATCTGTTCCACGTTTCCGCTACTACGAGTATAGAATTTAAAGTCGGCTTTATATTTAAACCGTACCTAACTCTGCAAGTTATCGTCGAGAATAAATCGAGTTCATGTACAATGGTAGCGTAATCGGAGGTGAACAAACGACCTCGCGCGGCAGCCGTTGGTTTCCAATCACCATACACCACAATACGCAGGCAGACATCCGCAATCCTATTTTGACAAAATCATGTTTTTCAAGTTTTCACTACAAAAATAACGTTAGATTATCGAGAACGTTGTGATTTGCTGGCCATATTATGTACCGTGTTTTTTATAGCGGAAAGTGCAATATACATTGTTATCGATCGAATTGTTGGTGACCTTCCTGCACTATACGTATAGAAACAATTTGACACACTAGCTGCTAGTGTGACTAGTAGACTAAATTAAAACATGCTAGTGACTAGCAAGTTTTAATTTAGTCTTAAAAATGGAATTGGATGATATGAAATTATTAATGGACATGATATATTTTTGATTAAAGATAACTTTGTTAGTTTCTAAGTAAGTAAGTTACAGCTCACTTTTGTTTTTGTGTGTATTTGTGCCATTAAACAGTGTTTAATTCTCCTAGTCTCATAATACACAGTGTAGGTAAAATAACCTCAGAATTATTGATTTTTTACGTTACTAAGGTGGAACATACGGCCTATTAGTAATATGCTTAGATCAGAGTTTTTCAAAATGAGTGATACCCATCCCTTGCTGGGTCCCAGAGTCCAGACTATAGGCATGTAAAGCGCTTAAAGAAAAAGAGGGAAGATTGTATGAGGGAGTATTGTATTAATTAAAATATAATGATTAAAGTAAAAACTGCGATTCTTAAAATTCGATGATGTTACTAATTTTTGATGCGGGCTTTAGAAAAATAATTTAGTTACAACGTGGTAGGTAGACGAAATAAATTTTAGAGTTTCTACGATATACAGTAGTATAACTCACGGTAGTAATAATTTTGACTCTAATCTAAATATTATCTATTTATAAATCTATCACATTAAGATAAAATCGTTATCTATATTATGTAGTTTTCACTAAAGGACATTAAAATTAGATGCCATTAGTATCAAAATTACTGAGCTTTGCTACAAAAAGGATTAAAATTATTTTTTATCTATGCATATATTGATTTTTATCTGTATAATCTATTGTATTAATGTTTACAGATTTATTTTAAGAGATCCAAGCAAAGAGTGCTTGGATCTCTGTAGATTAGTCGGTATAATAATATAAGCAATTTAATTGCAAATGTTATAGATGTTACATAATTTATATTTAAAATTAAAATATAATTTTAAATTAGAGAGAACATAATTTTCCACAATGATCACATACATAAAGAATTTCAGTATAGCAAAGCCCGCCGGGGTTGGGGTGCATGCGTTTGCGAATCCCATGGCCCCGGAAATAGGGTTAGTGGCGTTGATGGGTGCGGTTTTTTAGTCGGTAAACGCTCAAGCGGAGTCCACACCCCGTCGCCTCCCCAAGCGATGGGACGGTTCGTAAAGGATTTCTGGGCACTTAAAAAAAAAAGTGTAGCAAAGCGCGAGCGACACCTCTGGTGTTGCAAACGTCTATATAACAGGCTTCGGTAACCGATCACCATTAGGCGGGCCGCAGTTTACATGCCAACCTCGTCGGTATAAAAAAAAAGTTCAGTCTCCGACAATCAAAACCTTCTTACACTTACGCGAATATTAGTCATTAAATTAAACTACTTTTTACAGATATTCTGCATGTAATTAATTGATTATGGATGCTGTAAAGGATCAAAAATAAAATAATATAAATATGTAAAAATATCTCCGATCAAAAGGTTCTATATTTGACAATAATTTTGTATACATACCATTACGCCTGTCGTACGCGAAAGGTTAGGCAGTGGTGTACTAACGTACACCCAAATTTTGCCGGTATGTTTGAGGTCCCATGTAATAGGGGGCGAGCCTATTGCCATTAACCGGGCACGAATCTGAACTCCGAGCTGCTACTGAGAATTTCATAGAAAAACCCAATTACACTTTGCTCGACCTGGGAATCGAAACCAAGACCTCTTGCTCGACAGTCGCACTGTACGACCACTCGACCAACGAGGCAGTTAAAAAAAAGTTAAATAATTTTGTAATATCGGAATAACTTGTATTTTAAGTAATAATCGGGTCAAATATAATGAACCTTAAATTTTATGATTAACGACTTCAAAGGTTAATGATATTGAACCTGACCAACAAATGTCAGTCTATATGTTTAGTAGGAAGATGTAATCTGTCTGACCTTTACACCAAAATTAGAATTGGTGCGAATTTTATGACCGAAATAAAAACCCAAGGACAGAATATCATAATTCATAAATATAAAAATCAAAATTAACTTAATTCGTTTAGGAGCTATGATGCCACAGGCAGATGTACAAAGACGTCAAACTTATAACATCCCTTTTTCGCGTCGGGAGTTAAAAGTAACCTCTCTAGGCTATTATTAACTCCCGACGAAAGGAGCTTAGGTCTAAGCCCCGTTTATAGCCCTGCAGACCGAGATACTAAAAACATGTACAAACCCAGCTTCTTCTGCTGCGAATCCTAAAGATCCTCCTCTATTTTTCCAGCGATGCACATCAACTAAGCGATGGGCCACACGGAGCATGTGCGGAATGAACGAGCGAGTCCGCGAGCGACGCGCTCGCCGGACCTGCCCCCGCTGCCTCCCCAAATACAGCCCTGCAGTGGCTTCCTCGGCAACGTAAGTACCCCAGACTATTAGACTAATGTTTTTTGTCGCAAAAAAGCTTACGGCCCATCTGGTGGCTTACCACCAGGTAAGCTACGGTACGGTACGGTTTCTTAAAATAGGGTGGTTAGTAAACTGACATCAAATGGAATTCCCATGCTGTCAGAATAGTCACTCCCCTAACGAGCTCTGGTATCTTACTCACTCGCAGAAACAGAACTATTGTTGTATAAATATAAATCGTTCACAGGATTTCAACTACACCTATGTTTTTTTGTGAGGATTGATTTGATTTTATTGATTTCACTTGATTCAACCTGTCCAATGACTACGTTAAACAAAAGGTCATACAAATTATGAGCTATGTTTATGTATCTGCGGTTATTACATAGTAAAATTGTCTAGTGAGAAAAAAGGACCAGTATATCCTTTAGATATTGGTATCATCAAAAAGCTAGGTTTCTGATTTGGCATTACGATAGTCAATTCAAACATGTCCAGAAAAGATGTAAATAAACAAGCCAGCAGGAGACCATTTGTATCAACTGTCACATATTGAGACAGTACGCACGAGTAGCTATTAAAAATCTTAGTTTAAATAAACATTAAGTAAACTTTCAAAAATATAAAAAGTATACCACCGTGTACATATAATAAATAAAGAAATCTAAATGCCCACTTAGCGTTGCATTAGATAAACCCAAACGTATGCGTTTCCTAACCATCTATCATAGCGCCGATTGTTACGAAAGCGCTACACAAATCCGTAGCGACAATGCGCCCGCGCCGCTCCGTTCCGTTTCACACGCGCTTTGCGGCCATTAGCATAAAATTAAGCAAGACTCAAGAGCCGGTCATCCGTCTTACTTTACCGACTTTCCTCGATAACAGCCGGTTTAAAAGCTTTAACGGTATCGGGATGAAAGTGATGCGTAAATCATAACGTGGTCGACCGGCCTTGTCGTTTTCAGCGTGCGTAAGCGCATGATCGATGGCTCTTGACAATTTATCGTGTCGCGATGAAATGATGTGGAAATTGAACTAGTTGGGAAATGAAATATGGATGTAAAGTGTAGGTTACTTTCTTACTGAATAACTAACTGCCTTTTGATTTAATCTCCGTTTTATAAATTATAAATTTAGTGCCATATATAAAATATTCACCTTAGCTTATGAATTTTGTCTTAGCTTATAAATAAAAATATACTTATATGTATGAAATTCAGTATCAGTATCTTTTAAGTAGGTATATTGTCTTATGGTATCTTTCTTAGATTAAAAGATCATAGGTGATATTAAATGACAAACAAATTAGACTTAAAAGAGATACTAAAAATGTAAAGACCTTTAAATTATTTCACATGGTTCGTCGTTGCAAATGCAGATAATTTTTCTCCACTGCATAATATAGGTTGCAGTCTACATCATAGCATAGATAAAAAAGATATACTTTTTACACAGCTAAATTACGAAAAATATTATCTGCATAATGACTATAATTAATTAACAGCATAATTTATTCATTCGATTAAGATCGGTTGCACGTTTGAGATAGAGACAGAAGATAAATGTTGAAACGCAGGAACTTGCTTGTATTCTTCACTACAAGTTACTCGACGTAACAAAAAGGAATTGTAACAAAAACATGGCTTATTAAAAACCCGTGTTCGTAATAGAGCAGCGTAAGGATCGGATAATCCTTATGGTTTGTAGCAAGTCGCTATTTATGACGGGCTGCCTCGGGCCCCATGTAACAGATTGTACAAAGCAATCTCCTGCTCACTTAAATTGCTTGGTTACCTTCAATGAACTTAAGGCTCTTATTAGGAACAGTAAGACAACAAGGGTGACCACGTTCGAGAGTTTTGTGAGTAGTATTTAATAGTAACGAAACTGTGAGAGGCGTGTTTTTAAGATTGAATGCTTGTAAGGTTTTATTGCTCGTTTTTTGGGGTGTTATAAATTATTATGCTAGTGTTCCTACCATGAAATTTTTAGTTTCAATATTTCTATTAGAAAGCATTAAACTATAACAGTATAATAAAATCGCATTAAATAATGCGATGTTACTGCTCATTATTTCTCAATTTCCTTAAAAAAAATAACAAAATCATACACAAAATTGTTTATCAGATCCTAAAACTGACCCTACGCCTCTTTTAGTCCGTTAAATCAGCAGACTGATGATGATGGTTGATGATTGATGGTACCTATAAGGCTTAAAGAAATTACGAAAGCATATCCTTGTATGTTCAGTTTACCTTGCTACCCTACACATGACAGTGACCGTAGGGCATACAAACATAAACAAACGAGTGAGTGGCGGATATCTATACTTTGATACAAAATACCCGACTTT
Source organism: Craniophora ligustri (assembly GCA_905163465.1). Classification (NCBI taxonomy): domain Eukaryota; kingdom Metazoa; phylum Arthropoda; class Insecta; order Lepidoptera; family Noctuidae; genus Craniophora; species Craniophora ligustri. The sequence continues at coordinate 3,437,348 of LR990963.1, forward strand.
GATACGGGATACTCGACTTCAAAATAGAACAGTCGGAAACAGTTACTGGTGCGTTTGTAGAAATATTGTTTTACACCTAGTAATGTCGTATCCATTCGTTTTAAATCTTTTTTAATATGACTAAATATGTGTTAAGGCGTTTTAGATCACTTACGTGTTAAAAGATTTACTGCGGACTGTTAAGTTTTTAATATTCTATCTTCTATCTCTCACAAACATTTTAGTCAAAAACTATCGCATTAAAGATAGTATTGACATTAAACAGAGAGTTATAGAAGCCTACTCAAACACAACTAAGTGATAAATAATTTGTGTCGTTTTGAAAATGCAATAGAATTATATTGAGGTATTGAAATAACACAATTATCGTACGTACGTACAGAACCCGGACCAAGGACACTACCTTGAGATACCCCTGCTTTTATTTTAATATTTTTTAGATAGACTCATTTATGTCATACTTGAAAGGTTCTGCTGGATATATTATTCCAGACGACTTGCTATATGATGTAGGAAACCTTTAAGGAAGCATCAGTTTTTATAAGTATTGTATCATCATGGTATACTTTATAGAAAGCTTGCGATACAACGAGGAAAACAATAGACACGGCTCACTTGTCAGTAAACGATTACTTTCGCTCACGGACATCGCAGTGGCGTTATTAATAATGTAACAATGAATGAGCTTGATGCTACCATTAAAAACTAAAAATTAAAAATATGGATCTTATCACCGTAGCATACTTATGTATACATATATCGCCATGGTCTGCCTGCTATACTCATAATTAACAAGGTAACAAAGTTGTAAGCGCGGAAGATAGTTCATTAGAAATACTGTATTAAAAGATTCAGCCACTAGCGACTTAAATTAGAACCAAAAAAACTATTAGTTTGAATACTCTATTCTATTTTTATATATTACAGCATACTATTGTGTTTCTCACATAATCATATTACTTAACAGCGGTTGCGCGTACGAAGACATTGCGCGTGCGCACTAATTGGCGGGGCGCTACCGTTACTCGCGAGACGGCCATCTCGCGATGCATCCACCGTGACCGACATCCAAAACACCTAAATGTTTATTTTTGTTGCCATTAACTTGCTTACTTTCTACGTGTTACGGCTTAAGTTGTTCATAAACATGACACCAGATCTTTTTCATCCATTATTTACGGAACCACAAAGTAAGTAAGTAAAATGTTTACCTATACAGTCAGGTTGCAAAATAATAAGGAAGCTATTGCGTATGTATATTTGCATTACCAATAAATAGGCTATCCCCTTTTCTTAAGAAGATATTGAAGAGGGTGGTTTATTCTTACTCAATAATACAATTATAAAAAAAAACAACTCATACACACAGACCGAGAATAAGTAAAAGATGAAATTACATAAAAACTTCGATCGTATTTTGAGGACGTCCGAAGACCATAACTTTGACGTGTAAACAGACTGGTTCAAAAACAAACTTAGTTGCATAATAAAATAACCTTAAATTTATTTTTACTGTGCCGCCATTTGCCTCCATACAAGGTTGCATACAATGGCTTAGTATGTGTTGTTACTCTTGTACTGTCAATTTTAGTATACCCCCTTCTTTGTTCGTCCCCGATTTTAAAGGCTATGAAAGGGCATTATGATCAGCAATATCCAATGGGAAGACAATGCAGGGCTGCGCACGTCTGACCTCTCGACAAGCGAGATTATACTTATTTACGTTTTATTTTATAGAAAACGGCCGCGGCGCGCTAGTCAGGATGTTAGAGCAACAAGAAATATACGAGTACCGAGCTAGACGGTAGACACGACGTGTTGTTCTTTTTGCGCCAAACAGCGGATGTATTAATACTAGCCCTTTTTATGATACAATATCAGTGCAATTTAGAGCTAATAGTGCGCAGAGGGCTTAACTGAGCATTGCCTTGCAGATTTCCGCTAATTTTTAATGAATACAAGATAGTTTGAAGAAATATTTCGTCTTACTTGAGACGAGATGAGACTCTTTGCAAAAAAATATAAATATTGCTATAATAAGTAAATTATTTCTGCTCATTATTTCCTGTAACTTACTAAAATACAATTACTTTTTCGGAATTTTATCGCAGCGTTATATTATCCCGTTGCCCGTGAATGATCACGGGCAGCCTAATTATATTTTAAACAATGCTTGATTTAAATGGACAACAGGAATAGTATATGGTCAAACAAAACTTAATTTATTGCCAGTAATCTCGAAAAAAAGGCAACTTTAAATTCGGTACACGAAAACGTTTAACGTTCTCAATCTGCATGTAATTTTTTAGCATCGCCATCGGTATCAAATCAAGTGGCTGGTAAGCAATATTTCAACGGTCAACTGTATCTTTAGTTCGGGTAAGCTTTCGTTCCACTTTGCTCGAATGTGGAGCGCAGGGTGGGCAATAATTCACGGTGGAACATGCGCGTGGGCAGCGATGGTTGGCACTTCGCGTCCGGTGCGCAACGAAGTACGACACGTAATTGTACAGAAGGTCTATCCATTTATGAGTGCTATTATTTTTAAATGGGGTGCAGGGGAAATCGTGTTATATGTTGTATTGTAATAGCGCTGTGAGGATGCCTTGTTTTTATAGGGAAACAGCAAGGAATGGCAAGGATGTTAGAAAGAAGGATTTAACGCTGATTTTAAACTGAACTGTTTTTAGATCGGTTCTAAATCAGCGTTAAGTATTTTCATAGAACTTGTGTTTTTTAAAATATTTTATACTTGCACCTTTGCTTTTTAGAAACATGTTTTGTTTTATCTGTGGTCAATTATATTCAAATTCAAATATTCTAATATTTTTATTTGTAAAACATAGGTAGCATTATGTATAATATATAGGTAGCATATAGTTTTAATATTTTATTAATTTTGGCAACATAAGTAGACATCGGTCTCTGTGAAGATTTATATCAAATTGCCCCGCCATTAAAATTTTTGCATAATTATTCTTTTGATAATATCAGACTTGATAATAATTATAAAACAAATAAGTTTATATTTTCTCAGAAGAATTATTCTTCTGAGAAAATATAAACTTGCTTGCCACGTTATTATTAAAAAAATTTAGCTTCCAAATTTAAAATCGAATTTTATTTGGAATGGTTCTTCTGTACCAGTTGTCTTATCTAGTGTCTATCTGTAACATGCTACTCAAACCAGTCACTGTTTTTTGACTCCAATTGTATGCATATATAAGGCGTATGTAGAGATGGGATCTTAAACCTTTTGGGTAGCATGTATATGGGCTATTTTTGTATTTTGGCTTCTAAGATATACGTCCCTTTGGAAGAAACTGGGTTTTAGTTCACGGTCGTTTCGGAAATTCAAGGGAAACGTTAATAACTTTGCTCTATTGTCTCAGTTTTCATCATCAAGGTTTTATTGATAACGGACAATACCGTGAGGAATTTAGTTTATACTGATTTGCATTCACAGTTTACATATTTTAAATGCGATAAGGGGCACGCCTACTACTATTGATCTGGTACAAATCCTAACTTCCAGATACTAATGTCTACTAAGTATTTATTTCTTTCCCCGCTGTTAACACTGGTCCATACTGGTCACCGGTCTACTAGTCTACTCTGATATTGAAATCATGACTCACGCACGTCTAATAACGTAGTCAATACTTATAATCTTCTTTTAACAATTGTTGGATATGGTATATAGTGCAAAGAATATATTCCATTGATGAACTGTAAAACAGGTACATCAAAGAGTCCGTTATCATCAAAGCCGTACACGACACACAACTATCTCCAAGTCGGACCACACACACAAGATCTAACAGTGAAGTCCTCAATAGGATCTGATTCGATGCAGGTATTAATTAGGCAGAGCCAGTAGAGTTGGGGGGCGGGGTAGTGGGGGGTTATGCAAATCTCCAATTAGTACCTATCCACCTGAGCGCCCATCCATCAATGTCGATCATTTGTTGCTTTTCTGTCCTAGCCTAGGGTTGAGCGTACATTTCATGTCTTGTGTTAACATTCGCTTACATATGGGGGAATAGTCAGTATAATATCTATTTTTCATTGAAAGAAATATTAAGATTAAGAAATATTTAAGAGATTCTTCTGTATCTTTTAACGCAAAAAAAATAAACGAGAAATCAGCGGTGGATTTCCAATCGTACCTTAAAAAAACTTTCTGAAAATATGTTCTTTCTGATAAACGGAAACTGTATATATTTGTTAACGTTGTAAAGTCCCTATGATGAAAATATGTATATGTATAGGGCCTTTTCCAGACGATTTATGGTAAATTGTCTGAGCGACAACGTTTTTGGAGGCTAAACAAACAACAACACTCGATAAAAATATTTCATATTATGTTCATATGTTCAGTCCAACCCTTTGAGATGCGCGTACGCCTATCGTCTGCCACCACTTGTCAATCCCGCGTCCATGTGACGTCATTAAAGCGTTGATTTCCAACGTTCGCAGCTCATTGTGGAGGCGGGTTCCATACGTTTTTCTTTTTTATTACTTTGTAAGCACCACTGTGACTTTTGTAACTTTAATTGGCAATGGTAGTTTATTACGAGCCGATGCCTTTACAAACTGCTGTGTAACTTTTGTTTATTATATTGCCGTTTTAATGTAGACATTGTAAAAATATGCATACTTTAGAATAAATTTATGCCTTTATCAGTTTTTATGTAATTTCATTGCACCTTATCGTTGCCAAATTCGATAATTTGACAGTTCAGTTTTTAAAGACTTCAATTGAGTGGCGCTGATGTTGTCTTGTGTCTGTATAAACCTAGAAAGAGGTTGAGCGTACAGACATGACAATGTGTTGATTTTAAAGGTTTATATCGCAGACATTTATGTAGATCAGTTGACGTGAATTGTGTGATTGTATTGAAAAACATGTATTCTAAGTAATTACATATCGGCAAATAAGTAACTAATGCAGATTATGTAACTGATGTTGTTTTTTCAACATCACCGCGCATAGGCAAAAGTCGTTTTACTAATCCACGAGAACAGTAGTTATTAAACTACATAGTTTGATGTCGCGTATAGACACTTTATAGTGATCCTTTTGACCTTTTCGTCCAAAGCTACATAAATAAATGTTTTCTTTAAAATTGGCAACACGCTTAGCGGTCAGCTCTTTCATATCTACAATCAAAAAGTTCTTAATAAAACACCGAACTCTTATCTTTTTGGGCCACAAAATTGCATTTATTGGTTTCAGGGCAACTTGGTGTCCCAGATACGGAATGCAAAACAGTAGTATATACACTTACGGTTATAGAAAGGTGTGTGTGTGTGTGGTAGGCACGAGATAGTCTCTTTAGAAGTAGGTCGACTGGCCGGCGAACCTGTTGGCACACTTCCTAATAGGGCTGTCATGCTGTCCACTGTCCAGACAAGCTTTTATACTATACAAACAGCACGAACTATCAGCATAATATACTTTTACAGCTTGTTTTCGTTAAGAAGTGTCGTTAGAAACATTGCAGTCCCGGACATTGCTGAAGATGCATGATTTATCATACCAATAAATTTATTCTTTGACAAAATAATTTGTGCGTTTTGCTGGTATTTTTTAGGGTGTCTGTCATATTAAGAATGACGTCATTATGTAAGGTGTTATAATACGTAGGTGATTTCTGGCGAATCTACGGTAGGTTCGATGCTAGAATTTCAAGCTGAGTAGGCAAGCTTGGAATCACTAGACTAAGTTAGGATATATTATACTGAATTGTGATTTATTTTTATAATTGGTAATAATAAATATACATACTATCCTTTCAAGAAACATATATTGTTTCTTGAAAGAACACGCTCAGACTAGCATTTGTTCTGATTCTTTGTTTGTCTTTGCCATATTTTTTATTTTATTCATACAGGAATTGTGTGATTATTAAATATAGGTACATAATATTTAAAGACTTTGCAATATTTCCACCCTTCTCTAACTGGAACAGTGATTGTAACAATAGTCACTATACAAGCACACTTTTGAGTAACCTCAGTAGGTAAATCTGTCTCTCTCTCTCCAAACGAAATATAATTTATTTATTGTAATTTGCAAAAATATTGGGTAAATGTGTCTGATGACCCTAGGGGTAAGGTAGAGACCGTACGTGGGTGAAGGTTGATGCTTTGCAGCCGTCCATTTTCCACATAACAGTGTTATCAACACGCTGACCTTTCTAACAATACTTGTTGTTTATACATTACGACTCCAGCGCAGGCTAGCAGTGTAGCTTTGTTTTATGCCTCCAAATATAATCCTAGGCTTATAGTAATTGTTTAGGTAATATATGCCGCTATATCCGAAATGTACTAATGTATAGATCCTCAGATTGCCGGTACATTAGAAGACCGAGTCTCGTAGCACTAAACGCAACTTAAAAACACACATCCAACTGCTAGCTGCTAAGAATTTCTGGTTCGCCTCATGATTTTTCCCAGAAATGTTGGTTGTTTCCTTTAATTTATTTCTTAGTAGTAATATAAAAAAAAATACTACGTAAATCCCTACGGGAAAATACACATTACCTATTACTAACCAGTGGGTTTTACGGCCCCCACTGGTTGAGCCATCAAATGTACATTTAGCAGCTGATTTGTTTGCTTATTTAGCATTAAAACTATGTTAATGTGAACACGTAACATTAAGGGCAAATTTCAATTTAGTTTTTGCCTTTGTTTGTCGTCAGATAACTTAGCCAAATGTCAAAAAGTCAAACTAACTGTCATAAAAAAAAGAAATTTAAACAGATGAGAAGTCTAACAAGATCACTTATATAAGTGTTTGTTGCGAAACAATATTTACAACGGACTATGGTTGGCTTCACAAATTGAATGCGATATTCCCAAAGAAAAATCGTTCACGAAGAAACGTTTAAACTTTTGACCTTTGCTTCAAAAAGCTCTATTGTGGAGCAGAACTTTCGCTTTGCTTTGTCATTAGAAAAATTATTTAAAAAACCTTCGGTGGACGTTCGAAATATGAAGTGCGGACACGCAATATGAATGATGTTTTGTCTACGCTTGTCACTACTTTGTTGGAGACATTTTTTATAACTGAGAAAGTAGAATAAAAAAATATGGAATTGAGATGAATGCACCATAAATATTGTTCTTGCTATTTATTATTGTTTTCATTCTAGTTTTTTAAAACTTTTTTGTTATTAAATCTATCTTATAGTTATCTGTAAATAGCGGATTTCTTTTTACTTTTAATTAAACTTATCGACTTTCTACAATAAGGATGTCGCTAATGCTTATTGTATCTCTATTATTATGAAGATTTTAAGGAGAAAGGCCTTTTAGACGTTTCACTTAAAAAATAAAGTCATTTTTAAATTTAGGTGACCTATCGAAATAGCAATTTTCGAATTTAGAAATCGTTAAGTTATGTTATTTTTAAATGATGACTTAACTACACCAAAATTTGACGGTTGCTACCAAATCAATAAAGTTTACTGTAGGCTTTTGGATGGGCCTTTCAAGGCTTTGGTCTATAAAGACTGACAGCTAAGTGTCGCCTACAAGCACCATATTTACTTAGATTTATGAATCTTTTAAATGATGCAACAATTTAACCTGTTTTAGAAATATAATGCTTGGAATTTACTAATTTACTCGTTCACTGTTTCTTACGCAAATATTAAACATTGAATCCATGGTCAGGACAGGCATAGTCAGTCACAGTCTACCTGCGATCATGGCCTTAAACAATACCAATATGCCGCGAAAAAAAACCTAAAAAGGAGTTTTATTTCAATAATTTTCTAGTTTGTGTGGTCAATTGAGACGTAATACTAACTGGTTGGCGCTATCATAATTGTCACCTATTAGTTACATAGAAAGAAAAAAGATACATTTTATCCATACATACTCAAAGGTTGGCTGGAAGAAAATTGAATTTTAAATTAAGCTCGTCTTTGTGTCTATATATTGTAATGTTTTATTAATATTTCTATTCTAAGAATTAAAGAAAGAAATAAATAAATATTTCGGGTTATTAGATAATTACATAATATATTGATTAGTAAATACTTCACGGTAATATCTCATTCCTTTAAATAAAGTATTATTTTAATAAAACTAATCAAATCTGAATTCATAAGGAGTGATAACTATAACAAATGAAAGTGTTTTTCATATCTTTTTTTTATTTGCTCAGAATATGGTACACTATACAATACGGTTTTAATCATTTGGAAATTAATATACATAGGAAATATAGGTGAATCTTTGTCTTTTCCCACGCGGAGAAATGAGGTTGTATTACATTCTTTGTAGGTCAAGTTCGTAACTTGTCACCCACGTTGGTGCACCAAAAATGTTAATGTGGTGTTGCCTACAATATGGTCAGGGTGTCGGCTATCAATTGGAGAGTGAAAGCGGTGGGCGAGCCCATTGTGCCCAATGAAAGTGGTCAGGTTATCTGAACGTTTGGCAATACACCTGACATGTGCTTTGTAACTGTAGACCAGTGAGAGTCTTTGTTCTGCGCATATTAATATTGTTGTCGTAACTGGTACTACAGTCGGTCACAACTCTGGTGTGCTTTTTTGACGTTTACTATCTTAATAGATTTAAATGAGAATAGTATTAAAAAGTAACGCAATAATCGTTCTATGAAGAACAACCACCAAAGTCAAAACACATCGTGACAGATAGAATCGACGACACCGTCTCAATTGCCACAAGGAAAAAAAAACAAGAACCACGGTTTATAAAACATATTTTTTTAAATATCTACAGGTGAAGATATTCCTATTTGTTTTTTGACTAAGTGAGCTTATGGCCGATAATATTTCATCTGTACATAATGTATAGGTTTACAAGATGACATTTATGCACGTGCTATTGTGAGGGTGTGATAATCAAACTAGTTTACGTCACAGCGAACGAGGGAAGTTAGTATATTATAGATTGGAATGAGGTGAAGAGTGGCCAGTCTGTATACGTACCTACCTATGGCTATTTAAATATTCTGTGATTACTGTAAGTGCTCGGATTTTCATTAGATCTGTCAAAGTTTGTTTTTAATTTACTACTAGTTATGCACGGTTTTACTAGATTCTCGTTTGCCAATCTTGGGGTTTCCCTATAAGATATATAATATGTAGATATGGAAATACTTGCACTATTTAGGGTCAAGAAGTAATTAAATGATTATAAAATGTCTGTTAAGTGTGTAGAAAATAATAAAAAGAATAATACAACCACAATAATAGTGTATATATATGTTTTATTATATATGTACATTGTTATATGCTGCATTACATATGTATACATACAAGTTGTTTCTGCAATTTACACATCATATTAAATAAGTTTTAAGCGTTTATTTTGTGTTTTTTAAACTTGACGACATCGGGAAGACATAATTATGTATTTAGCTCTCGCCTAAATCTGTCTAATGTACATATAATATGTATAAATATCTCGTAACACAGTGTTTCTGTTCGCACGCCTCATAAACGGCTCGACCGATTTGAATGTTTTTTTTTAATATTTGTTAAGTACACTAAGTAGCTACTTACGACCTATTCTCATCATATATCACATAACTCAGGTCGTAAAGTATTTTTCAGCCTCCTATCCCCAGCCCTAATTTGCGATTTTCATTATTTTTATATGGCACAACTACATTTGGCGGATCAGCTACTTATATAACTGATGGAAACTCAATTCGCATTCAGAAAAAAAATGTTTATCACTATTGACATTGGTCACAATAGTGAGCACCTAGCGAGCAAAAAAAGCGGTGACATGCATCATCCCAACGCTACAAAAGTCGAGTCCTAATCGATTACTGCCAAAGATCCTTATCTACCATAAGACAACGGATATTATAATCTTACTCAATCACTATGACATTACAACTGCAGTTAAAAGTTACACGGAAGAACTTAGGATTATAAAAAACAAGTACCATAACTAACTAAAAAAAAGGTTAACTACAAATTCTCACACGGAAGTCATAAACAACAGAATCGATTTATTTGAACAAATCAATACTAATAAAGAATTTGTTACAGTACGACTGTAAAATCGAGTTGTACACAAAAGCAATCGAGCGAAATAGTGAAACAATAGCACCTTATACAGCTACGATCTAGTCTGCAGACGGTAGATCGAACTAAAATTCGATCGATTTATTGATCTTAAACTATACAAGATGTTCCCCGATTTTCTCGATAGTTTGAAAATGAGGATCCATGAGTAGGTATGAACAATAATAGACCCGCCTGGGTTGTGGTGCATGCTTTTGCGAATCCCATGGCCCCGGCAATAGGGCTGGTGGCGTTGACGGTTGCGGTTTTTTAGTCGGTAAACGCTCACATTTGGGCGGAGTCCGACATATCCCGTCGCATACCCATGCGGCAGGACGGCCCGTAAAGGATTTTTCCGCACCTAAAAAAAAGGTACCTACAGTATTAGAGGGTATTTATCAATATTCCTAAACTTACAAGTACAATTCTTCAAAAACGCATTTTATATGCGCCTACTGTAACTGTTACAGATGGCGTGTGTGTCTGTAAGGTTATTTGTGTAATAAACCAAGGAGATGAAATTAAAAATCGATTGAGTTTACTCAAGTGTACTTAGTTCAAGTTAAAACTGTAACAAATTCTAGATATTATCGATTTTTCGGCCGATCGATCGTCGGATCTGTCGTGAAAGTCGTCGCCGCGGGCTGTGGCACACTGGGCCGATGAAGGTCAGTTGCATACCGCGCGACCAGCGAAAGTTTATGCTATAATTGTTGGGCGGTCAAGTGCAAGGAAAGTATGCACGAGCTTTAAGCTCCAATCGTTAGTTTGCCGATAAATCGATTCGCCTAATCGATAATCGGCTTTTATTGAATATGAGCATGCATAAACTAGATTTGTCGAATTCATTAACACTTAAATCGACAAATTGGGAGTTGATAGCCAACAAATCAATTTTCTCTATTAGCACATTGCTAAAACGTCGAGGCTGTGGGCGTGCATGCCTTATAAGCCTGAGCATATTTGCATCGTTATTCGCGAACATGGAATGCCGAACATTCGGCATCTTAATTGATCTGTCTCAAATGTTTTTATACGTAGGCTACAATTTAATTGGAATTGCATTACGATATATACGTACATTCAGCTATAATCTGGGAACTAAATGTAACGGTATTGACATGTTGTGCTACAATTTACGGTCAATAACAACAGCATTCAATAAATTCGTCTGTGTCATGCAATTTCAAGTTTGTCGGATTCATTCGTTTTTGTTTCAGCTTAGTTTTTGTCTATCTATTGAAAGTTATTGATAGTATTTATTCATATTTAATTTATTTTTTGGCAATTCTGAAAATATATTTTTAGATACTGTGTGAATAGTCGTATTTGTATTTTCTATTTTATAAAGCGAGTCTAGTTGTGTGATCAGTTGGACTATCAAGTGAAAAGTCTCGAGGACAGTCCCAAGGGACCACTGTCTTCAAAGTTACATGCGTATATATTACATGCTGAAATGGCGAAGGAAAACATTGCGGGGAAACCTACACGGCAGAGAAAACTTTACGATGGCCTGTGAAGTCTGTCAACCCGCTTTAGGTGAGCGTTTTAGACTATAAGCCGACTATAAGCCCTCTTAAATGAGGAGGAGACCCGTGCCAACCAGTGGGACAGTAAATGGCATGATGATGTTGAAATTAATAAGTGTAATTATTATTCCCGAAAATATTTTGACTAAATCCTGAAAAGAAACAAAAAAATATTTTCAAGAATGCAATTTATTTATCGCAAAAACTATTTGTAGCATTTTCACTCCATCAGTTAACTTTTACTTCAATCTAGTTTAAATCAATTCCAATTAACATCCAATCTGGAAAGTTAGCAATAAGGTAAGTCTAACAAGTTACATGGCCGGAGCTATTCGTTTCCATGAGACTAACTCTTACTAAGATAACATTATCTTTATCTTTACTTCTCAGATCAGAACGCTAATTTATGGCAATAATTTCTTTCCTGGAAAGAGTGATTAGTATTAGTAAAGGTGTTTATATAATTACACATAAAAGCAGATATAGGTAGGTAATTATTAAATTGTCTTGAAAATTAAGAGTACATTTCTCCGCTAAGACAAATGGACCTTCTCCTCGAGAAGCTAGTTTAGACTTTACCTATTTTTTTTGTTTGCTAGAATGCGTTTTACCTTTCATTTGCTTGATGAAAATCAGAATCAGTTTTCAAGATCTGTATTATACATACAGTCAATGGAATTAGGACAGTAACTAGCTAGACTGATAAATTGGTTTTACCACCAGATGCTATCAAGCGATATTGTTCATTTTTGGCAAAACAAGTTTTCTTTCAAGCGTACAGAAAAGAGTTTTTTATTTTTAGCGGTTATCGAGCAAAACCATATTAATTTTTGAACTTTCAGGGCCAGTAATGTTTGTGTTGATTACTAAAGTACAACACTCGCCGTAATACTGAGAATTAAGCTTTATAATTATGAGCAAAAACTTCAAAATTAAATAAACGTCAAAAGATGGTGCTTAACCGTGCTCGACGATGTGTGAGCGTTTTAATTCAACGTTTTTTAATTTTATGCTTTTTAATTTAATTGTAATAATAAATATACTCTGATACATTGATACTTATAAGGTTGTATTATACATATACACACTCGATTCTGCTTTTGTTTGACAATCCGATAAAGGATAATCAGAAAAAGCCAAAGTAGTCTTCAGGTTTTGAATCCTACTTAAGACGAAATAAAAAATTACCAGCGATGATCGTCTAATTAATATAAGATACACTTAAATGATGACTTAGATCTTCTCAACATAAATCTGTCTACGGCAATACTGCGTCAGTTGGGACCCGCTGTTCAAAATCGTGCGATGTCTGGCAACTGATCGCGATGTCGCGAGCTTTCTACGTCTAAAATTAGTTGCTTAGTGTAAACACGGCTTTAGTAAACATGTCCCGAGTGAAACGACACATTCTCTCGGTAGATACAACTACACAGCTACAGTAGTTTTTTTTGACCTGAGCTTTCTCGACGTCACTGAGATGTTTACAATGCATTCAAAGAAACTTGCATCTAGGGCTGGCCACCTTACTTTGTTGGTTGGTTTCTTTTTTTATCTTCTTGGTGTCGATTTTAGTAGATGTGTGTTAATACTGAATGTGACATTTCATTGAACTCTCCCTTTGAGAAGCCAATGGAAATAAACTGGTAAAGCAAGCATTGTTCATTTTCTTTAAAGACTTGTTGTGTCTATCTGGAGATGATGATTTACGTATCTACTTTGGTCATATACCCGAGTGTATACTTTATATACATAGATACCTATGTATAGATATATTTGTTATCCAAGAGACGCCGTTTCCTTAATTCCTATATCTTCTGCCTTCCTCCCTGTTCTTACTTTCTTACTACTTATTCCATTGCTAGTGATGGGTAATGCTACAAGTCGTGGTTACGTACAGTCGAACAAACTAATTGGTTTACATCCACACATAGATCGGTCTATAGTTGCATGTATACCAATTAGCTTGTTCAACTATACTACTGTCCTAGAAGCAAGCGTAATATAACTCAGTGTGCTACGGAGAGAGGTACAATTAAAAATATGGAGATCCATAGAAAACACTAAAGTAGCCGACATAAGTTCAAATTGATATCAGATGGGGCAGACAGGTTTTTGACAAGACTGCCTGGTACGGCCTCCGAAGAGTTAGACTACCTGTAATCAGATGGCATGTACCTAACCATTGCGAAAATCTATGAGGGACGCCTTTGTCCAATAGTGGGCGTCCTTTCGTCGTTATGACGATAGTACTGCCTTATTGATCTCGAACTCATATTACGAAATTATTATTACTTTAATTTGATAACCATTGTTATATTACTCTAACAATCCATATAAATGGACATCACCATACAATATTGACGTGCAGCACGCACGCAAGCGTTTCAAGGTTCTCTATCAGAGTGGCAGCCCTAAGTGGCATCAAGGTTGTCACCTTCATTAGGTTTCCTTTGTCCGCCATTTTTACTTCAATAAGCTGCCCAAAGACGCTTCCCTTAATTGTATAATTCAATTTAATTGGTTTAATTGGACCCGTCCACCGAGATTTACGCTTTACGGGTTTCTTTATTGTTGTTTATAACTATTGGCTTTTGTTTACGAGCCTTTGTATGGCATCCATTATTGTGTTACCAAACTATTCGCGTCTCAAACACTTTTAACTTTATAGCATGTATTTTACACTAGCTTGTAAACTTCTCGGCTTGTTAGTGTCGTTTATGCATAATATATGTAATTATTCGGGAAATAAAATTTATTTCCAGTATGCTTTGAGCCAAAAGACACCCAAAGGAAGCGTAGGAACCTGAGCTAATGTTTTCGATTATAGTAGCACATAATGATCAATTTATTTGTAATAAATTATCATCATCAACCTATTTCCTGTCCCACTGCTGTCCAATCCGAGGTGGATTGGACTAGTCTACCACGATAGTCTAGTGCGGGATGACAGACTTCATACGTCATTGACAAAACGATGTTTCCCTTCACCGTTTGAGCCTCTATCGCGCCTAACTTCGAAAACTCATTGGTTTGAAATGAATACCTTTTATTTCCACTGTCTCACCACTAGATTATCATTCTCACCATTAATAACAAGTGATTATAGTTAATAAATATTCGTAAATACTTGACTTCATGACATTCATTGACTTCATGACATGCAAACAGGATCGTGAAAATGTTTTTTGTTTTGGATTTTTTCAATTCTAAAACCTCCTAAGATTGTACTATTTGTGACTGTAACAGAATCATCCCGAAGGATTCAAGTCTTTCTCTAGGAAAAATGATATGTCACCACGATAAATAGACATAAGATTACATGAGTAATGAATATTGATGGCAAACAAACAAAGACACTACATTTATGACACATACATTAGACTTGTTGTAAACGCTTATAATTCCTTAAACGAATCGAAATACATAAATATGTGTTGCTATATCGTTTCTAGATAAAAATATAATGTACGATTAGATTTCCGTGTTATGGATGCCGTTTAAATCTATCGGTGATATAAAACTTTTAAGTTATAGTTGTACTGATACTAATTTAATTTTAAAGTTTGAAATATGTGAAGTAGGTACATAAACAACAATAGAAATTAAAAAAAAAATTATCATCCGAATTGAGAACCTCCTCCTTGTTGAAGTCGGTTAATAAACAACAAATCATAGAACGGTTTAACAACCGCTTTAGGTTTAACAACTGCTCCATCACGACTTGGTTTTTGTGCCTCAAACTTCAAATAGATTTTCTTGAATCACAGGAAAAAATACTATCAATCAAGTGAAATTTAAAACTCAATCAAAATCGGTTCATGCATTGTTCACTCGGGTGGCAACCTTACGGCCCCTGACAGTAAGCGGTTACCGTAGCCAATGAACGTTTGCAACAACAGACGGGTCACTCGTGCGTTGCCGACCCTGTAAATACCAACAGTCACATATGTCAAACTTATAAACTTTGACGACCCAATTAGTCCAGTGGTAGTTAACACAGCCTTCTGTGCTATGGGTCCCGGGTTCGAATCCCGGTAGGGACAAATGTTTGTGTGATGAGCATAAACATTTGTATCCGAGTCATGGATGTATCTATGTATAATATGTATGTATTTACAACAAAAAAAAGTATATATGTAGTATATCAACCAACGAGTATCTGTAACACAAGCCTCGTTGCTTAGCTCGGAACTAGATGGCGCTGTGTCATAATGCCCTGAAAATATAAACACCTCTCTTCCCTCGAGTATTATGCAAGCTTAGTTATAAAAACCCATACAGCCGGGAAAGAGAATAGAGTTTTCTATTACCGTGCTATGACGTCAACCATCTTGTTTATCTTCTCATTACTTCCTATTATATTGTTAATTATCCGCATGTTTCTGTTTAGAGACAGAACATTTATCCCACGACCTTTCAGCGTAGTACGTGTTAACTGCTGCGTATTTGATGTATATGTACTCGTATATAACACAAGTGCAAAAAATAACAATGTTCATTGTCTAGACGGCGTAAAGACATTGCGTCGCTAGATGTGGCATTCAAAATGCCTTTGAACTTAGAGTGTAGTTCTTTCATCGCTTTTATCGGTGATTATGAATAGGTATATAATCGAAGGGTTCAGAATAATTACTATAGATACCATGTTTGCAACTTCATAATTGCGTAATTATTCATCACAAAATGTTTTTTTTTTATTTGTATTTAGTTGGCGGACTGCAGCCACCTCGTTATCTTAATGTTGTGTTGATGTTATGTGCATTGATTTAATTTTCATGATACTAAAAAAACATAATATATTTTTTTCTTTTTTTTCCGTATCATCTACTATTAGCTGTCTTATATAGAACTAGCTGATTACCGCGACTTCGTCCGCTTGCACTGAACCGAAAAAAAGTTTCATAATAACTGTACACCCCCGTTTTACCCCCTTAGAGGGTGAATTTTGAAAAATCCTGCCCCCCTACGTTATAAAAATTCCCATGTGCAAAATTTCAAGAACCCTTATAGTTTGCACAAGCTTAGCCTTACTGCTCGAGACTCAAATACACATCTAAGTTTCCCAGCATGTCTCATCCAGTTACCGCACATCTTCAGAAGCGATCGTGAACGAAGATGTCTTCCTCTTTCCGCACGGCTACATCCCGGAGTGTGACAAGAATCTATCTTTATGAGAAAACGAGCTATCGTAACAATATTATCCGCCGTCCCCCCGCAAAACTACCGATACTACAACATTATGCAATGTTTTGTAACACAATATGCTTTTATTGTTTGATGGGGTCTAAAAAGCGTGTAAACAAAGTATTCCAGTAACAATTATATGGAATTATAATATCGTAGAGAAGATCTTGTGTGATGTAATTTATATCGATTGTGTTATGCATGCAATGTTGTGAAATATATATTTTATTCGTACATATACGAAGCCTGTGAGTTTCTTGTAACAATCGAAATATTAGCTGATTGTAAAATCAACGTTTTCGAAAAAAAAATGTTTCCTGTATCGTAGATCTACTACGCGTGTGGATACCACATACCCACAAAAAAAAATTGCAGTTAAATTTGATCACATGACATCTATGTGTGTGTATAGCAGTCGGGTATAGACGACAAAAAATAAAATGATTTCACGATGACCCTGTCGTCGTCGGCAATGAACGACGAGGGTCGTGTCTTCATTTTCATTTGTCGGCTATACCCGACAGTGACATTCAATGGGTTAAAAATAAACAGATGGGTCTTAAATACTTTAGCAGTAGATGTTCCCGGATGAAATGCTTATATTTCAATGAGTTTGGTTGCTATAAACTTCAATACTTACATTTATTATTTCAACAGTCTTCGCACATTTTCGAAAATCGGCACGGAATCGTCGCCACATCGTATAGCAGCGCTAACTTGTAGAACATGCGAATGAATTAAATAGTAATAAGCGTACATAGGGTTTTCTTTACAGGCACTTGAGGTAACGGTCTTAGGAACATTAAACTGTTACATTTACTCCAATGATAGGATCGTTTATATCCTTAAGAGGACGCGAGTGTTTCCGCGATGCGTGCTTTTGAATGCGGGTCGTATCTAGGTCAGATTTATCTTTGTTTAGTTTTAGACAGTTGAAACTTAGGACCCCACGCTTCTTGGGTAGTCTTAAGCATTCCTTAGATATATGTACTTAATATACTTTCTTGATATGATTCAGCGTGCTGTCTCATTGGGGTAGTACTTTTAGTTGCTATTAGCAGGTGCATGATAATAACATGACTATGTTTTCATATGTTTGTCTTCAGACAGTGCTTCGAAGCGCATTTTCCCATAGGAAAGTCTTTAAAAGAATAAACTAGTTTTAGGTACCACTCTCCGATGCGCCGATGAGGGTAATGTTTGAGTAACTGTCAGGCTTTTAATAAAGCTAAAATTCCCACAAGTCTATTTTTTTTTAAAGCTAATCATTTCAATCAAATGAATGGTAAAGGACTCGCTCTCCTCCACGAAAAAAAGCTATGCTTTGCTTTTACCTAACTAAAACAAGCGATGTTGCCGTTGTTAATAGAGATTAACCTTCAACACTACCATCATCGAAAGTGATACATAAAACAATACACCAAGTCTCATTTTTCATCAACTGGGTAGTAATTACATACTATCTTCTGTTATCATGAGAAAATCAATTTGTCAAAAAAAAATGCAGGTTTATTGTTTTTTTTAATAGGCACCATTGTTTGTTCAAATGATTTGTGTAATAGAACCTCTTCCGCGCTTATCTTTCATTGTATGTAAGAAGTATTTGATTAAATACGGAAAGAGTATTTCCCGTCTATGTATGTGAATAATTATAAAATATAGTAATTGTTCTAACCAAGGTTAATTAATAAACATGTGAATACATATGCATAATATACACCAAATCCGTATAGTTAATCGGTTAGGCAGTGATGTAAACTCCCAATTTGAGATTTGTTTTTGTTTGGGGGCCTTATCAGAAGGGTCAACTCTATTGCCAATAATCGGGAAAATTGACCTAAGCGATAACCTTAGTTGAACTGGGAAATTAATCTAGGACTTAATGCTGAGCAGCCGCGCTTCGGATCACTAGACCAATAAGTTATTTTATAAACTAACCATGTATTTATGATTTATTTATATAGTCTGTTCATAAATATTTTCAAGTACAAAAATGTATGCAACCTTTGTTCTATACCTCGGGATTCACCAGCAAAAATTACCCTTTAAATAAACTTAAACACGCTAACTGAAGACACTGAAGACACCGCAGCAACGGGACAACAGTAATATCAATAAACTTATAGTAACCAGAGAGTACATTACTGAAAATGTATGCCACATTTGAACTACCGTTATGTCGCACTGTGGACGTCTAAGAGCCGGTCTAAGGTTTAAGACAACATCATTCGCAACGAATGACGCGACGTGACGGCCACGCAACGTGACGGCGACGTCACGTCTTCAGCCGCCGACGTAAAGGAGATTTACGTTCTTATATGTGTAGAAATAAAGCTTATTTATATATTTTTATGTGATTACACCACATGTTAAGAGCTGTGGTAGCCTAGAGGTGTGACCAGTGGACTGAGATGTCAAAGGTCTCGAGTTCGAACCCAAGGCACGCACCACTGACTTTTCGGAAGTTATGTGCGTATTTATCACAAACTCAAACGGTGAAGGAAAACATCGTGAGGAAACCTGCATGCTTGAGAGATTTGTCTCGATGGCATGTGAAGTCTGCCAACCCGCAGTCGGCTAGCGTGGTGGACTATAGCCTAATCTCTCTCAAATGAGAGGAAACCCGTGCCCAGCAGTGGGATGTTAATGGGTTGATGATGATGACACCACATGATCCCTTTATATACATATAGTTGCTATGACGCAGAGGTTAGATTTGAAGTTCGTAGTATCTTAAGATCAAATTCAACACCATTGATAACTCTTTCTATGAACAGATCTTTTGAAGTCTCTTTTACAAGTATATGTAAGATTTGTTTAGAATTCCAAGGACTACTGGTCACACAATTACACTATCACAGCTCTTTAGTATCTTTCCAATTAGTTTTACCTTGTAAAACTAAGTCTTAAAATAAGCTCAACTTGTTCAAGTCATCAATCTTCAATCCTCGGCTGTTATTTTCTAATTAATTAATGTGTAGTAAACACATTAAACTGGAGCGGTAATTATGTTGTTATGACTCAACCGCAATTATTGCAGAGCTAGGATAACGATACATGAGACTGAAAACGAGTTTCCCCCTTAATAATAAATGAGCTAAATAAGACATTGATGGATGAACGTATCCTTTACAAATATTGTAACACTAAAAATCCATTAGTTTCGCAGTTGTGATGCCATCTGGGGTTATGATAGCCTAGTAACTATGAAGTCAAAGGCCTCGTGTTTGAAACAAAAGCACCACTGACGTTTCGAAGTTTTGTGTGTATTATTTATGACGTGCTTAAAATAATCATCAACCCATTAATGTCCCATTGCTGGGCACGGGTCTCCTCTCGTTAGAGAGGGATTATGCTATATATAGTCCACCACGCTAGTCTACTGCGAGTTGGTAGACTTGACATGTCATTGAGAAAAACTCTCAAGCATGCAGGTTACCTCACGAAGTTTTTCTTCACCGTTTGACCGGTTCTTCGCCGCACATAACTTCCGAAAAGTCAGTGGTGCGTGCCCGTGTTCGAACAAGAAACCTTTGACATATCAGTCCACTGGTCACACCACTAGGCTACCACAGCTCCCGTGCTTAAAATAATGAAGCAAAACTTCGGAACGAGACCTGCATGCCTGAGTAATTTTCTCGATGACGTGTGAAGTCTGCCAACCCCTACTGGGCACTATTATAACCTAATCTCTGTCAAATGAAAAGAGACCCATGCCCATTTGTAAGAAAACAAATGAGTCGTCGGAATGTCATCGAGGCAGTAGGTACTCAGTTAATTAAAAATAACTATAGTAAAAAAGACACAGCAATTTTCCAGTTAGTAACATTTCCAATAAATATGATGTGAAAAACACATAATACCGCCAATCAGTTGCCATTTTAGTAATTAAATAGGAAAAGCTTATTTTAATTCCCCTCAAGTTATTAATGAACCGTTAAATTAATTATATTTTAACCGTTCTTTGATTAATAATTACCACAATCCGATTGTACTGAGTTTTACGATCGAATGTATGGTAAAAATACTATTTGCAGTTTTAACACGCAAGAATTTGAAGCCTAAACACTATTGCTTAGCTCCTAAACAAATAGACTCATTTCAATGTGGTTTTCGGTTCAAAAGCTTCGGTATCAGTAGCAATAGATGTTGTTTTATTTCTATTTGAAGACAATAAATTCAGGCATATCAAGTTAAGTTACCAAGTTCAATTATTTGTTGTTATTTCTGTGTTGAGAATTTCGCAACTCGGCAAAATAATACGATAATACTCTCAGAAATTGTTTGTCGTGAAGTCTAATAACAGGGGATCGGAGCCAGCTGTAATAGTTTCCCATAAATAAGACCTTTCTGCTTCAATCAGCACACCACGGGGTCATGGGAGCGGAGTGTAAGGGCGCAATCTATCGTCATTCAGACGTAGCCTGTACTTGATACAACATTTCTTCACGAAATCATCTTAACGATGTTTGATCATTGAGATATACTACACACTATCGTACTAGAAGAGCATTGAACAACAATAATATTATTAACCGACATCAAAAAGGAGGCGGTTATATGTTCCAATATTTTTTTTTATGTATGTTCCGAATTGAAAAAATGTGAACCGATTTCAATTTTTTTTTTATTCAGTAGAACTCCCAAGTTGGTCCCATTTTATTACTTACGTGTTACATTTTTGTTTGTTTTTAGAACATTCTAAAGAATTATCTTTTTGCATCGCCGTACGTCCCGTTCTTCCCGTTTGTGTCCAGTTCCCTGTTCCCCACAAAAGTAAGTGGCATTTAGAGCTTCGAATACCCTGAAAACTACTTTATGTGTAAGTTTGGTATTGTTATTGCCCTATAATCAGAGTGCAGATGACCGTTGGTAGTCATGTAAAATTTAATATTTAGCCGGATCTGGTAGAGCGTAAGTCGACTCCATCTGAAGTGAGTAAAAGACTTGTTACGAACCAGCTCGTCATCACGATAGTGCAGTACTTGGCTGCGCCTCCTATTCCGCACGTTTTTTCTCTAGGCATTCGAAATGTTTCGTTGTCGTGTTACAAAGTCTGTCAGTCTTAACTGTATTATTGCTTAAATTGGGTATTGTATGCGAAATTGGCATTTTTAGGTCGCAATATGAAATGTAAGTTAAAATTATACTTTTTTAAGAAACATTTAGTAAATATGTAGGTAGGTATTTTTTATAAGATTGTGCTATAAATATTTTAAGTAGGAAATAAATGAATACACCAAAATTGGAAGACTCCGATAGCCTAGTGGCGTAGCCTAATGGTCTGTGAAAGTCAAATGTCTTGAGTTTGAACCCAAGGCACGCCAAAAACAATTGGGACAATCATTGGGTTGAAGGTGATAGTGCGAAAATAAAGTTTGTACAAAAAAGGGTTATGTATTTTAATAATCTAGGAAGAATTAGAATGATACACGTAGAGAATATTCTAGAATTTCTTGAAAGTCTCAACACAATAAAACACGCGCAACTTACATAAATGCTTTAACAAACAATTCCTTGCGTAATACACTTCCTTAGATATAATTATAATAACACTTTAAACCACACGTAAAAAGAAGCATTAAATTGGATTTCTTGAATAAAAAATATTATTTGTAATATAAACCAATCAATTGATTATTTCAATTGATTGGTAAAATCGCATAGTTTAGTGTTGGCGCGTACAAATTGCTCACACTTGAAAAAAACCATAACTGCCTCGTTGGTATATGGATCGTAAGTGCCACTGCTGAGCAAGAGGTCTTGGGTTCGATTCCCAGTTCGAGTAAAGTGTTATTGAGTTTTTCTGTGAAATTGTCAGTAGCATCCCGGAGTTTGGAATCGTGCTCGATTGATGGCAATAGTCTCGTTCCCTGTTTAATGGACCTAAAATATATCTGTAAAGTGTGGGACGTTGTGTACATTAGTACCTAGTACATACACCTCTGCCTAAACCCCCGGGAATAACAGACATGTTATTTTTTTATTTTTTATTTTTTTTATTTTGATGAATATCAGCAACACCTTGCAAATACGTTGCCGGCCTTTTAGTAAAAAAAAAGAATATGGTATAAAGAGTATGTAAAAATAAATCAATTGATTGATAAAATCGAACGGTTAACGGTCTTATTCATAATAGAACGCTTATCGAAGGTATAAGCCTAAACTAGTTAAAACGTCTTTTAAGCCTATCAAACGTTCGATAAAAATCTTTATTCATAATGTTTTGATAAGCCTCCGATAACTAATATGCCGTTATCGTACATAGTGTTGCAATTTCATAGAAAAATCTCAAAAAAAAGTTCTCCTACCGTAAAAAGATGTGAGATCCATAGCTTCTATGTCTACTAGAAGTGCCTTAGAGTTTTGATGATCGGTCAGTCAGT
Source organism: Craniophora ligustri (assembly GCA_905163465.1). Lineage (NCBI taxonomy): Eukaryota > Metazoa > Arthropoda > Insecta > Lepidoptera > Noctuidae > Craniophora > Craniophora ligustri. The sequence goes on from LR990963.1 coordinate 3,460,514, forward strand.
GAGTGACAAAATTAAGAAACTTTGACTAGTGGTTCAAATTGAATGAAATTTGAAATATACCATGGTTACACATTGCGTGCTTGAGTAATAAAAATTCAAGCTTCTAGTTTAATCCACAACGAAGTTATAGGGGGTCGAAAATGGCCTGAATTGGTTCGAGAAAAGTATAGTACGGCCGTGCCGCTTTTTTTTTTGCTCGATATTAAAAAATCGTTTTTATTGGGCTAAATCACCACCATGCTTTTTTATTTTTATATGCGTGCAATCAATGCAGCCAATAACTGATGGAATTCCTTATTTGGTGGAATTCCATCATCAGTTTTTGTTCTTCTGCAAGAGTCGCCAAAGAAAATGGAGTGCCTCTTGGTTGGTACAGTTTTCTACGGCCATTTATATTAGGATTTTCCAGCACCGCAATACTTGCCAGAGTTTGAAGGCTTTGTAATGCATCCATATTAATAAAACTAATAATTAATACGAATGTTACACAAATGATAACTTTGAACGGGCGATGTCGTATCCATATTATAAAGTATCTGTGGTCGTATCGTATTGTTTGTTGTTCAATGTCAATAGTGCAAGCAAAGCAAACGTCACACGTCAATATTATAACAATCAGCTGATCAAAATCGGCCATGTTTCTTACTAATATACGCTTATCGTAGGCTTAAAGTAGGGTCCGAGCTTGTATAAATCGTAGCCGCTTTATAGGACAGTTGTAGCACATTTAAGCGTTATCGAACCATTATGAATAACATTTTTTGACAATCTACTTTTAGCGAGCTCTAAAACTTCCGATAACTTATTATGAATAAGACCGTTAGTGTTCAGCTTGAATAGCGGCGCGTGCAAATTGCTAACACTTCAAAGATATCAAATTAACGAAACTAACCCAGTTTTTTATATGTTATGGTTTTATTTTTAAACCTACATTTAAGAAACACAGTTTATAGTATTCCCATGAAGTATTTGATTGTCCTATTCTAGCATTTTAAAATTTCTATGTTTTAATACGTATGTATTATATATTTTGTGATTTTTTAACGTAGTAGCCCGGGGACCCTTACGCTAAAGTTCGAAAATTAACGTCAAATTCTATATTTTCTTGTCTGGGTTTCACGCATTTATGTAACGACACTTATTATTAAGTTGTTAAGGACTAATTTCAACATCTACCCATTTGTATATTTAATGTTATAATTTGTATTAATATCTACTGATAATAATAAGAGGTCTGCATTTGCCTCTGCACCTCGGGAATGGGGTTCATTTGCTAGTTGAATATCTTGGAAAATGATGTAACAATGAGCTAGTCATATAGTCAATCTACAAAGAAGATAAATCTTATCTGTCGTCGCAATAAAACCTAATTTGGTTCACTTAGTATGTAAAATTTGCCAAATGGGAAGTTTTATCAATAAATTAAAACATACTTTGTATGTTAAAACCCGTTAAACCAAATTGATTAAATATGACTTCAAAACCACAATCTAACCACACTATTATGAGAAAGTAATTTAAAAGGCTAAAGTATGTAGTCATATTATCTTTATAGTGTTGAAGCAGGTAGTTGAATTAATCGAACCAATTTGCTAATTAAAAAATTGTGTTTAAAAACTACTAAAATGACTTCCCAAGCTGTTGTGCCGCGATTATATTCATCAGTATTAATACACTTAGATGCGAAAGTATGTCTGTCCGTCTGTTACCTCTATATGCTTTAATTGCGGAACCAATTTAGTTAAAATTTGGTATCAAAAGCAAAAGGACATAGGATATTTATCGTCCTGAAAATCATCCCTTAAAAGGACGAAAACGGGGTGGGGGGTAAGCGGATTCAATAATTTATAAAAAGATTGAATTAAATGACTTATTCCACGCAGACGAAGTGGCAGGTCAAAGCTAGTTATTTTATAAAACGAATATAATATCGTGAAAATAATTTGTCTGATTAAAATGTCGATAGCTTAAAATATATTCATTTAAGCCCACCCACTGGTTATGAGATCGAAATTTTAAAACAAATGTTGCATAACAATAAATTAAGAACTAATAGTCAAATAAAAATTTGTTTTATGTTATTTTTATATATTGGCTGGTATTTTTTTATCATATAGACTAATGAATGCCTAGTTGTGTCACCAGCAGACTGCAAAAAGAATCCTGTGTTCAATCCCAAGCCACGAACAACTTTTCGAAGTTACGTGCGCATATGTGGCTCAAACGGTGAACAGAAACATCGTAAGGAAACCTGCATAATTGAGAGATTCTCTTGATAGCACGTGAAGAATGCCAACCCGCATTAAGCTAGCGTGGTGGACTATAGCCTAATCTCTCTAATGAGACTAGGCTATAGACCTGTACCCGCCGTGGGACCATAATTGGGGTTGATTTTAGAAATACCTATTCTAAGATACTGGTTCGCTACCAAGAAGAGACCACAATGTGTTCATTCACACAAAACTTGGGACGAAACGATCGGTTTCGCCCCATATTCACTTTGTATTTGACAATTGTGTTTTTGTGTTTGTGTATTAGGTGGTTATGAAAACCACAAAAGCATGCTATGAATAGAGGATTTTTAAATTTAATAACCCAAAAAAATATCATGATTCTCAACATCTCATCGGCAATTTTAAAATCCGAAAACTATAAACACGAAAAAGTTTATAGCACTTATAAAAAAGGAACTAATGTGATAACTTGTCTTTTTCGTACAATAGCGATATTAGATCCGGCAAATTATATTACACGGCTCTGCACTTTTTTATGTCAAAAAATGAATTCTGTATGATAAAAAGTGTGTAACGAATCACGCAGATGTTGCGAAATAGAGAATTCTATATTTTTTGCATTTCAAGTTGCGTGCAACCATAGTTTCAATGACAAACTTCATCTGTAGGTGAGGCGAAGGAAATATTTTATTCTGCCTGATAATGCCCGTCTAGGTGTTTAGCCTCTGTGGTGCTTTTTTTTTACTTTTTAAGATCTGAAGCCAAGGCTATCGCGATTGTATGAGAAAAATATATTGATAAGAATATCCAATGACCACAATTAATCTCGAATGAAATGATAACAATAATTGATGGTGGCATGCACAAATGCAATTTGTTTGTAAGATTGCATCTTGTAAAAGGAGCGTGTGTTGCGAGGCTAGCAAAGCGGTATCTCGATCCATTTGTTTATAAGTCCATTATCTAAGAAATAAATGCGCCTACGTAATATCATTTTGATTTTGTTTTACGTTTATTTGGATAAAGTGCAATAGATGCAATTATTAGTATTAGAGTGTGCTACCAATTAGAAATTGTTGAGATGTTAAACTACTTTTAAAGGCGTACTAATCCCGACCGTTTCGGATTCCTCAAAGTTTAGTAGTAAATTAGGTAATTTTTGTATGAAGTATTTTTATTTAAATGTGTTGTAGTTATTCACTTAAGGAAAAGATATCAAAATATAAATAGTTAATGAACTAAATCTCATATAGGACAAGGTAATCAGTTAGTTAATCCCAAAAAAGATTTAACATAATGCTAACAGCAGGCATTGGACACACACAAGTTGATACCGAAATTCAGTAACGCCATCTAGCTTAGAATAGTAGAAACACAACGGACAGTTAATTAACAGCTTTAACCTTTCACACTACAGTTTATATTTCAGCAACCTCTGAACAAGGACTTACAAGCACCTACTTATCATTTCGGAGCAATAACAAAGCTTATACCACCAAGAAACAAATTAGTGCTTACAATGTATTGTCAGATCTTACCTTATAAGTTGAAACCACTATGGAAACTTTATACATGCAAATATGGTCTTAATTTCCATGGAATTGTACAAACGATAAGATCGACATTCGCAGATCAATAGCGACAATTGTAAGGGTGAACGAACAATACATGTCAGTTGACAGGTTCCGTTCACATCGTGAGGTGAAGTCACGAATTTTTAACCCAACATTGAGGTAATATGTATGCCATACTGAAGTGGCTCGTGGCTAAATAACAAGATGTACATCTATAAATTTCCGAAGTAAAGCTGCGCTTGTCAAGACTCCAAAGTCTAGACAGGATAGAACTATCCTTCATTCTTCTCAAGAATTCTTAGAGTCTCGAAGGACACTTTCAAATATTGTTCATAGATGCTAAATGTATAAGTATAAAGTTACAATACATACATATATACATAAGAAAAACATGATATAAAAATAGCAACTTTAATGAGCATGTTGCTCTTTAAGTGAGCGCAGAGTAAATATTTCCGGATATTATTACACAGCGCCATCTAGCGCCGTAAGCAACGAGGCGTGTGTTACGGATACTAGTTGGTTGATTTACTACATATATACTTTATTTTTTGTAAATAAATACATATTATACATAGTTACATCCATGACTCGGATACAAATGTTGATGCTCATCACATAAACATTTGTCCCTACCGGGATTCGAACCCGGGACCCACAGCACAGCAGGCAGCGTCAACTACCGCTGAGCTAAACGGGTCGTAAAAAGTGAATAGCACAGAAAAAGAGGCACGGCAAATGTAGGCATGCTGTTATTTAATTGAGGTACTGTTAAATATTTGGCGACGCCACAAAATTATCGATTTTCAAAAGTGGGCGTTAGATAAAGTAACTTTGAGAATCAATGGTCTACACGTTATTGGAAGCAGACCTCCCAAACCCAACAGTCAGCTGCACAACAACTTCATCTTTAAACGTAAAATTTTCGTTTGACGTAAACACCTATCTGCTTTATTGCGACAGTAGGTACGTAATACCCCAATGCACATCACATCGTGTGATCAGCTGTTGTGTGACACTTCGCTAGAATTGGGCGATTGTCAGGCGACACACTTCGGCGATATACGGCGCGAGTGGCCCACTCACGTTATTTATTAGACACCGACCATCCCGAGCGAGGCTGTTCTTGTAAGATTTATGTCGATATCTGGTTACTACGTTGTGTATACGAAAAAACTTAGTTCAAGTTTTTTTACACCACTGGGGTGACAACCATGCTTCATCATATCAGCTGGTTGACGTCCACTGCAGAACATAAGCCTCCGCCAAATATTTCCACAGCGAACGGTCCTTGGCCACCTGCATCTAGCGGATTACAGCGACCTTCACCAGATCGTCGGTCCACCTTGTCGGAGGCCTACCCACGCTGCGTGTTCCAGTTCGCGGCCACTCGAGAACCTTCAAGCCCCAATGGGCATCCGCTCAAGCTTACAGCTCGCCAAACTTACCGACACCGAGGTGTCGCACCCGCCGCGTTCGTCGCGACCCCGTAAAAACTACTTAATTCTAGAACTGTTACATACTGACAGCAAACGGAATTCCCATGCCATCAAGTGAGGTCAAATGTTTTATTTCAATGAGACCAATATTACAGGTTTTCAGAATACTAATCACTCCCTTAACTACATCTGCCAACTCACTCGTGGAAACACAACTATCGTTGTTTCACTGCGGTGTTTTATAAGATCGAGCAGCTCAACTTGAGAGAGAAATCACGCTATGCCCTACCTCTCTAAAATGTTGTTCAGGTGTCCTGACGTAACTACTTCGAGGATACAAAACATAATGTTTATAAGTAATACTAGATGTACCAGAGACTTTGTCAATGTAATACAAGGATACTACAGAAAGACCATCTCCGTGCCAAATTTAATTAAAATCTGGTCAGTAGATTAGACGTGAAAATGTAATAGACAGACAGCGTTTCTTTCATATATTTTAGTTATGTAAATATGGTAACTCGAGTCAATATCACAGATTATATCAACAGTATAATACTTCTTTAATTAAATCATAAATAATGTTATTTTGATAGAAAATAAGTGAGTATTTTAAATAAGATTTTTTGAAAGATATACAAATATTTGACATTGAAAGTAAGCATAAAGTTGCATACTAATTTATACAATTAATTAAATTATAGTCTAGTCTTGAAATATTGTTTACTGGAGCTGTTAATTTAGCTCCAAAAAAAACCTAAACATAAAAATTTACAAATAAAATAATATAAGTAGGTATTGCGATAAAATACGTAACAAAAATATATTTTAATTAAGAAATTGTTTTATGTGGCAACTTTAATATAACATTACGTGCGTTACAGAAATATGTAGATTTGTGTAATAGCTGTAATTTTATTGACATATTTGCAATAAACTGAAGTGTTTGAGAATAGTTAATTCAAATGTGTGTCAATAATTTGAAATTATACATAATATACATAATAAGAGCTCGAATAAGCTCTGTTTGGCTTCCCGGTCGCTAACCCCACATGGCGGAGACTTCAATATTCCTTATGTCTGACTTCCAGCTCGATGGTTCTCCGGACCACCGTCTCTGTGCAACACATATATCCACCAGTTTTTTAATCTTTCTTAGGGATATACAGACTGATGTAGCGATTAAGCTACGTTAAATCATTTGAATGAGCGAATTTAGTTGATGTCAATTGCGGATTACAATCGCATTTCTAAGCACCATTTCTGGTCGTTCATACGCGACATCCAACCTCATTTATTAAATTTAAAGACCCCCGACCCATGTAGTGGTGGTTATCTTGGACCGATTTTCATCAAACATAGCTAAGTACACTACAGAATAACTCACCTTTCAAACAAAAAAACAATATACGATGTCACAGACAGACACACACATAGACTCGTCAAACTATAATCATATAACTATTATGTGCACAAATACCCGCAACATGACTACAGCAATTAAAGGAGCATGATCTAATAAGTATGACAGATCTTAAGACAAACAACATCAGCCTACATAGAGTTATGTACCATTTATGTTTCTATTAGCTGCGTGGGTATATGAATAAGGGGTATCTATATAGACTTGTAAAAACCTAATAGGTTTCTATTTTGGATCCGGTTTATTGTACCTATTCAAGAATGCTTAGATTGAAAAAAAAATTGTTAAGTAGCACACAGTATGAGTACATAAGGCGTTTATTATATTCGTTTTAAAGTACCTATAGCTAAACCTAATAAAACCTTTTTAACATATATTGAAACTTCAAAATATCTTTGCTATGCCCAGCTGTGAGGCAGACTGGAAATGGATCTGTTCTTAGATATGAATAAGTTTATAAGCAATCACGTAAGCTATGTGTGGGTTGGCAGACTTCACACGTGATCGAGAAATCTGTAATGTGCAATACCATCCTAAAGATAACCTAGTAGTCAGGGTACTTTGGTTTCTGCCTACCATGAACTATATCGTTGAAATAGTCTCCACGTATTAAGAAGAGCTAGCATTACGGATCGAATGATCAGCTCTGGTTAATCATTATATTCATGATAATGTTAAAGGAGTCTCGTCGTTATACAAAAGTGTCTTTGTTTTTACTTCGTCTTATAAAATAACATCAGAATACTTACCAAATGGCAGAACATTACAGGCCCTTATTATAATGATGAGTTCACGGCGATAAGCTAACAAATCATGGTATTTGAAATTACAGCAGAAGATTCTCACAATTATATTCATACAATAGTTTCTGTTGTTCCCTTTGTACTTGTTTTTAAAGAAATTACATAACAAATTATAAAGGTCATTTAAGAAACTTTTACCTTACCGAATTGAAGATTGGTATATATGATAAAGCATAAAACCTCTGATTGTTTACATAATGGCCTGTATTGGGGCTGTGACGTCACTCGTTCCGTTCTTATATCAATATTCAAAATTCAACCAACAATATCGATTTACATAATATTAGTATTATTTAGAAAAATATTAAATTCAATGTAATGAAAGAATGAGAAAGGAATGAAAGATCTTTCTTTCCTATAAAATACGTCCTCCTAAACGCAAGGCCAAATATCTTTTACTTCGTTCTTTTAAAAACATTGATTTGGAGCGCTTGGGAATGGACGCGGACAGCGTTGACTGGTCTTCGGTTTACTGCTGCAATGATGTGGATGGCAAAGTGACAGCATTCAATAATATAATGCTGGATTTATATAATAAACATGCTGCGCTCAAAAAAGTAAAAGTAAAGCATTTGCCAGCGCCCTGGTTATCAACATTATAACACTAATGGCCAAAAGGGATAAAGCTAAGCGGAGGTATAGAAGTATGCCTTCGGAGGAACACTGGGACTTATATAAAAGACTTCGCAATCGCTGCAGTCGTATGTGTAGAGATGCTAAAAGACGCCACATTCACAGCTCGATACAAAATCTTAATACATCTCAAGTATGGCAATTTCTCAAGTCCCTTGGTATTGGAAAAGTCTCACCTAGCAGCAGCGCAGATATAGACCTCAATGTGCTCAATGCTAATTTTTGTAGGCCTCCAATTACCCTTGATGTAAATATTAAGTCTTCAACTTTGAAATATCTATCCGATCTTCCTTTGCCACTAAATACTTCGTTCAGTTTCCACTCAATTGTTGAGCAAGACGTTAAGAAATCTATATTATCCATTTCTACAAAAGCGGTAGGTGACGACGGTCTCCAACTTCAAACGTGTATTCCCATCCTGAACCAAATTCTTTCACCTATCACACATATTATTATTTTTTGTTGACCAGCTCCTACCCTTCTTTATGGAAAAAAGCTATCGCACTACCGCTACCAAAAGTCTCTAATCCCTCCTTACCATCTCAATTCCGCCCCATATCCATCTTTCCAATCCTGTCTAAAGTCCTTGAGAGTGTTGTTCAAAAGCAACTATCACTATACCTCTCCTCAAATAGCCTGCTAAATTCTTTCCAGTCTGGATTCCGGGCTGGCCATAGCACGGTTACCGCATTGGTGAAAATCACCGATGATATCCGACTGGCTATGGAGAATAAAATGCTGACAATTCTCATTTTACTGGACTTTAGCAGTGCTTTTAATTCAGTTGATTTTGATATCCTCCTAGGAATCCTTTCCTCTCTTAACCTCTCTTCTTCAGCAATTGGGTGGTTCAAATCTTATCTTCATGGTCGCTCGCAGGTGGTTCGCGCTGGAGAGGTTAACTCCGAATGGTGTGAACTGTCTGCGGGCGTTCCACAAGGTGGTGTTCTGTCTCCTCTTCTTTTCTCCGTTTTTATAAACGAAATCACAAAAGTTATAACTTCTCAATATCACCTCTACGCAGATGACTTGCAGCTGTATCGTCATTTTAAAATAGACGATATCAAGGGTGCTGTAGATGCCATCAATGATGATCTTGAGAATATTCGTCAGTGGGCAAACTCTTTTGGGCTTGTAGTCAACCCTACAAAATCTCAGGCTATGATCATTGGTGGCAGATACATGTTGAACCTTTTAGAGTACCAGTCCCTTCCTCCAATAATTTACAACTCTATCCCAGTGGCTTACTCCAAGTGTGTAAAAAATCTTGATGTTCTTATAGACTCACACCTAAAATGGGAAGTACACATTGTAGAGGTAAGCAGGAGAATGTACAGTTCGTTCCAGTCTCTCAAACGTCTTCAAAATTTCCTTCCTTTTCAAACTAAGGTAATACTTGCGCAATCACTACTACTTCCACATCTTGACTATGCTGATGTCTCTTTTCTTGATGCAAAGGAGGATCTCCTAAATAAACTCAAGCGTCTGCAGAACCTGGGTATCCGCTTCATTTATGGGCTTCGGAAGTATGATCATGTATCAGAATTTCGCGCCAGATTGAAATGGCTACCCATACGGCGACGCCGAGACTTACACATACTGTGCCTTCTCTATTCTGTCCTTCATAACCCTAAGTCGCCCTTATATCTCCGAGAGCGTTTTGAGTACCTTGTCCCGAGGGACAAACTCTGCCGTAGCAGTTCTTCCCTTCTCTTGCGGACTCCGGCACATTCTTCCAGTTGCTATGACAGTTCATTTACTGTAAAAGCAGTGCGTTTATGGAATTCTCTGCCACACTCGTTACGTGCTAGCCCTTCTCTGGACATTTTCAGGAGGAAATCTAGGGAGCATTTTCTGTCACAATAATTTGTCGATATATTATAATATATATATATATATATATATATATATATATGTATATATATTTGTACCTATTTATTTGTTTACTCATATGCTAAATGGAATTTCTTTATTATTATTGTACACTTTGTATTTTTACTCTTCCTTTTAAAACTCTCTCACTCAAAGGTTTGCTGGAAGAAAATTCAGTCTTGAATTAAGCTCGCCTTTGTGCACAAAACTTTAAATGTATTGTTTCATTTGTATTGTTTTATCTTTTGTGTACAATAAAGAATTAAAGAAAGATTATTATCATGATTTGGTGGGTCGATAAGCACTACAGTCGTATAGCTTTTCGGTGATGCGGGTAACACACATCAGCAACTAGTTGATTTTGCTTTAAAGTAATGGAATTTTCCAGATTGATTTGTGCATTTAAGATTTACGTTGGCAAAAAATATTATATTCAAGGAAAACTTTCTAGTTTGGGGCAATCTTAGCACCTTTCATTTTACACTTTTTGTTCTTATATATCAGAACCAGTCGTGACTGTTGTACTAGTCGGTGTTAGAACAAAAAACTACCAAATAGAAGTGATTAATGGTACAATCCTATGAACATACAATTCCTTGAAAATACGATGTTCAAAATAGATCTGCGCTTATATGAAGATTCCAATTACAAACCAGTCCAGCCCTGGCAGGTCAGAAGCTAAGACGATCTGCAATATCAACAGCACATTCAAATTAATATGATATGGGACCTCTGATTACGTTACCAACGGTTACAGCCGTGACGGTAACACGAGTACATAATATATTTGACGCACATACCTATAATTAACAACGCGTACACATGTGCGGGCCTGCGGGGTTTCTCTCGCAAATTCGACTCTGGCTTAAGCCGGTTTTTCATGACAACTTTCTAGAGATTCCTACTGCTTTAAGTACCCTTAGAAGTGCTAATGGATATTATTGGGCACTTGTTATTATCGGTGTCACTGTCTGAGGTTAGCCAGGTGCAATGTACGCTATTACTAAGAGGTTAATAAAATGTTGACATAAGTTTTTTTAATAGCCCATTTTTGGAACAAATTTAAGAGTAAATTGATATCCTGTAATGTTCATATACCTAATGGTTCTCTGAATAATATTCCAAATTGATAAAGAGTATACATAATTCAAACGCAAACGCAGCGTAGGACGACCGCCGGCCAGGTGGAGCGATGACTTGCGGAAGACAGCTGGCAGCAACTGGATGAGAAGAGCCGAAGATCGAGCTCTGTGGCGTTCACTAGGGGAGGCCTACGTCCAGCAGTGGACGAATATAGGCTGATGATGATGATGATGATGATGATATATAATTCCGTTATATATCTATAACGGAATTACCGCTTAATATAGTTATTTTATAATATAAATTTTACTTTGAAGAACGTATTTTTATACTTAAAATAATAAATTAAACTATAAATTCAAAATATTTAATTAAATGCATATATAAACTCGACACCTAAAGATCGCATCGGAGTATTTAATATAAATTAGTAAAGATATGCTATTTTTTGCATAGGAATCTTGAATAGTGATGCATACTTTTTTGTTCTCCAATCGACAGCTGATAAAATATAGCAAGTCGGGTCTCGTAACAAGTTTCTAAAGCCGATTGATTCTTAATAATTAATTGCTGTAGATAATGAGTTGTTTTTTGTCTAAAACGGTGATTTAGAATCGGCGCCGTGGCGCCATATTGCTCGGAGATCGCAGATAGTCGCACGCGCAGCCACGGCGCGGAGCTTTTGTTGTCCTCGTGATGTTAGAATGTTACAATATCTTAATCCGTTTGTGATTTTTTTCTTGTACAAAAGATACCGACAACTTTTTTGTTAAAATGAGATAGATATTTCTTGTTTTCGTAGCTGATATTTGTTTAGAATCTATAAAATCCTCGTTTGCCCGTTAAGAAAGCATATCTAAATATACCAATATAATCATGTAAATAATAATGGTTTTTTGTACGGTAGTTTAATTAAAATATAACGTTTCTAACCGGGTTTCTCTCTCCCCTTTATTACCGTGGCTAAACAAACTCACACATTCAATTAGCAACCCTCATACAAACGATTCGCTCGGATCGATTGTTCATTCGATTCAACCGCAGCTCTAACGTGCGAGCGCCATTTTAATCTATCCATCAAGATCGCTATCAGATCCAGATGGCCGTTGAATTTCCCGTACAATTTATATGGATATCTGAGGACATTGGCAATAAACTAGCGGTCGCCTTTGTGTTCAGTTCCCACGTCTAAACCGATATAAGAATCGATTGAACTTTGTTCTACGCTGTTTGTTTAATTTGTTGTTGTTTAAGGTTTTATTCCTTTTGAGGTGATTTTAAATAACAGGCGTTGTTGCTACTGGAATACTCTTAAGATGGCTTATTCCATTTAAAGCTTTTGGCTTCTGGTAAGCGGCATTCACTACTACTTTGATGGAGTAACAGTTGAAATTTAGAACACGCAAAGCTGGATTATACATATTTAAATATATTAAAAACATTATATGAAGAAATAGCAAACGATAACATCGTGTCAACAACAACAACAAGTGACAGCCCCCAACAGGGCTCGAGAGGTTCAACCGATATAATATAGAGGCTGTGATGAGAATTTAGAAGGATACTTCTCGGCGTGCAAAAGGAAGTAGCAAACGATAACATCGTGTCAACAACAACAACAAGTGACAGCCCCCAACAGGGCTCGAGAGGTTCAACCGATATAATATAGAGGCTGTGATGAGAATTTAGAAGGATACTTCTCGGCGTGCAAAAGGAAGTTTTGCATTTATTCGTGGGAGAACAGCTAGGAACTAGAAACTTCCTCTCAAAACGCGGGGACGAATCGAATATTGATAAATTGAATTAAAGGGATATTTTGAATTAATAGAATTTAACTATATGCCTGACTTATTATTGTCCTCGCAAGAAAGGCGAGATAACCGTGGTTTATAATAGGTTCTCACAAGGTTTTGTTTATACTATCTTTATCCTTTAACCGCCGTGAGAAATAGAGTGTATGATACCTAAATACCTACTTATGATCCTATCATTTTATCATAATTTGCATTAAGTATTGTATTCTAAATAAAAAATGACATAACGTCTGGATATATTTCATTATTACACATATCATCACGCCTTTTGTCCCCAAAGGGTTAGGGAGAGGTGTGTTAATATACACCACATTTTGCCGGTATGTTTAAGTCCCATATAAAAAGGAGCGAGCCTATACCCGTCAACCGGGCACGGAATCAAACTCCGAACCGCTACTGAGAATTTCATATAACTAACGCCTGATCCAAAGGACTCCATATTTCAAATGAAGTAGGTACTATATCTAGCAAAACGAAAAATAAGCATGTTTATAAATACGCTATATTATTCGTTTGACTTGTTTTGTATATTTCTTGTTGAAATACCGCCAACGAGACCTAGTTTTAAACAGTCAACATTTTTTATTGCATCTTTCACCTGCTTTTTCTTCATTGGATGTAATGTTACACTTTGAACAACATAAACAAACCACCATGCGTCGCTGACATTATGTTTTGCGTGAAACAATAGCAGTAACACGTAACGTTACGTTATTGTAACTGTTATAATAGCAGTTAACGGAACAGCATTGAATGTGAGATTGTTTTTGGTTAAATTATATCATCATTTATTGTATAAAACACTAGTTTTTTCCCGCGTCTTTGTCTTAGTAGAATTAGTAATTTGGCTAGCTAATTTTGTATCGAATCTGTTTTTTTATAAATTATTACAATATTGATTCCTGATACAAACGCCCACCTTCCTTTTGCTCTTTAAGGGAAGATTTTGGGAAGATGAGATAAAAACTATTATAATATATGTTCTTTCCCGGGACTCAAACTATATCCATACCAAATTTCTTCTAAATCAAGTCAGTGTTATAAGCGTGAAGAGGAAACAGCCAAAGAATATACTTCGGCATTTATAATACTATACTATGGTTCTGACAAGTTCTGGCAAGCTTTAAGATGTAATAATCTTGCTCGATTTATACATTTTTAATCGTAGAAGTTGAGCTTTTATCTTCTGTAATTGTATGAAAAACTTGCTCTTCTTATGAAGATTTGTGCTTGGGATATTGTCTGCCTATAGTAGAAATTCTAGAGTGGGGCGAGATTTTGACAAAGAAAAACGTGTTACTGGCAGTTGTTTGAAACTCGTTTCTAGAAAACGATAAACGACTCGGTAACCCAATTCGATTAATACATATTTATGATGGGTTTCAATGCTTTATGGAAAATAAATATATTCTGTAAGTAACAATATATCTACAATTACTTAGAATACTAATTCAGTTCACGTTTGAAAAGTGATTACTTCTAGATTTTGATCAAATAAGCAATTGTGGTTCTCATATACAGACAGTCTAAACGGTCAAAATCCAATTTATTTCCCATCAAAAACCCGTTCATTGATCTATTGGCAATCGAGATTTATACATAGACTATAATTTTGGGAATCAATTGTGTGCAACCGGTACCGCAAGGAACCGCACGAAATCACCTAGAAAATTAATTAAATTTTCACAAAAATGAATAAAATATCGAATTTTTAACACAGTTTATGTTTCATTACGGATTTTTACAGCAACTCAATAAATTGAGTATGAAGAACTAACGTAATGGATTATTGATAACCTAAGTGTTCGTGTTTTACACCGCATTAGCTCCAGACTCGGGAGATAAATACCGGTTCCATGACAAAATAATCCGAATGGTCACTGTCGACGAACTCAAATGTCTGTCATCGGCAAAAACATTTCAACTTGCCAAGTGGCCACGCCAAATCCTATAGTAACGGGTCGATAGCTCCAACTTTTTGCTACAAACTTGCAAACGACGCACGAATTTTATATTAAAAACTTTTTTAAACTTTCAATTTATTTGACATCTTTTGTAATTAAATGTCACTATTATTACTACGAATCCAATAAAAAACGAACAAAATAAATGTAGGTCAGTATTTAAACTGAACATCTGAACATGTCGATGTTCAGTTCGCTGCGATTAAAATGTCACTTAATAACTTCATTGCGTACAGTATTTTGGGTTTATAGGGTAATAGAGAAACTGAGCAGAAACGTTGGGGTCGCGTTGATCGGTGACCTCCGAACTCGAATGGTTCATTGAGCATACAGCTGAGCGGCATCGTCATCCATTCAGGCAACGCTATCGCTCGTTGCTCAGTGCCGATCCTAAACACGGAACGCGTCACACGCGCCAGCAACGTAGGCTACGTAACTGTGTGCCTTGGCTTTTTATTATTTTTACGCGCGCTTGGCGGGAAGTTTGACAGATATATTTTTTGTATTTTATAAAAAGTGGCAGCCATATTTTACAATTTATTGTACAGTGAAATGAAATGAGTGTTTGATTGTGGAGATATATTAAACAAAACAAAGTGTTTCGACATGATGACGTCCGTGTACCATGAGGTGAGTGCACGACATTTCCCACTTGGCATTTAGTTTTTGTAAAGTAATTATCTTCGCGTACAGGACTCTTCTGTTTAACCTTTTATTTTTTCTTCATACTCCAACAATTAAACGTTATGAACAAAAATTGTAAGGTATTCCATACAGAAATTTGAATACTTGTCCTTATTTTATACTTGTTATAACTTTCGTTAGTGTTTAAGTTCATGGTCAAGTTTATTTGAATCGACAAAAGTCGTTATAAAAGCCTAGTTAAATATTCATAATATCGTCGTCCTAATGAACAACCGTTTGTGTTGATTGAATCAATATTTTTGCACGCAATATGTGGTTTGGTATTCAAATCAGTTTTTATACAAATGTTTCGTGTGAGATGTCGCAGAGTGGGTATGTCAGTATGAGACATTGTAAATATTGGTTTAGACACTGCACCTATGGCAGGTGACGAAGATAAAGATTTATTTAGTCTGTTGTACCTACTTACATATTTATATAGATATGTAGTATTTGCGTTAATATATTTATTGAGTTTGTTAGAAGTGTTATGATGACGAAAGCGTATGTTTACATTAGATTCAATAAAGGATTAAATAGTCCAGGAGGCAGGGCTTCTTTAGATTGTTAATTGTTTTCTTGATGACTAATAAAATTATTATTATTATCAAAGACATTCGATTCTTTTGATCTCTGTGCATATACATTTAAAATAAAATGATGACGTTAACAAATATTGTTTGATGTTCGTAATAATACCATTATAATAAGTACGTACAATAAAATAATATAAAACTTTTCTTCGTAATCTCTTATGAATTAAGAATAAAAAATAAAAGAATATCTAAATAAAACCCTTGTCACATGTGACAGACATTGGAATATGATATTTATTCCCATTCTTCATAAGCTCATAACGTCTTATCAAATTAAACCTATCTATGTTGACTTATAAAATAAAATACTTTACAAGATCCTGTCTGTACAGTTTCTTTTGTATACGCCTTGTAAATATACCATACAATACCATACCATACAATATAATACCAGGAAATATTACTCAAAATCTCCAAAAAGGCATAGAGCTCTAATTTAGAAGCGGAAAGCATTTATTAACTGGCAGTTTGTTTACACAATTCCAAATATAACAGGCCTGCTGTGTTAGGCCTGCTTTTGCTGAGGTATGCGGTGGGGGAAAAGGGACATTGATATATAAGTATAAAGTCCCACAAAAGTTGTACCTAAATGCACACTAGTATTTCCTACTGTATCGTAGAGATATTTACGAACATACATTTTCAAATACACATAATAATATACCCAGACCCGGAACCACTACCTGCAAATTTCACAAATATCTGCTCCGTGCGGCGATCAAACCAGTAACCCGTGACGCACAAGCTGATCGCTCAGTCACTGAGCTAATCAGGTCGTCAAATGCTTTCGCGTTTATAATATTAGTAGATATGTATAATACCTCAATGTTACATTGGTAGTTTTTTTCCGTATTCTAACATATTACCATGTCTGGGCTGTATTTGGTATGTTTACGTAGCACATTATCGACGCTGATCTATTTGTATGGGCAACGGAAAGCAGGCAACGGAACGCGCTATCGCCTACCTTGTTAGCTGTTTACATTTAACTGTTTGTTTACAATCTGTCCAATGTTCCTTGTGATATTTCTATAGTGTATGAAGTTCGTAGGTTTTTTTGTTGAGTCCCTTTAAATATGAGGCAGCTGTCAATTAGTGTATTTTAGGGTTATGCGAAGGGCAAAACCGGTGCGTGTTTTTTTAAATTTGCGGTCTATTGGGTATTTTTTGTGTTTATTCTATTATCAAACACCTATATTATGATGATGAATAATAAATTTATATGATATTATAATTATAATTTTCTCTACCATATTTTTGATATATTATATATTATTTACAATAACGATATTTCTATAGTAATAAAAATTCTCAGTACTCTAATATTTATGTTCTCTTATCAGAAAAAATAATCTTTCGACCGTTGCTAATAAAATATTGACTGAGTTAATCTGCGTCAAACAAACTGTATCTACATACATCATACATACATACTGGGGGATATTGATGTCCCACCGATGAGAAATATTGAAGAAACACTCCAAATTTTAATCTATGATTTAACTATTCTTGCTGAATAGATTTCATATCAATATAAAATGAATTAAAATAAAAAAAAAGCAATATGATGCATCCTTTTATAACCGACGTGCACGATGAAAAGAGGAGGTTCTCAACTCGACACGCAAATCTGAAGCTAAATCATATAAAGCCAAGGGCGTCATCAAGTATTGTATATAAAACTTTTTTTCTCTATAAGGCCATGTGTATACTTTTGACAATTTAAAGTTACTTCTATCAAACATCGACTCTGACTTACTCAAAAATAAAATGTTTAATAAACGTTTGATTAGTGATTTGAACAATTCGAGTCAAATCAAAAAGTCATAATCATTATTAGTAATGAACGCAATGATGATATAATTAACACAGTTGAACATAATTAGTACAGCCGACATTAATAACAAAAAAACAACACCTAAACATCGAAATAACCATTACGAGACGAGAGATAAGAATCAACGAACTTACTTAACTCTGTTCAGATAACTTTCACCGAATCATTGCTTTCAAAATGGCGATAATGTGTGCTATACCTGTCATTACATAGTTCACGAGCGCATGGTGCTTTCACTGTAGTGTCATCATTGTTTTGACCATTATTTTCGTATCAGACAAAGCCTACATAGCCGTACGCAAGTCTTTGAATTTCTCTTTTCATGATATTGATGATGTTGAAGGTCATAAGGGCATTGTGTGTGTTCTTTTCAGTATTCGCAATTATCGCCTGTATATAGTATATGTATAATAATAATAATAATAATATCGGGAATACGGGAATCGACCTATCAAGTTGAATTTTTCCAAAATTTTCAGGGGTAAAAAACGCATAAAATAACCTTTTTTCTGTTAAACGAATACACTAATATTATTTAAGTACGATAATAGGTAAAATACTTAAAATCCTAATGGAATTGAACTCCGACCCTGACTAAATTATATTGTTTATAATGTATGGCTATTTGGCTATTCCAAAAGAGATATTAGGATTAGATTAGGATCTTGTATTCGAAATATTTATTAATATCCTTTTAAAATAAATACTTAATAACGTGTTTTTAATTAGGTACCTATGCTTATATACAGGGTTAGTTGGAAAACACAAACAACCTCGCAGGCCTAGATAGCTAACATCGTAAGCAACAACTTTTGTTCTACGAGTTCTGCCATAACTCAATACATGAAAAAAAAATGATATTTCAAGTTTCTGTTGTATGACACACGAATATTATAAGTCTGTAGTTTCATTCATAAAGAAGGACGACGTGACTCTCGCGCTATTTATAAAGGCTTCAACACACTACTGCTTAAAAATGTTTACAAGTATTAGTAAACAGTTGTTAAGAAACATACGATCATAATATTAGAAAAAGATTTCTTGTTAGATAATGTTAGTGAACATTTCTGAGCAAAATTGTTAGTTAACAAATTGCAAAATAAAACATTTGTTATCATTTGTTTGTAAATTTATACCCAGGCCACGGCAGGGGCAATCCAAACTGCAGGCAAACTGATTTTTCAAATGTTATAAACCTTTGTTAACAATTTCCTCCGGTGTAGGAGCACTTAAAACAGTTAACAATTCTTAATAGAATGTAGCAATGCCTAACATTTTTTAGTAAGTGTATTAGTGTAGCAGCACCTTAATAATACACAATATTCGCCAGTTAACTACCTATACCTATGTCAAATACTCGCCGCCTTTGTAGAAGCGGGACGCCTGTTGTGTCGATGTTTATACATATTATAAAATAGTAAAGAATGCAATATTATTACAAGATAAATATTAAATAATAAAAAAAAAATGGATATTTGTACTGAGACTAATTAATATTATAATTTTTTTTTTAAATAGATAATACAGCGACAGCGAGTCACTGTCGCTATCGTCACCTACGCTAATGACAAGGCTTTCTAAACCTAATTAACGATTATACAATTACCCTTGTAGTGTTATTTATTAAATTATTAATTTACGCACATTTCAATAAATAAACTAGGTACCACGCCAGCGCTCTCTGAGGGATCGATAAGTGAGGCACCGCACGCGGCTGTCCCGCGGCTGCCCCTCTCTGATTTTAGCTCGTACGACCACGAATGGGTTTGTGGGCAGGCAGTGAGTACATACCTACACTGAGTCCACAATCGCTTCATACTTTACCTGGCTCCATTTAACTATTAAAAGCAAATAAATCATGCGTAGGTATGTAGATTAGGTATCTTAACTTTCAAAGTATGTGAAGATGATTTACGTAATCGTTTGTTAACGCTTTCCACAGTTTAGTTAAACTACTTACTTAATATCAGCTGGGCGCTTACCTACCTACCTAACTGTCATGTGTGTTACGTTAAAACGAACCATTGAAAGACAAGCAAATATCTACTTACGTCTCTGAAACAACTGGTAGCCTAAAAAACGAGACTTCACTGTTTAATGTTGAATTTAAAGATCCGTCACTGAACACGTATTTTTTGTTGCTTCATTTTTGCACAAAATAGTTCTAACTTCAAATACGCAGTTGCACTGATGTGAGATATCGTGTCCCTTAGCGGTGTCGCGCACTTTTTATGTAGATAGGTTTCTGTAACTATCTGTTTTTTTTAATAACACTCAAGGTATAACCCAACAACACATCGATCGAAATGGCGACGGAAGGAAACATACAACGTGACGCGCGCGCATCTTGGCCGACGGCTGGCTGCTAACTAGGTCAATCGGACAATCGGTCAAGTTCAAAGCTAGCACTCGCAATGCGCCCCCCTTTCTCCGCGTCCCGCGGGGTTTTTACTATGTGCATAGAGTTAGGAAGCGCGTAAAGATATCATGAAATAAATATTTGGTTTTGTATGAAATAAAAAAAAATGAAATCAATGAAATTATTGAAAGTCGTAGAACAAAAGTTGTTGCTTATGATGTTAGCTATCTAGTCCTGCGAGGTTGTTTGTATTTTCCAACTAACCCTGTATAGAAATTATTTTAATCTTGGTTTGGTATATTATTTTTTTATTCTTTATTTATTTAACGTAATTTTAAGATAAGTAGCAGGTTTGAAATCTGATAAGAGAAAGGAATATTTATTTACTGGCTGGCATAATAAAACCTCTATAAATATTATTAAAAAGTATCGCTAATTATTTACTCATAAAATTATACGTCCGGACATTATTATATAGAATTACTAGATACTTGATAAACTACATAGATATTTTTTATATACATATACTACTACACACATGCAATAATACGCTAGATACCTACATTCATAGCTATTCGTGCTCATCAAACATACATTTGCCCCTTGTTCTCGAATGCAGCGGCCCTAATGAGCCATCCGATTGTCCAAACTGGTATAAAAATCAATATTACGTTCAGGCCAAGGATCGAATCAAGATTAAGTTTTGCCTATGAATTCAAGGTCATCCTTACGACAAAATAAATCCTGAGTATATCATGATATGTCGTATAATAGGAGACTAATAATTGCCCCTAAAGTATCTATTTTATTTAAGGTCTTAATTTCTGAAGAAGACAAAAGAAAAGGTCCTAAAATTTATTTTGATTGCAAAGGAATGTAAACTTTGTTGTGACTTCAGTATGACATAAGTTGCAATACTTGATAAGAGGTTTCTAAAGTCATGTAAAAACACACGTGCAAACAACAATACAACATGTAATTCTAACACAGTACGCCCCTTTGTAATGTAATTTATTTCAAAATTATATTGACTTAAATGGAATTACCTAATCTATCTAATTGCGGCAAAGGCCAAAGGAGGTTAATGTTTTTAACCTGTATGTATGTATGTTTGTAATCAGAATCAATTTTATGATACAATAATTTACGATAGAATACACTTAAAACGTTTTCTACCTTTTAAGAAACACTTAACCTCAATTGTTAGTAATTGCTTTGTTTTATATTTAAAATCGTCCATTACCGGGGTTTTTGCTTTAAAAATATTCGAGATAGAGGTACCAACATAAATTTACATATAAATAATGTTATTATACGGTTTAATGTGCGTGCAATACGAAATATTTCTTAATATGGGTAAAGGAAATAAGGAAAAAAATGTTTACGTCGTGAGCGTTAGATATGCAATTGTAATGCTTATTTAGTTTACACTAAGTAGGAAGTTAGATTTATCTACCACGATACTTACTACATTCTCAATGAGGTAGACAGAACGGTACATGTATACACCCTTAAAGTTGGCATAAGCCTTATGTCATAGGAGGTAAGTCTATTATTATTTAACCGGGCACAAATGCTAAGTTTGAGCAACTGATATAAAAAAATACATATCTAAATATAACTTTTTCTTAACGTGGAAAAATAATTTTAAGACCCAACGCTGCAGCCATGCATGCGTCCTACATTATTTATATAAATATACAAGTAGCTTACTTTAATATGATAATATTAAGTAGGTACCCAAAGCTATTAAGATTTTATCAAATAATAGCATAGTGCATAACATTGCATAAGTTCTTATTAAGGCTAGTCCACATCGGCCATCTAAATCTCAATCCATTTTCAAACGTGACAATACCTATTATATTACTGAAAAACAAAAGAAAACGCGCGGCGCTGGCGATGACGATTCGTTGTTTGGATTTTTTATTTGGAATCAAAACTAGGGCACACGTTATTATTACGAAACTATAAAGGTTTCTAGCTTAACTGCGAATCCCTAATACGGTTGCACTAAATGACGCACTCGATTCAGCAAGACTGTTATAGTTTAATTTATAGCAAGTGGATTAGTTGTTTAAAAGTGACCTCGGCGAACTAAAATATATTTATTACTAGCTGACCCAGCAAACGTTGTTTTGCCACATTTTAGGAGTTGGTGGTAGAAGATTGAAAGTTTAGGGTTATAAGTATTTTTAATGCCAAATCGAGTGACACGAGATTTTTATACAAGTATTTTCAGAGTATTAGCTTAATATATTTTCAAGTATTAGCAGAACAATTTCAAAAATCTACCCAGACGAACTCAACATAAAAGTTCTAACACCAAAAAGTTCTTAAACTACAGAGTACCTATAAAGACTATCCTTTAAATTACACTTTTCAAGTTGTTTGTGTTATACTCATAACGTCAGCACAATAGATATTCCGTAATTGAAATAATATTATTTGCAACAACGTCTTTAATCTACGTAATTAGGTATTTCATAATTAAAATAATTATACACTGTATTCAGACTTCGCAATCATAATTCCTATCCTTTTCAAACTACAAAATATGAAGGTACATTAAAACGTAACTACTTTCAAAGTTATTAGTTTTTCAAGTCAAGGTTGAAATTTTATAGGGCTTCGGATTTTACGTCGATAGGCAATTTAAGTGGTCTGTTAACCTATGTGTCTGTTAATACATAAATAACTTATTGAGTGTGACCCTGATGAATGAAATGTAAGTTTTTCTAGCATTTACTAGTGCGAAGTAAATTATTATGTTGCGGGTTTATGATTATATTCATGTAACCTTAAAAGCTGTTACAGCCTGGTGTGACCAGTGGACTGAAGTCGAAGGTCTAGGAATCGATACCAGCTCACTGACTTTTCGATACTGTATTTATCACATGAGCAAAGGGTAAAGGAGAACTTCGTGAAAGAGACCTGGCCCTAGAGATTTTCTCGATGGCGTGTGAAGTCTGTCAAGCCATACTAGGCTATCACGCCTAATCCCTCTCAAATGAGAGAAGGCCTGTCCCAACAGTGGGACAGTCAATGGGTTTATGATGATTAACGTAACTGTATTCTCTGAGGTCGATCTCTATCCATAATCCACTTAAATATTGATCTTATAAAGAAGCAAACCGTTTCCTATTATAATTAATATGATATTAAGTACTAATTTTCTTATCATTCGAAACTATTCCCACTTTTTAGACTTCATGCCATTGGACATAATAGTACGAATGATACAAATATAATCCTTGCACTGTAACGAGTGTCCGTGAATCAATTAAATTTGAACCTTATAATATTGTCTTAAAAGACACACGATACGTGCTTAAAACGTATCAATTATGATAGATATAACTTACACGTTTTCTCTTTACCAGAATTTATAGCTATTTAAAAATGCAGTTCAACATTTAAATGTTTTATTATATTTATGTGTTATGTCTCAGTTTGGTGGTGTGACAATGAAACGCAAATTATGTTTCACTTGAACAATGTAATAATAACAAAACCCTATTAAACAACATTAGCAAGTTTTGCTCCTATTATCTAATTATAACTAGGTATGACTTAAAATTATATGAAGGGCGCCAGGAGAGTTTTAGCGTGTAGGTGATAACCAAGGGACTCTTCCAACCCTTAAGTAGCCGGCCTGGGGGTTCTCCCTTATTCCGATGCGAGCGGTAAGTTATATAAATGGATCAGGGGTACATACGTGCATGGTGGCATTAGTAATTAGGTCATTAGGTAGGCCCGCATAAATCCTGACCAACAATATAAGGGCGTGGCGGTAGGCCCTTTATTGCCGAAACTATATAATTATTAAAAACAGGTTAATGAGCATCACTTGTATAACTCGATACAATAAAATTCAACTTTTCCCAAATGGCGGTATACGAACAAAATCACGCTCATAACTGACACACGTCTATCCCTAGCAGGGCATTACGCTGGAATGTCACCTTCAACTCCAGTCGTCGATTTAAATACTATTTGCTTCCTTACTTTAAACAATCATGCAAACAATAATTGCAAAAAGACGATTTCAACGGCGGCTGGATTTGAACGCGCAACCTGCGACGCCTTACACTTTGATCGGCGTAAGATTATCTGTTAATACAACGTGTGAAATAAGTGTTCTATACTAGCAATACACCATGACGTCATTACAAATATTCCCCAACCTTAAAAAAAAAAATTACACAGTACATTTTTTTTTTAACGTTTTAAATCATTTGCGTGCCACACCCCTATGTCCTTGCCCTGCATATTTTGCAGGCGATATACATTATTAGATAGCTTTTGTACAACTAACACTTTTTCAAATTTTGGGGCAAGTTTAGCCATAAATTTATTACTAGCATTGGATAAAAACTTAGTTCTTTTCCATACAATTTCACCTTCTTTAAATGTAGTAGGTCTATAGTTCTTATTATAATATTTACTACTATTGCAATGTGCATGCTTTAATTTTTTATTAACAATATTATAGATGTTATCCCTTATTTTATATTGGTTTATAAAATTCTTGTAATTACAACTTAAAGGTTTGTTTACATCAAAAGCATAGTTAGGAACATCTGAAACATCAACCGATGTAACTGAGACTTCCCTGCCAAGGAATAAATATGAAGGTGTATAACCTGTCGTTTCATGTACAGCTGTGTTAATAGAATGCGCTATTTCTGATAAGTGAACATCCCATTCGTTATGCTTCCTTGCAGATACATTTGCTGCTATTAAAGTCCCCACAACTCTATTCACCCGTTCAGTGGGATTGCTTTGTGGATGATAAAGTGGAGTATACCACAATCTACATTTATATTTAGAGGCTACATCCTTGAATAATTGCGATTCAAATTGTTTGCCGTTATCACAAATAATCGCTTTAGGAGCTCCAAACAATAATATTTGACGTTCTGTAATTTCACAAATTTTGTCCGCTTTACCAGTTCTCAAAGGAAACAGAAGTACAAATTTACTAAACCAACATGACATGACTAATAACATTGTATTCCCTGATTTACTTCGGGGAAAAGGACCCATTAAATCTAAAGAGATCACCTGCCAAGGACTCGTCACTTCTCTGTGCTTACCCATAAGGCCAAACGGATGTTGTTGAGACACCTTATATTTTGCGCAAGTTTCACAATTGCCAACATATTTTTTTACATCTCTTAACATGTTAAACCAAAAATAATCCTTCTTAATTCTAAAATACGTTTTTCGTATGCCTAGATGTCCAGATTTAACATCATCGTGGCAATTTTTCAACACTTCGTCTTTCAGTTGGTCCGGAATGAACAATTTCCACATGCAATTATCACTAGGGTATTGTTTTAATAAAACTTTTCTAAAAAGTAAACCATTAAAAACTTCCCAATTTGAGTTATTATTGCGCTTGTTTATAATTTGATATACTTTGTTGTTGTACCATTTATCTTTATATTTTTCTAATACATTAATCAGATTTGACTCTAAACTATTAACCTCAAGTGATCTAGATAAGGCATCAGGTACTATATTCAGTTTACCTGGTCTGTGAACAATATCAAATGAAAATTGTTGTAACTTCATTGCCCATCTTGCTAATCTACCATGAGGATCTTTCATCCTATGGAGCCATAAAAGTGCCCTATGATCTGTTATGACTGTAAAATGCACCCCATCTATGTACGGTCGAAATTTTTCTATTGCATATACTACACTAAGAAGTTCCTTCTCCGAAGTAGTGTATCGTCTCTCGCAATCGTTAAGCTTCCTACTAAGATATGCCACCGGCTGATCCAATTCATTAGCTTTTTGACATAAAACTGCTCCAATGCCCTCATTTGAAGCATCACATTGAATAATGAATGGTTTATTGTAATCTGGACATGACATTACAGGTGCTGATGTAAGTAAAGATTTAAGATTTAAAAATGCCTCCTCAGCTTCCTGAGACCATATAAATTTTGATTTCTTTTTACCTTTAGTTAAGTTATGTAAGGGTGCAGCTATAAGAGAAAAATTTTGAACAAAACGTCTGTACCAACTCGCTAGTCCAATAAATCTTTTAAGTTCTGTGATATTTTGAGGTCTAGGAAAGTTCAATATGGCTGTAACTTTTTCAGGATCAGTTCTCAGACCTTCTTTGTCAATAATATACCCTAAAAATCTTAAACTAGATCTTGCAAACTTACACTTGTTTACATTGACACTCAGATTTGCTTTCTTCAAAATGGCCATAACTTTTCTTAAAAGCTCTAAATGTTCATCAAACGTAGAGGTACAAATAATAATATCATCTAAATAAGCCCAAACCTTATCTTCATGAGCTTGAAACAATATATCCATTAATCTTTGCTGTGTTTGTGACGCATTAACCAAGCCAAAAGGCATAACTTTGAATTGAAACAAACCTCTGCCTGGAACAGCAAACGTTGTCTTTTCTTTACTATCCTCTTCCAAAGGTATTTGCCAGAATGCAGATTTTAGGTCCAAGGTACTTAAGTATCTAGCACTGCGTAAATTATCAATGATAGTTGTAACCCTGGGCAAGGGATACGTGTCTCTTTTTGTGACTTTGTTAAGTTGCCTACTGTCTAAACACAACCTATTTTCCCCATTAGACTTCTTCACTAACAGCACCGGTGAACACCAAGGGCTAACCGAGGGTTCTATAATGTCATCCTTAAGCATAATATCAATTTCTTGCTCAATCTGTTTTCTTATTGTAGGTGAGAAATTATATTGTTTCTGATATATAGGTTTGTGGTTTTCCGTATCTATTTTATGTTTGAGTATATGTGTCCTACCTAATTCCGTGCCAATATTGTGCTTCATTTCTGATACTAAAATATTTAGCTCTTTTTGTTGACTTTCCTCTAAGTCCACTAAAGGAACGATTGCTGATTTATCATTTTCTAATAACGAAACACTATTATGAGAAAGACTATCGCTTTTCAATTTTAACTGAATACCAAATGCATCAAAAAAATCTTTTCCTAATAGAAGATTTTGTGACAAACCTGGCAAGACTAACATAACAATAATGTGAAACTGATTATCGAATGATACAGGAACATCAATTGCTTTAGTTATAGTGTGATTGGTACCGTCAGCCGTGGCCAACTTAGCAGATGGTACAATATACGAACGTAATCCTAATGTATGTAATATATTAGCGAACTTAGAATTTATAACAGTTAAGTTAGCTCCACTATCCAAAAGACCTACACAGTCGTATCCCATGACCTTAAAGGTAATATAATTACGATTATCGTTATGCTTGATGAAAATTTTACATATTTCATTATACTTAAAAAAATGCCTTATAGTACTTAACCAATCCTGCCATTCATTACTATGTTTTTGCAGGGGAAGCGCTACTTGGCAGGTTTTGTACCTTCCCCCGCCGCGTTTCCCTTACAAGTACAATTTTTTACTGTTAACCCAAAACGACCACACTTAAAACAAAATAATCTTTGCTTAGGCAGAGCACAAGCTCGAAATAAATGTCCTGATTCCCTACAATTCCAGCAGCGACTAACGACCGATCTAGTATTTTTTATTTCTGCTACTGTCAAAGTTTCTTTTATTTCCTGTACAATAGGCTTGTAAGCTAGATCTGGTTCTAAGTTTAGTTTGTGACTCTGAGGTTCCTGAAAACGGTCACAATTACGCTTCGTTATTTCAATAATTCGCAAAACATTCACTAGATCTGCTACGGATGTAAAAGAGTCCCTACATAATGCCCTTTGATAATACGGCTGAAGGTTCTTTAACATTATAGGAATCATCTCACATTCCGATAATTTCTTTGGAAGTCTATTAAACATATTCTGCATTACAAATATATATATTACTGCCGATTCCTCTTTACCCTGAGTCCTAGCCTTAATTTCTTCTAATAAGTCTTCTTGGTAATGCGGTGATTGGAAGGTATGTTTCAGCAAACTAACCAATTCTTCCCAATTACCTACCTTGTCCTTATTTGCCCTAAACCATATAAGCGCATCACCTTCGAAAAAATCAATCGCATATCTCAACAAATCTTTATCTGTTGCATTACGTGCCTCTTTTATTTCTTCCACCCGTTCTATAAATGCATTCACACTTAGCTGTGTTTTACCCGAAAACTTAATACCCCAATTATTAATGGGAATAAGTTTACGCTTAGCCACACTGTCATCGAAAGTAGAAGTGCGAAATAAATTTGAAGCTTTATTTTTCATTTCCAAATAGTTAACATCAAAGTTGCCAGCTTCCCTCTCAACCACCTCTTGCGAACTTACATTAGCCTTTGTACTGACGGTATAATCTTCTTCAATTTTTTTAATAATTTGATTCCCAAAGGCACCTAAAGTTTCGACTAATTTACCCTTATCCTCAGCCGTCAAATTACCTGCGTCAGGCAATTCATCCCTCTCTTCCAACTGAGATAATAAAATATTTCCCTTAGTTTTAAGTTCCAATCTCAATTTTGTTTCCCTATCTGATTTGGGTACAATAAATTCTAGTCTATTTTGTACGTGATATAATCTAGATACTAAACGTTTGAATAAGGTTTTATCCGGTTTATCAGATAATTCTGAGATATATTGAGCTAATATATTCAGTTTAGTTGTACATATATCTAATTCTGCGGCTGTAGCCTCCAAACACTGTCTAGGTGCTTTAATTTTATGTGAATAATCCCCAGTTTGTTCACTTATCATCAACTCATTTAATAATTTCCTTAAAACGGAAACTACTGCTTTAACAAAAATTCCTCGACACGCAAGCTCAAACTCCAGTTCATCCTTCAGCAAGTAACACGGATCCATTATAGCAGCGATGAAGCAACTTTAATTAACAATTTTTTTTTTTTTTTTTTTTTACACCTTGTATGTATAATTATAATAAACAAAATTACAAAGCAATATATAAAAGGCCAAAAACATACAAGTTGATAATGTATTTATCACTACAACGGAATAACCTAATGCTTCACCAGTCGTATAAAAAAAACGATTACCTAAATAATATTAAATAATTCATGAAAAAAACACAATTCATTGCACATCCACCTGCAAGTTTTAACGTTGGGCGCTATGTTATGTCTCAGTTTGGTGGTGTGACAATGAAACGCAAATTATGTTTCACTTGAACAATGTAATAATAACAAAACCCTATTAAACAACATTAGCAAGTTTTGCTCCTATTATCTAATTATAACTAGGTATGACTTAAAATTATATGAAGGGCGCCAGGAGAGTTTTAGCGTGTAGGTGATAACCAAGGGACTCTTCCAACCCTTAAGTAGCCGGCCTGGGGGTTCTCCCTTATTCCGATGCGAGCGGTAAGTTATATAAATGGATCAGGGGTACATACGTGCATGGTGGCATTAGTAATTAGGTCATTAGGTAGGCCCGCATAAATCCTGACCAACAATATAAGGGCGTGGCGGTAGGCCCTTTATTGCCGAAACTATATAATTATTAAAAACAGGTTAATGAGCATCACTTGTATAACTCGATACAATAAAATTCAACTTTTCCCAAATGGCGGTATACGAACAAAATCACGCTCATAACTGACACACGTCTATCCCTAGCAGGGCATTACGCTGGAATGTCACCTTCAACTCCAGTCGTCGATTTAAATACTATTTGCTTCCTTACTTTAAACAATCATGCAAACAATAATTGCAAAAAGACGATTTCAACGGCGGCTGGATTTGAACGCGCAACCTGCGACGCCTTACACTTTGATCGGCGTAAGATTATCTGTTAATACAACGTGTGAAATAAGTGTTCTATACTAGCAATACACCATGACGTCATTACATATGTTAGAAACTTCGTATTTATAAGCTCACCGTAGCCGGTTTTATAACATAATGGTACTCTATCCAGGTCAGTGGGATATAATTACTGTCGAATGTTGTTCTATGACTCATTCAATGTGTGTTCTATTTACTAATGGAATTTAACTCTCCCCCTCCTCCCAGAGGATATTTAATTGAATAAGATAGGGGCGTAGTAATATGAGTCACTCGACGAAATTTATGTTTCCCCATAGAGCACAATTATATTATTATAGCCTCTATTATAAATTTATGTATTGATGAAAGTTCCTTTTGAATAAATTTTATAAGCTGTGATAGCCTAGTGGTCCAGTGAACTGTGGAGTTAAAGGTCTCAAATTTGAACCTAAGGCGGGTACCACCGACATTTCGGAAATTATAGGCGTATTTGAGAGATGTTCTCAAGTGCGCACGTATGAAGTTTGCGAACCAGCATTGGCGTGGTGAACTTTAGCCTAATCCCTGTCAAATGAGAGGATCCCCATACCCAGTAGTGGGACAAAAATGGGTTGATGATAATGTTGAGAGTTCAATAGACAAAAAATATCAATTCAAACACCACAGTAATTTACTGAAAATACTTCTCAACGGTCTTCAGAAACGCCCCATTGGAACAACACCCTACTTATACAAAAAAATTTAATTAAGAAATCAATAAAAATACATCCTATCTCTACCAAAAAGGTTTAATCCTAAATCGATCACGAGTGATCCAAATGTATTATTATGCGTGCTATAAATAACTGCAAGGAGTTCGTGAATGGGTGGCAGACATGGCTAGCGCGCCGTGACTCATTGATGACGTCACATGTACCGTCCACCATATAGACCGAGACCTGACTCGACATGCTGATGTGAACAGACTTGGAATGCTAAACGACGGTTAAGATTTACGAATTCGAATTCCACGTTTGAATTTGTTTTTTCCGTTCATCGTTAATGTGGGGTTACCTGATAGGAAGGACAATAATTATTATTATTTAATGACTATAAATTTACTAAATATGAAAATGTGTGTTTTGGTGGTCTGTTAAATAAATATTATTTATTTATATTATTAAATATGGATTAATCAAAAGGTAGTCGCATTCTTCAAAACGCAGCGTCAGTAGGTATAAGGTACTTATTTTAGAACCCCCATTTTGGACAAAATGGTTTAATAATAATCTCATATTATTCATAATATTTTAACGGCAAAATATTACTTGACACTTGATCTCCACTTAACAGCTCATCTAAAAGATATAAAATATAACAAGCCCATAAAATATGATTTGCAAAATATTTTTTAATTAAGTTTAATCAAATTTATAAATATATAGTCCATTATATGGTGATCGACCCATAGTCGCACCTATTTGAAAACAGATAACAGTTAAATATGTAACTATAAAATATGATATAATTAAATTAACGATAGGTATTTTGTCAAAGGCAAAAATGTTATGTCTTGCATAAATTAGATTAATATAAAATATTGGACACTCACTCAAAAAATATCCTCGACAAATGCCGTATATGACTTGAAAAATTTCGTGTTCCCTTATTTTTGTAGATGTGCATTCGTAAGTAGTGATTCATGTTTGAACCCGGTACGCACTTATTTCCGCTGGCCATGACTCTGTACCGTAATAATGTCATGGCATAAAAACACAACTGTCTCCCCATTCATATGTGTGATTCTCAAGTACCCATTCTTCAGCTACACATTGTCTTGCACACTTTAAGTTTTTTGCCTCTTTGTATGTCCTTTCGTCACGCCATTCGACTCTACGAGGTCAAGAGGCCTCTGAATCGCGCCATCTATCTTCAGGTATTATTCTTATTCCATACAATCAAAATGGAAATGTATGACTAGCAACATTTTGCAATTTCGGTATTGACTTCCGCATTATTTTATTTGGAAGCAATTATACTGATGCCATACAAAACAAGTGCTCGATGATTGCTGTGATTATTTGAAAAAAAAAACTGAGTTGACGGCAAAAAGCGAAGCACAAAATAATTCGACCAGAACACTCTGTGAGTCATTGAAAGCTAGATAAAGATAATTATAATGTAATTGATGGATCTCATCTGGGTTCAATAATGTCTTATCGCTATTGAACCGACATCAGAGGTCTAAAGGTACAAGCAATAAAACTTAGCTGGCGCAATCCCAATCGAAGATTATTGCAAGGGTTTACTTCGTCCCTGACTTTTTAATTACAATATTGTGTAATGTAAGTGTACCTTTCTGGGAACAAACTGTGTCGTTTGCGTGAAGATCGACCGTGGGAGTGCGTCCTCTTGACGGTTGACTGATGTTACCGATTACAAACACCTTAATGAATCGTTCACCGTGAAGCAATCAGCTTCTAAAAAACCAACTTCCAAACAATGGAACATCATTTGCCTAATTGAAAAGAACCTCCGATGGGAACCAAATGAGAAAGGCCACTACCATAGACCATACGAAAGCTTTATCGCAGCAGTGAGCGTATAAATAAGAAAACAAGAAATGGGTATTCAAGTTAAATTTGGCGACAACTTCAGATAACAATCGTATAACTGGTAGTTTTATTAGGTTTTTATCAAATAAAAGAGCATCTTCGCACCTACTTCGCCCACAAACGAATATCGATCACTGCGGTTGATAGGTGAGAAATTTTATAGACTGAATGACCTCGCCTCCGCTTATTAAAAAATAAATTTTGGGCTCATCGTTCTTCCGGACGGTCGACGCCCACAAATCACAGTCGGGTGATACAGATAATAGTCACAGTGCGGTTTTGATCTTAGAAATTCCAAGTAATTAGCATAAATGGAGCCGGTCGAGGCAAGGCGATTGAGATAGCCAACGGCCTGTTCTGCCACGGTCCGTCGCCGTGTATCCATTCAAACGAGATCGGTTACACCTTAATTTATTCACGAATTATCCGATTATATCTAAAGTCAAACAATAGCTTATTACGGATGTAGAAAATTTGATCGAAAAACACTGTTACGATCATTGGTCATTTGATACGGTGAGCCGCGTGCATAATCGATTCTATGGCTTTGCACTTGACCTTGTATGTTGACTAGCTACATCACATGTGTCATGGTCAGCGAAGGTCATAGTAGTAACTTTAAACACGGCATACTTACTGATGCAGTAAGCATCATCATCATCAACCCATTAACTGCTGGACACGGGTCTCCTCTCATTTAAGAGGTATTTAGTACAACACAACCTACTGCGTGTTGGTAGACTTCACAGGCTATCGAGACAAATCTGTCAAGCATGCAGGTTTGCTAACGATGTTTTCTTTCACCGTTTGAGCATGTGATAAAACGCACATAATTTCCGAAAAGTCAGTGGTGTGTGCCTTGGGTTCGAACTCGAGACCTTTGACATCTCAGTCCACTGGTCACACCAGTCGGCTACCACAGCTCCATGCATGCAGTAAGCGCTACTTTTAATCCATAACCTTGAGTATCCATTACGTTGCATCATTGGTAGAACTAGATCAGGCGATATATTTTATCAACGTATGTAACAATAGGTAACTGTAGACTTTCCAATTGACCTTTATTGCAGTCGGATACAAAAGGTGTGTGGAAATATTCCAAGGTTAGCCACCAGTAACGGATTTGAGATCCGGCGGTCACGACTTAAGTCGATCGGAGCTTACTTTAAATCTTTGATAATTGCTGTCGCGCAACCCTGCGTAAGGCTTGTGATTAAACGAATAGTTATATCAGTATAGTATTCGCCTTGTTTAAACTGTGTCATATTAATGTAGTTTACTGCACTGTAATATATTTGTATCCTGTTTTTGTACTCACTTGTGACGTGAATTTTTTTTTTAATAAAATATATAAATATCTTGTTAAATCAAAGTGACTCATAGTTTTAGCTTTCGTGCTTCTAATCTTTCTTCTAACGTTGAGATGTCTTCTTTGTGTTTTGAACGTGAAGATTACCAGGGTCAAAATATAAAGATAATATTTTCAGGATAATTGCAAAGTCAATTCAGCCAAAGAGATTTCATAACAAATCAGAATGTTCCGTTTTCTGAAAGATTGAGTGATCCACGGTCACGAACGCGCTCAGTCCGTATGATCGGCCGTTCACCGTGACTGATTCAAATTTTATGGAATTGCATAGTGTGAATCAATCGTTCGTCTCTTCTGTTGCAAATATTTTATTTACTCTTTAAAATTTCCCATAACATTTAATTTGACTTTCGGTAACAGACGATGATCTTCATAACTCGAAAAACCTTATTTTGATTACGGTAGAACTCGTTTATATAATTTTTCCCTTTTGTAATTTTTATTCGTAGACTGTGTATAATTTATCTCCTTTTAAGCGTAGATGCGCTGTCTCTTTACGGATACGCATGTGAATATAAATAAATGTATAATATGCAAATATCTGAAAGCTGTCCGTGTGACCCACAAACGGGTCGGGTCCGAGCTCGCAGGCTGGAGGCGCACGCGCCGACCCAATCTTACACGATAGTGAATACGAGATAGGCACCGTAGTCCGTCCACAATGTTTTATTAATCAACCCCATTGTCTGGACTTTGTAAAGCCTTTTACAGCACACTTGACTATTCATGAAAAAACGATAGTCGATTCTTGTGACGATTCTGAGAAACTACACGACATACCTGTTTCGGCATTAATGTAATTATTGTTTGTTTGTAGTTCCTGCACTTTTTGCTTTCGCATTTATTTGTGCTGAGGAAGTTCTATTAACAGTTTCGTATCTAACTGTATACGACTAACAGTATCCTTTCAGACACTGGTATTGTTATAGAGGACATTACTTGTATTAGTAAAATAAATTCCATTGTCTCCCCCAAGACATAAATATTTACATCTTAACGTGAACCTGATGTGAAAATAGTCTTTGGATCTAGATGTACATAGATCAAGAAAATGGAGAGTTGATAGAAAAATTAAATCACGTCGGCATTTTCATTTCTAATGTGCACTTGCATTTATGCATTGCGCATAGCATTCAATTTATCCATTGTTGCAGAACTTGTAAAGCTATAAATTACTTAAATTAGTATAGCTATAAGTTTTTTTATAACCGGTAGACGTCAGCGGTTACCTAACCGACGATATGCAAAATAAACAAAGCAAATCGAAAAGCACTGGCATCTGGCTCGATAAGAATAGCTAGTATGTATCACATAACATAGTTGAATATACAGTCAAGAATAAAATGCTTAAATCAGAATAGGACGGTGTAATATCTAGCGCGGTGCATCGAGCACCTAGGACCACCGGCCGAGAGCATTTGCATATCGGCGTTCGCTTCATCGCAAACCTGTTGCACTCCGCGTACGAG
This sequence comes from Craniophora ligustri, assembly GCA_905163465.1. Taxonomy (NCBI): domain Eukaryota; kingdom Metazoa; phylum Arthropoda; class Insecta; order Lepidoptera; family Noctuidae; genus Craniophora; species Craniophora ligustri. The sequence goes on from LR990963.1 coordinate 3,495,991, forward strand.
TATCTATGTTAATTAACCGTTACCACGTCCTTTTTTAACCAGGATAGCTTTTTGTTATGCGAATCTAATGTCTTTGAAACTGAATTTGGAATTCTATTTGTGAATGTACTACGTTTTTAGTTCTTTTATCATTTCTATATTTTCCTTAACGGAAAAAAGGACTATAGCCTAATCCCTCTCAATTGAGAGGAGACCCGTGCCCAGCAGTGGGACATTAATGGGTTGATGATGATGATATTTTCCTTGGCATTATTAGTATTCAGTTTATTTTTTCTTTTTATTACCTTATGGTTATATCATCACCATGATTAACGTTAGTTGTAACATCCTTGGTTGCCTGACTGTCAAAAAATGCTTGGACGATTTCAAATAATAGAAGAACCGAAAAACTCCATAGACAATATAAAATATATTCCCCGGTTCTACTTCAGTCTTACTTTATAATTTTTTAAATATTTCTTCTTGCATATTTACCGATAAAAATACGATCGAAAGTTGTAATTTAACCCTTAAATACAGAAGTAATACAGAAGAATTTCTGAATATCCAAAAAATCAGCAGGTACCTACTTGCCTGGTGATTTTTTGCGTATTCTTCCGCATCTCTAACAAGCAGTATCAAGAACACGTATTTATCCTATTAATTTGAAAGATTTAAATCATAATTGAATACTTAAAGTTCTTGTCTACAGTATAATAGTGCAATTTCAATCGACCCAATTTACTTGAGAACGTGCAATGCTGATACATAAATCACAATCCGTGTTTCTCTTTCCTATTATCTTAATACCGTAAACCTCACCACACATATAACATTACCTATGTGTATCCCATCGAAATAATGGCATTCACTATTATTCTCATCTCATTCTATATCGATCAATGCATCGTCAAAGAATAGCTATTGGGTTCTGCTATCGAAATTCTTATTCAGATTACCTTGCACTATAATAAACAGAGTATAATAAAACAGTACCATCACCGATCGTACGTACCGTACCGATTCGTAGTTGTAGTACAACTACTAAATACTCGGTAATTCGTTTTTGCATTCCTTCTTAATGACGTGTTGGTAAAATATCCATTCATATCCTTAATTAGAATTGCCTTTTGAAACAAAAGGCAATTCTTATATCAATCCATAAATATATCAATCCATACTAATATTATAAATGCGAAAGTGTATCTGCCTGTGTCTAACCTCTTTACGCCAAAACCGCTGAACCGATTAAGATAACATTTACTATGAAAATTATTTCCCCTATTAAGTTCCGGGGAAGGACATAGAATTTTCATTTCGGAAATCTTCCCTTAAGACAATAAAAGTTTTCGAAAGAAATAATTAATCTGTTTGATGAAAAAGCAGATTGGATAAAAATAAACTTCCTAAATTACTTATTCTACGCAGACGTAGACGAGGACAAAAGCTAGTCTTCCTTATAATTACATATTGTAGCAACTACATTTATAATTAAGTCTATGACAATATTCGGTCAATTAAACATAGGCTTTAAGTAACTGACCCTAATACATATGAAATATACGATGACAACTTAATAACGTCTAGGTTCCAACATTTATCAACACTTAGCGTGAAAAATATCAGTAATTTACTTCGTGTAAGACATTATACATTAGCAACAGTTATCTAGACGTTTGCGATATGTAAGCATTTCAAAATCACACAGAGTTGTCTTGAGCGATGTCACTTATGCTTTTATCCCATTAAACGAGTACTTATAAAGTTGTAGGATTACTTCATAATGGTATTACATTTATAAATAGATTTATATCTCTCCGGGTTAAATGTTGTGTTGGGAGAGATACTGGTTGTCTGGCGATGTAGGAACGAATGTCGGGTAACGTGTGTAACGTAGTGGATTATTCACGCCTGTCTGATAGGCAGGCCGTTGATGACCGTACTAAGATTGCATCGCCTACGCCTTCTAGATTAAGAAACTATTCGCTGACAAGTCTATTTGTTTGACTGTGTGCAGAATTGTTTGAAATGGCGCCCATTTATGATTAACAGAATGAATTTAGTTATTCTTGTCATACTCGAATTGAATGACTAAATAATTTACTATTACGTATCTCACTTTGAGTAGGTACATTCGCTAGAAATTAATTATCATTTCTATCATTTGATATTATGATTACAACTGTTTGTCTACTTTCTTGTCGCATTCACTGGATCGAAAATTAGAAATGTTGCTTTGATCGTGATCGATTTTGTTCACTATTTCATATTTGACATTACAAAATACTTCTATCAATAGCTAGAAAGTAGGTACATTTATTGCGTGGGATTAACATTTGAAATACAATTTGGTCACGACTCCCAATGTATACGATCATGTCTTAGGTTTCGTTTTCTACATCGGCATTCTAAGTTAGTCCATTAACAAAAATGTTTATTACATTCGTTCGTATGTCACTCTCACTTTCTCCCACGTAGGCCGTATCATTAAAATTCTGTCCGCCGTTTCGCGATTACAATTCAGTAAAGCTTGATTGGTGGTGGTTGAACCCGAGCTTATTGCGATTCGTGTTGACAATTCAATCCTTCTTACATTGCAAATTAAATGCGTCCGTTGACTTGGAATTTATTGGTGCCCGTAGTACGAATATGAAATAATCGATTAACATATGCGAGCGATTTTTTGTTTACGTTTAACGAGTTCAAGTTCTTAATTGAAATTTTGAACATCCACGCGATGCTCCACTTTTTGTCCATATAATGGCTTTACGAATGTATACATTTTGATTCAAACGATTTAAAATGTGTGATAGCTCTTAGTTTTTACTGCTATAAATAATTCATTTCATGTTTCATCTTGCTCTACTATATCTCTTCATCGGATGTAATTAATCAGTTACATTGTGTTGTGTATAGTCAATTATTGTTTTGATGGCATTAATTTTAGTCAATTAACAATCCATTGTCAGTGATTGTTGATTTTCACTCTGCATAGAAAACCCACACAGGTTTATACTATAGTACTAGATACAATGTTTATCATTGCCCAAATGAATGTAGTTAGTCACGTCTGTTGATATTTAAACATTGCATCGCTCGATAACAACAATTGTTGACTTGTGCAATGTTTTAAATTAAAAGCAATTATTTTCGTACTGTGTTAAATGGAAGATGAGCTGTGGTTCAAGTTATAAGCGATCAACTACAAGACAGTGTCATAAAATGATGTTCCAACAGTTTAAATGTATTAAATATTTAATATAAAGTAAATTGGGTATCGCCTACTATGTACATGTAAAAAAATTGAGATTAAGGATTTGTTGAATAACGGCATGGGCTTCATAGGTAGGCACTACTTTATAAATGTATTTATTTTAAACCTTGTAATTTTTTTCACCAATATTCGCTCATAACTTATAACTTCTCTATGCTTTACTTTCCTCTACCCGTGGGAGTCTAATTCACGATGCTTTGACTCGTTTGAAGATGAGATAACTATCAGATAAACGCCTACTATTTCTAAACAATTAATGATCGATGATGTTCCCTTGTGGAGAACGTTGCAAGTTACGTTGCTATCGCTTTTATTGGCGACGCCGACGTTTGAATTTGTTCAGTATTATTTTTACCGTGCAATTTGTTTTGAGTTAATCCTACTAATTTTATAAAGGCAGAAGTTTGTATGGATCGATGTGTGGATGTTTGTTACTATCTCACGCAAAAACTACTGAATGGATTTTAATTAATCTTTACAGTAACATAGCACATAGATCAGAATAACACATAAGCTATAATTTATCAACAGACCACGCGTGTGAAACCGCGGGCGGAATCTAGTAGGATATAAGTATATTGCAGCTTTTATTGCCGAAAATGTATCATAAATCTCGAAAGTGAAAATATATCGCATGTAAGTGTTAATTCCTTCATATTTATAAGAGATTTTTGTTGAAAGGATCATCATTATATCGGATCAGATTAAAGCGTCGGTCGTAAGCATCTCATGGAGATACTCGAACTGCATCAGTCTCATATCGATATTATATTGTGAAACAAAACCAACTATTTTCAAAATTTGTATTTAATTTAAAAAGAGCATCTATGGTGTTTCTTGCCGGTTCTTCTTCATAAGACCTACCTTTTGGAACCGTTTTTAGTTTTTGACTATTCAAAAGTACCTAGAATATTGGTCTAATTGAAATAAATCATTTGAGTTGAGTTTGAGTTTGAATTTGATAAAATAATAAATGAAAGTTTACCAATCCAATATTTTGAAAAAAGAAATTTGAATTTAGATTGAAAATATTGGTTATCATCACATGTAAGTGTAAGATGTGATAATAACCAATATTTTCAATTATTCAAGGTCTAGATCTCGAAATATGTGAATCGCCTTCGTCAAGTTGATTTAGATCATTTAATATAAGCAAATCAAACATCATCACAATATCACCTCTAAAACTTCTGAACAATGCCTATTATTGATCCTTTTTCTGTGCTACGTTTATCTATTATTTTCCAAGCATCTAGTAAAATTTGTTTAACACATATAATGCCGTACTAACAAATGAACTAACTGTATTTTTTTTTTTGTAAAATACGGTCATGGAATGTGAGGAATGTCTTAATTCACTATTTTCGTTACATTTTACATAATGTAATAGTGAAATAAATAAATAAATAATGGTGGCTGCCATATATGGCTGACGCGGCGCCACTGTAATAAAATTCTCAATGGGGCCGCGTCAGCCATTTTGTCAGCCATATGATTTCAAAAGCGCGCGAAACAAACGCGTCGCTCGCCGCCGCCGGCGCCATTTTGATTGTTTAGCAGCCTGCGTTTGCCCCCCGCGCGTCATTTGTCGCTGTGCATCGAAGGAGACTGCAGTAAATAGTTGTTCAGTTAGTGATTTAGCAAGTTATTAGTTACTGATTTGTGATTTTCAACAAAAAATGGAAGATTTTGATGATGATTTGGACTACGAACTATCGCAATTAGATTTAACAGAGTATAATCAAGAATGTAACACATTATCAAATAGTGATGCTACACAAGTATTTGACGTTGATCTCGATGATACAGTATCAATCGCACGGACCAAAAATCATCATCGACGCCAGATTTTATCCGACAGTGAAGATGATCAGATTCCCGTGTTACCAACCTCACGAAATACTGAAGTATGGTTCAATCCGTTGGGTAAGCAACCAAGTATTATTCCATATACTGAATGTCCTGGGCTTAAGCCATTTTCATTGCGATCCAGCATGAGTTCAGCTAAACCAGCAGAATTTTATTCATTGCTAGTACCTGACAGTATATTCGAGTACATAGCCGAAGAAACAAATCGCTTTGCTTTACAAACCTTGAACAAAAGTGCAACAAAATCATACCGAATGCAGAAATGGATGCCAACAAATTGCCATGAAATTAAACGGTTCTTTGGCATTTTAATTTGGATGGGGATAGTGAAACTACCTCAACTATCTTTGTACTGGAGCACTAACAAATGTTTTGAACAGAAATTTGTCAAGTCCATTATGAGCCGAAATCGATTTGAACTCATTTTGAGGATGTTGCACTTTGCCAATAATGAAATAAATCACAATAAGGAGGACCGATTGTTTAAAGTTAGACACTTATTAGATATGCTAAATGCTAATTTTAAATGTCATTATACACCTAATCAAGAAATGTGTGTTGACGAAAGTCTAATCCCATTTCGTGGCCGCGTTATTTTTAGGCAATACAATAAAAATAAGCGACACAAATATGGGATAAAACTTTTTAAGCTGTGCTCAAACCCAGGATACACTGTAAAAGTGCAAGTTTATGCTGGCAAAAATTATGACAATGTCAATACTACTCCGACTAATGTTGTCCTTGCCTTGTGTGACGATTATCTAAATAAAGGACATACGGTTTGCACAGATAATTGGTATACCAGTTTGGATCTGGCACGAAAACTACTAGCGGGACAAACTCATCTCATAGGCACACTTAGAAAAAACAGACGAGGTTTACCTCAAACAGTTGTCCAAACAAAACTGAAGACAGGAGAATTCTCAGCTCAAGAAAATGACGACGGAATAACAATTATGAAATGGAAAGACAAGCGGGATGTACTGCTGCTGTCTACTAAGCACTCCGTAAGTTTCAGAAGAATAACTAAAAAAGGAAAAGAAAAAATTAAACCGAAGATTGTGGTAGATTATAATCATGCAAAATCAGCGGTTGATCTGTCAGACCAAATGTCCTCTTACACAACCCCTCTTCGGAAGACAACGAAATGGCCCAAAAGATTGGCGATGGAGTTATTATTGAATACAGCGATTGTAAATTCATATATTTTATATAAATTAACAACCAAGAAGAAGCTCTCTGTCGTCCAGTTTAGAACCGCGTTGGTTGACTACCTCGTGCATACAGGAGTCCCGGAAACTAGTGCCTCCTCTAGACCTAGGCGAGTAAAGCATGAATTGAAGAAAAGGCAAGGATTGGCCTCTGCCTGTCGTAAATATTGTGTTAGGTGTTATAAAGAAAACTGTGCCCAATTTGGAAGAGTTCATGCTCGAAATAAAACCAAAAGAGTGGTAACATACTGCGAAGACTGCCCGAATGAGCCACACTATTGTATCAGCTGTTTCAATTTAAACCATAGATATGTTTGAGTTTAAACGTGTTTGAACATGATGATTGATGTAGAATTGATTTATTATTTTGCCAATGCCAACTTAAATATAAATAAAAGCAATTAAAACATTTACCTATAAATTTTATTTGCAAAAACCAACTATTTTTGTAATCACTCTTTTGTTTTCGAAACTTCCACTTACAAACTTGATATTTCTCAAAATGTAAGTAAAAGTGTCAATGCCATCATTACAGTTATAATTTACTAGGCCTTGTCAACCATACTACATATAGTTTAACATAAAAAACGTGGCTGACGACGAAAAATCGTGCTTTCAAAACAAGCATATTCCGTCAGCCACATATGGCTGACACGGCCCAATTGGTTTGGAAAATGTCAGCCATATGTGGCTGACAAGGCATTATATGTGTTAACTATTCTAGTGCTTGTCTCATTGTTATTACTCATATTACTTTATAGGTGCTTATTCCACAAAAGATTATCGCTCAAAACCTAGGGCTTCGATCGCTAGGCAGTAATCACAAGCCATTTTCAATAATGTGCAGTAGGTAAATCAATTTTACCGGACAGTTTTACTATTATAGATAATTATGGTGATCGATGATTTCGTGAAATCTAAACCTTGAATCGTTGAACAAGAAAAGTTATTGATTTTTTTACGCTAACATAAATACTATTCGTTGCAATAATTTTTTTTTTCGGATTTAATGTCGGTGTCTGCTTTGACAGTTGCTGTGAAGGATCCGAAACATCAGAATTAAATAATATCAATGTACCGCGATAAAAACCATAGAAAGTAGTTTTATTTCAAAAGTAAGAACTATTTAAAATTACAGATCTCAACAAAAATCTCAATTATGTTGAAGTTCCACAAATTTATTGATATATTTCAAATTTATTTCAAATTCGTCTTCAATTTTACAATTTAAACCTTAAGATGAACAGAATTGTTCAACGCAATTAATGTTATTAGCCTCCAAAGAATATAAAAGATGCTATTGGCTATCAAACTGATGGCTATCTAATTCTTAGCTCGAGGGTCGGACAGCACCCTCACCAACATCTTATCTCACAAGTTGGCAATCTAAAAGCTTATCAATTTTACGACAATCTTTACCCATGCGCGTTTTAACTTTCCTTGTTATCTTGTCAAAGATTGTCTGCTGTTGTTGTCTAAATTACCATTTTTTATAGTTGTGTTAATTTAGAAACGACAATAGATGGAAGAGATTTCTCCAGGGTATATTTTATTCTTAGTATCATAAATGTGAAAGCACCTACCTACATATCTCTCTTTGTCCTTTGACCTATTCATAGCTAAACCTTGATAAAATTTGGCATGGGAATAAACTGTATCATGGTTCGGGCAATAGGCTTCCGTTTCTCCTAAAAAAATATTCTGATGATTCGATACCTAGGTCTTGTAAAGTATGAAATTCTCGGCCAACAGCTTATATTTAGGATTTGTGGCTAATTAATGGTAATAGGCTCGACCGATGGAACCTAAAACACATACCTGCAAAAGTGCGAGTTTATTAGTGGACCTCTGCTAACCTATTTACATTGTTTAAATTAATATTATATGATAAAAGTGTTTGGCAAATTGTATAGGACCGAAGGCCGAATATGGCACAAATGTGTAATTACAAATTGAAACTAGTGAAATAATTATAACTCATTTGGTTTGCTGAGTAACGACCCTCACCTGAACGATGTAATTAGTGATAGTGACATTGATAATGATAATGAGTTCTTGTACATTCGTACTGTATATTTAAGCGTCTACTTAGCTAATTATTTAGTTTTGATGACCCTATTACCGCCGCGTTATTAAAAGCTACCACCATCTGTAGTAAGGGTCCCAGTTTTGAATCCATATTGGGGCAAATGTTTGTGTGATGAGCATGGAAATTTGACCTTAGTCATGGATGTTTCTTTGTATAATATGTAGGTATTTGCTGTTTCGTAATGTCAGGATATATTTTTTCTTCAATTTGCATTAAATTAATTGCAACACCATAAATTGATTTTTGTGCTGATCGATTTTTTGCTTATTTGTGAAAACCGAGCTTCATTTTCATTATAGGTAATTGTATGATATGTCTTTATGACTTTTCAATCATAAATTTCATTTATTTCGGCTATATCATAAACATCATTTCTTTTTAATTTCTTATACATCGAAATTTGTAAAATTCAGTCGCTATCTCAAGTCTACGTTGACTAGCTAGGATTTAACCCAATATTAGAAGTCAATTTCTAATATTGAGTTTAACAATCATATCTTCTTATCATTTAGATTTATTGCAATTTCATATTTTATTGAACCTCTCGATTAGTGGCAATTAGCGTATTCTCTCTAATTGCTTATGTCGCGTATCATACGCTCTTCTTTATGACCTCTATGACCTGTAGTGTATTCTACGTCATATTTTATAAATTTGTCATCTATTATTAAACCTATAGATTAGTATCATATTTGGCTAAGTACCTATTTCTTTTTATTACCTACATAACTGCACGTTTCTGATCCGTTCTAGTTCAGATCAGACATTTGCCTCATATCTAGTGCTCATTTCAAAATGTCCGTATTTAGGCCGCTTACTAAATAACAGCATTATGTTTCGGCTCTTACGGATTTGCGGTAGTCATAACATAATGTACGTACATCGTGAGTTACTTTAATCGGATTACTTCGTGCTCCCGTCACGATCTGCACCACATTCATGCCAAGGTCCCCAGTGTTTCACTAATATGTACCATACGTAATGCTTTAAACTATGTGACTGGCTATTTTATATGTTGTAAATATTTAATATTACAATAAAATATTCATTTAAAATGACCGCCTATTCTACTGTTACACGATAGAATAAACTTTATTCCAAAATAAAATAATGTTCTCGTTGCGTTCGCAACTTGAGATCATTTTCTTAAGATAGGTACTATCCTTATTTGTACTGTGTCATATTTAGATACATACAATAAGATAATATATCTACATTTTGCAGGTTGTTTCAAATTATTAAATTTAATTAGTAACTAAGAAAAAAAAAACAATACATACATAAAACATAGATCTCGACTCCATTTATTAGATATAGACGTTAAATGATCCGTATAGTGTCCATCAAATCTAACTTTACGATTACAATTGCAACAGAAATCATCTCTCGAATGCGGCTTTCGTGTCGTCCCATTTCCAGTCGTGACTTTTCCGATATCGATATTCGACATAAATCTTAATCGATAATCTTTTCAATACGTTGGCGTCTCGCTGGCTCGTTTCGGCGACTCGCTTTCACCAGCCTACTAAAAAAGTTGATACGCAAGTGTGTGACCTGTTCTGACCATCTATTGATTGTTATTGTGCTGTTCGTAAAATTATATACACTTCTACACGTCTAGAATTCATCTACAAATGTTTTTTTTTTAGGATAGGTCTGCCATACTGGTTCCCTTCTACTGCAACTCCGGTAAACAAGAATCATATTTACCTATTGAAGTATTTATTCGGGTAATCGTCGAGACATTGAAGACCAATGTGTCCCAAGGGGAAATGAATTGGAGGTGTAGAGAAAGTATCAGTTTCCTCTTGCTTTATTATCAAGCAAAGGACAGAATAGATTTAAAGACCACTGGGAAAATAACAGATTACAACTTTGTTCAGTACGGTTGCCAAGCACTACGGATGACAAATTAATAAGTTTTATTAATTTGTCATCGCACAGGAATTTATCCTAGTCGCATCCTCTTCGATTACTGCTCGTAAATATGTATAGATATGTCTGATTTTATCGATAAATAAATCTCGATGTAGATTAAGATTATTATTATCTTCGACAACCCAAGTTAATCTAATAGACTTTTTGTAGTCTTCGATGTTCAATGAATGAACCTGCTATTAAGTTTAACAACAGTTTATTTAACTAACCTATAATTTAGTTAGATATATATTAGAGATCGAAACGAAAAACGGTATCTTAAAACGACAGACTTCCATCAAAGTCTGCAGGTTAATTATGATAGCTATTAAACCTCTGTCGAATATTAATTGGTACTTTTGCTCTCGATATTTTTATCGATTTTCAATACAGCAAAAGTGATATTAGCCACTCGATCCGCGATACAAAAACACCTGTCCGAAACTTCTTTTACTGTCCAAGAAACAAGGCTCAAAATTGTTTACGTTCAGTTGTTTTATATTTTTTAAAACACTGCGTCGGAGTTGTATAGTTTTTTGCGCAAATCTCAGGTATGAAAGTTTTACAACCGGATTTTGTTTCACCGTGCACCTGTCTCTCAAATGAAGGGTAAGGTTCATGAATAGCGTCTTGAAATAATTCGCCTATTGATCGAACGCGTCATAAACATCAATCAAGTAATTGAGAGAAAGGTTTCTTACAAAGGTTGGAAGATAAAAGATTATAGAGTTATAAAGTGAAATTTCCTTTGTTGGGTATATTAAAATTAAAAGACATTTGGTGAACACAGTTGAGATTGACGGTACTGATATAAAATCCGAAAGTACGGAGGAAGAAAGCGAAGTAGACGGACATGAGTACCTAAAGATCGCATCAGTTACAACGATGGTGGAAAGCATCTGCAACCGAATTTTGACCATTTTGATGGATGCAAAGATAGTGAAAGATTTGAATCAAGAGAAAATATATTATAACTGTAACTATTTACTGCATAATATTATTAGTTTAATAACTAATTTGGAAATACATTGACACTATATTGCTATTTCTTCTGAAGAATTATGTCTAATAGCAATTGTAGAAGTCTATTTGTTTGCTGTGACAATCGTTTATAGCTGCCGCACCCAACATTACCTTATTTTACAACATCGCCGCATTCTTTATATGGATGAATGTGCAATAAAATAGCTAAACTCTTTGTGGTTACTTTGCGAGGACACGCTTTTGAATTCAGTTTAAGAATCAAATTTAAGTCCTTTTTGAGTTATCTCTTGGCTACCGTCGTCGGTTGCTTTTTGTTATTTTAACCTTTCGTATGTCCATTATTTACAAGGTTTTATGTGACAAAAGATTGACTCTTATCTTAATAATATTAAGATATACCGTTTGATGATTGTTGGTTCTTGTTATGCAATAGATTTATTTTCTTGAGGTTTATTTATTATTTCCTACAAGAAAAAAAGGTTAGTATTTTTAACTAAAAATTCCTCCATCCTATTTTGAATCATACCTGTCTATGGTCCTTTTCAATAACAATATTATATCATACACACTTTTAAACCATATATTCCTTTGTTATGAATTCCAAAACATCCCCATCACAATTTATCTCCATTTGAAAATACTTGAACCGATTGCATAGACATTCCCCTAGGGTGCATAAATAGCAGATGGACTGCGTTCACACATCTGCCTGGCACGTGTGGCCTTCTTTGTGTAGAACTCCATGCCATGAAAAAAACTTGGAACAAGAATAAAAATAACACCCTACCAAGTGGCATTTATGTATTTAAAATCTGATTTGTATAAACTTAATGATCATCAATGTTTTTTTCTCTAACAGCTAGTTAGGCTAGCAGCTGGCCACAACACACTTTGGCAAAGCTAGATCTATGTTGATTTGTTTCTCGCTATTAAATTAATTAATAAAACTTATAATGAAAATTATACCTATTCACACAGCTGACACTCATGTAAAATATTTTATAAATATGTACTGTTCATAATAAGAGGAGCCTACTGTTAAATTACTGAAATTTGATCTGTCATCTTCCATTGCTATAATATTAACTTTTGTTGGATCGTTTTTATAAAATTCTAAAAGATATCAAGTTTCTTTAATTATTAACGATGACATAGTATATAGAAATCTCAAAATTCATTGATATGTAAAAAATAATGTAAATGATGTAACAGTTTGAAGTAAATTATAGTATTCATTTTACTGTGGTGAGTTTGTTTCTTCTCAACTAGCAAATTATTTGCACAACAATAATTAAATAAGGTCTAAGGAGAATGAACTTGGTAAATTGAAAACACATTACATACAAACAATGACTATTATTCTCTAAATAATACCAAGAATCGCAATATATTTTACATTTCCATTGGCACTAGTCCAATACTTGCAGGGTCTGTACTCCTTACATATCTTTATGCATCTTCGGCGGTCTGTATGTCGTTGTAATGTGTCCTGTTAAGATCGCAATCGCCTAATTTATGATCATGTTCGTAATGCTACAATCAAACGCCGACGATTCGTTCTTGTCCTTTACGATACGGTTTATGCCGCCGTCAAATTTTTATAGGTGTATTAAAGGAGTAAAGAAATTGTATTGTACTCAAATGTCCCAGTAACCGAGACTTGCCTCGAATTTATTGAGAAATAAAATCGACTGGTATTACATACTTGTATTTCCGATTATATTACTGAATCAAAATATTATGATATTGACTATCAAATTGAATATCAGACTTCTCAAAAATGGTCTAATACATCCAAAATTAAAATCATGGACCAATTATTTCAAATCGCGTGCAGTTCTCCAGTTCTGTCGTATTATGACAATTTGTATTGGAGTTAAAAGGGGCTATTGACATTAAAGCGTGGGCCCCTTAATTAGACTCAATTATTGGACCTTTTACTTTTTTAAGCCCTTGAGGGCTACCGATGAACGACTAAAAAGAGGAATTTAGTGTTTCTGGTACGGCAGACAGCCTGGGATTTCGCTGGGGGCTGTTTCAGTCCGTTGTCTCTTATGCTTATTATGATGTTAGAAAGGAATGACCGGTTTGAGGTCTACACGTGTTACTAGCTCGCGTGGCCGAGCGTGGGAGATCGCCGGGGGTTTCGCAAATGTTTCGCCAATACTTCAGTAACTCGCCTCGAATTCACCTCTATCATTATCATTTTCTTTAAACTGATAATTGTGAGTTTACGTACCTTTAAGTGTTTCAAGAAATTTTGGAAATCTTTTATGCGGTATTAGGCATTGTAACTATTGACTTTTTTAAACAATTCCTCAATTGTGTAATCATTAACACCATTATTCTTCTCATTCTCTCTTATATATTTCTGCTATTGACCCTAATTAAATTTGATATAAGAAAATTAGGCATCGATCAGTTTCGGAATCGTTTCGGGAATTTCCGTATACGCCACCTTAGTACCGGTCTTGCTATATTTGTTATAGCAAATTGCTTTACATTATTGTTTACTGTCATGCAAATTTAGATTTTTGCAACGGCTGATTAGTTGTGGGCGAGATTTAGAGGCACAGGTATTCTTCTGATACATAGAATGATGTAATTTGCATGTTTATGTAAATTTTATAACGAACTCATACCTACAAAATTGTATCATACGCCTATTATAGAAATTCATTCATATAATACATGTATTAGGCCGTATATAAAGGAGTTTTGTTATTCAATGGCTGATTTATGGTATGAAGTCATTGCCATTAAGTATATTTCATTATTTATTTCAAAATGAGAACATTCTTATGTCACGATTATCATCAGTCTTCGAAATGTCGTCAAGATTGAAAGATTTGTAAAGTCTTACGGTTTTCACGTCTTCAATTATATGTAGCCTTTCATCAACCTTATTTCCATAATCACATGTTTTACCGTTATTTGTATTGGAAAATAGCGGCAACGTTATTAATTAAAACAACGATTTGTTACCGTCTTCCAAGTTATTAAACATTGTTAGAGGCATCTTAGAAAATTGCTTTACGTTTTACGCCGATAGACTTAAATATATTGTTAATTGCAACCACTCAATATAAAATATAGAAAAGATTTTTTGAGAATCACGAAAGCTAACCGATATAGAAGTTTTCAGTCATTTAATTAAATCTAATGGGCAGGTACAAATAATTTTTTTTTCACTAATAACATACTGAGACTACTGAGCAAGAGATTTTGGGTTCGATTCCCAGGTCGAGCAGTGTTATTGGGATCAACTATGAAATTCTGGTTGATGTCAATAGGCAAAAAAATGGCAAAATGTGGGTGTACAATAATACCTGCCTAACCCTTCGGGGACGACAGGTGTGATGGTATATTATGTTATTATTAATTTCTTAAGAAACAAGCAACAATTGATAATAAATCAATTTTTTATTCATTACATTCAATTGACATACTAAATATACTTCATAATATATAACAGAATATTATTAACGATCAGATCACCAAAATTAAATATCAATTTATTAAAATTGCCAAAAAAAATTAGTCTTTTTTAAATTAGCCTGTTATAATCTACTACTTTATGTATGTACCTAAAGTCAATAGAAAATATACAATATAATATTATAGAGTGGTGACAAATCCTCGGCTACTGTTTGTTGCTCCGGCCAGACCGGACTCGTTCGCCGTCTAGCACGGAATCGGCACGGGCGTCCTACATCCAGTCTCTGGGTGGTGACTATGATTTATACGGCGTAATCCGCCACCCGGCTACACAACATTACATGTTACCGGTCTTATAAATGCAGCTATTTATTACTTTATTAACAACTACAGTTAGATTGTGACATTATAATAATTTGATATTCCCAATTAGAATTAGTAGTTTATTGTAGATATTTTATTAGGTATAGCAACATATCAATCATTTGGTGAACACGTATTTATAAAAAGGTGATATTTTCAGTTGTAACTTTTTTTTCGAAATTTTGAATTTATTTGACCTACATTCTTCGCAAATATTTGTTTCTACATCTAAGTATTTTTGGAGAACGAATGCATAATGCGTTTAAATAAAACAAGAACACGAATCGCCATTTAAAATTTTCATAAACGATTTATCAGAATGATAGAACCAATATTTCCATTACAAAACAGTGTAGCGGTTCCACCGACCACGATTTAACTGTTTCTATTTTTTGCCGACATTTTCTAGTAATTGGAAATGGTCTGTCGAGCTAACGACGGAGGGAATTATCTGTCCTATCCATTTTATCCAATACGGCACACTGCGCCGCAATACGCAATCTTCCCTAGGATACTAGATCAACTGGTTGAGTTGCGAAACCTCCGGCTGTTACGGGAAACTTTATGTTATTCACTACTTAACTATTAATTAGTATTGAAGCTAATTTTCCTAAAATCGATTCTATGCGCTATTGTGCAACCGAACAATTGTCGAATTTATGGGAAGGCGTGAATAGTGCACATGACACTAAACGAGTATATTCCGCGACATTTGACACAGCACCATCTAGTTCCAAACTAAGCAGATCTTGTACTATGTAGTAAGTATTATATCCATAGACAATGGATATAATACTTACTATTATACTACTTTTTTTTGTAAATGATGATAAACTTATAATACATAGAAAACACCCAGACGAACACAAACACTTATATTCATCACATCAATATTTGTGTTCTGTGGGAATCGAACCCACGACCTCATGATCAGCAGTCCGGTACTCGAACCACTAGACCACAGAGGTCGTCAAAACGAGATATGACATACATGGATTGAGGAAAAGAGGAAGACCAAACAGGAGATGGATGCCTAATGTGAATAAAGGAAGATATAATCAAAAAGGAATTAAGTAAGGCAATGACAGCTAACCGGAATGAATGAAATTATAGCACTGCAATGGCAGAAGATTAGTTACCTAGTCAGTTAGTTGAAGACGAGCTAGCCTATTTATGATATGTTTATTATAAATATTACCTAGGAGACTCCCACCAGGTTTATTCCTATGATTTGTTGCTGCAGTTCCCAAGTTGAGCTTTCATTAAGTTGCATTGAAATAATTTCTACTCATTTAATTCATAGGACCATTGATAATATTATTTTATTGCGCTATAAAATAGGGACACAGCCTGTCAAAGTTATTAAGCCTCAAGGTTTGTTAGTAAATTAATTATGTTAATAGGATAATCATTGTCACTTCGAAAGGAACTCGATAACTTGCCTTTAAATGTTTCTGCAGTACTTGTAAACAGTTCATCTTAACTGTTATAATTGGACCACTTTCTGTGCTGAGACGGATCTAGACCAGAATGTGAGTCTAGAAATTACAATGTATTTATATAACTGTGTCAATCAAACCATTCACTCTCAGCAATAAAACTAATACGGACATATTAGAAAGACGGCACATAATCGTAAAATTAACGACACTATTATCGATATGGGCTTATAATCGAGAGCTTTGTAATCGAATGAGACTTATCGATAAAAGCTATCCGGTCTTACAAACTGGAGACAAATCACTTGTCGGCCGTTCCGCGTAGCAACCAGACAAACAGTTACTGTATGGTGTAAGTGGTAAACTATTTACGAAGTTATTGAGTTTTGTATAAGGTTTCTTTGCGTTAAAGAGTACGCAAAATATTTTTAAATCGGTTTGAAATAGTACCTATTAACTGGTTAGCTCACAATATGATAAATAAATGATAGAGTCTTCTTACTAATATAATAAATGTTAAAAACATTAACTGAAAATACATAAATTACTATTTATTTATATATCACATGCAAAGCTGCATATGTAAGCTAACTTGGAATATTTTTTCCTGTTTTTGTACTTATGATTCAATCAACTCATCCTATCGCAGTCCACCGTTGGACATATGCCTCTCCCAAACTGCGCCATAACACTCTGTCCGCCGCCTTCCTCATCCAGTCTAACCCCGCTACCTTTACTCATGATTAAAACAGCCGTATTGGTCTTCCTATTGGGTTTATTTAACCAGATCCCAGGTCAAGCAATGGTACTAGGTTTATCTATAGAATTCTTCACTCTCTTTACATAGTAGCAGCGCGAAGTTGTTCTCGATTTTGGTGGCAAAATGTGGGTGCGTACCTGCACACCTACTCCTAACCCTTGGGGGATTCAGACGTGATAAGCATTAACACTTATTAACTAATATACATATGATACTGTCAAAATAGACATCAACATTTGTTGATAATGATAAATATCAGCTAAGATGACAAAAAAAAACAGTGGACATACAAATTTTTGAAAACCCCAAAATTAACTATAGATTCAAAGTTCATTAATGTACTGCCACTGTTTCTCAAATAAATTATTATTGTGAATAATAGCTTCATGACTTCGAAATTGTTTTTCTTTTCAATTTTCCGCTTTAAGCTCTTAGAAAATCCTCAATATTACGTCTTGTTCTAAAATCCGCTATCTCCCGTGGAATGTGACTCCATAAAAGCGTCCAATAGTTGTCTGCCTCGCGAGGCCTTGTCACAGTTAACCTACAAACCTAGACGCTCCTGAACAGAATCAAGAGATCGTCATATTCATATGTTTTATACATCATCTACCTAGAAATGTAGATATCTCTTTTCTTTAGAGAAAACTATGATATGCCCAGTGAACTGTCCAGTCAAAGGCTTAAGTTCGATCCTACCCCTTGCATCAACAGCTTTTCGAGAACTGACCTTGTGTAGCCTAATGATACGAAGTTCAACTAGGGCATTTTAAGCTAGTCCATGCCCGATATATTTATTTATATCTTCATCGGCCATGAGTTATTTTGTAAGTCTGGCGTCTAGTTCTAACCGTAGCACGTTTATACTTTTCACTTACTCGGTCATACATACATATGTGCCTATCACCTTGTCGTGTTCTTTATTGTTTTATTTTGCGCTTAGTACTGACAAATAGTATAACTTGACCTCTGTTCACGCGTAATTCACAATCCTTGACATTACTTGACAGTCTGTGATCATTCAACATATACTATATTCGGAAATAAACCATTCCGGTAATATCCTAGTCAACAGCGAATTACATGTATGTATATTCTATTATCCTCTTTCACAACAAATTATTTTAATAAGCAGACATAGACGTGTTGCTAATAAATAAGAGCCATTAAAATTTACTTTGAATAAATGATATTTTGACGTCAACCCGCTATTAAATCAGTACACATGCTATCCATGTATTTATTCTATAGCACTATACGGTACTTGTTCCGTTTGTAGCCCAAACGTTACCGTATAAATGTGTTTACCATTTCTTATGCTATTGTCGTCTCATCTAACCCTTCAACGGTCTTCGTGACACGATTACACCATCAAAGCGGGACAATCACATCAATTGTCATGTTTACTTTGTTTGTCGCATATTTACGACTGAGAGGCCATCATGAACGGATAGTATTATCGTGTTTTATGCGGCTATAACTTACTGAGGCGGATCCCGTCTTCATTTTACAAGGAGGTTGTAGCTAAATATTTCTAGCTAGCTAATCACTTAGCCTTTATAATAGGGATGCCAAGGTAATCCCACACTGTTCTATATAAAGCACCTTTATTAAATGTCACCGTCATAACCAGATAGGAATTTTCTTTTCTTGTTTATATCCTTTGAATTTAGTTACTTAGTTTTGATTTAATTTTTATATGGCAAACTATACTTTGATGTCAACAATCTTGTCACTTAACCTACTCACGAATTAATTGTACTTATACTTCCTGAGCAAATAATTGTACTTGTGGCACAATCTCGACGTCTCTTTGAGCGTGTTGCCAGGCTGTGTTCCGATAAACTTGCACACAAATTGTAAAACCTATTTTAGTATTACATATATTTAATTAGGGAAAAGCTGAGGCTACATAACGAAACATATATAAAGAAGCCTTAATGAACTATATTTTGAATGCGGTATTAACTTACGGATTAGTTCCTCAGTGTCATCAGTTTGAACCATATGGTTCAGGCTTATAGGCTATGCTATATTATTGTCAGATTGCGAATACTATGAAAAATAATACTGTAATAGGACATCACAGTTTTCATATTTAAACATGTCAGGTTTTGCTTTTCTCTCTTTTCGGTTTATCCAATGTTTGGACATACATATACAGAAAAAGGTTCTCACCTTGAGACTATTGTTCATCATACAGATGTGCATATTTTTTTGTACCTACATGCAATTATCCTCACAAAGATTCGTTCTTAGTATCAATTACCATCACATATCTATGAGCCGTATCCACAGAAAGAGTCTATATACGTCAATGGTCCTCATTAAATAGCGTAAACAATAGAATCGCAATTGAAGTAGGTACGCTCAAAGAACAGTGATAAAAAATACAGCAATAAATTAATGGTAAAAACTTCACGCGAAAATATTTAGCAATGCAAATACTTCGACTGTTTTTTAGCCGCTTAGGCTTATGACTTCATTATCCGCGACTCGCTACTGCGACGCGATAACTTCCTGAAGAATCTACAGTTATTTATTATGTAGAAGTAATGATAGGTTAGAAATAACTGTGGCAAATCTTTCAGGCAAATCAAGCGTGATGGTCCGTTGCTTTTACTGTCAAGTATAAACAATGGATACTACTTGTGATGTGACTCAAATAAATTTGGCGACATCAAGCAAGAATAATAAATTTGGACATACACTATACTTATTTATATATATTAGATACTAGATGGTTGACCATAATCTAGACATACATATTATTTATAAATATATGCATATTAATTATGCTTAGAAACATCCATGACGCAAGTAAATACCTCCATGCTCAACACACAAACATTCGCCCTTAAAGGAATTCGAACCATTACCACTGAAGGTAGTCTTAATACCATAACGCTAAACGGTGCATCACGCATTACCTTAAACGAACATCAAGAAATACCAGCGAAATTTCAGAGAAAACTTCGAAACAAACGGTGGCATAATAATATGCAGAAACGCAAAGTGTTCCAGTTTTTATGTCTGCGGGACATGCCTATGTCCATACTCCACACTCCATACTCTGTCCAAAGACGGTGGCAGCCGAGGAACGCAGTTTTTGCGAAACAATTCGCGTCATTCCACCTGATTGATCCGTTGGCACGTTATACAAGTTTCAAGTATAATTTAATTGATTACTTCATTATAATTTTGAGTGTCTATACATGTATATGATTTAAATTTGGAGAGACAATATGTATATTTGGTTTGTCGTTGACAAGGCAGCCGTAATTTTTTTTTAAAGCTGCGTATTTTAAATAATTAGCATAGGCCATAAAATATGCTTAAAATAAAAAAATTGCATCATATTAACTGATTATTTATTATTAGGTACTATTTACTCGATGGACTGGGCCGTGTTGCTTGACTGATCCATAAGATTAATAAAATAAGTATTTAATCTAATTTCTTACTCCATCTTGCCTGTCTTTTCTATTAGACAAGATAACAGATAAAAATATTCTATTTCAATAATTATTTTATTAGTTGGTCTCAGTATATTATGAAACAAAAATTCAGCAAAAAAAATATGTTAACGAGATTTTTTATAACCCTATTTTGTTAATATAATACAATAAAAAGTTTTCACTCGAAACTTGCACTAACTAAAATTAAACTCAAATTAATTACAAGTTACAACGCGCAGCGCCTTCTTTATTATTTTTCCAAACACGCTCAACATTTTACGCGCATTTTTTTATAATAAAAGAATACTCTTAGTGCGCCCGTATAATAAAAATTGAATCTCGACGACGAAATAATACCGACAATAATTTATAATTATCAGTTCATGAGACCGCTACACGACTTTAATAATGCTTTGGCCTAATTTAAACGCAAAGCCCTGATTAATGTCGTCACGATATCCATATATTATTTTCCTCATATATCATGTTAACGGTAACATACGCTGATGCACCGAATACCAGGGTGACCTTTATGTCATGGCATTTAGATGCGTTGTTGCGTAGCAAATGTCAAATCCGTGCTCAGATAAATGCGCACAGGCTTAACGAATGCGTTTAAAAATATAATTTGTTCGGATCCTTAGGATAATGGACGGTAGATAAAGAGCGATTGATCTATAGGAAATGTCAATGAGATTCTTTGAGGAATACATAAATATGAATAAAGAGTTTGAATTGGTTAAAAGTCTGTCTGTAAAGTCTTGAAAGGACGTTGCCTATCAAATGTTTGATTCAACTCGAGCGGTCACAGAGTGCCAGTGACTGCTTGAGTTTCATAAAAAAATTCGAGGTAAGGTTGTCAGAAAGGGATGGATATTGTAGGTACTTGTTATTCAAGAATTGTGATTCGGATAGGGTAGGCAGAATGATCTAGTGATTCCAAAATGTATGATAGTCCTTTTTAAACCAACTTCCTTTTCGTCCAATACAGTCAATTCAGACTCTAGCAACAATGGTAAACATTGGTTAACGGTCATAGTTTTGAAATAAAACACATACACAATCATTTTACGGACTCTATCGTGGTATTATTTAATTCCAGAGTTTAGGCGGATCCTTACCAGTATCCATAATTTTGGTCAGACAGAGTTGAATGAGACTATGGATGTTGTAAAGAATGATAATATAACCGTTTATGTTATTTGTCGTAATTGTTGAGTTGTATTAACGTGAATGTTTGTTGGTTCCAGGGCAAGTCAGTGATCCGTCCGATAGCGTTTAAGCCGCTAGGGGGGCGGCTGTCTGCGGGAGGGGAGAGGTACGGCTCCACACCCGTGCTCGCCAGTAGACCACCCTCGCACCTGACGCTATATGGCAGTGAGTATACACCATCCTAAATGTCATTCCCCTTTCCCTGTCAAAACAAATCATCCACAACTTTTTTAGCGTCAACTTTTAGTACCTATATTATGCGGCTGAATATTTAATATGAAGTTACCGCCATCTCATCTCTGCAACCCGATTACTGAATAATACCGAAATTCTAAAGATAAACATACATAAAAAAAAGATTCCGACGAATTGAGAACCTCGTCCTTTTTGAAGTCCGTTAAAAATAATTTAATAAATAAATAATTGAATTATTATTTTATTCAAATATCAATATGCAATCTAATTCAAATATCCTTAACCTAGTAACTAGCGGTAGTTAGCACTGCCTTCTGTGCTATGGGTCCCGAGTTCGAATCCTCGTAGGGGCAAAATGATTGTGTGATGAGTATCACCATTTGTACCCGAGCCATGGAAGTATGTATTTACAAAAAAAAGGTGTATATGTAATATATCAACCATATCTGTTACACAAGCTTTGCTTGCTTAGTTCGGACCTAGACGGGGGCTGTGTTATAATGTCCAGATATACTATATAAAATTATGGGTCACCACGCGTGCTCTGATCTGATCACGTCTGTCTTATTGGCAGGCTCATCAGACGTGCGGGAGGGCAGGTGGTGTGGGTCCCCACAACCCGCCTCCCTGTCCGCGCTGCCCCCCACCACGCCGTCCGCACCCCTGCACCAGAGGCATCACTCCGCTATTGTGTAAGTACCTACCATATTTTTTAAGTATTCTCCTGTTCTGTTAGAACAAGAGGAGATCCTAGTCCAGTGCTGAGACGGTAAATGTGTTAAGGATATTTATTTTTATACTTGGCAAAAATTGATCTATTTATTCATGGACTAGTTTTTAGAATAAGTTAGGTTCTGTAGATTTAAGCATAATATTTTATAAGTATACATTAATTACAGACGAGTGTAATATAATAGTGTAAAATATACGAATGAATTATTTTCCACGTAGTAAGTGTACCACCCTGGTTACTCTAGCAAAGACACCCCAGAGGTACATGCTAGATTCATTGATAAATTATATTTATTTTCGTAAATAGATCTTTTTTTTACTAGTAATTTTTAATATTTTTACGATCTAGAAAGCTAAAAATAATATTTTCATCTTTAAATTTAGTACTCCTTTAGAATACCTAATTGTTACACAAAACATCTTAGAAAACATCTAGCGTTATGTCGCAGTGTATAATATAGAATAGGTTATTTTTAAAATAGACCCACACCAGTGATAAAAGTTAAATGAAGCGAATGAATTCACACGAGGCACCCCTTCTATTAATTGTCGTCTTACAAGAATAGATCACCGGCTTTCATCTGACAATTGACACGTCAATGACACCGGAGACGCTACATCTGTCCGTTTAACTGTACAATTAAGACTGTTAACATTACTATGCTATGATGTGTGTGTTGTAGGAAGATAGGTGAAGTGGGATTTTAGATAAATTCCTGTAAATTGTGATAATATCACGAGATATTGTTGATGTGATGTGAGAGCATCACATCAGGGTCAGGTCACGTAAAGGTTTTTATTGTGATAATATCATGATATACTGTAAATATGATGTGATGCTTTAAGGATCTGAAATGTCGGGGTTAAAATAATATCAATATGCAGTGATAAAATAGTTTTATTTCAATGTCTAGTATCTGAATAAATGTTTGAGATCAATATAGAATAGACGTTATTGGGAGTATGCTCTGAGGTTTCTTTAAAGCTTTGACAAAATCATTCAGCACCAATGTGAGTGTTAACACCATGAGTCACGTGTTTGACCCCCGCACAGAACAAATATTTCTATTCTAATGTTGACAGTAATATAATATACGCGCTCAATTTTTCAAACTGAGCTATGTTATGATACGTTTTATGATTATCCATATATTATAAGAAAAACAATGATAAAAAAACAGACAAGGCCCTTTAGAGATTTACCAAAATTGCTGCTTTGATTATGTTACCGCGACGTGAACGCGCTACGCTAGTGAATGAGTTAGGAGCCGTAAAATGTTACTGAATCATTCCGTAGCCGTGTTCATTCACCAGAAAGACCAACGTATAATTTAATAAACAGTATATAAATACATGTTACGAGTCTCAGTTTTTTAAGAAAGTTTTTATTTCATAGAGGTAGATATTTCGTATTCAAAAGAAACGTGCATACAGGAAATACAGAGTAAAAAAAGTTGCTCTCATCTAAGTGGGTGTATGTAAACGCACATATACGTAAGTACCAGGTTATTTGGAGTGTTTAAACAGTATATTGGAGTCTAGTGCCTAGTTATAAGAATGTGAATACTTTCTTTTAGTATCCAATAATTATAATGTTTGTTGTAAACCAAAAAATGCGTAGAAAGTTTGCAAATATGCGTGAAACTTTCTGACGGATAAAATCTGCCTGCAAAAAAAGCATACGACGCGATTTAACTACACAGTAATTACATTCATATTCACCTTTCTTCCAAACAATCTTGTTTCATATTCGTTCATTATAAAGCAAAAAACGTATATTATCATAATGCTGCGTTTACACAGCAATTATGGCGATGCGGCAAGTTACTGGCGCGGTCGGCACGCGCGCGCAGACATTCGTGCATCGAACATAGTAGTAGCTAGCCGGTTGCGCGTACGCATATAAAAGTGTTTATTTACTAAATGGTGATTTTATACGATTTTCGTGTTGCAGTGTATAAAATGTGACGTGTTTTGAAAGTGAGAGTAGTGTGTGACATGTTTAGGTAAGTTTTAAAGGGAGAATAGTGGATATATTGTGATTTATTTACTATTTAATTAAGTACCATAATGCATTGTTCTGAGATCTATGTACTATAAATGTCTTTATTGCAAATATTAAATGATTCAAATGAAAATATATTCTATTGTAGGTAGGTACATATTATTATGTATAATTTGAAATGCTTTTATTTTACATGATAGATGAGAATAAGAGAGAGAGGGATGAGAAATGAGACCAAAAAAATAAACAACAATGTGTTCTTAAGCTCTCACACCCGCGTATATCCCTACTTCCCTACTATGGCATCCGAGGAAGTAGAAAGATTGTCGTTTACCTCTTGACCACCAACTTACAGTAGTTGGTGACTGAGAGGTAGAGTGCTAACATGCTCCAAGGGCGCTCGAACCAATGAATAAGATCAGATATACAAATCACCAAAGGGCGCATCAAAGCGCAAAAAAATAGCATAACTACACCCAACAGCTCAAGATCGAATCTGTTGACCACAGTCCCAGTGGCCGACATCGGTCAGGAAGACATCATCATCACTTTGTCACACCTACCACCATTAATAACTTGGCAGATTTCATCTTTTATAATCAACACAAACCGGGAATAAACAGCATTAAAAACCAAATTATAAACAATTATTGAACAACCCTTATTCATTGCCCTATTGGGTTGTAATAACCACTTCCCTTCTAGTCTAATGTGTCGAGTGAACCGGGTTACCAACAGCTGCGCTACCTACAGATTGAATGGGTAAACGGACTGAACAATAGTGTATATTGTTCCATGCAGTATGCACTAGTTCCTCCAATGAAAACGAAAGTTTTATTATTCATATTGCTTTACAATTACGAGTGCCAACGTATTATTTGTTAGTTTGAGCTTACGTGACAAGATTTCTTATTTAATTACGCGAATATTGGACTTTGGAATAAAATTACGTTTGGAGGATTTTATCGCAGTAGGTTATATTAAAACGAAATAATTCCGTCGTATAAAAGCATCCTTTATAGCACCCATGGTCTATAAAGGTCGGACAGAATAGTCGGTCAACCATATTATATCAACATTTCAATATGTTGTTTTTGTTTAATGCATAATCAGTCTAGAAGCTTTAAGTCTTAATCTGCTTACAAAATAAACAACGATATTACCGAAATTTTACCGGCTAAAGCCACATTTTTAATTCCCAAACAACGAAACAGGGTAATGTAGTTTCAATTATGTACCTACCTTTATTTTCATTAAAATTTAATAGATAGTATGGATATTTTAAAACAATAAACACTGATAGCTGACAGAGGAATCACATTACTCATAATATTTGATAACAAAGACATGTTGCTTTAAACAACACAATTCGCAATCACTTGTGTGTTATGAATAATTTGCATTTCCTTTACAGTCATCGGCCCTTAGATAAGACAAGTATAATACATTATTATTACGTATTGATTATTATAGAAATTATTTAGGTTATGTAGGTCAGGATATTGTGATCACCTAAATTATAAGTACATCTTCAAATGCAACCTACAATATGACATGTCTAACTTCAACATTAATTTTTCTAGTATGTATTTTTATTTATTTATTATGTTTTGAAAGTTGCATGGTATTCTAAAATGCTCCACAATACTGTACAAACAGTTTCACTCTAGAGTCAATGCTAATTTATCTACAGTTAAAGTAAAACTATGGAGTGTCTTATTTTTATTATGGCAAGGTTTTTAGGAAGTATTTTTTTAACATTTATTGGATTTTATGTTTATCCCGGTGACCTAAGCCGGCTTTGCATTTTAAGCGCCCCCTACCAAGTCCAATTGTGAACCTTCAGACAATTCAAAGACCCACTCAAACACGGACAAAAAAATATAACAGAAAATCAGTCCAGTTGTAATATTTAACGTTGCATTTTTTCTTAAGTTGATAAATATTTTGCTAGTAAAACTTATACGAGTACATATGCATAAGAACCTACACAGATAGTAGACCCATCGTAAACCCATATCACCTATTTTTAGCCAAACCTCACCATAAAACTCTGGCTCAATAACTTTAATAGCTGCAGTCACAGTTACCTAGCATGTATGTATTACTGCGTTTCTGTTCTAACGTGTTGCGAGATCCCTGATAGTAACCTGGCGTAACGCAATTGTTAATCTCTTGCATTGAATAATTACTTGTGTGATGATATCTTGCATCTAATGGTGACAGCAGACGAAACTGAAAGTCTGAGACAAGAACATAATATGGTAGATTCACACCATCATTCTAACTGAATGACTTGTAGAAACTTGAAACGGACTCACGACTTACAATCGAAACCTTTGATAACTAAGGAAATATGTGTCTAGCTAGGGTTTGTATTTATTATACTTATTAGCGGGTGGACTAGAAAATGGATAAAAAAGAAGATCGGTCAGTTGTTTTAGACAAAATATTCCATCCAAGTATCTAAACTATTGAAATGAACGTAAGTTGTATTGTCATGACATTCAACTGTCTGTCTAGACTACGAGACATCAAATCTTGCAACTGATAGTGAAGTCTTTATTGCTTTATCACTTAATTGAATCACCTAGACACATCTTTTTTAAAGCTAACCACACATTTAGGGGACTACCCCTAATTCATTCATCCTAATCCTATTCACTACTAGGTGAATGCAGCCCAACAGGGTAGTGATAAATGTATTTTTGAATTCCATGCCCCCGACAACAGGGCTAGCGTTGAAGGGTGCGGTTTTGGTAGGTACGTCACCCGCTCTGGGTGGAGTCCGACACACCGTGTCGCCTCCCTGACGGTGAAACGGTCCATGAAGTTTTTACGCACCTTTTACTAAAAATACTTGAGCTTAGGGTTCCCTGTTAAATATTGCAGACTTCGGTGTAGTCGGTTTATCCGTAGTTCTTCAACTGGCCATTAGGCCAGTTTCTCAGATAGTCTTCAGCCTTAAGATTTTCCTGATAACGGAGATTAAAAGGTATACTTTGGCCGTTATGAAACATTACTTGTTCAATACAAACGTGTTATTATTGAAACGATTCAGACGAGCTGGCACTTTGCGTTATTAATGGACGGCCTTCATATGTAAAACCTTTACGCAGCGAAACTAAAGTTATAGTTTTGCGCAAAAATGGTTATGCAATGTACTATTAAATTTGCTGGTACACCAATTTCACCCTTATGTTTATTGTTATAAGGTCTATCACCAAAATCACTGACTGTGAATCATACCTACGTATAAAAACGTTCGATTATAATAAAAAAACACGTGTAGGATGTATTGTATTTTTTTTAACAAACTAAGTTCAAATGTACCTAACTTCATTCATGGTTTGCAATTCAAATGACGTCATAAGACATATTCGTAAATAAGTACCAACCTTTAAAATCAACCATTAATTTTGACTCCCATTTATAATTGATGTAGTAACACTTCATGATCATCAGCTTTGCAGTTCTGGTAATGAAGACGACCTCGTCATGTAGTGTTACATGTGTTAGCTCAACATCTGTAACTGCTAAACCGATTTAGATAGAACTGTATAATCGATTCATCCGGTGCTGACCTAGTTAGGTTTTTTCGTAGCTTTTTATTAAGGTCTCGGCAATTTTCTGCTGCAATTTTAAAATTATGTTTAGTTTTGCTTTGCTTCAAATATAATTGGAACAAATTTTTGAACGTTTTAGCACGTATGTTTTGGTATATGTATAAAGTTCAGTTTAATTTTTCGTAAATAAAATGGTGAAACTTAAAATTATTTGTAAAGCTAATGCAAAGTTTTGTCAGCCCACCCATTGGAAGACTCAAAATTTGTTGTATTATCATCAAAATATTTAAAATGAACATTTCATCACTCGCGCAGAAAGCAAGTAGTTAATCATCATAGCCTTCAAAGGCTAACAATAGGAGATGAGCCCAGGAACCATGCTCCGTCGCGCACACAACGAATTCATTTACATTACACATTATATACATCGTATATACAGGCTATATACCTCACTAATTGTATGGCCCAGTGTGCGTGCTATGTTTCGCAAAACCAACAACGTTTCCTACGCTTTACGGAAACAAGCATATACATACATACATATATCAGGAAGGGACGGTGTTTATAGTTATGTAAGCTGAACATTTCCTGATGTTTCCTTCTTAGACCGACTAGGTAATGAATGATTATTTTATCATTTACAACGATTCAGGTAGGCATGGGTCTTATTTCATTTGAGAGGGATAAAGCTATAAACCACCATGCTAGCCTTGTGCGTGTTGGTAGACTTCACCATCGAGAAAATCTCAGTCTCAGGCTTACAGATTAATTTTATCACGATATTTTGATTCATACGCATGTGATAAATACGCACGTAACTTCGAAAAGTCGGCGGTGTGTGCCTTGGGATTTCTGGAAGCTGTTCATCAAATGTGCAGCCTCTCCCAACGTTAGGATATGCGACTGCGAATGTAAGTGGGTACGAGTCCAGCATAATGGTACTTATTTGCTCCTTTAGTTCATGAATCGGTATGTAGCTGAAGCAATCCTATCCACCAAGTAGTTGGTGGTTACATTAATCATATGATTTTCTATGTATCTATTTTGACTTTCCCCATCCACTTTCTAGTGGTGAGTTTATCCACCATAACATCCGCTCTATTAAGTTAATATGACTACACTCAATACATTGTTACGAGCGATTACTCACGCTGTTCACATAATATGTGTAGTTGCACAGTTTTCCATCAAGGAAAGCAGTGTATTATCCAAGTCGCGAAAGCAGTCCCTTCAATAAACGGGCTGGCCGGGAGCTCATTTTAAGCAGAGGCAATTAAACAATTTTGGAACTTAATTGCTGGCGCGATTGAGTCTACTACTGCTTAATCTCTACCCATAAACCCTACCCTCTCTACCCACATAATCCTGGGCTATTTTCCCCACAATCCCCGTTAATATGTTTCCACCAATGACATATTATTATATAGACGCGTCATGCACGAACATTATGGCTATGCAAAATGGCAACAGCTACTAATTTGTGCAAAGAAAGGGAAAGACACATTTTTATCTTTCACTGTTGTAGTATAATTTGTAAACACATGAAGGCATCTTGTTCTCAGGAAGTATAAAACTATTAAGCACGAATAATTTTTTCGGGACGTACCCTCGCAACGCTGGTTGGTGCGTCACTAAGCGCGATTCCGGCAATTGCCTTGATTTCTTTTTGCCATTTTAGAGAGCGGGCAACGTATCTATAGTTTTTTTATATCATTGGTTTCCACTATAAATAAGATACTTTGCAAGTAAGCTGTGATATACTAATAGTGTGACCACTGGACTGTAAAATCAGTTCGCCCACTAACTTTTCGAATTTACGTGAAACTAGCATGCCTAAAAGATTGTCTCGATGGCGTGTGAAGTCTAGGCTAGTGTGGACTATAGCCCTAATCCCTCTCAAATGAGGTCTGTCCCGTGCCCATTAGTGGAACAGTATGACAGCTTGATGATGAAAAGTTATTACTTTTCATCATCAAGCTGTCATACGGTACAGTAGGTCATCAGATGCTAGGGAGGTATTCCTCCCTAGCATCTGATGACCTACTTACAGAAACTCCTAATCCGAGACAATTACTTCTTCCACCATAACCGCATCAATCTCACCTGACATTGGCACAACACCATCCATAATTAAGCGTAGCACAATAGATTCATAAGCCTCACATAGTAACGCTCGGCTGGTGAAGCAAGACGCGCCGCCATCCGCGACCGGCCTTTCATATTACGAACATCGTTAGTGCACTTGTTGCTTCTAGTGTTAAGTTATGGCAGACAAGAGTCTATGATGAACGTTAGAGTGTTTTTATCAGTTGATAAAAGCTTTCGCTGTATGCAAAGAAGTGATGGAAAGATGGAAAGATTTGTTTTACAGAATATTCAGTGACCGAAGCAAGCCCCGCAGAACACATTTTAAACAATGATTGTTTAGGATGTACCCTAATAAATCGAATAAGTGTGAAAATAAAATAGGCGTATTCTGGTGTCATGCATAGCTCATAGTCTATTTTAATCGCAAATACTACTGCTGCAATGTAATTGGAGTTTTGGTTAACCATAAAATTCCTCTCGGAATTTACGTTAAATTATATACTGTCCGGTTAATCGCAATAGATTTTTACCTTACTATAAATAAATGCCTGAAATACTACCGCTCGGATTAGGATTTTAACCTAAAAAAAAATGAATTTTATATAACACCACAAAAGCGACTGTCGCTTACAAACCACCAAAAAGCATTCAGAAGCTCTAAATCTAGTAAATACTAGTTTTACTACGTTTTTACATAGAATGCTCGACCGAAATACATACTACATTCCGGTCTTATTGACCAGAATACGAAACTAGGTATTCAGATAGGACTTAATCTTGAATGACAGGTTGTAAACAGAGTAATAAAATACTAAACGCCATTAGAATCTGGAATCTACGTGGATTTGCAGATGTAGATATCCAGTTTTATGTCCCTTGATGTTCAGCTAACAGTTGTTAGATATAACTTGCGTAGTAAAGGCCTTATAAAGCCATTTGTTGAACACTATTTATCTATGGTTTAAGTGCAGGACTATTATCGATATTGCAAATTCCATCTGTTCCTCTTCCAAAATCAAAGTAAAAGATTTTGTAAAGAATGAAGACAAATCAAAGTAGAAGTTTTCTTTCAGTATTACCAAATGGCGTTTTAAATTTCATCAACAACTTTTCTATTGTGTATTTTATATTAAATATTGGGTAGTGGTTTCCCCTCATTTGAGAGGAAGGAGGCTATAGTCCACGATGCATTATGCATTCTTATTCATAAAAGGATTTTGTCGTTCTCCCTTCTATTATTGTAAATCTGTATTCTAAATCTGTTTAGTACTTTCTACCCTACATTCCATTTATTCTCGTTTTTATGTACTTCAACACCATAGTACCTAATGATAAAATAAATATAGGTAATGTGTGATAATAAATGCGAGTTATACGACTCTAAACTTCTGATCAGATGCAAGTAGGTTTGTTATTCGAATTTATACTCGCAGCCGTCAGTAAACGAACGAATTGAATATCAACAAATAATTTACCTTTATATTTCTAGGGTTTATGGTATAATAACATGGATGTAAGATGTAAACCAAGCTACCTACCAATCTTAATTACCATACATAAATAATTATATTTACGACTTTTTCCCATGAGTAGGGGAAAACATAATGCAACATCCTATGATCCCTGCACATCTATAAATCGTGTATTACAGACAAGTTAAAAGCTAGTACTATTATAATCATCTCAAGTATTTGAAGAAGTTGTCACTTAATTAAAACCTATTTCAAAGAAGATATCATTAACTTAGGTGCTATTATATCTAGTAGACTTAAGAGAAAACAGAGTAGAAGAAAGTGGGATAAATTATTTACACTGTAGCTCAACATAGTTTTCCAAGTCTCAAAACCTTACGATATTTTTTGAAGTCATTATAATAATTGTATATATTTATTTTTCAGCACAAAGTCGAGTTCTGTCCTGAGCGGTGCGGACAAGGAGCCTGTACCTGCGCCCTCGCCTGCCGACTCCGGGGTCGCTGAGCTGGAAAGAGATCAACATGACTATAGGTAACTACTATCAATATTTCATCCAGATGCCTTACCTTCTGGGCACAGGGCAGTAACGCAGATGTGTTAGATAGACAGAATGATTCTGATGATAGATGCCGCCATGGACTCATTGGACGCCGACTTTTTGTACCATCCCTTAATAACCTGCACAGGTCTCGCTTCAAAAAAGGTTAAAAGGTTAAGCGACACCTCTGTTGTCTAACGTCCATAGGTTATATAGTCCAAATATTGTCTACTAACATAGTACCTACCTATTATAAAGAGAGAAAACCTCATGTATAGCTTTCTGTAATTAAATCTAAATTTATCAGAGGTCCTACAAAATATGTTTGATACATTTACGTTAGTAATAGTACAATAAACAAATTAGTCGGTCGACCACTTTTGACCCTTATTCACCTATTAATAATAAAGCTTAGGGTACACAAAGTGGTTTACCACAATGTTGAGCACTTACAAGGAAAACAATAGACAATTTAGGCTATTTCAGTTTGACCTCTATACTTCATAACTTGTGGTCACAAACGTTCAGTTCTGGACTACTATTTCAGTAGGTCGGGGTTAAGAGATTTCCGCATTTGCGCACCGCTATTAAATTGAAGATACAAGATACATTTGTACGTAAACATTTGCCCCAAATTGTACCTTATGGTGCAAGAAGATACGTTAAAGAAGTGGTTACCTTTTCCTGTTACGATTTGGAAAGGTTTAAATTATCATTACTTGGAAAAAGATTTGTTGGAAAAAAGAGTTTCGTTAAGTTTAGAGTAAAAAAAAAATGGGTATAACTACCCATATTATATTCTATGGAATACAACCCCATCCCACAGTTTCCCATTTTGTACACGTATCAACATCATCATCATCATCACATCAACCGTTAGGCCTCCACTGCTGGGCATAGGTCACACGTATACGTAATGACAGTTCTTTTTAAATCGACTGTAGAATTAAAGTATTATGACGGCTCATTAAGTCCTTACCTACTTATAATGCTTCTACATCCTCACCAATAGTATTATATAACGTTACAGCACAACGGAACGTGTCCGCAGTCACGAGGTTCGCGTGCGTGCAGCTCGAGGGCTAATGATGCAGAGCTTCGGCCGCTCACGGGACGAGCGAGATGCCGAGCTGGCGCGGGTCAGGCGGGACCGCGCCCTCTTGCGTCAGAGGCTTGAGGACACGGAGTGGAGCCTGTGCCAGAGGGCGGGAGAAATCGCACTGTTGAAGACCCAGCTTAAAGATGCTCAGGTTGGTGAACATCGCTTTTTTTGTAATAAAAATAATATTATCATTATAAACGTAAAGTATTAGGTAGATTAGACGAACGATTCAAGATTTCTGAAGAGATTTTGCTTTATAATTTATTTCTCTAGGAAAAGTTCAGTATGATATAAAGGCATATTGAGGCATTAAATAATATCTTAGTCACAAGATAATTAGTCTACCTTAGAT
Organism: Craniophora ligustri; assembly: GCA_905163465.1. NCBI lineage: Eukaryota > Metazoa > Arthropoda > Insecta > Lepidoptera > Noctuidae > Craniophora > Craniophora ligustri. Next base: position 3,530,037 of record LR990963.1, read on the forward strand.
CTGTTTAAAATTGTTCATTTGTTATGTTTCAGAACGAAAAGACGGTGAAGGGTCACGAGTATCTCACGCTGAAAGCAGACTGCCGCCAACTAAGAGAAGTTCTCGACAAGAAAGAGAAGGAAATAATGAGGCTCCGAGTAGAGACGGACGAAAAGGAAAAGTCCGTCAACCGACTGCAGTCAGAAGTGGATAGGCTCACCAATGACCTTATGGAAAGCGTCTCAGACCACAACAAGACCAAGGAGACTAGCAAAACTGAAATCGACAGACTAAAAACCGAACTGAAGGAGCTACGACAAGAGCTTTCAGACATCTCTCTAAGCGGTTACGAAGGCATAGAGTGCGGGAGGACCATGCGAGGCATCTACGACGTTTGCAAAACCAATGAATACCACTGGAACTCCAGCGACAGTGCCCTAGAAGATGCTGAAGTTCAAAGACTGAACGGGGAGCTACCAGATGCGTGCGGAGAGCCTTGCCCGGCCAGCGCGATAGTCGACAGACTCAAATGCGAGCTAGAAGCTAAAGAAACCCAGTTCAACAGCGAAAGGAGAAAATGGTCCGAGGAAAAGGACAAAGTATTAAGATACCAGAAACAGTTACAGCTGAACTACGTCCAGATGTTCAAGAGATCTCGCACTTTGGAGGCAGAAGTGGACGGGCTGAGACTAGAACTAGAATTATCCAACAAAAACATGAAGAACCTGAACAAACACGGCAAGACAATCGAGCTGTAGACATTACCAAATTCAATAATTTAATATTTATATTTAAATGGCTATTTTTCTGATGTAAATATAAATTTAATGAGAGCAAGATGGCGTAAAGATACTAATATTAATTCAGTCACTAATGTGTGATTATATGCCGAGTATTGAAACTCTAATCGATTTTTTTCGTGGTGTTAAAGGACTATGAACTATAATTATTACCTAAGAAAGACCTTTGTCGTTCTATCCTGAGGGTAGTAGTGAGCACATTTTTATTGGTCGGCTATTCACGACCATAGTGATCGAAGGATTCATTAAAAATTATAGAGAAATTTAATTTAAGAATACAGTTTTTGTCCCAGTAGTAGATTGAATTCTTGCTACATGTGGTAAATTCGTAAAGGTGCAGTTTTAGTAACATGTTATGTAACTTGTGCTTCATAACACATCCACATCAGAATAACAATGCTATATAACAAATTAAAGTGTTTTCGTACCTATTCACGCGTATAAAGTTATAAAGCATTGTTATAAAAATTAATAACATGTTATATAACATATATAAAAATCTTTGGGGGAGGCTTATGTCCAGCAGTGGACGTCCTCCAGCTGACATGATGATGATGATGATGATGTTATATAACAAAGTTTTATAACATGTTATGTTATGTGATCTGTATGTATGTGCACCTTTATAATGGTTGAGATGGTCCATAATACTCCATGATAAAGAAGATTGTACACAAACATTTCTAAAGATCAAGAGTTTATATGTATCATTTTCTTTCAATTGATTGGCGTTTCAATATTCATAAGAGAGACTATATTAATCAAAATATGGCAGAACATAGTTTGAGAAACGTAAACTATGAAGATTTCTTGCCTCTTATATGACAATATAATACTGTAGTTGAGTCTATCAAAGTTATGTTAGAATATTGCCGTCATAATACTCAACTAGCAGATACAGAAAAACGGCGATTGTGTGAACTAATTGTAAGTAGAACAAAGATTTTTAATTTGACGTTCATTGACGATTTTTAATTTGAGGTCATTTTGACGTCAGGCTATCTGTTGGTCCACTTAACATTCAAGGGGTCATGTATTTACCTTAAATACTGCAGCAATGTTATTTTTTTACATGTTCTTTTACGGTATTTCCAAAATGTGTTCGTCTATCGCTCCAGATATTGCATTTAGAATCCTGTAATATGAAAATAATATCTGTGCGTAATTAATGAGACACTGAGTAATATTTAAGAACCTCACGCGTTTCTATAATTGGTAAAGATAAAATAGCGAGGCTAATTGCTCAAAATGTGTCTGATAATCATTCAATTCGTAAAAGTATGAATGCAATACCTAGAATGTCGTTAAATAGGCATTTGTTTCTACCGCGATTCGAACCCGGGACCCATAGCAGAGAAGGCAGCATTAACTACCGCTGGACTAATTGGGTCTTCGAAATGGCTAAAAATGACAATAAAGTTCTTGATAAAAAAGGGAACGTTTAATCCAGGAAAATATTTTCAGGTGTAAGATTTATTCTTGCTCCTTCAATCCCTTATAATGGTAATCCAAACTCAATACTTAAAAATGGATTAATAAAAAAAAAGCGTTCACTCGAATTGAGAAAGGAGGAGGCCTTTTTTGAAGTCTGTTAAAAAACATACATTCGAATGATAACCTCCTCCTTTTTGAAGTCGGTTAAAAAAGCAATATATTGCTATAAAATTGAATAAACTTGTCTTCATCAAACACGAATCTAATCTGTAATCGGCGTCATAGTTGTGGATGATTAAATCATACAATTGGTTCACACTGCCACGTCCATTGTAAATTGTACTAGAGATTATGTTGATCGTACTTTTGTAACGTAGACCATTAAGTTATTTTATTAAATTTCTTTGAAATATTATTTTGTCTTTATTTTTCTTTAATGTAACTCAAAGTAGCTATCTAATACGTTTTCTACTTTAACCACGGAAGAATCATGCTTTTTACCTCACGATATTTGAAAAGGAAACGGAAATGATGTGTTTATTGTTGCTGTCTTGTATATTGCAAAATTTTCAAAGTAATTCCTGTGCCTTAATCGAAAAAGTAAATAAAAAAATATATATCCCATATTTTTCATTCAACGCCATCTAGTTCCGAGCTAAGAAACTTGGCTTTTATCACAGGTACAAATATATAGTTGATAAACTATACGCACCTACGCAATAATCTAATTCGGGGTGGCGCCACTTTCGCTGACATTAGCGACTTGTGAGCCCCACGTCATAAGTAAAAGGAATGATTTTATCTGTATATTACAGTCTTCATAAAACATTATTTTCTACTCATAAAGAACATACTTTTATTTCATACTATAAAAACATATTCTGTAAATTCTCACAGATCGACAGGTAACGACATCTTACGGAAGTTTCGTAGAACAAATTACCATGGATTGGGTCTGTATAAGAAATAAGACCTAATACCGTACATAATGGTTTCGTATGTCTTCTCTGATGGCAATATAATGATCATATTTATCAATTTCGTATCACTATTGAACCGAATTCAATTAAACTTTATACACTTTTTGTAGTTTAGTCCAAAGAGGATAGTTTTTATGTCAATGTAAAATATTTTTATAGTAATTATTATATACTTGGGTACTTGATAATTATTAAAATACACATTTGCTGTGTGATATTTATTTGTTGCAGACACACTTGCATACATTGGGGCAGAACTATAATTACACTAAATATTATTATTACCTACATTTAAATGAGATCAATGAACACATGAAAAATAGCATATTTAATCTATTAAAAGTTACTTTAAAGAAAAGAGTATTTAAAACTTAGGCTTAAAGCTAAGTCCTAGGTTTCGACCTCTAAGAGTTAAACCTTCTCCCAATTTGTCGACATTGTTCCTGGTCGATTTGGCAGGCTCCACCTAAAAAAAATAAGAAATATTAAATATATTTGACAATTATATTACCTGTGTGAAAAATCATGATGTGGCGGTTCAAATTGGTGATTTGCACTTCGCGTGATGCCTTGGTGAGTGCTCTAAATACTTTTTAAGAATACCCACATGTAATTTATGTTAAACTTTTAGATTTAGATTTATCTGTAAAGTTGTGCGCATCACACAAAGACTATAAAAATACTCGTTGGCATCACATGAGATCGCCATTTTTGTTGAAAAATGGCAAGGCTTTTTAGCTTTGCTTTCAGTCTTCCCAGATACGGCTGAATATCAATATTTTACACGAAGCGACTGCGGGGCAATATGGATATAGATAAAATAGAAAAAAGTGGTCAAGATTTTCGGGTTGCTTAGTAACCTTTTGAACGCCACAGCGTAAATTTATTTGCGTGCTCTGTATCTACGCCACAGCAGATTTTATTTTTACGATCTACGTATTCTTTATTTCAAAACTTGGTCCTTATTGTTATTTTGTGTTATCCTACCCTGTAATATTGTCACGTGTTTCTGTCGATGGAAACGATGCCTGGTATTTGGCGCGCGAAAAAACAATAATGTCACGTATATGCGACAATGGCTTTGAAATGGTTAAACAACTGATATCAACGTCGGAATGGTCCCCTATCCATAAACTGACTATACATTACAAAACTGACAACATTTTTCTATGTAATAACGATGTGAGTACCATAATAGTGTCTAGCAGAGATTGCTTGTTACCATCTATGATACCATTGTGGAATGCAAATAAATGGTATGAATACCTGGGTGATATCACCAATAGCGGGTCTCTTCCTCCACTTATACCACCAATATTCCACGCCAAGCGTGATGCAGGCCAGGCCAATCCCCATAAATATGACAATGAACACGCCCCCTATATTCTGTATGGAGATCCCGTCTGACTGGTCGTCTTGCTTCTCGCATTTCTTCGCTTCAGGATTGTTGTTCCACCATATCTCTTTCAGCTTTTCCAGTTTTCTTTTGTTCAGGAGTTGGAGTATGCTGTAGAATTAATGAAATATCACTTAACAATTAGGTACTTTAAAATAGGGTTTATAATCATTTAGTTGTTATTTTCTTATTAAAGCTGTGAAGTCAAAAGTCTCGAGTCTGAAGCCAGTGCCGGATTTAATAACTGAAAGGCCTAAGCAATCTTCCTAAAATCGAGGGCGGTTGAGGCTTATATTACCAAAATATGACAAGACAACTTTACAAGTAGGATGACTTTTGTTTTTTAGCCCAAGCACCCTTGATTACGCGGTTTGAAATTGCTTTAACGCTCGTTATTTGTTCACGGTCGTCTATGGAGCTCCTAGACGGGAGCCTTAAATAGATTATAGGCTAATCCAGGAGTGCCTGAGGCACGCACCACTAATTTCTAGAAGTTACGTGCGTATTTATCTAATGCTCAAGCGATGAAGGAAAACATCGTGAGGAAATTGCAGCTGGATTTTATCGATGGCGTGTGAACTCTGCCAACACACTGGGCTAGTAGTAGACTTATAGTCTAATCCTTCTAAAACAAGAAAAGACCCGAGCCCAGTAGTTGGTCAGTAAATAGGGTCCAAAACTCCAAAAGTGCAAGCAGAGGGACGGTTATTGCTGATTTTGCTATATAGGTACCTAGTTACTTAGTCATTGACATACCTTACAAGATTAACTTACCACAGTAAATGTTAACATTTTACTGGACAAAAGTTGCTGTTTGGTGGAAAAATATATATTCTACCCAAACCTAGCACGAGCAGGTGCCTTTGAAATAAATAAGAAGGCACCACATAAAATATTAATTAAACAAATAAAAAATAATGAGATGATTACGTGTAGCTCGTCGACCGTAAACTCGAGATGATAAAGTTGTGTTGAGCAAGGTTGTGTGAATGCTAGCCGGAATACATAACGTAATAATTAATGATCTTTAGTAAAAACGTATCTTATCAAGGCCACGGTTCTCTTGGCGCACTTAGCAACTGAGTATTACATAATCAGTGTCTCAGGAGAATGCCCTCGAAGTGCATTTAAACGCTATAATATACATGTAATAAGTTGTAGTAAGTAATATGTGTGTGTGGTTGTGTATAACTCGGTTCATTCTTCTATACAACTTTTATTATGAAAGGACGTACCTATTAAAGTCGTGAACCAGAACGAATAAGAGGACTGCTAAAACGTCGATATAATAGGTATTTTAGAGGACTTTCTCTTTTATCTAAAAAGATATGTAATATTTAAACTATCAACTAAAATGTTCTTATATCCTATTAGTTTAACAAACATATTTATATTTGTGATGATTTATTATTTATTATAAATATTCGTATAATAGCTGACGGACGCTAGTTAGTCGGTACACAAACAAAATAGCGTTATCTTTTAATTTACTCTGTTATAGTATCATATTATGCTACATATTCAAAAATAAATAAAATTAAGCCAAGCGGTTTCTACTATCCAGTTTTCTGGTTCTCCCTGACATTAAATGACATAAGCTTGTGTTAAACATACGATTAAATACATCGCATAAGTATCGATATAATATCGATATAATATCGATATAATATCGATATAATATCGATTTCAATTTAACAAGCTTTGTCATCATTACTTATTTACGTCGCTTACTTGTGTTTGTGCAATAGCAATTGTTTTAGATTACAAACATCGTTATGTCTGACATCAAACCGCATGACTCGGCTCGATACAATATAATATGTTGCTTGTTTTCAAACTTGATGTGTACCTATTCGTTTGACAATTGAAAGTAGTTTGGTGGTCATCATTAAAAACATGTTTGATCAAACATAAATACCGTACCTACACAATAATATTTATAGGATTTATTTGAGTGATACCTTTACTGAATGTAATGTTTAAAGCAGCTGACTGTAACTGCTGAAGCAAGTGTTTCGAGTTCGATTTTCTAATCTGCTTGTTGCTAGGACCACAATAATATAAATACACTACGTAGTACTTAGAGGCTAAATATCTGTCATTGTGAATTACAGGCACAATACAAATTGAATTGTTATAACAATAAAAAAGTTAAATTCTATCAAACCTCCTCTTTGTAGATCAGCGGTAACTGACCGCTTTTACACTAACTATATTTATGCGTCTAGACTAAGTTACTAAAGTATATATATAATTGTGGAAGTAACTTCTTTTATGTAAAATAAGACTTTATAGCTCGAGTGTGACCAGTCGACTGCTATTTCAAAATTTCAATTCCAAGGCAGACTTTCCTAAAGTTATAATAAATAGCTTATGCACAAACGTTGAAGGAATACATGCCTGAAGGAATTTCTCGATGGCATTCTATAGTCTAATCTTTCCCAGATTAGAGAAAGGGAGACCTGTGTTTAGCAGTAGGACAATAACTGGCTTGATGATGGTATTGTAGAAGAAAGAGGTTATTTTTCGTTTCAATATATTATTATGTAATTACGACTATCTCTCCGCCTTTACAAAAATAACGCCTGCTTAAAACTGATACGCAATGAACACTTCGTCTAAAATGCTAACTCAACACTCGATATCCGTTGGAAATTAAACTCTTTGTACATATTACGGATACGAATTAATACAGTACCTGATAAAAACCAAAGCAGTTATTATCAATTAATATGGAGATCCTACATAATGTCACTGCGGTCACCTTGCCAGCTACATATATTTGCATAACACATTACCCGCTGACCATTTTTATTTATTTTGTGCCAAACTGGCGTCTAAATAACATTCCGGGTAAATATTTCCTTTTAGATTATGGATTTCGACCCTACACGATGGATGATGTTGATGTCGTCAGTATGGAAAGGTCTACTCAAAGCTGCACTTGATGCTTTCTTTGTAAATGCCATTTCAAACTGACATTGTTCGACTTGCCTACATATTGTAAACTAGCTGTTACCCGCGACTTCGTCCGCGTGAAATTTAACAAAAAAAAATACGTTCATATTCATGCATTGGTCAGCTCCCGCGTTTTTAAGTCATACGGAACTCTAATTCGTTTCTTGTTCTTAAATTAAAGTAGCCTAAGTTACTCCTTATAACGATGGTGAAAGTCCCTACAAAATCGATCTGGCTGTTGCAGCAATTAGAAGGAACGAAGAGAGAGACAGACAAACATTTTAGAAATTATTTTTTTGTGTAATTACCGTATATATACTTTTATATATGAAATTACAAACAGAAATTCCAATTTTAAGGAGTATAAAATATTTGCTTTGCATCAAGCTTTTATGTGAGTTCAACCTCTTTTGAATAAAATCGGATTGAGTTTTCAAGCATATGTCAAAATAAAAAGTAATTTAAATCGAAAGCACTAAGGAGTATTGATATCACCTCCAACATAATTCTCTATCTCTTTTTAATCCCGGTAGGGATTGAATTTCGATAAAATACGAAATACGTCTTCCATCAATTCTGTTAAAGAATGTTTATGCAAAATTTGAAGTAGATTGGACCAAGGAATCACGTTGTCTCGTACAAACTGGGTCCCCCTATCCCCCCCTCCCCCCTTATGGGCAAAATTTCGGAAAATCCTTTCTTATCGGATGCCTTCTTCATACAAAGACTACACTCGCCAAGTTTCATTGAAAATTACAGAACTTTCATACTAACTTTACACCCCCGTTTTACCCTCTTAACGGATGAATTTCAAAAAGGGATGTCGGAAATAATCATGATTAGGATCTTATAACCCAAATATAACATTTTATTGATATAAATTTGAAAATCAAAGAAATTTCATATCAACTTTGCACCCCCATTTTACCCCTTTAAAGGATGATTTTTGAAAAAATACTTTACACGTGTTTCATAACTTTCAATGAAAAACCTTCAAACTGAATTTCAATTGAATAACTTCAAAAACAGCAAAGTTACATACTAACCTTACACCCCCGTTTTACCCCCTTAGGGGGTGAATTTTCAAAATTCCTTTCTTAGTGCTCCCCTACGTTATAAAAGGAATCCAAAATTTCAAAAAATTGCAAAATTTCAAGTTTCTAACCCTTATAGTTTAGGCCCTGCGTGGATATGTCAGTCAGTCAGTCATTCAGTCAGTCAGCTTCTCCTTTTATATATATAGACAAAGATGTTTGTACTTTATAAAAGACAATGATTGTCTGATTTTGTTTCGGCCTTTCTTCTCTGAGGTCATCTATTAGGAAATGCCGATACTGCTTAGATCATAAAATAATCTTATACGTGACTTGTAAAAGTTTCCTCAAAAGATCAGTTTAGAGAAATAAACGTAATTTAGCACCGATTAGGTCGAGGATTTATTAGGGTTTTTTGAATGATAGATCGGAAAACACCGTGATACGTTGTGGAAATAAAATGGATATCGTCCCCAAGGATGGAGAAAAATTGGACATGTAAAAAGGATGGATACAAGGCAAGTTTGAATGGGAGAGTAGGATTCGAGAGGGATTAGTTTATCGTCCAGCATCTAGCGTAGATTAAATCTCTGAGGCTTGTTTCCTAACGAAGTTTTTTTTTTCATCGTCTGGGCTAGTGATAAATACGTCACACAACTTCTCAAAAGTCAGTCAGTCAGTAGTGCATGCGTGGGGATATAACTCGAGACCTTTGCCTTCTCAACCCACTGGATACATCATAAGGCACCACTGCTTACTTTTTTTACCTGTTTAGGTACTTTATTTTTTAGTCTGGAAGTACATATGCGCTTGTGCTCACAGGTTTAGATTTGATTTTCTAAAAGATTTTCATATTCGTATAATAATTCTTTGTTTTAATATTTAATTGTAATCTGTAAGTGCTGTGCAAAACTTTAAGTGACATACTCCCCGTACTTCATAAACCATAAGATATTAATTTAAAATGTATTAGGGATAAAAGGGATCTAAAGGGGATTTGATAGCAACAAGCTCGCCCCCTATTACGTGGACCCTAAAACATACCGGCAAAAGGCTCAGTACATTAGAACACCTCTGCCTAACCCTTGAAGGACGACAGGCGTTATGTTAAAAGGGATAACACAAAATTTACGCTAGTCTCGTTTACATCCAGGAAAGTTTACATGTTTCATTTTTCGTCAAATCTTCCTGTCAATGATGTAGAGTGCAATGACCTTTTTGTTACTAGGCTCTTGTATAGGTTGTGTTAATGTCAAACTGCTTTTAATTAGACAAAAACCTTGTCATTAATATTTAATATTATTCTAACTAGATCCCCATATAAACAACTCCAGTTTTGCTCACGTAGAATAATAAAACAAACATAGCAACCGACTATAATGTTCTTCTATTTGTATGGGTCTGCATATAACAGAGAGATTAAGCTCTATCTCTCAATAATATTCAATAATTGATATAAGGGAAACTACATGTTTTTCACTAGTGAGTAATACATCAAAGATTAGATTTATCTTCAACATACATTACTTTTTGCGATAGAAGAGAACAAAGAGACAAGACTCCCAAGAAACATAGTTTTGGGCTCAATGACCTTCATATCATACTAAATATAAATTAACTTTATTTTAGTTCCAGTTTTATTTTTATTTTAAAATTCCTTGAATATACAGACACAACTTTTTAAAATGTTATAATAGGTAAGGCGATGTAGGTAAATTCATCATGAGCAATAAAATGTAAACATTGTCGCAATTTCAAACCGCTTTTTTACATAAAATAAAAACCTTGAAATAGTCAATGAATTTTAGAGATAAAGTCAATTAGAATACTACTTTGGTAGCAACACAAAAATAAAATTCCAATGTTTTAAATTGATCCAATAAGAACACATGGAATGTATTATATGTATCTATATTTGAAAAAAAAATTGTTAACTGTTTAAATTTTGTTTAGTTCTTTGTTAAATGTTTACAATGCATCAGATCATCGTTGTTAATTCCTTTACCTATTGTGTAAATAATATAAAAAATCCATATTTTAAATCTAAATCTATAAATATTTTCTGGGTTTATAATTTTAGACAAAAAATGTCTAGGTATATTGAAACTATATTTAATGTAAGTATACATTATTTTCGATATCGTTTTATTAACAAGTATCTGAGTCAAGCATTTTAAGACAATGAACGCAAGAAAACCGCGCGATGTGTAAAAAAAATAGTGTCTAAGAAAACGTCAAACGAAAAATTTGGCGGGAAGTCGTAATAATAAAAAGTTCATTGACCGGGAATAATTAAAACTTCGCTAGTAGTTTAGGCTATGCAAATACGCTTTGTAAAGATATTAAAGTCTGTTTATTTAGCTGTAATACAGTTCAATATTGTGTACGACAATGTGTGATAATATTGCACCTTTTCATAGTAGTATTAATTAGCATATGTAAGTACGTACCTATTTGCATTTTTTAATATAATATAATGTAACCTAATTTAAATTCAAGAAGCTACTTAAAATACAATTACTTGGGACTTGGGTCTTGATATTGGTTGCTATGTGGAACAATAGGTACCTACATTTTATGTAAGATTGGGTTAATAGGATACTAAATATATACCTCCTTTTGTATAATGTAGCATATCACAACCAGTGTATGTTATATTGACTTTTGGATACAAACTAATCTGCCTGAATCATGAATGACACGTCAAGCGTTAAGTTTGATTGTAATCTTGACGACCCAGTTAGTCCAGCGGTAGTTAACACTGCCTTCTGTGCTATGGGTCCCGGGTTCGAATCCCGGTAGGGACAAATGTTTGTTTGATGAGCATAAACATTTTTATCCGAGTCATGGATGTATCTATGTATAATATGTATGTATTTACAAAAAAAAAAAAAAAAAGTATATATGTAGTATATCAACCAACTAGTATCCGTAACACAAGCCTCGTTGCTTAGCTCGGTACTAGATGGCGCTGTGTCATAATGTCCAGGAATATTTATTATTTATTATTTATTTATTTATCTGTCAATCGAAATAGAAACGTCATAAAAACGCTCTAGGTCCCTACGATTTTCTTCAGTGTCACGGATGTGTTCCTAACAAAGACTATAAAACCATACTCGTTGGTTCCTAAATACAAATTTTCACAAAATTTATACAACTACGTGTAAGTCATATAGATATAACATTAAGTGCCGTGAAGTAGAACCGATCCAGCAACTAGGACACCACCCGTGTTATCAAAATTTAAAGACTGGTATCAAAACTTACGCATTATTGAACTGGTCCTTCAACGGCGATCCCTGTTGCACGGCGATAGCGTAGGGCTTCCTAGAAAACTCATCCCCAACCGACTGTAGGTCACAGCTGGTCATTACATGATACTTGACGTCAGTAGCGTCTCCCAGCCACGCGAAACCTTCGCTAGAGCTCTTAGAGTCCCGCACTCGCTGTATCGCCTCGTCTATGGTATTAGGCAGAACGGCCTCTTCCATTGCCTGCCACATTTTACTATATTTGTCGCTGACAGGGTAATCCCACACGGCCAGTTTGGCGCGCTCCACTTCATTCAGGCTGTCGTTTAAACTCATTTCTTTCCATATCCTGAAAATAAAAATATGGACATTCTTTATTCAAAAAAGAATAAAATAATAAGAGAACGTGTTTTGTAGATTTTTTGACGAGAGACTGAGGCTTAAGCTTTATACCAAAAATAGATGACTGGCTGACCTTGACACCTGCCTATACTGGGTTCAATTCGATCAAGATAGTTGGAGAGATAGGTTAGACGTTTTTGCCTATCCCACTGGGTTATTCTCAGGTAATCTTACCTTACTGACTAAGCAGAAGATTTAACTTTGCAGCAGCATCAGTAGCTGAAGATTTGTGGCATCAGTTGATGAAGTCCAAGTCTTTAATTTGTGTCTAAGAGATTTTATCGAGAGATGTTGGCAAGTCTGCCAACCTACACAAGGCTGGAGGACCTTATCCCTCACTAATGAAGGAATACCCGTACCCAACAGTAGAAGTGTAAATGGGTTGATGAGAATACGAAGACAAATAGGACCAGTCTTTTAAAAACGCCATATTGTGCTTTATCGGTGCCTATAAGTGTATGTACGAAGTGTCTGCAACGCGGAAGCCAAGTTTCGTATTAAAATGATTATCTCCAAATGAACAACGTTTAAAAAAATACAATGAGTATTTCAAGTATTTGCAAGCAAAAAACAAGCGGGTAATGACTTCGTGACTGATTTTAAACTACCTCATTTGTGGTCGTTGAGTAAAATATTAGTTTTTAGTTGGTAGGTAAGTCTCGGGCCATTGCATCGCATGTAAGCTTCTTTATATTGTCTACATTGAACGCGTATAGGTAGATAATAGCCGAAGTTGTGTAGGAACAGGTGAACATATGGAAAAAAGCAATCTTCTATTCAAATTTAATAAAATACAAAATTATTATATAAAGCCGAACCTCCCCACCAAAATTTCATTTGACAATAGATATGGTCTTATACCATTTATCAGAGTATCGAGTAGGTAAGAATTTAGAACGTAACCTAACCTTACCTAAGACCCTAGACTGAAACGGGCTGCAATAATTTAAAAAGCCATAAGTTTATAAGTGATAAGGTAGTTTGTAGTTGTTGAATTGTATTAAAATGGATGCAGCAAGAATTTGTTCATTTCATACATATTTAATGATCCACGCTCGTTTTCACTTCCTGATAGGCAGAACTGCAATACTTCAATTACCTTGGATGTGCCACAGGAAGAATCTTTGCCTTGTGGAAACAAAGGCCAAGGCAAGCGACACATTACCGTCCAGTTACCACCAAATTACGTATAGCAGCCAACCGTAATTCTCAATGATTCCAAACTTTTCATATTGATTTACTAAGATGTCAAAGATCTCGAGACCCAAGGCACGCACCGCTGACTTTTCTAAGACATGTGCGTGCGTATTTATGACATGCTCAAAAAGTGAAGGAAAAGAACGTGAGTAAACCTGCATACTTGGTTGATTTTCTCGATGGCTTGTGAAGTCTGCCAGTGCAATGCGCTAGCGCATTGGCACTATACTATACTAAGAAGAAGACTATACAGAAGCTATATTCCACCACAATAGCCTAGTGGCTAGCGAGGTGCAATATAGCTTAATCCCTCTCAATGACAGGAGACCCAGGCCCAGGAGTGGGACATTAAATGAGTTGATGATGTTTAATTTTCACTATGAGTGTCAAACTAAACCATAGAAGTTAAACTCTGTCTCCGTAATCGAGAACAAATACAAATAACTATAAAAGTCTATTCATTATGTTATTCGCCATTAAGTTATTGGGGGTCATGTATTGCCATTAACCGGACATGTTCAAACTCCGAGCAACGGGGAATTTTGTAGATAACTCCAATAACATTTGAATGTGGTAATCGAACTCTGGTGCCCTGTTCTTGACCACTTAACCAATGAATTCAACGCAATCTAACAAATAAATCTTATTTTTTTTATATAACAGCGATACCTATCTAATGAAGAACTGAACTCTCAAACGTTTATAACAAAATTAAATCAATCAAGTCCTCTCTTTTTCACTTCCGTATTTGTTCATAAGCGAATACGGGATAGCATGTTTATTAGTCATAGCCACAGATAAAATATAAGTTACTACGCGATTTAAACATGCAATTCCAAGACGCTATTATTAAAACGTCTATCTTAAATAGACTTTTCTAAAGCAATGAGGAAGTAAGGCGTATATCACATTTCCACTTCCAATTTTTATTCACACTTGCGATAGTAAAAAGCGATTCGTTTACCGCTTATCTAACTGGTGAGTTGCAAGATCTAGGAAAATAGGTCACTAGTACTACGGTAGGCACACTAAGCGATTACTATTGTGTTACATCACTGGGCCTAGTAACAAGCTATAGTAATTACATTATGGTTTATAATAACGCTGATTCATGCTAGGACAATATCTGGTAACAAATGATAATGGAACTATAACCTCAAATAGATACATATTTTTTAATTTGGTGTTTGCATGAACTAGGAATCCGTAGTAACATCTTGACATCATTAAGTAACTAACAGCCAATCGCGAAGCTAGTCCTAAATCGCGCAATCAAAGTTGGACGAACATGTAAAAAATTTTATCTAAATACACCTTATTTTAGGAAACTATTTGTTGCTGTTGCTTATTTTGGAAGCTGTGGCTGGACATAATATATTATCTGTTATCTCATTCCAGATTTTTTGAAGAATGATATATTATCTGTTATCTCATTCCACATTTTTTGAAGATTGATAATTGTAGCGATGTCTATCCCACTGATCATTATCTTTATCATCCCACCTGCATGACTGCAGGACTTTAAACTTCTTGGTTATAAGGAAATATTATAACATTTTGGTCTGACTTTAATGTATTGCAAACGTCCTCTCGCCAATGAGTACAAGACCAGTATTAGTTTTAACCGTGACCTAGCTTGTTTTTTGATATATATAACGTTCACCTATAATCTGACCTCAGTAGTCAGTCGTCAGTCGAAACAATAAGAAACTGGTTTTCAAAGATTATCCTTTTTACATTTTGGCCACGGAAAAAATGTGAAATATGAATTCATATTTTACGACGGGTACAAAAGATTACTCCAAATGGAATTTTTAAAATCAGATGAAACTAGATGAATCAATCACTCCCTATTCTACGATCTCAGACGAACAAACTCAAATTTCTCTTTTGTGGTCCTCATTTTACATTCACTGTTTGAAAAATTTGAACTGGCGTCTTGGCAAGTTACAGCAGCAAGGAACAACTTCATGATCCTCTCATTCAAGGAGAAGGAATCATATTTACAATTCGTATATTACATCAGATCTTATGCTATACTATAAACTATCTTAATTACTATCACAGTCAACAATTAAGGTTAAGCAGAGCTGTAATTCTTCATACATAAATTATAACTTATGGTTGACAAATGATTGATAATTATAGCATATACCATAGTCATGTAGAGTTTTCATACACTATATACAAAAAAATTATTTATCGTTAGTGTTTATGTTTATTATAAATCCGTGTAATGTCCCACTGCTGGGCACGGGTCTCGAGAGGTCGTCATCCAGCTATCATGTTTAGGTACTTTTAATCCGATAAGCACCTAAACATAAAACAAACTAAAAGTGCCAATATTAAATAGAAAACAGCGCATTTGTCTGTGGGAATGGCTTAAGACTTTACTTTTGATCTTAATAATTAACCTGTCACATTTTATCGTTGCATCTCTTGCCTTGGGCTGCAAATTAATTCTCACACCATAGAACCAATATAATCGCGTAGTGTACAGGTCCAGAGGAACTTCCTACCAACAATCATGACGTGGAAGGAGCTATCTGCCAAGTTTTTTTCAAAACGGCAATGGCACGAGGTTTTTTCAGCGTCGGCAACGTGCGAGCGACACGTCTGGTGTTACAAATGTTCATGGCCTACGGTAGACGCTAACCATCAGGCAGGCCGCTTGTTTGACATTTTTGTCTGACAATAAATACCACGCATCGTGGGAAGACACCTTAATGATCTAAAATTTGTAGACATCATTGTCGCATTGAGTTGAACGACTCGTGCAATATTTTATCAAAGATTCGAGACTGAAATAAAAATTATAAAAGAACGTTATCTCTATCAGAGTTCACATAAAACGAAAGTGCATGGCGCCATTTGACCGATAACAAATGATAATAATATACCTAATGTTTACCTACCATAGGCAGTGTAGGCACAGTTGGACAAGATACGAGATAATGGTTACAGATTTATGTATAGGTACCGTCTGCATAATTATATTGCAAAGATACTTGGTAGATGCTCTCCTTTGGCAAATACAATAGGTAAATGAGTACATACAGTCATGTGATGAATTAACATCAGTTTTATTGAGTATAGAGTTGAGACTGCACTACTGCAACTTGATGGCTTCATAATGTTTTTTTTTCTTTAATGGAAAGACATGGAGATCCACTCTTGTTTTTCTATGAAATGTTCTAGCTCAAAATTTGGTTACAGATAATACGCGTGCCAGCTATAACATGAATCCTATAACATATCAGAGTTCTCAAAGTGTGCCTTAGTAGACATCTGCCTATCTCTTCCAGTGATACAAGCTTGAAGTAGGTACGTCATGATAGCTTTATAATATTTTTTCCCAAGAATAATAAATATGCGACTGGTCTCCTTAGACAACTATTATATTTTTTTGGTTATTGCAGAAAAAAAGCGCTTTGGATTTTTTCATTGATTTACGTACGAGGCAGGTAGGTACATATTTTTGTCAGAAAAATCCTTTTAATTTCACCTCGTTCTATTGGTTATGCTGTGCCCCAGTTACAAAGCTACATTTCTTTATACAAGATTTACTCGCTTTTGTAAAATAGTATTCAGTGAATCACTTTAGAACTACTATCCTCATTTTTCCAATCTAGGTAACCTTAAATGAAATTTGGTCAGTAGGTTACCTATAGGCTGTTGTCATGTGATAAATACATAACTGTAAAATATGTGACACGATTTCTGAATAAAATCGGTCAATTGCGAGTTGGACTCAAACGCCGAAAGATACGTATACTAACTCTTACTCTCCTCTCGAAGAAAAAAAATATTTTTAAATATTATTTCAAAATAAGAAAATTAATTAGAAACAAATTCAAATTTGCAGTTGGATGACTGCCTTTTCTCCCATAAGAAAGCGCATACTTAAGTTTGTAATTAGAAACATGATTCATAATATTCAGAATTATCATTCTTTGGATTTATTATTTTGCTTGTGCTATAAGACCTAACTCCTAGCCGATTTTTTTATATTTCTAGGTCATTGGAAAGTACCCTATAGTTTTAAGTTACCACTTTTATGGTACTTTTCAATAAAAGTACCATAACCATACCATACCATAGTTGTACAAAAATTAAGCTTCTATTCAATAATAGAAGCTTCATTTTTGTACAACTACAAGGTTGTAGTTGGTAATCATCAAATAATTAAGTTTACGGTGACATAAGCATTTGATCATAATTTTAACTTATGATATCTCAAAGCATTCCTTTACTGAGAGTTTTTTCCTCTGACGTACGGAATCCTAAAAAGAGGCAATGAATCTGCGGAAATGTTTTACGTAAAATACTTTCCAGCCTATAAATCTTGACAACTATTGCCCGATACATAAAAAAACTTCACGCTGAAAGAAAATTGCGATCATAATTGTTTGGTTGATATTTCTTTCCATCTAAACTGGCTCTAAATTTTAATTCTTTGGGAATGGAATTGAAATGTATCTATATACGACTTCTACGAGGTTTGGCAACGCATTTACAAGCCTCTGGTGTTGCAAATGTCTATGGGCGGCGACGTTGATTAATTATCATCAAGTGAGCTTTTTGTCCGTTTGCCCCCTTATCACCATAAAAAAAGAAAAAATACGTGTGAAACGAGACTTGTGATTTCGTGTCTTGTGGTTAAAGAAATAGATTTTTGCTGATTTTATCACGCTATATTGTTATTATTTAATCCCGATCTTGAGAATACTTTACAGCATCTAAGGGAATACTGTGCATACAAATATAACCCGTAAAAGCTAATATTCGCGTAAATGTAAAAATCTTTTTATATTTCCTCATCATATGGTACTTCTTTTTTATTTTACTCATTGTACATTGTCTAGGCATTGACACGATAAGAAGACAAATAAAACAAAAAGTTTTCTGTAAATACTCACTCATAGAACTTCTCCTCAATGTTGGCCATCCTCTGGAAATAGGTCATGGCTGCGGACCCATTGAGCGGTGCGTACTGGATCTTGTACTGTTTGGACAAGTCGTCCAGGGATTCTATTGGCGTGTCCAGTCGGGAAACCGTCAAGAACGCCGCCAGGTTCGCCGTGTAGGATGCGATTATAATGAAACTGCGACGAAAGTATACATAAGCTGATGATTTCAAGTTTTGCCTAGATTTATTGTAAAGATATAGAGCTTTCAGCTTTTTTGGTTCACTTTGGCTAGAACTAAAAACCTAGAACTTTAAACAAATAAGTTGGTACTGCTTCCTCAAGGATATGTACGCATTTACAAATTCAGAATTTTGTCGGATTATGGGTCGAGTACGATGTAAAAACATAACCATTTATCGTTATTTTCTTAATATCTAGGTAACATTATCCTATAAACTTTTACTCTTACCCAAACAGCCACCAAGTAGCGGCTAAGAGTCGACCCGATAAATTCTTCGGCGCCTCGCCTCCTCCCTGAGGGGTCAGTGACGTCATGCAAAACCATAGACACTCCTTCAAAGTAAACTCTCGCTTCTCCTCATCCTCTTTGTACTTCTCTCTGTTGTTCTGATAGCTGTACGGACTCCACTTGTCAAATACCCACATTAAGAAGCTGAAACATATTGGACATCAGAGAAAGGAATTCTTGAACATTGATGTTTTTGAAGGAATCTACACAGTGAAGCTATAAAACGAACTAACTGAGAGTTTATTAATTTATTTTCAGTCGCATTATTTATTGTTTCCAGTTTATAACTTAGGTACATTGATATATTATGCCCAAAAATATATTATCATACAGCATATTATATATTCGGCTAACGCTGAAAACCAGCGCCGAGGTCTCGTGCCTGCGCGCACAAGCCACGGCTTTAAGCTGAGCGTTCAGCCCAGTGGCGTAGCGTGGGTATTTCCCGCCCGGGGCCGACTGGAAAATTGCCGCCCCCTTTTCTAGTAGTATAAAAACGACGTGGCACTTGATGCCACCTTGTTTCATATGCCGCCCGGGGCCATGGCCCCCTTTGCCCCCTCCTCCCCCCACGCTACGCTACTGGTTCAGCCAGTTCGCGTGGGTTGTGACGCATACGTATTATAATTTTATTTTTTGTTACTTTTTGTTTTTGTGTGCATATGTGCGTCACTTTTTGCGCGAATACTAAACTGTTTTTCTTTCTTTCTTTCTACATGATATATAAACTTGTGATTCGTTATTCCAGCGCGAATCGGATTGCACGGTTTGCACGGCGTCTGACATGCTGTTTTCCCTGTGACGTCACTCACAGAGAAAATAGTAAGAACATTTATCGGGTGCTTATTGCAACATTCATCAAGCACTAGTAGTCTTAATGTAAACCCTCCGTATACAAGTAGACTGCTTAGCAAAAGTCTCTCTCTCTCTCTCTCAATTCTCCAATTATCTCATTACTGGGATTCATTTCATCTGTGTTATAAAAGTCAAAGTATAAATATGGTCATGATCGTAACGGCGCGAGATTTTTTTGACATTTGATTGCTTTTTAGTCGTACTTCCATTATCTTATAGGTTATTATTACTCATAAATGGATTTGGAACTGGCATTTGCTACTAAGTAGGTACAATTTTCGTATACAAAAACGCTTCATAATTTTATACTCATTCGTTCGGTGAGCAATAAATTGTGCATATTTTCCAGACTGAATTTAGTTGGAATATATCTGATATATTATCAATATATATACTGATATGTTATTTTAAATCCCGTTAAGTCTGTATGAAATCATAATATGAGTATAAAAATAGAAAATATTTAGGTCGACGTTTCCTCATTGAACTAACTCGTTTATGGTACGATGCATGCCATAATGCACGAACTGATTTCTTATTTAATGTTAGTTAATTATTTAAAATACGTAGCATACACATTTATAAATAAAACAGTGTTCAAAATTGCAAGATCTAAGCACATTTGTAAAACTAAATTTTCATTATTCGAAAAAGGATTAAAAACAACGAGGTTAAACCTTCGTATTCTTTTCTGAATTTATTTTAATGTTTGTCACCATTTAGTGGTTTATTATTGTGTTGGAATACAATACATCTTAATATCACAGTAATGTGCCTCACATTATGTATAATTACAAAACGCTTCAGCGATACATATATACACACACTTATATACCTAGCTAGTAATTTCGTTAATGAAAATTTCATTCTAAAACTTTAGCAGCAAGGTACAAAATTGAAACGCTGTATTTTGGGAATTACTTGTTGCTATGCGTACTCATTTGAGTCTTTTCAATGAAACTGTGACTAAATTTTCAACGCATATCAACCGCAGTAAAAAAACTTTGCGCTTCGAAAACTTAATTATTTTTGGAGTGTCTATAATGTTTTTCTGTTGTTACCTAACAACACTCCTAAAAATACCTACGTTACAAACATTTATAAGATTCAGCAGGTTTTTTAAGTATTTTTGAAATGTGGAATGGGATTCAGTTTTTTATAAATATTTGTTTTTACTTTATACTTTAAATACCTTTCTGTCAATATTTACTTGTAAGATGGTCAACATGAAATCACAATGCCCACGTGTTATTTTTTTTATTAGTTAGGTACTACATAGCTATACATAAAAATAGTCACGGATCATAAGTTTTCCTAGACATTTTCGCGTAAAAATTCAAATAATTAAACGTCTGGCCGCACTATGCGTATTCAAATTGTACAGACAAGTAAGCACTTTATGAGATCGTTCTAGAACGCCGCGTAAAGTTTCAATGTTACTGGTGCAAACATCTGATTAAAGATGATTCCGTTGGCACGTGTATTGGGTATAGCCCAAAGTGTTCATAAATAAATACGTGGAAATGTCGGCGTAGGTAAGTATATGAGGGTTAGGTCCATCATTTGACCTCGTTCCACAAAATCAGATAAGAAATAATGGAAGCAGGTGGGCAATGGCCCATCGATCGCGTTATGTATCGTTATAAATGTCAAAATGTCACGGATGAACGCCCGTTTTCAGATTACGTGCCCGCTACACGATTATAACCGCTATAATAAAATACAGGTTTTTTAAATCGCCTATCGTCTCTCTCTTTCTTGCAAAAAACGGACAGGGATACAAATTAAGGTCATCTGCAAAGAATTCGGAAATTGAAAAATATTGTGGAGGACAGTTGGTCTTGCTTGGGAACTGGTTTGTGCAACACTAAGCTAAACGGGTGATGTCATTGGATTACCTGGTAAAGAAATACGCAGCCAATATCGATAGCCACACGTCATTCTCCAGAACAGTTAGGAATTTGAATAGCGAAGTCGGTGTTCTTGGCAGTTTCATCATTATTGTAATCCCCACCAAATCGTAGTAAGGGACAGTAAAGTCCACGACGTTTTCTCTTTCAGCCATTACAGACAGCGAAGCTAAGCCAATATCAGCCTTCTTATCTACGAGTTCTTTGATTATTCCGTTCCAGTTTCCATTTTCGTCCATTGTGCCAAAGTTACCGTCCGGTGCCAAAGTAATTTCATAATCGAATTTAACGATTTGCCGGATCTCCTCTATGAGGTCGATACAATAACCTTTGAAGCCTTTAGGCGCTTTGTCGTCCCGTACAATAAACGGCTTTTGCTAAAAATAAAGGAAGTCATAGCTCTCAAATTGTGCGTTTCTTATCAAAATTCCAGACAAACTAAGTCGAGTACGCCACTGTTGTTTAAACAGTTTGTTGTTAAGTAAACTGAATTTTTTTTATCAAGTCGCCAACAGAATTTAAAACAATAGCGGAGTTCATTTACCTACCTCGACTGTGACGATTCTGTACACTAGCTGCGCTGAATAATTACTCATGTTATTGGGGTCAGTCAAGGTTAGGTTCGAGGAGAGGCCAGCTTTCCAGGAACCCAGAGAGTGACTACTTATAGAAGCACCGTCTTTGACTGTAATCGCGAGTAAATCGGTGCTGAATTCCATGTAGCTTCTTCCGTTCATGGGGTCATCTTGGGGAATAAAAAAAGGGGCGTATGTAGGAGTCTCTTTTATCTGTAAAGAAAATCAGTAGGTAGCTCCCAGAACCGGTAGTAGGCACAGTTATTTCGACCATTAGTCGAAGATTATATCTAAGTAGGTATTAGCTTATGCCGAAATGTGTCAACGCACCTCTTGAAACGCCGATTTAAGATCCAAGGTCCTGTTTGGTGTATTCTTGCCGTC
Source organism: Craniophora ligustri (assembly GCA_905163465.1). Classification (NCBI taxonomy): domain Eukaryota; kingdom Metazoa; phylum Arthropoda; class Insecta; order Lepidoptera; family Noctuidae; genus Craniophora; species Craniophora ligustri. The sequence goes on from LR990963.1 coordinate 3,552,634, forward strand.
GTAGTCGTCACATGTAATATATTTCATGTCGTTTGGCCACTTGCCAGAGTCCAGTAGTGATCTGGAAATTCATAAGCGTGAACTCTCATGGAATAAGCCAGGATATATTTAGCCAAACAGTATTGCACGTGGTGAACTAAAGTAGAAACTGGTACACTAGAACAATAATAGTAAAGGTCATTACTTGATAGCTAAAAACGTTCTCAAAGACAGGTCGAAGTAGAAGGCGGATGTGATTTCTGGTTCGCCGTTCATGCTGTATGTGGTTTTAATCTTTCCCAATCGGTCTCTGCTATTCGCGTCTGGTGTAGGTCGCATGTGAACGATTGTGGCATTTTTACAACCGCAACTAATGTCGCCCTTCTCTAACGATAAAGCGAACCAAGCAGTTTTTCTTCCAAAGTATTGGTTCTTGTCTGCAGCATCTAGAACATTCTTTATAGTTCGCAAACTACCAACGATAAAGAAATTTACTATATCTAAATTTCGGAGACTTTCCAATTGAGTTTTAATTTCGTTCGCCTCGAAACTCTTGACAGGCGTGATCACATGTCGTGTCGGTATGTTTTGAAGAAGAGATTTGTATTTGTGATCCATAACTGTAAACAAACGGATTACGTTATCAAAAACAAAATATTACATCACCTAGTAACCATAAATTTAATTAATGGAAAAAGTTATGCAGGCGCTATCTACCTACCCAGTTTCAAACTGGGACCTTGAACGCCACGACATAAACGCTACATTACCTCGAATTTCACGCTTCACGTCAAAAACATGTCACTACTGATTGATACGATAAAACCCAGGTATGTTCATAAATATTTTCAGAGAAAAACTAACCAAAGAATTCGTCGAAAATAATGGCAGCGTTTGTTATATCTTGTTTGGTGACGACAGCTCTTATAGCTTCTGGTAGAATATCAGCAGGGGGCATAACTTGCAAAAGAAATCTGGACTGATTTGCGTTCAAAATTCTCCATTGCCTTAGATCGCCGACTTGGCCAAAAGATCCGGATATCGTCGGTAATCCCAAAGCCGCCGTAAACGACTTTATAGTTTCGGAGCCCACACCGGTCATTGTGAAGTCTAGGACAACGTGGGGAGTCTTTTTCGCCGACAGCATATCATTGTACTTTCTGCAAACTATAAACCTTTGAGTCAAACATAGTCTTTCACTGTGTGTGTGTGTTTGTTTATTGATAATGGGAATACGTATTTGCATTATATATTTGAGATACAGACCTACCAATTCGCAGGTCAATAGGTACACAAGTCAGTAATGGTCTTACCATTCTCCAAAAATGCTTTCGCGTCCGTCCTGTTACCCACAACAATTACGGGATCCACAGCTAGACCCAAGCTTGGGTTACGTCTCACATATTCTTTCGCCACTTCAAACGCCTTCTCGGCCAAAGCATTACTCTCCTCGTTGATCAGTACTGTAATCCCGATTTTTTGTATTATTCTGAGAAGCTCCTATTTTAAAAACATTTATTTTCATACGCTAGGCGGATTTAGCGCATACGTTACTCACCGAAACATATTTCTATATAATTTGGAAGTACCTATTGTTATGACTCATCCAGCACAAAATTTAAAAACACAGTAGGTATAGCTGAAAACTACCGAGCCGCTATGTACTCAAAAATTAATATTTCAAACATACATTACCTACAGACTATACTTACAAACGTTTATGTTTTGAGTAGTTTGCCCGAAAACGATGTTAACATAGAACACAAGAAAAATAATACGGGACATGTTCGTTTCCATCACTTATTAGTCGCGCATCGTAACCGGTATCTTCCAATAAGCCATAGACTGACCGACAAGCTTTCTGACCACCAACTGAGGGTGGCTTACCCACTAATTTTGTGTACCGTATAGTTTCCACGGTAATAGCCGACCTTGTATCGGTTCGTCCTATCGATATATTGGTCACCACTTGTTTGTATATAAGAACATAAACAGATATCTACCTCCCTACAGTACTTATCAAACATGTATGGTACTTCTTAGTCACCGGGTTATTTCATCGTATAATAGAGCTTTATGCTCGATTACGTCATAACATGCAACATGACATGCCCTATTTAAAATAATCCTCAACGATATACTATTATTATATCTGGGTAGTACCCAAGTCGCTAAAATCTACGTGGGATAAAACGAACGTTTGTTCCAATATACCTGGTGAGTAGGTATGAAAACAAAAACAAAATCATTATTTTGATTGGACTATTTTATTGCCAGAAATGTTTTAACACTAACTCCACGGTCAAGAGAAGTAAGTGTAAACTGTACACACTACTTTAAATCTAATACTAAATGTACTTTGAATCAATAATTATTCTTTAAATTGTAAGTTACAATCTGAAAGAGTTAGTCACAACTTTAATACATATTATCAGCAAGAACACAAGTGTTAACTTACTAGACAATAAAAATGAAGATTCGTTTCCACAAAGGTTATCTTACATTCGAGGTCTGTTACTATCACAATATAAGAAATAAATTAGAAAAACAGGATATAAGAAAAATAAAGTTGTCCATAGAATTACAAACAAAAAATAGCACACAAATGTTAGTTAAGTCAATATGAACTATCACCTTATTTGTCAACTTTGAACTTTAATTAAATTCCAAATTCTTAAAATTAGTGTTACAATGTGAACAATTATTTTAAATAACGAGTCTCCTTAGCGCGCCGGTTGGAATTCACAAGCGCAAAATGATATACTGTAACGTATAAATAAACTCCATCCTACTCGTAAGGAAGTTACTCGTTCACACTGCAAACCGTAACCAAAATGTCAAAGGAATGTTCAAATGGTTAAGTAATAATGCCTATGAAATATAAAAATGTGCGTTTATCTGCTAACTTAAATTTACAACTGAATTATTAATCTAAACTTTTAATTAATCTTATTCTTTATCTAAAATCCTTGTTTTTTGGAAGCTGTTTTATAAAACGCGTCGTTCACAGAACGGATTGTGAATTGATTTCACACTGGGTGAATTACTTTGGCAGTACATTACTGGCGAAATATGTAAACCGATACATGTTACTATCATCAATTCATTAATCCACCGCTACTTGTCGTCGAGATAGACACCGATACTTCAAAACAGCGAACACCCAAATCCGACTCATGTAATGTTCAGTTCACTGCGATGCACACTTTAGTCGCGACTGACAGTAACATTAAATTTACAATTTACAGGTACTTCACAGGTATGAATTAAATACACAATGTGTGTGTAACCTAAACTTAGTGCGGTACAAAAGAGCTCAACTCTTATAATGTATAAACTGCATATAAACTGTAACTGGAAACTACTGAGACTACCTAAGTGTCAGGGCACCTAAAAGTTTGTAAATAACACTGATGTGTTTCGGTAACATGTCATCTATTGTCTGTAAAATTTTGCATGTTAGGAAGTCCAAGTAGTTATGAGTTTCATCATATAAATGTAGGAGATATGTATCTAGGTTGAGTTGTGCCCTAATGAACATTGTTGCATTGCAGTAAACCAAGCGAGGTAGTGTGGCGAGGATCTTTAGGCTGCCGCCTCTTCTTCAGCAGGGGGCGCCTCTTCCGCTACTTTCGCTTTCTTCTCTGGTGTAGTCTTCTCCGCATCACCATTGTCCACGGAGACAGATTTCCTTTTCACGCCGGTTTCTTTCTTTTCTGTAAAAGAAACACGTTGATGTTTACAGAAATGTTTCAAAATACAATTTTCAACAAACTTATGTTGTCAAAAAGTAAAAGTAATGTTAAAAGGCAATGTGAGGAAATGTTTGTTTTTGGTGTGTATACCTGTGGCATCGCCATTCTCAGTGGCGTCATTGCTTTCCTCAGCGTCGCCATCGCCGTTCTCCGCCGGCGCGTCCTCGGGTGCAGCTTCGGTGCCATTCTCCTTTCCGTTGCTCTCGGGCGCTTCAGGCACCTTTTTGGCGGGAGATTTTTTCACTGGAGACTCTTTCGCCTCAGTTGAGGTGACTTCCTCTGCGGCGGCGTCTCTGAAAAACAAAAAAATTGTTATGAAAATCAAACGTGTAATACGTACCTCAGAACATACCTACTCTAACTTATAATGAACAAATAGAAAACTCAGTCTAGATCAAGTATTGCTAATACAAGTTGATAACCTTATAACTTTGAACAGTATAATATATAGTATAAAAGTTAGGTACCTAAATAACCTTACATATCTAGATAACAGGTAGGTAATACTGTACTAGGTATGATTTATGAACGGAGTGGACGAACGTCATAAACTGTTCAATCTAAATATCTACGCACCGTGGCTAAATCGAAGCGCATAAGTCAGTAACGGAACATAACAATGCAACAGTTCCACACGCAGCAATGTTCAGCGGTAAAGTGGGGCGGCTTAAAAGGAAAAGTCTGCCGGAACAAAAACAAGTGGCTGTTGCGCAAGGCTGCATGTGGGAAAGTTGCAACAGAGGAAACTGAACGTAACCGTGATCACCTTTACTGAATGAATACGTTAATCGCTCCAGTGGGCTACACTTTACAGCAAGTCGTAAAACGTTAAAAATAACTAATGACAACACGCGTCGTCGACAATAACGTAACCCAACAGCAACCTGCCCGAGTGAGTTGCAAAACTCGAGGTCTCAGCGAATTCAAACGAGCGCGCCCGGCGACGCTACCTACGCGCCGGCACGCCGCGCATGCAGCGCCATCTTGGATAAAACAAGCGGCCCCGCACCCGCCGCCCGGCGTGCTTTAACTTCTCTAAAGTATAATAATACGCCGTAAAAGGAATAATCTTTATATATTATCGGCATCGTGCACTCTCATAATTGTAATGCGCTTAAACACATCCATTCTAAGGTTCAGGAATCCATATTATTCATTTATCAGTAAAATAACATTTTCCCGCGTGTCATATCTTTGGCGGCGTTTACAAAATAAGCATCACAAAACTATCAATAGTTACGAAAACAATTCTTTTAAACAATAAGATAAATATATTAGGCCGATCCGAATGCGCATACACTATTAAAACACTTAATATTCACAGAAAACACTTATTTCACATATAAATAGGAAGCCATTTTGATCACGTTTTCGAAGCCGCCAAAAATAATAAACCGCAAAAATTATCATTATGAATGAATGCAACGTAAAAGACTTACTTCTTTTCGATGGCTGCGTCTGCCATTGTTTTTTTTTTACTTTTAGAATATAGTATTAAATTATAAAGAAATAATTAAAGCACGTGTTACGCACAACGTTCAACAATGTTCACCGCGCAAACACTGACGACTAAATGAAAGAGGAAGAAGGAAAAAATATTATGTGCGACGCCTCGCGCGGTGACGCACACTCGTTTGAAGTAGTTGCGCCAACTTCAAGCCGGTGAAATAGCCAAAGCAGGTTCTACCCTTGATAAAAAGGGATAGTTATAGATTCCACATTCATCTATGAACAACCTTGAATAACAGTCGAATCAACACGAGCTAGCAATATTATTTCTTTCCCCTTCTAGCCTGTTTGAAAATACAATCGTTAAAATGTTCCAAGTTCCAACAAGACAAAATAATAAAATATTCTTCTAGAAAATTAACAAATTCGCTCAATTCATTTTACGCCAGAAAATGTAACCATTGCAATTTAAAATAACCAAAATACGTCCTTATTTGAAGTTTAAAATTGAGCAGTAAAAGTTCAAAAATCTTATTTACCAATATTAAAGGTAATTCATAGGGTTACCAATCGATCTTAATATTAGACAATCTTGTATAGGCATCTTCCATACAATTTTATCTGTACCTAACGGTAATTCGTATGTTTCAGTTTTCAGTCACATTACTCATTAGTTTATTATACTCACACACACATCTTACCTACGTATGATGCCTACCTCCTGTAATGAAATACGTACGTACCTACACAGGTTGTTTGAACGCAAGGACTGAATTACTCGTGGGAGTACTAGAGGATTATAATAATGCTGACTTTATGTACTTACACTTACTATACAAGGCATTGGTATTTTCATTCACGTCACACGTGTTGTAGTTAGTAGTTTCGTACTTCAGCACCCGTCAGTCGAAGTTTGTAATAAATAAGATATTGTACTTTATATCAGTAGTTAGACCTAATAAGTAGGTACCTTTACATTTATTATTTATTGAAGTACTGAACTGAAGGGACTATAACTAGGTATAATTATATATGAACTAATTAATTAATGCCTTACCTGCGATACTCTATATTTTCTATAATAATTTATCAGGTGGGTACAGTGTACTCATATTATTACATATTTTATAAGGTGGGTGCCATTGCCACTGTGAATTAAGTGTCCGTGAAATTCAATTTGCGCGTGTAGTTTTTTAGAGTTCAATGCCCGATTTGTCTTTTTCAACCTATCTGTTCGTAGGTACCTAAGTACCTGCTTAGGTTACGATTTATAAGTCGTAGATCTAAAACATTATTTCGAATGTGTTATTTGGAAATAAAGATTCTACCTACTGATTACGTGTACGATGCACCACGTTGCAATTAGAACACGCTTATTTTCCCGCCATTCCAATGCTTTTCTGGCACTGACAAACTGTGTAACGCACAGTCCGCTAGTGCCAGAAGAGCGTAAGTCCGTGTCTTATCCGAATGACTCCCAAAACCGACATCCGAAGCAAGTCGCTCAAATCCCCGCTGCGCTATTTTATTCTTTATGTAACAGTGATAAGAACGTTAGTTGTGTAAACTATTTGTAAAATACAACTTGGTCCCGTGACAGGTCGATGGCTTTTAAAGAAATCTTGGCACTAGTTAGTGATTTCGTCAGAATATGAATTCGTCAAGCAGAACAGTTCGTGTCTTCGTGATTCGATATAAGATTCGTGCTCTCAAGAATCTACCTGTATCTATTATAGTTTCGGTGATGAGGTAGGTACACCGTACATTTACCTATGTAATAAGTTAACCGATACTATAATTCATTCATTATTTAAAATTGTATCTACTCTAATTTTAAATGTTGCTGGTACCTAATAGTATACCTATCGAAGCAATAAGTTCCTATGTACATAAATATCAATCGTTAGGCAGTTATGAATTATTATTGTACTAATACATACATAGTTGATAATCGTAACTATAGTTAGGTGACAGGCTCAATGGAGTTGGGAGTTTGGGAGTCGTGGCTCGCGTCTGGGTTTGATTACTGCCCTATATGTTTATTTGCGGCGCGGCCACATGTGCCTTCTTGACCGTTTTGAAATTTAATAATAATAATATAAACATTTTAGCGCCAATAACTAACATTTTACAATGAATTTTATAATAATTTTATAAACCCCACTGTAGTTTGCTATTTTCGACTTAAACTCTTTGTCATACAGTATACTTTCCTTTGATTTCAGTTCGTCGGTTCAGATGTATCGCTTTGGTAAAAATATGGGATTATCGATCTGCAAATGTTACTAGAATTTTCAACTTTATTTCTCGGAAATAAAGTTAAAAGTTGATTGAGTTATTTATGTGATATACAGTTATGTAGCAGATGAGCTTTAAAACCGAGTTGGTAGGTAGGTAGATGACAGCGCGTCATACATAAGTATACAAAATAATATGTATTATAAAACAAAGTCCCTCCGCTGTTTCTGTGTGTCTATTTGTATGCAATGAACGCAAAAACTACTGAAAGAGGTTGCATACGGTTTTAACAACGGTGGTGGGGTGGAGACATTGTACCTATATTACGGTTGTGGAAAAATATATACTCAGCTCTCCGTCCGAAGCAGGGCCGGTTAATATTGTAACTTTATACACTCAGTGATTATTGCTGTAGTCCTTTTCTACATATCCAAATTATGAACCGTGATTGTATTGCAGTTATTGAACCTAATATGGGTTACATTGAACCATACCACATACAGGCATACACTTAGAGTATTAAAACAAGTCACAAGAAAGAATAATTAGTATTCGTTATAATGTAAAATTATGGCGTTCTTTGCTTGCATTTCCTTCGCTATACTATGCCACAGATGATATTATAACACTATACTGTGTGCGCTGTTATGTTATACTGACCTGTGACGTCGCTGCGTCGTAGGTACCTTCTATCACAGACTAAATAATAACTTGGTTGGTTCTGTGGATGGGACACTGGTATAGTGCTATTCTGTGTCGTTATATGTTACGTTGGTTTTGTGCGAACTCGTGGCATACGCAGAGGCGTTGGCAATCGCTGTCAATCACTCTTGTGATAGGAATAGGGTTGAAAATTGCCAATCTATATTCAACTCTATTGCTAGCTTACTTATACGCATTATTACTTGCCCACGGTCGTAATAAATAGGTGACACATGTATTTAGATATTTTCACGCTCATTTTCACTGGCCTGTTGCAGGCAGTATGTACATTATGTAGTACACTGCCAAGATAGATAGTAGATACTATTCAAGAAGCGTCTAGAATTCTAACCAAGTTTTATAGTAATCTTGGTAATAAGTACCCCATGTCGTCAGTAACTACCATTATCATTTTAAACGTGTTTTTTGTATAGGACGGATGATACAAAAATCCAGCGAATATTTTTTTCCATAATTTTTTAAACGCGCGGGAATCGCGCGACGGCACGTGCGTGTCGCCAATCGACATAACATAACTTATTTACCTCGTATTAAAGTTCTAAATTGGTTCAAACTAATATAATGCGTAGGGTTGTCCAAGTTTGGAAGGTGCCGAGTTCGTCGATTTGACTATTGTTCATTTTATTTTCGTTATATTTTTTTTCCTCCAGCTGACATGATGATGATGATAATTTTTTTAGCTGGAAAATTACTCTAATTCGTGTAAATGTCCGATTTTTTGTCCGTCGTTAATAATTGTAGCGATGGCAGCCCCGCAAAAGCAGGAGGTATTTACCTAGTTAGATTCGATTGACAAGACAAGCATAATTTAAACTCCTTTCAATGCCGTAAATAATATAGCGTGTCTTGACACCTGATGTACCTATCATGTCATTATGTTTGACTTGGTAACACAAACGGCAATGGTGCGTAAGTGCTAATGAGTAATATATAGCATAAGTCATTGTACTCGTCTATTACCTATGAATGAATGTTGGTCTTACATGGTCTTGTATCTATAAATAATAAAATGTTTAAATATTATATCCTTAGCCGCCAGGTATAGTGAAACTAGGATTGAAAGGATTGTTCTGATTGTGGTCCACTACAACATACAACAAATTATATAAATATTATTATGAATAAAAAAACTATTATCTTTAAATGCAACTCGAATTTCGAACGTCGAAATGTATATTTTTTACAAGCTGCGAGGCGTTTTGTTCTCTATGTATATTGTTATTGGGTAACTATTTTATGCTACAAGCGCTTATATCATATATGAACAATGTTTACAGTAGTTCTCACTAGATGGCGGTTAATAATAACCGTGTCGCCCGAATGATGAGGCAATGCAAAATGTGGACTTGTGGAGTGTACTAACGAAAGAGGTTATGAATGTGAATACATAACCTCTTTCGTTTCGCCCTTTTGATTACACGAATCACGAATCGGATTGTTAACACAGGCCAACAAGAATTACGTTTTTCACAGCAACATATTATAAAGTAATTACAATAGTTATTCCATGACAACGACTTAATTAACTTATTGTACATGTATAATGTTATGTACTTGACAGACTTGCCTACGTAACATTACATACCTACCTACCTTTGTGGGGCAAGATAATTTCAATGATAATAGCTATTACAGGTTGTATGTTATAGTCAGTCAGTCATAATAATGAGGGATTTACGATTCATTTTGACCTGAAGACCCAATCTCTCACGCTAGAAAAGGGCCGCTACCTAAACCTTGCCTATCTATAATTGTGTGCCGATTGAAAAAATAATAGCTGTGACACTGACACATTAAATAGGTATTAAATAAAAGCTCTTTATATATCAACTTCCTAGAAAATAGCGACGAAACGAGACTGATTAATAATACGGAAACCGTAAATAACATAAATAATTCTGTTTTCGTCCGCAAACGTTTGTACAATAGTATTATATTATCTGTGGTTAGCCAGTTGTTTTTATTAGACGAAAATAGTTGCGTGTTGTAGCAAAGCAGAATTAATAATAGGAAAATTTATATTAGATTAAAAAATTAAGATGCTATTATTTGACTACAAACTCTTTATTCTTTAGTATAATGTGGGATTAGATAGATTGGCACGGGACCATGGGGACCTTTCATGGATAAGGATTTTAAAGATGCGTCCCAGTATGTTCGTTAGTAGCCAAAAATATACTACACATACGCAGGCACGAACCTGCGTTAACTGCGAAAAAGTTTAAACTTTATTTTAAAATAAGTACCTACTTCCATATTCGGAGTTTCTCAAATTAGGAACATAAGCTCCCAAATATTAAGTACCTGAATAGAGTGGGGACGTATTATGGATTTGTTCAGACGTTTAACGAATCGAAAGTATACATTGAATAAAAACTGCAAATATAACTTGGTACGCACAACATGGAGAGATTTATCATGTTATTGTAAAACCAAAATGTAAGTAATTTCGGAGAAAATTTTCCCAAAGTATTTGGCATATAACCTCATAATAAACTCTTGCATTTAAAATGTTAAACGATATTTTTATTTGTTCAACAATTTTGTTTTAAAATTATCTAATTTGCCCTCCAGCGACCTCCATATTTAAAAACACAGAAGTGCATACATAAACCAAAGTTCAACATAATCGGACGGTCGGACCGCGGATGGCTATTAAAGTATTCCTGTAAGTGTTTTACATTTTAGTTATCTCATTCGCACATACGGAACCCTAGAAGTTGAACGTAATTTATTTTCATACAGTGCGCAGACTGATTTTAGCCCCCCGACGTCCAATATGGCTCAGACGGCCCTGAAAGTTCTAACCTATTCTCACTTCTGTCTCAAGAATCGGGTGCTTCGGTAGTGGGTACTTACACACCTACCAATATTCCTATTTGCTAATCATATTATTTAATAATCAAGAAAGTAATCTCAAAAAAAAAATATTCAGATATAATTATATTAGTTCCATATTTCGCCGCTTTAAGTGTCGGCCATATTGGACGTGTGTTATTGTAAGTGTTACATAGTTGTATAACTATTTCTCTAGATGGCGCTAATATTAATAATCAAACCTACGCTAAGTATGTACGCTACTTACGCTAGACAGTCAAGCCAGACGAGCGAAGCTGCGGCCATAAAAAATAAAAAATACAGAAAAAAATTGGGTTATAATAATTATATGTAATTATATCAGAAAAGTTTTCATTAGCTAATAGGTATTTCAGGCTTTATTTTTTCTAAATATATTAGTATGAATATCACACGATTTTGTTGGTAACTAGTATGAGAAATACTAGTATAATACGTATATTATTTATATGCAAGTATTTTCCGGTTGCTATGTCGTTTCGTCAAGGTTGTCTGCTCTCGTGTCTGTAATCTGTAATAATAATACAATTAATTTTGCAACTATGCTGAGGTGCACGGCTTCGTAATGTGCGGATTACGAGGAAAATAATATAAGTACCTATGTCGGTACTGTAGAGGCTAGTCTAAAGAAATTGGTATTACGGCATCACTGGCCACAGTTATAAGTATTATTCGAGTTTGAATACGAATTCAAGACAGACAGGTACCTACATGAAAACGTTCTATTATGAGATTGTATTTTATTTATTATAGGTACCTATAAGGATTTTATTGAAAATCGCCAATACGTCATAATAGGTGGTAGGAGTGTAGGGCAGATAGGTACCTACTTTATAACAGCGCGTGAAGGCCCTTAATAGGTAGTTTTCTTGTTGATGATTTGGCACCTAACGTAAAATATGCCACTATGGCTATATCTAATTAAGTTGTGTAAAGTAGTCCTTCACACACCCAATGGAACACCCAGTTCCCTCCTGGTACAGTAGTAGGTACCTACCGAATATAATGTAGGTAGGTAGGTAGGTACTTTTAGTATTTACCTACTGAACATACTGAACCGAACCTATAATTATTTTGATGTTGTTGTTTACTGTTCCCACATTATTATATTCTGGTACCTGCTTAAGTAGTTACCAACCTTATTGGTATTCCCATCGACCAGATAGTACCTAACCTATCTACCTACTTAAATGTTATTCTTAAGCGTCGCACATCAATATTAAAATTTGATTATGGACTAAATAGGACTTTTGTCTAGTTTTAACTTTTAACATAATTCTAGCCACAAACTGTTACAAAACGATGAAGGTTTCTCACCAAGGTCTATATCTTACACTTTTCATATTCATAAACCTGCTAAAAATGACATTATACCATGCGTACCTACTCAAATTATTGGTGTCTACATAACAGGTACCTATCTCCTTAATTATAGTAAAACAACTAACAATAATAATACCTAATTCACGAAAGCATCTAAAGAGAAAAAAAATCGATGCAAATTAGTTATGCAATATGCCGCTGTGGCAGACTTTGGCTGTGGCAGCACGATCTTGAAACACTATCGCATTCAAAGAGAATGGCATAAAATGTGCTGCCATCTGTTTAACCAATGAAGAAACATTTTAGTGTTGCCACGTAAAATAATGTTGTACCCATTTAGTAGAACCTTTATATATCGCTTTTTTTTGAGTTAAATGAAGCCATAAAACTTATTCTTCGAGTATGAGAGAAGTATTTTTTTTAATCGGTGACTGCAAAATTGTATTATAACTTAAACGCATTTTAGGTAATTTCATGTTCTACATGGATTAAATAAATATTACCGGAAAAGCCCCAATTTCCGAGATACAGGTACTAACTCGTTTGGAAGTCAGGAGTCATTAAGTTTTAGTTGCTACGTTTATTAGTTCTATTCATATTTAACTCATAACGATTCTTGTACAAGGCTCCAATGTATTTAATAGTCCAAATAAACGTGCGTAAAATGCGTGAAGATATACCTACCAATCAGAATTATTACAACTCGCACAAATAAAATCATGAGTCTCAGTGGCAAAACATGGATCTAGCCAAGTTATTTTTTTTAATGAAACAAGGGGGCAGGAGCAGGAGTAGAAAGTTACCATCAAGTAAGTAAGTGATCACCGCCACCCATGGTCATCTGCAATCCCAGTGGACGTGCAGATGCGTGGCCGGCCTATTATTAGACTACATATTTATTAGTTTCTCCAGTAAACATATATTTATAGTACAGAATACACAATATTAGTATTAGTGTATTATATGATATTTTATTGAGCTGTGGTAGCCTAGCGGTGTGACCAGTGGACTGAGATGTCAGAGATCTCGAGTTCGAACCCAATGCACGCACCACTGACTTTTCGGAAATTATGTGTGTATTTATCACATGCTCAAACGGTGAACATCGTGAGGAAACCTGCATGCTTGAGAGAATTTCTCAATGGCATGTGAAGTCTGCCAACCCGCAGTAGGCTAGCGTGGTAGACTATAGCCTAATCCCTCTCAATTGAGAGGAGACCTGTGCCCAGCAGTGGGAAATTAATGGGTTGATGATGATGAAGATATTTTATTTAGCTAAATATTTGCTTAATGAAAATTACTATAAAATTATATTTTTTAAGTATATTTTAATTCGAAACTATTAGTGCAAACAAAAACTAAATTAATAATATAGAGATAATTGAATTATCTAAATAATAAAACTAACTTTCCTATTTCACACGCCTCATGACAATGGTCACTTTGTCGGACCGGCCGTCGTGGCAATCTTTGCGGGAGACCTATGTCCAGCAGTGGATGGCTATCGGTTGATATGATAATGAATAATATAATTTCTAAATTAATAAAGCATAGAAGAAAGTATAGTATAGTAGAAAACAAAACAGAATACGCTCGGTAACTCGAATGAATAAGGATGATTTTATTATTTAAGCGTATTTTGTTTTCGTAAATTAGGAACACTTAATTTAGTTAATTAGATTCTTCTAATTTACTGCATAAGCAATGGTAGGATTTTAAAATAGTAGTTTTTGACATATTTTAGAAGAATTTACGTTTAGAACTGGTAACATTTTTTTAATTGACCGCCACCCGTGAGCGAATCGTTCTCGCTCGATCTCGCTCTGTCGATCGAGTCCGGTTGTGGAAGCCATTTTATTCTTGTGGATGTGACAAAGTACTTTTTGTGATTTTTTGTACAAATTATAGGAATTGTGTCAATGTGTACCTGCATTGAGTGTATTACGTGACGTGTGATCGTGATTTCAAAATTGAGAATGTACGTGTTTCAAATTGGTTTGTGTTGACCTGCCCTGTTTCTTACGCGGTCGCACAGCAGGCATCGATTAGTGCAGCAAGGCGGCCTCTAATAACGGCTAATCGAGGGTGTAGGACCAGTTTGTGGGGTGCGCCATGGGCAACAATGCTGCCACCGCCAATAAGAAGGTGGACGCCGCCGAAAGCGTCAAGGAGTTCCTTGACCAGGCCAAAGAAGATTTCGAGGAGAAATGGAAGAAGAATCCTACCAACACCGCCGGACTGAACGATTTCGAGCGAATAAAAACATTAGGTACTGGCTCGTTTGGTCGAGTCATGATAGTTCAACATAAACCTACGAAAGAATACTATGCTATGAAAATATTAGATAAACAGAAAGTGGTCAAATTGAAACAGGTTGAGCATACGCTAAATGAAAAGCGAATTCTTCAGGCTATCAACTTCCCGTTCCTTGTGAGCCTCAAATTCCATTTCAAGGACAACTCGAACTTGTACATGGTGTTGGAGTATGTGCCAGGTGGTGAGATGTTCTCGCATCTGCGCAAGGTGGGGCGCTTCTCGGAGCCCCACTCGCGCTTCTATGCGGCGCAGATCGTGCTGGCGTTCGAATACCTTCATTACCTAGACCTCATATATCGGGACTTGAAGCCCGAGAACCTGCTTATTGATTCTCAAGGTTACCTGAAAGTAACAGATTTTGGTTTCGCGAAGCGCGTTAAAGGCCGTACGTGGACACTGTGTGGCACGCCCGAGTACCTGGCCCCGGAAATCATCCTGTCCAAAGGTTATAACAAAGCTGTCGATTGGTGGGCGCTCGGCGTCCTAGTATATGAAATGGCGGCTGGATACCCGCCGTTCTTTGCCGACCAGCCCATCCAGATCTACGAAAAAATTGTTTCGGGCAAGGTCCGCTTCCCCTCGCACTTCGGGTCGGATCTGAAAGATCTGCTCCGTAATCTACTTCAGGTCGATCTGACTAAGCGTTACGGTAATCTGAAGGCTGGCGTGAATGACATAAAAGGTCATAAATGGTTTGCGAGTACCGATTGGATTGCAGTCTTCCAAAAGAAGATCGAGGCTCCGTTCATCCCGCGCTGCAAGGGCCCGGGTGACACCAGCAATTTCGACGACTACGAGGAGGAGGCATTACGTATCTCATCGACTGAGAAGTGTGCGAAGGAGTTTGCCGAGTTCTGAGCGCGTAGTAGGTGCCTGCGAGCGGACACTCCCGTGAGTAGGTGTTTTTAGTGAATCTTCCGTGACATTGTGGTCGTGGAACGGTGACGAGTGCGTCTCCTTGCCACAGCTTTGGGTGATTATAGACGCTGATGCGGCCCATTGCTGGCACCCCATGTGGATCAAATTGGAGTGTAGGCAAGATGATAGTAGAACTGATTTCCGATATTTCGGTGGCGTTCATTTGCTTAGTGCCCTTTCAAGTTGACATAACATAGAGCTGGTAGGTGAGCAGAAGTGATCCTTGTTCTGGTGATATCCCAAGTGTTACCGCTGGCACACTGTTCCTGCAGCGTTCCTCTCAGCACTCAATGTCTTGCTACCTGTTCGTTCATATGGTACATGGTAGTTTGCTGTTGATAGCATTGGGATGTGGTGAGCTTTATTATTAATATAATATTTTTTATTGTTTTTACGAAATCAAAATAAAATTTTGTAATATGTAATTACGATCAAATTTTTCTTGTTGCTTTTAAGATTTACAATCGAACTACTCAATTTCGATTTTTATCTAATTACCTACATCACTTAACCATCAATTTAAAGCAATTATGATGACCATCACTAATATTTTAGTAGATTACTGAATTCAACCTCCTAAAACTGTGTATTACTTATATTGATGGAATGTTATAATTAATTATGTATCGGTTTCAATTAATTGACATTTCATTATTGGTTTTATTTATAGTGTTAATATTGTTGTATCAGTTGATATTTTTAACTAAGGAACTATAACTACATAAAATTATTGAAGAGATTAATTTATTGTATATGTATTCATTGTAGTTGTGTTCACATGTGCAATTTGACCTGTGTTTGTGATCTGATGTGAGGTTTCATTTGAATTTAAGTGTAATTTGTATTAGTTCCTTATTTATAGGTTTAAGTGTAGTTATGTTAACTGTGGAGTCAAATCATACCCAATGTGCACGAATAATTTTTCTACACTAAATTCTGTCTGTCAACAAACTGTGCTATGTGCCCTGGCCTTATTGCTAGCATCAGTTCATATCAAAAGCAATAAATAATGTTCATTTAAACATATTCCAATTTTCAAAGTTTTTTCTGTCCTGTTAAATGTTTATAGTTTTATAAATTACAACTTGGTATTCAGCACAAAATAAGACATGAGAGAATTTTTATAGTATATGAGATATTGTTTTCATTAAGAGTAGGAATATGTTTAAATGTACCTAGTGTTAGATCATTGAAGCGCGGCGCGGGCGCCGGGCCGCGCGGATATCTTGTCATTGAGACTGATGTTATCAATAAGCATGTGTATAATGAGAAATGATATCATTACAATCAGATTCAGCTATAATTTCAGTCCCACCATTCTCTGGAGTGTGTGATATAGCGATGATTAATTGGCACTGTTTACTAAAAGTTTGTTAGCTATTAGATGTAGGTCTTTGAATCCAGGCTGTACAAATAAATATCTAGTAATTCGTAGCGCATTTTACATTGTGTACATTGTGAGCGTCTGTGGTAATAGTTATTAGGTTGAAATCATTGGAAGGTTACTTAAAACCGCTCTGTGCACATTCATATTTATTATAAAATGTTACTGATGTGACTTGAGCTATGTCTGATCCATATGATTGTCGTCCTTGAGTTAGTACTGTCCTCGTTCTCACAATTGGAACTGGTCAAGTTATGATAATAACTACTTGTAAAATCATATCAAATTTTACACTAAATTAGTCATTTTGAGTCAATGTATGTTGTAAATGATGCATTCTCAATCTTTTCTATGATAAATCAATGTCAAACTTCAATTATGAATTTATATTCAAGTTGCTTATTTATCTTTGTTTCTAAGTACTGTGCTATAAACAATGTCTTGTGGTGAAATGTCTTTTGGCAATTGTTTCAGCCTGTTAACCTTCTTTTTGGTTCTCTTCTATTCCTTTTAATAATAATTTAGTTTATAAAACAAAACTATTATTTTATTTGGTGCCATAATTATTAATTTGGAAATGGTCCTGCTGTGTAAATATTTAGATGATATTGTTAATGTTTTTATTCTCTTAATTATTAAAATCATTGCCTACTTCTTTACAACAATATATTGCTGTGCTAAATTGGTCCTTTTTATCGCATGTTATGTCAGTATTAAACTTTGCACCTTTTATGTAAGTCATAAATAAGTCTCGAAGTATCAGTGAATAGTAGAACAATACTTAAGTAGCTAGTCACTTCATATTTCTTAATTTCTTAATTAAACGTTGTTTCGGAAGTGGCAATGTTAAAAGCTTGGTGTCCAAACACTTAGATATTTATTAAGATTAGCTAGTAGAATTTTTAGAGTTAGTTAATTTCAGAGTTTTAAAAGTGAGAGTACTATATATAACGTCGTAAGTGAAATACATCTGGTAGAGTTGAAGGCAAACTATTAATCGCTCAGATTGCTTTCGAAATATTGTTCTGGGCGACAGACATTTTTAGCGCGCGATGTTTTATCCATTATCTATTGTCTAAGTTTGCCTGTGGACAAAATGATTATTTTCTACTTTGTAAGAACGCGACATTCACCAATTAGACATTGTTTAACGATTCTAACGTTTAAAAATCGCGTAATCTATCTCTGCTGCAGTTTAGTAGTGTCAATGCAACATTTATTTTTAAATATTGTATTGTTAAGAGTAACTGATGTGTACCCTTCGTTACAGTCATTGTATATAACTGTAGAGTGATCGTATCCCCAGTAATTAGGAGATTCGGTATCAGCTTTTTGATATCCGCGGTCTTTCATTCCAATTAGCTTCACAACTTGCTCATCGACACAGAATGAACGTTCTAATGTGAACATTTTAAGCCATTTTGGATATTATAAACATTAGTGTGACCGTATGTGTATTTGCGAACCGTTGTCTTTTTATATCTGTGCGTATTAAATATTCAAATGTTCACATCTAGATCTATTATATCGAGTGCCTATAGCATTGAAAGTTCAAGTGTAAAAAGTCAGTTAATTTCAGTAATAATTATTTGTCACCATGTATTGATCTTCCATAAAATTACGATGAAATTAAAATATCGATGTAACAGTAAACAATGGTTTGATTTCAAACATCTCATGGTATTCTATACCGTTATTGTAATTTTATTGTAACGTGTCTATTTGGCACATCTGTTTTTGGACGTAAACGAGTTGGCTTGGTACGTCGAAGATAAAATATTTTTCACCGAGGTACTTATACGTATGTTGTATTGTTTGACGTTCGCACGTTTGCAGGAGCACGGCTGTAGCACGTGGGGCGAGCGAGTCGGTTTAATACGTGGCTTCCTAATAAAGCGGAATGCTCCGCGCCGCCCGTACGCTCTTCATCATTGCTAGACAGATAAAGATTTGTGAACGCTCTATAATTCACTATTTTGTATTTCTGTGCCGTGCTTCCTAACGAATATATAGTACTTATTAAACAGACAAGCCTTGCAGATATCTTTTTCGCCGTCAATCTTAATAATGTCCAGTTTTTTAATTTAAGATTGGGCAATTGGTAGTTTTATGTGCTAGAATTAAAATAGAAATATTCTTATTTCCATCTGTCCGAGAAACTTGGGTACAAGTACGTAATCTATATTTATGAATCTGCTATTTTTGTAAATAATTGCATCTTTTTATTAAAACTGATTCAGAAGACAAGATTTTAAACAACTAATTCGTCCAACATGAGCGAATTTATAGATTTTCGCCCACGTTCTTGTTTATTTCCAGTAGAATATGAACATTCAGTCTAAACAAAAAGTGCTAAAAATTCATTCTTTACGATTGTTTGATATCTCCCTGAGAATTTTACGGCAACGTGACGAAGATAAACAATTAAAGGACTTTATAAAATATTTCGTATAAAATGGCGTCAGGCCGGGGTCAATAAAGTGTTCTCCAAGAACATTAAAACTGAATGACATTTTTGATCATACACCAACTTCCAGCATAATATTCTCGGTCTCAACCGATTTTACTTCCCGATTCTAGTGCCTGCTAAAACTATATGAGCATGATGAAACAAAACGGGGCCTATTTGGACATGAAGGAGACAGCTGCGACGTAGGTTAATAGCTAAAGCGTATTTACTACACAGTCATTAGGCGGTACAACATTGGAAAAATCGACTATGATGCCCATGCTATGTTATAACTTGCGTTAGTAGGTACATTAGTATTATGTGTTTTGATTTGACACGCGATCCGCGCTGTGAGAAGTCGGATCATTATCAATCCACACAATAGACGTTTAGTTGGAAACATGGGCTTAGTGACACGTGCCAAACGATCTCTCGCCAGAAACGATTAATTTTCTACTCGAGAATGGTCCGTCCTTTGGACTAACGTTATTATCTTTGCCGCTTTTAAAGTTGAATATGTATTGTCTTTGTGCCTGATTGACATGTGTTGCCAACGCTCCCAAAAAATACTTTGCTGATTTTGGAATGATCTTTTTAAAAAACAGTTGTTGATGTATAATGAGATTTTAAATCATTATGGCAGTTCTTTAAAACTAGTAGTTCTTTTTCAAGAAAAATACCCATAGGATTTCCTAACATTTCAATGACAATCTCAATGACTTGCTTAATTTAAACACTTTAGAAATACGTACTTTTGCATTAGTACAGTGCAGTAGGTACAGTAGAAGAGTGCATTACGATTATTTATTTAATTAAGTTGTTGATTTCGATCATCGCATCGGCAAGATCAGTTATAACAGAGAATACTATATTGAGTTAGATATTCCAGGCTCGTAAATAGTGAACGAAACAGTTTTTTTTTCACGATTGCAGCCAACAGAGACGAAGTGCGATGGTGCCAGGGAGCAGTACCAGTACCTTCATAATCGGTGTAAGGACATCTATAACGGTAAGTCTTGACTACGCTTTGATTTTTAGCAAAAAAGGGGCAATATATTATTATTTACCTGTGTTATATGGCCCATAACACAGGTAAATAATAATATATGTGTAATGTTGAACTTTACACATACCAGTACCAGGCTACGACTTATACTGAAACAATACCTACACGTAAATAAAGATTAATGTTTCTAAGATAAAGTAATTTACGATATGGCTATCGTATGAAAGATGCTGATTGACAGTACCTAGTTCTTCTCGTAGTTTTAATTATTATCAATCAATTTAATCTTATCCGTGACCTTTATTTCTTGCAAATATTGCATTTGAATTAATTATTTCTTTAAGAATGTGTACTAGGGTGCACGTACATCTTAGTTTTTAGATAAGTCCACAAAAATTAAATCATAATTATTATGACTAAAACCAAACACCATTTATTTTATATGCATTTTTATCTTGAAAGCTTTAGAAAAAGACGTTTATTTTGAAAGTTTTAGTCAAAGGATATTTTCATAAAAATTTACGATAACTGTTTTTACGTGAAAAGGGTTTGATATCTTATTTATTACAGGGAATTATTTTTACAAGATTTGAAAAAAACTACTTTTGATTGTTCTTTTGACCTGTACATAATGTTCAGAATAAGTAACCAAATTATTCCATGTTTATATTATTTCGTCTAAAACATTATCGGAATTAAAATAAATGAGTATATTATCTATATATGTATATTGTATATATAATCGTTTGTCCTTTCTGACTGACCTCTGTCGACTCCTAAGGGGGTAGAATAAGTGATAAACGGTTGTATGGAAATCCGTTATTTTCAAAGTTTGAGATATTAAATTCAATATACAAGTTTTTCGTTAGAAATAATTAAACACCTCTAAGAGGTTGAAATAGGGGTTGAAAGTTTATATGGGAAGTCCGTCCTTTTTTATAGTAAGATTAATGAAATTTTATATACAAGCCTCCTCAGCAAAAATAAATGCATATACCTACATTTCGTTGTTTTCGGAAATTCATCCCCTGACGGGCGAAATGAGAGGAGGAGAAATTAGTATTAAATGGCGCGGGCGAAGCTGCGAGCATCAGCTAGTAATTAATATATGAAATAATACTTTAGATACCTCTATGAAAATACGGTAATACATAAACAATATTTCTTAAATAGGTATACCTACTATAAATTGCAAGTTATGTTTTCTCAGATAATTACTAACAATAATTTAAAAACAAAGCAGATTTTTCTAGTATTACATTTTCTGTATTGCTCTTTGTTCTTGCTGAGGACTAATATGTCTAGGGGCGATCGGTTCATAAATGGAACGGACATAATAGACCGGTCGGCACTCATGTAGCATTTTGCGCCTGCGAATAAGTAGGTGTGTGCTACCTATAAAGGCTGGTCCGTTCTCGCAACAGTCTGTCGTAACCTTAGGCCTGAGAAAGCATATGTTACGTACATACCAACCACTGTATGGCTCGATATTGCGGAATAATCTTGGCTTATGAACACGCGTCGCTCAAAAGTTACAACATCCTCTTTTAATTCCGATGGCAAATGAGCGTGTTAGTTATTTAAGCAAATGTTGCCGTCTTTCTATATTTAAAACCTGTTTGGTAGCGCAAAATGTCGACGAAAAATATCCTTGAATTTAAATAGGTATGTTATTATCAGGCAACATGGAGTCTCACGGTGTTACGCATTGATATTGGATTAATGTTTTGAAGTGTTTGAAGAGAAGGATGACGGAAAATGTTACGTTTTTTGGAAAACAGCTTAATTGATCCAACGGTATTCACTATTATTATATATCTTTGAAAGCTCTCTTCCTCTCTCTCTATTTGTTTGCTAAAGCGTAAAAGTGGTGATCGGTACCATTCCTCTACTGTTTTATTTGCCAGATGTCAGTTTACCATTCGTCAACGTTCGATTTGTAACGTCATCGATAGTTCAATACTACACACATGCTAATTTTCACATTCAAACACGGCAATATCATCCAAGGTTTGAGGCGTTCTAGTTTCATCTCGCTCTTTTCGCTAGATAGCAACGACAGTCACGTGTTAGCACTGGGATTTCCCACGTTTTCGTCTGATTATTATAATTTGGCGGATTTTCATTTGATTAATTTACCTGGTACGACTTCTATTGTTCGAAACATTTTTCAATAAGAATTAATTCCCTTGACGAGAATTAATATCATCATAACTATTTGATACAATAATGAAACGCTCTTGAATTATTCATGAAATTAAAACCTTGTTAGGTAGGCATGATTTTTTTAAACCTATCTTTATTTGTTTACAAGGTTTTTAGCTGGGTTTTTATTACAAGCAACATTTATAATAAGTGTTTAACTGATAATAAAGTCGAGATGAAAATGAGTTAGTGAATTGTACAAGGGTTTGACGTAACATGGCTGTGTTGCCAACCAGAAAATAGAAATTGACCTATTTTGTTTGGTATATGTGTGCTTAGTGTAATGTATTTTCCATAATATTCGGAACTGTAAAGCGAAGTGCTCACCGACCGTTTTACGACTATAAGGTCGGCAGACCCGTTCAAGGTTTATAGGAAACGATTTGTGTTCGTTTTGTGTCAGCGTTCTTATTATAATTTCAGCTTCTTTTAATATTCAGTTCAGGCACCTTTGAAATTTACCTTTTCTTTAATAGGACGGCTATTAAGCACGTTCTGTTTCAATGATTCTTACTCCAGATGATTTTATTGGGTATCACATCATGTTCCAGAATTGTCTACTACTCCATAAAGTTTTTATAGTATTTTGTACTATTCCCACTTGTCTCCCTATTGTGCACTTTTTTGACTCTTTAAACGAGTCTGAATAAAAAAAGTATTTTTTATTCAGACGCAATTTTTGTTCATCGAAACCACAAGTTTCTATGTGCACTAAGTATTTTTAGTTAGTTTTATTTAAAATTCTATTGTTGCTTTGCACTAAAATATCGCGCCAAAGATAACATTTTGTATTTACAGGTTTCTTCCTTTGCTTGTATGTAGAGAAAAGGTTCTGAAATAACTTTTTGTATAAGTATTCCCGAGACAGTGTAAGTAGGTCCGTAGCTAACGTTTTACGTGATACAGAAGAAAGCTCTCATGCTTGTCTCTGTACATTACAGATACATTTCGTGGTGGAAATCACATTTCTCACAATTTAACTAAATTACGGAGAGACTCCATTAATCTCTAATGGAGTCTCATCGTGATTTAGTTAAATTGTGAGAAATGTGATTTAACGGGTCATTATTAATGTTGTAAAATTATGCGTCGCATAAATATTATAGCATTTTGATCTATTTTTGCGAATTTTGAACTGTCCAAAGCTCCCGAAATACAGTTTCATAGATAGTTCTGATGCACAGAACAAATGAAAAATCATTGAAAACTACGTTTTAGCGTTTTAGTCAACTGTCACAAATAAAAAAAAGGAATACCTAGCGAGTCGTCACATTTAAAAAAGGAACAGTGAACTGTCAAAATTTAAAAATTGAATTTGTAGGCGATGAGAACTTGTGACCATAATATATTTAAGTTTTATGTGTTTCTTTTTATCTAGCTTCCTTTGTTTTCGATGTACAGTCCATTGTTGCGCTAGTCCATTATATTTCCCGAGACTACTTCCTACTCATAAAGCACTTGGATTAACTAATGTAATGACACATTTGATACCGCGATAAGATTAAATGTGAGGTCGTGTGCAATAAAATTGTTATTATTGGTGGCGTCAGGACGGAAAATTATAAGTTACGATGATTGGTTGCCACATAGAAACGGTTTATTAGATCAATTAATCTTTTGAGAGTATGGCGAGAGACTTATACAAACCCTTAACCCTAAAGGCTCGGCTACCATGTCTCCAGCCATTAATATTAATCATGTTTTAGTAGCGGTTTGGTTCAGCAGGAGTTTACCTATTGATTTCGTGCTCAATCGTAAAACTTCACCTATAAATGATGACAGATTTAACCAGTTATTGTGATATTCGCATATCGTTTTTAAAAAATATTAAAATATGTTCATTAATTATATATTAATAAGTACCTATGTCTTTAAAAAATTCAAAATTACCGAATTTACGAAAAAATTTACTTAAACAATATTATTGATTAAAAAAAAAACGAAGCAAAGGACTATAATCAAATTCTTCCTCTGCTATTAGTGTAGGGTAGAAAATGTTAAAACAAGTATTTTTAAAATAAAGCAATAAAATATTTTAGTCTTATGATGGCAAAAACTGCCCTATTCGATATGATAGTATTCCATACCTATATAACAAATTTTCCTTGTACAGCGCAAAATAAATACCTTATTAGGTATATCCAAAATACTTCCCGCGGTTTTAACAGCTCCATTTACATCATTGAAAAATATATTGTAAATAATTACCTCTTGAAAACACGGATAGGTACGTTTTTACAATATTTATTAGGCTTGGTTCGCCATAGGCCTTTGTTATTCATTCTACTTTGCATAACAAATATGTATTTCAGCATTTCCCCTACATATCCAATCAATTACCTACGACGGTATGGTGACGAAATACACATTAAAATGTATTTATAAGTATTCATTTTGTAATTGGATCCACCTTTTGTAGTGGGCTATTCTACTCTTCAGTGACTAACAGTCAATCCCTTACCTGTAGCACGTATTTTATTAAGACACTACATATAACCTGCTTCAAAGTTTATTTTTATCTATTTTTGCCGTCAAATTTTGATCCTCATTTCTCGTCCATGCAACCACAATGTACAACAAAGCGTGGTAAGGTTCAGCTAATAAAACATATAAATAGAAACAAACTGTACATAAGCGAATGATAGATAAATGTATACTTAATGGAAAGTTAACGGCAAAATGCTTGTGACAACGTTTATCTGTAGTTTATAAATGTCAAGCTATTAAAGTTTTTTTATATACTTAGGTATATAGATAATATAGAGTGTGAATATGCAATTTTGCCACTTACGGTGCATTAATAAGACTCGCAATTGCAAGTTCCTAACGCCGACCAGGTCAGCATAACGTCTAAATAACAACGAGATATGTATAGAATTTCAATGTCAATGTCTTGCACACAAATGTTTTGTGCGATACTTGCATTGGATGATTAGGGTCAATTTATATTGGAGCAGAGTGGAAACCTTTTTGCTCTTAAACTTTTTGCCAACGTCCTTTTCTGGCCTAGACATGCATTGATTTGAAGCATTTGGCGCTTGGACTATGCGTCAGTGCGATTTAATCCTTAGCATGAAAGTATAAACAAATAGATAAATCGTTCGTTTTCTTATCCAATCCAAATGTATTGTAACTACGCAGTTTTGTCAGTGATTTCATAACTACAAATAATATCACTCATAACAAAGCGTGCAAACGGGACCTTCGGTTTTGTCCTTGTCGGGACGCAGCTAAGTAAATTTTTAAAGATTCAAGTTGAACGTACGAACGTCAGATAAGCGTTCGAAACTCTGAAATTTATCTTTCGGCTCCTTGTCTAAAGGCTGGTATCTTATCTGCAGCGATAAAGTGCTGAACGATTCGCTTTCGGAAGGTACATACCTATACAACGAGGATGCGATGTAGTTTTCATATTACAATTCAATCATCTGCCAACATTTCTTTATTTCGGAACTATCAATTTGATGCGATTCAATAAAAAAAGTTTGATATATTACTTCATTCGATGACAGATTACTTTTAGGAAAATGTATTGGCGATAATGAGTAAAAACTTTAAAACATCGCCCAAAAGACGGTAAATAACACTGAGATACGTAAAATTTCGTAATTGGGCACCTAAATATGATATGCTGTGTATGATGTATGATTACTGTCAAATATGATGTCACTGCGTGATTCAATTTTGTATTTTCCTTCCTCCCACTGTAATTATTATGAGAAAGTGTAAACTCTGGCAGGGTTGCCAGTCCCATCAATTGCAGCGGGCGGGGCGTGGCGGATGGCGTGGATTGCGTCATGGAAGCAAAAAATAACACCGTTCTATTATTGGATGTCTATGTCTATCATCTATCTTCGAAACGATGCATTTATTCATTCCTATGTTGGTGTTGAGTTAAGTGTCGTAGGTAATTAAGAACAGCTGAAGTTAGGCGATGTTATTTTGGCAACAACTTATCATGAAAACATGCGGATTGTATTTGTTGATAAACGCGATAAAGTCACCGCTGTGAGTCGTGAGTCCGATTAAACATTTCTGTGTTATGATAACATTTTTTCTTTGTGTAGGGTTATTTTAGAAGTAAGGGGCTAAACTTTTCGCTGTAATTAACCCTAGAATGTAAACCTTTAGTCCTCGTTTCTTTCACTTATCTTTCGTAGGTACCTGGAAATTGTTGCATCTTTAGATCTTGCTCATAAAATCACTTCTCACGGTGAACATTTGCACTTGACATGCAAGGCAAGCGTTATCATATTCTGTTATCATTATCACTCGTCTGTAGACTGCAACGTGCACAAGTAGCTCAAGTACCTATTATTAAGTACGTATCTTGCCTACCAGTGTATCTTACTTGTGTGTTTCTGACGTGCATGTTTTTATATGATTCTTTATATTAGAGCCACAATTGTGAATCTGGGGCACCCATCTCTGACCATTCGTTGGCTATATAATAGAAGTCATATTTATGGAAATAATTATTTTGTTAGTGTCACTGCCTGTGAAGGAAAACATCGTGAGAAAACTTTCGCAGTTAAACTTGGGACATTTAAAACATTTTACTCGCTTTACCGTAATTACCGTTAAAGGAAAACATTATGGAGGAAACTTGTGTCCTCATTTTGTGGACACGACTACTTGAATGGAAACTCCAAACTAGAGATCACATGATAGTTCGGAAAAGCACAACGAAGATGCGATAAACCAAAATGCTAAGATTCTTCTTTTCCAACACACTGCCAACCAGGACTAGAATCCTCGCCAGCTAGAGATGAAGCCTTTACTTACCCAGTCATGATCCGTATGATCCACCCTGGATGCGCCCTCACTTCTGAAGGAGATACCAGTACCTACGTTGGGACAGTAGACAGTGTAAATGGAAACTTTTGTGTTTATAAAAACAGATTCTAATTGGATAGCATTAAGTCCCATTTTAAATATAATTTGGTGTCGTGCCAAAATTATTTCGAAAATGTGAGACGCTTTTTCTGTAAGTGGTGTTTGCCTCGGTTATTACCAGCAAGTATTCTTAAAGGTCGACAGCATCATCAATACAGTTCATTTTACCGTTGTGTTCAGCACGAGTCTCCTCACATTTGAGCCCCCT
Source organism: Craniophora ligustri (assembly GCA_905163465.1). NCBI lineage: Eukaryota > Metazoa > Arthropoda > Insecta > Lepidoptera > Noctuidae > Craniophora > Craniophora ligustri. Next base: position 3,580,339 of record LR990963.1, read on the forward strand.
TAAATGAGAGGAAACTAGCCTAATCCCTATTAGGCTATCGTCCACCACGGACCACGGTGATCACCTAAGGCGGGCTGGTAGACTTCTTCACACGTCAGAGAAAATTTCTCAGGCAGCAGGTTGTACCCTGTATGTATGTATGTTTTCGTTCACCGTTTGATCGGGTGATAAATACGTAGGTACGTAACCTCGAAAGATGCTGATGATGGAATGAACTCGAGACCTTTGACACAGTCTACTGGTCCATTAACCCATTAGGGGTATGACCAGTAGACTGTCGGGAGGTAAGGAGTTCATAAGTACTGATTGAGTTCACACTTTTCCAATAATAATATTATTATGTACCTATTGAAATAGGTATATCTAAGTCTAAGTATTCAATCAGTTATTTACATTGTTTTCAGTATCTATAATTGGTAATCAATTGTAGGTCACTTACCTCGAGACATTGATGCTACCTCCAACAGTATAAATACAAATATTTATTTGTAAACCCAAGATCATGGATTACAAAGTCTTTTTCTTTCTATCGCTTGATTAAAGAATGGGGTAAAACATCGTGAAGAAATTCTATGTAAATGCTACGGAATACACTCTAGCCCATTAATTTATGAAGAGACCTATGTCCAACAGAGCTGAAATGGGTCGATAGATAGTGATGATGTAATGCCATATTTTCTAATTGGATGCCCTCATACATGGTGAATTCATAATTTTGCGTTCCATTTCAGCTAATTACAAGTCTTGACCGCCCAAACAACGGCTTTCTAATTACATATGTAAATGCTTTCATGTACGAATTGAAGGGAACGTACCACCTACCTACATGTATGTACATATATTGCTCGGTTTTTATTAGCGCTCTGTGTAAATTGACGCGATAAACTCAATTAACTCGGCATACATTTCCTTTAGCGACGTGTAAGCGCACGAAAGAGATGGCGATACTTCTTTTAACTAAATGAAACTGGAATGTTTTTTTTAATTAGTGAAAAACTATTGAAACAATATTCTGAAGCGGATATTGCCGTTATCTACCTAAGCGACTCGTGATAATTAGAATCTGCGTAGGTACGATATAATGTGATGACGTCACACGACATAAATAAACCGTTTCACGCCACAGAGCAAGGGGTTTCCAATATAAATAGCCGGGATACATGGGTCAAAATATAGCCAAATTTAGCACGGCCGGATAATTTGTTAGTCGCCTTTTGTAAACATCGTGGTTGACGTAATAAACATTGGACGGCTTTCGGTTATACACCAGTGTATAACTAATATGTATACACTTTCATGTTCTTTTCCTTAATGAGTGGAATATAACGACGATGATAGGTTGAGAACCCAATACATACATATTTCATGAAATAATTCACCTTAAATATGTTACATACAAATTATGCTGAATAAGTACCTATATTGTGTTAAAACGGTTATATAAGGCCCTACACAACTATCTCTTGGCTATTAAAGAGTTGATAAGCCAAGAGAATTACACCCATAAAACCTTAAAATATTTGAAACGTGTGTTTTAATTATATTACTGATTTATTAATGTACACTGAATTACCCATTTTAATATTCATATCACGACTTACGTAAACGCTGGCCTGTTGTTAACAACAGAAAAGAAAAACAAATACATACGTTCGAAAATCAAATCGAAGGAGCGTGCAGTGTTGCCAAGTTTTACATAAGAGAATTAGCGATTTTTTTCTCACAAAGCGGCATTACGGCTGCATGACATTGTTGGTGTATTTTTATCCGGTTGTCTTCGTTGAGTGTTTGGCAGCAATTCAACGGTGCCTCAATGACGGTCCGGCGTCTATTCCTGGCTGACATTGCTCTTGGTGTTAGGCAAGGACAGTATGGCCGTGCTCTTGTGCTAACGTATTTGATGGACGATAATTTTATCTTCAGTTACTTGAGTGTGACGTGTGCACAAGATTTTATATGTTTACTTTCTTCATACGATTAGATCTTTCAGCAACGTGGTCGGTCGAGCTCGCCAAATTAAAATTGGCTAGGTTTTTTTGCTAATTGTATTTTAAGGTTATTTATAATACCGTAGTTAGGTAAGTATATATGAATAAAGTATTTACTTAATAATAGATTAGCAAATTTGTTTTTCATTTATTCAAGAACAACCATTTGGCTGGCAGATAGAGACACTTGACAGTGATGAAAATTAGCAATTTAAACCCGTTTAAAATCGAAAAATGGTATTCACCCACCCTCCTAAATTATTTAACGATCTATCCAATTACTCTTCATAACATGGGTTAGAGGAGAAAAAAAATCATCTGCACGGAGGAGGAGGAAGAGGAGGATTTTAAAATACTTTCAAAATTTTCTTTTAGCACTTTGTCGGTGCAATTAATATGAATAGTATTTTTAGGTCTATTTAGACGATGAGCAAGAAGAATAGGAGAGATTTTGTTGAAAACAGCCATTGATGTTCATTGATGTTCACCTGTTTGATTGCTTAGCTATAAATGTTTACTTTCAGCTGTGTAAGTTGAAGAACAGAAGAAATGCAGTTTGTGCAACGTGAAAGATACACACCTACACTCTTTAAGTATATTTATTTATGGTATGCTTTCTGAAACATGTTGTCAGGCGTTGCCAAGTTAAATAAATATTTTGGGAACGAGGACAAAACTGTGTGGTGCAACGTTTTTTAACAAAAAAAATAGGTTTTTATTATTGACACTTGTCAGACGATGGAACTTGGTAATAATTCTAATATTATATTTTTCAAAGTCATTATATTATACGCCATATATTATGTATTGCAGATTATATTTTACTATCGAGTGACTGAAGCTGATAGTAAATTGTAAATAACCTATTCGCATCCATAAAAAATCTTGAAGTATTATTGTCAGCATATATCGCAATGACTTACCTACTTTTTAAATCTGTACGCAACTGTTTGCAACAGTTTCCTTCAACCATTAACCACTTATGTCGGATTTATCCGTTTTAGTTTATTTTCAACGCTTTAGTTTATTTTCGCATCTATTCATATGTTCCATGTACTTATAGGCGAAGACCAATTTATACATGATGTAGGCCGAATTGGATATGAAAATACCTGTCAGATCCGACTTGGGCGGTTGAAGGGTTAAAATCGGCAACGTATTGTTTCGTTTGCGAATCATCAATGGAGTTTAGTTTCAATAAACCGTCATGTGAATACAGGCCCCGTAGGCGTCGAGCTAACGATCGGTCGGCCATAATTGGTGCAATATTACAATCTTTGATCCTGAATGTGTTATGTTCGCTTGTTGTTTCACGGTGGGTGTTCTTTAGGGTTATCAACCTTTTTCTCATTAAAACTATTTTTTTATCAACTAATTATATTATTAACTTAATATGACAGACATGGTGGTATGTCTGTCGATGTTGAAGGGTTAGGAAAAGGTTTACTAATCTTAGTGAGTGTACCTACTACAGCTACATTTCGCTGGCATGTTTTTAGGCCCCATGTAACAAGCTCAGGCTATTCAATAGGCTCGTCTAGCCTATTGAATTGAATTTAATGATTAAATGAATTATTAATTAAAAATATACTGTAATATGTATTACTGAAACTAAGAAATATTATGTGTAATTCCTGTCAGCCAGGATTATTAAACAGAAAATCGTTGAGTCAATGACGCCCGACGTGTCCCAGTCGAATGATTTAAACTGTCTTGGAACCCCCAACGAAATTTACCCATAAATTAAATTGTAGTTTGAAAACTATCAGCTTATAAAAATACAGTGTAATTATAATAATTATAAGTACTGTAATTTTATTATAACATATTCGATGTTGGTTTAATACAGATTTTCCTACTGGTCAGTCCAAGCTGATGCATTGTATGACCCTATTCCAAATATGGATATCACCAGTGGTCTGTAATACGTGCTTAGTAGGTAGGTACGTAATATTCTACGTATTAACCTAGGTCGTGTATCCAAATGGATTTTAATATTATAGGTATATACGGTTATCAATACTTCCTAATAAATAATACTTACTAAACTAATAAGTATTATAAATGCGAAAGTATGTCTATCTGTTTGTAACCTCTTCACGGGCAAAGGGTATGTATGCGAAATCGATAAATTTCTTTTAAGAGAGTTATAAATAAAAAATAAGCAGTTTGAAACTAGATAAAATTAATAATAATAATAATAATATTCCCTGACATTATTACACAGCGCCATCTAGTTCTGTGGTAAGCAGCGAGGCTTGTGTTACAGTTACTAGAAGGTTGATATACTACATAATTATATACTTTTTTTTTGTAAATACTTACTATACACAGATACATCAATGAATTGTTAATGGCACGCAGACGAAGTCGCGGGCAACAGCTAGTTATCTTTATTTTACAATACAAAACAAATGCTTCCTTTTGTGTAGTATTTTTTAAATATAATATTTAATTTGTCACCTGTCGTATACCATAAAACCGCCATAAAACTTGTAAATAAAACCTATGATATTTTTTTCTAACTTTAATGATTTAGTTACTGCAACGTTTTAGTCTACGTCTTCTCATTTTCATTTTTTTAATTGACTATGGTGATAGATTATAAATATGTGATAGAATTACTGACAGATTATGAAGGATGATACATGATTTTCTCTGACTCTTTTAAGTTTAAAATGTCCTTAGGATTTACTTAGATAACAGGTAAGTTCTTAGTTGGAATAAAATATAAGAAAACATATGAAATAATATTTTTATTTCTGCAATAACATCTTTTTAGGGAAACCTTTACAAGTGAATGTCTTAATTACCAGTTGGCGCAAGTGTTTCATAATCCTAACTGACGACTGAAAACTATCGAGAAAAAACCCCAAAACAAACTCAGAGAATCATGGTCTTTTTTAAAGTTCAGACAAAATAGTGACCAAAACGCGAATGTCACCGTGTGAGACTTGTTTGGAAGTTGCTGTGTGATGTTTGAAGAAAGCACCATAACCTTTAGGGTGTCCCTGCCGACAGCACGCGTACATACATCGTCAATACAGTGACGTTCATACATTCAACCCCGTTTCCGTTGTTTTAATCATTTGTCTTCATTCAACTTATCATACAAAAGTGTTTCGAAAGACATAAGTATCAATATTTAGAGTTTGACTTTATCTACACGTACCTATACTTATATGTATATTCGTATACATACGTGTAAGAATTGTGTGATAAGAAAAGTAACGCGAGGTGAGACAACAATTATTACATAATGTCAATGTTTTATGTAATATTATAATTACAAAGATGCTTGAATGATATCCCGTTGAATGAATTCAATATTTTCCTACAGTACAGGTAATTGTTATAAATTCTTATGATATCCTTTTATGATTCCTTTTTAAATATACGTAATATGTCGTCTGTATCGCCGGATAGTGAGGGGAAAAGTACTAATTAGGGATGTTATGGATATGATATTTCGGATCTGGATACGGATATGGATATAGGAATAAAATTATATCGGTTTCGGATACGGTTACGGATATGTAATTATTTCGAATTATCCGTTAGTTTCGGTTACGTGTACGATGAGATGAGATGAAGTTTCAGTGAAGTAGTGCCACCTCGTTTCCGGCAAAAATCTATATTTGTATCAACAAAGATATAATTACTGTTTGTTTTTCGGTCAAGTTTTCCGTTTTCCTTTCTTCTTTTGTCAATATAATATATTTTGTATTAATCTAGTAACAGCTGCTTACTTGGTGTTGGATGAATGACCTGGTTAAGGTCGCTGCAAATTGTTGGATGCGGGCGGCGTATAACCGGTCCTTGTAGGAATATGTGCGAGAAGCCTTTGTTCGGCAGTGAATGTCCTCTGGCCGATATGATGATGGCATTTTCTAATTATTGATAGATATATATTATAAGGATAATTGGTATTTAGATTAGTTAGCTTTAAACGGGAACGCAAATATATCCGGTCATTATGATACAGTGCCATCTAGTTCCGCGGTAAGCAACGAGCCTTATGTTATTGATATCGATTTTGGATGGTTATTACACTACATACTACATAGATATATTTTTTGTGTAAATACATACATATTATATACATCCATGACTAAAGTACCTACAAACGTCCGTGTTCATCACACAAACATTTGCCCCTATTGGGATTTGAAGCCGAGACGCTTATAAACAGAAGGAAATTTAAAATTAAATACCGCTTATATATACCTTATATACCGCTGCACTTATCGGGTCGTCAAATATACAAATAATTATGTAAAATTTGGGTCTTTTTTAGTAAAACAATAAAAAGTCGATAAAAAAAGTCCACAGGGCGTGAGGGGTGTTAAGGCGTCTGAAAGGCTAGCAGATGACCCCTTCAGTCGACAATTTCAATTTGGCACACGATGCACCAACCACTCTGTATATTGACACAAAGGTTTACTACGGAGTTCCTACTGCTAATTAGATTACCATACAATTATTCTGTTACGTTTATTAAATATAGACTATTTGTGTAAAATAGCCCGGACTATACAGGTTCAAAGGCATTTATTGACCTCTTCAACATCGTCTTTAAAGGTCAGGTGCATAGAGTTTATAAATGGCACGCACACCTGTGTAAAAGAAATGCCAATGCAAAATACAAAAGAGATGCCATTCATTATAAATTGCTATGACTGCCTCGTTCCTCGTTGGTTTAGTCTCTAGTGGTCGTACAGTGCGACTGCCGTTCAAGAAGTCTTGGCTTTGAGTTCCAAGTCAAGTAAGGTGTTATTGGGATTTTATATGAAATTCTCAGTAGCAGTTCGTAGTTTGGATTTGTGCCCACTTAATGGCAATAGGCTCGCCCCTATTACATGGGAACTAGATCATAAATCAAATCAAATCAAATCAAATCATTTATTTCAATTAGACCAATACAGGTACTTTTGAATAGTCGAATTAAATTGAATTTAGTTGCACGGTTCCAAAAGGTAGGTCTTATGGAGAAGAACCGGCAAGAAACTCCATAGATACTCTTTTAAATTAAATACAAAATTGTTGGTTTTCTTTTACAATGCTTTGTGTATGTAATATCAATATGAGACTGGTGCAGTTCGATATGAAAATAAAAGAAATAACTAAAACCAATTTAGGTTGCCATAACATGTATGAGCCGACCAGTCCCAACTGATAGCACCCTTTCACGAGCATGACGTGTGTATCGGCGTCTGTCTACTCAACCATGTTGTAGGGAATAAAAAGACCCGACACACAACGCCACCATCAGCAGGACATTTGAGTGAGCATGACTAGCCCAGAATGCCCGGCAACGGGTAGGCATTTTCACTAAAAAAAAAAAAACAACAACATCAAAGCCAACATCACTCATATTTTACAAGTTATTTTACTACTCAGTAACTATTATAGTATTTATAGTTAATATATAATAAATTAAATTAATAAATAATTAATAAATAATAATACCTCTTTCTAACCCTTTGAGGACGGCAGACGTGATGGTCTGAAGGTGTGATGGATTGCTAGAAGCTGTGATGGCTTAGTGGCATGAACAGTGGCCTAGTGGTTTTTGGACCACTGACTTTTCGGATGTTATGTGTGTATGTATCACATGCTCTAACGGTGATATAAGCATTGTGAGGAAACCTGCATGCTTGAGAGGCTTTCTCGATGGCGTGTGAAGTCTGCCAACAGCACACTAGGTTAGCGTGGTGGACTAGAGCCTAATCCCTGTCAAATGAGAGGAGTGCCCAGCAGTGGGACAATAATTGGGTTGATGATGACACAATTGCTTGGAAGAAGAAGCGACCTTTTTAAGGCCATATATAAAAATATTGGTCACTTAATTTGCGCTTCAGTACTTAGAGGCTTGCAAGCTCTGTAAATTATGAAAGGTTAACCAATTCACCGCTAAAATACATTTTCGGTTAAATAAGAATATTGTAAAAGTACTATCCTCATATGCTGTCGATTTCATATGCATGAAATTTTACGTGGAAATAGTTTTACCTCGGAAATCAACCCTTAAAAGGGTAAAAAGGGCGGTGATATAGGGATTCAATAATTTCTTAAATACTAATTCCATGCGGACGAAGTCAAAAGCTAGTACGAAATATATGCAGCTTGGAAAAATTGTACTAGGGGTACATAACCCATTAATGTCTTTTGTTATGTTTGTATCAACATAAATTTATATATCTACGTATGCTCGTCCCGTCGCGTTTTCGTCTTCTGGACACGATATTACTATATTATGCTAGTCATGCCAAGTAATTTGGTTTAAAAGTAAAGATGGCGCCGTTTTTAGGGTTCCGTAGCCAAAGGGTGCTAATGCTAACGGGACCCTGTTACCAAGCCTTCGCAGTCCGTCCCTCCTTTTGTCAGTCATCAGACTGTATCTCATGAACTGCGATAGCTTGACAGTCGAAATTTTTTACAGATTATGTTTTTCTGTTGCGGCTATTACAACAAATACTAAAAATAGAAACAAAATAAATATTGAAGAGGGTTTCTAATATGTATAACATACGTGATTTTTTTGCCGTTTTTTACTCTGTATTAATAACAGCGACAGGTATAGCCAGTATATGGTAAAGAACCCTACGTGCGCGACTCCAACTCGCACTTGGCCGGATTTTGAGACAACACTCGCGTTGTAATGTGATTTATCAGATGAAACTAACATCGTGAGGATTAGTGGACGGAAAGAGGATGATACAGTAAATAGATTTGATGTACCTAGGTCCAGTAAAACATAGGAATTACCTACGACGACGAGACGACGGTAAGTCTTCCAGTAAAACAAATGATTTACCTACTGATTGTTATACGGTGGAAGTCGGTAATGTATTGCGATTTTCGTTAATTTCGAACTTTCAGACACAAGGAAATGTTAAAAATAATATTAAAATATTAATGTCTTGGATGGCAACCGCTAACAGGAAGATGCAGCGTGGGTTGGCCCCCGGCCAGGTGGACTGACCACCTGGTAAAGGCCGCTGGACCGCTGGACCGATGATGCGGACCGCTTCCCATCAGGCTGGTCGTCGTGGAAATCGTGAAAATGTAGAGGAAAGCCTTGAGCCCGACCAATGGATTATTTTTGGTTATTTTCTTTAAACATTCTGAAATAGCAGACTGAACTGAGATTGTTCAGCGGAACCTCCTATTGTTCACATCAAAAATGTTCTGTGAACGGCATCGTCATCATTTTTGCTGGCGATGAAAGAAGTGGCCTTCAGCAGAAATGAACAAGCTTAGCCATAATGACTGTAAGACCCGTCATGAAGCTTTAAAGAAAAGTTTACATTAGCGTCTGTCAATTATAGTACTATATTTTTGAAAGAAACATCAATATTTAAGATAAATTAAATTATCATTTACAATTATGTAATTTTATAACACATTGACTTCAACACTCGACAACTTCAAAGCGGATTACAGTAATCTTTTTATAAATTTATTTTTATATTCATCTTTATCCGACGACGTATGACATCATTTATATAAAAAAAATCTTTACTTATCTAAATATTTTGTTTATATTTTCCCCGTGGATCAATGATAGTCTGGAAGTATTAGTCCAGACATAAATAATACAAATAGAAGTTTTATTTTCCAGTCCATTAAAACGACCGTCAAAATCTCTTTAATCTTTTTCCCCGCAGTATCAACTTTTAAACGGGTAAGTTTAGCCCGCCCAGATGTTTCCGCTTACTCTATAAATAAACAAATAGTGAAAGAATAAAACTATATACAACATATACCATCGACATATGAATATGAAAAATATGCATAAAATACCATCACGCCTGTCGTCCCCGAAGGGTTAGGCAGAGGTGTACTAATGTACACCCACGTTTCGCCGGTATGTTTTAGGTCCCCGAGTCTATTGCTATCCAACCGGGCATGAATCCAAGCTCCGAACTGCTACTGAGAATTTCATAGAAAAATGGGAATCGAATCCAATATTTTTTGCTGGTCTTTAGGGTGGATAGACCAACGAGGCAGTTGAGGAGTTTCGGTAGATATTATGACGTTCTTCATATCTATATATCGCGAGAATCAAACTCCTGCTATTTCACCAGTTCTAGAATCAGTCTCTGCCGGAATGGGATGACTGACGTCTTATGTTGGTCTTAACCCTCTATGCCACTCCATCAAAGACATAACGTAACATATCATCGTCCCCAAAAGGGTAAGGCAGAGGTGTACGTACGTACACCCACATTTCGCCGGCATAATTATCTTAGGTGCCATGTAATAGGCGATTTCGAGAACAACCTAATAACACTGCTTGACCTGGGAATCGGACCCGTGACCTCTTGCTCAGAAGGCTAGACTAACGAGGCAGGTTTACCGGACGTATATATAAAGACGATAATTTCTTATATTCCTCATAATTTAAGAAAACATGAAGATACGGACAGCTGTCCGCGTCTGTAAATATCTCGTCCGCTGGAACAATGCCGAGACGGGCTTCCGCGTTGCAATATATCTCAAATGTGCGGACTCGGCGAGCCGGACTTATCAAATGTTATTTTGTGTTAAATTATCTGTTTCACCTTGGTTTATGAGTTCTATGTTCTATTATACAATACGAGAAAGAGAGGGAAAGAGAGAGATAGACACACAAATACATGTATAAAAGGAAATAGGAGCTAAGATATGTGTGATCATTGGCGTATCTAGGATCATTTTTGACCTCTGTCAGGTCAAAAATGATCCTAGATACGCCATGGTCGATTTTCACATCTATCATAGAATTTCTAATCGGTAGCCCAGCATCCTGGGGTGGGCACGGTTTGATAGTAGTTTAGTTTGATATTTATTTCATACCAAATGTTTCAAACAAATATCCAGAAAAAAAAACAACCGAAACTCAATTTGAATCTCATTTTGGTTAGCTTGGGCCAGAGCTATTCAACAGCGACATTGTTTTATGATCAGAATTCACCATCTCATTAATTTCCCCTAGTATAGTTACCTGAGATCTGAGAAAATCTAGAATGGAAAACAAGGTGAGTTACTATTGTTTGCAGTAGATAATGATATGAAAAAAGTAATGTAACCACATTACACAAGCGTAACCAATGAGTAACACCATAAATAGGTATGGCATCAGTTGTCTGAGTTTGTATTTCTCGACGAGTAGTACAATTTAGGGGTCTTCAAGGCACGAGTGAATAGGTATCTTCTAGGTAAGCTTGCTTCATCTTAGTCTACATCGTCACTTGCCCATCAGGTTAGATTGTAGGTTAACGCTAAGGAAACATCGTTAGGAACTTGCGACTCGTACTAGGCTAGCGTGCTGGACTATAGTCTAATTCCTCTCAAATGATATGAGACCTAGCAGTGGGACAACAAACGGGTTTATGATGATAATTATATATATGTGAGAACAACCGTTTTTCAAGGAATATCAGTTCATGAAATCACATGACATTGAATGCCTACCGACTATTTGTATTCGGTATTTGGCAGAGTTGACCCCGACTGCACCGCTACACGGGTGTTTCGATAACACGTGTCCATCGCCCTGATCCCGAAAATCGACTAACTTAGAGAACGGGCTGTCAAATTACGGTCAAATTTAGTTTCAGTCAAATAGTCGGTAGTGAAACGATATCCCCTTCCTTCCCAGACACCAAATTGTCTATAATCGTTTGGCTCAATAAAAATAGTTCTCTAAAATGGGGTTAATAGGGATGCGCTGGTTGACTGTTCTGAATATAGATATCTTATTTATTCGTTGCTCTCTACTTTAGTTGTTTATATGGACTGAAAATTACGTTAATGGTATAAAAATACTACATCTTCTATCATGAAGAAATAATATATTCAATGAAAATATTTGTTTAACAATTTTTCTCTATCTTTGTCGCGCAAAATGGAGACTTTACTAAGGACAGTCATCTAAGATGTCAATAAATAAGAGCTGACTCTATTTTGTCTGCAGTTTTTTAAACTAAAATTAAAACCTCGATGAGTGAAATTTAAATTATAAATAAATGAGCAAAAATTGTATATTTTTTTTTTCCAAAATGTTGATAAATCCTGCCAGGGTAAAGAGTCGATCTTCCAACCTGTTTGGTCAGTTAAAACTTTGTACACGGTCCTGACTTTTTATTTTGACCTTTAGTTAGGAAATAAGTTATGCAATATTACGGAGAATCCTCTAAGGAAAAAAGGGCTTAATAAAATTGTGGAAGGGACAGATATGGCTTGAAAGGAAACTCGCGAAGAGGGTCGCGGTTGATGTAAGAAATAAATTGCTGCATAAGTGTTCCTTTGCCTCCATTTTATTTAATCCAGTTTGATTGTATGAAGATTTCTTTTTAATAGTCTGTCGAAGTTTGTTTGTTTGAGGTTTTGCTATGAAGGTGAAACGTCCTTCTTTACTGATACTCGTTTCCTGAAAAAAAAACACATGTTAATGTTTTGATATATTGACACAAAATATGTATATGTACCTACCTATTCTCTAATTAGAGTAAAAAATCTTAAATTAAATGTTTGTTTAAAAATTGTATCTCCATCATCATTATAGTTCCAATGCTGGGCACGGGTCTCCTCTTGAGAGGGGTTAGGCTATAGTCCACCAAGCTAGCCTACTGCGAGTAGGCAGACCTCACATGCCATCAAGAAAATCTCTCAAGCATGTAGGTTTTCTCACGATGTTTTCCTTCACCGTTTGAGTTTTGTCTTTACCGAATTGTATTTCATTAATACTTTTATTGTTCCACTGCAGAGCCTATTCTTTCTGAAGAAGGATTCTCAGCTTCAAGACTCAGCAAACTGATCACTAAGCCATAGAGCAGCTTGGTTAAAATGTATGTATGTTAATTTAATTCTAAATATTGTGTTAGTTATAATCGAAATATAGATTTATTATTAGCGCACAATTCTTATGTTTATTATAAACACGTATTTTGATTAGATATTTTCATAGAAAATATCATTGACGCACAGTTACACGCACGTCTGAAAAACATACATATTTTCAGTTTTCATTGACTAAAAGATTAAGGTGCCGAGTATCTTAATAATTATGACATCATTAACAAAAATCCAACATCTATCTGCCTATAACCATGGATGTTGTAAGGGAGCCAATACTCCAATAGGTACTTCGGGATAAAAATGATACCGCGATAAATACCGTAAAAAGTAATTTTATTTCCATGTCAGTTAACAATAAGGCATTTGTAGGCACTTGACTATAACAGATAGTAAACAGATAGTATTTGTAATCAGAGACTTTTTATGAAAATAATTCCTATTAAAGGCGTTAGTAAAACCCCTTAAAATACATTGAATTATGAAGATTGGAGACAAAAAGTAAGACTTAAACTTACATAAACATCGCATATTTTTCATAAAAACTAAAATTTACATTTTCGTTGACGTCTGTGGAGTATAATTTGCATGTGTATGTGTGGGATGGTATTTATTTATTTATTTAACTGAGGTTTGCCAGCAGTTGTTACAGATACAATAACAATAGGGATGTACAAGCATTTGTGTCTCATATCTAACCACATAAAAATTCTCTATCAACATTTGTTACTTAATTTTAAAGATACGTGACTGAACTTAAATCCTTATATTAAATAATAATTAAAATTGTATTTCTAAAATATTAATAGTAACTATTATTTAAATAAATGTATATATGTACCTATGTATTAGATAAATGTATATATACATGTACATATACATATTATATCCTTATGTGACTCAACATGCTTATTCAACGGGAACAAGCTCCGTTCGTCACCAGACAAGTACGTGACCATCCGACCATCAGCAGTTCCAAAGGATTTTGTCCTGTTATTGGCTGATATGAAACATTATGTGGTGAATAAAATGTTTTCCTTCACTTTTTTAAGTAAATGTGGCGAAATGTTTAAAGGCAATAGGTTACTATAGGCCCCATACATTTATTAAAGGCAATAAATGTATGGGGCCGTTTTTATGCAGTCTAAGTATCTTTTTTTTTTATGTCATAAGGGTGGCAAACAAGCATACTGCCCGCCTGATTGTATGCCGTTACCATAGCCTATAGATAGACGTTTGCAACACCAGAGGTTTCGCTCGCGCGTTGCCTACTGTAGAAACCGTCTAGGTTTCATAAAATAAGGGAGTTACTAAACCGACAATCAATGGAATTCCCGTGCTGTCAGAATAGTCACTCCACCAACGGGCTCTGGTAACCTTACTCACTCGCAGAAACACAACTTTTGTTATTTCACTGCGGTCTTCTGTATTTAGGCTAGTTTATATGTAAACGCTTGACACAAAAACATTGGCTTCCACCGTGATTCATATTCGGGACGCTTACCACACACAATGCCGTATTAAAGTAACTGGTTGCCATAACCAATCTTGGGTGGTGGGCTTAAAAAAAAGCTCATCCCACATACATCATTACCAAAACATTTCCAGCTAAGCCCAGTGGTCTTGTAATGCTTTGCAAGACCTACTGAAGTAATTTAAATTTGGAAAGGTATTTAAATTATGATTCCAATTTATTCTGTTCTGTATAAGGAATGATTATCCAAAAACTATTATCCTGTTCTTCCTTGGGACTCAAATTATAACCATACATATTTTTATATAAATCGGTTACTCTGCACAAACAAAAAAAACACTTTCATTTCATCATTATTAAGCGTAAAAAAACTGAATAAACGATATTAATATCAATACTTAATCAGAACAATAATTAATAGTAGTTTAACCAGAAACAGATAACAATGATTATAAAAGTTTGTAATTAAATATTAATAAAACAATAATTATTCTGTGGTTAGTACAGCAAGGTCGTCGTACTATTCATCGAATCTGTCTGTCATTAATTCATTCGTTCACTTTGTCGTTCATTCGATTATACAGCTCATGCGTTATTTCGTTCATTAATTTCTGGGTTTATTTTACGAGGAAAATTTGTTTTTTAAATTTGCCCCCGACTCGATTGCCGTTGTATCTCAGGGCTTAGTTTCTGCAAAGGGGTCTATTAGGTAGGTATATGTATAAATAATAAATATGTCTGGACACTACGACACAGCGCGATCTACTTCGAAGATAAGCATTGAGGCTTACGTTATGGATACTAAACGGTTGATACACTACATAGTATTTGTAAAAAGGTACTTACATAAATATTACACATAAAAATATCTATGACTCAGGCGCAAATATATAAGCTCATCACATAAACATTTGCCCCTACCAGGATTGGAACGCAGCACCCTTACCATAAAGGCAGTCTTTAATAACCATTGCGCTAAAATTGTTTAATAAAATGACAATAGTTTTATGTATTTCATCGATATCTATTACTGATTATAAAAGTGATGTAAGCTATTTTTCTTAATATTTTATTATAGGCGTTCACTCCTCCATTTAATTCCACACGCACGGACTTTCTTATCCGACTATTTTCGTAATTGGAACAATAACTGTTGTCGCGTGATCATTAATTGCTATTTTTTTTAAGAGTAATATTCCATTTGAACGGTATGTAGGCGAGAGCTGTTAACATTTAGGACGAGTATATATTTTAAATAAAGAACGAAAGAACAAATATTTACCAAGATTTTCGTTTAGTTTATGGGTCGCCCGCTTCTTGATGAGACCAAGGAGGTTTGAAATAATAGAGCGGGGAAGAAATCCTGAGATTCATTTTTCAAAAACATGCACGACTTCAGCAAAATTTTGACGGTAAGGTTTGGTATAAAGAGGCTTAATTATAGCTAAAAGTAAAATATTTATTAGATAAGAGTAAAAATCCTTCCAGCCAAATATATGTACATATAATGTAGTTTTCTATTGCACCTTTATCCAGCAAGAGAAAGGCATACAAAGGTACTAGTGATAGGACTGCTTAAAAAATGCTGATGCAAAACCTGTACATAGATAATACCTACACATTATTAATTCCTCGAAATATTTGCTTTCTATAATAATTATATTCTAGTTATTGCACGTTTACAATACACTAGTACACGTGACAAAGTCACGAAATCCTAATATATCTAGCGTTTGAATATGGAACATTATTTTAAGGTAACCTACACGTAAATAATTATACCGTCAAATTTTGAAATAAAACCTTTAAAAAATAAATATATGTATAAATTGTAAATATAAATATATAAATTGTATATTTTTACTTTATATTCTAAAGTTTTAAACGGTATCCATAATTTTGTAAACATATCGGTATCGATAAATTTGTACCTACTTAGTAAAGTAAGAATATTTTTTTGTAAATTTATATTTCATTGCTTGTCAAACGAATACTTGAAAATAGCAATGGTAAATGATAGTCAGAGACGAGCAAACCCAATAATTAGGTACCTACTTAGTATCGTCATACTACCCAGTTATTGGGTGTGTGGACGTCTGATAGAGAGATACACTTCCGCATTTATAATATTATATAGTATATATGTAGTATAGAATAGTATATAGAAGGGATATTGCTTTTTCAATCTGTTATGATAATCTAAGCCGTCGCACTATTTTTTTCTGACGTACGTTGTCCGCCATCACTGACGCGAGTTTAAGCAAACGACAGAAACGATTTAGGCAGTGTTCACATAGCAGACTCTTAAAGCTTTTCTAACGTTCATATGCAATGTCCAGTCACAAAAACTCACGCGAGTCAATGAAAGAGGTCAACAAAAGACAACTGTGTAAGGAAAACGCGCGTTTGATGATCCGCCACCTGAACGTAGCTTTACAACAAACTATTATATGTATATTATACCTACCTATTATTCATAGAAATGATTATGACTAATTACTTTGAACCGCAAATAGTTTATATTTTACGTTGTACTTGACGAATTATATTTTAGGAGTTGAGTGAGGCCACGCGTGCCGTTGCTGGTTATAAATCTTTACGATAATAAAACAATAACAATGCATTCCGCGGTTATTACAAACTTGTACCGAGCGAACGGGTACAAAATAATATCTACGTATAGTCGGTCTCGGGGCTCGTGGTTCGTGGCTAACCAATAACCTATTAATAAATATATTAAAAGGCCTACTAATAAAAATATTAAAAGGCCGGCAACGCATTTGCACGTCCCCTGGTGTTGCGGATGTCCATGGGCGGCGGTAATCACTTACCATCAGGTGAGCCTCCTGCCCGTTTGCCCCCTTATTTCCATAAAAAAAAAAAAAAAACCACGTAAATCAATCGATTTGTGAAGCTGCGCTTGCCATGATCATTCTTTTTTTTTCGAGGGGCAAACGACCAAACGGCTCACCTGATGGTAAGTGATCACCTCCGCTCACGGACATTTGCAACGACAGAAGGCTTCCATATACGTTGCTGCCATTGCAGAAAACGTTCAGGTTTCTTAAAATAGCAAATTAATAAACTGATAGCAAACGGAATGCCTATGCTGGCAGAAGAGTCACTCCCCCCCAACGAGCTCTGGTAACCTTACTCACTCGTAGAAATACAACTATTGTTGATTCACTGCGGTCTTCTGTAAGGCGGAGGTACTTCCCCAGTCCGTCTATGGTATGGTATGGTATTAATAGTCACATATAGGTATTTCTTACCCTACTCATTATGTGCCCATATCAACAAGAATTCCCTTTAAAATGGTCTATCATTGCCACCCATTTTTAATACATTCGTTACTTATCTTATCGATTCTAGTCATTTTACAAACCACCAAGTTATTTTCTTCTCCGCTGCATGTAATCTTCTTTCTTCCTTCTTAAGTTTAAGCAACTCTCTCTCTCTTTTAATTTCTTAACAACCTATTTACCGTCTCATTTCAGAGCACGGGATTTAGGGTAGCCTAATCCGTCTCGCGATAGGCCAGCATGTTAGACTATAGAGACTAACACGCTTGCCTATCGCGGGTTGGGAGACTTCATACGCTACCAAGAAAATCTCTCAGGGATATAGGTTTCTTCATGATGAGAATCGAGGAAACCCTACGATGTTTTTCTAGACCGTTTGGTGCACTGGTCCCATCACTGAAATGCGGCATAAACAAATGATGTCTTTGAAATGGCACTACTTTTGCAGATTTTATCGCGGTTTATTGATATTACTAATCTCGACGTTTCAACTTTCAAATCCTTTAGTGCATTCATAGTGGATAGGTTGGTAGAACGATCAATAGACGTTCATATTAGTTATAGTAATGATAGTATTTGGTGAACAATCCACCTTTTACTCCGTGCCGTGACTTCGTTTGTTCTAAAAATATCGAAACAATCCGGATACATAGTCCAGACATCTATAGATCTAAATGTGTCCATCTTAAAGGTAGAGAGCTATTCACGGATACACATATAGACAGATGTCGCGTTAGATAAATGAAGATTAATTAATTGAGAGTAGGAAGTCGCAATGTCGTTGATTTATACAAGATGGAATTATAAGAAAATTATAATTTGAGGTTAAACGACGGCTAATTTATATTCAAAGTTATTTTTTGTAGTCTCATATCGGAGTCTGGTCTATCCAGACGAATTACATTCGCAATTTACTTTGCATTATACCCATAGCATCTGAAGATCAGGTCAAAATCAAAATATGTAGTTGCAAACAAATTAATTTCTTCTTCTTTTTTTCAAAAAAGGATATCTTGACTGCAGTTTGATTTGATCTTCAACGGAGCATGCCCGAATGGTCTGTAACAGAAAGACTAAGTAAAAAACACGTGTTTGCTCAAACATTTGCTCAAAAGTTTGGAACAGCACAGTCAACCAATATTGGTACAGCTATTAGTGCATTTGTACACGAGTATGGAATCGGCTTTATGAGACACATTACATTACCATATAAACAAACAATATACGAAAAACAATATTGGGCAGAACGTGCGACCTAGATTCCCTCAGGATGCCATAACGTTTCTGCCAGATACCGCCTGATAGTCTCATCTAATATAATCTAATTTGCTCGCTCCAATTTCTGATTGTATCTTATTGCTGTTGATGTATGGTTAGGACGTAATCGGGATCATTCGTGATGTTTTCTCCCAAAAGAATGAACAATAAGAAGATAAGGCTCGCGTGATTAGAATGTTCTCAAAGAATCCCATATAAAAATGTTTTTTTGGGGCACAAGTTGTCTTTCGTTTATGTTTCATATCACTGGCCGGCTCAAGGAAAAAATATTGAACATTACATAGCAAATTTTTTGTCGTTAAGGGAAAGGTTCTAAGTTTTTTTTATAAGACTGCCCCGGTCCTGGTGTTTCTCCTGTGTTGTAGGTGCAAAACACAAATATTCAAAATGCACCAACACCCTCATGGCACACTTATTAAATTTTTTCAGGTGGGGATCGAACCCGCGAAATGCACCACTAAAGCCGATCACTCGACCACAGCACCAACCGTGCCATCTGGGTTGATGAGAGGTGACACAATACACTAACTCCGTTATAAAATTCTTAAAAAGTTATCCTTTAACTGGTTAGTGATTGTAGTGGTTGCATTAACCATAAATAACAATCTATGTACGTTAACTGAAGGTAGCCGACCAGCAGCTTAATTGAAAAAGTTTCTCAACCATAACCGCTTTCAGCCAGGTCTGATATTAAACTCATCCTCTCGGATCTTAAAATCGATACTTATACATTATCTTTGATCGATTTGTTTTCAAGTTTGTGACATTCGATTTCTGTTCCGTAGTTTGATGGCTTTTATTGTGTTTCATCTGAGTTTAGTGATATTGGTTGGTTTGGAGCTCGAATAAGATTTCCGAGCAAAAGCAAGGTTAGTATCAATATTTTATGGTTCATAAAATGATGAAATTCTTTTATGAAACCGTATGGGGACTTATCCACAAAAATAAATCATCTTTGAAATGGAAACAACGGTTTTTTGTCGTTCAGTTTACAAATTCCTTATTCCAACTCCTTGGAGTCCAAGATCTGATACCAATTTCAATACCAACATGAACCTTTTTGATGGAGAACTACTGTTGAAAAATAAGAAAATATCTGTAACTGTCTTGGATACTAAGGTCCTTATATACGGCAATTTGAGATCCATTAAATTTTATAAAGAAAGAAAAATTCAACCTCAGGCGGGACTCGAACACGCGTCTTCTGGATTGGTACTCCAGACGCTCTGCCAACTGAGCCACCGAAGTATCCGCCTGATGTGTTGAATTTTTCCTTCTTTATGTTACTTATGTCATTACGGTGACATAGTAATATCGATTGGACAATTCTGCCCAACCCAGAATACTCCCTTTACAGCGAGTAGATTCCGGATGATATTGAATTACCTTTTATAAAATCTTTTTGTATTTTTTAGCTTATTTCAAGCTAAGATTATTAAATTTTATAAAGAAAGAAAAATTCAACCTCAGGCGGGACTCGAACCCGCGTCTTCTGGATCTCCAGACGCTCTGCCAACTGAGCCACCGAGGTATCCGCCTGAGGTTGAATTTTTCTTTCTTTATAAAATTTAATAATCTTAGCTTGAAATAAGCTAAAAAATACAAAAAGATTTTAATTTGAGATCCATTTCAAAGTACACTTTATTTACGTAATTATAGCGTTAAATTTACCACGTAAGACAAACTTAATACCTAATGGCTTTCTCCACCAATTAAACACTATCTACATTTAGCTCAGCGAAAATAGCCAGCAATTTTGCCTAAACTTTCTAGTATATACAATGCATTCTGTATTGATTTTGTTTCAGATCTGGAGAACTCGCAAATTGCCACAAGCTTGCTGAAACGATGAGCCGAAAATAAAGAGGGGTTCTTTTTAAATGCTTACTTTAAACTTCTGCTCAACGAATACACAATCAATACGTTGTTTGAAAGTATTGTAGTTGTTTGAACTTCCCGTTTGAAATTTCTCTTCCGTAGTAAGGATTTTGAGACCGAATTCCGGTGGACGCAAAGTCACGTACGTTTTAAAAAAATATATGTAGATATACTGTCTATAGAGACTATATTTCTGTACAAAAACTAAATGTCATATTATTTTTTTAAATGATTTATTATTCTTAAAATATGGGATCTATAGGTCCCACGGCAGGGCAAAGACATCCGCACTCTTCTACCGCTTCTCTCTGCCTCTGGCTGTTAGGAACCAATCCTTATTGAAGGAGTTTAGCTTCCGCCATCTTTGTATGGGCCTGCCGCGTTTCTTTTAACCATTAAGTGGGACCCACTCGGTTGAGTTTGATCTATTAGTCGTGCGGCATGCAGCACATATATCTAAAAAATTATAATGTTTTATTACCTACGTAAATTTCACAACTATAGTAATAAAACTCTTAGAATTTATTTGTATTTTGACAGCTGTCACATTCATCTGAAATGCCAGCGATCATCTATAGGATTGTGGTGACAGGCGTAGAGTGACCACGCTGTCATCATCATCAACATCATCAATCCATTATTGTCCCACTGCTGGGCACGGGTCTCCTCTATGGTCCACCACGCTAGTCTACTGCGGGTTCGCAGACTTCACACGCTACCGAGAAAATTTCTCAAGCATGCAGATTTCGTCACGATGTTTTCACCGTTTGAGCATGTGATAAATACGCACCTAACTTCCGAAAAGTTAGTTGTGCGTGCCCGGGTTTGAACTTGCCTAGTTGTGTGTCCATTGGTCACAAAACTAGGCTACCACAGGTATAGTCTTTCTATAGTATACTTATATCTGTAGTTATACTTGGTATAAACAATACTTGACTTACACGAGTTACACATAATAAACGAATAAACGTAATACATTATATGTAGGTGCGTATCTAAATCTATTGTTCGGTATTTCCATCAATTGACTTTTACGATCTGAAGCGAGACGGTACGACTGTACGCAAGAAATACGCCTACATTATGTGCAGATAATGTAGAAAAAATAGTCTGACAAGGGTTTTGCTTCATCCATTTTTTATCTTTAGGTATACGTAAAATTTTTATCTTTATTCGTGTATCCCAAAATTTCGTGACACGGTGTTTGCCCGGAATGCCTTTTGAAACTAATGAACTGATTTCAATTAAACATTGCAACTGTGTGTAGTTTCGTCCAACTTGAAACTTATTGAGATTGGATAGTTTTTATACCAATTTATAATCACAATTTTATTTCAAATAGCTTATACTCGCGACTTCGTCTGCGTAAAATTAGTAATTCTTTCCGCATACTAACTGCTACCCCATTTTTCTCCCTTTTGAGGTTGATTTCCGGGATAGGAACTATCCTATGTCATTCCCCGACAGTCAAACTATCTCCATACCAAATTTCATCTAAATCGGTTTATATATATATATGATCCAGGCCGATTTCGACCACAGCGACTTAGATCTGACTATTGAGGACATCGCTGGTGTGCCCTCAGGTGACTGATATAACCAATATTTGCCGTGAAAGTGCGTCCACATTCACGGCAAGTCAGCACCCCTCCGATGTAATTATATAGAATGGCCGCAGGTGGTCGGGCCTTAAGCTCGTCTCGTTTGGCATCGAGCTCCTCTTTACGTCGCCTTTCAAACGCAAACACCTTAGTGCTCACGGTGTGCCTCCACATTGACCGGTCTGCTGCCATTGCCTCCCATTGTGACGTCTCTAGGTCACACCGCTTCATGTGGCGCTTAAGCACATCTTTGTACCGTAGGAGTTGGCCGCCTTGTTTCCGCTTGCCATCCTGCAGTTCTAAGTAAAAGATGCGCTTCGCCACTCTGTCGTCAGACATTCGGGAGACATGGCCAGCCCACCGCAATTGGCGCCGCATTATATAGGCCTCTATTCCACCGACATTAGCTCGCCGTAGTACTTCCGTGTTACGAACACGGTCCGACCAATGGATGTTCATAATGTCTCGTAGGCATTTCAGATGGAATCTATCTAATGTGCGAATGTGCTTGCGGTATAGACACCATGTCTCGGAGGCATATAAAAGATTTGGCAGTACTATTGCCATGTACACAGCGATTTTTGTATGGCGCTTAATGTCATGCGAGCGGAACACCTTGGCACGAAGTCTACCAAAGGCCGAAGCAGCTGCTCCAATTCTGCTGTTGACTTCGTTATCAAGGAGGCACCTGGATGTTATAGTGCTGCCCAGATATTTGAATTTGTCTACCTGCCTTAGCGAGACGTCACCGAGTTTAATGTCGACTGGGCCACTGTTCAGTGTATCAAGAGCCATGACTTCGGTCTTCTTCACACTGATCTTAAGGTCAAATCTGCGACACGACTCATCAAGACTCGACATAAGTCTCTGTAAACCCTCTGGGGATTCCGCCGCAAAGCACAAGTCATCTGCATACATCATTTCAGTGATAGTGACGTGGGACACTTTGGTGTGAGCTTTAAGTCTAGTTAAGTTGAAGATACCGCCGCCATTGATACGAAAACGGATGCGAATACCCTCGGATAAAGTCTGCGAGGCATCCCGAACTGCTACTGCAAAGTACAGAGCGAACAGAGTTGGAGCGAGTACGCAGCCTAGCTTTACGCCGCAGCTCACAGAAAAGAACTCTGAATCTTCGCCCTGCACACTAACACAACAACGCATGTCATCATGCAGGAGTCGGATCATTCTTACAAACTTGTCCGTGCATCCAAGTTTTGTCAATACCACCCATAAGGCTTCTCGAGGCACACAGTCGAAAGCTTTTTCTAAGTCAACAAAACAAAGGTACAAAGGTTGACCCTGCTCTCGACTCTTCTCTAGGAGTTGGCGGACAGAGATGGCCTCACATGTGCCTCGATTTGGCCGGAAGCCAAATTGGGTTTCAGGCAGAATGTCTTCAGATAAGGTCATCAAGCGGTTTAGTAAAATTCGCGCAAAAACTTTTCCTGGAGAAGTCAGGAGGGAGATTCCCCTATAAGAATTGCAGTCGGATTTATCACCTTTGTTCTTGTAAAGAGAGCAAATACGAGAGACTTGAAAGTCATCAGGTACTCGCTCTTCATGCCACATCTGAACAAAGAGCTTCCAGATGGTTTCGTGCAATTCCACACCCCCATACTTCAACAGTTCTCCAGGCAGATTGTCAATGCCGACCGCTTTTTTGTTCTGCTGTTGTTGAACGGCAACAACAACCTCGCGCAAAGTCAGTGGGTCGTCCAGCTTGTTGACCGTGGGAAGCGATGCCATCGAGTTGATGTAAGTAGTATCCGCACATCGATCAACATTGAGCAAGATGTTAAAATGTTCTGCCCATCTTTTGAGTACATCTTGTTTGTTGGTAAGCAATTGTGTACCATCGAGAGATCTCAGGGGCACTTTATTTCGAATTGATACACCAACAATTTTGCGGACCTCATCATAAAACGCACCCAGCTGTTGAGTGTCAGCGAGCCACTGCATGCGCTCGGCCTTATGTCGCCACCACTGGTCTTTTACTTCCCGTACATATCTCCGCAGCCTGGCACCACTTTGCTTGACTTGCTCCGCTTGGTGGTCGTTCCGATGCTGACGTAAGAGTGATCGGTGACTCCGAATAGCTTTTGACAAAATTTCATCGTTGTCATCAAACCAGTCCTCGTGTCTGCTAGGTTTTAAGCCCAGTGTCTGCGAGGCGGCCGCAACTAAATTGGATGAGAGCGTATGCCAGTTAGCCACAGAATCACCATTCTCAATGTCTACTGTTCGGGCCGCATCACTAGCCGCTTGTGCATAGTTCATACGCACCTCTAGACTTTGCAAGTTTTCTATATCTAGTCGCTTAGGCTTCACACCATGTGATCTGCAAGGAGGATATAGTCGGAGCTTTATTTTGGAAACAACAAGACGGTGGTCAGTGGAGCAGACCGCATTAGCATCACGCATAACGCGAGTGATATGCACTTGGGAAATATCTCTTTGTCGGACAATAACATAGTCAATCAGGTGCCAATGTTTCGACCTCGGATGCATCCATGTGGTCTTATATTTTGCCGGGAGTCTAAACACGGTGTTGGTGTCAGCTCAAATTCTGCACAAAGAGACAGCAGGAGTTGACCATTACTATTCATGTTGCCAACACCATGTCTTCCCAAGACCTTGGGCCAAGCTTCAAAGTCACGCCCGACTCTCGCGTTAAAGTCGCCCATCAAGACTACCTGCTCCCTGAGAGGAATTTTCGATAGGGTTTGCATAACTTCTTCATAGAACTTGCCCTTGATGTCATCATCTTTGTCCATTGTTGGCGCATAAACACTGATGACATTGAGGTGGTTTCCATTAGCCAAGTGAAGGCGCAGGGTGGTAACGCGGTCCGAGATGTGGACGGGACACTCCTCCAATTTAGTGGCTATATCATTCCTAATCGCAAAACCAACACCGGATCTCCTAGGCTCTGAAGACGGAGTACCTTTCCAAAAGAAAGTATAGCCGCCCAGGCGCTCCACTCTCTCTCCCTCGTCGGCCAGGTGCGTTTCACTGAGCGCAGCAATATCCACACCATAACGTCGGAGTTCACGGGATACGAGAGCGGTTTTTCGAGGAGGACCCAAGTTGTTCTCACGATCAAGGAGGGTGCGTACATTCCACGCTGCAAATGTCATATTGTGAGTATTAATGATCCTGAGCTTATTAATTCTTTTATGTATCTTGCGACCACGTGTGATTGATGCAGAGACAGCCGTGGTTACTACCTCCGAGTATGATGGGTTAAGCCTTTTTTAGGACACCTTTTCTAGTCCCTTCCCCGGACCGGGGGAAGCAAGGCCTCTGTAAATAGAGCTGCTTCGTCACCCAGGGAGCTGCCGAATTGCACTGTTAACCCAATGCAGGGCAAAGCGACCATCTTCTCTGAGCCGCCTGCATGCAGACATTAGACAAAGCCTGGTTGGCATCACAACCAGACCTCTCTACCTCTGTCTATCGCTGCAGGACTTTTGTTAAAATCGGAGTCCAATTTTCAGAGCCAAGTCAATTGCGCAGGAGATATTAAAGTGCACGAAACGTAAAAACGACAGTGTGCGCGCGTACACAGGTGCACTCATATCCCCACCTCCCTGTATCCAATGGAACGGGGGACCGCCACAATCGGCGAGAGGCAGGAACGTCCCTAAGCGTCAGTGAAACCGCTGACGCAGACCGGGTGGTTGCAGGATGACAATTATCAACCACCCACATGATCCCTTAGTCGCCTTTTACGACACCCATTGGAAGAGATGGGGTGGTGCTATTCTTTGTGTCCGGACACCACACGGAACAAAATAAAAAATATAAAATAAAATCGGTTTAGCGGTTATAGCGTGAAGATGTAACAAACAGAAAGACAAAGACACTTTCGAAGCATGGTTAAAAAGTTAAAAAGGGCACTGAAACTAAAACTTCCTCCTTTTTCCTAAATTTTTGCCGTGGCGAGAAGGCCCACACATGTTTCTTATATATGTTGTAACATCTATTTCACTTGTGGAGTGCAATAAATGTATTGAGTATTGAATATTTTTTATTTCATTCATGATAGAGTCCAATTAATAAGCTCCAAAAAAACACAAATTCTGGTTAAATAAACAAGATTTAGATTTTTTATCTTCATTGATGACACTTATGACAAAATCATAAGTTAAATCGTAATAAAACCATTTTAATGCATTTATTGGTGGAAATAAAATAAAACTGATTTTTTTTTATCACGCAAAGGTTCATTTAGAATGATTTTCAAAAATTTGTGTAATAGCCGAATATAGGCGACTACATTTAGTGATTGACGCGACAAAACAGACAAACAGCTGCTCAGTATGCGAGTGACGTACAACTGACTGATAGAATAGATTTATTTCGTGAAAATACTCAATTCACGATAGTACATATATTTATGTATGTACTTAAATATATAAATAGTGTTTAGAATTTTAAAACACTTCCTTCCTGGAGGGCTAGGCCCCTCCTGGGGTGGGCTCCTGGGTTGGGCACAGTCCAACGAATGAGAATTTCTAATCGGTAGCCCAACATTCTAGGGTGGGCACTGGACCATTCTTGGGTAGGCACGGAATTGCGGACGTACGTACGTGAAACGTGCGGATTGCACGCCATTGAGTGCATGTACATTTCCTCGCGATTGTTTTTGTTCACCGTTTCAATCTAAGAATCCGTCGCCGCTTTGATATAATAAATAATAATAATAATCGTTACACCAGTCACCACAGACCAAGTACAAGAAAAATCATAAGCTATCTACAAAAATCCATACTTACTTACCTACTATAATATCATAAATACGAAAGTATCTCTCGCTGTCTGTTACCTCTTCACGTTAACCGCTGAACTGATTTAGATAAAATGTTGTATGGAGATAGTAGAGATGGAGGAGCAGAGATATTCCCAGGAAAGGAACATGAGGTAGGACGTTTGTATGCGGAATCCATACATTCTTAAAACAGGATAGACGTAATTGAGCAAATTGATGAAAATTCACATTGGGTATTGGGTAAAAGTTGGTTGTTAATAAATTCTATGATAAAAATATACACCTACATATACATACTTACGATTTATACCGGTGAGTGGGCACGTTAATGTGGCGACAGTAGAGATTTGATCACTCGTTATCAGAGCTATCGATTAATCTACGATTATCGAGCTATGTTATACTCCCATTACACATAATGGATATACATAGTATAGATAACATCGTAACGTTTAGATTAACACGCTAAATAGATTTTTAATCGCAGAATGTTTTCAACTATTCAGGAATGAGTATGATTCATTAATAGACAACATTTTTTTTTTTTACATACATAAATTATCACTTTAATTGAAACTAGATGTATAATATAGATAAAGAGACCCATATTTTTTATTTTTGCGATATTCGGTTATTTTCATTCATGTTTTCTTCTTTTAAAATTGTATCATTCTAAACAGACGTGACGTCATAAATATACCAGCGATAGCAAAAAGCCCTTGTCTCACTACTTTTAAAAACTGACTTTTCACACTTTGACTTTGGCTTGTCATTTGTGTCAAATAAGCGTTGATCGTTTTTGTATAATCTTTAAAACTGTTTTGCAAGCTGACACAGCCCAATATTTGAGATCCTTCATAGACGTGTACTCCTGACTAGGATTAATTAAAATTTATATTATTTAAAGTAATATTTTTGTATTGTTTATTAAAAATGACATTACAACTGTCACTCTCTATTACTTTCGTCGAAAAAAGTAAAGACAAAGGTAAGACCTTATTCTCCCTATTATTCTGTATATGTGACGTCACAACGTATTTTTTGGTTTTTATTTTTTTCTCCAATAAAAGTGATCCAAAAATGTTTATAAAATATATTTTGTATTCAGGACAGAAAAATAAAGAAATGCTATTTTTGTTTAAGGCACTTTCAACTTTTGAAATGTTGTCAAACAACTGATTGACGATAAGGTCGCCTTGTATGGTAAAGGTCCTGGGTCCGATTTTCGGTAGGGGCAAATGTTTGTGTGATGAGCATGTGTATTTAAACTGTATGATTGTATGCATTTATTGTTGCAAACGTCCATAAACTACGGTAACCGCTTACCGTCAGATGTGACG
Organism: Craniophora ligustri; assembly: GCA_905163465.1. NCBI lineage: Eukaryota > Metazoa > Arthropoda > Insecta > Lepidoptera > Noctuidae > Craniophora > Craniophora ligustri. Next base: position 3,608,816 of record LR990963.1, read on the forward strand.
AAGATTGTTTGCCACCCACGTGGTATTAAAAAATTATGAATGTGAATTTCCCGAGTACATTAGTACCGAGTGCATTAGTACCGAGTGCATTAGTACCGAGTACATTAGTACCGAGTACATTAGTACCGAGTACATTAGTACCGAGTACATTAGTACCGAGTACATTAGTATCGAGTACATTAGTACCGAGTACATTAGTACCGAGTACATTAGTACTGAGTACATTAGTACCGAGTATATTAGTACCGAGTACATTAGTACCGAGTATATTAGTACCGAGTACATTAGTACCGAGTACATTAGGGCCGAGACCACACAGTTCATAACCCGGAGTAGGCTAGCGTGGTGGACTATTATAGCCTAGCCTCAAACGAGAGGAGACCCCTGCCCAGCAGTGAGACAGTAATGATAAACATACGTGACCAATAGCTTAACCTGCTCTCCGAGACATGGAGGTGGTTTAGTCATGTTAATGGTCACCCATCCATCGGCTGACCTTGCCAAGGGTAGCTTAACCTTGCAGTTCGATTGATCAGCGTGGTTAACACTTAGCGTTATTAGGTAAGTAATATTATTATTTTATTCAGTAGCAAATTGAAACATCACAATTCAGCTTAAGCACTTGAAGTAATCAATTACTTGGAAACACAATATATGATGTCCATACTAGCTTTTTCCCGCGACTTCATCTGCGTATAATTAGTAATTTGGGTGCCTTATTCTTCATCCAATTTGCTTTTTCATTAATCTGCTCACTTACTATTTCTTACGAAAACTAAAATAACAAGAGCAGCTTTTCTCCCCCTTAATGGGTGATTTCCGGGATAAAAACTATACCTACTTTGTCCTTCCTCGATACTCAAACTATCTCCACACCAAATTCTATCTAAATTGGTTAAGTGGTTTAAGAGTGAAGCGGTAACATACAGATGGGCAAACACACTTTGGAATTTATAATATTAGTGTGGATTACTCATTGCAAACACACTGTATCAGAGAGTACTAAAACCAATCTAAGTACACTTAGCTCAATTATATCTCGATATTGTGAGCTGATTCACTCAATCTGATTAAGATCAATTTATTTGATTGGTTATGTAATAAAATTCAATATTTAATTCACTATTAGTAGTTCTTAAAACTATAATTGAATTTAATAATCACTAAAGACTTTACACAGACTTATTTAAAATTATAAAATAAAAAAAATGCAATCACTAATTCGAATAAAATCGTGATAAATCTTTTAATCCCAACGTATCATCGTTATGATGGTTCAAACAATATCAATAGGTATACCACGACAAAATCTGTAAGCAAACCTACCTAGTTTTATTATATTCGCGATTAAGTAGTTAAAAAATCAAAATGTTAAAGGATTGAAATCACTAAGTGTATTGAAAAAATACATTTCGTAATTGACGATTATGGAAATCGATTCTCGCTGCATAGGTGGACAATATCACTTTAGAATAATATCGAGAAAATTGTACAGGGAAGACATGATATCGATGAGAATGCCTTCGATATACGTCACGTTGTCCTAAAAAATCGATGTTTGAATCGAGAATCGTATCCAAATTCCTAATATGAAACTTTTAGTTGGCGACGATTGATAATTTGAATCGTTCTTTATTTTAACATTATAAATACAGAGACACTATCAATTAGTTCATTCATTGAACGTATTGAATACTTAGCCACTAAAATTCTTTCGTTCTTTATTGTCATTGTATTATTCAATCACGTGAAGGATTCAAGATTTGTGGTTATGTCGAATGTTTTCAGAGCAAGCAAGAAGGAAAAAACAAGTGTAGTTTTAATCTGACGTACCCTGTTGCCTCCCTAGTTGGCAAAGTGAAATCTTTCCGAGCTAGTTTGTAAAATTATTTTTTATAAAAGTAATTTGTCGTTTTATATAAAAGTAAATGCAAATGATTAGCAGCAACTGATTACGATAAGAAAATTTGGTTGGATAGCTCTTTATTTCATTATCAGATCTACGCGAGATACATCAGTATTGCGTCTAACGTTATCCGGCCTTTCAGGGTTATCTCATCAACTCTAATAGCTGATAACGCAGACTCGCTGTAAGTAAACTGACTTTGCCAAGGGAATGTGTCATAATATCAAATAGAATGAAGCTTTTTTTGGGAAATATTTTAATTATTTCGCTGCGTTTCAACCTTGTGCGTATTTATCATACGCTCAAACGGTGAAGGAAAACATCTTGAGGAAACCATGCATGAGAGATTTCTCGATGGCATGTGAAGTCCGCCAACCCGCAGTAGGCTAGCGTGGTGGATTATAGCTATAGGCCTTTCCCACGAGAGGAGACCCATGCCCGGCAGTGGGGCAGTAATGGGTTGACGATGACGATCATGTTTCATCCTTAGAGATCAAGATAGTCGTCGAGACTAAGCCTCCAGCCACTCTACATTATCCCTTCTAACTTTTTATAGATGCAGGGCATAGAGAGATTTCTTTCTATGCCCTATATAGGCTGCGGTACCGCTTATTATCAGGTGGGCTGTACTGCCAGACTGACACACTTGTGGTATAAAAAATATGAAAAGAGCCACCCATTTCTGCAGTGTCCTGCAGAAATAGTCGTTTTATTAATTTTGCGGAGAAATTAATCTATACAAGTATGATAGAGCAAAAAAGTTTGAAAAATTCTTCAGAATAAAGCCTTCTTCATTTACGAAACTTTTGATAGTGGTATCTGAAATTTGTATTAATATAAGAAGCTATAATGTAAGAATGACTTTCAGGCTTTCTAATAAATGTCTATCTACCAAAAATAACACAAAGACGCGTGTGATATTTTAAGCAATAGATCAATAACGGGTGACCTTATCACCTCGCGGTGGGACTGCTTATTGAACCACAAAGACTTAACACAAAGGCTTTGATGTCTTTGTCTCGATATAAGATAATGTCGTTGGTCTAGTGGACGTAACTGCGACCGGTGAGCAAGAAGTCTTGGTATTGATTCCCAGGTAGAGCAAGATGTTGTTAGATTTTTTAATGAAATTTTCAGTAATAGCTAGGATTTACACTCGTGTCCGGTTGATGACAATAGGCTCGCAATCTATTATACGGGACCTATTAACCTATCGGCGGAATGTAGGTGCACATTAGTCGACCTCTGCCTTGCCCTTCTGGGAGGACAGGCGTGATGGTATCTTATATGTATGTTATGTTTATATGATATAGGATAAGATAAATACTGTTACATCTTGATAAACAGCTATATTCAGGTGATTAATCTTTTGTTTTTAATAACTAGTTGACCTTTCAATGATCTAGGTTGCATTCGCAGTAATATTTTTTTTTATAACCTGTATTTTAATAACATTCTGGCTGGTTTTAACTAGCCAGTCTGTAACTGTCTGATATTAAATTTAAAAATCGGAATGTTTTCGAAAAGTTTGTTCGGGAATTTGAAGTTCCATTTTAAAAAATACGAAAACGTGCTTAGTCAGTTTCGTTCTACGTATGGTTTTATTCTGTGCTCGTGGATTACCAGACGAATCGTTCAGGATTTTATTCGCATAGGGACTTGTTAATCCGCTTTTCCCCGTTAGTACATGGAAGTGGATCTCTTCATCTGCTTCTTACATAGAGCGGTGAACGTAGCGATATATAAAACAGGTACTAATTATTTTTTTTGCGTTCTGTTTTAACAAATTTCGAAATTATTTGGTGGAATATAAAAAAAAACCTGTCTCAACCTCCTTGTCCTAACAATTACGTAAATAACAAAAGAATAATCAGCCACATCGGTCAAGCCGTTCTTGAGTTTTGCGTCATTCAGTTGACAAGACAATTGTGTATAAGATAGTCAGAGAGATTTTAATCTTTATTGTGATCGAGAATTCTTGATATAGAAAACATTTCAGTCACTATTCGTCTTCGCCCCTTCCTCAAGACATATAATTTTAGGGCTCCGCTGTTCGTTGTCTCCTAAAAACCTTACGGCTATTTAAGCATAAAGGTCGAATATGTTTATTTCAGGTGTAAATATGTTTATGAAGTAGTATCGGAATCGTTTTATTTTTGTGTGTATGTTTCTAGCGTGATACTGGTGCCATCTTTCTGCATCGAGCATATCAAGAAAGGGACCACAAACAAGTAATTACATTTCTGGAACATTCCTAACGTTCCAAGTTTGTCGCAAAACTAGCCAAAACCTATAAAAATAATCTGAGTTAGTTTAAAGATTCCACATCGATGACTGCCAAATTCTGTTGGCTCCTACACTGAATTTGTTTTTATTTATTGCTAATGTATCTCAGTTTTGTAAACTTCATTAGTGTTAAACACTTAATGAGTATTTACAGAAGTGTCACTTTATTTAGTATTCAGTGAGATAAGTGGGACAGTTTCCATATTCAAACGTAAATGCGTTTGTCATGTGTATGATCTTCGGACCTGTGATTGGCTCGTGCCGAGGTCTTGAACCAATCAGATTGCCGAATGCTGTAAACTTCACAAACGCATAAATGTTACTAGTGACATTAGGCACCCAGATAACAAAGACTAGGACTACTATGTCAAGTACAATCCAGCGTTCGTGGACATTAAAAAATTCAATGAAAACAATATTCGGTGGTTATTTCGCTACAAATCTATCTAAATCAATTTGGTATGCACATTGTTCCAGCATGAAATGGAGGGCTTCTTTTACAGACTTACGACCACAATATAGACAAATGAAGACTGCAAAAGTCAAGTTCAGTTGTGTCAAGGTCTATTTTAGACACAAAGGTGTATTATTGTGTGTGTTATTTGTTCATTTAACCGTCTAAGAAGACGGACGACTCACTATAATTATCAACAACTGTTTTTATTAATTTTTGTCATTTATTTTGTCCTTTGGCATAGGTCCTCAACGTCCCCATAAGACCCGCAGACCACACATTAGGAAACATCTAGTCACAAATTGCATGTATTTGAACCTTCTAAACCTACTCAATTTCGTTTTTAGTGTCCATCAAAAACATTTTTTGGGTTCAACGGCTCCAATTTACGTCAGGCATAACTTTGGCAGTGGTAAATAATGTATTTTTGTTTACGTCTGAGATGTGTACGTTGTGGTGCATAATGACTGTTATAATGAGCGCTCTATTCGTTTATCCCGTTATAATGGAGTTTAGTTTTTGTGTAGTTGGGTGACAGATAGTGTTTTGGTGGTAAGTGAAGGATTGGGAGGTCACTGTCTTCTTAGTGTAGTGTTTCTAACTAAGCGTGATATCCTCGGCCCCATTATTATCTATCGGTTATATATCGGTATTTCTTTGTGGCAGCTTGGCGTTTCCAATAGTTATAAAAGTGTAGGCGTCAGCAAGTATGTGCTAGAGTTGTGTGTCATAGCAACACAACTATCCCATAGGTTACCATGGCTTTATACGTATTTATCATGCGCTCAAACGGTGAAGAAATGCATCGGGAGAAAACTTTGAAAGGGTATGTATGGTGGACTGAGGCCTAACCACTACTGCGGCTTAGCAGACTTCACACACTATCGATCAAATCTCTCTTCTGTAAGTTTCGTCAAGATGTTTTTAAAGTCAAAGTCAAAATATAATTTATTCAAAGTATGGCCTAATTAAATTGGGTTTTTTTGAACGTCGACAATAAAGACAGCCCCCAAAAACGCCTGCCCTTCACCGCTTCCTAGTGTTTTTGCTGGGAAAAAGAAGCGGCGCAACAAACTCCCCAGCAACACATTTCTGTCAGTTTATTTAATTAATGATTCTATACATATAATACGATAATATATTATTATCATACTTATCGTATATAATAATTATAAACGATACGTTTTTATAGTACATGCAATAGATTTGAGATCGAACTTGACTTTCCCAGTCCATTGAACACGTCAAAACGAAGGAGGTTAGGAACCGACCTAAGTACTAAAAATGTATAATTAAACTTAATGAAAATGTTATAAAACTTCTAAGTTAAACTACTACTTCTAAGAAAAACTTATAGATAACTTTTTCTTAGAAGCCAAGCAGTGTTACTTGACAAGTAATGACTTGACACGTTTGCAAAACACAATAGCGCTTATAACAGAGAAAGTGTCGATATTGATCCAATTTCCCGCGATATTTCACGTCCATTTACTGTTGGTTCAGCGAAAGTAAGTTCAAAAGTGACACAAGCAAGAGACTATTAAACTATAAGAACGACACAATGGGTAATTATGTCTCATTTATCATCATGTGTGCTAGTAGACATGATTTGTCGGATCATATGATTATAAGGTCCAATTTCCCGTGATATATCATGTTTACTTACAGCGAAAGTATGAAGTGCCAGCTGCTTCGAACTTACTAAGTTACTTATATTGTATGTAAGACCAAGTATAAAACTGAATGACCAAAGGATGCAGTGAGATCGTTCTGTGAAAATCGGATATGTAGAGTAGCTTAATTACTAGGAGAAGTCTACGCCTCTCCTAGTGAACGCCTCAGAGCTCGATCTTCGGCTCTTTTCCTCCAGTTACTGCCAGCTGCCTTGCGCAAGTCGTCGCTCCGCCAATAGCGTGACAATATTAGGCGATAAGTAGACATTGTTGACATTCATTTCTTAAAAGGTCGTTCTCATCATATATTTCAATAATCATCATCATCATCATCAGCCTATATTCGTCCACTGCTGGACGTAGGCCTCCCCTAGTGAACGCCACAGAGCTCGATCTTCGATTTCAATAATGATACATTGTAATGATCGGCTTCCTTCAGTTGTAGATAGAATTACATGACTGTGTTGGTTTATGAAGTAATTTTTGTTTGTCAAGCATTGCAAGGGCAACGTACCCTAGAGGAACCCTTTCTGCCACCTTTTTATGCCTACCTTTTACCACTCTGGTATAGCTGTAGTCACACTTTAGCTCATAACCAAATTTTATTGCTTTAAGAATCATTTATTTACGAATTAAAATTTACACAGATTATTTTATCATCATCAGCCTTTAATGTCTTACAGATGGCAGGTATAGTCGCATCTGAGAGGGATTAGGCTATAGTCTACCACGCTAGCCTACTGCGGGTTGGTAGACTTCACATGCCATCGAGAAAATCTCTCAAGCATGCAGGTTTTCTCGCGATGTTTTCTTTCACCGTATGAACATGTGATATATACGCTCTACTTTTGAAAAGTCATTGGGTTTATTATAAATTCGAGACCTTTGAAAGGTTTTATTTATTTAGAGAGAAATTTCTCTCTTCAAGGTATTTTTTTTTCAAAGTATTTTATTAAGCCTGTACATAAAGGCTTATAATTAATACTAGGCCAAGTAGAAGGCAAACGTGGTTAGGGCAGGGAACCAACATGAAGGTCCGACGCGGTGAGAAAGGCAATGGATGGCAGCATACACCGGGCAGTCTACAAGTCGCATGATCGCACGGGCTGGCGACGGATAGTGTGTGATCGCGATCCTCAGCAATGAGGGAACGAGGAAGAAGAATAAGAAGAAAAAATAAAGCTATACTATAAGCTATAGCTTCATACTCCAATGTTACCTACTCAAGTTTAAGTAGCCGTACCTGCTCAATTGGTCACATTGGCTATACTTGAGAGCTTCGTTTTGAGTTGCTGTTGAGTATTTAACCATATTTTCTGTTCCAATTTATTGAAAAAAAATATTGAACAAATTAAACATATGTGACATTTCCCATATCTTATTTATTATTTTATAAAGGAAGTCTATACTTACTACATGCTGTATCATTATACGCCAAGGTTGCTGTATGTAAAATACGGTCACATAACGTTGGACAGCAAATTATAGGTTATTATACATCTATTCATTTTTATAGAGCATAACACGGTAAAAGAAGTCTAAAATTAGTTAACTAGCTATTTGTCACATTATATTTTCATAGAAAATATAAGAAATGTAAGTTTTTTTTATTATTTCTGAATATTTAGTGATAAGTAGTGAACACATCGTGAGACAAACACTCATTTGTAAGTGTTTATAGGCTATATTCCACTACCAATCCTAGCCTATAAGCTATTGAACCGATGGGAGACCATAGACGACCAAGAAACCACCCGATCAAGGATGTACTGAGGCTAAAAAAGACAGGTCATCTCACTGTTAAAGTTGTTTTGTTAATAAGTACATATAAGTGGGATGAGCATTATTTTTTTACGTAGATTGCTTAGAGCATCCAGGTACTCGAATCCAGCACTGTCCACCTGCCTTGCAGCTTGGTAGACTTCACACATCATGAAGAAAAACTAAGAGGTTTCCTCGCGATGTTCGAATAGCCAGTAGTGCATTTCCTCTATGCTCTTCACAGTCCACTAGTCAATACGCTATAGCAGCTTTTACGCTATAAATATGAGACATTATGATCCTTTCCTCTTTGGTCTTTGCTCAAGTTCTCTCTCTCATCTCACTTAGTTTCAGTGGATACCTATTCCATGAGATGTGATTAATTTTCTTTTTCGCTCCGAGTTATTGCAGCTCCGCTTTATTACAGTATCGGCCTTAAACCTTTTTTTAGCTAAATCGTATATGTGACTTACTTGTTAGATTTAAATAAAATCATGCGGTGTAGAGATATTATGCTAAAATATCCATGTATGCCTATCCTTTGTAATGTTTTCTGCTTATTTGTGAACGTTTCGCCCCAAGCGATGCGAATTTGAAACAAAAGCGGGGTACGCCAACGCGCCATTTTGTTTCCTTAATATTTTCCACAAGGAGTAATAATAATTAGACAATGTTTGTATTATGTCCGTTTGTGGACTTGTAATTACTTATTTACTTCAAGTTGAAGTGGTAGCAGACTTCGAAGTTTATATGGCTGTTTAAATTACCACGATTGCAGATTCATATTTTGTTTTAGGTGAGATTATGGTCAAATATTATCCTATCTAATATAAAAAGAAACCAATGTCACTCAAGGTTTACCTCTATCAGCTTTTTATTATACTTGTGTAATTTTTAATCTACTTATATCGAGCATCCCACATAAGCAGAATAAAAATTACACATTTATAAAAAAAACCGTAATTTAATTTCCAAATATACCTTCATATAAAAATGTATACTGGCAAGTTTGTTCTTTTTTTACATTGTTATAGATGTTGTATAGGAAACGACGGGATTAAATATCAAAAAGTAGTTTTATTTCAATGTAAAAAGTCAATTTTATCGAAAAACCTCGGAACTCAGATATCAGGAAGTGAACACGGTAACTTGCCGATTCAAATGACATACATATAAGTACTCTACCTAGAAACAACCTGTCAGTGTGTGTATCATAAATATGTATATTTTTTACATTTTGGAAACGAAAGGTGAAAGATATCAATGTGATTATTAGTTATGGTGAGGTCATTATACAAGTTGCAAGATCATGTAATAAACAATAAGATACATTGTTTATTACATGATCTTGCAACTTGTATAATGACCTCACCATAACTAATAATCACATTGATATCTGTGATGTACTATGTATCAGTATATACCTTTCCCAATGGCTAAGATATAGTCTAAAGATTGTAGTCTGTCTTTTCGCGTGGTTGTGTTTGCACACAGACGAGTGACGTAATGCGGTAACCGGTAATACCTGTATGAACTGGACTGTGTTATTAGCTCGGAATTTTTTATCAGATATACTAAACATTTTGTTCTATATACATCGTTTTGAAGAACGTAAACGAAATATTGTGGTAGGTGCAGTAGAGATAAGTTGTTGACATAAAACCATGAGCGTATCTAGTCTTTTTCTGCAGGGGGGGCTAGGCTCCAGTATGGTTTGGCACTTGGGGTGGGAACCACGGTCCACTAATGAGAATTTCTAATCGGTAGCCCAACATCCTAGGGTGGGCACGGTACCCTAGATACGTTCATGGATCATCATCATCATATCACATCAACCGTTAGACGTCCACTGCTGGACATAGGTCTCCCCCAAGGATCGCTACGACGAGCGGATTCCAGCGACCTTCACCAGATCGTCAGTCCACTTTGCCGGGGGCCTGCCCACGCTGCATCTTCCAGACTCCAGTACGTGGTCGCCACACTAGAACCTTCAACATCCATGGGCACGGAAAGATCAGTTACCCTGCTGACGATAGTTTTATTTCAATTTCAATTCACGTAAGTGTAAGAAATCCATAGTTTAATTTGGTTAACTAAAAAGCATTTAATTTGTTTAATTATTTGTTTGTTTACCGACTTTGAGGTCATCGGATCAATTCCCAGGTTTAAGGGTAATTAGAACAGAATTTCGGTTTGTAACCCTTACCTCTCTTTATTACACATTACATAAAACATTACGTCAACTGTGGATACACGTAAACTTATACGTCTGCTTACCCTTTCGGCGATACAGGCGTCATGATTAATATTCCAGTTAGCTACACCAATTAATTGAATAAAAACAAACATTTATTTTCATCGGACGTTATATTTTATTTTCAAGCAAAAATATAAAATGTTTTCGATCTCCGACTATCAATTGAAGGCCTTTGTTGGTGAAATATTTTATACAATTACCTACAGTCCACCGTTCAGCGATCGTTTGCCAATTATTATTGAATTTTTGCCGACGCGACATGATAAACTGAAAAACTGACTGTTGTTAAATTAATCAAACAATGATAGCAACAGATAATAAAAATTTCAGATATTATTTATCTTGTATTCCATAGAGCTATTAAACGAGACGCGGATAAAAAAGCGGTATTCATTTTATGAGGTTTTTATAGTTTATGGGTATATTTTGGAAATCTGACTGACTTGACTACCTCATTGGTTTAGTGGTAACAAGTGTGACTCCTGAACGTAAGGTTCCTAGGTTAGACTGTCGGGTTGAGCAGTGTTATTGAAAGTTTACTAAAAATAAGCTCGTTTCTTTATAACATGGAAACTATAAACTTGAAAAAATACGTTTAATGTAATAATCGTTTAAAATTTATTTCTTAAATAATAACTAAAATACTACTCGATCAAGGCACCTTTCAAACAAAAATAAATTAAAATTAAAATAGGTTCATCGGTTTAGGACCTACATGTACGCAGACACACAGGAGAATTTTATACAGACACCGACAAACCCAATAAACGTATTCCTCTGCCTAGTAATACTAAGCCTTTAAAGATTTAGGCCTAATGACATACTTATATTATTGCAAAAACGACCTTACAATATTAAAATTAGAATTTAAATTAACTAAACTATTTTTACAAGTTTCTTCGCGGTATATATTTCGTCTGCGTAAAATTAGTAATTTTATCCGCATACAAATTTCTTCACCCCTTTTCTCCCATTGAAGGGCTGATTTCCGGGAAGAAAACTATCCGATGTCCTTCCCGGGACTCAAACGATTTGTGTACGAAATTTCATCTAAATTGGTTCGGCGGTTATAGCGCGAAAACGTAAAATACAGTCAGACAGAAAGAAAGACACACTTTCACATTTATAAAATTATAAAATAAGTTAGAATTACAGAAAGTTTTATAAAAAAATATATATGATTAGTTATATAGCATTGAAGCATTAGTTAGTTGACAGTTGAATTTATATTAAAAATATAAGAAATCAATTCTAGTATATCTTCTTGCTTTTTAATACCGTATCTTGTATATCGTGTATCAAGTGCAATGACCATGTTATAACAAAACTAGTCCTCAACGACCTAGTCTCAAAAACTATTGTTTTAACAAACAAAGGAGATCTTACGGGGATCACGCGTCTGCAAACATTTTATGACGTCGACTCTGACTGACACGACAACATATACATTTATTTATTATTAATTCAGTTTAATTATATATGTCGGCGCAGGAAAGCCTTCATCAGAATTCATCGTGTATTCAGTTGTTGTGGGCGTATTTTCGATCGGGAGGCCTCATATCGCTGACTTCTCATTATAATCAGATATTAAGGCACACTATTCGGGCAGATTACAAGCGATTCGTCGCAGACGTGGTGCGCTTGCGGTTCCCGTTCAGCTCGTCTCCAAAACAAGATACCAGCACCGCTTCCATTCACACGACGGCGACGCGTCGTGTGAATGGAAGCGGTGCTAGAGCGATTTTGACAACAGCCACTCTCAAATTTGACATTGACATTATCGACGACGCACGCATGCGCCGTCTTATATATACATTAAGAAGATAGAATTTTAGCATAGATAAAACAAAAGAAATATATATTTTCCTGAACATTATGACACACAGCGCCACCTAGTTCCGAGCTAAGCAACGAAGCGTGTGTTACGGATACTATGTAGTTGGTTGATATACTACATACATATTTTTTGTTGTTGTAAATACGTACATATTATACATAGATACATCATACATATTATCCATGACTCGGATACAAAGTTCATGCTCATCACACAAACATTGTCCCTACCGGGATTCGAACCCGGGGTCTTTAGCACAGAAGCCAGTGTTAACTACCGCCGGACTAATTGGTCGTCATAAAGAAATAAATGACCCTTACACAAAATGAGCACATAGTAAAATAAAATCCATACTAATATACATATTAATGCGAAAGCGTGTCTGTCTATCTACACAACATGCCATCACACCTGTCGGCCCTCAAGGGATGGGCAGAGGTGTTTTCATGTCAAACCTTAATCTTCGGGCATATATACACAACGTAGGCATAACATGCCCACCGTTACATAGCGGTGGGCATGTTATCAATGTTATTGTATAATATTTATTTACGTTTTCTCCATAAAGCTTAGTTTTTGCCATCCTCAGCACACTGTGTAACAAAGCAATTTCGCAAGACTCCCACGCATCGTTACTAAAGTCGCATTTTAAATTTGTAGTGGGCACTTGAGTAGTTTCGCATAAAACCCACGCCTTAGAACCACCGAGTATGTAAGTAACAGAGAAACAAATCGTCTAGGGCAGTCTGTAAAGTTTTCTTTTCGGTTGGTCGTCTAGCAGACGCTGGACGACTAACCGAATCTTTGGAGTCTAATATTAGTCAATTATTGTGTAGGTCTGTGAAAAGTTTTGCGAGATTGGATCGATTTTGCTGAGGCCAATCGAAACTATATCCATAGATTTAGTTTTAATTATTTTATATAACGAACTCTGCTAATGTCGACAATTTACTCAATTTAAAAAGTGGAGAGGCGTATGTTAGAAATAACATGAATTGTTATTACTATGTACACATCTAGTGCTACTGTACAATGTTAAATATTGAAAACATTGTTAAACAATCGTAACTAATTTCTTTATCACTGATATTAATAAGTTTGACCAGTTGTCAATTAATGAAGTTAGCACAATGCAAGAAAAGGTGTATTTACAGCCCTCGCTATGCAGGCTTCACCTAGCGTGAATATAAAATTTACAAATATTAGATTTGTAAATTTAAACAAACTTGATCACATTACTTGTTTGTGTAATTTATATTTTATTAATAAATACTTTTTATATTTCATTACTCATACGTGGCTATCGTACGCAGTTCCAATTACAAAAGGACACATAAATCATAGCTGCGTACGTAGTGAAGCGTTTAAAGTGGCGCGCTCTGAATATTAGTCCCTCTGTACGTTATCTACTCGGTGTCGGAACCTAGGCGATAGTCTCGCAGACACTGAACCAACAGACGATGCTGAATCATATTCCGCTTGCATACGCGAATATTAAGTGTGCTACAGACGCGAGCTATAGCGATTTTGCTATCACGTAAAAATAATAAGGATGGATTTTGATATATTGTATCCGAAAATTTGTGGTCGCCTAGTGGTGTGACCAGTGGACTGAGATGTCAAAGGTCTCGAGTTCGAACCCAAGGCACGCACCTCTGACTTTTCGTAAGTTATGTGCGTATTTATCACAAGCTCAAATGGTGAAGGAAAACATCGAGAGGAAACCTATGCTTGAGAGATTTGTCTTGATGGCATGTGAAGTCTGCCATCTGCTTGGCATGACCTTTTTTTTGTGAGCGTCTTGCTTTTGTATCGAATTATACCAAATGATCATGGATACCACACGGATACAATACATCGTCCAATTATACCAATTTGGTATCAAAAGATACAATCTGGCAGCCCTGATTGGCATACTTTTCGACCAATCAGCCTGGTGGACGCCGTAAGTATTTCTATAGTGAAAATATTGAACCATAGTTGTCTAGTACCTACCCATAGATGCTAAAGGTCTCGAGTTCAACATGCAGGCAACGCTTACGTTTCATAGTTATGTGCGTATTTATCACATACTCAAACGGTGAAGGAAATCAACTACAGTGGGTTGGTGACGAAAACAAAATGGTATATCTATAAAAATAGCTTTGTCTGAAGTTCCCACTTTTGAAATCATAATAAACCTAAGTGTTTTATCTTTATAGTCAGCCATTTCCATTTTGTATCCTGTCTAGACTATTATTATTACACTTACTTCGAAATCAGCGGTGGACTTAAATGCATTGGAAAGGCACTATCAAAGTTTTTCTATTGAAGAAAGGAATTGCTGGCAGTGGCAGCCGCTAATGGCTTTTATCGGTTTATGGGAAAGTCCCCGCACCAAGAATTTAAGGAAAGTTTTTCTGTTTGGCTCAACAAATATATGACGTTACAGAGATTATACATCTCTGTAACACATGTATTAATTAACATAATTATCCTCGTTTTTCTGACGCAATAATAACAAAATAATCAATTTTTGTAAAATAAAAAGAAATATGTGAGAAACTAATTTAAAAACAATCATATATCTGTTTCCTTATTTAACTAATATGGATTGTAAATGGCGTTATGCGTATTTATGATATATTTTTTTAATTTATGACAAACCATTTTAAATATACCTAATGGCCAAAATCTATGTCTAATTTCACGAGCAGAAACAAATAATTATTTGTTGCATTTGGGTATTTTTTACTACACACAAACAGAGTAACTTTGCTGGTAATTCTTTTTGCTTTCAAAATAATGTTTAATTGAGATCAAGATTCCTAATTTCAAATTCCCTCTCTGTGGTAGATAGGGAATTTGAAATTAAGAATCTTTACACAGTCTTTGATAACTTTCCATTTAAACAAAGCATCGCCACAACATATACCGATTTCATTATCTAGGGTGAACAGCGTCTCGCAGCGATTCAGAAACCGTCCGTATGAAACTCACTAAGGATTAAACTCGCGTATGAAATTTTAACTAGTGCCATCATATCCGCCCCAGCCAGACGTATGTAATACACCGGGAGGTAACTGAGAAATTTTAGACGTATTTAGTAGTACTATGAAGTCAATGTTCTCGACTTCAATCCCAAGATAACTGACTTTTCAAATATTGGTGAATATTTATCACATGCCTTTGACTTAAAAGATTTATTCGATTGCGTTGCAGGGGACCGGGACTAGGTGGTAGATTCTAACCTAATTCTTCCCAAATAAGATGAGAACTGAGCCAAACAGTGGGACAGAAAACGGATTGATCGTGCTTTCTCTGAATATGAAATAAGATTTACAGGCACATTTCATAATAAACAACTCTCTGAAGTTAGGCATTACGTCAGAGTGAATAACTTCATAAGTTCATAGAGGCATAGTCAAATTGTCGGAAATGTATACGGTATGTATAAATGTGTGCGTCAAAAGATACCTAAAATAGAAGGAATAAATTCACTCAGATTCATTTAAATTTATTAGGTTGTATCTTTATTTAAGCGATGAATAAATTTATGACGTATTGTTATGTTATTGTGATATTTTCGACGTATTGAGCTTGTAATAAATTTTATTGATTCTATTCCTATTAAAACAGAATGTACTACAAAATTGTTATACATTTTTTTGTATCTGTACTACAAAGTACAGATACAAAAAAAAAGAATTACAATTTCTGCGTATTCTCTATAGAATAATTCATAATATTTTTTTCCTATTTCCTTGTTCTATATTTTATGCAGTTACCTCTCGCGCTATAAAAGGAGCCGTATCTACATTTGTTTGCAACGTTTATTTCAAACTAAGAGCGGTTTGAGCTGGATTGAACTGCTTTCGGGGCTTTGTAAACTGGTGTTGTTATTGTTGGCAACACTCGTTAGTTCGTTTCTTTTGAACAGCTCCGTGTTTGCGATCTTTCTCTTTGTGTGTAAGTTTAAGATGTAAGAGCTACTTAGGTATGCTTTATGATTATAGCGCTTGCGTACCTGATAATAGAATCTGATATTGATTTAATAATAATTTCCAACACTCCCGGTCTCATTTATTGGAAGTCTGTACAGAATAATAATATCCTTTTTCTTCTTCTGTTAAGAATTTCGTACAAATGAGGATACTTTTTTTAAAAGGGACCTTATGGTCATAAATGATTAAGGTAAAGAATGAGTAAGAGAAGGGTAAAAGTAGAGTAAGGTCGCAAGTAGACTGTCGGACCCTGTCAGTCTGCCTGCGCCTAAAGATGTTGTAAAGGTTTAAAAACGGATTAAAATAATATCAATATACATAGGTAGGCTCCGCAATAAAATCCATACACGTTATTAATTTCAAAGAAATAAACAAAATTTTTATTATTTTATATTTCCACAAGCTTATAGTTTATGTACATAACAATTTTATACTCACATCTCCATTCTTTATTCATTAAGATGTATTAAAGCAGCTGATATCAGGGATAAAGAAGATATACCTACTTATTCCGATAAGATATTGTAGTTAAGCGAAAAATGATACTACTGTCCAATGGAATATTCGTAATGAAATTCAAAATTATCTTATTTATTATGTCATTTGTTTTGAACATTCGTTCGTCTTCGCTTATCAGTATTACAGCAAAGAGATTTCCTGTAATAAACTCTGTCTGTTACCTATAAATCAATATCGCGAATTTATTAGACAGCGCCATCTAGTAGTTCATTATCGTATATGTATATTTATAATTAAATAGTGAACATTAAATAACAACGTCCAGGAAATGTCAATTTAAGAACCAACACAGGCTCAAATCCATAAAAATGAGTGTCCCGGTAGGAAACTACCTTAAAAATATCGTAACCACCGGACTAGATATGTAGGTAATAATTATATCATCTGTTTTTATACTATTTATCACATGCTCAAACGGTACCCGTGCCCACCAGTGGGACTAATTGAGTTGATGATTAGATTTATAACATATTCATAAGTACCTAATGTTTTGCTTGTATTGACCGTATTGTTTATTTATATGAACAAGGTCGCAAATTGTTTTTACACGTTCATAGTCATGAAGTAATTATCACAGGTTCTTACCCTATGATAGTCAAATACAGATTAATACATTGATTTGGAAAAAAACGCAAGTCATATCTTTCAGTTGGTTGTTATCTCTTAAGTATCTATATTTTCGTAGTCAAGACTATAGTAGGTATAAAGATATAGTGTAAGAAGGAATTTGCCTATAGTCAAAATACATTTTTCTATTTTTTTTACTTTACGTATCTTTTCATGACTTTGTGTGGTGTGTGTGTAAGGACGTGCATACGTACATGCGTGTGTATGTGTATGTGTATAAGGACATTTGCTCAGATAATTGCAATAGGCTCGCAACCTATTGTATTGTATTACATGGTACTTAAATCATACCAGCAAAATGAGAGTGTAGTTAATATAAAAGTGCAAAGCCAATCTACACAGCATCAATTAATTCATCACAAATTCCAGTTTCTCGGCGATTGCATTTCTGCACACTGTATATTTTATGTCTATCACCAAGATGGCTGCAATTTAGTGTTAAATAATTCGCCTTGCCCCAGTTTCGCTCGTGTTCATTAACGAGTTGGTTGTATAATAGAATAGCCACTTAGTTTATTGTTTGTGAAGATTTGGTGCTAAAATAACACGACAGCCCTTAAGCAAATTATGAAATCTTAGCATAATGTTTTTTTATACACAATTATTGTTGTTTCGCTGCGTTCTTCTGTATGGGGAAGGTACTTCCCCAGTCGGGCAACTCAAATTGAGCGAGAAATCTCGCTATGACCTTTCTAAAAATGTCATATGTGCTAAGTCTATTTTATCTGATATTATTATTGACGACCCGTTTAGCTCAGCGGTAGTTAACTCTGCCTGTTGTTCTATGGGTCCCGGGTTCGAATCCCGGTAGGGACAAATGTATGTATGATGAGCATCAACATTTATTGTATCCGAGTCATGGATGGGTCTATGTATAATATGTATGTATTTACAAAAAAAAAGTATATATGTAGTATATCAACCAACTAGTATCCGTAACACAAGCCTCGTTGCTTAGCTCGGAACTAGATGGCGCTGTGTAATAATGTCCGGAAATATGTATCTTTTTTGCACAACTTTGGTAATTGCTTCTTATTCCGGATATAACAAGTTAGGGCCAGCTGTATCTGCAATAGTATATTAATGGGGCTGATGGAAAGTGCGGGGAGTAACTCTTTGTGTAGTTGTACATAGTATTTGTCCTGTCCATTTTTGTTCCATCCATCGGAATTATAGAATTAAATATAATAAAGTTCATCTCTCATGGAGTGCAGATTGGGATAAGCTGAGTTAGGGACATCATCGCTGTGTATCTACTATCGAAACAGAATTTCATATACTTAACATCTAGGTATATTTAAGGCCTGTAAAGTGCAAAGTTTTCTATACCTACTATATTAAAATGACAGATCTATCTATTCTATGTTATTTCTTTTACTTTTTATTTGGCACCACTTGAACCACAGATCTTAAATCGGTGTGATCAGGTGTAAAACTTTTGGAACGAAGTTCCTTATCGCGCGTTGCGAATGGGGGCTACGGAAAAAATTAAGACGAAAAGTTGTAACGACACTTTTTGCTATAATAAATAAAAAATAATAATAAATATTTCTGGACATTATGACACAGCGCCATCTAGTTCCGAGCTAAGCAACGAGGCTTGTGTTACGGATACTAGTTGGTTGATATACTACATATATACTTAGTTTTTTTTTTTGTAAATACATACATATTATACATAGAAACATCCATGACTCGGATACAAATGTTCATGCTCATCACACAAACATTTGTCCCTACCGGGATTCGAACCCGGGACCCATAGCACAGAAGGCAGTGTTAACTACCGTTGGACTAATTGGGACGTCAAGTAAGCTATTGTAAAAAAAAAAAACTATTTTATTACAATTCCTTCACTCATTAATCGAAAGGAACTTCGTTCCATCCTGGTGTCCCTTGACACCTCTCAAGTTTTTTTTGTTTTTGTTTTTATTATTTTGTACGTAATCATAGGTTTTTTATTTAATTTTAAATAAATGGTTTTTCTTTCTTTCTTTTTTCTTTCTTTTTATATATTCTTATAAGTACCTACCTATTATGTAAACTAGTTCGTAAATACCCAGACTCATATACTACACGCCAGGATAAACAAACAAAATATATACTACGCCATAGAAACAGATTAAACTTACCAACTTCTAATTTAAGTATGCATTCGTCTAGCCCTTACGTGATGTCAATAAAAATATATAATAAGCTGCCACAAAGTATTAAAAACGTAGAAACATATAATATATTTATTAATAAACTAAAATTATTCCTAATTAAAAAATGCTACTATAATATAAATGAATATTTAAAAGATAAAATTATTTAATACTAGAATATAATAATAAGATAAATAATGTTTACCAAATAAATACATTTTAATAATATCCTAATTATAATAATTGCTATAAATATACCTACTCATATAAAATAAATTGAAAATAAATAAATGATACATATCTTGATTTAATATATAAATAACATTGTCAGTATAAACAAACTATAATACTAAATAAAAAATAATTAATATTGAGATAGAAACAATAAGAATAACTTTACAGAATAAAAAAACTGCTTACATTAACTATAACTAAACGACAAATTAAATTAGATACAATATATATTAATATATTATATAATATATACTATAACATAAAATAAATTGCTAAAAAATCACTTTTCCTCCTCTCTCTTACTATACTTTTGCTGTGCCCGACAGGGTCCATAATTGTATCTAGAACTAAGCCTTAACACCTGTATTTATAACATTATGGAATGCAATAAATTTGAATTGAATTGAATTGAATTATTCATTCATATATTTTTTTCTACCTTTAAATATAATTACGTAGTTTTTGTGTTATTGTCGTGTCTGTTATCGTTGTTTCATGTTTGTGTTGAATAGTTTTAAACCAATAATGTGTACATGTTTGTCCTCAAACGTTATCAACGTAATTGTATAATGCCTTGTTCTAATTTTGGTGCATACAGCAGTATCTGCCAGTTTTGTAATGTAGGTACTTCATTTTGTACCTAATTGTTGAAGTAACAATTAAATATTGTTCTTCTGGAAGAAAATTATTATTATTATAGGCAAAAAAGCCGAATTTTCTCTTCTAATGCTTGGTTATTAAAAGACTGATTAACATAAAAAAAACGAACGATATCAATATTGAAATAAAATTAGTTATTACGGATTTTATCGCGGTATGTCTAATATTCGCATACCTAAGTATCAAGAAACCAATAAGTTGTTAGTAATTATAACATAAAGACACCCAACACTTGCCTATGATGTTGTAAAAAATCCAAACGTTAGGATGAAAATAATATTATACGTATACTACGTATAATATTATTTTCATCCCAACGTTTGGATTTTTTACATTGTTTTGTACCATTTACCGCAATAAAATCCGTGAAAATTGTTTTGTTTCAAAGTAAATATATGTATGTGTAAGAAATCAGTAAGCTAATATGTATTCATCACACTCAATGCTCATCACTTCACATTGCTCGGAATTTATTGGTTGATCGATTTCCTTCAAAATTTAAACTACCATAGTTTACAGATTAAATTCCAATATTAAATTAATGTTAATATTAAATAAATAAAGTAAATAAATTAACGTTAATTTACAAATATCAAGAACGCCATTTTTGTTTCAGTTTTTCTCGATCAATTTTCGACGCAGTAACGTCAGCAATACTTTTCCAGACATTATAATGAGTTTTCCCACTCGTAAGTTTGTTCACAACGAGATATTTCTTTGTTATAAAACATGTATGCTTCTAAAGACTTGGGGAACAAAGTTTTACTACACTGTGGTCTTTGTGTTGTGTACTTCTATATAAAATCTCGGCTTCGTGGGCGTTATCTGACGTCAAACGTCAATATCTTGAGTAGTTCACAATGTTTTTTTTTTATATTATGAGTCCCAGGACAACTGTTTATACTTCATGAGGTTGGTATCTTTCTGTCTCAAGCTGTTTTTATCTAGAATTATAAGAGGTGGGAGTTTGTAGTTTAGCCCTGGTCACTACCAGGGCTAAACTACAAACTCCCACCTCTTATAATTCTAGATTCTACTTTAATTTTAGGGTTAAATTTGAGCAGTTATCCTGCTTTATTGAAATTCACAGGTTAGGTACTGTTAAAACAAGAGGTCTAGTGACACGTCCCTTCGTAATAGGTACCTACCTAATTAATATTTCATGATCGGAAAACGTACAGCTTCTACGAACTATTA
This sequence comes from Craniophora ligustri, assembly GCA_905163465.1. Taxonomy (NCBI): domain Eukaryota; kingdom Metazoa; phylum Arthropoda; class Insecta; order Lepidoptera; family Noctuidae; genus Craniophora; species Craniophora ligustri. Next base: position 3,630,357 of record LR990963.1, read on the forward strand.
GGGGAACTTCCTGAAAGTTTTCCCAAAGGGCCACTGTCGTGTTTGTCAGATGAATTAAATGACATCGATAATACATAGATGCGAATATCCCCAATTTCCTATTATACTGATGACTGTTACTGATGACTATTATGATGGACGACCTTATTGGCGCAGAGGCTGAGCGACCGGCTTGTGCGTCACGGGTTGCGGGTTCGATCCCCGCAGGGAGCGAATATTTGTACGTTCTGCAGGTAGTTGTTCCGGGTCTGGGCGTTTGTGTATGTGAAAATTTGTGTTTGTAAACGCACCCACGACACAGGAGAAAATCCTAGTGTGGGGCAACGTTAAAAAAAAGTAGTACATAGACTCTTCATTGTTCAGCAAGGGAAGAAAGTGACAGATTGATAACGAATATGCTGTTGGTTGGCTACTTAGTGCTTTCTTTCTTCTATGAGGAGATAAAGCAGTCATTTATAATATTTCTTTTATTTATGGAGAACTTCTAATTACCTAATTCTCTTTTGAAAATTCAATAATACAGTCACAGACATTGGAATTTCAGCTAACCGAACGCGCGCGCTTTTTAAACGAATATTTTTGAAATCTCTAATACTCCTCGACCACCATGAAGGTTCGGTATCATCAAAAATGTCATATAAAAGTAGTTTAATTGACAACAGTAGGCAAGTCAAATATTCACGTAATTAGTAGATACGTAACCAATTTGTCTTTAAAACAAAGGGATAAATTGGTCAGTCATTAAATAGAATAGAATAATATCCTAAAATTTACTATTAATTAGCGATATACTAGTGTAACAAACATCCTTATAACTGGAACTAATCACCAAACAACATAAGGCGACTCGGTGATTAATAAAATTGATTTGAAATCCAATTTTATAGCTCAAGCTTTAGGCGTCATAAAGCTGGGCTCAATGGCGCTAAGGTAGCAACTGCGATTAATTAAATGGATGATTAAACTTGATGACTGCGACATTACATACATATGTTCTGTTTAGTCAACTCTACAACTGTTTATGTCATTCCAAGAACATTGCGATATTAATTACACACATTAAATATAAACATAATTTCATTTGAAACGCCCTCCATTGACCTTCTACGAAGAGATTTATGTGATCCAACCTCATGAGTTGCAATCTATTTGCATTCGTAAGTAATTACTTTGGCAGAATACTGAATTCCTTGGTCATTTTATGTAGATTTTTATAATGTTTATGGCAGTTAGAGTGAAATTATTTACACATAAATCTAACTAGACTTGACAAAGGGTGTAGTGGCTGAACTATTGACTTCTGTGCCACGAGTTGCAGCTTCGAACCCCGCCCAAAACATATGTAGGTATATTTGGAGGCCTATAGGTATTGTAGTGGTTGTTCCATCTTTCTGGAAGGAGTCATTATCAGTTTTTTTTTAAATATACAAAAAATGGCCCTTTAAAGATTATGGGATAATAACCTTTAAATAGTCTATATTTAAGTGGTCTTAAAATGACAAGGTTAGATCTCTCAATATTATCCGTATATACAAAATATTAATATTTGCAGTTGAAATATATCAAAAAACATGTTTTATCAACAATGTTATGTTCGTCAACATGTTCCATAGCGTTCCTTTTTACGCGAGTTCAATTCGTTTTTGTAATAACTATATTATTTATTAATTCCGGCTGTAAATATTTACTTGTCTTGTAAGTCTGTTTTATGTTTCTGTTATTAATATCATTAACTATTTATATTTGTGATGGCGTCGTTTTTTTACGCAGTTTACATTACGTAAAACTTTTGGGAGTGAATAAAGATTATTTATTAATTCCCTGGAATGTGACGTCAATGTGTGTGTTTGCGGTTTTATTTGATATATCTATGACAAACAAACAGTATTTAACAGGAAGTTTTTTTATGTACCTATCAGTGTATCTATTACGCATCGTGATATTTTTTTTGGTTCATGACCAGTATGACTATGAAAGTCAAAAGTCTCGATTTTGAAACCAAGGCTCACACCACTAAATTTTCAGAAGTTTTGTGCGTATTTATCACATGCTCACACGGTGAAGGAAACACATCGTGAGGAATCCTGCATGCTTGAAAGATTTTCTCGATTATATGTCCCGAGAACCTCGAAATAGGGTTGAAAGTTTTTATGGGAACTCTGTTATTTTTGAAGTATAAAGCCGTAAATGCAATATAAAAACTCCTTTGTAAAAATAAAAGCATACGAGTTGTGTCATTCCCCAAAAGGGTGAAAGCATTTTTGAAGAAACCATAAAAAGTACTATGTAAGTAAGTAAGTGATACAGTATTTGCGTATAGTACACACAGTTTATGTTATGTATGAATGCTGAATGATGAAAATACTGCAGTTATGTATGCTACGTAAATAAATATAAAAGTTATTTTCCATCACCACATTTTGCATTGGCTTTGCTGTTTTCAAGATACGTTCTCCAAATTATACGGTTTAGTTGCGTCCATTGAGGTATAAGACATATACATATAAGTCTTAGTGACGCTGTTGTACTGATTTTTTTTAATTGAAGATGATAAAGGTGCCCGGCTAAAGTCGACACGTATTCGATACAGTTAAACTTCAGCGACGTGGTTCACGTCACGTATGTTTTAACCTTTAATGTGTTTCCATTATGCATTACCATTTTAGTAATGCAAGCAGACTAGTGAAAGTCCCGCCAGAATCGATCAACTCGTTTCGGAGATCAGCTGGAACAAGTATAAAAGTATAAATAGAGTATTTTTTATGCATGCAATGAGGCAACAATATGGAGTTTACATTAAGTAAAACAGTACAATTGGCGATCATATTGCTAAGAGTAATTTAAGACCATTATAAGGATAAGAGTTGAGGGAAGAAAAAATGGAGTACCTAATTGGCGTACATAGTCAATATAAGTTTTAAGATACACGAGATATCAGCAATCTATTGCTTAGCAACAAATGTAACATACACAGATTCATCTCTAGTACCTTAATACCTCAATGTCGGCCGGTATTGTATTGTTGTTGTAATGTATGCAAATAACTTGTGTGCGTCTGTTTCGCTTTGAAATCAAGAGGCCGCGGTGTTGTTGACAAATTGAAGATTTCACGGGCAAACCCGTGGCGGTATTTCTACGAGATTTGTGCGGCATGAGAGAGAACCTACGTCGATGGAGTTTTTGCTAACTAGCCAAAGAATAGCTCAATTTCAAAATTAAATACATGTAAACTTTGCTTACGTAATAATTACTATTATCATCGACCTGTTTAGAAGTTTGATTCTGGGTACAGGTCTCTTGTTAGGACTGTACAGGTTATGATATAGTACCTAGGTATAGTCTAGTATTTCACACATCACTTTCGTAAAAACCTGTAACGAATGCAGGATTGCAGAACATATGCTTTCATAGTTTAAGCAAGTTTTAGAAGTGGAAGATGCAAATTTGGTCGTTATAATAAATAATAATAATAATAAATAAATGTTCCAGGACATTATGGCACACAGCGCCATCTAGTTCCGTGCTAAGCAACGAGGCTTGTGTTACGGCTACTAGCTGGTTGATATACTACATATATACTTTTTTTTTTGTAAATACATACATATTATAGATAGATACATCCATGACTCGGATACAAATGTTCATGCTCATCACACAAACATTTGTCCCTACCGGGATTCGAACCGGGGACCCATAGCACAGAAGGCAGTGTTAACTGCCGCTGGACTAACTGGGTCGTCAAATGACGTGACAAAAGTTATGACTCGTGAATTAAATACTCTGTGATATTTTACGTTCTATTATTACACAGCGCCATTGAGATCCGAAGTCAACAACGAAGCTTGTTATACGGATACTTGGTGGTTGATATACTAATATATTTTTTATTATTGTAAATACATTCATATTATACATAAATACACCAACTCATCAACATTTGTACCCAACAAGTGTCCAAGTTAGTTACACAAATATTTGGCCCTTAACTACCGAGTACACAAATATTTGGCCCTTAACTAGCGAGTACACAAATATTTGGCCCTTAACTACCGAGTACACAAATATTTGGCCCTTAACTACCGAGATTGGACAGAGTTGTACTAATGTCCACCCACATTTCTCCGACACGTTTTTAGGTCCCATGTAATAGGGGGCGAGCCTATTGCTATTTACCGGGCACGAATCCAAACTCCGAGCTGCTACTGCTCGACCTGGGACTCGAACCCAAGACCTCTTGCTCAGCAGTCGTCCTTTACGAACACTCGACCATACATATAAGATTGTATACACTTAAGCGACAACGCCTTTCAATACGTCAAAACATGTTACCAAGCTGATTCGATCTGTTTATCAGCAGAACGGCTATCTAACGTTATCATTTCTTGCACTCGATAAGGTCAGCTGATTCTACCCTGCCTCTATCTCTCTGTACCGCTCACTGCCCTGCTTACCTACTGAGGTGTAAAGCGTGAATGATAACTGTGTTCTTACATTGATTTCTGTTCATCATAATTGGTAAATATTAGCTGTGGGTATGAACATAAGGGTCACTTCATAGAACTGTGACAAGCTTATTGGTCAGCTTAACTGTTTTACATGTTTATATTTTATTTTAGTATCGGTTTGTAAATATCTCGGTAGCTAAGGTTGTAGCACCGTTTATTACTTTAACTAACAGTCAACTTTAGGCTAACAATATAACATAATGTACATAAACAGGTTATAACAAAAAGTAAATTAATTTGAAAGGTATAACTGTGTTTACCTTGGAGACAATAGCAACTCTATAGTCAAGAAAGATTTATAACAAATGATGAAAATTAAATTAAAATACTTTGCGTATTATTTGGTAAAAAAATATACATATTATATTGCACAGATTACGCACGAAGTTCAGAGTAGTCAGATTAAAATGGCCGGACAACACATTGGTATTTAAGTATATTTAAAATTGAACGATGCAACTAAAGTTTACTTGCGTATATGCACTTGCAGTAGCATTAATATCATTTACATTGTCGGTCAGTAATAGCAACGGTCAGTAACCGATCTGCTTGACGCAACGAATTAACGATTCGCTTGCGTCGGCGCCGCCTGACCCCGCCACGATAACTCCGATACGACTCGCGTGAACGCAAGGTTCAAATCTAAAATAAACACGCTGATATGTAGAATGATTTGCGTATTAAAGTATCACCGTTTCCAATTCAGTTCTGTGGTAAAAAATGTTAATTATTAACATTATATAATTTTGAAATAAAACTACTTTTTACAGATTTTATCGTGGTAAATTGATTATTTTTACCCGACGTTTCGGATCCTTTACAGCAGGATCCGAAACGTCGGGTAAAAATAATCAATTTCCTCGGGCAGACAATTTTTGACAAATTATATTATTTTATCAGCATTATAATTTTAGCTACATGACGTCTACTGGGCATAAGCCTCTTGCATGATAACCCATCCTAAGCCACCCGCATCCAGCGGAATCGTTGGTCCATCTTCGATTCGACCTTCCCACGCGGTCGCCACTCTAGAACCTTCGAGCCCCAACGGCCATCTGTTCATCGAGCGATGTGCCCTTATATAATTATAATTTATTATCTAATATAATGTATCAACAATCTAGTATCCTTAAAATAAGCCTTATTGCTTGGCTAGGAACTAGATGATGGCACTGTGTCGTATTATCACGTCTGAAATCTCGAAGGGTTTTAGGTTAGGATTTTATTAAATGTCAAATTTTGTTGATATGTATTGTAAGCTAAAAGAGCTATATATACTTATACATTATATACATTCCACTATTTCAATCCGAGGAATCTAAATCCATATTTTTATAATCCAATTACAAATGAAGACTGCTTAAGAATTGTTATTGTACAGTTTTTTATACGTAGGCGATTTAAATGAGACATTCAATTAAATCGGTGTGAAAACTATTCAAAATATTCAAAAAGATTTGATTCTTTATTATATTTTTCTACACGATTTTAGTTTTTTTAGCTATATACTAAAAACAAATGACCAGTCTGCAAAGATTACCACTGTGGATTATTCTGCATCGTTCGGTTTTTGTGAAACACTGCAGGCAAGAAGTAGTGTTACGGGAAAACGCATTGAAAGCGGCGGGAAATGGAATAAAAAACCACTAGAAAATGAAGAATAAAACCTCTCGAACGCAGAGCGCTTTGAAACGTTTGTAGGGCAAACGTTGAATAATTAAAATGACCTTTAATCTATCCTAAGGAATCAGGTATTTTATCTATAAGGCTGTAAAATTGCTACTTGACGTGAGTCATCATCATCAGCCTAATTAATGTTCCACTGCTGGGCACGGGTTTCCTCTCATTTGTCATATTGTCTCTCATCTCTATAACGCACCTAATGCGACTAGGCTCCTTGCAGGTTTCCTCACGATGCAGTCTTTAATTTTTCATGAGGATATGATAAATACGCACGTAACAGCCGAAAAGTCAGTGGCTTTGAGTTCGAACTCGAGACCTATGCTATGACTTACACAGTTCACTGGTCACGCCATTAGACTATCATAGCTAGTTTGTCGCGTGTGCTTGTATTGAATTCTTGAATATTCGAATATTCGGCCAGTAATTCCGTAAAGTAACGCTTATTCGGCTTATAAATATTGATAAGAAAAATACAATATAATTATGTTTTGTTTATTTATCTAAAATTAATAAATATAACCTCCTCCTTTTTTGAAGTCGGTTAAAAATAGCTATCTTCACAGCTAGACCGAAATTCTGCTCGAATAAACTAACTTCGCAGTTATGTCATATTTTTATAATGAAAACGCTTTTACGATCGCTCGCTCATCCGAATAACAGCCGATATAAAATTGATTGTTTGAAACGAAACTGTTTCGCATGTCCCAAGGTCGATGCCTGACCGGCGACCAATTATGATTGGTGGCGTTATTGTCAAAGATAATTAAATGTTATTTAACGTCGACCTTCTCGTGCTGTAGAACCCAGTGTTTATAAATATGGACAAATTTGGGTTACTTATTTGTGGTACTTAATACCTATATAATTGTCTGATAGAGCCGTGGTTTTAATGAATATTGATATTGTGGCATACGTACAAATGTTATTTATCAGGTGATCGTTTATACTATTTATTTTTATTACGTACTTATGACTTTTTCCCACAGGGGAAAAACTACAAAACGCTACACATTACGATTCCTGCATACGACTTTTGCTCCGCCCACATACATGCATCTTGTCATGCATGCGCGCGTGTTACGAGTACGACGCACCTGACCTTTTCGAAGGAGTTCACCAATTAGATCGGCGGATAGTGTTCTTATTAAACTACAACTATACGTAGACCCACCTGATCAGATGGACTGCTAATCTAATAAAAGTAGTAGGGATACTGGATGAGCAAGGCGGAGGGTTGAATGTTATGGCGCAGTTTGGGAGAGGCCTATGTTCAGCAGTGGACTACGATAGGCTGGGTTGATTGATTGATTGATACGTAGATGCGGAAACTATAGGGGTTAAAATATTAGTTCCGTGGTTGGATCAAAATTGCGGAACCGTGGCCTAAAAGCCGATTGCTCAGCTATTACGCACATCATATTGTCGAAGCTCATTTGTTATGTAACGTTAGGTCGAAAGGTCAGTAAACTCCTAATTGACAGTATCTGTTACTTACATACTTAAAATATAAATATAATTATACGAGTCGATGATTTATCTAATATTTTGTGTTGTTTATGAGAAATAAAAGCCTTAGCTCGATTTCTTCTTCACATAATGTGCGTATAACGTATTAAATACTGTAGTTGAACATCACAATGGGCAGTTTTCTGTATATAACTATAAATAACTGTATATAACTGTAGCATAACTGTAGTATAACTACGCATATTAACTTAGAAAAATCATACACTAATTGTTTATTCTTCCGACTTTATGACGTCGAAAGTACTCATGCCCCGCGTTGTTGAGAGAACCGCATCACTACTCAAGGTCAAGGTCAACAAAGTCAAGGTCAATTTCACTGACATTTCGATTGGGGGGCCGTGCGTCCAGTGGGGTGGTAGACGCTATTGACTTTACTGATTTAAAGAAGACACTAGGTTACTAAAAGTTTTTCTAAAAGCTGTGATTGCCTAGTGGTGTGACCAGTGGAAGTCAAAGGTCTCAAGTTCGAACCCAAGGTACGCACCACTGACTGTTCGGAAGTTACGTGCATATTTATCACGTGCACAAACGGCGAGGGAGAACATTGTTAAGAAATCTACTTGCTTGAGAGGTTTTCTCGATGGCGTGTGAAGTCTGGAAATCCGCAGTAGGCTAGCGTGGTAGAGTTTGGCCTAATTCCTCTTAAATGAGAGGAGACTCGTGCCTAGCACCACGGCATGGGTCTCCTCTTATTTTACCTTTTCTTTTCATTATTTTTTTTCCTGGATTTAATGTCTCATCACTATAATTGGGTTTCTAGTGATGACTAGGTTACCAAATTAGAGACTAGATTTGTTTCGTGGGGTTTGCGGCCCAGTAAAACCACCCTAGTCCATCCATCAGTCCTAGGTACTCCAAACTCATGTCAGCCGAAGCGAGATCCTTGGACATTCTTAAATGGTATCGATTGACACATGTCTTAAAATAAACCAAGGGTTTTATGTTGATAATGTAATTTAATGAAAATCATACAAAAATACGTACATATTTTGCATATTTACATAACTCTGTATTGATTTTATGGTAATTTCATGAAATTGTTCCCACACACGCAGGTACCGCCGACATTTTGGACTGAGACTCATTCTATCACTTACAGTTAAACCCCAACGGAATCCAAGGTATATATATAAACAGTATAATGGTAGTAGATGTGAAATAAATCTACTTTTTAACTAAACGATGAATGACGATATTGTCATGGTTGTTGTATAGAAATGTTGATCTTCTGGTGGTAAATGCGACTAATGAGCAAGATATTGACTTGTGAGAGTTCTAAAAAAGATATATTAACAGAAATATAACTAATTTAATTTAATTTATATATATTTTGTTTTGTTTTTTTCACCTATTCAAGAAGTTGTAGTCAGTTTTATATACCTGCGTAAGTGTGCCTTAACAGTCGTCCCCAGTATATAAGTGTTTAATGTGCCCACAGTGTTAGTAATGATTTTCCCATTAATTTGTAAATTCACCACAATCATGATGACGTTTTCATTATGACGTCATTACTCTTTGTTTTCAAATTTGGAATCACCAAACGGTTCGCTTTGCGGAATAAACAAATTCGTTTTATTGTTAAATTTAAGGAAAACCCTCTTGTTATTTTTAATGATCTCACTGATATGTTAAGATTTTTTTCAACTGTGGTTACATTGAATGAGAATAAGGCTCAAGAAGGCGTGAACAGGTTTTTTTTGCTTTATATGATCAGTTCACCGACTGACTTTTATATAAAATTTGTATGCCTTCGCGGCAAAACATAGTGCTCAAATCTGTTAACCTAACACCATTATGTACCATACCTATGTTTAACAAATAAAGATTCTGATTCTGATTCTGCATTTTTGCACCATATCGTGTTTTATGAACGTATGTAATACGTAATGTATCGTACAGAATGCTTTGAACTTTTTTGAAGATAATTGTACTCAACTAAAATATTATATCTGAGTAATTTTGTTATTTTCATTGTTTGTAAATTGACTGTAACTCGTAACGTTTTTATTTTATTTTTTTATTGACTTGAATGCGTTAAACGCTTGTAGAAACGAATCATGTAGCATGCTTGGTTTTGTGATCAAGTTTGATCTTTGATAGTATATCCATACTCGTGGTTTACCAGACAACAATGAAATGCTGTATTTAAGGAGTCCGATTGTCAGTTTGCATCCAAATCAACATACTGCGACCAAAAATTCTTGCAATTTTAGTATCTCTGACTTTGATCAAGAAACCACACGAATATAAATGGAGCCAGTCCGGATAAATCTCGTATCGGATGTTTCGTGAGCTGGCCTTGCAACAGAGTGAAGTCTACAAGGCATTGGGCGACATGGGAGGTCCAGGTAAGACGTATAAGACGGACTGAAGGTACAGTAAAAAAATTACAGAAAAGGCTTTAAGCCATTCGTCATCGACCCATTACTGTCCCACTGCTGGCCACAGGCTCCTCTTATTTGAGAGGGATTAGGCCATAGTCCACCACGCTAGCCTACTGCGGGTTGGTGGACTTCACATGCCATCGAGAAAATCTCTTAACCATGCAGGTTTCCTCACGATGTTTTCCTTCACCGTTTGAGCATGTGATAAATACGCACATAACTTCCAAAAAGTCAGTGGTGCGTGCCCGGGTTTGAACTGGAAGCCTTTGACACGTCAGTCTACTGGTCACACCAGGCTACCACAGCGATTAAGCCTTAGGAATAGAAGAGAAAAAAAAATGTACAAACTATCCTGAACTAAAATTATTATATCTTAAGCAAAATAACAATTCAGAAATGGAAAATATCTCTTAAATGTTGTAAGTTTCATTTGTACCTACTTCAGTAGTACTCCCATACCTTGTCATATGACAAAGCTAATGAAACCCAATGGTGTTCTAGGATATACCGACACCCACGACGCTACGTGGGCAGATCTAGGTGCGGTGCGATAGCATCATTAACTTATCTCTTTTGTTTTTATGTTCCCCTGGTAGCTGTGGACAGTTTCGTTTGCGGGTGGGCGTGTCAATCTTTTAAACTAGCTGCCTCCCGCGGCTCTGCCCGCATGGTTATATAGATAAAAAGTAGCCTATGTTATCTAGGTAATAAACTATCATGCAAATCCGTTGAGCATTGTTTGCATGAAGGAGTAACAAACTTCCATACAAACTTTCGCAGGATTGCTTTAGTTGCATGTAAATTTTGTATTTTTCAATGCATATTTTGTTATGCTATATTAAAGCTGTGATAGCCTATTTATTAATGTGGCCAGTGGACTGTGAAGTTAAAAGATAGTAAGTTCAAACTCATGGCATGCAGTATTGAAGCGGTGAAGGAAAACATCGTGAGGAAACCTGCATGGTTGAGAGATCTTATCGATGATGTGTGAAGTCGTGTTCAGGGGTGGGGCAATAAATAGGTCGATTATGATGATGCTAAACTGATGATGTTTACAAGTGACCATGTTGGCAATGTTGAAAGTATTATCAAGGAATTAAAAGACGAAAAATGTTTAATATTGATTTACGGGTTTTTTTGGGTTTTCGATTGACGGCTAGTTTGCCTGATGCTAAGCGACACTGCGACATAGATACTAAGCACATAGTAAAAGTACATAACATAACAGCGGTTACACAGCAAAAAATCTTACCAGTCTTATTCTTACCAATCTCTTAAAGTTTGAATTCCTACGACGCTAGATATACAAAGTATGTAGAAGAGTAGTGTTTGTAAAGTAATAAAACATTCAACATTAACTTAAAGTACACGTCTGCTTAATCCTTCAGGGATGCAGGCGTGATAGTATGTCATGTTATTAGTTAGCAATTAGGTAAAGTCCCACCGTAATCAATTAATTCCCCATTTATCTTCGTGCAACAATTATGACGTCACAAGTCTGATGTCACCGTTATGGTGTATAAATGCAAATATACGTACACTGTGTAATGGAAATGTCAATGAACCTATATAATACAGAATATTACACAGACAGTATAACTTTTTATAAAACTAAAGAAGTATATAAGTAATTTCTTGCCATAACAAACGTAATGCAATAGTTGATTTCACCCAAGTAGGTTGATATCCTCCTTGGTAACAGATAATAAAAACATGTTGACAGCAATTCTATTTATACACCCAACTAAGTAAGTACATAGCCTGCATCTCCGCTATTTATATCGTGCAATAAAACCGCTTTTAGATACGATATAAGTGTCATTCAGAGACATTATATGAGCGGTAGACGGGACAAAGCGAACAAATTTTGACCCCGAAACTTGTTACCTAGTAAAAAGTCATTAGTCTAGCTTCATACAACCGCATGTCGCAACAGCTGTGATAGCCGGTATGATAGCGGGTGTGTATGTACGTCAAAGGTGTTTGGTTTGAAACCAAGCCACGCGCCGCTGAATTTTCTTTATGTGCGCATTTATCACATGTTCAAATGAGGAAAACATCGTGTTGAAACCTGCATGCTTGAGAGATTTGCTTGATGGCGTGTGAAGTCTGCCAACAAGCACGTGGCTAGCGCGGTGTTCTATAGTCTAAAGAGACGTGACTCGTGCCCAGTAGTCAGACGATAAATGGGGTGAATGATGACTTTTAAAAGAAAATAAGATACTTCATGACTTGTAAAAGTGTCTTTAAAAAGATCTATTTTCAGAAATAAACAATCATTTCAATCATTTAAATATGTATTTCTGCTATTCAAAGTTTTATAACGTAATTAGCAGACCTGACGGACGTTGTCATGTACACACAAACATTTTGGGCCTATGTTCTGTTATGCGAATAATAAAAAATCCCAGAACTCGACTGCAGCGCCACCTAATGGGTCCTATTGCAAATCTAAACCATTTTCGAATCCACTTGAACACACAACAAATTTCAACAATATCGGTCCAGCCGTTTAGGAGGAGTCCAGTGACATACACACACACATAAGAATTATACATTTACATAAATTTTATTTCGGTATACATTTTATTGATTCCAATGCCTACTCTATTATTTCAAATCTCTTCGGTGTCCGTGTATCATTTACGAGTATTACTTACATAAGGTCGGACATTCACTGAGGTCGCGCGAGCCAATGAACTGCCCACATTTTCCCATGTTCCCATTTCCCAGTTACAACAATAATGTCACTTGGACGCCAATTACTAAATAAATTGGTCCCCTAGATGCAAAGGGGTCTTTTTATATGATGACCAATTTTGCAATTGTTTGTACCTCTTGTCAATTGTATGCTGTTCATGTCCTCTTTAGAGGCAGCCCATCCATCTCCGATAGTATGGTGATTGATCACTGGGGTCACCGATACGGAGTCCCCTCTTCATGACATTTCACTGTGGTAAGAGAAAATCCACTGAGTCCAAATCTCAGTACGGGCAAATGTTTGTGAGATCTATGCCAACAGGTACCTTTATCAATGGATGTATCATATTATCTGTTTATAAAAAAATATGTATCTGCAACACAAGCCTCCTTGCTTATCTTGAAACTAAATACGTTGTATAATAATGGAGATAATTAGAATAATAAACAGGCGCACAGGTGAACGCATCCATTTTCAGCTCCTAGACTTAAAAAGTCAAATAAGGAACGGAAAACAAGGGCAGAAAGTGAAATAAAAATATGAGCCACACTGAAATGATTTCTCGAAAAACGTGGCTAGTTTTCATACTAGAATAAACAAAACAAACTTGATTTGAATAATACTTATGTCTGATAAAGCTTCAGAAATATGGTAATGAATACGTAAAGGTTCAATCATTTAATATTGCTTGCAACTTAGCCTATGTAAAACGTAAATTTAAAGCTATCCTGTCTCAAGTCGGACCAAACTACACACAGAGTGCAGAGTTTAATTAACATCGGTTCATTAATTTAGAAGTTCACCGTGGACAAACAACATGACACATTTTTTTATACAAAAAATTTACGAGAACATTTCAAAATATTTTAAACGTCATCATCAACTCACTTATTGTCCCACTGCTGGGCACGGGTCTCCTCTCATTTTGGGAGGGATTAGGCTATGGTCCATATAGCCTATAGCTGGTTGGCAGGCTTTCCCACGCAATCGAGAATGTCTCATAAACATGCAGGTTTCCTTCCCACATAAGTCAGCTGTGCATGCCTTGGGTTTGAACTCAAACCCTTTGACTTCTCAATCCACTGCTCATAAAACATACAATTCATATTTTTTATTTTGGAAAACAAAATGTCGTCCAACAAAAGGAAAACAAACACGTATAATGATTACAATTGAACAAACATTGCGTGCTAGTCATTCAGTGTAAATATTGTAATAAATGCGCAGACGTCAGTCCGGGTCAGCGCATGCGTAATAAGGCGTCCCTAGATACACTATTCTAGATATGGTATACTCAATTACCCCTCCGTTTGAATTGTGTAATGTGTGCCTTGTGGTGTTACCAGATACGATATTCAGAATAAAAGTCTTGCGGTGTAGTATCTTCATAGATTAGGATAAAACAACGCATATACGTACACTCACGCCTTTTTCCCTATGGGGAAGGCAGAGGGTATATGTATGGATGTTATTATGGATGGGAAGGCTTCACAAGTGATAATGTTATTATTAATATATTTAAAGAATTTCTTATTATAATATCACATGTCATACATTTACCAAAGACGACCGCTCAATCTGTTCAGCAACACATTTCTGTCTGGTTTTAATAAACGATTCTATAAAATCACATAATCAACCTGTTAATTGTACCACTGCTGGGCACGGGTCTCATCTCATTTAGGATGGATGAAGCTATGGTCTACTAAGCTAGCCCAGTACGGGTTGGCAGACGTCACAAACCATCGAGAAAAAATCTCAGGCATGTAGGTTTTCTCACGATGTTTTCCATCACCGTGTTGTTTGATTGTCTTAATTCTCTTACTTAACCCGCCTACTGCTATCGTTATGGACTATGGACTATTACATCCCACACTCAGAGGTGGTTAAAGCCCAGCTGTGGGACTGTAAAGAGATTACGAATATGTATTTATTTAAAGACAAATTGCTGGCAGTAAATTATTCTATATTTTATTTTTTTATAAAACTTTACCCGAAAATTAAATTGGGCGATCTAATTCTGGCAACACCACACTTTTAACACTGAGTAATTATGTTTGACCGCACAGTGACCTTTACAGATTAAATTCTATCACAAATGCATCTAATTAATGTGTCTATACACAACTAGACACTTGTACACTATAACTAGTTGTTGCCAGTACTATAATAGCGCTCCTATTTCGCTTGTGTTAAAATTGGGTCACTTTAATTTCTGAGACGAATTATAATATATATTTCGACGTAATTGGGTCGAAGTTAAAGCACTGTTTTATTCAAATTAAATTGAGTTATGTTTATAAAGATGGCGTATATTATTATGTCTAAAATTAACAATGGAATATTTTGAGGATATATTATCAATGGTTTAGTTCTTATAATAAAAATAAAATATTATGTTTTGTTGTTTAAGGATTTATTTTTCATATTTTGTATTATTGCTGTCAGTCAGGCCTTTATATATAGGTTGGTCTGAAAGTCGGTCAACAGCAGCATATTCATAACCCAATAAGAAACATTTTGTTTAAAAACCGTCAACAATACAACAACAAAATAAAAATAAAACATCGATATACCGTCAATATAATAATATTTTTATACCTATTTTATTTTAATAAAAATAATTTAAATGTTTGATACCAATGAAAAAATTAAATAAAGGAAATAAATGATGAAGAAGAAAATAATGATAATATTTTATATTAAATTATGATTGCACGTTTCACGACTATCGATGGGTTAATAAATAACAAGGACTTCTATATAGTTCGTGCGATTTTTTAATGTAATTTATTTTTTAATATATGGCCTAAAAACGTTTTAAATGGTGTAGTAGATTGGATTTCCGTCATGTTATTATTTTATATCTGTTTAATAGATTTTTACCACAGGTAAAAAAATACGAACTCAAAGAAGAAAACAATAGAATTATGTGAATTTATATTAAATTCGAACCAAATTAATGATGTGAATTTCACAGAAATATATTTAACAAGTACACAGTGTTCCCGTTCACACGTTCATTCGATTACAACCTTCTTAATTGATGAATATTAATAACTAAAGCCTCTGATGAACACGACGTGATTGTAAATGGAGTTTACTATAGATACAGTAGGGTGACCATGATGTCAATGAGATTGTAATGTAATAGTAGGTAGTAGCAGCAGTCTATTCTTTGAAATAATATAAATTTTGATATTCTTTTAGTCCTGATGTTTCGGATCTTTTACAGATTTGATGGTCATGGGCAAATGCAAAAAACAAAATAGTATCAATATACCGCAATAAACTCTATATTTTAATGTCGAAGATTTGCGTAACTACTGTAAAAAATTGGTTTGTAAAAAAAATATGCATTTATTACTTTAATCCTAATGATGACGATGATGAAGACACATATTCAATCGAAGATTCAAAGGTAGAAGACTTGAAGAGATTTAAGACGAATACCTTCCTAACTTAAAATAAAACCAAGGAATCATAGCAAGTTATTTTTATGAGCTGGCATTACAGTGTAATAGTTGTTTTTTTCAAAGTTGGTTTTAGTTTAGGTACTCTTGTGTTAGTATCATCATAATTATCATATAAGCCAGACGACGGACGCGCGTTAGTATAAATGAAGTAAAATATGTAGATACAAATGTATCAAAAACTTATGGTGTCACTACAGTTTACATTAGTCAACATGAAGGGTTGCCTAAATTACGTGGGGATTCAATTTGGTGGGTGACGTAAACGGCTCTTACGTTGACCGGCATTGTGGTCGCGGGTTGTGACATGATTGTACATTATGGCATCCATTTCTGATAGTGTTAACATATATGATATAAAGTATAGACTTAACTGAAATCACAATTGGAAGAAATTAAAGAAATTTTCTGTGTGAGTGCTGGAAAAAAATGCGTGTAATCAAAGTAAACCTAGTATGCTTAGAATTTAGCAGGGTGAAAAATCCTGCCGTCGGGTTTGTGGTGCATGCTTATGCGAATCCCATGGCCCTGGCAATAGGGTTGGTGGTGTTGACGGGTGGCGGTTTTTTGTCGGTAAACGTGCGCGTTTACCGGCTAAAAAAAACGGCGGTGGGACGGTCCATAAAAGAATTTGCCGCAGACAAATAAAAAAAAATACCTCAATTTTACGTCTGAAAATAGTGCAAACATATTTTTGAGTTTGATAGTGACAGCTGGAGCGACGATTTGGCAGAGACTGGATGAAGAGAATAGAAAATCCAGCTCTGAGTCTTAACTAGGGAAAGTGTACATCCAGACCACTGAACCAATAATATGTAAGCTATAGCCTATACCAATAGGAACGAAATATTAACTGCCTTTAATGACCATGTAATTAGAATCTAAAATAATGAGTTTATATATCAGTTAACATAATTCCTTTCAATACTGGAGCCTACTGGCTTTTGTGTCTAACGCAACAGGGGCTCAATGAGGAGTGTATACGCAAAAATAACAAGGTAGCGACGGCTAGCGTATATGGGCCACATCTCGCCGGAGGTGTGGGTGGAAATCGATAGGGGAACCATGTCTCTAAAATAAAAATGAGACTGTTCTATAATTTAGGTTTAGATTTGGGTATGTTGTAGTTTTGATGAGACGTTTAGCGTAGTTAGCTGCGCTATTAGCTTTTGTTGCATGGATGGGCAACCCCCGGCAGTTTCTCTGGCTTTGGATTGTATTTATATTACAATTTGTATCTATAACAATCATATCTGTTAGACAACGTTTGGAAACTATACGTTTAAAAACAAATACCCTAGAGTATAAGTTACTCTCCAAAAATGGATATCTATATTTTTGTTTGATAACTACGAGTTGTTCATAGCACATGCTTAGATCTATTATATTCTTGAGGCCATTAATTAGTGATTTGTGGCTCGTGGCTTCCTTCAATAATGTGCATTATAATTGCCCACGAAATCGCATTAACACTTTGTCAACTACTCTTGCTTAAGTCGATTAGGCTGATTGGCATTTATGTTGCGATATCGAAATTTTATGACGTGCAAACGACTTTAAACCTTTGAGCGGCCAACCGATTTACAGTTGCACTTAAACTTGATTAAAACGTTTCGATGCAAGTTGTGATTGATGCAGTAATTATCGATGTCATTAGTGTGAGATAGAGTGCCTACAGTAATGATACACATTAGTTGGCTGTCATTGAAGCAGTTTAAACCAGTTTGCTACATGATACATGATATTGATAGCTTTTATTTATGACACATTTGTAAATTGCCATGTTAAACTTTTGTCAGCGATGATAGCCTAGTAGCGAGACTAGTGGACTATGAAAGTCAAAGGTATTAAGTTCGAACCCATAGCACGCTTTGGTGGTACTGAATTTTTGCAAGTTATGTGCGTAATTATGACATGCACAAACGGTGAAAAAGAACATCGTGAAGAAAACTGCGTACCTTAGAGATTTTCTCGATGGCAAGTGAAGTCTGCCAATTCACCCTAGGTTAGCATGGTAGACTAAAACCTAAAACTCTCAAATGAGAGGTGACCCATGCCCAGCAGTGGGACAATAATTGGGTTTATGATGATGATACTTTTGTGACTTTATTACTTTTTTATGGTTACCCTACAGAAGTGAGACGGTGCAAAGCTTTTGTGTCTTTGTTACGTTTCCCGTGCTTTAGTTCTTGTGTGAGATTTTTTTCTACAAAGAAATATATATTTTGTTATAATGAGAAAGGCGAAATCTGGAGGAAATAATTATTTACGAAAATGTTTCAGATATTATTAGGTACGTGTGTAATATAAGAGATAAAAGGAAATACCCACCATTTATATGATATGATTTAGGGTAACTGCTGGTACTAATGTTATGTTTACTAACTTGTCATCCTGGTAACATTAATTATTTGTGTCAGTTATAAAATCAACCGAGTTTCTATGATAACTGTTTTTCAACTCAGCCCTTGATCTCTATCTGTCATCTACCAAAACTCTATAGTAATAATGATGCTTCATCATTTAGTATCAGATCATTCAGTAGTATCATCAATGTAGTAATTCTTGTTAATATTTTTCAGTATTTTGTAGTAACATATCCAATAGTTTTAAAATCTCACTAATAATATTTTTATATTAGGTCTTTACCTATGAAATTGCCGCTTTACCTACCTATTATTTAAATACCACATTTGTCATTGAGAATCGAAAAATTAATTGAATTGACGACTGTATTACAAATTAACCAAAACAAACAAGTGATAATTACGAGTAGGTAAGTCATTATATCTTTTACAGTAATATAAATCATTATCTACTGTTAAACAATAACAAAGAATTTTAAAAACATGTTTACAGCTTTTTGTTGATTATTATCCAATCAGTCTACAGTAATGTGCATCGGAAAATTTAATAAATCTGAGTATTTAATAAAAATACTACTCATACTCTTTTCGGTTCTTTATAAAAGATGCAAAGGCTTTATGTTAAATTTATACTTATTTATAGATTTCTGTGGAAATAAAGAAAGAAAGGAACACATTTATTTCTGACCTTGTCAGGAAACACATAAAAAAGAAATACAAATAGTTAACATCAATGACATATTATTATATAGACACGTCATGCACGAACATTACGGCTATGCAAAATGGCGACAACGACTAATTTGTGCAAAGAAAGGGAAAGACACATTTTTATCTTTCACTGATGTAGTATAATTTGTAAACACATGAAGGCATCTTGTTCTCAGAAAGTATAAAACTATTAAGCACGAATTATTTTTACGGAACGTACCCTCGCAACGCTGGTTGGTGCGTCACTAAGCGCAATCCCGGCAATTGCCTTGATTTCTTGTTGCCATTTTAGAGGGCGGGTAACGTATCTATAGTTTATATATCATTGGTTAACATCGTTTTCCTACAGAAAGGAGACCCATTCAACTGGCAAATAAAGATATCAATAATAGGATAACAAAAACATACATAGACATATTTCGTATTTTTCAATTGAAAACATTAATATTAAAAGATTATCAATAGCTACGAAACAAAACGAAAAAAAAAAACATTTACCAAACAAAGAACAAAAAGGTACTGAATTGTTTTATCTTTGCTTATTGAAATAAGTATGTATGTATATTTATATTGTGGGCAGATATTGAATAATTTCCCTAGTGGATTGATTTACCTCAGATCGACTGAAGTATTTGTAAATTTACTTAAGTGTGTTACGTAGTTGGTCTCTTAGCTTAAATAATGATTTGTCATAATATACCGTGTTTGACTGTCATTTGTTATCTGCTTGTCGACCCAAGCAAACTAACCCGTAGACCACTTTTGGGTCTTATGAATGAATAAATAAATTAATATATGTACATACATACACTTACACCTTTTTACCTATAGTTGTAAATGTCACTTAAATACCTACTATAATTTTGTAATTTGGTTGAAGACAGCCTAAAATTTATTAAATAAATTAATTACAACATTAATTAAATAAATAAATTTCCATGTGGGTAGGCAGAAACTACAGAATGCCACGCGGTACGATCCCTGCGCACATTCATCATGTCATGTTGCGCGCCAGTTAGGATTACAGCGGACGTGACCTTTGCCTTATTAATTCATTATATCCGGAAATTATGACACAGCGCCATCTAGTTCCGACCTATGCAACGAGGCTTGTGTTACGGATAATAGATTGATACACTAGTTAGATACATTTTTTTTGTAAATACATAGGTACATATTATTATTATTACCTACATAGAAACATCTATGACATAGTTCAAATATCAATGCTCAACTTTTGCGTCTACCGGGATTCAAACCTAGGACCTTTACCAGACAAGGCATCCTTTAATACCACTGTGCTAATCGGGTTGTCTTATGTATATAATAATAATGGTAAAAACCCATCAGTAACCAAATTAAAATACTAAAATAGATACGTACCTTGTCAAGATAAAAGTTGTGATAGCCTGACGCCTGAGTGATGTAACTAGACGTAAATTTGTAACTAGGTGGAATGTACAATAGAATCCTATATTTATTATTACGTTTAAGCTTATCCATTCGAAATAATCCTGAGATAAGAATCCCTTTAATTTCAAAAGCTCTACAAGTTGTCGGGATTCTTAAAATTATTATTCTTAAAGTCAGTAAGCTATTTAGTTACGAAAAGAATTTCTAGTAATGCTGTTAAGACCAGAATTTATATTTTAATCTCGAAACTTTAAAGGTTGAGGTAATCTTGAAATTGTTGTGCTCTCTCCCACAAGTTATACAGATTCATCTTAACGATTTTATAGGCATTGTCTTGAAAAAAACCGGACAAGTGCGAGTCGGACTCGCCCACCGAGGGTTCCGTGCCTAATTTAAATATAAGTACATCAAAGTGGCAGAAGACATCTTAAACGAAAAACGAGCACATGTCTATAAGCTGTTTATTATAATTAATTATTTATCATCAAGTTGACATTTTAAAAATAGATTTAAGTTGTAACTGTTTTTAAAAGGACGCGAAAATCTTAACATAGCAAGATTTGGAGGAAACTTGGATTGAAATCGTTGGATCCTCTTACCTAGTCTGTTTCGAGTAGCCTTTATATAATTTATGTAATATTCTTCAATTGCTTTGTATGATAAATTGTTCGATAGGTACCTATTTTAATTATTAATAGGTATTTTAGTTGAAGTGTGCTATAACGTTAAAATTAAACGTGACGTATGTTTTTTTAATATCCTATTAAAATATACCTATTATTACTATTTGACGACCCACTTAGTCCAGCGGTAGTTAACACTGCCTTCTGTGCTATGCGTCCCGGGTTCGAATCCCGGTAGGAACAAATGTTTGTGGGATGAGCATAAACATTTGTATCCAATTCATGGATATCACAAGCCTCGTTGCTTAGCTTGGAACTAGATGGCGGTGTGTCATATAGTCAAGAGATATTATTTATTTTATTCATAAGTACAAGACACTTAAGTTGGTAGATACCTGATGCATACTCGTTGTCACCGTTGCCAAGCAACGTTGTTAATTTTGCAGCTTGTCACTATAAAAATATACTTACTCTATAAGTAAAGATGATTAATTTCCATATTTTATTTAATAGTACCTATTTAGGATTGTGTTTAGTTACAGAATTAAATAAATAGTTTATAAAAATAAATAAATAGTACATTAAATAGATAAATAGTACCTTTATTTATCTAATAAAGGACAGTACCTTCACAAATGGCTTGTATCTCAAAAAGCGAAATAGCATGAAATATCTAAATCAAAAAAATATTTTTTGAAACAAACTTAATTACTTTTTGACATGAGATTTTTGAATAATAATTAGTACTTTTAAGTTTCCGATTAAAAGCACGCCATTTTTTTACTATCGCCTGTCAATACTAGGGATGCCCATTTTTTCTAATGTGTGTATTGAGACTACCGACCTACATACAATAAAATGAAATAGATTAACTTATTGATTTTTTCATTTACCTATCTTATATATTTCATTGAAAATGTGACGAAACAATGATATTGTTATTAGCTTTATTTTTATTTATTTTTGATATCATAATCGGTATTGTTTCAAACATCTTATTACACTAATATTTTATACGGAAATCGATTGTATTAAAATCTTAAGCACGACGTTGTACCCCGTGGTTGTACCCGTACTGATTAAGATTTTAAACAATCGATTCGCCTTATTTGATTTTTTAATATTAATGAAATTGACATTTTAATTTTATGTTCAAAATTCACGCCAAAACGCTCGCTGGTGTCTGCCTGTGACGTCATTTCTATGTATATCAACACTAAACATTAGGTGCTAATAAAATAATATATTTAGCGTGTTAAATATGAACTCTAAATTATATAAGTGGTACGCGGCCCCCAAATGCAATAAATACATCAATTACAACTCTCAACAAATTATATATTTACGTTCCACACAAAAAAATCACCATCATAAATAAATTATAAAATTACTGGAGTACAATACTTGGCTGTATTGCCTAAATTCCTTTGCCTTATCCCTAAACGGAAGTAAAAATCAAATAATCAGTACTCGAAGTAGGTGTTTAAAAACTGATATTTGACTTATCATGGCGGATTGCTGTATTTTGTAGTTTTATTTTAATAAATATTATAATTATCAATGACATTGATAAATAATAAAATATTAATAATGCGTCGGAAAAAAATAAATAAAATTTATTTTGCAAGATGCACATCAAGCTCTTTCATATGATACCCCATTTGAACTAATAGCTTCAACTAGAAATTCAGATTCCTATAACAAAATTCAGACCCCCTATTAATTAAGATTTAGTTACAGTTGTACAGTTTTGAGATTTTTCCTTGTATTGTTGGTCTATAACGATGTTAAATGCTAAATTTCATAGTTCTAGGTCAACGGGAAGTACCCTATGAGTTTTGATTCCCTTGAGAGGGTCGAAAAATGCGTTTTTTGCTGATTAAACGGCCGTATCTTTTTTTTACGTAAACTTAGAAGATTGACTTAGAAGATTTTTTCACAACTTCAAGGGACCGTAGACTTGAGTATACGGTTTAAATTTCAACTTGATACCTCCACGCATTTCCGAAATAAAGGGTCTTGACAGACAGACAGACGGACGGCGGACAAACAGACAGACAGACAGACGGACAACAAAGTGATCTTATAAGGGGTCCGTTTTTACTCTTGAGGTACGGAACCCTAAAAACGGTATGTAAGGTGATAAAATTAACACACAAACTCATGCACACACACAATCGCATATCATAGGTACACACCCATATCACATTTGGACCCCTTACCACAAAAGCAAGATTATTATATAAACAAACGGCTTTTACGAATTTACGGTGACATATTATGGCTTTTTTGTCAATCATTAACAATCCGTTTTACCCAGAACGGGCTCATTGTAGATCATACTTTTTAGAATATAATTTTATAATTAGGACTGCCGACTACCCAATAATGTGCGTTGCCTTCACATTCGTTGACATATTAATTTCATTACTGCAAGATGAACCTTAACTAGGTAGGTACTTCTTTTTTATGGAGATAAGGGTGCAAATGGGCAGGAAGCTCACCTGATGGTAAGTGATCACTGCCGCCTATGCACACCAGAGAAAATGCGTTTTAGGCTCGTTTTCCGGCCTTTTAGGAATGAATATGCTCTCATAAAGAGCTGGTGGTAGCCTAGTGATGTGACCAGTGAACTGAGATGTCAAAGGTCTCGAGTTCGAACCCAACGCACGCACCTCTGACTTTTCGGAAGTTATGTGCGTATTTATCATAAGCTCAAACGGTGGTGGAAAAAATCGCGAGGAAACCTGCATACTTAAAAGATGTGTCTCGACGGCATGTGAAGTCTGCCAACCCGCAGTAGCGTGGTGGCAGACCGTGGAGGGCCTAATCCCTCGCAAATGCGATGATGATGTGATAA
The DNA here is from genome assembly GCA_905163465.1 of Craniophora ligustri. Classification (NCBI taxonomy): domain Eukaryota; kingdom Metazoa; phylum Arthropoda; class Insecta; order Lepidoptera; family Noctuidae; genus Craniophora; species Craniophora ligustri. Next base: position 3,654,603 of record LR990963.1, read on the forward strand.
GCACATCATCATCATCGTCATATTTAACACGCTAAATATATTATTTTATTAGCACCTAATGTTTAGTGTTGATATACATAGAAATGACGTCACAGGCAGACACCAGCGAGCGTTTTGGCGTGAATTTTGAACATAAAATTAAAATGTCAATTTCATTAATATTAAAAAATCAAATAAGGCGAATCGATTGTTTAAAATCTTAATCAGTACGGGTACAACCACGGGGTACAACGTCGTGCTTAAGATTTTAATACAATCGATTTCCGTATAAAATATTAGTGTAATAAGATGTTTGAAACAATACCGATTATGATATCAAAAATAAATAAAAATAAAGCTAATAACAATATCATTGTTTCGTCACATTTTCAATGAAATATATAAGATAGGTAAATGAAAAAATCAATAAGTTAATCTATTTCATTTTATTGTATGTAGGTCGGTAGTCTCAATACACACATTAGAAAAAATGGGCATCCCTAGTATTGACAGGCGATAGTAAAAAAATGGCGTGCTTTTAATCGGAAACTTAAAAGTACTAATTATTATTCAAAAATCTCATGTCAAAAAGTAATTAAGTTTGTTTCAAAAAATATTTTTTTGATTTAGATATTTCATGCTATTTCGCTTTTTGAGATACAAGCCATTTGTCAAGGTACTGTCCTTTATTAGATAAATAAAGGTACTATTTATCTATTTAATGTACTATTTATTTATTTTTATAAACTATTTATTTAATTCTGTAACTAAACACAATCCTAAATAGGTACTATTAAATAAAATATGGAAATTAATCATCTTTACTTATAGAGTAAGTATATTTTTATAGTGACAAGCTGCAAAATTAACAACGTTGCTTGGCAACGGTGACAACGAGTATGCATCAGGTATCTACCAACTTAAGTGTCTTGTACTTATGAATAAAATAAATAATATCTCTTGACTATATGACACACCGCCATCTAGTTCCAAGCTAAGCAACGAGGCTTGTGATATCCATGAATTGGATACAAATGTTTATGCTCATCCCACAAACATTTGTTCCTACCGGGATTCGAACCCGGGACGCATAGCACAGAAGGCAGTGTTAACTACCGCTGGACTAAGTGGGTCGTCAAATAGTAATAATAGGTATATTTTAATAGGATATTAAAAAAACATACGTCACGTTTAATTTTAACGTTATAGCACACTTCAACTAAAATACCTATTAATAATTAAAATAGGTACCTATCGAACAATTTATCATACAAAGCAATTGAAGAATATTACATAAATTATATAAAGGCTACTCGAAACAGACTAGGTAAGAGGATCCAACGATTTCAATCCAAGTTTCCTCCAAATCTTGCTATGTTAAGATTTTCGCGTCCTTTTAAAAACAGTTACAACTTAAATCTATTTTTAAAATGTCAACTTGATGATAAATAATTAATTATAATAAACAGCTCATAGACATGTACTCGTTTTTCGTTTAAGATGTCTTCTGCCACTTTGATGTTCTTATATTTAAATTAGGCACAGAACCCTCGGTGGGCGAGTCCGACTCTTACTTGTCCAGTTTTTTTTAATATCATAATCACTTACATTATTTCCCATCTTCTAGAATAATTTTCTTTTCATTAGGTTCCAATTCTGATGAAATTGAAAATCAATCCTAATTTATACGAAGTCAGTGAAATCGGTCTGCTTAAATAAATCCCTTTCAATTTATTCTGGAAGCCATGTAATTGGAATCTTTTTTCTTTTATACTTATTGGTTATAAAAATATCAGTTCATTCAATAGTCGTAATATAAAGGCGACTGCTTAGACCATGTGGCTTGAGTTGCTTAAGTGACCCAGGTCAGACCGTTACAGTTATTTTTTATATTAAGTAATTCTTGGTAACAGCTCTTAATGGTAAAAGGCTCATTCCCTATATGTATAATCCCATAGCACTCCTACTTACCCATTCGCGGATACAGACTTGATAATGATATGTTGTTATATTTGTTTTACTGCGTTTTATACTAATACTAATAGCTATCTCACGCGACTTGGTGCAAATGTTTTTTTTTGAGTCTATAGGCAGCCTTTTCGTAGAATACAATTTGCTTGTCTCTTCTATCAGAAACTGTTTAGTGGTTTAGATGTGAAAAGGTAACATGACGACTCGGTGGCGCAGAGGCTGAGTGATCGGTTTGTGCCTCACGGGTTGTGGGTTCGATCCTCGCATGTAGTAAATATTTAACGTTCTACATGTAGTTTTTCCGGATCTGGGCGTTTGTTTTGACACAGGTGAAAATCCTAGTGTGGGGCAACGTCTTTTCTCCAAAAAATAAAGTAAAAAAAAATCTAGCCTGAAATAGCTTTGTCGCCCTAGGGATAAATCCAGGCCAATTCAAACGTGTTGGCCTACTGACATTAATTTCATGGTCTAACAATAAAACAGTTTATGCCCAGTAGTGCCCATCTTCACTTAATGGTAGACTTTAAGATGCTCGTTAAATTGACATAACAGATGTATCTGAATAGCCGTTGGTGTCTCCGATTTATGCTAGGTATTCAAATAAGCGTGCGTTGTCAAGTGACATTCCGTAGTGATGGGACACGTGTGATCGATTGGTATTTACTCGGAACCAGTTCGATGGAAGTATATTCATCGGTATGGTTTCAGTTCTGTATTGTGTTGTTGTTAGACATTAGAAAAGTATCTCCAATTATAAAATCATTTGTCCTGTCTGAATGTAACACGTAGCAAAAAACACTAAGTTCAAAAAACTGTAATTTAAAACGTAAGATTTATCATAACTTAAGAGACAGGAATTTTTGAAATTTAGTCATAAAAGAGATAGGAGTTGCCCCGGGAAACACTGCCTGTAATGTAATGTGTATACTAGACTGTTGAAAGTTACCAAAACCAGGTGTTTCCAAATGTTTATTTATTGGTAACACTAAAATCCCGCATTAGCTCCATTGATAACAAACAAAGCAAAAGAATAAAGATTATCAAATGGATATAATCAAATACTTTTTATGAAAATTAGTTGCCCATTCTATTATAATATTAGAACAATTTCGCTTGATCAAAACTTTTGTTCTTAAACCCTAGAATTTACTTTGTAAGTCGAAAGTCTTAAAATTTTATAAGCGATTTGAGTTTTGTGAGTTTTAGACTTAATACACTTAAGGCGACAGCTACCATTTATCATGATTGTATTAATTAGTGTTTTAATTGACGTTATTTTTTATACTGATACGGTACTCTTCGAAGATATCGTGTTTTATAATTAAGCTTTTCAGTAATATTAATAACTTTGGAAGTTAAATGGCCATTTTAAGAACCTTCTTCTTTTTTAAGGTGTGGAAAACCTTTATGGTCCCAGGGATGCGCCGCTTCAGTCCCATCACAGTCCCATCGCCAATCGATAGGATCAGTCGGATACCTTTGTCAAAATCAAAGTTAAAAACTTTCATTTATTTAAACCACCAAGATATCTAATACTTCATCATCATCATCGTCAACCCATTATTGTCCCACTGCTGGGCACGGGTCTCCTCTCATTCCCACGCTAGCCTACTGTGGGTTGGTAGAGTTCACATGCCATCGAAAAATCTCTCAAGCATGCAGGTTTACTCACGATGTTTCCCTTCAACGTTTGAGCATATGATAAATACGCACATAATTTCCGAAAAGTCAGTGGTGCGTGCCCGGGTTCGAACTCGAGACCTTTGACATGTCAGTCCACTGGTCACACCGCTAGGCTACCACATACTTCATGCATCTAATACTTAATATAACTAATTACTTGATTATGGATATAATAGAAAATCTATGGAATTGCCGTAGCACCAGAACATGCGTGAGTGCCTGTGTTCAAGTCCCACATCAAACTCAGTGACTTTTCTCCAGCTAGAAGCTGGGAGTTTGGATAATTATGCACCTTTCAGTTATGGATATACTTGAAGCCCAAAACTGGCGAACTGTGGTCTAAATCAGTCTCCCTAATCCATAGAGGTGAAAAACCATTGTATTTGATATTGGGCCTACGTCCTTAAGAAATTAAGTATCTATTCTATTGGCTACCCAAACGTAAACCAAAATATTCAATTGTCTAGATCGATACAAAAGCAACATGATACGAAATGAAAACTAAAATACATAAATACGTTTGCGTTTGGCAGAAAGGGGCTGGTTTGCGTTTTCCAATTCAATGTCACCACATTCAATGTAAATTGTATTTTAAGCAAGAGTAAATAATATCTAATATTGAACATTGTGTCTATTTTTAGACAGAATACGATTATCGTTTCAAGGTTTATTGGGTAAGTCCGTTGACCTACCAATAGTAACGTGGGTATGTTTAAGTCAAATCTTCGATCCATAAACATTTATTATGGTAATGGCGGTCTTAACCAATTTTGTGGAATTGACTATAGTGCTGTAAAAAGCATTGGTAGTCTAGTGGTGTGACCAGTGAACTGAAATGTGAAAGGTCTCAAGTTTAAACCAAGCACGCACCACTGACTTGGAAGTTACGTGCTTATTTATCACATGCTCAAATCATGCGAAAACATCTTGAGGAAACCTACATGCTTGAGAGATTTCCTCGACATCATGTGAAGTCTGCCAATCCGCAGTAGACTAGCATAGTAGACTAATCCAATCCCTCTCAAATGAGACCAGTGCCCAGCAGTGCGTCAATAATAAATACAATAAATAAATTAATATTCCTGGACATTGTGACACACAGCGCCATCTAGCTCCAAGCTAAGCAACGAGGCTTGTGTTACGAATACTAGTTGGTTCATATACTACATATACATATACTTTTTTTTTGTAAATACATACATATTATTGCATCCATGACTCGGATAAAAATGTTTATGATCATCACACAAACATTTGTCCCTACCGGGATTCGAGCCCAGGACCCTTAGCACAGAAGGCAGTGTGAACTACTGGACTAATTGAGTCGTCAAATATGGGTTGATGATGATGATGACCATGATTCATTTTAATGCGTATCGATAGTAACCAGCAGCGTGAAGAAGACCTTCTATTTATTTCTTAGATAACTGAGCTGTTTTATTTCGGTGGCGAACAGTAATATACCTAAACACTTGTCTTTTTGTACTGTAGAGGTACAAACAAATATGAAAACTTTCCACCAGCATAACTCAAACAAGGAAACCTCAAATGGTTGAGTTTAATAATACAATTAATTGCGAAATTTTCCCTAAATCAATATAGGCTCGTGACATTAGTATGCCTATTGGTTTAAGTTTCTTAATTACCAACACTGTACATATTCGGTGTCAAGGCTTCACACATTTCCTATTAGTTCCGAGTGACCTTCTGCCAACACGTATTTCACTCAATGGCCAAGGGCACCCCAAACTATTTCTTTTGACCTTAGCGTTACTAATCTTGTTTTCGTTGGTTACCTTTAAGATGTATTGTTAAAAGCGGAGAAAGTAATTATTGTAATAGAAAGAAAACTTTTTTTTATGTTGATAAGGGGGCAAACGAATAGGCGGCTCACCTGATGGCAAGTGATCACCGCCGCACATGGAGATTTGCAATTCCAGAAGGTTTTAATATGCATTGCCAACCCAGGGGTTAACGGTTTCTGCAGGCAGAAACCGTTAAGGTTTCTTAAAATAGGGACTAAATTGACAGCGAAAGAATACCCATGCTGTCACAATAGTCACTCCCAAACCTTACTCACTCAAAGAAATACAACTATTGTTGATTCACTGCGGTCTTCTGTAAGACGGAGGTACATCCCCAGTCGGGCCTCTTAAACTAAAAGAAATTGCTGACATCATCCAAAAATCTGTAGTACTCTTTTTATTAGATGAAAAGTTGTAGTAATCGATTATGGAAATCAGTGGGGCGGTAAGTCATTTATTTCAAATAAAAAGAGCCGATTTCACAAAAGCATCGACAAATTTCCCTATAAAAGTTGAAACACAATGAGAAGGGTTCTTAGGCCCAATCGTTATTTTCGTACCGGTCCCAATCGATTTATTACGTTTCTTTAACAAGACGTGACGTGAAATCGAATCGTTACATCGATAAATTGGTTGATCGTTTTTACAATGATTAATTTGCAAGTCTTCTTAATATTTTAAAATAATTTCAATAGTTACCTACAGTTATTACTAAAGTGACCTTGTTTTTAAATGAAGAGCTAAATATAAAACCATTATGTAGTTCAAAAACTTTAATTGCTCTATGTAAAATTTATGTGCAAAATTATGTAGAATTACTTAGGAATAGCTTGCCTCTTAAATATACACCGTCTATTTTTAGAATTCAGTTAGTTATTATATTTATTTTAATAGATGTAAAATAAATAAACTATATTTTTTCTGGTTTTTGTTGCGTGACCACGGAGACTGTAAAGGTTCTGAAACGTCATGATAAAATAATATCAGTATAACACACCAAAAGGCGTTAATAGTTGTTTTATTTACATGTCTGATTTTCGCGTAATTATTGGAATTTGGATTGTCACCATTAGTTAAAAAATCTGTATTTCTGCAGTACTTCTAAAAAGAAACTCCAACTGTGTAAGATAGCTAAAGTATTTGTTATTGTGAAAAAAATTAAGGTTTTAATTCGGTATTAAATCTTAGGTACTTACTTCACCAAATAACTAAAGAAGGTACTATTAAAGCTTTTACCTAGAAATAAAATCCACCTATTGGATTTGGAGAGTGTCGCTAAGACTAAGACATAAATCAAGAAAATGTGAGTAAAATCCACCTGTGTCAGCACTTTAAATAATTTATTGCCATCACTAGCGTGTTGGGAGAAAAGGATGGTGCTACATGATTAATACAGCTATCCTTCTTTCTCAATAGATTGATTATAGTTTTAGAAGACACTTATATGTTGCTATTTTATGTTATGTTATCCAGGGAAAATAAAATTTCATAAATTAGTACTATATCGTTTTCGGCAATTAGTTTCTTAATTAATAGGTACTAATATTAAAGCATCGTTTAATATTCTTTGGCTAAAATTGTTCTCCACCATTAATTTAATAACAATATTAGCTAAGATTGATAGCTTAGTGGTGTGATCACTAGAGTAACAAGTCCTAAAAGGTCTTGAATTCGATCCAATATACCATTAACTTATTTAAGATATGTGCATACAGTGCATATTTATCACATGATAAAAGTGTGAAGGAAAATATTTTGACGAAACCTGCTTTACTGAGAGATTTTCTTGATGGCTTGTGAAATCAGTGAAGTTGCATGGCCTACTCCATCGCAAATGAGATGAGATTGTCCCAAGCAGTTGGATAGTAAATGAGTAAAAGATATAAACTAAATATCTAAGACACATATGGATATTGCAGACCTTGAAATAAAACATAATTCTGTATTTGGATATGGCCCCAAAAACACATTTCACCATCACTTATCTAATCTGCAAGTTACTAAGGAGTGATTGATTTGTTAATTTCTGATGACTTCCAAATTGTAGATGATTAATCAGATCAAAATAATATATTTATCAGCATATTTATCGTGTGTCACGAGAGCCATGTGTCTGTGTTTGTCACGTTTTAATAAATAATTAAATATCTTTTCTATCAAGTCAATGACTTATCAGTTCATGATTAGTGTAACGAATATTATTTGTGATTAGAATAAAAACATTACTTCGATTATACAGGCCTCCATAGGTTGAACGGGGTAGAGTATAATTATGACAAAAACTGATTACAGTACTTTATTTCTGATCCACAAAAACCCTATACCTGTGGTCTTCTTGACAGCTAGTTCTACTAGAACAGCTAGTTCTAGTTGAACTTCATTGAATAAATCTAAATTTAAAAGATGAGTACATTTAAATGTTTTGTAGTCACTAAATTTTTTACGTAAGTATCTAACTGCGCCAAAATCACGTTGAAATAACTTTGGCTATTGTTTTATTTACAACTTTTGAGCTTTACTTTATTATAAATGTGCGTATTTATCACATGCTCAAACGATGAAGGAAAACATCGTGAGGAAAGCTGCATGCTTGAGAGAATTCTCGATGGCATGTGAAGTCTGCCAACCCGCAGTAGGCTAGCGTGGTGGACTATAGCCTAATCCTTCTCAATTGAGAGGAGACCCGTGCCCAGCAGTGGGACATTAATGGGTTGATGATGATGATGACAAATATTTCTGAAGGACAAGTGAAAAAAATATCAAAATTGATTGCCAAGTTTAGAAGACATAACACAAGACGGCTAAAACTTACATTTAGAGTTTTTTTTTAATAAGAAATATTAAAATTCAATACACAAAGCAATAATGGTTAGAAGCTTCACGTTTAATTTAATGAAAGTGGTATCTCTGGTATCAGTATCAATTGAGTTATTGCACATCACTAGCGGCAAGGTCTGAATGCAATAGAATTGTTAATTTGTCTGCCCTAGGCGTCGGCGTCGGTCGGCCGCCGTCCACAGAAATAGTTGCGAGTTAATATCGTGGTACTAATTTTCGTCTGCGTACAATTAGCAATTTTAACCTTAAATCTATTTTGTCATCAATCTGGTAATTATTTCTTATTTCCCACTTAAAAGAAATTGTCGATTCCGCATACCGACTTCCACCCCGTTTTTACCCTTTTAAGAGATAATTTCCGAGACAAAACTTATTCCATGTCCTTCCCCAGGACTCAAACTATCTCCATACCAGATTTTAAATAGGTAAATCAGTTCAGCGGTTAATGCATGAAAAGGGCAACAGACAGACAAAGATACTTTTGCATTTATAATATTAGTGTATGGATATGTATGTACCGACCTGTTACGAGCACGACTTCTATCTTAAAACGAAATAGACGTGTCTTTATAATTGAATTTCTATGTTAGAATGTCCAACAATTTACATAATGATTAGCGGAATTAATCAGCATTGTGGAAAACTGTTACATTGAATAAATTGCTTATCAGTTATATCCTAATCAGAGATACACATTATAGTTACATAATATGCATTAGATTGCGAAACGTTCGCACGTGTCACCTACTAAAATTGTGCATCAAAAAGGTGATCATACATAGGTTATAATAAACTTGTACATGCATAGGTTATAGGCGTTATAATGTTTAAGCAAAGCTGAATGTAACGTAAACCTTTCATACCATCGCGCCTAGCGTCCCCTGGGTTAGGCAGAACTGTATGTTTTAAGCATTCATATACCTTTTAGTTTTAGAAATATTGGCTTTATAATTTGAACCTTAGTAGTCCATTAATCTGTCCAGATTAGATAAATACTGTGATAAATTCAATACAATTCAAGTAGTACGATATTTAAGTAGGGTGCGCCGGTACTCTAACTACGGGCATACATTTTGTAAGCCCGTAGTTAGAGTGTAAAAATATTGCCCCGTTGGTCTAGTGGCCGTACGTGCGGCTACTGAGCAAGAGGTCTTGGGTTCGATTCCCAAGTCGTGCAAAGTTCTATTGGATTTTTCTACGAAATTCTCAGTAGCAGCTCGAAGTTAGGAACCGTGCCAACATGGCACCTAAAGAATGCGAATGATAGTGAAATGTGGGTGTACATTAGTGCGCCTTTGCCTAAACTTTCAGGCAAGACAGGCTTTATTATTTTTATATTACATTTTGCCAGGTAGACAGAGAACAAGACATAGATAAGCACACTAAGTCTACTACTGCAACTCCTGTAAGCTTCTGGTTTACAGGAGTTGCAGTAGTAGACAGTAGTAGTCAACAATAGCTCTCATCCAGAAAATCGTAGCTTTACATTTTCGAGGAAAAAATCCGGGAGTGTTATTTAACCTTTTTTATACATATACAGGCCGTTCACGTTTTCCTCCCCCGCCTCCACGTTCAAGCCTCGCCTTATTGTAAGTAAAGTCCCACAAACTCTCGGTGATGTTGCATAAACAATTCGAATAACACGCGATGTCGGAATACGCCTGTCCGGTCGACCTCTGGTGTCGTACCGGTGTTGCACGTGCTTTCTTTGGCAACTGTGAATAATAATAACACCGGCTAAATAAGGTAACTCTGATTTTTTTATTTGAAGGACGTCACGTGTTTGTTTGTGCCTGGTAGTGTGACTAGTGATTTTTTGGAGATATGTACGTATTTATCAAATGTTCAAACGGTGAAGGAAAATGTGTATAGCCTAATATTTCATAAACAAATGTGTCGATCTAGACATATCATAATGTTTAAATGTTTGCTACAGGCAGAATGTCAGACAAAATTTAATTTCCAACTTTTGACATTTAGAAAATTAATTATGCAACAGATAATAATATGAATTTGTATTTGCAGTTGAATAAGTGTTAGGAATGTAGGTATTATGTTTTTTTCGACCTAATGTATAAGGTTTGGTACATTTTGATAAAAGAAAGAAAGAGATAGGTAGCACAATTCTTTCCAATGATGCTTTCTTCGTTACACTTGCTATCTTCTATTGAGGATGAGCTTAACTGCTTCACAGTGTCATCTGTTGACACGATGCTATTTTTAAGCAAGCTTATAAAAGCGTTAATGTGTGTTAATAGTGCAATTTTTGTAACTGTTTTTATCTTCAAAGCAACACACGGTGCGCTCATTGACAACACAAAGCATATGAATACTTTTCTGAGTTAAAGGTATGTTATGTTATAAAAACTAGTGAGATTTTAATGTGGAGCAACATTACCTATGTTTAAACAAGAAATAACAAGAGCTAAAACATAGGCTAAGTTAAGATGTCCATCTGTGCACTTCTGCCTAGCCTTTCGGGGACACGTGCGTGATGGTATGTTATTCTATTGTGATACTTTATTGCAGTATTGAGTTTTTTGCAACCTTAGGAAGGAAAGGTCTCATATGAATCATGATGAGTATAACAAGTACCAATGTGGTTACAAATGTTGTTATTACCAGTGTTTGGAATGCAAAAAGAGGTTAGTACTTTTAAGTTTTAACTTTTACGTTACTAGTATGGGGACAGTACCTACATAAAGATAACTTTGATTGAACATGATTATAAAATTTATTTGAATATTATTTAAGGCGTGACGTTTAAGTATAAATACGCAGGTGCGACACAAACTACAAAAAAAAATGTAATTGTTAAAAAGCGGGGATAAAAACGAGCATATGTAAAATTCCTATACATATTCACGCTTTCACTCATAAGTGACAGAAAGCACAGGCCAGAGAACCGCGATTGCTCTACTGACAAGAGCTGACAGACGTCAGCTTTTGTCGGTAGAGCAATCGCCACTGTAGTATTTATTATTACTTTAATAAAGGTAATAAAACTAACAAACCTACGATTAGACAGGAACATTTCACAAAGAAATAAATCTCTAAACATCTCTCATAACAATACATTATACAATAGTCCAAACACACTTCAAAGGAGAGAAGCCGTGAACACACACACACACACACACAGACAAACGTGACCCAAATAAAACAGCGAGTGACTTGCAAATACAGTACACACCCACAACACACACATGGGCACGTCAAGAGTATTACATACATTATTCATTACTTGTGTTACAATCTGCACCTCACAATCCCATAACGACACCAGCGCCCACTGTGTATAGACATGCGAGGGAAATTGGAACTAAATTGACAAGAAATTGGTGTTCACTTTTGATAACGGTGATAGTGATAGATCGCGGATAAAATCATCATCGTCAACCAATTTGCTGCTCCATTGCTGGACACAGGTCTCTCATTTGAGAAGGATTAGGCTATAGTCCACCACTCTAGCCTACTGCAGGTTGACAAACTTCGCACACCATTAAAAAAATCTCTCAGCCGTGCAGTTTCCTCACGGTGTGTTTTCTTCACCGTTGGAGCACGTGATGAATATGCAAATAACTTTACATACTAATTGGTCTAAAAGGAGTTGACAAACTTTAAACATATGTAGGTACTTCAGATTTGATCACAAGGTTTCCTTCGTCTGTTATTAGCAAGTAATAAACAAGTACTTCATAAATAAACGCCTTTACAAATAGCGCCATCATAAAGGGCCAAGATACGCTGGTCATGTTATACACAATCCCCCTATCACTAAACACACACAGACACAGATTGTTTATACATTTAATTGTAGTAAATTTAAACAAACCATTCGTGATAGGCCTGTGCCTTGTCAAGCGAGTACTTCTTAATTCAAACGATTTACATTCTAAAGTAACTAACAAAGTTACTGAAGTACTTGAAATTTTCACAATGTCAATTAAAATTAGACTTTATGAGTTTAGAGATTAGGTTATGTTTACGTTAGAGTGTAGTTTAATGTGCTACAAATTATAGCGTCACCACACATGATTCTCATGCCCTGCTTTTTTACGGTTGCGTGACGTAAGCGGTGTTTATACAAGCAAGTTATGAGTCTATGGTTACCTACCAACTATTAGGGCGTGTATACATTGACAGACGCTTACGCCTTACGCCCAAACTGTGACGTACGTGATTTGCGTGTTATAAAGATCAATGACATCTAAACCTTTTTTATACTACTTATTTGATGGTTTGCATTAAAAATATTCTGATTATAAATTGAAATTAGTCCCCGCAGTCTCCAGACTAGCTCCCGCTGATGGAGCCTCATTCTACTATCGTTTTTCCATCAATTAACTCTTCTATGAATCAAGAGTGAATCAGTTTCTTCTAGGTAAGCGCGCTCCATCTTAGATCGCAATGTCGCTTAAAATCTGGCGAACCTGGGGGTCAAGCGTAAACCTATTAACAATAAAAAAAAAATCTCTCATATCTCATAAGCAACACTAAACTATACAGTACTATACACACAGTGAGCAAAACTTCATTAAAATCCGTTCATTAGTTCATGGCGGAGAAACCACGTGACACGTAATTTGTATAAATAAAGATAGAAATGGCAAAACCATAAAGACCCCCTATACTTGTGTGAAAACCGTACACGGTACGTGCCTCGAATAGTCATGTACGTGTCACGTGCTAAGTGCGAGCATATGACTTTGCTCAACTTTGCTGTGTTCCCAAACCGCATTGTTCGTGTGGCGAGAGGATGTACTTATTATAAATTTATATGTATTAATGTATTATTCGCTAACCGATTGCGACCGTCCAAAACGTCATACTATGTTCCCAAGATGCACGACTGCACGCGTACCGCACTGTACTTGCACGTGCTCAGGATTTGACACGCCTTTAAATCTCTGTAGTGATCGAGTTATTTTTATTGGTTTGGCAGGAGTTTTAATTACATTATTTTTATTATTATAATGCGAAAATTAGCCTGTAATTATTTTCTTGTGATCTCTGTCAGTATGCTAGGATGTTTTATAATAGTAAGTTTAATAACTTAATTGATATATTTTTCAGAAAACCACGATTATTTCATTTTTAAGTTTATATTTCAGGTCTCTTCCGAATATACTCATGTAGACACTTCTTTATCATTAAATAGCTTCGTTTGTTTTGTATTTGTACTATGTATGTGTGAAGAAAGAAAACCATTGTGAAATATCTTGTCATATTCACATTTGACTACCTTCAATCAAAGATCAATTCAATATTGATCATCATCATCATCATCATCATCAACCCATTATTGTCCCACTGCTGGGCACGGATCTCATCTCATTTGAAAGGGATTAAGCTATAGTCTACCACGCTAGCCTACTGCGGGGTGGTAGACTTCACATGACATCGAGACAATCTCTCAAACATGCAGGTTTCCTTACGAAATTTTCCTTCACCGTTTGAGCATGTGATAAATACGTTCATAGTTTCCGAAAAGTCAGTGGTGCGTCGACCTGTAACATTTCAGTCCACTGGTCACACCACTAAGCTATCACAGCTCTTCCAACATGGATGAGTTTCTAACATTGAAATAAAACTACTTTTTACGGATTTGATCGTTGTAATTTTTAGATCCTATACATAACAATATGACGCAACAAAATCTGTTACATGTGGATAAACTTCAACGTCTAATATTTAGATTTAATTTTTTTTAAGGAATCAGAGTTACAAGTCCTGAGGATTGCCTACGGCGTATTACGATGATATTTTTTAGTTTATAAGAAAAAAATTTGAGAATTAATTTTGCACCATTTTTGTCTTTAAACACCTATGTTACCAACGCCTATGTTAAAATTAAAGAAAGTAGTCTATTCACAACATGTCAACTAAAATTTTATCAAATTCTTAAACAAAACAAAAGCGAATCACAAGTAATTTTCAACAACAATGGTCGCCCGATTCCAAACGAATCGAAATAACTTGTTCAATATTCTAGAAATTTCATTTATTTTCCTTTTATGTGTAACTAATTGAATTTTAAAAGTATACGTCAATTTATGTAGCAAAATATATCGATTTGTTTTTTCTCGTTGGTAATGAAGTTGTTTTTAAGAAAGGTATAGAAAAAATTTATCGTATCGTTCCTTTTCAAATTCACTAAGGTATCTATCAGTCTAATATCTGTCCAAATTTTGTGAATGTACGAATTATTATTAATATAGAGCTTATTTTTTAATTTCTCCGAACGAAGGGTGTTCAGGGTAATTAAAAAATAAGCTCACTGTCCCGGTTGACATACAAATAGTCAGAAGCCTCAAAAACTTATTTAGACGCCTAAATATCTGAAACGATGCTGTCTTATATTACTTAATACTAGGACCTAAAAAAAAGTATACATCTCATATACCACCAACAGTGCTTTTGGATTGTCAAAGCTAACATAATTGCACGGTTTCAAAGAGAAGGTCTTATGGAAAATACTCCTACAAGAAAATCTTTTGTTTTCTTTATTGGTGTTAGGTTTGATAGGGTTTTAAATCTTTAAATCTTGCTAGGATATACACCGATCTAATTGGTGAACTCCTTCAAAAAGTTCAGGTGCACAGTACTCATAACCGGCGCGCGTGCATGACGAGGCAATAGTGGCATGCAGGAATCGTAGCGCGTGGCATTTTTTAGTTACTGCCTAACCCCAGGAAGGTCTGAGTGTATGAATGTAAATTAACCCATTAAAAAGCAAGATCTACATCGTCGTTTCATTATTACTGAATAAGAAAGACTTAGCTGACTGAAACTAAGTTGGTTAGACACATATAATTATGTAAGTCTTATTTATTTAATTAATCATAAAATGGAAAATTTCTGCAGACTGCCCATGGCTTTTCCTTTCAGTAATGACAAATAACCAGGCCAGTGTTAAAGTTTAGTTTATATGGGTTGGGAAATTATTATTTTCAAGGTTTGTCAGAAAAGGGTAAACCGAAAAGGGTTGTTGTAACACGAGTATTGTTCAAAGTTGTTTGTTATGAAAACAATGGCGTTACCTTGGCAACCTTTGGATTTAGTTTGACAAAATAGTTAATTATTATTACTAATGGTCGCCCAGAAGTCGAAATTTGACAATAATTAAAATAAAAAATTAGCATTCTGCGATCCGTCCCTATATACCTAAACTATAAGTGAAGGTCACGAATACCTACATATAGACGAGTATTTATCTTCTACGTCGTGCGTCGCACCTAATAGAACTTACTATTTTTTGGTTTCATTTTATCAGAACGGTACTGAATAATGTTGATATCGAAATTCTAGCAAAAAATATATACACGACAGACTTCACATGTAATCGAGAGAATCTATAAAGTGCATACTTTGGGTTTTCTTACGATGTTTTCCTTCACCGTTTGAACATGTGACGCTTTCTTACCTACGCACGTAACTTTGATGAGTCAGTGGTGCGTGTCTTGGGATCGAAGTCAAGAGTTTTGAGTTCCACTTTTGACAGTCCACTGGTCACATCATTACAATGTTTTTTTATTAAATATATGAATTTCCTAATTATGATTTCTTACACATACATGCTTAAACTTTATATATTTTATCCTTGTCTCGTGAGGGAGAATTAATTAGGTATAATGATGTCACTAAATTAAATTGGTTAATTATATAATCACTACAGCCTTTTTCTGTGATTTTTGCTTGTGATATGTTAAGAAACAGTAATATATATGAATAATGAAATCATAAAATGACTAGCCGTCCTTCACGTTGCGTTAAACTCACTAAGCTAGGCATGTAGCCTAAGTAATTACATGTATTATGTTTAATTTCATACGGCTAACAGTATTTGTACCTACCACACATGTAGGTTAATAGGACAACGCAACCCGCTGATATTTATTATGTTATATTTAATGAACAATAATAACATACGTAACATATAATCACGCTTGTATCCCCGAAAAGGTAGGTAAAGATGCACTGATATGTGGGGGGTATGTTTTTAGGATAGATATTGCTTAACTTATTAATCGAATTTAGGACCTCAAGCGAGTATGCGGTAAGTAATAGAAAACTATCCGCAGACATAATGCCATATTGTTTAAGTGGTCACAAGTGACTAGTCGGGTGCCTGGATTGGTTTTCGAGGCACCTAAATTGAACACTCGAATCTTATTAGCAGCTCAGTTTGAATATGTACCTGGTAAATAGGCTCTCGCTCTAGCTTAAAACGCAATTAGCAATTATCACTTTGATTCCTGTCCATTTGCCAACCAGCACTAGCCTAGAGTGGTGGGCCTAACCCTTCAACCTGAGAGTACCCTTTTCAAGTAGAGACGTAGAGAGGAATGATGATAAGATTTACATTTTACATACCTAATAGCCAAACGTACCGCATTCAAGTTTTTTTTTAAACCGCAAGGGTGGCATGCATCCTTAGGACCCGCCTGTTGGTTAGCAGCAACCATAGCCTATAGACGTTTGCAACACCAGAGCTGTCGTTCGCGCGTTGCCGACCCTGCAGAAACCGTTCAGATTTCTTAAAATAGAAAGTTATAGGTACCGGCACGGGTCATGAGCACAAACTTCACTTGCACATTTCATAAATTTTCGGTTTCTTTGGCGGAATGACGATGGCGAGGGGCGCAGAGGCTGCACACGATAGTTTCTGACCGGTAAACCGATACTGAACAAATTGGGCCGAAAGCGTACATGCGTAAAATGGCTTTTACTACTAAAATCCGTGCTCACGACTCGTGCCGACAATTATACTAAACTGACAGCAAACGGAATTCCCATGTTGTCAGCATAGTCGCCTAACGAGCTCTGGTAACCTTACTCGCAGAAACACAACTACTGTTGATTCACTGCGATTTTCTGTAAGAAATGCCGAAAAAGACAATAATAAACTAACCATGACTGGACTGTGATTTATTATGTGACCCATAGATACTAATTAAATAGTTGTAGGTATTTTATCCTCGATGTCTCACGTTTGATAAGGGTATTGATTTAAGTCGTCGTCTTGTGTTCTTATTGTGTCTTGCCTCTACTATATGTATATATCCCCTGAGGTATATTGTTCTATAACTCCTTTGTAATACGTTGACGCACCCCTCTGTCAGTTATAAATATAGCCCGCTAAACCTGTTTACATTATGTCACGGCAATAACCTATATTGTACGAAGAATATTTTTAGAGGTTACTTGCTTTAAAGTTATTTCTTACAATGATGCGAATGTTGCTGATATTACTATCAAATAAAATAAAAATGCCTATTGTTCTAGTGGTCGTATAGAGCGACTGCTGAGAAAAATGAGACGACATACGTGATGGGTATATTACGTGATGTACGACACAAATCCAAACTCCGAGCTGCTATAGAGATTTTTATAGAAGAATCCAGTAAAACTTTGCTAGACCTGAGAATCGAAATAAATTTCCAAATCCCGATTCACATTCAGGGGTCATTACCATTGATGAGCCTTGTTACCATTCAGAAGGAACATATACCTACGTGTTTTTTTAATATTTTAAAATTATTAGTTTATAGGATCAAAATAAATGACGATGTGGTTAGCAGGGTTTGTTGAGTCATTCAAATTTGTGCCTAAATACAGTTCTATGCATCAAATCACTCTTTAAGCACGGGCATTCTCACAATCAGTAGGAAAACCACAAGTATATACATATTAACGATTTGAATATACTAATAATTTAATATTGTGGATGTAGTAATAAACATTATATTTCGGTATGCATTAAATATTAAAGTAAAGCGCCTAGTAACATGAATAAATCGTTTACCCGTTTACGTGTTTTAGTTCAACGACCAGGCACAAAACTCGCTTGTTTTTTCAAATACCACAAGAGCAGCAAATAAATTTACAGCCCGCCTGATGGTAAACGGTTACCGTAATCTATGGGCGTACACCCGTCAATTTCAAGAGTCATCTGTATTGAATAGGGATGTTATGGATATGATATTTCGGATCTGGATACGGATATGTATTTAGGAATAAAATTATATCGGTTTCGGATACGGTTATGTAATTATTTCGGATTATCCGTTAGTTTCGGATAGTTTTGGTTACGGATATTAGATGAAGTTTCAGTGAAGTAGTGCCACCTCGTGTCCGGGAAAAGTATTTATCACACTGTTTACATTTTGCAGAATCCACATTACCTAACTCGATAAAGAATGTCCATATTAAACCTGATAAAATATGTCGTTTTGTTTAGACTCCGTCTTTATACGAAAACTATCCGAAACTTGTGAAACGGATACGGTTACGGTTACGGATATCCGATACTTTCGGTTACGGATTTGGAGCTCCATAACATCACTGGTATTGAACATTTGGTGTGTAGTTTCGGGGTTCGGGTTGTAGTTTTGTATAAAAACTGAGGCAAAAACTTTTGTATTCTAAGGCTTTTTTTTCCTTACAATTTTTTTCTTATTTTTATACCACATGGGTGGCAAACAAGTTTACGACCCGCCTGATGCTCGTTACCGGCGGGCGAGAGTGTCGGTTACCATAGCCTATAGACGTTTGCAACACCAGAGGTCTCGCTTGCGCATTGCTGACCCTGTAGAAACCGTTTAGGTTTCTTAAAATAAGGGAGTTACTAAACTGACAGAAAACGAAATTCCCATTCTGTCAGAATAGTCACTCCCCTAATGAGATCTAGTAACTTTACTCACTCGCCGAAACACAGCTATTGTTGTTTTATTGCGGTTTTTAGTAAGGTGGAGGTACTTTCCCCTTCGGGCAGCTCAATTTGAGCGACGAATGACTCTCTATAGTTTTGATGGGGTCTGCTTTCTGTGTATCAAGTTGCGGCTGAATATCAATATTTAACATGAAACTACTGCCATTAAATCTTCCCAATCCGATTACTGGCGTATATTAACATCCTATTCAACTTGGTGATTAATTACTTTATTAATTTGTGATCTGTAGTGCACGGTAATAGGGCTAAACCCTCTTGTAAACATCTGTTATTATGTCAATGACATTTGAACTCTATTCTGTCTTTCGCTGAATAGTGAGGGAAGTGGAAAACTGATATTTTTCTCCCTCCTCTTAATTAATTTCATTATTAATTTCGCTGTGGATTCCACGACAGTTGAAATCATTCCCCTGGGACACGTCGGATTTCATTGTCTCTACGATTTTCTAACTGATGGATAGTAACTAAAGTTGATCTTAGCTTACAGGAGCTGCAGTAAACGCGCAGCTAATCTTTACAGATCAATCAAATCAAGACCTACATTACATATATTTCATAATTATTATATTATAAATTAAATAATGGCGGATATAATCTCGCGTATATATGTATACTATTATACAAATATCTATAATGTTTATTTTATTAAATGAATTCTTTCTTTTATTGCATTCATTAAAAGAAAAGTATTTATACCTGTATGCTGTGTCTACCTATGTGTAGGAACCTATGTCTGGAAACGCTGCTTTTATACCATATAATATAACTAAATATTTAATCCGTACAGGAATTAAATCTGCGTCCAGTAGCGCGCCAATAATCCCTCCGCCACTTGCACTGTGCCAATTTTAGTTTACTGCAGGTAAGCAATTTGACCTTTATACCATTATTATTACTTTAAAACTGCATGAGTATTAACTGACTAACTGGTGTAATTATTTTAAATATCAACGTTATTTATAGTCTTATTATGTCATTACACAATATTGTGCATGCTTAATAGGATAAATAAACTTAACCACTTGTGTTAAAGTGCATTATTATTCAAACACAAGCTATAGGTCGTGGTTTTACTTTTATTTACATTATATTTTCCAATGACTTGGCAATTTTAGATGTTACCTTCTTTTGTGCCATTCTAAGATTCCAGTCTCTACGTTTAATGATTTATATGGCTATATTTTCTGTAAGTACTTTCTATAGTTAGTTATTAAAATAGACAGCTATTTTTTTGTTTGTAAAAATATGTTAAAATAAAAATCCAAAATCTCGGATTTTAGATTTTGGATTTTGCAATTCTCAAATTAAAGTCAGGACCTCTACTCATGCCTCATACTTTCGTTACGCCTACGTAACGTTTTCCTTCCTTCCCGGATGGCTGTAGGTACACCCATGGTGTAGCTCTGGATTGTCCCAGGTTTATATCTCGTACCATTTGAGCAAAGCTTCCTAAAAGGCTCCAACGCGGGTGTGGCCCTACAAAAATGTACAAGAGCACTTAACGTCTTCCTTTTAGGAGATATGTCGTCATGTCCAATATATTTTTTTCTAAAATTCTCAAAGGTTTCACAATCAGCTTATTACCGTCGACTGCTGAACGTAGGCCTCCCCAAAAGAGCGCCAACCATCCCGGTTCTGAGCAGCTCGCATCCATCCACTGGCAGTCAGCTTGTTCAAATCGTCGGTCCACCGTGACGCAGGGAGCTCTATACTACGTTTACCCTAATTCTGTGAAGATTTGCTTGAAGGAAGTTCAATCTTGTATTAAGCTCGTCTTTGTACCAATATTCAAATATATTGCTAATATTTGTGCTGTTTTATTGTATGTAAATACAATAAAGAATTAAATATTTTATTGCGACCCAAAATTTAGAGATTGAATATTGATACTTTAATTGTTTTTTTAACATGTAAATAATCTGTAATCTGTGTCCAACATTACTTAACATAATCTTATCAACATGTAATCAGCCGTAAGATATATTTATATTCGCACATTAATCTTTTGCGTGTCATTCTTGAACTTGGAAAACACAAGAGATAATATAGTTTTTTTATATACCTATGTACCTGCCTCTTTGATTATATTATACTGGTTTTTATCTGCGACTACGTTTGCGTACAATCAATTTTCAAATTTTACACCCATCTGTTTTTTTTAACAATTTGCTGACAGATTTCTCGCCCGCCTCTTTTAAGAAATTATTGGTTCCGCATAAAAACTTACACCCTCCTTTTCACCCGTTGAAGGGATGATTTCTGGGACTCACACTATCTCCATACCAAATTTCACTTAGACCGGTTAAGCAGTTAAAGCGTGAAGAGGTAACAGACAACATTTTTTTATAATATTAGCATGGAAGTATGGATGAATATCTTTGTCCTTGTCAAATGAAGTATTAAAAAGATAACGTTGCGTTAACCTAAACAGTGTGTGACGCAGTTCCTGTCACATTTCACGGACTAATGTAAAAAACATGTGTCACGAATCACGATTTAGTTCGATCTTGTAAAAAAAAATCTGACATAGTATCTAATTAATATTAGCATAAAACTATGTGATACTGTGATATACTAAAATATATGTCTTTACTATCTAAATATTATATATAACTCAAAGGTGACTGACTGACTGACATAGTGATCTATCAACGCACAGCCCAAACTACTGGACGGATCGGGCTGAAATTTGGCATGCAGGTAGATGTTATGACTTAGGCATCCGTTAAGAAAGAATTTTTGAAAATTCACCCCCTAAGGGGGGTAAAACGGGGGTGCGAAGTAAATATGAAACTTTTATTTTTTTAGTTAAATTGCACGCGGACGAAGTCGCGGGAATCAGCTATCGTGTATAAAAGTGTGAGCGACATTCTGGTGTTGCAAACGTCCATAGACTACGGTAACCGTTTATTTAAGCTTGTTTGACACCCTTGATGTGTATAATAAAATATACATATATGTATAACAATTAAAAAAGGGACAAAGTGGTCCATTGTTATCAGAAACCGGCCTTCATCTTTCTAGCGTTGAAGAAGAAGCTGCCCCACAAACTGCTCAGCTAGTTATAGTACAGGAGTCAGTTGTCATTGTTATTAGATACAATTTATTTATTTAGTTTAGTGTAGATTAGTAAAGATAACCCCTGTCGTCCGTGAAGGGTTAGGCTGTAGTGTACTAAAATTTACACCCGCAAAACTAAACGGTGCAATGCCGTAAGTATTAGGTCTTATGAAATAGGGGTCGAACGTATTGCCATTAACCGGGCACGGATCCAAACTCCGAGCTGCTACTGAGAATTTAATAGAAAAACCCAATAACTTCACTTTGCTCGAAGTGGAAATTGAGCCGAATACCTATTGCTCAGCAGTCCCATTTATGGCCCAGTGCCACTAGAGCAATGAGGCAGTGGAATAGTCCTTCTGAATTTATTCTATATTAATAACAATTCCTGTAGTCTAGACAGCGGTTGTCAGTCATTACAAACTATTCTATTATAGAATTATATTCGTGTGAAGTCATTTGTATGGTTTTTGCACATCTGCTAGCGTTTTAGTGAATTGTATGGAAATAAAATGTAGCACATTGTATGAGTAATGGAATTTGTTGAGCAATTTTTATATTTAGCATCAAGTATAATCGGTAGTTTATTTATGGACCTTACGACTATAATAATAAGGACGGAAAATCTTCTACCAACAGGTTTTATAATGGTACCTGCTGTGCTTGGCGGTAAGGTATGTATGTTGTTAGGATTTCTTAGTTATTGCACCTGCCTATATGCATATAATAATAAATGTATTCGGACGTTATGACACAGCGCCATCTGATGCCGAGCTAAGCAACGAGACTTTTGGTACAAATACTATATGATTGATATATAATATAATATCTACATAGATCTATCTGGGGGCACGGCAGTGCCCCCGCCAAGTCGAGCAAAAAAGCGGCACAGTCGTCCTACATTTTCTTGAACCAGTTCAGGCCATTTTAGACCCCCTATAACTTCGTTGTGGATTATACTGGCAGGCTGAATTTTCATTTATATATACATACATAGAAACAACCATGACTTCGATACAAATGTCCATGCTCATCACACAAACATTTGCTGCTACTGGGATTCGAACCCGGGTCTCATACCAGAGAAGGCAGCCTTTAATACTGATAATAATCGGGTCGTCAATGGTTATATCCTATGTTTGATTTTGTTAATTATATGTACTACCTCCTGCTCTAAATTCCACCTGCTTGGTATTTTGACAAAAAGTATCCTATTAAGGTACCTAATACATTATAATTATGAACGGTCACGGTTAGACTTGATTGACCATGGATGCTGTAAATGATCCGATAATTCGGGTTTTAATATCTTGCTTTGCGAATATAAGCCCTGTTGCTAGGCTCAAAACAAGATGGCCTAAAGTGTGGTATTATTATAATATGTGAATATATAAGATTTCCACAGTTTCGTATCTGCTATACAGCAAATTGCGAGCTAAATGAGAAAATATTTACTAGAAAAGCTACAAAGAAGCACTCCAACTCTTGGACATAAAGCTGTCCCTCTCAGTTTATTAAAACTTTCAAAAGCTTCTTATTGAAATCGGCTTAAAAAGTGGAAAACCGCAGACGTATAAAATGGGGTTTACGAAGTAAAAAGTGTAGTCTCAAGACGCCTCGCCTTGACACGAAAACTCAACCTTAGCACTTTAATAATATAGCATAAGTTTGTGTTAGTCGTTTTAATAGTGTTAGACGACAACGACAGTTCTGGGCAGGTTTTCCAATTCCGCTAAAAAGACGTTTTGTTGTGAAAAAGGTGCAATGAAATGGGAAGTTATATTGAACGTTGATTTGGTAACATGTGCTATATGTATTTATGATGAAAGTTGAAATTGCGAGGACACCACTGAGTATCTACTATAAGAGGTTTTTTAAAATTGATTACTACCTACTAGGTTAGCGTCCACCATGTTTAATACCCTAGTTAATGTTAAAAAAAAAGGGGCAGTCTTCATCAGTCCCATGATGGCAACTGATAACGTATCATATTTATAAAATAACGTAACATTTTACTAAAGTATATTTATATCGTCAGTACATAAATTAACACCAAAGTTTAATGAAAATCCTCGTTCTTCTTAATAATGCACGAGAAGAATTCGAAGTCAATGTACTAGGGTAATATGAGACGGCACGTGTATGCAAAATGAAAAATTAGGCCAATTTAAACCCAAGACAAATTTCTATGGTCAATGTCAAGCAACATCCAAATTATGATATGATAATTTATAATATAAATATGATGCGTAGGTTGTCCACTATGTACTTATTTTTATTTGTTTGGAGAACATTATCTAGGAATAAATAGTATCTAATTCAGAATTAGAAATACGAGTATGTATATACTACAATTTCATTTCAATACGATATAATATGTATAAGTACCTTTTTCCATATTTTATCTTTAAAATATTTCTTCGAGCGAAAGAAAGGAAATGAACAAGAAAGAATAATTATAAAAGGTAATTCCCGACTCGTTGAAAAGGAAAATGGGGGATTAGAAATATTTTTTCAGCGAACTGCTTTTAAAATCTATGTAAGTGAAGTATTTGGATTGTATTATAATGGAGCTTTAAAAAAGAGAGATTTATACAAAAAAAGAAAACAAATGTAGATAACTACATACTACTTTAATTAAATATATAGAATACAAAAAAAATGTTTTTATTTGTCTTTAGTTTTTTGTGTGAACGTCTTATTAATTGAAACATATAAATCGACGCGCTGACGCGCTGACGCGCACTAGAGGGCCTTGTAGTCATATTCAAGACATTTAAGATTTCACTTCATAAGCGATATTGTCTTTGCTTTCGTTGAATAATGTTACATTTCTTCACCTAATAATACCTAAGCATGACTGGAAACAACAAGTTATAATTACAAAACTCACGAATAGAATTTCGTTTAACAATCCTAACATTTTTGTTATGATTTTCTATTTTAATGAACAAGTTGTTTACTATGATAGTATACACTGTATTGTTTTCTTAATTAGTTAATTAAGAAGTTGCATTCACTTGCAACTTTGTCATTTCAGTCTGAAGCGACAACAAGAGCTCGTTCACACAAAATTGATTAAACTTTCACATTTCAGACTGAACGTAGATTGACTTAATACATTAGTTGATTTAGTTTGGGAAAGAGCAGCTCAGAGCTAGGAGTGCTACGCTAATCAATCGATCTATATCGTTAAGCTACACGTGCTAAGGTAAATTTAAAGATATATGCTTATTTTCCACATTTTGAACACATTGAGATCCTTCTGTTCATCGCGTTCCGTCTCTTATAAATCCGCATACCTCTGGCAGACATTAATCGTTAGTCGTCATCAGATACTTGAAATTTAATGCCTGAAACCAAATTGTCTCTATCTATAGTTTTATTGGGGTCTGCTTTCTTTGTATCAAGTTGCGGCTGAATCATCATCATCAACCCATTATTGTCCTACTGCTGGGCACGGGTCTCCTATAATTTGAGAGGGATGAGGCTATAGTCCACCACGCTAGCCTAACTGTGGGTTGGCAGACTTCACATGCCATCAAGAAAATCTCGCAAGCATGCAGGTTTCCTCACGTTGTTTTCCTATGATATTGAGTATAAATTTAATTATATTTTTGCCAAAATATTTATTTATTAACTATGAATATGCTACAATATCTTATACTGGTTGTGTATGTAACAAATTAATGATTTTACTACAGTTAATCATTGAGTACATCATTCAATATCGCTACCGCCGTTAAAGCACTGCTTGGCAGAATAAAAAGCGTGTTCTAAAGCATGTTATTTGTAACAATTATATCTCTATTTCTAGTCTAATTTATTATGTACCTACGTCGTTGTAACAAAGATAAGTACTTGTATAGTGGAACGCCTACAGTCAGTTATTTAATTTATTATTCATGGGCCTGTATCGATTTATCCTGTACCTTCAACTATTTGGTTTATATTGATTTATTACAGGCTTTTTCGTTCGTGTTGTGGCAAGCTTTCGTGGTTATTTCAATCAATCGGTGAGAAGCTTTTCCGAGCTTGAGAGTCAGTTGGCTTAGGTCGGAACTAGATGGCGCTATACCCTAATGTACGGAAATTTATTTATTATTAGATGCATCCTACGCTTAAAGACCAATAAATGACTCATAGTGCTTTTTACTTTGCCTAAGAACAAAATTCTAAAAAGCAAAAGCATTTCACAAAATAATTGGAATGTATTGAAATTCACGCCGCATACATTACGTCTTTGTCCTTTTTAGTAACTCATAGAATTTTTGTACCAAGCAGTTTATAACTTCTAAGATTTCTATATTATTATACCTTCTCGTACTCACTTCCATTTTAAAAATAACCCAATGATAACACCAATTTAATGGTTTTGTTTCATTTGTAATAGTCATGACGTTTGTGTCTTGACTGCATAACCAATAGAGACTAATTACTATGGAGGTTTGCTAACAAAAAAAAAACACGCACACACACATACATCATTTTACCCCTACAACCATCACTACACACTCAGATCGGAATTGAAACTGACGATCTCTGAGAAGTAAAGTCGGAACAAACTTAAATAATAATGGGTTTTTTAAAACTATGTAGGAGTAGTTTAAAAGTAGATCCTATTGTGCGTTTTGTTTCAAACGTAACAAATCAACAACTTATACACAACATTCTTCCTCTTATACATAGACTTTATATAGGTAACTCCTGAATTCGTTATCAATTTATAAATTTATACCAAAAGTCTTTGCCCGTCAGCCGTCAACCGTCTTCAGCGGCAAACTATTTTAATTGATTTAAACGAATTTCGTAATGATTTACATCAAAGTTTTACCGCCCGAGATTCCTCTAAAGGAATTCTATGTTGAAGGAAATTTCACGGACGCGTTCGACTCTTGCATATTTTGTAACTCTATCTCGTCAACCCATTTATCGTCCCACTGCTGGGCACAGGTCGCAAATGAATCTCCTTTCATTTGAAAAAGAATGGGGTTAGTCCACCTTGCTAATATAATTCGGTTGAGGATGCAAATTTGATAATTGTACATGCTATTGCGGAAATTTTTCAGGCATGCAGATTTCTTCAAGATATTAATACTTGATCGTTGATAAATACGTCAGTAGCCAGTGGTCGATTGGGATCGATCTCAGGACCCTTTACTTCACAGTCCACTGGTCACATCACCTGACTATCATAGCTATCAGAGCTCGAAATATTCTCTTTTGCTTTTACATATTTGTCTTGAAGATATGGTGCGAATCGCACAGTATTGAAAACCGAAATAAATGTCGGGGTAAAATGAGTCTCTCCATTAAAAGTCATTCACGTTATTGTACGATACTTGTACAATGACTATGAATGATATATTATAGAGATGATTTATAGAGAGTGAGAACATCTGTTTTTGATGCTTCATGTAATAACACTTCAATTGGCAATGGAATACGAGATTTAAGTGTTCATTGAAATAATATTGCCAATGTCAATTTATTTATTTAATTTAGGAGTGATAATGGAATAAATTCGAATAAAAATATGTTTGAAACATGTTGACATGTTTTGTATTCAGTTATTGAAAACAAAAGAAAATACTACATACGACTCAAAACCAAAAGGAATCCAATTAAATTGGCTTAGCTTCATATTTTTTGGTAGAGTATTAAAAAAAATGATCGATCGTAAACCTTGACAACTATGTATTACTTACTTGAATCCAGCTACGTAATGAAAATATATCTAATTGAATACAACCAGCATCTCAACCGGCTGCTTATCGATTCATTTTATTTTTTAGAATAGTATTTATTTATAACAATAATTTAAGAAAAGTATATATATCAACCTTCTAGTATCTGTAATACAAGCCTCGCTGCTTACCACAGAACTAGATGGAGCTGTGTCATAACGTCCAGGAGTGTAAAAAATAAAAAAATTAAATAAAAAAAATATATGACCTAATTGGTGAACTCCTTCAAAAAGGTCAGGTGCGCAGTACTCGTAGATGTATGAATGTGGACGAGGCAAAAGTGGTATGCAGGGACCGTAGCGTGTCGCATTCTGTAGTTTCTGCCTACCCCCATGGGAAAAAGGCGTGAGCACTAGCTTAGAAAGTGAAAAACTATCTGTTTATTCACACTATTTTAACAAGTCATAGCCTAACAGTTTTCATCAAATAGAAGGTTGTACATCCAGATGAAGTACAGTAAATATTTTACTGCACTTTTTCGTTTTTTAATGGGCTAAATACATTCTAGTAACAAATTAAACTTCAATTAAAAAAAAAGACGTCAATGAAAATAAATAAATAAATATTCGGTGACATTTTTTACACAACACCATCTAGTCCCAAACTAAGCAGACCGTGTTCTATGGGTACTAGACAATGGATATAATACTTATATACTTTTTTTTGTAAATACATACTTATAATACATAGGAAACACCCAGACGAACACAAACATTTATATTCATCACATAAATATTTGTGTCCCGTGGGAATCGAACCCACGACCTCGTGATCAGCAGTCCGTTGCTCGAATCACTAGACCACAGAGGTCGTCAAATCAAAACAAACATCACGCTAGTTTGCAATGCGAATTTCTCGTTGTGTATGCAATTCTCTGAGTAATGTCGTATATGAGAGAGCCAGTTCTCAAAGGGTATTAACATACATTATATGCTCCAACATAAATTTGTGCTATCCACTCTAAGATTTGGGTCAAATGCATTTAAACAAATAATATTATGATAGTGAAGATGCTGATCAGGATTATTGTCGGTTTCAATCCGATTCGATGTTTAAAGTAGGTAAAAATCACGTTCAAAGATTCCGTTACATACCAAGCTAATAAAAGCGTGTTAAAAAATAAGCGTCAACGATAACGAACATTCCATATTTTTTTCATGCAAATATCTGGTTTATATTATACAATTTACATCGTATATGAAAATGGGTGTATGAGAAGAAATAAATATTTTCATATTTTTTGTATATGTGAGAGCCAGTACAGTACATAGCATTAATTATATGTATGTCACAGAATTGTGCTTTCCATTACAAGAACCAAATACAAATGCATTTAAGAGTATAAAATAAAAAATTTGCAAATCGGTCCAGGCGTTTAAGTAATCAGTGAACATACATAATAAAAAATCCGACGCATAGTGAACCTCCTCCTTTTTGAAGACTGTTAAAAATAAACGTCAACGATAATGAACACTACGTTGACGTGCGGAATTATTCTGCAATGCGATTTGCGTTTGTGTATCTTTCGAGCCTTCAGTTTTCGCAGACGTTGTCTAGCTTCAAGTCTTATTTGACAAACTTAAAGTACCTACTAAGTCCTAAATCCTACAATAGACCTGGCGAGCTTTCTTAGAATTAGATTTTCTCAAATACTGCGCCGTATTTAAATTCAAGCGTGCGTAATAAAGGGAAATAAGGCTTAGTGCCAAAGCTAGGTTTCAACTGAGATATTGACGAACGGCTGAATATTCAAACACAACTCAAATTTAAGTAGCTTTAAATTTAAATTAAATAATGTGTTGCGTCTTTAACTTACTTGCGTGCGTGTGAAAGAGGGAGCAGTATATTTGTTGACTACCTACTTATAATTTTTGACGACCCGATTAGGTTCGAATCCCAATAGGGGCAAATGTTTGTGTGGTGGGAATTAAAAACGCTATATTTATAGCATGTACCCGAAAAAAACTGACTGGTTTTCTTCTTTTTGCATTTATTCTATAATACCTAATAAAAACTCTTTCAACACGATGCGCGATTGTTTAAACAATTATGAATTACTAGGAAAAAAAAAAATTTGTTCGAAAATTCAATTTTCTTTGTTTTCAGTTTCCTCTTTAATTGAATTTTTATTAAAACCCGGGCTATGTTTAACAACAAAACGCCGGGAAATCGTATTAATAAAAGTATATTTAAAAAACCCACTCTATACAAAGTATAAATAAAAGCGATTAGATATATCTTTTACAAAAGCTATAGGTAATAAATAAAAATAAATATTAATGATAAGTACATATTTATGTGTATTCGTTATATTCAGCGCTTCTACATTTCTTCATATAAAAAGAAGTATTGCGATTCTCTATGTATGAAAATTCTGAATAAATCCTGTAGTAGATAGAGACAGGCTTCATAAGAAATTCCAATTTTGTTTCATATTCGGTAGAATATGACACTTATAATCTACATACTGAGCACCAAAATAGCTCCCGGTATTTCTGAAACTTTGGTCGAGAAAGACAAAGTTGTAGTACGCATATTTCGTATGTGTCTAGGTATTTCTAGTGCAAAATAATACTGAAAATAAAAATTATTTTATGGGACTATGATGTGGATGGACACTCACAAACTTATAGCACAATCACAACACACACATCATCATCATCATCAGCCCATATTCGTCCGCTGCTGGACGTAGGCCTCCCATAATGAATACACACACATAGTAATCATTAAAATTATAGGCCCGGTTTCCACTGAAGTGAAAAGGAGATGTGTTTTAAATAACCAATCAGATATCCTTGTGGAGAGCATAATTTAGCCAATAAGTCTTGTGGGATCTACTTATTGGCTAAATGATTTTTTTATTACATACTATTCGACACATTGAATATATTATGTCCTCTGTTCTAGACGATACATGGTATATTGTCTGAGATATATTGTTTTTGTGGCTAAATAAACCGATGCGAGAGCGACGTCCCCTAGCACAGGTCTAACATGGAGAGTTTGTGGTGACTGGTGCTATGACACTTTCATGACGTTTCTGTCTTTTGATTTTGACATCCAGGGCTCTATACCTGGCTTTATCGCAACACTTGCGACTTTACATAACATACGAAGCGAAAGACCCGTAGAAAATAAAAAATATGTTGATATCGATTTAGATAATATCCTTACTAATATAAATGCGAAAGTGTGTCTGTCTGTCTGTTACCTCGTCACGCTTAGAGCACTGAACCGATTAAGATGAAATTTTATAAGGAGATAGTTTTCATCCCGGAAATCATCCCTTAAAAGGAAGAAATGGAGGTAGGAGTTTTTTATTTGGATAAAATACTAATTTTACGCAAACGAAGTCGCGGGCAAAAGCTAGTATTTGATATATTGAATTAGTATTTGATTATTATGACGAACCAGTTAGTCCAGCGGTAATTAACACTGCCTTCTGTGCTATGGGTCCCGGGTTCGAATCCCGGTAGGGACAAATGTTTGTGTGATGAGCATAAAACATTTGTATCCGAGTCATGGATGTATCTATGTATAATATGTATGTATTTACAAAAAAAGTATATATGTAGTATATCAACCAACTAATATCCGTAACACAAGCCTCGTTGCTTAGCTCGGAACTAGATGGCGCTGTGTCATAATGTCCAGGAATATTTATTTTATTTTTATTATATTCGAAAAACAATCAAATGGACATAGCTGAGAGCAGAAGCTTGTTGCGAATAAAGTGATTGATATTTTATATCTATTTCGCGACTCATGAATAAGCAAGTCCTTATGGATTTGGAAGGTCAATACTTGATATAATCTGTGGAATAAGATTTAGTTTTTATAGGAACGTCATGAATAATGTAATAAGTGAGGTTGGAAGAGAATTGCTTATGTATGAGTGCAGTACATTATATTTTTAGTAGTTATTGAAAGTGGTTTTAGAACATTGTAGGTAATATTTTTACGGTTAGACACCTACTGCATTGAAAATAATGTTATTTTGAATTTGGAATAAGTGGTGCTATATTTTGGCACCAAGCCTTCCAATTTAAAAAAGTATACGTTGGTCGTTGATTTAATAGACGAAGATAAGGTGTTTGCAGTATTGGATTTTTAGGTCGGCTATGTTTGTTAAGAAATTATCATCAACTCAATTATTGCCCCACTGCTGGGTACGGGTATCCTCTCATTTGAGAGGGATTAGGCTAAAGTCCACCACGCTAGCCTACTGCGGGTTGACGGACTTCATATGCTATCGAGATAATATCTCAAGCATGCAGGTTTAATCACAAAGTTTTTGCTTCACCGTTTGAGCATGTGATAAATACACACATAGCTTCCGAAAAGGTTTGAACTCGACTTTCACAGTAGATTATCACATCTGTATAAATATAATTAAAATAAGATACCAAATTATACAAAAATATTTTTAAGTTACATTATTATTGTATCTACAACAACACACTATTATCTTAACGTTTGTGGCGTTGAGTCAGGACTCAGGCGTGGAGTATTTAAGCATTCATGTGGATTTTGCATAATCACTATAAAACCGAATGTTATGAAATAAAATATTCTTTACAACAAGAAACCTTCTGACGTAGCGTTGAGGAAAACAGTCCGCAAACAGACTCGGACATAATGGTGCCGGTACTTTTGTTTAAACATGAACAGCTAACTTAATCTCACTTTATCTCTTTCTAACACAAATCACGAGAGAAGGATAGAACAAATTTGTGGTTTCAAATTAGTATTTTAAGGCACGTTTATTTTCTCGTTAATGACATTGCCGTATTAGTTCAACAACCAAAGTCAGTAGAATGATTCAATTCAATTTGATACATATAACTTTTCTACTTACAACTTTTGAAAACAGTAATCTATAATAAATAAATAAAATTTATTTACTTAAGGTTGGTAATAAGCATAACACGACTGTTGCTTAAATTGCTATTTTAAAAACACGTTGAACATCATCAATGTTAAATGTAGATAAATTATACGGCCGACTGCATATAGGTAGGTACCTACCCAGTTACCTACTCATAAGTATGTGCAGCCAAATCAATTCTGGTTTATGTGCTAGGTAAGTACCTACCTACATAGTTATTCATTCATCTTAATAATTGTAGTTAGTTACTTGTAGTTTTAACAGTAGCCTAGCGTAAGGGGGGCAGAGGGGGCCATGGCGCCGGGCGGCATCAAGTGCCACGTTTTTTTTATACTACTAGAATAGGGGGCGGCAAATTTTCAGACGGCCCCGGGCGGCGAAAATTCACGCAACGCCACTGAGTTGTAAAACTATAATAATATAATTATCAACACGGCAGTATTATTTATCTATCAATTGGGGACTACCCCACTACAAGCCGAGATTAAAACAGGCAAATAAGGAAAACATATATTAGGTATTTACCTTATGTATGTACATTAAAAGTTATTTCTTGGAAGCACGTAGATAATATCAGTTCGTATATTTAAAGTACCTATATTCGGATATTTGAATGATTATATGAATACATATTATCTTTTTCTTCTTAAGTTTTTATAAAGCATAAAAATTGGGAACAAACTATCAAGTAATTTATGATAAATGTAAACCCTAAAATTATATAAAATTGTAGAAATAAGTGATAGTGTAGCGACATCTATCTAGCTACATTCGAACTACGCTAATCCTACATCGCGCAAGTGACATTTGCACGCGAGATAGCATATATCATATATACAACTACCCAACATCAACCGTTGGGCAGTAGCCCACCAGGCACAACACCACGCCTGGTCGGAGGATCCCCCTTAACAAATGAAGGGGTTACCACCTCCTTCCCTCCATAATAGCATCAACCGTGTCAGGACTTCTCTGTCTTCCCCTTTTACAATGCAGTATTATATCATTTTGGATTTTTCATTTGTTTCTATATTACTTTATGGTATGGGATTGAGGTTCTGTTGGGCCCAGGCCAGTCCAACTTAGTCTCAATAATCACAAACATTTGTTCTTCTACTAAAACAGAAACTACACACATGCATCTTTATGTATCATTATTACATAATATGAAGCCAATACTTTAAAATGATACCTAAATACTGCGGATTTAAGATCATATTCTTGTAAATGTCTGTCCACCCAAAGCCTGTTTATTTCAATAAAGGAGACGGCATCGGCACCAGAATGCTTCGGGGCACGAAACGTCGCAGAATAGAATTGGCGCAATTGAAACTCCAAGATATGAACACAAAACGTAGAGAGGTTATCAAATAAAACCGGTAACGATGTCGCTTTTTGGCAAACGTCTTTCGTTATATTATGTTAGTCGATTTTATTTTAGTGTAGTCAGTTGAGGAGCTCGCTAATCAATCGATCTGTAAGTTAAAGCTATAATTAAGTAAGCGTCAGACTATGGATCATCATCATCATCATATCAACCGTTAGACGTCCACTGCTGGGCATGGGTCTCCCCCAAAGATCGCCACGACGACCAGTATTGCGCCGCCCGCATCCAGCGGATGGATGGATGAACGGTTTTATTATATTGAGACCTCTTTGTGTCTCGGAGAACACCTTACGCCGTCTGTCAATCGAATATTTGTCATCGTTACGAAATTGGTATTGTCCTATAATTGGGTTACAGAAGTTTGATGGTAATCAATCCGTCTAAAAACGTGAATTTAAAAACTGATTTTAAAATTTGTTGATTATGATAATATTTTGACGTTTCAACGTCAGATGTAGCATCACTGCGTTTAATACCAGTAACCGCTACAACTTTGATGTCGAAGAAAAAATGGCTTACAGGAATTTAAAACGTTTGTATCTATTTTTCTTAGCCTAAAGGCTTTCGGCAACGAAACGAATAGAACCTTAAAAATATGGGCAAATATCTACACCCTCCATTTCTGCGAACCCTATTACGATGGGCCTTATAATAACGGGTCCATTTTTATAAAGAATACATTTTATGTAATGTTTGCTGGTGTCAGATAAATAAGCAAGAATACATTGGCATAGCCCGAGATCTTTTGAGGTGGGCTTTTGGGTAGCAACCCTCGAGCTAAAACGTTACTGAAGAACTAGTCACACTGAAAGCGGACAGCGAGAGTATAAAGTATTTTTTTTTCGTCTGGAACGATTTACTTCAAATCTATAACCTAAAAATATAGACCGAGATTAATTGATTGCTAAATAAACTTTGAAAATTGATGTGTTCTTTTATACTACCAGTATTGTTACTTACATAGGTGTGTTACTTTTACGCGAAATTGTAAGGGCAGAAATAAGTAGCTAAACGCTTTTTTTTAATACATATTTTTATCTCAAAATATATTTTTTTATTTAATGAATTGATACTGAGAGCAACACTGTCTCTTGTCCATGGTTTAATCGGAGGTCGCTTAGTTTTATGAATAAATATTTGTGTCGTGCGGGAGTTAACACCACAACCCGTCCTATTGACGCTGATAGCTCAGTCACTGTCACTACTTACTGTATGAGTTTGCCAATAAATAATTGCGATATTGGCCCCCTAACCCGTGGAGTACCTAGTTAGTATACTAAGCTAGTACCGAGTTGGGATCGCGCTAAATGTGCAAGCAGTGTCCGAAGTCCGAAGCAGTCCGAAGCTGTGGAGGTAGCCAGCAGGACTTGCCGAACCCTTATTCCAGGACTATGAGACTTGTGCACACATTTAGCGCGATCCCAAGCGCGTGGTACATTAGTACTAATAGAATTCACTCGCTCCCCGCTCTAAGTGTGACGTGACCTCACTTAGGTCATGAATATCCGAATTTCTGCCTCATCAATTATATTATTGGTGTCTAAAATCCCTTTCATGTCGTTGATTTATTGGGGCGCTAGTAATGCCTGTACTATTAGAGTAGTCTTCAACGTCAAATAGTTTTGTGGAACATTCGAGGAACGATGTGAATTTTATCAACCTATTCCAGTATTTAATTTGTCAGATAAATAATAGTTGAATATTATTTTTCTGCCAACTTCGTACGACTTGTTAATTGATTGGAGTCAAAGATTGTTGCTACTTAGATTGTTATTACTTTTTTGAATGCATTGATATTTTTGTCGGTTTTAAAAAATGTATTTTCTTTTGCTAATTTTTAAACATTACACAATTTCTATAAATAAAATAAATGAATATATCTGAACATTACGAAATAGCGCCATCTAGTTCCGAGCTAAGCAACGAGGCTTGTGTTATGGATACTAGGTGGTTGATATACTAGATACATATATACTTTTTTTTGTTGTAAATCCATACATATTATACACTCATCACACTAACATTTGTTCCAACTGGAATTCGAACCCGGGACTCCTGGGCTAATCGGATCGTCAAATCAATAGACTGATAGTAATACTAAATGCAATGGACGTCTATGTTTGAGTCTGTTATTTTGTATCGACAATATCACACATACAAACTAATGGTGCCTTATCTGTCATAGAGTATCTAATACTGTCTATTCTTTTCTAATTAAAAAAGTTAGTTCTTGTCTATGATTCAAGCGTTTAATTTATTAGAGGTTATGTGCCCAGTTTTTTTCTCTCGCAATTTTCTTGGACATTCCTTGTGGAAATAGACTTTGCAGATTGATTTGATTAACTGTATTAACGCTGTGACTGTAAAAATGACGACGAACTACCTTGTCAGTGTGCCTAAATTGAAAGGGCGAGAAAACTACAGCGAGTGGGCTTTCGCGGCTGAGAATTTCTTAGTTCTTGAGGGAATGTCTGACTGCATTAAGTTGGAGACTGTACCAGAAGAAATAGGAGCAGCAGGAGACGCGAAAACCAAGGCCAAGCTGATACTGACAATAGACTCATCACTGTACGTGCACATAAAAAGTGTAAAAACTACTCATGAGCTGTGGAAGAAATTGAAAAACCTGTTTGATGACTCAGGATTCACAAGGAGAATCAGTTTACTGAGGAGTTTGATTTCCATACGACTTGAAAATTGTGTTTCAATGACTTCATATGTGACACAAATCATCGAAACAAGTCAAAAATTGAGTGGTACGGGTTTTAACATTAATGATGAGTGGGTCGCATCGCTTTTATTAGCGGGATTAACAGAAAAATATTCCCCTATGATCATGGCGATCGAGCATTGTGGCATACCATTGACAGCAGACGCCATTAAAACCAAGTTATTGGACATGGAGGAAAGCGGAAACGATGGCGACAACAGCACTTCCAATTTCAATGGCGCGTTTGCGAGTTACAAGAAGAACCGGAAGGTTGGTAGCATTGCGACCAAAGATAACGCCCAAATGTCAAAGTCAAAACCAAAAGTCATTAAATGCTATAAATGTAAACAAACAGGTCATTACCGCAACCAGTGTACATTTGAGAACAAAAATTCGTCAGACACAAATAAAAGTGAACGTACAAGCAGTAATGCGTTTAGCGCCGTGTTCCTGAATGGTGAATTTTGCAAAAGTGATTGGTATATTGACTCCGGGGCGAGTGTTCATCTTACCGCAAACGAAGAATGGTTGTCAAATGTGTCGCGGGACCTTATGATAAAGGAAATCGTCGTGGCAAACAAAGAAAAAGTACCTGTATTATGTACTGGAGATGTGCAGATTACGACGAAGACGCGCGCCTGTGAATACGATATTACAGTTGAAGGTGTATTGTGCGTGCCGAAGTTGACTACCAATCTGTTGTCTGTTAGTCAACTTATATCAAAAGGAAACAATGTTTCATTTAACAATCTTGGTTGCCAGATTTTCAACCAAGCAGGAGTACTGGTGGCTACAGCGAGCTTGTTGAATGGGGTGTATAAAGTAAACATGCCTGAATATTGTTCATCAGCTGCAGTGATGGTATCCAGTGAAGTTTGGCATAGACGTCTAGGTCATGTCAACGGCCAGTATTTGAACAAGATGCAAGATGCTGTACAGGGACTGACACTTGATAATAAGACTGATATATCAAAGTCATCATGTATCGCATGCTGTGAAGGCAAGCAGACCCGCTTACCTTTTCCCAAAGAAGGTAGCAGAAGTACTGAGTTACT
Source organism: Craniophora ligustri (assembly GCA_905163465.1). Taxonomy (NCBI): domain Eukaryota; kingdom Metazoa; phylum Arthropoda; class Insecta; order Lepidoptera; family Noctuidae; genus Craniophora; species Craniophora ligustri. The sequence continues at coordinate 3,692,464 of LR990963.1, forward strand.
ACAAATTGTGCATACCGATCTCTGTGGACCAATGGAAAACCGATCTATAGGTGGTTCTAGATACTTTTTGCTGTTAATAGATGATTTTAGTCGTATGACATATATTTATTTTTTGAAAACGAAAGATGAGGCATTGACATGTTTTCAACAGTATAGAGCAGAGGTTGAGAATCAACTTAATCGCAGCATAAAGATCTTGAGAAGTGACAATGGGACAGAATTCTGCAATAACAAGTTTAATGATTTTTTGAAGACACATGGGATAGTACATCACAAAACGAACCCATACACACCTGAGCAGAATGGTCTCTCAGAACGATTCAACCGGACTATCGTTGAGAAAGCCAAGTGTCTACTGTTTGATGCAGGTCTCGAGAAAAGGTTTTGGGCAGAGGCGGCACACACTGCAGTGTACTTACAAAATAGGACTGTGGCCACATCATTAAATTATAAAACTCCTTTCGAGATATGGACGGGCAGAAAGCCTGATGTGAGTCATTTACGTATTTTTGGTAGTACAATCATGGTACATGTGCCAAAACAAAAAAGATTAAAATGGGACAGAAAGTCTGAAAAAAGTATTCTTGTTGGCTATTCCAATGATGTCAAAGGGTACAGGATTTACAACCCGAAGTCTAATATCATCACTACCAGTCGAGATGTTATAGTATTGGAGAAGATAGAGACAGATAATGTTATGGAGGTACAAGAAAATTGTTCAGATGAGGTGAATATGGTTCCAGTGGGGGAAAAAGATTTGACACTTCCGGAAGATTCACTTGAACAATCAGAGAGCTTGAACATAGATGACAGCGGCGAACTGTATGTACCTTGTGAAAATAATACATTAGAGAGCTCTGAGTCTAGTACAACAGACAGTGAAGACTCCATTATACTCAACAATGATAATATAATAAGTGGTCCTCGGCGTAGGCAGCAGCCAGAAAGATATGGATTTGCAAATGCTTGTATAGAAGAGAACGAGCAACGAATTGCAAGAAGCCTTGGAAGGTCCTGAGAAAGCACAATGGTTAGCGGCAGTGCAGGATGAGTTACAGTCGTTCGAAAAAAAAAAATTGTGCGTGGGAACTCGTAGATGTACCAATAGATGGTACTATAGTGCAGTGCAAGTGGGTTTTGCGAAAACGTGCTCGTCTAGTCGCAAAGGGCTTCACCCAAAAACATGGTGTAGACTATACAGAAACATTTTCACCTGTAGTGAGACATACAACCCTTAGACTATTATTTGCATTGTCTGTAAAGTTAGGTTTAGATGTTAAACATCTAGATGTAAAGACTGCATTTTTGAATGGTGATTTAGAGGAAACCATTTACATGAAAATGCCAGATTGTTATAATAGTAATAATTCAGTTTGTAAAGTATTAAAACTTAAAAAGGCTATTTATGGACTTAAGCAGGCCTCTAGAGCCTGGAATAAAAAGGTTGATAGCTGTTTGATCAGTAATGGTTATATAAGGTCAAAAGTAGAGCCATGTATGTATATAAAGGATATTAACAAATGTAAGACAATTGTAACAGTCTATGTTGACGATTTCTTTATATTTTCCAATGATAAAATTGAGACCGAGAACTTGAAACAGATTTTATCTAATAAGTTTAGCATTAAGGACTTAGGTGAGGTTAGGCAATGCCTTGGAATGAATGTAATCTTAAATAAAGATAAAGGATATGTAACTCTGTGTCAAGAAACTTATATTGATCAACTTTTGAACAAATTTCATTTAAGTGATTGTAAGACTGTTGATACTCCAATGGAGGTCAAATTAAATATTAATAAAGGTCAAGTAGGTGTAAGTAGTCATGTGCCATATCAACAACTAATCGGTAGTTTGATGTACCTGTCTGTTTTAACTAGGCCAGACATTAGTTACTGTATAAGTTTTTTAAGTCAATTCAATAATTGCCATACAAAAGAGCACTGGGAATATGCAAAGAGAGTATTAAAATATCTAAAACGAACTAAAGGTTATAGAATAAAATATTGTAAAGAAGGTAACTCAGAAATAACAGGCTATGTAGATGCTGATTGGGCCTCTAACTCTGTAGATAGGAGATCATATACAGGAATGTGTTTTTTGTTGTCTGATGGTGTAATATCATGGGAATGTAGAAAACAAAAATGCGTAGCTCTCTCTAGCACTGAATCAGAGTATATAGGTCTATCTGAGGCATGTAGAGAAGCGTTGTATCTAAAGAGGTTGCAATATGAAATAACCAATAAGATGTACACAATCAGCCTCTTCAATGATAACCAGGGCGCACAGAAGTTGTGTGCTAATCCAGTCTTTCACAAACGTACGAAGCATATTGATATCAAATATCATTTTTGTCGTGATCTAGTAAAAGATAAAATTGTTAAAGTACTGTATTTGCCTACAGCTGACATGCCGGCTGACATTCTAACTAAAAGTTTATGTTCAGCAAAACATTATAAATTTATGTTGCTTCTTGGCATAGTTTGTATAGAATAATTTTTGTTAATACTCTTTATTGAATATTGCGATAAGTGGGGGTGTTATTTTGTATCGACAATATCACACATACAAACTAATGGTGCCTTATCTGTCATAGAGTATCTAATACTGTCTATTCTTTTCTAATTAAAAAAGTTAGTTCTTGTCTATGATTCAAGCGTTTAATTTATTAATACGATATTGATATAGTCAATAAATTGTCACTAATATTAGATAGTATCGATACATGGAAAATTTTCATTGAACATTTTATTTTGATTAATAATAGTACCATTGAAATAAAACTACTTTTCACGGATTTAATTGCGGTTTTATTTAACAGTGTTTAAACATACATACATGCCTTCACGCCTATAATCCCCGAAGGGTTAGGCAGAGGTGTACTAATGTAACACCAACATTTTACCGGTATGTTTTAGGTCCCGTTTAAGATTATTGGTGTGTAAGACATTTACAAGAAATCAACCTTTCTTTTCAATAAAATCTGGAATTCAACGACTTTAGTTAAACACTTCTATGCCTAGTGTTTTGAATAAAACTGAACCCTATTTTATATACAAAACGTGCTAGAATGATGTGCAATAAAAATAAAAACATTGACTGCCACGTTCGTTGAGTGGTCGTGAAGTGCGACTGCTGAGCAAGAGGTCTTAACTTCTACTCCCAGGTCGGGGAAAATGATGGGGTTTTTCAATAAAATTCTCAGTAACTCAAGTTTGGATTCGTGACAGGTTGATGGCAATAGCCGTCCCCCCCTATTACATGGGACCTAAGGCATAACGGCGAAATGTGAGTGTACATTAGTACACCTCTGCTTAACCGTTCTTGAACAGATTTGCTGGTATAATTATATCTTGTCACAATATTAGCGAAGAAGATAGTTTTACGAGTTAAATAAACGTCAATCAATAAAACAAACTGATGTGCTAAATACAAATAATTGTTGCTGGCATCAGCTATCAGAAATGGGCCATATGGCTAGGATGCTTACACGATCCCGTACATAAATCTAGGAATAGTTCTATTAGATCATCCTAGTTATTTCTAGCACGCAATGCCGTATGCAATGTCAAGGTTTATGTTATGTATTATGTATTTACGTAGATGATTTTTTCTTTAATTACGTTGTTCATGAATAGGGCAGCCATCTGTCCGGGTTTACTTGGATTTGTCCTAGTTTGAAGGCCGTCCGGGGACCGTCCAGAAAGGATTTAAAAAGAAGTCTGGGTATAACCCGGACACTTTTGTTGTCAGTGCAATCGTTGAACATACACACTTTGAATAAAAATTGAAAAATGACAACGTATGTTTAATTTTTGTTGCAAAAAATATTTTTTCAGGGAAGTCCGGGGAAAAAACTATATTTCAACCGGGATTTTTGCCGTATTTATCCGGCGTCGGCAATTAAGGTGATGGCAGCACTACTTATGAGGGACGTTCTATTTAAAAAATATCCATCTATTCGAACGTTTGTCTAAATGTAGCAGGTCAGATAGATTAAAGATTACTAAATTCCTCTCGTAGTATTAGAGTATTTTTAGTTACAGAGAAGAAGGGGTTTTCTTTGCTCCTATAGAGATTTTCCACGCAACATTTTCGCAAAAGCGTAAGTAATCATTATAAAAAGCAGCAGTTGAAATTTCAGCTAACTTAGTGGGACCATAGCTACAGATGTTCGCTCACGCGGACCAATCGATACAACACTAATTAGCTGCCATTTTGGGGACAGACATTGAGCTTATTTCCCTAATGTCAACGTAGCCTTATGTATGAAGAAAATTACCATACCTGTGAGTAATCGTCCAAAAGGACCAATCAAACTTCTAAGGCTTCCAGAATTCTTCAGAAAATACGTTCACTGAACTGAACAAAAAAACATTGGATTCGGATTTCGCGTGCTCTTGATTGGTCGATACGTCTAGTGAGGGTCTTGACCTCCTTACTCTGGGTTGCTAGGAGGGTTTTGTTAGGCAAATCGGCCATTCTGACCTTATATTTAAGGAAGTGCCATGCCGTGGTAGTCAGTAATAATTGTGGTAGAAATAGAAATGTGGAACGAGTTTTGTATGTTAGTGGAACATCGCGTAGTCCCACACCAAATTTATAAATGATACTTATTTCTATAAATAGATCTTTTGAGAACAGTTTTACAAGACAAATATAAGATTTATTTGGATTTAGATGGTGTCGGCATTACCTATTCGACGACCTCTGAGATACAAGATTCTTTATTTGTGTAAACATGTGTACATAAAAAATCATGCAGGTTGTTAAATAATAATTAAAAAGATCATTCATGTTTTTGCCTTATTGGCGTACAAGTAAATATGAGAAGAAGTGCTATTCGTAAAGAAATGCAATTCGTTTGTAAGCACATCACTAAAGAATGGCCGAAAAAGACCCCTTGTCCAAAAATCCATTAGCCCTAACCAATAGTCTGAATACCACTGTAAAAGAAGAAATATTTCAAAACTGTATGTCATTTAAAAATTGTACTGTGAAGAAGCCCGGCTCAGAGACCTCGATGTCAAAAGAAAGAAACTTCATGAAGGTGTTTCAGCACCGGTCACTAGAAACTTCCCATGTCAGACCTGTGATAGGATGTGCTGCTCTAGTTGTCACTTAGACAAAACGCCATAAATCGACAGGAATAGACGACGAGGCCATAATCTATACTATCTATACGAAAGTGTGTCCATTTGTCTATCTGTCCGTCCGTCTGTCTGTCTGTCTGTTACCTCTTCACGCTATAACCGCTGAACCGATTGAGACGAAATTTGGTATAGAGATACCTTGAGTACTGAAGAAGGACATAGGACATAGGAGTTTTCATCCCGGTAATCATCTCTTAAAAGGGGGAAACGGGGGGTGGAAATGAAAATACAAATTTTACGCAGAAGAAGTCGCGGGCAAAAGACAGTATACTATATATTGTACCTTATTATTCGAATACTTATCCTGCCATTTAAAAAAACTTTGTAAGCAAAGACTAAAAGCTAGTTGAAAAGATTTACATCACTTCTTATGTGGACGGCTAAGACTCATAAAACACCCAGTAATGGCTCTGGGAGTGCCGCTATACTGGGAAGTGGTGGGAGGAGGGAGAAGCCGCCCCGGCTGTCTATGAAAATGAATAGCTTATAGAATAGTCGCCTTTTGTGCGGAGTGCATAATGCTTTCATATAATAAAGTGCTTTCTTTCCATTTAAGATATAAGAGTGTTAAAACGATAATGTAAGGAGTTTCTATTTTCCCTTCGATAGCTTATTATAGATAGAAATTATGAGTCATAAAACGACATTGATAAATAGAAACTTCATACTCTGTAGTTAATATTCCAGAAAAGACAAAATGGTTCACTGTCTGCTCTCTGTCTCCTCTGTACGTATTTTTTTTTATTTAGTAGCTATTGACGGGTATTAGTTTTACTAATAACAAAACAATGGAAACAGTTTTAGTGACAAAATACAACCAGTTACTTTTTTTCTTATATTCCTTCCTTATTGGATATAGACAGAAACATAGATTAGCTAAAATTTATATGTAGGAGATAGACATTCTCGTTAACGCCAAATAGATATCTCACTAACTCATAGTTAGTTGTGTATTGTTATTCCGGCAAAAATTAGCTTATTTGCTTTTGCTACAAACTACAATATGCATATTTAACATTTGAATTTGTAGTAGAAATCACAAAACGCATAAAACCTCCTTTCACATAATACTCAACATAAACTAGACTAAGTAATTTTCAGAAGTTATTGCAGCTTTCTACTTTTCAACACTCTGGCAATTTGATTAAAGTTCTGTAAGTAGATTATTCTGTTAATGCAACCCGATTGCGCAAGACTTGTGCAACTTGCTAGCTAAAATACTTCGTGATTTTCTGGTTTACTTACTATTATTATATACTTACGTACTATTTATTTCTCACTTAAATATAAGCTTTTCGTAGGCTCATTTTTCTGGAACTTTTATCTAGTAAAGTGAAGGCTCCATTGGTTGGAATTTCGTTATTGTAAGTCCTTCGAGTAATCGAGTATTTTTTTTATTGATACTGGGCTAACGAAAAAGCATGATGAAGTGAATGAACTTAATCGAAGTGACAGGTTCATCGTTGATGAAAATGTATAGTCTCCATATGTCTCTGCCTACTATAATACAAGACAGGCGTGATAGTATACCTGTACCATGTAACGCAACTAACATAGGAATAATATAAAGCCAGTGTTACAGTTTGAAGGGAATAAAATTTCCCAAGAGACTGTTTACATTTGTAAGTTTTACTAACGTGAGGTTGTATGTGTTTGTCGTGTAGTGTGTGTGTGTTTAAGTGTATCCTACGATTTGGCTTAAAGGACTTTGGAATTCAGACAGTATGTGATCTTTCAATGTCTCTTTGTTTATAAGAATATATCGTCTGACTTATGTTACCTACTTGTAATTTATACTATACCTAAGATGGTTATATGTTTTATACTAAAATAGTTTAAGTCTAAGTCCAAAATAGTCTAACTATCTACAGCTTGTATCAAGCTTATGAGCATCCATATAAAACATCACCATCAATATCAGTAATAAGTACAAAGGTACTAGCTAAAGGTAAGGTAAAGTTACTAGGTAGAAAGCTACCTACTGCTTGCTGTCAAACGCGATGATGTACGATGCCTATCGTGCGCGATATATAACCTATTTATTATTACCTACCATTAGACATGTCTGGCCTCCTTGCTTTAATTTTGTGTTTTAAAAAACTCTATTGTTATGTGTTGTTGATGTGTGACAAGAAAATATTTTTTATATTATTTAAAATGCAGTCCCTATTACATAACAATGTTGTGTAAACATTTCAAGACAATCTGAAGACTATTTTAAGATTTCTATAAAAACAAAAATAAGTGGTATCTTTATGTATAAGATAATTGTTATTATATATTTAAAAAAATGATTAACTTATGACATTTGACCCGATTAGTGCAGTGGTCATAAAGACTTCTGTAGTAAGATAGGCATATTAAGGCAAATTTTTGTATGATGTACATGGGCGCTTGTACCTTATTCATGGATATTTCATTTCGCTGCGTAATAGTGTCTTAAACAATAATATCTCTTTTTTTCAAGATATATGGTCATTCAACTCTGTATTTTTTGCCCGTAATGTGGCTATGTTTACAAATTTTAAATAGTTCCTTAAAAAACATCTATGTCAATACAAATTTTAAATCATCATCATCAACATCATCATCATCAGCCTATATTCGTCCACTGCTGGACGTAGGCCTCCCCTAGTGAATTTTAAATATTTAGCAACAAATTTTGTTGCTTTCGGTAATCGTAGTTCATTACGACAACGGTGTCGTAAAATGTGTAGTAATTGAAAATTTTATTCCCAGCAATATTTTTAGGCTAAGTATTGGATTTTTATTTATATTTTCGCTCTACGCTCCATTCAGTCTGTTCATATCAGAGCTTCATTTCGAAAACTACTTTCAATGCAAATGGCAGTTTGTCAGCACCCAGTGTTCAGTTGATAGAACCACGATGGGACTTTATTATAAAGGATGACAGATTTATGAAGGGTACTAGTATATTATTTTAGTATTAAACCAGCTATTTCTCGTGAATTTTTCCGTTGAACAATAAAACAATAATATATATTTTTGTGGAATAAATGTGAATTAAGTTACTCGCTTATGATATGAGTTGGTATTTACTAATAAAAAAAATTCTAATCGTTCCCCCATTTCACAGATGACAGAGTGTAAGAAGTCAGTATTTTTACTTACATGAATAGAAAAAGTATGTTTTTTAAGTATTATTATAATGCTAGAACACATAGAAATAAGAACTCTTACGCAACCTTAAAAGCACCACGATTAAAAAACTTAAAATTGCATGCAAATTGTATTGCATTAATATTATACAGCATCTATTGCGGCGAGCAGACTGCATGAGCGTGTTAAAGACCATGAAATAATGCTATAAAGGAAAATTTCGTTAGTTTTATTTTTATTATCAAACTATATATCTACCAACGTTGCGACCTAGGAACCTTCAAGAAGAGACCATATTATTCATTCTTAAAACGCCGGCAACGCATTTGCAAGTCCTCTGGTGTTGCAGATGTCCATGGGCGGATTTGATCACTTACCATCAGGTGAGTCTCCTGCCCGGTTGCCCCCGTAATCCATTAACAACCCTAAGTAATCTCAAGTAAACCAACCCACAGTAAGGTATATTATAATAATTATGAAATTATAATTAGTTTAATTTAATACATGTTTCCGTTTGTTTCGGGGAAGTTGAATAAATTTATTTATTAGATGGTAGGTACGCCTTGAGGCTTTTTACTGTTGGTAGATTCTCTCCATTGTAGAATTTTGGATTTCCTTCTAAACTTCATGTTAAGGTTATAACTTCCTGTGTTGTTAATTATAAAAGAGGTTGGGACTAATGGCTATAATTATGTACCTATAAGGACCACGATAATCAATCTATTTCTAAGTAAAAACTTGAGAGGTGCCAAGGGACACCCGGATGGAACGAAGTTCCTTTCGATTAATTAGTGAAGGAATTGTAATAAAATTGTATTTTTTTTTTACAATAGCTTACAGCAAAAAGTGTCGTTATAACTCTTCGTCTTATTTTTTTCCGTCTAGCCTCCTTTCGCAACGCGCGATAAGGAACTTTGTTCCAATAATCAGTACCTACATAAAAAAACATAAAACCTAAAAAAAAGCGTCTACAAAACTTAATTACAGGTCTGTTCGCCGCGCAGTGTGCCTTCGCTTATTCACAGAATGTGATTCAGAGCATTCGAAAAGGAATTAATATCGCTTGAATGAATTAATCCAATTTGTCCGGGAGACTGATGGGGACAGGTGATTAAATACGAATAAAGCCTCTTTTTGTTCAAATCAAGTTAAATATCGAACGGCGCTTGTTCTCTTTTTGAAAATTCAGTTTTGTTCTGATATTATACATTTGATTATGGCTCATTTTTAGAAGCGTTGTATCTCATATAGGTAGGTACCTACATACAAAACAAAAACATCTATATTTTTTTGTTGTTTCGTAACCGTTGTAATTTTGTTTTAAGTTTAAATATATAAAATGTTTGATATTTTATATAAGAGAGTATAATTCCATTAGATAATGGAAGTCTGACGGTCGTTGTTCTGTGTAAAACACAGATTTTCAGCCGCATTTAGACTTCATGCTAATCCCAACATAGAATGAGATAGGTAGTAAATACAATTATGATGATATTTGAAAGCATTTATCATAAAAGTACATAAACGATACAAAATGGTACCATAGCACAAACAAAATTGTGAATTCGTTTTACTTTATAAATAAATTGTTTTGTTAGCATTTTTTTAATTATCTTCAGGCGCAAAATAAATGTAATTGAACTCCGTAACTGGGCCTTGCAAATTAAAGCGAAATGAAATTAAAAACTCCTTTAATTGCTTACCTACTAAATCAACGCAATGTATTTTTATTTCAGCCAGGCAACGCAGAAGTGGCCTAACTACGAAATAAAAATAATATTTAGTTCGTTTTTCCTACATCTGTAATGAAAAACAGAACAAATCCGAGTTGAAATTGCGTGGAGAGGTTTTTGTACTATGAATAAGTATTTTATCTACGAATATGTTCTAAATACCTAAATCACAATTATTTCAACTGTAGTCTTGCCCCTTATTACATGGGACATACAGCATACCGGTGAAATGCCGGTGTACGTTAGTACACCTCTGCCTAACCCTTCAAACTCAAACTCAAATTATTTATTTCAATTAGACCAATATTACAGGCACTTTTGAATTGTCAAAAACTAGTTGGACGGTTCCAAAAGGTAGGTTTTATGGAGAAGAACCGGCAAGAAACTCCGTAGATACTCTTTTTAAATTAAATACCAAGTTACAAAATAGTTGGTTTTATTTTACAATGCTTTATGTATGTAATATCAATTTGAGACTGATGCAGTTCGATGTGAAACATATGAATGATGCAGAAAAAAGTGACTAAAACCAATTTAGGTTGCCATAAGATGTATGAGCCGTAGGTACAGCCCCCACTGACAGACTTCGGGGACAACAGATGTGATGGTATGCATGATATGAATCGTTGACGATTTATTTCGATAACAATTTTATATACACTTTTACGACTTATTTGTGTATAAATTCGAGCAGGTAAGTAATGTCTTTTGTTTAGAACATTGTCGGTGATTTAGCATGCAAACAGGTTGAGTACGAAACCTCTAATCACCACAATTTTGTTTTGTTGTGACGCAAAACGTAAGGCATTCAGCTCGATTTGAGTGGTTATATTGTCACAATACCTACTATGATATGCAGAAGTTTCAAACGAAAAAAAAAATAACACACCTTGATTGATTGGTGCAGTTCTATAAGAAGTTTACTGTTAATAAACAGGCGCGAATGTTATTGTAAATTTCCTTCGCCCCACGCAAAAAAATGCATTGGATCCACCAGATCCCAAGAGGTTGTTTACAGGACAGCCGTTGAGCCTGTGCGAGCAGAAGAACAATTTTCCCCCTAAAGCCGGAATTACATTACGTAACTAGTTGCATGAAAGTACGCTCATGTCCCGTAAACGTCAAGTTTTACATCGTTTAGGTCATATCTTTATGTATACTTTTGTGTATTTTCATGCAACTAGTTTCGTAAAGTAATTCCAGCTTTAATTAATACAATAAAGGAGCTGAATACTACGTATTTCCTCACCTATTTCCTATTTTTAATTAATTAAAGACTGCATTTTATGTTTTCCAACATTTTGAATAGTTCTTCTGAATCTTTACCTGTATGTGCCAGTGCTAGTATGTTTAAAAATATGTATTGTTTTCGTGGGATATTTCTGTAATATATTACATCCGTTGACTACGGTGTAACAGTCGTCAGTTTCACATATTTAATTATTTGTTTAGTTTGAGCACAGTTTTATGCTTATCTAAGTCACTACAGAGTAATATAGCAGCCTGAGAATCGAACTCAAGTGGTCATGCTTAGCAAGCATTGGTACTTGTAGACACAATACTACATATAGAGGCAGTTTCAAAGATAAACTTTCGTGAATAAAATATTTCCTCACAAAAAATATCCTTCGGTATTTTTTCAAACAGACACCTGGGACATTAATATGAAATATTATTATCGTACTGAATCACGCCTCGAAGGCGGACTAAATAAAAATGTTATATAAATATACCTCTTGTTTATACTGTTGAGAAACCACAGGGAGGCCATATATTAATTGTTATTTTTCTTTTCTTAATGAAATTGGGGACGGATTTCTTTCAATCATTTAATAATATTATACCAATCTATTCTAAAATGTTTTACTAAATACATCTTATACATTCAAATAACACAACATTTTACGGATTTTATCGCGGTATATTAGTATTAATTTAAACCAACGTTTTATATTCTTTGCAGCATCCATACTCACGTAAAATGTTTGTATTATTTGAATGTCTAATATTCACGTAAGTGTTAAAGTCAAAGTCAACGTCAAAATATAATTTATTCAAAGTAGGCCAAATTTAATTGGCTATTTTTGAACGTCGACAATAAAGACAGCCCCCAAAAAGGCCCGCCCTTCACCGCTTCCGAGTGTTTTTGATGGAAAGAAAAAGCGGCGCAACAAACTCCCCAGCAACATTTCTGTCTGTTTATTTGATGAATTATTCTAAATAATACGATAATCAGTCTATACCATATAGAGTGCATTCATTAACTATGATTATGTGAGCTAACATATTCCAATCATTTTTACCAAGCAGAAGAATAAAAAATACTGATATAAAATACAGAACAATAAATAATAATAATATTAACGTAAACGCACCTAATAACGACTCCTTAAATTCGGTTAGAAATACTTACTTCACACTTGTTACAATTTTATATCTAACCCATTGATCTATTGTTGTTAATACTGAACATAAAGTTCCAAATTAGATTTCCAGGTTGAACAAATCCCTTTTTGTTTAACCTAGTCGAACAGATCCTATTAAACTAGACGACAGCTAGAAGTCAACTGCGTGACTTGAAACTGCGCGTCTTTCTCAGTAGAGTGCGCGCTAAGACAATCCGATTTCAACGTAAAGTTTGCAGGCGAAAGTGAACTGTAAATGTACTGACAATCGATTTATTGTCACACTGCTGGGCACTAGTCTCTTCTTAGATAGAGAGCGGCTGACAGAAAGGACAATAGGAGCTGACAGACTTCACATGCCGTTAGATCCGGTTCACTGTTACAACTGTGGGAATCAATAACATAATACATGCTTATCGTCCCACATCGGGTGCCAGTCATCAATCCGAGAAAAACCCAAAAAAAACTTTACTCGACCTGGGAACCGAACCCAAGACCTCTTGCTCAGTCGATCTTACGAACACTAGACGAGGCAGTGAAACACACGCACACGATTACGAAAACTAAAGTGCGTTTCTTTTTAATTGAGAACCTAAAACTAATCTATCACTTTATTTACCGGTACCGGTATCGAACTCGTACCGGTTCTTCCTGTTGTCGGTAAATATTCACCAGGACACTGAATGATGGCAATAGTGTCTTACAGTTCCATAAATTGTCTTTGCGCATGTGCTGAACACGCAAATGCTTTCAATGTCGCTCGTATTAAGTTTTAGTTGAAACCACATGTAACTAAGTTTAGTATGCTCTTACCGAACTACTTTGATGGGCGTTGTCGCACTTTGATGACAAATAGAGGAGATCGGGGGGGATACGCAGTACATATAAAATCAATCTTTGAATAATAAATAATAAAAATAAATGATTTATATATGTAGGCGTATCCGTCTCTATACATCAAACCTCATTTGATCATGACAATATATCTTTACATCAAACCTCATTTGACGTATCAAAAAGAAAACACCGAGCTCTGGTGAGGTGGCCATCTTATGATAACTGACAGTTAAGTTTGAATATTGAGAAGTGCGCTCGCAACCACGTAGGTACTCGGTGGACGTTTATCTTAATAACAAATAATCAGTGATCAGTGCCTATTTAGTACTTACTTAGATTGAATTATTAGCGATCATAATTAAATGATTAACATACGTGCTATTTCGTCCAAATATCGCCTCCGTACCCAATAATCCACGCTTATCTAAACATGCACCAATTCTGATAATAGTCGAAAGACTTTGTATGTGTATATGTATGTAGATTTGCTAGGAGAATATTTATTTGAATTACCTGTTCCTTAAAATAATTGAAACCAATCCAATAAAAATATACCCATATTTCAATATCTCATTATTTCTGTTCTAATAAACATATTTACTCGGTGGCGCAGTGGCTGAGCGATCAGCTTGTGCGTCACGGGTTGTGGGTTCGATCCCCGCACCGAGCAAATATTTGTACGTTCTACAGGTAGTTGTTCCCGGTCTGGGTGTTTGTGTATGTGAAAATATGTGTTTATAAACGCACCCACGACACAGGAGAAAATCCTAGTGTGGGGCAACGTCAACGTAGCAGCTCAAAGTTCCTCTGCCAGACCATCATTATGCTAATAATATGTAAATAGTTTATTAACTATCAAGTATCAAAGCGTCTTTGCTTTGTTGCTTGCTTAGTTCGGAACTAGATGGCGCCGTGTCCAGTTTTTATTTTTTAATGAATGCTAATGTTTTAATTTGATTACACGTATGTTTGATGGGACTTTTCATAGATCTACAACACGTGCCTCGCGTTCGATTCCAAGGAGAATTAAATACTTATATATAACACGTATGGCGTACAGAAGTTACAGATGCCCAGATGGTCCGAGCGGTGTGTATTGTGGAGACATTTGTGGCACTCACAATACCGGTGATAATCCAGTTCGTTTCGAAAAAAAAAGCAAAAAAAGGAGTATATTTAACATAAAAAGTCTCATTTACAACTGGAAATACATACAAAGCAAATTAAAAAGCAAAAGCATCTGACAGTTTGGTCATAATGAGTAAAAATAAAAAATAGGCATCAAATAAATATTATCTTGGTAGCTATAACGAGCCTAGGTAATCGGGTATATTCCCGCTGTTTCACAATAAACAATACATCTCCTATAAGACAATATCGGAGCTGACATTATGCGGGACTATATTTCGGAACATTACCGAATCGCCCGTGATGTTTCCGAACGCACCTAGGGAGCAAGGTGACCTTGAAAGGACGTACGGGTTACAGAATTAGATTTACTAGATACGATTGTTATATACAACTGAACAGAACAGTAACAGATATAGGTACGTATGTATCAACTCTTCAACCATCACATTGGGTGTATGCTTATTTATCACCATCGTGGCATCAAAAATGCATATATTAAAAACCGGCCAAGTGTGAGCCGGAATTGCGCACAAAAGGTTCCATACCAATGACTACCAACATGTTAGTAAATAACAGTAGGTACACTAACTAGATCCCGTTCAAACCAATTTTCGGTGGAAGTTTGCATGTACATCATATATTTTTTTTAGTTTTATCATTCTCTTATTTTAGAAATTACTGGGGGGCTACACACATTTTACTTTGGAACTGTCTCTTGTGCAAACAATTCAGTTTAGAAAAAAAATTATATAAGAAACCTCAATATCATTTTTGAAGACCTATTCTATTTATCTCTTAAATAATTATATAGATACACCACACGTATGGGTTTGAAGAAAAAAAAAATTGAGTTTCAGTAAGTATGTCTAAGTAAGTATGGGGAACCCCCAAAATTTATTGCTTTTATTCTATTTGTGTGTGAATATCAACGGTAAGTATAGTTCTTATAATTTCGGAAAATAGTGGCTGTGACACATGGACGGACAGACAGACAGACAGACATGAACCCTAAAAAGTACAAACAATAGGTACACTTATTACCCGTCATCGTCATCGTCATAAACCCATTATTGTCCCACTGCTGGGCACGGGTCTCCTCTCATTTGAGAGGGATTAGGCTATAGTCCACCACGCTAGCCTACTGCGGGTTGGCAGACTTCACATGCCATCGAGACAAATCTCTCAAGCATGCATGTTTCCTCACGATGTTTTCCTTCACCGTTTGAGCATGTGATAAATACGCACATAACTTCCGAAAAGTCAGTGGTGCGTGCCTTGGGTTTGAACTCGAGACCTCTGACATCTCAGTCCACTGGTCACACCGCTAGGCTACCACAGCTCATTACCCGAGTTCCTATAAAATAAATCTATTTTAAAATAAAATAATAACCGTTATGACGCATTCGATGTTTAAACATCCTTCGAACACTTTTAGTTTTCTATAGCAATGTTATGACGTACTACGGTAGATAGTAGAGTATGTAGGTAGGTAGGTCTAAGGGGGGTAGGGTGGGGTAGCCCTCCACTTTGCGTCAGTGCCAAGCGGCAGATTACAGACTAGTTTTATTTCTAAGTCTGACCGTTAAGCACTGAGTTGATTTAATTTTGAACGTTTGAAAGTTTCCCTAGCGACGAAGATGGCTGACAGATGCGTGCTGTCAGTATGCACAGGTCAACTCAAAGCTGCACTGGTGCTTTCTTCAAAAGGCCATCTCACTTTAACCTAAATCGTCAGGCTCACATATTGTAACCAAAATGTTTGGATATTAAAAGAGACCATGATTTTCTGAGTTTGTTTCGGTGTTTCTTCTCAGAGGTCGTCAGGTAGGAAATGCCGATGCTATCTAGATCCTAAAATATTTTTTCATGACTTGTAAAAGTGTCTTTAAAAGATCTATTTACAGAAATAAAAAAATATTTTCATTTTCATTTTCAACATGTTCAAACTGTAAAATCATAATAGTAACGGACTAGAATCCTTTTAAACCAGTTAGTATTGATGTCGTAATATCTAATATTTTATTTGACTTCAGTACATATGTATGTACTAAAATATATGCAATATCCATTTCAGAAGATTTTGCTGCTAAAATACGATTATTAATAAACGTCACGGATTTTATCGCGGTATATAAAAATTATTTTAATTCCGGAGAATCCTTTACAGCATTCATGGTCTCGGGTAGACTATCGATTTGACTCCAAGGAGGCGCTAAGGATATAAATCTTCCTAATTCAAATTTCAAGGATTTTTTGTGCAGTGAACAATTTTTTAGCAGTACACTTATAATTATTAATGACCCACTTATTATCCATCAGTTAGGCACGAGTCTCCTTTTTGGGCGACCATACAAAATAGGCATAAATTAGACTAAGTCAAGTGGCAGTGGGCAGGGCACATCGCTCGAAGAACGGATGGCCTATGGGGCTTGAAGGTTCTAGAGTGGCGACCACGTACTGGAAGACGCAGTGTGGGCAGGCCCCCGGCAAGGTGGACTGACGACTTAGTAAAGGTCGCTGGAATCCACTGGATGCGGGCGGCATATGACCGGTCGTCGTGAAGATCCTTGGGGGAGACCTATGTCCAGCAGTGGGCGTCTAACGGTTGAAATGATGATAATGATGATAATGATGATGAGACTAAGTCAAATAATAGTATTTCTGCAAGTGAGTAAGGTTACCAGACCGCGTTGGGGGAGGGACTATTCTGACAGCATGGGAATTCCCTTTGCTGTCAGATTAGTAACTTCTAAATTAGTGTGGTAACCACATGTCTGAGAGATCGTGATAGAAGTCGTGAAACTGTGGGACAGTAAGAGCAGTTAAAGATGGTTTAATAAAATTTTATAAGGTTATTTAGCGTTCTTATATATAAATAAAACCTACAGCTACCATATACGAGCTTATTTACTCTCGTAATATTCTGTAAGTTAATTAAAACTCCAGACTCTACAAACAATATCAACGTCGGGCGGCCATCTTGATAATAATCCCACAATACTATAATAAAATAAGGCAAAACGTCGGGGTATTGTTAATTTTCTCAGTGCAGTCACGTCGGGTGAGTTTCCTACGGTAATGAGAAAAGGCAGATCAGGACGTGCGTATTAATAGGATCCTACTATAGTATAAGATATGAGCGATGTTAAGATTGCTAATATTTCTGGTATTTTATGTAATAGAGGATACTAAAAAATATAGAGTTGTATAATTACTTTGTTATCGATCATTATTATAGGTATCATATATAAAACATAACATACATGTTTATGAAATGTTTAGCTGGCACATTACAACGCTAAGCTGTCCACTGTACAGTGTACACTAACATTATGTATACGTGTTGTAAATGAAGCCTGGCCAGTATAGGCCTCTGTGTGGCCGCGCATGTTTCGAGACGATCGTCAGCTTTAAAGTGTTTTCGAAAAATTATGAATGATTATATTTTTTTAAAGAACGTACTTGTACATGCTTATATAAGGGACACGAGTCAAGTAAATACACTTCCGCGTATACATATAGTATGCATATATAGAGTGTATATTTCATGAAAAATAGCTTTAAACATACGTAATACTGTCTATATACACTATAGGCTGTCTAAATTTCATGAAAATTTAATGTATGTATGTTGTCACGAAACAAACATAATTATTTGCAATGAGTAAGGAACATTTGTACATGAGACTGTATTATAGTTATGTTATTACAGAAATAAATATCTGTGTTCGGATATATTTTCTCATAACTCATGGATGAGTAAATTGCCTTATTGTAAATCTTACATGAATTAATCATATAACCCAATGTCTAGAATTAACTCGCTTTAGAAAGTATAGCTTAGCTACGAACACTGTGTGAAGTACACAATTTATTGGATATTCGTGGCGGCGAAGATGGGTCCTTCGCTGAAAAAGATTCTGGGAACTAACACGAACTCTTGTTTCGCGAATCGTATTCACTCGAACTTTTACGAACTACGAACTTTTCGTTAGAAAGTATTTGCGGTGTTATAGTTGATTTTGTGGAGCCCTTATATTTAATAGTCAACAAATATTGAGATGTAACCAACCAGTAACCATCGGTTAGCGTCAACATTAACTGACTACCTCTGAGAAGATGTCCTGAAACAAACTCACTGAATAATCGTCTCTTTCATGGTTATTTTTGGTTTAGAATATATATGAGGCCAACAATGTAGGTCAAATTATAAAATGACTGTGTAGCAGAAAGTTTCAAAGCAGCTTTAAGTTACCATAAGTTACTTTAGTCATCGTGTAACTCAATTTGTATAGTTCTATCTTCATAACAGGTTAAGGCACCTTCGCTCGATGTTAAAAACACATGGTAGTGGTTACAACACCAATCGACTGTATTCCTAATCTCTACACCGCTGTTTCCTCGGTGACCGCGGTAATTTGAAGTTACGATCGCATGTAATGATACCTATACCAACTAAAATACTGTATAGGTATATTTTTAGGGATTGTCTTTTTCGGTGTATGATTGGTGACTTATTATAGCCAACAGGCATAGAATAAGGGTGATTTTCGTGTGAGATATTTTGATTAGAAGATTTAGTAAAATACCAAAGAGTTGCCTTTTTTGGCAAGGGTAGAGGCAAATATTTATGTAATAAGCAGGGATATTTGTACCTGAGTCATGGATGTTTCTGTGTATTATGTGTATTTACCGAATATATCAACTATCTAGCTGTGGTAGCCTAGTGGTGTGACTAGTGGACCACTGACTTTTCGGAAGTTGTTTGCGAATTTTTCACATGCTCAAACGGCGAAGGAAAACATCGAGAGAAAACGTTCATGCTTGAAAGATGTTCTCGATGGAATGTGAAGTCTGCCAACCCGTAGTAGGCTAGCGTGGCGGAATATAGCCTAATCCCTTTCAAATGAGAGGACACCCGTGCCTAGCAGTGGGAAAAAAAAATTGGAAAATGTCGTGGGTAGTATATTTGTTAAGTTTAATGTTAAGATGCCTCTGTTAACATATAATATACCACTGTTTGTTTTCCCTTATGAAATAAAATAAAATAAGACAATAATGGGTTGATGATGTAGATCAACTATGTAGTATCCGTAACATGAGCCTCGATGCTTAACTCGGTACTAGATGACATTCTATCGTAATACGGGGACCAGTTTACCCTACCCCCATACTAAGAGAATGATTCTGTGAGAAACGGAGAAAGGTTTATAATCCGCAATAAACTTGCACCAATTCTTCAAAATCTATCTGTACCTATTCATAATACATGCATAGATTTCAAGAAAATTATTACTTGGGACTTGGGCGATCTTGCAGGCTAACAAATGTGGGTATTAATACGTTAAATACAGTAGTTATTAGTTACCTAAGATGCTTAGTTTAAGTCTACATAATATATGTATGTTGAGAATACACAAAAGGTCTTGCGTAGGCCACGTATAAGCGACCCGACATTAAAATGGCCGAATTATATTCTCGGTTGCCTAATAAACCTCCTATGTTTTTGTTTCATATACACCGAGAACATTCTATTTAATATAAATTACGTATACCTGTATTTATATTAACGCCTACGCGAAATTATATAGCAAATGTAATTTCTTGTTTAATAGCAATATTTTTGGTAGGTTTCATCATCATTATCAACCCAACCGAGACACACATTTGGGAAATATTGGGCTATAGTAGTGTAGGTTCACACGCCTTCAAGGAAATCTCTCAAGCATGCAGGTTTCCTCACGAAGTTATCCTTCACCGTTTGAGCATGTATGTATCACATGCTCAAACGGTGAAGGATAACTAGGCTAGGACGAACGTAACTTAGAATAGTCAGTGACTCGTGCCTTGGGTTTGAACTTAAAATCGTAAATTCTTGAATTCACAGTCCACTGGTCATACCACTAGGCACGGCATTGAAAGCGGCTTTTACGTGCTATACCTGCTCAAATAACTTACTCAATGAAATAACTGATTGTGATCGGAGCATCTTTTGAAACCTGAGATTCCATTAAGATATACATCATTTTCAGACAGCTATTGTTATTACTAACATTAAATTAAAGTACCTACGTTATGAACGTCTGTAAAGGTTCATAAATTGAAAGTCTGTCAAATAACAATAACACAATATTAATAGAAAACCAATTATTCCGTTCGGGAGCAGAAAGATAAGCTCTCGTAGCAATCTAACGCTCGAATAGACAAAGGAAATTAAAGAAAAATATGTTTATTATTGTTAATGTACCTATGCCATGTGTACTAGAAAACACCCTTTATTTCATAAAGCATAATTTATTTAAACAACATTTCTGTGCCAAGTTATATGGCGTAATAAACGACCTAACCTATATGACTACCGACCATATCGCATCAAGCTCTGTACCAATTGGAAGAGTGCCCATACTGAAGAAATGCCATTCTTGGAGATTACTCCGAAACAAAATGATGTAATCTGCTTGCTATATAAAAATATACATAAAAAAACATGGCCCATTACGAAACCGCCCTTAAATGGGCCAGAGAAAATGCTGACACAAACACAGTTGCAAAAAATACGGTCCAAGGATCTGGCTTCGTACCCATTTATGTAGTACCTATTCGCTAAATCCGTGGATATGTCTGTTGCTTTTAATTATCCTTAAAAAACTGTATTTTTTTTTCGGATGTTATTCTTAAGACATGCTTTTGAAATTGAACGCCCTCAAGGCTTAATATTTTGTCTTACTACAATGCCTTTCTTGATCAGTGTGGTCATTACGCGTGCTTATGTGAATTAAATTTACCGTATTCATCATTATCGTATTTAGTATTAGTACAGTGTGTGTGTTTTTCAAAATCGGTACATTTCCTGGCAGTTTAAGTTTATAAAAGAGAATTAGTATTAAGCATAAATGTTTGTGCAAATTTCAATAAATATTACTTCTAAATAATATCACAATGTATGTATGTACCGAAAATATGTTTCATTATAAATTAACGACATACTTAATTAGGTAACGTTTGAATATAACTCCGTCCCAGCTACTCAATAACTTTAATACTTGTCACATTCCACTTTACATTTTTCAAGGGTTCTTTCAGTATTACAGTGTATTATGAATACATACGTGAATGAAGAAAAAATAAACAAAATCTATTTCGAACTCCCAAGTAATAACTGGCTTGGAGATGACGCAGTATCTACGTGTGTATCGTTCGCGTCTGTTCCCTTATAAAATAATAAGATCTCGGTGCTGAATCAGCGAGAGCTCTGTAGGCCTATATTTGCAGAAATAGCGAGTATATAAAGACCTTTGTAATTCATTTCCAAGTTTTACTTGTGTTGCTTTTCGTGAGAGAATACATACGCTGTATCGTATTTTTTTCTTTTTGTATTCATTCCGTTTGATGAAATGTGTAGTCCTTTTGAAGTATATTTGGTACAATATTTTTTCAAATGAGAGATTGGAAACTGAAAGTTATTTAATCTGATTTTAATGTGTTGAATATTTTAATTTTAATAAAATATATTTATTTTTAACCGGCTTATTCTACCAGTTTATATACATATACAAGTTAGCGGTCATATAATATAAATTACAGGTTATTTACAAATTTGTTCAAAGGAGGTAGTTTATTTAACTCGTTTTGAACATTTACTATAAAAACAGCTGCCAATAATTGACAATAATTGGTTTCTTTTGTTATCGTTATGGTTTTGGTTGATGGTAATTAATAGACTGTGAAATAAAACCTTCTAAGGTTTTAATCGTGATATATTAATATTATTTTAACCCGATATTTCGGATCCTTTATAGCATCCCTGGTCACCGGTGCTAGAATAAAAAACTACATAGATGGTTATAGAGTACCGATACCAGAGACCTATCCAAATAATTAAAAAAATTAACTAATGAGAAATAAATGTGTTTTTCCTACAACATTTTACCAACTATCGTAAATCGGAATCTCAGACCGACATTTGGGTAGAACATTTTGTTTAAGAAAATTAGTGATCAAAATGTATACATTATTATCCTTTGCCTACAAAATCCCTACAATCATCTACCCACGTGTAATATTCCCATTTTAATAATATATGATATTATAATAAAATACTAGATTTTCGTAGCGTATAGCCCGTAGGAGCTGTCGTAGCCTCGTAGCGGTCTACGTAGGCGGTGAACCGTGACGTAATAAATATACTACATTTTCTATTGTTTTTTTTTGCGTTCACCTTTTTTCGTTTCACAATGTCAGATTTTAATAATATTGCGTTGTACTTTCCCCGTATTATAATTAAGATGTGGGCGTATAATGAGTTGAACCCAATGCGTAGTAACTACCCGTTTTCCCACGGTTGAATATGTAATGTAAATGTGCCGTAAACTCTAAAGGTTTATTTTCGTGGCAATCTGTATTAAACGAGCTGTGTTTATCCTTAGTCCTTTGTAATAATGTGGTATCCTGATTATAAACCTCCCATTTTCTTATACATTACTTCAATCTGGAACATGTTACTATTAAACTGTGAAAACGATATCTTTCCCTCTCCCATCCTCCTCTTATTAACTCTTCCAGGATGCTTGCGTGTACTTTCAAATTTAAATTATTTTGATCAGTAATTTTATTCAATGTATATCATATTTAAATAGTATTGAGCGTATGTATTAAACATTATAGTCCTAATTATTTAGGTTTTGATCTGCTGTCTAACAATTTAAACCTTTCTAGACGAATTAGAGACTTTTTCTCCATTGCGCAAAACGCGGCCAATGATTCCCTACTCTCTCTGCGATTGCGGGTACCATACATACCATCGTTGTGTCGTGCTCTTTCTCGCTAGTATTAATTGACCGCTTTGATCCGCCTTCAATCATCTCATCTTGCCAAATACCTAGCCCATCTCTACATTACGTATTCACATCTCCAACTATGGTTTTTCTACTTAGCTTTTTGAACAATGCTCATATAAACTAATTAATTGACCTACGGTAGGTTTCCATTCTGGTCTAGTGAGAATTGGCAGACTTCACACGCTCGTGAGAAAATGTCTCAAGCGTGTAGGTTCCCCTCACTATGTTTATTTCTTTTCATGATTAAAGTAATAATAAATAATAATAATAATAAATATTTTGCGACATTTTACACATCACCATCTAGTCCCAAACTAAGCAGAGCTTGTACTATGGGTACTAGACAATGGATATAAATACTTATATACTTTTTTTGTAAATACATACTTATAATACATAGGAAACACCCAGACGAACACAAACACTTATATTCATCACATAAATATTTGTGTCCCGTGGGAATCGAACCCACGACCTCGAAAGTGAGTAATGATTATTAATTTTGTAGTTTATTTTCACCATCTGCTATGAGAGATCGAAAACTATTACTTAATAGGTACTCGTATTATCAATATATCCGTCTCAAAATATTCCGACGATTCATCCCATTTAATCCGGCGTGTATTTTCGTTCACACAAGGCGGCTCTGCGTAATAGGCGCGTTTTTGTTGATCCCAGGCGGGGGCGGGCGGCGTCAAGGTGAAGGGCGAGATCGATAACCCACACTCCCAGTTGTTACTTGCACATTAGTATGGAACAAAGTGTCTGGTGTGAGCTGTGTCTCGTATTTGGCAAAAAGAAACACTTTTACCAAGCTCCGTATACTGAGACTGTTTGGAAATGACGAGGACTATTTCTCTAATAAAAAAAAAGTTTGGTTATTTACATTAATTGGGTTCAGCGTGAGGTTACAACGCTTGGATACTGGTACCTACTCCCAACTACATAAGCAAGATAATGTTTAGATATAATACACTCGTCTCTGTGTGTGTATAAAGTTCGTTTACCATAATACAAATTACACATTGACCTGCGGTGTCACTGATGTTTTTGTCGTTAGGAAGGGGCGGAGTGTGGCCGTTTTGTATGTAGTCTAAGATATTCTGAGTTACAGTGCTACAGTAACCTACTACTGATCATAGGTCTAAGCTACAGCTACAAGGCTAGCGATGTATGGTATGTCATTCAATGATAATCAACTGTTTAAGCACTCTTTTAGGATAATTTGGAGTAAACTGAGTTGAATAAAATGTTGAGTTTTAAATCACTAATTACCCGAAATTCTTGTTTAATAAAAGACTTGTGTATGAAATGATCGCCGCAGTGGTTGAGCTATAATTTCACGAATTTTATTTCCTCACGCAAACATTATTTTGTAGCTAAAGCACACGGGTTTCAAGTCTGATTCGTCGTGAATGTACAAATTAGAGTTTAAAAATACAAAATAAGATAAAAATAATAGTGTAAGCCAACGATCAATCGATTTGTTGTATTAATTTGTGTTTTAAGCACCAAATATCAATTCTTGTGACGTTCAAAGCTTGTATAGATCTGTGTAAGTTTTGAACCTACCTCAGTAAACGTTCCGAGAAATTGTAGATGTATTTACAGCCGTCTCCATCTAACTTGTTTCTTAATGGTTACGCCAGATGTGGTTGAGCTAGGTTAGGACAAAACCACGCCTAGATTTATGTAAATTAGCGCTGTGATAGCAACTACGTATTTCGGGTCTGATTTTCGGGCTTCAAAGACGGTGCTTATTTATACTTTATATTACAGATAGTAGGTATTATTATGAAGATAAATTGCTGTATAATTCACAGAAACCGTGCCAGGTGTTTACTGATTTATTATATGATAATTGTCCATTCATCAGTCTATTTTATTGCTTCGTAGGCCATTGAAAAATCTCTCGAGCATGCAGTTGAACTCTTGAACATGTAATTTTTTACACAGATATAAAACCACTTTTTAATTATTTATCGCCGTAGATTGATAGTATTATAATACTGACGTTTTGAATAGTTACATAATAATATATACAGTGTCGATGGTTTGTAAAACAGACTGGTAGTGATATAGTTTAATTTCAGTAGGTACCTACTTGCCTATTCAAGGTTGTGATCGGAAACTTATTTTTAAGTTTTAATCTTATTTTATATGAAATATTTTTAAATATTTTTTTCTTTCATTTCACTTAACCCAAGTTACGATGTACGGTTTTTGTTCAGCTGTTACACATACCATCACGCCTATCGGCCCCGAAAAATTAGACAGAGGTATACTAATTTTCAACCACAATTCGCCAGTGTTGTTTTAGGAACGAGACTATTGACTATGAATTGGGCACGAATCCATACTTCAAGCTGCTACTAATTTCATACAAAAACCTAAATAACACTTTGCTCAACCTGAGAATTGAACCCGAGACCCGCTTACTCAGCAGTCACACTTATGACCACGAGATCAACCAGACATGTTCAACAGTTTAAAAGACTGCAATCTGTTATAAATAACATTGGTTTTGATTTAAAACTAAACAACATTCACATAGAAATATCATTTGTTATTCCTTCATTTTCAATTCCCTGAAACACTATCGTCATTCGCTAAAAATATAGCGACAGTTTGATTTAACGCCTCATAGTTTCAAGAATAGACGTTAAACATAAAACTTTAATTACCCAGTCGCTTTGGGAGTGGCTTGAAAACACATTTCTGCTACATTCTATAACATTTTTGTCTGTTTCGTTTATTTGTAATATGTTTTATGACGCTAGTGAAAAAATCGAGCTGTTTTGAGAAGTTTTTTTTAATATATTATACTGTCGAATCTGGTGTCGATCTTTGCAATGCTAGCTGCTGTGATAGTCTAGTGGTGTGGCCAGTGTAGTAGTCTATTAAGTAAAAGGTCTCGAGTTCATCATCACTGATTCTTCGAAGCTACGTACGTATTTATCACATACTCAAATGGTAAAGGAAAAATTCGTGACATAACCTACATGCCTGAGACATGCGTGGTTTATGTTAAATTATAAATATTTTTTTACGTAGCTACACAAAAACACGCGTCAACTATTGTAGAAAAAATATAGTTCTTTCAACTGAAAAGAAAACAACAATTTTTTTCCTAACGTGTGTTATAAAAACGACTATATATAAAGAAGATTTACGGCTCTTATTTTTTCTTGTTTTACTAAGACCACTCATTGTTCAAATAATAGTTATAAGGTTAAGTACAAAAAACTAAGGATTATTCCATTCTCTATTCTATTCAAAGTCGAAAAGAATTCTTATTTCTGAAGTTACAAAACTAGAAATAATCTTATGTCTTCTGAAACCTAAACCCTTACAAAAGTATACAAGAAAAGACACATCTTTGTTGTAGAACATCAATAAACTTGGATCATACAAAAAGTTTATAGGTCTGGGCTCCGTTTGATTGTCAAAATTCCCAGTCGTGTTCGTACATAGTTTCTCGCTCTAGGGAGTTTTCATCTTCAGGAGTATAAATTTATAAGTACCTTTTCTTGTGTACTTTGTCTATTTGTATGTACATACATACATATATGTATATGTGCGCTTAGCCCCAGAGTTATGAGAATTTTTACTAGACTTGATCACTTATGATTATAAGATACACATTATTTTAATAATTTAAATTTGGACAAGGCAAAAGTGGTATGTAGGGACCGTAGCGCGTGGCATTCTGTAGTTTCTGCCTACCCCCATGGGAAAAACGCGTGAGTGTATGTATGTATGAGATTGTACTTTAAAATTGCCATTTATAACTTTGATTAAAGTTTACTAAATAATATTGTTTGGCTATGTTATTTTCATATTTTATTTATTTTTCTCCTCTTTTATGGGAGAGTTTAATTATAGCCATAGCCAAGCTTGTGAGGGAGAGAGAAATTTCCGGGTGATACGACGGGTGTTAAGAATAGTAGCTTTTTGAAGCAAATGGAGTGTGTAGGTAGGCATATCCAATTATTATTATTATTATTATCTAGATTAAGAAAGATATCCTAATATAACAATGGACTGAATAAATTCATCACTTCGATAGGTTTTTTTGGATCTACATCATAGGAAGGTATACCTACCTTCCTATGATGTAGATCCAAAAAAACCTTATGTATGTAAGTATCGGTTTTACTATCCACAAGCAATTAATTGCCCTTTCGATGAAAGCCGTATATATAGTGGTTTGCAAGATAAATTAAAGCTGAGTAGGGATTTTGGGGTCACGGATTTTCATTTTGAGGATTCTGTTTACCCACTAAGTGTCATTAGAGAGATGCCAGCAGCATTGTACTCTCATATACTAAAACATCGAGGATTAGAGGAGACCCCTCCACAATCTTATTAGGATTATGTCTTTTAGGCGTTGAGCGGTAGGTTCTGTTCCGTCTTTTAAGTTGAACCGGGGACCTTTCATCATGTGCCACGGTGAGCGCTTTTTTAGTGTTCTCACTCTGAATGACCCCGAGTCCAGCTGCCATCTAAAGTTCTTCATTTCCTTCAGAAAAATTGCAGTTTCTACTACCATTCGACTTAACTAAAAGGAGGATTTTATCTTCACCAATTGCGGACATATTTTAGCGTTTTTTTAATGTAAAAACATCCCTGTAAACTGAAAGAGTCAGCTCTATATTTGAGTGCTACTTAAAATTGAGTATGCCATAAGAAATGTTATAAATCGACAAGGTCACGTGCGTAAAACCGTTCTTTCAAGTGATGTCTCCCTATACTTACTTAAATCTACTTTCATTTATCAACATAACACGGCAATATTTCAACATTAATGGTCTAGGTTAGACAAAGTTGTTATATTCAACCTTGGCGCTACTGAAAGACATTATGTCTTGTTATTTGGTAGGTAGTACAATAAATTGTGTAAAGATTGATTGGATTACTGTGGACTAGGTTAAAGTTTCGTATTCGGACAATAGTTTATTGATGACACGCCTACCATGCTTAGGGTGCCGGGTTCGTTTTCCGTTATTAGGAAATAATTATGTGATAAGTCTGTCTATATGTATATGTTCTATGTCTAATATATCCTATGTAATAAGTATGAGTCAACGATGTTTCTATGTGTAATATATCCTACTAATATTATAAACGCGAAAGTTTGTAAGTATGGGTGTATGGATGGATGTTTGTTACTCTTTCACGCAAAAAGCGCGTAACAAATTTGAATGAAATTTAGCATACATATAGTTTATTACCTGGGTTAACACATAGGCTACTTTTTATCTATGTACCATGCGGACAAAGCCGTGGCAGGCAGCTAGTATTATATATTTTACCTAATTTTTGAAAGTAGAAATACTTCAAACATACTTTCAACAATGGCGTAAAACTAAATAAAAGAATTTGCCTATTAAGTGCAGGTGGGTACCTAATTTAACATCTTAAACCAATAGCTGGTTCGATTTGGAACCCATTAAAAAGTTTGTTCCCCATAAATCCCTTTGTTCCCGGACCCCGGGGATTGGACCGCGTTGTTTAAGTATGTAATAAGGTAATTCGTAAAACAAACCCAAACGTTTGTTGGACCCCTGCAAAGATTACTTTAAGCTTAAACCAAATTGAAATTAAATTATAACTGGGATTACCTCTGATATACTAACATGCGGTTATAAAATTATTAGTTTAAGTGGTTATTCTCTATTAATCTCCTTTATTAGTCTATTGGCTGCGATTCTCCTCAGAAATTGTCAGGAAGAAGGTAGATACAGAATTTTGTTTACATAAAATAACAGCTTTAAATTTGATTTATTCAAATAATCAGGAGTATTGAATGCTTTGGAAATGATAGATTGCCAATAAATAATGATGTATAAAACCTGTAATTAGTACATCAGTATCACAACTCTGCTTAAACCTTCAATAAATACTAGTGTGATGTATTATTTTATATCTAGTTATTATTTATATTTACCTGTCCTGTATTTTACAAGCTTTTGTATTATATGTGTCGGTAAGCCCACTTCAATTGTTCTCTAAGTAATTTTTCATAGTCCGAAATTAAATGCCCATTTTACTTTAAATTTGAATAAAAACGAGGTGTTTGACCTTCCCAGTAGGTACCCGCCTACTATACTGAGTATAGTAATAATATACTGAGAGCCGCTCAATATACCACACGTTAAAGCTATAGTAATTAAGGTTAATTTCCTTGAGTACAAAAATAAATTATAACACTGAATTAATCACTTAAACACGCATAATCCCCTAATTTCTTTAAGCGCTAGATCCAAGGCTCATTAGGCTTAAGCTCAGAAAATGTCTTCCCGTGCAATTAAGTACAGAAAAAAAATTGCCGAGCGAAAAAGGCTGGCCTTGATCTTGGTGTGACGTCATAAAAGCCAGGCGCTCCACCCTAGACGCCTACGTAGCAGTTTTAAGGCAAGCTTTATAATTATTAAGCCTCCGTCACACTATACATATAACTGACCGGAGATACGATTTAGATGCGATCGTTGGTCGTATCAAGGTTATTTTTTTTTAATTGTCATCCAGCTGAAATTATCCCAATTCCCGACAAGATTCAAGTTTATTTCTTTTGGCACCATAGCTTCGCCATTGATTGCGATCGATGGGGGGATAATTTTGACTAATTCACTAACAAGTTTACTAATGAAATTTATACACAACACTAAACCAGACACTCGGTTAAGAAAAATACCTTGACGTGACGTGCTTGCCTGAACGTTTCTTAACAGTATAAGTGGCATATAAGGTCTGCCAACCCGTGCGAAGTCAGAGTGGTCAGATAAATATAGCAAAAGAAAAATATATAGCTAATGATAATAGCTAAAGACATTTAAAAATAATATTATAAACTCTGTCCAACCTAGGGCCCAGATCAATAGGGAATATCACACAGGAATGCAGTTTTAAACATTTTTTCTCACAAACACTCCTTAACACATTGTGAATATCAACGGCGATAAATCCAATGATATGACCGATGACGTCGTTTTATAAGTTTGAATTTCCCACACTGATTATTCACTTTTTATTTATTTTTTTCTGAACGAAAACATAATTAAATAAAAAAATATACCTTTTTAGTATAATGTAAAGACAATATAGAATCAAGAAAAAAAATTTTGAGACAAATTTAAATTTTATGCTTATTCCCTTTTGTTTTTCTGTATTTTCAAAAATAGTGAGTATGAATCAAGATTATCGTGGCCTATCGGTAAATTAGAGGTTGTAGAGGTGACCACCAAAACCTTTAATCAAGTCTCGCTCCTCGATTGGCTTTTTATGTGACGGAACCTTTACAGTAAGC
This sequence comes from Craniophora ligustri, assembly GCA_905163465.1. Taxonomy (NCBI): domain Eukaryota; kingdom Metazoa; phylum Arthropoda; class Insecta; order Lepidoptera; family Noctuidae; genus Craniophora; species Craniophora ligustri. Next base: position 3,722,986 of record LR990963.1, read on the forward strand.
TTGCCAAAGACAATAAATAGCTGAATTTGGTATTCCGTAACACCAAGGCGCGAACGAATGAGTTTTCTTGGCAGTGTTCCCGGCTGGTTTAAATGGTGATAGGTTGCTTTAGTATTATTGACTTGCGGGTGGGAGGAATTGAATGTGAACAGAAGGTGAATGTGTTTTATCTATTACTAAGGTTTGTAGAATTTTGTAAAAAGAGAATTAATCTTGTTATAGAATTTATTTTAACTTTTTTTATTTTTTCTTAATTTAATGTTGGCCACCCTGGGGCCTGTATCGTCGCGGTACAACACGAACAAATATCATGACCCAAAGGCGATTTAAAGGCAATATAAATATATTGACGACCCAATTAGTCCAACGGTAGTTAACACTGCCTGCTGTGCAATGGATCCCGGGTTCGAATCCCGGTAGGGACAAAATAATGTTTGTGTGATGAGTATTAACATTTGTATCCGAGTCATGGATGTATATATGCATAATATGTATGTATTTACAAAAAAAAAAGTATATAATGTACTATATCAACCGACTAGTTTCCGTAACACAAGCCTCGTTGCTTAGCTCGGAACTAGATGGCGCTGTGTCATAATGTCCAGGAATATGTCTAGGAATATATCTTCACCTGGCCGATCGAACGCACTACCAGTCTAGCACAAAACCACAAATATGTCATCGAAAAACTGACAGAACTTTCCTAAAAATTAGGTTGGTATATAGAATTATCTCCTTACTTTAGTAATAGTACTTGCGTTAGTATTTCTTTTTTATAAAACACCTAACCACTTAAATATATTTCCCTAAAGTTTTCCAGACTTGATGACGTATCGTTTCTTGTTTACTTACTTTTGTTATCAATATGATGGGCTATATATGAGCAAGGTACGTATTTACATGTAACATTAGTAATTCAATTCTTAGACTCACGAGAAATATTACCTAGACATTGAGAAGCTGTGGTAGCCTAGTGGTGAGACCGGTGGACTTCAGATATTAAAGCCTCGAGTTTAAACCCAAGGCACACACCACTGACTTTTTAAAAGTTATGTGCGTAGTTATCACATGCTTATACGGAATACATCGTGAGGAAACCTGCATGCTTGAGAGATTGTAGCCTACCAGCGTAGTGGACTATAGCCTAATCCCTGAAGAGGAGACCAGTGCCCAGCAGTGGGACAATAATGCGTTGATGATGATGAATGAGATATTTTTTTTTACGGATACATAGTATATTGATTTATTAATACTATTTAATTAGGACCATACGATCTGTTTATACTTCTAATACCTATCCAAGTCACGGTCAGACGGGGGTCCGCCTGTACAGCTAATTAAACATATTTATAACCTGAATTGAGTGACCTACGGTTAATTAAATTTTAGAAAGCACTCAGAGTGTAAGCTTAATTTCCGTAGATTATTATTCAACGGAGCACCGCTTGTGAGGCTCCTATTTTTAGGGGCTTAAAAATAAATCTATCCGCGAAGGCTAAACCTAACCTATACGAGATGGATAACTAGGTATTAGTCGAAATTAAGATTACATCTTTTTGTCCAAGTCATTATTTTGTAAGTCGACTTCGATTCGACTAAGAAGACATTTAACATTAACTACGCATGGGGGGGTGTGTTTGCCATAATCGCCACGCTTGGCAGGCGGGTTGGCAATCGCAGTGGGTATGCGTAGTAATACACGGAGGGAGCTGCTGCCCCCCCTCCGGTGGAGACCTACATATGTCCAGCAGTGGACGTCTAACGGTTGATATGATAATGGGGGTTCTTCAGCAGAGGAGTGAGATACCTCCCGTTTTCCAAATGTCCATAGGCTACGGTAACCGCTTACTATCAGGCGGGAAATTATATCTGGGGTGATTTATTACTCGGACCTTGTTGCGACTAGGATGAATTTCCGTGCGTTTAAGCGTTTTTGCCATACCTATTATTGGAATCAGATATAATAGCTCACATTATTAGGACCCATAACTTATTTATCATCCGTGGTGCCTGGCAACTGGGCTCAACCCAGTTGTAAACATCTGTTCTTATGTCAATGACATGTAAATTCTATTCTGTCTTTCGCTTGATAAGGAGGGAAGTGTAAAAACTGATATCAGGCGGGACATAAGTTTGATTGAGAAATCGCGTTATTATAAAAAGAATTAAATAATTACAAAAATTACAAGATCATAGCACATTGGCCAAACTGTTTACATTTTTTAAAGTTTTTTGTAAAACAAATATTGAAGCCTGTTATATTTATTTAGGTATAACAAGCAACATTTTTTAATGCTGTGAAATAACTTTTTAGTTGATTATTCTTACAGGTAAATACAGAAGAATACATATACCTATACCTACATATATAGTAGAGGCTGGAACAAACTGATGTTACCAACTACAGGTGTGAAATATAGTAGGAGAGACCGTCTAGACGAAAATTGCGTTATTCTTATTTTAAACATTTGCAAACTTGATAATATTCGCTAACGGTTCAATTTAGAACAGTGGCTTGAACACACCGTGGGTACTTCGCATAAACACTTTATACAATAAAGTACCTACCTATAGAGTGTCCATAAAATGCTAAGTAGATTGAACCGTAATTTTATATGAGAAAAACTGTAAATTGATTAACTGCCTCGTTGTTCTAGTGGTCATAAATGCGACTGGTGAGCAAGAGGTTCGATTCCCAGGTCGAGCAATGTGTTATTGACATTTTCTATGAAATTCTCAGTAGCAGCTCGTGGTTTGGATTCATGTTAGGTTGATGGTTCATGCACTACATGGGAACATATTAGCAAAATACGGGTGCACATTAGTACACCTCAGCCTAACCCTTTGTCAGGCGTGACGTTATGTTATGTACATAAATTGAGCATAATATAATTATTACACCCTAAAAAAATCTCGACGAGATTGTGCAAAAATACCAGGTTTTTTTTTGTCCGGAACAGATAATTCCATTATATTTAATAAGGTTAAACTCGTTTTAACATCCCGTGTTATGTCATAAAGTAAAGCGAAGACGTCATTAAGTAAGAATACGCAGTAACTTCAGATTTTATTGAGCTATAAAACGGTGAATCCCATAAACTGACTTATTTCTCTAAGGTACACTGTTGTTGAAAAATTAGTATCAGTTTCATTAACAGTGTTATCTTTATAACAAAGGAATGTTATAAGGAATAAAGTACATTTAGCGGGAAATTCAAACTAGCGTCGTAGTGGGCGTGGCTTAGCTGTGACGTCAAGTGGCGTGAGCAACCTTGCGACCGGTGGTGTGACATGGAGGGGTACAGCAGCGCGCAAGGAGCAACAAGCACTTCGCTCGCAACTCTAGGATCGGACGGACGTTCACTATAATTGTTAATTTTCGTGTAATTTAATATATTTTAGTAATTAGTGATAATTAAGTAATTTTGTAACAAGTATTAAATATTGTCAGTTCTTAGTTATATGTTTTTTTTATTTTAATATTAGTTTTAAAGTTAAATTCAGAAGTGGGATTGTGCCACGTTCTGTTGCTATTTTTAAATTTTATTTTAAACTGTGTCTTACCCTCATTAGATTTTTTATTTAGTTATAATTTTTAATATGCCGAAAGATACTAGTACTAAACCTAAAAGTCGCAAACGTCCTTCCGTTTCTGGTATTGAGAAACAACTCCAAACTCTAATCTCCCGACTAAACGCTTTGGAAAAAGATAATTCCAGGATTCATAACGTGGAAGCAGCTACGGGTGCCGACCTGTCAGCGCGAGCCCTTCCCGCGCCGGAACAGTCAGTGCGCTCGCACACACCGCCGCCGCTACCCTACGTGGCCAGTGAATTGGATGGCTCGCTTCCGGCGGTCCCGCCTAGTGAAGCATCATGTACAACGAGTGTAGCAGCATCCGCACCGCCTTCAGGAACCGAGGCTGTCATGAGTGAGGTAACGGATAAGCTGGTGACTGTCATCAAGGCCTTAAACCCGGTAAGATCAAACCATATCTATATTTCTAATTTCGACCCATCATTGCATGATTTTAATGTGTGGTGTAATGAAGTTGAACATGTGCGTAATATCAATCGATGGGACGATCGCGAGTGTTTAGCGCGTATCGGCAATTGTTTAAAGGGCGATGCCCGCGTCTGGCTTAATGAATGGACAACTAACGATAGGTCTTGGTCGAATTTTAAGCGGGAATTTCAATCGTTGTGCCCCCGACGAATAGATATCGCGAACATACTATTTAACGTTATGAAAAATGATTCTGACAACTACCCTACCTACGCAGAATATGCCAGACGCTCTCTTTTGCGATTGAATATTGTTAAAGGATTAAGTGAGGAACTAACATCTGCAATTATAATACGTGGTATAACGGACCCGCAAATTCGATCAGCTGCAATGAATGCGAACTTACTACCAAATAATATTGTTAGCTTCTTATCGATTTACACAAAACCTATACCTAAACCTCGGCCAGGGCCTAGTTATAACAACTCTTATTCTAATCCGCGGAAAAGAGAACATTCTGGTGCCGGACCAAAATGTTTTGCCTGTGGGAATTTTGGTCATAGACAATCTAATTGTTCTAAACGCCTGAAACCATCCAGTGAAACGAATAATCACCAACCTTCAACATCTAGGTCAATTAATTCAAATAATTTTATGCCTAAGCCTAATTCTTGTACCTTTTGTAAAAAGATGGGTCATAAGGTTGATGATTGTTTCGCAAAGCAACGCATTGAATCCGGTGGTAAATCTAACGTAAACTTCTGTCGTGAAGCAGTAAATCAATATAGGTGTGATGATATTACAGCTGCGGTCATTCAAGGGGTACCAGTAGATATTCTTATAGATAGTGGTTCTCAGATTTCATTAATAGCGGAATCGGTGGTTAAATATTTCCAGTGCACTCAAACACCCTCTTTTTGTACATTGCGTGGCATTGGAAACCAAGACGTTGAGTCTAGCTTTTGTACCACATTAACTGTAGAATTTCCTGAGATCACGCTTGAAGTAGATTTTCATGTAGTTCCCAACCGATACTTAAGTACGCTTGTTATATTAGGTACCGATGTACTTAATAGAGACGGTGTAATCTATACACGCTCGCGAGGTGTTCAACGCCTTACGAAATTAAAAAAATGTTTTAAATGTAAAGAAAACACATACGAATGCAATATTAGTACTCCTATTGATGGCATTGATAAAGAACGTTTGTTAGCCATGATTAATGAGTTTTCCGATTTCCTTGTTACTGGTACAGCTACAACTACTGTAACCACTGGTTCAATGCACATTAAATTACATAATGAGACGCCTGTTGTGTATAGGCCATATAAGATGTCTTATCATGAAAAAATACGTGTTCGAGATATTATTAAAGACTTACTTGACAAAGGCATAATTAGGGAATCTGAGTCTGAATTTTCCAGTCCAATTCTTTTGGTAAAGAAAAAAGATGGTAGTGACAGGATGTGTGTGGATTTCCGCACATTAAATGCAAACACTGTAAAGGATCGCTATCCATTACCGCTTATCGAGGATCATATAGATCGTTTAGGTAAAGCTACGTACTTTACTAGCCTCGATATGGCCACTGGCTTTCACCAAATAAAAATGGATAGCGGTTCGATACACCGCACAGGTTTTGTCACGCCCGAGGGTCACTACGAGTTTCTTAAGATGCCATACGGACTTGCCAATGCTCCTGTTGTGTACCAACGTATTATAACTAACACCTTGCGGCCTTTTATAGATTCTAGTAGGGTTCTTGTTTACATTGATGACGTTTTGATTCCAAGTATGACTATTGACGAAGGTTTACAGACTCTTCGAGAGGTATTACGGACTTTGACTACTGCTGGTTTTTCAATAAACCTCAAAAAGTGTACTTTCCTCACAATGGAAGTTGAGTATTTAGGGCGAACGATTAGTCATGGCAAGGTGAAACCGAGCGCGCATAAAATTGAAGCATTGGTCAAAGCCCGAGTACCTAGCAATGTTAAAGAGGTAAGGCAATTCCTTGGTCTTGCCGGATATTTTAGGCGGTACATCCCTGGATACTCCTTAAAGACAGCGTGCATTGCAAACCTGCTTCGGAAAAGCATACCATTCCAATGGACTAATGAGCACGAACAGGTTCGTAATGACATAATACACCGATTAACAACCGAACCAGTGCTTGCCATTTACGACCCATCTTTGTGCACTGAAGTGCACACTGATGCGTCTTCACGGGGATACGGAGCGGTCTTGCTTCAGGTTGATGCCGAGGGACGTAAACGTCCTGTGGCATACTTTAGTAAAGTGACTCAGGGTGCTGAGCCTCATTACCACTCGTACGAGTTGGAAACTTTGGCTGTATTCAAGGCATTACAACATTTTAGACATTACTTGATTGGTAATAAATTCAAAGTGATTACTGATTGTAATGCCTTGAAACTTACCCAACGCAAGAAGGATCTACTACCGAGGATAGCTCGGTGGTGGATGTACTTGCAAGATTTTGACTTTGAGTTGGAATATCGAAAGGGGTCTGCGCTATCACATGCAGACTACTTGAGTCGTAATGCAGTTAACTTGTGTGAGATTGTGAAGCCCCATAATTGGGCTCAGATAGCGCAGGCCGCTGACGAGGAAGTACAGACAATTTTGCAAAAGTTGACTGACGGTCAACTTGATGCGAGACGGTATGTGAAACGCAATGATGTTCTTTATTACAAGCTCGATATTACGGGAGAGCAGTCTCGTCTTTTATGTTATGTCCCAAAAGGTCATCGCCTTAGTTTATTACGGGTATTTCATGATGAGCACCAACATATTGGCGCCGACAAGACTATCGACTTAATACTTAAACATTTTTGGTTCCCTGGATTGACACAGTTTGTTAGAAAGTATATTCAACATTGTATTGTTTGTTTAACTTACAAAAAGTCACCACGGCAGCCCTTTCAGCCGATCAAGTCATGGGAGAAACCTAACACTCCATTTGATACTGTGCATACTGATGTTTTAGGGCCACTTCCTGACTCGAACGGTTACAAGTTTGTTGTTTTAATAGTAGATGCTTTTACAAAATACTGTCTTTTGTATCCGATTTTTAGACAAGAAGCTAATGAATTAAAACGGCTTTTTGAAAATGCAATATCTTTATTTGGTACTCCTAGGACTGTTGTAGCAGACCGAGGACGAATGTATGAGAGTTCCTTATTTACCAATTGGATTAGGGACTTAGGATGTATTATTCACTTTATTACCCCCGAAATGCACCAAAGTAATGGGCAGGTTGAGCGATATTGTCGCACCGTCATGAATATGATTAGAGTAGAAACTAATTTCCGGCGAGAAAATTGGTCAAGTATCCTTTGGAAATTACAGCTCACCCTGAACATTACTAGGCAAAAATCTACTCATTATTCACCTTTGAATTTGTTAATTGGCAGTGATGGTGCAACGCCCGTCATACGATCCGTGGTACGCGATGTAGCGTTGGAGGCAACTAGCCCTAACCGAGAATCCTTGCGTGAACTAGCACGGCAACGTGCCAGTGAGCTGCTAGACCAAAATCGTGTGCAACAGGATGCGCGTGTAAACGAGCGGCGCAAGGCACCAAAGTCACATCAGCTGAATGACCTGGTCTTTGTACGAAAGACTAGTCAATCTACTGGTAAACTGGACTCTGGTATGCGAGGACCCTATATCGTCACTAAAATACTGCCACGTGGCCGTTATGAGCTGAAGTTAGTCACCGGCTCGTATGGCAAGACTACCCAAGCTGCGGCTGAATTTATGATGCCTTGGCGAGGGGAATGGACCCCCGATGTTTGTATGGCGTTCTTTGATTGTGAGTATGCGGTTTATTTTACTTTTCCTCCCATGTTGATGTGCATCCCGAGGGCTCTGCACTTGTTTTATGTTGATGTGCATCCCGAGGGCTCTGCACTTGTTTTATGTTGTTGTGCATCCCGAGGGCTCTGCACTTGTTACATGTTGTTGCGCATCCTGAGGGCTCTGCGTTTGTTAGCCAGTACATCCTGAGGGCTCTGTACATGTTTCTAGTAACCCGAGGGCTCTGCTAGCTCAAATTTACGAAAAAAAAAAAAAAAAAAAAAGGGGTTCTCTCTAACCTTTGAATTACTGAGCGTGTACTAATGTAAACAATTGCTGTTTTAGGTGATGAAAATGAACATAGTCAACAAGAACATGACGGCTCTGATGTCATGCCAACAGAAGATAACGCCAAGGAATGTTCATCGCAGGAAGTTGAGGTCCATGCTGAGCCCGAACACTACGCAGGCGAGGACGCGGCGTCATCAGGAGAGGCCGATTTAGCGGGAAATTCAAACTAGCGTCGTAGTGGGCGTGGCTTAGCTGTGACGTCAAGTGGCGTGAGCAACCTTGCGACCGGTGGTGTGACATGGAGGGGTACAGCAGCGCGCAAGGAGCAACAAGCACTTCGCTCGCAACTCTAGGATCGGACGGACGTTCACTATAATTGTTAATTTTCGTGTAATTTAATATATTTTAGTAATTAGTGATAATTAAGTAATTTTGTAACAAGTATTAAATATTGTCAGTTCTTAGTTATATGTTTTTTTTATTTTAATATTAGCTTTAAAGTTAAATGTACATATTTTTATTTTACTAACTGAATGTGAAAATGAAAGGTCTCAAGTACGAGACTTAAGTACCACTGGCTTTTCGGAAGTTATGTACGTATTTGACGACCCGTTTAGCTCAGCGGTAGTTAACGGTGCCTGCTGTTCCATGGGTCTCGGGTTTTAATCCCGGTAAGAACAAATGTTTATGTAATGAGCATCAACATTTGTATCCAAGTCATTTATTTATTTATTTATTCATTCATTCATTCATTTTAGTCATGGATGTATCTATGTATAATATGTATGTATTTACAAAAAAATATATATATCTAGTATATCAACCATCTAGTGTCCGTAACACAAGCCTCGTTGCTTAACACGGAACTAGATGGCGCTGTGTAATAATGTCCGGAAATATTTATTTATTATTTATTTATTTATTACCTGCTAAAACGATCAAGGAGCTTAGCTTAGCTTAGCTTGGCATCGACTCCAAAATTACTTAAATTTGAGTGTGTATATCGGTTAAAGGTAGGATATTTTTAAAGATTAATTACCTAATCAAAATTTGGTTTATCACATTTCGTATTATTTAGTTACTTTTACATATTTTGAAGTCAGTTTTTTAGTTAAAAAAGTTTTGAAGTAAAGGTTAGATAACTGTAGTATAATAAAAGTTAAATCGATAGTATGTAGGTTGATGGTGAGAAAAATCCGGTGTTACTTTCACGTGCGACATAATACATTAGTAAAGACTCAAAATCCCGTTTTTGTAGGAAATCCTATCAAATTCATTAGAAAGGTACGCAGGAAGGTACTGAATTTCTATTGGTTCTGTGTAAACACGTGTCGGACGTCTACAATTGAAAGATAAAAGCGCATTGTGATTGGCATTTAAATAGGCATCGCAAAAGAGAACCCCAGACATTTGTAGCTGTAAAATTCTCGTTAAAGGAGGCTGCAATCACACTGCAGTGTAATCAAAGTGTGTAAAAACTTATAAAAAGAATACTGTACCTTAAGATACCTAAATTCAAGGAATTAAATGAAGTCAAGTACCTCATTTAGTTAGTAGAAAGCCCAAAAGTTAATTAAAATATGGGAACTTGCATGCTTGTATTTTATTTCTGCCAACTTTTAATTGGCCCGTGAAGTGGACTTTAATCATTAGACAAAACCCCGGATAGTGGGTAAATAGAAAAAAAAGTAATTATGAGGCTATTTTTAATTTATTTATACGCTAACTGCGTTTGACAAATAGACACAGACATGTAGAATGGACTTCTATATAACTAGCTTCCGCCCGCGGCTCCGTCCACGTGGTAAGTTGATAAAAAGTAGCCTATATCCTTCTCCAAGGTTCCGTCTTTATCAGTACCAAAATTGATCAAAATCAGTTTAGCCGTTCACGCGTCATGCCACGACCAAGGGAAATAGGGATTCATTTTTATTTATACATAGATATATATATTACCCTTATTACCCTTATATATTTTACCCTTATTAAATATTATTTGTGACGGTGTAAACGCAGCCAGTCTTTACGACTTGACTACACAAACATGACGTTATGTACCATTAAAACTTGAACCGTGCTAAAATATTATCTTCCCCTGTAACCCACCAATTGTTTTACTACGGGGAGGGGAGGAAGGTCCACATAATTTGGTTTCCAGTGATCCGACGAAGCTTTGAAATTTTAGACGGCAACGGTCTTATTTTAGACAGAGCATTTACGTTTTCAGTAGGTACCTATTAGGTTTCTGAATGCTAATTCTTCGTTCTTAAATTCCGACAGAGGAAAGGTACTTTAAATTCTAAGTTTACTTCAAAGAGACAAAGTGTCTCTTCTTTGTAATTATGAAGTAGGTTCTTACCTACTGTTGTAATATTACCATTGAATTAGGAAGTTCCCAAAATAGATTAGGCATTCATTGTGATGTTATAAATGGATTATACTGCTTAGGGGCAGGGTCGTAAGAGTTACAGTATAGAGATACAGCATACAATTAATGCAATATGAAAACTCCGAAGTCTAATAAGCGGAAATTCGGAACATGTAACCATCTGCTAATGTAATTTTTTAGAAATTTCAATTTTCAGGGGAAATTGGTAAATAGTAATTAATAAAATATATTAAGGCAACCGTTAGGTTTCCTTAATATATTTTAGGCCATTGAGGTGGCCTTTTTTAATTAGACTTTGTTTAACCATTGACACGATAATAAGAAGAAGAATAATATAGTTAATCAAGAAGCCGTGATCATACTTTCCTTATGACGAAATTTTAACTTTTTTGATATATTCTATTTACGATAAAAAAAAACCTTACATAAAAGTTAAGGGGCAATGTAAACTTATATTCATTTTTAACAATTCTGTTTCAACTCGATACCGTCTCGTAAGAAATTCAAATTGTACATTTCAAACGAGTACGAAATAGTAATCGAATGTCTGGCCTGGGTTTATGAATTGAAATTTATTTTTCTTTCATTAAAATGCAAATATCTCGCGAGAAATTGAAATCGTTTTCCCAGCAAAAGGAATTGAACAATTCCGAGCATTTGAAAGACGTCGTAGCTGAAGCTAAATGCAATATTAATCTTGACTTTATTTCTTTAATGAGTCATTTAAATTCTATGGACATTTGCCGTTTTGTTTACGTTATTCATTATTTATATATTGTATATAATGTGGTCCTAGGCCGTCGTACCGTTGTATCTTTTTCACATTATAATGTGACGATTAGGACTGTAGGTAACTGATTTTAATCTGCGGAGCGTGGTAACCCTAGTCTTGGCTCTAAAGCGCACATCTAGTCAACGGTTTTCGGTCTCTTTAATAAATCCGCTGACGTCAGACATGTACGATGCCATGTTAGGAAGAAAATTTGACCAGGTCAATACTAATTCACGTTTCTATTAATCTAGTTAACTTATATTCTGCTTTACTTTTTCACTAGAACAATTTTGGAAATGTATATCTAGTAAGTAGAGACCCTGAGAGCTCAAGAGAGAGAGGTGTGGAAGAAGAGTGGTGAGGCCTTTGCCCTGCAGTGGGAAACTACAGGCTAATAATTAATGACATATTATTATATAGACGCGTCACGCACGAACATTACGTCTATACAAAATGGCGACAGCTACTAATTTGTGCAAAGAAAGGGAAAGACACATTTTTATCTTTCACTGTTGTAGTATAATTTGTAAACACATGAAGGCATCTTGTTCTCAGGAAGTATAAAACTATTAAGCACGAATTATTTTTTCGGGACGTACCCTCGCAACGCTGGTTGGTTCATCACTAAGCGCGATCCCGGCAATTGCCTTGATTTCTTGTTGCCATTTTAGAGAGCGGGCAACGTATCTATATTTTTTTATATCATTGCTAATAATATTAATATCTAGTAAGTTTGTAATTCAAATAATGGGAATTAGAAAACATTCGGATATATGTAGGTATTAGTGTAGGTATTAGCCAGTAATCGGATTGTGAACATTTGATGATAGTCACTTCGGATAAAGTGTTACCTTTTGGTAAGCTTTTTAAAAAGGTAACACAAGTATACTACTAAGCACGTTTATAATTTGGCAAGGCAATATTGCTCATGTTAAACTAGGGCGTGCATATTAGCTGTCATGCCTTTCATCAATCAATCGGGGTAGCTAACCACTTCCAATAATCGCATTTTGATGCGTCAGGATGTTTTGCTACAGAATGGTGGTTTGGTTAAAATATTCTGAAGTATACCTTTAATCAGTAATGTTGGAATTAATAAGTTCAATTGGAACATGGTATTGATTGGAATTGGTGACCATTTGAAGGTATTAGACGACACAAAATATATACAAAAAAATACTGTGACCACAACAATATTAGTTTTTTTGTATTAGCGGTTAAATTTAATTGAAATTTGAAATTGAAATTGAAACATATTGCTACTACTGCCTCGTTGGTCTAGTGGTCGTACAGTGCGACTGCCGAGCAAGAGGTCTTGGGTTCAATTCCCAGGTCGAGCAAAGTGTTATTGGGTTTTTTCTATGAAATTCTCAGTAGCAGCTCGGGGTTTGGATTTGTGCCCGGTTAATGGCAATAGGCTGGCCCCCTATTACATGGGACCTAAAACATACCGGCGAAACGTGGATGAACAGTCGCGCTCATAAGTGCAGTAGCACCTCTAAGATCGTATTCGCTTGCACGGTAACTGCGTGTGCATATACATGTGTGAGTGATTGCTACCTATACAAATATTTACATTTACGTCAAATAGTATAACTACGAGAAGGTGATAGTGTGTGAGGTCAATACGAGACAAAGATACCAATATACTTGTTTTCTTTATGTTAGTGTTAGCAGCGAGCGAATTAATTATTCCATTTTATTTCAAATCTACCTTCATACTTTTTACATTTTATCTTGATCTTTGCTAAAGTTTAACAAATAATATTCTATTTAAGAATCATATTTTATTTATAAATGAAATACAAAAAGTGATTAGCAGGATTTAAGATTCGAACCGTCTACCTTAGTATTAATTATAAACCTCTTGCTAGAACCACTCGGCCACCGGTCGCTTACGTAGTTTTAACGAAATTATCGATAATAATCCTACGGAAGAACAATTTATATGTATGCGTGTGAATTGTCTTAAAAGAAAAAGGTCACAAGTAGTGCTAGTGTTGACGCTATAGTTGCGTAGGATTGCTACTGCACTTATGAGCGCGATAGTACATTAGTGCACCTCTGCCTAACTCTTCGGGGACGACAGGCGTTATGTTATGACACATATTGATATTTATTCTTTATTCTCTCATCTATAAAGCCCATTTTCCAGAAATTTACTGAAAGGGGTCGATAACTCGATACTAAGTTTTCTCTTCACGTCTTAATAATGCTATCAGTTGTCAAGTGGTCATAATTCGGCAATGATTTTGCTACTTAAAAAAAACTAGACAAGGTGTGAGAAAAACTTGCATGAAAAGAGTACTGCTTACCACGGAACTAGATGGCGCTGTGTTATAATGTCCAGAGAGACTTAACGATGAAACTCATTTTAAGTTGGGGCGTTCCAGGTTTAAATTACAAGGCATTGTAGTCGATAAAGTCGTTATAAATAATAATAATAAATCTTGCAATCAAAATATTCGCTAGTAACAAATTGGCGAAGAAAGATGACAAAATTCTTTTGAATCTAGATTTACTGTTAGGGCATCGAAGTAATGATTACTCAAAGAATCTAAAAATGCTGTGTGACATCAGTATGTTTCCAACGTTGCTGTTAATATTGATTTAGCCCTATTTAGTGTTATGACTGTTTTTAATAAAGATATACAAACATAAGTTTAACGACAATGTAACATTAAAACGTTAATATTATGGTTGCAAAAAATATATTTCAAACTACTTATTATATTATCGTACGGTACATTATGCGAATCTGTTTAATACTTTTAATTTTTTTTCGCCGAAAATAATAATTTTATAGGTTATCCGTTTCTTGTATAGCCCCAAAAAATAAGAAAATTGGTTCACAAAAACGAGAAAAAGGCTACTGACCTATTTATCTGGTTAGATATTTTTATATAAGATAGAGATAAATCAATAGATTGTCCAACACAATCGACAGGTGAGATCAACATCAGACCCATTACCAAGGTACATACCAATTAAAAAGAATTGGAGTGAGACAGCGACCTCGCCTGACCTATTTCTGCTCCCGATCTTACTGGGGTCAATATTGTAAGGCATCCGTTTAAATTTCGACTTTAAGCCTCACACTATAAAGTGTTATTCGGGATTACCTAAAATTAGTCCTAAAATAGAATTAGGAGACATTTAGCAATGTTCATATCGATTGTTCTATGCAGGTCACAGGTGTGATAAAGTGAGCGATTTTCGCATAATCGAGAAATCGTGTAATATTTCCAGAGAAATAATACACGATTCTCGATTTTAGATGTAGGTAATATTTCGACTACCTCGTTGGTTAGTGGTTGTACAGTGCGACTGCCGAGCAAGAGGTCCTGGGTTCGATTCCACGGTCGAGCAAAGTGTTATTGGGTTTTTCTGTGAAATTCTCAGTAGCAGCTCGGAGTTTGAATTCGTGCCCGGTTAATGGCAATAGGCTCGCCCCCTATTACTTGAGACCTAAAACATACCGGCGAAACGTGGGTGTACATTAGTAAACCTCTGCCTAACCTTTCAGGGACGACAGGCGTGATGGTATGTATATAATATTTCGAAACATATTTGTAATATAATCGGTATTGCAATATCGTTAAGTAATGATTTGGTTTAAGATGTGATCATCATCAACCTATATACAGCCCCACTGTTGGGCACAGGTCTCTTCTCATTTTAGAGGAATTGGGCTTTCTCTAAAACTCATTTCTTCATGACGTTCTCTTTAAAATCAATCTTTGCAGAAGGAAGAACAAGCAGTACCAACATAACAGAACATGCCATTTCGAGAGGTAGGCATAGCGGGATTCCTATTGCCTACGGTAACCGCATACCATCAGGCTGTAAACATGTTTGCCATCCTTATAGTATAAATAAAAACCATCAAGTTTGCATGGAAAGGTTAGACTATTAATATAGGTAAGTTATTAAGAATTCCACTGCCCTGCTCTAATCTATGAAAAATCGCCCAAGTGCGAGTTGGACTCACACACAAAGGGTTTCGTACCATTGACTAGGTAAACAGCAGTGGGTACACAATTGAATGAATAGTAAATTGCGGTTTACGATTTATGACGTATTAAAAAAATACTAACTAGATCTTGTTCAAACCAATTTTCGGTGGAAGTTTGCATGGTAATGTACATCATATATTTTTTTTAGTTTTATCATTCTCTTTTTTTGGAAGTTATAGGGGGGACACACATTTTACCACTTTGGAAGTTCCAACAGTATAGTTCTTATAGTTTCGGAAAAAAGTGGCTGTGACATACGGACGGACAGACAGACATGGCGAATCTATAAGGGTTCCGTTTTTTGCCATTTGGCTACGGAACCCTAAAAAGTCTAATGTAGTAGGAGGCGAGCTTATTTTCATTAACCGGTCACAAATGCTCTTTCTCTCTCTCTCAGAGAAATTCTGAGAGGCTCTGCCAGTAATGTCAATATAAATACATTACTAAATAGGTACATTTCAGTTCTTCAGTTCATACAGACGTAATTAAGTAGGTATTCGGTGTTGATAGATTTCATTATGTATGTAATAAACTATTAACCTAGTTCCTATTCATTTGGTATAATCGATTGATTGAACTTTGAATTAATTAGTACACAGATATCGAACATACTATCACGCTTGTCGTCCCCGGAGGGTTAGGCAGAATACCCTTATATGTACCCCACAAAATTTCTACTTGGTTGTCTCGGTTATAACTCATTGGAGGTTAGAAGGGAGAAACACCAAGTTATAGTCATGTGCAAAATCCTTAGAGGACAAATTGATGCAACTATCCTACACGATGAGCTGTGTCGACTTTGACTCCAGACAACTATCGCCGCAACCGAAGGCACATGTTGTTTGCCGTGCCTTCACGGCACACTGTCGCACGCGCCAATTCACCAATACCGCGATCCCTCTCGACACACAACGCTCTCTTGTGCGCTAATCCTGACTGCGATTTGTTTGGCCGAAAATATTGTCAGTGTGTTTGCGTTTCTTAGTTTCATAGTTTATTTTTGTTATTAGTATGTAGTATGTATTGTAAATTTGTAATTCTATTGTTCTTGTTTTTAATTATTGGAAGTGGTATTATGCCGTTATAATTAAATTAAATAAATAAATAAATATCTGTACTACTTTACATCCACATTTCACCGGTATGTTTTAGGTCCTATATAATAGGGGGCGTAGCCTATTGCATCAACCGGGCACGAATCCAAACTCCGAGCCGCTGTTAATAATTTCACACCACACCACTAAATATATTAACATATAATTATATGTTTTTCCAAAAAAAACACATCTTCTAACATTAGCTTTGTTAAAAGTATAAGAATAATATTGTTTTCTTTTTTTACGTGTCCTTCCTCCTTGTGTCTGTAATTTGATTGTTATCTGTGATGTAGGTAATTCAAAATAAGAATTCCAGTAATAAGGTCGGTCGATGTAGAATGTAGGCTTAAAATGTATGCCTACATACACTCAGATCGTTTTAGATTTTAAAAAAACACCAAAAATATTCTATCTAACATAGCTTTGCATGAGAAGGGACGAAGATGGACCTGTCGCCAATAACAAAGATTGGATATAAACTACAAGATAACCTTGACAGAGAACTTTATACGCTTTTTATGATGTCGTAAATAAAAAAGAATAAGGATGTCAAAAACAGTTGGTTTCTGCTATTCTGGCTTATTTTGTAAAAAGAAATCATTACTGAAGTTGTGAACTTACTTGAAGGTCTTAAGTTTGTGGGGATATTGTTTGTTTATTACAATGGATTGTGTTTACTTAGCATTTTAAATACCAGTTCATTTAAATGCTTCCACATATATTTAGAAACTAAAGAAGTCCTCCCTTTTAGTTTCTAAATATAACCAATTTTGTGGTTTGTGAGAGCCAAAACAGAAAAAGTGGCTTGTAATTTGATCTGAAGGTTCAAGGATCCACTAGCATTATTCTATCCATTTTTACATCGATAAGTACCCAAAACGTGTACCTAAGTAAATTAAATTAATGTGAAATTTGTCTAAAATTTCAGATAAATGTCAATTTTATAATGACTAACGCAGTGAACTTATAAAATATTTACAGTAGATTTTTTTAATATAACGTACATGTTCGAATGTTATGAAAACAAAAACCAAATTATTTGTATCGCTCATAGGTACTTACTTGTTTCGATTCTAGGCCTTTTTTATATTCCAAATGATATTCATTACGTGCTCCATCGCCCTGCCTATACTGTATTAAGTAATACTCGGCTCAATCGAAATTAATTTCAGAACGAAACAAAAAAAATATACCATTTTTCAACGTAGCCAGCCATTTTGTTATAAATTCGAAGCTTACCAACCCTAAAGCTAATTGCTAGAGCTATGCAAACAAATGAGACCTCCCTGTTTGTTTTGCATTTTATTATAGCTGTTTTAAGATTATTACCTTAAAATATTAGATCTTTTATGATATCTGTTTCCTTCCTCAAGTTTAAGAGCTCGGCACTTGTCCTCACTATTTTCTGCCTTGTTATTGACCTTTTGACGGTCGTGTTAACGAGTAGTCGGAGAGTCGTCATTTATAACTTTTTCGCTTTCTTTCATTAACGACCCGATTAGCCCAGCGCTAGTTAACGCTGCCTTCTGTGCTATGGGTCCCGGGTTTGAATCCCGGTAGGGACAAATGATTGTTTATGTGATGAGCATCAACATTTGTATCTGAGTAATAGATGTATCTATGTATAATATTTATGTATTTACAAAAAAAAGTATATATGTATATGTAGTATATCAACTATCTTGTATCCGTAACACAAGCCTCGTTGCTTACCACGGAACTAGATGGCGCTGCGTCATAATTCCGGGAATATTTATTTATTTATTATTTCATTTGTTTCATTAAACTGCATAAAGGTCTTGTCTTTTTCATTTCATAATACCTATTTACGGTGTAGAAATCTTAAGGTAAAAGCTGGTAAAACGCGGTAGTAACCATAAATAATAATTTCGTCTTGAGCACTTTAAATTGATATATTTTGATATCGAGAACCGAATGTGATAAAACATAATGCGTGCAAGCAAACAGACGAACAGACAGAAATTCCAAAATGAGTTCCATTGTTTATTCTATAGCATTCTGGCGATATTATTATTATTTTTTTAATTTGTCGACTATATTCGAAGCTACATCACATCCTAGGGCCTAAATTCAAACTAATTCATCATTCTGACGTTTTAATCATAGGTGATTGATAGGATGGACTAGGAATACCAAGAATTATTAGATATGTACAATATCTGACGTGTGCTTTGACCTTTATTGTTTATATTTAGAATTTGAATTCAGTTACAAAATCAAACTTTCTTATGAATTCTCTTTGTTTATTGAAATACCCAGAGGACTTTCTTCATCGATATTACTCGTATCAGCCTCATATAATACATATATTGCTATAAACAAGCGTCCCTCATATATATCTAGGTTCATATTTCTACTAGAACTTGTAATAAGTTGCTCCCTTTTGACCTATTTACTGGGCATGTCCACTGCTTATTTTCACTTTCTTTTCACTTGTTCTTGTGTAAATCAGACTCGTTAAACAACCCTTGAAGGGTTATTCACGACGCTATAAGCATCGAAGGTTGCTGAATGGTCTGCGGTTTCTTTTACTCGTAAAATGAAAGTGGCAAGGTACGCGAGAGCTAAACTTTTTTCTGACATTAAATAGCCAAAACAGATATAGTATCGACTTAGAGCCTACTGTGATTTTTCAGATACTGAAAAGAAAAAAAAAGAACGCATACGCCAAGCCAAATATATAAATTTACCATCAACCCAATTACGGTCCTGTAGCTGGGCACAGGTCTCCTCTTCATTCGAGAGAGATTAGACTGTAGTAGCCAACAAGACTAGCCTAGCGCTGATAGGCAGACTTCACAAGCCGTCGAGAAAATCTCTAAGGATATATTAATTGCAATATTGAAATAGAAACTTTTCTTTGCATTTTTCTGTCCATTTGGAAAGAATCTTTGCTTTAATACTTTATGCAAAATTGTAATATGTAACTAGAATTTCAAGATTTGTTTCTAAAAAACTATAAATAGCAAAGTTGTTATGTGTTCCAATCCACACAGGATTTGCTAACAATTACAGTAGATCTCAATAAAAGTACAACATCATTCTTCAGGATACACGAACTTCCTTTTTATGATACCTAAACATAATTATCGTGTCAATCATTATTAATTATGTATACGTATAGGATGTGCTGTAGGTAGGTTTGCCACAACTTCTAATTATTACGAGGTTCAAAATTTCTATTAAAAATAAAATTAAGGATTCTGTCAATTATTATTTGCTTCTGGAGACTTTTTAAGAACAAGTTACTAGAAGCTAAAGATTTTCCCTGACCACTCCTCCATTCACAAGTAGAATTTATTTTCACTAGAATTACGCTTGAACGTCTCCTTGTCCTATTCCTGGACTATATCTGCTAGAAGACCAGCTAGATAAACACCTACTTTTTAATTATAATTATTTACTATAAGATTTTTTTTATACCACGACGGCGATGGTAGCTAACAAGGTATGGGCCCGCTTGAAGGTTAAGGAAGGTTTCTGTTGCCGCAACCTATGTACGTTTGTAACAACAGAGGTGTACCTCCCGCGTCTTCGATCCTGTATATTGTCAGAATAGTCACAGCTCTAACGAGCTCTGTCAACATTACTCACTCGCAGAAATCAGACAACGGTTTCACTACGGCCTTCTGTGAGGCGGAAGGACTTCCCCAGTCGGAGAGTTAAATTTTTGGGAGAAATCTCGCTATGTCCGCTATGCTACCTCTCTAATATTTAGCTATTACAGATATTATACAAGAAAATTAAACATAATATAATTAAAGATGGCAACCCTAATTATAAAGACTTTGTACCTGTAAATTTATTTAAAGCGACTGATGATGTTTCAAATTAACTCATTAATCATACAAACATAGATAATCAGTGAACAATTTTTTTATTACTGAATAATCGACCTATAAATTTTGTAATGTAGTTATTATTTTTCATATTAAGTGAACTATATAAAGTATTTGTGAGAACATTAATTCTTTTAGCGAACGGAACTGAGCACGGGAGCGGGTGAACGTGTGGGATCGATTACCAAGCAGTGTTATTGGGTTTTTCCTATGATATAATAATATAATCCTTGTCTTTTATTACATCGGCCCAAAAATATACCAAGGGACTGTGGATATCCACATATCTATATCATGATCAAATCGTAAACTCTCCACTCGGAGTCTAACTTTGGAGCTTAAAGTTTCTTAGCCCAAGTTTTAGATAATTTCAAAAAGTGGTTATTCAGCGTGTCATGTTCTACACGTGTTCTACGTGCGTGCATATTCACTGCTGTGTTCGCTCGCCGTGTACACACGGACCGCACGTTTCGTGCACGTGTGCGAGCTATGACACGCCTTTACACTGACACTTTTTTGTACACTCACTGTTCAATAGTATTATAGGAACACCTTATGTAGGTTTTTAACCTAAGATTATTTTATTTATTTTGCGACCTCCTGCTGAAGCACACGTCACAAAGCGTTGACAAATCAACACATCAAGAACTCAACTACCTATAGTATATCTATGTATATAGCTATAATTAATATCTATTATTAATTATACTTAAATTGTACCTACTTTTTTTTTTAAACCGCACCCGTCAACGCCACTACCCCTATTGCCGGGGCCATGGGATTCGCAAAAGCATGCACCACAACCCCGGCGGGCTTAGGAAATTATACCTACTTACATTTTTAAAGGTACCTATTATAAAACTAAATCGCACATTTCATTTGATGCACAGTACTCCAAAATATAATGAAGAAGCGATTAAGTTGGAATTGCAGCGAAATAATCAATTCAAATCCAACAAGATAATCGATGCCCACACCTATACTTAAGTAATTTTCGATTAGTGGTTAATTGAGGCTATATAAAGCTGTTACCTTCGAATAGTATGAAACACGGAGGCGATTTCCACCATGAAAGCGGTCCTTGCGTGTTTGTTCTGTGTGGTGTTTCGTGTGGAGAGTGTTTATTACGCAAATGTCACGTACGAACCTGTAAATAGGCAGTTACTGGACTTTAAACGGGAACACCCGGTAGGTACCGACATTTTTTTTTGAAATATTTGAGACTGTTGGTTATACTAAGTTTAGGTAAATTACCTCACTTAATTCCAATCACTGCTCGCGCATAATATTTTTTAACCCCAAAATTTTTTTGCTAATACCACGACATGACTGTTTATGCAGATTTATATTTTTTTAAATTATGAAGTAGAAACTTATATGTTTATCGATCTAACTGGTAACCCCTATAAGAAAGTAAGGGTAGGTATAGGTAGAGACGCACAAGTGGTATGTACTTGCAAGGTAGTAAATACGGTGAGTATTACAATCTATCAATCTTTCTCTTGGGAAAAGGTGTGAATAAATGTATGTAGCATACATAGCTTTTATTATTTTTTAAGTACAAAAAATGTTTCTGTTTGTAAATTTTGGAATAAAAATCTAGTTTTAAATTATTAATATAAATTATATTCGAAGAACCATTAACTATAAAAACATAAATTACACTATTTGTTTTTGAAGATAAATCTTGTTTCAGCTGCCGGTAGGACTATGGACCAAAAACGCTGGAGATCCAGTTGAGATTCGGGACACACTGTCAGTGAACTCCGATCAATTCAACAATCAGCTTCTTCTCGACACTATGCTGAATTTTGATGCGGAGCGAATTCCTGAGAGAGTGGTCCACGCCAAGGGAGCTGGGGCTTTCGGTTACTTTGAAGTCACACACGACGTATCAAAATACACATACGCCGATGTGTTCAACGGAATTGGCAAAAAGACACCATTGGTCGTTAGATTTTCAACGGCATTACAGAACCTTGGGGGCAATGATCTCGGTAGGGAGTTAAAGGGCATGGCAATTAAATTTTACACAAAAGAAGGCAATTTAGATCTTCTGTGCTTGCAAGTACCCGTCTACTTGTATAGAGATCCCTTTTTCTTTCAGCATTTAGTACACGCATTCAAGAGGAATCCACAGACCAACTTGTTTGATTTGACGATGCGGTGGGATTTAGCTACTCAAAGGCCAATGATCAACCATAACTTCTTCTGGACATTGTCTGATTACGGTGTCCCAGATGGATACAGAAAGATGGATGCTTTCCCCATCCATACTTATGAAATTTCCAATAAGCATGGGGAAAGACATTATATTCGGTTTAACTTTAGATCTGAGCAAGGTTTCTCAGCCATTACAGGTGACCGAGTGGCTGCTATACAAGGGCGAGATCCAGACTACTATATCCGAGATTTGTATAATGCTATCGAGAATAAAAACTATCCTGCATGGAAATTAGAAATGGACATGATGACCCCACATGACATACAAAAAGTTGACTTCGATCCTTTCGACGTTACCAGACTTTGGAAGAACGGCACATTTACCACTGTACAGATTGGGCGTTTGGTATTAAACAGAAATGCTGAAAATCAGTTTAGAGACGTAGAACAAGGAGCTTTTAATCCAGCCAATTTGGTACCCGGTATCCCTGGTCCAGTCGACTTTTTGTTCAGAGGCAGAAGAATGTTCTACAGAGACACACAGAATTATCGTTTGGGAATTAATCATGATAAAATATTGGTTAATATGCCATTGTATTCAAAGAATTACGCCCGGGACGGGAAAGCACCTGTTGGTCTTAATAACAAAAATACACCCAACTATTACCCTAACGCATACAATGGTCCAGTACCTTACGTCGATGAGAAGAGACCGCGGGAAAGATTGCAAGTTCTAGAGAGTACCGCTGTGGACTTGGAGCCTTTGTCAGATTTCTACAATTATATTCTAGAAGATGAAGCGCACAGACAGAGATTTATTAATATCGTAGTTCAATCTCTTGTGCAAGTCACACCGCCAGTGGTGAGAAGAGCTATTAAGTTGTTTTATCTCATCGACCGTGATTTTGGTTCACGTGTGGAAGTAGGATTGAAAGTAGCCCGCGCACAACAAAGGGCTGAGCAATCAGCAGCTGAGGCAACTCCTCCACCAATATTACCAATAAGAAATACACCGACTTCTGTGCCAAATGATAAGGAACGAGAATTCCATAAAAAATATGCACATGATATGCATAAACATTAGCAAATATCATGTTAATTAAATTTACTTTTATTTATTTTTAAACTAAATTAAGACACTAATTGCAGAAACTATACAAATATGATTTTCTAAGCAAATAAAAACTTTTCACTAAATAACTACTTTTGTCATACTTTGCTTCACTGACTGATCATTAAAATATTTTCTTATTCCTTTTATTTGTGTAGATCTTTTTTAGTTACCTACTGTTTTTTTATATCATATAAATGGACAATCTTACATTATTTTGAACAATTAATATCAATCCTTCATTCAAAATACGTTTTTCAACAGGCTACACATTAAACGATGCAAAATTTTCCAATATTTAGTGGAAGTATACCATCATCATCAACCCAATTATTGTCTCAACGCTAAGCGCGATTTTCCTCTCATTTGAGAGGGATTAGGCTATAGTCCACCACACTAGCCTACTGTGGGTTGACAGACTTCACACGCCATGCCTTCGAGAAAATCTCTCAAGCATGCAAGTTTCCTCACGATGTTTTCCTTCACCGTTTGAGCAAGCATATTACTTCCAAAAAAAAAATTGTGTCCTTGGGTTCGAATTGGAGACCTTTGACTTTTACAGTTCACTGGTCACACCAGCAGGCTATCATAGCTGTTCATGTAGGTTTATATTCGCATTCAATTGCCTAAGCGTAAGGGTCAAGGCACACTAACGCTAAAGCGAAACAAATCGAAGCGTCGATCTAAAAAAACATATCGCATACTGATACATACATAGGACCTTTCTAACTAACACATTTCAATCGAAATAAAAGAGTAGTGTGCCTTCGATTGTTTCGAGTTGCTCCACTGATGCTTCGCTTCAACCCGACTTTCAGTGAGGTATGTCTTGACTTCAATGTTAAAATGTTTTAAAATAATTAACAATGTATTGATGCGCAGCGGACACGTTCTTCATTTTATGATCGCTAAATCAATTTAGTATTTCCTTTACTACTTTAACAAAACGTTAGTGAGGAAATGAGATATTAACAGGTAATTATTTAATGAATTGTAGTAATTATGGATGATTTTTAGCATAATAAGAACTAACTACATACTTGGATTTACATTATTTATAACAAAATATGAAGATCTTATCTCTATTTGGCTGGTGATCCACTCCGGTGATCTTGGGACACGGATGATTTCGGTACCAGCCTAGCCCAGGCCAATATTACTTGGTGGTCTATTCCAAGGATATCCATCTCAGCCTATCGCAGTCCACTGCTGGACATAGGCAGAGCAAAAAAATTACCATTTCGCTACATTCACATGGGCGTCGGGTTCTATTAACTGGTCAAATCCTCGACCACTCTTTCATTCTACAGGCAAGAGGAAAATAATTAATAACTAAATGCAATTAAAATTTGAATGAAAGACACAGCGTGGGTAGGGAAAGGTGCCTGACGACCTGGTAAAGGTCGCTGGAATTCATTATCAGCAGATAGCGCAGGACGGTCGTCGTAGCGATCCTTCGGGGAGATCTATGTCCGGCAGTGGACGTCATAACGGTTACTTTAATTTGAGGCTTATATTTTTTTAGTATGAATTGGACAGAACGCATCGCATAGGTATGTATAATTATCTGAAATCATTAATCTAATGACCTCATGCAGAATGAATACGATTGCAACTGACTATAATTATCTAATTCCCGTGTGAAGCAAAGTGCATTTTTTTTCTACATTTTAATCCTTGGTAGCAACTCGGAGTTTGGATAAATAGCTGGTTTATCACACAATAATTACCCCTATTACATGTGATTCATCGGTGAACTGTAAGTGCACCATTGTGGTGTTATATTACACTCAGCTGGTGAGCAAATGTTGACCTCTATCTTACCCTTAGAGGACACCGGCGTGATGATAATGTGTATGGAATGCTTGATATATAAAAAATATTGTAAAAGTTCAAAGTATTGTTCTTATAAACATTATCAAAGTGGGGTTAAATGTAAATTTTATTAATTAAACAGATGTATTCATATTCATATTTTATCATCAACCCATTTACTATCTCACTGCTGCCTACAGGTCTCCTCTCATTTCAGATAGATTAGGCAATAGTCCACCATGTTAGTGCTTATTGGCAGACTTCACACGCCATCGAGAGCATCCGTCAGGCATGCAGGTTTCATGTCACAATATTTTCCTTCACCAGTTGAGCATGTGATAAATTTGTAGTAGTTGTTATTGAAACAAGGTTATCTAAGAATTAATCAGTTAGGAAACTCAATCTCTTGCAATAAATACATGAAAGCCTGTTACAATAGCTTTGTGTTTATTTTGATTTCGTTGAGTGTCATAGAAGTGATTAACTACTTATTCAACTACAGACAAATGAAATCCTGTAACAAAGGACTGATTAAAATTAACAAGATTGCGTGTAATTTATGCAATACATTTCGCAAAAGATTTCGCACTCGAGAGTCTAACAAGAATTATTAGCACTTTAAAGTTTAATATTTCGCAAACAGATCCTTAGACCAAAATATGGTGTAATGCAACTGATTACTTCTTACACTGATATACGAGAAAAAAAAATCATCACGGCTTCAGATTTTTCGGAATTTTCTCTGGGATCATAAAAACTCATAAAACAAAGAGAAAATAAATCTAGATTAAGTTAACCCGCGGACAGTCAGACGAAAGGACGGTCAGATGAGTTAGTAAAATAATACATAACATGTAACACAAGTAACGGTTCTCTATTTACTAAAGAACGCTAAAAAAAATAATTGGCCGTTTAAGCAGCACATCCTCTTAAACGGTAGTTCTAACCACAACAACTACAGTCAACTACAGAGTACATACAAGATACTGCACACCGGCAAAATCGCAGACTTCCGTTGACAAAAAAATATTAAAGCATAAACGTTATGCTTGTGCATTAACCAGTAGGTAGCACATATTACTAATTAGCGGAAAAATCTGCTGCCAGTATTGAGGATAATTACCACCAAAACAGTGTTAAATGGAAAAATACGTGCCTGTGCATAGTTCAATCAGTACTTGTTGATAAACGTGTTTTTCCTGGCATTATGTTTATTAACTTGAAGAATTTGCTCGCTGTATAAAATTCCCTGGAGCTATGCTATTGTACACAAAGTAAAGATGAGGCAGCTTGTAGTTTTGCTTGTAGCTTAAATCTACAATTTTTACAAAAAGATCCTATAGAATTTCTGTTTTGTGCAAATTTTAAAAGAAATCCTCTACGCTGCGATATAGAATATTATACGATCTATGTGTACACTTTGATTCATAGGCAATATAGGCATTTACTTGGTATAGAACATAATATTGAAAATTAGTTTTTGACGAACTATGTAAGTAATCAGCGATGAAGATACTAATTAACTACTACATACAACTGCTTTGCAGAGTTACTTAAGACATTCAATTACTGCGAATTATCTTTCTAACAAATCTCGCGAAAAGTAATTAGGAGCGTCTTTACTAAAGGCGCACTTTATTTGTCTTTTATTACAAACAGTACTTCATTAAATTATTCTTAACAAGGAAATGAAGCACTACACCATTTTGCTGTAATTCTCGATGCTACTAGCCACATTATTTACCAAATACTTTACCAAGCAATTGGTACAAATATGTTATAACAATCTTTGAGAAAAAAAATATCTTCTCATAATTAACTGTAGTCTTTGCACGTTCAACTTTTATTGCAATATTAAATTTTATAGGTAGTCTTAACACTGCTGATAAAATTAAACACTAACTGACTTAAGATAGTTTTTGTAGATGAAAAGTATTTCGCATAGCTGTAAAAATATTTATGTTTCTCATACCGTTCGTTCGCTCAGTAATAAAATTTCATTGTTTTTAAGCAAATATGCAACAAAATCATTAAAGTATGGAAGTCACGGTTAAAGTGCCTAGACAAAACGACATAAATATTGGCCGACTCATCTGCATAAATATGAATATTCACGTAGTTAATAACAATGATGAAAATGTTCATCCATGAAAATACAGAAGTGACACGGTACATACTTTGCCGCCATTACTTCCACGCCGGGAGCTCACAGCGTTGATTATGTTAATTCCGACGATAACTTCAACTGTGGAGTTCTGTTTATTCACTCCCAACGTATTAATTATGAAGCAGAGTTAGGAGTGGACTGGTAGTCAACATGGACGCTATATAGAAGGTTACAGAAGGTTTAGGTACTTTAGAATAAGAATCAAACAACCTTCACAATCAACTCATTAGTTGTCACACTGCTGGGCATAGTCTCCTCTCATTTGAGAGGAATTAGGCTATAGTCCACCACCCTAGCCTACTGCAGATTGGCATTTTTACAGCATCTCGCCTGATGGTAAGTCAAAATGTAACTGAAGATGACGCACCTAAACTACTCGATGAATATAGATCCAGCACTAAGGGAAATCCTGGGATTGGTACATTAGATTTCTATGGTTTAGAAACAATGCCCTGTCATAGCCCTTTGTCTCGTGGTATACCTAAAAATATATGGCGCTTTAGCCTGGACAGATTAGTCACAAGATTGATACATAAAACATCGCAGTTTCTGGCGAACGGAAGTAATGGAACAGACCAGGCTTGCATAAAAACATGTAGGTATCGTTAGTCAGGATTAGGGTGGATTTAACATTAACAATAAATTATCGTCTTGCAATCCCTAACTACAGAATCAATGAGAATTCATCCTACACCACATTTATACAATGTGGGGAGGACAATATGATCATAAATGAAACTTCGTATAAGTCATGATATTCCCAACCGTCACACAAAAAATCAAATGAATATATCCAGTAGTTTAGCCACAGGACATTATTTTTCATTTTAAGTATTTTCGACATGATGTTTTGTAAACAGGAGAGCACGCGACAGGTTAACGACTTACGTTGCCAGCTCGCCACTTTAAAAACCTACGCCTTTTCTATCAAATTTATTTTCTCAATGCAAATTATACTTTATGCCCGAGCCATAAGAGTCATAAAGCGTGTCATCACAGCTAGATAAGAAAATATGTATGTGCGAAAGAGATAGGTAAGTTTGCTTGTTTCCTCTTTGCTTACTTGTCGACGTGTCTAGGTTACGCGGTCAGTGTGTCACCGGACGTCCTTACTGCCTGTGACGCATTTTATTTTCTCTGGAATTTCGGATGCGCCCGCGCCCGTTTGAAGTCGCCGCGCGAGTGTTATCGTATCTTTGTTGTTGTGTTGTGTTGTGTTGTGCGAAATTTGACGCTTTGTTTTAATAGTGACAGGACACATAAACGTATTATAGGTACTTAGTTAAATAGCTAAGTGAACTTTGCGAAATTAGACGCTTAATACTTGGTGTTTCAAGGTTTTATTATTAAATAATCATGCCTCGTTACAATTATACCGCTTCGGAGTACACTGATATGATTTTAATTTATGGGGAGTGTCACGGTAATGCCGCTTTAGCTGTACGGACATACCGTGAGACCTATTATCAAGAGTGAGAAATAACATTATACGTCGGTGTAGTTTGTGTATTCAAGAACACGGCGGACATATTGAAAATAAAAAAATTTAATGACTGGCGACATAATTATGTGATCGAAAAGTGATTGTGAATAATAAATTGATCAGTGAATAACTCGCGGGTGAATGATGCCCGACTATTTGGTTAATATTCTGTGATTTGATTTGTGTAATTGAGCATTAATAACAATAAGAATAATGGCGCCAAACATTACGTCGCTGCGTCGGCCACAGCTTTAACATGAATGAAACCAAGCTGCGTTGCCATTCTTATCGCAGGTCAGTGTACCATTTTTATAAATGGTGTTTTATTTTGTTTGCAGTTTTAAGCTATTTAGTTTGTAAGAAAATTTTTTTTTTTTTAATTTCCATGTTCGGATTTATTTGATAGTTTACAAATGTTTCTATAAACCAGTATTGCCAGTGTTTTCATTTAAAGTCATATTGTCATCTCCACATTGTATATAGAAATATTAATACGTTCAGTTTTGCCATTTTTTTAAAGGCTTTAATTATTGTTACTAGCAGGATGGATCCTCTGTTTTTCTCTTTATGCTGCAGATGTTTGTCAAATCAAACTGGTGGCCACTCAATGGGTTGACCTGTTTTCTCCATGCCCTAAATCTGCCAAAATAGACCAGTTTATCAAACAATAAGTTTAGTCATAACGTTGATATATTATGCCTTTTACCTAATTCGGACGTTAAGAACAGATTATAATGGATTTATTTCCAAAGTTTAGGATTTCGTTTTACATCTAATTGTGGTACTCTATCTAAATAACCTTGACTCTAAATAAAACAACTCTTTTAGGATTTTATCCCGGGATATTGATATTATTTTATTCATAATGATACCATTTCATTATAATGCATATGATATATTTTTAGTTTAATTTACACGGCAGTTTCTATCTATATATATATAAAACTGAATCCCTATATCCCTTGGTCACGGCATCACGCGTGAACGACTGAACTGATATTGATCAATTTTGGTATTGATAAAGACAAAACCTTGGAGAAGGATATAAGCTACTTTTTATGAACCTACCACTTGGGCGAAGCCACGGGCGGAAGCTAGTTTGTTTATATTTATCTTGTTTGAAAATAGAAATATTCGGTTGTGACGATGATTTTATAATAATTTCATCAAAATAAATTCATCTAAAAATAAAACAGCTCTATTTTTCAAGTTCAGCTGTGCATTACTGTACATTTACTTACATAAAATTCAGCTTAAGGTGACAATCATTGTTTATAATCTTCAATATGCTCCCGATCTGCTGGGTCTCAAAAAGAGTTTATCGTGGTCACTCGTTCTAAGCACATGAAAACGATCGATGCGACATTCGAACGCTTTAAGAATCGGAACCATGGGTCTGATATTCTTGGTTATAATTTTCGTTAAATGCATCTTAAATCCTGAGTTAAGAGACTTCTTATATCGATTCAGAGTGTTGCCCTTTTCAATTGAATATCGATTATTGCATATAAAGCCAAACAGTCGATTCCACATTTTAATGTTCCCAGATTTTTATCTCTGTTCGGTGCAGACATTCAACAATTCAAATTGAAGAATATTTTTTTAATCTTTATTGTTTCGTTTCTGACTAGACGATGGAACGATTGTAGCGATTTAAATAACAGAAACAGATTATTTAAACGAATTGAGGGTTCGACCTTTTCAAGGACGGTTTGTTCTCTAAATTTAAGCAGTAAATTAGACATGTTTAGTTATTGGTTTGATTTCGCGAAGAGGCGCTATAAAATAAAGCTAGTAGTTAATTTAAGGTCAAAATAATTCAATTATTTTTACAAATTATGAACCAATATTTTTGTTTCATCATCATTTACTCGATATTTTAAAGAAATCATTTACTGTTTTCAATGTCCGAAGTATTCGTTGCAGATGCATATATTGAAAATAAACTGTCGAAACTGAATATTGTCTAAAATAGCAACATTTTATACGTAAAATCTGGATTCTTTCGATAAAAACGACTTGATTCAGAATTTACATTGTGAAGTAGAAAAAATATCATTCTTCAACGTTGCTCATGAATTGAATTGAAATGATTAAAATGTAAGAATTATATATTTATTTGATATTCGTTTGAATATTAAAATATGGTTGGGTTACCATTCAGTCATATTTGATGGAGCAACTCGTAAGCGGTTTGTGATAAGTGAAGTTAAATTTAAAGTGAATATTTAATAGAAATGCAATATGATATTCCATTTAAACACTTTTATATACAACAAACTTTATTTTGATAACGACATTTTATTACCTCAATTTAATGATGAAATATGATAAAGACCTTTTATTTCTTTACAGGCCTTTTAAAAACACTGAAATACAACTAAAGCAGATAGTTGAAACTCTCAAGTATATAAAATAAATACTAAATCTGGACGTTCTTACACAGAACCGTCTAGTTCTAATCTAAACAACTGTATGTGTTACGGATACTAGATGGTTGATACACTAGATATACTTATATAGTGTAAATACGTTCATATTATACATACACCCATAACTTAGATTCAAATTCATTCGTCCCTACCGACGTTTCAACTCGCGACCCATACCTACCACATAAAACAACCTTTACTGCCGTTGCGATAAACGGGTCGTCATCTAAATACAGTATAAAGTAATTGAATCCTCATTTATCTCCGTCCTATTCAAAATTCATTTTATTATTAACCTAAGTAGGGCCCATACCTTTTTCTACCTAAGTTCCTAATCAAACCTGCATACTAGGCTCGCAAAGGACGCGGGAAAGGCACCGTAGCAGTTAGTTATACAATGTGGGGAGGACAATATGATCATAAATGAAACTTCGTATAAGTCATGATATTCCCAACCGTCACACAAAAAATCAAATGAATATATCCAGTAGTTTAGCCACAGGACATTATTTTTCATTTTAAGTATTTTCGACATGATGTTTTGTAAACAGGAGAGCACGCGACAGGTTAACGACTTACGTTGCCAGCTCGCCACTTTAAAAACCTACGCCTTTTCTATCAAATTTATTTTCTCAATGCAAATTATACTTTATGCCCGAGCCATAAGAGTCATAAAGCGTGTCATCACAGCTAGATAAGAAAAAATGCATACGAAAGTTATTACTTTCCTGTTACGCACTCATGTCAATCGCAAAATATGTATGTGCGAAAGAGATAGGTAAGTTTGCTTGTTTCCTCTTTGCTTACTTGTCGACGTGTCTAGGTTACGCGGTCAGTGTGTCACCGGACGTCCTTACTGCCTGTGACGCATTTTATTTTCTCTGGAATTTCGGATGCGCCCGCGCCCGTTTGAAGTCGCCGCGCGAGTGTTATCGTATCTTTGTTGTTGTGTTGTGTTGTGTTGTGCGAAATTTGACGCTTTGTTTTAATAGTGACAGGACACATAAACGTATTATAGGTACTTAGTTAAATAGCTAAGTGAACTTTGCGAAATTAGACGCTTAATACTTGGTGTTTCAAGGTTTTATTATTAAATAATCATGCCTCGTTACAATTATACCGCTTCGGAGTACACTGATATGATTTTAATTTATGGGGAGTGTCACGGTAATGCCGCTTTAGCTGTACGGACATACCGTGAGAGGTATGGGAACACGCGTATGTGTCCGACCCACGGGCGCACTATTGTACAAGCTGTCCAGAGGATACGGGAAAATCAATCTTTGATCCCGCACGTAGATGGTGCTCCTCCACGTGCAAATGTGATTTCAGACGAAAGAGTTATTAATTATTATGATCGTAATCCGACGTCCAGTCTGCGTAATGCAGGTCGACATTTTCGTGTAAATCACAAAACTATTCAAAAAGTTTTGAAACGTGACAAACGCAGACCTTATAAGTACAAGAAAGTACAAGCATTGTTACCGAGAGATAAGCCAATAAGAGAAACTTTCTGTCGCTGGTTGGAAACCAAACATCTCGAGAATCCTGACTTCCTGTACAATGTGCTGTGGACTGACGAGAGTACATTCACAAGGAATGGTTTATGGAACCGACAGAACCTTCGGTACTGGAGCCGCGTGAATCCGCATCTAGTACGGGAGTCTTCACACCAGTACAGATTTGCGGTCAATGTGTGGGCTGGCATACACAGAAATACTATTATTGGTCCGGTATTTATTGATGGCAATTTAAATGCTGTAAAGTTCATTGAACTCCTCGACGGATCCGTTTCCGAGTACACGGACGAACTTTCGCTGGACGTGTACAGGCAGATGTGGTACCAGTTAGATGGAGCACCAGCTCATTCAGTGGTGTCTGCAAGAGAGCGTTTGACTCAAATGTTCGGACAGCAGTGGATTGGCCGTTTTGGACCAGTGCGGTGGCCAGCGAGGTCACCAGATCTCACGCCCCTGGATTTCTTTCTGTGGGGTCACATAAAGAATGAGGTATACTCAACAGAAGTTACTACCGTTGAGGAATTAAAAAATAGAATAATAATATCTTTTAATAAATTGAAAGAAATGGCTGCTAATGGTGACCTATTATCAAGAGTGAGAAATAACATTATACGTCGGTGTAGTTTGTGTATTCAAGAACACGGCGGACATATTGAAAATAAAAAAATTTAATGACTGGCGACATAATTATGTGATCGAAAAGTGATTGTGAATAATAAATTGATCAGTGAATAACTCGCGGGTGAATGATGCCCGACTATTTGGTTAATATTCTGTGATTTGATTTGTGTAATTGAGCATTAATAACAATAAGAATAATGGCGCCAAACATTACGTCGCTGCGTCGGCCACAGCTTTAACATGAATGAAACCAAGCTGCGTTGCCATTCTTATCGCAGGTCAGTGTACCATTTTTATAAATGGTGTTTTATTTTGTTTGCAGTTTTAAGCTATTTAGTTTGTAAGAAAATTTTTTTTTTTTTAATTTCCATGTTCGGATTTATTTGATAGTTTACAAATGTTTCTATAAACCAGTATTGCCAGTGTTTTCATTTAAAGTCATATTGTCATCTCCACATTGTATATGTGTTGCGCGTCTCATCGGATTATGTAAATAGGACTCTATAACCGGAGGGTCGTTCCGTGCCCGTTGTTTCGGAAAACCCGCTCCCTCCCCGACGCCCCCTCTCGACCTGTCCACTGTACTGGAAGCTAGCTCGACCATTTATTTTATACGAATGTATACTTAGATTTTTAGACGTCTGTATGAACTGAAGAGCGAATTTTTTTAGTTCTTTTTTATTGCCGTTGACAACGAAAACGTCACACCTCTCTTTGAGGAGAATGCATTTTGTCATATTATGATCATTGATAATTGAAATGGACTATTTCTGTCTTATACGACAACATAACGTACCTACAGTATTGTTCCTCTATGAGAATAATGAGACTGAGTAATTAATATTCTCTTTCTCTCTCTAGCATTCCAATACGCTAGGCACAATCGCATGCAAGAGATAAAGGTGTGAGATTTCGTATCGATATTAAATCCACAACAATAGGTGTGACAAAAGGAATACTAAGTTACAAGATTGGGCTGAAGAGATTTCGTGGAAAATTTAAAATTGTACATCATCATCATCAACCCATTATTGTCCCACTGCTGGGCACGGGTCTCCTCTCATTTGTTATATAGTCCATAATTGTACAAAATTGTATATAAGTCTTACATATTCACAGTTGGAACCTCAAACAGCATCAAACTGACACATGCTAAAGTATTCGAACGTTCGAAAATTACAATTTTAACTGAAAACCATCTGCGCGCGCATTTGCCCAGTGAAACAGTCAAAGCTATTAGTGGGAAACTGGAATACCCTTTTAAAGCATGAGTGAAAATTGGCAGCGCAAACCTAACGTAAAGTGTGAGGCACAAGGTAGTGTATAGAAAACTAATAAATCCAAAGTTTCATTTAGATTTAGGCATTTGGGGATATAAATGAATTACATAAATCTAAGTATATGATGAATAATTATTAGTCTCATATATGAACAAACAGAAACGATGAAATGTTAACTAGATGTCCCTCTAAAGGGCTAACTTGACCGCAATAGATTCACCGGGGTTCTAAGCCTGTATAGAGGGGTAAATGTATATATAGTAAAATGTATAAATTTTAAGTATTATCATCATCATCAACCCATTATTGTCCCACTGCTGAGCACGGGTCTCCTCTCATTTGAGAGGGATTAGGCTATAGTCCACCACGCTAGCCTACTGCGGGTTGGCAGACTTCACAGTCCATCGAGAAAATCTCTCAAGCATGCAGGTTTCCTTACGATTTTTTCCTTCACCGTTTGAGCATGTGATAAATACGCACATAACTTCCTAAAAGTCAGTGTTGCATGCCTTCGGTGCGAACTCGAGACCTTTGACATTTCAGTTCACAGGTCTCACCACTAGGCTATCACAGCTTGAGTATTATAATGAGGATTAAAAAAGCTATAATATTTTTATAGGCGGTTAAGAGTTTTACATAACACTTTTTTGGTAAGAAAGTTGCCAGAGCAAAATAATTTTAAAGATTATCAATGTCAAAGAATCATGGCAACGCCTACGCAATTTTTTGAAATAAGAATACTTATTCTATTCGTGTAATTCGGCCGATTATATCGAGAATAATCTGTAGCGAAGTTCGTTGATCATTTAAGTTAAGTAGATTAGTTAATATTCTATATTGGTTGTTCATTATTCATATAAATCTACGATAATATCTTATAAGTTATTATATTACTATCGATTCTATTGTTAAGTGCTCCATTACTAAATTCAATATAACTTTATATACATATATAAAAGCAAGTAACAGGTCATTAGTGCAACCTTGTCTGTAGAATATTAGAGAAATAGATAATTTTTAGAGGGCATGGCAAGATTTCTCGTTAAAATTGACCTTCTTTACCGGGGAAGGGTCTCCGCCTTACAGAAGACCTTAGTGAAACAACAATAAATTTCACATATTTACTAGTGTTTCTGCGAGTAAGTAAGTTTGTTAGAGCTCGTTAGGGGAAAGGCTATTCTGACAGCATGGGAAACCTGTTTGCTATCAGTATAGCAACTCACCTATTTTAAGAAGCCTGAAACGGTTTATACAGGGTCAGCAACGCGCAAGTGACACCTCAGGACCTCTGGTGTTGCAAATATCCATTGGCTACGCTGACGGTTTACCTTCAGGCAGCCCGTAAGGTTGTATGCCACCGTTGTGGAATAAAAAAAATCTGTCAAAAAAAACCGACTTCAAATTTGAGAACTGGACCAAAATAAAATGGGACCACACGGGAAGCACAACCTTTTAAATAAAAAAGAATTATCAAAATCAGATCACCCAGAATGTTCAAAGGTTACAAACAAAAAAAAAACAGTCGAATTGATAACCTCTTCCTTTTTTGAAGGAGTTAAAAACAACAAGAAATAAAGCTCATTAGTCAATCCTACATAACGTCAAATTTGTTTAAAACAGCTCCTATTGTATCTCCCATGACAACTGTAACGTTAACCGACACCAGTTTCAATTGGATTCCAATTTAAATCCTCTGTGAAATAACTATATTTTTTGTGCGATTCCGTTTTAATTCCACCGAATGCATTTAAAAGAATATATCAAGGGGTCGGCTTTCAACCAGTTTTAAATTCCAATTAATAAATATCCCATCCAGTCTCAAAAATGTACAAATGATATGTATCTGAAATTCTGCTTTATTTTGTTTGAAAGTTGTTTAAATACTGTCATTTATGCAATCACGTTTGGTCACACACCAAACAATTTAATAAATGATAGCAAGAGAGACTTGACATTCAGAATTAAATAATAATCAACAGAATGAAGAGAAAGAAACAATACGATGATGAAGAAGTTTACTTAAGCAGTTTTAGCTTGTTTTATTACAGTTCTAACTTCATTATCAACAACAAATTTTAGTAAATGGGTTGATAATGAAGTTAGAACTACTCCACTGTGGGGCACGGATCTCCTCTTCTTTGAGAGCGATTGAGCTATAGTTCACACTAGTCTTCTGGACAATCCCATCCCTCTCTACAATCTAATGCAGGTTGGCACTAGATTGAAAAAACTTCACTTACCATTTGAAAGATCACATGCATGATCGGCTGCAGATTTCCTCACGATGTTTTCTTTCAATGTAAACATGTGGTAAATACGCACTTAACGACGAAAAGTCAGCGGTGCATACCTTGGTATTGAACCTTTGGCATTGTCCGTTCACTGGTAACACCATTAGGCTACTACAGCTTTTTGAGTAATAAATTCACTTAATATAATTAATCTACTTAAATAGAACAACCAGTGTCACATACGCCAAAGTTCACGCGTAGGCGAATAACCTTTGGATGATAATAAAATTATAATTTCACCTCAGCTTTTAGGAGCCGACCCGTGAAATTATTCAAACCTCGCCTTTGGGAGTTATGACGAGTGAAGTGGAGAGACATACTCATTTCATACTATAATGAGCCCCTGCCATACATTATTCATCCAATTTAAAGAACGAGAGAGTTTTTAGATTCAGATTCGCGTGAGAACTATGCAAATATTGCCTTTGCCTTATTGCTCTAGTGGATTTAAATGTTTTAAAGAAAATATTATTAGGTTTGTGGCAACTTAAATTTTTATCCGTATAAATAATCTACCTATTTCCGTCATTATTGAAGTTGGTGAAACTAAGTTCATCAAGTTATTCAAAATATGGTTGAAGAAAAGGTAGCAATTAGTGTTTTTGCGATGAGAATTAGAGTAAATGTCTTACATTGAAGGAAACTCAGAGAGGTCTCTTTTAAGCTCTTAATTTTTTTGGTATCGATATTCATTGGTACTATAAACTTGATCGTAGATAATCTTGCTTGGCCTGTTTTAGTATTCGATATTATTAGTTCCCTATTAAAAAATACTAGTTAACCCAGCAAATACTGTTTTGTGATATTATAGGGGTTGGTGGTAGAAGAGTGAACATTTAGGGTTATAAGTATTGTTTAATGCTAAATCATAAAAAGAAAACAAAAAGATATTTTGTCAAAAAAAATGTCTGGTGATGGAAATCCTTATCACCTAGCGGTGTAAAAAATAACCTACAACCGCATTTCAGCCCTACCAAATATACTTACATACAAAATTTCATAATAATCCGTCGAGCCGTTTTGGGCGACAAACGACAAACACTGTGACACGAGATTTTTATATATAGGTAAGATATCCCAACAGTAGATTACTGTTTTATTAAATAAAGTGTCCAGAAAACTAAATGAATGAATATCTGGAATAGCAATATAATAAATAGCATTAATATAGAAGAGACGCACACTAGTACAAAACCTTTTTTATACATTATCATCATAAATACATTTAGGTGTCTTTCATCTCGCACTTCTAATACATCAAGCCGGAATAATATTTGGGAAGCGTCCGATAACAATAAGGAAAATGGATATAAATTAGAGTTATTATCATCTACCGTTAGAAATCGTTTATTACAGAATCTTGCTTATTTTCGGATAAAGGTGTGTTTTAGTATACATACACGCGCTACGATCCCTGCATATCATCTTTAGCTTCATCCACATTCTTACACCTTGGCATGCAATGAAATGCCGGTTCCAATGCTGCGTACCTGATTTTTTTGAAGGAGTTCACCAATAAGTTTTCAGTATAAGAAGGTTATAATTTTTCTATGATTTGGCGTTGCAGTTTGTCCTCACGTCTTTTGAATTAGACTTGCGGGATTAAGTATTCTGGAACTGGGTCGTTCTTGATCTAGTAGACGAAAATGTAGAGCAATAAGCTACTTACTATGAAGCTAAATAAGCTTTACGTTTTTATGTATTTACTAGTATCTCTGAAATACTTTCAAAATGTTGTAACCGATAAAGACTATCGGATACAAACTGTTTCTAGTGAATAAGCTACTTCTATAATGAATCGTGCATATCGTATTAATAGTTCCATTAAGTAAAACATCAAACACGAGCTTCCCCTATTAATAAAAACGTTATATGCACGTGCAATACCTATGCTAATAAAAAACCCATTTGCAGACACAAATGTCAGAGAGCTGAGATAGATGCATCACAGATAGAAAGGCATGATAGATAGAAATGTAGCACAAAACACAGCGTCAGTGAAAAACACATACGTACATATTTAGCCTGTTTCAGTACCGCTCTCTGCGCAACCATTTATCAACGTCAACCTGTTATCACAATACCCTACATAATATCGATTTGTTCCTAAATTCTTCTGCAAACTTTTCCACTAAAACAAAACAGAATATTCTCTATGTATTTATTACCAAGGTTCATATTGCGGTGTATTTGGTATTTTATACGGCACATCCTTTTATGGTTTCTTTAGCAAGAAACAGGAATCGATACAATGACTTAGAGTTGTTGAATTTCTGAGTAAATTCCGAGGGAATCCTGACTGATGCTTTGCTTCTATTTTCTATTGTAATGCTAGATGAGCTGTGTTTCTACAAGTAAGTTCATAATACCTAGTAATACCGAATACCTAAAATTTTACCTCTACTACTCATGCTATATTTAATATAATTTTTCCTCTATTTCTCATAATGAAGTAAATTATTAAATTGCAAAAAAAAAATATTTTCGTTTAATGCATTTACGTCTGTAACATCAACATTGTGAATCCTTGTGTTAGTCAGATCATTCTTAGACCTGTATTTAAATTTATATTTTTCTATTTACCTGAAAATTCTACGCCTCTGCAAAGACATGCAGTTCAAAGTAAGCTGTGACAGTTACACAAAGCTCTCGAGCAAGTATAAAATCAGTCATAATGGAATTATCTCAGACTTGAGCTAACCATGCATGACACAAACATATTTTTGCCAGACCTTAACAGTTCATTACAAGTTCATTAAAATATTAGGAAAACATCGTAAGGAAACCTGTATGCTTGAGAGATTTTCTCGACGGTATGTAAAGTCTGCCAACCCGCAGTAGGCTAGCGTGGTGGACTGTAGCCTATTCTCTCTTAAATGAGAGAAGACCCGTGTCCAGCAGTGGAATAACGGTTTGATGATGATGATTTCTGAACTGTCTGGTCAGACTAGGCACTTTCCTGTATGCAGTACAAAGAACAGTACAGAGAAAGGATTTAGACAATTCATTGTTACATAAACTGTAAATTAGCAAAAGGCCCTATAATTGTCTGGAATAATTATTTATCTAATATATAAAATTCTCGTGTCACAGTTTTCGTTGCCATACTCCTCCGAAACGGCTTGACCGATTTTGATGAAATTTTTTGTGCTTATCCGGTAGCTATGAGAATCGGCCAACATCTATTTTTCATCCCCCTAAAAGTTAGGGGTAGTCCACCAACCCCTATAATGTGGCAAAACAACGTTTGCTGGGTCAGCTAGTTATTTATATGATCCACATGGGAACTATGGCGTGAGATTGTTTGAAAGACGTAGTTTAAACTTTATATCAAAATACCTAACATATGTACAGAAAACTAGACCAGACAGAATAATTAATAGATGTGCCATTCTACATAATTATATGTGTATCTATTACTGTCTTAATGTCATGCTCCAAAACGAGACAGGGTTTTTTTTAAAACTGTTTCTCATATATTTAGAAAGTTCCTGATGGGTGTAAATAGCAACTGGTGTTTGTGATGTAAAATCAACGTCACATACCATAATATGATGAGATTGTGATCTAACGCTGAGCTATATATAAAGTAAAAAGTCACATATTAGCCAATTATAACATAGTGCCAATCTTACAGTTGATTGTCGCTCCATATAGAATTTTTTTCAGATCCTGCTACGTTCTGCGTATAAACTTAAAACTTTTGCTAAAAATTTTACAGTATTGGTTATAAAATGGAAAGTGTTTAGATTCCATCTAGTGAGAAAACCAAGTGACAAATACTTTTTTTAAATAGTATTTTGGTTTACTGTATTATTTTAATAAAAAAATCCATGGTACATCAGCGATCTCCTCTTAATAAAATAAGAAACGATATCAAATATTTTTTTCCTAATTTAAAGTTTAAGAGAAGATTAATTAATGCTCAAGGATGGGGGATAAATACTCGGCATTTAATTTTGTGGCTTGCACAGCGTCCTCACTTAAGAGAGTTGCAGTATTGATCCGGGTCGCCCGCCTCGAGCGCCCTCTTAAGCGTAAAAAGTATAAAACTCAGTATGTCAAGTTGAAAACATAGTAAACGAGACTGAAATACATTTTAGTGTAGGACAGTCTGTCCAGTATTACATTAATATTTATTTTAATACACAAGTTTTACTATAGAACTTCTGCAATTATCAGAATTTGTTCACATCAGTGAAGTTAAAAAGAGATGTTTATAAGAGAACTACTTTTCACGAATTTTGCAATATCCTTTACAGCAATAATGGTCGCAAATATGGTGAAAAATTTGTATTGTGTCATGTCAGACATGTGGCAACGGCAAATGAAAGTGGGCTAACACCTATGTGTGATGTCACCGATTTGTAATTGGTTACTTCGTTTTCATTACCTACTAAGTAGAGTTGAATGTGAGTTATAGTAGAGCAAATAGATTATTGTGTATTATTGCCACAAACGCAAATGGGCAGGTACCCTGGGTAGGTTTCGTATAATATGTCAGAAATATTGGCTATGGGGTACGATTTTAGTTTTTGTATTGTCTAGCTTCGTAGAAACCTTTTCCATCAGAGATAAGCTATAAAAATCAAGCGAATTTATTGAAGGATTCCATATTTCTTGAAAATGGTTATTTTTGGACCAGACTGTTCCATCAAACACTGTGTGTCATTGTGTGGCAAGCTTATGTACTCTGTTTTACTCAACGTCATAGAGAGACTCCATTTTACAAAAATACCTCCATATTTTACGTTGTTCAGTATATTTGAAAAATACGTTTAGATTTTACATGAGTTCCCCTCACACAAAGAACTGTACGCTAAAGGATTATTCCAGGAAGATGAGCAGCATCGGCCATCTGTGAACGAACAACATCATTTTGCCATGGCTAAACGCTTCTGCTAAACGAGAACGACCTGACGTACAACCATGGAAAAAAACATGATCCCAAAATAAAAATGCAATTTTTCGCACATCTTTTGTTTGGAACATTGCTTTATTTTCACGAATAATTGTAGTAATAAAATAATAACAATGATGATCCGATTAGCGCAGCGGTACGTATTAAGCGCTGCCTTAAGTTTTCACGGTTCGAATTCCAATAAGGCCAAGTGTTTGTGCGATGGGTAGGTATAGATGTTTGTGCCTCAGCCATGAAAAATTAACAAATAAATTTACCTATGTAGTGAATTAACCATCAAACATAGGTAAGACGGTAACTTAAGCCTTGTCACTTACCCTTAACTTACTTAGAGACTTTTAGATGCCGCCGTGTAGCCTGTAATGAAGACCGTATAACTTATATTCACCTACCAATCTAATACTTGTTATAGAGAAACGCCAAGACAAATTGTTGGTTAAAACGATATGAAATACTGTAATAATAATCATCAATATTCAATGTTTTATAAATTAAATTGATAAATTTAGCTAAGTACAATAATATTTCGCTAATTACATATTATTTTTTGGGACAATCCCAATAATAATCCCACAATACTTCGTCCCTACTACAGCAAATAAAAGTTGTTTTATTCATAATTTTCGCCCGAAGATGCATCCAAACGATTACAAGCTTCAAAAATCTTAATGAAAATAATAAAACCATATTATCTTATATTTCAACGACCTACGCGAGCAATGCCGACTGCTGCGATCCCTAATTACATGTCTATTTGCCGAAATCTTTGAAAGCGTATGCTTTAAATACGCGGGGCAGCCATGTTGAAGAACGTATGAGCATTCATTCGAGAATATCCACCCCACCGATGCAGTCCATTGTAAGTTGACCTTCCTTGTCCCCCGAACGCTTTAGGAAATGGGGTATTGGTAAGGAGTAATTTGCTGGCGTCAGGGGTCTTATTATATTGAACGTTTTTACTTTTATTTGCTCATACCGTCGTACGTAGTGCTACCTTTGTTGACACTGCTTTTTAGCTTCGGTGCAAGCGATTATGGTATTTACGATGAATTTATCTGAGTTATCTTAGAGTAGGTAACGAATAAATGTAAATAGAAAAAAATACTCCGACAAAACTGAAACCTTCAAACGGCGGGACAGGTTATCTTAAAACATTATCTAACATCACACAATTAAGTCACCTTCCAAATATAAAAAAAAGTTAAGTCAAAATAGGTTTACAAACTAGGATGCCTAAGACATCATCAATAAATCCTATGATTTTTTTAAGCCATAAACAAATTAAAAATGTCAAAAAATTTTCCCGTACCGGGAATCGAACCCGAGCCTCCTGGGTGAAAGCCAGGTATCCTAGCCACTAGACCATACGGGATGCTGTACAACTTATTGAAATTATGTATCGCAAACAAACCTAAAGCAAATTTTAAATAAATTTGTTTTTATGAAAATAAAAATATTATTTTTTACAAGCTTTATTGATAAAAAATATATAACACTAATGATGACAAATGATTATTTTTATAGACTTGCCTTCGTAAAAAAAGTGTGTGAATGTTAGCTAGAGCTGTAACTTTTGAATTACTTAAGTAGTTATTTAAAAATATCTTTATAGGTATGGCATTAATATGCAGAAATAACTGACTAACATTTAAATAACATATTTAAATTAATTATTAACATAGTAAGCTAGTACTGCCATCTATGCTAATTCTTAAGAAGTTTTTTCACACCAGGTGTTCTTTTGATGAACTATAAAAGTAGTTTAACTAATACATACTAGATGTCGCAAGTAGTAACTGGAAAATGTGTTAACAAAAAAGTTTATTAATTTTGCGATAGAGGGCGTTGTTATTTTAATATATCAGATTATTTTAATTTTAGATTAGTTTTCTCAAAAGCCAGTCGTAACGAAATCAATAAACAAATTAAATTCAAGAAATAGGAAAAATCTTTCCTTGTTAATTGAGAGACAGTATGGAGTATAAATAATATTGGCACAAGTACAGAAGTCCACAACTGTATTAAGCCAATGCCTCGCATTCTTCTCTCCTTTAAACTTTCCTTAGCTTTCTGTGTGTTTGACTCTACAATTCTTACAGTAGGTATTTGTTAAGTCTTTTAATGTGTTACGCACAGCCACTATTGTCAAATAAAGTGTTACTCTACGTAATTATACCGACCAATAGAGCATCAAACTGAATAAAATATTGGAAGTCGATAAAATAACACAATATGTAGTAAACGCTCTTTATGCCTTGAGGTATCGATAGTG
Organism: Craniophora ligustri; assembly: GCA_905163465.1. NCBI lineage: Eukaryota > Metazoa > Arthropoda > Insecta > Lepidoptera > Noctuidae > Craniophora > Craniophora ligustri. Next base: position 3,767,311 of record LR990963.1, read on the forward strand.
TTATTGAAGTCGCTTTCTAACTCTACAACAATAGACTCAGTGTTAATGACTAGTCTGCTGAATTATTTATTAATTATTACTTTGAACCGCATGAAGAAGTGTAGATGGACTATACCATCGAATCATCATAATCCCGACAGATTTTGATTCTAATACGACTACTAAGGGTGCAGAATATATTTTGAGTTACATAAGGGGGTAGGAATTTATCAGAGGGCCTAACTAAAAACTCTACTCTCTCATTTTTTTTTACAAACTCAGACTGCAGAAATATATCTTGATATTTCTGGAGTTGTTCTGGAACTTCTACTAAAACCTAAGAAACTTCATGTTCAGTTCTGTGGTGGTCGCCCTCATATTCAAGGTATTAATTTATTCGATCAATAAGTACTCAGGGTATTCATTGAAAAGCATTTTGTTATTGCAGAATATGATACTGTTAGATATATAATTTATAGACATAGATCTATGTTATATAACATGATAATATTATGTATTAATGTAAACACAATTATATAAATATGAATATCTCTTTATTTTTAACAATAAACTCTAGACAGGAGGTATTTATCACTTAAATGTATCTATTCACAAATTTGCCACGTACATACATATAAATGGTAACATTGAATCTATTACAGAATAGGTACTTTTTAGATCTCTCAAAGAATAATGTAGGATTTCTAATTTACAATAAGTATTAAGCGTTTTTAAGACAGCACTCGTGATTTTACATTTGAAAGATTATTAATTATATTTTAACACTGAAGGAATACTGACACCGAAATGGAATGGAAATTATCAATAATTTAAGTATAGAATGACTAGTAGAGGTAATTACTAACATAGGTTTAAGTGCATTAAAACTTGTAGAAATGTATCAAAATCAGTCAAATACACATCTTTCTGTCTTTCATTAAAACATAGCAGATAACGTATCTTTACTTTTTATCTTAAACATAAAAGTAGTGAAATTATAATTATTAGGACTAGTAACTTTAACAGTAGGTAACTTTTGCATAGAATAGAATATCTGATAAATATGAACTATTGGAGGCAATATAGACCATACATAGTGTAAATAAGATCTAACTTTGAATAATCTCACAAGACTATGTCTGAGTTGGAATCGTTTCAAGCGTATTATATATCGCATAATCTATTAAAATGTTTATATATATGTATAACATGGATGTTATTACAAATAACTGACTAGAAATATATCACTTTAAGCGTTAACTTTGAAGAAATTTGACTATAGCCTAAATGGATGACTTGTTAGATGTAGCCAGCCAGATAGTGGTGTTGACTTTTAAGCTTAGGAATGTGACTACTGCTCAGAGGTTTGATGTGGTTTCTCGATTATATTGTTGTATTGTAGTCCACCTCAGTGCAGTATTCGGGTAGTTATGCTAAGGATTTAGTGGGCATCTCGCCGCCTCCTTCCGGGGCCGCCGGCGTAGTTGGCTGCTGCCAGTCCCATGAGGTGCTTAGCTTGAAGGGCGCCAGAGTAGCCGCGGCTGAGACCAAGGTCGAGAGCACGTTTCTCGCTATAAAAAAAACAACACATTCTTACTTATTTAGTGTTAAATGTGTAGAAAAGGTGAAGCAAATCTAAAAGCACGTTAATAAATTCGCAATCGGCACCAAAGAATCAATCAATGTGTAATATAAAGATTATTTTAGGTATATGTCTGGCTAAACTAAATGCTACATGAACTACAACAACAAATTTATCTTATAAAGGAACGCAATTTATAACTAGTAGGTACATACGTACAAATTTTCATATGAAACTACGAAGTGCAAAAGAAATTAGGTGTTATTTGATAACTGTCATAAAAATGCTTTTGTCTGACCATTTAAACTGAGAACATTTAAATGCTAACTTCACTGTTCACGTTAATGTAAATACCTTCTCTGAAAGGTTGTAAATTGTTTTGCGGGTGCCGGCTGAAACATTTTTATGTGGGTCTAAACAAATGCTTGCAGTAAATTGCAGGCCATTTTTTGTTAAGCTCGTTCCTCCTATTTAATCATCCTGTAAGTTGATTTGAATCTTTTTCGAGTAATTTATATCTGTACGTGTTTTGAATGTTATTGGAAGATACATAGATTGAATAAATTTAAAATAAAATAGACCCTTGTAAATATTACAAGTTATTATAAAATAAGAGATATAATTGAATGTATCTAAAATATAATAAGTAATATTATTGAACTACCCACCTATTTCTAACAAACGGTCCTGGAAAATACCGGGCATCAAATCAAGGTCTTTAGGGAATTCTACCATATTGCTATTGGGATACTATGTAATAAATAATATAATTGTTGTGTTATTGTTGTTTCAGTTAGGAGATAATAAATTGTATGGCAGAGATTCGTGTTTGAACGTAACTAAGAAGTGTAAACATACGAAACATTGAAACAAAACTACTTTTTAAACGCATTTTATCGCTAAAGTGGTATTATTGAATCTAAATGTTTCATCCACCTGTGACCATGGATGGTGTAAAGGTTACGAAACATTGTAATAAAATATATAATATAAATGTTTACAAAACTGATGAAAATAATTTTTCTGTTGAAGATCTGCTTCCAGCGACTTTACCAATACAATTTAGGTGAATATACTGCTAGTAATATGAAAAGAAATCTAGGATTTGTCGTATATTTATAAACTCGTATAATGTAATAAATTTATGAATACAGACATGCAAGTGACAGGAAAAATAATAAACATAAAAGCCATTCATGCTAAAAATATTGCTGCCAACCCGTGCTAGGCTAGCATGGTAGACTATAGCAAAATCTTCTCAGCTTGAGAGGTAACCCGCGCCTAGCAGTACGATAGCAAAAGGGTTGACGTTGCAAAGACATGAGATAATTTAAAAAAGGAACGGTCTGTCGATATTTTACCAACCGACTACAGCAAGAGGTTCTTAAAAAAGGTTTTTACAGTTGAAAATGGGTGCGCAGCTCCTCTGGTATTGCAGACGTCTATTACCATCAGTCAGGCCGTAAGTTTGACATCCTTGTGGTATAAAAAGCACATAGTCCCAGCTAGACTAGTTATAGGTGCACAAATGTCATGCATAAAACATACATTAGTGAAGTCATTGTGAACTATAATTACAAATGAATATGTTAAGAGTACTGCTTAGAATTAAAAGACAAAAGCTACTATTTCTACATAAGCAAGCAGAACTACGGTACCCTAAGTACGACGTTCAGACGTACCTAGTAATGTCATCTTTATAGCTGCAAAGAGATAAAAAACAGATATTACACAAATGGAAGATGATAATTTAAGTATGGTTGACAAAAATATTTATGTAATGTACAATTAGAAGGAAGATGGGGAGGCTTTGCTTGATAGGATCACATAGGTGAGATAAAAAGTACAATTCAAGTAACGGTACACTTAGGTTATATTGAAAGTTTCTGGACCTTGATAAATTAGATCAGATATCATGTTTAGGATATAATTAATATATACAAGTATACATAATCATTGTTTTTGAAGGAAATATACACATTTTTGCTTTTCTGGAAGCAGTGGAACCAGTTTGCAGTAGAGAAAATCAGTAAATCGTAGTTTTAATATAAAATCTTAGCGGAAAGTGCGGTTTTTAACCGAATTTGTGATTTTCCAAGAAAAGAAGCATCAAATTTTTTAGTGATACCCTGAGATTTTATAACTTTTGTCTTTAGAAGGAAATACCAATTCTGCTGACTGGCTTATTATTTTCGATTGAAAGCAGATTTCATCGGCTATCACGTCATTATAGACAGCCAATCGGATTGTCAATGCGACACCTTTTTTTTCGAGGCAAATTAATTGTAATAGTGACACACCATTAATTATCAAAAAGACAATGAAAAAGGAAATGACAGACTTGCAAATTAATAGATTTTAATTGTTTAAAAGTGTCGGATGGTTTGAACTGTAATTTATTTTGAATTCGAGAGTTCGTTGCTTGAAATCGTCGCTTGAAGTTTCAAGTCAATCTGACGCTTTAAAAAGATGCATACCGGTGAAGCTAATAAAAGCGTGTGAAATAGTTATGTTTCCAGAGAGTTCGATTTGTGAATTCTTTAATAGCATTTTCATTAGTGGATGCCAGTTCCAAAAACTTTCAGTATTCCCAACGTAAGAGTAATATTGAATATAGTACCAAAGTAGTGCTTCCGTCGTTCTGATACAATATCACATCAAGAATTTTAGCAAATAGGTCAGATAAATGTTCAATTAAAAAACAATGTACAAGTGTCTGATAATGTTGATATTTTGTAACATAATCCAATCATGCGGAGGATTAAAATAGATAAAAGAAAGGGGGAATGTTTTTAAGCTTAGCTTAATTATATTGTAGCGCCAATATATTTTATAGAAGAAATTCAAATGATGAGCATTTTACTATCACTTATATATACATTATAAAGAACAGGTATATAAAATCTCGTATCGGCATTTCAATTTGGTGATAGATTATTATAATACATTAATGTGAGGTTAACAAAGTAACAATTATTTCACTTTTAACATATTACATAGGTTGAAATAGATGTATATTTTTTTCCGCTGTAATAAATGAAATTACATCAGCATTATAAATAAGAGGTAGGTACCTAAAAAAGTTCATGTGGTAACAGGAGAAAGAAGGAGAGATATTAGATTTGGTACAGATACATTTGGCTTATTAATGTGTAGGTAATGGTAACAGCGTTAATTATTTATTATTATTAAGTCGCACCTCCTGTGCAACAGCCCAGTCACAACAGCTCATTTTTTAATTTGACAGGAGAGGTCTTTTATATTAAATTTTAATTTATTGTTTTTTTTCTAATAGATTTGTAATCTCTATAAAATTAATCGTTCATTGCTTTTGCTATAGTTTCAGGTAAAAAGTTTATTTTGAATGAAGATATTTTATAACAAAAATGTGACAAATTATTATAATTTGTTTCAGATGTGGGATTTAACCTCTGTTTTATTTTTCATTAAACAATAACTTGATAGCACTGGAGCTGTGTTGTGTTGTGTAGTGACAGTTTAAACTTACTTTTCCATTTTGCGTTCCATTTGGATGAGGTTACCGAGGCGGCTCAGCATGTCCATGATCTCTTCAGGCTCGTATTGCAGATCTTCGCGGAAGTAATTGCTTGGACTGGAAATATTTATAATTGAATTATTAGTTAGTATTATACCTACATATTACTTACTGAATATTAAAACGTGTTAGCCCAAAGATTCTCTTTCATTCTTACGTTAATTACTATTTGATATTTTTCCCGTGAATAATTACTTCTGTGAGCTTGTTATATATACATAAATGCTTGGTTGCTCGTGAATGAAGATGTGTTTATTTTCGGATCTTAAAGTGCAGTATATATTTCGCTTCGAATGAAAACTTTTGTGTTGTTAGAGAAAATGGCACATTTGCAAACGTTGCAGATATATTCATCACCATGAATAAATGTATATTTGTGTTTACGTTTATATTTATATCATCATCATCAATCATCAGCACGGGCTTCCTCTCATTTGAGAGCGATTATAATAATAATCCAATATAGCCTATATTGGATTATACGATATTGGTGGATATAGTCTACTACGATAGTGCGGGATGGCATACTTCACATGTCATCGAGAAATCTCTCAAGCATGCAGGTTTCTTCACAATATTTTCCTTCACCGTCTGAGCATGTGATAAATAAATAAAAAATAAATAAATATCTCTGGACATTATGACACAGCGACCACTAGTTCCGTGGTAAGCAACGAGGCTTGTGTTACGGATACTAGAAGGTTGATATACTACATATATACTTTTTTTTGTAAATACATGCATATTTGTCATACATAAATACATCGGTGACTCAGATACAAATGTTTATGCTCATCGCACAAATATTTGTCCCTACTGGGATTCGAACCCGGGACCCTAGCACAGAAGGCAGCGTTAACTACCGCTGGGCTAATCGGGTCGTCTAATAAATACGCACATACTGTGGTGCCTTGGGTTTGAACTCGAGACCTTTGACATCTCAGTCCACTGGTCACACCGGTAAGCTACCACAGCTCAGTATATTTGTGTATCTATGTGTGAACACGTGTATGGTTCTATGGGGTTCGAACTGTATATTATACCACTACCTGGGGTAGGCAGAGGCGGGCACGATGAGAAGCAGAGCGATGAGCACGCAGCTCGCTAGCAGACAGCTTGCTCGCACCATCCTGGAACAAGGAATTATAAAGGGTGTGAGCAGAACAGATATAAACACATTCAACCTACAGTCGAACACTCTAGAAAGACGTCATTGACAGAATACCTACACGTTTAAAAATTTTTTTTTAATAATAATTAAATTATTATTGACACCAGTTATTTTAAATTCAATTCGGTGTTCGCTTAGCGGAATATTGCAGATTTTTTTAATTTGTGTCTATCCTATGGGGTGAGCTAATATTATATTTTCTATAAGTCAGAATTTTATTATATTTAATTATATGTGTCCTATTTATTTTGGGCTTGGAGAGTTATTGCATTTATACAATAATTACACGTTTTATGTTCTCATATCATCAAAATTGTACCTACACGGCAAAATAAGTTCCCTGTAATTCCCTTCAATATTATGTCCGAGTAATCCTAAAAAATGAGACACAACAATTATGTTTTACATAATACAATTATTGCCATCCTAAATAAACCTTTTAATAAACTTTGAATGGTGTTCGAAAAAAGAAAGGACAATTTTAACGAAATAACTGTCAATATTGATATTTAAACGAAAACATTTAAATTTTCGAATGGGATGAAATGTGTCGCATTTTATTCATAAAAGGTTTCCGTGATAAGTGGAAACTGTGCAATTTGTTGGAACAAAATTTCGACCCATATATTTTCACTCTTTAAAGATGCTCTTTTTAGGTCATATGACATCATAATTCCTGTCTAATTAATGGTAATACATAATTATATAAATGTATATTATATGTATGTATTTACAAAAAATATATATATCTTATAAACTATCTAATATACATAATATAAAGCTAATTTAAAGCTTATTGCTTCGAATAAGTGGGAGCTGTGTAATAATATCAGAAAATACTTTTATAATAAGTAAAACCTTTTTCAGTTGCCATTAATTATTAAAATAAAACCGTAGGGTAAATAAGCGACAGTTCCAGGTAGAATTAATAGAATAAAAATAAAATTTGTCGTATAAAGAGGGATTTTCTCGTAATAATGCTAATTAATTTATTTAAGGGATTTACTGGCTAATAGGCTATCACTTTAATTAAAAAATATTTAAATGTATTATAATCCACATATATTATATACTGTATAAAATATACATATAGGTATGCGGTTCCAAAAAGAAAACAAGAAATGTTGAAAAAAAATAGTTTTATTATGTGCCCACACATTTTTGAACCTTTTTTTTGCGTATTAGACGAAATTATAAAATTCTTGACATTAATAACTTAGAATTTTTGTTACCCACCACTTAAAATGTCGGATCCCGAGATTTTAAATTGTGTTTTTGGGATTTCATTAAAATATAATAAAATATTTTAGAACCTTCTTACCGCTTAGGACTACTTTCTTAAAATTAACCGCAACCTTATCATAGATTAACAACTCAACGATCATTTTGTTAGCAAAATATCAACAATTAAAAAAAATACAGATAAAACTCCAGAATTAACCTTTAAAAAGTCCTTTAATTGAAACACAATTAATGTTTTTCATCAATCAATCCATCATCGTCAACCCATTAACTATTCGCGCAACTGTCATTTTATTTTGAAAGGTAATAGGCTATAGTCCACCTCACTAGCCTAGTGTGAGATAGCATATTTTACACCCCATCGAGAAAATCTCTCAGGCACGCAGGTTTCCTCTTTTCTTTCACCGTTTGGGCTTTCGGAGAGAAATCTCGTTTTGCCATATGATTATACTAACCAAACTCTTGCTTATCTTAATGCAATTCATAAAACAAAACTGTATAAATAAAATTATATAATAATGATAATATAAATATTTTAAATGGTCCCAATATGCGGTGAGTAAATGAGAAATTGCAATATTCCATGCCATTTAACAGTACACATACCTTATCAAAAGGTCTTACAAACGGTATAGTACAAACTAGACTCCATTCAAGTTTAGCATTTATAGTAGTTCAGTATTCATATGAAAGATTGTTGCGTTGCACTTAACGGCTCTCAGTCTCACCTAGATTTCCAACCGCAGCTTACAATCGGATTTCAGTAGGAGGTTTGTCCCGCCAATCGCTCGTTTAAGGCACCATTTAGTTCAGATACGCGATAGGGCAAGCAACTTAGAATAAATTGTTTGCCATTTCTCGAGATTCGTTGTTTTTTTCTGTTTTCGTTCATTTATATTGTGGTCTTGTATCTGTATTTTATCTTTTAATGATTTAAGTGCAATATTTTTGGATTGCTTTTGTTATGTTTCTAGGTTATCTATTTTTATCATCAACCCATTTACTGTCCCACTGCTGGGCACGGATCTCCTCTTATTTGTGAGGGAAAATTTTCCTCCGATATTTTCCTTCACCGTTTGAACATGTGATAAGTGATATGCACGTTACTTCGAAAAGAATTCATTTTCATATTAAGAAAATGGTAAATACATACCATTAGGGCACAGCAATTACTTAAAATTAAATTAAATTATTCATATAAAATTAAAGTAAAATTTTCATAACCAAACTAATTAATGTTATCGGTAGCCTTGAAACTGAGTAACGAAATCTTTGACTTAACCGTCCGCCAATCAGACCATTTGGGAATCACATCTTCATTCCAATCTATTTTACTAAAGATTATCTCATGTGTTTATCTTATATAAATTAATATAAATCAAGATAATGCTGAAAATTGCCACAGTCTATTATCGCATAATTTTTCATCGTTTGTTAAATGAAATCACTTGTCACTAGGTCATTAGTCTCCTTATTCTTGTTTGACAAATTACTTACGTTACAAGCAAAATTATTCAAATTGTTCGTCTAGTCCCACAAGTTACTCTGTCCATTGTACCTACTCGCCTACCAACTTTATAACTACATTAGCATCTTGAATAAGCTCTTGCTGCATCAGCCGGCATAATTTCCTTAAGCAATGGTTTCACATGCTTGCCATCCATGCTATTGTGGCTTGGACATTATACTGCTTCGACCGCATCCCATTAATAGGCTAATTCGGTTAGTATACAGTAATAGCCTGTTCAAAGATATCTAGAAGTTAATGGAGCTTGATGGAACTGTTCAATGTTCATACTTACTACATATTTTTTATTATAGGAGTTTGGGTTTTGGTTTAAATGTGAGATTGCATAATATCTACATATATGGTAGACAATTAATTGACTATCATATATGTAGATGGTACTGCCGTTGTAAAAATATGTGCAATGAAGTAGTTGGGAAAAAACTGTGGATAAAGTATTTGAAACTACTTATAGAAACAATATGTAATTGATAGTTCGTTTGTTTGTCTTATATCGAAGGATAACGAAACCAATAAATAATTGGACGAATAATGCTTATGTACCACATCATTATCCTGATAATGTTTTATTTTTTTAACTTTTATTCTTTACTCTTTTACATCCGATTAGCGAATATAAGCTTTATTATTATTATTAGTCTAGATTAATATATCTGTATCCCAAATGATATTATCCGAATTTCCCATAGCATATTATTCAGCTTACTAGATTCTGTTCATTAAATGGGTTCTCGTATAATTTAGGAAACAACAACAGTTCCACAAGGGAGTTCTAAGCGATTGTCTGCTTCGTTTGGTTTGCGTGTTCAAATAATTGAATGCCTATCTGTGATATTGTAAATCTATCAATACGGGCATATAAATGGTTCCATTAAATACACAATTTATTTATTGTACATATAACCGTATATGATTCAGGTATACATGTTCATCATCATCACACCAATATTTTCTGGTTGAACCCAAAAGCCGCGCCAATCAAAACATATATTGAAATATTTGATGTAGGTGAATGGGGTCTACCTGCCGGGGCTGTGGTGCACGTTTCACGAATCCCATGGCCCCGGCAATAGGGCTGGTGGCATTGACTGGTGCGGTTGCGACATTGGGCGGAGTCCGACACACCCCGTCGCCTCCCCAGGCGGCGGGATGGCCCGTAAAGGATTTTTCTTCTTTTAAATAAGGTATGGTTTCTAGGGTATCTAATCACTTTTAAGTAACATATATACAACTGTTTCATTGAAATGAGTAGTGCACACTACATGTAAAAATTTACATACAAAACGCCTCACTCTCAGAGCTACAACTTTTAATTAATTCAACACTTGAGAAAGGTACTGCAAACATTTTACAGGCGGACCGTTGACCCAGTTCGTATCCGATTTCTTTAAAAGTTTTCTATAAGAATCGACATGTTGATGCAAAGCTTTTTATACATTTTTATAGGATAATGGGAATTTAATTCTGCTTGTCTGGTTTAATTAATTGCTTACTTAGCACTCATCAAGCTCTGCTGTCATTTGAGATATATAAATTGAGGGATTTAATGAGATTAGGCGGAAAATTCTTTCGAGTTTTTTTTTTCAAGCACTCTCTCATTTCTAGTATCAAATAATTTATCCACAATTTTAGCATGATGTGCATAAATACGCACATAACTTCTAATAATCTGTGGTCCTTGCTTTTAGATCAAACTCGAGGCCTTTTACTATTAAGTCCACTGGCCACATCACTACATACATGTACTTATGTAGCTCGTCATTTAAATTAATCTAAACCTAACCAAAAAGTTTTCCTTGACACATAATATTCATCAGCAATAATAGTTAAGACAATTGACACTTGATTACACATCCCTATTCGCGAGAATTCAAGCGAAACCCTTATCAATTTTACTAAAACTATACCCATAATTTGTTAATTGAATGTTCATTAAATTAACATTCATTTGATTGTGGAGCACATGTTCTTAATAGACGCATGGTAATATCATACGACAAAATTATGTATTGTATGAAGTAAATTGAGTTCCATTTCTGTCAAGGAATAATAGAAAAATATAATATTATAATGAACATTGTAAATTTAGGTATATTTGTATATTCTGATGATCATTATGTTCGGGGTTTCGATGTAGTCCAAAGGGTTAAACTTTAAGAGTTACATAATAAGCCTGTCGTTGTTGTCGTTGTATCAATTTATGCGTTATTTGGTACTGACAAAGTTGAACTTTGAATGAGAGACTTCGAAACTCTTGAACTAATAACATCCATACTTTATAATATTCTATAAGTAAAAGTGTGTTTGTCTGTCTGTTATCTCTTCACACCCGGGCACGGAGATAGGATTTTTGTTCCGGAAATTAACTTTAAAAAAACGAATAGGGGATTTGATATTTGTATACAGAATAGATTATTATTTATGAGGGTAAGAAATAAAAAAATAGATTGATGAAAAAGGGAACTGGATAAAATTACTAATTCAAAATTTAGTTATCTTTATATTTCAATGTTGTTTATGAAATGTATGTGAAGTAGTCTTATTAACTTAATATTTAAATAATTTTGACTATGTATTATCGAAATTAAGGTACACTTTAGTTCTGTACAATCTAACGAATTTGGAACTTATGTCAACATTGTAACAGTAATCTCGTAACCTACAGCATTATCGTGTTAAGTCGATCGAGCGGAATGTTGACAAAGCCCTCTCGATGTAGTAATTAGAGGACGATTTCATTAGGACAAGGTGTAACATGTAACAGATTTATCCAATTCATAAGTACAGTGTAAACTATCCTGATTGAAACATAGAAAGCATATGTAACAATTGGTTTGAAGTCTGTTTACATACATTATTTATGCATGCTCAGATGTTTTGAACCTTATTTATTAAATGAATAGGGTTGAAATAAGCTAGCGCAAAAGGTTGCATGGTAATACGTTTTATCCAACGTCGAAGAAAACTGTGAAGAAGAATTATTTAAAGTTTATCGCTTTTGCAATAAGTTGAAACACTAGCAATAGTTTTATATGTAAGTACCATTTCTTTTATCATGAGATATGAAAGAGTAAATATATAGGTACATAGGTGTCTGATTTAGTCATAAAAGCCAATGGGTAGGTTGTCAGTTTGTCAAATCGATATCTCTCCACCTATAATTTATTAAGTTTGAAAAACTCAGCCAATATCGTATTATTAGAATAAAAAAATAATCAGAAGACAATGCAACAAAATGATTAATCCATTTTTGAAATATAAATTCCTTTAAACACGCATAAATAAATTTTACGTAGCGGTTCATTTTTTCAAATTTCAATTTCAAAAGGGAACTCGTCCTTTACAAATTGAAATTTGGAAAAAATCTCACGTAACACACTCATTTACACTAACTTGTTTATAACGCACGATACTGCTTTGTGTGTAAATGTGAAAATATATTATTATTGTTATAAACAATTTATAATTTTACTTTTTAAACATCCTTTGTTTTTTTACCTTCTGTTCATATATATTACTATATTTATCTATCGACATATCTTTTCATTCAGATGGTGAAGCATTTGAGGGTGCTCTATAATATAATTATTTTCAGCAGCGTTGCCAATTCGCAGGTATTTTCTTAACGATACAGACGGCTGTCTTAACTATTTGCAATCAAGTCATGCGGAAAAGCTACCTAAAGCTTGAAAATCTAAAATGTAATTCGAAATTACGAGTTCATTCCTACTGAAGCGTAGTACAAAATTTCTTATCCAACCAAAAGACTAAACGGTGAAACGATTAAATAATTTCTGGTAGAAAAAAATTGTCCGATATTAAAGACGATTGAAATCAGTGACATAGTTGAAACACTTGAATGCGTACTTACGTCGTTGTACTGAATATATTACTCAAAGTGATCATACCAAACTAATTTCATTTATTAGTATGTAATGTGTTCAGAGTGTCTCATTTGATGTAGTCATGGGGTTATGTGAGTTCTAGTGTTGGATGTATTTTGAATTTTGTGATTTATATAATTTTGGTTATTGATTCATAGGACAACTCTAAACTCTCTTTAATTTCCCCAAAAAATAATATTCAATTAATGACTTTATTTTCTTCTACTCTGTTAACAAGATTGATTTTGTTAATATTGATGGATAACTCCACTTTATCAAAGGATTAACATCATAGGTACTAATCTTCTAATCTATCAACATGGGTACATTCAACATAAATTATCTGCAAAAATAATCACAGAGCAGCTGATATTAACAAAACATAAGAAAACAGGCAAAATTGGATTTAATTTCTAGGTATTTACGAACGGTTTTACACTAGAACATTTAAACGCAGACCTTTGTCGCTGTCACCTTGGAACATCTTACCTTTAAACTTGTGAAATGACAACATTGTACGTATACTCCCAACGTATTTCAATGTAACTGTTTCAACGCTCAAAGTCTCATCGTGTTGGGCTAGCCTGAAGCGAAAAATTCCACGCTCGTTAGCTGGCGTAAGCCTTTCCTGTATATTGTGTTGTCTGCCTTCGTTTGCACCTGTGTATTCGAGCCTAGATTCTAAACGAATATTCATAGAGTACAGAACTGTTGGATCGGATTTTGTTTCTACTCGCCGAGATTTTAATTCTTATCAATCGAATTATGAATATCTTTTTTGTTTTCGAAATATGGCCCAGAAAAAATGTACCATAAACTTTTAAGGTGGCTCTATTTTTATGTAAGCGTAAAGTTTATTTCACGTGGCTTAAGGTTTAAATTGCCAAAGCGACTATTAATTTTGACATAATATAGTCAAATTATATTATCATAATCGGATCTTGTTCCTTACATATCCGTTAATGGAAATATCGAATAGGTTTACATAATATACTCAAGATGAGAAAATGTATTACCATCTTCGTAATAAAATCACAAAAATATAACCATATTACGTATAATTTAAAACATAATATCAACTTATAAAATCGTGTGTCCTGACTGACTTCAAAGTAAATTTCTGACTATAACTACAAAGCTGAAAAAATTTAAGCGTCTGCCAGAATTCCGTCCCGTCGAGCGAAGTCGCCGCGGGCCACTAATAATACCTATTTAATATATAATTGAAACTGTGGAACTATTGAAACAAGGAATCCCCAGTTGAGAGTAAATAAAAGCGTCACTTTTCAAAGTTCTATCATAACTCTTTAAGCCCTTTGTGGGAGTTTGTGTAAGACTGTCGCTTTGAACAGCCCCAGAAAGTATTGAAAACTGCCTTTATAATAATTGAGTGTAATAATTGATATACACGTTGCATTTAAGAAAAAGTTTAACTTTACTAGGCTTTGATTATTTATTAGCTAGTTTATGAGGCATAATTATAATGTTAAAAAAAAATTGTATTTGTGGTGGCTTTAATTTGATAATATTATTAAAGTTTATGGATTATATCCAGCAGTGAACGTCCTCTAGCTGACATGATGATGATGAAGATTAAATGTTCAACATATTACAGACACTAAAAGGTAAAAAATAAAATTAAAAACTGCGTTTGAATAAAACCAACTTCAAAAACTAAAAAGCAAAAAATAACTTCAGTTTATGCATAAGCATTATTATCTATATAGGTACTCTTCACTTAGTAGTGCGAGGTAGTAGCAATTACAGTAAATAAAATTTAGGTGTGAGATTAAAGTTCCAAATTTCCGGATGATTGTGTAATTAATAATTTAACTTTATGTTCATTTTAAGTATTATTTATGAGGTTCCTTCCCTTTACTGCCTACAAAATTACATACCAAGTTCTAGAGATTTCGCGTTGTGAGCAACTGTTGCTTGAGTTATTGTCTCATTTAATTAAGATATTGTTGTCTTTTGAATTTATTATAATAATCTTAAAATACAATAGAATGAATTATTTTAATGATTATAATTTATTAGAGTGTAATATTTCTCTTTGTTAAAGTAAAGTTTGCTCCGTTAAGTAACATCGTTTTATAGAATAGTAAGTGAAATAATAAAACGAATAGTCGGTACCTACGTATATTTTCCAGTATCAATAATCCTGAGTATGATATATCCCGGTTTTGTAGCAAAAGTTAAGCTCAAACTTTACTAATTTTGATTTATCGCGAAAGAGAACTTCGTAGCGTATTAACCTTCAGAGATTAACTTCAGAATTAGTATTCAGAGAATAGATGTTAAAGAGCGTGGAAATCTGGATCGATTAAATAGCGGATGTGCTACAAATTAATCGATTAATCGATAGATACCTAATGAAGAATCGAAAAGTGAATCGAGAGCTCGTTCAAACATATAGCGTCACTATGTCATAAGTTGCATATGAATAAGGTTTTACCGACATTTTGGATTACGTACGATTATCATTTGACACACCTCAATGACGCAAAACATTGTCATTTTGTACGCGGATATTATATAACATAAGTACGTACTTACGGTGAGTTCAGGTTGAATAAAAATTGAATGAACATGGTTTATCAATCGAATTTTGAGTACCTTCTAAATAAGGGTTACAATTGGATAATATCTGTTTTTAGATATATAATGAACGTCTGGCTCGCCAAGTTATCCAAAAACTGCGAGTGGCTTAGTCATTTCCAAATTTTAGCTTCCATGATTAAACTATTTTGGCTCTGCTTTCAAAAATTAGTTAATCAGGACAGGGAAGATAGATGAAAGTTATAAAACTTTTTTTAAATGTTTTCTATAGGTGATATTAGCTTTAATTTTATTAAGTCATTTATCTAAAATTATGGAATTCAACAGATCTCTTCAACGAGCAGTAATCATAAATGGTTATTCATAAAATTGCTTACAACGTCGACCTTATGCTATAAATTCTGGAATGTCTGTTTTATACCATTCCCAGAACGATTTGGCTCCGTAATGAATCCTTTAATATTGTTGTTTATTGTCTACGATTTTGCGCGTTACAGCGTCGAGCATAATAAATTTGCCTGAACAATTTTTAATTGTAATTTTTAGGATGAGTTTTGAAATTTGATTTGGTTTTTGTTTTTTAGTGTCGTTCTTCCTTCCCTTGGGTATTGTAATGCATGACAGGTGATTTGTTCAAGATGAGAAATAATTCATTTCACAGCTAAATTTTTAGTGTTTTTTTGCTGTTTTTTTATGATAGCGTTTTATAAAGTCAATGCATACCTATAACAAAAGTCAGTTTGGATGTACTTTATAAACACTTTTTTAATTTAGTTAGTTTATGTTTTGGAGACCAAAGAAACCGTACCTATTCGGTACACCAAATTCAAATACAGTTTTTTTTTACTATATTATAGTGCGCTAAATAATAACTTTCAGTACTCAATTTGTAGGCCTATAAGAAAGCTCAATTTTACTACGTGATGAGAAGATAGAAGCCGGATCACTGACGAGGCCTCGAGAATCACCAAAGTTACGTGGCAGTGGACAGTTTTCGAGCGGCAACCACCTACCGGGAGAGGCAATATGGGTAAATCAACGAAGTGGCCCAACGATATGGTAAATGTCGCTAGATTCCGCTTGATGCAGTTGGTGGAGGAACAATTGTAGTGCCAATCCAAAGGACTATTTTCAGTAACGTACGTCTTTCGGCTGAAATGCGGCACAATTTGTAGGATCCAATACGACAATAAGCACTACAATATTAACAATTTAGGTGGTGTACAAACAGCTTATTGACAACCAATTGTGACATTAAATATAGATTAATTAGATAAATCAGCTATCTAATCACAAACCGATATTTGCTCAGTACCCGTAACGCTAAAGGTTACGGAAAATATACATATCGATTTATAGGGAGGCATAGTGGGATAACGTGACACAATGATCTGTGTTCGGATAACTATACCTCTTTGTTGGATTTCGACAAATTGGGCGCCGGTAATAGTATCTTTTGTAGAAATAAATTGTGATTGAATACTCCTTACTGTTAAAACATATTTTTTTAATATTAACTTACGAACTGGCTAGAAGCTATGATATGATAAAAAGTTATAATATGATAGGATCTTAGGTATATTTTTGCGGGCATCGAGTTGTTTGAGATTTGGGATAGTTAAATTTTTTTAGGTCCTAATTATTTTTGTATTTTGATGACCGTAGTACTTAGTATTAATTAAACATGAATGGAAATCAGAAAATAAGATTACACATAATACACTCAAAGGCAACACACTCTCGATATTGTTTCCGTCTCTAAAATAGTCAAATTCATTTATAAAAAGAATTGTGAAGATTTTTTTTCTCTAGCTAGACTACCAAAATTATGATAAAAGTATAACGATTTTGCAGAACATTATATTTAGCTATAATAAATGTATTTCGATTGACAAAATCTACCTATTATTTTTCCATTTGTTTCTACACTCGTGTCAAGTTACGCTATCTACGCTACGAGACATTATTCTGACACCATTGTGCAATCCGATGTAGTCTTTATCGATGTTCACTTTTTTTTTCTTTATGTCAAAAAATAAAAAATAAATTAAAGTGAAAGTTGGATTGTGTTCCTGGCTTATGGTTTAAATATTAAGATACCAAAGTTAAGTACATTTCAAAATTGGAATTGAATTCTGTAAACACATCATTTATTATTTATTTTGTTAATAAAAATGTTAAGTTGGTTTGTGTGGGTTTCAAAAACTCAAAAAGTTCTGCACTGATTTAGCTCAAATTATAACTCGGTATACAACCCGCTATAAACATTGTGTTTATATTTAACCGCAATGTGCCACACCGTGGTTGCCTAGTGGTGAGACTAGTGGACTGAGATCTCAAAGGTCTTGAGTTCAAAACTTCAAACCCAAAGCTCGCATCACTGACTTTTCGGAAGTTTTGTGCGTATTTATCACATGCTCAAACGGTGAAGGAAAACATCGTGAGGAAACCTGCATGCTTGAGAAATTTTCTCGATGGTATGTGAAGTCTGCCAACCGACAATAGGCTAGCGTGGTAGATTATAGCCTAGTCCCTCTCAAATGAGAGGAGACCAGTGCCCAGCAGTGGGACAATAATGGGTTGATGATGATGATGATGTGTCACACCGAAGTGTGGCAAGGTACATACCTACTACTATTTAATCAAAATTATAAAGGTTACTATATAAAATTATATAGTAACCATCCTCCATGGTTAGTTTTCTTCTTTTACAAATGTATTTACAATAAAAACATATCGAACACTCTCTATAAACGCCTGGAAAATCTCTCAAAGTTGAATTCCTCATTATAAACGTAATTTTCATTTGCTTTTGTTGTTTTCAATTTGCGAATTGAAAATGAATTTCAAATTGTAAGGAAATAATGAGATGTGTTGATAAAACACTGATGTTTGATTATGAAATCTAATATCTGGATATAGCAAGGAAAATTTAGATGACTATGATCTGATGGACATTATACAGAAACCTGCAAACTAGCCTGAAATATTTTCTTGAAGTAGGCATTTGAAGTCTATCCATAGCAGATGGGCAGTTTATGGGTTGATTTTATCGAACTAAAACCATCTATGATAATCGTTTATTTCAGGCATGAGCACCCATAAAATTGAAATTGAAATTTATTAAAAACAAAACAAACAAAACGAAGTATATACAGGGATACATGTTATATAGCGCCATCTCTTTTCTACAAGTTCACATCATAATCGAATATCGTTGTTGTTGAAATCCATTGAAATGTTTCACCATTTACTAGTATTTCACGATGAAAAGCACGTCCAACCGATTTTTTAAATTCGACCCAATTTTCTGGTTCGACAAAAACGTACCCACTCCAACGCTGTTACTTCCTATTTTCACAGAAATTTGAAAGTTCTATCACAACCGTGGTCTATTGAAGATTGGCTATTGAAGACTATATTGGATTTTAGTCCAATTTTTGAACAAATAACTATCTGCTTTGAAAGCGCCGGAAAGAAAAGTTCACGTACTAAGAGGGGGTTTTTATCTGGAGGCACGTTACCTTTTGAATCCTATTGAACTTTCATCATTTTGTTGATAAGAAGAATTATGATTAACTATATTTGCTACAATAAGAGTTAAATTCCATAACACTGACAACATACACCACCTACGTCCTCTTAATGCCCATTTACAAAGAAACTAGTGGAAGGGTTTAAAACGTATTCAGTATTACTTACTTCATACTGTATTACCGTGCGTAGTGTGTGTCGTTAAAAATTGATCTGTAAACAAATGTCTATGTAAACGAGGACTTAAATCAAAGTAAGAAACCTGTGCCTGCAGGTTTTTTACTGTCATTTGTGAAAATTATTTTCTATAAAAATATAGGCAGTGAAGTATTGTTTGTTTTAGTTTCGTGCTATAGCAGTGATAATAACCTGTCGTAGTATGACAGATGAGTTCCGTATGTGTTCGGTGTGTCAAATATGTGACTGATTGTGTGAATGTCTGGACTTGACACTGATTCCGAGAATTGATGTGTAGAAAGATTGTTTAGCCATAATTTTCTATTTGATTTAGTGGTATAATGATGTGGCCAGAAAGTCGAAATTCGATTGTAATTTATCTTATTAGTTTCTAAAATATCTCTATGTCAAGTATCACATTATTATGAGCACGCGCTATGATTGAAAAGTCGTTAACGTTTTACTCTTCACGTATTACCCGATTAGTCAGGTTCAGACTTTGACCTACATCGTCAAGCTCAACTATAAACAAAAATGTTTGGACTAGTTCTTAAGATAATGTTACACATGACTTGTAAAAGTGTCTTTAAAAGATCTATTTGCAGAAATAAATAATCTATCTATCTATCTAGTCCAGCGGTAGTTAACGCTGCCTTCTGTGCTAAGGGTCCTGGGTTCGAATCCCGGTAGGAACAAATGTTTGTGTGTGTTGTTTAACGGTAGAATCCAATTTTGTAACTGCTCAATTTCAGAAACCAAACCCATATTACGATTTGGTATAAACCGCTGAAAAATACCTACTCTACCAATCCGCAGGCATTTGAATGAAGAATTATATGAGTAGATTAAAAATCCAATTAAATTGATTGGAGTAAAACAAAATTGTTCAATCAAACAGAAATAATACTATTTTCGGATCGAAAATAAAATAAATTCGCCTGTATCGTGTTCCATTTCATTCTTTACAATTTAAAGTAGCTATAAAATTCATCGCTCGGTTGGTTTCCTTGTGATCGTTAATTTTACCGCTTTTCAATCGAAAACATTTAGTCTGTAGTTTCAAGAAAATGTTTTAATGAAAAAAAGAATCTTAGATTTTCTTAGATCTTAAATCTACGAGTATTTTAACAAACTGAAAGAAATGGTTATATGATTTTTTTGTATCCTATACATGTAGTAACTTACATTAAATATCAAGAACCTATAATAATAATTATATTAGGTAAATATTCGCCAATAGTATTGCTGTGTATTGTTGATTGAACCCACAATAAATGACGCAAAAGAATCGCTCAGCCACTTCAACAATCAAGTTGTCGATAAAGATAGACTCGATTAATGACAATAAAATCGCCACTGTTATATTAATACTACACAGAAACTAAATCTAGAAACACCTAAATCATCTCATCATATATCTGTGTACCGAACAGATATTTATCCACGCGGGAAACTAACCCGTAACATTATATAACATATCAAAAATTTCACTCCCCTATTTTTATAATTTTCACTTGGTACGTTTTACTTGAGTTGCCCCTACAATAATTATTTGGCTTTGTTCCCGGTGACCACAAAGGCGAGAGATAGACCTGTCCTTAACAACTAGGTTAGTGAGGACATTCTTTTGTGACGTCAACGGACTATTCATACTAATATTATAAACCCGAAAATATGTCTGTGTATGTCTGTTACCTCTTTACGCTTTAACCACTCGACTGATTTAGGTAAAATTTGGTATGGAGATCGTTTGAGGCCTGGGGAAGGACGTAGGATAGTTTTGTCCCGGAATGTTCGTTGATTCACGTTGATTTCTTAATACAGATATTAAATAAAGAAGCAGATTTATGAAAAATAAGACCGTAAAAAATTACTAATTCTATGACAAAGTCACGGGCAAGAGCTAGTCGAAAATAATTCAGCGTTGAAATTATCCTATTCTTGTGTACGCACTAATTTGTATAGCCTGTAATTTGTAATCTATGATAATTATTTTATCTGTGGAGCAATTTCGTGTTTGCTTTTTTTATTCAGTTTTGGAATAACTCTCTCGTTTTGATTTGTTTCATAGAAAATTCCATGGAATCCCTATTCCATGGAATTTTCTATGAAATAAACAAATCCAAACCCCCTGGTTTGGAGCTGCAGAGATTTTCCCCACTATCAAAAGGACATCAAGCTATTTAGTCCTGCTTTTAACTACTAAACTAATGAGCCACGAGACAGAAAACATTCGCATCAGATCAATAGTAAACAAGTACTCAAAATGTACCCTAAACAGGCTAACGATTAAATTCTACAAAGTTCTTTGGATAATAACCGACAAGTAGGCGGCTACGATCCTTCGTAATTTAATAAACCATATCACTTGAACGATTTAACCGTACCTACATACTTGCCAACTTGCTAATAGCTTTACTGCTGTAAGTCATTATAAGTTTACCATTGTTCATATACGTATAGGGAGCATTAGGTATTTAAATAATGGCACTTAAAATATGGAATAATGAGGCTATTTTCGTACCTTTGTTAGACAGAGTGATATATTATGGTGATAGCCTGGTGGTGTGACCAATGGACTGACATGTCAAAGGTCTCGAGTTCAAACCCGGGCACGCACCACTGACTTTTCGGAAGTTATGTGCGTATTTATCACATGCTCAAACGGTGAAGGAAAACATCGTGAGGAAACCTGCATGCTTGAGAGATTTCTCGATGGCACGTGAAGTCTACCAACCCGCAGTAGGCTAGCATGGTCTCTCTCAAATGAGAGGAGACCCGTGCTTAGCAGAGGGACATTAACGGATTGATGATGATGATGATCTATTAATCCATCAAATAGCCGACATTTTACAGAAATAAAAATCTCTTCTAAAAAAGACTACCTTTATAATTATATTTCCTTGAACTCGAGGAATCCAAGATACCTTACTGAAAAACTTTCATACGCAACAAAACCGGGACCAAGACAAGCATTTTAAAAATAACTTACTTCGGAATCGTATAATAATTTAGTTACAGTTGGTGGAATGAAAAAAGTTAAGTTAATTGAAACTAAGTTTGGGTTCAATCGCAGTCGGGTGAAATGCAAAGTAAGAACAAGTCACTTGGAACTTAACCCATGAAAGAGTTTCGTAGTAGGGGAAATAAGTTAAATTTAGTTAAAGTTAAAGACTATTTATCCTTAATAGATAATCTAATTACTATTATCCATTTTTTCAACAATAGTGTTAAAATGTTTTGATTTTCGGTTTCGAGTGCATGAAAACTCTTTTCAGTATTGTACTCAACCTTGTAATCAATTGTTTCTTTATTTTATAGAAATACTGTTCCCGATATTGGCTATTTGTCAAGCTGACAGCAGATGTCCAAATTATATGAACTGAATATTCATAAAATATAGAAATAATTAACAGTTACATAGTATCTACCTAACAAAATAAGGATATAATTATTCTTTCATAGAGCCAGCTAGAAACTAAACATAGACTAAAATAATATGCATGGCAACATAAGAATACGAATCAATTAATCATACCCAAGTAAATGAATTAGACATTCCAAATTTAAAAATACTAGCTTGCCTTTTTTCCCTTACTACCCAAAATAATTTTAAAATTCGAATCTTAAAAAAAGTAACGAACATACATGGTTTGCAACTGTCGGTCGCATCGCAGTGAAAACTCCTTTCAAAATATTTTCTCGTTCTCTTTGAGCCGACATAATGAGGTTTGCATACAAAATGCACGCGAGCATAACGCGATTAAAACTTTGAGTGCATCCCACAATGCAAATTGAGCAGAGACTTAACATCTCATGAAAATGATAATGATAGGAGTATCTATGTAAAGTCCGAGAGCAACTTAATAAAGTTTTATACAAGCTGCGTTGAAATTAGACACTTATTCCCTTATGTCGGTAGTGTTTAGAAAGTTTTTAAATGGAAACCTACACATTACGCAAAAAGCCATCGCATTTGCCTAGTTCTCTCTATGAAATTTATTATATTATACAAGCGTTTAGTCTCGGTTTTTTTTTCTACATTTTGTTAGAGACAGTAGTCGCCAAAAGGTCTACGTTCAATTATTTTATTAGGTATATTATTGGTACCTAATACCTACTAAAAACGGTTGATAATTAGGGGAGAAAATGTTACTAAATTGTATTGTTTATAACAATTTATTATGTATATTTAGAATAATAAATATATATCTGATACTGTAGGGTTGTTAATTGTACCTACTTCAGTCCAAATTGGCCATATGGATTACAACAGTGAATTAGAAATTAATTTTCATTTATATCATTCATTAAAATTCAATCAACTCACAGCCATTTTACATTTCTTTATGTAATTGTATTTTATTATACTCCTCGGATCCTTTCATACATCCATACATCATTGTATTAAATTAAGGTATAATTATACATATATACAATATTACTAACAGCAGTATTATAAAATAAATCCATCTATTGTTAAATTGCCACAAATATCTGGTGTAACTAAATATGGCACAAAAGCATAACAGCAGGTTAAAAGGAAATAGCTATCGTTGCTGCCATACCGAACCGCCCATAACCCGAAACTTCTAAGTTAACATTAGATTTCGAAACTGTGGAACGCAGAAACTTTCACGAAACGCAAAACGCAGGTAAGAACAATAAAACTGTATCCAAGAATGGTTAAGCAGAGGCGTATACCCACAGTCCACGGAACAATTTGAGGTCCAATGAATTATACGAAAAATTCCAATAACATACATACTGTGTGGGAAATCAATATACATACTTTGATTCAATTTCATGGCATTGAATCGAAAACATACACCCAGCTAACGAGCTTGAGACCACGAGA
The DNA here is from genome assembly GCA_905163465.1 of Craniophora ligustri. Taxonomy (NCBI): domain Eukaryota; kingdom Metazoa; phylum Arthropoda; class Insecta; order Lepidoptera; family Noctuidae; genus Craniophora; species Craniophora ligustri. The sequence continues at coordinate 3,791,384 of LR990963.1, forward strand.
CCAGTGAAACATTTAAGAGGCAAAAATAAATTACTGCCACACACAGGCAGAGAAGGATTTTATGTTATGCCTTATTGACAAATACTTAAACACTACAAAATTTTACGTAACTCCCAAATATATTGTTGTGTTTTACCCCCACCTGCAAAGCTAAAGCAATCAGCCAATTATATCTTTTTGATTAATTTGGGTATCATTATGACACTATAAAGCTTGGACTTACTAAAAGCTGGATTTATTTTATCTTCTTTTGATTAGGTATCATATTAGATCAAAGAAAACTTTTGTGGCACGAGAACAATTTACAGCTGCATGTTGTTAATAAAACAATAAATAGTTTTAAATGGTTTTGAATAAGTTCAAAGAGTTTCAATACAATGAAATCTTGGGTTTCTGTCATTTACGTAAATACTTTCACTCAGCAAGGGTTATCATTGAAGAAAGAGATTTTTTTTTATTGTGATAACGGGGCAAACGGGCAGGTGGCTCATCTGTTGGTAAGTGATCTCCGCCAGTCATGGAATTTGGCAACACTAGAGGACTTGCAAATGCGTTCCCAAACCCTATAGAAAGAAACCGTTAAGATTTCTTAAAATAGGGAATTACTCAACTGACAGCAAACCGAATGCCAATGGCCCTGAATAGTCACCCCCAACGAGCTCTGGTTACCTTACTCACTCGCACAAATATTTGCACAAAACAGTTACAAATATTCACTGCGGTCGTATGTAAGGCGGAAGGTATTCATTATATTAGTCTCTGTTTGAACTTAACACTTTTGAACCCTTACTTAGGTTATGTTGCTAAAAAGCTTTAACTATAATATAGCTTTAACTCCGATAGGCTAAACATGGTACTTTGTGATTTTATTTTCAACCAAAATTGATATCACTATTCACTTTATTAGGGCGACTCGGCAGTCGGCGTGGTCAATCCTGAAGGGATTTCACACATGATATGATTCAATTTACTGTTCCCCGAAATTGCGTTTTTCGGTTCAGTTCAATTTATCCATCACTTTTGTAGTGGCTAGATCTTTTGAAACAAAGTTTAGGGCTACATTTTTCAAATATTTTTCTTTATGAATTCCAACAAATAAATGTCATATTACGCCACCATCTGCTACCCATTAACTCTTTACATTTGAGAAGGATAAAGCTATGACTCGATCACCTAGCGTGATGGACTAGTGTGGATTGGCAGACTTCACATGCCAACAAGAAAATCTCAGGCATGCAGTTTTCCTTTACTGTTTGAGCATGTGATAAATACGCACGTGACTTCGAAAAGGTGCCTCGGTACTATTGATCTCGAGACTTTTAATCCCACAGTGCACTGGTCTCGCCACAAGAGTATGATAGCTTGGCATTCATCACTTTATAAAATCGTTTCGTTTATTTACATTCATATCCATTAAAAAAAAATGCTATAAATTTTAGCTTTCATACTTACACTGTACAAGTAGTACCGAATTAAATTTCACTTGAAAAGTTTTTTCAAGTCTAATCTCTTTTTGAACAATTGTTACGTTCGTGTCTCATCAATCTTCAAGGAAATAAATGTTCAGGTGCAGAAAAAAACATTTCCCAAATGAATTAAATACAGAACCGTGTACGAAAAAAGTTGCCAACTTAAATATTACTTTGAATCGGTAATATGTTCAGCGCTTGACTTGAAAAGTTTCAACAAGTGCTTGGTTAGTTAGTAACTTTTTGATTTAGATCGAATCCACGGAATTCAGTCTAGATTGTTTGATAACTTCCAAAGAATATCTACGCATCTAAACAAAGTATAACAATGTTTTTTTTCATACGTCGTTTTCATTATTTGTTATAAACTAATACATATTTCGTTTTAGGTTGTTCTTGTTTTGTTTGCTAAAAAAATATAGGGAAGAATTGACATTATTTTAATCCCGACTTTTTGGAAACTTAACTGCTGCAAAAATATTTCGTATCATTTATATTTATAATTTTTATGTCTATGTAAATATAAAACCTTATTTGTATTGAAATAATGTGACAGTTGCGGACCTATAACAGATTTCCTTTGGTCCTTTGAAATGGCCACGATTATTTTACTACGGCAAACCAGGTTTGATAAAGTGTTTACAATCAAACGCACCGTATGTGTTCAAATGATTGATTTGGATGTGTCTCTACTAAATAATAGATTATCTCACATAAAACATATATTTTTGGGAAAACGTACCTTGGCTAGAATTGTTTCTAATTTAACATATTAATTATAAAAATATCTAACATCCTTATTAATAAATTGGAATAACAATGTACCTACCTATGAAATAAAAAAATAAAAAATATTATTCTATACATCTTGTCGTTGCTACATTCTATTAAGTTTTTTATCTCTCAGGCACTTTTTCTTGTCATAAACCAACTGTGGTATGTATTTATTGCTAAAGTTAGTAATGATTGATATAGCTTTTCAAGCTAATAATATAAGTTTAGTTAATCTAGTCTATCAAGATTCAATCAGTTAGGTTTATGATGCCATCTCCATTAAATTGGAACTTAGGTACTAATAATCCGAAGATCAACTTATTAATGTTTCTAACAAAATAGTCGTATTAAAACTTTTTATAGTCCACCTTCATTTACTTTAGTAATCCCGTTCTTTATTTCAATTTCTGTTTGACGGAATTTTTTGTTTACAATTTGGGAATATTTTCTACCGAACTGCGGTTTTCGGTTCTAGGTTTATTTAATTGATTTTATATATTATGTATATTGCCTTATTGGTTTACTGGTCGTAGGTCATAAATTAAAACTAAGTATTTAAGTTGTGATTACAGTAAATGAGCGAAGTCTATAGTATTTTTGACAAGTCAAAGTCTCGAAGCTCCGGGTAAAATTTACAAAAAAGTTCTAAATTTCGGCATTAATTAATTAACTTATTTTTTTATATAAATAAAAGCATATCGTTTTTTTTTAGTTTTTTATTTCATTTATCTTAAATTGAAAACGAGTTTGAGATCAAGAGTTTATTATTCATGTTGATCAAATATTTGGAAAGTATTGATCTAGGGCTAAAGGTTTGTACTTGGTATGTTTTAGTAAGCAAAATCACATGCCCAGCATATGCCCAACCCTAATTCCGTTAAGTTGATATCGTCGTAAAAAAATCAAAAAGATTACTCAATATTAGAATGACAATGAAAAAGTTTGTTCCAAAAAGGTTCGCTATGGTCCAATAAACTTATCTCACATAATAAAATACGACACTTCATTATTCCTGTGACTCTATGACTGACAGTTTTTGTTACTGCAAATATCATGCGGGACTCTATAATAACTTTATACGACATTAAATTTACAGTTTGATAAGGGTTGATGAATTTAAATGTCTTATGGGAAAACATTTGTGGCCATATTACCTATTTGATATTTCAGTTTGAAGTTGGTTTAGTAGATGGTCCGTATTTTGTACAACCACACCAGTCAAACAATTGTTTATCTATGTAACGTGTGCTTCTGACAATATCCTGATCTATATACATAGGCAAATCAATGACATTTTCGAGCTGTTTGTTACTAAAAAAATATTCAAATTCTACATATTTTTTTTTTGAATTGTAGTATGCTTTAGGCAAGTGTCACTATTTTAGTATAAATACATTTGGAATTTACAGTAGGTACCTAGTGTAAATCTTTGTGTGTATCGTAAAATGAGGGAAAGTCTTAGATTTCTTTAAAACGGACTCTTAGGACGACTTACATATATTTTTTAATAAAGATGAAGTCGCTTTTAAGTTTGGTCACGTGGACGTGATAAAAGTGTAGAATGTTGCACAGTAACGATGACATTTTATGGTAATGTACTACATTGAAATGTAGATATGTTTAGTAAAACATCTACTGGGTACATAGGTAGGTACTTAAAAAATACGAAAAACAAAATGAGTCTGTCTATTAAAGGTATAAAAAAACTAGTGAATTAGATTATAGATATAGATATGAATGTTCTCAAAAAAATTGAATCCATATTATTTTTAATATTTGTACATTTATGGTAAGCATAATAGAGTACGAGGTAACTCGAAAATGATGATTCAAAGACGTTAGGAACAATTTCTTAAATATTAAAAAAATAGAGAGATATGGGATAGGATTTATTAAAAAAATATCTAAATGATATTATGTTTAAGTTCATATGTTAATTCATACATAGATTTAAATAATAAATATATTTTCATGATAAATATGGGGTACCCTAGATACACCCTTTAGAGATATTTTTGTAAGGAGTACCTGTCACAAAAGTAGAAGAGTATTACTTTTAAAAATTCAGATTTCTCTTAGAATTAATACAAATACAACATTGCTATGTGCATAAGTCTACTTGAAACTGAGTTCAGGAATGAATGTGAGTTCAAATACGATTGTACCCTAATAAATTGTTCGAAGGTAAGACACAAAGTAAACACGTATGTAAGTTTCTTATAGCAAACAGTTTGCAGTTTCTTGCCCAGAATAGTGTGACCCAAAGATTTTGTTTTTGTGCGTAGGTTAAGTTAACTGGTACTTGTGTTGTTGATGTTTATGTAGCTACTAAAATATCGTTTTTTTTGGTCTATAGTTATTTATTTGTAGTATACTTTATTCATTTTCATATAGGTGAATAAAGGACGATGATATAAAACTATTTTTTACGGATTTTTTATCGCGATATATTGATATTCTTAAAACCAATGTTTCGGATCATTTGAAGAACTCATTAGAGTACACAGTACAAAGAATCGGTATTGAGTAATATTGAAAAGCGGTTAAAATCAGTTTCCTTCATTTTTGTGATGTAGATTTTTCATATGCCGATTCATCAGCAGCCCATTTTCTGTCCATCTGCCGGGCACGGATCTCCTTTGAGATAATAATAAGATTTGGCTAGGCTAACTTTAAATAAACTTAAATTAACAATAATTAATAGCGGTTAAATTAAACATAATATAAACTGTTATAAGCCCGGGATTTGTCACAACCATAGTAAAGTAATCCAGCTCAAAAATACGGAAATGTTAATCGAGGTCAGACCAGTGATGGGGGATTTTACCACTTTAGTTTAATATATTAAATGGATATGTAAATTTAAGGGAGATAATCTGGTATATTCATAGGTGTTTGGGCAATAATGAATTATATGAATTAAAATTTAGATTGGAGACCTTTACGGCTTAGTGTTCAAGACCTACATATTTTCATTTATTGTTATTACATTTTCATTTATACCGTTCGGGTACCTAAATTATTATTTGTTATGTCCGGAATATATTTAAATACACAATAATGGATGATTTTTAGTCTTAACATTGACGCATTTTTGAGGACAAATGAAGTCTCCCAACAAACCGGGTGTTAAACCTCTCTCCAGCAATAATTGTCCATTGCAAGTAGTTTGTTCTAGAAATTAAATGACTATTACACTGAAAGTATTAGGCAGTGTATACTCACGGATCGCTGGTTAAATTTTAAGTCGAACATGAAATACGAGAGCAAATCGGTTTTGGTTATCCTAGGTTAAAAGTAGGTACTTATATTTATCGGTCGCATTTGCGACATCCAAAACCAATTAGAGATTTTAATTAGATAATACCTGAACTTTAAATTTTTCAGTTTTTGAACGAGAAACGTTCAGGTCATATCCATTAAGAATAATACATAATGATAATATCAAAACGTGTACATTTAACCCTCGTTTTCAACCCTTTGTTCTATAAATATCGCCCCCTACGTGTCAGATGTCCCGAGCAATCGACTTCAAGGGCACCCCGCGAGGCGTGTGTAGCTCTTGACTTGAGGATAGTCAAGCTTAGTAGCTTCTACCGCTGAGAGAAGGGTTCAGACAAAACGGAATGAAAGAAACACATACGGAAATTATTTATCTATGTATCCTAGCTATATCCTATGGAGCGGTGGTAGCCTAGTGGTGAGACCAGTGGACTGAGATGTCAAAGGTCTCGAGTTCAAACCCTAAGGCACGCACCACTGACTTTTCGGAAGTTATGTAGTTATTTATCACATTCTCAAACGGTGAAGGAAAACATCGTGAGGAAACCTGCATGCTTGAGAGATTTTTTTGATGGCGTGTGAAGTCTGCCAACCCGCAGTAGGCTAGTGTGGTGGACGATAGCCTAATCCTTCTTAAATGAGAGGAGACCCGTGCCCTGCCCGTGGGACACTAATGGGTTGATGATGATGTATACTAGCATTATTATTATTGCACGGTTATTTAGGTTAACCATTACCTACTTTTTAATTGGGTGCGGTGTTCGCTTAAATCATCAACCCATTATTGTTCCACTGCTGGACATTGGTGAACAACTCGTGGCTTGTTACACGTTACTTGTGACAATCCAGAAGGTTAGATTTTTCATCAGGAAACCGCCATTTAATGATTGAATTCAACAATGTACCGCATTCTTTTAACTAAAACATTGTGTTAAATAAATAAATAATCTCATTATAAAGCTAATACGTTCAGCCGCTTCGCCAAGTGCCATGAAAGATAAATATATGCCAAATATCGATAGAAGATGGCAATATTATATACGTGTAACATACGGACAGGTAATTATAAGGGTTCTTTGTCATTACGCTGATACTTATAAACGGTTATCGATTAAATTTCGGTATAATGGATGAAAAGATTCTTCGCATTTAACCTTACTGAAGTTATAATTACGCGGTTGTTTATATAAGGAAACACAATCGCGTAATAATATAGAAACCCGCATAGGTATCTTGTTCACTTTATTTACTTTTGACGTAAATCACGAAATGGAATCTACTAAAACAGGAGCGAACGATAGATAACGATTATAAAAAATAAACAAAATATCTTCAACGGTATATTTATACGTTAAAAAATGAAATGAAATATGTTAAAAAATACAAACGTAGCTAAAAGTTTATGCTTGTATACTAGCGTCAGTGTCATAGTCATTTATGTTAGCTAAACCACTCAAAACGATTTATGAGAGCTTTTAACGACTTTTTTACGGCAGCTTGTATTTTATTCAACCCTTATATGTAAATTTTTTTAGTTTAGGCAGGTCATTTTAACGCGATATGTTTATTTACTAAACAAGTAAAAAATACAAGTGTAAGAATAACATAATATCTATACTATCACGCCTGTTGTCCCCGAAGGGTTATGTAGAAATGCACTAATGTACACCCACATTTCGCTAATATGTTTATAGGTCCGATGTAATAGGCAAGTCTATTGCCATCAACTGGGCACGAATCAAGACTCCGAGCTACTGAGAATTTAATATAAAAACCCAACAACACTTTGCTCAACCTGGCAATCGAAACCAAAACATCTCGCTCAGCAGTTGCATTTACGACTGCTAAACAAGATAATTTAGGATTTCTCACTATTGCATTAGGTAAGTATACTATGAATACTATGAAAATAAGTCCGGTAGGTAGTTAGTATTTGGTGACACGATTGGTTTCTCTGAGACCTCGGTTTCTCTGCCAAGGGAATGATCTATGGGTATTTATTATTGAATGTTCTATGGGTAGTTATAATGGGCGTGTATATGAACGTTGTAAATCACTCATGCATTCATGTGTGCATAAAGATAAACTTTTACTCAACAGGAATATAAAAACAATTGAAAACCCAACTACAATACGTCGAATTTTATAAAGAATAAAAAAGGAATATTATTTAAAATCGTAGAATTTACGACTTTCCTTGTTGTGATAACAACGCCAATCATTGTTTACGATTGTGCCTTTTTATGTTACAGAAATATTTGCGTGCTGTAAGATTCGTTGAGCACGAGGGCAGTCAAATGATAAACTAAGAATATCAAATGTGGATGATGTAACTTTATGATTAATCAAAGTTATCAGGTAAATATCTTATTCCCTTACAAATAAATACATGGAGCTTTTTTTAAGTTATTGTCTGTGGTGTCGATGAAAATAAAAATGGCTATGAGCTCCTCAGAGGTTTTTATTTATTCAGGAATAAATGAAATTTGAAGAAGATGAAGCATTTAAATTAATTTATGTCGTTTCAATGTTCAAAAAAGGTTCAATATATGATATATTATGGAAATGTTTTACACCAGAGAGTATCAGTGAGGGGTGAGCAATACGCAGAAACAATAAGTGAGACTGGCTGTTAATGAAAACCTCTGCTCTGTTTGTTAAAAAAATACAAATATTAGCAATTTTAATGGTTGCTTAGTGACACTTTGTAGTGAATATGAGTGCTAATTGTTTATTAGATATTAATATAATTATTTCCTTACTTCGTAGTAGGTATAAACTAACAAAATATGGGTGCACTCATTTTGATACTGTTGTGGAAATAATTTTGTGAGTAGAATAATAAATTTGAATTAAAAGGTCCTCTTCAGATACTGGACAAAACACGTTATAAAAAATAGTCACTAAACCAAACTTGCTCAACAATAGGATACGTCTCACGCTGTTTATCCACGATAATACCTGTATATGTATGTGGTGATATTAATTTTTAATTTGAAGTGTAGTACATTAATTTTATACTATACATGTATCTTTTTACCGGCCACACGTTACTGTGGCTAGGTTCTTCGATGTTGTAGTAAACTACAACTTTACATACCTGGCTAGCTCCTAATGATGGATCGGTGAAAAACCTCACTGTCTTTTGTCAAATATGTGCCCGAAAACTTATACTTATACCTATACTTTCTGATGCATGCGCCCATTACAAAGCATGAAGTTGCTAGACAGACCGAGCCAAAAAGCATGCTCCATTTAAGTTACTGCATAAAGTCAACAATAAAGAAAATTATCAGTCATAGGACCATACGTCAGCAGTGAAAGCTTCTTAGTTCACAAACTTGTGAACATTATTTTTACGTTGTAAAAAAATATTTGTTGTTGTAAATTTGAAAATTTGTTGTTGGAAGTATTTTAATATCATTTGTGCAGGAATAATAGGCCATTAGTTTTTTCCAAAACGTTTTAAAACAGTTGATAAAACAATCAAAATAGTCAATGTCATTCACCTTCGAAAGATGGTCCTGTGTTTAAATTATCAACCAGGCTTTGTGTTCACTTAAACCTTTAAGGTTCATAAACTTTTTAGTTGGCCGGTAAACACAAATCCCTAACTCATCCTCACTTCGTTTTAAAACCACACATTTTATTTACATTCCATCATAAAAACGCAATTTTATTTTCACTATGTCACATCGTAAAGTGACTTCGTTCTACGTAAGGTGCAAGAGTGCAGTTTCTACTGGCGCTAGTAACTCGCAATGATAACATTGTCTCTGTAGCTACCACAATAATAAAAGGTATTTCTAAATGTTGAATTTTCTCTGAACACCTGTGAAAGCTTGTCTGGTCATTTAGCGTGTAAACTAGAAAAATATGAGTGTGTTAATAGCGTTTGAACAAATAAAAACTGCTCGACTAAGGAACGCGGTGAGGTCGTTCTGTATTTGTCTTTTGTCAATTATTAGTTGAAACAATTAAGGGCAGCCTTTAGTAGTTATAAAATCCAAAACTTCAGTCTGCCCGTAACCATGCTATAAATTATCTGAAATTGTAAATATGGTATTGATACCATACTTAATATTTCAGATTTGTTGCGCGATAAAAGTCATAACAAGTAGTTTTATTTCAATGTCTATTATTCGTGTACAAGTTTAGCAAATTAGTATTAAATTAGAATGTTATCATTGATAAAGGTTGAGAAAATGTACATAATTTTTGTTCTCTGTTCAATAGCATAAACGTAAAAAGGAAAAATACAAACAGAGTCACATTTCCAATATTAAGTGTTGATGTATTCATACAAAAGTTGACTTAAAATATCCAATAAAGAGGCCTACTTAAGTTTCAGCAACAACGTACATACAACAGATCAATCAGCCATCAATACGTTGATTGATTGGTTAAGTTCAGTTCTTTGTTTCAGCTTATATTATTATTCTCATATATTTATTAATGATCAATCATATATTAAAGTAACGAGCGGCAACGGCCTATAATGACATAAATGTTAGACGTACTAGTTAGCTGAAAAAATATTGCATGGAATTTCACGACAAATGAGAATGATATGTGGTAACCTAATTCTTTAAAAAAATAACAGAATACTCCTTGTTTTGTTTTTTATATTTAGAAAAAACCTTGCCCCACACTATGATTTTCTAAACACCAAACACAAATTTCTACGTACACAAATGCCCAGACCCGAAACAACCACCTCTAGATTGTACAAATATTTGCTACATGCGGGAATTGAAAATTGAATCTGCAACCCGTGACGCACAAGCCGATCGCATCGCAAATTGAGTAGTATTTTTTTTATAATAAATAATTAAGTTATATATGTGGCACAGTACTACTGAAGTACTACTGAAGTAGCCTGTAAAATATGAGACTGATGTCGACCTTGATGTTGCTTTTGTAAAATGTAAAAATGCCCACAGGTTGCCGAGCAGTTTGAGCTTGTCATGCTCACTAAAATGTCATGCCGATGGCGGCGTTGTGTGTCGGGTCGTTTTATTCCCTACAACATGGTTGAGTAGAGCGACGCTGATACACACGTCATACTCGTGAACGGGTGCTGTCGGTGGTGACTGGTCGACTCATACAGGCGGTGGCATTCTGTTTTCGTTTTATTTTGTCTTGGGTGAATAGTTCACACATTTCACTTCAAACTGCATTAGTCTCATATTGATGTAGCAAATTAAAATTGTAAAGGAATTGACTTCCTATATTGTAATTTTTATTTATTTAAAAGAGTATCTATGGAGTTTCTTGCCGGTTCTTCTCCATAGACCTACTTTTTGGAACCGTGCAACTAGTTTGACAATTCAAAAGCACCTGTAATACTGGTCTACTTGAAATAAATTATTTTGAATTTGAATTTGAATTTGAAGTCTCCGTTTGTTCGTAACAGTCAATTATAAACACAGAAATTACAAAGTACCATGTGTATATGTGTGTACGTATTCCATAAATTGTCGAGGTACTAATAAATTTCGCAAGTCTGTAATACATTCATAACAGCGGCTGTCGGATTGTTCTGATTAAAATTTAAATTGAATAATATATGTGGGCGGGTGGAATGAGAAATACTAAATTTCAAAATTAATCTAGCTACGCGGAAGATGTTTAATTATTAACGAACTATGTTTTTTGTCGTGGTGTAAAGTAAGGCTTTGTTGATATCCGGTGTGGGATGAGTGGACAAGGCTTTTTATATACATAGTATGTAAACTGTTCCTACTGTTGTACTCGTATATACACGTAAATGTAAATTTAAAAATAAATTATTTATCGTTCTTTCGATTTCATTCTTTCTATTAATTCAAACAAGTAGTAGACATTTAAAATTAAATTTCCTTAATCATATAAAAACAATATAATACAAATTAAATTTCATAAATTATACAGTTAAACTATTCGTGTAAGTAAAATGTAACTTGTTCATTAAATTTACTTTTGTCAGAATAAAGGAACACTGGGGAGTTAAATGTTTGAGTTCTTATTTGCCAATTTAATAATTACAATGAAGTATCAACTTTAGCCCATAAACCATTACGATTAATAATCAAAACACGTATTATACAACTGACACATTTCATGGCATGTTGCTAGCTAAACAATAATGAAACGATTCAATTGGTTTTCACTTCCACATGTTCAATTAAATTTTCCACAATCAATTGAAAACTTAAGTAAACAAAACCATATTGGTTTAGGGTCACTAATTTAATTACGATAGAACAAATTGGGTTCAGTATCTCTTAATGCAATCCCGATGCCTAAACTTTACAGGAAAAGTTATCTTCGGGTTGAAAAAGGAAAGAAAACAAATAAGTTTTTTTCTTAGAAATTATTTTGATATGTCATTTCATGTTGACGTATTTATTACTAATCAAAAGTAAGTTCATAATTTTATTTTTCAATAGTGGATATAAATATTTTTTTCAGTTAGTAAACGCAAGAGTTCTTTATACATTCGTGAGAAATAATAGGGTTCGCTCCGATTTTTTAAACTTAATTAATAACTTTGATTAATTACCAGCAAAACGTTTTGTTTTCGTTAAATGAAATGAACTTATGAAGGTGTTTTTTGAAGATTGGATTTTTTCTAATTCCTATTATAATAGTAGGTAGGTATGCCTAAAATCGAGTAATTTAATTGTCTACGTTTAAAATATGAAATTTAAGAACATTTTTGAATAAATATCAGTTACATTAAAACTTTATCATATATGGCATTAAGTTCATAATTCAACAACAATTCTTAAGAATATTTTAACATTTTTGATAAACAACAAAAAGGGTATCAATTGTTGTTTGTTAAACGAAGTGGCGTGCCGTGTACTGATCCATTACCAAAACCGACATCTACTAATGTTACCGACAGACAGGCGGTTTGTTGTAGTCAAATGGAGAATGATATACCATCACGCTTGAATCGATTAGAAACTAGACAGAGTACAGTACATCCAAGATTCACTGGAAGTTTTTAAATTTCATAATATTAAGGTTACACAGAATTTCAGAGAAAGGATTAATTTAAGCTATTTCTCGAAACGAAATAATTACAAAAGTCCGTGATAAAATACCTAAACTGTTAATTGATATTTTGAAGATTAGTTCTATCCAATTAGCGGACACGAAATTGAAAAATAAGACACGTTTTGAACTTCAATCTCAACGCAAAAGCCACATCCCACAACAAATTGTTCTCAACACCCAATATACTCGGAAGATACTCAACGCGTTCCATTTCAGTCCTGTTTCAATTTAAAACTCGCTAACAGATAGGAGTTGAAGCACGGTTGTTACTTCCATTAATTTGCGGCAGCCCTATTGCGGTCGCAAAATATATATTCAAGAAGCATCGTCGCTAAAGTTAATTGCCAAGATAAACAGTTACAGGATCGTTTGGCGCTGTCCACAAAAATGTTAGACCCTTCCACGTCGGTACATAAAAATTACGCAGTTGATAAAACGCTGGGGGGCATAAAACCAGTCGAGTAAAAATCGCGTTCAGGCTCCAAAAAAGTTTTAATACTTTATAGCTTTGCCTCGTGGTTTCATCTGCTATTTCTTTTTGCTTGCCTCCTAAACTTAATTCCACTCTACCGTCATGTTAAATGTTAACCTTTAACTTTTTTAAGGAATGGAACTCAAACCTTAAAATCCGACAGATTAGCGTTGTCAGACAAAAATAGTTTTCTGCTTCATTATATTAGAAGTAATATTTGCGTTTATTAGCAAGATAATTATAATTTAAAAAAAGTGCATGAAAATGATTTTGCGCCTTTTGGTCGATGAGTGTGTTGAGAGTGCTTTTCATATTTAAAATTCAATAATATATGGTCGTTGGCGAAAAATAACAATAACTTTTCTGTTTTATGAATTGCTATAAGCCTTTGATGCCTGATCGTAAGAACTAACTTCACATTTAACACAAGATATTAAGTACTGTACCCATATAACACATATTTGTCAGTTGTCGCTATCAAATAAAATTGAAAAAAAAACCAGTAGCAGTTTGGGGTTTGTTTTGTGTGGTTAATGGCTCTCCATTAAATTGTATCTCAAAATAGGTACCTAGCAAATATTGACTCTCCAAGAATAAAGGCGTTGCAGTAAATTCTGTAACAAATATGTATGTCTTCAATACTATACGGAAATCATAGAATAGTACCGTAGAGATTTTGTGGAGCAAAATAAAGCCCTGAGTTTCGTATAAATGAATAGAGAATGCGCCAATACCCGCACATGTTGCTTTACACTTAGACATGTTTACGTATGCAATCGCCTTACCACTACATTGAGTTCAGAACCACAACCGAAACCAGGGAAGCCTACTGTATAATGTAAACTTCTATTCTAAAAAAGTTAAAAACTTCTAAACAAAATATCAACGAAAATTTAAGCAATATTTCAATTTGGACATAAAATCAATGGTTCAGAAAACAAAATTAGCCTTACAACACCTAATTTATTTTATATTGCTTCACTCAAGGACAATAGATTTCTTTGTTGTATTAGCTATTTGCGAAACGATTAGAAGGAACTCAATGAATTGGTATTTCTGTTGGTAATTTAAGTAATCTTTCAAACTACATTTTCACACATTTGTGGTAAGCAAGGGTCTATGTGTCATGTATCCCATGAGAAATATCTGTTTATAAAAACTATTTCAGAAACAAAATTCCCATGATTGTGAAACAAATGAATATATTCTTCAAATATACTTATTTGTTGCGATGAAAATGTTGACCATCAGGTTTTTATTGCTCCCGCTTGAATAAGTTAGTTTTACAACATACATATATGTATTTATAGATGATAATAAATGGTAAACGTAGGACGACGGTCTAATTTTGAATTTAATTTGTCGTCATTGTTGGAAACAAAGAATATATTTTGGGATTGCAACTAATGCGTCCGGCTCTAAAAAAAATCAATAAATCAATCAAACTTAATCAAACGACGTAAATAATTTAATTTATATGTATAAGATAATGAAATCGATAAAAATAAACCCAAAATATGCAGTGGTCTGTAAAAAAAAACTCAAATACATCAAAGTTAATTCGTTTGTTAAACGTCAGGGCCTTAAGAGCTCATCCGAGGAGCGCAGATCCAATAAAGGGAATGGCGTTACGTCGACTAACGAGATCGCACCTCACTGCACAACTTTGAAAATAATTGGAAATTATACCTGAGAACTAGTTTGAGAGAAAGTTTAAAAACTACGACTGATAAAGAACCATTATATGTGAGATGGCAGTTGGTCCTCAGTGTGATAATATCTATTCTTAATTGACTGCATAATCTAGGATGCCTCGAGTTTAAAGATGCAGGTAGAAACCCAGCAATAATGATGAATTTAGTTAAATAATTTTAATCTCTAAGTTAAGATAAAACAGAGGTGAGATATCTTGATCTGACTTCATCTCACGTAGTGCGTAAACTATTTTCATATACTTTTTACTTACATTTGATGATTAATTGAACATGTTTAATTATTCAATATATTATGAAAAGTTTAATTATTATCAATTCTAATATAAATCTTAAAGATGAAGAAAAAATAAATAAACACTAATTTGTCAATGAGTAGGTATTTATAATCCTACCACTGACCTACTTAGCCTTAAAATTATAATAACCTGATTTAAATCCATGTTTAGTTTGTTGACTTGTGTCAAATAAACAAATCATTGTCAAGCCTTTAGTAATCTGCTACTGATCCCATGAAAGAGGCCTATTTCAGTTTATGACACTATGGTATCATATTTAAACCGTTCATGTAAATGACTACTAAATTATTACGATAAAATTTCAACTAAAATTTGCTTAACCCTTTTACAATGAAGGTAAATTTAATTAGTTCCCTGTTAAGCACAGATGACATTTTTGATTTGACATTGCCACCATTTTGTTTCTTAACGTAGTTGTCACTTTAGTCAAGAGTCACTTTGGTAAAATGTCACTTTATGCGTTAGTCTTAAGTGTTATGCATTTTGATAAAATATAATCATAAAAATGTGTTTTCTTATACACGAGCGTAATGGTGAGAGCATGCAAACGAGGTTAATGTAAAAGGATTACAAAATTTTGTTCGGCAAAAAATTACAAGAGAATAAAAGCTATATTCATTGTTATTTCTTTGGAATAATTTTCCAACGAGAGTCCTTATAGAATGTTGACTATAGACAACAATGTGACTAGCCAAATAGCTTACTCTACAGCTTGAGCCACAATTAAAGAACTTTTGAGTAGCTTCAATTTGGGTGATATTTAATGTATTCTAAAAAGAAGTTTTAGGATTTCTATTTTATCATTCCCCAAGTCTACAAATACAGTCTCTTTTTTCCTACAATGTTCTGGTAATTTTTAGGCAACTTAGGCAGATAGAATATGAGTATTTTACACTCACCAACTATCATCCAACTTTCATAACCCATAAGTGGGTTATATCAATATCCTAAGGGTATACTAATTAGCAGGGTTTTCAGGTTTCGTAGTACCACTAACATTAACTTAAACAATGGCTTAACATAGGTACTCTCCGAGATACGGAGGGGCAATTTTATTTTGATGTCTTATCTGTCGTACTATTGTCTGGACTTTAGTTTAAAAAAAATACTTAAACATTACTCTGACCACTAATTGAATTTATACAATTAATTCTACATTAATTTCTTGGTTCATTTAAAGTATACTCCAACGATAATTACGAGTTATTAATTATATAGAGGCTTAATGGTCCTGTGTTTTCGATCAAGGCTGCTGGCTGAGCTATAGTTTTAGGTTCAATTATTAGTGTAAAAGTTGTTTACTTTTTTCTAGTGCTGAAATTAAATTCTATGATAAATTTTGTACTCATAAATTAATTAGTTTTCTATTCTAGTTATAACAAGTTGTTTGACGAATAGTTAATGACCGAAATAGACTCGAAGATTACGTGGGACATAAAATCATAGCGTTTTGAACAGTTTGTTCGTTCGAAATTTGAAATTTCCAATGATATTTTTTAATCTGGTTGTTTATTTATTTTATTTTTAAACGCAGCCACGCCTTAGTACATAATTCTCATATGGAATACTTATTTAATTTTAAAAAAGAATAATATTATTTATTTATTTATTTAATTAAATGGAAGACTAACAGAATTAACAATTTGGATAATTCAAAAAACATTATGCAACATTCAGCCAATTAGAAGTCCTCGCTGATAATTAAGCAATAAATTATAATAACAAACCGTGTATCAGCGAAATATACACAAAACTAAGAAAAATAAGAATACATTATGTTATGTTATGTTGTTTATTTTTAATTTTACAAAAACCTAGTACTCTAAACTACGAGCAAGTATTTACTTAAGAAACTTTGCGACACATCTTCGCCTTTATGTGCGCGCAGTGGGCGAGATGGCTGAGATTCCACATATTTATTTGCGAGTCTGGTTAGCCCTCAGAGGAAACCTGCTATGTGAAACTATTATCAAAGCAACTGGAATTTAGAAGCAAACCGGTGTTAATTCAGTTCTGCACAAAGGGCAGGCATTTTAACTCGTAATTAAATTCGTCTTCAAAGGATTAACTATTTAAAATTCATATTTAGTAGTTTAATGTTAGAATGAATTATACTATTGAGTGACTTTCTCTTAAGGAACGTACGAAGGAGTTTAAATTCACCAAGGAACTCATTAAGTAAATAAATTTATAGATGGAATCTACTGTACCTTATTATACGTTCATACATTCTCTCTAAGTGAGTATTGGACTGCGGGTTTTATTTCTAGGTCTTGTGTTATTGGGTGTTTTCATAGTGTGGTGATTGTATTATCCACATGACTTACGCTCTCCTGCTTAACAATGTAGGCTTACAGACACATTGGTTTGTAATGTTTCCTTAATTGAATTTAAATTAAACATCAAGCTCTTACAAGCATGTATAACAAGTTTAGTAACATAAAAATTTAATACTAATAAAACTACTTTTTACGATTTTTTTATAGCAGTTTTACTTCAATGTGTTATCGTAAGAGGAAGAATTCATAATCTTTATTAAGACTTTAGTTACATGGTTCAAAGAACTTGGTCACATCGAAAAGATATCGGCAATTTACATTAACAAAATTAATTAGCAATTAAGAATGAAAAAATAATTTTACAGTTGTTGTGCGCACTTATTATATCAAAAAATAAATCAACCATATTTTTCCGTGCTAGTAAACACTTATTCTGCGAAACTTTTCAAACGCTTTCTTCTGTCTTAGAAGTTTTAGGAAAAATCTTTATACAAAAATTCTTAGTTATCTTTTAGACATTTTTGGTGAATATTATTATAATTAGGGGAGATACTAAAGTAGTTATGATAAGAAATTAATTAAAACTATAAAGAGAATGGGTAATTAGGTTTTATATTTTTATCAAACTAAGATATTTTTTATTGTTTAAACAGGTAATTCAACAAGTAAAAAAGAAAAACGAAAGAATATCGTTTTGTGTTTTGCTATAATGATTGACACTAACTAGAAAAGAAACCAAACAGGCATACAGCTATATTAGGGATGTTATGGATATGATATTTCGGATCTGGATAAAGGAATAAAATTATATCGGTTTCGGATACGGTTACGGATATGTAATTATTTCGGATTATCCGTTAGTTTCGGATAGTTTCGGTTACGGGTATTAGATGAAGTTTCAGTGAAGTAGTGCCACCTCGTTTCCGGGAAAAGTTTTTATCACACTGTTTACATTTTGCAGAATCTACATTACCTAACTTGTTAAAAAAATGTCCAAATGAAACCTGTCAAAAATATGTCATTTTATTTAGACTCCACCCTTATACGAAAACTATCCGAAACTTGTGAAACGGATACGGTTACGGTTACCGATATATTTTTATTTCGGATATCCGATAGTTTCAGTTACGGTTACGGAGCTCCATAACATCCCTGAGCCATATCTTATTAATTGTTATAATTTCTTCCCAAAAGTTACACAAGAATAGCTTCAATCTTGAATTAAGCTCGCCTTTGTGCACAACACTTTTAATGTATTGTTTAATTTATGTAGTGTTTTATCTTTTAGTATACAATAAATACAAAAAATAAAAGTAAAGTAACAAGAAATGCACTAATACCTACAAAAATACAAAAATCATTTAAAATACCAGATCATATAAAGAATTAGGAAATAATAAATATCATTTATAATTTCAACGACTATATCTTCTTATTTAAATCCATTGTAATTGATAAATTGGTTACAAAAGATACTCACTAATGGTACTAAGAAGCAATAAAACAATTACTACCCACATATTTGAGAGTAACGTACGAATGAAAAACTAGTAGGTACCTATATTATATTCGTATTTTCTTTTAACAAAGGAAACTTTGGAACGGTCGCCGCTTGTACACATTACACGATTGCGCAAATTAAATAAGGCCTTACAACGTACACTTCTCCGGATTTTTCTCGCATTTAATTAATTAACAAAGGTAAGGTGGGCGAAATTGTTTTTGAACATTTTGGAACTACCGCTGTCTTTTTTTTTGTGAGGTTTCCTTTTCTCGCTATATTTACGTTCACCATTGCAGCGAATGAAATTTAATACGCTCATGGTTTCTGAAATCAAAAGGCCTTAGATTCACACTTATAGACCTTTGGCTATAACTACTCAATCCAAGTATACATAACCAAAGTAAATTAAAAAAAAGTTTTTCAAAAATAAACTTTGTAGCAATGTTTATAGGAGTGAGAGCAAAATAGACTATATGTGATCTCTAATATTGTCAGCTGAATCGATGTTACCGCAAAGGCGAATTAATCGAACCATCGAATCGACTAAACCACAAATAGATCGCGGGAACCTCACTAGGGCTGACAAATCGTCAAATACAAGTCACAATAAACAAACGCTAAATGAACGGTAAATAAAGGTGAAGCATATTTTCAGCAATATGTTTATATGTAAGGTATATAAAATAACAAATTAAGTAAGAGTTCCTTTATTTAAAAATAAAGATCACAATACTGCTCGTCATGGAAATCGAATCCAAGATCATACTAAGCAACCGTACATTCGACTCCTACACCAGTTTTCAGTACATATACTACTTATAATTTATTTTTTTCTTTACATAGAAAAAAGGCTATTGTAGGGGAAAATCTGATTTTCCGCTATTATTGTATAAGTTTTGCAAGTTTTGACTCCTAAAAAAATATTAGAAATTATCAAAAATTAAATCCTGGACTGTGTATAACCATAAAGATGTATCACAAACTATGCAATCGCACAGTATTTGCGTATTGTTCACCTCGATCTCATCAATCATCTTCACGTAGCTTTCACGGCTCGTTCGTTCACCCCTTCATATCATAACATACAAAAAGATACGATGTTACGTAAAAAAATAAATAAGAACTTGATTGTCATGTTTCGGAAATATGCAATCTATATACATAAAAATGAATCTCATGCTTTCGGCATCAACCGTGAACGACAGAACCGATTTTGATCAATTTTAGTATTGATAAAGGTGGATCCTTGGAAAGTGATATAGGCTTATTTTTATCAACCTACCATGTGGGCGGAGCCGCGGGCGTTAGCTAGTATAATAAATTATACTGAATTAAATGAATATCAACTCTATAATATTTTAGCCTACTGAGGAACAGGCTTCCAGTTCCAATCTGTTGTCCCATAAATTTTATTTCCAATTTTGTATCGAATTCCATCTAATTCGAGAAGGTAATGGCTAGAATTTGCAGAGTAGTTGTATAATCATTCATCAAATTATCATCAACCTTTCTCGACCCGGTAATTATGGAAAGTCTAGGTGCCCAAGGATATTTTCTTTACTGAACAATGTGAATTATTTTGTAATCACTGATGCATTCTCATACAACATTTAAATTAAATTTTAATTTTAATTATACGAATGTAAATGTAATCGGCACTATTTATAAGCTGAATTAATTTAATTGAATATAATAAACGTTAAATCGGATGGTATATCGTGCTTCCGGATGATAGTTCACGTCACAAAAAATATAATTAATATTGAACTGCACGCCAAATTAGTTAAAGTCAAATAGTTATGTGACACGGGTGAATAATTGAGAACAACCCATGCAAATATTTGATATTCTAATAAATGATTCCAATTTTGCTACTTCAGTCCTTTGAATTAAGTAAACATAGAAAATTGGTGGGTAAAACGCATAGCCTAGTGGACCAGTAAAGATTCAAGAGCATCAAAGATCTCATGTTCAAACCCGAGCTGAAACCACTTACTTTTCGGAAGTTATGTGCGTATTTATCACATGCTCAAACGGTTAAAGAAAACTTTGTGATTAAACTTGCACGCCTGAGATTTTTTCGATGGATGTGAAGTCTGCCAATCCACACTAGGAGAAGATACCTGTACCTAGTTGTGGGTGAACAATTAGGTTCATGATGAGAAAATTGGTACCTGAGTAGATACGTATACATATAGGTACTATAGCTCAATATTCTATACCAAAACCAAAACTACAGTCTAATTTATTACCAACTACTAGTAAGACGTGGCTATCTCGTATTGAGAAACACGAAAATGAGAAAACCGATCAACTCTGAAAAGGAATGATTAAAACAGCGCAACAAAAGAATTGAAAACTTAAAGCTCTAAAGAAGGTACGCAAAGTACACCTGCGTCATCTTTTCTATTAAGTTTTGTAATTACTTATTTTTATGTTGCAGTCCAACATATATTTTTGTTGTAGTTTGGAGGATGATAGCCTCTATCTGATGCAAAAGCCGCTTAGAAATGTGTGTCGTGTGCGTGTAGTGATCGAATCTTAGGGAATTGGTCGTTGAGATTTTCTGTTGAGAATACTCAGTGACATATTCACTAAGACAAAAAGGAAATGAATAAAATAAAATGAGCGACTCTAATTGAAGATAACAGTAATTAGAATATAATAATCTAGCTGAAAGTACTTGTATTTTCTTCTGTGCGTGGCTGTTTCTCTTCTAGTAGTAACAATAGAAACTAAAGTTTTTATACAATAAATTACTGAAGATATTATTTACGTAATTCCAAACCAAGTTGCTCTATTGTCATCGACCTTATTATTGTCCCACTGCTAGGCTTGGGTGTCTTCTCATTTGGAAGTGGAGCGTAGATTGGGATTGAACTCAAGACAATTGACATCACAATGGTCATACAACTAGGCTAAACTACTATCACAATTCTGAGAATGAGTTGCACTACAAAAACTCAATTTTGAAATAATAACAATAAAATGCATCAACTTTCGAAGTTCACAAAAGTAATATTGTTCATTTCCTATTTTCTTGGTATCAAATGTAATTGAATTCGAAAATCCCCTATTATATACCCTACTTAAGTCAGTGCAAGATCGAACTCACATTGTATTGGCGATACTGTGACCACCCTTCAGAATGCAATCCTTCCTGAAATTCAATGAACTGAATAATAAAGTTAATTCTACTGACAATCTGAAATGAAAAGCCGGATAGAGGAGTTTTGTATTGTAAATAATAGATTTAATAAATAAAATATATTGATATGTTTTCATGAATGCTAAAAATTGAAATAAAACTACATAAAATAATATCAATGAAATAAAATATATATGTATTATGCGCAATTGAGTACGGGTGCTATGTAGTTACGGCCCTAGGTAATGATTAACCACTGATTCACTGGCAAAATTCCAATTATACATAGTTACATTCATACACATACACTCACGCCTTTCATACACTCACTGGATTTCAAGAGAATTTCCAGTCAGCTGGTTGTAAAATTAAACAGCAGTGGCTTTCTATGAAATATTGAATATCAACTTGGAGCCACTCATAGTTAAGGTAAGTTTATGATGATGATTTGTATCATAGCCATTCTTAATTCATTACATAAATTTCCACATCGAAAGCTACTCGATTCACAAATTATTTTCAAGTGTTGTGAACAGTAATTTTCCAAGCCAATGTCGAGTCCCAACAGAATAGCCGAGTTCCGCTAGCTTGGTTTAATCTGCCACTACTGTCTGTGGGGACCGAACTAATATTTGTTACAACAAAACAGTTGTTTCAACAGGAAAAAATACTTCCTACTTGTCCAAAATAATTGTTATCGATTTTATTTCGTATCGAGAAATTGATTTGAACATTGTTATCGATATTTATTTGTGTACCTATTACTATATCATATTTAGTATAACGATTATTTTTATTTTTATGGAATTTGTTTCAATGATTTTGTATGAGGTTAAGACAATGATACATCAACTTGTTTATTATCCCACTGTGTGCTGAGCACGGATCTCCTTTCATTCGGGAGGGATAATAATAATAAATTTGTTTATTGACTCAAAATACAAAAGTAACATACTTAATAGAAACCGTGGCTCCTGAGCTAAGTAGGAGGTCCTACTTAGCTCAGGAGCCACTGGCAATGCAGGTGCATTGCAGGAACCAGAAGAGGGATTACGCCACCACGCTAGCTTAGTGCTGGTTAGCAGACTTCACACGCCATCGAGAAATCTCTCAGGAATATAGGTATCCTCATGATGTTTCCCTTCACCTATTGAGCATGTGATATTACCTACACACGTAATTTTGAAAAGTCGGTGGTGCGTACACTGGGAGTGAACCGGAAACATTAGACTACACAGTTCATTGGTCACACCACTATATCACAGCTATCAAGACTTACAGCGTGTCTTAAATTCTAACTTTTAGAATTCCCATACTACTTTTATTATACATATGTAATCTATTAATATTCTCTTGGTTGTAATCGAGTTTCTCGATTATACTATTGATCATAGAAAACGTTAAAAATAAAACGTAAAATAATATTTCAACCTCATAAGAAAGCGTTTTGTTGAGGCAAAAATTGTATACACCTTAAATAACAGGCGCTTAATGCATAAATATAAAACCAGGCATAACAATGCCGCTTTTAACTTCAGAATAGATGTATTTGTTAAAAAAGGAAAGTGCTTAGAAAGTGAGCTTTTCCGAACTATTTAAGTTGGGTTCGATTTCTAGCCAACCCCATCTGGGCTGGCAGCTAAATATAAATATTTAAAAGTAATTGTCCAATCCTAAACTTGAGTCTAATAATCCTAAACTATAGTTGTTATGATTTTAGGGCTTCCAACGAACACTGAAGAATGTCGTAGGTTCTAGTATAATACCCATGACGGCTTAACGTGCTCTTAATAGCAAAAACATGGTATGCGCCCATCCATATTCTGACCTCGACAGGTGTAGCTTCTAGATCGATCAAGAGAATCAGGTGGTTAAAATACCTGCATACACTAACAGCAGAAAGTATATCCAGTTTTTACAGAGTGCCCTCCCGTACTCAACCTTACTATACTACCTTATAGATTATAAAACAACTAATATCAGTTTTGTATTTCTCAATTTTGTAAGAGAATTCTTTAGTATTTAATTAATAACCATGTAATTAAATATGAAAATTAAGTACACATTCCTGATGAACCTAAGTCTATAAAGGCCTGAACAAACTTAAGGGTTATTAACCATTTCTTTAAAAAATGGTTTATTTAAAATAACTAGACGGTCAATTTAATACTTTGTCTTTTCAAAAGCACACTGGACACATTACAAGTGACTTAAGTCAAGCGATTTAAGACATTTTTGAGAACTAGATGGCGTCGGCATTTTGCTAACTGCCGACTTATGAGAAAAAATGCCAAAACAAACTCCTCATCTCTATTAGGTTCCAGTCTTATTGGTTTACAATATGTGTCTCCAAAAACGAAGGCACGTCTGAAACTGGCCTTTAAAA
Source organism: Craniophora ligustri (assembly GCA_905163465.1). Taxonomy (NCBI): domain Eukaryota; kingdom Metazoa; phylum Arthropoda; class Insecta; order Lepidoptera; family Noctuidae; genus Craniophora; species Craniophora ligustri. Next base: position 3,815,756 of record LR990963.1, read on the forward strand.
AAAACGCTTAAACAGCTTAAAGTTGACCTGTCCCTACCAATGGCACGCATATATCAGTTATCATAATCTTGAAGTCTCATCGACCCAACAATTTCAATGCATATATAAATGTTAGATTTATTCACAAGCAAAGAATCGTTTGAATTTCACGTAAGGACGGGAAAAAAGGAAATCCTATCACAACGAATATCAAAGCTACCTTCGTTAACCTTTAAATGTAGGGTAACTGATAATAATTTGCAATACCCTTGGGGTAAAGCCGACAGCTAAACATTAAGGCAACGACTCTGTATTTCTTTAGTAAGAAGTGTGCACACTAAATAAACTAAAGAAATCGCTTTTCGTATAAGGTTGTTTTTATATCAGTTATAAGAACTAGATACCTAAATTATATATAGAGAGAGTATATTTGGCCACGTTTTTGCTTTCTTATATTTATGTATGTCTAGGTGCAATTTTGGAACAAATCTTAAAGTAAGTTCTGAGCTATAAAGAAAAAAAATATCAATTTATTTCTTTTCAGTTACTTACACGGCGCTGAGAGTGTTAACAAAGCGTAGATAACGGATATTCCAGTCATCTACGAAAAATTTCAAACTAAACAAAGAGTAAGTATGCAATGAAAAATATCCCCAACAACAACAATCCGATAGAGAAATTGGTTCCTCCGTACAAAATTGTATACCTCAAAAATATAATCTCCAAAATATTTAAAGCTAAATTTCGAATACTCGAGTCCCAGTGGAAATGAGATGCGAATTTTTTAACATAATACGATACAGTATAACTTACAAATATTGAAACGTTTGTGAAAATTGACGCCCCGACCTTTGATTTGTGCGTAGGTATATAGAATTGAATTCTGATACACTTTGCGTTATCGAATCGTTTTGAAGGTATGACACAATAATATCTAGAATATACGTTGGTACAACAAGACGTTTAACATAGGACTGATATTATTATAGTTTTGTATTATACAATCCATACTCTAATATTATAATTGAGAAAGTATGTCAGTCTATCTGTTTGTCTGTCTGTTACCTTTTCATATAATAACCGCTGAACCGATTTAGATGAAATTTGGTATGGAAAGAGTTTGAGGCTCGGCGAAGGATATTTAACCAAATTATGTTTTTTGTGGCGGAAATCATCTTAATAGAGCGAAATGGGAGATAGAATTTCGTATGTGGGATTGAATCATTTCTAAAAAGCGGACAGTAAAAATGAACATTTTTAATATATCTCAAACCCATCAATGAATATTAATGATCATCTGTAATGCTATCCCTTTTCTTATAAGAATTAAATATCAAATTTTACTTAAGCGATGCAGGACTATCTATGTGATTGGTTGTCAGTTATAGGTTCATGTCTTTGTTGTTGTCCATGTCTATGAAGTATTATTCCCAGAAAGAGAAAGCAAGAAAGAGAGAGGGACGTAGAGAGGCTCTTAAACTCTTATGATATAAGTTTAAAGAAAGACGAGGAATTAATATATCAAGCCGCATAACTGGTTTATAAAAAAATATTATACCTACCTATTTTACTTACTATTCATTAGAATTATAATGACCTAATGAACAAAAAACCCAAATGAACTCATACATTTTTAGGTTGCTATTTATTTCAAATATTACTTCTATTAAACTTTACGAAGGGCAAAATCTTCATAATCGTAGTAATTTACTATTGCTAAAGCTCACACGGTTATAATCTTCATATTTCCAGAAATTTCCATGGTAATATGTCGCATTATTAAGTCTGTACGAAACGTGTATGTGCGAAATTCTAAAATTACAGTAATTTAACACAATTATTTTTAATTGATGCGATATAAGCGGTTATTCGTGTGACATTATGGTTCGTTAAGCGTTATATGAATATAATGTATAAATAAATCAGCGGATTTATGGAAAATATCGGTTGAAGCAGATAATTTAATTAAAGTAGGGTGTACAAATGCGGACGCGTGAAATTGACGCGGCCGTCCGCAGCAACACGTGTGAGAGCACCGCCTATATTATTAAATTTATAATTTATTTGGTGTTCATTACACCCACTTCAATTTTGAAGCCTTTATCTGTAATCCTTGTTAAAATTTCGTCACCAACATTTTTGTGACATTTATTTGTCTCTTTCGTAATTTTTATCTTTTTTGTTTACTACACCCATACTGAATATAAAGACATTGTATATTGGGAAAGATTTGGTTCCTAAATATAGTAAAATTTTTGACAATTGTTTTTCTTTTTGGAGATATTCAATACATCTTCTCAACGTTTATTCAAATTAAGGTTTGGTTTAGTTTGGGTCAAATAATGCGTCTGTATATTAGTATGTATATATGTAGAACCTACGAAAGTACTGACTGGGTACATCGAAAGACTGTTTGTGACTTAACTGGCTTTTAAGGAGTTTTTGAGACCCCGACCACTATAAAAGATTGTTGCGAGGATTTGGTTGTTTAGCTGCCAATTCAGTAGCCCAATTTTGAATATAATTTACCTCAAATTATATTTAATATTAACTTATCAATGCCTACTCTAGATTTCGCCCCCCTCAACGTATCGATGACATAACTACGTTCATAACAAGCCCCGATACGTTGACACGCGTTGACATTACGAGCAGCAAATTTAGCGTATGTCAGGAAAATTGAGGCACAAATGCTTCGCGCCCTTGCGTAAATATTTGTATAATTTGCTATTGAAGAATGTAGACCTTTTGTCGTTGCAACTCAAAACATTTCGCTATATTTTTTATCATACATACTAGAATGTTTGTAGAAGTAAAAATATGCCACACGTATGATGTTTGTGAAATTTACATTATTTTTTAAGCGAAAAGTTGTCAACTTGCAACATTTATAAATGTAATATTTGCAGATTCAGTTTAATTTGAGTATAAAGCAAACGAGGCTGAAAAACGGTTGGAAAATAATCATGAGTTTGTTGAAACTCCATAGAAATTAGAGAAATAGATCTCGAATCACTACTTATAAAACCATAAAGATTTTATACTATACTCATGTTTAATGTATCAAACATAAATCGATGAAAAAAGACTTTCAAATTCAAACCAGCATTTAAAGTTCTCGGTGAAAAAACAGAGCATGTGGCTAAGTTATGGCGTCATTGTAATTTTCAGTACCATTGTCTCTTTCAGTAAAATATGTTAAAAGATATTTATTAAAAAAAATTAAAAACATTGCACTAGGATTTTTTCGTGGGTGCGTTTACAAACACAAATTTTCACATACACAAATGCCCAGACCCGGTACAACTATCTGTAGAACGTACAAATATTTGCTCCGTGCGGGGATCGAACCCGCAACCCGTGACGCACAAGCCGTTCGCTCAGCCTCTGCGCCAATCAGGTCGTCAGATATTATAATAAAGGTATAAAAGTCGAAATGTATGGTTCGCATTATGATCTGTTTATTATATTCGTTGATTGGCTATCTAGTATAGACTCTTATGTTGTACAGAACTCATATAATGTGTAAAGGCTAATAAGAAGAGGCAAAAGTGGATTACCATTTATATCTCGAGGCGACTTATTTATGTTGTATTCAATAATGAACCTTATTATTTGATATTTCCCTCGTACATGTAATATTTAAGTTTACAGTATTCTAAAACCATTTTTATCCTCATCTTAGGTACAAACTATCACACCTATTGTCCAAGTATGGTTAAGCAGAGATGAGCTAATGTGCACACACATTTTACCGGTATGTTTTAATAGTATGTCCCATGTAATACGGGGTGAGCATATTGCCTACAACCGGCCACGCATTCAAACTTAGAACTGCTACTGAGAATTTCATTGAAACCCCCCATAACACTGTGCTGGACCTGTGAATCAAACTTACCACCTCTTACGCAGCTGTCGCACTTACGACCAACGAGGTAGTTGTTTAGTTTATTTTATATCAACATATTATAACACTATCTGCACATGCTTGAATAAATAAACAAATTTTAGCTTGTTGCCCTTTTCAAATAACTTCGTTAATAAGTACAAGTTTATTCAACCTTGTTCCAAATAGGATTATATTATTATTAATATGCAAATGTAAAATGTAATAGATATCTTTACCGTTTTTGCATGACCTTATACCTAAAACTCTAACATCGTTTATGTTAAGCTTGCTCAAATAGTAACTTTAATGTTACCAATGAAGGGTTTAACTTCGGTAATACGATAAGAAGCAAGATGAAAATTTTAGGAGGTAAAATAGAATTATTAATTATTATTCTAATATGTAGTTATGTCGGGGAAATGAAAAAGGATTAATCCATTTTTATAATTCTGTAATAATAGTTTAGATTGTATTATAAAAGTAGAGAAATTAAAGGTTTATATTATACATTTTATAAATTTCTTTAAACAAAATCATGTATGTAGGACTATTGAGCCAGATGAAATGAATTTGTAAATAAAGGAAATATATTGACGTAGAATCTTGCAGGTTTGAGATATTTTCTCAAAGGCTAAAGTCTGCCAAGCCACAAATAGAGGAGACCTAGCACTACCATTGGGATGATAAATGGGTACGTGAAAAACAAGTTGGTATTACCAGTTTTGATTGATAAGTAGGTACATCATTCATGATCATATCAGCCAAAAAGGCATTCAGTTTTTATTACTAATAGCTCATTTTGTTCGAGCTTTGTATCAATTTTAGTATTGCACTCAACTTTTATTGAGAACTTATTTTTATAGTTGATTTGCATATTCTTCGCGTCAGCAAAATTAATTGATTGTTTATAAACTGCTAACTGGGAAGCGTAATTAAATATGTACCTTATATTGTACCATGTATTTTTTTATATTGACCAAGGTTAATATAGTTTCTGTTAGTTTTAAATGGCTATATTTTTGCGATCAATGGAGAAGACAAGTGTTAGAGTGGATACCGCGTTTGGGAAAGTGTAATGTTCCTACGTAGCATATCGCTATACATCATTCATGCGTGTTTTCATTTCTTGGTGTAATCTAGGCTTTCGTTATTCAAAGCTTATTCCAGTCTATGATTATGTATATATATTACAATCTTGTTTTTACATATTTTCTTATAAACATGAATTATACATATAATTTTTATAAGTCTCTTACATCTTCCACGCAAGCTGACCTTTCATCCGAGATATGTAGGTAACCGAGGTAGGTATATTAAAGGTTCTGATCCCCAAACTGAGAATAATCTTAGCTTTTGGGGTCAGTATTATAACTAAAGAATGAGGTCACCAAAGTTACTTTAGAAAGATATGTTTTTATGCCGATATATGTTTTGAATCACATTTTCTTATTAATTTTTAATTTATTGGTGACTCTTCTTTTACGAAATTGGTTGAAAATGGTAGACTATAATCTGTCTATTATTTACATAGGTATATATAATTTAAAGTTATATATTTTGACAAGATATCAGCTCAATTGGTACATAACTTTTTGGGTTTTACTTACAAAAAAGCTTCAAGAACTTAAAACTCCTTCAGACATGGTTTTAACTTAGTATACTAGCAAGCACAATATTTAGTTCTTATTTCTTTAGTAGATTTATGGTTCTTCCCATTGTATCGGGCAGGCTATCACATGGTACTATTTTCCTCCACAATAGTGCATACGTCACGTATTACCAGCCCTATGTATGGCCGACAGTGACCTATTTCTTCCACTACAAAGATGTCAGTAACACATTACCTATACGATTTTATTACATAAACTGATTGGAATACAAGTAGATGTAATCGACGTGGGCCCTATAGACAAGTGTCAAACTGTACACGTTTAAACATTTTCTGAAAAATGTACAGAATTGACAGTCCTATGTAACGCTTTATTTGATCACGTGACAAAAGTCAAAGCATAAATTTTCTAAATTACTAATAACGGTTTTATATTGTTGGTAAGGACATTAATACTATTGGGTAAGTTAACTTGAAAGTTATTCATAACAAATGAATAGTTATGAATTTTATCTGAGGTCCAGAATAGAGCCTCAAGATATGACTAAATCTTTACACTAATTGTATTTTTTTCGTAAAAAGTACGCAAACTTTTTGGTTCAGTTTGTCAGTTTTGCCTGTGATAGAATGGCCTGGAAGTCTATTCGACGTTAAGTGGCCGCTGACATTAAATAAAATAAACTTAGAGTATATAATTTTGCGAAACATACGGTCTAATATCTTGGATGTTGTCTAGTCTTCCCCATAATATGGAAGTAGTAGGAAATAATATATTTTTCCATTTCTTCTGTAAAGTGCAATTTTCTTTTGTTATAAAGTATTATGTTACACATAATACGAATTAAGGCATAATTGACATTATTTTAACCCGCCAAAGACACAGCGCAAAAGTTTAGCCAAAAATTTACGTAGTATGCATCTCGGTCCTTTGAATTAAATTTGTGAAACAACAAAACACATACAAAGTGAATAGAAACCTCATTTGTACAGAAGACATTATATTTTCAAACGTGGGTGCTAATTATTCAGTGCAGGCTTTTAACGTTTGTAACAAGTGGTTATTTCGGCTAAGAGCATCCTTATTTAATTTGCATAAGGATAGTTTAAACAAAATTCTTGAATTTTTGGGTCGGTTCGTATTCTACTATGGAACACTCGGATGAAGAGGGCACGTCGCGGATTTATTTTATGCATTTTCTGTATATTTATGTGTATGTTATATGTGATAGAATTATATGTAACAGAATAAACAATACATAATGTTATAAGATTTTAAAAAAAATCATGAATGTGCTTCAAAGTCAGGCAAAACTCATGTCCGGTTTCTTAGACCGGCAACCGACGGTTTTTTAGACTTCATAATTTATTTTTTCACGTATTTTTAAATAGATTTCTAATCTAATCGGATAATAGTACACCTACATCTTGTGCCGCCCCAACAATTTCGTACAATATAAATAGAAACAGGCTTGAATATTCGTATTATAGTACTGTACGTTTAATAGTTCTGATATTTTTATACAAATGGCTAAGACAGTATTCTCTTTGATGTAGGTACTATCAACCTTAGGTACCTACTCTATATCTTAAAAGCGACAATCGATGAACTTTCGACATTGATAAAAGTAACACTGATTTCAGGCAGTGTTCCTTTCTTCGATAAATGAACCTTTTCTTTTGATTTATTTTTGTATGCTATAATATTAATCAATTCTTTGGTACCCACTGTTTTGTTTTGCTGTGAACAATGTTTTAGACAAGTATTTCAGCGATTTATTCGAGCGAAAGAGAAAATATTGGTTTGTATTGTTGTATTTATGATTCTGAGATAAGTCTTTTAAGTTTTTTTTTCGTTTGGCCGCAAAAGTAAAGACGCATAGTTCGTAGTTATTATGTATAGGTACTTTCTTATTTTAAGTAGGTAGGCATATGTAAATCAAAATAATGTTTCATAAATAATGAATGTTTTAATAAGTTTAATAAGATTTAAAAATGAATTTGAAAATAAAATTACGTTGTCAATGCTTTAATTTTAAAAATAAATCTGCATTGAAAGTAGGCTACTTTTTATTGATTTATCTCGGTATATTTACGTCATCTATGTTCTATATAATTATCATTCATATTCATATATATATTGTCTATGCATGATCATGATGTTGAATGTAATCCAAAACACCAGGATTAAAAAATATCAATATACCGCGATAAAATCAGTATAAATGCAATTTTATTTCAACGAGTAATTATCGTTTAACTGTTAAAAATCTATAAGTACATCTACGCTTAAACAAACTAAATTCCGTAAACGAAATAATTTAGTTTATGGTATTATTATAATTATACTTTATCGAGACACATTTAAGATTTCACTGATCAACAAAATTTTAAAACCAAACAAATTAACTTCGGTACTGTGACTTTATGGCAGCTTGATAATTTAAAACTTTTCCTTTAATCAAACGACGATAAAATTAAATATCGATTTATAATATTATTCTTAACTGCTTTGTTGGTCTAATGGTCGTACAGTGCGACTGCCGAGCAAGAGGTCTTGGGTTCGATTCCCAGGCATTCGAGCAAAGTGTTATTGGGTTTTTCTATGAAATTCTCAGTAGCAGCTCGGAGTTTGGATTTATGCCCGGTTAATGGCAATAGGCTCGCCCCCTATTACATGGGACCTAAAACATACCGGCGAAACGTGGGTATACATTAGTACACCTCTGCCTAAACCTTCAGGGAGGCGTAATAATTGTATAATATTATTTTAGAAAGTAATCTTTCTAGAATAATATTAATCTTTTGAGAGAAATTTAAGTTTTCTAATAAATATGCTGCAATCGCTTCAGTAACGCTTAAAACTTTTTTTATAGTTTTCTAACCCAGTGTTACTAGCTTTATTAGTTCACAACTCAAAGTTGAGCAGTAAAAAGGGAAGTTCAACTCATTAATGACTGTTTCGAGTAGAGTTCGTCAGTAAGACGGATATAATTGTAAGTTTTGTGAAGTGATTCTTTGACATCTTTAATTAGTGTTATTATATAAGTTGTTTTAAATTTAATTAACATATAACTTGAATAACGATTTAATAAGAAATTAATTGGTTTAAATCTATGGTATATAGTATTTAAAAGTAAGTCTATAGATATACATTATGTGAATCAAATTAACCAAATGTTTTAATAGGATGAATTGAATGAAATGAAGTGATGATGAATTTAATAGGATAGAAACAAAAAAATTGTTCTGGATATTTACATAAATAATTGAATTTATTACATTATTTAAAAAATAATGCATTTAATAGGAAACAAAAAAAATATAATAAAGTAAAGAACTTTTTAATCGTCTTTTAAAAGTTTTAAAGCGTTAAAAGTTTTCACAACATAACTTTCTTAACTTTTACAAATTGATGAAAATGTTTTCGTATTAAATAGACATAAATATGGTTTGTAAATTTTCCTTTTCTAATGTTAATAATTTTAGTTTTTCTAAGTTTGGAACACTTTTTACACAAAAAGTTTTTTGTTTTTTTTTCCTAAATTTGATAATATTAATCCTGATCATGTTTATATTTTTCCACTTACCTGGTTCGTGTGAAGTGTTTTTTTCCAGCTACGTCGGCAACAGGCAGGCACTAGCGTCGGCAACAAGTGGTGCTGTGCAGTCGGCCGCCCTAGCTTCGGCTTATATACCGCTCTAGGCGGCTGCCGCCCTCCCCGCCCACCGCTTTAATCATCGCCGGAATGCTACTAACATAGTTTGCATTTCAATTTTGGGCAACAAAATTGTATGATGGCATTAAATTTAATATTTATTTTTATACATTTATCGTGATTCTAATTTAGATTGGCTAAAATTATTTATATGTGTATAATGTACTTATGGATTTTTAATGCTAGTCTTGTATATTTTGCAAAATATGAATACTTTGCTGTTGATTTAGGTGTTGATTGAATTACTTGAGAAGTTTAATGAAATTTTAAAGTCTTTTCAGTGCAAAGTGAGTAAATATTATTTTTTTAATTAGACTGATAGAAATACATATGCATGTAACATTTTTGTTATATTTCATTAACAAATAAATATTTTATGTTTGACTTTTCGCTTTTATAGATACACATAACTGTAAATATACGTTCAGTGATAGCTCTACCGTAAAAGTTATATACTTGATGAAATTGAAGAGTATCCGATATATTTTCCTACATATTTTATCTCATGCTTACGTTCTGAAATACATATAATATTTGATATAGATACAATTTATTTCTACACAAAATCTGTGAATATTAATCTAATTTTTAAGGACACGGATTTCTCAGCATTTTTGTAATAGTTATTGCTGCAAGAAAAGGAACTTAGTCCAAATAATTGAATATAGAGTTTATTAATTTTGAAGGTCTTTATAAAGAACACACGCTATACTACACTTACTATATTGTATTACAACTACGAATATATTCATATTCTTTATTTGCCATTCCAAAATGTAAATTAGATGATAAACTTATTAGGTAGCATTATGGACCCGGTTTGGGCGCAACAAAAAGTTTAACATTTTGACAACTTTGACTTAATTATAATAATAATGTTTGATATTCATTAATGATGATGATGATGAAAATGTATATTGAAATGATAATCTCAGTTGCGTACATAATTTTTACGTAAGTACCTACATTGAAACATCGTTCAACAAGTTACCCATATTATTTTAGAATTGAATATATATGACATGAATATATTTAGACATAGATACCATCACGCCCGTCGTCCCCGAAGGGTTAGACAGATGTGTACAAATGTACACCCACGTTTCGCCGGTATATTTTAGACCTCATGTTACAGGGGGCAAGCCTACCATTAACTGGGCACAAATCCAAACTCCGAGCTGTTACTGAGAATTTCATAGAAAAACCCAATAACCCTTTGTACGACCTGTGAATCGAACCCTTCGAACCGAAGACCTCTGGCTCGGCAGTCGCACAGTTAGAAATAAATATGTATACAAATGAAAAGACTATATTTAACAAGTTATAACGCCTTATCACCCAAAAGACATCCCTTGCTCCTGTCATAGAAATGGAAATCTATACACCACATCCACATAAAACATACGTACATCTTACTAATATAGTTACACATAACAGATACAAGTAACTGGACTAACAAATAGACTACTAAATATAATATAGTCTTTCTAAATATTAAATAATATCATTAAAATATAATTATATAAATTTCTATATATAAATTTATTTTACCTGCTAGTCAAGGAATCCTACTTCTTGTAGGTCACGAAAATCGGCGTATTATGATGTATATAATCAAAAATAACTCCTTGATTTTAAACTATGTTTTGCGGTTCAATGAGAAATAAACATACATACATGTAATTAACAGATAGCTGATCTGAGATTTGTAGATGCTATCAAACACGCTAGTCAGTTTTCAATTCAAATAGTCTAATTTAATCAGCGTGATGGGCGTAGTGGTTGCAAGGGCGGCATGGAATTCTCTACAGCCTGAAATTTTAGAAACGATTTCCATGCGATGCTTTTTTTTTATAAAATTATCAGTAGCGGCTGGAAGTTTGTAAATGATAATAGGTTCATTAGTCAGTAGTAGCAGCTATTGAGCCTGAAGTTCTGGATTATTCAAGTGTTTATGGTTAATTAATGGCAAAATTCTTGCCCTTTGTTCTATGCGAGCTTAAAACATACCGGTCAATAGTAATTCTGTTCTTCACTGCCTAATCTTTGAATCGTGAATCTACGATTGCTAAAATAAACACATCAAGGGTACGTTTGGAGATGACATTTCTAGATCACGTGACCGTTGGAGAGCCTACGTCATTCTGGACCTTTGATAGGTACTTACAAATATTACGAAATGTCTTCCTACATCGTTAGTTCATGTAACTACATTTATTATTAAGAATCCCTGTAATAAAAACCTTATAGATGTATAAAGTCACGCTATCATGTCAGGGCCAATCGATTGGTGATCATTATTTAACATCTTTTTGTTCCTCGGAAGGTATTTAAAAGAATATTATAACATCTGTTTATTACGTCACCATTATCTACCGCTGACCGTCTACCGTCTATCCTATTGAAGGCCTTCTCATACATACCCTGTTAGCTTCCACATGGAGTCTACCAGCAACGTAAACCACATTTCCTTAGATGCAGTTTCTACTCAAGAACTCATTTCCTGCAACGGCTGTCAGTTATCCAAGAAATCAATTGACTCAATTGCTCCAGAATAAAGTACACATAATTATAGCCTGATGGTAAGCAGTTACCGTATCCTATGAACGTTTGCAACACCAGAGGTGTCACTTGCGCATTTCTGACCCTGTAAAAACCTTATGACTCCTCCTGACTGTAATAAATCTCAAATAGCCTTAAAATTAATAAGACACTGAACGCTATCCGAACACTATCCGCAGCTGTCAGTAGCTTAAGACTTGGTAATCAGACGAGAGGTGGAACTGTCAAAATTATCTTTGATAGCTCCGCGGTTTCACCCGCCAGCCTCCTAGGGGAAATCCGACCGAGATTAGCACGTTCAAACAAACATAATCTTCAGATTTATTATATTATACTTAGATTACACTAGTAACACACACTAGTTGGAGAACTTCTTTCTTAAGGGGTGGTGATATTTCTGAAGAAATGACGTTACGTTACGAAGTTTCTTGAAAGCTACCCGGCCGAGTAAAATTAGACGAGGGACCTCTTTTTCAAAGTTGGACCTATCTACTAGGTAGTTACTTCCAGATATACATACTCTTAACAAAATTGAGAATAGACCTACGGATATGAAGATGGACACAAAGTATCTTTGTCCTTTTAAGGCCCATCTTTTAGGAAGTTGAGGTCTGTGAGAATACCACCGAGCTCTTGAAGCGATCCTGCAAATTGTCTGTATGCGATGTTCTTCCCGTTGATACTGATGTCAAATCCTTTCTACTTTAATAATATCTTAAAGGCTTTTCCGCTGTAAACAATAGCAGGTGACGCATTGATGAATATGTTCAACAAATAAAATGTAATAACGTATCGTAAACCCTTTATTTTAGTATTGAAATCCAGCCCTAATAATCCAATCCTAATAAAAATTAATGGTTAATATGTACATGTTATAATTTAATATAGCATATACTTTTACTACACCATAAGCTTACGAACATAGTCGTGTCCTAATATGGGACATTCTCACCATTGATGTGACCATGAATGAGCTTCACTAATTGTTAGTTCACAAATATGTATAGTTATACATTTCAATGGGAGTCCCCTACCATAGTGATGTATATTATCTGGACAATTACACCTTTGAAAACCATACTAACATAATAAATGCGAAAGTGTGTGTCTGTCCTACTCCTCTATTCACGCTTTAACCGCTGAACCGATATAGATGAAATTTTGTGCGTAAAAGATCAGTATTATAGCTCTAGATATTAACATCATTATATTTTTTGTAATTTACACAACAAATAAATTGATCTTTACTCTTTAACTTCAAAAATATACATTTTGGAATTAGTCACCGTATATAGGATTTCAAAACATACCTTCACAATTCTCTGGCGGGAGAAATGCCAAGCAAAACAACTCCAACATTCAGGGGCAAATTAGTTCTTAACTTTTTGAATTTTGAGGAAGAAAATAATTTAAACGTGAAAGTTAGGGCTTATTTAAAAAGTAAATATTCTTCAAGAAAGTTATATCGTAATATTTTAAGAATTGTAATAAAACCTATTTTCTTCGGAATACGTTTCCAACGAGAATATCACAAAGGAGTTTAAAACAATTTAATTTTATTCTTCGTGGCAAAATGAGCTTAGTGTTTTAGGATCCTGGAGGTATTCTTAAAGAGGAACAATACAATAGAGGAGGATTAAGTGATCCGCAAATTGCTTGGTATGTATAAAATTACTATCGAAGTATGCTTAGCGATTCACTATTGAGACATTTCAATAAAAAGGTTGCTTGTTTCAATTTAGCTCTTATTTTTATCTCTTCTAGGTTTGCTGTAGGTAGTTATAATTGCTTAGATCAACAATGACTGACTGAATTAATAAATTAACAAGTTGTGCTGGAAATTGAATACCAAATATTCTATTTCTATGGTATTATATCTGTGGTAGTCTAATGAAGATGCGTTAACGCCGGACGAAGGCTGAATGATCTCTATTATAAGCGGCTGAAAACTATAATTTCCAGGGGGAGGGATCCCAGCATTCTTAACATCGTTTATTCCAAAAACATATTGCATTGTCATTTTACGATTTACATGCAAAATTGCAATCTGACACCAGACAATCTGGCTTTCCGATTGATATATGAAGTGATCAAATTAAACTTTAGCTACAATTCGATTACAGACAGATACCAGGACAGGTGATGAAAAGCTTGTAAAAAAGATTTGTACTTCGATCAGAGGTCATTGACCATTCGATTTTTCTCTCCAAGAAAAACAAACAAGAAATGTAGCAACTAACCACTACCTACACTAAATAAAAACCTTCTACTTTTTACCAAACACTAAATATTCAAAAGCATTTTCGTAATAATAATATATGCGCAAATACATCTGAGCCTTACAGAAAGTTCTTGCACAAAAAGTCACACAAGTGACTTCGAAGTCGAAGTTCGTAGTAGGGGCCGTCTCTTTTTTCTTAGCGGACAATGGCGTCGGCCGACTATGGGGAGACTGTGAGCAAACAAAAGGAAATATGATTGGTGCGAGATGTCGATAAGGCGCCCACGTGCCAAGTCGGCTTGCCAAGGTGTCGGATAACCAAGTTCCGACATGCTCGACTTCCTATCTTAACGAAGGTGAGAAAATAGAGCATAATACGGTTTTATAGGTGAACTAATCAAATCAATCGGTTTCTGTTATATATATTTTTGGAGTTCATACATATTTTGTATGGACGCACACATTTTTGACGTTAAATGATATATTAAATAACATAAAAGATATAGGTTCTAATAGAATAACCTTTTTAGTAGATGTGCATTTTTTTAAATTAAACTCAAACAACCTTTAATTTTTTTGTGCTTTGTCATCTAATTCTGTTCTATATTCAAAACTTAAAGTCATCAAGTTACTCTTAATTAAAGTTGAAATTTCGTTACGAATGATTCAATTAGAGCAATGTTACATATTCGTTATGTTATTAATGATATCACATATTCTTTTTCTCTGAAAAATTTAATGGTAAAATTCCATCTGCAATACTCAAACAAAAGCTAAACGTTCGAAGAAAATATTACACTCTTAACTATAGGGTGAGTTTTTTAAGTAGAACTGTGATGTAATACCAGACGCCAGTTGGTGATTAACTTAGTCGTCAAATGAGATACGGTCAATATGCCCAAGAGTGGATCGCAAAACGTTTAACGACTATCCTAGACTGTAATATACGCTCACGCGTTTTTTCTTCGCTTGGTACGTAAGTTGGCAAACTGTTTATAAGTTCGTTGCTATGGCAACGACGACAAAAAGCATAAACATTCTGTGAACCGTTTTTGTTTATTTATAATTTCAAATGTGCGATATTTTTGGTGGTATATTTTAGTAATACCTAATATTTTAATTGTTTTGATCCTTAATATATTTTATTTTGGTACGACACTGGAAAAATAAATATTGGGATGAATATAATAAATATTTGGGAGGTTATGTAAGAATTTAAAGAAAGAACTGAGCGTTCAATACTTTTTTTAAAGACCCACTTGCGTCAGTAGGCTTTTGTAGGACTACAAAGGTAGTCGTAAATTATAACTCATACCTTTATATTTGAGTTCCTTTTTGAAATAAGAATACTATCGTGCTTGCTTTGCTTAAAATGTTAGGCAGAGGTGTAATTGTAGAACAACTATAGTGTGCTTCTATGTTTTTTGATCAGAGATATTAGGGTAGGTACGATAGAATGCTATATCCATTGATAGAGCGTAAATTTACTAATAAGAATTTCTTGTGCCAGGCTGGGATTCGAAACAGTGCTCACCATCAACAACCCCCACAGTAATAACCCAGCAAAATTTTCTTTAGGTTTAGCCCTCGCACATAAACAACCCACGTCTACATTGACAGTTATGGGCCAACGATTTATGATAACATATTCACGTCATAATGTTTCCGACAAATCACAGGATAATTACGCGTGAATCAATGCTTTCCATAATCTTTATCGTGTGGATAATCTCGCACAGTTGCTCGATAAATACATTCAATTAGTTCAGCTTTCATTTAGTCGTAGAACTTAAAACGTAACGGTGTACGTTACGTTTAAGTTTTGAAATAAAAGTACATGTAATGGATTTTATCGCTAGACTACCCATGTATCCTTAACAATCAATATTTTTACAAGAAGCTTTCCAATTACTTTTTTTAACGTATTAAATAGGTGTCGGATTAATGTTATATTAAAGACTTTGGATAATAAACAACTAGAGAAAATACATTTTGCGTTACATTGACACAATAGGTCATCATTGCGGAAGGTAGGGGGTACTGGTAGGCACTGACATACATTTAAAGCTTCTATAGTCCCAAGTAAAGAGAACCTATTACTGTTAAGCCACAAACCCAAACTCCAAACTGCTACTGAGAAGTGAATAGAAATAAGAATACTTTTCTGGACTTGAAAATTCAGTCTTAACCACCTGCTAAACGGTCTAGATTCAGTCGTAGTCGTCTAAGAAGAACAGAGACCAAATAAAAGAACTACAATTTAACATATCATGTAAAGTAATGCAATCGAAAACGCAGATAAGTTATGTGTCGTAAACGGAATGGTCGCGATAAATAGCAATAAAATCTGTCGTCGGCGTCGCGAGGGTTGTCTGACGACAATGTGGGGTACTTGGGACCGGCTCGTTTAGTGCCGACTAACCCGTTACTGCCTGTAAGTGGACGCCTGTGTAATTAAATTTATTTAGATTGTATTGTTAATAAGTGATTTTAGAAAACGCGGCACTACTTTTAACAACAATCTTGTTAAAAAATAGATTTTATATTCAAATTCAAATTCAAAATAATTTATTTCAAGTAGACCAGTATTACAGGTGCTTTTGAATTGTCAAACTAGTTGCACGGTTCCAAAAAGTAGGTCTATGGAGAAGAACCGGCAAGAAACTCCATAGATACTCTTTTAAATAAATAAAAATTACAATATAGGAAGTCAATTCCTTTACAATTTTAATTTGCTACATCAATATGAGACTAATGCAGTTTGAAGTGAAATGTATGAACTATTCACCCAAGACAAAATAAAACGAAATCAGAATGCCACCGCACTTTCCACACCAATTCTTTACTAACATAGGTTCCTATATAAGTTTCTTGCTTACTAACACATTGGATGAAGCTTATCTGAATTAAAGATTATTATTGTTATTATTAAATGAAATTTTCGATATATCTCCAATTAACCATTTATTATTTTTTTATTTTACTAGTAATACTTATTTTATAAGTGAATGATGCAGATTTCTGTCTGATTTGTATTTTTCGTAAAATAATATGATGAAGATTGTTTAAAAAAAAGTCGATAAATAAACGCGATATTTATTCTTATATACCATCATTATTTAAGCGAAGTCAAATTTAAAACAAAATGATGTCTATATATTTGCACCAAACCTCTAAATATGTTAGTAAGTAGGTATATGCAATATTTTTTTTTACTTTAGAAGAGGATAGAAACTCTAAACTCTCTCACAACTACGTTCTTCTGTCTCTACGCAGAAGAAATCCTGCCCATATTTCAAAAGATAAACTTGTAAAATAATACAAATATTTATTACAAAGTAAACTCTATCGTTTGCAATGCGACATTTTATTACTCTGCAAACTAAACGTCCAGTAGTTGCTTTAAAACTTATTTACAATAATATATTTTATATGCACAATAAAGAGAAGAATAATTTCATTGATTTAACTTAAACCCCCGAAACATGGGTCAAGCTGTACATGTACAGAATTAGACACATTTATGCCAAGATGTCCCGATTAGCAGTGGTATTAAAGCCTGCCTGCTCTTGTGGTAAGTGTCCTGGGCTCGAATCCCGGTAGGGGTAAATGTTTGTGTGATGATAATGGACATTTGAATCGAGTCATGGATATCGCTGTGTATAAAATGTAAGTATTTATAAATAAATATATATGCTATGTATCCATCTAATATCTGTAACACAAGCCTCTAATTTCCATAATGTCCGGATTTATTTATTTATATACTATAGGCTTTTATGTGTTATCAACCCATTATTGTCCCACTGCTGGGCACGGGTCTCCTCTCATTTGAGAGGGAATAGGCAATAGTCCACCACGCTAGCCTACTGCGGGTTGGCAGAATTCACATGCCATCGACACAAATCACTCAAGCATGCAAGTTTCCTCACGATTTTTTCCTTCACCGTTTGAGCTTGTGATAAATACGCACATAACTTCCGAAAAGTCAGTGGTGCGTGCCCGGGTTTGAACTCGAGACCTTTGACATGTCAGTCCACTGGTCACACCACTAGGCTAGCTCTATTTACGTGTGATAAACACGTAAATAGAGCTGAGAGTTTCTAATATAGCTAATCCGGCTAAAAATCAGCATTCACGGGAAGCCACTGATTTCTATGGCAACATATTAATTTCTCATCCTGCCAGGTTCTCGTTGGGTTGATGATATCATAAGACACGGCGAAGTCGTAAAAATAATGGTTATCTTTATGCTTACTGATCAAAGTTTGATATTTTCATGTGATTCGGCAAACAAAGTAGTTAGGTACCATATGCCTTTACTTTATCCCATCAATTTGCGTGCGTTTTCTACAAGTCTACGCAAACTATTACGTGCGGAAACTTTAAATGTAATTAAATATTAAATAAACGAAACACGTGAGAGATGTGCTCATCTTGAAGGTCGTAGTTTTTAACCCCCGACCTAAAAACGACAGGGTGTTATAAGTTTGAGGTGTCTGTGTGTGTCTGTCTGTAGCATCGTAGCGCCCGAACGGATAAACCGATCTTGATTTGGTTTTCTTTGTTTGAAAGGTGAATTAGTCGGGAGTGTTGTTAGCTATGTTTAATGGCAATCGGTCCAAGATGGCCACCGAAACAATTTTTAGTATTTTTTTTGTCATGTATTTCTTAATTTTTAATTAAATGTAGATACTCTTAATTACATACTAACTCTCAGCTCATTTGTGCCCTGGCAATATAAATATTATTATATTACTCGAACGTTTGTAATAAAATCTGAATGAGATTTGAAGTAGTCAAATTCGCAACACAGTAAAGGATATTATTATGTAAAAAATATTACTTATCTATAATCCTGACGTGAATCCAATCCCAAAAAGCAACTTTTGATAAAAAGTTAAAGTAGAAAGAAAAAGAAAAAAGGTTTTGATACCGATATTTATTCAAAAATACGATTTGTCTTCATAAAAAAAATTTGGTGATTTTTAAAAGTGCCTACAGTTCCAACACACAACGCTAATTTATATAGAAATAATATAAGCAGTGCAAAATTCTTTATCATCAACCCATTTACTGTCTTACTGCTGAGCATAGTTCACCTCTCATGCAGGTTGGCAGATTTCACACGCCATCGAGTGGATCTCCCAGGTAGGCAGATTTCCTCACAATTATTTTATTCATAGTTTGAGCATATTATAAATACGCTCGAACCTTCCGGAAGTGCCGGAAAACTGAACTTGAGACCTTTAACTTCACAGTCCAGTTTTACATAAAAGCACTAAGCTATTACAGCGTTTGTGTAAAATCTTTCTATGTAAAGTCTTTTATTTAAATGTTTTCTTTAACGTTTATATAATTTACATTAAGAACACTTCCAATTCTGCGAATTATTGCTGTGCAAAAAAATTACGACTGAAAAATTTTAAAACTCAAGTTTTTAAATCATTTTTCATTTCGTCAAACCGCCTATCACCGCCCCTAATCAATGACCTGTATATTTTCAATACACGCGTAAGTATTATAGCAGTGCGAGTATATACATTTACAAAATATATTCTGCGAACGCACCTCAAGACCTTATAAAAGAGACGAATTCCGGAATCACGCATCAATGAATCGCGCAATTGAAAACATCCAGCACAATAGCGCTCTTAGCCCACAAGTGGGAATTGTTAAGACCATTTTTAGATTGCATCATACATTATTATTACGATATTATTTCGCCCCCAGAAAGCTTGGATGGTTTCCGTAGATATTTCATGAAAGAGTCTTTCTTAGGTAAAAATCTTACCAACTTAGCGTGTACAAAGAATATGCTATCGTTGTGTTCATATAAAATTAATGGTAAATATTAACGTGTTCTTTTTGTATAGAAATTCAGGCCCATAAATAATATTTAGCTTACACAATTCAGCCACCTTGCGATAAAACTTCTTACGAAAAAATTGGTCCTTATTAGTTTTTCAAAACATCCTTGGTGAATAATAACACGTAACAATTTATTTCTATAAGGGACAACTTGAGTGTTAATTACTTGTAAAAATCAACACCACCTTTTTCGTTCAGGCTTAGACACTCATCTAGTTTTTACTAAATAGTGCGAATTTTTTCTTAAATTTTCACCATTTAGTAAGATCTGAAGTTAGCACAATATGTTCAATTTAAAGATGGGAATAAGACTGAAAGAAAGAAATGTACAAAAACCTACAGTTGAGAAAAGTAACATCATATTATTTTGCAGTCATAGTCTTTGTGAATAGTTGTAACAAATAAAGAGAGATAATTCGGTACTAGTAAAAATAATTGCCTCAATATTTTAACACAAAACTAAATTTTACGAATGTATTAAATTTATTCTTCTGCAAGTTATCTGGTCTCTAACATAAGCATACATAGGTAATAGTATTAATAAGTACAGTTTTCACTTACGAAAATATCACCTTTCACAACAAATGAGCTTAGAAAGAGGTGTCGGAAGCGTTCAGGAAAATGGACGTAGTAACATAACCCTGAGATAGTTATACCGTTAAGAGAATGTTACCTAGAAACTTCATAGCTTCGTAGGTAGGCATGTCAAACAGTCTGCCCACATATCCCGCAACATAATATGCCTACATAGACAGTGCTATGAAACTGTCAGGCGCGAAAAGAATCATGACGCGTACACGTTGCCCGTGCGTGTTTTGCCCGATTGAAATCCGTTCAATAGGTAACACCGATGCTGCCATTTTTGCAATACGTATCAGTGGACGCTTTGAAGTGTTTTATAAGACTTAAATACCTATATATGGTTTAACTCGACAAATAACTGAACAATAATTGCCACGACACTGGATAACAAACGGTTCCCTAAATCTAATAAAAAAAAAGCGTTCACACATCCAAGAAACAAAATACTTTACTTAAATTTTGCAGTTTTGTCGGCTTAAGCAATAAAAGGGAAGATAGAAAAAATCCTAACCGCACAGACCAGTATTAATAATTTTCTTGTACATTTTGAACATAAAACCCACTCTCTTTATAAAGTTTATTCACTGAATTGAAACCACATTGCACAGACGTTTAATTATGCAATGCTAACTTGTGTCCAAATGTGAAATTATTTCATATAATTATGACAGTCTAAGTCTATTTGGGACGCTTTATCGTAAAGTCCATTTATTTACCAGTCTAACTTAATGTTAAAATATATTTATTTACCAGTCTAACTTAATTACCAAATATTGTTATTGCATTTCTTCTTTTGCAAAAATCTTAAAGTAATCAGGTCTTCCCGTTACCATAGGTGCTGCAAACATACTACCATAAAAACCGTAAAAAGTGGTTTTAGTATATAGTATCAATTAACAAATTAAATTAACATATTAAAATAACAATACCCATGTTACAAACCAATTTTACATAAATGGCTCATTGAAAAAGCATTTAACTAGTACTAATCACTAGAGTAGAACTGAATAATAGTTTCAACTGAATAATATCATCTATCAATATCAATGTATTGCGACAATATTGACTACCATTCTATGGTGATTTAATATTTGCATGTCACTATTTTGTGACCAAAAATGCTGGACAATTTACTCATCATCATCATCAGCATCATATCAACCGTTAGACGTCCACTGCTGGACATAGGTCTCCCCCAAGGATCACCACAATTTACTCATAACTACTATTAAGTAACACCTATGTAAACATATTTACATGCAAATAAATATTTGAATTTGAATTTGAAATATTTGAATTTAATCATTATCGTAATCGTATATTTATAATGTTCTTTTCAAACAGCAGTTGTCGAGATAAGTTCAAGTTCTGATTATGGTTTTTTTTTTTTTATTTGCTATCAATAGCTTAACTAAACCTACAAAAATGCGATTGCATCAATAACTTAAATTAGTACTTAGTTCAAAAATCAGGTCAATTGGCAACACGGCCAGAGCTATTAGGTATCAATTAACATATTAGTAGAACGTGACTGCACTTAACGCCAACTCGAGCACTAATTAATAGAGTTGGACTACCACTATCGATGTAATTCGTATCTATGGATTTTGTTTTAGGTTATGTGTAACTGCTGTGATAGCCTAGTGGAGTTACGAGTCGACTGTAGAAAAGACCTCAAGAAGTTCAATTCTGAGGCACATAGCAATGATTCAACTATAAACTACTATAAAGTTACGTGTGTCGCAGGCTCAAATGGCGATTTTCTCGATGGCGGACTTGATGGTGGACTATAGCCAAACTATACACAGTAAATGGGTTGATGATGTGATTTTAAATGTATTTCAACTTGACTTCAGTTTCGCACGCAAACAAATTCAGCTATTAGAACATCATGCCAATGTACAAGGAGGGTATTGACCCACAGTTCGCAGTATGCTTTAGGTCCCGTGTTATTCCACAACACAAATCAACTCAGAGCTGCTACTGAGAATTTCATAGAAAACCTAATAACCATTTGCTCGACACGGGAATCAAACCAAGGTCCTTAGGCTCAATATTTGCCCAACTCACTAGACCAACAAGGCAGTTCTAAAATTTCAAAAACAAGTGTGTATAAGTTTTGTTTTAAGTATCCCAAGCCCATTTATCCGCACTGTAATGTCTCTTAGAGGAACTAAAATTAGAAAAATATCAATAGCCTTAATATGGTTTCATTCATAATTTCCACGAATGGAGAAATAAAATATATTTCACCAGATTTCGAATACCTACAAAAAGCCATATCATTTCAAAAAAATATATGCAATTCGTCTAATTCTAGATTTATAACTTGAACTTAAAGAAATAGTTTATGGCTGCTAAACTCCAATATATACATCACTAATTTGTAAAGTACATGCGTCATCACATAAACCTACAACACATCTTCATTCCGATTCACAAAGGTCGAGTTTACGAGGCATAAACCTCGTGAGCTCATGCCAATAAGTGATCAATCTTACCCCCTCTACAACGTAAAAACCAATGTAAACGATGCTTAAGAACCTAACTGAGTGCTCTCGGGAATGCCAATAAAGAACGATTTAGGAAGATAGTATTTTATCTGATCTAATTGGTCGAGTGATTTGCTATCCTTTTCTTATAAACTTCTCTCCTTTTTCATTTTATACAAAAGTTTATGAATCGTTAGTCTCAAGTTGTACGGTTCTCATGAGTTTTATAGAAAAGAAATTGGACAAATATATAGTTCATATAATGTACATGCACTTATTTGAAATATATTATACATCATAAGAACAATTCTGTAATAGTCCGTAGTGGAAGTAAAATTTAATGGGAACGATTGTTAATTAAATTAACCTCTTGGTTAAAGTTAATCGTGGAGTAAATTTTCGTGGGTCGAATCTTGTTAGGGACAAATATTTGTGTGATGAGCTTCTTAACTCTTTGATGTTAGAATATGTAATATTCAGATATTGTATCATCTGTAACACAAGCCTTTAACCAAATATCCCTGTGTAATATTTTCCGGGTATTCATACATACTTATTTATTTAATTAAGTAATTTTACTGCTCGCAGTTTAGCCACCAACCTTCCGCTATCTTCTAATCCTAGAACGGCATAAAATATCGCTCCAGATAACTGTTCGACTGAATACATAAACATCATCATCAACCCATTAAAGTCCCACTGCTGGGCACGGGTCTCCTCTAAATTGAGAGGGATTAGGCTATAGTCCACCACATTAGCCTACTGCGGGTTGGCAGACTTCACATGCCATCGAGAATTCTCTCAAGCATGCAGATTTCCTCACGATGTTTTCCTTCACCGTTTATGTATGTGATGATAAAACATATTCCATCAAAAATATCATCATCCCTTCAAGTGACGTCATTCACCAAGACATTTAAATTTTTATTTTGCTTCTAATCATTACAAATTACTGTTATATTTCAGTTTGGAAGTGTTGCCTGAATGGGCAGTTAATGATCCCTATTATTTAGAAACGCGAAACATTACGATTTATAGGGGGCTCGAGAGGCTTATGAATCTCAGTCAATCTCAATGACAGAAACCAAATGAGTTTGTTGTTTTCTACAGATAGAGTGACTTTAGAAAAATACTTGGAATAACATTAAAAACAACAAAATATAATATTAATACGCTTAAATTCACTAGGGTGTTAGGCAGACGCGTAGCTTCAAGAACTATGCCTTCAAACGTCACATTAATTTTCCTCGTGGTTTATATTTATATGTGTTATAAGTAAGGGATACGATAAGTAATCGCCTATTGATAGGCGACCATAGGCTGCCATATTATAGGTCTCTAGTTCAAATTTGAGGCACGCACTACAAATATTAGAACTTGTAGGGTATCGTCCAGTTAAATAAAAGTTCAAGAGTCCACAGTTAACAGTTATAATTTGAATTTTAAAATCACAGTAACACAGAAGAGTAGGAAGCACTAAACACAGTAGATACAAGTCAGAAAGTCGAAAGAAGATTTACAGAAAGGATTTAAGCGAGATAGAATAAAGCACTAGATTACAAGTAAGCAAAATAGACTACGTAAAAGACAGCTGATTAGAATATTTGCATTAAGCTAGCGCGTGAGTGCCTTGCACGGTGGCGAACAATAGACTGGCGAGAGGCGGGGCGTAAAACCGAACTGCGCGCGATCGCGGCGGGAACACCCGAAGACGCCCGATCTCGATGACGTCGCAAACTAGTTGTGTGGCGGCTGCGCCGCTACAGTAGCCCCCCGGTGAGACCGTGACTACGGTCGATAGTAGTCAGGAAAGCGTACTCTTCTACCGCTCCGTGTGCGTTTCGCTGACTCATCGGCTGGCTGAGATGATTTGCCACTCGGAGGTGCAAGATCTGGTACTGCAATCAACTTGTCACTGCGGATGTCTTCAGTGACATAAGCTGGTTTTAAACGATCTAATGAAATGTTAAGTTCTTTGCCTCGTATTAAAACTTTGAAGTACTTAGCTTTTCTTTCTAGCACTTTGTATGGACCAGCGTATGGTAGCTCTAAGGATTTTCGCACGTAGTCCTGCCGCACGAAGACATGGGAACAGTGTTGCAAATCCTTAGGCATGAAGAATGGACCATTTCTATGCCATGTAGTAGGTTTTGGAGTTAAGCTAGCCATATGTTTCGCAAGCCGGGTAGCAAAGCTGGTGATGTCTTCAGTAGAATGGTCATTTGATGGTGATAGAAACTGACCTGGCAGGCGTAGTGGCTCGCCATAAACTAGCTCGGCCGCGGACGCGTTGACATCATCCTTCCAGGAACTGCGTATGCCGAGCAGAACTAAGGGCAAGACCTCCGTCCATTGTGTGTTGTTGTGACACATAATGCCTGCTTTTAGTTGTCGATGCATCCTCTCCACCATCCCATTCGATGCGGGATGATACGCTGTGGTGCGAAAGTGAAGTGCGCCGAGCAGTGATGCAATGGCCTTAAACAGGCCGGACTCGAACTGGCGACCGCGATCAGTGGTTATCTGCGCCGGGCAACCAAACCTCGATATCCACCCAGATACCAAGGCGGCCGCGCAGGTGTCGGCAGTGATGTTCTTCATAGGTATTGCCTCAGGCCAACGTGTGAACCGGTCAACGATGGTGAGACAATATCTGTAATCAGAAGAAGGTATTAGTGGCCCTACAATGTCGAGATGGATGTGGGAAAATCTCGACGAGGTTGTGGGAAAATGGGAAAGAGGAGCTGAGGTATGTCGGGTTATTTTGCAGCGCTGGCAATGAAGACAGCATCTGGACCACTCTCTACAGTCCTTACGAATCCCTGGCCACACGAACCTTTGTGCTACCAGTCGCACTGTAGCTGCACATCCGGGATGACTCAGACCATGAAGAGCATCAAAAACTTGCCTCCTTAGCTCAGGTGTTACGTAGGGTCTTGGAGGCTGACTAGATACGTCACAATAAAGTTTGGTGTCTGAGCCTTCCAGAGTAATCAGTTTAAGTTTCAGTGACGATCCTTTTTCAATAAGAGACTGAAGCTCAGGGTCTGTCTCTTGAAATCGAGCTAGCGCCTTATAATCGACGCTCGTTGAAACCTCTTCAATACGTGACAGAGCGTCAGCTACAACATTTTCTGTTCCAGGTATGTACCGTATGTCCGTAGTATACTGAGCAATGTAATCAAAGTACCTGTATTGACGTGGCGAGCAATTTTCTCTGCAACTGTTGAAGGCATAAGTAAGTGGTCGGTGATCAGTGAAAACAATAAATTCTCTGGCTTCTACCATATGTCGAAAATACTTTATTGCTTCATACACCGCTAAAAGTTCACGGTCGTACGGACTGTACTTGCGTTGCGCTTGGCTAAGCTTCTTAGAAAAGAACGCAAGTGGCTCCCATTGGTTGCCGACGCGTTGCTGCAGTACTGCCCCTATAGAAACGTCAGATGCGTCAGTTAATATAGACAGTTTTGCCTTAGGATTTGGATGGGCAAGAAGTGTAGCGTTGGATAGTGTTCTTTTACACTCTTCAAAAGCTTCCAGCTGCAGCTGAGACATCTGTACCGGATCTGAGCCTTTAATCTTCTCCCCTGCCAACATTAAATTAAGTGGAGCTTGACTTTTTGCAGCGTTCGGTACAAACCTTCTATAAAAATTAACCATGCCCAGAAATCTGCGTAGCTCTTTGACTGTTCGAGGAAGGGGGAACTCCTGGATCGCCTGGACTTTTGTGCAGAGAGGCTGGGTACCAGCAGCAGACACCTGATAGCCAAGGAAGGTTACTTGAGGCTGTCCCCATACGCATTTTGTTGCATTCACCAGAACACCATATTCTTTTAGGCGTGACAGTAGCTGGTGCAGGTGACGTCTGTGAAGATCTGGAGTGGCCGAAAATACGAGAATGTCATCAAGATATCCGTAGCAGAAGTCACTTAAACCAGTAAGTACCTCATCTATAAACCTTTGAAAAGTTTGAGCTGCATTTCTAAGTCCAAAGGTCATAAATGGAAACTCAAACAAACCAAACGGAGTAGTTATGGCTGTTTTAGGTATGTCAGCTTCATTAACAGGTAATTGATTATAGGCCTTAATTAAATCAATTTTGGAGAAGATTGTACACCCAGATAGTTGCTGCGAGAAGTCCTGAATGTGACGAATAGGGTACCGGTCAGGTATAGTGCGTGAATTAAGTGCGCGGTAATCCCCGCAAGGGCGCCAACCATCATCCTTTTTCTTCACTAGGTGAAGGGCTGAAGACCAGGGGCTCTCAGAACGCCTAGCAGTACCGTTGGCTAACATCTCCTCGAACTCTTTCTTCGCTATCCTTAATCGTTCGGGATCCAAACGTCTTGGTCTGCAAGTTACAGGTTGTCCTGAGGTCGTTTTGATAAAGTGCACCGTGTTATGTTTCAGTTTAGACTGATTTACAGTACCTGCGGGACGGGTAACCTCGGGGAACTCGCGTAGCAGCTGATGAAACTCTGTATCTCCGGTAACGGTCTTGACTGATGCCACATCATCGGGAACCCGCTGTGAGGACGCAGCTACGAAGAGTGATGTGGTGCCATCTATGAGTCTGTGATTCCGGCAATCTATAAGCAGATTATAAAAACTGAGAAAATCTATGCCTATAATTGGTTTAGAAACGTCTGCAATCGTAAACTTCCATGTAAAAGCACGTCGCAGGCCCAAGTCTAATGTTAGTTGCACTGGGCCGTAAGTATTAATAATACTTCCATTCGCAGCTGTTAAACTATATTTACTAATAGCACAGGACGTCTTAATGGCTGACCGGGGAAACACACACAAATCCGAGCCAGTATCGACAAGGAACAGCATTTTAGAATAACGGTCAGTAATAAAAAGACGGCCTGATCTTGTTGGGCAGTCGTAGGCCGCTAATTCCGGCTGCCCTTTGAGTTTTCCGCTCTCCATTCACAAGGCTGCTGACATTTTCTTGCGCGGACACCGTAAGTAAAATGATACCAACAATGGGGATGGTTTTCAGGTGGTTGGGGCGGCCGGGATCTCGATCTGCCACGCTTATTATTCCCTTTAGACCGTGAATTTGATCGACCACGTACCTGTCTCTGAGTATCCACACGGGTAGATAGCGAAGCTACTTGCCTGGTAAGCTCCGATATTTGACTTGCCATTTGTTCTATGAGGGTAGATGGACCTGGGCTTGCCATACTCGCTACGTGAAAAGGCCCGGCTGGCGCAATTTCGTGGACTGTATCGGCCAAGTCCGCCAATTTATCCAACGGAAGGTCTGGCTGCGACGCCAAAACCGTTTGTAAATTGGTCGGTAATCGATTCGACCACAAAGTCCTCAAAAAATCTGCAGGTACCGACGGTCCAGCCAGATGTTGTAAATGTCGTAAAAACTGTGATGGTTTACGATCACCTAACTCTTCGTGCATTAATAATTGTTTCACTTTACGTTCCCGGGATGCAGACAGACGTTTAATAAGCTCAGTTTTCAGTTTATCATATTTATTTACAGCTGGCGGGTTCGTAATGACATCCTTGACTTCAGCGGCGTAACGATGTTCCAGCACAGACACGACATGATAAAATTTCGTCATGTCTACAGTTACGTTTGCCAACGCAAACTGACACTCCATCTGTGCAAACCACATTTCAGGATCATCTGGCCAAAATGGTGGTGGACGAACGCCTACACGCGAAGTTTCAGCACTAATATTCACTCCTTTAGTCGGTTCCATCGTCGGGGTCACCAATTATGTAGGGTATCGTCCAGTTAAATAAAAGTTCAAGAGTCCACAGTTAACAGTTATAATTTGAATTTTAAAATCACAGTAACACAGAAGAGTAGGAAGCACTAAACACAGTAGATACAAGTCAGAAAGTCGAAAGAAGATTTACAGAAAGGATTTAAGCGAGATAGAATAAAGCACTAGATTACAAGTAAGCAAAATAGACTACGTAAAAGACAGCTGATTAGAATATTTGCATTAAGCTAGCGCGTGAGTGCCTTGCACGGTGGCGAACAATAGACTGGCGAGAGGCGGGGCGTAAAACCGAACTGCGCGCGATCGCGGCGGGAACACCCGAAGACGCCCGATCTCGATGACGTCGCAAACTAGTTGTGTGGCGGCTGCGCCGCTACAAACTAAAACTAAATATTACTACTATTAGAAATAAAGTAAAAATACTTATTCAATTCATCATCAGTCGTTAAAGAAGGAAAAATCATGACTTCATAATATGCTCACCTGAAAGAGTTTTTCAATAATATACACTAATATACACTATATTGACTAAAGCTTAATACTTCTTCTACTGAGAGAAGATAAATACCCAACAATGGGACATAGGGAAGTAAAAAAAAGCCTATTTTCGTCCATGTTTGAGAATAGATCTCTTCGAACGAATGCCACAGTCACATACTTTAGTTACTTCCAGCTGCATTTTTAAACGAGGGTCAGAAATGGCATGAAAACGGATAACTATAAATTTTATATCGAGAATTCCGCAATACATCTCTTACTGCGTGATGGTAATTTACCTACTAACTTCTACTTAAAAATCAAAACTTAAAATTGGACTAAAGCCACTTTATATCAATGTACCTAGTAAGTTAGTCAATCATGTATGTACTATTTTGCAAAACTTAAGTGAAAATGCAAGTGTCTGCATACAAAAATCTGATCATGACTGTTGCATTTAAATGCACTTATTTGCTTTATAGTGCAACTAATGTTAATCCTTTATACAACAATGTATAGTATAATTATATTAAGGTCTCACACGGTACCTACAGGAATTTCAGGTCTGGGTGGTCTACTGGGTGTTTATATCAGCAATTCAGGAGACTGGCCTACTGTGAGTCAACATGTTATTTTAAATAAATTGTAAAGAGTGATCCATTTGACTTTTCTATTATCAAAAGAAGAACAAAGATTTCGGCTGGTATTTTTAGTGTTGGAAAGTTGTTATTCATAAGGTCATTTTCAGTGTCAATTTCATTGGATCCGGATGTTACACATATCAAATCTCGTTATAACGTTGCTTTTGTCGCTTTATACAAAACACCATTATAGGAAATATGACAAATCTCCAATAATAATAATAACATTATAATAAATAATTTATTGCTAAGAAAAAAGTTTACGAAATTAAAGTTTATACATTCAGATTTACGATGTTTTATTGACACATTAGCAAAATATATAAATGGGTGGAGCGCTGTGCTACTTGATAGATCTGTGAAAGTGACCTGTGTTTAGGAAGTACAGTCTCAATAGTTGACATAATTCTTTGTCTATTTTGTCATACTACATTTGTTGATTTTTTTAATGAGTAATCATTATAGGATCACATAGAATTGATAGATACAACAATGGATACCCAAAAAAAAAGAATATTGCAAACTATATTAATTCATACAACTGTTTATCTACACAATTCTACTAGCTTAGAGCATTTGTGGTTTTTCTGTGTACAATGACTCAACTTTGTGGGTGAGTAATAAAAGTTTAAGTATTGTATTTGTGGTTTAAAGCTCGGTTATAACGAAATGAGTACCTAAAGGTCATGTTTACATAGTATAAGGTTTTCAATGGGTCGGGATAATATGTCCTATAGCTTCTGCCTGGTATCCGTTTATTGATGGCTTCAACTACGTAATATAGTTATCCTCATGCATGCTTATTGGTTTCTTGTTATTTAATTTTTATTAAGAAAGAAAAATTCAACCTCAGGTGGGACTCGAACCCGCGTCTTCTGGATAAGTACTCCAGACGCTCTGCCAACTGAGCCACCGAGGTATCCGCCTGATGTGTTGAATTTTGCCTTCTTTATGTTACTTATGTCTTACGGCGACATAGCAACATCGATTGGATAATTCTGTCTAACCCAGAATACTCCCTTTACAGCGAGTAGATTCCGGATGATATTTCATTACCTTTATATAATCTTTTTGTATTTTTAAGCATATTTCAAGCTAAGATTTTTAATTTTTATTAAGAAAGAAAAATTCAACCTCAGGCGGGACTCGAACCCGCGTCCTCTGGATAAATACTCCAGACGCTCTGCCAACAATATTATAATTCTGATAATTTGTTGTTTGCTTGGCGTCATCATATCTCCATAAATTTAAATTTAAAATAATATTTTTTTATCTGCGAGAATATATTAAAAAAAGAACACTAACAAAAATGGATTGTTATTAATTTCCAATAAAAAACTACATAATAATACTATGTTGTTTAAAAATTAATCGGAGTTCGAAATAAAAGAGAACAAAGAGGTTTTTGCTATATAATTATACGGGCATTTTAAAGTATTTTTCTTAAATCATTTAATGCAACAATAAATGTACCGTATTTACATTTCTTCTTAAGTGTATTTGCACCCTTATAAACAAACAATTTACTATTTAATTGATCTGTACAAATAACAAAATAATATTCCAAGAACGTTCGGTGTATGATTAATTGGCTCTTTGACATATAGATAATGATGATATTTATAAACAGACACTAGTTGGCTATAGTATTGTTATTGCAATTTTTTGCAATAGACCAGTCATAATAAAACCACTGTCTACGATATACGTGTTTCGAAGATGTATAAATCATTTATTTTCATTGCTTTTTTTATTACTGTAAGTGAGGAAAAATTGTCACAGTAAAATAAATATATTAGGCAACATTTAGTCGGTGCATGTTCGTGTGACTCTTTAATACAATATAATGCGCGATTACCTTGAATTTTCAATCGATAGTTTGAAAAAAGAACTAACTTATTGTATTTTTTACTTTTGTCAATTCAAGACAAAGGCGGTCTAAGAATAAACATTAAATTGTGAGTTTTTTAAAGTGTAAATTTCGATTTGTTGGTGATTTCAGGTAAATTATGCTGATCTCCTGAGCCAAAGAGACAAAAGTGCTACCCTGGTAATTACGCTAGGACCTCATGACCATTTTTAATACCGCATTTTCTATCTAAGGAGCTTGATTTACAAAATTTTCCGTGCACATTGAATAGAAGGAATAGAAACTTAATGATAGATTTTTTTTTTGCGCAGAACCTTTCTCAACATGTTTAAAACAATCTTTTGTATTTCGTGTATTCCAGAAACCATTATCAGTGTGTTGCGATATACCAGAGCTTGGCGATCCAAAACATCTGGCAACTTGTTCCAATCCTAAAAGGCAAGGCCCGGTGAGTATTCACAATATCGTTGTACAACATACTGACCATATACTGACATTTTTGTCTCCATCGGGGGTAGGCCGAGACTAGGTAACGATTTTCACCACCATGCAATAATAATATGCGTGCAACTAGTGTTGACATTTCGAAATCACCTATAATATACTTGGTCTACTTGAAATAAAAATATTAGAATTTGAATAGTAATAAACAAACACAGACATTATTAAAATAGTGCTACAGTGATATATAAATAGTTTCATTTCACTTTCAATATAAATATGAATAGTCTAGGTGATTTAAGTACCCATAATTTATGTTTTTCTAGTGCAATGACGTCCAATGCGTGTTTCAAGAATCTGGTTTCCTCATCGACGCAAAGGCTTTGAACAAAACTGCCTATAGACAACATTTGATGCAATGGGAACAGAATCACAAAGGATGGACGGTTGCCGTAGAGAAAGCCATCAAGGACTGCATCGATACGGAGCCCAGACAACACTTGGACTTCCCTTGCAAGGCCTACGATATATTCACTTGTACTGGCATTGCCATGTTAAAGGTAAGAATCTGTCAGATTCTCAATTCCGTAAGAATAATACTGTCTATATCCTGCCTAGCCTAGCAGTGTATTATAAGCTGCATGCATGTTTGATAAGAATCAAAAATACCCAAATAAAAACACAAATGTCATTTTAATGACATTTATAGATTCCTATGTTTATTCCATTACTAGCTTTGTATGCGATTCAATAGACTATTTTCTATCTATAAGCAACTTAAAAAAGTAGGATATTCTGAAAGTATATTTTTTTATTATCATTATTTTCCTTTGAATTTGATGCCAATTGCGAATCGATTTTAATTATTTATTTTGCATTCTGTTCAACTACAAAGAGTAGTGGTCTTATATTAATTTAATTAGTGGACTCCAAAACTCCATGGCTTTCCTTAATAACAAATCTTAGACAAACTTGTTTCGTCTTTATTTATAATAGTTCTGGAACAAAAACTTTAAGACACAAATAACGAGGATCACATTGGCTTTTGGATTGGAGGAGAAAGAATAAAAATGTGGTAGATTTTGTTATAAATTAACTGAAACATGTTGCAGAACTAATTTTATACTTTAATTATGGTTATTTTTGTTCCAGAAAT
Organism: Craniophora ligustri; assembly: GCA_905163465.1. Taxonomy (NCBI): domain Eukaryota; kingdom Metazoa; phylum Arthropoda; class Insecta; order Lepidoptera; family Noctuidae; genus Craniophora; species Craniophora ligustri. The sequence continues at coordinate 3,849,018 of LR990963.1, forward strand.
GTCCAGAAACCGCATGGAAATGTTAATACTTCGTGATAATATAATTAATACATTGTGTAAGATAAAAATTACTTTGTTTTTGCTAAGAATGTCTGTAATCCAAAAGAACTAGAGTAATTAAATAATTTTGCGATTTTATGTTTTTGATTACAATACTTCTACTTTTTGTTATTTTGTGTAAAAACTAAATTCCAGGCAGTTTGAGCTCGTCATGCTCACTCAATTTTTACATTTTATAAAGACAGCATCAGAGCGAACATCAGTCTCATATTTTACAAACTAATTTATTAATTTAGCAACGATTGTGTTAATTTAATACATGTCAGTTTGCAAAAGTGTATAATTAAACATGTCAAATTGTAAACGTGTTATTAATTATATATTTAATTAATTGTATATCAAATTTAAAAAAATATGTAAGTATATAATTTTCATGAGGTTAGTGAGTCTGCGGAGCTGGACTAGCATTATGCCAAATGTTTTTATCTACAAGTTAATCCTCTAATTTGTAATATGGTTTCTTACATAGGGTCGACTTAACAACTGATTTAAATTTGTTTTCTGGGAGGTTCAAAATTATTTCTGGAATTTTATTATAAAATCTAACACTATAATCCCATAAAAGAGGTATGGACTTTGGCGAGACGAAACTGTGGCTGCATTAAATTTTATTTAATAAATTATAAGTATGCAGATCACATCTTTTGGTATGTAGTGATAATATATTCTTCTGGTGGGCTTGTGTGTCAGTTCCTTCTATTTTCAGCAAGGTTGAGTCGAGGCACGATGATTCACATGTCATGCTTGTCAACAGGCGTTGTTGCTGTTGAGCGTTTATTGGGACAGTATTGGTTTTAAAAGTTACCTTTTACATTCAAACAGCAGCATTCACAAATCGGTCTATTAGTCAATTAAAAACTAACGCAATTAGTTTGTGATGTTTATTTGTTTTAAAATTGTATCCAAGGAGTTCTGTCCGTCTCTTCTCCATAAGTCTTACTTTTGGAACCATGTAGTTTTGATAACTATAAGTACTTACAATATGGGTTTCATTGAAATAAAATATTTAAATCTAATTCTAGAGATTAAAATTTTAAACATTTTTGAATTGGTCAATGATGTTGACTTTTGTTAACCATAAAACTTTTCAATTCAGTCAAAGTTAAACTTTGACTGAATTGATTTGACAATGGTTCTAGAAAATATATATAGATAAAACACCCCGACGCAAAAACGACGGGATGTTTTAAGTTTGAGTGTATGTGTGTGTCTGTCTGTGGCATCGTAGCTCACGAACTGATGACCCGATTTTATTTTGTTCTTTTAAATGAAATAAAACGACATTTACTCGATAGCACGTGAGGTCTGCCAACCCGTAATTTTCTACTATGCTAGTGGTAGACAATAGCCTTAATCCCTTTGAGGTGAGAAGAGTCAGCAGTGAGACAATAAATGGGTTGGAGAGATAGATGAAGCTTCGTGCGGGAATCCCAAACGACTCAGACACGTCACAGAAGTATTTATATTTCACCTACTAATCTAAAATGACCTTTGACATTCAGATAACTTTGATGCCAATAATTATCACTACTAGCCATGTTTACATTTCACTGAACAAGAAGATTATAATTGTTGTAATTTTCTGGAACAAATCAGTCATATTTCTGATATTTTGTCAGCCATACGTGATTTTAAAGATGATTAAGTTGTTGAATTTGTTTTGTTTATTTAATTTTCTTTTGGTAAGTAAAAATAATTTATATCTGACCTGGCCATGTGTTGCAGTTGCTAAGTTATTCGTTTGTTTGCAATAAAAAACATTTTGGTTATAAATTGAGATAAAAAGTTCCTGTATTTGTTTGAATTTGGTTGCCGCCTGATGGTAGCATGAATGAAAGAATAGAATTGGGGTATATTTTTTTTATGGTGATAAGGCGGCAAACGAGCATGCGGCTCACCTGATGTTAACTGATGACCGCCGCCCATGGACATTTGCAACACCAGAGCCTTGCAAATGCGTTGCCAAACCTATTGTAAACCGTTCAGGTTTCTTAAAGCAGGGAGTCACTGAACTGATAGCAAACGGAATTCCCATGCTGTCAGAATAGTCACTCCCCCATTGAGCTCTGGTAACCTTACTCACACGCAGAAAGACAACTTGTTGATTCACTGCGGTCTTCTGTAAGGCGGAGGTACTTCCACAGTCGAGCAGCTCAATTTGAGCGAGAAATCTCGCTATGCCCTACCTCCTACATTTTACTTTTATTTGTATTAAGGCCGCCTTCCGTGAGGGTTCCAAGTTCAGATCCTCATACAGGAAAAAACTTGGGATGAGCATAATAATTTTTCATACTTATATTATGGATATTTTTACCTCTATCTACGTATTTATAAAAATAAATATTTAGAGGACCGGTACTCAAGCTCCGTTAGCACGTAAATATGTCAATTTGTATATTTCCTTGTTAGTTAAACTCTTCCTAATTATTAAAGTAACTCAGAGCACACTCAATTGTCGGTTTTCCGAGAGATGTGGACGGTCGTGGCCATTTGAACTTGCTGGTCCTTTGAGCGATGTGGGTAACTTTTGTTCTCTGTCGCATAACTTTGTTGCGGATTCTATCCTTCACTAATACTCCCAGCATAGCCCCTCTCTCCGCAGCTTGCTGGCCAGAGTTGCATTAACGTTGATCTATACTCACGTATTAATTGGATTTCACTGATTATAGGTTATCAAAACTGACTCCATTAGAACCAGCCAATTAGCCTCATTGGTAAATATAAAATTTTCTTACAATAATACTTTGCTTTAGAGAATAGAAATTACCACTATTATAGGGGATCGTTGTTTAGAAAATAAGAAAACAAGTACAAATAAACGTATGTATATTAACATGGTTTTTATGAGTCTAAAGAGACTTTAAACTACTTATAGACTTTTTGACTACTTTAAACTACTCTAGACGTCGCAACGAATAGGTATCTCAATAATACCAGTTATTTACTCGATAATTCAAAGTAGACAAAAAATAACAGCCTTTCACCGCTTCCTAGTGGTTTTGTGGAAGTAGGAAGGACGAAATCAAGGAAGCTTTTATACTTCCTTCTTCTCAAAAAGTAATATCTTCTTACTTATAATAGGAAAATTGTTTGGTAGTTGTATCTGGAAAGTTCTGGGAGTGCTTGATTTATTTTTCCATAAATTTTAATGTGCTCTTTCTAGATTTCAACTTTGTGTCTCTAACGTAAACCTTCCAGGTAACTTTATTTCAGCTTCATCTATTCACGATATTTAAGTTAATTAGAAACAAACTTATGCATTAAAATAGAAAATATTGTTTAATGCTAATATAATATGAAGTTATCAATATCATTTTATACGTAATTATTCATTTAAATACAGTTTTTCGAAGACACTACCAGACAATTTTTGTTTTATTTATTTAGTTAAAGTTATGTTAATCATTTTCATTCGAATAAAATTTCAACGCCGTTGTTTCAGAAACCAAATTCGTTTTGCTGTGACATACCAGAGCTGGGTGACATAATACATTTGTTAAAATGCTCTAACCCTAAACTGCCAGGCCCAGTAAGTGTTTGTTTACCAATTCGACACAGCAAACAAGTCCCACTTGCAGCTAGTTATATCAAAGTGCTTAATGTAAGGATCGAACAGGATAAATACCGTGAGGTGTTTGTTTAGTGCCTGAAGCATTTGAAGGTTAAAGGTAGGAGAGTTGTTGACGTGATCAATGGACTTGAATGTCACGTAGACACAAAGAAAACGTTTTTGCGAAAAAAGATGTAAGAAAATCATTTGAATTTTTAGTAAGAATTGATAAGCGATATGTATGTTGTGGAGGATGTAAAAACTTCCGTCTAAAACACTTTCAACTATGGGTATTAAATATCTATTGAAATTTAATCTCTTCTATTAGACACAGTCATCTTTATTTTTAAGATAAACAAGGAGTCACTAATTGTTTTCAAAGGAGAAGAAGTCTATAACAATAACTATTTTACGTAATAATTATTAAGTACGTAACAAGCAAAGTAGAGAGTAACAAATAAAGTAAAATCTTACGTTGTTTTAGATTTTACATTCATTTCAGTTTGGTTATTTTCATTGACTATGCATGTGATAAATGTTAAAAATACAATTCACATATTTAATTATTCAGTTTTTTTTTAAGTGTGACGACGTTGAATGTGTGTTTACGTCCTCGGGCTTCTTGATAGACAAGAATACACTGAATAAAGATGTTTACAAGAATCACTTGAGGAAATGGGCCATAGTACATAAAGATTGGACAGATGCTGTAGAAGAAGCTATTCACTATTGTGTCGATAAAACCCCTAGAAAACTACTTGACGACGAATGCAAAGCTTATGATGTATTTATTTGCACTGAAATTGCGATGACGAGGGTACGTAATTTTATTAATTTTGATTGACATTGTAGTATTGTTTCAGATTACATACTGGGCCTAATGAAGTGCCAACGTTGGTACCAAACACGCGTTAAGTTTTTTTTCATCCATGTCTTTGTCCAAAAGCGTTGGCGGTTGGAACAAACATTAAGACTAATTTGCCGCATAGATTAGAGAAATATTTAGGTGTAGCATTAATGCTAAGCCTAATTTTTTTAACTGTCAATTTCGTAAATTTAAAACCAACATAGTCGGAAAAAAAACAATTAATATTTTTTAACAGATTTATTTGTTTATTTAGGGCCCCCAACAAGGGAAGCATACATTTATACATAATTAAGATATGAGGTATGTGTATTCCCTCAATTATAGGAGACCACAGCATGCACAAATTATATATAATATTAGCGCTAGGTTTATGACATGGTGAAATTAATTAATTAAGTAATACATTAAACAATAACAACAACAGATGTATTAATAATGTGCAATGTTTTAAATTATTTTTACTCCAGAGGAAATTAGTCTTGTGTTGACACAACTGAATAGGAAATCGCAAAAAGTGAACAATACAAACTGTAGCAATCATTACATTGCTAAAATTTTTCTTGAAACAGTATGTTTGGACCGACATGACGTGTCTGCTGATCATCGTTCTACGAAAGACTAAATCGATTGTTAAATTCTCTGCATTGGACTATCTGTAAACACAAAACTGTTTGGACGATTCAGTTATGTCGTATTAAGACTTTTAATTATATTTATAGTATTTTGAGAGGTAGGGCATAGCGAAATTAACTACTCGCTCAAATTGAGCTTCCCGACTGGGGAAGCACCTCTGCCATACCGAAGATCGCAGTGTTGCAATCAACAATTGTATTTCTGTGAGTGAGTCTGTAACAGAGCTCGTCGCGGGAGTGACTATTCTGCAGCATGGGCATTTCGTTTGCTGTAAGTTTAGTAATTCCCTATTTTAATAAACCTAAATGGTTTCTGCAGGCAACTTATATGTAATGTCCATGGAAGGCGGTAATCACTTACCATCAGATGAGCCACCAGCCCGTTTGCTCCCTTGTCACCAAAAAAACACGTTCACCGATTCAAATTTATGTCGTTTAAAGAAACTCATGATAATATATTTTTCTTTTGTTACAGAAATGTCCAGTTAAATCAAATAAATGTCATACAATAACAAGAGAATACAAATTCAATAATTTATTATTATAATATTAAATTTTAATATCTTTTATTACCTACAGATGTTTTTGTTTTTTGGGCGGAAAAGAAATATGTTTTCACGCTAGAGGATAAATTTGACATTTCATCACAGATTTCAGATCAATTAAAAAAGATTTTCAGAGCATTCGATAAAATCATTTCCGAAAAACCAAATAAACGACTTTTCTCGCGATTGCTAGCAAAATATTTCTTCTTCACCTTTCACACTTCTTGGAGTGTTGTCAAACCCTTATACCTGAGTTGTCTAGCCAGTATTTGTTCTCTTTTCGACCTAGCAATCCTACTTTCTATCAAACATATTATTCAATTTTATTATATACTTTTTAAAGTATTACCTACATACGTCACACGAGCCGTCAATGCGCATATTAATTTTAATCTAATATCATGTTTTATTATTGTATAACCGATCACAAGGTCGGATGCTTATCAGTTATATTTATTTTATCCTATGTACGTAAACCTATGGGTTTAGTTAGTATAACAATGGGAAAAAGGCGTGAGCGTATGTATGTATGCATGTATTTAATTTGATTAGGTAATTCAAATCGACTTGTTAATCGATATTGGTTATGTACACAATATTTCGATAGTTTACAATCTGTTCACATTTATTATAAAGCGACGGCTCTATTATTTCAGTAACCTCTCATATATCTCATTTTTTTTCAGTGATCTAGATATCAGTTAAACGAATAGTACTACATACAAATGACGCAAAATGATGCAAATGACGGGCTGATTCCAAATGGAAATCTATGTAATATGCATAATATGTACATCGAATTATCTATACAGTGCAACGCTGCCATGCAGATTATAATTTAAATCATCACACCTTGTGTAACTTAATATATCAATTATAAACAATAATACGGGGATGGACCTACAATAGATCCTTGAGGAACTCCAATGGAATTATTCTTATTATTGCTATATATGTATAAGAATATGTTTATATAGGCATATATCACAGTATTATCCGTTAGTTCATTGTACCTACGTAATTATACGTCGTCTATCATATCCAAGGTCTTAAGAGCACTTGACACTGATTCACTAAGCGTGATGATAGGCCTCCGTGAGGACATCCGACACACTTACACGCCTATTGTTGTCATTATGTCCGATTTTATAGTAATTAACTGTCGATTTGATATAAACAATTGTTATTTTTTATTGTCACAGTAATATACATTAATCACAACTTGATAGCTATTTGTATTTTAAGTGAGAAATAATACAATGTTTCATTACATTATTTTGATAGGCTTGCCCTATCAAAATAATGTAATGAAACAATTGGACATTTTTGATCTTAGTTTGTTTCGAACAGGATCTTAAAATATTTGTTTTTATTAATTGGATAATTTGAACAAATTAAATATTAATAAAAATATACTATATTGAGTTTTTATCTAATTATGACTGTAAAGCCGATTGGAGCTAGAGCTGCTGAAATCAAAGCACTACGGCACCACAGCAGTTCTGTGTGTTGGTGAAACTGACCTGTGGTTCTTATAAAAAGACTCACAGTAAGCTTTAACAGGGAATGCAAAATCAAGCAGAAAATATTGATGCGCTAGCTTGGTTCAAAATTAAATATTTTTTTACTGAGTATTATTTTCATATATATATCGTAGTTTATTTGTTTACACTTAATAAAAACAGCATGCCTTTGATAACAAATCTTAATTCAATCTGCAGTTGCACAGATGCAATTGTAATATTAATTGCTTACACAACCCAGAGATGCAGCGATTGCAAATACTAATTTATAAAAGTTCCATTATTCTTCAGATGCAACAAGACGTGCTGTTATTAAAGGACTATTTATAGAATTCTTAGATTGTGATATTATTATAACAGATAATTAATTTTTTTATAATTTATCTATACATATAGTAAGTCTATAGAGATGGAGTTAGAGCGGAGCATATTTAATGTATTTACAAAATAACAGTCACTATATTAATGGTCAGAAAGGAAAGATTTTTGTCTCATTTTCATAATATGAGATTTACGCAATTAATATGGTTAAAGAGCAGCTGGAAGTAGGAAATATATTGAGAATAACCACAAGCAAAATTTCAAATTGTTAGCAAAAATTTTCAAAATCGGCCGAAACAGATACATATGGCCAGAAACAAATACGAATCATGTCAAATTCGACACAATAAAAAAAGACACAATCTTGAATTTGACTGTAGCAAACTTTTGAAATAAATATCATAAGCGTCTACAACAAGCGTATTCTCTCAACATTATTTATCTAACTATAGCATAATTTAGTTAAAATTCTAATCTATGACTTAGGACGTATGTATTTACCCTTAACATCATTTACTTTTGTAATATATAATAGCAAATTTTATTAAATTAATCGTAAAATTAATAATAGTTACTAATTTCCGCAAAGAAACACTTAATTCCACAAATATTAAAAAAAAATCTTAATATTATATACTTTTTATTACGGACATTTAAAAGCTGCCAAGAAGCAGCCGCTGAGTGGGTAAAATGACATCAACACAGTCATGTAATACATGTAATTTTACATGTAAGAGGGTCTCTTAGAGGGTTTAAAAAAAATCGTGTATTCCTATCAAATATAATGGAAAATAAGGAAACTAGAAACCATTTGTGACATACAAATAGTTTTTAATTTCCTTATTTTCACGTCTCTACAAATACAGCAAGTATTTAGCAGAACCTTAATTCAGTACCCAAGAGAATAAGGCAAAGTCTTAATTTACCACTAGGAAATGCAGATCACGTCCACCTGGGAGTAATTATTGAAGCTAATGTGAATGCTATGGATACTAATGATGTCACTTGCTGCAACAAAGTCGAATAAAAACGAACAAATAATAATTTTAAGTGCAGTAAAATAGCTGTTAGTCTTATAATTGATACCTACTGTGGTTTCGACCAGAAACATTGTAAGGGAGAATATATTATGAATAGGATCACAGGCTAAGTTCCAAAATTGATTAGCGATATTGTTGTCACTTCATAAGTTACTAATAACTTATGTAGTTAATAATAGCGAAAAACATTTCAATAAAGTGTTATAATACCAGAGGATTATCTAAGCAGCAATAATACGGTAGACAGTGAGATTAATGGTTAATATAACTAACAAAATGTTAAAGGTCAATAATTGCGGTAAATCTGACTTACTAACTACTATGTACTTACTAAGTTCTTACAATCACTTTAAGCCTACGAGCATGGAAGAGAAACCTTAGAGGGTCATAAATATATAATCTACTGCAGTAGGAATATTATAAAAGCAAATATTATAATGATCATAATGTTATGTTGATTACAATATATTAAAGATAAAAATAGTTTTAAATTCTGGACATTTTAACTGCTCTAAAAATATGTAGTGTCGTTAAAATGTTTTAGTATGGAGTTGTACCTATTTTAAAACACTATACCTGATATAGAAGTAAAAACAAACCAATGTACTATTTAAAGGAGTTTTTATATATTTTCAGTACTTCCATTGCACGTTTAATCATTGTAGAGTAATTATTTACAGATATGACACATACATTATATATTTTAATTTCAAGCTAAGTACTTAAATATCAAACATTAACCTATACTTAGACCTAGTTATGCCATATCAGCTGGATCTATTTAAACTATAACATCATCTAGACATGCAACCAATAAATAATACAGAGTTATATAGCGCTGCTCTCACGCGTTCATTGCATCAAAATTTATAATTAAGATTTATCTCTTTAAGGTCTATATCGCTCTTCTTCGTTGTATTGTGTACTATTTTTTTCCATTAAAATTTGATTACAATTCGATTTAAAAGCAGTTTTTTTTCCTAATAACTACTCCTTAGGAAAAAATGGTTAACATCAAATGCCGCAAATATTTCATGAGATGTTTATGTAGTAGAATGATAATACAAATTGCGTAAAAATCCACCCTACGCTTTCGTTCGTTCGATCGTTTTGTAAGAGCGCCTCTGAATTATTCTTAATTGTCGAAGTGTATGTTTTTAGTTTTTATTAAACTATAAAAGATATTTGTTTTTTAATTATGTTTTTATCTTTTTCTTGTTTTCTTCAAATAGGTACATTCAACCGATATTGAACTTCGAACTGTCACTTCTGTCTTTAACGTATTTACTCTATGCACACACCTTGATTGTTTCCCGTACTGACAATGGTCACGGCCGGCAGTCACTACCTATATAACTGTTAGTATCTACGTCAAGCCATCACTTGACCCCAAGGCAACACCATGAAAAGATCCTATAGTATTTTAGTTTTTGCGGCCGTTTTTCAGGTAAGAAGATTTGTTTTTTAAATTAACCGGTAAATTAGTTACGTGTTAGTTAAAAGCAACCAATTTGAAAACTCAATATATATAATTATATATTTATTTTATTTTATTGAAATTAAATAACAAAATATTTCAAGGTTAAATAGCTGCATTGTTTTTCAATTATATATGTATATTAATAATTATGTACATGCATAACACTTTACAGATCATTTTTGCTGAGAGGGCTGTTGAGAATAGTCCTGTAGATGGTCCCCTAGGCCCCTATTCAGCAGATAACCCACGTCAGGGCCCTCTTATGCATCCATATCAAGAAAGAATGCCGAGGCATTGTTGGGCCCCACCAGCTGGGGTGAGTAAATTCATCTGTCAGTGTTTCATCCGTCGCGGTCGGTGTAAGCACTGACGGATAAGTGTCACGTTGACATTTTTTGCTAATGATAATAAATGTCATCAAAGTTGTGATAGCATCTATTGTCGCCGTGTTTACATAGCACACGATAGATATATGTATATTGTTTTAAATAAGTATAAAAGAGTATTAAAGAGAGTAAAGTAGAGTAGTAAAGTATCAAAAGTAAAATATTGTAAACAAGATGTTTACAATATTTTTTTTATTTTTTTTTGTAATACCTATTAAAGTTGGATGGATGAAGCACTTAAAAAGTGCATGTGGCATTATTAAAAAGAACTATAAATCAAGGCAAATAAACGCGAACCCGCCTGAGATGTCTTTCGTGACACCCCTGCGTTTTTCAATACAAGTAGATACTTATGTATAATTCAATATGGTTTAGGTTTGAAAAAGAAAATAACTGTTACAATTTTATTATGGTTTTACTTAATTACAGGTCAGCCCTCGCGAATGTTGTCCCATTCCTAGTTTTTATGATGAGGACGTTATGGATGCTTGTGGTATTGAGAAGATACCTCCAAACACCAAACCTACAAAGGAGCATGCAGACGTAAGTATTATAATTTATATTAAACTAGCTTTTGCCCGCGACTTCCTCGTATTATGGTATAATTATTTACACAAATACTCTTTTTATGAACCTTCAAAGTTATTATGATCTGAAATTGGTGATGAACCCGACACAATCTGAGTTTGGTATCCTTAACTTAATCAATAACATCCCCTTAAAGTATTGCATGAATTAATATGCCAACTTATTAGGTCTATAAGCCATCTATTAACATATAAAGCTGGCGCTAGTTTGCACTTAGATTTGTTGCACTCATCTTTTTACCTTTAATTGTGGTTGGAGTGTAGCCTTACGCTAAGGCGTGAGGACTTATAGAGAATTTTATAAAAAAAAAACAAATCCAAAAACCGTGCGTCGGCGGACCATGATTTTTGAACCTAAATTGTTTCTATGGTCAAGGTCAACCCGATTCTGTAAAAACAACGGAAGATATCGGTAAAAAAAAATTGACCAAAATTTTTTTTCTTTGTTGTTCATAGTGCCCCTAAGCGTATAATAATACAACTTCTACATTCCGCCCCTAAGACGACACTCTGACCTTTAATATATGTAATATAAACTTTCATATCATTGTTGTTTATTTTAATTTAGAACAACTGCGAAAAGGGCATGTGTCTGATGAAGAAGAGCAACCTTTTAAACAAAGACAACAGCGTTAACCATAAGAGTTTGATGGAATACATAGATGTCTGGGCCAAAGCTTTTACCAACTTAACTGATGCTATATTAAAGGCTAAAGACAAATGTGTTGGAGAAGGCGAGCCACCAGGACCACCCCATTCGTGCTTTCCACATAGGTTGTTCTATTGTATGACCTCACACATATTATGGGTAAGATTTTCTTCGTCTTTTTGTACAGTTCTAGTCCTAGACATGATATCATCATCAACCCATTAATGACCCACTGCTGAGCACGTGTCTCCACTCATTTGATAGGGATTAGGCTATAGTCCACCACGCTAGCCCACTGCGGGTCGGCAGACATTACATGTCATCGAGAAAATTTCTCAAGCATGCAGGTTTCCTCACGATGTTTTCCTTTACCGTTTGAGCATGTGATAAATACGCACATAACTCCGAAACTCCGAACCGTTTGAACTCAAGGCCTCTGACATCTCAGTCCACTAGTGACACTGCTAGGCTACAACAGCTCGTGATGGACATGATCTATATGGGTTTTATTGACATGTTGAGCAAAGGCTTTTTACGAAATTCTCACCCTAAAGTTTGGGTTAGTTAATAGGGTTGCTAAGGCAAGCGTAACGTTGGATCTAAACAATATACCAGTGAAATGTGTCTGTACATCTCAGCGCACCTCTGCCTAACCTAGATGAGATACAATGGTAACGATATATAATTATCCTTGTCCACAATTATTACTAGCTTGTATTTTTTTATAGATGTCACCGTGATGCAACAAAGCGGGTCAAACTTCTAGAAGGATCAAGTTGATTTTCACACTCCCATAAAAAAACCTTTTAGTGTTTACAACAAGATTTTTTCATTGCATCGTAATTTCTAGCAATAGCAATGCCTCAGTGTAAATTAAACACTCAATATTAAGTTATTTTTTAACATAACTACTGTCTCTTTTCAGAACTGTGATCTTAGGCAGGATATCAAGAACTGTGTCATTCTAAAAGAGCACATGGATGAATGCAGACCTTTTTACATGAAACCAATAGATGGGCCAGTCGAACCAAAAAGTTAATATAACATAATAAAAATTATCAAAAAGACGATTATTTATACTTTTTTGCTGTATTCATAATGATGATCATGTAAATATTATATAATATACTTAATTTTGTAAACAATTTATCGTATTCGTTTTCTTTATTTTCAGTTACCTATATAATAAATCTATACATATAATAAAACAGTAAAAAAACTGTGTCTGTACATTGAATATATTAAAAAAAACTATGGTTTAGAAACAGTAACAGAGCAAGAATCCAAAAAAAAAAACTGTCTGTTTGTTTGTTTGTACACGCTAATCTTCGGAACTACTGGACGGATTTGAATAAAGCAATCACCGGTGTTGGCAAGACATACATATAATATAATGTAATAAGCAGCGTAGTAACAAACGCAAACTTGTTTGTTTACGTTTATTCCACGTGTATTGTGGTAAACTCATATATGTTTACAACCAAACACTACAAAGCTTGCATCACAGTTTTTTTCCACGTTTTTTTTATGAGTATGAATACATTATAAAGGAGCATAGCACACTTTATTTTTGTGATTGTAAGTCACAGGGAACATAAAAAAAATATTTTGTTTTCTTTATTAATATGCGCAAATATTTAAAAGAGTTTACATTATAAAGTTATCTAAAGGTACACTGCATTATTTTTACTTTCAAACTTTTTTTTAATTTAAAATTTTCTATACAATTTTTAAATGTTATTTGTAGTGTTTTTTTTCAATATCCCCCGGTCAGCCGTAGAAACCGGTCGAAACCTTTTATAGAAACATTTTATAGGCACCGTACATCGAGCCAATATAAGTTTGATATACCGGGTGCGGTGATTGAACTGTCCGTATGTGAAAATGAAATATTTCTGTTTGTTTTTAATATTTATTTATACACTTTTGCCATGTGAAAATAGAAAGTTCAAAGTTTTATTATGACTTATTCCGAAGGAATAAAACCACCTTTTGCCTTTACTACAAGCTGAAGTCTCTTTCTGAAAGAAGCGTAGGCTGCTCGAACGACGTCGTCACTCAAACAGTTCCATTCTCGCGTAAGAGTAACTTTGAGCGCTTCCACTGAAGTGTTTTTTAGAACAGGCCCTGGCCTGTAAAACACCCCAAATACAAAAGTCCAGCGGATTCAAATCGGGCGATGACGACGGCCACATATCTCGGTCGATCACCACTGGAACGTTTGTTTTCAACCAATTTTGCGTTCCAATTGCTCTGTGCGATGGTGCCGAGTCTTGCTGGAAAGTCCAACGCTCAGAACCGAATGTACTGCGTGCCCACGGTATCAGCCCTGGTCGCAAGACTTTGTCTCGATAGATTTTTTAGTTTATTTTGACTTGGTTGCGACCCATTGGAAGAAAAACGAGCGGAGAACGGCCTTTTTCAGACACTGCCGCCCAGACCATGATTTGTTCGGCTCCTTGGCGTCGAGTGACTTGCAATTTGTCTGAATATTCGCTGATACGTCCCTTCAACCAAACTCGGTCATTTTGTTTGTTTAAAAACTGTTCAACGCAAAAAGTTTTCTCATCTGAAAACACCAAATTGGGGAGCTCGCCAGAGTCGAGCAAGCGAATCAGCTCTTTCGACCGATCCAACCGTTTGATACGCTGTAAAGCAGTGAGTTCTTGAGAAAGGTTTTTTTTAATGGTTTGACTCTAAGCTTTTCCTTTAATATGCGACGAACGCTGCGATCGCTCACCTTGAGATCCTGTGCGAGTTGGTTTGCTGAGCGCGCTGAATTTCTGTCTAATCGATGACGCACTTTTTCGACAACTGCTGGCGCCGTTGCAGTACAGCGTCGTCCGCCACCGTAACGTTTCTTAACGCTACCAGTCTCATTATAACGTTGAATAGTGCGATACACAAATTTCTCGTTCAATTGAAGATTTGGCAGCGCTCGACGTATTTCGATTTTCGATTTTCCCTCCAAATGAAGAGCAATTACTGAATTTCGTTTTAAATCCGTTGTTCTAAATTCGAATGTGTTTCTTTCACAACAGAATCATTTGAACTGATGATAGAGAACATGTCAAAGACCAACATTTGAAATTTTGGCGGCGTTCGATTCAGTGGTTCGAATTTTAAAAGAGTTAGATGTAGACGGACAGTTCAGATTTCCATTTCAGGGCCGACACGTCATACTTATCCGGCTAAACTCCTTTCATCAAACTTCTTAAGTTGCGTAAAAAATGCGTAAAAATTCACATTTCTTTAAGATACACACATCCCAAACTAAAAAAAAAACAACCAATGTGAATTTTTAAATTACCAGTTCTATCTTCAATTTTTTTTTACTCTGTGGCCATACCTTGCGTTTGTTTACCGATCTGAGAATTTTCCCGGCTAGCAGTCAACACATAAATAACTCTTAGTATCTACATCAAGTCATCACTCCACTCCAAGGCGACGCCATGATAAGATCCTATAGTATTTTAGTTCTTGCGGCAGCTTTTCAGGTAAGATTTGTTTTTTTAAATTAATCAGATAAATTAGTCAAATGGTCAGAAGCAACAAACATGATAACCCAAAAAAAATGTTAATTAATTATGTTGCAAAATAAATAATGGCACACAAAATATTTCGAGGTTTAATTGCTGCATTGTTTCTTAGTTACTTTTAGTAGATATTATAGAACATACAACAACATAATATGTACCTCCATGTACCACTTTTCAGGTGATATTTACTCAAAATTTTATTGACGATCGTGTGGATGGTCCCATTGGCCCCTATTCTGCCTATAGCCCACAAGCGGGCCGCCTCGTGAATCCATATCAAGTAAAAATGCCGAGGCAATGCAGGGTTCTACCTGCTGGAGTGAGTAAACTCATTAGTCACCGTTTCATATCAATTTTTTTGAGGAGTTTTTGATGGCATTTATTATAATTATTAGTTATGAAACATACGTTTGGAGAGATACAAATATCGTGCGAGAGTTGTGATAATAAACGAGTAGGTAGGTGAAAGGAGTGAAAAGATTTTTACAGGGTTTGCAACTTGCAAGTGATATCTGGTGTTGAAAACGTTCATAGGCTACGGTAGCCGTTTTCCATCAGGAGGGCTGTGAGTTTGTTTGCTTCGTGCGGAAACCTGCATACCTGAAAGATTTTCTCCATTGTGTGCAAAGTCTATCATCCCTTTTAAATGAGATGAGACGCGTGACCAACAGTGTGACAATAATTGGGTACATGATGAAACATCGTGAAGAATTAAAGTTGCATGATTTAAAAACAGCATGTGACGTTTCAAAACAGACCTATGAATTAAACAAATTAAACTAAACCCTTTGTGGGTGTGTTATTAAGTTACCAGAAACGAGCTAAAACTAAAAGTGATACGGACTTTAAAGACTTGGACACAAAGATTTATCAGGTGTATTATTGTGATAGATTGTTTAGGTTTGGAAAAACAAAATTGCAATTATCATCATCATCATATCAACCCATAGGCGTTCACTGCACTGGACATAGGTCTCCCCCAAGGATCGCCACGACGACCATTCTTGCGCCACCCGCATCCAGCGGATTCCAGCGACCCTAACTAGGTCGTCGGTCCACCTTGCCGGGGATAATAATAATAATTGCAATTATGATTATACTTTATTACAGATCAGGCCTCGCACATGTTGTACCATTCCTAGTTTTTACGATGATGAAGTTATGGATGCTTGTGGTATTGAAAAAGTACCCTTTAATACCAAACCTACGTGGCCTGGGCGTCTGAATGACGTAAGTATTATTAATGATTTCTTACAATTACGCGAATATTAGACATTGAAATAAAACTACTTTGACTATTGATATTATTATTTTTCATCTTAGATTCTATTAAATCTAAATCCAAGAACAAAACTGAACGACCGAATCGTTCTGTGTAAATCGGATTGTCAATAATAATTGAAAATACTAACTCGCAACTTCGCCTTTAATTGTTATGTAGACTAATTTGTGGAAGCAGAAGTCATCTAGAAATAAGCGCAGCTGACTCTGCATATTTAAAAAAAAACAAAATCACCTATCTAAGTCACACTCGTTTTATATTTCTTGCACCCATTTCATTACTTTTAATATTCGTATTTCATTGGTGTTTATTTTATTATAGTATTACTGCGAAAAGGGTATGTGTCTCATGAAAAAAAGCAATCTTTTAAACGAAGATAACAGCGTTAACTATACGAGTTTGATGAAACGCATTGATGACTGGGCTCACGCTAATACCAATATATCTGAAGCTATATTAAAGGCTAAAGACAAATGTGTTGGAAACCTACAGCTACTAGGATCTCGCCAGAAGTGCATTCCACATAAGCTGTACTTTTGTATGACTGCACACATACTATGGGTAAGATTTTCGTCCTCTTTTTGTATAGTTCTAGTCCTGACACTACTTGGTTTTAGTCTAGTACAGTCTAACAACCTAATTGGTATACATGCAACTATCGACCGATCCATGTGTGGATGTAAACCAATTAGCTTGTTATAGTGTACTAGGTTGAGTCAAGTGATATAGATAGGCTTGCTATAGTTTGGCAAATTCCTACGTAACAATCCCATGATTTACGCGAGTGGCAGTATATAACAGCACCGTTATTTTCACATAGCGATGTTCCTTAGCAAATAATGTTCCCTACGTAGAGTAAGGAACATTATTCGCTAAGGAACATTGCCACCAAAATCGCCAAATTAACATAATTGTAATGTTCGATTGAATCTTGATATTTCTTGCTATTTTTAAAATAATTTATAACCTTGTATGTAATTTGTTTGGTTAGTACGTTCAATAACTTTTCCTATCAGCCGATTCATCTTCTTTAGTCGATATCGCGTGTGTTTAAGTCTTAAGCATCTAAAGTCATAGACACAAGTTATCTTCAACTGACGCTCCAATCAGGTGAACCCCACCCCGCGCGCAGGTTATGCCTCCCCCTTTGCCTTGCGTCCCCCGTCGCCCGCAGACCATGGTAGTGTCACTTACGTATTTGTCAAGCTTACTTTGGACCTATACATATACCTACCAGTAAAATTTGAGTGTGCATCTCAACGCAGCTCTGCTTAACCGATCGGGGATACCAACGTTATAATCTAATATTATCTATGTTTATTCATCTTGTCTGAGTTGTGGTAGCTTAGTGGTGTGACCAGTGGACTGACATGTCAAAGGTCTCAAGTTCAAGCCCGAGCACGCACCACTGACTTTTCGGAAGTTATGTGCGTATTTATCACATGCTCAAACGGTAAAGGAAATCATCGTGAGGAAACCTGCATGCTTGAGAGATTTTCTCGATGGCATGTGAAGTCTACCAACCCGCAGTTGGCTAGCGTGGTAGACTATAGCCTAATCCCTCTCAAATGAGAGAACACCCGTGCTCAGCAGTGGGACAGTAATGGGTTGATGATGATTCATCTTGTCTAAAATTATTAGTAGCTGATATTTTTAAAGACCCAGTTTGCATTCGCGTTCTCATATAAAAATACCTTTAAGTGTTTATATTAGGTGCCATATTACTTACAATAGTCTCGGTGTGATTTAAACAAGTGATAATTATGAAGATACTTCTATTAACATACTATTATTATTTTTTTCAGAACTGTGACTTAAGGCAGGATCTCAAGAACTGTGTGATACTAAAAGCGCACATGAATAAATGTAGGCCATTTTATAAAAAACCAGTAGATGGGCCAATTGAACCAACATTTAATTTATAAAAAATAATTATGATATTTAATTATCAAAAAAAAACAATATATACTGCTATACTTAATATTGTTAATGCGAAAGTGTGTCTGTGTTTCAGTCTATCTGTTACCTGTTCCCCCTTTAACAGCTGAACCGATTTAGATGAAATTTATGTGTGGTATGGATGAAGTTCAAGCCCCGGGGAAAGATATAGGATAGTTTCCATCCCAGATTTCATCCATTAAAAGAGAAGAAAGAAAGAAACTATCAATCCGCATACATCCACCCCGGATGTATATACATATAGTGTGCGGATTGATAATTTCTTAAAAGAGGGTTTTCTTAATAAATAAGATATTTGATGCAGGAGCAGATTGGATAAACTTTCTAATTATTTTCTACCTAGATGACTCGTTTATTGTTCAACCTATTACATACCATCACGCCTGTCGTCCCCGAAAGGTTAGGCAGAGGTGTACTAATTTATACCCACGTTCCGCTGGTATGTTTTAGGTCCCATGTAATAGGGGGCGAGCCTATTGCCATTAACCGGGCACGAATCGAAACTCAAAGCTGCTACTGAGAATTTCACAGAAAAACCCAATAACACTTTGATCGACCTGGGAATCGAACCCATGACCTCTTGCTCGGCAGTCGCACTGTACGACCTCTAATCCAACGGGGCCTATACAACGAACATATCACAGACACGTTTTAACTTCTTTTTAGTTTTAAAGGTATGAAGTCGGTGCCGGTGTCTGGTTTGAAGCCACCCTGCTCAAGAGCATGCGCTATGAGTGTACATACCTTTACATTTGGTAAACTGTATTGTTATTTTTAACTTTTTAGTTTTGAAGTCGGCTTTTTTCTGTTATATAATAATGTATTGTATGCACCAGAAACAACTATTGAGCAAATAGTTACTAATATTACTTTCAAAATGGCCCTTTTGCCTCCCACCGATGTCGTTCATCTCCGAACTACCCGCAGTTAGCCGGTAACTTGATCGTTAAACAGATAAAACAACTAAAATGCCTACACAGTCATAACTAAGATTCAAAACCAAAAAAAATATTAAGGTAAGCAGTCATGTCAACTTATAGTCGACACTTAGTAGGTTATATCCACTTGGTCACATGACATCAATTTTTCCTGTTACATAATATTCCTTTTTTAAATCAGAGCTCTTTAGCAAAAAATTCCGATTGTGTTTTGCTTTATAATCGCCACATCATGGGCATCACTCATCAACGTATCAGATTCTGATGTTAATTCTAAACTGGACACAAGAATTGACTTTTTGAATGTTTTTTTTTGTGATGAATATAATAAATAGAAATGTTTTATAGCAAAACATTTTTTTTTCGCTATAATTAAAAATAAATATCAAATAAAAAATTTGTGTTTGAACCATGAACCGAAAACGCGCCGACACGGTGCCCTAACCTTAGCTGAGCACGTGTGACGTCACAAATATAATTTTTCCCCACAGCAGTATGACAGCTTACTCAAAATATGTGGCTTGGCCATTTCCGTTACAACAACAACTATTGTATAACACAAAAGTAACGAACATAGTGATTGCAGCGTAAATGTAGTGAAATAGCCAAGCCAGATATTTTGACTAAGGTGCAGTTTGTGTGAAGTTAGGCTTTGTAGAGTTAGAGCGTGTAGAGACAGAAGCTTGACAATAACTTTTTGACAGTGCGAGTCGTGGCGTCATTTAACATGAAAATATTTTTGGTGGGATACTTATATTTTCAGAGTTTAAAGAAAATGCAAGACCTTTGCTTACCACGTTTCAATTATCATCATCATATAATCTGCCTATATTCAAACTTCAATAAACATTTGATATTAATTAAATAAACAATATTGCCGCAGAAAACCGCATATATGCATTTGGTGCCTATTTTAGAACCCCTCGAAGTGTCAGTAGCTTATAGCGATTTTAGTTTGTCAAGTGAGAAAGATGGCGTTCCGTAAAAAATGCAGGAAACGCTACTACTTACTGATTGTAGACCTACAAAACTCACAACGATTACTAATTGACGCAGAAGACGTACATATACCTAAAAAAAACAAACGTATACCTACGTATACACTTTACGAGCATCTCTTGCAAAACTGTTGAAAATAATACTAGATGGCAGAAAAACAATAGCTGTTAAGTAACCACTACCATCTTCAGCAATCGTTTCCATTTTCTACGAGGCTAGGAGAAATTATAGATTTACATAAATGTTTTGAAATGTGATGCTATGTGTTCATGGTATTTCCTAAACATTCTTCTATTATTTAAACATTGTTTAGAGGCAGCAATCGAGTCGACTATTCCAGTCGTCTTCCGGATCGCTGAATAAGCCGAGTTACATTACGTTTACTCCAAAAGACTTAATTATACTCAGATATAATATAATCCTATCAATCGTTACTAGACAAATGGAGCCTATGAGATCAGTGCTTTTAATCATAATCATTGCAGGATATGTAAGTATTGTTGTATACCTAAGTCTATTTCTTGCGGACAACCGCATGAAGCTGATCTTGCATCAGAGAGATAAATATTTATTTTAGTTTTGTAGATGTGTCGTTTTTGCAATGTATGTAAACTTTGTTTCTTGTTTTTCAAGTAAAGGCATATTACCTACTGCTTAAGAAATAGACATGATACAAGATGGCTATTTATGAAAAATGTAGGTATAAGATTTTATCTTGCTTCTGGAGGTGCTTTCGACCCATAAATGAGCATTACAAACAGAGTTCACATAACAACATTTATCTTATAGATAAGTTAATTAGAACTTATGAAGCTGCAGTGAAACAAGTGCTTACACTCGATGACTAGATAGATATCCCAGAAAAATACGTTAATTGTTGAGATATCCATTTAATATTCTTTGTTGAACAGGTATCGTGTCAAAATATAGGTGAATCATTGCAGGCCGTGCCTGACAAATGTCAAGGAAGTACAGAGTTACTGGTAAATTAATAATATAATTCTTTTATATTATATTCTTTCTTTTATATCACTAAGAAGTTTTCAAGAGAAGAAGTTTTGTTATCGTAGTGGTGTAGCCAGTTGACTATTAAGACAGAGGTCGAGTTCAAACCCAAAGCCACCACCAACTTTTTAAAGTTACGGTCGTGTTAATCGCGGGTTCAAACGGTGAAGGAAAACATCTTGAGATGAGATCGGCTCTCGGTGACGTGGGAAGTCTGCCAAACCACACTTGGCTACCACGTGGTAGGTAATAGCCAAATTAAGCTTAAAGCTTAATTAAGCTTTCAATTGCCAAAGGTACTGTGCCCAGCAGTGGGATAGCTAAAGTGGTACGCAACATAGACTATAATCATTCATAACATCACATACGACCCGTTTAGCTCAGCGGTAGTTATCGCTGCCTGCTGTGCTATGGGTCCCGGGTTCGAAACTCGGTAGGGACAAATGTTTATGTGATGAGCATCAACATTTGTATCCGAGTCATGGATGTATCTATGTATAATAAGTATGTATTTACAAAAAAAAGGTATGTATGTAGTATATCAACCATCTAGTGTCCGTAATACAAGCCTCATTGCTTACTGCGGAACTAGATGGCGCTGTGTAATAATGTCCGGAAGTATTTATTTATTTACATGATTCATACGGGTTTGTCCGTAATAACAAAATTAATAATATGCGGACATTATTCCACAGCGCCATCTACTTAGTACTAATATAGATTGCATACCAATTGTTTATTGCTAGTTGACGTTAAATTCTATAGGATAATATATGTATATTATTTATTTAAGGTACGTAAGGTAGGTAAGGTTTCGGCTTACACGTAGCTATTGTTTCCGATAATAATTAAAAATAAATCACATCACTTTTAAATACATAAAAATGGCCATTAAAACGTGCTGCTGTTAACTCTTAACTCAATCATTAAAGTTGCCCAAAATATACATATTATTTATTTTCAATCTAAAAATTTAAATTCAAAACAACAGTCAAATTTAAAACAAATTGTACTTAACAACTTAAAAAAAATTACTGAAGACAATGCCATCTAGCTATATCAAACGGAACTGAAAACAAGTGCAGGAGTCCAAAAAGTACCGTGCTTTTACGCCGTTTTATTGTTTCTAACAACGCTGAGGTCTTGCACTGAATGAAAGTAGTATAATTATACGAAATTTCATCTGTGATTCTACTAAAGTACCTACTAACAAAATACATTGGTAATTTCTACCAACGACATACAATATTATGCGACAGATATGGTAATCATATGAAATTGAAACCCGAAAATTTTATGACACAATTATCTTACCTACCTAATGGTTTGTTACTCAGAATCTATAGAAATCCGGGTCTAATTTTGCAGTATACTCCAACGGTATTCAATATATTTTCCTTAACACAGGTAACCTAGCTAGGAGAACATTAATTCATCCGCTTACTAGATTTTGTTTATTTAATAAAACAATGTATGTATATCTGTGCTAATTATATCTTTACATATAATCTGGTCCTAGTTTAAACAATAAATATTATTATAATATGAATATTGAGCAATATAACCATAAGCGATATACTTACATATTTAAGTAAAACAGCCTAAGTAAAAAGTATAATGAATAAATTTACATTTCAGTACAAAAACTGTTGCGTGTTTCCACCTTTTTTCACTCGGGATATCGCCAAAGAATGTGGTGCTGAAATGCAGTTGGTGTTCATTGATGACAAAAATAATGTAACCGGGTATAGAAGAAAGGCCTATGATGTAAGCGTTTTTAATATGCATCAAATAACTAATATTTCTACCTAATACTACTTACTGACTCAATAATACCTAATGTATTTATACTATATATTTACCCAAGGTATATTTCCCTCAATGGAGTGTTCGATACGAAATGCTAAGCAGAGTCATTATCGTTTCTGTGTTCATATCCACATACAACTATCTTGGGGTCAAAACAACCTATGTTATTTGACTATACGTAGGTATGCCAACAAATTGTCTCCAAAACAAATTGTCCGTGATGACCTGAATGGATGAATGAACCGATTTTAATTCAACTTTAGACTCGTTGCAAGTACAGCAGCTATGTATTTTTTTTTTCAGTGTGAACATTGGATGTGCGTACTCCATAAGTACGGTCTTTTGACGCAATATGGTGACTTAGACCTTGACAAATACTACGCCCATCTTGATCTATGGGTAGGACTAAACCCGATGTTTGCCGATGCCATGCTCGAAGCCAAAATCATCTGCAAGGAAAGCGTTCGATTCTCCTTACCTTTAAAAGTCTGCAATTTCTATCATATCCATGGATGCGTTAGAAATTATATAAATGTGGTGGGTATAATAGTTATCTTTTATTACATATATGTCACATATGCGTCTTAACTTAAGACATTACATTTTAATATAATGTACTACAATATATATTTTTTAAAAGAATGTCTATGGAGTTTCTTGCCGGTTTTTCTCCATGATATCAATTTCTTGAAACCGTGCAACTAGTCTTAACGTTTTATAAATGCTTGAAAAAATTCATATGAAATAAAAACTTTTTGATTTTTATTTTATACTTTGTTTTTGTCGTTTGTTTTTTGTTTTCGTCTCTCTTATATCATCATCATCCTAGCCTCCATCGATGACGACCCGATTAGTACAGTGATATGCTGCCCTCTATAGTAATTGTCCTGTCCAGGTTAAAATGTCCACGCTCGTCACACAAATATTTGACCCTACCGGGATTTGAATCCCGGTAGGGTCAAATATTTGTGTGACGAGCGTGGACATTTTAACCTGGGTCATAGATAATATAACCATCTAATATCCGTAACACAAGCCTCGTTGTTGAGCTCGGAACGGATGGCGCTGCATATAAATATTATTATTTCTCAACTATCAACGGCCAACTGGGTAGGCTTCTACTGCATAGATACGGCTGAATATTTTCTTAGGAGGTAGGGCATAGCGAGATTTCTCGCTCAAATTGAGCTGCCCGACTGGGGAAGTACCTCCGCCTTACAGAAGACCGCAGTGAATCAACAATAGTTGTCTTTCTGCGAGTGAGTAAGGTTACCAGAGCTCATTGGGGGAGTGACTATTCTGACGGCATGGGAATTCCGTTTGCTGTCAGTTCAGTTACTCCCTATTTTAAGAAACCTGAACGGTTTCTAAGGGGTTTGGCAACGCATTTGAAAGCTTCTGGTGTTGTAAATTTCTATGGGCGGCGGTCATCACTTACCATCAGGCGAACCGCCTGCTCGTTTGCCCCCCTATCATCAGAATATCAGTATTTTAAATGAAACGATTTCTATCTCCTAATTATGTACTTGGCAATACCGATATCGTATGAATTATTAACAGGATATTTTTTACAGGATTGTCCGGTCACAATACCAACAGAGGAATGTTTAAAAAAGAAAGAGTTTTTTAGAGAATGTAAAGAATATTATTACAAAAAAAAGTAGTTGCTGTTAGAATTGATTCAATAAATGGAATAATGCCTAAGTTGTTTTTTATTTTATTTTATGACGTAACATCCAATTGTATATCCATATTGTGTTCAGTAAATTGTAATTTTGTATAGAATAGGGGACAGACAGACCTATAGTCATAAACCACAGTTAGTACTACCTGTATTAAATTTTAGTTTAAAACCTAAATAATCACAATACTCGACCTGAAAATTGAACTCAACACCTTACAATCACTGACAGTAACTAGATTAAAGATCACGCAGTTTACTAACGAACTAAAGAACTTTTGCAATGAAAAATTGCAAAAGTTCTTTTGAACGTTTATAATAGGAAAGGTATATTTAAATCAACGTTTACATACTCAAAACATCGCATTTATTCTAATATTGAAACTAATAAGTGAAATGACAATATTCCACATCAAACTTACTTAATTACACTACTTATAGTTAATTACAGTACAATTTACGCATACCTACATTCAACAATAATTTTCATCTTAAGCATTCTTTTATACACACATGATATGAGACAGAGCAAAGGTACCTACGTCCAGGCATACTATTCATATTCATTTGATCTTACTCTGTACTGATACATTTATTAATACTGTCACGTAAATGCTCATAGAACAAACTTTCATTATCACACGCACCAGTATTCCCTTATCACTTTCCTTATAGGAATGTTATTTAAACTAAGCTAACAGTCTTTTTAACGCTTTCAAGGGAGAAGCCGAGGGTTGTACCGACCAAAGTACAATATCATTCCAGATGGGTTGTGCCTCACGAAGTAGAGGAAAGGTCGGTCGAACTTTAATCGCGCTGGCAGCGAACTTCTTGCAGGAAGACGTGCCTGTCTTGGCCTAAGATGCAGAGGTAAATGCATCGCATCACCGACATCATGAGGATCATGGAACGCCCTCTGGTAATCTCTCGGCTCATCCCAATCATTTAGCCATCTAGTACGACGTCTTTGCGAAACACTAAGAGTTTCAGGGTATTCTTCAACGTGGTGTTGGTCTCCGACCCCAAATTCACCGCATGTGACGAATGAGTTCAGCTGAATCATGTCCGATAAATAAAGATCCTTTGAAGGTCCATTCAGGCCACCTAAATCAGCATAATCACCATCAAATAGGTCTTTCAGGCCCATTTTCCTCAAGCTCATTGATACATTGAAAGTTGATTTATGAGAGAACCTTGGGATTTGCAGTTCTAAGCCATTACGAGGGAGTAGTGTGCGTAGAACACGGTTCCATGTAGGCGTAGTAGGCAACGCATCGAACAGTCGTTGTTCAAGTTTTTCTAAATCATCTGCGTGAACCACGTTTCCTTGCTGACCAGGCATTAGGAACAATGTGCTGACTATCGTGTTAGTATTTCCTAGGGCTGCTGCAGTAGCATCCAAGACTGGATCATAACCAGCCAAAAATCCACTCTTATATACTACAGCTGGCACAGGCACAAGACGGCGTTGCCGGACGTTCGGAGATACCACGAAGTACATTTCACCATCTCTGCCGTCAACAGACGTTCCTGAGCAGTCAGTCTGAAACACAATAAATACATTTTTAAATGGATATGTATCTATATTATATACAATTATATAATTTATTTTATAACTGGCTGTTCTGGCTGTTTCACTCGCATGTCACTGATTAATTATTTTACCCAATAACAAAATGTACTTAATTTCAATAGATTGGCAACACGGGAGTATCATATCTTAATAATTTACTATACATTGTATAAATAGTGACATATCTCAAATATGACACAGTATCTTGACGCAGTGATAAGTGTTTTATCTAAGTAAATCCCACCCATAATAATTAATGATAACAATGCTTACCTCAAAAATATTAGCAGTAAATGCAGCCAAAGGTGGTTGCATTACAATGTTGTTGGTTTTCATATATTCCGGAATCTTTCCCCAAGTGTACCTCTTGACAAGCAAGTTTGTCCTCCTCCTAATGATGTCACTAATTAATTTAAAATTAATCTCTTCAACGTGTCCATTGTAGAAATGCTGAGCCCTCTCTTTGTAGAATGTCAAGATTTTTCCCTTATTTCTATCACTGTAGAGTTCTCTAATAAATGCAGAAACTGCAACTCCAGATTCAGGCGTTGTCTCAATTGAGTCAGAGATATTTTTCAATGTAAAGTGAGGATTAAATGTGACCATATCATCTAATTTTAAGATTTCGTTCATTTCTCCTGATGTTGCTCCTCGGGCCCCCATAAATATCATGGCTAACATCGAAAAAATAGAATATGGGGATAGAACAAAACTTCGTTTTTTGTCGATATCATCAATCATAACATTCCAAAATCTGAAAGCTAATTCATTAGAAAGCTCCGAAAAACGCGCAAGATCTTCTCCTAAATCTCTTGTTGTTACCTCTAAACCTTGGTTTTCCTTCGAAAATTCTAAAATAATATCTTTGTTATCGTTGTTATCTGGAATGTAATGATTTTCAGATTTGATTTTATCTTTTGGAATTTCATTTGCTTTTGGTGGAGAAAGAGTTGGTATAAGCTTCCATGAATTATTTCTTTCATTAATTAATTCCTCTTCATCAATATTAACCTTTTGAATTTTCTTTTTAAAATCATCAACTTTTGGCAATGGTTCAGGTAGTTTGTCTTTTTTGGTATTTATATTAATTTTATCAGATGAATTAATTTTATTGAATTTGGACTGTGAAATTTTATTCTGTGTAAAAGTTGTAAATGTTGTGTCCGAGATTTGCGATGGTATTGAGACTTCAGTGCTAGAAACATTTTTCATTTCGGCATCGGTAGTTTTATTTCCATTTTTAGTAATTTCATCTCTTGATTGTATATCTACTTTTCTGGTGTCCGTATTTTTATCATCTGCTGTACCAAAGTTATTCTTATTTTTAAAGGAATCGGGTTCTACCTTGTGATCATCTTTAGTATTAGTAGAAACAGAAATTTGAATGAAATTCTGCTTATTTTCTTCAATTTTATCTTGTGTTATACTTTCTCCTTTGTTTATATTATTGGGCTCCATCATAGTTTCAGGAACGTTGTCCTTTTGGATACCAGTTTTATTATTGTTGTTACTTTCTTTTGATATATTGACACTACTCGTAAAGTTATCTTCTTTTACAGTGTTAGTATCAACTATTGGTGGAGATGGTAACTCAGTAGTAGTAGAACTGGTTTCTTTTTTAACTTTGTTGGAAATTTCATAAGTTGGTTCAGAAGTTTCCGTATTTTCTACAGTCGACAGTTCAACGCTCTTCTGAGTTGTAACAATTTTTGTCTCCTCTTCGGGGTTTTTTTCGGAGTCAATAATAGATTGTGGAGCTTCGTTCACAACTTGGGATAGTAAATCATCCATAGATTCCGATAATATTGGATCTATTGTGGTGGATTCAGTAGCAATAGTGGTTGTTAAAAATTCAACTTTTTGTATGTTATTAATCACAATATTAGATTGATTATTAACACTGGTTGAGTTTAGATTTGATTCAGAATAATTTGTATAATTTTTTTGTACTTCAGTTACATTCGGTTCATTTGTCGTTACTTCTGTTTGTTTAATAATGTTTTCAGGTTCTTTTTCATGAGGATCTATTGTAGATATTTTTACAAAATTATCAGTATTTTTATCTAGAGGCTCTGACGTTTTTACATCGGTATTATTTGCTGCACCGGATGGAATATCCATGTCTAAAACTTCTTTGCTTTCTAGATCTAAGACATCAACTTTGGTTGTATCCAACAAATTGCTAGTTGTAGGAATAGGCTGATAGTTTCCTCCAAGATCTGAAGCTATTTGACTGATACTCTGAGCAACATCAAACAAAGGAAGTAAAGGCTCGCTCTCTTTCTCATAATTATCATCATTATCACTTGGTTTATTTTCTATGGCATCTAAATGATCAGTTGATACTAATTCTGTTGAGGACATAGTTGTCGATGGAGACACTGATTGGGTTGTTATTGTAGTCAGGTTAATTTTATCAGATTCCTGATCTTTTAAAGTGCTGGAGATGTACGTAGATGTACTAATTATAGGCTTATTCGTTGTTGCAAAAGTTTGAATTTTAATTGATTCAGTACTTGGTGCGTTCGAAGTAGTTATGATAGATCTTTTTGTAGTACTGGAATAAACCATTGGTATTTTTGTAGTTGCTACTGGTTTACGCGTTACACGTTCAGTTATATAGTTAACTGTAGATACTGGAATGAAAGTGCTTATTTTTTCAAATTCTATGTCATATTTTTCAGTAGTAGGACCGACGTTAGAATTAGGGTGGACTTTGATTTCTTCAGGCTCTTGATTAGGCAAAATGCTAACACTGTGTGCCTTCGTCGTAACTTCTGGCTTTTCTGTCGTTATTTTTGTAGTAATTTTTATTTCTGGTTTAGGCGTTGATGGTTTGGTAATTATAATTGTTGTGGGTGGTTTTGTGGTAATTTCAGATGGCGATATGCTTGTGGTTGAGCTTGGCCGACTTGAAGTCTTTACAGTTGTCGGTTGTGTGGTCGTTGTCGTTGAAGGAACAGTTTTTATTGTAGTTGTTGTTGTAATTTCGGTAGTACTGGAAGGTATTTGAGTTATGGTTGTTGGTTTACTAGTCGTAGTCGTTGTCGTAGGTCTACGTGTTGTAGTTGTAACCTTACGAGTTGTAGTGGTAGGTTTACGAGTTGTTGTGGTTGGTTTACGCGTCGTAGTTGTTGGTTTAGGTGTAGTGGTAGTGGTAGTTGTAGTCGTAGTCGTAGTAGTTGGTTTTGGTGTAGTAGTAGTTGTGGTTGTCGTACTCGTGGGTGTTGGTACTTCTTTTGTTATTTTTTCTGTTACAGTACTTTTTTCTTCTTCTGCCGTTGTAGAACTGCTAATAACTTGATTACTTCCTTCTTTACCCAGAAAATTCTCATCATTTTCAACGTTTTCTTCTAAAGTTTCTGTCTCTGGTGTTGTAACTGAACCCGACGCTTTATCAAGAACAATATCAACACCTGTATTGCCGAAAATCGACGGTAAGATCAAACTCCATGAATCTGAAACGTCAGGAGTATCTAGTGTGGGTTGTATAAGGGGTTTGTTTTTGTGAGCTTCCATTTGTGCTTTAAGGACATTTTGTACATTTGTTACAACGCTATGAACCTTATTGTAAGGGGGCTGATTAATGTTAAATGAGACAGTAGGTGGATTATCATTGGCAAACGTAACTAAGCCTTCAGCTTCTTCACCAGCCGCAACTATTGCCTGAATTTCTTCCAGGGTCATAAGCCTCTTTACGAGTTCTCCTGATTCATCAAAAGTGTAGAACTCATAGCGATCAGGTGTGAGAAGATTTACGGGACTGCCGACTGTGGCCGGCACGCTTGATGGTGGTGGAAGCGAGTTTCCAACTGCATCAGCAACGAAGGGTACTTTGTTGCGCCTGCAATAGTTAAAAACAGTACATTAGAAATTGTTTGATTGCATGGGGAAAAAATAAAACCATTACTTAAAGGTGGGCAAGATATCGTAGATTCGGTATCGAATGTAACAATGTTGAATGATTTAATATAATTATGATATTTATCAACATTTTACCTTTTATCATTTTTATCAGCCAACACACAGCCGGCAGCGAGCAGCAAACAGAGCAGAGCACGCATTTTGACCTCCCATAAACTCAGCATACACCTGGAATTGTGAAGAAAATTTCTTTTTAATTATTGTAGTCTCTTCACTGTGGATACTATACTAATATACG
Organism: Craniophora ligustri; assembly: GCA_905163465.1. Classification (NCBI taxonomy): domain Eukaryota; kingdom Metazoa; phylum Arthropoda; class Insecta; order Lepidoptera; family Noctuidae; genus Craniophora; species Craniophora ligustri. The sequence continues at coordinate 3,879,606 of LR990963.1, forward strand.
CCAAGATTACCATTGTGTTTTAAATACTCCACTATAATACATAAATCAATTTTAATTAAAGACAGTAGGTATATGTGACATAGGTTGCTATGGTTACCCTGAGATGGTCAATTTTAAATATTACATTATTTGGATATTTTGATACTTATTTTATTTTACATACCGAACTGGAGAAGTTTTTGAACCAATCACTTTCGAATTATATACATTTCTACCTATACTATACCTTGTAATTATTTAAAGTTTACAAGATTTATTGCAAAACCTTCAGTTGCCTTGTAGTTCAAGATTGAAGTAACCAAAATTTGTGCTATCCTAATAAAACTATACTGAACTAAAGGTACCGTTGAAATATATACATACATACCTATTATTACAATACGACCTTGACCCGATTACAATCTTTTTTTGTTTAATCATAATGCTTATCATAATCTCACTTCTTATTTGATTAATAGTTGCTAGAAAGTTATGAACTACATGAAGAACAGCTCGTCAAATCTTTCTTTTTAGCTAAATATGTTTATCATACTATTTCTTATTGTTTGGATGTTTGCCAAAACATATTACTGAGACCGTGTTACAGAATCGCAAAAAATCTTATTATTTTGTGAAATCATCCTTGAATAAGAAAACTTTAGAATATTATTATAAAATATGTGTTCCTCATTAAGTAATATTAATTAAATATATTCTACTTTAATTATACTATATAATTAATTAAATAATGACTTTAATTCACCAGAAATGGGGGTGACCACAAGTATACCAAGTAAAAATCCGAAAATTATGCAAAATTTTGATAGTTCTACACCTTTAAGTTTAAGCGCTAAAAATACGTAGGGAATTGAACCCGGTAAATGAATATTATTTAACAAATTATATGGTATTTTTAGTAAATTAATATACAAAGAGACATGGTAAAACAAATCCGTCAAATGTCTATATATAAATGTCATCGTCAGCACTCCAAACACTTAGTTCTAGAGAAAATTTGTCGAATTATCATATGGCTACAACATTTGTACGCCATGTTTGGTCCGAATGACAGCTGTTCCCGGATTTCCATTGTGTGTACACGAAGTGATATTTTTTTAATGTACTACCATGCGCCAGCAAACGTAAAATGCACCAAATCACCAACCGTACTTTCGGAGTTAAAGATTTCCATCCCAAAAATAATTCATTAAAATGACTTACATACATACACATGTACATACATGCCCTAATTAAGATGTAAGGATGGGAAATGTTAATGCATACCTACAGTTTGCCATTAACTGAGCACAAATCTAAACCTCATATATTTATACTACTAATTTCATAGAAAAACCAACTTGGCTCGATCTGGGAATCTTGCCCAAGACTCAGCTGATGTTAACTAGACTTAATATTAATAAATAAAACATAGAATATCACATTAAAACATTACTTATCTTTGCATTATCCTTGTAACCCTTACTAAAGCAACAATATCGCACATACTTGTCACCAGATAGTAATAGAACAAAGCATCTATAACAGGAAACATAAAAAAATATTTTACAACTTCCATAGACATAGCAGTTAACAAAACAAACTGTAAAATTGTGAATAAACCTGCTAAACAGGTAAAGAAAACGGTCATTGTCACGAGAACTAGAACTAGTTACTAGCTTATATCGATGACTCACTTATATTTCTCATTTATTGCTTGCTTTAACAATGATGACTTTAAAACTTCTCTTTCAAACTTGGTGATGTATGTTGTCTTAAGTGAAATGTTCGGCTATGAGAGTTCATCATAATTTTTGACGGTAGTTCCGTTGTATTTTGACAAGTTGTTTGCCGACTACATATGTGGGCCACCTGCTCACAAGAGGTCAGTAAACTTTAATGGTGACATATTTTGTTATGTAAGGTAATGCAAATATCATTTTGAATTATATACAGTAAATCTGTGACCTTCAGAATGTTTAGAAGGTTCAGGGTTAATACTTTATTACGTATTCTCGAGTTTGATGGAACCGTTATAGGTACCTATTTTTAGACTGGATGAAAATGTATTAATTTGCTTTGGAATGTTTAGCGATTCTTAAGCGAGTTTTATGTAAAATGAAAACCAAATTGAACAGTTATCTGTTCTAGTTGTGATTTTTCTACCAGATTTTTGTAACTTTTCAGACTTTCTGTCATGTTATTTAAAACTACAAAATTATAGCCGGCGCAGGTGTAGGCAACATATTTTTTTAAGTTAGTAATATTGTATGAACAAGTTGTATCTGTTTAAAATAAAACATTATTTAGCCATGATGGGACGAAATTATTAACTCTAATATTTCAAGACAAATTATAATCATCAGCAGCGGTTACTGTTGAGTACGAGTATGTATAAAATGAAGAAAATTGAACCTTTACTCCTCTACTTCGTGACGCTCAACTATATATTTCAACTTGCATTTTCTTAATTGCAACATTATCTGCTTCTCGCGAACTATCAACAAGTTGTTCACATTCCAACATCTTCATCAGTGTTACCTCACCTAGCAATTTGACAAGAAGTGAATGATGTTACGGCAATGTTCCACGGTTCGCTGGTCGGCAACAATCACGATCCGTTACTAGCCGCCGATGCGCCTCTTGAGACAGTTATACTTTTACGTGGTTTAAGATATGAATGACAGCGGATTCGGAGCGGAAAATATTAAATAATTAAATGTTGTATGTGCAGACGCAGTTTTATTACGGGTTTGTTAATTGTGATATGAACTAGTGTATGTTGATTATATTAATTTGGCTTACAATGTGAGTGTAATTTTGGTCTTAAAGGACGTGTTTATATATGTATTTACTAGGTGTCTGTAATGTAAATACTATTTTTCCGAATAAAAAGCCAACTCGTCCTAAACAATCGACACCCTGGACAATTAATTACCCGTCGATATTTAATATGACAATAGTTATACTTCTTATCAAGGTACATAACCCAGTGCACATACGATCCAATAATTTGCTACTTTAATAACATACTACACTTTATAAGCTAACCTCGCTATTATTCCCCTTCTTAAATATATATTAATGGAGGAATCCATTAATATATATTTAATTTCCCTTCTTAATACCTCATTGTTTTTTCTAATAACGCAGTGCCTATCACTTATCCCATACTCTTCATATGAGAACCCAACTGACATTGACACGACATGATGTAATGTGAAGTGGGTCGCACACTCGTTACAGAACAATGCACCATTAATTAATAACAGCAGATCAGTTTATCAATCGATCGATAGAGATTAGCATACGTAATTGTGAGGTAACTTTTACGAGTGGTTAATTAGGGTATTGCTATATTTTGTGCTATTGTTAAGTAATGCAGGAACATTTTGATATTTTTATCGTATAACTGAATGTATGAAGTGCTCTAATTAGTTAATCAATAATATTTATACGTACAATAGCAGCAGAATTTTCTTTATTAGCTACTTATTAACTATTATTGACGAGGTCTAATTCTATGTCGTAATAAAATAACTAACATGTACTCATGACGTATTGAATTCTCTATCACAACATAAATTAGAATTCGATGTATAAAAAAATATTTATAGGTAGGTATAGAAAACAGAAAAATCTTTGAATAGCTAGATATTAATTAAAACCATAAAATAATGGGCATGAAATATCAATTACAAGACATTTTATCCAACGCTCAAAGTAAAGTTAAAGCCCGCCACCATTAATATTTAAGAGGAAGGTTGCTATAAAATTGATAATATAACCGCATCTGTAGATCGTTGGAGCTCACCGCCAGACAGCGTCTATCATGAGCCAGATGTTAAAATATGCAACAGATTTGCCCTCCGCTTTAAAAGCAGGATGAGATTTGTGATATGAAAACCTTTTTGGATCTTCAACTGGCTGGTTTATAAATTTAAAATAACTGCTTCATTAGTCTATTCATCGCAGCGCTTTCTGAGCGTGAAGTTCTGTATTCTTTACCTTAGTTTCTATTGTTTTCAATTGCCTCTTTACTTTTTGAGCTGATGCCTGGGATAGTTATTTTTAGTATATTTTATACTTATGTATATTTAAATATTGCAAGTCTATTTATGAAATTTACATTGCTTTCTCAGAAAATAATCTTCCATATAATTTACCTTAACAACAATTCCAAATTCAATGCTAAACACAAACCACAGGGACCAACAAATCTCTTCCCATCAAGTATTAATGCTAGTGTGATGTATCCTGGGAACGGAAGTGCTGTATAATTGAACCAAATTGAACGTATTACCGCTGTCAACCAGCAAATAAGCCGCTGAAATATGCAATTTCTGCTGGATTAAATCCAGCTTGTAAATTTCCTGACTGAGCTTTATTATTAGAATAGATGGTCTGCCTCTTTGGACGAGTGACACCTCTATTCTAAGCTGGTTTAAAAAGGTTATAAATATCTGAAATTGCTGGGGTTATTGTTCTAAATTTTCATTTATTGGGCAAAATATACAGGTTATAGAGTTAAGGGTAGCCCGAATGGTACATTTGAAGAGTAGGTTATCTGATATAATTTGACTTACCTACATTAAATTAATTAGTTCAAATTATTTCGACAGTATTACTGGAAAGAAACCTTTAATTCGTTCCATATAGTGAGAAACGCAAGTATAAGTCCTACAAGAACTGGAAGTTTTCTTTTCCAAAATTTATAAAGTTAAAAATATTACTGTTGGATGACAATATTTTTGCAGAAATAAGGCATGGTGTGTACCGTACCGTAAAGAACTGCAGTGTTTGGTTTTTGCGGAGTGGGCAGACTTCCAAAAGTCATGGGTAAAAATGTAGGGTATAGGGTATGGTAATGTAAAAACTGCTACTGCTATGTAATTGTAAACTTCTTACTTTTTTATACTCTCATCTTATCTGAACGCATTAAAGCACTTGTTTGATTCCACCTCTGTACAATCAAATATACATATGTACGATTACTAAACAAAAATTGTCCAACCTTTATTTTTTCTATGGTTACAAATCTTTAATCTGTTTCTGTTTCTACACAATGCTTTTATAATATATAATTATATATCTGTATATGTATAGATGTTTACATTTACAGCAATAGATTTGGCAATTACAATTAAAATAAATATTGGTTTTATTCAAATTCTATCAGAGTTTAATTAGTTCAAAGTAATCACACCAGTATTTACTCGTACCTCGTTATTTATTTGTTCTGAATAAGATATCAAAGGGATTTAATATTTACCTTGTATATAAATTTTAGATAGATTTCAAATGAATTATAGGTCTATCATGCTTTTAAATGAATACATTCTTAATCGGCCTAACGTTTGAATATTTATTATAAACCGACCGCTGAGCAATAAGTCTTGGGTACGATTCCCAGGTCGAGCAAAGTGTTATTGGGTTTTTCTATGAAATTCTCAGTAGCAGCTCGGAGTGGATCCGTGTCCAGTTGATAACAATAGGCTCGCCCCCTAATACATAGGACCTAAAACATACCGCTGAAATGTGGCTGTACATTAGTAGACCTAGCGTAAACCATCATGGACAACAGACGTAATAGTATATTTATATACATATATTAATTTGTATTTAAACTTGTTTAGTTTTTTTTTCGAATTGCGATCCATAACGTCCGGGATTAAGAGTCATACCTAATTGTGTTACTTGCCTTTGTGTGTGTCATATTGTTATCGTTCGATATCGTTAGATGGATTTTCTCGTTTCTTTTAAGTAATAATGTTGGAATTTGTTTTTTTACAATTATCATCAGTTTAATGATTGTATTATGGTGTAGTATCTAAATACATATATATAACTCAAAGGTGACTGACTGACTGACTGACAAGGTGATCTATCAATGCACAGCCCCAACCACTGGACGAATCGGGCTGAAATTTGGCATGCAGGTTGATGTTATGAAAGATTTTTTTTGAAAATTCACTCCCTAAAGGGGTAAAACGGGGGTGTAAAGTTAATATGGAACTTTTATTTTTTTAATTACATTGCGCGCGGGAATCAGCTAGTATTTAATATAGGTACAATACAAATTATAATAAAGCGTTTATTAGGGAAGCCTACTTCCTTGAACGAATATAGGCTGATGATATATAATACCCTTACATTTATATAATAATGCACTATATACATAATACTACAATCACCATAATCTCATTCTGAGACTCCCTTTCCCCAAAATGGGAATATAACAGATGAATAAAATAACATATTTTATGTACCTACGTAAGTTTTAGGGGAGCAAGGAATTCCAAGTTATTCATAGTGTACCACGATCACCCCAGGCCATAGCGAACGCATAGATCTAAACTGTAGGAGTCATCGTAAATCTCAAGTTATAACTGTAACAATGATTTGTAACTTTAAAACTACTATACAAAATCGCCCTAGTTGGACTTAATGGAGTAAATAATAGTGGTTATAGTTAGATATTGACTCAATTTCAACAAAATCGTCTAAATACTGTTAATAGTCAAGTTCAGTCTAAGTTCAGCTTAACGTAATATAGCTTATATTTGCTTGAATCCCAAAAGATTCAATAGAGGTGTACTGAAATGTACACTTAAATTTAGCCGGTTTGTTTTGAGGGTCCATGCAGACAGGGTGAGCCTCAGAGGACCTCACAGAAAAGCATTTAACTTCGATAGTTATTATTCGCTACAATTCCAATCAGTTCAAATGCTTGTCTGGGTAGTAGCTCATTGTTTAACTCAGCTTGATCCATTCATGCCTCCTATTTTATCTTCCAAGATATTTTATGTAAGAATTGTTCCAGCCAAAGATTATTTATATTATTTTTAAATAATAACTTCAATTGACACTTATTTTTGATATATAAAACATCATCATCAATTTCTATGTAAATTTTACACCCCTATTTAAGCATATTGAGCATATTGAGCGACCGGACAGATATAAATACTAGGTGACTTTATGGTCACTTAGTATTTTATATACTTGTTTATATCTATATACTAGGTACTTATGTACCTAGTTATAATTGCGAGAATAAAATGATGTTACAAATCAATATTGTGATTAATTATATCATACATCTGTACTTGTCTACATTACCTGTGGAAAACATAGATAATTATTTTCAAGTTCAATGTTCGCGTGCTATTAATTGCAATAATATCGATAACTATGTATGATTATACTAGTGGTTTCCATGTGACACGAAACGATGAAGTGTGCATTACATTAAAGGAGAGTCATGTTCGTGCGCAGTTCGCAGGTAACTTTTATACATATTCGCGAAAGGTAAGCGTATAGTTCGCGTAAGTAATAATGCTCTCTCGCGAATATGAACAGTATGGTTCGCGAGCCCAGCAGTGCAACATGCACGCATGCTTAGTATGATGCTTCCCATTCATTCCAGGCGTATAATGTGCATGTTTTGTGCGGATAAAAACGTCTTCACTGCGAACAATTAAATATTATTTCCTGGCGAAAATATTCCATTCCAATCTATAAGTATCGCTTATTATGATTTTTAGTGAACAAAACGAAACTTCGAAGAGTTACTGTAACTTATATAGAAAAATATTGGATGTTACTAATTTTTCTCACTTTCTGTGAGTATGTAATAATAAATGTTATCATTATAGTTATAGTTAATAATTGACATTAACAATAATAATAACTTCTGAGTGCTGTGGTAAGTGTACAAAAAAATCTTCATATGCGTACTTTTCGTTGTTGCAATAACATTAAAGATAATGACTACACTACATGAATCGTCTAATGAAAGGTTACACTGATTACAGTGTATGCTTTCCCCATTATTATTAAAAGAGGGGAAGGTTCTATTCTCGAGTAAGGTCAATCTGGTTAAGTAAATATTGTGAAATTTATTACTTAATCACCATTTTGTTGTGTAAATGTAGTAATAACCTACGGTTTGGGCTTGATTGTGGTAGTGCGTTAAGTTTCTGCACTACAGATCGCCATTATTATTCGGAGTCTGGATGTTTCTGTATGTGACAGATTGTATTCGTGTACTGATTCACGAAACAAAAGAAAACGCTGATGAAGGGCCTCCTTTAATACGAATAATAAAACAAATCTTTACAGATGGTGGTACACCATGAAATATGTTTTATTCAAATTCCAATAAAATATTGAGCTATTTTTATTAAAATTCCGAGACAAATATATTATTATGTGCTGGCTGTACGATTATAAATTACATTAATTACCTATTTTAGTCACAAATTAGACAGAGTGACATAGTCACTTAGGTCTGCGAAACTTTAAACAACTATAAAGTTCGCCGGTAAGCGAGACTGGGCCAACGGGAAACTCATTCTCCATTGCCTCCTTACACTTCAGAACTTACTCCTGTACCCTCAAAGGTACATCAGTGAGTAATGACACTGTTAAAGTTATAAATGTAAGCCATGTGTCACATATATTTTTGCGTCGCGTTCTTTTTTTTGCGTACCGTGTTATGGATGATATAAGTAGGGCTTCGTAATGGCCAGTATAAAACCTTGTCTGATTTTTTTTGTCAGCATAAAGTTGGCCGAAATTTTTGTCTCTGCTCTCGTGCGTTTACGTGATATCTGACTGTATACACAAAAATGTAATAAAAATTTGGATTTTTTTCATAACCAAACTTTTAAAGTTATTTTTTTAAGTTTAAAGGCAAATGTGCATTGTGTGTTAGACATCTTTAAACTCTGAGGATGAGTACTGCAGAAGCATGCAAGCTCTGCCGTCGTACGAACTGCTGTGAGACTGTATGCGTCAGGCGGCCGTATCAAAACATATTTAAGAAAAAAAAATTAAAATGTTAGAAAGGCATGTCGCTAATAAGTCTATAAATTGTTATCCTCTTCTTACTTCTTAAACACGAATCTGAATTCACATTATACTGGTATTACTCCTGGCATGCTTTTAATTTAGCGAAGTCTTAGCTATTTTAACATAATTTGCCGGGCCCTAATAAAGATTATACAAACTAATACACAACACGTATCGAAATTTCAAACATGGAACATTATTACGTACTTATATCAGGAACCCAACTTAACTGAACCAACACCAAAGTTCAACTAAGTTCAACAGTGTAACTCAACTCTGAACATTGAACATTGCATATTTAAATATCACCTTTAAAATACAGTTATACAAACTACAATGTTGTGTGGACAAACTCGGCTTCCTCGTCGTAAATTACAGAAACAAATGTCAAACAAATCTAAGTGTTTTACGCCTCTCGGAGAACCGTTACACCGGAAAGATGGCATGAACCTCGTTCGAAAATCAAAATGATCGCTTCTCAAATATTTAGAGGTTCTAGATGGCGTTGGTATTTCTAAAAAGAAATGACGACACAAAATTCTGGGCTTATTTTTGGTCTAAAATGGCGTTTTGAGAAATAGCCGCTTTGGTTTAACGTGTCCCTGCCTATGGTACGTATACATAATATATCAGTAATTATATACATCAAGCATTTTTTGTGGTCCAAATTGGTGGGACATCTGCCAGGCGTGGGCCACTTCCATACACTTAAACTTGTATGCAATTGTATCCATTCATACAAAAGTATGAACGTATTAATAATAACCGTTAGTTTAATACTTCGCAAATGCCTCCAAATGAGGCTAAAGAGAACGTTTATGACAGAGATTTCAGTAATAAAACATTTTCGTGCGTATTGTAACGACAAAAGAGAAAGATAATGCGTAGATATAAAAGATATGGATGAAACATTGTTATTTGTTTTGTAACCCATTTTTCCCGTTGGTATAACTCTAAAACTTTTTTACTAAAAACTAAAATTAACTGAAAAACATCTTAATATCAAAGAATATTTAATTTAACGGAATAAAATCACTTTTATTAAAATTTATTTCCATTTGACTGTTGATAGGTAAATTTGTAAGGGTACTGATGATGATGATTCAATCATTATCTTATCCAAAAAAATATTTTTCACAGTGGACAGATTCCACAGAAAAGCTTCCTCAACAACAGTAACTTTCGGGCAAAATTAATCGAACAACAACTAATCCTACCCAAGAAGACAAAACATTACACAAATTTAGCCCATAAGGAAATACACAAAGGTACAAACAGATGTAAACCAAGTACTCCATTATTCAGCCGCAGACCGTAAATTCAGCACTATATCCAATCAATAAACGTACACTTCGGTGAACGTAGACAATTTCAATATAATAACAAAGATACAGTGTGAAAGTGACAGGTAAGAGGCAAATATTATGCAGAATTGCACACGATCTCGTAACAATGTTAGTGATGTATCGGCTGGGATCACTTGGTGCATTCGTGCGTGAACTGGCGTGCTCCACGGTGATTGGAATGTAATAGAACGTGAGGAGTTATAACGTAGCAAATTTCAATCATATTTCTATGAAACGTGTGGTAGAAAATGTCATAGCAACTGCATAGGATTGCTTCGTTTTTTGAATGCATAACATAACATTTAACTTCTACCTTATGACTATAATAAAAATAAACTTTATTTCATATAAAATATACAGTAGGTATATTATATGCGACACTGAATACCGCAGCGAGTTCCTATGAAAGCAATGACGTCTACAAATTTGTCTGTGATAAAAATAATAAGGACTTTTCTCAATAATAATCATCATCTACACTTTCACTACAAATAACAAAAGGCAGAAATGAGTTCAAAGAAATCGAAATTAAAACAACGCATCATTGATTAAGAGCAGAGTAACAAAGGATGCTCTTTCAAATCTTACATTCGTATCTGGTTTCAATCTATTAATCAAATAGAAAGCCTACGGAACAAGTGTATAATTGTGAACAAAAGCTTGATAGTGTGACATTAAACTGGTGGACAATACCGCAAATGAAAGTTTTGCCTAATTAGATAGATAAAAACTTGTAGAGTCGTACACTGATCCTTATTAGAGCTTATAGACTCTTCAGTCAATGTCATGCAGTTCCACTACAAAAACAAACGTTCCAAGAGTACATTTTTATGCATAAGCACGATTCATATCGTATGTAACACAACAACAAACTATGCACACTATTTTGAAAATATGATACATATCTGACAAGGACTTTAGAACCTTTCAAATTCAATTTTATGGCGAAGTTTCGAATCCTTTACAGAATGTATGGTTGCGTGCAGCGATAAAATCCGTAAAAAGTAGTTTTATTTCAATGTTTTTGATTTTCACGTTAGTCTAAGAAATCAATATTCAATTTTATATGAAAAATTTCCTCACCATATTTTCCTTCACCGTTAGAGCATATCCTCAAAAACTGTGACGCTAGTACGCTAGAAACGTATATAGTGATACTGACGATTTTTAAATTACATTTTATATTTGGCAGGCGCAAGCAGTCGCATAGCGTCAACCATCTGTATGTAAAGTACGTGAACTCCGGGCTTTGAAGCACGAACTGTATAACCAGACCTATCTATTAACCTATTATATTGAAAGCTCAGTGAACAGGTGCAAAATTGCTAACCAAGCCTTATCAGATGAGCACAAACGCAGTTGACACTATTACGCGAAACTAGGCGAAACAGTCGCTAGCTGAAAGTAAATTCAACTGTAACGGTAAAATACTTGGCTTGACAAAGGTCAACGAACCAGTGCACCTAAGAATCTCGTATATTTGTTTGTGGAGAAAAAATCGTAATTACGAATCGCTCTAAAATTTACAAGCTCGCCATTAGAAGCATGACTACAGTCACGATTCGCGAATCACATCGCATTCGCCATTCCGTTACGGAAGATTATAAGATAGCTTTAATCATTTTGGTTGGAGTGAATTGGGACATCAGTTAAGTCATATAGTTTTTTAAAATAAAAATGAAGGCTTTTATGAGTCATTATTTTGTGAAAAAAAAGTTTAAGATCATCTTTCTGCCTACATTTTTATCAAATGTGTTGTGGTAATGGAAAAAGTTTTGGTAATATTTATCATGGTTGAACAGCCTGAACACTTAACTTTTGTGGTTAATGTGCTGCCAAGAGATTTTTACAGATGCGGTAATATTGAATAGACCAAAACTGGTCATAGATCTGGCCACAAATCGAAAACTAAAAACTTTTGTTTACTTGGAAATCATGCCGCAATCACAATCCTAGTGATTTGCTTTGGGTTAAGTAGCTTTAGATCGATTTTACGACATATTTTCGGCGATACGTTTTCGTCGTCATTTCATCAGTTCGAGTGAGTATATTCTGTTACATTGGAATGTATATTCTCCCTTATAATTATCATGTAAGTGCAAGTCAAATTATACTTTTTTTTATTTACTATTTATGGTACATTTTTACGCGATACGCGGCAGCTACAAATGCCGCGCGATGCTTCATAAACAACCTTTGAATGACAAACAAACATAGTGACAACCTAGAGATTAAGTGATAGCTGTAGCCTATTTACGCTAACGAATACTAGTTATGGAATTGAAATACGGCACCTAGCTTTCCTCAGTACCTACTCAAGTTGCCAAATATAAACTGAATTAATTATAAATTAAAATTTAATTATAAAGTCAGAAGAAGCGATAGCCTAGCGGTGTGGACCACCAGTGACAATAAACGGATTAATGATAGAAAACTTGATTTTACAACTTAAAACTTACTTTCATAATAAAACTTCTGTATTTTATCATATAGATAAAGTCGTGAGCGAAAGTAAGTACTCTCTTCCAATCTATTAATACAGGCGCTTGTTGCTAATAATTATCGTACTTAGGTGGTCTTAGTTAGAAACTTAATTGGGTCAAAGTTTCTGCGACCCAAATTAATTAAATAGTTGCCGAAGCTGCAGGAACAATATCAATAACTTATTTTTATGGCACAGAAACGTCGATAAGTAAATTACATTTGCGCTCACTTTAATTAACTTTAGTTAGTAAGGGTGTTTGTAAGGGCACGCTGACGTTCATTTGTTTATTCTAGAGAACATGGGTCGCACCACAACGTGTTTAATTAGTTATTTAGATTGTAAGAGAGAGACGGAGCTTTACGTTTTGAGTATCGCTATCCTTCTCTAACAACCTAAATAAAACTGCTTAAATATGTACTTGTATGACTGCTTTTTATATGAAATAATAATAATAGTGGGTGGTAGAGTAACAGGAAAATCTTATTCATTATTTCTTCCTACAGTTGGGTAAATAACTGTCGCACAAAAGTAAGGGTGATATTTGTGTATATGTTTCAGGTATATTTCTGTATATAGTATGTGCTCTACTCCTTAAAATCCTTCCGTGACCTATTAGTTTGTCAGATTGTTCTATCGACGCACGTGCTGTAATAGTAATTTACCATTTTTATTTTATTTACTTGCTAAGTTACTAAGACTATTTCAGGGATAAATTGGACCACAAATAGTAAGTACTTTTATTCGCTTTCTGTACTTACCAAAATTGTGTAAACACACCCTATTTTTCCAGTTTTTAAGTAGAGGCGAGCTTATTGTATTATTTAACAGTACAAATGAGAAATTCAAGGCCTCTCCAACTTAGTTTGATCATTATTTAAATTTCTGTCTGCAGTAGCTTTGGTAATTATACCTATTTGCATTCGTAACGTAGCCAATGTTTGTACAAATAATAATAAATCAAATAAGTTTAAATAACATCATCATCAACCCATTAACGTCCCACTGCTGAGCACGGGTCTCCTCTCATTTGAGAGAGATTAGGCTATAGTCCACCACGCTAGCCTACTGCGGGTTGGCAGACTTCACATACCATCAAGACAAATCTCTCAAGCATGCATGTTTCCTCGAAACCTTTCACGTCTCAGTCCACTGGTCACACCGCTAGGCTACCACAGCTCACATGCACAACAAAGTTAGCAAAAAAATTTTTTCAACAAGTATTTTTATAAGACTTTCTGTTTCATTATTAAATAAGAAAATTATTACATGATAGATAAATGCCATTAATTTCTGTGACTAGATAGTTTAAAGACATTTCTAAAAGTCGTGTTTATCTAAGATTATTTAAGGATCTAAGTAGATGAATGAATTGATGGTAGTGCCATGGATATCAAGCAGTACGTATCTGATTCTCGGTATGGATAGATTATCGTAACGTGCCTACGTAATATTCACATGAATCCATCTAAGAAGAAATTGCAACAGAAATACATTTTATATGAATATATCTAATAGTATTCTTAGAAATTTGATAAATCACGCACATGCCATACGCACACGTAATTACAAAATAAAATGTATCTTGGTTAAGTATTGCCATACTTTTTTTTGCATAGTCTATCGATTTTCCCTTGAATCACGAAGCTGTAAAAAATGGTTCTGAGTATTTTTCTCATAGGTGAAGTTCTTTTTTATCGTTTTTAGGATAGTGTTTGACCACTATCTCACCTGAGGGTAGCTGACGATGTGGTCCAATATGAAGCACGCTTACCTAGAAGATACCTATTCACTCGTGACTTGAAGACCCCCAAATCGTCCTAATTTTTTGGAACTACAATTTCAATAACACTAGTTATTGAAATTGTAGTTCCAATAGGTAAGTAACATAATACTTTAAACCTTTACTATACAGAAACTTGGAATCTCTTAATCACAATTATTATAACAGAAACCGAAAACCTTCACCAAATGTCGATGTTTGTATTGCAAAAATAAACACCAGTTATCCTTAATTTCTAAACACAAATATGTAAGCACCATTCGTACAAAACAAGGACATACAACTCGCGACATAATATTTATGTAGGCTGTGCAGTAAGTACTCGACGACACACAAAAGCTTCTACATCATTAGGTACTTGCAGTAGCGTCTGATTCCAGTTCCAGCGGAAACAGGGGAATTAGTTTACTTATAGTCAATATACAGGCAGCTGCATAAGTAACTATAGCACTTTAATTGACGATAATGTTTTAATATAATCAGTCCATGTTATCCCTTTGACGCAGAAAATAAAACACGTATAAAAAATAATTTAACTACAATAATCAACCAAACCAAGATTGCTTTATTGTGACAATATATACGGATATTATGTCACGGCGCCATCTAGTTCCGAGCTAAGCAACGAGGTTTGTGTTACGTATACTAGATGGTTGATACACTACATAATATATATACTTTTTTGTGAAATTACATAGGTACAGATTATACTTAGAACTGAGTCAGTTCAATTGACCATGCTCATCACAATTATTTGGCTCTAATCATCAATTCTAATCTAATGATCTATGTATTGCAGTGAAAAGGTTTCTACAGGGTTGGCAACGTGCGGGCGATACCTACCTCTGGTGTTACAAACCTCCACAGACTACAGTAACTGCTTAGCGTGACGTGAGCCGTATGCTTGTTTTTCAACCCCATGATATGAAATAAAACCTTCTACCTAGTTACCACTCTCACGTATAAATACTGGGATCAAACAATTGAACTGTGAAATTTGTTCGTAGTAAGAGATATTAATAGTAAAAGCTGGAACCTGGATAGATATACGCGAATGCTTCATCTCAGATTCGGTCAGCACTTTCCATCATGCAATACACTAATAAGGCATGTAAGGCGTTAAAATACTGCCAAAATGCAAACATTGTTTACTGCCTCTGTTTTGATCGTACTGTGCGTACTAAGTTACTGTGACAATGACATCACGGCCGTATACGATCATCTGTTTTGGACAATACACTGACGATTTCTCTGGTGACTCATTTTGAACAAGAAAGTTCACGCGAACTCGATGTGACAATGGGTTTATTGACCATGGGTTTATAGTAACGTGATAGCCTTTTACTTTTTAGAGATCAGTACGAGTATATATTCGATTGAAAGTAATCGAGAAAAGACAATGATGGAACAAACAATCGGTATGATACGGAATTAGGTTTAAAGAATATAATATTTCAAAGACCCACTTTCACACTTTGTGGTACCTGAAATTTTCATTAAAGAAACTACTACTTTAAAAAAAATTATTAATACATTCCTTTACTGTGCATGTTTGTCATACGAATATATTATATGACAATCGTAAGTTGGAAACAAAATCCAAAATAACGTACTACCAGTTTTTCCATGGGATATACATATGTACATTAATTTTGTTGCAGGTCTAAAGGCAGACGATTTCTTTAAAATACTGATGCTAAGCCTAATCTGTGACGACTAGAAGTCCACCTATTTTAACTAACTGCAACTAGTTACCGAATACTTTTCTAGCAAAAATAAAGTCTTACAAAGCTATGACGAGATAACTTTAATTCGTTTTCATTCCAATTTTCTCGAGCCACTTCTTTCTGAATGAACCTTCAAGCTACCAATATAACTTAGTAAGAGTTACAGGAAAAGGGCGGGTGTACACAACCGCTGTCTCATGTTTAATCGAACAACCTCTTTAAATTGTTGAACAAAATCTCGTGCGCGTTCGTATTGAATCGTTTTTAGAAGGCTTAAATAGAATAGAGGTAGGATATTGCACATCACATCAACATAAATATGTAGTGTCCAACAGCTGGGCACGGTTCTCTTCTTATTTGAACGGCGCGGTAGTTCACACTGGCCTAGTGCAGTTAGGTTTGGCCATCTAGAAAATCTCTCAGTCACGCAGATTCCCTCATGAGTTTTTCGTTCGTAGTTTGATTTTGAGATATAAAAACGTATTTTTTTTCTAATCAGCCAGGATTTAAATCGAAACTGCGTTTATATTACAATGGATATTTGTTTTCTTATACGTCATCGTCGCCTATGTGTTTGCATTTCGAACCTTTATTAACTTTTGTGCCAGTAGCAAAAACCCACAATTAAAGTTATTAAAAATTTGTTGTTTTTTTTTTTCTTCCATTCAGAAATACAAACTTAAAATTATTACTAATAAACCTTTTACTCAACCCAGGAACTGAATTCAAGATCTCACGTTTAGCAAAGACTATCTAACTATACTTCCGAGACTACGGAAGTGTTACCGTGTATGTCGACAATAACTTGAAAGATATAATAGCTAATTCTTATAAATATTAAACTTTGTTGCACTTCACTTCTCCACAACACGAAGACACAAACCATGACAACAAACACAAAAGCTTTTAGAACATCACACTAAAAGCTACTCCAGTGTCTCGACGATGCTCGTTACTAAAACATGGTACTAATATAAATGCCCGCCGTTATGACGTCACAGTTCGCAGTTTTGGCGGAAATCCAACGCAGCATTGATATACAACCCCAAGTGCTGTAGTAGACTGTCACTCTTAATGTAGCTTTGCAATTTTAATGCGAGAGATATGTAAGCGAATA
This sequence comes from Craniophora ligustri, assembly GCA_905163465.1. Classification (NCBI taxonomy): domain Eukaryota; kingdom Metazoa; phylum Arthropoda; class Insecta; order Lepidoptera; family Noctuidae; genus Craniophora; species Craniophora ligustri. The sequence continues at coordinate 3,896,893 of LR990963.1, forward strand.
CACCTAATGTAACCTCTGTGTATGGTCGGTTCAATTTGAAAATGGAATACGAAAATTGGCATCTAAGTCTGTGACTGCCGAGCATGTGGTCCTAGGTACTATTCACGAGCCGAGTAAAGTTTTATTGGGATTTTCTATTAAATTCCCAACACAAGCTTGGTTAGTAGCAAAAGGATCGCTTCCCTATTATAATAAAATTATGGATCTCAAAATTTACTGGTGAACTGTGTGTAAATTAGTACACCTATGCCAAAAATTACAAACGTAATGGTATGTTATGTTATCGGAATGTAAACTCTATGTAGGCCAAAAAACTGTAACAAATAACTTCTGATTTGTCAAATAATTTTAATTTGCGTTTTTCGTATTTAACCCCATACTCATTCATTTTTATTATACAGAACAACTTAGTAATGAGGCGTTGTATGTACTTCAAATAAACCGTACTTTCTATAAAAAAAAATTATTAATAAAATCGACTTAAAACATTTTAAATAATAACAAAATTATAACGACATCGTGAGGAAACCTGCTTGCTTGAGAGCTTTATGTCGATGGCATGTGAAGTCTGCCGACCCGCAGTAGGCTAGCGTGGTGGACTATAGCCTAATCCCTCTCAAATGAGAGGAGACCCGTGCCCAGCAGTGGGACATTAATGGGTTGATGACGATATAACGACAACAGTAACCCACAAACAGGGGCTCAGCACAAAAGCTTATTGCTATAGAATATGAGCGGTATTACTTATTTTATAATGAACCTATTTTCAATTTATGTGTCAGTTTTGTTCGCAGCTTGAGTTTTTTAGGTCACAACTGTCAGGCTTTTCAACACCACTCGCTGTGACTATCAGATAATATCTATAAGAGAAACTTTTGTTCAATAATGGACGTTTTGGGGCTGACTTTATTGGTTCTCCGTTCTGCGGTAAAACATTTTGCACAGCAATGTAAAGTTCTGACTTACTCTTAAAACTTTACTCGGTATAAAATAAGACCACATAAAATTGTAGCTATGATATTAATGTCAGTTTATACGGGTAACTTTTTTTAACTTTTTAATATTACAGGTAGGTATAATATTTTTTTCAGCATTCCGATTTTATCAGCACGGTTTAAGCTTTGGTTCCCGAGTGGAACAATGATTTTTGTGGCGTGCCAAGTATCTGTTCTGGGTCGGTTCTGGGTCCGATTTCGGTATATGAGTATGTGTGAGTTTGTAACTAACTTGATGATACAATAGTGAATCTTTACGTAAATTAAACGTATTTATATCGATAAAATTTAGAAGATAGATTTTATACTGGGGAAAAACCAGGGTATTTTGGTATTTAAGCGGACGACGTCACAGACCACAGCTAGTACTTAGGTACTAGCTGTGAATATATATATATATATATATATATATATATATTAGGTGTTGATATGACTAACCACCATGCATTGATATGACTAAGTAATAAGTTGTTTGTAATTAAAAAACAATATGATTAAAAAACGAGATAAAAGCTATCTCTCAAGTTGGACCATACTACACACAATATGCAAAGTTTCATTCAAACCGATTCATTAGTTCACAATTTCATCACGGACAAACAAAGCGCTTTATTATCTTTATAAATAAACATAATAAAACTTATACCAACATCCCCAACATAGAGTCCATTAACACATCTCCACAGTATTGGCTATTGTTCCGCATCCAATAAACCTACACTATAATATTAACATTGATTATCTTGAGCCAGGTTGTCTCCCTGAGGTATAATCGACGCTGATAGCCTCTAATAATTATGTGGGTCAATATATGAGGTGATTCTGCCAGGAAATGCATATAGGTAGTACCTACTCAATAATTATGTGATAACATTATAACAGACTTTAGTTATACGAGGAATCATTTAGTAAATCGGCGGTTTTTATGACTGTGGTTTCTTCATCATCAACACATTTACTGTCCTGCTGCTAGGCACAGCTCATTTAATAGGGATTAGGCCACCATACTATAATAGTATGGTGTCCATAGACCACATCGGTTGGTTACTATCAGGTGATATGGTGGTCAAACGCTAACCTTTACCAGATAAGATGATGATGATGAGTGTAGTGCGGGTTGGCAGCTTCACACGCCATCGCCAAGAAAATCAGATACAGGTGATGAGATACAGGTTTTCTCACAGTGATTCCCTTCATCGTTTGAGCATGCGATAAATATGCACGTAACTTCTAAAAGTCAGTGGAGCGTGCTTATGAATCGAGCGCTTGACCTTCGACTGCACAGTTCACTATTCACACTTGGTTTTCATTATTTTGCTCACTGACTGTGTAATGATAAATTTGTGGTCAAAATTCGTCAGCAGGTAACTTATAATTCTTTTAAAGCTGTAATCCTTTTCCATATAAACTTTAAATAATCGTATACCAAATCTACTTGTATGCATAATAAGCTTAAAATCAGGTACTGTACAAAGTTTTCCCTTCAGGTAGTTAATATACAGCGCCATCTCGTTTTTAGTTAAGCAACAGGTCCTGTGTTACAGATACTAGATAGTATACCAAGTTATTTATATTTATAAAACATCAAAGTGGATTAGTTTACAAAAATACTGTTTGCTTTTCAAACTTTTGACACTAATTCTGACTAAATATTTCCATAAACAAACAATATCATTCTATTTAAAAATCATTTTTTGCCTCTAAATAAAAAGCAGAACAAGAGTAAAAATAACAGTTTTTATTTGCAAAACAAAACCAGACGAAGCGCTCAAAGTGTCGTACCAAAAGTGTATTCAAATAGTGTTTTAAAACTATCAAAAGTTTTTTGAATAGAAAGTGGATTTTATGAGAACGTCGGAGGAAAAAGAAGAGCACAATATCTTGGGGTAGCTTAGGAGTTTAATACGGATTATGATGTAAAATATATGGTATAAAATAATGTGTCAATACATTATTTAACACCATATATTTTAGAGAATATTTATGAATAAATCTAATAACATAACTCACCTTCACACCAGTAGTAGTGATGTAATACATCCACAGTCCGTCAGTATGTTACAGGTCCCATTAAGTAGGCCACAAAACTATTAAGATTTGTTTAATATATCGGTAGAATTGTTATGCGGTTGTCAGATCTGGCCACCAAGCCTCGAACCTCACAATCATCAGTCGTAATTTTCACCAATAGACCAATGAGGCAGTCAACTAATCTGCAATTCTAAGTTAGAATCGATAACGCTTCTAACAAATAAACAAAATGTATGAGAATAACATTTACTCATTATTATTGGCTCATGGGCTTATGTCGTTACCGTATTCAAAGCTTTCTCGATTCTACACAGAATAATTATTGTAACTTGGGTAGGAGCAGATTAAACACTAAAGGGTTTAATGAACTTACAATCGATAAATAAGCACAAACGCCTTCAGATACAGTAGTTGTTCATAAGGAGATGATCTTTCCCAAATAAGTAGATATACAGTAAGTACTCCGTAAGTAATTAAGTATAATAGAAGTATTGATGTTTGGCTCAAGTAATACTTAAGTCCTTGGCTAGTTTTGGACCCGAAAATCATCGCTTAAAAGAGTGAAAAGGAAAAAGGATCAATAATTTATTGAAAAAAGAGGATAAGAAATAGATAAGCAGATTACTGAAAAAGCAGATTGTATAAAATTATTAATTCTACGCAGATAAAGTCCCGATTAAAAGGTTCCAATAGATTTCTTAACGAAACACAGCATGTTATAAAACATCCGCAGTGTATAGAGCTGTCGCTTGGACTCTTGCTTCTTATAAACCAAGTATGAAGCCACAAACAAGGAAGCCAGAATACTTGACAATCACCGTGAAGTCGATATCTAGAATCATGAGCGCCGTACCTTCGTACTGTCGTGACAGGAAAAGATAACTATCTATTATCTGAAGTTCAGTTAGGAAACCAGTTTTATATCGCTAACTTACGTGAGCCGATAGTTATTATCTTGTGACTAGATTTTAACATCATATTTCAATAAATATTATTGTTAATATACATATAATGTCGCAAGCAGATCGTATAATCCGCAATAATTATGAGAAAAACTGACCTGTATTCAATTTAGACAATATAATAAACAAAAAAATATTGAAGTAAAACTACTTTTTACGGATTTTATCGCGGTATATTTGATACTATTTTAACCCGACGTTTCGGATCCTTTACAGCATCCATGGTCACGGGCAGACTGAGGTGTTGGTCGTCTTGAAGTCATAATTACTAACAGCTACCCTACATTTTTAATTGTTATTGACAATCCGATTTACACAGAACGAGCTTACCGTGTCCTTCGGTCGTGCAGACCTCGGCTTCGAAACATCGGGTTAAAACAATATCAAATATACCGTGATAAAATCCGTAAAAAGTAGTTTTATTTCAATGCCTAATATTCGCGTAAATGTACGAAATCAATACAAAAAAATATTGATTTAATTGCACTATATTTTAAGGGCTCCTTAAAGTAGAGCAGCGTTTGAGTAGTCAGCCATTTGGCTTATACAATTAAGTGTCAAGTGACTTAGCGCAAGTAAAACTTTAATTTACTCAATGTAGTAAGAAAGGCTAATTAAGTAATAAACGGCACCGTTTTATGGTGAAAATTCCTGAAACCCGCACGAAGATTTTTTCTTCGTAATTTTTTATCCGCACAGCGAGGGAACGAAATCAGCTGCCTGAGTCAGTATTTCCCGATGAGTATAATTTGGAGGTCTTCAAGTCCATTTGAATGAATCTCTATCTTTTAGGTAAGCTTCATCTTAGACCACATCGTCACTTACGTCAGGCGAGATTGCGATCAAAACCAAAAAATAGCTAAATAAATAAGTAAAAAATGGCGAAGTTATCTAAAGAAAGTTGGCGACAATTATTTCTCTGATTCCCAACAGCATCTAGTTCTATAGTTATCTAAACTACGTTCTCTCGGTTATTCGTTAACGAACGCGCGGCAGCGGTAGCAATCTCCGGTGCTTCGCGACTTGTCACTAACTATGTTCTACTGCAACATGGTTGTTATACGCTTTGCAGAAAAGATATATACGATGTACAAATTACTTAAGTGAAAACTATACCCAAGGATTCTGCATTGAAGTTTTATTACTTTTTATGAATGCCAACGAACCATCCTGGCCCAAAAATTTCCATCCAACACTGAATTATATATTTTATAATTTATGTTAATCTTTTTATTTTATTCCATAAATATTTGTGATTTGTGATTCGTAGATATAGTATTTCTATGCTGTGCCCTAACAGAATTTCATGTTGTTACCTACCTAATTTAAAGACCTATGTATTATTTACACATGAAGCAATAAAGAACTTTGACTTTGACTTTGAATTAGACCAGGAATAGTAGAATATTATTATTAAAATTAGTTCGTAACCTCTCGAGAAAAGCTTCAATCGTACTTTGAATTCGACAAATTAATCGAAATAAAATGTACGAAATTGTCAGAAACTTGCTACAAATTGGCTAAAAGGGCTTACCCAATGCGTCTATTTCAAATTTTCATTAGCCAGAAGTTATGTTGCTCTATTATCGTGCAACAGATATATGAATTAAAATCTTATCGTATCGTTTATTACTAACGTAACGTCATACGTATCATGGTCTGAAATAAAGAATTTGCATTTTTATTATAATAACGGTACGGTCCTAAATGATCTGCTCCAATTTTGTTGTACCTACCTGATCTAATCCATCAAACACTAAGTAGCAACTCATCCTAAATTCATATATCATGTCTGCGCGCCGTCCCTTAGTAATTTGATTTCGTCTAGATTTAACTAGGTCTGGGATATTTGGGCTGCGAGCCAACAAATAAGCACTTTGCTTAATAAATTGGTACCCTCAAACTGTATTACCGTGTCTGTTTATTGGTTGCCAGATATTATGAGGTTGAATGTGTGGGAAAATTTCTACTCAGAGATAATCTGAGAATATAGTTGTCTTATCTCTAATATCTAAGTGCTATATAAATTCAATAGTTCAACTACCTGATATGTTTACAAAAATCTAGCTGTGTCTTGAAATATTTCTGTCAAAAAAAATATCCGAACACATTTCTCATAGAAACCCTTTTAAATAATTGATCACGACACAGTAAGTACGTGCAATGTATCAAGAAAATAATATCCTCACAAATTATAGTAAATTGTTGTGAGAAATACGGCTGACAGCTAATCCATTGCTAGCACAAAATTGTCGCTCATTAATCATAACAGAATAGAACAGAAATTGGATGTCCTAAATACGATAAAATGATCAGTGAACATCAAAGTAATTGAGGTTGTTATTTGTTTGATTATTTTTCTATTACCTACTAAGAGATTGAGGTGAAAAGAGGTTGATTACGAATTTGGATCCGACAAGCCAAAATGGTCCTTATATCGCTTTACCTTGTCTCAAATGACATAAAAGTCCTGGCAAATCCTAACGAGTGTTTACATTGTAAGTACAAATGTACGACACAACCAGTATTCTGGAGTTTTTTTACGGTTGTAGATAGACATTTAAAAGAAGAGTAAGCGTATTTCGTGGATAAACAAAGTTATCTTATTATTGTATGTGGATAAATGTATCTTATTTATATAAAAATTTAAGACTGGTTGGTATAAACTTCACCAAACCAACAAGTTCTGCACTAATTGAGCTCAACTTTTGTCACGATATACCTACAATCCGCTTCGAAGATTGTTTTTCTCCATTTTTCGCGTCAATGCAACCATAGGCGTGTCAGGGCGTTGAGCTAGTTATTTATAACAAGGTAGTAGGTACGATGAGCAAAGATGGGCTTTTGATATAGATTTTGTAATTAAAAATTAATTAATAGACACCATTGGCGTAATATCTGAGCGATTGGTTTCTGCTGGGGCAAAATAAATATTCAAATATACACCACAATATAATATTTATTTGTGTAAACTAATAGTTGTTGGGTTAAGTAAACATTTACTTGACGACCCAGTTAGTCCAGCGGTAGTTAACACTGCCTTCTGCGCTAAGGGTCCCGGGTTCGAATCCCGGTAGGGACAAATGTTTGTGTGATGAGCATAAACATTTGTATCCGAGTCATGGACGTATCTATGTATAATATGTAAGTATTTACAAAAAAAAAGTATATATGTAGTATATCAACCAGCTAGTATCCGTAACACAAGCCTCGTTGCTTAGCTCAGGACTAGATAGAAGCGCTGTGTGTCATAATGTCCAGGAATATATACTTAAGTGGGATTGTTGTTTGTAACCGCTTCTATGATACAGTTAAGAACCACCTAGTGAGTCAAACGTTTTAAATAGTTAGAATTTATAATCTTATCGTGTCCAACCGCCAAATTATGAATGGCAGTGCGCCTACAAACCAATAAAATTGCGTTGTTTTACAATTTTACGTATTTTCTGACACATTATTATCCGCTAAATTATGAAATATCATTATTCACTTATAACCACGTATCTTGCGATAGTTTATTCACAGATTCAAAATCGCGACTAAACACGGATATTTTATAAACTATTATTACTACTGTTATTGTTACTGTTCTGTTGACAATTTTTCGATAGTCACAATATAAAGTAACGGATGTTCCAATTTTACGGTGATATATAGGTACCTACAACTCAATCAAAGTCTCACAAAGCACTGCTGTTGTCATTCCAAACAGGGTTGAGGCTTCACTAGATTTAAATAAGAAACACACAAGACGGTAGATTATTCATAACTGTTCAAGTAAATGACTGACAGGTTTTCATGTATAAGGGGGCTAGTGTTACACCGTTTATAGCTCTTTTCACTCTATAAGGCTATGTTCACATTTATAGATGGCTTACTTAGCGCGTAAAGCTTAGTGAGGCGTCGAGCTATTCACTTGAAAAACGAACGTTCTGGAATTCTCGAGACCCGCAAGCTAAGCTGCTAACGAGGACACTGAGAGTGGATTGGGATCTAGCAATTCTAAAATTTTCTATTTTTATAGATTGCTGTTTTATAACTTTGTTCCTTAATCACTGGTAGAGATATTTCTCAACAATTGCAACTAAAACCGTGCAACTAAATTCGACAATTCAAAAGCACCTGTAATGTTGGTCTATTTGAAATAAACGATTTGACTTTGACTTTGACTTTGACAATATAATATCAGTCAAAACCATCACATACTCGTACTAATGAAAAGCAACACTTCCATAATGAACAGTAATAAAACCAAAGTCAAAGTCTTATCATTTATTCAAAGTAGGCCAAATTTAATTGGCTCTTTTTGAACGTCGACAATAAAGACAGCCCCCCAAAACGCCCGCCCTTCACGCCCTTCAATATGCCGCCGGTGTCCAAAAAATTATGGTTATCTGACCAGATAGTTCGTTTATCTCGTTCGACGCCCGTGGCGTCTCACGCTCACGTATAATATGTGATTTTCAGTTAATAACCGATCTTTTATCAAGCATTTTTTATTGGCAAATTCAATAAAATGTGCCTACATTTTAACATCCTTATGGTAGTAACAGTTTGCGGATTTTCCAATAACTAGAGGTATATTTTTTTAAATGCGGTGCCTATACAAACAAAGCAAATCAATTATTAAAAGTAAATAGCAAGCCCTAATCAAGCAGACAAAGCCTAGTGGCGGGACCGCTGTGCACAGTGGTCACAAATCAGTTAATCCTGTGTAACAATAATTTTATTCCAACTTAATACTAGAATGTTCGATATCGACTATCGACACTCAAGTCATTGTAGCCCAGTGTACGTGTAACCCGATTTCTCTTCCTTTTCATCTAATTCAAAGCGAGCTGCTTCCACAGAGAATCGCCCCACATTTCATTAATAATGAATACATTATCGTATTGTGATGGCACAATAGTGTCTCTATGTTAATTCTGTAGGACATAGAATGTTTGTGGAATGCGTAAGTTATTGTAAATGAATGTATGTAGTTCCTCGGTTTCTCCTAAGATGTGTTGGTATGGGAGAAACTGCATATATCTAATGGTTTACGAGGTTATTCGAAAAGGACTTCGAACTTCGAAACGAGGTTATTGTTAATAAATAACCATTTATATGTCAGAATGTGGGTATACAGAGTAGGGAGTTTTTATATTTGAGGTGCAGCCACCAGTATCTGGCGTACGTAATATTTATTAATAATCGTTGTAATATATTAAATTAATTATTGAGGAACGGATAACACTTTATTGACAGTTAATCGGAATAGGTTCTTCCCTTTTTACATTAGGCCTAACGCCATATAGAAGAACTGTATGGCCTTAGGAGAACAGATGTTTATAGTGTAATATATAAATTATCTTACTTTACACTACCTGGTTGTAACGAGACTGGGTCTGTGCTTGTGTGGGTGAAAATTCTGTGCATATATGTAAATTCACCCATGGCTGAATTTCAAGTCTTGTTTCAGAACAGGATAAAGTTTAAGAATAGGGCAATGATTTAATTTTTTAAGCTTCTTTTTGCACTTTTTTTTATACAGACTTGAAGTTAAATATTTTCCTGATGACAATGCATATTTATGATTCCTGAATCTAGGATTAGTTCCAGGTGAAAAAACTCTTTAACTTAGCATAACAATTACAATTTTACTCTTACGATTTTTTAATTTAGATTGTCTTTTTGAATAGCTAATAAGTTTTTATTATTATTATATACGGGTGTTTTCACTGACAAAAATATTACCTTTTTATTTTCTGTATTTGGAAAACGACTACGTCATTCCTTGTAGTCAATATTAAGTCAATAAAACATTCATAAAGCTATACTGCTTACTTACATAGGTACTGGAAAGTAAGACATGAGGACAAACAGCACTGTGGAGGCGGTATTTGTTGCCCAACTACACCAAGTTTTGATAACCCAGATATAACAAAAAAGGAAAATGTACAGATCATAAATAAACATTAACTGTGCAAACAAAATCTTTTACTGAGCGCACTGACCTATGACCTCATTTTGAGAGTATTTTGTCTCTAATCATACGAAGAAGAAAAGTATTAATCTTACGACAAGATATTGATTAATTAAACAATGAAATGAAATAACTTTTGACGGATTTTATCGAGATATATTGAAATATTATTTACTCTCAACATTTCGCATCTTTTACACCGTCCATGATTATGGCCAGGGAGACCAGGGCCAAAGACAAAATTGGCTTATAAAATTATAATAAATAAAGGCAATGCATTTTATCAGGTCTGTATAAAATACATGTGACAAATGATACGGGTGTCCTCATACGGGATGATACGCAGTGCTGACGCAATCAAGTGCATTATCAACCCATACAGATTTCTTTAATTTGTCAGTAATTTATTGAACTTCATTGAGCTGAGAATTTTTGTGGTCTGGAAAATGGCAATTGAGACTTTCAGTGAGAGAATTTGTCGGCAAAGTTAAAAAAAAGTCTAAACTCAAGTTTTTAAACGCGGGATATTCTGTATAGAACTGTATTTAAAACAAAGACATACATTCGAATTCCGTTCAATATATTGACACAGCACTTGCTGACTGTTTCTATGCATTTTATATGCCATCATTTCAATTAATACTTAGGTATCTAGATAAAAATTATACATTGTATATTTTCAAATTTACATTAACTTTAAAAGCTTATAAATGTATAACGATCCATACATTGCACGCCTTTTTTTACCGTACAGAAAACCTTTACAGATACATCGCTGAAACAAATCAGATGTTGAGTATGTCACTCATTAAGACAAAAATCGCACTCAACTTCCTGGGTTCTATTTTCAGGGTCATTTGATTCGTTCTCTGAGACCCGGACAGACTGTAGAGGATTAGCCTCTCGTCCAGCTCCAAGACGAAAAAGGATTCGTACCGATCCATGCAACCTACCACCAAATAAACGTACACTTCCAAAACATAAATATTACGAGTATGTGTCAATAAGCTCCTCTCGAAAAAGTAGGTCTTTCGCTTGCTTACTGTCGAATGGTTCAATTTATGTTCCATTAACGTAATTGTCGGGTCCAATTCTAACAAAACGTACGGCGAATGTAAGTACACTTTCCTAATAATTGCTCAACGGGACAGATCGTGTTTGGTTTTCATTTAGGTTAAGAAAATCTGTTCAGCCCTGATTATAAAGCAATTATTTCTGAATGTAGAAGATATTTGTTTAATATACTTCACTCGTGTGTACTGAATTTCGAGAAGTTACCAGAATCTTCTGGGTTCCATCGAAGTTGGCCAAATGTTTTTAAAGGCACGATACTTTAAGATCGGCGTTCTCAAATGGGAAGGTAAATTTAATAAGTGTTGCTGAGTGATCTTAAGATTTAAGAGTGTGCAAGAGAAAATTGGATATCATGGGGACTTCGGTAGTTTGTTTATAAATATTATCATAATTCTACGATATCCTAGAATGCACATTGAAAAAATATTTTTGCATTTTTTGTCGAGCATAAATCTTCAAACGATCTTGTGACGAGTTTTCAAGAACTATTGGTCGAATTGAGTACCTCCCTCGCTCTTTCGTTTAAGTGTCCTCCGAACTACGAACAGCGCTGAGTACCTATACAATTATCTTTCATGCGAAAATACGTAATATACCTAAACATATGAGGATCTATGTCAATATTAACTTTATTTTAGCCTTTTCCTAACTATGTACTTATGTAAGAGTCGCCTCCTATTACACCCAAACATGTCTGAATAAAAAATTCAACAACAATAAAATCAACTACTGGCCTGTTCCCAAAGATAAACTAGTTGTCGGGCTTTTCAAGATTCTGTCTAACATTATCGGGAGCCATCGATATTTGTATACCTACATAATTGCTTAGTGGCTTTCCAGTGTGTCAATATTATATGAGGAATACATAGACTGATGTCCAGCACTGGTTAACCTTACAGATGGATAGATTAACTCAGTGTTCACTTAGCCACGAGCCACTCAAATCAATCTACATCAATATCATTTATTACCCTATTTATTATAACCCAGTTCCCATTAAAAGCCACGGTTACCCTACATTAGGGTAAAGCAATCAAGCCTCTTACGCCTCCGTCCCGCTGATGTCTCATTTCACGCACGGTCACAGTCATAACTCGGCGTAAAGTAACGGGAAATTGCTTCTCACACTCCGTAGACGGGTCGTCGCCGGGTCGTCGTCGAGTCGTCAGTGTTAAGATGATAAGTGTACGAGTACACTTGCGACCCACGCTACACGAATATCTTGTGTATTTTTGTTGTAACTGTTGTAAGGGTAAATATTGTTGTAACCTTTTTTGACGGCACGATTTGCGAAGTGTCTCTTAACGATCGGATTTGGGGGTCGTTCTCCGAACGGATAAGTATTTGTAAGGCTTATAGAGATCTGTGAAAATCTTAGGGTTCGCGAATTATAATATCGTGATTATAACAGTCCAAAAACATTTTACAAAAAATATTTTACTTGAAATCTGTTGACCAGCAATTATATACGCTGTCATAAATATCGTAAAATCAATTTCAAAGATATTAATAAATAAATTTCATAGACCTAAAATTATTTTGATGTTTTTAAAATAATATTTTATACCAGAATCTGCCAGCAAAGCACTTAGAACATCCACCTATTACGGTCACGCAAACCACAAAATCACCATATTCAAAATAACCCTAAATTGCTACAGGACCGTCGCTCATCACCGACTAATGGCGACATTTGCGGTCGCACATCCGCAGCGTCCAGTGATTCCATCGACAGCGTGCGCACGGCCTAATAGGCTAATGGAAACATCGGAAAATTGCGTCGACGCGACCTTATCGACGATATAAAATTTTTATTGATCATATCCGTTCCCTCCCTAGTTAACTCCGTTAAGGCGCAGATTAACCGGTAATTAAATCCACTATATTTATTTTTAGAACTTCTGCTTGACTTATAACGACGATTAAGTTATGGATTAAGGGTACAAGGTTGAGAGTACTGGTTATAAAATGGGGCATAGGGCTATTAAAGCGTGAAATTAAACTACTGTCTAATTAAATAGATACATAAGGAACTGAGAAAATAAAATGGTAATAGATAAGAAAGTACCTACGTGGTTGAAGCTGTGCAACTTGTGATCTCGTAGAATGATGTGGTGGATGTATTATTCAACACTATCAACGCTAGCTTTCTTGAAATTATAAAATACTGGCTCCTGGCGTAGTATTAGACTTGTATACCCATAATAATTAATTTGAAAAGAAATTACTTTTTCCTGATTTGATTGCGGTGAATATATTTGATCTCGATGTTATGGATCTGCAGCATGCATAGACTATGGTGTATGCATGCTGCCGATCCAAAACATATATCATATGTACGGATTATATGTATACATGTACATTACGTGTATAAATATAGTATACTATATGTATATATTAATTTTCCTCGATAAAATCTGTAAAAAGTAGTTTTATTTAAACTTGTTAAAAATTAAATAATTAGATATTTATATTGTAAATATTAGTGCAGGTACTTTAAAGTTACATCAAAGTAGGAATAAAGTATTAATAAGAACCAACATATTGTAACCAAATCGCTTACGCTTATAAAGCCTAAGTATATACTGCCTAGGTACCTAAACAATTAAAAATTATAATCACGTAAAATAATTATTCACAAGTCTTACAAAATATCGCTGAAAAACTTAATTTTCCTTCCTTTTGTAAATTACCTTTCAAACAGTTTCATAACATTTTCGGCTCATTTAATCTTAGTAACAGTTTTCGCTGAATATTCCGGCCGCACGTGCCTAATTATACCTGAGAGAGTAATTTGAAGGCCATTGCTGGACCCTTTACTATGTTCGACAGGTAGATCTGAGCACAAAGAGGTTTAAAGCCGAAATGCCTTTCGACTACCCTACAGTAACTAATAGTCCCTTCAACTACCTGTGATACCCTAGGGAATTATTGCAGTCCACTGGTCAATGGTCTCGAGTTATAACCCAAGCCACGCACTATTTCTTCTTCTTCTCATCGTGTCAATGGCTAAACAATGTTTGAATAATAGGACGCCACTTCAATGGTTTTAGGCGTGGCCAGACAGAGATCGTCCCTCGTGCAGATTTTGACGCACTACTGACTTCTCGGAAGTGCCTAATCTACGTGTTTACCTATCACATGCTCAAATGGTGAAAGAAAACATCGTGAGGAAACTGCCTGCATGAGAAAATTTCTCGATGGCGTTTGAAATCTGCCAATCTGCACTAGGCAAACGTGGCGCACTATAGCCTAATCAAATGAGAGAGACCCTTGCGAAACAGTGGAACTTCTTTCGCTTAGCGCGTTTTGTTAAAATATCGCTTAGAATAGTATCGCTATTTTGGAAATTTAATCTTGTATTTTAATATGATATGATGAATAAATAAGCATTCTTTCTCATAAAATAAGCTTGTGAAACACGGGCAACATTTAGGCGGTTACACGTATTGCCCTTAATAAACTTACAATTATTCAACGTTTGACGTACTCGTTATCGTGTTTAAACTCTCGGTACGGGTGTCCTTTAATTTACATCCTTTAAGTTTAAGTTACTTATAAAACGCGTAAGTACTTTGTAACTTGAATATAATAAATTAAACACGAGCGCTCTGCAGATACTTATATTTATGTACACACCTCGATACATTAGATAAAAAATGAGTTTACGTTTATAACATTGTAAAGCTCTCTAACAATACCTGAAATATGTACTGATAAAAATCACAATGAGATAATCGTTCGCTCTTTTATGAGAATACATCCAGTCATCAATGTTCATTACGCCTGAAACTGTTTTTATGTAACTTCATACATAACATTCATTCATTTAATACGCGACCTGAAATGATACAACGTAAGTCACTTACGCGGGAATTGAAGGATATAAAAGCAACATATTTTTATACATACAGGCATTCTATTTAGAGTAACAATTTGAAGCGCACCTTCTTTGAAAACATGAGTTCCGTTACTGCGTTTAGTGGAACACGAAATAAATAGATTACATTTGCTCTTCCAATTGGTATGAAATATTTTTTGTATAAATTCTATGTCATGGTTATTAAAATCTCAGTACCAAGTCTTCTTTCTTTTCATTATGTTATTGGTTTTCCCTCGACCACCTTAAATTTCATTACAGATGTCGTTATTTACTATAACCTCACACGGACTTCTTGAAAGATACAAAAAGTCACATTACACGTAATTGCGGCTAAACACAAACATAATTGAATTCAAATAATCAAAACTGTAAAACGTAGTACTGTACTCATTTTATAGAGTGGCTGTTGCTGCTGCTGAAGGTAATCTACTGTACAGTATTATATTGTCTGTGGTCTGCATAATATTAGGTATATAATCTGTGGTCTGGGGGAGTAACACTGTGTTGCCAAATATTCTTCAAGTGAACAGTTGTTTGCTAATATTATCGTGTACCAGTTTCAAGGGTGATATAGTAAGTGAAATCACTACGCAAATATGGAAGAAAGACAAAAGAAAGAATGAAAACAAAGGAAACTAAACATCAGATATCTTAAGGCAAGTAATTAATACCGCTGGTGTTGAAGCAACAGTTACTGCTTGTTTGTGATGTTAACGATATGCGAAAATACGATTTTATATAACATTGTTGACACTCAGTCACTGATGCAATTATGAATTGAATTTATAGCGAAAAACCTATCTCTTTTTTCGGATTTTGCCAACAAAATTAGCTAAGTATTATTTTACTTCATATACTTAGTATTATTTTTGTATTTAATTAAATAATTATTAATTTCATGAAAATGATTACAATATTCCTGAAACATTATGCTATAAAATGTTATTTATATTAAATAAAAAAGTATCTTAATTAATGAAGAGCGACTAATTAATATGTACCGAACAAATGTACGTGGCAAACAATGTTGCTACTAAATTAAATAGAAGTAAACAAGGGAACAGTGTGAAACACTGTACTCGTTATTCTGTGACATTGTTTGTATATTGTTTATATGCAAATTAATCGTTTACTCTCACTATCTGATCTAGTGCAACGATTCCCAAATTCGATGCCTTAAGTTATTATCATTTTATTATCGATTTTGATCTGTTGTTGTATAAATAAGAGGGACTATGTGAGTGCTTTGCTATCTTTAAAACTGTAGCCCTAATCATGTAGTCTCACCCAATTATTACATTTTATATAAAACGAAGTTCATGAGATCGAGAAGTTAATATGAACAATTTAATAAGTAAAGTGACGGCTTACTGTTTAATTTCCTCACATTAAAAATATCATAACAGTACCACGTAGATACCTGTATGTGTTATAACATATGGCACGAATATGTTATAAATAATTCAAGAGAGAACTCATTTATAAATGACAATACCCGGCAGACATTATATTTAATAAAACTGAACCGGTTCGTTAGCAACGAACATTAATCTCATTCCATTAATTATATAGTACATAAATGTTTGTAAGTATACTGATGCGTATTCAATTCAATGCGTAAGTGTCGGAAACACTTACGCATTGAATTATAACTACTTTTTCCGGATTTCATCGCGATATTTGATATTATTTTTCAAAATTTGAAATCCTTTACAGCATCTCGATGTAATAATTACTAACAGCTGTCCTAAATGAGTGCTAATTACTGAAAATCCGGAACAGAACAGAACAAGCTCACCGAGTACTTTGGTTCTGCAGTTTTGTGCTTGGATTCAGATTTAATACATTACCGAATAGGGTTTCAAACAGGTGACAAGACCAGCCGTCTCCACTATGAATTTTTGGGTGTATAATTTTGTTTTATTTCAAACGTAATATGATAAAAAGCAAAGTATAGCAATATAATACGGCATTCAACTATAATCTATTCTGAATTACGTCCTCTGTACCACATACTATAAACCTAACTTTCTACGTATTATATCCAAACCAAAAATTGTTTGCTAAAGTCCGGTTATCGCCTGTAGTTTTATCATTAGGTACAAAATTAGTAGATACACGAATAACAGCGTAATAGTTCTCTAAATATTACATATTGTACTGTCACTTAATATTTGGAAACAAGTATCCATAGTACATACATACATACACTCACGCCTTTTTCCGATCAGGGTAGGCAGAAACTACAGAATGCCACGCGCTACGGTCCCTGCATACCACTTTTGCCTCGTCCACATTCATACATCTCGTCAAGTATCCATAGTTTTATTGCATATTATGTGAGTAGGTACTAAGTTGAAGGACGGCAGGAAGGTTTCCTCTAGGTAACGCAACATGTTTTATAAGGATTATAACTCTAGAAATATTAGCATTTATAATAAAAACTATGCCTGTTTGTCGAGTTCTATTTTAAAATTCGATGTAGGTTATTAAAGAAGCTTGAAATAATCTTGGGAATTGGAAGACTAACAATGATTTCAACTAGTCAACTCTAGGACACTCAAAACTCCGATCACGCAAAACGGCCGCGGTGTCTAGAAGAAGTTTCTTCTAGACACCGCGGCCGATTATTTTATTTGTATTTACCAGTTGGTAAATACAAATAAAACAATCGTTTCGTATTCAGAATTTACTTCTTTTAGAAATTTATAATAAAAATATTACTATAAGGACATCGTCACTATACACAGTTATAAAGGACGTTTCTCAGAAAACCTAATGAAATTTTGTTTTTCTTTCATCTTTTGTTCCATCTAAGAGTACCTTTTCAAACAAATATTTTTAGTATCATACGTTTTGCAATGGTAATATTTCTTATTTTTATTTAAAAAGCAAAACCCGTTAGTAATACAGCCACATACAGATCCCTACAAAATTACCTTGTGCTGTAAACTCCTACTTGAAGAAGAAAAAAGTAAAAAGATGTTTCAATTTCCATAGTTTACTTACTATTCGCTAACAACTTGCCGAAAGTAACTGACTGTTTTAATTTCTAGACGTCATAAAATAATATTGGTTTTCTAGCCCTAAAATAAATGCCTCGAGGTCTTATTAACATCTATTTGATTAGGACCTTACTCAACTATTTATTAGGGCTACTAAAATATTCTTTGAGGAAAATGGAATATGTAAAGCAGAATGAATTTCAAAGCTGTAAAGTTGGGCTTAGTTGACTTGAATAACTATCTTTTTATCTTTAAATTTGTGTCAGATAAATACAGTATTATAGTTATAATTAGTATAGTTACTGTATTTGTCAACGTCATCGATGAACAATGTGGAAGACAATATAGACGTCGCTGGCAGAGCCTTCAGCTCACCTGCCTAAAGTCTCCAAAGTCCAAGTTTTAGTAAGCAAGCAAGTTTTAATCCTGTACATAGTACCTATATTTTTAATAAATAAAAACAATTGCGTATACACGTTATACATTTTTTTACACTACTTAATAAAAAAAAAATTAAATAAATTAATAAATTATTAATTCCCTTCTGTGGCAAGGGTTTGAATTCCGGTAGGGATGCTCGTTACACTAACACGTGCATTTGTGTAACGAGCATAAATATTTGCCCTAAGTTATGGATATTCTTATGTATGATGAGTATATATATACACACAAAAATACATGAATATAATGTAACAACCGTTTAGTATCCGTAACAAAAGCCTCGTTGGATAACTCGGAAAAAGATAGTGTGAATAAAGTCCGGATATATTTATTTACTAACTTCTACTGGTATTACATAAACTATTCCACAGAAACGGCCCGAAGCAGCCATAACCTCTCTACCTCTCCCCGTGGGGGTCGTTAGATGTAACTAAAGAAATATTATTTCCCACGTATCGACAGCTCACTGTCTTACTCTCCTGCGTACAGGCGGAGAGTGTACTTGCACAAGAAATAGTATGAGTCTTTACTCATATTGTAAAAGGTAAAAATATATCTCTGATTAAGATATGTACATGTTATAAGCAATATAAACAATATTGTGACATGATATAAGTGTCATCCCTTTTTTCTTGCGGATTTGCTTTAAGAGGAACTAGTCGTCACGATAACAAATTTTCTTTTCATTATCTACGTTTGTTTTTTGTAAAGATTCTTCGAAACAGACTACCTTACGGATAAATATTTTTCTAGTATTTTTATGGTACTTTATAATATCGGCCATATTGGTCTAGTGATCACAACCGCGATTACTGAACGTAAGTTCCTGGCTTCCATTCCGAGATTGCCTAAGAGTGGTTAAGTGTTTCAAGTATGTACTTTTTGTCGATTTATCCTAATAATAATTGACTACCTTTATTATATAAAAAAATTAAAAAATCCACTAACTGTGGATTTTTCTAAATACACGTCTGCCTTAGCCTTCGGATATATACGCGTGATGACATATTTTAATTCTGTTGTACATGAAAGAAATATTACTTAGGGTATTTTCTCCTTGTAAAACAGTAAGAAATGTTCCAGGTCAAGTGGGCCACATTCCACACAAAGGCACTCGAGATGACGTCGACGACCAATTTGGCTCTCATACAAACACTGAGCTACCGGCCTTGTTGGTGTTTTTAACCAATTAAAAAAAAATGTAGGTACAACCATTATCTATGTATTGAAAGGGGATTATGCATGGAACACGAACTCCTCTGTATCTTCAAATTCAAAATATTGTATTTCAAGGGGACCAATATTACATGTGCTTTTGAAATATTATAGTTGCACGGTTCCAAAAAGTAAGTTTTAAGAAAATAAGTTTCAAATAGAATCATTTTCTTTTAATATTTATTTATTAGATATTTATTTTAGTTTAAGTATTATTTTCCTGTACCTATTTATTATATAAGAAATATTTTTTATTTATTTTACAACAATGGTATTTAAAACGACTAATTGTCTTTTACCGCATTTTAATTTTACCTTTCCGATCGAAATAAATGCCTCTACAACTCACTGTATATAATTATTTTGCCTTCAATTACGTTTCCAAGGCATGGAATGACAATGAAAGGAAAATATGAACGTATTTGATGGACCCTTCTTCCAATATTATTATTAACTATGATTCATTGTTCATATTTTAAGTTCCCCTGTTACAAAGGGTTTTGCCAATTAACAAGTTGATGAGAGGAGGATATTCCTGAGATTTCTATACTATGATTTCTTAAACTTACGAGACTACTGAAATAAAACAATTTGTTATGGAATTTACCTTGAAATGTAATTAAAATTTTTGTAACTATAACGTCAACTAATTAAAGAAACTAGTTTATTATCATATCATCAACAACCTATTACTGTCCCACTGCTGGGCACGAGTCTCCTCTCATTTTGGAAAGGATTAGACTATAGTATCATTTATTCTAATAAAACTAATAAGTAGATATTTTTTTTCGAAAATGTAGGAAAGTTTGGCCACTGCTAAGCACGTCACCTATTCTTGGGCACGGATGAGAGAAGATGAATGTTTAGATCAATTTAAATCTATGTATTTTTATTACTTATCCTTTACAAAGCAAATTTTATTAATTAGGTAGTTATCTAATAAACCGATATTGGATTTTGGGAGATGTTAGTGAAATCAAGAGAGAATTCTATGGTACATAGAATTCTCTGTTGATTTCACTAACACTAACACTACTAATATTATTACAAGTTATCCACAAATGTATATTGCAATGGATAGAGTACATTTCCAGCACATAAAGTAATAAAGTGACACACAACTAATATATATTGTAAAGCCAGTCGTAAAACTCCATTCTGGAACTTTCCACGGATACGTAGAAATTTCCAGAACATTCGAACTAGTTTACAATACAATCTGTGTAATGCGATGCTCGCACAATAAAATGAGAGCTCTCTCCAAGGGACGCCTGATTATAATAAAACAAATTGTATCGTCCATGATGACATTACAGAAACGCAATCACCCTTGCTACGTTCTCTGTTCTCCTAACGATTCAGAACGAAAATGTTTTTGGAACACCAATGCCTTTTGTTTAATTAATATTTGAACCCTTGCTGTTGAAATTCAGGTTATGAAATAACTCAACTTTAAAATTATGCTGTAAAGGATCCGAAATGTCGGGTTAAAATAATATCAATATACCTCGATAAAATATTTCAATGAAATTATAATTTATTTATGTAAATAGATTTTTTTGAAGACCTACCTTTGTAGTGTCTTAACTACAAGTTAGCATCAGTGTTTCCTAACAGACGACTATACAAAATAATTACTTATACAATCTCAATAAACGTGGTCTTTTAAGTCCAGACATAATAGAAATTAATTTCCGAGTATCATTATAGAAGAAAATGGGCTTTTGGAGACAGCATCATAACAGGTTTAGGGTTGTAGGTTGTATGTAGCGTGTAAGGTGGTTAAAAGCAATTGTACGCAAAATATAGTTAACGGTTGTCATAATTAAAAGTCATAATTATATTTTAATTAAAATACTTACAGGTTGATGCTGTTTTCTCTTCAATATCTGTGAACAAAATAATAATAAATTAGTGCTTATGAAAATTTTCACAAAAAAGTTTAAAACTTACGATTGATCAAACGTTTTAGGTAAAACCACAGGAAATTGAATTATTCATATAATATCGAAAGGATATTTGTGCCGGGTTCCAAATCTTAATTTATTTTTTGAAATACCTAAATACCACTTTTGTAAAATGCAAGCCCAAAGTTTTAGATCACGATACAGCAGCTGTAGTCACGAGCACACTGCAAGTTTTGGATGTCTTCACATGATAAAATTATAAAATCCCACATTCTTAATTATTGACAATCCGATAAAAGCCGCGATAAAAGCTTTAAAAAGTGCATAGTTTTATTTCAACGTCGCGTAAGTTTAAAATATCAAAATGCATAAAACGTGAAACAACTATTTAACAAAAGACGTTTTCCACGGCCAATATGAATATATAGGTACATATATATTCTAGTTCAAACCCCCAAAAATCAGAAACAAATATTTGTACCTACTTTAAAACATTTTAAAGCATTAGCTCTACTGGTAGCACATGCGACAAACAACCTACCAAGAACAACACTAATATCAAAACATAAACTTCGCCTGTTACATCATTTGAAGCTCGAGAATCATTAATCTGGTGAAACAAATTGCGATAAAAACTGAGACTAAAGATTCTCGGACGGCTACATGCTACTAATAAATAACTGTTATTAAATAGCTGTTTCGCACGTCACTACGAGATAAACGTAGTATGAGACTTCCTTGTGGGCTTGAGAGCTTTAAGTGGACGTTAGTGCGGTGGAACCGACGCTATTTGGAACCGGAGCGGAGCGTTATTTTTATGTATCATTTTATTATTTACGAGGTACCTGTTCCGGGGTTCTTTTTAGCAAATCCTGTTTCCAAGTAAATAAAATTACATATTTGTTGACATTGTTATGCATAGGTATGCGTATTTATTTAAGTCTAAAGGATTTGTGTCATATATTAAGTAAATATAAATCTATTTAACTATAATTTAGGCAAACATTATTTAAGTCAATCAATAAATTTCATAGATTTTAAGAACCTGTCTAGGACAATAAATTAATGTCCTAGATGAGTGTATTTTCCTACTTCCACTCTGCCCCAATTATGCGATACTACAGGGAATCTACTTATCAACTCAACTAGTTAAGCTCATAATTAGTTGGGGATAATTTCCATTAAGTAAGACTAAGGAAGTTAATACTCTGCCAACTTTGGTGAGTGGCCACATACTGTAATTACTCTACAAGCTTTGCTATGAAATATAATAATAATAAAAAAAACCGGATATTATTACACAGCGCCATCTAGTTCCGTGGTAAGCAACGAGGCTTGTGTTACAAATACTAGATGGTTGATATACTACATATATCCTTTTTTTTGTAAATACATATTATCCATAGATACAAACATGACTCGGATACAAATGTTGATGCCCATCACACAAACATTTGTCCCTACCGGGATTCGAATCCGGGACCCATTGCACGGTAGGCAGCGTTAACTACCGCTGAGCTAAACGGGACGTCAAATATAATATTATATAAAATATAATATATAAAAGGTTCAGTACTGAATTCAGTTTCTACACTATCTACTTTAAGAATATATGTTATTGGATTTCTGTTAATATTCTGTAGATATTTGAATACACTTTTACAAGTTATAATCAGCAAGAAAATGCAGGTCTATTCTAAGGACCTTATGGTTTACAATGTAGATCAACGTCCGAAATGGCCTTTTGATAGAAGCTTTGAGTCGACCATGCATATTGACGGAATACATAAGCCATAGAGCAGCTCAACTATTATTGAGGAGGCTCTACGACCCGACGCACATCAATGCAAGGTCAGTGGAATTTACACGATTTATCTTCGCCCATCATATGTGTATATAACAAAAACAAATCTTAAATATTCTTCCCTAGTTTATGACCAAATATGATGGGGTCGGCTTCCACAAAACCAGCTGCATTTGATAATCGGATTCAATTCATAAATAGAATTAAATCCACCTGTTTCCGAGTATTTAATTGCGTGCTCTAACTGCGATGTCGATGTTTTGCTCCGAGAGGACAGCACTCTCGTAAATCGATAAACATCGATTATATCGTCACGCACTCTGGTTAACTTGTTCAAACATCTATAGACAGGTTGGTACGTTAGCAATGTTGCCGTGTGCGATCATTTATCGTAACATCAGCAACAAAATAGCGAACACCACTTTACATAATCTGGATAGCAAGATCGAAACGAGATGCACACGATGCAGTGGTATTTTGGTTTGTTGATGTTTTGGACGAACTTATCTAATATATAAAATTCTCGTGTCACAGTTTTCGTTGCCATACTCCTCCGAAACGGCTTGACCGATTTTGATGAAATTTTTTGTGCTTATCCGGTATCTATGAGAATCGGCCAACATCTATTTTTAATCCCCCTAAAAGTTAGGGGTAGTCCACCAACCCCTATTATGTAAAGGCAAAACAACGTTTGCTGGGTCAGCTAGTCTTATATATAAAATTCTCGTGTCACAACGATTCTCATGGAATTTTGTGAGCATATTGAGTAGGTCTGAGAATCGGCCAACATCTATTTTTCATACACCTTAGTGATAAGGGTTGTCCACAAACCCCTATAATGTGGCAAAACAACGTTTGCTGGGTCAGCTAGTCTAATTATAAGATTAAGATAATCATTGCTTTGTGTTTAAAAAACAAGTGAGGTCCAAACCATGGAAGCCAATTCAGATTCTTGTTTCTTTTTTGTGGATACAGATTTTTAAGACTTGATTATTACGCTTTAAGATAGAAATATTACTTTTCATAGGTTGAATGAAACTATAAGTCTCCTATAACTGAAAAACGATTTTAATAAAATTGAGCTTGGCCTTTAAAATACTCAAAACTTTATTGCATTCCATAATGTAAAATTAATGTATGTTTGGCTCACTGAATCATCCTTAATTTTACAAACAAAAACTGAAGCATAGTACCTAAATTCGTTTGCCAAAATAATGTGATTTACGAATATGTTGAACGCGTATATTCTGTAAAACGTTATTTAGTAACACTGTGGTCGAAATATGCAGTAACAAGGTGTAGTTTCAGAGTGTTGCATCAGTGAACTCTCGCTTAACCCTCATTGTTTCGTAGTTATGTAATTCAAGATCACTGTGCCGATACTACATTCATACTGTAATGTTATTAAACTTGTAGCAGGTATTATATTGTACTGGGAATTCGAAACTAGTAACATTTTTTTTTTCTTTTTTTTTTTGACGACCCAATTATTCCAACGGTAGTTAACACTGCCTTCTGTGCTATGGGTCCCGGGTTCGAATCCTGGTCGGGACAAATGTTTGTGTGATGAGCATGAACATTTGTATCCGACTCATGGATGTTTCTATGTATAATATGTATGTATTTATCAAAATCAAAAAATCTAAATTCAAAATTGTTTATTTCTCACCACCAAAATATTTACAAAAAAAAAAAGTATACCTATATGTAGTATATCAACCAACTAGTATCCGTAACACAAGCCTCGTTGCTTAGCACGGAAATATTTACAGAAATATTTATTTATTTATTTATTTCTGGAGAGGAGCCCAAGCTTTTTAGCCCAAGACGAAACTGAATGAAGTTCTATCTGTTAAATCACATCCGATTAATGGGTGGTTTTATATGTATATTAGTAAGAAGAAAAGAGATAAAAGAAAGAAGATACATAAATGTAATACTATAAGATTAGATCTGCAGATCAGGAAGAAAGAAAAGTGCTAAAATAGAAGTAACTGAAACTATAAACGAAAAACGAACTGATTTCTTAGACGAATATTAGTTATTGATATAGATATAGCTATTTTTTACGGATTTTATAGCGGTATATTGATATTGTTAAATCTCAACATTAAAAAAAAAAACATCCATGTTACGCCATGGATACTGTAACTTCACGTTAAATATTACCCACGGGAGCATGACTGAGGTTACAAAACTTCCTCTGCGCAGAAAAAACTTTCTTTCTTTTATTTACTTACAGGGTTTATCCCAGTGGTCCTAAGGCTATCCAACATATAAAAAAATCGAAAACAACCATCTAATACAAAAATATATCGTGTCACGATGTTTGCGGTCGCAATCCTCCAAAACGACTCGACCGATTTTAATGTTATTTATTTGAGATATATTTGATAAGTATGAGAATAGGCCATAAAGTATTTCTAACCCTGCTACCCCAACCCTCCATGCTTATCACGATTCATATCGCAGAATAACGTTTGCTCAGTCAGCTATTTTTATAATAAATTGAAAAGCGTCGGTAATACTTTTGAAAAACTAAATTAATTAGTTCCACCCCCGTTTTATTTAACACACAATTAATAACAAACTTAGGTTTTTTAAAAAAGCCCTGGCTGTTTTTTTATTTAGATTTTTAAAACTTTGATAATATTATTCATGAAGATTAAGAAGCTTTTAATTATGTTTTAATTGGCTATTAATTTTGAAGATTTTTTTTTTGTCATTTTCGATAAGGTTTTTAATACCAATAGTAATTAAAAAAGAATAATATAATAAATTTCAAAAAAAGTGATGAATTGAAGGTTTGTTATGTACATTTTATTTTCACTATGTCATATAATAAACAGCAATATAAGTCAATCAATCAATCAAATCAAAAGGTTTTTATTTCAAATAAACTTTTTCAAGCACTTTTAAAACGTTATGATTCTAGTTGCAAGAACCTTAGAACCTTAAGAACCTTAAGAAGAACCTTAAACGATAAACTAGGTACCTATGTACATAGAAATTATTATGGAGTACAAATAAAAATTAAAAAATCATAGGCGTCCAATATAATATGTATTGAGTAGACATTTTCACCAAATATATTTTAGTGTAAAACGTTCAGGAATTCACACAATGTCAACGACACGAATTTAGTTTCCGATAAACGTGGGGCATTAATCAGGTAACATGGTAAATCAAGGCACAAAATAGAACCTAACAGTGCTATAGGCTGTGAACAGCCATCGCCAGCTACACGAAACGCGCCGTACTCCGGAGACAAACAAATTGGATCACGGAAACCGCAAAACCAATTTTGGTCATTTCACTCACGTAATACCCTCATTGATTCATACGATAAACAGCATTTTGCTTTGTGGGGAAAATTGCGAGAACTTACAGAATAGTCTAGTGGCGAGTTCTGTAAGTTATACCTATATGTACTTATAGTCTATTGAGAGTCGTTTATACATAAGCACGTATTTGTCTATTGTTTTTCATGAGACATAGTATTAAAGGTTGTAAATATTTATTGGTTGAAGAGGGTAGAAATAGACTCTACAGCTTTCTTACTGCTTATATAAATGTGACTTTGGGTGGAAAGATGTTTGTTACTCGTTCACGCAAAAAACTACTGAACGGGTTTGAAATTAAATAAATATGTTCTATTATTATTTTATCACGACTGAATTTCAAAATTAACAATATATGGAGGAAAGGAGGTGGTTGTCCCTCCATTGGAAAAGGAGGATCCTCCGACCAGGCGAAGTGTTGTGCCTGGCGGGCTACTGCCCAACGATTGATGTTGGTTGTATATATGCTATATCGCGTGCATATTTCACTTGCGGGATGTAGGATTATTTGCGTCTTCGCGCTGAGTCCGTAGATCTTATGTGGTGGGATAAATGTCGCTACAAACACTTCACATTTTGCCCCAAATTTAAACGTTAAACTTTACACAATGAGAGCATCAAATGATAGCTAGGCTCCCTCAAATTCCAAAACTTCTAAACAAACTAAAGTCATAAGACAATTTACTGTGTTTTACCAAGTTTAAACCAACTCCGACTGAAACAAAATCTTCAAAAGAACCTCGAAACTTCTGAAATCTTGTTTCGTTGTTAGTATTTTCCCGGCGACTCTCGGGTGTTGTTGGTTCTCAGTACTGTGAATAATAAACGATATTGCACTGCAACATGTTTGCATAAAGTTTAAGACCACAGGGACGTTGGGAGACAGGCGGACTGACCCGCTGCGGTTGCTCAAAGAAAATAAAGCTTTACACGCGATTGTGCAAGTACAATCGATTTGAAAATGGAAAGTTTAATTAAGCAAATGGTTTTGTGTCATTTACAATATCACATTCGACCTCACAGATGTACTACGTGATTGTATTTATTCGTGTACAGTCAATTGACCCTAAAAAAGAAGATGTTTCTGTGTTTTTTTGTTAATCTTTTTGATTGTAAACGTCACGAATACATGACTAATTTGTTTAAAGATTACTTCTCATGTTAATGCGATGTCCTATATTGATTCGTCAACTTTTATTCACTGTTGAGTTTGTTCTCGGAAAACTTCATACTTACTTCTTTATCTATATACCATGCTGGCAAAGCCGCAGGTGGAAGCTAGTATATCAATAATACAAATATACCACAAATAAAATTACCAAAGGTAATCATTTGTGATCGATTGTACTTTACTTACATTTGTGTGGGAAGAGACATATGTTCGATGAAGTAAGGTTTCTTTGCATTTTTATTTTACGTGAGATATGTTGGAAACTGACTTGGAGTTGCAGACAAAGCTTTGTACAAACTGATTTGTAGTTGGTACAGTCGAGTTTTAAAGGAAGATTTGTGACAAGACCAGGGCTTATTTAAAATATTACTCTTAATACAATCTGGTAGATAGGTATTATATATGAAATTATTTAGACATTTAGAGAATATAATGCATGTAGGTACGATTTAACAACGAAAATAATTTATATCGCGAAGATCAATGGATACGCCGTGAGATAATGGTTAACTGATTTCATTAGTTAGCTATTCAAAAGGGGACTGGATTACAAGAAAAATAAAAAGAGATTTTCAAAAATAATAGGAGAACCAGACATGTTATACTTGGAGTTCCCGAAAATATAAAGTAATTTTATTATATTAAATTTGGAAACGATAACATGTATTAAAATGATACTATCGGCATCGTTGTGATTAATTACTTCCAACGCGCGTTTTATTAGGTGCTTAAAGCTGAAAGTGTTCAATAAATATGATCGTTGATTGTTTTGAATTTAAACTTCGCTTCGGTCAGTTCGTGAAGCGCAACCACTATCTCTGGCTATCTTCGAAGCCATTTTCTCCTAACATTGTTATAGGTACGTACTCGTAGCGCCAGATCGAGCTATTTCGATTTTAGAAGTCTCGATAACACAGTTTTATTGCCATTTGTACGGTGAGAAAATCTCCAGTGATCCTTTTACGAGCAAATGTTGGCATTTACTTCACATTACAATCTTAAGTACCCATAGAAGACTGATATGGAATATCAATAAATACCTTTCTTTACGCGAGACATTTTAATATTACCTACTTACGTAAAATATTTTCCCATGGGATAAGCCTGTTCTATAGCATGTAAATAACCAACGGAGAATAATTTAATAATACACATTAACATCCATGACCGTGGATGCAGTTAAGGATCCAAAACGTTGAGATTAAATAATATCAATATACAATATGTTGTTCTTGGCTAACAGAAGTTGCAGTAGTAGGAACTGAAGGTGGCAGCCATATAAAAAAAAATCCAATAAAAAAAATATACCGCGATAAAATTCTTAGAAAAGAGTTTTATTTCAAAAGCAGTCCAAGTTTCTATTCTACATTCGAAATTTAAACGTCTCTTTGTCGTTTATCACGATTCGTTTTTGGTACCATTGGCAAAAAATGTCTTCTCTCTATCTCTCTTATAAGTATGTACCCATAAGTCACTCCGAATATAATGACGTAACAATTCCTTAGTTCACAATTGTGTTCGATCTGATAAGCAAAGTTCGCCAAGTCAACTAGGAGTCATCATGCAATCACATCGTTGAACTAGTAACCTTATGTAACATAATAATATAATACAATTACCGATCCTAGATGTTACGAACAGAAATATATCAAACGGTGTTACAACACAATATAATAGATATCGTATGAGACAGTGTTGCCATATCTTATAAAACAATTTCTTCACTTTAAATGACAAAGACCCTCACACATGATTGCTTCATTACTGACTACATAATAAAATAAGTTCTAATTATTATCATTGTCTGAGACAATACTAGGCTATTTTAAATGAAATACTAATCTTAATTTACAATAGATACAAATGAGTTTAGCACAATGATATTGGCACCAGCAGATTTAAATTTAATGAGCCTTTTATCATATATTCAGTGTTGCCAATAAAATAATGTCAGAGAAAGGTGACCGTTGAAGTCATTATTGCATTCGAATTCATTAATTAAGTACCGATCACTTTCATTATTCTCGGAATGAGGTTTAAATGAAATGAGTCCTACTTTTGAAATAAACTTACATACCTACATGACTTCGAAAGTATTGCCAATAATTAAAATATATGTAAGGTAAGAATCATAGAGTATAAGAGAACTTTGACCAATTTATCCTTCTCATTGGTAAGCAATTTCTCAGGTTCGGAAAACCACCAACCTCTACTACGTCGTGAAAATCTCCAATACAGTCATATACATAGACTTCCTCACGATGTCTACCGACTTAGCGGGTGAGTTCTTGTACATGATTGAGATTGAAGACTAAACATTTACCTATGTAAATAAACAAACTACAATTTTAAAAAAAATTAGATTGTAATTTTTTACCCGACTGCTTCAGAAGGAGGGTTATGGTTTGTAGTAGTAGTAGTGTATGTATGTAGGTATGTATGAATGACTGTTTCTTTGGCACGCCCTACAGCCCGAACGGCATGATGGATTTTCACATATAGGGTGTTGTTAGATTTGTTTTGACTGCGGGAGTGACATAGGGTATAAAAAAATATTGGAAAAATCAAAAACATCTAATTTGGGCGCCATAATGTAAAAAAGAAAAAAAATTAAATCGACGAACTTTGTCAAGTGGGTCATATCAGATCAAAGATAAATTACTGACATAAATCATCTCACCGGTGGCGATAAAATGTTACTGACATACAAGTTGCTCTTTCGTAAAACATAAACTATTAGAATTTCGAAAATTTACATTCCCATTACCTTTGTATTTCCATTTCCCAAGTAGCAAATATAGCTAGAATGCACAGTGTACACAGTGTCAATATGTAAGCTAAATGTTGGCGCCACCAGCACCGAGTGCTACTTGCATGCACGAGCTAACACTAAAATGAGCACCGTAATAAACATGCATTTATAAAATACCAGTAAATAGTTTCGTTTTAATTAAAGTTAGAATTAAAACTAGATTGGAATGCTTTGACCTATTTAATGCAGCCATATACGGAATTTAAAAGAAAAAAAGCGGTTAGGACATGAGCCATTCATAATAAAAAAACAAGGATTTAAAAACGGAATATTGTAGTTCTGTATTAGTTCTCTAGCATATAATAGTAGTCTATGGTATTAGTGCGGTAGAAGATAATAGCCGGTAGATGTTTTCAACGCCAAATGTGACGATTGGTTGGTGACACTGCAAAAACCCGCTCACTCCGTTTTTGAGAACCCCATGTTCCAACAGCCGTTTGGGAAAACCTCAGCAGGCAGGCAGCTCACTTCACAAACTTATTTTGTAATTTTAAATACAATAATGACAGTATTGTGTTTCAAATTGAAAAGTAAGTTACTGAAATTACTACTCTCTAGCCAAGTTTGAGCTACTTATGTCTAATTATGCCGATGTGATATAAAAATCATATTTCCTACTATTTTAATACACATTTAAATCGATAGACATCAAATCTGTTTTAATGTCTTTATAATTTACTTATTTATTATTAACTCTTCAATAACTTTTTATAATATTCGATGAAAGAAAAATGTTTTTAAAGAAAAGCTGTTAAATCAAAAGCTTTGAGTTTAATACGCTAGTTAATAAGTTTTATAGATAAAATAGTTTCGACTAGGTAACAGCCATAGAAATTCCGAGAATAAGAATAAGCTGAAATTGTACAAGTCGGTCTTAGCTGAGCGTCTCTTTGAAACTTAATTACAGATAACAGGTATAATTTGTTCCAATTTTAAATCGTTTAAAATGTTTGTAAGTCGACACTGAAGTTTTGAATTTGTTCGCCATACTATTCACCTTTATATACGTAATCAGTTAAAAAATAAACACACAACACGACAACATTAAGTAGCTCATGTGAACCCAACTTTATAAGTTCCTCCACAACTGTGTGACTGTGGCCTACCGCAGTCATAACGGTAAGTGTACACAATTAACCAAGCATGAATAGTCGCCAGTCAACTTTATATGACGAGAAACAAAAGACAACGTATAATTTCCCTGTTTAAGAACAATTATTGTAGCGTATTTTGTTCCATAAATGGATAAATCTTTATTACTTCGATAGACGTCATAAAATAACTCGTGATCAGTTCTTATGTTTCCTAGGATACATGCACATAAAATTATGGGAAACTGAAAAATAAAGTCTATTTAAAATTAATACTTATAGCATTAATATGAAATTCTAATTACTCTAAAACACTAGCAAAAATGTTGTACCCCTTTTTTAAAAATTGCACGGACGGAGGAGTATGAAATTTCCCACACTTATAGAGAAGGAGTGCAGAATGCTAAATTTTTTATAATTATTTATGGTTGAAATTCGACAATAATAAACCCCAGTGGGCGACTACTAGGAATAATAAAAAACCCATAATCCGGCGATAAATTACTACTAATGGAATAATGTGAAAAATTCGCAAAAAAATGTTTCAATCTGAACACAACCTTAATCTTACCGTAGTCATAACGGTGCTTGAAGACAATTAGCTGAGCGTGAACGGCAATTAAGTTGATAGCACCATAATACAAGTGTTGACACAAGAAACGAGGAAATAATGATATTACCACATATGAAAATAAAAAGGTAAAATAACATTCTATGTGTATGTTATTTTGATTTGATTATGATACAGCTCTTCGAGAACAACAGGCGTGATGATATTTTATGTATGATATGAGAGGAGGTTTCCTGTAGGTAGAACAGATATTATTGATGTATGGATAGATAGGCATTCCATTTCAAACGATTCGCTGTAATATAAATATAATATGATGAGAATATAGGATGGGAAAGAAAATGTCGAATCTGATACCTAGAATCAATTATTATCCTCGTTAGTTCATTTTTATAATCTAATAAAAGCTTTGCGATTTGTTTAAAGGGTCGTTAAACTAAAATTGTGTAAAACCATTTCATTTTATTTGTTTTAAGTCTAGCGCAAACTGATTACAGTACCTGAATAAAAACGTAATTTAAGAATATAAAAGATTAGCACATATTTTTGTTTAGATGACTATTGACTTCTTATAAGAAAGGATCATTGTAGGCCTTTCTGAAATAATCAGTATTGATGATTAAGCATCGCAAAAGTTTATCTTTATACGTGTTATTACTTTCAAACAAACAAAGTACCTAAGTTTTTTAGCGTATCTATCTTGGGACACTTAATATGCAAATAATATTACGATGATAAAATTCTTCTAAGGAGGAAAATTTCTTATTTTTAAAGATGTTTTGACAAGACTCTCAGAATAAATAGCCTTACCGGTAATCAATAATTAATTGTTAGTATAAGTATATTCGAACATTGTTACATAGCACGAATGTTACTAAACAACACATATTTAAATAAGATACAATTAAAAACACATTATGAGTATTTATAAGTATGACTTATAAATTATACATATTATGCAAACATTGTCAGCACAGAACGGACGGATCGTTAACACCACTGCGCTAAATAGGCCGAAATATTTTGTTTCTTGAAAGCAGTTATAATCTTGTAAGACCACAACTACTAAGTCTAGATATTCGAAACCTCTAGCTTTTCGAGATAATGAGTATTAACCATCACTCGGTCGACGCTCCACAAGCCGTTAAGTAAGTATCTACGTGAAGCGTTATCTTAATATCAGCTAACTCGAATTAGGCCAATTTGATGGACTATAAGTATGTACCATATTTTTTTTGTTT
This sequence comes from Craniophora ligustri, assembly GCA_905163465.1. Lineage (NCBI taxonomy): Eukaryota > Metazoa > Arthropoda > Insecta > Lepidoptera > Noctuidae > Craniophora > Craniophora ligustri. The sequence goes on from LR990963.1 coordinate 3,930,402, forward strand.
TTTTTTTTATGCGGATAAACCTTTGAGTACCTTCCCGCCGCCTGAAGAGGCGACGGGGTGCGACAGACTCCGCCCAATATGAGTGTTTACCGACTAAAAAACCGCACCCGTCAACGCCGCCAGTCCTATTGCCGGGGCCATGGGATTCGCGAATGCATGCACCACAACCCTGGCGGGCTTAGGTCTAGCTCTGGTCGCTGGACCCCAGCTAGACATGTACAGTACCTAGCTGTACCACTTTCACTCTGAGGAAACCTGTGCAGCAAACAGGCTGATAATGAAGTAGATTTAGGTATTATTATTCTATTTTCACCTTACATCTTTCCCAGCCTCTTTCAAACACCTGGATTTGACAATTACAACCTTTTTTAGTATAAACTCGACCTAAACGCTTGCGGTACGTTATTGTCACACATTTGCACTTGACGATGAGACGTTACGACCGCATGGCGTCTGTGGTCTCTGCTTACATTCACTAATACAATAGGTAGGGCTTTACTAATGAACATAATCACTATTTTGTGTCTTTAAATTAACATTATCCTATACTAGGATTGTCTTATATGTAATTTATACATAAATTCTCACATATACAAAAACCAAAACGACCACTTGTGCGTATAATGATGTCTCTTGCGGGAAGCTTCGGAAGTGAAATTTTTGTCGACGTTTTTCTCGATGAAGTATTTTGTAAATAAAAATCATTCATATTTTGAGAAAAATAGTCCTTATATATTTTGAACAAACATTGAGATTTTTTGATTGACTCAAATTATTATTATTTAAAATAATGATAGTCTTGATTTCAACATGTTTCCTTGAACCATGTCTCTATACATATTAATGTAAATATTGAGTTTATTTTTCTCTACTATTACAATTAAAATAATGATTACACGATTTATTTATTACCAAACTCATGCATACCATCGTTCAATATCTTGAAAGAACCTCATATCACATCACCACATCAGTTCCAACGAAATAGCTTCTAACCAACCTCTATGTCCATAACTCCTTTACGGCACATATTTCATTTATACACGTCTTCATAGAAATGGCACATTTTTATTCAGACTGGTGCGCGGAATGTGTGTCAGCCCTATATCGCTAGTGCTGCGACACTAATTACTGTTTGTGGTATTTCAGCGTACTAGCAACCTACAGGTTTTTTAATTGACTGCTTAGCTTAGGAACTTTCTAAGAAAATATATATTTTTAATGGAACTTCATTTATTTATTCATCCTCGCTTCATAAATCGAATAAGACTCTGCTATATTAGTTATTAGAATTCTTTTAGAATCTCCATCGATTGAATATTAAATCAAACGTATTTAATTACTAAAATTCACAGTAATTCATAAATCACGACAGTTATAAGTAAAATGAATAGGTACCAAAAATTTATCTAAATATTTTTTTGTAAAACTATCGTTCTATGAAATATCGATTATAATTAAAATTTAACGAGTGAAATATTTAAAATAAATAATTTTATATGGTTCAATGATTTTAATTAGTATGAGTTACAATGATGCTAACATACATATTTATTTCATTTAATTAATCTTCAAACTGTTAACTTAAAATTAGCAGAATTGTTATCTTAATAAACCGAATAACCCAAAGTTTCATCGTAATAATAATTAAATTATAATCTAGTTACAAAGCAAACGGTAATACAAGCAGTATCTTATTTCGGTAAGTCACGAATTCCTAATCTAATTTGTAGAAGTAAGCTTTCTCTTATTATCTTGAATAATAAACAGGATCATCAATCCAATTCCTGAACGATTATAGTCTGTATTGCGTACTACTTTAGTTATCCCACTGCTGGGCATGGGTCTTCTCTCGTTGAGAGAACTTAGGCTATAATCCACCACGCTATTCTAATGCGGGTTGGCAGACTTCACTCAAAATCGAGATAATCTCTCAGGCATGCAGGTTTCCTCACAATGTTTTCCTTCACCGTTTGAGCATGTGATAAATACGCACGTAACTACGAAAAGTCAGTGGTTGAAACTTGGGATTGGAACTCAGGGTCTTCAACCTCTCAGCCCACTTGTCACACCACTAGGTTATAATAATAATAATAATAATATAATATTTCCGGACATTATTACACAGCGCCATTTAGTTCCGTGGTAAGCAACGAGGCTTGTGTTACGGATACTAGTTGGTTGATATACTACATTTATATACTGTAAATACATACATATTATACATAGATACATCCATGACTCGGAAACAAATGTTGATGCTCATCTCACAAACATTTGTCCCTACCGGGATTCGAACTCGGGACCCATAGCACAGCAGGCAGCTTTAACTACCGCTGAGCTAAACGGGTCGTCGCTTTGGTTATCACAGGTATAAGCTTTTGTTAAATAATAAACATAAATGTACAAAATAAGGACCAAGACACTTAATCTCAAAAGAATATTAAATCCGCTCTAACTTTTTGGTTCCTCTAGGAGTAATTAAAAAATAAAATTAAACGGAGGCTAATCCTTACCTAACTGACCATTTTATAGTAAAGACTGCGAAACCGCACTAAGCCAGGGTAGCAGATAATACTTTACCTTTTCGCTTTCAAAAGTTGCCCGTGTCATAGACACTAAAAGATATTAAAAGGGTTGATGATGAAAAAGCCGTATAAGTTTCATTACAATGTTTTCGTTTAACATCATACAAAAATTCGCGACTACCACATTAGTTAAATGGCCGCAACTACGACTGCGGGACTTGAAAATCTGGATTCGATTCCCAGGTCCAAAAAAATGATATTGGTGTGCCGTGCGGTATCGCCGGTACCCGCATTGTCTTTGCCCAACTGGTCAGAATTTTATACCAGCAAAAATTACAGACCTTTCGTGCCGGATTCTTGTCCATGTGATAATCTTTTTAGAACCGTACAACTAGTCAATCAATGTTTTATAAACGTGCTTATTTGAAATAAAAAGCTTTTGATGTTGTCTTTTCTATGCAATTCTCAGTAGCAAGTCAGGATTTATGGCGAGCGTGAAAAGGTAGAAAGAGAGACAGACACACTTTCATTTATGATATTATATGTATAGATGGATTTAAACATACATTTGCGTTGTTTTCTGTAATGAATACTATTGTAGTACGAAATGTCCGCATAGAAAGTTTGCTGTGGACATGCAATTTAGTTGCACCGCTGTGGTGTAACTAAAGGTTTAATTTACAAACTTGTTTTCAGATATTATCTGTAAGGACACAGATTATAACGCAAGTTATACGAGTTTGTTCATCAGACAACATATAATTAGTCTAGTAACATAAACAGATATTCATTAAACTATCTGTTGCCGGTGGCTTGTTGATCCCCTCCCCACCTGCCATTTCCCCTATTATAGTTGAAATTTTCGAATCTGTAATCTTAAAATTTTTGAGATTGAGAGACGGCTCGCTTCGATATCCATTATTTATTAATATTATAAATGTGAAATTGTGTCCGTTCGTCTCTTACCTCTTCACGCTTTAACCGCAGAACCGATTTAGTTGAAATTTTTATTAAGATAGTTTGAGTCCCGGGAAAGGAGATAGGATAGTTATTGTTTTGGAAATAATCCATTAAAAAAGTGCAATAAGGCCGGCTGAAGTATGTATGCGGAATCGGCAAATAAAATTTCCTAAAGAGGGTAAGGAATAAATAACCTGATTGATGAAAAAGCAAATAAGATAAAATTACTAATTCTATTTCTCATTCTGCAGACGAAGTCGCAGGCATAAAGCTAGTACCTACCTATGATATAAAAACAATACTTATGTCATAGCTTGATTATCAAATATTAGTACAGAGTAAATAATGCAGAAATATAAATAATATTATTGCATACCTAATAATATTATGACAAACTAGGACCAATAAATTATATCAATTCAAACGTTGTGCTAACAATTTATAGAAAAATAAATGCATAATTAAATGCTGCATGTGTTGAAAATGTTCGGCTAATAATATTAGCCGGACATTTCAACGTAAATGTTTTCATTTACGTTAAAATGAAACTAAAATATGCTGTTATTTTAGTTTAAATTTCATTCAAAACTTTAACCTTTATCTAACTTTAATTAGTCAACTGTAGCTGCAATTTCCTCGAATAAAAATATTAGAAAGAAAACGATTTTATTATAATATAACATGACCAACATCATCATGTCTGTTTTGTCCCATTGCTGGGCACAGGTCTCCTCTCATTCGACAGGGATAAGATAGTGGACTATAGTGCACCATGCTATCAAGAAATCTCTTAGGCATTCAGGTTTTCTCACTATGGCTTACTTTTTACCGTTTGAGAATGTTATTGATATTACAATCTAGACTTGTATTCCATTTTCCATTATTCCATTTTAGTGTTCAACAAACAACAATCTTCTAAACTTACCCAATTAATTTACACCTAATTATTAATCTCCAAAACAACAACAGAAAACATTATCAGATTATTAATAGAAGGCATTATCTTCCCGTATTTCAGCACGTGTAACAATCTACGCCAGACTCGTTCACAGGACAAAGTAAATCGGATTTGTAGAAGAAAAAAATGCCACGCTTATGCCGCCACCGTTGCTGTAAAGGCTTTACCCCCGGCTGAAGGAAATGAAAGGGTAAAAACAAAAAACAAACCAGATGGCGCTGTACGTCGCTGACCTGATAACTGAATCAAGTGCTGTAGATACAAGCGCTACTTGGAAACGTTAATGACAAAATGCAAACAAAAATAAACTCAAGACACTAAATTTAAATTAAGTTTAGACTTTGTTTTAATTAACTTTTAAGAAATTTTAAAATTAAATTTTCAAAGAATTACCCTATGATGTCGTTTTGTAACACTTACGCGACTAGAAATTTGGCTGTGTAAATCGGATTATATTATGAATCGTTCGTCATAAAAAAATAGGGTTATTAGTAGGTAATTAGAATATCAGAACAAGTGAAACCTCAGTCTGCCCATGGGTGCTGTAAAGGATCCCAAACATCGGGATAATATGATATCAATATACCACTATAACATTCGCCCTGGGCCCTGGGCCTACCGCTCAGCAGTCGCGCTAAAGACCATCAAGCGCTACTATTAACACTTTACTGCTTCTATTAACCAGCGGGAATTTGTTCGAAAGAAAAGTAAAACACTAGTGTTGTATGAATAGTGTTGCGCTAGGCTGAAACTTTAACAACTACAGTGAACGTAATAAACTACACTGAAAAGAACTTATAAATGTATCAGTATTTAGACGCATATTACATTACATTCAAAAGCTTTGAAGCTTATTAAAAATTCAATAATAAAATACTGATTAGTAATTAACTGCCTCGTTAGTCTTGTCGTCTTAGGTTCGATTCCCAGGTCAAGCAGTGTTAATGGTTTTTTTAACCGACTTTCGAAAGGAGGAGGTTATCAATTCAACTGTATTTTTTTCTATGAATATCTCTGTAGCAGCTCGGAGTTAGGCCCATTTGTGCCCGGTTAATGGGACATGCAATAGGGTCACCCCCTATTACATGGGACCTAAAGCATACCGGTGAAACGTGGGTGTACATTAGTTCAACTCTGCCTAACAATTACTCCTTCAACGATCATACAAACAATTACTCCTTCAACGATCTATTTATTATTTTTTTCTTTAAAATCGTAGTCATCAAAGTCAACATAAATTATACATAGCTATAGGACCATATCACAAACCAAAAACTTACTGTAGTGTCCATGTTTCACGAAAGATAAGTGCTTATAAGTAAAAAACATATGAAGTATTAAAAAAACGCCGTTTCACAAGGTTCAAATTGAGATAAATCAATACACAGTTAAGAACAAATAACTCGATTTACCGACACTGTATTGACGAGATTCAATAAACGTACGTCTGAGTTGAACGTTTCTACTGATTTCTGATTTATTTACTTAATGTTATTACAACAAAAATGTTATTTCTTTTCTCATTGAGTTCTATGAAAGTTTTATTAGGTTTAGATTCTTTCAGAATCAGAAATATATATTTTTGGTTGACAATAAATATTTGTCATTCAATCTTTATTTTTGTAACTTCCATTTATCATTTGATTTATTCATAGTTATTTTTGGGTACATTGTTCTTATTTTTTGTAAATACTTAAATACTCTCAAATGAATAAAAAATACGTATTAATTTATTTATTTTATTCTTACATTTACAGATTCCAGAAGAGCTGTGGTAGCCAAGCGGTGTGACCAGTGGACTGAGATGTCAGAGGTCTCGAGTTCGAACCCAAGGCACGCACCACTGACTTTTCGAAAGTTATGTGCGTATTTATCACATGCTCAAACGGTAAAGGAAAAACATCGTGAGGAAACCTGCATGCTTGGGAGAATTCTCGATGGCATGTGAAGTCTGCCAACCCGCAGTAGGCTAGCGTGGTAGACTATAGCCTAATCCCCCTTAATTGAGAGGAGACCCGTGCCCAGCAGTGGGACGTTAATGGGTTGATGATGATGATTTAGAGATTCAGCAAAGCTGATGAATGTGATAAATACTGATTAGCCGCTCACGGGTTTACACTAAGTAGTTTGGTTTGTTTCTTACTAGAGGTGTTGGTGTAGTGGATCGCCGTACTATGGAACATGTTTGAATGATATTAATAGATGATTTGTGTAGATCTAGGTTCTTTTAATTATGTATGTAGTTGTTTGGGAATGAGCCCAAGATCAAAGGTGTACTAATATCACCACTGGTATACTACAGGTGCACTACTGTACACCAACAGTTTTCCGGTATGTAAGGCATGAACCGGGTAGAAAGCAAATATCAGTTGCTACTAAGGATTTCATGACCTTTGTATTTCACGCCACGCTTACGACCACCGTAGGCGAAGTATTAAATAAATAAATATTAGCCAGTTCAGCTGTGAGTATTTTAGTAAACTACAAACAAAAAGAAGTGCCTACTTCTCGCGCTATGTTCAAAGGAAAATAATGACATCTTTCTTTGTGACCCAACCAATCTTTTCCCCGCCTTTCTTTATTGGAGTCCTATATCTTCGCAGCTTGAAAGATATCGTCGATAATGAAAGTGTGGATACAATGACACTCGACACACAAAACTTGATCCCACTCGACCGACTCGGTATACACGACGTCATAACATCGATATCGTAATTGGTAACAATAATATCGATATTAATAATCGGTTATAATCGGATATTATGTATAATAATATTAACCAATATTAATATTGACGACGAAAAACCGATTGCTAAATTTTATATAGCAATCAGATTAGTTGTAAATGTTACTATCGGAGATAAATTTATCTTAAATTTGATTAATCGGTATGTAAACTAAAATATCGGCATGTGTTTTTTTTTAATGAATAATATAAGTAAGTAATAAAGCTCTAGCAACATATTATATCGATAAAAAACGTATTAACAATGTCAATTTTGTAATGTTTTAAATTTTTACGACTCGATTAGCTCAGCGGTAGTTATCGCTGTTTTCTGTGCTACGGGTCCCGGGTTCGAACCCCGGTAGGGACAATGTTTGTGTGATGAGCATAAACATTTGTATCCGAGTCATGGATGTATCTATGTGTAATATGTATGTATTTACAAAAAAAAAGTATACAGTATGTAGTATATCAACCTTCTAGTATCCGTAACACAAGGCTCGTTGCTTAGCTCGGAACTAGATGGCGCTGTATCTGTATAATGTCCAGAGATATTTATATTTATTAGGTCATGAGCTCAATCTTATAAAGTGAGTATATTCAACACTTTAAAATTTTAATACAAAATAACGATTATTATCGATACAAGATATCGACTATATTTCAAATCAAGACTGTAATTCCAAAAAGATCGGTTTGAAAAAGTCTGAGACCTAGCGGTCATTGCGACGATTGTTTACCAACATGGGACGCTGACTACAAAAGAAAAACAAAGCTCTCATTAACGATTGAATGCATAATTATGAGGGTGTGAGTTAATTAATATAAAGTAACAGTTATGGTTTCACAGTGGATAACTGTGTCAGTAAGTAATGACCGGGCGGAGTAGTTCCCACAAAGACGGTACCATTTATATAGTCCAAATATGCTTAGATACGCTCCGATTACTTCATGCGAATACTTTGTAGTCATTACTGTAAAATCAAAGGTTTCAAGTTCAATCCGCTGACTTTACAAAGTTACATGCCTGATAGATTTTCTCGATGGAAAATGTAGGCTAGCGTGTTGGACTGTCAGATAGCAATCCTTGTCAATTAAGAGGATACCCGTGCCCAGCAGTGGGCTAATAGGAAATATGGGTTGATAACGATAATGATAATTTCCCTGATATGCTGAATTTGGTGCTACTTGCACTTCACTTTTAGAATACAATTATGAAACGAATAAGAATAGCTTTTTTTCAGAATACAAATACGAAAAATAATCGGTTATTTCGTAGTTCATAAATATTAACACATCAGCACAAACACTAAATATTTATACATCATTATACGGAATAATGTTACCTAATGTATATTTTTCCGCAATGTTTGTTATATTTACCTTATATTTTACCGGACATAAGTAATGATGTGCTTATTACAAAAATATGTTGAAAAGGACGAATTCGCTCACAATATCTTCTATCACAAAGAAGATAATAAATATTGAGAGATGCTTCTGACCTCGCCTACAGCGGCCATGACTTTGTCGACACAGAAAATAATTTACTGTAATATTATAATCGGTATAACGTACCTACTAAAATTATTTCCAATTTAAATTTATATGAACAATGTCCTATTGAGTAGGTATATTGTTTATATTACTCATAACAAAAACAAAATACGACAACTCTTAGCAGTACAGTAACTATGGATGTTTATGATTTTTTACCCATTATTTTTTATGGGTTTTACTCGTCGAATTTAGGCTATGAAAGCTAAGTCAAAATACTCCGCCGGTTTAAACAAATTGATAAATCTTTTATATTCATAAAAGGAGAGAGCTGACTGACTAACATATCAACGCAGGGCCTAAACTACATATGCATATGGGTTCAACTTCAAATTTTGTATAAGGGTTACTTTTGTAAGGTAAGGGAGCACTAAAAAAGGATTTTTGAAAATTCACCCCCTAAGGGAGTAAAATGGGGGTGAAAAGTAAGTATGAAAATTTGCCGTTTTCGTTAAATTACACACAGAAGACTCGCTAGTTATTAAATACATTATAACAAACTTACACGGATAGAATATAAATTTGAAAATAAGTCTTTCAGCATTTTTGTTACTTTGTCATCAGTTACTGAACCAATTTTGTATAAAATAGATCCTGAAACGCAAACAAATACCTTAAGGCCAGAAAAGATACCTAATATAAAATAATAACACTGTTATAAGTCTCTGAATTAATTACCGCTCATAGATGTACCGCGTGGTTGATAAGAATCTGTAGGAGATTAGTTAGTTATACTGTTTTTAATGAAAATTAAACAAAATTAAGACAACATCCCATAAATAAATTCCACGGAAAATTTTCTAGATAATATAACTTTTTGTTACCAACAAATAAATGTAGATACATTTACAAAGAGCATAACAAATAGGAGTTGTTAGTTTGCAAACTAGAAATGCTCAGAAAAAAATATCATCTAGTATTAATGATGTCTGTGGTTCTATTTAGAGTTAAGACCTTTCCACATTCACGCGAACATAAGATGAAAACAAATTATGTGTACAGACATTCAACAGAACATAAATGGTGTAATGTATAGTGAACGTTATTGATTTACTGCAACCAACGTCGGGATACATAATTGCACAAACTTCAAACATGAATTCCCGCTAATGAATTGACAATTCTCCGCTCAATATTTCGCTGTCAAAATACGAACACAATTCAAAACTGGAATTAATACCGTGTTATTCGCGGGTGTGTGTTGTTGCCCTTACACCGTCCGCCAAGCAGTGCCCGAGGGTACGCGCCATAAACACGCTTCGCCTGGACTTTTTGCTCACTCCAGAAAGTCATTACAGGCCCGGTACGTGTTTTCATTATAATTCCCGATGTGCTATAAGCCGTTTGTAACTAATAGTTGCGTCATTGACTGTAACCGCTTTTTTGTAGAGTGTTTATTATCGTCTATTGTTCACTGCTTCTAAAAGTTTAACATCTCTGCGAGACCTAAAAGATTTTTTGATCAAATCTCGAATGGTCAGGCAAAGGTGTATTGATGTACAGCCACAGATAAGATTGGCAGGATGTTTTTGTTCGGGCACAAATCCTAACTCCGAACTGTTACTGAAAATTACGTATAGGTAACTATCCCATTTAATTAACTTAAAGCTCTCAAAATAACCATATCCACGCATTACATCAATGTAATCAATTAACATTTGTGTTGAATGAGAAACAACTTTTGCCTTATCAACTCGTGCAAACGTATGGTCCTACGGATCTCTTTCATATCCCGATTGGTTTGATCATTTAAATGTAGAACAGGGTATGTGGCCTTTACCAAAACTTCCAATAAGGAAAATGAAACAAGGTTTTCTTTTTACAAATAATAGAGAAATTATTAATTAAATAGACCTCTGATAAGACAAGATACTTTCATTATCTTTTTTTTATTTCATATATATTGTTTCAGTAAACCGTTTAATCCAAGGTACTTCTGACTTTTTGGAATGATGTGTGTATTAATCACTTAGTGAATCGGTTTGAAATCATCGAAGGATTTTCTTTATATGGTGTGAATTCTACCTAATCGCACTAAGCCTATTGAATTAATTGTCCGTCTGCTGATCACGGGTCTGTTCTTAGATTCAGCAGTGGGCCATAGCTCACTAGGCTGTCTTAGTACAGGTTCCATTTGCTAGAGACGTTAGTCATTTTGACACGTAATCGCAGAGTAACAGTTTGTTTATTTAATATGTTGCAGCATAGTTACGTACCATCTACAGAGCTATGTATATAAAGCTTGTGTTAACCAACATGCTGAATTATTAATAAAGGGTATAAGATTACGTCACACGCGCTTGTAATTCCAATATTGGCGCGTACTGTCGCGTTATCAGCTGATATTCCTTCCATAAATTATTGGCATACGTCTTAGCGATAATCATATTTGTCTTAGGCGTTCGTTGGGATGGTGTGATGTTGATACAGTAACATCCCTACGTAGTTATATTTGTAGTTGTAATACTTTATTTTATGTCATGTTATATTTTGTTATTATTATTGTCCCACTGCTAGATACAGGTCTCCTCTTATTTGAAAACGAGTAGGCTATAGTCCACTACACTTGAGAGATATGGCAAAGCGAGATTCTTTGCTCAAATTGAGCTGACTGGGGAAGTACCTCCTCCTATGCCAACAAGAGTGTTTCTCTGGCATTCAGGTTTCCTCACGCTGGTTTCCGTCGCCATTTGAGCATGTGATAAATACATGTGACAAATAAATACGCAGGTAACTTCGTGCGTATTTATCGTGTAGCTTAATAATAACCTAGACCTGTTCTACCTCCTCTTATGTATGTCTTGACTTACGTAGATCCCAATCCAAGGGAGTAAGTTCCGACCTGACATCTCGAAATCTGTCGCTTATTAATATTTATCACTCGCGTAAACGGTGAGGGAAACATCGTGAGGACACCGACATGACAGAGAGATTTTTTCGACGGGCGACGTTTACAAAATGCTGTCATTTGATTCGCTGAAGCTTTTTGTATGTAAATATCCTAAAGTGTGTATGTTTCATGACTTTTTCATTTCCATTTAACTCTACATTGTCAAACAAAACTGTGTCAATACTGCTTATTAAGCATAAATATAGCCCTTAAAAGAGTCGTGAATTTGATTGTTAAACTTTATATGGAGAAAGAATTCATAAATATATTGGTATTAATATTACAAATACTATTAAAATATTATTTACAATCACACTGCCATAAACTGTGAAAACCAATAGAAGTTCGAACTCTAATTTTAAGTCACGAATTCGAAAGAAGTTCCTTCATAAAAGATTAATTCTACCTATCTATAAAAATTCAATTTTCAATAATAACTAGTGCAAAAGCTACAACAATATCATAGCATTAAAGTTTTATAAATTACAGTCATTTTTAGACATTTGGCTATCCCTAGTAAAGTAGTAACTTATAATAAATATTTAAAAGGAGGTTTTACCTTTTCATAATTGATAATCACGTTTTAATATGTACATACCTATATTTATGTACAATTCACTCTTGATATTTTTACAGTCCCTTTACATCCTCAAAAACTTAGTTACTAAAATGCTACGTACCTAAATTATGCTTATAGAATTTGCAATTTGTGCCTCGCGCCACAGTTCCAAAGAAATGGATAATATGAATTACAAAACAGTGTTTAATGCTTTCACAGTGAAGACCAAGCTTTGGAGCTTTGTACAAACAAAGTAGTGTTTAAGTACACGCTTAGCATAGTAATAAATTTGTCATTTGGTATTTTAGACGTGCACTGTGTTTAGTTTTCAAATCAAAGTTCCTATTTAAATACGATAAAAAAATTAAAATTGATTTTTAAAACGGCCAATGATTGTAATAATAATTTATAAATATTATATTATCTGGACATTATTACAAAGCGCCATCCAGTTCCGAGCAAAAAGGCTTGGCGCACAAAAAAATTCTACTACCGGGATTCAAATTCTGCACCACGTAAGGCAGCCTTAATAAATCGGTTCAAATTCGAATCTAATCATTAGAAACCACATATTATTGTACACAGAAGTAGTTATTGATTTATTTCAAAGACTATTAAGCTTTCATGTTGACTAGTTTGATATCCGCACGTAAAATCGAGATGAACATAGCTTGACGACGACAAACATAACATATACTTATAAAGTAAAGTATTTCTATAACCCGTTTATGAGGTCGTTAGAAGATGCACAAGCACATACTTGATACACGCACTTTACAATGAAGTAATTATAGACATGTTTTTCTAGAAAATATGTGCATAAAAATAAAAGTATCGCATGCAAATCTCTTCAACAACCAGGTAACATGATTCGCAAAGCGCAAACTATTGTTTCAAAAGAGCACAACGCCCTGTGATGCGAATAAACCTGCAGAGTTCGCCAGAATACAACCTGCATCGAAATACAGCACCAACGGGATCCCCGATTGACAAAAAGCCTTTGGCTCGAAAGCCAACAATGTCCGCGCAACGAAAAAAAAAGAAACAAAACATAACTTCTCGGTTATTTAACTTCGGTGTGAAAGAACTCCCGACTATTTTTATCTCCCTCCAATGACAAGTATAGAACGAAAAAAAGTCCATTCGTGATTCGATTACCACAATTATTGAGTCGACTTTTATGTACCTACGGTTACTTTTTTTTACTCACAAATGCATACTCCGATGTCTATATAATTTTACGCCGGCTAGGGTTGGGAAAATAACATTCCGAAAACAGTTATTTGAAACGTTCCTTATTCAAATATTTACGTAGCATTACAATAACCTTTGGCATTTGAAATTATTTCGGCCACGTTAGATATTATGGAGGATTTTTTCATATTTCAATTTTGTTTGTTATTTTGGATCCAGACTGTACAGTATAACACTTTATGCATATGTAATTGAACAATCAATTTCTACACAATGGGATGCATGAATGGTTGTTTTGACTTATAAGAGGAAGAAATATTCCTATGTATCGGTTTTTCTGTTTGAACTTGTACAATTTTTTTTTTAAGTTGCAATTAAGTAAAACAATGTCTAAAAATATCTACGTGTTATAGACCGCCAACCCTAGTCTATACCTATAGCTAAGACTATAATGTGTATCGGAGTGTGAAGAGATACAAAAAGGATCTATTTTTCTCTTTCGTTCATGAGGTACCTACCAGTCGGGGCACTTTTATCGCTGTTTTACTGTTTGCAATTTAACTTGAAACGTTAAACTCAACACGAGTGAACAAACAACAATAATAATAATCACATTTTCGCATCAATGTGTGTCGGTATTAGAATGTAGTGTTTGTTACATCTCTATTCGATTTCTGACACGAAAACTAGACAGTGAAAAATAAATCTGAACAGCATCCATGGTTAAGGGTAGATTAATCGAAATCCTATGAATGCAAGCTTGGAATCACTAGTCCAAAGAGATAGTGAAAATATTATAGATATATAGGTAAAGGTAGGTGTATTCTTTATTGTACACAAACAAAAACACATTATATTCTTCGAAAACTTTCTAAGAAGAGATCTCAAATAAAGTTATAATTCTAGTACTTCTATAAGGCGATGAAATAGGACCATAACATGTCAAAAATATAATGTATTATTATAGATATTTATATAATATTGGAAACATCATAGCAGACTCGGCAAACAAAACGGTTTTAAATCAAATAAAAGGCTTAGATGTAAATTGGATACACAAAAACTATATGGACTAAAACCCATAAAACATAAGGTAAGGATAAATCGTATTCCCTCACAAACATACATAATTTATCAACCATGGAGTATATGTGAGAATTATTAAGCAAGAAAAAATAGAGATGATGGTTTGGTCCTTAGTTGGAACCCCATTATAGATTCTAATAAATAAATATATTTATATTTCTAAATCTGCACATAAAACTGCTCGACGGATATGGTGAGCGCGATTTGTCTAAATTGGATTGCCAATAAATTAATAAAAATGTAAAGTTACTATTAGTAATTATAACATCAAGACCTCAATTTCTGCCCGTGCCTATGCATGATAAATAAAGGATCCAAACCTCCAGACTAAATAACCCGCGATAAAGTCAATGAAAATTAGTTCTATTGAAACAAAAAAATTTTCAACAACCAAATATATTCAAATATATGAAATATTTTTTTTATTAAATATTTTCTTGGTTTCTTATATGTCAATAATTTCAAAAAGGTCTGTTAATATGATTATCACAAGATTCACGAGATTAGCACAAGCACTCAACCAGGAAGTATGTAAATACATACATATATAATATGCACGTAGGTACTGATAAAGGCTTTTCTGGCAATTTGTGCCTCATGTTCTACGATAAAATTTATGATATTGGAAACCTGTCAAATCTACGAAAGTCCGCAGGCAGTTAGGGTTGTGACCTAATTTTTATGTAACCTGCATTGCAGCTGTAACTTACATCACAATTTTAACAGAAGAAACGCAGTCTCGGATTGCTAAGGTACCTAAAAGCATCTGACTTTTGAAATCTTCACCGTACGTTAGCTTTACATATAACTAAGTAAGTTTGATAAACTAGTAATAAAATAAATTAACAATTAGTATGTCCTATTTGAAGAATCGCCAAAGTCAAGTGGCAGTGGGCAGGGTACTTCGCTCGAAGAACGGATGGCCGATGGGGCTTGAAGTTTCTCAAATGGCGACCACGTACTGGAAGACGTAGAGTGGATAGGCCTCCGGCAAGGTGGACCGACGACCTGGTTAAGGTCGCTGATATCCGCTGGATGCGGGTGGTGCAGGACCGGTCGTCGTGGCGATCCTTGGGGGAGACCTATGTCCAGCAGTGGACGTCTAACGGTTGATATGATGATGATGATGATGATGTCCTATTTAAGAAAAATTAAAGACCAAAAATATTTTGGCGTTGAGTGCAAGCTGAATATGAGGCCTAGAGTTCATTCCTACTCAAATACTAGAAAGCAATATTTTTATAACAGAATCAGTCTGCCATTAATTTCATTATTACTAGAAGTTTTTTCTTAGAAAATAAATGTGACTAACTCGTATACTCGTGTACTATAATAACACACATAACGTTACCATAACCTGCCTCAACACTGCACTCATGTCGAGTAGTCGTTCAAGGTTCGAGTTTCAACACCGCCTGCATACAAACTTGTAGTAAAACATGTTTGAGGATAGCTCGTTACCCGGGCAACAAGACTATTGAATACTGGCAATGACCATAACATAACATATCATCAACCGTGTATAGCCAGAGCGGATAAGCATAAGTGTACTAATTTACTCCCACATTTCGTCGGTGTGTTTTAGATCCCATCTAGGATGGCAGCAAGCCTATTGTTAACAAATTCTAACTTCGAGATACTACAGAGAATTTTATTGAAAACTCCAATAATACTTCATTTAATCCTCAATCTCACTTTAAGGTAAAAATTGGTGGTGTTTCCGACAACTAGACCAATGATGCAGTCAGAAGAACGGTCGTTGTATACATTCATTAATCTCAGAAACAAAGATTTATCAATAAAGAGGTTTTATAATTTAGAAATAATACACCAAGACAACGAGCGAGGGCCATGATTGAGGTTAATAGGTAATTGATGCTAATATATCAAAATGTATGTAATATGTCGGTATGGAAGTAGGTAAATAATCCGAATAATTTCGTACAATACTACAATGGGTAGGTATTCCTCTTAAAATGGCCTTCACTGACCTATAAAACGTTCGTTTTTTTGAGCACTTTGCGCACTTGTGGTAAAAGCCGGTGGATCTTTCACTTTCCACCGTCGTTAATGGTACCTGCGGATGCAGGTAAAGTACATGCTTTTACGAGAGCGGTTTATAGCTTGGCGTAGCTGCTATTGTTCAAGCAGGACCGAAGGCTGCGCGCCTCGTAAAATCAGGATGTATCGAAGTTTACGTGCCATGCAAAAATTATTGTATACCTTTTTTATTTCGAGACTGTCTTGGCAGGTGAGGTTTGTACTTAAAGTAAGCGTACAAAGGTTTAGGAGTACTAAAGTCGAGTTCGTAAGTTATTTTTTTATGAACTGAGTAGATTTTACGGGCTTTTTTAGATAATGCGAGTAATATAGATCAAACAAAAGTATAATTAAATAAATACATAGGAATTATTACAGATTTTAGCACAAATGTGTAATAAAATATTCCTCTATATTTACTACTACTGATTCATCAATGCAGAGCTTAAACCACTGGAGGTAAAAGCAGGCTTAAAATTTTGGTAGTTGATGCATTCTGTGTTGTAAACTAATCTATTGAAGAATCGAAAATTCAACCTCTAAAAGGGTACAAAAGGAATTAAACATGTTTTAAATATGTTATTTCACAGAAATACTCATGGAATTTTAAATATGTTTAATAAAAGCCGAGAATAGTCGATATTTTGCCAACGTCAAAGTGACGTTATTAATACAAATAAATTAATACCCGTGCGAAGCCAGGGCGAGCCGCTAGTATGTCTTGTATACTTATCTTTTTTTGATTTATCAATAACTTTACGAGCGAATGAATAACTTTAAAAACGAACCAGACTCGTTACGAATACGTTTGAATCCACTATTTTATGGCGTAATTATCACTCGTATCAACCTTATAAGGAATTATCATAGAGATATCTGTATACAGAGTGTTCGAATCCCGCTCTAGTCCAGTAGAAATCTAATATATCTTACCTCTATCCAGTACTATAATGATAATTTAGTACTAAGTTCCCTGCCATTTTATATCTTACTACAATTACCATTAATGTTCTTTTAGAACAACTATTGAGCGTGAAAAACAACCAACAGATTCCTGACCTATATGACATAATACATACACTAGCTACAACATACTAAGAAAAGTAACGAACAAGAAGAAAACATTGTAAACGTTGAAAACCCGATCCGATACTCCGTTCTCTTTTACAATAAAGTGCGGAACAAACAAAAGACATTCCATAAGAACAGAGTTCCTTAAACGTGAGCTAGAAAAGACATGTTTAAACTGAAAGATTTTGTTCAGCGCCAACTGAGAACAAACTTCTACATAGGGACTTTAAAGCTTCAAATATACGACTTCACAAAATGCATCGTAATCTATTGAGGTACTATAAATGTTACACGCGATTTTTACTTTATGTTTTGCGGAGTAAGCACAACAACTGACTTAGTTATTTGAACAATATAATTTTAGTCATTTTTCATAATTTTTTATCACATTTATTGCAAAAAACTGAGCGAGAAGTTTCGGGAACAAAATCATTACCAAAAGACGTACCTACTGAGCCGTGTCAAAAGCTAACCCATTCACATACTGTAAGCGAAATAATCTTGATCAGCAGTAAGATTTTGTCTTACCTCATGGATGGACTGCAAGCACCTGAAATAACCGGTGCATCATACGAATATTAGTGACGTATGGAACCGTAAACCCGTGGTACAGAACCGATTACTCAGTCCGCTAAACGTGCCGACAGAGTCAGATATTACAACCCTAGTACGTCAGTACTACACAATACCTCTACATCGTGACATAATAAAGTACGTGATTCTAAATATTTTCATGCAACATCGCACGTTGTAGGTATTCTATAGTGCAATCTCATGTTCATCTTTCGCTTACCTGGTGATCTGATTATCGTATGGTTTTCGGCGGTATTTTCGTGTTAACGAGACAAATAGTTTGTACTTAAAATAATTCCTCATATTCTTTATTTTAAGTTTCTGATTATCAGATTAGACTAAGATCGCCATAAAGAGGAACATTGGGATTTTTTTTATGTAACTCTAGCAAACTAAAGTCAAGGAGTCATTTGATTCGCGAAATTTTAGTCTGTTTCAACAAGAAGGATAGACTGATTATATAAGAATTATTTAAAGGTAAAATGAATGTTCCACAAAACAGGTCTCGGAACAGTTAGAAGAAACAAGTTGACCTTAGGTACGTGTGTTTGTGTTGAACTAAATAAAAAAATAAAGTTTAATGCTTCGTCCATCACGACTTTCCACACTTCGTGACTTTGTAATGTGTGTCTGCAGGAAATTGACAAGCACCGGACGGCCCTTGTATTGTACTGTTATACCAACACTACTCTAATAGCTGCTTCTCGCGGTATTGCAATCCCATCAATTTCTCCTCCTTACACTTGATTTTTTTTTAAATCTTTCTTAACGGATGTTATGAGATGATCAAAGTATTAAAAAAATATTTTGGTTGTGCGTTGATAGATCAGTTGATGAGGACAAATCCAAACTTTTCATGTAAATTAGCAAAATTACGACTATTGGTGCCCACGGTTGAAAATGAATAACTATCAAAAACTATAAATAAATTGATATATGAAATAACATTATTTTACATGAATGTTTCAAATTAGCATCTGTAACAGTAATTAAGCTACTTTTTACGGAATTTTAACAAAGTAAAAGATTACTCATAAAGAGACTATCAACGCTCTGAATAACGTATATGGAAGTAAAAAAATAATAGTATTATCATTAATAATGCACTATGAAACAACTAAGATTCTTAACATAAACCGAGATTTCTTAACGTTGAGAAAGCGCTGGGCTTAAACCCTAGAGGGAGCATAAAATAGACTTTTAAGAAAACTCCAAAGTGGGCAAAAGTCGTGGAAAAATATGAGATCAAAGTTTATGTCTAAGAATAAGGCTCACGAGTCGGCAATAGTTCGTGGATTGTTATATAGAGTAGTGCAAGTCTCTGCGACTTACTTCGTTGTGAACTACGAGTGTCACTCGTCTATAAGGATTCCTGATGTGTTAACTTTACTTTCACGTTACTTTAACTTTATTAGTTTATTTTTATTTATTTATCATTTAATGATATAAAAATTGTACTGTGTGCTTGCACTGTACAACTATAATTTTAATTAATAACAGCCTGAAACAATAATTCCGGCTACATCACATTAGATTACTATTCAAACTTAAAGGCAGCTTCCTCACATCAAAACAAACAACTCTTATTTTACGTGTTTTAAAAAGTCGCAGAATAAAAGTTGTAGAAATACATAGGTACCCCTAGCAATTATGTTATATGGATTTAAGCTTTAGAACAATTAAAACTTAAATCGAATTCAACATAAAAATGCATTTAATAAGCATACATTATATTTTAGAACATTTTATTACTGACGACAAAAGGAGAAGGTTTCAAGTCACCAAAATGTAAGTAGGTAGCTATGTGCACATCTTTTAAATAGCTGAGTTGTCTAATCCTGATAGAAACATAAATGAGATGCACTTTGAGGTATACCTAATATACCTTAAAACTGAATATATTGTTTTCTAAACACCTAATGCGATATAAAGGAGAAATAGGGTGTCGTCATACATGTCATGCGACAGTTCACGCTAAGATCTAATAAGAAGTTCTGCCCTAGACAAATATAGCCTAATAACTACTTCAATCAAAAGTAAAACGACGAAAAACAAAACTGAAAATCGAAAAGCAATTTGAGTTAGCGGTAAACTAACAGGAAGATTTCAATACTTTTGCAAAATGTAGATTTTAATTAGGCAATTTATAAACTTATCCATTATAAAAGCTGCTTCGAAAGCAATTGCAGTACCAAGATTTAATTTTGTTCAATAAAAAGTTAATTACAACGAAGTCTTTCCTCTATAGCTAGTTAACACGGCCACAAAGCTTCTTCTATAAGAATACTGATACTAAAACTTTCTCAATAAAAGGAAAACAATCGACAATGAACTTTAAAATTTATATCCTTTCCGAACGTGCTCGCTAAACTTTATAAGATGTAATAAGTTTTATAATAATAGTATTTTATTTCACAGTACAGTACAGTATTTATAAATTATAACAATACTAAGTTTTATCACGTCTTAAACTTACGAAAGAAAAAGTTTGTTGTATATTTTTATTTAATTTACGTGACAAACAGGCGTAGAAAAATAATGAACCTCCATGTAACGAACGGCCTTCACAGAACGCATCCATAACAAACTTTTTTAAAGCTCTACATAATGAACGTGCAAGAATCCTTTGGATCATATAATTTCTTTCTACAGCCATCCTTCCATCCCTATATGAAATAAGTGTATGTTAATTCTGTGAATATATTTTATTTATTATTTTAATAACATATATAAAAAAACAATACAGGAAAATATATATATCAATGATTAAACTTACCGATTATAACCTCGTTCGTTTTTCAAAAACTTTAATGCTAAGAGTTCATTAGTACATTTTTAACTTTCGAACATAAATCACAAATAAAGATTCCCGCCTTTTTGTATTATTTAGAAAACCGTCCAATATTTTTTAATTTATGAGCAAGGCGTCGAGTATCGTGCGAGTACTGGCGTACTGGCGAGCGTGCGTCGCGCGCGCGGGCTTCGTCTAGTAAAGGCGGCAACACACTGCGAGATCGGAGTCAGGCTGCGCTAGTGCCCCCTCCGGCTATCACTCTACTTTCGGTTATTCTCTCGCCTCCCTCGAGACTGAGACCGATTTATCACGGTGGCGTATCTGTGTTAGCTCCCAGACAATCCAGACTCAACTCGAGGTTTTGCCGTGCAATCTTTCTTATACGAACTACCTTACTGGAGTACTGCAAGTGTCCTCGTTGATTTAAAGAAACGTCACTGACCGCATAATGTCGCAGATAATGAGTTTGAATGCGCACAATAATTGTTCATTAGCCGAATATGGCCTTTTAGTTGGAATCAGGACGAGGGCTTTGTGGATTCATTAATTTTATCAGATTCTCAACTGTTTCTTGCGTGACAGGCCGTTGACCTTTCACACTGGTCCAGTTACAACGGTCCACACATGTAAAACACTCATTAGTAGTACATAAATAAGCAGCTCAACAATATATCATTAAGTTTTTTGTGCTTAAAGCCTTAATCTGTGATTTATTGTTTTCCTGTTGAGGATACTCAAAAACCGGAATCGGTATTGAATAATTTTACTTAACCAAATTTAGAAGTGTGGGTAACTGCTGTAATAAAACCTTTTTCTCATAATTTATATTATTAATTATTTAAATTATTATTATTAATTAAAATAATATAATATTATGACGAAATTAATCACCAACAAATAATACAAGAATATTAAAAGTCATTATTATTGACAAAGATAATTATGTTATCCAAGCACAACGAATTTATTAAAGAAAGGTCCAATGACACAACTAATATACTTAACATTATAAGTATATATAGTCATTAGACTGACATGACGGTACAGATTCACTTGACCTAATTTCTTCGTTGCAATTGCTATTGTAATATTCTGAAGCGACGAACGAAAGTAAATTTCTCCTAATGGGTCAGCCTGAATACATTATAAGTGACCACATTTGTATGGCAAGGAGCCGACCAAAACACACACTACTTGTATGTAAGCGAACATATCAATTTGTAGAGTCATCGTTATTAATTACTTAAAGAAGGTCGGAGCTGTTTTGAATTCAATATTATCCTAATTCATGAATGGACAGATTTATTGTTCAATAGACTTTTAATTACTATGTGTGGTATGTTTTAATAGCTTCGTTTTTTTTGCTTATGATATCTAGGATGCATGTTGACCTGCTAACTCTTGGACATGAATGAGACTGATTGAAACAGAAACCTTAATTCATCTGATAGTGAAATTGTTTTAAAATCGAGACCTACATTAATATTAAATTTGCAGCTCTAACAATATTAAATTGGAACTTTTCTAATTTTAATGTATCGTTTTTAACCGATTTCAAAAAAGGTGGAGATTCTCAATTCGAATGTATTTTTTTAATGTTTGTTACTTCATAACTTTCGACTAGGTGAACCGATTTTGATATTTTTTTTTTTATTTGAAAGCTGGTGCTCGTGAGGTCCAGATCTGACATTTGAAGTCGTTTTTTTTCGTGTAAATATTACATAGTATATTATAATAATCAAACCACCGCGCCTCGATTAGCGATAGATTAAACAGAGTTATAGATGACTAGTGTGTATAACAGTTCTTCGTTATAATTTTGGCCCCATAGGGGCCATAGGGGGCAAAACAGAGGGGGAGCCCGTCCAGACCAATGCTGAGAATTCTATAGAAAATAAAGAACCTACTAACCTAGAACCTCACGGTCTGCAGTGGCGCTTGCAACCACTAGACCAACGAGGCAATTTATGACAATGTACGAAAATAATAGACATAATTTTTTATGTATTTTTCTTTATTTATCATTTGCATTCTTTTGTATTAAAGTAATCAAGCCCAAAATATCCAAGGATCACTTCGAGGATGATTGAGTCAGTATCAAAGGGAAAGTTATTCAGTTTGAATAAAACATTATTGTCAGTTTGTTATTGAAATTAGAATCACAGACCCTTCATTATTATTCATCTTTAAATTGGTCCTTTAAATCTTCAAGGGACAAACTTTTCGTTTGCCCTGAAGCCGATTTTCAAAAAAACAATGAGACACTAAATTTATACAAAATCTGTCAATGTTTTATGATGATCTACTATAAATAATGAAAAATAATTGATACATCAAGAATGATAAAAAAAAACCCTCGAGACTCGCGTTTTAATAAATTAAAATGCGTTCTTTACTAAACTTCACGTGAACTTTTGAGAGAATTCCAAAAGTCACGGCACTCTGTTTTTTTTCTTCTTTTGCCAACATCTTATTTATTTTAGAATTAGAATAAAACATAACTGCTAATTGGATTCTTGACTTTCCTCAACGAATTTTGAATTGTGAAATTTATTTCATAACGTTCACGAATCCAAAATTCGAGCTGCTACTGAGAATTTCATTAAAACCCAATAACACTTTGCTCCACCTGGAAATCGAACCCAAGACCTCTTGCTCGGCAGTCACACTATATGACCATTAGATCAACGAAAGATTAAATAAAAAATTTAATTTAATTAACAGGTTTAAATTTTTCTTTAAGCCCGTGGAAATAAATCATCGACGGCTGAAAATCATCTTTTGTCAACTTTTTCGTTCAACACAAAATATATTAATTTCATATTAAAAAGCGACAGGTTTTTTTAAGTCAGATGTCGCACAAACAAAGTGATGTTTACAGAAAGACTCAAGTTACGAGCTGCGAGCCAACACGACGTCGACGCTCCCGACCTTAGTAATCATACCGACGCGACGAAAGCTTCCCACGGTATTTGTCAAAGTACAAGTAAAAACCACAGAGCGATGTCCTTCGTCTACAATTTAAAACAACCTCTGGCTCAGGTAATTGCTCGCAAACCGACTGTACGGAATCACATCAAATGTAGGAAGGCATCTCTGTTACTTTGGGATGTAGTCTTCATTTACATATATTATTATTAACAGTGAAATTTTGATGCCCAATATTATTTCTAATTTTGAAATAGACTCATTATTCTATAGACAAGTACTGTTATATATTTTTTGTTGTTGTTGAATGTATGTTGACGAAAAATATATTTAATTTTCACAAAGAATGGATGCCATTATCATCTTACATCTTTCGAATGAGCTGCTGTCTTACCAAATATTTTCATATTTGGTAAGACCTATATTTTACCTCATAAGATCTAGAGATACTTATTTTTTTACGTTCTCACAACTCCTCCACAACCCTGTTATACATTAGGGATCTACTGTACATATGTATCAAATGCGTTCAAGTCACCATCACACTCGCGATGTTTTCCTTCACCGTTATCTTTAAATGCTTTTTTTCAACAAACTCATAAATAAACTTTATTCAAAATATAGCACCAATTGTCTCTCATCAGTCAACAAGCTTTAATTTTATCCAACATTTGGAGCTCCTTGAAAAACCTTGGCTACTAAATCAGCTATGCAAGGCACGTCTTTTTAAAATATGGAAATTAGAGAGCTCCGAGCAGCGCTCCACTTTGTTACCCAGTAATTGACTGATCTATTAGCAACTACCGTGACTTGATTAGGTCCCGATTTCTAAAAGAACAATGCCTACAGGGCCACGCGATACCATTCCCTCGGCATTCTAAATAATTTCAAAGTGATTAAACTTTGCCCTTTTAGGTACTAATGAGCTTGGCCAATTTTGTAATAAACATTTTACTAGAATTTACGACATTTAAATTAAGTCCTCGTTCCTTTGGTAAAGTATCAAAGGGTGTATAAACATTAGTCTTAATTTGTTTTCGTAACCGTCGGTAGCTAGTTTTGTTAACTAACGTTTCGTCATTGGTTTTCTTGTCCGGTAAAATTAATCGCTTGATATTGAAGCTAGGGGTGAAGCATGGTATCAAAATTCTTTTTTTCTATAACATATTTTTTATTATAAAAATGAAAAAATAATCTCCAGTAATAAAAATAATAAATTGCCACGTAAATAAATATTCAAAAAACAAGGAGTGAAAAGAAGAACTGGGCCACATCGCCCAAGCGCCCAACTCCTCACTCCAGGGAAATCTAACTCGCTTGCCACCACAATGAGCTTCATCATAAGAAATAAAACCTCCAGCGTCCTTTATTTTCTGCACGTAATTACGTGTCATCCTATTATCTTTGAATAATGTTGTAATAACAAGAATGTTGCCAACACACGATGAAATGTGGTTACTTATAAAAAGCTTTTGTAACATGGTCGAATATCTAAATACAGGTATATTTAAGTATTTTTTTATGGAAAAATTACCGGCTCTCGTCCATAGCTAAATCTACTCTTAGGAGCCCATAATATCTAGTTTTGAAAATTATAAATTACTTGTAATATTGGTATTATTGAATTGAGTTTAACTTTGACTCTTGTCTTGAAGAAGAAAATCTATTTTCTTCTCGAGTCGTGTGCAATTCAGTTTTTTTTTTGTCGTAATTTCGAATATTTTGATTGAAAAAAAGGGGATTTACAGTTAAAGTATTAAAAATGTGGATTTAGTTTGTCTGGATATCAGTTAACTATATTTCAAAAATGTGTGTTTTAAAAATCTGGCTTTCGTGCATATGGATTACGGTCATCTGGATTTTGTGCATTTAGATTTCGTGTGTCTGGAACTCATTCGTCTGGATTCTAAAACGTCGTACAAATGAATATATGGGCAAATGAAATTCGGAGTTGTGCTTATATGGCAAACAAAACTTCGGAATTTTAAAAAACGGGGTTATGAAAAAATGTTCAAACGTTTTCGGGATTATGATATTCGGAATGTTAAAATTCGGGATAAAGATAGGTAACCGCTAAAAACATTATATACTTTTTATTCTAAAATTGAAAGATTCTATTATTCCCAAAGTTTTTATTAAAGACCAGCTAATCTTGAAACCATGCATACTTATCACATAAGTAATAAATAATAAAAGTAAAAACTAAATATTCTTACATAAACATTAAATAAACGAATAGTTAAGTAGTAAGTATATACAAGAACAAAATACTAAATAGCCCTTTTCCTCTCTCCTAACATGTTTGAACATGCTGTGCCCGACAGGTTGCATAGTGATATTTTTTTTTATTTAATGTCATCTGTAAAATTACCATGCAACAAAGAATTGAGTATTAAAATATATAACATCCTTAATTTTATATATTTCAATGCTCAATTCTTTGTTGCATGGTAATTTTACACATGACCTTAAATAAAAAAAAATCAATCTCAAATTCATTCAATCCGTTGATAAACATCTACCCATATGTTATGTCCCACCCCTAGTAATTATTCTTGGAAATAATATTCTAGTGGCAATTCAGTTATACGATTCCACTCAAACAGACTCCACTCAAACCCGACAGTAATACCAGCAATAAGTTTAAAACGTGAAGAATAAATAAATAGTTATTTCTCTCTTTAACAACGACAATCCTAAGTTTTTCAAAGTTAATGAAAGATCGTTTGCACAGAACTACTCATTAAAGTGAACAAACGGGCAAGTTTAACTATATCCGAGCACATAGGTGTTCCGTATTACTGCTATGGTGTGGCCAGTGGACTGTGAAGACAAGTCAGCAGCACTGACTTCTCGAATTTACGTGCATATTTATCACATGCACAAACGGTGCTTCCCTGGCAATTACTCGATGGCGTGTGAAACTTGCCAACCCTCGCTTAATCAGTGCGGTGGTCAGTAGCCTAATCCCTCGGAAATGAGGCGAGACTCCCGTCCGTCAGTAAGACAGAAAATAGGTTGATGATGATTACAACACCTATGTATTAGATTTTTTAGTTAACAAGCTATTCAGATGTAAAGTCCATTGTTGTCGGCTGTATATTTTCTAATAAAATTTTACGTCAAACTCGGCAACACTCAGTAACCTGAAAAACTAGGTAAGTACCTATTGATGCATTTCACATAGCATTTTACTAGCGTATACAGCAAATGCATTTTTAAATTACTATCCATTGTTAGTATCCGTAAAATAAGGAAATGTAAATCAAATATTCCAAATTATTCTTTCAAAATAAGTATAACACTTGTAAAAGGAACTTGTGACTGTCAGTTAGGTTAGTGACGTCAGATAACACAGATAATAGATACAGAATCTGCGAAACAGAATGCGCACGGTTTATAATTTAGAGAAAGAATTACATGAAGACTACTTTTCCAGTCACAATATTACCAGCCATAGTTCCAATCTCTCGTAAGAGTACTGCAACTAGCTTTTACATTTGTTTTTTTACTTTACTAACGGATCTCTAAAATCATACTAAGAAACAAGAATACGGTAAAGTTATACAAGAAAATTCTCTTCAGTTACTTCAACTTTTATCTGCGTATCATTGGTAGTACCTACTATTATTTATTTTTAAATCTTATTTTATGTTTTGCTTTATATTTTTGATATATTGCCATTGCCGATAATGTATTTTTTAGGGTAGAACACAAATTTTCAGTAAAAGTAGAAAAACAATTCTGAAACCAAAACCAACCAAAACTGGTTACAATAAAAAGCAATTACAAAATTTGATAATGGGTCTCTTCGGGAATATAATTGTTACTTTTTCATTTGCGAGAATGTCATTTGATTTTACATTGTGGTGTCCTTTCGAAAATGGTGTGCTAATATTGTTTCAAAATGAAATTGATATAATACGTCTTTCTTTGCCGTTTAATCATGTGATAAATTCGCCCATAAATTGGAAAAGTCTGCGTATCTTGGGATTGAACTCGAAGCCTTTGACATCCCTGGTGTACTGGTCTACTACTACTGTCTACTAGGTGACCACAGCTTAGCTCAATTAATTCGTTTTAAAATGACACGAATTTTGTATCATAATTTCTCCACATTAAGTTATCTTAGCTTAATGTATCGTGTTTGAACTGTGAAAGGTCGTGTTGTACAGGACTTAACCCTCGCACAAATATTCGTTGTCTTTAAGTCGGCTCAAGAGGGTTGAGGTCGGCTTTTGAGTTTCGTATTAACACGTGTCATTCCTTACATCCATTTATCCTATACGTTGTCTCACGAAAATAGGCCTTTATTATATAAGTAAAGAACCCTCAATTGAATAAAGGACAATATTAAGGACTAAATGGCCTACTAGCTTAATAAAATCTAAAATTAAAACAATACTATAGTTTCATCAAAATCAGTTCATTAGTTCAAAAGGTAGTCGCAGGCAAAACAATATGACACGAAAAATTATACATAAATATATTTACGTCAAACAAAATCAGATTGTTAATATAAGGATTCATAAAATAGTAGGAGTTATTAATCAAATATATAATTTCCCAGTCGCGCTGGAGTACTCGTCTTGCGGTTAAGGATAAATAACAATTAAAAAAATAGGTCTTAAAACAATAAGTAGAACGACAATCATTTTCTCAAATTCCTATCAATTTATATACATTATCTTTTGCTTTAAATCTTAGTTCCAACACAACAATAGGTATAATTACAAGCCTCATACGGCTGTGTATTGGATCATGTTGCTCAATTTGTTGTAGGGGATTATACTCGGATTACGCTTAAACCATGCGCCACGTCGTTGATTTCCGAATGAGAAATAACTTTCATCAAAATGAAAATATCTCAATTCATTGTTTTCATAAATAATCTCAGTGCAGTTTGATGAGCAATTACGCCCGGGCTTTTTAAAATCTTGTTAACATAATGTTAAAAATATATAAATTGAGCAAAAGAAATTTATTACTTATAGACCATATTTAAAAAAAAAAATACCTAGATGCTTGTTCCTGTTTACGAGAACTCAGATAACAAATTGCAAACTATTGTTGAACTTAGAGCCAAATTCAAATATGAAGATAAATTATATTTGAAATGAAAGCCAGGCACAAGTGTAGTACTAGACGTAGAATACATGTTACACGCCATTCCATTTTTATTTTTAATCTTCCATTTCTACCGATTTACAATATACCTATATGGATTACATCATAATCTAGATAGGGACAGAGCAAAATAAAGTAGATGATGTAAGTACTCGCCCTATAAGTCGAACTTAGCTTTATAGTGTGCCAATAGTAACTCGGATAGCCCCAGTCACGTACTGAATAATCTACGGGGTTCAGAGATCAATACTGCATAACTCGATTGAACTACCCATAAATTTGCAAAACGGTAACATAGAAATTGTGAAATTGTAAATTTGCTATTTTGGACACAGGACTGAGACAAATAGTGTTATGCTTTTACATGCTATCCTAAGAAATAGAGAACTGAACTTTCCCTCAATGTCTACTTGTTGAAGGTGATGGGCTTAAACTCCTTATCCAATACTTCAACACGGGCATTGCAAATGAGTTGATGATGGAATGCAATAAAGTTGAATTGAATTGAATTGAATGATAGCTGTGGTAGCCTAGCGGTGTGACCAGTGGACTGAGATGTCAGAGGTCTTGAGTTCAAACCCCAGGCACGCACTATTGACTTTTCGGAAGTTATGTGCGTATTTATCACATGCTCAAACGGTGAAGGAAAACATCGTGAGGAAACCTGCATGCTGAAGAGATTTTCTCGATGGCATGTGAAGTCTACCAACCCGCAGTAAGCTAGCGAGGTGGACTTTAAGCCTAAACCCTCTCAAATGATAGGAGACCCGTACCCAGCAGTGGGACAATAATGGGTTGTTGATGAAGGTCACATGGAAATATTCTACATACATTATACTCCAATATTAATATCAAAATATAGAATAAGTTAAGTAAACAGTCAACCGAAAAAGGCTCCTCAAATACAGTTTCACTTCACATTCAATATTTCTAAATTCAGGATCGCAGAATGGAAAGTTAGGAAAGAAATGTCATATAAAGTTTTTAAAGGACAATTTATGATTCTCGGAGTAAGAGCCTTTTAACTCAGTTGTGACTTTTGGGATCAACTTATGCGGATGTTACGTTAAAGTTTTTATGTTGACTTCCATGATCAAAGTAGGAACCATAACAAACTTGGGTAGATGTATAAAACGTGTATAAAGATACATATTATATAACAATAACATAGATAAAAAGAGCATCATCAGATAATCTAAAGTAAAAGACAAATACTTAATATCAATTAGACATTACGGGTACTTTTGCGTTGTTAAAACTAGTTGCACATAATGTATGCATTTTCAGAAGTGCGATTATTACAATAGATACGAATGTACATAAAGAATAACTGAAATAACAGCCCAATTATTATAATTTGACGACCCAATTAGTCCAGCGGTAGTTAACACTGCCTTATGTGCTAAGAGTCCCGGGTTCGAATCCCGGTAGGAACAAATGGTTGTGTGATGAGCATAAACATTTGTTTCCGAGTCATGGATGTATCTATGTATAATATTTATGTATTTACAACAACAAAAAAGTATATATGTGGTATATCAACCAACTAGTATCCGTAACACAAGCCTCGTTGCTTAGCTCGGAACTAGAGGGCGCTGTGTCATAATGTCCAGAAATATTTATTTAATTTAATAACTTAGTGGTATAACCAGTGGACTATGAAGTAAAAAATTTTTCATGTTCGCTCTTATTCTTACTCGAACCTTATTGATCTTGATGTATAGTACCTATCTCAATACATTCTACAAACGCGTAATGAAATACATAAACAAAATAAGCGAAAAATTAATATGAATGTAAAGATCGTAGCACACAGGCACTATATTAAATAAAATGATCACGATTTACTAGCAGAACATATACCTAATCATTGCATATCAAAATAATTTTATAAAGATTATAGTTATAGTGCAAGTTTCCTTTGCATAGGCTCAACTCGTTGGAATCGTGCTACTTGAGAGTCATATTTTTTAGCAAATTCTTGTAAAAGTACATTTCATTAGGTTTTAAATATATTTTTGTATAAATCCCAGTGTTGGGTTGCTCACAAAGCCTAATATTTGTCTGTCTATACTTTTGTTGTACTAGACATTGCTGAATATCAACATTTTCTCGGTGCTAATTACCAAATCAAATCAAATCAAATCATCAAATCAAATCATTTATTTCAATTAGACCAATACAGGTGCTTTTGAATTGTCATATTTAATTGAATTTAGTTGCACGGTTCCAAAAGGTAGGTCTTATGGAGAAGAACCGGCAAGAAACTCCATAGATACTCTTTTAAATTAAATACAAAATTGTTGGTTTTGTTTTACAAAGATAGATGTATGTAATGTAATATCAATATGAGACTGGTGCAGTTCGATGTGAAACGTATGATTTATGCAGACAGGAAATAACTAAAACCAATTTAGGTTGCCATAACATGTATGAGCCGACCAGCTGTCCTGTACCAACTGTCCTTTACAGTTTGAATTTTATGCATCTTTGTATATAAAAATCCCGTGTCACAGTGTTTGTCGCTGAACTCCTCCGAAACGGCTAGGCTGATTATTATGAAATTTTGTATGCGGTTGTAGGCTACTTTTTACACCCGTAGGTGGTAAGGAAGTCCCTAACCAGTTTTTTTTTGTGACAAAGCAGTATTTTTTTTGTTTTTTTTTAAATAAATTCATAAATGTTTATAAAAGATCTGTAAAAATATTCCGAATACACATTGTGATGTAACAACTCTCGTGGGTGCTGGCCTTAAAAGCGTTGTGTATAACACTTAGCCCGCACTACCTCGTAGAAAGTAAATCAGACTTATCCAGCGGAAGAATAATTTAACTTCAGCTTAACCACCAGTAGCAACCTACCAGTGCATACCGCTGTCGTTTTGCTTCTTTTCCTTGAACACGTTAACTGCGGAAACTAAAACCACAGTGTGAACGATGAGTTACGGGACTTGCCCGTTACAGCGAGGCTGTGAAAACAGCGACTTTGTAAATGATAAATAATATTACTTCTGGAAATACATCTTTTGAGGATACTTTTACTAGTGCTACAAGTATGACAAACAATAAGTTTTTAGGCTCTCGTTGGCGTCGCTATTTCCTGACTGACGACCTGTGACTAAAAATGCCGAAACAAACTCTGACAAACATAGATATGGGTCTAATAATGTAGGACAACGTCAAAAAAGGCCCTTTGAAAAAAGTACTGCTATGGTACTTTCTTCAGCGTTCAGTCGACCTGATTATACGACAGCACACAATAGATAATATTATAATTATACAATAATATAGTTTCATATAATAATGATAAATGAAATTACATGTCTCTTTGCTTGTGTGTGTTTGTCTCTTAGGACCAAATATTATGACACTAAGGTTCTTAACCCCTAGACAGATATTTACCTTTATATTAGCTAACTTTATAATTATCATAGCAACATCGTAAGTAGTTTAAACTAAAATACCTGACTGTTCTGTGGAAGTTGCCATAAACAAAAACAGTATGTAGTGCGCGACTCCTAGCCAGCGTAGTTTAAATAGAGAAATTATTTTTAAAAAACTGGTTGATGGATTATATACCCAATAAATGAATGTATGAATAAATAAATAATTGATCACGGATTTTTTTACTAAAACTTCCCTAATTCACTTCACCACACATAAAGAGTAGCGCCCTGTAAACGTAAAGTACCTGTATGCGTAAAGCGTATTAAGCGTAGACGTTTTGAGATCATTTTGTAAGATCATCAGAGCTAGTCTTCAAGCACCACGGCAACCGTAGCTCCTTTGTACTGTACAAATCTACTATCATATGTAATGTACAAATGGATACACTATAATATAACATAAAATCAGTTGTTGCAACACTAGTATCCTCAAGCATCCTTTTAAAACGAGAAGGCTAAGGCTATATAGTCTACTATTCTCCTATCAACCAACATGGAGTTGCAGGCTTCAAACTACACTTGAAAGAAAGTATAGGCAGTAGTAGTATAGGAAGGTATTCTGTCGATATTTTCTGACAACGAGGCTTGTAGTTTGACTCTCTGTATATTCCATATTGTTGCCTCACTGGTGTACAATAAAGAATACTCTATCTTTGAATTATATATCTATTGAATTGAATTTGAATCCAAAACCAAATCCTTTGTTTTGGCAGTCCATTGTCCAATATTATTAACTCGTCATTTTTCTTAGCCTTATTATTCGTTTATGAAACATCAAAGTATTAATGAATGAATGAATAAAATAAATGATGAATGATGTCATAAAAACAAAATTTTCAGTCACACCTGTCTCTCGGAATTTCATATTTGGAATAGATGAGGTATATTCTATCAATCTCACAATATAATAATGATTATATTCTCGCCACCCTTAAAGCCTCGACTCAAAGTTCATTACAATTGGTCACTAAGTTTTTATCAGCGGCGGTGGAATGGAACATCAAAAACTAGCGGTCCCGCAAACTAATACACCGTAACGGCACGCTCGAAATCTTCACGCCTCAATCGTTTAAGGGTCTACAGTGATAAAAAGAGAAGAACCTAAAGAAACAATACGATTAGGATTTTTTTTTTCAACCTGACCGTATTAAGTCAGGTCAATGAACTCGTGGTTTGTATAAAGTTATAAAAATAAAAGTCTATTTGGTTTTGATTTGTGGTACATCTTTTTGTGTCGCGTGGTGGCTATATAAGTTAGTTAAATAATAATATTAATCTCACCCAGGAATAATTTACAATCATCATCCAATTTATAGTCCTACATCTAGGCACAGGTCTACTTTCAAAGTTAAAGATATTAGGATACCAGCCACCCTAGCCTAGTGCAAATTTTGCAAGCCGCAATTATTTACGGGAGCAATAATGTTAATACTAACAAAATACTAAAAAAATCTGAGGTATGGGCTAAAGATTTGAATTCAAGACCTACGATTTCCTTATTTGTTGACAAATTGAAGTAAAAGTAACAATGGAAAATGTGTGTGGGTAGGCAATAGGCATATATGTTCTTATAAAACTGCTGGTGTCCCAAAGTTGATGAAGAAAATACTGATGATTTGTAAAACTAAATACAACTCAAACTTAAACGTTTTATTTCAAGACCAATAGCACAGTTCCAAGAGGTAGGTCTCATGGAGAAGAGCCGGCAAGAAACTGCTCTTTTTGCTGCTCTGCTAATATAGACTTCACAATACCACTATATCTTCAAATCGGCATACCTATAACCCATTAACGTGTCTTACTGAAATATACGCAACACTAATAAATCTCATCATACGTACAATTTATTGCAATAATCTAATTGCAGAATCCGACATAAGTACATCGCATTGAGTTATTGCGCTACCGTGATTACCAACGTCACATTATCATTCATAATGATGTTTGCACATTATTTACTTCTCATGTGTACTCCGAACTGAGCTGATGAATTATTAATGTTCCTGTAGTGATGTGAAGCGGCAGGAATTTTGAGGCTGAGAGAGAGGCTTCTCTTAGTCATCACTACAAACTCCTATCATCGGCTCTCCTCACACCCACTGCCGACGGAAAACGTCTAGAAATGTGCCCCAAATGGGGAACAGAAGTCCTACATATATTTGTGGCAGTGTATTGAATTCTCATGCCTAAATATTTGTTTTCCAACGGAAAAAATTGAACACTACTGACCTATATAGGAAGGTAGACTCTTGATAAACGCTTGATATACGCTAAGCTGCATTTACCAAGCTAATTACTGAAATATTGAATTGTCTCGGAATGTTCGCAATGCCGCACAATTGAGACTACAGGAATTACATTAATAATACCATACCATCACGCCAGTAACTCCGAGGAGTTATGCAAAAGTGCTGTGCTTTTACACGTAGGTAAGATTTTTTGATCCCATATAATAAAGGGGAACGTCGGCAACAAATTCTAAAATCCGAGTCATCATCAACCCATTACTGTCCCACTGCTGGGCACGGGTCTCCTCTCATTTGAGAGGGAATATGCTATAGTCCACAACGCTAGCCTGATTAAAATCCAAGTGGCTAAAGACAATTCAATTGATTCATTTCAATGAAAGTTCCAATGGCACTGCTCTCAATAAACGAATTAAATTCAGGGCCAAACTATCCGCAACCACGCTTGCAGCCACTATATCAACGATACATGTAGTATATGATGATAATAAAAATTATATGACACTGATGTGTGTCATAGATCTATATAAACATATATATGTAGATGCTGTTATCTGCCTTTATTCATACCTTAATCTCAAACTACATTAGTGTGGCGATATTACTGGCAACCGAAGTGCCAATTAAGTAGAATACACGTCAATTGACGGAATACATTGCCGATGTGATTGTGGTCTGGTTTGGAAATTATGGAGTAGGTACCTACTGTGCACGATCCATAAGTGAATAACATTGTTGATTAATTAAATAAATATGCAAGACATATAATGTATGTTTTTTTAACATAAACCTAATTTAGATATAATTATGCATAAAATTGTTTCCAATAAACCACAACAGTACCTACTTCAATAAAACATGATACCATGATAATAATGATGCACCTACTTATTAAATTGAATTGATTGATGAAATATAGTTTAATTGCACTCAAATGGAGAGGAAGCCATGCCCTGGCAGTAAACAGTTATGGATTGATTACAGATTACCATTGATAAAATATCCTACATTGAAATTATACGTAACCTCAAATAATATTTCGTTTGGTATAAAATAGATGATAAAAGATATAGCATAAAAGAGATTTGGATTATCATTTAAAAGCAACATGACAAGGCTTATTTGGTAGCTATAATGAGCAGTCTGGTACCCTAAATACCAATAAATTTCAACCGCAACGTCTTTTCCAATTTATTAGTGTTTGCCGTTTCAGTAAAATGGCTAAAGAAAATCATCTATATAACGTTTTTTGTCATAAAGACCGGTGTGCACGGCGTAACATTTGAAGGCACGACGTTCTGCGAGTTATTTATATTATCATCATCATCAACCCGTTAATGTCCCACTGCTGGGCACGGGTCTGCTCTCAATTGAGAGGGATTAGGCTATAGTCTATCACGCTAGCCTACTGCGGGTTGGCAGACTTCACATGCCATCGAGAATTCTCTCAAGCATGCAAGTTTCCTCACGATGTTTTCCTTCACCGTTTGAGCATGTGATAAATACGCTATTTATATTATACGACACGACTATTGCGTCATCACATGCGACAAACGTCTTAGTAACTCATCTCACTCAAAAAAGGAACAAATGTTAGCACTAACCCAGTACATTACAGCCTTAATGTACCCCACATCACGTCTGAATCGCAGCAATCTTACTAAATCGCCCCGCAATTCCATCCTTTCAGACCGCGAATTGAACATTAAGCGTCTCTTTCAGTTTTATTTATCTATTGCACCATAAATATATGTAGTTTAAAGGTGGAAGATTTAAGGTCGATTTTTTATAGTAATAACTTTTATGAGACGAATCAATTTCACGTTTTGACTTATTTACTTATGTGATTATTAGTCATCGAAATAAGATTACTTTTCGGATTTTGTCGCAGTATATTGGCTTTTGTTTTAATACCGGATTCAATAGTTTGACAGATATTCTATGCAAAAGCTTTCAGTGTTAAATTTATTACATTGATAAAGCTATCTACTATTCAAAAATGTTTCTATATGACTGCAAAAATATATGTTAAATTATAAAATAATAACATTGACTTTATTTGATGATTAACTGTCATCATCATCATCAACTCATTAATGTCCCACTGCTGGGCACGAGGGCCTCGCAATTTAAGAGTGATTAGGCTATAGTCCACCACGCCAGCCGTCTGAGTGTTGGCAAACTTCACATACCATCCAGAAAATCTCTCAAGCATTCAGGTTTCCACACGGTGTTTTTTCTTTACCGTTTGAGCATGCGATACATACGCAAATAACTCCGAAAAGTCGGTGGTGCATGCCTTGGGTTTGAACTCGAAACTCTTGACTTCACACCACTAAACTACCACAACTCTATATGATCTATGATTAATAGTGTTCGAAATGAATTATATTTATTTAGCAGTTTGTTAGCCCACCCCAAAGAAATTCTAACGCAAAATGACTATTAAAAAAATTATTTAA
This sequence comes from Craniophora ligustri, assembly GCA_905163465.1. NCBI lineage: Eukaryota > Metazoa > Arthropoda > Insecta > Lepidoptera > Noctuidae > Craniophora > Craniophora ligustri. The sequence continues at coordinate 3,967,545 of LR990963.1, forward strand.
GAATGAAAACATGTTCAAACTAGAACTCCGCTAGTCCAACAGTCTGTATTATCAAATGAAAGGTAGTAATAACGTTGGCATTACATTCCTGGAAAACGGCCAAACATTTGGTCCCTAATGCAACCTACTTACAACTTGCTCATTATTACACGAAGCATACCACTGGCAGCTTACATTATAACACAAAGTAATTTAATTTAGAACTTAAACTTCGCTATGTTATACCTCGTACTAGTAGGTAAATGTAAATGGAAATGTGCGGACATGTTTTAAATGAAATTTAAATGTAAAATTGGACAGTTTTAGAAATACAAGGCTATATGACCTGCATTAAAAGCGTGAGCGATATAATATGAAAGACAGGTCATTACAGTCGCCCCATCAAGTCAGGGTCGTGGTAAATTTGTTCAATGGCTCCAAGTACGTTTTTATCCGATATAATTATATTCTGCATATCATATTTAAAAACTATATGATTTTCTTGAACACATGACTTCAATCTCCAACTCTTCAAATCCAGGCACTGTTCTCTGCATTCTGCAAGTCGTCACTCCATCAAGCCGACAATTATTGTCGTCATCTCCACTCAAAAACACGCCAACGTGCAACACAAAAGAAAACTACACAAAAACGTAATAAATTACAAAATTATGTACGATTATTTAATACTACTTTTGTAACAACAAATTTTTAAAGACAAATATTTATTTCGTCAAAGATAGCGCTAATTTACGTCGGCTATATCCAACAATGGTACATTAAGATTCATCGGACGCAATTCACCTCTCATTAAAATTTTCATCACTCTCAGACAGAATGACTCAATCAAATGATTTATATAGCGGAGAATGTTTTAGAACTTTTCAAGACTATTGTATATCTAGCGTTACTGCTTTTGTTGACGATGTTAAGGTTGTAATTGAATAAAGAGTCGTTGTTATATATTATTTGATTAATTATTAAAATAATTAAGTTGGTTAATCTTTCTTATTTCTGTGTCTCAATTGCAACACAAAATTGAGTGTTGCTGGGGCAGCCACGATTTTTCGAATATGGTCGTGGAAGAACGTGTGCCACTGCTGAATCGTATTATATTCAGCTAAAACAGCATGCCTGTTCGCGGATAAAGATTCTCCACCGTTACGCCACTGAACACTTTTCGCGTTCCACTGTGATCAATAAACAGTCCCTTTTGAATCTTTTATTGTTGTATTGTAGTATGGACAACCATCTGATATAAAGTTTATTATTATTATTAAAATTTCAATAGATTACATATACTTTTCCGTAAAATATTAATGTGTGTGTTAATGTTATAACATTGGCCCCAGAGCAATATATGTACATTGGTCACCTCTCGTTGAGGTCGTGGAAGACATCTATACATACATGAATCCCATTGACATAGTGACCAACATGCCTTAATACATATTGTCGCTGTATTATCTCCTCTCAAGCTATTGTTTATTTCAAAAAAATATTTTGTGGCACGGCCTTTTAGTCATAAAAAAGTCAGGTTTTTATTCGATTTATTCGATAAAATAAATACCGTTGCTGTTTTTCCTAGGCGAAAAGCATAAACAATGCCTACTACGGGCATCGTAGTAATTGAAGTAATAATAATAATAGAGAAAAGAAATAATAATAAATAATATTTAAATAGTGTATAAGGTGCAACATTTTTTTTTCACCTAAGCTAATATTAAACATTATAAAACAAAATAAACATAAAATGTATCAAAATCATTAAAAATTGTTAGATATTTTAACTTCGAATGAGGAATTGTTAATAACTTAAAATAATATCCTATCAATTAAAAGATAATCGCTTAAATCGGCTTATTATTATTATTTGTGTTTGTAAAATAATTACGACATAGGAGTAGGTAATTCCTAATATAAATAAAATATATATATTAAGTTAATTTAATATTTAATTTGCTTATTATGATTGACTTTTTACCTTTGAACTCGAAAACAATGAAATTTATATAAATATCCGGCTTTAAAAATAATTCTACCCTACATATTCTAGGTAATATATCAAGGTCCAGTACGTCTGTGAATGTAGTGGCACCTACGACATAGAAAAACCTACTTAAGAATCTGCGCTTGACATCTAACTAGATCAATGGCACACAGTCTGCACAGTGTTACGAAAAAGGCACATGTTCCAAACAATAAAATCCGCACTAATGGCGGATTACACGCGATTACATTATAATTACAGATGATACGTAAGGAAACGGACTTTTTTCTTGAATTCCAACATGCTAATATGTAAATTATTGTTTAGCGTTACATATGTTTACACAATGTATAATCTAAATTTTCGTCTGAGACTTTAATGAATTTACAAAGTAGGTTTAGTTGCTGTTTTTTTCAGCAGCAAAAATTGAAATGTTTTATCTTTCTGTTACCAATTGGAAGGAGATCAGAAACAGGGAAAAGGAAGAGTAATATAAGAAAGGAAGCGTAAAATTTTCACGGAATAAATAATATATCGATGTTATCAAATTCTATTATTTGCGACTGTTTTCTAAATTGATATCTGCGATTAAAGGCCCAATAATAACAAAATACGAAACGATAAAAAAAAACAATCATCATCATCATCATATCAATCTTCGTGTACGTGCGTCTTCCAGTACGTGGTCCCACTCGAGAACCTTCAAGCCCTATCGGCCATCCGAAAACAATATAGTTACATCATTTTAAATTCGGGTAAGTTTCGAGCTCATTTCAATGCTTAAAAAATATATATGTGAAAGCCCACGTCACCACTATAACACGACATTTTCTAGAATTTATATTATAATGATCCGCTCGATATTAAAATATAAATTAAAAGAATCGTTTTCAACGAACAACTCATGATTGTGCTTAAAATTATTCGGCACATCACGTTACAATTAATTAGGCTACGATTTGGCGGATCGCGTGCTTGCCGCTGCCGTAATCCGACCGTCATATCGTGAGAAATGATGCGCGCGCGCAATTTTTTCGTACACTACGCAAGATCAACGCCCCAGATGATAACATGACTAGATTTGATTGTAATTTACACACGAATTTAATGGTTAAAGGACTTAAGTAATATGATATAACAATGGATCGCATTGTAAGTTTTGCTTGTTTGATAAATAAGATAAATGCTGTAATGAATAGGTACGTGTACGTGAGATTTGTTGAGAAATAGATGAAACATGAGTGATGAGTGATGCTTCGAATCATGAGGTTGATTGCTTTCAATTATTGCTAAGTATCCTGCTACTAAAACTATGTCGTTGCCGTAAGTGTTTCGTAAGGGTTTCAAAATATTTTATTTTAATTTTTATTGTCTCTCTTTAGGATTACATCTATGTCATGACCGTTTTCAGACGCTTGATATACCTACTGTTCGATACTCATCGAACACATCATCATCAGCAGTTTTGACTCAAGTAGGTCAAGCGACCTTACCAGCGAATCGCGCGATCTACGTGAGTCAGTGCGTAATCAACCGGCATACTTGTAGCACCCATTATCATCTTTAGCGTAAAATTTCGGAATAAACTCTCTTCAAATCTCAGCTTGGACTTATCATTTAACATCCGAAATAACTAGCAGCTCGTACAGTAACGTACATATTGGTCCTTCGAAACCGTCAAGGACTCCGCGACCGCGATAAATCGTAACGCGTAGTGCTTGTAGAGAGCCAGCAGCCTGTGGGTTCATAGTGATCTACAACCACCGGGGACAGCTATCCGCGGAGCAGCAGCAGACAGCCAGCCTTGTTGAAACAATAGCCGTAGGACTAGCGGCTTTCAAGTAAGAGCGTTCCGTGTTTTCTGTCTCATTTTGATCTAGGCTTGGATCTCCAGCAGCGCAATGGAGGCTCTATATTTCCAACAAACTGAATTAGCAGAGTCCATTGCTAAGGTCCTTACTAATTTCAATAAGGATAGCAAGCAGCGTAAAACCATCGACTACTGTAAAAAGAGACTAGATCTTTTAGAGTCGTATTGGAGAGAGTATCAGCTAAATAATGAAAAACTTTTGCCTTTCGAAAAAAGAGGTCATAAGTACTTCGTCAATTCGGAGTTCGAGCGAACAATGGAGTCTTATAGAGCAGCAAAAGACGCCATATCCGAATATTATGACGAATTATGTCACAAAATAAAGCAGCCAGGATTCTCGGATCAAGAAGAGAACCCTGCTTATCAGCAAGCAACAGCAGCAGCAGGTCCGTCGGTGGCCGGAGCCTTACAGCAGCAAGAGAGCTCGCGACCCTTAGCATCCTCTAGTCCTGCGCGCACTCGTGCCGAGGAGTCTAGAGGTACTTATAGTAAGCTAGATGACATGCTGCGCAAGCAAACTGTCAACTTCAAAGCATTCGCAAGAACTGTAGAAAGCATTGACGTCGAATCCTTGAACGACAAATGGGAGTTCGAAGACGCCTTGCGATTGTTACAAGCCCGGTGGACAGCTATAGACAACAGCCACTGGGAGCTAATGATGGAGTTAGAAGAAGATGAGGCGTACGAATTAAGCTACACTAAACATGAGCGTACGTACAACGGCTTGAGAAAGGCTATCAGTTCCAAGATGTGGGCAACGTCATATCGTGACAAGTCCACACCGAAGATGGAAATCCCTACGTTCTCAGGCAACTATCAGCAGTGGGTATCTTTCAAAGATCTTTTCGATGAAGCAATCCACAACAATCCTTCTCTGTCAAAAGCACAAAAGATGCAGTTCCTGAAGAGCAAGGTAAAAGGAGAAGCCGAGCGTTTGATCCAGCATCTTCCGATTAGCGCGGAAAACTATAACACCTGTTGGGAGATCTTGACTCATAGATTTAACAACGAAAAACAGATATTTATGGCGCACGTAAATTCCTTTTACAATCTTGCCAATATACCACAGCAATCGTACACAGCCATCAAACGACTACATGACGTCACGTTAGAGAGTCTTCACGCCATAAAGAACTTGGGCGTAGATATCATTACTTGGGATCCTCTTCTTGTTTATATACTATCACAAAAATTGGACAGTGAGTCTTATTCCGAGTACATAGAGTCGTTGAGGAATGCGCGTGAGCTGCCCGTACTTCGGGACTTTTTGGACTTCTTAGAGAACAAGTTCACTGCCCTAGAGTCATCTCGGCGACGTCAAGATGGGACACCTAAGACAGTTTCATATCAATCATCAAATTCTCATCGCAAAAATAATCATAAGCTGGGTAATGAACCTAAGAGTAGTCAGAAATTGGAATTTGCTAAATCAATGCATGTGTCTGAGTTAGCAAATAAATGCCCTCATTGTGCGTCAAAACATTATTTAATTAAATGCAAAAAATTTTTAGAAGCACCAAGTGAGCAGAAAATTAAAATAATAAGAAAATTAAATTATTGCATAAACTGTGTTTACGATCACAATGGTGCAAAATGCTACTCGACAAAAAGATGTCATAAGTGCAATGACGAGCATCATACGATTCTGCATGACTGTTTCGCAACACAAGCCAAATCTAACAACTTGACCGAGATTGCGAAGGAAAAATGCGAAACCAGCAAAAGCATCCACGCTTCTCAGCAAGAGGCTTCGGAAATTTTATTAGCCACGGCACTCATTAAGGTCACAGCAGCCGACAAGACCCAACACGTGATGCGAGCACTAATAGATCAGGGTTCACAAGTTTCCGTGATCAGCGAGAAAGCAGCACAGCAGCTTGGTTTAAAGCGAAAACCTTGTAAAGGAGTTATTTTTGGAGTTGGCGAGCGTGAAAATAACTGCAAGGGAAAACTTACGATCGATTGTCAGTCGACTTATACCGATTTTAGGTTTTCCACGGATGTTCTAATAATGAACAATTTAATAAAAAATCTGCCAAATGGAACGTTCACTAAGTCGTCATGGCAACACACAGCACATCTCCGTCTAGCGGACCCAGATTATAACATCAGTCGTCCCGTAGACATTCTTCTAGGAGCTGAAGTCTATGCCAACATCCTTTTAGAGGGATTAATTCGCGGACAAGCGTCTTCGGAACCGCTAGCGCAGCAAACTCATTTAGGATGGTTGCTATGCGGTGGCAATATAAACACTTCGTTCCAATGCAATGTAATCTTGAACAACGTTGAAGACATCCAACAATTTTGGAAAATTGAGGACATTCAAGAACAGAATTCAATGTCTGTAGAAGATCAGGAATGCCTAGATTTTTATGAATCTACGACGAAACGTCTAGGAAACGGTCGTTACGTAGTCAGATTACCTATGAAGCCAGAATTCGAACAAAGGTTAGGATCCTCAAAAGAGATAGCGATAGCACAATTTAAAAATCTAGAACGTAAGTTTAGCAAAAACGAGGATCTAGCGACGCATTATAAGCAATTTATCCGCGAATATGAGCAACTGCAACATATGAAGTTAGCGACTTCTAACAGCAAGCCGAAGGTGGAAATAGAATGTTTCCTTCCTCATCATGCGGTGCAAAGAGTGGAATCTTGCACAACAAAATTGCGCGTAGTATTTAACGCATCAGCAAGGACTAATTCAGGCCACAGCCTTAACGATCTAATGTATAGAGGTCCGAACCTCCAGTTAGACCTATTGGAGCTTATTCTAAAGTGGAGGCAATATCGCTTCGCATTCACGGCTGACATCGAAAAATGCTTCCGTATGATTTTAATCGATGAACAAGACCAAGGCCTGCAGCAAATCGTATGGCGACAAAGTCCGGATCAGCCTATAAGGAGCTATAAGTTAGCCACTATAACGTACGGAACCAAAGCAGCACCATTCCTGACAATGATGAGTTTAAGAAAATTAGCGTCAGATGAGCAGCAGAAATATCCCAGAGCAGCAAAATGCATCCAAGAAGAGCTCTACATGGATGATTGGGTATCAGGTGCTCATAGCATTGAAGAAGGAAAGCAGAGGATAACCGAATTAAACGCATGCCTAAAAAGCGGCGGATTTTCACTAAGAAAGTGGTCCTCAAACGACAGAAGATTACTGGAGATAGTTGAGCAAACTATTAACAAACAGCCAGCAGTCTTCACATTTAAAACGGAAAGCTCATCTAAAACATTAGGTCTACAATGGAACGCAACCGAGGACGAATTTATCTTCAAATTCGATTCTAAGAGCACTCAAACAGCAAAACTGACCAAAAGACTGCTTTTATCAGAAATCTCTAAGATTTTCGACCCTTTGGGGTGGATAGCGCCACTGACCACAAAAATGAAAATCTTATTTCAGCAAGTATGGCAAGATTCTGAGGTTCAGTGGAGCGACGAAGTTTCTATTAAGATAAAGGAAGAATGGATTCATTTGAAAAAAGATTTAAATCTATTAAATCAGTTCAAGATTCCTCGGTGGTTACAAAGTAAAGAGGATGACGTCATAGAATTACATGGGTTCTGTGACGCATCAATCAGAGCATTCGGTTGTGTAGTATACGCACGAATCGTATCAAATGACTCTACGTCAGTAGTGCTAGTAGCAGCAAAAACGCGATTAGTGCCCTCGAACAAGGCCGTATCGCTGCCGAGATTAGAATTATGCGCGGCTGAATTACTTACAAAACTTATGACAAAAATCGTCAAAAGCATCAACAGCTTGACCGTCGTTAAATATGGTTGGAGTGATTCCAAGGTCACACTTAGCTGGATTCAAGGTTCACCAGAGCGCTGGAAGCCTTTTGTAGCGAACAGGGTGAAGAAAATTACTAACATTATGCCACCAAACTCTTGGCATTATGTAAGCACTAAAGAAAATCCAGCTGACGCAGCTAGTAGAGGCCTGACGACCTCACAATTGCTGGAACATGCGTTGTGGTGGCAAGGACCGACCTTTTTATCATCATCACTATTCAAACCTAAAGAAACATCGAAATACACTACTGACGAAGAGACAAAAAAATATGTAAACGTGGCTCAGAATCTTATCGTAGAAAGCAGCATATTGGACGATCTATTGCATCGTTACAGCTCGTTTACAAAAACAGCACGCATTTTAGCTTGGATACAACGTGCATTGACACCTGTCGCTCGTAAACAGAAAATAAAGCATCTCACTTTACACGAGCTTAGATCAGCAAAACTTAAAATAATAAAATACGTACAGCGCGTTGAATTTAAGCAAGATATTGAGCATTTATTGCAAAACCAGAAGGTAAAATCCGATAGCAAACTACTCAACCTTAACCCGTTCTTAGATCAGGACGGAATTCTTAGAGCTAAGGGAAGACTCAGGCATGCAAACATAAGCTCAGAAATGAAGTATCCAATCATCATTCCATATAGCAGTCGATTAAGTGAGCTTCTCATCTCGCAAGCCCATGAGCTTACATTTCACGGCGGGGCTCGGCTTACTATGTCCTTTCTGAGGCATAAGTATTGGATAATTAAAGGAAATCGAGCCGTCAAAACGCAGCTTCATAGATGTGTTACCTGTAGGAAACAGGAACCCAGAAAATTACAGCAGATTATGGGAGATCTACCTGATTTCCGCACAAATCCAGCACCAGCGTTTTATCACACGGGGGTGGACTACACGGGCTTCATATCTGTGAAAGCAAACAAAGGACGTGGAATAAAAACAACAAAAGGATACGTGGCCTTGTTTATCTGCATGGTCACGAAAGCTGTGCACATAGAATTGGTTTCGGACTTGAGCAGTGCTTCTTTTATCGCAGCATTGAGAAGAATGTCAGCACGGCGAGGAGCTCCGAAACATATGTACTCTGACAACGGCACTAATTTTGTGGGAGCCAACAAAATTATGCAAGAGGAGTACCAGCAGCTAGAGCAAGTTTTCGGTGATTCATTTTATAAGGAGATAGTGGAAATGGATATTAAATGGCACTGGAACTGTCCCTCTTGGCCTAGTGCAGGAGGAATATGGGAACGATCGATACGAAGTCTTAAGCAACACCTCAAAAGAGTTGTAGCAGACCAAGCATTAACGTTTGAAGAATATAGCACCCTGTTAGCGAAGATAGAAGCGTGTCTCAATTCTAGACCTCTGTGCCCAATATCGGAGGACATAGACGATTTAGATTTTCTAACACCCGCGCACTTCCTAGCGGGAAGAGCGGGTCTAACCGTCATTGAATCAGCCAGTGATGCTAGGACTAGGTGGCACTTAACGAACAAGATTTTTCAAGACCTTTGGAGAAGGTGGAAGACTGAATATCTTAGCCAATTATCTGTTCGTAGCAAGTGGCTAAAACCAAAAGGCAACATTAAGATCGGTAATCTGGTGACCATCCATGATGATAATTTTCCATCTGGAAAATGGCCAGTAGGGAGAGTCGTCGAGGTGCACCGAGGGAATGACGGATTTGTAAGAGTCGTGACGCTAAAAACTAAAAACGGTTTAATAAAGCGACCTATTATCAAACTGTCCGTTTTACCAATCCAGCTAAATGATGAAGAAACAGCAAATGAAGAGCAAAGAGGAGAGGCGAAGCCCCAAATCCCAGAGGTTAAAACGCAAGCAAATACGAGAAAGTGTCGTAATTTCGTCAACGCCGCTTTATCATTATTATTGTTTATCAGCATTTTGGGCAACAGCGAAGCATCGCATAACATTACCCAGTTCAGTGGCAATCGATCATTATACTATGATCCGATAGGCGAATTGAATTTAATACGAGATCAGTGGAAAATTGTGTCTTATTACAATATGCAACCTTATTTGCAAGGTAATAGAGCAGTGGATACCTTTATTAAATATCTTGAGCAAACATGTAAACAAATCAAAGAGCCCAGTCACTGTAATCTGATTTCTTTACAAGTGCAACACGATTATAGCGAGCTCCAATATCACAATCAGCTGCTGCTAAATCAGCATTTCGGTACTCGGTCAAGAACTCGACGCGGCCTTGTCAACGCAGTCGGCTCTATAGCGAACACTTTATTCGGGGTACTCGACCAAAGTTTCGCTGATAAATACCAACGTGATATTGAAATTTTAAATAGCAACGAAAAACATTTATTACAGCTTTGGAAAAACCAAACGTCTGTGGTAGAAGCTGAGTATAATATTCTGAAACGAACTGAGAAGACTATTGATACTCAGTATAAGCTCATAACTAGACATCTAAACCTCTTAGATCAAGCAGCTAAGGAAGTACAGTTGCAAGCTGAAAGTACATACATGTTACAAGAATTTACCATAGCTGCCATGGCTACGACAAATATGATACAGAACCTAAAGCGTGTACAGGACACTTTAATCGACACCTTGACGGATATTTATCATAGTAAAATTAACATGCATTTACTAACTCCGGAACAACTCAGCAACGAACTTCAAATTATTTCCGCTCAAATATCAAAAGAACTTACTTTACCCATCAATAACATCCAATCCGATTTATATAAAATCTACAAGCTACTAAAGATCAAAGCGAGAATGAGTAAGGAGTACTTTATATTTGAGATCTCCGTGCCACTCATTAGCAGAGACAGTTTCCAACTGTACCGCTTAATACCGGTACCTCTTCAAGTGGGAAAAGACATGATCAGCATTACTCCCATCACAGATTACATAGCAACTAATCTGATGAGGGACTCCTATGTCGAAGTCAAGAACAACGATCTTCAGACTTGCGTCTATCAGGACAAAAGTTACATCTGTCAGCTACGAGGTCCAATCAAGCGTCTGGATCCAGAAGAAAAGTTCTGTCAGACCGAACAAATAGGTATCTGCCATTCTAAGAAAGAAACCTGCAAGAATATGTGGTTACAATTACACGACCTATCGTCCTATCTTTATTTTGCATGTAATACTTACTCACTTACAATCATATGTGACAATGAAACCCGAGCGCGCCGAGTCAGCAAGGCCGGGCTCATTCAACTCGATAAAGAATGCATAGCTAAGGGCCGTGACATAACTTTATATTCATATCAGCAGGAAAACCAGCTGACTCTAAAACCTGACCTATTATTAGCAAATATAGCTCCAATACAGCACCATCAGTTGGTTAATATCACGCTGCCACTTCTCGACACAACAACCGATGATGCACAGATCAACAGAACATTAACAAGTATCGCCAAGCAGATAGCCGCCATGAAGGGAGCGGCTTTGGAAGAAGCGACAATGTCTACCCATGATATTCATCATTATGCCATATCATATGTGTTACTAGCAGCATTCGTCGCCGCGTTCCTGTGGTTCCTGTGGTGGCGAGGCAGGCGAGCCTCACCAGCGCCTGCGCTTGAGGTGCAGGCGCCATGCGAGCCGGTGCCGGTACCAGCGTCTATCGGACAGTCGCAAGCGGCGCCTAGCAGCAGTGTGAGAGTTAGTGAAAGTGCGCGTAAGTTGTCCATGACCGAGCATGGAAATAGTTGTGCGAGTGTAAGTGCGCGTAGATCACCCGAGCCCGAACAAGGGTTCCACTCTTGTGGAACCAAACGGTGGTCTAGTTTACGGGATAAAAAAGACAATTCAACTTCACCTATCAATAGGAGACAATCTGTCTTTACAATAGATAGGGATTAGTTATTCTCTAGGCTAAGAACATTCAGTATTGTATTAACCTTCATTTAGCATAAGCAAAATACTAGTTCACCTATGTATTACTAACCCTCTCAATTGTAGCATCATCGCATCCCATTTTCCCGTAGTCTCCTCTCGGGAGCATGTTCGATACTCATCGAACACATCATCATCAGCAGTTTTGACTCAAGTAGGTCAAGCGACCTTACCAGCGAATCGCGCGATCTACGTGAGTCAGTGCGTAATCAACCGGCATACTTGTAGCACCCATTATCATCTTTAGCGTAAAATTTCGGAATAAACTCTCTTCAAATCTCAGCTTGGACTTATCATTTAACATCCGAAATAACTAGCAGCTCGTACAGTAACGTACACCTACTCATAATATACTACTATCAAAATTAACTTATTTCTTTACACAAGATAATAACTCATCAAAAACTATCTAGTCTTTAGAAGCACAACAATCATCATACAATTTACAAAAAATACCAAAAATATCATTTATATATGTATATATTGCGTGGCGCATATTTTGATATTTAGAATATATATTTTCATTTACAAATTAAACCATGTAAATATTTCACTAATATTACTTCGAACAAACATGAAAAAAATACTGCATGAAACAGTGCAAGTCCGCTGCACACGAATGAAGTAATATTTTCCATTCGAACAAAACTACTTCAAAGCGTATATCCATAATATATTTGTTTGGCAAAGAGGCAATTAAAATACAGGGTACACACGAGACAGATAGTTCACAAATCTATAACGAGGCAACGCTGAATCCAAGTTGCATCAACCCCATCTATTCAAATAAAACTTGTACACATTGTCCCGCCGAATTCGTTTCCACCTAGATTGTGGAAACAAAAGAAGCGTTACAACCTTGACACACCATTTTGAACCCTATCCGCTGGAAATAAACTTGTCGAATGATAAATCGCCATTGCCAAAGAAAAGCATCCCGCAAATCGGTATCGAATGTTGAAAAACATTTAATAGATTAAATTTGACAGCGGCAAAAGTAAACTTGTCGTCCGTTGGCCTGCATAGCGTTCGGGACTTTCTCTGGAACGAATCGCGTACAGTCAACGTAACTAATTATTAATGTGTCGTGTGGACAATGCGAATGGAGACAATATGTGTGTTACCAAGTGTCGTTTTCTTAGTCACAAGTAATAAAACATCACACAGATAACTGCGAGAATATTGCATTAAACTTATTGAAATTTTTTGAAACTGGCCACATACAATAAAAAAATGAAAATGGATCTCACTGAAAAGCATGCAATCATTAATTGGCGAGACTGTCTTAAGTTTTCTCGCTATAAGTCCTTTAGAAAAAAAAATAGTATTAAAATGAATTTAACTAATATTTTTCTTCAATATTGATACCGTACTACGACTTCTTGAACCATTTTGAATGTGCATACAAAGCTTTAAACGTTTTGCACTTGATGGATGCCGCATGATTTCAGTCAAGATTAAAAGTTTAAAATGATAAAAATTGTAATGGAAGGCAGGCATTGGTTCTCTATAATATCGTATCACGTGACGAGAGAGATGTATTGTTTCGTATAAAAACTTGCCGGAAAACGTTTAAAAAGTCTAGAGTTTCCACATGAAGATGATTGCTTCTTTTTTCGGAAAATTACATTATACAAATACTTAAAATCCAGAGAACCGTGATTTCAAATGTGTATTTAAAAATTCCTTGCCCAACTGTCTAAATATTGGTTCGAAAATATTATAAATAGAATATCTGGTATTGTTTATCAGTCTTTAAACTTTCAATATCACCGAAGTATTTCAATATTGAATTCCAAACAAGTATCTTAAAACAGAAGAAAAGTTTTACATGATAATAAATATCAATGCCAACCTACTTTCCGACCTAATTTCCAGATCGCAAACTTTTCATATTGAATCTTCTTGGTGAGATAATGCTATATAAACCTTAACTATATGATATAAATTCCAATAAGGTTTTATTCTTGAAACTTTTTTAATAAGAGCAAAGTTCGAATTTAGAATCCTAAATCTAGGTGGTAATGTCACATTACTACTTGTCAAACTTACTGACAAAGGGGGACACGATTCTATAAACTTTATACTTTACACAATTTTAAGTATAAAAATGTGTTGCTGTTGTCTAGTTTTATAAAAAATATATTTATAGAAAACATACGGAGCAAAACTGTGCATTAAACTTTGGGATATATTAGGGCAATAAGGTGAGGTGATTAATTTGTGTTTTGATTAAGCATAATGTCATCACGATAATATGCTTTATCGATCTCCTATAGCTCGAACTGCGGACGAAACTGATTTGTTTGTGAATGCATGGAAAGTTATAGTGTCAGAATGTTTGGAGTGCGGTGAGAAGAATACATGATATGCGTTGAACAGTGATACACTTTCTGTTGTTCAGTAAAATTTGTTTTCACTTTTGTTACTATACCTATTTGTTAATAACAATAAATAATAATTAAATTTTCCTACGTTATGATCACTGTCCTGATTTCATTTTCTGTTGTAAAATAGAACTAATTTTTGTCTCTCTGTCAAAATATGTACTTGAAATGTGTATTGGCAAATGAGTCTTGTAGACTATCAATATCTTTCGTACTTTGTAGGTACCTATGCCGAATGCATTTCATTTCATTGAACAACTGTAACATGTTACTGTTTTACATATACATACGTGTATATAGTCATTTAAAACTGTATGATTTCTTTTTGTGGAAGCGAATTCAATTATCCTGCCGCATGTCATCTAACGTCATCGGCACAATTGGCGAGATACTGCAGTAGGCAGAGGATACTTCATAACCTTTGCCACTATGATATTCTTAACACTAGAAGGGCCAGAGCGGTTTGACGGCAAAATGATTTTGATCGCAAATAACTATTTGTCTATTTTTCAGTTCGTATTCATATTTTATGACTTTTCCTAACTTATGAGTGTATATGATTTAACGCTATAAAATAAATGAGTAAATGAATGTTATACGAGAAACTCTTACTCCTACCTATTAAGACCGGATGCCGTCAATTTGACGGTCAAGTAATGTGAACTATTGAAAACATTAGTTTTGTTTCTACCTTCGTATCGTAACTTTTATTTATATTTTGTATATGTTGTACATGACTTGAAGTTCCAACTGATTCTTTGAAGTGAATTGTAGTGTGTTTACATTATAAAATAAAATTGAGTCGACTGTCGACTTTCGAAATAGACCGGGAGTTATTGCAACTTCGTAATATCGATTAAAGTAACAATGAATTATCAGTGAAGCTTTGCAAAAACGTGGATAAGGAATTTCAGCCAGAACAAGGAAGTTCCAGATCAGAGGATTCTGAAACTGACACCCCAATTTAGAGTAATTTTGACACTGAAATACGAGACAGCGAACGTGGTATACGAAGAACTTGTGGCACCAGACCTGGACCTGCCAGAAGAGCACATCACTCTAGAAATGCTGTGCTCTTCCGCCCGTGGTGGGAGACTGTTACTGATTCAAAAAAACTTCCTAAAACTGTCCAGTTTTGAAACGAAACCAAGGTAGGCGTAGACATAGTGGACCAAATGGCACGAAAGAACAGCGTTAGAGCAGGAACTGGAAGATGGCCAGTCTATGTATTCTACATTATTCTAGATTTAACCACTATAAATTTAAGGATTTTTATAACAAAGTAACAGATGAAAACATTTCTCACCATGATTATGGTGAGATACTCTCCAACTCATAAGCAAACTTCGAGCTGAGTACATAAGTAAGAAACAATGTTCAGCCGCCATTGAGCGTGTAGATAATATAGGTATTACTAAAAAACATCATTCCACATCAAAAAAGAGACACAAATGTCATATTAATTCGAAATGTGATAAGAACCACACCTTTGAAGTTTGCACTGTTTGCCAAAAAGCTGTTCGTCGTCAATGCATAAAAAAATAAAAAATAAATTGTTTACATAAATATTCTTTATAAACATTAAAAGTAAATTACCTATAATAATGAAAGTATTAAATGTTTGATTGAATATAAATAATAAAGATTCATAGTTTTGTTTTAATCACAAACATCCAATATACCGTCAATTTGACGGGCGCGGTCTTTGAAGGTATGACATATTCCATGGCCCTTCTAGTGTTAACTGTTAAAAAAATGGCAGGTCTTCTAAAAATATTATCAACATTGATGCGTTATGTATAGCAAATTTTCCATTGGTTAAAATAACCTTATTCATATATTTGATGTATATATATTTGTATTACATATGTATAAAACTACATCTTCTCCATCATCAGCCTATATTCGTCCACTGCTGAACGTAGGCCTCCCCTAGTGAACGCCACAGAGCTCGATCTTCGGCTCTTTTCCACCAGTCACTGCCAGCTGACTTGCGCAAGTCGCAAGTATAAAACTACATAACATCAATTAAATGGTTACACTCATTAATTATTTAAACATATTCACCCTTAAGGCTACTAAAATACGTTTGAAACTAGGCCGCAATCTACCCAAAGATTTGGCACAAAGCTTTGTTTATTCGCTTGGAAATATACAAAACTCTAATAACACAAGTTTACTTAAACATACATATTCGTGTACGCTTCGCGGCGGGTGGCTTGGAAAACATATTCTTTGTAGAACGTTTGAGCCGTTCTGATACCGCGGCTCCGAACAGCTTGTGTACTCGTTTGCGAAACGTTCTGAAATTCCCCATTCAATTTGAAGTATAGTACGTTTTATGCCAATGCCTTGTAATGAAGGCATGCATATTGTATCTTAATATTCGGCGAACTTTAACCTAAAAACATTACGTTGTCAAATGTTTCTCTTTGTTCTACGAAATAACCACTACGTATTTTTTTGAACATAAAACGTATACACAATTACACATGTATACATAAGAATATATATGTATTACTGTTTTATTGGAGCTTCCACGCGCGACTTTGTCCAAGTAACAAACTATCTGTATGCTAAGTTCCATCGAAATCCGTTTAGTGGTCTTTGCATCAAAGAGTAACAAACATCTGCAAATACATCCGGGTTTATAATATTAGTAGGAATATAATATAGTAGTATAATGTATAAAAGCCGTCAAGCGTAGTAGTTAGAAGAACTTAACAGTTTACAAGCTTCTCGCCTCCGGCGTCCACAATGAGTGACCTCGTTTGCTCTCTTGAATATTTACGTCGAGATGACGGGAACCGAACAACCCGACCCTCTGCCCTTGTAGCCTTCTTCCATCACCCTGACATCCGCATGAAAACAATATTCCCATCCACGTCTTCGTCTATGTCAGACAATTAAAATCAAGTAAGTAGCAAACTTCTCAACCCGGACATCTTAGTCAGTATGTATTCCTTTAGGCTCTATGTAAATCTTCGGTTGCTACACGCGATCTAATGCTTCCATCTCTTGATGTGGATAAAGAGCTGTCCTCACAAAAATTGAAAGAAGTTCTCGGACATTACGTATTAAGTTGCATCTGCAATTTTTTAATGATAATGAAAATATGTCGCAGTTCACCTTTTTATCTAGTTCGTGTTTCATAAGAGGAAACAGGGCAGCTTGTTTAAAATATGAGCAATCAACTTGACTTGACTTGAAGTAACTTGGGTCCTTGGACGAATAAAAAAAATTGTTCTCTAAAGTTCGGTAACGCTATCTTATTTATAACCACTGTGTAAAGAAGTCTTCTTTAGCTAACAGGAACCGGTTAAATTTGATTGCATGAACTAAAGACATTAATATTTTTCTAAATCTTAAAATTAAATTTAGTATATCTTATATGCTTCGATGTCATCCTTAATTCAGTTACAGGGAACGAAGAGTTTTACATAGGCTTCAGATTTAATTCATACAAGACAACAAATTTAAACCCAAAAACTTAAGTCCCGAATCCGGAGTTTGTTTCAAACGCAAATGAATAATCGTTAACTTGTACCGATCCTTAAAAGCAATAAAGTCATTGTTCGATACCCACAAGTTTCACTCTTTCGTTATAAATAATGCATGCGACAGTATGTGTGACCATGACCGTACAATCGTCTTCTGAATACTAAGCTTTGACACAATGGTGTTCATTTCTCCAGCAGATTTCCCGTGAACTTTTGTTTTGTTTAACCTTGATAACGGTCTGAGATGGTTATTGAGGTAACGGAGATTGCTTGGGTGAAATAAAAAAGTAACGGCTATCATCATAATATTAAGTATTTATGTAAGATAATGTAAAATGCCATGAAGCCTGTGTAGTCTAGGCAGAGAAGTTGTACTAAAGATATGTTCATTTTACGCTCCACAATTCGCTAGCATGTAATTGTTTAAGCAACATGTACGGTTTAAATTGACCCCGATTTTTGGAAGCTAAATTGTTTGAAATTACCTATACTACGTACTTACAGGTGATGCTTACTATATTTATGATCCCTTTAAAAAAATAGGTATACATGTTTACCCATTCTCCTGGTATAAGTAATGTATGCCTGTTTGTGTGAGTGCGCATGTCGCGAGAAAAAATAATTGATTGAATTAAACAAGCGTACTTTAGATTAATATTTTCAAAAATTAAAACTAAACGCATTCGCCGCACAAGCACCTAAAAGTTAAGCAAATTACTTCAACGATTAGACTACTTTACCAAACAATGCTTGGTTATTCGATGAAAATTACATCCAAAATTCTGAGTACCTTTTGTTATTACGTACTTACAGGTGATAAAGGTCTGCAGCACAATTTTGTTAGCTATTTTTGTATTGCAAAATAGGTTCATCATTTTGTAATGCGGTTTGTGATTTACGTACTTATTGGTTGACAGTTGTCTACATTATGACTTCGTCGAGGAAGCCTAGTATGGGATCTACGTAAGTTTCTTTATAATTCAGTAAACATACACTTACTTTAAATAGTCTTTTAAAGTTTCATATTTGAAAATTAGAACGAATGTTTTACTTCAATGGTGAAAAAAAAATAGTTATCACATATATAGTTATCACATAAATACTAGGTTTTTGGCGGTATGAAAAGTTTGGTAAAACATTCAAACCGTGTTCTGCAAATAACCAAATAAAGACATTTTCATCAGCTTATCTTATAAATTAAAGATTTAAACACAAGAAGTCTAATGTTGTACCATTTGCTTTCAAAAGTCTTATCAGATATTTCAATTTCTTATACGAGCGATGTCGTAAATATACCACCCAAGATTAACGACAATACGGATATCAAACATAGAATGTAAATAAGCCAAGAGTTTCAGTTGGATAAGACAGGCTTACCAAACTTTGTAGCGTCTGCGCCGATATAGGACACACTTGTTCCTATTTGCTCTGGCGCAATTGCATACTGCGTGCATTAACTGTAACCGATACTAAATACACTGACATATTTTGCTTTTAATTACACACTTTCTTTACCCGACTGTCGAAAACATAGAAAGGATAAAGTTAATGATTAGAATACAATCACAATTAAATCACGATGTATTTGTGAAACTGGATAGTACAGATTTGTTTTCGGTGTTTTTAGCTCATAGGATATGAACTACCTGATTCTGTTTAAATTAATAAAAAATACTAAACACCTGCTACTAATTATAGAAATGAAGGATTTTTAGGATGAATTGCCCAATGTCGCCTTTTTTGGTCCCTGATTTGTTTTCGGCTTGTCCCAATTTCTGGGGCTGTATTATTATTAAATTTTAAGCAGCCTGCGAAAATTACTGGGTCATAACGGCTACTTCAATAAAAGAATCAGTAAAAAATGTAGTGGTTTAGATCATTTAAAATAACCATGCTTTCAGCTATGTGTCGGAGAAAAGGCTATCGCAATGGGAAGAACTCATGAGAAAGTTCTCTGAAGCACACAAGGAACAATGCAAGTGAGTGTATGTAGTATGTCAAAATTGAATTCATTTATTAATTTCATGTTTTCTATTAAATCGATGTGTAATTGCACAAAATATGTATGTACACATAACGTTGTCAACAATAATTTCGTTTTATTTTTGTAATTTAATCCAATATTTATATGATAAGTTAACAGTGTGTATTTAATGTTCGTCTCAATACACGATTGGGTCTACATGGGTGCATCGCTGTTTATCTGTAGATATTAAATCTAACGAGGTAGTAATCGAATTAATAGACATTAATTGAGTACAATGCAAACGAAAAAAACAACACGCCTTTATTCGAACTGGGTAATGCTCGTAAGACTTTACGTTCAGCATCCGCACTTGCTGCTAGCTCAATAAAAACGTAGTTTGTGGATCCGGATATGTATTTGTTTCATAAAAAAAGTATGCGAGTAAAAATTCCATATTATCATTTAAAATTAAGCTGAAACTGACTGATCGGGGTTCATAGTCTATAAACTTACTAACTATTAATTTAGTAACTTTTGCCTATAAACTGCCATTTTCATTTAATAAAAATTTTATGACGTGCCTACTTAGCGAATCGATAGAAATATTGCACCACTAGCAATAATTTTTGTGACAGGTTTATTGGAGAATTTTATGTGCTAGATTATCAGGTTTAGTGCGCACTATTCAATATAATATGCTATGTATTCCGATAGTAATGGCGCTGTTCTAATTTCTCCTAATCATGTATTAATTTTGCTATTAAAC
Source organism: Craniophora ligustri (assembly GCA_905163465.1). Taxonomy (NCBI): domain Eukaryota; kingdom Metazoa; phylum Arthropoda; class Insecta; order Lepidoptera; family Noctuidae; genus Craniophora; species Craniophora ligustri. Next base: position 3,987,705 of record LR990963.1, read on the forward strand.
TGAACGTAAATTGATTTTGACTTCAATGCTATATAAACTGGTTTAGCCAAATATAAAATCCCTACAAGGTCAAAGATAGTATATGTTGTCAACTTGGTCAAAAGCTGTCAACTGCCAAATAATAAAGAATAGTATTACGTTCAGAATGGCCACTCTATGCTTCCCACAAATCATTTACAATTCAGATGTAATTAATACCTATAACTGGAGCAAACGAACGAACGCGCAATTATAACGACTCGATTGGCGCAGTAGTTGAGGCATCAACTTGCAATGTTACCATATCAATGTGACCCATATCAACAAATGTTTGTACGATCGACATGTAGTTGATCCTGGTCTGAGCGTTGTGAATGTGAAAACATTTGTTAGTCAACGCACCTATAACAGTACAGCAGAAAATCATAGAGTGGATAACAATTACCCCAATTGGTTTCTCAAAAAATAATTGCACGAAATTCAGAATTACCAATGTAACAACATATGTTAGTGACAAAGAACTGTAACCACACCACAATGTTTATGCAGGACAGTGTCACTGGACATACCTCGTGCTCAGCGCTCGATGAAATTCTTCCCCACTGGCTCAACGTACGAAGGCTCGTGGGATGTACTGGGGATGAGCGGCTATGGAGTATACACACATCCTAATGGTAAAATAAGGTCTTCTTTACAATGACAGTAACTAGCAAAAGTAAAGATAAGATACACGAGACTTTCATTTAGAGGCTTTTTTATGCTCGATACATACCGTCACGCTTGTCTTCGAAATGTTAACCTAATGTGTATTGAACACATTAGATTTGTTGTAGCTCTCACGCAATAGGAGCGCACCTTCATCGTCACAGCAACCGTTAGACGGCCACTGCTGGACATAGGTCTCCTCCAAGGATTGCCACGACGACCGGTCATATGCCGCCCGCATCCAGTGGATTCCGGAGCGCGATTTGATATTAATCATAATTATATGTATTATGTAAATCGAATTTTGAAGTGATGAATGTATCGCCAACGTCACACATTCTCCACGAGATAGGCTCAACCTACTGTGGAGGTCATTTAACTTAAGTTTATTTTACTACTTGTACATTTTAATTGTCTGAAATCTACTGTAATAAATATATACATTTTATATGGCCTAGGGCAGATTGGCAGACTTCACATGCCATCGAGAGAATTTTTTAAGCATGCAGGTTTCCTCATGTTACTTGATGTTATCGTTCACTGTTTGAGCATGGTATACAAGATTTTTATGTAAGTGATAATAAATAATAATAAATGGTAATGTTGATGATAACAACACCAAACACCTACAAAATACAAAATAAATAGGAGTAATTAATATATCTAGTGAATGGTGACTTTCTTTCAGGATCTTTTTTTTTCAGGTGTAGTGTATGAAGGTGAGTTCGAAGATGGCATGTTTCACGGTAATGGTGAGCTGCGTTACAAAAACGGCGAAATCATCCGTGGTAAGTGGAAGAAGGGAGTCATGACTGAGAGGGCACAGCTGTTCTCCGACACTTTGGAGTACCAGGAAGACATGTTTAATTACTGCAAGATGCCTGATAGAAGGTAGGGAGTTCATATGAAAAGTACCTATTAGATTTACACTGCACCGTTCACCTAAACCTAAATTACCAAAGGTTGCGGATGCAAAGCCGTAAGGCGGTGTTAATCAATTCAATTGGAAAGAATTATTTACACAACATATTTTTTTATGTGTATTTTTGAGTTTTGTCTATATCTTCACAACTTAATTAGGTGTTTTGACTAATCAATGGCGTCGGCGTTGTCTACAGCAGTTTGGTAGGTACTATTTCCACTTCACAAATTAAGTAAAGCCGTACATTTCTCTTGTTACCAAAAACAAAATAGCGGGTTCAAAATGTAAGTATACAAACCCGTGAGAACATTTTCCAAATTGAATGTGGAATAAGATTATAATCTAGGACTCGTTACACTCGATATTGTCCACGGATTTACCCGACGTTCACATACGAACACCGATGCCAAGTCTACTTAAAGTTAAGTAGGTGGGTTCAAGAAACATTAACGTGGTTTAGAACCTTGCATATGGCTAAAGTTGAATTCTGTATGATATCAACTTCAGTTGAAGAAATAAATTGATACCTTTGTATTTTAAATATAATCTCCAGTATAAATTTGAAGAATTAGACCTAGTTTAAAAACTAAGGAGGAACTCTTAATTAATGTATTTAAGAAGGTAAGTACGTTGTAAGTACTCTTGAATGAAGTTACAAAACAATGCCTGCGTTCCTGCAGCGATCTACATACATATAAGACATACCATAATGTATCCTGCGACAAAGAGGTTAATCGAGGAAATATCGCCAACAAATTGGCACAGCGATAGCTATTACATATATTTATTTCTAGGACTAGTTATCAAACATATGACACGTTTAGAACAAAACATTAATATATAAGAAACCATATTTGATTGCATATATAGGTAAGCAAAACAACTTGTCATCTCACAAATGAGAACAAGATTGCACCAATTAATATTTTGCGCGCGTCCGAAAGAGGATCCGAAACGCCGAGATTAAATAATGTGTATATATACCTCTATAATATCTGTTAATAGTAGTTTTATTTCAATTATAAAGTCATGGCCGAAAAACATGATGCACCTTGTTGAATGAATGTTGAGGCATCTTGTTCAGTTGCTCATTCGGCAGGAATAATATGTACCTTCTTGAATTTAAATTAAAATGACTATTATTAATCTAATTATACTAAATTACTAAACATTAGCGGGTAAGTTCTTACTAAACATTGGACCAATGTTGTCAAATTAAAATAAATAAAATAAAATTAATAGTCTTAACTCTAGTGATAGAAATGGACACTACGTCGCAATTTAAAGAATTTTAATAATCATTTACAGATTCGCAATAGAATTTGAACATGGCATTAAGCCTGCCGGGAAATCGTACTTGACAGCAGACCAGCCAAGCAGAGAGATACCTGAAGGGTATTATGACACTGGGGATGGCTTCTATGATCCTCAAACTAAATCCGTCTATGACTACTTCGATATCACGACGATAATTAGGTAAGTACTATTTTTTAATACTTTTTTTACCGTAACTAATCAAGAAATAGAGACTACTCTATTTCTTGATTTCTTCTAATTCTTGGTAATACGTACATTTACATACAAATAATATATGTTTATTAAATCTAAAATATTAAGTTTATGCATTGTAAAATGTAAAGTATTGCATTGCATTGGAAACCTCAGATTCAGTTATTGGTTGTCGGTTATGACAACCAATAACTGGATCTGAGTTTACTACAGCACTACAGATAATTGTCCAGAAGCTGGACTTTTTATCTAGCTAGAAATTAATAATCATTGGCAGACGCTAACAGTACCTATACCTTTTCCATAAAAATAAATATGATATTTTAATATTGTATCGCACATTAGAATTGTAGAACAAATCTTATTGAAATAGTCTGCAAGACGCAAAGCAAATTCCTTTGGTAGTCGTCACGAAATGCGGAAAGATAAGCCTGGCTGAGACGGATGTCTTGCAAGTTTGAAATCTTACTTAAATCCCAACCGTCTTCCTACAGTCCCAGTTAAAACATAGTGAGATAAGATACCTAAATATAGAATAATATTAAAAAAATAACGTGTTTATTTATACGAATTCACACTGAAAATTAATTTGTCCAATGAAATTGTAATTATTGTATTAATAAAATATATTTTTAAATATATTCGCCTAAATCAACAAACCCGACTAGTTCATTTATTAATTAGCGAAACCAATGCCCGGTATCGCGAATTAATTATAAGCGAATTGAATATTTGATAGTCAAATGTCACGGCAGATTCGACAGTGTACCGGAGTAATTAGTGATCCGTCGAAATAAACCCTAATTGCGGTGCTAATTGACTCGCGAATTGATGGACCCTTACCTTCGACGCGCCTATGAATAATTCACGCTTATTGCTTTCACAAAATAGTAAAATGAATAATGTAGACGCGCGCAAAATATTTTCCGTATATGTTTTTTTTAGGTTATCTGTATTATATCATAATAAACAAGCGTTTTATTTTTAAGAGTATGAAAAAATAAGGTTTTATGTTTGAAAGCATTTTTTTTTTTGCTCTTTATTAGGTACTAAAGAACTAATGTCTACATTGGGAACCATAATAATTCTCGAATATCTATTATTATTTTTTATTTAGAAAATTTTGCGACATAACTTCAATAAAACATTACCTGCTAAATATTCTATAAAATAATATTATTTTATGCTTAAAGAGTACCGTCTCAAATATGGATGTCTTTTTATTCCTGGTTGAGAAACAAGCAGAAAAGAAAAGTCAATTCATAACAACGAAACCGCTTTGCTTAGACGTAGAAATGTTTATGCGGCTAAGTCGTTCTTGCTCTCTTCGTTAAGCCTTCCTTCATACCTCAAATAAAATAAATATCGCAGGGAAAGAGAAACACTCGCACGGCTTACAAAGCCTATGTTATTGTAACTATTTCAGCATTTTAATTAGGTCTATACACTATTAAGCAAAACATACGCAAGTGCGCTTTAAGCTTTTACGTTCCACAAAGAATTATCTTGGGGCCAATTTTTTGTGGCAATGAGACGGGAGTAATCTAGCGCTGTGTCATTTGCCACGTCATGGGACACATTACACGCCACCTCCGTTGTTGTGCGGACACAATAGATGATAATTAAGTCGCCTTGCTTGTAACACCACACTTATAGCACATGATAAAAGCAACGAAAGGACGAGTAACAGGGAACGGTATATTGCTAGAAACAGCATACAGCAACAATGCAGTAAATTCGGCTAGACTATTTATAAATGTATACATATATTGACATTTTATTGATTTCGAAAAACAAACAACAACACTCTTTTAATTATTATTAAAGAGCATACTACGATCAAGTAGGTGTGCAGTTTCTTTAAATTCCATGAAAAACAGTGTATATAATTAATTGCTTGGGTAGGTCTTGACACCGCGTGCAAAATTTAATCGATTTAATTTTATATGAATTTATTAAGTCAGCATCAAGAAAAGTCAAGGGATGTTTTTCTTTCATACAACAGATTATTTAGTAGCTCTTCAGAGCTAACCTTCTCCAAAGCTTTATTCTGTGCCCTCAAGTATTACAGTCTTTCTGTTGATGAACATTTAACTACACATTAACTGGTTTACTGCGAAAAGCATTTTCAAGACTTTTGTTTTAATAGAATTAAGAGAGTGGCTTGGGGGGGAGCATTTATTTGTTTTCTTTGGATTTTTTGGGCTTGTTATTTATTTATCCTATTTTATCCTCCGATACAACGGGTGTGATAGTCAAAAAGCCATTATTTTCTGAAAAAAGACAGCATCAGTCATATCGTCCATGATTACTTACTGCTAAGCTTAAGTTCAATTTATTTCAACATTTACTTTTATCATTTATAGGTCACCATCGTTACGCGAACAGAAATGGATATTGGATAACTGCCGCACAAACCCATCGCTGCCTTTAGGTCCACGTCCAGACTTGTACGAGACTTGGCAAGAACCCATGTTAACCCTACCAACGCCACCGCTGCCAGCCGCGGCCCCCAGGTCGATCATAGCACGACAGTCGATGAACCCACAAGAATTTGATTTTGTAAGCATACTACTCATTATTATTGAGCTATTATCTTGGTATTTTTTGTTCCAAACTTCAGCTTGTACATATTTACCGTGTCTGTTTCTAGATCATAGATGGTGATTATAATGGTGGGACAGTCTAGGTATTATAAAAAGGGATATTTATATATTGATATGATAATCTTATATACGCTTATTTTACACCCATGTCCCAGGATGTCACTCGCCAGACTATTTTTTTTATTTTTTTTTATTACGTTTTCTTTAAAATTTACTTATAACACTAAATGTTCACTCTTCTACCAGCAACCCATATAATGTGGTAAAACGTTAGCTGGGGCAGCTAGTATCTATATATCCTATATAATAATATAAAAATCTCGTGTCACGGTGTTTGTCGTTAAACTCTTCCGAAACGGAGAACGGATTGTTATAAAATTTTGTATGTATATTTGGTAGAAAAAATAAACGCTTAAATGTTGAGCGTTATTTCGGGGAAGGAGGCAAAAGAGTTTAGTTTTCGGTCGCCTATGTTTCGCGATGACAATTAATAAAGCCCAAGTTCAGACACTTATATTGAAGGGGTGGATCTAAGTTTTAGCTGTTTTTCGCATGAACAGCTTTATGTGGCTCTATTACAAGTTATCAATCCTTGCAACCTGTATGCTGTGATTCCCGATGGCTATAACTATAAGTCTAATATCGTGAAAAGAGAAACATTACTGTAAAGTAGTTTTTTTTTTAAATACAAAATAAACCGAAAGAATATTCTAATAAAACCGGCCAACTTGGAAACAACCACTTTGGAAGTATCTTTCGCGCAAACTATTCAGTTTAGAAAAAAAATCACACACTCTTAAATCATTCTTCGGCTTGACTCACAGACAGAGTTTTACAGAACTGAACTGAACAGCGCTTCTTAAAGTCGCAGCGTATATTAAAGTGTTGATTTAAAAAAATGCTGCCCAAAATTTAATATTTCACGCGGACGAAGTCGCGGGCACAGCTCGTAAATTATAAATCTTGAACAAACTTGAACTGAACAGCGCTTTGGTATATTATTTTATTTGGTATATTATTAGTGATGATTTAAATATCATTTTTGAAGACCTATCCATAGATAACCCATAAGTACGGGTTTGATGAAAAAAAATATTGAGAGTTTCAGTTCTAAGTATGGGGAACCCCAAATTTTATCGTTTTTTTTTTCTATTTTTGTGTGAAAATCTTAATGCGGTTCACAGAATACATCTACTTACCAAGTTTCAACAGTATAGTTCTTATAGTTTCGGGAAAAAGTGGCTGTGACATACGGACAGGAATGATGAATTATTTATTTTAATTTAATTTAAGGGTTCCGTTTTTTGCCATTTGGCTACGGAACCCTAAAAAGGGTATAGACTCCCGAGACTAATCCCTCTAATAATTCATTAACACAATGATGATAGGTTATTGAACTTTTTTCTTCAGGGTATCAAAGGATGCAAATATATTGATATCGGTTCTCCATCGGATACTTCGAGCGACAGCGAGAAATATTAGTTTGTAATTTATTTCAAGACATGTTTTAATTTCGTCATAAGAAAAGTTTATTGTTATTTATTTAGTCGTAATTGGCGCTAATCCTTAGTAAATAAATAAACCTTAATAAATAAAAATGAAACTTTTATTTCAACTTTAAATTGGGTCGTTAACTACTAAATATGTACTTTTATAAAGATCACTGATGTAATGTATATAAATGTAAGAATATAATATACCTCTACATGAAAGAATTGACAGAAATATTTATATTAACGCATATTGAAATAACGTGATCATTAGGAATAGATATGTCCGCTCCGTAGCGATTGGTAAATAAATCGACTGTACCGGATCTAATGCGCAGAAATATTTGATTATCACATTCTGATCTCCTGTTTTACCAAAACTTCAATTCTTCTAAACCGTTCTAAACTGTGTGATAGATATGGGTATGGCTCTACTCATACTGTCATTGAAAATATTTATGTAAATACACATAATATGTTACTTCTATGTTCTAATTATGTTTAATGATAAAATATGAAGTCTATGAAATAGACAAAAAGGTCAGGTGCGCAGTACTCGTAACCGGCGCGTATACATGACAAGATGTATGAATGTGGATGAAACAAGGTATGCGGGTATTACGATCCCCGCTTACTACTAGTAGTTTCTGCTTACCCGCGTGGGTAAAAGGCGTGAGTGTCTATTAAATGGCATACTATTGTATCCAACTTTAACTATTTTTATTATTGTTTTTTGACGATCCAATTAGTCTAGCGCTAGATAACACTACCTTCTGTGCTATGCAATGAGTCTTTGGTGCTATGGGTCTCGGGTTCGAATCCCAGTAGGGACAAATGTTTGTGTGATGAGCATAAACATTTGTATCCGAGTCATGGATGTTTCTATGTATAATATGAATGTATTTACAAAAAAGAAACGTACCTATATATGTATGTATAATATCAACCAACTAGTATCCGTAACACAAGCCTCGGTTCTTAGCTCGGAACTATGTAGATGGCGCTGTGTAATAATGTCCAGAAATATTTATTTATTTATTTTAGATACTATTTTTATGACATTCATTTTGTTTTACTTCACAGTTACGTCCCGATTCAAAGATGGATTTCTACTACAGTTGAAAGGCTTTGGCGCCAAATAGAAGATGATAAATAAATTGTGGTCAAACTAGAAATTACTAGTTCAAAGTACCTAATAACTAGAAATTTTTAATTGAATGCAAATCTGAAAACTTCTGTAGTATTAGTATTTTTCATATTAAGTATTTTTCAGGTAATCGGATATTACAAATATCAGATAGTAATAGTAATACAACGTAAAAATTAAATACGAACCTTTTTTCAGACTTTAGTTTGAAAATTACAGTAAACAGTGAACATTTTGTACAAGCTTCACTCACCAATATCTGACATAATAATTATAAATAAACGGTACTCCTCCGTAATTTACTTTTGATTTAATAACCTTTGCTAATTTAGGTAATAGAGCGTTAAGTTGTACTGATTGTCTAACACTTATGCAAATATTAGACATTGAAATAAAACTACTCTTTACAAATTCTATCGCGATATATGTATTCATATTATATTGCGATATAATCCGTAAATATTACTACCTAGTATAATTTGCTAAAAAAAATTGTTTCTTTTTTGCAGACAAACTTGATATTTCATCAGTTCTGCATTTGAAATCATTTATATTGATTTTACGATTATTTAAAAAAAAATATTTTAGTTAATTTTATTTTTTAAATATTTAATAATCATTTTTAATTTTATAAATTACCTTCGCGGTAATTAGTTTTATTTTTAATTTTTTTGGTACCTAACTACCTACATACTTAGGTACACTGATAACCAAAATGGCGATAACACGATCAGTAATTTTACGGAAATCTAGTACCTACTATAACCCTTTAAAAGTATATACAGTCCGGGATAGCCTATAAGCTTTTTAAGCAATTGCTTAGAATTAATACGGACAATCAAGTCAGTCAAGATATAGGGTGCTGGGGCGCTAAAAAAATGCTCAGCCCAGTTGTCTTGTAATGTTTTGGTAATGTAGGTAGGTACATATGTGGGATGAACTTTTTTTTTTTGGGCCCCCCACCGAATATTGCCTAGGGCATCCAGTTAATTTAATCCGGCACTGAGTATATACCTACTCCAAGGTTTCCAAACTGATACCGAAGTCTACACAAGTGGATGAGATAGCATTATCAATGAAAATCTCCAAATAGGCCGAGTTTTAACAGTCGAAAGTGACCTATCTGTTTGTAACGTTTAAATAAGCTGATGAAGAACAGTATATGCATTTAAAAGTATATACGGTAAGTATAACAATCATAACAATTAAATCTTTTAACTGTCCCTCAGTGCATCTGTTCTCAACTAATATCTAAAAATGCTAGTCCGATTTTAACGAAAATACACAAACAGGTCAAGCAAATACCTAAATGTTTAATAGCTTTAAACATTTGCTTGACCTGTGTATGTTCGTTAAAATCGGACCTGCAGTATAGTATGTAGTTTTAGGTATTTTTTGCGCCACGTTGAGTCAGTCAGTTGCGATTTATTCGAAGCAGATTGACATTTCATAAAGTTCTGTTACACATGCTGCATACAGACACACCAACCTAACAAATGGATTTCGTTGATTTGTTCGCTAAGTCTGGATGATTAGGTAAAATTCAATCATCATTTTGTTCGCGTTTGCAAATAATTCATAGCGCATCGATAACATCAAATGAACTGTATCAATGGTACCATGGTACCTTAGGTCACGCAATTTGAGATATTGGGTGTTGTGTTTTCTGCGCCTTACATTTTGTCGATCATTAACAATTTGAATTTTCATTCATTAAAATATTCGAATTCACTCAAAAAATCTACATAGTATTTAATAACGAACCACTCTTGAGACGCACGTGAGTTGAAGACAAAACATACATTTTTACTTATCATGCATTAATAAATAATAATTTATCACTTATTTTATTATTACAGATGAAGTCAATAAAAAACCATACGTACCTAAAAGGTCATAGTAACCATGCAATAAAACTGATAAAAAATATAAATGACATGACAACACTATCATTCAGAAAAAAACAAACCCGAAAGAAGCATGGACGTGGTGTCTATTTCGCTGAAATCTTCAAAATAGATCGATATCATTTTTCTGTATGAACTATATGAATAAATGTGCAACGTTGTTTCTATAATTCGCGGGTCAAGTTTTAACGTTAACTATTATTCTTTTCGCTTCGTTCCATTGGAATTAAGGACTTGATTAGCTCAGGTTATTTCTAAAAGACTGTGAAATATTGTGAAAGTTCACGTAGAATGATAACAAAATGAAGTGCCACTACGAAGTATTAAGTGTACCGAAAGAAGCGACCGCCTCGGAAATAAAGAAGGCCTACCGGCGCCTTGCGCTGCAATGGCATCCCGACAAAAATTTAGAAAATTTGATTGAGGCGAAAGAACAGTTTCAGCTTGTGCAGAATGCTTATGAAGTTCTTTCTGACCCCCAAGAGAGAGCATGGTACGTTAGATAACCAATTACTAAGCTGTTATAGGTTTCGGCATCACAAACGTTATTCAATATTACTTCTCATTTTAAGGTATGATAACCACAGAGAGCAGCTTCTACGTGGTGCTGGAAGCTCTTATAATGATGACAGTCTTGATGTTTACCCTTACTTTAGTCCGTCCTGTTACAAAGGTTTTGCTGATGACCCTCAAGGATTCTATGGAATTTATGATGAGGTAATTGTATCTGTACTTGTGTTTAATTCAGATATTATTAAGTATATCTAGGTACTTATTTTTACCTTTTTTATAGTTATTTTCCAAATTGGCATCAGAGGAAGCTGACTTCCTCGATGACCCTGAAGATGTTGCCAAAATACCAAAATTTGGCAAGTCTACCACTCCATATGAAGAAGTGCATGAATTTTATGCTTATTGGATGTCATTCTCAACTAACAAAAGTAAGTATTATTATAAAATTTTATAATTAATCTATCTAAGTAAACCATAAGGTATCCTAAAAACCAACACCAATAACTAACTACTACATTTTAGCAGATTGTCTAAAAATCAAGACAAATGTTAGAAAATCACTTGTTTGTGTAGCAGAATTTTGAATTTGGTAAATACAATTGTAACTGTTGCAAATTATTTGTAACATAACATAAACATTCAGTTCATATTTAAATTTCCAGTAAAAATGAAAACTCCTAGAATTAAATTATAATTATTTATAGTAGTCCTATTTTAGGTTTTAAATAAACAATTGTAATTTAATACACTCATTTTCCAGGCTATGTTTGGTTAGACCAGTATGAGATCTCACAAGGTGATAACAGGAGGGTTATAAAGTTGATGGAAAAGGAAAACAATAAGATCAGGCAGAAAGCACGTAAGGAGAGGAATGAGGAGATTAGGAGACTTGTAAGCTTTGTCCGTAGGAAGGATAAAAGAGTAATTGAGCATTCTAAACTGCTACAAGAAAAAGCTGAGGAAAATAAAAGGAAGGTATGTTGTTTTATAATGTAACAATATAGTGATTACTTAGTCTGATTTAAACCCTGCTTTGACCTTCTATTGTGATCATGGGTTGAATACTGACCTTTCTCCTAAAAAGACAATGCCCATTTGTTAGAAATTCAGGTCATCCAAACTACCTAATCTGAATCTCTTTGTGTTTGATACTACAAACAAAAATTTATTGTCTGGACCAAGATCATCCTCTAAAAAGATGTTGCTCCACTAGATTTCTAGTGGGGCAACATTATGAAAAAAAAACAGGTCTTTTTAAAAAACCACCAGACCGAGAACAATTGTTGAACCCCGACAAGCAATGTAGAAGCTGATTGCTTCTCCACTGCAAATTTCATATTGAACATTTTGATTGCCACAGTTTTAAATGTAACATTATACAACTTAGTACCACCTGTTCTACAACTAGGTATAGCATAAATGGTTGAATATAATCCCTATTTTTTTAATTTTAGGCTGAACAAGTTAGGAGAGAAAGGATAATACAACGGCAAAAAGAAATAGAAGAGGCTAAGAAAAAAGAAGGTGAAAGTTCCTTCCTACAAAGCGAGGACTATCAAAAGAAATTGAGTGAGATTGAGTCTTTACTGGCTGAAGAGTTTGGTCTATCTTCTGATGATGATACTATCAGTGAGGGTGGAATGGAAAGCAGTAATGAAGAAAGTTCTAAAACTGAAGAGGTAGGAATAGCAAAATAACCTCCTTGGTTACTTGGACTTGTTATTTCTTTAAATTAGTGTGTGACTTTTGGATTTTTTATAGTATCATACATAATATTTACAAATGCAAGTTCTCACATTACTTGAACACCCAAATGAAGATCAACTATGTAATTGATCATCAAAAAAATATTTTCAAACTGCTTTTTTATTTATTATTTATTCATTGAAGATTTTAGTTTATTGAGTGATTATGTAATAAACAGTATTACATAACAGTGGTAGGAGGAAATAAGGGTATAGCATTGTCATGCTTGAATGCTTTAGTATGTCCATGACACTCCTTAGGTCTGTATGTTGTATACAAATGTTTTATTGTTAACAACAATAAAACATTTGTATAGGAGGAGATTTACCATCAAAATTTATTTATTTCAATTTCAGGCAAGCGAAGCTTCAAAGGCGACAGCAAAGTCAGCAACAAAATCCAAACAAGCAATGAAAAATCTCTACTGTTCAGCTTGTAACAAATTATTTAAAAATGTCAAATCCTTTGAAAATCACGAGAACAGCAAGAAACACAAAGAAAATGTGGCTAACATGACATTAGATGATGATATTGATATATCTGAGAATGAAGGGGATGAAAATATTGATGTTAATGAGGTTCTTGAGAAAGGTGAAGTTGGTAAAGTGAATGGTCAAACTAAAGAAGGAGAGCACATAGACAACTCCACTTCAGATATTGAAGACAATGAGGATGACAATGAAAATGATTTCAGAGAAACTCTGAGTGATGATTCTGATAAAGTACAGGTAAATGACCTAAAAATAATTAATTAAAAATGAGGTGTTACTATTAAAATACTTTAAATGTTTTAGCCTACAAATTGTCCACAATTTTTATTTTATTCTAAATAGCAATGCATACATTAATCACTGTATACTGTGTATATAAATATGAAATAATAAAAGCTGTGTAAAAAGTGGACTTTGAAAGTTCACTGCATGCCACTAGGCTACAAGTCAGTAGTTCTGTTTTTCCAGAATATATGTGTGTATTTAATACATGATCAATCAGTGAAGGAATTCATAGTATAGGAACCTGCATTATTTAATGGCTTGTGAAGTCTGTCAATCCATACTAATGTGGTGGACCCTAATCCCTCCCAAATAAGAAGAGACACCCAACAGTGGAACAATAATTAGGTTGCTGATAATATGGTATAATTTGAGCTAACATTATATCTTTATTCTACTAATATTTCTGAAACATGTTTCAGAAGCACCAATTTTTTTAATGTTGAACAAGAAATATGATTTTGTAACCTGTTTTTGTCCAATATCTACAGTGAACACAAATGTTTTATAAAAGTTTATTTTTCAGGCTTTACCCAAGAGCCAAAAAAAGAAGAAAAACAAAAAGAAGTTTATACCAATGCCTGAAAGTGAAGGCAATGACAGCCATGATGAGATGAGTTTTAATGAAATTGAAGGACCATCACGCAGCAGAAAGGCAAAGAAATTCAACATGCTGAAAAGTCAGATACAAGCTAAGAAAGAAGCTACCTTGAAGAAAGGTTCCCAATCACAAACCTCAACAGAGAATTTGTATGAAGTATCTAGTACTACTCCCACTGATGATGTATTAGGTGATGCAGCTCTACCGAAAGATAAGCCTGCATTACCCAAGACTCAAAGAAATATCAAACCAAAGAAGATGGTTGATAGAAAACCAGCGAGGACTAAAACAAGTGAAACAGAAGACTCAAGCACCGCATTGAATCTAAGATGCGCAGTCTGTCAGACAGACTTCCCATCGAAGAATAAGCTGTTCGAACATTTAAAAAAGACAGGGCACTCTGTACCCCTCCCTCAAACTAGTTTTACACCACCATCTAGGAAAGGTAAGAGAGCTAATAGGTAAACATGTGCAATTTAGATAGGATGGAAGTATTAACTAATCATTGAGAATCAAATGATTTTCTTTAAAAATCTCTACAAGTTGTAAAAGTGACTTTATCAATCTATTTATTATAAATTATGATCACTGTCATTAAAAGTATGCCTAAATGAATATGTAGTTTCATTATTGTGTAATTAAATAAAATAACTGTTATTATTGTTTATGTATTTGTAAATTAAACACAAACATGGCATAGGAAAGCTACTTGCCTTATACACAATAGACATAGATACAAATAACATTATTAAATATAAAATCACATGAATACATACTATATTATGTGTACAAATTACACTTAAACTGGATATTTAAATAATTACCATTTTTTTATAATAAGCTTTAATACATCAAGTACTATTATAAACAGGATATGGTTTAATTAATAACAAAATATAAACTGTTTAAATGCATTACATGCACTGAGCAAGCATTTAACTTGGTCTTTAGTTACATTTTAAATAAAATTACCATTACATAATCTATTGCATTGCAGAAACTAACAATCATAATTTATTATACTACTTACAAAACAACATTCAAAACAGATCTTATGAACTATTGTTTACAACCTAAAAATATTGACATTATTCAAACTCTGGAATGTCAGCAAAGCTGTAACCAGGATACTCCTTGTAAGCATAATATGCTATTCTAATATGATATGCTCCTGGTAAGAACATTATACAGCCTAAAACTATCATAGGCCACAAACGGTCAGAATACTTAGTGTCTATGTGACCAGTCACAATCAGACTACCTGCTACAAGTAGCGCAGTACCTACAACAAACAAGAATGCTGCTAGAGATATTGCTTTCCAAGGTATTTTGGGTGGAGGTCCTTCAAATTGTGCATCAGAGAAGCCGCTGTCGTCATTGGAAACTAGACGATACCCGTCGTGTTGTCGTCCAAACCGAAACCTGGACATCTTGAGATTTTTCAACTGTTCTGTACAAAAACATGATATTATTAACGATAGAGAAGTATAGTCTAAGTATATATATATAGAGTTTTCCTGCTTGCTTCTGTATGTATACTCTAAATAGAGTACCTATTCCTGCAGTTTCTCCGAGTTGACATTGTTACCGAGAAAAATCATTGCATACACAAGATCACTCATACCACCATCTGATACAGTATTAACATAAGGTTTTATTTAGATCCAAGCATTTACCTATTTTATTAATTACAGATTTCGTGTTTAAAGTGTATATTAACAGATTTATAGGAATTCATAAATATTTTAAATTCAGCTCGGGTAACAAACTATCACTGTCATTATTGTCAATGTCATTCTGCCATCCTTATATCCCTCCGTAGAGTCCTTATTCTGAGACACCATAAATATACAGCTTTGTGTATGAATAAGATCTAATAATGATTAATCAATATAAATGTATAGGTGTTGCATTATTTGTCAAATAAGTCACCAAATAATTTAATTAGACATTATTTGGAATAGGATATTACTTGAAATGAAATGATTGATTGATTCATTGATTGATTGATTGTTTATTTCTGCAAATAGATCTTTTTAAAGACACTTTTACAAGTCATGTAATTTTTTTTTTAATATCTAGTTGTTAAAGTAACCTTGCATTAACATTTTATTTACATATCATTCGACAAGCTAGATAATACCTTGTGTTATTAAACTTACTAATTTATTTAGAAGAATTTATTGAGAGTGTAAGCATTTTTTTTCTTACCTTTGACATGTTGCACTAAAACCGACATTTAACAATCTTCCTAATTAATTATGGAGTTTTGGAGCTCTACACAATTACCGCTTATCCAGTAAAAGCAATATTGATCCTTATTGTCAACTTGCGTTTTAAAAGACACTCCATCTGTAAAAATAAGTAATACTAAATAATTTTGTTATATTATAAATACTGGTTGTACCTGCACCTTCGTAAGTGTTTATTGACAATTTTCAAACTTCTTTTAATATAGGTATATACATTTTGAACGGTTCAAAACATTGCAAATACCTATTTGTCCTATATCAACACAAATATCGATTGGGATCTTTTTGATTTCCATTTTTTTATATCACAATGGTGGCAAACACGCTTACGGCCCGCCTAATGGTAAACAGTTACGAAAGCATAAATATGTTTGTAATACCACAGGTTACCGACCCCGTAGAAACAATAAAGGTTTCTTAAAGTAAGGGAGTTACTAAACTGGCGACAAACGGCATTCCCATGCTGTCAGAATAGTCACTGCCCCAACAAGCTCTGGTAACCTTACTCGCAGAAACACAACTATTGTTGTTTCACTGCGGTCTTCTGTAAGGCGAAGGTACTGCTTTAGCCGAGCAGCTCACTTTGAGACTGGAATCTCGCTATGCTCTACCTCTCTGTACCTTGGGTAGGTACTGAGGGTAGAGGGTAAAGCTATAAGGTACATTTATGATATTAACAGTTATTAGATACAAATATAAAAACTCATAATTGTGCGTAGCCACTAACTGTATGTTGAATATTACTGTTCAAAATAAACACAGTTTAGGTGTGCCTACGCAGGTAGGATTGAATATCTCCTGATGTACTGGATTATTCTATTGTTACATTTACCTATTACCTATTTATCTCGACATCGACTAGAACAGTCCGACGTTAAGCATTGTGGTTATTTAATTTTTTTAAGATATAGGAGAACTCCGTCGACATACATACTTAGATGTGGTAAGTAAACAAATCAGAAAAAATATATGTTAGAAATTATTTTAAATACCTTTACGTTTACTAATCACCTTCCATTATTTTTATTTATTACTAGCTGATCCAGCAAACTTTGTTTTGCCACATTATAGGGGTTGGTGGTAAAAGGGCGAAAATTTTGGATTATAAGTATTTTCAATGCCAAATCATAAAAAAAATGCAAAAATATATTTTATCCACAAAGAAAGAAAGAAAATCTGGTGACGCACATCCATATCACATAGGGGTATAAAAAATAGCCTACGACCGATTCTCAGACCTACCAAAATTAAATATAGGTACGGCCAGTTCCAAAAGTGCATAGGCATTCCCGCAAAGCGATTGCTTGACGTTAAGTTTGACTTACGACCGTCTATTTTCAAGCATCATCTTAGTTGTCTAACAAGTGATTCTAGTTCATAATTACAACGTAATATGAGTGAAAATGACCTAGCAGTAAACTGTTTACACACACATATTAGAATCAGTGAGCTGTGAGTTCGAATCTCACGCGGTAATTATAAACTTTTTGTAAGATTTTACTCGATTGGTAGTAATGAGACAGAAATATAATATTCTTTATCTCGCACGCTTTATGCACACATTTCGTCAAGTTAGTAAGGTAGATCATAAAAAACAACGTAAAGATTTAGATTTGTGTGGGGTAGTCATGAATATCAGTTATACAAATATTTAACGTGATCGATGTGAACGCTGGCGTTTGGTCGCAGTTGTTAGTGTTAATGTGTAGCTTTGTTTAGTGACGTCTGGTTTAATAAATAGCAGTATCATATTTATTCTCAAAATGCAGGCAAATATAAATAGACAATAGGGCAAGAACAAATATAAATAGACCAACTATTATTGCATTGCATAAAAGTGTTCTTAAAAGAACACAAATATCTGATGAAACCGGACTGAATGTGAGTATTGTAATATTAAATAATTGTAACTTAAGCTAAACTTTTATTTGGAATGTTACCTTAGATTGTCAATCATATTATCATTATCATGTCTGTAACTAGTGTGTAATATAATAATATATTATATATTTATTGCATTTGTAGATCAGTTTTATATATATATATTCTAATATATATTTATTCTATTTTGTTTTAGAGGAATATTGTTAGTTTGTGGATACGGTGAAGTCGAAGGCCGTCGCTTATTACCAACGAGACACTGCGAAATTATTAGACACTTATTGCAAACCGTGCCCTCCACGCTGAGGGTTTACATCACAGAAGACCAGCTATTAAGAGGAAAGATAGAAACAAGAGCGATTACGAAACAGTAAAAAACCCATTGTATGGAGGTGTGGGAAAATATAAGGAACCGAAATATGTGCTAACATTTTAGGGTCCATGCGAAATCGTTTACTTGAAAATAATGGGGGTTATACAGAATATTAATACCTAGATGTTTTGGTTTAAATATTACATAATTATCTGTAAAAAATTAACAATCCTAAATTGAGGTTTAGTTTCAATCCTCTTTTCGCTAAGAAAATGAACACTTAAGCTATTACCTCAATACATTTATTATGACGTTACATAAGAAATAATTTTCATTAAGTGTAAATCATATATTAGACCTATAAGAAGTGTGTATTAACAATTATATCTGTATTATTAGAATACCCTTTTTTGTTAAGGTATTATTTTCACTATGTGGGTATACAACAAAACTGTTATGAACGGTTACAAATGAACTGTTTTTATCTAAGTAGGAATGGACGTCACAATTATCATAGACGATTACTATTTTTTTAAATAAATAAAACAAATAAAATTGTTTGTTTTCATTCAACAGACTTTCTTATTTCCACCCCCCCCAACACCAAAAAGATAAATAAAAATCATATTTAATACTAATATTTAACTTCTTAATAATAATAAGAATAATGTATTCATGCTTATTATTAAAAAATATTATTAAGTTATTTATAATTAATACATTATAGATAAACATATAAAACAAGTTTCTGCCTAATACTAATATTTTATGATTTCAAAGAAACATCCTCACGTTGTAAATAAGATTTGAACTCAGATAGGTTTGAATTTGAATCCATTGCCTAGCGCAAGCAGCTACGAGCACATATTAAGTTTCTGCGAATTTTAGCAATGGAATGGTTAGAACACCGTGACGTGGATTATAAATGCAACAGATATATAGTGATATTTCGCGTAGTGTAACGACAGTTCATTTGTGTTTGTTATCTATGTTGAGACATAGACTCATACACGCCCACGCACACACACACTGGTTTGCTAGTTCGTACAGTTCATAGCAATGTAATCCTTAGCGTGCTTATGCACTATTGAAGTTGTCTGTACATACAAAATTTCATAATTATCCGTCCAGCCGTTTCGGAGGAGTTCAGCGACAAACACCGTGACACGAGATTTTTATATATAGGATTTATAAAAATAAATATTTGTATGCTTTTGAAAATTATGCATTTATATAGTTATGGGTTTATGAAATTATTCTTCTCAGTCGTAATGCTAACAGTGGTTAAGGTGAAAAAAGTGCGTAAATAACTATGCCAAAAAATAATATTATGCGTGAATAAATTAAGGAAAAGTGGAAATCAAGTTGTATCAAACTGTATCAAGCAAGAGGTCAAATTAAAAACTAAAAAGCTGAGTTCTTAAACTAATTGTAATAATACATAATATTATGCGAAACTTCAGGATAAGTATTTAGTTAGGATAAGTAATAGTAATAGTAGTAGGTGTGCTAATGTAAATGACATTCACACGACTTTTATGCGAATCAATACGTAAATATCGGATAACAATGTGCTATTTGCAATTTGCCACTCAAGTGCGATTTACGAGTGTTACGAGCCTGTTAGCTTACGAGGCAAAGTGCAAACACTGCCAACACTCACCTTGTTGGCCCACGGAAACCCACCCTGTTTCTAAGTAGCATTGCAGTTATTTGTAATTTGAATAAACTAACATAAAATGAACAAAAGTATCTACTTTTGATAGGATAGGATGATTTTGGGTACTTTTATCTAAAGGGCACGGACACTCTTCTTTAATTATCACATTAGATAGAGATAACGCTATGGTCCACCACGTTAGCCTAGTGCGGGTTGGCTGAATTCACATACCATTGAAAGAATATCTCAGGTATGTACCTATGTTTCCATCACAATTTGAACGCGTGATATAGGTATAAGAACGTAACTTTGAATAATCAGTGGTGCGTGCACCTCAAACCCTTTAACTTCATATTCCACTGATCACACCACTAGGTGATCACTCTTTAATAATTAATTACCGGTATTCGGCACACCCAAATGATTATATTCGGCTTAAATTTTATTATATAGCCAGTAATGGAAAACTAATATTCAACCCACGTACAGTACTTTTCACATTGATAGGTTAACTCAACCCCAATTGTCTTTAAATACCAATTAATTAATGGAACAAGAAATATCTCATTCTGACTCGAAATCATTTGCGACATACAGCTACGTCGTAGTCAGTTTTAAAATAATAATATGCAAAAATTTTAAGAACTTTCTGTGCTAGGAAAATAACAAATTATCCAAGAATTACCTACAGAGGAAATATATTATGTATATACCTATATACATAGTAACTACGTGATTTTATAAAGGAGCTGATATCCGCTACGAAAATGCGTAGCTATTTGCGTAGGCGCTACGAGGTAGCGGGCATTTTTGTAGTTAAGTTTATCCAAATTATTCAATGTTTGAATGTTATCTAAGTGTCTATATAAAAAGCAATATTCACGAAAGTATTTGTAAGAATATTATTGTACACTTAGGTGCATGCAATATTATTCTTATCTTTTGTAATTACAGAATATTAACAATTCTAGTAAAACAATATAAAGTATAAATAGTAACATCAATAACACTTTGTCTAAAACCGTGTTCATTACATTTTTTTAAGGAAGTTAATAGTAACCATAATGGTTGCTGCTTGCCTTCTGCATATAAAGTACTAGCTACTAACCGCGGTTTCAGACGCGTAATATATTAATAAATTATACCATTCTGATGCATTTGAGATTTTGATGAAACTTTAGAGTAACTAGTTTGCGTGAAAGAGTAAAATATATCGACACACACACTACAAACTTTCGCATTTATAACGTTAGCAGGATATACAACATGAGATAAAGACGATTAGTGCGTATATTATACCCGTTATCTACATAATTTTACTTACTACATTACCCTTGAAACGCAGAACTCGAAGCTTTTTGACATAAGCAGTCAATTTGGGAAGTTACAGGACCTACTGGGATTACTAGACTAGACTTAACAATTCTCTCAGTATCTAATCTGTCTATCTCTTAAAACCTTAAACAATTCTAGGAGCACACAACAGCTTACATAACTTAGTATATTATGTAGAATACGTAGGAGACGAGGTATGTTGGGATCCGACGGAGAATGCTTAGCAAATTACCCGTTCCCGACTTCAGGTACAAAAAGGTGTCGATTAGAAGATAATAATATTAAATAATTTAAATAATGTATGGAGGTGTTTATAATTATTGTAAGCGTATTAGTATAAAAATGTGCAATATTCCAATAGTAAATTAATTAATGTAATAGCAGATATAATTAAATTTAATTGAGATTAATAATAATATAATGCATCCAGTGTGTATGTACCCCGAAATTAATGTCATTGAATACATTTTAATAATTGTATAATTTGTACGCCAGCTATATGGCAGAACATAGTGATACTTCTGTAAAATAATGTTTTCAACATGTTTTTTTTACCTATGCTCACAAATAAATGATGTCTATGTCTATGTCTATTAAATCGATAAAACATTTTTTAAGAGTCTGACATCATCCTCTAATTTCTTTTTCGAGTCGAGGTTATCCACATGCGAGAAAGGAACCAGAAAAATGTATATAATAGTTACTACCTAAATGCGCAAAGATTCACGAATAAGCTTCGAAAATATTATGCAATTTTTAGAACTACTTAGAGCGAGATCTAGGCTACAAGGAGCCAAGCCCCAAAAATCGGTACGACCTATATACCTATATACAAGCCTGTCTGGTCTGGTCTGGGTATATAATCTGCGTTATTATATAGAGTGATGTTTTCAACTGGGTGTGGATGCCCCAATCCGAAACTATGTACAAGAAATAGCGAGTATAAAAATTAATTAGATATTTATTAAAAATTAACATTTTCTTTTCGTTTGCTATACGTCGTTACTACCCAGAATTCGAGCTTTAATATCGGTACTATCGGTTTGTGTAATAATATACTAGGTAAATGATTTTTAAATAATTGTTGGTTTTAAAAAATCCAATGATTTAGTTTCTTTTTTTAAATGGATTGCATTGAATGTTATTTGTTATATTAGTTACGGACATCCACGCCGACCTACTTGAAAAATATTTGTAGACACAACGAATATTTTTTTCGTCTTCGTTTAGGTCATGACTTGGAAATGTTCACAATATGACCCTTGTAAGACTATTTAATAGTGTGACAATGGTTACACTCTAAGCTTTTGATTATTTTCTTTCTTGAATAATCTGGTTTATCTATCGCAGGTAAAGCGAATAACCCAGGAAACTTATCTAAACTATATCACAACCACCCAATTCACATAAAATACCGCGTCTACCGTTTGATATCATTGCCATCATTTAGAAAAAGTTAACGAACATTCGAAATTTATATCATCCACCGTTAATCGGACATTACGATAGGGGGAGCCAAACTGGGGTGTTGTATGCGTCACGGAGGAGACTGCGGATTTGTGCAATGTCCTTGACCTGACGCCAGCCACTAGCCGCAGCGAACACATACGACTCCATTGCTGATAAAATACTTGGAGCTAATGTATTTTATGGCTTCCGTTTTGATAATGCTCTCTGAACATCGTTAACTAAAAATGCACGACAAGTTTTCTTGCAGTGATTATTAATATTTCAGTCTCTTTACGACGAAAGTTTACGTATCTGGCAAGATTTTAAATTTTTAAAAGAAAATTTTCTTGCCTCTGACACAAAGAATTTGTTTTACTCTCTGTATTAATAGAATATTTAAAATACAAACTCGTAATAAATCTGTAAAGAATAATTTATTGCCTTCACGCACATACTTCTTACATTCAATAGAACGCATTTATTATGTCGTCAAGATACCCAAAGTAAGAAATTCTGTGGAACAAATTATAAAACTCTATTACTTAGAGGTTAGTCTATGAATCTCAGACAAGTAATCCGATACATTAAAAGGTTTACAAACAAAGGATGCTCAGCGACCATCAAATGTTATAGAATGGAATAATAATTTTATGAAGAGGTACTATGTATACTAGCATTATTAACAGACATATAGGCATAACGTCTGGCCGCAATAAATTAAAGAAGACTATCGCCTACTGAAGTGTTAGCCTTAATAACAACTGTCAAAATTCGTATTAGGAAATGCGATTGTTTTTTTTTTGTCTGTGGTACGTTACGCGATATCTTCGCCATTCGCAAAGCAAAGTCAATGATTTTTGCATTGATTTCAATATAGCTCAAAGGAAGTCACATATCATTTTCATTGGTATTACAATGAATTTCGAAAGTACACCATGAATTTCCTCAAAACGAAATATAAAATGAGGGCTGTATAGAGTTTTTTATGTCCGTTTTAGTTTTAAAAAGCAAAGTTACCTAATTACGTATATATCGAATTGATTCATAGCAACGAAGTAGACGATTAAAACAATGAAGTCGTACAAATACACTAAACAACAAAATGATACTAAACCAAAATATGTAAGTATTTATTTAGCAAAAAAATAAATCTATGTAGTGTAAGTATCTACGATCTAACTCTCCTCTAACTCTATCTCCGTAACACAAACCTCGTTGCTTACCTTGGGCTCGGTTCTTGACTTCAAACACAATAAAAACAAACAAATACAATAAAATATATTTTAAAAAAAAGAATCATGGAATCAAACCTTAAACTGCAGCCCTAAGTACCTATTAAACCTACGCTCGATAATCTTGAAATTAAATGACCAATATTTTTTTAAAACAAAAATCATCGACAAAATACCAAATTACAAATTTATATGATACTGGCTTTTGCCCGCGACTTCGTCCGCGTAGAATAAGTAATTTTATCCAACCTGCTTATTTCTTACCCTCCTCTATTTCCATCCCCATTTTCACCCTATTAAAAAAACTGTAACAAACTTTAAAAATGTCCGTACCAAATCGCATCTATATTGGTTCAGCGGTTGAAGCGGAAACAGGTGACAGACAGTCATACTTTCGCATTTATAATATTAGCATAGATATGGATAACATTTATCCAAAATGATATGAGAAAATTGAATATAAATTGTGGTGAATTTAATCTGATTTATTTAGTAGAAAAAAAGCGTTGTTTTCTATAAGACAGGTAGGAACTAGTAAGAAAAAAAGAAAAATGGCTCTCACACTCTTGAAAGAAAGAAAAAGAAAGAAAGAAACACATTTATTTCTGACCTCGTCAGGTAATAAATAAAAAAAAGAAAAAACAAAACATAGACATTATAAAATATATCAAAATTGGTTAACCCGAACGAGGCCAAAAAACGGACTCTTTTTATCTTCGTCGAAAATATTCTATGTACCTACCTACGTGCCTTCTGTTTGTAGCAATGCAGATATACAAGTCGTTGCCTACGCATAAACACTACAGATTAAAAAAAACAATAACACGCTTAATTAAAAAAGAATTCCTCTTTCAACTATTCTTAATTACTAATATTACAATACAGCCGGACAATAAAAATATCTGCCTTTTATTTTAATGATGGAATCGTCTATATACAGAAACGTGCATGTATCGATCCGTAGTAATTTATACCATCGTCCATAATGATTTTATTACATCTCGCTGTATATAAATACTGCATCGAGTTAAAGTTGTACGTGAGGTAGGTACGTGACATAAACAAAACACTAAACATTTATATTTTTTATATAATGATCCGGCTGCTTAGTCGCGTCTCGTTTGTTTACAATAATACATTATATCAAGCTTACTTTAGCACAAAAGGGGAAACGTACCTACATTGTGTAAAAATATAATTAATTTGATTAGTACAGGACGTTGCAAATTAATTCTGTCAGTCCCTAAATTATAAGTAAATTAATGTACAAAAAAACGAATATAAGACCATTTTTAAAATAAGAAGACAACAATATGTTATTGTAACCTAAGGATCTCAAAAATCTAAAATTATGGATAAAATAAAAATCCTCGAAAATTTTCAGGATGTCTGGCGTTTTTGTATCCACTTAATTTAGTCATATAGTCCATATGTTATAGGTACCTACACTGACATTTCTGTGCCGCTCCTTTACACACGACAAAAGAAATACCTATCGCGAATTAAGTACATCAACCATGAATGACACAAACTTGAGAACTGTTTACGCTTTGTTCGGTCTTTGAATAAATTTCTGACATCATAACCGCTGGTGAAATGTATTTCTATTATACTTGCCATTTTTTTTGGATTGAGTTAAGTAATAATTTTAACGTGAAAATGGCGTGTGCTTAGTAACAGGGTGGGTGTCCGCCATTGCTGGAGCAGCGCCAAAACAGAATAACAATGTTCGCGCCTAGCGAAAGTGCCGCCAATCGATACCACTCACCAATAACCTGATACAAACAGCTGATCATTATAACTACACTAAGTATAACAATCAAATTGTACCTCTTAACAAGCAAAATAACCATAAACATCCAAAATATAAATTGGGTGAAACAGTAAAAGAACATTGAAAATCTTTCATTTACAAAAAATATTTCTAGGACGTCTAAGCTTTTGTGGATGTAATCTTGTCGTTGCTAACCCATATATCGTAGATAGCTAGATACTAGACGTTCTAAAATGAGTTTGAAATACAATAAATGACAGGATATAGGTCAAAACTGAAGATTAAAAAAAATTTTAATGCTCACCTCGATATGTTGTTAAGGCGGCAGAGCGCCAGTATAGCACATGTAGTGGCGCTGCGTGTTGGTGTATTTAGTTTAATCGCTTGCGGCGTACGAGGGCGCATGCGCCGTGGTGCAGGCGCGCGCACCCCTGCCGGCTGTCACAGCGCGGCCCACTCCGCCGGCAAACCGACCTCGAGGTACACGCGCGCCTATCGCTCGCTACGCGCAGCAACGCCGGCCCCTCGCGGCCAGGAGCCCTCCTTGGCGCTTCCAACACCCTTACACTCGACACTACATCACCGGGGGCTTACAGCCACGGACGCCGGCGTTCGCACACAGAGCTCGCCGGATAAAAAGGTATAGCTTTCATTATGTCTTTGCAATGACATGTCCGCCCTGGATCCGCTATTCATTTGCGGTACAATGCCACATTTAATTGTCTGACTGAAAGAAAAAAATATCCGATCCTGGATGAACACCTGGGGTAGCTGGCTAGCTGCATTATGACAAAAGAGTGCGTACGCGATATAAATCCTCGTTGCTCTTTTGTCAGCTGCTGTGTGTTATGCCGTTAATCCTCTAAATGACGAGTAAGGCATTGTGTTTGACCTTTCCTCATTACGGCTTCCTCTAGATTCTGCATTATGTACCTACTGTGTGCTGCTACAAGATCATCTATTATTTTTTATTGTACCAGTGACGTTTTACTTTTGTGAAAGCCCGTTAGCTACGACATTTATCATTCAAACACTGCGTGATTGAGATTCTGTACTTTCGAACGTTCTTAATTAGTGAAACCTCTTTTCGCCCCAGGTAAAAAATAAAATTAGGTGAAGTTTAATTCGGGTAGATATAATAAAAATGTTGTTATATTACATTTTATTATTACTAGTGAATAATACCTAATATTGTTTATAATTGTAATCGATTCCGTATAATAAACTCAAACGAAGCTTTTTATTTGTAATTCGTGCGGTTTCTTCCAGCATAAAAAAATAATTGACTGTCGTAAGGGTCGTATTAAATTCCCTATTACGCGATTAGAAACTTTATGATAATGTCGCAACGTCTTTGTTTCTGCCCAGCTCTTATTTTTTATAGCTCATATGAGATTTTAGATGTAAAATCCTACCAAATCTATAACACTTATCTTGAATTATGTGAACTGTCTAGTAATCATCTGTTATTTGTTGACATTATTATTATGAGCCTAATACACACGTAGGTTCACCTAGTTAGAAAGCCTTGTTTCGATCTTTTTAGGGTTAATTGATGAATTTTCCTTTGTTTAGTTACCATCGTAAAATTCAGAATTGAACAAGGATTCAGACAGTTATTTAGCGTTGTGCCAGTTTATATGTAGCTATAGTATACCTACATTTATGAATAGACCGTTATTGCATTTCATATAAATATTTTCGCAATAAAAGCGTTTTATACATTTGCACATTGCGTATTTCTGCTCACGTTCTTACAAAAGCCAGGGCTGACATTCAACCTACCTCAATGGTGGTTCTATTGAGCCAAGCGCATCTAAATGACGTTTACTGAGGTGCTCACTAAAGCTTTTGTAGAAACACAGAAACTACGTAAAGACATAAAAGAAAACAAATTCTTTCAAAGCCTTTGTTAATTGCGTTGAATTTGAAAAAAGTTATAAGTTTATTTATCAAGTGCACCCATTATTAATTAGGTAACTTAGCTAGTTTAAGTATCAAATTATTTTAAGGTAGACATACCTTATAATAAATTGATACTAGTCTAATGTTTTAATGACGTGCGTCTATGTTAATGCAAATTCAATTAAACGTTTATTGTAAGGTTTTGTTTAAATTTTTTAATTGATCGTTGGCCATATGTCCAAACGAGCTCTACTATTTTAATATGAGTTAATTGATACTTTATCTGTCGGTTACGATAAAATCTGCAAATTTTGAATCTATTAAATGTACATATAATACTGTAGGTACCTATACAATTCAGGGTGTGAATATAAACTGTAGAACGTTGATTGATTAATATTGAGTTACTGAACCTACAGACCTACTAAATTAGAATTTGGCGGGCTACTAGTGTGGAGTCACCTTGAAATAAAATGTTAATGTTTTTGCCGTATTAAAAACTGTAACGTTTCTACTGATCTTATCTAGATCTGACAGATTAGGTGCCATGTTATGTCACGAGGTAGTAAATAAAATAAACTAATATTTTAATTCACAGAAACGTCATGTCTCTATTTTTATTTCCTATAATTCAAGAAGACTGAGATACTTGTTTGTCGTTCCAGAATCACTGTGGTCGAATAACGGTAAACAATTAAAGTCCAAGTTCGAATTTAACGAATATAAACTAACCAGCCCACCAGTAAATACAAATAACATTTTTTTCAAAAGGGTTCTTTACTGACTTAGGGAGCAACTAGAGCTACTTAGTTTTATTTGAGTTTTGTTAAAAATCCATTTAGCCGAAATAATACCAAGAAGAACGCAAAAGCGGGATAGTACTTCGGCGAAAAGAAAAGGAGCGGTGGAAGAAAACAACCACAACCCAGCTCCCTAACACTGCTCCGCAACCACACTACGCTGTATCTAATTTGTTAAACTGCTTCTCTGCCCAAGAGAAAAAATGGAACCATTACCATCACCGAAACCTATTTGGCATGACTTTTGTAATGACGACAAAAATGTTCCTATTTTTTATTCGGTTATACAGGATCGCAAGTTTTGGGATTAAGCCTGGTTCGGAGATTTCGGTGTGAAAAGATAGACACGTCATCAAAATATGTTCACAGTCACCACAAATATCCCATGTTAGGCGTTTGGCAACACGCGTTGTGCCGCTCTCGCGATACGATAATTGGGTTGATAATGAGTATTGGTGAATTATAGTTACCTATACATCAGTACTCGTCTGCTGAATCCTTCGGCGAAACGAGTATGATGATGATTGGTAATTATTTCTTGGCAAAAAAGGAACACATTTCGTTTTAGGATCCAGCTAGCTTTAGGGCGCATCGTAAAATTAAAAATCGTAACTATTCTAGTCTACTTTTTTCGGAAAATTGAGGCACATTATGTAGATACAGTATATTTTACGGCAGAGTCTAGCACTTAGTTCAAGAAATTACTTCGAAAACTATGCCGCGCGCTAATGCTAGATGAAATGATCCAAATTTCCATGCCATTTGTCTCGTCTGGTATTTACGTGCAGCGAAAATATTATTATAGGCTTTAACGATGTTATGTAATAGTAAAGTTCAGTACCTAAACCTTTAACTTTCCACTTTCCATACAGCCTACATATCTTCAGCATACAGCATATCATTTGAATAATAAACCCTTACTTCATATCATGTAGGGTGTTAAATCGCTTAAACAATATAATATACTATTACCGCTATTTAACATATGGATTGTAAAATTACTATCATAGTAGGTAATTCCGTCAGGACCACATACAACTCCGCGTTGTAACTAACGATCGCTTTGCAATTAATAACTTAAACATTTATAAACTACTTAATTGGTCCTGAAGTGAGGTACCATAGATGATTTAGGATGGATGAATTTAGGACTTTAAAAAATATTCCATAATTAGTTTTAATTGGTTTTCTGCATAAAATATTATGCTTACTGGAAATGTATTAAGTTGGAAATCCTAGGCTCTTCAGGAGTACTCTCAAGGATCGAAATACAGCGAATTACAGCTTTGATAAAAGGTTCATAAGTTCGTACGTAGTTTATCTCGCACACATTATCTACAACCTTATCTTATTACTGCCGCTTGAAATCATAGCTGGCTTCAGCTTAATAAGTCTAAATATTTTCACTTGATTTTTTCTCGGGGGCCATAATTACCTTGTAGCGACATCTATCTCGCCACATAAGAACTACGAACTCAGCGCGATGACGCAAGTAATCCTACATCGCGCAAGTGACATTTGCACGCGAGATTGCATATATACAACCACCCAACATCAACCGTTGGGCAGTTGCCCACCAGGCACAACTTCTCGCCTGGTCGGAGGATCCTCCTTTTCCAATGGAGGGACTACCACCTCCTTCCCTCCACACTGGTGACCCCGAGCTGAACATCAACTCAACCTTCGATGACCAGCAAGCTTCGCCTTCATCACTCCTCACAGCACTCTCCAGCGCATCATCCTGCCAGCCAGCACCCTTCCGGCTTCAGCCCTGACCACACGCCTGTAGCGGACGCACATGCCTGGTCAGTCGAAGGTCAATCGAAGTATTATCACAGTATTAACGAAAAAAAGGTGCTGGGATTTATTATGAACTTTCCGGTCTTTTCAGGCAGTAAAAAATCTACACCACTCGTTTGTACCCCATCCATTAGAATATAATATGAAACAATTCTCGTATTGGTGGTGTCCAGAAGATTTAGAATTTACGATTATTTCGCTGTTAAGACCATTCGATCATTGAGTTCACATTACTGAAGTCTGTTGTTCAATAAATATCGCAAATTGTTCAATCAACTGTTCCGAACTGGCTGCAAATTTAAGTACGCACTAAATTGATTGTCGGTAGCGGACATTTTGCATTACATGTACTTTTTGAGACTACGAATTAAATCGACATAACTATTGCTTTTTACGTTTTGCATGTTACTTAAAAACATCCCCGTTGATGGTATGTTGCCTTGTTCCGCGCTGCAAATACAGTTAGATTGGTTTTAGGTTATAATACTATAAAGACTCTGAATAATAGTAGCACTCAAATTTTAAGTTTTTGTTGTCGTTGTTGTCGTTTTGCTGTAGATGCTTGCCATCATCAACCGGAATACTCAGAAAATTAAGTCAGGAGTTTCTTGCTGGCGCTTCTCCATAAAACCTACTTCTTGGAACCGTGCAACTAGTTTTAAAAATACAAAAGAACTTGTAATATTGGTCTCAAGGAAATAAAACATTTGAGTTTTGATTTAAAATAATGATATAATTATTCTGCAAGCCTTATGAATATAAATTCGTACAGCGTAGATAAAATTATTTCATTGACCAGTAGAAACGGTTCAAAATATAGTTTATATCAGCCTATTGCCGCCCACTGCTGAAAGTAGGCCTCTGCCTACATTCAGCAGTCGGGGAGCCCAAAGAGCTCCAACCACCCCGGTATTGGGCATTATTACATTTTATTGGAAAATTTAGTATTTAGTACTAACAATAAGTATAGTACGCAAGTAAATATACGATATTAAGTATAGTAGCAGTTTTTTTTTCCGACTTCTACTTATAGCTAAGTTCTTGTGCCTCTAAGTACGCAATTACAAGCCTATACAAACAAAAAGATCGTTAGAAAAGAAACAAAAAATACTATATGTGTGTAACTACATACGCAATACCATGTCCAAATAGAAAACTGGGCGGTAGAAACTTTTGGTCCTTATTGTTATAGTAATAAGGGTCAAAAGTAGTCTACTGCTAATTTTATTGATTATATAATACATCACATGACACAAAATGAGCAGACATTTCTTTGAAATCCGACGTCTGTCCTTGTGTCGAGTAAATTCTGCTAAGCCACGACAAAAACTAGGCTATCCAGACAAGTCCCATTCATTGCGTCTATCGATCTCCACTCTAATACCACTTCTCCTAACAAAAGCCACCTTCTCAAACTCGATCGTACATTTTACTTAGCTATAAAATCTTTAATAAAACCCTCGAAGCACTTAATTGTAAGCCTGTCCCTATTAAAGGTCTCTTTATTGCGAATGTTACGGATTGAGTGAGCCCAAAGAAATTGTTTGAAACCGCACAGAAACTCTTCTAAGTCAAACATTTCGAATATCCAAGTTTCGCAAGTTGCCGATACTTTGTACCTATATCGAAGTTCGCTTAGGGTAGCTCGTTTCGCTAAAATTACGTCAGATCAAACGCCATCTTCAATATTCTGAATTCAATTTTAAATGTGAAATACCCTCACACATGAATTTCAAAGTGAATGTAATGTAAAAATGCTCTGAACCCACCGAAGCTTTCATAGGAATTTGCGATGATCAACTAAATCGATTTGCAGGAATTTAATGTCGAAATAAATATTATACGGTATAATTTATGCCGCGTCATCGTCAACATCCTACCTTATAGCTGTGTGAGTTGGGTAACAGGTTTTCTAGATCAAGCTGAATATCAGAAATTTACACGTAGCCGATCAGAGCATTCAGATCTCCGGTATCCGAAGGATTAAGTGGTTGTCATGGTTTTCCATGCTTTTGACTACCAGTATATTCTTATTCTTAATTCATTTTCTGATCCATCTACATAACTATTTTTTTCATGTCTCCATCTCTTTCAGACAGACCAGACAACTAAATAATATTTTTTATATCAAAGTAACAGTGATAGAAACTATACGTAAATTACTCAAGCAAAGGAACTACTCGAACATTATACAAAAATCTAATTTTCATGATGTAGGTCCTATCCTTTCTCCTCTCAATAACGAAAAAAGGTTTTCTTTCAAAAGGGCACAATAATATTGGAATATAATAATATACCCAACGAATGAATATTGCTACGTTTTGAATAATCTAGTGTAGTTTCTCGAGTTTTATAAATGCTTATCTTCATCTTATTATATTTAAATAGGTACATATTAAGTACGTATTATATTAAGTACGTATTACTTAAAATTGCAACGCGTTGCTGCATGTAGCAACGCGTTGCAATTTTAAGTTAAAATATTCTGTCTCAAAACATGTAGCTTCGACAGCTATTGTTTATTATACAAACTTATTTGCATTTTTATTCTTTATTTATTTGTAATAAAGCGGATAAGCAAATTCATTGGATACAACTTGAAATTTATTCATTATGTTTCTCACAAGAAGGTCAATTGGACTACGATGGTACATAGAAGAAAAATAAAACAATTTGGATATGTTATACTGTATACAGTGTATATCATATATTAAAATAGTTAGTAAATGAAACACATTGAAATAGATGAAAAAAATGTATATCTCGACTTATAGCGACCATTCGAGAAGCTTTTGTAGAGGCTAGGATAGAAATATATAGAAAATATATCGACATACAAACGAACATAATTTATATAGAGTCATTAATAGGCATTCAAGTGGAAGTAACACAATTATTTAAATAATAATTATCAAAATATTACTAAGTTATTTTTAAATGAGAATTAATTTAAATTCAATTGTATCTCAACTACTACTAGTTCTATAGCCCCATTCTATAGACCAGTGCCCTGCAGTAGGACAGTAAATGAGTTAATGATGATGAACGTCTCTGACAGATGAAAATACATATTTTCATGTTTATAACAGTGCAATTAATTAACCGTATGACTTAATTTTTCTGCCAATGAGTAAGGGAGAGGGAGGGATGGGGTTTTGTGTGAATAAAATAGGCAAAATTTTTTGTCTATGCACTTTGGCGACTCACCAAAGTTTGCAACCATTTTGTCGATGATGATGTTACGTCAATCTTTTGCTAAGAGGCTTTTAATATGGGGAAACTGTTGATATTCATCGAGTTTTTTTTATTATACCAATAGGGCATCACAGCTCTTAGTTTTATTATTAAGCTTATATTTTGTTCTGATGCAGTATTTAAAGAAACATCTTTTTCCCTCTTAAATAAAAGCACGGGTAGGGCCTGAGAAGCACGAAATTCTAGTAGAAAAAAATATTTTTAATGCTTTATCTCTCGCATACCTACACACGACAGCAAAGCAGTTTGGCGCCAGTCTTAGTGTTGTCCGCCAAGCTAACTACCAGTTAGAATAATTACACACAGTTCCCACTAATCCTACAGGTCGGAAAGCCTAGCATTAAGCCTTCAAGTTAAAAATGACTAAGGTATTTCACGACATACTTCTTCCATATATGTATCCACCTAGTAAAGACATAAATTGTATTCCTCATACATACGCAATTAAAACATAGACTGCCACATTAGTACGAACATAGTTAAATTTATTTTTTGGTAGAAAGTTACAGTTAATAAATACGTATGAGCCACATTTTTATGACAAATAACTTCACGTCAATCGCTACACTGCAGAGCAAATAAAAAAACTTATACTGCTTTACTATTTTATTGTACATGTATTTTTTTAAACAGGATTTACCATGAAAGCAAATATTGCACGTCACTATTGATAGGCACAATAATTATTCCTTTTAACGTAGCTACTAATTTTACGAAACTTTGAGCAAGTGAAGTGTCAAAACGGGCAACTTATCAAAACTTATAAAATCGCCTGATCGATCAACTAACAGTTTATATTCGTGAAATTTGGGACATACCAGGGACCACTCCCATTCTACAACTGCCTACAGCTATATCCCGTACAAATATTTGGTCCGTAAGGGGATCGAAAAATCGTTAAAGAGCTGTGGTAGCCTAATGGTGAGACCAGTGGGCTGAGATGTCAAAGGTCAAACCCAAGGCACGCCACCACTGACTTTTCGGAATGATGAAAATTTATCACATGCTCAAACGGTGAAGGAAAACATCGTGAGGAAACCTGCATGTTTGAGAGATTTTCTCGATGGCGTGTGAAGCCTGCCAACCCGCAGTAGACTATCGTGGCGTACTATAGCCTAATCCCTCTCAAACGAGAGGAGACCTGTGCCCAGCAGTGGGACAATAATAGGTTGATGATGATACGGGGTTCGAAACCCGCGATCAATTGCGGAGAAACCACTCGTTCAGCTACTACTCTAATCGTATACCAAACAAAATTTTTTGGTACACTATTTCCGATCTGACCCTCACTTTCGATTTTAAATTCGTTACTTGCTGATAAACTATTTACGAACACTAATGTTGTATGTATGTATTGATATTACTTTAACCCTGACGTTTTTTTCGTGTACCAACATCTACAGTCAGGGGTTGATTCTGACTGTAACTATAAATGCTGTATCTGAAATATAGGTAACAACAGGTATAGGTACTTCAATAAAATCCGTATTAAGTATTATCTCATATTCTTTTAAGCGTAACTAATCAGTACTTGCGTTCGTTTTATGCGTGATTCATATATAATATTATACTCAATTAAAGCAATTAGTACCTACAGTAATTGCATTTCTTGTAAATCATTTAATGTCACATTTGCTATATGATATTCCCATTAATCGTCATGTAGGTAACATGACTATTCATTTACATTGATTAATATTTATTCATGTTAATTTCATATGTGTGTACTAGGGTTAGGCAGAAATATACACGTACACATCGCCAGCAGCTATGTAATAGTGAACGAGCCTATTACAATAACATCCCTACTCTGAGTTGCTTCTGATAATTTCAAAGAAAAACCCAACAAGGACAAACAATGAGTTATAGGATTTTCAAGGGTGACCTCAGAATCTTATCCAGAATTCTCACGCTTAGCAGTTAAGTTGTCGAACAAAGAAGCGATAATTAATAATTAAAGGCGAATGGCAGGCTTGTATGAGAATTTCGTACACCTAATAAAATTTCGTGTTTTGGGATACTTTTTGTTTTAATTGGTAGTTAATATGATAGACAAGCCTTTTTTAAATTCTTAGATTTTTAGAACTTGGGACGTAAAAGTTATAACCAGTTCTATTTTTTGAGGTTATGTACTAGTGTACCGATGTAAATTGTTACTTATAGGTACATAAACATTGTTTTGGTGGTAAAGTAAATGTCTTAGATTGCTTGTCGCTATCCTTGTAGTGTTTTACTTACTTAAGTAGATAGATTATGAAGAGGATTCGGTGTATTAGGAGATAGGTACCTATGTCCAGCAGCGGACTGCAACAGTTTGATCATGATGAATTTCTGATGGGGTTTTGAGTGTCGGTAAATAAAACAATACTTTTTTTTGTAAGTACAATTATTATACCTACTTATATTAAAAAAAAACTTAATATTACTTTATCCAACAATTATGCGTTTGTACGTATAATATATGAGTATTTATTTATATTTAATGTTATTTCTATTTCTAAATAATTAATTATCATTTCGATATTTGTGTTATTTTACATATGGCAACTTCTAAAAACATAACTGCGTTTAGTTTACGATTGTATTACGTTTCTTTATTAAAATCTTTTTATTGATATTATTAATTAATGCAAAGTTCTAAAAATAGTACACTTACATGAAAATAAATGGCTTAGTTGCCTTATCAAGTGGTGCAAGTTCTATAACAGAACAACAAAAAAAATATGCGGTACCAAATCTGCCGTTCGCCTTTACCTAACATAATTTGAATAATGCTAATTAATTAATTCGATAATATTGCTTACTTGATTTATGCCTTGTAATAAAGCACCTGGCCTGCATAATAGCCAACGCATTTCTAATACAAAGACGCAATCAATATATATGTATGTACTTGTACGTACGTACATTATTGAATAAATTCGCTTTGCATTTATCACAAAACGAATTTAATCAAGTATGTTCTTTTACTAAGATAAGACTGAAGAACCTCACTCAACACCTTAATAGGCTCTTAACTGGTTTAAGAACTGTATACACAATCCTATGGAGTCTAGTCTACTATTTTTTATACTTTAATGTTGAAATTTAAGTAATTAATATAAACTGGAAAGATAAACTTGAATTTGTCACTTAGTGATTTATGAGGGAGGAAAATTTTGAAAAAAAAACTATATGTTTGTGAGATTTTCCTCGATCCATACTAGGTTAACCATAGGAGAACTAAAAGTGAACCTCTCTCATTCTGAGAGAAGACCAATGAACAGAAGTGGGACAATAAGTGATAACCGTGCTTTGTAGCAAAAAGTCGGTAGTGGTCGATAGCGCTTTTTTTCAGATAATATAGAGAAATCTTTTAGAACGAATATCAGCTGATGATGATGATGATAACATGAGAACTAGACATTGAAGTAAAACTACTTTTAACAATTTTATATCGCAGTATGTTTATATTGTTTCATCGCGAGATAAGACTTTTACTTTTATTTTTAGAAAACTGTTTTCCCTCTATATTTTCATTAGAGTTATTTACATTTCTAATAAACCCGACATATCAGTGAGTTTATTATTGCGCCCGTGCATGCCAGGTTTGTTTAAGTATGTAGTCCAATAATTTCTTCCATATTCTCCATGAAAACAAATATTGTGGAAAGTCTCCACGCAACTAGAGCTGTTTTGTTAGTCACAACATACATATTTATAGCATAGTAAAACCTACATGCATATTTATTCAGCCTCGTTTTGCCGGGTCAATCATAACTTCCTACGCAAACGAATCAATACAGCCGTGCTTCTGTACTATCGGCAACGTTTTCATTCAAGTTTTTGGTTATTTAGCCGTATATTAAGACCGAGGATACACTAAATATTAATTTCCATCGCCCATAATTCATTCCACATTATTTAAGTATACCAGTCATAAAAGTTGGGCGGTCTAAGAAGCGCGATAAATCACGTGCCAAACTTACTTTACACGCTAAACGAACGATCACGCAAACATTCTTGTAAAAATCGTTAGAAAAAGAATATCACATTAGCTAATTAACATTGTTAGTGAGCGTAAGATAAATATATCTTTATGACAAGCGACGTAAACGCATTTTTCTGCAACACGTATGACGAGTGCCGTAGAACACCTGTTATAAGCGGTATTAAATCAAACGTGTCACCTGTAACTTCCTTATTAAAACAGAACTCATTCTGTTGAGTATGACATACAGCACTCATGCTGTGTGTAATATTTTTGCATTAATATACCACTTGTCAACAATTCACAGTTGACTAATTTTTCAACAAGTGATTTTACAGCGGTATTAAATTATAGATCTATGACGTGCCTCGCAGCGACTGACAAACAATAAAATCATTATGAACACGATAGGGCTCGGAGTTACAGAAAAAAATTATACATTTATACTAGCTTTTCCTGCGAATTGGTTTGCGTAGAATTAGTAATATTATTTAATTTGCCGGCCAGGTGGAGCGACGACTTGCGCAAGATAGCTGGCAGTGACTGGAGGAAAAGAGCCGAAGATCGAGCTCTGTGGCGTTCACTAGGGGAGGCCTACGTCCAGCAGTGGACGAATATAGGCTGATGATGATGATGATGATGATGATTTAATCTGCTATTTCATCTAACTGCTTATTTATTTCTACCCTCTTCTAAGAAATTATTGATTCCGCATACAAACTTCGCCCCCTTTTCGCCTTTTTAAGGGATGATTTCAGAGACAAAACTACATATCTTCATTTCTACGAAATTTCATCTAAATAAGTTCAGCGGTTAAAGCGTGTAGAGGTAACAGACACTATCGCATTTATAATTCTTACTAATACTACTATTATAAATGCGAAAGTGTGTCTGTCTGTCTG
This sequence comes from Craniophora ligustri, assembly GCA_905163465.1. Taxonomy (NCBI): domain Eukaryota; kingdom Metazoa; phylum Arthropoda; class Insecta; order Lepidoptera; family Noctuidae; genus Craniophora; species Craniophora ligustri. Next base: position 4,026,131 of record LR990963.1, read on the forward strand.
TCTCTTACTTCTCTTCACGCTATAACGAAAAAGCAAAAGCCAGTATTAAATAAGTATGGATATAGAAGTATGGATGAAGTGCTTGAATGCGCAAACTGTTAACCCGGATACGTTTTCAGGCATATAATTCAAGATGTTCTAGTAACGAGGCACAGCAAAACCAAAGCGGTGAGGCCAAACCATTCGGAAAACAGAAAATTTAATTACGAAAACACTTTAAAACGTTCCCGCTCTCGTATTTGTATGGGTTTTAAATATGACACTGAATTTAAAACATATACCTGCTATGTTAAATGTCTATTCATGACACAATTTGTACAGAAAATTCAGGCGTAGCTCGGACTTTATATGAATTATAGGAAACTTGCTATTTGAACTTTGCAAACATTTTTAATTGATATTCTCGTGACAGTTGAGTAACAATATTCTGTTCTCATCTGTTTGAAATTCGAATTATAAATGTAGTAGTTTTTTTAACCGGTTCGTAGGCACAGATTTGTATTATTCATCCGGGCTGCTATACCTTTTTCATAACCCAAAGCTTTGACGTTACTTTTCGACTACAATAGAACAGTGTTGTTAGGACTACGGTTGTATATAGTACGAATAGTACAAACTGACCTACATTGTCTATTGTATTGTTGACTTTGAACCATATAACTAGAACACTAGCAAGTATTTGCCACAGATTCGCAACTAGAGCCTTATCTATATGAAAATATATTTAAGTGTTCATATGTCCACGTTTTGGATGCATTGCCTCATTGGTCTAATGGTCTTTAGTGCGATTGCTGAGCTAGGGGTCTGAATTCGATTCCCAGTGCAAATTATAATTGGGTTTTTCTATGAAATTCTCAGTAGCAGCTTGGAGCTTTAATTCGTGCGTTAAGTTTGATGGCAACAGGCTCGCCCCCTATTGCATGGGACATTAGTACACCTCTGCATAACCCTTCGAGGACGACAGGCGTGATGGTGTGTACTGCCTTAATGGTTATTACGTTGGACCTAAAAATACTGTACCATACCAACGGTTTATACTAGTCCGCACTACCCTTTCCTAAACGAGAATGAAAACGGGCAATACATACTTCTGCGCCTAGTTTATAGATAGGTACACAAATATTGTGGAAAGTCTCCACGCAACTAGAGCTGTTTTGTTAGTCACAACATACATATTTATAGCATAGTAAAACCTACATGCATATTTATTCAGCCTCGTTTTGCCGGGTCAATCATAACTTCCTACGCAAACGAATCAATACAGCCGTGCTTCTGTACTATCGGCAACGTTTTCATTCAAGTTTTTGGTTATTTAGCCGTATATTAAGACCGAGGATACACTAAATATTAATTTCCATCGCCCATAATTCATTCCACATTATTTAAGTATACCAGTCATAAAAGTTGGGCGGTCTAAGAAGCGCGATAAATCACGTGCCAAACTTACTTTACACGCTAAACGAACGATCACGCAAACATTCTTGTAAAAATCGTTAGAAAAAGAATATCACATTAGCTAATTAACATTGTTAGTGAGCGTAAGATAAATATATCTTTATGACAAGCGACGTAAACGCATTTTTCTGCAACACGTATGACGAGTGCCGTAGAACACCTGTTATAAGCGGTATTAAATCAAACGTGTCACCTGTAACTTCCTTATTAAAACAGAACTCATTCTGTTGAGTATGACATACAGCACTCATGCTGTGTGTAATATTTTTGCATTAATATACCACTTGTCAACAATTCACAGTTGACTAATTTTTCAACAAGTGATTTTACAGCGGTATTAAATTATAGATCTATGACGTGCCTCGCAGCGACTGACAAACAATAAAATCATTATGAACACGATAGGGCTCGGAGTTACAGAAAAAAATTATACATTTATACTAGCTTTTCCTGCGAATTGGTTTGCGTAGAATTAGTAATATTATTTAATTTGCCGGCCAGGTGGAGCGACGACTTGCGCAAGATAGCTGGCAGTGACTGGAGGAAAAGAGCCGAAGATCGAGCTCTGTGGCGTTCACTAGGGGAGGCCTACGTCCAGCAGTGGACGAATATAGGCTGATGATGATGATGATGATGATGATTTAATCTGCTATTTCATCTAACTGCTTATTTATTTCTACCCTCTTCTAAGAAATTATTGATTCCGCATACAAACTTCGCCCCCTTTTCGCCTTTTTAAGGGATGATTTCAGAGACAAAACTACATATCTTCATTTCTACGAAATTTCATCTAAATAAGTTCAGCGGTTAAAGCGTGTAGAGGTAACAGACACTATCGCATTTATAATTCTTACTAATACTACTATTATAAATGCGAAAGTGTGTCTGTCTGTCTGTCTCTTACTTCTCTTCACGCTATAACGAAAAAGCAAAAGCCAGTATTAAATAAGTATGGATATAGAAGTATGGATGAAGTGCTTGAATGCGCAAACTGTTAACCCGGATACGTTTTCAGGCATATAATTCAAGATGTTCTAGTAACGAGGCACAGCAAAACCAAAGCGGTGAGGCCAAACCATTCGGAAAACAGAAAATTTAATTACGAAAACACTTTAAAACGTTCCCGCTCTCGTATTTGTATGGGTTTTAAATATGACACTGAATTTAAAACATATACCTGCTATGTTAAATGTCTATTCATGACACAATTTGTACAGAAAATTCAGGCGTAGCTCGGACTTTATATGAATTATAGGAAACTTGCTATTTGAACTTTGCAAACATTTTTAATTGATATTCTCGTGACAGTTGAGTAACAATATTCTGTTCTCATCTGTTTGAAATTCGAATTATAAATGTAGTAGTTTTTTTAACCGGTTCGTAGGCACAGATTTGTATTATTCATCCGGGCTGCTATACCTTTTTCATAACCCAAAGCTTTGACGTTACTTTTCGACTACAATAGAACAGTGTTGTTAGGACTACGGTTGTATATAGTACGAATAGTACAAACTGACCTACATTGTCTATTGTATTGTTGACTTTGAACCATATAACTAGAACACTAGCAAGTATTTGCCACAGATTCGCAACTAGAGCCTTATCTATATGAAAATATATTTAAGTGTTCATATGTCCACGTTTTGGATGCATTGCCTCATTGGTCTAATGGTCTTTAGTGCGATTGCTGAGCTAGGGGTCTGAATTCGATTCCCAGTGCAAATTATAATTGGGTTTTTCTATGAAATTCTCAGTAGCAGCTTGGAGCTTTAATTCGTGCGTTAAGTTTGATGGCAACAGGCTCGCCCCCTATTGCATGGGACATTAGTACACCTCTGCATAACCCTTCGAGGACGACAGGCGTGATGGTGTGTACTGCCTTAATGGTTATTACGTTGGACCTAAAAATACTGTACCATACCAACGGTTTATACTAGTCCGCACTACCCTTTCCTAAACGAGAATGAAAACGGGCAATACATACTTCTGCGCCTAGTTTATAGATAGGTAATAATTATTATATTTTCTCAGTAGTCAAAATAACAAATTTTATTTACGCTTCACTTAGCTCAAAACGAAATTTGGAATATGTAAATCATTTATTACACATTGATTAGAAACATCCTCGAATCAAAATATAGACATTATACTATATTTAAACAAATGATAATAATAATAACGTATTATGAAAACATTTTTTAAAGTAATTACAAGTATTTTATATAACGATTTGCAATTTAAGGAAAAGGGTTAGTAAGTTAATGGGTTAAACCCTATTATAGCTTACTCACTCCGAGCCAAGTTATTCTCAAGCAATGAAAAACTAAACGTTGAATTTTCTAAACGTCTTGTCATCCTCATTCAGTATTTTTCGGTCCATTTTTTCTCACGTATCTCATTTACTTAAATTGGATACATGTATGTTATCTTTTTACATAATACATCTCAGAAAATTGTTTTTTGTGTAAGATTTTATGGATAAGTTAATAAATAGTTTAGTTTTAATTTAGATCCTAAAATAATCGTATTTATTGAAATTACTATCTATATCATTTGATTCTTTATAGAGGTTTCTACATAAACAATAAAACACAATGTAAACACTGTGAACGTTCTTGAATCTCCATTAGAAGATGTTAAGAGATTAAAATAAGTAATCCATCGATCGCAGACGCGTCGCGTCCGGGCACTGCAGTCGTTCCGCAGATTCAAGGGCGGCGCGCGGCGGTCGCTGTTTACACGCAATGTCGTTGCTAACTTAACTACCTGTAGCGGTTATTTGGCGGCGTGTAGACAATTTAACGAGTTTATGAAAGTTAAAGTCTGCATTACATCACGCCTCTAACCTTTTTTTTTTTTAATACTGAAAAATCCTTTACGGACCGTCCCGCGGAGCCGACGGGGTGTCGGACTCCGCCCAATGTGAGCGTTTACCGACTAACAAACTGCACCCGTCAACGCCACCAACCCAATTGCAGGGGCCATGGGATTCGCAAAAGCATGCACCACAACCCCGGTGGGCTTCGGTCCAGCTCTTATCGCTGGACCCCGGCTAGGAGCGAGGCATCGCTCGCCCCGCATCCTCCACGCAGGCGCACGTGTGACGAACACGCGCGCCGCCTACTTGGGGCCATTTTCAGGTCGGGCGGCGGACTCCCCTAGTCGCGCCCACCCGCTGGCCACAGCTCATGGAGGCCGGAGGTCTGTTTGCGCCCTCCGGCGCCCGGTGCGTCTACTGCGGACGCCTCTAACCCTGAGAGGTTAAGTACAAGTATCTCTACTAACTAAACTACACCCACACGTTACTGTTGTAAGCCAAGTCTACGCCATGTTTAAAGTTCTAACTAAATCATTTTAACTTTTTTATAGGGTTCCGTATCTGCGAATGAAAAACCGAGACCTTATAAGGTTTACCAGTGTGTGTGTGGCTGTCTGTGTGTCTACCCTAGACATGCAGTCTGGCTGATACAGCCGATTTGCTTCGAAATAACAGGACCGATTAAAATTCGGTACACATTTGATTTTTTATGACCTTAACAAGCACGTGTAACATAAGCACGAAAGAAATTTCAAACATAACATTCTCATTTACATGATGCTACAAAAAACCGCAATTTTCTTTGTTTAACAGAGGCATCCCTGATCCTCAAACCGCCTCCCTTTGTGCCCCACACTCCGCAGATGTATTGTGTACATCCTCTGTACAATAGCGTCATTATTATACGCTACGCTTACTCCTTTTACAGCTACTGAATAACAATAAGTACTTCATATTAAATGTTAATATCAGCTCAAGGCTGGGTTCTCTAGTAAGCTAACACCGTATTAAAACTTTGATTAATACATTTACTTCTTATATATCATTCATAATAGTAATATAAGTAAATAATTATAATAATAACAAACTGAAATGTCTGTATGGTTATCTGCAGTGACGAACGATCACACACTTCAGCTTCGTATAATAATACAAACTAACAAAATAACTATTTGTTTACAACTACTTTGTACGTGGGTACTCTTTTTAGGCTTGTACTTTCAGAAAATTCGTAGACACAAAAAGAGCATAAAACACCCCTTTATGTCTTCTGCCACGAGTTTCGAGTTTACGTCGAGACAAAAGCGACACCCCCATACGTTTTCCCAAACCACTGAGTAATAATTCAACAGACGGAGGCAGCGGAGTTGCTGAGAGCAATTCAGGTAGAAACATTAATTCTGTAGAAATAAATTCACGTCTTTCTACCCAGTTTAATTCTTTAATTGAATCTGGAGCTAGTATGAATCGAGGATTAAAAGTACCACGGATAGGAGAAAAAATAATCCAATTTAGCTAGATCTTGATATCTCTTTGAGAATTATATGCAGTAGTGTTTTAATCTTTCGCCATCTTTGTCAGGAATTGCGGTAAACGGTGAATTAATTTAAAGATATAAAATGGAATCTATTTTAAATGTGTAATAGTAAGTTGGACGAGGTCGAAAACGATTAGTTAAGGGAGCTACATATTAGAAGATATTTATATCGTAAGATTTTGTTTAATATAGTTCTTTAAATGTACCCGTGCATGTATTTGTTCGTGTGTTGTCTTTACAGACTATAGAAATATTCCCTGAGGAAATTAATGGTCCTTCACACGGAATATGGGATCGGCCTTGGACTCAATTAAGATAATATAATCATTTCAGGCACTGGCGCGAGTATTTGACATTAAATTAAAACTACTCTTTACGCATTTTATCGCGTCAGTCTAATCGTGACAATGCCCCCAGTAAAAACATCGAAATATTATGTATCTATAGACTAAAATAGAGTCAATAGAGACAAAATATGCAAAATGTAGTTTTATTTTAACACAAAATAAAATACAGAAGATAATCTGTAGTTTTTTTCTAACAAACATTATTCTATACTGTATACTAATTCTATTTGCAGATCTAGGTCAATCTAGTCTTACAAGGAGGCGCCTGTACTAAATAAACAGATAAATGTGGCTAGCGAATCTACAATTTAATTTCATGTTGTGATTCAGAATAAATTAGATAACTCATTATATCATAAAGGGTATTATTATAAAAATACAAAAAAATAATTGAGGTAGATTTTGCAATAAGGAAAATATAAATGATGAGTTTTATTCGTTACATCAATAGGTGGTTTACTTTAGTACTTTTTTATTAGTTCTACAAATTATTATCAAAATATTTTTGCCAATTAATTAAAACTTTTATAGATTTGATCCTAATTGGTATAATGATATAATTTCGTCTGCCTGAGACCATGGAAGCTGTAAAGGATCCGAAAGATAGGGATTAAATAATATCAACAAAGTGCGATAAAATCTTTGAAAAGGAGTTTTGTTACAATGTCTAAAATCATATATTTTCGTAATTGTAAGAAAACAACTCCTTTGTAAGATTTATCTCTTAAAACGAGTGTAGATTGCAGGTCTAGAGTGTTTATTTGTTACGAAACATCGAGCTCGTTCGTGTACTTTAATTAATGTTCACCTTTTAACAAACCTAACAATGAAGAAATAAAAACATAGAACTATTCTTACAGAAATGTTCAAAAAATTCACTAAAAATTTTCACTTAAAACTTTCTTTTGTATGTAATTGCTTGTACTGTGCAACTGTTAGATATTCATAAAATACTTTAACTTTTCATAGAGTTGATTATCCAGAACTTTATATAAAATTACAAGCGTCCTGCACTAAAAGTAAAACTATTTTTTTAACCAATGAAAATGACGGGGCTTCACAAGCCGACGCGTCGGTAATTTTTTCATTTTTATATACTCATTACTTTTAAGTAGATCGATTTTAGTACGTAGGTATTCCCAATTAATTCGTAGCTGTAAGAAATTCAAGCCATTTATGTACGTAATGTAATAAATTTATTTGCATAAATCATATAGTACATACATACAAACATATGTAGATGGCGACTATTTCGTTAAAATTAACCATGCAGGGTTATAGTCATGTGTGTAAAATGATCAAGAGTCGAAGGAAGGTAGAAAAAATATTTAGTCTGCATTGAAAGCTTATTCTTTTATTAAAATCAATATTGTTGCTTACTAGACATAAAATTACTTAAGAACTAAGTCTAAGTGAGATTTATGAAGTGTGACAAATATAACATATGAATTGAAAAGGGAATATTTCTGAAAAACTATAACAGATGTTAATGCTTTCTCGTACATGACATAAATATTTGATTGCCTGACTCAGTATCTCGCTCGCGTCCCGGCTATCTCCTAGAATAAAGTCGGTCATACATCTTATTCAGATGTTCGTCCCTCTCTCTTTAAACTCATCGATAGAATCGTTATCTGTCCGATTCAGAATTCAAAAAACGACTGTAACTTTTGCGGAGTGTGTGTCAAGTCTCTACCGATCTCTTCATTTCTTTAATTTGGAGAAGTTAAATGGAATCGTAAAACAATCGAACTGTTTTTGATCGACTATCGCATTGCATACAATTTCATGGTATTTTTTAATATCATTATATATACACGCGTATACGAGATTTAATAATGCCGATAAAATTTAGTATAGGTTTTAACGGTACGGTCAAAACTTACTTGAACTTTGGGAATATTGTAACCTATAGTAAGACCTCATCATCAACCCATTTACTAGCCCACCGCTGGGCATTGGCTTCGTCTCATTTAAGAATGATTTGGCAATAATGCAACATGCTAGTGCGGGTTTATACGCATGTAGTGATAAATACGCACGTAACTTTAAAAAATCAGTGGTGCGTGTGTTTGGGATTGAACTCGAGACTTTTGACTTCACATTTCCCTGGTCATAGCACTATTCTATTACAATATCATAGTAATACCTACAAATATATAATATTAGGTATTTTATGCAGGTATTGCGCATACCAAAAGTTGAAACCTATAGCACCATGGGTACACACGACACCCTTTGAATAATAATGTAAATATTAATGAATTTACAAGAACATAAAACTCGCATAAGGGTTGCCAAAATACGCAGTAATAGTCTTTTACGCGATTTTTAATCAAGGTAAATGCAAAATATCATCTTAGGGCTGAAGTCATAAAGTTCAACATATTTTTATAAGCCTACATAAACGTTCATATATTTTAGGATTTTAGAATTTAATCATTTCACATAAGTAATGAGCGCTGCTATTGGTACGTCTTCGTTAGTAACGTAATAGTTAAATGAAATAGGTACTTACCTTGTTTTCCATCTATATACAAAAGCGTTACTACTCCCATCCGTAATAGGTTTCATTTTTCTTTACCTATTTCTAAATGTTATGACCTTAATAGCATTACGAGACGCAAACGTTTTGTTTTACTAAACTTATATAAAAAAGGGGGGCAGTAGGCAGCCCTATAAGACTACACGTGCGGATATGACGTCACGTGTGCCCTTGAATACTGCATTCGATTAACCCGTTCCTGCCAACTGCAAGGGTGTAGCACCTGCTTTAAATTGCAAATTTAATTGCGTGGAGTTTCGCTTAAACGACGCTCTAATTAGCAGGAAAATATGAAGGCGTAACACAATATTAAACATGGTTTTAACATGGTGGACCTATAGAGCTAGTTAAAAGTAAAATACTGTGAAACATACTTTTATTTATAATAATATAATACCCTAACCCTTCTCAAATGAGAGGAGACCCGTGCCCAGCAGTGGGATAATAATCGGGATGATGATGATAATATAAAAAAAACTTCCAATATTGTATAGATTTTATACTGACCTGACCTTCTGATGAGCTTATTATTTTAAACATAGGAAACGCATACGAGAAGAGAGAAGAGTATTAATAAAGTTGGAGATCAACAATAGAAGAATTGAGTCTAATAAAAGTTTCTAAATAAACTGATCTCCTTTGTCACATTATATGCTTATCAATTATTATTTTTTTGCAATGAGGGCGATATGTCTTAGCTGTAGTATAGTATTTAGAAAAGATGCGTTCTTTATTTGAAATAAATATATGAGTGAAATCAGTCATATGTATTTGTCATCTCTATCATCTACTTCCTTAGCTACTTTCGTATGTATTAATATATCACACTCTTAACGTATGACGAATAAATGTGGTCCATTTTCCTCATATTATTTTAAGCCAATATAATGACAATTTCGTTGAATACTGTTATATTGACTCAATTTACACTGTTGTGTCAGTATAGATTTATGAGTCATGGTCACTCAAAATAAAAACATTATTATTAGGCTACCAGAGCTGAGAGCTGTGGAAGTCTAGTGGTGTGACCAGTGGACTGAGATGTCATAGTCTCGAGTTCAAACCCAAGGCATCACTGACTTTTCGGAAGTTATGTCCATATTTATCACATGCTCTAACAGTGAAGGAAAACATCGTGAGGAAACCTGCTTGCTTAAGAGATTTTCTCGATGGCATGTAAAGTCTGCCAACCCGCAGTAGGCTAGCGTGGTGGACTATAGCCTAATCCCTTTAGAAAAAAAAAAGAGGAGACCCCTGCCCAGCAGGGGAACATTAATGGGTTGATGATGATAATGATAATGATTAAAGAACACATACACTAACGGTTTTTAACCCAAATGGAGACGTCATCTAAATTATCATATGTTATAAAAGTCATCCTCAGCCAAACTGAAACTATGCTCATAAAAACCCATGGAGAACGACTATATGCCCTGTGCTACGTCTGTATTACATTACGGAATTACATTACTAAACTAGTTGCATGAAAGTACACCCAAGTACACATAAAGATACGACTCAAGCATTGAAAACGTCAAGTTTTACATTGTTTAAGTCTTATCTTCAATATACTTTCATGCAACTAGTTTCGTTATGTAATTCCGGCTTAACAATTTCCAGGAACCTCGACCTAGAGCCCAAGAGTTCTGACTCTTTAACTGGTACCATCTAAAGTTATAACTTCCAAACACTGTTGTGTAAAAAAGCCATAGTCTCGTGCCTCTTTGATTATAAGTTAGTGATGTTATAAGCGTTGCGCATAACTTAAGATGAACTCCAACTTAACTTTCCGCTTACCTGTGTGGCGACCCGATTAGCGCAGCGGTATTAAAGGATGCCTTCTTTGGCAAGGGTCCTGGGTTCGAATCTCGGTGGAGGCAAATGTTTGTGTGATAAGAGTGGTCATTTGACCTGAGCTGTGGATATTTGATGCATGATATGTAAAAAAAGTATATATGTAGTATATCAACTACCTAGTATCCGTAACACAAGCCTCGTAGCTTGGCTCGGAACTAGATGGCGTTGTGTCATATTGTCCGGATATATTTATAACTCTCTAAATTATACCACAAGCTATTCAAGAAGATTTTTGGGTTGTAAATTAAGAATGGCCCTTTACGAGTTGAATAGCGGTATCCCTGTCTTGTAACCTGAATATATAGGTCATATTGCCACCTGGTTAGAAGCCGCCCCTTACTGTATCGTGTAAATAGTTTCAACGTCACAAATTATTTCTAAAACCTGGGTACACGTTATCCAAACAATTTCCGAGATTCACACGGGTTTACAGGGGTCCCTAAGGCCTAACGATGCCTTTTAAGCTATTTTGCGAAAACTCTCATTAATTAACGACATTCATATAATATCCCCTGAAATGGAAAGATAAAGTGGCCTCCTGGTGTTGGGATTAATTGTAAAACTCACGTGACTGACCGAGTAAATTGGTTTTATTTTCTTTTCTATTTATTACGACCACGCATGCAAGGGTGGATGCGGGCGGCATATGACCGGTCGTCGTGGCGATCCTTGGGGGAGACCTATGTCCAGCAGTGGACGTCTAACGGTTGAAATGATGATGATGATGATGATGCAAGGGTATCTACAAAAATTTAAGAGTTATTATAGTCTTTAAATAATGATATTTTTATTTGGGGCTACACTACAATAGCTAAACCACTATAGCTATTGTAGTGTTATGAAATCAAGTATGTGGTATCTATGCATTCAGGTTATTGATACTTATTGCCTATTTTTTAACAATGTCCCTAACTAACCTACGTATATATACTAACATACATATAAAAATATTGTACTATTTATTGTGTAGGTAGTTTTAATGATACCTATGCTAAATTGAGTGTAAAATCTTACTATCAGCATCATCAATCCATTATTGTCCCATTGCTGGGCACCGATTTCCTTTCATTTGAGAGGGATTAGGCTATAGTCCACCACGCTAGTCTACTGCGGGTTGGCAGACTTCATATGCTATCGAGAAAATCTCTCAAGCATGCAGGTTTCCTCACGATGTTTTACTTCACTGTTTGAACATGTGATAAATACGCACATAACTTTCGAAAAGTCAGTGGTGCGTGCCCGGGTTTGAACTCGAGACCTATGACATGTCAGTCCAGTGGTCATACCACTAAGCTACCACAGCTCTAAAAATCTTACTATACTGATAATATATTGTATAATTCATTAGATATACTTGAATATAATTTTATTATATACCATATTATATGAGGTCCATATGACACATTGACTTTCCCATAGAAAAAGACATTGAGGTAAACAAAAGGTTTCCATATTCTCACTACCGAAGCACAATGCTAGTAATTTGCTATAAAACGTACTTACCAATATTTATGATATAAATCGATCTCCGACTTGTCACGTTTGTACCTATGTATGTACGTAAATAACCTCGATTTATAGCCACCCTTGCCAACTAAGCAAGGGTGTACGTTTTCCTATTGAATAAGTTAACAAAACAAAATTGAAACAATACCAAACTTTTTAAATGAAACAAGAATACCGTCACGTTTCCTAGTTCGCGAAAACTCGAACGACCGCACGCGGCAACAGTTGAATAATCGTTGTCCAATTTTTTCCTGCTGAGTAGGTACTGCTCTACTTTATAAAAGCAACTTACAATTGAATGTCCGTTAATTCAAATTTATTTTAATAATCTTTATTATTATTTACAGTAGACCAACCCGTCCTTTTGGTTTTGCCCCCAAATTTATAATATTTTATTTTATATCTATTTATGAAATATAAGCTACAGCTATTGAAGGTTCCTCCATCTCTCTGCTACTTTACATACCTAAGTGTTATTTATTAGGAGCTATTCTCCGTCACACCTTTATGAGAGCCTAGCATCTAACAGATACGAGAAAATATTTTGAGTTGGATTGGCATTGACACAATATTAATATGTAATTTTAATCAAATCCCTTTCTATCTGCCTATAAATATTCTACCTATCAAAGACGCATCCATCCAGGATGTCAGAATAAACTACAGCCATAGTTTTACGTAAAAGAGTTAACATCCAGTTTAAAAGCTTTTGAACTACTCTAGGTAGGCGCCTGAACTGCGGAAGGTTTCTAGGAAACCAACAAGCATATTGTAGGCTTACTAACTTTGAACATCCTGTTTTGTACTTTGAATAAAGGAGATAGCTAAACTTCAAATTCATGAATTCCACTTGAAAGAGGAGCAGAGCATGTTGTTAATTTTATAAGTCAGACTCAATCATCCTTTTTCGAGGTTTTTTTAGGGAATAAAACAATATATGAAAATAAAATTTGTAGATCTTTAAGACATATTACGTTTAATTTCAGATTTTCCCAATCTTTCACAAAAAAGATACATACATACATATTTAAAAAAAAGTAAAGTTTTAGTATAACCGTTTTCCACGTAGTTATTCCCATATTTTGTTACAGCTATATAGTACGACTATCTACCTAAATTGGCTTCCACTTTTGTTTACTAAACATAAATTGCCCGATTTCTCTCTGCAGTGTCAAACGGTCTATTAAAATGGCTATAGGACGCAAAAGACACGACCGCTTTGTCCTCCTGTGACCGCATTATTCAAAGTGGCCATTTACGGGTTGTAAATCTGTGATGATATATGAATATTATCGTTCAGGAGTCATATTATTTTCAGGCATAATCTTACCTTTTTTATATAGGTCGGTTGCCCATTACTGTTGCCCACTATGGGCATTGAACACTGATCTATTATACGATTTAAAATACTTTATCGAGTTGAACATAGGATAAAAATCTTAGTTCGGTTATTGTTTGTAGTTGTAGTGTTTCTGTAATTACTTCCTCATGTTTAAATAGTTTTTACGTATCTAATTCTGAAAAGTATTTAGGTTCCATTCGATGACGATATTGCAATTCAGCTTAATGTGACACGTTTGCTGGAGCTCGCCAAATCCCAAATATTATTTGGTTCGTCGCCAACAGCGAATCAATGACTTCATAAGAATTGTATTCTAATATCAGACTACATCATATAAATAACTTTGCATTAAAATATTAGATTATGGCAACACAGCTATATATTTATCCATATATAGTACTAGCTTTTGCCTAATGATTTCCGGAACAAAACCTTATTTCCATTCCCGGGACTCAATCTATCTCCATATTAAATTTCATCTAATTCGGTTCAGTTGTTAAATCATGGAGAGGTTAACAGACAGACATACTTTATTGCATTTATAATATAAAGCTTGTATAATGATTTCTTCAATAGCTATCTTAAATAGTCCTGTACCTAACCCTAAAAATCATTGAAGGTTCACCATCAAGCTAAAGCGATTTTATCACCTACGGCAAAAGTTTATTTACTGAAACAAAATTTAAAGTGCTCAGCAAGGTCACTAACGAGCTTGGTGCATAAACTCGAGGGTTGCAAATTGTGCGCTTCGTTTAGCTGGTCGCGTATAAAATGTTCAGAATAAGACCGTCACGAGATCGTCCGCCGTGCATAATGTACCTATATATAATGTGGGACATCAACTGTGATTTCAGTGTCGTGCAACATGCAACTTCATTCTATTTTTATGACCTTGCAATGTGTTACAATATAGAGTAACTTTTTTGTAAGTGTATGTAAATTTTTATTATTTTTTCTAAATATTATATTTTGGGAATATATATATATACCATCACGCCTGTCCTTCCCGAAGGGTTTAGCAGAGGTGTACTAATGTACATCCATAAGTCACCGGTATGTTTTAGGTCCCATGTAATAGGGGGCGAAACCTGAATATTTTTAGCATCTTACAAAAAACCATAGAGTAATTAAAGTTTATTTTTTACGTCGTTTCCCATACTGCGCACCTAAATTTGAAGTTTTATTTGTTCCTTAATATAGATTAAAATAGTCTACACTCTTAGATGAGCGTCTTAAACTTTAATTTGTTCCTAGTTTTACCGCAGGAAGTTGATTATGACAGCTTGGCTTTTCAGTCTAAATTTAAGATGTAGTCTAACTATAAAGTCTAATAATAAGGATGATAAGAATCTTATAATATGAATTGTGCCAGAAGATACGATCAACCTGATATGCAATGAAAGATGAGTGGCTGTTTGCAATTCATTCTCAACGACACTCGTGGTGCTTTGGCATGAGTTTTGTTCACAGTGCAGTTTTCTCAGATTTTATCTTTGAAATTTCAGCTGCGGTTGCAGTGAGTCAGTTTACTATCATTTGTATTTAGATATCAGTTTTTAAGACTTTACAATACTTTCGCGCATTAAGTAGGTACATAATTTATATGTTCAGCATTGCTTGCTATGTTACTAGTCCCTTTCTGGTTCTCGTAGCCGTAGCGCAAACTCGTAGACGCGTAGAACGTTCGTAGCAAACATGCGACACCCGTGATTGTTAGGTAATTAGCGGGTTTCGAGCTTTACGCAGAATAATATAACGTCACGCTTGTATCCCTGAGAGATTAGGCAGAGAATGACTTATGTATTTACACTGTTCACCAATACTTATGCTTATGTATTAGGAAAGCCTTTTGCAATACCGGGCACATATTCAAACAGTTACCGCTAATGTTTTTTTTAGGAACGTTCAATACTAACTTCTAAGCCAATGAGATACAGTTGATAATATTATTAAAACTATAATTGCACAACTTTAGTCAGCAATTTGTTTATTTACCTCCATAAATATTTATTATTTGTAAACCACTATAACTTTCTTCAAAATAGGTGCAACGGGTTTCAAAGAATCTTTTCATGAATCTTTGAGCGAGAAATCTCGCTACCTCCTACAACATCCTACAATGATATTCAAATAAAGATATTATATGTAAAAAACCTATGTAAAATATAACAAAACATAAGCCGTCAAAAGGCTAGCGTGCCGCGGTTTGTATTTTCACAAACGATACACATCATGCCTTTATAACTCGCTTAATTCCAGATTTCCATTGTGATAACGCGAACCAGGAGCTAACAACCTCGGGCAACAATTTAATATACTTAAAATAAGTATTTCTAACACAAAATAAGAATAATCATGCTGTATTTGTACAGGTGGTGGAGATATTCAGTTCATTTGATTTTTTGGCACCCTTATTAATAGAAATAAGTGAAAATATCATTGTTTTATCTTTGTTTCGCCTCACAAATCGCCGAACCCTTCGTTCAATAATAAAATTATCCAATAAACAAACTCATTTATCTTAACTTTAACTATACATTACCTGCGGCGATGTAAGGAAATTAGAACAAAATCTAACGAACATATATTGTAAAGCTGACTAGGTAAACTAGGCAATTACTTTTTAGATTATGAAGTACAAACTAACAGAGTGATAAAATATGGAAGAAACTATTACCGTCAATATCCAGTAAATAAAACCGCATAATTGAATTAGAACATACATACATAGTATTAAATACGCCAGATTGCATAAAGATCGATATTATTGACTGATACCATAGAAGGCTTAATAATTCACAGATCGCAGAAACTATAGAAATGACAACTGATTAACTAACAAGTTGTGGGTTTATGTGGTTTATGATGTGAGCAAATATTATGCAAGCACTATTGTTTACATTGTAAACTGTTCTATGTTCCTAGATTACGTAGATATCAGTGTTGTTATAAGTTCAAATTCTTTCTGTTTAATGCATACTTACCTCCTTGATACTATACTATGTATTAAGACAGCTTCTAGAATGAAGTTTCAAATTGATAGTTTTTTTTTTAAATCATTGACATAAATACTCGTACGAACATAACAAAAAGACGCAATAAAATACAAAGTACGTGGCATTTTACGCAGATGCCTTTGCCTCCAGTGCCATATTTGGCATACAGGCGCATTTTCGTTCCCCGCTACTTATTACGTGAACAAAATGAAAACTGTTACGTTTGTTTCAGAGATGGAAATCGCGCCCGAAGGGAAAAACTTTCGATTGGTCTTAGAAGACGAGCTCCCAGCTGTGGCTGATATCTTAGTGCAGTATATGCCTGAATCTTTAAAGGTAACTTTTAATGAGGTTTAACTTATGAAGGTTGGTCCAGGAAAAATGTATAAGAAATATTTTTAAGCACATCTCATAATAAATAGGTCGTGTATTTATTAAAATTTGTATAATAAATATGTATTAGTATTTTATAGTGTAGGTCTAATCGCACAATATCTTAATTTTTTTGCGGATAACGTCTAATACTGCAATGCATACACTGTCTTAAAGAAAATTGAAAGGCAGAAAGTGGTCGGATCGATTGTCCGAATATTTTGCAGACAAACATTTGCTAATAGTGGGTTCTTCATTTAAATACTTAAATTTAGGTCAATGCTATAAAAATTGCATGAAGTAAACTATACACCTCGTTACGCACGGTAATGTCTAATGATAAATAAATATTTTGCAGTATCTGTCTGTATTTTTAAGAATGATAACTGTTTAACATTTTTCTCTTTTTACATTTCTAGTTTCATCAAACGATTCAAACATATCTAAACAACAAGGTGTGGGACTTCCATTTTTATGTAGCGAAGAATTGGCCCGAAGATCCGATCTGTTTGCATTTCCCCGGCTGTACAAGCACGGTAAGTGAAATTAATTAAGTACTACTTACATTTTACAATTAAAAAAAATAACAGCATGAGATCATGCCGCGATTCAAAGAAACGCCAGTAAGAGGGTTAATACTTTGTTGGTGGTGAAGCTGTAGAGCAGAATAAGTTAGTACAGATTTTCAAATAAAAAAATTGTTCGTATTTGTCAAATTTAAACTCATACCCGGTTAACGGCAATAAATTGTACTGTAGGTTTAAACCAGTAACCCTTCAAAGAACAGGTGTTTTGGTATATTTTTATATTTAAAATGAGGCCTAGAGTTACCCCGTAAATGTGATACCAGCAGTCAAGCGTCCTTGCGAGTTTTCTCAACGTTTCAGCGAGACATATTTTTATTTGATGGCTTTAATATGCTAAATAATCGTTCTAAAGGCATAGATATATAGGATATGGAGCTAATGTTACCATGGGGACATTAATGCCGTACCCGAGGCCCTTTTAATTTTGATATAAAATGTAATGACCACCGATAGATAGCCCTTGATGGCTGGCAGATATCGGGTAATCGACATAGAATAAATAATAGTGGTAAAAGCTTATGGTATGACCAGTGGTATTGGATTGGTAAGTCAAAGGGCTTTGGTAAATAAAACGAGTTCTATCCCAAGGCTATAAAATAGCGTTCGTATTTATGACGATATTTCTTAATGGAATGTGAAGTCTGCCAACCCGTACTAGGCTAGCGCGGTGGACTAATCCCTCTCAAATAGTCTCAAATGAGGGAAGATCCGTGCCCAGCAGTGGGAAAGTAAATGGGTTGATAATAATGAAATAATCATTTAGACAGATAGAATAAGAATATCTTTAGAAACGTCATTGAAACATAAAAAACAAGCAAATAATCCAAAATTAGAACACAGAGTACCATACTTTCAAAGAAAAAAGTACACAATTTGTGCAATTGCAATACCTCATGAGTTCCATTATGCCAACAATCGCTAAGAAAAAGTAAAATTGTAAAAGGAAAATTACTTTCCAGGCTATATTCAAATAATTTAGTGTTGGCCGAAAAGTTGTATTCCGTTGCCTGAGTTTAGATTTTTCCGTTCCGCTTTGTGTGAATAATCACATACCTGAACTTTAGTTTGTAACTTATGCTTCGAGATTAAAATTGAAGTGGGTACCGAGTAAAAGTATCTACGTCCTATTTGGCTGCTGTACAAGAAAATAAGAAATATCGGTATTTGTTACGTTTGAAAGAGATACAAATTCTTTTAAGAAACCTCTCTACTTGGGTCACTTTTGCCTGGAGCGCAGGCCGCGAATCGGCAAAGGTAGTGTAGGACTCCCCCCAACCTGATAGACAGACGACCTAAAAAGATAGCGGCGCAAACTGGATGAGGAAAGCCGAGGACAGAATATTATGGTTAGGAGAAGCAGCAGTCGACGGTGATAGGCTGAATTGATTGTTTCTATATATAAATAAAATCTAAGGGACCTTAGGCCAATGACCTTTGTCAAGCATTAGTTACCCAATCACGACTATAGTGGAAAGTATAAAGTGTTAGATTACTTTAACTTTAACTCTATTCGAAATATAAAAGCAAATGTGCTACTTATCGTAAAGGTTAATGGTTGTTGCTATTTTAATCCATAAAACACGCCTACGGAAATGATTTTAGAACGTGACGGTGGACCGATAGCTTGGTAACGCAAAATGAGGAAGTAGGTACCGAACGCCGAATTGGAACACGCAATAAGGACCTAAAAGTGTATAAACCTATTATAATACACATAAACTTATGTGTGAAAATGTATTCAGCACTTTCTAATACAGTGTTAGTATTAGTATTTTGTAGGTAGGAACGTGTACGCAAGATTTATGGCCTTGACGATAGGGCGGTGAAAAGTAAAGGCTGATTTAATTGGCACAAGTTCAATGTACCCCATTTACCAAGCGACCCATGTTTCATGAGGTTTTACAATACCTTGTTACAATACGATAAAAAAGTTATTCTTAACACTTTTGGACCAGCATCGTCATATAACTTCCAATTTATAAAATTTTAAGGAACAGCTTGTAAAGTCACAGGTCTCAAGTTCGATCTGAAAATCACACACCTTTATCACATGCTCAAACGGTGAAGGAAATCCATGGTAAGAAAATCTGCATACCTGAAAGATTTTCTCGATAGCGTGCGAAGTTTGCCAATCCGTACTACGTTATCCCTCTTAAATAAAAGGAAACCCTTGTTACGCACTGGCACTATAATTGAGTTGATGATGGTGAAGAAACACTACGTAATCACGTCATTTATCTAATATATAAAATTCTCGTGTCACAGTTTTCGTTGCCATACTCCTCCGAAACGGCTTGACCGATTTTGATGAAATTTTTTGTGCTTATCCGGTATCTATGAGAATCGGCCAACATCTATTTTTCATCCCACTAAAAGTTAAGGGTAGCCCACCAACCCCTATAATGTGGCAAAACAACGTTTGCTGGGTCAGCTAGTAAATATATACATTTAAGCGTATTATCTCTAACAGTGCTAAAACGCCATTGTAAATTCTATTAGTCGATATTCTGGGTATCATTTAAAATTACCAAACGTTTAGTCGCATCGTATGCTTGCGTCTATGACACGTGCACATTCTAACAACAATCGTATGGCGTTGGGCAGAACGTGTTAATGTGAATGTACGCAAACTACAACTTCTTTACGCTGCTAAGGAAAAAAAGTGTTTTTGTCGCTCTGTGACGGTAGTTTTATAAATCATTCCAGCTGACCCGCACAAATTCGTCTGCGTTATATAAGGGAGAAAGAGAGGATTAGAAAGAGTGGCGCAAATTTTCTCTGTTTTTGCAACATTTTTCATTGATATTTCCCGTATTCGTCGTAGCGTGGTTATTATATTGCCTCCTCTATAAATGAGCTACGACACGAAAATATTTTTTCAATTCAACGAGTTCCTTAATTAACTCGATCAACCAAACAAACTCTTTAGCTGTATAATATGAGTATAGAGTACTTATTATGTTATGAGGATTTGTATGTCATATGTACTTACCTAGTTATTGTTCCGCACATGTCTTTGCCTTCATACCTTTGGGATTGGCTTCACGGGACTAACGAGTCGTGTCACTAGCGTTTTCAGATCCGCAGCTCGACATGCATTATTTAACTCTGCACCGTGTATGTGAAATAGAAATAAGTGAAGAGAGGAAAACTTTTGATG
Source organism: Craniophora ligustri (assembly GCA_905163465.1). Taxonomy (NCBI): domain Eukaryota; kingdom Metazoa; phylum Arthropoda; class Insecta; order Lepidoptera; family Noctuidae; genus Craniophora; species Craniophora ligustri. The sequence continues at coordinate 4,046,653 of LR990963.1, forward strand.
CAAAAAGTAGTTTTAGTTTTGAATTTAGAATGGCTACGTTCCTTTTAATTCAAAACTTTATAATACTATATTGTTTAGCCTGTTCCTAGAATAATAAAACCCCAGTAAACACTACTGTAGTACCTACGGATGTAGTAGTACATACTACATATGTAGGTATATTTTTTGCAAGGTGATTGATTGATCTGTTTAATTCAAAAGCTTTAGTCTCATCACTTCAATACCAGTCCAATTAGTATCCTCAAGGACAATTAAGAAATACGTCAGTGTTAATTAATTTTAAACGTTACTCCGCAGTCATAACAAGCGGAATTTGATTGCTGAAATACTACCCTTTTTATTGATAAAATAATTGATGTGTTGTATAACAACGTGCCCCAATTATTCCGTAAGAAATGGACCTCCAGTTGTACTACTTCAATCTACGCAAATTTGGAGTAAAACAAACAATATCGCAGCTTTATTGTACGGAACCACGACATTTAATAGTTCCCGTCGTTTCCTACACAACATCACTTATCTTATGACGTAAGCGTCCACAAAAACTCGTTCTCCTAAGTGCTTCTTTGGCTAGCAGCTCGGTTTCGTTTACAAAATTTACTTTACAAATTAACAGAACGGCAGCGAAATAAAAAAATGTAAAAATAAAATAGTTTCTCGAGGATGAATTAAGGAGCCGATTAGTCTTCAAAGTAAGCAGTATCTTCCTATTTATGCAGCTATATTACGTCCATTAAATATTTAGAATGATATAAATGTCCTAGATTATCCAAATATATGGGAATCATTTTCTTCTAGTAATTGAATTCAAGGATCGTTTCAATTGTAGAGGCTGTTTTGATCCCACAATAGTAAATTATAAAAAGTCAATCTCAGGAAATTTATTGTATTTTATTTTTTTATTGTATATTTAATGAAAGTACAATCAATTTGAGTAACAATAATAATCTAACACACCGAATTTTGTTACGAGAAAAGAAAATTTCGATTTAATTGACCATTTTAATAAAGGCGAGGAGCAAACGAACGTAAAAACAACAAACAAACAGACTGACTGATTGACGTTGATCTCACTGCAATGCCTTGTGTATCTGGCGTGACAAATCCTAGCTTTCGCATCCTAGAGGCGACAAAGAATAATGGAATTCTTCTTCAATCTTGTCGACATGAACATGTATAAAGATTAGTTTGAAAGCAAGATTTGCTGCGCAGGTTACACTGATCCATACGATATTTATTCTCTTAAAAGTACCCGTATCTTGACTGAGGTAGCACATATTTCCTCATTAAAAACATGGTCCAGACTGGTAAACCTACACCCCTCGGAATTTCTCAAATTGGACAATCGATACTAATTTATTCGTGATAACAATATGAAGAAGATAATAATTTAAAACGTATTCAATACAATCTTAAAAATATAGATTACGTGATGTCAATCTTCAAATATCGTTTTTACCTGCAGCGCAGGCATATGCCGCCTAATTCCTGAAATGCCGTTCCAATTCTTAAAGTACGTCCTTAATTCATAAAAACATAGGGGCTGACAGTTAAGCCGGGCTTAACGTGCCCCTCTTAATTATATAGAGTAGGTACGTTGAACGTAGACGATAATCCTCAAAATCTATCTAAACTGAACCTCGTAGACTAATAATCTTCATATTAAATCTGTGAACTTTCTCTGGGTCATCTGGGATTAAGGTTTGTAGAATGAAAATTTTATGATGACAATATTATTTGGCTAAGTTTACATCTCGCCTCATCCGCAGGCGGTGGAATTATGGAATATGCACGCTTAAAAAAAATATATCATAAATATGACGATTTGTGGAAGGCACGTACGTCACCCAAATCATCTCACGCGCCAAAAGTTTTACTGACATATGAATTGAATTTGGAACACCGCTTGTCAGTTATAATGTGGCGTTTCATTTTTGTATCGAATAAATAGATTTCCATGCACCTATTCCATTTTTATATTAATAACAACGAACAGACTGACTATTTACACCAATTAATTATTTATTAGTCTGCGCTAACGACCACTATGAGTGATCGTTAGCGGTTTCAGGTTACATTTTCTATGAAGAACATGTGATAGGAAAATACACTGATCATTGAATACCTACTAGTCATGGTAATAATTTAATTCAGTGAACGATTCAGAGTTCGTGTTGCAATTTCATGTTAAATTTTAGAGCTGTGGTGGCCTAGTGGCGTGACCAGTGGACTGACATGTCAAAGGTCTCGATTTCAAACCCGGGCACGCACCACTGACTTTTCGGAAGTTATGTGCGTATTTACCATATGCTCAAACGGTGAAGGAAAACATCGTGAGGAAACCTGCATGCTTGAGAGATTTTCTGGATAGCATGTGAAGTCTACCAACCCGCAGTGGGCTAGCGTGGTGGACTATAGCCTAATCCCGCTCAAATGAGATGAGACCCGTGCCCAGCAGTGGGACAATAATGGGTTGATGATGATGATGATGATGTTGCAATTTCGCATCACTCTTTAACTACCCATACTATATTTTCCCGTTTCAAATTACATTTTCTATGAACAACGATTATATACATTAGTCTACACACCTACATTATATTTACCCGTGTATTTTCCTAACACGTGTTCTTCATAGAAAATGTTATTCAAATCCCAACGCGTTGCAGTCACGCCTTGTCTACTAATTATGGCTCATGGGATCTGAAATATTTAAATATAAAAGTATTATTATATTACTTAGTAGGTATTTTATGTAGAACGTTTTACAAACGACGCACAATAAGACGGTAGATATTCGGAAGATAATACATATATTGACCATATGATATTTTTCTATCAATAGGTTTGACTACTTTTCCAGCCATTAGCACGTTTATTACTAAAGCCCGTTTCTAAATATTATAGATAAAAAGTATTCACCCAACTGAATAAAATAAGATGAAATATTTTGTGCGTTATCTTTCCACATTATAACGATCACAAAGCCATTATATACACAGAAAATTTATAGTCAAATTCGGATTAAATGTAATAAGATAGCTCTTTCAACAAAGCAAAATGGTAGGTAATTAATTAGGTGTAGACACAACTAATCTAGAATCGATTTTCAAGGCTGAGTCGGGTTCTAATTTACTAATTTGACTCAGTTGAGTAAACCCAGACTTTAATATGCCGTTCAATTAAGGATCTCATCCCCAACTTTATTTGACTTGGCAACGAATATGTAGGTACTTAATTATTTAACTGAAATTATATTAGGTGTGTATAATTGGAACTAAAAGATAACCGTGAAGACGAAGGCCTACACCTAATGCTATGAAGTTTGAATTCGGTGATATACGTAGGTAGATCGCTTTTGAAAAACCGTCACGAGAAGGTATTGCATTGATGCCTGTACCATTCAACAGCCCTTATTAACCCGATGTGCCCCAGTTATCTAATAAAGTAATAACCCTGATGACCTAAAGTTATAACTATTGTGCCAAAAATGCGGCTTTTATTCATGCACGCCAAATGACCCACAATTTATTTGTCTAGAATGTGGATGTTTGTGGATGCAAATTTGCATTGAAATGTGATTGCATCCACGCAAAATAGGGTATCTAGTATTGGGTTATAAATGCGAAGTGTTCATTAGCCTTTAGTGGTCGTAAGTTGAGTTGGCAAGCAAGCCAGGGTGATAAAATGTAATTGGCTTCTCGTAAATTTGTTCTCCGTTACAATGCGAAGGTTGAAATGTCTTCTATCTGAGACGCAATCAACGATCACAGTTTAATATCGTATTTTAACAAACCCTTTTAGCGATTACAGGTAAGCGTGACATTTAGTGAACCCGAGGCTAACATATTTCTTGATTTACGAAAGGTTTTATCTACGACGCAGACTAATTCATAATTATCTGTTATCGTGAGAAGACTAAAGCTAAATCTCTGGTAGCCTAGATGACCAGTGACCAGTGGACTGAAATGTCAAAGGTCCTAAGTTCAAACCTAAGACACCACTGACTTTTCGTGTTTATAGTTCGAGTTCAAGTTATGTGCGTTTTTATCACATGCTCAAATGGTGAAAGAAAACACCGAGAGGATCCCACCTGCATATCTGATGGGTTATCTCGATTGCGTTTGCCAACCCGCAGTCAGCTAGCGTGTTTAACTATAGCCTTATCCTTCTCAAATGAGAGGAGACCCGTGTCTAGCAATTGACGCTAACGCGGGTTGATGATGATGACTCAGCAAAAAGATTTCAAGTTTATTTATTTATTAGTTTTCTAAAATCGTTATTTTCCACTAATTGCAGCCGAACCAAACAACATATGAAAGCGTGACAGTGTTTTGTCCGTCGGAGCGCGCGGAATTGGTGGACCTTCTGACGACAGAAGACATCCTCCTGGACCTTACCCAGCCGTTGTACCTGAACTTCACTCACGAGGCTATCGTGAACCGTCTGGAGAAGCACTATGAGGGGTACGACAAGATTACTGGCGACGTCTACGTCTGTGATAACCCACCTAAGGACGCCAGTACAGAGGGGTAAGACTTTGCATTAATATCTATTAACTATATGGTGATTCTTTTTAACAGTCTGGAAATTTTGATTTGTCTCACAATTTCTATTATTTAAAACTAAATGTGAAAATTCGATTCAAGACTTAAGTGCAAATAATGTAAACGACGACGGCTAAATAAACTTAAATGACGACTGTTAGTTTTGTAATACCTAATATTATGTAATGTAGTGTCTAACAAGCTATAACGCTATTTCAGATTGCCATCGGACGTGGAGTTAGTGCGCTTGCAGCCAGAACACATGAAGGCGGTCCACGATCTCTACCCGGCGAGCGACATAGAATGCCGCGAAGTGTTCGAGAAACTGGTCGCCGAGCTGCCCGCCTACGGCATCTTCGTGGAGGGACAATTAGCCGCCTGGATGGTGCAGTCGTACTACGGCGCCATGTTCTCCATGCAAACCAGGCCCGAGTTCCGCAGGAAAGGCTACGGGATCTACTTGGCCCGTCGCCTCACTAAGGAAGTCGCCGCCCGCGGCTACAAACCCTTCGTCGTCATTCGTCCGGAAAACGACGCGTCCCGATCTCTCTATACGAAGCTCGGTTTTGAGAAACGTTTCCGAACGGTGCGCGCCGTTATGCGTCCCCGCTAATGCGTTAAAGTTGATCACTAGCAGATTTTATTTTTTTAAGACTTTTGAATAAAATCAATTTAGCTTGCGATCTTTGATCGCCTAGAGAATTTTAGTAGTAGCTTTAAGATGGGGCGGCTAGTGCTCTCGGTCCGATTCGAGTCCATACGTCAGGTGTTAGCTCTGATATGCCGCTTGTGGTTTTACCCGTTGTCCTAATCACAAACCAGTGACTAGTGGCGGCGAGTAGACCCGGTTGAGCGTACAAGCGCACTTACACTTCTATAGGCCTCTGCAATATTTTTCTGCCGTTAGTGTTTTTAATCTCCTAGTATCTACTTCTTAATAATGACAACGAATGGCTTTCTTGTTGGGCATTACCTACTACAAGTCTGCCTACATTTTGATAAGTATATAGCTAATGCCTCATCACGCTTCCCATCAGATTCGAGAGCTGTACCTAGCCGTTTGCTGCGTTCTCTGGCTCTAGCCTAGTTACTAATCTCAACAATGCTAGTATTCATAAGTACTTGGAACCTCGTATTCAGTGACCTATTAGATACATATAAGCTCGCTTCATAGGCTATTCATAGGTTCCATAGATTTGGTCATTTAAAGTTGAGGTTAAACAATGCACCTGTTTGTAACATTCCTTGTATGATAATGTATGTATAAGACTACAATAATTCCGCATTATATGTGAGGCGGGCTTATATTTAACTACTGAAATGCGTCAGGGTTGAAATATTTGTGAATATAGTTATGATACTCATTTAGGCGAACGCTTCATTACCACTCGTTGATCGAGCGGAAACTATTCTGTCTCATGGTTTATAAAATTTTTGGGACCCGTTATGATCTGTGTGATAAAAAAATGTTAGCGTATAACACTGACGTACTTGAAAATGTATAATATAAAAGTACATGAGAAAGAAAGGTTGCCGTCGTTGCACCCAGTTTGCACAATTCGAAAAATTTTATCAAAGCACCTTCTAAATGACAAATGCGGTGAAAATTTAAAAAAAAAATACTTTTAAACAATGATCTTTTTTTATTGTGTAATTTAAAACGGATGCGATGTGTAAAAGACAAGTGGGGGAAAAAACAATTATTTTAATTTAAACATTAAGTTTTATAAAATGTGATTTTCAAAATAAACAATAATAAATACCTAACTTATTTGTTGTCTAGATATTTTCATTAAACGTAGAGTAAAGTTAACGGTGACTAGCTTTCAGTTATTAATTATATTAGTTTTTATAGCAAACAAGTTTTTATAAATCAAATACATGGTAAAATCATTTAAAATTTGATACGAAAATGTAGATAGGTAGATATTTAATACGGGAATGTATTGTACGATTATATCGACGTATCCAATGAAAAAAACGTTTGCTATTCTTATGTACTTATATACCTGAATATTGATTAGAATTATATATTAAGTTAATTATCGATTTATTACCTAATAATAGATATTATTGTGTGATATGATAATATTTATTGCTTTTTTAGTATTTTTTATTAATTTGGCCAATTTGTAGTATTTATTCTGTCTTCCTAAGACATACATACTTATAATAAGTAAAATATTATTATGAAAAACTTATAACACTTAAAAAAACGAGTAGGTACCTAATGTAAAGGGGAAAATATTTCACCGGTAAATCAACTCCCTATTTATGTCGCAGCCAAATAGGTAGTATAATCCGCTGTATTACATTACGGCTAGCCGGGTTAAAAAAATAGCGCCGTTTTGTAAAGCGGCGGTTCATAGATTATATCATTGCGATACGTTCGTTAATAAGGTGGCTCACGTTTAGCCGAAACGTACTAATATTTAGATTGCAGGTTTACCATAATTATTTACAAAATAAAACTTTAAATAAAATTAATTTTTAATAAGAAAAAGGTAACAGATTTCTTTTCAAGATTTTCGTTACTAACTATGATAATATTTTTTTTATCATAGTTAAAATAGATAGAACTCTGTTCTGGCACTTGCCGGCCGCTACCGCGGCACTGGCACTCGCCCCGTGCACGGGGGTCGCAATTATAGCCAAACCTAACCTGATCGCAACGGCCACATTTTAATGATCATATTTTTTACACCAATACGTAGGATTCCATCGAATATGAGAATCCATAGTCATTTAAGTTTCCGACGCCATCGTGGTTGTAAAAACAACCAGCGCCACGAGTGTTAAAAATGGGAACTAAACATTATCAAACCGACGGTTCGCGATAACAACTCGCTTTATTACATTACGCGTAGCCGTGTTGAACGTATGGCGACGAATACCTACATTCCGACCAATTTCATTCAACCGGATTAAATCCGGCTAATTACAAGACGGCACAGTTTTAAAAAACGGCTAGCCGTTATATAATACCGTGGATTATACGATCTGTCTGCGACATTTATATTATTTGTGACAGTGTGATAGTCAGAAATTGTACAGGTTATTGTAGCATTGACTACTTATATCGTGTTTTTTTTAAGATTGGCAAAGGGCCTGAAGTTGTAAAGAATATTGCTCAATAATTGGAGCTTCCGATTATTAAATTCACAAATGAAAATTATTGCCAAATTAATGATTGTGTGTTCTTGCATTTTATTATAATACTTATTTTTAAAAAGTTGTGCTTGTCTTTGTTCGTGTCAAACTTATTCCAACTGAATGATAGGATAAAGATTTATTAAACCTATTATGCATTATTTTATCATCAATGTGTTTTTCTCATAAACAGGTTGTATTTAACAGTCAATTGAAGAAAGGATCAACTGTTTATTTGAAAACTTAGAACTCATACCATGCAATCATGCTAAAAGCTTTCCTTCATCATGTCGAATAAGTAGATCAAGATTTCTTGAAATTATTAATTGTAAGAACATTTTCTCTGAACACTCCGTTCATTACTTATATGTGTACCTAAATAAAATATACCTAAACTAAAGGACAAGTTTTCCGTCCTAATCTGCAGCTGACATGAAAATCGCAATATATTTCAATCAAACAGAAAATTATGAAGAATGTACTTAGTATCAATTCTGTATTGTTTTTCAGTATATCACTTACCGACCTTGCAAAGGTATTGAGAAAACAATAAAAACTTAACCTAACACGTACATAGTTTTATTTTACAAGTTACCGTACCGATCCTAACTACTTCCTTCCTTCATAGCAAAAATTAGCTTAGGTATTTATAATTAACAAATTATGTAATTACAATTTACCAATTAGGAAACATAGGGGCGTAGAGTGCGAGGGTGGAGTGCAGAGGGGGGTATGGCTCCGGACAGCCCATTTTTTTATACCACTAGGATTTAAAATAGGGTGCGGCAAATTTTGGCTTTCAGGCGGCGAATAGGCGAATATCCACGCTACGCCACTGTGGAAACACGTCAGTGTTCTTTAATTTAAAAAGTTACTCCTTCAGTCCTAACGAGCGAAATCTTTTATCTTATTCTTATTGTAAAAAAAAGCAGAGCTTCTGAATGTGTTGGCCTTAAAAGGAACATGGACAAGACGAAAGTTATATTGAATGTCCATGTTGTGCCGACTCTGGTGAAGGTCAGAAGCTCTGTCTCTGTCTCTCAAAGTTGGCGATGATTATGTTCACCTGGAGCAAAATCCCCGGTTAGGTAAGTCCAACCTAGAGAAAGAGGTCAACACTCGAATTCAACTCGGCTGGGCAGCGTTCGGGAAGCTACGCCAAATCTCTTCGTCCCAAATAGCGCAGTGTCTCAAGACGAAAGTCTATGACCAGTGTGTGTTGCCGGTAATGATTTACGCCTTCGAAATGGAGAGGAGAGTAGTCGCAGAGGTATATATAAAAGGTAGGTATATGGAAGGTATATATAAAAATGGAGCATCATAATTTACGTGAAGTTAAGTAATTATTTTGGGAGCTTTAAAGCGTCTGCATAGCAATACGGCCGCCGGAAAGTGTCTGGGAGTATTCGCGACTGATATTTAAGGATATTGCCAAAAATATACGTAAAAATCAACTTGGAGAAGGGCCTATATTACTTACGTGAGGTAAGTAATATAGGCCCCCGGCAAGGTGGACTGACGACTTGGTAAAGGTCGCTGGAATCCACTGGATGCGGGCGGCATATAACCGGTCGTCGTGGCGATCCTTAGGGGAGACCTATGTCCAGCAGTGGACGTCAAACGGTTGAAATGATGAAGTAATATTTGTATGTACCTTGATTACCTGATACCTGAAAATTGACCCACTAAGCAAGATAGCTGTTAGGCATGCGTTCTTAGTACATACTAGCACTAATCAATAATCCACATTTAGTTCGTCAGAAAATACGTGACGTCTGGCGGCCCTTAATACAATATGCAAATAAAAATGAAGAAATGGCAAAAGCCAAGGAGCCATGCCAAAAAAAATTATCAAAAAAAAAAAAACAATCTACAATAAAAAAATCAAATTGTCAATTTGTCAAATTTCGCAACATGGTGACGCGGGCGAATATTTAGTATTTAGATTCGTGTTTGTTTCAATTTGAACGCTAGTACCGTGTGAATTGTTATGAATAACGATAGTTATAACAATGACGAGCTTAATAGCCAAAATTGAACAACTAATCAAAAGGGAAAAGACGACTCCCGAACGTAAAAAAGACGATTCTAAAAAGTCGTCAAGTGAGATTCTTTCAGAACTATTCAGTGCATTTAACGCGGATCCACCTAAAATCGAAGAAGTCTCTTCTAAGAAGTCTAAGAAAAGTAAAAAGAAACACAAGAAAGAGAAGAAAAAACGCAGCCGGAGTAGTAGCAGTAGTTCGGAAGATAGCGAATACTCCCATAAACGAAAAAAAAGAAAAAAGGCCAAGACTAAAAAGCGTTCTAGAGAGAGCCGGTCACCCTCATACCCTTACCCATTGACGCCTGTTAGAGTTAAACCCGAACAAGATCATGTTAAGGTAAAACAAGAGAAAGAAATAAAATCAGAGGATGTCAAAACCAAAGAAGTAAAGCTTGAAAAAGATGTAAAGAGACTAGTAACTATAAAAATAGAAGACGACTCGTTGTCCCCTCCACACCCCATTCCTTATCCCCATGTCCCCTTACCCCCAGACACAGCAATTAGGACAACTGACCTGAGGCAAAAACTAGATAGCAAAAAATCAGAACAAAATGCAGACAGTGATAAATCGAAGGGCAAAATTCAAATAAAGAATCTTAAATTCAGCACAGTGTTTGAGGAAACAGTGAAAAGGGCTGAAGAAGAAGCTAGGAAGAAAGCAGAGAAGTATGAAGAAGGCGAATACTCAGACTCATCAAATAGTACTGTGAAAGAAATTGTGTACAACTCACACTTTCCTAAAACTTCAGATCCTGGAGGTATACTCAAAAAACAAGCTGAAGAAGAATTGAAACTGTAAGTATTGATCCTTAATAGAAATTGGGTGTAAAATTATCCTCAATTGTTATCTCACTATGGTCTGGTATATAATTCTACAATGATTGTAAATTGGCAACTTAAAAAATATTCAACTACATTATTATTAATTATACTAAATTTATCTTTTATAGAGAGTATGAAGTGAGTAGACTATGTGAAGAAGAAAAAGCTGCTGCAAAAAAAAGCAAAAAGTCTGAAAGTTCATCAAAAACATCACGCAAGGACCGGAGCAAATCACCAAAAAGGTATTTAATGTTAAATTCGACATTCTGTCTCAACTGAAATTCATCGAAATAAGTATCATCAATGTCAACCCAATTACCACTATTGGGTATGGGATATTCAAGGCCTTTAAAGTCAATTGACATTTATCTATTTATCATAACATACAATAGCTTTAAAAGCTAAATCAGCTTGTGTAATACAACATTCCATCTAATAAGTATTTCTGATTTGCAAATAAATCTGGGTGATTTAACATTCGTTTTTAAACTTTTTTCTTTATACAATCTAGCAAGAAACTCTTAATCACCAGGCATTTTACCTTCGTTTAACTTTTTTTATTTCAAACTTCGTATAAATTCATATTTTTAATTTACGATATCCCTATAAACTATATTGTTTTAATAAATAAAAACCCAACATCAAGATATCAAAGTAATATTTGATTTCATAGATCAGGAAGTAAATCCAGGCGCTCGTCATCAGCATCAAAAAAACACCACCACCGTTCAAGTTCTAAAACGCGGCACAGTAGCCGCTCCCGGCACAGGTCGACGTCGAGGTCACGGCGGAGGTCACGCTCACGGTCGAGGCGGAGATCAAGATCAAGGTCACGACATAGAGTGAGGCGCCTCTCGCCTAGACATGGTCCAAGAAGTAGGAGATCCAGGTATGTGAGACTCTATATTGTTACTCGTTGGCAGCAAGTACACCAGTCATCATACCTTTTTTTTTTAAGATTTATACATTATGAGGTTAAGTGGAAAAGTACAGGTGTACAACTAGCTGATATATTATGTTTTATTGTCTTAAGCGATTATGATTAGGCCTATAGTCATTATCAAGAGTATAATTCAATCTGTATATGGGTATCCAAGCTGCAGTCACCTGAACAGCAAGTTAGTTATCATATAACCTGTAAGTCACTGGACTTAGGTCCCCAACACTCTACTAAGGACATGTTTTTATCAGTATTTAACTAACCCTCTTCATTACTAGCTTTCTATACTGTTTTTCATCTTAAAAATTACTAAAGAAGCATTTACTGTTAAAACATAAAAAATATAATACACAGAAAATGTTATACTTAAAATTAATTATTTCACAAGATCTCCAACTGGTGTAAAACTAGCAGACAGTGAGAAGAAGCGTCTGCTAGAAGTAGCACGGAGGAATGCCATCAACATGCTCAAAAATGGTGCGGTGCCGGCCGGAGCCGCTGCCCTGCCGCCCCATACTAGGAACCAAGTGATGGCTGCAATACAGTCTGGAGGTAGTTCATATTTACAAATAATCTAGTTTACTAGAATTAATTATACTATATGACGACATTACGTCAACAATATGGGGTTCATCAATGGGGGCTTGATCATTTTGAAAAGAAAATATTGTTTGATTATTATGAACAAGGTAATACAGAAATGTAAAAAAATATAATAAAATAATCATTTTCACAGGTAAATCGGTTGATGAATTGACAGACTTCTGCAAACATTTATCAAAGAAGGAAGCTCGTGGTGAACTTTCATCTGTTTCATCAAATGATGAGGATATGAGTGAAAATGAAGATACACTTGCTTTCCATCATCCATTTCTTGTAAAAGAGAAGGCACCTATTGTGATGAATATACGGGTAAGTTTTTTTAAGTATACTTTATAGTTTTTTAAATAGGTACAGTGTGAAAGTTCAAAGAAATAAAAAGAAGATAAAAACAATTTAGTTATGTGGAAAAATTTAACGTAACGATAACCTTTGAACAACTTCGAAATGTAATGAATTTTGGTGAAGTAAAAAAGTAGTGACTCCACTGACTATATTATGTTATTATTTTTTAGGGTGGGGCCCCATTACCTATAAAGACAAACCCTCTACCCATAGCCAATAAGGAAGAGTTAAGACTGCAATTCCCCGTATCTTCTGGCTCACAACATAGAGAGAAGGCATCAGAATGGGTGCCCGTCTCACCACCTAAAAAGGATATGGTAAAGGATATTATTTTATTTATTATTATTTCTCTTGAATGTTTCTGACACTATCCCAAATATTTAAATTATGTATTACAAATTACTAATTTATTGTAGATATGATACATGAATTGAGAGTACAATAATTTTACCACTCAGTTCTGTTTTGTCAGTTAGACAGTTTGAAATAATAAGATTTATGTACTATTACATGTCATAACTTTTACAGCAAGTCGCAAAACTGAACTCGAGCAGCACTAAAACAAAATCAAGCACCACTCCTGCTAACACTTGTACTGAAATTGCAAAGTAAGTATATTATACAATGTTTTTTATTATGATAATCATTATTTGTAGAACTCATTAGAGTAGTTGTAGCTGAGTATGAATTCATGGGTTTGACTATATTGTCTCTACCCGTATTGTATAATTATAGTCTTTTGTAGAAGGTAGCTGACTTACTAAATATTTTTGTTGTAGAAAAACTGAGAGACCTACAAGCCCGCCTGCATATATGAAAAGTTTTACGACCGGGAGCCGTAAGTCTCGTCTATTTAAATTTATTTATACAATCATAATAATACCGCTACACTGTAAAGCCGTATTTCCGATATTTATCATACTGATGACATTCAATCAATTAGAAAAATGTACTTTGTTCATTCTATAAAGAACTCTAACCTAACCTTTTCTTATTAATTCTTCCAGAACTGAATTCCGTAACGAGTCTTCCCGCCCTGCCGGCGCCGGGCCCGCAAGCATACCCCCCGGGCGTTGATCCACAGAAAATGGTACATTCTTAATATTATCTTTATTTCTATGTTTTTTTAGAAAATAATAATAAGTGCTATAAGCCTATAACACTGAAGAACATTCTAGTAAAGCCAAACCAAAATATTCGTACTTCTATGTATCTTGATTATTAGTTGAAAAAAAATACAGTCGAATTGATAACCTCCCCCTTTTTGAAGTCGGTTAAAATATATAACTACTTTTTTCGTAGTGAAAATGCAAGACCAACAGTTAGGTGAGTTCGTGCTGGAATCGGACTGTCAATAACCTGCCTGTGGCCTGTAAAGAATACAAAAAATCGTTAAATAATATCAATTCACCACGATAATATCCATAAAAACTAATTTTATTATATTTAATTTAAATTCGCGTAAATGTAAGAAATTAAAAGTGTAATTTTTATTACAGCAAGATGTAGCGACAATCGTGTCCCAGAAGCTGTCTTTAATTCGCAAAGAACAGGAGGAAACTGAATTGTTTACTACACATGGAGTAAGTATCTCTTAAAATTCACAAACTATTATTTGTTAGAGCTAGTGGAATACGTGTGGGTCTAAAATTATATGTGTTATAAATGCTACTGTGCCTAAAATGCCACGGTGTAATAAGGATTGAAGCGCAAACATGGAAAATGTAACAAACGCAATAAATTATAAAGTACTGTTATTTCATTCCCATTGAAGAGTTCTTTTAAAATATTCTTAGTTGCTTTGCTCAGAACTAGATGGCGTGTCTAATACTGTGAATTTATTATAACATTTATTTAATACAAACCCGAAAACTGCAACTATGAACTGATTGTGTGTGATTGTGAAGCCATCTCCATATTTGCTGTTAAAAAATATGAAATCTTTTCTAAAAACTATGAAGGTTAATTAAGTTTATCATTTTCAGTTTGGTTGGTCAGCGGGTGAAAGATCTCTTGGTCAGTTTACCGGTTCAACTGGTGCACAAATATTAACTCCAAGAGAACTTGCTAGCGGAACACAAGCTTGGGCCAAAAAGGTACACTTTCATGCATTAAATATTACATATTCATATTATTATTGCGTTCCAATATGAGTAGATTGAAACTGTTCTTTCATTATCACAAATTACTTTTTACGATAGATTAAAAATAATTAAGTACAGAAAACTTGTAAATATTACCGAGGAAGGTCGTAATATCGTTGCCAAAATCGATAAGTAGCCATAAATACTATGTGTATGGATTAAATTCTTTTAATCTATTTGACGAAAGGAGTTTTATCGTCACTAAATAGTATGACATCATTGTAGGTATTCATATTGATCGTAGTCAATACCTCGCCTATTTATGTTAGCGTATTTTAATACTTCAAATATAAAACAAAAATCCTTTAATGATTTCGTTATTGGATCCTGCAGCCTCTTAGAAAAACGCCAATTCACATCAAACTGGTCTTCTGTACTTATATACTATATCAAAATTGGTATATTACTTGTGATTATGAAAGAAGTTGTAAGGGAAAAACATAAAATATGCATTAAAGTATCAAACGAAACCTAATTATAGCGCTCAGCTGTCCTATTTATTGTGTACTATGTACTGTTTAATTTTGTTCAATGTAGCAAATATATATATTTTAAAACTATTAATACCATTTTGAAATTCCAGTGCTGCAAATGTTTAGTTATACTTGTGAAACCAGATTCCTATTAAAGATGATAACAAATATGGTCAAATATTTTAGATCATTTTAAAAAACCGACTGGAATGCTTATTAATAGTGTAAATTATTAAAAATTATACAATTTTTACCATTACATATATTGCTGAAATTATTAATGACACGGAGTAACAAAAATGGAGTGCAAATGTCCGAATATACATAATATAAGCTTAGGTTTAAACTTTAATTTAGTATCGCCCTCATGAAATAGCAGCGTTACGACTTGATTTCTTCACTGTGAGGTTTGGTTCATAAGAAATCCATTCTATAGGATATTTTACCAGAATTAAAGTACAAATAACCTACCAATAAAGACAGTAGATGAGCAAAGGGTTTCGTTCAATACTTTAATAGTGTGGCAATAACTTTTCTTTCAGCTAATTGCCTCTGCAGTCGGGATCGACGTTCACTGCGCGTTCGGCCGTGTGGTCAGAATTTATAATACATGTTGTATTATTCTTTCTGACCTTTTTCAGTATTACTGTGATGGTTGCAACAACTTATTTTATACTATTATTCATTTATCTCACTCTTACTCGAACAAAACAATATTATAGCACATTATTTACGTGTATCTATTATATTTGTATGAAGCCATTTGGAAACGCTTAATGAAAATTTCTTAACAAAAATGTAGTTTTGTGTCTTGCTTTTTACTAACACTGAAGAAACATACAAAATCTGAATTCAAAGTATGAACTGCCGAATCTACAAGCAAAATATCTTTAATACTGTGTGAACTTTGTGCTAACTCTAATTAGAATCCTTTTATTTCTTATTAAACATATCATACAAAAGTTTTAAAATATTAGGCCTCCAGCAAACCAGCCAAAGCTAAAGAAAATATATTTAAATTCTTGTTAGAATTAGTACATACATACATTTTGCAAGTCATTTCAAAGTCAGCGTATTTTCCCTTGGCTATTATTATACCTTTGGTTTTGCCTCCCACATTTACAATTTAATATTTTGAGTTAGTCCAATTTATATCAAGTACACTAATTCTCACTATACTACCTTATCAACAAACAATACTGCATCTTATATAAGTACCAATATTTAGCACGTAATCTATATTTTATTGAAGCTTAAAACTATAGAATGTAAAGTTTAATACACTGCAATTTTCAACTTGTCCGTTGCTGCAACCATCACGAACCCGTACATTCCTTATTCGTGTAAAGAGGGAACTAGTCAGTTCGCTCGTTACACCGCACTACTCTTCTAACGTAATGGTAATTCTCATGCCAAATTGGCATGTCAATCATCATTACCAAAGATTGCGTACAGATATTCAGTTTTCCCCTTGGTTTTGACTGACTTGTTTGTTTCATGTTGTTTATTATTTATAAACTTAATTAATATTTCTCTAAAATTTTACTATACGTATTTTAATTAATTGAATCATTAATCATTTAAAAAGAAAATGATACATTACTTTTCCATTTTAAATAGTCGCTTGCCTGACAAATACTAGATTTTTTAATGTTTGGTGCATCTTTATTGTAATAATAAAAAAAAGAAAAATTTTAATTAAATATAATTAATTTGATTTCAAATATAATTATAAATATAAAAAGTGTAAGATGTGTGTAGCTCCTAAATGAAAACAACAAACAAACAAATAAAACAAATACCTTATGGGTTCGGGCGCCTTGGAGCTTACACCTAAAAATTAGTTTGCCGGAATAGGTCTATCGGAGGGATTGAACCTTTAATCGTCCGGTGGGAGGCTAACTAAAGAAATCAAACAAGAACTCCCTTTTGTTTCTTTAATTTTAAGCCCGTAGCTTTCAGCAAAATAACAAAGTTACACAAAAAAATATTAATAACTAGTTAAAATTAAAAACTAGTATAAATTATTAACTACAGGAAATTATTAAAGTACAGGAGATTATTGCATCTTGAGTATGATAACTAAATTAGTTAAATTAAATTTAAAATAAACATACCAGGGGGTAGTAAACCAGAAATAAACTAAAATAAAACCATGTGACGTGGTGAGCGTCGGGTGAGCGCTGGATGAGTCCCTCAGCAAAACGACCAAGTTAAGTTCATGGGAGAAGGCCAGAACTTAACACGGGAACAAACAAATGGAAAATATCCTTAGAAGAAACCCTTAGAAGAAACGCCAACAGCGGGCTGTAACAAATTGTATAGATTACATTACGGCAAGGCAAAGTGATCAATCCGAGACGCGGCACTTTAGCATTAAAAAGGTCTTACCGTTTCTTCCTCTTCGAAATACGAAGCAAACTAAATGTTTCGGTACGAGATTCCGACCATAGGCTGTAACAAAATTTGCAGGTTAAGGCACGATGAGGCAAAGTGAAAAATCCGTCAAACGGCACTTTAAAAGTTGATGGATCTCACCGTTTAGTCCTCCTTCCTTCGTCAAACTATGAAATGCGCCATGCGGTCTCCTCACACCAAAGACATCAGGCCAAAACAAATTTATAGGGACGTCATCACGGCACCACTATAAAAACCTAATATATGCCGTACTATGGCATTAAAATTATGCGTAATCCAGGCGAGGATGGCTAAGATTCGCCTTGATAAAAAAAACTTAAAGGCGAAGATTCATTTTTGAATCGTCAACCGGTAGATGCTGGTCGAAGAGTGAGCAGCCGTCCGATCTGTCACTTATGTCAAAACTCGAGAAAAATACCACAGATAAAATAAAAATCAAATTAGTGACGCGAAACAGACTAAATAGGCCGAAGGCATGTAAGGAGCAAAAAGGCTCGTTACATTACATCCCTCCCCAAAAAAAAAAATAAAAGAAAGTAATTTCTTTTATGCCAGAAAAAAACAAAAGAGCATAGCAAAAACCCTTCTTTTTAAAAAAATGGAACTAAACTAACACATTCCTATAACAAAAAACTAATACTATTCTTAAAAGAATACAAACAAACCAAGAGAATAGTTAAGTCACAAACATAACAGACTTACTATAAAATAAAACAATATGAGTGCAGATAAGTCACTAACATAACCGACTTACTACAAAATAAAACAACAAGAACCAACATGAGTGCAGTTAAGTCACTAACATAACCGACTTACTACAAAATAAAACAACAAGAACCAACATGAGTGCAGTTAAGTCACTAACATAACTGAACCATAGCACAACTTGAACCAACATGAGTGCAGTTAGGCACCTTCGCCACTGACTAACTAGTTACATCCAAGAGATACCACAAGTACAGTTAAGCGCAACTGTCGCTGACAAAAATGAAAAACTATTCATACCAATTTGAGTACGGTTAGGCACCATCGCCACCGTCTAGCAAGAAACAAGGTTAAATAATTTCTTCTACAGTTAGGCGCAATAGCCGCTGCTTTACAAGAATAACCAACAAAAAATGTCCATATGAGTACAGTTAGGCAAAATAGCCGCTGCTTTACAAGAATAACAACAAAAAATGTCCATATGAGTACAGTTAGGCACCCTCGCCACTGACTAGCTGGAACAAAGGTATAACCGTGAAACACAGTTTAAAATCTCTACATCAACAAGGATGTAGGAAAATATAAAGGAAGAATGTTGTGATCGGCTCAACACCACCAATCTCCCGAGCACAAACATCTCCAAAACCAAACGCATATTGTGATCGGCTCAACACCACCGATCTCCCGAGCACAATAGCAAAAAAACTGCATCCTGTGAGCGGAACAACCTTCCGGGCACAGGTAGCAAAAACAAACGCATACTGTGATCGGAACAACTCCACCGACCTTCCGGGCACAGTAGCAAAAACAAATGCATATTGTGATCGGAACAACTCCACCGACTTTCCGGGCACAATAGCAAAAACTACGAAATCGAGGAAAAAGTTAGACCGAGATCCGTAAAACAAATATATGGAAATATCTACAAATGAGAACAAAAACTCAAGTATCCAAATCCATACAAACAAACTAAGGTTTTGCATCCTAACACAGAAAACAAGGCTGGCTAGGAGCAAATCCTAGACACCAAAAGACAATACTTAAAGTGTATAAAAACAAGTATATATACAGATCTTGCGTACAAGCATGAATAGTAATTGTATACAAGATTATATAAAAAAACAAATAAAATATAAGATCTTTTGATATGAATAATATAAATGAGTGCGGGAGAAGTTATAGCCTATAATTGTCCTAAGTTATATTTTAGAAAGGTAAGAAATGAATTCAACAAATTCATATGAGTTTGCCTATCATACTTCCCATTCAAGAGCTCCATAAACCAATCATTCATCCTATCATACTTCACGCTATTATAAGAGCTCCTCAAACAAATTATCAAACTCAAGACTAACGCTTGGAACCAAAAATTAAAATTTAATTATATCTTTAACATGATAACGGCCAGTTGTACCCTTACTAAGATCTTTTAGAATATAAACGTTATTAGAAATCTTTTCAATAATTTTACATTTAATAAACTTAGGAGCAAGTTTTGCCGAAAAATAAGTAGGTGCATGAGATTGAACAAAACTCCTTCTCCACACTTCATCACCCACATCAAAAGAAATGACTCTCCGACCTTTATTATAATAGCAAGCATTACGCTGGTAAGCTTTTAACAAATGAGATTGAACTTTAACAAAAATATCACTAAGTGAATTAAGAGAATCAGCATAGTGAGTTCTATTGGAAACCTCCAGTTCACTCAAATTATCAATAGAATTACTCAAACGATGTAAAGAAGCATCAAAAATAAGTTCCCTTCCAAACATTAAAAAGTTAGGTGTGAAATCTGTAGCAAGATTAACACTATTATTTAAAGCTAATTGAACATGAGGTAAATATTTAGACCATGTTCTATGATCTTCATTAACATAACAAGATATACAAGTTTCAATAGTTTTGTTATATCTCTCAACAGGATTATTCTGAGGAGTATACAAAGTATTAAAGAATATTTTAGTAATATTATAACTTTTCAGAAATTCTAAAAAGTGTTTTGAAGTAAATTGTGTACCATTATCACAAACAATTATCTTAGGACAACCAAATTTAAGAAATATTTCTTTTTCAAAAAGTTTATTAATTACTCTAGTAGTAGCATTTATCATGGGAAAAATCCAGCAGTATTTAGTGAAAACATCAACAACTGAAAGAATATATTTATGACCTGAATAAGTTTTAGGTAATATACCTATAATATCTACTGAAAGCATTAGCATGGGTCGATCAACTTTTTTAGGGTTAACCATAATACCAAAAGGAGGATGAGTGGTATGTTTATAAGCTTTACAAGTATCACAAGCTAGAATATATTGTTGAACATCATTAAACATGCCTTTCCAAAAATAATGTTGTTTTAATTTATTTAAAGTTTTATGAATACCAAGATGACCAGAATTAACATCATCATGATTTGAACGAATTGTATCTATAATATGCTCTTTAGGAATAACTATTTTCCAATTAAGACGACTATTAGGGTCAAACTTACTTTTACAAAATTTATATAAAGTTTTATTTTCTACTCTAAAGTTTTTATATCTGCAAGGAGATTTCTGACATTTAATAAATAGTTTTTTATACCAAGGGTCATAAATATCATCATCAGGTAATACTAAATTAATTTGAGAGGTTTCTATAGCGTTAACTTCAATACGAGACAAAGCATCTGGGACTAAATGTAAAGATCCTTTTTTATGAACTATATCAAAAGTAAATTGAGAAATTCTAGCAGCCCAACGTGCTAAACGACCACTAGGGTTACTTAGACCTAAAAGCCACTTTAAACTAGCATGATCAGTTATTACGGTAAACTTCATTCCTTCAACATAAGGTCTGAAATGTTCTATTGAAACTAAAATAGCAAGTAACTCACGTTCTGTGGTACTATAATTACGTTCACATTTATTGAGTGATCTAGAATAGAACGCAATAGGATGTTGATCTCCATTATCATCCTCTTGACTCAAAACACTACCGATGCCAACCGAACTGGCATCACAATGCAAAAAGAAAGGTTTTTCAAAATTAGGACATTGCAAGACAGGAGCAGTAGTTAATGATAGTTTCAGCTCAGCAAATGCATTCTCAGCATCATCATTCCAACAAAGTAATTTTCTAGAGTTTTTACTACCAGCTGTTAATTTAGTTAAGGGAGAAGCAATATCAGCAAATTTACAAATGAATCTACGGTAATATGAGCATAAACCAAGAAAGCTACGAAGTTGTTTAACGGTTTCAGGACGAGGAAAATTTTTAATGGTGTCTAATTTAGAAGGATCAGTATGCAAGCCATTACTGTCAACTATATAACCAAGATAACGAAGTCTATCTTTACAAAAATTACACTTTTTTAAATTAACAGTCAATCCAGCATCTTTTAGAATTTTATAAATTTTATGTAAGTAATCTATATGTGTATTAAAATCCGAATTTACACAAATTAAGTCATCCAAATAACAGAACACCGTATTATCAAATTCAGGACCAAAAAGTTTATCTACAAGTCTCTGCAACTCAGCCGGTGCATTAGTGAGACCGAATGGCATGCGAACAAATTCAAAAAGTCCTTTTCCCGGAACAACAAAAGCAGTCTTCTCTCGAGAAGATTCTTCTAGAGCGATTTGTAAAAATGCTTTAGAAAGGTCAATGGTACTAATATATTTAGCTCCCCCAAGGTTATCTAATATCCTAGAGGTATAAGGAAGAGGGTAAGAATCCTTTACAGTGACTGAATTTAAACGTCTTGAATCTAAACATAATCTAGTACTGCCATCCTTCTTTTCCACCGCTAAGACAGGTGAACACCAAGGTGATTTAGAAGGTTGAATGATACCCTCCTTCAATAAAACTTCCACTTCATCAAAAAGTTCTTTCTGCTTTGCAGGACTTAAAGGCCAATATCTTTGTTTGAAAGGTTCACTAGTGACATTAATTTTATGTTTAACAAGATGAGTAAGACCTAAGCCTTTCTTTTCATAAGAAATATTTTCAAAAAGTGAAATAGTATCTTTTAATTTTTGTTTCTCAGAAGGAGCAAGTTCACTAACAGAAGTAACAGTACAAACTTGAGCTTTATTGCTTTGAACATAAGTTATATTTTTCCATAAGTCTTTAGCTAAATCAAAAGTTAACCAAAAATCAAAACCCAAAATAAAATCAGGCTGAAAAGAAGGTATAATTAAAAAGTTAATATTTCTTGTTAAATCATCACAAGTAATAGGCAATTCCATAGTACCAATAATTCTTTGTGAAGAACCATCAGCTGTATAAGCAGCACCAGAATTAGAATTAATTTTATAACCTAAATGTAAAAACTTTTTATGCATATTAGAACCTAAAACACATCTATTAGAACCACTATCTAACAAACCGGAAAAAGTATGTTTACCTACAGAAAACTTTATAAATGGTCTAGTATCACTATGTTTAACAAATAGAACAGGAGCTGATTTATAAATTTTGAAAAATGTTTTTAAATAATCTAACCAACCTGCAAAGTCTTGGTTACGAGTAACATCATCAGGTTTGTGACATTTAGTAAAAGTTTTGTTCATCGAGGTACTCGCAGTTACATCAATAACAGGGGCTCGATGAAACCTAATCAGTTTTTTGACTCCTTAGAGTTCTTATTATCTAAATTACAAACATCACAACTTTTTGACGTGACTCCAACCTTTTGACACTTGAAACAAATGACTCCAGGAATTGACGTACACTGTCTAAAATGGTGTCCAGATTTCTTACATTTTAAACAAATTGAATCAGTTGAAACTGCATTAAACTTGGTTGTAAGTTTGTCAGTCTTAAGATCCTTAGAGGATTTCCTATTGACAAAAACCTCAAGTTCTTTAGCCAATTCAAGGAACTGATCTACTGAGTCAATACGTTTACCAAAAATAAATGGTGTATAAATAGACAACATATTGTGTTTGATAATACTAATTAAAACCGCTTCAAATGGTGGGGAAGAAAGACGACTAGCCATGTCCACAATTTCTGTAATAAAGTCTGGCAGAGATTCAGAATACTTCTGTTTCCTTGTACGGAGGTCATTCTCCAAAAAGTAATCAAAGTCCGGCCTGTCAAAACGTTTAAGTAAAGCAAGTTTAAGCTCATGCCATGATGGAATGCGAATACGTACTGTGCGAAACCATTTAAGAGCAATACCGCTAAGCAAGTCTGTAAAAGAACCAACCAATAACATTTCATCAAAATTTTTGTATAAAAAGTATTCTTCAACTTTAGTTATAAATTCTCTAACGCAAGAACTCCCATCGAATATAATTTTACTTCTTTTTAAGTCAGGCAACTTAATTGCAGAAGGCAAATTCTTTTTAATATGATCATTAACCAAAGCATTTCTCGAATTAAATGAAGGCAAAGCATGTACCGCAAAAGCTGAAGAAGAATGTGCAAACTTGTCATTCTGATCAAAAGAATGATGTACTTCTGTCAAATTAATCATGTCAGGAACATGTGCACTGGCATCAGGAATAGCGCAAGCACCATCAGATTCTAAATTATTTTCAGCAGCTGGAGGCGGAGAAAGCTGAAGTTCCTTATCCATGATGAATGAACAAAAAGTTGAGCAAAAAGCAAAGTTCAAAAGTTATAAAATATTTAAGGTTAAGTTGAAATAATATTAAAGTTGATAAGTTATTTTTATGAAAATATCAAAGTGTTTGGCAATGAGAAGATGCAATAATATCTTACAATATAAGTTTGAGCACAATAATCATTGATAACTAAGTTAAACTTAAGTTCACAATATAATTAAATATAACAAACAATAGTACACAATATTGTCAAAGAAAAATATTGTCTACACAAAATTAACAAAAGAGTTAGAGTATATTATGTTGTTTACAACAATAGTATTAAAATTTGTAAAGTTCAAACAAAACAATGTGTTTTATAAATAACACTAGGTATTCAATTATAAGAATTGAATAAAATAGAATATAAGATGCAATAATAACCATAACAAGATAGAAAGCTACTCCAATGTCCCTGTTTATGGCGACAATTGTAATAATAAAAAAAAAGAAAAATTTTAATTAAATATAATTAATTTGATTTCAAATATAATTATAAATATAAAAAGTGTAAGATGTGTGTAGCTCCTAAATGAAAACAACAAACAAACAAATAAAACAAATACCTTATGGGTTCGGGCGCCTTGGAGCTTACACCTAAAAATTAGTTTGCCGGAATAGGTCTATCGGAGGGATTGAACCTTTAATCGTCCGGTGGGAGGCTAACTAAAGAAATCAAACAAGAACTCCCTTTTGTTTCTTTAATTTTAAGCCCGTAGCTTTCAGCAAAATAACAAAGTTACACAAAAAAATATTAATAACTAGTTAAAATTAAAAACTAGTATAAATTATTAACTACAGGAAATTATTAAAGTACAGGAGATTATTGCATCTTGAGTATGATAACTAAATTAGTTAAATTAAATTTAAAATAAACATACCAGGGGGTAGTAAACCAGAAATAAACTAAAATAAAACCATGTGACGTGGTGAGCGTCGGGTGAGCGCTGGATGAGTCCCTCAGCAAAACGACCAAGTTAAGTTCATGGGAGAAGGCCAGAACTTAACACGGGAACAAACAAATGGAAAATATCCTTAGAAGAAACCCTTAGAAGAAACGCCAACAGCGGGCTGTAACAAATTGTATAGATTACATTACGGCAAGGCAAAGTGATCAATCCGAGACGCGGCACTTTAGCATTAAAAAGGTCTTACCGTTTCTTCCTCTTCGAAATACGAAGCAAACTAAATGTTTCGGTACGAGATTCCGACCATAGGCTGTAACAAAATTTGCAGGTTAAGGCACGATGAGGCAAAGTGAAAAATCCGTCAAACGGCACTTTAAAAGTTGATGGATCTCACCGTTTAGTCCTCCTTCCTTCGTCAAACTATGAAATGCGCCATGCGGTCTCCTCACACCAAAGACATCAGGCCAAAACAAATTTATAGGGACGTCATCACGGCACCACTATAAAAACCTAATATATGCCGTACTATGGCATTAAAATTATGCGTAATCCAGGCGAGGATGGCTAAGATTCGCCTTGATAAAAAAAACTTAAAGGCGAAGATTCATTTTTGAATCGTCAACCGGTAGATGCTGGTCGAAGAGTGAGCAGCCGTCCGATCTGTCACTTATGTCAAAACTCGAGAAAAATACCACAGATAAAATAAAAATCAAATTAGTGACGCGAAACAGACTAAATAGGCCGAAGGCATGTAAGGAGCAAAAAGGCTCGTTACATTATGTACCTTGACAAAAAATCTATTGTTACAAAAGACATTAAAACTAATTTATTATTTTAGTCAGTCTCCCAATTAATTTTATGGTCCATGGTTTCTTTGAGCTATCTTCCAGTGTTTTAAAATATGTATAGGGGCGATCTAAAAATTGTGCAAAGCTATGTGCGAAGCTTTGCACAACCTTCTATCTAAGAAGATGCCCATTCTTCAGTCGGAATATGTACTATTTTTTTAGTTAAATT
The DNA here is from genome assembly GCA_905163465.1 of Craniophora ligustri. NCBI lineage: Eukaryota > Metazoa > Arthropoda > Insecta > Lepidoptera > Noctuidae > Craniophora > Craniophora ligustri. The sequence continues at coordinate 4,072,372 of LR990963.1, forward strand.
GTTCTCTTAACTGTCTTATGCTATTATAAGACAATTTTCGATAAACGCATGTATGGGATTTTAATCGTAATGATTAACATTACAATTAAAATCGTGCCTTTGATGGCTCAAAGAAAAATATGGCAGAAATGGGGAATTCATGAATATTTGTTACAGCTTTTAAGTGATAAGGAGATGCGTGCACTTCGATGTCTCCGATGATAGGTGCTAACCTTACAATGTATTAAAAGAGGTAAGTATAATACGGGAAAAGGGTGGAATGTTACTCAAAGAAATATGACCTTTATTTGTTGTAAATACTGAATGAAACAATATCAAAATCTATTTGTCATTTCAGACTTAAGATTATGGTGAAATTGTGAAATAATTGTGTTTTAAATACTCCTAATTTTTATTCTAAATTACTTACGATGATTTATGAATTTCTACTTCCAGACCATACAATTTTTCCTTACGAAGATAACTTTTGTAGCTTTGAAATTTTTTTACAGATAAAAATATCCCCTACTATAATTTGCTTCCCTATTATTACTTACGTAACAAAAGTTGATAACACCATTACCAATACATTCTCTAAATTGTTTTTGTATGTATAGGATCAACTCGTACGTGCCGCGCCTGTTGAAGGAGGCATGGGCATGCACTTGCTCCAGAAAATGGGCTGGACACCCGGCCAAGGATTGGGTAAGGAAGGCACTGGAACACTTCAGCCTTTACTCCTTGAAGTCAAGTTGGACACTAGAGGTCTGCAGGCCAAAGAAGAGGTCAGTAGCAGTAGACGCAGTAGAGGTGTAAGTAATCGCAACTTTTTATTTTATGTTTTTTAAATTTTCATTAGGAATAATATTATAAGGGCAACTTATAATAGCCATCTGATATAAAAATAAACGAAGAAAGGGTTTTAATTATCATCATCATCAACTCATTAACGTCCCACTGCTGGGCACGGGTCTCCTCTCATTTGTCTTTATAGTCCACCACAGCCTACTGCGGGTTGGCAGACTTCACATGCCATCGAGACAAAGCTCTCAAGCAAGCAGGTTTCCTCACGATATTTTCCTTCACCGTTTGAGCATGTGATAATTTTATTTACCAAATGATGAATTCGTGATAGAATTTGCTAGAATTTGCTTTCTTTCACATTATTCACTTACTACACTTACTACTTTACACTTAAAGAATCTCTGTTAAGTCAGTCTTGGTAAGAATTCATGACCTCTTATATTTATTGCCATGAAATATCCCCATAACCATTCTTATTTAAGACTGGAAAATAAACTACCATCTATATTTGCATTCGTTTTTATTCACTATGTGACCGCAATCCGTTCGCAACCATCCTTTTTACTTTTTTTCTTTTGACTTCATCTCACCAAACCTATAGTGCTACGCCACTACCACGCCCTTATAACATCATCATCATCATCCCTTTTTATTTTACACAAAGAACACAAGTTACCTCCCAGGCTTATTTATTCCTTAAACTTTTAAAACAACCACAGATCACATTAATGGAACTTTTTACAGATAAAACCACAGCGAACAGGACGCATTCGTGGCCCCGCGCCGCTCGTCGCCGGTGGCAAGCACCCTGTATCCTTACTAGGCGAATACTGTTCTAAACAAAAACTAGGACCACCAGAATATAACCTGTGTTTTGAATGTGGTCCAGATCACAAAAAGAACTTCCTGTTCAAGGTCTGCGTACGTTGATATTTTGATTTATTTTGTATTATTTAAGTTAATTTATATGAATGTCTAATATTAATTGTTAAGTTAAGTATTAATTGTTAAGTGTGACCAACATAAAATGGCAAATTATTTTACGTTGGTCGTATCTTTAAAGAAATTTACGATAACTGGGCCGCAGACGTGAGATCTCCATTTACTTATTATTCCGTGGTCATTATACAACCGAGAAATCGTTCTTTTTTAATAAATTTTCAAACATTGAATACTGGTCGCCATTTTTGGTGAGCACTAGATGTTGTCACAAACCACGACCAGTATGATTTACTTTGTTTATAGTCCTTATCTAATCTGTATTTGAAGCAAAACATGCGGTCATGAATGCATATATTTTTGATATTCGTTGATAATCCGATTGTGTTTTGAAGTATCTACACATACAGTCAATTGTTATTATCTCACCAAAACGCAGGAATTTCACTAGCGAGTTGCTAAATATCTATTGAAAAAGTAATTAAATAAGATGATTTTGTCTTAAGTATGGTAAAAAAAACGATTAAAATAACGAAAAAGTCAATGAAATTTAAACTTAATTCACATTATTACAAAATATTTCCAGACTTCATTAGAAGGCACATAATTATGTATCGTGAGGGATACATACATACATAATCATGTAAGGGAGACAAATGATATTGACTAAATAAAAATTGGCTATGCCTAGCCTTTTTTTACGCTACATTTTGTTTAATAAGATCTATAATTACTGATAAGATAAGATCTATAATATATTTGACGACCCAATTAGTCCAGCGGTAGTTAACACTGCCTTCTGTGCTAGGGGTCCCGGGTTTTCGAATCCCGGCAGGGACTAATGTGAATTTAGTGTAGAGCATAAATATTTGTATCCGAGTCATGGATATGGTCATGGAAAAGGAATATGTATTTACAAAAAAAAGTATATAATAATATGTGTAGTATATCAACCTACAAGTATCCGTTACACAAGCCTCGTTGCTTAGCTCGGAACTAGCCATCTAGTTATGCTGTGTCATAATGTACAGAAATATTTATTTATTTATTTAATTAATTAATTTCTACATATTTCAGGTAAAAGTAGCAGGGACTGAGTACCAGCCTGCAGTAGCCAGTGCTAATAAAAAGCAAGCAAAAGCCGACGCAGCGCAACTCGCTCTACAAAAACTAGGCATAGTGACGTAACATACAGTGTAGATATATACGTATACGAAAAATTTACACTTCTCAATTGTTATACTTGATTAGTACATTTATTGTAATAAGTTTTTTAGAATACATGTTTTTAGTTTTAAGTGGTTTATTTTTATCCAATAGAGTATCCCAACTCTGTGTGTCTGTGTGCGTTAGTTTTTCCGGGTGTGTGTAATAAACCAAATCACCCATATATTTATTAAGTTAGAGGACATCGCTCGCAGCAATGGCAAAAAGTAAGTTTAATTAGTATCTAGAGCATTATGCCCCAAGAAGGGGGCTTGTATCTGGGAATCAATCTAAGAGTAAGCTGCGCCCGCCGAGGCCAGTCTATGGATGGATGACCATTTTTAACACGTGACCCCTTCGTACATTCCAAGGCACGTAAAACTGTTGTCTTAGTTATCATACGACAGCTATAATTATCGTTTGTAATAGTCTCGAGAATCCGTAATCTGACAATGGGCGTATCTAGATCCTGGGGTGGGCACTGTCCATTTCTAATCGGAGGCCCAACATCTTGGGGTGGGCCCATGCTGACGACCAGTTTTCCTTGAAATATCGTTATTGGTGTGTTATAGATTGGAGCCTCATCTGGGTAGACTGCAAGATGATCTTAACATAATTTGGAAAACTTACAAGACGATAGGTGTTTTTTTTTGTACCACAAGTATGGCAAAGCAAGGTAGCGTAGACATTTGCAACACCAGACATGTCGTTCACGCGTTGCCGATCTATTAAAAACCATTTTATTATGTTTAGGGTGTTTTTATGTTTATTTTAGGTTTAGGGGAGTTAGTAAACCAACAGCAAACGGAATTTCCATTTTATCAGAATAGTTACTACTGTCAACGCCGTTACGACAGCGCCGAGGGTGTTCGAGGGGAGTGCAAGAAGCGCGGGGGTCCTTCCCTTTCCAACGGCCGTAAGCTACCACCGCGCCCCAAAGGTCACTCGCCGATAGCTCGCGAACCGATCGCCACCAAACCAAATTGTACCCATATTTATATTTTTAATACACAATTTATCTATCGAGTGAGTCGCCTATTTTTTTTGTGTTCCCATCGTGAACATAGTGGCGAACGTGTAAAAATTAAAATTAAGCCCTTAAAACGGACGAATTCCGATACCGCCGCGTAGCTCGGTCCAAAGGTCGTCGTAGCGTATCGTACACGCATTTGAATTTTGCAACGTATCTACTACGGACTACGAGAACCAGAAAGATAATAAATCGGCTACGAGCATCCCGATTACACCAAAGAAGCGGTCCAGAATTCTTCCCGAGTGGTGGAGACACTACTGTTGCAGCCATCGCGAACCGGCCAAGCTGAGGTCCAGCGGAATCCACGCGCCACAGCAGCAGTTTTGCCAGCCAACAGTGAGCCCGTTCCTTTATTTACCCCTTCGTGTCCTACTATTCCAAGGTTTTATTTGTGTGAACAGGGAAACAAGAAATCTAATTCAATTTTGTTGCCTTACCCTACCTACCTATTTAGGGTAACATCTTGTTAATTTCTTGTCTATCCTATCCCCTTTCGCATATAAAACTGATAATTTAAGCTATTTCGCCTTTTCATCTATTTCGTGCTACTTAATCTTATCATTTGCATTTATTGCGCCTATTTTACGACTTGAAAGTCTTAACTAGCATTTAATTATTTAGTACCCACTATTTAATGGCTGAACCTATTTCTTAAAACGTAAGCATTCGTTAAAATAAACATTCTTCTACAGTTAAAGAAAAAATATGTACATACCTACGCAATAATATAAGCTTGACTTTCAATTAAAGCACAGTCACTTCTTGCTATCCACTATTTAGCTATTGCACACAAAAATTTGTTATCACTGAATAACTAATGCATAACTCGCTAAACACCACATCGCGTTAATTAGCTATTATTTTGCATTAGTTAACTAAATTTATCATCGTCCTTGCTTTCCGTTATTATTCATACGTAGATAACTACAAGACATTCCAACAATCTATTCCAGCTACCGCACGGCGGTCGCTTAAGACTATCATCGCATCCCGTGTCGCTGCCAGCACTGTTGGCTCACGTCGCGGTGCAGGGCCGCGGCGACGGACGGCGAGCATCCCGCCGCACATCAGCTGACTTGAACCGGTTCTCATCACAGCGGCTACGAAGTGAGGAGCGTATCGTATGCAATTATTATTTATTTAGTTAGCACAATACATTGCTGATTGTTTTGATAGTTTGCGCGTCAACTTAGCGAGTATGGAGACTACGTATAAAACACTTAATTTAAAACGCGCGTCAATTAAAGGCCGTGTTACTAAATTTAATAACCAATTAGAGGAATTTAAAGTAAAAAAACTAACTCCTACGGAAGTTGACGTACTATCACAACGATTGGTTAAAATTGAAGCTTTGTTTGGCGAGTTCGATAGCGTGCAGAATCAGATTGAAGCATTGGATGCAGATGACTTAAGCTTAGAGTTAGATACCAGGGAAGTTATCGAACAGGCTTTCCACAATTCAATCGCAAAGGCTCGGGAAGTTATTTCCGCAAACACTACGACTAAAAAATCGTCGCTTGAGCGCAGCAGTATTTTCACAGCTGATGAAGATGATCACGAAGTCATTGGCTTTCGTTTACCAGTTATTAAAATAAATAAGTTTGATGGCACATTCAACAAATGGTTGGAATTTCGTGACACTTTCAGTTCTCTCATACACAATAATACAAAAATAAAAAACATACACAAATTCCATTATTTAAATTCGTATTTAGAGGGTGAAGCCGCTCGTGTGATTTGTAATTTGGAAGTTTGCGATAATAACTATTCCGAGGCATGGTGTCTTCTTTGCGAGCGTTATAATAATGTTCGTCAATTAATTAATAACCATTTGAAGTCACTGTTTAATATTGAGCCGTTGCGTGAGTCGGACAAGTCGTTAAGATTTCTTGTAGACCACGTCACAAAAAACCTACGTGCTTTACACACGTTAAAGCAGCCAACTGATCATTGGGATACCCTGATCATATACATGGTCTCAGCGAAATTAGATAGCAATACGCGCGTGAAATGGGAGGAGTATATCCAGGCTAATGTTAGTGCTTCGGATATGCCTAGCTTAGACGATTTTATGACTTTTGTAAAAGGCCGCGCTGAAGTTCTGGAGTCTTTTTACCGCAGTAAACAAGACAAATGTCCAAAGTCGAATCCCATTTACAATCAAGGCACTAAACAAAATCCTAGTTCTCACACGAAGGCATTCGTTAGCTCTGAGCAGGGTGACTCATTATCAACCACGTCTTACAGGTGTGTCTTTTGTAAGCAGGGTCATCGGAATTATGAGTGCTCGCTATTTCAATCGAAATCTATTGAAGATAGACTTTCATTAGTGTCTGATCTAAAATTATGTACTAACTGTTTGCGTAAAGGTCATAATACGCGTGCATGCAAGCTTCCAGGTACGTGCAAAATATGCAAAAAGCGTCATAATACCTTTTTACACAAACCTACAGATTCTAATACCAACGTTTCAGTCACTAATGTTGCAATTTCTCAGCCAGTTTCGATGTCAGCTGTTACTGCTTCTGAGACACTGTTGTGCACAGCTTTAGTTGATATTTTGAATCCCAATACAAATGCTTGCATTACTACTAAGGCTCTTTTAGACAACGGTAGTCAGTCCAGCTTCATTACGGAGGCTCTTAAACAAAAATTAAAATTAACTTCTTCCACGTCTGATGTCAAGAATGTTGTCGGCATATGCAACACTATTGTCAAGCTTAATGCTGAACGTTGCAATGTTCGAATCAAATCTAAGGTAGGTTCTTTCAGCGTGATGACTTCATGTTTAGTCATACCCCAAATATCAGGTAAGATACCCAAGTCTTTTGTGAACATTACACATCTTAACTTGAAGTCTTTTGTACTCGCAGACCCCAGCTTTTATGAGCCATCTGACATAGAACTGCTCATCGGTGCTGACCTATTCTGGTCTATCATTGGAACCAAGCAGCACTCGTTAGGCAGAGGAAATCCTATGCTACACGATTCCAAATTAGGATGGCTCATCGCAGGTCCCATGCACTATATACAAAATGACAATTTTAATTTAAACTCTCAAATTAAATGTAATTTGGTGAGCATTGAAGACACTAATAATTTAACTGAGCTTCACAATGATTTGAAGAGATTTTGGGAGCTTGAAAGCTTGCCACAAAAACCCCTTCGTACAAAACAAGAAAAGGCTTGCGAACAACATTTTTTGCAGCACACAACACGCACTGAAGCAGGTCGTTTTTGTGTCAAGCTGCCACTAATTGACGAACCAGACTGTCTAGGCAATTCCTATTTTATGGCCAGGCGGCGATTTATAAACCTGGAACGTCGCTTTCGCAAGCAACCGGAGCTTAAGTCCGCCTATGTAGACTTCATCGAGGAGTATCGCAAACTAGGACATCTAGCAACATCGGAGGTAGACCGACCTGAGCTCGCCTATTTTGTTCCGCATCATCCTGTCATTCGCGAAAACAGCGAGTCAACACGTCTTCGCGTAGTTTTTGACGCATCAGCACGCACCTCATCTGGTTTGTCTATAAACGACATTCAAATGATAGGCCCTACAGTTCAAGACTCTCTATTCAATATCCTTATCCGGTTCCGGCAATATCGTTATGTATTGTCGGCGGATATTGAGAAAATGTACCGGCAGGTTTTAATAGATGAGTCTGACCGAAACCTACAGCTGATTTTATGGCGTGATGCGGAAGACAAACCATTACAAACACTCAGGCTTAATACGGTAACCTACGGATTTGCTAGCGCTAGCTTCCTTGCCACCAGGTGTCTCTGGCAAGTAGGTGAGGAAAATGACGATGACGTGATAAAAACGGTCATACAGGGAGACATATGTGTTGATGACTTGCTTACTTCTAGTGACGATGAAAATCAATTACGTTTTATACAGAAATCAACACATGTATCTCTTTCTAAGGCTGGTTTTAATCTACGTAAGTACCGATCCAACTTACCTTCTTTACTGCCCTCAGACGCTGTCCAGTCATCCGGCAACTTAACGTTGAGTCAATCAACCAATACGCTAGGCCTAGACTGGATTCCTTCTTCTGACAGTATTTCTTTTCCTATTTCAGTGGATCAGTGTGAAGTCGTCACTAAACGAACTATACTTTCTTCTACTTTCAAGATCTTCGATCCCTTGGGTCTCCTATCCTTGTCCACTATCGTTTCCAAAATTTTAATTCAGACCTTATGGTCCCTCAAACTGGACTGGGATGACCCTGCTCCAAAGGAAATTGTTGACGTTTGGAAACCTTTTGTTGAAGGACTTAAATCCCTTTCTTCACTACATACACCTAGATGGGTATCAATAACACACCCAACTTTTATAGAAATCCATTGTTTTTGCGATGCTTCGCAACGCGCCTATGGTGCATGCATGTATCTTCGCTCTATAAATAAAGAAGGACAAGTACATGTGCAACTTTTATGTGCTAAGTCTCGCGTTGCCCCAGCTTCCAGCCCTATCACAATACCTCGTCTCGAGCTCTCAGGTGCCCTTCTTGCAGCTGAAATGAGCTCATCTGTGACTCAAGCTTTGCGACGCGACATATCACGTCACGTCTTTTGGACTGATTCAAGCGTAGTACTCAGTTGGTTGCGAAATGGTTCGTCTAATTTGAAGGTGTTCGTTGCCAACAGAGTGGCCGCCATCAGAGAGTTGACTGACACTAACTCATGGCACCACGTTCCTACAGAACACAACCCAGCTGACCTACTGTCCCGTGGCGTGAAACCACAACAAGTCGCTTCGTGCGATTTATGGTGGCATGGACCTAGGTTTCTGCGGTTGCCCGAGCCCGAATGGCCTACTATGCAGTCACAGACTTTTATTGAGACGAAGAACTTGCCAGAAACTAAAGCACATTCTATTACTGTTGCTAACATTAATCAATCAACTATAAATTTTAATAATTATTCTAAATTAAAACGATTACAACATATTTTAGCCTATGTACACAGATTTATAAATAATTGTAAAAAATCTAAAATTAAAACCACAGGTTCCTTAACTATTGCCGAGCTACATAAGGCTCTTAATTCATTAATTTATATTTCCCAACTAGAGTCATTCCCCAAAGAATATGGTATATTATTAAAAGGAAATTCCCTAAGCCCTAAGTCGTACATTTCTGCACTTAATCCCTTTTTACACGACGGAATTATAAGAGTAGGTGGTCGAATTCAAGCATCTGAATATAGTTTCGACATGAAACATCCCATGTTGTTAAGCCCTAAACACCATTTGACCAAACTTTTATTCCAGCAGGAACACCTACGGCTTCTACACCTGGGTCCCCAAGCCTTACTAGCCTCCATTAGAACGCGTTTCTGGCCTATTGGTGGAAGAAACCTAGCCAGGCGTACCGTGCACAATTGCACCGTATGTAGGCGTTTCAAGGGCCAGTCCATGAAAAATAGAATGGGCAACCTACCTGCTCAGAGACTAATGCCCGACTTTCCTTTTATTACAGTAGGGACTGATTTCGCTGGACCATTTATGATCACGGATCGCAAGGGTCGTGGTTGTAAAATCACAAAATGCTATCTATGTATTTTTATATGTTTTAGATATAAGTGCATCCATTTAGAGGCAGTCAGTGAGCTGTCAAAGGACGCTTTTATTTTATCTCTAAAACGTTTTGTGTCGCGGAGAGGACTACCAAAGCAGATATTCTGCGACAATGGTGGAAACTTTGTTGCTGCTTCAAAGGAGCTTAAAGAATTTTTGGTGGCTAATACCAACCCTATCGCTGATTTTGCCGCTAGCGAAGGCGTCGAATTTTGTTTTTCGCCTGCATACGCTCCTCACTTCAATGGCTTGATGGAGGCCGGTGTAAAGTCAGCCAAATTCCACCTTGCTAGAATATTAGGGACTACGCACTTAACCTATGAGGAATTGTCTTCGCTGTTCGCACAAATAGAATGCATCCTCAATAGCCGCCCTCTATGTCCATTAAGTTCCTCTCCCACAGACTATTATCCCTTGACCCCGGGCCACTTTTTGATTGGTAGACCACTAAGCTCGCTGCCGTCTCCGTGTTTGCAACTCGCTAATACCAATCGTCTCGACAGATTCCAGCGCATCGAGCAGTACAAGCAACACTTTTGGCAGCGCTGGAGCCACGAGTACATCGCGGAGCTGCAGTTAAGGACCAAGTGGCGCACGAGGTCAAAGGAGAGTCTACGAGTTGACGACCTAGTCCTCTTGAAAGAGGAAAACGCTCCACCACTCTGTTGGCGTCTTGGGCGAGTACGAAGACTGTTCACGGGAACTGACGGATTAACGCGCGTCGTAGATATAGATACTGCAAGAGGGGTTGTACGACGCGCCCTCAATAGAATCGTCCTACTGCCGAAGCCCGACGAGTTGGAGGATCTCGAAAGCTGTTAAGCTTTCCAGCGCCGGGAGTATGTCAACGCCGTTACGACAGCGCCGAGGGTGTTCGAGGGGAGTGCAAGAAGCGCGGGGGTCCTTCCCTTTCCAACGGCCGTAAGCTACCACCGCGCCCCAAAGGTCACTCGCCGATAGCTCGCGAACCGATCGCCACCAAACCAAATTGTACCCATATTTATATTTTTAATACACAATTTATCTATCGAGTGAGTCGCCTATTTTTTTTGTGTTCCCATCGTGAACAACTACACTCGCAGAAACGACTTGTTTCACCTAAATCGGGCAGCTCAAGTTGAGCGAATAATCTCGCCCTACCTCTCAAAAACAGAAACGTTAATTATTACGCCACCTACTTTAAAGATATAGCAGATATAGTATTAGGTATTTTACCTCTGACGCATGACGCAACCATTTTTTTAACACAATCAGTCGATGATGATGCATTTGATTCAGGTCTTAAATTATCCCCTCACATTTTACTATACATTACGATCGAATTTACTTCGCATGCTGGCTATTGATAACTCTGTAACTATCGCATGACTGTAATGACGTCAGCGCGGATTGGGCGGAAGCCCAATTAGCGAAAGTACAAGGTACAAATGTGGGTGAATCATAAATAAAACGCAGAGGATTTTCCACCAGTTTGAGTAGGCTAGTTAGCCTAGGGCGGCAAATTCGGGCAATAATGGTAATAAGCTAAGCTACCTGATACTTACTATAGGACATACTTACTAGGTAGGTACACCTCTTTTGTAAGATGGAATATCACCACGAAATGACGATAATCACCAACACAAATCATAAAGTTGATCATAAATGCATTAAAAAAAACGAAGGTATTGAATAGCAATAGCATAGGGGTGTAGCCTGGTAAAACTGCGATTTGATTACCTTGCCCTTTTGTTCTTGATCGAGTCTATATGACACTTATGTGACTATGATTAAATAACTTCCGATCACACACACTAATTAGCATACTTATGTGAAAAAGAGAATGTAAGACAAGGCCAGGCCATGTATACATTTATGTAGGCATGTACTTCTCTTTTATTTTCTAAAATAAGGCTAACCATTTGAAAACGCTGAAAAAAAAATACGATTCGTATAAGTGAGGATCATCATCATCATCATCAGCCCATATTCGTCCACTGCTGGACATAAGTGAGGATGCGGACGGTCAAATCTTACCCTTAATATAGCGTAAGTTTTAAGTAGATATACCTATTCCTAATCTTGGGTAAATAAAAAGCAGTAGGTACCTAATACTTAAGTTTAAAAAACTTCTGACGCTATCCACGTAAGGGTTTCATGCAATATATTGACTAAATGTTAGTCTTTTTTTTTAAATAACTACCATTATAAGCTTTGGCTTAATATAAATTCTTCCTTCTTGCTAAGATGTTCTTAGCAAGAAGCAAGAATTTATATTAAGCCTGACTGTATCAACTTTAATATAATCTATAAACCATTATTTAATAACATGATTATAATAATATAAATAATACACCAGATATAATGAGATTTCTTTATTTTTTTATTTCTTTATTTTTCATATTCATAACTACTACAACTATTATTAGAACATGAATAAGTATAATGACTAATAATTTTTAAGACATCAAACACTATTATTGTGCATAACTAAACCAGAGGGCCAAGATATAAATAAATAAATATTTCTCATCAGTATGACAGTGCCATCTAGTTCTAACCTAAGTAACGAAGCTTGTGTTATAGATACTAGAAGGTTAATATACTACATAATTATATACTTTTTTTTTGTAAATGCATACATATAATAAATATTTCTAATGTATGTTTTAACAAGATATTATTGTATGTTTTATGAAAACAATAGAAATATATATAAATTTGAAAGACACACACTACAAATATAATGTCTTTTGTCTTGGCTCCCTGATTACTATTTCAAAATAACAACAAACTAACTAATTTAAACACATTTTGGTGCAGATTTAAAACAGTACGGGTAAAATATTTTTGATTATAGGTCCATCCCCCTCTTCAGTACCTACAATTACTTCTAATAATGTAATAGATACTCGTCATGTTTTATCTTCTTAATAAAATCACAGATCTGTTCCCAATACCATCCAAAGATACAATTTACTGCTTTTCGCCTGATTGTTGTTTGATCCTGTAGTCTGATAATGCTGCTTTAATAGCATCTTCAGCAAGCACTGTAAAAAAGAAAGTAGGTAGGACTATTATTTTTTTACTATAGACTAGAGGCTTTTTCCAAGATGTTGATATTGCCTTTCAGTCTACCCAGATACGGCTGAATATCAGTGTTTGTGCAAAGTGACTGATAACTTTGGAGCTTGGCAAGCTTAGGGTGTTGCTCTCCTGTTTAGGTTTTCTTATCACTAACATGACTGATGGTGTAACATACACTTCAAGGCATGGAGAAGTCTCAATGTCTAACAAATGATCACCCATCTATCATTTAACCTCAGCTTACTCAGCTTAGCCACATAATCCTATCACAGATATCTAGAAAATTGTTGGCAAAAGGATAATGGAATGGGGTAAGTGTCAACTATCTCTGTTAAGGACGGAGATAGAGTCAACTTGTCTGCAAATAAAAATATTCCAGTACATTTTACAAAGGGTTATCTTTAAGTACTTGTCAGGTCAATATATTATACACATAACACCTGATAAAATAAACATTAAACTCATGCAATGAGAATAATATATTTTATGGTTCAGATAACCTACGAAACAAAAATTTATAATTTAGAAAGCCTATTATTGTTGTTCATGTATTGAGAATATTTTCAGTATTTGCTGAACACAATATTCCATCTATTTAAATGCATTGAAAAGCTTTAAAGAAACTAGTTGGTGTAAATATTTAGGAGATTGACATATCAACTTACTGGAGCAATGAAGCTTGACAGGGGGCAATGACAATTCCTTAGCAATATCAGTGTTCTTCAACTTCAGAGCTTCATCAACTGTCTTGCCCTTCACCCATTCAGTAGCCAAAGAGCTAGAAGCAATGGCAGAGCCGCATCCAAATGTCTTGAACTTGGCATCAATGATCTTGCCATTATCATCAACCCTGATCTGCAGTTTCATTACATCACCACAGGCTGGAGCACCAACCAGGCCGGTGCCTACATTTTTATCCTTCTTGTCTAAAGAACCAACATTGCGCGGATTCTCATAGTGATCTATCACCTATAACAATTGTTTTTTTTCATAAATGACGCTTATTAGTGATATATAGTATATACAAACTCATTGTTGACTTAACATTGGACAAAAAGCAATATTTAAAAAGGTGTTTCATTTCTATTATTTTAAAATTATTAATATGTAGGTAAATAGAATTTGAGTAATATAATATTCAGGTAAATTAGAAACAACAATATACAAAGGCATTCTTCCTAAAATCAAATATGGTAATTATTTATCACCGGTGTTTGTGTTTTCAAGAAATTACGTAGTTCAGTGTTAAAATCAATAGTCCTTGACATTGCATGTTGCATAAAAGTACTTACATTGACATGATAAGATGTAGTTTGGACAATATTGGGGGTACTGAAACTCTTCAAGCAAATGCATCGGCGGAGATTAGATACAAAGATTGCCATCGTTGTTGGATAAGATTTAATTAGATCACTGACACAGAACCGATTTGCGATACTTATGCAAAAGGAAAGAAGTGACTGGAAACTTTGTCTTGTTTCGGAATAATTCGGAAGCACTACTTACTGACACTTCATGCCACTTGACAATCGGACACTGACTGTTCTTATGTAGACGTCAAGTAGTTATGACATTAACGTTGATAGTGACGACAGATTTTCAGATAATATCATTGGTTAGAGAAAAACTGTCACTATAAATTATATGGTATTTGTATGATAATATCATACAATTACCTTATATTTTATATTATAGAAAAAAGAAAATACTTCTAAGTTCATTTATATTCCGACTAATAGCTAGTTTCAAGAAACATTTGAATACTTACAACGTAGTGGCAGTTTCAATTTCTCAAAACACACTTTTCTTACATAATTTTTATAATAAATACTTCCTCACATTTGGGATTGTTTTTGTTTAATGAAAAATAAATGCGAACGTGTCTTGTCAGTCTGCCTGTCTGTTACCTCTTCACAAATTGGTATATAGATAGGTTGAGTCCCGGAAATCATCCCTTAAAAGTTGGAAAAGGGGGTGGAAATAAAATTACTAATTTTACGCAGACGAAGTCGCGGGCATAAGCTAGTCATTATTAAATTACAGCCCAGTGACCTTAAATTATGACATGATATTTATATAAATGTTAAATGTAATATTTGATTTAAATATTCCCGCCAATTTAAATGTCATCAAAAAATATTGTCCTTGACAGTATGTACGCGTCTCAAATTTTGACGGTGACAGTTTCAACATGTAATCAAAAATTTTTCTCACTTTTTTAACCGACGAATAAAAACGTAGGAGGTTCTCCAAGTCGACTCATATATATTTATTATACTAAATTATTTGTAGGTCGCAACTACTTAAACCTATTATTAGTACATTGGATCGTAAAATAGAAATTGGCCATAATAAAGGTTGGACCTTAGAAAAGTTAGAAATAAATAATTATGATGTAGTTACTTTTTTTATGTTGTAAGTATATTTTTTTTTATAAAACGTTGGCCCACACTAGGATTTTCTCCTGTATCGTGGGTTCGTTTACAAACACAAATTTTCACATACACAAACGCCCAGACCCGGAACAACTACCTGTAGAACGTACAAATATTTGCTCCGTGCGAGGATCGAACCCGCAACCCGTGACGCACAATCCGATCGGTAAGCCACTGCGCCACCGAGTCGTCTTAGCTGTTACGACAGGAATACATGATATAAAAAGATATAGGCTTTACAATTTAATTATGCCATCTTTACCATAGTCATTTATAATTTTTTTTGTATTAGCATGATTATCATCATAATAATTCATATTTTATATAATTGATTAAGCTACTTAACTAATAAAATATTACAGCAATGATATAGAAACATTCAAGAAAAAAAAATTATAGTGAGTTGATTGACAGAAAACGAATGCAGCTTTTAGTTTAGATTCTTTTACGTCTGTGGATTCGAGACCGAGTATATAAACTTGAATCAAAGTCCGAACATGACAATCGGTTTTAGAGCTATTTCTAAACTTGTGGCGCCCATAGTCGGGAACGCAATTTGTTTATCTCGGGCCCAATTCAGTGCAGTGTGAGTTTTAAAAATCAATAAAAAAAATATTATTTGTTTCTAGAACAAGTGTGTTATGCAATCCGTAGATGAGACCGGCAATCTCGTTGTGTTTAAAACTGTACATCACTAATCTGTCAAAACTTATTTAAAAAACCTCCCCTTCCCTTCCCTGATGAGTGTCTACAAAACAGAGATTATTTGATACATTTTTTTATGGTATCTAAATAAGATATTAATATTTTTATAAATTTTATACCTTACTTATCTTACTATTTTTAGAAAAATGAGTGCTAATCCTGAATACAAAACTGCGACATCGATTCACGAATTCACAGTAAAGAACATAAAGGGTGAAGATGTAAAATTGGATGTGTATAAGGGTCACGTTTGTATCATTGTGAATGTGGCTTCACAATGCGGTCTGACTGCAAATAATTACAAGCAGCTGAATGAATTGTACGAAAAATATGCTGAGGAAAAAGGTAAGTTGTTAACCAACATAGCAAGTCAAAACACACAATAGTATATATTTTATCATTTTATTTGGCCAGTATGAAAAATCAGCTAAAAAGTTGATTACAGCATTCAACTTGTAATAAGTAAAAATCAAGCTCCAACCCTGGTTTTGAAAACAATCTGTGCATGTCCAAATAAACATTAAAAATAAACATTTGCCCAACTTTTAAGTTGAGTTGATAAAGAATTGCTTGGTCTGTGAGTTGTGATGGCATGATTCTATGAGCAGTGCAATGCGGTTGGTAGGTTGGGACAGAATTGATGGTTATAAACTATTCAGTAATACATTAAGTAAACTGTTATTATTATTTTTTAATATTGTGATAGAAAAACTGCTTTCAATGTCATAGTTGTTTTTTTGTAATTGATACTACAATAGCTACTGTAATATTGAAAACAATAAATATAATTCTAGTTTGTTATATTCAAAAAATATATCAAATTACTATTATTATTAAATTTTCATTAAATGTGACACATAATGCAATTTATGCATTAAATTGAATCTACTAGTATCCATCATAAACAGTTTATTAATTGCTGATGATGAAGAAATTTTGCTGGCAATAAGTTGCCAAGCTACTAGGTAATTTGATAAATTTTATCAAATACATTTTTCTGTTAAACAAATAATTTAATTCAATATGTGTAAATAAATACTTTGATAACCATTTATAATAATCAATTATGATAAACTCTTATTATTGTTTATATAGGTCTTCGTATTCTCGCATTTCCCTGCAATCAGTTTGCTGGCCAGGAGCCAGGAAACCCTGAGGATATTGTCTGCTTTGCTTCAGAGAGGAAAGTGAAGTTTGATCTGTTTGAGAAAATTGATGTCAATGGAGAAACCGCAAGTCCTCTGTGGAAGTTCTTGAAGGTACCTAATTTAATTTAATACATTTTTATAACTAAGTACATTTTTGTCATAATTATCATGAGCTTCCTATTTTTTATTATATATGAGAGCTCTTAACTTTCCAGTTGAATGCATCCCAAATGCTTAACGCTTTTAAAAGTTACCATAATTATTAATATTTGATATCCTCCCTGTGAGCAAGTTTACACATTTGGGGAAGATTTGTATGGTTTGATTTTGGATGTAGGTATAAATGAATAAAGTCAACTCACATTAACACCATAGCGTATATTCCCCAAGCTCCTTACTCACTAAGTTTAGAAGGCACAAAAGGTTACGAATACAAATACAAGCACAAGCACAAGCACTGTTAGTAGTTAGTTTGGTTAGTATATTATATCAGTTAGTGGAATTTAGTAAGTAAATTATAACAACAATACAGAGTTAAGGTTAGTGATGGAGGTGAAAGCATATAACACCAACATAAACAAACTAGTATCGACTATATAGATCGCGACAATATGATCGTGCAAACAAGCGGCGTGCGCTCCGCGTCGTAGGTCAGTCTACACTGGTCGGTTGACCGTTGGAAACCGTTCGTAGGCGGGCGAGCGGCGAATCAAATTCCTAGAATTGTGAAATTCCAGGAAATACAATGCCTATAAAGTAGTGGTGACGGATGAGTCGATTGTCAGGTCGATAATTTTATTGATAATCGATATCGATCACTGGTAATTTAAATTGTTGTTTTATGTTATTTTATGTGAATAAGGATTGTGTAATGTATTATATGAATATATATATATATATATGTTTAATAAATATAAATATATGTAGGAAAGTAGCCTACACCACCCCCCTCCAGAGACCGTCAAGGGCGATAAGAATCAGGGAACCTCACGCGACGACCAGAGCGGGTAACATAATCTTGTTGTACTTCCGGTGGGAGTTCCTCATTCGGTGAAGACAATATGAAGGCAGGTTTGAGGCGGTTGATGGACACTGTATTTTCCTTGTTATTAATTAAAATTTTAAATACTTTATCTCCCCTCGAAATAACTTTGTGTGGCCCAGAATATGCAGGTTGAAGAGCACCCCGTAAAGCGTCTTCTCGGAGGAAGACATGATCACAGGTCTCAAGTTCCTTGTAAATGAAAACTTTGGGCTTACAATGTCGGGAAGCTGGTGTGGGCCGCAACTTTTCAGCAATGTTCCTTAGTCTAGCGGTAAATTCGGAGACGTCTGTAGTGCCGGTAGTGGTAGGTTCAAAGAACTCGCCGGGCAACCTTAGTGGCTCTCCATACACTAGTTCTGCTGATGAGGTTTGTAAGTCCTCTTTAAAGGCAGTTCTTACACCTAATAAGACCCATGGCAATGACTCAGTCCACTTATCATTTGCATGGTATACGATTGCAGCTTTAAGTTGACGATGAAAACGTTCAACTAGGCCGTTACATGCAGGATGATATGCTGTTGTCCGCTTGTGCTCGAATCCGGCAATTTTGGACAGACATTGAAATAAAGCCGATTCAAACTGACGGCCGCGGTCTGTTACGATATCTGTCGGACAACCAAATCGAGATATCCAAGTGGACAACAAGGCTTTAGCGACAGTTTCTGCCGTGATATCTGCTATCGGTACTACTTCGGGCCAGCGAGTAAATCGGTCAACAGCAGTTAAGCAATACCGATAGCCTTGCGAAAGTGGGAGAGGTCCCACAAGGTCTATGTGGACCAGCTTGAAACGTGCGCGTGGGGGGAAGTCACGTGACGATTGACTTTTGCCCGCTGACACGATATGCAAGCACGCGCCCAGTCTCTGCAATCCTTGCGTATGCCTGGCCAAACGAATCGCTCGGCAACTAATATGGCTGACGCGTTGGTACCAGGATGACTGAGGGAATGTAAGCTATCAAACACCTGCTTCCGTAAGCATTTGGGTACATAAGGCCTGGAAGTTGGCGTACTGACGTCGCAGTACAATGGAATCCTACTTCCAGGGACGTAAAGTTTCTTAAACTTCAGGGAAGAGTCTCCACTCAGAAGTTTATCTAATTCTGGGTCAGAAGTTTGAACCTGAGCCAGGTTTTCGAGGCTGATTGGATCTTCCAGCTCTTCAATGCGGGACAGAGTGTCAGCAACTATATTATCCTTGCCGGATATGTGGCGGATGTCTGTGGTGAACTGAGAGATAAAATCAAGGTGTCGATACTGTCTAGGCGAACAGTTGTTCTTCCTTTCATGGAATGCAAAACTGATTGGCTTATGGTCAGTATAAACTATAAAATGCCTTGCTTCCAGCATGTGCCGGAAATATTTGATTGCCTCGTAAATATCGAGCAGCTCCCTGTCATAAGGCGAGTATTTGGTCTGAGAAGGGTTTAGTTTTCTTGAAAAGAATGCTAAAGGTTGCCAAATGTCGTCTTGAAGTTGTTGGAGTACTGCTCCAATGGCTTTATCTGAGGCATCGGTAACAAGTTTAGCAGTGCAGTTAGGGTGAGTCAACAACGTTGCATTAGAGAGGCTTTCTTTGCAGGCTTCGAACGCTGCTAGGGTCTCTCCTGATAAATTAATTGGCTGGGTACCTTTAAGGGATCCTTTTAAGAGAGCGTGCAATGGAGCTTGAATTTGAGCTGCTTGAGGAATGAATCTCCTATAAAAATTAAGCATTCCTAAGAAACCTCTCAGTTGACGGACATTTGTTGGAGCAGGGAATTGTTTTACCGCCTGCACCTTTGAGTCTAAGGGCTTGGAGCCACTTTCAGAGATGCTGTATCCTAAAAAAGTTACTTCTTGAGCTCCAAGTACACACTTTGCTGTGTTAATAAGCATACCGTACTCCTTTAACCTCTTAAAAATCTCGCGTAGGTGCTGTTCGTGCTCTAATTCGCTCCTAGAAAAGACTAAAAAATCGTCGAGATAGCAGTACACGAAGTCGAGCCCCCTGGTAATCTCGTCCACAAAACGTTGAAACGTTTGACCTGCGTTTCTAAGACCAAAAGTCATAAAAGGAAATTCATAAAGGCCAAACGGGGTTGTGATAGCAGTTTTAGGAATATCCTCAGGGTTGACAGGTATCTGATTGTAGGCTTTTTCTAGGTCTAAAGTGCTAAAGACTTTACATCCAGCTATACTATGGGTAAAGTCATGGATATGTTTAATCGGATACCTGTCAGGCACTGTACGAGCATTCAACTTACGGTAGTCCCCACATGGACGCCAGCCGTTGTTTTTCTTCGGAGCCAGATGTAAGGGTGACGACCATGGACTTTCTGATGGTCGAGCTGTGCCGATAGTCAGCATAGACCGGAATTCCTTTTCAGCAACCTTAAGTTTGTCTGGAGCTAAACGACGAGGAGGTGAGCAAACTGGAGGGCCAGGTGTCGTGCGTATGTGGTGGACTGTTTGGTGTGGTGTTGTGTGATGTTTACCAGCTGGTCGTGTGATTTCGGGGAACTCATTCAATACTTTATGATACCGAGTCTCACCCGTCACCACTTTGACAGAAAAAATATTATTACAATCAGGTAGAGTAGCAATAGCTGTGATAGAAGTTAAATTGTCTATCAGGCGTTTGTTAGGGCAATCGACAACAAGGTTGAAAAAATTTAAAAAATCTACACCAATGATAGGTTTTGTTTCATCAGCTACTACAAAACGCCATTGAAAAGTTCTACGTAAACCAAAATCTAAATCTAAATTTATACAACCATACGTAGCGATGGTGGAACCATTTGCAGCACACAACTCGTAGTCAGCCCGAGCACGACGATCGTGAGTCGCTGACCGTGGGAATACACAGAGGTCGCTTCCAGTATCGACCAGGAACTGCGTCTTCGAAGATCGGTCAGTGACGAAGAGGCGACCAGTAGCAGCTAAAGGGCAATCGTCAGTCGCCATTACAGACCGCCCTTGGAGTTTTCCGACTTGAAATCGCCGGGGGGAATACATTTGTTGGCTTTGTCTCCGAACTTATTGTGGTACCAGCATTGTGGGAACTTCCTATAGTTCGAGTCAGAGCGCTGCCTTGATGTGTCGCGAGTGCTTTTGGAGTGGGAGCGAGACCTGCCGTTCCGACCTGATGACAACTTCTGTAACTGTCTTCTTAGTTCGGCCACCTCCTTAGTTAGATCGTTTAGAACAGAACTAGGGAAGGTGTTGGTATTTACAGCAGCGATCTTTGGAGTAGAAGAAGCGAGGTCATTCACTCTATCGGCTAAATCAGCTAGGTCCTCTAGTGACGCTGCACCTGGTTGGCCTGCGAGCACCGTCTTAACGCCATGCGGAAGACGACTTGTCCAAATGGTTTTAAGAAAATCATCAGGCACGTCCACGCCTGCAAGACTTTTGAGGTGGCGAAGAAATTGAGATGGTTTGCGGTCGCCAAGCTCTTCATGCATCAATAACTGCTTGATCTTTTTTTCGTTGGACGCGCTGAGTCTTTTGATTAACTCCGTCTTAAGCTTCTCGTACCTGTTGGTCGCTGGCGGGCTTATGATTATGTCTTTGATCTCTCTAGAGTGCTGCTGGTCAAGGTGCTCGATCACATAATTATATTTAGTGACATCGCTTGTAATCCCAGCGATGGCAAATCGACCCTCAACTTGGGAGAACCAAATTTCAGGCTCTTCTGCCCAGAACGGTGGCACTCTAACGCCGACCTTAAAAACATTGCTCGGTTTTATCGACAAAGTCGCATCACTAGTGCTGGCTACGCCTTGCGCATCTTTACATAAGTCCTTTTCCATGTTTATATACGGGGTCAACAGTTTGGGGGGGATTTGATGGTTTGATTTTGGATGTAGGTATAAATGAATAAAGTCAACTCACATTAACACCATAGCGTATATTCCCCAAGCTCCTTACTCACTAAGTTTAGAAGGCACAAAAGGTTACGAATACAAATACAAGCACAAGCACAAGCACTGTTAGTAGTTAGTTTGGTTAGTATATTATATCAGTTAGTGGAATTTAGTAAGTAAATTATAACAACAATACAGAGTTAAGGTTAGTGATGGAGGTGAAAGCATATAACACCAACATAAACAAACTAGTATCGACTATATAGATCGCGACAATATGATCGTGCAAACAAGCGGCGTGCGCTCCGCGTCGTAGGTCAATCTACACTGGTCGGTTGACCGTTGGAAACCGCGCGTAGGCGGGCGAGCGGCGAATCAAATTCCTAGAATTGTGAAATTCCAGGAAATACAATGCCTATAAACTAGTGGTGACGGATGAGTCGATTGTCAGGTCGATAATTTTATTGATAATCGATATCGATCACTGGTAATTTAAATTGTTGTTTTATGTTATTTTATGTGAATAAGGATTGTGTAATGTATTATATGAATATATATATATATATATGTTTAATAAATATAAATATATGTAGGAAAGTAGCCTACACACACTTCCACATAACAACATATTCCAAAACATGTTACAAAATTTTACGATAAGTAGGCACGAAAACAAGAGTGGCGATTGCTCCACCGACAAGAGCTGAGCTCTTAAATTAATAATAATAGGCACGAAAAGGTAGAACTAAACAGATATACATGTAACCATACTGCAATACAATATAGTTTGAGTTTCTCTGTGTAGTGTAAGTATATGCCAATTGATGCCTATCGAGTTGGTACCAATTTTAAAATAGTCCGCAATGAAATTATCTATACTCCGCCAAATTAAAATGGTATAAGTAATTCTCTAGGAAAACTACCAACAAAAAATATGTTTGATATTTTTGAACAAGAAATAAACTTAAGCATAATATTATTGGTATTTACCATAGGGCCAAAAGGGCCATGGCCCAGGGCGGCAGATTGTGCATAGACATCTCGGAAAGTGGGAGTCAGGTTGAACTCTTTATGGTTTGAGTCGCGTAAAACTTGACCAGGTTGGCATCGCCCTAATCGGAGACTGCCTGTCCGATCCCTCAGAGAATCTGAAAACAAAACACAGACCAGCAGGCAGACCGTGCGATGGGAGCTAGCCGATAAGGATGTCACACTTAACCCTATCACAAGTATTGAAGATATTCAGATTGGAGATCTCCATGTCTCTGGATGATCTTACCCTGAACGCAGAAGAAAATGGGAAATATGTATTGTCATTCATTAAGGAGGTCCTTCTTCTAGGTTTTGGCGCTGGTTTTTAGTACACGATCCGTAGTCTTGCACAGTATAGAAGTGACTGAAATCAGCTTGTAGTTATTAGGGAGGGCACGATTGCCTTTTTAGGCACTGTTTGCATATTGGCAAGCTTTTATTATTTCTTAACTTTGCTGGAATCCCATCGGGGCCATTACAATTCTTCACGTGTAGCTTTAGTAGCGTTTTCGCTTAATTCGCTGACTCGACTCGTCCGATAAAAAACGGGGGTATTTGATGTCACAGAGACGCCGATAGCAACCAACCAAACGCGGGTGGGCAACCATTCGCGAGTTGCTAGTTAGATAGAAAGTTAGATACTTGGGCCCCCTAGTAAAAGCGGTTATTGGAACGCGCTGCACGCATGCCTCGGATTTCGCTACCCTTTTCTTTTTTTGCCGGACTCCGCGTGAGCGTTTACTGACTAAAAAACCGCACTCGTCAATGCCAGCAACCCTATTGCTGGGGCCATTGGATTCGCGGAGCATATACCACAACCTCGGCGACCTTCACTCCAGCTCTGGTCGCTGGATTCCGGCCGATTCCGACCCACGCGTGACGAACACGCACGCCGCCTACTTGGGGCCATTCTCAGATCGGGTGGCGGACTCCTCTAGTCGCTCCCGCCCGCTGATCACAGCTCATGGAGGCCTAAGGTCTGTTTGCGCCCTCCGGCGCCCGGTGCGTCTACTGCGCGGATCGGGAGAGAGTTGTGATTTCTCTCTTTTACAATCAATTTTTTAACAATTGAGGCTTATAGGTTCTTACAAGCCGCGGCCTTCCACCGGGTGATTGCTCCTTCCTCCAGCATCACCCAGGAGTCACGTTTAGAACATCTTAGGCTATATTCCACGGACGCGTGCAATATGACCCCCTAATACCTATAGAAGTTAAGTTGTCAACCGTCATTATGATAGCGTCATCGACAATTTTTTCAACCAATTTGTATACATTCAAAAAATAAATAACAGCCGTGAGCTTTCTATTTGTTTTTTTTATTTATTAGTTCAAGCCACATAAGTAGGTAGGTAGCTTCCTATTGAATGTATTTTTTCTTAAATAAAATACTATGTTGTTACTTAATGGGGCGGGAAATCTGATTGGCCCGGGGCGCTAAATCTGTAAATACGCCGCTGAACTTAAGCAATCTATAGTCTGGGTCTGGGTCTTTATGCATTGTGAATATTTGGTTTTGTTATTTGTCACGCCTTTTTCCCATGGGGGTAGGCAGAACCTACAGAATGCCACGCATTACGATTCTATTTTTGTAAACGCACCCACGATAACGACAAATTGCTACTGCAAGGTAACATTTAAAAAAAGTCGAATATACATATTTAATCATTTATTTTGCAATTTATATACTTTCCTTAATAAAACTTAGTGTATTTTAGGGCATAGTGTTAAAGGTGTTTAAAATCAACTAACCAAGTGGTTAAATACTTTTGGCCATCATGCATATAAGGGTGAAATTGGTCTACCACCAAGTTGCCAGTCATACTTTCAATTATTTTAATTAAAAACCTACCTCATAATTATGAGAAACTACCTTATTGCTTGCGTGACGGTAATGACAGTGACTCATAAACCATTTACCACTGAATTATGAATAATATAACGTAGTAGATATTGATTTTCAGCTATCCTTATCGCAAAATAGATTAAATTCAAGTTAAGGTTACTTTTCTATACACCTGTAGAGTATCACACAATCATATATGATTATCTAATATGTAATAGACTGTTAGCGCAAGTACTAATATTACCTGACAAGCATAAATTGAAAAAAATAACAATATACTTAGGATCGTTCGAATCATTTGGCGTGGCAGTAGATTTCTTACCACTAATCAGCATCAAGTAATTTATGATTTATAACAATCATTGCCAATTGCAATTACATCTGCTCTTACGGTCTTATGGTAGTAACTTATGGTTTATAACACGTCCACATTACGTAACATTGTTATATAAACATTTTTGTTCGACACTGTAGTTGTTATATAACAATGTTACGTAATGTGGACGTGTTATAAACCATAAGTTATAAGTATAACATGTTACTAAGTTTGTACGCACCGTTAGAGTTAATTACTACTTAGACTGTCATAAGCTAAATTTAATAAATTTTAAGACTTACGGTTTTTATATTGTGTGTAGTAAATTATAAAAAACAGAGCTTTTGCCCTGATGCGCAATGAAATATTTATCTCGTAAACAAATTCATTTGACACTTTTTTATATATATATATATTTTTATGTTCGTAGCACAAGCAAGGCGGCACCCTCGGCAGTTTTGTGAAATGGAACTTCACCAAATTTATTGTTGACAAGGATGGTGTGCCGGTTGAGAGGCATGGACCTAATGTGGACCCATTGGACCTGGTCAAGTCCCTCGAGAAGTACTGGTGATCAGACACACACAACCATAACCATAAACCAACGCATAGTTGGTTATATATTTTAACGTATATATTTTATTTTTATGGTTTTATAGGTGTTTAGTCTTAGATGGTATGCCATTTACATTATTGTAGAATCTGGGCTGATTTTTTGGCAATAATTGATATGCATCCTTGGATAACTTATTCATATCACCTACTAATTATTTAATTCTATGCAATACTTATATAAATACTGAAGTCTTACCATAAGGGTTGTAATTTTACGTTTCTCTTTGTCTATAATCCTAACAATAAGTACTAAATACTTTTCTCCATTAAAAATATGATGTATGCTAAGTGTCGTGGCATGTCGAAAGAATATTATAAATTTCGTTTAAACATTCATAAAATTTTAATTAAAACCAGAAACGCACTTTGTGATATATTATTATGTAGCTTCTAAGAATGATTGTTTATTATTTGTGATAAATTATTATATCAATATAATTTTGAATCGCTACTTTCATTTACCTACCTCCTTATCACAAGTAGAGAAATGAATCCATAGCCTATTCAAGTAAATATCAAAGTCTGAAATATTAATCAATAAAAAAGAATGTTGCTAAGCGCATCACTCGAGAATGGCTCAACCAATTCGATTTTGTTAATGTTCCTTTAAGGAGAGCAGAAGGTCTTATACTAAAAAAAATTTACAAGGTGAACAGGTCGAAGATCGAAAAATGTAATTATACATTTATTTAAGTTTTACTATTAACTTTTGGCAGAACGAGAAGTCTTTCCGGGCAGCTAGTAAATAATAATAATTGTACCTAAGTAGTCAATAAACCAAAGCCGAACTATTTCACAAAAAAAAAGAATAAAATTAAAACATTAATCGTATTTATGCGCAAGAAATAACAGCAGGTATTAAAATAAGTTGCTTATGTTGTAGGTATATACCGGGTGACTTTTTTTACCGTCTCGATAATTATAGGGTAGGTTATATGTATAGAATGGAATCTGCGGACGAGACTATTTCTGTAATAGCACTTTGATTATGGAAGTTCTGAAAATCCAAGAAAATCCAGAAAAAGAGAACATCCTACACGGCGCGTGCGTAATAGTAAAATAGATGCCTACACTGCGTGTACCGTGATTTCCAATGAATGAAAAGTGCGAGCGAAATAGCGTAATTACATATCTGAATACCTAGGCTTTTTGCCTTTGCGATTTTATAAACTCCGAATTGTTTTGTAGAGATATCAATCTTCCCTTAACATTTTAAAGAGCTTATGATCTGTTAGCATGGTATACTTGTGTGTTACATGTTAAACTTTTTCATTTGTCATTATTTCTTTGAAAAAATAGAGTAGTAATTAGGTACGAGTATGCGTAAACTAGAAATTACTACATACCGTGCGTATTTAAAATATTAAAACCAACTTATTACAAATTACAGTGATTTTAATTACAAAATAATAAAAAAGTACCTTTGAGCGATATCGCAGTAATCATAGTGTCCACCGTTTCTCTCTCTCTGGAAGTAGGTAATTTCCTCGCAAATAATTCAAAGGAACGTCCTCTAACATTATATCGATGATGGAATGTTATGGATGGGACGAGTTGTTTGTGGATTCGGAGTAGGGGTACCTACTCCGAATCGACAGTCCGAATGTCGAAGAAGAGATTGCAGATGGCTTGGTCCTGTATACATTCGCCGTACACCATTTAAACTTGCAAGGGACATGATATAACACTGCACCATTACTAAATAAGTTCTCTACATTGTTATATTCGTACATGTTTATTGTTTACGTTAATCACTTTTATCACAGTGAGCGACCGACGGAGACATGCCCGGTAACGTAAACATTGCGAATAGATCACGCGACGACACTGAGTGCCTAATCGTATGTGACTAAAAAATATTTAAAATAATAACAATAGGACTGTAGGGCAGTGGGGGTCCAGCGCGGGATGGCGGGAGCGGGGATCCTGTGTCAGCATCGGAAAATCACAGGCGGCTACACGTGTGCGTTTGTTTGAAGATCTAGTTTTACCTATTTGAAACGATATCATTCATAATATGCCGCCTGTTTATTAGGGTGACTATGTTTAAGAATTTGAATTATTTGAATTATTTTTTTAAAATTTCTCTGAAAATTAAAAAATTATGTTTTAATATGAAAAATTGGTTGTAAATTACTTGTGTATATTAGTATACAAATTTTAAATGATGAGTGTAAAACAAAAAAAAAAGTAAAATAACTATGCCATAGGCTTCTACTCCATTTACCCATCACCCCCTATTTTTATCAAGACGGCAAAAAAAGTCACCCGGTATAATATGAATAGTAGGTATTTTATTAGCCTTGAAAGAGCGAAAAAGCCTTTGTGAGCAAAAAGATAGGACGTAGGTAGGTATAATCTTGTACATAGGTACCTACGCCCCTGCTCACTGGCTAATCTTTACTATGCTTTTAATGTGCAGTCATGCTGTGTCAACAGAAATAGTAATTATTTTTAATGCATATTTTCCATTCATACACCATTTGTCAGATTATATTCAATCTTTGATGAGTTAAATTCGCGCTCACGAAGTTTTCTGTCAACGTTTCCATAAACTTATTCAAGTAGGTGCACATTTTAAAAACATTGATATATGTGGCAACCCGCAACGCAATGTAGGTATTATGACTACAGCCTCCGGAGAGATTATACTACGACAATATAATGGGTCACATACCGATTGATTGACTACGATTTACTGGAAAAGCCGACAACGTCTTCGTAAGTAGGGATGGAGGCTGACGCTATCACAAGAAATAATATTTATTTGAGATATTACACATTATCATATTATATTATACAACAATGTATTTTCGTCCCATTTCTTTGTAAAGCTCGAGTGCCTCCATCCACCGACGTTTTTAACAACCTATGAGTATGTAGGAACTACTTAGTACAACATACGGAGGTCAAATGAGTATGACCTCGAAATTCATCATAAAATGCCATACCTACCTACTCTATGAACTGTTAAAAAATGAAAATGTCACTGAAATTCTTGTAAATATTACCAGTTTACCTTCAAATCATCGGAAAATCAACATCATTGCATTGCATTGCATGCAATTGAACAAAATCATAATGTGGACAAATTCGAATAAAAACATGACGTGATTAATATTATGGCGACATTTTTAAATAACCCCGACTATCAAAAAGCCAACAACATTTATGAATTCACCGTCGCAAATTTAAAGGGAGAACTAGTGAAATTGGATATCTATAAGGGTCATGTTTGCATAGTCGTCAATATCGCCACCAAGTCCCCCTTCACTAATCTCCATTACAAACAATTCAATGAACTAATAGACAAATTTGGAGAAAGTAAAGGTAAACTGTAGACAGTGGCGTAGCGTGGCCGTATGAAACTTGCCGCCCTCTATACTGATAGTATAAAAAAAAACTGCCGCCCGGGGCCATGGTAGCCATCGATGGGTGATTTGTATGTACTCCTGATTGCGATTATTCTTGCTGTGCCAATTTACATTATACGGACAAAGAAAATACAGACTAGAACTAGATACATAGGTACTTAGGTCCAGTAGTTAGTTATAATTACTCAGCCTTTCTTGAGACTGAATTGAGGACTGGGTTTTCTGGACAAAATAAGTTCAATAGCCATTTAAATTTTACTCTTATTAGTAGATTAGATATAGGTAGGTATGATAAAACATTAATGATCTGTTAATGTTCACCTCTTTTTAAGGACTACGTATTTTGGCTTTCCCGTGCAATCAGTTTGGTCTAGAAGAACCTGGCACGCTGGAAGAAATAGCTGTACATGCCGATGCAAATAATGTAAAATTTGATATGTTCGCCAAAGTGGACGTGAATGGAGAAACAGCCTGTGTGTTGTGGAAATACATGAAGGTTTGAAATCGAATTAAAATATCTCTTATTAATGACATAATGAAGCTAATATCTGGCGTACGTATATTATAGGAAACGCGGCTAAGAAAGAAAATTCATCTTAAATGAGGGATATGAAGCTGAAATAAAGCAAATTATGTAGGATACGCCAACCATAACATTTTTTCTTTTTTCAAGCCGCGGATAACACATTGTAATTTCGTGAATTATACATACATTTACATACCATCACGCCTGTCGCCCTCGAAGGGTTAGGCAGAAGTGTGCTAATGTATGTTCACCCACATTTCGTCGGCATGTTTGTCCCATGTAATAGGAGGCGAGCCTATGGCCAACAACTGGGCACGAACCTTATCTCCGAGCTGCTACAGAGAATTTCATAGAATAAACCAGTAACACTGCTCTACCTAGGAATCGAACCCAAGACCTCTTGCTTGCCGCACTATACGACCATTATAACTAGATTAACGAAACAGTTCGTGAATAATAAAAAAAATAACATAAACAATATTTATCTGATGTTTGTTGCAGCACCGTCTAGCCGGCCATACCAAATTTGGCGATATGGTAAAATGGAGCTACACTAAATTTATTGTCAATAAAATCGGTATCCCCGTCGAGCGACATGGGCCAGAAGTAGAACCAGCTAAATTCGAAGAATTGCTTAACCCGTACTGGTGAAATAATATTCTACAGCTGAAACACCATTACAAAAGTCGTTACATTTTTATCTCAAAAGAAAGGTCGTAGCGCTATCAAATTGTATCGAATATGGATTCTGATGATGTTATAAGACAGTTGTCATTATTACTGAAAAGAAAGTATCAAAGACGGCGGGATTGGTTACGTGCCGAAGATACCGGTTCTCAAATCCCTCCACCCCACCCACCCTTGACTAACCCAAGCGTCAATCGAGCATTAGCATCGATGCATATGCGAAGACGCACCTTTTTTTTACCGCAACAAAATACTGAAAGTCGTCATAATGAGATTCAACATCGGAGGAAGCGAGAAAATTCACGATTTTAATGCTGCTTTCCAAAATTGCATATCAATGATAGGTATATTGTAAATTTAATTCACCGGATATAGAAGACTAGTCTTTCCTTGGGAAAGTAAGGGTACAAACTATTAAAACAGAAATAAATGAAACTAAAAATGTAACCATGTAAAATACTTTGAAATAAATTAAAGGAAATTGAAGCTTTATTTTGTAGAAAATTATTGATTTATCTATTGCCGTGTACTTATTGTTACTATCAATAAAAATATTGTTGTTACCCCATTGAATGCGGCGCGTGCTCAGAATCGGACGCCATTCGGTTTTACAATAACTTTAAAATACAAGTTATTGTAAAACCGAGCCACAACTCACGAGCGAAATTTGTTGCCGCATTGAATGGGTTAGTTTAAGTTGTCTGAATACAAATTTCCTCTTTATAGAATTGTATGCTGCGCACAGACCGTCCGTTAACAAAGTTTCACTGACTAATTTTGCCCCGCGTGAACGTTATTTCGATTCCTTTGATATTATCGTTTCACAGTCGATGATTGGTTAACGCAATCTACTAATCGATATCGACGTACTCAACGACATCACTCCGGTAGAATTTTATTGGGATCGTCTATGATTGATACATTTGCAATTTTACATCTAGATTGTAAAAATTACCCCACTCTGCATTGTTTTCCATCAAGATATTTATGTTTTTAGTGGTACACTCCAACTGATATGTTACCAATTGGTATCTCGTACCGTACATTGTACGAGTGTGTTCAAGTTGCGCGAAATTTAATAGAACAGCCTAATTTGTATATGCATATTAAAATTTGCAACAATTTTGGTTAGGTTAAATAAAAATAAAACGATGCTAAAACAAAGCCAAAGCAAAATGGCACATTTTGTCATCTTTATTTTCCGTACCATTTAGTGATAAAAACGTTCAAGACCGAATAATATATCCATTAATATAAATAAGGGATAGGTACATAAAAAAAAGTTTGTCATACTGCTATACCGTAATCGATAAAGTGCATTCCGGAAAACAACGGTTTATTTATTTCATTTAGGAAATTATGTTGCCCATTAAATCATCGCTCTACAAAGGTTTTATCTCTGTCTTTACCATTAATAAAAGCGAGATAACGTTCAGAAGAGTGTAGCAACAACTATTTTTAGCCAATCAGAACCAGCGTTTTTAAATTCATTCTAGCGTCGTCGTTCGTTGGCGCTTGGCTTCTTCAGCGTTGCGTTCATTCATCGTGTTTATGTTGCGTGCGTTGTGTTACGCTTTTGAGTTTGTATTTGTTTAAAAATTGTGAACTTCTCTTGTGGCGTGTGTAAAGTTGTAAACAAGGATCGCCGAACGAATCGGACAACTAATTTGTAAATCGATGAATACTATATTATTGTGACAAGTAAATATCATCGCGTGTGGCTCTAAGGATAATTTTAGACGCAACAAAAAAGCAACTAAAATAACGTTGTGGTGTTTAATTACAGAATGTCTACCAGAAGCGGTCGAATAAGAACAAGCGTTATTGAAGTGAGTCCGTCTAGAACACGTAAGCGTGTCTCGCCGACGCGGTCTCCCGCCAGAACACGGAAAAGTTCGCCGCCGCCGCCGTCGGGGAAAACTCCGCCACCCGCGCGCTCGTCTGGCCGCAAATCTCCCGCACGGAAATCGCCCAGCCGAAAGCCAGCCTCGAAGTTTCCCGCCCGTAAGTCACCATCGCGAACTACTAAGGAAACAATACAACCAGACGTGCCTAGTGTACCGAAGTCTCCGGCAAAGCGACCACCCATTGAACCTGAACTGGCTGTAGCCGTCAAACTCGAGGATTTGTCATCAAAACTGTCAGTGTACCGTACTACCCGATCTAAACGGTTAGAATACTCTATCAAAGATCTGACATCCAGCATTACAGAGAGTGAATTCTCTCTCGATAAAGTGAATGGCTTGGAAGATAACGGAATATTATATGGTCTCAGAAATAGGAGATCTGTCGAGGAGGTCGCGCCACGCAGGTCTAGTAGGTTACGAGATTACATAGACAATGTACCTGACATCAGGCGTAGTTTCAGCAAGTCATCAAGCCAGAGCAAATCCATAAGCAAGTCTATCAGTAAATCAATAGATGCATATTCTGATGAAGAAAATTCTGAAGAAGAAGTCCGTAGAGGGAAATCAAAGTCTGTGACAAGGAAACTCGCAACCCCACTGCGAAACAGCATAAATAGCTTGACTCAAAGTGCAAGCAAATGGGAGTTTGGTGGGAGAATCGGATCCCTGTGCCTAATGCTTCTGATACCATTGACAGTGTTCTCTATATTAATTTCATGTAGAAAATCATGTTCTTACAAATCTCTTTCAGATCTGTCTGGCTATAAATCTTTGCGAGTATTCTTTAGTTTACAAGCATTGGGCTTGGTTCTTGTTCAGTGTGTCATTCAAGCTATCTTTGCTGTAGTTCCAATATTTGGTACCAGATCAGACCGCATGGATGAGACTGGCACTAGGTCTTGTTTCAATGCATTTTTCTCTTCTATAATTACTGTCAACACTCTCTTCTTACTAGATTTCTTCCAAATTATTGACAAAGAGACATTATTAAGTGAATATTTGAGACTCGCAATCATATCATACCTTTTTGCTGTTGTACTAAGCATTGCTTTGTACATCAAAGCTAGTAACGTATTCAAGGATCAGTTGAATCAGTATGGAAATACAGGATTTACCTATTATGACTTTTTCATGGGAAGGGAAGTTCATCCTTTTATTATGAAGCTGGATGTGAAAATATGGATATCAAGAATCGCCAACATAAGCTCTGTAAGTGAAATACTTTTTTTTATTCATTTAATATCACTAGTTTAGCAGTAATATAAAATTAAATGTTATCTAAGGAAAAGATAACAGTATTAATAAATAAAAGCTACCACATTATTATTACATCCACTAACATTGCCACAATTAAACCTACCATTATTGTGTTTTATCCATTAGTATTTGGAGTGGAACAATGAATTACTATTTGCTAATATGTAAGTATGTTTAGTTGGATTCTGGTCGTTTTTAATAACAATTTATACAATACAATGTATTGTTTCAGCTCATACTTCTATCACTGATCTTCACACAAGGACTTCAAATGAAACTGTTAGAAAGCAATGATTTGACATGGGAAAACTTGAAACATCTGGTGCACAATGTACAGTTGAAGCCAACAATTATTATATTCTCCATAATGCAAATAGTTTACATCCTGAATTTTATTATGCGGGAATATAGGATAACGGCGACGTTTTACTGGCAGTCAGAAGGGGTAGGGTACCTCCAGACTGTTTCAAGTGCACTGTACCCATTCTACTTCACCACAATATCTAAATATGTGGCAGATACTGACCTAGTTTTGTCAACTAACACCTTAATCTTTGCTTCTGTACTCTTTGTGCTGGGATTCTTCGTAATGCTTATTAGTAACAATATTAAATATGAATTCAGAAAAAATCCCCTTCAGCTCAGCTTGGCAAGTAAGTAACTGTATATTATTTATTTATCTAGTGCAATTCTATTTCGCTTTAATTATAAATAACTGTTGGATAGGATATTGTAATAAAATAATTATGTTTCATACAAATGCAATGTTGGTAGCAACGCTTTTTAGTGGGCAATAACAAGAAAAAATAACAATTAATAGATATAAAAAAATTAAAGCTTATTCTTTAATTAACAGACATAAAATGCCATTATCACCTAGAAAGCACATTTGCAATAATTATAAATGATTTACGATGTTAATAATAATCATTACAGTAGTTATTCAGTAAATCTAGTCTTTATTTCAGTTATGTTACTCAACAAGTTGGCAGCACTGTGTTTTTAATTAGTGCAAACAGGCATATTGTTACTGTGCTTTACAATTAATATCTTTAGATTTGATAAACAAAGAGCTGTATAAATGATACATGTAACATGGAAATAATGGTTTTATTAAATTTTATTTCCAGACGTAGATTCCATGCCTACCTTTCATGGAAAGAAACTACTGGTCTCCAATCTATGGGGCATCCTGCGACACCCGAACTATACTGGAGACATATTGATACATAGCGCCCTCGCCTTGCCTGGGCTTCTCTCCCGACAATACGTGGCAGCAGCGCCGGCGATCCTGACTATTGCTATGTTGATGCACCGCGCGTGGCGCGACAATGAGAGGTGCAAGCGGCGTTACGGAGCCGCTTGGCAAAGATATTGCAAAAGGGTACCTTCTGTTCTGCTACCTAAACTTCTATAAATACTATATGTACCCTGTCTCAACCAAAAAGGAAATATGCATTAAACTCTTTTTTATACAAAACAATTAATAGATTTAACTACATAATTTGACTCAAACGTAAATGAATTTTAATTTATGATCACATTACCATCAGGTAATGTAGATTTAATTATATTTTAAATATGTATTTTAGATTTATCATCAATGTGGTAGAAGATTTAATTTGTGTAAATAGATAATACAATATATTTCATCACATAATTATTATGTAATTGCAATAATATTTACGAGATCTCTGCGAAGATTCATTTTTATTGAAGTATTTACGATTTTTTTATTCTAATAAGTAGGTTAGTATTTGAGATTAACTAGGTACTACCTAATGAAACCACCGTACAAAATTCGAATACTTATTAATTAGCTCTCTTTTTTACTTATTTTTTAATTAATTATTGGTATTTTTAAAAGTATTGACTTATACAAATATATTTTGGTAATGCAGTTTTCATATTCAGAGTTGGATTTTAGAGGTAATATGAATTCTTACTGATCATACATACCATTCTCAAGATTTTATTTCTGTAAATCTGTCTGCACAAGTATATTGAAATTAAATTGATCACATCTAGTGTCCTATCGTGCATGTGCGAATTAATATCTATTGTTATTTTTTTGACATTATTGACGATATAGACAAATAATGAAACAAAAAATATCAAGATTATAAATTTTATGATGGGTAATACTTACAGCCAAGACTTATTGCGAATATAGTAGGAATATAAGACCAGATAAGTTATAAAATTATAATCTAAAAATAAGGAAGCCTATCTAAAGGACTGGATAAGTAATATCAATTTTACGTACAATAATAAATTCTCATTACTATTTAGGTTTTGAGTAGGTTATGGTAGTGTATATCGTTATTATATAGGGAGATATTTGGACGATTGTGCCTCAGTTAAGTATAACTGCAAAATTGTTATGTAGATTAAAATTTTAGATTGTTTCAGTAAGTATTTTAATTACTGCAATTATAAATATGCTCATTTTCAAGACAACTTGCTCAGAAATGGCTCTCAATTGAATGGAGGGAAATGTATTACGATTACATAATTATATAGATTCTAGAAGAATGATGCCGCCTTTCAGGATCAAAAGTATAAATCTGATAGCTTATGTGTGTACTTGCCATGTAGCAACTTTTGCCATATTATAAAATGGATGTTCTTCGAATTAATTTTAATCTTAATTTCCTTCGGAGTGTGACTTCACTTTAAAATTAAGTATGCTATGTATTTCACAATTTTAATAAAGATTTTGTACAAAGTGTAAATATGGCCTTTATTTGGGTCCTAATGCATGTAGTATTTCGTCTATTTGTACTCACTCCTCTATATCTGAAATATTTTAGCCCAGCAATAGGATAGTAATAAAAGGGCTAAATTATAATACCAGAAAGCACAGTTCCAGGTGCTTTTAGCCAGCGCCATCTATAGTTAAATAGAAAAAGCTCCGTCTGCGTATAAGATTGAGAAATGATAACATTTTCCCAAACGTTTGAGCCTTCGAGGTCGGGACAATATTCTTCGTCTTATCGTGTCAATGGCTAAACAATGTTTGAGTAATAAGAGCCCACTTCAATGGCGTTAGGCGTGGGATAATATTCTTATTCTCACGACGTAGTAGGTTATGTAGATGCCAAAACTAAGTATATGTCTATGTGGATTCGATTTAATTGGAACAAAATGTCGTTAATTACCACGTGGAAAAGAGATAAAGAAAATAATGATTAATCGCATTTATTTATTTTTCTATAAAATACACATACAATTTGTAAATAAACAATTCAATATTTAAATATCTAATGTACAGATTTCGTTCCTAAACATATTCATTACGTCCACGCTAAAATGTAGGTATTATAATGAATGCTCGATCGTTTTATGCAATAATTATACATGAAATATTAAGAAAAAATAATTTAATAGTAAAAACAATGCGAAATACTCTTGACGAACATAGCAAAGCTTTAAATGACTGATATGTACTTCATTTCCAGCGAATATTTGGAAGAATTATACGCAAAATAGTTCAAATCTCTTGGTTTTTTTGTTATACCAATTGCAAGAGCCGGTTGGATGTGACGTCGTATGCAATGTAACATTATGTCCTATGGGACAAACAGCATCTATTCTAAAGTAACTAACATCAAGTACCTGTAGATTTTAGACTAGTACATGGACCTTAAGACAAAATCGATATTTATTTATCATTCTAATAGGCCTATTTTAAACGCTCTGAATAATTAACTGGTGCAACCTTTCTAGATAGGAATTAAACAAAAATTTCGGACACGTCCTGCAAAAAGGTTGCACTCACATAAGGGTCATTTTTGGCACTAAGATAATTATAATTATTTCTGTTATACATAAACTTAACGTTATAAATTAAATTAATGTTTAAACTGTAATAATCTACAGTCCAGTAACTTAAGAAATAAAAGAAGATTACGTAGGTATTTAAAAATAATTAAAAAATACATAACTTTATTTTTTATCTATGTAACTAATAACATCGAAATATTCATCATAAGATTGTTTTTGTTTATTCCTATCGTCATAATTTATATATATATATATATCTTCATTTTCTTTAAAACTAAAAATATAGTAGTTGAAGCACTGCCTATCCCTTTGGAATTACAGGCGTGTCGGTTAATATAAAAATAATAACTAGTTTATAAATACTTTATAACGAGAACATTATAAGTTTCATATAGGTTACGTAGGTGCATTCTAAATAATTTAGTTAGTTTGAACATAGTACAATTTTGGGAAGACACATAAATCTTATCTATGTAAGCTCGACCAATAAAATGTTGAATATTTTTAAAGAATACATGAAAATATTTCAAGGTGATGCTGGAAACGGATTTTCGAAACATTTTACCGATTTGCACTTGTAGAACCTGGTACCGAACCGAACGTAGGAAACGTGGCGAACGCGTTATTTTATCAATGCTTGATATTCAAAATCAGTCAATTAGTAAGTCATTTGACTATATTTGCTAATGAATAAAATGTCTTTCGAAAACCGAGACTCGAAATGCCATTTACACAGGTCTATAAAATGGTCGTGAAGTCCTGTATAAATATTTATTTATAATTATTAAACTTAAAATATACAGGGTGACTTTGAAAGAATGCGACAAATCAAAATGGGAGGTTCAGGACCGATTACCCATTAATTTTAAAATGTGTTTATACGAATCTAAATTGTCAAGGACGTATATTTGTTTTTGGTTTTAAATGGTGTAGACTAAGTTATCTTATAAGAAAAACATGATTTATCAGCTTTTAAAAATTAAATAAAAGTAATTATAAACTTTAATAAAATAATTATAAATTTCAAGTATCAATTCAACCGCGCCGAGTAGACTATCATTTATCTATTCCACAAGAACATACTACGTGAAGTATGGCAATGCATTGTATTAAATATTTTTAACTATTTCATTGAGAAAATAGGTAATGACGCGCGATGTTGCCAAACCGTTCGGTTCATCTTACGCATCGCTTTGTCCTTGCCGGCCTGTCCGCAAATAACGTAAACAAATGAAATTTGATTTGTTTTGATTTGACAGTCGCTCGGCAACTTGCTGAAGAGGTCACGATTCATTGATAGGTTCATCGCACACGCATTAAAGCCATAGGGTATACGCAGAATTATAATCTTGATACTTTCGCCACTTTTACGTTTTTTGCAGGGTCAAAAAGTACTTATTCATTTCTCATATTATCACGCTCAAAATTTTCTTGGTTCCACGTAGAATTATATATTTAATTTTGTCGCAAGTTTTCAAAGTCACCTGTATACTTACTATTCATCATCAGTTAGATCATTATTAGTCACGTTACATATTATTCGTAAATATATAATAGATAGTGCTGTTATTATTCGCGTGTGATTTTTTTTGTCAATATTAAAATACGGTGTTAATTAATGCCATCTAGTTATTTGGTTCCATTTAACATTTACTATGAAAATATACACGTTTAAAATCTATATTAACGGTATTTACAATGTACATTTACATATAACTTTTAGAAAATATCTTATTTTCTTCAGTAAAGATGCAATGGTATGTGGGAATATATTGTTTATTTCTTTTTAAATACTGAATTTTATGGAAACATATAATTAAATAAATAAATTGAAAATAAGGCAGATAAGTACATATATCTGTTACAAAATACTTTGTACCCACTAATATACTTACATATATTTTTGACATACAATTTGAAAAGATAAAAAGAGGGTAGTTGTATAAATGTTGTTGCGTTTTGCGTTTGATCTTAACGAATAGACAACATTTAATTTAACTGAATATTTAAATTAAAATATACCAGATAAAGTTATTGTCCGTTGAAATAAAAAAGACAAAGGGAGAAGAAATTATTTAATGGCAGTGTTATTCTAACCCTTAATTTTTGTTATCTTTAGGCCATCTCTCTTTAGAGAAATGCGATAATATCTGATACCTTCAACTGTTGAAAATGATATAAATTGTTTATTATGAATTAATAAGTTGTTAAAGGAAATATTTTATCTAAATATACTATGAAAAATGGCCGGAACGATTCAAAATGAAGAAAATAGGTGTAATTAAAGAGAAATCGAAGTAGAAGATAAAAGTGTATGTATCTTTATTTAATATACTAAGACAAGTATAGTCATACAGTCACACATGGACACAATTCACAATTCGTTATCCAGACCACGGGAAACTGCGACCAGTAGGACTGTTTCGATTTACGCATCCTTCTGATATCTAGTTGTTCCAGGTTCGTGTGTTATTTTATAAAATACTTTGTGTATGTTACCAACACTACTGGAAGAGAAAGCATTTGGGCAGAGCAACATTGATTCAGTTAAATTAAAAAAAAGAAATTTTTATTTCTCTATTTGAACTGGGGTGTATAAATAGGTAGTCTAACAGGTATCATTAGGTTTATTCTGGATGACATAATATCATATTGAGACATTTTATTAAATGGTTCCATGATTTTATAAGAAGAAAATATTCTAAGTATTTATCTAGCAGAACAGTTTTAATAAATTTTGTTATAGAATTAATTATTATCTGTGACATTCAAACTACCATTTTGGAATACAGAGATTTTTAGATAAAATACTATTTTTATAGATATCTAAGAATTTTGACGCACAATGCATTTATGAAACTAGATTTTTCAAATATTATTAGGTTGTGTAAAGAACGGTCTCTGACATTTGTTGTAGACCAATTTTGGACCTTATAATAATAATAATAAAGGTGAAAAGAGGTCTATCTCAAATGTTGCTGATCGTGCATACATATACGTGGATAACCAAGAATACATATAATTATTATAGGACAATTCGGGGTTATCTAAATGTACGATTAAGCTTAGACAAAGGGTAGTTACGAGGGATTTCCCCTAACTAATGGTCATTTTTAGGAATAAAAATAGTTGCGGCACAGACGGCGTAGTTAGCCCGGTAGAAGTCATGGGAATGTAATGATCAAAAGCCAGTTTATAGCTATCTAAGACCAGCGAGGGTCTAACAAAATGCCTACTGAAGGCAACGATACCGCTAGAATTTACAATAAAAACTATAATATGTGGAATTATAACAAGTTCTTAACTGGACACTTAATATAAATACTAAATAAGTTAAAGGTCCTAATCTATGAGTATAAAATAAGCCTTACATTCCATTTTTGATGTCGTACGTACATACAAAATACCAATTAACGTTCTTATAT
The DNA here is from genome assembly GCA_905163465.1 of Craniophora ligustri. Taxonomy (NCBI): domain Eukaryota; kingdom Metazoa; phylum Arthropoda; class Insecta; order Lepidoptera; family Noctuidae; genus Craniophora; species Craniophora ligustri. The sequence continues at coordinate 4,112,934 of LR990963.1, forward strand.
TACATAGCAAATGGTGCCTTTTCTATCAACATTATGTTTGAATCATTTTTCCTCTAGAAATTCTCATAAATAAGGCATTTCTTTTTACAATAAAATCGTAATCCAATAAAAGATACATTGATAACCGTCCATGTCGCTTAATTGGTCTGGCAATAACAATTAGGGGATATTTTTTGGGATGGTAACACAATAATCTATTACACCAAGTGGCTTTAAACCGCACTACTAACATTCGTTTTCCTAGCTACTTTTTCATTTTACACCTCGCTTACCGATTGATAGAATGGTGAAGGTTCATCTTTATGTACAAAATGATGTAAGTAGTAACAGAGCTAGCAGATCGTGGGTGACGTGCGATGTCAGGGCGCGCGGGGCGGGGCCGCGCACGCGCCGGCCGCCGCCCGTCAGAAGTTGCTGTCGAACACACCCATCGACCTCGAGATGTCCTCGTCGCGGAGACAGCAGTCGAGGAACTCGTCTAGCGTCAGCACCCCGTCACGATTCAAATCCATTTTCTGTAAATAATATTTTTAAATTTTGTGTAGTACAATTGGTTTAACTACCTAGAAAGTATTGTGTGTGAAGATTGATATAGTCTTTATTAAACATGCGTGTTTCCTAACTAGCGTTGCTCTATGAGAGTAAGCAGTCAGCGTAGTTTGAGATATTGTGACAAAATAATATTTGTAGGTCTGACGTAACCTAGCTTTACTTAGTAGGTATATCATCTGTATTGAATGATAAAAAATCATGAATTCCACAGCGCTTACACTTCACGCCACGACCAAACGGTGCGAATTGCTAGCGAGTAGCGACCACTGGATTAAAATAGTAGATTGTTACCAAGGGTCGAAAGGAATCAATTCCCATACTAGGTATTTAAACGCCCGAGCGCAGCCAGGATGGCTATAGTCCGAGTAGGAAGTTAGTTTTTTGTTAATATTTATATTTTCTTATCTGCTCGCCACTTTATAAAGGCATGTATTTATGTACCTTTCCTTAGAAATTTCTGGCACAAGATTTTCGATAGCTCTATTTGCCTCGTCTTTAACAGTACCTACCTATCTGGGGTCAACATATCAGAATCACTTGAACTAATTTTTAATAAGATATTAGTCTTAATCCGAGATTTCGATATAGCTTACAGAGTTAGTATCCCGCTAAATTATATACATAGTCTATTTAAAATTTTAATTATGGAACACGCTTTTTAAATTCACACTGGCCGTTTATACACTCACAACACCGCAGCATTCTTTTCTTAATTATGTTACATTTTTTACAGTCAAAATACCTCGTATGGGAATTGATTTCTTTCGACACTTGTGTAACAATCTACCATTACAGCCGATTGCCTAACCAAATTTACTTCTATTTTTAAAATTTACTCCCACCCTAAGGAGGAAAGCAATTACTATGAGTTTTTCAATGAAGTAGCATCTTCCATCCGCTACTCGGATCAAATAATTATTACTAACCTGAAACAGTCTTTCAACTTTCTCCCGTATCACATCTTCCTCCAACGTCGGCTCTACAATTTTCCCCATAAGGTCGTATATTGCGGTGACAATCTCTGTCATTTCTTCTTTGGTGATGCACCCGTCGCCATTTATATCGTACAAAGAGAATGTCCAACGTAGCTTTTCTTCTAAGGTCCCTCTTGATAATATTGATAAGCCGGTTACAAACTCCTGAAATAATAAAACAACAGAAATACTTATTAAAAAGTTAATCAAAGTTTGTAATAGTTGTCTACCCACGTAAGCTAATCCATGAATCTTTTTTTTGATTTCCAAAATCGTAATAGGTGAAAAGCTTTTTAACGGAGTGAAATGGTGTGATTGTGATATCCTATTAAAGGGTAGTTCCCAAAGTCGATATTATTATTTTTTCATAACTGAAAAATGATCTTGCGAGTGTGCGTAACTAATCATAGCATCAATAAAATTAACGAAAATATTTTAAGTCGTGTTCGCTTATAGGAATCCATGCTAGTTGGTATTTAAACTAGTTGTTGTTTAGTTATTCCCTCCATATAGTTGAAAGTTGAAACTACAAAGAAATCGACGTCTCATAGGTCAAGTTTCGAGGCTTTCTGTGGTCAGTGAGTGACAACTAATTTACAATGTAAAGAAGTAACTAATGGCTATTTCAGTTGGTAGATGGATAAGATAGCCATTTTAAGTTATACAGGTATATGCTGCATAGGGTTTTAAAGGTCTTTGTGAAAATATATGGTTTTTGTGCAACAGTGGATGACCTTATTCTTTGGCTGAAGATATTAAAAAAATATAGTATAAAATTAATAGTTACCTCAAAACTTAACAGGCCACTTCTGTCTTGGTCCAATGTATTGAAAACGTAGTGCGCGTACTGAGCGGTGTTTGCTGCAAAATAAGACGGTACTTATCATATCTTATTTATACCTATAGCCTAGGTATGTAATTTAGAAAAATCTGGTTTGTATAAGTCATAGAAAAATATAATAAATGACTTCCTTATAGAATTAAAAGTATGATGTGGGTTTAAATACTTCATAAGTCATATCTACGTTTGCGTTACTCTACCAAAATTGTTCAGCTTCTTTAATTGATGCGCACATTTGTATGTGTTGCTCGTATAGTTTTTAGTTATTTAACAAAAACATTTTCTTGCTGGGCTAACGTTACGCAGTCAGAAAAATAAACAAATCAGTTAAAATATTAATGAAACATCGCAATGTGGAGAAGAAATATTACTCTTGAAGATTATGTTACTCTATCACCGACTACTAACAATTGACCGATTTTTTATTTACATTGTAAATAAAGCTCGGATATCAGGAAATGTAATTTAAACTTTACCTTAAGCAGATGCAGGAACTATGTTCTTCGGGTAATAGTTGTGTGGTTTCTTGCCATTCCTTCGTCTGTTTGCATCTTACCTTGTTGTATGAGGAACATCCTTATGAATTGTGCACCGCCTTGAGGAGCAGCACTCGTGCTTCGGTTTAATTGTTTAGAATGGTAAGTATATGGAATATACCGATATACCTAAGTCGTTTTATTTTGACTGCTTATGTTGAATTATGTGCAAGCATGTTAAATGTTGACGCGTAGGTGTTGTTTTTAGGATACCTACATAGGTACTTAGTAAGGATTATTTAATATCACTAGCTCGGAAAAGTTCTAGAATGTTTGTCTATAACGGGTTGTCACATATTGAATTTTTGTAACTGTTACTTGACTACTTGTGCTTCAGGTCAGTAATTCAGGTCCAATTATTACGACCAAGTAGGTACTGGAAAATGTAGCGTGGGCAGGCTCCCGGCAAGGTGGGCTGACGACCTGGAAAACGTTGCTGGATGCCAGCGGCGCATGACCGGTCGTCGTGGCGATCCTTGGGAGAGACCTATGTCCAGCAGTGGATTTCTAACGATTGATGTGATGATGATGAAACAATTATTGTTATTAGTGAAATTTTGTGACTGTTGGGAGTATCAACATTGATTTATATGGCATTGAGTTAAAAATTATACAATTATATCGATATTTTATTTCTACTTAATAATTTTAGTTTATTTTGTGATATAAATTGGTATAGTAAATAATTGTAAGTTATCACAAATGTAACTAGAATGTATTCAAATGCGAATATAATTCATCAAATTGTCTTGATGTTCTATGTTACTTTTATGTGTACGTTACCCCAGCATGAAAGTAGCTCCCAGTGATAATAATTGAACGTTGATTAATTACATGCGAATCCTTTTCCAACCTGTAGTGAGACTAAGTGTTTGGAAGTCTTCGCTTAGTACCTATTATTAAACGGAATATAATAAACCGCGCATCAAAAATACTGATTGAGCGACAAAATTACTGATTGAGCAGCAAAATACAGATATCCGTTAGGTTAGGCTAGAACTGTGACCACACAACGCACGGGCCGAGCGAGCGAAGCGAGCAGTGCCGCGGGAGCGGCCGGCGAGTGCCAGAACCAAATCTGAATACCAAGAAAGTGTATATAAGTAATAACAATACTTTTAATGAACATATTTTGGTGCACATTCAGTATATTTGGTGGAACACAGGCAAAATTAGGAAAATGAAATGGGAATAAATTGAAGTACTTTTAAATACCATCCTTATTAAACACTGGCGTGAAAAACAACTTATGAGCCTAGCAAAACAGCTAGATAGATACCTACACAAAAAGGAGGTACTGCTTTGAACACACGCCCATTTGTCTTTATAACTATACTTATTTGAATGCAACTGGGTAAGTTTTTTTCATAGGCATTATGAAGCGCATTAATTTATCTTAGAAGCTATTTATTACGTCGGATATTTATTCGTAGTAGATGTAGTATTTTAATCGATCAGGAAATCTAATTTGAGCTATGAAGTCATTCAGATATGACCTTTGTACGATAAGTTACTTATGCATATACCTACTACACCTCGTAGGTATGTAAGACAGATATTTATATTTTCAGATGTGTAGTTCTGTTTTGTATAAACAATAATATTGGTAGAACAAAACAATTATAACTTCAATTATTGAAGTTTTTAAGAAACGACAAATACGGGCGTTCTATTGAATACTAGTGAAGTATAACTATTGATATTGATTTCGTACACTTACGCGAATATTGAAACAACACTCCTTTTTACGGATTTTGTTGCGGTATAATTGATATTATTTTAACCCGACGTTTCGGGTCCCGTTTCGTCACGAGCTGACTTTCCGTATATACAGGGTTAGTTGGAAAATACAAACAACCTCGCAGGACTAGATAGCTAACATCATAAGCAACAACTTATGTTCTACGACTTTCAATAATTTCATTGATTTCATTTTTTTTTATTTCATACAAAACCAAATATTTATTTCATGATATCTTTACGCGCTTCCTAACTCTATGCACATAGTAAAAACCCCGCGGGACGCGGAGAAAGGGGGGCGCATTGCGAGTGCTAGCTTTGAACTTGACCGATTGTCCGATTGACCTAGTTAGCCGCCAGCCGTCGGCCTAGATGCGCGCGCGTCACGTTGTATGTTTCCTTCCGTCGCCATTTCGATCGATGTGTTGTTGGGTTATACCTTGAGTGTTATTAAAAAAACAGATAGTTACAGAAGCCTATCTACATAAAAAGTGCGCGACACCGCTAAGGGACACGATATCTCACATCAGTGCAACTGCGTATTTGAAGTTAGAACTATTTTGTGCAAAAATGAAGCAACAAAAAATACGTGTTCAGTGACGGATCTTTAAATTCAACATTAAACAGTGAAGTCTCGTTTTTTAGGCTACCAGTTGTTTCAGAGACGTAAGTAGATATTTGCTTGTCTTTCAATGGTTCGTTTTAACGTAATACACATGACAGTTAGGTAGGTAGGTAAGCGCCCAGCTGATATTAAATAAGTAGTTTAACTAAACTATGGAAAGCGTTAACAAACGATTACGTAAATCATTTTCACATACTTTGAAAGTTAAGATACCTAATCTACATACCTACGCATGATTTATTTGCTTTTAATAGTTAAATGGAGCCAGGTAAAGTATGAAGCGATTGTGGACTCAGTGTAGGTATGTACTCACTGCCTGCCCACAAACCCATTCGTGGTCGTACGAGCTAAAATCAGAGAGGGGCAGCCGCGGGACAGCCGCGTGCGGTGCCTCACTTATCGATCCCTCAGAGAGCGCTGGCGTGGTACCTAGTTTATTTATTGAAATGTGCGTAAATTAATAATTTAATAAATAACACTACAAGGGTAATTGTATAATCGTTAATTAGGTTTAGAAAGCCTTGTCATTAGCGTAGGTGACGATAGCGACAGTGACTCGCTGTCGCTGTATTATCTATTTAAAAAAAAAATTATAATATTAATTAGTCTCAGTACAAATATCCATTTTTTTTATTATTTAATATTTATCTTGTAATAATATTGCATTCTTTACTATTTTATAATATGTATAAACATCGACACAACAGGCGTCCCGCTTCTACAAAGGCGGCGAGTATTTGACATAGGTATAGGTAGTTAACTGGCGAATATTGTGTATTATTAAGGTGCTGCTACACTAATACACTTACTAAAAAATGTTAGGCATTGCTACATTCTATTAAGAATTGTTAACTGTTTTAAGTGCTCCTACACCGGAGGAAATTGTTAACAAAGGTTTATAACATTTGAAAAATCAGTTTGCCTGCAGTTTGGATTGCCCCTGCCGTGGCCTGGGTATAAATTTACAAACAAATGATAACAAATGTTTTATTTTGCAATTTGTTAACTAACAATTTTGCTCAGAAATGTTCACTAACATTATCTAACAAGAAATCTTTTTCTAATATTATGATCGTATGTTTCTTAACAACTGTTTACTAATACTTGTAAACATTTTTAAGCAGTAGTGTGTTGAAGCCTTTATAAATAGCGCGAGAGTCACGTCGTCCTTCTTTATGAATGAAACTACAGACTTATAATATTCGTGTGTCATACAACAGAAACTTGAAATATCATTTTTTTTTCATGTATTGAGTTATGGCAGAACTCGTAGAACAAAAGTTGTTGCTTACGATGTTAGCTATCTAGTCCTGCGAGGTTGTTTGTGTTTTCCAACTAACCCTGTATAAATGTACTCTGTGGAGCAGACTGAGCTCGTTCTGTGTAAATCCGATTGTCAATAATAATTAAATAAAAGGTAAGGTAGCTGTTAGTAATTATAACTTCAAGACGACCAGTACCTGTCTGCCTGTGACCATGATACTGTAAAGGATCCGAAACGTCGGGTTTAAATAATATATACCGCGATAATATCAGTAACTAGTTGAAGTATACTCCACAAATTAGAAGCTTGTCATAAGACGCATATCAGTCAAGTTGGTATATTATGAGTATGATCAACTCAGGTGAGCCTCCTGCCCATTTACCCCCTTATTTCCATAACAAAAAGAAAATTTACTAGAACTGCAAATCTAAGAAAAAAAAAATACAATTTTACCATTTTATTACAAATTCACAATTCTTATGGTATAATTAAATGCACAAGCACAATAGATACGGTTATTTTACATAAACTGAATAGTCCCGTTATAACAATTCAAAATTGGAGAGAAAAACAAAATGGGATGGTTTTTAATATAATTTATTTCAGATATTACATTAGTGGTTACAGACTTGACAATTGTGTTGGACCTATGTCCAATAAATTATTTACCACATACAGCTTTGAAGTGTCATTTTTTTTGGCCACACTTAAAACATTAGGAGCTGATCTGTAAAAAGTGTTAACTAAAAAAATTATCACAATGGAATAATTATTGAAGTTACCTAGAACATTTGGTTTACCTCAAATTTTCTCCTTAATTAAATAGAGTATACAGTAACTACTGTTTTAAGATACACAATGCTAAGGTTTACAAAGCTCGGCTATGCAATTGTGTATCTCAAAATTTACATTTTATACTTGCATCGTTTTATTAAAATTAACTTAATGTTAAACTTGAGATGGGTTCACCATAGCGTTCTTCCCGTGGGACAATGGACAGTTCCTTAAGATAAGATTACACTAAAGGCGAGCCACCTGTCTGCTGCTGATAAACCTCTATTGTGTCACCTTCTTCCATCTCCAGTGATGTTGGCGTGTCATTCTCATTGATTGGCTGGCCGTCGAATCTGAACCGCACTACTTGCATTGATAGACCCTAAAAAGATTTAAAATATTAATTTGAGAAATCCTATAGGAGGCTCGATATTACAGCAAGGCTCTGGGCATTCAATATCTAAGGTATATATACTTATAAAGACTTATTGTGAAATAAATGTCAAAAAGTTTTCATAATAATAATAGAAGTGATTAAATTCAATGCCCAGAGCCTTGATATAATATACCCAGGAGCCAAGTACTGGGCAGAAAAAGGGTTAAGAACTTGACTCATATGACAAATTCTAGCAAGTTAATAAATAACTGGCAATGTTTTAGATAATTGCACAATGTCATGAAATCGTAATGTGAGTAAATAAATAGTCATACATTTACAGACAATCATGTATAACAGGAACAAACCCCTATAACATTAAGTAGGAGGGCAGCATACTTTACATGCAATTAGATCATTATTAATACATACAACTAAGTATTCATACAATGTTTTTAGAATTGTTTGAATTAGGAAAAGGTATACCCATAAAGTAGAAAGTTGACTGTAATCAGATAATATGGCAAGAACAAGATATCAGATTATAATTATATAGTTGTTATCTTGAACATAAGAATTGAATATTCACTGCTGCTCATAATAATCTACATATAAATTATTAAAATGATCTGGACAGTTTAAATATAAGTTTACATTGATTTATTGTAAAAACTTTTAAGATATCAAAAAAATATTTAAGTGTAAGCTCATGGACTATATCACCAGTTCTTTATTAAGTTATAAATAATGTCTTTTTGAATGACTAAATAAGGTCACCATAAAATAGATGACACTTAAAACGTTTAACTTTGGTGAGGGTTACGGTTACATACCAAATAATTGTAGTGATTGGGTATACATGATAGGTCTAAGTATTAGTTAGATATAGATATAAGAGAAAGTATTATTTGCATGTGCTTGTAGAATCACCAGTAAAAGACAACCCATAAGGTAAGTAAACAAATAAACATTTGAAAAAGTTGCAACAGTAAGAGCTAGAATCTAATTCACTCAATTTAGTGACTAACTTTATATTGTTAGCACTCTCTGAAATCTGTAGGAGTAAGGCCGGTCTAGTGCCATTACAATAATCTACCTACTGTTTAGTTTGAGCCCATAATGTGTTTAGTTTAATCATGACAGCTAGGCAGGTATAGAATTAACTTTCAAAGAAAATCGTATGACGCTTTCTCAATTCAAACTGCATGAGACTAGTGAGGTTTTCCAATGAGTTCGCTTTGTTTATATGTAGTTGCCATTTATCAAACTAACAGTTTGTAGGTAATACAATTAACAATATACATTAGCCACATATTTAATGAGATGAACTTACCGCTCTATCACAATAGGCATTCATTAGCTTCCTCAGAGGTGTGTGTTTTTTAATTTTGAACTGCACAATGGCATTATCTTGGCCTAATACTTTCAAGTTGATGTGTTCGCTTTCTCCCTGAAAAACAAAAACAATAAGTCATAAATATTGGTCCCAACAATCACAAAGATAGAACACTTCTCACTTTGAACTAGGTAACCACATTTTACTAATAACGCCATGTCGGTGAAGCACTGTTTTCAATTTTCCGTAACTACACTGATAATATACCAATATACGTACCTTTTTCTCGTCAGACATTTTGATATTTATTAATTTAAAAGTACTATCAACACAGAACTAACGATTAAGTAGAAAATCCAGCGAATATCAAACGAAAACCGCACTACTGACAGATTCTCAATCCGATGGCGTGGTAATGGCGTCCGGTCATGGCTTGGAGGAAGCGACGCAGGCTTGCCAACATGCGCAGTAAAAACGGCGAAATGGCGCGCTTCTGCGCAATAAAGCTAAATAATCATTCTAAATAAATCTAAAACTATTATGTTTAATAATTGTCTATTAAAATAAAATAAACGTAAAATATATGTTTAGAAACTGAAAATAATTAATTGATTGCGCACAAAGTGTGAACCCGATAGCTTAGACCTGCGAAGGGTTCTAAGAATTGTGTAATTTATTTATATAACGTTCATTTTATTAATTCACTGCGGCAATTTTCAAAATCTGTAGAATATTCCAGAAGCATATATTATAAATAGAAAATCAATTGACTTCCATAGTATTGCCAACCGTATAAAGACGTTTCCGGCTCTAGTGTTGTGCCATATCGATATATGACATCAAACGGAAGTTGCTAGTGTTGTATGGACGCTTGTCACGTTCCATTTTACGCTACTAATGGTTGCGTTTTTACTTTGTTAACATTTTATTTAGGAGGTAAAATATATTTTCCCTCGGACTTTGGTAAAAATATGGTAATGATTTATTCTAGCATAATTTTTATTTATACTTTTTTATTTTAGGGTATAGAAACTACAACATGGCGTATAAAGAGAACATCGAAAAACAAAATAATGAAATTAATAGGGTGTTATTATATTTTTTATATAATCTTCTAAAATTAATCTGAATTTGATCTCTTTGAAACTAGGTATTTATGAATTTATTTAAAAAAATGCCTCCAATTATGGACTACTGGAAGGTACTTTTTGTTGGCGTTCGTTTATCCAGAGCCAACAAATGGCTTTCTCTTTTTTTTTATTATGTCTTCTGGACGTTGGTGCAATAATTCGTAAAAGCTACTGATTTTTTAAATTATATTTTATTAATATTCGCTGTATAGTAGTATCATCAAAGGTATAGGATTTGATGATACTACTATGCAGCCAACTTATTTAATAAAAAACTGCCCCAATATGCAAAAGCCACCAAGCTAAGTGAAACTTCGGCTGTCCCGGTCTATACACAGCATTATAGTTACGACTAATTTTATTATTTTAGGTATATCTTCTAGACGAGGGACATAAAAAATGTAAACAATTCAATTTTTTTTATTATATTACGTACCATTTTTAAAGGTTCAACTTGACGGTAGGTTTATAATAGAAACAGGGACTGTTTACTAGACTTATTTCGATTTAGGTCAGTGCAGTAGGTGCATAAATCTTTGTAAAACAAAACCAACAATTTTGTATTTAATTTAAAAGAGTATCTATGGAGTTTCTTGCCGGTTCTTCTCCATAAGACCTACCTTTTGGAACCGTGCAACTAAATTCAATTAAATATGACAATTCAAAAGCACCTGTATTGGTCTAATTGAAATAAATGATTTGATTTGATTTGCATATGTGATTATATCTTTATATATATAGTACCTAATTATAAAATATTAAAATAGTTTCCCATATTTTTTAATTTATCCGTGCCATGGTACATTAAAAAGAACACTTGCGGCATTCTACGACTTAATGGTTCTTCTTCTTAAGTCTTACGAATATATTTACTAATATTTTGTTTTCTAGGTTTAAGTATTTGAGGTACAATAAAAATAGGGGGTTTTAAATCAGATATTTAAAACCCCCCATTTTAAATTTAAATACAACAGATTCTTTATATAAAGTTACAAAAGTATAAAAAAACATGTTATCATAAAATTTCAATATCCTGGCATAAAGTGCTTACGTTTTTTAGCTTTCGCATTCTGCGGGTTATGTGGAAAACGTTACATAACTGTTATAAATCCAGTTTTTGTTAGCATGTGTGTTTTATGGACGATGATTGTTGTTTTCGCAACTGTTTGCATGCCGGTATGTGTCGTGAAATTGTGGATTTGTGAGTGGTGCCTCTCACAGATAACGGCCTAACAGCCAGTTGGGAATAATTGCCATCATGCCTCTGTTTTTGCCAGAGTATAATTTGCTACGTGGCTCAATTTAAATAAAAATATTTGTCTAAGCGCATGGTTAGAATTTAAATAGACAAAAAGAAATCAATACGTCGAAGTACATACATTACATACATTAAGTACATTTCTAGTAAAGGCCTGGTGTTTTTTATTGCAGTAGTGTAGTTAACAGTGCTTTCTGTATTATAGGTCCCGGGTTGGGACAAATGTATGTGTGATGGATGAGCATAAATATTTGTATCCGAGTCATGGAATATGTCTACATATATGTATTCACAAAAAATATTACTTATTTATTATTTATTAAACACAGGTTTCTTAGTTATTAATATTTAAGAAAGACTGCTACAATATTGACTGTGGCTGTAGGTAAATAACAGCCACGGTCAATATTGTAGCAGCAGTTTCGCAAAAAATCAAAGCCAGCTCTTAAGACCTTATCGTATCAGTTGTTTCGCATTTTTCATACATTCACACAGAGAAGCGAATTAGAAAAGTCACAGTCACAGTTTAGTAAGTGATATATTTTGTCAAAAAAATGAGCGTAAATTTGAAATCTATTTGAATTCATTTTATTTTAAATCGGTTCGATTATCATCTTTTTTTTACCTCGTATTTACAGTAGTACCTACCTATGACGTTTTTGGTCGGTGAATTTAATGCCAAGCATTTGTGTTATTGATATAACGTTTTATTGGGAGGAAATATTAATTTTGTAAACCGTAATATAATAATAATTACACGAGACGAAAACCGGCTCAAGTCTAACTTTTAAATATGCGTTGAAGTGATGATAATAATTTGTGGCATAATTTTCTTGTTTCTTAAATTATTACCTAGTTAGGTACTAAAGTTTGTAATAGTGTTATTTTAATTTTAGCTAAATGTTAGTCGTTGCGCGAACAGTCTCAAGAAAGGATAGGATTTGTAATAAAATAATCTGAAGACAGGTGCAATGCAAGATGTATTAGGCCGCCGCCGCTTATTATCTAATCTCTGTGACATTTTATGGCGGATTAAGTCGGTATGTGAAATAAAATGTAATGATATGAACTAGTTTTCCAGAAGAATTTGAGGCATTCTCGCACTCGGATAGTTTTCGTAGTACAGATGTGGGTACGATTAGGGACGTTGTTTCATTTAAAATATAAATGGACGTCACACTAAATATTAATTTAAACCTTTAGATATAGTAAGTAGTATTGATAATATCTAGGTAGGCGAGTTTCTTACAATCCTATGAATGGTACGAATGTACATACCATAGATGTTTATTTTACTTAAGACGTGTCAGCATTCGAGGCAACATCTTCTTGCTAAATGCATATTACATGAGAATAACATTTATTTTTGTTACGTACGGTACTCGCTACTTTTATTTTAGAAAAAGAATGACGGTCTGGTGTAACACAAAAAAAAACTCTGAAACCCTGACAACCATGAAATTTGTCCTAAAAGCGAATACGATAAAGTTGCTACTAAGTTATGTTCCCGATCGTAACCTTACTATGTGTTACCTAACACGATGATTAGTTTTTTAACCGATTTCAAAAAGGAGGAGGTTGTCAATACGACTGTATTTTTTTAAAATGTTTTTTACAGTTTTATCTTCTTTTTAGTTTAAAAGGTATGAAGTCGGTGACGGTGCCTGGTTTGAAGCCACCCCGCTCAAGATCACGCGCGATGGGTGTATATACATACCTTTACATTTGGCTTGGCTTTAGGCTTAGTTTTGAAGTCGGTTTTTTTAAACGAAGTTTTTTATTTTATTTATTAATTTGCCTCGTTGGTCTAGTGATGGTAAATTGCAACTGCTGAGCAAAAGGTCTTGAAAGACGAGAAAAGTGTTAGTGGGGTTTTTTATGAAATTCTTAGTAAAACCTGAAACATACCGGCGAAGCGTACATTAGTTCCCCTCTACCTGATCCTTCGGGGATGAGAGGCGTGATGGTATGTTAAGTTATTCATTAATACTGCTTTTCTTACATAATCAACCGCTGCAATAATTGCGTCATTTACGTATGACGGCTTATATACCGCAAGCAAAGACTATAAAATTCGTTGACCGCAAGCAAACATTTCTATACTTCCGACTATTTAATTTGGTTTCTCTGAAGTTAGGTTTTCCTAGGTATTAGCTTTATCAGAGGGGATCAGTTAAACTGTTAAAACTATATAACCTACAGAAAGTCTAGGGTTTGTGATTTGCGTTCAAACAAATACTGGGCAATTTCTATTGCACAGCATATAGTATAGTTCTTTGTATGTCATAATTACAACAAATAAGGAACCTATGTACGTACCTACCTGGATTTGATCAATAATAATAATAGTTTACGAAGATAAAGCTTCGAAGATTGGAAATCACCTCTAAGTGGTACCGAGCGAATTGGTTTTTAAGTTCTTCTCTTCATCAATAAATATTTGAAAAAAAATTAATTTCCTCATCTAAAGTTGGCTCGTTTTTCACCCAAGGATTATAATTTGATACTTTTCGATTATAATTTTGACATAATCACTAAACTTATAAATTACTGTATTTATATTGTTGTTGCAATCTTAGCTTGTACATAAATAAATACGTTATTAATTTGAATAAGACCTAGATGTATTATAACATGTATTATGTATATTATAATTACTTAGATAAATAAATACTTAGTTTCTACTAGGAAAATAAGTCATACCACGAGTAGAAATTCGAATGTTATAAAAAAAACTATTGAAAACGAATCGTATCAAATCACTCAAAATTCACAGAACGAAACTTTTACTTGAGAACTTATTTCGACGTCGCGACTTAAAATTGGAATTTCTTCTTTTGTTTTCAAACTGACTGCGTATTGTTTTGATAGTTCATGTAATTTTCATTGATTATTATTTATTGATTGTATTTTATTTTAATGTCTTTGTAAAATCTTTAAATATATGACGGCGCATGCGTGCGTCGTCGATAATGTCAAATTTGAGAGTGGCTGTTGTCAAAAAGTCGCTCTAGCGGAGCGTCGTGTGAATGGAAGCGGTGCGGATATCTTGTTTTGGAGACGAGCTGAACGGGAACCGCAAGCGCACCACGTCTGCGACGAATCGCTTGTAATCTGCCCGAATAGTGTGCCCTAGTATCTGATTAAAATGAGAAGTCAGAAGCAATATGATGCCTCCTGATTGAAAATACGCCCACAACAACTGAATACACGATGAATTCTGATGAAGGCCTTCCTGCGCCGACATATATAAAATTTATAATTTTGCACTCCTTCTCCCTATACTTAATCCTCCTTCGAGGGCGCTATATACTTAGACTGGGTTGCACCGTTTTCTTGTTACGTTTTACGTAATATATAAATATTCAAGCATAATGTAAGTGGCGTAGTCTACGGCCTACTCTAGTCACCGTTATTTGTAATAGATTATTTTTGATTTTAGTTTCGATTATCATCGTTTTTTTTGCTTAAAAGCTTCTAGGTCAAGTCCGAAAATTTTAAAATCATCGTGACCTCAATATCTAGTCACCCCTCATTTTAGACCCTCGGTATCTAAATGGGACATAAAATTGTTACAAATGTTGAAATTGTTACATAATCCCTTTCAAGGAAGAGGTCTACTTTGGTAGTTCATAGTCCCTTAAAAAAATATCAAGTAAATTGATTCCCCATTCTGCTAGCACACACAAAAGGGTGATTGTTTGTTGTTCTTCGCTCCCCTCTTTGGGGTGCAGAACGCGGACTTGTTAACTACACTGAAAGCACTTTTGCTTGCTGCAGGAACTTGTGACTGCTTTCGTTCCATGGCTAGGTATATTGATTTTACCATTAACTATATTTTGGATTTTTGTGAGTCGGTCAATTAAGTATAACAGTTGTATCTAGTTTCGACAATGGCTTCTGTGTGTAGCTAATACAAACATATGAAATTTAGCTCTAATGTGACCAGAGGAGAGAATTTTGCGTTCCATTCGGTGTCTTAATGAAGCGGATGTTATACAGTCATATAATTATGTAATTTAGTTTCCGATTCCAATGTTTTTATACCGTATTGGACGAATATCTATTGGTATTGAAACTTAACAAGTGAATGAGTTTCATATTCAGCATTATTACTTGAAATAGTACTCGTATCAGTAATTATATCAAATTCATTACCCGTGGCGATTGCAAAATATAGCGTTAATCTGATTGGTTCAAATTTGGAATGCATAATTTGCGCAGCTATTGAAATGTAAATCATTGAAAGAATAATTATGTTTTATTATGTATAAACGGAATATTACAAGGCATCTCGGTAAATATTTTTTTCCGATGCTCAAAATATATCTAACTGAAATACTACTACTAATATAACGTCAATGAAAATACTACATTTAAAAACATAACCCTAAACAACTTATTCTTATCTCTACGGTATTTGCTCCAAAGTAAACTGGACTTTACTTCTCGAGTCTTAAAATATGTTCTTCAGTAGCGATGTACCTAAGTTCACGAACCCACGGCCTCGTGGACAATTTTGCGCGAATGTAAAGCAGTACCCAGACCAGACCACTCAACATAATGGGATTATAAGATTATGTGATGCGTTTTTCATGTCCCTACGGTATGTATACTTTATCACCTAATGTTTGACATTTACGCTGTGTTAGGTGTTAAAGTAGTTTTTGACTGTCAGGAATATAATTGGCGTGGTAAAAAACAAATTGTGGTCGCCATGATGTTGTATGTAGGTACGTGTTTATAGTATATTGTGTTATAAACACAACATGTCATGTTAAATTAATAAGTCGTAACATAAAAAGTTTTTATCTTTCAAACTAAATAGCACAAATATGCAAAATAAATTAGTTTTGCATAAGGAGTTTTTAAGTTTAGCGAAGGCCTTTAAGTGGCCAGTTGGCAAAAATATGTTAATACTTATATTGCAGGTCTTTAACCTTATCTGTGATAGCCTAGTAAACAATAGATCATGTTGAAAATTAAAAAAATGGAAAATAATGTCTTGTCATCCTGTGTCTAAACTACTGGGTATATTTGATTGATTTTTGATATACAGACTTAGAATATCATTAGATATACTGGGTTTAATTTATTGTCGTGTTATCATCTCCACATAGTATATAAGTACATAAATATAGAATAAAACAGTTTACAATAAGACTTACCTGTTCAAGACGAATAACCGATGCTGAAGTAGATACTCGTAGGTACATATATTATGTTCCTCGTTTCTTCTTATCTTCATGGTACTAAGGAAGGGTTGGTAAGGTAAATAAAACGAAACACTTTCCGTATTGTTTATTGGGAGTCGTTAGATATAGTCAAGGAGATTATGTATTATGGATGTTTGCTATTTTGATAAAGAACATTGTTATTATGTAGGTATAATTGAAATTGGCAACATACCAACAACTATAAAGGCGTCAATCTATCAATCTGTCGGTAGTAGTGTTTATCTATAAATGATCGTTCAATTTCTACCGCATACTTATCGATTAATAAGTATCTGAGTACTTAAACTCGTGAACATAACTTGGCGACGGGGTACAAGAAAATTTTAAGTGCCCTCCAAAACTTTGGCAAGGCTTTTCCATCTGAAGCCCTTTTGTAGCTTCTTTCTTGATGTCGAACTTTGTTAGTCACGTGGTTTCTATGTTCCCCTCCTCTTTACTAAGACCCCATTAAATACTCACAAAAATTATAAAAACGTTGTTACGAACGGCGCGCCTTGTTATGTATTTCTATAAGTCTAATTTTTTTCCTTACTCAAAATATTGAAGTAAAAAGAAAATCTTGGCACTTATTATGTACTTGTACACTTCTAACACTTCATAAAGTCACCTTGTGGGTATATTAACCTACTTAGGTAGAAGAAGAGACCTTCATAGGAACATAGGAAGGCTGTTTAGAAGAGGGTAAACAAACTGTTTTTGCGAACCACCCTGATTGCAAAGATATGATTATTACTAGTTTACTACCTATATCTTATAGACATTTAAGCAGGTTTTCTATACCTGTAGTAGTATAGAGTATAGAAACCCCATATTTAGTCTGTCTGGCGTTTGTTATAATTTGCACTTACTTACCACTTAAAACTAACTGAGGTTTGTTATTTAGTTAAGAACCTTCAATGCTCTTATTTGATGCACTTTTCATTATGACCCTACGTCACCATATACTCGATTGAATTCGGGCGGCTCTGTTAAACGTCACATCGAGGTGCAAGTTTTGTTAAAGCTAAGAGTAGGCACTTACTTAGTTCCTCGCGATGTTTGATGACTGATTTTTCTTACCGTATCGCTGAAGACACTGCTGTGACGGCCATATGAGCCTGGACTGCTCAGTCAAAGATTACGAACTCCTATCCAAGCCACTTACCTCTGTCTTTTCGTAACCATGTCCGTATTAATTATTTATCACTCGCTGAGTGGTGAAGAGAAACATCGTGAGAGAACCAGCATGTCTGAGAGATCAATGGCATGTGAAGTCTGCCAACAAGCACTAGGCCAGTTTGGTGAACTACCAAGCCTAACCAATCTTAAGTGAGAGTAGACTAAACTTATAACCACCAGTGGGACTGTTATTGGGTGTGTTGACTTCTATTCACATACCTCCTTGCGGGAAAAACTGTGAGTATATAAGCTTGAAAGTTTCCTCCTTGACGACGCCCGTAGGACATTCTGCCTTGAAGCCGCGGTACAGTCGCTTGAGCTCGGGCTCCGTGAACCTGGTGGCGCGGCGCAGAGCCGCTATCGAGTCCGGCCGGTACCGCGGCAACTGCTCACCCAGCTCCTCGAGTTCCGAATCTGGAAATGTAATGGAAAAAGTGACGGTTAGATTGTGAAAGAGGTATCACATTGATTTTCTGGTGGTTTTTGAGCTATGTCTCGGTAGGACGAGGATGCAAGACTTTGAGTCTTAGTTTGAGTTTAAGTCTGAATGACCCAAAATGAATGGCACGCGGGCCATTCGACCGTAAACAAAAAACGGATTGCTCCTCGTGCTATTCAACCGGAATAGCACGGGGAGCAATCCGTTTGGAACAAATATTCAAACTGTGTGGTTAGGCGACGGCTAATAGGAGTGGATAGAAGAAATGGACATGCTGTACAGGTCCCACAAAATAAATGCGACCCTTAGGGCCGACCACGACAACTTCAAACATTTCAGAATAAGAATTTCAATACATCGTAGGTACTTTGTCAGAGACAATTCAATATTGCGAACTTTTTTCTAGGGTTTCTTTTTTTGAAACACGAGACGTGTGCCTCAGGGGAAGTATAAACAACCTTGTTGTGTTATTACTTTTTGGTCCCTGCCTGTTCTATAACTATTGCAAGCTAAGATCTACTACAGTTTCAAAACACACAATTATCTGCGGGATGCCTTTGGGGCCTTGTTTCTGCTAATATTAAATTATAGAGTAGAAATATTATTTCTATCTACCTACATAATACATGCTCAACTTAGCTAGGTTAGCAACGTAGTGATCTCCATATTGATCATATTGAAGATACAGTCAAGACAGAAACGTCTTTAATATTAGAAAAAAAAATTTGACACGGCTCTGGCCTAAACAATATAACAAATGGGCACTTGTTGGTAATCTGTCACTTCCGTCCCTTGGTGAATAATGTACTATAGACATATAGTTACATTTTACATAAACATAGTTACATAGACATAGTAGACATACAAAGACATATTTGACACAGAACTAATTAATACTGTTTAATACTAGTCAACCTTTGATGCTATCGATAAATCAATTTAATAAAAACCAGAGCATCCCCGGTGTTCACAAATGAACTTAAACTTTTCCATTACAGCCGTTTTGCTCACGTATAGGACAAATTGGATCTTGTATGTATCGTAACCTACATTTTTACATATATAGGAAATTTTGAGTAGTACATTAGTGGACAATACTGCCATCTATATATCTTAAAAGTAACTTCTCGTCAGCTAATTCGATTTGTTAAATGTTGATGTTGATATGTCACAAGATGTCGCTGACGTAAGTTTTAATTATTTTACATCACGTTTATATCTGTGGTTTTAACATCCGTCCACCTGCTACGAAAGATCTACTTTTTTCCCTTATGATCTTTGACGTGTGTCGCTCTGTAATAAAAACCTTGTCGTGTCGTATAAATAAAATATTCATATTTCATAACAGTATTGAGTGTCTTGTCTTCATTTCTGAGCGTCCTGGGCCCTAATATTTGTCTATTTGGTCCACCGAGCCGGATATCGCAGGAAAACCCGAGGATTACTGAGATAATTGAAGATTGTTACACGTCTTGTCTGTGTGAAACGTGTGTGGCGTGGCATCGTCGTGGTTTTTCGCCTGATTTCTCGAATTAAGAATGGGTGAAGAGATTCAATCCCTGATAAATTCGCGGCGATATTTAAAGGGGCGAATTACTCATATCGAGCGAAGCCTTGGTGAGATAAATGTCATCAATTCTGCTGCGGAACTTCAGGTTGCCTATGACCGTCTGAAAGAAATATTCTCTCGTCTGGACGAAATCAACATGAAAATCGAGAACCTTGACGAAACCGAGACAGCCGAAGGCCTCACAATCGAGAGTAAATATATGGACATGGCTAAGCGGATCACCAGTAGGATCATGGACTTGCAGAGGTACGAGCGCAGTCAGTCTGAGGGCCCACGGCCTGGTCAGCATGACGATCGTAAGAGCAAGAATCTACCTAAAGTGGCGTTGCCTACGTTTGACGGAGATTATGGAAACTGGCTGGCGTTTAAGGACTTGTATACGTCACTGGTTCACAATAGCAATGAAAGTGCGGTTCAAAAATTTTATTATTTAAAATCTTGCTTAAAGGGAGAAGCTGCATCTCTTGTGTCAACATTAGAATGCACTAATGAAAACTACATCAAAGCATGGGAGGTACTAAGTCAAAGGTATGACAATAAAATACTCATAGCTCAGCATCATCTAAATTCCATTATATCACTTAGTAAGGTAAACAAATCTTATAACCTTAGAAGGTTCCTTAATGATTTTATGCAGTGTTATCATTCTCTGTTATCATTAGACATAAAAAATTTAGCAGATGTTATTTTGATACATTTGTTATCAACTAAAATAGACTATGGTTCTCTTAGAGACTATGAGTTGCAGCGTAGCACAAATGAATTTCCCTCCCTACAAAGTTTTGTGGATTTCTTACAGCAACGATGTCAAGCTTTGGAAATGGTGTCACGGGATGTACCTGCTGTTCAAGGGAAGCAGCTGCTACCACAGCGGGCTGTCTCTCATGTTGCTACCAATGTTTCTCAGGCTGTAAGCAAAGTATCATGCTTGTTTTGTCAAAAGGCACATGCCACCAGTAAGTGTTTTAAATTTATTAAACTCTCTCCGTCGGACAGGCTTAAATATGTTGAAAAATTAAAAATTTGCACTTTGTGTTTGTCACAGCTACATGACTTAGCACAGTGTCAAAAGCTAAACAGTTACAGTTGCAAAAAATGTCAAAAGAGACATCACACTTTGTTGCATATGGATGATGAGTCTTCTTCAATATGTAATTTTGTGAAGAATAATAATACAGTTTCTGCCCATTCATCTCTTAAAAATTATGATTCTAATGTTATTTCATTACTGCCAACAATTCAAGGCTATCTTTGTGATTCAAATAGTAATCATGTTAAATGTAGAATGTTGTTAGATGTTGGTAGTCAGAAGAATTATATCACTAAGAGATTGGCTAGGAATTTTACTTCTAAAGACTTTGACTACACTGATTCATTGGTAGCTGGTGTAGGAGGTCATGTTACTAAGGTATCACAAAGAATTAAACTTACTGTTATGTCACAATGTTCTGATTTTAAAATAGAATCAGAATTTGGTGTCTTGGATGTTATCACAGATGTGTTGCCAAATACTACAATAAAGAAAGGAGATCTTACCTTTCCTTCTTTTGTGAAACTGGCTGACCCTAACTACAACCTCTCGAAGCAAGTTGATGTTATTTTGGGGGCTGATATATTTGGTGTAGCACTTTGTGATGGGAACATCGATTTAGGGCAGGGTTGCCCTAGGCTATTTAATACTGCTTTTGGATGGGTTTTATGTGGTAATTGGTCTGTCCCATTCAATTCAATGCATATTGATAATAGTTTTCATTTGTCTGAACTTCAAGACAATATTGTTAAATTTTGGTGTTTGGAGGAGGTTTCTGATAAATCTGTGTTGTCATTTCAGGAAAAGTACTGTGAACAGTTATTTAAAGAGTCTGTTTGTCGTGATGGTACTGGCCGATATCAAGTTGATTTGCCGGTCAATCAAGATGCATTAAACAAATTAGGTAACTCTTTTAATTTGGCTTTTAGACAATTCCAAGCACTTGAATTAAAGTTTAAAAACAATGTTGAGTTCTTCCAATCTTACAAATCATTCATCAATGAGTTTGTTGATCTTGGTCATGCTCAATTAGTTGAAAATGTTAAACCTCACAGAGGTAAGCATGTTGAGTTTTACATGCCTCACCATGCTGTCATAAAGGATGCTTCTACTACAACTAAGCTTAGGGTAGTATTCAACGCATCTGCGCCTTCTTCTACTGGTATAAGTCTGAATGATGCTCTTTATGTGGGGCCTGTGGTGCAGCCAGATATGCTTGCGGTGCTTCTGCGGTTTAGGATGTTCATATACGCCTTTGTGTCGGATATTAAACAAATGTATCGACAGGTTGTTGTTTCCAGTAATCACCAACCTCTTCAGAGGATCCTGTGGCGTGACACACCAGCAGAGCCAATCAAATGTTTGCAGTTGACCCGCGTCACGTATGGCATGGCTCCAGCTAGTTACTTAGCTACTCGTGTCTTAACTCAGTTGGCGGAAGATAAAGGTAATAGCTTTCCACTTGCTGCTAAAGCTCTTCTTGAAAATTGTTATGTCGATGACATCTTGCACGGTTCTAACGACATTAATACGGCGCTTGAGACTATACGTCAATTAGAGGAATGCTTAGCTTGTGGGAAATTTGAATTGCATAAATGGCACTCTAACTCTGCTCAAATTCTTCAATCTCTGCCTCCAGAGAAACGTGAAAAATGCACGTTTTCCTTTAATAACAACAATAATACATCTATTAAAACGCTTGGGCTGAAATGGGATCCTGCCGCTGATGCTGTCCAAATAGTTGTGCCTGACAAGCTTATTGATGAAAAATCGACGAAACGTAATGTTTTATCCAATATTGCCAGAGTTTTTGACCCACTGGGTCTTATTGCTCCTGTTACCATTCATGCTAAAATCATTATGCAGCGTATTTGGAAGTCTAATATTGGTTGGGATACTGAAATTCCTCCAGATATATTAAAAGACTGGAAATCCTTTTGCAGAAACTTAGCATCTCTTAATATACTTTCAGTGCCTCGCTGCTTAATAAAACCTGGTGCTACAAGCTTTGAGCTTCATGGGTTTGCAGACAGCTCTACTAAAGCGTATGGTTGTGTTGTTTACGCTCGTTGCTGTGAAGAATCTCAAAATACAGTCCACTTAATTGCTGCAAAATCTCGTGTTGCTCCATTGAAATTGGTCACTCTACCCAGGTTGGAGCTGTGTGCTGCGCTGTTGTTATCTAAGCTGATGAGTAAAGTTGCAAAGGCTATGCATGTAAGTAAAAATAAAATGTTTTATTGGACAGACTCTATGATCACCTTGTGTTGGATAAAGGCTGATCCTGCACGTTGGAATTTATTTGTATCCAATCGTGTGACAGAGATTCAAGAAATGTCTCCGAAAGATAATTGGCGACATGTTCGTTCAGGTGATAACCCAGCTGACCTGGTATCAAGGGGATTAGAACCACAAAACCTTATTGGTTGTAAATTATGGTTTTATGGCCCCCATTGGTTATCCTTGTCAGACTCTCATTGGGACATAAGTTCTTATGATTTAGATGTCATTGTTCCTGAGGAAAAAACTGTCACTCTTATCACAAATCAAATTGTTTCTTCGCATTGGTCTGAAGTTTTTGAAAAATTCTCTTCCTGGAGTAGGTTATGTCGCGTATTTGCCTATATTCGTCGCTTCATATTTAATTTAAAAAATCATAAATGTAAAAGTGTTGGATTTCTTACAGCTAAGGAAATCAGACAAGCAACTGACGATATCATTCGCATCGTTCAACATGAACACTTCAGTAAAGAGTTGAATGAGTTAAAACAAAATAAGGCAAATGTAAAATACTGTTCTAAACAAATGCAATATTTAAATCTCTTTATCGATAAAGATATGCTTATACGGGTTGGTGGTCGCTTGCGTCATTCCAGTCTCCCTTTACAACATAAACATCCCTTGTTATTACCTTCTAAAACCCATATTACTTCTTTAATAATCAGGTATGAACATGAGAGGCTCCTTCATGCTGGTAATCAAATGACATTATCTAGCTTACGTAAATTTGTATGGCCTTTAAATGGTAGGAATACTGTGCGGCACATAATACACCAATGTGTAAAATGTTGTAGATATAGAGGTGAGACAGCTTCGCAAATAATGGCAGACCTGCCTAGGTATCGTGTAACCCCCAATAGACCATTTTTGTTGTGTGGTATTGATTTTGCTGGTCCTTTTCAAATGAAGGTAGCCCGTGTTAGAAATCCACTTATTACTAAGGGATATATTTGTATTTTTGTATGCATGTGCACTAAAGCTATTCACATAGAACTTACCTCTGATCTCACAACTAATGAGTTTATGAATGCACTTAAACGATTAATTTCCAGGCGCGGTAGGTGTCTACAAATATTTAGTGATAACGGTGCGACCTTCAAGGGTGCTAGAAATGAGTTGGTAGCACTGCATAAAATGTTTCAAGTAGATTTTAACTCCATTTCAAACTTTACCAATTCAGAAGGTATTGAATGGGTATTTATACCTCCCTACTCGCCTCACTGGGGTTCTATATGGGAAAACAGTGTTAAAAGTGTCAAGCATCACTTGAAGCGGGTAATGGGTAACAACATATTAACTTATGAACATTTAAATACATTGTTAATTCAAATAGAGGCCATAGTGAATAGCCGGCCCATCACTCCCCTTACAGATGATGCTGATGACCAATTTCTGTCTCCTGCACATTTCATTATAGGTGAAAACTTAACTTCTCTTCCAGAAGGTAATTTCTTTAATGTATCAAATAATAAGTTATCTATATTTAACCAATTATGTAAAATGCGTCAATCTTTCTGGAAAGCTTGGAAAAATGATTATCTTCACTCTCTCCAAATGAGATATAAATGGTACAAACATAATCCTAACTTGTTGTTAAACATGATTGTATTAATTAAAGATGACAATGTACCTCCACAGTCATGGCCTTTAGGTAGAATAATTAAGTTGTTTCATGGTAAAGATAATAATGTAAGATCTGTTATGTTGAAGACTAAAAATGGAAACTATACAAGGCCTATAACAAAAATTGTACCTTTGCCACAAGAAAATTAAATAAATATTAGCAACCAGTGTAAGATACTGAAATTGTAAGCTTCAATTAAAATGTAAGTGTTATTTAATATAATATTAAGTATGTATCAGAAAACCTAAAATTAGTGGTCAAACTAGTTGTTAAGTTTAAAAACTTTGTATGAAACATTGTGTTCACTTTATTTTATATAGATAACATCTGTGTAGATGTTTGTTTTCTTTCAGTTTATAAGATATGCCTTATATTATGTAAATTCATTATGTAACGATAATATTTTATTAAGTTACTTTGTAACGGGCGGGTGTATGGACAATACTGCCATCTATATATCTTAAAAGTAACTTCTCGTCAGCTAATTCGATTTGTTAAATGTTGATGTTGATATGTCACAAGATGTCGCTGACGTAAGTTTTAATTATTTTACATCACGTTTATATCTGTGGTTTTAACATCCGTCCACCTGCTACGAAAGATCTACTTTTTTCCCTTATGATCTTTGACGTGTGTCGCTCTGTAATAAAAACCTTGTCGTGTCGTATAAATAAAATATTCATATTTCATAACAGTATTGAGTGTCTTGTCTTCATTTCTGAGCGTCCTGGGCCCTAATATTTGTCTATTTGATATGGACAATACTGCCATCTATATATCTTAAAAGTAACTTCTCGTCAGCTAATTCGATTTGTTAAATGTTGATGTTGATATGTCACAAGATGTCGCTGACGTAAGTTTTAATTATTTTACATCACGTTTATATCTGTGGTTTTAACATCCGTCCACCTGCTACGAAAGATCTACTTTTTTCCCTTATGATCTTTGACGTGTGTCGCTCTGTAATAAAAACCTTGTCGTGTCGTATAAATAAAATATTCATATTTCATAACAGTATTGAGTGTCTTGTCTTCATTTCTGAGCGTCCTGGGCCCTAATATTTGTCTAATTAGTACACTACTAAAATTTTCCGATATCTGCGACTTCACTTAAAATCTAACGACTTCTCTCACGCCCCATTCACTCGCTAAGAGATGAAACTGATGAAAGTGTTTCTTGTGCCATCGAGTCCCGGTATCGTGCCCTATCGACAAAGCCCGGGGTTACACAATGAATGTTTAACAATACCGACCGGTGTCTGTGGTAGTGGGTTATAATATATCATTTATTTTATCGGTTATAGGAATGTCATTGCAAGGCGTCTTAGAAATTGAAATTTCGTAATTGGGAGAATGGTAACTGGTTTAGATTTGTATCAAACTAGAACTCAGAAAGAACGCAAAAACTAAACGAATAAAGTTTCGTAAAGTACCTAAACAAAATTTAAATTTGAATGAAATATACTATTCCTTATTATCATATAATACGTAATTATAAAGTGTTAAGCGCTTGCAAAGTTAGACGTGTTGTTTACAGGACGCCCAGAATATCTTAAAAGTAGTGCAATATGGAACACAATTTAAATGTACCATATTTAACACATTGTTCTTTTTAGCTAGTTCATTGTTCCAATGTATGCCGTAAAAAAAATTAGAAATCAATAGTTCCACTTGATTTATACAATGTGGAGATGATAACACGACACTAAATGAAAAGACGAGCCATACTAGTTCAAGAGAGTATTTTGACTCTATTAAATAAGCCGTAACATCGATATTAAAAAAAATATTTTTTCAAACAATTAGTTTGTTTGAAAAAACTTTTTTAAATATAGCACAAATATGCAAAATAAATTAGATTTGAGTAAGGAGTTTTTTTAAGATTGGCGAAGGTCTTTTAAGTGACGCGTTGGCAACATGTGTCAATACTTATGTTGCAGGTGTTTAACCTTATCTGTGATAGCCTAGTAAACAATACATCATGTAGAAAATTCAAAACTGGAAAATAATGTCCTCTGTCTAAACTACTGGGTATTATATATTTGATTGATTTTTTGTACACAGACTTAGAATATCATTAGGTATATTGGGTTTAATTTATTGTCGTGTTATCATCTTCACATAGTATATTATTCTTTGTCTTTTTTATAAATAAAGTGGAACTCCACTTGATTTATAAAATAGAAGTCTATGGCTCCACTATGAAATGTCAAGTTAAACTATAAAAGACATCTTGTCGCTTGAGTTTTGTCGCCTAGAGAGCTACTTAGTAGTATTGTGCCTATATCAGATAATGCTTTGAATGTTCGTGTTTAAGTGGAGTTAGGTTTTCCTTTCTTTGAAGACTGTATTGGTTAAACTGGTTTATTAGTATTTTTTAATAACTAGGTTAAACTGTAGTGTAGGTATACTTCCATATAATATGCATCCATTTAAAATATTCATAATTATAATATAATATATTTTATGCATCGATACAAAAAATTGTATAGTGTCCCAGACTAAAAATGTCTGTGTACTTCTGAGAACTTGCCTAAGTCTTTTTTACATAAAATTGTTAAGATGGATGCTTCTCGAATATCAAAAGCGGGAAAGAGCAAATAATTGTAAAGGCTTCCATCACATAATTTTTTTTTCATCAAAGAAACGTCGGGATGCAATGGATTTGAACATTCCATTTTTAAAATAAATGTTCTCCATCTGTTACACGGGCTTTTCAGACTTTAATATACCAGATTTAACTGACGTTGAAATATGTATAAATACAGTAAGTTCCACTTAAAATATTACGCAGAATGGAGACTGCGTACTAATTAGAGTTCTTGCGTGAGGGCCCTAGTCTTGTGCCTCGTTTATAAAGTCAGCCTAGACGTATGAAGTCCAGCCAATTACCCTCTGAGGACTCTCGTTCTAGTGTGCAATTAATGTTTGAGATACAATATTTTAAGAGTTTCTTGACCAATACTAAAATCAATTTAAAATACTTATTACATTGCAATGAATGCGTAAACTAGTTTGGTGAACTAATTAAACTAGTTTAATTGACTAAGCTATAGTTTTTAATAGACAGATTTTTCAATATACAGCAACGTATAAATCCTAGTAAAAAAATAACAGAAAACAAACCTTCATACAAATAAAAAAATATTACTCTAAAACCAGTTGGCATATTGATTTACTTAAATTGAAACTTAAAATATTGGTCAGAAAATGTTACTAAATGCAAATTGAATTACGGTTCGTGTAACTAATTTGACTTTACTTAAGCGAACATCTGTGCCTTTTATCACGTAGGTATAATGAAATTCGTCAGCGGCAAATTGTCGGTAATCGGTGCGTCTTAAGCCTAATTACCGAGCCCCAAATTCATCTGGAATTCGCATTCCATTTCCCTTGCTATTAGTGCTGATAACGAGCAATTTATTGCGATCCTTGCGGGCGTTTCCTAAATCCTTATGATGTGTGAACTGCACTGTGGGTAATTAAACATCATTACCTATATATCTAGTTAACTTAGATAATGATTGCGGATTAAAAGTCACATCGTTTTTGTAACTGTTAAATAATGCTCACATGAAAGACAAAACTACATACATACCATCACGCCTGTCATCCCCGAAGGGTTAGGCAGTAGTACTAATGTACACCCACGTTTCGCCGGTATGTTTTAGGTCTCATGTAATAGGGGGCGAGCCTATTGCCATTAACCGGGCACAAACTCCGAGCTGCTACTGAGAATTTCATAGAAGAACCCAATAACACTTTGCTCGACCTGGGAATTGAACCCACGACCTCTTGCTCGGCAGTTACACTGTACGACCGTTAGACCAACGAGGCAATTGATCTAGCGGTCGTACAGTGGCAAAAGACATACACTACTTACTTTATTCACTAGCTTATTATGCCTCTATTTAATATAATACTAGAGGTATTATATAATTAAATATATAATTGTATGGAATAATATACCTTGTACAGGTATTATCAGTGATATAAATTAACGTTTATTCTACGTTATTAATGTTATTCATATGTGAAATGATATCTGTTCTGTAATTTAGCTCAGGTGGATTTACTTTAGATATACCCGCAAGTAATTGCAATGTATGCATTTATCTCGTTCTGTCTTTGAACGTGACGTCACGCGCACCCGTATTATGCTAAACATGTATGAGACATTGCTTAGGAAGAAAGCGCGCGCTTGTGACAGATATTTAAATCATGGATTCTTCCAGATTTCATAAGTTTTTTTTCAACCTGCAAGAATCAGCCAGCGTGTTTAATGGAGTGTTTTTTTGCCTACCATTGCTTTATGTTAACGGATTTACCATCAATGGAAAGATTTGAATTAAGTAGGACTATAATTATAAGTCTTTAGTTTAAGAATAATTTAATATGAAAATTCCAGATTTGTATTTTCAAAACAGACATTTAACCGTTTGTATAATGACAAAATGTTACTGTACGGGTTTATTGAAACTCGTGTTTATACTTAATTCGGTTATTTGGCAGTAGAAACTACCTACTAAGGCATTTTCTAACGATAAAGGAGCAAAAGGATTATAAGCGTCGACAGAAAAAATCAAAAGTCGTGAAGAGAACCAGCACAATTTATCTTTTAGATTATGTTATGTTAAAATAAACAAATGACACCGAACAACTGCTATCTGCAATCATACCAGTAATCGCTTCATGCCGTGTCCAAAACCAACAGGCAGTAACAACAACGGCTTACATTAATGCTGTGATTAGAATATTAAATTAAGTAAACAGGACCGGAATGTTAAATTAGGCAATTTTCCGGGGGACCACGCCTGACCACGATCCTCCAGTTCACCGCAAATCGTGTACCGGTAACGAAATTTAATTTTGCACCCATTTCTATTAAAAGTGCGATCCCAACCGTTATCCGATATACGAAATCTAATTTAGGCTTATTTAAAAAAATGTTGGACCATTCTTAGTATTAAAGGTTAAATATATTTTTGGTGGATCCCTGTTTTTTATATGTATCTCGACTAAGGTAACCAGACATTGAGTCGCAATAATTTTGCTTTCTGATCCATTTTTGAACAGCATTTCAGTTATCAGGTTGAAAGGCAACTTTTAAGTTTGTTTCATTTTCCTTATTCACAAATTACAGGAGAAGTTTTGGACATAGTGTGGGTGTAGCTTCACGTATGAGCTTTTAGTGGAATTAAATATGTTATAGGCCACTTATTCGAACGTATAAATGTAAATAAGAAGATATTGTTATTTATGTAGGTACCTTTTATGCGTCGAAAACTGGTAGGCAATTCTTTTTCCACCAGGATACGAGTATACTTTTTATATTTCCTTCAAATATGTGATATATTTGCATGGAAACCTTCCCCCATCCGAGTATATCAAGTAACCGCATAAATCTCACAAACTGTACAATATATCTCGATGATTCGACGGAATAGTTCTGTGGAATCGTAAAAAATATGCGTAAGGAACACGACGAAATTGAACGGGAACAATCTGTGGCTTCATATGCGGCGATATTATCGGGCCAACGCAACGTCGGGATCTCCGGATTATGACGTGATACGTGCGTCGCGTGTCAACTACCGCCATGAATATCAACTACGTGCTTTTGACACTTCAGATGCTGTGAAAATGCTCGTAAATGACATGCGCACAATCCCAGTGGTGAGCGAAGTCACTTTCTATATCATGAATTCACTATAAATTGTACCTACGTTTTATATGAGGTATAAAAATATGGAGGTTACTGAAACTTATGGGAAAGATTGTCGTATTGCATACTTATAACCCTGTGAAACAGAATGTAAGGGGAAATAAATACTTTATGTATACCCAAAACTTAGTTTTACGCACACCTTGATACTCCGTTAAACTATTGAACGTCATCATCATTAACGTTCAGACTACTGGGCAAGGGTCTTGAGAGAGAGAGAGAGAGAGAGAGAGAACAGGCTATAGTAGTGTCCTAGCCTCCTAGCGAAGTTCTCTAAAACATGCAGGTTTCCCGATGATGCTTTTCTTTTTCATTTAATCATGTGATAAACGCGCACCGTCTCCGGAAAGTCATATACCTGAGTACTCTTACAATACACTACTTTATCTCTAGAGTACAGAATATAATCGATAATTTCAACCATGTGTAAAATATATATGTATTTCCAAAATGACGTTGCAGGTCTAATGCTGCTTCAGCAATCCAGCTTCAACTCAGCATTCTTACTTTGCGTTTACTAAGTGCTAAGATTGCTTCACAGAACATTTTGATAGAATGGCTGATAAAATATGTAGCTTGAAACTATAAACGAACTAGTACGTAGAGACTACAATACAACAAATATTTATACCACGCTCGAGTTCACCATACAAAAGTTGGAACAGGGAACTTAGCGGTTAGTTTGAACAAATTTGCGGATTTTATTTCTATTAAACGTTTCGCAGTTCGGGCAGGTATTTCCATTGATTCCGAAACTGTATAGGTACCTGTGTTTTTGTTTCGTTAGAGCGAATTTTTCGCGTCCAATGCCCACCCCGTACCCCACGGCTACCGCATTGCGTATCATTATTGAGGGCGGGTATTTGAATAACGAAAAGAACAGTTTGCGGTTACAAACGATGGAGTTGGCACAAATCAGGTGTTTGCTATCGCTTCCAAGTTTGGGGCTATCAGTGTTTCGGAGCGCCGTGAAATATTACGAGTGAGCGCGATTGTGGAAAGTTTTCGTCTGGTAATTTGGGCCTCGTAATTTAAATTTGAAATTCGAATCTTTATTGACAGTTATTTAAATAAAACTTTCTTTTCCAATTATGCTCCGTTGTTATTACAAAACGTTGGGAATTGTTATGTAAGTCTTTAAGAAAAAATCTATGTATTTGTGTCAGAAAACAATGTTTTTGTCTTGTTTTATTGAGCTCAAATTTTACAAAAAAGAACACCGACATAAGTTTCATTACTAGCTTAAATTTGACGATAACGTTTCGTCAAATACATAACATACAATGTATATCTCTCCAATTCAGACTGCTAATACTTAGTGGCATTCTTAGATTAAATGATAACAGCCGAAATAAATCAAACGGAAGCGCATAAATTCTGTCAGACCCAAACTCCCAACGAATTAGCCCTGTTTAGAAACATTAGTTGAAATACAATGGATAGATTCAGACAGAAAATGCTCCTTTGGGTTAAAGGCATTTATATTATCACTTGGATCCGGTAGTGCTTATTGTGAATTGATTATTGTACTAAGTGTGGGTAATTAGTACTGCAAACTTTGTAAATTGGTTGTAGGTTGTCTAACTTTTATTACACTGGAAATAGTATAGTGTTCGTAAGGGCAGCTGCTTGAGCGTGAAGTCTTGGAATCCAATTTCAGATCGAGCAAAGTATCAAGTTTTTTCTCTGAAAACCATTGTATAATCTTAAACAATCTAATCACGTATCAGTATTAAGCTGTTATTGCCATCTTTCAGAACTGTCGTAACTATGATAATAACAGTGAGCAATTATAACACACACACATTCCAAAAACGTACGCCATTGCAAAAGAACAATTAAACGAAACTCCTCTTGACATTTTATATCTCGGTGACTAATGTCTTTGGCTTGATCTCGACACCGCCGTCGCTTGCATTGTGCAAACTTTTCGCGCCATTTTTCAAGGGTTTTTCTAAGATTTCCCTCGCTTTTATCAAACGAATGAGTTAATACGTCTTTGGGCTAGATTTATAGGAGGTTTATTCACGTGAACTTCTTTTTTGTAATGATTTGAAGTTGGATTTTGTTGTATGACCGTGACCTTATTAAGGAGGCCTTAGCTCTTGAAAGTTTTTATTATGTTTTACGTTCGGAGAGATTTTACTGCTTGCATTTTCAGGGAAATTTTATTGTCCTTATTTTATGTTCATGTTCCCTAATTCAATTTCAAATTTGACAAGCTATAATGTCACAAACATTTTGCTAAAAGTGTAAACTAAATATATTCCAATAATAAATTCTAATATATACTTTGTCCAAACATACCTAACAAAACATTATTGTATTGTTGATATTCTCTGCCTTTAAATTTTCAAAATTGGACAGAACAGTCTTAAATTACAGAATTTATGAGAATAAGCGTGGCATTGGCATAAGAAACAAAACAGACTTTGTCATCGCAATGCAAGAAACGTGATAGATAGAGAACAAACAGGCTAAGGAAATTGCTTTTGCTGGGCGCAGAACGGAAATTTAGCCGAGTGGGCTCGTATGGACGCGAGCCAGCCACAATTGTTAGAAGCTGTACAAATAGGTAGAAAAGGTTTTCATATGTCATTATGGGGATTACAATTTATCATTCATGTTGGCACAGTGCCTTATCCATTGTGACATTCGCCTTATCCATTGTGACATTCGCCTAATAAGGCTTTTGACAATGTGACTAGTTCTGGTTGAAATTGTAAGTTGTTGACAAATTATGTAGTTTGGGAGGCTTGAGTCTTAATAACGCGGTGTCCGGCGAACCGTAGGGTTGAATTGATAAAAGTGTTTTATTAGGAAGTGACTTAAGAAGCGTATTTGCTTAAAATAAGTTTAATATTTCCTTGCATTATATTCGCGGTCTATTAAGATTATGAAGATTATGAAGTATTCGTTCAAATAAAAAAGAATGTATAACCTAGAAACAAAATAAATATGATAAAAGTTATAGCTAGGTAAGTGTAGTAAGCCACCATTCTCATTAATAAACAAGTATCTTAAATATCTATACGAAAAAATAATGGCCACAAAATATAGGCAGTTTATTTACGTATTTATACAAGAACAGTAATATAGATAGTAGACGTGCGAAGTAGCAAGTCTAAGCGGAGTGGCGCGATGGCGTCGCGATTGCATTCACGCCACGACACGTTTCCCTGAGCCGATTATCCGATATTGAGATTTGGACGAAATTCAATTTCAGCGCAGTCTTTCGCGATCAATCCAGTCCAGGAACTTCAGCCGCATTGGTTTTGAAGCGCTGCAGCGCCGGATTGGGTAACTCTAACGTTTTAGATATCTCCTAGAACTTATAAGTGTATACCGTTACCGAATTCACTTTGACTATTCTAGGTAAGTTGTTAGCAACTTCAGACGACTTGAGTTTGTTGATTACGAGTTTGCAGCAAACCTTGGCTAGATAGAACTGGTTAAAGAGATAATAGGATTCAGAGGTGCCATTATTTTAGTTTCTGTAACTGTCCATGAAGATGAAGATAGGAATTTACGGTAGATTTATTAAAACATAGTATAGAGTGTTCAAGTTTATTTGACCCGTAATAGGATACTACGTTATACCTAGATTATCAATTAAAAAACAAGATTTTTTCCATAAACAATTTATTTTCTTTTTTGACATCTGTCAAATGTGTCACTTTCTAATCAACGTTCATTTTTATATAGGTAGTAGAATATCGAATTTTCATTTATAATTTGTTTAATATAAACTATACCTTATAAGAGATTCTTATGTGAATAAAATAATTAATTATAATATCAAATTAAGATGAAAGGATACAGTTCCAGGAAATATCAGTAGCGAAACGCTTAATATTATCCATAAATTATGAGCCAAACTCACAAGAAGCGGGGACGAAAAACATAAGGAAGCACGTGTTAATTACTAATTACACACAACGCTGTCACGAGCAGGCTGTGTGTTTTGCGGCGGAGTAAATAAGCTTTGGGTGCTTTGGGCTAGGTTACTATACTCACAACCCCTGTTTGATATAACGAGAATAACTTTAACCGTTAGTCTGGAATTTATTTAAAGCGATGTATTTTTAAAAGTAGTAATACTTATCCAATTTTGAAATAAAATAAAATCGAAAACATGAACTGTAATAGTCTATCGGTGTGATTTTGAAGTCAAAGGTTTCTAGTTTAATCCCTGCATGCAGCACTTACTTTTCATAGTTGGAGATGAGATACTTGCTTAAACGTTGAAGAATTTTGTAGCAGGTGGGGTATAGCGAGATTTCTCGCTCAAATTGAGCTGCCCGACTGGGGAAGTACCTCCGCCTTACAGAAGACCGCAGTGAATCAACAATAGTTGTCTTTCTGCGAGTGAGTAAGGTCACCAGAGCTCATTGGGGGAGTGACTATTTTGACAGCATGGGAATTCCGTTTGATGTCAGTTCAGTAACTCCCTATTTTAAGACACCTGAACGGTTTCTAAGTAGTTTGGCAACTCATTTGCAAGCCTCTGGTGTTGCAAATGTCCATGGGTGGCGGTCATCACTTACCATCAGGTGAGCCGCCTGCTAGTTTGCCCCCTTATCACAATAAAAAAAAAAAAAAAAAAAAAAAAAAAAAAAAAAAATATCTTTATTGTCGCCAGTTAATACATTGGTGTTCTTAGATTACTCTTATATATATATATCGTAAAAATGATATGACAGATTTTATCGATACCGTGTAAAACCTATCAAACTGCACAAGGTTACAGTGACTTAACCCTAATATTATGCGACAAAAAAAACAGTCTGCTGACGATGGATTTTGTGGATTTTTGGCTCCACGACCTTCATAAAATCCGTAAATAGTAGATTTATTTCAATGTAGAACACATGGCTACAATATATTAAATTAATTTTATTCAATATCAGAAACGTCACTGGAACCTGGCCTGGCAACACTGTCATTTGCGACCTACATTGTACCTACCTTATACGCGAAAAAACAACGAAAACTGCATGTGTGCACTAATTAAGCCTGATCATTTATTCAGTTTGGTCCAGTGAGAAAAGCGGGAATAATATCCGACCGCATACTACAAGGAAATCGGTCTCAACATGCTGCAGTGCAATATTCAAGAGATTTTCCCACATCGTTGAATAAAATTTTAATAATGCACAGTTTTTTATTCGAATATTCTACATTCTAGCTTTTACATATTTTTTTTAGTTTGTTGTTTGTGTGAGTTGTGTATTTTTATTTTAACTTTCAGTTTTGTTTTTACTAATTAATTTTTATTATCTCGTTTAAAAAATGTAAAATGCACATTCCCTATTGTTACATTAGTGAGGATTTAGATTGGAAACCGCAGTCAGTTGTTCCTGTCAGTAAGCGTACGGTCTGTGGTAGGGTTTAGTCTGTCAGTTTGTGGCGACACACTCGCAACTCATGACACCGGGTGTGGATGATTATAACATTTCTGGATTTAGTATTATTAATCTTAAAACCTTCCTAAAATTACTACGGATCATGTTGATGATTTGCATTATCAGTATATTTGTCCACTGTTGTACGTAGGCCTCCTCTAATGAATAGATGAATTGCAAGCTCCATCTTATGCCTTCGCATCCATCAGACAAGCTGCTAAGATCAAATGCATTTTAGTTAATACGACTAAACAAAACCGTAAACAACATAAAAAATAGAATTAAGGACTAATTAATCTTCATCATCATTAGAATCACCCAATTATGTAATGGTTAATAACCAACTGATTAATTGATTTATAAGTAAAGTAGCGTTTTCCGAGGTCTTTGTATGATGGGTCGCCATTCTTAATACATTGTTACTTGAAAATCACGTAAAGCTCGGTCTGTCCCGGTTGTCATATGAATAGGTACCTAAGACAATGGTTGCTGCAAGTCAGTAGTCCGAAAACCCTCGAAATGCTCGGAAGAAGAAGGCTATCGGCCAATCAATAGATCTTCCCACCCCAAGGTCATCCAAGCTTTAAGATATGCATAAGCGATAAGTGAATAATCCTACATGAACACGCCACACAACACTTGAGAGGTACCTACTTGAGCTATGTGTGAGACTGTTATGTTATCCGTTTATTATATGAATATGCATCAAACTATGTAGAATAACTTACATATCTATGTATTTATGGAATAAATCTATAAGCTTTTCTATACATCGAAATTATTTCCACAAAAATGGGGAGTTATAGTATAAATGGCACGACCCTTTTTTTATTTTTGTTTGCACACTAATCACCTAAAAAGAATACAACCAATATGGTAAACTTTTATAGAGAAACAGTAAGCGTAAGTTTAAGGTTTTATTGCAATCGGTTTACTTAATCGGAAGATATATTAATATAAAGTGCTCAAGGAAAACTTATCATGTAATCGTTCGTTACATACTTCGCCATAAAATTGGGAAAATGTATCGAATACAGCCTTCACTCTATGATTTAAACTTAAGATCAAATATTTTATAACAAAAATGTTGTTATTTTAAAAACCAATATCTAGAACTACTTTAATAATGATTCCGATCGCTTTTAAAGGATCCATGAGTCGACGCTGTAAGCACATAAAATCTTGGTGATTTTAGATTTATAAGCAGATAAAGCATGAAAACGAAAGAAAGATAGGTTAAAGATTCTTTACAATATTCCCGAAACTTTTAAATAAGGTCATAGCGTATAGCAAACAGGACGCAAGTATTATGTAATTTTCAGGTAGATTTTATAAAGCGATACGAAACGATGCAGGAAAATCTTCAAAATGCATTTAGTCTACCCGACCTCGAAGTCATTTGTACAATCGACAATACTTTTGTCCCAACGCCAGGAATCAACTAAAGCACCCGTGAATTAATCGTTGAGCATTAGAAGAATGTTCTCATTGTTTTATGGTACCTACGTTTTGTTAATATCAAAAGAATTAAAAATAAATTTAAATAATTTTTAAAGTGACATAGTTGATTTACTGATTTCTTTTAACAATAATATTAGTCTACTGCAGATGCGGATAGAAGTATCGGTAGAACAGTTGTAATGTAAACAATGAAAGTGTTTTTTTTCTTTCGCAACAATACCTAAGCTTTCATTTTAAAAAAAAACACATCTGAAGTGAAAACTTCTTAGCATCACAAAGTTTTTAACTGAGCGTGAAGGTCATGTGAGCGTTTATATAAGTATTCGCTTAAAAAAGAAGAGCTGACAAAAGTTATTGTGATTTGAAAAAGGAATTTAATTTCTTAGTTTTTCTCTATGATTTAGGTTTTTAAAGAGGTGACATTCATAATCTTCGCTCTTTTGTTAAAGTTTCGAAACCCAATTCGTATGTTAAACTCCTTGAAGATGAAATAATGAAAATAAATGGGTAATGAGAAACTTGGTTTAAGTCGTAAACAACTGTAATAAATTAATTTCATCCTACACAAGTTAACACTTATAATTATCTAATGTTTACAACAAGTGTGAATAAATAAGATTTGTTTACGTAGTAATATTGTTATATTGTTGCTTTTTAGTAACGAATAGTTTTCATTTGTAATTCGAATTGTTTTTAGCTTGAAAGGTTCTAGAAAAATCGATATTATCTAAATCTATATTCTATTATGTCTACGCTTTAATTAAGAATTATAAGTGCCACAGACTTCCGACAATGTAGGTAAAAGTAAAAGCAAAAGGTAAAAGATAGCTAAAAGGCAAAGAGTACAAACAGAAATCAATTTATCTTTATTTGCAGCAAAGAGGTAATTCCCTCAACAGCGATTCCTCTCATTATTTATTTTCCTCTAACTGCGCGCCCCAGTTTTGTTTTTCTAACTTATTATTTATGTTACCTCTTCATGTTATTATTAAAGCATCGATTTCTTTGAGGTAGTATGGTTGGTTTTGTCGTGAGTGAAATAATAGTGGAAGGGTATTGTTACAATTCAGAATTTGTAGAAATAGCTTTTGTGGCACGTTGGGTCACTCTGTATTTAGCATATAGGTATGTATAACCTGAAATGCATAATACATATTTTGACTTTTGTAAAATTTAACTTTCAACCAAGCGAAATTGAACCGTAACCGCTACACAATAATATAAAGACATCCCGTACCTACACAATTACTGTACAACTAATCTGCAAACAATTATGGTTAACCGCTAAAATAACTAACAGTTTTCAGAACAGGAAAAAGTTAATATTTTATTGATAGCCACCTGGATTTTAGCTTAAGGTTTACCCCATAAAGACAAACAGATTGTACTGGATGTATAGTAGTATATCTTGGCGTGTTCTTTTAGTACCTAAGTATAGGTATAATGCGTGATTATTTGAGACTTTGCCACAGATACAATATAATTACCAAACTGACCGGTAGTGACGTTAGCATATCTCCCATTATTTGTATGAACGACAACACTTCTTTGCCCTTCGTCCCCACTTTTATACTCCCCCTACTATTGGCTGATAAGGAAAATGTATGTCGGTAAAGATAGTGAAAAAATTATCCCAATAACTTCCAGATGTCTCGAACAATAATAATTATCGTCAGATTAACCTGTGAATAATTGGATTAGTTATTATTCTCGGCATTTATGGATTATTTTCGTGGCTTTGTTGTATTAGGGGTAGATTTTGATTATTATCAGAATTATTATTTCAATTATTCTTCTATACAGTGCCATTCATAAAAACCTCTGTCACCTACACACAGCTTACACCCGGGACAACTTCTTGTAGGCTGGAACAAAATATTAAATATTCGCAATATTTGTAATTAAAAAGTAATTAGTAATACACCAAGATATTATTATGCGTCAATAACAAGAGAAACCAGTACTTTTACATTCGACAGAATTTAGTTCAACGATCCCCCGAATGCATTAAAGTACCTATTAATCTTATACAAGCCAGCTTTCTTTTAATACAGATATGAAATATTTATATGAAAGAATATGAACAATACCAGAATAAACTAGAAGTAAAATCGGATTTTCACTTAAAATAATGCTTCTTGAAAGTTAATAAAGCCAAAACATTATTTTTGTTAATGCAGACAGGAAAAAAGAAGATATCTAAGTATATAAAGTCGCTTTAATCGCCTTACTTAGTGCTTAAGCCTGCTTAAAGTTTAATGCTATTTTAAGCTGACATTTCCTAAGTTAACACGTTCACTTCATTTAATATATTTGGTCGGTTATTCTTTAAATAAGGATTATATTTATGTGTTTTAGAGGATATATTTTATTACATTTACACAGATGCATTTTATATAAATACGAGCTGTTACTTTATACTCGTAACTTCATCCGTGTTCAATTCTGCGCGTTAAATTCGTTAAGGTTCTAATAGGTGATTGTGTAATGTCCTTCCTCAAAATCAAATCAATCGCTGCGAAATTTCATCAAACTTTGTTTAGTGGTTTAGGCGTGAAAAGGGTACGTAAGGGTGGTAGGGTACAGACAAACACAAGAGTTACTTTCACGTTTATAATATTAGTATAGATGAAACATTATTACTAAATACGTAGAACAGTATACGATTT
This sequence comes from Craniophora ligustri, assembly GCA_905163465.1. Lineage (NCBI taxonomy): Eukaryota > Metazoa > Arthropoda > Insecta > Lepidoptera > Noctuidae > Craniophora > Craniophora ligustri. The sequence continues at coordinate 4,152,937 of LR990963.1, forward strand.
AAATTATGCAGTGGGTAAGGTTCAATCTGCACTTACTAAATATTGCGTGAAGTTCTTCCAAAACATTTCTAAATTGTTAACGCATCCACGATACCCGCAAAAATCGCACCGTTTTTCAACAAAAAATCTTGTAGTCATACATAACTACCCTCCATAAATCAACGCACACTTTACTAAGCTTATTACGTCACTACTTAGGTCTATCACCGCCCCATTTTCACATTATCTTTATTATTCCTGGTAGAAGCCGGGAGTGTTGGCTTCGAGTCAAGTGGGGAGCCCAATAACTGTTTACCCACCGAAGTAACTAGGAAGCGGTGACAAGCGTTACACGCTCGAATACTTATTACTTAAGTAACTTGCTGTATGTACATACATTGTCATACATATTTTGAGCGTACAGTTTTAGCTTGTTTTGTTTTGAGACGAATTACACAGTGAACAGTTCGTCAGAACAGAAGGTATCTTCTTTTGAGCTTAGCTAGACATTCGTAGGGATAAATACGTATGTATTATTTACTCTATGTAAAGTTTTAAGGTTGTAAGTTATTTTAGTATGTTAAGTAATGTAATTTACAAATATTTGAGGTCGATGGAATGGTAAGATAACATGTCACATCATATGGAAACGTTCTGAGAATATTAACATATCACGTGACTAAGTTCGATGGTAATACAGCTGTTGGGACGAAGTCTGAAAGGTTTAATTAACAAAATCCTATGCTAATAGCTGTATCATTGATCTAGCAGTACAGGTCCTATGTTCGTTCCCTGGTAAAATCGAGTGTTACATGTTAAGTACCTAGCTGTTGACAGTTTGTAGTAGTTGACAAGTTTTTATATAAAATTCTCAGTAGCCCAGAGTTTAAAATCTGTAATAGGTGCCACTAACCGACTTGATATCCTCGAAACATACCAGCCAACTGAGGTTATACATCAATAATCTTTTGCCCAAAGTACTCGGGAGAGCGGATTTGATTTTATTGTATACTAACTTAGAATATTGTGAGTTAAATAAACAAGTAAATCTTTTTGATCTAAAATTTAACGTTTCACTTTGCGACTACAACAGAATCTATTCAAATGACGCTGTGTTTTCAAAAACAAATTCAAACTCGGAACAGACATCTGTCTTTAAAAGTGTCGGTTTAGGCGCCGGCCGCGGTGCTATGAACTTGGCGCTAAGGCACGCAATCGCGTGTCGCCGAGACAGTTTCAACCCTTGACATTGTGCTCGAGCATGACCGTACTGATTACCGATGCCAAGTATGTCGAATTTTGTGGACGTTTTTCTTTAAATTTATGTCTAGGTCAACGAATGGGCGGACAGATACAGACATTTGTACGTCAGGTAGACGTGACCTTTGACGCTGAACTTGACTTTGATCGAACTGATTAGCGTCGTACGTTCTTAGTTGTAACGATTTTTGTGAACGTTTTCTTTTAACGTTATTTTGGAAGATAACGATGGCGAGTTTGTAACTCGAGTCTTAATATATATTTTCAGTTATTTTCTTTTTAAATAACAACTTCCATTTCGCTCCAATGAAAATGTTCTTTACGAAATGCGAGTCCAACCATAATTATATTTAATAGAATAAGGATTAAGTCAATTGCATGATGAATATATGTATACTTCTATTTGGTCTAGGTGTTATTTAGAGATGACCTAAACAATAAGATAGTTGGATATTAAAATGGCTATAAAAAATCTTACTTAGGTAATAAGCCCGATAAGTATTGCCAAGTAAAATATATGATTTCAACCTACATTAAGATAATTTTCTTGATCAATGACTTGACTACATGTCAGGCTGTCTGTCAAATCCATCGAAATAGTGCTTAATTTATCGGTGTTAGTATTTTCTATGCATTTTGTTACTCGGTATTAGGTATTTTTGTATCCTACCATTCGACGAAAGATTTAGCTGAAATAAATATTAAATAATTTAGGTTGTAAGGTTGGAAGTATTATTTAAATAATAACATTTATTAAAATTAAAATTTAAGAAAACAGTTTTGGGTAGAAAACTTTAAAAAGACAACGTAACTTGCACCACTTTTTTCTCTTTTGCAACACTCTTGTATAAATGCAAGCTTAATCTCACCGTTTTAAAATATTTTGCATATTTAAGGACGCTGTTAAAGCAAGACTAGGGAAATTTAAGTGGAAGCAACATTCCTAGCAAACATGATACTTTAGTAGATACATAATGTAGGTAAACCCCGTCTATTGGTAGTATTGTGGAATAGGTAGGCAGATTAAACTGTAAATAAATACCCAAAGAGTTCTTAGGTAGGTACTCCAAAAAAAAAAAATATATAAAAAGGGACACGAAAAATATATTTTAACAACATTTTATAGTTTTATTAAACTCCATTTCACACAGAAATATCATAAATAACAAGCATAATGTACGAGTCGTGACTTGAAATGGCAAAGGCATGTATTGCGTACAGCCATTCAGTTGCAAATGTCATAGACGAAATAAGAAAATTTAATATTACCAAATTACACAGTGCATTTTACTTGTTTAATAAATTAATTATGTTTTATTGCTTAATATTTGTTTTGTTAGAGTATAGTGTTAAAGGATTATAATATTTGAAATCATGTCTCGTTTATTTCAAGTTTAAAAGGGAATGCGCTGCTAATATTAAAATTACATAATAAATGGCATTATTAAGGTGAAATGAAGGACCTATTTTGGATGGTAATAGTAATGTCAATACATACATATTATACATATAAATGGGGTTCACCATTTATTATAAAAAAAACCCTCAGGTTTGAGTATTTAAATTGAATTTAAAGTATCATCATTATATCAACCGCTAGACGTCCACTGCTGGACATAGGTGTCCCTCAAGGACAACAGAAAAGCAGCGCACGAGCGACGCGACGGCCTGTCATGCGCTGCTTTCAAAACATGCGATGTTAAAATCGGTCATTTTAGAAAACATCCACTTCTATTATTGAACAACTATTGACGAAACTTTTATAGGGAAGTTTCAAAAATGAAGGAAATTATTTTTATTAAAATTTCTAACTAGGTATTACTCAAATATTTCACCAAAAACCATTAAATACATTGTAAATAGATTCACCTTTAACGCCTTTGCCGAGTCGCCTGAAATTGTCGGCCAGGTTTATAGGCAAAGTATCGTTCATAGATCTAATTCACTATTCGGTTCGATCGTAAACGGTCGTATTTACGACAACTTTTGAAACTGGCCAATTTATGACTACTATAAAACCTGTGATGTGTCCGCAATAGTTTTATTCTATGTTTATAACCAAGTAACCGATACATTTTCGAAGTCAGTTTTACATATTTGTGTTATTTTATGTTGTTAAAGTTATTTCAGGTATATATTTTGTTATAATAAATAAATATAAAGATGACGTATTATTTTACCAACGACACACCAGTAATGGGCTTTGAAATGTCGTTATTATGACATTAAAAAAAATGGATAACATTAAACGTCCTGATGACAGTAAAGGCTGATTGGCATTCAGGGTTCCACATCCGGAAACAAATCCGCGTCAAATATGGAAATAACGTATATTAGGTTCTTGTGATAAAAATATATACCTACCTACATATTTTGCTATTAACGTATAAAATATGCGGACATTTGGGGCGTGAAAATGGGTCTCATAAATTTGGGATACTTTTGATCTCAATATGGATGACGCAGTTGAGTGTATCCGCCTATTGCATGCAGCCTGGATTTCAATATTGGGCCAATTTTTGTTATATCCATTCATATATTTTTTACAACGTTTACAACGTTTTTTTTTTCAACAGAAAATACTAGCAAATATATAGAGGGCCTGAAACAACAGGGTCCAAGCTAAATTATAATAGCGAATATAGTTTATTATATGATTAAATATAATAATATATGGTGCATGGTATGTACCTACATATATTTTTATATTATTGGGTTTTCCTCACCTTTCACCCCGCTTGACAGAACACAGATAGAGAACCAAAAAACTAAAATCAGACACTCGTGACTTAAGATCTTATATTTTGAGATTTTTTGTCTTGTCTGTATTCTTGATGGCAAATTACATGTATACTGACAATGAATGTACTAATAATTCGGTCCTTTGATATAAAAGTAATAAAATCCTTCTATACAATAATTTAATATTTATTTCGTATGTATACATTTATTCAGTTCAATTATAAGATGTGATAGGAAAGTGAGGTCCAAGGTTCCGAGTTTGACCTGAACGTATGCACCAAGAATTTTGCGTACTTATAAACTTATTAATTACAAGTGAATAAGTTGACTCAAAGCTACTTTAATGCTTTCTTCGAAAATTCAGTTCAGATGTTGACCTACATTGTTAGATGCTCAAACTGTAAACCACAATGTCTGCACTATAAAAGAGACCATGATTAGGTTAGGAAATGCTGATGCCATTTAAATTCTAAAAGAACTTAGATACGATTCGTTAAAAGTCATCAAAAGATGGTGAATGAAAACACCGTGAGTACACCTTCAGGCTTGAAGGATTTTCGACATAGTGTGTGAACTCTTCTAACCCGCATTACCCAAGTGGTATTTCTTGAAAGCCTTAAACTTATTCCCTCTACAAGTAGTCTAAGTAAGTTGAGGTTGACTAAGAAGTGAGTTTAAGTAAAAAAAAACAATATTTGTATGTTTAAAGAATTAATTCCTATGATTGAAAACAACCTTTTTTAAGATTTATCTCAAATGGCGTTAAAAATGTTATGTTATGCCAATATGATTGGATTTCAAGCGAAACACCGTTCGAAAATGAAATCTAAATCCTCTAACGTACACAGCGAAAGCAAATTACGCCATCGTACTGAAAAAACTGAGCGTGGATTCACCTGAAGGTACTTTCAGCGCCGACCCAATTAGTACCGAAAACCTAACTCGACACGGGTACAAGAGTTGAGTATTTGCGTCACAAGCCTACAGTATGAATATGACAAGGTTTTAGAGAAAGTATTTATTTATAGTTGGTATTTTTCAGCTCCATGCAATTTAACTATGACATGAATAATTTTGAGATTTTTACGATACGCTTGCGAATACAACGCTTCCTTTCGGCTTGGTGGAAAAAATATTTATTGTTAATTGAGAACTTTATCCATTTATGAAAGAAACTTAAATACACCCAGCATGTACCATGGTAGAATCTAATAGTTCGCCTGGCTAACTACTCATAAAATTGTTGTACTATGTTGTACTGTATGTACTATGTCATTACTTGCTATTTTCATTAAATATAGGTGAATTTAAATTGCTTTAAAATTGCGTTAGTATAACACGCGAGCTCTACAGATTATTCATACTTTAACGTACAAGTGTACATATTGGTATCTATAAGCCATAAAGCTACTTTCGGATTCCACAGTATTCGTTGCCGTGGCCCGGTTGTCCCATTTCCCAAGCCGGTCCGACGAGATGTCAAGCTGTCGCCACCTGTCTCTCCTGCCTGCGTGACGACAACCGACTGGGAAATTAAAATCTTTGTAAATTAGAGAGTAAATTTTCGTAATGAAATAAGTTCCTTGACTAGCGTGTTTAGGCGGTTCAAAATGGTCACTGAAGTTATTGCGTTAACTTTTGTTGTGTTTTTTTTTAAACTGTGATGAATTGTCAGTCCACAATGTAAATGAGTATGTGGCGCAAAATAAATATTCAGTGACATTTACGATGTATAAGGGATGCAAGGTAAATCTTTTATATATGCGAAAAACAATTCAAATATAATAATTAATCATTGTTTGGTTACTGATATGTAGTATTCAGAGTACCTTTTAAAATGGTAAATTATAACCTTGATGTAAAATCACTGCACATGGTAATATCTATGTGAAGCAAAATGATTAGGGATGGTTAGTTTTAAATTCTTAACTTCGTCGCTGCTGGATTATTGATATTTTATTATTTTGTTGTATTTTGATACATGTATTAACGCACTCTAACTTTCACTATGATATTTATATAATAACTGAAACGGGGTATTATTTTAAATCTAATATTTTTAATGATAATAATGGGGTGTACCGACCGAAACAAAAATTATATTGTATATACTTATACATATAATACTCTATTATAACAAAAAAAGATTTAAAAAATGTCCACGCTGGCGGATAGCGTGGAATTTTCCAGGTATTTCAATGAACTAAATTCGGAATAAAGAAAGCGTTTCTGAGCTAGTGGGATGAAAAAGGTTTTTTGTGCCAGACAGCGTTACCGAATTCAGACACAACATGTTAAAAGTTAACTTCAAAGCTGCCTGCATTCGGAGGCTATTGACTTTCATTTTATGGGCTCGAATGAGCCCTGAAGGGAAGTGAGAAAATGCTGTAAACAGTTTTACGACTTGGCCCTGTTTGACCAACAGAGACGTGACCGACATGGGAAATACGCCATTTTGTTTGCGGTGATGTGTTGAAGATCCGCATTCGATAGGTTAAGTGAAGGGAATGTGAATGATAATACAATAGGCAGAAGGTAGCTATTCTAATACATGCTTAGTATACCGATGGCTATTGGTGCTGTTATAAATATTTAATGAATAGTTTTTTTAACGCATTATTATAATTCTGTATATCAAAAGGAAACTTTATAGAATGACTTCGATGTCTCGTCTGCCAGACCTAAAACACTTTTTCAGTTCAAGGTTTTCCTTCATCATGTTGCTAGTAACTTCGAAGCAGTATTTTATCATATATGTATAATCTGTATATATAATTTTTCGATATTTATTGAACAAAGATCTTTTGATCCGAAAGAATGAATGAAATATTTTCGGATATACATAAGCTGCTCAATCGGCTTATTGTGACGTCACAATCTTTAAAAGACGAGAGTGGAAAAGATAATATAAATGAAATATCCATAACGGATATTGCGGTATCAAGGTAGACTGAAAATGACCTCGTCAATATCGCCTTCCCCATAATACACAGGCACTCAAGAAAAAACGCTTTCCAGGAAATCTTATCTAGATTTTATAGCTCCGAGCCTTTTCAGAACATTTTGAGTAGGAAGGTAGGTAAAAAAAATACAAATTTATCAAACAAGAATCTTTGCTGTATTCGTTGAGGGACTGAGAAAAATGAATTGCTTCTTTACAACAAAGGCTCTCATAAAATAGGTTGTAATAAAAAACTAACAGCAACAATTGAAGCAAACAATAAAAGTCTAATATAGGTACAGTCTTTGGTACCTGAAATAAGTACTGTAGCTACAAACCACTAAAGCAGATGGCGTACAACTGGCAGTAAATTTCAAAACATTTGGAAATAAAACAATACATATTTGAATTTCGAATTCATGGAGATTATACTATACACTAACAATCTTTAATTTATTGTTCCTTTTAATAAAATTATGCCTCCCTATCGATGTTTCATTTAAAACGATGAAAATATTCCACGCCACGTTCCAAATTTACATTCTCCAATTCACGGAGACCGAATTTTCCAACGAAGTAATTATGTTTGCTTTTTTTTAATTCTCATTAGTGGACTATCAATAACTTAAAAGCCTACAACGACAGTCTATTTATAAATATTTGTTTAATAGCATTAAATTATAATTTGGTTTTACTTAATTAAAAAAGTAAGTCACACAGCAAACAAAATATTTTTCTATTACCATAAATTTAGGAGGGGCACGAATTCCACAGAGTATAATAAAAGTGTAAAAGCATAGGCTCTATGGTACTGTCTAGAGTGAATTGCTCTCAAGTTGGACCGTAGTCCAAAAGTTTGCGATGATTCTTAAACTTTGCCCTTGGGGTGCAATAAGGAGGTTTACTAACTTCATGATCCGAATGTACTAGCATTTTTTTAAACCGTTGCACTACGATGTAAGTAAATTGGGCGGAGATAGATCTCAGTAGTGACGTAAAGTGTTCGTTGATTTATAGTAGGTATATTCTTATTTTTATAAAACGTGGTGTATTGTATTGAGCCGTATAGTATTATTTCGATCGAAATCGAGAAACTTACACAAGAAAACCAAATTCACGGCGTAAAGACTGTTTTTTGACTGCGCTACTGCGTTATTTTGGTATTTAAATTGGGGATTAATGTATGTTCTCCCAGGTAATTTAGAAAGACCTTTTTATTTTTATTGATATACTAGCTGAGCCAGCAAACGTTGTTTTGCCACATTATAGGGGTTGGTGGACTACCCATAACTTTTAGGGGGATGAAAAATAGATGTTGGCCGATTCTCATAGATACCGGATAAGCACAAAAAATTTCATCAAAATCGGTCAAGCCATTTCGGAGGAGTATGGCAACGAAAACTGTGACACGAGAATTTTATATATTAGATTGATTGGTATTCATACGCTGAAGATGTTGGTTTTTAGCCCTGTTACAAAAAGAGTAAAAAACATAACTACGTTTAACATTGAGTTTATATTGTTAAACACATGGAAAGGCCAAGGAAATTAATTCGTTAAGTCAGAAGAAACAGTGCGTGCAATAAAAATAATTGCTAAACACGAACGGTAACAATAAAACTCATTGTTCCATGCACTTAACAATTAAAGATCGTCAGGATAATAGGCTCGCAGTAAATACGTCAATTATATTCAATAATCTACAATCACCCGTGAATATGCGTAAAGCCGCCATTATGCAAATAGGCATAATATCGTAGAGCAGAAATAATATAGAGCGATAACAATGCTAGCAACAAGTGCGTCGCATACCGGAGTTCAGTCATTATTCGATCTCATGAAGGCTCATGAATTATAGAAATTTGGATCTTATAACAATGGCATAAAAGTCATGTAACATGCCTTCGTGGTTATAGTAGTTGTTTTTTATTAGTACGGCTTTTTATAGGGTACGTCTTACAAGGGTAATTTGTTGTTGATTGAGGAATTTCGAAGTCAAGGTTGACTGTAAGCAGTTACTTGCAGGAGGGTAAAGAAGAATGGGTTTTATGTAGGTAAACAAATCTTTCTTTTAAGGTTTAATTATTGACTCGCAGTCTTAAACTTTTTATTTTTATGGGATTATTTGCGAGGTAAATTATTGAATTAGAATTGACGTTTCAAAAATACTGTGTATGCTTTTGCATTTTCTACTAGAAAAACATATAATAATTTTTTGCATACAATATTATATAAATTAAAGCCATCTTTATTTCAAAACTTTATTATTAAAAAATAAAATGGTTATTTCGGGTAGTAAATTCATATAAAGTCATTTCTTCAGTTCTATTTCATTAATTCATGCCAAGTAATTAGGTATTAAAGTTAAAGAGAATAATGTGCAGTTTGTAATGTTTGTAAGTATCTCAACAAACAGGGATTTAGCTGTAAAGTCTTTTAAGGAGCTTAAAACTTTTCATTTGGTTTCATGTTAATTAGATACATATGTATATATATGTGTAAAAAGGACTTTTGTTTATTTATTCGAATTGAAAAAAAAGTAAGGACCTTTGAACCTAACCTCTTAATATTTGCTCAGAAAGAAGTGATGATTAGTAAAAATTGCGTCAGGGTATAGCTTACTAACTAATATAGCTTGATATTTATTGCGGCTGTGCTCGCATGCTATATAAATAAAAAAGTAAGCTTTGTGTTAATCCAAGTAATAAACTATGTAGATGCCAAATTTCATCCAAATCCAAATAAGCGGTTTTTGCGTGATAGACTAACAAACATCCATACAAACTTTCGCGTTTATAATATTAGTAATTTACTAACTACTATAACTATCCAGTAGGATAGCCTACTTGAATTATATATTCATTTAATACTAGCTAAGACATTAAAGAAGAACGGTTTGCTATATTATGTGCATAATTGCTATAATTCAGTGAGCGCCAAATGCAATTTCGATCAAGTTAACGTCTCCCTACCTCTACCGTTGTAGGAACACGTTATAGGCGTTGCAGGTAGTACGCCCCATTGTCTTACGTCACAGAAAGAGCTCGAATGTTGAATGCAAATGAATATTGAAGCAAAGTCAGCTCGACTCAGGCTGAGACTGCGACGTACCGCAGTCCACTACTCTGTGTTCAACTTTTTTTAATTTTCAATTAACCATCATTTTTTAAATTTCAAATATTTGTTGTTCAGTAAATAGCATGAATTACTGCATGATCTTTAACTTATACAACCCCACATATATGGTAAAATATTTCAGTTTCCAAGTTGTCATTGTGTGAGTGACATTTAAAAATAATGTAAGGTCCACCTTTTATGTGATTTTTCAGTATCTCTTACCATAAACTACAATATTACATATTTAATAAAAATAAGCAATTCGGTAGCCAACCAGGTCTGACCCAAAACAAGTAATCAAGTCTCTAAAAAGATTTAGTTTTTAATCTCTTAATAATATGTCTGGAAGAATCACTTTCTATATCAAACATTAGCTCCACGGGCGGCGTAACGAGTCTTATCATGCATTCTTCGGTCTAGATCTCCTAGTAAGGCTATACATAGAGGCAGTGGCATGAAATGATGAGTGCAGATTCGTGTTAAATGAACAAATATACAAACTATCACACGTGATGCGTTTCATCATCATCAACCCATTATTGTCCCACTGCTGAGCACGGGTCTGAGTCTCCTCTCATTTGAGAGGGATTAGGCTACAGTCCACCACGCTAGCCTACTGCGGGTTGGTAGACTTCACATGCTATCGAGAAAATCTATCAAGCATATAGATTTCCTCACGATAATTTCCTTCACCGTTTCAGCAAGTGATAAATACGCACGTAACTTCCGAATAGTCAGTGGTGCGCGCCCGGGTTTGAATTCGACACCTTTGACATGTCAGTCCACTGGTCACGCCACTAGGCCACCACAGCTCAGTGATGCGCTTACCTTTCAACAATCACGTCTCAAGAGTAACTTTTAAAGACGACTATTTACATTACATAGTTCAGGTGAAATGGCGAAACTCGAATGGGAGAGTAAATATATTTGCTAGAGAGTATTGGAACAGTTTGTACAGGAATCGAAATTTAACAGAGAGTGTGTAAAAAAATATGTGTAGTATTATAGTATAGTAGAGGATAAAGATGGCTCCTCCAGTTCCATTCAAATGAATGATATTCATTACAGAAACTATCAAGCAACAATTAAGAATATTTCAATATTATTTCGTGTTTTTTCAACCGTATCTATGACTAAGTAATAAAAATATTGTATATTCTAAATAAATGCAAATCGCCCGCCAACCCCGTAGGTTTAAGAAGAGGTGTACTAATGTACACACATATTTCACATGTTTTATATTGAAATAGCTAAACCAAACTCCGGGTTGCTACTGAAAATTATAGAAAATTTCAACGACACTTTCCTCGACCATTGGGAATCAATCCCAAGACCTTTTGCAGTTGTATTTACGACCACTAGACCAACGAGGCATATACAGGCAAAAATGACTGAATAAAACTCAGATTTCTTAGTTAAAAATATTTGAATTATTCAACTGAAATAAATGCACCCACGCACACACTAATATTATTCAAAGTTCGTCGTGCGGCTTTCATGGATGAACGGATGCCGGCAGATTGGACGCACGCTCGCAAAACGCCCGGAATGCATGCATACATACATGAATGGAGGAGTCCTAGTAAATTGTAGGATTCAGACTGAAGTAATGCACATTAGAACATTCTGCATTTTGATTAAACTTACTAGAGCGTCAGTTGATTCTGTTATTGGTGATGCTTGATTTATGAATATTCAAACAGATTTTTTATAAGAGTCAGAACGTTTTAAAATTAATTTATCGAATAGATTACTATTGCGCGATGGGACGTTAAAATTAATTACTTTAATGTAATGCCATCATTATGAATCCATTTTACTACTGGGAACGTATCTCCCTTAATTTAAAAAGCATAAGACTATAATTCTCCTAGTGCGTGTTGAAAACCTAAGCAGGTTTTCATCTCAAGATGTTTTCTTTGACCGTTTGAGCATATCATAAATAAGCACATAACTTGGAAACGACCTTTCACTTCACAGTCTAGTGGCTATGACACCTTCTTATCTTAATATAATGTTACCAATCTTAAATTCTTGATGAAAGCGACTAAATTAGCTAATATCATTAGCAACTATCTACTGACATCCCTATGAAACATGACTACACACTATTTTTATATTACTCAGCGCATAAAATATATTTTATTAAATTAGTTTCCATCTCTAATAAAAAACAAATTTTTGGAAATGTAATGAAGCTCGAGAGTGCTCTGTATAAATATGCACCTCAGTAAAGAGGTTGAAGTGTAAAAAGATTTGCTCTTATTAAAGAAAAGACGAGGGATCTCTTTGAGAATAATGTATTTTGTATCTGAATTATATATACCTATATGAGTAAAATTTTCTATTTTTGGTATTTCAACTGAAAATTATAAGCGCGTTTCAGTTTATTTACTACAGTAAGTAAACTGAAACGCGCTTATAATTTTCAGATAATATGATGGAAGTACTTGGGATTTTTAATAACATTACGAGGTGTATCTTTTATGGCACGACTGAATTTATGGCTAAGTAGTCAGGTCTACGTTATTGCTTCAAGGTTCAATCACCGCGTTGATAAAACAAATATTTGTATTATTTATATATATATATATATACAAGAACTTAATACTGTGTAAAAAAAACTATTTTATTAATACAAACACATACATACATACCATCACGCCTGTCGTCCCCGTAGGGTTAGGCAGAAGTATACTAAAGAATAACCACGTTTCGCCGGTATGTTTTAAGTCCCATGTATGTTTTAGGCGAGCCTATTGCCATTAACCGGGCACAAATTCAAACTTCGATATGCTACTGCGAATTTCATAGAAAAACCCAATAACACTTTGCTCGAGCCTGGGAATCAAACCCAAGACCGGCCATCTTGCTCGGCAGTCGCTCTGTATGACAACTAGACTAACGAGGCAGTTTATTAATACGGGACCTAAAACTGGCAACCTGAGTGTATACATGCATCAGTACACGACTGGAAGTTACCAAACCTTTCGCTGAACACAGGAGTTGTTGTGTAGTACTGTTTGTATTCAGTCTCCGTCGCGACGCTATTGCTTTATCAGTGTGGCATCAGACTTAAGCAGTTGTTTCAGCAAGTGAGCGAGAAATGAGTGATGTTTGTTTCCTGTTGTGTGCTTGTTTATAGTGCCACGTCATTCTTTGATCGTTGCATTCCATGATTCACTATTTGGGGTGAAATATAATAGTATTGTTATGTCCAAAGTTTTGTTTGTTTGTTCCAAGTTATACGACACTTAGGTATTATACTCTATAGTATTCAAAATACAAGCGTTAAAATTTTAATTCAGCTACAGCGCAGTTTGAATTTGAATGCACGTCGCAGTTTTATTTATTAAGTTTTTAAGACGATATAAATGAAAATTATACTCATTAATGGCTGTCAGAAATTGAAGATGCTATTTGTTTTCCAGTCTGATATAATTAAGTTATAAAATTTACGCGGAACGTTTATTTGCAGATGAATTTTACATGCAACATTTTCAACATACAAACGACTATTAGTAATTCAATCAACAGGAGAGTGGTCCTGTTTTCGTACGCACGTAACAATTACGTGGGTACAGCGTTTGTTCGGAGCCCTGATCGAAACCCCAGTATCAATTACAATCCTACCAGCGTTGCATATAGGTCACATTTAACCAAAACGCGTGCTACGTGACGGGAATATCGCTCACCTTAATAGGATTAACATAACGTGACACGGGGGAAGAAATGGCGGTCGCACGCGCCGCTTATGAATAATTTGATACTGTCGAATTTTTATACGTCACGTTAGATAGATACCTTGGATGGATATTCATTTGCGATAGGTGAGCTTGAGTTTTTTTTGTTGTTATTTATTACTTTATCGAGTAGGAGACCGTAGTTTCTTGTACCCTCTTAACACCATCGTGAATGCTAGGAGAAGACTCTAATGCTAAGATAAACCCAGCCCACTCTATTCTATTTCTATGTATCGCAATAGTGACAAACGAGCGTTAGTTAGAGCGTTCTCGGCCTATATGATTCAAACATCGAAAGTAAAATACCTTGTGTCACTATTAAGCTATTTACAGCTGTCAGCAGACATTTACAGTCACTATTGCAGCGTCCTTTATACACAAGTTATTCTCGCTTAACTTACCGTCCTTTTCTTTCATACTGAGTAAACCATTTTAACATATCATGTCTTTTACACGTCATGCTGATGAACTGGTGCTATTTGTTTGACAGGCAATCCAGAATAGATTTCTTATTATAAAAATGAGTAAACGATCGTTTGTTATTTATATACCTACACAATTGTTTTATAACGACAAAAAGTTAAACAGATTTTACACCGATATACTTTCAAAGATAGTTGTCTGAACAAGACACGAAAATAAACAATTTAGGGTATATTTTTTCTGATGCAAATATTTTTAAGCACGACTAAAATCATAATACAGCACCATAGGTGGAAGAAAGGGCGGGGAATTACTTGTAAAGTAAATTACGGCTCGTGTTCCACGAAGCACGTTACCTACACAGTTTCTCGGAACTACTCTCAGCGCTCCGCTGAAATCCGACGAAGTTTCTTGGCTTGTTATTAACGGGGAATATAGGCGGTATGATGAACGAAATTAAAGTTCACAATGTACCTACATGCTAGATAATATTTTGATATTTAAGTTAGCCATTTTTTGCAAGGAGCCCTTTATGTTTTCGCTACATCAAGCCGTCTGTCTGTCTGTTTGCCCGCGGCTTGTTTCAGTTACTAGAAACAAGAGTACTGTAATTTGACTCAGGTTAAATAGTATTTACGACGGCAAAATGGTATAGTACAATTCTTGATGTTAATTTTTATTCAGAATAAAATTTGTATTAAAATATGTTATTATCCAAACGTGTAAAAGCCTTTTTCTAGTATAATTAACTTAATAAACGTTATTAATCCTTAATGAGTAAATAATACGCTTTTTTTTTTTATTTTTTTATTCTGGTTTTATTTATAGAGGGTTTAATCACACACTGATTATGTCACCCTCATTGGTTCAAACAAAAACTTATGATCTACCTACTCCCTTTCCTTGCCATTTTGTACAAAAGTCTTGCATCCTTTGACAATGGGAATGCAAGTATGCTGTTACATTTTCCAACATCAAATACCTTGGAAAAAAATGCGCTCCTCTCGGCCTCATTCCGCACGCACTCCATCAGTATATGATACACATCTTCTACTGTGTTACATTCTGGACAATTAGGTGAAGCGACTTTACCCATAAGGAAAGCAAAACTGTTTAATGGGGTGTGTCCCGAACGAAGCCTAAGAGCCATGACAATTTCCGCACGGCTCATATTAGCCTGGTCGATCCAAGAATATCTGGAGAGGGTTGGTTGAATTGTTCGATACCATATTCCTTTATTGAGTGACCTCTCATCGAAGTATTCATGCCACATTTTAGTACATTGATCTTTAATGATATGCAGATAATCACTGTGTATTGGCAGGTATGAACATCTCAACTCAACATTACAAGCCTCTTTTGCTAGTTGATCCACTACCTCATTATCTTCCAAGCCAACATGAGCCGGTATCCATTGCAATACTACATTCTTGTTCTTAGAAGCCAGTTTACAGATGGAATCAATCACACTGTAGGCAATCGGAGAACCGCGAAAACTCGTGGTACACCGACTTAGATGCTGAAGGGCGCTCTTCGAATCGGTCAATACGACATAATTACCACTCTTAAATGAATTCACGTAGGATAAAGCTTCTTCTATTGCTACAAGTTCAGTATACATTATATTAAATTTTGAATTAACCTTCAATTGTACCGCGCCTTTAGTTTGTGGGTCGAAAAACGCCGCTCCAGAACCTGACTTGTGCTTTGATCCGTCCGTAAATATTCTATAATATCCCGAGTAGGTATTATTTAAGGAGGAAATACATAACTTATTGAGATCAGCAATTTTAAAATTATTTTTGGACTTAGTTACACCATCCAACGATGGGATTACATTTTTGGACAAATCAATTCTGTGTACCCAGGTGTTTAATGAAAACATTTCCAGCCGCGGACTCGTGTGAACTGGTAATATGTTAAGAGACTCGTGAATTTTTATCAGTAATGGACATTTTTTCCTTCTCCAATATGGCTGTTGAATAAATGTTTGTAATTCCTCTAACACAGCAATAATATTGTTATCAGCATATGATTTTAATTTAAGCCAATATTTACCAGCTAGGTAATGCCTACGGGCCTGTAACGGTAAAATAAATAATAACTATGGTACGAATTCAAATAGCCATTTTAACAATCTATTAATAATCTTCCACTTGGTGAATATTAAACATAGAAATAAAATGTGTTTCACTATTTTTTTTTTCACGATATAAATAAAAGCGGTTTTATTATAATATTATAAATAAAAGCGTTATTATATTGAAATTATATTCCACGAATAAGTCCAAATGATTCATTTCAACAATAATGGGGCTTAGTGGGCTGAGGACACATTGTAATTGTTTTCTGTTTTACCTAACTTTATAATTGCTTTCCTTTATGGAATTATTTTCACTTTGAAAATCAAATGGGTCTATTGTTTTAATCTGTTAAACGTTTTCATACAAAAACATACCTACATATATTTTATACATTATAATAATATACCTTCTTGTTGAACTTGGGCATAAAACATATTATTTAAAGCAGCAAAAAAAATCTTAATGGAATATCCTCCTAATATTATAAACGCGAATGTTTGTATGTAGTAATTAATGTGGATGTTTGTTATAATTTCACGCAAAAGATTTGAATGGAATTTGACACACAGATAGTTTATTACCTGCTACACATATATGCTACATATACGGGCAAAGCCGCTGGTGGAAGTTAGTTGAATATACAAACTTAATTGCAATTAGTTTTAGTAACTATCGGTACATGCAAAAAGGTGATATTATCACCATCATCATATTACGACAAGAGATGTCCTCTGCTTAACACAGGCCTCTTCTATAAATAATACGAAATTTACATTACAAAATAACCTACGTAGGTCCAATGCCCATTAAAACAATTCCGATAATTTCTTAAAAAATCTTAAATCTGTTACATCGTCCAAACATAACTCTACACCATTACACTGCAAAAGTTTTTCAGCTTTTACTAAAAAACTTGTCATTGCAACTAAAAACTCCAATTTACTCGAACACGCCTTTGGCAGTAACAAATTGATCAATGCCCAAATTAAATTAAACAGTTCAGGACCGCGGGAGATTCAAGTTGGTGACGTCATCGCTGACGAGGGTAACATCCTTCATCCATCTCCGTACACGTTCAATCACTCACGATTATTGCACAGTGGTATTTTTTATTAGCCCCCTTAATAGTTATTAGACGGGAATATGAAAGATTTACATCGAAGATTGATCGTGTAAGCCCCGTCTGATGTCGTGGCTCAAAAGATTTTTGTGGACTTAATAACATTTTTGTTGTCGTTTGATATACTTCAAATTAATTGCGCAGAATATCAATCAATTTGTTATACATATATTATAATAATGAATTGACAATATTCTATTATACATACATACATACACTCACTCCTCTTCCCGTGGGGGTAGGCAGAAACTACAGAATGCCGCGCGCTACGATCCCTGCATACCACTTTTGCCACGTCCACATGTGCAATGTTTATTCAAACAGCATTTAAAAAATATGTTGTAAATATGTTTATAATATACATACTTAGTAAATAAATATTATAATTATCAGATTGTGGCAGTAAATAATGCACCATGTACGGCCTATGTCTAACTTCCCTATCTTCCAATTATTGTTATTTTGAAAACACGGGTAAACCTATTGCGGCTATTATTTTGGCCAAAATTAAGAAACTCTATGACACTTAATTAAGCACACACTATTTACCCTAAAAAAAGAAACTTAGAAGGTCCAACTTAGTAGGTGCCCTTGGGACTACTGAGACAGACACCCATAAACGTATTGGCCATACGATTAAAGCGTGAAGATAGGTTAAATCTGTCTTCATATCTGCTTAAAGTTATTCATAATATATTCAAAAGTGTTGGTCTAAAATAAGAGATTTAAAGAAACTTTGTAACAAAACTTCAGTGATTTGGGAAGACTATAATACCTATGAAAAAAATATTACTCGTAAAAGTTTTGTAAATGTTTCTCTACTTGTTGATGAATATTTAATTAAAGGTTGCAGGCGTGTTACATCGTGGCTTATTCATGAAGGCTAAACGTGCCATTTTAAAGTGTGATGCTGCTTTTTAGTGTCTAGACATCCCGCAGTTGTAGTATGTGGAATGTAGAAAATGTTTTGTTAGTATCAGATTGAGATCAGATTTTGCATAACGTCACCCAGCACATTACAAATAGCCTACAGATTTATGTATATGTATGTGTCTTAGTATGTTCCTATGTATAAAATATAGTGACTAAAATTCAAAAGTTACAAATTTTTTATGCTCGCTACATCTCTTCTAGGCTAATGTATAATTAATATCTTTAGAAAAGGGCAGATGTCAGTTGAACCATTAAATGTAGTTGGTTTTGTTGTCACTTCTCGGAAGTTAGAAATTAATTACAGAGTTAAATATAGGTTTATATCCTTTTCACATGTTCTTTGTAAGAAAGAAATAGCCAAAAACCTTATTTAATGTAAGTAAATTACTTTAAAGAATTTATTCGATATAGGTCTATTCTCAAGAAAATAATTTAAAACTGGTTTATATCACTAAGAAATACACGCACATAAAGAACTGTATTTCGCATAAACACTGTTATAAGATTTATTAGAATCACAACATACGTATCCCTACAAATACTGCTTTCGGTTAAAATTACAAATCTTCTTTATTCTCCCAAGTATGACATCTCATATTACACACAAAACTGAACTGCCAAATAAAATCCACAGAAATTTAAAACAAAGTGTGCTCATCTCACATTTTGTTCACGTTTTATGCCGGGAGAACGAGTTTGTTCCGTCGCCATTGTGCAAAGCAATACACACATTTGTGTACACTGTAGCCAATTTGAGAACCTTGTTAGAAAGGATTATTCCTACGTAATATAGAATAGACCAGCTGAACAATATACTTGCACAAGTTATTGCTCTGTTTTTATTAAAACCTTTCCTCATAAAATGCTTATAAAGGATATGAATATACGGATTGGAGATATTTTTAGAATATCGGTGACGATTTTGATTTGGTTTTGAAATAAAACTATTAAATACGGATTTTATGGCGTTGTATTGATATTATTAGTCCCTATGTTTTAGATCCTTTACAACAATTATGGCTACGGCAAGAATGAGGTGTTAGTCGTCTTGATGTTGTAATTACTGACAATAGCAGATTACATTAAAATAGTCGAACAAAGTTGGCATACAAATTCGGCATATAAACTAAAAAATATCTAAACTCTGATGTAATGGGGGGGTCTGGAGCCCTAAAATACAGGCCTAGGCTTAGTTTACACTCCAGATCTCCCAATAATTACAAATTACCCGACTGTTTTGTCCACAGTTGTTTGTAAATGAACCTTGTAAATTGTGGAGATGAATAAAATATATTTTATTTCATTACCTTTTTACATTAGATAGGATACCGTCTGACCACAGTTTCATCTGATGGTATAACCCAGAAGATACCTATTCACTCGTGAGATGAAGACTCCTAAATTGCATTTATTAACTACCTGGATACATATGCTTATCAGCATACCGCGATAGCGCATACATCATACGCGAGCGAGCCGTTGCGAAAGTTAGTATTTAAAAGATTCATTGCACTTGGGCAAAGCCGAGACGGTTTGCTGGTTTAAATAGTAAGCCAAAGAACTTCCAACCATTGTCAAGACTTCAGAAATATAATCAGCTTCAGAAACAGCACTGATTTAAAGTTATGATTGTGGTCGCCGTTATCATTGTTTCTTCTGATATTTTGTTGTTTGCACAAAGAGATGCAACTTGATATTTTATTGTAAGAAAGTAAGATGGGGAATGAAAACAAATGAAATGTGGTTATCTTGAATTCCTTTTTTTTCAAATTCAAATTAAATAGTTCTTTATATCTTATTGATGGTTTATTGTTTTTTTTTTTAAATGATTTATGTCGTTTCGTTTAAGCTTCGTCCTTCGTTTAATTTCTTTTAAATCAATATAAAATCTATAAGTAATACCAATGGTGTTGCAAACGTCCATAGGTTATGGTAACGGTTTAGTCGGGCCGTAAGTTTGTTTGTCACCCTCATGGTATATAGAAAACCCTTTTTTTTTAAACATTTCATTTTCTTTCTGAAACTGAACTTTCTGAACTGAAATATAATTTGTATACCTACCTGGTGTTTTATAAGAGCGTAAGTAAGTATCTATAATATACTAGTATGTTAATACTTTTTACTATAGCAGGTAATGTGATGCGAAACAAGAAATACATTCAACACGGGGCGGAATTGAACTTTTGAAATGTAGGTCGAAAACTGGCTAACACGGCATAAATCCGCAAACTTTGTCTCCACTCTAATTTATTCATCATCATGGGTACTCTAATACCCTTTCAGCTTATTAGACCCCTTCCGATAAACAATATAACTATGTTAATATATAAATATATACACAAACACGAAGTATTACGTTCTTGGATTCAAAACGAACAAGGCGTGAAGCGTGAACCATAAACCCATTGTTTAATTAAACGTTGATGAAGCTGGCTTTAATTTTGTTACAATATTTCGCTGACATTTAAAAATTAACAGTTTATTAAATAAATATTAAGCTGAGTGAGCGACGTGGTCGCAGAATAAAGAATTTTCTAGTTAGGCAACGTTTTTGTTGCATAAATGTTGCCATAAATATTCTCATAAGTGGGGGAAGCAGTTTATAGGATGTTTTCTTGTAGATTGATAATATGAAAGACTTCGTACATAAATACATACATTATGTATATTTATTATGTAGGCAAAATCTACAAAATACGACTACGCCATCTCTATCTATCACTTTTACTACGTCTCCATTCATTTTGTCACTGTTATAAAAGATAATTTATATGTATGAAAATTTTCTGATCCATGTATGAAACGAAATCGATGAAACATCTTATTTTACTCGATTTTTGGGTTAACTCTTTAGTGAAAATTGTATAAATATAAAAATAAATATTGGTGTATCAATTGATCCGTTTTACCGCTACGCGGTTTCGTAGCGGCCGTAACTGCTGTAGCCGTAGTCCTTCGTAGCAAACTAAGGTGAAGAAATGTGAGGGAGTATGATAGTTTACGCGAAATTAGTATGTATAGTAGTAGTAATAAAGTCACGATTAACTATAATAGGACTGTAAGTACGGTGCTACCCATACTTACAGTTTGTGTTACTTACACCGAGACTGTAATACGTGCGTGTCAAGTAAACGTCTATGTGTGCGTGTGCTTGTTATTGTTCAATGTGAGGATTCGGCCTTTCTATGGACCTTATTATCTATTATGTATCGTGTATTCATTTATGTAGTGCTAAAATGCGAACGTGAATGCGATATTACATAACACACTATCACGCCCGTATCCGCGGAGATGTAAGCAGCGACGTACTAATAAAGTCCCAAATTTGGCTGGTATGTTTTTTAAGACTTAAGTGGAAGGAAGTTAACATATTGTGATTAGCCGGGCACAACTCCAAACTCCAACTCCAAGCTACTGATAATCTCTTTAAAAACTCAGTAATATTTTGCTCAACCTAGGAATTGAACGGAAAACCTTGCGATCAGTAGCCTGTAAATACTTCACTTAAGGGATTAGTAATACACCAGTCAGATGAAATTTGAGTAAATGCAATAGGTTTTCATTTGGTATACGAATGTTTTTATTTTTATTTTAGTACATTTTGTCCGACTAAACACGCCCTTATTAAGCTTAATGTTTGACGTTGATCCCTCCATTGTTTGCTAGCTAGTCAATTAAATAGGGCTATAATTACTGGCTGCGCGTCTCGTGACGTCACACGCTAATTTTATTTGCGCTCGGATTTTAATTAAACATTGTGCGTGCTAGACATGGGGAGCTCAGCGAAATTTCTTGCGTCAACACTGTAACCGGTGCATTGAGCTGCGCTTGACGCAGCTTGGCAGCTTATCAGTGTTACTACACTGATATCCTCTATAAGCGTTAAATAAGGATAAATGTTAAATAATATTCGATCCAAATAAAACCATGAAACTCGAACATCGCATTAATATTTGCTAACGCTAGTAGCATGAACTGTACCGTGTTCTAAAGCGTGCAAGTGGGTATAGTTGTCGAGTACAGTGCGCTAGTACAGCGCGCCAGTAGCTAGGTAGCTAGTTCTCGTTTCACAAGGGACCAACTAGTACAAAGTACTGACTTATACAATGTGAGTTCTTGATCTTAACGTTACTTTTATACAAGGTTCTTGAGCTCACCCTACATTTATTATGTCGAACTTATTAGATGAAGCCTTGTACAATGGGAAGTTATATTCGATACACATGTTAATTTGGAACTACCTCGTGGGCTAGTGGTCGTAAGTGCGACTGCTCAACGAGAGGTCTTGGTTTCGATTCCCAGGTAGAGCAGAGTGTTATTGGGTTTTTCTATAAAATATTCAATAGCAGCTCGGAGTTTGGATTCGTGGCAATATAGCCTCGTCCTTCTGTTAAATTGGAACCTAAAACATACCTGCAAATAGTGGGCGTATCTCTGCCTAACCCTTCGGGGACGACAGGCGTGATGGTATGTTATGTATTCATTTGGTCGGGCTCCTACTTTACTCTTTTAGTTCTTCAAGGAGAGTGTTCTAAATGCTCCTTAGAGAAGAAATATTTCCTCTCTAAAGGCTCGTTAACAAATCCACTATCTTGTCTCTGAGTCTTGTGAGATATTGTGTTGTGGTTAGAGGAACGTGGATTGATACACACAAACAGATCACTATGCTTTTATGCCTCATGTTAAGCCTATTGCTAGTAGTCTGTCGCAAAGCTAAACTCCGAGCTGTTACCGAGAATTTGACATTTGAGAAAACCCAAAGAACATTTCACTCCAATTGGGATACGTATACTCGAACAATTAAACTCAGGATATTACACTCAGTGTCCACAGAGAGTACAATAACAAGAATACGCCTCGGTAGTTTCTTTAGCTGGCTTTGAACATATCTAGGTATATACTATAAATAGGCGAAGACAAAACAGTTCAGTAGCTTTTGTCTTCTCTCTAAAGAAAAAAAATTATGACACCATTTATTTTTAGAATAGTATTGAGAATTTTTAGTATTTGTTCATGAATTTATAAATAAAAAATTAGGAAATAGATTTTAAAACAGATGTAATTTATTGTTTTTTTACGCTTACGCGAATATTAGACATTCTTTTTCTTAATTATTAAGAAAATAACATTAAATAGCAATAAAAAATATTGCAATGCATTACAACATACTACAAGTAAGTTATCACAATATAACCCAAGGTATATTCGGCATATCTATCAAGCTATAGGAAATGATTGTACATATATTTACTTCTGCAGGCACAAGAACCAACTCAAAGGCTTTCTGTCTAATGCAACCAATTTAATTAGTTCCAAGTCCTTACCTTTGCTGAATAATATAACGGCGTCACAGATTTAATGGCCCTTTATCACCTTAAAGGATGCTTTCAGGGTATTATTCGCACGTTGCCACCTTGACAAGGCTTGTTGTTTATCCTCATTTACTTACTAATTTCGGTGGCTACTTTACTCTTTAAATAAAACCGATAAAAAATTATAAACAAATTAATTAGAGCTTACTTATAGATTATATTTAGCTAGAGATATTTTCGAACCTCGACACAGACACACAGACCGCAGATTTCAGTATTTGATAGTCTACATAACTTTACATTTCAGACCACGCAACCTTATTACTATTATAAGGCATCGCGACATGTCCGACTGGGGAAGTACCGACGCCGTATACAAGATCACAGTGAAACAAAAATAGTTATGTTTCTGCGAGTGGGTACGGTTGATATCTATGGGCTACGGTTATTGTATGTGTGGCCATTAGGCCAGCAGTAAGTTTGTTTGCCACCCGAGAGGTAAAAACCATGCGTGATTATTGTAGTGCGGGTTTGCACACTATACACTCGCCACCGTAGAAAAGTCTCCTCTAAGCTCTAGCAGACAAGTTCCGTCACATTCCTGGATTTCTATTCCAGACCTATAACTCTAGAAGTGAATTAAAATCACTTGTTTTTTTTATGGCGATAAGCGGGCAAACGTAAGGGATCAGCGTGGCCCGTGGACATTTGCAATACCAGAAGGCTTGCATATGGAAATAGGGAATTACTAAATTGACAGCAATCGGAATGCCCATGCTGTCAGAATAGTCACTCCCCCAACGAGCTCTACAAAGTAGAAATACAACTATTGTTGATTCACTGCGGTCTTCTGTAAGTCGGAGGTACTTCCCCAGTCGAGCAGCTCAATTGAGCGAGGAAACTCGCTATTTTCTACCTCTCGCGTACCCGAGTACTTGTTTTAAATAACACATTCATTGGTATGTATCCACAATTAGGTCAGTAACTTATTAACTTCTAAGTAGGTACTACCCGGTATTACACATGCAGTTTCGCAAACCTATTCCGCAAGGCAGTACCTATTTAAAATACGAAAAAGTGCATTAATATGAGCTCTGAATACATAAAAAATATTATTATTAATCTTATTGCCTTTGGCAGGAACAATATACATCGATAAAGGAAATATCGCCATGAATAAAACACTAGTTAAGTTCAAATACCTACCTCCTACACCTTACCTCTTCAAGCAAATTTAAGGAACATTATGTGATAAAAGTACACCTAATGCGTCTATTGAAGTCGTTAACCAATACTTGAGAACTTGGCGACTAAGTTCGTCGTCAGCTGCGTCGCCTGCGAAGGACGCAAATTGCTTCTCTGAATGCTAGTACCTACTGTCCTAGTCGTTAGCAGTTCCGAAAAGGAGTGTTTACATTGTATGTGCGCCGCGCCATCTTCAGTTATTAAATAGGGACATAATATGCCTCATTTTGAAGGCAGAAGGCCTATTTTGTTATAACGTCTTTGTCGTCCTGAAGCCATTTCTCGATATGAGAGAGAGAGTTATATAATATGTAGTATCAATTATGAGTAAATTGTACACAACTTACTTATTTTACTTTACTGCAAAAGAATATACCAGTATTCATTCAATTACCCTTCAATAGACAATTTACGTCTAATGAAGAGTAATTGATGTTTATTATCTCGACAATGGGTTGTATTGATTTGAACCGCTTTTTCGTGATATGTAACACGGACGTGTACGTGGCATGTGAAGGCACACAGTGAAAATACGTACCTAATAATAGTAGCTGACTAGCAAAATACCAATATTGTTTAGTAACAATTAGACTACAGAAATCCAACACAAGATCCCGTAAGTATTGAGAGCCGAACTCCAAATTGGGACACGGATTACAGTCCAGCTCACATTTGTGGTGCAGAAATCTAAACACGTCCCTTAACTCAACATTCCGTGTTTGGGGACTACGGAGCAACATTCGAAGACACTTTGTGTATTTGATAATTTGGATGCATATGCACGTGCCTTGTTTGGTCACGTTTATTTGTGTGTGGTACTGCGGTACGATTTCGAGTTGTTTTCCACTCTTGTTTGTGTTCTGGCGTCGATTCGTTTTTTATTGCAATCAGCCATTGAACCGTAAGTTGGGAATTGGTACAATGCGTATTGGTGCATTTAAATAAATGTGGAATGGAGCAGTTTTAAACGTAATTTTAAGTAAAAAATTATGTCATCGACGATTGATAATATGCTTCTAAAAGAAAAATAATCGTTATATATTTTCACCTATTTACGTAGAAATCATTTTATTAGTAATGCATTGTAATGCTAACAACTTTGCATAAAATAAATTAAATAAACCAATGTTAATTTAATCTATTTTATTTAAAGTAAAATCCAATTATTTTAAATGGCGATATTGCAATGTATTTTAATTCAGAGCTCCAAATAATTATGCATAATTATATACACATGTTTATTATAGTTTACAGCAATTATGATTACCACACTTTTAGATCAGTTATAAACCACGTAAACTAATTGCTTACAACGAGTGAAGTTTGTTAAAATATATATTTTTACGCAACCACCGTATAGTTATATATAACCAAACAATGTCTAAGTGTAGAGAGCTTTCGTATTTTAAATACAATTTCATAGTATGTGTCAAAAGTTTTCCACTAAATCGTTCAACACTAATGTATGATAGTGAAAGTTGGGCAGAAGAAACAAGAAACTGTAATTAATGCTAGCAGTAGAAATATGCTCTTTCAGAAATGTAAGTGTGGTACGTTAAGAGATAGAAGAAGAAAAAAGATAGTTGAGAAGAGAAAGAGGAAAGAATGGGTTTGCCAGGACCGTTCGATAGACCTACCCCAATATAAGACGGGCGTGATGAATAGTTTTTAGTAATTCCTAGATGATTAATAACGAAAATATTCAACTACAGCATTTGAAGTCTAACAACCAGAACTAAGTCAACATGGACTATCTTAACCCCGAAATTTCGAAATAGGTCGAAGTTACAGACTTCATAAACTTTCAATATCCGTTTCCTGAAAACGCGATAATAATAAATGATCACACGCAATTTTACTGAATCACAAAGTTCCATTGGCACCTTAATAATTCTTGTAACAATCGCCTCCCCCTCCAACGAGGCACAAGACATTATGATAATACCGTATTGCGCATGAACGTGCATAACGATACTGTAGGCGGCGCGATAAAGATTATTACAGCTATTGTTTAACAGTTTACGAGTATTATCTTGGAATATTAAACGATTATGTAAATCCCTTGTAGTCGTGTGGAAGGGCGTGATTATTGAAAAGAAAATGAGGTGTCAGGTGATCGTAGTTAGGAAATTCATCTTTAAATAAACACTCTTCATGACTCACACGCCGAAATCTCACAAAGCACTAAAATTTATGTTAAATCTATGTATATTGAAATATTCATGTTTATCACACGAAATTTGCTCCTACCGGGATTGGAACTCGACATCACTACTATAATGGAAGGCAGTTTTACTACTAGTGTTACACTAAACGGGTCGTCATTGGTTTGTGAGCTTAATTATTCTTAATGCGGAACGGATTTTCGCATAATGTTTGTTTTCACTACAAAGTAGATAAAAGGGGATGGATGGACCCTCATCATGGAATCAATTTTGATTTCTAAAACAAAATTGCCGGTTGGACCTTAAACGGTACGTAAACCCCATGTCTCTAATAATTTACACACACACAAATCACACACCCATAAATATCAGGCATGCCATCCATTCCTCCACTAGTACTTATTCCTATCGGCACTGTAACTCACACATTGAAAGCATTTTGATACGCTAGTGTTTATCGAAGTCGATATTTTAAATCAATAAGACTTCAATTGTATTTTATTTTTATAAAGTTACAATTATCGGTGGGACTTTAAATTAGATTCATTTGTAAGTTACTATTTTCTCGAAAACTTTGAATATTACTTAGTTTGGCAATGAACGTAAAGTACTACTGTTTACACATCACGTTTATTACCAAACTTTTCGGGTTTATTTTGAGTAGTTACATAGTGAATTAAATTAGAACTCAGTTTATGATCGTAGTCACCATTTTGCCTTTTTCTACTTTATACACTAACTTATATAAACAGTTTATCTAACGTAATCATAAGCGGTTACTATGTATTTCAAATTAAAGTATATATAAGATATAATATATCGATTATTTCATCTGACCACATGAGTACAAATCTATCGAATACACGATAAAATACGGCATTATGATAAGCAACGAAGTCTAATCGGATTAAATGAAATGTAATGGACGCTATACATTGCGTGCTGCCAGGGTCGTAGTGTTGATTATGCGCGTGCATAACCAGCATTGTATATTTACCTTGTATCCTATTGCAATATTGTTGATAACTTAATTTTATATATAGCATTAAATGTTCGTAATTATCATATTTTTTTAGGAATACTCAAGAAATTAAGCACGTTTTTTACTCATTGAATTCATGATAGTCTAATCATAATTGCGGCCAGTATGTCACACCCACATTTATTTTCAAACCTTATTTATCAATACTGTGGCTTTCAATATCATGTAGAGAATTCTATCCAGAAGGATTGTAATATGCGTACCTTTGTATGATTGTAATAGTCGCTATTTTTTTATAATACAAACAGAGATTTTTTTCAAATTATCAAACGAAATTTATGGATCCATTACAATGAAAAATATCAGAAGCAAAATTATACATTAAAATCGCACACTTTCTATCCTGTGACTGAACAACAACAAATTATTAGCATAAATTAATTAAAATACGAACTAATTTCGGATGACCTCAAACGTGACATATTTCCACTGAAATGATTTCAAATTAAGCCAACAACGCCAGTTGTAAATTACCATCTGTATACAATACCTTTCCATGTACCGGTTCCCATTTTCCGGTTCCTATTTACTTCACGGCTGAGCACCGGGAACAAATTCACGGTATTGGTATCGGACGGGCGAGCAGCTCAAAGGGTCGCCGCACTCATGTGAGAAAACACGGATTTTTATTGGATGTTTTTATTAGTTGCTCATTCATGAGCTTTCTATGTATGCTCAATTACTTGAAGTGGAAATACGCTAACGTGAACGCTCCTATCTGTCTAATACTAGCTGACTCCCGCGGCATTGCCCACATGGTATATAGATAAAAAGTGGCCTATGTGTTAATCCAGCTGTGCTAAATTTCATTCAAATCTGTTACGCGGTTTTTGCGTGAAAGAGTAACAAACATACTATAGATATGTTTATATTTAATCTATTATTAATAATATATTATTGATGTGCATGCCTTCATATGTATTTTACATTATCATGATGTTGAAGTTCATAAACACCATTGTAACACATGAATGTCATAATCAACTTGAACTTGTACATGTGCTTCATGAACTTACCCGCAGAGATTAGGTGTAAACCAAGAAGAGCATAAAAATAAGGACATTTAATAATAACCGAAACTAGAGTGGTTACATGATGGATAAAATAGTATGGAACAAAGAGTTGCTTGTTTTTGGTTTAGTTTAAAGTATTAAGGAAGTGTCCTAAAAGGGAGTAGGTACTTTGGAATGAGATCTGTAGTAAAAGGAATAGGCAAACCACACGCTTTTAATCCGTTAAGCTGCCTGCTGCTGTGCTAACTTTGTTGCAAACATGTACACCAGCAATCTTACACAATGTAAGATGTTTTAAAAACAAACTTATACCTATAACCTAATAAAGGTGAATCTCTACTATGTAAAAGACATAATAGAGATTCACCTTTATTATACACCTATCAACATTTCAAGGGGCAGCTATTCAAGTTTTTCTTACATAAATAAAATAAGACTGAAGTGGTATTATGGAAGTTTCCAATGGAATGCTAATATAACCATGAATATTTAAGATGTTCAACAGGAAAATTCTTACAATTTTCATATTTGATAATAAAAAAAATTACCTAATGGAATCTGAGAGAGGCATCCTGGTAAATTATATGAAATTATAATTATTATTTCGCAAAATGAACGCAATTTATTTGCATTGGTTGAAATTACGGAACCTATAATTTATGGAACACGTTCATGACATGGAATGCAGCGGTTGTGTGTACCAGTTTGTAATTAGTGAAATAATATACGCGTTAATTTTCTATTATTCCATATTTCAAACTTACTAGTTTGAAATATACCTACTGGTAAGTAATATTTTGTCGGTTCAAAAGTTAAAGTATAATATGATTGTACCAAACAGAAATGAAGAAAAGAAGCTGTGTTGTCTAGTATTGTGATTATGAAATCATCTCTTACTGAGCTCCATCCCAAGGCACCACTGACTTTTCACGAGCGTTAAAAGAAAGTCACGTGCGTTATTATCACATGCTCAAACGGTAAAGGAAACATCGTGGGGACACCTCCATGTCTGAGAGACTTTCTCCATGGCATGTGAAGTACACCAATCCGCTCTAGGTGAAGTTGACTATAACCTAATTTTCAACAAATTAATTAGTGGTGCCCAGCAGTGTGACAATGAGTGAGTTGTGTTGACGTTTGGGTATCGTTTTATTAATAGAAGTATTGCATAAGAAAAGTTCACATGTTCTAGTCATTTTAATTATGAAAAAATATTTGCTAGTACCGATCACGATGACGTGAAACAATTCTTCAAAACCTTTCAACTTTTGGTAGTACCTAGTAATAATCATAGCTTTTAAGCTATAGCTAAATATTATGTTAGTGAGAGATAATACTTCAGTAGATTTAAAAACATTTTATGTAAAGTAAAATAAAGAACCCATATATTTTACGTGTACAATCGAATTCAGCTATATATCACAAAATTAGATGAGGCGGGCAACATTTTATTTCACTGCAACGGTGGAATACGGGAATATAAAACATTGTGCTATAAAATTGTGAAAAAAATGATCTGGCGCACTTTAATCACACCTGAAAGAGTCAGTGACCATATTATCTTTTTTCTATATTTGTAGCTTTTTTGCTTATAGTATTTGCGTACTTTTCACTAAGGTAGATATTATTCAGATTTACGATCCCTGCTTGTAATGATTCAAGAAGATTGCTATTTAACAATAATAAATACGTGTCCAAAACTATAATCTAAACAGACGAATGTTGCCATTAAAAAAAACATCTCGATTAAAAGCAAATAAAGAAACGTGATGTTGTGTTGTGATCATTTCAGCGACATTTATTTCTATAAAGTAAGAACCGTCGCGGTTTGACACAATACTGTATGCAAATTTTTACTTCAATTTTATTTTGTAATATTTAAACAACTCCTATTTAACCAAACAAACGAACCCATATACAAATAAAACTACGTGTATTGTACATATACGGAACTCCATTACATTCCCGATACGTTTCATCTCAGTTAATATTTGCTCTTCCACCGCTGTTTCTATTTTGAAATCTATGCCTTCATCTCACTATAAGACGTACAAAATAACGCTGCAATTTTTCTAATAAATAAACATATACTTAACATAATAATATTTTCTTTTTGATGCACGAATTACTTGCAATATATTCAAATTAATGGTTTTTTGGTTACGACTGGAAAGATAATAATTATAATTGATAATAATTAATACTATATTATATATCTATGAATAAAAAAATTTAAAAGTATATTTATCTGTCTTCTACATTAACTGGAATTTTCATGTTAAGTAGATTGAACCGATTGAACCCTATACCGTTTAGTTAACTTTATGTCAAACTTATAGCAACAAATTAAACAAATGAAAAACGATACTAAAAATCCACAAATAAACTTTTTTAAGTCGAAAATAAAAAAACGAATTGTTACGTCGTTCACAATCCGACCAGTCAGTAAAAGTAATGAGTGTTGTAGTACATTATATATGTGGTATGTGTGTGTTTGTGCGTGATTCGACAAAAAAGACATTTGCCGAATAACTGGCTATTGTTTTTAAGTAGGCATCGGACCAGTGTCCCACACATCAAAGTAAAATTGAAAATAGAAATCACCCATACCTAAGAAAGATTAACGCAATTCAAAGTCAGTTTCTGTACAGAGTAGAAGTTCTGAGTGTGTATACAGTGCTTGCTGTTGATAGCTCTTTTGCGGCCTCAGCATTGGCTGAATAAAACATTTAGTCCAACTGAAGAGTGGCGATACTGTGTTAACAATTTGTTCTACGCACTTTATTTCTTGAGCAAAGCTTTTGGCCACAATTTATGTTGGGTTTTAAAGCTTTGTGCTCTTTATTTACTTTATGACTATGTAATAAAAACTGCGATAGTTTTTCAGTAAAGAATTTAATATAATTGATATATAAGTGATATAAATAAAGTTTTGACTAAGTTGATTTCGGTTTAGCGAATGGTCGATGGCGCGGTACCAAATTTTAAGCTTAAACATTCAAATCCAATCTATTTAGATTTTTATTGATATATTCTAAAACAAAGCATTAGCGTTGTTTACCTATTCATTATCAGTATTATCAAGCCATTCGCTGTCTCACTGCTGGGCAAAGGTCCACCGCTTAGTGCGAATTGGCAGGCTTCACCCGACACCGTGAAAATCTCCCAGAGATTGCAGGTTTCCTCACGATGTGAGTTCCTACACCATTTGAAGATGTGATAAATACGCAGATAACTTTTAAGAAGTTCAGTTTAATTTCAGATTGCACCGCCTTGGTATCGAACTTGTTACCACTTTACGCCCCACTGATCACACCACTAAGCTCTCGCAGTCCAGTATTTTTTATTTTAGACTCCAAACGAGTATAAGAATATGTCTAACTTTTCGCGGCCGACATAAAAATGAAAAATCGGCTATAGAATAGACTGGTTTTTTCTTCTTTTTATAAGACTTTGAGAAATCAAGCCAAGCCTCCGAGCTTACTTCTAACGAGACTTGATGTTGATAATATAAGAACTAACGACACTTCTTTGAGAAGAAGTAATATACTTAGCAGAACTGAGTACGTAACAATTTTACCGCATTTTGTCTGGTTCTTTACCTTTTTCTATTAAAATACATTTCGCGGGTGAGAATTTTGTCGAGTACGAGTTTTTTGTATTCGCCAGGAACATTTAATGTAGAGACTTAGTCAGAAAGTTTGCGAAGTAGCATCGCTGAAGATGAAATAAAAACTTTTGTCTTAGTATGTTAATATGATTTACAGAAAACAAAAAAGAGTATAAATTATTTGTTTTATACTATACATACGCGTATAATATCTGTTTTAGTTCAAATATATATTCAGAACTAAACAGGATTTGTACGAGTTTGCTATGTTACTGTACTGTACTTTTGAATAATGTCTAACTTAAATAGGTTCAACCGTATTGTGTAATAAAATATATACCTATTATTTGCTTTGAATCGCTCCCAAGATATAAAATAAGAATCTTTACGTAGTATTATATATGAATACAATTTATCATTTACTATCCTTGCAAGGAACTGCCAATATTCAACTACTGAAAACGACATTATTGTCAATTCATATCAGCTTTATTATTATTATAAGTCCGTTTTGCAGCGCAAAAACCTGCCTACCGTTCTCACGACAGTTCCCGGTTCCCAAAAAAATTTCAAATCGGGGCACGTACGTCAATACGACAGTGTGTTTCCGACGTGTTCCGATGACCACGATAAGGCGTCGCGTCGGTGTCCCGACTCTGTTAGCTTACCCGGGGAATAAACCTTCGACTTGTCGGCTTTGGCACACAGTTCCAACTCCTGAATAAAACATGCTAAGGCTGAGTGTTTTCGCCGTTGTTCGTCGGAAATGTTTGGAATGAACTTGTCATGTTTGTAGCTTGCCCTGTAATCTGTCTCACAGTTTTTGTAACGAATTGTGATGTGAACAGTATTTTCAAAGGGTACCTACTCATTTTCATTGCAAAGGTTTATTTCACTATGATGATAACATAAAAAAAAACTTTCTAATACTAAACTTTTATTTAATTTATTTTGTAGCATCTCCACAACAAAGACTTTTTATTACATTACTACAACGTTGTAAAACCTGTTTTGATTTCATACATTTCCTAGAAATGAGAAACTACTTTCACAGGATGATAAGTAGGTCTTAACCTCGTAGACTAGCAAGAAAATTGCAGATATAAATGCGGTTTACCGAGCGGAATAGCGTTATTTTTGGACTCGGCAACATAATGCTCTATATTCTGAAGCCAAAACAAGGAAAAAATATTTCACCTTTTAGCCGAGCCATTTCATTGTATTCCAAGACTGAAACTATTTCTAATAGTGCAACATTGAACCACCCAACCGCAAAACTTATGAAGCTATAACGATCAAAACCATTCACATGTGACGGAGAGGAAAGTAACATTTTTCATACGTTAGAGTGAGACAGTAGTGTCAAATTGCGGACGCGTCGATCGGAAGCGGAGCGGAGCAAGCGCGGAATTCACGGAAGTGGAACAATGCGGAGAGGCTTTTGTGAGGCGATAACCGTCGCGTTATAATTTAGACGTGCGGTGCGAGTATGTACGAATATGTACGAATGTGCACGAATGAGATTCGTTGTGGTGCCGCGTAATTTGAATTAATTTCGCTGACTTTTGCGCGAGTTTTGTGCAGACTCAACGCGTCGTGGTATTTTTTTTTTTATTTTGGTTTTAGTATTTCGGTGAAATGGAAAATGTTTTGTTTTTTTTTTAAATGTTTTGGTTCGTAAATATAGTTAAATTCTTACACTGTGCTATGTATGTACCTATTTAAATAGGAAATGTGTACCTCGGTCACAGATTGTGTTTTGTTTACATTATTACGTACATTTAATTAAAACATATTACCTACTAACATTGTTATGCGGTTTTAAATAGTGATGTGTTAAAACAAGAAACGGCAAGAAAGTCCGCATGTAGAAATTAATTCGAAAATTTAAACAATCATCGAAAATTTTAATATCGTAAACTTTAAAAATACAAAACGGGCCAAATTAATGGCACGGGGATTCTCGTGCCAGTTTGTCGAGAAATTCAAATGGCAAAATGCTGAAGCACAATATTCAAGTCGGAAGCGCTGCGTGAATGGACCAAGAACATTTAGTCCGAGCCATTTGTTTTTGAGAAACCTTATTTAAAAAGAAAATTATTCTCACCGAGCGAGCTTATGGTAAGCGTTTAAGATTTTCAAAGCGCTAAATGAGATAAACCAACACAATATACTTATTATGTGGCGTTATTTAAATGGATAATCTTTACTTGGCACTTTAGTATTAAGAAATGATGATTTTATTCGGTAATTGTAAAAATCATAGCCTTAGACGTTTTATAGTTTTTGGTTTATAGTTTTTAGTTTAAGTGCATGTTTTAATGGTATAGAGAAACTTTCATTGCTTGAACTTCTAAAATTTAAATTACATTATATTTAAATTAATTTCACTTTAATATGGTAAATGTAATTAAAAAAAAAAGAAACTGAACCGCTCTTCTTTGTCTTAATTTTCACGCTAATAATAATTTTATAATAGTCTATTATAATTTATTTTCATTTTCAACTAAAAATACGCTCAACTGAATAAAGATGGTATCTACTTACTCTATGAACGTAAGTCCGATTCCAATAAAAATATTCTAAGACATTACTTCAGCCATCCAGAAAACGTAGACGTGTCATCATTTGGCCCAATTTTTTGTACGCCATCATGTTATTTTCGCTTTCGTAAATATTGTGAGGATAATAAAGTAGAAGAGAACGTTTCAGAACGGTTCTAGTCCGCAATTCTGAACTATATCTATCGAAGTGAATTTATGTATTTACAAGGGGTCACTGTAGATTAAAGGGCCTACGATATATATCGAGTAGTTTGCTATAGTAAATATTGGTATAAATATTAATAAATATGTAGAAGAAGGAGCGTATAATATAATAATAATCTCCGGATATATTATTAGTAAAGTGTATGATAAATACTGCAGAAATATCGGTGGTTTCAAGAATTGGGCCTCTGATCCTCGTCAAAGGACCACCGCAATTTCAGCTGATATCCAAGACATACGTCTTGGATATCAGCTGAAATTTCAGCTATTTTACAATATTTTATCGTAATGGACAAATACGAGAAAAAAGGCCGGAGTTTTTCTGTAGTAGTTACTGAAAATACCAACAGTATTTTTTCGTCCATAATAATAATCATCGTTATCTTACTACTACAATAAATTTTAAATGTTAAATTTATATATAAAAACTACTAAACGGATTTCGACAAAAGTTTACATTAATATACTTTATCACAATAACACATATGCTACTTTTTATGAACATAACATAACACGCAGGCAAAGCCACGGGCGGAAATTAATCAATACATAATATTTTTGTCATCAAATATTTAAAAATTTATTGCACGGGCAAAATTGGTATTTATTGGATTAATTAAATAAAATATATTCATGTCTTTTTCATCTAGGACACTCACCAGCTAGATAGACGGGTAACATTTATTGATTCATTTCCAAATCATACAGACACATTATATTATTAACAGTTACCTACGTACGTAAATAGTTTACAACACATCATCATCAACATCATCATCAGCCTATATTCGTCCACTGCTGGACGTAGGCCTCCCCTAGTGAACGCCACAGAGCTCTATCTTCGGCTCTTCTCATCCAGTTGCTGCCAGCTGCCTTCCGCAAGTCATCGCTCCACCTAGCCGGCGGTCGTCCTACGCTACGTTTGCCGAGACGTGGTCTCCACTCAAGCACTCGTTTGCTCCAACGGTTGTCGGTTCTCCGAGAGATGTGACCGGCCCATTGCCACTTCAGCTTGCTAATTCTTTGAGCTATGTCGGTTACTTTAGTTCTCTGACGGATAACTTCATTCCGATTTTATCCCTCAGAGAAACTCCAAGTACAACACAAGTAAAACTAAATCCCACCTTGAACTAAGAATGTTATATTCGTAATGTGGCTGTCTAAGATAAGCTAGGATTTGTATAAGCTTTGTATTATATTATATTTATCTTAGAGTAGGTACCTTAACTATACTCAGATATGGATACTAGCAACCATTCTTTTCTCTAAGGATTTTTTTTCGTAAATATGAGTTAGAGTTGCGCTTCGAGAGTAGGTACTTAACCATATACCTACATACATACATTTGTATCTGAGTCATGGATGTATAGGTGCCGTCACGAGTTTAGAGCGCTCGACGAAAGTAGTGGGGAGACTTGCGCATGTTGTACACTCGTGCTCACATATTATATTACGAAGTGTTTTTAGAAAAGTTAAATTAACTTGAGTTGTCACTTCTAATGGAAAAGAAATATAAGTTTTATATAGGTATTTTAAAAGAGAAAAATAAAATATAACCATGGTTTATTTTGTAAAAATAATAATTTATAATTTTTTGTAGATACCTATAGAATCAATATTACAAAATCAATAATAAAATTAATGTAATGTGTACTTTAATTATTGGTGTACAATAAAGTGTATTCTATCTATCTATCTATAATCGATTATATTTTAAAAGACTTAAATTCTAATCGTTTGGCAATTATCCTATTCCTTCCATCAAATCGTCGTTAATTAAGGAAGTCAAAGTTTGTAGATGGATGCGACTGGAACTACTTGTTGAAAGGTAAAAGGTCAAGACGATGAAAAAATACGAAAGCAATATGTGCGTGAATGTACTTTGGGCGATACACCAATACGGCGCCGGCACTGGCCGTTTCACCCTCCGCACACCGCCCACCCCGCCAAACGGACCCAAAAACTGATATCTGCGCATTCAAGGCCAGCGCTCTAAACTCGTGACGGCACCTATATCTATGTATAATATGTATGTATTTACAAAAAAAAAAGTATGTATGTATGTAGCAACCAACTAGTATCCGTAACTCAAGCCTCGTCGTTGCTTAGCTCGGAACTAGATGGCGGAATATTTATTTATTTATATACAAACTAGGCAGAATCATGCGATTATATAGGTAGAGTTAATATTGAAGTAAGTAAGCAATCTATCACGCTCAATAGTCGCCCTATTGAACCTTAGGCCAGGAATAGTGATTGGAAGAGATCAAGTGTAATTGAGTTCTTCTATAATCATTTGAATTTCTAATGCATAAAAAAACTAAATTTTATAAGAAACCCCGGACAGACTTTGTTCTGTCAAAAGTTAATAGTAAATATTTTTTAGTATTAAAACCTTCCGTGGGTGGTAAGAAACATACAAAAAAGTTAGCCCAATTGGTCGAGCCATTATCGAGTTATGCGTTTAGCAATATTATTTTTTAAAGATAAAGATAGCCCAAATAACATGCAAACTATTGAAAACATGCCACAGACTATAATTTATGTGTCCAAACACAAATCCCGTTGCAAGTTGTGCTATCAATAAATCTACACCACTTCCTATTTGATAAGAAACTATAGAGACAGGAAAGTAGCTCATAAATAACGACGCCACGACAGACATTAAGCAATAGTTTGCCAACTTGCAAATGCGCGCCATTTTGAGTCCGACTTCAACCAACTTCAGAAGTAAAAACTGAATGGAATATTAGAGCCCGATGTAGATCATTAGCCGAGAATTACTGTGGGAACTTCATCTAGAAAGACGAATGGTCCCGAAGTTTGACTAGCTGGACTATTTATCAACTCAGTGCAACTAGATAGTGGGCGGCAACCTATTCTGTTTCTGTTATTAATGTTCGGGACAAAACTTATAGTCACTTTTGTGTTTGTTTTCTGTAACTATTCACTGTATTCACACATTTTAGTTGATTGAGTTTTTTTGCCCTTGAACATAATTTACTGAAAATCTGGGATATTGCATGATTTTAAATATTTTTTATTTCTATATTTTTTCAGAAGCGAATACTGCATAATGTGTGTATAGTACCTATAGATATATAGTGCATAGAATACAGTACGTACAAACGAATGTACTACGATTAGCCATTGTTTCACGCCTGTCCAGTTCATGTTAGGTCCACCGCGTCCGCCCAATTCATCCTTTATGGTTGAAAAGTATTGAGCAATGAATTTTACGGTCATTTGAGCAGCATTAATGAAGCGAAAAGGAGTTGGGTTGTGTGGCTCCAGTAAATTAGATTTTTCTGATTTATTGGAACGATCCTGAGATAATTGCTGCGATTAATTCATTTGGGGTTTACCCGTTTGTTTTCGTTGATGGCTTAATTGCCGGATATATGAATTTTATTTTGAAATATAG
The DNA here is from genome assembly GCA_905163465.1 of Craniophora ligustri. Classification (NCBI taxonomy): domain Eukaryota; kingdom Metazoa; phylum Arthropoda; class Insecta; order Lepidoptera; family Noctuidae; genus Craniophora; species Craniophora ligustri. The sequence goes on from LR990963.1 coordinate 4,191,858, forward strand.
CCCCTACGAATGAATATTCAAATGTGACAAAAATACGAGACATCTCTAAATATAAATATTTAAACATTCAAAATTGTTCGATAATATTAAAATACTTAAATCTGTTTACCTAATTCAGTTCAACAATAGAAATCGGATCATATCGAAATGGACTACTCGAACATTGACGTTGGTTAATAAAAACTATTTCAGAATAAGTCGCCTAAAAGTCGTAAGCGAATAAGATTTATTCTTTAAAAAAAGAATGTTTGAAAAGTCGCAGGAAAATATCCGGAGTCATTGCAACAGAAGGCGACGATCGGGATTGTTGGCGCCATCGGAAATTTAACCCCCGCCGTGCTGTGGGTTTTGTTTGACTTAAAACGAGCAATTTTATAGCTCCGACTCCATAACAATATATTTATTTGTTTTTCTTCAGTGTCTTGTGTATCGCACTTGAGCACGGGCGGGTTCTTCGAAGAATACGTATGATTTATGATATGATATCTTCTGTTACGTCGCATCGTAGAAGTTTCCAGAATATTATGGGATCTATAAATCACTTTTCAATGTCAGGTGCGCTGAATTTATTGAACAATCTCAATATTTAGTAATATTCAAAACGACTTTAAATATCTTTATCTTTCAAAGAAAATATTTCATTTTGCAATAAACTTTATAGGTATATTCATTACACAAAGTTTGATCATAATCAAAATAAAATTGTGTTTTAAATTTCTGTTGATACAACAAAGTAGACAATCATTTCAACTTCAGTTTGGCTTTTTTAATCAAATTACTTAAAATCTGGATGTAATTGTAGAATTATATTATCTTAATGTTATGTGATTAATTTAACGTTAATTACACACATCCAAATATAAATTGACTCTGGTTATACAATTTCAATATTAAAAGTGTATACTTATTTACTTTTTTTTTTGTGTATAAAGTTTATACACCAAAAAAATGTAAATAAGTATACACTATAAACGTTTTTTATAAAGCTTTTATTCCCGAAAGTAAATCCTGCTATGCATATTTTAGTTTCAATCAATGGCCGTCAACTTTTTTTGTATTAAAATTTTTGCATCATATTTTGTTTTGGGAAGCCGCTTGATTAATGAAAAATAACGGTAGCTGGTTGCTAAATTGGGAATAAAATTTCCGTTTTTTTTTTCATTAAAACTGTTTTTAACATAACAGAACATTGTATAGGTACCTATATGAATGTTTATCGTTACTATAATATTTTCCCATCACACCAATTAATCTTATATGCTATAAGTAATAATAAATTTATAATATCTAATGCCAACTTTGTGAAGTGCCATAAAAGATAAGATAAGATAATCGTGGAACATCCAACCTTTTTTTTTATCAATCATTACAGGTCACCAGAGCCCTCCCAACAAAATATGAATAATATTATTCACATGCAGATACATGACACTATTATAAAAACCTTATTCGAGTTTGTACGAAATTTAGTCTTCTTCTTCATCGTGATTTTCTTCATCTTTTTCTTCATTTTCTTGCTTTTCCGTCCAATTTTGAACTATGTTACATCATCTTTTAATTTAAAATTAATTGCACGCGAAAAAATATACAAGAAAGCGTTACAAAAAACAAGTCGTAAAAAAGTAAACGTATTATAAAAATCTGTAATAGGTTTTTGATTAAGGTAAAAAGGTTGGTTGTTCCGATTTTTACTACAAATACCTTTGAAATATTATAAGAAAATTTACAGTTTGCCTAAAAAATGATTCTTTTTCTATAATGTCTCATATTATTGTTGGACGTGACGTTGGAAGGACGTGTCCTTGGAATATTTCTATTTAAATATTGAAGCGTTACTTATATTTAATATTAGGTCCATTATCTATTTCAAAATGTGCGTCGAGAGAAGTAATTGTAATGATTGTTTTTAGTTTCGATTGAGGAAAATAGGAAAAAATATCACACTTTTATGTAAATACGGTTTTTTATGTCTACCAACAGTAATTCCTTCTATGTACGGATCAAGTGCTAATTCACTACGCTAACTTACTAAAAACTACTAATGACAGTATCGAGACTTATTAGTAATGCGTTAGTGGAAGTACATGGTGTCCTAACAAACTACCTCACTAGTTTTGATGATATCGCACAGCTCTGTGAACTCAAAAGTTTTGAGTTCAATCCATGCACCACTGGCGTTTCGAAGCCACATGCATAATATTACCTTAATGACAATCACTTAAATTATTCTGTAACATAACATTATACTAGGAAGCTTGACCATTCTCATCAAGGTAGCGACAATTATAGGTGTAGATATTTCACTCAAGTTACCGAATTCACAGGAAGTAATGTTCTGTTTCCAAGGAGAATTTCAGAATTGAGTTTCCACGAAATTACTTTGACTAGGTATTGACCTTTTGAAACCAACTTACATTGACTTGGCACAGCTTTTATCAGGATACTATCCCTACTACAATAAACACTGCACTATGTCTTATTTCAAAGAGAGAATATATACATTCTTGCCCAGTTCTTCTTCAAAAGATCAAAATTTTTTATGCATAACTCGGAAGAAATAATCAAGTTTACCTAAATCCCGATGATGGTAAGCCGTTACTATGGCTATGGATTTTATTTATTATGGATTTATATTATTAATGTTTGTAACACCAGGGGTGTCATTCAAGTGATGCGAATAAATAAATATTTCCGGACATTATTAAACAGCGCCATCTAGTTCCGTGGTAAGCAACGAGGCTTGTGTTACGGATACTAGATGGTTGATCTACTACACATATACATTTTTTTGTAAATACATACATATTACTTATACGGTTCGGACTCGGATACAAATGTTAATGTTCATCACACAAACATTTGTCCCTACCGGGATTCGAACCCGGGACCCATAGCACAGCAGCCAGCGTTAACTACCGCTGAGCTAAATGGGTCGTGAGCGAATAGGGTTTCAATTATTCATAAATACTTGAAAAGTACTGAGAAAATAATTTAATTTGAATTGAGTAATATGGTTAAATGATGCATCAATTTCAGATAAAGTCACTGGCAGAAGCTAGTGTAGTCTAATTATTATTATAAGTATGATAATAAAAGAGAAAAATATTATAAATCTTTTTATATTCTAGGTCTCAATTTCAAAAGAAATTAAAGTTATGTTTTACATATAATATTTACTTGCATGAACCCTTTTTAAAGTATCCTTGTTTTTCACCAAGTTGCCAGCAGTTAAAATGTCTCATTAAAACTTTAATTATAAAGTTTCCAGAGAAAAATGAAATTAACTCACAGCGAGAGGCAGTTCAACGAAAACAACGTGGAAAATACTATGGTTTTATTATTATATAATTAAAGTATACGAGCTAACGTAATTAATTTTTTGATAATTATTTAGTACTAGCTTTTGCCCGTGATTTCATCTGCGTGGAATTAGTATTTAAATATCCGATATCCTTCCCCGGGACTCAAACTATCTCCATACCAAATTTCATCTAAATCGGTTCAGCGGTTAATGTGTGAAGAGGTAACAGACAGACAGACACACTTTCGCATTTATAATATTATTATGGAATATTGGATATAATTATTATGAAGTAATATTTTTCTTACTCCTCCATTTTCATTTTGTTACCGGCTGCAAGAAAGTTTAAATAATAATTCTTCTGAGACACGTCGCGCTTCGTTGTTTCGACTATTTTCTTAATGATTGCAATTTATTGATCCTGGCTTATAGGAGCTGACAGGATTTTTTTCATTTAAAAAATGGCAACAAGGTATAAACAACCTCTTTAACAAGTCATTATTGTAAATTTTCTCCTCTCGAAATGATATACCTAATAGGTTAACAACCCGGCACATATATGATACAATACTTTTACCGTTTTAACTAGTGGCAAGCTTAAGGTGGTTTTGAGAGACACGTATGACGTGGTGCTTCTTTATACAGATAGAATTGCATTAACTTCACCTAATCTTATAAACTATCAACGGCCGTTAAATAAAGATGGCGCTATTCAACTGGTAACGCGTCGTCCATTCCTCTTTTACAAGCTGAATAAGACAATATACCATCAAACCTATCGTCCTCGGATAGTTAGGCAGAGGCACTCGCACTTTTCGGCCAATGAGGCAGTTGTTTATTTATTATATTAGGTTTATTATTATTTTGCCCGCGACTTTATCTGCGTAAAATTTGTACTTTTATTTCCACCCCCTTTTCTCCCTTTTAAAGGATGATTTCCGGGATGAAAACTATCCTATGTCTTTCCCCGGGACTCAAACTATATCTATTTCATCTAAATGGGTTCAGCGATTATAGCGTGAAAAGGTAACAGACAGACAGACACACTTTCGCATTTAAAATATTAGTAAGTAAGTAAGTATGGAAGTATGGATATGGATTAATAAATAGTTTTACATTAGTTAACTATAAATATCTTTTGAATACTACTAATACTTCCAGTAATGTCTAAGCTTTATATATAATCTTATATTTCCAGAACATTGAGAGTAAAAATAGCGTGAAAGCTTCCGTCCAGAGTGGGCACTTGATGAGAGACGGGGAGTGTCCTTTGCGTAGGTCGGAGCAAAATGCTTACATAGCCAGTACCGGCCGATGGTGCTTCAGCGGTAATTTACTATGCTTAGCGGCCATATTTTGGGGAGACATTTTGAAATTTTCATTTAGGTGAAAGCATTTTAGTTTAATTTAAATTTTAATTTAACACATATTCAGTTTAATTGTATGTATATTTAAGGGTATAAATAGCGAATATTTTGTCGTTATTAGTATTAGTCTTGTTATTTTTAAAGATGTTGCAATACTTGTGCCTACCTATAAATATAGACTTTTGATAGCACGATTAGCACAGTGGCTGAGCGATCAGCTTCTGGTCAAGTCACTGGTTCGATGCTTGCGAAAACAGATTACAATATCTACATACATAGATTATTATTTTACAAGACAGGTTTTCTAGACGAGTACCGTCAACCATGTCAACCATTTAAAATAATAAAACATTTATTCTTTGGATACTAAATGAAGTCACTTCGAATCCGTAAACCAATTTTTTATTTACTTTAAATAAAGCGACTGGTGAAAAGGAGCATTAAATCAATAAATGTTCGTTCCGTGACAGAGCCTTCAATAAATTACTATTGGATATTCATCAAACGGAGTAACAGAAAACCAATGGGAACGTAATTGGAATCGGACGATTGTGTTATTATCATCTCATGAATGTGAATTTATTCGATGGTGCAGGTTTTACAGACTTTATTGCATATTGTCGTAGCTGTCGCTTTGAGACACACCTTGAACATATTTTTATTACACTACAGCCAAATAGTGTTTTATTTTATAACGTTAATTTTTAAATCGATGTCCCTATACCTACCTACTATGAATTTGTCTTATGATGTGGGTAATACACACACACACACACACACACAAATATTAACATTGTACAATTACCCGGAACATAAGGGTGATGCAGATGACTTGTTAGATATATATATAATCTAAGATATTTATTTTAATAGCCCAGCTATTAAAATAAATATCTTAGATTATATATTAGATCTTAATATAATCATAAGTTACTTTTCAATCCAATGGTCGGTGAGAAAGAGATAGCAATTAACTAATTTCTAATCCATAAATTGCAATAAGTGTGTCTGCTATCGACTTTAAATAAAATACTCGTATATTAATTACAGTTGTAAACCACTAGTTAAATATGTTTCCGAACATAACTGTATTTGTCTGTCATCATAATAGGAAGATATAAGTATTCCCTTTAAATACACCTAAGTAATTTATATTTTACAAAGATCTCGTCCCTATCCGTCACATTTCAGGTCTAACCGCTCACATAAGCCTCTGAATGTTGCTAATCACAGGCAGGCAGCCCATACACATCGTAAACACTGGACTGTGTAAAAGCTTAATCCCTACTCATACCGTTGACATTTTCTCTGCGAGTACCCTGGAGACTACCATTTTGCTCTCAAGCGGCTGAGTTGCCTGTGTTGCCACACTAATATAATACGTGACATAGAGATGGGAAATGTCCGTCATAATTAAGTAGATTTTGGCAAGTATTTGCCTTTAGCGTAAGTTACGTTCGGGTTCAACTACCTTTTGGAAATGTTTGACCTTTTTTTCTGATGTTATTGTTGCATTTTATATTATTATATTTGATATGTTGATCATTAGTTTTTTTATAAACTTGTAATAGTAAAAAGAAGAAATTTCTAAAATTAATGAACATTTTAAAAGAATTTTGTAAAAGGTTTCGTAAAAAAAGCGGTCTGTACAATGTTTTTAAAGACCACGCTGATCGAAATTATTTGCGTGGTATTTTCAGCTAGATTTTTTTTATATGAAAGGATTCTAGTTTAGATTTTATGTTTTTTTTTTGCCTAGAGCCTTTTTGGGACATTAAGATAACTCCAAGTTACTTTAAGTACCTACCTACTACTCAGATAACGACTTAGAATAGCCCCATGTAAAGTATAAATGTATAACACAATTTACAATAAACGAATTGTTTTAGAATATTATAATGATATATTATGGTTTCGGAAATATGTTTTTAAAGCTTGGATTGTTGCGCAAGTATGGTAATGTTTGGAAATTCTTATACAAAAGGCGCGCCAAAAAAAGAGCAGACTGCTTTAAGAAACTCCCGGGGAAATACGTAAATATTTCATAAAGTTTTCGGGATTACGTTACTTTTGGTGCGTATTGTGCGAAGTGAAGAAAATTTACTTAATAAACTGTTGTCGGTATATACATTTTCGTCAACGCTCCGGTACCCGCGATCCTGATGAAGACGCAAAAAGCACTCAATTTGATATTTTTTCCTTCGACAACAAAGGCCGACGTGCAATTTCCTTTTTTACAAATAGCAAAGTTCAGAAAGAGCGCGAAATTGGCTCAGAGAGACACGAGATCGTTGAGTTTTAAATTCTTTATTTCTACATTGAGTTAATGATTTTTCTCCATTATACAAGACTTGCTTAGGGGCTAAACTTTTTTTTTTCAAATAAAAACGAGCGACGGATCCCAAATTCAATTTAACTTCAAATGTTGCTTGAACTGTTTGATTCATAATTTCATTGTGTTTGGACAAATTCTTGAAAGATATTATTTGTACATAAAGAGAGAGAGTTGATTTAATTCGGCCACGAGTTTGAGTCATAAAATTCAAGCAAATCGCGTCATCATCCAAGGAAATGGGCGACCGTTTCTACACAATGTAATTCAATGGAACTTGCCAAAGTTTAATTTGTCCACGACAGAATTCGAGATCGTTACCCGGAACTGTACTTAGGAACTTCGTGACCTTAAAGGGAAATAGAAAGACGATTTTAATATTGACATTTACGTAAACAGGTAAAAAATCCTAAAATGAAGATGATTGATATTATTGTACAGTCTAACAACCTAATTGGTATACATGCAACTATCGGCCGATCCATGATGGATGTAAACCTATTAGCTTGTTAGAGTGTACTACCTCAATCTATTATTAATTATAATTATGGTCTGCGTATTGTAAATAAGTATTTCTTCATGAAGTTGTACATCAAATTAAGAATAATTGTATTATCATAGTTGCCTCTGCTAGAAAGATAACTTTTTTACTGTAAAAAAAATTACATAGTGGTTGCTAGAGTATAGATTGTTTTTATTTATACATATTTATTGGTGGCAGTCGATTCGTGTAACATGCTGATATTCAGCCACATCTGGGCAGACGGGAAGCTGACTTCACCATAGTTGGAAAAAGGCTAGGTGGGATATTCGGGGTAAAAAATGTTTCGTCAACTAAATAACGTAATCATTTCAAAACTTTTTAAACGCAATTCAGCATTTTCCTGATTAATTTAATTAAATATATGTACTTACCATTACAATTTCTACTTATTTGAATATCTTCATTGAACTGTAAAGCACTACCGCTAGCACAAATCACATAATTTACTTAACAAACAATACTATCAGTACTAAATATAAGTTGTAAATGAAATGTGTTTTAATTCATCATGTAGTCAAAAACTACGTCATGCTCGAAGTAGGTGGATCTGAAGGGCAAAAAGTACCTACAAGAAGGGGTCAAAAATCTATAATGCCGACTAAAAAATAATTTCATGGGATTAATACTCGTGATTGCAAGCATTATATCATCAATCGATTTTATATTAGTCAACTATTTTAAATGACAGATGATAAAATGTTACTTACTCCTTCATAATATCAAAGAGTCAATTTCTACTTAGTTGCACATCGATATAATTACATACACTTATGGCCAGTAAAATTAGGTTGATAGTTTTGTTTTGTGGAACGTATAAAATGTATCTATTACACATGGTGCCAAAATAACGGCACGTGAGTAGTGGGCGTGTAAAACGCCACTGACACAATCGATTTGCAAGTAAATGTATTAGAAGTAGTAATTTAGGGTAATGTGTTCTACTGTCTGTTAATACTAGTAAAACTACATTGAAGGTATAAGTGATAGTGAATCTAAATAATGGATTCAGAGATGTTTGGTGTGAAGGTAGTGTAGATGGCTGAAATTTCTACAATTACATGCTTAGTTCGGATTCTGGAGCTTACTTTCTGACTGCTCTGTGAGACCTGGGAAATATAGTAATGCGTTAGTATTTAATGGGAAACGATGTGTTAGACTAATCAAACATCATTATAGTATGTTATAGTAGTTGTAAGGGGAACTACATAAGTACACATGAAGAGTAATATATGTAGATAATGTGAATTAGATTAAAAATAATGTGTTTATGTTATTAGAGTAAGAAATGAAGGGTAACTTGATGCCTAATCCCTTATATGTAACACTATAAATACCATATAAGTAAGCAATGGAACTTCCATTACGATAAACGCTCAATCTATTGAAAAAACCTTCGTAACTTTAGTAGTATAGAAACTAAAACATTTTATAAAAATAAACACCCGAACGGCATCGAGCGTGAATTATTAGCTACATCAGTCAACGTAACATCACTTACACACTCCCGGATAATCGTCGACCAACGGTGAAATATTATTCGAATAACAATGAAAATAAGAAACATTGATTTATATTAGCCATAAATCATGCACGCCAGTGTCCTGCGCGGAATCAATAGATTAAATGTTTGTGATCCCTGTCTATAAATCACGAAATCAAATGATACATTACAGGTGAAGTGTTTAGGAATAGGTGGATTAGGCGGTGAGTGATTTATTTTGGACAGACTTGTAAGTTATTTTGGTGATATTACTTATCGAGAGGAAACTATAATACCCGGGAAAACGTTTGGTAAAGCAATAAAGCGTAGTAGTAATGGAAAAAATACATACGAATTTAATACCTTGTCTGACTGTTCACGGTCCAACCGCTGCACCGATGTAGATAAAATTTGGGATAGCGATAGTTTGAGTCCCAGGACAGGATAAAGAGTTTTTATTTCACCCTTTAAGTGATCAAAAAGGGGGTAGAAGTTTCTACGCTGACGAAGTCACGGGCAAAATCTAGTGAGTTATTAAAAAAACGTTATACGTCCTTTGCAGATATCATTTTAAAAATGTAAACTTTATTACGTCAGTTAAGAAGTAAAGAGTTTTCACTGTTATAAATATGAAAATATTAATATAGAGAAAAGCTGAAGTAACGGTCAAACGAATGTCGTTGTTTTTTTGCTTTCAACTAGCTCGGTTTCTGGTTTATAGTGCAGAAAATCTAGAAATTTTATTCACTTTTTACGCGAACTAGACTCAAAACGACTACTTAGATATTATCTTTACACTGTAGAAAAGTATATACAATGTTACTCCAACATAAAGTTAGCGTTTTGGTACATAAATAATACTCGAGCTGGCAACAATACCCATTTTATTTGCCGCGGAAATATTGTTGAAAATATTGATAGCGTCGACAGAGCCCGCATTTCGTGTGAAGTACTCGCTTGACTTTTTTCAATGGTAATTAAAAACATATGTCCTCGTCAGTATTCCATTCGAATACCTACTTGTATAATATTTTAAAATATGGTGTATAACTTTAGATATTTTGTCCTATTTTTATGATACAATATTGGGTTGGGAGTGTAAGCAGTGATTTTATAGTGATATCTGGCTATATTATTTATCTTTGATTGTGGGATTCGAGAAATTGTCATTTGATGAAATTTTGTCAATTTTAACAAAACGGATTGTGTTTTGTTAATAAGACTATAAGAAACGAATAGATACATTGTTCATACTTGGGAAAGAAGTTTCATACATCGATACGTAGTATATCAAATATTACATTACATATCATTACATTATTACCAACACAAAGCCACCTTATTCTGAGCATAAGATGCTTAAGCTACGAAGCTTATAGTACCTGGTTATCAGTAAATATTATGCATATTATACATAGGAATATCCACGATCCAAGATTCCATAGAAGACAACCCTGCTGGTCGCCAATCCAGTCATCAAAATTACACTTTAATTTCAATACATTAACGTTAAAAACGCTATAATATCTAAAATCCGTGATAATATATTCATTGCCATTATTTATTTTTATTTTTTATAGTAGAAGGGCGTTTACACAATCCATGACTAGTAACTCTATATTTTGTAAGCGCGTATTGATTGGCATACGAATAAATATTTGTTAATATCTACACGAATTCGTGGAAGGAGTATTATGTTTAATGAAATATTGCAGTGCAACTGCAGGACTCGTTTGCTTATTGAATCTGTGAAGTGATTGGCAGCGGTTTACAGTCGAAGTTTGAATTCAGAATCGAAATACATTTTATTGAATTGCATGAGAAGGGAGTTTCGATGTATTCTTTCTGATTTATTCGAATCGGTATTTGAATGTTATGGTTATAGGTATGTGGAGAAATATCGAATGAAAGGGTATTTTAGAAAATCCTTCATATATACATTTCTTACACTTACGCGAATATTAGATGTTAAATCAAACTACATATTTGTCACCATGGACGCTGTAAAAGATCCGAAACGTCGTGATTAAATAAGATATTATTTAATCACGACTTTGTTAATTATTGCGATATATTGATAAATATATAGCAATAAAATCTATAACAAACTTGTTGAGTGTTGTGAAATATATTTGAAATCCGATAATTATAAAAAAAAAACATTGAAAGGCGTGGTTAAGTAAATTCTTGGCGAATTCATCGATAAATGAATTCAATATGTGGTCTATATTATTTCATTAAATCGGCGAAATACGTGCAATATGTGTGTAATCTGTATGAAATTGACGGAACGTATATTTATATAAAAAATTACAGTAATATGTCAAAAGTTGCCATATGTGGGTAGCAGAGCGCCCTTTGTGGCACAACGTGACTTATCACATTTTGCCTTCCCGCCGAACGTGTTTCCCTTTCTTTGTATACGATTTACGAGAAATCCTTTAATAGAATGTTTATAGTTTTTTCTATAAACTTATATATATAAAAATATATGAAGCGTACACTGTTTGTGTGTGCCCCGCTTATGCTTTATAGGGTGAATGGTTCGGATAGGATCATATTAAATGGAGTTAGACGGGTTATGGGGTTTAGACTTCATATATTATTGTTCCTACGTTTCAAAATAAATGCTCACGTATGTAATTTACAAATACACAGATTATTCTGTATTACACAATCTTACTCAACTCGCTGATTGGTTGCCACCATAGCTGTAGTGTAAGTGTTAAAAAACCATTTGCATCTTACAAGAGATCTTGTATGGTTTAATAATGGTGCCCGCGATAAAATCCGTAAAAAGTAGTCTTATTTCAATATAATATGCATGCGTTCAACATATATAGGTATAAAGTCTAGCGTCATCATTTACAAGGAACAACTAAATCCGACGAAAAATTTACTTAATTCCAAGCCTACTATTATAGTTAATGATTGAAATAATATATCTTCTATAACCAACTGATAAAGTCGATTCTGTAAAGGGACGATTCACATTTTATCGGGACGGAGAGAAGTCTGTCAGTGACAGGGACAAAATGGACGCCATGGCATAGATTTTACGCTGGACGGCGGCCGACAATTGACGCATTTGTAGAAACGTGCAGATATTTCACCTGGGGTTGCCATTGACAGGGATGCTTGCAGTGAAATATAAATGTCTTTATAATACCTAAAAAACCGAAAGGTACCTACTTCCTTACTTATTGAATGCAAAATCTCGAAAACTATAATACTTTTACATATGAAGTTGAATTTGGATGGTAGTTAGTTATCAGTTTGGCGATGTCGAGACGATTTTATATAGGGTGACTGACATACCGTAGTTTAGATGGCAAATGGTGGCTTATGTACTTGGGTTATAAATTTGATCCTCGCACAAGTGCCAAAAACCAGATAACTCTGATACCCACTGAAGTTATTAAAGTTAAAATACCAAGCATCTATTTTGTCAAGGAATGTCATTACTAAACATCCTAAGTTCTCTCTTCATACATTTCAGTACTAAATGGACACAATAAACAGTTGAGCCCCAAAATTTTCCACTAGGTTACCATTTCAGACCCTATAACTTACACAATGTGATCCCGCCTAAGTGTCTTAGTGTCCTGTAAAAGATCGCCAGCTTAGACGACCAAATTCTTTGAATGCTTTTAGGAAAATACGCAGAATAAAGACTTTAGGCCTGTTAAAGCTATATATTTAGCAAAAAAATAAAAAATAATGCGGAATAAGTGAGTTGTATTGAGCATTTATTGAATTCCTTTTCCTCTAGCAGGACTTAGTTGATGATGTCAGGGTATCCTGATTTATAAAATGTATAATAAGTTTAAGAATTACTTAGAAAAATCACACTGCCAAGATTGAATATTACTAAGAAGAAATATTGCCTGTGTTAAAGTTTCTAACTTCTAGTAAACGTTGAAGAAGAATATTTTAACGCAATATCAATAATATAACATTTATTATAATGGATACACTCAAGTGATTTAACTTGAAAGTATTATAATATCGGCACTTTAGCTAACATCAAAACTCACTTCAATCTATTTCAAACTAGCTTTCCCCTGCGATTTAGTCTGCGTTTCAACTTCTACCCTGTCTTAAAGGGTTATTTCCAGGATGAAAAAGATAAATCCTTTCCTGGGACTCAAACTATTTTCATACACCATTTTATCTAAATCAGTCCAGCGGTTTAAGCTTGAAGAACTGACCGGCAGACAGACATATTTTCTCATTTGAGACATTAGTATGGTTTTCGCTCAACACATTAAGCAAATATTTAGCAAAAAAAAAAAATATAAACACCAGGGCAACGTTACCATACATAAGTATCCGTTTATTGATACAATGTATCTTTAAATACAGTCGTGGGATAGTAATAAAGCGGTTTTCGTATCGGAGTTAATATACTGCGGGCTATAAGATGAAGTTCGGGGAGATGGGGTGATAACTGCCTTCCCGAAATTATGGCAATACCCAGTCGTTTTTGCGAAGAGAGATCGGCGGGAGCGGGAATTTAGGTGAGAGTTTTTATTGAAAGTCCTTCGTTCATGATAGTTTTGAATTGGAATGCAAATAGATAAATAATAATATTATTATCTTTCAAATACATAATTAGATTGTATCATAGCTATAAAAATAACATCATTTATCAGTAATACGATGGCTTACTAGGCATCAATTCAGTCGAAAAATATCTGAAATTAATTAGGATGGTATCCTACGTTATAATTTGTCAATAACCAATAATAAGATCTTACGACAAAGTCATATCATTCATTAATAAATAGTTGTATGTCTAGATAAAATAATAAATGGTTTATTTCTTTCGACATCATTCTATCGAAAATTTATCGAATTTCCCACTACTGTACCTACGTACCATCCTCGCACGTTAATTTAGTCCTTTTAGCAGAGTGGTTGTTTGTGCCTCGGACGATGGCCGACCTGTCACAACTTGTGCCCCATCCTTGTAAACACAACACGTTATGACTACAGCTTTAAGTGCTATTGCTACGTTTGTTTTACGCGAAACTGTGCTATCCCACTTCACTCTTACGTTTAGTTATCGCACAAGTCTCGCTTACTAACTGCAAAAGATCGTCACTTTTATAAATCAGGTCGGATAATAACACTTAAGATAATTGTCACCGAAAATTTTGTTGAAATCTCAAAAACAAGGTTGAACAAGACCTAATACGACAGATGCGTTCTCAAAAATTTGACCAATGATAAAGGTATTATAATAATGGTCCGAACATTTCTCATGAATATTAACTTAGACACTTTATCATTAAATACGAAACTTTTCAAAAGGCTAACAGAAACAATAAAGATAAAAATACAACATTTCGAATTACTCGTTAACTTACGTAGGATGTAGCTGAAAAAATCCCCTTTCCTGAAATTATTAATTATGGCAGAATTTATCAAAGGGGAAGGAAACGCCTTTGGCCACGGAAAATTTGGATGTCCGGAAAAGTTGCCGCTATAATGATTGCGCAATTTCCTTAATTAAATTCAAATAATTGTTTCAGATATGATCTGGATATGGAAACTAGTAATGTAACGCGTGATAAATTAAATTTTCCCGAGTATGTTGGATATTCATCAATTCAGATTTCATTGTCATTTGATGTCCTTCAGGTAGATTTATATTTATAAATTAAATCTATAGTTTCTGGATACCTGTATGTGGAAAGGTAGATGATATATTCAATAGTATCAATTCAAATTCACTTGAATTTCAACGGTATTTCGATTTTGAGATACTCAGGCATCGATAAAATCTCGATGAAAAATCTCGATAATAATTTACCACTACATAGTCACCAAAGTTCAGCGACGAGGTGACAATGCTTCAACATAGTAAGGACTACGAATGTCTGCATCGCATGCAACGTTGTAAATTTTACACAAAATATAACATCAAGTTTTATGTCAACACGCAACCGAGGTATAATGGTATTGATAAAGTTTTGAACTCGCTAACAGACACGATGCAGTGATATTGATGTTTTGATTATGTAAATAAGTCCACTAAAAGTTGTTTAATATGCAATACCTTCAAGAAAGTTAGTTTTGATTCTATAATTATTATATTTTGATGACTCGCTTAGGGCACCAGTAGATAGACTGCCTTCTGTGGTATGGTTCGGATCCCGGTAAAGACAAAGGTTTGTGTGATAAGCGTCAACAATTGTCTAGTCATTGATGTATCATATATGTATAATATGTATGTATTATATGCATAACCATCGAGTATCGTTGCTTAGCTCGGAACTAGATGGCGCTGTATATTTATTTATTAAAGCTTCCAAAGTTCAAGATGGAAAACATAGGTGTTAGACTACGATATAATCCATTTGGCTTTAGAGAGACGACTAGAAAGCACGATAAAGCTAATCGGCTTTGAGAAAAGACTAGGTAGCACAGACAGGAATAACATATTTATTACTTTGTCTTAGAGCAACGCAACCTCCTGTCGCTCCAAGAGGTTCTAAGCTTCTTATATACTTTAATAACATATAATTTGGAAACAAAACAAAAACAAGACTATTTTATCCTACTGGAAATCTTAAGGTTGTTAAATCTCCTCATAAGTTTCACATATCATCTCCTAAAAAGTATTTTTTTAAATAGAAATGGTATTTTAGTTAAATCAATATATTTGGACATTATGACACAGCGCCATTTAGTTTCGAACTAAGCTCTCGGCTTGTGTTACGGATACTAGAAAGATGGTTGATACACTATAATAATATATCTAATATATAAAATTCTCGTGTCACAGTTTTCGTTGCCATACTCCTCCGAAACGGCTTGACCGATTTTGATGAATTTTTTTGTGCTTATCCGGTATCTATGAGAATCGGCCAACATCTATTTTTCATCCCCCTAAAAGTTAGAGGTAGTCCACCAACCCCTATAATGTGGCAAAACAACGTTTGCTGGGTCAGCTAGTATTGATTTGTGAAATATATACACGTTATGCATATAAACATCCAAGATTAAATGTCCGTGTTTGTCACACAAACATTTATCCCTATCGGGTTTCAAACCCTCGTGTCTTATCACATAAATTAGCCTTTAAAACTGCTGTGCTAATCGTCAATGATTTGATTACACACAATCAGGTAAGAAAGTAATAAATAAACATTAAAAAATGAATACTGATCAACATTAACAGTATAGAAAGGTTAACATTTATTGAAAAGTTAACATTTATAAGAACCGTAGAGTTTATTTAGCTGGCCATTAGTAAGAGTATCAACACTCAATATATTTGCAGTACGGGTAAAGTCGGGGCCATATGTTCCAGAGTCCATATAAATACGAAGAGTTCCGGATAAAAATAACCCTTCCGTGCACTCGGCGAAGTAAAAACATTGGGATTGAGGCACTAATTCTCCACTGTGGCCTTATCTCGCTCTTGTCCAATTAGACTGGAGAACAATTGGAGACAGTTTCTTGGCGCAATTAGAAGTATTGTTTTAAGAAAACGCTGTAGAATAGGAGGGTTAGATAAGAAACCTTTCGAAATGTTGTTTTTCCGGATTATTTATTTGTTAACTTAAATAATACTGGCACTGAATAACCTAAAATCGTGTAAATATATAGAACTCAAAAAAACGTACAATCGAAGTTGCTTTCATGGCTTTGTCACCATAGAGGCAGTAATTACAGAACGCCACTTTCTATGATTCACGTATAAAAGGTATTTTTAGTTCCCATGTTATAAGGGGCGAGCCTATTGCCACAAGCCATTAAGCAGGGTAGTCTATAAACTGAGCACAAATCTAAACTCCACTTTTTGAACTGGTAAGTATTAAAAATTTCAATTATTCAGAAACTCTTTGCTCGTCTTGCGATTTGGATGTTCTGAAGCCTTGACTATTAAACCAATAAGTCAGTTAATAAAATTAATGAAAGCAATATAATAAAAGCAAAGTATTTATCAAGCAGTGAATGTACTTTACAACATCGTAACAAATTACGTTAAAAAATACACAGAGTTTAAAATAAAAAAAACGTAAACTAATGTTTTTGTATGTACTAAATTTCCACACGAAGCTAGCACTAATTTGTTCCAACTCCCTTCCAATTCAATAACTCTCTTGTAAGCCTAATGAGTTAGTAGCAGCCTTTGCAAATTGTGTACCGGTTTTATTTGTCTCACTTAAGTTAAATTAACAACTGCTACCGGCGCCGCGGCGGTTAGATGATGTGGAAATGGTATATAATTAATAGTGATATTTTGAGTTGTTTTATTATTATCCTGTAACTAAATTTGAGACTCCACCTATGTTAATGTAAGAGCGTGGTTGTAGCTGTGGAAATCTAC
Source organism: Craniophora ligustri (assembly GCA_905163465.1). NCBI lineage: Eukaryota > Metazoa > Arthropoda > Insecta > Lepidoptera > Noctuidae > Craniophora > Craniophora ligustri. The sequence continues at coordinate 4,209,226 of LR990963.1, forward strand.
AATCTTCACAAGTAAAACTTACCGTCACCGTGGAGTGGTATTTATGTGCATTTTTATCTTCAACATAACTGAGTCTTGCTGTAAAAAGAAAGGTGAGAACCCCTTTCTTTTTGTGGTGTCCGTCAATTCAACTATATTTGTTAGTTTGTGTGTCTTTTAACATTGTGTGATGACTGTTTTTGTTTGTCTAGATATATGTATACACAAACAAAAACAGCCATCTTAACCAATTGCGAACAAACCGCGTAATTTATTGGACTTATTTTTTACTCATATAAAAAGTTAATTAGGTACGTCATTTTAAGACACATTTATTCGTTGTCTTTCTCTTACGAGTCATATTACTTTGTCCTCATCTTCTCTCAATATTTGTTAAACTTCATATTTTTTATATTTCAATAATTGCGTTGCAGTAAAATCAATACAAGGATCGCAATGAAAGCTTTATTATTCGTGTACGGTATATCCGATATTAATTAGAATTTCTTGGTAAAATCGTTAGAGCTCACGTAGACGAATTAGTACGCGTTATTGGTAAAACATATGTAGTATACATACATAATATAAATGTATTAATTTGGTTTTGTTTGTTTTCTGAAGCTCGTAATGAAGTTCCCTTCAGAAAACATATTTACTCAGCTTGAAATTGAAGGTTTATGAATTTTATACTGGCTGTATAAAATTCATCTCTATTTCAGAGATATTTTTTTCAAGACTATGTATTATATTCTTCTTAATGTTTTCCTTAAAATTTAAAACTCGGAATTTTTATTTTAGGTTAATGTTTCTCTAACTTTTACTGCAACAATTAATTTAGAAAACAAATCAGAATATAATAGGCAAACCAAAGTCAAATTGGAACCAATTAATCAATATTGATTAGAAAACCAAACCATAAAGAAAATACATTATAAATGCTTAATTTTCGGTCTCCTTTCAAGAATTACTGAAAAACCTACTGAAAATAGATAACCTTAATTCTTGTAATCATTCCATATTACATACATACTTTTTACTTGGAGCCAATACCCCGAATGGATAATTAAAAGCAGAGTAGCTTTTATTGCAGGATAAAAGCAACACTGCTTTTTAATTATCAATTTATAAATACCGCCCTTAAATGTTTTAAAGCTTAACCGGCTCGTAAATAAAAGCCAAGTCATTTTAAATGGCGCACAATTTTTAGTGAAACGAACCGCTTTGTCGACAGATATAGACGAGGGAGGGGCCAATGTGCGCTTTGGAAAAATCTCCATTGAAGGGAAAATGAAGGGTGCTCCACTCCAAAACTGATGACGTGTAAAAAGCTGATAGAGCCGTCCGGGGTTCATTTAAATGTCGCGAATGGGATGAGAATCTCTCCAGCTTTTGTATAATGTTGAGGGATACGGTAGCGTTGCCGATTGTATCTTTAGCTAAGATTTTTGTGAGTATAAGATATCTTTCCTTTTTGGACCACACTAGGTATCACATATTTTGATACCTAGTGTGGTGGTAATTATGAACATGATGATTTAGTTTAGTGTATAACGTAATAGTTATTTTGTGCGTTCAACCGATTTTGTTAGCAAATATTTGACAGTCGTATCATCTTACGAAAAATATCAATAGACGACAAGTTTAGTTTGGTAAATGCAATGTATCTTTATTTGTAGTATTATCAAAGGGGAAATGTAATAATACAGACAATATGTCTGTAAGAGTCTTGTGCAGAGCCTTAGAGCAACATGGCTTCCGGTTGACTTGAGAAAGGACTGGAAGCCGCTTCTAAGATCTTATATACTTGGACTTATTTTCTGGACTTATAAAATACATTGTTACAGGAAAAAACAGACAGACTTATAATAAATTAGTTGTACCGACTTCTTTTTGAGATAAAATACCATTACAACTATCATTCCCGAAGTGTTAAGCTGAGGTGTAGTAATGTACACCCACATTTCACCGGTATGTTTTAGGTCTTAAGTAATAGGGGACGAGCCTGTTGCGGGGACGAATACAAATTCTGAGTTGATACAGAGAAATTCCCAAGACCCCATAACACCCTCTGCAGTCACATTCACGACCACTATACCAATGAGGCATTCTTAATTTTAATACGACGAGGTATACGCACGTTGTCGACCCTGTATATTTTGCAAAGGAAATGAAATGAGGTTGAAAAATGAATACACGTTGAATAAAAACAAACATTTAGTCGATTTTAAATTAATAATACCATCCACTTACGTTTATTGCTTAATGCATATTTTATCTGTTACTATAGAGTCACTAGTACATAATTAAGTGGACTTAATTGAATATGTGAATTAGTAAAAGCTTTTATATTATATTATTGCATAAATTTCGATTATTGTATAATTACAAGAACCACAACACCTATGCAATTCAATGTATTAATATATTCATTATAATCAAAATAGTGGAAAATAAATTCTATTGATTTCAAAATATGTGACAGTTGTTACAAAAACATGTCGAACAAGTGACAGTGACATTTAATAAAACTGTTGGTAATGTGTGGCATAATGAGGCTGTGTCATAATGTCCGTATATATTTATTTATTATAAATATATACGGACATTATGACACAGCGCCATCTAGTAGCAAGTTTAGCCACGAGGCTTGTGTTACGGATAATAGATAGTTGATAGACTGCATATTATATGTACATAGAAATATTCACAACTCAGGTAGGTACAAATTGTCCATGGTCTTCATACAAACATTCGCCACTACTGGGATCCGTACCCAGGCAGCCTTGAATACCCCTGCGCTGATCGTTAAAGTTATTAAACCTTTTTGTATTAGCTACTGTTTGACCGACACACACACTCACATACCAATTTTGATCGTATGAAGTCATTAATATTAATTACAATCAGCAAAGATCAATAGCTTCGCTTAATTATTCCGTTAATTAACTTACCAACTATTCAGTTTAGTACGAAATTACCCGAAGCGTTAAATGTGCAGACATTTTAAACTGAATTCACCTTAAGGAGGAAGCTGTAACTTAAATTTTTTTGTGAAATAATTTAAAATTGACAAAAAACACGTACCCAATACTTTTTGAAAACCCTCGGTTAAATGAAATCCAATATTTTTTTTGCAGATTTTATTTTGTTGTATGGATATTGAAATAAAATTACTTTTCCAATTTGACGGAAATCAAATTTTACGGATTTTGTCGCGGTATGATGATGACTATGGATGCTGTAAAGGATCCAAAACGTCGGGGTAAAATAATATCAAAAATATATCGCCATAAAATTTTATCGCGTAAGTGTAAGAATTCAAATTGTTGTATGGATATTATTTAACTTCGGCTCGGCTTCAGATTCTTTGTCTGACTACAGACAGAATGTAAGCCTAGGGTAAGTTAAACCGTCTAAAATGAACTTCAGTAATGTACCTAATAATTAACTGCTATTAAGTACATTACTGAAGTTCATTTTAGAAAAATTGTTGGACAGTCAAATTTACGTTAGAACATAGAGTCTTTCCCTTAAACAGAATACATTTTAATTGAAAGCGCATCTACTAGCGCAGCAATATATTTAAGGCGGACCTCTTTCGTTGTTCCCCAGAGCCCCCATAAGCCCCATAAGCCGGCTCTAGCGCATCGGTGCATTTACTTGAAAATATACGAACGGACCACGGTGCAGTAATCGATAGCGTTGGAACGAATGAACGATCCGAGATATTTTATTGTTTTATCCATATGTGGGTGGTACTTAGAAGCGTTGATAGGATTTGTATCATTATTGTAATGTATTACAGTATTTTTTTCCCTGGTGTCCCGTTGTGTAAACGTTGTAAAGTTGTATTACCAACATTGAGCGAGTATTCTTTATACATTTTAAACGTCGTTTTTCTTAAGGTTTGTAACTGCAACCTCCTAAAGCGACAGTATTTATTTTATAGAATGTTCTGTTGATAAAATATGTTTATGTTATTTAAGAAAATTATTCAAAAGTCTGGAAATTCAGCACATTTTTTAGAATACTCTTATACTTATAATGTATATTGATTTCCTACAATTACGTAATATATTGATATTTTTGAGGCATCCGTGGTCTTTTACACCATCCATCCATGATGCCTATTCCTAATAAAATGCCTTCGAAAATCTCAACGCTTAAAGTGTGTGTCAGATACACATATATGTATACACTTACGCTTCTTTGGGTAGACATAAACTACATATCTGTATACCCTTATTGCTTCGTTCACATTTATACAGGATGTCACGCCCCGGTTAGGAGTACTGCACACCTGACCTTTTTTAAGGAGTTCACAAATGATATATTAATTGTAGGTATATTAATTTGCTGTTTAAAAATAATAAATACCAGGTTACATAAATAAGTATCTCATTTTAATTTTACTTAAGCTTACGCACTGAACTTGAGACAACAGAAACTGGTAGCGCTAATTCATCGCGTTATTGCTTCTATAATGTACCTAGATATTAGTTTAGCGACGGTAATGTATTTGCATGTATAATTAAGTATCGCCTTAAACAAACTCATAGGCTTGTATGTTTAAGCTAGAGCATAGACTAAAATCAACTGTGCGTTCGGGGAACAATGTTTGCAGTTCAAATATTCTAGGTGCCTTCGACTCTCAACGATTCGGAATATTATATGTAGGTATTTGTGATGTACGCTGTATATCATGTTGAGGTCATATGTAACAATATTCTTTAATAATAATATTGAGAGAGAAAAAATGGGTAAACAAAGTCACTACAGAAATAACTCTTTTTTGGATTCTTTTGTGTACTGTGTAGTGTTTAATTTCGCGCTAGTTACTGCTCGATATTTTTTGTTAGCAAGTATTTGTTAAAAACATTGATTAATTCCAATCGTCAGTTCTCGGAACCGACCTCTTCAGATGAAACGATGTTGATTGTGATATTTATTTTTACAGGTGCTTGCTCGATTCACGAAACCTAGTTCAGACTTTTAAAGATGATCAGTTTTTTCGTTATTTATAGATATTCTAATTAATATTTTACGTATTTAAAAATATCATACATACGTAGCCATATATATACATATAACATATGGCTTGACTGTACGTAATAAAACTCTCAAAATTTGGGACTATTTTTACACATTAATATTATAAAGTTAGAAAAGGAAAGAGCACTAAACAAAATGTCTCCGCATCGTAGGATATATTATTACGCATAACTGTTTAATATTCTAAAGTGAGAGCAATCATATTTGTACTTTATAACTCGCAGTACACGTTGGCACACTGTATAATTTTATTCTGCGACTACACTTTCGTTACTTGAGAGATGAGTCACTTTAAGTTTATTAGTAAGTACATTGCTCGCGCTTTGTATGGAAATTAATATTCTCGTTCGTGTGTTATCCATTTATTCAAACTTGGAAAAGCTTTGAACAGTTGAGAGGTTTTATTTTTATGTAAAACATTAACTCTTTCATCTAACCGTACTTTTATAAAGTTAGTATTTTTCACTCGACGCCAAAAGGTGTAACGGGTATGGAGTTAATGTTTTAGTTATACATATTTCATTAAAATTTATAATTTTAATTAAATATTAATTGAATAATTGAGTTTCACCACATTTGATACAATATAATTCATTAGTACAGGCACCAACGATACACTTTTTTCTGTAATGCTATTTTTATTTAATTTAATTTTTTTGTTTGGAAAACTGATTTTCTGGACCTTAAAATAAGTTTTTTAAATTTTTTTATTACTATTCACCGAAGGCCTAAAGCAGTCTTCGAGGCACGGCGGGGTAGGTATCAATGTTTAAAAAATTTATCAACCACGGGAAGAAAATGGGTTTACCACGAAATCTTACGTTACGTTCTCTTTGTTACGGATACGGAGTAGTAGTTGATTGATAAACTACACAGATATGTATATTTTCTTTAATGAAAAAAAAAAACCATAGTACAAGTATAATATTTGTGCTAAGCAGTCAAATAAATTCCTCTACCTGCAGGATTTAAACCTAGTAGGTAAGTACTTATACCACGGAAGTAAATACTTATACTATTTTAATAAAAACGACGTTACAAGATGAAAAGAACCACAACATTTGGAACCTTATTAATATTGTAAAAGAAAACGCGACGTCGTTATTAAGAAGCTAATTAATTAATTAATTAATTTGAATGAGTTCGTTCTTTTTTAGTAAGGTTTTCGTGTTTGAAAGTGTGGAGAAGTAATTATACGACCTAAAGAAAATACGTTATGGCAATTTTTTAAATTAATATAACATTGTATCCTGTAATTTTGACGACTCGGTGGTGTAATGACTGAGCGATCGGCTTGTGGGTCATGGGGTGCGAGTTCGATACCCGCTCGGAGAAAATAATTATACGATCTTCAGGCAGTTGGTTGGTGGTCTGTGCGTTTGGGTATGTTAAGAATTTGTGTTTGGAAACGCACCCATTGTACAGAAGAAAATCCAAGCGTGGGGAAAAATTAGTCATAGACGTAATAAAAACTTTTATTGAACTCATGTAGTAAATACGCTGTTATTGTTAAAAAGTAGTCCAAACGAACTCTTTAGAGGCGTAGAAAGTTAGTAGTAGATACCTAATAATTAAAGGATGGTATTTAAAAGTACTTCAATTTATTCCCATTTCATTTACCTAATTTTGCCTGTGTTCCACCAAATATACTGAATGTGCACCAAAATATGTTTATTGCACAGCAAAATAGTCGCCTCAAAGTATTGTTATTACTTATATACACTTTCTTGGTCTTCAGATTTGGTTCTGGCCGTGTGGTCACCACAGTTTTAACCTAACCTAACCGATATCTGTATTTTGCTCCTTAATCAGTAATTTTGTCGCTCAATCAGTATTTTTGATGCGCGGTTTATTATATTCCATAATTAAATATATATTAATTTAAATCAGTATATGACGGATCAGAAGTCTTATCATTCTTTTGGTCTTCTTAACCAGCCATCGCCGACTAAATTATAAGAATTACTAAGTAACTAATAAAACAAAAGGTATGTGAGGATTACTTCAACGAAAGACGAGATTATTTTTGCAGCGTGCGAAGTCTGTCAAACAACACTAAGTCAAGGTACTAAATTACAGCGTAATCCCGTATAGTAGCAGTGAAACAGTAAATACAAAAAATGTTGATTCTGCGCAAAACTTGCTAGTCATAATAACATTAATTTTAAAAGGTAACATTATATATTCACTGAAGTTCCATTAGACATAGAAGAATTTCAGAATAAACCTTTTGAAACGTGTAGGTAGTTATTATATTAACTAGAGTTGATACTTTGCAACAAATTGAATTGAATCCGAAAGGTCAATTTTACTCAAAATTCACGTCTCAACCTACGTAAAAATAGAACAATGCAACCTATGATTAATAGTTCCAAGAAAAAGCTGTAAAATAAATTCAGCTTTCGTAAATTGATACTTTTATGTTCCAAACATAAAAAAAGAATCAATTTGCGAAAGGTTAAAAGCCTTCGTGGTGAAATCTGTATAGGGTAAAAGCTACATGTATAAGAAATTTATTTTATTAGATTACGTAAAATATTAATCAGGGGATGTTATCAATCACATGTGACGTCACTGCGCTCACGGGGGTAATTACCCATGAAAAATGGGCGGCGAAGAAAGTGAAAGAAAATTCGTATGATGTGGCTTTTTTTCTTTTGGGTTACATTTTAGCTGGTGATTTATGAAAACGAATATTGTTATACGATATTATGGAAATGTATGTTTAAGGTGTGGGTTCGATCTACACAAGTTTTGAATACACGTTGAAATTGTTTTTCTGGAGTACGAATCAAAGGACGACTACGTCAAATGTAGAAGCAAAATGTCCTGTCAATGAAATTGTAATTATGTGTATTAATTAAAAAAAGAAGTTGGATATTTTTTTATAACTATATGAGTTCGATTGCTGTAGGAAATATAATTGAATGAGCTGTTTGTTGGTATTTGTGTATTCATTATAATAGCACGGAAGAAAATCATTGTAAAGGAGAAGGGCTACATAAAAACAAATTACTTGATCGTCAAGCTTTCAAACAAGGACCTTTTACACCCGTGATATGAAACTCTGACGCTCGACGCCGAAAATCGAAATGCCGTTCAAGCCTGGTTTAACAATGGCTAGCCTAGATTTGAGAATTCAATTCGACATTCATTGTCCCACGTTCGATTCTTGCATCGTATTCATAGAAGACGGATGTTTCACTTCATTATTTAGGTCACCTACTAAATGGACTAACGCGCCTAAATCTCTGAAATTCAGGTCATCTAGTAATCAAGCTAGTGGAAGACAGAATTAAGACGTGTCACGTGTAATTTAAGACAGGCAGTGTTAGACAGAGAGTATGTACTGATTTATGCTCACAGTTTAATTGTATGCTTTTAGGTCACATACAATAGTGCGCCCTATTACATACTCTGAGTTCATACTACGAATCTCATAGAAAAAACATATGAAATATTTAATAATATAATATATTTCATATATTATGTTGTACTTACAAGGCTCTATAGACTTTTAAATTATTAAATTTGTACAAAATTATTCCAGCTTCAATTTACTCGCTCTAATTATCACAATTTCAACTAATTACAATAATCAAGATCGTAATAACGAATACCTATGTATAAAAAAGAAAGTAAATAGGTTTTATTGAAAGCAAGAACATCTGGTTCGAGAGTCTCACTTAAACAATGTGGTCGTAGGATCAAGATAAGTGCCAATAAAACGAAGCACAAAACTCAGCGTCACTTCGAAATGTATCCGAAAAATTATATTACTTTTCATGAGAGCTTTTACGACTGTTTCAAGTCCTTTCGTGAGAAATTCAACAGGCTCATATTTTATACAAGATTGTTACGTCATTGGTTATCGACTGCTTGTAAAATGCAATGTCATCCGACCCGATATATTCCGCCATCCATTCCTGTCTTCTTTGATTATGCAGAATGGAAATCAGCTGTTGAGATTTGTATATTTGATCGAGTTATTGGGCTGGTTGCGGCTGCCTATGTCCGTTTTGATTGCCAATTATTTAAGGCTCAGTATTATTTATTGTAGATCTGAATACTTGCCTTAATTTAATTGAACATCACATCTGCCTAACATTTCAGGGAGGCAGGCGTGATGGTATGTGTTCTCAGTCTAAATATTTAGCTGGTAATTTTAGAATATGTACATCTGATGCATATATTAAAAATTCCCTAAGTTTATAAGCTAGCTTCGAAATAGTGTTCTACTGTTTATTAGTAAAGAACACATTGTGATGGAACTTGCATACCTCATAAAGAATCATCTGAGGTGGACTAAACTTGCTTTTTTCTGTCTTGACATGTGGTAGGTATTTGCATAATATGACATGAACACGAGTAACACCCCTGAGGACTGTCTACTTGACTAGATACAGCTTCCAACACAATATTATTTTGTTACATGACAAAAAATACCTTAGCCATACTAAAGGCCTTTCTTGAACAGGGCCATTAAACCTCCCAGTCTATTATAATGATATAACCAAACTGACAAAAAGATGATTTGAAGGACTTAATAAAAGATAATCGCTGTACAGTGGACAAAGGAGTATTTGCGTTGAAAAAAAAATATAAACATTTTTCCTTGTCCCAGCGGCAAACGTCAACAGAGCAGAATTATGGTTGATTTAGAGTAAAATGTAAGCTTACGGTTCACTGTTCCCCTTTAGTGTTCCATTCGAAAACTTAGATCAGAAGGTTCCTTTGATCAAAGTTTTTTTTGGCGCTGAACTTAAAAGAAGCCTTTATTCCCTTAACCTTTTCAGCGACTTCACATAATAGGCAAAACCGTTCGGTCAATCAGGTCGAAAACCAATTTGGTCAGCATTATTGTGTGCCAAATTAAATCCAAAGTCGGAGAAACTCTCCAATGCGGAGCATGGGTCGAATCGAATCCCGCGGGATTCGCGAGATCAGTTCTGAGCAATAAACGCCTAAATAACCCTTAATTTGGAGTGATCTAAGGAAAATTTATGGAAGCGCTTCTTTCACCCTCCTATCCGTAAGATAACGTGTAAAGGTGCGTCTGATTTGTTATTTCTGAACACGCAATGAAGGTTAATCCTTCAGCGTGAAGGAAGGCCGAGCAATTAATTCTGTGTGAACTCGTCAATTATGTACACGAGATATTAAGTGGGTGGATTCGAGAATGGTTATTTGCTTGTACTGATGCAGAAATAGAACGCAATAAGTATCTTATACTTAAGTGAATATAGTATTTTATACAAAATCTTGTATAATAATAAAAATAATATTCAAAAATATTATTTTTTATCGCGGGAATTAACATAATAACTACTAGACGAATACATTGCAGCTATGCTTTTTTGTTAAGCGCTGTGTAACCTAACTAATCTTAAACATATATGCATAATTTTGTAATATTCGCTATATATAAAATTGAATATAAACACCGGCTACTAAACACTTTAAATCGCATCACTGGCTCGGTAAAGGATTTTTGGAGGGCCGAGAATAGCCGAAAATTCCTAACTTCAAGTTGCAGTCATCCGTAATTTAAATGGTTGTCCATACAGGCGTGTAAAGCGAAAAATAAGTTCTCGGCGTCCGAAAATTGGCCCGAGTGTCCTCTAGAGACCCTGTCTGGTTTTTAATTGGTTGCCTACACGTTTGCTGATAAAACTGTGACGGACTTTTTACTCGTATTGGATGGATGTTAGATTAAAAACATTTCAAAAAACGAAGACACAAACGAGAACGTGATTGAACTTTTGGGAATTTTGTAAAATACATTTTATATGCACACTTTTTCTCATTTAGGTACCTAGATAGAAACTGTTGGCATACCAACAAGGCACATTATGTAATATATAAAAGAATAATATTTTTTTAACGGTAGGTACTATTTTTTTCCTAGTTTTTTTTTTCAATCAAGTATTTATATGTACTTATCAACTACGGTAGAACCCCTGCCACTGTTTAAAGTAACACTGCATTTGTAACAGCTATAAAATCTGATTAGAATTTTACAATACACTTAAGAAAAATACGACATCATGAATCTTGAATTTGGTTGTTTTATTTTTCTAAGATTGTGTGTCAACAAATGGTTACAAAAACAAATAGAATTGTGAAAACACAGAATGAAAAATAAGATCTGAAATTGAGAACAAAAAATCTGGTAGATGAAATTTATTTATGATCTTAGTACCTATATGAAAATACTTTTGATGATTGTGTAATTCAAATACTTTTCATGGAACCAGTACTTGTAGCGAATGTTGTTAATTTTATAGAGCACAGTAATCCTCTCAAACGGGCTTTCTGTCATTTAAATTCTGTAGGTACTCTCACGGTTTTTTGCTTTGCTTACAAATTGGATGTATTGGAGCGCCGGCACTTAATTTAAAAGTATATTGAATGTTTTAGGTTTAAATTGAAAAGGTAGCTTATCTTTTGTGATTAAATAATATGCCTAACATTAAAGTGAGCGAACTTCCATAACTGAGAGATTTTTTCAATTACGGGTAACATAGACGATCCACACTTGGCTACAATACCTCTTAAAATTAGAACGGTGCCCAGCAGTGGGACCTTAAATGGGTTGATGAGAATATTAAAATGTTGTGGGATAGTTGCGGGTCTTAAAATGAAAGGGACTTTTTATATTTACACAACGATTTGACGACCTGATTGGCGCAGTAGCTGAGCGATCGACTTGTGCGTCACGGGTTATTGGTTCGATCCCCGCACGGAGCAAATATTTGTACATTCTGCAGGTAGTTGTTCCGGGTCTGGTCGTTTGTGTATGTGAAAATTTGTGTTTGTAAACGGGTCGTTTTACGACACAGCAGAAAATCCTAGTGTGGGGCAACGTTTTATAAAAAGAAAAGAATGATTGCTCATATACATATTGCTGGTCACTTTATACTCGTTATATCTTAATAAATGACCCTGTTTTTATATATTTTTTTAGGTTAGGTTACGTTTTTGCCTCACACTGAATTATATATACAAAGAAAACAATCACTGAAGGCCTTGCTACCTATCTAGACCTGTGGTTAAGAGGTAACCACAGGTACCTTATTGCCTCTAGGGCTACATTCAGGGCACCGCTGTGAGTAAACCAGCTAAGATTGTTTCCCTAACACTCAATTTTACGCTTACATAATTACGCTCGACCGTTTATTCGTCAATGTGTAATCTACTATTTCAGTGTGCCATAAAGCGGTAATGTTCACAGGGTTAGTGCGCCGAAAATATATTGACCTGAAATCTGAACTAGTGGCTAAGAAAACTAGATGTAGCAATGTTACAAATATTGGTAACCAATTTGGTTGTGGTTGGAACACGTAAATAAACGAAATCTGCGTAATGTGCAAATAAATTAATCACGTGATTTTTTATTAACCGATTAGAGAAAACCGAATAGAGATTTTTTAATATATTTGATTATAATATTTTGGGTTCAAATAATAGGATATCTGTGATAAAAAAAAACGATTCTTCAGCTATCACACACGTACACAAGTGCAATTTACAAAATGAGGCTTTCATACTTACTTTTAGGTAGAGGTGTTTTTAACTTGCCCTAGAACTAGTATTTTACCTTAATAGACTAGTTTAATATTAATTAATTCCTGTGAGGTGTGGCGCCAAGCGCTAAAATACAGGTGGATAACGTAGTTTAGCAGTGGAGGCTATTAATTTATTTGTTATTTTTTTAGTTTATGTATGTTAAGCAAATTTGTAAAATAAATATTGGTATGGTATGGAAGTTACGTGGGTATGTTATGACTATCATGAGATAAAGCTGCCTTAAATATTGTTTGTCTCCGAGATATCATCTATATTGAAAAGGGACACTACTAGCTTTACTATTTCAAACATAAAATACCTATATTTCGTTAAATTAGGCGACATAATTAGCTTCGACTCGGTTTTAATCATTGAAGTGGTTCGTCGGTAATTCACACCACTTTAAAAGATTGAAATCTACTCCTTATTATAACAATACAAATAATATTCTAAGTTAAAAACCACTGACAGTTTATCTGAAATCAGTGTTACATCAAGGCACCTTTTAAACAACAACGCTTAGTCACAGGTTAGGATACAGATACGCATTTACAAAAGTAAAATAAATAATAATAATAATAAATATTCCTGGACATTATGGCACACAGCGCCATCTAGTTCCGTGCTAAGCAACGAGGCTTGTGTTACGGATACTAGCTGGTTGATATACTACATATATACTTTTTTTTTGTAAATACATACATATTATAGATAGATACATCCATGACTCGGATACAAATGTTCATGCTCATCACACAAACATTTGTCCCTACCGGGATTCGAACCCGGGACCCATAGCACAGCAGGCAGCGTTAACTACCGCTGAGCTAAACCGGTCGTCAAAAGTATACTCGTGAAAGTTATAATTTCCTATTTTTGCGCCTGGGTATAAAAAGTACGCGCCGAATCGTTCATACAGCTTAAGGTTAAGTTTGACCTCTATATTGAAAAAATGGCGGTTAGGAAAAGCGCGAAATAAAGGCACACCCCGACCCGTATTGGCGGGAAATTGAGAAAAGTTTCGGGTATTTACGAGACCACGATTGTATTGAAAAAAGTTGTTTGTTAGGTTGCCTGTACTTACAGTGTATTCTGTTTTCGAATAATTATGTATTAATTGGTCAAAAAAGAAATGGATGAATTATGTAGAAAACAATTCCTAGATTGGATAGGTTTGCCCCAGCAGTGGCTGTTGGTAAATAATATAGCTTCATATACAGAGGTATGTAACATAATTGCAGGAATATTTTAACCGTATACACCAAAACCGTAATGGTAATTTTTAAATTAGGTATGTAGGTAGAGGCCTTTTGAAGACGACGGCAAAGTTGAAATCTTATCTAAATTCATAATGTGTAGAAATTTCTTACAAACAAACGTATGGTATAAAAGTAAATAGAATCTACATGAATATTTATGTAATTTTAGCTCGTAAGCGTGTTTATAATTCAATCTCTTACGTCCCACGGTGGGCGCCAGTATTTGCCAAACAAAGTTTGCTTGTAGCTAAATCACAACTCGGTTTACGCATTTGTGATTACTTTAAACTCGATTCATGGATGCTTTAACTAGGTTATTAGTTATTCCTTGTACTTAAAATCAAATAATTAATTCCATATTATGATTTCCAAATGGCATCATGAACAATGAGGGGATTTATTGTTAAATTAACTATCAAATCAAATCAAATCATTTATTTCAATTAGACAATTACAGGTGCTTTTGGATTGTCAATTTTAATTGAATTTAGAGCACGGTTCCAAAAGGTAGGTCTTATGGAGAATAACCGGCAAGAAACTCCATAGATATTCTTTTTAAATTAAATACAAAATTGTTGGTATTGTTTTACAAAGATTTATGTATGTAATATCAATATGAGACTGGTGCAGTTCGATTATAGAATTCAAAGTAAGGTTTTAGTGAACCCTATACACTAAAACCTTACTTTGAATTCTATAATCGAACTGCACCATTTTATTTATTTATGCAAATTTATTCCATAACTGACGAGTCAGCCTGTAGGACAATCAGACCAATGGAGAGACAATGGTAATCCGGGCTCATTAATAACTTCAAGATTTGCCCTAGTTACCAAAACGCAGGTGTAACAAAAGATTGAGAGATAAAACGTAACGAATTGTGAAGTGTTTTGTGTCTACAAATGATCGTTGCTTCTGACAAACAGGGCGCTTGAGAGTTTCTCGCGGAGTGACGAGCCTGTTTGGGCACGAGATGACAAACACAATGGATTTTCCGAGCCCCTGAATGACACCTTCATTATAGAACGCTGACGTTTCCCAAATACTCGGCGAATTGTTGCCGCCCACTCGCCAAGTGTTGTGAAAAGTACGCCGCCGACTTTAATGGTCTCCCGAGTTTATTTCCACCCTCCGAAGTTATCACGATATGTAAATATTGAACTTTGCGTTACTGGAATTTATTTGAATAAATGTTAAGGAAAAATAATGGGTTCCGAATACCCGGGCTCTGAATAAATACTTATGAGAATTCTGAATAATTAATGTACTATACGAAGGAGTGAAGCAAGTATTCATGGATAAACTTCATGAACGTGTTTCGTTAAAATAATGAAAGTTCAACATTTTATGAACACATTTGCAGTATTTCACAGTATGATAATTCAGTTGATTAATATTCATGAAACAGAATAGATATTCAATGGAAACGATATTATACAACCAGTATGTTTCGTGAATATATATTTGCATCACTAGAAATTATTATTAATATTCGACTCGTATTCCTAATTTGAGCAATCGGCTGAAACTGTGCGTGTTGAAATAACGTTCGCTTTTGTATTAATATTCCTGAAATTCAGAAATTTAACGGGGAAAATATCATATGATATAGGTTTGAGTAATAATACTGTAAATAAAAGAATTGATAGCACTCACTAGCAATTTGTTTGAGTGCCGTCACAGCTGATTTGATAGTGTTCAATGTACGACGTCTCAGATTCTTCTTCGCAGAAAAGTTCTCCATATCAATATTCACCGACATTTTGATTTGCACTTTATTTTGTTAATATTAGAAGCTATTTTGTTTGTTTTGGCTCGACACTGCTCACTGAACACCTTTTGTTTCGGAAGCCCGGAATATACTGCGCGTAAATGCATATCAGTAACAGTCAGTCGACGCGCGAATTCTAAAGACTTTATAACGAATAGCGGAATGTGTGGAGTCGAAATACTAACAGCTCCGGTAATAATTCTGTACTGTAACTGCGATAACCAGTTCTATGCCAAAGTAGTGTCGTCTAGTGTTTATTGGCTTCTGAATGGCATCATATTCTAAGAAGTTTTTGAGTGTGCTTTTGTGTTTTAATCGTAAAAATAGACAGTTAAAACTATTATCGTGTTGTTGAGTAAACAATGGCACTCATAAAACTTTAGGCGCGAATTAATAAATACTATATGCATGTAAATGTATTTTAAATTAATTTATTGCATTGTAGAATAAAGATTTCACCTCTTTTAAATAAGTACATATTTGTAGAAAACAATATCACTGGAATACTTAGCAATATCCTTTTCAGATCATCGATTAACACTATTAATGACATCGACCAACTATTGCAATAGAACACGGCGAAACATATGACAGTCTCGAAAATTAAAAAGAAACATGTTTCAGCGAGTTCTATGTTCAAATTCTGTAATTGCTGTTTATTTTTGTATTTTAAGTGGCGTGTTCCAGAACATATAGTACCTAAGCTCCAGTAGAATATTAAACCTAAAGATTTTACTCCAAATATTATTTCTGCCAAGCCACAGCTTCATTACTCCGCACTAAAATTTTTCAACGTACAAAGCTTATTAAATCATACCGACCGCTTCACTCCAGGCCTTCACTATTCATAAGCATATTAGCACCTGATAAATTTAAGATCTATTCCCCGAGAGATGAGTGTAAAGCACTATATACACAAAACCCTGCAAGCGTGAGTCGCGCGATTTGGTATAGTTCAATTTCATCTCGAATCGTTGTTATGGTAGCGGATACTCTAAGCAATAACTCCTGTATCTTACGACCCTAAAACAACCCTTGGTGGCAACCAAGGAGTCTTAAACCAAATATAAATAAAACCTTATTGGTAATATATAGTTACGCTATAAACCACTTAGAAATTTCTGCCGATGTCACAGTATTATCGACTGGCAATATTCTATTACTCGAAAGTTTTAGCGATATCAAGCTAAATAGATAGCCTGTTGATCCTACAAACTGGCACAATCTTCAGCAAATTTGCGAATTATATTAGACATTGATTGTAACATGACTCCTCAATCAGTTGTATCCTTAAAATATTTTTTTACCGGCTTAAAAAAAGAAGGAAATTCTCAATTCGACTGTATTTTCTTATGTTTGTCACCTCAGAACTTTCAACTGGGTGAACCGATTTTGAAGTTTTTTTTGCTTTGAGAGCTGGTCCTTCTCGTGTGGTCCCATTTCAATTTGGTCCAATTCTGACATTTGAGGACGGTTTTTTTGACAGAATATGGTCTTAGTCCAAGTCCTGGTCTTGTTTTTTGTATCATCCGATCACCAGGCTGCTAATTTACCTATAGGTATCCTTCAGAATAGGATTTTATGACTCCATCATCTACTATTGACTCTATGACAGAATCGCGAACTAATATAACATATTTAAAATAAGGCCGGCTGCTAGATGATTGGATCGCTAGCGTTGCGTTAGTGTGAAAAGCGTTTTATGCTCATTGTATACACAATCGAGCGTGTGGTAAACAACTTCTATTCTTAAATCGGACAGCCGGTAGAGATCAGGTTCATTAACAAACGACGACTTTACGAGACCTCGCGTTGACGTGAACAATCAAATGAGGTTTTATGATGGAACACATTACGATTCTGTTGTGTTTTGATAAGGTCGGAATGAAATCCTCGTTTGCGGGATACGAGATGTCGTAAATTGCATACTTGTACAATCTGTGGAACGCTTTTTTTGTTTTTTTTTATGTAGTCAATTTCGTGGCTGCATTTAAAAGTGAATGACCTTACGATGTATCATATGAAAGCACGTTGGACGATAAACACGAACGTAAGTCTCAAAATTGCCAATGAAAGATAAAATAAAGTTATTCATGACGCGATGGCGCAAATATAGCATTTAACTGTATATTTTTATTTGTTACTATTGCGGTAAACCTTTTCACTTTCCATCCATTTATCGTTTGCCACCGATAACTAACCAAGGTTAGGATGACCTTAATCTGGTTTAATGTGCCACAGTACCATCATGGTTTCTCATTAAATTCAATTAAACATTCTTTAGAGAGCTGTTAGTCAGAAGTATTGAGTTAGATCGCAAGGCAAAGTTCGTTCACCATCGTGATGAAACCTGCATACATGAGAAGTTTTCTCGATGTCGTGTGAATTCGACCAGCACCTTTTCTAGCGTGGTGGATTATAGGCTAATCCCTATTTAATGAAAAGAGACCCGTGTCCAGCAATGGGATTGTAAATGGGGTGATAATAATTATATATTGATTTTAAAAAAAATGTGAATCTAGGTTACAAAAAATCAAACAAACCATATGTAGGAAATAATATCGACCGGATTGCGCTATCGGGCTAAAAGATTAATACAGCACCTTGATGTGGGACTAGGATAATATAAAACAGAGCAAGTCGACAGTTAATTATGTGTAGCTAATTAATTTTGCGCAGCACATTTCTACGCCCGTGATTTTTGTAATCAAGCTAAAAACATTGTAGCTACGCGAGCACTGCCCTTGCTACTTGCGTTAATATAGAATACTGTTTTTCATTCTGTTTATTAGATCCAATTTGTTTGATGTTCCTTATTTTTTCTCTCAAGTTTGTTTTTTAACGTCCGGTGTAATTATTGTTCCAATTCCTTTTCATTCGATTTGTGCTCTCAAAGATGAACGTTGAAGAAATTGAATTCGAATATTGTTACATATTTAAGAAATTTTGTTTTATTTAAATAGAACATAAATAAATTAGTTTTATGGTTAACTATTACCCTTTAAAAGTTTATTCACTTTCCTTATATTACATGTATATTTTATGTGTGTAATTATTAGACTTGGTTGCTTCATCTTCCATGCTATGCAAGATTAACAGTCAAACATAAATAAATAATAAAGAATTCATTGATAAGGTTTATCTTTTTCAGTACACTTATTTTTCTTACTTACGCATTTTTCGCTTTTCCGTTTGAATCGATTGCTATCTATTTAACTTAAGTTTAATTAAAAAAAATATAAATGTTTCAATAAAAAAAATGGCGTCTCCACTAAACTCTGTCATGACATGACCAGTGTTGACACATTTTTATTTCAAGTATATCATGAAATAATAAACCTAAATTTAAGTTTATTTCATTTACAAATTAAAACAGGATCGCTTAAACATACCTTGGACACAAATCTGCATGAATAATGACTATTTTGTGTCACAATGAGCTTAAATATGAAATTTGTGCGAAATGCATGTTATTTAGAGGTGATTCACCATTTGAAAACTAAACCTTATTCATGTAATATTTAGGTCGCAAATTAATTTGGTAGCCAGTGATATGATTGATGGAGCGTTTTGTACGTTGTAGCTGAAGACTGAAGTATAAATTAAACTCTATGTTAATGGTCCGTAAATCTATTTGCGTATTAACTTTTAGACGGGTTTCCTTCACAGAAGTGTTATTTTGATATATTAGTAATATATTACATTTTGTTCATAATTATGTATATCTTACAAAAGCTTTAAAATATTCATTTATCACGCTTGTCTCTTCTTGGTGTAGGTAAAGGTAGCGTTTGCCCTTAATTCCAGTTGTCACAATTTTATTGTGGTTGTGATTTTCTTAATAAATTTTGTTAAAATTCTCATATAAGCTCCTATACTCAGGTTAAATAAGTATTAACTTTCAGACGTTTTTCAGATGTAATGATATTTTAATACATTATTTATTTTATTAGAATTACAATGGACATAGAATAATAGTATACAGTCATCAAAACGGGGTAAAAAATTTTGGTCGCTGGATAAGCTGACGTCGTTGCTACAACAGTTGGCTAATTTTGGATAAAGAAGTTCTTGCATCGAGAAGAGAATTTGCAAAGGAGAATGTACTACACTCAGCATTGTGTGAATAAATGGTAGGTATATGCTTACACTCACATCTTTTTTCCATGGGGGTAGGCAGAAACTACAGAAAGCCACGCGCTACGAGCCCTTGTCAGGTATGCGCGCCGGTATTGCGCAACTGTCATTTTTGAAGGAGTAATAACAAATGGTAAAATAAAAGAATTACGTCAGGGCCATTTCCATCTCATACTGACTATAGTTTGTCTACCCTTCCTGGTCAGGCTTTTGCCTACAGTCATCCCATGACAAACGTCACTCAAACTTAATTCCCACCGGGATACTAACTCCATAAACTACCAAAGTGTTGACTGTAATACATTAATGTTTCTACGTCACATATCACTGTCATACTGGATTACGTTGGTGAAGCTGCATTCGGCTAATAGCTCCGTAATGGGGGAAGCTTACCGTTGTCCAATAGCCCCCGTTGGGTTTTACTGGCTTGGGCTAATTCCAACCGCATTTTCAATGGGAATTCGACGTATTTGGAAATGGCCGGATTTCGGCTTAATGCTTTGTCTATTTCAAGGGCGGTATTTAGCGAATGGAGTAGGTATTGTTATAATGGCTTACAGATATTTGTTATGGGATTCGGCGCGCGGCGTACAATTATATTGGAATAATTGATATCACGTGTTTATTGTGTAGGCGCGTGGGACCTAAAGTACGACAGTCTACGGTTTATTGGTCATATTTAATTGCTTTTTGTTGCTAGTTATGTTATATTCTTCTTTAATTAGAAGATTTAAGTTATTATATATCGTTGATAGAGCCTACTTTTTAGTATTTACCGTTATTGGAAGAACTTATACTCAGTTTCATCTTTGAAACTAACTTACTTATTCAGCTCTGTTTTTCCAATTATGCCGCAATTAACATTGTGTAACAATTAACCTTTATACTGATATATAGCTAGGTCGGTATGTAATTATTAGTACCTACTTACTTTTATCTATTAATAATAATATCGTTATATTAATATGTGAAGATAAGTCAAATCAAATCGGTTTGTATCGGATTGGTAGTGTTTAGAGCTAACTCTACCGAATTAGCTATGATTATTCATTTATAATGATTATTTCACACCTAAACCAGGGGTATTTTTTCAACGCACTAGGCTAGTTGTGTATACTGTATATAATCTAACCCATTTCATCCTGGGTTTGAATGGGTAATGGTTAATGCCTATATCAATATATTTTTTGTTCCAAAATTCAAAATTTCAAAATTCAAATATTTATATTTCAAGTAGACCAATATTACAGGTTCTTTCGAAATGTCAACACTAGTTGCACGGTTCCAAAAAGTAGGTCTTATGGAGAAGAACCGGCAAGAAACTCCATAGATACTCTTTTAAATAATTCTTTATATTTACAATGTTCGTATTTAATATTAATATGAGAATAATGCAGTCTGATGTGAAACGGATGAGTTATCCACTAGCACTAAAAAAATAAAATAAAAAAATTATAATATAAAACCCGGATGCCATGACATGTATAAGCCGACCAGCCCCAACTGACAGCACCCGTTCACGAGCATGACGTGTGTATCAGCGTCGCTCTACTCAACCATGATATAGGGAATAAAGGGACCCGACACACAACGCCACCATCAGCAGGACATTTGAGAGAGCATGACAAGCCCAGACTGCCTGGCCAAAATGTCTACCAGTAGGTATGCATTTTTCATTTCGCAAAGCAACATCGAAGCCAACATTAATCTCATATTTTACAGGAAATTTTACAAATCTAAAAGAAATTTTAAAATAAAATAAAACTATTGTAACTATAGTTACATGCATGTCAGTTAAAAGTGTATAAATTAAAATAATAAAATAAAAAGATAATAAAATCATAATTATGCAAATGTCAAAATTATAAATGATAAAATATAATGTCAAGAATATAATAATAATCATAAACATGTTTTGATAGCCCGGTTCATTAGAACTATTCAATCCCAAGCACTATTATCATCCATGTAGTCTTTCAACGTATAATAACCTTGAGAACAAAGTCTCCGTTTAATAATAGATTTAAATTTGCTTAGACTTAATTTTTGATAATGTGTTGGAATTTTGTTGTACAAGCGTATGCATTGACATTTAAATGTTTTACTTATTTTCTGGAGCCTAGTTGCAGGAACAATAAATTTATTTTTATTCCTGGTATTAACATTATGAATATCACAACGTTTTTTAAAAAGATTGATACGCCTGTGTGCATACAACAAATTCTCATAAATGTATTGTGATGGAACAGTCATAATATCAATCTCTTTAAATTTATCCCTCAGCGAATACCTGGGACTTAATTTATAAATTGACCGAATAGCCCTTTTCTGCAGCACAAATATTGTTTGGATGTCAGCAGCATTTCCCCACAGTAGAATGCCGTATGACATCACGCTATGAAAATAACTAAAATACACTAACCGAGCTGTTTCTACATCAGTTAAACTTCGGATTTTCTTTACAGCATAAGCTGCAGAACTGAGCTTTTTCGACAATTTTTCTATATGTGGGCCCCACTGAAGCTTAGCGTCTAAGGTAATCCTAGAAACACTGTGGATTCTACAAGATCCAACTCTGTTCCGTTAATGTGTACACTGGTTTTTACTTGTCTAACGTTAGGTGTTGTGAACTTAATACATTTAGTTTTTTTTTCATTCAAAAGTAAATTGTTTGCATTGAACCAGTGTACCACTTTAGAGATAGTACTGTCTACATCATCAGTAGCCATTTGCTGGCGTTTTAATTTAAATAGCAGTGAAGTGTCATCTGCAAACAACACTATCTCTTGATTGTCCCCCATTATATAAGGTAAGTCATTAATGTATATTAAAAATAAAATTATTCAAATACAGTACTACAAATTTCGATTAAGATCCCGTCGATATTTCGATTTCCTACGATTTGAACAAGAGGAAATTGGAAGGGTGAGTTCACGTTCGGAAATGGTTTAATAATAGACATTAATAGTTCGAATTGTTACCTCGCAATTATTTCCATGTATGTGTGTTATGTATGTGTAAGGTTATGTACAATTAAATGAAAGTTTTAGAACAATAATAATAGTGGACCACTATTATTATTGATAATATCGCCGAACTGTCACGCTTTGTACATCCCTGCTAACACTCCCTCATCCTGATAAGGGCGGGTGACCTTATTATAATAAATCTTAACATTAGCCTGCTATTGAGAATTTCTTCAAAATATCCAATAACGGGTGAGGTATTCAACTGGCAAATTATCTGACTTAAAAAAAAAAGAGGAGGTTCTCAATTCGTCGGAAGCTTTTTTCTCTTAGTGCATAAAGACTTTTGTACTTGAACAACGAAGAATTTCTAAACCAATATATGGGAAAAGGTCTGTCAGTTGATTGGACGACCTGATAAAGATCGCAAAGGTTTTCTTCTCGTTC
This sequence comes from Craniophora ligustri, assembly GCA_905163465.1. Lineage (NCBI taxonomy): Eukaryota > Metazoa > Arthropoda > Insecta > Lepidoptera > Noctuidae > Craniophora > Craniophora ligustri. Next base: position 4,232,406 of record LR990963.1, read on the forward strand.
CACGCTAAAGGCCATGGGGTCTCAAGGATTTCAAATATAGTTTATCTGATGGGGCCTACCGATTTTGTGGACGGACTCATGGGTAGAAAAGTCATGTGAACGTTATATGCACAAAGATAAATGATTTTACCTAGTTTAGTTTAAATACGCTATAGCACAGCGTATAGCGTAATAGTAGCTTTAGCGCTGCACTTTTAGAACATACACCTTATAGCAATTCATTTATACGTAGTGCAAGAATTTAATTTTATACAAAAAATACTTATTTTTGTAGAGTAGTGGTAGCCTAGCGGTTTGACCAGTGGACTGAGATGTCAGAGGTCTCGAGTGCAAACCCAAGGCACGCACCAACGGTGAAGGAAAACATCGTGAGGAAACTTGCATGCTTGAGAGACTTTCTCGATGGCATGTAATGTCTGCCAACCCGCAGTAGGCTAGCGTGGTAGACTATAGCTTAATCCCTCTTAAATGAGAACCCGTGCCCAGCAGTGGGACAATAATAATGGATTGATGATGATGATGTAGAGTAGGGGGCGTAAGGCCAAAATGGTTAAGCGCAATGAGGGACCCGTTAAGTAAGTATTAATCAGTAAACAAAACGGTCATAATACAACAGGTGATAATTAAGGGAAAAAGTGTCCATATTAAACGCTACAAAAGTGAGGTCACTTATTTCTAATACATTAAACAACAATTAAGAAAATTATTTACATAACTCGTAAAAGCCGTGAAAAGTAGACACTCGTAATAATAAATTCTGCGTAATTCTGCTAAGCGAAGTAAAAATGATTTAACGCCGACATTGTTGCGCTAATTTAGAAGTATTGTACTGTAAATTAACACCTTCCTCGCTTAGTCATTTATGTTACGAAAAGTATTAAAGAAAATTATAGTGTTGTGTAAATTATTATGTATAAATTTTGTGTCTGTTTGATAGCTAAGTGGTTAATGGTATTGAGTAATGGTTTTATTAATGACCAAGATTTTTTATAAATCAGGCCAGTATTTCATGAAAAAGTTTTTATAAATATTATAAATAGCGTTGTAGTATACATTAATTTTAGCACATATTTAGAAAGTATACGTACATTATTTACAACTTGATTCATATGATATAATAATTATTGGTTAAAAACAATATTTATTTAATTTATTACTACTTCGTTGGACTAAATTCTATAATTTTAACAAAAATAAATGTAGATATACTCAGTACATAAGGTGTAAACTAATAAAGAAATATAAACCAGCAGTCTATAAATACATAATAACAACTTTAGGTCCACAAAATATTGAAATATAAGCTATGCTTACTCTCACAACAGAGAACAGGTTGATACGAAATGTTTTCTAAAAAAGACAACATTCCGTATCACACTATTCTCTTCATACAACAAAAGAATTCAACAACAACAGTTCTCTGTCAGCAATGATTACAAAACCAATTTACCCCAAAAGGAACAGACTCCCTTGTTAGGAAATATACTTTGTGCATTTGAGCTTGTAAAGGCTAGTTACACCGGACCAGTGTAGTGAACTATTCAAAGTCTTGCCAATTTCCTTTGCGGCGTTATGTGCGCATCTCTAGGGACCGATAGTTACGGGTTAGAGACCAACTAACACAAGCTGGGTAAAATTTATAATTATATTTTTGTGTAAATGAATATCAGAATGATGCTCTAGATGTTTTTATCAAAAAGTTTATATTATAGGGGTATATTGATTTATATTACAGAGTACGCAATGGTTGTGAACTTAGAATTTTAAGTTTTTTCTTTAAATTTTACCTCATACTAAGATTGTCTTCATTGGATTAAGAAATTAAGGGCGCATTTGCAAATGAAATTGCACATACACAAACGTTTAGACCCGGAACAAATAGGCTATAGCTTGCCCAAATATTTGTTTTGTATGGGGATCGAACCTACGATCCATAGATCCTATATCCAATTGCGATAATCACATCGCCAATATTACGCGGTAATTGAACTTAATCATAAAGAGAAGATCGTCCAATTTTTTCAAAATTTGTAACTGGAGCGTCCTTTATGACACATATAAAACCTCCTTCAAGATCACTCTTTGACCAAGATCTCATTAGTTTTATTGCTCATGGTTTGATTGCCCGATATCACACGTAGCTTATGACTCACTTATTTAAGCTAACGGATATATACATATAATATACAATATGAGATGTAGCCGAACGATGTAATTTACGTCGGGAACAAACTCTGGGGAATTGGAACGACTCAATTTGCGTGAAGTGAAAAACGAGACGCGGGTATTTGTATAATACGTATGTTTATTCCAAAATTCCAATAAATTGTGAAATTATTATTTGTGTAGACGTACCTATAGACCTCTTTAATTTTGACGATTTGATTAGGGTTTTAATTTTAACAACTGCCTTCTGTAGTAATCTGGGTTCAAATAATAAGTTCAAATGTTTGTGTGATCAGTATGATCCATGTATGCGTACGTGCGATGAACACATGCAGTAAATATATCAAACATCCTGGTATCCGTAACACAAGCCTTATTGTTTAGCTCGGAACTAGATGACACTGTCTCATAAGTCATAATGCTCAAATATATTTTTAATTACTAGCTGATTCCCGCGACTTCGTCCATGTGCAATTTAACTAAAAAAATAAAAGTTTCATATTAACTTTGCACCCCCGTTTTACCCCCTTAGGGAGTGAATTTTCAAAAATTCTTAGCGTATGCCTACGTTATAACATCTACCTGCATGCCAAATTTCAGCCCGATCCGTCCAGTGGTTTGGGCTGTGCGTTGATAGATCACTATGTTAGTCAGTCAGTTAGTCACCTTTGAGTTATATATATTTAGATTTCTGAAGTCTCATGCCAAAGACCATCCATTACTGGACAAATTGGCCTTCTCTATAGATTTCATCAAAACTGATGGTACAGTTCCCGCAAATTCAAACTTCCAGCGACCTTACCAGTTCATCCATCCTTCTCGTTGGCGGCTGTTCCGCGCTGCGTCTTCAAGAAAGTTTCTGCCCTAATAACTACGAGTTGTTCCCGCCCACTGACACTTTAGCTTACTAATCCTTTCAGCTATGTCGACCACTTTACTGTCTGCTTTTTAATTAAAGAAATACTGTTGAAAACCAAAATATATTATCAAATTCTATGAAACGGATTAAATAAACCTCTTTTAACCTAGTGGCGTGACCAATGGTCTTTGTAAGTAAAGATCTCAAGTTCGAACCCGAGGCACACAACATGCTCAAACGGTGAAGTAAAGCATCGTAAGGAAGAGGAGAATATATTTTTTTTAATGGCGGGTGAAGTCTGCTATTCGCACAGTCCACTATGCTAATAGTGGACTATAACCTAATCCCTCTAAAATAATAGGAGACTCGTGCCCAGCAATGGGACAACAGCTGGGGTGATGTTGAACGGTCTGAAAAAACTAGTCTATAACAAATAATTTTGAATAGAAATGGTGGTAACTATAATTATTGGTTCTAACTAATAATATCCTTAAAAAGCCCCACTGTATCAAAGGATTAGAAAACTATTATTGCTTTAAGAAAAACAACATTGCATCTGGTGTTTTAAAAAATCATATCTTAGCCAAAAGCAAAGCGTCGTAGAGAAATAAATAGTTTTGTTTTGATATGGCACAAGTCCAAGACATTAAAAATTAATTACTGGAAAAAAACTTAAAAAAGAATTTTGAAATGGATTAAAAACATATGGAATTTTGTTGTAATCGTCAAACGGGATCTAAACCTACGAACAACAGTTCGTTTGTAGATGTACACTTGTATTTGGCCGCATCGTTAAAGAAGTACAAGAACTATTGTATAACAGAAAAATATAGGTGCAAATTGATTCACTGTTCAATCTTTCTCAAACACTAATGTTACATTTAAATTGTAAAAAAATATGAAACATATATGTATAGGGCTGCTTGCAAACCAAACAAGTATTCAGTTACATATATGGATTCCTAAGCGTACGCACCTCTTATTATAATCGCATAGCTAGATTGAAGTCAAGAGGTTAATGCTATAATGGCTAAAGATAAGCAGCTAAGAATAGGAAGCTTAGATAGTACGGACGTAACACCTTTAAGCAATCTTAAGTACGTTCCGTGGAAGTGAATTAGTATACGAAAGAGTACAGGTACCAAGTAACACAGCCAGCAAGAATATTTGTGTTTGTACTCACGATACGGGAAAAAAACTTATCGTTGTTTAGGTAAACAGTAAAACGTACACCTACCTATAATATGTATTATGAAATTATGATTTGTCATTAGAGTGAAGGTTACATTATTAAATTAATAAACCCATACCTGAAATTAATCATAACATAATTTACGATGGAAGGTAAAATATTTGCTCCGAATTCTGGAAATTAATTTATTTTATAGGAGTTCCCATGAAATAAATTAGTTTACTTAATGTTCCATTGTAGCCATTCTAGTCTCCAAACTGAGTAGTAAAATTCAATATTTAATCCATATTCAGTCAGTGCAATTAAAATTACACTCATTATAAAATATTTGTTCGTAGAAAATTGAAGAAGTAAATTTCTCATATCGAGAATTTCAATTATGCGTCAAAGAGGGAAACTTGTTCCGATAGACTTGGTCCTTCATGGAGTTTCGTCCCAAATTGTTGATCAACTCGGGACCGAAATATGTATTCTACAGTTCAATAGCTCTAACGTTTCATTAAATTTTAACGGATATTGTACAAAGTCATTGAGATGTTATCTATCAATTTCTGCTTCTTTCTAACTGGTATTCTGAAATCTGATCATTTCATTTTATAATACATACGTGACTTCAAATTTTCTTACAAGAGCATCTAGTAATAAATGTGTTTCTTTTATACCAATTTTGATCGTCAGTACTAAACAGTATTGGTAGGTGATCTGCACGGTGTGCTATCTTTTAGCATAATATACCTATCTGTTATATCATATCAATTTATTTATAAACCTTTACATGTTATCATTTTTATCCCAGACATTTCTTCGGGTTAGTTAACCATTTATATCAATCTAAAAACATTTGTATTCTCACAAAAATCGATAAAGACTTCTCTGCAGTTGTCTTCATAAATAAACAAGAAACAGAAGATCAAATGAAACAGTTGTTTACAAAAAGAAAAACATCTGGAAAAGAGCCGCAAAAACAGGATATCATAAAAGGTGGGCGTTAAACAATAAAGGGAAACTTACTCAGAACATTTTTCACAGATCTCCTCGTGTACTTCCAAAGGAAATGGAAAAACTGAACGAAACGTTCGCACAGCGTGACCCCGGCCGTCGGAGCCGGCTCACTGTCTGAGAACCTAACCCTTTTCTTGCCACGTTTACCCTTACTCGTTTTACTCGACTTTTTATTCTTCACTAAGCTTGATTTCATTATTTTCACCTCACTTGGAACCACAACACTAGCAGCGACGTTTGTTTGTTCGTGCTTTTTGCTACCACGTCCTATATTGGCTACATTTTTAGGTATTTGGGTTACGACGTTTACAGGTCTCACGCTGACTCCGCCACTCCGCTTCCACTCTTTCAACTCCGTACTTTTATTTTTATGGAGCGCGACAAATATCATGTACAATGTGTTTTGTTTACGCGACACACAATGTGATACTGAGAGTTCTTATGGTTATGACGCGTATGATTTGAACGACTCGTCTACGCGACACTTGGCTTAGTTTCAATTCGCGACTATGAAACCATTAGAATATCCACCAAACCCGAAATATATTCACTGCACATCAATGAAGGATTAAACAAATTGATTCATTTTAAAGCAATTTACGAGACAAACATGTAAATGATATCATGGAGTTCAGTGACGTTTCTTTGAATGATAATTTCTTCGCTAGTTAAGATTAAAAACGAAACGGTTAGTGTGTTTGGTTCTTTGCCAGTCGACAATTTCGATACGTTCCAATTATGTGTCAGTCTGTATTGTCATGCAACATATTTAATTAGGTGTGGACGAAAATAGCCGTGCATTTGCATTAACTAGTTTGAACACAGCACCTGTCAATCGCTTCAGGGCAGTGACAGAAAACTAGATCTATTAGTCTAGTACCTAATGCTGTTTATATGTACGCGAAACCAAATGCATCTGAATATTGAAACTGTTCGACGTCAATGTACCTAATTGATCTGTTAACGGATTGGCAAATATTTGGAAAAGCGTGGCTTGGTGTCGTAATTGATGATTACACATTATGACCATGCATGAAAGTTTGTGTAATTAGGTCGCATCCGACGTATACGGAGCACGATGCAATAATACAATACTCGGCGAATATTTGGCAGACATACAAACAATTAATAATACCGTCTTTGTTATGATTTCGAAGGGTAAACTCGTCACGTCAGCAAAGGATTGCTTTACACACATTTTGATCGCTCCCCGATATTGGGCGTTTATCTGATGACTAATGAAAAAAATACGAATGGAATACTGTAATGAGGCTTCGCGATAAAAATTCAATTAAACAAGAGTGCTTTGAAAGGGAATACCGATAAATTGACAGAATTGATGAAAAAAATTACTAATGTTAAAATAACTTTTATTCTTGTGAAGACTTGAGAGTTGCTATGAAGCCATTTTTTCATCGAAATTGTTCGCCAATGGAAAGGGAATGACAAAGAATTCGTAAATGAACGAGTTGAATACTTTAGAGAGCTTTCTCGTGAAAATTAACTGATTCTTAACGACCTGTTTCTAATATCTTCTAACCTTAGGGTGAAACTTTCAACCCTTCTCAACCATTATATTGAAACCATTACTTAAAACAAATATCTTTTTTATTTTTGTATTCAGATTGGAGCATTTTGTTCACATAAAATTGGTCTGATTATGAAAGACCGAATACTAATTAAGTATTATTGTTATTCGTTTTCTTAACGAGTCTTGTCGTTTTCAGTGGAAAATATTTTGAAAGTTGAACAGTATTTCAGGTTGTGTGCTAAATTCAGAGCATCGCACGAAGTTTACTGCACCAGATTAACGGTTTATCTTCTCGCGTGAGTTGTGAAAACTGACATCAATTAGCAATCCCGGGCAACAGCCCAGATGTAAATAATTAAAATATTATTGCATGAATGTAAAATATTATTGCAAACAAATTCAACAGAATTTGTTTGCAATAATATTTTACATTTTAGCTTACAGATCACCCAGGTCTATCATTTTATTTATCATTATTAAACCCTTGACTGTCCTACTGCTGGGCACAGGTCTTCCTTAGGGTAAGAGGGGTTAGTTCACAATCCATAACACAAGCCTAGTGCAGTTGGGCAGATGTCGCTTGCCTTCGATAAAATCTCTCAAGCATGCATTTTTGAACTTTTTGTTAATTTACGAAATTATATGACTTATCTTGCATATCCGATGGATACCTACATCGTATTTTATATCTATTCTAAGTCGGTATTTAGTGGGATGCATATATGTCTAAAAAATATCTATGTAATACAACTTTCTAGTATCCGTCGCACGTATCGTTGCTTAGCTCAGAGCTATTATAGCACTGTGTAAAAAGGTCCGAAGATAAATATTTTTTTAATACTTTTGATAATAAGCGTGATAAGTTGTTCGGTAATTGAGTTTTACGTGCGGAGAAGTTTTGTATAATTAATTAGCTTTTTTGGTAAAAATTAATCCAAATGAAATTAGCTTTGTAGTAAAAAGAATTAATTCTGTGTAGAGATTTTCAATGTAAATTAGTCGACAATGACAATAATGTTAGCGTTCAGTAGTAATTTATCACTGAGCGAAACTTAGGCAAAGTTATCCAAGGCGCCTATAATAAAGTTCTCAAATTATGCCTATAATAAAGTTCTCTACTTGTCTTTGAAAGAGCACAGTGAATGCTGTTTACCTTTTCTTATTACCTTCTAAAAGTAAATTGTTAGAAAACCTTATATATTTTAACAATAATTATAGTTACTATAAGTAAGTAATAAACTACATTCGCGGTGCCCTGTGTTATTCATGGAGGTGTAAGACTTAATTATTTTAATAACATATTTATCACATAATTGAAATTAAGGTTTTGACTTTGTATGTAGCATAGTGTATTTTAAATACAGAAATTAATTAGCATATAATTTTAGTAGTATAAGAAATATGTAAATAATCCAGAGATAAAAGAAAATGATGCCACAATTGGCACAGTGGTCGAGATCGAGTGGTTGCCGGTTCGATGCTCGTATGTAATAAAATATATAGTATGTATTTAATTGGTGTCAAATGGGAAGGAATCAGTATAAGATAACCTGTTTGCCTGAGAAATGTTCTCGGTAGGGTGTAAAGTCTCCCAACCCGTTTTAGAATGTTAAATAATGTGCTATTTTAGAAAATAAATACAATCTTATAAGAATGAAAAGAAAATATTGACGCTTCGTTCGAGTACATCGTATAAAATACAATCATAAATTTAAGAAACATTCGCTTCATTGTTCACTTTGAGCTGTGCTACATCTACTCCACTGGTATATTGCAATAATTCTTCTGATTATATTATTTATCGATTTACGATCATGTTTTGGCTTATGCTCCACGGGTCGCGGGTTTTGCAGGGTCTGGATGTTTGTTCATTGAGATTTGTGTTCGTGAATATATCCACAATAAATGTAAGACAAAATCTTACCGTGGTTATATATCAATTTCTACTTGTCTTGTCTTCAAACTTTATTTAATTAGAGGTTTTAATGTGTAAGGTATTGTGGTGTGATAATATATTTTGATGTCACAATATATATTTTTTTTTATACACAAGGGTGGCAGGCAACCTTACGAATCGCCTGATAGTAAGGGGCTAGCATAGTCTATACTACTACGACTACCGGCCGTACGCCCAAAGTGGCAGCGGTAGACGCATTGCAACGGAATATAGGAGAAAATAATTCTATTATGTCAGTGACTATTTTAATGAACTGCACAATCAATTTAATTTACAGTATAAATCACTACTGCACCAATACCACTCTACAACGCAACGTGTGGCATAACTCTTATTCTCGGTTACAAATTTATCGCGTAAACATAAATATCACACGAACAAGAAAGAATTTTTATAGCCGATACAGGAACATTCAGAGTTGTCACCGAAAAATCGACCAATAAAATTAATTTTACTCGATAGTATTCGATGCTTTATACCTTTTATTGGTACTGTTAAATATTATATAATATTTACTCTTTGCTTATTACTCGGCATTGTTTTATTCCCATACACAACTGTAATTGATTTAACGGTACGACTGTTATAATTGAAGAGTGAGTGATCGGATACTGCACTATAGTTTGTAATTCATAGTTAATTCAACCATTCAGTTATAACACCTATCGATCGCTCTCGAATCGATTACAATAATTTATGTAATTTTTATGTATAATATTCTTAGTTAAATCTGTAGGCATGCATTTCCGTCTCTTTTTGTTGATTTCTTGCTCCAAAAGTATTCATCAAATTTTTGTTCCTTCGTAGGAAGTATTTAGATTAAAATTAAAAACTCTACGCGTATAAACCATATCTTGAGAAATATGAACGAATATCTTATTCAATTTAGTACTGAAGTTAATATTTTTTTACAGAAATCCATTTCTTGGCACAAAAATAAATAAAACCAAAAATGTTCATCCCAATATTGGAAGCTTTATGAATTTAATGTGCAAAAATGATTTGATCAAACGCAATCTTTTAAGGGGAATTCAATATACTAAAATTGATTCAGCGCTTCTCGAGTATGAATCTAGTAATAACTTAGGTCACTAGCAAAGAAACCTATATAACGGGTGCTGGCTTGGAAGCATCTTTTCTGACCTTTTGCAACATAAGAATAAAATTACGAGTGCTCGGCGTTGACAGTTATAGTAGACTAACAATATTTATTATATTTATGGCAAATATTTAAGAAGTAACACACATATAATATTTGACAGTACAATTTCCAGTTTGTTATATTGAGTTCTTATACACTTACGCGAATATTAGACATTGAAATAAAACTAATTTTAACGGATTTTATCGCGGTATATTGATATTATTTTTGTCGTGTGTCCATTATTATCTGACTTTTCTATTATTATTATTTCTGTATTAATTAATAGTTAGCATTTAGGAAGTTGTTATTTTAAGGCCGGTAATAAACAGTAACTCCTAACGTATATGTTTTTTTTATTCATATAATATATTTTTTTCACTATTGTACTTACCTTATTTTCATTAACACAAAAACCTATGCTTTTGAGCCAGTCAAAGCGAGTTTTTGTATGGTTACTGTATCGTTACGTATTGTTATTAATTATATAGCCAATAACATTGAAAATTACGAGCCAGTGAGGCCTGCCGAGATTACTATTCGACCTTCCGTTTTTACGGTTATGAGGGGGCAATGTACACTGATGAAAGCTTACGCTTGTATAATATAATGTTTATTTATTTTAATATAATACGTAGGTGTTTGGTAAGCCTGATTTACGGTAACATAACATACGGCTATATTAGGCAGAGAATTACTGATAGTTCACTTTCTGTTTGCCGTCACTTTAAGTTCCATGTAATATACGGCTAGCATATTAGGACTACCGGGCACAAATCGAAATTGAACTGCTACGAAGATTAATAAATACAATAAACTTCCTCGACCTGGACATATAACGTGATTCTTATGAAGTTTATTTGAACAAAAAGTTTGTAGTTCTCGCGTGCAATGTTCAGTAACTTTGTTCAACATTGTGTATACAGCGTAATATAATAAAAGGTAAAGTAGGTAAGTCGAAGTAAGACGCCGACGTATGTTCGGTCGACGTACCGCAATAACGCATTACGGCCACACGGATCTATAACATTTATTGGCCTCAACACGGGTCGTTCAGTGTGTGCTCACCCTGCGCCGCTATTTCACAGTCCATGTAACAGGTGGCGACACCGTCGTTTTTACAACCTGGCCATATAAAAAAAATATGTTCATGATTTAGAGCTACAATGTAGTCACTATGACTCGTCATTGATAATCCATTCCTATATGATGAATTTCATGGTTTCTTATTGTTGTTGAACAATGTTTTATTATTTATTAAAATAGTACTTAATTAGATTTCTTTTTTAAAACGATATATTATAACCCTCATCGTATATCCATAATATTTTTATATATTGTGTATCTATTGGTGGTCTCGAAGCTCCTAAGTGCATGAAGGGATTTTTATTCAGGTTGAAAAGTAACAAGTCACCTTTCGTGAGCGTGCTTAAGTATGATTATAAAAAATGGCCTCAGTAGCTCAGTGGGGTGTTCCAATATATTGTTTAGTTGGTATACATACAAAATCTATTTTTTTAATAACAATTTGCAAAATGCCAAAACGGTTTGCAAAATTGTATTAAAAACATTTAAGTAGACGTAGATCTTTCATATAAAAGTTGGTGGTGTGCAGTCGTTCTCCCGATTGTATATGGCAACATATTTTATCGAGTTTATTTCGTACAAAAACGTATTTACCCGCTTATTGCGCTGTGTATCATAAAGGGCGGGTTTACCGATAACAAGGGATCCAATCCTGGTAAGTAACGATTGCCATATCTTACCAAAAATATATACTTTGTATTGGTAGAAGGTTGTTTTGATATTCGTTTTGATTTCAACCACGAAATTCTCGTACGTCTTATTTATCGGTCTTAGGCGCGTATTGCTCAACAAACACACACTAGATAAATATAGCAGTCACTAAGTACTCGAAATTCAACCGTAAATAAATTTATAGTAAAAGTTTATTTAACTTTCCTTTACAGATTATTACATTTGCTCATTAAATAATAAACCTGTACTCCAAGAAATTATCTGCAAATGGTATTGTAATATTTTATAGTACCTACGGCGAAAAGAGGAGAGTTGGGTTCAAAATGATATTTATTATGAGGTTGAAACCCGAGCGGGAAATTTATTACGTGAACATAATCCCACGTGTTAAATGTCCCGAGAAGGTAGATAGCACTTCTCAAGTCGCATATAAACTAATATGTTGAATGTTTGGGAGTTGTGAACAACTTGGAATAGTAGGCATTTTGATCTGTCAAAGAGTTGAGGGCCTCCTCCAAGGATATTTAATTGATATAATTTAACCATTGACTAATATTAGAACTGTGCAAAAAATTGGTCAGTCAATAAATTATAAAAAAGTTAATTCAAAGATGTGATGTAAATGGTATGACCGTGTTAAGTAAAATTTAAAGTATCATTTATAATGAAATAGAACGGCAAAATATGATATTCGGTTCTATATCAGATTACTTTTTGAATATACCTCAGGGACCGTCCGGATACTCCTTCAAAGGGTTTTTGAAGGGGTTTTTTTAAGCGCTTCAAAAATAAACCCCGTGATACGTGTTACACCGTCGAACGGGTTTAATTTAAGCGCTTCCGAACAGGTAACCCTTTCAAAACCCTGTAACACTGTAACAGGGTAACCCATTCCAACCGACAACATTGTAATATGCACCCTTTGCGAATCGACATTAGTTTGAAAATTGCATAACTTCAACCTCAAATCTTACCTCCCGGCCGGCGGCGGCGGCGGCCCCTTTGATGCGAATATCGAGCGGTTGGTAAACATGAACGAATATTATAGGTATTGAAGTCTTATACTTACGAAAATATTAGAAATCGAAATTATAATAATTGTCTAAATTATTTTACAGTTCAATATTACTTGTCGCATATGTTACATACATTACGTGTTTAATATGAATTATTAGATTTGAATATGAATTTTATTAATAGTTCTGATTCAGTAAAATAAAAAATTATTTTTAATAATAGTGCAATGGTACATATTATATTATATTATATATTATTTCATTTATACATTAAGTTGCAACCTAACCTAATTACTATAATTATAGAATAAATATAATTACTCACGTAATTATATTTATTACCAACGTCTGCCCTGTAATTTATGTCTTTTGTCCCACAATTCCCACAAAGGTGCTTAAGCAAATACCAATGCTATCAATACTTCGCAATCCATATCCATTTTCACGAGGATAGAAGACACATTATTATATTGCACTGGCAAATGCTTAAACCCCTATAGATCGTTGCAAGTTTCAACCTTGCGCTCGTTCATAAAGATGAACGAGCGCGTTATATTACATAGGGCTATAGTACCCGTACAAACACCCGTAAACAGCATCAAACTAAGATAGAAAATAAAGAAGAAACAATAATAAAGCGTAATAGAAAAGAAAATCCAATGCTTACAGTTTTTTATTCGAACGAGAGTCCGGACCAGCGCGAAAATACATAGTAGATAAACAATAGGCAATCGAAATCTGCCCACGTTTATATTTCTACCTAACTCTTAAACTTCAATGATATTTACATCAGGTCAATCTAATACCCTGAAAGAATACGACTATTGGTCAATATGCTATGTATAATTTCGAAATAATTTTCCTTCAACTCTTATCCGTTGAGGAGTTGTACCTTCCATCATCAGATCATTCATATGAGATGGTTTTTTTTCAGACGCAAATACTTAAAAAGCTTTGGAGAATACATGTAAAACAAAATAAGTGCCTTTAAAATTTGAGGGTTGTCCTCGATTTCCCTGGGATTCCATCATGAGTTCCTGATGTGGTCACAATGGGTGTATCTGTACAGGTTAATCTTTTAAACAACGATAAACAAAGATATAATTTTGCAAATCGGTACCTATCTATATAAAAAAAAATATTCCGATGAATTGAGAACCTCCTCCTTTTTAAAGTCGGTTAAAAATAGTAAGGCGTCAAGGCAATGACGCACCGCTCGAGTGCAAGTACCCCTACCTAGTTACATGCAGCTCAGGCGCGTTAGGTAACCCCGGGTAACACGAATAAAAGCTTTTCGTGAAGGTAACCCCTTGATAGGCTTAAGTCGTTGAAGGGGTTACCCCTTCAAGTGGTTACCACAATGAAGGTGTTAACCCTTTCGCTGAGTTTTAGGGAGGTAACCCGATCAAAAGGTAACCCTGCGATATGGGTTACCCTATGTACGGGTTACCCTGTCAATAGGCTTAACACTTAAGCGGTGTTGTACGGTCCCTGATATACCTAATTTTCATTTAGTTTGTATTTTATAATATCAATTATACAGGAATTATTTGGATTGGCTTTAAAAACAAAATATTCAAGTGTGCAATGCATGGTCTATAACAATACTATTGCGGAAAATTTTGGTCACAATGAGGAAATGGAACGTAATAGCTTTTTAAACTTATCTCTGCTCCAATGTTCAGTTGAAGCCGTGAAGCGATCAACATCAAAGACGCAAACAATTCTTACGTTAATGTTTGGCTCGACCTTACAAATATTCATCCAAGTGTAAAGTTGAAAATTCATTTGGAGCATTGCGACTAAATGCTCGGCTTTGTTTCCTCTTGCGTAACGAATAACTTTTGTTCGGAGGCAGTTACCTACAACGGAGACGCCTGAGTTTTATAAACAGCTCGCGAAGTTACTAAGGCTCCCCGAATATGCTTACTTGATTCTTATAGCTCCAGATTTCAGTAAGTTAGGATAGAAGCGAAGTTCTACACAAGTTCGTGAAAGACTTAAGTATTAACATAATAAAATAACTAATTTAAAAGGGAGTTTGTTCTCTACACTGTTAGCTACATAATTATAGTATAATTTCATTAGTTTAACCTATGAGTTTGCTTTCGATGTAGAAACTTCATGAAGTGTGTCGTATACGAACACAGTAACTTATACTTAAGCTTATTTGCTTGTTATATGAATTTATGGAAGAGAGGGTTAAAATTATGCACGGAAGTTTGAGGTGTAGGTACATAAATAGGAATGAGCGATCGGTTGATGTTGTTAGAAGTTAGTACGAAAATCATACCTAATGCAAACTTGACGCCAGTCCACGCTGTGCGGACATAGTGGAAGAGGCGGCGATATAGCGGGCGGTGGCGGCGGCGGCGTAGCACTGGCGCCTCCGCGTCGGGCGCGGGCGAGGGCGCGGGATCGTCCGCCCCGCCCGCACCGCGACCCTCCACCGACGACGCCGTGGCGTTCCACACCCAGCTTTACTCAAAACGCTCCCGCTCCACTAATGAAACCGCACCCTTACACACACAATCCGGACACCCACATGCATTTCACTTTTCACTGTACACTGTTAGTGTTTCACTTGCGTATTAGTATGTTAGGGTCGATAAAATTCCATTAAGTTCAACATAAGGATATAGGATTAGAAGCACTAATGTTTTGGCCACAACTTTGAAGGATAACTTTCAAGTGAATATTAGACCGCTTTAATGATTCAGAAGGCAGCTGTAACAAGCGGTCGAATGTTAAGTATCTCTTAAACTCGCCTTTAATATTTACGTCCGTTTCAATCTTCAAAGTTTGGAAAATTAGTTTGGAATTTCATCGACTATTTAGCACAACGGGGGGTCAATTAAAAGTAATTAGCGTAGCAGTTTTTACTTTCTTTCCTTTGTTCCAATAAACGGCAAGCGTTAGAGAAGCCGGGAATCTGTGAACAAAGAAAGGACGTTTGTTAGTATTGTTAGTGGCCGCTGACGGTTGAATTAGTCCTTGTTAGTAAAGCGCTCGGTCCGTCTGTTGGTGTTTCATTATTTATATTTTCACCGACTTCGGGCGCCAATAAGGAAATCGAAGAAAAATCGCAAATCTCGACCGTATTTACATTTATCGCGCTGTTTTTGTGAAGCCGAAGTCATTCTGTATTGAAGGCTCATGTATCGATTTTATGGATCTCTTTGTGTTACCCCTAATCCACTCTTTTTTCGAAAGCCTTTTATAGCACTTGCTTTCGGGTAAGTTAAATGAAATCAACTTTTGTTGATTGTTTGTAAGATAACAGTTTATACACAATAAAGATGAGGATTACTGCTGTTGTTGTTTTAATTTCGAGGGAGCTTTATCACTTACCTACACCTAACATTAGGTGTCTACAACCTCCTGTGGAACATCGGTTACGACTGGGTTTTGCGCGGTGCGCTCCTCCCCGGCGTTAGCGTGACTTGTTATGCCGACGACACGCTGGTCACAGCGAGGGGAGAGACGCACCGGCAGGCGGCCATTCTGGCCACAGCGGGGGTTGCGCAGGTCGTTAGAAGGATCCGGCAGTTGGGTCTCGAGGTGGCCCTATCCAAGTCCGAGGCCCTGTTTTTCCATGGGCCCCGGAATGGACCACTTCCGGGATCCCATATTGTGGTAGGGGGCGTCCGCATCGGCGTCGAGTCGACGATGAAGTATCTCGGACTCGTGCTCGATGGCCGGTGGGACTTCGGACACCACTTCCGAAGGTTGGGCCCCAAATTAATGGGCACCGCGTCAGCTCTGTCGCGAGTGTTGCCCAATTTAGGCGGGCCCAATGCCTCTTGCCGGAGGCTGTATATGGGGATCGTGCGGTCCATGGCGCTCTACGGAGCGCCAATATGGGGAGGAAACCTGGCGGCCCGTAACGCCGTGTTGATGCGCCACGGCGCCCTCAGCTTCCGGCTGACGCAGGTCTTGTCTGGGCATGGGTGCTTCAGCAAGTACCTGTGTCGCAGAGGCCGGGAGCCATCGCCCGGATGTCACCACTGTGTGGGCTGCCCTGAGGACACGGCGCAGCACACGCTCCAGGCTTGCCCGGCCTGGGCAGAGCAGCGCCGTGAACTCGTAGCGGCAGTCGGCGGTGACCTCGCGATTCTATCCATGGTCGGGAGCGAGAGCGCGTGGGATGCCGCCGCCTCTTACTGCGAGCAAGTAATGCGCGCGAAAGAGGCGGCGGAAAGGGAGCGAGAAATCACAACCTCTCTCCCGATCCGCAGTAGACGCACCGGGCGCCGGAGGGCGCAAACAGACCTCCGGCCTCCATGAGCTGTGGCCAGCGGGTGGGCGCGAGTAGTATATTATTGGGCATTCTACCCCACCTGCCGTTCCGGCTTCGCCTCCACTTCGGTGGGATAGAATGCCCAATAATATACGATCGAATCTCGTCCGCTTCGACATTACGTACCTGTTTATTTCGTTCACTGTCACTGTCTGTACGTCACATCACTTCGTTGAATCACAATGATAATTCATTATTTACTTGTTCAAACGAGACGGAATGCCTAACGGCGTACAATTACACAATAAAAAGATTACCGACGAATAAGCGCGAATCGTTCATCGCAACGTGATATAGACCGTTGAAAACTTATAATAACATATTGATAAACACAATATAACTGCCTCGTTAGTCCAGCGGTCCTAAGCGCGACTGCAACGCTAGAGGTCCTGGGTTCGATTCCTAGGTCGAGGAAAGTGTTATTGAGTTTTTCTGTGAATTACTCAGTATCAATCAGCTCGGAGTTTGGAATTGTGATAAAAAAAATTGTGATGTGTTTTAATTTGTGATGTGTTACGTTGTGATGTAAATTTAGATACTACGATCGAGTTTGCGTTAACATTTAACGCGAACGAACAACAGTACCAACTATCAAAGTTGTAACCAGACTAGAGACGAAATTCATCGCTCTAGCGGGAATCGAACCCGCAACCTTTGACACGAAAATCTGATACACAAACCTTCGCGCCAAATCTGGTCGTCGTAATAGCTATGAAATAAAACAACATAATGTTATCATGAAATCATCATTATATTTTGAAGTTAAATAACATTATACTTAAATAAACTGTAATGTATAATATTAAGTAGTAAATATAGGTTGTTCATCAAACAACGTATCAGCTGACCGCATGAAGTCTTGAAGTTTGCGCCACTGAACAGAATCCTCATTCGTTTGGAACTTGACTCGTACTAGTGCCTTTTTCCACAGCTCCATGGACTCGGTATCTCGCGCATCACTCGTCCTGTATATTTTAAAATCAACATAGTAGTTGCCAGATGTAGCATTTGATCGCCGTTCGTTACCATTAGCAACTCGATTCACGAAGAACGAAGACAGAACAGGATAACCTGTTGTGGATTCGCCGCGCTCACGACTTAGACCGAAGATGTCCAGAGTCTTAGATTTTTTGCTAGAACAAAAGAATAAACATCGTACCATCACACAACCATATAAAACAATACTTCAACCTACATGTTTTCCTGTTTCTTTAATAAATAACCATCACATAAATAAACAAAATTATATGTATTCAGTTTAAGAACTTCTTAATATATTTATTACATAGGCAGCCAAACCAGCTACATGTACGTAATGTATAAAAGATTGTAATATAACTTTATATGTATACACTGTGAATGTTGAATGAAACCAAGATAGAGCGATATCGCATTCCTTGAAACACTGGACATTGAAATCATTATAGCTGTTAACGTGAACGCATGATTAAAAAAAAATATTATTTATAAGTATAGCTCGTATGTCGTAGGTTATATTCACTTGAGTAAATTTATGAAGATTAAATAAGTACCTTGTAGTGGTAGGTGATTTTTTCAATGCTTTGCGCTTTCCAGTTACTGATTGACTGCGATTAGATTTATCTTCATGCACCTTCGACGACTCTTGGTAAACTTCACTTTCAGACTCGGACCTAAAAAAACAATTATGTAAGATTAACGGTTAAATTAAACAGATTAAATTTTATTGACAGTGAGATAAGTTCGTGATCATAATGGACATATTAGTTGCAGAAAGTAATGAAATCTAATAATTTTAAAATAAAGAAATAAGGAATTTAAGTATGTATAAACAATCTAAAGAAAGTAGCGTAAGTACTCAATTTATTGGGAGGTTTAAAGTAGAATTAAAGTAAAATTAAAGAATATTTTATAAGTCAGTAAATAACCTGAAAGCAGAATAATTAAGTTAATGTTCATACTTACATTTTATTAAGCTATTTGAATCGCTTCTCTGGGCTATGGCGTTGTGGAAACCGCTCTGAACTGCAGACTGTAGACTCTAGTCTGTATTACTACTAACACTACTATCACTGTATACTGGTCTTGATGATGAACCAACTCTTGTAGACGCGAACTCGAATTTGTTAAATGTTTATGAAAAGTATAGCTTTTATACTAATCGTTCAAAATTAATTAACTAAGAATTTTATCACAAAAGCATAGAAGTAATGATGCACATAGGACTTTCTGGTAAATTGCTTGTCTAAAAATAAAATGTTGCATTTTTATAATGTCGATGTAGCTAAATTACTTAGGGCTGACACACTTACATTAAGTTGATTCATTAATAATAAAAGTATAATATAAGTAAGTACTTAATTTGTACACATGCACAGGCACACCTATACACAATTATTTAACTTTCCTACTTTAACCACAAATCTAATTACAGTATAGTTATGTTTGATAAGTCAAATAAATAATCTGTGTTTTTATGTGATATGGCAGAAAAATATATTTAATAAAACTGTCTCATAAGTGGTTAAGTGCAACTGCAATGGTTTGATTCCTTTGTGGTTTAGTGTTATTGAGTTTTTGTATAAAATTCTCAGTAGCTACTCAGAGTTAACATAACAGCTAAGTATTGTAGGTGTACATCCCTACTGATTTACTGACTGTGCTATAAAAAATGATGATATGAATTTGGAACGGAAGACACGTGTAAGCGATGACGATATTAATTGAAATATAATATTTAATTTATTTGATTAGTAATCGAACACCTTTACTTGAATTACGTATTATTTGTTATAATGAATAATACATAATTCAAGTAAATGTGTTCGTAAAACTTAATCATATACTATTAAATTAGTAAAAATCGAAGATAGTTATTTTATATATCGCATTATTCTGTATAAGTAGTATTCTGTAGAACAGAATACATGAGTAAATAAATATACGACATCTCGATATTGTTCTTTGAAAATAGTAAGGTAATTATTAAACTATATTATTTAATTTTTTATTCCTATTTACTTACAAATAGCTTGTAGTGATAACCAGAGTATGTCCATACCATAATAAAATAAACCTTAGTTATGTTAATTAATTATTTTTTATTTTATTATTATTCTTTATCGTCAAGAAATTTTTAATATATAAATTTTAAATTTAATGTTTGTATTTTCAGAGTTATTTGATGCCTTACAACATCTTGGGGTAATGAGATTTATTGATAAACTGCTTCTGCGGAGCACGACATTTTGGAGATATAAATTTTATAATAGCTGATCAATATTGTGCATAAACTTGAAGGTACATATAATTATTATCAATATCTACTTAAGCCTAGTATTTTATTTGTTATTTATGCATATTTTCTAATGCCTTTGTATTATTTTCAGGATATATAAAGACTAACTACTTACTACGGCACTAAGATGACCTACGTGAAGATTTGATTAATATTTTTTTGTTTAACCTAGACTGAACAAAACGTACTGAGAGAAGCTGTGCTGGAAATAATCTTCTACTTCGCTTAATATTTAAGGTATATTTATATTGTTGTGTGCAACTTTAATCCGTTATTTTGATATACTGAAAATGCCTCATTGTTCGGTTTGCAATATACATATAGATAGACGTTCGTGGACTGGTCATTTACGAACTAATAAACATAAAAATAATAATGCTGTAACAATTAATGATAACGTTCAAATCCTTAACTCTGCGTTTAAAGGGCGTATTGTTAGTTACCGTATTATTGCGTCTAACAGCGAAGCAGTAAATTTGCCCGAATTATTTTTCAATGATATTCATGATCAAGTGAAATGTTTAATTGATGATTCTCTCAAAAAATATACAGCGTTAAAAATTAATTTTGAACTTTTTTCTTTATTCTTAATGTACAAAAATGATGTACAAGAGTTAAAATCTTTTGCGACAAAAAACTTTGCTATACATTTTAATTACGAGTTTGAAACTCTTTATAATACAATTACTACTACGTTATTGAAAAAAATTGAAGAGTTTCAGGAGAGAGACAGTGGATGGACGTTTCTTAGTAATTCCCATTTAGAAATTAATATCAATAAATATCAACCACTCAGCGGCTCTTTTTATATAGATTTACCTAAATTTATAAAAACCAAAAAAGCTTGCTTGAATATCAAAAACAAGGATGATTATTGTTTTTTGTGGTGCATAGTGGCCGCCTTATATCCTACAACTCGTCATCCTGAACGAGTAACATCTTATCCACATTTTCGAGACGTTTTAAATGTTAAAGGTGTTTCATTTCCAATATCGTTTTCGGATATCTCTGTTTTTGAAAAAAATAACCCATTTTTAAATATATATGTGTATGGTTTAAAAAATAACAGGGTAATAATTGGCCCCCTTTACAAACCTGAATTAGTTAAGAGGGGTACAACAATGAAGAGCATTCACTTACTGTTCCTAGAAAATCATAAATCATCTCATTATTGTCTTATAAAAGATTTGCCACGTCTTGTTAAAAATCAGATAACAAAACATCATAGCAAATTATATTTCTGTGAAAGTTGTTTATTGTTCTTTCCTACCCTTGAACAGATTGATAAACATTTGTGTGGAGGGATCGTTACTGTTTTACCAGAAAAGGGGAGTGTGATTAAATTTAAAAATTATGATAGAAAAGAAAATGTTCCCTTTGCTATCTATGCCGATTTCGAAACATTGTTAAATCCAATTTCCGTTCTTGAATCTGACACCGCTACTACGTCATGTTTACAACAACACGTACCTGCGGCATTCGCTTACAACATTGTTTCTTCATTAAATTATACTTTTGACGATAGTTTTAAAAGTTATCGCGGTATAGATTGTGTTTCAAAATTTATCGATTTTCTTACATCTGATGTCAAAAAAATTTATAAAATTTTAAATCAAAATCATGTAATGATATTTACAGAAAAAAATGCGTCTGATTATAAAGAAGCTTCTATCTGTCATATATGTGAAAACCTCTTATGGACAAATAAAGTTAGAGACCACTGTCATATAACCGGTAAATACCGTGGAGCCGCCCATAGACATTGTAACCTACAATTTAAAATACCTAAATTTATACCTATATTTTTTCACAATTTATCAGGGTACGATTGTCATTTATTCATAAAGAAATTAGGCGAAATGCCAGGTAAATTGAATATTATACCCAAAACCAAAGAAAAATATATTTCTTTTTCTAAATTCCTGCAGGTCACCGATAATGATTATGTACAACTCCGGTTCTTGGATTCATTTCATTTTTTAGGAGCTAGTTTAGACAAACTTGCTAAAACCATACCAATTGAGGATTTTATAAGTTTACGATGTCACTTTCCCGAAAATAATCGATTCAAATTACTTGCACGAAAAGGTGTATACCCTTATGATTATATGACTAGTTGGAAATGTTATGAAGAAACAATGTTACCGGCTAAACGGTATTTTTTTAGTTGTTTAACGAATGAGGAGATTTCAGATAAAGATTATAAACATGCTAATTTAGTGTGGAATGAGTTTAATATACAAAATTTAGGTGAATATACTGATTTGTATTTGAAAACCGATGTTCTTTTATTGACTGATATATTTCAAAATTTTCGTAAAACCTGTAAACAGCATTACAAACTTGACCCAGCGTTTTACATAACCGCGCCTAGTTTATCTTTTGATGCGATGTTAATGAAAACAGGTGTTCAGCTTGAACTTGTTTCTGACTTAGCTATCGTACGAATGATTCAAGATGGTATTAGAGGTGGATTGTGTATGTGCTCTCATCGCTATTCGAAGGCTAACAATAAATATATGAAAGATTGTGATGTAACAAAACCGCAGTGTTTTATAGCTTATTTAGACTGCAATAATCTTTATGGTTACAGTATGTGTCAACATTTACCTTATTCCGGATTTAGATTTTTAAATCAAAATGAAATAGATAAATTAAATGTGGAAAGTATTACAGATCATTCAGAGTGGGGTTACATATTAGAAGTAGATTTATTGTACCCTGAATATTTACACCAGGAGCATGATGACTTACCTTTTTGTCCTGAAAAATGCATACCACCTGGAGGAAAGACGAAAAAACTTATTTCAAATTTGTATAATAAATACAATTACGTTATTCATTATATTCACTTAAAGAAGTGTTTGGAACATGGCCTTATCTTACGTAAAATCCATAGAGTCATTACATTCAGGCAAAGTGCATACTTGAAACAGTATATTGAATTAAATACTCAATTGCGACAAAAAGCAAAAAGTGTATTTGAACAAGATTTTTTCAAGTTATTAAATAACAGTGTTTTTGGGAAAACGCTCGAAAACACTGAAAATAGAGTAACTGTTCATTTAGTTAATCAGTGGAATGATAAAAATAATGTAACAAAAAAATCAAAATATGCAGAAAGGCTCATAGCAAACCCTTACTTTCATAGTGCAACAGTTTTATCCGAAAACTTAGTAGC
This sequence comes from Craniophora ligustri, assembly GCA_905163465.1. Classification (NCBI taxonomy): domain Eukaryota; kingdom Metazoa; phylum Arthropoda; class Insecta; order Lepidoptera; family Noctuidae; genus Craniophora; species Craniophora ligustri. The sequence goes on from LR990963.1 coordinate 4,255,786, forward strand.
AATCCAGATGAAACCAGATCGGTTAATTTTAGACAAACCGATTTATATTGGCTTCACTGTTTTAGAACTATCTAAATCACACATGTATAATTTCCATTATAATATAATCAAACCATTTTATAATGAGAGGGTAAAATTATGTTATACCGACACAGATTCGTTTGTTTACGAAATATATACCAACGATTTTTACTACGACTTAAAACACAAGTTTTTGGAATACCTTGATACCAGCAACTATAGCATTAAAAATGAGTTCATGATACCGCAAATAAACAAAAAAATACCAGGCCTTTTTAAAGATGAAATGGCTGGTAAAATTATAACTGATTTTGTTGGTTTGAGGTCGAAACTTTATTCAATAAAAACGGTGGATAAAATAATTAAAAAAGCTAAGGGGGTTAAAAGTAGCGTGGTACGTGATCTGAACATCACAGATTATGAGAATGTACTATTTAATAATGAGATTATTCGGAGAAAAAACATTTTATTTAAATCAATAAAGCATGAAATATTTACGCAAAGTGTTAATAAAATTGCGCTCTCTAATAATGACGATAAGCGGTTAATACGTCCAGGTAATATTGCAACCCGAGCATGGGGTAATTCATGTATTTTAAAGGGAACTTTAAATTGTTAAATGTTGTATAGATTATATATTGTTAGATTAAATTATGAGGTATGTAAATAATAAAAATACTTGTTTAATTTTTAAGATATTAATTATGATATAAAGGGTAAATAAATTTATTGATGAATCAAACTTATTTTTTTATTTCGTCCATTACGAATTCCACTGTAATTGTATATACATATGTAGATCCGTTGTTGTCGAACCCGCAACCGACGGTTCGGAAACCAGTCACTAAACAGACTGCACTATTATATTCTAAGCTAAAGTAATTTTCTGAATAGTGTCTTAAATGTGAGGTAATAAGATTGATTTCACATAAACAGAAATCCTAACCATAATTTATTACAATATAGTAATATGAGCTCAGTGTTGTAATACATTTAGCGAACATGTGCCAGTTCATTGCACTGTAAATATATAAAATGTAGGTAAAGCAAGCTTGCAGTTTTCAATGGAACATTCTAAATCGTGACTTATGTGTTCTGAATTGAAAGTACATATTTATAAAACAACAAATTATTATATCCAAAAATAATTGTGCCATAATGTTTCATTCATAAAATAGTTGTCGTAGTGAAGACATCTAATAAATTAATTCTTAAATAATTACATATTTTATTTTAATTTTTGTACCTGTTGTAACCTGTTTAAACTTGTTGTACAACACACAATGTCATCGGTAAGTGTTTTTATAAATACCTAGTTATTTTTAATATCAAAACAATACTTTTGACAGAATACTTATTAATATTTTTATGTTTTGTTTTAGATATCGGATTCGGAAATTGTGTTCAGTCAGTATGGACAAGGACATTGTGGTCAGTTTTCTGAGGTCTTCACTGAAGTTCCAGAGACCACGCATATCCAAAAAGAAAAGAAATCAAGGCACCGACGAGATAAACAAACACGTAATATTGTGAAACCAACAAAATCGTTTGTTATGAATAGGATTCAGAAGAGAGGCCTAAAACTCATAAAGATTTCGGTTATCGATCTGTGCAATAACCCTCAAACGAGTGATAGTGATAGTGACAGTGAAAATGTTATATTAAATGCGCAATATGTAGTGCAAGATGCGGTTGATGATGTAATGAACGAAACGGAGGCATTAGTTAAAAAAATTGCTAAGTCTTTAATAGGTTATGATTTTTGTTAGTTTTGTAATTATTTAACTGTTTATTTTTATATTAAATTAAATAAATGATTTGACCTTATAAATGTGTCTTTATTTATTTATTCACTATATTCCACATTGAAAATTTATCAAGTGTAGGGTAGGGTTATGAAATAAAATAAATTTCCTTGAATTAAATTCATTTATTTAATCTATCTTTTAGGTACACTAGTTACATACCTACATTATACCAACACTTTAATAAAATATTTCTACACTAAACAGTACAAAATTAAGACAGAATTTATTTATATGTCATGCAATTTGAGAATCTATGAACTTTGCACATCGTAGATTGATAGTAGTAGATTTGCGTTAAAATAAAATAACTAAGATATTTTTCTTACAATATTACTCAGTGGTTTGTACTCAATGATACAATCGTTCAATATAAGACAGTAGGCAGAAGTTAGATCAGGTATTTCATCATTACTTTCTAACTCTACACGCACATCGACTACTGGTCCTGATATGAGGTTGTCAATTTGTCTAGAACAGTCGATAACAAACAGAGGGGCGATCTCCTTAAAGTCCCTTGTGTTCAACAATGGTTCAGATCGGCGATCGTAATACGATTGTTGGAAACGTGCATACTGCTCGTATAACAATGCAAATTTATCATCAATGAAATCCACGTTTAGATTCTCATAGGGATAGTAAGTTGAATTGAGGTATACTTTGACATCTCGTAAAGTACAGTGATCAAATCTAGACATATCAGCAGCAGAATTATTTTTTTTATTTGTTTGTAGACCTATAATTACATATCTCGGTTTTTCAATCTGAGATGAAGTTTTAATAGACCAAGTATGTTTTGTAGTTCTAGGCAATAGCGGGTATTCATATAAATCCCAATTTCTAAAAACTAATTGCAGTGTTTTATCCTTTTCCAAAATCTTCAATAAGTTTATCTTCTCTTTATCAGATACCTTAACATGTGGTACACGCCATATGATTTTGTTAATTTCAATATCGTTTATGACTTCTCCAGCATCGAGTTTCACAGCGTTCAAGTTTGTATTCGATCTCAACAATATCAGTTCATGCTTGCAATTAATTATAATTTTTTTGTAATCTTCACCGAATCCAAGAATGTTGCTAAGCGGTATAGATGCAGAAAATGAACCATTACTACTTTTAAAACCATGTATATCCCAACCCCAAGAACGACATGATTTTGACTCGCTTTCATTCATGGATAGCAATGATTTCATAGTAGTTGTAACGCCTGCATTTTTTATTTTATCAATCTCAACACCGTTCAGTTCATATCGAATATCTTGAAAAAGGTACATCAAAGGATTGTTTGTAAATTTAACACTAGTTTTTTCTTTAGTGGCAGTTTTAGTAACATTTACTATACCTTCTAAATATAATGTACTGGCTGATGGTAGAACATACAGATCTTTCTGATTAATAGGTATGCGAATCTCATCGTTTCTGTTGAAACTTGTTATGTATGGTTTGTATGAATGATATTCAATACCAATAATGCTATTATCACTAGCAGGAGAAGATAATACATCTAATAAACTCATTTTAGAAGACCAATTGATTTGAGGAATTTATGATTTTCTTTAGTAAGTTTCAGTTTATTCTTACAGTTTGATGTTGTCTTGCGGATAGCCCAAGACGCACTGTTTATTTTAGTAGAGGTACTCTGATATTTATTAGTTTTATTATAATCAATCATTTTTTTTTAAGATGTAAATATAGCTGCACTTCCTCCCCACGTAAATTTAGTAAATTATTATTAATATCTAACAGTCTTATATTCACACTGTTAATTATATTTTGGTTTACGGGAAAGTAAATTACGTTTTTAGGTACTTCGATAATTCTATAACCAGGTGGTACATTCGGAGCAAACTCGTGAATGATATGACTTGGTAGACCATTAACATATGATCCGCTCACTATGTCACATTCTACCCTCACCACAGTCGTAGATAGAATGTTCACTGGAGACTGTGATACGTGTAATTTATTTGCTTCAACTATTTTTTTTTCAAAACCCAACAATCTACCAATAGAATCTTCTTTAGTAAAATCAATAGCTTTTGTGCAAAATATGTTTGTTTTTAACGTATTATTATTGCACTCTAATTTGATTCCTGCGTCTTGTATTTTTGATTTTAAATAATCGTTGATATCTTGCAGTTCATATGCTCCTTCAGGAATTTCAATAACGTTATGATCGTAATAAAATTTGTTATTTTTATTATCAATATTTGGTATAGAATTAAATGTAGATAAATATAATAATGCACATTCATACTCTCCTTCAAGTTGTAGAGTAGGAGAATAATAAGTAGATAGCACTGATGAGTTACCAGTTATTGACAGCGAGAGTGACATTATGTAAATGAAACTAAAAAATGTTTTATTCAATTTATATATTTATCCCAGAAGTCATACAAAAACGTTAAACATAAATGTCCACAATTTACAGAGTTAAAATTTTGATATCTCGTATAGTTATAAAAAACATTACAATTTTTAAAGTAATTTAGTAACTCTAATGGGGGTTTTAGATTGCCATAGCTATCAAAATATTCACAATATTTATACACTTTTACATAGGCTACCCAATGTGTTCCTTCATTGTTAGAATTATCCAAATTAACAACTCCGCTCTCAATAGGTTTGGGTTTGTTTGGTAATTGATCTTTCATGAACACACCTCTGAAATAAGGTACGTTATATGCATGATTCTGGATATCTATATTAGTAAGAGCACGATTAGGTAACCTCTTGATTAGTTTTTTGAACATTTTACAAACAATCCGTTTCCTTTCTTGTATGGTTTGACGTACAAGCCTCTACCCAACGCAATCGATTCCATCATTTTATTATGACGTTGAGATTCTTGTAAATTATTTTGAGCACTTTTGTAATCGTTTACTGTTTTTGCGATACCAGCTGCCCCGCCAGCTAAAGTACCTAATGCAGACAATCCAGCGAAAATTGGAATCAGCGGTAAAACACCTCCTGTTTTTGGTAACGGTATAATTCTAGGTACAGGAATCCGACAATTTTTTGAATACAACTTTTTTGCCGCTAAGTAAGCATACTTTATTACGTCTTCTTTGTTTTTCGGTTTTAACTTTTTGATCTGTGATCGAATTTTTGTTACTAAAGATCCAAAAGTTTTTAATCCAGATCCAGTTTTAAGTTTTGCTTTCATTGCTTTGCTTACCAACCAAGAAGCAATTTTTTCTCTTTTCCCTGCATCTGCTGCTTTTAATCGTTTATTTGCCATATTCAATAACTGTAAATCAGCTTGATGTCTGTTATACAAGTCTGAATAATTTGTATAGGCTATATCGTGAACTTTACAGGCTTCGTCTAATTGATTTATGCCTTTGTCTCCTCGTGCTAAACGTTTTTGTAATTTAGTGCCTGGTCCACAGTAATTGTAGCCTGGCAAATGAAGCTCAAATGGTAAATTATTTATTAAATTATTAATAAGTCCACCTCCTTGCATGGTTTGTATTATAATGTGAGAAAAAATAATAATAGATGATTAAATACCATTTATTATTTTAGCACGGTTCTCTTATCAATCCAACTATTTTCACTATCACTCAAACCTAGCCATTTAACAAACAGCTTACTGCCTTTTTTTCTTAAAACTTTTTCAATTAGGTAAATGTCGGGATGATTCGTTTTTTGAAGTTCTTGTTCATAAAAAGTACCTAAAATTGGCTGATTTCGAAGATCTTGAATATTATACGTTGTAGGCATAGTTTCATTTATTTTTATGATTTTAAAGATTTCTGTTGACCAATTAGGAGTATAGCCTTTATGAAAACAATTTTTATATTTACTTATGCGAACACGATCTCCGATTTCTAGTTTGTGTTTTTTAGGTTGTGTTTTCTTGTGTGATTTTAAAATATTTTTCCTTATTAGAATTTCATTTTCAATATTAACGTCAACCGGTTTACAGTCAATAGTACGGTGTTTTGTATTGTTGTAATTAAAGACTATACTTTCTAAAGGTTTTTCTATCCATCTATAGGTTCCATTTAAACTGAATGTTTTGTAGAGTTTGTTTTTTAAAGTTTTAATTACTCTTTCTGCAATCGAAGCTTTCTTAATTGAAAACGATGAATAATGATTAATATTAAAACGTTTCATTAATCTTGAAAATGTATCATTATAAAATTCAGTTCCTAAGTCGGTTTGTAAATGGTTAGGGGAACGATCACATGTACTTAAAACATTTTCAAATGCATTAGTTACTTCTAATTTTGATTTTGACTTCAAGGGTACAGTCCAAACATATTTAGAAAAACAGTCAATTATAACTAAGATGTAACTGAAACCTTTATTGTAATTTTTAATTTTTCTTAAATCAATAAGATCAGCTTGCCATAAGTCATCGATTCCTTTTAAAATAACACAACGACGTGCAAAGTTTTTTCTAGCTGTTTTATGTAATTCATTCACGACCTGTTGCTTTATCATTTTGAGACGGATTGTTAGTCTTCCTCGTACCACTGTTCGTTATTTTATGATCAATATAAGATGTCATACTTGTTTTTAAATGGTCTAATGAGGCTTGAATTTCTTTTGTAATCTCTATTTTTATTTTGTCTATTAATATTTGGACATCTTTTTTAGCGCACAAGTCATCAATTTTCTCATCTACATATTCCTTACTAGCAGCATCGTCTGCTTCAACAGGATTAATAACGCCTCGTAGTCTACTCATTTGCAAATTAAACTCGCCATTTGCAGTTTTTAATATTGTTTTGTCTGCGATATCAAAAATATCTGACAATCGCATCCTTTTGTGAATATGATGACCAAATTTATCTATATTCATTATGTGTGTACAGAGAGAATGCTTAAATGACAATGAAAACCATAATTATTTACCAAGATATTTATTAATTTATAAATTTTCCTTCGCGTAGTTCCTCTATAATAGATATTATTTCATTATCTAACCCTGTATTTCCAGCTCCTCGAGAAGCCATGAGTAGTTTTAATCTTTCAACTAATTCATTAGGATCATCCCAATAAATGTAGTCTACATTTTTATTCCATTTTTTCAGCATTTTCAGTCCTTTCCCTTTTTGAAATTTTAATTGATCGCTGCTGTCGTTTGGCAATTTAAATAGAGGTTTTATAACGTCCATATATTTTTTGCCTTTGTTGCTTTTTATTGGTTTTTTTGCATCATAGTCACGTCTATGAGCATTTGTATGAATCAACATTAATTTATAATTTTGTCTATCATTTTCGGTAACCAAATTTAAATCTGGATATTTCTTTAATAAAAGTTCCTTTAGCCCTGGCGTGGATGAATATGTGTGTGTGCCTATTGTGATAGTTTTATTACCAATATTTATTTTAGTACATCCGAGCATTAACTTCCCTTTTTCATTTCTGACTCCGAAAGGAACATCATCTATCATTTCAGATGATAGAGACCATGATGAAACATTGTCGCCGACACCAACAGATTTGAACGAGTCGATACTGTTTTGTGAATTATCATCTGAATCTTCAGAATTTTGAATATAACCATGATCTTGATCATCAGTACCCACTTCAGGTATACTGGTATTTTTTTCCAAATCACTTTCAAATTTAACATATTCATCATTAGATAAATTGCTATCATGATGGTCTGCGTAATCATTATTTTTCAAATTAATATGATTTAAATTTTCGATGGATGTATTTTTGTTGGTTTGTGCTATTTGATTAAGTGGGCTGATTAACGGTTTAAAAACAGTTTGTAATGCTTTTTCATTATCATCTTCAATATTTCGCATTTTTCGGACCTTTTTCTTAACTGCTTCAGCAGCAGTAATAATTTGTCTTTTTAAAGATGTTTCCATTATATAATAATTGAATAAATGATCTACTGTCTTCCTTCACAGTTAAATTAGGAATAAACAATTTTTTATATAATTTTATATTTATATAAACGTTAGATCAATCAAAAACTACAAAACTATCAAAGTTTTTGCGATAGCCACCTTCATTCTTACGACAATCTTTATTTATAACTAGATAATTATAAGGTTCAGTCCATATTTTACTACATAACTCACGAAATTCATTCCATTTCATGTCTGTGTTTACGTGTTCATCATAAACATGACGTATATTAATATCATCTTGCTTAAAAAGAATAATGAGATTTGCATTATCTCTAATAAGCTGTTTGGGTACTTTGCTATATGTTTGATTTAAATAAAAACAATCTATATTTTTATGTCGACCCATTGCAAAATAATTTCTTATATTATTTTGGTTTTCACATGCTACATCATCAAATATAATAACTGAATCACATCTAGCTTCCTGTGGACTTATTACTTCCTCATTATCCTTAAATTTTGCAAACGATACATCTGGAACGTTAGCTAACACTTTTTCAACAAACACATACTTCGGTTGGTTTAGAGTTTTTGAGTAAACATATACATTACGAAACTTTAAACCATTCTTATGCAACAGCAAACCAATTACAAGATTTGTTTTTCCACAGTTAGATGGACCACATATAATACACCTTATAGTGTTTGGTAGTAGTTCACCGTGTCGTCGTTTGCTGTTTTGTGATTCCACGCAAATGGAATCAAGATGAAGTGAATGAGGTTGTTTAATGAACTTCATAATAACACGTCCGATGCTATGGGTAGTTATACTAACAATGAGTCAAATTGATGGATATGGTTATTTCTTAAAATTTATGATAGTATTAATTTAATTTTACTTTATACATCATTGTACTAATGATAGCTATTGCCTGCGCCTAGTATGCAATTATTTGTATTTTGTTGCTATAACATTTCTGTTAGGCTTTGGTTTAGTCAAATTACTTGGAATGACGAATTGTGTTTATTTATAAAATATAAACAGGTACGTAATGTCGAAGCGGACGAGATTCGATCGTATATTATTGGGCATTCTATCCCACCGAAGTGGAGGCGAAGCCGGAACGGCAGGTGGGGTAGAATGCCCAATAATATACTACTGGCGCGACTAGGGGAGTCCGCCGCCCAACCAGAAAATGGCCCCAAGTAGGCGGCGCGCGTGTTCATCACACGTGCGCCTGCGTGGAGGATGATTGGCGAGCGATGCCTCGCTCCTAGCCGGGGTCCAGCGATAACAGCTGGACCGAAGCCCGCCGGGGTTGTGGTGCATGCTTTTGCGAATCCCATGGCCCCGGCAATCGGGTTGGTGGCGTTGACGGGTGCGGTTTTTTAGTCGGTAAACGCTCACATTGGGCGGAGTCCGACACACCCCGTCGCCTCCCCAGGCGGCGGGACGGACCGTAAAGGATTTTTCCGCACTTAAAAAAAAAAAAAAAGGTGTCTACAACAAATAAAGTGGTAATCATTATTATCTATACATAATATACACTTACATAATATTCAGAATCGTTCTGGTTAAGGTATTAAAACATTCAAGAATTTAATAAGCTGGGTTAATTGCCCAGTGTCTGGTAGATGGATGGTTATTTATATGTTTATATACTTATCATAACTTATATCGGACTTACATGGTTCATTAAATATTTATGTCATAGAGTTTAGTTAATTTATCTGGGGGCACGGCAGTGCGCCCGCCAAGTCGAGCAAAAAAAAAAAAGCGGCACGGCCGTACTATCTTTTCTCGAACCAATTCAGGCCATTTTAGACCCCCTATAACTTCATTGTGGATTAAACTAGAAGCTTGAATTTTTATCACTCAAGCACGCATTGTGTGAATACGGCATATTTCAAATTTCATTCAATTTGAACCAGTAGTTTAGGAATAATAACTAGTCAAACTTTCTTAATTTTGTTTAATTTTGTCACTCACTGACTGACCGATCATCAAAACTCTAAGGTACTTCTAGCAGACATAGAAGCTTCACATTTAGAATACAATGAGAGTTTAGTGTACAAATAAACGGAAAACTAAAATATCTTGCGATTTCAGTCCAGTTTTTTAGTTTCACTAACTGCATAAATAACTTTGTATTCCTATATACATATATACGATTACAAAGTTACATTTGCGTTGCATTTAGAATGAATCGTAATTATGGAATAATAGGTGTAGATAGGTACCTAGATATAATTATGTTTAACAATCATCATAATTTCAGCTAAATCACGTCCACCGTTGGACATAAGCCTCCCTTGAGGAATTCCTCGATGACCGGTCTTGCGCCACCCACATCCAGCGGATTCCAGTGACCTTTACCAGGTTGTCGGTCCACTTTGCCGGAGGCCTAGATAAGCTGTGACTTCCTGATCGCAGTTGCCACTTTAGAAACTTCGAGCCCTACCGGCCTTCAGTTCTTCGGAGCAATGTGCCCTGCCCACTGCCACTTGAGTTTGGCGTTTCTTTTGGGCTAGGTCAGTGACCCGGGTATTTCTACGGATCTTCTCATTTCTGATACGATCGCGCAGTGAAACTCCTAACATAGCCTTCTCCACCGCTCTATGAATGACTATCAGCTTTCATAAAAGGCCCATTGTTATCGGCCACGTCTCGGTGCCGTAACTCATTACTGGTAACACACACTCGTCAAACACTGTCTTCTATAGACACTGTGCTATTTGGGAGAAAATGAATTGGCATATCTTCCCGAACATTACCCAGCCGAGATGGGTCCGACGATTGAACTCTTTCTAAGAAGTTGGACTTACCTACCACGTAAACGCAATCGTCAACAACTTCGAGGACAGAGCTATCGACCTTCAGCGGAGTTCTAGCCAATACAACATGGATATTCAACATCACTTTCGTCTTGTTCATGTTCGTTTTTAGGTTAAAGGTAACAGGTTCGATTCCCAGGTCGAGCAAAGTGTTATTAGGTTTTTCTGTGAAATTCTCAGTAGCAGCTCGAAGTTTGGATTTGTGCCCGGTTAATGGCAATAGGCTCGCCACCTATTACATGGGACCTAAAACATAGCGGTGAAACGTGGGTGTACATTAGTACGCCTCTGCCTAAACTTTCGGGGACAACAGGCGTGATAGTATGTAAGAGGTTGAACAATAAACGCGTCATCTGCGTATAAAATATGAGGGTTTCTCTCGATTTCCCCAGGATCCACTCATCAGATTCTCGTCATTTTTATGGAACCACACGGAAAGCATCAGCTTTCATATAAAAAAAGAATTTTTTAAATCGGTTCACCCAATCCACAGTTATGAGGTAACAAACATAAAAAAAATAAAAAATTACAGTCGAATTGATTAACTCCTCCTTTTGGAAGTCGGTTAAAAAAAGAAAAACTTACAGAGAGTGGGCTTTAATTAGATGGGCGGAAAGAAATAATTGTAGGACTATCTACAAAAAGAAATGAGATGCCATCAAAAACATACCTGTAAAAAACCCAAGTCGCGCAATTCAGTTCTCCTACCGTAAAAAGTTGTGAGATCCAAGTAATACCAAGTCGGTTAATTTATTCAGTCCCTACTTTTAGATTTAGATTGACTTGGGCATCGCATGAAAACACAAAGTATCTCACAAGTGCTACATATTATCCTTACTAATATTATAAACGTGAAAGTTTGTAAGTACGAATGAATGGATGTATGGATGGATGTTTGTTACTTTTTCACGCATTTGAATGAAATTTAGCATACATATAGTTTATTACCTGGATTAACACGTAGGCTACTTTTTATCTATATACCATGCGGGCAAAGCCGCAGGAGGCAGCGAGTATTAAATAAGTTTGTATATTGCGATGCCCAAGTCAATCTAAATCTAAAAGTAGGGACTGAATAAATTAACCGACTTGGTATTACTTGGATCTCACAACTTTTTACGGTAGGAGAACTGAATTGCGTGACTTGGGTTTTTTACAGGTATGTTTTTGATGGCATTATTATTGACTACTTACTTGGTAACTTGGTGTATACTACCTGACTTCCATGAAGTTTAGACTAGTGTGAATTAGAAGAGTTGAACTTTGGCTGACGTACGCCATTCATACGAACTTAATCGATTGTACATGTATGTGTGCACTGTCAAGACAATACACTATATTTGCTTAAAGGATCGGTATTCTTTTAAACGTCCCTCGGTTTAATGCGGTGCAGGTGACACAGCTAGGAACGGCTTGGTTGGGATTTATTAAGGGGTGAAGGGACTGAGTGTTATCGCGCAGTTTGGGAGAGGCCTATGTCCAGCAGTGGACTGCGATAGGCTGAGACGTGAAGGGGCGAAATGAACCTGTAGACTAGCAGGGCTTCGCGGCCATTTTTGCTAGTGAGGACGGTATGCCGAACGTCGTTAGACTATTAGACTTATGTATTCCACATCATCATAAACCCATTTACTGTGCCACTGCCGCGCATGGGTCTCCTCTCATAGTTCGGTTTGGCAGACGTCACACGCCATCTAGAAATTTTCTCAAACATGCAAATTTCCTACCTGTTTTACTATATCGTTTGAGTATATAATAATAATCTCCTAATATTCTCCTATAATATACTCAATATCAGTGTCCTCATTAAAGCTTAAATTTAGCGAACCAAATTTTCCAAGTTTAATCTAATACAAAGGATAGGGGAAACTTCAATATCTACTCGTAAGAGGAGTTTAATTTGAATGTAGTTAGCAGTAAGACGGTGAGTACAGTCGATAACAAAAATAGTTCCACATTACAATATTGATATTAAGTTACATGGCCTAAAACGTCGTTTGTCAGTTTACTTTAAAAAAAAGCACTTTAAGTTAATTAAAGTTGGTTTTCTTTCGTAAAATTCCATTGTCACTTTATTTCAATTTATTTAGCGATATTTTTCCATTAAATTCACTGATTACAGACGCCAACCAAAACAGAAAATCTTTTGATGTTGGGTGTCGGCTTTTCCGCTCTTCATTTTAATAGGAAATTTTGTTATAATTTGTAAATATTTTTTTGGCGACTGTACTTTATTATATTGTACTTACGTAGGCTGTTTCCTTTGGATTTGTATTAAGGTTTTAGAAGATCATATTTGTCTTAGTCCTACCAATGAGGTTAGGCGTATAACAGGAATACTCGTAGTAGAAATGTAGATTGTTATAATTGTTCTGGAATATTCTATTTTGAATAAAACTATTAATGTTTTTGTGGTTGATGAAAACTTCATATGAAATGGGTTAGCGTTTTAAAACGTATGTGATTATACTGTAGTTATTTTTAGACTTTTAATGTTTACGCAAATAAAATTTCATTGATTAAAAAAATCGAGCTGCTATTTGAATCTGTCAGCGCTTTGCTGAACCTAGGAATAAAACCTTGGGCCTCACGCTCAACGACTGCTGGGCACAACTGACCTTAAGAACACACACATGCCAATGAGGCAATAAGAGTAATGTTAGTGAAGCTATAATACTTTAGTTTTCATCAAATGCAACTGTATCGTTAAGAGAAAACTACCGTGTGTGCAGTTAAAGTTTATAGGCAGAAGTGAAAGAAAATAAAATAAAATAAAGTTAGTTCAGTAATACTTAACTACACTCATCAATTGATCAGTAAGGTTAGTCTACGGATTAAGGAAATATGATTAATTAAGGAGCAAGGAAATACCCAAACCCAAAACTTTGCCTATAAGTGTTATTTTTTAAATTTTATTCATTCTTCACTTATTGGCATAGCTTTGTTTTATATTTGTAATGATATTCGTAATCTTGTATGTTTTTATTGTAGTCAAATATCCTATTTTAGTTTTTGGAGATCTGATGTACATCGTTTCGTGTAAAATCTTGATCGAGCTTCATCTGGACAGTCATCACGCGGACCTTAATATGGGCGAAAGGAAAAGGCTCAGAGGAAAATGAACTTTAATAATTTACGTGCTGCCGCTTGCATGCTTACATTGGTATAGTGGTGGTGAAGTGTGACAGCCGAGCAAGAGGTCTTCGGTTGGATTCTCAGGTCGAACAAAGAGTTATTGGGTTTTTCTATGAAATTATCATTAGCAGCTCAGATTTGTGCCCGGTTAATAGCAATAGGCTCGCCCCCTATTACATGGGACCTAAAACATACCAGCGAAACGTGGGTGTACATTGATCTCTACCTCTGTCTAACGACAAGCGTGATAGTAGGATAGGTTATGTTCAATAACTTACATAATTAAGGACGATATTCGATCGCTAGTCTTTGTAAATATGGACTGCGTACAAAGTGCTCTCATTGTGTGCATGCGTTTAGTTTACCCGTGGGAGGCGCAAATCAATCGAGGTCTATCGGCACGTGATGACAAAGCGTTCGCCGCCGCACATACAACATGATAAATGTATTACTACCCGACTGCGTAAAATAAATATGGTGTCGTGTGTTTTCAGTTCTACACGTGTAAGTATGTCTGTGTGATAAGAACTTTGTTATTTAAGATTCATGTATTCATTAAAGATATGTATTTGTGTATATTTGCATTCCAGATTGTGTATAGTAACTACCGCGCTGCCCTGTTTTCTCCCAGACGCATTATATAACACATATATATTACATATATGTATATAATATATGTATATATTACTAAGACAGTTTAATGTGACCGGTGCAGTATGAACTCAAAGGTCGAATTTTCGAAATTATGTACGTATTTATGTCATGCTCAGACGGTGAAGGAAAACATAGTTAACCTGCATGCTTTAGAATTTATTTAAAGTGGGTGTATGAAATCTAAGTCTATATAACTAAACCTTTATACTTCTCCAATGAGCAGACACTGGTGCCCAGTAATTGAATAGTAAATGGATTGATGAGAATACATAAAAACTCTTCTGAAGAAAATATCGATTTAATAGTAAAAACCGTTTTAAACACGTTGTGGTACGCAAACGTATTAAGTGATCTTATTTATGTTGCAAGAAAGAGATTGCGTTATCTAAATTAAAAATTTAAATAGTCATGAGATGAACTTTCAACCTAATTTCTAAATTCAGAAAATCAATATCAATGTGACACAGTTAATTCTGTATCGTTGGATAGTTACGAATGCCAACCTTCACGTCCTATTAATAGGGTGACCATTGTGTATGTATTAATGTGTATTATGTATTTATCATCAAACCTGAACTCCCAGGGGGAGGAGGAGAGGAGCTGTGTTGCACATACTCCAGGTTGGATTCATTCATTTGACTCCAAATGTCCTGTTTTCTGTATATTATGACACATCGCCATCTAGTTCCGAGGAAAGCAACGATGCTTACGTTACGGACGCAACAACAAAGCTTGATCTCAGAATAGAACTTGGGACCATACACTCAGTAGTCAACAAGACAATTTAAATTAAATATATGTATGATAGTGTAATTTGATGATAGAACAGTATGTTAACTGTTTAACATAGTGCAGGTATTTTTGTTTCTATTTTATCGCGGTATTTTGATATCATTTTAATTGATGTTTATGATCTTCAATTACGTCAGTTTGGCCGTGGCCTTTATATTGGCGTAAACCTATATGCTACGCGAGTTATATGAATAGTTGAGGTTTATCACAGTCTACGCCGTAGGCGTTCTGATAATAGTTAACCACATAGATGCGATTCATAATTAAGTTCCGATCAATGTATTTAATGTAACTGTGTATAATCTTATCGTTCATTTATAAATGCAGTGTTTATAGAGTTTTTATTTAAATTTGAAAAGTTTAAAAACAGCCCATGTACAGCATAATTTATATGGCCTTTACTTTAAAATTTATACACACGTGTGGCTTAATATAAATCACGGCGTGAAGAACTCACTCGACTAGCGGCCTGTCGCAGGTTTTATATCTGCAGGGACAATGGGTTCGTCGAGAGCGCCATACAAACTTATATCTCCCAAATTCTACCGCCGAAATACTGCAAACTAAACCTTATAACTAAGTGATACAGTTGTTTTTGTCCGCAAAGTTAACGTGGTGGGTATATAAATTAGACCATGCGTCACTGTCATGCGGAGCGGCAAACGAAAGGATGGCTCGTAATAACCTGTGAAATGAACGTTTGATGACCACTTGGAGCCAGACTGTAGAAGTTCCAAGTCGCTCGTATAATTGCGTGCTTCGGCAAATCACTTGTAATTAAACTTGCTTGATTAATAGTGGAAGGGTTAATTGTAGGGAAACTTGACGGAGTACTCAGTGCGGTACATCTCAACTATTATATTCAAGTTTATTTCTTATATCAAAAATTCTCGTGTCACTATGTTCGTTCCCGTACTCCTCCGAAACGGCTTGACCGATTCTCATGAAATTTTATCAGCATATTGAGTAGGTCTGAGAATCGGCCAACATCTGTTTTTCATACCCTTTAGTGATAAGGGTTGTCTACCAACCCCTATAATGTGGCAAAACAACATTTGCTGGGTCAGTTAGTAATATATATACTCGTATATAATATTGACTAACACTCTAGTAGAAACAATTCTCGGATCAAACTAAACTTACTCGTCACTTACCATCAGGTGAGATTGTGGTCAAACGCTGACATATAAATGATAAAAAAAAAACTAAATGTTCTACTGTTCGGAATATAAAAAAAAAAAAAATTGGCGGAGTTGAGATTTGCGTCCAGTTAATGGTAATAGATTTGCTCTATTACATGGCACATGAAAACAAATAGGTAACTTGTGGGTGTTGATCGGTAGATCTGTGTTTAACCCTGGCGGGGCACAGGCGTAGGCGTGGTGCTATGTTATTAGACTATTGAATATTGATTTTATATATTTTCATGGAATTAATATCTGCTGACGTCACGTAGTCCTTGAGATGGGTAATGTTATCGTTGACAGACTCATTGACAATATGACAGAATGTACTTTAGTTTTTAGGGCCTGAACTACGCAGTTTCGAGTTAGTTCGTTTTCTATCTCAGTATAAATCGTTTCATTTTACAATAACTATTACATTAAAATCTGGTTTCACAACCTTACGAATTTCGGTTAATTTATCTGCCAGTTAAATTCGGTTTCTATATTCGGTCTTATGATGTGATGACCGACTGACATCATAGGACTCATAATTATTATCTCTCCGAGTCCCCGACCCGGTTCCAAACTCAGCTGTTTGTATGTGTGACAATTTGGTGAATTAATTATAGTAGGCAGTTATAATATTATGTGTGAGTAATTTTGTGTGTACAAAACACAAAATTACTCATCATGATTTTTTATTTATGTTAATATTATGAAATGTATTGTCAAAATAAAAATGTGATCGTTGAAGTAATGAAAGTGATACACAGAAACGTACAGCTGCTTGAGTAAGAGATTTCAAAAATAATAATATTATAAAATATATAAAATAAATAAATAAATATTCCTGGACATTATGACACAGCGCCATCTAGTTCCGTGGTAAGCAACGAGGCTTGTGTTACGGATACTAGTTGGTTGATAAACTACATATATACTTTTTTTTTGTAAATACATACATATTATACATAGATACATCCATGACTCGGAAACAAATGTTGATGCTCATCACACAAACATTTGTCCCTACCGGGATTCGAACCCGGGACCCATAGCACAGCAGGCAGCGTTAACTACCGCTGAGCTAAATGGGTCGTCGAATATATAAAACTCTCAGAGGCAGCTCTAAGATTAGATTTGTACCCAGTTAATGGTAATGGGCTCCTTTCCCACAGAGTATTATTCTATCAATTATACCCATGTTTTATCCGTATACTTTAGGCAGGAGGTTTAAATTATAAGGTTAAAACATAGCTTTACTAAGTACATGTGCTTGACTCATCCAAAAACACGACGGTATAAAGTACAAAGATATAAAACAACATACATCAATAGAACGAACAGTTGTACGTTAACTGTTCGTCTAACTTCGTTAATGGTTTGCAATTAAATTGAATATAACTTTTCATTGAAACACTTCGTCAAAATAATACAACACACACCATCATTTTGTTTTAAGCCCAGTTTAATGGAATAGTTATGTCTCTTAAATGTGTCTTTGTACCATTTAACTTGAAGTTTCGGTTTATTTGTAACGCTGTAAAGATATATGTTATCTCATTTTCAGAATCTTGAACCATGAACCAGAAAATTAAGGGACACTCCGATCCGTTTAAATAAATGGGAGAGCTAAGAACCTACCCTTTATCATGATAAAACATTACCGGCATATTGTCGGACTATTCATTTGCTTATATTTTTGTATGCATTGTTATCTGGGAATAGTTTTGTCTACAAAGAAAAAGACACCTAAGATTGTTTGTTATATAAAACTTATTACTCGGTCCACAAATCCGTAAAACTCGGGGCAATAATACTACCACGTGTTCCAAAATAAAACTATTTGCTGTCACTCGGAAAGCTGCTATGCTGAAGTGGAACTGGGCTGGACATATCTGTGATATGCCAGACGACTAATAGGCCAAAATCAATGGGTTCCACTTAATGGCAATGGTAGGCCCAGAAGGTGATGGCGGGATGAGCTGGACTCCTTTCAAAAGGACTGGTCCTTAACAGCCACGGATAGAGAGAAGTGGAAGAAGCCTGGGGAGGTTTTTGCCTTGTAGTGGGATACTAATAGGTTTCAATAATTTAATAATAATATAACTTCTCAGCTGTACAAATAAAAAACTTGAGCCTGATGTGTGATTTCAAATGTTCTTTTTTCAATAGTGCTGGAGTGCAGAGAGCTAACATGATAATTATATTAAACAATTACATCTAAATTTATATGAATTACGGTAGTTATTATAATATCACTAAAAATATTTTGTATTTGCCATTCGAAGTTTTTTTTAATATGTTTTTTAAATACCTAATATGTTTTAAACATTTAGTGTGAAGTCGGGTGAGATAGATTCAAATCTTTCAAGCGGTCAAATTATTGCTTTCACCAAATTTATGAATAAAAACGCTTTTTGAGAAAAAATCTCCTAAACATTTATATAGCTACAACTGCTTTATCTTTTCGTAATTCCAATATTATTAAAATTTGAATACTATCTTAAAAACTAGGTTGTACCCACAGCGGTGTGAGAAACTTTTCTGTTTTCTATGTTAATGTACACAATTCGACGCCTGGCGCGAAACAATTGACGCCGCCTGAGAATTACGGCCAATATATGAACAGCAAACTTTGAGACAGTGAATTTTGGACCTTATGATTCTAATAATAACAATGAAAACTATCGTATATATGAGTGTATCTAAAAATATTTGAAGTACACACATAATTATGTCTATATTCCTATAGTGAAGTTATATATTACATATATATATATTATATGCTGCTTAATGCAATGAAGGCTGTTATAAATTATCACTTAATAAATTACGTTGGAATTAAATCGTGCAAATAAAGTTGTACAAAATGTTTCAATGGCTTTTATTGCGTGCATGGATAAATAGCCAAATAACTACGTAACGATGTTTCACGACGTTTTAAATTCCTATTAAATGTAATGATCATAAAATAAATAACATATTTTGATATAATTTATTTGCATCAATGAACAACTTAATTCAGAAAATAAGAAAAATAAATAAATAGGTATTACCGAACATTTTGCGAGCTATAAATTCATATAGATACTAATTTATAAATCTTAATATAGATACTAATATTTTTAATATACTAAACATTTATGACGTAAATAAAAGTCTATATTGTATATCATATCATATGGATTATGTCGCTGACGATGATGATGATGGAATCCACATGAAATAAGTTTAAATACCTCAATACAATTTATTAGTTTTCCTGGATTGAATTTATAAAGTAATTCCAAGACGCGAAAAGTTATTTTATGGAGTTAATTTGTATTGTTAGTTGCATAAATATAATAGAATAATGTTTTGTAGAAAAAGCAGCATCCCACGAAATGCAACCGTTCGTGAAACCCGAAGGAACAAAAACACAAAATTATAAAGTTTACGTATGCGCGCAAGCTTTGTGGTTTCCTATGCAAATAGGCACCTAAAGTTGCATACGAATGATGCAGTAGAAACGCAGTTGCTATGTTTTGTTTTATGTATGTGATTATTATTATTTTGTGAATAATATTTATGCATTGTGTTTTTCTCTATTTTTTCTTTGTTAAGTTAATGACAATAGACTGAATTTGACATTTGCTTTACTTTTTCATATATTTTCTACTACTATCCCTTTGCAAGTTACTTAAGCATCAGTTTTAGAGCTCTTTTCCAGCAATAAAACCACCACATTTTCATTGTTATATTTTCTCAGATATATATTTTATTATAAACTCCGACTCACTCTTATCTGCATTATGCAAGAGTGATATTCGCACTTCACATTACACGGATATTTACTGACGCACGCACGTAACCATTTTTATTCCTCGTAAAAGATAAGGCTGAGAAAAAAACTGTACGCCGTAAATCTTCGCGAAAGATAGTGAATTGTAGAAAATTATGGAAAGCAGTCCTCTATGCAAAGATAAAGGTTTCCCCGGGGACGTGGATCCAACTAAAGTTATTTGATTTCATTACCTATCTACCGACATTCTGGTAGTGAACGGGAATTGTGATTCAATTACTCAGGTATTAGAGGTGATTTTCACAACGTTCGGATTCGTACTGTGGTTGATATCTGGGCCATTATAACACTGAGAGTGTAGCACTGTAGATAGAAAACATTGTTGGAATAGCTGAAATAGACAATAGGGGGACTTAAACTAACGTTCTAGAAATGTACTGCTGCTGAATGATTTTATTTAGTTATTTTACTAAACCGCATTGAGGCAATCGTAATTAAGAATACCCACTGCTAGGTGGGGGGGTGACTTAATTATTTATTTATGTAAAACATATTATAACTCATACATTGATAACCGTATTTACAACCGTAGGTAATTGGTGTATGGCAAACGTGACTGTTGACTGCTCCTGGTTTCAATTCTATGTACCGTTATTTTTTAGTTTTGGAGTACAATGATATTATAATACACTATATACCGACATTAGTTCACAAATAAAATAATTTGTAGATAAAAACACACAAACTGTACATTTTGTATGATTGAGAATCTGAACCATTTTTAAGTAAAGTACCTTTTACACTACTGTTTATCTATAAAAATATCTCTGCCAGCATAAATTCTCTGTGTTCTAGACCATATTTAGTCTTTATCTTAATCATTTATTATTTTTATTTATGAGTCTCATATATCTTACAGGGGACTATGAGTCTTTGAAGCGGTGGCCGACTCCGCTAGGCACCTTCCATAAGTAGGTACATATTATTTATTTCTCTTTTTTTTCCTGCTGATGTGTTCTTATTGCATTCTTTAAAGATTCACTAATATAAAACTGGACTTCCTCTCTACTTTAAATGTATGCTTACATTAAAGTAATAAAAATATAAACAATCATATAATTATTTTTATTTCTATCTTGAATGCCAATGTAATTTAATTTGAGAAGAGATCTACGGATAGTAAATGGAATGCTTGACCCTCGTATTGCCTGATAACAAACGCTATTCAAATAAATAACATTTTTTTATTTTGCCAAAGTACTTACAGGAAAACTGGCACCAACCTCAAATATCCAGGTGCCAGTAAGCATGCTCGGTTTCGTTAAAATATTTTTAAACATGTTTTATTTCTTAGTGAAAAGAGTTTCATGGTCTATTGGGCAAGGTAGTCAGTCAGTAGACACTATTTTAGTAAGTATTGAAGCTACTACAAGATTTACTGTTCCTTAGATGATGATGATTTTTCTATAAAAGTCAAACCATTTAGCCATTCAGTCTGTTTCGTTTTTAACTCTATTTTCAATTGTGGATAATAATTCTTTCAGCAATTATATTTTAAAATTTACTGTTAATGTGGCAAGAATGAAATTGATTTAAAATTACCGAAAAAGAAAGATTGTAGAATTTACAAACGGACCAGCGAAAACTCAGTGGCTTACGTTGGTCCGTTTGTGAATTCTACAGCTTGTCGTTTGTTGTTGCTCCTGTACACAATTGTACAGGAGCCATACTTTTGAACAACAGCTTAAAACCGTCCAACTTTGCCAAATTAATGTCTTCGGCCTTCCCTCCATGATTCTTTCAAGGGTAGCTAAACGCGCTTACTAATTGACTTTCCTAAAAATATAATCCTACCTAGTTCTGTACCCTTGTAACATCGCAGTTCCATTCTTTACCCGAAGACAAAACGTTTTAGGAGTTTTAATTAAAATTAATATAAGGAACGAGCACCAAATGTTACTGGCTTAATTACGATCTGTTACACAATGGATTCTGTGCACAGGGTAAACCCTTGTTACCCTCCAGTTTCTAGCTTACCCTTATAAAAGTGGAGATTAAAAAGTGTAGAGTGATTATATCGTGAAATATCATAGTATCACGTTTATATCGCCAAAGGTCAAATCAAACGACAGTGTCAAATCTAAATAAAAAAAACATACATACCATCACGCCCACGTTTCGCCAGTATGTTTTAGGTCCCATGTAATAGGGGGCGAGCCTATTGCCATTAACCGGGCACAAATCCAAACTCCGAGCTGCTACTGAGAATTTCATAGAAAAACCCAATAACACTGCGCGACCTGCGAATCGAACCCAAGACCTCTTGCTCGGCATTCACACTGTACGACCACTAGACCAACGAGGCAGTTTTTTTTTATATCTTGAAGTTGAGTATTAGCGTAAATTCCGAGATAGAAAATCGTAAAATGATGCCATGATTGGCACCAAAACTTGAAACCTGTTGTAATCATATCGATTGATTTAAGTTTACACAAGTTCTTTAAAACATGTTGACGTTTTAAACAATTTATCTATAGTAGGTAGGGTAGGTTAAATATAATCTACATATTATAATCATAATTAAGATTCCACTTGTGCGGGGTTCGAAACATGAAAAAGCTCTCCCAAAAATAGCTCTATTGGAGCGAAACCGAAATGACAGGATTTGTGTCAAGTAGGTTCATAATAATAAATGTAGGTATATGTCCAGAACATGACACAGTGCTATCTAGGTCCAAGTAAAACAACAAGGCTTGATTTACGGATACTAGATGGATGGATGGATGAATACGGATAAATACACTACATTTATATACTTTTTAAATGTAAATACATACATACATGTAGATGTTTAAATATTTCCGGACATTATTACACAGCGCCATCTAGCTCCGTGGTAAGCAACGAGGCTTGTGTTACGGAAACTAGATGGTTGATATACTACATATATACTTTTTTTGTAAATACATACTTATTATAGATAGATACATCCATGACTCTGATACAAATGTTGATGCTCAACACACAAACATTTGTCCCTACCGGGATTCGAACCCGGGACCCATAGCAGGCAGCGTTAACTACCGCTGAGCTAAACAGGTCGTCAAAAGTTTATATGGATAACCCTCCAGCGGCTAACTTCTGAGGTACTGCTTCGATTCTTCTAACTTTAAAAATATTTGTATCGCCTACACGTTCAATGTTTTCTAGTAAAAATGTTATTTCAAGTGAAATGAATTCTATTAATAGTATCCAGAACTCAAATTTGAATATTTGATTTGTTTCTGTCATTGCTGTGAATTGAATTACATTTTCTTTTTGTGAATGAATGTTATTGTTCAATTTAAACACAGTTAAAAGAGAATTCAAAGAAAATGTTTGCAGACTGTAAACTTGTATCCTTTTTTCTACATTAAATTTGTACTAGTATGACAGAACTATTTAAACATTCTCATACATTATGTATGAGACAGCTTGACAATCGTCTCGTCAAGTTTAACAATAAAATTAAGTTTCTTTCGTAGCTTTAATTACTTTATCATTTTGCTATGGCCTGGAAATAATTAGGTTTTTATATTGAAATTAGATCAAAACGATCAAAAAGTGTTTTTTTCTAAATAATGTTTATTCACAAATTATGTCGAACGCCGTCGGAGGACTCAAAAAAAACCGAAATTAATTAAAATTATTTATTACAATAAAGTATTACAATTATTGAAAGTTATAATTAACCTAAACCTAGTATGCAGATTCGAAGTAGGAATCGGAATGGACGAGTTCTGTAGTCACGTAGGCCACCGGTCCGTCCGTCGCTTACACGTGCTGCATCGTCAGCGTTTCCGTCACCTTGCACAATTCTTTGTATTTGTGTTACTTTGGTACAATTCCACTGTTGATGCGCCGTCAGCGGGATAGGTATAAGGCCGTCGCGTAACATCTCCCCCTGTAGCTCAGCAACTATTTTAAGACGTTTAGTGAAAATGTTGCTGGCATCTGTGCTCTTCTCTGGCGTGATGATTCTGGATCTTCATAGGCATGGTGTGTATTTGCAGGAACAGTGGGCGTTGATTGTTCTGCAGGGTTTTTAAGTTTCTTGGCTCGGAGGCGGTAACACAGTACTATGATGCTTAGTACAAGTGCACCTAATATTGTCGAGTAGAATGGTATAGTTGTGTGGTAGAGTGATGATGACTCCAATTGAACAGGTGCTTGAAGATTGATTTCATCTTGTAGGTTATGTAGATTTCTCAAATCTATAGAGTTGATTTGGACGGGTATCTGAGATTCATGATCTTCATACATCTTTGCATCGATTTCGGCTATCTTCATTGGTTGACCAATTACTCGATCATTTATGTTGACTATGGTGAATTCATGCGTTCGAAGAAGACAGTTATGCGGAATGGTAGCCAGGAAACTGCCGGTTAATGTGTTATATTCATCTCGTTCGCAGGTAAGTTGTAGTTTTGTTGGTTGTGGGAAAACGACTACGTAGTGACGGTCGTCCAGCTTCTCCATGGCTTCTCTCGAGAGGGAAATAGTGGTCTTCACACAGGATTCATCTGTGGTCTTGCCTTCGATTATTCGTTGTATGCAATCAGGTTGTGATCTTATCTGATGATTAAATTCTTCTTCGCAGAGATACTGCTCAGTTAACTTCGGGCATTCAGCCTCTATATACACGTGAAAATTTCTAGTGATAGCTATGAAGGGGTAAGGGGGAATTATTACCTGTTTACGTTCATTCGGTACTACAGTTAATCTATATAAAGTATATTTAAGAGGTGATAAGATAGGAAATTGAAAGACTATAACAATATTATTGCCATTATAAAATGATCCCGGTTTAATGACGTCATAGTACTCCCTAATTTCTAGGTCTAAAAGCTGATCCTTATCATAAATATTACTAAGTTTTCCTAACATACTAGTCATTACTTCTAATTTTATCATAGAATGATGTGTGCTTAAGGCACTACTAAAAGCTATCGCATCCTCGATTCTATGTAACTCATCTAATAGCTTTTCTACGTTATCACTAACTATAGCTAAGATTTGCGCGAACTTCGCGAATTTTAAGAGACTGTATTGTGCGTACATGTGTTTATCCAATAAAGTATGTAAGGTATTATTGATTAGAGACTGATTTTCGACTATTTTAGTTATAATTTCGGTATGATGGCTCATCCATTCTTTGCTGAGACTGATATGATGATTTTGTTCTGAGACTATTTTATCCTGATTATCCTTGAGAATTTTAATGGCATCGTTATATCTAATAGCATCGGTATAATCCAGATTACCGGTTATACTTTTAACTACGGACCCTAAACCATCTATAAGACCTCTTTTATGACGACTAGGCCCTAAGCTGCGTAACTGACTTGATGCTTTATCTAATTTGCTTGTTAAATGGTCAATCTGTAATTCGTACAAAGCGTAAGTGTGGTTATCTAATCTATCGCTAATTTCGCCTAATTGTGTATGTACGGAAGAAATTTTGTCACTTATATCTTTGAGTTCAACGTATTGTAAAAATGTATGGTAGTGTGTAGTAAGTCTCGTGGGTCCTAATTTAAAAGGTAATATTCCTGGTCCATCATTTAGCCCTTCAAGTTTTATCTCTTGCGCCTGTATCAGGTGGAGGACCAACATCAGTAGCGGTATCCTGTAACAATTTTGCGCTATTAGGGACTCGTTTGAGTCTGGATTTAGCCACGGGGCCACGTTTTTTGGAGGTGTATATGTGAATTGGAAGATCTGCCAAAACTGTGTCCTGAGTGTATCTAGGCGCAAGCTTTTGGCGGCTAGCACTTGGATTTGTAACAAATATCTGTTGCTGTGGTTGATATTCTATTTCTGGTTCACGAGTTTTGTTCCTACTATCTATAATTGCTGTTCTATTGGCTAGAGATGACTCGTTAATTAACTCATAAACCTTTTTCATCTGTTCCCTATGTGAATGTGTGTATTGTTGTAATAAGTGTTGTGTTACGTCAATGTCTAGTGGATCTCTTGGGTCTGAATGTCCTAGGATGATATCATACGGTCTACACTTCGTGAAACTGTGTACTGAACTGTTATAGCCTATTAAAGCATAGGGCATTAAGTTAATAACAGATTCATCTCGGTGTTGCAATTTTAAAATGCGCAAATGCTCCAACAATGTTAAGTGAAATCTCTCGATATTGCCGTTATCGTTTGGTGCATGAGCTAGAGTTGTATGATGAGTGATTTTATGAATTTTGCAAAATTCTGAAAACATTTGGTTAGTAAACTCTGTACCCTGATCAGTTATGATGGTGAGTGGCAAACCATGATGCGTGCTATATGTTAGTAATGCTTGTATAACGCTGAGAGCTGTACCATCTCTAAGATTATACGCTTGACCATACTTGGAGAATACGTCTATAATCGTTACATATTTTTCATTTTGTGCAGTGAATAAGTCCATGTGGACAATCTCAAACGGTTTTGTAGCCGGAGGAACTATATTGAATTTAGGTCTTATGGGGTTTCTGTCGTATTTCGCCTGGCCGCATATGGTACAATCGTTAACAAATTTGGAAATGTGCTCCTTCATTTTTGGCCAGTAATACCTGCGTGATAAAGCCAGATAACATTCGTTAATGCCACGATGGTTAGTTTTACCATCGTGATAATGACGTATAATATCCTGTTGCCTTAGATATTCTTTGACGTTTTCAATTTCTGATTTGGCTATTACTAAATTCATGGCTGAACTTCTAAACTTTTCTTGCAAGATTGGTACAATTTGGTACATGGCCAGAGGTGGGTTTATTAAGAGAGCTGTTTTGATTTTAGGGTTAACGTATTCCTTTATTGCATTAATTAAATCTTCCTCTAAGTTGGACTCGGATAGTTGCACAGACGTTCGGGTATGAGTGTCAAACGGTTTAGATGCTGTTGGTCGTCTTTTTATGTCACCTACTACAGTCAAGCATAATTGCCGGTGAAATTTGTTAAGGGGGTCGTCAACGATGGGTATCTCTAGTATAGGATGTTCGCTGTCAGTATGTGCAGTAAGAGTATTTGAGTCGTTTAGAGTTGGGGGTTTGTCTGTCGGGTTCGCAATCATTGAGTTAGTCTCTTCATTGTTTAACTCGATACGAGATAAAGCGTCAGCGTTAGTGTTATTTTTGCCCTTTTTATATACGACTGTGAAGTCATATTCACTAAGCTTTAACCGCCATCGAGTTAACCTGGAATTCGGTTCCTTTATATTCATAATCCATTGAAGTGGTTTATGATCGGTCACGATTTTAAATTTGCGTCCAAAAAGATAGGGTCGGAAGTACTTAGTAGCCCAAACAATAGCCAACAATTCTTTTTCTATGGTGCTGTAGTTAACTTCACTCTCGTTAAGCGTACGTGAAGCGTAAGATACAGGTCTGTCTGATCCTATTTGGCCTTGTGACAATACCGCGCCTAGAGCATAATTAGATGCGTCAGTGGTCAGTACAAATTCTTTTGTAAAGTCGGGATATCTTAGTATGGGATCGTTAGTCAGTAATGTCTTGCATTTCTCAAAACTATTGATGTAGTCAGTGTCAAAAGTAATTTTCTTCCCTTTCTTTAAACATTGTGTTAAGGGTTTAGTAATCCGGGCAAAGTCAGGGATAAATTTCCTGTAGTACCCTAAAAGTCCTAAGAATTGCTTTATCTGTTTAGGAGTTTTAGGTAATGGATAATTTTCTATGGCTGTTATCTTATCGGGGTTAGGCTTAATTCCTTCGCTACTTATGACATGACCGAGATAAGCAGTTTCTAGTTTTAAAAATTCGGACTTGTCTAGTTGAATTTTGAAATTAGATTCACTTAATCTTTGGAAAACTTTCTCTAGGTTAGTTATATGCTCCTGTAATGATGTGCTAAATACTATAATGTCATCTAAATACACCAGACAGATGACATTCTGGAGTCCTTTGAGAACATTATCCATTACACGCTGGAAAGTGGAAGGTGCATTTTTAAGTCCCATGGGCATTCGTAAAAATTCAAAATGCCCATGTTCTACATTAAAAGCGGTCTTGGGGATGTCACTGGGGTGCATTTCTACCTGATAAAATCCTGATGCTAAGTCTAGTGTTGTAAAGTATTGACATTTTCCTAATTTGTCAAGGACATCACTAATATTCGGTATCGGGTACTTATCATCGATCGTCTTTTCGTTAAGTTTGCGAAAGTCTACGACGAGACGCCACTTTTGCTTTCCAGAAGCATCAACCTTCTTTGGCACAACCCAAATGGGTGAGCTCCAAGCTGATTCTGATGGCCTGATTAGACCTTGTTCTAACATTTTTGATATTTGGCTACTAACTTCTTCTCGGTGAATGAATGGGCATCGGTAACTTTTAGTGTATATAGGATGCTCGTCGGTTGTTTTAATGCAGTGTTTGATTTTATTGGTAAATGTTAATGGCTCTCCTTCGATATAAAAAATGTCAGCGTATTTAGAACACAATGATTCTAGATTTGCCTTTTCTTCTAAGTTTAAATGACTGGTGCGCAATTTTGAAATAATTTCTTTCGCGCGGGGTGACGACTGTTCGGTATACGTGCACTCAATGTTAAATAAAGTTGCCTGTGCTGGGTGGTCTAATGAGAATACTATATCGTTCGCAGTTGGATTCTCCACCTCTACTATACCCCGGTTATTTATAACGGTCGTTAAGCATTCATGAATGATACAATTACAAATTATCTGCTCGCTAACTAAAACTTGTCCGTCTTGCGAATTAATTGGTAATCTAACTAACTTATTGCTTTGAGCTGGGATAATATTTTCATATAAATTAAGGTTACATGAATTATATATATTAATATGATTCACAGCAAATTTCGTAGTTAACGTTAAATCTTTAAGGTCCAATTTAGCATGCCACTTCGTAAGTAAGTCAAATCCTATGAGACCATCAAAATGATTATGGAATTTGTATACGAAAAGCTTAATAGGTTCTGAGTCATTGAATTCAGAAAAACATGGTATACTGATAGAATTGCTATGTCTACTTGTCGCGTGCACGTTAGTGACCTCGAACGGATCATAATTCAGCGGTAGATGTGGGAAGTATCTATCTACAGCTTCTGGGCTTATGAATGATTGATTAGCGCCAGTGTCTATCAATAATTTTAAGTTAGGGTTAGTAACATGAATGTACGGTAACTGTCTCTGCGTCTGAAGGTTTAGTTCTATTTTGATCTTTTTGATTTCATAGTCCCCTGAAAATCCTCACGGCTAGTGGAAGGTTGCGGCTGGTCGTCTGCTT
Source organism: Craniophora ligustri (assembly GCA_905163465.1). Taxonomy (NCBI): domain Eukaryota; kingdom Metazoa; phylum Arthropoda; class Insecta; order Lepidoptera; family Noctuidae; genus Craniophora; species Craniophora ligustri. The sequence goes on from LR990963.1 coordinate 4,285,093, forward strand.
GACCGTTACAGTCGTTTGTCACGTCAGTTATTTCAGTCTGAGGGGTGCTATCATATGCATACGATTGATTGTCGTAATAATTCATTTGGTAGTTATCGTCATAATAGATAGGCTCCTGTTCATACTCATAATACTCGGGATAATAATAATCTTCATAGCTTAAACATTCATTTACATTTACATCGCGTGATTTGAAATAATTTGAGGATGGCGGGTTACCCTTCTTAGTCCAATCCCAATCATTGCGAATAGGGGGTAGTGGCTTTGTAACAAAATGACTTACACCACTCATAGGCTTTTGTCCTTGGTTTTGTGGTGGAGGTCTAGGCGTAATTCTAAATACGTTACTACGCGGATTGTAGTTTGGAGGCGGAGCGCTAAACATTCGCTGCGTATGCGAAGGCATACGGGGTTGGTTATGGGATCCATTAAAACCTGAATTAAATCTAAATTGATTTGGTTGTGGTGGCTGCATCATGCGAGGCTGCATATACGCGGGCGTGACTGGTTTAGGTGCAGGCATAGCGTTAGAATTGCGTGAAGCATGGGCACTAACATGCATAGGAGAAAGGGTAGGCAAAGTTGAAGACTTGGAGTGAGTGTTAGTAAGTTTAGGTAAACCATCGTTTCGCTGTTGCAGATACATCACATTTAGCTCTTCTTGTACATATTCTAGTGCTGTTTCTATAGAATCAGGCCGCATGCAACGTATGCGCGAGCCTAAGGGTTCCTTGAGCCCGCGCACAAAGGCTTGCATAGTTAATTTTTATATAAGTCGCGTTTGGCATCGATTGTGGTAGGCACAGTTTCATGAAGTGTAATATACGTCATGATAGTGCTGAATAAAGCTTGACACCTATCGTAAAGTTCTTGCGGCGTATCATTACCTTGTGTCTGCAACGAGAGGTCGTTATAGAGGGTTGTTTCATCCCTACGATCAGCGAAATTATTTATCAGTACACTTCTAATGCCATTCCAGTTCTCGGGGATACCATTTGAATTAATAGTTCGAGCAGCAGAGCCCGTAATTTTATTAAGTATACCACTAATCAAGGACAAATTAGTTAACTCATACTCTGGGCCCTCGTGAACATATTTAGCTACTAACTTATCGCAAATTCTAATAAATCTGGTTAAAACATGAGAGTTCCCGTCAAATTCCGGGACAAGGCGAAGGGCCTTCCAAATAGTATCGGGCTCGTGTGCCATTGTGTTATCTATGTCTCTATTACTATCAACTAAATCTTCCCGTCTTGACTGTTTATGAGAAACAGCCTTGCGGGTCCCTAAATTCCTAGGGTGAAAAATCTTGGATTAAACTAAGGGTTAAGGGTAGGAAAAGCGACACTAGAAAGATTCTTGTGCACTTACTTGTACATTTCAGCTTCTCTTGAGCAGTATCAATGTCTGGATCTCCGCAGCAATTCGACGGTTCCGGATACTCGTGCTGGTGCCTAAGGCCACCCGGGCGGCTCACCTAATTTCTATACCGAAATTTATCTCGCGAACCGGCCCGCGAGTATCCTACCGACTGCGCCAATTATGTCGAACGCCGTCGGAGGACTCAAAAAAAACCGAAATTAATTAAAATTATTTATTACAATAAAGTATTACAATTATTGAAAGTTATAATTAACCTAAACCTAGTATGCAGATTCGAAGTAGGAATCGGAATGGACGAGTTCTGTAGTCACGTAGGCCACCGGTCCGTCCGTCGCTTACACGTGCTGCATCGTCAGCGTTTCCGTCACCTTGCACAATTCTTTGTATTTGTGTTACTTTGGTACAATTCCACTGTTGATGCGCCGTCAGCGGGATAGGTATAAGGCCGTCGCGTAACACACACGAAATATTTCCATAATAACAACAAGAAAATAAATATTTGCAAATTAATAAATTTATTTTAATTTTTGGACTTTTTCCATAAATGAAGCCTTGCATTTACCAGTTTTTTTAGTGGACTATATATTTCTAATGTCAACAGATACGTGATTGATTGTTATGATTATGACCTTCAAGGGCGACTTTCCACTGGCATTCATTATATTATTATTCATTATCATTCATATCTAATCGCCAATCATTTACATATTAGTAGTTTATATGAATATAGTAGGTATTTTATATACAACATACAATTGTGTGTATTTTTTAGATAATGTGGGCAAATTGGAGATCAAACAAAAAAACAATTTAATATACCTTATCTACCTTATGCCTTATTTTTTTTGTATATTTGTAGAAACAACCTTAATTACACGTCAAAAATATGTTTGACAAATGGAATGAAATATCGTTGAAAAGGATGACAATCTTGGTGACAACCAAAGTTGCTAAAGACATTCGCAGAATAGTCGACATCGACTCAATTGCCACAAGAAAGAAAGTCATTAAAATTTTAAAACGATATCTTCCATTTTCCAGACCACCTAGATAAGAAGTCTAGAAACTAATTTAAAAACGTATACTTTAAAAAAAGAACGTCGTACTTCAGACAGATTTTGTAATTTTAATGTTTTAAAACTTAGACGAGTTATCGATTTTCGTACCTAAGTAGGTACGAAAATCAATAACGGTAGGTACGAAAAGAATAAATATAGAAGTGATTTTTTACTCACACTCTAGGTGACAGGAGCTCATTTGTAATCCGTAAGAACCTGTAACAAGCAAGAAGAGATTTATTTTTGGGTTGCTGTGACTTTCTGATATGATTATATTTTTTTGTGGCATCACATTTGGTCAACGTTTCACGTGACCCAAAGGTTGGCCTATTTATTGGACAAAGAATTAGCATTGTCATTCAACGTGGCAATGCTGCCAGCCTTCTGGGCCCTCTACGAGTTTATTGACGCCCTATAATATTTTTAAGTTTGTAAATAGTAGTTTTTAATTAATTTGATAATGATCTGTATAATGTGTTTTTAATTGTAAATTGAATAAAACACATTTGGCGATTCATTTTTATTTAGGTATATAGATTCTCTAAGTAACAGCTAAGTTACTTTATATCAATGAACAGACTAAGTATCCTCGTGTCTGCAGAAGATCGCAAACGTTGAGATTATAATAAAATCAATATATACTGCAATGAAATCCGATAAAACTAGTTTTTTTTTATGTTAAATATAATTATTGTAATTGTTATCGCTTTCGCCCTTATTCTTACGTTCTGTAAGTCTTCACATGCTTATAGAGTAATATATTCTAATATTTAATTATTACAACGTGCTCTTGTATCTGCATCAATAACGTCACATATTTTTATTACCCGACTGCGTCAGAAGGGGGTTACTCAAAACTTAGTTTATATATAATCGACCTCGATCAAAATCATCGATCTTCGTGCGGTTGTAATGAATCCTTTAACGGTACACTCAACGCTGCAGGATCTATATTCACATTGAAGCAAAGAGGATTCTAAACTCCTCGCCTAATATTTTTATTGCCAAGGTTGCAGTCAAACCAGATACATCTGGTTCGAGCCACTTCGGCAACCCTCGGCATACGATCGGACGCTTGTTATTGCATATAACCTTTGCGGTTATTGCCTTATTGCTCTATTCAGCTCTGATCCAACGATGTGGAACTTATGCTGAGCTATTTCGGGATCAGTGAATCTTTTGATAGGGTACCGACTACATGTTCAACTCCAATGATCCGCATCCTAAAAACTGATGAAACACACCATACTATTAGTATCTAAACTCTTTGCTGAGCACATAATCGTCTTTTATATAGAGTATCCTATGATTTGTAGGCCATATTTTTACGTAATACGCCATTTACCAATACTAAAACTGTCTCAGTTAAAAGAAGCTTATTGCCGGTAGTAGTGCTTATTGCCTGAATAGATAATACTGTTTGTTAAAGAACTAAGAAAACGAGATTTTTAAGCAACAAGTATGTCAATTTCGCACTCTAATTAAACTTTATACAATAGCAGTTTTGAATAAAGCATAATACTTCTTTCGCATAAAATGTAAATAAATAAAAAAATGAATACACTACATACTGTTTTGAGAATTATTGTTAAACACTAATGTTCATATAGCATGTGCATGTTTTTTTCTATGAAAGAGAGTTGCGTTTGTATAACTTAATGTGTAATTTGTCTTGCATGTTCTGAAATTGGAATGCTTTTAAAGTAAAACTATTGCTGTAGGCTATGTTTTATTGGGACATTGTTAATGCATCCAAAATATATATATTCTAAATTATGAAATTAAAATTATATTTACCGTTTATTGTTTATATTCGTTTACTCAAATAGAAAGCTTAATGTCTAGTTCTTGAAGTATAACTGTTTTGGAGCGCAGTTGAATTCAGTTTATCATTCAGATGTTAAGACGTCTGACGTAGGTACCTGCCTATCTCAGCTTAAAGACAGATTGACGTAACGAATGGTAGGCGAAACGCCTACTGAAATTTATTGCCAGATATTGTACGTATTCTGATTTAGTCGACACGTGTCTAGGGAGGAAGGAGGCTTTCTGCCAATTAAGACAATAATTACTGATCAATATGTTTCCCAATTTGTATCAAAATGATAACCTGACACTTATGCGAGGATTTAATAGGTATTGAAATACGGTTGCTCTCTGAAGTTAGGAAGGGACTAAGTGGACTAGCAGATTGTGAATAACTTCAGAACGGTACAATAAAACTTTTAATTAGTGTTTTGCTGGTATTCACACTTCGGTAATCCCAACAATATTTCAAAGTTTGTATCAGATTATTTAAAGAAAAATAGTATATGTGCATTTATCACAACTGGTGATGAGCTGTTCCGAGCTTTTTCACAGCAGGAGTCGAGTTCCAACCTACCCAGACCCGGACCCAGAGAGTATCATGCGCTAATTATATAGTATTATGTGCCATCTCATTCATATAGTAGTGACTGCTATCACACTTTCGCAACCCCATTGCTGGGCAATATCGATATCCTTTGCGATCGGACCCCAAGCAGTGGCAAATTTTTTTGTGATGATCATGGTCATTTCTACCTGAGTCATGTCTATGTCAAACATAGATAATTATATATCTATAGGGATATATATTGGGACTAGATCGCGTGGTGACATAATATAATATATTTAAAATTTATTTTTTAAACCTTTTCTGTTAAAGTTAACACTTATTTTTCATTCTGTCTGTAATTAACTTACATAGTTTTAAAAAAAATGTTATTAAGGATAATATCCTTGACGGAAGAATGCTCCATTGTTACAGATACGTCTTTAATATTGCTTCTAAAAAGCTTAGTTGACGTGAAATCATTTCCCACGGCCCGAGGAATAGTGGAAGAGTCATATACTAAAAGCAGCATATGACTATTTATTTATTTATTCAAGGCACATCAGCAACATAAACACAAACATTGATAGATTACAAGAGAAGAATATAGATTAGTGTTTCGATCAATCAGACACGTATAACTATAATCCATATGTATGTGGAAGCCGATACAACCGATTTATTAATTAAAAGGAATATTTTTATACGTTCTTAAACCTAGATGCCATTGCTGCTTTGTAATGTAACTTTGGCAGGTGATTCAGGTTACACCCGAGATGGTTAAGGCCCAAAATAAGATGAGGGTACTTAACGTAGACGCACCGTTGTTAATTAGTCCTACGTTCGTGGCGGGTTGGGTAAATCTAGTATATATATCAATCACATACGTAAACATTGCCGCATTAGTATGTATCCGGTATTGCAGGATCTGTGTCAAGCAACTTGGAACTCTCAAGCCGCGCCGTCCAATTACAGACAGAACTCGCAAGAATCGACTCGAAAAGCCAGGAGCCAACTACTTTTTGTTAACATGTTGTTACGAATACTGAACACTATCAGTGCAGGCTTAACACGTTAATCGTACAGATAAGTTTACCAACGTTTTATCTTATCTTTGTAAGCTCGGATGATTAATCAACTTTCGACATGCTTTGAGTGAAATTTAAGTGAGAATTACACGATTAATGATATAATAAATGTTTTACTATTGGAAAATATAAAGGAATAAAATAAGTTTATTTTTGCAGTTTGGCATGGTAAAATTAAATAAATAATTTGAGATATAAAAGAAGAAAGAACTGCAAAGTTAATGAACAAAGGTCAAATAATGCTAGAACGTTATGTTTATGTTACAATTGTCTGGATTTTTTTATTAGATTACTTAGATATGATAAATTTATTAAATATAACATTAAGTAGAAAACTCATAGTTACGGCAAAATAAAAAGCCCGCGGGATGAATGACATTATGCGCATCACTTGCGAAGAATTATTACTGAAAATTTACAACGGTATAAAATTTTCGATTTAATTTTTATAACATTATTAAATTTATAACTAGGATAAAACGGTTGGTGATTGAGTTCAAACCACGGTTCGATTATACTGTAAAAGAAAATATTTCCAAGAAACCTGCAGGTCTAAGGGATTTTTTTGACTGTGCCTCAAGTCTGCCTGCCAGCACTTGGACAACGAGATGGAGTAATAGCCTTAAATAAAAGCCTCAACCCATAAGACATAGGGCTCCTGTACTATTAAGTGCCTATTAGTGAAAGAGAATTTATTATTCATTATTTATTTTGACTAAATATACAAGAATCCATTCTAACTTGTATTTTAAATAATATCCCTAACATTTCCCGTTTATGCGCGAAAAACTCCAAAATATTCCAGTAATGGCTTAAAATGTGTGCTCGAGAGCTTGGAGAGCCATTACGTGGTACAGTTCAGGTACAAGGCTGGACGTATCGCGGATCTGTGTCAAGCGACTTCAAGCTCTCCAGCCGGCGCCCAATTACAGAACCCCGGTGAGATTGACGCGACAACAGACTAAACTGCGAGCACGATACAATTACGCATGGCCTGTACCCAACGATTTTGTCAAACCGCCATTATCGACTTGAACGTGTGCTGCGGCTATTTGGGCTTTTATACTGCCGTAAGTTCATGTATTGACGGAGTAATCATGAGACTCTTATCAAAATTGTTTAACGTACCTACAGCTGGGTGGTTTATCTTGTTTATTGGATTTGTGCCCGGTTGATGGAAATATGTCGTCCGCTATTACATATGACCTAAAACATGCTGGCGAAATGTGTGTACACTATTACACCTCTGCCTAATCTTTTGGGGACGATAGTCGTGATGGTATATTGTTTAAAGCACCTAAAGGCGACTAGGTAAAATTTACAGAATGACGTATTTATTTAAATATATTATTATTATACATACTATATTTAATCTCATATTATGCAAGATGATCCACGGTTTTTGTTGTTAGTATTTATTAACGGTAGATCGATGAGAATTGTATCTATTTATAAAACAGGTATTGCAGGCACCTTGCGATTAACATTTAAAACAAGGCTGACAAGAAGCTGAGAATAATTATTTTATATTATAATTATTTCATATCTTATATATAAAAATCTCGTGACTCTGTGTTTGTCGCTGAACTCCTCCTAAACGGCTGAACTAATAATTATGAAATTTTGTATGTATATTTAGTTGGTCTGAGAATCGGTTGTAGCCTATTTTTATACCCCTAAGTGATAAGGATGTCCTTCACCAGATTTAAAAAAAGTTTTTATTTCTTTATGATTTGTCATAAAAAATACTTACATTTTTCTAAATTTTCACTTTTCTACCACCAACCCATAAGGTTCAACTTGAGACAGGCCTGTCTGGACTAGAGATGTTACGGAAGTGGTTTTATTGAAGCAGAAGTCGAAGTCGGAGGTGTAATATCGATGGAAAGTTCCGACTTTGCGGAACCGGAATCGAAGCTCCGTAACATCCCTATTTTGGACATGTACCTTTATTAATTGACCATTTTTTTATTACAGGTGAAAATACACTATGATTCTAGATGTGTGATGGAAATTGGCATACTAGGGGTGGGACCTTCTGATCCAGTACACCAGGATGAGATTGAAGCCAGACTGCCAAAGTTTTGGTATAATTTCACCAACAATGGAATGAAGGACTGTCTTTTTGATTATATCAAGTGAGTCTTTATGAAAGAAATATTTCGTAACATAAAATAATGTTCATAAAAAACACTCACGATTTCAAACTGATGTCAGTTGGTAAACATATGTATATCAATAGGAATTTTTATTTACCTACTGATTAAGAACCAGTTTTTCAGGAAATTTTAATAAAATTTTGCGTTATTCCGTGCAATTCAAAATAGACTAAAAGGTAAGGTTACGGGTTAACAAAGACGAATGGAAAAAAGGGACATACTGCGCACAAACCCAAATAAATTGGGTCGAAGAAAGGATGATGTAATTTCGTCTGAATTTGTGAACATAATGTATAAAATATTAGTTATATCTAGATGAATATCTACACTTCACTTAATAAAAACCTTTTTTATGATTACCACATAACTTTTGATGGTGAATATGAAATGAAAAAAGGCCCAGGTGACAAAATTCACGTCTATTTAAAATACCAAAAACTGGAATTGTAAACCAGAAAAGTGGAGTATGACTATAGGCATCTGTATAATGGTGATAAGAAGGAATGTGAGGCTAATAATTTTCTGATTGCATATTTTTATTATTCGAAACAAAAATGGCGAAACCCTCAGTGTTTGTCCGGTATATGTACATATTGAAGTTACGTAAATACAGATACGATGTTTAAAAGTATTGTTTAATGATGGGGCTACTTGTAACGGTTAAAATAATTAATATTTGAAATGGAAACACAATTTTATGTCATAATACGTGGATATATTTATTTATAATGATTTTATTATTTACTCCGTGCGTTGTCTCACCAAAGCCAAACAATAGAATATAGCTAGTCTTTTCTTAAATATCTCATATAACCGAGCTCTTCTCCCAGAAAGTAGGGAAAGAAAGTGAATAAAAAAGAAACAGAAACTAAGTACCCCTATTATCGAGTGTGTTTTGTTGTTCTTTGCAACTTTGAACACTTTAGTGGGCCAATTACAGATAGAAGCCATCGAGTAGACGAAGTCTGATTGGCTTCTTTTTGTTACGCCCTCACTGCTCTGCAAAAATGGTAAGAATAACTTTTAACAATATGAAAAGGAATGTTTCGTGTAAATAAGGAAAAAAACAATTTTTTTCTCGCGTTTTTACTTTTGTGTATTATTTCAAGACTTATAATTAAAAACAATGGCGATAAACCAATAAAGTGATCTGATTCTTTTAGAACACAACACATGTCATGACTTGCCATCGCGCCTGTATCCTTGGAGATATAGGTAGAGAACTATTACTATCCTACACTTTAATACTTGTATACTTTTTACGTTACGAAAGTATTACTATTAGCCGGGTACAAATCCAAACACTGACTAGCTAATAAAATTGAATAGATAAACCGTATTGCACTTTTGCTCGACCTGAGAATTGAATCCATGATGATTCGGTCAACAGTTGCACTTAATACCACTGACCAAAGAGGCAGTCCAAATATTACATAAACCGCACCATATCCATACATTTTTATATATATAACGTGAGAGGATAATAATCTCCAGGCTACTACAATTACTAACAATAAGAAATTGCTGAATACGCAAAACGTGAGTCCATGATAAAAGCCGGGACCGAGACTTATCTCCAGTTATTGGAGCAGCTATTGTGTCCGTATTATACTTATATATCGAATGGTCAACGTAGTCTGCTTTGTATTGTAGATCGTATCGCATTTTAGGGATCAAAATAATTATGTTAAAGAGATTATAATCGGTTATTTGTTTTTTAATAACATTTTATATACAACTAGAAATTATTCTAATTATTAATCCCACAAATATTATAAACGCGAAAGATTGTATGGATGGTTGGTAATGTGGATGTTTGTTACTCGTTTACTGAAAAACCCCTAGGAATTTGGCCGCGAGTGTAAACTAGCATTTCATTTATTTATTTTAGTATCCAAAAGCGTATAATTATTACCAAAATAAATGAAATGTCAGACAAAATAATAATGACTAATATTTTTTATGGTGACCAGAGGGCAAACTTGTAGGAGGCTCGCCTGATGGTAAGTGATCACCGCCGCCCATGGACATTTGCATCACAAGAGGTTTGCAAATGAGTTGCCGAACCCCGTAGAAATCGTTTAGGTTAGGTTAGAATTACTAAACTGACAGCAAACGAAATTCCCATGCTGTCAGAATAGTCACTCCCCCAAAGATCTCTTAAATCTTACTGACTCGCAAAAAGACAACTATTGTTGATTCACTGTGGTATTCTATAAGCCGGAGGGGGACTTCCCCAGTCGGGTAGCTCAATTTGAGCGAGAAATCTCGCTATGCCTTACCTTTCGACATAATTTCTATTGATAAATTGGTTCTTTGAAGCAGCTCAATCTGAAGCAACTCCCCTTTATATAGTTAAATGGTATCGAAACCTTTTTTGTATATACAATATCTGCTCAATATAGAGGACTTGAATTTATAAAGACTTAAACTATGAACGTGACTTGAGATTTTAATTATGAAAGCGTAGAAATACTAATTTACTTACTTTTGATAGATTGCTTCATTGGTATAGTAGTCTAATAGACCCTTTAGTGTTAGTCTCTGGGTTAAATTCCAGGGCTGAGCAAATTGTTATACAATTCTCCTAAAGAAATCTTTGGAGTCTGTCCAGTTAGTAGCAATTGGTTCGAGTCAATTACATAAGACATAGCGGCAAAATATGGATGTACCTTATGTATAATATAGGCTTGATGGTTAAATATATTTTGAGTAATTTTCAGAACGCTCAGCACTCCGAGTGATGCCAACATTAACTGCGTTGAGTGTAGTGCTGTTACACGTACCTTTCGTAGCACAAGTGGCATTTTGCTTTCAAAGAGCACAATTGTGCTCGCTAATAACAGGTCGGTAGCCGCTCCACAATAACCCATGACAACAAAGGATGACGCAACACAAGCTACAAATGAGAGAATACTCGTAAACTTTACATCTATGTTTACATATCTTTCGGAAGTCCGGATCGTATTAAAATAACTGTGTTAGACTGTGTTTGCATAAGATGCCCTAGTTCAATGTAAAGACAGATTTTATTTTATTTAAAAAATAAAACAGTTGTTGATAGCTAAAACTGAATATCCTCTCAAAATTATAGAATAGATTTTAATTTGGCGTTAAGTCTTGAAAATATGCGATTTAAGTTAGGGAGTTGCATTTATTAGCTCAGTTAGTTCAAGAGGTTTTGAGATAGAGGTTGACCTCAGTGTTGTATGTAAAGAGACCATGAATGTTTGCCAATACTTATTCTTCTATTTGCATTCTTCTTTATAAATATATAATTCTGTTGAAACTTATATTTACATAAATGACGGGGTATAATAAACTATACAGATAAGATAAAAAGTTCAATACTTGTACAGTGCACATTGAGGAGTTCAGAGTGTATCAAATAGGGCTAAACATTTATTTTTAATGTTCGTGGTCCAATACTTATGAAATTAATATGGTATACCTTGAAGCCTTACTAGACACCTCGCAAAAATAAATCCTTAAAATCGGTTCGCAATTGATATTGCATAACATATAAAAAAAACCAATCAAATACAGTCAATCGAAGTTTTTTAACAATGTATACATGGCTACAATTTGACTTTAATGGGAGATATGGGGATTATACTAACGGATACACAACCTCTGAATTCGATGTCTAACAATCACCATGTATGTATGTATACACGGCTTTATATACAAATACCTGTCGTCAGTCGGACGGTCGTATTATTTTAATTATGGCTACAGACTGGGATGTTTATAACAATATATTTCATTTATTACTTTTCTAAATTTAATACAACAATAGATTTTGAGGTTTATAGTAGATTATTTAAATTTTCGTATTTTATGAGGTCATAAAATTGGCTATAGGTTCATGGCTCATGTGGGTTAAAGGGAAATTGGTTTCGGGTTATTGCCGTTATGAAAAGTCGTTACCCTTCTTTAAAGAATTGATAGCTTAGACCTTGAATTCGAAAGCAACGCACGCTCTTTTAGAATATTTCATTATTCTTTAATTAATTATTATGCGTTAATTAATTGTTATCGGTCGCCCAAAACGTTTTGAAGAAACTTGCACATCATGGATTTTCGCGACGCGGCGTGTAGACTTAACGTCACATGCATCCTAAGGCCAACCAACACCAAGCCAACAACCAACCAACACAAAGCCAAGGACTTGGTGAAACAAGATTTTTCAACTTGATAGGAGAACTGTACCCAATAATGGACCAGTATATGACATGTGTTGCTAACACATACCTAGGGTTACCAACATTGCTGTTGTTGTCTGCTAATGATAACAATAAATAAATAATGAGTATGAAAAACTAATTAATAGTTTTCCTAAATATGCATTATTTAATAAAAATATGATTTTATCTGGGTATATAATGATAACAACTTCAAATTTTTTATTGTTAGTGTTTATTTTCATTTTTTTTCTAACTACCATTAAACTAGTTTGTATAAAGAGTCAATACTGCATTAAATTCTGTTGACCTCACACATTTATACGTAGTAGATGCAACTGATTGGCTTGCAATCTCTCAGCGTATATGTATTATTCATAGTTCCAATGCACTTAGTAACTCCCTCCTGGTGCTGTTATCCTAGTACCTACGTAAGGAAAAATGAGGTGCCGAGTGAATTGACATTGAAATGCATTTATTATTTGACCTATAAATTCATAAATAAAACAAATAATTTTGTTTCATTTCCAATAAAAAATATTAAAGAAAACGTATGGTTTATCTCTAAATTCTATTTTCTTGTTTTCATTTAATATACGTGTGAAACACTAGAATATGCGGTAAAACTAATTCGACAGCGCACACTCTTCGAGCTGGCTAATCCGTCACATGGCTCGCGTGGTCCTAATCTGCCTCTGAAGGAATACGTGTTCCCTTCTCAATATCCTTTAAATACAGTCCTCCGTATGCGTACTACCCACGAGAGCGTTTCTTTTTCGTTCATAAACCTGATGAAAAAAATAACAAAATAAAAACGTCCAGCTCAAGTAAAGTTAAAAAAGTAGCTTTAAATACTATTTTCTTCAGATTTTCTTTTTTGCGTGATTTTCTTGCACTTAATACTAAAAGATAGTTATAACTTTACATTGTCCTTGACGACTAAACGAACTGTACGAACTGTACTGTAGAAAACAACTTGCAATTTATGGGTATTTTTTTTATATTGCACGTGCTTAACGCTTTATAATGCTTTTAGATAAATTAAAAGTTGAAAGACGCAAGGGGAACATAAAATCGCGCTAGTGTGCACTAACGTGTAGGGAAATAAATAGTATATACATGTATTATAATATAATATTATTATAGTAGGTTACTTATATAATAGTAGGTATACATTGTACTAATAAATAGTAAGGGTAAATCTAAGTATATGATTAGCATAAAGTCTCAAAGAAATCTTACTCCTCAGTCGATATATCTGATACTTCTTCTGTTCGCGAATAAATACCTTTCAATTGATATTTAAATCTTTGACAATTCATTCCACTCAAGAATCTCACCGTGAAACATTTAAAATAGCGTACTGTTATAGATGGTCAATGTACCTATTTATGCACATCACGCTATCCTATCCCGCTAAGTCATCATTTCTGTTCCTTTAGCCTAACAGCCCACTCACTTCCCATCAGTCTCTTTCCGATATCCATGCCAGACGGTTGTCCTTAAATATAATCCCGATTTTCATTTTTTAAAAACCTTTATTGATAGAGGCTCATAACATTTGGTGGCAGCGGTGGGATTCAAAAGAATCCCCGGTACGTCTCCTTATAACCAATTTAAAAGTCGACGCGAGTGTGTGTTGAACTTAAGTGCCGACTCCATAGTGCGTATTGAAGCACCGAGTGTGTGCCCGACCCCCCTGGTCAGTGTTCGTGTTCGTGATCGTGATTGTGATCGTGAAAGGCCCACTGCTGCGCACTGCCCGTGCTGTAGCCGGCTTTGTACCGACAAATTATACCCATTGTCACGCAAAATCTATGCTGTGACCGGTGTAATCTTCCCGACGAGCGACGCGGCGACCCGAGGCTTATCAACGCCTACACTTTGTTGAGACCTGCAAGTTCTACGAAACCATGATCATTCTTATCACGCTATCCGCATTCCAGTAAGTGATTTTAAGTGTTTGGTCATTGCTATATCCTATTTTAAAATATTGTACATTTAATTTCCGTGTTAGTTTATAAGTAACATATTATTTATAATAATGGCAGAAAGATCTGTCAGTCCTAAATTTGAAAAACCAGAAACTATGGTCACCGATACCGAGGAGGAAGGTCAAGGCCTCTATCCTCCCTCTCAAGGACCTTCTACGAAATCTCAAACAAAAAAGTCTAAATCTACACCACTTAAACAAGACATTGAATTATCTACTCTACTTAAATTTATTAAACCTTATGATGGTTGTAGAGACAAATTAAACTCTTTTCTCGTAAATTGCAATAACGCGTATGAATTAGCTTCTAACACACAAAAGGATATACTTTTCAAATATATTCTCTGCCAATTACAGGGCAAAGCGGAAACCGCTTGCTCTATAAAAGAGTTTGCCAATTGGCAGCAATTGAAAGAATTTCTTAAAACCCAGTTCAGTGAAAGAAAGCACTACGCTCATCTCCTGACAGATTTACAGGAGTGTAAACAACGGCCAAACGAAAATGTTAGTCAGTATGCTCTAAGAATTGAAACATGTCTGTCCGAATTATTAACAGAAATATCTATTTCACACGGCCATAAGAGCCGCGAGATGATAGGACGCACAGCAGCCATGGAGGAACTAGCCCTCCATCATTTCCAAATGGGATTGACATCCCATATTTCTAATTTTGTAAGAGGTAAACCTATAAAAACCTTGAATGAGGCCATAAATATGGCCATTTCTGAAGAAAAAATCCAATTATCCTTATCTAAACAGAACCCTTCTGGTTCTCAATCGTCACGGCATGATAAACCATATAATAATTTTACACGTCGTAACCAAAACCTAAACCCTAATCTTAACCGACCTAACAACAGAACTTACACCAATTCTACCACTCCAGTTTGCAGATATTGCAAAACGCCAGGCCATACCCTGGAACAATGTCGAAAACGAGAGTTCAATAATAACCGTTTTAAAAACTTCGACCATAATCAATCTAAAAACCCTCAACGCGTCAATTTTACTATAGACGAGACATCAGATAATGATGAATACCCAACTAATCCAACAGAGGGTTATGATACTGTTGATTCTGATCCAAAAAACGAGTAATCGTCTCGTCCCGGCGTCGTGCGGGACCTCGTACTCCGAAAACCGGCACCACAAATTCAATTTCTGTACCCAAGATGTCCCCACAATATGTTGGCCATCTTAAAAATAAATCTAAATCCTCGCAGGCATCGCTACATGATTGCCGAGCCAAACCTTCTATATCCGTGCAGCAACGTCAAGTTGACCTGACAAAACCTACTATATCCGTGCAGCAACGTCAAGTTGACCTGCCAAAACCTACTATATCCGTGCAGCAACGTCAAGTTGACCTGACAAAACCTACTATATCCGTGCAGCAACGTCAAGTTGACCTGCCAAAACCTACTATATCCGTGCAGCAACGTCAAGTTGACCTGCCAAAACCTACTATATCCGTGCAGCAACGTCAAGTTGACCTGCCAAAACCTACTATATCCGTGCAGCAACGTCAAGTTGACCTGCCAAAACCTACTATATCCGTGCAGCAACGTCAAGTTGACCTGACAAAACCTACTATATCCGTGCAGCAACGTCAAGTTGACCTGCCAAAACCTACTATATCCGTGCAGCAACGTCAAGTTGACCTGACAAAACCTACTATATCCGTGCAGCAACGTCAAGTTGACCTGCCAAAACCTACTATATCCGTGCAGCAACGTCAAGTTGACCTGCCAAAACCTACTATATCCGTGCAGCAACGTCAAGTTGACCTGCCAAAACCTACTATATCCGTGCAGCAACGTCAAGTTGACCTGCCAAAACCTACTATATCCGTGCAGCAACGTCAAGTTGACCTGCCAAAACCTACTATATCCGTGCAGCAACGTCAAGTTGACCTGCCAAAACCTACTATATCTAAATCCAACGTTTTCGAAATCACAAACAATCCAGCAAAAACTTTGCTACCTCATGTACTTGTTAAATCTTCTATATCAGATACCCCACTATCCTTGTTGGTCGATTCAGGTTCATCTGTAAGCCTAATAAAACACTGTTGTATTGAAAGACATCCCAAACTTATTAATGAAACAATCCAGCTGAAAGGTATCGACTCAAAGGAAGAAGCCATCAATACTCGTGGTCATTTTCAATTAAGCATGCTACTTCCTAAATCTAAAATTTCGCATCGATTTCACGTCATAGACATTATACATTTGCCTTATGACGGGATCATAGGATCCGACATGCTCAATGCACATAACTGCAACATAAACTATAATGATAACCTACTTTATATTGGGAAAACATCCCTAAAATTACATTTTCACGATCCTGCCTACTTAATTCCTGCAAGAACCGAATCCATTATTGAATGTTCTGTATCCAATCCTGAAATGAAAGAAGGATTAATCCTTGATCAAAAGGTCTCCGAAACCCTATTAATTGCCAACTGCTTAGTGCGAGTTAAAGAAAATAATAGAATTAATATATCCGTTGTAAACACTTCCGACAAACCTATTACTCTAAAATCAAATTTAAATTTAAAGCTTAATCCTATTAATTCCTTAAAAAATATGCAAGGTCCTTCCTATTCAGTAAACACCGTTTCAACAAATAGTATTAAACGCACTGAAGAAGTGTTGAAACAATTACGAGTATCACATCTGAATGATGAAGAAAGAAACGTCCTTTTCCAATTATGTTCTGACTTTTCAGACATATTCAATCTTCCAGGAGAAAATCTTACCCATACAAATGCCCTGAAACATGAGATAAAGACTACGACCGACATACCAATACACACGAAATCTTATAGGTTCCCTGAAATCCATAAAGCTGAAGTCAGAAAACAAGTTAATAAAATGCTAGAACAAAATATCATAGAACCCTCCGATTCCCCTTGGTCATCACCTATATGGGTTGTTCCAAAAAAGCTTGACGCTTCCAATATCCAAAAATGGCGAGTAGTAATTGACTACCGCAAACTCAACGATATCACAATCGGTGATACTTATCCTATCCCTCAAATTACCGAGATTCTAGATCAGCTTGGTAACAGTAAATACTTCTCCACATTAGACCTGGCATCTGGATTTCATCAGATAAAACTAAATGAAGCTGATAAACCTAAAACTGCTTTTACTATCCCCGAAGGACACTTTCAATTTTTGAGAATGCCCTTTGGCCTCAAAAACGCTCCTGCAACATTTCAAAGACTTATGAACTCTGCGTTATCAGGTCTCCAAGGAATCCGGTGTTTTGTGTATTTAGATGATGTTGTCTGCTATGGATTTGACCTTAAATCCAGCATCTGCAACTTAACAGCTATATTTCAAAGAATCCGCGATTTTAATCTCAAACTCCAGCCAGATAAATGCGAGTTTCTTAGACGCGAAGTCGCTTATCTCGGACATATAATTACTGAAGACGGAGTCAAACCAAATCCTGAAAAGGTTAAGGCCGTAACCGAATTTCCAATCCCCAAAACACCCAAAGATATAAAATCATTCCTTGGTCTTGTTTCATATTACCGCCGTTTTATACCCGAATTCTCTAAAACCGCGAAAGCCCTCACTAACCTACTGAAAAAGGATGTACCATTCAAGTGGGAAAATCAACAACAACTCGCTTTCGATACATTAAAACACAAACTAACAACCGCCCCACTACTTATCTACCCTGATTTCTCTCAATCCTTTATCCTCACTTGTGACGCTTCAAACTACGCCGTTGGCGCTGTACTCTCGCAAGGTCCTGTTGGCAAAGACCAACCTGTAGCATTTACCTCTCGCACACTTAATAAAAGTGAATGTAATTATAGCACAACCGAAAAGGAGTTACTAGCCATTTTGAACGGTTGCAAAACGTTTCGCCCTTACCTTTATGGTCGTAAATTCCTTATCATTACTGACCATAGACCGCTAAAATGGCTATTTAATCATAAAGATCCTAGCAGCAAGCTCCAACGATGGAGGCTAAAGCTTGAAGAGTACGATTACGACATAATGTATCGTAAAGGAAAATTAAACTCTGCTGCTGATGCCCTCTCTAGATATCCAGTGAACCCTATATATCCTGAAAATAAAGATTCCTTAAATCCTAACTCTAATGATAATATTAACGTTAATGACGAACTTCTACTACAACCATCACAATCTTCAGACTTACCTTTTATTGATCCCGGCAACGCCTTACCAAGTCCACTTGTATCCCCGCCATCTAGTCTTGAAGCAGACCTTATAAACCCTGAAATAGAAAAAGAAGTATTAGATTACCTGCAATCCACCGGCGAAGATCCTGAACCTCAACCCTCGACTAGCCGGCAGCATCCTGAAACCTTACCTGTCGCAAATGGCTCCGATCCAGCGACTACTCCCACTCCTGAAAACCTACCTTTACCCGACGAAACTTATACCAAATTCCTAAAATCACCTGCAAGGTCATACGATACATCTATTTTAGAACATAACGAAACCTTACTTAAAGGATCACAAAAACTGGTAATTGTACCTACCTCAATAGACATGGATGAGTCCATGCCTTATGTTCAAGAAATTATTGATAACTGCCCAGAACCTGATCGTAACGAATTCTTGCAATTAGAGAGATCCTTGTGCACCTTTTTACCTCTAACAATAAGAGAAAGAACTTATCTCCTCTTATTCACAAAAGTACATCATTTCGATGATTACTCGTACCCTGATATATTTAAATCCCTAAAATATGCACGTGACCAAATAATAATGTCCTATCCTACAATAAATGAAATCAGCACATCTGATTTTAAAAACCCTTTTGATAAGCATTCCTTTATAAAAATATATAACATGCTTTCCTATCTATTCGACGGAACCAACATAGAGATCCATATTTATCACAACAATATCATATATCCTTCTCTGATAGAAATCCCTAAGATCCTCAAGGAAAACCACGACATACCTATCGCAGGACATTTAGGATCTGTCCGAATGTTACACCGTATTAAAGAAAAATATTACTGGAAGAATATGCGCAGTGATATCGAAAGTTATATTAAGAAATGCACATCATGCCAAACGAATAAAGCGTTACGTAGAATAAACAGAGCACCAATGATAATAACTTCCACATCGACATCTCCATTTGAGAGAGTATCCCTCGACATCGTAGGTCCTCTACCCGAGTCTGGCATGGCCAAACTAAGATTTATTTTAACAATGCAAGATGACCTTACAAAGTTCTCATTAGCATATCCACTACGATGTAACACCGCCGAAGAATCATCTGAGTGTCTCCTTCATTTTGTATCGCTATTCGGAATCCCTAAACACATACTTACCGATCAAGGCACTAACTTCACGGCCGAGTTATTTAAGAAAACGTGTGAGTTTCTGAAAATTAAGCAGTTATGGTCTACTCCATATCACCCACAAACTCAAGGTGCTTTAGAGAGATCGCATTCAACCCTTAAGGAATATCTTAGGCCTTATATTAATGAAAATCAAGACAATTGGCCTCGTTACGTATATACGGCTATGTTAGCATACAACACAGCTGTACATACAACCACACATTACTCACCATATGAATTAGTGTTCGGACACAAACCCCATATCCCTGACTCTATCTATGACGATAACTCCACTACAACTTATCCGGAATACGTAAAAATGTTACAACATCGACTGAAACATACCCGTGACAAGGCTAGAGAATTTATCCAACGCTCTAAAATTAACTCTAAAGCCTATTATGATTCCCGTACTCGTCCAATTACTTATAAAGTTGGCGACTACGTGTTATTAAAAAACCACCTTCGGTTACGAAAAGCTTTGTCGCCTGTATGGAAAGGTCCATACAAAGTTGTTAAGGTGCACGGTAACCATACACTATCATTACTTATAAATAGACGCCATGTAAAACATCATTTCGACGAAATTAAACATGTAGACGTCCAAGATAGTGCCCAGACTCCTACAAATTAAGATTAACTTTATTATTAAGTTGAACAAATAATTTATACTTATACACTCTTAATTTTACATTTTACTTTTTATTTAGAATATAAACGTAATTATAATATAAAGTCACTCGAACAATGTTTCTTTTATTACAGCATACTGGCCCAAGGTCACCCAGAATTTATTCAACAAATCAACACGAGTTCTGGTATATACTTTGACCCAATTGGCGAACTCAAAATACGTGTAAGCCACCTGGATATAGTGACGCCATTCGATATCACCTATATTGAACCCCACATTCAAAATATTAATTCGGTATTAGGTACAACACGACATATATGTAATCAAATCGAAATTAATAGCTCTTATAATTTAGAATGCCATAACATATTAGAACCATTGACCGTGAGATATCGTGATATCACTTCCGAGTATTCTGCTATCTCTCATTTAGTAAACAAAAGGTTCAAACGAGGGGCATGGATAGGTGGCATTGGCGTTTTATCCAAGACCATATTTGGCACTTTAGACGAAGACGACGCTGTCAAATATGACGACGCCATACAGAATGTACAAGATAATGAGAAAAGGTTAAGCTCATTAATTAAAGAAAACATCTTAATAACCTCTACTGTTTTATCAAAATTTAATAATACTTTACATAAGATGAAAGTTAATGAAGCTAGCCTTAATCAAGCTATCGACAATTTATCTTTAAAATTCCAAAACCTTACAATAATTTCGGATGAATTAAAAATAAAAGCAACCATTAACTCAATTTTAAACAGCTTAGAAGCATCTATACTCACCTTATCATTTCAGTTAGAAGACATAACTAGCGCTGTCTTGTTATGTAGTCAAAACATCCTGCACCCGGTAGTCTTATCTCCCATGCAATTATACCAAGAAATTGTCGATAACTACCGATACTTACCTGTAGATCTTAAGTTACCTGTAAGCTTAGATATAAGTAATATTCATACCTTAATGAATGTATCTAGCGTAATGTGTTATAGTTTAGACAACAGGATTGTGTTTGTTTTGAAAATACCTCTAGTATCCCCCAAGGAATACAATTTGTTCCATAACATTGCATTACCGACTCCACACAACAATGTAAAACCAGATTCTTTTAGCTTCATAATACCTAGTAGTAAATACACAGCAATGACCAAAGACAAATTAGAATACTGTAACCTTGATTCACTGAAGGAATGCATAGCGATAAGCCAGCGCGAGTACATCTGTGACGTAATGACGGTGTTCCCGACAAGTGCGAATCCTAGTTGTGAAAGTGAAATAATATCAAACGTGATAAAAGTTTTACCAGTGCAGTGTCAAACGAATTTCCTTCAAGGACACGTAGATATATGGAAACCGCTATCCAATAATAATTGGATTTATGTGCAGTCCCAGAACAATAAACTTTATATAGAATGCCCTAATTATAAATTTCACGATATAAACATTATTGGTACAGGTATTCTAAATATCCCAAACAACTGTATTGCATATTGCAAAACCACAAAATTAATACCTAAACTTAACTTTTTTCAAATAAATGTTACTGTAACTCACTCAGACTTCAACATTATAAATGATTCCTGTTGTAACTTAGATAAGTTTAAAAGTGTAATGGGTAATGAGCCTCCTTTAAAACTACAGAATATTGACCTAGATGTATTTACATCAGAAACAAAATTAAAATTAAAATCCTTGTCCGATGAAGCAAAAACTATTTTAGATCAGCATCAAATTATTAAATACGAGACTCACTACTCAATAATTATTATTATAATTATTTGTATTTTAATTGTGTATTTTATTTTTAAAATGTTTTTATGCATTAAATCGTACAACCGTCTTTCCCATCGCTCTCCTACTCTATTCCAACCAGCCCAGGTAAACTCACCTCCAGAACAAACTAGTGATCCCGAAGTAGTTATCCCATTAAAAATATGTAAACGAGTTTCTGAATCAGTAGATCTCCCATCTCCTAGTATTAGGAGAAATGTCTAGATTTTTATTATCCTAAACATCGAAATTTAAACCCCGATGTTTCATCCACCCCAGGGAGGTGTTATAGATGGTCAATGTACCTATTTATGCACATCACGCTATCCTATCCCGCTAAGTCATCATTTCTGTTCCTTTAGCCTAACAGCCCACTCACTTCCCATCAGTCTCTTTCCGATATCCATGCCAGACGGTTGTCCTTAAATATAATCCCGATTTTCATTTTTTAAAAACCTTTATTGATAGAGGCTCATAACAGTACCTATTCAATATTTCATGTTGCTAAAAGAAAACGGAACTTCACCAACAACCTCTTGGAAGTAAAGCTTTTACAATTTAAAGCGATTTCAGCCGTTGACACGCTACAAAATAGCTAGAATGGAGGGGACTCGATCAAATCGCTTTTAAGCTACATCCCCGTCTCGGAACGATATGCATACCAAATGTGAGCTATTTATTTTGCACAAAAGATAGTCGATGCCCGCTGTACGAAGATTTGTCCGCCAGTTTATATGCCAGCAATCATTTATGTGAAGGTTGCGTGAGAAAAATGATGGTCGTGCGGAACGTGCTCAGAAATCTCAAGTCCGTGACGGCAAGGGAAAAGAAATATGTTTGTTTGGCGGGGTACGTCTGTGATTATTTTTTGCACTTAAACAGAGAAGTTTAGTTGAATACTTTAGAATTATTTTAATACTGAACAAATTAAATTATTGTTAAATTGGATTATGACCCAAGGTCACAATTTCTACGTTTTTTAAATACAGCCTAATAATCTGGTCAGGTGGGTTTTCTGCCATAGCGTCGATGTCAACAACAGTTCCCAATAAAGATTCATATTATCATTTTTTAAATTGACAGTAAAAGCTTTTTAAATCAGATGCGAAGGTCGATAATCCTTTTGTGAAAAAAATAATTAAATCACTTCTAGAGAGATTGCATCGCTAAAACAATGGCCAGAGTAGCTTGGAAAGAGGGAAAGGTTGTCTTCAGTAGTAGAACAATCCCGGCTAGAAAAAAAAAGTTTCTAAAAAGAGAAAAACGCTAGAAAGAGACAAAACAACTGCATCATATAGATTTGTATTCAAATCCCAATAAATTCAAGATACATATACGCTGAACTAACCACCCACTCGCTCATATTTACCGCACACCTAAGGCGACGAAGAAATTAAGTGTCATGTGCAACGCTCGCAAGAACTTGTTCCCAAATCGGTTATGTTCAGAACTTTGTACGCAGCCCCTCGACTATGTAAGAACGTAATTGGACTTTAAAATTAGAATCCTGGTGCATGTATGTGACACACTCGTATTTTGTAGTTTACAATTGTGTTTCGTTGGATGTAGAGTATGTATTATGTATGAGTTGGATCATGAAATGTGAAACTAATATTTTGGATAGAACCGCCGTCTAAGTATGTTTTTACTATTGAATGAAATGTTTAAGATTTGCTTTCTTACAAAAAAATTATATCTCCACTTTATATCAAATCTTGTATTACTTTGACATCTGTCAAAAGTGACTTTTTGAAACATTATGTCATAATGTGAACCTTTTTTACTTTAGGGTCAAGGAAATACCAGTATACATACCACTATATCGACTCAATGGCTTGCACAGACTACAATGATGCCGTTTCAAAAAGTCACTTTTGACAGATGTCAAAGTAATACAAGATTTGATATAAAGTGGAAAGTGGAGAGAGTTTCTATCCAAAATATTAGTTTGTGTACGAGTCTCACCAAGTACCGCTGTTCAACTGAGACTCAGTGTTTAGGCATATTTTTCTCCGCATAAAAGGGTCTATGAAATTTACCGTTGCATTTACAGTAGACGAAGAAAATAAATTTAAATCTTTTTAATACTTGAAGTATATCCTATGTATGTATGTATCTAGTTTCCATAACAAAACGAACAATAAATCAAATAGGATAAAGTCTCTTTTCGCAATGGCCACAATTTAACGGTCATACGTTTTATCCCTTTTAAAATACACCATATACTTTATCTAGCATTCTTCTCTAGATATTGCACTCATAAACATGTTCTCGATATAAAACTATTGACCATTTTTAAAGCGATATTAAATTCTTCGCGCCTTTATGCGAGCACGAGTAATTTTTGACGATATTATAAAGTATTTGAATGTGACTTGTATGAATGTGTGGTTTAAATTTTATTTGTTGTATGTATATTCTGTTGAAATTATTTTGATTAGTTTTTGTATTACTTAATTCTAGAAAAAATGTGATATAATTCTTAATTCATGTTATAATTCCTTCAATTAAATATTTTATACAATTAATAATTGTATTAATTTCTTATTATTTTTTGTTGTTGGTGTATAATCATTATGATGTATGATTGTATGATATGTCATGATATGTCACGGAAAAATATCTTAATTATGAA
Organism: Craniophora ligustri; assembly: GCA_905163465.1. Lineage (NCBI taxonomy): Eukaryota > Metazoa > Arthropoda > Insecta > Lepidoptera > Noctuidae > Craniophora > Craniophora ligustri. The sequence goes on from LR990963.1 coordinate 4,309,703, forward strand.
AATCTGAGATTAAAAAAAAATTAATTAAATTGTAAAACGTAGAAATTTCTAAATCGTTCTGTCTGTCATATGACGCTCGCATGTGAGTATACGTGTCCAACGTGTTCTCTCAGAATGTAGATAGTTCATACAAAAAAAAATAGCGACTAAGTTCATGTATAATAGCCGTAATGATCTCTATATCTCGCCGAGCTCCTGCCATCTAAATTTCCACTTTGGTGCTCACTGTTATAGCTGTAGTCCCGTCTACCCATGCATTACAATTAGTCCATCCAATGCGGCAGCTAATTCGAGCTCGCCACTCCTGAGCCCATTTATTAAGGGCTAATTGCTATCACGGACTGAAATTAGAGCTGCTTGAGTATTCAGGCTGACGGCACGTATGTTTACGGTTAGTGTTTGAGATGTATGGAGCAAATTATATGCCGCGTTGCTATTACATACATAATATATTTATGTAGGTTTGTAATGAAGTTGTCAGTATGTGTTTGTTTTGAGTATGTTATTGTATTTATGTGCATGTCTATTTATTTTCACGCAAAATCCATAAAAAAAAATTATTTGATTTTTAATCCAAAAAAGTCGAAGTTCTCAATTTGAATGTGGCTATTTTTTTATGCGCGATTTAGCTTAAAGACTCTAACTGTAATTTGGTATGAGAAAAATAAAATGTTGAAATATATATAGGTCGTTTAAACATATTATCATACGATAGTATGTCCTCGATCAACCTAAATCTCTGAATAAAAACATGGTTAAATATATCTTTTAAATAAGAATCTCGTGTCATGGTGTTTGTCGCTTAACTCAACCCAAACGGCTGAATGGATTATTTTTGAATTTGATAGGTCTGAGAATCGGTCGTAAGCTATTTTTTTTTCTTCTTTTTTTGACAAAATATTTTTTTGTATTTGGCATAAAAATACTTATAATTCTAAATTTCCAACCTTCAACCACCAGCCCCTAAAATATGGCAATGGCAAAACAACGTTTGCTGGGTCAGCTAGTATTAAATACATGCTAAGCCATTTTTTAATTCAATTGCGAAATATTAAGTTTTAAGTGCTGTTTTTCAAGAGCTAAGTACCCGCCATGCCAGATTAATCTAGTACTTATTACATAACAAAGTTAAAATAAAAATTATCACAGTTAAGCAGCTGAAGTACAGAATCCTACACTACGCGGGGCCCAATATGGATTTAGCCGGTTTTTACTAATCTACATTTTGAAATACTACAATATTTCAAAATGTCGTGGAACAAATATTGTATTTTATGATTCACAGAAGCTGCCTTTACGAAATGCCTGCCAGTAATAATTAGATACGACGGTATAGATCACGTAGGAATAGAGGAACATGATAATTAAAACCTCCTTTGATTCTGCCCGTAACGTTACGGATCTGTCTGTCATATGATTATATGTTATACATAGTTACTATTGACACACCATCTATTCACGTTCCAATTCTCGCAATTAGTCGTAACGAAGCGATACATATTTCATCTTGTTGATATTAGGGTATCTATTAATATAGAGTATCATTGATATGTTACGTATAATGGATTTTCATCGCATATTTATACGTTCTAATATATGTAGGTATTGGATATCATTTTAACGATACGATTTAATGAAAAGTAGTAAGACAAATTTTACTGTTTAACCAATTTTCTTAGTTCTTTTTTGTATAGTGGGTGCGTCTACAAACAAGAAACTGACGCTGAGAAGCTGTTGAAGGGAAAATCTCATGACTTAGCCAACGGGGGAGGTAGCTGGTTACGATGGAGTGGAGTTTAGTAACTCGTCTATTATAGGAAGCCAAACAGTTTCTACAGGGTCAGAGACAAGGCTATGGTAACTGGTTAACATCAGACAGACCATAAGCTTGTTTGCCACCCTTATGGTATACATTTACCCATCATCATCATCATCATCATCACATCAACCGTTAGACGCCCACTGCTGGACATAGGTCTCCCCCAAGGATCGCCACGACGACCGGTCATGCGCCCCCCGCATAAAGTAGGTAGATACTACATTTACCCATACCCGACACAATATAAATATAATATATGCATACACCCTTCAATCCTGGTTAAAACAACAACTCAAACAGTTCCGTACTTGAAAATTCTACTGTAGAAGTAGTCCAACATTACACTTGATTCAAGGCTGCGGTTTTCAAAGAATAATTACAAAACATACCGGCAATATCTCATCTCTTGAAATAAAAAGAAAACAAGGAAAAAGAGGTTTATTTCCCGCAAGCATACTCCATGCGGTACGTAAGTCCGCAAAAACCTAGTGCCTGGAAATATACTAGGAAAAAAAAAGATGAAATACGAGTATGTAGCTTTATTCTATGTTAGTTAAAATATATATATTAATATGACGTTAATGTAAAATTGCTGTACACTATCTTCGTTAAAATGTTTTAGTTATAACGATGGATTATACTTATATACGTATAACCTAGAACAATCTAAATATACATACAACTATCATCACGCGAGTATCCGCAAATGATTAAACAGGGTAAGTAGATATTTTTTTAATGCAAGTAAATAAACTACATAGGTATAAAAATAAAAAGTTTAAAAATAGCTAAAGAGAATTTCTTAACAGTAGAGAATTTCTTATTAGATTTTTTAATGGAATCTACGTCCTAATTGTCAGCAGGCGAAAAATATTTTTACTTTATTAAAATAAGAATATAAAAACATAAAGAAAAGTTATAATATAATAGGTATAATTTTTGTACAGGTTTGATGGAGATTTATTTTATAAACTGTAAGTTCAGTCCAACTTCATAAGTTTTCAACACATTTTTAAAATTTCTCTCGGAGAATGATTTTAAGTGGTGCTGGAAGCAAAATAAATTGCTAACTAAAATGCCGTATAAAAGACGGGAAAATAGCAATAATCTTGCAAAAGAGTCATTAACTAACACATTTACGGTTTTTAATTAATTATAAAACACATCATAATAATATACCTATTTCTTAGAGGCTTTTAATATTATATTTTTAATTTACATTTTGATGTTCGTGAATGCGCAATTTAAACATTTAAGTACTGAGCTCCGTCAAATTAATATTTTTAAATCGTAAGAAAATAGGACCAACAAGACAGTTTAAATATACGTACATATATGTGCAGATACACTGCCTCGTTCGTCTATTGGTCGTAAGTGCGACTGCTGAGAAACGGGTTTTGGGTTCGATTGCTGCGCAAGTGGGATAGGATTTTATAAATAAAATTCGCTGTAGTAATTAAGAATTTGTGCCCGGTTGATGGCAATCAGCTCGCCCCCTAATTACATGGGTCGTAAAACACACCGGCGAAATATAGGTGTACATTAGTACAACTATGCATAACAGACTTCACGCGACACCGAGAAAATCTTGCAGGCATGGAAGTTCCCTTGTTTTCTTTCAGCGTTTTAACATAATATGACGACTATTCGCGTAACTTCGAAAAGATAGTGATGAGTGACTTGAAATCTAACCTTAACTTTACACCTCTTAAATCCTTATTTTCATGATTGTATTAAAATATTTCTGAACGCCTTGTGTTTTTCATATCCTACTAATTTTATAAACGCGAAAGTTTGTAAGATGGATGGATGACGTTTGTTACTCTTTCACGCAAAAACCGCTTCACAAAAACAGATTTGAATGAAATTTAGCATACATATAGTTTATTACTTGGATTAATATATATGCTAGTTTTTATCTATATACCATGCGGACAAAGCCGCGGGAGGCAGTTAGTCTTAAATAAAAATCTCAGCTATCAAAAATCTTTCTGCCAATATAAGTCGGCGGCGTATGAACGTGGATAGTGAAGTGCAAACAGGAATGGCCCACTCATCAATCGTCCGGCCCGAACGCTCACTTTCACTTCAACTTCGCTACGGGCGCACTGTGGGTAATATTCTATACCATTTGCGTGTTGGACCAGTTCGATTTTGTTGACATTAGAACTAATGTAGAAGTTTGAGGTCTATTTGTGTGGAGGATCAATTTCATTAGTAAAGTACTGAGGTGAAATTTTAAATGGATATCTTTTTTCACAGGTCTGATTTAATTAGTATAACCATATAAGATTAAATTGTTATAAGATTTAATTATTATAACCAATAAATACAACCGGGCTTGTATCATTGAATCGAACCGTCAGATGATTCTTCAATAAGCTAAACTAATTTTAGCAGTAGATATTAAAGCGGAATTGGAATTTGAATTTTTAAATCAATACTGCTGCAACTAAAACCACGAGATGTATAGCGGTGAAGGGCGGGCGTTTTTGGAGGCTGTCTTTATCATCAACGTTCAAAAAGAGCCAATTAAATTTGGCCTACTTTGAATAAATGATATTTTTACTTTAAATTTGCAATATAATATAATATATTTTTATTGTATTATTTTCCCTTACTACCTTATTATTTATTTATAATTGCACAATACAGACTTAATTGTTAAACCGGTTTAGCAGTTTGAATGTGGGTTTCGAGTCGCTTGTTAATAACATACAGTAGTTACTGTGAAATTATTACTAACTGATAACGATGTAAACAATGATAACAACTGTATATAAGTACCTATATATTATATCATAGAATATGATATAATATACTTAACGCCATAAACAAGATAAGATCAAATAATTTCGTTCGCGAAGATCATTTTCGTATATTACGATAACAGCATTATTCAGCCACGCATGGTAAATTGAACTCGGGGGTTCTTACGACCCTTTTAGCATTTTAATAAAGTAAAAAATGTGACGTCATATTGTACACGGAACATAATGCACGTCTCCAAGTGTATGTAAATTGTAAATAAAATGTCACTTGCTTCGTATCTAAATGTTGAGTGCATTGCCCTATTCGAATAATGTTTATCATTTTTTATTTCATGTTTGCTGGGTTTAACTTGAACGAAATAAAATTCGCCAGTGATATTCTTGTGCTACTGGCGGGGAAGAGATTGTATTGTAAGTTTGGTCCGCTTTGAAGTAAATCATCATCATCAACCCATTAATGTCCCACTGCTGGGCACTGGTCTCCTCTCAATTGAGAGGGATTAGGCTATAGTCTACCACGTTAGCCTACTGCGGGTCGGCAGACTTCACATGCCATCGAGAATTCTCTCAAGCATGCAGGTTCCCTCACGATGTTTTCCTTCACCGTTTGAGCATGTGACAACTTCCAAAAAGTCAGTGCCTTGGGTTTGAACTCGAGCCCTCTGACATCTCAGTCCAATGGTCACACCGCTCGGCTACCACAGCTTACCTTTAAGTAAATAGAAATAATTTAATGCATGAAAATGGGTTATAGGGTTAGTTAAATACCCATTCGTATATTTTACAGTTTAGATGTAGGTTCAATATTTAATATATAATCGTTGATCTGATATGAAATATTGTATTGTATTGAACGGTGAACAAAATCTTTATTTGAACCGTACCAGAAAAAAAGAGGTGGTGTATAAATATTTGCTTAGCTTGGTTATATTATTTTCATCAAGCTTCTAAGAAAAAGCATATAAATATGTCAAAGTTAGTCTTATACTCAAAATATGCTGAAATTCTTACCGAACTGATTTTAAGTGTTTGTGGTCTTAAAATGAATGAAGTCTTAAGTCAACTAATAAAGCGAAGGTATAGTACAAGATGAAATAACATTATGCTCCCAGAAAATACTTCCCCCATTCACTGAATATAACTGTCACTAACTCCGAAGCTATCCATTATGCGTCTTAAACCGAAAAGCTTACAGTCGAATTTTGAATAAAAGATACAAGCAAGACGTCACAATAGATATATTTTAAGAGTATTTGACGAGCTTTTAGAGATAACTGCCTTGAAAAGTTTCCTTTGTACTATCATTCATTGTTTTGCGTTGGAAACTGTGAATAGCAACTGACACTTGTGTTTTTGTTTTGCAAAAATAGCGATATTCTTTTGTCTCAGGTGTTGGTATTTCAATGAAACTGAAATAGATGTAGGGAACCCTAACTAACTGTCAGGGAACACACATCTACCGCTCTACGAAGAATGAGCCTTTAGATAAATAGAAATAGCGGAGGAAACTTGTACGATATTTTATGAAGCGAACAATTTATAAAAGGAAATTTTCCTTAAACTATTTTCCTCTTTGGCTAGAGCACAGCGGTCTAACACAATTACTCTCTGGATAAAAAAGGAATTTAATTAGTTATAATACCTACATAAGTTGTGGTATTTATTTCTTGTATTTATATTATATAACTGAATGAGTTTTATTTAAAAGACAAAACGTTGCAATAGGACCCAACATTAGTATCGTTCATCATCAGTCTTATTTAAACGTTTAGTAATTATACGATAAGTAGGACAGCTTCTTAAAGTAATTCCAGAAACACGGAAGTATCCTGTTATTAATATTTTCTTAGATTGAAATAAAAAAAAGTATTCTGTATAGTGTTTTACAACACGAGTTTTTTTTCAGAAAGCGCAGATTTTTTAATTTTTAGCTATGAATTTATAGACAAAAATAAAAAAAAATCAACTTCACGTAAATTATGATGTTCCATTCTAGTAAAAGGTTTCAAAATAGTTGTGACAGATGACAGACCGATCATAGAAGCCAATCTTCCCCCTTAATTCAATTTTAATGCCACTGTGGGTAGGAGCGTGAGGGTATTATCAACGCGTATGAGAGTGAGGCAGATTGTGAATATGCGGAAGTCTAGGAGATGATTGGCCCCTTGGAAGTTAATTAATTCCTTCGGGAGCTTTAAAGCGTCTGCAAAGCAATACGGCCAACGGAAAGTGTCTGGGAGTATTGGCGACTTATTTTTAAGGATATTGCCTACAATATACGTAAAAATCAGATTGGAGAATTTACGTGAGGTAAGTAATATTTGTATGTACCTTGATTACCTGATACCTGAAAATTGGCCCACTAGGCAAGATAGCTAGTAGGCATGCGTTCGTAGTACATACTAGAACTACTCAAAAACCTACATTTGGTTCGTCAGAAAATACGTGACGTCTGGCGGCCCTGGGATCTTACTCTAATAGTATCATAGCTGAAAATAAAAAAAGTAGTACATATTGGATTTAAAAGTAGAACACCTGTAGACCCGGCACTGTCACACCTAGATCACAGCATTCCAAAATCAAAATTTCGTATGGCGAACATGGCATCCAATTTCGCACATTGTTCGAATCACGACCGAAACAAATGAAAGATTCCATTTTCACTCTCGCCCGTGTCAATTTGGGAAAAAGTGTTTTTGGTACAGAGAAAATATATAATACCGGTACTAAAGGATTCAATGGGCTATTCCGCCTCGCTGACTGTCAAAGCTAGCATGAACACATGACGGAAATAATCATGTGATGTTTATTAATGTTTATTGTGATACGCCTGTGTCGTTTTAAATTAATTTCACCAATTTGCGTAATTTTAGTGCTTAAGTGCAAATTGTAACAAATGTATTTTAGTAGTAGTATGTATTTACTATGGCCCAAGACCGGTCGTTGTGGAAATCTTTGGGGGAGGCTTATGTCCAGCAGTGGACGTCCTCCAGCTGACATGATGATGATGATGTATTTACTTTAATTTTATAGGGTTTGTTTTTTAAAAACTTGTTATAATAGATCCGCCAAATAGTGATAATTTAAAAGGCTAATTTAACTCATATACATTATCGGGTATAAATAAAGAACTTCCATTAAATAAATAACAGTCGTTAGGTAACCATTGATATCATTAAATATAATAATAAGAAATTTATTTCGGACGTATTGCATAACACTAATAATAGTAATTAGTAACATAATTATAAAAACCTTACGAAGCTATTGTTAGTACACAGCAAAATAAAAAGAAATGTCAGGGAGCGTGACATTTGCCTTCATAATTTTATAATAAATACATAAATAGTGATCTTCAGCTGAGTTGAGTCAGAAATCTAAATTCTGACTCAACTGCAATTCATTTTAGTTAATGTAAATAAATTTTATTTTATATAGCTTTCCCAACCTCTTCACAATTGAAAACGAAACATTTGAAATCACTCAAAACTCACAGAATGAAACTTTTACTTAGAAACTTTTTTCAACTTCGCTATTTAAAATTGGAATTTTTATTTGAGTTCGAATGATTGTGTTTATTGTTTCGACAAATTATGACAATGATATATTATTATGACTGGCAAAATAAATATAAAAAAATATTGTAAGTTCATCATAATCCATACAAACTTTCGCGTTTTTATTATTAGTGGGATAGGCAGAGATATTTGCAGATCTTCGTTAAATATTCAAGGCTGTTAATACCTTGTTAATTTTGCTGATATGTCGTGAATGTGGACGCACTTTCACCGCGAAAATTGGCTACATCAGTCACCGGAGGGCACACCAGCGATGTCCTCAGTAGGCAGATCCAAGTCGTTGTGGCCGAAATCGGCCTAGATCATATATAAATTAAATTGCCTCCAATGTTAAATTATCGTTGACTAAAGAAAATAGGTTATAGCGATGATACGCGCACCTTAGAGCAAGATGAAAATTCATGAGATTAAGTCGATTATGACTGCGCTGTTAACGTTATCGCTCTGTGAATAGTAATTATCTTGACGTCACTGATTGGACTAGGATCTTGTAACAAAGGAAATCCGGGTACACTGCAATTTATCCGGCAAGACGAAATAATCGTGATACCGACTTACCGACGCGCCACTCTTTGTCATAGTGTAATTATTAATCAATATTATATTAATTCAGACAATACTCGAGAGCACCATATTCATAAACCCACCAAATTTAATGATCATTATAAATTTAGATTTCAGTGAATTTTGTCATTAACTCGCTCATGAATATTTTAAGGTTTCATTTAGTTGAAACACAGCAAAAACACATTTATTTTATATTTTCATTTTATTTATTTATTTGGAATAATAAACAGTTACACAATATAATACAAAGTTGCTTAACGAAAATGTGTACTCACAATGTAATCCACAAAATACATACACGTATTAGTGAACAATAATAAATAATATTTAATGATAATATTAAATAAATAAATTTATGTAATTTGTGGGAGATCTGGAGTCTAAACTAAGCCTAGGCCTGTATTTTAGAACTCCAGGCCCCCCTTTACATCATAATTGTGTGTGTGAGTGTGTGTGTGTGTGTGTGTGTGTGTGTGTGTGTGTGTGTGTGTGTGTGTGTGTGTGTGTGTCTCCTATATCATTAATTATTATTGCTAAAATATATTATGTATACATATATAAATAATAAATATAGTTAACTTTATAATAAATCAACATAATTTATATGTAGTTAGTTACACTATGATACCACTTCAATGTGATTTTCAGTTTCAGAGTAGCTTAGTTTAGATAACATATGTTTTAGTTTTTTTTTGCATTCGATTTTACGACAATCAGCTATAGTAACTAGTTTATTTAATTTATTATATAAAGTGTTTCCTCGGTATTGAAAAAATCTCTGCGCAAAAGAAGTTTTAACAGCTATCTGTTCACATATCGCATAGTTTCTTCTCGAGAAAGCTATGCGCTTTTTCCTTTCCTTCGGTAAGTCGGAATGTTTTAAAAGTACAGTTAGCATTATATAAAGCTGGCGTACAGTCAGCACTTGAGCTTCTTTATAGAGTTCTAAGGTCGGAAATAGTCGAGGTTTGGATAAACTCACTTTTAAAATAATTCTCTGTGCTCTTTCAAGAGTTATAATTTACAATAAATTCAATAAATAAATAATATAAAATATATGTATGAAGACTGTATTATTTTATATATTATCGTCCATACATACAAAAGATACCCAAATAAACCATCCAAGAAACTAGATAAAAGCAAGTAGTACAATAAAAAACCAAGAACCCAAAGATAAAGCAAAAACGACACATACGGTACTAAGATAAGCATTTTTCTCGCTTAGGACGGCTTTATATAAATGTAGGACAAAGAAAACTTTACAAGTTCTATTGAATAAAACCTACATCGAGGCAGAGTCATTATTGCACACATTTCCACCTTTACGGGCAGAAATAACGAGTGTGCTTGTGTCTCGCGTGTGTTCGTAATTAGATATCGATTGAACCCTAGTCGATTTTCTAACGAATTACCGAGGACATAAATCGAGTTGTTGTGCTTTATCGATTGTTTAATAGTTTGTTTGCGATTAATTATTTAGGAATCGATGAGTTGTGGTTTTTGTTGTCAGTTTGGGTTAGTAATTATATTTCTACCTCACCTACTTTGAGTTGTATTTTATTGTAGTATGTCAAATTTAAAAGTAAATATTGTGATGACTAATCAAGTGTAATTTTGTTTAAATAAGTTTAGCATGGAATTTCGATGTAATTATTTGTGAAACAGTCAAGGCAGGTGTAATAAATTAAATTAAAAAGACTTGACCTACAAATCTTAGAGAAATATCCTACAAAATGCTGTATTTAATCTCAACGATTTTTTTATCAAAAATTTATTTAATAATGAAGATCTTTAGCTGTTAAAGATATTTTTTTATTTAATCTAATCTAGAAACGAACGAACATTTTAAAATTTATCTATATTACTAAAAAGTCACACAAATCAATGACTGTTTCGAATTTTCGTTGAAGTGTTCACTTTCCGTCGAAACAAACATTTAATACCGTTCCTTAATGACATTCTCTATCTACTTGGTGTTTAAAACACTTACCAGATAAAGTTTGCGCACCCCGTTTGATATTGGGTACATTAATTATTACTACGACTTCACAAATGCTTAGCATTTTCATGTTATTTTGTCAATAAATCAAATGATATATTTTTTTTTAACGTGATCGCCTATCTGTGTATATGTGACTGTACTCTATATTCCCCGTCAATATTCACATGCTTGTTTAGGCATTAATATTTAATTGCTTATGATAATGTTTAGCGTTCTGCGAGTTTCGAATGATAATTTACAATATTACGTTATACACGCGATTATGATAATATCGCAATATGAACATTGTCCAAATGAGACTGAAATTTACAGGGAATTTAGGGTTGTCCCCTCAAACCCCCTGAAGGCTCAGGCTGAAGTGTACCCATGCATAGTTGCAGTTTGTCAGTATGACTATAGGACCCACTATTATATATGGTCCTATATAATAGTGGATCCTATAGTTCTGTTGCGATTAACCGGATACAAGTCCAAACTCCAAGTTGCTACTGAAAATGTAATAGAAAAACCCGATACAATTTTGCTGGGACTGGAAATCGAATCTAATGCCTCAAGCTCAGCAGTCACGTTTATGCACACTAGACGAATGACACAGTTATTATATAGTTACACTATTATACCTTATAATAGTTTTTTTCTTGCAGTTTATATTAACGATTTTAATTTTATGAATAATTAATTTTAAATAATATTATAATTTATAAACATTCAGACTTTCATTAATTATATTTAACCCTTCTTTATCTTAAAAAAAATACACTCAAAACTAGACTCTATTCAAATTGAAAATTAAGTTATTTATTCTATGGATCTATACAAATCCTCCCAAAAACGAAGGCCAATTTGTAGACTATAACTTGCGCTAGAACCATGATAAACGATGTTCTCTTGTTTATGATAAATGAATGTTCGGACAGGAAAAAGTGTACCGCAATCAATATTCATTTATTAATTGAATGTTAGGAATAATGCACCTGAGGGTTGGCTAATGGAAGATGTAAGAGTAACATTATTCATATCTTTATTTTGCTCAAATTGTATATCTCATTTATAAGATATTCGCCAATCATTCAGTAAAGGCTTTGAAGAAAAGTACCTACTGCTTATGATATAACATATCGTCATTCTTGTGGGTTAGGGCTTGATGGGGTAGGTCGGTGAAGGATGAGGAAGGTTTCAAGCACCTTCCTCTTTGACCTGATTCTTTTTTCAGGAGTAATTGTTGTATTGACATAGCTGAGGTAAATTTTAATATTCATTACTTATGTTGTGTGGTTCTACCTTTATTGGACATAACTATAGATTCAAGACCAAAAACAAATTGTTCCTATATATGTGTATCGAACTCGTAATCAATATAAGTAAGTCAATTATAGTAGTTAATAGTAAGTCAATAACTTAGTTACGGTACTTAACGTCATCGTTAGTATGTAATATTATAACAATCAAATTGAGCACACACTATATTGAAAAGTAACCACAGATTCACAACCAAAATAATTAAACAAAGTACGATTCCACGCATTCCATTCCATGCATTCCCTTTCACGCATGTCATACGAATACGTGTGTACACATTGGCTTTCGTTACCGACGTAACGTCACAAACAGTAAATTTCAGTCGTATGCATAAAATGGAAGCGACTTATAAAAACAAACAAAGTTTTAAACACACGTTTGGGGAAATCGAAAACATTTTTCAACGGTGAACTGAAATAAAATTTAACGATTAAAAGCTTTTCAGGGGTCACAAACAAATGGAACGAATTCCAATGCGAGTGTGGCCTAACGTTGATTGTTTGAATCCCATTTGTTCATGCAAAATATACCGGTTTTTTATCATAGGGATTAAGAGTTTGTGTAGTTATAATTAAAAAACTAATGCCATCAAAAACATACTTGTAAAAAACCCAAGTCCCGCAATTCAGTTCTCCTACCGTAAAAAGTTGTGAGATCCATGTAATACCAAGTCGGTTAATTTATTCAGTCCCTACTTTTAGATTTAGATTGACTTCGGCATCGCAATATACAAACTTATTTAATACTTGCTGCCTCCTGCGGCTTTGCCCGCATGGTATATAGATAAAAAGTAGCCTACGTGTTAATCCAGGTAATAAACTATATGTATGCTAAATTTCATTCAAATGTGTTAAGCGGTTTTTGCTTGAAAAAGTAACAAACATCCATCCATTCGTACTTACAAACTTTCACGTTTATAATTTTAGTAAGGATAATATGTAGCACTTGTGAGATACTTTGTGTTTCCATGCGATGCCCAAGTCAATCTAAATCTAAAAGTAGGGACTGAATAAATTAACCGACTTGGTATTACATGGATCTCACAACTTTTTACGGTAGGAGAACTGAATTGCGCGACTTGGGTTTTTTTCAAGTATGTTTTTGATGGCATCTCATTTCTTTTTGTAGATTGTCCTACAATTATTTCTTTTTTATTTTTTCTTTCTTATTAAAGCCCTCTCTGTAAGTTTTTCTTTTTTTAACCGACTTCCAAGAGGAGGAGTCAATCAATTCAACTGTATTTTTTTTTGTTTTTTATGTTTGTTACCTCATAACTGTGGATTGGGTGAACCGATTTTAAAAATTCTTTTTTTTATATGAAAGCTGATGCTTCCCGTGTGGTTCCATAAAAATGGTGAGGATCTGATGAGTGGATCCTGGGGAAATGGAGAGAAACCCTCATATTTTATACGCAGATGACGCGTTTATTGTTCAACCTCTTACATACTATCACGCCTGTTGTCCCCGAAAGTTTAGGCAGAGGTGTACTAATGTACACCCACGTTTCACCGGTATGTTTTAGGTCCCATGTAATAGGTGGCGAGCCTATTGCCATTAACCGGGCACGAATCCAAACTTCGAGCTGCTACTGAGAATTTCACAGAAAAACCCAATAACACTTTGTTCGACCTGGGAATCGAACCTGTTACCTTTAACCTTAAAACGAACATGAACAAGATGAAAGTGATGTTGAATATCCATGTTGTATTGGCTAGAACTCCGCTGAAGGTCGGTAGCTCTGTCCTCGAAGTTGTTGACGATTGCGTTTACGTGGTAGGTAAGTCCAACTTCTTAGAAAGAGTTCAATCGTCGGACCCATCTCGGCTGGGTAATGTTCGGGAAGATATGCCAATTCATTTTCTCCCAAATAGCACAGTGTCTATAGAAGACAGTGTTTGACGAGTGTGTGTTACCAGTAATGAGTTACGGCACCAAAACGTGGCCGCTAACAATGGGCCTTATAAGAAAGCTCACAGAGAAGGCTATGTTAGGAGTTTCACTACGCGATCATATCAGAAATGAGAAGATCCGTAGAAGTAACCGGGTCACTAACCTAGCCCAAAAGAAACGCCAAACTCAAGTGGCAGTGGGCAGGGCACATTGCTCCGAAGAACTGAAGGCCGGTAGGGCTCGAAGTTTCTAAAGTGGCAACTGTGATCAGGAAGTCACAGCTTATCTAGGCCTCCGGCAAGGTGGACCGACAACCTGGCAAAGGCCGCTGGAATCCGCTGGATGCGGGTGGCGCAGGACCGGTCATCGAGGAATTCCTCAAGGGAGGCATATGTCCAACGGTGGACGTGATTTAGCTGAAATTATGATGATTGTTAAACATAATTATATCTAGGTACCTATCTACACCTATTATTCTATAATTACGATTCATTCTAAATGCAACGCAAATGTAACTTTGTAATCGTATATATGTATATAGGAATACAAAGTTATTTATGCAGTTAGTGAAACTAAAAAACTGGACTGAAATCGCAAGATATTTTAGTTTTCCCTTTATTTGTACACTAAACACTCATTGTATTCTAAATGTGAAGCTTCTATGTCTGCTAGAAGTACCTTAGAGTTTTGATGATCGGTCAGTCAGTGAGTGACAAAATTTAACAAAATTAAGAAAGTTTGACTAGTTATTATTCCTAAACTACTGGTTCAAATTGAATGAAATTTGAAATATGCCGTATTCACACAATGCGTGCTTGAGTGATAAAAATTCAAGCTTCTAGTTTAATCCACAACGAAGTTATAGGGGGTCTAAAATGGCCTGAATTGGTTCGAGAAAAGATAGTACGGCCGTGCCGCTTTTTTTTTTTGCTCGACTTGGCGGGGGCACTGCCGTGCCCCCAGATTATAATTTAAAGAAAATATATTTGTTCAAGTAAATAATGTGTAATGAAAAACTTTAGTATGTCTAACTCAGTTCAGTTCATTTTAATTTAAGTTATATTCTAGCTAACAGTTTATAGTCCAAGATCCCAGGGCCGCCAGACGTCACGTATTTTCTGACGAACCAAATGTGGATTATTGAGTAGTGCTAGTATGTACTAAGAACGCATGCCTACCAGCTATCTTGCCTAGTGGGCCAATTTTCAGGTATCAGGTAATCAAGGTACACACAAATATTACTAACCTCACGTAAATTCTCCAAGCTGATTTTTACGTATATTGTAGGCAATATCCTTAAAAATAAGTTGCCAATACTCCCAGACACTTTCCGTCGGCCGTATTGCTTTGCAGACGGTTTAAAGCTCCCGAAGGAATTAATCAACTTCACGTAAATTATGATGTTCCATTCTAGTAAAAGGTTTCAAAATAGTTGTGACAGATGACAGACCGATCATAGGAGCCAATCATCCCCCTTAATTCAATTTTAATGCCACTGTGGGTAGGAGCGTGAGGGTATTATCAACGCGCATGAGAGTGAGCCAGATTGCGAATATGCGGAAGTCTAGGGGATGATTGGCCCCTTGGATCGCTCTGTCTTCTCGTAAAAGGTTTCGAAATAGTTGCCTGGTAGAGATATAAACAATGGAACATCATAATTTACGTGAAGTTAATTAATTCCTTCGGGAGCTTTAAAGCGTCTGCATAGCAATACGGCCGACGGGAAGTGCCTGGGAGTATTGGCGACTTATTTTTAAGGATATTGCCTACAATATACGTAAAAATCAACTTGGAGAATTTACGTGAGGTAAGTAATATTTGTATGTACCTTGATTACCTGATACCTGAAAATTGGCCCACTTGGCAAGTTAGCTAGTAGGCATGCGTTCTTAGTACATACTAGCACTACTCAATAACCCACATTTGGTTCATCAGAAAATACGTGACGTCTGGCGGCCCTGGGATCTTACTCTATTAGTTACAGCTACAATGTAGTTATACTATCACAAGTTGTAGGTGGAATTAAATGTCAAGGCAGCCATTTCAAAATATAAGCGTATTAAAAGAACAAAATATATTATTACTTACTTTTACAGTAAATGAAAAAAAAACGCGAAGAAACATGGGCGTCTGAAAGATTTCTCGATGGGTTGTGGAACCACACTAAGCACAATGTATCCTCCTCATTCTGTCAATATAGGTTAATGTTTGAGATATTTACTTCAGTCGCAGAATAATTAATGCTACACTGTATTGGCGCTCCCCGCATCTTGCCAACATTGGTAGCTTTGAGTTCTCTGCAGTTTAGATGTAACTTCAAAGGTTTCTGACAGCAGTGGCAATTGACAGTTCTTAGCTGGATAATATTATCACTTCCTTAATAATCATTGATTGAGCGCTATAGTTTATAGAAATTTATAAACCACATCAGAATGTATTAAATGCTTAGCAGCTGCCTCTTTCTTGACACTGGCATTGGCGAGTACAATGTACATCATGTAGTTTTCTTTAGTAATAGTACACTATTACTAAAAGATTTATTAAAGTGACTGGGTTGTGTTTTAGTGATAGTTTCATTAATCCCAATTCCCAACACCAATAATATTATAATATCTTCTTCTATTTATATCTTTGTATTTCTCTATCTTTTTTCCCTTTTCAGGCAAACAATTTGTATCAGCAGAACTTGGAACTGAGATCTACTAAGTCTTTATCGGTTCGTTTGAAGAATGTCAACTGTTCATGAATAAAATATTGACCGTTTCACGCCCGCTGGACCTCTGGGGGCTTTTGCGGTCACTTTATTGCTTAACACGACGAAGGTCGCATATGTGATAAGTGCAATATATAAAAAGGGTATATTACGACAACTAGTCCCTCATTGGTCTCACTTGACATCGAGTGCGACGGAGGACTGAGAATGAGGTTGTGGGTCCGAATTCCAATATTAAAAAAAAAGTTCAATGGTAGCTGAACTCCTATCTGCTACTGAGTGTGCCCGCTTAGTGCCAATAGGCTGGCCACCTATAACATGAGACCTAAAACATATTAGTCTAATGGATTGGTATGTATGTTCCTAAGCATCGGATATTTCAAATCATTTATGAAAAAAATATTTTTATAAAAAAATCAGATATTATAGGATTTAGGCTCCGCTTTTGAACGATACGATACTATTGGGAAAAATATTGGGTCAAATGGAAGGTATTAAAAAGGTTGGTAAAATTCAACAATTTTAATTCAATTTTTTTGGTCTTAATTTCATAATTATTATGATTAGGTATAATAATTGTGTTATTAATTAATGTATGATGAGTAATAATTAGAATTAAATCATTAGACTGATTAATTGATGTGGTTGGTTGAGAACATGGTTACTTAGCGGTTTGTTGTGCCCCTCGCACCTGATCAAATTACGCGCTATTAAGATTTTCTATGAAATATGGAACTTGAAATTTATCGCAATAGGCTCGCCTTCTATTACAATGGATCGTATTACAATGTCGTTGTACATCAATACATCTCTGCCTAATCCTGAAAAGATACAGGCATTATGTTATATTTACGTAACAAAAACTCCACAGAAAATAATGGTAACGGTTATGGTATTCAAATTAAAAAGTTAGGTGTTGCTAACATTAAAAAACAGTAAATATTTTATACAAAAATAACGTTCATTATTTCGCCAAATTTGCTTTTCATACTTATTCAACGTGTTTTGACGCCTACAAAATTTATTGTTTACGCATATTTTAAGCAGTTTTCTAAGTACCGAAATTACAGTATTATGGCTGTTTGAACATTGTTTAATTTTTTCGTGATCGCTACGGCCTAAAGAATTTATAAGTGTTCAACTTTGGTGCGTCGTAAATACTCTTCGTGATATTGAACGATTCTTTTTAGAACCGCGATGAGTTTAGGGCAAATTTTTATATAAAAAAAATCTCTTGGGTATAGAAACATTAGGAGATCGGACTGGACTGTTTAGTAATATGTACCAACATTTCTGAAAAATCTCAACACAGGTGGGGTAATTTACCAAGAACCTATTAATCGTTTCAAAACGGTTATATCTATATATTGGCTGATGTGTTCGATTAACTTTTATAGGCTGATTTTCAAATACTTTTCACCAAAGATTTTTCACCTAAAACGACGGGGTTAAAACAATATCAAAACATCTTGGTGTTTTAAGGCTGATCTCCAATATTACGGGTTCACTTTTGTTTGTAATTGTATGTAATTTTTGTTCGCAATAAAATCTGTATTTTTTTATCTATATAAGTTAAAATTTTCTATAGTTTCTGTCTACCCCCATGGGAAAAAGGCGTCTATGTATGTAAGTAAAAAAAATAAAATAGATAAAACCATTATACCGGTTTCTTATTAAACTTTTGGTTTGTGTGTGTTACGCTGTTCACCACTATTTCTCTCAACCTAATTTAAAGACTATTTTAGTATGTTTATCTTTTCTCTACACTAACCAGCTAAAGGCATTCACGTCAACCTCGCCAGGCGGCTGCACTAGCCAACAATGGTGATTAGTGACCCCACACAATAGGCGTAGTTATCACTCGCGCAGATAACGACACAATGCAATATCGCGGTGGACGGCCCTAACTAACTACATATGGAAATAATTAGTTGGTAGATACAACCGACAATGGTTATTTTATATATGAATTGTTAAAAGCATAAGGTTGAAAAATGGTTGAAGATCATTCATTACACCTTCAGAGAGATATACATTATTACTGTGTGTTTGTGATAATTATGTCTTCATAGAAGAACGTATCTAACGAATTCAATCGATTTTAATGCTATCTGTGTTTGAGATCACTCCTAGTTTTCATACAGTCACCGTACATGATTTTAGCTAGATTATATAAGCTTAGTACTGCAAAAGACCTTAATTTGTTTTTTTTTATTCATCAAATTTTGTCTAATTCATCGCCCGTCAAGATTTGGAATATACAAAAATAATTTTGATTATTCTTCATATAATGCAAATTTTTATGGTAGTCTAAGCACGTATGGCATTTTCAATCTAGATAATTATAAGTCGCAACATAAAATACCTATTAGCTACTTGTAATTTGGCTTTGCTACAAAACGAAGCGTCGGTAACGATAATGTAAGGCGTACTCTGTGCCATGCTCACTTTAATGGACAAGCGAGAAATGCTGCCATCGTTGCAAGATAGTCTTGGTTCAACTTTGTAGAGTTAACATGAACTAGATTTCGGATGTTATGTATGTAGGTTTAACTACAATATAATTATTCCATTATGCAATATTGCGTTATGCATTATTAGATATAATTATGATAATTTGTAATTATATACTTAATGACGTAATAATTGTGTATGCACGTATATCATACTGAATTCTCGTTGGTCTAGTCGTCTTCTCAGCAGTCGCACTTGTTTCTTGGGTTCAATTCTCAGGTCGACCAAAATGTTATTGGGTTTTTCGTTGAAATTATCAGTAGAAACTCCGAGTTTGGATTTGTGCCTAAAATTGGTGGTGGACATGGGACCTAAAACATACCGGACAAAATGTGTGGCTGTATATTACACCTCTACCTAACCCTTCGCGGACGAAAGGCATGATTGTATGCAACTAATTTCAGATATTCCAAAAAAATAATTTACAATAGTTTACTCTTAAATGTTACCTCGTACAAATATCTAACAAAAAATATTCCTAGCTCAGATATTTACTATCCTAAAAATAAATTCAGTTTAATAAAACAGCTTTTGTTATTGGCAATTTTTCTGACACTGGCTCTCGATACTTGAACGTAGGGCACAAGCGACGTGGATTTATTGAGTGGCCAGCAGCGCTTACCACGTTGACTAACGCTTGATTTACTAACTCTGTTTTTAAAATGTTAAAAGGAATATAAGTATTGAGTTTTATGTTCTTTATCTCTGAAACTGATGATTATCATCATCAATGCAAATGTTTGCAGCAGTGGAGCAATATTGGCCTACTGCTGAGCAGGGATCTCTCTCATTTATATGATCTCTCATTTAATAGGGGGATTAGGCTATAGTCCCCTATAGCCTAATCCCCCTATACGCTATAGCTCTTCTGTCTGCGTAAATTTGCGCTACGCAGACTTCACACGCCATTGAGAAAATGTCTCACTGTTACAGGTTTCCTCATGATGATTTTCTTTACCGTTCGAGCATATGATAAATATGCACGTAATTTCAAAAAGTCCTTGGGATTAAGCTCAAGACTTTGGGTTTAAAGTCCAATGGTCTACTAGACTAACATAGCTACACAATAATAATAATATACGATATACGGTATACGACCAACTTCAATAATTGCAAGAAAATTTTCCTAGAAACCCTAGAAAGTATGACCCGTTAAATATAGAAAATTTGTTTTTTTGTTGTTGTTGTAATTTGTTTGCCTTTACCTTTTTCTTGTTTTCTTGTTGTTATGTTATAAAATTGTATTTTTTTAGCTTTAACGGGTTTGCTTAGTAAAGGATCTGAATTTCATGAACAAAATAGTGTAGTATAGTAGTGTAATCAATATTTTTATAATTTAATGTAAGTTTTCTTAATACGACCCGATTAGCATATTGATTTCTTACACTTACGCGAATATTGGACATTGAAATAAAACTACTTTTTACGGATTTTATCGCGGTATATTGATATTATTTTAACCCGACGTTTCGGATCCTTTACAGCATCCATGGTCACGGGCCGACTGAGGTGTTGGTCGTCTTGAAGTTATAATTACTTACAGCTACCTTACATTTTCAATTATTATTGACAATCCGATTTACACAGAACGAGCTCACCGTGTCCTTCGGTCGTGCAGTTTTGTTCTTGGATTTAGATTTAATAGAATCTATGATGGGGTTCCAAGCAGGTGGTAACACCCAGCCATCCTCTCTATTGAAATTTGGGTGTTTTTTTAATTTCAATGGCCTCACGGATCATCCTGGGTAGGAATCGGTTTTCTTTTGCAAGGACTTGGGGCTTATCAAATCTGACGTAATGCTGGGGTTTGTCTATGGTGTGTTCGACCCGATTAGAGTAGTAGCTGCCTTCTGTGACAAGGTTCCTAGGTTCGAATCCCGGTAGGGGCAAATATCTGTGTGATGAGCATGGACATTTGACCTGAGTCATGAATATCTGTATGTATAATATGTATGTATTTACGAAAAAAAAGCTACATCACATAGTTTTTTTTCAAGAATCTAGTATCCGTAACACAAGCTTCGTGGCTTGGCTTGGAACTAAATGGTGGTGTGTCAGGATATAAAATATGTAGTATTCATTTATAACAGAGGAATTGGTAAAATAAGTTTTGCTTCTAAATAATCTAACTCATACATACCATCACGCCTGTCGTCCCCGAAGGGTTAGGCAGAGGCGTACTAATGTACACCCACGTTTCGCCGGTATGTTTTAGGTCCCATATAATAAGGGGGCGAGCCTATTGCCATAAACCGGGCACAGATCCAAACTCCAAGCTGCAACTGAGAATTTCATAGAAAAACCCTATAGCACTTTGCTCGACCTGGGAATCGAACCCAGGACCTCTTGTTCGGCAGTCGCACTGTACGACCACTAGACATATATTCAACATAAAATACTTTAAACGGCTTACTTTCGATATTTTTAATATTGCTGATAGAAAAGAAAAAAGTTTTTTTGTCACGATGTTTTCATCAAAGCAATAACGGGATTGGAAAAATCCTGTCGGAAGGTTGTAAAGGTTATACAATAAATATGCCTTTAGTAAATATAATATGGCTTTATAAATGTTTATTCATCCAACAAACCAAATCAAACCTTGTTCGCACAACCACAGCATTCGAGTGGGAACCACATTTAATTTGATTTAATTAATTAATTAAAGCTCATTTTTGCATTAATATATCAAGAGAGCCATTCGCCCTTAACCATACGTTTCCATTACTTAGGACTATAAAAGATGGCGGTAATATTTTCGAGACCTCGCCCAACCTTTCTTTATGGGGGTCAAATCTCAACCGGCAATTTATCGCTAGCCGTAATGATAACTTGACCGTAATTACCTATCGTTTATTAACCCTTGTGTATGTTGGAATTGACGGGCAGTACGAAGACAGTCAGTACTTTTTCAGGCAGGGGTTTACTCTCATTTGAGTTGGATTAAGCTATAGTCCACCACGCTAGCCTAGTGCCGATTGGCGGACTCCACAAGTTATCGAGAAAATCTCACGTATGTAGGTTTCCTCAAGATGTTTTCTTTCAACGTTTGAGGATTTGATAAATACACACATAACTCCGAAAATACGTGTGTATCTTCGACCTTGACGACGAACTCTAATCACCACCAGGCTGACACTGGGCTATCACTGTTGATGTCTAATAGGTTTAATTTACATTTACAATTTGGTACTAATTTATTTTTATCGAATTACGATCACTTGGCGCCACTAGCGTACTGAAATAGCATTGCAGAGCCTCTCCTGGAATCTCACATAGATATCACAATTTCTGTAGATACAGTGAAAAGCTAAATATTGGAATCCATTAACAAATTCAGAAAGCCAGGCAATTTGAATACCAACGTAACCCTATCTTACTCAAACCTCAATAGAATTAATATGAAATTTGATCGGGGCACTTGATTACTCCTTCATTATTGAGGGTGAATTATCATCGGCGTGATATATGACTGTACAGTGAACCGAAGTGGAATGTCAACCCAAGATGTGACCGCTAGCAATTGTCGATACAACACCCGCTCGGTATCGATCGCGTAATAATGTTAAGTGCTTTGCGGTGCCCTTCTATTGACTATGTAGACAAATATCACGCTGTAAATATAGTTTTGGGACGTTCGTCGACGCCGACGACGTACGTTGCATTTCTTGTTATAATAATATATTTAATTACTAATGCCAAGTCACAGTTATGGTCTCATGAATTTCTGACCTTTCGAAATCATCTGCGTGTTAATAAATTAATATAGTTATGCTCGCTTCAAAATGTGGAATGAATACCTACATGTCTAAGAGATCCTCTGATGCGATGTGTGACACACTATGGAAGCGTGTAAGACTATGGCCTAACCCCATTTGGTATAACGAGTAGGTTGATGATGAAATTACACAAAAATTTTGCTTTTTTCTAATATACAATGAAGCCAAAGTATTAATTCAAAACATCGCGCAATCCGGACTCTTAATCTCATATCAGAGGAGTTAGACCTATTTTATTGTCTTTTGAGGGAGTTCACAATAAGAGCTCTTTTCATTATTTGTTACCATAGAATTTGATTGTAAGATTTAGAATTAGTTAATTATAATATCGCATTGGGTTTACCTGTTATGATATTGTAAGTTTGGTTGAAATAAATAAATAAATAAATAAATAAATAAATATCTGTGTTTAATTTGCTTGAATCCAATTCGTAACCAATATTAGTTAGCATGGAATGAATTTAAATTAAAAATATATATATCGTATTTGCTCGTCCGTCCGTCGTAATATACTTACAGGAGGGGTGGTAAAATAACGTTGTGAAGTAATTCGAGTAAGTTTACAAAGCGTAATCTGGACCGCATCGCAACACCGCGTGATTGATGTCGCTGCACGGCCTTGGGCTCAAATTAACTGTCACTTGTCAGACAAAATATGAAAAGCTTTCCAAACGAAAACTTGTGTGACAAGATTTTACACCAAAACATTCGGGCCCCATTTTAAACGGGCCCCCATTTGACAGGGTGAGATTTATGAAGAAGGAATACTGAAATGTTTTTAAATTTTCAACTGCCTTTTACGAAAAGCATACGCTACGGTGACTTACAAATATTTCTGATTTATTTTTACATGTGTAGTATCAATTCAGGTTTTTGTGAATAATCCATGTAAAATGCATAAAAAGTCAATTGGTACAGATGTTGCAACAAAATTCACTTTTGGTACACGGACGTTATTGAAAGAGTTGAATAAAACCTGAAAATATTTGAATCAACCAACAGTAGGTACATACAAACATAGTTGATTACAACATTCCATTCATATCTGTATCCGAAGTAAATCAACGAACTAAAATAAATGTAAATGAATATTTCACATTTTCATTTTGAATGTAACAAGAAGCATTTGGATCATCAAAGCGAAATGGATTTCGTTTTCATTCGAAGACTAGTTAGTAGTACCTAAAGGTATCCCGCCTTTACGACTGGACTTGGACTAACATTGTAATGAAACTCAATATCGTTTGAGAATGTCAGATACCAGGAAAAACGGTCCTTTAGACTGAGTTAGTAGCAGCAAATTGAGAAAATTTTACTTTGAACTGAACTCAAATGTGTATAACAGCGACATCAATAGGTATTTTATTTAACTGAAGACCTAGTTAGGAGGGAAAGGATTTTGTGATAAGATGTACTTCTACTTAAAATTTTACAAAGTATGTATTTTAAGAAGATCGTTTCTTTACCACCTTGGTAAGGAAACTGGATCCTGAAAAGTTGTTTTGTGGCTTTCCACAAGCAATCACTGCAAGATTGCTGTCGGTTCCATCATGTTGCATGCTCGTATTCGTCGTTGCCAGGATCGCTAAATGAGGTTAGTAAAGTTTTAGATAGATTTTGATATTTGTAGATGATCAAAAAGAAAGATATAAAACTTTAATGGTTTTTTACGAGTATGTTGAAAAACGATGTATCTTGAAGAAAAATGTAATATAAAAACACAGTTAAATAATGAATAACATAGACAGCGAAGAATACGAAGTAGGTACGGTAATGACATGCTTGATATTTTGTAAATTTATTTAAATAAATCGTCAAAATTTAGCCCCTTGAGCAAGCTAATCCAGAATTACTCGCGTTCAGTTTAATGTTCTGCAAACATCAACTTGAGTAGATATTATTAGGTAAAAATCGTGTTAAACTAAGCGAAAAACGTGTCATTTGTCAAAAGACAGTGTTCCAGAACTTTCTTATATGATATAACTTTGTAAAGCTGTATAGTTTTGTAAGATTATACAGACTATATATAAAATTAGATACCTACCTTAATTTATAGAATATCTACGGTGATTACTTCTAAATTTAGATGTTACTGTGACGCAATATTATTATAAATAATTAGTTCAATAATTTATTAAAAGTCTTTTAAGTTGAATAGTATGACGCAGGGAAAGGCGCATGCATGCATTAGGAGTTAGTAGAAGTACAGCCTTTCATTGTACAGGTTAAAACCTCTACAATGAAAAGGCTGCTATCCCCTCTTTCTTGAGTGGCAGATGATGTAGGTACTTGAGAAATATCCGCATATCTTAACACGACAACTAACTCTAAAAACCGTATAAAATATTCTCATATCTTTGTATCCAATTTCTACAATTTGATTCTTCAATGTTACAACTGGGAACGTCATTTCAAAGTCCATAAAACTAAAATATTCCAAAGATGTTCCATATTTTATGAGTTCGGTACTCTCTCAACTTACCAGTGGATCGGCATACAAACTATTTTTGAATAAATCGAAAGTAAACCGTAGCGAGTAAGTTTTTTAAGACTTCAATCAAAAATAATCAGGAATGATCATAAATATTTACAATAATTATTGTATAACTGAATTCAACAGAAATTGGTAAAACAATTTGCAGTGGGTGCATTTTTTTAAATATAATACACTCTCGCAAATACTGAATAAAATTGCATTTAATAACTGAGAAGGAACATGAATGTGATTCTATAACATTTATATATTGAAACTATTGAATTTCAGGCTTTCTTCATTAGGTAGGTACGATTATGTATTAAAAACTCTATCAACGTCAAAATATTCGTTTAGTTTTTGTATAATCAATAATAAAAGTTTTCTATACCTGTACTCAACAAAATTAACTACAACTTAAAATGTTTTATATGTGTATAGGTACGTACCGAATCGACGAAACAACAGTAACAATCGATTTTTCAACAAATAATTCCGCACGATATTACTGAACCGATTGTAAGATCGATGCGGTAAGAACTGTTGGACGCGACCGAAGAAATCGGTATAAAAATCGAGATGTATCGTTTCCGTCTGTTTATTGCATTTGGAACTGTGGCTAGTTGTAAAATGTGTTTGTGTGTGCCTTCTCTGTGTGTGCTATGACAGTTGTTATGGCTGTTCTAAAAACAAGAATTAGGTAAGTCGTTATGATGGAATGTTTACGTTTGTGTGTATGTGTCTGTTTGTGTTTTAGATAACTAGCCATTGATATTTTCACTGTAGTGAATACATTTACAGTACCTACATGAGAAGTATTTGTATTTATTAATTGAGTGTACATAATATGTGTCGAAGCAAGATTTCTGAAATAACTATAGCCTTCATGACAGTTATTTGTCAATAATGCTATACATTTAATTTCTCATACAATTTTAAGCAATAAAATACATTAATAAATATATTGCGAAAATCACACATTAGACTATTATATCTTGGAATTATATTGTTGTACATCATGAATGCTGTACGTAAAGAATCTTTAACGTTGAGATTAACATTATATCAATATATCGCGACTAAATACGTAAAAATAGTTTTATTTCTGAGTTTCATGTTCGCTTAAGTGTAATAAATCAGTTTAACAGCCCAAAGGTTTGATACAAAGTTAGGTTTGGTATAAAAATGATTTATATTCTGTAGTTATGAAAAAACTATTACTTATATAGCAATTTTATATAATAACCAGCTTTTGCCCACGATTTCCTCTGCGTATAATTTATTTCAACCCTATTTAAAGAAAGTATCGATACCGCATAGAAACTTTCATCCCCACCACTTTTAAGGGATGATTTCCGGGATATAATCTATCATTTTACCTTCCCCGGTACTCTATAGTTATAACTCTATGTATATCCATACCTCATTTCACCTAAATCGTTTCAGCGGTTTAAGCGTCAATAAGAATTAAATATAGAATGAATTAGAATCTTTCATGACACGGATTTATAGATGTATGCACAATTACAATGGCGTAAAAGAATCAGTTTTAAACTTTAGATATCCTGAGTCTAGTAAATGATAATTACATCTAGGAAGCCAATAAATTATTAGCAGATATCAACTTCATTGTGAGCAGGGACAAAGAATTGTAATCCGGATTTATCGGCGGAGCGGTCGGCCGCGGATCGGCACCGATCGCGAGTATTAAAGGATTTGCCGAGTCCCCGAGATTAATGTACAACTACCTATTGTCTAAGCTTAGGTCTCTAAGCGGAGGATGTTCAATTTTTACCGCAACACGAATTAGTTGTCGGACTTATTGACCTATTCTTTTGTTTGTGTTACGTATTGTTATGATGGGTGTATTAATTTAACTGATTATATGTTGGGATAAATCGACATATATTTAAGACCTTCATGCGCATGAAGGTCTTAACCCGTCTACACCCGTCATAACAATGCGTAACACAAACAAAAGAACAGGTCAATAAGTCCGACAACTAATTCGTTCTATTGTACCTATTTTTACATGCGTAATTAATATACTGGACATTATTACACAGCGGGATCTAGTTTCGGGCTAGGCGTCGACGCTAGTTTAACTAATGATAAGTAATTGATACACTCCATCATTATCATCAACCCATTATTGTCCCACTGCTAGGCACGAGTCTCCTCTCATTTTGAGAGGTATACACTACATAGGTTTTTTTTAAATATATATACATAGAAAGGACAATGACTCATGTACAAATGTTCAGGACAATTCTCTGTTTATACTGTCCAAATTACAAGTGAAGTACTCGGTACAAAGATTCAGGACAGTAGCGGTAAATACATCACCTTTTGATGAGCTGCCTTGACCAGGATACGAAGTCAGTATACCTACATACTGCATGTACAGAGACGATAACGTTTTTTTTAAATAATGTATAAAGAAACTTATTATTTAAAATTAATTATGGTCCAACTAGTTTGAATTAGTCTACAAACTGCTAAAGATACCCTTAGTTATGGCCCAACAATTTTGATAGCTAGATCAGATTTTTACCCGACTGCGTCAGAAGGAGGGTTATGTTTTTGTACATTTAGTGGGGTTATTTATTTTCAGAATTATAGTCCCAAAATTATTATTAAATTGAAGAAATAAAACAAGGTTATGTTTTTTTTTCAACTCATTTCCATCCGACTTCTCATTTAGTCAAAGGGTTATGACTCTTCATTTGGTCCAGTATTTTTTGTCTTATTTTTACATACGAAACAATGTCTCTACTTAATTAAGGCAGATTTACATCAGGGTCGCTTTTAAAAACACAACCTAAGTGGATTTAATGTCCTTTGTTACAGGGGTATTCCAAATAAGAATTTTAAGCCGGAAAATTTAATGTATCTATTATACGCAGAAATTTTAGCAAAACGTTTTATATAGCAAATTGGGCTTTCGCATTATAAATTCGAATTTGTATGCAAATGATTGCGGTGGCGATAATTTTTAGTTGTCAGTGTAAAGAGCAATAATTTTATGTAGATTGGCTTTAAATGATACGACAACATGCGGAGGCATCAAAAATAATTTAAAATTTTTGGTTTATTCTAGTTAAATCAAAAGATAACGAGCGACCGAGGTTGGAAAAAGTTGTTATTAGGTTCCTTGAAACCACATTTTCAAAAAAAATTCATGACTTTATTCAGTATAATAAGGGGAACTTTAAAAAGCACTGAGGTTAAGTAAAAGTAATACACCTGTCTATAACAGTTTTTAACTTATACAAATGTCAAGCTAGACCTACCCTAGACAGTCAGTAGCTAATCTTATCATATCGAGGCCAACTTCGGTCACGCTATTAGACAACGAAGTTGGTGGAGTGAATACATATGCAAATCATTAGCTTACCTTTTACATTAGATTGAAAAATATTTCAACGAACTGTGGGTATTGTTTGTGTACTTCTGCCAAATTCATTAAGGATATAGGCGTGATGGTACTTAAATTATGTAACTATTTATCCTTAGGGTATTGATATTGCCATTACTTTAGGTTGTGTAGGGCTTATACTGACCCTTATAGCTATAATATAACGTCGTTGGAAATAAGATAGATTAAAGAAAATATAATAAGGGTTAAGTCAGTTGAACCTGCAAAAATAATGTTCAAAATAATATCTAAATCAACTGTAGATATGGCCGATTCAACTATTGCCGAGTAAACAAAATTTACAGAGAAGAAATGTCACCTTAAATACACAGACAACACAATATAAACCTTCAGGAAGTAGTAACAACATTCAAGTTGGCTGCAGCTGCTGAGGTAACACTTTCAATCGACAGCGAACTCAGGTACTTTCACACCATCGATAGAAGATTACATCCGAATATCCTTCATTTGCGATCTAACTGAATCTTGGAGGCAGAATACGTGACAAGAATCACTAGAACCTTCCACGAACTAACTTTTTCAATATATTCGTTAGTACCCTTTTATCTGTTTTTATTACTTTTACCCTAAATTTGTTTTTATAGAACAGTAGTAAGGGTGAATAAGTACTTATAAAGTCGCTTTTTTACGGTGGTCTTAAATTTTATGGGTTTCTTTGTGGTCTGGTAATGTGGAGTAAGGTCCCATGTCGGACAGTTTCGAGTATTATTTATTTCTATGGTGTTGTGTTTAATTTATTACTTGTTTGAATTATTATTTCTTTTCTTAGAGTGCTTCCAGTGTAAGTATTATATTATTGTTGAAATAACTTTTAATACTTACTATTTTCTTGCTGACTTTCTGCGTGCACCTACATTTTTGATGTTGTCCTTTATTATTTATGTTTTTAAAGATATTTGAAACGATAAAAGAATAATAAATTAAATGTAGTATCAAAAAAACAATATAGTGTTCGCATATCTTACGGACTATTATCAGTTTCACCGATGACAGTATGAATCATTATTGTAACCAACAGATTCAAACTCAATACGTCGTTAAGTGTGATTTAAATTAAGATTTGATATCTCTATTGCATAGACTTAGGTCATTTTCGCACGATCTCTGCATACTACAGTTACTTCATCTAGCAACACGGGATTACGAGTACTATGCATCTTATTTTTTTCAAGTAGTTTACTAATAAAATCGACGATGTCCTAGGCCACCTCCTCCCGATGTCTCCACAGGCATTCCATAATTACCATCTTTCACGACATCTTTTGTGTTCCGTTTATTCATTCAAACAGTTTGGGGAATCTGAGCTATAATATTACAGTTTCAATTCAATTAACGCAGCGTTATTACCGAGACACTAATGCTGTCAAACGCTGTAGGTTGAAAAGACGAACATCTACATTATACTAAGATACAGGATGAGTTTTGCAAAGAAATTCAAATATGAGAAAGGATTTGAAGGAGAAAGTACCGTTTGATTCATCATTTGAAATAGCTCTTCATGGAAATGTGTATGAACATATTATATATTTATAAATAATCGGTTTAAATAATCGGTTATAAATAATCGGTTTATTAATAGCAAATATTAGATATTGAAAAACGACTTTTTACTGATTTTATACGCAGTACATTAATATTATTTTATCCTGGCGAGGCTTTAGATCCTTCACAACATAATCCAGGATACCTGTAACTACGTGTTTTAAATTTTTCTTCCAATTTCAAAATCCATAACAGCCTGTATGTTTCTGTAAAGGGGAAGATGTAACGAGCGCTAATTAAATATTCGACGACACCGCGCGGCGTTAATATTTCATCCCAACGCGAGAGCCTACAGTTCTCAGAATATCTACGTATATATACATTGTGGAAGGTATTTAAAGAGACAAGACGAAATAACTCTCTGTTCCCATAACACACGTAAGATGATGCAAGAGAATATGCCCAAAAAACACGATATCAGAAAAAAAGCTATAAATAAAAAAATACTTGACATATTTATGGCATTTTTTGAAAGTCAATCTCTTAATTGATTGGTGCAGCCAGTATTTCATAACTGATGACATTAGAGAAAAACCCCGAAACAAACTCAAAGAATCATGATCTGTTTTAAAGTTCAGACATAATAGTATCCTATTTGCGAGCGTCACCATATAAGTACTGTAATGTAATAATAATAATAATCTTTATTCACCAAACATATTATTAACAAATCGGCAAGGTGTATTATGTGCCCCATCCACCAAAGCGTCGATAACATACAAGCTTAATATTACTTAATTTTAAAACAAAATGCTTTCATACTCTTATTACAATAATCAAAATATATCGAAACAATGGAAGAAAAATATGTTGTTCTTCTTAGTTACTGTTAAGAGTTTGTTTTATTAAGTAGAACTTATTAAAACAAAACAAAACCACTAAACTCTTTCAACTAGCAACTAAGTTTAAAGCTTTCAAATGATATGAGGAACTAACCAAATTCACATAATATTATTACATTCTATCAAGTTTATATTCCGCTCGAATTCACGTCCTTTATTATCATAAAATTTTATGTTACTCTAAAAATTTATTGTTTTCAGTAAAATGTGAGAAGGAAATCAAAATTCCATTATCATAATACCGACATGGTTAAATAAAAAAGTAGTAACGTTCATAAATATGAGTGAGAGGTCAAATTACCCCAGGAGGGTACCACCAGCGTAAATCGTTGTGGAGAATCCCTCCCTGGACGTCCACGCTCAGGTCGTACACCACCTGAGCGTGGACGCCCTGGCTGCCCTTCGCACTCTGGGGGGGGCAATTTTGTGCTATCATCTCCAACTAGGGGTAAACGGAGCAGGCAACTTAAGGCTACCCCTTCCACCCTTGGTGTGGATTTCTGCGACATTAGGGGGCTGAACTCCAACTTGCACGCCGTACACTTTCACCTTGAGACGGCGAAGCCGGCCTTGCTCTTTCTCACCGAGACGCAGATATGCACTCCGGCTGACACCCCTTTCCTCTCCTACCCGGGGTACAAACTGGAACATTCCTTTGTGCCGCGGGCTGGGGTGTGCGTATACGTCAGAGAGGATATCTGTTCTCGTCGCCTCGGGAGCCTTGAAGGACGGGACCTATCCATCCTCTGGCTGCGCGTAGACTGCGACGACCATCCCCGCATTTACGCGTGCCTGTATAGGTCCCATAGCGGCAATACCGAAACTGATCGACTCATTGAGCACATACAAATGGCTACAGATTCTGTGCTGCAGCAGATCCCATCCGCAGAGATCGTGATTCTAGGCGACTTTAACGCCCACCACGCCGAATGGCTTAGTTCACGCACTACCGATCATGCGGGGAGATCTGTTTGCGATTTCGCCTTGGCATATGATTTGACACAACTGGTTGCCTCGCCAACGCGAATCCCAGATGTGGAGGATCATTTACCTTCCCTGTTGGACCTTCTGTTGACCTGGTTATGGCTACCTGGTTTCCGTCGATCCTCCTCTTGGTTCGTCGGACCACTGCCTCGTTCGGAGTACGGTGCCAGTTGCGCGCTTAACACGGCCTCGCTTTGCGGGCTGCCGCCGCATATGGCACTACAGGTCAGCGGATTGGGACGGGATGCGGTCATTCTTTGCATCCTACCCATGGGGGCGGATTTGCTTCTCGCCGGATGATCCAGACGTCGTTGCTGACTCTGTCACCGATGTGGTGCTGCAGGGTATGGAACTCTTTATTCCGATCTCTGCGGTGCCCATCGGTGGCAGATCCCAGCCTTAGTATGGTCGTTCCTGCATGACGGCACTATGCCGAAAGCGGGAATGCTACCGGGCCTGGGCTAACGCATCGGCGTCTAGTGATGTAAATACCAGCGCACTTAAAAAGGAGTATAACTCTGCCTCTAGGTCCTTCAAAAGTGCTATTGCTAAGGCGAAGTCAGAGCACATTGGCAGAATTGGCGACAGACTGGCACGTCTCCCGTCGGGAACCCGTGCATTTTGGTCTCTCGCCAAGGCTGTCTTAGGGAATTTCTGTCAGCCATCCTTTCCGCCCCTACACACGGAGAATGACTCGCTGGCCCATACCGCGAAAGAGAAAGCCGATCTTTTGGGCTCTCTCTTCGCGTCCAACTCGACCCTGGATGACCAAGGAAACTCACCACCGACAATCCCGCGGTGCGATACCACGATGCCGGAGATTAAGTTCCGGCAAAGTGCAGTTCGCAAAGCACTTTTTTCCTTGGACATTCACAAGTCGAGTGGGCCCGATGGCATCCCTCAAATCGTGTTGCGGACATGTGCTCCAGAGTTGGCACCGGTTTTAACGCGTCTTTTCCGACACTCCTACGAATTAGGCATAGTCCCGAAATCCTGGAAGGCCGCTTTAGTGCACCCGATCCCTAAAAAGGGCAATCGCTCGGATCCGTCCAATTACAGGCCTATAGCAATCACTTCCTTGTTCTCCAAGATAATGGAGACCATTATTAACTGCCAGCTCCTGCGATACCTGGAAGAGCACCAGCTGATTAGTGACCGCCAGTACGGCTTTCGTCGGGGTCGGTCAGCTGGTGATCTTCTAGTCTACCTAACGCATAGATGGGCGGAGGCAGTTGAGAGCAAGGGAGAGGCGCTTGCAGCTAGTCTGGACATGGCGAAGGCCTTTGATCGGGTGTGGCACAAAGCGCTTCTGTCGAAGTTGCCTTCCTTTGGGCTTCCCGAGAAATTGTGCGACTGGGTCACCAGTTTTTTGGCAGATCGGAGCATCAAGGTCGTCGTTGACGGTGCATGCTCTGATCCTAAATTTGTCAATGCTGGTGTTCCACAAGGCTGTGTCCTGTCTCCTACCCTGTTTCTTCTGCATATCAATGACATGTTGCATATCAGCAACATTCATTGCTATGCAGACGACAGCACTGTGGATGCCGTGTACACTGGCCGAGCAAACATTTATCGGGAATGCGTCGTTGAGTATCGGAACAAACTTGTGTCTGAAGTCGAGTCTTTGCTCACCAAAGTCTCGGACTGGGGTAGACTTAACTTAGTCCAATTCAACCCCAAAAAGGCACAGGTTTGCGCGTTAACCGCTAAGAAGTCACCATTCGTCGTAACTCCTAATTTTGAGAACACTCCCTTATCCGCCACAGCCAGCATCGGAATACTTGGTGTCGACATCTCGAGCAACGTCCAGTTCCGCGGTCAACTGGAAAGTAAGGCCAAATTGGCCTCAAAGAAGCTTGGTGTGCTCAGCAAGGCGAGACGGTACTTCACGTCGGCGCAGCGCCTAAATCTCTATAAGGCGCAGATCCGGCCCCACGTGGAGTACTGTTCTCATCTCTGGGCGGGGGCCCCCCAGTACCAGCTACTTCCATTTGACCGAATCCAACGAAGGGCGGCTCGAGTTGTCGATGATCAGGCTCTTTCCGATCGGCTTGATCCTTTGGCTCTGCGTAGAGATGTTGGATCACTCTGCATCTTCTACCGCATGTATCACGGGGAGTGTTCCGAGGAATTGTTTGGTTTGATCCCGGCCGCTGAATTTCACCATCGGACATCGCGCCAGAACTCAAAGTTCCATCCATTTTGTCTCGATGTCCAGCGTTCCACAACAGTGCGGTTTTTAAGGCATTTTCTGCCTCGCACCACCGCTCTGTGGAACCAGCTGTCGCCGGCGGTCTTTCCGAACCGTTACGACGTGGGAACCTTCAAGAGGAGAGTATATTCTTTATTGAAAGGCCGGCAACGCATTTGCACGTCCCCTGGTGTTGCAGATGTCCATGGGCGGCGGTAATCACTTACCATCAGGTGAGCCTCCTGCCCGTTTGCCCCCTTATTTCCATAAAAAAAAAAAATTGGACTTAAAATCTAAGATGGAAGATCATTCAGCAGTCTATAGAGATATTAATGGCATTATTGTCCTTTTTTTATGGTGATAAAGTGGCAAACAAGCAGGCGGCTCACCTGATGGTAAGTGATGACCGCCGCCCATGGACATTTGCAACACCTGAAGCTTGCAAATGCGTTGCCAAACCCCTTAGAAACCGTTCAGGTTTCTTAAAATAGGGAGTTACTAAACTGACAGCAAACGGAATTCCCATGCTGTCAGAATAGTCACTCCCCCAATGAGCTCTGGTAACCTTTCTCACTCGCAGAAAGACAACTATTGTTGATTCACTGCGGTCTTATGTAAGGCGGAGGTACTTCCCCAGTCGGGCAGCTCAATTAGAGCGAAAAACCTCGCTATGCCTCCTACAATTTGGTTTGGACTTAAAACCTAAGATGGAGAAACCTTCAGCAGTCTATAGAGATATTAGTGCACTTAATGACATTTATTATTGTCCTTATTTGAGTCCGAATCTGACTTAAAAAATATTGGCATCATTTCATTTTTATTTGACGACCCAGTTAGTCCAGCGGTAGTTAACACTGCATTCTGTGCTATGGGTCCCGGGTTCGAATCCCGGTAGGAACAAATGTTAGTGTGATGAGCATCAACATTGGTTCCGAGTCATGGATGCTTGCCTGGTCGACAATATGATTAAGGATTTACAAAAGTTGTAAAATAAGAGTTGTTCTTTGTCAGGTATTGCGGTGATTATGCTACACCATTTAAATAGCTTGCGATTTTCACGGAAATCATGGAATTTTTCTTCGCTCCTGACACTAACGACCTTTAACTCCTTTTGCGCGACGTATTTTCTAAAGCATAACATTTATCATGTAACCCTTGCTTGCTGTAATTAACTTAATATATAGAGCAAAAGGGGAAGCTGTAAAAAAATGAGCGTCGTCTGAAGGCTACGCTGGACTTAACAAGGTATTTTAAATCCATAAAAAAAGGCGGCGGTGAAGGGTTAATTTCCATTCGTCCATTTCAACGAAGCTTGCGTTTTGAGTGAAAGTTTTAATTTATTCGTAATTCACAAAGTTTTGAAGTAATATATCAGTGCAATCTGTTACAGTTTTGGTTTATTCACAGAAATTCAATTATTTAAATACCTATAGATACATTAAGAACGAATTATGGAATAATATAAAATGAAAGAATGACATTCACAGATATTGGGTCGTGGATCCGATTGCCGTGTGGAATAGTAAATATGTACATAGTCTAAAGGTAGTTGTTCAAAGTATGGGTGTTATATACTAACGCGCGAGATGTATGTTAGGAAACTTACCTAACAATACGGGATTAAATTCTAGCGAGGGCTAAAATTCTTTTTCTGAAAGATAAAGAACTTGGTTTAGCCCGAAACTCTCTTAGAATATAATAATAAATGATATTTATTTCTATAAATCTTTTGAAGGTCTTATATTTTTCTTAAGACTTGATGGCGTGAGCGTTTTCCAATTGACTCGATAGTTTCACGGTCTGTTTTTTTTTACACTTTGACGTACATTAGGTACGGTGACGTAAATTTAACTGATTTTACGCAGCGTCTAAAATAGTTTTATAGGGGAGAGCTATAGGAAGAAGTTGAAGAAACTTAGATTTCTTTAGAAAACTAAGCGACCCACCATATTACTGTTTTACTACTATTACTAGAATATATTTATATTTATATTTAAGCCGACCTTCCACGCTCTCGACTTAGCATAATAGGTTTGCACTGCTAAGGCTTCAGTTTTGCATGTTGCATGTGAAATCTTTTTACTAAATCTGTCAGCGTCACACATTATGCTCATAATAGAAACGTAATATACAGAGTATTAAATAACTAATAAACTTTATTAGCTGTTCACGTAGTTATATAAATAAACACGCTTATTTATGAAAATGTTTTGATTTATTTGCGTGAACAATGTTGCTGCAACACATGGCAAGCTGTGGTAGCCTAGTGGTGTAACCAGTGGACTGACATGTTAAAGGTCACACACCTCTCTTTTTCCCGGGCATGCACCACTGACTTTTCGGAAGTTCAAGACATGCTCAAACGGTGAAGGAAAACATCGTGAGAAAACCTGCATGCCAGCGTGGTGGACTATAGCCTAATCTCTCTCAAATGAGAGGAGACCCGTGCCCAGCAATGGGACAATAATGGGTTGATGATGAACAATGTTGCTAGAATTAAACTAATTATTACATACTATGCCTGTATTCCAACGACGTTAGTCAGATGTGGAATGGTGTAACACCAACTGTAACCATTTTATGTATTTTTTGGGTATATTTTATTTGCATCTCGCCACAGGAGCCACACTCTTGTTGATAAATTATTTTGGGTTAATGTGTGTTTATGATAGCGGATTGTCGCCATGTGTGTCATTTAACCAAAATTATTATAATAAATAGGTATAGAAGTTATAAACAAAGTATTTTTTTTTAAAATGTAATCGTTTGTCGTTTTATTTTAATCCGATTAACTAGGGAGCAAATCTATACTCTTAAACTCCGACCTACTGACAGTTTACCATTGTTTTTAATGGGTACCCAGTATACGTATGAGGCATTCTATCTGAACAATTTATATAAAACAACATATACCTCATTATTGATATTATATAAGTACGCAAAACCAACAGCACGTCGGTAACAACAAACCAGAATAAGCTGGCCTCTCATACTATTGAAATTCAATGCTCCGCTAGGCCAGTTCAAGGCAAAAGTGTTCCTACCGACCTGCGGTTAACTGTACATTTAATGAGTCTCGTATTGCAGAGAACCGATAATATTGAAAATCTTTTAATACTCCAACCACTTCTCAAATGAATCAAACAACGTGAAAGGGTACCTCCATTTATATACTAAATGATCGATGGAGTTAATTTCGTTCCGAACACAACTATTGAGTTTATAAAGCGTACTAATAGTAATTATGTTTAACTTTTTTGCGATATTGTATTAATATTGTATAAAGTAAAATTTTGTACTTTGTGTCTGTGTCAAAGAGTATAATAAGTCTACGGGTAGTCTGTGTAAAAGTTTGTGCTTAATTCTGGACTTAATGTTATAAATTATTTAGTTGCTTTGTTTCTCGACAAGTGATTTTTGTAAATCTTAGAGAAATAAATAATATTTAAACCGTACTATCTCGCCTGCACACCTCATAGGTAAGCCGAGTAATACTACACACAATTATCTAGTTAATTACAGTTCTACATATGTAATAAGTATTACAGAAATTAATGCCTTTAATTTTGGAAAAAAACATACCTACTGATACTGATACAATTTACTGGTACTGGCACTTATAAGAATTATATTCTAAGAAGTAAATTTCATGATACATATGTATTAGTCAGACGTAAATTTTTTTTTTTTCAGTAACGGAACTGTTTGTGATGTGTACGACTACAATTTTTCACATAGGTACATACATATACATTTTTTTTTTTTTAAGTGCGGAAATATCCTTTACGGTCCTTCCCGTCACCTGGGGAGGCGACGGGGTGTGTCGGACTCCGCTTGAGCGTTTACCGACTAACAAACTGCACCCGTCAACGCCACCAACTCTATTGCCGGTGCCATGGGATTCGCAAAAGCATGCACCACAACCGTGGGTACCTACTAACATCTTAACCGAGAAAATACATGCCCATTGCACGGGTGTAATTTCTGTAATCGGACTTACGATACATATATGGCGTAGAAGCCTATTGCTCACCCTCTGGGTCACTAGTGCAATAAAACTAAAGGGAAATACACTTACACATCATCTCAAGGCCTTGGTTTTGCCATTTAGCTGCTGTTTACTATTGTCGATCCTATTAGTACTATTATAAGACTTATATTCCATTATAAATACACTCTCTAAATGATAGCTAGTCTAGTCAATTCTTAGTCTTGTATTTCATTTTATCTTTTATTTTCGGTTTCTGAGATTTTCTTTCGCACTAACAATTTAATTCGGCCGCCCTGCTCCAATTGGTATGCAAACTTGGTTCTTTAAGTTTGCTCTTAACTTTTAATCTGCGAATCCTTTTAAAACCCGTTTTGTGGAAATTGTATGATGTTGTACTGAGCTGGAATTTTGTTTCAGTATTTGATGTCGTTTAGGGATGACTTTTAATATCTAGTCAGCGTTATAATTTTTTTTAAACATAGTTGCTTGTAATTAAATCAAAATAGTTGGCTAAATATTTGTACATAGAAAACATACTACGAACAGTTTACCACGGTAGTCCAGTGTGGGCAACCACCGATACTAATCTTCAAACGCCGTCGAGAATATTTCTCGATAATAATTCAATCAATCGAAAATTTTATTTGAGTAGGTTAATTTAATTATTTAGTTCAAGCGAGTTATTCTTCATAATCCTTCATATTGAATAAAGACTATACTATGCAAGTATCGCAAATGTTCTTATTTTAAATATAGCTGTTCCAAAAAGGTTCAGCCACCGTAATAAATTGAGATCGTCACTTTCGAATGAGGTTTACTTTATTAAGGCGTGATTGCCAGTAACTACCACCGCCGCCTTAACTTATGATACTGGTCACACTAATTCACCTTTTATGTCCCTTTGAAATTCTATAGGTGACAGGTTAGTGATGGAACTTCCATTTAAGGTTGTATTTAATGAGGGCACACCTTGGAATTAGAGGTGCGGCTGTAACAAAAGGTGGATAAATGTAACTGATGTCAGTACATAAGTTTTTTGGTTAGATTGAAGATGCTTTGTTGAAATTATTGTACGAGTATGAACTTGCTGCAATTTTTTTTTAATACACTCCTAATCACATTGAATAATTATGCAAATGTTTGACTTTGAAATAAAACTACATTTCCCGAAATTTCAGACCCTTTACAGCATCTATGGTCACGGATAGACTGTATCTAATTTAAATGAGGGAGAAAAAAGCCAACATTCATAATTATACATACACTCACGCTTTTTTCCCATAGGGGTAGGCAGAAACTACAGAATGCCACGCGCTACGATCCCTGCACATCTCAAAGCCACATCAAAATATATAATTTATTTCAGTGACAAGATGTAAAATCTTGTCCACTTAGAGGAATTGGTAAAGTGTAAAATCTATTCTCTAAAATACTGAGAAATTCCAAGGAAAAAAAAAAAACAACTCAAAGATTGTCTCTTTTAAATTGTAGATATTTTGGTACAAAATTGGTTAGCCTAGTAAAGCTTTCAGTTAATACATCCTAGCTGATGAATCAAGCCCACTAACAGTGGATAGTGACAAAAAAAAACAGCTATAAGTGTTGTAGCTGGGTTTTTAATTTTAAGACCACTAAACAGTAGGTACCTACTAAGTACGAGCTGTGGTAGCCTAGCGGTGTGACCGCTACCTTGTTACCGTGACTTAGATGTCAGAGGTCTCGAGTTCAAACCCAAGGCGCGCACCACTGACTTTTCGGAAGTTATGTGCGTATTAATCACATGCTCAAACGGTGAAGGAAAACATTGTGAGGAAACCTGCATGCTTGCGAGACTTTCTCGATGGAATGCAATGTCTGCCAACCCGCAGTAGGCTAGCGTGGTGGACTAGAGCCTAATCCCTCTCAAATGAGAGGAGACCCGTGCCCAGCAGTGGGACAATAATGGGTTGATAATGATGAAAGAGTAGGTATTATACCATTTATAAGGCAGCTTGGTAACAGACAAAGCGCCCTTGCGTGAAAATACAACAATTCGAATTATTCAAATTTATTCGATGGTAGTGATATTCTACACAGCAGTAGTGACGCGATGAATGACATGCAATAAAACCGTGCGTGTCACCCAATTCCATACATTTCGTGGTGTCATGTGTACTGTGTGCTTTATTTTTCTATTGTTCGCGATGACAAACGATGTTGAAAGGAACGTTGAGTTGCTAGTTCTAGAGTTAGTTCTAGCATTTAGATAATTTGAAATAGTGTTTCTCTTATGTTTGTTTTTTTTAAAACTACCAAATTTGTTTTATGTATGACGGTTTTTGTCAGCAAACTATGGTTGGTTATACGGGTTTTACGTGCGTATTTTATAAAGAAATAAAACCAATCATCATCATCATCATCAGCCCATATTCGTCCACTGCTGGACGTAGGCCTCCCCTAGTGAACGCCAGTATATTTTTAATTTTGTGTGTGAATAAAACATTTTGAAAAAAGTACATTGTACTGGAAAAGCTATTGCTTTTTTTGTATGGGATCAAACAGGTTTTGTTTTCCTAACAAAGATCACAATTATGATATAGTAAATAAGATGAGTACTTTCGGACCCTTTAATATTTTTTCGTTTGAATTTTTATACAATTTCTAGTTATATGTAAATCTTAAAAAATACAAAGGCTACGACGTGAACTTATTACTAACTTGGCTTAGAAATGTAATGTATATTACCAAGTTTTGTTGTTTAATCATTAAGTATTAGTTTAACCGGTCAATTAACCTGTTCAGTAATTAGTTTGCATAAACTTCAACTTCACTAGCATGCGGTGTAGCTTGTTATTAACTACTAGTTCCGACATCCGACACTTGGTACCTAGTATCATTATTCAACTAGTCGGATCAAATTTAGTTGTCGGTTATAGAGACGTGTATAAGGTTGCCTGCGCGTGGAAACTGGTAATATTGTAGTCATTGAATAATAAACTCAAAATTCATGATATTAAAGTTGATATTTATGTAATTATCTAACTTTGTCATATAATGGTGGAAATAGTGTGTGCTAAATAATGCTTGGTGACATAATTCCGACCGTATTATCTTTGTAATAAGGACATCTTAAGACACCTATTGTGGTGTAACAACAAGCCATTTAAGTCTTTCAAACTTACACATAATAACAGCCATTTGAAAATGCCTTTTTTCTTTCAACGCTACATAAAAGGAAGTTTTAGCTTAGCGAATGAAAGGGAGCGAGCCTTTATCAACCATTTACGTAACTGCTCGGTTATTAAGTAGTCACTTCGCAAGCCTTTTAGTTTTGGATATTGTCTCCCTTTTACTCAATTTATATCCATACTAATATTGTAAATGCGAAAGTGTGTCTGTGTCACCTCTTCACGCTTGAACCGCTATACCGATTTAGATTAAATTTAGGGGTAAGAGTAAAAAGAGAAAAAGGGGGTTGGAAGTTTGTATGTGAAATAGATAATTTCATAAGAAAGGGTAGAAATGAATAAGCAGATTGATGGAAAAGCACATAAAGAAACTTTATTTAATTTCTGGACATTATGATACAGCGCCATCTAGTTCCGAGGTAAGCAACGAGGCTTGTGTTACGAATACTAGTTGGTTGATATACTACATAATATATATTTTATTTTTAAATGTTTTTTTTTGTTTATAATGTAAATACATACATATTATACATAGTATACATCCATGACTCGGATACAAATGTTCATACTCATCACACAAACATTTGTCCCTACCGGGATTCGAACCCGGGACCCATAGTACAGAAGGCAGTGTTAACTACCGCTGGACTCATTGGGTCGTCATTGGATGAAATTACTAATTATATGCAGACAAAATCGCGGGCAATAGCTAGTACACCCATATTTTGTGACCGTCTACCATTCTACCTAGAGCTGCAAGAAGTAAATCAGGTATTTCGGTGTCAAGTGTATTATTAACTAGAGGTGTTTTGTTGTTTTGAAGGTAATTATTAGACATTTTCGCAGTGAAGTGTGAAAATTGAGGACGGTGAATCTAAATTTACTGTCATTGGATTTTGTTGTGAAGTATTTATGTAACTACAAAAGATACTGAAGACATTCAAGCTTATTGGATGGTGTTATGTAATTCTATTGATTCGAAACTCCGTTTTATGAATTTTATCGCGGTATATTGATATTATTTTAATGCTGACCTTACAAATCCTATTCAGCATCCATGGAGACGGACAGAATTTGTACTAATGAAGGTATACTTTTTTTCTGGAGTCAATTAAATAGTTAATGATCCACCTCTCAACGGCAGACGGTTCATCACGAATTTAACGAAATTATTCAATAACGTTCTAAAACAAATTTTACGGTCGCTTCAATAAAGTTTGAAATGATTATGAAAGGAATTTGAATTAGTCCTCTATTGACCTTTGCTATAGGTCACAATTTTGAACCGTTATTAAAAGTCAACACCGTAGCGCTCGTAGCAGCTACGAATAATGACTTTTGTAGAATGTCGTAGCGTCTTGAGTTACGACTGTTTTTCCGCTTACTTGGTTAAAATTGGAAATAGAAACTAATTGTTCAATTTATTTTCGGGCACATTTTTTACTGTGATGTTTAAAGCATACTAATTTTTAACTAAGATATTGGTCAAATTATTTTGTAATAAATCTTACAAAATAATTTGAGTTTACTTTACTTTTTACTTTACAAGTATTATTAAACCATAATAAACTCTGTATATTGTTCTGATCCAAAATGTTGCTAGTTCTATCAATCTGTAATGACCCAAATGTATTTTGTCTAGTTGTTGGTATATGTTTAAAAAACTCTTAGACATTGACCTTTACTCTGGAAATATTTTTGTATTGTCATAATTAATGATATAATTATTAATATAAGGCCTTGAAATGTCATGGATTTTAAATACGAACTAAAAATCTA
The DNA here is from genome assembly GCA_905163465.1 of Craniophora ligustri. NCBI lineage: Eukaryota > Metazoa > Arthropoda > Insecta > Lepidoptera > Noctuidae > Craniophora > Craniophora ligustri. Next base: position 4,353,043 of record LR990963.1, read on the forward strand.
TGTTTTGACAGCCTAACTTAAAGTGTTCATATTTCACATTTATTAATCTATATTATAGTAAAAACTAACTGGAGATTATTATTATTATTATACATAGAGACTAGTTTTCCTTAAACTTTACCTATGTTATTCACTATTACTTGCTTTAAAATGAACTCTCTTTTTTTTAAGTATTCTTATAGCTACTGTGGGTGTTCTAGAATTAGTTTTTAAACTGTTAGCGCAGTTAGACGCCTTCTTAATAGAGTTTTTATGTAATAGGATGAGGGATAAAGACATTGTCTTAGGTTCTAGAGCGTTTTCAAAGTGGCTATTAAAGCGGGTATAATATGGCTTATTTACAGGCACAAGATTAGAAATTACACGACGCATATAATTAGACATATTGCAACACTATATCTAATTAAGACTATGAGAGTATACAAATGCAAAACATCCTGTTATTTTGTAAAATGATCACGAAATTTATACTACAAATGGGAAAGTATGTCTATATTTCTCTTTAAATAAAAATAAAATAAATAAAAGGTGAAATTTGGTATACAGATAGTTTGAGTCCTGGGAAAGGATATAAGATAGTTTTTCAAACCCCCTATTCACCCTTTTAAAGGACGGATTTCATCCTTTAAAAAGGCAAATAGAGGGGTGGAAGTTTGTGTGCGGAATCGATAATTTCTTAGAAGATGAAGGTGAAAAGCAGACTGGATAAAATTATTGATTAGTAATTTATTTTTAAGTAATATTAAAAATTAACTAATATATTAAAAATAATAATGACAAATATAGAATAAGAATGTGGAGTATGCTTAAGAAAAAGATTGAATATATAATATTATACGACGCACGAAAATTTTTAAATTTTATGTAACAAAGTGTAGTCGAAAGATAAACATGTTTCTGTATTAAGTGATTTATTTTAAAATCTATATATAAACCATTATTTTTCGAATGTTTCTTTTTTAAATTTTCATTTGAACTAGCAGATTTAGATTTTTATATGATAGGTAGATAAACGCTAACTCATGTGTGTTTTTCTTCTTCACAGTAAAAACAATATGGAGCTACCGTTCTATGTAGTACGAGAAAAGACATTTATACGATGATCTTTTTATATGATACAAAAAAAAATATTTTCCCTTCGTTTGGGGAAAAACGACAATAAATTTTTACCCTTTATGTATCGGAATCCCTAAAAATGTACGTACATCGATCACGGCAAGCGAAATCATCAATTCATAGACTTATCTGAGGGACCACGTAAAACTAGCAATAGAAAAGAGAAAAATGACAGTCTGCAAACATAAATATGATGATATATTAAATGTATAGACAGTATTTTTTCTTTCATTGTGTATAATATCGGCTACCCTAAAACTTTCGAATTAAACAAATACTATACTAAAAATACTACTAATATGTACCTTCTTATTATAGGCGTAAATATTGAAATGTGCGTTTTTTTTATTTTTATATTAATATTGAAACAAGGTAAAATATATTTCACGTAGAAGTTTCAAATTTTGATAATGTGAAACTTTTAATTTAATTTAATAAATATTACATTGGATATTGATACGTATGTTTTAGGGATATTTATAAATACGTACATAATATTAAATATGTAAACACATTTATACAAATACATTGTACCCATTGTTGCTCTCAGGATCTATAGGTTGTGTGGCTTGCAATGTATAGACCAATAAAAGTATTCTTTGATTAACTTCAAATAATTACGTTCGCTATAGTCAGTCATAAAATATTCATTTTATAAAAACTGAAATTGGTATTTTAAACTAATGAATATTCAAACACATTCAATTTAATTACCCAATCAAAGATGTTCAACGTTTCAATGTAATTCTAGGAGTACAGTATTCGATATTAATGCAATAACTACAATGTACTTAGGTATTTTATCTTTCTCCTACGTGCGTATTTTGGGTCGTTTTTGTATATGTATAAAGTTACTCATTAAATTTATATCAGTATGTTATTCATTTAATCAAAATATTAATGAAGAGTAAGATGACATGTCATAACAAAACGTCATAAGTGACGAAATGTACAATAACAAAAAAGAACTTAATCCTGTAAATCATAAAATACATTGCTTTGTGTAGCTGATAAAATAGCTCGTTCCTATAATGTTTCAGTAACGAATGGGACAAAAAGTAACTTGTTCATGTTCTTTTCTGCTCTATGTCTTCGTTCGAAGTGTTTTTCTTCATACGGGTCCGTTTTTCCCAAATAACAATTAGTGTAGTTAATCAAGTGTGTTTCCGGTTAATGGGTATAGGGGGCGGACAGAACGGACCTTTCACAAATTTATTGGGGTTAAAGGCTTGTCCACAACGTAGTAGTTAGTGAGTTGATGATAGTAATCCGTTTCATATAAATTATTTGAATCGACTGACTGCCGCTACTTTAGTGGTCCATTTGTTACGAGCGTAACTGTTGAGTGTAGGCTCTACCGGCCAAATATCACGTCAAGGAGTGTTATTTGCTTTTTTTTAAATCATATATTATAACTTTGCTAAATCATAGTCATAGTTCGAGTTAGTACCGAACTTAAAGATATAGCGACATTAAATTCCGACTGTAGATACATAAGATTACAAATTACGATATATCAGTAATCATCAATATACTAAGTAGGTACATTCATAAAATCATTTCGATGTTTGCTTATTAAAAAAAAACACATAACAAAATAGTTTGCTTAAAACATCTGTCATACACACAAATATATTAATATGAAAGTGCAGTTACATGATTTATTAACATCGTTATCCCTACACTCGCGAAAAGATAATGCGAAACACAACAGCAATATACATACATATATATGAACATATATCATAAACATGTCATAAAGAATTAAAGAAGTCCCACTTTTTAGAAATTACAGAATAGTAAATATACAGGCATTTGTATTATCTGACGGTCCCATTCGTGTAGTAATAATCTCGAATTTGGATCCCGGTAGAGGCTACTGTGATGAACATAGACATTTGAACATGAGTCCTGGATGCCTTCATAAATGTAGTTTATCAACCATTTAGTACCCATAACACCATTTTCGGTGGTATAGTCACTTGAGTCACAATTGAAGGGCCTGGCAGAAACTGGATAAGTACAATAGAAGTTCGAGTACTCTAACGTTGACTGGAAGAGACCTATGTTCAAAAATGGACGAATTATGTACTGATCATTAAGCCTGAAGCCTTTAATATTCGAAGCAAGTAGTTTACATTAAAGCTTTCCTGATTAATAAAACATTAGGTGCTACAAATCTGCATAGGAGAACTAGTTTTCCCTTTTTCTGGGTGTTCGCATGTAGTTAAACTCTAGGCTCCTACTGAAAAAATCCTAATAGAATAATACAACTTTGTACTATTGTTCAAAGTTGAGAGCAACTGTGCTGGTGAGAACTGAGACATTAATGTTTTTTTTTTTATTATTATTTCCAAATTATCATTCAATTCATTATAAATATAGTTCCCTCCATTGCTAGAAATTAACCACAGGCATACAATACTTGAGAGTTATAGCCTCTCATTCTCACTCCAACAGAAACAGAGAGAGTAAGAACAAAAGTCTCTTCTCGGGTCGAGAAAAGTCTACACTGTGTGGTTTGATAGCGGTCGAGAAAACTCCTCTGTAATTCCGGTTCCCTCAAAATGTTCTTCTTCACCATATAAGATTTTTTTTGATGACATAATAGGTCAGCTGTTAACCACAACCTAGCCACGTCTGTTATTATACAATATTTTGTTTGTATTTAATGTAACATTTTAAACCACGCCCACGGGCAGAAAATAAATTAGAATTCTCTTTTTTTAACGCCTCGTAGCCTTTCTGTTTTCATCTAGTTCACGTCATAATGCGTCATTCATATGATATCGAGGTCACCACGGTGGTTATATGAATGTACGAGTTAATTCCCCGTCCTATTGTGTGGTTCATACAATAACACAACACTTTTATATCAGTTTCGGGTCAGTTGTAATAAAGGGAGTCTACCCTTATGACTTTAATTAAGCGGTTTATTGCGATCGTTGAGATTTTGTGACCGGATTTTGGGATAGTGTCTTGTTCAAGGCGAAAGTATTAATATTAAATTGAAGGGAGATGTAAAATATTTTCTCATCTGCATAGGTTTTTAATTGTAATATTATTCATAAAGTCAAAGCTCTCGATTTTTATCCTAAGGAATAGATATTACAAAGTTATGTGCGTATTATCATATGTTTAAACAGTAAAGATTATGAAACTTGCATGGATGAAAGGATTTTCGATAGCTTTTGAAGTCTGGCAACCCGAACTAGACTGATGGTGGTAAATTACAGCGTAATCCCTCTTAGCTATGAGGATTGAAGATGCAATTAGTTCATTGCAAATTTAATTATGTAACTTAAACAGCACCTGAGGTACCATCAAGATTAAGCTTGATGGTATTTCTAGTGCTGTGGCGGAGCAATCGGTTCGGATTGAAGTGTTAAGATTTTCACACAAAACAAATATTGGTATGAGTTACAGTTTTTCTGAATGAAGTTGTTTGTTTATCCGAGTATTCGATGTTGTCAACACATCTATCATAAAAACAATTGTGGTTATAGAAAAAATATAATTAAACACGTGAATCATATCATATCGTCACTAGGGCGTCGGGTGCGCGACAGCCCCAACAGTCTCGTGGCTTCTGTAGCCGGCAGAGTAGATGGCCAAATAATGTGTCACTGGGTGGCGGCATACAGACCGTCACTCAGATATATTATGTAATTATTATTATTTTATTTTTTTAATTTTATTACGTGTTTTAGTTCTAGGAAGTGCCAATTAATGTTACTATATTATGGATCTCTGGTCTGAAAATAAAGATTTATTATTATTATATCATCAGCTCGCACTGCTTCCGAAAGTAGTGGAAACTTTTCAACCAATTGCTTACATCACATAAAAAAAAAATTACAATACAATATATGTGGACTAGCTAGGTGACTTTTGTCCAGCACTATGTCAGTAAACGGATGGTCAGGACAGATGTTGGCATGTTGTCCATGTTGATATCATTAAGTATTTATATATAACCCATTTTCCTTTCGCACCAGTAGGTAAAAAGTGTGAAAAATTTTACAGTACAATATATGATTAGGCAGGATTTACCACATAAAATCTAACATCAAACAGAATTTCGTTTAGCATAACATGTAAAAACGCTTTTATTTTTTTCTAACACTCGTCTTTCATCCGAGGCGATATGTAAATTTGCAGAAAATGTAATTCGTACCTCTGTGGTTGGTTTGAAAAGGTATTGAGAGCGTGGTTTCGATTTTGTCTCGTTATAGGTCATCGTTTTATTGATTTAAGTCAAGCACTGACTAATATAGAAGACAAACTTCACCGGTTTTGAAGTATTCAGTGACTAACAGGATCTTTTTAACCGACTTCAAAAAGGAGGTGGTTCTCAATTCGTCGGATGCTTTGTTTTGACTCTACAAAAGGGAGTGAAACTAAATTAAACATATTGTCTTACCACACAAGGTCTGCATCAACAGGATATTGATTATGGAAAGCTCTGACAATGAGTCGATAGTCAAAATCAAAGACAGTAAACATCCATTTCCAAGTTCAAGTAACGGAGTATCAACTTCATTCAACTCCTCAGGTTATTGAGTATGAGAAGATCAATTATAATAACTTACGACAAAGCGTTGAAAAATTAAATTTATTTTTATATGGGCAGTACAGCGCGATAAATTTTATACTTTAATAATAATTTCATAAAAATGGAGTAAAACAATATAAAAAAAATATCATAAAAATATGTTTCCGCCCGGGATCGAACCGGGGGCCTTCTGCGTGTTAGGCAGATGTGATAACCGCTACACCACGGAAACTTGAAGAGCAAAGGCCAAATTAGCGTTTATATTGTTTTTTAAAAGCGGTTGGTATCGGATCATAAATTAATGCTATGAAATTATCATTTTAATATCAATAATGATAAGTTATCTTATGAATATTCGACCACTATATTATGACCTTGTTACGGTTTCATCATAATACATAATAATATACATACATAAGTGAATCTTGAAAAAACTGCTGTTTGCTCCGATTTGTTTATGGTAAGTATGAAGAAGTTATTTATTTTATGATTATGGGTGCATATTTTTATTTATACATATATTCGTTTTATATATTTTCCATGTTGTTTCAATAAATTAAAACAGTAAATCCAAATAAAATAATGGTAATTATTTTAATTATTTAATGTTATTAATTATTTTGACTACAAGTCGTAATTTCACTTGTGTGTCGTGTTAGTAATGTTGTTTTAATTATTATCAATTTTGTTAGTATTCTCTTATTCAATTATCGAATGCTATCGGATGCGATAAATAATATCAGAAACAGATAAAAAAGGAAAGCAAACAGTTAAATGGCGACCTGATTGGCGCAGAAGCTGAGCGACCGGCTTGTGCGTCACGGGTTGCGGGTTCGATCCCCGCACGGAGCAAATATTTTTACGCTCTACAGGTAGTTGTTCCGGGTCTGAGCGTTTGTGTATGTGAAAAATTGTGTTTGTTAACGCACCCACGATACAGGTTTCTCCTGTATCGTGGGTGCGTTAACCTAGTTTATCCTAGTGTGGGGCAAAGCTTTTTTAAAAAATAAGAAAGAAAAAAATGTTAAATAATATTAACTACTTCGCATCTATCTTTTTCTTGACGCACATATTAACTCGTCGTACAACGCGCCAATTACTTATGATAGGTTTATACCTATTTAGTATTGAAACCTAAAATACTCTAGGTATTGAGTGACATGGGCGGAGATATAAAATTAAAATATTTTTTAAGTTTTAGATAAGAAGGTTCTTCGAAAAAAAAACCATAGATTCTACTTTAGAGTAAAACCTCAATAATAATTTATGGTGTAGGCAATAATTTAATACTCCTAAATCGTCCGACGACATCCGATTTCAGGGGACCATGAAAGATTTATTTGAAAGTTCGCACAGAGTCTCGAGTCTTATCGACGACCCATGTCGCCGTATGAAGGACGTTTAAGCATAAAAGCGATAGTATTTCACATTCCACCCATGGCATAATGTGTACAGTCTGCGAAATAATTAAGGATACAGTTAGCTGTCTTCATCTCATCACCTGCTTCTGTGTTTTGACACAGAATACTTTAAGCATGCCACATATTGTATCATAAAGTGACAACTTACATACTGCATGACTACTGCCGATAGTCAGTTATTAAATGTTTGTCAAAACGTAGATATAGGTAGCTACCGTACCACGGGGTAAATATAATTTTTTCCTGTACCTTCCAAAGGGGAAAGAGGTTGGTCGCATTGTATTCGGGTTATTGATTGTATCCCGAACTCATTTTTTGCTTATTTCTATTTTTTGTTTGACACGTTGGCACTCTTCTGTGTTGAATTAAATATGTGGAGTATCTATTTCATAGGATATTTCTTTGGCATTTTCTAGTACACAAAATATTTTGGTTTACTTACATAATATATACATTTTTACCTTCACGCTAGTAATTGTTAAGCCAAATGCATGTACACCTATTATTCGCTGAAATATATTTAAAAATTCAGACGCACCGAAAATGTTGATAATATTTAGTAATAAAATAGGTTGAGTCCCGAGGAAAGACATAGGGTAGTTTTTGTCTCGAAAATTATCCATTAAAAGGGGAAAAAGTGGGTGGAAGTTGTTATCCGGAATTGATAATTTCTTTAAAGGAGAGGGTAATTAAATTTATAAACATATTGATGTAAAAGCATATTGGATAACATTACAAATTCTACGCAGACGAAGTTACGGGCAAAAGCTAGTGATAATTATAATAATGGCAATTAATCATACGAAAAACCTGCTTGATTGCCTAATAAAATATAGTAAGCTAATATGTATGACCCAGTATGTAAGTTTTCTATTGAATTGTAAAAAAAATCCTAAAATAACAAGGTAAAACATGGAAAAATATTATGTTAGGGATAAACTAATTCAATATTCAAGAAAATTTCAGATTCAAAAATTCAGAAAACATCGATACGAGGCTTAATTTCGGCTCTTAGGTTTATTTAAAAATAAAATGAAGTGTCTACACCGTAATTTAATCCTTTTTGTATTGCTTTTTCTGGTCATAAATTTCCGATAAGACAAATCGCTCTGAGCCCGTAAACCTTCCTATGAATTTAGTGTATTCTCATTCAATTTCATTTACGTCTACCAAATCTTGCATAAAACCTTGATTTATTTATAGTCCCATTGTTGAACACGTGTCTCATCTCAGAATGCTGTCATCCTTTAGGTTATAACTCACGACGTTGGCTTAGTGCGGGCTTGTAGACTTCACAAGGGGTGAAGGCGAGGAGATCGCAGTAAACCGATTAAAATCATTAAAAAAACTATTATGAGTCTATAAAAAAAAATTCTAAATTTAACTAAAGAATATTTTGTGATTGATTTCCTAATTTATAAAAACCTTACAATTAACAAGAATGATGAGATATACTTTATGTGTGCACATTATTCAAACATTTGACGATCTAGGCCTAAACTAAATGTATTAATTACTAATATAATTATACATAAAAATAAATTAAATAAATATAAATGTACTAAATATCCATATTCATACTTGATATTATAAATGTGGAAACGTCTGCTCCTTCATCACGCTTATTTCAATATCTGTTTATTCCAATTAGCAAATTCTTTTTCGTTTAAGCTATAGCTTTAAATAAGGCATACTATATATTAACACTTTTGTTTAGCAATGAAGACGCAGCTTTTAAGCGGGTAGCGTTGGTGTCAAAATTCTCTTATTGTCGTCGAGGTGTCGAAATGTTTTGCTGTAGACGTAGATAAGCTAGTAAATAGCTATTATAGCGAGACTGGTATTAACGCCATCTTACATTTTATCAACTCTATTCAGAACCTTCAGAAGGTTTACGTTTCCTTGGACATTTTTCGCACAAGATTTTTTCCCAAATAAGTTTTTATCGTCATGTAAATGGGATATAAAATTTCTTGTTACTGAGTTGGTTAGGTTAGGCAATGAGGCTTAAAATATGATAGTGAAATATTTTGTAGGTAAGTTAATTTTAAGGGTGATAAAACTGGTTGAATCTACAATATTGTAATCAATGTTAAGTTAAAACCGAAGCAAAATGCCAAAAAGTTTTTATAGATACTTTTGCAGATAACTTGTATTTATTCTTTTTTTTTAACTTTTTATCAAGAGGAAAAGTAAGTAATCGTATTATTATTCCATGTATAAAAGATTGAATGTTCGTTATAGCTACGTATTTGCAATTTTATTGGATATTTATTATTGTATACATTATTTAACATTAACCGTCTCACTGATACGAAAGACGCAAACGTTAGGTCTTGCAAAATAATTATAGTTCTTTTTTTTTAATAAGAATGTCTCAGTAGCTCCTCAAAGTTTGGTATTCGAACTCGGATCATAGCTCAATATCATCCTTTATGACATAGGTCTAAAATACATAAAACGAACAGCGCGTTTACATCAGTACACCTCTGTCTAACCCATCATGGGTCATGTTATTATCCAACATTGAATATTTGATAAAAAAAACATGAACTACGTAGATGTAAGGCAAATAGGAAAGTTTATCATCATTTGTTACGTCCAATTCAATTAGAAACATAATCGTAGCACTCAATAAATGTTTTCACGGCTCAACAAAAGCTATATAGTAAAGTAAACGCTTCACCTCGGCTCAGAGACAATGGTTATAAATTGTAATAGCGGCAGTTTTATTGGCACCCTAATAAATTACATTAGCGAATTCTGCGCAGACGTCGTGCAAACGGTCAGCAATTTAATGTATGGACCAATGCCCTCGATAAACTTTACATGCTATCTGTTTGACCGAAGTTCCTTCGCTATTGTGTCTTACTTAATCGTATTCTCTTTCATGTGAAATGTTTTTGTTCTTTTCATTAGTTTATTCTTGATAGTGTTGCAACAAAATGGGTAGAAGACCCATTTTGGGTCACAACAAAATGGGTCTTCTACCCATTTTGTTGCAACACTCTAGCGCGGGTCTCTTCTCAGAATTAATGGGAGACACTCTTAGGCTTTAATTCATCACTATATGCACTATTCGCAATATGTACAGTGACAGACTTCTCAAGATACGGGGAAAGAATCGTAGTAATGTTTTCAAATTTCCCTTCGTTGTTGCATCGGCTCATAAATTAAATTCGCAAATTATTTCGAAAGGTGAGAGATCTCGCTTTTTTCTATTGTTTTGTTTATTTTACTAAATAACTTATAATAAATATTTCTTATCTCAACCTTATGTAATTTCGTAATATATAAAAATAATTTACTTTAACACACGTATTAATGCATGTACAGTTATAGTAAGCCAAAGAGACTTATTCCACTACAAAAGAATTAAGTTGTCTTCTGATTTATCTGTTTTTTTTTCATTCCAATGGTCCGAGTTTAATTGAATAGATCCTCTTCAATGATTACAAAAAAAAATATTTAGAGACAGAGAGTCATTTTGCATAAATCAGAGCTCATATAAGCTGCAAATTGAGCGCTAGAGTTCAACGCAACAGGGCAAGAAATATTCCCCTAACCTCTCGATCTTCGATCAAACTTCGAAGGTAGTTCAATGGGTTAAGTTTAGAGGGTTAGTGTTTGGCAAATGGTTAAAAGTATCTGTATAAAATAGTCCTTACTATGACGATCAAAAGTGCAAGGAAAGAAGTAACAAAGCTAGGTCCTCTAGTTTTTCGTCTAGCTAATCTATACTAATATAATAAAGTGAAAAATTTTGTTTATTTGTTTGAACGCGTTAATCTCGCCTTGAAAAATTATTTCTTTATAAGAAAGCCTAATATTTTTTTACGAAACTTTAAAGCTATTTAAAATCTACAACCATATAAATGAGCAGAGCATCAACAAGAAAAGAAAAATCAGAGAAAATTGCGCTGGTCAGCTAGTGTATGTATATTTTACAGTGTACAAAAAAACATACGCTCATACAAATCTCTTACACTTACAAACTTACTTACTTTTATGGATTTTGTCGCATCATACTGACATTATTTATTCCATCGTGTCAGATTCCTACCAACATCCACGGTCACGTGAGGGTTGAGGCGCCAGTTCTTTACATCTTTTTTAATCAACGAATTGATTTACACCGTTTTTACGCCACTTGACTTTGAATTTAATAATATCTATGCTGGAGTTGGAAACAGGTAGTAAAATGTTTTAAATTTTAATAACTTCATGAATCACCAACTATAAATGCAAATATGACCAACCACAAATGCAAACACGGGGACGCGGATTACGAATCACTTAGTTATAATCGGCGTCCCCATGCCTGTACTTGTAATTGGTCTATGGTATACTGGACATTTGGCCACCTATGCTTCTTCTGGTTTGGTTTTGATCAAGCTTCAAAATGTTTTTAATCTTGTCTGTGGCTCCTTTTACAAACACACATGTATCTCTTTTTATTATTTTACTATACTTAAAACTAAATAAACACACTATGAAGTCACTCACCATAAAGGGTCTACACGGTGTATTCCGTTGTGAATGGTAATTACCTGTAAACACGAAATTAAGAACGTTAGTTCCACATACATTAGTTATTAATGTATTGACTAGCACCGTACCTTAATTAACATAGAGTTTCATTTTCAATGGTGATGTTACCGACATGGGCACTGGGCAGTATTTCATCCCGTGGGTGTCGTTAGCGTTTAAGGTTATTACGTCAAAAGGGTGTGAATAATATCTAATGAGGTGCTTCCGTGCCTCAGAGAAAATTAAATTTCTGCTGTACCACATGTGCTGGGCGTGTGCTTTAATGTATATAACAGTCAGATAATATTTGGTATAATAACTCCCACTTTACCTTTTTCTGAACACAAAGCATGGGGAACTAATAAATAAATAAATAAAAAATATTTCTAGACATTATTACACAGCGCCATCTAGTTCCGAGCTAAGCAACGAGGATTGTGGTACAGATACTAGTTAGTTGATTTATTACATAGATACGTTTTTTTTGTAAATACATACATATTATACATAAAAATATCCATGACTCGGATACAAATGTTTATGTTCATCACACAAACATTTGGGCCTACCGGGATTCGAACCCGGGACCTGCCTGCACAGCAGGCAGTGTTAACTACCGCTGGACTAATTGGGTCGTCAAATATAAACTGGTAAAAGTGATAATTATAAACTGGTAAAAAAAATATTTTTGGGAGACCTTTGTGCAGTCAGCGTATGGCCGTACTTCAGCTGAAATGATAAAAGATGAAAACATGCTTTTCGAGCATGTTTAATACATGTTTTTTAAATACCTATTTATATATATTATACCGTCGTCAGATTCTATCACCTTCATATACAGAGAACTGAAAAGCTGAAAATTAAAAATGACATTGAAATATATAATAATTTTACCAAAAAAATCTGTCGATTTAAGGCTTTTGTTATGCAGGTCAGTCATATTAAATTTATTAAACCAACATCATTTGTTTTTTTACCATGTTCATTAACGACCTAATTGTCATTACCATGCTATTAGGTAATGGAACTGCCAGTAATTGTGCATCGTTGTCTAATTACCATAGAGTCTAATATTCAATGGCAACGTTCATGTCATGGCATGAGCGTGCAAGGGCAGTGGGGTTAAATTCCATCGATTTAGTAAATAGAGCATGAAAACAAATGATGTGTGTGACGTTACTGTTAAATGGCTTAAAAATACCGCAGAGATTCCACCATAATTCTTAATATGATAGCGTTTTTTTTAAACGTTGCTTCACACTATGATTTTCTCAAGTTTCCAGGGTGCGGTTATGAACAAAGATTCTGACATACACATACTTATACCCAGACTTAGATTAGTTAACTATAGGCCGTAAAAATATTTGTAACGTGCAAAGATGAATCCGATCCGACCCACTAGGAATCGATTCGTCAGCCATTTCTTCTATCAAATAAAATTTGATATATTTTAATGGTCTTGTATGATTAATCAAAAAGTGATATTGAGTTTATCAATGAAATTTTTAGGAGTTGAGCTTTCTGAGTTAAGTTTTCTCCTCGGTTGAAGACACTTCAACTTTGAAGAGACTTCAAAAGCAAACGGATTGATAGAGGGTGTAAATCAATGTACCTCTGTCTAATCCTTTGGGAATGCAGGCGTTAGTACGCTTTACTTTCACAATACGGGAAAGAATCGTATCAGTAATGTAACAATTATGTGTGAAAATCAAATCTTGTTTCTGTGGGCGCCTTGCCAAAGGATCATGTAGTGCCTGGCTGTCGGGTAACCACGAATCCGGCCTAATTTCCGATTTAAGTCTGGTTAGCCGCAAGGATGTTGTGATGCGAGGATTCTTCGCCTCAATATACTGCGGCATTACCCCGTCACCGATATGTGCGGAGCTAAATGCGTTTCATAACAGGTTTGGATTATAAAAGACATTCAATTCCTGTTGTTTTTATATTTATTGATCATTATTATTATAACATATACTTTATTGACGTATATTTTTAAAATACCTACAGGTTTTTTACACTTAGTACTCGTATTTGAGTGATAACAAAATCAATTTTTAAAAATGTATGTTTTTAGTAAAACCTATGTTAATTTTAAACGACTTCAAAACGGAGGAGGTTCTCAATCCAGATGTAGCTATTTTTACTAACGTAATATATTAAGAACCTACCTAATAAACATTAATTGTTCCAAAATTAGATGCAAAAAGAATTACTTACTTGCTTAATATTATCCTTTCAAAAACTACAACAAAAACCACGATTGTTCACATAACTATAACAGTAATGACTTGCGGTGACAGATGAAACAAATAAAAACAATATTCGGTCACATGAATACTTTGTGAAGCTTGTTCATTGTAATGTTATAAGCCCCTGCAAATCCGTAGTGGGTTCACACACTGACCGCGCGACCGCAGATCAATTGACCGATGGCGTCACTAACTAGACATGCTAATTATAATTAGGTACCGAGGATCGTTATACCGGAGGTGAGATAATCGAAATGGAGCTACAATATGGTATTCTTTTTTTTCTTCTTCGTGTCGATGGAATACGGTATTACGATACGGATACGGCATATGCGTCATCCTCAACCCATTTATGTCCCACTGCTGGGCACGGGTCTCCTCTCAATTGAGAAGGATTAGGCTATAGTCCACCACGCTAGCCTGCTGCGGATTGGCAGACTTCACATGCCATCGAGAATTTTCTCAAGCATGCAGGTTTCCCCCCAGATGTTTTCCTTCACCGTTTGAGCATATGATAAATACGCACATAACTTCCGAAAAGTCAGTGGTGCGTGCCTTGGGTTCGAACTCGAGACCTCTGACATCTCAGTCCACTGGTCACACCGTTAGGCTACCACAGCTTATGCGTGGGAGAATGTTTGTTTGTGAAAAAGAATGTTCTTATTTTATCTTCAAGAAGGTTTAACCAATTTCGAAACGGTTTTCAGTTCTGTGAAAGGTTTTGTAATACATCGAGTGATGGTTCTTGGATTGGTGTTAAATTTTTTCACTCGTACTTTTGTTTGTATAATAATCCTTCTTTACTTTATAGACCTTATTATTTTTTATTTATTTGTGCAATTTATCTATCATAAGGTTTTAATATTAATCAAGAAGCGCTGATGGAGTAAAATAATAACGTCGTATATCCATATATTCCATGATAATTTTAGTTGAGTCGTTGTTATCAGAAGCTTTTATTTAATAACTTATCGATTACAATATCGTAGTGAAATATTTCAATTGGTATTTTAATTTTTACTTTTTATTGATAAATGGCTTGTATTTATCCTATCCACTAAAACAGAGGTTTATACTTGCAGTAAAAGTTCTATTCATGAAAAGTTAAAATTAAGAATATATAAGTATTCATTATATTCTAACTTTTGATTAATAGAACTTTTAATGCAGTCACATTAACATTATTTACGTGTTCATTATTTGATTCCTGTACAGGAACATATTTACTTATACACCAAATGACTCTTAGATTTTTTTAGTAAATTATTAGATACAGCTGACAGTAGTTATATCTTACTAATACATGTAAAATAAATATACTAATCCAATAATATAATTGCAAATTATTTGTGTTGATAAATTACATTCGATGATTTAAGAGTAAGTGAAATGAAAACATTTTTAATTTGGCTGTGTGTTGAGTAATAAAGTTTTGCCAACCGTAACACAAAACTGCATCGTCAAGAATTCAACTTCCCTTATCTATATGCTCTAAGCTTTGCTAATTAGGCTCCAAAACTTACCCCAGCGCTACGTGATGTTCCATAATTTTTTTTAAATTCGCCCACTTGGCAAGCTGGCACTGGAGAAAAATATACTGATCTTGCAACTTTCAAGGATTTTTTATGAAGCGTGCCAAGCTGTTTTTTTGTAATATAAACTAGGTTTAATATCAACAAATTAGTACAGTTATGTAAATGATAAAATGTTTTGGCGGAAAATCTATTCTTTGCCCTTACAGGTTTTTTTTTATGGTGATAAGGGGGCAAACGAGCAGGCAGCTCACCTGATGGTAAGTGATGACCGCCGCCCCTAGACATTTGCAACACCTCGGCTTGCAAATGCGTTGCCAAACCCCTTAGAAACCGTTCCGGTTTCTTAAAATAGGAAGTTACTAAACAGCAAACGAAGTTCCCATGCTGTCAGAATAGTCACTCCCCCAATGAGCTCTGGTAACCTTAATCACTCGCAGAAAGATTACTATTGTTGATTCATTGCGGTCTTCTGTAAGGTGGAGGTACTTCCCCAGTCGGGCAGCTCAATTTGAGCAAGAAATCTCGCTATGCCCTACCTCCTACAAAAGGATAGGATATTGATTAAAGTATCCTACGTGTTAATCTAGGTAATAAACTATCTGTATGCCGAATATTATCCAAATCTGTTCAGGTGTTTTAATTAAGTTGAGTAATAGATATACTATAATATTATCAACCAGCTAGCATCCGTAACACAAGCCTCGTTGCTTAGCACGGAACTAGATGGCGCTGTGTGCCATAATGTCCAGAATTATTTATTTATTTTAAATTATTACTAATAGATAATACTAGCTGCCTCCCGCGGCTTTGCCCGCATGGTATAGAGATAAAAAGTAGCTTATGTGTTAATCCAGGTAATAAACTGTATGTACCTATGCTATACATATATTTCATGCAAATCTGTTAAGCGGTTTTTGCATGAAAGATTAACAAACATCCATTCAAACTTTAACATTTATAATACTAGTAGGATTAGTAGTATAGTCGGTATGGTTATTCGATGAATGAGGGGATTATTTTTATTTTCATCCTAAATCTAATACTTTAACGGGGTATCTCGCTATATTGTACATACATTTAACATATCATACGCATCATAATTACGCATATATTCCCGGATGGGTAGGCAGATTTTCTCATAGACTGTCTGGAAATCTCTGGATCAAGTCACTTCGCATAAAAATAAAATAACAAAATCAGTTCGTGTGTTTAGTAGCTACGATGCTACATACAGACACATATTCTCTAACATTACAGCCGTGAAACCTAAATTTGATTTCAATAACACCTCCATATTTCAAGGGCGTAAAATCACAACAACACTGCTTGACTTAGAAATGAGGACCAATGAGGCCGCGTTAAATAAAATCTTTTTCATAAATTTGAAAGTCCCAACGACAAAACTGCACTTGAATAGTTCCTTTTAGATATTAGTCGCGATAGCAGACTTTCGTTTACATGGAGACGTTTATTTCCACACAAGTAACGCTTTTAAACGCAAGTACCCGGGGGATACATCTGTTATTATTCTTATCTTAGAATTGCATTGGATATTTTACAACTCAATTAACGGAACCCGGTCCTTTGAAAACGCGTTTCATTTCAAATAATGGGATAGTTATATTATGGATTTATAATGACTTTTAATAAGTTTATATTGAGCTTCATTAAAACTCTATACGTTAATTTTTTATATATTTTTTAAAATTATTGTTTATCTAAGTAGCATTATGCTATTTCAAAATAAAATTATTCTTTTACAGAGCCTTTATGGTAACAAGTTGCTAGTAAAATAATGAATTTACGAAATTTGCTCTATAAATTGGGGGGTAAAAGCCTGTTATCTTAGCGGACACAATAATAAACTAATACTGTCCTAATAGTAAATCTAATCAGATTAATCAAATAGACGACCTAACGCTAATAAAGTTTAAACAGCAAAAAAAGTAATATTTCGTTTTCGCACGATTGACTTCGAAAATCTTAATCAATCTAGACACAATCAGCAATAACATGAAATTTAATTGGTTTTCACGTTATTTGATAATTTCTAATTGAAAGTAATTTAATATTTTGCGGTCTGAAAGGCAGAGAGGGCGTTTGAATGTTGGAATTATATTTCCGTCAGTCTTAATTAAAGTTTTGGGAGGGTAAAATGTAATTAAGTAAAGTTTTTACTATTAACTAAATATGGATATTTAACCTAGGAGGGTGACTTTTTGGGCCAGTATATTAAAATGTATGTTATATTATAACCCATCACATAATAAAAAAAATGATTTTCCATTTTTGCGACCCTCAACTAGTGACCATCTTTTTTATGCGTTTCAGCGCTTTTAAATTATGATAACTTTGATTTCTTCTTCATAGATGATAATACTACCTAGCCTTATATGACAACAAGAAAAAAAAACTTTAATTAGATGTGAATGCAAGATTAAAACAATAAAAGTGCATAGACTTAACGAAAAACCTTTAGTTACACCTAATTTACCCCAGAAATTTGTAGGTGCTAGATTCGTAGTGAAAGTATTAACGAGTCCCATGAGACTACTGAGGGAGCAAGTATAGGCTTTAGTCGGTACATAGGTACAAGTAAAATATATCCCGACGCTTGACGGTGGATTGTCATCTTAGAAAAATAAATCCCTTCAATATTGGACATTATCGCTATTTTTATTATATGATTAGAACATCGTTATACATAGTTCGTGATTGTTTAGTTCATAGTTGATTTATGTGAACAATAACATTAATGAATTATTCTTTCTTAAAATTCAAAGTATCTGTATGACGGACTAATCCCAAGTAAACTAAAAGTCGCTAAAATTTAAATGAGCACTTATCAAGCGATATTTCCCAAACTTTACTACTCTAAATGATTATAACAGAATCAATTACAATACTCGCCTACCCTCATAGCTCCTACCACCAAGTCTCTGGCAATTTAATTTTGACGCTGACCGTACAGTGCTTGCAATAATGAGCGAAGCTAACTAACGCTACCACCGACCCATTCAGGGATCGGCAGTCTGAGAAGTGTGCCCAATTATTTTCTCTAGCTCCCTACGTGAAAATTTTACGAATGTGTGGATATAGTGAACATTTTTTGAAGTGCGTTGTATTACCTTGCTTTCTTTTATAAAAAGAATTAATGATACCATTTCTGTAATATGATGGCTTGTAATATGATTATAGACTTCCAAGTGGAATCCTGTGAAAGTGTTAGTGCATACAGTCGGTTTTATTACCGCTCGCATGAACTGTGAACAAAAATTATTATGAACAAACTAGCATGCCTTCATCGATGCGTAGGGATGTAGCCGAGTCCGGCACATAATTACGCTCTATCACTCTATCACTATCTCTGTGGGAATTTTAAGTATCTTTATAGTGGATAAATGCTTCCCTTGAAAGTTGTAATCTTCCATTCCAACTAAATTTCAAATATCGAACGGCTACCAATACCTATATTCTCAGTACTATTTTGTATACCTTTCTTGTCCGTTGTACCAGACTTTCATGTCCACTTGAACTGGACGTAGGTGCATCCCCAAATGAACATACACTCATACTCCACATACGCTCTTTAAGTCCAACTACCTTCCGCAATCTGTAGCTTCATCTAGCTGACAGCCATTCAGGTTATATATAAATTTATATTATTAATTATCCACCAATAACGCGACGGAGATTAAATTATCCGACCAAAAAACAAATAAAAGAGAAGAAAAAGAAAGAAAAAACATTACTGCGACCTTTATTAAATTGACGTTAAAATTGCAACGCAATCTAATAAGAGGGTGTACATTGCCTGCTATGGTTATGTAGCACAAGTGAGATACTAATTAAAGCTGCAATGTAACCATCCATAGCATGTTGTAGTCCCCGCGGGCGAGACGTCGGCGCTAATTTTCCGTGCAGTTAGTAGCTCATGCAATATTGCCACCTATTTGTGTAATAGGTGCGACGTTAGAAATGAGGTGCAATACTTCTGAAATATTGCTGGTGAAATTTATTAACCATTTTACCTTTCCTCCTTTGAATTTCCACCTTAAAGTTGAAATACTTTTCTCAGGGATGCTCATAAAATATGCTTTTTTATATAGCACAAAGGTGGCAAACAAGCTTAAGGTCTACCTGATGGTAAGCGGTTACTGTAGCCTATAGACGTTTGCAATACCACAGGTGTCGCTTGCGCGTTGCCAATTCTGTTTCAATTCAAATTTATTTTTTTAGACTTAGAATTTCTGTTATGACTCTTCCATTCATTATGGTCCTTATCCCAACTTTGTTCGAGTAAATTGTGTGGATATTTTTTTCTAAGAATTATCGTGTTGAAATTATACGCTCACCCGCAGCTTCCCATAAAATATATTTTTATACAATGACGTATACAAAGTTCCGTAAAAAATGTATTATAAGGATATAATACAGTGTTGACCCACTTTTGTTAAACTTTACACGTGTTAAGTCTCGCTGGGGACGTATAAATGTTTACGGTTTCTTATATTAAAAATATAAATTATTCTATATTAGAATTATGTTCGAATGTTGCCTACTTCTGTACTTAGGTACTTACTAAAATTATAAGCAATTTTTCGATAAAACCAGTTTTGTTAAAGTCAACTTGCGTAAAAGGTGTACCTAGTTCTATGTTATTAAAGATATTTTTGTTAAGGCTGAATTGAGTACACAATTATTGTAGTTATAACAAATTTGAATTTGGAAAACATCGAAACTTTTATATTCTGCTCGTAGTAATAGGTATTTATAAGTAAAGGATTATTTTCGTAAAATTCGTTGTTTTGTCAACTCATTGAAGGTATTAAAAACTAAATGACTATAATGAGTACAGCATAAAGACACTGTACTCAGTATAATAGATACATTTAACCACCTATTCCTATCTACCAGCTTAGCCCTACTAGTATCCAGTCTGGTATCAAACGTTTCGTACCATTAAGCATGAAAGCATGACATCTCTTTAAGGTTAATAGACGTAAATGTGGGACCTGAACCACAGGACCGACCAATTGGTAGGCGGTTAGGCGAAGCCTCGCACGGACAAAGGCGAAACTAGTGAAGTGAAACGCAGGCTTGGCAAGCACGTGCTCGGAATGCCGATACGACGAATTATGTAGGCTTATGTGGGATGTGAGTGTGTTGGGGACAGGCTTAAGACCATTTCACACCTTTGTTTAAAACTAGCTGTTGCATGCCACTTGCTCTCTCTCTATGCCATTTCTTACTTTATAGCATTTATTGAAAACAGGATGAAATGTTAGCTAAGGACAGCAGACTTATCTAGCTGTTTAACTTCAGTTTCCTATCTGTGAGCTACTTGACAGATTAAGTATTCTTTTAGATTGGATTTTATCAGTGAGACATCACTGATTAATCATCAACATCTTTTGCTATTAGGATTCCACTAGGATTTTTTACTGTAGCTTTGGTGCGATTACAATCACAAATTTGACTCTCGAGACTAGGAATAAATGTAGGCCTTACATATTTTATTTCTTTCATGCGGGAATAGGTACATAGAACTCGGCGACGACCAAACAGTGAATAACATTTTTTAATTAAAAATACAATAACAAAAAAAAACAAATAAAAAAAACTACGTTAGTAATTTTAAGTGATAAATGTAGTAAATAATTAGTGATTTCTTGAAGAACTAAATAAAACTACACGGCAAATAAACAGCATTCAGTTACACAGTATTCAGTTTAAAAGAAACTAATTTGTCACTTAAAACAATTTTAGTTAAAACTGTGTTCTACTACTGTGTAGACAATAAATTAACAACAGAAAAAAACTTCACGTTCCCAACGAAACTACTTACATAACATGAATAAAACAACAAACAATTTGTTGTTTAATTTCGTATTTGGCGTCCATTGTCAACTCCACTACGATATTTGGGACACTAAATGAATTCAATGGCTTTGTTTTAATTCGAGTAAAACAATTTCTGGTTTAGGTAGTAGCTGAGCTATATTACATTTGTATAAAGATTTTGAATTAGATACTTTGCATCCCTAGATCCCCGAAATTGACGACCCGTTATTAAAACATCTTAATTAATGCAACTTCCCCGAGTCGCTCCTGTGTTTAAATCCCGGTAAGAGCAAATGTTTGTGTGTTGAGCATGAATATTTATACCAGAATCATTAATGATTTTAAATAAAATACGTATGTATTCGCAAAAAAAGTATAAAACTATGCAGTGTAGCCATCTAGTATTTTAATACAAGGTCCATTGCTAAGTTCGAAACTAGATAGCGCTATATCATATTGTCCAGATATATTTAGGTCATTCTCAGATATTAATCGGAATTTGAAGACACAGCCGGAAAGTAGCGAATTGATGTAAAAACTAAACTATTTAAGAACTAGTTATCAAATTTTACGATATAACCGAATCAACATTACACGTGCAGAAATTAACAAAACTATATTAAAATAATTAATATTATGCAATTTCCGAGCGCACACTCCAATATAAATTAACAGAGTAGCGGAATCTAGTGGATGTACGTACGAGTGCAACGAAGCGTCGACCTCAGGGAGCGCTAGTCCCAGGCCACTTAATGATGTCTCTTAAATAGGCTTTTGTAATAAGTTGCATAATTCCCCAATCAATATATAGGACACTAACGTTTAATTTAAAAACTAAACAGATACCTACCGATTTCTTTCACCTACACGAATGTCAGATATTGAAATTAAAGACTGTGGACTTTGTCGTAGTATACTGAGTGACCAGTGGACTGAGATGTCAAAGGTGTTGAGTTCAAATCCAAAGCACGCATCACTCTCTTTTCGGAAGGTATGTGCGTATATATCATACTCAAACGGTGAAAGAAAACATTATGAGGAAACCCTGCATTCAGCGACAGTCTGCTTGAGAGATTCTCTCGACGGCATGTCAATTATGCCAAGCCACCGTAGGCTAGCGCGGTGGACTATAACCTCATCCCTCTCAAATGAGAGGAGACCAGTGAGTGAGACAATAATGAATTGATGATGATAATATTCATATTATTTAAATCCGACGTTTTGGATTTTATACATTGTAGTTAAATATACACGGAAGAACGGTCACCTGAAATAAGCCTCGCTTAGGTAATCTGTGATAATTTTGTTTTTAATATTTCTAATAATTTGTTGTTATATATAGTATTAAGCAGAGAGGTAGGGCGTTAAAATATGACCAATAACAATAATCAAGTTATGCGAATGCCATTTAGTATTGATATACATATAAATACTGTGTGGTGTTATTTAATCCTGAAGACCTCTTCCATGGAGCATTAACAGACACTAAATAATTATTATTTTTTTATTTTCTAAATACAGTAGGTACCCATTACGTCCAGTCCAAACCCACTTAACGACTTCTATTAAATATAGGGAATTGTAATAAGCTGGAAGTTCTTAGACCAATGTTATTGGCAGTTACGCAAATGTTTATTACGAGAAATATAAAAGTAAATGTTCATAGGTTTTATGTAAATGGTTTTAGTGTTTTCTGCGAGGATATTGGAAGGGTAAGGTCGGAGTTTATTGAGTTTCTGTGTTTTATAGGTAGCAATTAGTTAGTGCTTGACGGTAATTAGTTTAAGATCTTTATGCAAGGTCTGTCTCATTTAAAAATAAAAATCAACTGTAAAATACTCGTACTAAGTTCGTTACTTAAAGGGCCCTCATTACTATGCAGTGTTTGAGTATAAATTATTACCGACCTACGATTGGCACGAGTAGTGAGTTCAATTTTCGCACGAATGTAATATTTGTTTGTATTGCGATACGCTCGCTGAATTGCGATTGTAATGTACTTACTATATAGAAGAAAATCTCATTCGCAATTTAGGTTTTAAAAAACATTAATCGCAGATAACATTTTGCTTCTAATGATATTGTCCGTTTATCTATGTTTATATGGAGTCTGAAATCGATACCAAAACATACATAACAAACATGTCTTTTCGTATGTGCGTATTTATCATGTTCAAATGGGTAAGAAATATATAGAGAAAAAACTTTCATGTCTGAGAGGTTTCCTCGATGACGCGATAAGTCGTGAACCTACACTTGGTAGCATGCTGAACTAACTTCTCTCAGTTCATGGATTCTATATCCATTTGCCGCAACTGAATTAATAAGTTACAAGCTTATTAACTTAACACGATAAACTCCAAGAAAACCAGAATAATAAGAATAAAAAAGAATATATTGATTTCGTACACTTACGCGAATATTAGACATTGAAATAAAACTACTTTTTACGGATTTTATCGCGGTATATTTGATATTATTTTAAAAAAGAATAATTGAGAACCCCGAATCATTATTGTTCTTTTTTTGGGATTTTCCAAATTATTTCTAACCAAATCCCTAACAAGATAATTTCTTTTCATAGCGCGAAACCTTCTTGTATATAAAAAGGAGGAGGCATTTTTGAATTGTGACCCTCCAGGGTTGGACCGCTGAATTGTCGTTTTCCGTCACGTCCTTTTTGGGTCGTTTACCAACCAAAGTTACAGTACGTGCCTCTCAAATCCCTAGGTTAGGGTTCCTAACCCATCTGATCTATTGTCGTAAATTATACATTGTATAACGCAAATGAACAACTGCTATTTTTGCTTTCTCTTATCACTTCTCAGGGTTTTACCTAGAACAATATTATGGGAGGTTTACAACAAAAGCATTTTTTATAATAAAATAAAGTAAGCTAACAGCCACTCACCATATAGTCTGTTGCCTCTTTCATTCGCATTCAAAGTGCTTGCATCACAATATTTGAGGGCTAAAGTGGCAATATTTTGCTTTACCAATATTACCAAAATGCAATTCAAACTTTGCTGCGAAATGATGCCGGGCAAAAAATTATAAAATGCACCAAAAAAGCTACGGTTTAGGGGAAAAGAATTACTTAATAGGAACACTAATAAAAATCAACTATTGAATGAACAGTGTAGAAGTATCTAATCACAATATTTTCTATTGTTTATATTCTATCATATTGTTCCTCGAATACCATTTCAATACAGATAAGGGACCCACTAAGGCCAGACACCGATATATCACAGCTGTACAAACTCAAGTAGGGTGTTGTCAGTACTAAGAGGTCCTGATTTATAGCCCGATGTCTGGAATAATCGCGAAACTAAAGCGGCTGTTGCTTAATTGAATTACTGTTTCAATCCGCAGAAGTGATAAGGTCAAGGTTATTGGGAAACTGAAATTAATGCATGTACACGTTATTCTAATACATGAAGACAATATAAAGTTTATTGTACCCTGTCATCACGCCTGTGCCCCAAAGGATTAGGAAAATAACTACAGACTGTTATTTCTTTCTTTTTAACCGACTTCAAAAAGGTTCTCAATAGGAATTTTTTTTAATGTACGTACACCGATTACACCGAGATTTCTGATCCGATTGACGTGATTCTTTTGTTTTTCGATGTAGAATAGTTGATTTTTATCAAGTATAGGTTAGCGTTTGACCATAATCTCATCTGATAGTAAGTGACGATGTGGTCTAAGGTGGAGCCTGCTTTCTTTTTTAAACATTGTCTCACACTAAGAATTTCTCCTATCTGCGTTTACAAACACAAATATTCCCAATGTATAAATACTCAGACTCTGAACAACTACCCCTGAGTACAGATATTGTTTCGTGCAGGGATCGAACAGTTCCAACACAAGCTGTTTTTTAATATTATCAAAAAAAGAATGAATCTATAAATCGAACTCCACGCTCAGTCGTGCTAGTAACCTCTAAACTCAAATATATTATTCAAATTCCTATAATAATAAGTTTCCTGACCATTGAGCTACATTAAACGGTTCATTAATATGTTGGCGATGTTCCATTCCAGCTTACAAATTGTTTAAGCGATACACTGCAGCCTCCGAACAAATAGTGTTGAATCGTTGGCTAGTTATAACGATGTAACATTGTGTAGTTAGTGGGATAGAAATGCCGTTAATGTTATAGTGCGCACTCCAAAATGCCTCCACTAGTTGTGAAATATTATTGCACACGCATCCTGGGCGAGTAAGCTTCGCTATGGAATTATCACAATTTCGTTTCATGATGACGCACGGTGTGGATTTTATTATATTTACATAAGTTTTAAATTCAAGTCATCACGCCATTGTGAATTTAACTTACTGTATGAACTTTAACGCTGTATGGTATTAACTATACTGTATTGTGTGAAATAGGAAAGGAAGAAAGCTAGATGTTATGAAAATATTTCTATCCGAGAATTTCCTACGATCAAAACAATTTATTGATACTTACAACAGCCAGAGTTAATTTGTCGCAAAACAACTCTGTCTAGATCAAACATTTAGTGTGCTTAGTAAAAAAAATACGTTCTCATTCAATAGAGACTAAAAAAACTAATTATTTTATATACATTGCATTAATTAATTTTTAATCATAACAATGGACTTGATGGTTGGATAATACTAGAAAATATTTATTGATTTACACAAGATTTGACTTAATTAAATATGGTGCAACTCATGCATTTATGTTTAATAAAAATGCATACCTTCGTAATCAACAGGCGTGATCTGTAAAATTAGATCTCTGTAGAGCTTCTCATTTCAAAGTACTCTTTGGAAGCACGCCAATGTAAGTAGGATCTGTAAAGTGTAAGCCAAAAGCTATCTGTGGTTTTGTTTTAAGAATACTTTACACGTTGGCAGTGTTCTTCGACCCAGGAGTCTGGCTACAGAGAAATAAAGATGCAACTGAAAGAGAACGAACGAAACAATTTTGAATCTCAAGCACGTTAGGAGGCCTTATTAAATAAGTGAAAAATAAATTGAATTTCTTTAGTCAAATACGTACTTACACCTTGATTGTGATTTTATGTTAATTTTGAATTATGGTCACATATTGTTAAACATGGAAATAAAACTACTTTTCATACAGGAAAAAAAATATATTTTTATTTCAATGTCTTATATTCGCGTAAGTGTAAATAATATAATCGGTTTTATGCTTGCTTATAACTCGTACCTCGTGATATTTCCTACCTACGCAAGCTTTTAAATACTGTAGGCAAGTTTCTATTCATAAAAGCCAACCACGTTCTTGAGTACTAAGTGAAGCACTAAAATAAAATCATACTGGCTATGTAATTGAAATGCTAAGTAGCAGCGATCTAATTACAGTTGTATTACCTTCAGCTGGAGTCGAGAGTTTAATTAAACCAGACGCGTCGCTTACG
Source organism: Craniophora ligustri (assembly GCA_905163465.1). Classification (NCBI taxonomy): domain Eukaryota; kingdom Metazoa; phylum Arthropoda; class Insecta; order Lepidoptera; family Noctuidae; genus Craniophora; species Craniophora ligustri. Next base: position 4,379,710 of record LR990963.1, read on the forward strand.
GTGACTCTGCACACGCTAAGTCTGTAACGCATTCACCGTATATAGATAGAGTGGGAATTAAGAACAGGGAGCAGAGAGAGGAAAGGAGAGAGAGCGAGTATTGGAAATATGAGGAGCAGGTAGTGTGAGGAACAGAGTGACCAGGTGGAGTAGAAAGCCAGCTTGTGAAAGGAAGCCATTTGTCAGAAAATCGATGTACCTACATTTATTTATTTATTTATTTATACATATCTACTGTAGCACACATGTGTGTTATGTATCTACACAGAACTTTTGATAATTGAATATGTAAATCATCAAAAGAAGGCTGATTACAAATTATACATCACATAACCAGTATGTTAAATTTTCACAATAACTGAGCAGGTTAAATGGTTGCACCTACCGTTTTGTCTCTGGACCACTCTAAGGTTGACTGGTAGAAAATGCCTAAGGCATTAAGTCCGCCTTTGTACTTTTATTTGTGCATAAAGTTTTAATAAATAAATAAATTAAATAACAAGCCTGATAAACTGTATCCGCTGTTTCGAACCGAAGTTTGTAAGATCGAAGACTGCTTATCAGCTAAATGATTTGTCTTTAAAAGCTCATGCTTTAAAGTTTTATTAGTTTACTACAAATCAATGCATTTGTTAGTTGGTGGCAATGAAACGAAAAAAGCAGACGTACCTGCACACAGTCTGTACCTTATAGTTACCGTCTTTTACACAAAGAAATTGTCATCTTTATAATCTACAGTCTCGGGCCGACGACGTGCGACGGTTGCGAATATCTTATAATCATATCGTTGGTGTAAGTTTTGAATTTAACCTATATGGTTAGTAATGTCGACTTCAGAGTCAAGGTAGATGCGGCTTATTATTAGTATTTTACATAAAAAGACCATTAGACTTCAAAATCCGATTAGGTACTAGGCAATATCTATCTATTCCGTTTACTGTCAGTTTAGTAACTCTCTATTTTAAGAAACCTAAACGGTTTGGAAACGCATTAGCAAGCCTTCTGGTGTTGCAAATGTCCATGGGCGGCCATGATCACATATCATCAGGTAAGCCTCCTGCCTGTCTGCCCCCTTATTTCCGTTAAAAAAAACTATATCCTAAAGTAAACTGATTGAGTAGAATTTAGTATTTGCCTTTCGGTTAATGACGACAGACAGCTACCTGTGGTCTTAGGCTGCAGCTGAAAAGCGCTTCAGTAACCTGTAGCATATGCTGAGCTGTGGCCTTTTGAACGCACAATTCTACACCGGGCCATCCTACCTATCTGTATATTGTAACGTTTTGTTGTTTTGTATTCTGTGTATTTATGATATGTCTCTTCTTTTTAATTTTCTTGCGTGAATTGTGTGCTATCAATAAATGTGCTTTCTTTCTTTCTTTGTTGGTAGGAATGTACAGGGTCCGAATGCTTAACTTGCTATCCTAGGCACGCAGAGGTCCCGATGTGTTTCAGCAATCGTAAACGGACCTAGAGTGTGAATTTACCAATATAAAATGCGGTAAAGTAGTTTTATTTCAATGTCTAATAATCAGGTAAGTATAAGGATATAATTATGTACATATACATATAAGATAAGAATAACCAACAACAGGCCTTAAAATACAGAACTGGACAATCAGTTTAGTGATCTTTTGCTATATTCAGAAAGAACCCTAGAATATAAGAGTATCTTTATAGTAATGTGGTATACTCAAAGGTCAGTGCTTTATTTAGATAAAACCCCCAAGGGGAATTTGCAGTGCGCAACGTGAAAATATACTAAAATATTGTTCCATATAAAATAAACATACTGAGGTAAACATGTATTTTTTTTTCTTCACAAACCATTGTGTCGTCAAGTTTTAGTAAATACAGTCAAAATATAATAACTAAATCTCTCTCCTATTGGTTTTTCATTCTTACATAGATACATACACTCACGCCATTGTCCCATGGGGGTAGGCAGAAACTACAGAATGCCACGCGCTACGGTCCCTGCATATCACTTTTGCCTCGTACACATTCATACATCTCGTCATGCACGCGCGCCGGTTATCAGTACTGCGTACTTACCTTTTTTGAAGGAGTTCACCAATTATTTATTTTTTCATTCTTATTACTAGGTATTTCATATTATTGTTTTTTTTTAAACTTGGGGTTTTTTTGCTTTCGAGTTTGGGATTGAGTCTTGATATTGGTAATAAGCTCACCTCCTATTTCATAGGACCAAAAGAGCGCCTACCCCCTTGGGGGCTTACAGACGTGATGGTATTTTACATATATAATAATATTATATATGTATGTCGGAGTGTATAATGAGCAGAAGATATATTATATCTTCTGCTCATTATACACTGCGGTCACTGAGCGTCGGATCTTAGGTGCGAATTCGAACAGTTTTATCGTGGTAAACATATGGTGGTGTTTGACGACCCAATTAGTCCAGAGGTAGTTAACACTGCCTTCTGTGCTATGGGTCCCGGGTTCGAATCCCGGTAAGGACAAATGTTTGTGTGATGAGCATAAACATTTTTATCCGAGTCATGGATGTATTTATGTATAATATGTATGTATTTACAAAAAAAAAGTATATATTTTATGTAGTATATCAACCAACTAGTATCCGTAACACAAGCCTCGTTGCTTACCACGGAACTAGATGGCGCTGTGTAATGTCCAGGAATATTTATTTATTTATGAGTCACATCGCACTTATATCTAGCCTAAACACTAATAACGGGTTCAAAGTTGGTCAGACCTAGCAGGCATTTGCGTTTAATGCAACCAATAGCTCCATAGTATGTCTAAATATAGAGTAATATCTGTCTGCTCTTGTATACCAGGGATGTTGGTACTCAATGCCCGTTCAAAGCGAAATTGATTAATTTTATTATTGCTTCGTGATTTATGTATTACTCATTGTTCTATTTCCGCCTTTTTGATTGACTTTAAAAAGAAAAGGAATACAGTATACCAATACAGTTTTGTTACTTGTTCAGTGACAAGAGTAGATGCTGACTTTGAAGTGGTTAATATCCTTGAAATTTTAATTTGAATATAATACTAAGTGATACTTCTACTATGTTATTGTGCATGCTGTGATCTCAATTAATTGAGGGAGTACACTGTATTGATTATTTGTTTTATTTAACTTGTAAATGTTTGTGTACATCCTTTGTTGGAGATCCTTAATAATAATAAATAAATAATTTATTGCGTTTGCGATCTCGAACTGCCTCGTTGGTTCAGTGGTCGTCAGTGGGCCTGCTATACAAGAGACCTTGGGTTTGATTTTCTGGTCGACCTAAGTGTAATTGGGTTTTACTATTAAATTTTCAGTAGCAGCTCGGAGAGTAGGTTCGTGTCTGATTGAATAGACTCACCCATAGGGGGACGAGCACTTTAAGGGACCTAAAACGTACCAGCAAAATGTGTGTTTACTTTAGTTGACTTCTGTCTAACCTTTCAGGGATGACAGGCGTGGTAGTATGTTATGTTATATTGTATTTTAAAAAGGCAATAAGAACTTTACACGGGTATTAATTTATTAGAGAGCAAGAAAATTCAATAAAATCTTTATGAATTTACTTTGCATTATGAACCTTATTACTTTGTATGACAACATTGACAACCCTGGAAAGTACCGTGTTCTATTTATAGCCGGGAGCCGGCAATCTGTTTAGAATATTACTAACGAATGTTACTTGATTGGGTTTCTGGGTCAGTCAATATCCTAAGGTCAATAACCGATCGCAACTCAGGCGCCATTGTGATCTAATAACTCATCACAGTGTTGTTTCTACGATATTACTCCAATCAGTTATGTTGGCAAATTCGTTTTGAATGAATTATATTGTTTATTTACATTTTATTACAGGAGAATAGTCTTAAAGAATAAGAGAAATAGGTACTGAATTGGCCTACCTTCAGTAACGTAAATAAAAAACCAATTCAAAATAAAAATATTTTTTACAAATTTTCTTGCGGTACATTGGTATTATTTAGTGCTGACTGCCTCGTTGCCGCATTGGTCTAGTGGTCGTACAGTGCGACTGCCGAGCAAGAAGTCTTGGGTTCGATTCTCAGGTCGAGCAAAGTGTTATTGGGTATTTCTATAGAATCCTCCAAACTTCGAGCTGCTAACTCGGAGTTTAGATTCGTGCCAGGGTAAAGGCAATAGGCAATAGGGCGAAACGTGGGCGTACATTAGTACACCTCTGCCTCACCTCTCGGGGACAACAGGCGTGATAGTATGTAATCATGACGTCTCTAATCTTTTACTTTAATAATAATAATAAAACCTTTATTTTAAAACTCGCGGAATATTTATTATTATTATTTGCAATTATTAAAAAAACACCTCACCTGCACATAAGTAATGTGAATGAGTTAATATAACATTAAAAAGTTTCTATTCTTCTTGAAGCTTAGTATAAAGTTTAAGAGCTTAGGTGCTGGCTTTTAGAAAGCTTGCGGTTTATGATATGTGGAATTATATGTACATTTTGAGCACTCTATTAAGTATGTATATACATACTGTTGTTTCTACAGTTCCATTACTTTAACTATGTATTTACATATACGTGTTTTCCATTAAAATATCGCATACATCTTAATACTAATTAGTCGGATGGAAATTGGAATAGTTTATTCTTGTTTGCTGAAGTTTTAATTAAAAGTACATAATATGTAAATCGTTAAATACTTATACGTTTCAGTGCAAATTAACTTAGAGGGCATATCTTCATTAATGATGACCCGATTAGTGCATCAGTAATAAATGGTGGGTTTTGTGTAAAGATTTAGATTTCTTTTTTAACAATTTGTAGACTAGTGGTTCGAGTACCGGACTGATGATCACGAGGTCGTGGGTTCGATTCCCACAGGGCACAAATATTTATGTGTTTAATATAAGTGTTTCTTATGTATTATAAGTTTGTATTTACAAAAAAAAAAGTATATAAGTATCCATTGTCTAGTACCCATAGTACAAGCTCTGCTTAGTTTGGGACTAGATGGTGCTGTGTAAAATGTCGCAGATTATTATTATTATTATTGTCATTGTATCACCACAACCATCTCGTATCAGTAACACAAGCTTTGTTGCTTAGCTCGGAAACAGATGGCGCTGTTTCATAATGTAATGCAACCCACAAACATATTTATCCACCTTATCCATATTCATCTATCGTTAAATTTATACTATAAATAAATTATGTTTGTGAAGAGAGATTCAATGTTTTTGTATTGTATCAACCCATTATTTTCCCACTGCAGGGCACGGGTCTCCTCTCATTTAAAAGGGATTAGGCTATAGTCCTAGTGGACTATAGCCTTATCCCTTTTAAACTAGCCACTAGCCTACTGCGGGTTGGCAGACTTCACATGCCATCGAGAAAATCTCTCTTGAATTATACTGAGCCCCAATCCGGTTGTTGAAATTATGACTAAAAACAAATATTATTCATTTGAAAACGAGCAGAAGTATCGAATTTCCTTTTAATTTCCACACCAATAGAACGAAAGTCTTTTTCATTCAGATCGTTACTGAATTAAAGTTTCAGCACATTTTAGGCAGGCCATTGGTGTTTCAACGCGATTAAAAGAAATGAAAAAGACTTAAAAATTTCGTTCACCGTTTTTGGCGCGCTTATAAATCAGAATGTGGCCGAATGAATGCATTCCCACAAATAGCCGGTATTAAACAATTATTTAAATGACTGTTGCCTAAATGAGGTGAGTTATAATATGTAAATTCCTATACAGTGTATCGTTCAGTGACTTATATACATAAACATATCACTATGTATTATTATAAAACATGAAGTCCTCCGCCGCCTGTCTGTCTGTCTATTCGCGATAAACTCAAAAACTACAGCATCGGTTTTAATTTTGTTTTCACCAGTGGATAGAGTGGTTCTCATGGAAGGTTTTAGTATATAATTATTCAAGTTTTTGTATATATTGCCTAAAATATAATGATATTTGTTGGAGATGTCGGAAAAAATTGCCGTCTAAGAGATTTCAAGGAAAACGCTGCCTAAATAAATCCTTTGAGATATTATAAGAAAATGATGTATCGTGGAATTGTGTAACTTATATAGATCTACAGAAAAGTTAATTATGGCACAGGAGGAAATCCTAGAATGGGTTCGTCTTTTAAAAAAAAGTACTTGAAATATTTTTTATCTGCCTCAATGGCCTAGTGACGCTACAATATTACTGGATTTTCTTTCAAATTCTCAGTAGTAGTTTGGTTTGTGCCTGGTTGATAGAAATAGGCTTAGACCCAATGACGTAAAAAGTGAAACTATACCGGTAAACAGTGGATGTGTATATATGTATACTATTCTGCTTAATCCTTTGGATCACACATTCGTGATGCTTATGTGCTCCTATTGTTGATGATATAATTGTAGGGAATCTAATCAGCTAGTTGATATAGACTAATGCAGTATTCAAGTAGGCTCGTTAGACAATGAATTAATTTGAACTCGGATTTTGTCATGAATGGCATTCGTTGAATTCACATTATCGATTAAATTTTTAAAGTTTTATCGCGACTGTCATGATCAAGAAACTCGCGAGAACTTAAAAAAATAAAAAGAATAAATTAACATGCTAGATGTATTTTTTATAATATTACTAGTTTTTGCTTTAGCAGACCAGGCGTAGGCAGATAAGACTTCTACATACTGTGCTTACTTGTTACGGCCCGATAGAATATACTTTTACAAGCTAAGCTTCTTCCCTACGTTCCGATTGTACGCCTAGGTGCTACGCTCGCGTACCTACGGATAGAGAATACTAGTATGCGCTACGCTTGTTTGCTACGTTTTAATAGTACGCCTACGTGCTACGCCCCCGTGTTACGGGTAGATTCTGCTCCTACATGCTACGCTGTTTGCTACGGCTACGTTTCTGCATTTATTTATCCAGATGCTGCCCGCATATTCTGGACAAATCAAATGTTTTAACATCCATATGCAAATATTAATGTATTGACTTCATACAATTTATTTTTGTATGATTTTTTTCTTATTTTTTTTTATGGTTTTTTACCCAGTCGTTGCTCGAGATAATCTTTAATTGCTCAGTTTTTCTAATACAGCCCAATTCGTAAAATTCAAAACATACAAACCAAAGTTAAAAATAACAGGCATTTTAACTAACATCTAAATGTTATTTTTACGAACAGGAAACATGTTAATATTACTAGGAAATTGAATTGGCACGACGTGCACTCTCATGTATTTTTATGAGAATATTAATTAAAACGTGCACACTGATACAGTAACGTTGGCAAGTCTAGGTTTCTCATTATAATATAAATAGCAAAGGCTTGTTTGGTCTGCAAATACCGGAAAAAATGACAGTATATTTTTCTCTTCCCCAGAAATGATACCTCAATAATAATACAATATTTTTGTAATAACTTTTTGTTGACAGGCATGCACTCCTGATATTCCGAATTTATGTGCATATATAAGTGGTTCAGAAAAACATCGTAAGTAAACCTACATGCCTGAAAGATATGATGATAACCGAAGTCGACTAACCCAATCTGGCAACAAAAGCTAAAAGGCTAGCGAACTTTTCTCACATAAGACAGCGTGAAACAGATGACTTGTGTATGAAAATATCGATGTAGAATATAAAAATATATTTTTATTTTACGGTTAGAAAGTTCGTAAGGATAATAAGAGCCGTGATAGGATAGATAAGTACTTAAATCAATAACCATTGACCATTCAGCAGTGCACAAACATATACTGAGGATGTTTATGATGTTGATATGATTGATGAAGAAAATTTGTAACAATTAAATCCCAAAAAAATATATCTTATACCCATTATACCCTAAAAAATAATTGAGTTGCATTAAAAACGCCTAAGAAGCTTATAACGGATTTTTAGCAACTAGAATTTGAAAACATTATGATTGAGCTTCACTGCCAACTAGCCGACTGGCTTACATTTTTCTTACTGCATAAAACATTAATTAGAAGAATACTTTATAAAAAAAATACAATCATAGAAGAACCTCAAACAATTCTACCTTTTCTATAATAAAAACTAAATGCTCTTTAAAGACGTACACAAAGCTTTTATTACAACGAGAAAGCCGCAATATCTCGAAAATAAAATATAAAATGCAGTGTTTGACATCTCATATTGCATGTGATATACTCTGTAGTGCCAGTATAAGGTTTCTAATATCGGAGATAGTACGTGGAAAACCGGTTCAAAGCAAATAAAACCGGTTTCAACGTATGATACCTGCGACGTAAATGGAGTTTTCCATAGCTCATGAGAGTATTATTATAAATAATGATATTGTGAAAAAATATGATTTAGGTCACATAATTCTTTGTTAGTACGACAAAAGCCGAGGGTAATGTTGGCTCGTTGATTAGTGTATATACGTTATGTTGGTATTTAGTGTAACCGTATTTTTTAAAGATAAGAGGTTTCTGTAGAAAGCTTTCTCATTCGTGTTAAATACATGTGCTTAATTATACTTGCGTCATAAAGATAATGTAACTGAAATGTGTTCCACATCAATAATAATTAATTTGAGTCACAAGATAACTATTGAACTTTGTTACGGACAATTCGAAACAAAACAGAAAGAGAGCGAAAGAAAGAGAGAGCGCAAAAGAGAGATTACTTAAGTCGTGTCTTGGTTCTTTTTTGTTTTCTGAGCTTGGTGGTAAATGAGCAAGTCTATACATAATATCACCATCAACATCACCAAGACAATTATTTCTAACTACAAAAAATTACCGTTTACACTTCCACAAGGTATCGAAAAAACAGACGTAACCATATAGTAATTAGCACCAATATCCAATAGCCTAAGTTTAATGAGCGTCTCACAACTTTCGCTATCACAGTTTACGAGCCGCCTGGCCGACACGTGTCCGGACGCCATCTGTCCGATATTAGTACGTTGCTAATGGGTTACCATTGTCTTCGATTTTATAGACTTAAGTTTGGTAATTGAAAGTAAGTAGGTTGTACTGCAAGATTATGAGACATAACGCTTAGATAACGCGCTTTAACCACCTAAGTCTTATAGCGTTTTTTGGTGGTTCTTATTCTTACTTTTGTAAGTCATGTAGTGCGTAATCTTATCAGTTTAATAGTACTTGAAATGGCTTAATGTTTCTATTATATTTTTTTTCTTTATACCATGTTGGTGGCAAATAAGTTTGCGGTTTATAGTATATAAATGTTTTTAACACCGTAGGTGTCTCTAGCGCGTTGGCGATAGGATGTTTATAAATGTATTGTAATTTGTTTTAGCGGTGAAGCAATTCATCGCGAAAAAGAATACTAAATCATAGACTAAAAGTAGTATTTTAGTAGTTTGACAACCCCCATAAAAGCGATTTGGACTAAAACCTGGTGAAGAAATTTATTTGGAGTAAACCATTAAAGGTTCTTTATTGAGTTCTTAGTTTTTTACTAAGATTTTTTTAACAAGTGCAGAAAATCTAAGAGAATGCTTTTGCGGCAACAGGGCAAACGTTAAATAACAACCTGGAACGCAAAAAGATCCAACATAATATAAAAACAAGACTAGAACTTTCTCAAATGATCTGTAAAGAGTGTATTTAGAGAAAAAAAGGCAGAGGCATGCAAAGCCTTTTCCAATTTCCTTTAGACAATCGGAATGCTAAAAGACAAAACAAGGCTTGTAGATTCAAAGAATGGGGACATTCGTAAACAAAGCAATTTGCGTAGCTTGCTGGATAAAGCTAAGGCCTTTAAAAAGGGCGACTACATGACACAAGTAGTCAATTAAATATAAAACCTTTTTGCTGAACATGCTTAGTAATACTGGCTACATATATACATATAATAAAGTGTTAATTCGAAATTTGAACTGTCATTAGGTTGGTAGGATTCTGCTGTTAAGATTGTCAGTAATATAACTATATTGTTTGCTAATCATTATTTTCTAGTTCAAACCATAATGTAACTTGAGATTGTACAGCTAGATATTAGGTAAATGAGGCTAAACAACTTGCTTATCGGAGAGGATAACTACATTGATAGGATCGGGTTTGCTCCTGTACCAGGATTATCAATAGCTACCATCTAGGTTTGATTACCATACAGAGAAATCGTTGAGACAATGAAGCCTGACATGTCTCAGGGAACTGAGGCCTAGTTGACCAGCACAATTAATAAGTTATGGGCCCTAATTAAGGATTGGAGTAATTTGAATAACATCAAAATCTTAGTCTTTTATTAAATTTATTAAAAAATGATGGTGTGTAAGACATATCTCTATATTATTCTCCTATCTTAGTTTTACTTGAAAAGCACCTAGTACAATAGATAGAAGCTTTACAGGTCGTCGCCTCTCGAGTAATCTTAAATGATGTCTGCACCGAGGCATGTTGACTGACGTCGGGATAAGAAGAAGCTAGAAAGATTAAATTTAACAACAATAAAAATCATTAGTACTTTAAAGTCTAATCTATCAAGTATAACTATTAAGTATAATATATATAATCTTTAAGTCTATCGTGCTATTTTTCGTAGTACTGACTTTTACACTTTCTTGAGTACATACTAGGCATTAAAATAAACCTTCTTAAGGATACTATTGTGGTATTAAGTATTATCAATATACCGCAAAAAGTAGTTTTGTAACTTAATTATGACGCACTAATAACCCTCCTCGTTTTGCCGTAGTTGGGTAAAAAGGAAGTAGTAATATCATTATTTAGTTGAAATAAGATAAAAAAAGACATTGAATGGGGATTCTTTTCACAAAATTTTGAACTTTTTTAATACTTTTAAATCAGTCAGTACCTAATTCTAAACTTGAGTCATTTTATTAAGTGTGAAAGAGAAATAGGAAGGAAATAGTAGGTTATTAGGATTTCACAGAAGGAAAAACAAAATACAATCGCGCATAGGCTGACATCGCAAATAAGGTAGGATATGAAATGTCAATGTGACCTTTCCGTAGTGTTGTTCACAAACATTCAGAATTGTATCGATATTGTTCCTGTATCCAGTAGTTGTGTATACAATATAAATTAATATGGGCTGGTAAAGTCGATAAATAAAATTACGATGAGTTGTATTTCATTTCGGCAAGGTCATTTTAGTATTACAATATTATTATGTCAATTCACGTGTCATCATAGCATGTTTTCAGCCAAGTGGGAATAATTTTGTGTTAACAGAATTATACGTTTTAGTAATTAATTACGAACGCTACTTGCTTTTATTTTTAGATTCATCATTGTTTGTTTCGGCCTAATTAAATTGTTTTTAGACTGCCTAGATTATTGAAAAAATAACTATGTGCATTATTTCACTTTCAACGAATTACTGAAAACAACTAAAAATCTTTGTTGATAGCGCAATCCCCACAGTAAATCACCCTAACGTTTAGGCACACAATACAAACAGCATCGACAATCGATATAAATTGGTTTTACCGGCACTAGCTCAGTCTTTCGCACACAAACATCGACAGCACTAATCTATTTTACTCGTCTATTACATTTTTGTTATCGGGTAGGTAATTCCATTCGAATGGCGCTAACTGGATTCGTTTGGGGTTCGATTCTGGTAAACCTGTGGACAATTGTTACAACTAAAACTTTCATGAATCGGAAATTGGTTAAGAACAAATTGAGTTTATTGGACGCGTGCAAATAAGTGGTATCCTAGCCCAAATTTTATCAAAGCGTAGCAATTTCGTAGTAGTTATAGTAGTAGGATATAAAATAAATAATCCGGTATTATGTGATTGATATTTCAAACTAATGAAGAAAATATGATTTGAAAGTGAGAATTCTTTGTTGAGATGTCCTGGGTCCTAAAATTTAATTAAGACCTTCTTAAGACGGCGAGATCATAATAAAAGTAACTGGGGACAGGTAGTTTAAAAGATTTAATTCCTAGTTACAGATAAACGTTACCTCTAATAACAATTTCAGAATTAATATTTTTAAAAGAAGGCAAGTAGCCTTCTTTCAGATAGAAGTTTCTCATTAAGTTATGGATTATTATCTTTATTAGTACATTTCGTATGTTTTCGATGATTATCATATTTTTAGAAATTTGAAAAGTCTTTTTAAAAACTGAAATCAAATTATTGTTATTTTTTTTTATATTTATATATTATATCTTTTTATATATTATTATTTTGCTATTGTTTTTATTTTTATATTTTAACTTTATTAATTTTTCAGTAAGTTAAGTATCTGTAATGTTGTGTCTCATTGGTGTAGGTACTAAATAAATTTTATTTTCTTTTCTTTCTTTTCTTTCTTTTCTTTCTTTTCTTTCTTTTCTTTCTTTTCTTTCTTTTCTTTCTTTCTTTTCTTTCTTTTCTTTCTTTTCTTTCTTTTCTTTCTTTTCTTTCTTTTCTTTCTTTTCTTTCTTTTCTTTCTTTTCTTTCTTTTCTTTCTTTTCTTTCTTTTCTTTCTTTTCTTTCTTTTCTTTCTTTTCTTTCTTTTCTTTCTTTTCTTTCTTTTCTTTCTTTTCTTTCTTTTCTTTCTTTTCTTTCTTTTCTTTCTTTTCTTTCTTTTCTTTCTTTTCTTTCTTTTCTTTCTTTTCTTTCTTTTCTTTCTTTTCTTTCTTTTCTTTCTTTTCTTTCTTTTCTTTCTTTTCTTTCTTTTCTTTCTTTTCTTTCTTTTCTTTCTTTTCTTAATATAGGGACGACAGGCGTGATGGCGTGTATGGATTGGGCAGTGTAATTTTTATTAGTGATCACCAGTACATTCAAACTACTTCAAGATCTTCAATTTAACCAAATAAGATGACAGGATCAGCAGTTGAAGCTATAAAACTTTCAGTTTAGTTTAGGCACTGAGCTGTACGACCCGATAGCCGTACGCCTGACAGCATAGACTGATGATGAAGTACGTGACTTGCTGGTTCAGCGATCGTCTTTTGTTTCCCACTTCGAGCAGGTTTTTTGGTGGATTTATATCAGTATTGAAGTTTTCAGGATTTCCTCGTAATTAATGAAAACAGACCCGAAACTAAAGGTCAAAAACAAACAGCGGGTGTTAACTAATACACCTTAACCTAATCTTTAGGGGATAATAGAATTATGTTCATTTATATAGTTCTTGTAATATATACATACTCTTATATGTATACTATATATGTATATAAACTTATTTAGTACAAGCTGCGTACATAACTACTAGATCATAGACGCAATATTTACAAACTTTATGTGATATAATTTTTCTCTCGTAAACCTCTTTTCTAGTACCTTTTAGTTGACTATAGTAATCCATCATAGTAAATATTATATAGTACCAACATATTTAGTAAATATGTGTGGCCTTCACAAAGTTTTGTTACACGTGGACCAAAATCCTTGTTGGCAATATTGTTATTATTCATATAAGTTCACACTTTTATAACGTTAAAGTTGTGTTATTATGTATTTATGTACATAATAATTATACTAAAGTACTTGTATAAAAATAAAAATACCCTTTAGAATTCTCTAAAGGGTAAACAGAGATATATTTTTAACTATTATTTTCATCATAAAATTAGTATATTTGACAAGATATGTGACAACTATCAATATTGTATTATAATAATGTAATATTTATTTTAGTTTGAAAATAAATTTGTATAAAAAATGAGTAATGATATTTTGACTTTGCCCATTTGTCCAGAATGAATATGAGTAGGTATAGCTATTTAACATTCAATATTCGTAGCCTTATTAATAGAATAGAGTAAAATCAAATAGTTAAATAGACGCAACACAGTCTTCAAATCCACTCCGTATCGAAATAATATTCTCTACAATTTCTAACTCTAAATTTTGTAAACTTCAATTTATCATTAGAATAGAAAACTAAATTCAATTTATCCATCGAATGGACACAATTATTTATCGAAACCAAAATATTTTTCACCTTACGTAGGTACATAATACACTTTATTTACACTTCATTCGATAACACTTTCAACCTTGTTTATCCTAACACTCACTGACACACACACACACACACACACATTCACAACCTAAGTACACACCCTTAACCCCAATCTTTTACGCACACAATTCATCTATCATAACCATTATTCTGTGTCACTGTATTCGCGAGAAATACGGTGATTATAATCATATAAGACAATATATATTTTTCAGTAATATTACATGCCGTCACGGTTATATGGTCAAGGAACTAGGCAGAAGTGTAAAAGTAATACTGATGTTTTTAATTCCACCGTCCCATATAAATAGGTACCTATATATATTTCTGGCTTCATGTAATAGGGGTTGGCGCCTTTGGTCTTGGTTGTAAGTCGAGACTACGCACGTGGAAAATGCAGCGTGGGAGTTCTTCCAACGAGATGGACCTGTTTAAGGTCTCTGTAAGTGGTAGGATACAGACGGCATAGTCTCAGAAACAGTGGACGTTATTTTGCTGATACGATGTTTATAGCTGTCTGCATGACTATTTTTAGATGCAATCTACCCGCGCTTCTTTTAATATACCAAGCTTTATACAACAGTATACAAAAGAATATTTCGGTCTAGAAGGTTTCATAACAAACTCGATTATCAAGACGCAAACTAGAATAACCAACATGATATCAATATATGTTTCATATCATCGTTGATCGAGACTGTAATATACATATGTATATACTATCAAATACATTAAGTGGTTAATCTATAATTGCTTGTAAGCTGCCCAGTGTACGAAAGCTCATTAATATTCCCTTTGATAATAATCTGAGGACTGGATAGTGCTTAGACATAACATACATATTTATTGAATTTCAACAAAGATTATGTTTCAAATGAATAATAATTACTCTCATAAATATTTGAATGCGTGAAAAAGCTTTATAAGAATGAAATATATAAATTTATCTACGCTACTTGTTATCAGTTATGCATATTATCATCCATAATATATGAATTAATATTGCCCGTTTACAATGATAATACTGCTCTATGTAGTGATGCCCATTAAACTTCATACTAACTCATCCATTACGTATACCAACTTAAACACAACATACTATTAATTGTCACTGTTACAGCTCAACTGTAACCCTTTAAAGCCGTATTCTATGCAAATCTGCTCTGAAAACTGCTTGAATTTAACATTAAAACTTTTGTGGTTCTAAACAAAAGTTAATAAAACTATATATATACATTTACATAAGTGATTTTTAAATAAAGTCCGAGGTTTAGTTCTATTTAAAGTAAAATGTTTACAAAAAAGTTTTTTGTGGCTATTCACGTTGCCTTTGTTATTAACCTGTGTTTCAAATTTAAACTTTCTGGACTTAGTAGTCATGACTGTGCATTAAAAGATCAGACAGAATAAACGTTTATAAGTTTCGATAAGTAAACTAATGTTTAATATGTAAGGATGCAAGGTGCGTCGATATTAAGTATAGTTGTATCGCCTTTTAAAATTACAAAAAATATCTAGTATATTAAAATAATCATAAATTGTAAAGGATTTTCTATTGTTTACTAACAATAGTATTTTTAAGGACAATATAAATAAAATTCAGTCTGTATACTACATAGTAACATTATCATTACGTTTTATAATCCAGGCTCCTATTGTTTTTCTTGACCAGACTACATCACTCTCGTCGAATCTTTACAAATGTAGTATTATATTAAGAAATAAGTGGTTTCAGAGTAAGGAACTGCACAATTATCGTTTAGAATGAAGACCGTGTCTTCAAATACAATTGAATATATTTTTGAAATCCTGTTACTTGTAAACCACAAAATTGTATGAATATTGTTGGATTCGCACTGTTTATGAATAAACACATTAAAATGTGAATATTGTATAGATCTATTTGCATACTCCTCCAAGGGATCAGCTGAGATATTCAATGGAGTATGAATGCATTACGTTGAATACACCACGCGTGATGTATTCACATCACTTTTTAAATAATCATTAAGTTTATTTCCCTAGGGGGGCGGGGGGGGAGTAATCCATTTGATCTCATCTTTGGACCTACATATGTTACTGCTAAGGTGACACTAAATACTTAAGTGTTTTTTTTCCTTTTTGCTTTTATTTTCATTAAAAATAAACTTGTACCCGTTTCTACCAAATTCTAATCTGTAATTAAAATTTAATTCTATTCTTAGTGCCGGGATATTTCTTAGAGCAAGTATCCATTTGATCGAGAAGCCACAACGTATTTCCATCACTACGAATATAACCTTAATACTGTGCATAACAGAGAATCGGACAGTAGCCTGCATTACTGAGCGATGGCTCCTAGTCGCCAGAATTGGGCGAGACGGAGCTGCCAAAAACAGGGAACTGGAGGGAAGTCGTCCTCCAAAAAGAAGCAGGTGATGTGGAGCCGAGAGAAGCACGCTCCAGCTTGAAAAAGGTGTCCAGTTGGCCAATTCCTTAACTCTTGATATGCTAAAATCCCACTCGATAGATTCAAATAAGGCCGAGGCTTAGAGGTCAACTGAGTGAGCACCAAGAAGATAGTGGTCTCGTAGTGCTGCTGTGCACAGTGCCTCACAGGTGACCTTTTTAATGTGCATTTTAGGCGTTATACAGAAGGTTTGATTCTCGTAATAAAAGGACCGAGGATCTTCCTTTATGTTCTGATGGTAATTACCAGGTTGGTTTTATTGAGGCATGATATCAGAAGTCTTCAGATATCGGTTGCCCACTCATCAATGAAAAGGGCAAGCAGACT
Source organism: Craniophora ligustri (assembly GCA_905163465.1). NCBI lineage: Eukaryota > Metazoa > Arthropoda > Insecta > Lepidoptera > Noctuidae > Craniophora > Craniophora ligustri. The sequence goes on from LR990963.1 coordinate 4,396,414, forward strand.
AGCGTCTACATGCAAGCGTTCACGTGCAGCATTTGTTTTAAAACCAGTATTGTCGCCAACTGAAGACACTTTCAAAAAAGTATAAGTTTGTTCGACTGGCTCAAGTGTAACAGCTGTAAATGAGGTCCTGGGTTCGATTCCCAAGTCAGGCATTGTTATTGGGTTTCTTTATAAAATTCTCTGTTGGAGTTTGGAGGTTGAAATTGTGCTTGATTAGTGGCAATAGGTTTGAACATTCTCGTCGATATGAGAGTTAAAATATACTGCCCAGATATGGGTGTTAATGCGCATTAATACTCCTCTGTGTAATTTATATGCATTATCAAATCATATATCATGAATTGGCAAGATAATGATCACAAATCTACATATTATAATAAAGTACTTATATACATATTCATTCATACGTATGTATTTTACGTCACAGAACAAAAACCAAAGTCCTATTACAAAACAACACAAACTGAAATATATTAGTTAATATGTGTTTTTGTCCTATTCTGTATACTCCATGCGTATATACGGCTTGAGAAATTCGCGTAGGTTTTAACAGGTAAAATGTTACCCTTTCTTCCACCTCCTCAGAAAAGGTTTAATTATATCGCAAAGACGACAAAGATATCGAAATTCAACCCCAAAACCAATTACGGTATGAAAACCTCGACAGAAATAGAATGACTATTAGATATAGCATCGGGAATTTGAATTGCAGATGTATTGTACCAGAAATATATTACATCGAGCAATTAATTTTAATTCCGTAGGGCGTAACAAATGACGACATTAAACACGCGTACACAGTAATTGCGGACGATAAAAATTATACGACGTCTTACTTTGTATGTACACAAACTACGTATAACAGAGTATTAAAACAGAGGCATAGAATCGATGCGAAAGATAAAAATCCAATCACAAAACTCACCAACTGTCGAAGCAGTTGAAAAGACACACAACGGACCGTCAACTCCGTGGCAGGCTTATCTTACACCGATAATCTCAAATCCATCGCAATTAGCACGTTAACCATGGCATAAAGTTATAAGGTACACAGTCAATAATATAAATAGCATGAACATTTTGGTTGACACTGCACAGAATTTGAATGGGGCGCTCGAGTGAGGTTCGCTCAAGTTGAGCGAAGCGGAATGTTTTGTAAGGGCGCGCGGGCGTTCGGCACGGTCGTCGGGAGGACACTGAGAGGGATGCTGCTGGTTGCTACGATACGACACCCATCCACCCCCCACGGCCGCCGCCCTAGACGAGTGGCGCGCAACCTAGTTTTACGTATAACTGCCACTGTCTACGTTATAGCTCTTCAGCAATTTCCTGATAAAATGCTTTTGATATGCTATTTGTATGTGATTGAAATGTTTCGAATCGATCAAAATGGCCATTTGAATGAATATCACGGAAACAATACATGTAGGAAATGTATGGAAATGCTATTGAACGCAAATAAGTCAACCAAATTGGTTTATGGGCGGTATTCAGTATGTTCACGTTCATTTGAGTGTCCTTCCCCGACGATTCTTCTATTATGATTTATGAACAATGGACTTAATTTTATGATAAGTTATAATGGATTTATATAAATACGTGTGTATTTTTAAAGAATATTGTTATGAAATGTACCAGAAATTTTTATATGCACTTGTTTGCTACTAAGACTTTTATAGATAAGGCTAGCGTGGTAGACTATAGCCTAATCCCTCTCAATTGACAGGAGACCCGTGCCCAGCAGTGGAACATTAATGGGTTGATGATTGATTAATTGATTGAAATAAGTACTTTAAAGGTTTTAGACTTAGAATCCCCCGCCGAGGACTCTCAGCGCGTCGTCACGTCACTCTGCTATGGGCTGGGACAATGCTGGTACTCTTTATTTTCTATTCTGCAGCACTTCGTTGCATCCCAAAACTGCGTGGCTGACCATTTACCGAAAGACAGCCAGCAGCGACAGATCTCACTCTCCTCGGCGGCAAATACCCGGAGTGGCGACTTTGCTTTTGACTTTTGAAGCTCCCAGAGCGGGAATCAGGACAGTTCGCTGATCGCGGCCTGAACGGTAGTAGGTTCCAACATTAAGGTACTACGGTTCAGGCCGCCACCAGGCGTGCCTCGAAGTTTTTCAAATCCTTTATTTAGCCGACGGACGTTTTTATTTAGATATTGTAAATCAGTAAGCAGCAGCATATGTTTAACTCGAATGCTGAGAGAAAAAGGATAATAACTGAAATTGCATTATGTCAGCAATTTGCATTTCAGTGTTCTGCTCATGTTTAATCTCAACACGTGTTTGTGGTTTGTGTTTTTTTGTTAAAAAGCTGTATCTATGTTAAGGCAGGATAAAATAAAGGGTTTTACATGTTTCATCAAGTTTCTATAATATTGGTCTCACATTATTGATAAAGCCATCTAAAAAGTTATTAAAGACAAGCTGTCACAATTTGTCAATAGTCTGTTAGTGCATATACCTACACCAAAATAGAACATGCTCTGTTTGGTGCATAGTACCTTCCAAGTGAGTTTTTTTTTATTTACAACATTTTTCGTAATCACATAGCTTTTCTAAATATATTTTTTTCTACAGATTAAGTCTTAGAAAACACATACATAGAACCTAAAACCGCCCAGCATATTCCACAATTTATGTAAGAGTATATATTTATGCAATTGCTACCTGCAGCGATTTATAAATAGTCACGCGTTATAGGCGTGTTTGTGATAATGTTATGTCCATTATCCAATACACTTATTTACCTAATGCAGGTGACATTATCTACCACTATCTGTATATTTACTGTCCGACTGCCTGTCTCGGGTCTCCTCTCACTTAAAGAGGGATTAGGCTAAACTAGCAGGAGGACTAAATAGGAGATTTTATCAGGCATGTGATAAATACGGATACATGCATCTTCAAAGGGTCAGTGGTGCGTGCTTTGGGATCACACTCAAGACGTTTGAATTCACAGACCATTGGCCTCTACTTCTTGCCTCAGTTAACACACCTAAAATATATACTTATAGGTATTAGCTAGCATGACCTAATCTCTTTGTGGTTCGCATAGTATTCACACAGAGATAATGAACGCTTGTAATTAAGCGGGACGATCTGGTGTCAGTGGTGGAGAATGTTACATTGTTTGTATTTAGCCTCTGTATGTATGTGTAACCATATGTATGTATATACGTGGTATTTGTTGAAACATAATGTAAGCAAGCAATTTTTCAATTAATTTATTAACAAACTAATTTATTTGTACCTTTTTCCAAGTGGTCACATCAACCGTTAGACGTCCACTGCTGGATATAGGTCTCCCCCAAGGATCGCCTCGACGACCGGTCATACGTCGCTCGCATCCAGCGGATTCCTTCGACCTTCACGAGGTCGTCAGTCCACCTTGCCGGGAGCCTGCCCACACTGCGTCTTCCAGTAAGGTGTGTAGGTTTAGTAATCAGTAATTAGCCGCATCTATGTTTACTAGAAGTCTATATACCCATTATTTAGAAATGTGGGACAAGACAAGTGAGTGAACGCTGATGTATTAATGATGAATTATTGGTAATAATAGTCCCGTGGAATATTCAGGCATGCATCGGGATAGGTGGGCTGTAGCAAAAAACTAGTGAGTCCTTGAAGATGGCTATGGCGACAATGGGATGGAAAAGAAAGATAGTGGCATTTAAAGGATCAAATAGATTTAAAAGAATAAAATAAGGGTGAATTTGCTAACGTCAAGCGATTGGTTGTTTTTAAATTTCAAACATAATTAGTATTTACCTTTAAATAGGCCTCCTTCTGTATTAATTTATCGTATTTATCTTCGTCTTGGCCTCTATCTTGAAGGTGTCCTGGAGATAAGAGTGACAAGTCTCCTTCATCCATCTTAGTCGACATCGGGTTGAGTGGCGGCCGACTTCCAACTTTCTTTGAATATATGCTCGGTTATTCCGATATTCTATAGCAACGCTTCTGGTGCAACGACGTTTATTTAGTAGGTTTAGCTACCTTCCTTATATGACCATATTAAAATTTACGTATACCGGGGTTAATTATACATATTATATGTTTATATATATTTGGATGCTGTTATACAACACCATCTAGTTTCGAAGTAAATAACTAGACTTGTTGATTTCTTACATTTACGTTCATATAAGACATTAAAATAAAATAAAATATAAATACGTACCCGACGGCGGCCAATTTTGGTTTGGACCAATTTCAAACATAACTCAGAACACTTGCGACTAATTCACCTTTCAAAGAAAGAATTACAATAGAATTACAATAACATAATTAAAATTGATTCATCCGTTCGGGAGCTACGATGGTATAGACACAAACACGTCAAACTTATAAAACCCCTTCGTTTTTGCATCGGTGGTTAAAAACTTTTTTTTTTATATTACAGATATTATGAAAGATTTTATCGCGGTATATTAATAATATTATAACCCGACGTTTCGGATCCATTACATCCATGGTCACGGGCAGACTGAGGTGTTGGTTGTCTTGAAGTTATAATTACTAACGGCTACCCTACATTTTTAATTATTAAATATAATCCGATTTACACAGAACGAGTTCACCGCTTTGTTCTTGGATTTAGATATTGATTTACAGCCGATAATAAATAATAAAAATTAATAATGAATACTTAAAAAGCATCGCCGCACTATCTACATGAACTAAAATCTAACTCGCATTCTTAAAAGCAATGCTGAAGAATAGAACGATGAACTCGAGTAAGTAAAATATATCAAAGCAAAATTTTGCCAAGTAGGAAAGTCGTAAATAGTAGCTTACAAGTCGCTAGCAACTGTAACGTATCGTCCACAAGTGGCATAATAACCAGTTTTCTTGGACTGGCACTTATAACTTGTTAGATATGGCAACTTTCCAACTTGCGCGTAATTGAAATACTAATCTGCTTACTGAACGCCATAACAACGGCTATTCCTTAACATTCCATTACTTTCATAACTAGTTTTGTCCGCAGTTTCGTTCATGCTCCTTACCGTATCAAGATGAATTATGTTTAATAGAACTAGATTTTTGTTGAAATAATTATTACTTAAAAGTCTTATACATAACTATTTAAAATAGTTAAGTATTCAATAATCTAACTTACGGCCTTGAATTATAAATCTGGTCGTAGAAGACTGGTCAGTATTGACTCGGTTGTGGTGTATAAAAATATACAGTACTTATTTGCTATCCAAAGTGGCATTGTTGCTAAATCAGATAGCAATAATGATGCTGCCTTTTGTTAGATTTAAATTTTAAGTATTATATAAAAAATCATACAATAGGTTTATGATTTTTTATATAATATTCATAATTGAAATTAATGATTTATTTATATACATATGGTTCTTTCTTATCTTAGTCCAATGTTCTTAGAAAGTGTCCAATCCGTCACACCAGTGTTTTCTGGGCTTGACTATAATTATGACGAGGGCAGCAAACAAACTTACGCCCGCCTGTCGTAAGGAGTTCATGTAGCTTATATATGTACCTCGTTCGTTGCCGGCCCCGTGCATGTAGTTTCTTTCGTCCTCAACGGCTACCTTCAGACACGCTTTGGGTTATGATTATGACTATATTGGGGTACTCCATCTTTCCAGACGTCATCCAATGAATCTGTCAGTACAATATTGATAATTAGAACATCTTGCGTTCTGTCCAATAAAAAATAATTACCGAATCGCCAAACATCGTTTCCCTCTCGTCTAAGCGCACTAACACTGTAATGCGTGGCGAAATTACACAAGATGGATAGAAGGTTCCGCCTTAGTGACGTGTTTAAATGAGATATTGATTGATCACCGATCGATTGGTCTCCCTTTGAGGTGAACTCTCGATGTTTGGGCATGCAAAAATATGTATCGCTTGACCCAGATATAGTGTTCTAGAAATTGCTTTTGGGTGAGAAAAATATAATATTTATATGGCTGGGAACGTAATAATCGAATCGACTACTATCGATTAAACTAAATCCATCGGCTTAGTAACTACTGGGTCCTCTAATATTTCTAGGGTTACAAGTAACCTCTGGAGTAGTGGTTAATGTATTCACAAGTCTCCTAGCTTCGACGACAGAGCAAGATTAGACAAGTGCGGTTCTTAGAATAAATGTTTCATGAGGAGTTTTTACACTGCAAATAACTTTTTATTATATCTCTTTAATGTCTTATACTTAAAAAAAACTAATAAACCATTATTATGAACACTATCAGGTATATATAGACACACGTTAAACGCATTATACCCCAATATTTGAAAAATGTTGCTAGCAGAAATTTGTATACTATTTACTAAATCTAAAGTAAAAATAAATCGTTTTAATCTAGCCACAGCATCAAATTCCAAGTTACGAGCATTAATAAAATCTTCTTAGAGAAAAATTTCCAATGTGTGCGCATTGTAAATTTCAATTTCAATTGTAACAATAGAATGGAACGATTTCGGTACTAACTTTTTATTCTCAGCGTTGTCCATTTCAATGGATGTCACTGCTCCGACAGATGTGCTCCATTGATACTTCAGGCTGCCAATTCCAATAAAAACTTTAGTTTTGTTGTCTACGAGAAAAAAGTACTTAAAAAATCCCCAGAATGGCGTTTATTCGAAAAGCTTTGGCAGCTACGCTGAATCCTTCTGCTGTATATGTAGTATGTGACTCTTGTGATGATAAAGTAATAGTTGACTAACCCAACGCTTGGAAAACGAGTGCTCCCCCTGTCCTTTTTCTATTAGAAAACCACTCCAAATATCTCACTTTGCAAACCAGCCAAAAGGCAGCACTAAACATGAGTGCTACTTACTTAAAATTGAGTAGCGTTTGTATTTCAGGAGACAGTTTAATTTACCAGCTATGCTTGACCGCACGTCAGCTAAAACCGTGTGAGTCGCTCGGTTGTCGGTGAACGTTCAGCATTTACTACATATAGTAGGTATGTTTGGCCCAGGAATATAGAAATCAAAAGATCTGGAGTGTGCCTTAATTAAACCGATAATAACATTTTTATGAACAGTTGTAATGATCTGTTAATGGCAATAGGGTCAGCCCCTGTTTCATGGGACATAAAACATATTGGCCAAATGTGGGAGTTATATAGCAATCCTCTGCTTACCCTGTGGGGATACGGATGTGATGTATATATGTATGAAATATAAAGGAACCAGAAAGATTGCTTCGAATATATTGCAAATAAGTTTGTTTCTGGGCAGCGCCTATTTTTGTACAAAACCCAACTTTATTAGGGAACATATCGAGATATAGAAATGTATTTCCAGAATCTTCTAGTATAGTATTCCAATAACGAGGAAGAAAACAGTTTGTGGAAGATCTCCTGGACTGGACTGACTCATTTAAGACTGCAATATGTCGTTCGTTATGTACCAAAAAGGATTAAAGATATGGCGAGTGATAGTCAAGCGTACCGATAATGCCAACAATTAAAAGATGTTTAAAAAGCAACTTGGTAGGCTGCTTTTCAACCTTATCATTAACGTTATAAGGGTGATATGTCGCCTACTAGCAAGATCGGTGTTTGAACATATTAGTAGAAATAATATGCACAAATCGCTCATAGTATTGTATCCCTAATGTTCAACTATCTAAGTATCATAACTCCATGTACTATGCACACAATAATATATGTATAGGTACCGAAGCAAGGACTTGCAACAGAGTTACCAGGTTTAATTGAATTTCTTGCTCGGCGATGGGATGAGGCTCGTGGCCACCGAGTGTTTACTTTGGCTGACAAATTGGTGCCCTCCTGCGATCTAATTTGGCAATCTCCGAGATATAGCTGGCTTTAGCTCGATAGACTGATTTCATAAATTTATTAAAGGCCTAGGATTTTGGTAAAATATTTTAGAACAAAAGGTGTTTGTTATATTCAAGTTTTCAAATCTGTTTTTGTATCCTCCATTTAGTATTAAATAATATGGTAAAGATCGGTAAGTTAATTACGCTTTCAGATAATTTAATATTCTTAATTATCGGCCAATACTTACTAATCTACTACTGGGCAAATATCTTCTCTTAAATTAAGAATCGAGTTTTTTTTTCACATAATAGTATTTATTAACATGTAAGGATATATGCACATACATATATGTATAAGTACAAGTGATAGCAGTACACATACATCAAGGAGTTTTTTGTAAGGACTGTCTTGATTTGAATAGTAGCTCAATTATACTTGGTAAAATAAATAAAAGAAAACGTGTTACAATCTTCATAACAAAACACTTCTAAAAGTACCTATCGACAATAAAAAGTATCATTAAATTATAATCGATCGTAAATACGTTGACCTTTATGTTTTATATCACACAGTTGATATTTTACGACGCACGGATAATGAGACGAACAAGTTTCACCAAAATATAGAAGAACAGAATTGCACACGGCGAAATGTCGTAAAAATGATTCCGCAAATCGAAAGGTCTGAAATTATGGCTGCTATAAAGTTGAAAAGGTAACTGTTTGTTCTGAACAATTCGGGATTTATTTGTTTACGTCTCCGCCGTCCTTTAGAGGACGTATGAAACTCCAGGTAGGTACTGACAGGCTCTTGTATATCTTACGTTTAAAGCGGATTCAGACAGGTGAAATTGGTAGCTATACGTTTGATGTTAAATATAATTCGATCTCGAAATTACTAACAAGGGTTTTATGGAAGATAAAATAGGGTCTTTCAGACAGCAATTGTCTAAGGAATGATGCATACATATTATATTGTACATAGAGTATGTAGCAGTTTATGTATTATTGGTTCTTAGCTTGGTTTTCCACCTTTTTTAAATTATGAGCCGAGCTTGGCTCGTGTTGCAATTAATTTACATTTTACCTTAACTTTTGTTAATGACAAATTGACCTCGTGGACTTGTTATCAGAATACTGTATCGTAATGAAGGCTTTAGTAATTCTTAATTTTATTAGAGCCTCTATGGATTTTTCTCCATAAAATTGAGTTCTTAGAATCGTGTGATTAAGGTCTTAACGTTTCATAAATGCTCGAAAATCGTTTACTCGTTGGAATGAATTAGATTGTATTGATTTGAGATTATAATAAATTTACTATGGTTCGTATTTCATGAATTATAAATGATAAATATTTGCTACATTCTGGCCGAGAAATTGTACAAAATGTAAAATATACTGTACAATTGGGGGTAGCAAAGATCGACTTTTCACAAAGCTTTGTAACACCGGCGAGTTCAAACAAAACATTTGCAAGTTCGATCCGAAGGGATAAAGTAAAATCCACTTCGGATTTTGCTCCCTCTTCAGGGAAAAAGTGCGTAGCAATAACTTGGGACGTTAGAATGTCGCATTTAGTCGCCGATGCCATTGATTGTATGCGCTGTACCTAAGCAAAACTTGTTAAAACTTTTCCTCTAAGGCACATTACGAATGTGAACTCATTTCGCAACTTTTGTATCAAAGTCTTGTCAGTTTTTTTAAGCGAACGTCTGCTGTGTAAACCAAAAACTTAGCCTTTGGGAAATCAATACTTTTTACTTGAGACTCTTTTTAACAGACTTCGTTAAGAATTTGAAATATAAATAAAATATGATTTAGGGGCGGTATTTTTTTTAAAGAAACGCAAATTCAAATGTTTGGACGAGTTTTAATATTTAGTTATATTTCCACATGATGTTTTTAAGCTTCATTTAAAAATACACATTACCGTTAATCAAATAACTAAAAGTCTAAAATATTACACCTGGGAATCGATCTCATGACTTCGTGACGCATAGACAAAATGTTGCAGTATATGCAGTATATATAGTATAGTACTATGTATACTGCAGTATATATATGCAGTACTATATATATGCAGTATATATAGTATAGTACTATATATACTGCATATATACGCAGAGAATACAGGGATAGAATATTGCCATTACGACACAGTCTTTGTCTAGTGTGAGGGCTACAGTAAATACACCAATTATCACAATGTACAAATTCAATTTATCATAATGTACAAATTTAACACTTTTGATATCACTACTTGTTTATATAATTTATTTCTTTTTTACCTAATTAGTTTACAGCTGAACTCACAGCTTGCCACCATAATTCAGTATTAAAATGAATAGTACCTACACACACAGGTCACTTTTCAAGCCAAGCCTATACTCGTTGGACAAATTGCACGGCGAGTAACCGGAGATAATTACGATGCAGATTAGGTGAACTCTTGGGGCCCTGCCAGCGATGTGAGTTAACAGATTACTGCCAGCCCTGGTTGATGTGTGGCTTCGAAAGGAGCGATAGGAGTTATCTTGATAGGTATGGCTTACAAATATACGTATATGCAATGTTAATGAAATGGCTAGGTGCAACCGACCTCGTAGCTAGTTTTTGGAATATTTGTTACAAAATAAGGTGTTTCTGTTGGTCCTCCTCCCTTTTCTTAAATAAGTTTTACGTAAAAACTGGTTTAATCAAGTGTATTTGCTTATATATTTATATACTTAGATATTTTGAAAATAATCGTTATTCAAAAAACTCCCTTTAATAGTCCTAGATTAGGTAACCAAATTTCATTGAGATATTGCTAAAGAACTCTGTAGAAGTAGCAGGAATATTCTACTTTCCTGGAAGGAGTTTGCTGTATGAGTTAGGTACTAGTTGATAATCACCTGAAAAAAAGCAGGAATTATTCGATGTATCTTTAATATAGTATATTTTCTTTCATCATCATCAACCCATTAACGTCCCACTGCTGGGCATGGGTCTCCTCTCATTTGAGAGGCATTAGGCTATAGTCCACCACGCTAGCCTACTGCGGGTTGGCAGACTTTACATGCCATCAAGAAAATCTCTCAAGCATGCAGGTTTCCTCACGATGTTTCCCATCACCGTTCGAGCATGTGATAAATACGCACATAACTTCCGAAAAGTAAGTGGTGCATGCCTTGGGTTTGAACTCGAGACCTCTGACATCTCAGTCCACTGGTCTCACCGGTAGGCTACCACAGCTCTCATACATATTTTCTTTACTATAGGCAAAAGAGTTAAGTATACTGGCAACTGAATAAGCTAAAAAGTATGTAATAACCAAACTGAATTGATAAATATTTACAGTTCAGCTGCACCTGGCAAGATCGGTATGTAGATATGTGACTATTTTAACATACCGAGTATATTCCTCCATACGTCAGAAAGAACGTTTACCTATGTGAATCGTTGGTGAATTAATTAATGAGAAATCCGAAAACACTCACAATTAGTTTATTCTTTGATTTGATGGTCTCTTCCTGTAAACTAGTACCCAGTTATTACTCAACTAGCGGCCCGTCACGGCTTCGCACGGTTGGAAATGTATGCAACATTTTTCATTTATGCTATATGCCTAATGGTCGTAGTGTGATGTCCGATAAATGGACTACGCTACACAAAAATATTTTTTCAAATATAAGTATAGATTAGGAAAGATTGGCAGACACGGCGTTAACAGGGCCGGCCCCTATATAGTTGGGAATAGAAGAAATAGCTGCCTAATTCTTTCTAAAGATATTTGCTTCTTGGCGGGGAATGCCTAATAAATTATTATTTCCCTTGCAAACGGTACCCAATAACCGATGACCCATTATAAGCGCATTTCAGCCTTACCAACAGGTGGCTAATTACTTGTTGATGCTGATTTAACTCAGAACAGAACTATCGTCTAAGCTCGCTAATTACAGGAACACGTATATCGTAATTACACGTTTAATTTATCGTCAGTCTTAATGGCCCCACTTTACTTGCAACCTGCGCTTAATACGTAGATAGTTGTTTATTGTCAAGCTTTAAAAACATACATACATACATACATACACTCACGCCTTTTTCCCATGGGGGTAGGCAGAAACTACAGAATGCCACGCTCTACGGTCCCTGCATACCACTTTTAAGCTTAAACCACCTTCGTGAAATTTTCGTATAAGTACAGCTCATTTCACCTTTTTATTTAATCATCATCGTCATCATATCAACCGTTAGACGTCCACTGCTGGACATAGGATTCCCCCAAGGACCGCCACAACGACCGGTCCTGCGCAACCCGCATCCAGCGGATTCCAGCGACCTTAGCCAGGTCGTCGGTCTTCCTTTTATTTAATTTCAGTGTGTAAAGTGTATAACTAACTAATTTTATGTATCGTGCCATTTTGCAAAAGTTTGATTCAATTGTTATCTCTGCAAAATCTTAGGTGCCATATTATGGGAAGTAAGCTTTTTACTATTAACTGGGCATATACCCAACTACAAACTGCTACTACATATAATTAACATACCCAGTTCTGATTTTCTTAACCTCGGACATCCCGACCTGTCGCGACACTAGACTAATGAAGCTGTATTATAATTATTTTTGAATTACTAATTTATTAAGGCTTTTTTTCCAAGATTAACTTGAGATGCTCAGACGGATACAAAGATCATATAATTATCAAATATACGCAGGAGTAATTTAGTGATATTTTGATAAATTATCCTCTATCGTTTGTTATTCTATCGTATTTACGATGTTACTGTGAAGTTTTATAAAAATCTAGTCAGCTGTTTTTCCGTGAAAAACCAACAAACATACTTACATCATCATCAACATCATCTCCGCATGCACAAACATTCACATTTAGGTATTCAATTTAGTAAGATTTTCAATTATAATAAAACTATCTATAATTTCACACACGAGCACTAAGATATAATCGTATAAAGCGATATTTTCTATGTTCGTATCTTTCGTGTACAAGTGTTTCCGGAAAGTTTTCCAATCTTGATACGACGTAACAGGTGATTTTTATGTTGCGAAGTTTTTTTGAAATGAATTATCTGCAGGAAGAAAATTTTATGAAAGCTTGTTATCAATCCTGAACTATAATCTTATGTTGTCAAATGTTTGTGTGACTCATCACACATAAACATTTGTATCCGAGTCGTGGATGTTTCTATGTATAATATGTAGGTATGTACAAAAAATGTATATATGTAGTAGGTATATCAACGAACTATGTAGTATCTGTACCACAAGCCTCGTTGCTTAGCACGAAACTAGATGGCGCTGTGTCAAATGTCCAGAAATATTTATTATTATTATAATCCTAAGTGTTCATGTTTGAAATAACAATATAATATTTTTGTTTTCATTAACTTAAATTATAGTTAAAATGATCAAGTTACCATTTGAAACATTTATTATATTTTATCTGAATGTATAAATGTAAGCACCTATATTCAAGAATGTACTATGTGATTTTGTATAGAGTACAAATTAGCTGGAACTATAATTATTATGGACTTGTTAAAAGTTCTACGCTCATCCTGTGCCTAGAGTAACATTAACTTATAGTGGAAAGTTTAAATTACATCCTCGTACAGTCTGTATTCATATTGACATCCAGAAAGAGTATTTCAATCTAAAAAAGGGAATAAACATTATCTTGCTAATAATAAAAATCATTTTGTCCTCTATCTTTTTCTTTGAAAATACAAGAAAAGTTAAGAATCAATCAATTAATAAGTACTTAATTTACTGTTGGAGTATGTATGTGGAAACAACTACGTTTTACATCAGTGAAGATAGATACGTATAAAATAATGAAAGAAATGATGAGGCTGTCGAAAAAAAAAATTGCTTACTACACGTCGGCTTCCACTATTGCGGTAGGTTTCAGGGCTCTTCCAACACATGCAAAACACGTTCACATTAGTCTGTGACTGTGAAAAAATCGTTACGGGTGGGTGCTTATATTGTTACGAAACATTTTATAAACAAATGTATTTTGTTAATTGTATTAACAAAACTCGTCAGGCCCAAAATTTATTTACATACAAACTTCGAAGCATATTTCTGTCACACATGGCGCCTACCTTTTATAAAAAGAAAACATTTATAAATATTTTTATGACTAACATACAGCTGTGCACGCATATTCGACATAATTCCAGATCATACGCGCCGTGCAAATACACTCAAGACCGCAGTAAAGAAAATTGAACGTTTTTTAGTCAACTTAAGGTTTGAAATAGATTTTTGGTTTTTGTTACAGCCGTAACCATAGCAACAAGTGGTTCCCTCACCGCTGACTACCCTCCCTCCCCATATTCTCAAGCCAAGCTAAGCCTGAGTTATTGCCTAGATCGTTTAATACGAGAGGTTACTTGATAGTCTTACGTATTTTATGTGTCTATAGCTATATATTAATTTACAATGTCTTAAGAATAGTAATATTGATACTTCGATTAGGACTGAATAAGGTGTTTTCCGATAGGCATAGTAATAGATTAAGTCTACTCGTTAATCTAATATTACTTTCTCTACCGTTGGGTGGGTATAAGGATTGTTTTGGAATAAAACTAATTTATGAATTATTAGTTCCACAAGAATCTTCGTGTAGTCAATAAAAATAATACAATAAATAATTATCATATTGCTGAATCATTGATAAGCCTGTGTTAAAGGAGAGGTCAGTTTGTTCTATCAATTTTATATCGATTAAATATTATTAAGATTATATAAATAAATAAAATAAAAAAAGCAATATCATTCATACCTCGCAATCATATTTTTATCAAAAGAATTAAAAATTCATAAAATTTCGACCAAATAAGTCTGCGTACACTAGACAAAACCACAGACGGATTTCAAAGTCAAATGTTTTATTTCATTTACTTAGTAGTTGAGCTTAACTAGTCTCATATAAGTAAGTGAACAAATATTTATTTAACAAACTGCTCATAGTAAAATGGCCAGTCTGTCAGTAGAATATTGAATGGCGTTCTAACTAAATCCGTTGGACTTGAGCGATGCGGATAGACTGCACTGCGGATAAGGCTAAGGTAAGTGGGCACACCCCTTCACAAGCTAAACGAAGGCTTCGAAATTTAGAAGGAAAACTGCTTGCGTATCTTCAATTTGTCCGGTTAGAACACAACCGGTACCTATTCGATTTTGAATTGAAAATATATCGGTATTTTTTAAGACACTTGATAAAATATATAAATTAATTGAGTGTTATTATTCAGTACCTATTAGGTAAAATATATTTTATTTATATTAAGCTGTATTCATAAAATAAATTACTAGTCTTTGGAAATACAAACTGCATCGCTAGAATAGGTACTATTGTTACAGCAAAACTATAAGTGTATAATTAACGTTACTAAGTCCATAAATCTCCATTTAGTTTAACTTTTGGATATCTAAACACATAAAAGATTCATAATTGTGCCAATTAATACGCATACTCTCTCACTAGGATGAAAAGAAATGAAAATCTAAATAGAAGTCGAAAAATCGACAAAACGCCGCACGAATTCAATGGCACCCATTTTTAAATGGAAGTCAATTAATTTTGGTTTCAGCTGAATATTTTAGCAGCCGTCAGTTGAATTTTCCATCGAATCAAAGTTTGAAATATTGAGTGTTGAATCTAATTTGCGCTAACGAATGAGTGCCGCGGGGAGAGTTTTACGCTTTTATTTTTGCGCATTTAATGTAACTTTTCCATTAGTCTTGATACTGTGTCTGCGAACTATTGAGGGTCAAAAAATGTACTACTGCTATATCATTCAACACAATAAATGTATAATAATTATTAGGGACAGACGTATCATAATGCTCGTACTTATCATTATTTTTCACTAGATTTATTTAAATGAAATAGAACCCCAATATTAATACTATTACACTTTTTTAATATAACATTATCGTAATGAAATTCGCATATATGTATATAGAAAAAACAAATGCACAAATAGTAGGTCGTGATTAAATATAGATGAAGTATTGTGCAGAGATTGATGCATGTGGCGTTCTTTCTGCCTACTCCAATGGGAAAAAAGCGTAAGTATAATTATGTATGTAAAATAATTATATAGAAAAAATATACTAACATTATAAATAACGTGACCATGTATGCAGTAAAGGACCCGAAACGTCGGGATAAATATTACCAATATAACTACAGCAATACAATCCGCAATTGTAGTTTTATTTTAATAATGCCTCATTTTCTTTTCTGCTCCAAATAATAAAACAGTGTAGGTATCAGTTTGAACAACTTCATAATAACAACCTTCAAATCTCAGAAAATAACATTCGCATATATAATTCACGTGTAATTCAGAAATATAGAAACGTCTCCATCATTTTCTAGTAAACAGACAAATACATTTTTCTGTGTACCTACAGTATGATTCAATAACGAAGAAAAACATTTCTTTTTACCTACCTACCCTCGTTTGTAACGTTGATATAAATGGGACATTTGATTAATCGTCAAACTCTCCGCGTTTTGTTCCTCCAAGCTAAGACCTGAACAAATTACCTTTGTTAAGATATAATTTTTGCGACGACACAACAATATTAGAATACAAATTTGAGAAAATAACAGGTAAATAAAGTGCTCAAGTAAAACGTCTTTCTGTCAAACCATTATTAGAAGGTAGACGTTGAATTTATTTTATAATAGGTATGTTTTTTTCATTTACATATCATCACGACTGTTTTCTTAAATGGTATAATCAGAGTTGAACCTTTACACATGGTTTTAAAGCTAATGTAATGATCATATGAGATCTGAACTATGGTTGTATAACCCTATAAGGTTGAGGCTAGTGCTTTAAACCGAGTAGATATAATTTCGATTTTAAGCTACTTTCATACATAAACAATACTGTTTTGCTTAACCTGGGAAATGAGCCCTGGTCTTTACATTCACTCGTTGAACAGTCGCACTTATAATAATTTCTCTAGTGAGGAAGATTCGTGTATATTTTATACAATCCGATGCTATGTTACTATAGATGAATACAAAATAGACAATTTTGCAAACGGTCTTATGCTTAAAACTGATAATAGGTCTTTGTAATTTAAAGGCACATACTTAACACGCAAAAGGGACGCCGACGAAGATTAAAAATGATTAATTACCTGTGTAATTACTTATTTAAATTATTATTACCGCAGCATAAAATTTAAATGCACATAACAATGAAACTAAGATCTCTTTGAATTCAAGTCGTAATTTTATTTAACAGTTCAAAAATTCTTTGGATTATGACTAATGGTAGAAATGTCCATGAGAGTGATACGTAGTCTCATTGATTATATTCAATGTCAAATGGATGGCCTCGGAGTTCAATGCACTTGAAGGGTGGCGTAGCAATGATATCATCGGGCCGGCTACGACGTAGCAACTCACACTGTTATAAATGAGTGGTGTTCGTGAGGAAATTAATAATGGAACGTATTCTAAATTATCTATACAAATATTAAAAATATTAGCTTAGCTTAGTTTAAAAATTTGCGATTGAGTAAAAATAAAATAGAAATGATAAAAAAAAGTTTCTTCACGCCACCCGCAATTCTAAAAAACTAATAGTTTGTACTAACCGAATCCATTATTCAAATATTTAGATTTACATGCTTAAAAACTTACTCAGCTAGCACTTAAAACAGTAATACACAACCACAAACAACTCGAGCCAGAAATCAATCGCGAGACCCGAAAAAACAAATAAAATAGGGAGCTAATTAGACCTGCACCGCACGGAAGCGCGAAGGGAAGTGAAGTAAATATAACTTTTGTTATATATATACTAATGTGTACCTACCCCCACATTTCTCTAGTATGTTTTAGGTCCCATGTACCTAATAGGGGGCGAGCCTATTGCCATCAACCAGGCAGGAATCCAAACTCCGAGTTGCTACTGAGAGTTTAATTGAAATACCCAATAAATAACACTTCGCCCGACCTGGGAATCGAACCCAAGACCTCTTGCTCAGCATTCGCACTTACAACCACTATACCCACGAGGCTGTTTCTATCATTTCATCTTTTACTATCTTATCATTATATTTTTTTGGATTTGTATGTTAGGGGTCACTTTGGATCTACTTCATCATCATCATCATCAGCCTATATTCGTCCACTGCTGGACGTAGGCGTCCCCTAGTGAACGCCACAGAGCTCGATCTCTTGGATCTACTTGCTAGTTCGATACTAAAAAATATTTTCAGAATTAATTATAGGATATACTAGTTGATACGGAAGATTTGAGAAGTATGTGGGGCTTCTCTTAGAGAGATCGATCGAGTAAGTACACAACGCAAACAGTATAATTATGAGGAAGCGATATGGAATGAAAGAAGGATAAAAAAAAGGTATGATAAGATATTTTGTACACGTAGAGAGGAAAGTTGATAAAACGAGTGTGAATAGCAGATTTGGAAAGGGCCGGCTTCAACGTATCACAATCAAATCTCGGATGTTCTTACAAAAGGTTAAAGGCACTCTCAACCAATAAGCATCCCTGACGAGGTTAATGAGCGCAGATGAAGCAAAACTTGTGCATGAGAATCGTAGGATGAGGAAATCTCTGTTTCTTCCTACCCCATCTGGTGTGATGGTATGTAATATAGGCTGCAAATCGCGTATTATTGATCGTTTGTATGTGTGCTGTCGCCATTATGTTTTTTTTTCTACTCCTTATAAATAAATGTATAACTCTCTTCGTCTGTTTAGCACAAATTATGAGAGTGTTTAGGTTTGTGATGAACCTACTGTATTAGTTACTGTGACATTCAGAAAAGAGAGAGCTTTGACAATTCAAAAGTACCTATAATATCGGTCTAATTGAAATAAATTATTTGATTACTTATGTAAAATACCAAAATATATTTTTCTCTTCTATACATAAAAGAAAATATAAGAAATTATATGGTTCTAATATATATTAGACCTAAGTTGTTTCCATTTAAATACTTATCAGCATCAAATAAACAGTCTCAAATGGATACCTATTTCTGTTCATCACAAAAGCTTTTATATAAAATAAGAAATAAAGCAATTTTATTTTCATTCAAAGTCTTGTATTGTTGTATTTTATCTCCAATAACTTTATCTAAAACTGACGAAAAATACTTATCGGAGTATCGTGGCTAAAAACGTATCTTTTTATGCCAAGATAATGGCCCGCCAGATGGTAAGCGTTCACCGTAGCCTTTGGACGTTTGCAACATCTAACGTGTCGCTCGTACGTTGCTGACCCTGTCAAAACCGTTTCACTTTTTTTTAATCCCATGCTGTAGTCGTTTGAGGAGCTGCAGATTTGTGCGTGATGTGAAATTCCTGTTCATGCAATTGTAGTTGTTATAAAAACCCGGTGCGCAAGACTTTGGAATATTTCTTGTCTTAGAACTTAATTGTACATTTCCGAAATAATGGTCCAATACAGTTAATGACCTATCTTTATTTTGTATCCTGTGATAAAATTATGGTTTATATTTCGGTCTATTAATATGACATTAAAATTTTTGTTATTTCTTAAATTATTATATTACTTTTCCTATCTGAAGTTTTAATGACACTACATGACCGAAACAACAAATATAGTACCACTAATACAACGACATAAGTAAATGTTTAACCTAAATTTGATAAAGGAAAACCCTTAAAGATTTACGATTTGATTTAATGCTCAAAGCAGTGTCTACGAAAGACCAGATTAGTGCCACTTACTTTATAACAACAGCAAACTGTTGTGTTTTAATTATCCTTCAACATTTTATTATGCTTCTTACGACAGTGTTGTTTTAGGAACTTCCTCTACATTTACCTCGTGGGATGTTTACATAATGTTTTATTTATAAGATATCCTTTAGTACTTTTTTGGATAAAAAAAACTATGGTCATTTTGGTCTTCGACAAAACCACTCATATTTTGAGTGGTTTTTTATATCACAAGGATGGCAAACAAGGATAAGAGCCGGATGGTAAGGTGTAACCGTAGCCTATGGACGTCTGCAACCCCGTCGGAGGTGTAGCTCGTGCGTCGGCGACCCTAAATTTTCTATATTTTTTCCCTAATTTAATCCCCTAATTTTACCTTTAATGCTTGTAACTGCCCCATGGGATATGAATTTGTTTATTAAATTAAGCATAGGCAATTAACAAATTGTTTATGATGTCATTGGGCACACGGAGGTCGGCCGTGCAAATTAAATTAATTAGCTGACTTAGTTGTTGTTAACTACATTTTAACATTTTACATACATATAATAAGGGTTTTGTATACGGTTACCGTAGCCTATAGACGTTTGCAACACCATAAGTGTTGCTCGCGCGTTGCCAACTCTGTAGATACCGTTTAGGTTTCCTAAAATAGGGGAGTTACTAAACTGACAGCAAACGAAATTCCCATGCTGTCAGAATAAACAAAACAAATAACGTAAAATAAAACACACACAACTATGCACTTTTATTTATTGATATCATAAATACAATATTTTAAGCTACTTTACAACTATAAACTTCTAACAAAATAGTTAATATTATTAGACAAAATTTCGATTTGATTGAATATTTATGTCCATTTTTAGACCTTTCAATAATTTTAATGAAAATATGCTAACTACGTGCTTTCTATAAGGCAAAACTACCTTAAGTTAAAAGTCAACAAAGCAAAAACTAAGTTATATAATTGAAAATGACTGACTAACAACTTTTGATGATATCATTTTTAATATTAGGTGTTTTTTAATCATAATATATTTTCAATATTTTTTTATTGTTAGTTAGCTCCTGTGATTTTCTAACTGAAGACATCTAAGAAGTAAGAAAGTATCTTAAAGTTTCAAGTACAGATATGTATGTGAGTCTAGTAGCCCTTAAACTAGCTATCTTTAAAGCCTGTATTTACTCTTCACCTTCTTCTTCAAAATCATCGTCTAGCATCGTAGTGGATGTATTGAAGACTGCTTTGACTATAGATTTGAGAGTCTTCCTGGAGCTTTGTCGCAGAAGAGTCAGCTTGAACTGCATCAGCACGATCAGGTAGGTCGACATGAAGGAAATGTTCTGAAATAAGGAAATATACTTATATGTATTATGATTTTTATAACGCATTTAAACCGGGCCCACCGAACGCCAACGAATGGGTTTTACATATCTTGCTGGACTGGTTTGGATAGTTTGGCGAAAGTCAAGGATGAAACAACATTAAAATAATTGTATGAATGACCAAACAGAGCCACAACGAAAGTCAGTGAAACTCATTTGTTGGCGAACTTCGGCCCGATCACAACGCAACATAATAGGAGGTAAGTTTTTTTTTGTATGTTCTGAGTTTGCTCTGTAGATGCTGATTAAACATTTTTGGAACATGTTTAATATATTTAATACGACTGAAACGAACGACTTTAAAAAATGAGTAATATCATCAAATAACTGATGCAGATGAACGATAGATGTTTCGTTATGTATTCAATTTTTTTTCTACGCTAGCGCGTAAAATGACGGATGATGAGATTTTTAACAATAAGTGAGGTAAAAAGTTTTTATAATAATGATTTTTTTCAGTAACTGCGCCTATTTTCGATTTGTACTCGGTTAGTGACAATAGGGTCGCTTCTAATTGCAAGAAATTTAACAAGATACTGAATAAGCTGTTGTTCTGCTTATGTCTATAGAAAATAACAATTTTGTATGGAGAAGCATACGAATTCGCAGCAGTGGAAAGTTGTTATTAGATGAACAAAACTAAATAAAGAATGAGTACCTAGTCCCATAACAATGTGTATCTAAAAGCAAATGTCACGATTCACAAATTAATTATGGCAGAGTCAGTTTAACAAGGAAGTCAGTTCCATCAATACTAAAAAGGAGAACAAATAAAATGCACTTTGCGTTACTCTTCCATTTCCGTAAACACGGAAATAGCTCGTAAGGAAACTTCTTACTACATAAGTGGAAAATAATAAATGAGTCCCATATTGAACGAAGCATTTGTTCCGGGTCGGCGACTTTCTGGTACATATCTACTTTTATTTGTACTGTCGTCAACAAAATTAGCGTTTTCTAAGAGCTACTTAATTAGGGAAGATTTCTGTGTGAATATTATTATTGAAGTATTGTGGATGAATTTTTATTCAGTTTCTGTTTCGATTCTTCATGATTCAAAATTGCAATGGTGTTGCCGTACCATAGATGTGTGTCTGGTTTGGTAGTACGAGTAGGTACCATATCATAATAATAAACTTGACCACCGGTACCTTCTATCCCATTCTTAACATACCTACTTAGGACCACTGTCTTTATATTTTTTAATCGTTTTTATAAAAGGTATTCTGTTTGATATCTTCCTATATTTTAGGCAACGAGTATCTAAATAGTCTTTGATTTTAGGCCTCCTACGTTTTATATTCAAAGAATACACTCACTTATTATATTACACAAACTGACTCATATAAACTGGTTGTCGCTTTTGTGGTGTCCCTCCAGCAAATATTTACTTGACGCGTAAAGTTTTAAAGTAACTGTTGTAAGTAACACCAATATTTAAGACATAACACATTGTTAATTTAGTTGAATTTCATTCTGCTCAGATAAAATATAACATTGTTTTCATGAATTCATTCGTAAAAGTGAAAAAGGAATAATTAAATCGTTATTTTGATGCGACAGAAAATTATTTTTAGAAAGATTATAAAAAAAGTAAAATTTCGAATGGCTTCAGTAATAGAAGAGTTAGTAATAGAAGTTAATGGCAATGGTTGGTCCTGTTACCGTCACGTGGTAAGGTAACAAGTCTTTAAAAGAGTGACATAGGAACAATTGAATCCAAGGTCAGGCAGCAATGTTTCTGTATATGATAGCTTGTATGCTCCATAGAGCTGATATAATTATTGAAAAGAGAATGAATGATGAAGTGACGATAGCTTAAAACCTATGTTTGCCTAATTGGGATCATAGTGCGTGGCATTCCGTAGTTTCTGTCTACCCCCATAAGAAAAAGGCGTGAGTGTATGTTTCCCTAAATAATAAATACAAAATATGTCAACTTACAGCCGTAAAAAGTTCCCTATTGATGTTGGTAAAGCCGTCAAGATTCATGATGGGCGGGTTCTTGGAGATGGCCACGAGGAACATCTCCACTTCACGCTGCGTGCTCCTATCAACTGCTCCTAAGTTCACGTTGAGGAGACGAACTTGAAATTCTAGGCCGACCTAGAAGAATATAGATAACGGTTATATTTTTTTATCGGAAAGAAATAACTAATCATTTAAAAAATTGAAAAAAAATGGTGCTGATATAAGAAACCAAAACACCTTAGTCACAGTCCAAATTATAAGCAGTTCATCCATTTAAGAGTCATACTAGTTAGATACATAGATAGACAAATGTTAAACTTATTTATTTTTATTTTTTGTACAAACACACAAAATACAAAGGACAGTTAAAAAATATATAAACAATGTACAAAGGCACTACTTATTTCTACAGAAATCTCTTCCAGTAGGCCTGAGAGAGGAGACAGTATAAAAGAGAAACATGAGTGTGTGTAGGTGAATAAACTTACATAGACTATAGCTACACATATACATAGATACATATATACTATATTATATAATAATATACATACATAAATTTACAAATGGCTAGGACAAAGAGGAGAGGTAGTGTTGTTTCACTTTTTTCTTAAATAAGGTTATGGAACCACAGCTTTGTATATTAGGCGGGAGACTATTCCACAGCCTGACCGCATGGACAGAGAAAGAGTAAGAGAAGAAGTCAGTTTTGTGAGATGGACAGCTAAGACGGAATTTAAGGTGGGATCTACACGAAACATTAGGTGTGTTGGAAAAAGAGAAACGATCCCGAAGGTAAGATGGATATGAGGGATTGTGAAGGACATTGAATAGGAGACATAATATCCTCGTATTCCTGCGGAGGCGGATTGGGAGCCACTTGAGATCCTTGCGAAACTGAGAGACATGATCATACTTACGGAGATTAAAGATAAAACGTATACATAAATTTTGCAAGCGCTCAAGTTTATCCAAGAGCTCCTCAGTAGCATCCAAATAGCAAGAATCAGCATAGTCCAAGATGGGTTGTAAAAGAGTTTGAGCAAGGGTAATTTTGGTTTTTAAAGGCAGGAAGCTCTGGAGACATTTAAGCGAGTGGAACGCATAATGCATTTTTTTGCTGACTTCGCCAATATGAGCCTTCCAGGACAAATTGCTGTCCATAATAACCCCGAGATTTTTTGCAGTATTTGCGTAAACAATTTGAGTGTCGTCCAGCAGGATGGGTGGAAGAGATTTCAGGTCTAAACCGTTTCGCATTTGCCTGCTACCAATAATCATGGCCTGAGACTTAGTTGGGTTTATATGGAGACCAAATGACCTAGCCCACTGACTAACAGCAATCAAGTCACGATTCATCGCAGTAATGGCTGTTCGAATTTCATTTAAAGTAAAATGACGATATAGCTGCAGATCGTCTGCATAGAGATGGAAGTTAGAGGAGATAATTCCAACAGCGGAATTGATGAAAATGGAGAAAAGTAAAGGAGATAGTACGCCGCCTTGGGGCACGCCAGCACTGAGGTGAAGCCATTCAGAGTACGACTCCTTATGGCATATCCGTTGCGAACGGCCCCGTAGATATGAATCGAACCAGGCCACAGTCTCCGAGGAGAAATTAAGGGATCTGAGAATTCCAAGGAGGACATCGAAATCCACGGAGTTGAAAGCACTACTGAAATCAAGTAGCACCAGAACCGTAAGAGACTTATTTTCCATGGCCCAACGGATATCGTCGGTGACCTTGAGTAGAGCTGTTACGGTACTGTGACCAGGCCGAAAACCAGATTGGAAGGGACTGAGAAGATTATTCCGTGTTAGGTAACTAGATAGTTGACGATGAACTAAGTGCTCCAGGACTTTTGATAAGAAAGGAAGAATGGATATGGGGCGGAACTGAGACAAAAGTGTAGGATTTGATGTCTTTGGTAATGGTATAATTTGTGCTTGCTTCCAGGCACTAGGGAAGCAACCTGACTGTAGTGAGAAATTAAATATATGAGTGAGGATAGGGATTAAGGTTGGAAGTATAGGAGTAAACATCTTAGAGCACAACTGATCGTTACCAACAGCAGAAGAAGTAATAGATTTGAGAGACTTATTGACTTCGTCCTCGTTTACCTCAATGAGAATAAACGGAGAGCACGGTGGTATTGGCACAAGTGAGAGATCCAGTAAGGTTCTGGATTTAACAAGGGGGTCAAGTGTCACAGGTGGAAGTGAGAAGTGCTTGTTAAGGGCACGTAAGTCAATATCGTTGCAGTCAATAGCAGGGGATTTGCCAATACCATTATTCTTAAGAAATTTCCAGACTTTGGAGGAGTTATGGGTATCAAGAGATTGATGGAAGTAGCGACGCTTAGCATCACGACACAGACGAGTGCAGCGATTACGTAACTTTTTGAAGCGAGTGTAATTAATGTCCGTCGGACTGCGCTTATACCTGCGTTTGGCTTTGCGGCTGTAATCTACGGACAAGGTATACGTTTTAATTTAATTCGGCGTTTAGGCGCGTGCCGATCGTAGACAGTAGTTAGCAAGTCAGTAAAGTGAGCAACTTTTTCATCAATAGTTTCACTGTTTACGACAGGCGCCCAACTAATGTTTCCAGCGTCCCGCTTCAATGCCTCCAGATCCATGCACTTGAAATTTCGGAGTAAAGCTATTTTTGGTTTACGCCTAGGCGGGCGGAGAGAAAACGATAAAAATATTAAGTCATGGTAGGAAAAGCTGGCAGTGAGTTGACCGTGAGAGGCAACAAGATATTGTTTAAATTTATCTTTTTGCGTTGAGGGTCTAGCGAGTATGACTTTGTGGAATGAAAATAAATTATAAGAATATATAAGTAAGTGCGTTTCAACCAAAAAAGGTTCATACCAACCTTTCTCGAAGCATGATAAGCCTCATTGCAGATGATAAACAATAGAGTCATGCAGTATCCTACAATTACGAATAAACCCATCTCCTTATAGCTTAGACCATGTTCCAAGATCTCAGACAGAGCACCGTATAAAGAGATGGTAGTTGTGAAGAAAATAACCATGCAATAAATGCCATACATGTTGGAGTAGGCACGACCTGGAAATAAATGTTATTGTAATATCACTCTTATTTAACGTAATGCAGCGTCTGTTTCCTCGAAATATTAGACTGATCTAGGTGAGGAGGTTCGTTTCCTAGTGATTTTTTTATAATATAAGAAAGAAAGTATTTATAATATAAAGATTTATGTGCCATTCTGCCGTCGTAATTAAAAAGGGCATAACTAACATTCAGTAAATATTGAGAAAATAGAGTTTGAATATTTTTTAGTTTTTATTGAAAAAAACACCCATAAACTATGTTTTCCGAAATTTTGCGAATGGCAATACTTGCATTTATATAGTACATATAAGACCATAGTATATTTTTTATTTTATTTTAATGCATAAAATAGATAATTAGCTTATTTTTTTTCATCTTAACATAAAAATTAAGTTATACATTATAATATTACGTTTAAAAGGCACAAACAACAAATTGTGCCTTTTTAATGTAAAATTTTGAGGATTTTTTTATAATGTTACATAGAAAAGGCACATATATTCAATTGTGCCTTTTCACTGTATTATTATTCGTATAGATTTATACACTAAAATATTAGAAACTTGTTGTGCCTCGCGGTTTTACCTGCTTAGTTCCCGTTCCCGTGGAAATTTCGGAATAAAAACTAGCCTATGAACTTGCTCAAGCTTTACACTACACAGATAGACTAGAGCCTGAGGTTCATTAAAAATTCATTAGAATCTGGTCAGTCAATATTAAGTAGGGAAGTAGAGGTAACTTCTTAATAAATAAAATAAAGTAGTTACAAGAAAATCAGACGTTTATTTCAAAAAGTTAACAAAATAAATATCATATTATTAAAGTAGGAACCTTCAATCATAATTAGAAACTATAATAATTAACTAAGTTATGAACATTTTAATCAAAATCTCGAATTAAAATTGAGCTACAAAATTGCCCACCCCGACTATAATTTTTATTACTAGAAATGCGTCTTAGCACAAAATTATTTTCCATAAAAAATCAAGTAAGACAACCAAATCAAGTAAGAAATATAAACAATATTTATCAAAATAAAGAAAATGAACCTAGTTTTCAGAAACATTAATAATTATTATAACACATGTAGTACAGCAACAATCCATCTTCACACAACCGGGCCAACTTTTAACATTTACAAGGGGGTCAAACAGGAAGATCCTCTGTCTCCAAAGCTTTTCACTAGCACCCCTTAGGAGGTCTTCCTCAAGCTGGCTGACAGATGGGCAAACAAAGGAATCGATATCGGAGGGCGAAGACTGACGAACCTGCGCTTTGCTGATGACATTGTGCTGTTCTCAACATCACCAGCAGAACTCGGCACAATGCTCGCGATCTTAAACTCGCCAGCCTTGGGGTTGGCCTAGAGATGAACATGTCAAAGACCAAAGTTATGTCTAATAGCACCAAGAGACCAATTAAAGTCGATGGCGTGGAAATAGCGCATGCCCAAGAATACTTATACCTGGGCCAAATAGTCTCTTTTCAGGCAAGACAAGACAAGGAAGTTGAAAGACGAGTTGAAAATGCCTGGAGGAGCTATTGGTCCTTAAAAACCTTCATGAAAGGGTGCCTACCTATGAAACATAAAAGGAAATTAATGGACATGTGCATCCTCCCCATTCTTACTTACGGTGCCCAAACTTGGTCTTCGACAGAAAGTCAAAAGGTCAAACTCAAGGTTTGCCAAACAGCAATGGAGCGTAGTATTCTGGGAGTTAAATTGACCGACCGGATCCGAAACAGTATACTGCACTCCAAAACTAAGATCGCCGACGTCGCCCAGAAAGCTGCCTAACTTAAGTGGGGCAGGCCATATTAGCCGCATGCCAGACCAGAACTGGGTTTAATAACAACTAAGTGGCATCCCACTTCCAGGCGACGACGAGGACGCCCAAGTCGTCGGTGGCGGGACAATTTGGATAAATTTCAACCAGACTGGTCCACAGTCGCGTGCAACCAACTGGCATGGAAGAAGAGGGGGGAGGCCTTTGCTCAATTTTGGGACAGTTCGGGCTAAAATAATAAAATAACAAATAGTCTATCAACTACTATGTAGTTTTATCACAATCATAAACTAGAATCAACTTCTTATTACTAGTAATGGCACTATGTATCAAATTTCTTTGAAAAAAAGTATCTTCTAAAATATTTTAACAAAATTAAAAAAACTATCTCTGGTAAAACAAAAATACTAAATTTTAAATGATGCGTGGACTCGTCGTGACACGTTAGGCACAACTGGCGTAATCTCTCGTGTATCTCGCTCACCGCACTTCATCCCTCTTTAGAAATGTTAAATAGTAAAGGCATAACCGCCAGTGTGCCTATTTTTATGTATAAAATTTAAAGCGTAGGGTAAATAGAAAAGACACAACTGCCAGTTGTGACTTTGCTTCTAGATTTCTTGCTAAGGTGTCGGTATACAAAAAATTGCACAATTGCCACATAAGCCCTTCATATTTGGCATGCGCCAATTATGTCTTTTCTATTAAATATTTTAAAAACATAAATGTGAAGTAGAAGACATATATCACGTTGTGACCTTTTTCTATACAAAATCTTAATAAATGGTGCAGTTGTGCCCTTTAAGCTTAAGCTATCTTTGTTTGTTTTATTGCTAGAAATACACAAAAAATTGAGCAGATAGGCCTTTTTTTCCTGATTCCGAATATGTGTATAACTCAATTTCGATAAAAATGTTAGTTGTGCCCTTTTTTGTCAACACGGCAGCATTGTCTTTAATTAGACCGAAATTCTTGTCTAAACTCATCCAACAAAACTACCTCAACTGGAAATCAAGTTTAGGATCTGATGCTTAGCGTTTAATATACAAATTACTGCTTATATTTTTAAAACCTACATTTAAAAATTCGTTGCCATAGTTCAATTTTAGAAATAAAAAAGAAAAAATGCTACAACACATGTTGCGACGTGACTAGAACTAAAAACATACATTGAATTAGTTTCTGTTGTACATATATTTTATGTGACGTTGAAATTATTTATGCTTGTCCAAAATATGCTATATTTTTTTAATAAAGTGCTGACCCAAGTTAGGTCTGAGGTCT
Organism: Craniophora ligustri; assembly: GCA_905163465.1. NCBI lineage: Eukaryota > Metazoa > Arthropoda > Insecta > Lepidoptera > Noctuidae > Craniophora > Craniophora ligustri. Next base: position 4,425,469 of record LR990963.1, read on the forward strand.
TTAGATCGATCCCAAGTTGGCATGAAGAAACATTATGTTCAATTAGATTTAAAAAAATAGTTTTCATGTTCCTTTTTAATTCATTCTTTCCAAAATCTCTAAGCCTTTAGGTAGGTATAATATCTAAACACCTTTTAACATTAATTACAAAATTATTCTTAAAGTCTTCAATTTCAATTTATATCTACACAATAAATACAAAACAGTTTTCTTAATATCGTTAGCACAAACTAACATAGAGGAATCAAACAATTGTATTACGACATAAAATGTTTGTACATTGAATATAAATAGCTATCTCTATTTAAATGTGTGAATTCAGCCATCACGCCGGCATGCTCGTTAAAACAAAGGGAGCAATTCGTGTCAACGGGAAAACGCTCAGCGTTTCACTAAACTTGTAGCTAAATGGTGATATTTATTTTATGAAAGCTACTGATGCAAAAATCACGTAGCAATAATGCTCCACCGGTTCTGTGTCGATATAATGGTATCTGAATAAGTCGAGTGTGAAACTGTTTGGAAATATTTGTTTGTAATCAATTCACGTATTATGAAAAACGGTAATATGCTTTGAGTCGGGAGGATTAGTAGGTACATATTAGTACAGAGAAATTGTAAAGATAATTGAGAACGTTGCGCATGTGCTGGACTTAAAAAGATAACTGTTTCAGTAGTGGTAAAGTAAAAGTTATTACTTTTTTTTCACAGCATTTTTTTGGAACTCAAAAGGAGTCTTTAATAATGTTTTTTTTATGTAAAATAAATTTTATATTTACATTTAATTTGTAGAATGTTAAGAAAAGTAAACTTTGATGAAAAGCTGCTGTACTGATTTTAGAAAATATTTTCTGTGTGTGTGTGGTAGGTACCAACCCTCCATATTATTAAATATGCAGGGTTGATACCTACCTACCTAAGTTACTATGAATTTTCTGTAGCTAAACTATTTCTAGCGAAAACTCATTAGTCAAACTTTTAAGCTGACAAGTTTAAAGTACGTACCCAACTGTTGCATCATATGTGAGAGGTCAACCCACAGATGGCGGTACTGCGCCACTTTGAGGGCCGGGTGTTCCGCCTCTAACGCCTTGTGGAGATTCATGGCCAAGCCTCTGGATGCTGTGCCAAACGCATTGCAGTTTATATACCTAGGGGAGAAAATGACGTTAAAAACTTTTTTTTCGAACGGTCGAATAGGTTTGTCCAAGGAGTTTATAAGGAGGTCATTTATAAATTTAACTATATATTTATATTTTTACTTATAGCAGGATACATTTTAACGTAGCTACTTTTCGGATCCTTTACAGTATTCACAGTCAAATGGCGGACCCCGCATGGTCATTGATTCGTCGGGATTAAAATAATACATATATAGCATACCGCGACAAAATCCATAAAAAGTGCTTTTATTACAATCTCGAATATTCGCGTAAGAGTTAAAAATCAGTACGTATAGAAGTGATTTAATTAAATACATACCATAGTGAACAAAATCCATCCAGCATGGCAATGATATGGTAGTAAGCGAACGAGTGCCACAGCTCAAAGTCATCCTGTAGGTAGTGTTGGGAGAGGATGACAGCAAAACTGAGCCCCCACGAGAACACACACAGACCCCAAGTCAGAGAATACAGGTTTGGGAATACTATTGGAGTGCCTGTGATCTTTAGGTATTTTAGCTGTAATATAACACGCGTTTTAAAATGTACGAACATAAATACAGTATAATTACTTTTAACGTACTTATTTCTGATTAATTAATCCAGAATATGAAAACTAAAATAAAAGGAAAGAAAAAAAATTTTGTCCCGGAAATCATCCCTTAATATTAAAAAAGGGGGTAGAAATTTGTATGCTGAATCGATAATTTCTTAAAAAAGAGGGTTTTAATAAATAAGCAGATTGATGAAAAAGCAGGTATGATAAAAATTATAATTCTACGCAGACAAATTCACGGCAAAAGCGTGTAAGTTATAAAAATCATCTCACATTAGAATTAATATGTATTTTTTCTGCTTTCAAACATTCCATGTCATGTTGCTTCTACTATTACCTAATTAATGATTGGATCCATTTATTCAGATCCAGTTTGATGAATTAACCTACGTAATAATGCAAGCCATAAGAATATATTTTTTATACAGATAAAACTTTTTATGCAAATAAAGAAAGCAAAATAATATGTTAAACAACAATTTACTTCTTACAAATATAAAAATAATATTAGTAAAGCTTCCCGGCAAAACAGCTGACTTGAATAATTCAAAAATAGAATTTATATTAAAAACGTTCTTTGTCGCGTTTTTTTTTAATTTCCATTTTTCGCTACACACAGCTACGCAGTATTTAATATTTTTTGTGAACAAATTGTTGGCTAAAAAAATAAACTGTGTACATAATATTTAATATTAGCACGGTGTCATAATTATTTTCTGAAATGTTTCCTTTGGAGCAAAGAACAAAGACAATTGGTTTACAGCCTTCACAACGTTCGATTTTCAAAATAATGCCCACCCATTGATATGTGTCATGTTCTCTTCTCGTTATTTTCTTATCCAATCCAAAAAAACTAAATAGTTTTTTTATAATAAACTCAAAATATTGGTGTCCTACTCGTGGATCAAACACACTTCAGTTTCGACCTATAATCAATTGATGTATGCACTAGTCAACAAACATTATTTTCTCAGTTTGAGTTACCGTCCAACGAAAATATACCCTATATATTTGTTAATTAAATTTAAAATACAATAAAAATAACTAAAACCACATTCAAACGGCAAAAACTAAAAATAATTTATTGCGGTTCAAACTACCGTACGTCGTTTACAATTCATTATTCATCCAGTGGTTTTCCGCACTAGTTAGGTTTTAGGTCATATTTAATGATTGGGTAAACCATACACGAACTTTGAAGTATTTAGTAGTTTAGAAAGTTTTATTCGATTCCAATAATAAATAAATATTCATGGACATTATGACAGCGCCGTCTAGTTCCAATACATAATAATGATAATAATAATACATCAACTATTCGTAAAAATAAGCTTAAAAAAATATTCTTTAGTACCTTATAAATTCTTTATTAAATGTTTTGATAATAAGGACTGCTGAATTCGAATTTGGAACAATATTTTTTTATTAATGTTGTTTTTATTAGCCCAGTTATATGGAATTTGATAATTAAATATAGGTATATAGATAATATAAATAAACATACATATATCAGTGTCTTATTCTGTCTCCTAATATTCTAGAAAATGAAGTTATAATAAAAATGATTCATTGAAAAATGCACACAAAAACACATTTTAATTAACCGTTAATATAAAGATGTGATATGTACTTCGAATTTAATTTGTGAAATGATTCTACACTCTTTTATTCTTCTTTAAGGTGAAGTTACACATACTTTGTATTCTTCGGAGGAATACTTATATAGAATATAAAAAAAATGTTGTAGTAAATTACACACTCCTTAAAAGTTTGTCACTTTCTTCTCTTGGTCAATAACGTCTTATTGTGACATGTTTGTAGGTACTCAAAATAATGTATGCAATGTTAAGTACATTACAAAACTAATACTACTTTAACTTCTTCACCTGATAATGCGTCCACATATTTTTGAATATGGCAACTTGCGGTCCGTGGCGCCATGATGCGATTGGCAAAAGAAAATGCGGGATCAAAATGCTTAGAAATATAATATTGTAGATAACTTCGTCGAATCGCTTATTAGCACTGCTTTGAAAATTTGTTAAACGCTCTCGTCCCACTGAAAACAGAGAATTCACTTATACATAATTGTTTCCTGTCTTTACAAAAGTTTTACAAAGTTAAGTTACAATTAGGGGCAATTAAGAGTAATTGTTATATAGCCGAGTTCTGTATTTTACCAAACTTCTTTTTGTTAATATTTTAAATGTATTCAATATTATTTGCGTTTAATAAGATTTATCACATGCTCAAACTGTGAAGGAAAATATCATGAGAAAACCTGCGTGCTTGAGAGATGTTCTCGATTGCATGTGAAGTCTGCCAACCCGCAGTAGGCTAGCGTGGTGGACTATAGCCTAATCCTTCTCAAATGAGAGGAGACCCGTGCCCGGCAGAAGGACGTTAAAAGGTTGAGGATGATGATTCTGTCATAGTGGACTGTGTATTTATCACTTATTCAAAGGGTGAAGACAAATATCGTTAGGAATCCTGTGGCTTGATTGGTTTTTTCGATGGCGTGTGAAGTCTGCTGACTCTCACTAGGAGACCCGTGACCAGTAATAATAAATGGCTTGATGATGGCAACTGGGTGGGTCCATTTTTCAGTAAAATTTACAGAAATAAAAGCTTTATATACTCAGGGTATTAAAGCTAAATTCCTATATCATTTTCCATTTATTTCACTCACCTCTCACTACTATGATGCTTTCCAAGCTCCACACTAAGTATGCCCACAGTGTAGCCTTTGATATCCAATTATAAGTTGTTCGCTTAGTTGTTTGAGCATCTATGATGAAATTAATATTTATCTATAATATAGCTATGTAAGCGTCTATCGTTCCTAAGTTCCTGGTTATACAAAATCAGTACGTACGAGTAACTGATTTTGTAAAAACCTTTGTTTAACAAAATTCGAGTCATATGTTTATGCAGATAGCAACTATATGTACTATACTATAACATAATTATGTAAGTACAGTAGGTACATATTTAAAAAAAGAAAAAAAAAAGAAAACAAGAATACTTCATAAATCTACTGCGCTATTACTATACTTGATGCAATCCCTAGCTCGAGCAGATTGGGATTTTCCTTAAATATGTTTTTTTTTGTAGCAGCTTGTTATTTGGATTTATGCCTGGGAAATAACAATAGCATGGTCTGCCTGCCACCACCCTCCATCATTACACGGGACCTAAAAAATACCGTCCATATTTGGGGACATCAATTCACCTCTCTCCAACCCATTACGAATACAAGACTGAAGGTATTTTATAAATGTAATTATTACTTTTAGGTACTCTCATGATAGGCATCACTCCCATTATTTGGAAAAGTACGAGTAAACTCTTTGTAGTTAAATAAAAACTGTCGTGAGCGTCTAGGAGGGCCCCATCCTTATCAGTTATCTCCGGTCCGTAAAGGTCTTCCGCGTTGTATTCTAAAAAAGGAAAAAAGTACATAAAAAGATTCATTACGATGATTAAGATGCGGAACATCACTTATCTCAGGGATGAAAAATTACTACGAAAGGGTTTCCTTTTCAAAGATTAGATAGAATTTTGTACACTTAATTTTTATGACTTAAAATTAAACGGAACGTTGAAATTTTTGGTACAAGCAGGCTGTAGCATAGAGTTGTTTGCTAAACATCATCTAAAGTACTATTTTATTTATACTTTCATGGATATTAGACATTGAAGTGTATCTAATACGGTAGTAATGCAGTTAATTTAATTGCTATGTTAGGAGTTTCTGTACGCGATCGAATCAGAAACGAAGAAACAGCATTAATGATCACGGGCAAACTACTTGTAACTTGTAATTTAATGTCCAATATTCGTGTTATTTGACCTAATTATGCCAGATTTATTTCAAGATAATCATTGTTTACATACCTTTAACCCCATCCTTTTCGTCAATCCTCTGAAACATCTCTCTCTTTCTCGTTTCATTGTTATTCACAGGATTGGAATTGTAAACCCGAAACCCAGAATTTTCTTTGTTCATGGCTGAGCTTTTGTTTCTAAATATAGAAACGGCTATAGGGAGGCCGTTCGTCCGCACAGAATGAGCCACGTAAAAGCTTTGGCTACAGAATAGGCAATAATCAATCATAACCCAACCGTCTCAGCTTACTTGGTTATGCGCGTTTGTCAATAAACGGGGGTGGAGTCGACTTGTATAGTTTTTTTCTTGTTGGGCCTTTTGCGTTAAACATTTTGTCTATTCTATGCGGTAGTTAAATCATATTGTTTAGATAGATAGAGTATTATTTATTGCACATACACCAAAAAGACAATATGGAATGTACAGAAAGTATAACGTATTGTTTACAATGTTTTTAAATATTTTTTTCAAAACCACTGTATTTATTAGACTATGACGAGTTTTAGCATGTAATAAATAGTTATAAATTAGGGTATGCGTTACCATAATATCTATATTAATATTATAAAGGCCACAGATTTGATGCCTCTTTGATCTAGTGGTCGTACAGTGCGACTGCCGTGCAAGAGGTTTTGGGTTCGATTCCCAGGTCGAGCAAAGTGTTATTGGGTTTTCTATGAAATTCCCAGTAGCAGCTCGAAATTTGGATTGGTGCCCAGCTAATGGCAATAGGCTCGCCCCCTATTACATGGGACCTAAAACATACCGGCGAAACGTGGGCGTACATTAGTACACCTCTGCTTAACCTTTCGGGGATGACAAGCGAGATGGTATGTTAAGATTTGTATATTTATAACGAAAAAAACTCAAAAACTACTGGACCAATTTCGACAATTATTTTACATTTTTCTGAGTAGTATAGGCAATATTTACCTATTATTATTAGACAAAAATATATATCTCGATGTATGTAAACAGGTAATACGTGCGAAGTCGGGGTGGGCCGCCAGTAGTAGGTATAACTATAAAATATAACTCAAAATTTCATTCCTGTTTGTGAGAGAGATAAGTAACTCACTGAACCAGCGCTGAGTTGAGGCTTGCTTTAACACTGCATCATGCTGAGTGAGAACCTATTTGTCACATCTGCCACGTGCTACTTAGCATTTATTCCATTTTTATTTCTTTTTTTAAATGTATGCATTAGTAGGTTTTGCCCGCGACTTCGTTTTATTTCCACTCCCCTTTTTCAAGGAATGATTTCTGGGATGAAAACTATCCTATGTCCTTCTTCGAGACTCAAACTATTTCCATACCAAATTTCGTCTTCTTGCAAACTCTAATTCTTAAATAGCAAAAAGACTGTTACGTACTCCACGCCATTCTATATTCCTCCGACACCTCTTGACGCCGTATACCGATGACGCCGCAGCGTCGCTTCACGGCCATTAATTCATATTTCAGTCTAATGGCGACTTTCAAAAACACTTAACGAGCCCTTAAGTGAGATGTAAGCAAGACCTTGTACCCAAGCGTTTAATATTCAATATCGAATTAAGGACTTCGGTTAACCGCGTCGATGTGAAGTTTTTTGTATGCTGTAACGACTTTGGCTTTATAAGATTTTGTTGTAACAAGACTTTTATCAAAATATTATGATAAGTATGTATTATGTAGCATATCATCAACCCTATTACTAACCCACGGATCTCCTCTGAATAGGAAGGAACTAGGCTATAGTCAACTAGGTTGGCCTAGTGCGGACTTCAGCAGACTTCACACGCTTACGAGAAAATCTTTCAGGTATACATGTTTCCTAACAATGTATTGTATAGACAAACCCCAGCATTACATCAGATTTGATAAACCACAAGTCCTCGCAAAAGAAAACCGATTTCTACCCAGGATGATTCGTGAGGCTATTGAAATTAAAAAACACCCAAATTTCAATAGAGAAGATGGCTGGGTATTACTACCTGCTTGGAACCCTATCATAGATTCTATTAAATCTAAATCCAAGAACAAAACTGCACGACCGAAGGATACGGTGAGCTCGTTCTGTGTAAATCGGATTGTCAATAATAATTAAAAATGTAGGGTAGCTGTTAGTAATTATGACTTCAAGACGACCAACACCTCAGTCTGCCCGTGACCATGGATGCTGTAAAGGATCCGAAACGTCGGGTTAAAATAATATCAAATATACCGCGATAAAATCCGTAAAAAGTAGTTTTATTTCTATGTATTCCTGTTTGGGCCAGTGATAAATACGCACATAATGTCGAAAAATCAGTGGTGGGCTTGGAATCGAACTTGAGATCTTTAACTTCACAGTAAATTGATAACACCACCAAACTATCATGGCAGTTATATTAAATAAATGGTGATATATACAGATATTAAAATACAAATTTCAAATCTTCATTAACCTAACTTGCTTGTGGTATGAATAACTAAAACGATTTCAATATTTCTGCCACCATTAATATAAATATACAAAAACAATTCATTTACTCATTTTATTTCATGTGTGTTTTACTAACATAATTTATAAGTGTTCTGTAACTAACCCTACCTACCTATAGTATATTGTCTATATTGGACCAATTTATTAATCCACAGAGCTCTCTATATTATGGTTGAGCTACTTAACTGTGACCAGACCAAAGTGGCAACGGACAAGTCACCAGAAATGGTTATTGTGCTTTCTTGAAAAGACTATTCTTAGACATTTCTTTGATGGTGACATTCGCACTCTCAAATGAAAGAAAACGCATGTTCAACAGTGGGACAGTAAATAAAATGATGATGTCTGTACTTTAAAAGACACCTTGATTCTTTGAATTTTTTTTAGATGTTTCTTCTCAAAGGTCAGTTAAGAAATATCCATGGCATCATGTTACTAGTACATTAACTGTTAATGTAGCCTTTAAAAAGATCCACGTAAATAGATTTAAGTAAATAAATAAAATGTCATCAGAAATCATCATTTCATAATAATTAAAAACTTTAAAAACTGCTACGATCGAGCGAACATGTACCTTTAAAATGCAATTCTTCCACGTCGCACCGGATCATTAATATAACGATACGAACAACGACGTATTTACGAAGAATACAAGGAATCAAAAGGCTTAAAAATATAATTAAGGCATACTGTGACGTCGGAGTTAATATTAATTAAGCGATCCATATGAAAAATACGCTTCGCTTTGTATTAAAAAACACGAAAATCAGTTCGTATTTTGACTTAATTGGCAGTTGTCGAGTATTTTTCAGAAGACATTAATGACATGGTTTCACTTTTGGATTAGTATTAATAAACCAGCTATATAATTAGTCTGTTGACTCCAAGTATGGCTGACTGACGTCAAGTCAAGGGTTCGATTGAAAATTTATTTGAAGGTCGACCAAAGTGTTTTGATTCTCAGTACATCAACAACCCAGTATTGTACCACTGCTGGGCACAGGTCTCTTCTCATTTGAGAGGGATTAGGCTATAGTCCACCATGATAGCGAACTGTGGGTTGCAAACTTCACATGCCATCGAGAAAATCTCTGAAGCATACAGGTCTCCTCACGATGTTTTCTTTCACCGTTTAAGCATGTGATAAATATGCACCTAACTTCCGAAAAGTCAGTTCTCAGTCCTGGATTTTGAATTCGAGACCTTTGACATGTCAGTCCACTGGTCACACCACTAGGCTTACACAGCTCTATGTAGATAGATTTTCAGTAACGGCTCAGATTTTATATAAGTAGCCGATAGAATACAATCACTCCCTATGGTATACATAGTTGTGAATTATGGACGTACAGTCGAACAAGCTAATTGGTATACATGCAACTACAGGCTGTGTGGATGTAAACCAATTAGCTTTTTCGACTGTACTTATCTAGCTAATAATTTTTGTTATGTGCTTGTATTAAAGCTATTACCAATATCAATAAACCGAATTGATTCGGGAAATTAATGAAACTAAAACGGTCCTGAAATAAGATTGTTTCGAATTTAAAATCCGTTGTTTATTTGACAACAGCTATTATTATACAATTAGAACCCTGACTATTGTTTCTCGCTTTAATCTTATTTAATTAATGATTCACACAGAACATTAAATGAACATCTAAAGGAAATGACGAATGTAAAAACAGCTTCTATTTACCCTAAATAGGGCTTAAATTGCTAAAAACCAACACCTAATACCTACACTTAATTTGCTATGAATTAACCCATATACGAGGCCGAATTTAGATTTCTGAGCTTGTCTACTTTACTAATAAAACTAAACTAAAACACACATCATAGAGGTAAAGGCGCAATGGATTCGAACTCACCGTCTATGGCTCATATCTCAGTTTCTGATTGCACTTACTCATATCTTTGCGCGTAGTCACATCACTAGGCTACCATTTTGTATACATATTACAGGCACAAATCAAAACTAAAATTATATTAGAAAAAAACAGATTCACTCTAGATATTGATTTCTTACAGTTACGCGAATATTAGACATTGAAATAAAACTATTTTTTACGGATTTTATCGCGGTATATTGATATTATTTTCGGTTCCTTTACAGCATCCATGGTCACGGGCCAATTGAAGTGGTGGTCGTCTTGAAGTTATAATTACTAACAGCTACCTTACATTTTTAATTATTATTGACAACCTGTAAAGGATTCGAAACGTCGGGATGAAATATTATCAATATACCGCGATAAAATCCGTTTATTTCAATGATTTACTCTAGATTTAAAAACATCATATTTTTACCTAGAAAAACCCGATTATAAACTCGATAACTTGCTTTCACGTAGTAGGGGTCCGCCGTAGGGTATCGTACAGACGACGTAGCTGTAACAACTTGCATCTGTATACGTCGTGCCCCCTGTTCCGTCCTTATCTCGTCGCTTTGTCATAGTGTACAAGACTCCTCAACACCGAGCGCTTGTTCCGGTGCATAATATATTCTGTTATGTCGGAATAAAAATATGGAAATTGGTGGCATTCATTAGGCTGAAGTATTCGCTTAATAAATAGTTAGTTAGCCTTATGATTTTTTACACCTAGATATCATTACCCCTCAAGTATCCTCGAAGGTTAGGCAAAGGTGTTTTCATTATACCACCTTTTACAAAAGTGATTCACCTACCGATCTACTTTAGTAGATCGTCGGTAGAGTCGTGCCGCTCAGTATTTTTTCTTACGAAGCTTTTTATCGTCCCATGACTGGGCTAGGGTCTTCTCTTCAGTTGAAAGGATTTACAATCTACCTGCAACTTGATAGTCTTTACATAGGAGTGGAAACGATACCAACAACAGGACCTTGTGTTTAGCAGTCACATGATGTGGTTAAAAATAACGAACGCCTATTTTAATATAGGCTCTGGTTACATAAGCTCGATTTCTTATTTAGTCGAAATAGTAATAGATATTTAATGAAATGATAAGAACTATGGATATTTAAATAATGTGAATAAAGTTATAAAAAAATATACTATAATATACCTAAGCAAAATTACTGTCAGTTCTCTTTCGAAAAAAGTGTCATTACGTCTCAGAGAGTATAATTCCTAATTTCCGAAACATCTAAAGGCACAAATCAAATTAAATTCACGCTACAATACAAAGCCATGAAATTTATTTAAGTAGGTATATAAATTTTTGGGAATTACCTAAATGCCTCTCAAACTTTTTAACGTGATTTATGAAGGACCTTGGAAGTTTCACAAATTTATTCATGATCAATTTCTGCTTCAGAAATTTGGGATCTAAGTAAGCGACATCATTTCCAATGACGTTGAATGGTCGTTTGTTATGAAATAAAGCTCATTATTGCCTTAACATGATTTGGTATATCACAATTAAGACCACCATACTTTGTTTTATAATCTGAATACAAACTTATTGCGTAAGACAAACTAGTGTTTTCATCTTTAGGGGTGTGATGGAGTTGGAGAGCGTCAGATAAAAATAAATAGCAACTATTATACATCTACTTGGAGTAAAGTTAAGTTCCAAATTTGTTTACATGCACTTTATTATCATCGCTTAGTTAAAAGATAAAAGGCACTGCACGAGTAAAGGTTTTTGTATGAATGTAAAACGTTGCTCTATACAAAGATTTTCTCATGTATTGTCGGTGATTTTACAAATCATACACAAACGCCAAACCCTTGAACAACTACCCATAGGTAGGTACGTACATAAATATTTGTATGGTACGAGAATCGAAATCTAACTCGCTGTACAATACACAGCACAAAACACACCGACAAACAGTCATGTTTTCTCCGCAGTTACATCGTATAAATTCTTTTTCCTCATTTAAATCCATCGCGCATAACGAATAAAAAGCGTGCTGTTGTAAAAGCGAATACAAAATGTATATTGTGGGCATACGCTACGGGATAAAAGTTGTTAGAATAAGGCTTTGGAAGTCTTGGGCTGTACATCCAATGTTTTTACGAACGCGACGTGTGGGCTTGTAATGCGAAGGGTAGTTTTTCACTATCGCTTCTGCATTTACGGCTGTTGGACTTATGGGTTTTATCATACATACACTCACCTGTATTCCTGAAGAAGTAGGTAGAAAGGAGGTGTAGTTTAAGTCAATATGTTTTAGGTTCCATATAGGAGACCTATTGTCCATGCCTGTTAATGTTATCTGGACACAAATATAAAGTTCGAGATGCAAATAAGCGGTTTCTAACTGAAAAACTTAATACCATTTTAAAGGTGCGGTATATGCCGTTTGATAACATTTCAGTAGTATAAATGGGTTCCCTAATGGGTAGGTGCTTATTAGGTACCTATGTAAAAATGTATCATTTGCAATTTGGGTACCTATCTCTTTTTCTTTCCTATATTTTTTCATTAGACAATACGTGATGACATGATTGATTAGCTACCATTTGAGAATTATTAGCTACCACTCACTAGTTAGCCTATTATGTACGCTTCTCAAAAAAATATCCGACGCATAAATACATAGAAATGATTTGGCATCAATAAATGACCTGAATGAAATGATGAATTTATGAACTAAATACAAACATAATAGATATTTAAAACACCTTATTCAGACATCGAAACGAATTATGTAACACTAAGTTTATATAGAAATTACAATAAAATGGCTTAAGTTACGTTATACATCCAACTTACAATGCCTCCTTTAAAACTCACAAGTTCGGCTGAACAAACATTCGTCATAGCCACCCTCCCAGAAGGGAAGAATGCGTGCCTATTTATTTATTTACAGTTTATTACAAGTTAATTTTTCTTTATGGCTGTCTAAAAATTACTTCCCACTTATCATCATCTTCGTTTTATGACATTGTGTGAGAATTATGTGAGATTGTAGAGGACACATCATCACTCAATTTCTCCAAATTTAAAACACGAGTTAGCATCAGACAGGCTTAACTTGCTTATCCAAATCCTAGATGTATGGGATATAATACTTAATTCCCAGACAGTCACGTCTGGCTATAAAATAACCTAGGATCATAGCAAATAGAAGGTATTAGAGCCGACAGCCGGCTAGCCTATTGCCTACGTGGTCCATTTACTTCATCGATTTTCACAATTTATTGCAAACCCAAGTGCACTCCGGACGCCGATGGATTTAATTTATGTGCAGATTGGTTTATCAAGAGTATAAGACCAAGCAATTGACTGCCTTATAGGTCTAGTGATCGTTAGAGCGACTGCTGCGCTAGAGGTCTTGGATTAGATTCCCAGGTCGTCCAAAGTCTTATAAGGTTTATTTATGAAAATCTCAGTAGCAGCTCGGTGTTTGGATTTGTGTCATGGTGATGGCAATAGGCTCGCTCCCTATTACTTGGGACCTAAATCATACCGGTGAAATGTGGGCGTTGGTACATTAGTACACCTCTGCCCTACCCCTCCGGGGACGACAGTCGTGATAGTGTGTATTTTTTATTTTACTTTACAGTCTAGGTACAGCTATTTTTACCTACGACTATCGCATCTTCTATTATTTTAAATTAAGAAGTAGAAAAGAGTTGTTCTGATTTTCACTCATTGCATAACTCAATGATTTTTTTTATACCTACCTAGTCAGGTCATAAGTACTGTCACACAGTAAAAACTTTTCTTTTAGAATGCTGGCCATAAAAAAGTTTATTGAATTCGAATTTCGAATTGTTCATGAAAATAAAAATGTATGCTTTTTATAATTTTACTCATTTTTAAATATGGAGTGGACGCTTAAAAGAAGACCGTGTTGCAGTTATTGCGTTGCATCTTTGCGGTTACGCGCCAATTCAAATTTTTGACATACTGAAAAATTTGAATATAACCAAAAGATTCGTTTATCGTACCATCAAACGATACAATGAAGACTCTAGTGTAGATGACAGGTCAAGAAGTGGTCGCCCTCAGTCTGTTACGACTCCAGCAGTGATAAAAGCTGTGAAGGCGCGAATTCAAAGAACTCCCAAACAAAAGCCGAAACTGTAGGCCCTTCAGATGGGGTTAAGCAGAACCACGGTGAAAAGGGTGTTAAATGAAGACTTAGGGCTTCGGGCATATCGAAGAAAAACAGGACATCGTTTAAATGCTCATCTAATGGACCTGAGACTGAAGCGATGCCGCGCTTTGTTGAAGCGGAACGCGGGAAGAAAATTTCGGGAAATTCTTTTTTCGGATGAAAAAATTTTTACCGTAGAAGAGAGCTACAATAAACAAAATGATAAGGTGTACGCACACAGTAGTGAAGAAGCGAGCAACCGTATTCCGCGTGTCCAACGAGGTCATTTTCCATCCTCGCTCATGGTATGGTTGGGAGTTTCTTATTGGGGCTTAACAGAGGTACATTTTTGTGAGAAAGGTGTAAAAACGAATGCAGTTGTGTATAAAATACACAATACAGTACAAAATACAGTCCTGACGAACCTTGTGGAACCTGTTTCTCATACCATGTTCAATAACAGGCACTGGGTATTCCAACAAGATTCGGCGCCAGCTCATAGAGCGAAGAGCACACAAGACTGGCTGGCGGCGCGTGAAATTGACTTCATCCGGCACGAAGACTGGCCCTCCTCCAGTCCAGATTTGAGTCCGTTAGATTACAAGATATGGCAACACTTGGAGGAAAAGGCGTGCTCAAAGCCTCATCCCAATTTGGAGTCACTAAGACATACTTGATTAAGGCAGCCGCCGATATTGACATGGACCTCGTTCGTGCTGCAATAGACGACTGGCCGCGCAGATTGAAAGCCTGTATTCAAAATCACGGAGGCCATTTTGAATAAACTTTATTGTCATAAGAATCTATGTTTTGTTAAGTTAATTTTGGTCTATAAATGGTTACATAATGAATAAACTTGTTTCAATTATTTTATATTAAACATGTGACAGAATTTATGACCTGAGTGTGTATATGAATATCTCGCATATTAATAGTTCACAGTTAGGGTAAGTTCAAATCGAGACGTGATACGACGCAACACAGCGGAATTTAGTGTTTGAAACTCGATAGTTTTGATTCCCAACGTTTCAGATCATTCAGGTACGGCATCTATGTTCATACAGACAAGGTGGACGTACGGTACACAGAAATACTGTAAAGGATCTAAAATATCGTGTTTCAATAATAACAATACCTATACCGCGATAACATCTTTCAAAGACAGTTTTATTTCAATATTTTCCCTGTGTGAATCTACAGATTGATTATATGTTTAGATTATAACCTTTAGCCTTCTTAAAAACAATAAGAGTATCAAACTGGAAATTAAGCTTTTACCACTAAACAAACAGGTTTGATAGCAGCCGGCTAGAATTAAGCGGATCGATTAAGCTGATCTGGTAATGGATAAGTTCTGTTCTAGTCTCAGATTGTTGTAGAACTTGGTCGGGAGGCTTCCTCCTGATATTCAGTATAACTATTCGAGGCATTCTGACTTGTAACAATGCTTGATAAACATTCAGTTATAGTTCCTGTCTAAGTTCGTTTAAGTCTGTAATTAGTTACGAAAGAAAAGAACTGTGTACTATGTATTTAAGTCAAATAAGTATATTTCGTTTATATGTGTTTAGCTAACCTTATTACCTACTCCTTTCTCCTTATCTTATTACCTTAAGACAACATTTGTTAAGTCACTTTTATGTAGCAGAAGACTATTTGACCTCCAAGAAAAGTTTAAGAAGCAACGAATAATTACTGAAACAAATACACAAATCAATTAACTCTGCAGCCTATTTTGAATTAATGTGTAATCTAGTAATTTTTATTGTGTAAGTAACATTCATATTCATCATGTTATAAAACACCATTAAACACCATTCGGAACTATTTAAACTAAACTAAATATTTTAACTATATTTCTCTATATTACCTGCGCCAACATGCTTTCACACAATAACACATTCCGACGTCAAAAACTGTAATACGATAAGTCGAAATATGTTATTCACAAGGCCATACGTTTTCCGAGTCGTCGCCGTTCGCCAGATGTCGCGACAACTGGTACAGTGAGCCCCAAAATCTTTTATAGGTATAAAGGAATATATTTTATATTTTACTATTCCATTTTATGAAACGTTTCTGACTTCACTCAATCTAGATAGATAATATAATCATTTGATATTTTTTAAGGATTCGTTTATGATGATTATAAAATGATAAACAGTTACCGTAGTCAGTGGATGTTTGTAACACCAAAGATGTCACCCGAACGTTGCCGACCCTGTTAAAACCTTTTTACTCCATGGCATGGGTATAAACCTACCATCCATCGGCACAGGCTACGCGGCTAAGTGGTAAGGCGGTTATCATCCACCGGTTTCATGTTTCCATGCAGAAAAAAAAACCTCCCTAACAAAAAGTGCTAAACAACATTTCAAAATATATTTTGCCACTAGAGCCCGTCAATGACTGATTTAAGGATGAATCAAGCACGTTAGCAGCAATTAATTAAAGCACAATTTCGCTCAGTCACCGAAAACTTACCACTGAGATTTTAATCAGACATAATTATTATATATATTTAAAATATCGCGAGTCTTATTGTGTAAAACGTCATCTCTCTGGGCTAGTAGTCTTTGCTCAATTTACTCCACAAGGAACGCCCCAGGGTGCCGTCACCTGAAACTGACAACATTAAGTTCAGTGCAATTATGAATTACTATAATGTTGTATTCCGTTATTGTAGATTATAATGCGTTAAGGGTTGAAATATTATGATACGTATTTTGTTTGTGGGTATGTTGGCTTAAAGTATTTTATTATTTTATTTTGTCATTAATATCGTCAAAACAACTCCATTTAGAGCACAATGTGCACATAACGTTATTTTCACATTTAGTTGAAAAATGAAATGGTCGTGATAGTCGATTCTTTGAAATTCTGGAAGAGTACTCTAATAGTGAGGACTGGTTGTCTTGATGTTATAATTACTAAGGATAATTATGAGTAATTATAAAATCGACACACATGACCACCAGTAAACAGTTATTTCATTTGAATAAATACATTCAAATGAAACCACTTTTTACTGCGTAAGTGTAAGAAATCACCATACTATTATTACGTTAAATTTCCCAAGATCTGGCAAACAACAAGAGCCTTTTGCTTTATACGAGTTATATTAAATGTCCAAACGTCCGCATATCTTGCCGGCTAGTGTTGTGATACCGGACAACAAGTCAACAAATACTTGCCAAGTAAACTCGCTTACAAAGTGCATTGCAGTTACCCCCTCAAATAGATATCTGTTAATGTGATGCATTTTATGTATGTACAGTTAACATCAAAAGCGACTGATTGTATTGGCATTTTTCGTTGAGTTTATTTTCATACATAATATCAATACCATTACGCCTGTCATCCCCGAAAGGTTAGGCAGAGGTGTACTAATGTGCACCCATATTTTGCATGTATGTTTTAAGTCCCATGTAATAGAAGGCGAGCCTATTGCGATCAACCGGGCACGAATCCAAACTCCGACCTGTTACTAAGAATTTCATAGTAAAACCTAATAACACCTTGCTCGACCTAGGAATCGAACCCAAAACCTCTTGCTCAACAGGCGCACGTATAACCACTAGACAAACGTCTACACACGAAACGCCAGTATGCAGTTTATTTCCATCAATACCAATTTACATCTGTGCAGGAGTATTAGTCATTTATTTATAGGCTTTAGCTAACAGTCAGACGAGGACAATTATTATTATGCAAGCTTAATAAATTACTTAAGGTAAATAAATGCACAAAATATTCCGAAATTAAAGTAGGTGTTGTTACTACCGCAAACAATGATGTACAATTTACTATCATCATCAGCCTATAGCCGTCCACTGCTGAACGTAGGCCTCCCCCAAAGAGCGCCAACCATCCCGGTCTTGGGCAGCTCGCATCCATCCGCTGCCAGCCACCTTCTTCAAATCGTCGGTCCATCGTGTCGCAGGTCGTCCCACACTACGTTTGCCCAATCGCGGTCTCCACTCTAACACTTGTCTGCTCCATCGGCTGTCCGTCCGTCTGCAGACATGGCCGGCCCACTTCCACTTCAGCGTGCATATTCTACGAGCAATGTCGGTGACTTTAGTTCTTTGGCGAATGACTTCGTTGCGAATTCTATCCACCAAAGAAACCCCAAGCATTGCTCTCTCCATTGCACGCTGAGCAACCTGGAATTTGTGGACCAGTCCTTTGGTCAGTGTCCACGTTTCGGCTCCGTAGGTCATCACGGGTAGGACGCACTGGTTATAGACCCTGGTCTTTAAAGATTGTGGGATCGACGATTTAAAGATATCACGTAGCCTCCCGAATGCCGCCCAGCCCAAGCGTATTCTTCTGGCCGCCTCCTTCTCGAAGTTGTGTCGCCCCAGTTGAATAGTTTGGCCAAGATATATGTACTCCTGCACAACCTCGAGGTAAGCGCCATTCACGTATACAGGTCTCTGGATGACATGCTCATTATACATGACTTTGGTTTTATCCAAGTTCATCCCGAGACCCACCCGCCTTGAAGAATCACCAAGGCTGTTTAGCATCACCTCCAGCTCCTGCAGAGATTCTGCCAAAATGACAATGTCGTCCGCAAAACGGAGGTGCGAAATGTACTGGCCGTTAATATTTATGCCGCGTCCGTTTCAGTCAAGCGTCTTGAAAACGTCCTCCAACGCGTTTGTAAACAGTTTCGGAGAGATTACGTCTCCCTGTCTTACCCCGCGACGCAGTTGGATTGGTTTTGTGCTCTGGTCTTGTACTTGGACGGTCATAGTTGCGGCCTTGTACAGATATTTTAGCACCTCAACGTATCGACAGTCAACTAGGCATCTCTGCATAGACTCCAGCACAGCCCAGGTCTCGACGGTATCGAAGGCTTTCTCGTAGTCCACATACGCTAGGCAGAGAGGCCGATTATATTCCTCTGTCTTTTGAATGATCTGCCTGAGGGTGTGTATGTGGTCTACGGTGCTGTAGCCTTTCCGAAACCCGGCCTGCTCTGGCGGCTGAAAGTCATCGAATTTTTGGGCAAAACGATTCGAGATAACTCTCGAAAACAACTTGTAAACATGGCTCAAGAGTGATATGGGGCGATAGTTCTTCAGGAGCGTGTTATCGCCCTTTTTAAAGAATGACTACCACGCTCCTGTTCCATGCCTCCGGTGTTATGCCTGTGTGGATGACGGAATTGAAAGGCTTACTAAGCTCGGTCAAGACTGGTGTTCCTGCTGCCTTGAGTTACTCCGTCGTTATCCCGTCATCCCCCGGAGCTTTGTTTTTATGAAGTTGTTCGAGAGCTATTCTAATCTCACCCATGTCGATGTCGGGAAGCTCGTCCGTGCGGTGGCGTGTAAGCCTGGCCCGCGGATCATCCACTCGTTGGGCCTGGGGTGGGGACGTTTTTTGGGAGTATAGGTCCCCGTAAAACCTTTCGACTTCAGCGAGTATCTCTGGCTTCGAGGTGACGGTAGTGCCCTGTGACGTTCTGAGTTTCGTCAGGTGACAACGGGAGGTATGCAGCTTGGCGAATACCTTCGAGCCTTTGTTTTTCTCTATGGCTTGCTCAATAGTTCGGGTATTCGCGCGTCGATTATCGCGTCTTATCAGCTTTTTCAACTCCCTGTTAAGTACCTGGCGCTCAGACGGTGTGGCATTTGTAAGTTCTCGTCGTTTCCTCATCAATTCCAGAGTTTCGCTTGTGAGTACCGACTTACGTCTTTTGCTCTTTGGTCGAAAGTATTTATAGCCCAACTCGCGGATGACACGTACCAGGCCATCGGTGGCGTCGTTTATGTCCTCTGTGGTTTCCAACATGGCGAATCGGTTTTGTAGTTCTAGCTGGAAGCTTTCGCAGCCAGCTTCGACCTGGGGCAGCGTTGGCCTAAGAGTTGACCCCGTTAAGCGCGCTCGTTCGATTTTGACCTTTATATCCAGAGTGCCTCTAACCAGTCGGTGATCACTACCGGTATTGAACCTGTTGATCACTGAGACATCTCTGAATATCTGGCGCTTGTTAGATATAACGAAGTCAATCTCGTTTTTGGTCACGTTATCGGGGCTTTGCCAGGTCCACTTCCTTTGAGGCTTCTTCTGGAAGAAAGAGTTCATGAGAAATAGCTCCTGAGCCTCGAGAAAGTTTACTAACATTTGCCCTCTGTGGTTTCTGCGCCCATAGCCGAATTGACCTACTCTCGACTCGCCACTCTCTTGTACTCCCACTTTGGTGTTGAAGTCACCCATAACAACAGTGTAGAATGTTTTAGTACGAGACATAGCTTTAACTATGTCTTCGTACATGGCCTCGACTTCGTCGTCAGGGTGTGCGGACGTTGGGGCATACACTTGTATAACCTTCAAGCAATACCTTTCAGTTATTTTAAGTACAAGGTATGCCACCCTTGCCGACACACTGCCTAATTCCACAATGTTGCTCTTGAGTGACTTGTGGACCATAAACCCGACGCCACCTTGGGATAGTTGGTGTCCTTCTCGGAAGTAGAGTAAGTGGCCACTATCGAGGGTTATCGTTTCCTCCCCCTGTCGTCGGATCTCCGACAGTCCCACGATGTGCCAGTTAATACGACTTAGCTCTACTTCCAATTCAACAAGGCACTCGTTCAGCCGCAGAGAGCGTCCATTATACGTCGCCAGGTTGAGGTTGCGATGTTGGTACCCTGCCGTCACCCGGGGATTCTTAGCACCCCCTGCCGCACCGTGCCAGGAATAGTGCAGCTACCGGGAACTGGGGGCCGCAAATCTGGGACGTTTATCATTGGGGGGGTTTGCCATAGTCACCACGCTTGGCAGGCGGGTTGGTGACCGCAGTTCCTGGGATGCTTTCACTGATAGTGCTGCTGCCCACTACTAGGTTTGGTATTTGGGAGCATTCCAGCATAAAAACACGGTTATACCGCCATGTATCGGTTTGCCGGCAACCAACAATAGGTGCATCCGTATTCCGGCTTGTATCCTGTAGTCGCCTTTTACGACACCCATAGGATGAGAAGGGGTGGCCTATTCTACAGCCCGGGTCCACACGGGGACAATTTACTATGTACGTTAGTACTAATAAAAAACCAGGTTTTTTTAGTCTCAAAGTATTATGTCTTTTGTTTTATTTCTTGTGTCCTGCATTTTCTACTGTATATTGGAAATTTTTGGAACTTACCACTGACATTAAAAAGAAGCAATTGGAAACATCTGAATGCAAAAATGTGTGTAAATCGAAAAACAATCAATGTATCTGGTCTTATTTATCAAAAAAAACTTTTAGTATAGCCTAAGTTGTAGTATTCTTTTGTAGTATTCTTAATTATCTTTCGTATTAAGATAATACGCTATGTACCATCAAGATATCTGATAGAAAAGTTAAAGAAAATGCCAGTCATCGTGTGAGAATAAGGCGTAATACTTACTTCGCCCCACGGGATGAAGACTAGACGAAGCTTTTTATATTTTCTTATTTTGTTGCCAGATCAACGAAGCATTTGACTTGGTATATTACTTGACAAAAGAGAGTACTAAAATTATTTTTTTGTGATCAAGAATGAGAATAATAAGGAATAGAATTTTAATCATCCTATATTTTTTTATGTTAACTAAATTAGTTTAGCTGTTTTTAAGATGTGATACTTTCACGTAACGAACACCATGACTTATTTATTTTTGTATTGTCATTATTTTTTCTCTTAATATGTTAAAGCAAAAAGGTGCGTAGTTACCGCAAAATCCTTTTTTTCATATAACTCTGTTTTAACAAACTTAAGACAAACTAAAACAAAGTTTGTTAAAACAGCGTTAAATTGTCTTTAAACTACGATCAGACTTCGTACTTCTTTTAGAGCACGATACTCCAACGTCGCCATCTGCACAAAATTACTGACGATAATATTATTTTACACATTTTAATTTGACAAATTTAATACCCGAACGTGACGCACAAATGGTTGAATAATAAAATATATAAACAATTACAGTATCTTTCCATAAATCTATATATATAAAAGGAAAAGCTGACTGACTGACTGACATATCAACGCAGGGCCTAAACTATAAGAGTTAGAAACTTGAAATTTTGCACAGGGATTCCTTTTATAACGTAGGGGAGCACTAAGAAAGGAATTTTGAAAATTCACCCCCTAAGGGGGTAAAACGGGGGTGTAAGGTTAGTATGTAACTTTGCTGTTTTTGAAGTTATTCAATTGAAATTCGGTTTGAAGGTTTTTCATTGAAAGTTATGAAACACGATTTTTTTCAAAAATCATCCTTTAGAGGGGTAATATGGGGGTGCAAAGTTAATATGAAATTTCTTTGATTTTCAAAGTTATATCAATAAAATGTTATATTTGGGTTATAAGATCCTAATCATGATTATTTCCGACATCCCTTTTTGAAATTCATCCCTTAAAAGGGTAAAACGGGGGTGCAAAGTTAGTATGAATAACGAGAATTGTTATAATTATTACTAATTACTAATACTATTTGAAGGTACTTTGAAGGTACTTCATTGAAAGTCATGAAATATGTGTAAAATGTGTAAATCAAATATGTGTAAATCATCCCTTAAGAGGGTAAAAGGGGGTGTAAAGTTAGTATAAAAGTTTTCTAATTTTCAATGAAACTTGGCGAGTGTAGTCTTTGTATGACGTAGGCATCCGAAAAGAAAGGATTTTCCGAAATTTTGCCCATAAGGGGGGGGGGGGGGGTAGGGGAACCAAGTTTGTACGAGACAACGTGATTCCTTGGTCTAATCTACTTCAAATTTTATTTATTATTTATTTATTGCGGTAATAGAAACATACAGTACTATAATTATTACAATGAAAAAGGAAATAAAATCGTTAGCAATTTCACCAATTAAGTTTCTAACAACATATTTGTATAAACATTCTTTAACAAAATTGATGGAAGACGTATTTCAATTCCTGACGGGATTAAAAAGAGATAGAGAATTATGTTGGAGGTGATATCAATACTCCTTAGTGCTTTTGATTTAAATTACTTTTTATTTTTGGTTGAAAACTCAATCCGATTTTATTCAAAAGAGGTTGAACTCACATAAAAGCTTGATGCAATGCAAATATTTTATACTCCTTATAATTGGAATTTCTTTTTGTAATTTCATATATAAAAGTATATATACGGTAATTACACAAAAAAATAATTTATAAAATGTTTGTCTGTCTCTCTCTTCGTTCCTTCTAATTGCTGCAACAGCTGGACCGATTTTGTAGGGACTTTCACCATCGTTATAAGGAGTAACTTAAGCTACTTTAATTTAAGAACAAGAAACGAATTAGAGTTCCGTATGACTTAAAAACACGAGAGCTGACCAATGCATGAATATGAATATTAAATTTTTCGTTAAATTTCACGCGGAAGAAGTCGCGGGTAAAAGCTAGTGCAACTATATTTTACTGTTCTCTTCATTTATGTAAACAAAGGACATTCAACTGATGCTTTTGTTTGCAACCGATTTTGGATGAATGCGCGCATCCACTACCGAACTGTCAGAAAAACAACTTTAATGTCACCCAACAATAAGATCACTTTTTGCGATAACATTCACTGCAACTGTAATTTGTCTCTAAACTTCTGCACCTGACGGTACAGTTGGAACGAATACCTTTTGTGATGCTAAAAGTTGGTAGCAAAGAAAACTTCACTAGTTTACCCGAGTCGAGGAGTTGAGCAACGTGATCCTCGATGTTCAGAGAATCGGGTGTTTGTAGAAAGCTTTGTAAACATTGTTGGTCTAAAAAATAGGAGCAAGAAAAAAATACACAGATAAAATATACATGTTTGAAACGTTGAAGTGATAAAAATAGATTTTTATAGTTTTATGATTACGAAGACTTATTAATGTATACTTACACTACCTAATAACATTGTTTTTGTAATTAAAAAGTTAATATTATAGTATCTCATCTCGAAAGAGAGGTGTACACAGCTTAGCGTAACTGTCACATTATTCGCATCGCATGCAGGTTTGTTAATAATAAGTAAAAACAATAGCTGAAATAATAATGTACAAATGATCAAGTTACGTTTGGAAAAGAATTAAGATATTATTTAGCAATTTATATTTTATAATCGTTTAGTTTAGAATCGGTAAACAGTTATAACTTTAAGCATAACAAAATGTGAACATAAAAATGGTCTTAGGAAGGTAAACAACCTCTTGTAAGTCGATTCCAATTCTTAATTCAAAAATTTGCTCGCGTGGCGTCTTCTCATAAAGATATGCATTCACGTCAATTCACGTGTGACTTTGAGACCACTATTTTTATTATATTACTCGACAAAGAAAAGGTTGAATGTAAGTTATGAATAATTTATAAGCCTTTACGTGGCACAAATCTAATATGACGTAAACGAACCGAGAATTTTCGTGAATGGAAATATCTTGGCAAGAATATGTACTGAAGCTTTCAAAATAGATAAAACTTAATTGAACGTAAATACTGCTTTATTTTATGAAATCATTTAGGTAAAATTATGGACGTTGAGGTTTTAGAAATACAATTACAAATTACTGAAACGGTAGCCATTTTAATTAATTAGCGTGCCTAGGAAGATACCTATTTAAGGTAGAGAATGAAGGACTAACGTGAATACAATAGTAATTAAGAAAACGAATAATTAATGATGTAATTGTGTTTAGTATCAGAACAGTAACGGGAAATTATTCAAATACTATTCAATTTTAGCTTACAAAGTGAAAGAATTTAATCTATATTGAACTATTGGGTAACTTAAGATTGAGTAGCAATTGAGTATTACTCCATAAATCCATTTATAGAATGTAAGTATGCTTTTTAATTCAGTTTTACTTCTTTTACACGTAACAACCACTGGCCAGCCAGAAAATTTTAAGTGGGGTTCAATTATCTACTCAAGCAAATTGATATTGGGTTTTTCTATGAAATTCTCAGTAACATTCGCTTGGAGAATATCTTATATATAAAAATCTCGTGTCACGGTGTTTATCGCTGAACTCCTTGGAAACGATAAGCTAGACGGATTTTGTATGTATATTTGGTAGGTGGAAAGTTGCCGACAACCGATTCTCAATCGGTTGTCGGCAACTTTTACACCCTATTCCATGGGACCTAAACTTTGACGTAAAGGGATAAAAGCATGTTGGTATGTCAAATGAATTTATTTGTCAAATGAAATCGGAACTTTTTGGAGTCAGTACTGAAACAGGCCCTTAATATAATAACAGAACCTGAAATCAAATAGGTCAGTAAGTAAATACTCATTCCCTTTGGTTCGTAGTTTGAAATTGTGAGCTTCTCTCCGTAGAGGTTAATTTAAGTTGGTCAATTAAAGCGCTTAAAACATAAATACAGGAATATTTCGTTATTCAAAGTAGCTCTGCGGTTTTTCTAATCAAACCTCTTTTATTTTGCCCTTATACGATTAGTAACACCGTTTAGTGATTATGTTATTGTGATTCTCACTTTTTTTTCAGGGTTGGAACGATCGCTAAGTAATACTCCTTCACTATTAGAAAAAGAATCATAGGGGATTCTATATGATAATGGGATACATGCAAGTATTATAAGAAAAAAAAATACACTATGGTTTCAATTATGAAATTTCTTTGAAATATTTTCTTTTTATATAATAGGTCTTTACCTATCAAATTGCCGTTCTGCAGTACTGGCCATTTCAAATCAAAATAATTTTTGTTTGGCTAAGAATTCTAATTTCAAATTAATTTTTTTTTGAAAACATGAGATTCTTTTTCCAAAAGTAGTCATTTGTTTATTGATTAGTGTTACATTTTGATCGCATTTCAATCTTTTTCGTCATCATAGATACGTTAAAAATTCGAGTAATTATGGAATATGAGTACCGTCGTGGCAGCAACGCGGCACAAGCGGCACGCAACATCAACGACGTTTACGGAGCTAACACTACAAACCAACACACCACCTGTTATTGGTTTGCTCGCTTCCGTTCTGGGAATTTCGACCTGAAAAATGAACCTCGCGGTTGTCCGACGACTTTGGTCGACAATGACGAATTAAAGGCGATTTTGGAAGCTGATGATACACAATCGACGGCAGAATTAGTAGCAGCTTTCGACGTTAGCGTCAAAACAATATTGGTCCATTTGCGTCAAATTGGCAAGGTAAAAAAGCTTGACAAATGGGTGCCCCACGAACTCAATGATCGCCAGCGCGAAGTACGCGTCGAAACGTGCCTTGCACTGCTCGACAGACACACAAATGAAGGAATTTTGAACCGCATTGTTACCTGCGTTGAAAAATGGATCCTGTTTGATAACCGCAAGAGCTCAGCAAGTTGGTTGGATCCTGGTTCAGCACCTAAACAATGCCCTAAACGAAAGCTTACCCCTAGAAAAGTAATGGTCACTGTTTGGTGGTCTAGCGCCGGTGTGATTCATCACAGCTTCTTACCAAACGGGGTGAGCATTACTGCAGATGTGTACTGTGAAGAACTGAACACAATGATGGAGAAGCTGGCACATCTCCGACCAGCATTGGTCAATCGCTCGTCTCCACTGCTCCTGCACGATAACGCGCGACCTCATACTGCACAGCAGACGGTCTCCAAGTTGTAAGAACTGGGGTTGGAAGTTCTCCGTCATCCGCCCTACTCACCAGACCTTGCGCCTACAGACTACAACTTTTTCCAGAATTTGGATAACTTCTTGGCGGGAAAAAAATTCAATACCCGAGAGGCATTACAAAATTCCTTTGAAGAATTTGTTGCCTCCCGTCCAGCTGATTTCTTTAAGAAGGGCATCAATAAACTACCACTGCGTTGGCAAAGATGCATTGATTGCATGGGTGATTACTTCGATTAATACAAATAAAAAATACTTGAAAAAAATTCGTTTAAATTTTTTCATACAAAACGGCAATTTCATAGGTAAAGACCTAATATTATTTTAACGCGGTAGGTAGGTATACATTATGTACCTTTATAGAATCCTTGATATAACATAATGTAATCCGAAATAATTAACTAGTTTTATTTAATTTTCTTTAGAGGAGAGTAGAGGAAGTAGGTACGCGCATTCCCCAATGTCGGTAATAAGGTAAATGAGTTGACAACTGTAAATTATACACTTAAAAAAATATAACTGGCCCCAGAATATATTACATTCTCACACTATGTAACGGACACATACAAAAGGATATAAGTACGGCTTTCAAGCTTACCAGTGAAGCTTTAGGTTATGAACGTCAAGCGACTGTTCGTGCTAATGTATTCAAAAACGTGATAGCCACTTTTGGTTTCTCTTTATCATAAAGGATGCGTCTAGTGTCTGTCGTGGTATACCTACTTCATTTGTTATTTAAAAATGTAAATAATAAAGAGTTGTTTTTGTTTTATTAATCAAGGCTGGCTTTTCATACGTTGATGATTTTTGACCATATAAATAATTACATCATTGCATCACCAGCATTGTATACGAATATCGAATAACACATCACCAGTCTCGATTCTAGAAGAAACGGAGCAGAACTATTTATTCTACTGATTTATCGTTGGATAATGGAGAAGTTAGCATACGTTTAGCTCAGCGGTAGTTAACGCTGCCTACTGTGCTATGGGTTCCGGGTTCGAATCCCGGTAGGGACAAATGTTTAGGTGATGAGCATCAACATTTGTTTCCAACTCATGGATGTATCTATGTATAATATGTATGTATTTACAAAAAAAGTATATATGTAGTATATCAACCATCTAGTGTCCATCACACAAGCCTCGTTGCTTACCACGGAACTAGATGGCGGGATACACTGGATAAATGGGATACTTTATGTAGCCGTTAATATTGTTATCATTAAAATATCATCAGTATTTTTTGGGCTATACATACCTAATACTACCCATAGCTATGTTAACGAGCTTTAAACAAATATTTTAATACTTAATAAGTTGTGAGGCTCCATTTTTCTGATTCCTCAATGACAACAAATTCAGACATTCCGTCATTGTTGAAAAATCAAATCGATCGTTCAGGCAACTTAACACTTGAGTAAACTACCTATATCTAACAGGTAACGCTAAATAATAAGTATGTCTATCCCATTATATTTCTATTAAACGAAATTAAATAAAATCAATTAAGTAAAATCTATAGCGACGGCAATGCTTTAAACAAGCAACTCAGCCTTTTTTTATTTTTGAAGAGATGAAATTTCTCTTAGACCATATTGGAGTCAAGAAAATCTTGAAATAAGAAAAAAACAATTTTGTCGGTAGACTCGCCTTTTGGGAGTAGAGTTTCACTTTTGTTTTTCAATACAATGCTTGTTTTTCTAATTCTATTGGGAGTATAGACAACTTTATTATAGTTTGTGTTCTTTTTTATGAACTGTGAGAAGCATATACCTAGGTACTCATGTTGATTCTGGTTTGCATAATGAAGATAATATTGTAAATATTTAAGTTGATCGGAAGTAGGTATTTGTACATACTTACTAGATGCATAAGTAATGCCAAACCGTTAACTATTAAAATATTTTTTGGTTACATTAAGAAATCGATAATCACCTAATAACACTTTAACACTTGTATAAGTTATAAATTGAACATAATAATATGTGTTTTTGCAGATTCCGTAAAAAAAATACATTTCATTACCAAGGAACCTATTTTAATAATATTGCATGCTTAACAATACTTACACCTTAAAAGTATTGTAATGAAAAGGTATTTTAAAATTATTATGGAATCTGCAATAACACATATTTTGTTCAATTTAAAAGTAATTTTAGTCTAGTATATAGTATTGATGTAAAAAAATTGAATTTACTGTCATCTATACTTACGTACAAGAACTACAAAGTCATTTTACTTTTGCCCTCTAGCGGCTAATAGTATAACAATTAAAAGGTGCAAATCATTAATATGACTTCTAGTATTTTTCAAATCAACTAGAGGGCTGCTTTCCACTATGGCAGTATGGCACTTTTCAATTTACACTATTTACATATTCATATTATATATATACATTGTATTTATCTGCACATGATTTTAACCCACGTTGAAAACGCTGCTACTCCTTACTAGATGTCGCTGCTAAGACGCTCGAGCATCAGACGAGACGAGTGGCTCACCTCACGTGGAATAAAAAAGCGTAGCGTTAAATGTAGTGTAATTAAATAGGTTGATTTTTTAAACAAAAATACATAAAATTATCGAATAAAATAATGATGATGACCAATTTTGTCCACAGCGACTATTATTATTAGAGGATCCTGGATGACTAAACTAGAGCTCATGGGTGTAAGTAATTATTTTAACACTTTGATGCGCTCCTTAATCAGTCAGATACTTTTTTCACGTATGATTTATATTTCATTGACTTGAAATAAGTATTTTGTTATATCGATTAAATCATAAATACTTAGCCTAGCTGCTTAATCCTTAGGTGACTGAAAAAATATTTTCGCAATTGTTGTGACAACGCACCCGGGTACCTTCATAGAAAATAATACATATAGAGCTGTAAAGGATCCGAAACTTCGGCTTAAAATAATATCAAATATATCGCGATAAAATCCGTAAAAAGTAGTTTTATTTCAACATATAATATAAAGGGTTTGTACAATGACTATGAATGACTGGTAAAAATAAATGAGAACCTAATAAGTATATTTAGGCTAATTTAAAATGAATGTTCTTTTTGAAAGAAATATTTAAATATTGAAAGTTCCGCAGTTATTCACCATCTATCGGTCAACCAAGCGGTAACTAAAACCAGCAATTTAAATAAATATGCCGCGTCAAAGCGTCAATTATCTCAGCCGCCATTGCTGCGCCCGCGCCGCCCCTCAGCGGCAACCAATACGCATGCGTCGCATTCTGTACATAATGACATGCAAAATTACCCCTTTGAGCAAAAAGACCGCTTGGCAAATTATATTTCTCGTAATGTGCCAGTAACTGTGGTAGGACAACAATTTGCTATGTACTTCGGTTGTGTACATATTATTTGTGTAGTCTGTAAATTATGGCATATTTCAGTATGTTGAATATATTTTTATTATATGTACCATTTTACATAATAATTATTATTAATTATAAAATAGAAAATATCAGTTTACTTTTAGAATAATATTTAATAAATAGCTATTTCATTGAAGATAAAAAAATAATTAAGAATATGTCCTGATTTTGTTTCTTGACTAGCTTTTCACGTATCTGGACCTAAAAACAATAGTGTATTTGTTATTATTATGTAAAAAAAAGTCATAGATTATATGAGTGTACCAGTGTGTAATAATATATTGAGGCGGCTTTCCTATATTTTGAAATGTTTGTGTGATGAAAATTAACGCGTCTCTGTTACATGAATGTTTTAATCTATAATATGTAGTTATTTACAAAAAAGGCAGTCTTAGAACACCTATAAATGGGAAACAAGAAGGTGAGGGACAGAGCTATTTATAAATAAAGCTTTCTCACTCTTTCCCTTAAGAAAACTTTGTGATAATTCATAGGAACACGTGCTAGTATATTTATAGAACGCCATACATTTAACTGGGGCGTAATGTATGTTGATAGTTAAAATTGGCACTCGAGTAGTTTCCTACTCTCCTATATCTATTTTTACATGTACATTTTGGCATAGATACCAAATTCCGGAGTATTAATTAAATAGCTTTGTCATGATAGACGTACATATGTTCGTAGTTATGATCGATTTTTGAAATAATTGGTGAATCATCTCAAAATTTTGTTAGTTTTTGTTCTTTGTGCTTAGTGTCATATAACATATAAGTTGATGAATAAATTCTGATGAAACTTCACATAAATAAAGATGGAATGACTATTAATTTCTCATAACTATACCTTTAATTGAAATCTCTTATCATTTATTGATAAGTTATCTTATACTACAGTGTTATCCTACGGTATTGATACTGATATTTTCCAACCTAAAATTCGCAAATAAATATTTTTAGTACCTAACTTTTCACAGAAATGTTACTTAATTGATCGGTCAATGTGTGTATATTATGTTAATATTTTTAAATCGGTGATTTTTCAAACTCGTAAAGTAAAATATAGTTAAACAATAGATTTAATTTATAATGTTAAAATACATTTCTTGTTTAACCCTTTGACCGGCGGCCTCCGAATACCTAAAACGCCGAAAATGTTCACGAAATCTACGACCAATGCCGACCGGGCACTTATGAACCGATGAGGTTCATATGACATTTCGAGCATTTTACTTATGAACCTATGCGGTATCATATGACATTTTAGACTTTAACCTGATAACCCTGCATAATTTCCAAGTCAGCTTAAATCATTTACCTTTACCTATTGTGTTTATGATTTCTGGATGATAGAAATTGTTTCCTCCTGTGGTTTACAGGAGTAGCAGTAGTAAGGAGTTAATATGGCGAGCTTGTCTCAAAAAACAGACACGTGAATAATGGCACCATCGATGCCTACTGGCAAATATTTACAAGTAAAACCACAAAAAAATATTCATTAATTAAAAAAAAAGCATCCTTGTCCCTCGCACTGGTGACAGTAGCCTTAAGCTCAAAAAGGATAACTCCTTTCATCATTAGTCCGCACAAACTAGTCCTCATCTTAGCCTCAGGCAAATTGCTTGGTAATTTTGTCCACAAATGACATGTATTGGTTGGAATGTCATTTTGTAAATTACTGGAGTATACGAGGTAATTGGACGGGGTCACGCAGTGTTAGGAATGTCGGTCGGTAATTTTACGTATTAAATGTAACTTTATATATTATTTGCTGTGATTTAAAACTTTTGTCACTCCCTCATTAGCCAGATTATCAATACTAAATAAAATTAAATGATGGAGATCTATTAGTAAATGTCATATTATTGATACACTCAATACCTCAGTTTTTCCGTGACAATGGAAGCTGGGGTAGCCTAGTACTAGACTGAGATGTCAGAGGTCTCGAGTTCAAACCCAAGGCACGCACAACTGACTATTCAGAAGCTATGTGCGTTTTTATCACATGCTCAAACGGTGAACGAAAACATCGTAAGGAAAGATTTTGTCAAGGGCATATGAAGTCTGTCAGTAACCTTGCGTGGTATACGTGGTGTACAATATAATATAACAATAATGGGTTGATTATAATATAATGGAAGCTATACAGAATCCGTAACGTCGGAATTAAGCCGATATCAATATACCGTGATGAAATCCGAAGTAGGTTTATTTAAATGTTAAATATTCGCGTAAGTGTAAGAAATTAGTTTATCAGCGTAAGATGTTACTGATTTTTGTAAAAAATATAAAAAGCTAATATGAAAATTTCTAAAAAATATTTGCTAAATATAAGTTCTTTGAAAGTTTATAGATAATTATGTTAATTCTATACAAGCTCGACCTTATTATATTAATTAAATTTGATGTTATTGCTAACTAGCAATTTCTTTGGATATAAAAGTGTAATAGTATGGTATGTATCGATGTGTTTTCACATGTGTATGCACAAGAAAAAATGTACTATTTAGTTACAGCCAAAGTACCTAGTTCCACAGCAAAATAAACAGCTATGACACGTAATTACAGCACCAAAAAACACATAAATGGAATCAATTAAACACCATAATCAATAAAAATAAAGCCTCCTAGCGTCGACACACGAGAACGACAGTAAACAGTATGCTTCAGGTACCTAAATAAAACTTGAATCAACTATGACGTGGCTAAAATACACCTACGTGATCTAAAAATAAAATATTATCCAATTTATCTTGACACTTCATCACAGCGCTGCTTGCAAAAGGTCAATGTCAATAATGTGTAAAATATAGAACATTAAAAATTGATTCCCTTTTTAGCCACGGCTCAAGTTACACTGGCCATTTGATTTGACTGGTAATCATTTGAGTTCAATTGTCTGTCAAACGTGACCTTTGATACATTTAGTAAGGTAAGGTAGATAGAACAATTAACGGATCGGAAGATATTACATATAGAATAATTATGAGAACTCAGTAGTTACGTACAACTTTTATTTCAACTAAGCGTATTTTTGAAGTCTTCATGAGGGCACTTATATACACCCTGGTCACTGCATTCTGCCTCCCTCCACCCCATTCCGATTCCATTGATTCCATTGTGAAGAAAGGCAGCAGCGAAACATGGAATCGATTCTTATGTTTATCGAATTTCGATTATACAAAGCGGAAAAAATCGTATGCAATTATCGGATTTTAAATTTGATAAGCGACGTGTGTAGTCTGTGTAGCAAATATCATAAATATTATAATGATATAACTCTTTACATCTGATAATTTATCTTATTGTGCATATTGGCTCCCTCTGTACTGTTAAGTTGTCAGCTGTCAGTTACATCTGAAATTAAATTAACTCGTAACTCTAGACGAGTTAGTTACACGACATTGGTGGTACCTAGGTTCTTTTAGTTATTGACGCAGACTCATTTTCTTTTTTGTGCATGTGTGCGTTGGACTCTCGCACCTGACATTAACATGATTCTGGTGTACACCAGGAAGCCATAATATTATACACAGATAATAAATAATTAATATAAATAGCCCAATAAAGAGTTCAACATTTATTCTGGCGGCTAGCCAAAATACCTAGACTATGAATGATAATAAACGTCAGACCGTTTTTTTTTGGAATTCAATTTATGCTACAAGTAGGTATGTTCCACACTAAATGTTCATCTTAATCGCTTGTGCAAAAGAACTATTTTTATAAGCAGACAATCGTACTATGAATTTTGCAAAAGCATGTATCGCACTTTAATTCAATTTAGGTAGGTACGTAAAGGAGTAAACGCCATTACATCATTTATGAGTTTTAATTTGTAAGGAACATTTATTCCTCGGGAAACTGAAAATTACTGTAAGTATAAATACAACATACTCATGCCTAATTAATTTATCTATCGCAACCTAAAACAAATATAAAATAAAAGGAACAAATATGATATACGACTATTTATATTGAATATATCTACTACAGTAGATTTAGTTTTGACTAGTACAGTAACACAGTTCACATGTCACAACTCACAGCATATCGATTTAAGCCCGAGAATCGGTAATTACACCCTGCAACTACGATACTATTGTTACAAAGTTCGTCAGACAGGTCGACGCCAACAATTGAAATTGAAGCTATTTTCCAAGAAACCACCTCGTTCTCACCGTGAAACGTGTTCGTAGTAGACAAGTTTTTTACCTCAATAGTCGCTATTGTTACCTTAATTGAAATCGATTCAACTACTCGATATATCGATTACTGGGGCTTTTAAACAAATTGTGACACAATAATATATAGAATTAATTAATCTTTTCCCTCGTTTTGTGGCATTATCATTATGCATTATCTGTGGATGTGATTTCGTGAAAAGGGATGGAAGCGTGTATTAGGATGCTGGGGAAGCGCCAGCTAGGTACATATTTGATTTGACCAATGAGCGCGCCCGGTGCTAGAGTTGGCCGTCAAATAGTACCAATCCAATTTCCGAGTGGTTGGTACTGTCAGCCATGAGCTAAGTGCTTAACTATCTTGTTAAAGTTGCCAATTACCGAGCTGAAATGTCAGATGTTATTGGTACATATATAGATAGAATAATCCTTTTTACCAGGTACCATAAAGCGAGTACTTACAAGTCAAAACTTTATAACCGTTTTATTTGTTCAGTCTAACAATGGTTATTTTAATAAAGGTTTTAATTAAAAAAAAAAACAAATAAGTATGTATTTTGCTCATGATCAAAGCTGCAAACACCTCAAGCTGTTTAGACTGTCAGTTCTTGAATAGTTATTAGAATAAAATTAAAAATTAAAATTACTATAAGAAGCTTTAAAAAAATTTAACTGGCGCTTACCGCCTCTAACGATCTGAAAACGATTTCCAAGTCGAAAGCTTTCTGGATAAAAACACGAAACGACCAGTTCCACATATCACACTTAGGTGCATCCGAGACTAACTAAAACGCAATTAAGATCGCCGCAATGGTAAAAACAATCGAAGATCTACAATTATTAGTAATTAATACCAATTACTTGCGATTCGCAGAAACTAGGTACCAGGGGAGCATTAACAACGTGTCGAACTATATCGAAGAAGAAAAGAGGTGTAAACGACGCAATACTCAGTCGTTTTAGTTTTTTCGTAGTCATTGTTTAGGATAGACGCGTTTGAAAGCGATTTACGATTTTTTATAACAAATGTGGGCTCCAGGAGAATGGTGCATCTTGCAATTGAAATTGATAGACTGTTTTGATGTGGAATTTAACACCAGATTAATTTCAGTATCATCAACCCATTTACTCACCCAGAGGTGAGTAAGATGTAAGAGAGTAGAAGAGAGGATTATGAAGAAATCAGAAAGCGATTCGGCTATAGTGGACTATAGCATAATTCCTAGGCTAGACTTTAGGTTCCTTCGAGAGAATCATTCAGACAAGCAGGAATCCTTACTATATTTTCCTTCAACGTTTAAAAGACCACGTTATAACATACGATGCGATAAATACACACGCAATTTCGAAAAGTCAGTAGTGTGTTACCATCTTGAGCTCTTTGCAACAGTTCTCTGATCGCAGCACTAGGATTAGAGCTTTTACGTTATTTACAGAAGAATTATCTTTAATTAAGTCTTATTTTCAACGAAATAAGTAAATAATTATGTAATCGATTGCCCGCACTTGACCGGTTAGGGGAAAGCAATGTCGAAGGTCCTTTGGTCGATAGGAATCTAACCTAACCTATATGTCGTAGCCTCATTGCATGACCTGGGGTCAAATCGCGTGTCTAACGCTTTTATGGAGTAGGGTTGCGCTATAATGTTACTATAGTAAGTAAATATGTTATGCAAAATATTTAACTTTCGATTGAAATGAGGAAGATTTTTATAATTCTACTAGCTTTTACCCGCGACTTCGTCTGCATAAAATTAGCAATTTTATTAAATGTATAATTTAATGGAATATAATAATTTAATGGAAATAAAAATACTAATTTCATCCCGGAAATCTTCCCTTAAAAGGGGTTTTAAGGGATGATTTCCAGGATGAAAGATATCCTTTGTCCTTCCCTGGGACTCAAACTATCTATATACCAAATTTCGTCTAAATCGGGTCAGCGGCTATAGCGTGAAAAGGCAACAGATAGACAGACGGATAGACACACTTTCGCATTTATAATATTAAATAAATAGTATGGATTTCCATTTTCGTGAATATTTAATATTCAATCATCATGATCATCATCATCCTATCAACCAATATAGTATCTAGTATAGAGATTTTTCTTTTACATATTTTATTTATTGTAATCTGTGTGATTCAATCCGAAGACGGCATTATTTCCACATTATTATCTACATCTATACTAATATTATAAAACGTTTGTTTGTTTGAACGCGCTAATCTAAGGAATTACTGGTTGGAATTGAAAAAAATATTTTATGTTGGATAGACTATTTATCGAGGAAGGTTATAGGCTATAGAACATCACGCTAGGACCATTAGGAGCGGAGCATAGATGATGTTTGAAATATTAATGTCCACCCGTATGAAGCCGGGATGGGTAGCTAGTTTTAAATAATTATGTTGAACGTAAAACCTTAAATATATTAAGTTAATTGGCATATATTTTCTGGGTAAATTATTCTTATCAAAATGGGTTTTAACGGTTATCTTTAGACAGAATCCCGAGTTTACAATACCTAAATGAAATGTTAATATTAAAATATTTTGTTATTAACGTCATTTAATTTTTTCTTTCTTTTTTTCTCACACAAATATGACCAGACCCGAACTCGGAATATCATACAAATATTCGCTCCGGGCGGGACTGAACCCGCAACCCGTGATGCACAAGCTTATCGCTCAGCCCCTGCGCCAGTCTTGTCGTCAAATTGTATTGCATTGTTTTATAAAAAAAAACAAAATAAATATTTCAAATTAGCACAAGATTTTTACCTGAATGAGGCATTCCTCATTATATTATTCAGATATCATTATATTACTCAGAATAAAAAGTAAAGAATAACAAGATATTATGTACCGTGAAAAATAAAATCGGCTTTTTGGATGATCACCAGCTCATCAGCTTCATTAAGCTACTTAAAACCTAAATAAGGGATAGATAGACCTAGTATACGTATATATATAGTGTTTTCATTTTTTTTATTGGTAAAATGGATTTGTGTATGCTAGCTCACAATAATACCACAGTACTGATTAGAATAATTATGATATTGTATAGAATCATCAAATTAATTAACAGACAGAACTGTGTTGCTGGGGAGTTTGTTGCGCCGCTTCTTCTTCCCAGCAAAAACACTTGGCCAATTAAAAAAAGAGCCAATTAAATTTGGCCTACTTTGATATTTTGATTTGATTTGATTACGAGATCTGATAAGCCCAGCGGCAGACTACGCTGCCTCCTGTGCTAAGGTTGGTACTGGGTTTGAATTCCGGAAGGGTGTGATGAGCATCAATATTTGTATACGAGTCATGGATGTATCTACATTGAAACATCTTAAGTAACGTTCTTTATTTTAAAAGTAAAATAAATGTGAATTATATTGAAATATAACAATAATTGATCCGTAACATATCTACAAATCTATAGGTTATAGATATATAGAGTTTATATGGAGTAGATATATAGCTTAAGTGACGACGTGAGGAAATATAGTCATGTAGGTACTGCCCCGAATGGATACAAGACTAAAGTTACTAAAAATAAACATTTAAATAAATACGTACATAGATACTTATTCTTATTCAAACGTATGACTCATATTATAAATTAATGTATAAAGTTGTAATATTTTATATTTAATTCGACATTAACAATCGATATCTTGCGCAAATACCTGACACTACATATTTTTAAATGCAAC
Organism: Craniophora ligustri; assembly: GCA_905163465.1. Taxonomy (NCBI): domain Eukaryota; kingdom Metazoa; phylum Arthropoda; class Insecta; order Lepidoptera; family Noctuidae; genus Craniophora; species Craniophora ligustri. The sequence goes on from LR990963.1 coordinate 4,463,461, forward strand.
ATTTGACAGTTGCTGTCATTAATGCTGTCACATACATCATGTAGAATATCGTACATTAAAAAAAGAATATTCAAATGAGGTTGTAATTCAAATCGATTAATTTCGATTCCTGTTCAGAGTACATGCACTCCTATTATTTGTTTTTTACACTAGCTTGTATTGTATTTGCGACAACCTTGCATTCAGCCTTGTAAGGCCTCTGCTTTGTCTTATTATCACCTCTATACCAACACAGGCTGGTTGATACTTGGTACAGCTACATTTTTTAGTAACTATGTACATTCCATATTGTTTTTGCTTATATCGTGGTGATTTAAACTTAGACTTGATTTTATCGCGGTATATTAATATTAATTAATATCGATTATTTACCTAACACTTGTCTTGATGGTAATACAAATAAACTTTTTAATACAGATTTTCTGTTGAATTTTATATTCATTATTTTTAATAATGATATTAATAAAAAACAACGTGGCAATATTATAAAATCTACTATTATAAAACCAAATAAAAAAAAAACGGCACTAAGATATGGAAGTGCTGTAGCGCTCCCGCAAAGACAAGATATTTTTTCATTAAATTATCTTAGTAAATAAATAAATACAAAATTTTATTTGTTATTATAAGGGAAAAATAGTATCTTAATTGATTAATGATGTTTATAATTTACCTCTACTTAGAATTTTACAACATCGTCATAAGGCGGATATTTGATTAGAACAAAGTGTTAATTGACTTTTGATTTATGTAAAAAAAAATTAAACAGTATACCTACCTAAACCTTGTTTGTTTAAATGACTGTTTGCATTCCCTCATTTTAGATGTACCTATAAGTCAAAAACCAACAAACGCAAAAAAGTAAGGTTTCAAAAGCTTTTATAAATTTAATAATAAGCTGTTAGAAGTCCATATATGTAGTTTGCTGCACAATCATAATGATTCGGGAATTCTAAAATATATTGGAAATTCCTAAAAAATAATTGTATAATTTATATAATCTTCCACAGTAACGTAAGTAAAATAATCGCTATTTAATAATAAAATTATTATCAGGGATACAAATGTTTCTGACAAATAACGTGTTACGTGTTCTGTAAAAAAACTCAGTATCAATATTTCTACCAGGAAAATGTAATTTTATCGATTTTAATTGGTTAGTTTACCTATATTAGTCGTTTAGGGTTAATACGAAGATTGTTTAATTATAATTATTATTTAACAAAAAAAATGAGACAATCTAGCTGCCCTACCTAAAATTTGGTTAAAAATAAAATTTTTAGCAAAGCTGTACAAATTTTTGAAGCTTACAAAAATCAGCTTAATAATTGTACATATACGTATAAGATAGCTATACATGTGTATGAAATAATTGTGTTATTAAATGACCTTCTTCTGAACTTATACAGCAAATATCAACTGGTATATTTAGCACTATTGTTTACTTAATTGCCCAACACTTATGGTTCAAAATCACACACGAGGTCATTCAAACTGGTTTGGTTGTTGGACACCAAGAGCTATGTTCGGGTATATTAAAAATCGAACAAAACTTGTTCGTTTCTATTTTAATATTATTTACAGAATACAGACACACATAGGTACATATGTATGTATAGGTACGTTAGTGAGATTTGTGCTAAATATGTATATTTATATTAACATAATATAATATTCTATCACGCTTGTGTTATTGAAAGGTTGAGCAGGATTATTAATCCATACTAATATTATAAATGCGAAAGTATGTGTCTATCTGTCTGTCTGTTTTCATCCCAGAAATCATCCCTAAAAAGGCGGAAAAGGGGGGTGGAAATAAATTACTAATTTTACGCAGACGAAGTCACAGGCAAAAGCTAGTATTCATTTTATAAATATAAATGTGAAAGTGTGTCTGTCTGTCTGTTACCACTTCACGCTATAACCGCTGAACCGGTTTAAATGAAATTTGGTATACAGATAGTTTGAGTTCCGGGAAAGGACATAGAATAGTTTTCATCCCGGAAATCATCCCTTAAAAGGGAGAAATAGGGTATTTGAAGTTTATAAAGGGATCAAATTAGTAATTTTATCCCCTAAACCTAATAAAACTTTGTTCGACCTGGGAGTTGATAACAGGACCTCACTCTGTACAGTTACTATCTAAACCATCGAAGCAGTTTATTTGATCCTTAGCATCAATCTTACAAACCACAGTAGTAAGAGGAGCATTTTTTTATGATTAATTCATTGCAAGCGGTAGGTAAAGTAGTGTTAGCGGTAGTAAAGAACAAAAAGTAACGGAAACATATACCTCATGTTTACAAAGCATAAGGTTCAATGTCAAGTGCTACATAAAGCAGTTGTAATCAATTATGTAAACAGATAATTTATCCATGTTCTATAATACTGATATGCATATTACTGATGTGACGACAGCACTTGACGCATTCGCGCATCAAAATTGTTGGAGCGCGCTATGCGGTGTACATTAACGACCGCGGAACGCTTCGAACTTGTGTTTTATTCACTATAGGTTAACTATAGTCGGTCAGACGAAAATAAATAAAGTATAGTGTGAGTGCCGCATGCCGGTAGTATTGAAGCGAAAGCCCAGACTGACTCTCGTTTGCATTACGCAACAATCGGTTTAACAAACGTACAAACAGTGACGCTGACAATAGGACCGGTTTTGGCGCCTATTTTTGCTACAACTGTGGTCGGTCGGTCATTAAGATTACGGACGTGTGAGTATAAAATTAATACGCCTATGTTAGTTCAACTGCGATAACAAAAGACGCTCGACGTGTTTTTGATTTTGGAGTTGGTAATTTTCGAATTTCACAGCGTTCGTTTTCCAGCTTGACAGTTTTGTGTCAATGTGTCGTGTTTATGTTTGATACATTTTTAGTTTCACGATCGTACGAAATTCTGATTACTTACCGAATATCTTATCAGTGTTACGGAACAGTGATAACGACTAGTGAAGGACAATAAGACACGTAAGATTTTGTACTTAATATTATGCAGTGTTTTGAAATCGATATCGCAAATTCAGCTTGTGAATAATTCATAAAGGAAGGAACTCGCTACGCCCAGTGTGCTAGCTCAATACGTCAATTAAATGGTTTTAATTGTGCGTGTAATTTGAAAGTGAACCGTTTTCATTGAAATCATCGAGGATTGATTTTCTGCGCTAAACGGTCTGTAGTTTGTTTATTTGCATATACTACTGAAGATATGAATATGACTAGAGTATATACATAAGTGAATATGTAATCTTATTATCTAAAACATTGTACTCACGTTTTACATATTAATGTTGCATACATTATTGACTTTGGATTGTTACTATTTATTTAGTACCTACCACATGTTGCATTTCTTAGGTGTAGATGATATATAGGTCAAATTAAAAGGGTAGGTAATATATAATAAAATCATCATTATTACTAAATCGCTTAGCTACACTAAATCGAACTCTAAAACAATGAATTTAAGAGTGAATTCATTTCGATAGTGTAATTATCACTTCATGCACCTATTCATTTAATGTTGCTTTGCTTTCTTCTTTTTCATTTCATCTAATCATTTTGTAAATATTGTACCTATCTCTTACATTTTAATCTCATCTAACGTCTTCTGAAATATGTTTTTCAGAAAACTTCGGAAAAATATTATCAAGTTTAAGCCATTATTATTTATTTACTTATTTAGCAATGGGTATTTTCTATCATCTACCTATTTGCTTTATTAAATACATATTATTTTATTTAATAAATACAACTAAAATGTTCAGAGTATAGATGTTATCAATAGCTACTTTCAGATAAACTCGTGTAGCCTACTTTTGTTCCAAAACCTGTTTGACACCAACAAATTGGTCATTTGGCTACCTACTGAATAATACTGCCTTTTTCCTTAAACTTTCACGACGTGTAAATAGAAATTGAATAGGCACTGGACTGAGTACATGACTTTTTTTACTTGAAGCAATTTCAAATTGAACAAATGTTACTCTAATGTAATTATATCCGTTTAAGATAAAGTTAAACTAATTATTAACAATGTAACTAATTGGCATAAAAAATATATATTACGCCATTCATTAGTAGTCCTAGTTAAGCGTTGGCGTCATTAATAATTTTGGCAAATAACTATATCCTATTTTAAATTAAAGTAATTAAGTTTACAGTAACGTTTTAAGAATAATCGTACCTACGTATCAAATATCCAATTAAAAAAAGGAAAATACAATTGATATGCTTTTAGTACTAGGCAATCATAAATTATCAGGAGGTGGTGCAAATAAATGCAAACTTGAGTGCTGTAAAATCCTTCAAATAATAAAATAGAACTAAGGGTCCATCGCCCAGTGGTCGAAATTCGACCATAATCATTTTGAATAAGGTTTAAGTTCTTTTATGCATAATAAAAAAAATATTAACACTCTGCACTCCTTCTTCTTCCAATATACCTAAACTAAAAGTGATGGAAATTTCATATTCTTCCGTCACGTCCGTGCAATGCAAAGAGGTACAAAGGTTTATAATACAATAGATAAATATTTTAAAAATAGTATCTATTAGTGCCATATTATTTTCATGCATATAATTATTTAAAAAGAAAACTATCGCTCTTAAATCATTTACATTAGTAAACACTTTATCTGTGTGCTTGTGAATAATTGATAAAATTTCTAGAACTGATACCAACGCAACTATTATGTATCAACTATGATTGATAGGGTCGAACTCCAATGAAATAGTTCGTGAGGAAATGTTGTATTTAACAATATAATATAGGTAGGTATGTATAAATAAATATGTATAGTTCATCCATTAGTGAACTTGAAATGGTGACTTTTGTTCTAAAACAAAATAAATCGACGCGGTTTTTATTTTAATTCAAGTTTGAAGAAGAAATGATAATTACACATATTGGCAGGAAATTAATCATAGGAAAATATAAGGTGTCCAAAATAAATAGATACGAATACTGGGTACCATAATATGGGACAACTGTTTCATTGTCCCAATTAGTCCAACGGTAGTTAACACTGCCTGCTGTGCTATGGGTCCCGGGTTCGAATCCCGGTAGGGACAAATGTTTGTGTGATGAGCATATAAACATTAGTATCCGAGTTATGGATGTATCTATGTATAATATGTATGTATTTACAAAAAAATAAAAAGTATATATGTATAGTATATCAACCGACTAGTTTCCGTAACAAAAGCTTCGTTGCTTAGCTCGGAACTAGATGGCGCTGTGTCATAATGTCCAGGAATATTTATTTATTGTTTTTCTGATTCAATATGGCGAGACTGTAGATACGGTTCCAGAACAAATTGCCAAATTCAACGTTAAATTTGAAGAATATTCCGAATCACCCCTTGTCTTATTCCATACGTACGACTATATTGAACGGGAGTTAATGGGATACGCGCAATAACCTCACAAGTCAACGCATCATTAATTTTAATTTACTACTTTTAAGTTAATTGGACGCGAAATAGGTATATAACACTGGCTTTCGTGCAGCTCTGACCATATGCAATTGTAATAAAAACTGGTCTATGTGTTGATCCAGGTAATAAATTATTTGTATCCCAAATGGCGTTACCAGTAGACCGTGAAAGTCAAAGGTTGCGAGTTAGAACCCAAGGCACGTGCCATTGACTTTTCGGTTAGGTGCATATTTATCACATGCTCAAACGGTGATGGAAAACATCGTGAGGAAACTTACGTTTGATAGATTTTCTCGATGTCATGTGATGTCTGCCAACCTGCAATAGAAGACCCGTGCACAGCAGTAGGACTATAATTTGGGCTGATAATTACAGCAAATTGAATTCAAATATTTAATCATGTTTATAGCTGTGGTAGCCCAGCGGTGTGACCAGTGGACTGAGATGTCAGAGGTCTCGAGTTCAAACCCAAGGCACGCACCACCGACTTTTCGGAAGTTATGTGCGTATTTATCATTGGCTCAAACAATGAAGGAAAACATCGTGAGGAAATCTGTATGCTTGAAAGATTTTCTCGATGGCATTTAATCCCCCGCAAAAATTTGAGAGGAGACAAGTGCCCAGCTGTGGGACAATAATGGTTTGAAATTAAAAAATATCCAAACAGCATTTCACATTAAAATTTTAGTAGGATTTATTATAATTTATATCCTGTGCAGGATGATCTTAAGACCCATAATTACATAACAATAAGAAAATTAATGCTTCGCCTAAAACTGTTTCAGTTAAATACACGCACACTATGTAGCTAATGATGAAATAATAAGGTGCCCTACCGGTTTCGCCCTATCCGGCATCAATGCTTAAGTATTACTGTACAGTAACACACAAAATAGCATTGCTTTAGCGAACAAAGAGTGCTCAATACAGTACGAATAAAAGTCGTATTAACATCGTGTAACAATTCCCGTAAATCATAGACTTTAGAACGATAGTGCGTACACCAGAGCAACAGCTAGCCGACTGGTCACGACCGATTGGGCTTCCCTATTTTTTTTTCGGACATTTTATACTATTATATTTTCTAAGATATTTTTCACCCATAGGTAACGGAAGCAGAAGTGGTATAATACTGCAATTATCCGCAACTTTGTCTGCGTAGAATTAGTACTTTTAACCAATCTGCCATTTATTTCTTACCGTCCTCTTTTAAGAAATTATTGATTCCGCACACAAACTTCCACCCCTATTTTCGACCTTTTAAAAGATGATTTCTGGGACAAAAAATATCCAATGTCCTTTCTCGTGACTCAAACTGTATCTATCTATACTTCACGATGTCTCTAATTACTACAAAATTTGTCGTGTGTTTGTGTGGCTGTGAGAGAATAATTTAAATATTACTTAGATACCTATTAAATATTAATTCAACATAATTTAATAGAATTATGGCACGGTATTGTGGTTACAGGTAAACACAGATGACCAATTTTGTGTTTTGCGATAGTGTTCTAATTAAAAAATCTTGTACACGCAACTACTATCTTAGCGTACACGTTCGTAGAGTTTATTTTCGTGTTTCGTACGTCAATCATTTCGTCGATATAATATGTAGTTTCTGAGAATAGCCAACGGGAAAAAATCTTAGACCTGCCGAATACTAATACGATGTGAGTACCATTATAAAAGCCAGTGCACCCGAAGATGGTTGTATTCGGTTGAACTCTCGGATTGTTTTATAATGGCTATATAGTGGAGTGTTTCTGAACTTTCTGGTTTTCAATAACGTTTCTTTAGTACTTAGCGTGAAGCTCACTCCAGGTCTATCGATCAGGTATTTAAATATAATTATATTTTATTTAACAATAAAAGGGATATTTTTTTTAGTTACGTAGATATATAAGTCGCTAAATTATATTAAAATAGATACTTTAGATATATTTCAAAACTTTATCTTATAGAATAATTTTTACTAACCGTATAATATATACCACTACAAAATATGTATTTTTAAACACTACATAATTATTAAAACTAACATTCTAACACTAGCTTTAATTAAAAATATGTTTTCTGTGCGGATGCTCCTTAATTTTTATTAATTAAATAACTACCTAGGTATATTGTAAACGTTTGTTCGCCGAGGCGTCAAAGTACTGCTTTACATCATAGTCATCTAATAGTAATGATAAAACATGTAACTTATTTCTTTAAATATAGCCTAAACCTCCTTGCGAGATCATCTGTATTACCTACAGAACAACATCATCACGACATGTCTATTGAATTAGGAGACGAATAATTTTACTTTATTATTAATTATACATACTTTGTAACACAGGTTCAACTTTGTATGTATATTTACACATTTTTATATTCTTCTAGAGTTCCTTTTAAATATTTTTTTAATCGACATCTTAAGTACACTATAAATAATTATGTTCCTACCGTGTTACATACAAAAAACAGACATTTGCATTAACAACAATCAGAACGGTTTTTCGTCATTAATAGATAGCCACTGTCTAATAAAAAACCGGAATAACTGAGATAATATCTGTTAAATAAGTAATATCTATCGATTCATCATCAAAAACAATTATATATTATTACTAAAACCTGCCATAACTATATTGCGATGACATCATATGCATAGGTAACAATGTTGTCAGATCAATTATTTTTAAATTAGTAGCAAAAACTATATGGCTTTGTTTTTTTTTGGCATGGCAACAAGACATTTTGACATCATAAGTGTATACACGCCTTCTTTTAAAAAGATCGGACTGTATGCCGTAGTGATGATTTGTTTTTTTAACGGTTTTGATTTGACGGTTAACTTTAAATTGCGAAGTTCGTAATAAGGTGTTTTCGTACTGGTTCGTCTAATACGACACGAATATTCAATATAGAAGAACTTTGAAAGCATGAAGCGGCCATCTTCGTTAAGTGATAGCTGTCAAACTTGGCGGGACCACATTTATTTAGTCGTAATATTTCACCATGGATCGCTACACTCCTCAACGACGCGAATAAGTATAGGTATAATGTATTTTCATCAACTATTCAAATATCCAATACAAATTATATGTTCTCCATTACCATACAAGATAAACAACATAATGAGCAAGTTTTATGACAGTTTTAATTAGTCACGACATTCAACTACTGAATATTATGAAGTCAAGCCATGAAACTAACTTGGTGCAATAGAAAATTATAGATAAGTAAGATCTAGCCAAAATTCGAGCTCCGAGGCGTACACTAGCGGAGGCCTACGTCCAGCAGTGGACGAGTATAGGCTGATTATGATGATGATGAAGATCTAGTTAGTCATAAGGATTCGCGGGCGAAATAGTTTCATTGTATGTAATTAAATCTGAAACTCCTACTAACTATATAGGTAGGTATTATTTTATTCCCAGGGAATCTTTTACGGCATGTATGGTCACAAGCAGACTGAGGTTTATAGTGTATGGGTAGAGGTAGAGAAAAGCGTTAAAAAATTTGTCCCAGCCGATTTGGGACAGCACCGAAAAACCTTACCCAAGTAAGGATATCTGGCAAGTGTCAGCTAATTAATGCGTGAAACAAGCCTTTTTATTACATTTTGGCAATTTTCAATGGTTAAATTGAAAGCTCTCTTTTTATCACAAGTATTGGAAGCTTTATTGCTTGGTGACCGTTTTGAAACCTTGTTATTGTTATCGCATTGGAGAATATGATAATAGTACATTATCATCATTTAATCGTGACTTCTTTTGTACGTGAAAATTTGTGTTTGTAAACGGGCTTTCGACACACCAGAAACTCCTAGTGCTGGGCAACGGTTAATAATTTAAAAAAATACTACATCTGCACAAATCTACGAACAAGAAGCACGTAGATCGCTAAAGAAGCGATTAAAAAGAATCCGCATTTTATCCCAATCTTTTGTTTTATTTCCGTACTTTCCTAATTAGGACAAAAGACCGTTCTCCCTAGAAGGGAACATACAGCAACCGCGTATGTATATATTTGGTCCAATTCTAGTTGGTCAGCAGACGGTTTAAGCAGGGTTCTGCGTATCATTTATAATAGGTATACGCGAGATCAACTCATTGAATGAGATGAAGGAAAATTGCAAACTGATGCTCCTCTCGCCCAGTCTCTAGTCTGGTATGGGCTTAACCACTTTTCTTGTAGATTAAGCCGAGGAGTACCGCGTTTGAGCAAAATTGCAAAAGTTCTTCTTAGATTTACTTTGTTTACGAAGCCTGATGTCTAGAAATAAAATTCTTAGTATTTAGCATTTTTTGAGGAAAAGCAGAATCTTTAAACTAAAATTGAGCACGACCCTGAAGAAAATTGCAACAGAGCGCCAATCCAAATATAAACAGGTGGTATCTGATGCGAACCACATGGATACAAGTGCTCTTCTTAAATTGTTTATGTCTGAATGTGGGCTCTGTTTGTCTTAGTATTAAACAATTATATAGAGCAGTAAATATCAATCTAATCAATCAATGTGGAAAGTTCAGCCGTATTTGTCATAGTCAGTCTATATAGATAGATATTTATATCTATACAGTCTGTATTATCTATACGACTATTTTTATCATTTTATTGAGAACCGTGTCCGTGCCTTGAAAAGCACGTTAAGGCGTCAGTCTCGGTTGTTATGTTTCTAACAACTATCGTTGGAAGTTTCCTAGCATTCGTGTGTTTTTTTTTACATTATGACACAGCGCCATCTAGTTCCAAGCTAAGCAACAAGGCTTGTGTTACGGATACTAGTTGTTTTTTATTAAATACATACATATTATACATAGATACATAAATGACTCGGATACAAATGTTTATGCTCATCACACGAACATTTGTCCCTACCGGGATTCGAACCCGGGACCCATAGCACAGAAGGCAGTGTTAATTACCGCTGGACTAACTGGGTCGTCAATTACCGATATGGTACTGCCGAAAAATTAGAAAAATTGTAATTATCCTTTTTACGGTTTCTGGTTAATTTACTCTTTAATTAGATCTTTTTGAACATCGACAACAACGACATCCCCAAAAAAGTCCGCCGCCTTCACCGCTTCCTAGTGCTTTTGCAACAAATTTTCCTCTTCATATAAATATAGGAAGAATACGTGAAGCCTTTTGAGTACCGACCTCCTAATATTGATGTAACATGACATAAATTAGCTATGACGTGTGAACTAACAACCGAAGTCATTGTAAACTATATTAAGAGTTGGAATTTGCATATACCATGTAAGTATATGTTACAGGTAATCTGTATAATCTGGTATTCTATACAATACCTAGACAATGTATAGAATAGGTACTTAAAACATGTAGGTAATAGATGGAGAATATTATTTATTTTATACTTTCCCTAGGTATTCGGTACAATACCGAATGTGCAGCCGTAAAGCACTTGTAGCCAGAAGAATTTTTAGTTGCACGTTAATTTTATTGTGATTTTTCATATTATTTTGAATTCGCCAGCATTCACCAGACGGTGCCGCGACACCGCTCGCGTAGGTCGCTCGGCTCGTGCGCAGGGATCGCAGTTCTAACCTTATCTAACCTATTTACAGCAGGTACTCTATACAGTCCCTAGGAATTGTATACATAACCTAGGTAAAGTATGGGCAATAATATTCATAATATTTCATACATTGCCTGGACGCCCTAGGTATTTTATACATTACCTAGATATTGTATAGAATACCTAAATTATGCAGATTGCCGGTAACATATATACATGACATGATTTAATTATATTATTGAATAGAAACAGACAGACGTAGGTGAAACCAAACTAAAAACTTATTAAGACCTGAATTTGGGGCCATACCATAACCAGTCTATGAAGTCTTATTGAGGTTGTAGGAGGGGGATAGCGCTATGCAGATTGAATAGTGCTGTCTCTATCTCTTGCGGCCCCAAGATCAGGAACTATAAGTTTTGTTTTTCGAATCAATTCGGTCGATTTTGCAATCCCAAATATGTGGACACGTGGCACGGCCGCTAATCCGAGAGTGACTAAAAGTAAACCTAAAAGTGTATTATATTATTTATACAATTCTATGTATTAGACCATCAGTGAATCGTTGGTCTTGTGGTCGTTAAGTGCGACAGCAGAGCAAAAGTTTTTGGGTTCGGTTCCTTGAGGTCGAGCAGCGTTATATAACATGAAATTCCCTTGAGTGCAATAGGCTCGCCCGCTATGATATGGGACCAAAAACATACTTAGCGGCGAAATGGTGTACATTAGTACACCTATACCTTTCAGGGACAACAGGCGTGATAGTATTTGATTCATAACAGGTCTGTCTCCTAAACTAAGGGTATCGGCCTGAATCTTATGTGTGCATTTGTGAGCGCGTGTATAGGTGTGTGTGAGAGAGAGTGATAATACATAGCAGTTCGAGAGTAAATAGACCATGGTATAATACAGATGACTAACGTTTTTAGTATGCACATCAAACAATATATTTTATAATATGTTTATAATTAATTCAGTCAGTTGAATTAATTCTTTGTTTTTAGTGACTAAAACAACTAAACTTATTGTTCAGCATTTAATTTCGCTTTAACTGACATAACCATTATAATAACAATATTTATAATGTAGTTAATAATGAATGAATGAATGAATATTTATTTGCTTGAAGACGTAAGTAGATTGTGATTTGTTCATTAATTACAATTTATTAAAAAATAAAAAGTAAGTATCTACACTTTTAGTACTTACCTACTTTCAAGTTAAAACAACAATAAGTAGTTGTAATGTGTGTACTTCTGATAGTCACCATCGATCTATTAACGCCCTCAGTGTCCCACTGCTGGACACAGATCTCTACCTCGAGACTAGCCAGCCCGTTAGACAAGTCCTGGTAGATAGACTTCACACGTGTGTAGCATGCAGATTTCCTTTCGATGGTTTCCTTCATCGTTGAAAATGGGATAATAACGCACATAATTTTGAAAAGTCAGTAGTGTCTCCCCTGGGATCATTATTACGAGACCGATCTTATGATTTGAGTTTATTGTTGCTTCCATGTATGTATCTCTACCACATCTGAGAGGTAATACTATATGTATACCTATGTATATTTTTAAGCTATTGCATAAGCTATGGCATAGCTTCTATCGCGGGCCTTGAGCGCGGAGACCAAATCCAGAAATTCCGTAACGAAAATAACATAAGCGGCACAGCGATGATACTTTTTTTTTTAAGCTGTTGCATAGCTTCTATCGTGCCTGCTCAGAGTTTCGGCGTTAGGCCTCTTTCTATTTATTTCATGGTACGACTCAACGAAGCTCGCACGAGTCGAGACGAGCTGCTCCGAAACCGGACGAATACGTAATCAGCTGTTTGTGAGAAAGTATATAGGTGTATAGGTATTTATTATCTAAGTACAACAGTGAATATCTGTACTCGTATAATTTGTGTACAAAGTGATTAATAATTATAATTGCATAAGTTGATAAAAAATGCTATGCAATAGCTTTACCGCGGCAGTCTCCGAGTGCCACACGTCATTTTTTCAGTATGTTTGTAAGGGGGTACCTATATTATCTAATGCTCCGCACTAACTTGAAGTAAATAAATCAAAACAATACACGGCGATAGAAATAAGCAATTATAATATCCATATATAACAGACCTATAAGGTATAGGTTAGGTTAACAGAAAAAAAAGTTTTTTGAGCGGTGAAATTTAAAACTCTTGATTAAGAAAAGGAATCACGAAAATATAATTAATATACAGGTATATTTATTGATCATCTTTTGATACGTATACGTGGTAAGAAATAAATATGTAAGTAGGTATAAAAATAAAAATAAAATATTTTCAGTAATAGTTTGACCACGACTCAGGGCGTTGACCCCGACACCGTGGTTAATGGTTTTGAACTCGGCCATCCTTACGCTGAAGGATAGATCTAATGCCGTAAAATAAGGCCTAGGCGGATAAAAAAAGCCTCTACGGTGGCCCTCGCCATATTAGGCTACGTACGTTGCCCTGTACCCTGCATCCCCTAGTTTCTGCTCCATAAGACTGCTACCACCGTAATATTTGTAATTTTTTAATTATTTTAATTTTATATTATTATTTATTTGCCAAATTGATTAATAGAACCATTGCATTGGCATGGAAGATGAAGTGCGTAAGGTATAAAGATAACCCTACTAATATTATAAACATGTAAGTTTGTATGGATGTTTGTTACTCTTTCATGCAAAGCAGATAGTTTGTTACGTATATTACCTAACATATAGGCTATGTTTTGTTTACCTATACACCGGACAGGCAAAGCCACTGATGAAAGCTAGTATGTATTTATATAAATCAGAAACTTAGATACACTACTGTACAAATAACCACTAGTGTAATCTGTACGTCAACGCAAAAAATAATTATAATGTTTGCTACTTGGGAATTCCTATTGTCAACTCACATCAAAAGCTTGCTACTTTTAGTTTGGCTATTCGCCAGCAGATAGCAGTAGTAAACAGTTTGCAACTAAATGGTTTTAAACTTGAAAAAAACTAATTAAAATAAGACAATTGGAATTTATTGATAATATTGAATATAACTGACATCAAATGAAAGGTAATATAATACATATTCGTAAAACTTTATTATAGTTGCGGCTACTCACAGGCAGATGACGCTAGCAGCTTGTTTTAAAAGCTGATTGTTTTAAAATTGTCTTACTAGATGGCGCTAGTATGCAATTATGAATAAAAAGGATCTATATAAGTAGTGTAATCAAATAAATATACATATCTGGCTACCGGGAAGATGATATTCCCCATATTATTTTTTAAATATGGATAATTTATAAGTTGAATAAGATGCATACTTTCTGTGTTTAATAATATTGTACCTATGTAAAATTGGGAAACAAACACATCACTCCTATAAAATTACAGGTCCATTCCATCAAAATTACAATAATCTATTAATTTTTTTATAATTTTATCATCCAAATATTATTGTATATTTTTAATTAAGAAAACAATTTTTTTTTTCATTGCATGTTTCTGTACCTGTATACCCCAATAGGGGTGCTATTGGTGTATCCAATATGCTCAATATTTTTCACTCATGAGTAAGTACCCTAACCCCAATATACCCCACGCATGAGTAGAAAAGATTGAGTCATGTGGGTACCATAATATTCCTACAACACTAATCAATGGGATTCTTCTTCTAATTTCTCAGTATAAGCGTGACGGATGTATAATCAAGATGGTTAATTTAGTTACCGTAAAACCCCGTTGGCGGCGCTTGTGTAGGCGTGACGTTTAGTTTCTGTGGAAAATGACGCGGGGCTACGACATAATCGTGAATGACGAGTCGCGGTGACGTCAGGCCTCGGGCCAAGGTCGGCGCGGCATAATACTACGATTATGCGGTTGCGTTACATACACTATAATTTCTAGATCGATGAACTTTGCTATTTGGTTTCGATTTTTGAATATTTTTTTGTTCCATTTTTAACTTTAATGTTTTTGTGTTATAAATATTACTGCCAGTATATTTTCGATACCCCTAAAATCCAGGTTATTTATTGATTTTTTTTCTAGCATCCAAAAAAACAGACTATATTATCTATCTACGTAGAAAAAAATATCGAATTATGATAAGTACCTATAATGAATACATTAATGATAAAAATGTATCAGCTGTGTGAATAGAGGTCAAGGTCTTACGAAGATATAAATAAGGATAATCGTGTGAATGTTATAAAAATAAACTGACATTATTTTTCTTTCTTTCCTTCCTTATTATGGCATAGTATTATTACGGTAATACTTCATTGTGACAAGGAACAATATGCGTAGATATTTTAAGGCCGTAGAAAGTAGTTTTAAGAACCATGACACTTTGGAAATACCGATTAGTGTGAATACTTATAGGTTTATTACAATTGATTTTGGTCTTTTTTATTCAATTGCCTCTTTTGTGGATATAAGGAAAAGGTTAATCCCCTTCAACATTTTAATGACTAGACTTTTACTAGGTATATTTCTTAAATTATTTAGTTTCTTTCACACTATTTAAAGCCTCTTTAAATATAATGAAAAAATTCAAAACTGAAGATAAATAATTATTACAGATACTGCAGCGTTACTTAATTACTACATAAAATATCTCAGAATAGTTTTTTTCGTCATAAGTCTTTACCCCCCGTTGAATTTTGACAACCCCTTACGTATTTACGGACAACTCTAAAATAGGTTTAAGTGTTATGATTTTTAGGCTCTCATTAATATTCACGTCATTGTTTATAGGATACTACGCCCAATATAAAAACGCTTGTTGCAAAAAAAAACAATATAAAAAATTATATCAAGGTTCTCCGAGTCAAAGGAACTCGCTCGCGTGTGTGACTCACGCGTCATCATCGTTAACATAATATGCATTAACATTTATGCATCGTGAGTAAAAACGAACGGAATTTTACGTTCGACGGGTTTCCCATAGTACCTCATGGAAACCTTCATCATGATTTAGTCCAAGTAATATTCCTAACCTCCATAACAGGGAATTTTTTTGAGTAATGAATGGGTGAAAAAAGACGGATGTAGTAATAGGCGGAACAATATCATGGGTATTACACCAATGCTAAGAAAAGCTACGTTTCCATAAAACTTGGGAATAAGATACAACCTCTTGTGACGTGTCTTCTTCTTATAGGATTGCTGTTTTCCAACAATGTCTGAGTGTGATTCTCAGTTTTTTTTTCTTAATGACAGCATTATGAATGACTTTTCAATTCTCGTTTAATCTCGTCTCATCTTGCCGTTCAAAAAGAAGCCACGGTAGGAGTTTCAGTCAGTATAACAGTTTCGTAGTATATATCGTCGTAGTAATAAATATTTTAAACAATGAACTAGCTTCATTTGCATATCAGGGAAAATCGAAAGAAAATAATTGGAAAATTCTACTCGTTCTATTCTTACCCATTGTTTTTTTTTTTTTTAATATGTAAAATTATATTATATATATACCTGCCTTATTCTTCCTTAACCTTTTTTATGAATAATTTTCCGATTTTCGTCTAGTCTCGTTTCGTATCGCGTCGCCAGTATTAAAGGCACTAATACATTAAATTAGTTGATTCATCACGTAAATTAAATAAAAACACAATTTTCTATTAGGTAAAAGAAAAATATGCAATTTTCCTTAATTAGGTGATATTCATATTAACTTTTTCAACAGCCCACTTTTACAAAGTAGTGGAATTTTTCATTTCAACACAGTGGATATGGTTTCCTATAATATTATGACGTATTACCATGACTAGTAACGACCTACATAAATATTTTAAGTCCTTAATTAATACGGACTTTGAAATGATACCACTTAAGTTATATATTTACTGGTACCATGGTATATATTTTAAGTATTTTTTAAAAATTATTTATTTAATTACCAGGTAAATATAATGGCATAAGATTTTAAGTAGGACAATCTAGTTGCAAATGTATAAGGAAAATGTGTGAAGTATTAGTGTGACTTTCTTAATGTAAATGTTTATTCGGATGTACATATATTAAATTAAATATTATATAGGTATCCGGAAACTATTACAGACTGCTGTCCAGTTCCGAACTAATCAACAAGCCTTGTGATACGAATACAAATGATGAATGCACTAACATACGCTCATACAAGTGTACATTATACAAACATTTGCCCCTACCAGGTTTCGAACCCCAGGAGCCTTATCCTAGCACTTGGCATATCGACTCTTTACACATAGGTAGGTACTTCACACTCATAGATATTATGTTTCATAGCATCACACACGAAGGTTAGGTGACTATATTTTGTTATATTAAATAAAATAATTAGGATGCTTCATTTGGTATTTTTACCAAAATCATTAGTACTAGGAAAATATTACACATGAAATCACCGCAAGTGTGCATGAAATATTTGCGTGTTATAAGGCATTATTGCCCTAATTCCTTGTATGCGATTCCTATGTCATTACATTTCAAAAGGGATTAAGCTGGAAGTCAACCACGATCCCTCAGCCATTTCCTCCATGTTTTGCTTCATCATTTCGACATGAGATAAATACGCACATAACTTCAAAAGTTTAGTGGTGCATGCCTTGGGTTGGATATCAAAATCTTGGACTTCAGAGTCCACAACGTTATCATACTTTTGTCAACACAAACACAGTTAAGCGTAAAATTAGTGCAGTTATATGTTAACATTAACTACACGATGTGCTGGATCAATGACCTTATTGAGGAAAACAAATAATTGATCTTAATTATCACTATTACAGTTATTAAATGCGCTGTTATAATTCTTACAATGTCGTTCTTCTTTCGTATCTTGTGATCCTACTAATATTTAAAAAAAATATGTTTGGATATTCGTTGGTCAATAACGATAAAACAACTTTATAGACTTGGGTGAAATTTGACATACCGATAGGTATTTTGGTACCTGGATTCACTCATAAGTTTTTTATCAGCCCAGTACGCGTACGAAACCTCAAATGCCGTAGACGGAAGCTACACATTTTATTTGTAGGTGAAGATGTTCATCACTATTGTAGGCAGAACTTTAAATTGTTCTATGGTTTTTCATGTGATGAAACTTTACAGTAATATACTTTAGCATAATATAGGTACAAGCTGTTATTAATACATATAATACTTGACCTGCATATTAGTGAACGCGATAAAAATAAATTGTGAAGCAACGTATTTTATTAAGAAACGAAAATCATTATACACTAAAATAATAAAAAATTTGTTCCACTTAAAAGTTTAAAAACAACACAAACTTCCTATTTAGTTTTGAGGAGATCTATTGTGTATCTTCTAATTCCCATGGTCAACTACCAATGCAATAAATATGGGACCACCTTGTAGCTATACAAAACTCAAAACAACTCTTTTAAATCGGGTCTCAATTGGCGAAGATATCGCGTAACATAAAAGCAAATAAAAAATAAAAAAACAAAATACGTTCGAATGGAAAGAAGGATCTCACCTCCTTTTATTGTAGTCCCCTTAAAAAAATAAAACACCTCATGATCATCATCATCACCTCATTTTTTGTCCCACTTCCGGGTACGGGTCTCCACTCATTGAGAGGGATTAGGCTATAGTGTTCATCATCAACCACGCAAGCCTACTGCCGGTTGGCAGACTTCACATGCCATCGAGAAAATCTCTCAAGCATGCAGGCTTCCTCACGATGTTTTCCTTCACCGTTTGAGCATGTGATAAATACGCACATAACTTCCGAAAAGTCAGTGGGTGCGTGCCCGGGTTAAACTTTGACATGTCACACCACTAGGCTACCACAGCTATACTACAGTCTCGAATGTGCCACGCTACTTTACACACCACAGAGAAAATCTCTCAAGCATGCAAGTTCCCTCACGATGTTTTCCTTCACCGTTTGAGCATGTGATAAGTCTATAATAAAACACCTAAGTAAAGTAAACATTTAATTCTGAAAACTGCTTGTATTCTTGATATTTCGTAAGAAATAATAAAAACCCGATTTAAACGCATAACAGAATCTGTTGTCTGTTTGAAAAGTAGCTGCTTCGTCATACGTTATAATGTTTAGCTGTTCAAACATCTACATATGACGATTAAAATGAACAGTGAATGATTTCGCTCATACTAGGTTTTCCCACATAACACAATTACTCGTTCTACTAGCTCATACAGGATGCTACTGTTCAGAACTGTGCGTCAAGTTTATAGAATAGACGATTGATAGGTACGTGACAACTGAGGCACAGTACAAAATACTGTGACTGAGGTGTGGCGTAGTGACGTAATTTATATGAAACTAGTTTTGCCCAGATTGACTGGACGAGCAACGGGCAGGACTATGGGTTAGATACTTATCCTACCGCCCTTATTTACTCTACCTACTGTGGGCCTATTGCCATCAACTGGGCACGAATCGACACTCTGAGCCTCTACATACTGAGAATTTTATAAAAAAAACACCAAACAAATAACAGTTTTCTCGACCTGGGAATTGAACCCAAGACCACATGCTCAGCAGACGCACTTACGATTACTAAGCCAACGAGGCAGTTGTCCTCAAAAAAAAATACTTTCGGTATTATAAAGAAAATTTAATAGTTTACACATAAAAAATGGAAAAAGTAGAAAATATAACGCAAAAACCCAGTATCGAATATTTTATAAACAAAATAATTGCAACAAAAAGAATTAATCATGCATCCTAACCCAAAACGTTACAATAAAGTTCAAAGCCCAAAATCATAATTTAATATCTAATGATAAAAAATATTCTGTTTCAGTAGTGGCTTAAAAATATCACGTTTCAAAGCCATTCATTGTGAAGTTTCATTCATTGAGTACGAAAAGATGAATGAATTAGTCAGAATGTCTGACAGAGTCAGTGATTCGGTTACAACAAGTGCATCCTTATAGGTAACTACATATTTAGCGGTTTGATGTGATAACATATATGCATCATCATCAGCATCATATCAGCTAGATGACGTCCACTGCTGGACATAAGCCTCCCTCCAAAGATTTCCACTACGACCGGTCTTGGGTCACCTGCATCCAGCGGATTCCAGCGACCTTAACCAGGTGGTCGGTCCTCTTTGTCGGAGGCCTACCCATGCTGCGTCTTCCAGTTCACGGTCGCTACCCGAGAACCTTCAAGCCCCAACGGCCATCCGTTCTTCGAGCAATATATGCATGCGGGTACATAAAAAAATACGTTTCAATTGAGGACCTTTTTGTGAAGTGTATTTATGTTTCATATTTTAGTTAATTTTATTTTGCTATAACCGTTTTGTATTACTAATGTAGAAATTATAACTATAGTATAATTAAGGTATTTATGTTGTATTTATCAAAAACAACCAAAGTCTCCAGTTATTTAACAAAATGATCACGCGATTAGTTTATTTTTTGTTTTAATAACATCTAAATTACAAACAAGATAGGTGTTGACTAAATGACGCGTGCGCATTTACACATTAATGAGAAAATTAATTCCCGCTATGTTAAATTGAATTATCTAAGCAAACGAACGCACCACATCAGCCTTCGTCGGTTACATACCTAAAGAACATGCATCATATGTAACATATGTATGTTAAGATGTAAACGAACATTATTACGAGGGAAGCCGTAAAAATAAAGATGATTTCAATTAAAAAAATTAGGACTTTTATGAATTAAGGCCCAAGTTTTATTTACTAACACGATTTCTTTTCATACCTTTATAAACATATGTATATATATATTTAATGTTAGTTTGTAAAGTATATCTATGGGTAACAGTAGCCGGAAAATGTATTGTTATTATTATTCGTAAATGATTCTATTTGTTTTTTTTTTATAACTTCTTAGTACTCATTGCATTTTATGGATTTCATTGCGGTATTTTATGAGTATTGTTATTATTTTAATCCCAAGGTATTAGGCCTACAAACTGCTTAGCAGTTTGGCTATGAAACCTATGTTTAAAATAAATTAAAAAAAAAAACAAAAGGTATTGAAGTCATATCAATTGAGTATTAATATAACGCAAATATTAAACTACTATCAGTGAAATATAACAGTTGAAATATGCATTTCTGAATAGAAATGCTTACGCGAAAATGTCATTGGTAGGTACTCGTACATTCATCAAAGATGAAGTCATAGCACACATAGGTGACAAATATTTATGTAATTTTGTGACTAACTGTACTAACTTGGGGCTCGTGTGATCGTGAATGTACTCACCATATCAATATTACGTCTCCGCTAAAAATATGTCAAATGAAAAATGTTCTAAAAAGGATAAAATAAACTTTGAAGTTTATTAAACCTATTTTTATCGCGAGATTTTATCTCTTTACTACTAATTTTAAGTTGGTACCTTTTTTAAGTTTTTTTCAGTATTTATATAAAAATACTGAAAAAAACTTAAGATTTAAAACAATATTAACGAATGATGTGTGTACATCATTGAAGTCTACTCAGTCAGTAAACTTGTCTAACCCTTCGGGAATACAGGCGTATTAGTATTTCATATTGTAACATATTAGTATTTATTACTTTATTTCATATTTTATCGTCAATCGTAACACAAGCGTCGCTTGTGCGTTGCTTAGCTCGGAAATAGATAACGCTGTGCAAAAAAAATATTGTAAAAAAGCAATTATCTTCCCATTTAAGAGATATTAGTCTTTAGTCCACCACGCTAGGCTATTGTGGGCAGGGAAACTTCACATCCGCCGGGGTTGTGGTGCATGCTTTTGCGAATCCCATGGCCCCGGCACACAGTGGTCCGGATTTGCAAAAAGGTGGACATAGGATCGAAAATGCATATTTAACTCAACAAAAAATTGTATCGTATAGGAAATTTAACGCTGATTAATACTTATTACTACAACTTTTCAAAAAAACGGCTCCTTCGCGTCAAAAAAAAATATTGAAAATAAAAATGTATGGGAGAAAAATTATTTTATTTTTTTTCCCCGTTCAGTATCAAAGTATAGCAAGCAAACCTTATATTCTGGTAAGTACTAGTTGTCCTTGATACGACGACATATAAATTGCTTGCGTATCCCTGCGGCCTTGGCTACTATGATGCTTTAAAGTTTAAAAGTTTAATGTTGACTTATCTCAATATTATTAACGACTTTTTCAATTGAAATAAATCCTAAATATAATTTTTATTAAAACGCGTGCCCCTTCCGTCTGTTAGGCTCGCCCCCTATTACATGGAACTTAAATATAACTATAGGCAAAATGACAGTGTTCTGTGAAATATTTCTGACAGCTTGTTTATCTCAGTCGGCAGATGCTGACGAAGTATCCGTTATAATTGTGGCCACTTTTCCGTTGATCATTGTCATATGAAGCACGTGACTAATCTCTAGCCCAGCCCATTTTGTAGAATTGATGTTTTTTATTTATTCCTTCAATGCAGCTTCTTCTTGCTTGAGTATTCTGCTGTCTCTTTACAACTCGGACTTAATGGGTCTGCAATAATATGTTGAAGAAGGTTGGGTTTACCCATATTATGTTGCTATTATTAGAAACTAATTTAAGAGGGACAAGACTTGATACGAAGACTTGATTCTTTGCTTGCAGGTGCTTTGTGAAGAAGCTCCATCGAAACCCCATTAACTTTAATCCTTTAGTTGACGAATTAATCTGGTTACCGGTAATTTGAAGAATCTTCTGGACTGTCAGATCCAATAGGCCTTAAAGCTTCAACCTGGCTCATCTCTCAGTAATTTCTAAATTATTTGGATAGCATCTCTTTTAGCTTTAAGGAGTTTGTGATACGATGGTAACACTGGAACTCCACAATCTAATAGCGCTTTCCTTAAACACAAGTATTTCTATTTTGACAGGTTCAATGATCTTTAAAAACCAAGAGCATGATCTTCATCAAAAATATAATTTCATTTTTTTTTAAACAATGTGGGTTGAACAATAGCAACATTATCAGGGTTCTTCGTTATATGGTCTATAACACAAGCTTAGTCATTCTTCTTGTCTATCCTAAGTCTTTCGACTAATGCAAAAGTAAGTTCTTCCGGTGAATAGTCCAAAAGAGACTCTGAACGTCTTTTCTTCTGTTTGTTGCTGAGGTCAACAAAAGGCTTCCTAATCTGAACTTCTGTAAATGTGCCCACAGTTGTTGTACTTGATGTCGACGGATTCACAGCTGCTGTATTATCGATATCAACTGAAGTATTCTCTGAAGATATGTTTTCAATAACTTCATTTTGGGCTTGAAAAATCTGTGAAAAATTAACAGTACTGCAATTTGGCTAACTAATATTTGATTGTAACCACGCAGCATGTCTATTCATAAAAGTCTTTTGATTTCTGGAAGCACTTGCGATCATATGCGATCAGCACGGATAATTAGATATGTTGCTTCCTCCAGGGTTGAGAAACAACCTTTAATTGTTTCATGCACAGATATTAATAACAAACACACGCTCGCGAGTAGTGACTGAAAAAATTAGTACCACATCTTCAACAGCCAATCCGCGTCGTCGAAATCTCCGGTGGTGGGGGTAAATGATTATTTTATCACAAGAGTCGTTTTAGTCAGTTACAAATAAGCACGTGTCTTTAATTACATAACATACTTGAAGATTTTTATTACATATTTTATTATAATAAAATAAACAAATACTTGCCAAATGCTTGAATGCATATGTTTTGGTTCTTATACAATTAAACAAATTAATTTGCAGTCAGCTTAATTGAAAAAATCGTTTATAATATTAAGATAAGTCAACATTAAACTTTTAAACTTTAAAGCATCGTAGGTGCCAAGGCCGCAGGGATACGCAAGCAATTTATATGTCGTCGTATCAAGGACAACTAGTACTTACCAGAATATAAGGTTTGCTTGCTATACTTTGATACTGAAAGGAGAAAAAAAATAAAATAGATTTTTGTTGAGTTATATATGCATTTTCGATCCTATGTCCACCTTTTTGAAAATCCGGACCACTGTGCGGCAATCGGGTTGGTGGCGTTGACGAGTGCGGTTTTTCAGTCGGTAAACGCTCACATTGGGTGGAGTCCGACACACCCGTCGCCTCCCCAGGCGGCGGGACGGTCCGTAAAGGATTTTTCCGCACTTAAAAAAAGGCAAACTTCACAGACCATCGAGACAATCTCTCAGGCATGCAGGTTTCCTCACGACATTGCCCCTTAACCTTAAACGATTGTGATACATCCGCACGTAACAACGAAAGTCAGCGGTGCGTTCGGATCTAACTCTTTGACTTTAAAGTCTGCTGATGACACCATTACGCTATCACAGCTTTCAGATATATATTTAACATAATAAATAATGTAAATATAGTATAAGGTGTCACCCATTAAACCCACAAACCAGACCTCAACAATCAGAACTACAAGTCGCATAAATGAATTAACAAGAATCAATGACTGAACAATATTAAAAATGAAAATTCCCATCTCAGTCGTGAATATGTAACCGCAGATAAATGTACCTATATCCTTTTAGCATTACCAGCAGTACCTGCTATCTATGACGTAGCATAACGTCATGAGTGACCGCAGTTTCCAATATGACACGGCAGGCACAGGTTTAATCCCCGCGAAGGTGTTTTTATCTCAGATTGAACTTGGAATTGAACGTCATGGGTTTGCGTTGCCCTTTAATCTTGTATTAATTCTATGAAAGTGTATGATCAACGTGTTCTTGAGTCACGAATTTCAGGTTCCGTTTGGCTTAAAAGTCCTGGTTGAAAATAAAACCGGGTTTGGTTTTATGTCACTCTACGAATAATTTGGATTTTTCGGAACCTTATAGCGTTCATGGTCACGGGTAGTCTGGTTTATATCGCAATAAAACTCGTAAAAAGTAGTTTTATTACTTTTCACGTAGGTGTACAAGGAATTGATAGAAATAAATAATTTAAAAATAAAGCTTCTTTAGCGAAACTAACATTGTACAAAACAAAAATTTGAAATAATAAAAAAAAAATGAATTTATTAGCGTCTCATCTCTGTAATTTCTTCGTGAAAGAAAAGACCTAATAATTTATTATAACCAAATTGTGAGCTAACTTAGAATAAATCTTACAAAAACACTATATTCAACGATAACAAATGATGAAAAAGGCTCTATTTGTTTTTTTAAAATTTAACCCTTTAACCGCCCAAGTCGGAATTATCCGACAATTAATATTTTCATGTCCATTTATATTTTTTATGTATTGATACATGATTATATTGGCGAATTAAATATAAAAATACTTTTCGGAAATATCTCATTTGGGCAGTTAAAGCGTTAAATAATAATGTTCATTAACTAAACAGGAAAAAAATACGTAAGGAAAAACGCAACGTTAGTTCAATACAGTAATCATATCCAAGTTACGATGGTCCTATCTCATACTCCCGTTAAATAATCTCAACGTCTAAGACGGAACTTTCTAACCAAGTCATTAGTGAAACATGCAATAAGTAAAAGTTCACTTTTCACTGGTCCTGAATCATCGGACGCTGCGTCAATGTAGGCCTTCAACCGCAGACCGTTGGAATGGGCCCCATCTAAGGGTAAAAGAATGTCCAAACTTAGTCAGCGCAGGGAATCCCAAAATGTGCTTCTTGTAAGAAATATTTTAAGAGCAACTCATAATGCCCTTCTTTATTAGACCCTGAGGAGATTTGACTAAC
The DNA here is from genome assembly GCA_905163465.1 of Craniophora ligustri. Classification (NCBI taxonomy): domain Eukaryota; kingdom Metazoa; phylum Arthropoda; class Insecta; order Lepidoptera; family Noctuidae; genus Craniophora; species Craniophora ligustri. The sequence goes on from LR990963.1 coordinate 4,489,128, forward strand.
ATTATTTGCACAATCAGTTAGCCTCATTAAGATGTACTAGAGGTCGCCCTTTCGCGCCGGTTCAAATACAAGCGAAATTCGTAAATTTCTTTTTGTTCCGACTTTCTGTACTACTCCAACATATTCTACTTTGTTGACCAACGATTTGACCAACGATCTACGAGTACTAGACCTTGTGTACTTAAGTGCGACTGCTAAACAAGAGATATTGGTTTCGAATCTCAGATCGAACGAATCCAAGGTCGTGCAAAGTCGAATTGGGTTTTTCTTTAAATCTCTAGAAGCTTGGAGTTTGAATTCGTGCCCGGTTAATAGCAATAGGGTTGCCCCCTTATTACGTGGGACCTAAAATATACCGGTGAAATGTGGGTACGCATACATTAGTACACCGCTGCCTAACCCTCGGGGATAACAGGCGAGAGGGTATGTGTTTTCAATATACAAGCATCACTTATACCGAATCTTACACGTATCGCGCGCGTTACACGCTGTCTACGATTAAAAGAGGGTACTACTACTACGATCAAGTTTTTTTCAAGAACAAGACAAATTCAATTTAAATTTCAAAAAAGTTAATCCTGAAATGATACTTTTTGATAAAAGTTGGTAGATTAATAACCTTGGTTACTATTCGGTGGACTAGGCAACAGTCTATTCTGAGACAAATATATATACCTATGTATATTTGTATCAATAATCTAGTATCTATTACACAGGCCTCGTTAATTAGCTTGAAACTAGCTGAGGGTATGTAATAATGTCCGGTTACGTTAACGATATAATGATGTATATATAAAAATGAATCCCTATTTCCCTTAGTCCCGGCATCACGCGTGAAAGACTGATCTGATTTTGATCAATTTTGGTATTGATAAAGACGGAACCTTTGAAATAGATAATCTTTTTATCACGTGGAGGGAGCCGCGGTCGGAAGCTAGATTTTTTTTTAACTAATATCGCGTTTACTTATTTTTTCTTCTTTTGAAGCTCTGTAAGTGTGCTGTATATTATGTTTATTCAATATTACATTCGGTCAATTTTGAACAGGAAACGAAAGTTCGTTTCAACATTCTTTCATAATTTGTGTACTTTTTCATCGGGTTTCCCGTCCGCCTTTAAAGGTTGTGTCCTTCGCAAAAGCCATATATTATGGGTTTGGAAAGTATATAGAAATGTGAAACGACATTGTCAAGGAAATAATTGTGTGTAATTGATTTAATTGAATTTGACCACAGCCTTGGGGCTTTTTTGTTAAATTTCAATAGTACCGTTAACATGAGTAACATTACCTACACAATATATATCACCTTTACCAAGAGGCGTTGATAGCCTAGTGGCGTGACCATCCTTATGCTCGCATCACTTACTTTTCGGAAGTTATGTGTGTATTTACCCCATGTTCAAACGATGAAGGAAAAAATCGTGAGGAAACCTGCAAGCTTGAGAGATTTTCTCGATGGCGTGTAAAGTCCGTGCCCAGCTGTGGGTCAATGGGTAGTGGTCTGATAAAAAAATATCAATAATATTATGATATAAAATACACCGGAATTCCCGAAGTTTTAGGCATTATGGTTCAATGATGTACACACATCATTTGTCGGTATTCTTAAGTCTTAATTTTTATATTAATAATATTTAAAAAATGTACCTAATTAAAATTATTATTGTGAAAAGATAAAATCGCGATAAATTAACCTAATCACTCTCGAATGAGAGGTGATCCGTACCCAGCAGTGGGATAACAGGGTTGATAATAGATGACAATAAGCTTATCGACCATTTCATGCGACCTAAAATCAGCTGTCAAATCCACAGCACAGCAAATGCAATACGGTGATATATCCTCAAGCCAGTTTCATAATCCAAGGAGATCCGCATCCGTGAGAGTAGCCACGCGAGTCGAACTATACATTTCATAATATTTCACTTAACAAAACACACGTGGTGATTCACTAGGCGAAAGTGACCTTCACATTCACCAGCCAACCGTACAAAGTTGAAAAAACAAATAACTATTACATCGTTATGACTCAGGTGCCGATCTGAAAGCGGTTTCATTGGCATCAGTTTTAATTGAGCCTGCAATGATATCATTAGAAAAGTATTTATAATGATATGAACTGAATAAATAATGACTAGTAAATGAGTTGCATTACCAGGTAGTTCACCTCGGTATATTGTTATTGTATCATACTTTTAACTCCACAAGCCCTTATCACTGCAACTATATGTCGAAATCTATAGTAATTACATACCTACTCCCGCCTTTTTCCCACGGGGGTAGGCAGAAACTACAGAATGCCACGCGCTACGATCTTTACATATCACTTTTGGCCTCGTTCATGATCTCGTCGCGCGCCGGTTACACACCTGACCTTTCTGATGGAGTTCACTAATTAGGTATGATTCTAGGGCGCCATTACAATAAATATAAAATCGTCGAGATAGCGAATTCCGACGATTTTATATTACGTCTCCCAGGGGAATGTATGAAATTGTAACATAACTCACAAATAAATTAGTTATAAAATAAAATTAGATTGGATGGGAAAAAAAAATACTCCGCACTTGAAATCTTTATCAAGTGAGAGAGTAATATAATATATAGAGTAAAGTAATAGAGTTTTAAGGCCATTACAAAACACAAAACACCATTTACCTTACATGGTATATCTGACCACTAATAATATAGCTATGGCAAAATGACAATGACAGGGAATGTCAGCTCGTCTATATAGTTTTATGTCCCATACTTATAATAGAGCCTATTTTCATTAACCGAACACAAATCCAAACTGCCGCTGAAATATATTTAGTTATTCCTGATAAAAATTTGCTGAACCTGGAAATAGAGCTCAGAAGCCAACTTCGCGGGTTCGAGTAGTCCTAATGCGACTACAAAACCAATCAGGCTATTATTCCTCTTGCTCTACTAATCTTAATATAAACTGAGACGCCAAGAGAAATGTTTTCTCGTACGCTTGTCAAGTACAGTTTTAGACAGAACGTAGGAGTCAATAATACGAGGGCGGCGTTCTTATTATGGTTGAATAAATAATTCGAAAGGTACAAAACCGTATAGAAGTAAGCTTTTGTATCACGACTTTTACAAAGAAAGTATCACAGTAAGGACTAGCCGTCATGTTAATTATAATGACTTGTATTTAATTAGGCTAAAAGATAGCCATAAAAAATGTTAACGGCACTATTTGAGCACTACTTTGAACTGAGTTGAGCCTGAATTAGCCTAGCCGGATCCAAAACAGGGATCCAAATGTAGTATAGTTTGTGCATACTCAAACAAATAGTATGCCAAAATTAAGTTATTTGTTTGAGTATAGCAAAAGCTTCGGTTTCTAAGCGTCCTTACTTTACGTTTAAATCAACTTTAATCTGCTCCCTGTAGAGCAGAATAAAGTTGCACAAAAAAAGGATTGTAGGTAGACACCTAGCTATTCCTGTTTGTTTGCTCACCTTGGCAAAGGATTTATTACTAACTAGCTTTGGCTTGTGTGGCCTATAGCACTAAGAATTGTCGCTATAATCACCTATGTTCTTCCCCATGCTCTAATCCATTTAAATTAGTTTAGTCAATCAGATGCAACAAATCGACAGACACATAGAGTTACTTCCGAATTTATATATTATATAGTATAGATTCCAATTTCTATTAACTCTCCTTACGGAAATTACTGATTAGAAGGAAATTATTGTTAAAATAGTTAAGATAATAACTGAATATAATTTTACGTTTATAATCTCGACCGTTACAGTTAACGAGTAATAGTCGACTAATTTTGGGTAACTGGTGCAACACTTATAGGGCTGGTTTAAAGCTTCACTAAAGGCAAAGCTAGTATGTGTTCAAATTTAATTAAAACCTTTGAATAATTTGTACCTTTTTACAACATTCGTTAGGTAACAACACTTATACGAAGTATGTATATCTAAAAACGGAAACATATGTATATAAAAGCTTCAATTTATTTGGAAACTACATGGGCATTCCCAGAACATTAAAATTATAAACAATTATCAAACTGTTGACTTTTAGCACATGCAGCACTGATCCGTGTGGTCCATTCTCACGCCCTATGCGTCATATGATCCAATTTCGATGACGTATACACATAATATTCAACCATATATTGACCTCTATAAACCGGGGAATTTCAGTCTAGATACATATCGTTCAACTTTTCACGAAACGGAACTAAATAGAATAGCTTCGTGAATGAAAGTTTTTGTTCTTGATTTTGCGTCATTGGTTTTTAGGGTGTCCCGAATCGTGAGATCGTGAGTGACGTCACTGTTTATACAGATGTATGATATTCGTCTGATATGTTTTTGACAATGCGGATCTTTCATAGGGTATAAGTATTTAGATACTTTTTATACGTTCCCTTTGTATTCCCCACGTCGCTTTAGGTATATATCAGCTGGAAAGTCTGTTTTATGAATTCGCTAATTAATAAAAATTAATAATATATTAATATATTAAGAGAGCTGTGGTAGCCTAGTGGTGAGATCAGTGGAATGAGATGTCAAATGTCTTGAGTTCAAACCCAAGGCGCGCACCACTGACTTTTCGCAAGTTATGTGCGTATCTATCACATGCTCAAACGGTGAAGGAAAACATCGTGAGGAAACCTGCATGCTTGAGAGATTTTCTCAATGGCATGTGAAGTCTGCCAACCCGCAGTAGGCTAGCGTGGTGGACTACAGCCTAATCCTTCTCTAATGAGAAGACACCCGTGTCCAGCAGTGGGACAGGGATGGGTTGATGAATAATATATTAATAGTAATTTGATGTATCCAACTTTATTCTCTATTTTACTAAATTTTTATTTAGCTCACTAGCTGACCATTATCATATCCGGCAAACGTTATTATGCCATATAATAAGACTTGGTGGGAAAAGGGTGAAAATTTAGAGTTTTAAGTATTTTTTATATTAAATATTTGTCCAAAATAGAAATGAATATTCTGGAAAGGGCCACCATTATCACCTCGGGGCTTAAAAATAGCTTACGATCTATTATTCTCAGACCTAATAAATACACACAAAAATCACATAATTATACATAAAAATCGTTAAAGCCGTTTCGGAGGAGTTCGACCACAAACACTCTGATACGAGATTTTTCTATATAAGATAAAGCTCATTCTGTCCCACAGTTCGGCTTCTATAGGTTTCTCGTCGGGATTCGAACCCAGGACCTTTATCACAGAAGCTACCCTTTACTACCGATACGTAATCGGGTTGTCAATAATTCTAATCTAATGAATAACAGACTCGAATAATTGCGCAAATACTTCTTAGAAAATCATAAGATAAATCTTTTCTTTACTTTCAGTAGGTAATGCAATTAAAAATAATTGTTATGGTTCTATTTTCAGTGTTTCTATTATTATCATGTCTTATAGTCTGACCTTTATATAATTAATTGAACTTGACCTTTCTTCAAGCAGATTTTTTGCTTCATAATAATAATATGTTTGTTGTGTCCATCTTTTGTACCTACTTAAGTCATGGATGTTTTACTTCAACATTTGGAGTACTTAATGCAATTAACATACATATCATCAAGCCTGTCGTCCCCGAAGGATTAGGCAATGATGTACTAATGTACACCCATGTTTCGCCGGTATGTTTTAGGTCCCATGTGTATAGGGGCGAGGCTATTGCCATTAACCGGGCACAAATCCAAACCCCGAGCTGGTACTAAGAATTTATTAGAATAACACAATAACACTTTGGTCGACCTGGGAATCATAGAATTCTTAATTTGCATGTGACCATTGATGCTGATTTTAATAAGAATGGTTATATAGTTTGAGATTAAAATATTATTAATATAGCGTGACTATTAAAATATTAAAAGCAAAACTGCGCCCTATAATAATTAATTCTGTCAAACCTTAGTAACTACTTACTATCCGCAAATCGCCAATAATTTATAGAAATGTAAAATTTGCTTGTAATTGTAACATCAAGATGCCTTACGCGTAGTTACTGTAAAGGATTTGAAATATTGAAATTTAAATAAAATTAATTTACTGTGATAAATTAAGTATCAAGAAGTCTTAATCTACTTGCATGTCAAGTTAAATATCACGAAAAAAGGCTATGACGCCAGAGATCCAATAGGTGTGTTTGTAAACAGAGCCGTGTGCCACAGAGCCAGACAGTTTTTCTGTTTACATTACTTTAAAAGGCGATAACTTAGATAACTGTGTTATATACGTACGTACTCAATGTACGTACGTTTATGTGTGTGTGTGCAAACAGCGAAAGTCCAGCGGATTCGCCTCACGGATCCACAGGTACGTGTTTACGTCACATTCGATCCTCTTGCGTACGCGGCCTTATTTAGTGATGTATTATTCCATAGATACGCCTATCGGTGGTATGTACCTATTATACATTCATAAAATATAGTGAGCCGAGCTCATATTTTTTAAATTATGAATTGGCATTGGCGCCGTTCGATTCATGCGCTCGGAATGCGAATGCGTAAGAGACAGTCAAAGTTGATAATTATTACAATTATATTTTGTTTACGTGTTACTGTGCCAAAAAAATCTGCAATTTGAAAAAAGTCTTATCTACTTTATTTATATTTAACACTTTTCTTTCCTTCTCCTATTTTTTACCTCTTGTAGGTAATATATCTATATTACAATAATTTGGTCCAGAGAAAACCACTTAACTATTCAAAATTATTGAACATCAAGTGCATCAATAATGATTTTTAGATCCTTTAAATGTGTCATAAAATACATCTTATTTTCTTTATTCAATACTTACTTCCTAGCATCACTAGTATCACAAAAACGAAATACGCCTAAAAATGCCTGAGTAATCAGGCATCTGGAACAGTACCCAAAAGTTCAATAGTTTTTCTACACTGTAAGGAAATAAAACAAATAAATAGGTAGGTATACGATCGGACTTAACAGGAAAGCGTAATAACCAATTTATTGATGCGTTTAAAAAATGTTACATTCACCAGTTCACGCGATGACAAATGCTTGGCGCGTGCCGTTTGCTGAGATCTAGATGCCACTTCACTTGTTTGCGCAAAATGACTCATACGCATATATTTTTACCATATTTATAGTGACCAATAATTCCGTAGTCGAACTCGTGAATCAATACATTTTTGAGCTCACATTTTTTAAAGAAATTATTTGTCACATAGAACTCTATGTGACAAATAATTTCTTTTAATTATAAGGTTATTTCAAACACGGCTAAAGAAGTTTTATGACAGGCCTAAAAATGTAACGTAGTATGCTTGTATAAATCTTCTTCTATGAAACAGTTTACGCTACTCAAAGATATTCTAAAATTAATCTGAAGTTAAAAAGGTCAACTAAAGAATGTAGAATAGCATTTTATTTTTAGTTTACTTTATGTAAGCCAACTTACTCCAGGATGTTGTAAAATCGGTTGAAAAAATCATGAACTTCCGTAAACACGCAACAAAAAATACAAGCATAACATTTTTCCCCATTAACAAACCAAATAGCTATTCTCATAACGAAGTTCATTGCTCGATATCGAACGTTAGCGCCTCGATAAACAACCTCACTCAAGGTCCTCATTCATTGAGCGATACGTCAACTTCATTGATGATTTATGCCTGTGTGAGTACTGTAAGCACACGGGCTGATGTACGTGTTGCGTCGTGTACACGTGATCGTGTGCATGTGAGCCATAGATACTTCTATGTTGACTGTGTGTGCGTCAATTTCTACATTAATTTTCTAGCGTTGTTGTTAATGTGTGCTTGTACGCATGTGACAGGACGCTCAACAATAGCCGGAATAGGAAGCGACAACGGCAAAATGGGCGTGCAGACTGACTCCCCAGACAAGATCCGTAAGCAGGTTCTTGGCACTGGACTCACTTTTTGTTGATTAATTCGTTAATTGAATAAGAACAATGACAAGCCTAAAAAACGGTTATACGCATAAAGAACTCTGTGCTCTGATTGCTTAAGGAGTTTTAAGTCATCGGAAATCCTGGTTCACAGTGGTTCATCACGCGCCGGGAACTGAGCGAAGACGACAATGATTTGCCTAATGATCGATTGTTCCACTGTTTTATTTAAATATGAATTGACGTTAAAGATATTATAGCATATTGTACAAATGCTAGCTACAATACTGAACAATATAAAGGGCAAAAAATAACAGCATTAGATAACAGAAACGGAATCGAAAGTAAAACAAACAGAATAGAATCTTTTGTTTTTAATCCCGATTAAAGGCGCATTGTACAAAATATATTCTCAGAAATGCATTCTAATTTTCTTTTAGTACTTAAATTGTTTGTTGTTGTTTGATACAACTAAGTATCACACATACATACACATAAAAGATCAATATAGCCACAATCACATATACACATACCTACTAATTTCCCTGTCTTAAGTTTCAATGGCTTTTATTTCAACTTGCCAACCCTTCATGTGATATACGTAGTTAATTCACAATAATATTGTATTTTATGCTAAAATTTGCTATACCTAATGAGTAGGAGAGAATATAAAAATGTTAAAAAATTTGAATGGAAGTATCTAGCGAAATCCTAAATATCCATCAAAGAACCTACTCAAACTATTTCATAAAGCTGAATCACAAAATATCGAGGTTTAGGTTAAAATGCAAAATGTCATAGGTACTTAACTTAGTTTTTATTGATTTCGTACACTTACGCGAATATTAGACATTGAAATAAAACTACTTTTTACGGATTTTATCGCGGTATATATGATATTATTTTAATTTTAATTAGTTTTTATTACCAATATTAGTGAAGACGTATAGAAACCTTGACTAGAAATATCATTCTATTTTTGTGTCTTTACCTCACTAACTTGATTCAAAATCATGCAAACAAGGATGCATTTTTATTTCACTGCGATTTGAGTTTGGCACAACCTGTAAAAAGAGTGTTCAATGATTAATTTATCAGCAGTGACATTTTGAACTACTCAATAATTATACTTAATAATATTATATAATATATATATAATAATAATAATAATGTCACCACATTTGTTCCTTCCTTTCTACATAGTTTCCCGCCATATAACCTTAATTTTTCGTTGATCTGTCAATTCCTTATTATTTTATCTCTAACAGCTTCTATCCCCTTACTGCTGGGCAAAGGGCTCCCTAAACTTTAAACCTGTAAATTAATTAAGTTAAAAACATATGAAGCAGTGATGCACATATTTAAACAGTATTTAAAACGTACATAATTTTATTATAAACATTTATGTTTATACATGAATTAATCCATGTAGGTTGACGGTTTATAGGTTTATACCTCGTCCATTTAGGTAATTTTTCGAAACGATAACTGGCAGTTGACGTAAATGTATATATTTTGTACCACGGAACCAGACGATTCAATGCTTTTACTGAGCATCTGGCAATTGTAGTGAAAACAGATCAATGATAATAATATTCTGTGTTTGTATGATAATCACACGTTTTCAGCGTGAACATGAAATTCATCTCTTTTGTTCTAATGTTGTTTAATTGAATTGCGTAAAGTATAATTATGTTGGTCCTATAAGTAGTAATATATTTACAAAAAATATGTATATGTACCTGTAAATATGTATCAACCTTCTAGTGTCCGTAACACCAGCCTCGCTGCTTTTCACGGGACTAGATGGCGCTGTGTCCGAGTATATTTATTATTAATATTTAAAAATAAAATAACAAAATTAAATATAATATTCTACTCTTACCTACTTATAACAAAACGAGGAATGATGGTAATGCTTATGATTTTAATAAAGTTTACTATTTACTATTGCGCTCGAAATTACGTAATTCATACAAAAGCTGGCGTCCAGTTATAATTTAACATATAGCAGACAAATATAAGTATATATTTTGACTAGTATGAATGTATAACAGCATCTTTTCAAATAGTTTAATGTCGTTATTTGAAAAAAAAAAACAATACTTTTATTATATAAATATAAAATACTTTTATTTATTTATTTTTTTCATGTCTCGTAGTAACAATTATTTGTTATGACCTTCTCTTGTTCCTCATGATCGTGTCTGAAATATGACAGGTTGTAATTTCGATATTACCGACCAATAATAATAGAGCCCCAGCGTGCATAATTGATGAAATTAACGCGACCTTATTTTATAACAATATAAGACGTAAGATCCCAAAATGCTTATGACGGAGGCAATTTAGCAAGAGATCACAGTAAAGTGGTTGTGTGTTCAAAAAGATCTAGGTCACGAAAACCATTGCTTGCAGCCCCCAGGCCTAAACATCGGACCTAAATACTAAATTATCGTCAAATGCAGACTAATCATTAGTTAAGGATGCAAAAAATTATTTAAAATATAAAATTGACTGTAGATTTTTAAATGCGGCACTGTCTTTTGTAGTCATGAGTATTTTTGTTCTTGTTTCAGGTTGCGCGGCTGCTTCTAAGGCGCCGTAATATAAAGGTAAGATTATTTTAATATTATATTTTAATTTTTAGTCTTAGCATGAGTTGAAACCTAACCACTTGTTTTTTCTGCTAGAGTATATACTTTGACATTTGTTGCTCGTCTACGACAGATTAAAATTCCGTCAGAATACGTTCGTTGGTCAATTTATATGAAATACAATCTACAATACATATATATCAATCAAACATCATTTCTTTATTGTTGGCCCTTAATAAAAATGTATTTATTTATTAAAGTAATTTGTATTAAACATTTTATAGGTTTACCTACTCTTTTAATAGTATTATTTATAGCCTGTTAATTTACCAAATTAATAATAATATTAAAGAATCCCGCGGCATACTGCCTGCATAATATACACACCAACCTCTTTTACAAAATAATTTATTTTTAATCCAATCGTTCGACGGCCATCTAGATTGTCTATGGGTAATGGGCATAATCTATTTGACAGAACACGCTGACTTTAATTGCGTTCACATCAACTTTATGTAAATGTGAAATTTCGAATTTGATTTTTTAATATTTTTCGTGAATCTATTTTTGAAGAAATTATTTATTTATGTGAGGTCATGGTAAAATATCATGTGTTATAAATTGTCATTGGAAACAGTGGACATCGGTACTTTGGTTAGGTGCGCCAGGATCGTTGTGTTGTCATCATGTTGAACGAATGGTTTCAGCGAAGAATAAAAGAAGTTTATATAGAGAATTTTCAGGTATTTCAATCATTTTTTTGTTACATTCATATAATATCGTTGAGATAAATTCATATTTCAAATAAAAATACAAAAAAATAAGAACGTACCTAAGGAACATAAGGAAAACGTAACTACGTCAATAACTTCAAGCAATCAAAAGCAGAATTACTTTAGATTTATTTTTCCTTGCCCCGCCTACATAAGAGTTATCTCATTCAGTATCATCCGCGAATTAGTTACAACAAAAAGTCATTAAAATCATAAATAACTAGGTAAAAATTTATATTTTGTTAATATCTCTTGTACTTTTTCTTAATTTTAACCTGTATTTGCTATGATTACGCATTATATGTAGTTTACAGTAGTTTATTTGACATTTCTTTGTTTTAAACGGAACTTTTTAAACTATTTAGAAATATAAACAATTAGCGTCTTCACAACGTAGCTGTCATGTAAACTTACGTGAGTGCAGACGATAAGTAAACGTAACGTCTTTTTCTCAAAGATGAGCTGCGTTGCTAATAGTCCAAGATCCCAGGGCCGCCAGACGTCACGTATTTTCTGACGAACCAAATGTGGATTATTGAGTAGTGCTAGTATGTACTAAGAACGCATGCCTACCAGCTATCTTGCCTAGTGGGCCAATTTTCAGGTATCAGGTAATCAAGGTACACACAAATATTCCTCACGTATATTCTCCAAGCTGATTTTTACGTAAATTGTAGGCAATATCCTTAAAAATAAGTCGCCAATACTCCCAGACACTTTCCGTCGGCCGTATTGCTTTGCAGACGCTTTAAAGCTCCCGAAGGAATTAATTAACTTCACGTAAATTATGATGTTCCATTCTAGTAAAAGGTTTCAAAATAGTTGTGACAGATGACTGACCGATCATAGGAGCCAATCATCCCCCTTAATTCAATTTTAATGCCACTGTGGGTAGGAGCGTGAGGGTATTATCAACGCGCATGAGAGTGAGCCAGATTGCGAATATGCGGAAGTCTAGGGGATGATTGGCCTCTTGGATCGCTCTGTCTTCTCGTAAAAGGTTTCGAAATAGTTGTCTGGTGGAGATATAAACAATAGAGCATCATAATTTACGAGAAGTTAATTAATTCCTTCGGGAGCTTTAAAGCGTCTGCAAAGCAATACGGCCGACGGAAAGTGTCTGGGAGTATTGGCGGCTTATTTTTAAGGATATTGCCTACAATATACGTAAAAATCAGCTTGGAGAATTTACGTGAGGTAAGTAATATTTGTATGTACCTTGATTACCTGATACCTGAAAATTGGCCCACTAGGCAAGATAGCTAGTAGGCATGCGTTCTTAGTACATACTAGCACTACTCAATAACCCACATTTGGTTCGTCAGAAAATACGTGACGTCTGGCGGCCCTGGGATCTTACTCTATAAGTTACAGATGTTTGTTTAATGCACCAATAGGATAGTTTAGCTTAGCTTAGCTCTGATAAAGCTAAGTTTTTTGATAGATACTAGTTAGAGCCAGATATATATGCGAGCTAGGGATGTGCGAGTGATGAGTTATATAAATGACGCAAGTAAATTAAGTAATTAATGTCCTGTATACAAGCAAATATGAACCATTTTACCAATCACTTTTGTTGGAAATGGAGAAATTGTTTCGTAGCGTAGCTTTCATTTGGTGCAATGTTTACCTATCAGGAAGCTAGCTTGACGCAGTGCATAAACTGATTTAGTGACAATTGTATGCATGTTTTGATACATCGCCCACAACAAATGCTCTTATTAACTGATTTCAGTACAGTTTCTCAAAGGAATTTTACTGCTGTATCAATTAAAATTAACATCACAATTCAGCGGCGTATTTTTCAAGTCCAGTACCGTTACAATAATGACACCACACATGTCGACAACCGACGTTCACCTATAGGTATTTTCACACAGCCCTACCGTCCGACCACACAGAATAAGATGAACACAGAGACTACTTGCAATCTAGTTTATTAATCGCTAAAAGTTTAAAAAGCCGGTAGGAAAATCAGGATACACCTATTATTAAAAATATTAACTGTCAAGTTTCTATTTATTCTGGGATTTTTTATCGACTATCATCTTTTTTATTATTTCAAAGGATAAATAATGTTTAAATAATATTTACCACCGCACATTACAAACATTAACTTATTGCTTAGTAATTTATAACTTTGATACATAAGTAATTGATTTACATCCCGAATCTAACGATAACAATGGTCAATAAAATAACGCACAAACGTATTGAATGGATATACTACTCCCATGAATATTAATATTGAGTGCATATTTCCTCGAATAGTATCGAGAAACGGAACTGTGTAAGTTCCTGTGCCTAGGCTTAAAAATTAGGTGATTTGCATCGCGTTTTCCGCTCATTGAATGTAATTCGTGTACAATGTAAGTACTTATCTCTTGTACTGTATCTGAACCTGTATGGCTTCCCGGACGGACCTTCAAATATATTAATATTTTTTAAACACTAACACTGTTTAGTATAAACGGGATTTTATTACATAATTGATTTCATGCCTACCTAGTGCACAAATCTGCAGATTTATAGGTTTAAAACCATAAAATTAAATTAAAGACGTTTGTCCTAATTGATATATCACCGCAAACTATGTACACAGTCCAAAATGTGAAATTTATGATATGTTTATTTAATGACATGAACATACGCTACAATAGATTCTTTCTTGGAAATTTAACCCGGCTGAAATCGTACTGGGTCACTAATATAATACACTATTTACCAAATACAATGGATATCGATTTCTCTGTACATTGTAACTAATCTATAATTACAGCAAAAAGAAGATCACTTCCCACTCTAGTTTTTACCATCATAAGAACCTTCGATTTTAATTGTCCAGCTAATTACGACATAATTTGACGATGGCGAAGTAATGTTTTAATTGTACACCCTTCTCTTTATATTTTCTTGCTAATTAGGATTTAATTATTATATCATCTGTACTTATACAGTTAGTAAAGTTGGTGAAGAGCGTTTTTTTAAATTAAAATATTATTTCAAAAATGGAATGAAATAGCGTGACACTGGCACTATGGCGCTTATCTGTATCGATCGCGTGCATCCCAGGAATACAAAGGTTTCCGAACGGGCATTGTTTTCGCACAGTTCGAAATTCAAAATTCGAAAATAGAAGGCAAAAAGAGCGGAGAGGGGCCAACCGCCGCGGCGTGCCCACCCAGTCGGTCGGCGGTACCGGCTCGCAACATCGCTCCACCGCGGTCGTTGGCGAATACCGCCAATTCCTCCGCCATTCCTCTCCCTAGTCCAGAAGGCTTATAATCGCCGCCAACATCCTTTAAATAACTACTTTATACCCTCAGGTTTTGGATCCAAACTTCTTTGCGCTCATAACGACTAATTTTCCAACAGAGATAATGATTAAATTGTTTCGGCATGTTAAATCAAACGAAATTATGCTGTTATATCTTGTTTAATAGCGGTACGCTTATGTTTGTGTCGTACATACCTGTGTGGATACCCCCAAGTGAGATTTCTCCTTTAATGGATTCCTTAAAAAGCATTTCTTCTGCTGCAAAGATTTGTGACATTTTTTATTGTAGGTATTCACGTCATTGATCAACTCCTTTGGTCTAAAGCATTGAATATCTAGCTTTGCGGGGATATCTTATATAACATAAGATGACTTTTCAAATCCATAAACGGATCAAATATTAACAGCTTTTAAAAAAAATCTTAAATAAATATATGGGTCCGTAAATTATTAGCTATAAGCTAAGGCCTATCTTGCATATTATATTATAGATATAGAAAAAAACCAGTGCCCTGAAGTCTCAGGAATATTTCAAATCGCCGGCGCCGGTTTTGCGAAGATCTGTACATCCCTTCCAAAGACCTATCAGATTGTCTTTATCTAAAAGATCGAAAAATGAGTAAAACGTCACAAAAGTTGTATGAATTAATAAGTATTGTAAATTAACGGTCAATTCCAATTTGACAAATATTTTAATATGCTTAAATCATTTAGCATTCGCAGCGCGTAGCATTCTGTGGTATCTGCCCAACCCCATGGGAAAAAGGCATGAGTGTATGTATTTAATCGCAAATTTACTATAACCTCTTTAATTCCAAATCTCACTCGTTCCTTAAACAGTAGCATCATAAAAAAACTCAGTTAATGCCAATTAATAGGTTTTGTAAAATAATAAGACTATGTAGGTCATTATATTCGTGGGTGATCAAAGCACACTAAGATCAACCGGGGTAAACATAGGCGAAAATGGTGAAACGGTATTACTAGTAGACTCATCTCATTTCAACATATCTTGAAATCTACACAAATACTCATCACAGATTGTAGATGACATAACCCAAAAATACATAATTAAATTATTATCGGGACCAAAACATTGCGTTTTTTTAAAGCAATATGTGTAACAATCATCATAAAATAACACAGAGACGTCTTTGAACGGTGAACATCGTGTTAATATGATTTATAGTGCAGCTATTAAACATAAATTATCGCGTGTTAGTATAGTTTGAGTCACACGTAGGTGTCTACTGCAAAGTTTTCTGTGTCATTAGGTGAATTTATATTCCAAGGTCGTCTATAAGCATACGTGCCTGTGTGGAGGTTCTTCAAACTTGATCTGTTCGGCGGTCTAAATTACAGACCTCTAACCAAAAAGTTCATTATACTGGTTTTTAAAAATGACTGCTAATTTACAATTCATCGACGTGGGGCTGTCTTTGGGAGCTTATTTGTTTTATTAATTTGAATGACTTTATATAAAATTAAGCCTAGTTTACAGGTTTTTTTGTTGCATTGTTGTCCTCAATAGAAAGTTTATTAATTGAATCTATACGGGCGTAGTTAAACTTGTATCCAAATTGCAAATATAGTTTATGAACAAAACTGTTTTTCACTTAATGAGTCGTTAGTTAAGTGAAACAAGAATCTAAAACAGGAAAATTTAACGGCAAGATTACGTATAAATAGCTCGCACAATGTCTAAAGTACATAATGATGAATGAATATTTAATATAGTTCCACGTACAGCATGAATGTAAAAACAATTGCTTCATAACCATGACCGTGACGTTTCTTAACATTCGCGAAATCGGGAAACACCAGACTATATCCTGCATTACAGTAAAATATGACTCATAGCTTACACTACGAGCTCTAAAATACTCGACCTCTAAATTGAGCAATACCCAGCCTACATTCGACGTCACTGTTAGCAATAAAGTCCATATAGACGAGCGTGGGAGGAATTGCTTTACGCGTTATACATTGCTTCTTGATAATTACTATTTTGCAAAGTGTATCAGATCACACGCGCAATATTTTCGATGGCAGTTGGTAATGACGGTTTGTTATACTTTGTCGTCGACGTGACGCACGGAGCGTAGTAACAGGTTATGTTATAATACTCGTAGGCCATTGAGATGCGGATTCCGGCCGCTGACTCACCTACTTGACCCCGTATCGATGTTAATCAATTTTCACCTCTTATTGCAAATGATTGTGCGGTTGTCTGTTATATTCTATTTAAAGACTATCGGGATTTTTAAATAGATTTAAGTATTTTAAAATGGTTCTTTACTGAATACTAAACGACATTTTATTTTGGCAGTGGCTGAGCGATTGCTTTTTATGGTACGGGTAGTCTGATTCCCCTGCGGAGCTAATATTAGTAGGTACCTATGATCTACAGGACGTTGTTGGGGGAGAAAATTCCAGGGCAAGCTTTAGAGCAAGCTTTCTATTTAAATATGTATCTGTATAGTATCAGATTATGTACATTATTTACCCTATTTTGACAGCTTGGTAAAAGTAATGTAGGTAAACATAGAGGAAATATAATAAAAACCAAAGTGTTTATCGTGTTAATCCGGTTTGAATAATCACCGTGTAAGTAATCGAATATATTACGTGCGTACTACAAATAAGCAAAGCAAGGCAATCCGGATTGCGTAAATGTCCTTACTTCTGGAAACATTTCTCTAACCCACGAAATGTTGACCACGTCAGTTCATTATCGCCTCACGGTTTCACCACTACGTGCAATAAATGAGAAAGCATTTTTTCCATTGCCAAAAAAATTATTAATAATTTCATAATGTCTATAAAATGACGGAATTTGGAAGAGTCACTCAATAATTTCAACGCGTTCCGCAATTTCGATGTATTTTTTCGTAACGCGTAGAATGAGGCGTGCCAACAACCTTGAAATCGCCACTCAACCTTAACCATGACATCTATCTTCGCATGTCTTAACAAGTTTGACATCTTAACTTGCGTTACGATTTTTTTCGCCACCATCTTGCACCGGAAAGGGGGCGTATTGTTGACGCACTATTTATCAAACACAAACATCCCATGATACGTCTATTCACGCCGTTACAAAACGAAATTTCACGGCCCTCCTCTGTTGCAAGTTTAATTGTTGCGTACGAACTGCGCGTATTGTGCGCGCGTCTTTATAGAGCCGCCGCTCAACACCTAACAATGTCACAATTGTGAAATTCTAAGTCAGTCGCACGCTTGTTTTTGTCACTTTAGGACCTCCTCAGAGCGACCCGAAACCTACTACCGTTAAGATGAAAACAAAACTTTAAGATGGCACCTTTTAAATGGGTCTAAGTTGACAATACAATTTATTGCGTCATATATAACGTAGTGAAAGTTGCACGAGTTATTGTTTCCATTGGTTCGTTAACGGTAAAACAAAAACGATTCGGCAACGGGACAAAGGTTCGTCCTTGTACAGAAGTCGGCTATTTTACAAGCTAATAAACAGTTTGCGAAATTTTAATGGCTATTTTATGGACGATACAAGTATGCATTCGTTTTGAACGCAATGGAACGCATTTCACAGATCGTGCTCATTATAAGTTAAACAAGAAACAATATTATTTAAACAGCAATGAAACAAAACGTTTTTTTATTCCAGATAATATTATATTTAGTTAATTTAAAGCTGATTAATATAATAGGTATTCATTTTGAAATAACAACAGCGTACAGACAAAACGCGACTGAAATCTTACCATTAAATAAATACAATACAATTTCTACTGACTAATAATAGGTCATCGAGTATTAACACCCACCGTAGCTCCTATTTTAACCACGTCAATGACGTAGATGACAACCAATTATTGACCAGTCTCCGTTTAAACAAGCATCTTTAGTGCTTAATTTGTCTAAAAATCTGTCACAGCAGGCATTCTCGTCCTTTGCTTTACAAATATATATGTATTGTTCTTCTTGCTTCTTGAGCTCCTTACACAAAATTTGTGCGTTTTCCAACATGCACAAATTGAGTCATCAGCTTTTATGTTAGACAGCGCAAGGATGAAACATTTTAGATAAAAGAGCGAATCTTTTTACATCAATTAGTGATTTAAAATATGTTGATAATGATGTCATTAAAGGAAATATTTTGCAACAAAAAGTAAGAGCCCGTAGGATTAAGTGCATTTTATTCGTGTTTCACATGAGTGCAGACTAAATTTAAATACATATGCATACATTTAAATGAATAAGCATGTTTTAAAAGCTTGTTGGTTGTGTCAATGTCAATAAAATTTGCTTATGACGTTGAATTCCACAATTCTGTGCAAAATGGATTCTTGAGCTGTTTGGTTCCGATTAATTTTTCTATCATAATATTAGCTAAGAATAGACCCCACGCTTGTTACTGAGGTTCTAGAATAGCCGCCCGGCAAATTGGAGCTACGCTTTGCCGAGAAGACTGCTAGGTACTGAGTAGCCTCATGAGAGGTCTATGCCCAACTGTGGACAGCCACTGATTGAAGATGATAATATACTTTTTTGTCAACTCGTATTTTGCTCTTCCTATATCATTTGAATAACTGTATGGTGAACTAGTGAGCCAAACTATCTTCATAATTATTCACTTCAACCATGCTCCTCCTATTTAAATGAACACCTATATATGAATAGTGTTTTGATTCTATTATACATAAGTTTGAAGCTAAGAACTGAGTTCTTACTGTCGGCTAGCTTTTTCTTGTATACGACAGTTGAATTGGGGATTAACAATAATAATTAATTATCGTCTCTTAAAGATCATCGCTTAAAAATAAATTGTGTTGCCTATAAGCTGAGTGAAGAATGTATAGTAATATTAGTATAATTTATTTGTTAATTTGATCTGCAACTGGCGAGTACGAACTACAAGCTCGCTTATAGGTTTCATGGTTGCATGAGTGCTACGTAACCTAAGTGCTACGTTATTTCGTAGTCGTAGACAGATATTCTTCCTCAAATTTTAAAATACCTAAACCTGGCGATCTATGATGTACTTTTAAATATTATTTTATCCGTAGCTGTGTGCTACGGATCGCCGGCTACGAAAAAATATTGTGTAGCAGAATAAAATCATATTATACAAAAAAGTATTAATTATTATTATAAGGAAAATTCTTCACGTTTAGTATCACGTAATCATTTATGTAAATATTATTACATCGTGATGGGAATTAAAAAAATACCTTAACGATTTTCTAGTGATATAAGTTCCTCCATTGATAACGTATGTGCATACGCAATTATAGTATAAATTAAGTACGTAACAGGTAAATTTAGATTTGTAGAAAAGGAGATAATAATTATGATTTTAAATTAAATATCTAGGTACTTTCGGTTTTTACCCGGAATCGAATAAGGGGAAGGGTTTCTTATCGTTTCTATGTTTTTTTTGTTTGATAGTTTACAGTTAGTAGTTTCTTCTAAGTGATTTCATTTTTATCCACGCCATCGATTTATTGAGCTATATAAATGCTGTATCTTTCTTACCCTTCTCAAAATAGTATAGTACTTAATTGAAATACTGCTGTTCATCATAACAAAAAACACCCTGATAATGAAATCCAAAAAATCTGGATTGTTTTGTTTTCTATCTTTGTATGGCAAATGCATTTCTATCACTTTATTATATTTATGACGATCCGTATACAAAATAAGTACACCTAATTTTGGCCAAAAACATGTTGAACTGGTCTACAAATATATCTACTACATACTTATCTATAAACATCACGATAACTCAGTGTACCGAATTGTCAAATATATTGTGTAAATTCTATTTATTATGATTTTCTTTAATTTCTATTTATCCAAAAATAATTGTCTTAAATGGTACGTAAGTTAACTGAAAAGCGAAAAGAAAAAGGCTTTAGATAATACGAATCTAAACAATGTTGAACTTTACGTCAATCACAGTCTGTATAGGTAGGTTATTATAAAATCTTATTTAATTTGATACCAAATTTAAAATAAAAGTAAAATAAACTATCTATATTATTAGTTTTGAAATATATTACTAGTATAGGATTCACTGACGTATAATTCCTAATAAACCTAGGTCTTTTCAAGCTAAGTCTGATTATGTATATAAATGAATCACTCAACTTGTGTTTTATATGACTGGTTCAATGCCAGTCATATAAAACACAAGTTGAGTGACGATGACGCGAAACACGTAGGTATATAACTTAAATAAATAATATATAACTTAGGCATTGCCGAAAAATACAATTATTTCATGTCGGGGGTGTGTTTTTGGGGTAGGTGCATTTTAAAATAGTGAGTAATCGTCTGAATAGTCACATATTCGTGCGAATTCCAATACAGATAGTGTGAATGTAAATGTATCAAATTTGGTCAAGTCGTTTAAGAAGATACGAATAATGTAGATACGCACATCGAAATTTCTTATATCTATTCTGTGATGTAATCTAT
Source organism: Craniophora ligustri (assembly GCA_905163465.1). Lineage (NCBI taxonomy): Eukaryota > Metazoa > Arthropoda > Insecta > Lepidoptera > Noctuidae > Craniophora > Craniophora ligustri. The sequence goes on from LR990963.1 coordinate 4,510,128, forward strand.
TCTGGGCATAAATGCTCACGACTGATTCTAGGTAAACTATAGGGGATACCCACGTTCTACACCGGTGTTATGTTAGCAGCTGCGTTGTCGCTACCGTACTATCGTATCTTGTTAAATTCTCCTTACACAAACCGACGTATGTAGGTAACCCAACTATGCGTCAGTACTTGTCACTTCTTACAGTTTTTTCTGTAACTCAATGTTATTCTCGTTATAGATCGTCAGTCTTAAAATAGTCTCAAACGTAATACGAGAATAACTGTAGCATTCGGATGTCCGTTCCTTTTATGTCATTGTCAATATTTTTGCAAGATCATGCGAGTTGACTTCATGGTAATAGATTTACGTAAGCAGTGACGAATGGATTCGGGCCCCGCAAAGTGTGGCCGAAATCACGTATGCAAATATTGTTTGTAAAAGGGTACTTTATTTCAAATACCAACAATTACATATTTTAAATGACCAATTAACTTAGGTATAATTATTAGTAGTTAAATAGGTAAAAAAATATTTACACTTGAATTAAATGTCATTGATTTCTTTGAACAAAATACGTGTTCACATGCTTACAAATTCTAGAAATGCATAATTTAAATACATACATATATAGGTACACATCAAACCATCAAGCCTGTCAAGTCCTGTGGGTTAGGCAGACATGTACTCATTTACATTTCACCGGTATGTTTTAAGCCCCATGTAATAGGGAGTGAGTCCATTTCTATCAACTGGGCACGAATCTAAACTATGAGCTGCTACTAAGAATTTCAGTTCCGACCTGAGAATCGAACCAAAGGCAAGATGTCTTGGGTACAGCAAGCAGTTAGCAGTCGTACTTACAACAAGGCCAAGTATTTCGTGTAGAAAAAAGTACTTAAGGACTCCCTACCGAGTCGGAAAAGTCTGTAAACAATTTTTTCTTGACGATATAAACTGGTATTTTTAAATCTAAATAAGACTACGATAGACACTTGTATTGCTATAACATCAATTATATCGTAATAGGTGCATGACTCATTGATATGAAAAGTCTAATATGATTCCACTTTGAATGATTTATATTTCCGCGGTATTTTCTACTGAAATACAATACAAATAAGGTAAAAGGAAGATACTACTCTTTTCTTGGAAAATTCTTACAGTATCATGAAAATTGTTATCTATATTACCTACATGCTTAAGTGTTAGGTACTACTGATTGTCTGACGAAATTATGTCACTGTAGTCAGTAAGTACTCGTAAATTATATTAACTTGGACCAAAGATCAAAGTTAATATAATTTACGAGTACTTGAGTGGATACCGCATCTCGTCGAACGTAGTGTAGGACAACGGCGGTAGGGTGAAACGATGACTTGCGAAAGGCAGCTGGCAGCAACAGGATGAGAAAGAACCTCAACGTTCACTAGGGGAGGCTTACGTCCAGCAGTGGGCAAATATAGGCTGATGATGATGATGATGATTAATATAATTCAACCTAGTGAATAATTTAATTAACTCATATTGACCGCTCGTCAGCGCAGAGGCTCTGTGATCTGCGGCAAGGGTGGCTGGTTCGATGTTTGAACGAAATGCATGAGCGACAGATATTTTGCGTATGTAATTAAATGTGTTTATAAACGGATCCGCGATACATGAGAAAATCTTCATATGAGGTAAGCTTTAGAATTTAAAATAATAGAAATAATTTAAATTTCATGCAGATTTTAAAGGCGCCGTAAGTCTAGTTTTAATAAGGTATTTCTATCCTTGAACATTAGTTTCAACAAAGTCTATTTACGATATTGCTTCCAAATAAATTTTATCATACATTTATAAAAAAAAACAGTTTTAATTATGTACAATCATTCAATAAAATTTCTACGTATCAGTGTAGATACCTAAATCTGCCACCATGTTTTAATTATCAACTCATCAATTTTATTAAAACATAAACATTATCTTATCAGTTCGCGAAATACAGCGATAATATTTCAAGAAAGCAACATGCCAGACAGCACGACTCCTACAGGCTGTTATCAGCAACGGTATGCTTAGCTCTTATAAAATAGATGCCTATGATATCAACAGGAAACTCCACGCTGATCTAGCACAGGTGTTTCACTTTACACGGAACGTGTGACGTAATTTCCGGTAATGGTACATCACCGAAAAGTAGATCCGTTATGTTTTTTTTATGAATAATACACGCTTCTCCATGGCAATTTTGACCATATCAAAAAACTAAATGTAATTTACAACTGTACCTAGGTAGATTTTTGCCAAAAACCATAAATTTCATTATATCACTTATATGGTTAAACCTTATATTTTTTTCATTAAAATGACATAGAAATACCAAGCGAGGGTAGTAAGCAGAAACTGACTAGGCTTCAGTTGGACCTTAACAAACATTAATAGACTAATTCGCGCGTTGCCGCTGTGTGAGTGTGACCAGCCATAAAGTTTCATCTATTCAATATTGTATTCGTTACATTACCCTTTCAATCCGGGACATAATAATGTCAGCAACCTACTTATGTATGACAAATACTGGGCTCTCACTCAGACAAACTCTACACAGAAGTTCTACCGATATTCTAAAGTCCACCATCAAGGTTTTGATGACTCATGCTTCGGATCTCTTAGCATGGGTTTTACAGAGTTTCTTAATGGTAAGGATTGTATAGTCATCCCGGATTCTAGTTCATAGTACTTTTCCTACACTCCTCTATAAGGTACCTACATTAGTGTACCGTGACACATTCCATTTCAAAGGCCAGGTCATGGAATATTATGTCTTTATGGAATTATACGAAACGTACTAATTAATCGGAATATATATTTTAAATTCGCCGACGATATTTTACAGAAGCCTATTCTTTTTGGGCATTAGTAATTAATGGTTTATCTAATGATCTGATTAGAGTTATAAGAAGGAACAAGTTGCTACTGGATTTTTCGCAAAGGAATTTATTGTATGTCGATTATTTCTAAAGGTTACCCCGCTAATTACTTTCGGTGACATCGTTAGATTGTACAAATTAGTTTAATTCTAATACTCATATCTGTGTATTATATTTCGTTAGTTAAACATTTAGTTAATTTATAAATAAAGCGTGGCGGTAGTTTGTTAATTATATAGGTTTTTTTAAAAGAGAGACGGTTAATTTATGTCGACACATTTTACATAATTACTTTACCAGTAATTTGGTTAACTATATTTTTTTCGTGCTACTTAGTGGTTTTTTTTTGGGTTTTTTGTTTCCGCTGTAATTAAAAATTCCACGTATTTACCCAGAATTTAACTTAAAATTAACCACTGAAATTGAAATTTTATTTTAATAAATAATAAATTTATTTTGTTTCATTCAAAATTACCGATAATTCATCAATATGTTTCGTTATCCGGCTACATCTGAGTCAACTGAAATTCAATGACTAACTATGAGAAACTTTGTGGCGCGCATGAGTCAAGCTGAAAGACTGGAGAAAATTTTCTTCAGTGCCAAATGACTTGGCCTTGATTAAAACAAAACAAACCGTTTATCTTCTCAATGATATTATTCTACTCAATAAAATATTTTTCACACAGAATTATAGGACAATGTTCATTCATGAATTTTACCTTACAAAATAAAATTAGAAAGAACTTTAGAATTAATTTAAAGCACTTAAAACATCTAACGTTAATTATTTTATAAAAAAAAATACGATCTATGTATAGCCCGTTAATGTATGATAATGTGTGTGCTAAAAATATACTCGGATTTAAAAATAGATCTTAACGTACTAGAGAAAAATGTCAAGAATGAAAACGTCGACGGTCATTTATCTCGAGTTGAATGACATTTGTGTGATATAATTTTATGTTATACAATATTCATTATTATCATTATTTATTAATTCATTCAATGATTTTATTACGTGGTTACATTATCATAATCAGCGTTTCAAATATTTTCAATAATTCGTTTAAATTAAAATTAAAAAAAACCCGTAAAAGTACATACATATATATAAAAATCGGTCATACGACCTTCGACACACCTTAATACAATCCGTATTGCAATGGAGAGAAGAGATTTTATGGGCAATATTATATAAAAAAATCTTATATTGAAATATGTCACCCTCAGTTTGTCCAGATAGGTATATACTTATCAAGCGACTATTATTGCTCTCATACCTAAAAAGTTTATCAAATGTTTTGACAATTTAGGCAAAATGTTTACGTACACGCGTCCGATATTGTGAGCTCTGTTATCTTTTTAATAGTTTGTTTTAAATTATTCTGTTTCGTGATAACTTGCTGCTTACGTATGTGTTATGACATCATATGATTGTCGTAATCGTTTCTCCGGCCTGATATTTTAGGGTTTTCACAACAGTGAAAATGAGTCATTAATAAAATAATATTGATTAATATCGCTAAGTATCGGATTGATATATTTAGCAACTATCTAATTATGGAATGCCATAATTAGATCAATCCCAATTTAATAAACTACGATCAAATATAGAGTGGAAAAAAAAAATTACATCCTTGCTCGGAAATGAATTATACCAATAGATAAAAAATTTAGCATCCCTAAGGAATAGGTAGATCAAAATGGTCCAGCTAAATTTTATGGATAAAATATTTTTTTCATAGCACGTTAAACGATGCATTCAAAAACATCAGTAGGTAGGTATATAAAATGGAAATACTATAAAAATCAACCCTTACCTACCGGGACCCAAGCGAGGGATCCGTTTGGATCGCGACCATACATAATAATAGTGCATCTGGGTGGGATCGAGACCCGCCTTCCTTAGCGGCCGCCCACCATTGGCTGCCTCGCACGGGTGAAACCCACCTCCATTTTCTTCCGTGCCCCACTGCAAGCACATGGCTCAGTGTACTCTACTAGCCTTTATCTTACGCGCGTCCACACAAATTCATTTAGTCTCTCACACGACACGACGCGTGCGACATCGTAGTATTTTGGGGGATGTCAATTGCGATCTTCTGTTATGGATCACAGTAGTATACCAACGTGTGCGTTGTACAGGAATACTGGTACTATTATAGTAAGACTGAAGAAGATGGAAGTGACCACCAGTTGTTGCAAGCGTGAGGTGTGTCCGGCAGCCAGCTGTCCGGAGCCGGTGCATAGGCCGTCCGGATGTGAACAATGTAGTAGGACTAGGTTAAATAGCCAATATAGTGACTGTGATAGTGATGTTGTGGAAAAATGTCGCCCCTATAGATCGAGTGCAGCCAGAAGTAGTAAGCCAATTTTTTAAAAATTTTTTTACAGTTTTTAATGTTTGTAAGGGTCATTTGAAAATTATTCATTGATGTCATATCAAAAATATTTTTCGCAATTTTTACTCGAAAATATTATTTTTTTCACTTTAATATAATAAATAGAACCTTACAAATATTTTTTAGTTCTCTGCTCTCTAAAATTTTAATAAGATCATTCGGAAACCGTCAATTTAAAATAAGTCCAAATAAAAAAAAAACAAATAAGTTCGCACTAAACTTCATTAACAAATTAATTAATGTAACTTCCTTAAAATAGCGTCAACATAAAGTTTATAAAATAATTAATCAATGTTAGAGTAGAATACTTAGTGCATAATAAACCTTGTGACATAAACTTAACTAGACAATGAAAGCTCACATCGCGTATTAACAATAAGACAGGTAGAGTCCCCGTAACGATAAATATTCCTTATCATAACATAATAAAAGCTAAGTATAGTATTAGTAAGCATTATTTATTTATAAACTAAGTATCCGGTCCGTACAAACGCACGCCTATTCCCACATCCTCGTTGTATTGTCGGTGCTACTGTCTCGCTCCACCTCGGTAATCGAGATTACAATTTCATTACGTGCAAAAACTTGGCTCAGTCTCTCTTTACAATGTAAAACACGAAGATCAGAGCTAACTAACTAGGCTTAAACTGTAATTAAAGTAACGTACTGTTACCGGAATGACATATCTGACTAAATGTTTCTATCCTTTAAGAGTCGGACAGTTACGTCCAAGCGGCGCGCAGAGGGTTATTTCGTAATTAGTACTATCGCTTGGTCGCTCTCTATATAGGGCCAAGAAATGATTTAAGTGTCGTGCAATAAAAAGCCTATGCCTATTAGATTACTCGCAGAGAACATTTATCTCCTCTTTTTGTAATAGGATTGTTTTCTTTCATAGCTTTTGTATGCATATAGCACATAGTCGCAATGTAACGAGTTAAAAAAGGTTTTAATAACTGTACTTGTATAACTTCCATTAATTAAATAAAAGCAAATACAAAGAGTATTAATTAAGGCTCGACTAATTAACAGGGAAAGGTTCTTAACATTGTCCGTGTTGTGGTTCTATTTATATAATGTTGATGACTTCTAATAAATCTTACAACATTTACGAGAACTGGGTAATTCCGTCCGGAACTAGATTTTTATGCACGAGTGCATTATTACATTGAGTTCATCTGTGTGATAATCTAAGTGTGATTCAAGCCTTATGAAGGTTATGTAGATTAGATTATCATACTTTCCAAAAAAAAAATTCGCAAAGATTTTTATGCAAACAAGACTAAGCATTTTTTTCTGAAAAAATTAAACTTATAAAAATTAATAAACAATCACACATATGCTTAACAATTTAGAGTGAAACAGCTGACGTACATTCCGATGTAATTAATTTACACGATTATAAGAAAACTCTATGTAAATAAGAAACGCATAAGATTCAATTGAATATTACCTCATAACTATGATATAATCACTGTGATGTACTTGCTTTCGTCATCGTTAATACTATCGTCAAAATTATATTTAATGAGTACGTATTCGAAATTCCTTTTGCTTACTTCAGTCCATAAAAAGTGTATCCTGGCTCCTAATGCGCGGTAGGTACCAAAAACTTAATGATGCGGTCATTCTATGTTTACTAATAGATTGATGAAGTCATTAATAATTGATACAGACAAAATTTAAACGCATAAAGCCCATTTTTTTTGACTTGTAAAAGTTTTTATTACAAGTATGGCATACCCACTCACCGTTTGGTTCTCAAAGTAACAATTAAAATAAAATGCAATAAAAAAGTTTGTATGTAATGTTTTACAACGTTTTAAAAAAAGAAATAAATCATGTTTTGTCCCTAGCCCCACAAAAAAAGTTAAGTTAACAACGGAGGTGAATAATCCTTTAATGATATAATATAGAGCATGAGTAAATTGTCTTACTGCCTCTAACCGCACAACAATCGTCTAAATGATTAAATATAAATTATCATCTAACAACGAATCAACGGGGAAAACAATTAATTAAAACTGCATAACAATTTTCAATATTTTCCGTAATTTTCCCGGAAGTTGTGAATAATAACTAGTTCATTGAGACATTAATGCGTTTATGATTAATTCATACCGAATTGGTTCAATCGGTCGATTTAATTGGCTTAATCAAACAACCTAAGTACAATTCATTATAACTAGATAACTATCCCTAGATGAATACGTTTATCAACAAAGCAGTGATAATAACAAAGATTGAGAATCAATACCGGAGTCATTTCAAACAATGTTGTAGAATGCGTATTCACAATACTTGACAATGTTTAATATTGTCAAAGCGTATATCCATAACAAAGCTATATCATAATAATTAAAGCCAAGCACACCACTAAGCTCGATTTCATGAACTATGTCCGCGTCATTAGGGCCGCGATCCACTCACTCATTAGCAACATTTTCACATAAAACGTTGTTCATTTACGCAGAGTAAGGCAGCCGCGTCAATTATAAACAGTTATTTCAGTGAGACGGGGACCTCATAATTGCAGTGTTTAGCTGTCACTCATTTAGTGAGAGATGTCGATCCTAGCTTAGACGTGCCTAATTAACTCTTTTTACAGCATAATACATATAAACAATATACATAAGCCTTACAACGCCGCAAATAAGGACTGAAATTACACTGCTGTAAATGCCTAACCCGATATTCCATTTAAGTTCGACCGATAAAAACAGTTACTAAAAATACATAATGACAGTTGTTACCTTATTAAAATTAATTCAAGAAAAATTTGCGCTTGTTTCGTTAATTTCGAACGGACGGGGTCGATCAACGATCTTCTTCGCGACGCTATTACCATTTAGAGCGATTTTCAGGTAATGAAGAGTGGTATCACCGCGTATCTTGTGATACGCGCCGCCACGCGCGTCTCTGAGCGATAATCGCCCTTATTATGCGCAGTCAAATTTTACGAGCGCATCGGTTGTTAGCCGGCTACTAACAAAATGATGAACTGACTCAAATTAAACCTCTATTATAGCTAAAACATGACGCTTTTTCTATTTAATGTCACGAGGACGGGTATCAGTAATCCCGTTAATGATCTAGCGCAGTACCCCACCCTCCCGCGCCCGCGCTCCGCTCCCAAGTCAACAACACAGATATATTCCAAAGATAACCTGTCAAATTTTACTGACGGGAATTTTGTTACGAGCCGCTAAATGATGCCCGCCACTCCACCTGATTTTTTTACCGCATTTATAACAATAATAATCTGAATATACATAATGATTGCGCAGGCGCCTGCGACGTCCGGTGCACAACGCCGCGGTGGAGTTTTCTCGGTTTTCGAGTCGAAATTCTAGTTAGCGGGCGCGCGATTTCTTTTTAAAAAGGTTAACAAGATGGTCTCGTTTGGGTTGTTTTTCGTGCCGCGAAGCCTTCTTTTGTGAACGGGCGAGCTGTTAAAAAATAAACGAACTCTTTGTTTCTCGGGTAGTCGGTCCGACCTCCGACGCGGTCCCTACTTTTTTATGCCCCCTTATAACCTGTGTATTACCTACGTATAGGTATCTACGGTTTTTATGGTCGCCCGGTCAGTTCTTCAATGGGCTAAGGAATTCGATCGAGTCTCATTGTTCATCTCAAATATCTCCACGTATAGGTGGTTGGGGATATAAAGAGGATATCAATTACTTTGCCGTCCTTTTAGAAAAAAAAACAATTATTTGTTTTAATTATAGTTAAGTACGGTATCTCAAAATCAAGGCGACAGCGAAGACATTTCATTAAAAACATTTTTTTACTTGTGCTCCCCCGTAATTGTATTTTTTTTTAATCTGAAACATAATGTCAACTATGAGGTTTTCGTTTCTCCTGCAAGTCAAGATTCAAACATTTAATTAGCTCTATATTTTTATCTTCATCTCATGGTTACTCAGTGAAAATATTTGTCTCGCAGTGACTCTACGTCTTTTACGAGCTGACCTGTTGTTTTTTTGTACATGAACTTTTGACGGCGGTCTCGCGGTTGCTTTTGACCGGAGCACTAATAAAATGTTATGATCGTGTGTTTAACGCGTGTTGTGTGTGTCGGTCCTTCCTTTTGACATGATCGTTATTGCCCGACTCCACCTTTGCGGTCGCCTTTTGTAACCCAATTGGTACAACATTATTATCGTGTCAATTAGAGGGCAATATAACCCACAACTAAATCACGGCTAGTTATATGGATTGCATACTTAATGAGTGGGGTTTGTTTATGCAAATTGTTCTTTTATCTTTCGTGCTGGACGATGTAACTATATCATTCGTTTTTTTTTTTAAAAGAGGGGGTAATCGGTATCATTTCACAGGCTCTAGTTGAATTATAAGCGGCTGACCGCCCTATAACTAATTTTTATTTGTTCTCTGTGCCCGCGGCCCTCGAAGCGTAGCCTCCACACCGCTAACGAGATTGTGAAAAAATCACACGTACACGTTAGCTCTGTGTGAGTGTATTGATGATTCCGAATTTAAATCCCTATTAAACATCATGCTGTTACGAGGACTGATAGTACAGATCTTTTTATTTTTCTTACTGAATGGATTTATTAAAATCCGCTTGAACTACGTGATAAACGTTAATAGGCTTCAGGCTAAAGCTAGTCTCAAATATTTGTTTACAAAACTCACTACTGCGATTCATAAAAAAATTTGGCAACCTAAACTAAAACGTTATAGTAAACAATAATATCTATTCGATTCAGAATATATAATACTATCGCAAATAACTACGAGATTTCAACCTACGTTAGTCACTAACTGCCAGACATAATACCTACTCGTGATTCACACATTGAGTCAAAACACTAAAAAATAACATTCTATGCGAGTGACTCGGTGCAACTTTGATATTGTGTCGATTAATAACTTTTGACATAATAATTGTAACCAGTGTATCAAAGATTCTGTTCTAATTTTAAAATGTTGACGAATATTAATTATCGGTTTGACTAAATTGATTAAATTACGACTATTAGTATTCAATTAAATTAGGGTCTTAACGCCACTATATCAGCTATTAAAATTCAAAATAATCACCAAACTACGAGATCATTAGTGCAGAGGCATTGGCGAGCCGCACTCATTTTCCTCAAGATATTAATTAAGTCATAATTTCTCGATATCAAGTACAATGTCAAAGGTCACGGTGTGATTTATATAAATAGATAAACAATGGCAGACCTGATTATTTTTATTTATTTTGATTGCTAAGCAGAGCCAACTCATTATCTACATTAATGAGCGAATTGTTTTATCTTAATACCGTCACCGGGAACTATTTGACATCATATTTGTTTTTGTACGTAATATATAGTTTTATCGCATTACGCATTAAACTCGGCACTATCAGCTGCCGGAACAGGGTTGGGCTAAATTATTGTCAGTGTTTTAATTTATACACCATCTATCGAGTCTTTCTTCGTCAGTTTCAAGGGCGATAGAAAATAGATTATTTTTTAAAGTGCATTTATACTTCTTTGTTGCGCTACAGTAATTGTGTTCAATGACATTTGCGATGACAGCCCATCATAATTCATATCGATGCAACTTAGGACGAGTGCTATTTAAATTATCGTATTTGAAAAAATCATCCTAACAATATCCAATTATTTAAATAACTTGCAAATTAATGTTTTTTTGGGTATAATAGACTGGACAGGTGCACCATCGGTTAACTTTACATTGAAATAAAAAAAATATGTCAATCACACATCAAATTATTTCCTTTAAAGTAGATACTTAATGGTATTCATTTTTAACGAGACGAATGTCAAGTCAATAAATACTTCGACGTCAACGATGAACACCTTCTACTGGTGACAGTTGTTACTTCCAATTAATAGGTATTTTTATGTAATATTTAAAGTAGGTAACTCTCATTTACCTCCCATACATACCACCCATGACATAATATTCAATTAAGTAGACAATGTCCCACTTAGACGGGTAGTTATTATTGCCAATCTTCACATTACCACAACAGATATCAATTCGATTAACGTTATCGATAAAAAAAATCGATGAAAATTGTTTGATGAAGTAACTGATCTGAAGAATGTGAGTGCGATTACCGCGCCACCGTTAAATAGTGCCGCATTAGTGATTCACACAGGTTCACTGGACAATTAGCAAAGGCTGTCCACCTCTGGGCCGCGATGTATTTATTCATCGGATGTTCATCGATTACCATAATCGATACCATCGCGCGTGCCGCATACGGAACAAGTGACTCTTGAGCGTTTTCATTAAATAAGATGCATTAAAAAAATACGAGAGCTTTCATTCAGAAGCGAAGATATACTTCGATGTATGTTAAGCGTACGATGACTCGCTGTACTGACGATGTGATTTGTTTACCAGATGGCACATATTATATTTAAGGAACAAAAAAATGTTGACCTAATAATAACTATTACTGAAGTGACGAATTCACCATTCAATTGAAATGCATCCTTGAATTTTTTATTTTCAAATGTCCTAACATTATTTCCTACATACTAATCCACCTTCTCCCTTCAGGATACGTCAACGTCTGCGCGGCGGTGTGCCTGCTACTGTTGGTGTGCGGTTTGTCACCGAGGTCGTCGGCGGCGCCACATCGAAGCCGGGGCAGCATGGAGCGGGTGCGACGTCAATCAAATGGGGAGAACAGACTGTGGGCTAACCCCTGCGATTATGATCCTCAAGTAAGTAAACATTGAAAATGTGGTATAAACTAGAACGCCTAGTCGTACTAAAGGAATAAGAAATACGAGACTCAAATCTGTCATGTTAGTTTGGCTAGATGTAATGATAATACAATTCAATAATATAAATATTATGGCTTACTTAACGTCCTAATTTAAAAAAGAGAATCGGACATATTTGTTTACATAGTGAATAGATAAAGATTAAATAAATTAGAATTTAGAATTGTGTAATAGATTATTATGGAAGATGATTTGTATTCATGACTAAACATTTGCGGTTAACTTAAGTGATCACATAATTTATGGATAACCGCAGATGAAAAAAAATATTATCGCACCATATTATAAATAAGGTAAATAGAAAGAGAGGTGGCAAAAGATTAAATTGTCCTGAAGAAATTTTAAATATTTTCTGTATGCTTTTCGGATGTATCAATGGTATCAAAAAAGTAAGTATAGGTATATAGATAAAAGCCGTCACAGCCTAGCGGTGTGACCAGTGGTCTTTAGAGACTTCTTTAGAGTCTTTAGAAAATCCTACGTTCAATCGCAAGAGACGCAATACTGACTTTTCAAAGTTACATACGTATTTATCACATGCTCAAACGGTGAAGGGAAACATCGTGAGGAAACCTGCATGTTGCTAACATATTCTGTCGATGGCATAGGCACTAAAGATTAAGCTATATTCCACCATGCTAGATGGAGGAATATAGCTTAATCTCTCTCAAATGAGAAGAGACTCGTGCTGGAAACAATAATTGGGTTAAAAATGATGCGTCTTATTAAAGGACAAATATTTTCAATAAACATGCTTAACAATCTAGTGTATTTGAAGTTTTGTTCAATTTCTTTACAGTCTAAGCCATCATACTCGCCAAATCAAGGAAAGGAGATCGCGGTGAAGCTCGCCGCGCAAGCAAAACACACTTTTGAATCAACTGTGAAGTACAAGGATACATTTGTAAGTACACAACACTGCTTTTAACCTAAAAGCAAGTTTCGCAATAATTTATAGACATTCCGCTACTTTTTCTTTTCTTAGCAAGGAATGAGATCAGTGTTATAGTGTTTAATGTTAAGCCAGGTAATTATCTAAGTAGTTCGTTGAGCAATATTTTGCTCTTCTTTCAACCTTTTATTTTGGATCTTTCTATTAAATAAAGCAAATTGGCAATATTCTCTTATAAATCCACAATTTAAATCAATTGAAGAATATAATGTAGTATTATATAAAGTTTCGTAGCTTATTGCAAAGTACAAAAGCGCGAGTGCGGGCTTCGAAGGCCTTTCTTCGCTTTCATTCATTGATTTTGCACGAGGCGATCGCGTAGTATTCGCGTCCACATCTATATGCCCGCCGCGTCGCTCTAAATGAACGGACGGAGCTTGCGGTCGACCAATACCAATAAAACTTAAGCCTAACGTCAACGCATGCCTTTAGCGCTGTATCTACGCAGATATTATTGATTTATGTATGAGAGTCTGTAAGAGGTGCTATAGTATTCCGTCAACGTACGCGTAAAACCTGCATGGTACGGCACCAATTTTTCATACTTCCTCTTTTGAATTATTGGGATTTAATGTAAATTTAATGAACTCAAATACTCAGGATCAAGAGATCATTCAATTTATATTAATTCCCAGTAAAATAATATATGAATACAAAAAATCTGTAAGAAAAAAAAGTAATTTTGCCAAAAAATTTCACGCGAAATTTTGACCGATTAAAAATTCATGGCGTGCACGTTTTAGTGCGGTTTTCTCACCGTAGAGTTGCGCAGGCGCAGGCGTGGAAGAGAGATTGCATCGGACGGGCGCCGCCGTTTCGCGTCTCTACGTCCGGCCGACCGCTTCCTCCCTTTTAATTATAATTTTGCACTGCATTTCTGTGACGCCATGTCGGTATCGACAACCTTGTCGATAAAATGCTTTATAAACAGTACACGTCACATCAAATAACAATATGTAACTGATCCAATCGCATTCAATAATCGTCAATCTTGTTATATACTAAAAGTTTTCAATTAAAAAAGTCGTTTGTCCGTTCAAACATGTTCATTTACGAATGTCAAGCAGTTTTATTACTATCCAGTTTATATTAAAAACGAATCACCTACTTAAATTATCAGATGGTTATATTGCCGCACAAGAAATCGCAGACAATTCAACCTACATTCAAGAATTCATAAAACATTCACGAATTATTAGAAACAAACGTTTAGCATGTTAATACAACAATTCATATGACGGCTCTATCATTCCAATCCTAGGAATATAATAATTTCCGAATCGGAAGTAAGGTGGGCCGATCAACGAGAAATAATGCGATGTCGAAGTCGCGCCTCGAATCATTTATGGATGACTCTTACCAACTAACTCGGGGGCAACTCGATAACCGAAAGTATCGTTTATACATTTCGGCGATGGTTGTCAATATAATCGATTTATCGCGAGTTGGGCAGTCAATGGTAGCGGAACAATGGAAGCGTTTATGTCGAATGTGTCCAGTTATCGACTGTGATGTTCGCGTATGAGGTATGGTGGCATTGTAATAGGCTCGACGGTCGTAACGACGGCGACGTCCTGTCCGCTGCCTCCTCGTAAAACGACATTATCGACTCACAGTAGCCGGAACGAGGTACAGGACGGTGCGCGTACGCGTCGAATACTGATTGCGCATTAGTATTGCGCGACACACCTGCCCGACGATTTTTTCTGTCTCTCCCCTTAATGTCGGTCATTCGTTACTAATGTATCATATTTATTGCGATTTAGACACAAATCGTGGCAATGAACCGCCATTGTTGCTAGTCGACAAGGACGTCTAGGTTTTCTTTGTTTGTTCGCGGTTTTCTAACAAAATTTGTGTCACTATCACTATTTTCGATCTTAATCCGTTAATATTAGTCATCGCATTAAACCAAGATAAACGTCTAAGTTACGTCTGAGAGACAATATATCCTAAATAAATCAGGCTGCTACATCTGTCGTCAAGCCCATTCCGTATAAATAATAACTGGCCGCGTTGTACTAAGAACGCAATAACAAATTCAACGAACTCTACCGGTACTGTGTGACTCGCCACCGGCCACCGTGTGAATGTGTCATAACAGTCGTGCTTTTGACTACACCGGTGTCATATTATCGCATCACATTTTCGACACTGGAATTCAACCTGCTTCCTTAAAAAAATACTCGTTAACTTTGAAAGTAATTACGATAAACAAATGTGTGGACGATTCGCGATGTAACCCGATCGGCGATCGCGATCGCCTCGCGGCATGCCGCACGTCGCAACACTCGCGACTGTGTGCATCTGCCCGCTTATCTTTGCAATAGCGACGCTATATAAACATTGAATTACATAGCACATACATACATACAATATGTATGTACGTACATAGTACGATAGCGTTGTTCACACGGGCGACAGGCTGTCTGCGGCCGTTGGGTGCGTACGTGTGCCGTAAATATATCAATGTCTGCGCTTGTGTGGGTGCATGTTTATTTGATAAGCTTCCGATGTTTCGAGCTAGGCATTCGGATGCTAAGTCGTCGAATTTCTCTGTTGATGGCCCACCCACGACAAATGCAACGCGCTGAACACCACCAATTTGTTCTCAGTTTATTGTACGTGAAATATTTAAACATTTTATAGTACTCATATTTAAAACTTCTTACTAAAAGCTTGTGACAAAAACTACTACTACGTGTGGAGCTGAGGAATTGCTTTAAATGTTCCCGGATTGATAACAGCTAAAGCTTTACAGTTTCTGCCTCTAAATTAATTTTAGTAGCAACAGTAGCTTTCTCTTTGTTCCTCATTTATATTCTTCAGTTGAATCCGATTCGTTTTGATTTCTAGTTGCTCTAGAATATTTTTTGATGTAATTTCATAATCACAAGATTAGCAAAATAAAAGTGATGGGAGTAGCAAACCTTAAACAAGATTAACTAGAGACAACTCAGTTTGGCAGTTTGGACGCAAACTTCACACAACTAGTAGTAGGTAATGATTCGGATATGGTCCGATGGACCGGACGCACACCTGTGCATTTAGTGTGCCACTGACTACATAGCACATTCCATCTCTGTACGATATCATTACTTAGACATTCTACAGTTTTTGTTATGTCAAACCATATCTACATTCATACTGCCCGACATTAAAATTTGCATGCAAAAATATATTTTAAAAATTTTTAGTCCGCAAACTCTAATTTTCCTGCCAATTACTTGCCACTTCGGCAACGGATAATATCTCCGCTTTGACTCCATTCATACACCGCAACTCGGTTTATGCCCCAAGAAATAATCGTAAATTCATTTCATTGCGCGTATTATCAGCGAATTTTATATCAGCGGTATCTCAATTTCAATGAAGCAAATTAATATTATTTGGACAAAATTTTATGATCGTCACCGATAAACAGTTGCACAACGATATTCTTGATGTTTTGTTGGATTTTGGAAACTTTTAATTAGTCGTATTGTTGTCTAACAATGTTTTGCACAGAAGGGATACTTAAACAGCGTTACATCTGCCCGTTGAGGCATCGATTGTTCCTCGTGACAAAGCTATTTGGACTCTACGCTTGTAGTACAGGGGCAGTTTTTGTTTATTTCATTTTCGTCACGTGTGACATGGATATAGTGTCAAATTTTAATGTCGAAACGGTTACGTTACGTGAAATGTCGTCGGCGGCGGCCGCAAGCCTCCTGTTTCGATCTCATTTTTCACACGACCTTGGTTAACCAATTTAATCGATTATCATGGAGGTTAGTGTCGAATGTTGTGCAGTTAATATCATATTGAATTGACTCGAGTTAGAATATGAACTACAATTCAATTACTCAGCCACAATTGATATGCCAGCACAACAACAAAAATTGACTATTCATATGGATAAAGATCTTGTAGTCTTTATTTGCGATTATCTAATTGAAAGATCCAAGTCTTCTATAACATAGATCGCAGTTAGTAGCAAACAAACGCCAGTAAAACTTGAACTATTAACTTGTAGCAAATACCACTTTAAAATAGATCTAGCTTTTTTGGTTTTTATCCTGAGAGCAGTAAACGATCGTCATTTCTAGGAATAATTTACAACTAGGTAACGCGTGTTCATACGTAGGTCTTTGAAATTCGTTTACGGATAGTTTTATTTGCTTCTCTATATCCGTAGCTTAAATTCCATTGTTATTTAATTTATAGATTTTGTATTAATTGTTATGATACGTTACTGAATTAATTGATGAAATAAAAACACAAATTGAAACGAAAATCAATCTTTGTAATGAGTTGTTTTATCTAACAACGTTCTGCAGCTATTTAACACTACGAGTACATTAAGAGAACCAAAGTACCTTACCTTAGCCAAAAACGTTCACAAAAACATATGTACACTTTTTTTAAAGGTACTAAATATTATCTTACAATACTCAACTAGCCACTGCAGACCTCTCCCCCATTCGAACTACATTTATACTACCAATCCAGGAAACTGCACGGACTCATCGTCCGCTCAATCTTGTTTTTCCATGAAAGTCAATCAACTTATTGTATTAACTCAATCTATTTCCATCTTTCATAGAATAGAACTGTTCTCAATAAGCGTTGATTCACGACGGTCCATCATTGTAGATGTTTAGACAAGAAAAGTTTACTTCACACACATTGTATTGTCTTTATTATTTTTATATCTCTCACTTAACATTTTAGGCTATGTGATATATTGTAGAATTCTATCTTGTTGTATTTAACAATATTAATGTTTCTTTTTTATTGTTCCAGGCGTTAAAACTTCATAGTTATACACATTTTGACGACTTGCTGAGCTTGTGGAAATCGACGGAATATCTCCCAGACAGTTGTCTACCTAAAGAGAAAGTCCTTTATCAAGATATGTCGGATGAATATATGAAAAACTTGATTGTAAGCATCTAATTTTTTTTCTCACTATAGTCTTTAATTTATCTAGCTACATATATTGTTGATTTGTTCATAAATTTGCGGTAGAGTGCACAAACCATTCCGTTTTTGATAATACGGACGTTGCCAGATTGACGTTTTCTAAACGAAAACAATCACCGAAGGGCGGCGAATTCGCTGATGCCAAAAACGTGCATCCGTATGAGTTTTTCAATCGATTTCAAAGAATCGACATCGTCGGTGGCACTCATTGTTGTCGGCCGACTATCGCTTACGTGAGAACACAATGGTTTCGCAATATAACAATCGAAAATGTAATCGAATTTAGGATGATTATCACAATTACGATTGTCCTTATCTTAGTTTTAGAACATTTTGCAACAAGCCAATGCAACTTTGGATTAAAAACTTGCAAGAATAAGAGTTGTGTCAGTAACCGATAGCATAAAATTTCAAAATATTTGTAATCAAATTCGAAAATTAGATTCAGTCAACAATTCATCATTATATCTATTTTTTTCTACATTGTTTCGTTGCTTACTAAAATTTCTTTTGTTTTGTTCATAGCCAAGGATCGACGAGGTATTGCCGGCGATGTACAAAGGACTGAAGATGATAGTTGCGGGCCTGTACTTGTTTTCCAACGAGGAGCTGAACCCCAACATCACATCTGACGAGAGCCTGAGAGACAACATCGTCGAGACGATGCATGATGTGCGAGCTGTGCTTTGCTATTTTAATGTAAGTTCACTTTTTTATATATATTACCTTAAACACAAACCTATTACTTTATTTCCCTCATATGTGCATCAGGCTTCTATCAAAATAAAATAAAATAATCAAGATAAAGAAACTAAAATTAAATAATATTAATTTAAATTTTACCAAAACTGTTAAAAAATTGTGATAGACATATTTCTTAAAAAGAAAATACATATATTAACCGATGACTCTTTTTTGCAGGACATCATGAACATTCGCAACCTGGAAATCCAAAAGCTTAGTGAATCTGAAATCCCTAACTTTTCGAACAACATGGGCGCCCCTCTAATCAGGGACACCCTGAATTACTTGGAGTACCTGGCACAGGTGTTCCAGAAACTTTACTAAATGAAGCCTGCTTGAATACGGCGGTTACGATGAAGAGTGTCGCAATGCGACTCGAAGAGAAACTGCAAACCCCATGTAACTTTTGGCCGTCTACTTAATCTCGGAGCTAGCACCGCGTGGCGAAGCAGTACTCTTCAGTATTAGTTAGCCCCAAGAAAAAACTCTTTCTAGTAGAATTATTTGCATCCTTTGGCTGTTAAATAGCGAATTAATGTATAGAAAAAAAACTGTCTTTGCCATTACATTGCCATTTTGGTCTAGAACGAATTAGTTCCTTTTTTGTAAATAGTGACGAATTTAAAATGTATTATTTATTATCTGCTGATTAACATTCTAAATTTCCCGATTATCCTAGTCAAGGTCTTATTTATTTCTCGCTTAACTCCACTTTAGTTTCAATTTCTTTATTATACGTATTATTTAATTTAGATTTTAGTATTATATTTCATTCCAGCACTTGGACTATGTTGATGAAATTGTTGAGTTGGAATATGAGTGCGTCAGACGGTGTATCAGAACAGTTTCTTTCCTGCCGTAGTCGATGATTTATCTATATTATGACATGGTAGCTCGAGGCTGAGATGAATAATTTTAATTGTACATTATATTCCTACTTTCCTTAGTATTACTTAACTCTTTGTTAACTATTTATATGTTACAGAAATCCAATGAAATATGACTAGCTTTAACAGAGCTGTTAAATATATTATTGTAAAAATACAGAGCCAGTGTATTTATAACTTAATCATTATTTGTATAGTTCAAATAGTACCTATTTATAACTGGGGCACAAACATAGTTTCTATGTTTGTGAAATTAAATTATTATTACATTTATTTCAAAGTTTTTTTTAAAATACCATTCCTTTATTTCAACAACAGGCAGTTATCATACCTTGTTATGTTATGAAAGAAAAATATGACAATATCAACAAATGTTGTTTTTTTTTGTATACAACGAAACATAGTTCTATCCAAAGAAAAAAAATATCATTCAACACGGTGTCTACGAGTATAGTACAGACAATTCAATTTTCAAATTAATAAAACTAAACCATTTCTATTTTTTTACTTAATGCTAATTAAAATGATGTCTGAATGAATACATAAAACAAATATTACGAAGTCAAAAATACACAGTGGGCTGGACGCGTGTTCCCATGAGTCGGGGCTGGAAACAATTTCGTATCTTTACACAAAGTATTCACAACACCCGCCATATTTGCATTGGTGACTTGGTCTCCGACAAATTAGTACGACCAAGGCAATGGGACCTGAAAAATAATAAAAAAGTCACCACGCAATATAAACTTTACCCCTAACTAAAAACACTTAATTCCTACCACAAAGACATAAAGTTCAGATTCGAATGTGCCATTGAGACGTGTGTGTATGTTTATTTGTGTTGTGTAACACGTCCCGCTACTGATCACAAAGCGAACTGTCAAACGGCTCCCGCCATATTTGTTTAATATGTTGTGACGACGACGTTATAAGTCGTCAAAAACCCGCGGGTGTTAGATTTGGAGTTGTCGGAAGACACGAAAGCATCGGCTTCTTATTATTATGTGATGAAGAAAGCAAATAGAAGGACAAAATTAAAAAGTATAGACATATATATATCTGGGCATTATTGCACCAGACTCATCTAGTTGCGAACTAAGCAACGTCCTTGTTTATTGTGAATATACCTACTATTGGCGTATTACTGTATAGACATATAAATACATTTAAAGTGTACATATAAACCGCCTAATTCTTCATGGACGAATCCTTCAATTTGCAAGATCTGTTTAATTTGCAAGCTAAAAATAGATTTACAAATATTTTGAGTTAGTCAAAAATACAATAAAATACATAATATAAAACTATAAACTATAAACACTTATTTAAATATAAGTACGCAGACATTAATGCAGCAGCGGCTTACCCTCTGCTTGTCAACCGATTTTTTTTAATAGCTTTTGACAAGCTTCAGTGTTACTTAGCAGCGCTACCATATAGGTACTACTAATTAATTAAACGGACACTGCACTGTTTTTGTTACTGGAACAAAACTTCCTATACTTTTTTTTTATTCCATATTTAATGTTTTTGCTGCTCTCTATACAGACAGTATCAGTTTGACAGCTGTCAAAGGGGTCCTCCTAAAATTTAACAATCATAGTTGTGACTTTAGTGTCACAATGGAACACTGATAGAAGCTGGACCGGGGAAGCTGTAATAGGTTAGTGACATGACCAGTGTACTGTCAAGTCGAAGATCTCGAGCTCAATCCACGCCAGCACTGACTTTTCAAAGTTATGTTATCACAGGCTCCCATGGTGAAGAAAAACATCGTGAGAAAATCTGAATGCCTAAGACATTATCTCAATTGCCCGTGAAGTATACAGAATACTACATGTAACTTACACTTCTCCTTTATATGATTTTACACACATAGTGTGTATACATTACACACTATTTTTGATTAATCCACATTTATTTTTGTCAGCTTTCTTAAAGAGCCTAACCATCTCTCATAGTTATTATAAATGCTATTTCAACGTCTGCATCATAATTGTAATCTATTAAAAGATTGCATGAAATTAAACTAGTTACATACTTGTACGAAACTGACTGTACTGAAATCACTGCGGCAATTATGAAAGATGATTTTTTCTTTCTGTAAGCAAACGCGGAGCGATATTCCCAGTTACTGTGGTCGTCGATGTCGCTGCTGTGTAAATGTGAAACATATATTTACACATTAACAACCAGACCTCATTGAGAATGACCTACCACATTGCGTATAGAGTTGGGTCACATTTTTTTTCGGTAAATATTTTTTTGAGGGGACGTCATTTGTCGGAGTTATGAGAAGGTTCCGTAATATTTAAGCAATTAAGTGACTCTTTGAGACATAAAAATTACACAGGCACGTTTAATAAATAATCGAATAATATTAATAATTACGGTTTGATTTATGGTCCATTGTTAAAAAATGAAATCCATTTAACTACTACCTCACGATCGGGCATGAAAGTTCACGACTAGTGCAGATTTTGTAGTTTTTTAAGCTCGTTGAGAAAATTTCTAAGGCTGAAGCTTTCCTCTCAATATTTTTATTCGTCATTTAAGTGATTGATTATATCATATCGAATAAAAATATCGAGAGATAAAATTTTCCATTAATTATTGTGATAATTCTAAATCTTGGTTGTCAGTAGTGTATTTCAACTATGATATAATTTGTCAAAACTTTGTGTCCAAATTGACACGACGACGACACAATTATTGATTGGTACAGAATTGTCATCCGACAATAAAATTGCTTAAAATGTTACAATAATTCAGTGTGTACGCACTATAAGGAGTCAACCCTACCACAACTTAACATGTAAACATCAACACTACTTCCAGTTGATCTCTAAAAAAGGCACAAAATATTTTCACCTTCGTTTAACGATCTGCCGTCGGCGTCCACAATGGCGTTTAGGGCGCACCGAACGGGCATGCGCGCTTTATCTTGCTCACGTTCCCTTGTTTTATTTATTAGAAAGATTTATTATTTACCACAGGGCTCACACACGATGTGTCACGAATCTGGGACGAAAAAACGAGGCTATGTTAATGTGTACCTCCTTCGCACGTGACAATCTTTCCTCCGATCGCCCAACTTACCTCATAATTAACTTGGTAAGCGAATGCTCATTTCCTGTATTTGTTTAATTGATACGTTTTCTTTGTTCTTGTGTGTTCTGCGGGATCGTGCTTACATTGAGTTGCAGCTGTACAACCTTGCTGAACTTTTGGCGGAAGAAAGTTACTGTACATCCCGCACAAGAAGTGACAAGCTCAACGTGATCTTCTTGAAATAGGTCGACTATCATCGGTGCAGGTAACCAACATTCGCTGGTCGTGCTTGCAGTTGGAAAATATTTCAATGCGTTGTACGTTGTATGTCTTGTACATTCTTTCAACATTCACAAGATATAGGTACTTAGGTAATTAAATTATTTTTGACATGTATCATATCTAAATCGTAGGTTCCAATTTTCATACCAATATCCAACCGTTACCGTAGTCAACCTCTAAAACCGAACAATTGTTCTAGGATATCGAAGGTCTCATCTCTGCAATTTCATATGTTACCAATACGAATAGGTTTTGGTAATGGCTTCGTATATTAATTAAAATTTAAGATAAAAACACAAAATTGCAATCGGTTCATACTTAGGATAACGTAGGACCATATGCATAATATACACAAATTAAACTTATAACTCCCGACTTTCTACGTGTGTTGAAATTATGAGACGAAATGAGCGATGTTCAACCCTGCAAGCGTCACTATCATAATTGGGAGAAAGGCTTAAATATGATCATTAGGTTCCGTAACTGTATTCCAGCGCCAAAAGATCCTTTTGATCTGTTTGGTTTGTTATTAAACCAGAAGCCTTAAAACCACGCGACTAGGTACAGTTAGCAACGCTTGCGGTAGACCTCTTTTCACCCTTATTATTTTACGCATAAGGTCTTATAAGGTGGTCTATAACAAAGGTTGCCAAATGTACCTATTTCACAAAATGTCACACCTATAGTCACTGCAAATTAATAGCATTTACAAAGTGATCGGCACTGCGCTCCAAGCTCATGACTTCATCGACTCTGAAATACCCAACCGTTCATTACCTACATCGAATAAACTAAATAAATAGCGAATAGAATCAAGATTGGAATCGCTCTTGACCTACGTAAAACCACAAGTCTGCCGTGACCGAGTAGGAGTAAACACACACAAAAGAAAAGACAAAGATGGCCAACAGTCCTTGTTTGACATTATCTGTGTACTTTGCAAGCCCTTAAGCAAACTGTGTGGCATGACAGTGTTACGTCAAAGGAAAATAAAGGATTATGCACTTTCATGGTTGGTTGGTTATGTGACAGGAAGCAATACTGGTTGATTTTGCGCAGTAATTAATATAAAATAAGGTGCTGATGCGAAATTAGCAATAAATAATGATGATGATGCAACACTAGATGTGGCGGTTGAAAACTTATTCACTCTTTTTTTTGGAGAGCCCCAATAAATAGGTAGCATTTTAGGCTTCTTAAAATAGGGGAGTTGCTTTACTGACAGCATCAAATAGTTACTCCGCTAACGAGCTCTGCGGTCGGAACGCTTACTGCGGTCTTCTGTAAGGCAGAGATGCTTCTCCAGTAGAGCAGCTCAATTTAAGAGAGAAACCTTGCTATGCCCTACATCTCATATAAGTTCTTATAAAAATTAAGTCGTTACTTCTAGTGAGTAGTAGTAAACATGATCTGAATATTTCAAATTGAAGAATAAACTTAATGAATAAATTTAAACTACATCTTGAAGATGACAATTGAAACAGCATTGAACGGCAGCAAAACTATGTATAACATTTATATATTGATATTGCTAGTATCTTCATCAAGAATATCATAAACTGTAACCCAAGACGAGCAGTTCTCGTAACTCCTAATTAGTTGAACAGGACAGTCACAATCGTATCAAACACAGACGGGATTGGAGACAAGTGATTGCAAGCAATTATCTTTTCATCTCCTAAGGTCATACATGTTCCGCTCAAGAAAGACATGACCTCGTAAAACATCAACTGCGAAAGGGCGCAAGTCAATGGATTTCCATGTTGACATAAGTCGTATTATCTCAAGTGCGACACGGCTCTCAAAACTATGACAGGAAGCGAGGCGCGTGCCTTTCTTCAGGCGTCGCCAATCACTGGCCAAATTTTCTTCGCGAGTATTGTGACTAGTGCGAATTTTTTTTTTGAACATTTATCGAAATGATTCGGTTTTGTCTATACATATGTAGTTATTAACTCACCGATTAAACACTTACGTAAACAATTTTTCCTTATCTCTTTATGTACCTTAATGTTATGAAAATAATAACAGAAAAAATACCGTTAAATTTTCAGCTAAGTATGAATATAAAACGTTTCAGGTAAAAAAAAAACATTCATCTAGCATGCACCGAAAGCTGCAATACGTAATATTAAAATTGAAATGTACTTGGATTCACAACCTCTGACAATGATGCATACCTACAATAACAATTTATTGAGTTTAATTACTGCAACACTTCACAATATCCACGACCTATTTGCTGGTTTTTGTTTTAAGTAAATATTACCTTTTATTTATTATTTTATATTGCTATAAAGTAATCATATCAATTAATTTACGCTTCCTCATTTAGATAAATCTCAATTCGAAAAATAGTATAATATTTCTTATCTTGTAAATAATATTCATATATAATAAAATCTATTTAATTTCTGGGAAAAATAACTTCATCTGTATTAGAGCTGACGGATAGTTTTATGCTTGAGCAATTACTTATTCTATATTGTAAATTTATTTGTGTTGCCTACATTTAAAATTAATTAGTTAAAAAAAGCAATCGTCAGTTTACTAGGATGATAAAAAAGTCGGTAGCTAGTTATGATAAACAGCTTACTTTCATACACATCCTTATTGATATACTTAATGATTATTACGACCGCAATCACAGCCGATAGAAGTCGGAGGCTCGACCGAGCATTTCTAATATTTTATTTAGAAATTATTGCATTTGGTGAAAAAATATGTACCTATATACATACAACAATCGGAACATTTTTGGTCCACAAAAAGTTTTTTTTTGTTTGGTGTCCGCATCAAAGTGAAATAAATATTTTATTTAGAAAATAGCTTAGGGCAAAAAAGGGATCATTAAGTGTGTATGTCGAACTTTGAGAAACAATAAATGGGAGAAGTTAAAAAAAAAAATTTTTTCCTCTGTTATCACTGTAGAAATTAAAAGAGATTGCTGTCTCTATATTCTTTTGACATAATTATTATCGTATAAATTGCTTTATACTCCAAACAGTAGACTTTTTTTGTCAGAAGAGAGGAATACGGTGAAAAAACATTAGTTAACCTTGTGGAAAAAGCAAAAAGTAAAATCATATTAGGTCCTAGATTGCAAAAACGTGCTATTGTCCATAATGCCATTATAACTCGATCAAAGAGAGACAGATAGAGTTAATTGATAAAACCACAAATTCTTATGGTTATATTCAACTTTAGGAACTATTATACTTCAAAACATTTCAAAAAGTCCTAGTCTAAGTACTGAACCTACCAATTATAAGGTCAACGTTTAAAAGGAATCCGAGCTGATCAGACATGTCATATAAGGAACATTGCATGTCCAGCAAAGTGATAAAACGAGATGCTGATTACACTAAGTGGGGAGGGATGTGTCTATTAACCTAGACAGACTACTTTCTATTTTAAACTCGTCTTAACATACAAAGTATTTAGTTAATGATTCTCCAGCTATGCAAGGAGTTTTTGCTGTTTGTCAACGTTGTAAGTACTTACTCTAGTTTGCACATCGTTGCGCTCTTCGTTTTGAGCGATGAGTACCACTTTTCTGAGATTGGTGGATGGAATAGATTCTTATAAAAGCTTTTCTATGTATAATACATTAATTTCTTCTAATTTTGTAAAGTAGATTTTGGAAAATAGTTCATAAGGTTAAACTATATAAATTAGTTAAGAATGGTTAACTTAACTTTCTTTATCTTACACGAATATAAAATATTGGAATTAAATAAACTACATAATTACGGATATTATCGCGGTATACTGATCCATGGGTTCAGACAGAGTCATAGATTCTGTAAGGGATACAAATATATGACAAACGAAAAATAAGAGAAAAGATTATACAGAAGTATATAGGTAGGTACATGTTAGTAACTCGATCGTAAAATTCCCGAATATATGAATCTAAAAAGTAGTTTTATTTCAATAAAAAAGTAGAGCATCATAGCTATCGTACATGGGGTCCAATCGATAGGTATGATGGCCCCTATCACCCTGCACGGCCTGCACCTGCTTGAAACTTTTCAAGAAATACTCTGTATTAAGAAAACTGGCTTCTGTGTTCTATCATAAGCAATTATGTTAGGTAGATCACAACAGGGTATATACTAACATTGCTTTCTCTAGTATAAACTATCAGCCTGTGTCCTTCCACCAGATATGGGTCAAACACATTCAACAACAAAAAAACCGTTCATTCATTTACAATATCACGATCAAATAATCACCGAATATTATAACTATTGGATGACTAATATAAGTAGGTACTTACGATAATATAATTAACCGCTCTAATTTCGGCACACGACCGGAAACAGAGAGATTCCAGAATACCGGACATACGAGTATTTGTAATGGAGGCTGGTGTTCTCACGAACATAATATGGCACTGATGACTTCTGACTCACGCCACTCTCTTTAATAACATCTATACTATATAGTTAATGGATCAAGTAGGAACATATATTTGTAAGACCTAAAAGAAATACCTATGTCTATTTTTTTATCCATACTTCCATACTCCATACGAATAATATAAATGCGAAAGTGTGTCTGTTTGCCTGTCTGTCTGTCTGTTACCTCTTCACGCTATAACCGCTGAGCCGATTTAGTTGCAATTTGGTATTGAGATAGTTTGAGTCCCGGAAATCATCCCTTAAAAGGGGGAAAAGGGGGGTGAAAATAAAGTAACTAATTTTACGCAGACGAAGACGCGGGCAAAAGCTAGTACTTTATATTAAAAGAAAATCGTTGCCCTACACTTAGATTTTCTCCTATGTCGTGGTGGCACTTAAAGGGCTGCTGACAATTTGGACACAATATTTTGGGACAGTGTCCAAATTGATATATTTTAATTATAATATTTTTTTCGCCGATGATGCGGACACCAAACAAACAAACTGTTTTGTACACATTTTTTTTCATCAGACTCGAATCAAATGTCAAAATGTCTGCAGATCGTACAAAAATTAACTCCGTGCGGAGATCGTACCCGCAACCCGTGACGCGCAAACCGAAAGCTTAGCCACTTCGCCAGTTGAGTCGTCGATTGTTACTTAGACTGCTCTGCACGAAACAAGAGAAATTACTAATGCATATCAGTTTTAATTATTTAAATTTATTTTATAATATTACAACTGACTATAGTTTACGAACGAAGTTAATGAACGATTATCTTGTCGTAGGTATTTGTACACTAAGATGATTTTGATCGCATGGACCTCAGGATCAACAGCCATGCTAAGGAACGCTATTCTGATTATCCAAAGGAGATTAGATTCATTTCAAAACCAAATTAATTCACTTCACATATACTAGCAAGAATAAGGCTGTATAAAGAAAGAGTCTTCGCAAAATTCCTGTTAGTGGAATCTATTCCAATATTAGCGGTAGTCATGGCGACGCGGCGACGCGCGACGGCAACAATTGATGAGTAAGAAAAGAAGCCCACACACATTAGATAAATATACATTGTAAGACTGAGAATTAAGGCACATAATAAGGCGAAATGAGAATCACATAAGCAGGTAACCTAACTAGTCACTGGGTTTTTCACTTAGGTAGGTAGTAAAGGTAGCCACACCACTGCAGACACGTGCGCTAAAAAGTCATTTCTATTGATGTGTCATTATAGGCATCATCTTATATTGCTATTGCTTCTAACGGTCCATACTTTCTAATATTATCTAACTAGGTAATTAGTGTAGAAAAATATTATAAATGAGAAAAAAAAAATCGTCTGTCTGCTGTCTCTTCAAGTTTTAACCACAGTAGCAATTTAGATCAAATTTAGAACAACAATTCCCAAATCCCAACACAATGCTCGAACTGGGAATCGATACAGAAAATAAAAAGTAAAGTCGAATAAATTGATAACCTCTTCCTTTTTTGAAGTCGGTAAGAAAGGAAAAGAAAGGCAATTAATAAATTGTAGGCAATAAGTCGACAATTCCCAAAAGCAGCACTTGTTCGTTAGTATGCGCATGGGTCACACAACACACCATGCCATTTAGGAGAAAAGAAAATGACTCGACCAATGACGCTACAAAAGTCTGATTGAATAACACTACAATGACTGTCAATGATTAAATTGATTTTATGTATCTTATGATTGTTATGTATCGCAGAGAAAAGACAATCCCGAAATTTAAGACACCAACATTACTTATTATCACTCCCTTCCTCAAACTTAGCAATATTTCACTCTGGACCGTATACAATATCTGTAAAAATATTTAATAAAATCCCTGAGGAAATAAAAGACACATTGAATTACAATATATTTAAAATTAAATTGAATAAATATTTGAATAATTTTTTTTACTATAGCCTACAAGAGTTTTTTGATGATAAGTTTAAATATGTACAACCAATTATTACCACAACAAAATAAGAGAGATTATATTATATAATAAAGAAAAATGTGTAATTATGAATATTTTATTAACTTATATTGTAATACATATTAATTTTGCAGCGCCCTTGCAGTGTTTCATATTGATACTACCTATATTTATCGTAACATCTTATATAGCTACATATGAAAGCAATAAAGATTCGAATTTGTATTTGAAATCGTACGCAAAAAAAAGTAGAACACCTGCATAATTTTGTTCTAAAAACTGTGATAGCCTAGTAGTGTGACCAGTGGACTGCGAAGTTAAAGGCCTTGAGTTTAAACCCAAGGGACCACTGATTTTTCGGAAGTCATCCGCGTATTTATGTTAATATTTAAGGAAGACATCGTGAGGAAACCTGCATTTATTTATTTATTTTATTTTTTGTCGATGAGATGTATGAATGTGGAAGACGTAAAAGTGCTATGCAGGGACCGTAGCGCATGGCATTCTGTAGTTTCTGCCTATCCCCACAGGAAGAAGGCGTGAGTGTAAGTATGTATTTTATGTTTATATGTACTATATTCATGCAAATAAAAAATACCAACCCTTGTATTGGTATGGTACGTAGCGTTCAACAGAAACAAGTCACTTTCGTTTTATATCGGATTAATTTGCTCTTGAAATAGATATGTATGTATCGAAAAAAGTATAAATTTTAGTTTTGGTGCATAAAAGGATATGTACCACCACGATATTATCATCTGACGTTACTCATAATAATATAGTAAACATTAAAGCATTCGAGTGTTATAAATTTTAAGGTACCTATTACGAATTTACTGTTACAGTTGGCTTTTAAAAATGACGCATCCATAATGAATTGTCATGGGTTCGCTTTTTCCTTGACCGTTTTGGACTTTGTATTTTATAGTCTGCCTCGGACAGTGGTCGTGAGAGATCTTGGGGTCGATTCCCAGGTCTATGAATTTCTCAGTAGAAGCTCATGGTTTGGATACATGCCCGGTTGATGGTAATAGGCTTCCTCCTATTACATGGAACCTAAAACATACCTACCGGTGAAATGTGATTGTACATTAGTATACCTCTGCCAAAACCTTCGGATTCGGAGACTATATTTTAGAACTAGCTAAAGATATATGTATTTAATTTCTAAAAGATATACCAGGTGAATATCATTACTATTATGTGATTTAGATACAAACACAAATACATCTAACAAAAAAAAACTGAAACCTACACTAAGTTATTCGTGAACACTACAGTGGTCATTATTCATCATCATCATCATCATCAACCCATTATTGTCCCACTGCTCGGCATGGGTCACCATTTGAGAAGGGTTAGGTTATAGTCCACTACACTGGTTGGCAGACTTCACATACCATCGAGACATTCTCTCAAGCATGCAGGTTTCCTCACGATGTTTTCCTTCACCGTTTCAGCATGTGATAAATACGCACATAACTTCCGAAAAGTCAGTGGTGCGTGCCTCGAGACCTTTGACATCTCAGTCCACTGGTCTACCACAGCTTTTTTTTTCATTATTGTTTCCATCTCGTACTGATAAAAATAGTTATAAAACAATTAAGAAGTTAACATGGGTAATTCCCAAATTTATTCTATCATTTTATTTCAGTTCCGATGTCAAGGTTACTATAGAACAGATGATGGGCACTTGAGCGTGATTCAGTCACGAACAAATGGAGCGCGTACCTACGTTAAAAACTGGTGAGTAATGTAATTGACTGGCTTAATAAAAGTATGAGATACAAATTACATGTGCTTTAAGATCATATTACTCTATAAATTGAAACTACAGAAGGTCTGTTACAATTAATGACGCATGGAGCAAAAATATCACGGAAAATGCAATTTCAGGATGTGATTCAGTGAAAATAATTTCATTGAGATCAATGAAGATACATTGATCTCAATGAAATTATTTTCACTGAATTTTAATACAATAAAATTCGTTTTCAAACCTTGAAAACTTATAGTTACACCACAATGGTCAGCTTAGTCAATGAGTTGTCGGGGTCAATGACATTACGCACCTCACTTGGATAAGTAACCGTGAAGGTTTACTACTGAAAATTGAAAGTGTTATAATAATAAGTTTATAGGACAATGATACGTATTACATGGATAATATGCTTATAATAGCAGAACATATTTTATTTTTATTATCAACTTTACCCTGTCAATAAATGTTAAATATGTGTATTTCTTTATTATGTATAAGTCCACAGAGTATAATAGCTATTGATTAACAAATTAAAGAAAAGATATGTAATTGTATGCGCTTTCAGAATATATTATGTACTATGTTTTCTTACTCATGCATTAATGAACTGATTCATGAAACTTCCAGATTTTATTTCCGTATTCGGAAGTACACAAGACCTCAACAAATGATGAGGCACCTCACGTTGACGCAGTCATTGCGGTAATTTTGTGTGGTTTAGGTTGAAATGGAGTAACTAGTTATAA
Organism: Craniophora ligustri; assembly: GCA_905163465.1. Lineage (NCBI taxonomy): Eukaryota > Metazoa > Arthropoda > Insecta > Lepidoptera > Noctuidae > Craniophora > Craniophora ligustri. The sequence goes on from LR990963.1 coordinate 4,541,942, forward strand.
CCGCACGTATTTAAATCTCCCTTAAAAAATAAATACATAAATATTATTATAGTATTAGTCACTATGTGTGTAGGTATTCGTGATTTGTTTGTTAGGTACTTTAGTCAGTCAACTGTTCAGATCTGAAATTGGAGTGCTTTTGTAGCAACGTAGGTAATTACGTATTACACGATAATAATGACAAATATGTCTTAATGGTAAGGTATTTTACTAATATTATTATATTATATATTAAATATTATTATATTATATATTAAATATTATATATTAAATATTATTATATTATATATTATATTTTTTTACAGGTTTACGGCCCGCTCGATAATAAATGGTTACCGTAATCTAAGGACGTTTGCAACTCCAGAGGTGTCCCTCGTGCATTATCGACCCTATTATTAATCTATTAAATCTTAAACTGTCAATTAGTATAATAAAATTATGAACAAAACTATATAACCTCTATTACATGGGGCATAAACACGTACCAGCGATATGTGGGTATACATTCTTAAAAGGCCAGTAACGCATTTGCAAGTACTCTGGTGTTGCAGATGTCCATGGCCGGAGGTGGTTACTTACTATCAGGAGAGCCTCCTGCCCATTTGCTCACGTATTTCCATAAAAAAACAATAGTAAACCTCTGCCTTACCCTTCGGGGACGACAGGCGTGATGGTATATATGTATGAAAACATTTATGTCTCCATAATTAATCATTGTTTTTTTTTTAGATTACAAGCGTTTTTTCATACGAGTAGGTAGGAGTAGTTAGTTCGACCTAAGTATATCAATTATTTTTATTACGATTATTATTTTATTCCTTATAAAGGAACTAATTATAGAAAATGCTAGACTTTAACAATCATTTGGAATGTAGTACATTCATTCTGAAGGCTATTTTACGTTTTTGTTATTCGTATATGATGTACCTATGTAAATTAAATCAGTGAGAACCAGGGTGTGACCACTGGACTAATAAGTCCGAATCTCGAGTTCACACCCAAGACATGGCAAGGGAAGACACCATTGAATTTCAAAGTTATAATTACGCGTATTAGACAAATGCTCAAACATTGAGAGACCTGCATGCCTGAAGATTTTCTCGAAGGCGTGGGAAGTCTGCCAACCTATACAACGGTCCACGCACGTGATGGAACTAATCTAAGTTTTAACTTTCAACTCAAATAAGAGAAGACCCGTGTGCGGCAGTTGATGGATTGAAAAGAGATACGGTGTATGAAAAAATATTAATTAAACTGAACAATTTAACAAATTAAATAATACGTCCTACGTAATATGTCTGCGTTAATATACCAACACGACGTCCATGCGTGGTAGTTTCAGGTGTGAGTAATTAAATGATAGCCCAAAAAACAACGGCGAAAGTAGCGCAATAAATTAAAACAAGGAAAACTGGGCTACGTCGCGTCATTCTATAGTGCTGATTGCTCACATTCCTGATACACCGTGCACCATAAACTTCCCGTGTTCCACACACTGAACATAATGATTCATACAACACTACCATTATGAGTCACATAAAGATGTTCACCTGTACCTTTACAGATCGCATTGACAATTGGATTATGTACGCGTAGTCTAAAGCCACAGAATAGATCGATACAGAAGGATAGTTTACAACGAGCTTAAATTCTTGCACGTAGGTATACAGATTAAGTGTAGCAATATGACCGTAGACTGCCAAGCTAATATTTCTGAAGTACCTCTGATGTTTCAAAAATAAAAATAAAATCACAATAATTCACATAATTCGCGGCGAAGAGGTTTTCCGTCATCGTAAATTGTGTAAATTGTAAGAAAAACTGTATTCCTTAGAAATTTTCTGAATAGCTTGTTAAGTTTGCTGCGTCAGCAGAAGGGGGAGACAAAAACCTCTATCACTCTGAGTGAAGACCGTTCCCAGTGGTTGGTAGTAGAGCTTAGTAAATAAGTTGATAGCGGTGGTGTAGCAGACGCAAACATTCGACGCGTTCAATCGATCGTCATACGAACGTGTCATATGCGTCTAAGTGTGCTTGCCCATGTTTTCGCACATCATATGGAACGTACCTTTTGCATCTTTTTGTATTCTCGTGCTAAGGCCTTGTTATGCTATACATTTCTTGGATTTGGTCGCAATTAGTATGTCGCGTGTCTTCAATATTAAGGATCGCGATAAGAAAACGCCATGTAGAGGATAGAAACAAAACACGCTTGAAAGATTTCGATACACTTGAACATTGTTAACTAAATTTTCTCATCCATACCGAAAATTTAAAAAAATGATATTTCCACTTCTCCCGATAACTCTAACGCTCGTTTGGCTTCAGAGGGTCCACTAGAAGCAAATAAATATTTAAATACCCAAAATTCAATGATGAATTTTGGGTATTTAAATATTTATTTGCATGAGATCTGTCACGTAATTTTCGAGCCATTTGGTTTTTATATACATAGATATAACAATCTCAAAATGTCAGTGGGTATGAAAAAGCGGTCTAAAAAGCAATAATATAAAATGCGTACATAGCAAGTTTGGCAACCATATTAATATTATTAATTCATTCATTGTAACTTATTCATTTATGTTTCGCATGAAAGATAATTATTATATCAGCTATATCTCAGAGGGCTACACTAGTTCGCTGCGATAGTGCTAGTGATGTCCGTAATCATTCGACAAACGTAGCCGATTTAATCGGCGAATCGCTTTTTCAAATATCGCTACTGTGATCACACCCTAAAGTCTAAAATACGTAGACAAATAACTGTAAGTATGATTCAGTGTATGCAAATACGTCCCATTGAGTCGCTTGTTTGTTGAATGAGTGAGTAGTGCCCTAATGTTTGCTCGTTGTGCAATGCCGTGCTAAATTTGTACGGTAAGTATTTTGATGCTACGTTCGCGAATAAATACGATTGTATTTTTAATTAAAAATACCATACATCTGGTCAAATTTTAGGAGTAGAGAGTAGAGGTAATATATCATAATATATATTAGTATATAATAGAATATATAATAGAATTATGATATATATATATATATATCATAATTCCTTACCAAATGTTAGAAGTGATGATTGTGACATAATATTGAATAATGAGAAGCTCGAATTCGTAGATCAAACTGTATTCTTAGGAATTAAACTAGATTCCAAACTTCAATGGGGACCGCACATTAAGGCTTTAGCAGGACGCTTGAGTTCAGCTGCTTATGCAGTTAGAAAAATTAGACTTCTTACGGATGTTGAAACCGCAAGACTAGTTTATTTTAGCTACTTCCATAGCGTCATGTCTTACGGAATATTGCTCTGGGGCCGTGCTGCAGACATAGACTCAGTCTTCATACTGCAGAAAAGAGCAATAAGGGCCATTTATACCCTAAGTAGTCGTGATTCTCTCAGGGAACTCTTTAAAGAAATAAATATCATGACTGTGCCCTGTCAGTATATCTTTGAAAATATCATGTACGTTAGGAAGAATATATCACTACATTCCAAAAGATGTGAACTGCATAATTATCCCATTAGTGCATAACGTTCGATAAATCGGACGCCAATAAAAATGACATTTTAGGAGTTATTTAAATTTTACTCAAGGTTTATGCTTGGAAAACAATAATATATTAACTAATGAAACGTGGCAACACTGTTGTTATAAAATGTATTAATGCGCCTGCGCATCAGCTGTCCATTCGCAAAATGGCGGCACGCGGTAAAAATTATTCGCGGCAAAGGTAAGATTTTATTGTGATTATATTGTATTTTGTTTAGTGTTATAGGTAAAAAATTGATATTTTGACTGATAAACTATAAGACTATTTATTTTCAATAAAATTTTGACGTAGCCACTGTTATTTTGAATGCTATGCTTGCTAATTTTGTACTGTCCGATATATCGCACGCTATGCACGGCGGGTACTGCATGTGGTATCCTGTTGAATTGTTACAGTTTGCAAGTTCATGACATAATTATCTGATTTGGAGTGTGAGGAGGATGCTAATTATAAAGAAAATATAATTTACGTTGAGTCCCCTATTGAGGATGCCAATCAAGTCACTGACGAAGACAGTGACAAGTCCGATTAGGAGCATGATACGAACCTAAATCACTTAGGACGAAGACTGCTAAGCTAGCTGCAAATTGCGACGTTTTAGAGGTAATAGCGATTCTTCTACTCCATCAACGTCGGCAGCCCTTGTTTTTTGACAATTATTTTACGTCTTTGGGCCTGATGAGACACCTGAAGGAGCTTGGCTATTATGCTACAGGGACTTTGAGAGCTAATCGCATTGAGAACTGCACGGTCAAAGACGTAAAACAATTCAAGAAGGAGGCGCGAGGTTATTACGATTACCGACTAGCTGATGATGTCTTTGTATGCCGGTGGAATGATCACAATGTTGTAACAGTAGCTACTAATTTTGAAAATCTTGCAATTACATCTGCAACCCGCTGGTCAAACGAAAGAAAAGTCAAGGTGCAAGTCCCTCAGCCATCACTTATTTCAAATTAAAATAAGTATATGGGTGGAGTAGACAAATGCGACCAGGCTGTGGCAAATTTACGAACTCGGATGCGTATAAAGAAGTGGTGGTGGCCCATATTTGCTTATTTAGTAGACTTTTCAGTAGTAAACGCATGGTTACTTGCTCGGAAGAATGGCTGCACAAGAGACACTGAGTCCTTATTCGTTTTTAGACGCTTCATAGCAAGAAGCTTACTTTCGACACATGGCACACCGCCACATCAAGGTCGCAAGCCAGCAAAACCATTATCAAAGATCATTGGCTGGTTCCAATAAATACTGAACGTCGGTGTGCAAACCAGTGTGGAGGGAAAAGTAAATTTCAGTGTCAGAAATGTGATGTAGGCCTTCACCCGAAATGCCACATGGCATACCACATTGTAAATTAAATTATGTTTATTTTCTGTTCCTTTTTGTAATAAATTACTTAAAAAAAACAGTATTTTTATTTTAACCTTTTTTAACATCAATTCTGACCGCCATGCATGACGTCCGATTTATCGGACTGGCTATAAAATCTGAACTTTCACATAAACTAAATATTTTATGCTATTTAATCGTCAAAGACACTCCAAGTGATACTATATTATAGTGATAATAATGAAAAAGGCGTTAATAAACTTTATGCACTAATGGGTTATAATACTAGATATAAGTCAAAATTAATGCAGCCACAGCTTCGTCTCGCTAAAGTCCATACCTCTTTCGTGGGATATAGTGTTAGGTTTTATAATAGATTCCAGAAATAATTTTAAACCTCCCAGAAAACAAATTTAAATCAGTTGTTAAGTCGACCCTATGCAAGAAAGCATATTACAAATTAGAGGATTATCTTCTAGATAAAAACATTTGGCATAATGCTAGTCCAGCTCCACAGGCTCACTAGCCTCATGAAAATTATATACTTACATACATTTTTTTTAAAAATATATTGTTATTTTATATTTTTCTCTTTTTTATATTGACATTTTTACTAATTATACACGTTTACAATTTGACATGTTTGATTATACACTTTTACAAACTGACATGTATTAAATTAATAAATTAGTTTGTAAAATATGAGAGTGATGTTGGCTCTGATGCTGTCTTTGTAAAATGTAGAAATGCCTACCCATTGCCAGGCAGTCTGAGCTTGTCATGCTCACTCAAATGTCCTGCTGATGGTGGCGTTGTGTGTCGGGTCTTTTTATTCCCTACAACATGGTTGAGTAGAGCGACGCCGATACACACGTCATGCTCGTGAACGGGTGCTGTCAGTTGGGGCTGGTCGGCTCATACATGTTATGGCAATCTAAAGTGGTTATTATTAGTCTAATTGCCTTTGTATGTAATACGTACGTTTCACATCAATCTGCACCATTCTCATATTGTTATTATATCCATACCTAAACAATTGTAAACGAAAGCAAAAAATTTTGTAAATTTTATATTGTTTAAAAGAGTATCTATGGAGTTTCTTGTCGGTTCTTCTCCATAAGACCTACCTTTTGGAACCGTGCAACTAAATTCAATTAAATTCGACAATTCAAAAGCACCTGTATTGGTCTAATTGAAATAAATGATTTGAGTTTGATAAATTTAAAGGATTTTAGGGATGTAATTGAAAGATATAACATTTTTTTAGTCATCAACATACCAATTTTATTATACACACAATAAAAAGCCAGTTTTAGAATGCAGTACTCTTTCACCTTTGCAGTATTTAGTAAAATATATGTAGTTAAAAAAGCTCGAGTAAAGAGGTTTAAATACAAAAATATTAAATTGTAAGCTGACCTTGGTGTATTATTTTTTAATTTCCAATAATGGATACACAATAAAAAAATATATCGTGGTTCTACAACGTGTTTGAACGGTCTTATTTAGGTTATAAAAGAAGGATGTCGCTACTCAACCCGTGGAACGTCGTCCCTCTCTAACAATTTAAACAAGACTGCTTAAACACGTCGCGGAGCGGCCGCTGATATGATGGCCCGATATTTCAATGGCCGGAATTAAAATTCGCTGCTTTCGATCATTAATGACGCATCGATCAACACCATCGCCATAATGACCAGAGGAAAATAACATGAGGCAATCGGGAAGACGTCCCGACATCCAATACTTCGAATCTAATGGGGGGTTGCAGTATTAGACTTATCTTTTATAGGGAAAAGGTCAGAAAATATTAAGTCTATTCATTAGGTATCAACCCATTATTGTCCCACTGCTGGGCACGGATTTCCTCGCGATGTTTTCCTTCACCGTTTGAGATAACTTGCGAAAAGTCAGTGGTGCGTGCCTTGGGTTTGAACTCATCTTTGACACCTCAGTCCACTAGTCACAGCTCTTTAAGTTTATTAATTTGTATAAATAAATAAACTTAATCTGTTTTTCGAACTTAGCACCAGAAGCGGGCACTCAAGAATTCCATGGTTTCAATAGGCTAGACGGGTAAATCTAGGTGTGTGGTTTTAGTCTGTAAGTTCCGGTGTATTCAAATGTTTTCTTTGAAGTAGACCAATATTAAAAGTACTTTTGAATTGTTAAAACAAGTTGCAAGGTTCCAAAAACGTCTTATAAAGAACATCCGGCAAGAAACTCCATAGATGCTCTCTATGGCAATCTCGGCTGGCTATCCCCAAGTTCTGAATCTTTTTCTTCTTTCTTAATATTGATGATTCTGATCCAAGTCAGCAGTAACGTGCTAATATCCATACACTGAAAAAAAAATGTAGTTGTATTTCAACGATAATTAAAAAATAAGTTTACCTAATTCAAATGATAATAACACGTTCTAAAAACAAAAAAATAAAACAATTGTCATACAAGGAGACAAGGATGACGTTTGACGGGTACGAGAGAGAGAAAATAAATAAATACTGCGCGACAAGGTTCCCATAGCCAGAGTTTGTTCTGTCCGCGTTAATTGACCCGTAATCTGTCTCGTGTGAATACGTTGTTTCTTCAACCTGTTATACATGTGTAAGAAATTTGTGCTGCTGGTCTGTATGTTGAAAAATATGCGGCAGATATTTTATGTATGTGTATTTTTCTGTCTGCAACATACAATTATACCATTTTTTTGGCGCAATTTCTAGTAATGAATTAAGAACTGTGTTAAATTTGTGACCAAAGTATCCTCATGAAAAAATAAGTATTTTTTTTATGGAAATGTCTGGAATATATCACACAAGTAAACTTTTTTTTCTAATGTTATATATATCTCTTTTGTTTATAACATAAAATAAACATCAATATAGATTATACTAAAAACGCAAACTTTAAGAACGATGAAACCGTAAGACTCAAGATCAAGCTGTAATCTGAATTTAAAACACAGCTTCCATGGGAGCGAATCCGCGGCTTCAAGCTAGTTCTAATACAACATGTTTGTATGGCGTCGATGACTGTTTTGTTAGGCTGCCGTGTGCTATTTCTGTGTTACAGATTTTTTTCATATTTACCTTCGTTTGGCACATTTAAGTTGGTAGACCACCTCCTAACACCTTCGTGTGTTATTATAAGCTGATCTATTTTAGTAACGGTAATTCTTGATTTTTAGTTCTTCGTTTTAACTAGGTATATAAATGCATGTGACTAAAAGAGAGATGACTATGTACGTCTATACATATATAAAAGGAGGATAAACAAAAACATTATTATATGTATGTATTTGTTTATCGCCACATACCAAATTATTGGCAAACATTGTATACGGTAAAATTGACGCTAGTTTTTACAATTATTATGGTTCTACAATTATAACAGTACATATTACAATTAAAATAGTAAATTTAGCTGTAAAGATGGATATATCATTTATTACTTTTTTCAGTCAACTTTGTCTGTTTTCTTTAAAATACATGCCACCATATTTGTTTGTGAAGTGACCATCGCATCTAATGCTTGCTTAGTTCTAAAATTATGTATATTAATGGCTTAATTACTTAACTTACTTAACTTGTATTCTTACCGTTACCACTTATAAGTACCTAACCTTACCATTTTTTAAACAAAATAAGAAAGTATTTCATTATCATTATAAATATTCTAAAATCGCAAGTGAACGTATCCGGAAGGTAATTTAATACTATAACTATGATGTATTCTTTGTTAGTACAAATACAAACAGACAGTCAAATGATCTGTTTGTTCGTATCACGTTACGTGTGCGGCGCGCCTTATGAATGAAATGTACCGGAAAATTGTTGGCTTCCATATTTTATAGTAGGTTTATTTCTTTCTGAAGTTAATTGTTATTTTGATTTTTTTATAATACCAATAAAGTAGTTTTTATAGTTTTGTAAATTAGGATCATAATTGAATACACCTCTGGTCTTTCATATAGAATTAAAGATAGATATTTTTAGATACGTGACAAATGGCGTGAAAAGTCTAGTGGTGTGACCAGTGGACTGCGAAGTCAAAAGTACTGACTTCGATCCTATGACCGCCTGAGAGATTTATTTCTAGGGTGTGAAGTGTATCTACCCGCACTAGGCTGGCATGGTGGACTATAGCGTAATCCCTCTCAAATAAGAGGAAACTGGTGCATAGCAGTGGTATAGTAAATGGGTCGATAGTACGTGAAAAATGCAGCAGTAGAATAAAGAAATTAAAAGAAAATTTATCACACTTAGGGTTTACAAGAAGGATGCGTTACTACGGATCCCTCTGGCCTCCTGCTACACTGCACGTGGCCCAACAACCATGACCGGTATATTTATTCAATATTTTTTTATTCGAATAAAATGTTTCTGATAATACTAGGCTCTGTTTTCGCTATTTCGTTCCTAATAATTAAATTGTACTGACTGCTCATCATACGACAAATATTAATGATTAAATGTCAACTTATTGGTTCTACTTTTTTGTGAACAACAATTTATTCAAAGGAAAGATTATCTAAAAAAATGTCGTACACGTTCACAAACACGAAACAATCTAATAACCACTTAACTTGAAGAACCCGTCCTTAATCACTTAAAACAAAAAACACACCGATCTAAGTTTATCGTATCATATCTAACATCAATATATAACAAATACAGAGTCCAAACATCCGTGGCACCGCAAAACACTACCCTCGGAGGAATGTCGCGTAGGTCAAATAAAAGAATTCGGTCCTTTAACAATAACATAATCGGATGCGCCGGCGCCGCTTCGGCGATCGCTTAGCACAATGCCACGAAAAATATTATAAAAGACATACCTATAGACGTGTGAAATCACAGCGACACCGGCGCAACAAATAAAAAAAGTTATTGAGAAAAAAACCCTCGAAAGTTTACGTTCGGGAACATTTTTTTTGATCAGCTATTAATTTTATATTGATTGGACGTTTTACGCTTGTTAGAAAGATTTTTATAAGTGGTCCGATAGTGGCGTTATGAATGCGAAGCAATATCGCGGGCTAATAAAGCAATTTCAAGCCTTTGAGGTATATTTTTAAGCTGTAAAAGATTTTATTACAAAAGTTAAATATTGTTTTATAATAACATTATATGAATTTGCATAATTTAAAAGTCCAGTGACGCTTATGCATTAAAGAAGCCGACATTTATGAGACTGCTTCGTAGTTATAATTTAAAGCTTTACTACAATGTTTTACAGTATCTAATTAACATTTAATTAAATTGGTTAACGATATTTTAATCAAAATATTAGAACATTAACGGACTACTTTTTTCGAGAACCATCCATTTGAATTAACCCCACTTTCACTTTATAACACATTTCGAACACCCCTAGTCGTTAACAAAGTGATAATTTAAAATTTTTATCAACAAACAAGACCGCCAAACTGACCACCGTAACAAAAATGGCAATTCGACGAGACGAACCGTTCCAAAATTAATTGGACATAATTAATAAAGCATCTAAAACAAACTCCTCCCAGCCTGCCGACCGATCTTGCATGTTAGATTATTTTATTTCTTTTCACCAACTTATATTACCATTTCATAAATATATTAACACTCTTGTTCAGATACATATAAGGTTAAATTTTCACTGGCCGGTGCATTAAGTGATTGCAAATGTAAATTTATCACGGTGTGTATCTAAGGCTTTTTTGTTACAACATTCCGTACAAAACGTGCGTTGTAAAGAGCCCCCGATACCACCCATTCATGAGGACAGTGGTGACCTATTGAGAATCGAGACCGTTAGCCATAATATGGATACGACAGGTGTAATTAACAATTGTATTATTTTGGTAACATATTTTTTTGTAAAATATGTATGTTTTATAAAGGTTTTTGAGATCTTAGAGGCTCTTGAGGTTGGTGTTTCTTGTTACCTATATATATTGTCGTAATTGCAATATTATTTTGGTGTTAACACTTACAAAATACTTACTTGCTAAGAAGCGGTAATACAACGAGTGCGTTGCTATCCTGCGGCATCTGCACTGCGCATACATTTAATAGATAGAAAATCTAGGGTGATGTATTAGTGTGATTTCCTTATAAAAGTTGAAATTTAAATGCGTACATTATTAATGCATCGATTCTGTATTGATTAACAAATCAATACAGGATCGGTGCATTAATGACAATGAATATAAACAAAAATATTATTTTTTCCATTATCTTTTCTGAACAACTTTTGTTTTATTTTTCATTTTATCTCCTCTAAACGTAATCACAAAAGAAATAACAGATTTAATTACATCAGAGCTCTGAATTTTTAAAGTGGGTGGAGTAAAAGAAAAATCTCTATATGAAAATACGCCGCCGAGAGAGGGCGGGTCTAACCGACAAAACTACAAATCGATCCTCCTATACCTATGTACATAAGGGCTCTGGGATTGGCGCCACATTCCCCACGATCACGCCTTGATGGCTATTCTTTTGTACGTAGACTTATACTTTGAACAATTTATTATCTAATTTAATACAGTTCAGCTATTTCGTTGAAAGTAGGTAAGAGAAAATATTTTAAATTGACAATAAAAGGAAGCTGTGTAAAATAATAATGGGCATGCTACATTTTTATAACCATAACAAATTTATACTCTTGAAGTAAACTTCATATTCTGTAATTTTACATACTTTACAACCTGTCAGTAGAATACCTATTGGCCACTGGTTTTTACCATCTTTTCGCACTACTAGTTTCTTTACTTCGCACTTGTTTTATAAAACTGTAATTCCAATTTCAAATGAATTAATCGAAAAAGTAACACTAGTCTTGTCCACTATATGCCTATCAGTGAGCAGGCCCACACGCGCGTCTCAGGCAGCCTCTTGTAAAATCGACTTTGGGCTTGAACGACACTTGGTTCTTTTGTTGTATGTCCTTGAAGAAACAAATTTACGATGGCACCTCGCACTCACATAATGAGCGTCAGCACAGCTATTAACACCTTCGTTCCTCAATGAAGATGTAAAGCAATGCTAACTAGACTGCTCGGAAATGAATAGTGGACGGTAAATTATGCCGTGAAATTGTAATTGCTTCATTAGTTGCCCAGTTCGGCTGCAGAGCCTGAGGTATTCAGTACAAGCCTGTGAAAAAAAGATCAGTAATAGTTGGGATTTTATCCGGTTATTGACATTTTCCCCCCTTTATTACCTAAAATATACTTACGAAAAATAATATATTAAAAAAAAGTTATTTTACGATGTGTATTAATTTTGCAATCCAAAATTAGTTTCAAAATATTTTGAACAAAATTCAACTGTTTTCTCAAATTCGCAATTTATTCACTTCACTTATTTGTTTTACATAAATTAGGTTCTTTCGTTCATACCTCGCTTCTAGTTATTAGGAACTGGTTAGGAGTTAAACACGATATATTTTTGAATCCTGAGGTTTCGGATCCCTTACAGCATCCAGGGTTCATCAATTTCAAACACTTTTTTTCGGGCGTTATCAAAATTACTATATTTCTGAACTTATCAGTTCAACGTCTGAACTTATTGCAATAACTGTTAATGTACGTTTTATTAAAATACTACGCATATGTTATTATGGATAACTCCATTGAAACCTATAGGTATAGGGACAAAAATGGGTAGCATTAAAACACGTTGCTAGCAATTTAGCTTACTAAATATATTACAAAATTTACTCAACAAGAACGTACGTGTAATAAAATATGTGACATTAATTTAATTAATTACTTTTAACCGCATTAAAAGTAACAAGAAATGGAAAAACCACTGACACCAACTGTTCAGACCGTATCGGTTCCGCATATCGAAGCGTGTAATTAGCAAATAGTTACAAACAGTCAACATAAACTAACTCCCCTGACGATAAATTCACCAACATTTATGATTTCACAAAGATTTCCAACACAGGAACGATCGATAAAAAAAATTACAATTTATGGTCTCTTCACCCCCGCTGTAACCATTCAAAGCCCAATAATTGTATATTCTTTTACAGTAGTGTGCCGTTTATTTTGTATGGCCGATGAAGGCCGCAAAAAAAGCATTCAACTAAAATCACAGGCGCCTTTAATCACCGCTATTGAGATCTATCGCGGGATCAAAGCACGCGCGGCGCCATAACAAAATCACCTCTCAAAATATTGATTTAAGGTCCAGTTTACGTGTGCGATTGGACACGCTTTTTTGCTCACCAGCGGATGCTCGTGTCAAACGCTTTAGTATTTTGAGTTTGTTTTGAAAATTCTTTTATCTGATGTATTTGCTGTGTCTATTGTTGGGGGTGCTGTATTTGCTACGGGGGCGATTTGTTGAGGGGGCGGTGTGCTTGCTGAAAATGCTTACTGGCAATAATTTAGACGTCAAATACGGTTTTTGTGCGGTTCGGGTGACATCATGACGTGGCGATCATTTCAGTTTTATTTATGACTTTGGCAGGATATCGCACAATATGCGGAGGAATTCGCGGCGGCTTTGATGCCGCTGCGCCGAGGTGCGTTGGTGGCATTTCCGTTATTGTATAAAGCTTTTTGTTAGTAAATGGTAATGCGAGAAAATTTTTGGCAAACAATACCTGCTTATGTGAATTTATGTGTAATGGTGTGAATATAAATGATATTTAATATTTATGCGCGATTTCCTTAGAAATAAAATAATGCCTATATTGATTATACGTAGGTACCTACTTCGTCATTCCATTTACTGTCCAGCTGCTGGGCGCAGGTTTCCTGTCACAGTGAAAGCGGATAGTCCACCACCATGTCCAAGTCCAGGTTGCCAGACTACACATGACGCTGGGAAAACCTGTAAAATATATATGTATTATTATTACTTGTAGTTTTTTTTTGTAGAACACAATATACATATACCTAAATCTGAAATCCAAGTAGGTACATAGCTTTAATAGGATGGATCCATGTGAATTAATGGATTCCTTGTTTAATCTAATTTACTTAATTATTTAATATGCACATGATCTGGATATGTTGGGATTTTAATAGAACTCGGAAATTGTGGTTTCTGTTATCGGTGCTATTTTATTTTGTTCGTGCGTTTGTTGGTTAAAAGCTGAGTGTATGTACTCGTAGCATGTAAACGTATGCTTTGCCGGCGCGTGCGTAGAAAAGACTTCAACGAGCGCATGCGCAAAGATTGTACCAATAATGTGTTGTTGCTATAAGTGTTTGTTTTATGAAATCAAATAATATGTATTTAAGTTAAAGCAATATATAATTATTAACGTATTTTTCAACATTTAATAGAACCTTCGTAGCAACATAATTTTAATTTTACACAATTAAGTAATGATAAAATCCATACACGTATCACGTCATGAATGATCATGGATGCAGTATGAGGGATCCGAAACGAAGGGAATTAAATAATATCAATTAACCTTGATAAAGCTCGTGAAAAGTAACTTTATTTCTTAGACTAGTACTCGCGTTAACTCGCGTAAGTGTAAAAAAAACAGTAAAGTGACATTAATTAATTTAAAAATACTTACCCGAGGTATTTTTTTTACATTGCATACAAACTCTTTGGGATAAAAACTTCACCACCAGTTCTCTATAACATATCGGTATAATACCTTGATAACCACCTGGTAATCACCTTAACGCCCATATGTCACCAAGAGATTTAATCTCATTACTGTTCGCGTATAGGCAGGGTGCACACGGACAATTGGCGATGCGGCGCGCGAGTGGACAGCTGCCGTGCGCATGCGCACCGACAGGTGTGCGCACCGCTTTATACGATAGATGTCGCAGATCTTTAAGATCGAATCATTTTGGTATTTATGTCATTGAATCGTTTGGCACGATGCCAATGCATCGCAACAACGCAAATAAAAAAAAATAGGTATATCTTTTTGAATGAACCTAAGTATGGTCGGTAGTATGGTAGTATACCTACTATATGGTCAAAAATAGTTAAAAATTTAATAGACTCAAAAATAACCCCAATTTTCTTAAATTTGATCCTATTAAGTTTAGTATAAAAAGGTACTAATGTTTAATAGACTACAATTTTGCCTTGCAGATAAGCTCTAAATAAAGCAGTACTTAAAAATAAGATTTAGACGGGTACTTAATTGAACACTTATTGCTGCCGGTTCAATTCACAATATTAATAAATAAACCCATAATAAGCTTCTCTTACAACATAAAGAAAAATAAAAATGATTAATCCGTGGTTAAGACCACACAGCATCAGAAAACTGGTAATATACAAAACATATTTTATCATAATTTTTATCAAAGAGATTTTATATAAATATTTTATGCTCACACTATACACTTCCCACGAAACTAATTTTAGCAGTCTTTGCGCATAGACTAATAATCATAAAACCACAAAACAAAAGGGCATCTCACAAAAATATCATGTTACTGGCACCGATAAAACCCCTGTCCAAATATTTTACAACATAAAACCAATTCTTATATAATAAATAGTACAATCAGCACAAACACATTAGTATTCATATAGGATATAAGTTATAAAAAGATTATGGTCACATTTTAACTTCTTTTGTTAAAAATTAAAAGGCGAGCGCTCGTTTAAGGCACATGTCACGTATGAACACGTTATAAACTGTGCCTTCAATAAATTAAAAATATATGTTAGACATAATTTTTCCGCCGCGTCTCCGACGACGGTAAAAAATAAGCCAATAACCTTGTCTCGAGATTCTCGAAGCCGACTTCGTGTAGGTTAAACGTTAGGCTCTAAACATCGGAATAGAAAATTCCTACTACAGCCACCGAACACTCAATCAGCCACATAATTTAATATATTTACATATGAAAAAGCATTGCCAATAAAAAGCAAAAATCGATTTGGATACACTATAAAAAAGACATCAAAATCAATTTACGATCCAACACGAAATAACTCCCGACAGTCATAACAGAGGGTGCCTTGACAAAAATGCATCATAATACTAAACGCCACTTGTCACACGAACTCTATAATGTTATGACAATAAAAAAGTATTCATTGAGACAATAGTGAGGGTTTGAGCCCACAATAAATTCTGACGTGGTCCATTTATCACACAAGATAATCATCGAGAAACTTACGCCGTGCACACAGGACGAAATACTTTAGAGGTTTATTCACCCACTTCTGTCAAATTTATACTGTTAATTAAGTTGTTTACAGTGGAATTTCTAATCTTTGTAATCGCTTGTAAGTGATGTTATTACTTAATTTTTTGAACGAAGCAGCTAATTAATTTAATTTGTGAATAATTCTAATGCTTTTGAAATTAACGCCCTCCAATTATATACTACACATGCATGTGTGGATGATTATATAATGGTTGTGTAATAGTAACTAAAATGCCTGGCAGTAATTTCGTCCCCTCAGTTAAAACCCCTACGTGTGAGCTCAACAATTGGCTTAACAAATCGAGTACAATGTTCGCCGCCGAAGTGTCGGCCAATCAGCGGGCCGCGTCACATCTCGCGGCGCATTTCACACGGGGCGAACACTCCATTTAGTTTTTACACCCAATTACTCGATCTATTATCGTCGTATAAACATGTTTATTTATGGTGCATATATTTCAACCGCACCCGGTTTTATTGGCAGTAAAGTATGAAATTGTATATTAGGAAACCTTTCACATCCAAGTTTCATATCAGCGGAGGACATAACTTGAGATTTAGTTTTAACTGGTGTTTTGTGTCGGCCCGACATGTTTAAACGTGATATTTTTATGGAAACATTCAGTATTGAGTTTGGTGCTTTCGGTTTATAGCTTTTGGCCACTTTGTGTTCGCAAGTAAGTTGTACAAAAAGCATGATATTATAGTTGTGTTTATGTTCGGAAACAAATTGCAGAGCGGTTTATTTGTGATTGTAATGTTTTTTTTTGTAACTGTAACTGCATTAATTGTAAGCCATATGACGGTGCAGACATGAAAGTTTACTACCGCTTTGAATATAATTAAAATCACCTACATATATGATACTATAATATGTATATTAGTAGTATGGAATTTACCTAACTATCAAAAAATATATTTTAGCATTCAACAAAGCATGTAGGCAGAGCTGATTCTGAGCTCGAGTCTCTTCCCATTTGAGAAATTCTAGACTATAGTAAACTACGACATATAACGGGTATATTTCATTGAGGTTATCTCACGATGTTTTCTTTAATCATTTGAGCGGGTAATTAATGAGATAAAGAATTTATGTGCGTCTTCAGATCAAACTCAAGATTTTTTTCTTTAATACTGTTCCCAACACTAGGCTATCGCATCTAAGAATACTTATATAAACATCATATAAACTATTTATTAAACACTGAAATATAAATAACCGTTCTTGCAACTAAGGGAAAAACATTCACCCACCAACAAAATACTAATTCTAAAAACAACATTTATTCTACTGCAACAACAATTTCTATATACCACCCATATAGCCTAATAGTTATTCAAATCTATTCATACACTTCCAACGTCAATTAAACTCATATCACGTAATACATTCAAATGCATAAAAAAGGTCACAATCCATTACAAGCATAGTTTATCACACGTCTTATCAATGATAAGTTATCGTAAGCCTTGCTGCTATATATGAGGGCTTGATTGCGATTGCCAGCTATAATAAGGACCCAGTTAGGTTTCTCTGCAAAATGTCTGTGCAATTCTCATCATCATTGTATTCCTTATTTTATTTCTATATATTGAATCATCATCATCATCAAACCTCCTCTTATTTTAGTGGGAATAAGCTACGGTCCACGCTAATCTAGCCCTGCGAGTTGACAGACTTTTCACGTCGCGCTCGAAAGTTTCCCCTTTTCTCAAATCAAAGGAGACCCGTGCCCTGTAGTGGGACAATAATGGGTTGATGATGATAACTATTTGAGCACGTGATAATACGCACGTACCTAATTTCGAAAAGTCAGTAGTAGCGGGCCTTGATATTGAATTAGAGCCCTTGAACTTCACAGTCCGCTGGTCACACCACTAGGCTCTCATAGTTCACATATTTAATAGACCATCTGCATTACACAAAGAACTGGAATCCGCTGGATGCGGGCGGCGCATGACCAGTCGTCGTGGCGTGATGATGATGATGATTACACATAGAACGAATATGTAAAATGTAATGTGCATGATGACGGGTAGGTAGTTGGAATTCCCGTTAAGTAGGTTGAGTCAAAAATAAAGTCCGTCCGTCGCGCCTGACTATCTGATGACCAAATACTCGAACACCTATCTTAAATTGAGTATTATTAGGTAGGTACATAATCTTAAAATATTGTACTGTATTTTTCACATTGGCAGAAAAGTGAAAAACGGCTGCTTAAAACTAAATCGCATATTTTGAAATGCGGATGGATTTTAATTTTCAAACACTTCACCAACGCATAGTTTATAGTTTTGGTGAAATATTTGCTTCTGGCCGAACGAAGCCTGGTTGCTAGGGGACATAAAGATATATTAAACTGTTGATGGTGGTTGCTTTTAACTCCGAAGTATTGGGCATATGTATTTTTTAGCCCCCATACAAAACATTCCAAGACTTCTATGAAGATCTTCAAGATCTTCTGCTATCAATCTAGCGAAGATTTAAACCTCAAGCTGATACTGAGATTTTCTTAGAAAATCCCATTAACTTAACCTCAGAATCGTACCCAGGTCCACGTGCTTGGCAGCCACGCTTGTATCCATTACACCAATCGCCTATCAGCCACGCTTTAACAAATAGGTCAGCTAGGTAATCTATTTATAGTCCGGTTTTTATCTATTGTGCTGATATTATTTTCGTTTTTATTTGTCCAGAATTCAGGTCAGTTGAGGGTTAATGAAGGAGATTCTATTTTTGGCGCTTATTCTCATAAAATTGGATCTAATTATTATACTATAGAAAACAATACATACCTAGTTCGTCTAGAATTACGTATAAGAATTTGTCCTAAAATAAAAACAAGCCGAAATACGAATGGCGTGATCGAATGGTTATTATTGTCCACCAAAGTTTAACACAAATATCTTTCTATATATTCTGCCGAAGTTTTTCAAAAGATTAAAGAACGGGGTTTTTCAAAAAAGGAGTGAAAAGGTTTTTACAGGATCGGCGCGTGGGTGACACAACTGATGTTGCAAATGTCCATACGTTCCGGTACCATCATGCGGAGCATAAGCTAAGATATACCCTTGTGGCATAAAAAATAACTCTCAATATATTTAGCAACTTAATGTTTAAATTATTGAAGATATAATAATAGCTATACACAATGAATAGTTAGACATAAAATACATAATATACGCCACCAATGAAGCCTCATGACACACAAAGCCTGCCGCTCTAATTTCGCCTAAAGCAGACACCGCTAATATCTCAATTTCGAGAACAGACCTACGTCTGAGGGCAAACACACCGCCCACAAGAGGCCACCGTCCAGCTGCTCACGAATCGTCACTTAATTGCACTACCTAAGTGCAATAAATTAATTACGTGACAACAAAACTGTGAGAAGGCCCTCGGGCGAGCGAAGGTAGCCCCCCGCTGTGCGAGGACCTCACGAGAACACACTGTCACATCACACCGCTTTTGTCCACCTAAATTCGCCTTCCCTTTTCGCCTGTCGAGTTTCTGTGGAACAAAAAAGAGATGAGCAATCGTCGGCGAAGCCTTTGCGTCGCGCTCATCATTTTTCACGTCTCATTCAATAACTCGATGCATAGTCGCCGAGATAGTGATCGAGTTTTGAAATATTTCGATGGGAGCGTTATGTTCCCAAGGATATGGTGTTACTTTGCGTGCGGAATGGTACCTACTTGTATTGTGCTGGACGCAGACCATCATGTATGCAGTTATATACGACCTACCTATATCCATATTTTTATTGAAGTAACATTAGTCTGTTATTATTTTATTTTATAGAACTTTAAGGTTTTAAATTACTGCAGTTTTTAACGGCGTACATATCAATAAGGTTACAGTACAATTACGTACCTATTTATACGTTTTGTTACTTCTTTCGGTTTTCGTTCTATATATATATTTGTTTTTGCATATAGATATTCCTTCATTTTCTTTAGCAATTCCAAATCCAATAAATGCCAATTACATTTGAATCCAGTTAAATTGGTCATCATCCATATTGTAAAATAAGTAAGTCATGCTTTGAACAAGGCTTAAAACTACAAGAAGACTTAATGTCAGCACCACAAAATGGATCTCACAATCCCATAAAAGAGACCACAACAATAATTACATCTACTTTCGAGTGAAATAAATCGGAAAATCCATTTACCACAGCGTTCAAATCTGAATCATTCACTGAATCTCCCGTAGCAATGCCATTTGCATCACCGAGCACATTATAACATGCCCAGAAGCGTCAGAGCGTTGGAAGTCCCGTATAATGTAATTTACTTCAATGCAGCTTACGAACCCTTTGCAACAAAAGCACCCAGAACACTTTGTTTGCTATTGTCGGCTACTTTACAGATTACATTCATTGTAGTACATAATAGTTAGGAAGCAGGTACAGTTATATTCATTGAGTGGTCTTGCACAGATGTTTATCAGTAAAACAATGTTGTAAGTTTTGCAAACTGACAGTTTTTCGAGGTTCCCTTATCTGTGTATCTTGGGAGTTTGTGGCGTTGTACCGCGGCGATTTGCACCTATTTGTTAAAAATGTGTGTTATCTGAGAGATTAAGGGCGTTGGATTTGGTGTTAAATGTTCAAAGGCGTGTGAATGGTTTAGTCCGGCGGCAGGGTGAATGAGTAGCTAATGATGATAGAGATAATAATACTTGTAAGCTTGAGTGTCGTTTTTTTCTGCATAGTTGAATATTTATGCTGATTTCTCACACTTATACCAATAAATACTATAAGTATTAGTTGAAATAAAACTGCTTTTCCGGCTTATATCGAGACTAGCTAACCGTCCATGACCATGGGTGCTGTAAAGGTTCCGAAACGTCGGGTGGATATAATATCAATATACCGCGATAAAATCCGTAAAAAGTAGTTTTATGTCAAAAAAAAATTTTGAAGAAAAGAAAAAGTGGTGAGGGACATCCTTATCACCGAGGGGTATAAAAAATAGCCTACGACCGATTCTTAGACCTACCAAATATAAATACAAAATTTCATAATATAGTTCTGCCGTTTCGGAGGAGTTCGGCGACAAAAATCTCGTGATACGGAACACGAGATTTTTATATATAAGAAGATTAACTAACTCACTGAAAAAAAACTTTGATCTTGGACTGATAAAATAATAATTAAAAGACTATCTGTCTGTGATTATACCCTATCAATGACCAGTGGACCAACTATGTACCTGATAATTATATTTATAAAATTAATCACGCAGACTAAAATTGAAAACCAAACAAACCAAACTATTATGCAGGCAACTCAAATCTATTAAATCACGGGTAAATAGTAACATTGTTTTACTTTTCATTAAATGTTAAGTGACATTGATTTGGACTCAACGATTTTGATTTCAAATAGTTCCTATTATCTCTTTTCACCTTCATGTTAGATATCCTAAGTTCCGATCCCCAGAATCTTAAGTTAAGATCTGACATTGCGGTTTATGTTAACTAATATCTACTCACCTGATCTCGTTAAGGTCAAACGGACCGCAAATAAACGTTGATTTAGTGTACAATAATAGTAATTCGACAAGTGTTGTGCGCATGCGTCATTCTATTTTTGTACGGCCTACGATTTATCCTATTCATTTCATTCATTCGATTACAGTCATCTATCTGAAAATTATTAAAGGCATACAAGATAATAATAAAAATAACACATAATGTACACTTATATACACTACACCCGTACCAAAGATTTGTAAAACTACACATTTACACATTTTTTTAATTATATTTATTTCAAATTTAGGAAGAGAAATTAGATAATTTATGTAAAATAATAAAAAAACGTCATATATGTGCCTTTTAGATTACATTAATTTAGCGAAATAAGTCATCTAATACAAGTACTAGTATTTATTGCCAATATTTTCAAAAATCAATCAAATTAGCGATCTTAGTGGAGGTCAACATTATCAGTCAACCGATTATCGTCCTTGATGAGCGAGATTCACACGTATGTTTATGTTTGCTGAAATATGAAAATTAGGGCGGCTTCGAAAGGCTTTAATCCATAAAGAAATCCACCCACATCCGGTGGCGCCCGAGAATATTTAATAATGCGCGGCTAACGAATGGTTTATAATCCAGCGGTTGGACATGAAAAGGTGCCGGCGATTTGGAGCTATGTGCAGGACCGCACTTAGTCATGCTGGAATTGAACAAGATTTGTGATGAACAAATTATACCTAGGTAAATTAATTGAGGGAATATTTAAGATTGTAGGTTTGTTACTGTCTCACAATTTTAACACATGGACAAAATTTGCACACAAATAAGGCTATTGAATGTTAAAGAATTAAATCTTAATATAATACTATCTAATATAATATTTTTAATGCACCCAAATCCAGCTCTGTTAGCATTAAGATAAGTCGTAAATCGTGGACTGATTCAATTTCAATTGCCGCGTGTGTGATTGATCACTTGAGATCAGATTGACTGTTTAATTTGTGTTGTATTCGCAATTATAATAAAAGTTTTTTTGTTTAAAAATAAAACGTTAGATTGTCCGTCATTATGGATAATGTAAAAGATCTGAAACAGCAGAATTCAATTAAAAAATCTATAAAAATTAGATATGAGTAATATATTTTATTACTTATTTTTCTATTATTGTCTAAAATTCGCGTTAGTATGAGAAATCAGTGGTATCAGGGAGGTATAGTTTTTGAAAATCTCAATAAAAATTGTGACATTTCAGTTTGACAGTTCTGCCAAATCTACTGTCAGACTGACTGAAACGATACGCCTAAAGCTAGTTATGTAAAGTAAATTATGTTGCTTCGTACCCAAATACTACTCTGTACTGTTCGAGACAAGTTTTAGCGCGCTGGGAACACGGTAATTAGCCGCAGACCAATCTTTGTGAATGGACCCACGCCTTTTTATCGGGAGCTTGTTTTATCACTCAACTCATTTGTTAGTTTCGAATTTTACAATGATCGCAACATTTGTAGTATCTTTTTGAGATTAGATAAAATTTAATGGGTAGGTTTTTCGCAGGTACAAATAGAGATATTAAGGGAATGACAAGGGTTAGATTTATGGTATGTATTTTATATTATGAGGTATTATTTTTAGATGTGAGTTGACATTTTCTGTTTCATATACTTTAAGTGCTAAAAGACTATATTTAATACGGTATCAAATTATTAAAACTATATAAGATTTGAAGTTTTGAAATATATTTTCATTGTGCATTTTATTTTGCTATACATTATTTACTAAATAATTTAAGATAATTATTGAAATGATCTTGAAACTGACTTTAAAGATAGAATAGGATTGGGA
Source organism: Craniophora ligustri (assembly GCA_905163465.1). Taxonomy (NCBI): domain Eukaryota; kingdom Metazoa; phylum Arthropoda; class Insecta; order Lepidoptera; family Noctuidae; genus Craniophora; species Craniophora ligustri. Next base: position 4,565,302 of record LR990963.1, read on the forward strand.
ATGCGGTATTCTGTATTAATTAATATTTCAGGCCTTGTTTATAACAACTGTATTGGCCAACGACTACTAGCATCCGAATTCGAATTTCAGTCTGTAATTATTAATAGTAACATGCCAACATAATTGATTAATTGTGAAAAAAGATGTTTTAACTATTTTATAGCAGGTAAGCAACTTTATTTTACTGTTAGGTCTTGTTTTCTTGCAAGGTAGCAATAATAAACTGACAATAGATAAGGATTGTTCCTTACTTTGTGTCAGTAATGTCATTTTTTTAATAAAGTTTAGATGAGAAGTAAGCGCCATCTAGCGGCGAGTAGCAAGACTGCATCGACCAAATCGATCCATAAATAATAGTTCGGGCGGAATTAATGGAAGGTTATAAAAATACGATCTTTATGAATATAGAAAGTTGAATATATTAGGACTAGTTAAATTACTTTATGTTTCCACTTTTATATAACTTTAGAAGAAATCAATCACTTTAGCTTTTGTAATAATGTAATAGATGGCGCTAGATGCTAACAAAATTATCTACGCACACTATTGAATACGTCATATTTAAATAACGAAGAAACACATAGTTTATAAACATTGCTTTGACTTATTACTAATTGACATTTGAATCACAACAAGACTTTCTGTTAAAGTCAATAATATAAGACAATATACGTGTCTACGATATAATACGTGAGTTTCTACCTACATAATTAAAATCTGCAATATTAAATTAAATACAAATACAATACAAATTTATTCCAGCCCATAACGTTGTCATTTATAACAAAATTATGTATCAATTAAAAGATTCGGATACACAAGAACACCCATTAAAATTAACGATGCTTTATATTAGTTTAGATTAGCAACGTTCGCACAAAAATATACACACCATCCTAATTCCATATTCAAAATTTCGAAGCCTAATTTAAAACGGTTCCTACAGAATCCGCAGATGCCTATCATCGGACAAAAGAGAACGCCGAATATACTGTCATTTTGACCATTTAACTTTTGTTTTTTGGTAAAACAAGTTGAAATGATCGCTTATCTCCAATCGGCACCCCGTTCTCGTTCGACGCGAAGGTTAACACCGATTCATTAAAAAAAGGAAGTCTGGACCCCCAAAAGACTGAAAAAAGACTATGAGCGGGGATAAAAAGACTACATTTGGTTACCGAACGGCGCCTAGTGGGTGCTACGGCGGCGTCTGTGAATGTGGTACGTTTTACAACTAACGATTTCGACTGAACGTTACCCTAAAAAAATATTAATTGGATTATAAAGAATGAATCATTTCTTCAAGTAAAAGTATAAAATTTGAGTATAATTTTAATAGCTTGTAGGTATAATTTATGATTAGTTTAGGTCAAAAATTTGGAATAATTTCGAAACGCAAACAAAATTGAAATTATAAGTAAACCTAAAAGATTGCCTGTTTTTTAACCTACCTTAAATTAGAAACTATTAACTATTACTACTTATTATTAACAATGTCCGCATTGTACGGAAGTTATTTCAATTACTAAATTTTGATCTATATTTCGAAAAAAAAAAGGCCGTTTCGTAAAGTTGCACGAGTTAAGACGTATAGTCTTAACTCGTGCAACTTTACGAACTAACGAACTTAAACAGAGAAAATAATAATTATCTTAAATACTTCACCTTCTTTGTACAGCATATTTTATATTTGTTACCATTTTTGTTAATAACATTAAGAAATTATTATAAGTATTATTTATTTTGACCTGTACCTGTATTAACTATTAGCCGAGATTTGATTAATTCATTCTTCTTTTTATATATTTTAATCAACTTAATTTTTTCAGACGCATGTACTTATTTACAAAGCTTAAGTAATAAATACATAATTATATAACACAAACCAAAATATTTTTTTGGTAAAAATAACTGCACAATTAATAAAAATGACAAACATAATCTAATACAATCCTCAGTTATAATTATCCTCACGATAATAACCTTCTCAAACATTTCAAACAATCGTAGAGTATAAAAGTACATTTAGATGTTCAAACTGATATTCGCCGGCGTGTAGTTTTGTTGCGCCCGCGCCGTCGCTCGCGCACCTAATTTATAAGCGTCGACTCCGACGCGATGCGCTATTGCGTATACGACACTTTTGTATGTGTTTACATATTGAAATTTACATGTTTAAAGCAAATGTATGCAAAGGTTTTAGCGTGACTTAAGCGTGAAGGCACAAGCTTCCGATAAATATTAATTTAGTTATCCTTGACCACTCTCATACCCATTCCCAGCAATAGGACACTAAAAATTGGTAATGATCTTAACGCTGGTCATAAATACATACACCTATTTCGTCTACACTATTTCGTCTCTATTAGAAATAGTAAAAGATAGCAGGGATAAGGTCTAAATCGTAATGATACAAATATATAGTGGAAATACGCAGGAAATATCAGGCTTGTATTACCTTAATGACTTATTTTTCATTGTTCTCTATACGATTGTTTAAGTTTTTTTACTATTAGGTATATTATATTCAATCACCCTAAACAACTACACAAATAATATGTTGCATATTGGAATTTGAATTTTCAGAGCACAGTTTGTACCTTCAAAACATGAATTATTTTATTTTAATAGAAACATATTCGTTTCCACACGCAAATCTTGGCTCAACATTTTGAAATCTTTATGAATTATTTGTATATTTTTATTTTCGCTGGGTCGATAAGAGAGTGTAAGGCTTTGTGAATTTAGATGTGAACGTGACCATCTTCATGACGATGTACGTGAAAGTTAGGCGGCGACTGCGGTCACCAAATTCAACATCAATACCGTACAATAACTGATCTATATATTATATGCATCTAAAGATTCGAAAGCTTTGCACTCGATGAATACCATACGATTCAACGGAATACCAAAAACGATGGCGTGCTGAGTGCCACTGTGAAATTAGATTATAACATTTTCAATTCAGAATAGTCATTGGTTGTCTATAAAATCTTCACAGATGACAAAATCGGGGTGAACTGCTTTAAATCAGTAAGAAAAGTTCAATCTGCAGAATGTGTTGTTGGACTTGTTGACGAAAATCAGAGCACCGGTAAATAATGCTACCATGTAAATTAGCTACCATTGTAGCTAATTTTTTAGGCTAATCAAGCCGCTTATTAATATTTCCACGTAAAATGGGTATAGTGAGTGCAGATTACACTATACCCGCCCGCACATTGCGCTATCATACAAAATTCGTATTTGAGGGCCTCAAATACGGAACTGACAGAACCGACCCGTCTTTATTTCCGAAAATTATAGATAACCCTAGATTATGATGAGAACGCGCGCAAAACTAGTATTCAATAGTTTTAAGGGATTTTTAGCTATTAAAACTCCTATTAAAAAATATTCCCCGATCAACCAATTTACCTCATTCACTTCTCAAAAGCTGTAGCGGAATTATCAAAGATCTAAAGGGGTCCATTCATACTGTGACCGCAACGCAGATCAGTATCTGTTACTACGCGGCGCAGGCGCAGGCACAATAATATGTCAGAGCATAAATTAAATAATATTTTGTTCGAGTCTGGTTATCGTTTGAGGAATGCGCGGTTGACGTGAAGACATGAGGGCGGAGGATCTTTGTAGTTAACGTAAAATAAGTCCATATTTTTTTGGGCATATCTGCTGCTAGTTTGGCTTGGGACGTCATAAAAAATGATTAACAAAGAGTTACATAATAATAGTATCTATACTAGCTTTTGCTTAAATATTGTAGTTGCTTTTTTTACATATTATATTGATAGTTCAGCGTCTATAGATACGCAGTGGATAGATGTCGGTACAAATTATACAAAAAATAAAAAAATTGTGTGTATTAGTGTACACACGTAAGAAGTGAATCTGCTTTATGACATCATTTTTCGAAAAATGATTTACTATTTACAACTTCACAGAAAATGGGTTGAACTTCACAGATAAAGCTAAATTAGATATAGTTTATGCAAAAGGCTTTTATTATAATAGACATGCATTGGTTAAACTAGTTGTTTTCCAACTGTATTTTATGATTATTGATATAGGTAATTATGGTATCTACTCGAATAACATTGAATTTAAAAAGAGCGTTTGAATTAATAGTCTTCGATTTGTAGCTCTGTCAGTTCCAAATAATAGTGGGAACCAATTATAATCTTCTATTTATCAAAACGTCGATGTCTCAATCAATAGCAAGTTCTCGATAGAAAAACAAATGGTCTTGGTGTATTGGAAAAGGTATAGTTTTTAGTTGTCAAACAAACATCATGTTGCTATGGTTACCTATTTATATAAAGATGGCGCGTAACGCAAAAATGTTACACACAAACATCATGTTGCTATGGTTACCTATTCAAATAAAGATGGCGCGTAACGCAAAAATGTTACACTAAATTTTTTCCAACCCCGATAAAGAAGTTTCACTTCAAAAATATTTGGCAAGTAACAAAAATCACTTACCATACTTAAGTATTATCCCATGTCGTGCATCAGAGATGTATCGTCCGACCATAAAAATCTTCATCTCCTCTCCAAAATATTAAACTCTAACAAAATGCATAATAACTAAGTAGCATTGTCGATATCGATCATAATTTTACGATCGTTTGAGCTTCCACTTTGCAGTAGTGACGAGTACTACACGATTCTCATTTTAAATTGACAGCAAAACGATATGTTCGGACCACCGCGGTCACCCGTCAACGTAACGACACCGTCGATTACACTTATAAATCAAACAGTCAGTATGTTTGGCTGTTTGTTACTCAATTGTGGAGATTGCTATGTTCACTCTATCACCATCAATTAAGCATCGTTTAGTTATGCGATCAGATTAAAATGTGAACTATGGATACAGTAAGAGTTTTATTCGAGTAATAAAAGGAATTACTAGTTATAGTTTTCTCTGTGCTCATGATTTACGAACTGATGAACATCGTGATTTTATTTACTAAATTTAATAATTATTTATACAATCTAGTCAAATTAATTTATATTTCTTTAATGTAAGATAAGATTTTCGAGATGATAGAGAGATCTTAGTATTTTGTGGTAAACATCACCGCATGCCACCACAAGCATACACTATAAAAGTTTAATTTAACAAAAATGCAACATGCAAGCACAGACAAAGATGAGTTAATGCGTGTTCTCATTTTTTTCTGCGCGTCATTATTCAAGCCGTAATGTCATGCAAGCGAATGCAAGTACAGTAAAATCACTTCGCATTTATCATTAGAATCAATTATTTCTCCATTTACGCGTTCATATGTCGGCGAGTCCTGAATGTCGGCAATTTTGTGTGGACATGATCGGTTTTTATACGTTATTAAGAATTCTCGAACGCGAAATATTAACATTAAAACACCTTTAAGTTGTGGGTGGTCATTGTTAGTGGCCATAAAACGCGTACGGTAACAAATATAAAAGGCACCGCGTTATTATAGAATTTAAAGAATCCGCGCAACCAACTCTAATGTTTTGTAAATTTGTTAAAAAACTAAACTGAGTTATGGTGTTGTGGTGATCTTGTTTGGTTATTATTTTCTAATTAGTGGACATTAAAATGCCTTTGTGACACGGTAATATATTACCCTGTGGTTATAAATACTGAATCTATGTTCTATTGCGTAAGATAACTTGTTTTATTTGCTTTTTAGTAATATTATATTAAAGCACATAGACTGAGAAGAAACTGTTGAGAAGGACTAAACAAAAGAATACTTAGAGTAATTTATTTACTATAGCTACCCAATCTGAATCAATTAATACTGAGTTTGAAGAAGCTGGAAGATGGGGTGACATAAATATCGAGAGCCGTATATGGGGCCCTTGTGTCGCTTTAAAGGTATAAGGCAAAGTCAAACTCATACCAAATGAATAAGACATGTCCTAACTTTTAGTCATGAAAATTTCCAAATTATTCGTAACAGTCCCACTGGCTTTCCCAATGACCACTTTAATATTAAAAGGTCAAAGAGTAAATACTTCAATGAGTTGTTAGACATTGTTTGCCTTACAATATGTTCTAGTTTGAAAACATTTAACTAGCTAAGTAGGTAGTACTTATTTTTATGGCACTGTCGCATAATCTTTTTGCTATTTTCTTACTTTTTTTAGAAGCGTATTGGTTTTTAAGGCAGAAGCATTTTGAAGGCATAATGTGATTGATTTAATGAGGAATAAAATGTTTCGTCTTAATATTGATTTTAATATTCCAACAATAAGAAATATATAATTTTATAAAAAAAACATGTACCTACCTAGTAACAGACATTATGAAAAAAAAATATTGATAGTGAAACCATATTTAAACCTCTTTCGTGGTTATGAATAACTAAACGCACAAGCAGACGGACATGGATAGAGTTTTTATTTATATTAATTAATTACTTAGTGATTAAGATTTTAACTCAGATTAAAAAAAAACATTTTCATTTAATAACCATGGTATAAAACGTATTACCCAATACACAACGCCATCCAGCTCCGAGGTTTATGTTATGGCTCATTAATTATACATATTTTATTTTCATCAAACATAACGTTAGAAATATCCAGGCGGAGATATTCATACTCATCGCTATGCCGTGAATTTAAACCCTTACCAAGGTTGGCAGCTTTAATACCACAACGCAAAACGTGAAGTAAATTATACTATTTAATACAATATTATGAAAGAATGTTAATTATGTCATTCAACAGACAATTTATAGAATCAATCAACTCAGCCTAATGCAGTCCACTGCTGGACATAGGCTTTTTACAAATTGCGCTATAAATTAGTATAAATTCGAAAATGACCATAGATAAGGTTCTTTGCAGCTTTTTAACCTTTGTATTTTATAAAACTGTCATCGCATCGACATTTTTGAAATAAGAACACAACGACAAAAGAATCAACCAGCATTGAGATGGAAATGTAAAGGCGTTGACGCACCTACGTGGTACATTAAGGTGCGAGTTAAATTAGAGCGGTGCCATAATTAGGGCGATTACAGGCGACATCTGATTCTGTACATCCTGTCCCCAAGACACACGTGGGCGACCTGTACTGGTAGGCTGATAACATTTCTATACTGAGTGACAGGGAAAATAGATATATTCCTTGAAAAATATTTTATTTTGGATTTCCAACATTTAAGTTGATTTAAAACGAATTACCAACACGTCCAACATTTTTTTTTAACTAATAATTAAAAAAACAACTAATAATTTATAAGTGTAAGAAATCATAAAGAAAATTAAAGCTGTACGGTTCAGTAGATGAGCGGACGGCTTCTGCGCATGTCGCGGGTTTGATCCTCTCACGGAAAACATAATATTATGTAAGTATACATGTATTTGTTAGGGGTTTTGGTGGTTGTGCATTGTGAATATTTACGTTTGTAAACGCACCCACGACACAAGAGAACTTCTTAGCTCCTGTATCTCTCATCGTATCTCACGCAAGGTAATCAGATGAAGTCATATAATTAAACATGAACAGAAGTAGGTTCTGTGGATATCTATATATCTACTTTGGTTATGATTTCAAATTACAAAGTTCTCTATTGTCCAGTAGCTACAAAGATGTAGGTACTTGCAATAAAACACGCATATACCACACGCACACCTGATCTCACGCCAGGGTATAAGCCTTTTAAATAAAAACGTACCTACAGAATTTTAGTGCAGTTGGAAACGGCTTGGTCAACCTTTTCCTCGTAATTGTGTTAAAATGTCAGCAGATTAGTTTAAATGAGAGTACCATAGTGCCCATCAATATTAGTGGTCAATTGGTCATCCCTGACTCACCAAAAATAAGTGCTTTAAAATGTTTGTCACAAATGTTTGACGTTTAAAGTTGGCGGTGCCTAATATCATCGGCAAATTCGTTAAGTATTCCGCATTATTTGAAATTTTCACCCGACCAAATTGTTTGACATAAAATATTTCCGAACTTTAAATTAAAAGCTTATCAGTTATCACGTGTGAAAAAAAAAACTAAATATATGATGTATTACCACCTTATTAATAGTATTGTTATATACGCTGTAGTTATTACCATAACACGATGTCCTTCAAAAAGTAGGTAGACGGGTCGTTGTCCGAATTAGCAGCTAATTGCAGTGTTCGGAGAAAGTGTGTAGGTATTAATAACAATTTGCACAGTTCATACTAGTAACAACAAAAATTATAAATAATGTCATCGGGTCGCGAGTGGGCGGCGCTTTCGTTATCCGTCGGCGGCCTATTCACGGAGCCCGAGGCTCAATGTGAACTTAGCTCCTGTCTTTGAAATCTCAGAAACGTAGTGTAGGTACCTATAAATCAGTATTTTTTTCAACATGAGTACTTATCTACTTAGGAGTAAGGTACATTTTTAGATTTACACCCATCATTAATATGTATAAACAAATTCCAGAGATTTGCTTGTATCAATATGAGACATAATTTTATTTATGTCAATTTCATGTTTTTGCATCTGAATGTTCTGTGAATATTCTTTGGATAGTTGTCTTGTCTCTTCATTATTTTTTCTTACGATAGTTTTCATGTTTGAAACACATTCCCGGATTAAAATATTCGGATTATGTAAAACAACGAAGCAAAGAATAATACTAAGTACTTAGGCAAGTAGGTATAATTATATAAACAGATGTAAATGGATTATGTTGACAGATCGTATATAAGTCGATGAGCAACTGCGCAGACGCTGGTTATCATAAAAACACGGTATTCGGACGCCATGATGGCATCCGTCGGCTAATCTTTGAAGCGCGCTCGCTCGCAAATCACAAATCCACTCGGAGATTAACATCCATTATTTTGCATATTATTGACATTTACTACCACACTTTATTTATACACGTCCAGAGTTATTTGGGAAGTATTTTTTTATCAACATAAAAATGTTTGTAGGAAACAAAAAGAGATTAATATTTATGTTGGGCCGATGTATGTCAATGCGAAATTTATTTTGTTGAGAGCTGATTTAGCTTCGGATGCTTTCCGTTTGAAATACGTGCTTTGTGTCCTGGTGGTCATATATGGATAATGAGCAATACGCTTTTAAAGATCTCAAGATAGGTAGTGTTAAGTTTTGGAGGGCCAAACGGGTATAATGAGTTTGAACGATCCTGTTTTTTGAAATTGTCAGCGGTTGATCGCCATTATGATTACACACTACCACTTGTGGTTTTACGGCGATAAAAGAGTTCAGAAGTGATGAAATTCGAGAATAACAACAATAAAAAGCTGCGGGTGTACCAGTTTTAAGCACCTGTGACTAATATCATGAATTAAAATACCTTTAGGTGAATCAAAAAGTATTTAAAATTGCCATTGCCGTTTTAATTTAATACTAATTGGAGTGTTACATTTTCGGGGACTTGTCTTTAATGATTTAGCAGGTCGTTAAATACACCGGTAACTTGGTTAAGCTTGTTTAATTTATTGTTTATTCAAATCTGAATCAGTCTTATAAAAATTGGATAGACGCGTCATCGTGAAATGAAACAATTGTATCATGAATACATTATGGTCTTTGTTAAAGTTCAGGCAAAAATAGCCACTGTTTTCTTCGTCCCGAAGAGTTATCAAGATTAAACAGCTATATCTGCGTTTTGGTATAAAACAAATATATATGCAGTGTATCTAGATAGTAGATTATATTTTACAGTACATACTTGTGTAATATTATTTATATTATATGAGACTATTAAACACTTACATTACATTCTTACATTTCACACAATGTCATAGGGGGCAAGAATATTGCCACAGATCAGGTATTTACGTTCAGTATACCAAAAGATCAATATACATACTATTACGATCAGGAAAGGGGGTTTTTTTAATTACAACTTGAGCAAGAGGATTGATTCCTATAACGCTGAAATTCGGCGGGTAGTAGTTTGTAGATAGGAATAATCAGCTACATATTATAGGTACTTACATTTATGTAGGTAGTTTTTGGAAATTTCATCTTTAAGGGGGAAATTGGGTGCAGGGGCTTGCAAAGCTGCTTGCAATATGAATAATAAGTAAAATATTGTTTTAATTGCATTTTATGAATAAATCATTATCGTACGTATCCACGTAGGTAGTAGACCCCCTCTGTTCCTATGTGTTAAATGCAGCTTATATTACAACACGTACTCACACTACTATCCACGAAGTAGTGCCGCTTTTTAAAACATTTCTACCATTTCCACTCAATTTTAATAAGGAGTAGGTACCTACCTTATTAAAATTATTTCTTGCGATGTCTTTTCTAGTCATCCCACTAATTCTTTGTGGCTTTATCACGCTCCAATGAGAATAGAATCATAGCCTGGGAAGAGTAAGAAAGAGGAGCATATCGACATCTACAAATGGAAATCATTAAAACAAGTTGGATGCCACCTACGTATAATATTCACGTAGGTATCCTTACTTGATTTTTACTACTATAACCTTAATTGACTTTTACTACTGAGTGGGGTAATGAAATTAGACACAATAAGGACAAATAATTCTATTTGTATCGCATAAAACTAATCAATTAAGCTCGAGAAGTGAATATTCCATCTACAAGTTAATTTAATAGTGATGCTATCAATTTTTACAAGATTAAAAAATACCATACATTATACTGATTTCTTAAAAAAATTATGTGAATATGAGATGTTGAAATAAAACTACTTTTTACTGTATATTGATATTATTTCATCTTGATGTTTAAAATCTTTTATTGTATCTATGATCATGGACTCATTGTAGGGTCATTGTGAGTCTGCCACATGCAATCAGTATGGTGTTTGACGTTGTAAAGGACCCAAAACTAGACTACAACAACAACAACAAAATTTATATAAAATGTATTTGTCGGAAAGTAAAGAAATCATTACTTACAAAAATCGTCATTCGTCATCCCAATATTTTGTTTGAGCTAGTTTCTACTGTTGTATCTACTAATGACTGTATTACTTACGAGTCACACCGATGTACTTCGTCGTTACGTGACAGATCACGTATTATTCTATTATATATTATCTTATATACAATGTGGGGAGGACAATATGATCATAAATGAAACTTCGTATAAGTCATGATATTCCCAACCGTCACACAAAAAATCAAATGAATATATCCAGTAGTTTAGCCACAGGACATTATTTTTCATTTTAAGTATTTTCGACATGATGTTTTGTAAACAGGAGAGCACGCGACAGGTTAACGACTTACGTTGCCAGCTCGCCACTTTAAAAACCTACGCCTTTTCTATCAAATTTATTTTCTCAATGCAAATTATACTTTATGCCCGAGCCATAAGAGTCATAAAGCGTGTCATCACAGCTAGATAAGAAAAAATGCATACGAGTTATTACTTTCCTGTTACGCACTCATGTCAATCGCAAAATATGTATGTGCGAAAGAGATAGGTAAGTTTGCTTGTTTCCTCTTTGCTTACTTGTCGACGTGTCTAGGTTACGCGGTCAGTGTGTCACCGGACGTCCTTACTGCCTGTGACGCATTTTATTTTCTCTGGAATTTCGGATGCGCCCGCGCCCGTTTGAAGTCGCCGCGCGAGTGTTATCGTATCTTTGTTGTTGTGTTGTGTTGTGTTGTGCGAAATTTGACGCTTTGTTTTAATAGTGACAGGACACATAAACGTATTATAGGTACTTAGTTAAATAGCTAAGTGAACTTTGCGAAATTAGACGCTTAATACTTGGTGTTTCAAGGTTTTATTATTAAATAATCATGCCTCGTTACAATTATACCGCTTCGGAGTACACTGATATGATTTTAATTTATGGGGAGTGTCACGGTAATGCCGCTTTAGCTGTACGGACATACCGTGAGAGGTATGGGAACACGCGTATGTGTCCGACCCACGGGCGCACTATTGTACAAGCTGTCCAGAGGATACGGGAAAATCAATCTTTGATCCCGCACGTAGATGGTGCTCCTCCACGTGCAAATGTGATTTCAGACGAAAGAGTTATTAATTATTATGATCGTAATCCGACGTCCAGTCTGCGTAATGCAGGTCGACATTTTCGTGTAAATCACAAAACTATTCAAAAAGTTTTGAAACGTGACAAACGCAGACCTTATAAGTACAAGAAAGTACAAGCATTGTTACCGAGAGATAAGCCAATAAGAGAAACTTTCTGTCGCTGGTTGGAAACCAAACATCTCGAGAATCCTGACTTCCTGTACAATGTGCTGTGGACTGACGAGAGTACATTCACAAGGAATGGTTTATGGAACCGACAGAACCTTCGGTACTGGAGCCGCGTGAATCCGCATCTAGTACGGGAGTCTTCACACCAGTACAGATTTGCGGTCAATGTGTGGGCTGGCATACACAGAAATACTATTATTGGTCCGGTATTTATTGATGGCAATTTAAATGCTGTAAAGTTCATTGAACTCCTCGACGGATCCGTTTCCGAGTACACGGACGAACTTTCGCTGGACGTGTACAGGCAGATGTGGTACCAGTTAGATGGAGCACCAGCTCATTCAGTGGTGTCTGCAAGAGAGCGTTTGACTCAAATGTTCGGACAGCAGTGGATTGGCCGTTTTGGACCAGTGCGGTGGCCAGCGAGGTCACCAGATCTCACGCCCCTGGATTTCTTTCTGTGGGGTCACATAAAGAATGAGGTATACTCAACAGAAGTTACTACCGTTGAGGAATTAAAAAATAGAATAATAATATCTTTTAATAAATTGAAAGAAATGGCTGCTAATGGTGACCTATTATCAAGAGTGAGAAATAACATTATACGTCGGTGTAGTTTGTGTATTCAAGAACACGGCGGACATATTGAAAATAAAAAAATTTAATGACTGGCGACATAATTATGTGATCGAAAAGTGATTGTGAATAATAAATTGATCAGTGAATAACTCGCGGGTGAATGATGCCCGACTATTTGGTTAATATTCTGTGATTTGATTTGTGTAATTGAGCATTAATAACAATAAGAATAATGGCGCCAAACATTACGTCGCTGCGTCGGCCACAGCTTTAACATGAATGAAACCAAGCTGCGTTGCCATTCTTATCGCAGGTCAGTGTACCATTTTTATAAATGGTGTTTTATTTTGTTTGCAGTTTTAAGCTATTTAGTTTGTAAGAAAATTTTTTTTTTTTTAATTTCCATGTTCGGATTTATTTGATAGTTTACAAATGTTTCTATAAACCAGTATTGCCAGTGTTTTCATTTAAAGTCATATTGTCATCTCCACATTGTATAAAAATCTCGCGTCACGGTGTTTGTCGCTGAACTCCTCCGAAACGAATGGACGGATTATTATAAAATTTTGTATGTATATTTGGTAGGTCTGAGAATCGGCCGTAGGCTATTTTTTATACCCCTGATAAATAAGGATGTCACTAACTAGTTTTTTTTTCTTTTTTTTTTGACACAAATAATATATTTTTGTATTTTTTTTATAAAAAGAATACTTATACCTCTAAATTTTTACCCTATAATGTGGCAAAACAACGTTTTCTGGGTTAGCTAGTATTCTATAATGTATTAATTAGTCTGGAGACTCATTGTTTTACTTTTAAACACTCGGCCCACCCGAAGATTTGCTTCTGTGTCTAACCTAAATTTTCAAACACATTTATAAGTTAAAATTAGAGTATGTTTAATACTATTTTGGCCAAAACAATGACGTCGGAGACAACATTGGCTTATTTATAATTCTTGTAATTTCGATATAATTAAATTCAGCTACGATTAAACCTATCTTGTTAAAAGTATCTTAAAAAAGGCAATTTTTCATATGAAAAGCTTATCTACATTATTTCAAGTCATCAAGTTCAGCCTTCTAATTAGTAGACTCAGACGAACAAAAATGTCGGGCCACCATTTAAAAAAATCTTAATTTATGTCTTACAAAAGTTATTCATTAGTAAACATTTATGGGGAGCCATTAACTTAATTAATTCTTAGTTGTAAACTAACGTATATCAATATTTAATATTAGCGTTAACATCGCATGCCTAATCTGGTCCGGATGACATCATCTGACAACTGCTGACCAGTGAAAGTTAATTAAACAGATACTTAACGATGTATCTCGACTGTATCTTAATCCTCCTAACTAGTAGTCGATGGATTTGGAATACGATTCTACATTATAATTAAATTAATCTGTAAGTAATATACCGTTTAGATAGCGATTTTGGTAAAGTTTAAGTATTAAGTCTGTCTTTGTTTGTATCGTATTCTCCTTTACTGTAGAAGCATTTAGGAACACAAATTATCAGAAAAACATTTATTTAGACATTCTCGATAATCTTTAAAAGAAAAATAATTAAATACCTATTATTACACAGTACCAACTAATTCCGAGGTAAGAAACAAGGTTTTTTTACTGATAGTAGATGGTTGATATACTACATATATGTACATAGCTTTTCTTGAAAATTCTGCTACGCTGATCAAGTCGTCATAATTTATTTCGGGACCTCCGATCTATTCGAGTCCAGAAATCATTCGGCTACTGCTCAGATTCAGATTCAGATTATTCCAATATACTGTAATCTAACGAAACCAGCAACGTACCAAGCTTTATTTAAGAAAATAGATTAATACATTCAATGTTTCACTTAGTTGTAATTACACAAAGTAAAATGATTAGTAGTATTTTATCAAACTTATAAGCTTCAAGAATAAAGACAAAAATAATATTTGCAAGTAAAACTTTGAAAGTCAACATTCACTTATGTATGTACCTACATATATTTCGAAAACTATTTTATATAATACCGGTGCTAAGCAGTATTAAGAATATTATTGGTTTAATCCCAAAAATAACTATGATTAAAAATATATTTTCCACGCAGATTGAGGATTAAGATATTTAAATGTGGTTTTGTAATATACTTTCTTGCGCGTTTGATTAATTTTATTAGATTAGTTTTATATGGTGAACACATTATCATAAAATATAATGATCCTTCATAACACAATTCTAACGCATCGTTTTATTTAATAAGTTTCGCTTAACGTATCAAATACTAGCAATCTACTATTGATTCAATATATAAAGGTTATTTTTAAAAACGTGCAATGTGTAGTATGATACCTACGTATACAATAACTAAAGCAAGTCAATGTTGATTTTTTTGAATGCGCAACTCAAAATATTATTTAATTACTAGCTGACCCAGCAAACGTTGTTTTGCCACATTATAGGGGCTGGTGGACAACCCTTATCACTAAAGGGTATGAAAAATAGATGTTGGCCGATTCTCAGACCTACTCAATATGCTCACAAAATTTCATGAGAATCGGTCAAGCCGTTTCGGAGGAGTACGGGAACGAACATTGTGACACGATAATTTTATATATAAGATGTATTCAAATATTAATTTTACGCCATTCAATGTGTATGTGGTAGACTGGTAGTATAAACTGAAACTATAAAATAAGTGCATTGGATAACGTCCGCGTCAAACGAAGCGACTCCGCCCACGCTCCGCATTCACTGTTTATTGGCTAACCGCGTGAGGGTTCCGTACTAAATGCTACAATTCCATTTTTACAACTGTTCGGCGACGCTGCTATAGGCTGAAATGTCGTGTTAGCGGCTATTTGTGGTCGCAGCGGTTAAAACAAGGACTTTGTTAAGTCGAAGCTCGGTTAGCCGATATAGATCAATAATATAGGTATTCAACTTTACGATTTTTAGTTTAACAAGAAGGAATTGATATACGATTTAAAGAGCAACCACATAGCACGTATGTATATGATATTTAGTATCAAAGTAACAATCTAATAATTATTGCACTGATATTAATTTATTATACATCATATTTGTTTTTAGAAAATTGTGTTGCAAAACGAAATAATGATAACGTAAACATATAATAAGCTGTCAAAATAGACAAATTATAAAAATATACTTAAACATATATAACTTACAAACTAGAAATATTAGACATAGACACTATAGGTATCTAGCATTTCTAGTGTGTGAAATTTCAAGGGACCCTGACAAGAAATATATATGTTATTTCCTTTCCAAAAAGTATAACGGTATGACCAAAACTTAATTTCTCACAACATCTAAATCACGTTCTTAAATTCTGATAATGTTCACAAAAAATCGATCCCAATTAATACCGAGTGATATTTATAGCTCGCATTAAAAGTAAGGAGCTCCGAATTTTTATCGATATGCTCTCATTCGATCCCATTTGCCCTCCGACCCGTTACCTGTACCGTTAATTATCCGATCTTTATTTGAATATTTTGAATGCACTAACGGTCACGCCTTATGCGGGACAATTAAAATGTGACGCATCTGAAACGATTCAGCGATTCGCTGACTCGATGCATCGATGTCATTGAGGTAGCTTGAGAGCAGTTACTCGATTTAAAGTACACATCTTACTTTTGATGTGTAATGAATCGGTTTGTTAAAGGTGCGTAGGTGTGCAGTGACGGGCATTATTGCAGAATACAGTTTTCTAATATCGCACGTTTTACTGAATCATGTAAGTTGTATCGATTTGGGTATTGTAAGTCTTATATAATTTGCAATCATTCAGTAAGCAATTTGGTAGTCCCCTTTTGCTAGTCTGTCTCTTTGCTAGTCGTAACACAAGTGGATTTCAAATCATCGTAGGTACTTTAAAATTTAAAGAAGGATTACAATAAATTGTTTTCAAATAGTCTCATTTATTCGAAAATTAATGCGATTCGATTTCTGTTATTAAATTCAAAACTGACAAAATATTCAGTGTGTTTTGACGACCGAGTATAATGGCTAATAAACAAATCAACTGGTTACAGTGCACCTCATAAGTATTAAAAGTAAAAGGGTCGTTAACTTATACGTGTTCACCATCCCGTTACATTTGCAGAGGTTGCATCATGCTCGCTAATCGAAAATTCTTAACGTGTTATCTTAAATTTCAAGCCTCTCACCAAAATGAATCATGTCCAAAAATAAGGCACCGATAATCGAACTTCAATTTTGTATGCCCCTGTACAAAGAAAGCACTTTTACTTTTTTATTAAATTCGGTTTTCTCACGGCATGATGTGACTCACGTCGCTCGCTGGCTTTTCTTCGTGTGTTGGTACCCTTAATTATGACGTCATAACCGCGGCTCGCGGCCACTGGTATCTTTTGTGTTCTCTTTTCAAATTTCAATTTTTAATTTATTTGCTGACACAAAGGTTGTATATCTTGGTTTTGTCTTGCCAGTTAAGTTGGCGATGTTTATAAAATTTATTGTTTATTTGTTTCCTATAGACCGCCCAGGGTTAATTTCGGTTCCTAAAAAGTAAGATTTATTATTTTTATCCTTAATAGGGACAGTATAGTCATCAAGCGCAATAAAATTGTTCAATAAAGGATGGTCCACGTAACTAGTTCATTGTCAGAGCGGGCAGTCGGAGGTGATAAGATTAAAATATTAAGTTCTCAACGGTCTCAATGGTCAGACCAACAGTGAAATATTTTGCGCTCCTTTACACTGTAACCACAATAGGAGTCAGCTTTACACTCTACCTACTGCGGGGCTGTAGAGTGACTAACAATCTTGTAGAAAACTTGGGACGGTTAATATTTTTTTTTCTGTGGTTATAATATAAAACCCCACCACAACAAGGACAACAATCCATATGCATACTTAATATTATAAATGTGAAAGTGTCTGTCTGTTTCTTACCTGTTCACGTTTAAACCACGAAATCTTGTATGGAGATAGTTTGAGTCCCGGAGAAGTACATACACAAAGGGGTTGCAAATGTCTATGCTATTTTTTTTAAAGATAGTAAAAAAATGAACAGAAAGATAAAAAATCTGATCAGATACAAACTACGAAGTCGCGAACAGAAGCTAGTGAATAATAAATTGAATTTTCGTCCAAACAAATTTTAATCATTTATTTATTTAATTTATTTATTTACTTCAATTAAAACGGTATCAGACCAATTACGGAACCTGGAACAACTTTCATACCGATTACTTTCAGTTCGAAAATTGAAACTACCGCATCATACTCGAATCTTATCACCCAATAAATAGCGCAATAAATTTATTTGAAATTACTATCTGGAAAGTCCCAAAAGAATATTACACGGAGCTACCCTTTACTGGAACAGTTGATGTCATGAATGGAATATTCAAGGAGTTATAAATAAATATAACTGTCGTACGGGGTCCAAAGAAAGTGCTGCTGCGCGGTTTGATCGTAAACCACAGTTACATCTAAATAAACATATCTTTAGTAGCAGAAACGTGTTGCAAATTGAACTCGAAATGAGTTTTTATTGTTATATTGCATTATTATACATAAATGGTAACAACGATTTAACCATTGAATTGGTTGCACAAAGGGTTAAGCAAAGTTGTACGTGGGTTATGTACATGTATGTGGGTTACACCGATGTATTTTTTCCCATGTAACAGGGGGTGAGCATATTGCTATTAGTTAGTTATAATTATACATATATACCTAATACATTGCTGTTTAAAAAAAATCCCAATGGAAATTCGATAACTGTTCATCTCAAAAAGCTAACCCAAGACATCTTCCTTACTAGTAATGCTGTCGATCACTAATCTGACGATGTATCATGACAGGTAAAAAAAATAGATTAAAAAAAAAATACAGGATTTTTTCATTTCTTTTTTCAGCTCGAAGTTTAAGGTTGTGCCCGGTAAAGGAAAATAAGATTATAACATAGACAACAGTACATATCTGCCTAATACTTCAGCGGCATAGGCGTGATAGTCGGTTATGTTAGCCATAAAATGGTTGCAATAAAGTTTTATACACCTCGTTACTTCATATCGCCTTAATAAATTTCAGCCCTATTAGGGAGATATTTAAGTGGTTGATTGGTAAATTTATATTTGTTTATAGGTATATTATATTACTACAAACATTTAAATTTATTAATCAACAACTTTCAATACGCTCCTACTGAAATAATTTAACAATAAATATCGTGTAACAACTGTGCTCAAGTTATATTTTATTATAATTTTACTGTCATGGCCTATTTGCCGTAGCAGTGTATAATTGTTTTCTGTGCAACATTAATTTTACAAGTAAGCTTGTCGTTAACACTAAAAGCTTTGGTTATAAAACAAATCACATTTTAGTGGAAAATAAGCGATATAATATCGTACACCCACGAAAATCAATAAACCGTTATGTGCAAATATACATTAGTATTTAGAGTTAATCGTTACGAAACTTATTTAGAAAGGTGTACCCACTTCATGTTGAAGCTTTTCATTAGTGAATCACTGTTACATGTAACGTATTTTTTACAAACTTTTCCTAAAAAAATGCATTTCGATGTGAATTTTAAATTATAAATACACACAAAATGACATTTTGAAATCCAACACAAGAGTTCAATCAATCCTGAATATTTTACTTTTAGAATAAAAAAAAAATTGCCAAAGGCATTTAAAATTGAATTAATATTTGCTATGTTTGTACCTATATCGTTTTCCGTCAAATTTGTTAAGACAAATATTTTATTATACATCATATTTATTTGTGTAACCTGTTCTTTCAAAAACCAGTTGATCATAATAATTCGCTTCGGTATGAACGATCACTGAAACTCGAAGAATCTTGCTATATTCAAATCCAACCATAATATGTAGACCCGAATTTTTATTACATTACACAATTAGTTCATCACCTGGTAAGGCACGTGTCTATTCTCATTTGGGAGTGATAAATTAGCGTGAATTGACAGAGTTCACCGAAACTTCAGAAAAAAACCTAGATTCTTATTAAATAAATTCAGTAAAATATATAAATATTTATATCAAAAGTTATAAACATAAATCTAAGTACTAGGGGGCGAAAAAATAGGTACTTTAAAATACTAAAATGTTTTCCTAAAATAAATATATTTCATTTAAAAATTGCTGAATAAAGCTGTTAAACATTAATGAATTCTTAAGTATAAACCAACTTTAAACTAAGATGCTACTGGGAAGCAATTGCAGTCCAGATGACGACTCAAAGCCGAGCTAAGGCGTTGATTTCGCAAGCAGTGAGTTATGGCCGTAAGACCAGTGATACATCGCCTCCGAGTTATGTCCAGACTGGTTTCATTCATGCGTCCCATTCATGCAGACCAGGCTTTAGATTGTGTAACAATGGCTAGTTGTACTATGATAAGTTGGGGGTTTGTTAGATAGGTAAATTGTGGGATTTATTCTTTATAAATGACCTATATCTTTGATCTTTTTCTTTTAATCACTGCGGCAAACGACAGAACGCAAACTATGGACTCCAACAATACCAGCCCGAACTCCGAGTAAGGACTGTGACCTTGCTAAAGAATGTCAGCATACTACTTCTTACTGACAGGGTATTTAGCAAATTTCGCGTAGACGAACTCAGCAGTTAAAACCAAACTGCCCACCACTCTAAATATAAAATAAATTAAATGGCAGATTGCACCTTTGGCATAGTCACTGAGTAACCAGCATCTGCATCATTGGTTGTGGCTTAAATCCCAGTTCCGTTCCGCAATTTTGGCACAATCATGGGGCATACAATTTTTGTACATAGGTAATTATAGTAAGTTCAAACTTGTGCTACCTGCTTAAATTTATGTGAACGTTTTTGGACAACTGGTGTTGGAAATCAAAATGGCGCAGACCGGCAATCATTCAACAATATTTACATCGGCTGTCTATATTAATTTGAAACCTACAATACAGAGTTAATAAGTATGACTATTAATTACTTTGTGTTTTCTAGTCTCGAATTTAAAAAAAAACATCTCCGCCTCCTACATAGATGTCGACATAAGCGTGGGAGATCACTTTCCTAATTAAAGGATATAGTTATTTGCCGCTTTGCCTTGTTATTTGACCTCACTGCTTATGAACTTTCTATTATAAGCTAATCTTTTAATATTTATTTATTTATTTATTTATTTATTTATTAAGCATACCAACAGTACAATTACCAAATAAAAGTAACATTTCGCTACATATTCAAAGTTTCACTGAAAGAGTAATAGCACAGATTATAGGCATGCATGACATTTTTCAGAATGATTTTAAACTAAAAATTATATAAGACTACAAATTAGTATTACAGGATACAACTACATAAGTAAACAGAATGTATTTTGAAAAACAAAATCCATTAATATTAACAAGGCCCATGTGTAAATTAATAATTATCAATGTTTAACAGGGAGCGTCTGTAAGATATAAATTTCATAGAAAAAATATCTATATCGACCTCTCTTTCGTCGTACATCCTAGCCATACGCGAGAGGGGGCTATTATACGTAGTATTCAGAGTGGAGATTGGTATATCAAATACTCGTGAGTGACGTTGAGTGCGGTTACTAATCCTAAAATTAATATGATTTATTAATTGAGCATCTATGGCACCATTTATAATTTTATGAAGCAATAGAAGATCAGAATTCTTACGTCTATCTTTAAGACTTATCATTTTAAAATAAGTTAATCTGTCGCTATATTCCGGAATAACCTTACGTGTTCCATTTTTTATGCACATATATCTCACGTAACGTTTTTGCACAGATTCTATTATATCTACATGTTTAATATAATAAGGAGACCATATAGTGGAACAATATTCCAAGCAGCTCCTAACCAAAGAATTATATAATAAGGCAAGGCTATTGATGTTACGAAACGGCTTAGACAAGCGTATAATAAATCCAAGCAATTTATTAGCTTTGGTTACTACTTTTTCAATATGGTGCCGAAAGCACAAGGACGAATCAAAATAGACTCCCAGGTCCCGAATAATCGAGACTCTAGCTAAGGGCTCTTCCTTAATGCAATATGCGAAATCAATAAATTTTGCCTTATTCGTGAATGTGATGTATTGGCATTTCTTTATATTAAGTGTCATATTATTTTGACAGCACCACTGATAAATAACGTTGAGGTCGTTCTGAAGTTTTATACAGTCACTTTGATACACTACACTACAATAGATTTTTAAATCATCAGCATATGCTAAACAGTCACAAGTTATGATATCCAACAGATCATTAATAAATACTAAAAAAAGTAGAGGGCCCAATTTGGATCCTTGCGGGACACCTGAACCTGGAATAATAGGTGCGGATTCATAACCTGCTAATGTTACCAACTGAGATCTACCATCAATATAACTTTCCAACCACCGCAATAAAGAGCCATGAATTCCGGCATGTTTTAGTTTGGTTGAAAGGATTGCATGATCAACGCGATCGAAAGCTTTAGCAAAATCTGTATACACAGCATCAACCTGGCCCCTGGCCTCAAAGGTGTTAGTAATAAAAGTAGTGTATAATAGTAAATTCGAAACAGTAGATCGGTTTGAAACAAATCCATGCTGCCTAGGGTTAATAATATGACGCAGGTGATAGTAAATTACTTTGTATACGAGACCCTCAAAAATCTTTGCAAATTGTGATAAAATAGATATTGGTCTATAATTTGTCACATCAGTTAGACTGCCCGATTTATGTATTGGAACAATGTGTGCTATTTTCCATAAGTCTGGAAACACACCTTCATTAATGGATTTATTATAGGCCATATAAAGTGGTCTAATTAGAGCATCACTACAAGAGCGGATAAATACAGGAGGTAGCCCATCTGGGCCTGCCCCTTTACTCAGGTCTAAATTTTTTATGCTATCCCGAATATCATTTTCGCTAATTTCCATATGGGAAATAGTATAATTGAATGTGGCAGAACGAGACAATAAGGTACTATCTGATTGTGGATGTGTGCTATACACTGAAGCAAAATAATCAGCAAAAAGATTCACTACATCTCTGCCTCCCTCCGCCACACAATCACCATAATGTATTTGATTAGGTATAGATTTAGATGTCCTTTTTGATTTTGTATAGCGCCAAAATGATTTAATATTAGTTTTCAAATCCGTTTCAATTTTATCAATATAACACTTGAAGCATCTTTCCAAAGCAGATTTGGCTCTCGTACGCAAAGTGTCGAAAGTATCGTAATCCCGAGGGTTATTATATTTCTTGAAACGAACCCTGTATTTATTTTTTTCTTTGAGTAATTTGATTAAAGAATATGTAAACCACACAGGATAGCTTGTTGTTTTTTTTTTACCTTTGGGAGTATACTTTACAATATTAATTCATATACGTTTATTTACAGCTTATTTGTAATTATTTGTTTACGATAAAAGAGAAACGAGGACGAGAGTAAGAGACGTTACACACACAATTTAATCTGGATCATAGATAATAATTAAAGTTGTCGCATATCTAGCTACTTGCTAAATTAAAATAATATGCTGTTTTGTACCTAAGCCATTATATTTTATGCATTTGAAAATTATCAAACTATAACTACAAACTGATTAATATAAGTAAGTACCAATGTAAGAAATAATAAATAATGGTAATTAACAACCCATTTGACTCGCTATTACTCAGAAAGCTGGTATTGCAACGTTTTGAAATCACTCTCTTTAAAAATTTAATATCCCATGACATGTTAAAATTTCCATGAAAGTAAAAAAAAGTTAAATTGCTTATATATTACCGGCCTTAATACAGCTAAAGGACAATGTCTACCGAATGCTATCGTCCATCATAAGTATTAGTCATTACCTCTCAAGATGCATAAAAAATGTTTTATAAAGTAATAATAGTCTCAAAGTATTTACAGAACAGTTTTTATCAGTTTCCATTTTTAGACCAATACCAGCAAAGCGTAGGTCCTGTGATCATAAATCGCTTCTCATATAATATTACATTTCGCGCGAGCATTGTCTTCCCTTACTCGAGACACCGTCATTCTGTTACTCGCTGTAAAACTTTATTTCTTTATGGATCTTTATTATTTTACACTTTTAAACTCAAGTGCTTTGTGCCCTTTATGATAGCCCGTGGTGGTCGATGCGTACGCGCAATAAAAAAACAGTATATTGTAGCAAAATGGTGAGTAATCGAAGCGTGTTTATGAGCATCTACGACAATAATAACGTCAGTTTTTTATAATAAATTTAACCTCTTCCTACTTTATATGCCAAAACCGGGCGTTTGGAGATTTCACGGTTTGTTTAAATGAAATTGTATGGGAATAAATGTGAACACGAAGCTTCAGATATGTCGTAAGTCAGAGGGCCGATCCACGTGAGGAGATAGTGCCGCGACGAGCCCCGAGATTGTTGATTTAAGCCCTTTGTTTTAGGGCTATGGGAAGATGTACAAATATGAAATAAAACAAATTGTATTTTGAATACGACAGAATTTTTTAACAGATCTACATACTTACTTTGTTGGAGGTCGATGAGTACTAAGTAGATACGGCTAAGTAATCTTATTATGCTCCTCGTTATATTCCTTCCACATTTATCGTAACTATTTAAATTCCTATAAAATAAGAAAAACATTTATAACTTAATTACTGAAATCAAGAATAGTATCATTCGTCCTGTGTATTTTCTTTGAAGGGAAGGCTCGAAGTACGTAATTAAATATGGCTTCCATTCCTACGGCTCCCAGCTACGTTGATATTCTCACGTACACACAATACGCTACGAGTATCGCTTTAAAGCACTTCAACATGTCTTCCTTAAATGAGTCAACATAATGACAGCAATAACGCCACTGGCCACATCAATTAATGACGACAATAATTATTATTGTTTTTTAAGTTTTCTGATTAATCATTTTTTAATTTTATTGATGAATAACTACTAGAGAATGTTATGGAAATTCAAAATTTGGAAGAGCATGGATGGCGGTTTTTAAAACGATTGTACTGTTTACATTTAATTCGTGTGTAATAAAACTAATTGATATTGTGAGTATTTTTAATTTAACTTGCAATTAGCTGTAAATTAACAGATCAGGTATAATAACGTTTTTAAATACACCTGTTTCAAGTAGTATCAACTTTGTCGGTATTTTTAAGCAACGTGTAGTCTATTTCTCTTCTCATGGTTCAATCTACATCAACATTAATCGAAATTAGTACGACCAAGCATAAAAACGTACCAAATAGATACACTGAATTAGTTTTGCATGTATTTGTTTAGATTTTTGTAGATTACGTAGATAATAAAGAGTATATAACAAAGAGTATAGGCTACAATTATTGTGTGGCAACTATCCTAAGGATACACTTCAAACTAGAACACAATAATAGTAGTACACTACTTATCGGCAGATTCTTTTTACTTCTTCAGATTAAGAAGCAGAGTCCTGCCACGGTAAAACCAACTGAAGTGCAGCATTATACAATAGAAAACTCAATGCACTTTCTTGTGATACGACTTAACGAAAACCTGACCTAGTCGGCTCGATAATTTACACGTATCTGCCATAATTCATCTAGCCGATTCAGTTTGCTGTAACCCCGTGCGCTGTCCAGTGACGTCACACGTGGGTGGCGGATGCTACCCACGTGTTTCTATGCCGGCTACACCTTCCGGTTGCAATATGAAATCTTAGAGTAAATTATCCTTCTACTAAATCGGACCTTCATAGTACATGTTTGAATTTTGATAAGAGGGTCGTTGAATTTTCATTTAAGTTGAATCAAACCTGTAAGTCTTATCTATAATTATTCTACTCAGAGAAAAAGACAATAAAAGTATGGCTAGTTTTTAAGTCAACATGTTAGTAATAATCATTAATTACCAAATTTTATGCATCATGCACAAAATATGATGAATGTAAAAATCTCAGAAATATTATATTTCAAAACTGATTTCACACACACATTTACAATAGCGCCACCATAATTCATTCATATATTTAAGGAAAGCGTATTCAAGGGACTATTTAAAACTGCCTTTTGTGCTTAAACTGATATCCAATTCTAAGTTCTAGGATCATTTAGTAAAGTTCATTATCAGTGTACCTTCTTTCTGAAGAAATAAAGCTGTATTTTAAAAAGAATTGAAAGCAAAGGCTTCATAATTTATCTTATATGCGTCGGTTATCACGACAAAGTCACAGTAGTGAGCAATTACAAAAGCAAAACCTACTTAATCGTTGCCACCTGTTCTCACTGTGATATTGTTAATAATTTTCTTTGGAACGCTTCAAAATAAACATTGAACTCTATCCACGATGAATAAGATTTTATTTCGAATGATGGTAATTTTAATATTGATAAAATAGGAAAATGAATTTTAATGCACGATGATTGAGTCCCGTTTAGTTAAAAGTTCGTTTCAAAGTCTCGATCTAGGATAGCTGCCCACACGCTTTCATTCGTAAGAAATCCACATGTTTGTTTTGTAATGAAATGGTTAGTGTATTTATTTAAATAAACGATGCTCAAGAGGGCAACAGTTTGTCGATATAATAGTCCACGGGTGGTCTCAACTACTTTTATTGGGCTAAGAAGGTTTATTATCGTTTGATCGCGTGTTACACCTTGTTATTTCTTTATTTAGACGGTGTATGATATTATCTATTTGGATTAATATAGCTTTAAGTGTGTACGTGACAGGTTTTGTTCAATTGCGGCGGAAGTATTTGGTTTCATAGCAAATATTGTAGCATCCTGCATTTAATTTATAGTATCTTAACTAGAAGAGCTGTGGTAGCCTAGCGGTGTGACCAGTGAACTGAGATGTCAGAGGTCTCGAGTTCGAACCCAAGGCACGCACCACTGACTTTTCGGAAGTTATGTGCGTATTTATCGCATGCTCAAAACGGTGAGGGAAACATCGTGAGGAAACTCCTGAGAGAATTCTCGATGGCGTGTGAAGTCTGCCAACCCGCATTAGGCTAGCGTGGTGGACTATAGCCTAATCCCTCTCAATTGAGGGGAGACCCGTGCCCAGCAGTGGGACATTAATGGGTTGATGATGATCTTAACTAGAAGTTCAGTGAATGATAGGTGCATTTCAGGCATTTTAACGGGGAACTTAAATGGCAAATAAAAAAACACGATAAAAGCAATTAACAACAATCTATTGTTCATTAAATGCCTGGTTAATCTTCTTTTATTAATTTTGTGTACGGGCGTTCTAAGCATTTTCCTAAGGTGCATTTTGAATTATAGAACCTTGTTTTTAATGAGAAAGTTTAGACACCTACCTATATTAAGTGTTTTGAATAAGTAATTGTTTAATAAACCTTAACCATTATTACATAATTGACGACCCAATTAGTCCAGCGGTAGTTGACACTGCCTTCTGTGCTATGGGTCCCGGGTCCGAATCCCGGTAGGGACAAATGTTTGTGTAATGAGCATAAACATTTGTATCCGAGTCATGGATGTATCTATGTATAATATGTATGTAGGTATTTACAAAAATATATATATGTAGTATATCAACCAACTAGTATCCGTAACACAAGCCTCGTTGCTTAGCTCGGAACTAGATGGCGCTGTGTCATAATGTCCGGGAATATTTATTTATTTTATTTATAATTCATAGTATTAAAATTTAAATAATGTATTACCTTAGTAGGTATTTTAATTAATAAATTAAATTTATTTATAAGAAGGTAAAACTAAAATTTAACATATTCATCGACATCGTAGGCATAAATAAGTAGGCGGCAAAAACAACATAACATTAGTAAAACCTCAATTCTCTAATTGAATTAACATTTTTAACAAAGCACGTTAAACCGCTACGAGCACGATTTCCCAAAGCAAAATAAACCTTATTCCCTAAGAACGCCGTACTTGAATGCAAGTTCAGATTTTTTAGTTTGATAAAAGTATGGGAAATTTTAATTGTATAACAATTCCCATACTTCCTACTTACTTGCGTACTTTGGTTGCACTTAATTCGTCCCGTTACAAAAGGTACTAGGCTAACAGAAATTGGAAGCGATGTCTGTCCACTGCGGTGAATGGACACGTCCTGCATTTTAATTTGTTTGCGTAAACTTAAAACAAAAGCCTGTCTGGAGATGCTTGGACTATAAAATTATGGATAAGAAAGTTATGGTGTATGTTATAAACAGATGCCGTTTAAATTGTCAAAGATTTGATAGCCAACACGTCTTCTCTATTGGGTGTTGTAAAAAGTAAGTTAGCAATAATCCTACTACTGTATTGTTTTATACGTGATAAATATCAACTTGAGGCCTTTAACTTTCCAGTCCACTAGCTACACCACTATCTACTATCAGCTATCTTCAACCTTAATAATTAAAAAATACTTTAATTGTTTCATGTTTGTTTCTTTTAGGTGTAATCCAAATGCATTGAAAGATAACGTTTATCAAACCGTCTCACATACCATATATTGACTCACCATTAAAATAATCGTAACATTTTATAAATCACGCACCAATAAACACCTAATTAGGATAAATGTTGATTTATTAATACTTTAAATAAAAGGTCTCTTCAACCGCGTCCATAAGCATGCACGCCAAAATACGATAACAGTGAATAAATTTTATTAATCTCATTTGCATTCCACATTATCGTTTGTAACAAGCATTGATTCAAATTCACAAAAAGACAGTGTTTTACCAGAACGATGCTTAAGGCATAAACTTTTACCTTTTAAATTTAATCTTTGCGTATATATTTCAACGTTTTCATTGGGTAATGGAGTTTAACTATAATTATGTTCAAAAAATGTAAAATAATGTAACTGGTAATACCTACCGTCAAAAAAGTAATTGAAGCTTTATTTCATTTTATATTATATACTCTGGGAACAGTAGTAGTAGTAATAATCTACTTACTTTAAAAAAAAGTAAGAAGCATGTTACTTTGTCCGCAATTGACTTTTGAACTAATGAACCTATTTTAATTAAACTTTTTACAGTGATGTGAATGGTTTGGATTTTTTTTATTTAAATTTATAAACACCATTGTTTTCATGGCATACTAATGAATGACTTAACAATGCGTTTTTATTCTGCTACTATGGAAATTCTACATAAATATTGAAATAATAAATATTCAAAGGAAGGTACCCACCCCTTAAGTGTTCAAGTCACCGAATTTGCATTTACAGATGTGTATCAAATAATAATAAAAAAATATCATTGAACAAAAATGAACCCGTGTAAATGCCCTGCACAAGATAAGAACAGAAAAGGTTTTATTTTAAAGATTTATTGAATGGCAATATCGTAAATAATATATCTTTAATTATCACACTTGTTAAGTGCGTGCTAACGATTTAAAAATATTGTGTTATATTAACTTTAAGTCTTGAAATAAAACTATTTTTTTACATTTTTGACGCGTGTTCATGGATGCTGTAAAGGATCCAAAACGTCAAGATTAAAATAATATCAATACACTGCGATAAACTCTTATAAATTTAGTTTGTTTAATTTTTATACCACATGGGTGGCAGACAAGCTTACAGCTCGCCTGATATGTAGTAAGATTTTAACGTAGCCCATGGACATTTGCAACAAACCTGTAAAAAACCGTTTCATTTCACAGAGCAAACAGAATTTTACAGGGTATAATATTTAAAGATTGAATAAAGCTCCAGTTTTTATAAACTTCTAAAATTTGTGTAAAAAATAAGTATACATATGGATACTTATAAAATAAGTATATATACTTATTTTATACATAATGTGTATACTTACCTATATAAATAAACTCGGACTTAAATAATTTTGAACTCCAAAAGATCGATCTTATAAAAGTTGATTCAAACGCACAAAAACTATACATATACAATTATACAAGCTTAAAGCGTACGTTCCATCATAAATTGTCATAAGTGATTCATTAATCATCCTCCTTAATATGTGCGTTGCGATGAAATCACACTATTTCTCGTGCGATAATGGAACCGGGTGGTGCTATTTCGTTGCTATACATATATAATTTTGTTGGAATATAATACTTCAGGTGTAGATT
This sequence comes from Craniophora ligustri, assembly GCA_905163465.1. Classification (NCBI taxonomy): domain Eukaryota; kingdom Metazoa; phylum Arthropoda; class Insecta; order Lepidoptera; family Noctuidae; genus Craniophora; species Craniophora ligustri. The sequence goes on from LR990963.1 coordinate 4,595,157, forward strand.
ATTATAAACACTCCACATTGCATTGGTACGAATATGTTCCGAGTACAATTCTATGTATATGCGGCGGCTCAGGTTATTTTGTCATTTGTCTCATTAGAATCACCGAAGGGAAAATTTGTGCAATCCTATTGATTATAATTAGGTACTTTGATAGTAGGTACCTACCCAAAATTTTAACTTAGTAATTTTAATTTTGATTTAAATTGTATTTTAAATTTCTTATTATAACTTCTTATTCTTATGATAATATATCAAATTCCTCACTCATCACTCAAAGACTCCATTGTGGTCCGAAAAAAAATCTATCGAAAGACTCCTTTTGAATAACTAATTAATTATATTATAATACGGTCCAAAGTGGTTTTTTTCATAATTGCTTGCATTTTGCTTCATAATTGTTTGAAACCGCCTAATTTTAAATATTACTACGATGAAATAACATGACTGTTTACAAAAAAAGTTGATGTAATTTTTCGAACTTTCGTATCCATCGTTTATGTTATCCAAGCAACATCCTACACACAGTTCTGGAGATGTTCCCGGGCTCTCTAGCTTCAAGTGCGCTTATAATTTCGGATCACGATGCTATCTACTTGAGAAATAGTGTTACTATACAAACACCTTTAGAAGACAGCTTAAGACTTTGTTACTTGAACATCGCATATATTAAAATTCATTCATAATTCCTTCTTCTGAATAGATATGTGAGATTTATACAACTCTAAAACAGTCAGATAGACCACCTCAGATGTGAATTAGGATTAGTGCAGTGGTTTGCGTCCAATGTGCTGTGGGACTAGGTACAACATGTGGTCGTATTTGTGAAAACTTTATTTCTGTAGTAGTAGGTACGTTAGACAGTTGCACAAACGATCGCCAAGTATGAGGTTTTATCCGAACGTACTTGCCTTTTTACACCTGTTTTGTAAACGTTCATCACAAAACCTAGCCAGTTATGTGATGAACGTTTGATATGATGATGAATAAAAATGTAAGGAAGCTATTGACAATTATAAAATCCCAACACCAACCTGTGATTACCGAACCGAGAAAGGCCCGAAGAAACACTTCAATGTTTCTACCACTTCCAAAGATATTTTCATGTTGTAAATCCTCCATTCACTTCATATTCAAAGCTGTCAAAGTTTATCGGACTGGGAAAAGCAGCAGAATTTAGGCTGAATATTAAGGTGCACTTATATGACAAATTAATATATTATTAAGTACTATTATTAGATTTATTATCTGATATGATTATAGAAACATATCATAAATAATGAGTTAGATTTTTGTAAATTTGTGTGTAATTGGGCGATCATTTCTGGAACCCGACATCTCGACAGTAAGTGTAAGCCCCATGTAATGAGGTGCGAGCTTATTGTCCTTTAGCCAAGCACAAATCCAAAGACCGAAGTGCTATGAACATTTTCTTAATAGCAAAACCGAATAACTGCTTTACCTGGGAATCTAAACAAAGACTTCAAGCCCAGCAATTATGCTTACGACCACTCGACCAATGAGGCAGTCATACTCCAACAAAGGTCCTAAATATCGATGTTTATCCACTGACGTTGTAAACACACCTTTACAGAATAATTTACATTAACTGAATAAATTGTCCCGTGTGATATCTCACAAAGGGCGAGGCTAGGTGTTTCTAAATGTCAATCAGCGTATATCTTTTGTTTGCACAGAACTATGCGACCACTTACGTATACCGCGAGTAAATCATTTCGACACAATTAATGGTTTATTGTCACAGACTCATTCGATTTAATTGCTCGCAATAATTTTGTTTTGATAATGAATTACAAGAGTAAACTTGTAATTGTGTTGTGGTGGATTTATGTACGAATATGTGTGCCAAGTCGCATTAAGGCGTGTTGATTCGTATAAGGTATGTTGAAGAATCGCAATCGTTGCATTTGTCTAGACTATTATACCTATGTATAGATAAATATATTTCCATTACGTTATAAAAAGCAATAATGTATGTATTTACTTATTTGTTATATTATCCCACACATGCGCACAGGCATCCTCCTACTCTCTCATCCATCACGCTGGTCTAATGCGGGTTGGCAGACTTCAAACTCTTTTGCTGTGTTGTCAAAAGACTCTCAGGCGTTTCTAGATCATCTGGTTTCTAGATCAAACTTCCCTTCATAGTTTAAGCGGGTAAATCTAGATTAACTTAGGTAAGTTAGTTAATTTAAAACACGTAATATTCTATAGGAGACATTATTGTGTATCATGTACTTTGAATATATTATTAAGGCCCTCCTTAGTATTTCGAGTGCAGTTATGTTTCATTCCTCATTATTTCCTGGTATTATTTATATACTATACTAGCTGACCCAGCAAACGTTGTTTTGCCACATTATAGGGGTTGGTGGACAACCCTTATCACTAAGGGGTATGAAAAATAGATGTTGGCCGATTCTCATAGATACCGGATAAGCACAAAAAATTTCATCAAAATCGGTCAAGGCTTTTCGGAGGAGTATGGCAACGAAAACTGTGACACGAGAATTTTATATATATGATTAAAAGCCATAATTCAAAGTAGGTATATTAATCTCTTTTGTACAATATGAGGCTACTTTAACACATTTGAATGCAGCGTCAACCCAGAGTTTAAATCGTACTTAACAGACAAGATGACGTTAATCAGAAGAAAGCCTCATTGCACAACACGTACGGAAACCGTTTGAACAGCACATGTTCGACGAGTGCGCATACCAATCTGTGCACAAAAACGTTCAGATATGCACTGCGCAACCGCAAAGATCACCACTGAGTGGAATAGATTTTAAATGAGAGGGGTAAACTTCTCAATATTAAAGTAAACATATATTTTTTACTAAAATCTAAATCAGGTTAAAAATTTGGCATAAGGAAAGGTAATATTTATTTTGATCATGTTTATTCTGCTGATATATCTTATTATAAACATTCAAAGCTAACTTTGCTTATATAATCGAGCTAAAAAGTTTCTTTTCTTAAGTGCTTATTTGTGAAGTTTTCGTCGGATTTTAGCAACCTTACTCGGCCATCCATCCATCTCTTTGGAGGACGTCTTGTTTTAGATGAAGCTTTATGAAGAGTTATGACCTCTCTGCCTCAGCGACCATCAGTTCCAGGCGCTATGTGCCCTGTCCACTGCTATCCCCTAAGCTATGGCTTCTACGGATTTCTTTAAACATTGCGCTACGATCTTTAGTAGGTAAAATTGCTTGGCACCGGTAGTGAACTATACATAATTCATATAAGGGTATAATACGACCTGTATCGTCATCGCATCAATTCAATGAGGTCAACTGCAAGCAGAGCATCAACTATCCTCAACTAGTTCACTCAACAAGTGTAAACTGAGCTTATGTCCTAGTTTATTATCACATAAATCCTCACTCCATAAATATGTAATTTGAAAGTTGATTGAGTCATTTGTGTAGTTGATTAGTCATAATAATGTGCATTATGTCACCTTTATAATTCATCATTGTTATCGAGATTTTGAATAGTAAAATAGTTGTAGTGTGCATACGCAGTACGTTGACGTTTCGCGTTGGCGCAACACAATACGACCTACCTTGCCAAATAGATGTCGCATTCATTTTTTGTTTATAATGTCAATGGTAATTTTTGCTTCTTTCGAAGCCAAAGCAATCGATATTTTAGGCATTATTTTCAATACTTAAGGCCTGCTTACTAGTTTAACGATATACGCTTGTATGCCTTATATTATTTTAAGATTAAAATACATAACAAAGCATCACGCCTGTCGCCCCCAAAAGGGTAGGCAAATATAATTATTATACTCACATTTATCCATTATGTATTAGAGCCCATATGATATAATTAGAAGGGGAGTCATTACCATACGATATTTTATTAAATGGTTATTTTTATCTACAATCTATACTATATATTGTTATTTTTTTCTACAATCTATATCAGCCCAATTATTGGACCATGGCTATAACCTGCGTATACCGCAGGATTAGAAGTCATTACACTAGTTGCATGACAACTGGCGTTAAGAATATTGTCAACCATCTAAAGACTAAAGTCGGCAAGAGCAACTTAACCTTAATTATCGCTTGAACAGCTTGTTCACCCCCCACATTCCTCGCAACTCTCAACCTAAATCATATAAAATCATAATAGGTGGTATACATAATGTTTTAAATTCACTTCATGTGGCGATGTCTATAGGATTCGAACAATTGTTTTTATTGTCTCACAATCTTCGTGTTGTGGTTTACCAGACTTCTGGGTATCATATGTTTTACCTGATACCAATTTGAATATTATTGAGGCTGAATAAGAATTTGATATGCATTTGTTTAAGTTCACCAACCTGCAAGTCTGCACCGTCCTGGTTTGTGTTTCTAATAGGTACCTGCAAAAGATACTTTATCTGTCTAATCTTCAAATATATTTATGTCAAATAAATCCTTACAAATCAGAGGAAAATTGAAATTACAAAAGGATCTATAAATGACTTTATGTACTGCCCTATTAGGTACCTACGTAAGAATTAAACACGTAGTGATGAGCCTTAGGAGTATATCAAGACTCTGCCTATATACCTTTCGAAGATAAAAGCTTGAGAATGTAAGCGTTTGAAGACGGAGCGTATTATACTTATTTTACTATGGACATGCAATATAAAACTAAAGTTCTATATATTTGCAGTTACATCATAGCATTCGTAATTTCTGTTAGCTCATGGTCTGAGCTTTTCATTATTACATATTTACCATAATCCATTTGAATACTGATGTCACAACTGCTTTAAAAGCAACAAGGAACCTTAGTTCATATATCCTGGTCCATATAACTCGATAGTTGTACCTACCTGTCTAAAAATATTAGACTTAATTTAATTTACATCAGTTGAAATTATATTCCAACCTTTAAATTAATATCGTAACGTACAATTGATCGGTAGATCGGTTTCAACCATTATTTTTACACGATTACTAAAAATGGTGTTATGTTTGCAAATTGTACAGTAGTATTATTAGTGATTTGGGAAATCACTAAATAAGAGACAACAAAAACAGGATTTTCATCTAAACAGGTATACATTTTCTAAAATATCATTATGCAATTTTTGCCAGGCCCTTCAATACTTTAAATTACATAGTTGTAAAATATCAAAAGAACTAATTACGTATCCCATTAACAGTTTTTGTGGTATATACCTAGATCCACATAGGTTTCTGCCTACCATAAGTGACTTGCTGACTTATGTTTGTGTATAAACATTTCGTGTCACCTTGTTTATACAACGGTCTTCAGAACGAATGAACCGATTTTAATGAAACAGCATATCTACTGTGTGTGGCTTGGTACAACTTAATACATAGGATTGTTTTCATTTTAGACTTTACAACGACGCAGTTGAGTATAAATAATATACCTATTAAACCTTTAGCTTATAAGTACCTAGTTTCCCTCAAATATTTGCGAGTAGATGCCCTTTTAGTATATTTGCCGATATATTTTAAATTGACATTTGGTGACACGATTGGCAATAGCTCGATTTGACAATTATTCTGCATTGTGTTGTATTCAATTCGCGCACAAAACATACGTCATTTCTGTGGCCTATAGATAGATGTTCCGGTTCTAGGTGTTCGTGTGTGGCCTATTAAGACAGGATAAGACCATATATCTATCTATCTATATCCTTCTTAAAGAAACTCAAATTTGTGATCTGGGTGTACTTTTGGATTGCAAACTTCACCTTAATTTACATATCGAAAAGATAACAGCCAAAGCTTTCCAAATGTACAATCTAGTTATGAGATCGTCATGCGATTTCAAACGCCCAGTCACTTATCTACATCTGTTTAACTTTTTGGTACGACCACAAGTAGAGTATGCGTGTATGATATGGGATCCTTACTATGCAAAATATGACCAAGCACTAGAAAGAATTCAGCGTAAGTTTTTGAAAACATTGCAGTTTAAATGTCACTTGGAGCATCTGCCATACGAGCAGTCGTTGCAGAAATTTAAATTACTGACACTACACTCAAGGCGTTTGTTACTACAAGCCATGATGCTCCGTGGACTGATACACAACAAATTTGATTGCCCTGAACTTGTCAATAATATATTTTATATCGTGCCCAGAACTGTAATAAGACGAGAGGCACGCGTTTACCCACTCTTTGCTACGACCACTAGTCGTACAAATGCGGGTGAGCGGGCGCCTCTCCACAAATTAGTCAAAATTTATAATCAACATTTTGTTAAAATAGACATATTTGCGTTGTCTCACAATGTTTTTAAAAAAGAATTGGTTATTGCACTCAAAACCATTAATAATTTTGTATAATTTTTAAGTTTAGCCCCACCTTTCATCCATACTGAATGTCAGTAATTTATACTAGTAATATGTGGAAACGTTGTTGATTGTACGTTAACCTACTTAATTGTATACTTAGACGTAAGAAAAATATAATGTACAATTGTTTGTTTTTCCCTAATATAATAAAATAAAAATAAAAATAAAATAAAATAAAATATATTATTATCTGACACATTAGACAGACAAAATCAAACACAGCTCATTCCTATTCAATCGGTAAGTTAAGAACATTCATGGGATGAATTAATAACTAATAAGTTAATCCAAGCAGGCATAATTCACATTTACATAATACGTGCGCGTTCAATTTGGTCCCATTAACAATTTATTAGCCATAAATGATTCGACGTACCGACTGTAAAGGTATAAATAAAACTACTTCAGAATTCAAAGCTTTTATGAAGTAAGTCTGGGACATAATAATTGTCAAAATATGATATTAGTTCAATGTAGTAACTATATTCTTCCAAATATAAAGAAACCTGCATGATGCACGATGTTTTGAAGCTTCAAGTTCTTTTTAGGAGTCGAGTCATAGTTTGAAAGTTGAGACTATATTTCTTTTATCATTTTTAAAACAATCTGGTTTTAATTTTGACGACCCAATTAGTCCAGCGGTAGTTAACACTGCCTTCTGTGCTATGGGTCCCGGTAGGGACAAATGTTTGTGTGATGAGCATTTATGGTTTACGGTTTAAGAATTCTTTATTTCTCAAAGATAATACATATAATCACTTTAACACAATGTCCAGGGATATTTATAATTTTTAATAAAATCCACCTATTAAGCATATTATTTTTTATAAAGGAATTTAAAAATATGTAGCATGCAGCTATTATCAACAATATGTGAAATCTTTTTAATTGCTTTTCGCCTCATCCGCTTAATTTGTGTTGTTATTTGTTTGTTTTCTAAAACTATTCATATTCATCTGGACCCGAAAATGCAACGTGTTCTGAAGATTTTTAAAGTTAAATTGTACACAAAAATCTATATTATCTGATTAATAAATCAGTCGTATTCGTGACCTCTTAATGAAAAGCTTAAAATCTTGAATAAGTTACGCTAGACGAATAGAACCAAGTAGGCATCAAATATTGTAGGTCGCAACAAATGGGCCCATATTTTAATCACCACTACTAAGGCTGTCCTTATTACACGAGAATATTATTTACTATCAAATAAACAATCATTATACTCTACTCTTGCTCGTGACTTTGTCCGGCTAGAACTAATAATTCTACGTGAAGGCAATAGACACGTGACTTCGAGATAAGAGTATTATATTTAGCTTACTTAGGCTTTTGAATTCAATTGCTTGTCTGAGACCAATAAAAATAAACTATTTTATCATATAAAATAATTTATATCATATAAAAATACATATACTTATGTGTGTATGTTCGTACTGCTCACTCACCGAGATGACTATTTGAATTGACATCAACCCAATTATAGTAAAGCCCAATTATATGGCTATATACCACAAATAAGAGGAGATTATATCTCCTCGAGTGATTAGGCTATCGATATTTTCTTTCACTGCTTGAGCGTGTCATAAATACGCACGTAACTTAAAAAAATCAATGGTAAGCCTTGGGATCGAACTCGGATCCTTTTAGACTAACAAAGCTTTTTACAAACTATTTAAGCGACAGGTATTAATAATTGTTATTTATTTTTATTTCAAGTAATTTTGACAAACAAACATTAAATCTTACGCATTTACGATATTAACAGGATTAATAGGATAGCAGTAAATAATGCATAACACAATCAAATTAATTGTCTAGTCCCCACAAGTTCACAGTCTCGAAGGGCACATTTAAATTTCAAATTTGCATTCTCAGACTAGGCTGTCGATTTAAATGTTAGCCTATGACGTCACCAGTGATGTAATTTGATTCACGACCATTGTATCTGAACTGACAGATCGTGTTTATATAAAGTCTATATATATATAACACATGCTTGTTAGCCATGTTTCTTTTGTTTGTATAATCTTGAGCTTAGACATTTTTTTTGGGTCACAATTTAGGTCTTATTTTTTTGGTATATCGGTTAAATGTTTTGTGGCCCTGCCATTATACTTATGTGGCAAGCAATTTGCTTTGCCAAAATTTATAATATTTAGGAATATTTATTGAATTTGAATATAATATATGTATAATACAAATAAATAAATGTAACTACTCACGTTTTTCACCATAGGCATAAGCAATATAGACCTTCAAAAAAGGTTACCTTTTTTTAAATATATGTAATATTTTTTATTAATTTCATTGAGGTATTGACATCCAGATGTTTTGAATTATTTACGCCAACGACTAGATCATTCTTGACCATGGATGCTATAAAGCATACCTAAATTAGTAAAAGTAAGTAGTATTATTTTAGTGTATAAGATAGAGAAATAATACTACTTTTACTTTATTCGAGTAAAATATGATAGACGAACATCAGGCATATTCGTATGTGTGGGCTACATAATAATGTAGATCCTTATTTGTAATTCCTATTTTAAAATAAGTTATTATTTTTGTAATCAATTGATAATTGAAATACTGTTAGTGACATGACATTTCTAACAGTTTCTCACCATAAGATTTCGAAAGACGTCAGCAAATATTATAGATGTGATCATCTTTATCAAAAAACAATAAATTACCAGCTGTAAAAACAACGTTAATATGATCAAACCAATCACAGATGAGTTTTAATATCGATGACAAACGGTGTCATTGACCCCAGATAATAACACGTCTGATCTTTATACAAACGTTCCAAATTCGGAAATCGGTAGGTACTGGAGCAACCATAGACTTATAAAGAGTTTGTTTGCATTTGTGCTCACGTTCTCAGGACATTTTGAAAGCATAGACAAGTATTTAGGTAGGGCGTTCGATGTATTTGGCATAATAATAGTAGGTATTGATAAATTGGTTTTGATTTTATCTGTGGAGTTCATCAGGCTTTAGATACAATGTGTGAGAGGTGTTTGAGGAGGCATTGTTACGCTAATAAGTATCTACTCAGAGTGTATAAATCATACTTCGATTATTGTTTGATGACACATAGAGCAGCAACTCCTAGTCCTAGCGAACTAACAGCTTATTATTCAAATTTGTGTATAACGTTTTACATTTTATAATACCCGCCTTGTGCTACTACGCTAAAAATGTTTTTTTTTGTTGAAAATAAAAGAACATGTATTTTTATTCACTTTTATTTCGGTTATTTTAATAATTTTCGCATTATTGCGAACCGCTTTTGAAATGAAATGGGTTTTGGGCACCTTGGTTTCAAAATCTATATCGGACATAGGTAGAAACCATATTTATGTTACATAATAATATATTCGGACATTGTTAGACAGCATCATCTAATTTCAAGCTAAGGAACGAGACGTGTATTACGGATAGGAACTAGATGGTTGATAAGTGTATCAATCATCAACATAGTTCTGAACTATACAATTTTTTTTTGCAAATACATAAATATTATACATATGTAGAAATATCCATGATTCAGGTCAAATGTCCATTCTCATCACACAAACATGTGCCCCTACCGGGATTCTAACCCAGAACCCTTACGCAACCTTTAACACCGTCGCGCTAATTGGGTCGTCAAATACATACACCTAGATTAGTGAGATGCCTTAAACGAGTAGATGACTTTAACGATACCTAGCTTGAAAAATCGAAATCGAATCGAATACTAAAATGTCAAATTCATATATATCAATATCGGATCGGTATACCAGTCCCACGAGTTCGTAGTACGTTGCTGTTGAAACGGATCTCACACGGAGTTCAACTTGACATATAACAAATCGCCCAACTATTGCAAATACCAATTATTGCCACAGACAATTAATAAAGTTTTATTGCTATTACATACTTCTATCTATGCTTAAGGCTGAGGCACTAACGAAATGCGCTGAGTTAAACTTTTATTTTGCATTTAGAAACTTTTTTAAATACTCAAGTGTTGACTAATATTAACAATATTGAAGACGTCCATCTTAATATTCAAGCATAAAATGGTAAAAATACTAAAGTCAAGAAATTATTGCCACGAACATACATTGAACAGCTTCGCACTAAAATCTTTACTTAAAAGCAGTCATGTCAGCTGTGTAGCGTCAAATTAATAAATATTTTTTTGTCTTGTGTTACAAATACAAGTGCTTGAATGTTACATAGTTACATACTCATCATCATCAACCCATTATTGTCCTCGGGTCTCCTCTCATTTAAGAAGGATTAGGCTATAGTCCACCACACTAGCTTATTGCGGATTGGTAGACTTCACATGCCATCGAGAAAATCTCTCAAGCATGCAGGTTTCCTCACGATGTTTTCCTTCACTGTTTGAGCATGAGATAAATACGCACATAACTTCCGAAAAGTCAGTGGTGCGTGCCCGGGTTTTGAACTCGAGACCTACCGCGAGGCTACTACAGCTTATTACTTACAAACATACTCGTAATATATTAAATTGTGACTGTCACAAGTGTCTTGATGATTTGTTAATCGACTACTTCGTCGCAGTACGACTGCGACTGCGACTATTTTCCTGGGGAGATGTTATTGGGTTTATATATGAAACTTTCTATGAAAAGTAGCATCCCGGAGTTTAGATTCGTGTCCGCTTGATGGCAATAGGCTCGCCTCTATTACATGGGACCTAAAACATAACCGCCACAGGTGGGTGTATTAGTACACGTCTGTCCAACCCTTCGGAAATGACAGGCGTGTTTATAGGTCTGGTTAATATAGGTTTATTAAAAAAACCTAGTACTTACAATACTTTTAATATAGCGGGACTACATCCCCTTAACTTCAATGGATTAAAATCACGATAATATGTGACACTATATTAAATTCAATATTATCAATTTATTACTATGGTAAATGTCAGATTCAGTAAATCCTGTTTAAAATATTATTATTTCATAGAGTGGAAGAGAGAGGGACTGAATGCGAACTCCTGGGTTCGATGCACAGGTCCATCAATATAGAATCGGATTGTCTTGTGAAAATTGTCTATAGTACTTTGAAATTTGTATGTGAGCTCGGTTAATGGCCATTGACTCGCCTTTTATAAATATATAACATAAAAATGTAGAAGTAATTTCATCAATTCTTGTCTACCTTTCTAGCACTACAAACTTTATCAGCACTTGTCTACCTCTCTTGGTCTTTAACAAGCGCAATAGTATGTTATTATTCGCCTATTTTCGCGAATCGCGCTAATGTCTCGTATAGCCTCGACCTTAAAGATGGTTTTAGCATCCATTCTACTTGTTCTCCATTGAATCTTTACCGTTATTATAATATGCGAACACACGAATGATTCAAAGTGCTTGTAAATCCCACCTACGACGCGCAAATCGCAAAAGCCCAGCTTACCCCACAAATAGGTAGCCTGAGCATCTATCCGTAAAAGAACTTAATATTTATGAACATGATATACTGCATCCTGTTGGGTATACGACCTGCTTTAAGTAACCTATTCGTCAATGAATTTTAATGGCCAATACCTCAACAAAATGTTGTCTTCAGCATTTGTAGTATAGAGTTCTGAACATAAAATATAAAATAAAAGTTTTTTTTTATTGTTTCTGTTTGAGTATTAGTAGTTCGTAAGTATACATTACTAAGTGTAACCTCATCAGCCCTTTTTGAGCACACAATAATATATGAAGTCTAGTCGATTAATAGAGTATAAAATATACCTATCCAGAAAAAAAAATATGCTCGTTAATTTGACTACATGTAACACAGGTACAACAGGTAATCTGCTATAGAGATAGATAAATTATTGTCCTTTCCCTTAGTGTTCTAATATAGTGCAACTACAAATATTCAGAAGCTCGTAAAGGCTACCGTTGCCATTCCATTCGACTCAAATAACATAACATACTATCACGCCTGTCGTCCCTTAAGGGTTAGGCAGAGGTGTAGGTCTACTAATATACACCCTCACTTCGCCGCTATGTGTTAGTTGATAGGTCCCATGTAAGAGGGAGCGAGCAAAATAATACTCAAAATACAAACAAAATAGGAGCCCTGCAAAGGACCTAGCTCAAACATTAATTATGCAAATTGTATAATACGCACTTTATCAACGTAGTGTTTAATCTAAATTTGTAATCACAATCGGAGCCGCGGGCGCTAACGTATACAGCTCATTGCAAGTGTCTATGTGCCGTTCACTCAATAAATCAGGAGAGTAAATCAATAGGTATAATCAATAATAATAATTAAATATGTAAAAATATCCTACAGCCCTTAAATAACTTGCAGGGGCGTGAGAAAAATTCCTTACTTACCTTAAGAAGTTGCCTCAAGAAATAAAGGAGCTGCCCGACTGGTGGTACTTCCAGCTTACAAAAGACAGCAGTGAAACTACAATAGTTGTATTTCCGCGAGTGAGTAAGGTTGCCAGAGCATTTCCATTTACCGTCAATTAGTAACTGCCCTATTCTAAAATGGTTTCTACAGGTGACATTGTTGGTATTGCAAATGTCTATAGGCAACGGGAACCGCTTACCATCAGGTGGTCCGTAAGCTTGTTTGCCACGTAAATGATAGAAAAAGAGGACTTTCACAGCTTCAAATTTCCAGCTTCCTTATTATTACGCACTGGGCGCGAGTCCTCTCTTATTTGGGAGGGATTAAAGTATTAGATTCACCATCCTTTCCTAGTGTGGTTTCCCAGACTTTACACGCCATCAAGAAAATCTCTCAGGCATGCTTCACTACTCACGGTCGGGTAAAACCCTGCAGCAACTACAGACACAAAATACATGTATATCTCACAGTAATATAAGTTAAAAACATAATATTTGTGTCTATTTACGTAAAGTCTGTGTCGTTTCCGCGACAAAGTTTAAGATAAGCCGAAAATGTATGCGCTAAGGGGTGTGGAGTGGGTTCGGCCGGCCACTTAAATATCGTGAGCCTATTTCACACTTTAGACGGACACGCATTTGAAATGCATGAACATTGAGGCGAGTCCAGACTGTGTTACTATGTAAATCCATAGACAAGATAATTAAATAATACAAAAAAATCTTTAATGGAAACTTCTGGACATTATGTATGTGAAGGTTTTAGAAATGTATTTTCTAACAGTTGATGCATGCTAAAAAAAGAATAACCAAAGAGATTGTTATTTGGAACATCTAATGCTTATTATGACGACCCAATTAGTGCAGCGGTAGTTAACACTGCTTTCTGTGCTATGGGTCCCGGGTTCGAATCCCGGTAGGGACAAATGTTTGTGTGATGAGCATAAACATTTGTATCCGAGTCATGGATGTATCTATGTATAATATGGATGTATTTACAAAAAAAAAATTATGTATGTAGTATATCAATCAACTAGTATCCGTAACACAAGCCTCGATGCTTACCTCGGAACTAGATGGCGCTGTGTCATAATGTCCAGAAATATTTATTTTTATTGATAATTACTTTTTCTAATTCAGGTTTGCCAAAACAAGGACTATATATCCTATTGGAGTTCTTTAACTGGTCTAGTCTTCACTGTAAGCGTGATGCAGGAGAAATTTGCGTACATATTAACACATCCATCGTGCCGAGGCACGTGTAGGCACAAAGATGTAGACGACAGAAACAGACAGAAACATTACAAAATACTAGCCGTGGTTATTATTGTAATAGTAGTAATATGGTTCTTCTTCCTACTTCCTTTCGTTAGCTGTCGACACGGTAAGATGTTATATTTTTTTAACTTATGCTTGTTTTCCATCACAATATACTCAGTAAACTCATAAGTTATATTATGGTAGGTTCTTGCCTATCTGCAACTACAGGTTTTTCTAGTGCAGAGATCAGTCTGTCAAACATTATACACATAATTTTTAAGGATTTTGATTTTTAATGATGATTGAATATGAACATGATAATATGATGTTTGAATTTAAACATTAAAATGTCATGATAGTCTGTACTCACCATTAATAGTTTATCGATACAGCATCGCAAAAGCCTAAAATCTGCGAACACTTGCATTGCTGCACGATTTCGTGCTTACTTTCCCTATGCACTCAATTTTGAACTTAAATAATTTTCTATAAGGTACTTTGTACTTATGGTAGTTACGTCGTTGTATTCTTTGGTTACAAGTCACGAATAACCCTAATGAGTAAATAGGAAGTGTGATCGTTTTACGATCGTCATACAGAAACTTCGAAACCGGACTTTTATTAGCCTGAGCTTACTATGAACATCTCATATATATAATATACCCAAGAATTTTAAATCAAATAAATGAATACTCATTTTGTACTAGATAGCTTATATTTTTCCTCCTTAATTCTCCCGGTTTTTTAATCTGAGTTCCCATTTTCCCACCAATTAAAAATTGCTTTCTTTTTTTTATAATAGTGACGCGTTACATGACTCCTGAGGACTAGACATAAAGGACTAAGAACCTAGATATAAAGTTGGCACATGGACTCATAAAATGCAATAACTATACTTAAATCTACGTACTAAATCATTTTTCGATTACTATAATGCGATATATGGATATAAGCTATTGGCTCTATCGTTAACGCGGCTTTCGAAAAAAAACCTTCTGATATAACGCTTCGATCTATTTAAATCTCCATGTTATTTCTCTATTTAAATAAAAAGAAAGAAGGTTTGATAATTTACATTTTAAAATCGAAGCAAATATTCTGTATTCATATCTAAAGACATAAGTTTGAATATTTATTCGAAATCAACAACATAAAAGTGATATCAAATGGAAACTCGACCTCACAGCTAGTAGCCGCAAGTTAATCATAATCATAACAAATTGAATGCGGCACTCGCAAAAACGTATTATAAGCTCCTTGATTGGAGCTTAATCGTCAGGCGACATTACTCCGCTGTGACGTCACCCACGGACCAGACTCACAGGTGCCGATACCATACTCTCATTTACATTCTTATCACTTTCTATCAAATAACTAAGACCATACTGTAAACGGTACAAAACAAAGTTCAAATTTAAACGTACAATACGCCATGTGAGACTCTTTAGATTTGAAAGTCTAGCGTATTGGCGAAACACTTGGACAGTTTGGTTTAGATTAATGATCGTATGATATGGTTATTGACGAATGCCAAATAACATCAAAAGTAACAATGGTATAATGATTCACCGTGTATGAAACACGTGCGCACGCCCACTATTGAGCAAAACTATGTTGTTGAACGGTAAAAAAGTCAATGAGAAATCAATTATGTGATCGATTATATTCATGAGTTTCTAGCATTACCAGACTGACGTATGAGGTTACTACTGTATCTGTTTGCAACGGGACTGCTACGATACCGCTGCTGATCTCCATTTGCGACCACAGGGTATATGCATACGGCGACTTTTTGCCGCAACAAAGTCGTGCATGAGAAAGCGTGAATCGCAGCATATGGTCAATTGATAAAGTGGCTGGACAAATCAATGATAATGCAACCTTAGCAAAATCTCAAAACGTTTTGAATTAATGGAAGATTTTAAAGCAACATTCCATTACCTATATGTATGATTTTAAAACAAATATTTTGAAGTCTACACTGCATTTTTGAAAGTAAAGAATACAACAGTACCTATGTTATACATTTCTTGTAATATTTTTAACGTAGAAGATGTACAACATTTGAATCCTTCGATTATAAATTATTGGTTGACACTCAAGCAGACACAGCCTCTTCCAAACCAACAGTGAAAGGATGTCGCCTGCACCTATGATCATGGTTTACACATTTCCTACTAATTCTACCTCTTTAAGATTTGAACTAACAACACTTGCCAACATATATCGTATTGCTAGTTCAATTAATGTTGGCACATTAGCATTATTTACTGCCTCTAACGATTACGCCTAAAGGGCAAATGCCGTGTTAGCAACTAAATGGATGTTGTTAACTAATTCTAGGCACTCAATTATCAAGCAATCTTTCTTCGGTGTAAGAAAGTAGCTTTGGTAAATGATGAAAATTGCTGGTTTATGTAAAACAATAATATTGGTATTACGTATGATATTATGTTGTAACGTGATTATATATACGTATCTAATACATAGATTTAGTATGTTCTCATGAAAACATAGATTTCAAAACTTTAGGTAGATATAAAAACAAAAATCTGAAAAAATAATAATAAGTAGACTTAGGAGAAGTATAAAATATGTATCACAAACGTGAGTAGAATAATTATGGGAAGTTTGTGAAACGGATAAGAATTAATTGTATGACATGAAATTATCCATAAAATAGAACAGCAAAATATAGACAGACTATAAATCTATATAAATAAAAATGAGTGTTGCTAAGCGCATAACTCAAGAATGCCTCGACTAATACGGATTTTTTTTGTATGTTAAAAAAATACTATTAACTTTTGACAGAACGAAGTCTGTTCGGGCAGCTAGTACAAAATAAGAAGGATAAGAAATGTAGAAGAAGAGTTTACTATTCATATGCTTAATCATATGAATGTGTTCATATTGTATTATCTTTACATATCGCAAAGATAATTTATTCAATTAAGTCTCAAAATAGACTTTCAAAAGAAATCACATAGCATGAGATCAAAAATATATAAACAAAACCACAATATGAAAATTGCAACCATTGCAACCGTATTTTAGACTTCCAAATACTGCAAACTGAATTCGGAAAGAAAGAAAGGAAATCTGATTTAATCCATTGCTACAATGAAGCAAAATAAACAGATTTGAGGCCCTGAAACACCTGAGAACCTACTAATACTGTCTGAAGTCACTGCAATAGACTAAATAATAAACCAATAAATTACTTCATAGCGATAACAGCGCCACGTGGCAAAAACAATAAACGCTGAAACCTATTTCCAATGTTTTAAGATGATGTTCTAAACAAAAACGTACGCAAAGAGGCCATATATTTGTATGTATAAGAAATCTTTATTGCTAGCTTATTATAACTAGACTCTTCCACAAAAAGCTTTAGCATTTAATACATGAAAAATAAAACTATTTTGCTAATGTTAATATTATTAGTACTGTGCAGTGTTCGCACCAAATTGTTCGTCTTTCATGTAAAATCTAGATATAGCTTTTGTAATTTCAATTTCAAATTCAAGTCAAGCTGATAGTCTTCAGTCATAATATACGACCTATATAGCAAAGTGGGCTATTCACAGGTATATGAATGAATTTCCCAGACGTCCTTCACAGTTGGAAGGTGGCAATGAAGAATTGGCACAATGGCAAACATATTTTCGGTGTCAAAAGCTTTGACAGAAACAAACTAAGAGAATGTACGGTGGCGATGGATTTACGGAAAACTTGTTGTTCCTCAGTTAACAGGTGATGTTGCGAGAGATTCTCTTAATATTACAACGTAACTATATTCTGACTAATAGTTTTCTCTTCCATTTATCTTTGACGATCGAGTTTGCTCGTTACAATTAGTAGTAGCTACCAACTATTGCTCTTTTTACAGTATCTATTATTTTAATGTAAAAAATATCCTAATAACTTAAAAAGGAAAAAATTGAGGAAAAACAATCTCTACTGAATATTTTTATAACACTTGTGCTAATCATATAGGAACTTAATGAATATAAGACTAACTCTCAATTTTGAAATTTATTTCAAAATTTTATATAATCTATTTACAACCTATTTACAGACTCAATAGAAAATATTTGTCCGCTCAAAATTTATCTGAAAAAAACTTTAGCATCAATAACTGGTCCAAGGCGATGTTCCTGTCGATTTTTTTTATGGTGATATGGCGGCAAACGATCAGGCGGCTCACCTGATGGTATGTGATGATCGCCGCCCATGGACATTTGCAACACCAGAGGCTTGCAAATGTGTTGCCAAACCCAATAGAAACCGTTCAGGTTTCTTAAAATAGGGAGTTACTGAACTGACATCAAACGGAATTCCCATGCTGTCAGAATAGTCACTCCCCCAATGAGCTCTGTTTTCCGTTGTATTTGTCGACGTCATTATCTAAACCCTCTAAATGTAAAAAGTCTATTACTAAATGGCTTTCAAATAGTTCTTCCATCTGTAGTATTCACGAACAATAATTTCTACCTTCACCAGTGTGTGCCCTGTTGTGAAGAATAGCTAATTATTGTTATTTGCTTTACTTTCAAGTTAACCAAATATTTTTCCAAGTTTTTGATAAAGTATGCATCTGTAACCAAAATCTATACCTAGATAAACTACTGTCTAGGTAATTTTTGTTATGGGCAGTTCCATGAGTCAAATTTAGCTAAATTTCCCTCAACCAGCGATGTTAGCGACAAAAGTTTTTTCAACCTAGAATCTTCGTTAACAAGACCATAACTTTTTAGTATATTAACCCTATAGGTACTAGCAGAGATATGAGCATTATAACTCGTTCCGTCAGGAGTCCGAGAGATCGGAACGCTCAAATACTCACGCGCATGTGTACGTACTTACCCATAGTCTCGTAATTTTACCCGGCGGCCACATTTTCCTTTAGTACCCACTACTAATTGGCGACTCGTGTCTGAGAGCAAAGGACTTTATGCCGGATGTGTTTAGAGTTGATAATGATAATAATCATAATTGTAATATTTCATCCTCTTTTAGTGTTATCGTTTTAAAAAGTTTCAGGGTATCTACTGTCTCTTGGGTCTCAAAACCTACTAATCTTAAACAGGTGGACATAGATAAAGTCTAAAATTAAACATGCATTTTCTATAGTTATCGACGCAATTATTTTAAATGTATATTTCATTGCATTTATCTTAAAGTGTGGTGACTTTCAGACATTTATGTTAAGCTTAACAAGGTTATAATACGTCCTAACATAATAGTGGAAATAGTAGTATTATTTAAGTGAGATCATCTAATATTTTTAATGTTTGACTTGTACTGTACCTATACTGGGTTTTAAGCATCATGCAGAAAAATATAATAGGTATAGATTTTTGTTATTGTATTTTATTTTAAAATCATCATTTTTCTTTCTACCGTATGATCGATCCCGGCTGTGGCCATGATCCGCTTTCCAACTCAGTATCATCCACTTTGTTTAGTCATTAATAACTTCAATGGTATTCTATTCGTATCCATGTCACTCTTCATACCATTTATCTATTTAGATTCACAACAAGATTACAATGCTACTACAGTTTCACAATAAATGATAGATCTGAATCAGTTTACACTTAAGAAATATATTTAGAATGTTTGATGACCTAACAAAACAAACACATTATTTTTTTGTTATTGTTCTTATATTTTGTATTTTCTGACACTAATATAATCTAAGAATTAAAACTATTTATATTACAAAAGATATCTAGAAAGAGAAAGGTTTCTTAATAATCATGAATCGTGGCAGTAACACACTATGTAAATATGATATAGTTTACCTTAGCTGTTGTGATCGATACTTCTAAAATTTTGGGATTCATTAAAATCGGTTCTTTGTTCGTCTCGCAAAAACAACATGGAACGTTTTTTATACATAAAAATAAAATATCATTAAGTATACAAATTTCGAGCCGCTTGAGACTGATGTCAAAAATACCATTAAAAACAATTATCATAAAATATATCACCTCTTTCGCTTTATCCACTCTCAGTAGTTTACTTTGCATCTCGAAGCCTGCAAGAAATGCAAGTCAAAACTTAACCGACAACTGGGCAGGTACAACTGGGTACCGACATGTAATTTGTCAGGCAATTTAAATAATATGCATGATTATATATCTATTAAAGGCATAAGACGTGTTGATATTGAGCTAATGAGACGAACTCCGTAATGGACGCGTACTTGTCCGATATCTTTGACTTAATTAAATACTTTCGGGGTGAGCGAAAGTTTCGACGAGGAAAGGTCAGGATTTAAACTGACACTTTTTTTCGAACTGAGAAAGTCGTTGTTTGAGTTGTTGGTATTGCTTAATTGCAACTTTAAACAGAGTAATAGTGTTTATGAATTAATTTATTTCCAGTATTGGAACAAATGTGTACGAATTAATAGAGTATATTATAATTGTAAATATTAGTTTATATTTCTCTTTAATCTTTCAGATCATCGGAATATTTAAGTACCTATATCAGCTTTCCACTGCTGGACATAGACCTCTCCCAAACTACTCTCCCATACCCACTCAGTCCTCCGCCTTCCTCGTCCAGTCTATCTATATCAGCTTTATGTATATTAAAATTGATAGATAATATTTCTCAATTTAATTTACTTTCTTCTTTTTCTTTCTTGATTAGAAATACTGGTGCAAAATTGATGACTTTTTTACTGGTGCAATGGATTCACTTTCATAGAAGTTGGTAAACAAGAGAATCGGCCAAAACACTCACACTAGAAAACTTCAGAAAGGGATATGTTCAGTCCTGCTAAAGAAAATAGCCTATACAAATACCCTGCTCTATCTATAAGGCATCGAATTTTTAATGATAATCCTAAATTTATAATGACTTGGCTCGTTGACAGTGAATTTGGCAGCTCTATGTATAAACTGTTGTTTTTTAAAAACGTTTCTAACGCTTTTATTGTGAATTTGTTTCAGAAATGTTGAACTTTCATGTTCTAGGTTATGCAATAAAAACTTTAAAGCTAAAACATATAAAAAATGTTTCCCACGTCTGGCATTACAAGCGAAACTCCGTCGAAGCCGATACGTGTTTATGTCGGCTCGTAATTGACTTGTCGTGTCAAATTACCGTTTATTAGTTGTGTTACGATATCGCCACCGTGGCTTATTATTTTGTCCGACACTGTATTTATTTGCATCTGGTTGTCACTACACAGGGACCCGATTCTTGATTCCTTGATATTACTACGATGTGATATAATTATATCGCTTCTTGTATCTTTTATTATAACATCGATCCCAATGTCTGCCTAGACCTTCTCGGTGTATTTCGTGTTATATATTTTTTATCGATAGATATCTATAGAGAGTTAATGGTATTATAAAACAGTCAATAGATATTTTGGCAGTTCTCGTGATATTTATCTAATATGAAAAAAGTCTAGATCTCTAGAATCGGGCCCTTATTACGTGCATAATATGTCACATAACGATTGAAGGATTTAATAGCTATATATGTAGGTTTATACTTTATTTGTCTTCAAATATAAATGTCAGTGGTGACTTTAGTGGAAGATATTGTATATATGGCAACATTGTATTAATTGCTTGGTTATTAAAACAAATTGTATTTAAACTATGTCGTATAACTATGTACTTATTTCCAGATATTCGTATTGTACCGATACTGATGTACACTTGTACATCAAAAGTGGACTTCATTATATTTATCAGTCCACATCAATTATCTAAATGGCTGTTTTCTTTTTCCAGAAGGAGCCTGTGACAGGACAGCGAGGAATAGAGATCTTTTTAGGTCGTCCGTCCATCTAGCCGGGGGCGTCCTTCAATACGTTTGCCGAGGGTACTGCTTATTTCTAATGAAATCTCTTCCAGCAAATTCTATCACTATATATTATGTCTATCATATATTATATGTTATGAAAGTTTACAGAAATTCCTGGCAGTCGTATTAATTTATGTTCACATAACAGGAGCGCCAAACGAGTAAACCGTGTTTTTTTAAGCCTATTTGTTTGAATTGTAGTTATACAGTCAACGTTTAATATAGGTATAATTTTTTTTTTCATTTCTGTTACATATACTTTTAAATACATAACTATACTTTTGAATAACTAATATAATAATATGAATAATAGTATGATTCCAGAAAATAGATCTTATGAAGAATTATAAAGATGCAGAATTTACGAAATGTCAGTTGGTGTATTGACTGCGAATTACAATTCGTGAGTTTATGGCAAGCAGAACAAGGAGACAAGATTGGAGCTTAAAAAAAATCTAGTCAACGCAATATACAAGCAATTTGAGCTATCCTTAAGTGTACCTTCTGAAATAAAAAAATATGTACCTTTAAAGCAACAGTAAAGGGCCCGAAATGTCTGGATTATTTATAATCAAATCAATATCATCATAAATCAATCATCAATAAATATACCTACCGCAAGAAAATAATGACAATACTTCTAAAATGCTGTAAAGAATCCAAAACTTAAGGAATATGAGAACATGGATATACCGCGATAATATCCTAAAATTAATTTCCAATGTCTATTTTCGCGTAAGTTGCAGATCAATAAATGATAAGAATAAAAAGTGCTTGCACGAATATAGACCCGCTTCCCAGAATGCTATTTTTGCCGACAAAAATAGAAATCTTATGTCACCCGACCGTAACAAAATGGACAACGGATTTGACCTACGCGAACATAACTGAAAGAAGAAAAAAACTACAGACTTGACGCATGCGCAATCACGGGGTTTTCGTAATCTAATCCGTTTAGACCACAATGTACTGAAACTAATCGCCAATTCGACTGATAAAGATGTCGTTTGTATTGAATTGACAGCAGAACTAATGTATGACACTGTTGTCTCCGTATCAATGTAAGTCCGGGAGTAACAATCTCTTTAATTGGATGATGTTATGCGGCAATTAGAAATTTAAACTAAATTTTAATGGTTATTCAAAAAGTTTACTCGAAACTTTGTGCTAAAGGCGTACATCCATGTAATCTTTAAATACGTTAAAAGATTACATGGATGATAAAACTGCTTGGAATTGAATAGTTCTAATGAACCAGGCTATCGGAACACCTTTTGTTAATTGATTTATATAATCTGGACATTATTATTATTATTAGTTTACACATTATTATTATTTGACATTGGTTTTTTTATATTGATATTATTATTTTTGACATGATTTTTTGTATTTCGACATTATTATTTTTTGTATCCTGACATTATTATTATTATTTTTGACATTATTTTTGATTATGTTCTGACATTATTTTTTGTATTATATTTACTTAATTATGCTAAAAAAACACAATGTGAATGTGAGCACTATGTAGGTAGACACACATACGCTTACTAGATTTTAATGTCTGGCGGCTTTGAGATTTTGAGTTGGCCTACGCAAATGTCCCACTGATCTTGCACTGTCGTGCGTCGGGTCGTGGAGCTCCCTCAATAATGGTTGAGCTACACGATGGCTGATGTATGCGTGCTGTCAGTATGGACAGGTCAACTCAAAGCTGCACTGGTGCTTTCTTCAAAAGGCCATCTCAGACTGACCTACATCGTCAGGCTCACATATTGTAAACAAAGATGTTTGGACTTCAAAAGAGACCATGATTCTCTGAGTTTGTTTCGGCATTTCTTCTCAGAGGTCGTCAGTTAGGAAATACCGATGCCATTTAGTTCCTAAAATATATCTTATACATACATGACTTGTAAAAGTGTCTTGAAAAGATCTATTTACAGAAATAAATATCATTTATTATTTATCATTATTGCTTCATCGATAAGCATACTAATAATAATTCGTTTAACATTTAACATTATATGATCCATGCATTTTCGATGCGTTACTTATTTAATAAAGACACTGTTTTTGGAAAAAACAGGTTTCATGGCCCTGTGTCATAATGTCCAAATATATTTATTTTTTATTCTGCTAGGTTTAGGGTAACTTTGTTATGTTTACTCAATACTTTAACACTGAGTGATAATACAAAAAAAACTCGACGTATTATTTAAATTTAGATGGTGCTTTTATTTCAGTAAGACTTTTTGTATAAGTAATAGTCCACTACACAAATATAATAAAGAAATAATATGAATATGTTACGTAAAAATACTAGATACTAATTCCGCGTACTGGCTCAATACTGCATAATGGTTACAGCCGAGTTGTCGTACCTGATTTCGGTGGGGTTTCCCTACAACTGATGCTAATCTACTTACGTACTTCGTAATCAATATTTTTTTGGTTTCCGATAGATGTTGTCAAAAATAGTTCATTGAATCGTAGTTCCACGATTCAATGAACTGATTTTCACACTACGTTTTTGCATTTCGTAGGTAGTAGTCTATTTTTAGACATAGATTTATTTTCGGTGATTGGAATTTGGTACGGCACCGTCCCGGTCTGATGAAATGGAAGTTTTTTTTTAAAGATCCGTATTTAAGAATGTATTTTTGTTGGTATTTTTTATCGGTTCATCGGTTACATCATGTGTAAGTATATATTTGGAACCGTTTAGGCATAGTTTAAGTTTATTTTCTCATTGTCTAGATATTTATTTAGTACACGCTTTATGTCAATATTTGCGGTTAAAAAATTACAATAGTTTATAAATAGCTACAGTTTCATCACGTCAGTTTCAACAAACAAAGATTAATCAAATTTATTACTAGTAACTATGACGGTTATAGATTAATTTACGCTGTTTTTAACCGCAAGAGTTCATTCATAAATAGCTCTTTAACACTGACTCATATTCGAACAGATATTACCGTACAAGGTCATTAATGGGTGGATGGGATGAGATGAGACATAGCTGAGGAATGAACGCTTAAGGAAATGGGCTTTTAATATCGCGAACATTATACCCGTTTTAAAACACATAAAGGAACATTAGCTGTTAAATGAGAATGTGGGCCGATGTGTTCGTGATGACTTCTGAATTTGAGTAATAAAAAAGGTAAAAGTTGCACACCTTTTATTAAGAGTATACTTAAGTTTTTATCGGTGAAGAATTTTGGTATAATGTAATGTTTTAAAGACGTATTTTCCGTAGCAAGTGAATGATAAAACATACTTGATTTACTAATCTATATAAAATATTATAATATGAAAATGAATGTTGCTAAGCGAGAATGGCTTGAACAATTCGGCAATTTTTTTTGTATGTTCCTTAAGGTCCAAGGAAGGTTTTAATACTAAAAAAAAAAAAACTTTTGACAGAACAAAGTCAGTCATCAGAAAATATCAAAAAAGACCATTTCATACCATTATCGAAGCCTATGCACTTGCATACCATTTTCTTTGTTCTTTCGTATTTTCTTAGCGTATGTATGGCTTGTTCAAGTATAGTGACTACAGGCGAATGTGACAAGACATTATATTTGATGTATGAAAAGTGTAGTATGCATGGATCGTAGCACGTAGCATTCTATAGTTTCGGTCTACCACCATGAGAGAAAGATTTGAGTGTGTGTATTAATAACTAAAACGTAATATAACACTAGAACAAATAAACACAGAATAAAATAAGTTGCGAAAATAATAAATGGAAGCTTTTATGTCTTACCACATCGGCGAGTTAACACGTTTTACAAATTACTATATTTTCTATCTAGGTATCGTCAATAGGCACTAAAACAAAGTGAGCTTGTGAGCTGTTCAAACTAAGGAGACTGCAGTATCCGATGTCTTTGTTTGAGGGATCGAATGTTAGACGGGTTTAGAAAGGAGGATTATATGTCTAGGAGTAATTACCCTTGGACACCAGATGGATTTAAATGCTTAATAATGGTAATAGTGTTCATTCTATATGACGAGTATTTAGATTTCAGTAATGGTGCCCAACAAATGTTTACAATTGAAGAATATGAAAAAATAGCGATGAATGGAGCGCCCACAACACTGAAATAGTTTTAGAACTTGGTATTTTTATGAACTCATTACTTTTCTTTGTTAATTTTCTACATAATTATTACGGAAAATAAGGGTTAATTTGTACCTTAATATATTTGTAACATTCAACACCGTCATTATATCAACCTTTAGTCGTCCACAACTGGAGGTCTCCCCAAGAAATCGCCACGACGACATGTCGATGGTCATGCGCCGCCCGTTTCCAGCGAATTCCAGCGACCTTTACCAGGACGTCAATCTGTAACATTATACTCACATTATTTATATTTATTTACAAAAACTAATTGCAAATGGAAAAAATACATCCATTTTTAAAATTTCATTCTTCTTATAATACATATTATGTATGAAACGTGTCTGAAAGCAAAATTTTAAACCTTTTGTTTGTTTTGTTCAATTACGTTTGGTGTTTGTACGTTAAAATATGTTAACAAGTAGGTAACTCGAAAAATTCCAAATTGAAAGATACTTTAAGATAGAAGTTGCTTAATAAACAGAAATGTGGGTGCTGACCGACTAATTTATCAATGCACAGTCTGAAGTCTGACCCACAGAAACTAGTAATGTGAAATTGAAACAGTAGATTTATTGTCTATAGCCTGTTTATATATACTACCTACATATTTAAAGACTATAAATATGAGAAATTACAAAAAAAATGTTTTTGATATTCCACTTTTATGGGGGTTAAATAGATGACAAATGTTTATCTAGTTATCGATTTATATTTCCTTCAAATACTAAGACAGTATTTCTCTCGACTAGTAAATAAGCAATCCGATGAGTTAGGCAGCCATCACGTCTGTTGTCCCCGAAAGGATAGGCAGAGGTGTAATGTACACCCACTTTTCACCGGCGACCGATGTTTTTTAGGAGCCTATTGACATTAACCGGGCATAAATCCAAACTCCGTACTGCTACTGAGAGTTTCATAGAAAAGCCCAATAACACTGCTCGACTTGGGAATCGAACCCAAGACCTGTTGCTCGGCAGTCGCCGTGTTGACCACTAGACCAACGAGGCAGTTTATCGGTCGTTGAGAGTATTCATTAAAATCGGATTTAGGTAAATTCAATTGGGTATCTAAGGTTCGAGAACAATAATAGGTTATTAAACCGGTGGTCAGTGAATATATCGAAAACCTTTAAACTAACGGGACTTGCATAAGACATTAGACAAATCGTGTCTACATTTCAATATTCTACATGAACGTATAAACGTTGCATTTGTCGCCATTGTCTACTTTATCATTCGAATTAGCATATATTTTGAAAGCCGGCTATTAATGGCACTGGTGCCACGACCTAATGCAAACGGTCTGGCATAAATCAATTTTACTGTGAGAATATACCCCGCACTTTACGACAACTTAATCCTGATGTGAGTTGAAACTTATTGATGACGTCATGCGCACAGAAAAATGGTTTAAACATCGTTTATTAGTCGAAAAAGCTAAAATTCATGCTAACACTAATGGACAGTAATCTACCCAAAATTCTCGGTCGTTATGCTATTATTTAAGTACATATTTCTATCGGCTTACTAAAACTGCGCTGATTTATAAATCTAAACGGTTTGCATGCCGATAATAGTCTTCTGCTAGGTAAACATTTTTAATACATACACACGCGTGATGCACCTATATTACTTTCAGAAGTCGGAATGTAGATACGGTATGTTTTGGTTATTTTTTGCTGTAAGCCTGAACCACTTTCCTAGTATTGCTTAGATGATTAATGAGCCGTATTATATAAAATACTGATCGAAATTTTTTGATTAAACTGAATAGTTCAGAAAAACTAAATTTCGTGCAATATAAGGGACGTGATTATTGATTGACGTATTATTACACGTGAAAATGAGCATTGAAATAATACAGCTTTCTATGTTGCAGTCTGCCACAAACAATATAGATCCGAATGAGAGGATTAAATTTTATCAATATCCCGGGATTACATTTTATCAATAACCCGTAAAAAGTAGATTTCTTGGAGCATAATATTGTTCATTGCGTGAGCTTCATAATAAAAGAACTTCATTTAAAACGAATGCGCCAGCGCATCAACGTGTTTCGTTTATTCTCGGTTAATAGTCAAACGAGGCGTATTGTTTGCACAGTGTGTGCGACCTATAGTATCGTATGACCATATGAACTTTAGGACAGGTTCAGTAATGACCATATATGTATAAGTACTTATAAATGACACATGTGATTGCATAATTATTAAAAATAGCAGGTGATGTATTTCATCACCGAAATAGTAATTTATAAGAATATCATAATAAACATATGTATATATCATTTATTTATACGAATCATATCAAGCAGTCAGAAAGACAGGCAGAGGCTTGAGAAAAAGGTGATTGGTTCACTGATAGGAACCGACCTTTAAAATTAAAGAGGAAAAAATTAAGGGGAGATTTCTCTATATTTAGTTTAAAAAAATATGCATGTTGATCGAAGGAAGTCGACCTCATAGGGGTCGTTTTGAACACGTTCTCGAGAATGAGGGCATAGATAGACAAGTACTGTTTTAGCCTCTACGGACCTTAATTTTCCGCTATAAAAAAGATAACTGATTGAATGAAGAAGGATTTATTTTAGGGATTTATTTTTTCAATTTTATTTATTTTTTTAATTTTATCTACTAAATGGTATTTTTCACACATTTTTCCATTTAGTTGACTATTTTAAGACTGATTCGACAATGATACCTACCATTTCTTAAAAAAATATGTATTAATTGTGTGGTACTTGTTGTAAAATTAAAGTTTCAATCAGAATGTTTTTTTCAAAGAAATGCAAATTAATGTATACAAATGAATATAGTACCTAGATACCTTACTGGAAATTTTTGAATATAATGTTAAACATGATATTTTGTGAATAAGTATTCACAGTTTATTTATTTAACTTATTTTTTACGGAAGATCACAAGTTTACCTTAGCGACTTAATATTTGTTCCGAGTAAATCATTTGTTATAAAACAACCATAGTTTAAACAAATATTTTTTGTAAGTAACATAGATTGATATTGTACTTTTAAGTTTTGGGGCTATGCTATCTTGCATAACCAAAAAATAATGATAAACTTGTCCAAAGTAGAATTTAAGTAAAATATTACGTCACTTTTTTCGGTACGTGACAATATTTATGGGGTTTGTCCACTTCAAATATTATGTCACACCCCGGCCAACACACAGAAAATAAACCACTAAACATCGAGCAAATGTTGCCGTCAACAATAATTTTACACATATGTATATCCTTTGACATGATCTATATTAAAAAATCTTAAAACAATTCGCACAGTGAATAAAAAGTGTTCCTTGTAATGAACTAAATATATCGATAGTAATAATAGGTGACTAAGGGGTCAGGTAATATTTACTATTTATAGCAACTATATGATCGATACACATTCAAAATAGCCTATTTTCCTCATTAATTTCTATATTTAACTAATTATATTATATATATATCTTAAGAAAACCGGATATGCTGTGCTGACCAAGTAGTGTGACTAGTGACCAGACACTTAAGTCAAAGGTTCAAACCCTAAGCACGCACCACTGACTATTCGAAGTTCCGTGCGAATTTATTACAAGCTCAACCGGTGAAGGATCACTTGGTGATGAAATCTGCATGCCTTAGCGATGTTCTTGATGAGGCATGTGAAGACTGGCAACCCACACTAGGAAGAAGCGTGGTGAACTACTACGTGGTCTCCTCAAATGAGAGAAGACCCGTGCCCACCAGTGAATAAATAATTAGGTTAATGATGCGTTAATGATGATATCCATCATCATTAACGCAATGATGATATCCATCATCATTAACGCAATACATGCAGTACATGCGCAGTAGATACTTAAATAACAACATGCTTGTTTGTCTAGTGCTCATAATCGCTGCTAGTGAGCATAAAGCCTTCGTTCGATTTTGAGAATGAGCACACTTGTCGGGTATTCATATAACGAAATTCAAGTATAGAGACAAGAGATAGAGTTTGTGGTTGTGCCAGGTTAATGGCAATATGTGGGGGCCAGAAAAAGAGAACCAAAATATCGGCAAACTAAGAGTAAAGTTGAAATAATTAGGTCTAGTAGGGTATTTCTTCTATCTTTTTTGTAATTAATTTAGTCTTGCTTACCTTTGCTCACTAAAGCTTTAATTTTCATGTGAATTATGTGTATAGTTCTAATTGGACTTCAGATTAGAAAATTTTCTAATGTTTAATTGAATATTATATAATAATAATAATAATATCTCTGGACATTATGACACAGCGCCATCTAGTTCCGTGGTAAGCAACGAGGCTTGTGTTACGGATACTAGATGGTTGATATACTACATTTATACTTTTTTTTTGTAAATACATACATATTATACATAGATACATCCATGACTCAGATACAAATGTTGATGCTCATCACACAAACATTTGTCCCTACCGGGATTCGAACCCGGGACCCATAGCACAGCAGGCAGCGTTAACTACCGCTGAGCCACACAGGTCGTCAAATTGTGTAATGCTTAATCTTCTGTCTGTTACTGTATCTAATAAATAAAATAAAATACAATAAAAATTAAATTATAATTGAATATAGTAACCAACATAATTATCTTGTAAAATTTCAGTAGTATCTAAATCAGACATTCACTAATCGATGTTAGGATAATAATACAGATGATCTGTATTCATCAATAATTACGACAAAAAATCTTGACAAGTGGTTTTGCGCGTGCCGCCTAGTGCCAACATAAGATTCTTTTAAATTCTTTTTTACCCTCGTATTTCGATGTCTCGTCCCACTATGTTTTCATTGACATTGACAATTCCTAATTGGATTGTTAAACATTATAATTTGCGGTCGATCAATGATCGTAGATAAATTCAAAGTACTGTTAGGGTACCAATTATTTTTTAAGTCTAGAACTACTGTTACCCAATGAGCTTTTGTGAAGTAAAAAGCTTGTACCGGCTTGTTGTGATGTCATTATTCTTAGAAGCTGTGTCATATGCCGTCAGAAGAGTGTCAGCCCCAATAAATCGGTAATATAACCATTACGTGTCGATCAAGTTTTTTATTGATTGATAATAACTGTGTGACTACATGATGTTACAAAAAAATTATAGTAATTTATGTCGGAAGATAAATTAACTACTCTCACAAAGAACAACCGATTATTTACACATCTTCACTAATATTAATATAACATAGCGTTAGGCCTGTAAGCCTGAAGGTGTAGGCAGTGCCACAAATCTACAGTTTGTTGGTATATTTTCAGATCACACTTAGTAGGAAGCTAACTAGCTTATTGAACGTAACCGGATATTCAAAGGTAACGTTTAACTTGTGGACCTTACATTCATCACAAACTAATGAAGCAAATACACAAAATATTGAATTATTTTATAGTTTATAACATCTTTTGTTGTTTACAAATCATAGAAGAATGCTGCCGCTATTTAGGTATTACATTCATTTTATCCAACTTGCTTTTATCAGAAAAGCTTTGACTCATTATTAACCATAAAATCTGGACTGAACGTAAATAATTTATATAAAAAATCATTTCAACATGTTTGTGCAAACATAACTTATCACCAACTATGACTAGTTGCCGGCGCCAGCGATGTAACAACGGTACCATCGATTACTATCATATCTGTGAAATGTGTGTCTACATTAGTTATTTATAGGAAACTTATTGATACTCTCACAAAAATAATCATACGTATTTACTTTATTGCACTATTGTTTACGTAATATATCTGTCTGTAATACATTAAATGTAAGTTAAGAGACATTAATGAAGTTCATTTTTTTTTAAATTGACACTGACGTAACCGTTTCATTTTACTGCCGCGGAAAAAATACCTTATAACAGTTACAGCAATGACTACATCAGAGGGAAAAATAAAAATACATATTTTTGGTGCCAATGACGCCTGTCTATTATGCATTTCAAGGTAAAATATGAACGATCAAACAAATCAATTTACAGATTATGTTATTCTTAGTAAAAATATGCGGCGAACGGGCGTCAACAATAGACAAACTATGATTGTTCACATCTATTCCTTGTGATAACATAATCTTATAACGAGAATTACGAAGTAAAGTCTACAGGCCAGTTTGTTTGACGACACACGTCAGAGTCGGTTTAATATTATTGGCACTAAGCTATTACGTGTGTACGGACAACGATACCTTTCATTCATTCACACTTTGTAATCAGTTTAAAAATAGATACAGATGTATATATAAGTGGCGATAAATTTATTAGTGGTGATACTAGTTATCGCGTTATCGCCAATGTAGTGACAGATTTGAATCATGTCACGGAAGTCGTTGAAGTGGTTGTTGATTTAATGAGTAACATTGGCATTATGATTAATCCAGATTGAATATTGATGGATTTTGGAACATTGTTATACATACAAGATAGTTTTTTTGAAATACTACTACTAAACTTTATTGTTTACTGATAAACTAGTACTTACATATTAGCGAACCGTAAAGTGTAATGAATACTAGGTAAATCGAGGCATACTTAAATTAATTAAAATCTCCGTGATTTAAAATTTGACATAATATTGTGTAAATTAAAAAAAAACTTTTATAAGTATTATAAAAGTCTTTTATATTTTACTCAATATAAGTTCATTAATATAAGTATATTATAATTATAATAATATAATAAATTTTATATTGAGATTGAAATAGATTGACAGCATTGACTTTATCTATAAACTTTGCAAAGTTTAATTGCAAAGTACCAGGGAATCATAAATGACAAGACGCCCGAATTTATGAACCTTTACAAAACATAAGCGGGAAACTCCTTTTCCCAATAGGAAAAGGCGTGAGTTAAACAGGCATAGGTGAATTTTATGTATCCATCGAGATCACCAATTGGCGTCAAGAATTATAATGACTACGCATTCGATTGAATCGTGAAGATCTAGATAACATCTTGCATTGTCATGATTAAATCGATACCATTGACGGCATGGGTTTCCCCCTAAAAGTGCTTACCGTTTAAACCACAGCCTATTTGCACATATCCGTCTATTAAGTGATTTAATTCAACTAAGTGTTTTCGGTTACCGAACATCCTTATCAAGCATACTAATAGGTATCTAATATTGTTTGACTTCAAACAATTTGTTTCGGCTTGTAACTATTGGTTCGGTATTAAATAAGTGTTAAGTAATTTAAGAGGATAGGTACTATTTATAGTTTTGTTTGCTTAGTCGGTTATTCCGATATAATCGTATTTATTAGTAAATTAGCTATATACAATTTATGTAAATGACACGTTAAGTTCAGTAGAACTTAACGTGTCAATTACATAAATTGTATATAGCTTGTGGTGTTGGCCGATCATGTTAACAAACATACCCATATCCTGTTAGCTTGAATCTTAAAGCGTAGTACCTACAGGGCCAAGTGTTGACCAGGTTTTGCAATACTCAATTAACTTGCCACTTCCAATAAAACGGTGATCGCTGTTTACAAAACAACACTCTAAAATGCATGCTATTTACGCAAACGATTATCGAACCTTATGAATCAGCCACATCAAACAATTCGTCTTTAACCTCATTTCTGTGCGAAAGATGATCTTTACACAAATATTGGCTCGAAACTTGGCAAAAAAGGGTTCATTTGTTGTGTTTCTCAGTATCCAGCCCCCGTGTCTATTTGTCAAATATTTGGCATACGCCGGCTAGTCACACACTTGGACAAGCGACTTGCGTCAGAGCAAGTACTTTGACGCATGAGCGCGTCGCTTGCCGAGGTGCGAACAAAATATCAATCTGGGACTAACGCGCTAGTCAGTCTAGTCCTTCAAGATTTCTAGGAATTTACTAGCACGTTTCGGCATAACAAAGTTGGGTTAGTAACGTTTTTAGAACATCTTGTTATATATTTAGAAAACAAATGACCCAATTGTCAAAAATAACTTCTTTTTTGTACTGGATATCCTAGGCTGCTGAGAAAAAATTATACACATTTATTAAAAAATCTTAAATAACAACCATGTTACGACAGTCAAAAGTCATATATTTAATTATGGTTAAACATATGACTTTTGACTGTCGTAACATGGTTGTTATCTAAGATTTTTTTTATCTCTTTATTTTTAGTTAGCGTCCGTAACTCAAGCAAGCAAAGGGTAACAACAACGAGTAAGTCTTTGGGTAACAAGTTACCATGATTCAAAAGGCTATGTAGAAAATGACTGAATCAAAACTGTTTTACCGGAATATATCCATCTAAGCTTCATTGAACAATAATGAAACAAACAGAAAGCACCAGAAGCTAATACAATGGCTGCATTCTGTTACGCAACAGTAGCGGAGATTAACATCTCATGTGGGCTGGGGCGTCGGCGACACATCACTCGAACACCACACAAGTAGGCAGACAAGTACTGTTACAGTAAAACGAATACCAGAAGGACTTGTTAGGAGCTTTCATATGTATATCAATCCTCAGTATTCTCTCTTCGATTACTCTAATACAGATAACTATTAGGTCTGGGTGTTCATGTAAGACCGAATCTGTATTACCTCAATCCAAGGGAGAAAGTCTTATTTAGGCCAAAAAGAGAAAAGAATATACACATCAATTTCGACATTAATGATAAATAATTAACACCTAAAATAGGGTTGCGTCTAATGCCTCTTTCGCTAGGCTTCTATGCGAATTTACTTGCACTGAATGTGTTTGTATTTGCTACGATCCGGACGAGTGTTAGTTCTTTGACACATTACAAAGTGGCCATGCTGACAATATGCGCACAACTTTGTAGCAAACGGATGATTCAAATTAATTTGCTAATTTGTGCTGACGATTACAATAACTTTTACAACAAAAAATCTTTTCTCCTTTCGATTCAGCGCCGAAAAACGTGGCAATATTGAAGACTACGAGCTGTTTTCCGAGGCGTTGGGAAGGCTATGTGGCACGTGTGTGAACTTATCTTAAATGTAACTCGCATAGAGCAGATCGATCATTACATTAAACTAAGTAAATTTTAGGTTTGTCCTTTGGTATGTATCGACACTACTACTACTTATATACTTACTAAAATGTGTATAACTTGAACAGATATAAATTTTATGTGGATTTACTTTGAACCTCACTACATTGTGATACTATCCTTTACTATAACATCGTGTCTTTACGGCACCCACGTTGAACTGTATGTTCTACATATATCCTTATATTCTACGCATAACTTAGTTTTATGAATATTGGTCGTAGTCGGAAGTTTGCCAATTCCTATATCCGTAATATTTCATCATTTGCCTCATCATATGCTTAATACAAAATAACAATAAAATATTGTTTGGGCCAATGTAATTCAAATAACTTTATTCATTGATTTCTTACACTTACGCGAATATTAGACATTGAAATAAAACTTTTTTTTTTCGCGGTATATTGATATTATTTAAGCCCGACATTTTGGATCATTTACAGCATCCATGGTCGTCCAGTCTGACACATATGTATATGCCGTAGGTATGTATAATCTGAAATGGATCTGTATAATTCGTAAAAAAAGTTTTATTTCAACTTTATTTATTTTTTAACATTTGTAATAGGTTTTAATTAAATAGAGACTAGCAAGCAAGTTTTACAAAGTATTTTACAAGTCTCTTATCGTAGTAAATTCTGAAGCAATGAGTTCTAACAAAGTAATCAATGTATGAATGAATACACACGCTGATAAGAATGTGTCAATGAGTAAATATATGTGTAAACTCGACACCTATTAATATCTAAGTGTCATTGTACAAACACACATGCACCTATTTAAATTTAATTTAGTCTCAATCATTATGTATGCGAGCACTTGTTTTAAGTATTAACTTCCACTACCTATATAATTAGTTTATTAGCAAAGTTTTTAAGAAGTACTCATATTATTGACATTATATGTATTTCCGAGACGGAAATTCCTGGATGAATGGACGCCTAGTAAGAAAATGCCCTAATATTATTTATTTATTGAGTTGTTTAATTATATACATTATACATGTATGTATGTATTGGACTGAATTTATTGATTTATATTGCCCAGAAATTGGGGTGGAAAAGCAGCCCCAACGTAGTAGCAAAAAGTTTAGGCTTTTTTTCCAACTGGAAATGCAATTATTATTACGTTTTTGTAAAGGGAAAAGTATTTCTCCGCTGATGAAGTATTGACGTCATGATTGGCCTTGTGCAATACATAATATTACTATTACAAACAGATTTTATCAGACTGTTACTTACTGTAAGCGGATTACAAGGGGAACCCCTGAGCTACACTGCAATACATTCCAACCACTTCTATGTAATAAAGGTGCAGATATGTGATAATTTTATTAACATGATTTTATACCCCTGCCTTTAAAGCCATTGAAGTCGGCTTCTTAGTAGTACATTTATTTACGAGAAAATGTGATTCAAATAACCAATCGTGTTCTGTTTATCATTCAGCTTTTTTGGAAATAAGTTCTGCGTCATATAAGATATAAAATTCAATTTCCTACACTATAGCCCTAAGAAAAGTCCATGTCATGCTTCCTATACCTCAGGTAGGTGACTACATAATATATGAAGCCTCTATTAACTGTCTAAATCAATCTTCGTACCACAACATTAATGTCAAAGTGTAGCATTTATCGAGAAAAAGATGAATGTATTATTGTATTAAAAACAGCACTTTTTTTGTTGACTTCGTGAGAATCGATCAACATTCCCTAATTAACTTTCTTAAGGGACTTACCCCCTAAGAAAGTTAATTAGAGAATCAAGGAAATTTGAACCCAAGTCATAAATATTTCTATGAATAATATGAATGAAACAAAAAAAATACATCTATATATTTTATTGTATCAACTGTCTAGTATCCGCAACACAACCCTCGTTGCTTAGCTTAGCGAAACTAGATGTCTTAGAATAATATATTATCTTTAATTTTGACGATCCGTTTAGCTCAGCGGTAGTTAACGCTGCCTGCTGTGCTATGGGTCCCGGGTTCGAATAGGGACAAATGTTTGAGTGATGAGCATCAACATTTGTATCCGAGTCATGGATGTATCTATGTATTATAATGTATGTATTTACAAAAAACAAGTATAATATATGTATATGTTATCAACCATCTATTATCCGTAACACAAGCCTCGTTGCTTATCACGGAACTAGATTGCGCTGTGTAATAATGTCGGGAAATAATAATAATAATAATTATAATAATAATTATTTTTTTATATTATCATAGGAATGTAATCTTACGCTACCCAGGAAATTAATGCAAAATTGTATAAAAATTTAACGTTTTGCAGATTATATCGCGGTATATTAAAATTGTTTTAAACTTAGCGTCTTAGATCCCACAGGAAGATAACTAGCTAAGAAAATCAGTATCCGTAGCAGATATTCAAAGATATTCTTAGTTAACTATTAGAAAAAGTTGTGGCACTTTCCCGTACAACCTCTCTCAACATACTATATATACTACTAGGTACTGTAGCAATATTTTATGGATGTTTTGCCTACTTAAAAAGTTAACACAGTTGCAATAGGCTTTTAAGTAGCAACGTGATGGTGCCTACTGGCTCGCAGTGGGCGTGGGCCTCCGTAGCGCCGTCCATCTGCCGGTAAGTAACTGTCTGCGAAATGCTATTGAGCGAAGAACTGCCAGGAGCTGATAAAACGAAATAAAAAAAGTTTGCGGTGAAAATAAATCTTATAGTAAATACATCTTCTAAGGAAACTATTTTAGAATAGCATTACAATTTGTTTTTATACCACTTGCTTGCTTGAATATTGTATGTACGATTTCAGTGACTATAACCAAAAAATATTATCTCTCATTTGAGTCAATCTTTGACATACTTAAATGATATCGAACACACTTGTAAACCACTACAGTATTTACTTTAACTCCGAGTTATAGTCCATTCATTCGTTCGAACAAATCGAATCGCTCCTCACTGCCGCTTCCCTTCATTCAATAAACGTCGCCTGAATGACGTCGAACATTCGCCGGGCTACATAAAATGAATACAATCGCATGCCGTTCAACGCAATGAAAATAAATGGGACTCTCCATTGCTTAGTGTGTCTACTTTGTTTTGGTACAAGTTTACTCAGCTAGAGATAAAAGGAATTCAAAATTGTTAGAAAAAATACATTTGCTGGGATTTCCCAATCACCCAACATGTAATGATGTAAATAATTTTCATTATGTAAAATTCCGGTGGTTTCCAATTTTTTTCTTTTCAAAAGAAATCTACATAAAATGTATAACTGACCTGATGACACGTTAGCAAGCATTATTTATAGTTGTTAATAAACGCTCGATACAGAAGAAAATCATAGTCATGATCAAAATTTAAAAAAATACTATAATATATTATATTGTGCATAAAAATATCCTTTTTACACTCTTGACGTGTGAAGCGACATTAAAAGAAACATTTTTTTTTATTTATATTTAATAAAATTTGCATAAACATATAACTCTTTATTTATTTCACACTCTTGACCTGGGGTTAACACTTTCAAGTCATTTGGAAAGTAAGAACAAAACTGAATTGCTTAAAATAAAACTTGCATAATAATTTGCGT
The DNA here is from genome assembly GCA_905163465.1 of Craniophora ligustri. Classification (NCBI taxonomy): domain Eukaryota; kingdom Metazoa; phylum Arthropoda; class Insecta; order Lepidoptera; family Noctuidae; genus Craniophora; species Craniophora ligustri. The sequence goes on from LR990963.1 coordinate 4,633,777, forward strand.
CAGTTTCTATCAATAATTACATCAGTCTGTATCTCCCACTCACGCCGTATTTGTCATAAGCAATATAATTCAATAATAAATATATCTGCTTGACACAAAAGTAGATAGTATTTTCACCGACTGGAAATGCAGATTTTATCATCATAATTCAATATTCACAAAAAGCAAGTACCCTCTAGAAAGCTTTAATTTGGAGCCACTAAACTAGCAATCGTCCTCAACGTAAGTTTTCAACATTAGCCTATATTCGTGCCCACGTGAATAAAGACGTCACTAGAAAGCCCGAACTTTGTCTTACATTTTACAGTTCATCTTGTCAGTCTTATCTTATTCTAAATTGATATTTTAGTTCTACGTGAAGATACAAACCAAAGATTAAGGCATAAAAACCAGTTAAACTTACCAAGCTCCCGTATAACAATGTACTCTTCTAGCCCATATGTTATGTCAATAAAAATATATAATAAACTAAAATAAAAAAAAATATTATAATATAATAAATAATATAATATACTTATACATGTATCATTATATAAAATGATACAAAGGTAAAAAGGGAAGTAAAACTTCCTCCTCTCTTCTACATTTGCCGTGCCCGACAAAGCCCACACATGTTTCTTATAATTGTATTGTAACATCTATATAACTTGTGGAGTGCAATAAATGTATTGAGTACTTATCTTAATCTGTTTTTAAACTTGTAAGCAACAGAGACTTCCAGCTCACTTTCTTCCCAATCAATTAAACTTCCAGACCATGTTCTTATCAACTAATCAGACCTATTAAGGCATTGATTATAACAAACTAGAAGGAAAATAGAATCTTTGATGCGTATCAGTGAGACAATTTAGCAGTTAAACGTAAGTATCCTATATATTTGAAAGCTAGAATAACTCGAAATTCCACATTTACGCTATTTTACGGGCCCGAGCGTTGTCAGTGGGCTAGTTGTAAACGTCAACTAAGTTTACGCGGGTAAACCGGCTGTAAATCTACGGGGCGAGTAATAGAGCTGATATCACACTACGATATTGCATTTCATGTTCTTTGCGAAATATCCTGTGCACATATAATCTTCAAGTATCAAAGTAATGTATTTTACGATATTTTTACTGCTCGTGTGAGTATTGAGAATTTAAGAGCTTAAAGTGTCCGAGGATAAGAGAAATATTACTGAAAAAAAAACGCGTTATAAATTTTATTTTTGGAGAACATCCACTTCGCATTATCATTATAAACAACATTAGAAAAATCTATACATGTTTTCATCACAAAACTTTGCAAAGTTACAGTTTATCCAACTGTAACTTTGCAAAGTTTTGTGTCACTATTAGTTCCAAAACTTTAATGTAATAATTTCGGACCCATATGAATATGAACCAATGTTGAACGCACGTATGACTTAATCATACATTTCATACATTGATGTTGTGTGAAAGTCAGTATAGACACTTGGTGTGGGCCGCAGACTAATATAAATAAAGTTTTACAACTGCAAGCCGTGTTTAGACGCTATTATCCTAGACTATTACCTCTCATTTAACGCTATTTAGAGGCGTGTCATTAATACATTGCAGAATGTTGAATAGAGACATAATCCAAACTTACTTACGTTATTTGTGACAGTATTAGACACGTTCTCTACGATTGATCGGGTGATATACCTATGTATTTTGGGTTGTGGATACAAGTTGGAGTAGCCATAACAAGTTAAGTATGTACTTTAAAATTATAAAACACACAGATACACATGTTAATTCGTTTTGTGTTTTAAATATTCTCGATTAATAATATATTTCTTTCTTACTTTTTTAAACATAAAAGGTATATTTTTACACTATAGAAACAGGAGTTGTTTAAATTAAAATATTTGTTTAAAAAAGCTGTTTCCTGATAAATACCTACATTTATTTCCTTAGTTAGTACATGGCCTTATTATCTTTATAAAGTAACACCATTGTTGAAAAATATATTAACTATAACATGACAGATTTCATTTTTTAGAATGAGCATATAAAAAAACATTTTTATTAAAATAACACAATTTTTATCTCCGTCTACTTATGAACTGTTGAATTTAGTATATGATGATTATCATAAGATATTTACTTCGGTAAACAATGGTACAGTATTTCGCTACAGCGATCTATTTCAAAAGCAGGCAATATAAAATAAAATAACTTGATTAGACACCATTCCATAAAGATTTTAAAAATTATATCTACTACAAAACAGACCCCACAAATAGCCGGATGCATCGTGCCTTTGGGAAACATATTTAATAATACAGAAAATCACGCAGCAAAGACAAAAGAAACATATCACGTAGCATTACAATAAAATATATTATATCCTCTAAAACATTACCTACTTAGAGATCATTTTTTTTATATATATTTTGAATTAACCCTGGTAAAGTTTACTGTCAGAAAAAATATTCAAAGATCAATATAGGAACCTCAACAAAGTTTAATTAGTTATATATTTTTGGAGATATAAAACTGTGTAAACAATATTAAAGTAAATCAGGCGTTTTGTCTTTGTTTTTTATAGCCTACAAATTACATAATCATGCATAACTTAAAACTTAGAACTAAGAACAAATAAGAACATATTCTATTATGTAGTACAAAACAGATATTATAAAAATAGGAATCACTTCATATCATTACTTTATTAAGTTCTCAATAGAGTAGCAATAACATGAATGTCTTTTAACCAAGAAAAGCTATTTTATGTATCAATGACTAATATAAATGCTCTCCGTATAGTCGAGGGGTCATAAAACAACAAAAGGCCACGGTATTATGACTCTTGGATCTGGACGGAAAATGAAAACCGAATATCTGGGTTTAGGGTACACCCCCAGCATTATAGACATGCAAATTCTTATATTACGAGCTTAGTTAGTAGGTGAGCCTTTATATTCAACCTAGTTTTAGGTCCTCAGTTTATTGTCATTACGACATTTACTTCAATATAATTATGAGTTCATGCTTTCTTAAGTATCTTTTCATATTCAAATCTTGATACATTGTTAAGTAGAATGAAACGGGACACAGCTAAAGTGATGCCTCACGGCTTCAGCCACCATTTCTTCTTGTATTGCGAGCTTAAAGCGCTTTTTGTTAAGCTTCTCAGGGCCGTGAGTGATATTAAATAGCCTATAACTTGCCTCAAGAATCATAAATGATCGCAGGCAATAATCATTGATCATATTCAAGTTATTTATTGCTCAAACTAATATAATACTGACCTACAGTTAAATTTTAATTTAACATAAAAGTCCAATACTATCGTAAGGTGCGTTGAGGTTACGGCGCTGGAGTAAGAACATAAGAACCAAATGTCCAACTTATTTCATTTTTTTTAATCCAAGTTACATTATTCATCATCATCAACCCATTATTGTCATTATTTATTGTCCCACTGCTGGGCACAGGTCTCCTCTCATTTTTGAGAGGGATTAGGCCACCACGCTATCCTACTGCAGTTTGGCCGACATTACATACTATCGAGAAAATCTCTAAAGCATGCAGGTTATAAATACGCACATAAATTCCGAAAAATCAGAGGTCTATAGTCACATTATTGCGCATTAAAAAATATTGCCTTAAGTTGGAAATTTGATTTTTACGTTACTACCCCAGCGCCGATCTTATCCCAACGTACTATACGTAGTGTATACATACATATGTAAGTATGTATTTAGCTGACATGTTAATTTACCTAAAACAGTTGTAGTGACATCTATAACATCATTCTCTTGTCCTGCTGAATACGGACTATATTAATATGTAATGCATCCGTCCGACTTCTATGCTCCTGTACTCCGCGTTGTGTGTACGAAAGGCTATTATACCTTAATCTTTCTCCTGGATTCGAGCTCTTTTTAGCACACTAATACTATTGCCTGAAATTGTATCCACATCCACATTCATGCTTACATTCGTTTTAGGAGTGAGAAGTCTTATAATCGCCTTTAATTTTTATTTTTTTTCTACGACATTTTACACAGCACCATCTAGTCCCAAACTAAGCAGAGCTTGTACTATGGGTACTAGACAATGGATATAATACTTATATACTTTTTTTTTGTAAATACATACTTATAACACATAGGAAACACCCAGACGAACACAAACACTTATATTCATTACACGAATATTTGTGTCCCGTGGGAATCGAACCCACGACCTCGTGATCAGCAGTCCGGTAGTCGAACCACAAGACCACAGAGGTCGTCCTTATTATTCCTGAAACATGATGATCTTATTGATTTCTTACATTGAAATAAAATTTACGGATTTATTGCGGTATATTGATATTTTTTATACCAACGCGACGTTTTGAATCCTTTAAAGCTTCCATGGTGACGGAAGACAATCTGCTCGTGACCATCATCAAATGATATTAATATGCCGCGATAAAATCCGTGAACAGTAAGTAGTTTTATTTCAATGATGATCTTATGAGCCTTATATTTTATTTTATTTCAGTTGAATTGTAGTATTTACTCATTACATCACACATTGCAATAGTGTGGTCTGTCATAAGTCTACCTAATTTGCCAGGTGTCGTAACACCGCCTATTTTGGGCAAGTATACTTGAATCATTGGCCGAAATCGTGGGCGGGCGAATATGTCGTGATGACGATGATGACGGTGGTTGAAAGGAAGGTCGCTGTTGACGAATGATTCGTCAGCCCCTCTTCCTTCCTTTTTGTCACATGGAAAACACATTTCGATCTTCCTTCTTAATTAACCATTAATTGTTTTTTAACACCTTTTATAGCTTGTATACCTAGTTGTATGAGTATTCGGTAAATATGTATACCTTATTATAGTGTGGTTAGGGTCATTTTACTTAATAAGTAGTATGAGGTAGGTATCGCCCTATGTTGAAAACATATGACGTGTTATGCCAACTGCCACCATTGTGGAGTTTTTACAGTGGGTATGTTCTTTTTTTTTTCAAGATAGATTAGACCTTACTATGTCTGTTTTATCGTATACAAAAGTATGTAAGCAATATGCTTAACTTGTATCAAGAAATAATGAGCCTATGAGCTGGCAGCAACTAGATGAGAAGAGCCGAAGATCGAGCTCTGTGGCGTTCATTAGGGGAGGCCTACGTCCAGCAGATGATGATTATGATGATGAATGAGCTTCTAGGTTGGGGCGACTTCTTTATTTTTCACTGGCTGCTTCCCGTGGCTTTGCCCGCATGGTATATAGATAAAGAGCATATGTGTTAATCAAGGTAATAAACTATATGTATGCTTAATTTCATTCAAATCTGTTAAGCGGTTTTTGCGTGAAAGTGTAACAAACATCCATCCATACTTACAAAATTTCGCGTTTATAATATTAAGTAGGATAGTAATAGGTGTCAATCAAATCAAAGATATATTACCTAATTCAAATTACTCAAAATTAATGCAACTCACAGCAAAACAGACAAAAATCATTATTGATTATCGTTTAAAACCATGGCTATTTTTTGGAAATATTTTTGATATAAAACGCAACGTCAACAAATTTATTAGATATATATACGCATAAACACGGCTAGATTAAATTTACTGAGTTATGCAATAAATATTAAAATTTCTAATCCGTTACTTTGTACAGTCACGCTCATAATAATAATGATAAAAAAATGCTAGGAATGTCATAACTGAACAGACTACGTATATATCTATATCTCCCCCCACATGAAGTTGAGTAAACCCTGTAAGATTTATCAGTCGCGACGAGACCGATGACGTCATTTACAAACGTCATTTGAAATTTAGTTATACAGCGTGATTCATTTGATTTTAGTGAGCGAGTGTGTGACCTCGGACGTTGCCAGGGATGTAATGGTTTGCCATATTTTAGATTTGGTTCTCGGTCAGTGAAAACTTTTTTTGGATTTGCTCGTCTAACTATATAATATAACTTTTAATTTGATGTATCGCTTTGGTTTTATATAAATAGAAACAAATTTTATTTTTTCTGTTTTTATTGATATGACTTTGAATAATTGGACCAAATCAACCAATACAATTTAACGCAATTTGATAAAATGAAAAAATATTACATAAAATTAGTTAATTATTTTTTTTCACAAATGTGATTGCAGTTTTTATTTAATGGTTACTTGACCGTGTTATATATTTATCATTACCGGTTGAATTGAAAATTTATGGAAATTAGTAAAACTTATCATGTATTTTGTATGCGAATCATCAGTGTTGGCGTATAATAACACATTTTTACAAACATAAAAATTTATTGACCAAATTGATTTTGATTATATGGAATTATAACACTTAAGGACACATGCATTCGATTTAAAATAATGAGTACCCGGACTTATTTACACCCACGGAATGTGGGTTAAAATATAATTATGTTTTCCGAAAACATAATGAAGGATTTTGACCAGGATAAGTAATAGGATATCATAATTAAGAAAATACGTGATTTATTATTCATGACACATAAGTGTGTATTTGTTTCTCGTATAAACTGACATTATTATGACATAATTGAATGGGACTTCCGATAATAATTATAATTAATGTATTATTAAACCCTGAGGCGAAATAAATATGATAATTAATTACAAAAATATGATGTACCTGTACACATTATTAATGCATTTTATGCATACATCACAATATTGTATTACTACTTCTCTGCTGTACTGGTCTTAGTGGTATGGCTAAAGAACTTAAATGTAAAGATATCGAGTTCAATCTCAAGCACCCACCGCTGATTTTTCGGAGTTACGTGCGCATTCATCACATGCTCAAACGGTGAATGAAAACATTGTGAGGAAACATGCACGCTTCAGATACTTTCTCGATGGCATGAGAAGTCTGCCAACCAAAAGTAGATACATTAACGTCCTTCCTAGTTTACGGGTTTTAAGTCCATTAAAAACTGTTAAATATATTATTTAATAAGAACCGGACATTTTAGATTATTTCTTAAGACTAGGTTAACTACGATAATTATTATGTAGTTAATTATCAGTTCATAGCTTACTCAAAAACACGTTTATGTTAACATATATATACTTTATGGATTTATCTAAAGCCTAGATGTTGGGCTGTGTGTGGTCAGGCATTAATAATTATCAGTAGATCTTTGTGTTAATATATTATAATATTCGTCTTATTTAAGTAAAAATAAAAAGGTTAATGCTATATTAAGAAAGCTACAGCCAGCCTCTCTCTGTAGCTCTCTCTCTCTTTCTATGTATAATTACAAGTATATATAATATTATCTGCATGCTAAATTCTTTCTAAATATGTCGATATTTTTTTTTTAAACAGCAAAAACAAAAATGATACAGGCAAAAAAACAGATGAACATACAAATCTTCACATGAAATATTAGTAGGATCACGACCAACCTATTATTGTCCCACTACTGGGCGTCTCTTCTAATTTAAGAAGGATTGGTTAGACTATAGTCCACAGTGCTAGCCTGCTGCGGGTTGGCAGACTTCACATGCCATAGAGAAAAAAATCTCAATCATGCAGGTTTCCTCACGATGTTTTCCTTCACTGTTGAGCCTCTGATAAATATGCACATAGCTTCTTAAAAGTCATTGGTGCGTGCCATGCTTTGAACTAGAGACTTTTGACAGCTCAGTCCACTGGGCACGTAACCAGTGGACTAGACACTCGGCTACCACAGCTCTATCAGTAGAGTGACATATATGAATTTAATCTCAGCAAGCTATCATAGCAGTGCCTAATTAAAATCTGATCTACTTGCTGTTACTGAAAATTCCAGTAACACTTTTTTAACCTAGAAATCGAACTCAAGATGTCACGCATGGCACTTGCGTTTTAGACTACTACACTAAGGACTTCTTACGTAAGATAAAAAATGTGGCTTATAACACATACATTTGCAGTCACATCTACGTATACGTGCCCACCACCCTAAGTCCCTACTACTGCAACTCCTGTAAGCCAGGATCAACAATAGTAACCATCCAAAATATCGTCGAGACAATGAAGCTCGACGTGTCCCAGGGGAATGATATTAACTGTCTTGGAACCCGCAGCGAAATTAATCATGAAATTAAATCGGAGGAGTAAGAAAATAACAGTTTTCCACTTCCCTCCTTACCAAGCGAGAGACAGAATCGAGTTGACATGTCATTGACATAAGAGTAGATGTTTACAACTGGGTTAAGCCCAGTTGCCAGGCACCACGGATGACATTATTAAGTTATGGGTCCTAAAATATGAGCTATTATATCTGATTCCAATAATAGGTATGGCAAAAACGCCTAAACGCACGGAAATTCATCCTAGTCGCAACAAGGTCCGAGTAGTAAATCACCCCAGATATAATTTGCAAACTGTCAAACATAATATTCTACGTATAACAACGGCATTTAAATAACAATTATTAATACTATTATAATAAATGATGGCAGCAGATAATTCACGCACAGATAAAGAACGCCGCCCCATCTATAAATTACACCTGTCAATAACTTCGCGAAGCAATGCCATTGGACGGCAAAACAATTAACTTCTTATATTAAATTACCTACAATACACTGGGCCATGTCATTATTACTACTGTTATGTATATATTATAAGCGTATATATTAACAACTAGTTGCCGGCAGCTTTGCACCCCCGACCCCTCTTAAAGATGAAATCCACTTGTAAACCTGTAAACGACTTCAATACATGTCTGTAATCTATATATTATTTATATCCATAAAGATATTATTATATACCAAATTTAAGCCGTATTTAAAGGCAAAACTGTCAAAAGCCATAACTCAGTAGGTGTTAATGAGCTTCCACCTCTTTAGTATTAGGATGAATCACTAACTCCGCCTTAATTGGTGAGGATACAAATATCACAATAAAACATAACAATGCTACCGTTGACTTTATTTGCAAACTTTTATTAGGATACAACACATTTTTTTCAATTAATTTTGAAGCCGTTGAACAGCTGGGGGCAAATTGAAATTCAAATTGCGATGATTTGTGAGAATCCGTTTCCATAGTAGCGTAAATACAAAATGTCAGATATATCTCGCCACGCATTGAGTTACCAAACGACTGTCTCCCCTCCCTAACTGTGGTTTTGTTGTCTCGTTTATAAGCTTACTATTCTTCATGCATACACTTGCTTGTGTTCAAACGTCATCTTCCTTAATATGCAGACTTACTTACTCTTACTCACTATCGAACATATTCTTCGTATTCTTCTAAATATGACTACATATTATTACCTAAATATTAAAGGTACATGATCCATATATACCTTAGGTATGCGTCGACTGTGTGGCACTTTGAAAACAAAAATTAATTAATTTTAATTATAGAAAGGCACTCAAAGATTGTCTCATCTATAATATATGTTTTTACAAACAAAAAATCTCTTATAACTACACAAACGCCAAGAGTGTAAACAATTTATTGTCCGAGTAAATCATACGAATTCAACTCCATGTGGATATCCGTCCAGCAGCAGTGGAGAAAAGCCGATCGTGCTCTCAATTATGTGTATAGGTAGATATACGAAGATGGTTTACATCGCGTCCCAAGACAACCAGGCACCTTACAAGAAGGACAGACAGACACCGATCGCGCATACGAATACCATATGAGACTCCTCAGAACAATGACATCAGACTAACCTACACTTGAATCTTAAACACCATACAATGCCGGAGTCTAAGCTATATAACAATGAACATACATCTCGCCATGTAATTCATATGTCGGGCACGCGTACTTGCAACATTAGAACAGTCAATCAAGCCACTTTCACGAATAACCGCCTACACTGTCTAGTCAAAAATCCTACACAACATGATTATAATTATGGTATTTTGAATTGGGGTAGGTTGATAAAGAAAGCTCTTATTTGTGTGTCGATGTTCTTTGCGATATTGTTTGCATTCTGTTTGGACGAAACAAATCCAAATACCGAGCTGCGACTGATAATAATTTTATAAAAGGACCTCACGCTGGATATAAAGCGCTTGTAAACAATAGACCATTGAGGGTAGTTAGTTTTCAACCCTAACACGACTGACATGACAGTATCTTCACCATACAAATATTTTTATTGTGTAATTCATGTTATCATAGAAAAAATACATACTGAGATGTTAAGTTAATATTTAAAGATGCAGATCATATCCGTTACAATAGTAATCCAGATAAATAATTAGCTATGCTATCTAACCTCCTTTAACATACTCACCCATTTTTTCAATGGAAGGAAGCAGAAACTATAGAACGCCACGCGCTACGATCCTTGCCAAATATCCGCGATGTTTACGCTAATATAATATAAGTACCTACTACGTACTCGACTTTTTTGAAGGAGGTCATTAAAAAGCGTTTACGTCGCTTTTCAGACTTTATTGATATACCTACTTTTACCTTTTTTTTATTTTTATTACCAATAGTTTTAAAGCATTTTATTGATTATTTAATTACCTGTTGAATATTTCACAAACACATACAGATCTTAAATTAAATCAAAAAATCAAATCTCATCAAAATCAAAACTACTATTTACTTAAATCAAAATCTCTAACTCAATATTCAAAAATATTTACATAGTCAGTAAGCCTAATTTGTATATGTGATAGCTGAATATCTATTTATTTACCCATATAAAGAGCAAAACAATCTGAGAGCTTTTAATAATGTCGTGATTCCACGGTACAAATTTATACCTATCGTTCTCATTTTACTAATTGATTTAGAAACATTTGCTAATATGTAAGCCAACTTTCATACAATTTGTATACGTCATTTTTGTAGTTGTTTTAGTCATATTAAAAGACATTAGCGTAGGCCCCCAGTGGGTGTAGTTTCGGCCTTGTGTTGAAAGCGAGATTAAATTTATTGAAGCGTAATTCTTTTGTTATCAATGTGTGGAGCCCTTTACTGAATTATGATTACGTCATAACAATTATGGAAGGCCTTTTGGATAGATTCAATGTATATACGACTGCAATTATGTGCAGATGATGCTGTTTAAAGGTAAATTTAAATGAAATTTTAATAATATATGTATGTGAAGAATTATTATTTATTTATTACCCATTCTCCCAAAAGGCTGATCACTAGTTTACCCTGGATATTGGTTTCATAGTAATCACTTCGCGTAAAATACTTAGAAACCGACTCCGAAATGGAAAGTTGTAATATATAATATATTCAATTCAAAAATATAATACGTCCAATTGAACATAATAATTAAATAATAGATTTAATTTGTGCCGTCAAATATTGTGTAAAAATATCGTCGAAGAAAGTATAAAAGAAAATATAACCTGAAAAAAAGAATAGCGTTATAAATCCGCAGTTTCCAACATATTTATTTCTATTGACATAAGTACTACAAGAATAAAACCTTCATAATAAATACTATTCTCAAAGGGAAAAATTACAAAGAAGGCTAATTATCTACTGTGCCCAAAAATACTACAAATAATAATTTTATAGGAATTGCATGCGAAACATAAATTACTATCGGCACACGCATTATTAAGGCGTGTCACGAAAACCCAAGCAATAATCATAATAATGATTATAATTATTGCACATCGGTATGCAGAAATTATTTCCTTCAAGTAATAATCCGCAAGTTGAGCTTACTTGTCTCCTTCGAACGAATTAGCGGGTATAATGAGCCTAATTGTGTAAATGGAATTCTGTTTCGCCTTATTAGGCGGGTAAAGCGTTTCTACCGGTACTCGATATTGTCGACTGCAATAATTAACTTGTAAATAAGTGGGTATGAGCCATGTTCACGTTGTTAATGAGTGCCCTCTGCAGTATGATGAAATATAACGAGTCTACTTCTTGAAACATTAATGCTTTAAATATATATTTCAACATTGAGTGTATTTATTTAGTTTGTCAAGTTTTATTGGGGACTAATGTCTCTTGATGACATTTTAATTCTAACAAACATTTTGAAACATTTATTTTCCATGTAAATCCAAGCTAATCATATACATATTATAAATGCAAAAGGTATCACCACAGATCACGTCATTGCTTTAAAAGGTATATTAGTAACAAACACAAGGGACCGTTAATATCTTGGGCCCAGTATCATCAATCCACAATATCCTTACACCGCTCAGCTTTCACTCTGACACAGGAAAACACTCAAACACACGACACTTATCTCACTACAATGAGTAATTTATCATAGGTTGATTTTAGGCGTTACACTTACCTAGTAAACCAAGGAGAGAGTCTGTAACCTTGATACCAATTTGCACCACTACAAATCTAACTATCGGTGTCATTTTTTTCTCTCGTCTGACCCGTGGATATGCAAATAATGGTACCGCAAATTTCGAGTACATCGACCTTGCGTGGATCGCCCACCACGAGTATGAATCAAAGCTGAATCTAGTGTAACCACATCTCGCGTTAAGTAGCTCCTAGTGACCTACTGATTTCCATAGCGCACGTGGGCGGAGCACGCAGCGAAGCGCTCAAACCGTAGTAGAATGAACAGAAACGTATCAAAGGACAAATCTGAACAACACACGAGCAGGAACTCACACACGTACAACTGTTACACAACGGGAGCTACTTCTGTGCGCTTCTGTGCGCAGCCGCAGATTACACTCGGTTTCCCAGTGTCTTGTTTCCTTATGTGCGTAAGTTGAAAGGTTATTAAAGTAAGTGGACCTTCTGAACGTGTCTACATGATGATTTTATGATTGTAGAGCGTACATCAGAGGCTCAACAATCATGTTTGTCTAGATTTATTGCAGCTTGTAAAGATTAGTAGAGTAGTTTATAAACAGAAATGGATTAGAAGTGACAGAATATATTCAATTTTCATATGTATTCATTTCAATTTCATCGTTGCACCGTAATGTACATCTATACGTATATTAATATAACTACGTGAAGCAAAATTTTGTATTTAATTTGACGAAAATTGCGTGGACGGAGGAGTATGAAATTTCTCATCTATTTCTCGAGTGCAGAATCGTAATTTTTGTTTTTTTTATTTAGACCTGATATAAATTTATTTTTTAAATTAATGGTGGTTGAATTTTGACCAGAGGGCGACCAATCATTTTTTTTAATCTTACCTGAGTTACATGAAAGTAAGCTGTATTCGTATACAACAATAATAAATCAGTGGTTAGCTATATTATAACGGTTGGGTATTAAAGACTTAATCAAATTAACGAAAAGTCCGTGGGCGTATTTTTTTCTTGTTTAGGTACAGGAATAGCATACCGCATAGGTATAGATAGAATTGCTAACGCTTTTGCATTAAAAGTGTTTTTTTACCAATGAGGCTATGATAAATTCTAATGGGAGAGAATTTTTAATTGTACGTCAACAGCAATCTATTCTTTACTAAACGTGCAATGTAAATGAGTCTGCATGCCTAACAGATTTTCCGAGACGTCCAAAATTTGGTATTTCAAGTATGCTATGTAATTTGAAGTAAAAGATAATAGGCATATACATATTTACAGAATATATATGTAATTAAAAGAACTAGGAGAGCGAGAGAGAATTTCACTAGTGTTCATTTATTCCCGACAGCGTTTCTGCCAAGATATAAAATTCAATTTGATATCTCATCAACTTTATATGTATAATTAAACAAAAACAGTTGCAATATAAATTAGGTTCTGAATCACTTCAGGGTTGTCATAATATCGTCAAATTAATTCGTTGACATGGGTCCGGTCATAATAATGTGACAGGTCAATCACATCTTTACAAAGAATCTCATGTTTAATTCGGTGGAGTCTTTTGTATGATATTCTTGATACTGTTTTATAGATTGAAACAAGATAAGTTTGTGATTTCCACTTGTTTCTTAATGATGGGCGATTAGCGAAATATAAATAAAAAAGTGTTCTTAATTATATTTTGATGCGTATTTTGGTGGGGTATCCTCATTCAAATGTGTTTGACGCAGGAGAGTGAAGGTAATATGTAATATAGTAAGTAAGCTTGGTAGAAATTAATCACCAATACAAATAGTTTAAAGAAATACTTAAATGATAAATCCAACAAAATATTTTCCTTACTTGGTGATAAATAATGAATATATACATAAGAATGATTTTCCAGTCGCAGATGATACATACATAGAAAAAGGGCAGTATTTTTTTGATTTTTTTTAATGCCAAAATTGTAGTGTAAATGGATTCTATGTAAAATATAGGTATTTTTTAACACGCATAATTGATTTATTATCTGTTTTCATGAGGTTTGAATTATGTAACAAAACGTCACGAAAATATCACATTTTAATCATTAAGTTGTTGATCTGCCTCGAATAAATAAATACAGAAACACATTTCCGTTAAATGACAACGCTGTAAACCTCTTCAGCTGATTGTAGTTTATACAGCTCAACAAACCTTATCCTTGATATATGGTACTTAATCACTTAGTTATCTAACACTCGGAATCAAACGTGCACAGCTGTCGTTACCTCGTCCTTTAAAATTCATTAACAATATTAGTTTTTAACGAACCGTGAAATTTCTTCATGGCACGTAGGCTGTTTAATTTTATGACTCGTGCCATATATATTATTTCATTGCCAGTCCATTCTCACTTGACATAAAGGATGCCAAGTGAAGAGGAACTAAAATGGATAACTGTACCTGAAATAATTACTTTTATAACAAAAGATATGCATGATTGTAATTTATTCTTTTATATTGCTGTGTGATTGATTTCAATGATATCATATAAACTTTATATAACTAGTCATATATGAAATTGAAAAGTACCTAACCGTTACGGTCGAAATTTCAGTTTTATTTTGTTGTTCATTAGAGAAAGTGGTTTAAATCATAATAGTTTTTAGTTTCCATTTTATTACAGTAATTAATGGCCAAAAGATAGCTTTCGTAACGATCAGAAACGTCTGAATTAAATCATATTAATATACATTGTATAATATTGTGGAAATAAAATTCGTTAACAGTTTATTTTCAAAGTCTAATATTTGCGTACCTATCTGATGTTATTTGGTAATGATCCATTGCTTTAATTTAAAATCGAAGCGTCTATGTGATGATGACGAAAAGTCAACTAAATATGCACATATATGAAGTTTATTTAAGACTTATAGTAAGACAATAGTCTGCAGGCCAAATAAATATATGTTCCGTGTGGAGTTCAAATGAATTCGATCACACGACCACTGCAACCGATCTGTCAAATTTTGCTAGCAATCGAGACCACTTCCAAAAGCAATCGTCACCTAAATTGACACTAATAAAATCAACAAAGTGACATCTTGAATGTTTTTGCGTAACTTTTTAGCAATTTACGATGCAATTTTTTTGCAATAAAGTGAAAATCATAGTGACAATACTATGACACTTAATACTGTCTGTCTAATAATATGTTTATTTTATACTTTTGCAAGTTAGTCGATGACATTTGTTTTATTTAAAACAGTTTCAGATTCTGAACACTCAAGTAGACTAATTTATCTCTGTTTTCTTTTTAATAGTGCAGGAGCGGATAAATAAATGAAATAAAATTGTATAAACATACAAAAAAATACTATGTATACCCCTGAATTAAAATTATTTTTTACTGTCAGTTCATAAAAACTGAGTTGCTAGTAAATAATTATATATTTCTAGAACACCCAACATTATTTAAAGCCCGGTTTCCACCACAGCGGAAAGGAGAGGAGATGTGCGGAGATATGTTATAAAAACCAATCAGATTTCGTTATTTCCACGTCTCTTTTCCGCGCAACGATATCTGATTGGTAATTCAAAACACATCGCGGCACATCTCTCCGCTTTGGTGGAAACCCGGCCTTACTCAACCTGGGAACCGAACTCCGCCGCCGTTTCCCGGCAATAAAATTAATGAATCATTTATTGTTGCAATAAGGCACAGATGTAGAAAGTTAATTTTGCTAAAGTATGCGTTGTCTCGATGTATTATACACTATTTTATTATTTTACGACCACACAATCGCAATAACTTGAGGTGTAAAGAAAATGATCAAGCTTTTGTTAAGGTTTATATGTAGGTACTTGATATAGAAACATTTAGGTGGTGCGGCCGTTCATCCCGCTGACTTTAAATTAACACCACTTTGTATTAAAGTCTGGTGATTTTAATCATCAATATAGCTGAAGCTATTTGAATAGCTGAAGGGCGGGCGTTTTTGGGGGCTGTCCTTATTGTCGACGTTCAAAAAGAGCCAATTAAATTTGGCCTACTTTGAATAAATGATATTTAGACTTTGACTTTAGCTTAAAGTCCACTTAATAAAACAACCTGTGTAAGCTCACATAGGTTGTTTTTAAGTGAGCATAAATGGCAAATCATCAAAATTCTAAGACAAAGCGTCGATAAATGTTTGAACGCGTTATGATACGGCCACAGGCAGTTCAAGAAGCTTAACTTGTAATTAGAAAAAACAAAAGGCTGAAGGGTCGGCGTGCGAGACCTCTGGTAATCGCATACCATCGTAACTTTTATTAAAAAGTAATTATTCCAACTATTTAAAAATAATAAACTATTAGTATTTTTAGAGCTTTTATTATTTTTTAATAATTACCACTAAATGACTGAATATTAAACACCTTAACTGATATGGTAACCATTTTTATTGTCACTAGCATTCGCAACCTTAATCTTACCAACATAAATAAATTAACTCGTCAATAAGTCGTATATCTAACAAGTCAAACAATATAGTCCTTTAAATGCAATAACTCATTAAATACTGCTAACTATTATTGGTTTTGGACATTTAAGGCCATTTTTGACTGCAACAGACATTACAGGGTCGTCATAAAATATTTATTGGTCTCTAAAATAATTATGTTCCAGTGCTTTACATCATCGCGCCATCGCGTAGTTGCATCGCCAACGCTTCTCAATTGTTCGTAGCAATTATAAATACAAGGAAATATTAATTTTATTTACTTTAGCTTACGTCGTCGTTGGTGGTAAACTTATAAGATTAAAGCGCTATTTCACATTATGTTAGACACGATGTGAGAAAAAGACACAGTTATTTTGACATTAATAAGTACAAACATTAGTAAGAAACATTATTATCTGTATTATTTGTATTTATATAATCGATTTGTGTAGGTATAACTATCCAATAATTCAATATAACCGGCCAAGTGCGAGTCGGACTCGCGCATGAAGGGTTCCGTACAAAAATAGGCAAAAAAAATGCGTTTTTGTATGGGATGTTTTGTTGTATGGGATAAATATTAAATATTTATTTTATTTCGTTTGTAGTATTTGTTGTTATAGTGGCAACAGAATTACATGATTGGCGAAAATTGTCTAGCTAACGCGGTTCTTCAGATACAGCCTGGTGACAGACTGACGAACAGACGGACGGATAGACGGACGGTCAAACAGCGAAGTCTTTGTAATAGGGTCCCGTTTTTATCCTTTGGATACGGAATCCTAAATAATATCAATTAAAAATTAACTATATGTATGTAAGTTATTCATGTAGAGCATGTTTGCTCTACATGAATAACTAATTTAACACGATGTTTCGTGTGACCTTCTCAAAATGAAGATCAAAAATGATAACCAACAACAATATTCCCGTAAGTGTATGAAATCTTTTATATAAATTAAAATAAACTACAGCATACTTTAAAGTTCAAAATTTAATAATACTTATCAAAATAAGCAGTTTTATTTCAATGATAAACACTGCAAAGCTCTTCATTATACAGGAAATCCTACCAACCTATTAACATTTTGAAAGTTTACATCCTGGAATAAAGTATAAAAATAAAAAAGATTTTGCAACTTTGACTGAATCTAATTATTCATAGTCAACTACCCTCTTCGGATCCTAAGAGTAATTTAACTTTCGAACTTACTGTTAGTAAGTTGTGATAAAAATACTGATAACAGTATGTGTGCAGAATTCATTGACGCTGATGGATGACTTGACCATCAAGTGCCGACCAAAATAAAGAACGTGAAACCAAACCGGTAAATAAAGATAAAGTTGCAATATTTACACTTACTATAGTACAAATTACACTTTACGATTTGTTAATTAGTATTGTATGTCAAACTAAAAAACACACAGTGTTGCGGGCACTGGCCGATACAAAACATAAAAATACGCAGTTTCGTACATAAGTAATCATTGAATTAACATACGGGTTTATAAATAGCTCCTTTACAATTTGTAGATGTTCGAATTGAATAAGTAAACAGAGGCTAAAACAAAAGCTTGAACTGACGGTTTTTACTTTGCAGTAATAACTGTTCAACGGTATGCAGATGTTAAGCCCAGCGCCCACCAAAGTAATGACTCTGGCGATATTCTGACCAAAAATTAAATTAAAAAAAAATATTCTTCATGACATAAAATTCAATTAAAAAAACAGGTCAATAAATAGGTATCGTCTGATAATGATAATTATACTGATTTTTTACATTTACAGAAATACCTATTACGCATTTTATTGCGGCATATGTATTGATATTATTTATTCCCTAACAGCATTCATGACTATTCGTCACTGTGCAACAATTAATTTTATTCCGATGAAAAAGATCTCACCCATTATTAACATTCAGATTATCCACAGAAGATTTGAAGTACCTTAGAAATTATGAAAATTTAAGAAGAAGACAGAATTTTATCTGCTGACCGCATAAACACAGGCATCGTGAATAATATATTAAATACTATGTTCACTAATGTCTATTAACAAATTAAAAGCTAGGTTTTCCTTACTTTCACTACGAAAATTTACATTGAACGTGCTACAATGGTGTTTCACTAGAAGCACGTTGCACTCAGCGAAGTACTTCTCATCTGTTGATGAGATCCAGCGTTATCAAACAAAAAAAAATTGTCGAGTTAGGCCAATCACTTAACACTAGTTAAATTAAATAGCCAAAAATCATACTAACATAATATATTCAGTGCCAAAAAAAAGCAACTTATAACACAATTAAGAAAAATGTGTTATACATAATAGAGCTATTAAATTTAAGTATATACCTCGGAGCAAGGTCTCGTGTTCAATTTCCGGATGACGATCAACGTTATAAAATTTTCTGAATAAAACACGGCCATTGATTGCCAATAATAATGTACCTAGTTTAATAATAACGCTACTTATCCCGTGTAATATCGATAAATCTTACTAAAGAGTATTTTACTCACAAAATAATGTTCATATTCCCTGCTCTTATTACACTGAAAATAATATGAGCTGGTGGTGTTATGAGAAATTTTACAAAAATGTCCAATGTGAAATAAAAAATATTTATTTTTTTAAGAAAATAGCTTTTATGTAACATTTATAGAATGTACTTTAAAACATTACATAAGACTCAAATTTTGACAATCATCATCATCATCAGCCTATATTTGTCCACTGCTGGACGTAGGCCTCCCCTTGTGAACGCCACAAAGCTCGATCTTTGGCTCGTCTCATCCAGTAACATGTAACTTAATTTGCGTGAATCTTGATTTATTATTGATTACCCCTTTTACACAAGTTATGATTATAATTTTTAATATTAGCGAATTATATTTATTTTGTTCAAAACTAAAATATAAAAAAAATAATCTATATATATAAAAGGAGAAGCTGACTGACTGAATGACTGACTGACTGACTGACATATCCACGCAGGGCCTAAACTATAAGGGTTAGAAACTTGAAATTTTGCACAGGGATTCCTTTTATATCGTAGGGGAGCATTAAGAAAGGAATTTTGAAAATTCACCCCCTAAGGGGGTAAAACGGGGGTGTAAAGTTAGTATGTAACTTTTCTGTCTTTGAAGTTATTCAATTGAAATTCGGTTTGAAGGTACTTCATTGAAAGTTATGAAACAGGTGTAAAATATTTTTTTCTAAAATCATCCTTTAAAGGGGTAAAATGGGGGTGCAAAGTTAATATGAAATTTCTTTGATTTTCAATGAAACTTGGCGAGTGTAGTCTTTGTATTACGTAGGCATCCGATAAGAAAGGATTTTCCGAAATTTTGCCCCTAAGGGGGGGGGGGATAGGGGGACCAAGTTTGTACGAGACAACGTGATTCCTTGGTCCAAGGGCCTAAACTATAAGGGTTAGAAACTTGAAATTTTGCACAGGGATTCCTTTTATAACGTAGGGGAGCACTACGAAAGGAATTTAGAAAATTCACCCCCTAAGGGGGTAAAACGGGGGTGTAAGGTTAGTATGTAACTTTGCTGTTTTTGAAGTTATTCAATTGAATTTCGGTTTGATGGTTTTTCATTGAAAGTTATGACACATGTAAAATATTTTTTCAAAAATCATCTTTAAAGGGATAAAATGGGGGTGCAAAGTTAATATGAAATTTCTTTGATTTTCAATGAAACTTGGCGAGTGTAGTCTTTGTATGACGTAGGCATCCGATAAGAAAGGATTTTCCGAAATTCGAAGGGGGACCAAGTTTGTACGAGACAACGTGATTCCTTGGTCCAATCTACTTCAAATTTTGCATAAACATTCTTTAACAGAATTGATGGAAGACGTATTTCATATTTTATCGAAATTCAATCCCTGACGGGATTA
The DNA here is from genome assembly GCA_905163465.1 of Craniophora ligustri. Classification (NCBI taxonomy): domain Eukaryota; kingdom Metazoa; phylum Arthropoda; class Insecta; order Lepidoptera; family Noctuidae; genus Craniophora; species Craniophora ligustri. Next base: position 4,654,368 of record LR990963.1, read on the forward strand.
ATGCAATGCAAATATTTTATACTCCTTAAAATTGGAATTTCTGTTTGTAATTTCACATATAAAAGTACCTATATTTACGGTAATTACACAAAAAAATAATTTCTAAAATTTTTGTCTGTCTCTCTCTTCGTTCCTTCTAATTGCTGCAACAGCTGGACCGATTTTGTAGGGACTTTCACCATCGTTATAAGGAGTAACTTAGGCTACTTTAATTTAAGAACAAGAAACGAATTAGAGTTCCGTATGACTTAAAAACGCGGGAGCTGACCAATGCATGAATATGAACATTAAATTTTTCGTTAAATTTCAAGCGGACGAAGTCGCGGGTAACAGCTAGTAATTTATAATGTACCTATGTACTTCAAGCAAAACCAAAATATACCTGAAGATTTAAACAAATATTTCCACTTCATTTATGTAATGTAATAAAATTCTATAAAATATCACATTGATATATAATTTCCATTTGCAATATCTTCATAACATCAATGTTTTCTCTCCGGAAATGACTTAATTTATGAGAGAAATTGGTTTTGCCTTCGTAAATAAATTGAAATCTAATTAAGGCTAATAGAATCAATTACAGCTGCAGTGTTTTGTTTTACTCTTGCGCACTTTGACAGATAAAGAATACGATTATTTTAATTGCAAGCCTCAATAATTAACGAGATTAATATAAAAAACTATATACTATATATAACTAGTTTACTTTTTCTTATTTTTGTTATCTACTTTATTTTATTTATATTTCCATTTTATCATTGGTATACGATAAGAGTAATCAAAAGCGCGAATGACATAAAACATTGTTATATAGCGAGTATCGTCAACTTTGGAGCAAAGATTTCCCTATCCCTGCCTGATTTTAATATTCATTTTCATTTCCAATTTAAACTTATTTTAGAATATAGTAAATAAAACAGCCATACCATTCCTAACTACTTACATAACAAACTATTATTTTGATATTCGATGTATGAACCTATTTCGATGCATTATTTGATGTAAGCCTTTTTGGTTGTCCTAAATAAATATATTAATTATCTCACAACTTAGGGATCGTTGAACTTATTATTATATAACACTATTAGGTATTCTACAATCCTCAACCTGTCTCAGAGACAAAAAATCTGTCTCATTATACATCAATATTACTAATAATAATAGTAATTGTTACTAATGGGGAACAATATGACGGATAACGGAGTCATTATAGTTATTGACAGGTATGCCGCCCCACGCCCACGGCCCAACAGTGGCCTGTCACAGGACAATGGCGTTTGGACCACATCATTGGCTAATTACAGTACTATTAACGGGTTAATAGTTAATTGGAAACTGTTACTGTTTGGCGATTTTCACAGTTAGGATTAAATACTTGAAATTTGACAATACATTTTTTTGCAGTATTTTTTCTTGTTAAATTAATGTATTACATAGATTTTGAGGAAAATACCAGCAGATATTGTATTTATAATAATTTCTGAGTTTATCAAAGCACTATTTATACATTTTTTATTAGTTTTAACTATTGTGTTAAGCAGTGAATGCAACCTTGAGTTGAAACCTCTTTAATAATCTTTTATTTTCGCATATATATCTTATATATAACAAATTATTTATCTCTTCTCACATTAAGTCGGCCCTGGTAAAAGTGTCGATTATCAAGTAATATACTTTGTAATCGGTACTTTTTACAGGGCCATAGAGCGCTCATAATATTCATTTGTTTATTTTTAAATGCAAAACGAGTCCCTTATAACGGATGTTTGAATGATCTTCGTGTTACGTGTATGCAAACACATCATCGTGTATCAAATAAAGATGACCTGACTGGCGCAGTGGCTGAGCGATCGGCTTGCGCGCCACGGGTTGCGGGTTCGATCCCCGCACGGAGCAAATATTTGTACGTTCTATAGGTAGTTGTTCCGAGTCTGGGCGTCTGTGTGTGTGAAAATTTGAGTTTGTAAACGCACCCACGACACAGGAGAAAATCCTAGTGTGGGATAACGTTTTTTAAAAAAACAAAGGTGCCGGGTATTAGCGCAGGGGAATTACTAGGGAAGCATGTTTCTGCTCGATCTACTTTGGTGACGTCAAACTAAATAATATCTAGGCCACTGAACAAAAACGAATAGTTTCATGCAAAAGTACAGGGCTGTAAATAAATGTTCTATTTTTGTTATCAGGATTTTTTGTTCAAATAATTCTGAAAAGAATATCCTCAAAACACTCCTACGGGTATTGACTTGGGTAAAAACATGCGTAATAAACATAGTGAGGAAACCTGAATTTTCTATATTGCGTGCCAAGTGAGCGACCACTCGATCAAGCATATCGATGGGTCGAAATATTATATGGGATAAAAATATTTAATCCAAATACAATGCACAATCAACAACCCATCATCAAACCAAGAGGAAGTAGGCTATAATCCACCACGCTAGCCTACTATGGTTTGGCAGACTTCACATACCATCGAGAAACTCTTTCAAGCATACAGGTTTCCGCACGATATTTTTCTTCACCGTTTGAGCATGACTGTGACAGATACGCATATAATTTACGAAAAGCTTGTAAAAGGTTTGAACTCAAAACCTTTGACATCTCAGTCCACTGGTCACATCACTAGGCTATCACTGCGCAAATCATATTCACCAAATCAAATTATCAAAATAATATTATATTATTAGATACGCAATTAAAAAAATGCAATAATGGGGCGGGAAAACCTAGGTTCGATTACCAAATTAAATATAGGGTACTTGGATTTTTCAGCGGTCTTATAATGTTAATATATTTTTTAAGAAACAAAAGAGTTACATAACAAAATACGGAAAATTATTTCATTATTTTCAAAACAATAAAGTTTATTTCAGCAAAACAATTTCAGTTTATCGTTCTGTTTTATGAAAATATTTGCTTTTCACAATTAAAGTTTACAAGTCGGGGATGTACCGATTCTGTAGAACAAATAATCCGACTCCATTACAATCTTAGGACGGGATACAAGATAAACAGTCTAATAGACACTCATGCGCAGTCAAAACGGTAATGCCCCAATATGATAAGCGTCTCTTTATCAGATCCTATTATGCCATGTAAACATAAAATAAATATTTATTTTATAAAATTGATCATACTGTAAATGGAATCAAGTTCAAATCAAACTTCTGAAAATGGAACCCAATTTTTTTATAAGGTGCATAATTATGTATATTCTAGGTCCAATTAAATGGCGGGCATATTGATATTCAAACTCAAAAAGGAAAATTGGATACTACGAATCGAATCCAATACAACGAGTACACACGCTTATTAATACGCAAATAATACACTATTCATCAATTATATTATCAGTTTCATTTTCAACGCCCTTTCAGCTCATAAATCTCTATTCAAAAGCCTATCACGGTATTTCGCACGCGCGTAAACAAAAACTCATCGCAATTTTTCTGATTACACAATTATTAAAAGTAAACAAAGCAAATGAATATCTAAGAACCAATTTACAGATCACAATGGCCGTGATGAAGCAAAACAGATGGAATTCTATATTAGTACAAGAATTTTGCGTAACAACGTATGAACAGGAAATACAGGACCGGTGAGTGTGGAGTAAATCGACCGACAACGACAATCATTAGCCGCGTTCTCGTGCTACCGCAGTTTTTTATCCACAATACGATATGTTTTATATAATGTCAAGTCTTTGTGACCATCTCTCGAACTAAGAACGTTGAAAATGCTTCCTTAAGTCTATATTCTAAAAACAAACGTCTATTTGAGAATAAATAAATACGTAAAAAGTTCAGATAAATAAATAATAATGAAAACTTTTTGGATCTATGACAGATCACGAAACTCCGTGAGTCCTATTCTAAAAACATGTGCAGCTCAAAATGCATTTGAATTTTAGAACGTATTCGAATTTGAATTTGAAAAGCTGATTAAAACAAAAGAGTACGGAACTGTCATCAATCAAACGACAATTGACGTTGATATTTTAATTGGTGTGATGAGACATATTGGCAGCTGTCACCGTCAATTATGATTGAGCTCTTGAACAGGACCAAGTACTGTAGGTACTAGATCCCGACCTTACACAATGAAGTTAGTACTTATATAATAATATTTTCATACACTGTTACTGGAATAGTGTATGCTTTTAGAAAACACTAAACATGGCAAAAGAAGAATAAAAAACAGGCCTAAATATGTATTGATAAAGTTTTTATATGTATCTAAAATAATATTTTAATATAACGTATTAGAAAAATTAAAATAAGGATTCTCGTAAGTGTCTAGATGTAAATTAAAACGACCACAAAAACACGTGACAGGTAAAACCAATTAATTCCAATCGTTCTTTATAATTTTCTCTAGCACTGCACTGGTCCAATAAAGGTGGGACAGCCAACAAATGTAATAACAAGACAACAGTACAATTACTATTTACGTATGGACAAAGCCTCATTTGAATATAAAAGTGCATCTTGTTAGACAATTATTCTAATGTTGTTGTTTAAATAACGACAAGTGAATTGCTATCTCACACTACCGGAAAAACTGGAAAGCATTTCCAATAAATGCTATTTTTTTTGTTGAATGCCAATTTGAATACGGCTCATCGCTCTCACGGTTGATAAGTAGACTCAGACTTTGTCACACTGTGACTTGCAGCAATTAATTCTATAACAGTCATGTGGTAGAGGTTCTTTCCTGTGTTTATTACTATCAGAGAGGAAGTTCGCTTTATTTGCTTTTGTGTTAGAAGACAATATGACAAAAATAGCCTATAATAGAATTACGCTTTCAGGGAGCGGATATAAATGATTTGAACGATATTCATATTCGAAATTCGAACATTGTTTTTTTCATATTCTATTATTTTAATGACATCATCTAGTAACTCAAATAATCCTATTGTAGACAGTTACTATGGTAATGGTAACCAAAAAATAGAAACGCACTTTTTCATTTCATGTCACAAAGGTTCATTGATATTCGTCCCACAGTATTTTTTGTCGCGATCTTCATATGTCCGCCGCCTTACTGTGACACTGTCCTTTTTCTTACATAATCGATATTGACTTAATTACACGGCAAAAAGAGGTTGTATACGCGTCGCCCACTACTGGTACACAGAAATGGCTCATTTGCAAAAAGCAACTGGGTATTCCATAGCGTGACTGTAGTACGTGAGTAGGTCCTTCTATTAATACAGACAAAATTATTTATGCAATTATAACACGTTTTAATAAGAACGATACCTAGAATTGCATTAATTATTTCGTTAAAACGGTATGTTATACTGTACCTATTAAAAACGGCTATTTTAGATGTGCTAGTAAATAACTAAGGTTATAATTTTTCGTTACTAAAAATTCTATCACTGTAGTGCGGAAAATTATAGAGCAACAAACTAATGTATTTTTTTTTATGGTGATAATGGGGGAATCGAGCAGGCGGCTCACCTGATGGTAAGTGATGACCGCCGCCCATAGACATTTGCAACAATAGAGGCTTGCAAATGCGTTGCCAAACCTCTTAGACACCGTTCAGGTGTCTTAAAATAGGGAGTTACTGAACTGACAGCAAACGGAATTCCCATGCTGTCAGAATTGTCACTCCCCCAATGAGCTCTGGTGACCTTACACTCTCGCAGAAAGACAGCTATTGTTGATTTGGTCTTCTGTAAGGCGGAGGGAGGTACTTCCCCAGTCGGGCAGCTCAATTTAGCGAGAAATCTCGCTATGCCCTACCTCCTAAAAATGTTATATGTATAGTTTGTTATTACTATGATAATGTATGCATAATCATCTTTGGCTGTCTGCAATTCACTAATATTTTTTATCAGATAACCGCTAAGCAGTTTGTAAAATCAATATTATGTTATACTAGCTGACCCAAGATATGGTAGAAGAGTGAACATTTTGGGTTATATTAAAAATAGTACTTTTTATCATAAAAAAATACAAAAAATAATAATTAATTGTCCTTATCGCCTAGGGGTGGAAAAAATAGCTTACGACCGATTCTAGGCTAGTAGGAGTCACATACTGATTATGATTACCGTGCTATTTAGGTAAATGAATTTACTTAAGCTCACATCACAGAACTTTCGGGTTATGATGTTTTTTTTTATTTGAATGCTTCTGCTTCTCGTGCTCTCTTTTTCAGAACTATTTCGATATCCAATCTGAAACTCCATCGGAAACCGACGAGTTTGATATTTCTGATCATAAAATATTTGAATTTGGGAAAGCCGATCCTGGAAAAAGTCCCGCATGTGTTAGGTATATGTATAAATGAGATCATAAGGTCTAAACCTCAACTTATTCCATTACGTTCAGGAAAATCGACTGTGATAGCGATGTCATTAATATAAATCCGTATTGTTTCACGACTGCTTTTGAACCCGGATGATGACGGCATGATATTTTCGAAAACAATGAAGTGAATAATTAGATTCAGTACAGGCCTTTAAGACGATTTAATTGTAACTAAAAAAAAGAAAAAAAGTTTAATTTGCTCCCGAATAGTAGTTGCTTTTACAAACATGTGTCCTATTTTTTGCTAGCACATTAGCACGCCCGTATTTTAATAGCAGTGACGTCACATATATTGATGATTTTTTATTGATGCATCCTTTTCTTGTTACTTCTTAAGAAAAGAAGTGAATACGTTGTATACGTTCATATGAGTTGCATACGTCTATCTATAGGCTTCAGTAACCGCTTACTATCAGGTGATCCGTAAGTGCCCGTAAGCTTGTTTGCCATCCTCGTCATATACGAAGACAAATGTTTTATATGTTTCCAAATTCTGTTGTAAATTTCAATAAAACACCAAAGATATACATAAACTATACAACATTAAATTACAATCTATTAACTATACAACATTAAATAAAACTTTCGATAACATAATTTTTATAGCCTTCTTTTAAACAGTGAATTCACTACCCTATTCTCGTACGTATAAGATCCAAGCCGCAAATATAGAGCCGGAACTACCAGGTTTTACAAATATGTGTTACGCGCAGCAGTTTAACCCTAAACCACAAACGTGCCAATTGATCGTTTCATATGACGTCATAAATACCTGGAAGATATTGTTATATAAAATACGAAATTATGTACTAATATTAGTTGTTAAATCACTATTCATCATCAACCCATTAACGTCCCACTGCTGGGCACGGGTCTCCTCTCATTTGAGAGGGATTAGGCTATAGTCCACCACGCTAGCCTACTGCGGGTTGGCAGACTTCACATGCCATAGAGAAATCTCTCAAGCATGCAGGTTTCCTCACGATGTTTCCCTTCACCGTTTGAGCATGTGATAAATACGCACATAACTTCCGAAAAGTCAGTGGTGCGTGCCCGGGTTCGAACTCGAGACCTTTGACATGTCAGTCCACTGGTCACACCACTAGGCTACCACAGCTCAAATCACTATTACGCGGAACATTACCTCACGTCCTTACAATAGATATGCCTCTCATTGACCTCCTATCGCAATACTCTGGCATTTCCTTTAGGCAGCTACTTGAGAATATTTCTGAGAACGAACCTCCAAAATCTGTGGGGTTAGTCATCAAAAATGTATAAATCATAAGTCAGCAAGTTAAGGTATGCTGAATTTCCGTCAAAAGTTACAAAATGCCAATATGATATATGGACTGAAGGGCATTTTTGAAAGATCGTTATATTCTGACTCTGATTATATCGAATTAGTCTTTTTCTTTTGTGTATTCTACGAATAATATTAGTGTTTTTTCCTCCTTTGAACCTGATAAAATAATGAGGTATCCGTATTAGAACCATTTCTGTATGAAATATTGTATAGTATATAAAATATTATGAATAATAGTAGTGACTGAAAAGTTATCTAAGCGATCTTTGGACGTAAAAAAAAATATCGGACAAACAAAGCAAAATTTTTATGTGGCAAAAATAAACGAAACAATGGTATTGTATAAAAATATTATAGTGATTAAATTAATGATATTATGATATGAAACCATAGAAATTTATTGTTCGCTATAAGAACTTAAAAAACGGACGAGGTTCGTACAATCGGATATGACTAGCCACCATAGAATAGCGAATTTGCATAAACAATGACTTATCATTGTATGGGGTTTTCTCTAGCCAAACGTAATAACATTTTCTACGTAATCGTATGTATCAGGATGTTCGAAATAACCCCTCATTTCGAATGCATCTTATATTACGCGCACGGCCCTGAGATAGGATCGCTTTTTGTGCGTCTAGATAAGTTCACATAGGCTATTGTTACACCGAAGCACGTTATTGATATCATCGGTATCTGGTGCATTTTTATTTATAAGATATTCCATAGTCGCACTGCTTGAACGTACTTCTATTTCTGATATTGCAGGAAGATCCAAAATTTTGATTGTATTTTTTGGGTGTTTTATAATATTGTCATAGGCTACGGCTACAGCGTAGTCCGTAGCAAACAATTTGATAACTGATCAACACACAATAAATGCTAGTAACTACTATTACTTATTCTACAGATTAAATTGAAGTAGTTTTAGCTTCTTCGCCATTAATAAATTTTTAGTCTATAATGATCAAGAGCTTCTCAAATAAAAATTAAAATATTATATTGTATTAATCGATTTAAAAAATATTTAAATCAAATTTCGACCTGTGAGCAGTCTATTAATATGGAGTACACTATCATTTCAGGAGCAATTTTTTAAATATATTATTCATAGTATCTTATGACCTCAGAATATAGGTATCTAAAAAAATTGTTGTACATGCTTAATCCATGCATCAATCGTCCATTCCGTGAAATTACATAAACGCATCTGATACAAAAGTATGTAACATTATCATATTATATACATATTATATTCGTCATCTTCCGGAGTACGGTGTGACACAAACTCTAATACGTAATAGCAACTCTTTTGTTCACATTAACCTCTCGATCAGCGCGATAATTGTTGCATAGTACGATGCGCTGGAATCACGAGACAACACATCGATGCGTGGACACATTATCTATTCGAGAGGTACGGCGAAACTTCAATGTAACGATACTAAGTTTTGGAAGTCGTAACATTACTTAATTTTTTTTTTTTAATTCTGCCTCGTTGGTCTAGTGTTCGTAAGTGCGCCTGTGGCGCAAGAGGTTTTGGGTCAAAGTCCCAGGTTAAGCAAAATGTTAACCGGTATTTCTATGAAATTCTCAGTAGCAAGTAGGAGTTGGGATTCATGCCCGGTTGATGATGACAATAAAATTACAATTTGAGGTTAAAGATTTTTTTTATAAAGACTTCATCTTGATGATGTTAGCTTCTGGAATCATCTTTGATTCCAGAAGCTAACTTCTGGAATCAAGATGAATACCTAGAACCTTGAAAACCTACTTAAGACGTATGCATAACGTTTACACTGCACAAAAAAGATGAGCAGAATGATATTCTCCTAGTTGACAAGTGGACAGTCAAGTCAAAGTTCTCGAATTTGATTCCTGTGCTACCACAGACTTTTCGAAGTTTGAACATTATGATTGATAGCTTATGAAGTCCACCGACATTCACTAGCCTAGCATGGCCGACTTTGCCTAATCCCTCTCAAAAGAGAGGACACCTGTGCACAACAATTGGATGAATATGACTGAATCATATTATATTATGTATCTCAAATTTCAAAACGTCAGTTGTCAAAAGTGGATTAAAAACAGGATAAAAGCAGGATGAGAAATATTCTTCATAAAAAAGGCGTGGATCGCAGAATTCAAGTTATTTATATAGTTTATATAACAATACGTAGCTTAATATAGTTTCATCCTTACAGGAAAAAAATAAACCTATATTAAGCATAATTTGTCCCGAAACTGCGTAGAAATGCACTCGCAGGTTTCATGGCCTCAGCCATCATAAATATGAAATGGAACTTTTATGAGGTTTTATTCAATAGAATTCTGACAAACTCTCCATCTTAAAAAGGTAAAAATGATCCTATGAGTACGAGTCTATCCTTGAGGATTACCATATATGATAAAAATATACTCATTATAATATTAATATAATATTATTATATAATACTAATATTATTAATACGAAACTGTATTCGTCTTTCCGTCTGCCTGTTACCTGTTGTGTTGATAAAACGTGAAGGGTCTATCTCCATACCAAATTTCATCTAAATCGGTTACGATATAGTTTGAGCTCCGGCGAAGGACATCGCAGTTTGTCCCGGAGATCACCCCCTAAAAGGGTGAAAAGTGGGGTGGAAATACTTATTTCCACCCCACTTTTCACCCTTTTAGGGGTCTTTTAAAAAATATTGAGAGGGTAGAATTAAATAGTTTGCTTATTTACGTAGACGAAGTCACGGGTCTAACGCTATTGTTAATAAATATAACTATTATCATTACACTTGAGTTAATTTAGTGACTTCCTTGTATAATACCTATATTAATTGAGTAATTTTAATTAAATTATTATAAAATTTATTTACAATAAATTCCATATATGTACATAACCACGTACGTCATGCTCATATTGATATGTATGTTCTATGAAATATGTGATTGTTTACGGGTAACTTATGAATTTTTCACTTATGGCGCTGGCTGAAGGGATTTTTCTGACCCAGTTTTTCCTTTTACATCATCGAATCTAATTCAAGTAATGACCATTGTGGAATGTACGGTACGACAATAATAATATAAAGACTGATATATTTATTTATTTTGTGTTTCTTATTTAAATGTTGCCCCGCGCTAGGATTTCCTTATGTATCGTAAGTAGGTAAGTCATACTTCTGATATACATTGACACAGATTCCAAACTACCTAAAACCTATACAACTTTTGGTACCGTGCAACAGTTGAATCTGGTGTGAGAGCCGCAACACATCATAAGTACCTCAACATTAACACAGGTCCATCAATTGATTTATATCCTAGGCACCTAACAAAAGCAATGGGGCCTCATTTTAAAAAGTGAACCGGTTTTTTATTAAATACTTTAAAAAAAACTTAACACAAAAAAGAACACTTTCTTCAAATGCGTAAATTGGAAGCCCTTTGAATCTATTGGTGAAGGTAAGGTAATTGGTAAGGTTTCAAGAAACAAGAAAAGGAAAGAGCTTTACTACAACTGACGTCATCGCCATTAAAATTCAGGCATGCGAGTAAGAAGATATAACGAGAAGATATTCCCACTGCGTCTCCTATAATTTAAATATGAATAGCTCTCTTTTAGCAACTTACTGATTTCATGAAAAGGAATATTTATAATTGTTTTACTATTGCATATAATATACTAGCTTTTGCCCGTGACTTCGTCTGCGTTATAACATCAACCCTCCTTTTTGCTCTTTTAAAGAATGGTGGCCGGGATAAAAGCAATCCCATATCGTTTTCTGGGACTCAAACTATTCCCATACCAATTTTTATCTAAATCGGTTTCGCAATTAAAGCATGAGGTAACAGACAAACAGACAGACATACTTTCGCATTATTACGAACGCAAATTTTCTCGTCCTTTATCAGTAGAAGACGAGAAAATTTGTGTGATAGATAATAGAATATTTGTGTTCGTAAACGCAACTAATATTTAGGACAAATCCATTTTTTTTTATATTGACATTAAGTACACAATACGACACTGAGTGTCGACACCGACTATTGAGTGTAAAGTGTCGCCGCGCGTCTTACCTTAGGCTGTAATATAATATTTAAACCTCATAATAATGACGATAAAACTTTGTAACTATTGTTGCAATTTCACATCGGCCTCACGTCGCTTTTACAACAAAAGGTCTACATAATATTATGACGGCTTGTTATAGAGTTTCGATGGAAATAATGAATGTTACGTCACGAATTCGTAAACATGTTTTTACAAATTATTGCACAGTGTGTATGCTTTCTAAGTATATAAATTCTAACATTAATAATAATCGATAATATTTTAATGGTGATACACACACACACAGTATATAACACAAAATAAGCTGCTGTAAAATAATATTGAAAATAATAGTATTAAAATCAATTTTATTTAAATTCTGATTATAATTTACTTTATATTTTATTTTGATTAATATATCATTGAGAAACCCCGTATTTTTTATTATTTATATAAGACTGCTTATATTATAAACAAAAATGTCACTACGTGAATGCTGACAATTAGGTATGGCCGTATTCTGGAATAAAAAGCGCTAGTACCCCACCCACGTAGCAATATAAGTACTGTACTATTACGAAGAGTGAAGTTTAAAGCGAGTTGAATGTAATAGGCGAAGAGATTATTCCGAACAACCAATCAAACGGGACTATTTCGGGAATGAGACCGAGAGGCGGACTCTCTCGCCGTCGGGATGTTGGAGCAACACCCCCGCTGAAATTCGAACGCGTTCGAATATCAAAAATAATGTCCGCTGTAGGAATTTCTAATTAAAGGACATTAATATTGAAGTGGATACATTAAATATTGTTGTATGTATTTTAATTTAATTTATGTTTTTTTAAATTTAAAATTACCACCATATAAAATTAATTTAAATTTTTTGTTTTTTATTTATATAAAAATAGGAGTTATATAAAATATAGTTCAAAAAGTATTAATATACTTTATCATCGAATACCTTTCTTTAGGCAAGGTTTATTTTTTAACATAATGTGCATACTCTGAAGTAGGATCGGTAAATTATATAAAATTAAATAAATAAATAATTACCCAACAATAGAATCAAATAAATGAATTCCTAAAAATCCTAAACTTATAATATTCTTTTTATTATCATTATCTTAATAGATACTTAATAACATCAAACAATATCGTAATCTAAATAACACGATTTTATCAAATCTAATTTAATACTCTTTTATAACACACCATAAAAGCTATCTATACTCGGACAAAATGCAACAAAATGAAGTAATAATCATAATAACAGAGACAAGGAATCGCATTTTCACATACCTACGGGATCCGGTTGTAGCCACATGTAGGTATTTATTTGAACAAGCTATTGCGTAATAGCATGTGTTCGTTTACGTCCTAATCGCGTTCGACGTCGTATCCGTGACGTAATGGCGCATGGCGGGCCCTCTAAATTAAACAATCAGTTTTTTGCACCCTTTATCACGGGAGCGCCGACCGCCACATAAAAGCCGTGGAAATCCGTTCAGGACACACATTACACGTAACGCGGCGAACTGAACGTATCCGCTCAGTGAGATCTTGTCCTGAACGCGACTCGAATACGACGCCCGATAATAAACTAAATTAAATTCAATAAACAGAATACGCACGTGCTTACACCTGTTCTAAATTTAAAATTGTGACGTGATAGTGAACTCTTATTTTACAAGTGACAGATGTTGTGACAGTTTATGCCAAAGTTTTTTTTTTTATTATGATCTGTGATAAATCGATTAATATTAAAATGATCGATACGTGCACTTGTACATGCAACGGATGTTCCTCAAGGACACAACGATATACTTTTAGATATAGTAAGTTTTTGTTTTTTATTGTTTGTTTATTTTTATTTCTTATCTACGATTGCAATAATTATAACTTTAATTAATCATTTTGATTAATATAAAGATTGCGAATAATTAAATTTTAGGTATCTGCAAATTAAATCATACCAGAGAGTCATAAATATGTTTGAAAGGGAAAATGTTCGATAGATGACTGATGCGGTGACATATTATTTTTATAGGTAAATCTGATGACTTAAATCTCATGATATAACCACTGATAATATTAACATTCGATAAAGTATTCTGACATTACAATATGTTACAAATCACAGGAACTCGTGTAATTCAGTGACCTAATAGGGCTAGTAAAAAGAGTGATGTAATTTTATATCACTTTCTATTCTTTGAAATATCGGCACTGATAATACAAGGAAATTACGCGTTGTGCCTTCTTGAGTGATTACTCATTATGTCTATTGTGTAATGCGTGATCCCGTCTCTATTTGTCGTGAACTAGTTATTGATAACATCGACATTTAATTTCCTATATTACACAGTTCATAAGATTTAATTCGATTCGATAATTGAATTTTCACATCACCGTTTAAATTTAAACAAAATACTATTTTAGTTCGCTATTCAAACATTACAGTCCGGAAATCCGCAAAGTGTTTAGATTCCGCAAATGATTGTTCGATAAAATCACTTTATAACAAGTATCTATAAGACATCTTAATGAAATTGAATAATTAGGTTAGATTTCAACAACTTTCACAGATAAGATAGTATTAATTGATTACCTCAATAAACAATTATTCATCGGACAATTTGTGACAATCAATGTCTATATGCAAATCGAAAGCAAGCATTAAACTGCATATAAAAAAATTTCTACTTAAATACATCGATAAGCCTGACACCTAAATTCCAATATCTCAATTGATAATAAATCTTACGTTTATTTGATCAAAACTTTAACCACAAAAGTTAATAACATTAGGTTTGAATTATAAACAAACTTAGCCCCGTCTTGGACCGCATACATTATACCAAACTATACACTTTTCTTGCAAGTCAAATCAGTCAGTTTCGGTGACAGCATAAAACATTTCTGTCTATTCTACTGACACACTGAATATTTCTTAACCGTGTAAAGGGTATAAAGTTTAGTCTGTGCCATGAAAGGGGTTAAGGGTACGTGCACAATGAGTAAAAGCTTTCCAATTGTACACACACTGTGTGATTTATATTGTGGCTCGCAAACAATGCCATTTCGCGTATTGGCAACGCGTAGACGGCCGCAGCGGACTCTGTCACGGAAGCTAGTCTATAAGTTTACGGTAAACTTAAATTAGTTGCTGAAACTATGTTGGTAAAGGAATTTCACGGTGCATTATCGTTTTATCAACCACATTTACATTCAAGGTATAATACACATAGCAACACTGTCTACGAGACATCACGAATACTGCAATAAATAATGTTAATCCTTCCTTTATCTGAGCCCCGAACTTGATCTTGAAGAACTATTACAATACTATCTGTATCCGCCTCTATTCAGGTCAGTATCATAGCCGAGCACTTTAGATTTCAACAAAAAAACTATTTACACGGCAATGGCAAACCTTTTATCGGTAATTTTAATGCTACATTTTTTTAAAAGAGAAACAAATCATCATAAGAGACGTGACGGACGCCGGAGTTGACGGATCGATGGATTATTTAGCTTAAAACAACGTGTAACACATCAACGCAGTAGTCTCAGGGGTTAAATATATTCACTACTAGCGAACACACGCTACTCCGCTCGCTAAATCTAATACAAAACACACTAAACATCACTAATATTTACACAAATATTTCATAATTCCGACACAAAACAAAACGTCATTGTATCTCAAATACAACGTTTACAACTCGCGGGAATTTACTCATTTTCTGTACAAGAATTTTCGAGCTTCCTTCTGACAAACACACAGACGAGTTCTTGTAATATTTTACATTAATTATTTAATGGTCAGGTAACACGTAAATATCGGAAACATAAAATGGATTACGAAACAAAGTTTTATTTATAAGTCAGCGTACCTAGATGATTTCGTAGCACTTAAAATTCAATATTTGAGACATGACGAATCGTTTTATGTTACACGGATCTAACCCGTATACTTTCTAAGGGGAGTGAGTAATAGTGAGCTCATGCGAAGTCTTGTGGGCTTTCAGTAGCTGGCGAAATTACCGTAACGGAAAATTCGGGAAATCCGTGAGTCATGGATGAGACAACCACCGGAAAAGTCTGTCCCTTGTGATGCAAAACATTTTATAATTAACTGTAAAAAATAGATTATAGGCGTATCATTATGTTGCTAATCGGAAATGATCACCATGGGAAACTCCGTTGTATTAGTGAGAAAATGATTGTAAGCGCATTAGGTCAATCGGCCTCGATGTAGGTACGCGCAGCCTTTACATAAATCACAATACTAAATGTTGACGTCACTTATGTCTCACATACTTTATATAATTTTTATCCATTAAATAACGACCAATAAAAAAATATTTTAATCAATACCCAAGTTTCAGAACTACAATACAAGTACGAGGACATACAATTGATTTCATGTACATTGAGTCACAAATATGTAGTTGTAAAATAATAGTATTCCGGAAATATTAATCCAAATCATAATACTATAGTTCTGTCACTATCACTAAGCCGACGCACAATGGCACCGCCTTGTTAACCACGAAACAAAAAACATGTCAATGTAAACATCGAGATGCTCGCTCGTATCTCTCAACCGCAGACCACATGCTACACAAAACACCCACAGAAACACACTCAAACAACCAGTATACCAATTAGACTCTTATTCATTTTTATGTCATGTGTAACTTACGAGCGAAGGATTTGTTTGAACCGCGCGGCACGTAGGTGAACATTCAAACTGTGTCAGCCGAGTCTTTCCCAGACTTGGCATACTTTTTACTCATAGTTTACTTTCTTATGTAGTCCTTGGACTCTTTCACATGTCCGTCAGATGATGACCAGTCATTGACAAGTGAAAAAGAAAACGAAAGTTGTTTATTAACCTCTAAATCTAGGTGCGGATTTACATAAACTAGTTAGTATCAACCTATCAGCTTAGTAGTATATTTTATCCGACACAATATCTCGTTATTGTATACACGAAAGTACACAGTGAGTGGTATGTACAATTAAATTATTTACAAATTGTATCGCATGTCATCGCCCACTTAGAAACAAATGGTGATAATTATTTAGAGTAATATTCGGCGTTGTTAATAATTATTAAAATTGGCGAGGATTTATGTTGTGGGCCGGTGCGCGGCGCGACTAATGCCCGATAAAAACTCACTTTAGGATAGACTCATCGATGAATCACCGGCGAGGTCTAACCGAATAAATATTCACTTGCACAAGATGTGGAAACAGGCGACCGTGGAGACGCACTTTTATTCGATAATAAATATTTGGTTATATAAATTGATTTTAGAATATTACATGTTACATTTGAAAGTTTGTATTTTACTCGTAGTTAATTTTGTAATAATAATACAAAATAATAATAATAATGCTGAAAAGCTATTAAACAATACCATATTTAATTCAAACTTTATCAAAAAATATGTACATTTCACAACTGTATGTAACAATGATGTAATCAGTCATTCATAATATCAAAACAATGGAAGTGATAAAATTACAATATAATATTACAACTTTCATTATCTCAGTGTGATAGAACCTCATGTTTTTACATCTTGCGATTTTTTTATTTACCTATTAAAAATATTAGGATGAAGGAAGTCTCCGAGGGGGTCGAAGTTCACTTTCCGGCGGGCGGGTAAGGGATTTCGCATAGTGTTTGACCGGCTATTTCACGTACGGTGCTGCATTTCGGTGCCCATTCAACGAGTGGAGGCTGCTCGCGCGCCAGTCTCGCACACTCGCTCCTCGCACCACTCCGGTGACACACGCTCGACAAAACCACACGAGATTTTATAATCCAGTGCAAATGCAAATATTACTACAACACTAGTGACTTCTAATTTCAAAAGCAGTGTTCTTAATTTTTTAAGTGTTAAAAGTTCGCGAGTGTTTTTTTTTGCGACCAGTGACAATTAGTTCGGTTGGAAAGTTCTTGTATCATTTTCCGACGTTTAGTTTATCGGGAATATTTTGTTCGCATGAACATGGACTTGCCCAAAGGAGCTACATCAATGCGTTGTTCATGGATGTCTTTTTAACTGGTGTGTGTTTATTTTATAATTTTAATTCAAAGCTTCGACACCTACCTCGTCTTAATTATTTGTTTGACAAACTCAAGTGTCCGGCTCATTCACGCGACGAACGTAAACAATTGACATTAACTTTGTGGGTAAGCTTGAATAAACGCAAACATTATAAAGCTATCATATTACCGTCTACACAGATTTGTTTAATTAAGATTTTTCTTGATTCTTAATTTATTTACCTAAATTACGACACAGCAAAATAAGCAAACATTAAAGAAGCTTATATAAATAAGACTTACAAAACGCTATTGACGATTTCATTTCCTTCACTATTACCATCGTATCAGAATTTAAATTGATAACTTGTACTAACTATTTAAATTACTTCAGCGCCGTATTTAACCTTATTATCATTAAATACAAAATAAACTATATTTATATAGTAACTTGTATTGAATTTCTATTAAAAAACTTTCCATTAAAAGAAACAATTGAAAGTTTCAAGTCACACGAGACGAAATGATGGTGACTAATTGTAGTACTTATAAAAATCGATGTCTAAGCGAATTAGCTGATCATTTTTGGAAGCGAACAATGTATCGAGAATCGAGTGCGGTGCACGAATCGTGTGAGAATGTTCAACATGAGGCCGTCGGCAATCGATCAAAGGGATTTTTCGCTGAAGCACGCCCGCGATGTCATCGGATACAGACAAGCTTTGCTTTCTGTATTCCCAACATTTGATCACTCAGTTGACTTTGTTTTTGACAACGATAATTGTTTAATTTATCTCAAGCCATGTCGTGTTAGAACAAACTTTAAGATTACAATTTTATGTACAATAATGACTATCGGGTGGGATTGCAATTTAAAAATCGTGAGAGAATACAATACTAACCTAACGTGACCTAAGAAAAATTTGTTTTGTTGAAAGGAATATAATCATAAATCATGCTTTGACTGCCTTTGCCTGTATCATTAAAAATGTGTAACAGCTCACTTTGACTGACCTACAGACTAAAAACCTTTTACAAAAAATATTTATGTAATTACATGTTATAAGTATTCGGAATATTAACTGGTTTTGTAGTTTTGTGCGCGGCTCTTGAACTGATGATGCTGAGTACGTTGACCAGATCAAGTAAATTGACAATAAATTATCAGTAGCAACTTGTAATTAGGATTCATGCCCTTTTAATAGCAATAGGCTAGTCACCTATCATATGGGACCTAAAACCAAATACTACCTATCTTTCTGCTAGTCCTTTAAGGGATACAGGCGTGATGATATGTAATATAGTATTCGGAAACAAATGCTTTGGTACCTACTGAGATCAGCCGGCAAACAGCAGTCGGGAAAACCCACGATAGAAATGTCACGCTGTGTACCGGGTTTTCGCGGTAACAATTATATACGTTAGCATTGTTTGACGATCTCGTCAACTTGGACGCGACGAAGCTACTGACCACTCACAATTATCACAGACTGAAAAATTGTAACACAGTATCGCCGTCACATCACAGTATGCCAATAGTTTTGCACGCATTTTTTTATTGTATGGCCGCGTTACGCCGTGTTTACTTAACATACATTAAATTGTCAACGACATGAATTGACCTAATGATTCACTGACCATAAACCTCGGTTTATCCTCATCTGACGTAATACAAAAACGTAAACTCACTGTAACGTTCAGGCGATTCGATAATACATGTAACCTGTACGATTTATTATCCTGAAAACCGCATAGAATTAAATCATAAAATGTTTTATTTATTCCATATGGTTACACTGACGTCGTTATTGTGGTTTGGGTTAATACGTTGAATTCCTGTTTTTCAATACTGATTATGAATTTAAATTTCAAAATTATAATAATTAGAATTCAAAAACAAAACAAAACCCAATTCTCCCTCCATAACTTCGGTATATTTTCTTTGTAGGGCCACAGGCAACTAATAAAAACTGCACAAGTGCTTTCTATGTTTTAGCACTCGAAGTGAACAAAGCTGTGCTTTCAAAGCCGGTGGTGCTTCCTTTTAAAAGTTTGAAAACATCGTCTCAACAGAATTGCTTTGAACATAAAATATATTTTATGGCTTCGGCGCAAAACATCAAAACCTTCAATAACTGTCAAACGTTAAATCGAACAAGGCGAAATACATGAATATTTGTGCAATAACATTAACAATAGGCGTGACGTTTTCCGCTGGCGCGCGTGACGTCAAAATATGTCACCGATAACTTGTGAAAAGCCATTTCCACAAGCCATTAATTACTTCGAAGTAATTTGTCACGGTTATGTGATTTTATGCCTTTAAGAATTTCTATAAAGTTCAATTGTTGTTGGCCTAAATGTGGCATCACACGAATTTTTTCATGTTGATTACAAAAATCACGTCCCACCCCAGGCTGACACTCAAAAACAAAATATAATGCCTACGGTCGGCGTGAAAGTGGTCGGAGATGAAGATCGTACATACGTGTGTGTACCAATGGCACCGTAATCACGCACCTTATTATTTTTTATGTGACTCAATGAAAGCAGAGGATACCGCTTCAAAAAATCCCACAAAACTCGTGCCTCCGCAACTGCATTAAATTTTTCTCTTTATGGAATGTAATCAAATAATCTTAAAAAAATCAGAACAAGAATTGATCCGTAAGCAATTTACACAAATTGCGACGGATTGATAAAAATATATATCCCATTATCAATTTCTTCTTAAATAACTATCGTAAAGATAAAATTATATCTTTTTAGTATTTATAATATGTACATATGAAATTGTGTAATTAATTTCCGTTGTAATAACTAAAGAGTAAAGTTTAACAGTGTATCTCTTTGTTGCAGATTTTCCCAAAAAGCTTTTGGTAGCTACTTCAGTACTAGTGATAATAGCAATGGTTGTGATGCCATCCGAAGCGCGGACGCTAGAGCACAAGATCAGGCATGAGAGGCGGCACCAGGACGCACTAGCACTAACCAAAGACATGAGGATAAAGCCAGACACACGAATGGTGAAGCCGAGGCAGCATAGGAAGCAAACCGCCCTGCCACAAACCAAAGACATGCAAGGATTGTCGAGACTACAGAAGATGGCGCAAGCAGACCGCTTCAAAAACGCGACAAGGAAGATAATTAAAAAGCTGAAGAACACAAGGCGGTTCTTCAACGAGGAGCGGAGAGTGCTGAATGAGACTCGGGAGTACAGGGACGGCATGCCCGACTGGCTGCCCACCATCAACTTCGTCGACATACATTTCTTCAACTACAAAAAACGCGGCGCAACCATCTCTGAACGTAAAGTAAGTCTCTTTTTTGCTCTTGTTAATTGTATCTTAAACTTAATTAAAGGCCAGTTGAGACTGGATCGCATATAAATCTACAATGACGCGAGCATCTGAAATAAATAAAAGGTTTTATTTATGTTTAGTTAACAATTTGATTAGATTAACAAGCTCATAACTTATACATAGCTCCAGTCTTCGTCGGCCTCTTTAGTTTAGACCTTGACAGTAACACATATTTGAAAGCGGTCTATCATTAAATTAATACGTAGGTTCAAAGTGTTCTGATAATAATATAATTCAAAGTATACTATCTATGATGTAAGAAATCTCAAGTGTCAAATACCTCAGATAACAGGATTATAATTACGAGTGAATAATTTCCGCTTGTATATCATATTCAATGACCTCATAAATTGTTGGACAAGTTTTAGCAAGTTCGGTTCGTCTGTCCTAAATGTACGTACCTATCGATGATAAAAGTTTGCGTACGTAATGATTGGACGGTGATTGCAATATGTTACAATGTTTGAAGTGATTTTTGTGCAACTGACAGTGTAATTACTACGTGCGATCACTCGGGTCGAGGGTGTGGTGGTCCATCCCATCGCTCTTTTTACCCGTTCAATGTTTTTACATTATTTTTAATTTATTTTTGAGACAAAGGATCCCGGAGTACATTAGCCGTGCTCGAGGCCTCACCGTTGCAACTTAAATGAGGTACCGACGATCCAAATTACATGTGGTCGGCCTTTGTACCGCGTTTATTTACTTCACATTGTACTTAAGGGCAATAACTAGAAGTGCAAGCCCTTAATTTCGAAAGCCGCTCTTATTTTAAAATCTGTACAGCCCTAAATGTTTTATAGAACGCCATTACTCTGCTGTTTAACAGAAATCGCTTAATCCACGTTATGGTACTGTAGCTTTTCAAAAAAAAGGCTTTCAAAAGTATTAAAATTTTAATGATGCCGTCTAATTAACTAGAAGTGCAAACATCACGAAATCGACTACAAATAAAATTAACACCCTCTAACCTAGAGCCGTTAAAAAAAGACGCCGCCCACATTTCATTACCAACAAACGTTGACACCCAAACATGCATTGCTAAATATCACATCGTTTGAAAGCTACGGGCTCATTTAAAACTGGTGACATATAAATCAGAGGCTTATGGTTAGCGTTTGTGGGAGCAGAGCAAACTAAGAAGCCAGTTAAATGTTTCGAGGAAATTTGCATAGATTGACACCGCATGATTTCACTCCGCACACGCGATCCTAAAACCATGGCTTAACACGCATCCTACACATAGGTATCTTAGCACAACACCTTATAATTATGATAAAAAATATATTCAGTTCATCGGTTGCCTGTACCGGTTTCGGTCCGTATAAATATAAAATACACAAGCAATATTTAACGAACCTTCTATAAGCCTCTCTTTATTATTTACCGAACACACATCTGGAGTTCGAGAGTTTCTGTTATGTATTCATATTGGTCACCCACTAATTAGTACACAAAAGTTAATGCGACGCGAGACAATAAGTGTGTGTGCATTCGGAGCGTCACATGTCCTTACACACTTGACGACGTTCGTCTCCGCGAGTCGGCGACCAAATAATTTCCTAACATAGCGGCTCACAGACAGCCAGTACAACAACCAATGAATATTAAATATTTCTTACCTATGTCTCGCCAGCCCATCAATGTACGGCCACTTAAGAAATTTAAATATTTGACATTGGGCAAAGGAAAGCGTTAGAATTCAAGTGATCTCTACGCTCCGGCTTTAGTTGACTTACGAACAATTTAAAAATTAAATACTGCTCAAATGAGGCGTTAAAATAGAGGGCTCAAAGAAAGAATAATGTGGACATTACGTTGTTGGTTTAATTTATCAGACCCTCCGACATCTCAAGTTAAGGCTTTTGAGTGAAGAGTATTGTGAATAATTCTGAAGGATTCTCTTAATTTGTAGTGGATTTGTTTCGAAACAAATCCGCGAGTCATCGCGCGACTGCGACGCGCCGGCCGGTATTTCAGTGTTTGAATAAAGGGCAGAAATTCCACAAGTTGAAACACGGTGCGCTTTCACAGTGACAAGAGGCCGGGACTTTAGCGGTCGCTCGGTGCTAGTGTTTGTACAGTATTTACGATTTAACAAAACAACACGAAATGTTAAAAACACATTATTTGTCCAAGTGAGACGAATGTGAACTTACGATTCCGGAGTGGCGCGTTTGTCTGCGACACGTCTCGGAGGTTAAGCTCGCCTCTTTAAGGCAAATGTACGGCTTATTGTCGGGTTTTCAGGCTTTTAATACACGACCATATTTGCTCTCACAGTCCGACGCTTTTATTATCGTTCGCTCCGACAATTTCTTCGGCGTTGCGCCTTCACAATAGTTGGGAAAACGCAACGGCATAAGCTCAATGCTTTTATGAACCGTAAAATATTAACGATTAATTTTAGAATCGATTGTTTATTGCCTTCTAAATACTCGCAAGATTAAATAAAATCTATACAGGTGGGTTGGTGTCTTAAGCAAGTTTCATAATAGAATTTAATAACATTTAGTGCAATAGTATTTTCTATTTGATATTTTCTCACATCATTGCAAACATCAAATAGCAATTAAATGTCTAATAAAGAGATCAAATTAAAGCAGTCTGCGACCCCAAAATATTCGCAACTAGACAGCTGGTGAAGTGAATCATTCATTCATGTGTACGTTAGAGGAAGCCAGTGACATACGAATCGACACAAACAAATGCCAAACGTTTCAGGTTCACGTTCCTGGAACAATGAGTGATGAGATGAGTTCATTCATTAACGGCTAAGTGGAAGCAGGAAGAATTGAATGTAAATGTTAGTCATAATAATATCAGTTTTACGTAATATTCATTACCTTTAACAAGTATTTTCGTCATCGCATACTTATGTAGGTAAATTGGATACAGCAATAATTTTGGAATGCTACAGCAGATAAAAATTATATAAAATAATGAAGCAGAATTTAATGCAAGAATCGGAAAAACAATTATAGTTATATTTTACCATGCGAAAAATATACCTAATAATAATTGTTATGTGCAAGCAACAACAGCAGAAAAAAAACAAATCCTTCTTATTCATCTATTTAGTAATGAAAGTAAAGTTAAATGGTAATAATGAATGTAAATAAATAACTTGAGGAATATAAACCTAATTAAATTCCGGGAAATTTAATTATATTTTTTGACGTCATTCACCTCACAACAAACCGCATATATTAGGGAATTATATTAAGTCATCATCGTGCCTACAATGAATAAGAATTTATCACAATTCTGTCGCACATTTAAAGGACAATAATTATTATATAAGCGATCTATTACAATAACGAGGTGAACCGGCCTGTCAAGTATAAACATAAGTACACATATAGGTACAGTAAAGTAAACACATCATTGTTTAAAGAGAATTCATAGTAATGTGTCGGAGATACATCTTTAAATTTATTTGGATCTAACCGTTGCGAATTTTGAATATATTTAAAAAAAAATTTGATATAAAGTAAATCGGTATCGGTACCGAATATGCAATTTTATTGAATTATGTTGAATTCTGAGACATATTTTTACTACTTTTATTTTCCATATAACATATTCTTTTTCAAATTCCATTTACAATTTCTCTTTCATTATTTTATTGTGTTGCTTAATTGTAAGATAAATAATTATAGATGAATTAAAAATAATATATGTACGGGACTTTCATATTTAAGAACCTTTCATAGTTAATAATCACGTAGACTAAAAAAATATTGATATATTTCATTGATAAAATCTGTTTCTATGATAATGAACACCGAGCCTCACGCCCACTGGAAATGAATGGTATGTGGCACTGAACTACTTGACGAAGTCATCTTCAACTTAAAAGTAACTAACCTAGTCAATTTAGATATAAACTTAGCAAAATTAAACTTTATTTATAATTACGGAAGCTTTAAATTTACTTAATACCAATACTCACGCAACAGCCAAGACATACGCTATGTGTATCTCTATCCGGTAGATCTATTATTTTATGCACTACAGATCTAGTAAAGTAGATAAACTTTCAGAATTAAGTTATAAGAAAATAACTGCACTTAGTCAATGGGATCCCATCAGACAAATATTAACAGGTCTTTGAATTTAAATTAATAATCCCTAATAATGTAAACGGAAATATAATATTATAGAATTCCGATCTTTGTCAATAAACTGCGTTATGTCATGACGTGTAATACCGACACTTGATTATGTCATACCACAGGTTTATTACAATTATTTACGTAATTATTTCAAGTAATTTACAATTACAAATGATTTATTGCATCTCAAAATAAACGTTTGATGCAGACTCAAGAACGCAGCGATTGTTCAAGACCACAGGATTGTAATATTATAACTACACAATGATCATAAAAATCAAACTTGGTTATACCCGCTATCAAGTGTAAGATTAAACAAAATCTAATGTGTTGTAACTTATGTCCTTAACTTCCTTTTAAATTAATCCTTACACTTAAAAGCACAGTTAGAGGTAATGTACGGTTATTAATTAATAATAATGTTTAAAGGATAATATTTTACATGTTGGATATCAAAGTACTAATAACCTATAGGTATGTATTTTATGCTTAGTATTATCATATAATAAAGAAAATAGCAATCCAAATGGCTTAAAGTTATAAACACGAGAACGGAGTCGTGCCGCATATAATGATCATCTAGAAAGTGCCATTAACGTGAATTGTTGAGTAAAACCTCTTAAATACTAGTGAAGTATAAACATATTTTCAATACGATTGTAGTGTTAATAGCGTCATTTGAATAGTCATACCGATCACAAATGCCCACGGCGCGGCAGCCTCGACACGAATATGCCGCGACGTAAACTATCCACGATATGACGCGCTTAATTCACACGTAAGCTTCTTCACACTATAACCCAGCTTCTACACATATTACATTTGCATTTCAGTAATTACACCATAATTAATTAAGTTACACGTATAAGACAATGATGGGAAATATAAATGAAATACCAGCATTTGCAACTAAAAACGGTACCTGCGTACCCAAGGTACGATATTGGTGCCAATCAGAAATAAAAATGTAAAAGATTTCTAATAATAGATACCTACTTCACATTTGTTTTAGAATAGATAAACCCATGACACTTGAATAAAAAAGGTCCAACCTTGTCGTAACTCTGACGTAAGCACGATTACGTTTGGGTATAATTGTAACAACAGACAATGAACGTAGTTATCAATTACCATAATATCGAGCATTATATTCATTGATATCATTTGTAAATTCCAATACGTTTTATTATTAGAACAATGTGCAACAAACATGCAAAAACTATTTCTATGACTCAAATAAAGGATTAGAAAGAGGTTGTGAAAAAAGCTTTTGCGCGTTTGTTCGAAACCCACATTTTCCGTTCAATTTCAACAAACTAAATCAAAATGCTCTTTGTGTAAACATTGAAAAAGTTCAATCTTTCAATTCTCTTGCTCAGATTTTATATCAGTTTACTCGAAAACCCACCTTTAAAAGCAACTGATGCTTGCAAGAATAATTTATTAAATATTTGTTTCTTTTTGTTGCAGTTTGCGTATTTGATGCCTAAGCTGTACAAATCCCTGGTTGAGTACCAGCATATCTTCAAACTGCTCATCAAAGTTGACGTAGAATTCGCCGACGATCCTTTCTGCAGCTACAACAAAACCCGCCATGAGTTAATAGGGAAATCCCTTGAGAGACTGTACAGTACTATAGCTGAAATAAAGGAAAATATGGCATTAGTAAATATACCAGTGCCACAGGTTAGCCATAGTAAAAGCCTGCAAGTCTTAGAATTGAAAGTTAACGCGCCGCAGTGCCTCAAGAATGACTACATAGCGTTCAGAGCGTACGGCAACCTTCTCAACAACTGGTACTCAGAGTTCAGATGTCCTAGGGGCAAGAAGATCATCACCAAAAACAGCAAATGCGCCGCGTATGAGGCCAAACTAAAAGAAAAGAAAGATAAAAGATCCTACAAGAACACCGAAAGATAGAATTTAGTTTTTTAGTATTGTGACGTAACTTAATCTTTGCTTCGACTAATTATTTATTCAATTTACAATCGGTATAGTCCCTTTTGTACTTATTTATTGGTAGGTCTGTAAGACGCACGCTCTCTAACATGACAGATGTTGGTTGTATTCGAAGTGCTTGACGAAACAATGTTTTGTTGATTAAGTATTGGGTACTTTCTCTGTGATATTTAGTATTCTGTAGATATTAATCATTAATTTATTGAAAGTTTTAGTGTTTAAGCCTTTCTGTCAGTTCCTTTGTACTTAACTGTTATATTTTTCTGTTTCTCGTTACGACGAAGCTTTATTATAAGTTTATATTTTTAATTTATTGGATTTTAATTATCAGTATTTATTTAAATTAAACTAATCTTTATTTCTATTGCTATACGATAGAATCTGATTTCTATGCAGTGCATTAACAAATTTTTACTTAATATTTTTCTTATTAAATGTATCTCGAGTATTATTAGAAGGCAAAACATGCCGTTTTAGCCAAGAAAGACTTTTAGCTTAATAGTAAGTTGCTTATTTATGTAATAAGTTAATTATATACATAAGTTTGTATAAAAATGTGCCGTTAGATATTAGTGAATTAATGAACTGATACCATGTGAATATTTTATTACCTATGTTTTATATACGAGTTGCATAATTTTCCAATGCAAATTTTGCTTCTAGTACATGTGAAATATAAGTACATGATTTAAATAATAAAATGAAATAAATTGATTCAATCACGTAAGCTTGTGTTTACTTCTATAACTTTCACCTTTACCCACCACTTGCAGATGTTTCAATAACAATCAACACAGACTTCATAATGTAGATTATAATTCTCAAGATCTACATTAAATACAAACGAAAGTAGATAAACGTATAAAACATTCAATTATAACATACATTAAAATTGACATTCTGAACAAAAAATGTCCTATCATTGCCTTGCCCTCATCTATTTAGGTTGTTCATCTATTCATCCCTTTTGGCAATCAACACATAACTTTGTTTCTACCGCGTACTGAGTCCTGGCGATTAAAAAACTGGTAGCCCTATTTATATAGGTTCCTACATATCTTTTGTTCGGTTACTTATGAGGAAAAAGTTAGAAGTAGTGACACAGGTAAACAGCTGGATTAAAACGCTGGAATAAAAAACCAACACTTGCGATAATTATAATTATCAAACATTTAATAAAGGACGAAAAAGAGGACGCTGTTATTAGAAGCCTTCGTTGAAGGTTCGATCTTTTTCAAGACTTATTTTAAATATTTAAACAATAATAATAATTCGTATTTCTATTCAAGAACTTTTCAACTCGTAAAAAATACCATTTTCCGAATGACTCATAATTAGATCAGCAACAAAATAAAAGAACTATCTGTTTTAATTGCTAAATTTTGATGAAACCTTCTATCCCTAGTGAAATTATATTTATCATTATACTGAGGACTTAAAATTTCATAAAACTAACAGAACAATCTGTTTCTAAAACAGAATCAAACAAACATTCAAAAGGAAGTTAAATTGTAATATCTGATATGTTATATATGAAACAGTCTTCATAAAACAGAGGCTTACGCTAGTTGTTAAAACTAATGAATAATATATTAGAAATAACCTTTACAAATAGCCTCACTAGTACCTACAAGTAAATTATGTAGTTATAAGCTCATAATTTGCGTCTAATCACTCAGGAATTTACCTAAATATTTCTTGGAAATCTACATGAACATTTGATGCCTTTATAAGGTACGAAACCTTTTAAGATATGTGTTTGTATACCCACCTGTATTACGGCTCGCATTTTGCAAAATTACGCTGGTAGTAAAGGTTTTTGTTAGTCCATACAGGGTTACAGGCGTATAAAAAAATCACAATTATAAAAAAGTCTTACATAATTTTGTAAAGATGATAGATAAATATATTTAAATTCATCTAGCTGGATCTCCTATGTACCTAACAGTTGATGTTATAAAGCTTTTTGACTAGATTGGATAATTATTTCACGTCTAAAAAATAAGTGCAACCTAAGTTTGAACTAAAAAAATACGAAAAAATTTAAATAAAAAAAATTCCATGAAAATTGTTTATAGACCTTAAAAAAGGTGCTTGGATTTAATGAGTAAAAACGTGTATATTGAAAACCTCCTGTTGGAAATCGGTAAAAACATATTTTCGAGACTAGAGCGCCCTCTACAGCATAATGGTAATAAATCTTCATAGTACTGCTACTCGCTACTAGATGGCAGAACTATCGTAATTGCGGAACAGAGACCTCTTTCACTAGTTTACAGAACTAGCACAATCCAACAACGGTCAAGTAGTAAGTAAAAGTATTAATAGATGGCGCTATTTACTTATTTTAATGTAGAATACAGACAATTACTAAACATGTAATACACTCAGAATAATTATATTACTGTAAACAATGCAATGCTTAATTTCCAGCGACTAGAGCTCGAGCTAATCGTAAACGATGTTCATCAACATTCAATACTTTGTAATTGTTATGAAGTTGGTTCGTGACCTAAATAATAGATGGCGTCACAACTAGCAGTTTAATTTGACACCAACTCCAGCATTAATTCAAATATTATTTTACATTTACGGATATTGATGTCAGTTTTAAAAAATGATATTTAAAGGGAAATCTGACTTGTAGCGACATATTGTCATTATCATGTTGCCGCGACTGTTATTGAAAAGATAACGAAGACCAAATTTTAATGATTGGTTTGAATGATTTTTACGAGGTTTTGCCCGCAACTTCATCTGCCTAGAATTAGTAATTGTATCCAAGCTTTTTTATCAATATCCTTATTATTTTTTTAACCTCCTTAAAGAAATTGTCGATTCCGCATACAAAGTTGTTGCAATCTTTTCGCCCTTATAAGGAATGATATCAGGAAAAATAAACTGTCCTATCTCCCCGAGGCTCAAAAAATATCCATACAAAATTGAATCTATATCGGTTTGGTGGTTTAGACGAAACGAAGTAACAGATAGACTGACTCACTTTCACAGTTATAATATACAGTTTTTATTATTTATTACGTTACGATTAGTTAGTTATATAAGTAACCCCACAGGACTAACTAATTGGTACCGTAGTTAGATATAGGTCTTAGCCTTTAGGTTCGGTTTAGGTGGAATAAACTATAGGTAATACTAGGTTTTACTGTGAAACTAACTCTCTAGCAGTTGGAAGTTTGGATTTGTATCCAATTGACTCAGAGCCTAGTGAATGGAACTCCGAACTAGGGTGTATAAGTAGGTACCTACTGTGTCTTATCCTTATGGCGACGTGGTACCAAAATATTTATATTTCAAGATCCGCATACATGTCCGGCAGTTGACTAAGTAGGCGCCTATTAGTTTAAAACACATGGAAGCGGTAAAGGGCGAGCGTTTTTAAAAGTTGACTTTGAAAAGAGCCGATTAGGTAGGTATATTTGGACAAAATTTTAAAGTTTATATTTCGTCAAGAAGTCCTTCTGAAGTTAATTTATTAGCCGACTAGATGATCTGATCTGATGATGATGATCTGATCTGATCTGATTGGGCTCGTTAGCTTCTTTAATTGCTGCCATGCAAGAGTACAAGACTCGTAATCATCACCTTCATCATCTATTTTCTAGTATAACTACGATCCAAATAATACACAGCACCGACCTTCATAGCCCACACGGTGTTACGGTTCGGTGGTCGGCTTCCTACGCGTGTTGCAAGCCGGTGGCCAAACATTAATGTGCCTGCATTATAGTCATTAACATTTACTTAGCCAGTAACATCCTTAGCAATTTGTTCTAGCTGTTTTTGGTGTGTTTTTGTATTAGAAATTTTAGAGGACCGGTCGTCGGTAAATCTATACGGTTATGATATTATATGACGTTTTTGTCCACCTGTGGACGTCATTTAAGTGACATGATATAATATATGTTTATGACAATAGACGTTTTAAAGGGCACATATTTCTTTTGTTTCAGAACTAGCATTTTAGTCACAATTAATTGATACGTTTGGATAGTTCTTCCTTCTTGAAAATTGAAACTATCTTTCTACTTACATAACTGTAAATGTTTCGAGGTTAGTTTCACTTTTCATCTCGATTTTTAATTGATTAAAACTTCTATGGAAATCCTGTGTGACTTCAAATATGTAAGAAAATTTTATCACTTTTTAAGGCTGGCATATAATACCCCGTTTAATTAATTTGGTAATTTATTTATATAAGCAGGTAGTCCTGTGGGCACAGAAATACCAACAATTTCGAGAGGTTAACAATAACATGAGCCCATAAGCAAATGGGTTGATTGAGGCAGACAGTTTTATTACAAAAGGTCTCGTCAACCAATTTGATTCACGATTCACTTAACTCACTGATAAATCGTTCGAAACCATCAAAACAGTAAAATTTGCAAATAACCGTGCCTACAAAATGCAACGTCTATAAAATGAATGGCGCTCTAAACACATGAATCATTTTATTTTGATCTTTAATGACTCCAGCACTAAAACTAATATCGATAGCATTTATATGAAAAAATTAATAATATCGAATTGTACGAATATGTACCTACTTAATGGAGTTAGTTATTCATTTTTGACCGTCGGCGTCGCCACCTTGGAAAGATGGCAACGAAATTTAAGTTACCTCCAAGATAGATACCACCTATGGGAGACCATTGGACTGGCACCATACCCTTTTTCTGTGTTTCTTCATATATGGATAATATTCAGAGCTCGAAAGAGTATATTTACCTACTTTAATGGCGTAGTCCTTAACTCTGTATAACTATGTGCTTTTTATAAGGTAATGAAATTTACTATTTCTAAAATAAATTACTTTCATTATTCTTTAGGAGAATCAACTTTTATACTTATTTAACGTAAAACTGTTGGAGTTTGTTACAAAATAAATCCATTGGAATTCTATTGAAAATATGATAATGTAAAGATAAAGTTATCAGTATTTTTCGTTCTATGTTAGGTATTATTATTATTATTTTCAAGTATTTATACAGTATTTTTTCAATAATCATTTTTACGTACCTGGACAACTCAAATCGAAAGAAAATGTATATATTCAGTGGCGTAGCGTGGGTATTTGCCGCCCGGGGCCGTCTGGAAATTTGCGGCCCCCTTTATAGTAGTATAAAAACGACGTGGCACTTGATGCCGCCCCCTTTCATATGCCGCCCGGGGCCATGGCCCCCTTTGCCCTAAGCTACGCTACTGTATATATTCCTATAGTTACCCACCCGGGTAGCCAAGGATAGGCATACATATGAAAGATACTAATTTACTATTACCGGCAATAGGTTGTATTCCTGCATACTGCACAATACCGCAAATGAACTAATACTTACTTCATACAATAAATATAACGGTTTAATATAAAAAAAATGTAAAAAAATATTTCAGATAAGTAAGCCTAACTAATTGTAATGGCTAACTGAGAAACAATCAATTTATAAACGACCTAGGTTATTTCTTACTGAAATATAATGACGAAATCTAGACTGTTTCATCAGATTAAGCGTATTGTTATAATTTAACGATTATTATTCTGTTAGCCAAGATCTAAAGATCAGTTTGATTTTGATGAGTACACTTTTAAATTTGATACGTACCGAATAACATAACATCAAACGTAGTTTAAACAATAACTGTCGCCAATCAATGGTGTTTTTTGTTTTGGAAGAACGTGATTTCACGGTTTCGGTTCATTCGGAAGAATCATTCTGGTCAACTTTTCTGGTTCTACCTTTTCAAATTGCTTAGAATACAGACTGACCATCAACCATGATAAGACAAGGGAATAATGAGATGATGCCGCTTTTTTTTTGTTTATATCGAAATTGAGCGCGTTTGACAGCATATCACCTGAGGGTAAGTGACTATGCAGCCGAAGATGTAACACGCAATATGAAATAACTTGTCTAAAAACCGACCAGAACCTATGTATAACTAGGAGCCTGGCGTCTGCCAGGCGTATTTTTGATTGCACGTGTGGTTTAACGAAATCGTGTAGGGCATGTCCGGATTTTTAATTTATTTGTTTATTTTTTGTTGATTTAATTTTAATTAATGTATTGGTTTCCGCTCGCTAGCCCGTCTGACCTCGTATCGTTAGTGTAGGTATTATACTAAGACTAAAAGGTAAGGGTAACAAAGGTACAAAGGTAAATAAAGGTACAAAGCTGCCCGGTCCGTATTTAAGACCTAAGAAGTATCTACCACCATACGACAATGTACTTTTATTGTCACAGCCGGTTGATATTAGAACTTATCAAGGGCGCATAGAAGCTCGCACCGGGCGTATAAAATGCTTTAATACCTACGGCACAGCTCCACATACCAGGTCAAATGATCATTTTATGTTGCTGTTGTCCTAACAAGTTCTTTTGATCTGTTATTTAATTAAAGGTATACTTGAATATCTACTAGTACGGAGTTTTAGGAACTGACGCCCCATGTTAGTTTGTCCCCAAACAATTACAGGTACCCATCAGATTCTTCAGAATATAAAATGTACCTAATAAGTCACCTCTTAAGTACGTCTCTTAAGTTCATACGAAAACGAACCTTGGCAAAAAAATTACCTACTTATATACTTCACAAAAACTCCCTATGTAAAAACACTAAAAACCGAAAAATAAACTATCTTTGAAGAGAAGAAGAAGCTAAAAAGGTATTCTATAGGTTAAATCCCCGCCACATAACATTCACACCACACTCACGCATTGACTTCAAACAGTTTCTTTTACGCTACCCACCAAACAAAAAAGAAACATCGAAATCAATTCATAGTTGAAGTCGGTTAAAAATGGTGATAACTCCAAGATTCTTTAGCTAAAGAATTAATCTCCAACAATCGCTCTCAAAATAATTGCTGTTTCAAAAGCATCTACAAAAATTACACACCTACAATAAACTAACGAATACGCCCTTTAAGAGTTTCAACAATTTTCGACACAAGCCGCGGTGTAACCTACGCTACGCCAATTTCTAAACATAATTATTATTCATCAACCATTTATCCATGAAAAGCAGGTTAATTGTATTTTTTTACACATGAAACGCTCTGTTTGTGTACAAGCCAAATGCCGCGACACTAGTTTATTGCTAGTATGTACTAACAAGGCTGATAAAGTTATTATAATGATTTATAGGTTTTGCCTATATCTGCGTAAAGTTAGTAATTTAATCCAATCTGCTTAAGTATTTATTTGTAACCTCTTTTTAAAAATTATTGAACCCTCATACTTTGCACCCCCCTTTTTGCTCGTTTAAGGGATAATTTCCGAGATAAAACTATCCTATGTCCTTCCCCGGGAAATTTCATCTTAATTGGTTCAGCGGCTGAAGCGTGAAGAAGTAACAACAGAATGAAAGACACACAGTTATTGTTTTCATATAAATCAATTGACATATTTTATGCAATATAATTTATTTAATTTACATGAGATCCGATATGCAGCCTGGTGAGTTAAAGACAGACGGACAGACGGACGGACAGACAGCGAAGTCTTAGTAATAGGATCCCGTATTTACTCTTTGGATACGTAACCCTAATAAGAAAAGAAAAGGAAAAGTTAAGTACCTACTGCAGTCACACACAAAGAAACTTAAATTTAATTTAAAACTAGGCAGGTAATTATACAGTCGAGGATCCATACAAAATACACAATTAAATAAAAGAGCACTTTTGTTTGACTTTAAGCTTACTTTGAAGTTATATCTTCAAACCAGCTTATGTTATTTTTTACGAAATTCCAATAAATAAATAGAAGTCAAAGTTCAGATTTTAAACTTTTGAAAAATATCGTATTGTACAACTCTTAGTTTGTTATTTACGTAGCGCACCCTATGCCGAGCTCTCAGCCCGAGATTTTTTGTACCATTAACAATAATTGTCATATAAAGCCAATTTACACAATACCCTAACAATTGTTCACCTTCCTCATGAGTCACTTCTTCCAGCGTTGAAAAACGTATGGAAATTCGTTATTAACCAAATTATTGTCCCTTTGCTGGGTTAGATTCTCCGCTCATTTGAGAGTGATTATAGTCCACCAAGCTAGCCTAGTTTGGGTTGGGTTACATGCCATTGAGACAATCTATCAAGCATGCCGTTTTCCTCACGATGTTTTCCTGCACCGTTCAGTGGTGCGTACCTTGGGATCGAACTGTACTCCACAAAGCTACCACAGCAAAAGTGTAATTTAATCTAATTCGACTAAGTTTTTCATCTATATTTATAAATGAAGATGTATTTTATATCGAACTGCACATTATTTCGTTACCAAGTTGCAAGATTATAAGCAATCCCAAATTCCATTCAAGTTCAATGATCCATATTGGGTCGTAACACTAAAAATATAAACCCATAAAGTCTCTTTAGTCCCTGGCACATCGACCTTGACATCTGCAAACATAAAAAAAACAAAATCAAAATACTTAACAGATCATAAAATGTTGTTGTCCCCGTTCGTAATTATCTTTACGACTAACAAATTTTTTGTCTTAAACTGGTGATATTGGTGCAATAAAATTTAAAACAATTAAAAAATCTTTCAATCGTTATTTCTGTAATTAATTTGAAAATATGTTATTTTTAATATGACAATCATCTTGCTTGTCTCTTCCAAAGATAAACAAGGGTGTTCAGATGGCCGCCACCTTATCATTACGTAGGTATAGGTTTTATTAAATTTTCAACGGACACAAATCAGAAAATCCGAGCTGCTACTGGAATTTGAGGAAATTAAGGTGCTAGGAGGAATTCCCAAGGTTCAAATTTGTGCCCGGGCAATATCAATAGGCTCTGCCTATCACATGAGACCTAAATAATACCGACGAAGTGTGATCACATCTTTGCTTAACCGTTCGAGGTATTAATACGTGACTGGTATGTTATGTTGATATAATTAGTATCCAAAATCTTGTACACATAGGTATTATATTATAAAATCCATAATTACTTAATTACATTACGTTGATGATGTTATCATTTGAAATAGCTAAACGCAATCCGATAATAGGTAAGAAACGACAATGTCCGTTCGTGCCAAAGAAAATAATATGCAGAAGAACAACTTCAAACAACGTATGATCTGGATGCATAACAGCAGTTTACCCGTAGCTTGAAATAAAGCTGAAAGAAAATATAGTCCATTTTTTATAATCGTTCGGCTGTCATGAATTCTTGAGCTTCTTGTCATTTGTTTTTCGAATTAAACTTCTGTATTTATTTATATGGTGGTGCGTGAGCGATGCGGGTGCACCAGACATTGCTCTTGCGCATAAAGCAGATAGAAAGTACCGCACAGAGGTTTAGTCGTCCACTGTGAACGGAGAGGGAAACACGTCAACCTCGACGCAAATGTTACCGAACACACGCGGGAAATAGTTGCGTCTGTTTCGTGTATTAATAACAAAAATATATTATTAAAATTTTAACTAAAGTATAGTCGTGCAGAACTGTTAAATATGGGTGTCAGTGCGTGTATTACCGTCACGTTTCTTCTGGTTTCTGCTGTCACGGCTGTACCCGCGGGGGATCATAGGAAGGCTACCCTTAATATTGGTTAGTTTACTTTATCATTTTTTGTAACCTTAAATATTAATAATAATTATTATAAAAATTTCTTTTATTTTTACTAATTTAGAAAACAGTATGCAGCTACTTATTAACATCATAATTGAAATAACATGTCATTGTTTGAAGAAATGACTCTATGAATAAGTTAATAATGTACGATCTGTCCACGAAATTCCAGCGAAGAAGCTGAATAATAAAAAAAAATATTTATAGATATTATATTCAAGAAAATTGTAAACAGTCTTGTTACAAATGGAAAAAAAATTACCAAGGCTGTTTGAGTGCTAGTCCAAAGCTAGTTGCTAAACAGATAAAGAACTTTTACGGCCAATTTCACAGCAAATGAAGTAGCCTGCACGCTTTAAGTGACAATGACCTACTGAAAGTGTCGAGAGCTGGCGCTACTAATCATTAATATAAAACTAAAACTAATTCAATTGGATACTAAAGAATTATTCAAGCATTAATCAAATATAACACAATAAACAAAGATGATCATTGTTTTTTTTTTTTTTTCATCAATACAATACTCGTACAATCTTCCTTGATGATATAAGATTACGATAATAATTAATCTTACGGAGTGAAAACGTCACACATATAAATTTTAATACGTAAAAAAATATTAAATATTAAATGTTATAAATATATCTCTCCGTATGAATCAAAACAAGACGGGGACTTAATTTTAAATAAAACATATTTGATTAAGACATTCAATTAACACTTTAATTATTTAGGTAATTAGAATTATTTTTTTATTGTCAAATAAAAATACGCCTTTAGCTCCGCAATGTTCATTAATCAATATGAAAAAGGTCGAATGTAATTGGCAATAGTAACCAAATCATTTACATCCAATTAATTTAACGCAAAACCAAGCAATAACAGTAATTTGTGCGCACACGCAATAATTGCACAAATTTAGGTGGATAACTTTATAATTTGTTAAGTCGTAGTAACAATAATTCTAATTCAATTCCAAACCATTGGAATAACGACAGCTTGACCTAGATGACAACGGCGGACAATTTAATATTTGATTACACCGTGAAATTTGTCGGCGTAGATCTGCAGGCCAAAACCATCGCAAACTTCTAAACGCAAGTCTCAATTTCCTTTGTTCCTGCATTCTTATGTCCCAATCTTACGGAAATATTGCTTGGAATTATATTGTTTATAATAACCGAGTTTTTGTTTATCTCTTGTTCGATACTATCGTCTTGTAGCCTTTAATCGAATTAGACAGGCCTTAACACAAGAAGCAATTCACGATTTGTTTGATTGTAAAATTGGATGAGAGTGATTATGTTATTATTCCTTCGTAGCATCACTGCATAATGTCCAAGGTGTTTTAAATCAACAATAAACACAAACGCTAGTAAATTGTTGGATGAATATCTACCAAGGTTTCCCTTCTTTATTCCTAATATTGCTTAATTGCTTCAACCTCAAGCGTAGGACGAGCAACAATAGAAACTCCGCAAGGCTCTTCAACGCTTAATGTTTAAGCTGGATATTTTTCGGCACCATTGTTAGTTTAGTTTCGTCGCTCGGAACCGTTCACTTCCGAGGAACATTGCTTTCTTGTGCAACCACGTGAGATACTTCACGGGTCAGTTTCGCTTGTTTTTGTTAGTTTTGTTAATGTCTTCACTCATTACCATTTCTTAGTGTTGTAACGGCTGTAACTAGGCTACGAGTGTTCGCATGACTTACATTGTCCACGCTTAGTTCGTTTTGTTTTTGTACTTTGCGTGTACTGAAATAGTCGTCGAATTTTCATTTGGGCACGTATCGACAGGTGGTTTTATATCCGATGTTATTAGTGCCTAATATCGTCGATGGGTGAAACGAGTATCTTTTGAAAAGGTGTTGTTCGAATCATTGATTGGTACTTCAGATTTGGAAGTTATTCCTTACCTGAGCGTTGGCGTGCATCCTTCTTCAGTTCAATACCCTCAGCTCGTCGCCCGTCGGTCCTGACAATCCAATATTGACAATGTGTTCCAATATATACGGCTTTATGCCAGCTTTAAAAAGCATTCGCTTGCGCATGCGCTATGCGTCGGAGAAAAATGTGGTCGGCAATGCGGCGCCACAATTTTATACGTATTTATGGATGACCCTAAGAAATTCCAATTTTTGCAGTTGACCAGAATTTGAATGCACATTGTTTTATTTTAGGGTGACGATAACCAGTTTTAGATGGTAGCCGATGTTTTTTTGCATTCCTTACAAGGAAATATTTATGATCGAAGGTAGCCTTCATGTCTCTTCATTAGGGCAGGTACGATACTAAGGATAACTTATCTTCCCCTGTCATAATAAAATTGACTAACTGTATTTTATATTTCAAGTTTACTTCCATTCCATGCTAATATCATTAACATTGCTAGGCAAGATAACGTTTTTTAATTGTGGTTAAAAAATGTATGAGCCTTCACATTTTAGTTTCCCCTCCGCATAGTCAGAACAAAGCGTGCATTTTAAAACTTTATACTATGAAATTTTCCCACGCTTTGGCAGGTGTTTTAATTGTTTATGATGCAAAGGAAACATCGATAACAGTAGCTGTGAGATACATCACGTTTGTCACGATCCATGTTCTATCGTTAACCATCAGAATGACTTAAATTAGTTAACGCAACACCACTGCAATATTT
Organism: Craniophora ligustri; assembly: GCA_905163465.1. Classification (NCBI taxonomy): domain Eukaryota; kingdom Metazoa; phylum Arthropoda; class Insecta; order Lepidoptera; family Noctuidae; genus Craniophora; species Craniophora ligustri. The sequence goes on from LR990963.1 coordinate 4,693,818, forward strand.
ATTAGTAATAATTTTATTTGTCATAAATTCTTATTATCTTTGCATCAATGCAATCGTTGGTTATGAATAATATTTCGATAGGACGAAACAAAATATCATACGTTGCATTATTATTATGTCACTTATAATTATTGTGTAACGATAATAAAATCGATACTTTCCAATAAAACTAATCGCCATTACGCCGATAAAATAATATTATATTGACAGTTTACTTTGCGCAAACATCGATATAATAAATAATTATAAATGTTGTAGTGTTAATAGCATCTATTGTATTATACATAAAATTTTGTTACCATTTTGTTGCAAAAATCTGTTTGACCCCAATACTAAAATATCAACATTTTTTTACGAATTAATCGTTTACAAGCGTTGCTAACAAGTATCGTCTACAGCTTTTTTACATTTCTAGCTAATTATGCTACTCCGCTTCGGTGTTTTAATAATTTCACGTTTGAATGTTACAAAATAAGGAGGAAAAAAGGCGGTTTCAATGAAAAGTGGTGTAAGCCAAATAATCACAATACTGGAAGTTAAAAAAATGGTATCTAGAAATCATTACTGGGCACTCGTTAAAAAAACTGACACATATTTTAATAATTTATATACCTTTTACTTTTTTATATTTTTTTATCATAAATATTCAAAATCTTGAAGCTATATTATATATTAATAAACGTTGGTGCAATTCTTTAGATACTGAATCAGTAGGAAATACCAATATTGACAAGATCAGATAGAAACTCTTCAGACACATTTTCATCTTGATAGAAATAATTTGATAAAAATAAATATCGACGAGCATGTTAGGTAGTTTTACTTTCGCGAATTCTGTGGCCCCAGCAATAGGGCTGGTGGCGTTGACGGGTGCAGTTGTTTAGGGAGTTTTAAAAAATTGTTCTTTGCAATCAATCATTTTCTACCAGCGCCAGCGCGGGTAGAGGTCAATGCTTCCTCACAACAAGGCCCAAGTTATAGTGAAAGTAAGTCGAAAGTGGTATGGTTCAAATGCTTTTATTGACTATTGTCTTTTTCAACGAAAAGTGAAATTTTCTTCTTTGATGAAATGGCGTCATTGTTTATTTTGGATGAAGTACGTACATAATTAGATTTGGTGAATTTTATTTTTGAGTACTGTGGTGGGCCAATGGTGTAACCAGTCGATTATGATGTCAAAAGTCTTATGTTCGATCCTAAGTCACACTGACTTTTCACAGTTTCGTGCGAAATCACATTCGCAAATGGTGAAGGAAAAAAAAGTTAGGAAATCTTCATGCCTGAGAGATTTTCTCAAGGGCATAAAGTCTGCCAACCCGTGCCAGGCTAGCAAGGTAGTCTGCAGCCTAATCTCTCACAAATAAGATGAGACACATACCCGGCAGTAAGATTTTAAAGGGGTTGATGATGCTTTGCCAATTCACGTCTATGTTCCACAAACCGATCAACTATAATTGGGGCTGAATACTTTTAATTAGAGGTCGAGAATAAAGTCTGTAACCAATAATTCTTTTTATCAACTGTCAGACTTTAACGGTACTTAGATTTTTTATACAATATTTTTGCAATTTCACTCGCAATTCTTATCTCTACATCAACTGATTTTAAGAAACACAATACTGTAATAGCATAATTGCTTTTAGCATTCCGATCAATTATGTGAACCAAGACTTACAACGTAATGGCTCTTATACGACTTGACGTAACAGCAGATGAGTAAACCATCAATCTTCGTGCGTATCCATCTGGAAGTGGAGCATTGGCCAATCCCCGCGAACACCTGCTTTCCGAGAATTTCTTCATCAACTGTATCTTGACGATATACAGGACTCTAGATGAATCTTCTTTCGATTTCGCAGTAAATACAAGTATTTTTATAAATGAAGCCAACTTGTGTAGCTTAGCCATAATCAAATCTTTCAAATAAGTTTACAATAGAGTCTGAGTTAAGTAATAGTTTCTAAGCTCTTTATAGTGACTTAAAAGTTCTCTTTAAACTTTATACTACTTTAAACATATTACACAAATATTTTTAAGTACATTTTGGATTTACTTCAGTAAATAGAACACTAGTCATGTTTCCAACATGTCACAGAGGTGGAATCATGTCAAAACAAACAGGATAGCTGTCGAAGCAATAGTTGCATCACGATGCAATGCAATCGTATGTCGCAGCCATTGTGAGCCGTTAGCGAAATGTAATTTGGGCATTATTGCAAAATCCATAGCACCTGTTACAGGAAAAATTCTTTAAGTACCTTTAATTTTTTATACAATCTTTCAAACAAATATCAATGATAAAATCACCAACCGAAAGCTCAATTTCATTCAACCCACTTGTGTCGCACATTTGTTTCAATACGTGCCAGAGGTTACCAAAAGTTTCTTACCACTGTCACCTCGCCTATTACCCAATCGAATATTATCTGATCTAGAACACAGTATCTAATACGTCTCCGACACAATAGAAACGATGCATCCGATTAAATGCATATACACGATTATGATAGCTTTAGAACAAACGATATTGCAAAATAACTTCAATGTCTAATAACAATAGTGTGTAGTGTTTCAGATATAAACTAGCCTTCAGCATTAACTATGTTCGGAAGTTTTAATTAAATATTATAATCAATTCTGCTTTATAGAGGAAACAGTTTTGAAAAGTATTACAAAATTATGACATCAGAATTTTAGTTATCGAGTGACTTAAGTAGTGCTTCCGATCATATTTAATGATGAATTATCCGATTTAGTTTAGTTTCCTGTTGCATTTTATCTCGTTTATTATAATAACAACTACTTACAACATTATTTCACACTAGCTAAGACCAATTACGCAATTTGTTTAGTCTAAAAAACGAGTAACTAGTTTTACATGACATTTTTCAATTTACATACAATTTATGGTCTGGTTTTTGCGAAACATTCTTTGCATGGCCGTCTAAAATTTCAAAGAAACCGAGATATTGTAATCCCAATGAATATTAACGTAAAGTCATAATATAAACGGTTATTGTATTGTACTTAATATTTGTAATATCATTTTATTTCAACACGCCTCGGTATGGCACAAACAATTTTGACGCGGCGCGTCTAAAAATCGTGACTATAGGGACAGAATGCAACACCATCCTAACAATCACTATGATTTGGCAAATCCTCATTATTCTGATGCTTGGAACGTAATCGAAAATAGTCAATTATGTCGGTACCATTCAATTGTCCTAAACCGTCATTGGCAATAACAATTCTTGGGTGGCCTTGGGTGTAACAATTTGCTATCGCATACGTTACTATTTATGCAATCGATAAAAGGAAAATATAAATGATTTTTCAAAGAAATTTCTTCTGTAAGTATGACCTATTGAGCATTATTTTTTATTTGTGATGCGAATCCATTATGCATTTAATATGCCTTATTTATTTTGCAACTAACCGTACATAAATAAGCTTGTGCAATTGAGTGACATTACCAATTCGTTCTATAGAACAAGCATTTTAAGCATATGCTTTATGTTTACTTAGGCATTCTTCTGTGTTTCGTTTAAGGCGTTGATGTTTTCTGCCTATGTATGGAAAGTCAATGCCGGTAAAGCATTAACATGTGTATTTGGAGGTTGCATGTTTGACTTGTTATTTATAGGCATGCATGTTTTGATATCGATGATTAAGATAACTTATTTAGAAACTACAATGAACTAATAGCTGCAGGAGGCACGGTTACAGTCATCAAATTGCTTGCACACAAGACCTGTTTTGTTTAGACAAAAACTCAAGGCATGCAGTAAGAATTTGGGTCAATAATTCGAGCCATGTCTCAGGCAATTTTAATGCATATTTACAACCACAAATATTGGTAAAAAGTCTCGATATTGACACTGCCTTTACAGCTGTGGGTGACCTTGATTACGTTTCGCTTGCCCAGTTGCAAAGAACTTCTTTGTTAGGTTGTGATAGCAAATTAGCAATACACACCCGAAGTGAACTAGTTTAGAACTGGTCATTTCGAAACGTGTCTGTTTAGTTTATAATGGCAGCGCATACTTATTTACACTTTTTTACACTTACCTACTCAAGCCTTTGTTTTATTTGATATCTGATTAGCTTTTGTTTCATCAACAACACTTACGACAGTTATAATTAGATGTTGTATTTGTTTTGTAATTATAAGGCTTCTTCAAATTTCATAGTATATATATTGAGGTTCCTTAATTCATATTTTTCATTCAAAGAACACATATTTTTATTTTATTACTCACAAATAAATACAATTTCCGTTTTAGTATTGAACAAAGAAATAACGTCTGCAAAGATTCTCAAGCCTTTGAATTCTTATTTTATTACCAAATATAAGTAATTATCGATATTGCAATTACAGTCACGAACAAAATACGTAATAACATAGTTCGTCTACAGGTCAGTTATTCAAGCGATTGTCAAAGCTTATGTTAGGTATACAAAATGCTAGTCACGGATATTTAGCAATGATCAAAACTTGTCAATGCACAGCACTACAGCTTTGACTTTCGCTTTGACATTTCCGATTACAAATAACTTAAGCTGACAGTTACTATCACTTAGTATCCGAAAAGCCTCTTACATACATATTTATAAAGTATGACAACATTAATCGCTAGTAATTCCATAGGGATTATTATCCGACTTCATGATAATTCATCTGATATTTGAACAAATCATTTTTCATGTTTTGGATGCGGACAGGGCGACAAAATAAAATAACCTTATAAAAAAATATGCCACGCAATGTTATTTCAAATTCAAATAAATCAATATATATCCGGATAATATGACACAACGCCGTTTACAGATATTAGATGATTAATACTCTACATTTCTTTTTTGTAAATACAAACATTATACCTACATAAAAATGTCCATACTTACCACACAAGCACTGTTTGAATCAAGTCGTCAAAAAAATCTGCAGAAAGTAAAATAACCAACCTCTTTTAAGTTTACGCTACTGCTTCCATATAATTTAATGAACACTATGAAGTGATCCATACTAATATTATAAATGCGAAAATGTGTCTGTCTGTTACCTCTTCACGCTATAACCGCTGAACTGATTTAAACTAAATTTGGTATAAGGATAGTTTGAGTCCCGGCGAAGGACATAAAATAGTTTTCATCCCGGAAATCATTCCTTAAAAAGGTAAAAGGATATAAGAGAAAAGAAATATAAAATTACTAATTTTACGCAGACAAAGTCGGGGGCAAAAGCTAGTGTTAAATAATTTAAGTAGAAGATACACTTCGTATATGATAATCCAAATTACCATATACACCGTATCAGAAAGACTCGTCGATATCAGACATATTGCAGAGTGTAATCATATTGAAACTGCTACAAGTATTTAAGCCTGAGTTATCTTCCATAAACTTCCTTGTTTGTCGTCTCTTAATTTCCTGACAACTGGGAAAGTATTTTCGATTAAGGCTTAAGATGCAGCCCATCATTATATTCACTCGAGCATTCGACATATGTGCATACACTGTAGTGTTTTACAAGGAAATATGTAATCACCATAAGTTTAGGACTGATCACCATATTTGTATTCAAATGATAATGCCTGTAATTCGATCCGGTAGAGCTTCTGTATTCAGTTTTTATATACACACATTAAAACGTCTCATAAATAGTGTATTTTAAGCTGTGTTTTACTTCCATATACTGCATTCTTTATGATTTATATATGCATTTTATATGATAGGTAATATAATAGAATCACACATTTACACAAATTTAAATGAAACATACAATATGTCATATATACCCGGATAATATTGGGTAAATACATTCTATAGACATCTTACATGTTCATACACATACTCTATTTCGGTATGGATCCATTCAACTGACTATGCTAGCGATAGGTACTTGAAAAATTTCGTCGGTAGGATTTTATACTTTTCTCCTAGACCCTTAGAAAATCTCAAGAAACTTTAAAGATAAATCTTAAAGTTATATTTCGTATTCCATATTTTGTGACTTCATGCAAACACTACCGTAGGTCTAAACCCAAAGGTATCAATACGCTTATATTTCCAAGTATTGTTGTAAAGTGACGTAGATTTTGAATAAAACATTTCGCAGAGAAACAGTTTGAACATGTCAATAAACATCGAAACCGCAGGGGTCATAAACCTTATTGACATATGAAAGATGATCGTATATTTTGTTAGTGCATGCGTCAATACTTCATGTTAACACTTTTAATTTTTAAGAGTGTATGTGGGTTGGTTAACCTCTCTTAATCGGGTCTTAAAGGATTAAATAAATTCTACATTTATTATTCGATAGGATTAAATTTAAGTTAGAATAGGATGTATCGTGTACTTATAAAAAGTTGTTTTATTAAAGCCTTAACATGCTTAAATTAATCTGCTGTTGGGTCTTTTCGAATATAATCTTGGCACATATATATAGCTAATATAAACTTTACCTACTTACTTGTTAATATCTACTAGTATACGTCAACTGTCACAAAGTGAAGTAAAACATCAAGAGGCCTGAGAGATTTTCTCGATAGCCTGTGAAGTTTGCCAACTCGCATTAGGCTAGTTTGTGGTAGAATTTGGCTTTTTTTGTTGCCCTTGTGGGAATTCATTAACGTACTCATGCTGTTTCCCCTCACCACTGAATAACGGTAGAATATAGCCTAATCCCTCTCAAATGAGAGAAGATCCATGCCCCGCTGTGGGACAGTTTAATTGGTTGATGATAAATAGGTACTTTAGACTAACGTAATGATAATAATAAACTTAGTTATTTTTAATCAGAAACATCATTATGAGGTCAACAGCTGCAACCGCAACAAAAGTCAGATCAGAAGTTAGGATAAAAGATATAAATTAATTCAATGTAAAGTGATTGCATTCATAACATTGAGCAGTTTTTTGCAAAACAATATCATTAGAGCCTAATTAGCTTTAGAGGGTATTTCCAAAACACTGATTATCTGTATTAATAATCTATTTTTTTGTTATTTTCTACTTGTTTATCATTATAACCTTTAATAAAATATAGATTAAGGCAATATATTGAATGATAAGTATGTGAAAAAAGTTTTTATAGAATAATTGAATTAATGACAGGTATGACCCCGATCATTGACCTACAAGGTGTTATACTATCTTAGTATTAAAATAATACATATTATATACTCAAATCGTGTTTGACTTTCCTTTTTTATAAATAGGCTACGCCATAGTAATAAGAGGTATTTTCTTCAAATTTTGACTATGTGGACTTGTTTGTGCATATTCTTGCCTTACAAATTCAAATAATTACCCTTTGAAAGGAACAATGTTACAGAAATATTCAACTCTCAACGACGTGTTCGGATGATATTGACCTGTGTCAATATGATTGACGTCACTTTGGGCCATTTAAGATTTTATTGGAGAATTGTTTTAAAGAACCAATGTCGCAGGAAAATTAACGTACCATTTAAATAATAACTTCAGCGAATCAATGCTAATAATTTAAAAACCTTTAATTTGGTAACAAAGGAGGTCTTAAATTGCAATCGGGTAGGGAAAATCAACATTAGGTATCTATTAACCTTCAGAAGTCATTTAATTCTTTCTGCGAATGTATTTTTCCTGTTTGAAAATATTCCTCATCATTTTCATTTTCTACATCATCGGGCTCTTTATAGTCCCACTGTTGGGCACGACTCTCCTGTTATGGATTTATAGACATACGCGATCGGGTAAACCTCTCGTGCTTAAAGGATTGTAGGTATATATATTCATAAAATCTATGGTCCAAGTCTTGAAAAGGAACCCAAAACTGTACATTGGTCACACCATTAAGCTATAACAAGCCCTTAGTTTATGAGATTACGTGTTTTTTTAGCACAAAAAGTAATTTTAGTCGTTTATTTGTATTCATACATACATATTATATCCCGCTAAGATATACGTACTTATACATTTATAACATATATTAAGCATAAATACACTAAAGTACTTAAAAATATATACAGGTATATATACATATATACAACTATGACGAAATGGAAAGGTTACTTTTACTCTTCTTTTAAATATGGCGATAGTCTGGCTATCTCTGATCTCGTGAGGGAGAGCATTCCACAACCGAACAGCGTGCACAGTAAAGGAGTACGAGTAGTAGTCGGTAGTGTGGGCCGGGAATGTGAGGAGGGTTCTTAGATGCGACCTGTAAGGCGCATCCGAAGGACGAGAAAAGGAAAACCGTTCTTTCAGATAGGAAGGAGTTTTAGGGTTATGTAGAATGTTAAATAGTAGACACAATATTCGCCACTTGAGCATTTTGCGAAAGTTAGAGACGTGATCATATTTTTTTAAATTGAAAACAAAACGAATACATATATTTTGCAAACGCTCCAGTTTATTTAAAAGCTCCTCGGTAGCATCCAAATAACAGGCGTCAGCGTAGTCTATGATGGGCTGAATCAGTGTTTGGGAAAGAGAGATTTTGGTGTTTAAAGGCAAAAAGGTCTGGAGGCACTTTAGCGAGTGAAAAGTGTAATGCACTTTGCGACTAACTTCTGCGACATGAGAAGACCATGTCGCAGAAGTTAGCCAGAATAACCCGAAGTAAGGCGGTAGGCCGCTCTTAATTAACCCCACAGATTACAATATTCAGCTCTTCTCATCGAAAAACTGCCGAACGCATTGCGCAAGTCCCCGCTCCTCCAATACGGCGTTATGCCCGCTAAGTCACCCACATCAACAACATTCAATCTTATTGACCCTTCAAGTCCAACGAGCATTTAATCCCCATTAAATGTTATCGCGAAGCATTGATCTTCATCCGCAACCGGATCCCGCGCAAGATCACTAATACGAATTGACAAGCTTATGATATAAGAACAACATTGCTTCATACGTAATGATAAAATGTCATTTGAACATTAAATTGGCAGTAGAAAGCTGAAAATATTAAAATTGGACACGTGTTTATTAACTTCCTCGCTGGTGTAGCGCTCGTAACTGCGACTGATTAACAAGAAGTTTTGGGTTCATTTTCCAAGTCGGACAAAGTGTTATTCTATGAAATGTGAGTGTACATTAGTGCACCTCTGCCTTACCGTTTGGAGACGACCGGCCGACGCGACGGACTGGTATATATTTTGTGTTTATTAATTTAGTATAGATAATACTACATTGAAATTAAAAGTTAAGTGCACAAATGAAATTAACTTAAAACTGACGCTAAATCGCTAATAATAATTACTTTAATCGCTGACGCAAAATTACCCTGACGTGTATCTAATGAAGCCTTTAAAAATATTAAAAACTTGCCAGGCACGGGAAGCTCGTACCTATATAAGTACCTATCTTATATACGTACACAAAACAACCTGCACAAGTTTTATCACATTTGGATCAGCAGTTTGAATAGCATACATAAACAAACATACAAACATTTATTTGATTACTTTCTTTTTAATGCCTGTAATCGTACATACTTTGTATCGAATAGAACGAAGTAAATACAAAAGTCATCATTTATTTAATCTTTCCCTTACCACAGGAGGTATCGTAAATGGCTTCTTGTGTAGGTACCTACTGACGCTTCGAGCCTGACCTATTCGAAGGACGAATATGGTAAAATACACTTTAAAACTTCTCATTCGTTCATGACATTTGTGAATGAAATAAAACTGAGAGAAACAATGACCTCCTTTTTCGAAATTTAATTAATAAATTGCAGGTAAACTGAGAGTACAATTGTCATGCCATTTTTGCTTCTCATCATTTATGAAGAATTTTAATCGGCAGTCGCGAATCGTAATTATTGCATCGTAATAGGCATTTAAATGATTTCTGTCAATTTAACTTTATACGTAGGTATACTACTGTAATTTCGTACCAAACATATTAAGCTCAAGTGAACATTGAAAAAAAAATTCATGTTTCTTCATGGAGAAATTATAAATTGGTTGCAATTTTTGAAACAGGTTTTTATTATTTTCTTACAAATTTACCTTACGTGTACTAAAACTTAAAACAAAATTAATAATAAATAGTCTCAAAATTATCGTAACATTCAGATCAGTTAAATCGTTAAGGTATACTCATACTCACTTACAGTTGAAATATTGCTAACAGAGCAAGCGCAGTAAACCGGGCGTTGCTGACACCGCGCACAATGGGCGCCAACCTTGGACAAATGCCATTTAACTCTCGTGTCAATCACCCGTAATGTGATAAATGCTTTCACCAATGCTTTACTGGCCCCAATCATGGATCAAATATTTGACATTTGAGATGATCGATGTAGGTCAAGAACAACATTGAAATTATACCAGTGACAGGACATGTGTTTGTGTGGTCAAAGTATATGCGTAGGTACTAAATCTTACTTACATTTATATGTGCATAGTAAAAAGATAATAAATAGTTGTTGCTCAGTGCAATGTATTTGTGACCCAGTGATATTGGCCCTGACCTACGACCTTACAGTCATACGTTTTGGGTTCAAAATTAAGTAGTCGCATCGATGACTTATTTGACGCATTATTCATGGCTATTGCAATACTGGTGAATAAAATGTCCATTAGATAGGCAAGGTGGGTAACCTTCATGTCCCAAGATTCAAGATTCGGAGAGAACGCACTTTGGCCAGGGTTGCTTGGTGGATCACAAAAACCATGCACATCAATTCTCGTGATCTATTTAAAGTAGCACCTAAAACAGTCTCAAAGAGTTTGTCGCCACCCTTTCACCTCGAATGAATAAAGATTAAATTAATATAGGGGAGGCCTGAATAAAACATAAATTTGACGTTGTAGGAGATGATGCGCTTAGTCCCCAGTTGTAAATCTCAAAAGTATTTTTTCAACTAGATAAATACCTCATAGCACTATTCTGACAATTTATTCTAACAATCTTCACATTATTAAATGATAATTTATGTTATTATTATACAAGAATGTTCATTAAATTTTATATGCACGTGAGAATGCAGCTAATGTGCTGCCGCTTATTAAACGGTCGTTGTTCTCTAAGCGTCACAAATAGTGTACTATTTGCATACACAATTACGACTGTTTCGTAAAGTATTTCATTACACGCGTATTGTCGGCAAAAATCTCCGGCCTTCGCAATCAACAATCAACTACCGGTTCCCAAGTCAATTCGATTCCGATGTACACGCCACTCGGAGCGTGTTCGGACGACATACAGCGAAACTGTAACTCACGCGAAAGTGAAACTTGGAGCACGTTCGTACTTCCTTACGTAATCGCACATCGCTTGATTCGAGATACACCACTCGATTACAAGATTCAAAACACCATTCCGGGTAATCAAGTGAGGAATCGGAGCCTCTACTTAGTGAGTTTACACATCACTCGCAGTTATGCCGATAGAATACTTACGAGTTTAAGTGTTAGGAAATGTTTGTATGACTGCAATACTTATTGCTTGAGCCTATTTTAGACAAAACCGCTCAAAAATGATTTTCGGCATGACAAACGATGGCATTGACCGTATTCGATAGAGCTCATAAATCACTCTCGCTTGACAGAAGCTGTCAATGCGACTATTTTGTGTTAAATAATTTATTATCTGACTTAAGAATCAGTATCTTTTTTACACGTAGGTAATTTAATAAGATAACAAAAAACTAGGAAGTAAAGGTGGACATAATTTTGAGCGTTAATCTGTGTAACTGGAACGGATGACTAAGGTTAGGTATTCATGGAGTGTTTATTTTTATTTACGGTGAGCTTTTGTATGCAGCCTGTTGTCTAAGTATAAATCGTTCGATCGTATCTCGGCTCAAGGCGCGCAACTATCTCCTTCATTGACTTACATAATTTTTGTAATTGTAATTGCGTTTTCACACAATCTCGTAACTTTATTCTTCCTACTTCTCGTACGCAGTGACTTCGCTTTATTTTATTCGCTTCCGAGGTAAAGCTTTTTCTAAGTAACTAGTTTTGTATGAACGTATCTGTGCTCTAGATTAAACGATATTAAATTCCTCTAAAGCTCATTGAATGTTAATGTAACGTATTTATTCTAATGTACTCGTGATCACTTATTTTTTACTGTCTGGCGTACCATAAATTATATGAATATTAAAAGTTACCTTCCTGCTTTATTAAATTAAAATTATGTACATACATATAGGTCACTTGTAAGTAGGTAAACAGTATACTTTTATTTGATAAAAAAACGTGTGCAAAAATATCCTGTAAAGTAAAAACTTAAAAATATCCGGCCATTCTTAAGCAGCGCCATTTTGTTAAGGAACACCGAATGGGTTGATTCTTTTACAAATTAAAGAAAAGATTATTCAGTCTGATAATTATTGTCTGTGGTAAAAGGACTTTTTAACTTTGCTGAACAAAGTAGTCAGGCATCAAAAGTCTCCCGTCGGCAATGATCATTTATAATATCATCATTCATAATCGATTTCTTGATGTATTGAATCGATAAATTGGATTCGATTCTTCGCGCCATGACCATGAGTCATATTGTACTGCCATTCAGAATGCCCTTGTTTGGAATTATTATTTACTTTAATTAAATTACCTAGATATGCTATTTAATTACAGAATAATCGAGTAGATAGAAGCAGAAGGTCTAAGTGGCTTCAAAATAGACAGACATCTATGTCCGTAGACTGTAGGGTGAAAACTACCTTTTTTTTATCTTCCTATAAGGCAGAGGAATCCAAGCCAAGTATTTTGTAGATTCGAAAGAACATTTATTCACTGCTTGTTTTATAAATCCATTATTCAATATTCTGCTTTACAAAATCGAATTAAGCTGCTAAACATGACGCTTCGCTTCCCAACCTCATCTTGGATGATTGTCTATGGAACTACTTGGCAGAAAAGTGTGTTTGTCACGCTGCATCTTTTTGTATGTTCCTGGACGGATCTCCTTTCAGATTAGGAGTATTGAACGAAGCTCGAGTTACGAGTACATGCCTACGAGTTGACAAAGTACTAGTTGGCAGACTTCTCGTGCTGCTGTCGAGAAAATCGAGTTTCCTCAAGACGTTTTAGCCAGTGATCATGTATCATCATCATAAACCCACTATTTTCCCACTGCTGGGCACGGGTATCCTTTCATTTGAGAGGGATTAGGCTATAAGTCCACCACGCTAGCCTACTGAGGGTCGGTTGGTAGACCTCACATGCCATCGAGAAAATCTCTCAAGCATGCAGGTTTCTTAACGATGTTTTCCTTCACCGTTTGAGCATGTGGTAAATACGCATATAACTTCCGAAAATACAGTGGTGCATGCCCGGGTTTGAACTCGAGACCTTTGACATATCAGTCCATTGGTCACACCAAAGCTTGCCATGATCATGTATACTCACGAAAAATTAGTAGTGCGTGTCTTTATTCGAACTCGTGACCACGACTTGGTAGTCCGTAGTTATATCAATCAACTAATATTGCTTCGAAATATATTCGGCCTTCTGTAATTTATTTGTTTTGTGTTAATGATTTAATTGCTCGCGTGGCAATTAAGACAGCTATAAGTACTCTACTAGCTATATTTGAAGTTTCCATGGTACTTTTACATCACGATTTTACAGTTTGATCATGAAATAACATCACATCACAAATAGTGATTAAAATGTGCCCTTTTGATTGTATATTTCATTTTAATTGATTTTATTATTGTGCGTGTATAATAATTTGTTTATTTAATCATCCTAACATCAGAAGTAGCTTTGTTTCGATTGGTACTTAAAATGCACGTTTTCTTATTATTATTATAATGTATGATTTGTACAGAGCCTTTTTATTAAAACGTAATTTATCTGCTTTAATTTGATTTTAATAATTATGGTTCGGAAATAACAAAAACAAATCATATTTTTTATGACCTTATTTCCATTCTTTTTCCGAAAAGGACGTGATGATTTATCATTCCACAAATATCAAATCAAAAACGTAATTCTACACTGATTTTATTATAAGTTTTTTTATCTTTAGATAGATACGTCAAACAGTTAACACCAATTAATGTACTTATATGCACATAAAACTAACAGGCCAAGAAATCAGATAATTTTAAGTCGTAAAATTTTCTATTACTCATTTCCACATTAAATATTACCCACAACATTAATTTAATCTGTTCATTAGTTAGAAACTAACAAACATACTACTATTACTTTGTCTTCTTTTTCCGCATTGATCAGGGAAAATATAATAAATTAAATATTATTATTTCCCTTCTTGTAATTTCCTGACTGTAATTAATAGCTGTAAATTGATTTAGAGCCATTAATTAATATAGTCAGGAAATACTCGTGTGTTGTAATATATTATTCCACTTTTTTTACAATATAGGTAAATTAAAAATGCTTTCTAAGATATAAAATTATGATGCAATGGTTGAAATACAACACACATACTGTAAAAAAAATCTCAAAGCAAGAAAAAAGAATTTAATATTATTATACTTTTATACAATCTTTTGTATTTTTTAGCATATTTCAAGCTAAGATTTTTAAATTTTTATTAAATATATTGCAATATCATCCGGAATCTACTCCCTGTAAAGGGAGTATTCTGGGTTGGACAGAATTGTCCAATCGACGTTGCTATGTCGCCATAAGACATAAGTAACATAAAGAAGGCAAAATTCAACACATCAGGCGGATACCTCGGTGGTTCAGTTGGCAGAGCGTCTGGAGTACTTATCCAGAAGACGCGGGTTCGAGTCCCGCCTGAGGTTGAAATTTTCTTTCTTAATAAAAATTATTATACTTATCTGAATAATTTAGGTTAACTACATTACACCAAGATATACAAATTAAATTGCCCTAAATACAATTATAGTTCTTGCTTCAGATCTTGGTCCATAGAAAATTCCGCATTCTTCATACATTAAATTTGACACCCGTTTATAGCCTGTTTTCCTTAATGCCACCAGTGTAATATATGTATATGTATATTGCAATTAATACCCAATTAACGGGTATACATTATAACCTTGACGGTTCACCCAGTCGCTCAGGTGATTGGATTAACAAGGTGATAAGTGAGTGACGATCCCTGTGTTCCGTCAATATTATGTTATTGAACACAGCTGTCTTAAAACACATAGCGTTACAATCATCATCATCATCATCAATCCATTACTGTCCCACTGCTGGGCACGGGTCTCGTGATTAGGCTATAATCTACCACGCTAGCCTACTGCGGGTTGGAGTACTTCTCATGCCTTTGAGAAAATCTCTCAAGCATGCAGGTTTCCTTACGATATTTTCCTTCACTGTTTGTTAACTACCAAAAAGTTAGTGGTTACTGGTCACACCACTAGGCTACCACAGCTCTTTTGCGTTAGCGTTACAGTAATCATATCAATATGAGAGCAAATCCTCGTTGATCACATCCAACTACAAAATAAATTCTGTTTTCAAAAAACTTGAAGAGAAATTGCGTCTGTTCGCTTTAAGTTCACACAAGAGTAACTTCTGTTTACGTAATTATTGACACTCCCAAAAGTTCGAGAGCATAAGTAAACTGTTAGAAAAGAAAATCTATGTATTATATTACGAATATTTCTATTTACCGATAACTTGAAAGGTGAGCAAATAACGCCAGAGGAATATTGCATAAAACTCCGCACCCAAAAATAAATCAATCGACAAAATTAAATGACATTATCGGCCCTCGTCGATTAAACGCTTATAATTCGAACATTTAGTATAAAATGCGTGAAAACAGTACCCGCCGCAATAACATGGAGTAATAACGAAAATAATTTAAATAAAAATAAAACTACACACCCGAAGAAGAGAGTTTAAAGTTAATTTCGACATTAATGAATTCTTCGCGGTAAATTCGCCACCTTAAAGACATTTACAATGCTCTAGAGCTTAAAATTACTAAATGTTGTTTTATTAATAATGATTTATTATAAACATCAATGTAGGCGTACACTACAAAGGCTAACACATAACTATAATATTTCACAATAGACAGAGATCAATTATATCTGCGTGAAACGAAATCGACATGCTGACACAAGTATGGCGGATAATTGTTATTATAATAAATGCAATAATGCACCTAAGTGCGAACGTAATATTTATGATAATAGCTTCGCAAAGAACTGCCTATTTCTATGATAAGTGTTTTTTTCTGCACATACAACAAACTGTGCATATTAATTATATTATGTCTATGAATACTCCATTATATTTACACAATAAACATTTTCCTCTATTTCGTAGAGGCGTAGAAAATAATAGGCTTGGCAATTGTATGTATTTATATATAATAATAATAATAATAATTTATTTGGATAATAAAAAAAATAAAAAAAATATATAAAAATCACTAGCTTTTACCCGCGACTTCGTCTGCGTAAAAATAGTATTTTTTTCCGCATTTCCATCCCCCTTTTCCCAATTTTAAGGGACGATATCTAGGTTGAAAATTATTCTATGTCCTTCCTCGGGTGTCAAACTATCTCCATACTAAATTTCATTTAAATCGGTTTAGCAATTATAGCGTGAAGACGTAACAGAAAGACAGACAGAAAGACACAGCCAGACACACACTTTCGCATTTATAATATTAGTAGGGATATTTCTTTTAGATAGCAGATAGGGCAAATACGGTCCTTTTATCAGTATGATGCCGACATATCCGACATTAGATGGTCGATGAAGATCTTCCACAATAGAAAAGAAGAAAGAAGACAATGAGACGTCTTCCAAAATCGAACGAACCAAACATAGAAAAAAAATATTTGTTTAACCATTTCGCGATACAACACAAACCACTCATTTATTTACATAAATATTACGTAATTTTAATGTTTGACGGAACTAAATAGCTGAATTAACATTTAATAAGGTGCGCAGGAGCATGCCGTGGTGCGGTTTAGTGGTTGGCGCATCGTGACAATGTCATTACGTAACGAACCTTGCCTAATTAAAATTGCTGTCACAATACTGTCACGCTTTATCCCAACAGATAAAAATACTGCTTTGTTTTGTGTATATTATATTTATTACAACGGTAAGCCTTTTGTATGAGTGACAAGTAGCGCTAACTATTTATGTTAATATTAACTAATAGCAAAAGGTAACAATATTTTACACAAATATTTGTGAGCAACGGATATTGCTTTGTTTTTGTGCCAGACTGGAAATCAACGGTAAAACATTATACTAAAATAATTTTTAAGCACACAAACTAAACCAAATTGGCACTAATTTCAGGATCATTATATAAATTAGTTTCAATTTACCAATAAACCAAATAACTAAGCTGCTAGTTTGTAAATTATACCGCATTAAAGCGTTATAATCTATACTAAATTATAATCCTTTTGTAACTCCGACGGATAGAAACTTGATAGAGGAAGGTATTTAGCAATTTATTTCGTTATTTTACAATTTGTTACTAAAATTTAGGTGAAGAAGTATTTCAATGTTTATCGCTAGATATTCTACTAGACCGAAGAAAAATTAAATAAACTCGAAAAAATATTAAAAAAATATATGAATAAAAAAGCAATGTCAAATTAATAAAAAAACTCCCACAAAATATAAACGCCTAAGGTACATATTAAGATTACGTGCTGAATCCTCGGTTTCAGATATTATTAAAATTTACTTTATATCATCATCATCATCATCGTCATCAATCCATATTAGTCTACTGCTGGACGTAGGCCTCTCCTAGTGAATGCCACAGAGATCATTTTTGGCTCGTTGTTTTGCCACATAATAGGGGTTGGTGGCGGAAGAATGAAAATTTAGAATTATACGTATTTTTTTAAGCCAAATAAAAAAAAATGCAAGAAAAATATTATGTCAAAAAAAAAGAAAGGCATCTGGTGAGGGACATCCTTATCTCTATTCTCAGACCTACCAAATATACATACAACATTTCATAATAATCCGTCCAGCCTTTTCAGAGGAGTTCAGCGACAAACACCGTGACACGAGATTTTTATATGAGAAGATGAAGTAATGATGATCATTTATTGTAAAGGTACTCTTCAAGTAAAGAGAAATCAGACAAATTCATACTTACTTTAAATTTACGAGGCATCAAAAGCTATCGTAAATTAAAACAATGACCTTATTAATTACTCCAAGCAATTTCCCATCATATTTCCAAGAATATGAATAATAAATATTCTCTCTACAAGAATTTCAAGCCATAAATCAATAGGTGTCTGACACAACTTTATCATGAAACATATTTATTATAATACATAACACGTCGTACTTTTATATTTTTATTTAACTTTTCACTAAACCAACGACGAGAAAGATTAACAATAAATAATAAATATTCCTGGACATTATGACACACAGCGCCATGTAGTTCCGTGCTAAGCAACGAGGCTTGTGTTACGGATACTAGTTGGTTGATATACTACATATATATTTTTTTTGTAAATACATACATATTATAGATAGATACATCCATGACTCGGATACAAATATTCATGCTCATCACACAAACATTTGTCCCTTCCGGGATTCGAACCCGGGGGCCGGGACCCATACCACAGACGGCAGTGTTAACTACCGCTGGACTAATTGGGTCGTCACAATCACAAAGAGGGTTGAAGAATTATTAAGTCTAGTGGTGTGTCACGTCAGTGAAATCAAAGGTCCCGAATTCAATCCCAAGACCACCAATCAACTTTTCGAAGTTTGGATGCGGTTCAAACCGTGAAGGATATCCTCGTGAGGAATGCCTCAGAGGTTTGTCTCAGTTATGATATATCAATGGTTTACTGTTTTTATGTACTTATTTTTTTTATTTATTCTTTTTTATTTTTATGTTCCTATGTACCTATCGGGTTTATGGAGACGGATTGTATGTACGAGCAAAGTGGACACTATTAATTGTTCACAATGCAAATATGTGTCTTGTTCTCATATTATCTTAGATACACATACAACCTACATAATATGACAAACATTATACAAACTACATTACATTCACTAGTTTACCTCAAACCTACGATTCTCTACTTCATTATTGCAGATTGATATGATTAGTTCAATTTGCAGGCTCAGATTACATTACTGTCTAGTACATTATACATTTAGTAGGTAATACAGGCAAATACGAAGCAATTTTTCGTTGAGATTACGATCTCATTTCAAACAAATCCGTTAGTTATTACTATAATGTTGTTATTCTATAATTCACTTTACAAGGCCTTTGGTTAAAGCTGTTTCTTTGCCTACTATTTATTTTACAACTTCATAAATAAGACAGTCGTGTTCTTAATTACACGAAGCCTTAGACTCGCGTATCTGTATCTAACTTAAATAAACAAGGAGTATTAAGGCTTTAATCTGATTGTATTACCTCTTAGACTTTAGATTTGTATACTACGTCCTATATTATACACATATACATAAAACCACTGCCTGAGATACGTGAAGTCTTCTATTTAATTACAATGTAAGTTTTCTAGAAAGTATTTTTTGTAAATAAATCTTACGTACGTATCCATGCCTATTATAATTTATTTACTTGGAGTGGTAATAGACCCGCCCTCTATTAAATGAGTGAGGCCTAAAAATATGCCAATGAACCTACATCAGCTTCACTTCCTGCGAAACCTGTTTTTTTTTCTATTAAAAGTAGAACTTTCTCTATACGTTAATAAAAAATGTAGATACACACGTATATTATAAATCTTTCTTTTAAAAAGCTAAATGTACAATATTATCATTTCCGTATAAATTATCGGATTAAGAGTTGTAAATGTTTGTGTATTATAGTAATGAAAGTCAAAGCTTGAAACACTTATTCAGCGCGCGTGCGTAAGCGCATATTGAGTTATCTAACAAGCGCAGACGTGAGAAAAACGGAATCAGCGATTCACTGATCAACGTAACGATCTCTTTGTAATTTCACAGTTACAATTTGCTCACCAGTAGGTACTTCTGAGACGGTGATAAAGATCTTTAGATGATTCGATATAAAATTACTTTTATTGTGAATGTGACCTACTTAATATTTTCCTAAAGCATATTGTAAGTATACAGGATGCAGTATAGGCTAGATACAACATTCTAAATGAAATAGAATGTGATATAATTTTGTAAATCATCGTTTTTTTTTGGTTCGTTATTATTTTATGGGTCTACTAACTAGATTGATAGAATACATTTCAAAATTAGGGTTGACATGCATACATACTATTATAGAAAATATCTAGTAGCTAGTATGTTTAGTAAAAAATAGCAATGACAGTTTTTTCTTACCAAGAGCAATGACATGATTTGTTCGTCTTCCAAATTGGAGAATTCACTAATTATCTCTTTACTAATATAATTATTTACTTTACTCACAGTTTTACAAATATTTATTGAAACAAGAAAAAACCCAGGAAAAGTTGGAATCAGGTACAAACACCTTTTATGAGGAAGCGGAATTTAACTCTACAATATCATACGGCCATATGGCTGTAGGAATTGGAACTTGTTCCCATACTAATCATACGAGAAGCTTGAGCTAGGGTTGGTCACTCAACTGGTTTAGGTATAACATGTTGAGCTTTTCTCACCTTCGCTATCTACAATACTTCCTGCTTGTTTATGTTTGTTTGATGTAGACAGGAGTTTATGTACCTATAGAATAGTTTTTATCTATTATCCTTTTTAAAACCTAGCAAACTTACTAAAAAAACAATACGTTGTAATATTTGGCAGCAAAGGGCAGCCTTTACACCAATAATAGCATAAAATATTATTTTAAAAAGGGCTTAGGGCTGTTACTGGTGCCTAAGTTCTTTCCAGAAAGTTATTTTTATTTACCATCTGTTTCCGACAACTTTGCACGTCTCTATAAGTTTTAAACACATAAATGATTGATAGCTCACGTAATCTTAATAGTTGCCGATAGCTTCTAAGCTACCGTAAATACGCAACTAATGGGCTCCTGTCAAAGCTCAGTGAATAGTTCAAATAGGAAATATTGCTTTAGCAACTACTATAGAGTAAACAGACTACGTGGAGACAGAATACGCGGTTATTGTGTTAAAATTAAGTTATGTTCATTAAGTTCAAATTTGATTGTACTTAGTAGTATAGTTCGTAATTATTTATACAAAAAACACTAGACAAAAAAATCATAAAATATGTCTGTTACAATAAATAACTGAATTAATTTAATATCAAATATAAAACTTATAAATTTTACTGTTCTTCCTAAACCTCTAAACATAATAAAATCAATTCAATAAATTATATTGGAAGTGTTAAAACCAATAAATTGAGAATAAATTTGTAAAGTAACATGTAAGTAGATATGAAGTGCAATAAACTTAACGGTGCCAATGTTCTAAACACGAACTGTTATGACTCATTATTTGACTAACATATATTGCATTTCAATCGTAGACATTGAAAATCGTACTCGTCACAAAAACTGACATTAAACCACGGTCAAGTCAAAATAAAATTATTAGACTTTTCTTTCTAAATTCGAGGCGATTACGCATAGAAAATTAATTAATTTAAAAAAAACATCTGTCATAATTCTGTTCATCTTTAGAAGACACATATATACATACAACACATTATTATGTATTAATACTAGAGTTCTAACATTGACGACTAATTTCTGGTATCGCACAAGCATTTTTACAGAATGATCTTCGTTGACCTAAAAATATTGGTATGGTATATTGTAATCCTTATAATACAGGTTTTACTATCACTCAACTGTTTTACTACAAGTGTACTGAGTAAACTAGCGGTAAATAAATACCAACAGATTATTCAAATAAATGTCATGATACTGTTATCCAGTTCTGTTAAAGAGTGATGGCGGTATAATACTCTTTACATCTACTTAGTAACCATGGAATAGCAAATGAATGGAGAAAAACATTGAAAATTTCAACTTATGAGTCAAAACTAAACTTTTCTTATTATCTCGAAATAAATAAACTCCGTTTAATACATTATGAATTTGTGACACTTAACGTGTTGAACGTTTAATATTTTTTTACTTCAATGTAATTAATAAAAGGGAAACCGTGTAATTTTTCGACTTACAGTGGGATTTATTTAACTATATTTCGAAACGTTTTTATGAAAGGATCTTTACGAATTACAATTACAATTGAATTAAAATAGCCTACTGACTACATTATTAGAGCGAGGTGGATTCGCATCTACCTTAAAGCTCCATCGGTTTCTTACTCTGTGTTCTTAGTAAATTGAACTAACATGACATGAAGTACTTCTATCTGACACACAAAGATATAATAGCATCGGTAAATGGAATATTTTTATACGTTTGCTTCATAAATTATTGTAATGTAACGGGAGTTTAATTCAATAAGATTTATCGTAGCCCGAGTCGTAAATGTTACTGTATATTGTTGGTATTCATTCATCTTGTAAAGAATGAAAACATAATGAGTTTTGGAGCGATTCGGAGTGTGGATTGCGCGAAGCGTTTTTTATTTATTTCTTGAGGGCGTTACGGCATTACGGTAAATTTCATTATCACATCGACCAAACAAATCTACGGTATCCAGATAGATACTTGTTCTAACTATCAGAACTGGATTATTCCACGTTAATAATTTGAAATGTATACTGTCTCTTATACTCAGTTAGACTGAGGTTTCATTACCCATCTCAAACCAGAACTTTTCCGCTTACTGGTACAAATATTCGGACGAATTAAATTCCTTAATTCTGCCACTCCAGCCGGCTAAGGAGTACTAACGGAGATTACAATTTCGCAGCCATTTGTCACCCCTGACAATGCAAGTCAAAAGTCAACTGAGGGATGTTAATCAACTGTTGCATGTTGAACACAAGGAACTTGTCAATGATAATACACTACTACGATTGGCGATCTTTGAACTTAACACTTTATCGCATTATACAATTTCATGCGGTAGTAATCTTTATAATGACACTTCTTGAAAACAGGTTCACCTGGTAGGAGCAAAATGCCTTTTGAATTATATTTTTTCTACTTTGGAAAAAAATATAGAAATAAGGATAGATGGCTTCTTTATTCGACTGACAGCACCTTAATTATTTTAACAATAACGATATTTTCGGAAAAATCTTTTAAACTTATTGAGTACAATGTGCACCGGCTATTCTTCTAAATTTTTCTCTTTTTTAAATCTTATTATTATAACAATAGGGGTGAAAACGATATCGCACAGATGTACACAGAGCTAAAAAGAACAGCGCACTGCACCCTTCATAATCTGTTAGCATAAACACGAAGTGTGAACCTATCCATTTGTTGCGTGTGCCAAATAGTCAGCAACCACGACGAAGTTCCGACAGTGAGGTATGACAGGCAGAGTACACGCAGCCATTGTTCACTAAGGTCAAGGGCACGACGTACTCACACTTACCATAATATCACTCACACATATACACACGTTATTCATCACTTTCTAATTACTAACTAAGTTACTCATGAACACTAAACAGCTGGCTTTGTTCCCCGGATTGTAAGTTTTGATGGGTTCTTCTATAAAATTCTCGGTGATAACTTGGGTTTTTTATCATAATACCTACCTTCTAAATTTATATAAATATTTAAATATATTAATATATTCTTGCCTTACATATATTTTACAATTTCGAAGAGCGCCTTTCGATCATTCATTTGCCTCTATAATTCTTCTCGACACTGTTAACGTGCAAAACCGTTATAGTAATTCAATTAATTTATATTTTCTCACTTCAGTTGACTAATATGTCCTTGAGTTTTAGTGAAATAGTTTCTTATGCATGAAGGTTGTATTGTTTTCACAAACAATTGAAAATAAAAGATGCAATTAGCTAACTGGTACAACCTCCTTGTTATTTTATTTGATTAGCACATGATAAAGACTTATAGAATCGTATCTTAATAGACACCGTAGAAAAAGTATCGGTGTTTTACCAACTGCAATCATAATATACATATATCACATGGATTGCATTTAAGGAATTACAAGCTCGACGGCTTGTAATTCTTTAGACAAGCATAAATACCCATAAAACGTACCGTGCTGCCACAAGCACAAACCATTATTTTTCACCGTATATTATAAGAATATAAGTATACATTACGTACATTTGTGGTTTTCAAAGTACAAAAGGTCGATATTGCCAAATTATTTAAAAACAATCAGGGCTCACGAAGGCAGCATTGTGAAACGTTACATTATCATCACACCCTGCAATATGCAGCGTGTGAAAGTTACAAATTAACCATGCACGATAATTACCACAAGCAGGCTACGAATTAAACCAGTGCCGTATATATTGATACTGATCGAAATACCAACGATGTGTTTAAAAACTGCAATGTTGCACAAGTGATAGGTTGCTGACCCATCGCTTGCAGGCAGTTAAGCAACTCGCTTTCCTCACTTGAATCTTACAACTTGGTCTGAGTACTGAGCCATAGACTGGACTTGTTTTGAGCGCCTAGAGCAGCCCATATATTGACAAAGAAGGTTACACTTTCTTCACATTCTTAAAGGTGATTGAAGAAAATAACATAACATACCATCACGTCTGTCGTCCCCGAAGGGTTAGGCAGAGGTGTACTAATCTACAGCCACACTTTGCTGGTATGTTTTAGGTCCCCTGTGATGTGAATCTATTGGATCTATATCTATTTGATGATGATACTATATGCAATGTTTCGCGTAATAAATTCCCTTAACGGAAATTAACATTTGATAGAGCATTTGATTTATAATACGTTCCGGCAAATGATAAAAATATTACCAATTAGAAAGCTATCGGGCAATTAGTACAAGGTTAATGGACAGCGTAAAAAGCCATAGTAAAAAAAATAGCGTGACTGATTCTGCGCACGCGCCACGCGCCATTCCGCAACGCGTAGCCTGCGATAGATTTGTCAGAAAAAAATGCCGGAACACTTTGACACTACAGTCTATCACGAAACAACGCATTTTGTACATATTTTTTTGCAATGACCGCATTTGTTAATCGAATATGTGACACCGTTGTTTAATAGTGTTCGCAAAATCAAAATGCCAACAAAAATGTGGGTCATTTGAACAAAAAAAAAGTGTTAGCCGTATAAATTATTGGGAACAAAATCAAAGTCTATGCCTGCAAATAACAAGTATATGAGACATTATTTTAATGCTATACTGAGTGTTGTTGGCATAGCTGTTAAGTAAATACAAGTCCAGTTAGGTGCCATCTACTTGACATTCAGTAAGTTGTAGATATTTGTTTAATAGTTCAAGGACCTCGTTTTCGTAGATCTACAATGAACAGATAAATAATCTTGAATGAACGATACGTTCTATCTTATCACATTCACTTGTTTGGATTCTATATATTGCTGTGGTTGAAGTAGTACCTGAACAATATTAACGCTGTATAGAAGACTAATTCATGATCTATATATTACAGTACGATTCGTTTTATCGCCGTGGGTCAAGAATTTGATTCCTATACAGCAGAAATATATATTAGTATGGCTTATAAAATGGTATGCTATTTGTGTATGTAAAAAAATATAGATAGTTAATGCGGCTACAAAACTTCAAAAAAAACTGTGTAGGCAGCATTACTTCATAAAACTTTTTTCTATTACAGCTTTGATATAATATCAAAGTTATTTTTCTTCCCTCATTAGTATTTTTTCCTTTTAAGTAAATTACATCACGGCAATCCACTAACTAAATAAAATCATACTGTTGGTATTGTATCAAATAAAATGTAATTTTTGCGTGAGTGTTGCGTAGCCACTGCGTAGGTGCTGTGTAGCCGCCGCGTAGACGCCTCGTAGCCGCCGCTTATATACTGCGTAGCGCGCTCGTGGATGTTGCTTAGACTGCACCGCTGATTTATTTATTTATTTATTTGATTTACACGGCTTAAATAAACCAATTACATAAATCAAAGATAAGACAAATGTAAATATAAGGGAAAAAAAAAGGAGTAAACATAAACTAATTAAATAAAATGATTTTCACAAAATTGTAAACACTGACACATAAAATTGGCGAATTTATCATCAAAGATATCACAGTCCGGGTTGGCTTCCACGAGCTTATTTAGTGCAGTTAACACGCGCGGTACAGGAGACGCAGCACGTGCTGCAGTCTGACACAAGGGCACATCTAGCAGTTGATGTTTTCTGCAACTGATGCTCTACGTAGACACCAGATAGGTGGTATGATAGGTTTACATAGACATAAAGCCATATTTTATTTCATTACCCGACAGTTATAAAGCAGTCTCATTTGAAGATGCCCTCGTAAATATTATCACAATGTACACAATTTCCATGATACTCTCAAACTCTACATGTCCTTAATTAAAGTAAGCTTTAGTACCATAAACAGAACTTGACTATCTTGATAATACTCGTAGTATATGGTTTATAATTACAGTACGCCTTCTTAGTCTATAGGTAATTGCCGAGCCTTTAAAGCATACATTTATGGCGTAATTTCAACAACTTGCCCATTGTACTTTAAGTTATTCACAATGGAAGTCTGAATATTATAAAATATATAATCATGCCTGAATTTCCCAATCGCTTAGGCATTGACTGTTATACTTATATGCACACTGGTATATTTTAGGTCCCATATAAAATAAGGTCAATTCATATTACCTATAGGTACAATCAGGCACACACCCAAAAGGTGCAAGGGAAAAAATCATAAACAGCTAATTCCTTTTAGTTAACGAATCCAGAATATCTGTCAACGCGCAACAACACATCAATAGCAGCCAAATCATCGTCAGTTAAATTATGCTTAATCCGGTATTTAAATTAAAATGTTATCCACATTTAAATTATATTTACGTACACTCGTTCCGGAATAACTTTAATTAAACAATAAGTAATTAGACAAAACAATAAAAAAGGTAGGAACTTTAATTAAACATTTTCTCACCAGTTTTTTTTGTATATTCATGATTGCATTTTAATATCATTAGTTATATAAGAATATAAACACCGAACCTGAGAAGGGCAAACAATCATTTAAAAACTAAAATAACTTTTATACATAACAAATATACTTAGTCACTTTATTGTCAACTTCAGAAAATACAATCCACTTTTATATGTTATGCACTTTTGGACCTTAAACTTATAATAATAAGGATGAAAAATGGTCTACCGCCATATTTGCAGACGTTCATACCTGGTACTTCTGTACCAGGTATGAACATCAGCAATCTACCATTCAGTTACACATATTTTACATAGCTTTACTTGTTCCATACACATTTGTAAAAAATATCATTATATAAACAAGCATACATATATGCTTGATTAGGTAGTGAAATATATTTCACTACCTTGTTTGATCTATTTAATCACACTACTGTGTTTTTACAATATCTACGGATTTGATTCCTGTACATTTAGTTAAAAAAATCATTCCCGACTTATGTTGAGATCTTTTCACTATTCTTTAAATTTTGGTTTTGGTCATCCACGCCCGCTTGTGCCGTTCATCATCCTGTATATAATTTAATATTCAATTTAGTTTGACTTTAAAGGCGGTTTTAGCTCTGCCTATATAATTATATTTGTTTTTTTCTTAGTTTTTATTATACACATTAAGGTTTCATAAGAATACCTAGCACGTACAAGTATTATTTTTTAATCTAAATAGCAGGCTATGTACACAGTTTAATACAAATAAATCTCAAACAAATTTAATCTCAAGTGACCACATAATCAAATTGATTATGTGTATTTCTATATTATGCCAAATACTTATGTAAAAACTAGATACCTATGGGGAAGGCACTGATTTCTAAGATAGCTTAGCTTAGACTATTGCTGTTTTGCCATTTGACCTCAAATATTAACAAGTATCGAAATTACCTAATACAAAAAAATATAATGGTAAACTGCATGAGAATAGGCTACTTGCAAATGCGCGTGATCACCGCGACATTCAGCCGCATGCACGACCTATCGTAAGCCTTCGCAACACCATACCACATAGCTTAAAGCTTTATTTGAAGTATAGGCCGATAATAACCTTCAGAATATTAGCAGCCTCTAGGTTTAGTGGTACATACTAAACTTCTATCGAAAACACTTTCTTAAATATTTATTTGCCAACAATAATATTGACAAAATGTAGCTTAAGTAGTATGTAAGTAAATTTCATTCAAATTCATTCGGCCCTCTTTGACAAACTTCCAAACAGCTATCATCTTTATAATGTGAAGTAGGATTTGTATTATCTAGCATATTTTACAAAAGGTGCAGTATTGCCTTATTTGAAGACTAATCAACAATGGTAGAAAAATAAACCTTATATCTTTCATCTGAGATGCGCTAAAATACGCTAGAATTCCATTTTTGATAGACATCTGAATATTGCATTATTACTGCGAAATATTGTTACACTAACCAGCTAACCACAACCTAGCTATTAAGTACATATTCGGTACTTTTAATAATAAAGTTGTTGCCAAATATTTTGATTCATATCAACCATCTTAAGACGCGCCCAAAACTCAAATATTCAATTATCTCACAAACCTTGGGAGATGTGAACTTTACCAGAACCACGTCCATTGTTATTGTTTTATAATCAAAATTAAGTTTAAACTTTAACAATCGTTCACAAGGTAATAATAGAACAACTATTGCATGTTATTTATGGTTTTTCACATGCGCTTAGGAAACTATTGTGTCAAGAGTTGGTGACATCTTACTCTGTTGCTGGCAAACATGGATAAACTTATAAAATGTTTTTGTAACCGGAAATGTTTGAAACATGAATACAAAGACGAGCCTATCTAGGAAATGTATAATAAAAAATGTCAAACGTAATTATAAACACAGAATATGTCCCTCCGTATCTTATTAATTTTTACGAATTAAAAATATATTAATACAGAACCTCTCAACAATCATAATGTATGATTTTTTCGCCGATTTTTATATTGTGTCTTAGGAAATCTAAGAATTCTTACATAGTGACGGATTACATAAAAAAGTTCTTATTAGGTGCTTTGTATCTATTAAAACCTATGTCCAAAATATAGCGAATCCAAGCGATAGGAATGTAAGGTTTCGAACAATATTTATTAGATTATTCAATAACTACTACAATTTTGATCTCATGCAAGGAAGTTAACAATAAAATAGTAGTAGGATTATTTCTACTGAATAAGACACGTTTGAAAAAAAGGCAATTTCTGATATACTTACTCAAGCGAATCAGACACAGAAAATACAATATATTTACTCCAACAACTGTAAATACACCAATTTGAACTACATTTTTAATGTTACATTTTATCATCGAACTTATCAGGACGTACATCAGTCACGTGTCAAACCATCAAACCGTGACGTGCTGTTGTAAACTGTGACCTACTGTTTCGAAAAAAAGCAACGGTTGCTAAGCAACAGCCTTGTGATTTCTTAAAGCATCACGAGTTAACAATGGTACTTTAAATGCTGGTGGAGTAAATACTCTTGCAAAGTACTACGGCTCACTTCGAGCGAACAAAAAATGCTTGCGGCTATTAATTTACAGTTCTGGTTGTATTAATTATTTAAATAGTACCTACATACAGAAATAAATGAAATATTTTTTGCTTTCCTAATAATTAGTTCCGTTAGAAAAACTAATATAGTATTGTATAAATTAAATTTATAATAGAACAGGTTTTTTACAAGTAAGCGATACTCTACATTGAAACCAAAATCCGCTTAAATAACTAAAGTCTTAAAGGCAGGATAGATGTGTCTGGATTTTTAATATTGAACTTAATCAAAGTGTACTTTAACGTACATTGATAGAGTTCAGCTTTTCACACAACAAAATAAATAAAATTATCATTATAATTTTATTTATTTTGATCTCGATGATAAACTATTTTAATCAACTAACAGTGAACAAGCTAGATGCAAAAAGAGAAGAGAAGAATACACTTTTAGATATGTTAAATAAAAACAATTTATCGATTTCGGAGCAACGAAACACATATACACATTCTGTTAACATATACCATTTTTTTTGTTACGTCGGTGTTACAACATGTAGTATCAATTCCACTACAAACATTGGTAGCCGAAATAAAACTCTATTTAACATTTATTTCCTCAAAGTAACCCCTGATTCAATTAATTAGCGTCTTTAAAATGTCTTTTCAACACTCCACACAGGTATGAAATAATCCTTGTTATGATCTCTCATTGTTCTCAACATGATTGACATACCCATACAATGAAGATGACGTTGTATGATAGCAATTTGTGTAGGTACAGCCGCAGTAGGAGGAGAGGTATCCTTGCGATATGCCTACACCAGAGATGTAACAATCAGTCATTATTTACATTAATTATAACCAAAAGATAAGGCTTTTTATACGCGGTAGAAGAACCAATGGGTAAAAATAGCGTTTATAATCAAATTTTACATTATAATTGGGCAAGATGTATGAATGTTGACGAAGCAAAAGTGCAGGAATCGCAGCGCGTAGCGTTGTGTAGTTTATGTATGTATAATGAAATTAGGCATAGAAAACCATGGTATTGACGATAAGATTTTCTTTGTTTCTTGCGTTTAATAGTAATTGACCAGTTGACTTAGACTTAGTAGACTAATCTACAGCCGGGAGCTACCGAATAAGATTTTTGGGGGAGCCTTCCCAGGCCTTGTCCATTTTCTGCGGGTATTTTTATCCAACGCTACATTACATACCATATCAATTTCAAGCTTTTACATAGTTGCTTCACCTATTTCAAACATTTTTTGTTTTTTCTTTTGGTAAATACTGTATATTATAAAGGAGGTTCCATACCTGCGCATAAATTATGGACCTCGCATGCTTGTAGGCCCTTCACATTCTACGCACGCATGCATCTCGCATTTCTCGCAAACCGCACAATTTGTGTCCACGAGAAGGCGTTATCACTTATAACTATAAGCTCGCGAACTATTCTCTAACCGCTAGCGAAGAAGACCAAATATTACCATGATTTAATCCTAAGATGCACGCGAACTGCACTGTTCGTATATTTATGCAGGATTAGACAGCCTATAGATGTTGATCAATTTTGTCACCCGTTTGTAATAAAATAAATAAAAAGGAGTGCAAACGAGGCGTGGTCTCCTTGACTTATAAATATTAACGTAAAGGCCGCTAGGTTAACTGATTCACTGCTTACTCAGTTCTGGTGCCCTGGTATCAGTCGCCCGTGTAATTGCGCATGAGGTCGGGTCATAGAGGTTGTGTACCTCTTGAGAATAATAAATAAATACTTCGGATTTATATTGTTTTTTATTGAAACTACTGGGTCGTGCGCTTAGCTTGCTACTTGGTAGAGGTGCAATCAGTTTAATGCAGTAGATCAGCCATACTGAAGAATATGTGCCGCTTTACTTGCTGTCGTACAAATAGCTACTCGACTTACTTATATCGTAAAAATGCTTAGTCAAGGTGTGAGTACAAGCACTGTGTGGAATTGCAAGTGTCTTTGTTCAGACACTTGCAATTCCACAAGTTCCAGTAAGCGTGTCATATGTCAGTTCAACAACATTAGCAGTTTTTTATAAAGTCTAAACACATAATGTATATACCTACATACATATGTAATAAAATGTATCTATCTGTAATATATACATATCTAATATTTTCATATGAATTGATTGATTTAACAACTCAAAAGGTGTTTGTTAATGATGTGTCAATTAAATTATGCTACATGTAATTATTATACACTTACGGACCACCCTGAGCATCTGAGTTACTTGAATGTTTCAATGGCGCAAGAGTCATTAAATTCACAACGAATGTTAATTCTATCATAGAATTCAATGGAGCTACGATTCATAAATTACTATTGAGATTGTAATTTGACCGAAAATCTATCTAGCCACGACACGCATGACTAGTTTAATTTCATGTTACAGCATATGGGTCCCCAGCCGTATAATTAGCCTAGTGATTTCACGCATGTTGCCATATTGAGACGTCATTTCTTTATTCCCAAAAGTAAAGTAAGCTTACAACTCTGCCTTAAGTATTATCAACCCGGTTGATGGCAATAGGCCCGCCCCCTATAACATGGGACCTAAAAAATACCGGCAAAATGTGGGTGTAAATTAGTACATCTATGCCTAACACTTCGGGGACGGCATCTGTGAAGTTGTGCTATGGTATTAAGAACTTTATGTAATTGAGTAAAATAGTGGCCATTTTCTTCTTTATACTACAGGGGTAGCTTACGACCCAACTGGTGTTAAGCGGTTACCGACACCTGTGGACGTTTTCAACACCAGAGGTGTTGTCGCCAACCATGTAAACCTCTTTACTTCTTTTTAGAAAAACCCCATGCTAGTCGTTATTATTTACTATAGTAACTTATAAGTCGTAATAATTCTTAGCAATAATATATCACGTTACTCCACGTCGACAAATCAAATGACAACAGTTGAAGCAATCCGTGTGACTAAACGCTGCAATTATTTTTATTAAGTGCAATCATCGCGGTAGTTATGCACTTATTATCTAAGTAATTACGATCACTAGAGGGACGAGCTTGTTGACCAAGTAACTGTTTGTGTTTAAATACTTAGTACTATGAGATTTATGTTACTTTGTTGTGATACGACCTGGCAGAGTTTTATCGTTGATATTCACACTGCTGAATTATTTCTGGTGTCTTATCCCGGTATTATCTTCAATCTATTTATGGTCCCACTGGTCAGCAAGATTCTCCTCTCATTTGGAGAGGAATAGGTTATAATCCGCCCAGCCAAATGCGGGTTTGTCCTAATGTGTGTTGGTATCGCCGTATAAGATGATATATTAGCCAAAAGACATCCGATGCTGAAAAAAAGACCCTATTGATTTCTAAAAAGACTGGTTATGTGCCATCCACATCCGACAACGACATATGTAAATTTAGATTAGAATATACATATTTTCATAAGTGTATACAATTTGTAGATTACATCAATTGTCCTTATTTGTCCTATCCGTTACACGAAAAACCATATAAATCAATATAAGACACTTCACAAATCGCCTATCTATCTTATAATATCTGCAACATTAATCACTCGTTCCACGATCACACAAAGATTGACCAGTTATTTAACCGGGCCGGCTTGCCGACTGACTCAACAAAATAATATTACAGTTATTCCAATACTGTAGTTGAATGTGTTAATATTGCCTGTGAATGCTATTTAATTACACGGATATAATCATGCAAATGGAAACATCCGTTTCAATATATTCTCGTATATTTATGTATATAATGAGATTTAGAATAACAGTTTGCTTAGCTTTGAACTGTTTAGCATAAACATGAGAAGTATAGCGAATATATATAATGGGTAGATATGAAATAATGTTCGCGTTGTATTTATTCCTAAAAACAAGTTAATTTAGCTACTGTTAATTGCTAAATAACTTATTTTATTTCACATGTGTTCAAATTAATGTAAAAATGAGACTCAAAATCATATATTACTTTAAATTATTATATAGTTGGAAAATACGTTGTTACATTAGAAAGAACGCGGACTGGACTTTCAATGTTTATTATTTAAATTTTATAATGCGTAAACACTAGGATAACTGTGTACTGTGCAATACGGGTCATTTGATTTGTATGTAACACGTACCTTGTCTTATCTAACAACTACTTTTGTATTTTTCAGGTACGTATCTAAAATGCAGCAAGACTTCACGACAGTAAGTTCGTAAACTCAATCCCGTGAAGTCCGGCTTGGAAATAGTTGATTATCTACTTGTTAACACAAATGGTTGATAGACAACATGGACATTGTTTTTTTTTAAATACATACATATTATACATATATTTCTATATCATCATCAGCCTATATTCATCCACTGCTGGACGTAGGCCTCCCCTAGTGAACGCCACAGAGCGGAGATCACAGATCTTCGGCTCTTTTCCTCCAGTCTTACAACAAATGCTCGTACTTATCACCAAAACTTACACCAAAAGCAGCTTTAAATACTGCTTTAATCAGTTCAACAAAACGCATTTAAGTCATAGAGCAGGTAGCGTATAGGTGAAACCGTATGTACCACAAAGCGTACATTAAAACGCGTCACGATGTATATGACATAACACCGTCACAAATTCCATTTCGCCATAGGCTTAAAATAATATTAGCAGTTAAAAAAATAACAAAGCAAAACGCACACAATGCGTCTACAAATAATGATGAATAGGCACCTGATGACACTTCAATGGAAAGCTAACATACCATTACCTCCACGACCCTCGACCGGAAGAAACTAATGATTACCAATGATTGTAATGAACTTTCGCCCATACCCTTTAACCTTTTCAAAATTGACTATTGATTGGTTCTCTATACAATTTGATGGATACAAAGGTTGCACTGTATTTGACCTGTATGTATAAGTGCGTAGAGAAAATGACAGCTGCTGGTATGTTACTTAAAAAACTATCTTACAATGAGATGTCAAGCTTCAAATTCTTATATAGGTATGCGTAATTACAATTAAAGTAACAAATCAGGCATTTCTCGAATATTTTATTATCTTTTATTATAAAGGCTTTCCATTACTGTATTTCTAGATATATTTGTATATCGGTGCATGTAAATTGTTATAGTATATCTTCTCCTAAATGACACTTCTATCACCGTTTGCACTTAAATGAGGCCTGCAAATACATTGATGTATTTCTGCCCTCTTAATAATGGTCTTCAACTTCCTGTAATCAAAAACCACACATTGTGCCACTATATTTCATTTCAGCTTCACAATATACCCACAGGCTGCGTGTATTTTACGTAACTGTAAAATTCCTACAGTCGTTTTTAAACTACCATATTACGAAACGACCCCAAAATAAACTATACCGACCGACGAAAGAATGAGGTGTTTTATTATTATTTCTGTCGAAATATGAACCTTATCTACATCCGCAAAAATACAATGAATAAAATTTCAATAGTTTACAAAATTGTTTCTTAATGCTTATCATATAAGGAGGAATAGGTATTGATATAGGTAATGAATAACTTAACAGCGAAAACATTCCGTAACAAGTAATTGTAGGCAGGAGAATCCTTAGAATACAGTATTAAGTGAAGATACAACAGAGGAGAAAGCTTCATTGTATAACGAGTGATATAACTGAGGAATGGTATTTAAGGCACACGATGTAAATGTCGCGACCTATAAGGACGCGGGCAGACGATCAGTTTTATCGGCTCTTACGTCTCTCCGATAATATTCGCATGGTTTATAATATCGGTCGATAAATACATATTTATATTTTTATCGTATAAAGATAATAATAATCTCTATAAGAGATTTGATCATGGTACTTTGAATCTATGTTCTGGATAGTAGAGATTCATTGAGCTTGAAAAGCTCAAATATCTTTTTCTGTCGTTTTGTTTTATTAAGATTCACTAGATTTAAAATAATTATAATTATAGTACCTTCTATTAAAGTATTACACTCGACTATTAAAATGAATATAAAGATATTTTAATGATGATGAGTTCATTCATCCTATCTACTGAATTAACTGTTAAAACTGAATAACTACTCCTTGTTTGAGCCTTTACCCGAAGTATTTGACCTGCATAAAAACAATCAATAAATTTAATTTTGCTACCAACACCACTAGTATTGCTACTGAAATGAAAAGACCCACTTCTTTATATAATCTTTATTACTACCATACATTCACTTATCTGAGGCCTGCTTAATGGGAATTTAATCTTAATCATTCATTTTGAGACGCGTTCTTTTCATTATCAAGAAATTAAAAATAACCATAAAAAATAAAAGAACCGCATTTATACGAATCTAATCTAATATATTATAATTAAAGATATCATATCTTTATCATTCTCAAACCCACATGGGTTTTGCACTAATATTCTTGTTGCTAAAAACCTCAGTGGTAGTTACGCATACACACTCTCTCACTCACTCACCCATCATAAACAAATAATGGAAAGCTCAAAAGGTGAGATAGTAATAAGGGCTCCCAGGATTTGGTAAAAACAAGGTGCGAATAATATCACGGAGTGCAGCTTGTGTGAAATATTTCATTCCATTTATTACAATTTCGTTTTGTGTTGCTCAAACGTACGGTCTATATTTGTGCGACACAATGCACTTGAGGCTTCCCACACCTACGCTAAGCTCTGATAAAAATAACATTGTTATTTAAGCTACTTTCTCCTACATAATTTTATGATTTCTCTATATAATTGGATAGGATCCTTATGAATGGACTTAATCAATTCTGGGTGTACGTACTATTCTTAGATACTTGCTCACTTTTATCTGAGTCAAAGTTAAGATACTTTATGCAGATAGATTTAATAGCGGTGTTATTATATATTTTTTAAACTTGGCGTTTCGTATCCCTCCGGAATATTTGTGTTAGTGCAAGTAATCAAAGTGAAAGTAATTAATGTTGTCACATATACTAATATTAGTTATACAAATATCTGTGATTTAATATCTATTCCATTGAAATTCATTCTCAAACATTCGGTCTCCATCTGGGTCATTAATTTTCTAACATTTATAGTCAACTTTCATCAACTCATCAGTACTCTATCGTAGACAATATTAGCCAATAGCCAATTCCGTAGCTTCCCGACCTCCCACTCATGACGGTCATCGGGTCACGAAGACGCGGCGTCAAAGACCTCATTGGCCCACATCACTACACATTGTTCGTTATATCATCGAATCAATTAACATAATCTTTCGAAATGTCATCGGAATCGATAATCGGTTCTCACCCACTGATCCAGTAAACTTGTTATGTTTATTGGTATTTTTTAAACGATGTTTGTTTTTTTATTACATTTTGTATTTAAAAGCTTTTAAGCATGAATTTGTAGGATATTTTAAGCATAACCTTATATGCCGGAGATATTTTTGTTCTTCTTTTATATTACCAAGATTATTTAATATCCTCTTTACATCAATTGCTAAAAGTTTGTAATAGAAAAAAAAAGTTTGTAACTTTTTTTTTCTTACTAAAAAAAGATAATGATTTTTGCATAATGCATGCAAAATACTTTATGCCATTAGAATAGATTATTGTTTCCGATATAGGTATATATTATTACTAAGTAGATATATATATACAAATACGAGTATATTTTCGATTGCTAACCGACAGCAACACGATTACTGGTTTGTTTCATACCATTTACTCGTTTGTCCAACGATTTTCATATGGCAAGACTTCTCCAAACTCATTCCGCTAATGCTTCTTCTGTGGTTTCTTAACTATCCTTTCTTATGGGTAGGGCCTATCGTTTTTGTTCCATTCCGTTCTCTTCAAAATAGATATTCGGAAAAAAAATAACTACCTATACGCTATAATATGTAATAAGCTTTTACATTTAAATTGTTACCATGCTCATCAATTATGAATTATTACATATAAATAAATGGCACATATATATATGCTTTATACATTATACGCATTCATTGCATATTTCAGTGACATACACGTTAAGAAAATTACGATGCCAATGGCACGATCACGACACGCAATTTCTTACAATGTAGGAATTTTACGCCGCTTTGTAGTTATACAAAGAATGCAATAGCAATTTATTATGACTTCGCAAGTTAACTCAAAAGCATTTATCATTGAAATAAAATAACAGCACTGGTGGCAAACTTACATGTTCTAGGCAAATTAACAAAAGTTTAATTTTGAGAGAGCTATATATATATATATATAGTCTCCGAGACCAGCCTAGTGCAAGTTGGCCGACTTTACATGCCATCGAGAAAATCTCTCTCATGTTTTCCCACGTATTTTTGCCTTCACGCGCTTTTTGATTGAACTGGAGACTTCTGAATTATAATAAATAACTTATCAGAGCGCTTAAAACAATGCACCGTCCAGTCTGGTAAGTAGGTGGGTGAACAGGCCTCTAAACCTTGTACTTTTGGTTGTAGCTGTATATACATAAATTTGCACACTTACCGCAATTATTCACGACAAATGTCACTTTACGACACGATTATGACTCTTATATCGACAAAATATATTTCATCAATTTCGCAAAAATATATTAACATCCATCATCCGTAATGACTTCACTGAAATTGTAAAAATACTTTTTACTTTAAATGCAGCAAACAAAAGTAACATTATCCTACGAAATAAAAGAATATTTTACAAATGATAATGATAATATGTATTCATAAAAGCGAAACTTTTTCACTTTTGTGATTCATATCCAGACTGTGAAATTTGCTATATTACGTGACCGGATATAAGATTTTACGATTAAGAACGTATTCGTTCAAGACCTAATTTGGACCTGACGATTCTTCTTAAGGACTCCGTTCATCATACCGTATCGTTTGTTATCTATAAGTCAGCCCTTCTAGGTCGCTTCCAATATATTCATTCTTTACACTTCTTCTTTTTCTATTTGGAGAAGTGATAAAATACCAAGCTCTAAGTCACTCGTCTTAAAAAGTTATCAAAGAAGCACTAGCCTACTCGTAAACATTTGTGGGTGTATGTAAATAACTGCAATGCTATAGTTTTCGATTTCTCCTTATCATTTCATCTCTAGGAGTAGGTACACTCCTACTTTCAGTTGTGATATTATTTGATGTAGGCGATAGTCTAGTTAGCCAATGCTTTTATTTAAATGTATACCAAGAATACTGTTTGCATAGACACATAGATTGGTACGGTATACTGAGCGCAGGCCTTAACGATGTGAACGATATTTTATGGCATACGTTTATCTTCTATATACAGTAAATGTACCAATTTGCAGGTTTATTGTATGCCAGATTTAGCAATGAATAGAGTATTACGTGTAAAGGTTGTACCAATACGTAAAACACTTGTTAAACTGCGGTTTACAACATGATATCGTCATTATAGTTCCCCTGATAAACGCGGGTTTCATCCCAATATGAAAGGGCAAATTGTTATCGAGGATATGCTTAGAAGATCCAGAAAGTGAATAGAGATGCATTTAAATTTGTAACCTTTTTAAGGGGTCAGCAAGCAGTGGCATTGTATCAGTCACAACAAGTTCTTGATTAATTATAGCTTTTGGGGTCCTAAACGTAGTGTAGGATACCTGCTGGCTAAGTGGAATGAAACCTAAAGAAATAATGAAAAACTCCTCCGGAGAAAGATCTCTCGCCGCAGTCACTTATTCTATGCTTACTTAACCACACTTTCATTTAATCATGTCAGTCTAATATTACCCCATCAACCATATTACGTATCGCCTCTGACGTTAATATTATTTTCATATTGTCTCGCGTTGCTGTGGTTGGTGTAATTACTTCATCTTTTATGCTTGATAATGCTAGGAAGCATTACTAAAGCGCTAAAGAGCGTTGAGGTACTTGCTTTATTATTATCAAACATTACATAAGGTACCAATACGAGTTTAGTCATGGAACTGCGCTTGTGACCTCTAGCTTAACAACGACGTGTGCCGTCAACTTTGGTTGGTCAAGTCAAAGCTACAATAACCTCAAAGTTATATTCTCAATAAATTCTCTTTGTCTAGACTAGAAAAGAGACTACGATTCTCTGACTACGTTACAGAGTTTTTTCTCAGATAATATTTACGAAATGCTGCAAAGAACTTATTCATAGACAAAATATTTTGCGCGACTGCTGAGCAAGGGAGATCTTGGGTTATATTCCCAGGTTGAGCAAGGTTTTATTAGGTTGTTCTTTGAAATTCTCAGTAGCAACTTTGAGTTAGGATTCGTACCCAATAGGCTCGCTCCCTACCGCCTACTACTCGTACGTGGGACCAAGTAAAACATATCGGCGAAATGTGGGTTTTCATTCCTATAACTCTGTCCAATCTTTATCAATTGCCTTAACAGATCGAAGTAAATTTATTCCATTCATAAAAATTAACACTTCCTTTCGAGCGTGCAATGTAACGGATATCGGATGTAAAACTAATATCCCACCAAAAACAAGTACCCAACACAA
Organism: Craniophora ligustri; assembly: GCA_905163465.1. Taxonomy (NCBI): domain Eukaryota; kingdom Metazoa; phylum Arthropoda; class Insecta; order Lepidoptera; family Noctuidae; genus Craniophora; species Craniophora ligustri. The sequence goes on from LR990963.1 coordinate 4,733,823, forward strand.
CAATAGTCGGTATCTCAGATATTATAAGAAAAACGTGGGACGTTTGCTTCCTACAACTACTTCCGTGAGAAGCAAGACATCTGTAAATACCGGTACGAATAGAGGAGTACTTGAGTACCTACTATTACGTGATACTATGGTATTATGGCTGCTAGAGAGCTTCTTAGGGCGCACCCGCTTGAAAGTAAATAGCGCGATGTACGCAAGAGTGTCCGTACGTTTTTATAACCAGTGACATCGATAAAGTTCTTGATAATAATGGTAAAAGTGATAGAAAAAATTGGGATCAGGGCAGGTGATAGTAAAAGAGTGGAATTTCTGGAACCTTAATGCGTATATTGCGCGTTTTTAAGCTCGCACGTTTGGTGAAAATTAGCAATGTGTAAGTTCCCTTTAATTTTTAATTTAACTAAGTTAAATTAAGTATAACAATATTTGTTAAGTTTAAAATGAAATCCTCAGTAGCAATTTAGCACTCGGAATTTGGATTCGTGCTTGGTTGATGGCAATAGGCTCGCTCCCTCTTATTCAAGACCCAAAACATATCAGTGAAATGTTGGTATACCTTAGCACGTCTCTACCTAGCCCTTTGGGGACGATAGGCGTATTAATACTAAAGATCATACATACTAAAGACACGTTAATTTTGGCAATGAATACCTAACTTATAATAAGTCGATACCAAAAAATAGCACTTTTAAACCTTCACACTTAAATAAAACATAAATATCATTTAATACTATACTTTATACGAAGGTTATTCTATATTAGCTCAAAAGTAAGGCCATGTGTAAATTTCTAACGAAATAGTCATTAACGCATGCTCTTATCCGCTATAACGCCTTTTTTACGTTCATACTCATTGTAATGTAACTTAACTAATTATAATGTAATCTCACTCATTAATAATTAAAATACAAAGCTAATTTCTTATTCGTTGGATTCTTGAACATGTCTATCGTAGAATCTCTTTAATGCTTATGATATCCGAGTAGTTAAGTTAATTCGCACATTTACATTAAAACACGCACATTTTAATTTTCTCATGCATTGTATAGGTGTGTTTCATTTAAGTGGTTTTAGACTTATTTACTTTATAACCACACACTAATAAAGGTCTTACTTAAGGAGATTAGATGAGCACTTTTGTTGGAAGTAACAGTAGATTTAAAGAGCTCAACTGGAAGGTGGAAAGGCCACTGCCCAGCAATAAGAAAATATTAGCTTACATAAGAAAATAATTTAGACATTTTAAGATTCGTAATACGTACCAATCGTGCAATATATTTATACGGTAAAGCTATATAGTATATATTTTGTTTAATCTAAAATGTATTGTGTTAAGTATTGTTCGTTTGTAGGTCAAGATGCATCTATAACTCATCATCAGTTGTAATTCGAAACTGTTTACAAACAGTAAAAGCCTTGAGTAGTCATGACACTAAACATCCGGTCGGGCATAATCGATCAACGCATTAAATCGATGTCATAATCGATGCACGTCACTTACGATTAAACTGGTCTTGATTTGTCATGTAACAGTAGGTAAATTAGTATTATAATTAGCCCGCTTCTCTTACTACTTGTATTAAAACCCTTTAACACACAGACAGTGTTGAGTCAACTATGGTTATTTTTAGAAAAATGGTTAAGAATCAAAGTATAGTTGGTACATAATAGATTTTGCAAACTTTTATTGTAGATGATATATTTTTAGCGTCGATTACTTAATAGAAAGATTGAGATCATAGTTATACTTTAACAATACACCCGATTAAAGAATAATTTGAAGTTTTATTTCTTAATGTCTTAATATTAAACTCTAATGTCGTATAGTTATTCTAACAAATGTAATAAAAATAAATTATATCTACAACATTATACTAATTAAGAAAAAAAACAAAACTGTCATGAACAGAATCGACCCACATTGAAAGCAGTCACGATACAGATCACTTTCATTCGCTAAAGCACGATTTTACAAATTGACACTTGTCAAAATGTCACATTAGATTTTATCAAAGCACAAGAGATAATTAAAAATACCTATATGCCGTTCCACTGTATTTCTTCTTTGACCTCTCAGTGCACCTTCACTTTCACAGTGAACAGGACGTGATCTCCTACGATTGTGGTTAGTGAATGTAGCATAAACGAGATTATTAATAAAACATAAACTGAGTCAGACAATTCCGTATTTTAAATGACTGTTATTTAAGACCGATGTCCGGCTAGGCTGATAAACAAACTTATTTTATCGCCAAATATTTTGTACAATATTAAATTATACATTTACAAAATCACCGATATATTTTTAAGCGGCTATTTTGGACCAATTTTCATCAAACATAGCTAAAACAACAAACAAAAAACATAATCTAAATCAGTTCATCCGTTCGGGAGCCACGATGCTACGGACAGATACACACACACAGAGACACTTATAAAACCCCGTCGTTTTTGCGTCAGGGGTTAAAAGTGATAGCTGGAGACGAGATAAAACGTCGACAAAATTGTCGCGATATGCGCTGTAGCCGTGTGTATGTATCTCGTAAATGATACAATTAAAAAAAAATATCAATCATAGTAAGTATGCAAGTTAATTCCAACATAATTCTGATCCATTTTAATAATATTAAATATAAGATTTAAAATTATTAAAATGGATGGTAATACAAGATTTAATTGAATTAAGTGAAACAACTACTTTATTAAAAGTAGTACACCAAAGTGCTACATTATCTACCTGCATTGAAAATACATGCATTACATATACATTGCTTAAATCTAACTAGCCAAGATTGACTATTATGGCTTCTCTCAAGACTCATGCTCTGACGAGATATGACAAAAACTTCTTCAAATAATAATATTATCTCTACTTTATAACATTTACAGAAGAAATTGCACACGATTTACCTACGCAGTCAAAAACAGGCCACATAGTATTGCAATAAATAATAATAGGTTTAATTCATTCACCTGCACATGTTGCTTATCGCATTGCAATGTTTGCAACACCATCGAACACAATATTGTTTATGTAACATTGTAACAACAACAATTAGACATCAATTTTGTTTTGTCACGCCTCAACGATAAATTTTCGTCTTCTATAAAGATTAATTTTATCAAAGGGCAAAGCGGGTCCTAGAAAGCATACCGTCTTATTAAGTATTACATCACTACGGAATGTTGTTTGTTGTAAAAACACAATCAACCGATGTGATGGAATTATGATTGAAAATATGTGGTCAGTTGAATATTAAGAAAAGTTGGAAATAATAATAATGGCAACGCATATGCGATCATCACTTACCATCAGGTGAGCCGCCTGTTTATTTGGCCCCTTATCACCATAAAAAAAATTAAGTTCCTGTATAAATATGTATGTTTGTCTCGGAATACCTAAAAGGTGATTGTGCCACTGAAATTCAGTTTTTATATCTTTTATACATTAAAAATATATTAATATTATTTTTTGAGGCTATATAGGGATCAAATTTTTATACGAAGCTAGCGACTACATCATCTAATGACGATCTAAACTTGTATGTCCAGATCTCCAATGATTCCAACAACAGACATGCATGTACATTATTATATTAATAGGAAGACAAAACATAAATAATTAAATCATTCGTTTTATTTCATAATCAACTTTATTTTTTACCAACGCTTAAGTACAATTACCTATTACAAATATGAACATTAAAAAAATCCCATTTTATTTGAGACCATAAAAACCTGCTTAAAAATATAATAAGTGTTTATAATATAATGTTCTAGTTTAGCTAAGTGTTGTCAGTTACAACACAAGTAACCGAAATTCATGTTGAAAACGGAACTACTAATGTTGACAGTTTTTAAATTAGCTGTCCACAGATTAAGAGAGTCATGCAGATAAAGCATACAGATACTGAAAAGTGGTATTACATAACTTCATACTATAGAACTTTTTTGTTCGGAGGAACGAAAGGGAAGACGCGTGTTATAAACGGTCAATAAAACCGAATGCTTAGTAGCCGGGTGTAATGATCTTCGCATCGCAAGCGCTGGCTCTCCTGAAAAATCCGTACCATTAACTTTTCCTCTGTTCGATGGAACGCAATAAATCTATTTATATATTGTATGTGAGGCATAACAACTATTTATTTATTTAATTTGCATACATCATACATTTGAAAACATCGTGAAATACTGCATATCTGATAGCGCATGGCGTGTGAGTACACTTGTACATTAAAATTCGTATTATTTTGTTCGTTTTAATTTTATTAATCGCAATACCAGTCTTTCATTTTATAACATGAACAAATAGCTCATAACCTTGTTTCAACTCACTGTTTATATTTATGTCCACAATGTACAACAATTTTATTCTCATAATTACGTTAAAAAGCACCAGTTCAAAAGCAGTTTTACCTATATATTCAATGTAATAAATATACTAAACTCACGAAGCGACAGCCAGAGTCATCTTACTCATTGGACTGATTACAATCAGCTTAAGACCATGACTATCGTATATCATAATGATTGCCGTGATTCTGTTAATAACTTAATTGGTAATAGCTACTACGATTACTTCATAATTCTGTAGAGCTAATGATAAATAACAAGCCCCCCAAGCAAAGTCGCAATCTGACTTTCGAATCGACAACAACTTGAAGGAAAATGTATGAAAATTATTTAATTACAAACCTCGAATTTGTAAACCTCGAATGGCTTATGGCATTTCCCTCACTTTTTGTTTCCAATTCATTGCTTTTAAAGGAGGCGATTTTTCCATAGTTCTTAAATATAATGAATATCGTACATAAATATTGAATTGAATTAAAAAAGTTGTGACATAAACACACAAACATCGTGGTGTAACAATGGATAAAGCAAACATAATATTCAATTTTATTGTGATACTTCCTTTTGATATTATTTGTCGTGTATGAATATTATTTGTGGTAGCCTAGCGATGTGACCAGTGGACTGAGATGTCAGAGGTCTCGAGTTCAATCCCAAGACACCCACACCACTGACTTTTCGAAAGTTATGTGCGTATTTATCACATGCTCAAAACGGTGAAGCAAAACATCATGAGGAAACCTGCATGCTTCAGAGATATTCTCGATGGCATGTGAAGTCTGCCAACCCGCAGTAGGCTAGCGTGGTGGACTATAGCCTAATCCCTCGCAAATAAGAGGAGACCCGTGCCCGGCAGTGGGACAATAATGGGTTGATGATGAGTATGAATATTACTTGAATCGGAATAATAATATAGCTATACATTTTATTATTATGCAAGTATTATGTCCGTTATTAAAATTTTCCCTTCAATGCATGGGATCCGGACTGCCTTGAGAGTTAGCAACTGTATTTTCATTTTCTCATTGCAAAATTCACAAACTATCACGTACTCTAATTTACTAAACTCTTTCCCAACTGCAAAGTGACAAAATTACTTATTCTAATGCTTACTTACGCCTACGTAACATTAACAGAACGATAATATTCTTCACATGAGCTCTGTAACGTATGCTTGCATAAATATCCACTAGTTCACATTTAAAAGAACACGACTGAATGATTTGACAAATGAGATCAATTATTTATCTTACATCACAGGGAAGTGAGCTTTGAGACTGTTTCAACGAAGTACTTTCTACCTTTGTGTACTTAAGTAGGATATTGTATCATCTTCCATTGAGACATGTCTTATTATCGTACTAAAGCAATTAGGCAATCAACTATGACGTCATCCAGCTTAAGTTTTATGACGTAGGCGCTAGAAACCAAAGCTTTCTTTTCACTTACGAAGTGACAGAGCTATACACAATCTTTCTTTGAGAAAAACACTTAAGATCTCTTTATAAGATGTACATACCTGATTTATTATAGACATACGAATAGTTGTGGCGCTTACTCTGCATCTGGAGCAGAATCTCGTTTCACGGTGTCATTTCTAGCTATGGTAACTCAGTATCATCTTCATAAGATGTCGAAATATTTGAAAGAGTTCGTGACTGCATTAATGCTGATGATTTAATCCTACCTGCAGACATCTTTTTATATATTGCAACTGATCTACTTTCTCGGCTTCCTATTAAGAAACAAACGTTAAGGAGAGCAACGATGTGCATGGGCACAGAAGAATTACGAATAACCATGTATCATTTAATTGGTGTATCATTAATAATTGTAATATAATTTCTTCCGCGTGCAGATAACATGAACTTAATTTACAAACAGAACTTAACAGTAACTTTAAATATAATTACATGTTTTTATACCCTCTCTGGGGCAAGCGTTACCTCATCATTAAACTGTTCAACCGCTTTATACAAAGTTATAACGGATATGAAATCTAAAAATGTGTCATTAAGGTTTACAAAAAGAGCAAGCGCGGAACATGGCGAGCTGATGATGACTGGTGATGATGCATTTACGTATTCCTCATACATATGTCGTGTAATATAAAAGAGATACCTACAAGCAATAAGTATATAGTAATGATAGGGATACATTAATACATGTGCGTTTAACGATAGTATGTATAATGCTAGTAGTTGAAGACTTAACAGTAACAGTAGTTTTGATATCGAAACCAAATCCTAATCGATTTCTAATTCAATAAATCAGAAATATAAATTAATTTACATCATGGAATGCTGGTGCTTCAAATCAAAGGAAATTTCAAAAATAGGAGTCCTGCAAATATAATACCTATACACTAATTTCTTACACTCAAGCCAACATTAGACATAGTAATTAGACATTTTTTTCTACTGATTTTATTGCGGTTGTTTCAGATTCATTAAAGCATCATTGATGCTTGACCTCAACTGACTACCCATGACAATCAACGTCGGGATTATAATTATCATATCACTAAACTGCCATGCAATACTTAAAAAGTGGGTTTATTTGAAATACTTATTATATAAATCTTAATTAAAGGACACCCTGTGGACTTTAGTGTGATTGTTACGCTGAAATATATTTACACAACTTATTGTAGTGCCAACGTTTAGTACGTAGCGTTCTAGTATTTCACGTAGGTACATTATTGACGAATAACGTACCTACATGAAATACTAGAAGACAAAACTTGCTACCACACAGTACATACAAGCTATTATTTTCCAGTCACGTTCAATAGTGCGACACAATAAATTTAGTTCTAAGCAATGCATCCTTGAGCGTGGACCTCTCTAATGCCAGTGATGGGATACAGTAATGTAACCGTTAATATTATAGGCATTCTTAGCAGTTTTATTGTTACACACTGATTTAAGCCAGTAGGTGTTTAGTAGTCTGGTGTGTAATAATTAATCATATATTGTTGCACATGTCTATACCTCCTTTTATTCTAAATTTATTTTGAATTTACTACAATCATCCACTGTCGTGGTAGGTTGCTAAAAATAGCCTATATCTTAGTTTAGCCGTTTTTGCGTGACCAAATAATAAATTATCAATTATACAAACTTAAACGCTTATAATATTACTAGGAGAAAGTTGGTAGTTAGTGTACTTAATCACAAGTCAAATCAAATAATTTAAAATTCTGACAGTTTGATAAAAAATCACGGCCAATTCAAACTCACGAAATCACTAATTATATTACACGCTAAAAGAACACAGAAATCACAACATTTCATTCTTATCATAATAATAAAATATACTCGAGTTCGCGCACGTAACTTTACGCGCCCCTAATCGAGTAACAAAACAAAACGGCGCGATAGACGTGAGGCTAATGACATAGTGAAGTTGTAAACGTTACCTCAGCGTTACGCAACCTCTCGCATGTGTCTACTGGGCCGGAAAAAATTGCCGGCTACGACTCACTGGCTCATTAACTACACTATCTTCTTTCTAAAAGCAGATCAACTCTGTTTTTCTTGAGTCGAGTAAGAGCCGATTTTTAAAGTACCTACTAACATATATATTATTACATACATAGATTATTCTCTTTACAATACAGCCTATGCCAGATACAGATAGGATATAAGACACTACAAAACATTAATCAGCTGAAATTTTACATATAATAATCATTCTGAAGGTGTTGTGTCGTACCATTTATTCGCGGTAATTGTGTGTATGAGTACCCAACTATATCCAATTTAATATAATTTTTTGAAATGACCACCGAAATAAACTCATGTTGGTAACATTCGAATATGTTGCCAAAATCAAAAATCTTAAATCGTATGTGTCGTCGGGCAATAAACCAAACACAGTTTTTTAAAACATTTTGCATCCCAAAGGTGTATCAGCAAAATGAATACGCCCAAAACGAATCGATAAGATACGATATACATTCCATTCAAACCACTTTCATCGTCAGGTATAAGGACCGACACCCACAGAAATTATTGGTATGCGAATCCCGACCCGTATCGATAAGAACCCGGTTTTACAAACGGCCGAATGACCTTCACGATCGCGAGAGTTCGAAACTGGAATGTTATAAAAAGGCTCCTTGTGGTAGGTCTTACGCTCTTATAAGAACGGCGTAAAGTTAAGCAGCGCTTGTCGCAATTATTATATGGATGGGTGACCATTCTTAAGCTGTAGTTCATAAGACCTGATTTGTCTTTGTATAAATAGTATCTATAAATGTAATCATAAAAGCTCAAGAAGAACATTCAGTAAATAATAATGTACCTGTGTGTAGCCTGTAGCTTTAATAGGTACTAAGATTTTAATTAAGATCTAGTTTATTATGTTTATGCCATCACAACTTGAACCGAGGTTTAATATATCTAAAATAAATGCAGTAAAAAAATATGCACGTTCCAATTTCTCTTACCATTCATGACTAGAAAAATATCTTCCCCGCTCTACCTGTAGGTTAGTACTTTCTTTCAAGATTTTATTTTACCAATTTGGCCGTGTGATTGTTATGGCTAATAGAAACTTACTAAGCTGTGGAGAGACAGACAGACGAAGATATTATATGTACTAATGTAGGATTACTTTCGCTTGCATTTTTAAGAATTATTAAGCGTGTCTTTGGCGGTGAAAACTGATTTGGCGCAAACAATAAAATGATTTGTTGGACGTTTCCTAGAAAACCCGAAATATTGAATTTGTAACACCTTTTTTGTCAAGGCGGATACAGGAAACTTATACATAATTGTAACCAATATTTTGTTATTGATATGTTGTGCGGCTAATTAGTGAGTTAGGGGACCATACCAAAAAATATTATCAAGAGGAACTCTTATACATTTTTTATAGCAATTATTAAATCTATTTTACTAGAAATACTGTATGTACAAAGGTAAAATCAAACAGGTGGTTATTTATACGCATGTAGCTCACTTTTGTGCAAATGGAAATACAACACAAAACAGAACGGCATTCGGCAAGACTCGCATTTGACCGCATTTTTTTAACAAGATTAATGTTTGTTAGTTTTTTTTAACAATTATTTTTGCCTTGATAGCACCACATTAATTACTGCCTAAAATATGCCCGTTAATTATTTTACAAATAAATCATAAGAGATATTTTCTAGATTAAAATTAATATACGTGAACTTTTATAAGTGAACGTACATAGTATAGTGTGCGTCATACTATACATAATGTATAATTTCCGTATTTCTTTATGTTACAATGTGACATTGAAATGTCGTGATGATTTTATGCCCACATGCACTACTTGTATGTGGTCGTGTTTATATTGTATGTGTATAATAATATAAAATAATTATTATATTTGCAAGCATCTGTGTAAAACTTATACTTCATTTATCTCTTGACAGAAATGCAGAAATTTACGAAAACTCTCACTAACGTAACAATAACATAGGTAAACGGATTCTAAATTTCACGCTAAATTCAGAATTTTCATTTATTATTAGAAATATAAATTGTATTGAAGGAAAGCTCTAAACTATAATTGAAGGTTAACGATACATTTACAGTGTTGAGGCCACACTTCTCCAAACATGACTTTTGTCGTGCTTTACGTAAAACGTCACGCACGTATCGTGCTATGTTGTCATTGGTCACATAACTAGTGTACACGTGTGCACAGAATCGATGTCACGCTCCATTTATGACGAAGCTCGTACAGATGAATACAGCTGTGTTGGGAAATGTCAACTTACATACCCAAGTGCTTTGATGCCTCGAGCATACTCGTTTTGACATCTCGATCTCAAACTGACATATATTTTAAGTGTTAAAATGTAAACATTGGAATCTTAAAGTGCTTTTAGCTTGACCATACCATAACCGATAAACCGAATAAAAAATCAACATTTTGATAGTCTGCGAGGGTCTTGTAGGAAATTATGAATTTAATTATTTAAAATAAGAATAGCTTTCATTTAATTTCATTCCGATGTTTCCTTTAAAGCATCCTTAAGGGCACGGGTAGTCTGTCTGTTCTTTTATTTTAATGATCAAAATTAAAATTCTTGTTTATGTTGAACCTTCTACTAAAATTATAATATTCAAGGAGCTCTTGGTGTTTAAACTATGGACTTGCAAAACCAAAGTAACATTTTAACAATAAAAAATCTGCCAAATTATTACTAAACACTATAATTATATGAATTATGACATAGTAGGTATTTGTCTCGATACCTATAAAGTGTGTTGTCTCTATTATTTATTTGTTTCTTATTTTTAATAAAGATGAACATCAATAACTATGACACAAAGAATATAATTACGCATACTGATCACCGATGGCCATTAGATAAGTAACGAGAATTTCAATGTAGTACCTAGCTGAGTAATTTACTTACCTAGGGCTGTCAGGAAAACATAATTATTGTAATTTCATTTGCAAAGGGAAGTCGTTACACACTTGTATTAAAGTAATCCTATGACATTACAAGACTGTAATCTGGTCGTTTTAGGTATTTATTATAATAATATGGTAATTGTTTATGCGGAAATGTTAAAATATTTAATAATAAAGAATAATTCTTCATACATTACTGTGTGTATACCAAGACACGAATGCATTATATGATTTATTGCTGAAGTGCCTATCGCCTGTTATTTTTTTTTAAATAATTCACATCGTCGTCGTGGGCTGGCATGGAGTTCGATTCCTAGTTCAAGCAAAGTTTTATCAGGTTTTCCTATGAAATTATCCGTAGCAACTCAAATTGTTTGTGTTGTCTTGCCACCAATCATGTACAAATAAATAAAATTTTGGAAATAACATAAATAGAATTTTATTTAGCTTTTGCCTTATAAACTACAAACACTGTAAACATTTGGCGCAATTGTAGTCCATATTAAAATTCAAGTAGGTACTAGATAAAAATATTAATCATGTAAAATAAATATATATTTTTATTTCATGGCAAAATCATCCTCCATGGACTTATAGGTGCTATAATAGGATGAATAATAAAAAAATTGTGTGTATTAGTGTACACACGTAAGAAGTGAAACTGCTTTATGACATCATTTTTCGAAAAATGATTTACTATTTACAACTTCACAGCAATTGGTTGAATAAAGCTAAATTAGATAAAGTTTATGCAAAAGGCCTTTATTATCATAGACATGCATTGGTTAAACTAATTGTTTTCCAACTGTATTTTATGATTATTTATATAATGATGGTATCTACTCGAATAACATTGAATTTAAAAAGAGCGTTTGAATTAATAGTCTTCAATTTGTAGCTCTGTCAGTTCCAAATAATAGTGGGAACCAATCATAATCTTCTATTTATCAAAACGTCGATGTCACAACCAATAGCAAGTTCTCAATAGAAAAACAAATGGTCTTGGTGTATTGGAAAAGGTATAGTTTTCAGTTATCAAACAAACATCATGTTGCTATGGTTACCTATTCAAATAAATATGGCGCGTAACGCAAAAATGTTACACTAAATTTTTTTCCAACCCCGATAAAGAAGTTTCTCTTCAAAAACACCCACCGTCATTGTTTTTACTATTTCAGCATGACAGAAATTAACACATAAACAGAAATTAAAAAGTTCCAACCTCCATAGTCATTATTCAGGAAAATATCTACAATTAATGTTGCAAGAAATCCATGAAACAACCCATGTTCGTTGTAATTAACGCACAATATTGCGCGTGAATCACAATTCCCAATTTATTGCAAATAATTATCATTTTTATTAACACACTTCTATAGCCATGCGTGCATATATAGATATTCAATGTTGCAAGCGCTATTAAGATGTTACATACTTCTTTCATTTATACTTTTTAGACCGTAGCTCATAGTTTGGAGGCAATTTAATCTTTCTGCCCCAAAAGAGTTGCGTACGGCCCTATAGTTACGAATATGGTATCGTCAAATTAAAAATTGCTTAAAGGTATTATGAATTATTATATTTGTTATTGGCGAAGATTAGTAGTTCCACTCTTGGTTTACAGGAGAAGAGAATCTTTGTAGTAAAGCTATTATGTGTTTGCACAATAATGACAACTGGATACAGTACCATTATAAGATATCTTTCCAATTATTCTCTCACTGCTAGGAATGGGTCTCCTCTCATTTGAGAGAGATCTCATTTGAGATTGGGCTATAGTCTACTTCACATGTTAGCGAGAGAATCTTACAGACTTGCAGGTTTCGTCACGATGTTTCCATTGGCCGTGAGCATGTCATAAATACGCCGATCACTTTGAAAAGTCGGGATTGAATGCAGGACGTTTATCGGATCAGTCTACTGGTACCTTTGGGTTATTACAGCTTATGATATAACTTTTACCAAGGAACAAAATTATTTCATTCATAAATGAATTCATTGAGCCAGAACTGAATAATAGTAAACTCTATTCTTGGTTAACAAAACCATGAGGTCACCAAAATAAATATATAATACAAAACATATTTTTTTTAAAGGGAGATTCCACCTCACTCTATGACTAAGCCGTCCGAGTAATGGCCTTTGCCCCAAATTTTAAAAAAATACCCGTTAGCACTGCAAACTAATATTTATACTTCTGATTATAAGTTTAGTAATAGTATATTTTACGGTCGCTACATTATTTGGACGCGTGAGGTCAAATCATGATTATTGGATGACCCGAGATCGATTGACCCTGCCTTGGTTCACTGCACTCCGTGACTCCATGTGTGATTTCATCAACAAATGAATATGTAAATGTAAAATTGCCTTATATGTAAACGGTATGTAAACAATGAATAACAAAATATTTGTTTAACACACTTTGTAACATTTAATATGTATTAGTTATATCGTATTTTTATACGATTAAGAACTATTTCGCTACAACATAAATAAAAAAATGGAACAATAGAGTATGTATTTATTATTATTATATTGCAGATTATTTAATGTGACGTTCGAACTTATTCGAACGTGGTGAAACATTCCTTTATACGTAACAATAAATACAGTTCAATATTTTTTATGATAATTATTGCTTTCCACAGATAAAAATTCAATTCCATAGTTATGCGATGTGATTTGGAATAATTTCGCAATTCGACCTCATATTTATACAGCTTCTAGCCTGTAATTTATCAGATATAATATACAAACGTGCTGTCTATCTGAATTAGTTGAGTATTTCAATTCATTGTGTGCACTGACGTTAATTGTTATTATTGATTCTAAATGTCAATCTCTTTGACGGTTTGATGTGAAGACTATTGCCTCATACATCATTCTCTTCAGGTCAATAGGTTTTATAAAATCTATCAAATATAACGCCTAGAATTTAGCTAGATTTGTAATCAAATATGACTCAAAAACAATAGTTTGTTTGAATTAAGCATAAAGACATTAAAAATCATAATAATATTATTATTATGATTTTTATAATAATAATATTATTATTATGATTTTTATCGACAATCTATATAGATTGTTAGTGTAAGGATCACAAGGGCGACAACTGGGCCTGAAGTCGTATAGTAGCGGTGTTTGGATTAGTGTCGATTTGCGCATGTAAATAAGACTTCCTTGTTTCTCGACTCGGGCTCAAATCTAATCATGTTAGAGGTAAATATATAATTATAATGAACCTGAATATTTGTAACTGAATCATAGATTACAAAATTCATATCTAATGTACCATAAAAATCTGTGCAGTAGGTACCTATTCATTTAGTTAGCTCGCTCCCTATTGCTTCGCAAGCATACAAGCGACGTTTTACGACAGTGTTTTTCTCAACAGCTATTACAGCTTGCCACAAAAATAGCATTTAATACTATGAGTTCTAAAACAAAAATGCGTTGGCCTATCATGGCATAATACGTCATTATAAATATTTGCATGTAATCTTGTTAACCCGTCACGGTTACATACATCATACCAAATTGGGACGCGACATCTCTCTCATCATCATAATGGGCCATAAAAGAAAATACTTCAAGTCCATAGCCCATAAGAGCTTAGTTACGTAACAAGCGATAAAGATCTTTATAACTAGGGTTCTAAGGTTACTAGTTAATGCGGTCAATTTCAACTGTTTTTGGTCAAGTCCCAGCTTTCTCTACGCCACCGTCTGACTAATTGATATTGAACGCTGTATACTTTAATTCCCTTTCTCTCAGGTCTTTTCAAATGCAGATATTTAATTTATATATTTATTGCCATACTATAATGAAATTAATGCATAATAAAATGACAACATTGCTTAATTTTCTGATCAGAAAACATTCCAGCTCTGCTGTTATATTATTTAATCACTAAGCTAATTAAAAGCCACTTCGTGCATTATCGCAATTATTACGATGCAAGCCGAAATCATTTGTCCCGATTTAGATACCTAGATCATTACGTTAGTTTGCGTCTCAATGGCGATAATGCTGGCAGTATTATCAATCATTCATAACATTACAACTTTATCAGTATCGCGTAATGTTAGGCAGAACTATATTAAACCATTTATTTTTCGGTCCCATGTAATATCGAGCGAGTCCATTGTCGTTACGGCCACAAATCCAAAATCCGAGCTGTTAATAAAAGTTCCATATAAAACCCCAGCAACATTATATTGATTGTATCCTACAATATAAACTTTCTATCGTAATATAACCATACAGTCAGTTTCCTAAATGACTTGGAATTTTCCAGCTACGTTACCGCACATATTATTTTTTTCCCAATACAATGGGAATTTCTCATTTCTGAATTCACTATAAGCACGTTAATGTCCCTTCTGGGTACATAAATGAATATAATTTACTATCCCACAAGTTATTCCCCTGGGACACGTAGGTCATAGTCGTAACGAATGGTAGCAGGGTTGCCCGAAAACAAAAATCCCAGAAACAATATCTTCACTCTTATAATGCAATTCTCTTAACACATCAAATCACAGCACGTAATATGTCGCCATGACTATTATTTACGTTAATTAACTCTGTCACGTTTCAAAAGTACCCCTATTCAACCAAAGCTTTCACTGTGACCTGTGACACGCTTGCCAAACACTAATAAAATTTTCCTTTAACACGTCAGTTTTAGAACACCATTTGTAGGTCGGGTTAGAGGTTACTGGCATAAACGACGATTTTTGTGTTTTTTATACGTAATATGTAAAATTCGGTGTTGCAAACGTATGATGTAAATAGGTTTCAATCAAACGTATTTTGTTTTTATTATTAATTTAATGATTTACCGCTTATTACGTTTGCGTGTATCGTGTAGGTAGGTGGCATCAATACATCGGTGCAATCATATCACGAATATGTGAAATTGTCTATAAATTGATAGGTACTGTAATAAAAATGCAGTAAAATTGTTAATAATTCATTTAAATTTATTGATGATACTTTCATTTAGCGATATTGGATTGATCTATATTTACGATACGATTATTTTTTATTACCTACTAGCTAGATAGATGTCGCTTGCATTCAATATTTTTTATCGTCTTATGTATCAACTGCCTCTTAAAGGTTAACGTTTGTATAACTCTTAAGTTATAATATTAAATCAAATAAGTAAATACGAATTATTAATGTATCTATAAGATTGAATTGGAATCTGTTAAAAAACAGTTCCCCTACACTAAGATATTCTCCTGTATGTCATTTACAAACACAATTTTTCACATGTATACAAACGCCCGGACCCGGAACAACTACCTGTAGATCATACAAATATTGGCTTCGAAGAAGTGAAGGTTTGTGAAAACCGATCGCCAATTGCCTTCTACCTTATAGGTATACATATGTTGGCTACATTAACTTCGCACGGGACTACATCATCACCTTCTTGATGACTTGCCCCCAATCTATTCTCGGGTCGCAAACTAGCTACTCGCTACTCGTAACATAATCATCGGTCGATTTCATTCCAATTGCAACTAGAAATAGTTTTTAGTAGGAAACTCGAAGCGACCACAAACCACAAACAGCCGCCGGTGGTACCTGCATGTGACATAATACCTTCGTTTTCACTTACCTACTATTGATTTTGCGTGACTTTCTGATCTTATAGGTACTTTAAATTTTGTCCACTTTGGGTAACATAATTTAAACAGTATTCCAATACCTTTTGATGACTGTTTTTTCTTCTGCTACCTAGTGAATTTGCGTGACTTTCTCAGCTTATCGTTTCTTACTTCAAATTTGTTTGTAGTTCAACGATCTACGTCTGCTTTACGAGATCGGTACGGGGCCCGGTTCTCCTGTGATGTGAGAGGGATTAGGCTATAGGGATTATCCACCACGATAGCCCACTTCGAATTCGTAGATTAAGATTAGGGTTTCCTTCACCATTTGAGCTCTTATATAATACCTTTATACGAGTAGGTTCGATAAGTTAGAGGTGCAAGCCTAGGGATCGAACTTGTAATCTTTATTCAAAGAGATAACTATTTACAATTGAATGCTGAATTCATCTTTACCCTATCGAGATACAGGCGTAGATATATACTTTCTTATTATAGAAAACAAATGATGGTAGAGCACAAAAAGTTTTATTGAATACGTCATGTCGGTCGCCTGTCACTCACATGTCTTTATAACTTCTACAGGAAACCACAGCATGCAATAAAACTAGTATGTAAACATACGTAACTAGCCGCTAATGATAAATTATTGCAACATGCTGTAAAATTGATATAACATAGGGTTGCCATCTGTAAAATCTGCCAAGTGGGACAAAAAGAGTAGAGTGCTCGGAATTATTGATCTGTTTATATAAATCAACTTTAAATGGTTTTACTATTCTATTATTTTTTTGGCTACATTTTTTTGGTTGAAGGATTAGCAATCCAGTTTTAAGTCAGGAATACCAATAAAATCCCCGCCCAAACGATAAAAGATATTACGGGTGCATAGAAGCAAATAAATGTTGTCTTAGAGATGACATTTTATCCAAAATTTATTTAATGTATAGAAGTTCCATTCTAGAAAATTATTACTGGATTCGAAATTGTGTTATACCAACAGATTAGCCTGCCAACCAGAAAGTAACACAAGCACGTAAGTCTATATAACAAAATGAAATACTTAACGAGAGCAAGAGCTATCCATATTACTGACAACGTCGACCACTAACCACATCAATACGATACATAATGACACGTAACTAGAGACACCATCATGACAAATATTGCGACAAACCAACTCGAACACCTATATTTCCATACATCACCGGAGTGCTTTTACTCACGATCAACTTATCGATACATAGTTGAAATGATCATGTTTTACTATGAAATGTGAACTAAATTGACGAGTATTCGATCGTGACCAGTAGGTACCAGATTTTTAGCTCATTCATTTATACATATCTACCAATAATATAGTAAATAATATTGTATGTTATGTGCTGATGAAGATGCATGATCTGATGCAGTGTTCGAATCACAATGACCATGTAGTGTAAATCGATATACTTATTCGAATTATGACATAACATACTTAGGTAGTATCATGCGTTTATCTCCGAAGATTATGCACTGATGTGCACTCAATTCTCCAGTATGGTTTTAGATACTATTTTGCCATTAACTGGGCACGAATCAAAACTCCGAGCTTGTTCTGGGAATGTCATAGAAAGGTAAAACATTTACCTTAAGAATTGTGCTTACAGCCACTTCCTTAAAAACCACAACTGTAGTCCCGTTACCAAAAAGCTTTACTCACTATTAACCAGCCTTTTAGGTGGTGGAGAAGAGAAGTGTAGATACATACTCAATTCTTTATCGTATTGATACTTAATAGAGAATATTATACTCAATTGAGTATCGATACTGAACGGGTTGTGTCACTAATAGTATATTAGTCGGCTGTCGCAACAATAAAACGCTTTTACTTGCATATTGTCTAACAATGTGTCACAATGTCGGACCGATTGTGAATTTCTCTCATACATAGTCAATAAGACAGAATGAAGTTGGTGTAGGTCATAAATCTGTTCTCGTATCTTATGATTTGAATAAGCATAACCCGGTGTCTGTAAGAATGGCTGTTAATAAGGAGATTTGAAATCTGAGGAAGCGTCTTCAGACTTCTCATCTCATTAATTTTTAACTAATATATGTAAGTGTTGTTCGATTTTTGACATCACGAAACATAATAACATCATTCATGATTAAACTAATATACGATTATCCGATTAACGCGGCAAAATTAAAGGTTATACCTTCTCTGTTAAGGGTTTGAATTCCAGAAGGGTCAGGTTTTTGTGTGATGAGCATGGACATTTGTGCCTGAGTCATGGATGTTCCTATGTATTTGAAAAAATATATATCTATGTAGTGTATCAACCATCTAGTATCCACAAACCTCGTTGGTTAACTCGGAACTAGATGGCCCTGTGTCATACATATCTATAGCTATACCTCACAATGAAAATTAAAAACATATTATGCAAAAAAAACTGTTGAAGATAGTAACTGACGAGTAAAAAAAATTAACAAAGTCATCTTTATTAATACATATAATTTTATGAAAAATATAAAACTACATGCACACACCCTACTTAAATCTGTTTGTACACAAAAACCTTCATTGAACCAGTTTATTCATTAATTAAATTATTCAAACAGGAACTCTTACTACAATGTATAAGGCAACAGAAATCTTTATTAAAACGTCACAGACATGATTAGCACATAATATTTGTCATAAGAACATGCAACGTCAACCGCATGATATAAACGCCTTCTCCAAAGCTACCTGAATGTATAATATATTGGCCAGATATTAAATTTCGGTCAAAGAAATATCAACCGTACATATTATTTGGCTATCATTACTTATTTCAAATTTAAACTCGATAGATCAAGGTCTGAAGTAATTCCTGCGGATTGATTATAAGTTTCTGTTGAATACAACGATGAAAACCATTTTATGTGAATGCCATAGAACTTATAATTACAAATAAAAAAGTTTGCATATTCCCATACAAATACTTTTGTTGTTTCAGATGACACAAAGGACCTCAATGCGGAATCATCAGAAATCATATCAGAGGCGGTGGCGCCACCTCCTGGTCTCGCACAACAGTACCAGGAGCCTGAGGCAGCAGCCACTGACGACCACACTGACCACTCCATAGAACTCGTCGGAGGGTCACAGACCTTCTTCCCAACGTTCGCAAATCTATTCGAACCACGCCAGCAAAACAACTTCAGACTCGGATTCAATAACCAAGAAGGAGCCTACAGTCAAAGGCCAAATTCATACAGATCTCTCTTGAACTATCCATTGTTCGGAGGCTATAACCGAAATGTAGATAACTTCGGCAAACAGAGCACTCCCACCGCAGCGCCCCTCGTTGAAGCGAGCTCGAGTTTGCTGGGCTCAGGAAACTTTGGGATCATCCGAGGTGGAACATTCCTCGCTCAGAACGATGAAGACGAATTCGGTGATGGATATAACTATTACAACAATGGCCACGGCAGACCCTCGTATGAAATAGGATACATCGCGAACCCTAGGCCGAATTACAACCAGGATCAATTTGCCAACTTCCGAGATTTCGCTGATATCAACACTCCTTCCAATTCCGCCTATTCACACTATGTCGTGGTTTACGCGAATAAGAACTCAACCATGGACGAAATTAGCGAGGAGACGAGAAGAGTTTTATCCAAACCTAAGAACATAATTGAAACATTAGAGAGCATCGACAAAACAACTAGCGCGCCAAAGTTATCTAAAGCCAAATCAAAATTACAAGCTACGAAGCAGAAGGTCTTGAACAAAAAGGAGCAATGGAAAAAAACGAATTCAAAGTTCGTCAGCCAAAAACACGATGCGGAAGAACCTTTATTAGCATTAAGTTAATTTAGTGCAAATACAAAGACTTGCGTTATGTAAGTGATTAAAATATCCAGTAGTAAAGTGTTGTGCGACACAATGTCGCACTCCAAGAGTGTTGAAAGGAGTTCGCTGTCTAAATTTAATTATAAGTCTGTGGACAAATTGTGTAAGTGGTTCAATGCACATGTGATGGATGGATGTAAACAAATGTTTGTAAATGTATAAATATTAATGACGAATAAATTAATTTTTAAATGTGTCTGAACAATTATTTTTGCAAATACCCCTCATGCTATGCTGTTAATAATGCCTTGTTAACGATGTACAAACTACAGCGAGGTGTTATCAAGTAGGTATGTTGTAAGTAGACTATGTTGCAAAACTGATCTAGATTTAACGAACCAAGGTGTTGCTTACAATAATAATCGTACATTAGGCATACACAAACATACATTCATTGTTTGTTTGTTTAGTTTGTAATCACTAATGGAAACCATCAAATTATTTGTCAAAAAGATTTCGTCATACTAGTCAATAAAATGTAGCCTGTATATATAGTTATGAATATCGTTTGTGTTCAAAAAGTTGAAAAGCTAAGAGATAACTAAGTTCATCGGCATGTTTCCCTTCCTCGTAAGTAAAAAATAAATATTATTTTAAGACGCATTTATTATAAATAAAATATTGAATAACGGAATCAATTATTTGGAAAAAGTTTATAATTACCTAACTAAAGACAATGCGAAACATCTACGGGCCAATCCCGCAGATGTTTCGCGTTTGTGGGTACACAAACAACAAGTTTTTGAAATGAATGAGTCCCTATTCCTAGGTAGAGGTACTTAGATACATATCATAAATTAAATTACAACTTAAAAGTACACCTATTCTAAAACAATGTGCATTTATTACTTATCATATTAGCAGTTATAGTGTGTATCCTGTGCTCAAGGTCCATAATTAATAAATAAACTACTAGAAAGTATTTACTGGGACGGTTATTATTTAGGTATAGGTAGGGCTGCCATCACCTAAATTGCCGAAGTCGCATAAACACAGCAAAAAAACCCGGACTTTTGGGCAAAATATGTTTTTTTTCCTCGGATACTTATGAAAAAATATTTTTTTGTAACAAAAATAAAAACATCGTTATATATTTTCCCTGACAACAAGTTTCACACACTTGAAATTCCCTGCCGGACGGCCCTCGGACGCCCTCAAATTTGGACAAATCCGGGGAAACCCGGATGGATGGTAGCCCTAGGTATAGGTGACATTAAATTACATTTAACTCACTAATTTATTGTACGCCTCAGTTTCGTTTTTAAAGACCACTTAATTTACTGGTTGGGTTAGTGCTGTTTCAGAGCCAGACAATACTATTAAATATTTTGGGGACTAAGTACTTGTTGGTTGGCGAGCCAGTACATTACATACTTATTGTTGAATCTGAACTCAAACCACTTTGCAGTATGAGCAATAACGCATTAAGTAAGTACGAAAAATATAGAATATTTTGAGGAAGTTACCCAGGTTTTAATTTTAAGCTTAGAATCGATAGTTCGATCCAAAAGTACATGAATACCATAACCCTACAAGAATTGAGGCGCAAATAAATTTAAAAGTATTAGGTACATTTAGTCGTCGATTCAAATCTTAACTTAGTATATTATACTAAGTTAATAATTATTCTTGCATCTTGGCTAGAGTGGTGGTGTTAACCACTGCTCTAGCTTAACGTACAGCGCCATCTTTTGTCGAGTAGCCAGACTTACAACACCATTTAATATTTAAAAGTTCACTTTTTACTCAACAGATGGCAGAACGGTTTAGAAATAAAGTTTTGAATTCATCACATTTATATTAATATGGTTTTTAAAAATTACATCTAATTGAATAATAAATGATAAAATTTAATATATAAATAAATATATAAAAATTTAAATGATGTAATAGTTATAGTTATTGTTGCCAATGAAATAATTAAGACCATAAACAAGGAACGATAAAAAAAAAAATACCCCAGTTAGTCTATTACAAAATGTGCTGAAGACGGATTAAGAAATGATTTTTTCTATCGTTTAGCGTAATTACTCTTATAAATTAATTAAACTGTTGCTTATGTGGTGTACAGTGTGCCTAACGCTATGAGAGCCTAATAAGTTTACTTGTTATTGTGTATTAGTCGTATTTGAACGATCATGTACTCCGGCAAGGATGCCGCAAACACTGCGTATCCGACGCAGTGGGCATTAAATCCCACTGCATATCAAAATGTTGATTCTAGTCAAGTTGACTGGGCTGCGTTAGCCCAACAATGGATTGCTATGAAGGAAGCGGCGGCGATCGTGGCTGCGCCGCCGCCACCTTCGCTGAAAGCCGAGGAAGAGGGCGAAGCGCCGATGGAGGTAGAGAACCCAGAAAACAATTCAGATGGACCTCCCGGCGCTGAGTGGAACTCTTCAACGAACTCATGGGGAGGGTCTTGGAACCAATGGGGTAAGGTTACAATCACTAATAGATGAAACAAGTTGTAAGTGTCTTAAAGTGCTGTGCTGTAGAAAATATTCCTCCTGTCTTAATAATTTATGTCTATGAGATTAGTTGACGACACAGCCAGGTTGAACAGTGTTGCCTTAAGCGGTCTGGGTTGCACCTTAGCTTGTAGCCAAGCTGTCAACTTGCTAGCTCATTGTGTTAGCACAGTATGAACGTAATCATTATAGTGTCACTCATACCACTGAAAGATATAATAATTTCAAGAACAGCCTTTTTATGTCCTTACCTACCATTATGTGCAACCAGTCATTATCAAACCAATCACTGTCACACTGCTGGGCACAATATTCCACTTATTTGGTAAAGACTGGGCTATAGTCCATCATATTAGTTTAGGTTGGCATACTTCAAACACCATCAAGAGTAGCTTTTGGAATGTAGGTTGTTTCTTCATGTTTTCCCTTCACCGCTTTAGCATGTAATATATATTTGTAATATCAAATAGTTGGTAGTGCGTGCCTTGGGATCAAACTCACATCCTATGACTTCACATTCCCCTGGTCACACTACACCTTCTCACAACCTGCATATACAGCAATGTTCGGTTTGGTGCAAGATTTGATAAAAATATTTATAAATTTTAATAAGCCAGGCATTTTTTTCTTTAATGGGACTTGCCCACCACCCCTACTACTGCAACTCCTGTAAGCCAAGATGAACACTAGTAACCATCCAGAAAATCATAGATACAATAAAGCCCGATGTGTCCCAGGGTAATGATTTTAACAGTCTTGTAACCTGCAGCGTCAGCTAGTCAGGCATATTGAGACATGCATAGAACTTGATAGCTTAGGTATATCTTATTCTAGTAGCTTCATAAGTTGATATATTACAAATCTCATCTTCCTTATCGAGTATACTGTATTTTTGACATTTCAAGGCTGGGGTTGGTCAGGGTCAGGACCTGTGGACCCCAAAGTACCTCCAGACCCCAGTTTGGGCATGGGACCCATTGTAGATGGGTACACTGTGCCACCAGACACAGCTGCACCAATTCCTGGGTAAGACTGTTTTTTTATTAATATTTTATTTATCATTAAACTGAAGTAAACTTTTAAATGTAACTTCGTAGTTTTAGAACCTTAGGATAATCACCTGTTTCATTTTCATTTAATTATATTTCTAACTAGTTTCCATGTTTTAGCTGCAGATAGAGGGGCTACCCTACTTGAAACAACAATTTCCGAATTTTTGCCCAATTCTGTTGATTCAGTGTCATTGAACATCAAAACCTGCAATATGTTCCAGGTTATTTTTAGCCTGATATACAGATTAAGGAAAAATGTAGGAACCAATTTCTTGGATAATATGAAATAATATTAAAATACCATTATTGCATCCATAAAAAACACAGCCAAATTGAAAAACATCACCTTTTGAATTTGCTTAAAAAGTAGTTTCCTCAAAAAAAATATGACATGATTTTGTAAGGATTTGGTTGCATTTTAGTATTGGTAATACTCCAATACCCATTGACCCAATAAACACAAGTGGTTTATCAAATTACTGATAACCGATAATTGATCAATGAACTGTAATATATGTATAGGTAATAATGAGCATTTATGAAAATTCGAAACTAGAACATCTGAAATCAAACTACTGCACTAGGAGTGCAGTAATGTTTACAAATAGCAGAGCAATTGAGTTTGTCATCTCATTTGCTTCTAGCATATAGCATCTATGTAGTCTGCATATCGGTAAATCTTAAAATTGGGGGAAAAGCACAATGTCAGATTGTCAAGTACTTTAATAAGCTGTAAACAACTATGGTCTCGTTTATCATGGGTATAATTAATAGATGATCTTATTAGGTAGGATAAAAGAGATCAGTACATATTTCATCAATAGAATAACAAACTGCAAAGGTCTAAAGGCAGATACTATGTAAAACATGTATATATGCTTCAACTATTGAGAATGAGAGTCAAGTCAACTCAACTGGTATCTCTCAACTGTATAAAAATAGCTTATAATATACACTGTTAAATATAAACTCTGTGAAACTCGCCTGTTGTTAAACAAATGTGTTGGAATCAAGAGCCTTTTGAACAACATTAATAAGAAAAATAATTCATTACATACTGCAACATACAACAGATTATTAAATCAACAAAATTATTAGTATGTCAAAATAGATTGAGTGCGTTCTTTACACCAACTCGGTACTAACTCTAATTTCTTCAAGATAAAATTGAATGGTATTATATTTTGGATCGTAGTTAGGTCTGTCTGGGCGGTTAGTAATCGAAAATAAACATTAATGTGGTTGTAAAGATTTCATTGCGACTTCACAAGCAATGTCTTGCTCTACTTCATGAGCAATATGTATTAAATGCTGACGAGTTTAAGTTTTATCTTTTTACTGATCCAACTAAAGATTCCTGTTCATTTATTAATTATCATTTAGTAAACAAATTATTCATAATTACTTCTATTAAATATTATATTATATCTGTGTCAGATAGACTGGATGCTAGAATCTCTGCAAGAATGTGAAAGTCGAATATTTTATACTGAATGCTTTCATAAATAATCAAAGCAAATGTTAATAAGAATAACATTGCTATTCAATGTGGTGATGCCGCCAGCCTTTAAAGGGTACTGTTTACCCTGACAGCTGAGTGGAAAAATGGTTTGGCCTTTAATTATAGTTTTACTTATGTTTTAGTTTTGTATTTAATTTGTTTCATGTTTAATTCATATTGCCGTCTTAGACATGAAGTAACGTTTCTGACAGCACAGTATTGATAGATTCGTGGATGGCTCTACGATCTCTAATGATACATAATTCCCATTTCGCCTTCTTTTCCGACGTAAATCATCATCAAAAAACATTCATATTCTTCATGCCACACTGAAAACAAAAACATGGCTGCCATTGAAGATAATTTCTAAAAACTGAATGGGAAAATTTTTGGAAACTGAAAAAAGATACTACGCAGAAAACCTTTGATTTGTAGGCGAAACTACTAGTAGTCTGGAAGGAATTTAGTCTAAACAAGCCCTTAACAAAAAATATTTAATCTGAACAGACCAAACCGAATGGCCGCCGGGCCATTCGAACGTAATCATAAATAGTCTACGTTGTAAAGGACCGGTGAACCCTGTGTAATAAGTTTAGACTAATATTTCTATTATTGTCTTGACATTTGCAGAATATTTAAATTTTGACATTTTATGATTTATATATTTTTTTACAAATATCTATTTTCATACTAATGGAGCAACACAAACCAAAAAGCTTAAGCTGCTACATTTCTGCTAATAATACCCGAACCATATCAAATTAAAATATGCTAAAATAAACCTAGACATTATGCTAACGTTTTGGTTTCTTCTATTATTTACGAATATATTATGTATATCCATAAATACGTTTGAAAATTCATTCGGCTTCTTATATGTATATAAACTTAGCAAAATGGACTTAACTTTAAATTAATAATGTTGGTTAGCTCGCTAGGCTCCGACTTTGTATTCAAAGTAACGGTAGCGTGCGTCCTTGAATCAGACCATTAAAAAATTCATTGTACCTACTTACGTATGAAAACCTTCACAGTCGCACCAATTTTCCTTGCAAATCGAGTGAAACTTGATTCGTGCCTACTTGATAAGATCGAATTGTACTTACAATATGGCCTGTGAGAAGTTGAAATAGATTTCTCGTCTCTCAGGAATACGTATATTGAAAAAGATAGTAATTTTTTTTGCACTAATTTCGTAGTGGTGTTCTGTCTAAAATACTATTATTAATTATTAAATATATGAAAACTTTGTATTGGCCTTGAGTAATTTGAGAACTGTTAACCTTTCTCTGTGTTAGCTAGAACTTTTCAAAATAAAATAAAATAAGGTATTGAACTGAGTATAATATTTCTTCAGTATCCAAATACAATGATCTTAGAATTATTATAACGCATAGCAAAAGCGCTTAAACCGGGGCTATAATAAAATCAGGCGTCCGATTCGAGAGGTCAGAACTTCCGTTCGTTTTCTTTAATAGTTTTCACTTCTTAAAACGTACCTATTATCAAAAGCTACAAAGTAATTAATAATAATAATATTAATATCATGGTAAAAAAATATTTTATTATGCAAGTTTCGACTGCTTAGAACGATAGGTTGACACTCACTTCGCGACGGATAGATCTATGTTATATTATTACAGTAGTTACTGAACCATATCAGATTCTTGCGTGGAGATCACGCACCAATAGTCACACCTATAGACGACCTCCAACGAGATGAACGGCGACCTAGTTTTTTATATAATCAGGGTGGCAAACAAGCATACGGTCTGCCTGATGGGAAGCGGATACCGTAGACTTTAGACGTTTGCAACGCCAAAGGTGTCGCTCGCGCGTTGCCTACCAAGTAGAAACCGTCTAGGTTTCTTAAAGAAGGGAGTTAGTAATCTGACAGCAAACGGAGTTCCCATGCTGTCAGAGTAGTCACTCCCCTAACAAAATCAATGGGGGGGGCTCTTTTTTATAGTTGACGTCCTAATATGACGTTGATGGTGATCAGATGATGTGCAGTAGACATTCAAATCTTTGTTCACATTTACACAGTCTAATGCTGGAATGCATTCACCTACAAATGTCATAAGTCAAGATCCAATTAAAAATAGAAATAGTTATTAGCTACATCCAAAATAACATTGTAAATGCCAATGTGACTATTTGTATTATATCTCTTCACAAAGAAACTACTAAGTAAATGTCACATAATAATATCCAAAAAAAGAACAACAGGATAGTAATTAAAGTACCTTAAATATAAATATCTCTACTACAGAGAAAATTCTGATCGAGAACCAAAGCTAAAATAAATGTTAATAACTTTTAGCTGCGCGTGTCGCAATCAATTTATGGATGGTTGACTATTCTTAACATATCGTTGGGTAACGATATGTTTAGAATAGTCAGCCATCCAATCGTGTCATTCAATCTTATCATTCATAGGGTATGCAGATTGGATGACACGTTAAGACGTTTGTTCAGGTTGAACACCTAACGCAAACTAGTGACGTTAGTTTATTCGACGTCTGAAGACACACACAGCCAAAAAATAATCTAGATATATATAAAGCTGACCCAATATATTTCCTAAAAGATTACAATGCTGATAATTCAAGCTTTAATGAACGTCACAGGTACACAACGGGGACTCCAGCGCCGACATTCCAACATGGCTACTGGACGGCACCACAAGCCGAGCAGACCAACAGCAGGAGCAGTAGCACGGGTCGAGACAGACGCTCTAAGAGCAAGAACAGAGAACACAAACCCTCCAGAAGCTCAAGATCACAAAGGTATTATGATCCGGATAAAAATTTGCACTTAAACCTTAATATTTCAGATAGTCGTTTGTTAGTTCTATAATCCTTGAAAAAATATCTTAATGAACCACTTGGCCTTGAGAATTTTAGTCTATAAGAGTCTGACATATATCCCGTCGCAATCTGTAACCCAAGAGATCGAAATATTCGGAATGCATCAAGATTTACTGGATTATTTTACAGAAAAACATAGTTATGCAGGCAGCTTCGATTATTAAAGCATCCAAACCATTATTGCTACAAACATAGCTACTTGCTTCCAAAAATGGAGTACAGTTGTGTAGAAATATATGTCTATATCAGACCATTTAGTCCATCGTCGGAAATGTTGATGGCTTTTGGCACGGAGCATTTCGTTTCACTATGCCAAAAGCCGCTCCTTCTAGTGACATCAGAGTTTTCAATGTTTAGTCGATAATTTAAACAAGCCTTTTATACCAACCGTTACAACATGATGACGTAAAGGCTATATCGTGTGCACGAGAACGATACGTTTGACCTTGGTAGCCCAAACGTAACAGACATCTAAATACACAACTTAAACTGCCGAAATGTTGTTTTTTTAGTCTCGGAAACTATAATAATGGAACAATGAACTACACACGTCAGATATAATAATGGAACAATGAACTACACACATATATAGATATAATATGTCATGTAACATACATAACTTAATCATGCCTGCATTATTGGTGTTTAAAAACACCAGTTAAAAATACAAATACGTTATTCCTTCAATGGAAAAAAATCACAATACCCAATTTCTAATAAGTATTTTATTAGAAATTGGGTTGGGAAAAGAGTTGTAAAATCTAAGAAATTATGTTAGAGTTGAAAGCTTATTCAACTGTTATTAACAATATTTTGAAGATAAACTAACGTAGCCAGTTTACTGACAGGAAACCTAGCTAAAAGCATGTACAGTTGACAGAAACTGTAGGCCAAAAAGGATACCAAGGCAACCTTCAGTATCTTAGTGTTGTTGACAAAATGAAATGTATAAAGAAATGAGAAAGAAGGAAATGTTTGAACTAAATATATCGTAAAACCATTATTCAGTATTTGGTATAGGCAAAGCATTATCTTCAAAACATTTATTTTAGGACAGACACTTACTTTTGCTTTTGAATTTTTGTAACTATAATTTTATAACTTTACAGAGAAAAGGCCCCCGTGATTCCGCCAGTGATCGAGCCAATAGTGATGCCCTCAGCTTTGCCGTCATCCACCATTGACGCAGCTAAACGAAGACAACTCCCCGCATGGATAAGAGAAGGTATAAGCGGTATACAATCAAAATTGTAGGTTTAATCCGATAACCTCATCATCATCAATCCAAATATTGTCCCATTGGGCACCCCATCCTCTCATTTGAGAGACCTAACCGATTCGGTACCGAGGAGTTAGTGAACCCAAAGGTAGGCTATAAGTATTTCATATAGGCGACCCGATTAGTCCAGCGGTAGTTAATACTGCCTTCTGTGCTATGGGTCCCGGGTTCGAATCCCGGTAGGGACAAATGTTTGTGTGATGAGCATGAACATTTGTATTCGAGTCATGGATGTATCTATCTATAATATGTATGTATTTACAAAAAAAAAAGTATATTTGTAGTATATCAACCAGCTAGCATCCGTAACACAAGCCTCGTTGCTTACCACGGAACTAGATGGTGCTGTGTAGCATAATGTCCAGTAATATCCAAGAATATTTAATTATTTATAGTACTATAGTAGTGCGGTAAACTTCTCACGCCTTCGAGATAAACTCTAAACCTTTATATGGGTTTTATTGCCTTAGTTAAAGAAGTTTGGTTGGCCGCCGTTTCAAATCTGTATTAACTTGCTTGAATCGCATTTTTACATAAAAGTTTAACTGGCAAGAAATTATTATTTCCGTTTCACAAATCATAACAACCAGGATAAATAAAAATAACATTAAATAATGTTATTGCTGCGCTTAGGAAAACAAAACAAGATTCAAATAATGGCAATAGAACGAAGCAAGGTTGAGAATGGTCGTCTCATCACCTTCATGGTGTCTATTGTATATTGTTATGTAAAATAATCTACCTTAATTGACAAATTATCTGAGTCACTCCAATGTGAATATGAAATTCGTCATACATACGCTACATATTATTTTAATGTCTCAAGTAATTTTATATCATAAAAAAATGGTATATCTTGAAATTATAACATAGCGCTATCTAGTTCCTGAGGCTAAGCGTAAGCGACGCTTGTATTACAGGGATATACATGCATACCTACATTGAAACATCCATGACTCAGGTACAAATGAACAAACTCATCATAGAATTGACTCAAGCTGGGATTCAATCGGAACCCGAAACCGGAAACCACCTTATTACGGCTGCGCTAATACATTGCGGGTTATCCAATTTTATTGATATCATTGACAAAAATGTTATAGACTGCATTATATTTTGAGTTATATTACGTCGATGGCTTGCCGCCAGTTAGATATGTTCATAGCCCATAATGCACACCATTTTACAACAATCGAAAGTTCAATAATAATAATGAATGGTTTCCACAGGCTTGGAAAAAATGGAACGTGAAAAGCAGAGGGCGATAGAACGGGAACAAGAAATTAAAGCGAGAGAAGAAGCTGAGAAAGAGAAAAAGCGATTAGAGGAAGAAGAATTAGAAAGAATGAAAGCGGAGGCCGGTGGCCAACCTGTGCTACCCCCCAAAAGCAAATTCGTAAGTAGTTTTTTTTTTTTTTCAACTTACAAATACAAGAAGAATTATTTGAAAGCACTTAATTCTACATACTGCCATTTACCACACTACTTTACAAGCTAACTACGTTAGCTTCAAAGTTATTTAGTTAATTTGTAAATCAAAATAATGTTGACTAGCTAAAATTGGTTAGGCTTAGGTCCAATATTGACACTATCATATAAATAAAAATACTTTTTTATTCAAAGCTGAAAAGGAGAATGGTTACTGTCAATTTATATCCTATCATGTCATATGCCCAGTTCCCACCAAAACGGAGTGGAGAGATGTGTTTTGAATAACCAATCAAATATTGTTGCGGAGAGGACAGGTCGAAATAACGAAATCTGATTGGTTATTCAAAACACATCTCCTCTCCTCTCCGCTTTGGTGGAAACCGGACCATATACGTTGCTAACATTCATATAAATATCACAGGAATCGGATTCGGAAGGAGAAGAACAAGAAAAGGCAGAGCCAGCGTCATCCAGTCCTGTGAAAGAGGAGTCAGCTGAAGAGGTGGTGGTCGTCAAAGAAGAACGCGAAGAACCACCCCCACTTGTCAAAAGGAGTAAAGAGGAGATCATGCAAGAAGTGGTGGGTTTTGTTGCTCTCTCGAAATATAAAAACTAGTAGTTTTTATATTTCGAGAGAGCAATGTGTTTGAGTGTTCGCCATTTACTCCATATCCGACAAGTACATTACGGCACATGTTTGCATATTTCTGCGCTTTCCACCTTGTATTTACTGCCGTTTCGGGTTGAAATACATCTGCATGTATAAGGGATAGCGAGATTTCTCGCTCAAATTGAGCTGCACGACTGGACAAGTATATCAGAAGACCGCAGTGAAACAACAACAGTTGTGGTTCTGCTAGTGAGTAAGGTTACCAGAGCTTGTTAGGGGAGTGAATATTCTAACAGATTAAGAATTCCATTTGTTGTAAGAATTCCGTTTGAAGAATTTCAATTATCAACAATTTGCAATATTTATAGCACTGTTATTATTTGTCCGAACTGTCCCTATATTGGTCAAAGGCCCCCCGCCTTTTCCACGTGTTTCGGTTGCTTGTGACTGTAGAGTTGGGACTATCATTCAAGAGATAAATTTAGCTTGTATAATATACCAGCATAAGAAATGCTGCTAATAAATTGTATCTGTATACACATATTCACATCTACTTTCTGGTGGAAATATGTTATTGAAATACCAGACAGTTATAACAAAGTGATATACTGTACTTTTACTTGTCACTAACTTCAAAGTGCTTCAAATATTGTATTAATATTGTAAACTATACACAGATGCTTGCTGTGCGCCGGTCTCTCACTGAAATACTCCTTGAAGTGACAGACCAGGAGATTCAAACGGTGAGCCAGGAAGAATTGGCCCGATATACCGCCGCACAAGGTATTTCCACTCATCTAAGCTTATCCCAAACGGACCGACGGTCTCCGTCAAGACATAACTTTGTACGAGAAACTCTGGCGTACTGACTGTAACTGTGATATACGCTCTGTGATATTTACGTCTCATACCAAATGAGTCTTATGTGGACACGAAGAATTGTGATGTGCAAAATTGTGTTATATTCATCGCTAATAAAGTCTTATTTCAGATGTTGCCTGTTGACAAATGAATACATGTGGTGTGTGTGATTAATGTTGGTTTTATTTATATGGTAAAAGCGTCGCGCCTCAACGCCATGAAGGCGAGCAAGTCGAAGGCACTGGCCGCTATCGCCAGTGGGCTCGGTGAGTTCCGTTCCTAATGCCGAGTGACCACAAATATCTCGCAAACAAATATACGTCGACAAACGCACTTAGACTTATCTGGCATCTTCCTGCTACATAATTACAACACTCAGTCTTCAATTAGTTAATTAAATAAATTGATATTGTTTTAGCTGATCAAACAGTTTGCCAGATATTTGCGTACAAAACATAAATGGTGGTTTTTCTCTAAATTTTGCAGAAAAACTATCAATACTGTTGAAATATTTGTCCTAAACCGCCATGTATGTTACATGCGTTTCTCATTTCAGCACCCCAGCATCGTAATTAGTATTTAAGTATTGACCTAATTGGCAATACATTGTATCAACAGTGTTTAAATACACTGTTTTAGTGGATTATTGGTAAGAAATGTACAGAATTTATTATAGATGTTATATTATATACACATTATGTAAATTTTTATTTAAGGAACTAATTTACTGTATGTGTTTGTTTATTTTACTATTTCGGAACTCCTATATCTGTCAAAAAATTTCGTTTATGTAATTAATAAACATATTTATTGCTGGTTTTTTATTTACATATATCGAATTCGTATATTTGTAATACCTATATTCCGTTTAGAGGTCGGTAATATAAATGAATATTAATTATGAAGATTCAAAAAAATATATTTTACACAGTAAAAATGTAAATTAAACGAAAGTGTGACGCGCATAATATTGTTTGTTACTTTAAAGAACACTAATAGGTCGGACCGGTATTTAATAGGTCATTTCTTCTTGCGCGGGTGTGTGTAGTCGGGTTGTATTACTATTTTCGTGTGTATGTGTGCAGGACTGGGAGCGTACGAGAGCAGCAGTGAGGGCAGCGACGAGGAAGAACAGAACGATCTCTCTGATCAACAATTGCAGGTATGCAAACCGTATTTGTACACATTTACTTACGTATATAATAATTTACACCCGGCTTTGTGAAATAATAATTACTGAACCGCTGTACTACAGTGCAACTTCTCTTTGTATAAACCTTTATTATAATTATGTAATAAGTTTGAATGCATCGAAAATCTGTCACTTGCTCAAATGGCGCAAAAAACATCGTGAAGAAACTTGCTGATTTTGTCACCGCTGTATAGAGTCTATCAACACGCACTGTGGCATATAATAAACCTAACCCTCACAAACAGAGAAAAGACAATGGCCGACAGTAAACTGAATTGATAATTAAATATTAAAAACCCAACAATTTTGCCAATAGGACATCATAAAACGCAAGAGAATGGATTTCGAGCGCACTTCGCGGGAGATCGAGGCAGAGGTGCGGCGCGCTGAAGCGAGGGAAGCCAACGAAGACCCGACCACTCCCAACCACGTCACGCCCGAAAGACCACGGCGATCACGTTAGTATATTACATACATTCTTTTAGACTTTACTTTTGTCCCTGGTTCTGTTTAAATTAATGAAGATATTCATTATTTTTATCCTACACGGGTTTTCATTAAGTAAATGAAAACCCTTCTTATATGTATAACAAGTCAGCACAATACAGCAAGTTTATACCCCTGACTACTCTAAGTTGTCAAATAACTTGAGTAATACCTTGAATTATACCTATAATTGATGTATTCAGCAGCTATTTTAATAGCAGAATTTATCTCTATAGGATCATCAGCTACACCACCTCCAGAGAGCGAAACTCCAGATAAATTACCAGAACGCCGTCTGTCCAAGGATAAAAGAAGTCATAAATTGGATAGGGTCGATAGCGTTCGCAAGTTGGATACTATTCTCGAAGAAAAGGTTAAGAAGTCTAGTAAAAGAGACCGCACACCGAGTCCCTACCAAAAAGCTTCTAGTAAAAACAATCATAAAGAAAGTTCCTCTTCTACAAGTGACTCCGAAGACGATTCCTCATCTAGCTCGAGCGAATCATCGTCAGAGACTGAACAAAACCCTGTAGCCCAAACTAAATCCAAGAAACGCAAACGCAAAGGCTCAAGTTCTAGCGGGTCTCGAAGAAAATCAAAGAAAGAAAAACACAGAAAGGACAAATCCTACAAATCAAGCGACAGGAGCTACTCCAAATCAAAATACTATGACGACAATGAGAGAAGCGAAAAGCTTAGATCTAAGAAGAAAGACGACTACTACGATAGACATAAATCTTCTAGAAGTAAGGACTATGATAGGCACAAAGATAAATACAGAGACGACTCCGAAGAGGAGCGTCCGAGGAAACGCACAAAGAGGTCGCGCTCTATCAGCTACGAATCGCGTTCGGGACGAAAGAAGACGTCGCGGGACCGATCCGAAGAACGTTCGCGCAAGAGGGACAAGAGGTCATACGACAGGGACAGCTCGAAGCGGGACAGGTCCTACGACAGGTCGGGCCGAGACTACGACAAGTACGATAGGTATGAGCGGTCTAGGGACTACGACCGGCGCCGATCGCGCAGCGGCAGTCACTCCCGCCACCGCCGGTGAACATCAGGTTACACATCGAACAGGTTGTACTTTTATCTATCTTATCACCTTGTGTGTTCGACTTTAAACAAATCATAAGTTATCATTGGTTTATGCAAAAGATTATCTTGCAAAGTTAAGTGCTATATTGTCTTATTCTATTAAAATTAATACCAAGGGTAATGTGGTATAATAATATATACATATTTTTACATGTAATTGTTTCTAAAAACACAACCTTGACCTCAAAATACTAACACTGTTTATGCAAATAGGAAGATGTCAGAAATGTTATTCTCATTGATTTCTTATTAACTTATCGTGGAAAAATGTTTTATTAAGCCTCGATCATCGACTTCCTCAATCTGAGTATATAACATAAACACAACATGAAAGCCAGTCTTATCCACAAAATTAAAAAAACCTCGAGATACACATATTTTATACTGAAATGTTAAACATTTATCTGTTTTTCACTTTTTATCACTGGTTAAATCACCCTATAGATAACGATGAAAATTTGATACTGTTAGAGAGTTACGCGTCACATAAATATATCCACTTTTTATCTTCTGTTTATTAAACCAATTCGTACTAATCTTGTCACAAGTGCAGCAATGAAAATGGATTTCTGACATCAAAAAAAGCTAAGGCTGTGATATATTATTTTTATTTTTCTCTTGCAGGTGCGAGCAATCAGTAGTGCGTGCAACAGATGTAAATAAAGTCCCTTGTGTATAGTATTTTAGTGTGCACTACTTTACGCGGATTACTTTAATTAATAAATATTTCACTCTAACAATTTATTTCATGTTTTTCTAGAACCCCAAACAAATCCAATAGGTTTATAAACTGATCTTAATGACTCTTTCGATCTTAATAAAAAAGACCTTAACCCCTTAACTCCTTGTGAATGCTAGGAACTCGAGGGAATCCCAGACTCACAATCTTAAGATTTATCGCGGGTGTGAACTCGTATCAACTACAACACATTACACACATGTTCCATGCTATATTTCTTATGTGCAAAAAATTGTTCATCTGTGAAACAAGATAACATTCACTGGTGTCTTATTTTATTTTTTGGTGGGTCCCTCCCACGCCCACCCGTTTTTTGACAGTTCGCAATACCTTGTACAAAAATATTCCTAAAAAAAATTTTTTTTGAATTTTTTAGTATCTGTAATAAATATGACGTCGGCGGAGGAGTCGGACGTTTCTTAATATTAACCGGGCACAAATTCAAACTCAAAAATCTGATGGATCAAAAATCCTGCTTCCTAATAATGGGTACCAATTGTTAAAATCGTTTACTGGTTTTTTACTTTTTACGCAGTTTTTTTTATTTTCATCATCATCATCAACCCATTATTGTCCCACTGCTGGGCACGGGTCTCCTCTAATTTGAGTGGGGTTAGGCTATAGTCCACCACGCTAGCCTACTGCCTACTCCTACTGCGGGTTGGCAGACATCACGATGTTTTCCTTCACCGTTTGAGCATGTGATAAATACCCACATAACTTCCGAAAAGTGCGTGCCTTGGGTTTGAACTCGAGAGGTTTTTTTTATTTTAATACTAATTTATTTTTTTAGCGATGTCATGTAACCACATAATAAGATTTACGATTAAATTATGATTTACTTAAGTTAAAACTTAGACCATAATTTCATCTCCGCCCAACACTCCAAACTATATGATAAATGTCTTCTGATAAGAAAAAGACTAAAATTGATTGAGTTTACATTTATTTAAAAATTATAAATATAATTGTTAATTTATTTTATGGATTTCTATAGGTTATTGCTCCAGTTTCTATGTTATGCAGTACAGATAGGTTTTATATAAAATTTATACAATTCACAATATAACATAGTTATTGCAGTATCAATTCTATATTGATGAATATTATTTATGTATATGAATCACATTGTAGGCCATGAAATATGAACAATGATAAAAATGTTTATGCATAGATCACCAATAGTTTTCTATCAATAAAATTCTAATATACAGGCTATTTAAATAAAGCACCTATATACACATAGGTATATCAATGACGGTGAAACAAGTGGATAGTGTTGGTTCAACAATATATTCAATAATTACTCTTAGGCCTATCAGTGGAGGCTATCCCCAATCTCACTTACCGAATCTTTGATCACATTTATTGTATCTGTACAATGCACCTATGTAATTATTAATATTTACACTATGGTCTACTGAAAGCTGTATGAACTCTGTAAGTCTTATTTGCCACGGCAGTAAGCCGTGCGTACAACATAGTGGACCAGTATATAAAACTAATTCTGGGTCAGGAATGAAAGGGTACATTAACTTAAGAACATTATCTAACTCTTGTGCTGTAAATTCATTAGATTCTTTACTAAATATAACTCTATCTTCAGCTATTCGACGTATACATTGCGCTATAGTCGGCTTCCCATCTTCACTATTAAATGAGTTTATGTACAGAGTGTGGGCTTGCATGCCATTGGTGTAGCCATTTAGGTCTGGCTTTCTGCCCCATTTTATACAGCCCGGTACACCCTTTTTATATCTCTCAACTTCGAAAAAGAGCTTTTCTTCATTTTCTTTTAATTCCCCTGAAAAAGAAAAATATACTTTGTTCAAACAGTTTTTTGGATCTAAAAATGTTTTGAGAGTTAAACTAGACTCAATATCACACTTATTGGAATTATCTAAGTAGCAGTACCAACATAGATATAATATACATATATCATAAGGGTGTATACATGCATGAGGCAATTGTTCTAAAACATGATGAAATTAATTTAATCTACTTGAAGTATTACAGATGTGACATGATGAACACAAAACAGTATTACAACTGAATTATTTATTAGTAATTAAACAGAACTGAAAATGTTGATACACTAGAGTAATACCAAATAAATAAGTGTGAAAATGTTAGTTTATAATTACATTAATTTGATATTTGTATATACTTGGACATATACACTATCTGTCATACAAATTTGATATTTACACTTTCTAATAACTTTGTAACATTATGCATGTGCTGTCAAGGGTATTCAAGAACTATATTCCAAATGTAATTCAAAATAGGATCACATTGTCATGTTAGGGTTGATGAGAATAAGCCCAGATATACCGGTATATTTACTTTGCATCACCATTATTACTGAAAAACCATAGTGACTTTATCAGTAGATAACTCCAAATAAATAATTAGAAATGGCACAATTAGTGTGTTTGTTTGTTAATTAATTACCAATCTCACTAGATTAATTACCTGTTATATCGTAGAAGCTCACGTAGGATATCCCGGCAACCAGACTCCATATAACCATGCGAGCCAAATCACCAAATGAATGGTGATGAGTGTCAGTCAATATCACCAAATGTTTGAGTTTCTTGGTAACTCTTGGCATATGTTCTAATATAACTTTTATGTCACTTCTGGTCACCTCATCTTGAGGCAATATACAGTTTTTAATCCGAAAACTGTAATAAACATTTTGAACAGCAACAAGTATATTCACGACCAAATGTACCAATGTAAACAGAAACTGACGGAGGAGCCGAGACAGCATGTTAGAGAGTTAACAGGGTATATCGAAATTTAGCGGTAATAATCTATTTTATTTAACCATTTTTACGCAAATAAATCACATCCAAGTAGACACAGAAGATCACACGGCACAGTCAGCCGCTTTTTCCAGCGAGCCAATCACGAGCTTCAGAGTGGACAGACAGCTTACCAACGTTCAGAAAGGAATCATATTTTGGAATATCAAGTCCTTATTCTAGGTTTATTGTAGTGTTGGGAGAAATATGTCACTTGAAAGAAAATATTGATTACATATCAATATATATCATTTGTTCACTGTGATATGTATCACTCATTTTATCAGTAGGCTAAATGATATACTGATACATTTGGATCTTTAGTGATATAAACATTGATTGAGAGCAAAAGAGAGATATTTGTGTGTATCACTCATGAGTTACCCATCTCTAGTTTATTGGATGAAAGCATCTTAGAGCTGATCTTTGCGGAAATCTATGGGGAAGGTCTTTGTTTAGTTGCGAACACCCATTGGCTGATATGATAATAAAAATGATTTTGAGGTTTCTATTGTGGACTTGTGGTATTAGTTTATTCTTCAACATGCTTATACGTTAACGTTATACCCTGCCCCGCCGTGTCGTTCACTGGGTGGATCCAGCGTTTTGATTCTTTCCTATTTATTTTGATCTTTTTAAAGTTCTTCTAAAAGTGGTCGGGAATGCGTGCTGAAACAAAATAAAATAAAAGCATTTAAATAGGTAACCTTTACAAAACTACAGAAGGCACTAAAATCCAACAAGAAAATCAGAAGTTATCGAAATTTCAAAGTTATTTAGTTAACATGGTAATGACGTTCTTAGAATAGTAATGACTTTTCTTTGATAGTAATGACGATATTTTAATGGGAATGATTGAATAAGATTAAATAACACATGTTTCTGCTTTGAATCACTATAATT
Source organism: Craniophora ligustri (assembly GCA_905163465.1). Lineage (NCBI taxonomy): Eukaryota > Metazoa > Arthropoda > Insecta > Lepidoptera > Noctuidae > Craniophora > Craniophora ligustri. The sequence continues at coordinate 4,773,406 of LR990963.1, forward strand.
CCTTGAGGTGTGGTAACTAATGTTTATGGGATTGATACTCGTGTCAGAAATTTCTCTCCGTTGGTATATAGTACAACACTTTTGTACTTTCAATATTTTAATATAGCTACTCTTGTTTTTCAGCTTGAGCTTGCTATGTATGTCATTAAGATAAAATTTGAGCACTTTTACGTTGAATCGGTTTATCTTCTTTACTCTTTTCTTTATTTATCAGTATTTTAGCTTTTTCATCTGACATAATAAGCTTTATTTTTAACTGATTGTTCTCCTCTGTAGGCTTCTTAATTATTTTTTTTTATTTTTTTCCTATACTATATTTAGCGAATTCTTCTGAGTTTTACCTGAGATCAAATTGAGGAGATTCGTTTAATTTAAATGGATCTTCATACTTTGCCACTATTTCATTGCAAACAATAATAATTACCACTGGGTTTTTCAACCTCTTTTTTCTAATTCTGAATGTATTTCCTGGATTTTTTGCATTGCACCAGATTTTCGGTTTTTCATATCGGTCGCGAGAGATTCTTTATTCACACTTAAATATCTTTTTAACCTTCCTTTTCTAATATCTTCTTTTCTCTTTTACCTTTTCCAACTCGTAGAGAACTGTATCTCTCTTGATTTTAGCGTATGTCTTTCTTCTAGTAATCTTTTGTTTCTCTAAATGAGTCCACAAATCCTTGGGTTTAATTTATTAATTTCATGAACTATCTTTAAAAAAATAGCATGAACTTATAAATCGTTTTACAAATAATAGAATAAGCAAACAAATAACGATTCCATCAAATCTACGGTATATGGAAACAGAAACTGTAGAAACCGAGATGCCTGACGATATGCTGACGATGCTGATAGAATAATTACAATGTCTGAAAAACTGATGTTCGATCATATATATATATATATATATATGCATATAAGGCATAATAATATAGTTTGAATTGAAAGTCCTACGGAAAATAAGGAATCAAATATAAACAATTAAACACAAGAGATGATGACGAATTTCCGTGTCAATTATACGCATAATAAATTATAAAGTGATTTTATATATAAAATATATAAAATCACTTTATAATTTATTATGTTATTCTAGATAATATGTACTTTCCATATGTGAAAAAAAACACAGAAAGTGCATTGTCAATTTTTAGAAAATAATTATAGAAGTTTAACACTCGATTTTTGAGCGTGTTTATTGAAAAATTAAATTAAATTAAGGTGGTAGTCAATTTTAAATAACGGTACCTTACGTAAAAATATGTAAGAAATGTTATGTAAAGTAAGAAAAAAAAATATTATCATAAATAAAATATATATTCCTGGATATTATGCCACACAGCGCCGCCTAGTTCCGAGCTAAGCAACGAGGCTTGTGTTACGGATACTAGTTGGTTGATATACTACAGATATACGTTTTTTTTGTAAATAAATACATATTATACATAGATACATCCATGACTCGGATACAAATGTTTATGCTCATCACACAAACATTTGTCCCTGCCGGGATTCGAACTCGGGACCCTTAGCACAGGAGGCAGTGTTAACTACCGCTGGACTAATTGGGTCGTGGACTCGTCGTTGATCATATATTCGGCATTCATGGATTTCTGCAGATTCATCCCAACCACATTATATAAAATAAAATGCTGCGCGTAGACAAGGTTCAACGCCAACAGCCCAAATGGTTTCACCTACCTCGTCTATTGGGAATAGAGAAACTTGGTAAAAACAAATAAAGGAGTAGAATTTTAAAACAAACTTAAAAGAAGAGATCTCAATTTAAAATAATTAGTGATAATTATTATATATATTAAAATTATTATTATTTTATTATTATTATTATGTATATCCATAAATGTATTAATATTTTACTTTACTATAAACATACATATATCTTCTAGGTCAGCGTGCTTCATCCAAGACTACATCGTCTACTATCGGGTGATATTGTGGTCAAATGTGTGCAAAAATATCTAAACATGAAATATTATTTCCTCGTACATACTTCATAACTAATAATAATCAGATATCTTATATTATAAATATGCAGGTTTTTATGAGGAGTATGTTTAGAATTAAGAGCTCTTTAGCTGTCTAAAGACACGGTTGGATTTAGTTTAAGTTAAACTGTTGACACTTGAATAAGGACTTAGTAGCCGAACTATGAATATAAATGTCAAAAAACGCGTTTCCTTTTCCGGCCACCATTTTTGTTTCTTTCGCTTGTCAGACTTTGCTGATAAGGTTAGTAATTCTCACGTTTTCACAATTTTGGTAAAGATTTTAGTAATTTACTGAAGAAAAGGGGAGTTTTAGTGTTAGTACACGTGAAAATACTTGTGTTTAATGTATTATTCGTGTTAGAATCGTTCTCCTCGTGGAAAATACGGAAAAGTTTGTTATCGTGTTTGCTGACCATGCCGTTGAATATTACATTTCCATTTCAGAGGCCTCAAAATGCAGCTGCACATCAGAGGACAGTCGACACACGTCTTAGATGTCAATGGACAGGAGACCATTGGCCAAATCAAGGTAATTCCTTCATTTCAATATTTGAATAAGAGTATGACAATTTATGCGTACAAGATGTATTTTTACGCACATGTACGCATTGCTGTAGGTTATAGTTTATTTTCATTCAATTGCATAAACCGAAACACAAATGTTTAAAATCATTTAGTACCTACGTAATAATGTAACTTTTTTTGGTTATGTGCCTACTTATTTTCGAAGTAATGACTAACAACCGGATTGAACTTGTTTACAGGAGCGCATCCGCGCCCTTGCTGAAGTAGATGGGGAAGAGCTGACGCTGTCAGTATGCGGAGCCCCCTTGGAGGATGCATGCTTGATTTCTGAGCTATCGTCAAATGAGCTTGACCTGACAGTGCCATTGCTCGGTGGTAAAGTGCACGGATCCCTGGCTCGTGCCGGTAAGTGCTTTAGTTACACATTTTTGGCTTTGTTATGTTTTTACGACATTCTATCACACCAATATCCTTGGAAGGGTCAGGTTAAAGTAGGACTTTCTTTATTTGTTGAATTGCCATTACATCTAAGTTCTCAACATTTAACTTTTGTAGAACTAAGATGACACTCTTTGACCGGAAAACCCAATAACATGACTGTTTTGTTATATTTACATCATGCATTTATTTTATTTGTTTTTATTATATTATTGCTGTGTTGTGCTGTAACATATAGGAAACTCAGTCATCAATGTCTAATAGAGTACTTAGTAGAGGTGTAGTTAGGAAGTTTTAATGAAGGTAATGCTTAGAGCTCAGAGAACATTGTAAGATCATTTTGATTAACCACCTAATTGCTATCAAACCCCAATTTCTGGGTTTACTGGAAACTCTGTTATAGGTTCTATTATATCTTATATCCCCTATTTAATAAATGTTGGTGTTTTATAAAACCATGGTAACCCAAGATGTAGAAGACTATAAATGTACGACATTTATTAGTGTCATTGTAGTAATTTTGAATCATCATATGAGCTAATATCAACATTCAATTGATTCTGTAAAAAGGTAGTTTTTTTATTTAATTGGCTGATATGAAGTAAGTGTCAAAGTGTAAATGGTCTATTTATAATTTTCTTATTTGTTACAAATAATAAATTCAAGTGTAGAAATTATTTTCAATAATTTTTCATATAACTAAATGGTCAATTTAGCGAACACTTGAAAATAGTAAAGGCTATTTTGTAATGTGTTTATTGAAAGTATTTTTATTAATCTGTATCCATATTTAATTATTATTATTTTTCTTTATTACAGGTAAGGTCAAAGGTCAGACCCCCAAAGTAGAGAAGCAGCAAAAGAAGAAGAAGAAGACTGGCCGTGCTAAGCGCAGGATCCAGTACAACAGACGGTAAATATAATGCCAAAATAGTCTGAACTCTCTTTGTAAACAGGAAGGCAAGCAAGGATTATGTTGTTTGCCACACCTGTGGTATAAAAAAGAGTTTTATACCTTTTTTGACTCAGCAATGACGCTGTGTGTGCAATACCTGTGTTAAGACTTTTGGCACTAATAATACTCGGGAATAGATAGCATATGTTATATCACTTGCAAAATTTAATCATTGTTTCCCTATTTTTATTTCAGATTCGTGAATGTTGTGCAGACCTTCGGTCGCAGACGTGGACCTAACTCCAACTCCTAGATTTATGTCTTGTTTGTAAATAAAATGCAAATATAACATCTTTTGCGCCACTATCTCTTTAATTGCAGTACTACATACGATGTACCACATAACAATATTGCCCTCAAAGTATTTTAGGAGAACTTATAACACAACACGAAATAATAATGCCTTTTGGAAATGTTGGTAAATATATTTTATCATCACAAAATCTTACTGACAAGAGATGTCCAAATCTTTTATCTTTCTCTTTCTTTTTTTATAAGCGTTACCCCACACTAGGATTTTCTCCTGCATCGTGGGTGTGTTTTCAAACACAAATGTACACATACACAAACGCCCAGACCCGGAACAACTACCTGTAGAACGTACAAATATTTGCTCCGTGCGGGGATCGAACCCGCAACACGTGACGCACAAGCCGATCGCTCAGCCGATGCGCCACCGAGTCGTCAAAAATCAAATGCAGAACAAATATACTTATATCGTTTTAATTAGGTAAGCGAGCCTCCTTGATGAGTTTGTTGTGTATGAGTTTGATGAGTATTTTACATGTTACTGGAAATCGGTATAATTCAGATATTCTTTACAATACCTAGGCAATGTATACGTGTGAATATTAATATTAGGCCCATTACTTTACCTAGGCAAAATAAATAATATTTCATACATTACATACACGTTTTAGGTATTTATTTTACTTATTTATTCTATATTCTATAGCGTACCGGATTATATAGATTACCGGTAATGATTGAAATGATTTTTTTATTTCTGTAAATAGATTTTGAAGAAAAAATAATCTGATCAGTCATCAGCACAGAGTACATTTATATATACGGAAAGTCATCAGCTTGTGCGTCAGGGGAGGCGGATCCAATCCACATTTGGAGCAAATATTGTTGTACGATCTACAGATTCTAATATAATAAAATAGTAGTAAACTATTTGGCACGCAAACATTTTGAGGAAACATGTAGGAAAGAAAGGCAATAGTAACTAAGAGTGCTTTTTACAGTACGTACCTCCTACTAAATTCATTAAAGTAAGGCGATGAAAAAATGTGTTACCTACCCTTGAAATCAAAGACGGTTGGTATGTTGATTGAAAATCAGAACCTAACTAATATTATAAATGCAAAACTAACTCTGTCTGTCCACTTGCTACTAGGCAATTCTGGAGTGGGCACGGCCCTCCTGGCCCGGTTTAGATACGGCCCATATTGCTACTAAACCAGTCAATCGCTTTTTCATCTCGGAAAACATTCATTTTAAAGTAGGTAATAAAAACAACAACTATTTGGCAAATATCGTGTATTTCAAACGGGCCAAGACAGACTGTTAGATCGTTAGCACAAATCACTTTACAAAACAGTTATTTGACACATTTTTAATAATTTGTATATTTTCTTATAGGCAGTAAATTAGTCTAGACGTGTATTTACTGATAAAATCATTCTTTATTACGTTACACAATATGGCACTGTGGCATAGAAACATTAAACAATATAAAAAATCATAGTCACCATTCAAAATATTAACAATGAAATGTACAGTGGGTATTTCCGTTAGTAGTTGATTATTACCAAGGTTAAAATGAATTTAGTTCCGAAAATATATTTGGGCAGGTGAAAACATTACGGAAGGCACGAGAGAAATAAATTTAGCGATTATTATCTGAACTATACCTATCTACTTTTATGTTTTGAGTAAGCTGCCTTTAAAATTATGACAGCTTTATTATTACGCAGTGTCATTTCATCAATAAATTGATAAAATACATACGAAACACAGCAGATATTAATAAAATTTGTCCTAAGAACATTAATATTTAATAAAATAAAGTGATTGTTTGATCCCACCAAATTCATTTTTTTTATGTTTGGTAAAAACATCTTCCGTAAATATGGTATATTTTAAGTCTCCCCCAACAGTAATAAACTAGTTTACCTACTCATTACTCTCAGAGCATTTTAAAACTTAGGTAATGACATTTTACAGTTTACGTTCTGGCTAGATTTAATATAAAACAAACTGTCATCACAGAGCTAATTTAATAACACGATCCGAATCCAAGTGGACGCTTATGATTTAGGTACTATTCTAAAATAAATGACTATGATTTCTTAATAAGGCACCGACACAAAACCACAGCCACAGTAATAGTCCTTATTTAATCTTTAATCTATTGGTATAACAGGCTATATACCTACCACAACTCCTTCCCCTCGAAGTGCGCATTTTGAGTACGTATCTCTAATAAATATAAAATATATTTTGTGTTAATAACACGTATTTAGTATTTACTGCGTTCATTAAATTGCATGTGATGTGCAATACATTTGAAAATATTCCTACATTCTTGATTTATAAAACTACTGTAACATTAGCAATTACTACTTCCATAAATACGATTCCATTCATCTATTTCATGTTTACAATAAATTGGCGAGGTGGCGAATCAGTGAGGGCTACCATTTTCACTAAGGTTACTAAGTACATACTTTAACGGACTTAGTCTCGCTGATTTAGATCGTGACTTTAGGCTATTGATCCTTAGGGCCTCCAAATATTTAGGGAACTTCGAGATTTACCCTAGATCAGGCCCTTTTGTAATAATTTCTAAAGGCCGCGGCCTGAGTCTGTGTATTGTTTACCAATTTTAAATTTAATGGTTACCGTAAAATTTTATTAGATTAGTAAATGTTGTGCCGTTAAACGTAATGTTAACTTATTTAGACAATCACATCAATTTTGACTAGATAAAAAAAGGTTTTCATTATCACTGTCAGTTTATTTACTCAATCGAAACTCTAAGCTAAGGCCAATCACATCAGCGAACGCAGTAAACGCGTCAAACACGTTTACGTTGCGCTTGTTCTATAGGTACCTATGGTAGCCCTCATTCGCACAATAAGGCACGTTTGCTACATAATTTCAAACCTATTCACTTACGTTTAATATATCACTCATCTCGTACACTGATATGTAATATAATATTACAACAAATTACATCTAGTAGTCTTATATTATGCACCACTTTTAAGTATGAACTAGGCACACGTTGTAGTACCGTACCTAACCACTAAAATAAAAGTACATTTTGGCTTCAGATCTCCATCATAATTATGGGGTCCTAATTTCGACAAAACTGCGAACCTTCTCCACATATCGAGTCTTTGTACTTTTGGAACCACTAAACCTATTTTAAATGCATTTATCTGTCTTAACAGAATTATTGCAAACATTTTTTGCAGTTTTGTCAAAAACATAAGGATTGGCCAAACAGGTTAATCCCAAGTGATGTAAATGTTAGGGATTTTATTAATCTATGAAAGTAATTTGAGCGAAATGGTCGTGATGAGCAATACTTTTTTCTACGAAAAGGAAACTGACCGGCAGAAGGCCACGGGGTCAATCTAAGTTTAACCAATCCTTTAGTGTCGGGAATGTTTCTAATTTTAATTTCGTTTTCGAGGTACATATTATGGACTGCGTACATTATTTAACAAATAAATTATAATTACATGTAACTTGATCTCTCCAAATATGACTGTATAAAACTAATATTATATATAACTAGGTACATTTTGTAAATAAATGTAGATTATTAAAATCCAAGTCTTACAAAAATCTAATTTCCGTATTGATGAACGTGTGCGTGAATATAATGTTAAAATGAAACTGGAATGGCAGTGGGTGCCATCCCTAACGTACCTAATAAAGTCATCCATGAATACGGAAATAGTTGAAAATCAAACTATAGTCTATAACACGCATTAGTGCACGGTACACTCATCCTTTGGCGGACGGCACCTTCATTTAAATGCTGACGTCACGTTTCGTTATTCGCACTCATCCGGCAGTTATAAAACTGCGTTCACAATTCTGAATAGAGTTGGTTTGGCACAATGTGTTGTCCGCAACAATGTGTCCTTCCGCTCTTACTATAGCGTTTAATTTTCTGGGTCTTCGCTGTGTCGCATATTGCGACCCTGTTCCCATTTGCTGATCCTGTTGATGGGGTAACACAGGACGGCTGAGAAGACCATAAACGCTCCTGACACGTAGAACGATACGTCGTAGCTCTTGGTGCTGTCGTACAGACTTCCTGTGAAATATGAGTAAGACTTGATTAGTTATACGTAGGTATAGAGAGAGAGAGACAGAGAGAGATAATTAATTATTTAACTATTTTGGTTTCGGGTTGAAAGATCATAGATTGCCTTAGGCATTGGTACAACGTTCTATAAATTTGAAAGGAAACCGAAATCATAAGCCTGGCTTATGACCGTAAAGTAAGTTAGGTTCCTAGATTGAGCATTGTTTTTAGTGGAATACCTTTTTTCAGTAATTAGCAAAAGGCTTCCAGTAACCCTACATAAAAACCTTAAATTCCGAGCTTTAAACTATGGGTGTAAATGAGAAACTACTGCCTTAACTCTTCAGGGATATAAAAATGCATCACGAAGTGAAATCATGTGTTTACTACTGACCCATATCAATAAGCTTAAGAATGCCATAAAATGTTTATAATTAGTATTAAATGTAATATTAACCTAGGTCATCGTTCAAAAATTATGCGGGCATGCGTGATTGGTTGAAGGTAGGAATTTGGCACTCAGTAACTGCACGGCTAGACTGAGGCTAGAAATAGCTCGGCGGCGGCGGCGCCACGCGTTACACAACATAACGCACTCATTACACTGCATCTATTATTATGCAACTTACTATCGTACCCAGGGATGTCAATTAACATGCGCACTTTAATGGGTCACGACTGGTCATATAGTGGCAGAAAAAAATGCTTACGTCTTACACCAAGTCTTTACGTCCGGGGAGTAGGACGCGTTACTCTATGGCTGACCCGTATACAATGGTACAATGACAAAAGTAAAATCAAGGAAATAAGCTACGTTACACTGGTTCTTCTAATTTGGTGTAAGTATTAATTATTATAAATTAGTAGTAACTCCACCAGCAGAACACATGTGTAACAATGCTTGTTTGTTATAACTTCATCATTGCGTACAATTATTATAAATATTAATAAATGTTCTGCGACATTTCACACAGCACCATCTAGTCCCAAACTAAGCAGAGCTTGTACTATGGGTACCCAGGCTAAAAAGGTCCACTACACTAGCCTAGTGTATTTTTGCAGACTTCATACGCCATCGAGAATCTGTCAAGCATGCATTCTTCACGATGTTATTCTTCACCGTTTGAGAATGTGATAAATACGAAAAGTCAGTGGTGCGCAAGTTTATTATCATTGTATGTATTATTTTCTTACCTGCAATAGGTGCACCTAATAATGCGCCTGCACCTTGGAGGAGTAGGAACAACCCAAAGCAGTTTGTGAGCCTCTCCAGACCGAGATACTCGACGATCACGATAGAGCGCAGTGAAGCAAAACAAGCTGAAAAGAAAAACTCAAGATAAGCTACGAATACATAGGAATAAAGATGAGAGATTAAAAAAAATGCTGTTGTTAGTAAAAAGTAAGTTAGAAAATTTCTTTCATAATAGCTTCAATTCTTCCCTTGTATTGATAATATGTTGTAGTTGAGGAAACCAATGACAACTTTAACTGCATCTGCTGCTCTTTTGCTTTTGACTAAGCTGTCTAGATGAAATGTCAATAAGGTAGGTAAATTGATTCTGATAATGCCACAGACTTTACGCGTAATGGTACAGAAATTGACTTACCCACAGAAAGGCCAAATATCGCGCAGAAACAGTACTGGTAGTAGATGTTGTAGCTAAGGCCGCTAGCTATGCTTGCAATTCCGCCAGCCGTCAAAGCAATGTTGTTCAGCCACAACGCGGACACCTTCGGCATTGATGTTACCACTCCGCACATCACACGGCCAACTATGTTAGCCACTCCAATGGAGGACACTAACCACCCGATAGATTCCTCTTGCATACCGTTCTCAAGCCCTCTATTTTGCACAAACATGAATGGAACAAAGAATCCCAACATTGTGAAGAATCCGCTGAATGCCAGAATCACGAATGTAATAGATTTAAAGAGGCTCACGTCCAGCATGGTGGCCAACGCTGTTCGTATAGCCATAGGGCAAATACGGCATAACCCTTTATGTTTTTCTTCGGCTGCAGGAGTAGGTAAGTGGGTCACAGCCATATGGTATCCAATGGATGTTCGTGACCTGTATTGTGGCAGTCTCGCTAAGCTAGCACCGAAGAATATATCATCACGGTACAAAGGCCGGGTAGTTGTGTCGACTGACATCCGTTGTCGATTAGTGTAGTCAGTGGTCGACATAATTCTCAAAACAGATCCGATCAAGGGCTGAGATGCTTTATCTGCGCTAGGAGTCGTTCGACCGTCTTCTTGTTCGTCTCTTTCCGAAACTGTTGCGTACAATGGTTTGGCTCCGAGGTTGCTTTTGATTGTTCCTGCAGTGGCAGACGCACGTCGTTGGTCAAGAGCAACATTGCTTCCGCGGAAGATCTCTTCAGCCGTAGGATAGCGAGTGGTACTTGGGACACCCATCCACGTGTGGGGGGTCGTTTGTTTGCTACCAAACTTCATATCAGGCGGCATAGTTATGCCGTACTCCAATTTGCTCCGTTGTTTAATTATATCTTTGAGCTTCTCAACTGCTACCTGATGGCGTTCGTCGTCGGCCACAACTGGTTCCTCTACTACTACTACTGGTTTTATGGGTCGAAACAGGCTTCCAAGAATTATGCATGGCAGTATCATACCTGAAGACAAGAAGAAGTATTAGGTCAGGAAAATCCAAAAAAATCATAAAAATAATAGGATTTTTTTTTTAATCTCTCACCTGCTTGGCATAGTAAGGTCATTCTCCAACCATATTCATCTAATAGCATATTTGTCAAAGGCGACAATACGAAAGTGCCAACTCCAGAGCCACAAAGAGCCAGCCCGGTTGCGAGAGCTCGCCATTTCTCGAAATAGAACCCAACAGTTAAAACAGCTGGCATGTATATCATGCAGAAACCAGTACCTGAAAGAAATATGTAGGTATATAAGAAAAAAGTTATCATACAAAGCACAGCTTTAAAAATTTAGATATTCTTTATAATGATGAAGCTTTTTTTTAATCTTTGAAATCCTAGTGTCTCCACACTGAACCGTTATAAGGTGCGGTATAGATGAGTATGTATACATACATACATAAATACACTCACGCCTTTTTCCCATGGGGGTAGGCAGAAACTACAGAATGCCACGCGCTACGGTCCCTGCATACCACTTTTGCCTCGTATAAACATATATTATCTACTCATTTTTCATTAAGTACGGTCAAGCCACTCCGGTAAACTCCGTTTCACTATTCATTTATTTAATGCTCCATTCATACTATTTCTATTATTTTACTATTATTATTTATACTAAATTAAAAAAAAATCAAATATACATAGGTATAGCGTGGTTTTATCAGTGTGTATCAATTTGATCAACATACCTCCTATTACTCCATATGTCATGTAAAGATAGTTGACACTAGTGGCATAATATGAAACTGCAAAACCCGCGCTCGCGATCAAACTGCCAATTATTGTGACCACTCGGAATCCAAACCTGCAAACCAAATCCACAAACACAAATTATAATTATTACGACGACATATATATTAAATTTTATATAATGTTTAAAATATATATATTTATAAATAGCATAGTTGGTGGCCACACTGTCGCATTAGGTTTAAGTCCTGTAATGGTAGTGTTACAAAAAACACACTGAAGACTCATCTAAACAAAGAAATAAAGAAATTATAACAAAAGAAATAGAAACTTTGAAAAACGAAAAACAAATATTAAAAAACAAAAAAAAACAAATCAAAGCCAGAAAAGAAAATACTAAGTAAACTATATAGGACAATACATAAAAAAATAAAACAAAACATTTAAAAGAGAAGACTCGATATAATTAGCAAATTCATAGAAGAAACAGGCGGAATAAAAAGGGCTTATAAAAAGTTGGAGACTACCAAACATATTATGACACAACTTCAAAATGCCTCAGGAAACACCGTCACGCACAGAAAAGATCTAATAGCGATAGCCACACAGTTTTACAAGAAACTCTACACATGCGCAAACAACAACCATGAGAAACCACCATCTAAAAATTATAAAATAGACCAGGAACCGATACCACCATTTCTAGAAAGCGAGATAGAGATCTATAATAAAACTAAAAAGAGGAAAAAGCCCGGGACCTGACGGAGTGTCAAACGAAATGATAAAAGCTGCGAAAGAAAAACTTATAGAACCACTCACTAAACTCTTTAACCGTATCCTAACAATAAAAGAAATACCAGATGCATGGACATGCTCGGAAATAGTTCTACTATATAAAAAAGGTAACCCAAAACTGATATCCAATTACAGACCTATCAGCCTCATATCATGTCTCTATAAACTATTCGCATCGACCTTATTAAGACGTATAACTACGAGAATCGACGAGAACCAACCTGTAGAGCAAGCGGGATTCATGAAGAATTTCTCTACAAATGATCACATACACACACAAAAAATTATAATTGAACGCTACATGGAATATGACCTACCCTTATACGTAGCATTTATAGATTATTCGAAAGCTTTCGACTCAATTTCACATGACTCTATATGGCGGGCTTTGTATCAGCAAGGGCTAGACCATGACTACGTAGAAATTGTTAGAGCAATTTACTTGAAAAGCACAACAAGAGTACGTCTAGACTCAAGAGGTCCAACATTTCGTGTTGAGAGAGGGGTAAAGCAAGGAGACCCGCTTTCCCCAAAGCTTTTCATTGCAGTCTTAGAATGCATATTCCGAAACCTTGATTGGAGAGACATAGGAATAAATGTCAATGGTAAATATCTCTCACACCTCAGATTTGCGGATGACATAGTACTGCTGTCTGAAAACCCGCACACATTGAACCATATGATAGAGTCACTGAACCGCCATAGTGAGACCGTCGGACTACAAATTAACTGGGACAAAACAAAAATTATGACGAATCGTGACGAAATACCTATATCCATACGATCGAAACCCATAGAATACGTTGCAGACTACATATACCTTGGACATTTAATTGCAATGAAGTCACGTACAGAAAAAGAGGTAGATAGTAGAGTGAAGAATACGTGGAACAAGTACTGGGCTATGAAGGAAATTTACAAAAGCCCCATACCCACAAGACTGAAAACTAAAGCGATGAACATTTGCCTAACATCGGTTCTTACCTACGCATGCCAAACGTGGTCTCTCGAAAAATCAGTTTTAAATAAAATAAGAATCTGCCAGCGAGGAATAGAGCGGAGCTACATGAACATCAAATTGAAAGATAGAGTCATAAGTTCACTTATAAGGAAAAGAACAAAGGCGAGGGATGCGGTCAAACAGATTCTAACTGAGTGTTAGAATCTGGATAAGATGGATAAAATGGAAATGGTCAGGTCATATTCAGAGAGTCACAGATGAAAGATGGTCACAAATAACAACAAACTGGTACCCAAGATACAAAAAAAGAAGGAAGGGTAGACCTCTTAAAAGATGGAGTGACGACATCGTACAAATAGCGGGAAACTTATGGCCTAGACAGGCAAAGGAAAGAAACTTCTGGCATGGTTTGGAAGGAGGCTTTCACCGCAATAGGCGGCCCTTACACATAACATTACTAACGTAATTTAAGTACAATACTAACATAACTAACAAATACATAAGAACACAACCCAAAAACACATGTAAGGGATATAAAAATAAAGCTAATAATAATAATAATAATGGTAGTGTTAAGGTTCAATAAATAAATAAACAACACTTTCATTTATTTTAAGTAACACGCTATTCTACATATTTACAAGCCCTAATATATATAATCCACCTAGTACCGTATACATGCCGATTTTTTTACTCCCACGATTGTTAATCTACAAACCTAATACTCAATATGCAAATGAGAATAGCGTAGATACGCCAAAAAGTTCCATCTACAATTCTATATGGTTTGGAACAGTTTTTTCATATCTGAATTGAAATTTATATTGAAAAATATGTGATGTGAAAGGGTATATAATTTGTAAAATTCCATCAATTTGAAATCGAATCGTTTCGAATCCTTTACAGCATGGATGTATGATTTTAAATGTTGGGATTACTCCAATGTCATATTTTGCGATAAAATCCGTGAAAAGTAGTTTCGCAATCAATTTATATATAGTTTTCAATTGAATATCGACGACCCAATTAGTCCAGCGGTAGTTGACACTGCCTTCTGTGCTATGGGTCCCGGGTTCGAATCCCGGTAGGGACAAATGTTTGTGTGATGAGCATTAACATTTGTTTCCGAGTCATGGATGTATCTATGTATAATATGTATGTACAAAAAAAAATGTAGTATATCAACCAACTAGTATCCGTAACACAAGCTCGGAACTAGATGGCGCTGTGTCATGAATATTTATTTATTTATTTAATATGGGGTGTAGGGTGTGGCGAACCAGCCTGTAGATTACTCGGTACATAACAATTTGTGATTGATAGTGACAAGCCTACATGCCGAATATTAATGTACATTTATAATCTACCACTCTAAAAGGAACGAAACAAGGTCGTGTTTGAATTTTTGTAATTGTAATCTCACTTGTTTGCTAAAGCCGAGATGAAGGGCCCGCAGAGAAGATAGAAGCCACACAGCAGCGAATTGATCAATGCTGCTTCGCTTTCACTGGCCTGAAAATAAATTATTTATAATTATAATACAGTTTTCCCATCCAGATCTACCTCACTCAAATTAGAGGGAGACTCCTACCATGGTGTGATGCTACAATTTGCAGATAGGAATAAGCACAGCCCACAGCAATGTATTCGAAATGTGCATTACTTTTAGGCTGACTAAGATTGTCCATCAATTTTATGGTAAATAAAATATTGTGTCAACGCCGTTACGACAGCGCCGAGGGTGTTCGAGGGGAGTGCAAGAAGCGCGGGGGTCCTTCCCTTTCCAACGGCCGTAAGCTACCACCGCGCCCCAAAGGACACTCGCCGATAGCTCGCGAACCGATCGCCACCAAACCAAATTGTACCCATATTTATATTTTTAATACACAATTTATCTATCGAGTGAGTCGCCTATTTTATTTGTGTTCCCATCGTGAACAAAGTGGCGACCGTGTAAAAATTAAAATTAAGCCCTTAAAACGGACGAATTCCGATACCGCCGCGTAGCTCGGTCCAAAGGTCGTCGTAGCGTATCGTACACGCATTTGAATTTTGCAACGTATCTACTACGGACTACGAGAACCAGAAAGATAATAAATCGGCTACGAGCATCCCGATTACACCAAAGAAGCGGTCCAGAATTCTTCCCGAGTGGTGGAGACACTACTGTTGCAGCCATCGCGAACCGGCCAAGCTGAGGTCCAGCGGAATCCACGCGCCACAGCAGCAGTTTTGCCAGCCAACAGTGAGCCCGTTCCTTTATTTACCCCTTCGTGTCCTACTATTCCAAGGTTTTATTTGTGTGAACAGGGAAACAAGAAATCTAATTCAATTTTGTTGCCTTACCCTACCTACCTATTTAGGGTAACATCTTGTTAATTTCTTGTCTATCCTATCCCCTTTCGCATATAAAACTGATAATTTAAGCTATTTCGCCTTTTCATCTATTTCGTGCTACTTAATCTTATCATTTGCATTTATTGCGCCTATTTTACGACTTGAAAGTCTTAACTAGCATTTAATTATTTAGTACCCACTATTTAATGGCTGAACCTATTTCTTAAAACGTAAGCATTCGTTAAAATAAACATTCTTCTACAGTTAAAGAAAAAATATGTACATACCTACGCAATAATATAAGCTTGACTTTCAATTAAAGCACAGTCACTTCTTGCTATCCACTATTTAGCTATTGCACACAAAAATTTGTTATCACTGAATAACTAATGCATAACTCGCTAAACACCACATCGCGTTAATTAGCTATTATTTTGCATTAGTTAACTAAATTTATCATCGTCCTTGCTTTCCGTTATTATTCATACGTAGATAACTACAAGACATTCCAACAATCTATTCCAGCTACCGCACGGCGGTCGCTTAAGACTATCATCGCATCCCGTGTCGCTGCCAGCACTGTTGGCTCACGTCGCGGTGCAGGGCCGCGGCGACGGACGGCGAGCATCCCGCCGCACATCAGCTGACTTGAACCGGTTCTCATCACAGCGGCTACGAAGTGAGGAGCGTATCGTATGCAATTATTATTTATTTAGTTAGCACAATACATTGCTGATTGTTTTGATAGTTTGCGCGTCAACTTAGCGAGTATGGAGACTACGTATAAAACACTTAATTTAAAACGCGCGTCAATTAAAGGCCGTGTTACTAAATTTAATAACCAATTAGAGGAATTTAAAGTAAAAAAACTAACTCCTACGGAAGTTGACGTACTATCACAACGATTGGTTAAAATTGAAGCTTTGTTTGGCGAGTTCGATAGCGTGCAGAATCAGATTGAAGCATTGGATGCAGATGACTTAAGCTTAGAGTTAGATACCAGGGAAGTTATCGAACAGGCTTTCCACAATTCAATCGCAAAGGCTCGGGAAGTTATTTCCGCAAACACTACGACTAAAAAATCGTCGCTTGAGCGCAGCAGTATTTTCACAGCTGATGAAGATGATCACGAAGTCATTGGCTTTCGTTTACCAGTTATTAAAATAAATAAGTTTGATGGCACATTCAACAAATGGTTGGAATTTCGTGACACTTTCAGTTCTCTCATACACAATAATACAAAAATAAAAAACATACACAAATTCCATTATTTAAATTCGTATTTAGAGGGTGAAGCCGCTCGTGTGATTTGTAATTTGGAAGTTTGCGATAATAACTATTCCGAGGCATGGTGTCTTCTTTGCGAGCGTTATAATAATGTTCGTCAATTAATTAATAACCATTTGAAGTCACTGTTTAATATTGAGCCGTTGCGTGAGTCGGACAAGTCGTTAAGATTTCTTGTAGACCACGTCACAAAAAACCTACGTGCTTTACACACGTTAAAGCAGCCAACTGATCATTGGGATACCCTGATCATATACATGGTCTCAGCGAAATTAGATAGCAATACGCGCGTGAAATGGGAGGAGTATATCCAGGCTAATGTTAGTGCTTCGGATATGCCTAGCTTAGACGATTTTATGACTTTTGTAAAAGGCCGCGCTGAAGTTCTGGAGTCTTTTTACCGCAGTAAACAAGACAAATGTCCAAAGTCGAATCCCATTTACAATCAAGGCACTAAACAAAATCCTAGTTCTCACACGAAGGCATTCGTTAGCTCTGAGCAGGGTGACTCATTATCAACCACGTCTTACAGGTGTGTCTTTTGTAAGCAGGGTCATCGGAATTATGAGTGCTCGCTATTTCAATCGAAATCTATTGAAGATAGACTTTCATTAGTGTCTGATCTAAAATTATGTACTAACTGTTTGCGTAAAGGTCATAATACGCGTGCATGCAAGCTTCCAGGTACGTGCAAAATATGCAAAAAGCGTCATAATACCTTTTTACACAAACCTACAGATTCTAATACCAACGTTTCAGTCACTAATGTTGCAATTTCTCAGCCAGTTTCGATGTCAGCTGTTACTGCTTCTGAGACACTGTTGTGCACAGCTTTAGTTGATATTTTGAATCCCAATACAAATGCTTGCATTACTACTAAGGCTCTTTTAGACAACGGTAGTCAGTCCAGCTTCATTACGGAGGCTCTTAAACAAAAATTAAAATTAACTTCTTCCACGTCTGATGTCAAGAATGTTGTCGGCATATGCAACACTATTGTCAAGCTTAATGCTGAACGTTGCAATGTTCGAATCAAATCTAAGGTAGGTTCTTTCAGCGTGATGACTTCATGTTTAGTCATACCCCAAATATCAGGTAAGATACCCAAGTCTTTTGTGAACATTACACATCTTAACTTGAAGTCTTTTGTACTCGCAGACCCCAGCTTTTATGAGCCATCTGACATAGAACTGCTCATCGGTGCTGACCTATTCTGGTCTATCATTGGAACCAAGCAGCACTCGTTAGGCAGAGGAAATCCTATGCTACACGATTCCAAATTAGGATGGCTCATCGCAGGTCCCATGCACTATATACAAAATGACAATTTTAATTTAAACTCTCAAATTAAATGTAATTTGGTGAGCATTGAAGACACTAATAATTTAACTGAGCTTCACAATGATTTGAAGAGATTTTGGGAGCTTGAAAGCTTGCCACAAAAACCCCTTCGTACAAAACAAGAAAAGGCTTGCGAACAACATTTTTTGCAGCACACAACACGTACTGAAGCAGGTCGTTTTTGTGTCAAGCTGCCACTAATTGACGAACCAGACTGTCTAGGCAATTCCTATTTTATGGCCAGGCGGCGATTTATAAACCTGGAACGTCGCTTTCGCAAGCAACCGGAGCTTAAGTCCGCCTATGTAGACTTCATCGAGGAGTATCGCAAACTAGGACATCTAGCAACATCTGAGGTAGACCGACCTGAGCTCGCCTATTTTGTTCCGCATCATCCTGTCATTCGCGAAAACAGCGAGTCAACACGTCTTCGCGTAGTTTTTGACGCATCAGCACGCACCTCATCTGGTTTGTCTATAAACGACATTCAAATGATAGGCCCTACAGTTCAAGACTCTCTATTCAATATCCTTATCCGGTTCCGGCAATATCGTTATGTATTGTCGGCGGATATTGAGAAAATGTACCGGCAGGTTTTAATAGATGAGTCTGACCGAAACCTACAGCTGATTTTATGGCGTGATGCGGAAGACAAACCATTACAAACACTCAGGCTTAATACGGTAACCTACGGATTTGCTAGCGCTAGCTTCCTTGCCACCAGGTGTCTCTGGCAAGTAGGTGAGGAAAATGACGATGACGTGATAAAAACGGTCATACAGGGAGACATATATGTTGATGACTTGCTTACTTCTAGTGACGATGAAAATCAATTACGTTTTATACAGAAATCAACACATGTATCTCTTTCTAAGGCTGGTTTTAATCTACGTAAGTACCGATCCAACTTACCTTCTTTACTGCCCTCAGACGCTGTCCAGTCATCCGGCAACTTAACGTTGAGTCAATCAACCAATACGCTAGGCCTAGACTGGATTCCTTCTTCTGACAGTATTTCTTTTCCTATTTCAGTGGATCAGTGTGAAGTCGTCACTAAACGAACTATACTTTCTTCTACTTTCAAGATCTTCGATCCCTTGGGTCTCCTATCCTTGTCCACTATCGTTTCCAAAATTTTAATTCAGACCTTATGGTCCCTCAAACTGGACTGGGATGACCCTGCTCCAAAGGAAATTGTTGACGTTTGGAAACCTTTTGTTGAAGGACTTAAATCCCTTTCTTCACTACATACACCTAGATGGGTATCAATAACACACCCAACTTTTATAGAAATCCATTGTTTTTGCGATGCTTCGCAACGCGCCTATGGTGCATGCATGTATCTTCGCTCTATAAATAAAGAAGGACAAGTACATGTGCAACTTTTATGTGCTAAGTCTCGCGTTGCCCCAGCTTCCAGCCCTATC
This sequence comes from Craniophora ligustri, assembly GCA_905163465.1. NCBI lineage: Eukaryota > Metazoa > Arthropoda > Insecta > Lepidoptera > Noctuidae > Craniophora > Craniophora ligustri. Next base: position 4,793,179 of record LR990963.1, read on the forward strand.
ACAATACCTCGTCTCGAGCTCTCAGGTGCCCTTCTTGCAGCTGAAATGAGCTCATCTGTGACTCAAGCTTTGCGACGCGACATATCACGTCACGTCTTTTGGACTGATTCAAGCGTAGTACTCAGTTGGTTGCGAAATGGTTCGTCTAATTTGAAGGTGTTCGTTGCCAACAGAGTGGCCGCCATCAGAGAGTTGACTGACACTAACTCATGGCACCACGTTCCTACAGAACACAACCCAGCTGACCTACTGTCCCGTGGCGTGAAACCACAACAAGTCGCTTCGTGCGATTTATGGTGGCATGGACCTAGGTTTCTGCGGTTGCCCGAGCCCGAATGGCCTACTATGCAGTCACAGACTTTTATTGAGACGAAGAACTTGCCAGAAACTAAAGCACATTCTATTACTGTTGCTAACATTAATCAATCAACTATAAATTTTAATAATTATTCTAAATTAAAACGATTACAACATATTTTAGCCTATGTACACAGATTTATAAATAATTGTAAAAAATCTAAAATTAAAACCACAGGTTCCTTAACTATTGCCGAGCTACATAAGGCTCTTAATTCATTAATTTATATTTCCCAACTAGAGTCATTCCCCAAAGAATATGGTATATTATTAAAAGGAAATTCCCTAAGCCCTAAGTCGTACATTTCTGCACTTAATCCCTTTTTACACGACGGAATTATAAGAGTAGGTGGTCGAATTCAAGCATCTGAATATAGTTTCGACATGAAACATCCCATGTTGTTAAGCCCTAAACACCATTTGACCAAACTTTTATTCCAGCAGGAACACCTACGGCTTCTACACCTGGGTCCCCAAGCCTTACTAGCCTCCATTAGAACGCGTTTCTGGCCTATTGGTGGAAGAAACCTAGCCAGGCGTACCGTGCACAATTGCACCGTATGTAGGCGTTTCAAGGGCCAGTCCATGAAAAATAGAATGGGCAACCTACCTGCTCAGAGACTAATGCCCGACTTTCCTTTTATTACAGTAGGGACTGATTTCGCTGGACCATTTATGATCACGGATCGCAAGGGTCGTGGTTGTAAAATCACAAAATGCTATCTATGTATTTTTATATGTTTTAGATATAAGTGCATCCATTTAGAGGCAGTCAGTGAGCTGTCAAAGGACGCTTTTATTTTATCTCTAAAACGTTTTGTGTCGCGGAGAGGACTACCAAAGCAGATATTCTGCGACAATGGTGGAAACTTTGTTGCTGCTTCAAAGGAGCTTAAAGAATTTTTGGTGGCTAATACCAACCCTATCGCTGATTTTGCCGCTAGCGAAGGCGTCGAATTTTGTTTTTCGCCTGCATACGCTCCTCACTTCAATGGCTTGATGGAGGCCGGTGTAAAGTCAGCCAAATTCCACCTTGCTAGAATATTAGGGACTACGCACTTAACCTATGAGGAATTGTCTTCGCTGTTCGCACAAATAGAATGCATCCTCAATAGCCGCCCTCTATGTCCATTAAGTTCCTCTCCCACAGACTATTATCCCTTGACCCCGGGCCACTTTTTGATTGGTAGACCACTAAGCTCGCTGCCGTCTCCGTGTTTGCAACTCGCTAATACCAATCGTCTCGACAGATTCCAGCGCATCGAGCAGTACAAGCAACACTTTTGGCAGCGCTGGAGCCACGAGTACATCGCGGAGCTGCAGTTAAGGACCAAGTGGCGCACGAGGTCAAAGGAGAGTCTACGAGTTGACGACCTAGTCCTCTTGAAAGAGGAAAACGCTCCACCACTCTGTTGGCGTCTTGGGCGAGTACGAAGACTGTTCACGGGAACTGACGGATTAACGCGCGTCGTAGATATAGATACTGCAAGAGGGGTTGTACGACGCGCCCTCAATAGAATCGTCCTACTGCCGAAGCCCGACGAGTTGGAGGATCTCGAAAGCTGTTAAGCTTTCCAGCGCCGGGAGTATGTCAACGCCGTTACGACAGCGCCGAGGGTGTTCGAGGGGAGTGCAAGAAGCGCGGGGGTCCTTCCCTTTCCAACGGCCGTAAGCTACCACCGCGCCCCAAAGGACACTCGCCGATAGCTCGCGAACCGATCGCCACCAAACCAAATTGTACCCATATTTATATTTTTAATACACAATTTATCTATCGAGTGAGTCGCCTATTTTATTTGTGTTCCCATCGTGAACATATTGTGTTACACGATGTTATGGTTAGTCTTAAAATATTTTGTTATATTGGTATATGTAGGTACGTATTTTTAAGTAAATGTAAATGTGATGTCCGATAAGTAAACAAAAATACATGTTATATAATTTCTCCAAAAGAAAGGAAAAAAAAGGAATAACTTACTAACGAAACCTATTTTACAATGTTAATATTATACGAAGTTGCGGGAACAGTAGTACAGTAGAACAATGGTAGTATTAATATAAAGGATAAATCTTTGACATATATTTAATTATAGTAGTTATGCTATTACTGGGCACATAAGAAAACTAAGTTGCGTTAAATATTTGTATAGTAGGTATTATTTTAGGGTAGCTCTCAGATGCATGCTTGCGAAATCTGACACTCATTTTTGCATACATTTAGCATTGTAATTATTCAGATAGGTACCGCTAAATGCAAATACTTTACAAACAAGGCACATTGCAGGAAGTCGCTGGAAAAGATGTCGAATAGACTATGAATAATTCTGCGAATTCCCACGTTACGTCTGCATCAAGGCGGTATTTTATTTGATGATGGTAAAAAAGTCAGATATGTTGTTGGCACCTATCTATTTAACATTGAGGTTGAGCAGTAGGTAAACGAGCTTCATGAACGTTCACTACGGTTTAAAACTTTAAAAATAAGTGTAAAAATAAGTTTTATTTTTATAATATTAACTGTAAAAATAAGTTTTCAATGTAACTCTTATTGCTTTCAAATTGATACAGTCGAATGATCAAGTGCGATGTGGAAGTAAATCAGATACTTCCCGTGGTCATGTTATCGTTGTCAATGCCCTCGCGTGGCCCACTGGCCTTGTTGTCGTGACAGACAGGTGTCACTTGAACGTTCTATGCAGTTTTAGTTTTAATTAAAATGACATTTGGATGGACAGCAATTAGGCCAGTTGTTGGACACCGTCGATGTTGAAGCACGTGACTTGAAATGCTACCGTTGAACAGTAAAAGCACACTTCACGATTAAAAACCAGTTTTGAATTAGTCGTTTCTGAATGTCATGATTGCCATCAAAAAGTCATTAATATTCCGGATTTTTACGTCGTAGACACGGTGCAAAAAAACTAATTGAGTTAATAATTTGAAAAAGACATTTCGGGTTATGTTCTAGGTACCTAATTTGTTTTTTAAATTACCTATCTAATATTACTTTTAATTATTCGTTTTTCTCTATTTCGGATTAAGATATAGATTAATTATAGAAAAAGGTTAATTTTGTATAATTTAATTTATATTGAGTGGTATATAATATAATACTTAATAATACATATGAGTTAAAATTTGTAGGACTTTCACAAAAAATAATATCTCATAATCTGTTCTTTGGTTATTTTAAGTCATGAAATCTAACTGTATTCTGAGCAAATATCTATAAGACTCGTGTTAGCAAGTCGGTACATATTGACGTAGCTTGTTGCAGTGTCTAGGCACGTTCATTTAGCTAACTGAAATCTATGTGTGGTCCTATTTACTTAAGCATGATGCATAGGCCGTGTATCTCAGGCGTGCGATGTTGGATGTTGGTATAACGGTACGGCCTTATGTAATAGATATTGAATTTCAATGAGGCCCTTAGTACTTAGGGCATTGTACGTGACTTTTAAGTAGGCTTAGGTTCTAGATTACCTCAAGCGTATCAAATTGCTTTCGGCGATAAGATGTGCGGCTATTGTAGGTTATACTTTTGTAGAGCTTGATAAAGTTAGGTATAGGTACCTATTATGTAAAATAGTAGCAGATTTTCATAATACCAACAATTAATTTATTTGAAACTGATATTAGATCAAATGTAGGTACCTAGCTATTCTCAAACATGATTTAATTAATACGTTTTACAGACGGATACCGAGAAGTAATTAATTTTACTTGTGTTTTTGTCGGTCGAAAATTGGTGTATAATTAAATTCTTAAAATTTTTAATTCATTTTGCTTGAAAGACTTGTTAGAAAGACGCTGCAATTTGTTTCAACACAGCTAATTTTAATAGGTATACAGTAGCTTAGCTTCAAAACATCAAGTACAATGATTAGAAAAAAATAATCTTATATTCTGAGTCCACTACTCCACCCCTGACCATAGAAGCTTTAAAGGATCCGAAACGTCGAGATTAAATAATATAAAATAAAAAACTGCGGGAAAATTCTTAAAGAAGTAGTTAAGTTATTAGTGAAATTAAAGTCCCTAACGTGTTTTGATTTAATTACTATTAACGTAAACGTTAACTAACAATCTACATTGAACACTTTCAATATTACTGTTCTAAGTAGCTGATGAAGACTGCCAGTTAATTATTACAATGTCGCATAACAGGGTCAAGAAAATCTCTACTAATTGCTTTGTACATACCTACTTATTAAGTTCAATTCATTCACGGGAAAGCAGCCAATTATATTGCGATGATCAAAGCCACTGATTATGAACTACCTAATTTAAATTTTATCGTAGAAAATAAGTTTGTTAGGATTAAAACAGATTAAATATATCTGACAAATATTACGTAGCTAGATATTTATAGTAGGTGAAGTGACATATTTGCAACCGATTTACTTCAATGGCCTTGCCGTTGTAGATAGTAGAGTGTGGTTCTTAAGCCGAACAGTAACATATAACATATTTTTTTATTAAAATCTATAGTAGCATGGATTTCGACCCCATTATTGTCAAAGGGCCTACCCTCTATTACCTACACGTACCTACTGCACATATTATTGCCCAACGTTTAGCGAATACGGTATGATGATCTGTTACTATTACTGAAAAGCAAAATGTGGGTAGTTAAGTATATCATTTAAGCCCTTGTCCCCAGTTTAACTTTTTGTAATTGCCCAAGGTGAAAACTGCCAAGACATGAATCCATATTTAGTAAAATTATATAGTTTCTAGCAATCAAAGCTGATGCGAACCACTATGAAATCTTAACTTAATCATGTTAAGGTTTCTCTTAGCTATTTTAAGCCTAAGTAAGTGCATTACTCTACTCGTAATAAATAGTCCAGTTCATCTAAATTAATTCCGAATCTACTTTATACGCAACTAGAACTTAACATACAATACAATCTACATCACAATCGTGGTGTAGTATTTCTTATTCATTCAACAAACCAACATTACAATTTGAATCGAAATATAGCCAATTTACAGCTACTTTATAAAACGAAAAATAAGATGGTAATAATAAGGACATATTGACAATACTGTGCCTTAAGTAGACTAAGCTATAACATGTCATTATGGAATTTTACTAACGAAAGTTGCGCTTGCGACGCCCAAGTGCGCATGCACTTAACGCACTGAATATGTGCTTACAACTCCGTGGAGGCGTTTACGTGCTATGTTATTATGAATTCTACGCAATAACGATACTTCCAATTACAATACGCACAATTGTAGTCTTTACAATCTTAGAAATAGAGGTGTTGATGCTTACTTTATAAACAACCAATTCAATAAATGTTTTTGTTGTTGTAACTGTAAATGGGTTGACGCCAGCTTGCATACTTGACCCTGCTATTATCAATGTAATTTGTATATCTATGTGATCAGGAAATATACAATCAACTTGTTTTTAAGTTAAGCGTAGCTTGCTAAATAATACATTATTAATATCAAAATGTATTTATAATATTCTTTATCATGATATCTGGAAGGGTTTTCAAAAAGGAGTAGGTCATTTGGTTTACCCATTTACGTTACTTTCTAGGCTTAGAAAATTCCAGATACCTAGTTCGGTTTTATTTACAACTACTATACTATTCTACATTAATTCATATGTCAAAAGCTATGAAATAAAGTGTAACAATGTACTATGAAAAAACAAGTTTGTTTTTCTGATAGTTTTGTTGGCAGATGCCCAACGATTGCGCTCACACGTGGGCAAATCTATTTATTTTCATAGACGTTGCGTTATCACACGAAACCGTCTGCCAATTGCATAACATAGACAGCTATTTTCATTTTACGTAAAAATATATAGACAAAACAAAAACACCTGGGACAAAATAGTTTTGATATACATAACAGTGTTTTTATTTGTAGAATGTGCTATGGAAAATCCCAACACAATTACATATTTATATTTATGATTGGTGCCTAATTTGGTAATTAATATAATGCATTCGATTGGATTGGATCGAAACGAAATGTATTAAATATGCAACCTGTTCAACTAAATGGCTCTCGAGGCCGAGATCGTTCATTGCCCCCACACTGTTATGTGGGAACTTTGTGTACTTTAGCATTGCAAGGGTTACTGCACTTGCAATAATGGATAATATTTAATGGGATTGTTCTATATGACCTGCGTAACATTAACAATGTTGTATGCAGTAGGACTGCAAACACGATAAGCTTTGTGGAACAATGTTCTTTTCCCTTAGGGCTTGTATTATCATAATTGGACCAAACAATTTAAATCATATATGAAGAGGTAGGTGACATTGGATTCGAAATCGAACTCTATCCGTGTTCATAACACCAGATAAATTTGTTCGTAGCTAATGGTTTTAAATGTTTCGTTATAGTGATTACTATCTTGCGAGGCGTTTTTTGAAACTTGAAATAACATGTCATTGCATTATAATAAAATCTATAAGATATGGAGTTGATTTACACGGAAATCCGGTATAAACTATTAAAGAAATCCTTCATTGTTTAAGGCACAACCCTACGTAGGATCGGCCATGGACTCGTGGTAAATTCCACTACTGGCGTCGATTTGACATCGAACTGGTGTAAATTGTGTAATTGCCTTCAGTTCGAGCGCGGGATTCTGTGACGTTAGCGACCCGATAACATGATTTATTATATATTATGATGTTGACTTCCAGCGTTAATATAGAATGTGGCCTCATTGGTTAAGTGGTCGCAAGTATAGGTAACTTAGTTATTAAACCTTCCAGTAATAAACAGTATTGAATTGTCCTTTCGACATACGTTTTAAGGGAGTTAATTAAATAAAACTTCATAAATAAATTACATTTTAATTTAAATTGAGCAGTGGTAGCCCAGCGGTGTGACTAGTGGACTGAGATGTCAGAAGTCTCGATTTTAAACCCAAGGCACGCACCACTGACTTTTCGGAAGTTATGTGCGTATTTATAACATGCTCAAACGATGAAATAAAGCATCGTGAGGAAACCTGCATGCTTGAAAGATTATCTGGATGGCTCGTAGTAGACTGTAGCCTAATCCCTCTCAAATGAGAGTTAAAAGTACAAAAATAAAGTTTGAGTTTGAGTTTGAGACCCATGCCCAGCAGTGGGCTAATAATGGGTTGATGATGATAAAATAAATTATATATGACCAATTATAATGATTGTAGAAGTTCATGGTAAATAATTTGAGTATACCGAATTAGAATTAGATGAAGTACCTATACACATTTTTTAGAGAAGTAAAAACAATGTAATAGGTAGGTAGGTATATTACATTAATAACTGGAACAAGGTGAACACCTATTATTTAATGTTTTGATTTCTATGAAGATGTTTAGTCCTGTTAAGCATCAATAATCTAGTAGGTACTTAAGTTTATAGTAATGTATTTAACTAAATAAGTATTATAATAAATCTTGCCAAGCCATACCAAAATAAGCTTGATTCATAATCCTAATACCCGACTAAATTAAAACACGTAAGTTCAAACGCCTATAAAACTACTACCAACGATTGCTTGATGATTGAATGACTGACCGAATGAATGAAGCGTTGTAATGTAAACACCGTGCTCGAAACCTTGGCCTTAACATTATGATAATTTTATTGTCCAACACAGCATTAAATACAGGCTATCGAGGTTTGCGGCTTTGTAAGCGCTTGAATAATATAATATCTTATAGTCTAATTACATAAAGCACCAGTAGGTATAAACTAAGTGGCCCAGTTCAGTCCTTAAATTAGAACATCATACGGATAAAAGAAAAGCTCAATTAAACATTAACATAATAGACTATCTTTAAAACCGCAATGACATAACAAGAAAATAAAATTGTTGGTATACAAGGAAAGACTTCTTAATGCGTAGAAGTTGTTTTGTTATTGATTAATTTTGGCGTCTAACTGGAGAGATATCTCCCCTCTACTCTATCCCCATTAAAAAAATGACAGGGAATGGACCAACAGTAAGCACAAATCGCGAAGACGATTGCTGTTGCTGTAGTTTTGTTTAGTTTCAAATAAGTGAAACCTAAAAATCTTTTTCTTGTGTATTAACTGAATTTTTGAGCAAGAATTTAAATGTTTATCTTATTTTTAATGATGAAAGACATCATTAAAAATAATGAAACATGATACATTCAATATTGGCGCCAATTTGTCGCATCGGTGCCTAATCAATAACATATCGGAACGTTTTTTTATCTACGCTTACATTAGCAGGCACGCGGCTGAACTGCTGTTAGTACAGCAGTTGCAGCAATGTCTTTCATCATTAAAAATAATGAGAAAGAGTATAAAGGTAAGGTAGTAAATTCTAACATAAAAATATAATTTGTGTTATAAAGACACAGATTTATTTATATTAATCCTTCGGTTGTCTTATATTTTATGAATATAAAATGTAATTTCTGATACTTCGTCGATATAAGAAGTTTTGTCTTCTTGTCTACGTTGACCATGTCACGCGTGCTGGTCGTAATTTCAACTGGATTCGTTAAGATAAGCTTAATAAAAATGTAGCACAATGCCCCGACATAACATCGATTTGTGACAGCCAAAATGTTATTCGATTTCACACTCACTTGATAATCAGTATTCGTTTTTTTAACGGCCCACTTCAACTGGCAACCTTGACGATTTTTGTACACATTAGTCATACCCAAATTTTTTATTATATTTATTAAATGCACACCACATTGATGCTTATAATAAGAACGCTACTCAAATGGTCTATCAGTATGTAGATGATTTTAAAGCATTTTGTTGGGTTATCAAGCAATAAATTAATCGAGTTTGCTGCATCGTAACTATGTCGCATGGGCAAGACAATTACTGAAGAGAATATTACAACAACAATGCGTGAGAGTGCATGAGTAACTTCAACAGGATGCGACGCTCAGATGCCTGCACATAACAGCAGACATATGGTAATACCAACACAGTTAAAATGGAGTAGCCACTATAAAACAATCCATTATTATTTGCGAGAGTGGAGATGTCGTTTATAATTCTATGGTGCTGTTATTTCTGGTCGCATTATAAAGTTATAAAACGGAGGCACGGCAATGACGCAAGTCTGTGTAACGTCGCTCATATGAGGGTGTGGTTGGAGTCGGAACCGAAAATAGAAAGAAGCGCACGAGCGCACCGACAAAGACTTGCACCTACATACATATATTTTACACGCTTTTCTTTGAATCATCCGCATATTCTAGTTTACTTTCGTTGTTTATCCATGCTATGACTTTATAAATGCAAAAATATGTCTCAGTCGGTTTGTCTATCTATTACTTTTTCACGCTCTAACCGTTGAATTGAAACGATTTAAATGAAATTTGGTCGGGAAATTACACAGGATAGTTTTTATTTCGTCGAGGAAGTTTGTGTCTAGTCTCTTTTGTAATTTCTTAAATGAGGACTTGTTTTTTATACCTTTTTGGACTTGAATCACTTAACTTTTCATTAAAAAATAAATAAGTAGATCGGATAAAAAATAGGTTACCCAAATTATTGATTCGCAGACTAAAGCTAGTTAAAAAGAAAAACAAATCGTAAAATTATTTAGGGTACCTATATAATAAAATAGAATTTATAATTTTATAATTATAAACATGAACTTACATTGAATTCATCCCTGATAGAAGCCATCAACGCTCCTCCAGACAACAGAATACCGTCCACCAAGAAGTTGCACAAAAAGGAGGCTAAGACCACGACCCAGCCCCAACCGCCATCTGGAGGTACGACCTGAAAATAAATTAAACGTTGAATTTCGAAAACGAAAACAATAATATTCACTACTAAGGATACGCAACACACAAGGCCACAATAAGATTGCATTGTGTCCGTTGTTTACATCCAGAATACAGCGCCATCTAGTTTGGAGCTAAGCAACAAAGCTTATGTTACGGATACTAGATGGTTAATACGCATATACATATACTTCGCTTTTTTTGTTGGTAAATCCATACATGTATAAATAGAAATTTCAATGACTCAAGTACAAATGCCCATGCTCATCATACAAACATTTGCCCCAACCGGGATTCGAACCCGCTGCGCTGATCGGGTCGTCAGAATTATCATGCATACTTATATCATCCTACTTCCAAGCATAAAGAAAGTATAGAGTTTAGTTTTAATTTATATAGTAGTTAAATGGCAATGTGGCATTGATTTAATAAAAAACTTTTATTAAATTAATGCAATGTGGTCGATAATGTAGCATGCCTACCTATCTCCTACCTACCTGCCTCTTAATCTAGGTAGAGAACATTCACTTCTACTTCTACCTTTTAAGCTAATTAGGCTCGACTTGAAAAAATCCCTTGATTTATTTCTGAAAAATATTTGTTGAAACATAGCTCTCATGTGTCTACTTTATCTTATTTCTTGCTAAGATTTGATTCATTCGTGGAAAATATTAGAAGTAAAACTTTTTTATTTTAATGAAAGGTACTTCATGCAATCTCCTTCAATGCGACTCTATTTCGCATCACTTCTCTCACGGTTGCATTTTCAGGAACAAATATTATCTTGTATTTATAATTTTATTGATCTTTTTTGACCATTACCGGTCACACATAATGTCAGACGTTGTTTGACGTTTGACCATAAACTATATAATGTTCAACGAGATTAATTCAATTCAATTCAATTCAAATTTATTGCATTCCATAATGTTATAAATACAGGTGTTAAGGCTTAGTTATTATTCATTATACATAGTTTAGCAACGTTAATATACCGAATAGCGCTCACAATAAGCCGCTTGTGTCACAGTCCCAAGGATCCTGCAGTTCATTATGGAGAGAATAGACGAAGACAGTTCTTTGCATTGGAGAAAACTACATCGCCTTGCTTTCTTGAGCCTTATTATATATATTGCACCTTTTTGTAATATCATGTCATCATGATCAATCCATTCACTGTCCCACTATTGGGCACGGGTCTTCTCCAACTTTTAAGAGGGACTATTAGGCTTAGGCTAAATTTCACCACGCTAGGCTGGTGCAGATTGGCAGACCGATCTGCACCAGGCTAGCATCAAACGTCATCAAGAGAATCTCTCGGGTATGCAGGTTTCCGCACGATGTTTTTCTTCACCGTTTAAGCATGTGATTAATATGCACGTCATTTCAAAAAGTGATAGTGGCCTTGGGATCGAAGTCAAGACCTTAGACTTTACAGCGCGCTAGTCACGCTACTGAGCTATCACAGCGTTTGTAATATGTATTTTTAAAATATTATGGATCTTATTCTACTTTATAAATATAAGAGTAATACTTTATAAGAGATAGACAAAGAGTTAGAAATCAATAAAATTTTAATATAAAAATTAGAGATAATTTTATTAAAATCAAAATACTTTTCAAGACACCATAGACTATGAGAACATGTGGTAGTAAGACCTCGATATGTGATACACATGACCGCTTTTGTCATTGGTAAAACAGGTATATTTCACCGTTAGCAATTATAGCAAAATGATGTACCTATGTACTTACTTAATTTATTGATGCTACGAAAAGCAGTATTCGGATAATTCACAGAAGTTCAAAGAAACAGTGGTGCATCCAATATATATAATATTTATTTATGTTAAAACATCCAAACGTAGATGGTATCTAATGTGCTTACCTAAATTGAAACGGAACTAGTTTTAAGTTAGGATAAAATGCGGAAGTGTAAAATGTGGTTAGGAAAATTTGAGAACTTAATATATTGCTCTGTGTAACTAGTTCCGTTCCAAATTAAACTTTTTAGAATTACTATTTTTATAAAGGTATTAGAAATTTATATTATCTTCGTCTGAATCATAGAGGCATTGATTCGCCTTTAAAATTTATAAATTTTACATAGAATTCAATAATGCAAGGCAATCTAAGAAGTATCTTTCAGATTGGGTGTGTTGAATTTCTCCAGGATCCATTTTATCCATCCAAGCCCTATTTAACATGACAATAAAACGTAGGTTCCCACGACAAGCATAGCCCAGGCTATAACATCCATGACCACTACAACTGCTTTTTGTGCTATCTCTCTCCTCCTTTGCCACATTCTGTTAAAAGCCATCGTAAATGTGATTCCCCTTGGGTAGTTATATTTACAGCAACAAAACCAATACAGTCATTGTTATTTCAGCAAACGCCAAAGATATTGTGGCTAGAAGACAAGCATTTATAATACGTTCTGCGACCTTCCGTATTAATCTATTTCTTCTTAGTTTCTTTTCAAGTGCTGTCATTTTAGTTTTGTTTATGTTCTTCGAAATATACAACTTTTATATTTGCTTCATGCCTTGCAATTATTGTGTGGACATGTTCGAGTAGTTATTTTTTATTGTTGTCAGCACTACAAGCGCTTACACATGCAGATTTTTCTTCAATGGCATCTGTCTGACAATGGGCAACTTTACAAGAGTCCTCATCTGAGCAATAATTAAACCGTTCGAAACCGAGCAGTACGTAGCAAATGTGGATGCCAACGATTAAAGCTATAACTGTTTTAATAAAAGCAAGATCTGACATAGCCAGCAAGTTGGAAGAAGGGGCACATTTCGCTCCGCCCCATTTGTTTGATCTTAGTTTTCACTCAAATCTGTTGGCCATGTTTTATAAAATGTTATGTCATAGTTGTCAAAATGTTTTATGACAGTTTTGTTTTTTATTGTTGGGGTCTAACGAGATTTTACACATTTTTATTTAAATATTTATTATAAATAAAAATGTGAAGTGAAGTTTCATAAATCATCGTTGTTATACATATAGGAAAACAATATAATAAATATTCGCATGCTTTGCTGCTGAGCTTCAGACATTTATTTTGCACACATTTATTTCTTTAAGTCTTCGTAATGTTTTCTATTTATTACACCCTCTTTAGAATGGCGGTTCCCGTTAAGCGCCTAAATTCAACACTTTCTATTAAAATTCATTTTTATAATAATATGAAAACACAATTTCTAGTAACTACCTACCTTCTTTTATTTATTTATTTTCTTCATAGGATCGATTCAAGGTACTTTTCAAAAAACTCTATTATACTTACTAATGTAGCTGCCGGTGCATCTGGCGTGTCTTGCCCGCTGACGTCGGTGGAGCCCGTTTTAAAGGGCCGTTCGTCCGTAGCGACCCGTTGCTTCATTGTGTTTCAGACCTGCAAGAAGATAGGTATTATTATTGTATTATATTTTTTACTTCGCACTTAGCAACTTCGCTCGTGGCGTACGTATTCTACCCACCCGCCTACCATAAAGAGAAAGAATTCCAAAATAGATTGTTTTCATATAACTACAACTATTAATTTATGTGGCGCATGTAAAGTTAGTAAAGTTCTCAGGTGGAATGGTTTTTCCGACATCTTCATAATTATCGTCGTATTTCAGTTATATGTACACAAAATTTTAATGAACTACTTTTGACAATTCATGAAAATGCATTAGGTCATTTTTGTGTAAGGTACCGGTTTCAAATTTAAGGTTTAAAAACCATTAGACTCTAGAATAGTCCTTTGCTTAAAAACCTGACTCATTATCTAGAGAGAATATTATGCTTTATGCGTATAATATAGAAGAATAAGAATATAGATTATATACCTTGTATTGCTGTAACAAATGCAAATTTAACGTAGTTTGCGATTAGAACCAAATTAAGTTGAAACTAATCTTATAAACCAATTCCAACCCACGCATTTAGGCCCCCTCGAAATTGGAAGAATTGCATGCAATATTAGGTACGTAGGCGTTTATGTAACTATTTGCATATATTGGGTTTTCTGACGGATCTATTTGGTAGGCATACCTACTTTAGCATGTATTTGTCCTTATAACATATCTATAATAAATAAATAATATAATAAGCTAAAGAGATTCAGAGATTTAAAAACATCTAACGGCATTTGGTACACCAACTCTCGAAGATGTTTATAGGCTATTTGATATCACGCTATGCGAAACTGCAGGCCAACCAAATGGACCAATAAAAACCGGTAAAGCTCAGTAAAATATCATATGGCTGAAGTGTCTAGTCCCTTAAACATAACCAAATGACTAGATTGTAACTACACTTGCATACAATGTAAGATTGCATGAATACTTAATCTAAATACAAATAAAATCTATCCGAAGTCCGAATTTTAGGCGCATAAAATGAATTTATTTTAATTACTTATTTTAACTATTTATACATATCGAGTAGTGTAAGATTCAGACGAAAAGCGATGAAACGAACCTTTTTTAAGGCGCTTCTACGTATGCGTTATTATAGAGGTCACGACTATTGTTCGCGGGCTGCAGTTTCAGACTCACAGCTTTCGCTAGAAATACGTGGAATTATGTACTTTTCCGTCGCTGCCACTTAGTTTCACCCTATTATCGATAAAATCGATAAATATATAACCATATTTTATAGGTGAAATTGACGTTCAACTTCTCTATTGCAAGTTTGTTTTACGATTATACTCCAGATTATTACTGTTCACTGTACATATTATGTTTTGGCTGAAATGAAGTGACACCGGAGGCTGAATGCATACATAACAAATGGCTTTATAATACTATGTTAAAGAAATATTCTATTTATTCATCCAATAAACTGATGGCTTGTTCCTCTGAATATGCAATTAGTTTAGTGGGTGAGGCACGTACATACGAGTAGAATGTTGTCCCAGCTTAAGCTTCCAACGAACAAAACAAAAGAAATGAGGCTAATAATTAATTATTTAAAGATCTAAAGATTTAATCTTATCATGTAAATTTCCTTTTAAAAGCATAAACTAAAAGTCAAGCACTCTACAGAGTTTTAATTAATTGACCCTATGAAAAATAACCCGTAAAAAAAGCACATACCTTTTAAAATAGATTGTACAACGGAAATCACGTTGGATTGGATCCATACAAGTATAAACTATGTTTTATCCTGTTGGCAGTTTAATTAACATAGTTATGCATAAATGATTTTAATGTAGACAAAATAATTCAAATGTATGCGAGTGCGTACTTGTGCGCAATTGAGTGGTTTGACGAGTATTCAAATGCCAAAAACAATGCGTGATAAACTAATGCAAAAAACAGTGTATGACGACCGGAACGTAACTGCGCCATTCAGTCGGTGTCCGACCAACAAGCGACTATGTATAACGCAATTTATACCGAAGTGTGATTTTTCTAATAAGGATTGATTGGAAGGCCTCGATAGATTGCAAACACACGTATCCCGGTATAGTAACAGTTTAACAAGCCGTTTTTACACCGCATTGCGATAATATCGGCGTCGTGTCTGTGTAATCTACCAAGACTAGCTCCCATAAAATGGTAATATATTCGCAATGTAACCTAGCATTAATAATAATTTGTTAAAAGATGTACGGTCGAATTCGAACCTGAGTATAATGAGATTCCAGAACCGTCTAATAAATATGTTGTACGTCATACATGTGACATGCATATTCAATAACCTATCTTCATCAGACTTCTAAGAGAGATTCTACATAGCCAGTATGTCTAAATACCAACTACAGAGTTATAATTATGTAGTAGGCTTCTAATAACTCTACATGCCTTATTGTAAGTACGACGACATGATGTCGACATGGAAGCAACATTTTTAACGGTACTGAACCTTCCAGATGTAAGGAAGACTAACTAGGTTAAAGTATTAAATAATTTTATTTCAGTAAATAGGATATTATTTCACTATACTAAGTTGTGCTCATACCCGAGTGAAAAAGAATGTTGAAATAACACGGTAAAACAAAGTGAGTGTCTGCGTAAAAGGGCTGTAAAATCTTATATATATTGGTACTTACAACAAATTTAAAACTGGACTGTATCACGTGGAGTTTTACATTTATTTACTATGATTATTGTATCTATGTTTTACGATTATTCTGTGGTTATTCTCCAACCACGTGTTCCCATAATACGCGCACATACTCGTAGTTCATTCAGTTGTTCAAACAACTTTACAATGACTTCGTTAACAGATGACGCGACATTTTATAATTACAAGCAAACTAATATCGTAAAACGCTCATATCACCTTAAAAATAATGGTCGTATGATCTCTTTTTCCAGCAAAGAACGTAAGAAAGGGTTACAAGATAAAACAGATCCCACCAAAAACACTTTCATGTAAAATGATGGCATGGTCAAAAAGTTATCAGATCTCATGTAGAGCCTCTGACTCTACACGCCCTAGCTCTACAAGGCCTAACTTAACAAATTCTATACCTTAGTCAAAATATGTGGCTCTATGTCGTCAAAATAAAGGCACTTCACCCTTTTTTTGTGCATTATAATCGCTATGAGTGAAGATCTGGGCAGTTAACCTGTTTATCATTATACTGACTGAAGAGCTTACTACCTTATATTTATATATGTAGCTTATACAGAAACGAAAGGAGGAGGTGTACCTTTTCCTTAAATCTTATTATTTTTTTATACAACCTCGTTTAAATATGTAGTTCTGTCTCCAAGCCGTCGAAAGAACCGTCCGTAAATGTGCACAATATAATTATCAGTCATATTTATTCCATTTATTCGATTAATTAGCTTTAGTGAAGATTAGGAGTAATCAAATCGTTGCTTTGTAAATTGTAAATAAATACCATTGGCTGAAGTCTTCTGTCATGGTTGACTGCCAAACTTTTCGTGTACAAAAGATTTGGATATTTGTCTTTTAAGAGAACCTAAATGATGATGGTGTGAAAATTAATGTTTCCTCAAATTATTTATATTTTTTCCAACGGTCTTAATGCTATTAGTTTTATCTGAAAGTAACAGCGGTATTAAATTGTTAAGTGCCGTCCATCAAAGTCTGCTGCGCTTACTTTTAAAATTTTCAGAAATTCTTTCAGTACATCGGAAATTCAGTTGCTTTACAAAACAGCCATCAATACTGCTAGAAAATAAAAAACAAGAAGATAGTATGTACGAAAACAAAACCGATTGAGTGGGTAAACAATGTAGCAAGCCCTCCTAACATTTTATTCTGATTATAATGTGTTTATTACACACTTTATAAACAGGAAGGAAAAAGGCGTAAGCGTATTTGTGTACGTAGGTATTCATGACTCAAATTTTTAAGCTTTTATGTTTGAAAATTTTGTAACCAGTAATATTGGCTATTATTTCTATATTTCATATTATATAATAACAAAGATTTACGTATCTTCTACGTATACCTATGCGAAGAAATTGTGAATTTAGTCATGTCGTCAAATGAAAACC
The DNA here is from genome assembly GCA_905163465.1 of Craniophora ligustri. Classification (NCBI taxonomy): domain Eukaryota; kingdom Metazoa; phylum Arthropoda; class Insecta; order Lepidoptera; family Noctuidae; genus Craniophora; species Craniophora ligustri. Next base: position 4,810,777 of record LR990963.1, read on the forward strand.
TGGCAAACCATGAACTTTTGAAAAACCAGCCCTAGTTAAAATTAAAATATAATAGAATATTGAACCATTGAAGATAGTCTTTATTAATCACTAGTAAAAGCTTATTTAATATAAATCAGTTTTTGTTGTTTGAGTCTCTCATAAATTACTATAATATTTAATGGTTTTGCAGTCATCTTTTTTCTTCTTTATTAACTTAATGCAAGAAAATATACATAATTTACGCTAAACGGCTAGCACTTGAAAAACCCGCGTGGCTTTGACTGATAAACATATGGAATGCTGAATTGTAGATCGCAAATTAGTCAATGTCAGTGCCTAGGTCAAGGAGTTAATAAGGAATTTTCTAATCAAAGTAACTAAGTTGAGTATTCGTTTGAAATCTTCCGATTCAACCCTTCTCTATTCCCAGCTTTAGCTGATTTCCTTGAGCTAATGAAATAACGTCCCTCCTTTATATGTTTTAATGTGTACCTATTTGTTAATTTATGTGTATTTGTAAGTATGGTCTCAAATGGAAGTTCTGACTGCCAAGTCTCGGGTTCGGTCGATCAGAATGATATGACTTAGAATTACTTTCATAATATTAATTCTCAGCAGCAGTTTGAGTTGTGTTGATTCCTAACAAAAATGAAATTAACCTATCACATTGAAACACACGTGAATTTCATACGGCAGAACAAAACAAATAATAGTTTGTTCGGACAACCGATAGGAGCACGTTCAGTGGTCGACCCGGCTGACATACAAACTACCAAGCAGTGTAAATCATGACCACTGCGCACTGATAACAGAGATAAGAGCGGACGTGGTGACCTCTGTGAACAGATCTGTGATCATGCTTAATAATAATAAGACTGGTTTTTGAGACGCGTCAGCTGTTTTACCTAATCATTTTATTTGAGGAACACTATATAATGTGAGCAGAATATACTTAGCAATGCTGTAGTACTCATTAAACTGTCCCACTGCTAGATAGGGGTCTCCTACCAATTGGGAGGAATCAGGGTAAAAGCTACTACGCTTTCCCAGAGCAGGTTGGCAGACTTCACACATGTTCGAGAAAATCTCTTAGGTATGTAGGTTTTCTCACAATGTTTCACTGTTTCAGCAGAAATACGCGTGTAACTTCGAAAAGTCAGTAGTCCATCAAAGATATCCAAAAAGAGGAATCTGAGAAGTCCACTCCACAACTGGTCCGCTAAAACTGTCTGTGTGAACGGGATGTTATGGCGAAGTTGCTTACTTCACCTATACTTAGGGATGGGTATTTTTATTATGCCTATATCCTTCACAGTGTAAGGTGTCTCGGTGGCTGTGAGAGCGTGTGTGAGGCCTTCAACGAGATCTCGGATTCAAGCTAAATTGATGCCATCCATTTTTTATAATCCGTACATTGTACCCTTTTTTCTAAACGTAATTTAACTAAAATAATGCCTCCATTTATATTTTTTGTAGGCAGGATTTTAATCTATTGAAATGACTAAATAATGCGAGCTAGGTACTTTTTTATATTTTGTACGCAAACATGACAGAATATTGTAGACTTAAAAAATCCTATTCCGTTTATCTATGGTAAAAAATAAATTACGTTTAAAGTTATCAGGAGTACCAATAATACGCGCGATCTTACCTAATACCTACATATACCTACAATTAGTAAATTATTTAACATGTTACGGGAAACTTCATAATTTATTTGGAATAGAATATCTATAAATAGAGACAAGGATAGATAACGTCTCGGGACAATAATCACACATGTACACGTGCAATGATCTAGTAGGTATTGGTTAACTTCAATCAGGCAAAATTATATTCATGTTCTTGTCTGTAAGCCACAAGTACCTATTGTGTTAGTAAATTGACTCTGTATTAGTAGATGAGAGAGCTTTTCATTCGAATATGTGGCCGTGGCATAGTATCTAAAACAAAAAGCTTTAATCAAAGCTTTTATGTTTGAGCTGTAGATAAGACGATAACATAAATTCAACGTAACGTTATTGCGTAACGCTATTGCGCACACAACGAATATTATGTATAGGGTTCCAAATTTAAATGATTCAACTTTTTTTTATTGGATGAACTATTAATGATTTAATACCTTCATGTAATATATAAAAATAATGAAATTACTTTTGTAATGTTTTTTTTTTACTTCAAACTGAAATAAAAATTTAAGTGTTTTTTAATGCAGATTTTTTATGTAATACGACTATTAAAAAAATAAGACTCGATTAGCGCAGTGGCTGAGCGATCAGCTTGAGAGTCGCGACCTCTTTCGGGTTCGATCCTCGCACGGAGCTAATATTTGTACGACCAACATGTCGTTGTTCTGGGACTTCTCGTTTGTGTATGTGAATATCTGTTTTTGTAAACGCAAATACGACAATACTGGATTAGAAAAGTGCTAGTGAAAATCTAAAATTGCACACTAAACGGCTAAATGGACCCTTTGAAGATGATCAGAGGAGGTCTTTGTAGATGATTGAGTACACAGGTGTTACCTAAAACTACTTACTACTGACTAGGTATTACTTATTAATAGTTATTATTATAGTTTCACGTCTTTCAACGTGCTCGATCACTAATTAGTGAAGCGTGCTTATCTTTTTCATTTATTTGCAGTATGCATATAATTATGACAATCGACATCACCCATCATTCACGTGATGTTACCAATAATATGCAAGACATCACACATCACGTGATTGAATGATACTAGCGTAATAATCATACTACTTAAGATGTCATTAAATCTTATATATAACTAGCTGACCCAGCAAACGTTGTTTTGCCACATTATAGGGGTTGGTGGACAACCCTTATCACTAAGGGGTATGAAAAATAGATGTTGGCCGATTCTCAGACCTACTCATGACTACACATAAGGGTTGTCCACCAACCCCTATAATCTATAAGATCCACCGTACAAATAAAATTTGAATGTATGTTCGAGGCTGTAGCTGAACGTTATGAGAGTTCAGAGAAATGTCAGCATTGCCTAGTAATCTATTTTTTTTTTCATACCATGAAGGTGGCAAGCAACCTTGCGTCCTTTCTGCCTGATGGTAAGCGGTTACCGTAGTCTATGTTTTCAACAATCCCTGTATTAACATTGACAGTAATCGCAAAGCTTATTTATCAGAGCCTCGGTTTATTCCATTAATTGTTATAGATATAATGTAATGTTAAACAATACTGTTTATATTCGCGTGGGGCCCTTCGTTGACGTTTGCGGTCAACGCTCTCTCGATAGGAACAATTTATTGTGCGAAAATGGAAAGCAATAAATTAAAGACATCGATATCTGTGTCATTGGTATATTTCCATAACTGCTGTAATTTATGACATTATTGTTACTCGATAATAAGCGTTTTCCTTACTGCACCTGATGAAGGGATTCGACAAAACAAGTAGGTATTTATGGTACATTGCCATACCAAGTATGTATTAGATATTCGTGGTTCTAAGATATTGGTTTTCCCAATACAATTATTATAAAACCTAATGGTCAATGGAAAACGTGAAGATGTAGCTCTGATATTACTCGTTTGGTGTCCAAGGACTATAATCTGTGCGAATAATAGTAATTTATTCGAACGATGGAAAAAGCATAGAGTCGGTGATCTTGACTTATGAAAAACTAGAAAAAGAAGTTGAAAATAATAATATTAATAAAATCTTTATAATAATAGAATAATCATTCTATTTGTAATAAGAATCCGTTGATGATAACATACCTAATGTTAATTTTTAAACAACGCCGTGATAAGGCGCTGATTGACGTGACCTAAGCGGCCTGTGAGATATTATACCTTTTTGGTTGAAATTACTTGAACCCAAGAGCAAATAAATATCATACAGTTGGCGCCACTATATACTCCTCCATTTAAAAAGTCATATAAACAAATCAATTTCGTTTAGAATATCTGATATGAACATTGTTATTGGAATGTATTTGACCTTTGACATTTAATAACTATACTCGAAGTATACATCGAACCTTATCATATTATGATAAGGTTCGATGTATACTTCGAGTTGGAGAGTCGTGTTATTAGCGTTATCTAAGTAATACCCCAATACCTCAACAACAATAATTATTATTTAAAAGGGCTGTTTTTTGCGGGTCCGTTTTAGTGTTGGACCTTCATTCCAGCATCTCCTTCATACTATGTTAAAGGAGGCTTCCAATCTTTCCAAGTAAGACTGAATATCAATATTTTATACGGGCTCATATACTGCGACCCTATTACTGGGTAATATCCTGTAATCATAAGTACTCAAGAGGTCCAGAAATGATAAATGATTTTTTATGATTATAACCACTTATCGATCACCTAGGCAAGCATAGCAACCCAATAGATCGTCTCATCGGCAACGTTATTACTTATTATTAAGCCACAGGTCCTCAAAGAAAATTTTGCTAGTTTATATCATGTTATGTCTACCAAATAATCATATACCTAATTACCTACTGATTAAAAAAATCTACGTACCTTCTGCGGTACTACGACGCTTCAACCCAGTCAATTTAACTGTCACTACAAAAGTACTAAATGAACTTATATTAATAAATAGTTTCACAACATAATCACTCAAGTCACTTGTTATTTGTACGGGAGTTGAATTGGAACTGTGTTAAATAATCTCATATTATGTTTATATCTCATAATGTTATGTTAATTTTCAAGTTCTATGTCATACAGCACACCGGTGTAGCAGGTTTTGTAGATCGGGAACCTGCAGAACATTTATATTCTCTTCACGCGAAATATCTCGTCACAATATAAGCTTTCATATTATTTTTTTAAACTTGGTTGAAGATTCCATTTTTGAAATATTAGGATCGATTTTATCCTCTTTATACCCCGATGTCTGAGTTGCCAGTACAGTCATCATTTTAAATATATTGCCATATAAAGAAGGGTTAATTAAATTGGCTGGCTATTAAATTTAATGTAGAATGCGGGTGCCGCAAGCTGATATAATAAATACATATATCTTCTTCATAATAAGAACTGTGTTTTGTAGGAATGCAGTGTTAGCAATCGAAGATTTTGCTCTTTTTTCTTCTTTTCTTAAATCTCCTCATAGAACCTGACTACTGTCTATTGGCCTGTCTATAGCCCTCTCAAATGGGAGGAGACCCGTATTCAGCAGTGAGACAATAATCGGTTGTTGATGATGATGACTGTCTATTAGAACTTAAAGTTCGAAAATTAAAAACATTTTTGCAAGAGAGAAGACAAACATATAAATGTAGATTGTATTATTGTGTCTCCTGTTCTAACTGATTTATTCTATAGAATAATTAATTTGCAAAGAAATATTCCGAACTTTATATTTGCAAGTCACGTTGCACTATTTCACAATATTACGAAATAAGTTAACAAACAAAACAAAATGTCTTAAAGATGCTTATTACTTTAATTCCCTTAGATTTGTTTATAAATATAATATTATTGAGAACACACCAAGTAACATAAAAATATCTGTAATCTAGGTACTTGTGCCAAAATTTCACCATTTAATATTATTATAATAATTTTTACGCGGAAGGAACCCACAATAAAGCATGTTATATCCTTTCCACTGACCTACCTTATAATTCACTTATAACGTTGATGGTTATTATTATAATATACATATGTATACTATTTAATATATACATACAGCGATTTCTTACATTTAGCGATCATTTAGACATTGAAATATAACTACTTTTTGCGGATTATCTCGCAGTTTTTCAAGTTTTAGACCAGAACTTACTTATACAAGCGACATACACAAAAAAATGTTCTTGTGTAATCCGTTGTTTTTTTTTAATAAGAACGAGGAAAATTCACAGTCAATAGATAATATTTAAGGTGTTATATTGACTGAGAACAGAAAATATTGGTGTACAAACGTTTTATGTCATCCAATATAGGTATATAATACATTTGCTTTAGACGCTTATCTCAGAAAACCAACACACTTGAGTTTTATTCAATTGTGTGAAGAAGCATCAACTCTATGATTCAACTTTGGTGATATTCCAAATATCCTGTAAATATTCAAGGTCTCCTTTAATCTCTAAGAGTAAATATGTATCATGGATCGTTATCTCAGTAAGGGGTCGTGATGTAACTTTATATCACATTCAATAAACACATAATATCCTAGACACTGATAAAAGACAGTAACTGACGATTTACGGGTACTCCGCATTTCTCAACAGTCCTCACAGATTTTATCGATAAATTGTATTTTATTTACATCGAGTGATTCGGAACAGTCGATATTGAATCGATATCCAGCACATACATAAGAAGCGATGATGATATATCAGTCAAATATCGAGAGAATCGAGACTGCAACGAGACCGGTATCGGATAAATCATCGTCTGTCGGCCATAAATATTGAGCGTCGATTACACACAGTGTATAAGTATCGTAGGGCCTTCTATGGCAACAAAGAATCCTTGTAGACACAGACATTACATCCATTACTTGACTGGTTTGTGGAGTAAAGCCCTGATCGTGCCCTAGATTACGTTGTATCAATGTATTGAATATTCCATGCGTCTGTCGAGGCGAACATTGCTTTCGCAGTTTACGCGCTTAAAATATCACATTTACAAACTATGTTAACTGCAAAAGTGTTTGTTAAATGCACTAAATTTGTTTTTCTCGTACGATCTAAGATAGAGGTCGCAACTGAGTTTCGGGCTCTAGCTTTGAGCATACATAATGAACCCTAGCAGAGGCTCAATTCTGATAAATTAAGCTTTCGTGACAGCTACTTATCAATAAGTATCAACATTAGGGCGGGTTGGTGACCGCGTGATTTAGTCGTGACCAGCCCAATTGGCTATAATTACTAAATTTTTTTGTGGAAGAGTTACAGATCCTATTTAGGCTATTCATTAGCCAATATTGTTATTCTAACACATCTACTAAGTAATTAAAGTATTGCGGACTAATACTAGTAAGAAAGACAAATTGAAAAGTGGCTATCATACTCGTATTAGAGTTTTTAGAATAAGAATTCCGAGAGACATTTCCCATTATTATATCTGTAAAAAAAGAAAACAAAATTTTGTTTATACATAGACAGATAAGTGAAAAATGAATTAAAGCATATAATTAAATTTTGAATGACAAAGAAACAAATATACCTACCTAACATATTATACTACTTGAGTCTGACCCATCTGAACACAAAAAAAATAATCACTAAAATTTTAGTCACTTACCATCAGCGTAATACCCCATTGTTATTCAATTACAATGATTTAGTTATTAGACATCAATTATGTTACAGTCGTTTAACAAACGAGTGTTAATAGACGGTATTACGGTTATTGGTGTCAACATTGACGCGGCTGCTAGGCCATTATTGACGTAGACAATTTCTTGATTGAATCGCCACTCTATGTCGCGAGAAATTCATTCATCAAATTCACATAAAGAATATTTTTTTTCGGTAACTATACTTTAACTATTCCGATCGCCAGTAATGAAGTTATGATCCTTAGAATTCATTTGAGTAGCATAAAATTAATTCTTAATTATAATATAATCTAAATATATTAGTTTTTAATCATTGTCAGTGTCAGCATTCTACATATGTCAGAATTGTCATTCCAAAACGCCTAGTTATGGATCTAATTTATTAAGTAGGTACATTCGTCGATTTAATGGGGTATTAGGTCATTAACTTCTAAAAGACTCCGGTACTGACTTTCTGGCCATACGCCAAGCTTTTTTTCTCTCATTTTACAAAGTGGGCGAAGTAAACGTAAAATTCCATGCGTAGTTGTGTACAGCAAAACACACAAACAAACTCAATAACTAACATACAAACAAAAATGTCATTAGACTTAGTAAACATGTGGCTAGTTTTTGTGTAGGGGTAAACGCCCTATAATAACATTAACATTAATTTGTCGTTATAAGTGTGGTTAGTTTTTAGTAAATGATTGCAGTTAACTCATGAGCATATGAACAAGTTCAAAATAAAAGAAATGTGACATATAATCGGGTCTTACTTAATACTCGGATTTGGTATCTACCTATGTCTATTCCACAGTATCGAATTAAGAAGTTCTAAAATCATTTTCGTAGAGTAAATAACTTGCTATGAATTCTTCAATCTCTTGGCTAGATTCCACCCTTGGCTTAGCTGTATATAGATAAAAAGTAGCCTATTTATTAATCCATATAATAAACTATGTGTAGGCCAAATTATATCCAAACCCGTTAAGTAGGTTTTGCGTCAACGGCTAACAAATATCAACACATCCACCCCTACAAACTATCGCTTTATCGTTTTTAATATTAGTAGGATTAGGTATTTTTGACATTTCGTCCGTGTCCTATTTAAGGGGGATCAGAGAAATGTAAAGAATAAGCAAAAAGTTTGTCAAATCAAGAGAGGATATTATAACATTGAACACTCCAAGGAACAATGTTGTATCACTGATGAACACTTGTGACTGTAAATGTTTGAACAATTGTTAAACGTCTACCCATTTCACTCATTATAAAATTTTCCATATCAACTATTCTTATATTCAGTAAGTAAAATAACATGTATCAGAAGAACACAATAACTACTATACTATAATAACTAATATAATAAATAATAACTACTACATTTAAAATAAACACATTTAAATAAATTGTTTATTATTGGGAGCACAAATCAGAAGGTCACAGAAATTGCCGTATACCTCTGAAACCCTGGTCGACTTAGCCGAATAGTCAACGGATTAGTCGGCCTCTTTACAACCGACTATTCGGCCAGTCATAGTCGGCACATCTCTAGTTTTTTTTATAAACAAGTACTACGATGACGCAACGAAATAACTTTATTAAACGATGTACAGTGAATTATACGTATTATTAAAAAAATACGCTCTGAGTTATTCTACGCATTTCGTTGTTATCTAAGTTCGTAACCTGTATCATTGCATGTCATGTGCTCGTGTCAGATAAAGGAGAATTTAATAAAAATATTGTTAATGGTACGTTATTTACAGACTCAACAGGTTCTGATCTAGCCGTTTTTAAGAAAATTTTCCATTCATAAAATGTATTTTTATATTAGTTGTAGGTACCTAGGTATTCTTTGTTTCAAACTGTCTGATGACTTAGGACCTAAAATAGATTGAGAGGTCATGTATTTATTACATTGGATTTTTCTTATTTTCTTACTATACCTAGTAACACATCGGCAGATTGGGTTTTTGCCTAGCTAACGCCAATAATCTTGCTCTCTTTTATTATATAATCTGATCATGCGATAAATACGCGAAGCATGCATGCCTTAGAATCGAATGTGAGACCTTTGACTTAACTGTCCATTGGTTAGCCTAGATATACCTACATTTCTTGATATCCTTTATACATGTTTGTTTAAATATCTGTTTGGTTTTGATAACCTAACAAAAAAACTGCAGGAGACCTGTGTTCAGCAGAGGAATAGTGAATGATAAATGATATAAAAAAAACTTCTGAGAGAATAAGAGAGAACTTCTGCCTTTCGAGAAGCGTTGTGTATTTAGTTACTTTCCCACTGCTGGGCAGTCTGGGCACGTGTCTCCGTATCCGTATTCGTATAAATAATCCGTAAATAAAATAAACAAGATGTATCCAGTACAATCAAGATCAGAATCAATAGTGATGTTAATATGATATACTACTAAATTAGAGTTACACCGGTTTTGACTGGCTAATATTATGTTAATGTTAGAATTTCTGTTTCGCACAGTATTGCTAATTATAAAATGTATATCCGTGTATACTATATATATACGTGCGACAATAATGACACAAATTGGTCATGATTGATCAATAGCAATGATGTCCAATTTGTGTCTTTATTTTTATGTTTGCAATTCACACGCTTATTCGAAACACACAATAGGGTGTTTCGTTTTTTTTCGGTAAGTGGCATGATCGGTAAGAAGCGTCTAGAATTTATTTTTTTAAATTTGATTTAAGTATGTACATACATATATCCAATAATGCAGAAAACGGGACCCACACTTTATCATTAAAATATAAAAATCTGTTAATTCAATGTGATAAACGAAACGATCATTTAAAAAATCAGTAAAAGAGATAAACATATTTTTACTATCATTATTATCAACCTTTTATTGTCCCACTGCTCGTCACGGGTCTCTTCTTATTTGAGAGGGAATTAGCCTGTAGTCTACCACGCTAGCCTACTGCGAGTTGGCAGATTTCACATGCCATCGAAAAAATCTCTCAAGCAGGTTTCCTCACGACGTTAGAGGAAATCTACCGTTTGAGGATGTGATAAATACGCATATAGCATCCTCAAAGTCAGTCGTGTGTGCCTTGGGTTTGAACTCGAGACCTTTGACATCTCATTTCACTGGTTAGACCACTAGGCTACCACAACTAAAGGCCACAGCTAAAAGATTTTTGTACTTATGTAGTTGACAATGCATCATCAAACTTTACAACTGGAAAGCAAAGCTTGTTTCCAGCAAGTCTTGGGTAAGTGGTTACAAAAGGTACGTACACATATACTATTCAATGACCATCTATATTTATTTTGTCCCCGCATTATCTAATATCTACTGTACACCAACCATTCAAGAAAAAGTAGAAATGTGAAAAGACAGAAAAAACTCTATGCTTGCATATTGGCCTTAATGAGAAATCTATGAATAGCCTTTAGAGCGTTTAAGAAAAAAATGGCTCCCTCGTCTATCGGGCAGGGTGGTGTGTTCCTAATTTAAAAATGAATGGCTGTACACCCCATAGGCGCCAAACATCACAATGTTTATTTTCAAAGGCTCCGATTTTTTTTCCTGTGTCCCACGGTAGGGTCGGCACTTCCGAGAATTAACGCCATATAGTATATCGTTTTGGGGTTTTGGGATTAAACTTTTTTTAAAGATAATATTTCAAAGTTGTGAATGAGCGGGCGGCGCCTTCTGATTATTTGACAGAAAACCTACAAGTACGTAAAACGCAGCATTTTTTAACAGATTATTGATTAATTTTATTAATGCTTGTCCGCGATGATCTGCTGAACTAATGAACCGACTATAATAAAACTTTTGGTAGATTGGTCGAACTCGAGAGATAGGATAGTTTTTATCAAAATTTATAATCACAACATTATTTTATTGCAAATTATATTATTATACAATTTTGACCTATGGTTCAAAGCTCTATCCCGTGGTTTTTTAATGGCTTAAACGTTTTCATCTTTATTCGTAAATAATTATTGTGTGTATTGAAGTCCACTACTTTACTACTTTACTATTTGCTGGTAAAAATATACATAAATATTTTTATTATAAGTAGTCGCGGTTCATGCATCAAGGAAAGGTACCAAACGGGAGATTAAAAAAAAAATTGGAGACATTTACATATTTTACTGGTTCCGTAATCCGCCCCATTTTTTACAATCATTGTCAAGGCCTCATATTTAGCAACTATCGACTATAATTTGATCGTAAATTTCCGTGCCAGTCTACATTCATAATTTAGTCATAATAAAAAGTCAAGATATACACTATAATGATTGTCGGTTCATGACGGAGGCAACGTCGATATATTGGTCGACCAGAGACATAATGTCACGGTCAAAGACATCGTAATTCATACGCATAATAATCAATTGACGAATTGGTATGCGACTTTAAAAAGTAATACAGTGCTTATGTACTGTGACTTGAGTTGTTTATTGCCTGCTCTCAATGTACAAGTAGTCGAAGGCTTTTCGTAAGTAAGTACTTCCCATATTTGTGTTTATTGGAAACTTAATTAAAAAGTTAATTCTTCTGATATTTCTTAAGTCAGTGAACAAAGACAGATTTTTCTCTATCTACAAAAAAAAGAGAGAGTTTACATTTAGTACTAAATAATTTATTATATAAGCTATTGACTTCTTAATTCAGTAAAGTGCGGCAATATTTTTCTAATCAAATAAACCCCGCGACTTCGTGGGTTTTTCCCGTGTTAGATCAATAATTTTCCTTATACAGCTTTTGAGCCTGAGAGCCTTTTGAACTTTCTGAACGAAACGTATGAAATTAATACAATTTTAAAATAGATGAGTACCATAACACCGATATAATAAGGCATGAAAAAGTGTAATTTGCAGCTACTAATACGTAAGCAGATAATGTTCAACTACTGAGAAACCTCAGTAATGACTACACAATTATGGCAGCATATTTGGAAATCCCCGATTCTAAACTAAACGACGTTTTTTTACGACGTTTTAGTGATTTGCAGTTTAAAAATTACACGCCTGACATGGCGGCTATTAGGAATAAATTGTTCTGTTTGAGTTGTATTGATTGGTTGACGTCAAACAACTCATTCGTTCATTATCAACTCGCCTTTGTAAAATTTAATTATACATTTAGACAAATATTTCTCCATCAAAATGTATAAATAAATATATTCGGATATTATAACACAGCTCCGACTAGTTCCGAGCTAAGCTAAGCTTGGGTTACGGATACTAGATCAAGATGGTTGATATACTATATTAAATATATATGTATTATGTTGTACAATGAATTATACATATTATGTTATAGCTGGCAGTGACTGGAAGAAAAGAAACGAAGATCGAGCTCTGTGATGTTCACTAAGGGAGGCCTACGTCCAGCAGTGGACGAATATAGGCTGATGATGATGATGATGATAATGTTATATAGAAACATTCATGATGAAGATTCAGGTACAAATACCCATTCTCATCACACAAACATTTGTCTGTACCAGGATCAACTTTTCCAGGATCAATCCTGCCCACAGAAGGCAGCCTTAAATTAATACCGCTGCGCTAATTCTTAACAAATTTAAAGGTGCAGACAAATTTAGTAACAAGTTATATAACTTGTGTTTTATATATAACACGTCCACATTATATAACATTGTTATTCAAAATTGCAACATAAACGATACTGTACAAATTAGAATAACAATGTAATATAAAAATTACATTGTCGTTTTAGTACCTATTTACTCGCATAAGTTATATATGTATATATACCATTCTTGTGAACATGAATAACATGTTATATAACATGTTATGTAACTTAATCAGTACACACCTTTAGTTTTATAAATAAAATGAAAGTATGTATTTTATGTGTTATTCTTGTTGAGGCAAATTGTTTATTGTTTTTCAATATATTTATTGATAATCAGGTTCACCTGTCATTGAAAACAACCTTGGTATTACCCGCAACAAATATTAACAGACAGTTTAATTAAGTAACAATTGCTCTAATGAATAGGCTTTGTTCCAACAGGGCCTATAATACTAATTATTTATCATTAAATAAAAACGAACACATGTTTCTGTGTATCTAGGTTTAAACCAGTATTTAGATTTGTGCTAGGTAGTGCGTGACTAATTGTTATCAAATTTGAGTGTAATCGATACCTATAAATAAACTATTTTAAGTAGATACTGGTAATAGTAGGTACCTATTGTTTAGTAATGAAATATATATTCACAAAGACTTTTTAGCAGTTATAAAACCGAAAACCATGGCTCTACCCATCATTCTGTATAGTTTTATCTGTGGGAACAACATTGAAACAAACAAACAACTGTTGAGCAAAATTGTTATATATATACCAGCAGATTTAGCGTCCTCATGGTTTTAATGTTGGTTTGTATTTAAAAATAAAATATAAAAGTTGTATATAATGATGAACTTTTGGTTCTAACGAGACTAAAACGACGAGGAGTAAATGGAAGTAATGTAATATTACTAAGTGTGCCTAAAGTTCACTTCATATTTTTTTCGGAATTACGAACGTGCTAACCTCCAGCTAATACCTTTTTTGGGGAAACCTACATACATTTCTAGTTTGTAGACCTTGTTTGTTTTAATGTTTCTGTATTTTCATTATTAACTAATCATCATCATCATCATTTCAACCGTTAGACGTCCACTGCTGGACATAGGTCTCCCCCAAGGATCGCCACGACGACCGGTCATATGCCGCCCGCATATTATTAACTAATGATTGAAGGTATTTGAAGGTTCATCAATATAACTATATACCAATATAGTTTCTTGTGAGTTGTGGCTGAGGACTTTCTATCTATATATATTTAAATTTGTAAAGATGCGCCATAAATTACTTACATACAATGAGCAACAACCATTATCGCAATATCTACATATAAAAAAAAACAAATCATTAATAGTGATATTGTGTTATTATGTAGAGACAGGGCAATAGTTTATTGCTCCTTGATGATTGTTACACGTGTGTAAAAACAAATTAATTGTGATCTTTTGTTCTATAATTTCAGGTAAAATTTACAGGTACAAGATCCCTTCTACCTGTAAATTATGTATGTATTATTATATATAATAAAAAATACTATGATGTTTTGTTACGATTTGTCATTACAAATTAAATTGCAATTAAAATTTAAGTTTTTTTCTATTTGAAGTGAGGGAGACGATATTAGTTTTGGACAGTACATCATACTGTGTAGACCAAAACCTAAATATAGACTTCCATACAAGCTAATATGCTATAGGTACAATCAAAATTCATGCTTTGGTTGTCTGATTATATCTGTAACGTCCAGGGTGCACCAGACGATCAGTTATACTCAATGTCACTCGTAGAGACACTGTTAATTGCATTTAATTGAATTGCAATCCATACACACGTTGCAAATAAAAGTTCCATACGTCACCACTGCTCACTTCTACAATTGTATCCGCGCCTGACGCGGATACAATTGTCACTTATTATCACTTAGCCAGTCGTCAATTAATTACGATTTGATAGCATAGCAAAGGACTTTTTACACAGGTAATAATTTTCTAGGTATGTTACACAGAAACAATGCATTTTATTATTGTAGAATTATAAAGATTTGAAGTTAGTCGTGATAGATGGAAAGGACATTCAGTGCCAAAGATGCACTGGTTCTGCCGAGGCTCTGGTTCTGATATGCTGGTGAAGTGGCGACAGTGTCGGAGTCTGCTCGTAATCGTGATGATGGTAAACGGATCTTTAGATACCTAGATTATCTTTAGATCTACGCTTTATTGATAGTTTTATTGATATTTTTTTAACATGCAGGAAACACGTAGGTACTTTGCTTATTATTAAGCAATGAGTATCAGCTATGGGGATAGTATTAGCTCCACCTATGTCTTATTATATAATCGTTTTTACATTAGGTTTATGCAAAAAGAATTCTAGTGTATATTTTTGTTTTAGTGTAAAATTTGATTTTAGTAATGTATACCCTTTTATTTATTAGTAAGTAGGTCTCTAAGTCTAAAGTAAGACAAGTTCGGGTCATTACACTTTGAGCCGATGTTTTATAGGTCTTAGATAAGCAATCGTGTGACAAAGAATACAATGGAAATGTGTATGTGCATTATTCACGCGTTTGAATCCTTGACTTAGTCAACAAAAACGCAGGTAAGTATTTTCTAAAATTATAGATGATTTTAATTCAGGCACAGTGACTTACAATTGAATAAACTTTCAGGTATTATTACAAGAAAGGCAAAGACAGCTACTTAAGAAATAGCATACAGTCAAAACCTTATTATATCTTTTGCAGTTCTATCTATGAAGTTTATTAACTAGTTTTCACCAAATTCGCTTGCTCATTGCAAGTATAGGTACTACGTAAAAAACAATGTTATACTGCATGGTGAAAATAATCATGAAATAAACAGTAAAACAGAATAAAAATCGGCTTTATCTTTTTAGGCCAGTTTATTATCTTAACTCGAGTAAACAAGAAATTGCTCATGAGGCTAAAATTGTAAACGATTGCACGAGTACAGTTATTCACAATGGAGTAACGTGTTGTTTAACCCACTGGAGAATGGCATTTGCATATCTATTGATTGCACATGGATATTTAGACTTCATTAAACTTTGTTACAAAATGATCCTAAGCTATCCCGATGCAGGTATAAGCTAAGGAATGAATTTGTTTATCAATAATTTTACATTGTTTTTTTTTTTAAATACAATGGATGCATAGCTTTTCCATTAAATAAAAGAAACATATGTATGTGCGTAACATTTACTTTTATAAAAACTACATTGAATAGACTCTGACTCAATCTGGAAACGATAAACATGTTTTTAGAGCATTTTATTATAAAACAATATGTATGTTAATGTAAATACATATGTCTGGCTTATGTAAAGGTCGCAGGGTCGCAAACACTGGCAAATAATAACATAAAATAGTTTTTTATTTGACTCAAGGTCTCGAACATGTTTTTAGCAAATTTTTAATCTGTAGCACCTACATAATTTGTGTAGACGCTGGCCGGTTATAAATGTTATAATGTCGTCCAACGAGTTTTATTGACAGCAAAATGTGAATTTGTTTATTTGATTCGAATCAGACAGTAGAACGCAATCTTTGCAATGAATCATAGAATCATTTCATTTATAACAAGTTTTAATGTTTTTATAAATAATAATATGAATAATAATATAATATGAGACAATAATATTATTGAATGTATTTCTGTATAAAATCTGACAAACATTCTACCTGTAAAATTATTTCTATACAAATAGATTCAGGAAGTTTACTTTTTTATAGGCTTTCCTTTCTAGTTTAGAACAATACCATACAAAACAAAATATAGCTATGTTGTTAAATCAACAAAAGCGATCTTATTACAATGGTCTTCACACTTTCTGTTTTCAGACTTATATTTGAAAAGTTCGTTGACTTGTCGGGTTTCTAATTTGTGATATCTCAGTTGATACTAATAATAAAAAATATTTTTTTTCCTTTTTTTGCAGAAATACACACTTTGACTTTATTGTGAGTTTATTGCTCTTATAAGACGGTTACGTAACTTTTTAATGCTGACTTTTGATATGCAAATAGTTTTTTTCTGACCTTTGAGTATCATAGTAATTGGATTTAATAAATAAACATTAAATTATTTACTTGTGGACTTTAAATGGGGACGACCGGGAAAAGGATTCAGAAGTCATTTCAGAAATAAAATATTTCATATTTGTTAGTTCTTAAAAGAGACAGTAGGTATACTGTTTAACATTTACCGATAGATTTTACGTACATTTTGTAAGTCGGTAACACCCACTACTTAAGTAAATATTTGAGGGTTAGCATGATTACTACATTTTGAATGTCATTTCTACGAGTTAATGTTTTTACTGACAACTTGATGCACATCAAACATATTTTAGGTACTCGTAATCCTAATCACGATCGTTGAGCAGAATGTCAGGACTAAGAAATTTGCATTAGGTACGCTGTTAATTTTAAGAACATCGAAATGTATAATTTACTGAGGACTAGTATATTTCTACAACGCTGCCTAACTCTTAAGAGAAGATAGGTGTGATGATATGCTATATTATGTCACTATAAATTATCACCACTCCACCGCTTATCAATATTTAGGTACTCTACGCTACTGAAGTTTTCTTAATCACCGTTAAGTTAAAGTAAACGAACTCTTTGCGGTCGGCAACAACAATGCTTATATAATTATAATCCGTTAATTTATTATTATTATATAACATATATATTTTTTGTATTGAACTTAATAATATTATATTTAAGTCTGGTAAATATTTACAAATAAACCTTGTAAAAAAATTTACAATTATAATTATACATTTATACATTATATACACATTATTATAATTTATACATTTTTATAAATTGTTTACAATTTTAATTGTGTATATGTTTATTGTAATTATAGTTTCAAGTGAATGATAATGAATTTACAAATAAAGATATAAACACGAAAAATATTTACTGAATGAAAATAATATAATGAGATATAATGTAAATAATTATACGTTTTGTTTTTGCAAAAACAATAGCTATTGTACATTGAATACCTACATATTGTATGTACATTTATTTTCATATATATAAATAAAGTTAGGCCTCTGAGGTACTCATTATAGAACATTATTATTTTTTTAAACCTCGTGTAAAATAATAGTAACATTTAAAACAAAATGTACATAAAACTCGTGATGTTCAGCGTAAAATATCTAAAACTTTCTACTATTTTGTAACTTGAGAATATAGTTTAGAATATAGGTGTGAACGGTCCGTGAACCAAAAATAGTTACGGTCGCGCATCCTAGCGTTCCGAGTTAAAAATAAAGCTGTGACTAGACTTGCCTTACGAAATGTCACTCACCTGTGGAACACGTGAATCAGGATACTCGTAGAAAGCGCACAATTTCACACAAATATTTTTTTATTATACAGTCAATCCCTAAATATGGACCTTGACCAATTTGTAATATTTGGAATGCTCCGTAACGCCGGCTAATTAACATCCGTACGAACGCGTCCAACACACACACGCGCGAATAGTTTACTAAACACCTAAAATTTATTAGAACAGGAATGAAATTCCTTCGGCACGTTAATTTTATTTATAAGTTTTATTTATTAAATCCGTAATTTATCATCGAACGAGTTGACGCGTGCCTCAGTCACCGGTTGCGAGTGTACTAAGCGTTGGCGCCCGGTCGGTTGCCACCATGTTTTAAAAGCACACGCTGTTAGCTCGTAAAAAACCAATAGGTTTTTCAGCGTGGAACTACACATTGTTTACAGTGATCAATGTTAGGTTATGTAGGGGTAAATAATCATTCAATATCAAATATAAATTAAATATAATCATTCATATACTTTTGTGCATTTTGGTATCAATTGAAACAAAATACCAGGTCTTATAAAATATGGTTTCCATGACATTACACCAAACAACTTCTAAATAGTGTCGTTAAAATACTTTGTAGTTATCAATACATCGTTGGGTACAACTTTTAGTGGGAATACATTTTTGGTGTTAGCGGTTTGCGTTATCGGAGCGGAACTTGATAAGTAACAAAAAGGATAAGACTACGCAAGAGACGCAAGGTTGGGAAGGAATTTAATTGTAGCTTTTTAAATTTATAATTATGTTTTTGTCGTATGACTATAATTTTATTGTTATTGTGAGAAAATTATATTTTATCTCCTTTGTCCAAAACTTAAATTAATTACATATGTTTGCAAAGGTAAGGTTTATTATCAAAATCCTTCAATTTAAATTCCTCTGCTTGTTTCCTTCTTTCTTGTTTTCTTGTATTTTTAGGTAAATTAAGGTAACACAACAGTATTGTTAATATTTTCAATCCTGTTTTACAGAAGACAGGCTCGCAACTTGATGGGAGGTTTTATTTAAATTAATAATGTTTTCCTACTGTTAACAATATTAACAGTAAGGAAACTGTAAATTTAAATATGGATGGAATACATCGATAATTTAGTGAAATTGTTTGTTTTCATTATTCGATTTTTTAAGTGAAATATCCTTTTTGTCGTAGTTAGTAAGTATTTAAAAATAGAGATGTATAAAAAAAGAAAATTGTATGTATTTGACAAGTGACTAAGGATACATGAATGATACAAAATAAGACTGTACCTACTGATGATCACTCGGCTCAACTTGGGCGTTGAATAGCCATGCTATTAGCACCGTAATTGAGAGTAAATATCATGGTGTCAACTATTATTACAACATAACATGACATGACATGATGTGTACTAATGTACACCCACGTTTTGCTGGTATGTTTTAGGTCCCATGTAATAGGGGGCGAGCCTATAACCATTTACCAGGCACTAATCCAAACTCAGAGCTGCTATTGAGAATTTCATAGAAAAACCAAATAACACTTTGTTCGACCTGGGTATCAAACCCAAGACCTCTTGCTCGGCAGTCGCACTGTACGACCACTAAACATACATGGGCTTGTTTATAAGTAATATCCAGGCTGATAAGCTACTATAACCAATATAATAAGCTATACTCCGAGACCTTGGATTATAATGCCGTCATAACATAACATAAAATAAATATTAACAATTATTTGACGACTCAATTATTCCAGCAGTAGTTAACACTGCCTTCTGTGCTGCCGGGTTCGAGTCCCGGGTAGGGACAAATGTTTGTGTGATGAGCATAAACATTTGTATCCGAGTCATGGATGTATCTATGTATAATATGTATGTATTTACGATAAAAAAAGTATATAATATGTAGTATATCAACCAACTAGTATAGTAACACAAGCCTCGTTGCTTAGGACGGAACTAGATGGCGCTGTGTGTCAATTATTATTTAATTATATTAATTTATTATTTAATTATGGAAGGTTTTTTGGTCATACAGGTGTCTAGACCGACCTAACCGTACTATCATTATTATCATACGCATATGCAAAACATAAACAGTCTATAATTAGGGCTTGGCACATGTAATTAGACCACGCAGGTGTAACAACATTATCTTCTACTAATTTTATTCTTAAAATAGCAGACTGATCGTTGCCCTTTCTTTTTTTTTAAAAGGTTCATTAGGTCTTATTTATCTGCGTGAAAGATGAACTAGGCTCGATTCCTGTACTATGTATATATGTATAGATCGCCAAAATGTGCAAATCCACAGAGTATCTATTTACATAGATGATCTTATAAAAAATAAACAATTATCTTATAAAGCGTGTGCTAGTATGGTGGGTTGTGTATGAATAATAAATTAATATAAAATTAATATGTATGTATAACTAACAATAACTTTTAAATTTTGAAAGTTTTTGGAAGTTTTTAAAGTGTCGCTCAATAGTTTTTAAGATCTTCGCTGCAGTTTAAGTTCCAGTGCCGGAAACCAAAGGACTGAATAATAATGCTTTTATAATTGCTTGGCCAATGCTAAAAAAGTTTGAGAAAAACGTCCTCTTTTACCACGGCAACGCGTCCAACCGTTCATCGCGCTAAGATCATGTATGTGTATTTGAGGGTTTGAAATGTGGAACTGATGATCACCCCAAGCCTGAACCTCGCACTTTGTGACTTCTTTTTATTTCCGACTCACAAGTCTAGCAGTGGTGAAAGCGTAAGCGCAATTGAAAAGTCCCTACTGATGGCTGGAGCTACTGCTTCTTACAATTTTTCCAATCAATGCAAAAATGTATTAATATCGAGGAAATATACTTCGAAAATTAATAATTAATCTATTTTAAATCTGGTCTTATTTACCAAAATCCAGAAACTTTCAATAACACTAAAATAGTTGGTATTCACGATAGTTCTTGTTAGAAATGGTCAATAGTGTCGGTTAGTTTATCAAAAGTTCAATTTTATATCTTGCAAAGTCTAATAAGACCTAAGTATATATGCAAAACCAGATAAACCAATACTTTTATTATGATTTTGCAGCTAAGATGTCACTGAGACCAAAATCCCTCTATTGTGTTGGTCGCTTATACCAATACACATACAGAGCTACTAAATATAAGATAAGAACTAATTAAGCTCCAGGAAGTGTTGAATTACGATATTATAATCATTCTTATCACATAAGTTATAAACTTCTGCTAATTAGTATAGCAATTATTACAGACAATGAAGCTAGCATTGACATCATCTGATGACTGCTTAATGTATAAGGTACTTAATAAAAAACCCGACGATACAATGGAGATACTTTTAAGTTATACCTACATTAGAATCTAACTTTACAAAATACGCAATCATCTTCATCAACCCAAGTCCTGTTACACTGCTGGGCACGGGTCTCCTCACATTTGAGAGAAATAAGGTTATAGTCCACCATGCTAGCTTCATGCTGGTTGGCAGACTTCACATGCCATCGAGAGAATCTCTCAGGCATGCAGCCTCACGATGTTTCTTTCCCTGTTTGTGCATGTAATAAATACGGACGTAACTTCAAAAAGTCGAAAAAGTTCGAAAAGTTGCTTTTTTTCTGCTGGTTTCACTACTAGGCTATAACAGCTCAAAGTATATTTAATAATTTAAACAAAGTAGGTGTTATTAGTCTACGAAATAGGAAAAAATAATCGCTAACAATTTTCGCTTCTTCTAATCGCAAGTTGCCTGTTTTTTGGCTAGCAGTAATTAGCGCTATAAATAACTAACAACTCGTTAAACTGCTGCTCTTCTCAAGTTTAGTTTAGTTGAATAATCAACTTTATAAGAACGTAAAATATAATTTCGCTTGTAATATCTATCTACTTAGATGAATAGAAGTAGCAGTTATCTATACAGTGGACTAATGAGGTGAGATTAGATTTTATATAACACTAGCTGACCCAGCAAACGGTGTTCTGCCACATTTTAGGAGATGGTGGTAGAAAGAGTGAAAAATTAGGGTTATAAGTATTTTTAATCATAAAAAAAAGAACAATGAGTCAGAGTGACATCCTTATAAATCCTTAACAAACCCAAACTTTAAGGTCATTAATTTACGTGTTGGCGCGGGTCTCCTCTTATCTCTTTATGATATGAGGGTTACTCCCCGCCCTGGTCCAGTAAGGGTTAGCAGACTATACACGCCATTGATAAAATCTTTCAGGGATGTAGGTTTATTCACAATGTATTTGGTTATAGCCTTCGGAGCCTTCACTTCGGAGTCTTGAAGTTGTATTTTATGCTGTATGCATCGATTATTTTCTAAAACATATCGTAGGGCGTCACACTAAGCTATTGCACACATTAAAAAATAAATATTTCTAGTAAATTCAATACAAAACACATAATTGACGTGTCGTCTTATTTTTTTCCCATTAAAACCTGCTTGCATAGTAATGTTTAGACTCATTGAAACTGGACCACAATGACACATATCAGACGCAAGTCGAGCATGAATTAAATTTGACACAACATCACCATTGGTGAGAATTGACAGGAACATTATATAAAGAAGATTGTGAGTCTCTTTATAGAAATTCTATTAATCTAATTAACCTAGAAAAAGGCTGTGAATAATAATGTCAGCATTATTTGTCGTACTTAGATTTCTTGTTTGTAATTTTTTTTATTTCAAACACCATCGCCATAATGACAAACTTCTTTGGACCTCGCAAATATACTTTTTTCGGTTCTCTAAAACATTTGGATTAAAAACCCATTTTTATTAAACAACCTACCAGACTAGATTGTCAGAAAACTATGACTATATTATTATTGACTATATTTGAAGAGTTATCTTAGCTGAAATGTTTTTATATGCGACTGTTCTTCAGTTTTTAAACGTAAATGTTTTACAAGTTTTTGTTTAAACTGTACATAAAACTCGTTGATGTCTTTTGTAACGCCACCTTATTCTGACTTCAGAATAAAAATTCAAACATATTTTTAGATATTTTACAACATTTATTAGATCTTATACTACCTTTGCTTAGATTTAAGAATGTAACGGAAAGATTCCAAAATTTTCACTTCCCGAATTTTTTTTGTAATTTTCAATTCAAAATTAAAATCATTTTGAAAACAATTCAAAGTCAATTCCATTTTTTTTAAATCCACAAGTATATTACATAAAGTACATTCCCACATCTCTGCCTCACCAGTTATTCTCTGACAGAATATTTTTGTATAACCGTTATTAACATCAATCGATTTTTATGATATAATTAACGCATTATAATCACATAAATATTGCTGATTTTCGGTTATTAATCTAGAGCAAAAACATTAGTGAATGCGGGAAATAGACCGTTATAAGCTATTTAATGTACCTATTTAACTAATTAGTATAACCAAACACGATTGCAGGTTTCCTGTAATACTAAAATTAAGTAACAAACTACCGACAACTATGTAGCCTCCTCCATTACCAATCAGATAATTACCATTAACGTTACCATACCATGTTTGGTATGCGCGACGTTGCATATGCGTATGCGCAAAGGTCTTAGCTGTGACTGATCGTGACTGTTCCCCATCAGTATTCTATGGGCATTCTATGGTTTATAGTGTTGCGACCTCATGGGCCCGTGCGAAGTTTTAGCTTGCATGTACAATGCGATTTTTGGACCTTAAGCTCATAATAATAAGAGTGAATAGTGGTGTTCCAAGACTTTGGTGTTTGACCATACATAAGTACTAGCTATTAGTCGGGGCTCCGAAATTGAATTTCCCACATATCTATTTTTAACTGACGTCTCCTACCTAATAACTAATAAATTTGTAGGTCAAATAAGAAGCCCTCCGTGTCCAATCTGTAAAATCTGCAAAAGTCCGTTTATTCTTGACGACCTATAAAGCCTCCCCACCGAATAATTCAGCTTTTATAAAGCTGAAAGTCGAGTAGTTTTAGAGAGTGACTTTTAGCTTTTATGTTGTATGTTTATTTAGTACTGGTAGATTTATTTTATTTTTAATTTTGAGTAGTGGTTGTCCGCTGGTCCAAATTCGACCAGTTTCTAGACCTCAAACTGCCTCGTGCATGCAATATGCATACAAAGAATTACAAGTTTTCTTATCACAAATTTGGTTTAGTTCAGAGGTAGTTTACGCTGCCTGCTGTGCTGTGGTCCCCGGGTTTGTACCCCGGTAGGGACAAATATTTGTGTGATAAGCATCAACATTTGTATCTATGTATATTATTTTTATGTCCATCCTTAAAAATCAGATAATGTATCTTTCATGATTCTCGAACCCAAGTTTTTATCATGTTAAACTAATACCGTGGGGTGAGGACCTGGTGATTTGTAATACAGGTCTACGTCTACAATAGATACCAGGTTCTCACATACACTTGACTGCAAATTATTTATTTAAGTTTAAGCTTTTCATTGTATCTAAATGTCATTTAATTGTGAGAAGAAATAAACTTTAATATTAATATATATTCCTAACGGTACCTACGTCCTATGTCCAGCAGTGGACGTCTAACGGTTGACGTGATGATGATGATGACATATTTACAAAAAAAAGTACATATGTAGTATCCACCATCTAGTATCCGTTACACAATCCTCGTTGCTTAGCTCGGAACCAGACGACATCATTCTTTAGGTCTGCCCATCCCCTTAAGAAATTGTGGTGGAAAGTATATCAACTAACACATTACACATACGCAGATATAGTAATAGTTAGTTGTAAATTACGCATGTTGATATTTTATGCGGGTAATAAACTTTAATGAGTACATATTTTGCATTTAATTAAGTCAAATTTAGTCCGACTGTCATAGATGGAATCACCCATCCTCAGCAATGAACCTTCAATTGTGATTACATATAATGGGTATTTAATGGGTATATTTATGTCCTATTTAATTTGTTGAGTTGCTCCCTTTAAATTCAAATATATATATTGCGACAGTGACTAAGTATATCATGTTAAAATTACGTAACGTAGAGGTCCGTCCTTGTCTCAAATTGATCTTTTTAACGGGTATTTAAATATTTTACTTATGCTTATGAACTTTTTCATTAGACAGCTGAGTAAGTTGTGTTTCATCCAGGTTAGTAACTGGATGAGAACGTCCAGTAGTTGAAGAACATAGACTGATGATAATGTAGGTACTTAATTTTAGTATGTATCATTTTTAATTCGGTCAAAAAGTTTACTCTCAACTAAAATAAAAAGATCTTTGTTAAACATAGGTAGAGCAGAGTAAAATAGATATAACTAGCTCCATTTAAATTGCAAAATTGGCCAATTAAATCATACTTTTCTAACAGCCCTGTTTATTGCTATTTATGCATAAAAAAGGAAATGTTTTTAAGCCCAGTTTTCCTTACAATTTTCCCTATCAGTTTACTAGTGAGAAAATACTAATTGCATAATTAGTGTCAGTAGTCCAATGAACGAACTGACTATTCCACGGAGCTAGTCGAGTGTAGTAAAGAAATCAAACCATTTTTCTTTTTTTGATCTATGTGTGAACAACTTTATACGTTTTAATATGTCCGGAAATCGTCATGGGTAGTCCAGGCTGTCTTGTCTATGTCGAAGGAATATAATTTTTGAGTGGAAAACTCTAAACATAATACCTAAACAAAATTATTTCATTTTTATCATACCACATGCCATCACGCCTGTCGTCCCCGAAAGATTAGGCAGAGGTGTACTATTGTACATCCACGTTTCGCCGGTATGTTTTAGGTCCCACGTAATAGGGGGCGAGCCTATTGCCAATAATCAGGCACGAATCCAAACTCTGAGCTGTTACTGCAAATTTCATAGAAAAACTCAATAACAATTTGCTCGACCTGGGAATCGAACCCAAGACCTCTTGCTCGGCTGTTGCACTGTACGAACACTAGACCAACAAGGCTGTCTTTAAATTAAAATATAATAGACCCGTGGACTAACCAGTACTTGGTATTTGATAATTGCGAAATGCATACACTCTGTGACCTGCTAAAAATCATTAAATTAAATACATACATACTACACATACACTCACACCTTTTTCCCATGGGGGTAGGCAGAAACTACAGAATGCCACGCGCTACGGTCCCTGCATACCACTTTTGCCTCGGCCACATTCATTACTAAATCTAAATATATACATTTATATCAATTATGGGTCAGACTTAATATATGTAAATTTACATCACACTTGTGTGCCCGATTAGTTAGATTAGGTAGAGGGGTACTGACCTACACTAACAATTCTCCGGTTTATTATAATATTGTCGAAACATGATATTCTTTTTTATCCTCCTTTCAACGAAGTAAAGTAAAAAAACCGAAAGATAGGGAGATTCCTCGCTCAAATTAAGCTGCCCGAATGGGGAAGTAGCTCCACCTTACAGAAGACCGCAGTGAATCAACAATAGTTGTATTTCTGCGAGTGAGTAAAGTTACCAGAGCTCGTTGGGGGAGTGACTATTCTGACACCATGTCTGTCAGTTTAGTAATTCTTATTTATTATTATTATTAATAAACCTAAAACGGTTTCTGCAGGGTATGGCAACGCATATACAAGATTTCTGGTATTGCAAATGTCCATGAGCGGCGGTGATCACTTACCATCAGCCGCCTACTCGTTTACCTCCTTATCATAAAATAAGGCAAGCTAAAAAGTACACGGATATTGGGATTAATTTATTTCGAGCTAGATTATTAAGCTAGATTACAGTGCAACAAAAATGCTTTTACACTTCAAGTAACAAAAATGAGACGGGAAACTTATTATAATAAAATAGTAATCTCTGATACGGCCAGTTCCAAAAGTGCATAGGCATTCCCGCAAAGCGATTGCTCGACGTTAAGTTTGACTTACGACCGTCTATTTTCAAGCATCATCATAGATGTCTAACAAGTGATTCTAGTTCATAATTTCAACGTAATATGAGTGAAAATGACCTAGCAGTAAACTGTTTACACACATATTAGAATCAGTGAGCTGTGAGTTCGAATCTCACGCGGTAATTATAAACTTTTTGTAAGATTTTACTCGATTGGTAGTAATGAGACAGAAATATAATATTCTTTATCTTGCACGCTTTATGCACACATTTCGTCAAGTTACTACGGTAGATCATAAAAAACAACGTAAAGATTTAGATTTGTGTGGGGTAGTCATGAATATCAGTTAGACAAATATTTAACGTGATCGATGTGAACGCTGGCGTTTGGTTGCAGTTGTTAGTGTTAATGTGTAGCTTTGTTTAGTGACGTGTGGTTTAATAAATAGCAGTATCATATTTATTCTCAAAATGCAGGCAAATATAAATAGACAATAGGGCGAGAACAAATATAAATAGACCAACTATTATTGCATTGCATAAAAGTGTTCTAAAAAGAACACAAATATCTGATGAAACCGGACTGAATGTGAGTATTGTAATATTAAATAATTGTAACTTAAGCTAAACTTTTATTTGGAATGTTACCTAAGATTGTCAATCATGAGGCCTACAAGTCAATAATTAAGTGTAACTAGTGTGTAATATAATAAATAATAGTAATAAATAAATATATTCTAATATATATTTATTCTATTTTGTTTTAGAGGAATATTGTTAGTTTGTGGATACGGTGAAGTCGAAGGCCGTCGCTTATTACCAACGAGACACTGCGAAATTATTAGACACTTATTGCAAACCGTGCCCTCCACGCTGAGGGTTTACATCACAGAAGACCAGCTATTAAGAGGAAAGATAGAAACAAGAGCGATTACGAAACAGTTAAAAACCCATTGTATGGAGGTGTGGGAAAATATAAGGAACCGAAATATGTGCTAACATTATAGGGTCCATGCGAAATCGTTTACTTGAAAATAATGGGGGTTATACAGAATATTAATACCTAGATGTTTTGGTTTAAATAATTAGGTGTTAGTAAAAAAATTATAATATTAACATAATTATCTGTAAAAAATTAACAATCCTAAATTGAGGTTTAGTTTCAATCCTCTTTTCGCTAAGATGAAATGAACACTTAAGCTATAACCTCAATACATTTATTATGACGTTACATAAGAAATAATTTTCATTAAGTGTAAATTATATATTAAACCTATAAGAAGTGTGTATTAACAATTATGTCTGTGTTATTAGAATACCCTTTTTTGTTAAGGTATTATTTTCACTATCATAAGAGTTTTGTTGTATACCACAACAAAACTGTTATGAACGGTTACAAATGAACTATTTTTATCTAAGTAGGAATGTGACGTCACAATTATCATAGAAGATTACTATTTTTTTAAATAAATAAAACAAATAAAATTGTTTGTTTTCATTCAACAGACTTTCTTATTTCCACCCCCCCAACACCAAAAAGATATATAAAAATCATATTTAATACTAATATTTAACTTCTTAATAATAATAAGAATAATGTATTCATGCTTATTATTAAAAAATAGTATAAAGTTATTTATAATTAATACATTATAGATAAACATATAAAACAAGTTTCTGCCTAATACTAATATTTTACGTTTTCGAAGAAACAAAAAAAAATCATATCAAAAAAAGAATCATATTTAATACTAATATTTAACTTCTTAATAATAATAAGAATAATGTATTCATGCTTATTATAAAAAATAGGATTAAGTTATTTATAATCAATACATTATAGATAAACATATAAAACCAGTTTCTGCCTAATACTAATGTTTTATGATTTCAAAGAAACAAAAACATCCTCACGTTGTAAATAAGATTTGAACTCAGATAGGATTGAATTTGAATCCATTGCCTAGCGCAAGCAGCTACGAGCACATATTAATTTTCTGCGAATTTTAGCAATGGAATGGTTAGAACACCGTGACGTGGATTATAAATGCAACAGATATATAGTGATATTTCGCGTAGTGTAACGACAGTTCATTTGTGTTTGTTATCTATGTTGAGACATAGACTCATACACGCCCACGCACACACACACTGGTTTGCTAGTTCGTACAGTTCATAGCAATGTAATCCTTAGCGTGCTTATGCACTATTGAAGTTGATAGTACATTCGGTACAGCAGTACAATAATTAATTTAGTCGTTAAGTGCATTTTATGTTGTAATAAATAATAATTATAACAACAAGTCTAGCGGTATTTTAATTGAAGCTCAAAGCAATAATTCACTTTTATTACATCAGGAACATATAGAATACCTATAATATTTTAATAACCGATGATAGTTTAAAAAAATAATTAACTATTTATATGATTAAAACATGTAAGCTAAAGCATGTAACACGTGACACTTTGTTCTCTAGGGCGTTATAATACGTACTTTTAATATTATAAATGCGAAAATGTGTCTGTTATCTCAATGCTTTGTCCACTGAATAAATTTAGATGAAATTTTCCGTGGAGATAGATTTTGTTTAAAAGGGTGAATAGGAATAGAATTTTGTATGTGGAGTCAATAATTTCTTACAAAGAGTAAATAAGCAGTTTGATGACAAAGCAGATTGGATCAAACTACTACTTCTACGCAGATGAAGTCGCGGGCAGAAGCTAGTTTTCGATATTTTATAAAGTCCAAAAAGTTTAAATTATGTTGTTAATTGAATTATGATAGATTCTATCATAACACTAAGCTTGTATCCCAGGTAGGGTGTATTACCCTTATATGTACAATTTTGTACACTCACTCCCATTATTATGTACAGTCAGGTACAAATGGATGTTCCTATGATTCTATGATTGATGTGAAATATGGACTAGGTTATCCTTCTCATTCTAAGAGTAGAATTTTGGAGAGTACTGCATAACGAGATTCCTCGCCCGAATTGAGCTACCCGACTGGGGAAGTACCTCCGCTTTACAGAAGACCGCAGTGAATCAACAATAGTTGTATTTCTGCGAGTGAGTAAAGTTACCAGACCTCGTTGGGGGAGTGACTATTCTGACACCATGGGCATCCGTCTGTCAGTTTAGTAACTCCCTATTTTAAGGAACCTAAACGGTTTCTGCATCGTTTGGCAACGCATATACAAGATTTCTGGTGTTACAAATGTCCATGGGCGGTGGTGATCACTTACCATCAAGTGAGCCGAGGTGAGTGAGTGAGGAAAGTACCTCCGCTTTACAGAAGATCGCAGTGAAATAGCAATAATTGTATTTTTGTGAATGAGTTCAGAGCTCAAACGTATGTAGGCTGCGGTGGCTGAGTGGCTGCTTACCATCGGGCGGGCTATATGGTTGTTTGCCACCCTTATGACATAACTTATTAATTATAACCTAAAGTCACTATGTGCTGGGCATAATTTATTTTTTCAGGAAGGAATAGAATAGGAAAGTAAATAGATAGATGCTGAGTATCCTTACCGGGAAACGAACGCTTCGAGAGATTATCGTGGTATGTATGTGTGCGTGTTACTTATAAATATTTCACTTATTCGATGGGCTTAAGGATATCGGACTGCGTCACTTGTCAACTACTGCGAACTCAACATTCAATCACAAAAAGGTCGCTCTCGAACCTTAGATGCGGGGAAACGTGAGTTTGGCAACAAATAATGTCAAGGCGTAAATATAAGTCATCAGTATTCTGACATTAACACGTCTCTAGATGTTTCCTTTACAATGTAGCCTCCAGGGGCCAAGGAAACCGACTCGTGCGCATTAAATGCACTGCGTAGGAAAGACGGTATAAGGTAATAACATACCATCACGCCTGTCTTCCCTGAAGGGTTATGAAAAGACCTACTAATGTAGGTCAGTATGTGTTAGGTCCTATACAATAGGGGGCGAGTCATCAACTGAGCATGAATACGAACTACGAGCTGCTAGGCTGCTACACAGAATTTCATTGAATAACCCAATAACACATTGTTCGACCTGGGAATCGATACGCCCATGCTAACGAAGCACTAATCTAAATATTTATACGAGAAGAGAAAACTGTATAGGTATCTTTCTTTAGTCATAGGTATTGCGGTATAAGTATTAAGTATTAACGTTTACATACTCCATGTATCTATGTATGTATGTATGTGGAGTATGGTTATGGGAGTGACAAAAAATAAAAAATATTTTTTATGATATATACTGTGAAAACTGTAAAAGTTTTGTTGCGTGAATTTCGAGTGATTACAAAGCTTTAAACAATATAGTTTCATTACATAAATAAGGAAAAATATTCATTTTATAAATAACTGTCAAATTTAGATCGCTGACTTACTTAATTTAATTTTTTTTTAAATTGCCATGCATGTGACGTACCCATAACTCGAGAAACCTCTATTGTTTTCAAATTTCAGTAATTTCAGTATATTTACAGTATTACTGGTTCCTTGAGCAATATTTTATTTTATTAATGCAAGATTTTCTTATACTGAGATATTAGTTTTATAAATTATAGATTAAAACCTTTTTGTTATAGTTTACTAGAACACATACATTTTTCAATATTTATAGAAAATATTTACAGGTTCCGTGCAAGGTTTAACATGGCATTGTATTGACGAATGAAATAGGCTGAACTGACCTACGAAGGATGTTCATCATTACTTAAGTAGCTCCATTCGTTGCATATCTTAATGTACAAAGCTCAACATTCCTGGATAGTGCAGGCGCCATGCTCACAACTGGCTATTTTCGTCCGCCTAATTAGGCGGGAACCACAGTTATATTTATACTATATCTGGCCGGAATGCATTGTGTATGTTTAACTGATTTTAAAAATAGAAGCCTGTTCTCAATTTATTTTTATAATTTTTGTTTTGTAAGTATTATGTCTGCGTATGACTGACATTTATGAACCGATTCTTAAAATTTTTGTTTCTTTCAGTGCCAAAGATAAATGGGCCTTATTAAAGTATTTAATCAGTTTAATTAAATTATTAATTAAGTTTAATTAAAAAGAATTAGTTATACTAATGAAAGGAATAGCGAAGCCAAAATATTTTATATTCAAATTTAACTCAATGTACGTAGTTACGTACCGTCCTAATTATAATGAATCGTAGAACTAAGGGAAAAAAGATAGGTTAAATAAAGTAGGTACGGCACAAACTAAAACTGTACTATACAGACATAATCGCAATTTATTTAGTGTTATTTATTTTTACGTTTCAGAAACCGTAATCGAGAAAAACATTAAACATTTCGTCATCGTCATCTTGTAAATGTTTTTTCGTCTAACCAGAAATGATTTCCCTTAAAATTAAGATTCTTCCGGCCCTTATATTTACGTAAACAATATATGTCTTATCTGATTCCCACGTTATTTAAAAAAAAAACAAGAGCTGTGACCTCGTACCTTGAGGTAGATAAGTTGTAATTACTGTGACACAAATGCCCACAATCAACTCGTTCTGTGTCGTTCATAAATCAGTTTAATTGGTCAAAAATAACTTATTTTATTATTTTGGCTTTGACAGTAAGACGATACTAATATAAAATCATAAAAATAAATTTCTTAATTACAAGCTTTCTCGCTTTAAATTAAGAATATTTTGAGATATTGGTAGAGAAAAAAGAGAAAACTTCCCTACTCAATTAATTTAGGAGAGTTTAATATTAAAAGTCCATAGTCTGGTGTTGATATGATAGCCCACGGTAGACACGTCTATCGCACCATATTTTATTGGGAGGTGTATGGACGGTTGGAAGGTAAATTGGAACGTAAGGCCACCCTTGGTGTTGACGTGTATTGTATATTATATACGGAAGCCAACAAATTGTTCACATACAACTGTCAACGGAAGTAAAGTAAGCTTACAAGTTCTAGGAAATAAAACAAATGTCTAAATATAAATTTTATAAAACATATTATATAGGTTGTGGTCTGCAATATGTCATTATGACATTTAATGATGCTTATTTATGCTTTGTAAGTATAGGTACGTCGTTAAAGTCACGGATTATATCTTAGTTTTGTCAAGGTTAGTTCAGCAGTGACGTCAATCTGAATTGAATGCAATCAGTCTTTAATAAGACAATTTTCTGTAAACACGAGGAACTTCTTTGTAAAAAACTACCTATAAAAGCGATCATCAATGTTAATTTCATGAGCATAGTCGACGAATACATCGTTGAGAAAACAGTGTACTTATCTTTCATTAATCATAGGTCAATACCTATATACCTACGGCATAAGTATTAAGTATTAATTATGGTATTAACGTTTATATACTCCATGTATGTATGTAAAGAAAGACAGACCAATAATAGTGACTAACTAGAATGATTTTATAAACATTATACATATGTATGTACTATAATTGTCACATGAATGTCGTTATCATGTTGACTTCAGTCCTTAACCTTGAGTTCTGCCCTTATGTCTAAATAATAATATTATTTGTCAACAAAATCCTCTTCATAATATACATAGCTACATAATAATCCTCGTTTTCCTTATTCTGTAAAAAGGTTATTTCCCTTTACCATCATGTAAGATTAAACATGTTTTTGCTTAAAATTTTGTGATCAAACGTTAACTACTGGGTTGTTTTTTTGGAGAATTATTCTTAATGGGTTATTTAAGTATTCGTGTTTATATAGAAGATTCTCAGAAGATGATATATGAAATAACTTCAAATTAAGCGCAAGCGTAGTTTGTGGCCAGGTGCTGTGTTTCGGGGTTCGCGGTAGAAAGTTCTAGTTACGGTTAGTTAGTCTACGGTTCTAGTATTGTAAATTCAAGCGCTGAGAGTTAAGCGTTAAGCGCTAAGCCGACGCTTTCGAGCGTTAAGCGCTCAAGCGTTGAACGCTCACGAGCTTTCAGGCTCGCAACTAGAATGCTGGAGCTAATTCGGATTTATTGCTACTAAATATTATCATTGGTTGCATTTGTATACCAAATTGATTTATAATGGCTAACTGGGACCTACAACTACAATTCAAAGTCTCAGAGTCACAGAAGAGTCTTAATATGTTCTATCCATAGGCCGGTGTCGATCAATGGAGCTTACAAATCATTTATGATCAACGTCGTTATTATTTACTTGTTTGTAATACGTCGATGCTACTATTGACTATTTATATTATATTAACTAGAAGCCCAAAATAGCGACATTGATACATGATGGACGCTCTAAAAACCTGAACAAAACTCTATAAGTCCACTCGTATCATGCGTACTGCTGAAATATGGTATGAGATTACCGATTGGGTACTCGCTTCGCGATATACATGTACATATAATCTGGGTGTCTTTAAATCAAAAGTGAATCTGTATCTTCTAGGTAAGTGCGCTTCATTGTAAATCACAGTGTCGCTTAACATCAGGCGAATTGGCGGTCAAGCGTAAAACAAAACAAAATCGCTTAAGTATTCCAAAACAAAATCCCATATGGTCAGAATCAGTAGGTATGGATTCAAATAGTTCTGACCCAAGAATAAGCCCGCTCTCCGATCAAACGTTGCTACTAAACCCTAGTAGATGTAAGAACAACAAAATAACATCACGGGAGACCACGTTATATCTAATACAATGATGACAATAACAATAGCCCGAGTGATACTTATCTACATAAACACATCGCAGTAAGCAAATCGCTGGCGTCGCGCGTCGCGTTGTTCCTCGCAGAGTATTGTGACGTTCGCATCCGGTGCGTCAGTAACTTTGTTTGTGTACACATGTGTCTACCAACTCGAAGCCACCATTTCTTAGGTACATACATTAAAGTAATTTACTTGTGGATATACCTTAGTAGGTTCTTAACAATAAGGCACTCACAACTTTATAAGTTATTGTGTTTCAGTTATAAATACCTTATGCTTATTCTCTTGAGAATTAAAGACTGTCTATGGAGTTTCTTGGCGGGTTTTTCTCCGTAAAACCTACCACTTGGAACCGTGCTACTAGTTATGACAATTTAAAAGTACACCTGTAATATTAGTCTAGTTGGAATAAAACATTTGACTGAATATTCAGAGATCCACTGGTGTGGGTATACCCATATTACGCCGGTATGTTATTATAAATATTGCCATTAACCGGAGAAAAATCAAATAAATATTTGTTTGTTTTGATATGCATCTGTATGACCTGTTTGCATCGCGAAGCAGCAACATAATACGCGTTTTCGAACGCAGTTTAGGGTATGAACTAAACTAGCTTTATTTCCAAATAAAAAGTTATAATATTTAATATTACATAAGTTTTTTTTTAATCATACTCTTAAATTTATATAAGCAACAACGAAAAAATATCAACAAGAAACATATTTTTGTTTACTTTTTTATTTTTTAAATTAAACAGTTATACGAACTGTTAAATTAAAAAAAAATATACCCGACATTGAATGTGCGAGGCATTTGATAAGAATTAATTAGTGCGTGAAATAGATTCTACTTCCAAACAATATTACTGTTGCAAAAGTGTAATTAGTTAAATCATACATATTTTATTAAATAACAATGACTTAACTTGTGTTAATTGAGATGATGGTATTTACAGTTCGTTTGGCGGCCATACCCCCGGGGTAATAAATATTAGGCTAATTGTGTGTGATTTAACTGTTGTAAATCCACTACATTTAATTTCGTCAGTAGTCATTATATTTTTTTAATGTCACAGGTAGTCAAAGAGATTTTTCGTACGTAGCAATGTAAGAAAACAGAAAACAATTCTATTGTATTGAAATCAATTGCCTCGATCGTTTAGTGATCGTAAGTGCGACTGCTGACTAAGAGGTTAGGTTCGATTTACAAGTCGAGCAAAGTGTTATTGGATATTTCTATGAAATTCTTAGTAGCAACTCGGAGTTTGGATTTGTGCCCGGTTGATGACAATACCTTCGCCCCCTATTACATGGGACCTAAAACATACCGGTGAAATGTGGGTGTTCATTAGTACACCTCTGCCTTACCTTTCAGGGACGACAGGTGTGATGGTATGTTATGTTACGAAATCAATTTTCGAAAAAGGTTAATACTCTGCCGTTTCACCCATAAAACGAGGAAAGTCCAATCGCAGCAAGACAGTTTAACATTATCACCGCAACACAAAAACGATTACATTTTACAATTACACGGCAAATGTTTTACATAATACATACCTACGTTTTTATTATTAAACTTACTTTTATTCAAACCATCGAACTTTTATTTCCAAAAGGTGAGATGTACTGATGCATATCTATCGTTTGAATTGTAGATGTAATAGGGAGGCTATTGGCACTAACAGAATACAATTCCAATAAAATCCTGATAACACTGATTGAACTGGAAATGCATACATGGAACTACCTGGGGTTTTCGAATAAAGCAATAGAGGCAGTATACTTAAGAACTTAAATATATTAAAAGTATGTTATTAAACTATAGATGCTGTTCGTTATCTTATATATAAAAATCTCGTGTCACAATGTTTGTCGCTGAACTCCACCGAAACGGCTAGACAGCTTATTATGAAATTTTGTATGTATATTTGGTAGTTCTGAGACTATTATCGGTCGTAGGCTATTTTTTATACCCCCAGGCGATAAGAATGTCCCTCATCACACTTTTTTTGACAAAACAATTAGTCCAGCGGTAGTTAATACTGCCTTTTGTGCTATGGGTCCCGGGTTCGAATCCCGGTAGGGACAAATGTTTATGTGATGAGCATAAACATTTATATCCGAGTCATGGATGTGTCTATATATAATACTAGCTGACCCAGCAAACGTTGTTTTGCCACATTATTGGGGTTGGTGGACTACCCCTAACTTTTAGGGGGATGTAAAATAGATGTTGGCCGATTCTCATAGATACCGGATAAGCACAAAAAATTTCATCAAAATCGGTCAAGCCGTTTCGGAGGAGTATGGCAACGAAAACTGTGACACGAGAATTTTATATATTAGATGTATGTATTTACACAAAAAGTATATTATGTAGTATATCAACCAACTAGTATCCGTAACAGAAGACTCGTTGCTTACCACGGAACTAGATGGCGCTGTGTCATAATATCCAGAAATATTTATTTATTTAAACATTTTGTTGTATTTTTTTTACGATTCGGCATAAATACTTATATGAACCTAAATTTTCACTCTTATACCACTAAACCTTATAATGTGGCAAAATGACGTTTGCTGGGTCCGCTAGGTCATCATCATCAGCTACATATACTTATTTACCAAATCATCAAACAGAAAAGGGAAGCGGGCACGGTGCTACATCAATGAACCGGTAGTGTAGTATGGATTAATCATTTTAAAATATATTTAGTGAAAATTACAAGAATAACACCATGGAGGAATATTTCATAGTCTTGATATAAAGGCATGTGAAGTCTTCATTCCCCACTAACCCCTCTTATTCAGAGAAGAGACTGTGCCCAATAGTGAGGCGTACCTATTCGTAATAATAAATTTCTGTCTTATTAAGTACTTATAGAAAATGTTATATGATTGACGGTATGCCTAACAAGTAATTATTCAACAATTTATACTTTGCCGACCTCCTATATCGCCTTGGCCGATTTACCCGCTCTGCGGAAAATCTTCTGATCGTAATACGATTTATTCGCTATCGATTCAGTAAAAAAGTTTTGTATTGTTTGTCGATGAAAGTATCTATTCAAACTAGATGCGTCCTTTCAACAATATGTAGGGTTACCACGATTTTTTATAGAATGCGGCTGGTAACAATTAAATTCTTAACAAAGTTATAATATAATATAAAATAATGATTAGATTTGATGTCTATGTAGCGATATAAGATTCGTATCTATTGTATCAAAGTTACTTCCCGTTAAATTGTTCCTGTTACTTTTTAATTGCTGTCGCAATTTTTTCCCATGCCGTCTAACCCCAAGGCTGCAAGCAGACCAGTCGCATATTTTTTGCTAATAAAAGTTTGAATGTTTCTTTCACGAGAATTCGTCTGGTGCAAGTCTGAGAGATGTTACATCACCCACGTGAGTCAGCGAGATGCGATAGACATTTTCGTTTCTTGATTCATTGCTGTTAACATTGGAGACATTTGTATGCAAATCAGCTCGAGGTCTTCAATGGAAGGTGTGCCTTGTTGATGTTGTCATCATTAATCGATCTCAGTACGCATGTATACACACGTTTGGCATCATATTGCGTATAACTCGATTGTTCGTTGCTATTTGGAATTTCATTCAGTGGTGGTTGATATACGACCGAACTATTTTCGCTCGATAATGAAGCTGAGTGTGCATTTTGTGCTATCTACACATCCGCATTCATCAGCGTATTCTTAATCAGCTTTTATATTTTTAGATAGATATGATATTCAGATTCAATGGTAAATAGTCTTATGTACCCACAAGATCACACGCTAAAATGGTTGCTATACGTTAACTGGAGTGTGGATATCTACTAAATTATAGCTAAACAATATCAATATTGATACATGCTGGAGGAAAAATCGAATTAGTTGATGCAATTTAGTTGTAAAGTTACATGATATATTGCTGGTATAATTTACAGAGTCTATTTTTGAAAGACAAATAGAAATAGTAAGTAGGTATTGTTACAGTTCAGGAAACCTAAAGGTAAGGACACAAAAACTACAACAGCTTAAGGTTATAGTTAATACTATTGGATTTATTATTATAGAATTAATGCAAGTATAGTTTATGAGGTCATTAATATTGTTGGTGTTACTATTATTTTGTGTAAAACTCATTTGTCCTTACGTTATATAAAATCCCTATTCCTAAAAGTTCACAAATTGACGGTATTTGTTTTCTATGGTATTAAATAAGAAATATTCTTTTGTCAACCCATTTACCATCCCATAAAGGACACAAATCAGCTAATTGCAGTGCACCGATGGACATATTATAGACATATGAAAAAAAAAACTGCGTCTTCCAAGTTGCGCTATAACATTCAGTCCTTTACCTTCTGAATAATCCTACAATACTGCCAAGTAAGTGGTAAGAGCTGCAATAAAATTAAAATTAAAGTTTTCATGCACCTTAAACTTATTAGGTGCCTACCATTAGGGCAACATTCCGATTCTTTAAATATGAAGAAAAAAAACTTCACTGCATAATTAAATACAAATAATGCCTCTATTATGACCGTTACAGCAAAAAAACCGGATCTTAAAAAAAACATAATCAATCAATGCATTGACACTGGTTCCTTTTAAGATACAATCTGACAACTAACAACCTGCGAGTCAGGCAATCAGGTTGTAGACATATGCATATTTCGCAAAAAAAATATCGAGTTGACTCACCCCTTGTGTTTACGATATCATAAGACTTGAGGTCATTTAGGTACGTTGATTCGGAGATTAAGAGGGACATTTTATAATCCAAAGAAATCCTTTTGAGAAAAACCTAATTGACGTCAATGACGCGGCTTTGATAATACTCTGCAATTAGTGTATGATGACAACCTGTCTCAAGGACATCCTCATGTCTTGATAGATTATTATCACAGAGTTAAAATTCATGACCCTCAAAATAAAGAACTCAAAAAATGGATTTAGGAGAGTTCAGTAAAATATTAGTAAATAATACGTATGCAGAAAAGAAATAAATAGTAAAGTTAGACACTTGCATCTTAAAGTTAATCATCAAAATCTCGGTGTCAGTCAAAGTACGTCAACGGTACAATTACTACTTCCAGAGACCAGGTTATGTCAATTTTGTTCAAGATGAAACTTTAATAAACATGGTTTTATATACATAGGTAATAAACGGAATGTATTAATATAAGCATTAGATACATAATAATTAATCGTTTTTTTTAATTGTTTGTTATTTACCTTATTTTAATTCATAAATGCCAATAACGGTAATTATGACCCAAAAATATGTAGGTATCTGGTAATTTATCATGTATGAGGTATGAGGTCAAGAGCTTTGATAGACCAGTGTACTTCAAAATCAAAGGCCCTGAGTTTCATGCCAATGCCTGAGTTTCATGCCAATGCCAAGGCAATCTGCCCGTCCGCATCTAGCGTGGTGGCCTTACCCCTTTAAAATGAGAGGAGACCCGTGCCCAACAGTGCATGGGTCGATGATGATACCAAATACAAATAGATAAAATAAACATTTGTAATGATTTACAGTTTATCGTTACCTACGTAATGTTAAACTGTAAATGATAACTGAATACATGATACAACATATTACTGCTGCTCTTACTCAAAATATATTTGCATAGCTGTTGTTCTATTCTTGTAAGTATGTTCTATTCTTCAAAGATAGTGATAATTGGCCGACATGGCGAAGCCTACAAATGCAGACGAGTCGAGTCTAATGACACGTTCAATGAACGTGGCCTTGAGTAGGGTGACCACGCTTTACATTTTAATTTACTTCAAGATCATGTAGTATGTTTTCAACGTTATTATGATAGTTTCAGTTAAGGTCAACCGTCAATTTTGTATTAACAGCTTTGGTACAACAATAGTGCTGTTTTCAGGCATTAATAATATCATAAGAATTATTATCATTTGTTCAGTTCGTAGTCGAGGCTTTAGCAATCTAATGATTATTTGTCTTTTTCAATTGTCGAAATAAATATTTATTGTAATTATGTATAGGTTTTTCGTGTAATATTGGCTGAAACAGCGACAAACGTCTATCACGTGGGTTACGTTACAGCTATTGTCATTGTTCCGTGTCGAGCAAGGTCGGCTGATGTAATACACGCGCGCGTTGCACCAGACGCGCCGGTCAACGACCTTGCTCGGACACGGTCTATCGCAAATGGAAATTATGGTTAACATCGTGATTGTGTATGTATGTTTTGAACCGTTATTAGAGAGAACAGAATCCTACATACCTAATATATAGTTAAGAGTCTTAGGGTTGGTTTCGGGGAATTAACACTAAAGGCAGAATCTAACATTTTCCGCCTTCGAAATCATTCAGCAATTTTAGATAATAGACGTCATCATGTTTTGGATAAGGAAAACACGATGTAAAACCTATACTATTGTAAATTAGATAAATATTTACAATATTTATTGCTGCGACTGCTCAAACAGCAACCTGGTTTAATCCAAATAGGCATGATGACAATAACCTAGAATCACTGAAATAATGATTTTTCCGAATGAAATAGGATTCAAGGGTATCGAAAACTGTATTATTTTCATTTTTTTAATGTGTTATTGATTAATATTTAATAAAATAAAAACAATAAAATACAGCAATCCGTCATGAGGCGCGAACACCAATCAGAGCTAATTACGTCACGCCCCCGTAACTAGAACTACTACTACGCGTCAATTTCTTTTCGTTCGAGCTAACTGCACTTTCAAATTGTTTTCACCTGCTTTCATCGAGTTAATTGTGGTTCCCAAAGATCTGACTGATCCTAGTTTTATAATCGCAAAACAAACTAGCCATGGAACAAGGATTTACCAAGGCAAATAACTCTAATTTGCCTAGAGTTGACGTTGTTGATGTTGGGAGAATTTCTGTCTTCAAACAAAGACTTCTGTTCCGCAGAATTTAGAAATATCAAAACTTGCGTGTAAGTATATATTATAAATAATAAACAGTAGATAATTCAAATTATACAAACATTTTAAAACTGCATCTCGAGGTAGTATTAGAGGTTATGTTATACCTATATAAGTTTGTTACTATCAGTGTATTTACATCACATGATACTACACAAAATTATGCCTTATCGTTTGGCAGCTGGAATACAAATAATGAAACCCATTAAGATAAACATTGGTGATTAATCAAGAGATGAAATCTAACCTTAAAAATCGATTAATTTATTGATTAAACCTCCAGTAAGGACACAAATCATTTTAAAATCCACAAAATAAAGTAAAACCCTTTAAATCTTACGTCAAAATGATCTTCACTGAATGATAGATCTCGCCGTACGAGATTAAGCCACTTATTTCGCATTGTTTTGTTGTGTAGAACGTAAATATATAATTTATTGGGAGTTTTTATTGATGTATTATTGCACTGAGGGACCGCGCACCACTTATAGAATTATAATTCGTATTAAACACGCAAAATAACTGTATTATTGTCTTAGCACCATAAGTTTAGTGTTGACATACAGGGGCGTGACGTCACAGGCGGACGCCATGACACCAGCGAGCGTTTTGGCGTGAATTTTGAACATAAAATTAAAATCTCTATAACCTTCCATAAAACCCATATTTTTCCCAAAATAAAGATATATTTTATAAATAGTACATACTTCCGAACATAAT
The DNA here is from genome assembly GCA_905163465.1 of Craniophora ligustri. NCBI lineage: Eukaryota > Metazoa > Arthropoda > Insecta > Lepidoptera > Noctuidae > Craniophora > Craniophora ligustri. Next base: position 4,853,186 of record LR990963.1, read on the forward strand.
AGCACAGTTTTCCAAAATCAGTCATCATGCCTATTGTATTTTCCTAAGAAATCTATCAGAATTACTTTAGTTTTTTATTCCTGGTAAATAAAAAAGTCACCCACTGATTCATGGAATCAATACTCCTCTACCTAACCGTTCGGGAATATAAGTGAATATAACATATCGTAAAGCGTGGTATGTTATATACTTTTGACTAAAACCTGCTTAATTTGTGTCAATCTTTTCGGAAGTAAATACAAAATATTTTTTATGCAAGTATTAATACTCTCAACAGCATTTGCGGAAGTGAAAGCAGGAAACACATACTTCGAGTACCTACGTACACGAGTACAATAATACGGAAAACCCTAAGGAAATCCTTACAGCTGCTTAAAAATGGACATAGTAGATATAAAGTAGACATATATTCATAATTAAATAGTTATTTATCTAGTATCTTATAATCGATCACGCCAAGAACGTCATAGGCATAAATTATGTCCGGATATATATTTATGAGAAGGTAACTGTATAAATAAATACTTGTATGTAAGTAAGAATTCCCCTATACGAATTTAAAGATACCTGTAGTAAATTTTGTTTGAATAGACACTCGATCAGCCATTGATACATGTCAATTACTAAACAAGTTCAAGTTCGTATATCGCTTGACCTGCCATTACTATATTAGGCTCACCCACATTTCATCAGTATGTACTTAGGTCTAATGTAATAGGGGTACTATTGCCATTAGCCGGATACAAATGTAGGTACTTTCTAAGCGGGAAACTGTATAATTGAGTAAAAAACGAACTACTGCCACGCATATGTGCAGTATCTTCAGTGGCAAAGCATGGCAAGGCGGGCAAAATGCATGGGTTAGCAGACAGAGTGATCCCGTTGCATGTGTCTGTACACCTGGCCTTAGAGGGAATTGGGTACAGGCACATGCATGGATAAACCAACATTTATAATTACAACAGTTAGTAACGATTATTATTTTGTTTTTATTATTTAAACTGTGTTAAAACGTAATACGGACGCCAATTTTTCGAGAGGTAGGGGCATAGGTAGCTAGATTTCTCGCTCAAATTGAGATGCCCGACTGGGGAAATTCATCCGCTTTACAGAAAACCGCAGTAAAACAACAGTAGTTATGTTTCTGCGAGTAAGTAAGGTTACCAGAGCTCGTTGGGGTCCCCCAACGAGCTCTATTCTGACAGCAGAATAGTCCTATTCTGACAGCATGGGAATTCCGTTGGTGTCAATTTAGTAAATCTATTAAAAAAACTTAAACGGTTTATACAATATCGGCAACGAGCGAGCAACATCTCCGGTGTTGCAAACGTCTACAGGCCTCCATGATCTAACGATGGCAGTCACCAAAATGACTTCCTAATCGTTTTAACTATATTATATTATGGTAACTATCTACTACCTAGTTAATTTTTCCTTAATAAAATTAGAACTAAAAAAAATCCTGTCTATAACAGATCAGAAGGCCGAAAACATTCCTTTACCCTTTAAGGCCATAGGAAATACTTAATTGAAAGTGTTGAACTTCTGATGTAATAAATTAACCTGTTACAGTAGACGCGTAGATGGTGAACATCTATTTGTAAGGGTCAATTGTACCGATTGCTTAGTTTCTACGTTATAAGATTGACGACGTGCCTACGACAGACAGTTTATAGGAGACGACTCATTGTAATTAAGGACTGTGTATACGTAATGTATGAGTCATTGAGTTTCTTTAAGGCCTCCTTATTTGAATATTTTCAAGGCGGTTTAGAAAATTAAAAAACTTTAGCTAGACTCATTCATTACTGTAGACGCAGGCTAATTAACGAAACAACACCGAAGGTTTTAACGAGCCATAGAATTCTAAATAGTAATTTACGTCAGTTATACATGGGGCCTTTATTTATCTACTACGTTCAAAATGTAGATTAATGTTGCTTCCAAATATAAGAGTATTTTTGGAAAAACTTTATCCTGGGACTTTATTTTACTACATTCTGTGTGAATAATATTTTAAATGCTATAGATATATATTGTTACTCCTTTCAGATATTAACTAGGTACCTATATTTGTTTTTTTAATGGGATTTAATCTATTTCTTCCTATTTTCAAGTTACCTATTTACTCTGTTAAATCTGTACGGGCGGCCGTGTATTTGCTAATTTAAGTGAAGACAATGGTCCGTTAAGTAACGCAAATTTTATTCTTGCCACAGTTTTATTTACATTACATATCGGTATTTTTAAAATGATTAGATGCTTAACTAGATGATTGTAACGCGACATAATTTGTATGTTATAAACAAAACTTTGTTGATATAGCAGAAATAGCCGATAGTACAAATATTTTAAGATACATTTTTGAATATAATTACCACTATTTTTTGGGTTATGAGACTGAAAATAAACATAAACGAAACAAACTATTGTAGCATCAACATTCCTATCGGTAACTAGACAACACTAACTAACCATAGAGAATAGGAGACGAACTATGCTTGGTCATTTAATACTCTTAAACCATACTAGAAGGTACAATTTAAGGAAATAGAGGAAGAGAAAGACCTAGATGAAGTTAATAAATAAATAAATATTCCTGGACATTATGACACAGCGCCATCTAGTTCCGAGCTAAGCAAAGAGGCTTATGTTACGGATACTAGTCGGTTGATATACTACATAATTATATACTTTTTTTTTGTAAATACATACATATTATACATAGATACATCCGTGACTCGGATACAAATGTTTGTGTGTAGTATATCAACCGACTAGTAAACAAAACTTTGATGTATCATCGTCTTATTTAAGTAGTCGAAGCCACAATTTCTGTTTTGAATTTGATTCAAATCAAGCAGTGTTTTGAGTCTTCCTATAAAATTCCTAGTAACTCTGGATTTGTGTTATTGCGGAACCTACTAGGCGAATTTATTCATTATATTTTTGTAGGTAATAAGTAGGTGCTGCGTGTACATTGTTTGCTATTCATTCCACATAATATTTTTACGGCTATGAACACGAAATCATATTAAGTTCTATATAATTATGATGTACTTGTTTTGTTTGCCTACATTAGGTATATATTTATAATAAATGTTACAGAATCATGCTCATAAAGTCCAGTATTACGTAACACGATTGCGATCATTATTATAGTTATAAAAAAGCACAGTGGATGATTCTGATGGCCTTCAAATGAGCAGATTAAAACTTCTTTATGGTTTATAATATAATTCGTAAGATTAAATTTGTCAAACCTGGGGATTTAGTCGTGGGTGATAGATTTATAATTCTGGAATGTTGCTCTGATTAGGTATTCGTACTACTTACATTTGTAGAATATTTACGTTGATACGCGTATGGTAACGTAAATAGGTACCGCATTATTACCCTACAGTAGTAGTACAATACCCCATAAGGCGGTCCGTGACTTATTGCATTCTCCAAAAGGATGTACCTAACAAATAAAACGGCAATCTCAGTCATCATTATCATTTAATGCATCTGTTATTTACAAAAGATTTCGGTGGACTTTGTCAACAATAAGCTTCTTTGCATCTTGTACCTTTAGCGCAAGCGAGGCGTGCGCTGAATTCTTCAACAAACTTTAGAAGTAACATTTTAACTGTTTATAGTAAAACTTCAGGTTTTTTATTCTTTTGAGACATTTGATCTAGAAGACTAGAATTGTAGATAGGAAGAACAATCAATCATATCTTCGGTATCGAGGTAGTATTTTATGACCAGTTTTTGTGCAATGTTATTTAGCTAGTATACCCAAGTATACCATGCATGAATATTATATGGAAAAAATGTGATTAGGCTATTAAAAAGCTCTATTCAACCACAATGAATTAACTTCTAAGATAAATCTTCCTTAAGAATAATATCCTTGTTTACTACACACAGTTAAAATGCATAATATATTTTCAAAACACATCATCTGAGCTGTTTACGTACATACAATGATAAAAAAAACTATATTCCAGTTTTATCATTTAATAACTCATAATTTAAAGCATGCTCTCAATCAAAACCAATTTAACTAATACAGGAACACAAACACTAAAGTAAACAGCTCATTAACACTTTCAATGAATATGTAAACAATACTTTGAGCCAATACTGAATAATACAATGTTTTTAAATAATATATAAGACATTCACGATTAATGAATGATGAATGTTAAATGTGCTTCTCTGTGCTTTCATTCAAAGTTAATACATAAAAATCGCTTCTAAAAATAATCATGAGATATTACAAATTCATGATAGTCATCACGGTCGTAGACATTAGACCAAAATACAGTCAACATGATTTTTATTTGGATCTTAATCACCAACATTAAACTCTTCAGTTACATTGATAGTACAATTACAGCGTCTTCACTAATCTTCTAAATAATTTTTATACTTAAAAACATAATAACACTTTTGGTTTTTACATAAAGCTATATAACAACAGTAACATTAATTCATATTTTTTTGAATATTCCTTAATATGTTCTATACATTTGTAACTTCATATCAGATTACATTAAACCTTATAAAAGAAACCTCAATAGAATGATCATACAATACATGTTGTTAAAAAAGAAATATTTTTAATATATTTTCCATGTTTATCACATAATACCTTTTCCTAACAGCTAATTGCCTTTCACGTTCTTAATGATTAAGTATATCTAATGCTTATAGCTAAATTATACAGTTTATTGACAGAAGAATTATCTATGACAAAAATATAGGTACTATATATTAAAGTTCAGACATATACACACTAATGTGGCAAGTACATAAAGCCTATATTTGACGATATCTTCCATTAAAGTGTTTGGGTATAGCATGTTAGATGCACGAAAAATTGACTGCGTTACATTTTACTCACTTCTATGTAAACTCACTTAAAATTAGCGTATTTACACAAATAGTTGTTCGTCACAATGGCACTATAAGAGTTCTATACAATGTCAAAGATAGAAAGTGAGAACCGGATAGTCACTGCCGTTCACATTGTACTTAAATGAATGCTTAAAAAGTGCTTTGAGATTTTTAAAAAGTGTAAGTAAATTACGCTAAAATCTGTATTAAATATCTCTCTGTAGAGGAGTATAGAAAAAAGCCAAGCTCGAAAAGTTTTAACATAGTCTAGCAAGTTCAAAAGGCAAACGCTACTCTACGTCGATATACACACATTAAAATATATTAATAGGGTTTATAATCGTATAAATTGATAGTCTCTTACCTCACCACAATTAATCAAACAGGAGAGAGTTGTAGCTAACTACCTAAATGGACTTCCAGTTCCTTTCAGTTCATCCATCAATCTCTGACTTAAAAATCTAATTTTAAGCCGTTTTCAATGGAACGAAATTTAAGTGTGCATGCTTTGAAAGTTTCAAATGTCCTAACTGGAACATATATTTACAACGGTGCATTCTATTTACATTGATATAGTGTGTTAAACTTTGAATAAGACTCATTAATGAAAGTTGAATGAATTTTAGACCTTTTGACAGATTTTTTATTGTCCTTTTGCAAAGAGAAATTATTAGTGGTATGAATTTGTATAGAAGTTGAGAACTGTCTACAATACTATGTATCTCTCTATATCTTCTAAGTACTTAACAGCCTATAAGTACTAATTTATTGCTAATGACAATATAGACGTTTTAGTTACTGTTTACAAAAACTTTGCAGTGCTTGAGTATTTGTAACACATGAATGTATTAACATCGCTTGTTGACGCTAGCACCACAACACATACATTTATGGCACATTGGAATATAGAACCTTAAATATCCCTTCCTTCTTATTATCTTCGAAATGCAAAGCGGATGTACATGTACGCTTTATTGCTTGCAGTCAATTCCAGTTATATATTAATGTCATTAATTTATGGTAACTTCGTATAAATCTTCGCATCGAAGTGATTTTATCGTATGTTATATTATTATTCATCGACAAAATAAGTTATTTTCGAATTAACCTAATAATTAATAGCACTGTACATTATTGTTAGAGAATAAATCATTTTGTCGGTTCCTCTTTTTTAGTAAAATCGTACACATTACGAAAATTATTAAATACCTAGTGGATTTCAAGAAACCTTTATCACAGGTCCTCCAATGTAATGAGATCGTATAGTTTGTTTAATTATTGGAGAATAAAAAGGGTTCGTGAAATCTAATTGTATATCGAATCACCTATAATTTCGTTTTAAACGCCCATTAATTAGAGGTAGAATACATCGTCGGCTAATTCAGACCTTGTTAATTTAATATTGTGTGTATGCATCGATTTGACAAATGCAAACCGATGTACCGGCTATTCGAATGATTATATCGTTAGCGACAAAATTCTCTTAGCGTATTAATGAAATCGGTACATTCTTATGTACTGATTACATTATTAGGAAGAATAAGAAATATTTATAAAGCGTTTAGATAAGAAAATAGCTGTGTATTCTAAAATCAGTTTTGTAGCGAAAGTTTTTGCCGCTCATCCGATTAGCCGACGACTAAATGATCGATATTCTTTTCTTTTTGTTTTTGTTAGATCGATCTATTTTATAACAGACATTCTTATAATGTTATATAACCTACATTCAACCTTAGGTTACTTAGTAGAAACGTGCCGAATTAAGGTTTACCTTATAGCCATTAAAAACCGATACAGGTTAACCATATGTAATAGTTGACAAGAAGAATGTTCGACTTGGGATACTTCTATCGTTAGTTTTAGGGAGGAGAGTCTGTTTAGAGCACGCTCTCCCTCTGCGCGTCCTCCCTGGGCTGCGGCTGCGTGTGTGGCTCGGGCTCGGTGGGCGAGGGCGGGTCGGAGGGCGAGGCGGCGGTGCGCACGATGGCGGGCGCGCGCGCGGCCAGCGCCAGCCCCATGGTGATGGGCGTGTCATCCTCGTCCTCCTCATCTCCTTCTTCTAGATCCTCGTCGATAGGCGTCAGGATGTCCATCGGTTGTTGGATTTCTTCTTGTTTTCTGTGAATTTTAGGTACTTTTAACGACTTTTCACAAAATAAGTTTCTTTTTTGGATAGCCAGATGTCTGACTAGACATCTGTGTGACTAGACATCTGAGTCAGACATCTGGCTATCCAAAAATTGTGTCTTTAATGGTTTAACTTTACACAATTATACTCAATTCGAAATGTTACGTAATGATATTCCCCAAGCAGTGGGACAGTAATCTTCACAGTTGGAACAATTACAAAATATGCACATAACTTAGAAGATAGTGATGTATGCCTTAGGATTGAACTAAAATTATTTTTTTCATTGTCCAGTCTTATTGCTGTAACCCGCAAATATTTGACATTGAACCCACTATTTTCAGATGCTTCGTTACTATTATTACCTGCGGAACAGTGGTGCGGCGAAAGAAGTGAGCGTACTAGCTAAGAAGAAAGCAGCTGCCATATAGAACGACGCATCATAGTTCTTGGTGGCGTCGTATACAGCGCCTGCTAGCGGTGAGCCGATCATAGCGGCCGCGCCACGGAACAGGATCAGTAGACCAAACGCATTGGTCAACTTGTCCAGACCAAGCAGGTCTACTAGGATAATTGATGTTAGGGAGATGTAGCCGGCTGAAATTTAAAAAAATATATATAAATTAGAAAGACTGCTTATTATTTTGAATTTCAGTAGCTTGGTGTAGGTAGATTATATTTTATAGATATCATTTATCATCATTAAAATATTATTAAATGTATAGATAAATAATCAAAAATAATAATATCCAGACTGTATTACACAGCGCCGTTTAGTTCCGTTAGTTAAGCAACTAGGCTTGTTACGGATACTAAATGGTTGATAGATAAGTATTGTTTTTATATATCTATGACTCCGATCAAATGTTCATGCTCGTCACACAAACATTTGCCACTACTGGGATTCTAACCCAGGACCCTTGCCACAGACGGGTAAATGTTATAATAATATGTATCTGTAACTAAGTAAGTAAATCAAGAGACAATGACAAATTGCAATCATCTTTGAAATATGATCTCGAGAGATATTAACGGTGGAGCAAAATTGGAAATTTTAGACAGATCAAATACTCACAAATAGCAATGCCGAAAGCGATGGCAATCGCAACGTATGAAGCGTATGTGGCACAGAACGGAATCAAACCAACTGATATCTGTAAATTAATTAATTAATATATTTTAGTATTAATGCATACTCAGGATTATTACCAAGGAACATAAGTATAGAGACGGTAGATGAATATTTTATTAAGTGCCTGAAATAGAATATTTAGAATAATTATATAAGGAATTATCGGCATGCAAACTACCAGCCTCTTTTCCGAATGATTACCGGGATAAAAACTATCTCCATACGAAGTACCATCTAAATTATAATCGATAAAAGGTAACAAACAGACACACTTTCCTATTAAATTTTATCATATCAAGTATGGATTCGCTTTTGATACTTTGATTTCTTATAACTATTACTTAGGATTATAATAAGTATTACTGTATGTTCTTACCGTAGCTATAACAAGGCAGACGTTATTGAGCAATAAGGAGTCCATCCAGGGGAAGTCAGCCACCCAACCGCAGGCAATACGACCGAACGTGTTCGTTATACCGATGATCGACAACAGGAAGGACGCTTGGGACGGGTCTACACCCTGAAAAATGTAAGAAATTAAATTAAACTTACACTAATAACTCTTACTTGCAGCGATATGATCATGGACTAGGGCTAAGCCTTCGAATAATTTCAAAAGTCAAAGTCAAATGTTTTATTCCAATTAAACCAATATTACATGTCCTTTTGAATTGTCAAAACTAGTTGCACAAGTCTAGCTTAGCAGATTTTAGCCACAGTCGCTCTGAGAGAAGAACTGTGCCCAGCAGTGGGCTAATTGGTTTTAAAGATTAAACATTATTTAATAACAATAACATATTTTATCCTTAAAATATATATTGATGATATTATGGCCTCAATGCATTATTGAGGCCACACAAATGATAATAGTCCCATCATTAGTGTGTGATGCAGTCTAAATACTCTCAATAATAAAACTTCATTATTACATTACATAAGCGCTTTACAGGGGGGCAGTATAGGGTACAGAAAAACGGAACATAAGTGGGGGGGGAGGAGGATAGCTGTATTGAAACTAAAGTCTTTGATATAGCAAGATTACCAAGTTTATGGGACACAAGTCAATTGATTCGTATAGAGATTGGTAGACGAAATAAGATTGAGAACCCCATATGTAAATAAGTTGTACTGTATGTCGACTCATAAACGTAAATAGTATGTCATGTCACGCCCCCATAAATGTCAAAGAGTTGGCAAGCATTGTAATGATCCCTACGTTGTCACGGTGTAATTCGTCATGGTGTTATATAAACTCTATACAGATATACGAATCGATTGTATACGAGACGAATATACTTGTATAATATATTAGACTATGTTATTATATATATATGTATATATAGTATATACGTGTAATTATATATGCGTGATATAATTACATACACATGCCAAGATAATAGTTATATCACAATTAGTTAATTGACCGACGATAGTATTTTTGAGGTGAATAAATAGCGATTAATATTTTTTTATAAATTTTAACACTTCACCGTATGAACTATTTTTAATACAAGAAGATCAGTTTTAACCATCTTTTTTTAAAGGAATAGGTGTAGCTGAAGCTGTGTTCAGTCATACTCTTCCTAATATCTACTATACCTAGCTCGTAGTACTAAGTTAACAGCTCTTCTTTGTGATACGTTCTACGCTCTTCTTATATTATTATGAAAAGGCAACAGTCAAAACGTTTTTTGACTTTTTGATTCGTCCACATATTTGCGGCGAGATGTAAATATCGAGATGGTTATTTAGTAGCGAAATAATGGATTCCGCAAACTTGCTTCGAATAGATGGAACAACTTATTAGCTGTTGTTGAAATTGGTAGAACTGTTTATTTCAAACTCCGCATCAACAAAACAACTTTAAAACGACATTTAGTTTATAATACTCACACTAAGAGTGGCAGCATCGACGATGTAGACAAAGGGCACATACAAGCCAGCCATGCCGAAAATATTTGACACGCCGATCAACATGAACGCGGGGTCGCGGAGCAGACTCACATCTAACATGGATGAGAGAGCGGATTTGAAGGACTCTGGCAGAGCCAGGCACGGACATAGGTCGTATTCTGAAAATGAAGAGTTATTAATTATTTTTTTTCTTACCGGTTTGGTCTGAAATCACTCATTTTTATAGATATATTTTTATGGATATCCGCAGGACGAGGGAAAAAATGGAAAGATACTTTTCACCCTCTTTTTTCCTCCAACATTGGCGGTACATATAAAACTTAATAGGTAGGTACACAAACAATTAAAAAACAGACGCAGAATCTATACAATATTTGTTCAGAAAATCCAATTTTTATTATACAACATCCTTTAAATTAATTCAACTTACGTTCTTGTCTTTCTAGGTCGCCAGTCTGTCTGCTTTGCGGCAAGCTGATCACTGAGTTTCTATATCCTTGCAGGGACTTCTGGCTTTGGTACTGAGGCAGGTTGAGCACGGATCCTGAATAGAAGATGTCTTTGCGAGACATCGGACGAACCATACGAGATGGTTCCTTAGGTCCAGCCACAGAGAGTTTAGAGTTGTACATCATGCTTTCGGTGTCACCCTTGAAAATAAATAAATCAAAATTAAGAGATTTTTTAGTGTCGATTTAGGTTGGATATTTGAGTTCATTTCGGACGCATTATACAATTTCTATACTACTTACTGCCAAATTAAGAATATTATTAGGTTTTTAAGTGAATCAATTTATAGTTTTTTTTTTCGTACATTTCGTACAGAAAGCAAAGTACAAAGTAACATTAATAAAGTTAGTTTTTTAAAGATTTCGTTTAGTTACGATGTTAATAGATAGTATAAATAGAATGTTAGTAATAAATATAAGTCGTAACTGTTTATTCATATATGTTATGTTTATTTATATATACGTTGTATATCAGTCACTAGCTCATAATATTTTCTTGTTAACATATTTCTCTAACATTCTAGAATGATGGATATACATGTATCTGAGCAATTGCGGTATTATATTATTATACTAGAGGTGCCATGACCAAGACCAACAAAGATCATATATGTATTATCATTCACCAGGAATAGTCTTGGAACTATGAAGAGCTAATATCCTTTCCAAAGGATATTTGCTCTTCATAGTTCCCGGAGATTAGATAGAAAAATTAGTAAGATATTTCAATATAGTTTTTCTAGATGTTATTTAAAATGTATGTCAATTGGCCGATGAGGCGTCGCCTCCGACTCTAGTATTACCCACATATTACATCAATGTAAACTAACGACATCGGCCATTTTAAAAGTTTTCGCCAAGATCCGCAATGTACAAGGAACACACATTGTATTGGATTGGTGCCAGTCGTTGGGCTATTTGGCAGACAATAAGTAAAGTTCAAGGCCATACGTCCAGTTTTCGTAGAACAATTACATGAAGGATAATATGATCATATGTAATGCCCTTGACAACAATTTATTTATTGTCATTTAAAATTGGGTCAATTGGTTTGAACCAAATACAATTTCAACACTGTCATATTTAGTCCAGCTTGTTTACATAAATTTATGTTATGTGCCGATTGTTAGTCATGACATGAAGACATTATTATGATGATATTTGTATACTGAGCCACCATAAGTTGTGTACTATTAATGTAATGTACTACATTACCAATACATATAGTATTGATAATTATAATTATCGATACTTTATACGCGGGTTTTAGTACTCTGAAAAAATATCTCAAGGTTTATCTAATTTAATTTAGAATTAGCATTTTAGACTGACTATGATCTTTTCTATAATTTTTTCAATCTTAAGTTATATCGATCTTTTTTTCTTAATTTCAGAAAAAAATATAAATTAAATACATTATTAATATTTAGATACTTACATCATTTCTATATTGACTATTCATTGAAGTTTTGGACGTAGCTTTGATTGCAGCTAGGGACGGTTTGAATCTGGAAATTAGAAAAAGTTTTTTTTTTGTTACGGGATTAAATTTTAATTACCTACTATACTATTTTACGTTAGATTAATGTTAATTTTAGACAATATACATGCATATTAAGAAAGGTCCTATAAACACAAAATGAAACATTAAATGTTTACACATAAAGCGACTTCATTGATTTCTGTTGTGCTCCACTACGCGGCGTGGTCAATCAAAACATTTGATCAATTAAATCAGTGTTACGATGTCATTCATGCTCAATTTTTTTAAGCCAATTCTATTAGTAGGTGTCTGTTGTTAATTTATGGAGTGTAGTAGTGTACCGGAATTTTCCATGAGAACAGATGTATAGACCGCGCATATTTATTTTTCCACTACCAATTGAAATTTGGTATTTTCGAATAATAGCCAATTTGGTTTGAATAGGTTCTGGCTTTTAATCAAATTGCGTGCCGCCATAATCTGTGGTTCCCATCAGGCAGGACGATGATCAAATACAACGACAACAATAAGACGGTTTTAACATAATTATAATACATATTTTTAAATTTAGACCTGGCATCAAATGAAATAGGTAACTTAGATCTATAAATTACCAAAAAAATAAAAGTTTCTTTGAACTTTAAACTAAGCATAAAGACCACATTATTAACAATTTATGTGCCCGCGTAAATAATTTGATTTGGGCCCTATGCCAGTATGACTAAAGGCACATTATGCTTGCTCATAATAAACATGGTTAATGGTTTCTACACCATATTTCTCATCTCCTAAAAATGCTATTTTGATTATTTACTTGGATATAAATTAAAATGGATTGAAATGTGAGAAGCAGGATTTAGGTACTAACTTTTTAAGTCTAGACTACAGACATCCTCAATTTCTTATAATGTAACGTTCTTATGGTTCATAAGTTTATTCCTTATTTATTAAGTTTGCAAAAGAGTTGACTCGCTTACAGCATGTTTTCATTGACGCAACATTCAAATAAAAAAATATTAAATCTCAGTTTTCTCTCAACGTCTAAAACATATTACAGGTGCTCTGATCTTAAAAGTATTTTAAAGGGATACGTTAAAAAAATATAGATTCGATTTAACTTTAATATGTGAATGTTTTTCAGTGTTAACTAAGGGTTAATACATGCAAGTTTCTTCGTAGATACACCACCACCTGGTCGGCTCCCATCAGGCAGCATCCCTTTAACAAAACATCCTACTACCTATCAGCGGACCTGTCGCCGGTGCTCTGCTTGCGCTGGCGGTCGAAGAAGGGAACGGAGCCGTTCTTGGGCAAACCCGGCGCGTGCGCGCTGAACGCCGGCGACGACACGTTGCGCGACAACAGCTGTTGCTGCGGGTTCACGGTGACGTTGCCGTTCTCGCTCTGCGGAATAAGTTACATAGGTATAGGTATCGTTTAAATCTATACATATATATAAAAGGAGAAGCAGACTGACTGACATATCAACGTAGGGCCTAAGTAAACTATAATAAGGGTTAGAAACTTGAAATTTTGCACACCTTTTATAACGCACTAAGAAATGATCTTTGAAAATTGACCCCCTAACGGGAGGGTTTAAAGTTAAAAGGAAACCTTTGTTTTCGTTACATTCTAAACGGACGATGTCGCGGGAATCAGCTAGTTACACAAATGACAAGAATATTCGAATGTTCAGCTAAGAATTGAACTTGAAATTGTAGTCAGTATTTTCTTTGATTAAGTAAACTATTTTCAAAGTAGTTTTAGTATATAAACTACAATAGTTTTTTGTCGCTATGACAAAGAAAACTCAGAGACAATAATCACAACTTCGTTTGTTTACAATCGGACACACTATGACGGCAAACTTTTCAGATTAAAAAAAAACTGAAATTATGAATTAAAACTTAAAATAGACAAAATCCATACAACGTAAAATGTTTGTTTCTTTGTTGTTCCTTGCAATACTGGATATAACCAATTTTAGTAGGTATCTTTCTTACACAGTGCGTGAAACCCTATTGAGCGTGCAATAAATTCGTCACCCGCGGACGCTCCACGAGTAACAATATACAAGGTGACTTTGATATCGCTTGAATATTTTAAGTATATTCGAACGAATACACAACTCTTTCTACTAAAACAAACATAAAACAATATGAACATGACAGTAGAAGAACAAGAAGTTGTTAGAAAATGTCTTAAGGGAAGATCCGAAACTGCTGTTTATTCAAAAAAAATACATTCTAATATTTCTGGCAATGAATATGCCTACATTTTTCTGATATTATAGAGCTTTTTTCCTTTATGCATCGGGCGGTCAGTCAGCATCTGTATACTATGGTCTCTTAACCACACTTATTCAATACTTTGGTTAAAAGTATCTAAATTCAACGTGATAGAAGCGTTTTGTGTGCGTAATAAAATAGTATACGTACGTCACTAGCACATTCACTCCAAACACGTCTTTCATCTATCCAATATCACGCGTGTGTCGACCTATATGTTTGGCATAGCTAGACGCGCGTGACCGCACTGGAGGACTTTTAAAGACATATACCTTACGCAGGGAAAACTTAAATATACATCATAAATACTATCTCCACGTTGATCCATAAGGGTGGAAAAATAAAACTAATTTTTTGGTTTTGTTTTTATAATGGATATTTCAAAACAAACTTATGTTTTTACTTTTATCTTCTTAGTATTTTAATATTGATATTACCGGTGCGTATATAGTTGAGAAGATTGAGTTCTATTAGGAGAGGCCTACGTCCAGCAGTGGTCGAATATAGACATATGATGAAGATTCTATAGTTGCTATTTATGCTGAAATATATTCAAAAGGCATTGCACTAAATTGTTTGATTAAAAAATTACCCTTAAGTGACCAGAATCACTTTCATCCTCAATCACACATTTGCACTTTGCAAATTCTGAGTTGAAACCAAACGATGTTTATGGATTCAATGTCACCCAGTTTCGAGTAATAAGTTAAATTGGCACTAACACATCATTCAGGGCATATTTCCATAAAGCAATTAAATCGCCCATTGCACGCAATATCTAACAGCATTAATAAATTGTACCATTGAAATTTTTATATATTTTTTTCCATAACATTAATAGTAAGGGCTTCATATCCTTTAGACGAAAAAATCGGTAACAGATAATAACATAACATACCTTCTTCTTTTGTTCGCTTTCGTCTGTCAGCGGTTTAGCTTCAGTGATAGTTGGTAGGGTAGGCACAGTCGGTACTCCAGGCATGTTAGGTACTGTCGGCACGCGTGCTAAAGCTTCCAGGTTTAGCGATGAGTGTACTCCAGGGTCGATATTCAAGGGCGCCTGGCGGTGCAAGGTCTCTTTGTTTAGTGATGAGAAGATAAAAAAGATTGTGTCCTATCCTGAGTAGCGAAACTCGGAAAGGACGAATTACGTCGTTTTTGGGTCTAACGTTCAAAGATCTAAACAAAATAGATTAGAAATTAATATATTAAATTAAATTAACAAGAACGCTAACGGATGAACACGACCCATAAAAACGAAGTAGCTCTCCACTACATGGTTCGGCTGACAGGGTAGCTTTTAGGAATGACTGTATTTGGCATCAGTTTTTTTACAAGCAGCAATCTTGGTGAGTAACCATTTTTCGTCTTTATTATTTTGATAATAAGGTCGAAAAGCGGTCTGCTATCAAGATTTATGATTGTACTCATACCTGATTCAGGGCAGGTAAAGAAAAATTAAAAAAATAACTTTCCAATTTTGAATGTACGTATATTATGCCAATTCCCCGATAATCAAAAGCCGATAATCGAAAATTTTATTGAATCAAATTTGTTTCGTCAGGTTTAAAGTTATCAAAGTTACGTGCACTACAATATCAAATGCGAAAGAAAAGATTCAAAGATAGCACTCAAAGAAATTAGATTGCGTGCACAATTCCCTACGATTTAAAAACTTTGAAGAAATACAATCAATACCAGTGTACTAACTTCGCGGTAACTAATAATAGGGACAAAAGGATAGGGGATAGCTTGCCAATCAATTGAAGGCATTGCCCTCAGTAAAGCATACGAATGCTGCATAATATATTAATGTTCCGTATGAAAATACAAATAATGGGAGTTATTCAATATCTATATTTTATATGAGGTTTCTAGACGTTGTGTTTTTTTTAGATATAATAAACTTATTATATTTCATGTCAAATATCTCGTATCCTTAATGCAATTATTAATTAATTAATTATTATACTGATATTCCAACACAGAAATTTGCAATGTATATATCCATATCTAATAACAAAAAATATAATACATCATGCAACATTCTAGGCACTGTAATTTAGTAATTATCTAAACTAAGATTACTACCTACTATTTTAATGCTACAAAAAAAACTATCTGATCAAATATGCTAATGTGACTTGTAACTTGTATATTTTGGGAAATAAAGATCAAAAAGATAAATATCAAAGTTATATTTTTAAACTACTGACAGATAAAATTGTACTTTTGATTTCTTTGAATATTGAAAGCTGTTGGAAAGCAGAAAATAGCCTAATAGATGACATTAAGTAGAGTCTCAGATAAAGTAGAAATTTAAATTTTCGTCCATATTTCCCGAAGTATGCAAATTAATTCTAGCATTTCATTTCACACTACGTGTTCTACACATGCATCCTAATAATTTTGTTAGCACATTAAGCCGAAAAGACAAGACCACTTAAAAGTCTCTAGCGTTTCGCTAGATACATACCACCACCTAAAGGGGGATGCGTTTCGCCCACTGTTGATAAAAAATATCAACAAACTGTACACATTAAATGCAAACAATCGTTAATTCAATAATTAGTTAATAGCAATATTAATAATTCGGATTTAAAGAAGCATTGCATCAATGAAAGCGCTGCTTGAAACTGTTGAATTACCATTTGTTAAATACTTATTTTAGTTTAGCTAGAGCATTATGCTTTGAGCATATCGATTATATATTTAAATAAGATTATGTATTTGAATAAAATAGACAGCTTAGTTCTTTTATCCTTTTATTTATAGTCAAGGAATTACGCACGAATTGGCGAGTTTTAAGACGAAACGCATCACCATAAAGGAAATCGAAAATAAAAATATTAGTGAAAGCAAATCTACATACAGAATCGTCTACAACGTTCACCTTCAACCTCTTCTCCATGGTACCGTCGGGGAGCTGGACCACAAAGTACGAGCCCCCGATTGAGCCTCGTTCCATCTGCAGTCTTTTTTCTTCGGCCATCCTTTGCAACAGGGGCTTTTCGCCTGATGTCTGGAATATGGGATTCTAGTTTTACAAGTCACGATAATAACCTTCGAACTTCACTTTCTCCTCGCTTGATTTATTTGATTCATTATTATAATCTAAATATTCTATATAGAATGAATAGCACCAAGGTTAGAAAAAAACATAATCATTATGGTATTTATACATAAAGGTTTCCTGGTAGACTTGCACACGGGATTTTTATATGATCAAACCACAACAAAATTAAATAAAGCATATTTATTATAATAACTTCGCTAGCAGGTAACTTAAGTCCAAGTTAATTGTGTAGGTACCTAACATGCAACTGGATTCCTAACACATGCACTTAGTGCTATTTTCTGTGGTTGCATTGAAATCTACTCGAATATGGTTTATGTATCACACATAACCAATGTTTATTAACAGTAGCCAAATATGTATCTCATTATAGATAGAGATAGATCCTTTTAGCATAAACGATAATTACAATATCAGAAATCTTATTAAAATTCTAACTTTCAAACTAGAAGTTCTAAAAAGCTTGAAGGGCTTCAAGTCCTTAGTGTAATTTATTTATTTATTTATTTAATATTTGGGTCTCCAACAAGGTAAACACTTAACATTTACACAGTCATTATATAAGTATTTAGTTTATATGTTTCCTCAGTTACAGGAGGCCACATCATCCAAAAATATAGTGCAAACAAAAGATAATAAACTAAAAAACAATGTTACAAAAAAAAATGTTTGGAATTACAATTTAAATTATTATTATAACAGAAGAAGGTATGTTATTTTATCAGTTTACTTATATAATGGGCTGAAAAAAGAGTTTTAATGAACCTCCCTCTATATTCAACAGCCAGTCCATCCTCCTTTCGTAGAAATAATCACTACTAAACAATACGTAAAAGCGTAGGTACGTAATAAAATACTAACCTTAGGATAGACCAAAGGCCTCATCAGAGCGCCAAACACAGCGCAGTTAAGAATCAAGCCCGCAAGCAGAAGGTTAGCGTTCTGCCACGAACCAAATTCATTGAGCAGTACTGCCGCTAGGGGCGCGAAGCTGAATGTGCCCACTCCTGAACCACACACCGCGATACCGGTGGCGAGAGAACGTCGCGACTCGAAGTAGTAGCCCACGGCTACTACTGAAGGAAGGTATATCATACCAAAGCCGAGACCTGTAACAAATGACAAAGGATATTTATTTCTCTTTTTAAGAACACTTTTACAACAGGCCATTTTGTTTCTATAAAGAAATGCAGTGAAAAACTCCCTGTAAAAGAAATAGAAAAACACTGACGCGGAAAATGTATTTTCTTTTCTCCTAAAGAAATCCATAGAGGCTTTCAGTGGATCTGTCCCTAGTAACGGCATCGAAAAGCTCATCCGAGAATGTTATTTAAATGTTAATATTATTATTTATTAGGTTCTATCTATATATATAAAAATGAGCCCCTATTTCTCTTTGTCATGACTTAACTTGAAAACGGTTTAACAGAATTCGTTCATACTTTTTTATATGTTTCCAAATACTTTGTAGAAGGTTTTTACAGGGGAAAAAAATAAAAAAGTTACGCAGAACATTAAAAAAAAATTTAAAACTTAACGACTACCTATATTACCGCTTTTAATCTAACCTTATCAGTTTACATTAGAAAAGAAAAAGAAGAAAACTGACATACCTGTCATATTACGACAGTTCGTGCGATTGACAGATTGTCTGCTGTAAATATCGTTTAATAGTTCCATATTTCGGAATATTTATTTACATTTGACTTCCCGCGACATAGATGATCTAATATTTCCCAACAAATTAAAATTTATTTTCGAAGCCTAATTGCATTACAATTAGGCTTCGGAACATTGCGAATCTATCCAATGAAGAAAGAAATATCGTGCTCCAATAGCAAAAACCGTGAAGCGGCTCGGTTGGTAACGAGAAATGATCTCATCTTAAGATCTGCAGTAAATAATACACTATTGTAAAAAACTACGTGTGAACGCATATCAAAGTGATGATCGATCAGGGAGTATACACAACCGGCTGGAATACCTGCAATCCTGATTGTATTATTGGAAACACAAGATATTGTACTTATACGACGCGATACTGGATAAATAAATGAAATACACCATTTATATGAACCGTTGCAATACCCAACCCCATAATGTTCTAGCAAGGAGACTATGGTTATCATTTTAACATCAAAATGAAAAATCCATTGAATAATGAGTATCAATATCATAGTTTTTATTTTGATCATACATAGATTTGCCACTCAGCCGGCCGTTGGTCGAATGTTGTCAAGTAGTGACCACGTATTGGAATTGGAAGTTGGACAAGGTGGACCGACGACCTGGTAAAGGTTGCTGGAATTCGCTAGATGTGGGTGGCGCTGGAACAGTTGTCGCGTCCGTCGTAGTGATCCTTGGGAGAGACCTATGTCCAGCAGTGTATGTTTTACGGTTTTTCTTATTCCCGGGTATTTGTAAGAAGCAATAAGGACCTGTTTGTTTAGAGAATACTGCCTAAAGGCAACGGTCAAACTATCTTAAATAATCTATCTTAACCTGTTTTGAATAAAATACAAGTAACCTTCGGGGACTTAGTGATTACACGGTTCTGTCATTCAGGGAATTGATGTGAGTCTTACTACTAAGTTATTTATGTCTTTGTTATTATTTCAGGTGATAAAAGTACAAAAGAAGTTAACTCGATGAATATTATACGCATATCATATTATGAAATGCTGACAATTTTTTTATGGAATTTAGCTTTATAGCGTCGATCAACATGTATGTCAAAATCGAAAAGGATCGCTTAACTTGAATTCGGTTGAAATAAGCTAAACTGCGTTCACATGACATATCTCCATTTACGCATTGCAATAAGTACCTATAGAGAGAGATGCAGCTTATGTTGGTCGATTGATATTCATATGCGTAAGATGCTATAACGTACCTTCGTCGCTACGGTTAGCCAGATTTATTCTACACCTTTAGGCACGTAAAATCCGAAATGGATGGAAATTGTTTAAACAAACATCAAGTGATTGGTACGAAATTACCACACGTGTCTTTAAGCAAAAAACCCAGTCACTGACGAACAACATTGTTAAGCTACGCATCTTTGGGGATCTATGAAGATATAAACAATCAAATTCCAAAAACGAGGCTTGCTGCATGCACACATTTTTATTTGGTAAGTCGAAGTAATTGAACTAGACCAAAAAGGTGATATAATATGTACCGATATTCCAGATCAGTACCGAGCGACTTGATGTTGTTATTACGAATATGATTCGTGATTCGTGTGGCGCTATCAACCTCCACATACTGTGCATGGTCGGCAGCAACTGATGCAAACGTTATCCCCGAACATTGGTGCTGAACTCCATCACTGGAAACGATGGTTATCAACTGTCTTCACATCAGCGTTGATTACTCAATGATAACGGTCGAACTATCACAACAATGTCGTGGTCAAAAACACGTAGATTCTTCCATATTTGCTATTTCTTTCCAAAACTTTCAAGACACATTGTACCGTTGAGTAGTTACCGCAATTCGGTAAAATCCATTAAACACATCTGCAAGTATGTCATGAAAGGCAGCGACATGGGCGGGTTGCGGCAGCCAAACCTACAATACCAACGATGAAATTACGCACTATCAAGTTACTTACATGAACTGCAATGACTGACTGAACATTGAAAACTCATGATGATTTTAAGTCGCGATGATTTTACTGTCCGTGATTTCCGCTAAACATACCAGTCCTTCCAAGATCGTCTGCTGCCGATGAAATTAATGCATGTCGCATGAATCATCAAATCTGAGGTGCTATGTGAAGAAACTTCATCAGGCAGAAAATAATCGAGTTTTTTTTGCTTATAGAAAGATCAACAAAATATTCCCGACAACCACAAAAATAACAAATACTGAACTGAGCAAACAACTTCAGATTCGAATAGTTGGTACTCTGCATTCGTGTAAATCTATTGATTGTGTAACAAACGAAGATGAACCCACCAACTACCCCATTGAGTTTTTAAGCTCCATGGATGTGCCTGGCTTACTTCCGCACAATTTACAACTAAAAAAGGTTGGCTGAATAGTCATCATACTTCGAAATCTAAACCAAACAAAGGTGCATTGGCAGGTTTCAACGATGAGAATCGACCCCAAAGCAACCCTTGCAGAAAAATATACATACTATAGCTCCAATAAAGTAAATGTGTTGATGCGACTACATCATTGAAATACATGTAATAGGTACAATATAATGTTTGTAACTTTATTGTTTTTTTTTGTCTAAATAAACTATGGATGATTTTTGAGTGTTTCAATGTCTTATATTTCCGTGAGTGTAAGAAATCATTCAAATCATATATTAAACTAGCTGACCCAGCAAACGTTGTTTTGCCACATTATAGGGGTTGGTGGACTACCCCTAACATTTAGGGGGATGAAAAATAGATGTTGGCCGATTCTCATAGATACCGGATAAGCACAAAAAATTTCATCAAAATCGGTCAAGCCGTTTCGGAGGAGTACGGGAACGAAAACTGTGACACGAGAATTTTATATATTAGATTAAGTTTAAGTAAAAGTTAACATTCATTGAATGTAAGGCGGAACGAAGTTCGCCGGGACAGCTAGTAACTAATAAACATCACAGAGGTGGTTTCTTTTGATGTATAATTGCGGTCTTTGCACTCGACAATGCTCAAACTTAAACAACAGTTCATTCCTCCGTTAGGTTATCTGCATGATAATAATACAACCTTTTTGCACTGTAGGTTCCTAATGTTTTTGCGCAACTTTAGCAGACTTGCATTTGTATTTAACCCAGCATCTGCGTATGTGTGGATATTAACCGCGTCGCTATGCAAAACGGAATCTTCAAAGAGGTGAAATACTATGATTATAGTGACTGTTGCTCAATTTGGCAACCTCCCAAATTACAGAGAACTTTGACCAATCTGCCTGAGGTGGCTACGTCACATAATTTGGCGGGCGCAAAAAAAAACAGATACCATACAGTTGTCTGTATTTGACTCTTTGTACGCATTGACATATATTCTTTGCAATAATAAATAACAAAGGGATTGCAGGCGTCTTGGTTAATGAATAACATATTTTTGGGATATTGATTTGCTTGTTCATAAATACAATTTTGTAATGGCAATTGTTAACGAATTTCTTATCGATTGTTTGCATTCACCATATTATGAGTTAATTAATTTAGATAATATAGGTCACATAAGATAATAATATGTTAATAACTCCCACATTCGTGATATCCTGTGCAAGACATTATATTTATGTGTATTTTCATTATTCTTATCAGAATCCTGAATGAAAAACGACGTGAATCCATTGACTCCAATCACAGTTTTTAGAGGTTAGACGGTAGTAGTCGGGAGGAGACAGTTATACCATAGTGTAATAATTTTATTACACTATGGTTATACGGAGCCTGACCTACTGACGTCCGTGCAAAAAAAACGTTTATTTTTAATATTTACATATACATCTGATTTAAAAAGTAAAAGTGAAAAGACATTAATTCTGACGGCATGACCAACGACTGTAAACATAACAAAGAAACATTTCATTCGCTTCACTTTTATCATTGATTTAGGGTTTTGTCCGGGGAAAAAATCTCTCCTTCAAACGTATTACAGACGTGATTAAGACATTCTCACGTCGTCGCCCGTCGGGTCTCAGTAGAGCTAACTCATCTGACGAATTTTGTTGACCTTGGAGTGCTATTCGGCAACGACTTAACGTTCTCACTAAGAGCTTTAACGCCATAAAATAAACATGAAAGTGATGTGCTATAATGTTTAATTACACGATGATATTTAAGTGTTCCATTTAATCCATTACTGTATAATGCGTATAAACAACAAATTCGGAATACGATACGGAATGAGTCAGTGTTTGTTGTCGGCCCACAAATCGGTATTTAAAACCACACAAAGGAGCATATGGGTTGTTGCCTGCTGCAGAGAGGTCGTCGCCACTTAGTAAACGTATGCGTCATTTCCCAGTACAATATTCCAATTTCTCATTACATAATTAATCATCAATTTACACACAGTATTAGCAGCTGGAAGGGTACAATGGATCGACATTTCACCTAGATTCCTTTCAATAAAGACGTATAATAGGTCTCCGTGTTTATGGGTTAGCTTATTCAAGTAATTTAACAAGAGATTGTTGTGTTATGGATCCGGTATTACACACGTACCTATTTACCTAAATTTAGTCTAGTGTAGACCTAATTATATACGCGTTAGGTACTACTAAGCACGAACCTGTACGAGAGAACAAACATACTGACCTATTTTTACATGTTAGTCAGTTTGATATGAATGCAAAATATTTTGAACTCTAGTCGTTAAGTTGTTATTTATTTAGACCGAGGAAGTATAGAAAAATTTTAGTATTATGGAGTTTTCCTACAGTTTCGTAAACAACATTTTGGCAACAAAATGTAGAAAGAATTTCAAACTGTTTCGTGGAAAATTCAGCCAACTAACCATTGTTCTTTCTGAAGCCTAAAATAATGTTGGTAAACAAAAAGCTATCGATTTAAAAAAAATGTGGATCTTATCACCACCACCATCTTTGACCACGATCTTATTCGGTAATAATTGTATCAATTAATTGTTACTCAATTAATCTTGATTTTACATGAGAAATGTGTAACAGGTACTTATCAAAGCGATACCAATTTACAAACATATCAGTCACTCTTATAACAGATCAAATTATTTATACCTGTAGAAAGATTAAAAGTTAATATCGTGAATATTTTGTTTGTGTAAAAGATAAATGTTCTATTAGCATAAGTAGTAAGAAGCAATTCTGATGGTAACTGGCCAGAGCGTCTATACCATGTTTTCATATCCTATTATGTGCAGCATACCAATATGTCAATATTTAGTTTACACTTTACTAACCAACTGAGTTGATGTGTGCAAATAATGTAGTTACGAATAAAATCTTCCGTGGCCGTCTAAACTCTGCCTACGACCGTTTATTTAAAGATACGCTAACCTTTTAATTTCATTCAATAAATTATTGTATTCAAATACTCTAGTTGGCTACCGCCATGAAACTGTATTTCCGGATAGTCTCGACATTGAAACTCGATGATATCAGCGATTTGCTGCCAACGAAGATCACTTAAATCGGTGCTAAACGGACGTGCTAATTATTCAAGTGGTCAAATTTAAAAAATATACTGCTTTGAGACGTTCTCGGGATTTTTGTCATGTATTTATTTGGGTATCACGACCTGCTCAAGCAATTCTGAAGAAAACGAAAGTGAGATCCCAAAGAATAACACCTTTTATTACATTTTATGTTTTATTTGAAACACATTCTAAATCGGAGTTATGTTGACGCGATGTATTTTTCCATCGTTGAAACCTTGAATGCCCGCCACGCTTTAAGAATTGGGTCACATTCGATATTGAGAATTCTATTAACGATCCGCGAGCAATATTTAAGAGAGCAATTTGCTACTTTTAAGTTCCTTCAATAAAAACCGCATAATAATTTCTTGAGTTAGTAGACAATATATACTCTAGCCTAGTAAGGCGCCATGTTGTCTGCATTAGCTGGCATATAGCCAAGTGTTCCGTTTCTAATGACCTTCAAGTATCTAATAATCTATACTACCTACACTGCATTTGTCCTGTAATTAAACCCATCAGAGAACTATTGAGGAGGGTTTTTATTGTACTTGCACATAATCCGTTCGAAAGAATGCCAGTAACCCCATTTTTAAAGTAGGTAAATGTAACGTATACCGTGTATAAAGTGAACATTTCTGGGAAAGTAGCCTATTGCATGAAACAAATTCTAGCGTGCTTATTCATTTAGTTCACAGGTTCAGATCAATCATTGGCATAGGTACGTTTGAGTAGACAGGCATAAAAGCGCTGCATTCGTGGAATAGAATTACCTGTATTAATTCAGCTAATTGTTAGAACTTAACACTTCGAACGAAACTGTCATTTAAGTCGTTTCGTTTGCATTGGTGTCTCCTGGCAAATTTCCAATTCACACACGGGCTGTTGCCTCTGTATTCAAGGGTTCGAGAGAACAAAGACGTGTCGAAACGTTTTTAATATTTCAAGTAGCTTGCTATTTCAGACAAAAGATAGGATAAAGGTCGAAAGAAACCTTTATTTCGTACAGAGGTTCTTTGACTTAATTACAAACATTTTATTTTGTGATATCGGCTGATAATTTTTAACACATTTCAAAACGTTTTATTACTAGCATAGACAAAGAAATACGACTGTATTTTATCACACCATTATTTTAATAAATAATTATTACTGCATTTGCTTGTGAAAACATAATGCAAAAATATGTTCTATTGGAGCAACTGGAACACGTACCAACGAAGCTATAGTTATTGTATGTACATAACGAGTTTTTGTCCTTCGAACCTTTAATTTATCGACTAGCCATTTATTTATTTATTTATTTTTTGTGTTCAGCGGCTGCAAAATTAATTACGAAAGTACAGTACATTTGCGGAATTAGGTACTAAGGGGACTCAATACTCTTTTATCGGAGACTGGTTATTTCCCCCGAGATGTATAACTCGACAGTTACATTAACAATGTTGTTCTACACCTACAACTCGGTTAGAGTTCAATCATTGAACAGTTTGATTGTAAATTGATCAATTAAGTATTTTAAAACAACACACTTTCTAAATTAGACGTTTAGAATTTTAACATATGTAAATGTACTTATTTTCTTTGCACTTAGCCCCTATTTTATGAATCAAATAAACGGTGAACTAGTGTTTTGCTGTATGGTTTTGAAATGAAAAAACACACTTCTTGGGATAACCCTAAAAAAATAGAACCTAATCTAATTTCGACGATAAGATCAAGCTTAATGTTAACAAAAACGTACACTGAGAGTTACTCAGGAGTAAAAAAAAACTTTCAGCCAACAGATTGCACTGAAAATACCCATGATACGAGCTGGATTTTCAATGTCGCAGCCATCGTGAAATATGCATTAAAATAACACAAAGAACACAAACAGAACCATATCACAATAACGCTTTATATTCTTACAAGAATAAAGTGTATCTAATTAAAACAATGGTCTTTGTTCACTACTACAAAACAAGATTAAATCCATTAAAGAAAAACATAAAAATAAGGGAATTATTACATAGTAATAAATATATTTGCAATTTTCTTTACTTCAATGCAGCATAAATCGTATTACCGTCAATTTGACTCATTTGTTGATGTCAGAAATAATTGACTCATCAATGAGCTGTTAATCTGCATATTAGAGTAAATATGATAGTTGTTGCTAACTACAATGGGAAACTCGAAGCGTTGATTGTAGATACGTGCCACGATATAATAACGTAGGCACTGAATCTAAGTTACCAGTTGTATAATAATTATCTGACAGTCATATAATGGTTCCATTTGACCTCATTTTCGCATCTGTTACGACCATTTGCGGAGTTTAATGTGAAACAGATAATGTATACAAAAGCGGTTATATCCTTTTAGTTTGTGTTCGCTGAAAACATGCTTCGAAGGACGGCACGAACCGACTCGGCGACGCCACCCCATAACTATGCCAACGTGCCAAGGCCTGGGGACATTTACATTCAACTTCTAGTCCCATATGAATCCTGCAAACCGTTTTATTGCTTTCCTAAATATAGTTGCGGTAATTAAAATATCATGCTCAGACTTAATTGTATTTGAGAGCCGGAAAAGATAAGTTAATCTAACATAGCATGTGGGTTTTATTCGATAATGTATTTGAATTTAAATGAAAAGAGAGATAAAATTGAAATTGGAACGGATTTATGTATTATATTTTTATGAAGCTTTTCACTTTCATGTAAGTATCCGTATTAAATGATATTATTGTTACTGAAATATTTTGTATCTAATTCCAGTACATTTAAATACATGAAAATGAAGTGTCTACTTAAATTTATTGAAATTTATATTCAGTCCAGCGGTTGCGCTAATAATAACCTTATAAAGAATACAAAAAAAACTCGTAACAAGCAATCTATGTTATTTTTAGTAAAAACATTGGATAAAATCAAATCAAATAAGTAACAATCTCGAATTCTATTCACCAAATATTTACATTGTACATTAACAGGAATTAGGAATCAATTCCGTTTCATATTTTTTTTACATAAGGAATGTTATAATAGTATAATGGTATGTCCAAGTGGATAAGGTTGACGAGTTTGAAGCATTTTATCTCGGCGAGTGTACCGCAAACAAATAGCAGACGGTCTCAAGGTCTCAAACCGCCACGTTGGGAGCACCCTAAACCGTTTATCAACCCTTATGGGTTGAACGTCAATGACCGAACATTATAGAGAAAGTGGGTACCAGGATCTTGAGCGATGGAAATCTTATTTCTAATACTCCATTTAGGAGTTCAAAGAAAAGTTCAAGAGAATCGAACTTACCTCCGATCAACCCATAAGTGATCATCATCATTGTGACACTCTTGCTGAAGGTGGACAGGACGAAGGCAGCAGCAGCTACAAAGGACCCAGCCACGCACACCGCTCGGCAACCGAACTTGTTACATAACGCCGATACCACCGGACCTGTGGACAACATTGCCTACGTGAATACAAACTCAGACTTAGACATAAGATTATAATAGGTATTTTGAATTGTCAAAACTAGTTGCAAAGTTCTAAGAGATAGGTCTTAATTAAATGAAAATTACAAAATAAATGGTTTTAGTGTACAATGTTTTATGTTTGATATACATTGTTTATAGTTGATATTACTTAATATCAATATAAGAATAATGTAATGTGAAGAAATGTTAAACATTACATGAGATAAACATTCCGTAGTATAAAAGTTAAAGGAGGGAGAGATCTGAAGGTACAGTCGGCCTTAAAGAGATGTGTACGAACTAAAAATGAAAATGTTTGAGCAAAATATGCTCAATATCTGTAAATCCTCATCTTATTCATGATTAATAAAAATAATCAAATTTTAATTCAGCTGTGTATGGGTACATAGTATGTATGTTAGAGGCTAACTGTATCTATTCTTTGAACTAAGTTTTGGTAAAAGACACAGTGGAGTAAGTAATCGTTTAGTTAGGACGTTCTTGTGAACGTTGTTATTCAGCTAGTAAATAAAAGTTGTTTTGTGAGACCTCAGAAGACCTATAAAAGCTTAATAAGAATTTCATCATAACATACATATTGATTTCATTAAAATTAATAAAGAAGTCATAAAACCGAATTGGGTCAACCTTGCTTGCTAGTATTTCTCGAGATTGTATAAGGCAAATTATACTTATTTACATTGTACCACAAGTGTACAAATTATCGCGTTAGATATTTTATTTGACACGCAAGATACAAATACACACTTATTAATTACGATCATTTTCAATAAGTCAAGTAACCACCTTGGTACTAAAACCTACATTGCAAACTTGATCTGAGCCGAGCCACTCGTTGTATTATTTAAATACTTGCATCCAGTTCAAGGAATCGATACATCGTCGTAAAATACGCATTTTACTCTATACATTGCATTTTTGTACATTTAAGGGGCTGTCCATTAATCACGTGATGTTTTTTTAACATTTTTTAACCCCTCCCTCCCCCATGGTGATACGTGGTGAGGTTTAAGACTACCCCCCCACCCCCACCAAAAATCACGTGTATTTTTTAGTACCTACAAAGAATCTTAAAATGTTTGTAATACTATTTAGGTGTAGAAATCACGCGTTTGATGAAAAAAATAAGTACACGTGATATCTTACTATACCTCCCCTCCCCCATGAGATATTAAGTGATTTTTGCTGAACCCCTCCCCCCCCTTTCGAATCTCACGTGATTAATGGACAGCCCCTAAGGAGGTATGTATTTGTCAACTGTATTGCATTTTCGCGCAGATTTGTGGGTCACAGGATGACGTTGAACGTAATGTAATGAATGTAAACTTTTACAGAGTAGCAGATTTTTTTGTATGGGCGTAAATAAATTGGAGGTCCTAATTATAAATAAATAAATAAATTGTTAAAAAAATTCTAAGTTTGTTTTTCGTTTTAATACATCCCATAAGTGCCCCAACAATATAATCGTTCAAAATTATTATTTTAAATTCCGACGCTAAAATTAGGTTCGCGTTATCATATCATATCAATATAATACCACTTAATGCTTACTTAATACAATAAAACATAATACTTTTATTTAAAGATAGCTGCACTAATTTGGTACTTATAGATAGGTACTTGAAACATACTTTTTAAAATAGTAGCAAGATGGCTATTATTACGTACCTACAGTACGTAATACCTAAAGAAATATCACATTAATGTACGATGTTTTTCTCATAATATGATTTATTCTCAACTTATTTATGCTATTCAAGAATACTCATCACCAAGCTCATAAACTCTTACTGTGTAACATGAGACAGGTGTCCGATTTACCACTACAGATGCACGCGGTATGATTTGCATTCACACACGTATATAAATAGCATCATATGATATTACATAAATATTAAACAACTTTATGTATTTGCAACCAAAATTACAACGCAGATGCAAAATTTATACATCCCAAATCAAAGTTCGAAGAGAGATAAGGTACTGCGAAATGTTAGGGGCAGTATGCCAGGTCTCACAGTGATAAGAAACTTTCGCACAAATTGGATAACAATCAGTAGTCGAGAAAATCATTTTCTAATAACTACCTACTTTTTTATATAGGTAACAATGGGGCACATCGTATCTACGAACGTATCGAGTACTTTCAATCAGGTCAATGGCAGTTTAAAATAAATAAACTAAGATAGCATTGCGATCGATTGATAAAATTGTGATGATATGTATCACTTATGTGATTACTTAATTTCCACACCCAACTGTTGCTTTTGCATAGATACACAATCACATCACAAATATTTTGAGCCAATATCTAATCTAACATTGATAAAGGCAAATCGAAGCGAAGAAAATATTCTTATAAATTGCAAAAGTAACTCGTGAGCGAATGGACGAATTCAGTAATAAGAAAATTTTGAACTTGCTTCTTTTAAATATAATAACTAACATTTTGTCATTTTTATAATAGGACTACTGGGTAGGCTGGGAGCGACAACCAAAAGGCATCTGACGGTGACTTGATTAGAAATTCTCAAGATCAAATTAGGATAAATATATGCTGACGGTTGTACACTGTTAACTAAGGCTAATTGCAAAATTAAAACCCATCTCAGATCAGCTCATTGCTAAAAATAGATTCTGATGATAATTCAGACTAATACATATAAGGCACAAATAACGGACCGGACAAACCCCTACGGAGTAAACGGTTAGGCGAATTATCAAACAGTATTTCTTTGGTTATTGCAATAACAAAAGCGATATGAACAGAATATACAATGCAGATTATATTGAGCTACTCTGGATGGATTTATCTACCACTAACTCGATGTACCTATTTTGTTATCACACTGCTGAGGTGCTTGTAATGAACTAGGTTTAACAGCGACACGCTCATTTCATTTTACTGTATACGCTTCAAGTGTCAATTACTATAGGTAAGTACTGGATAATAACAATTTTTACACTAGTAAAAATTCTACATTCACTAACTATTCGCTCACGAGGAAAACTCAATATCATTTTTGGCTATCATAACCGCTGTTGCATAACAGACGGCTGATTTCACAAACAATATATTATTACTATTTTTAATAACATAGTAGAAAAACAGTACAATTAGTTTGAATCTAAATCTGCCAATATCTAGGAAAATCTTATCATCATAATATCTATGTCAAGTATGAAGTAGGCAATAAGCCAAGATAGTATAGCGATTAATTTACTGTTTGTTGGATATACAAATACCGCGTAGCATTATAATTCTAATATATTTGAGTAGGTACAATCTACTCATAAACATTAGCTACATAACTCGTTAAATACGTAGATACAATCCTCACATGAATAATGGACAGCTGCATGTGACAACGTGACCTGAATTAATAGGAAATGAACGCGCGTTCGATTGCAATGGCGTCCAAAAAGAAGGAATGCTAAAGGTCTTTGCAATTATCGATGACAATTAAGATCTATCCGTCACATGGTTGATTAAATCGTATGCTCTATTTCAAGAGAATTGAGCTGCGAAGTGCAATACTTTTTACTGGTACAGTAAATATGGTATTCCACGATAACATTAATGAACAAGGAAAGTAACAAATAAGTGTTTCGGACTCTAGTCTAGAGTCTAAAACACTTATTTCCTAAAATGGTGGGTACGAAACTAAAGATTGATCTTCATAAATCTTACCGGCCGCAAGATAAAATCCAGACAGCAAACTGCCAACCCACGCGACAGTGCCCTTTCCCTCGCCAAAGTACGTCACTAATTCTGGCAGGAATATGCCAAATGTGTAGGCTATGCCGTCTACAATCATGTTACACATGAAAGACGCAAAGACCACAACCCAGCCGTAGCCCCCGTCGGGGGGAGGCGGCATGGCTCCATAGTCGTAGGCCTCATCGTCGTCGGCGTCCGCGGCTGCGCCTTCCGCCGTCAGTCTTGCTGCTTCTTCGCATGACGTCTCACTTTCCGTCTGTAAAAAAGAAAATACTGTTATTTTTAATCGCCACTATACATGCTAATAAAAGTTGCGAGGCGACGCGCGCACTCTAAAACTCAATGCAGTTCCGTTGCAGTATTCTATGGAAGGTACAATGAGGTAACCATTGATTTTTCTGCAACTATGCGACACATACGATACGCGATCAATTAAATAAGAATATCGTTAATTGAATCGAATCTTCATAACTCTAGAAGTCTATTTTTAATAGATAATTTTGTAGTTTCTTAAGGTGGAAGCTTCACGGTAGCCCGCGAAATTCAAATTTTCGTACGTTTCTTACTGCATTGATTGTCTATTTCATGAAAAAGTCAATCAATGCAGTTATATGCACTTTGAGGGCTGTTTTATTGATTTAAATGATTATAATTCTGTAACTAAATGCCTATTACAGGCGCAAATCATATTTTTTTTAATGTTCAGTCTGACAATGACCGGCAAATTGCAAAAAACGTACGAAAATTTGAATTTCGCGGGCTACCGTGAAGCTTCCACCTTAAGCTCTCACTTTTTAAATGTCTAAATGAGTATATTTATACACTCCAGTTACTATATGACATTCTGTCATACTAGCACCGACATCAATAAACCTTAGGACTGGCAAACAATTTTATTTAAAAATAAACTTTTAAGACCTTGTGTTTAAGGTAATCTATCAATCAATGTAAATATATGTCACTACTTCTTTCCGTGTAACAGTAACACATAGTTTATTGTTTACATTGCAATTTAAACAGCTTGTACAAACATCTATACACGCCTCAAGAATCAATGTCAGGGCTGTACCCAAATAAAAACAATTGTTGGTTTTATATGGACATTAAAATGAAGATGTCGTAAATTCAAATATAATGACATCATGTTGATTTCATTATTATTACGTATTTAGCTTGCTTTATTGTAGTCTGTAGTAAATTTTATAAATACTAACGTTTACTTTTAATGCGCAAAGCCCCAGGATTATACTATTCGTAGCTTGCTACTTCATTACCTCACCCCTTTCCTTTTACTTTTCTGTCATCTACGTTGCTTATCTAAAACTACCACAACCATGGACTAATACAAGGTGAATGACCCAATATTATTTCAACAACAATAATAACATTAATCATTTGCAGGTTAGTAAAGTTATTCGTTAATTTCACGGCCATTGTCAGTGCCAGTGCCAAAGGCTCTTTATTCTGATTAATATTCATGCTGCATGTCATACGTCTATTTTATATATCTTAAAAACAATAATATGTACTACTTTATTCACCGTTGCGTAGATTCTTTGTTTGAAAATAAGAAAACATGTGGTGGAAGAAATCATGCTAGCGTGAAAATTTGTACAAGATATTGTTTATTTTGAAATTGTAGCAAAGTTCACGAATATTTATGAATCGACTATTTCAATAAAGACATTTGAGAATATTATCTTTTCTTGTGTAGCTCTAACAAGCTATATATAATTTACAATACGGTATGCATATAACAAACACAGTAGATAATATAATCAACATGTAAATGGGTAAATTAGTAAATTATGTCACAGTTGGAAGTACTGATGTGGACATCTCTTTGTTGGTAACAAAGCGGCGTTTCACTATCGTATTATCAATTCATTGTTTGCCGCCATGTCATTATAATGACATGTTCGACGCTAGAACTATCTATGACACTTCAACAGTCACAAAGAACACTGTTCCATAAATGTATACTCGTGTACCAACTGATAGTTAGTCCATAGAAACAACAACAATTATTATGAATGTGCAATATTAATAATCAACTCTCTAAAAAAAACTTTATTTTTAATATAACCTATACATTTAATAAGGATAATTACGTATTATTAAGATAGGTACTTAACATTTTAGTCATAACATGATGGATGGATTCTGAGTTGATCTTTGTTTAAATTTCAGTTTTATTTTCTAAGGATATAACAACAAATCCTACCTGTTAACGTGATCAATTTAATGATATAGGTACCTAGATAATGTGAAGTTTTGCCAACTAATTGTAGTCATCTGTATAATACGGAGTTTAATAATATCTGAGAAAATTATCATCAGGACATCATTTGTTCACAGAATCTCTCACTAACTGATTCACTGTACTACTGCTGGACGCGGATCTCTTCTCTATTGAGAGGGATCCAATACTAGAGTATAGTCTAATACATGTGGAGCTGAATATTCCACTAAATTGAAAGTTGAAGTGAAACATGAGTAGTTTGCCAACTAATCTAGAAGCTCACCGTTTGGCGTGGTTGTTTACACCAAAGTTCGAACACGTGCAGCGTACTGCCAACCTGCTGTTTCTAGTCGGAGCGTATCAATGATACCAATTTAAAATAATATAAACAACGCGGCAGTGGTGACTCATGGCGTGAGAGGAAAATCACTATAGTACGAATTAGAAACGAAGGATCAGTGTGGACTATGGAAAGTAATGGAATATGATAACATTGACGACCAAATTGGACTAAACAAACAAGGAATAAGATAAGTAAAATGTATATAACTTTTATAATATAACTATTTTAAAACTATTTCATATCATAGAAGCTTTATATGTATGTGTTGACAAATAAATCACGAATCTAAATTACAGAATACTCTCATTTAATAAAAAATAAAAATATGTGACAGATTAGAAATAGAAATGCAATTCAATACTAACAATTCCATACGAATTCTTCGATTGTCAAGTTAAGAAACTAACAGAACCCTTTTAAATATGGCAGTGTAGGAAACTAAAAATAAAACTTTAGTCCTAATTATAACAAGCTGCAGTTCCAAAATAATACATATTACAAGATACTAATAATAGTATGTATGTTATCAAAGAACATAAAGAGATCGGAATCAGGCCAAGGTGTTGATATGAAAGTAGCTAATACGTACTTAGAACGAATTTGTAACCACTGAGGATTGAGGAATATTATATTGTAAATATAAAAAAGGTTGCATCTAACCAAAGAATCCTTATTTATTGTTACTGACAACAATTGGAATTAAATGAGGTATTATTCAGACTAAGATCCTGTATTCTATGGGTATCTTATGATGTCCTGAACAGAAGCCGGTTTATTTAACGCATGAGTACTATTGTCAATGTCCATAGCTTTGTGTGTACCCGACAGGTGCTCGGCCTTGCTTGTGTTTACATCACCAACTCCTCTGGCGTAGTGATTTATTTTGTTAACATAGATTATGGAAGAAGTGATACACTTCCTAGTTTCTTCTTACATGATATATTGGAAGCTATTAACACAAGTATTTTGCCTTCAAAACCTACGTAAACGTGCTCTGAAATAAATGAAGGTCGATCATGCACTAGGTGCCTAGTTCCTATGAAGCGATTAATAGGTATAAAGCATTGTTCATTCTATAAATGTATTATGAGCAATTAAACGAACATGACACAAAGAACATAACCACTGACAGTTGAAATTAAAATAACTTCTTGCCTCATACCAACGGACACGGAAAATTTGATCTAACGAGGAAGCCCAAATGGCCTTAGGAATCAGTAAGTACAACATACCGATAGACAAAGAATCCCGACGGCTTCGATTAGAATTCTTAATATCCAAGATTCCGCGTTGCTATAAAATAACGCAATTTAAAAATAATTCCTGCTGCCCTTCAGGAAAGAAAAACACTTTCATTTTCATAGAACAGAAATTAATTGGCCTTACATAAATTACTGGCATTGGCATTACATTATTAGAATACCTTATAAACAATCAATCGTCGTTCTACGGCTACTATTAAATTCTGTTAAAATTATTACTAACTTAGTAATTGTACTACTACGTGCACGTAAAATTACTGGAATATTTTCTCAAGGGATGCTTAAGTGATTTAATAAAACTATGTTCCTATTTTCAGCTTCCTACATTTTGTTGTTTTGGCATTGCGTAGATAGAACAATAAGGACAAGCGTAAGTTTAGATTTACAATAGCTAGCACTACAACAGGAGTTGTTGAACTTAGCACGAAGTCTGCTGTTTGCAATGTTCTAAAATCGTATTTTATTTCTTGGCGTCAAGGCGAGTTTAATTTTGTACTCTGATATAAAAGGTACACACACATAACATGAAGGGAAAACAATCTGCAAGTATATATATATTCCGACAAAAATAAATATTATTTGATATGATTGAATACATAGAATCATCCGAAAGAAAGAAAGAAATAATATTGAAATATTGAATAATAAAAAGTCAAAGCATATTTTCAATCTCAAATAAGTTAAGAAAAAACCAAAGGCGGCTTGAAAAAAGAATTCACAAGAACGGAGAATTGGCTGAAACCCGTCTTTAATTAGTTCAAGATACAATTTTATCGTCAGAATGTTTTCTCTCCGAAATATTAGTGAATAATTTTGCTCAATGCTCAACTTTCGGTGTTATTTTGCAGGTTGATTCATTTAGTTCAATGTAATAATTATGTAGATTCTTATATGGTCTCTGCGTACAACAGCAGGCAACGTGGTCGCGTCGTGTGCAGAGGCGACCGCGCACGTGATCTCGATTGCCGTTAATTGATTAGTGCCGCACGCCTGTCGCAAGCTACTTCCTTCAACCTATTATATTATGAAGACTAGCATAGGACGTAATTATATGTGGTAAATAAATCATTCTATAACATACTTATCACAAACTACAAAATAATACGTAGGAATGTAAGCGTTAGAACCAGACAAGAAGACGGCGGTATTAAGTTTAATGAACTAGGGCTTTATATTGCGGTATATCATTTGTAAATATCAAAAGGTTATATGAAATATAAATATTTAGTTTATACAATATGTTGCCATTGGTTAGATTAAGTAGACAATCTGGATTAAACTAGTAACAGGGCACAGCGGTTATCGCGTGCTCATTACACCGAAGCGATTATGACAACTTTAGGTGAATCTGAACTGAAGTAAGGTACCTAATTGACACTAATTAATACTAATGTCCAACAATTTATGTGCCAGTTTTCTAACCTAGTATATTCAAGAAGTCAAATTAAGCAATTGTTAAATGTTATGTAGGTCCCGATTATCAAATAGTTTACTGTCTTCAAAGACAATTAATCTAAGTGATTAATTATTTAAATGAACATGTAATTAATGTAAATGATTTACAAGCTACAAGACTTTGGAGAATTCTGCAAAGATGGGAAAATTTAAAGCAAGAGCGTATGAAAACAGGGTTGAACAAATTATTCGAAAAATTCTTTACCATTTTCATACCGATTAATTAGTCGAAAAGTAAAACTAATTATATTCAACCAAAGTAGTTTAGTGTAAAAAATCAATAAAAAATAAGTTTTATTTCCGTAGTTTCATTTTTCATACTGAAACTAGGATTGACACTTTCAATCGGTCTAAAATTTTTCTTGCGATGTAGAAGTAAAAATTATTTGACGAAAATCAACGGTGAACGAAATCAATGACAAGAATGTCTTTGATTTTATTCTAGATTAACACATCACTTTTCATTACAAGGTTATTTACAAAGAAATCCACCCTTACCATTCTTTTTACACTCATATTTAAAGAAGCACTTTAATAAATAACACAATACGAATTACACAACACCACTTCGGTTGCGAAATCAACCGACAATGCCAATGATAAGCCTAGTCCTTATAACTGTTGATAATTCGATATCCTAATCAACACATGCCTTGATAATGACAACACTAATTATTATTTCGATATCTCGAAGATCCGGCAAGTTACCTACAGTTGCCATTGAAGATATACGAGGTACAAATGTATTTGAGCAATATCTAATCTGAATGCAGCCATTGAATAGCGTTGCCTTAGTACGTACATGGACAATTAAACCGTCATTAACAATAAATGCATCATGTTACACGTGCACAGCATATTTAAATGCACCGTGAGTACTTATGAATATAGAGTTAAGCTAACATAAGTACGCGTACGTTTACTTATGGTTTATGTAAACTTTTGTAAATAACATTCAAAAATAATTTTAGTTTAATTTCATTTTTGTTCGGTGTTTCTATTATGGGAATTGATTGGAGCTATCTTGACCTATTTACTGTAATACTGTTAGGCACGATAGACATCTGCTTAAGCTTTATGGTCCACAACGGTGGCTGGTCTAGTGCCCGGTTGGTTGACGGTCGAAAAGAACGATCGGCCCTGCATACTTCCTCACGACAATTTTCTTTGGGGTCAATACTGACTAATTTTGGGATTTAAATAATGGTTACTTGTTGACCAAATTCGTGATTATAAACTTAATATCATGACAAGGTTCTAGGTACCTACCTGATTTTTGTCCTTACAATGTCTATTTCTAGCGCAGTTTCAAAACTTATAGGAAGTTTACAGAGACAAGAATAGATTGCAGTAATGTTTACCTACTAAATTGCATGCATGATATTTAAAACGCTGAACTGCTGCAAGATGGTGGCTCACTGGCTCCGTGCCCATTAGTTTGCACAACTCAATTTGAGGTAAGTCGGACATAGTGGTCATTATTTTTCCTACTTATCTATTGTCGCGTGTCCCTCTGGTAATGTAAAGATGGATAAATCTACGGATTAGGTCGTAAATAAGAAAGAAGGACACCTTAACGATAAAGAGGGCACGGTAAGAATTGAACCATCTTACCATTAGGGCTACGAAAATATGTGTGTGAGTAATAACTGTGAGTAACAGGTGATACCACCACGGTTTACTCTCCAATCATTTTCTAGGAAAGCTTCCTTTTAAAATGAAATTTTATGTACCCAATATTTCTAACTTTTTTGCGAATCTATCTATAGTTTTTTAATTTACCTAAGTTCCTAAATACATAAATAAAGTCATAAGTAATAATAATTACAGACGCCATGCGTTTGTTCCAAATAAGCGACAGTTGGCCGTATAAGATCGGCATAAAAACTTTAACGTGGCTTTAACAAAGACTTAGGTATATTTAATTGCTATAGGTAATAGAAAATAATATACTAGCGTTTAGGTTATGCATATTGTATGACAGATGACTCCTATATTCTTTAAATCTAATTTCGAATTTCAAGAATCTATCTAACGGTGTAATCCAACATTCCCTTTTCTTTGAATTTTTTGCTTTATCATTTTCTTAATTTTTTTAGAACCGAATTAACTAGTTATTTTAGACTCATTGAAATTTAAATATAATTGCGTCAATTATTACGAAAATTTCTCATCTTATCACATTCTGTGTAACTTATAACTTTAAATAAATATATGTCTTATATGTAAGACCTAATTTTTTCCTCCAGTTCCAATGGTAAGTCAGACGATACGCAACGACAGTGACCTACCAACCTATAAACTCCGCAATTAACCTACAAGCATTGAGGTGCCTAATCTTTATCCAAGAAAACAAAACGTGACCAATTCATAAATAATACTGATTTGAAATGAGAATTTTCAAAGTAGAAGACAAAGTAAACATTGATACAGAGGTTCATAAATGAGGTAGAAATGGTTGTTACAAGGTTTAAATGAAAATTTTATTAGAATGAATTACACGCCGCTGTGAATTAAAAATCACAAAGGCGAGAAAAGAAATATTTTGAACGGTGCGAAAAACTGCGACATCTGTATCG
This sequence comes from Craniophora ligustri, assembly GCA_905163465.1. Lineage (NCBI taxonomy): Eukaryota > Metazoa > Arthropoda > Insecta > Lepidoptera > Noctuidae > Craniophora > Craniophora ligustri. The sequence continues at coordinate 4,892,831 of LR990963.1, forward strand.
TAAAAAGCTTTTAAGGGTAGGCGGTATTAGTTTAGATCATATTTTCATATTATTAAAGAATAATAAGATGGTAAGTACAATCGTTTAGAAAAAAATGAGGACAATAAACAAACATACTTAATTGAGAAAAGGATATTTTGTTTGTTGAGTTTCTACCACTTACAGAAGCTGTATTTATTCGGTATTGTACCTTTTATATCACATATACGCGAACGAACCCAACAATGAATAATAAATTACAAGTTTATACATATCAACTATGATGTAATGAAAATAATAAAACGTGTCACTATCGCGAATAATCGTACAAAAATATGTACCTAGTTATGTACCAACTATTTCATATAATTCCGTGCCTAGCGACAGGTTATTGATATACGGCTTAAAATATTAAAGAAAGATGATTATCATAATATGTAAGTCCTAATAAATCGGCTAAAACGTCTGCAAAACGTATAAAAATCAATTTATGTAGATTAGGCGTTATCTTGAAACAATCACTTGGGTTTAAGTATCGACGTTGGTATGTGTTGACAAAAATATCACACTTAATATCTACTTTTAGATAATTATATTTAGATATAAGGTCATCACGTGTATTAGGAACATAATATAAGACATTATGACATAGACCTAAAGAATCAACGAATTCATCACGTTGTTTTTATTTCTTATTTTATCTTCGAATTTACGATTACTAGTTATACCAACTAGACTAAGGCTCGAATTTTATCATAATTAGATATAAATAAGAACGTTAAATATTTAAATTAGCAATTTGGAACAATAATATTGATTCATAATTATATGTATGCAGTATTATATTATTATGTGTGCAGTTCAATGTTGCTCGAAATCTCGAATCTCAGTATTTCGACATATTGCTAATGCGTTAATAATTTCCCATGTACATAAAGTTAGATATGTTTGTCATTCGTATTAAAATTTATGCTAATATTTGCGTCTTTGTATGTACCTACGTAATCATTCTGTAAACAATCTCTGTCATATTACCAAGTCTCGACAGCAATAATATAATCGACTTATTAAATCCTCTAGCAACCGTAAAATCCATCTCATCACACGGTAAATGAAAAGTATTGATGCAGGAATGTATTGATAACTTGTATGTTCATTTTATTTTTTCCAAATGCGTTATTGCTAATACAAAAAATAACAAAAATAACTCACAAAACATAGACGATTGATTCGATACGATAAAATCTTTACCTTGCAAAAACCGTGACATTGTCAGACAAGCTCTGAACGGACTTGGTACATTTTCTACTCTTATTGTAAACGGAACACGCACATTAACTTTATTATGTTAACGAAACACGCACGATACAATCGATTTATTATCATTTTAATAATTTAATACCAGTCACTAGTGTAACCGTGTATGGTATGGACTGTGGACTCTCGATGAACTTTATTGGAAACGTGAAGTAAAATTTATTATAATCTTTATACTATTCCGATAGAGCCTACTTTACTTTACAGCTGAGGAACAAAACCTTGAATAATAGTCCTCACGAAGGTTTTCCTATAGCCTTGTGGGAAATTGTCATTGTCAAAGGCACTATAGACCTATTTCATTCAATGCTTGATAGATATAGTATAAATTATATGAGTAATATGTAGACATTGCATCTAACTTCATAGACATTCATAGTTGAAATTTCAACGTGAGCATCGGTAAAACGAAAAATATTTAAAGATTCTGTAGTGTTATGACTATGCCTTATATGAATGCTTAAACTTGTATGAATTTATGCAGAGTATATGGCTTATGTCCAGCAGTGGACGTCCTCTAGCTGACATGATGATGATGCAGAGTAATAAATACAAGCTAAGTATAAAAATATTCGTGACGGGCATTTACTAATAACTGTTTTTATATTGTGGTAATAATTTTCTGTTAGGCAACAATCGTATTTAGTTTAAGGTAAAATATAATAAACAATTCATTTCATTTTTATAAGTGAACAAATAAATTTAACAGGTCTTCTAATAAAATAATACATGTAAGTAATAAATTTATAATAATTTTCAGCCGCTCGATAAAGCGTTATGCAAGAATGACACCACGTTGTTGTACTTTCTAGCAAACAAGTTTATCTTTCTTTGCTCTTTGTGTTATCCTTGATAATTACGATAAGACGCTCAGCTGAGCCGTCGTTTTGTTTGCGATAACAAATATTGTGTGAAATAGACTTCCCAGCGGCACCCGAAATGGCTTTTCATACGTAAACTATGTATGCTATGTAAATATGTATATAGATGTATATTACTCGATAATAACTGAAAATGTACAGGGGAATATATTTTCAAACAGGCACACTTTTTCACTTTTAAAACTGGGTCATAAAAATAAGGGCAGTAGATTGGCTTCGGCATCGGAATAAACTATTTAAATTAATGACGCAACTGTCTAAAAGTAAATGAGAAGCACAAACAGGACAAACAGAACCAGTCTACACTCCAGACAGTAAAAATATAGAAAAAGAACAAACTATTTACGTGTCCTAGTTCTTCTATTTCTATAGCATTTCTGAATTAGAAACTAAGTTCACCTTAGTAAATAATTTCGATTCGGGATGTATTTGGAATTCGGAAATTTTGGGGCAATACTCATACCTAACTAGTAGATACAAGCTTATGCGCGGCATAAATGTCGACAGAAACGAGAGAAATTTTCATTTGCATGGCTGCTGAAAGCAATCCACAATTTTAGACCATTCGTATTCTTTTTTTTATTATGAAAATGGCTTTGCCTGAAAATAAAGACTTGAACTTGTTGCTTTTATGTATTCTACGTAGGTATAGGTACAGTTAACACGATTTCCTGAAAATGCTAGTGAGATTGAAGATGAATTGTACCTACATACATCATTGTAATAGGTATGGTGTTCACAACAAAATTTAAAAAGATACAAAAATTGGCTAGTTGTTGGACCATTAGTAGATTACTCAGTCATTGATAAAACGGTGACCGCATAACAGTTTGTGCCAATTGCCGGCACTCGCATGCCACTAGAGCTGATTATTACGAAACCGTTTAGGAAGTAAACAACGTGGAACTAAATGATTGAGTGAATTATGTTTCGGAGACGCGTCAACAGGATGAGTTATCAAACACTAGATCTAACCGATTCACAATACCTACCAGGCCACCATTCCCGGATTTTCGTCGTTCTAGGGATTACCAATTGTTCGTATCGCTTTGAATAGGGCGTGTATCAGCCGCGAATAATATAAACTGACACGTATAACACAATTCAATGCTACCAAATTGAAAAAGCTCTGCCATTTTGGTATACCTATACTTAGTAGAAAATATTACAACGTAACAGAAAATATTAGGACCATCCAATTTGTCTTCGACACAAGCTATGACTACTATAGCTACTAAATTAAAGTTCTGATTTCTTACACAAAAAGCATTGAAATAAAACTAGATATTTATTAAGATTTTTTTCACTACACATACATATTATTATTGTTCTAATCTCGAAATTTCGGATCCTTAAGAGCATCTATGCTGCAAAATCCGTAAAAAATGTAAGATGTGATAATTTTACATTATTCATGGATTAACTTCTGATCTCTTTTCTTTTTTGTTAACGTACCTAGTAGTGAGATTAAATCATCGAATTTACAGAGTAAATAAGAAACTAATATCAGCTTAATATTTAAAATTATAAATAAATTAGTATTCAAAATTATAATATGTACCCTGTCTTGATAAAGAATTAGACTTTATTTTTTTTCCTTAAAAAAAATTTGCTAATTGTTAAATTTCTGTTAGTTGTGTAACAGTATTACAATAAATTAGATAGTATATAGGTACTAAAAAATATAAATAACTTATTTTTAATGTGATGTATGTACCTAGTAGCTACCAACACTGCAATTACTGTATAAATTCAATTATTTCTAAATTATAATATTTATTTGCAATACTAACCTTTTCCAATGTTTCCATTATTAACCACAGTACAATATTAACTACAATATACAATGTGAACTGTACTTATTGACCAATCCCATTTCAAAATGTAGTAATTATAATTACTCCTGATCATGGTTTGAAATACTACGTCAATTACGTTTCCATAATGATGTGAAAATAAAAATATGTTACATACTTCTTTCATGCTGTTACAAAAAACATGTGGAAAGAGTTCCCTTATGAATACCTGGACTATATATTAATTATATTATATGTATTATTAAATTGGATATGTATTATATGTCATAAGATTGTCTATTACCATCTATGAAAACATTGTGGAATGCAAATAAATGATATGAATATGAATATGTCCTAGATAATTAGGTATAATTAATAGATATATCATATAATTAATATTTGGAGTAATTTTTTTAATTGATTGAGGCTCTAATTAGCATACACTATGTAACGATCCTAGTCACCAAAGGCTCACTAACCAATGAACATACTTTGATAAACATATTACCTATATATTTTTACTTTAAATCACTACAATACTAGTACCTAACATATATTTAAAATATACATTATATATGTATTAGTGTATAAACAAAACAATAATTATACTAAATAAGTGCAAGTTTTCCTGTTGTCAGAACCTAACTTTATAGTAGTAGTCAGTGCATAGAAATGATTTGAATAGAGATATGTGTAATGTATTTACAATAAATCACCGCAGTCCAGGCACAGTCTTCATATAATACTATAACACATTTAATAACCCAGTCATCAAAATTAAATGTATAATAAACATACTGAATAGAAACTCATTAACAATGATTAAGTATAACAAATAAATACTTAGTAATGTTAATTATTCAAAATAAAATCAGTTGAGTGGCCATTAGTTCTATCAAAATAGAATGTCACAATGGATTATGGATTCTTTTTTCAAGACTGTTACAATTTTAATTTTTTTTTAATGAGTAAGTATTACATAAATAAAGAGTTCTTAAAAAATATGTACCAATTTTAAAGTATTTATATTTGATTTGAATGTCACTGACACTAGACTTGTTTTGTTTGATTGTCAGGGGGTTGTATATTTCAGATGACATCAACAAGGAATTAGTTATATGAGTTGAAAAACCATCAGTCAGAGTCTCTTCATCAGATTAATTTATGGGAACAGAAAATAAAGAATTAAACAATAGCATGTATGCTATCTGATTTAAATAGTATATATATTCGGTAGGCCCATCCAGTGCTTAATATAATCACACTGAAAGCATAAGCTTACATTTTGTAACCTCAAATATAATCGAATGTTAGCCAAATCACAGTCCAAATATAAATCTCATGGACTGTAAACAATTATGATAATATAAACTTACCCGAGAAAATGTTCTCAAACGATTAATACGAGGATTCGATGGAATATTATTCAGGGACACCTTCGACATCTTCAGTTATTCTTCACTCAACAACTACAGAAAATAGAACGTTTCGACACTTTCCAGCTGGCACTGGCTGATATGAAATTACACCAAGTTCAAGGGAAAAACAAATGAATATCTAAAACCTTACTTCACAATAATAAAAGTTAATTTTGACAGTACAAATACGAATTGCACAATCCCATATTAAACAGCTTTTAAATTAAATTTAACACAAAATTTAATAATTTATACTTCAAAAATTCTAATAAGTTTTACTTAATTAGTGGATAGCATGAAGATTATAAAAATAAAGTTATCAAAAAATTAACAATTTAATTTGACAGATAATGCTTACAACAAGACTGTGACGTTTCGTTTCACAGAACGAACGCGTATTATGAACCGTTCTTGGTGCCGTCAGGCCGACAACTGCTAAATGTCAAACAAAAACGCGCGAAGTGCGTATTGTACGGCGCGAAAATTGTTTTGAGTGCACATCGTTACAATAATTATTTTCCTATAATCATTACTTGAGATAATAGCAATTAGAAAGTTCGGTGTTAGTCCTTCTCTACTACTTCTTCCACGAAATAATTCTAAAGCCCGGAAACGGGGCGAAAAGAGGAGGAGAAATTAGTATTAAATTGCGCGGGTGAAGCTGCGAGCATCAGCTAGTCTATAATAAAAAATAATTTGCTATGCCGCGTCTATTGACCTAATCAAAAATACATACAATCACATAGATAAACAAAAAAAAATTTAACCACAGGAGTGGCAAACAATCCGCCCACCTCATGGCAAGTGGATAACGTAGCCTCGCTCGCGCGTTGTCCACCAAGTAAAAATAGTAAAAATGTTATAACTCACTTTTTGAAGAACCCCATGCTGTAGTTGTAATTTTATTTTTAAATCAAGTCAGTTCTAATATCGATGTCGCTCAGTTGCAAATTGAAGTAAGCCTAAACGTGTGGATCTTTTTACACTTAAAACGTTTTCCTATAGAAAATAATCTTTGCAAGAAAGTAACGTAAATGATAGATAATATGGAAACTATTGAAGAGATTTGATTATATAGATACTAAGATTAAAGGACAAAGAATAGAGTTCAATAATTCTATAATGTGTAGCTAAGTTCTTATATCTGAATTAAGACGTCAAACACGAGCAAACTAAAATCAGCCGGTAGCTTTTACATTTTCAAAAAGAATTTTAGTGTGTTCATAGCTATGATGAAGAAGATAGTCACTTGAGCGCGACAAATTAAAATTTATTTAGGTTTTCCATTGAGGGGTGTATAAAATATTGTTATTAGGTACTACAATAATTACCTAATCAAAATTCACTTCTTTTTCTTGTCAACCTATGTGATAAAACATTAAATAAAAGAAGGTAGGTACATGCAGTCCAGAGTTCCTAAAAATTAAAATTGTACCTACCTATATAATTTTAAATATTGGCCAAGAATATTAAAAGAATATTTAGCCAATCCACACGTAATGCGTGTATCGATTTGCTCTCTTCGTAGCAACTTGTAGAAAGAAATAAAATCATCGGCGTGGTCACTAGAGTTAAGCGGGCCAAGGTAGGCTCCAAAGATATATAAAACTATGTATTAATGAGACAATAGATTCAATAATTTATTTATAAAGTATTTTTTTACCATTACCGATTTATTTAACCCGAGTTATAAGTAGGTGGCTAGGTCCCCATCGAGTTACATAATTTAATTCTTTCTCTGCTAATTATTTAAAGCAAACAATTATCTGCGTGCATCTAGGATTGAGCGTCTACTTAAAAGTTTTTGAAGCGTACCTCAGTGAATGCGTCTTATATTTTAGTTACGGAAAAAGAAGCGTTATCGGGGTCACTTACCAATGATTTTTCTGTGGGATTGATGCGAATGCGAGGTTCTGAGTCGTCGTCATCTGGCGTGCATTCGGCGCCGGCTGTTTGGCCCATGGTGGCGGTTGCTGGGAGTGTGGCCTGGGCCGAGCGGGGCCGCGTAGAGCAGCCCGCGCGTCTGTCGCGGGTCCACTGCCGCGCCGCCTCGGCTCCTCGCTGCGAACATAAGGTTGGGATTACTTATCGATAGTAGCAAGGTGGAAAAATATCTCAATTCCACAGAAAAAATATCTAGTATAAGCGTACAGTATACACACACTCACACGCACACACACACATACACAAAACATTTATTTTTTATTTTATTTTTTTGTTTTTTTGGTCTTAGATAACATTTTTTTGTAATTATTTTATTTTGTACTCTTGTTGTTATAATAAACTTGTAACTTATAATAAGGGGAAGACACTGGCTCCTGCAATACAGTGTACACTAGCGCAGGAGACAGGGAAATCCGTTAAAATGTTTGTAAAAAATTATGACAATAAAATATTATTATTATTATATTATTATTATAGTATAATGCATACGGATTTTCTTACCAGCGCAATAACAATGGTTAACGACAAAAATCCAATGTCGCAATTAAATCTTTTATCCGTTTTATTTCATTAGGTAGTAAGTAACATATTTAATGTTAAATGTTATGTTGTTTGATCCTACCTAATGATTTTTCCTAATCTCTGTCTCGATTAGTATGAGTATTAATATAAGTTTATAAATGGGCCCACTAACAACAAGCGATGGTAGTATAAACGAATGGCGTATATCGTTTGTACCAGGTCATTAATCGGGGGTAAACACAAGCCACACGTTTTTTTGTATTATACGGGACTGCAATATTTTTCTTAAACTTCTTTATGGTTATTTAAAAAATATTGCTCCAGTGCATCGTGCTATCGACAAGGAGCAAGCCATGTCTAGAAGTCGGCGCGGTCGATACAGCGAGCGCAGGTCCGCAGCGTACAGCTGGGACCCCCGATAGTTTGAACTTGCAAAATAAATATAATTAGGTATACCTATAAGATATTACACAGGGTTATATATGTAATAAAAAACCATCACATATACAATGAACGAGGGCTTATTATAAAGTCCTGGAATTTTAAAGGTACAATTTGGCAATTCAAATAGATCTGAAGGGGTAACTCATTAGTATTTCAATATTCTAAAAGTTTTTGCTGCTTTTGCACGAGAAATGAGCCGTGACGATAATACCAAATAAATAAATAATTACTCAAACGTAGGTACGTATACTTAGTACAATTAAGTTCTCTGTACGGCTTGTAGGTGAGGTAGGTTGTTTACTTTTGCAAAAACTTCTTTTAGAATTTCGTAAAATAGAAAACCGTTATAAGTAAATTAGTTAATTACTAAAACCAAAAGCATATTAGACACGACACTTATGTGGGTAATAATAGGAATTTGACCATTCTGTAACGTTGCACCTTGCAAGATAATATTTTTTTAATTTAATTAAATTAAAAAATATTATCAATATAACTAAGTACCTATAAATAAATAAAATTTAACAAAAAAAATACTTTATTATAAATAAATATTAAATTACTAACAGCTACTTAACTAATAAAATAAACTAAAATTTGAAACTAACAATTAAAGTAAATAATATTATACGGAACCTACAAGTACGTATTAATATTAAAGGGTTCTCGCATCAATGCGCTTACGCAACGCTAGAACAATCTTAACCGAGCTTCACTGATAAATTATCGTTCGGGCGGGTTGCTTTGCTTTAACTTAATAATTGTGAACGATAAGTGAATCGTAGAAGAAGTTTTCGTAGAATAAGTAGACAATTAGTACTAATAGTTCCTGATTACTTAATTATTCATAGGTATATATTTTTTATTATGAATAGTGCAGAAAATATAAATTAGAACAATATAATTGTTATTCATGAATTAACATAGCACCATTCACTTTATTTCCCACATTTACTCGTTTTTCCACATCTGCATTAATCTTGCCATCCCTAGTGAACATACTTCCCAGATAAATAAACTCATTCACTTGTTCAACACTCTTACCATCTATCTTAATATCACACACATATACACTATCTACCTCTCTTTCAAAAACCATAACTTTCGTCTTGCTTACATTTGACCTCGCATAAGGTTCCTTTGTTCTAATAATATATAATGTTGTACCTTTTTTGTAAATAACGTTTTTGTAAAACTTGATGAATAAAGTTAGTACATCAAGGGAAGTAAACAAACTTATGTCTAAGTATGTATTACTTATTGCTTGCAACTTGCAACATATCAGTAACTAGTAATGTATTCCAATTGTAAGTGCATAGCAGTAGGCTTTTAGCTATTCCTTCAGGGACACATATCTACTGGGGTTTGATGGGAATTCGTTGATCTATAAAATATGACTGTAGAAACTGCATCAATGGAATTTGAAGTGGTTGAATATATTTCTATACACATATTAGTTAGTTATAATATCGGGTTGTGTTTACCTGTAATGTTGTTGTAAATTAAACTAAATAAATATATTTTTAATGAAAATGTCGAATGATTATATTGTTGTCTGACTACGAGTTGAGGGCTACCGTTTTTGTCCTAAGTTGGCGCCACTGGCAAGTACCGGAAGAATATCAAAAGTTGTTACAGACAGATTTGGTAAGTTGCGCGCGCAAATAATAATCCCACATATAATGTTATTAATTTGCTGATTCAAAGACCCAACTTACGCTACGAATTCGGGCAAAATAGTCCTTATCTGATTTTAATTTTTAGCGACATCTGTTGCTGAATAGCATAACTGTTATTTTAATGCCATCTATGTTAATCAAACATAAACTAAGAAGTTACATTATTATAGATGGCGCTGATCTCTCAAGCTTTTAATTATAATATTATCATATCGTATTTAATTATCAAGCAATGTAAATCTTATATTTATAAATTTCATCACGGTGTTTGTTGCTGAACTCCTCCGAAACGGCTTGACGGATTATTATGAAATTTTGTATGTATATTTGGTAGGTCTGAGAATCAGTCGTAGGCTATTTTTAACCGACTTCCAAAAGGAGGAGGTTATCATTAAACGACTTCAAAAAGGAGGAGGTTATCAATTCGACGGTATTTTTTTAAATGTTTGTTACCTACATAACTTTCGACTTGGTGAACCGATTTTGATGATTCATTTTTTATATAAAAGCTGGTACTTCCCGTGTGGTCCCATTAAAAATGGTGAGGATCTGATCAGTGAATCCTTGAGAAATTGAGAGAAACCCTCAAATTTTCTACGTAGATGACTCGTTTATAGTTCAACCTATTACATACCATCACGCCTGTCGTCCCCGAAGCAGAGGTGTACTAATGTACACCCACGTTTCGCCGATATGTTTTAGGTCCAATGTAATAGGGGGCGAGCCTATTGCCATTAACCGGGAACGAATCCAAACTCCGAGCTGCAACTGAGAATTTCACAGAAATACCCACTTTTTACAGACACTAAAAAGTAAAAATTAAAAGAAAAAACTGCGTTTAAAAAAACCGACTTCAAAACTAAAAAGTTGAAAATAACTTAATACAGTTTTAACTTCTTTTTAGTTTTTTAACCCCTAGGTGATAAGGATGTCACTCACCAGACTTTTTTAAAATTTTTGTCAATTTTTTTTGTATTTTTTTATGATTTAGCCTTAAAAAATACTTATGACCCTAAATTTTCACTCTTCTACCACCAACCCCTACAATGTGGCAAAACAACGTTTTCTGGGTCAGCTAGTTAAATCATATATTTTTTTTAAGAAAATAGTTTTTAATTATTATTCATATTTTTTAGAATATAATATCTACATAGACACGTATCTACCCCACATGCAAAGATTAGTGGGTTTTTTTATCCTCATCTCAAGTATCATTCGATAGGTCGAAAAATATTACGTAGCGTGAGGTTTTTTACGGTTTCGGGATCCGTTTGCGAAATATGTGGCTTTCAAGGGCTTTTTTCCATCCATCAAAGCGCAGGGGAGAGGTGACGTGAAAAGATGAGTATTGAATAACCAATCAGATTTCATTATTTCTACGCCTTCTCTCCGAAACGAGATCTGATATCCGCCATGGTGGATACCGGGCCTAATGATTGGTTTTGGAAATTTTAAATAAAGAAGAATTTAAAAAGAAAACTCCGACAGTTATGAAGGTTTTAAAAGTTACGTTATCAACATGCTGCACGTGGCCTGATACGCTAAGCTAAGTATAAATAAGAACAGGCCAAGTAGCTGAACATTAAAATGAATAACTTTTCGAATGTCGTCGAACTATAAATAATAATTATTGGACTATTGGTAACTAGTTCCACAAAAACCAAACCAAAATTGTAAAGGCTTTAAGCTGTCGCAGTATTGTTTCAATGTTTACTGTACCAGAATTCAACCCAGGGTAGTCACAGTTCATTACATTAGTTCTTATTTAATTTCACTAAAGTACCAAACCAATCAATATAAAATAATCTATTTTACAACAAGCAGCTATTTCCTAATGTGCTTGTCATGATGAAGAAGTACCAATGAATATTTTATGGTTTCAACAAGCAATTCATCATCGTAATGGAACAAAATGTGTTATGACTTCGTAATTAATGACCATACCGAAATACTTATTTAATGTTATCTTTTATTCACTAACAAACAGTCGTCCTTCTTTTAAAGAATTCCGGAATATTAAGAACATGGCGGAAGTTAAAGTGGAAGAAAGCAAACTTAACTATGAGAACAGAGAGATTAAAAAGAAAATATCTGATGTCATGTATTCAATGAGACCGATAATGTTCTTTGAAAACCTCTACGGAATATTTAGATTCTATTTGGTCAATGGAGAACTACGTCCACCTAATTGGAAAATGAAAACGTTCGGTTTATTTGTAATTATTGTCGAATTCACTCTATTCATCATGTATTTGAAATTTCCAGCCGTCATATCTGGCACCGAAAGTATTGTGGCTATCATGGACGAAGTTCCTTCTGTAGTGGTTCTCATTCAATATACCATTTCTACGATAACAGTATCTTTCCTCGTCAACTCTGCTAATATTGCAATAGTAAATAAATTTTCAGAAATCGATGTGTTGCTTCACGTTGAAACTTTTAACGATTTCTTTAGAAAATCACGCATAGAAACGTATATATATTTATTTATTCTCATAATCTCTCACATGATAAATTGCATCATAGACTTGGTGACGGCAGACGAAATTACGATGAAATCAAGTGTTGTCCTTCCGTTATACTTTGTACAAAAACTTGAAATAGTGTTATTTTGCAAATATATTGCCATGGTAAGGAGCAGATTAATAATGATTAACAACTACATACGTAAATTTGTCCAAGATCAAGATAGAAAGAACATTACAGTATTCACTGTCAGGGATATAAAAGTCGGAACAGAAGAAACGTATCATTTCATTGGGCGCCCTTCGGAGACTAATACCAAAGTTCGGGATTTGGCGATGATGTACGGCGCTATCGGCAAGATTTGTTTCATGATTAACCAAGTCTTCAACTTCCAGATTTTTATGACTCTTGTATCAACTTTTACTTATGTTGTTATCACCATATGGACATCGCTGTACTACTACCGCACGCCTGAAAATAATTCAGGGGAGTTGGTCAACATTGCAGTTTGGTGTTTTAGTACAATTTGTACTGTTGCTGTTATGTCAATTGCTTGCGAACGATTGCTTTTAGTACGCAACGAGACTAAGGTACTAGTCAACAAAATAATCATGAACTACGATTTACCGAAGACGATGAGAGTACAAGCTAAAGCATTTATGGAACTCGTGGAAGCCTGGTTACTGCGCATCTATATTTACGATATGTTTTCAGTAGATATAACGTTAATGTTGAAATTTATAAGTGTGGCTACGACTTATTTGATTGTAATAATTCAAATATCCCATTTCGTTTAGTTTTGCAGAGTTTTTTGTTAGACTTACCTAGTTCTTGTATTTTCTGTATTTTTATATGGTGTAAGTAAGTTAGTATGTTCTTAATAATTTTAAACTTTATTTAATAAACATTGCATTAACAATAAAATGTAGTTATCATTTTTCTGTTTGTATATAGATCTTGTTATGTAGTTGTTGTCATATTAGTTGCCTTCATTATGTTGTTAGTCTCTTAATGCTTTTAGTCGCTTTACCATCATCATTAGCCTCCATATGAATTCGGATAAAACTAGAAGGTATGGAGTACAAATAAGTTAAACTCCTTCTTATGAAACACATGTGGTATTGTCCCTTTTAAATATATAATAAAATAAATAATAATGATGTCGATATCTGATATAAGATGTTCATATTCACAGCTACTCCATCATGTGCTATGATTTTTTTATCAAAGTTTAATTTTAATCGAACAACTTTCATACTCATTTCAACATACTAAATGGAATATGTGGAATACATATATAGTCTATAACGTAGACCATATATTTAGTGGATTACATACATTACATGGTTTTATTTCAAATGCTACATGTGCCTAATGTTACAGACAGTTATAAATTGTCAAAACTAGTTACACGGTTCCTAAAAGTAGGTTCATATGGCTCAATACTGGCCACAATGTTAGAACCGACGAAAAAAGGATAAGGGTCTCAGCTTAATAGCTGCTGTTTGCAGTAATTAAGTCCAATTAGACACCTGTCAATTCTCCATTAACGTGATAAGTACGTATAATTTTTAAAATATATTTATTTTCCTTTTAAATTATTGTATCTATCAATATACAAATTGACTTTATGCTCACCAATTATAATAATGTTGTAGGCATAATGTCGTCAATGTGCCAACATTTAATTATGTAATGGAACATAATATTACGAAGATAATTCCATTTTCATTGCTCTACACCTGCAAGTACACGTCGTGTCTTTATTTATATTCTTAAAAGCGGTTGTTCGTTATAGATCCCGAGATGGAAAACAATAAGGTACAAAACAATGAATCAAACATTAACGTGAAAACTGATACTAAGAAGAAAATATCAAATATAATTTACACAATTAAACCAGAAATCATAATTGAATACTGTTGTGGTATATATCGATTTCAATATGTCAACGGAGAGTTACATACTCCAAATTGGAAAATGAAAGCAATCGGAATTTTCATTCTGCTAATTTATAGTATTATATTTTTTTCATCCTGTGAATATCCGGCATCGATGAACGATACAAGTAGTTTGGTGGACATTATGGATAAATTTTCTTCGATGGTCGTGTTATTTCAATGCGCTGCTTCGTCTATTACAGCTTCTTTTTTTCTTAGCTTAATGAATATAAGTACCTTAACTGCAATTGCAGGACTAGATAGTAAGTTGAAAATAGAAAATTCATCTGATTTCTATAAAAAACTACGCTCACGAATAAATAAACTTTTAATTCTTCTGATTGTGTCTCATATAATCAACGGCGTGGTAGACCTGTTAAGTGTATCTGATCTACTATGGGGAATCGTCGTCTTTCCTATTTATTTTGTCCAGAAAATAGAAGTATTCGTATTTTGTACGTATATAATCATGATATGTAGCAGACTGACGATGATCAACAGTTATTTGAAAGTTTTTCTGCAAGAACAAGACAAGAAAAATGTCAACATTTTCTACATCAGAAGTACACAAATGAATACCGATAATTCGTTTAATTTTATTGGACGCCCAACAGAAACAAATGTAAAAATAAAAGATCTAGCTACAATTTATGACAAAATAGGAGATATTTGCTTGAGGATAAATAAAGTTTTTAACTTTCAGAATTTTATGACTCTTGTATCTACCTTTATAATTATAGTTATTACGATATGGTCTTCGCTTTACTATTACCGAAAACCTGACTATAAAGCAAGTCAGTTGATAAACATTGCGATTTGGTGTTTCAGTACGATTTGCAATGTAGCTGTCATGTCTTTTGCTTGTGAACGATTGGTTCTAAAACGAAATGAGACCAAAGTACTCGTGAATAAGATCATCATGAATTATGACTTGCCGAAAACGATGAGAGTACAAGCTAAAGCATTTATGGAATTGGTGGAAGCCTGGCCATTGCGGATCTACATTTATGATATGTTTTCTATAGATATAACACTAATGTTGAAGTTTATAAGCGTGGCAACGACGTATCTTATTGTGATCATTCAAATATCTCATTTCATTTAAAACAGCATCAAAGCTTTTACATAACTTGCAATACTTTGCACTGTACTTTTCAAAGCAAACAAGACTCTGTGCCTTAATTTAAATATGTGATTAATTGTATCAAGGGTCTATCTAATGGTGTGAAAAATAAATGTGTGTTACTGTAACCTGGATGGTTTTATTTTTATTATAAAGATTGGTGCTTTATCCCGAGCTTAGGTTATTAACTTATTATCCAGAGATCTTAACCTGTTATTGGATTTGCTATATCGTTGATATTAATTTTTATCACAAGCGTAATTGTATGTATGGACACTGCTATCATATAGGTATCTCTGCCTGCCAGTTTAAAAAAGACAATATGCCCATATTACTTCTCGATTTATTACATTTAAATTAATATATCTTTATACATCAAACTGAGTGACATTTAATAAATTACATTTTCTTCAGCTCATCTATGGAAAATATTTCGAACAGCCTTTTGATATTTCTAATCACAGAGTTAACGCCAAAAGTCACTATCGGAGTTCCGAATTCTTCAGCTACTAATTTCCAATTACTGTTCATAAAGTTTAGGACTGCTTGACCTGTAAAACAGAAATAATTATTAATTACAATACATAATAACGCTTTGAAAGTCATAATGAACATATGTTATTGTGACATAAGACTTAATGCATCCTAAAAAGTAATTCATGCCATCTTAATTTATGGCTTAAAGTTTGTAATTATAATAATAAATAATTGATTACTGTCCCTTACGCGAATGTCTAATGTCTAATACATTCAAATAAAAGTATTTTTTACAGATTTTATTGCAATATATTGATATTATTTTATTTCAACGTTTAAGATAATATGCAGCATCCTTGATCTCTTAATATTATAAAATCCTTGAAAAAAACGTTATCTTTAGTAAGTTAAAGCGATGTTAAACTAATGAGTTATTTAAAAGTAATTGCTGCGTTTATATTACTAATTGGTGCTAAAGTTTCCGTGAATTCAGATAAAATACATATAAATTATATTATATTGACTGCTCCTTTTTTCACTAAACGCAAAAGATAAATAAGCCACTGAAATGAATTATATACCTAGGTACTATATAATATGATAAACTTGATGATATCTTTTTTCCAATGTTATGGGGGAATAACATGTGTGATAATGATATTAGTATTTAATGTCAAAGTAGGTCAAGCGTAAGTAGTAGGCGACATTAGTTTAGTACCTCTGTCGCAACTCTACAGAATAGACTAATCTATAATCTAAGTTCATTCTACAGACAATCTGATATTTAAAATTACGACAGAAACTAGAAACAGTTATGATGGATAGAAATTGAATTACGATAAACAGAATTCTGAACGTGAGGTCCTGGCTTTGATTGCAAAGAATTATTTCTTCATGCTATAATACCTATTGGAGCTGCTCGGAATCTAAATAGGTCCCTTATTATACTGGGCATAAAACATACCGGTTATCGGTTGGTATACATACATAGGTAGGTATATCTCTGCCTAAATTTTACGGGATGTGAGTTTAATATGATATTTTATATAAATTATAATAATATAATAATATTTCTGGACATCATGACACAGCACCATCTAGTTCAGCAACGAGGCTTGTGTTACGGATACTAGTAGGTTGATATACTACATATATACTTTTTTTTTGTAAATGCATACATATTATACATAGATACATCCATGACTCGGTTACAAATGTTTATGCTCATCACACAAACATTTGTCCCGACCGGGATTCGAACCCGGGACCCATAGCACAGAGGGCAGTGTTAACTACCGCTGGACTAATTGGGTCGTTCGTTATATAAATTAACAAGTTCATCTTCAGATATAGTAAAGCAAATAGACACGGTAATAATATTAAAGTCCATGGTAAAGTAATTACTCGGTAAAAGGTCAATGTTATCATTTCCAGCGACGCCATAAATAAAGCCACATAAAACATTGCTACATGACACTGTATTAACTGAACGTAAATAGCCATTAGTACTTACTTATTTCGGAATTTCCCTTAAAGAGATTCGTCATACTGTAGCTAACTCTGCCATCATAACTATGATCCACGTTCGAACTTTTAATTTCAAGATACCGCTGTCCATCAGACTTTACTTTTGAATCCAGTTTGAGGATACTATGCAGCTTGATGTCGTCTGAAAAAATAGAGGTATAAGTAAGACGGCAATTGAGGAAAATGTTGTTGCAAATTGTATTGACCGCCAAAACTGTGGGATCTTGGCATCAATCATTTTTTAACAACACGTGTGGCACGGCGCTGAGTTCGACAACCGAAACAAAAATTTTAATAAGTAATATACATAATATAAGTATAGGTTAAAAAACAGGACAAAATAGTAACATGGGGCAAGGCAATATTTAAAAAAAAACCTTTACTATTTTTGTCTTCTTAATTGCATGATACATGAAATAGATAAAATAAGCGAAGACTTACTGCACTTAATAGTAGATTCACCATCTCCATCAATAGGGAACATTAGAAGACGTCCAGAAGACGCATAATTCCCTTTGATAGTCAAATTACAATGTAGTTGGGTTTCGAATGTTTCATCGTCTTTAAATCTGCAAGAAATAATCCAAACTTAACTCGATTTAAGGATAACCTATTTAATATTCTTATTAAATAATAATAAATAAATAAATATATCTGTACATTATGACACAGAGCCATGTAGTTCCGTGGTAAGCAATGAGGCGCATGTTACGATACTTTCTTGTATGTTGATATACTACATATATATACTTTTATTGTAAATAAATACGTATTATAAATAGATACATCCATGACTTGGATACAATTGTTGATGCTCATCACAGAAACATTCGTCCCTACCGGGATTTGAACCCGGGACTGGTGGCACAGAAGGCAACGTTAACTACCGCTGCACTGGGCGAATCGGGTTATCATTTTCGCCATAGTCATCGTTATTGATTGGATTTGCAACACTCAAATATAAAATTATTGATTGTAAATGTTTTTTTCGATATTGAACAGACCATAAATAATCTTATTAAAAGTACTTACCTCGCAAAATCAACAATGCAAGATTTTAATCCTTTTGCGTAACCTTGACTGAACTCTATAACGATTCCACCAGGCAAGTTCAAGTTTAACTTTTTTAGTATATAAGGATCTAAAGATTCAATCCCTAGATCAGGGATACCTTCGGCAATAATCGGTAAAGCTGCCTGAACAGATTTCTTTAAGCACTCTGGTGACATGTCATGACATGGTCTTTGGAAGGAAACTGAAATAAGATAATTTAAATTATTATATTTAAAAATAAAATTAGTTTCGTATGCAAGGTCTTTAGACTTTAAATTTAGTAAAACTAGTAAAAATACTTAGTGCAAAATGTTTTACTAAATTTAAAAGTAAATAAAAAATAATACCATTCTTTTTTTTCTTTTTTTGTTGAAGAATTTAGAATTAATCAATGAGTAAATCGGAAGTTACTTACTTGAATGACTTGATGAATATCCAAAAAGTGCTGAAAGTGTAACTACAATATATAACTGGTAACTTTCCATTTTGTATAAAAACCAAAATATAATTATATTCAAAACTAATCTCAGATGCTAGGTCGTCACCAACTGATGCAATGCACGACATTTACCCAACTTATATACATCAAAAATGTAATTAATAAACGATGTCATAAAGCTAATTTACATATAGGTGCTTAGTATTAAATATAATAGCTTAACTTAATTTAATAGGAATTACCAGGAATAAAAATGCATTATTAATCTAATTAGTCTTTATTCGGGGAAAATAATTCTACTAGTGTCACTATCGTTGGTAGTGTCATTTCCGAATCTAGCATCTAAATCGACATCTTCGTCATCGTCTGGATTTGGCACAGTGGTCGGTGGTTTAGTAGTTACCGATCCAAAAATTTTGTTAAGTATATCCGATAGAATAGTGGATCCGGAAGTTCTTCTAGTGGTTGAAATAGTAGCTGTTGTTGTAGTTGGTATTGCACTTGTTGTAGTGAGCCGACTTGATACAGGATCCGTGGTTGGTATGGTTGTTGGAGAGGTGAATAACGAGGTAGCTGTTGCAGTACTTTGTGATCCTGTGAGGCTTGGTTCCCTTTTTTCATCTAGATTGGTTTGTAGTGTTGTTGGTTCATCTTCAAAATCAAAGTCACATGGCGATTTTTGTTTTAGCTCTACGTCTGGAATATTTCATAATTAACTAGTATTACATTATTACAAATTTTATTACAAGATTATTTGGTTAAGTACCTAACTAAATGAACTTACCGAGTCCGCATAATTTGGCGCATTCTAAGTACCCAGGGTTAGAGTAATTTAGATCATCAGTCCCGCATACAGGATTAAATTCCGATGTCACCGGGCAACGTCTGAGACAATTTAAAAAGGTCTGTGATTCCGTTGTAGTACGAAATTCAGGAGAAGTTAGACGGTTCGGTGATTCAGTTTTAGTAGGATATTCAGAAGTTATTGGTGGAGTCACTGAAGGACATGCCGAAAACCGTGCTACGGTTACACCTGAAAGTTAAAACAGAGTATGTGTCAAATATAATAGAAGCTGAATGCATTATTTTCACAATACATCATATTTATAGATTAAATTATAATTTAGAGATTGCCCCAGTTTAGGAATGGGTATAGGTACATTTTAATACGTTTTATTTAATAAAGTATTAATATAAATAGGTTCCCTAGTTTGTAGGTTAATAAAGAAACTATGCCAAGAGAGTATCTATCATCGCAGAGACTTTAACGATGATGAAGAAAGAAATATTTACCAATTCCACATATTTGTGCGCAAAGCAGATGACTTGGGTTTCTGTACGTAACATGGTCTGTACCACACACCGGATTGTTTTCCGACGTGATAGGGCACGAGTCAAGACATTCCTTCGTTTCAGGCTTCACGGTAGATCTGGCGTAAGGTCCAGGAACTAGCGTTGATGGAGCTGTTCTAGTTGTTACCGTAACTGGTGCAACCCCACAAGCAGCACATGGTCGCTCACATAAAACCTGCACATCTGGAGAATATACTTTAAATTTCCCCTTCAGAGGTAATAAAACTAACCTATTCACAAGCACCGTAGCTAAAAATGACAGGGCCTAAGTAATGGAGCATAGGTATTGTTCAGCATTTTAATAAAGTTATGTATGTATGTATAAGTTATGTATTACAACCCTAAAACCACTCGAGAACAAGAAGAGAATTTTCTTTTTCTTTCTTGTACTGTTATAAAAAGAATAGGTCCCACTTTAAAAAAAAAATGTAAAAAGTTTATAACTTAATATTAACTTTAAAATCAAATCACTTGCGATGAAATTTCTCAAATAAAACGCTTAGTAACAAAAACTTAATCTAGAATTGCATGACAATGAATATTGGTTCATAGTGATTCCTGTATTCTGACACGAATATAAGATATTGAAATAATTTTATACATAGAAAGAAGCAAGAAGCATTTAGATACTCTGCTCGTGACATAGATTTCTGAATAAAAAAAAATATATTCATAAAAAAGTAGTTTTATATGAATTAACTAATCAGTTGCGTCAGAGTTGTAACTATCTGGTACAATTATTCGATAGTTCATAATAATAAGTTATATGAATATGCCTTATATCTTACCTTCTCCACATTCTTGAGCGCATTTCAGCCGTTCAATGTTGAAGTAAGTGACAAAATTTGTACCACAAACGGGTGAAATATTTGGGGCTATAGCACATTGTTTCATACACCGTTGCAAACCAGAAAACAATGTAGTACGTGCTATGAAATTTGGGCTGGTTATTGTAGTCGGTGGTGGAGTAGGTGGTGGTCTTTCGTTATCCTCACCAAAGAATGGTGGAGGTGGACATACAGTTCTACGGCGTAAGTTTACATCTGCAACAGTAATGTAACAACAGTACGTAATTTATCATGTTACATAGGGAAATACTCCAACGACAGCTAATTTTAGGTAGCCCATAAATATCCATTAGTCCATTTCACTTCACAGACGAGTTAAAGAAGAAACACACTTATTAATGAGTATGAGCACACTTATTAATGAGCTGAATAAGTGTGAATAGTTCCTAATACTGTTTCTGACCATCAATTTATGTTTACTTAGATATTTTCAAATATTGCCTCATTGTTTCTTATAGTGGGTACGTCAACAAATATACTTTCTTACATACATATTTAAATCTAAAAATCAAGAACAACAGGTATGAGTTATCCTTACAAAGTTAATAAATTAATAATAAATATGTATTCTCATATATTAGAAAATAACCGTGTAATTGAATTCCATCAATTGGTATGCACCTTTTATAAAGAATATCACGTCCCTAACAAATCACAAATAAACAATTAAACTTACCAATTCCACAGCCTTTAACGCATAACAATCTTCCTTCATTAATATATGTTTCACCGTCCGTACCGCAGACGGGATTATAATCAGGAGTTGTAATGCATGATTCTATACAAGCTAGTATTTGCGGTGATTCAGTGGTAATTTCTTCTGGTGTGGTTGTGGTCGTTTCTATGGGAGTAGAAGTCGTTTCCGTAGACTTAACAGTTGTGCTTGACCGTCGAGTGGTTGAATCTGTTGGTTTATTAGATACACGATTTTCTGAATGTGGCGGTACCGTGGCTTGTGTAGGACGTGGTCTTTTGGTACGTGTAGTTGTTGGTAGCGGTGTTGTTGTTGTACGTGAAGGTTTTCTGAAATAATATTACAATTGATAAATAAAACTCATCTTTAGTTTCAGTTGAGAGTTTGGTTTTGTTTTCAGTTTATAGTACTAGATAGGATTGTCTTTTATTACATGGCTGATGTGCCAACTTATCAGTTTCATCTTACATAATTTTAGTAAACTTGGGTGGAAAAATACTAGCGCGGACTCGTGCATTGATGTAAGAGCTTACACTTGTATCCAATAAATATGAGTACGTCTTATCTATATAATCCTTCACAATACTAATGACGCTAAAAGCTATAATATAATATAAAATAAGTAGGTACGTACTTTATAGGTCGTTTACAAGGACCTTTACAAACCCGCCGGTCGTGCCAATCATTCAGAGGTCCAGAAAATTCTGAACTATCTTCCTTACCCTCCCAAGACCCTGATCCGCTGTTCCATTCGGTTGAATCCTCCTGGCCCGATGGAGGTCCAAAATAGGGTGCATCATAATAAAAAAAGTCATGTGATGGTCGAAAATGTTTGTGGCTGTAACCATGGGATGGGTTATAACCATGGTATAATCCATATGATGGATCATTAAAAGACGAGGGATGGAATGCTTCGGGTGATGTGTGTGGAGGGCCGTGTGACCACCCATGGTTATTGTATTGTCTTCTTGGCCCATAAGCTTGGACAGGTATATTACCCAGGCACGCAGCTAAAGCTGAAAATTATTACATCCATATTAGTACTCGTAGTTAATTGTAAAATTGATTTTTGCTCTGAAGTGTGGAAAATCCTCATTGACCTTCCCATCGCTATCGGGAGGCGACAAAGTGTTTGAGGTTTTTCTGATGACTTCACCCTGTTAGAGAGCTCGTTATTCTGGTAGGTACAAAACTATATATTTAAATAAAAACAGTCGTTGTTATATTTTAATAAATAAATAAATACATTATAATAAATACATACATATACCTAATAGATATTAAAAAAAAAGGAACAGCCTCCCAGAAGTGTTTCTATGATATGGTTTTAGGTCTATTTATAAATTATAAATAATTCATTATCTTTATTCCTTTGTTAACAAATTAATTAGAACTAATATGATGTGCTTTAATTAAATTACAATCAAAATATAATATCCGTATTCCATACTTTCTCATATAGTTTCACTGGTAAACGACCTGATAGCCCAGCGGCAGTTATCGCTGCCTTCTCTGCTACGGCTGCCGGGTATGAATCTCGGTAGGGGCAAATTTTTGTGAGATGAGCATCAGCATTTGTATCCGAGTCATGCATGTATAATAAGTATGTATTTACATAAATAAATATATAGTACATTAACCTCTAATATCCGTAACACAAGCCAATGCTTATCTCGGAACTAGATGGCGCTATGTCATAATGTCTAGATATATTTATTTAACTATATTGACTTTCTTCGGTAGATCTTATCTATATTATGAGACTATTAAGTCGTAAATTCACTATCAACATCCGTAAATAATATACTTGTGGCTTTAAACACTATTATTCCAGTCTTTATAACACCAGTTTTGAGCATAAAAAATAGATAAAATTTAATTTCATTAATTAAAGACTTAAAAGTACCTACCTACTTATTCCTTTGTTATCTATTCTGTTTGTAATTAGTGTCGTATATTTCGAACATATTAAAAAAGTCAAGAACTTTGAAAATACTCATATGTAGGATAGATTGTATGCAAAAAATCCTAAACAAGCACTGAACTACAATACACTTACACTACATACTATTTACTTGAGCACATTATAATGCGTTAACTTATAAAGAAAAGCCCTGAAGAATTCTAAGGCAAAAAAAGCATTTGCTTTAATCTGACTTGGTACAGGATTTCTGTCTGTGTGTATCTGGACGGGCTAGAGACGGACCACGAACGTTAGGTATATAATAAGGGGTGGAAGAGTATGGTGGCAATGTAGCCTCTTTTTAAAAATGGTAACGTTATAACTAAGTAGTAAACCCCTACTGAGTCCACAGTTTCACGCCTTTCCATGAATTTTCCATAAATTATCATGATTACTATGTACATACACTTTTACTAAGAATAGTATACCCGCTTAGATATAATATAACATATAGCATTCACACAGTTTTTACAATAACGATTGCAAAAACCATCCCGTAAACGTGTTCAGGTACAATATTCAAATACTGTTTTCTCGCCATGAACATCCAAGACTGTTTTAAAGAAAAAACATATGAATAAAAGGAGATACAAATACATAATGGCCGTAACCTAACTACATATTACTGACATCAGATTCCTAATGAAATGTATTATGTGGAGATGATAACACGACAATAAATTAAACCCAGTATACCTAATGATATTTTAAGTCTGTATACCAAAAATCAAATATACCCAGTAGTTTAGAATTATTTTCCATTTTTTAAATTTTCAACATAATGTATTGTTTACTTGGCTATCACAGATAAGGTTAAAAACCTGCAACATATTGCCAACTCGCCACAAAGATCTTCGCCAATCTTTAAAAAACTCCTTACGCAAATCTAATTTCTTTTGCATATTTGTGCTATTTAGTTTGTTCGAAAAAAACTTTTTTTTAATATCGATGTTACGACTTATTTAATAGAGTCAAAATACTCTCTTGTACTGGTCTGACTCGTCTTTTCATTTATTTTCGTGTTATCATCTCCACATTGTATAACAGTATGATTGTAAAAAAGCATGAAGATAGTAAGAAAAAGTATTTACATAGTTTACTTAAGATGACAAGGAATTGCAAAATATTAACCATACAATTATGCTCAAAAGCTAGAGAGTGAACGGTGTGCGAAAATAAAAATAAGCCAAATTTTAAGTTACTCTACAGCAGGTATGAACGTAGTAAAAATAACTTAAATAACAAACTTCCAAAATAAGGACGGCCATTGATCAATATGTAAGAAATAATAATACGGAAGGACAATGTTATGTGAGTATAATATCCACTTAACAACACTGTAAAGGGAGGACACAGGACGAGACGTCTAATCAGAACAAAAACAGCATAATGTTGCGGTATTGCAAATAAATATATAACACTGCCGGTTTTTTAGCGATGACTCTTTGTGACGTAATGGCGGTTTCTAGATAGTTCACTACTTGACGTTTATGTACTAAGTAGGCAGTTTCAAACAATTAAATGAAGATGAGACAAAGAAGTACCTACATGAAAATAAAACAAATATATATATATTAAGTGACTTGTGTCATTCATTAAGTATGGAAAATGCGACGATATCAGCGTTTCGAACAGAAAAATTAAATGCGGACTGCCAGACGCTTGCGTGCCCGCGGAACCGCCATGCGTTAGCCGTTTGGCTAACACTTACAAGTTGAATATATATCGATTATTCCTAAAGCAACTGCGTCTAACAGACATGCGTTTGGATAAAAGTAGCGTAGCCTTAGCATACACCTAAGCGTTAATAATTATCAGTTAAGCAAATGCTGTACACACCAAGTAACTTGCTTATACCTTGTTTGCAAGCTCCATAGATTATTGTGAGAAATTGTTAAGAAAAATATGTAGACTTTAAACAAATAATGAAAACAGATACATATAACTTTATGACATTATAGGTACAATTTTAATAAACCCTTTGTTCAGCAATAATATATCATACAAAGACTTTTCGGAAGTTATGTGTGTATTTATCACATGCTCAAAAGATGAAAGAAAACATCGTGATGAAACCTGCATGCTTGAGAGATTTTGATGGCATATGAAGTCTACCAACCCGCAGTAGGCTAGCGGGTTAGTCATTTGTGTGGCGTTGGAAGACAGCAACATAGAGTTCTCTGCTATCCGCCTTTGTGGCGCTCTCCCCAAGCTGACAACAGCCCCACTGCTAGAGCAATTAGACTTATCAATGAGTTCCTTCAATATAGTCCAGATGCAGATATATTTTTGGACTCCCAAAATTTAATTTTAAAACATTTTTATACATTTCTAAATGTTAAGAAGTAATTTTTACAGTTCCTAAGTTATAGATAGTTGGTTTTTGTTTACAAATTTTATTTTATTTTATATTAGCTGATGCTCGCAGCTTCCGCCCGCGCAATTTATTACTAATTTCTCCTGCTCATTTCGCCCCGTTTCCATAGAATAAATAAATAAATATATATAGATGAACCACTATGTGTATAGCGACGTCTATGCTGCTACATCAACGTACATAGCAACGGAGAAGCTATCAAAACTGACTGACATGACACATCGAACGCGATAAAGAGCTGTGGTAGCCTAGTGGGACGATTTTTTTACGATTACTTCTAAGATATTCGTTTATAAAAAGTAGCCTATGTGTTAATCCAGGTAATAAACAATTTGTATGCTAAATTTCATTCAAATCTGTTAAGCGGTTTTTGCGTGAACGAGTAACAAACATCCATACTTACAAACTTTCACGTTTATAATATTAGTAGGATACTTTATTAGTTTAAGTTTTGTTAACTTTGTAATAATATGTAATTTGTTTTTAATATAATTAGCATTGATATAAACGCCTTGGTTTACGCTGTAAGCTTATATTTTTTATAAATAAATAAATAAATTTGAGAGAGATTAGACGATAGTCCACCAGGACGATCATATATACTATCATACATACATGCCCAATTAGTCCAGCGGTAGTTAACGCTACCTTCTGTTCTATGGGTCCTGGGTTCGAATCCCGGTAGGGACAAATGTTTGTGTGATGAGCATAAACATTTATTTCCGAGTCATGGATGTATCTATGTATAATATGTATGTATTTACAAAAAAAAATGTATACATGTAGTATATCAACCAACTAGTATCCGTAACACAAGCCTCGTTGCTTAGCTCGGAACTAGATAGCGCTGTGTCATAATGTCCAAGAATATTTTTTATTTATACTATGATATATACTATCATATATAGACAGGATAGTCCTGGTGGACTATCGTCTAATCCCTCTCAAAAGAGAGGAGTCGCGTGCTCAGCAGTGGGACAATAATGGGTTGATGATAATTGGTGAAATTACGGTGACAATTACACCCTAAACGCATTTAAAGTCATAATAACTATATACCATGGGCTGCTCGAAAAAAGTTAATTTGTTTCTATTTTCGAGACTGAAAGCGTAATGAATGACATTATGTGAGTGAAGATTTCGCAAATTTGTTGTGCTCGTGTGTCGATAGGGCAAAATTAAGTCTTAATTATTATGTATTGTATTGTATATTTATTATCTTCTTACACTCATATAGCTGGACTTAAGCACTAATGACTTGGGTTATTTTGTATGAATTCGAGCCATCAATGCATGTCACTGACCGGTGCAACCATACTTGCATTCATTCAATAATTTATTGTAAAAACCTTGCCATAAACTTGATATTGAGTATTCAAGAGCAAGTTTATGGGCAGGTGAATGCTCACGTCAATTGACCAGTGTTAATGGACGTAAGCATTCGAGAATTGAATGACTAAACTTAAGACTGGTGTGGGATCACTAGAAGACTATAGTGTATAAACAGCATCCATTATCTCCTGGGCCTTTCCCCACCCTGTCGGGGATACTTCTTGTCTACCCAGACGTGACTGAATATCAGTATTATACACTAGACTGATTACTGGACAGCACAGATATCAGAAGTTGTCAGAAAACACTGACAATCAGAGTACGATTTCTGAACACAATTAATGACACGACGATGACAGCTTATCGTAATCTCCGAGATGTGGGGGGTCTGGTTGAGTTAAGAATGGTAACCCATTCATTTACTAATCTCTAACTAAGCTTAACCTAACAGATCCATTAAACAGCTTATTACTAAGTAAAGCCTTCTCAAACAAACTGATAATGAACATTTTAATAAATATCTTAATATTCTATGTTTAAAATGTGGTAACGAAATTATTATATATTAAGAAATAATAGTATAATAAAATACATCTTGCGTGAAAATAAAATCAAGAAATGAGATGAGATCGTGATTGCAAAAGTTGTGATAGGTCAGTTACCTATGCGACCCCACGCGTCAAAATCACTCCAAATAAAAATAATATAAGAATGTAATATGAAAATTGACTTTATTTTATGCTTATGATCGTAGTTGTTGAAAAATTTGACCACAACAAAAATCGAGATTCATAACAATTCCCCAACAGGTAAATCCAAAATAATATTAATCCTTGAACTTCTTTGTATTAGCTCAATGATTTAGATGTGATTTACAATCGTTTTAATTATTTTTTAAATTATATAGTACGTTACTTACCTATGAACACTAATATCTTCATTTTCTTACAATTACACTACTTTATATCGTAAATAGTTCTATTATTGCAACACACGATCACCCAATTCGAGGCCAGTTCACCAAATGCTTGGAGCCTTCAAAATATTTGCGAACATACATATATTAAGTTGTTTAAAACATATCCCCACTACATTTTCCTCCTACAACTCGTTTTCATTTCGCGGCGTTTTCGTTTGGTCAGTTACCTTATGGTGTTACAGAACAATAACCATATGAGTAGTTAAATAATTAAGCTAATATGTTGTGTCTATTTGACGAACAACTCGTAAGTACTTACAACATCAATATACACTAAAATTATAAACTGTATGTGCTTAAATTTTTCTTTCGTTAAGTTATATTTTTTATTATTATTATGGATTTATATTTTGTAGAAAATTTAGTTTAAATATAGGTTTAATATCGCGAAGTCTTAGGTAAAGTCTGCAATTCACAAATGAGTCAGTCAACTTATATGGCCAATGTACATATGCAACAAGTCTAAAAATAACAAAGACTAGACACACAAGTTTACGAGACAAGTGGCGTCCATCTCTTATTTTATTTTAGACTGATACGGTGCACATATAACCAGATATGTTATAAGTTACACTAATTGTAACTACATACCTATATCGAAGAAGCAATCAATTGCCTCTTGAATTGAAATACCATGATGGATCAACGGATTTACCGAATCATTTGGGGAAATTCGGAAAGCGAACTCTTTGCAATAATAATTTTTCACTGGGTATGTTCTTGTGCGATTCAGTACCTATTTTCCTATCTTAGCACACAGATCCATTTTACATTTACAAAATATTTTCATTATTTATCAGATACCTAAGCAGGCGCGTCCCCAAGAATTCACCAAACCTTCGTTGTCATTCCGGCACATTGGTTACTTTGGTTACCTACTATTTGTACAAACATTATAACAATATTTGTATGACATACCATCACGCCTGTCATCCCCGAAATGTTAGGCAGAGATGTAGGTACTAATGTACACCCACCCACGTTTCGCCGGTATGTTTTAGGTCCCATGTTATAGGAGGCGAGCCAATTGCCATTAACCGGGTACGAATCCAAACTCCGAGCTGAATTTCAAAGAAAAACCCCAAAAAAAATTTGCTCGACCTGGGAATCGAACCCAAGACCTCGACAGTCGTCAGTTGACAGTCGACAGCTGACAGTTGCTCGACAGTCACACTAGACCATATTTATAATATATTACAGACGTTTTTTACCGCTATTTTGTCGGTATTGACGGTCAGATAATTCTAACCTAATGCTATTCGTGGGAAGCTCAACTTCGCAGATATTTCAAATTACACTCTAACAACTTCGCCTACTGCATCCAGTCCCAACAGCCCGCTACCATCTTCGGTCCATCTGGCTAACTTCCACTACGTTGGAGGAGGTTTCATTAATTGTATAGGTATAATAAAATTATATTTATAGCGCTCTCACAATTATATATAAACACACAAAGGATTACTGGTTAGTCATCATTTAATTTGTTTGATGGGTGGTCAAGGTAATACATACAGACTCTACACGAGACCTTACTATGATTCATGGAACTGGATTGTATTTTTTGCGGTTCCGAATGTTATAATTAATAACGGAACCCTTCTAGTATCTTCTTCCGTCTGTCTGCCTAAGCGTTGCTTTAGTTAAATTATGTTTCTTAGGAATTCGTTGAGGCATTAAGTTGAAATTATTAACCAATTCAGTGCCCAGCACCCGATTCCGGGTCGACATTATAGCAAGGCTCTGGGCATTCAATATGTTCACAAACCTTTTAGTAACGAACCATATGCACAAAATTTAAAAGTTTAAGTTCAAGCTCGATAGATGTCGTATGCGTCGAGTTAGATCGCGCTATGGTTTCGTTACCGAGGTTTAATAGGGTCCGCAAATTTTAAACTCTATACAGCCAGCCAGGTCAGGATACGATTGTGGTTTTATAATCAACTCTTTACGTATTCACAACTTAGTGTAACGTTACCAGCTTGGTTATTAACACAATATTTAAGGTATATACACATAAATGAAGACTTTTTGACATAAATGAAAAGAATGTCTTCATATATATAATAAAGTAATTAAATTCAATGTCCATTATAATATCGATATAACTTGTACTTGACCGGGCTTTATTCATATTTTTTTAAGCTTTGCACAGATTGGTGATTACAAGTATTGTTTGCACTCCATAGATATACAGAAAAGGGGATCTCCCCTTTCCTGTATAAAATACTACATGGTTAAAAAAGCCATGGCTGATCTACAGTAAGAATAATGGTGGGGATATGATGAATCTTTGAAGTGTATATA
Organism: Craniophora ligustri; assembly: GCA_905163465.1. Taxonomy (NCBI): domain Eukaryota; kingdom Metazoa; phylum Arthropoda; class Insecta; order Lepidoptera; family Noctuidae; genus Craniophora; species Craniophora ligustri. The sequence goes on from LR990963.1 coordinate 4,923,689, forward strand.
ATATATACATACCTAACGTCAGCGATGTTGAACAAAAATCTTAACGTTTTGCTATAGTAAGCTATTGTAAAAAAAAATACAAATTTATTACAATTCCTTCACTAATTAATCGAAAGGAACTTCGTTCCATCCGGGTGTCCCTTGACACCTCTCAAGTTTTCTATATAAACTACATCTATATACTTAGCAATAGTTGAATAAAAGTTTTTTTTGTTTATATTTTAATCATTTTAGCATTTCTGTTGATGAATTGTCAGATTTATTAAATAAAAACCATTAGTATATTAATATAAACCAGGAAACTCGGTCAGGATTAAATAATATCAATATACCGCAATAAAATCCGTAGTGACTGGTTTTATTTGAATGAATTATGTAGAAAAAATTACCACTATTGTTTAACATCCGGTTACTATTCATTAATTCAACCTTTTAATGTTTACTAACATAGCAAATGTCAATGATTCACTACTCTGACTCCTTAATAGTCGGCAGATACTACATATTCATGCAACTGCTCAGCCTTCAGATCGGGGTTTACCAAATGATTTTCATTTACTTTCAAAATAAGCCTTCGGATAGATAGAAATTTAATCATTAATTCGAGTGGCCGGCAATTTTATTACAATTCTTAAGTGACCTGACGCTTTTATTTACAAGTTTAATTTACTTTATCCAACTGTATCAAACAAATAAAGAACTAGCATGAAAAAAAATCTTAAATCAAGTAAACATCTTCATTATGCAACATGTCATATACATATATGTATAGGTACTGAACAAACATAAAGCGCCATCCAATTAAAGTTAAACATTAATTAAAAATGTGTGATTCAGCTCGCCAATACGATTTTGGTCCCAAGAAGAAGCGAGTTGGAAGCGAGTTATCATTGACATTAACGAATTGAAACTTCAACCTTTCATTGGGAATTTTATAGAAAACCCCATTAACACTTTGTTCAACTTGGGAATTTCTTTGGGATTTTTGTATTCCTTAATGTTTTCGACATTCTTAGTAGGTAGTAGGTCTATTTCCTTAATTTTAATCAAGCCAAATTGGATATTGGACGAGGGTTTTGTAATTCATATAAATTAATTAATCTAGCTGATTAAAATGAAGGCGTGAACAAATTCCCTCGACTATTTGTTTTTTCTTAATTGTTAATAGGCTTAATCTTGATCGCTTGATCACCAGATTGCCTGATGCTCATTCCACATTTCAGCGGACAAAAGGGAACTTAAGGAGTTTTATTTGTGTTTTTTGAAGGACGGAATCGGAATCGATGTCGCTTTTTTGTGCTTCTGGTAGTCCGATACTAAAATAATATGATACTGTTAAATCACGAACAACACTAAACCTTAAGTTTTACCAACTTGGAATGATAAAAGATCATCGTTTAATTTAAACTGTTACTACTATTTACTTGTTAAATCTTAGGGTTTAATTCAAAGGCACAGTAAATGTAGGAAAAGGCATCTCGTAACGTGTTCGGTGCATTTTTTTTAAATCGTGCATGGACAGCAAAATATAGCCAAAGTCAAGGATCAGTGGAGCGTGCTACTCAAGATATCGAAAATATGCTCAGTACGTGCATGCAAACGGATAAGAAAACAATTTTTTACTTATATGGTTAATTATTTTAAAAAAAAACTGTTGGCGCTATTGTCATAGTTCAACCTAACACTCCTCCTTGCTGTGCTCTTCGTCCTACCTATTATTTTAAACTCATTTACTCTCTTACCTACACGGTGGTACTAATTTGAAAAAATTATTCTTAAATAGTAGTCAGTAATACAGAAAAATAAATAAAAATCTTCATTCGTACTAAAAACAGTTACGAACATGAAATAATTATTCTGAAAACCAACATTTACCAGCCGTCACTCACTGGTAAAACTTAGCATGTACCAAATTCTAATAGCCGAAAAAAACAACCTTTACTTATTTATAAATACTTTAGTTTACCTTTTTTATAATACTCATACCCGGAAATCTTACTAATACCTACTGGTAAAACCTGAGATTAAACAGAATGCGGTCTTTTACTGTTACATACAAATAGTAATTAATTTCGACTATAATTTTCTTTTGAAAATAACTAGTTAAAATTTGATCGCTATATATGTATAAAGGGAATATATTGGAGAAAATATTACTATTAGAGATAATATTAATATTTTTTTTACAATGCAAAATATACTCATCTATCGGCCGTCTGCCGGTAATTTGGACTACTATCAGCCGAAAATAGAACTTTCTATCCTTGGGCCGTTCTCGAGGTCATAGAACACACTCTCCACGACTTTAAACCCAGCAGGACTGTTAGACTAAGGACTAAATAATCTCCTCAAAAATAATATCAGAGCTGGACCAAATTGAAATAGGACCACACGAGAAGCACCAACTTTCAAATAAACAAAGAATCATCCAAATCAGTCCACCCAGTCGAAAGTTATGTATTAACATGGTCATATATATGGTCTATAAAAATAATCAGTATATAAAAAGTACAGTCGAATTGATAACCTCCTTTTTTGAAGTTGGTGAATCAAAGTCAAAGTCAAAAGTCAAAGTCAAATCATTTATTTCAATTAGACCAATACAGGTGCTTTTGAATTGCATAATGACCTACCACTAAACACACACTGCATTTGTACATACAAACTTGGAAAGAATCTACTGATTGCACTTAGAGCGCCATATAAAATCACAAGCCACTTATTTTTTTTTAGATTATAATAAAGAAGACCGTCTTTAAAGTTTTCGACATTCCATCGTATTAACAATACGACTTGCTTATTTGAAGGTTAATATTTACATGTTTATTTAAACGTCATTTTAAATAAACTAGCATATTTTAGTAGGTAACGGTAGGAAAAGGTTACGAAACTAAATTAATGTATAAATTAATATCGGGTCATATTCGACAAGCAAATGGACTTTAGCTCCGAAGTCCAATGTGACAAATTAACTAATACAGTTGGTTTTACCATGAGCTTCTTGAAAACTATTTATCTATTTTGTGACTCTGATAAAATGCAATCATATCGTCCCAAATGCAAACTAAACAGCAATCCTAGGAATCCTTACGCCGGCACAGAAACCGGATTACCTAAATTAATAAAATAACTAAGTGAGAACTGAATTTAGATTAGCGAATGAGTGATATACTCTAAAATTCTCAACCTCATCAATTTAAGGTCGGGTGGTAACCTTCAAAAGGCACCAGGCCTTTGGGGAAAACACCGGGCTGTTTAGGGTTTGTATCTAACTAAAATCACCCCGGATGACTACCGGGGTGATTTTCCATCAGCACATGAATGAAGGTTCCGGGTCCTCTTAAGAGATCAGCTCCGGAACCGCTGAGTAGTGGACTAGTGGCCTATGTACTGCTGCTGTCGTCGATCTTATGCATAACTGCACTTATCATACCTACCTTGTCTACCTTGACATTGTTTGCTCTCCCTCGGCCACTGTGACCGCTTTGGTCCACCTGAAATCAGACCGTCTAGCCAACTCCACAATCACCCGATTGCATCCCTTCCCAATAATTGTAGACTACTCGTGTATATAAACGTCATATTTAATATCCACGTATGATACGGTAGGGATTATCCACTGGATGTTATTTACTTCCTCCCCGTTAAGGTAAAAATACATCTCTTTTCTTTACCGATCTCATTTTATATTACTGCCTACTATTACACTCGTTACTATAAAAAAATTTAGATATGTTGAATATGTTTCTTATTCATTCAAAAACGACTGAACAGATGTTTAAGCTTTGGAGTACTTTACTGCAAAGCTTAAACATCTGTTCAGTAGATAAATTAGAACAACAGATAGTCTATCTTTATCAATATACCACACGGGCAAAGCCGCTGACAGATTAGGTAGTTATTTGAAAGAAAAACTACAAATTTAAACTTAAAGATATTTCTAGTAAGTTATATAAATATTATTCACAAACAGTAGTACATAAGTTAAAGTTAATTCAGTTCTGTTAGCAAATATTATAAATTAAGTAATGTTTCATTGTTGGGCAGCGGCATCTCAGCCCGACTGTGGCGCGGCGCAGGGGAATGTCCTGAGCAAGCTCACAGCTGAAATTGAAAGAAAAAAGAAATATTAAATAAAATAAAAAACACATTATAACATTTGGACATCAGTGTGGACCAAAGGATCGGTGAAAGAAGTTGTAGTAGAGCAGTGACTGCCTAGTCATATAACCACGTACATCCTCTGACTTTTCGAAGCTGATACAGTGAATGAAAGCATTGGAAGGAAATCTGCCTGGGGATTTTTACGACAGCAGTTGAAGCCTGACAACAACGCGCTAGGTCCTATCGTTTTATTTCCTCTCAGCTTGAGAGGAAAGTGGTTGATAAAAATTGGTGCGCCTCCACGTCATAAATCGGATAACATATGAATAGGACTAGACGTATAGTGAGGCAGTGAAATAATTAATGGTTCCTGTATGACTCATACAAATAAACATGAATGACTGAATTGCTGAATCATCATCAGTAAGGTTAATAAAAAATACTGAAAATATAAAATTACATAATAAGGTACGTTGTAACAAATGCTGTAAGTAGGTTTAATATACATATGTATTATGTATATACCTAGTTATGTAAAATTTTCCTCATCAAATACCGCTACAACTAATTGTTACTTTTATGTAATAGCGTAGTGTTTCATGGTCATTAAACGTATATGATTTATAATAATAACACGTTTAATATAAAGTTAAGGATGAACAAATTATTAATAAAATGTATTGAGTCGTGTTTCCGCAAATAGTTTCCTTAAAGTTAGGCTTTAGAATTACGATATGTTGTATTCAATTTATGCTTTTTCATTTATTATCTAGACAACGTTTTGTATATTTGCATACAATTACGACTGTGACTGTGACAAGTCCAAATAATTCAAAGGTTATTAAAAAATACCTTGCATTAATACATCTTAATTTTAATCACTTTTAGGTTTTCACAATTCGTTCGGCTAGAAACTACAAGTCATTCTTCAATAGAAAACATCAACGTACCTACACCAATCAATATCTACGCTAACATAACATCTGCAAAGTCTAACAGCCTGTATTTGTTATACCTATAATACCTGCAAACAGGATTTAAACGCGTAGTAGAAGTGAAAAAAGGAAAAATGCGTGAGTCTATGTATTTTAAAGTTGTGTGGATGTATTTAAAGAACCTAAGACTGAATTTAATTTCAACCTGTTGACTAGGTAATCTTTTTAATACGATCTTTATTGATGAACAATATACAAAACATAACTTTTCAATTTCGATTACTTTTATAACCGTTTACAATACTTCTACAGATATTTTTTTCTATACCAAATCACACAACCCTCCGTCCCAATTTTGTCAAAAGGTTCAATGGATTCAGTGTAAGCCTAGTAGAACGACTGTGCGTTGCTAAGAAAAGGTCTTTAATCTATCGCTCTCGTTGATTATAAATGATTATTCTGTTACTCATTTCAAACCGATATTCAAATTAATCAAGAAAAAAACAAGAAAATCGACTATTATTATCAAACTATTGTTGAACCAAGTAGATATTTACTTTTATTTGTTCTAGATCAGTGAATGACATCATTTAGTAAATCCCAGTCATGAGGTTTTTCTAAGGTCAGAACATTACACATATAATTAAGTGGTTTTAGTCACCTAAAATTAAGCGCACCTTTTGTGTTCGGTGGTTTATGCTCTATTAAATAACCGTCAAGATTTAATTGAAATAGGAACCCAATATTTTATTACTCTTTTCTGTAGGTAAAATCCAATGTTAAATATCAAGAATACCGGATTGTAAAATATACAAAAACATGTCAATTTTATTCAGTCGTGACTTAATAAAATATTGTATTACTTTTCCCGTGCGTTTATGAACAAATTGACATAAATAAAATCCCGGGCGCGAAACTGCCTATTGAAATAATAAACATTTTTTTCTTGAGGGGATCAAACCGGAGCTGATTGCTTGGATAATTTACATACAAACATTATAAAGGTAACCAATTATTTAAAAGAGTATCTATTGAGTTTCATGCCGGATCTTCTACATAAGACCTACTTTTTGGAACCGTGCAACCATTGAGCAATATTTCAAAAGCACCAGTAATATTGGTTTACTTGAAATAAATTATTTGCATATGAAATATTAAACGTTTATAAATTGTTGATACTTACCGACGCCACACGCCTGAGCGCAGTTCAATCTTCCAGGATTGGTGTAGGTGACGTTGTCAGTTCCGCACACAGGATTGTACTCCGGCGTCACTGGACACTGGTTCATGCACTGACGCACCTGCGGCGACACTGTGGTGACCCTGGAAAGTTCATTAGCATAATATATTAAAACTTGTTCTTTCGCTCACTATTATGTATCAAAGGGTTGGGAAATGAAGACAAAGACGCGTTAAGCTTATGTGCTGTCGTTATGTATTAAGTACAAAAGGAATTTAATGATGCAATCGGATGCTAAAAAATATCCTGCATGCAACAGTGTTGGTGTTAATGAGCACTTAGTCAAAAACAAACCCGCAATGCATCCACATCCAATCAATATCATCGGCCCATGTGTACTGTCCCACGGCTTTATATCTGAGTCTACCATATCATATCTAGATACTATATCATAGATACTCTGTCAGTAGGCAAATACCTTTTTCTCAGTCATAAATTTCCCCACAATGTTTTCCCACAATGTCAACACGTCAAAATACTTCATCGTAGGTATCGTAACAACCTCTTTGTAATTTTATAAAATTGAAAATCATATGAATCTTTTTTACTTGCCCAGTGCTAGCGCCCGTGGTCGACACGGTAACCGGGCTAGAAGTAGTTGTACGCTGATTTAAACCGGGTAACGGGTTCTGTCCAGGTAATTGAGGTCTAGGGAATACATTTTGTCCGGGAAACTGGCCCTGTCCGGGAAATTGGCCCTGTCCGGGAAATTGTCCCTGACCGGGAAATTGACCCTGTCCGGGAAACTGGCCCTGTCCTGGAAATTGTCCCTGTCCGGGAAATTGTCCCTGTCCGGGAAATAGACCCTGTCCGGGAAACTGGCCCTGTCCGGGAAATTGTCCTTGTCCAGGAAACTGTCCCTGTGAGGGTAATTGATTTTGTCCTGGGAAAAATGAATTCGGAAGATATCTATCGTCTAAATCACTGTTCGTGTCATCTGTCTCACCACTCTGTCCCAATGCGCCATATGTGAAAAGACCTGATGAATTAAAGAAAAGTCTAGTTTAATTTTTTTATATATTGATACTATTAGTGTAACCATCAACATGGCAATTGTCTAACAAAAAATATGTGTGTTAGACGGATTAGACAATACAACAATAATAAATACCTAGTCTTATTCTAAATATGTATGTAATTAGCAAATTCCGTCAGTACCTACTCTTGGTAAAAGATTTAAAATAATATGTATTTTTTTAATAAATTCTTTATTGGCGTAAATAGGGTTTTACAAAAATAGTGAAGTCCTGCCTCCTGTGATAGGTATAATACTTATGTTACAGGATTACAGGAACCAGTGTCTTCTCCCAATTACATGTAACAAGTTTCATACAACGTGAGTTCAATTAAAATTATAATTAAAGCTAAGTTACAAACAAAAACAGACAATAAAAAAGCTAAAACATAAAAAAAATTCAAATTTATTTAAATAAGAAAATATTGAATGTACTCGTATATAATTAATTAGGCGTAGGTACAGAATAATATTGTCGTTTTAATATATTATGTTGAGTCAGAATGAGTGTTTGTTGTGTGTAATGTTCTGCTTTATGGTGTTTGTGTGTGCAGATGTACCATTACCAATTGTAATTAAATCGAATGTCGTAGCCGAGATTTACCTCTGAGTCATATAAATAAGTAAAGTCCCGCTCATTATTCGCCAATTAAATCATAATTATGACGTATGCTCTCTCCCAAACATAAGAAGCTTATGACTCCGTCATTACATGAAGCGTCAAAAATGAATAATAATTATTGTCGCCTCGCAATTTTAAATTAGGAACCGGTTTCGAAAATCTTGTTATTAAAGAACAAAAAGCTTCTAAGTTTAATTCAAAATGTCAATTATTATATTTAGACTTATTAAACCAGTTGTTCTGATATCGTTACAATAATAATAATTCAACTCAGTCTATTGCAGTCCACTGCTGGAATAATAATCATTATTATTTATTGTTTATTATTATTTATGATTCTATAGTTTACAGTATTCGAAGCATTTAGTTAGACTTTATTTGGGAATGTTAAAGCAGACCTTCAATTAAAATTCACAAAAGGCACCGGTTTTGAGATTGAATCTTAATGTTTCCTAGAAAAGACGGACTTAAATCTAAGGTCATTAAGACATAATTAAAATAAAGAAACTGTATGGAAAAGGAACTGAAAAAAATATAATAACTCACCAATCACGAATAAAACACACAGCTTGTCCATTTTTTGTCAATAATTACGTTATGTTGGTGTCAGAAAAATATATCTCTTAGTAAGTAGGTACAACGTCCGAGTCGCTTGTCGCCGAGTCACTGTCTACTCCGCGACGCCGCCGCCGCGCCGGTTTTGTTTATAAACGCACGGGCATCTATAACTAACTCATAAGCGACAACATTTAGTGTGGGAGTCAGTTTAATGATATGATTTTCCTGGCAAGTTTTTCGTCATCAATTATTATGTTATATGAGGGATTCCCATCGCACAGGAATTTCTTTCTATTGAAATATTATCATACTCCATTAGAAACTACATTCAAATTATTTGGCGTCTTGCTAATTGTAGATCAATAACACATTGAGGGTTCATAACAAGGACAATCGGGTAAATAACTACACCATATTCAGACTTAGGTTTGGAAGTATTTACTTAAGAATGCTTCTTTATGATTGTTTATAATTTTTGAAGCTTTACAGATAAGTTAATGATTTTCTAGTAAAGATTTTAATTGAATACAATGTTGTAAATAGTAATAATAATAAAGTTATTTAGTTCTTACACAATTAGTTATCCATATAATAAACAAATGAATATAGTAAAGTATGGACAGAAGCGGCATGATATTAAGTTGACCTTTCGCAGTTCAACCATAGACCACTGACCGAGATGTGTAGGTACTGTGCGTTAGTGTGCCCACATTGTCTTAGTCCAAGATCCCAGGGCCACCAGACGTCACGTAATTTTTGACGAACGAGATGTGGACGATTGAGTAGTGCTAAAGTAATGACGACCCATTCAGTGCACAGTACCCGGCTCCTGGGTCGATATAATGCCCAAAGCCGTCATATAATATCGACCCAGGAGCCGAGTACTGGGCACTGAATGGGTAGTCATTATTTTGGGATCTTTAAGGCATCTGTAAGGCATAACGGCCGACGGAAAGTGTCTGGGAGTATTGGCGACGTATGTTTAAGGATATCGCCTATAATATACGTAAAAATCAGTTTGGAGAATTTACGTGAGGTAAGTCATGTTTTTACAAACCTTGATTTCCTGATACCTCAAATTTTCAATTTCGATAAACAGATAAATAAATTTGCTATAAAATTTTGAATAACAAGTATGTTAATAAAAGAAACGCTAGGTCGTTATAAAAATCTCTGTTTTATGTATAATTTGTAGTTTATAATCAAACAAGGTAGCCTTTTATTAGGAGAGATTTTTTATCACCCAGCATTTCATCTATGACCTCATAACAGTTCCTGAATAGGTTTAGTTGATACACGGCTATAATTTAACTAGCTTCCACCTGCAACTTAATTTTTTCACGTTTACTGCCATTACAATAGCTATACTCATGTATTGGTTAATCACATTGTTTAATATTACATGGATTAAACAGCCGATATAAATTCGCTTTTTGTTACACAAGTGATTAAGTTAGTTTCGTAAAAGGGTATAAAACTGAATGTTCTGTTGAGTTTTTTGACTGGTAAGTATAATATGAAAGTTTAAATATGTTTCTAAGGGCACATGCTTGGTAATTACCACTTCAGGATAGATTAATTCCATCAAATACCTACATCTTTTCACTGTATTTCCCGACGTATTGGATTTTGTCATTTGGAAATTCCCATACATAATGTTCCTGTCAAAGGGGGATGAACCCTGAAATCTGTTCTCATAACCTTATCTGCTTTCACAGCTATAGCAACTAAACATTAAGCTATAATAATAACGTCGTTAAGAACAGGTTCCTTGGAATAAAGTATTTATTAATATATTATTTTCCTTTATGTTATTCAAATGATTAATATTTTATTAAATTTCATTAGGTGTATACATCCATTTTACATATAAGTTCATTGCATTATTTATGTATTTTCAAGGCAATTATTAAGTTAATTATAAAATATTTTCGGGATAAAATCCTTTGTCTTTCCCCGGGATACAAATTATGTCAATACTATCAATTTATTCTAAATTATATCTAAATTGGATGAGCGTGAAGAGGTAACAGACAGACAAACTATAAAACGAAAATCAATATATATACATGTATACATATATGTATCTAAGATCGTCCTAACAAATCCTTTCATTTGGTATGTTAACGTTATATTTAAATCTTTCTCTCCGTGTTTGCATCACAGAAATCCATATTATATAATTATGTAATTTTAACTTAATCGATCCAATAAATTAGGAGCATTGGCTATGTTAGACCAACATACGGAACAACATCCAGTCGACTAATCCTATGACTATGACAGTTTTATTGTTTTAATTCGGACTCACGGAACCATACATTGTTTTAATAGATGATATACGTAAGTTACGATTAAATTAAAGTGACTATAGAATCATCTATAAAGTATTATTTATAACTATATTGTAATTATTGTTTACAACCCGTACTTACGCGAGTAAATTAGTATGAACATGGTAATAGTCGATGTTCCATAATTGAAGAATTAAATAAAAACGCTTTACTGACACACCTATTTTACTAAACATTTAATGGCTTCCTTAATCAACACTAAATATATGACTGGACTGAACATAATTGCTAAATGATTTATACCTGAAGATAATTGGATGCTACGTGTAAATACTTAAATTCTGAACAGATAAGTAGATTACACTTTAGTTGATCAGCTTTTGAGAGATAGGGAATTGCTCTTAAGTTCCTCTGAGAGTATGCATTGATGAATATTCCGTTATATTCCGTCGCCAAGCATTTTAATATAGTCAACAAAATTACCAGGTAAATTTAACGGCTGACGCCTTGAGATGACTGGTAATACTACCGTCCATAATCACAAATGTGGTTATCGTTTACCATCAATTGGGCTTACTTATTTCATATAACTATAATAAATATATCATCATACATTTTATTTGCATTAAAAATCAAACTGAGCTAGGAAAGGTCTCTGCTCAACAATGTAACACAAAAGAGGTTACATAAAAAAGTTTAACCTGTATAGATATAGATCTGTAAAATTTAATGAAAAAACCATTGAAGATATTTGGATACAAAATACCCAAGATTAATTAATTATTGATTGATTATCGCAACTTCATTCTGAAGAATACATCATAATTTATTTTAGGTATTTTTAGAGCTCGTTATTAATATTTTGTTATATTGCAAAATATTAGATTATATAATTAAAGTAACATTAGTGTCATCCTTCTGACTACTAACAAACATTGTAATAAATTAATAATAATTATAATACCTACGTAATTTGCAACATAATACAAAAATCTTGATAAAACCTGTCTACAATTCTTGCGGCAATATGGTGGGCGAGTCTCGAACTTGAGGTAATGCTGTTCGTGACACAGATTCTGATGCCCTACAAGTGTGGATTGACCTCGTTGAAAAATAAAGGTTTAAAGACATCGGCAAATTTAAGGGACAATCTTGGAAATTCAACCACTTCTTTAGGTCGTTTAATAAATGTATATGGTTTGTGATGTTACCTATATAATGAAATGATTTATTGCTTCGACTGTACTGCAAATATGTGGGTTCTATTTCCAGGTTCCAGGTAAGATTTTCTATGAAATTTTAAGTAGCAGCTGCAGCATTACATGGGATCTAAAAACACCGGCAAAATGTTTAAATCCATCAATACTCCTCTGCCTAACACTTCAAGACAGTATGTGTAATGGCATATTATGGTATAAATTAAGTTTAAAATTCCATCGGATCGTACTAAATTCTGATAAAACAAACCTTTTAATTATACACTCTCCCTATTTACCATTAAACGATATTCCTAGTCCAATATATACTCATACATTTTTGTGCTTCCATGAGAACCATGTTAAATGCAGCTGTAAACCGATACAAAGAGTAAAGTGTGTAACATATTTAGGAGTAAGATTAGATGAGCATTTCTCTTGGTCTGAACATATAGATCTTATATGCAATAAGCTTAGAGTGATACTAGGTAAATTTTACCACCTAAGTTATAGGATCCCCACTGGTACATTGAAACTTTTGTATACCTCTTTAGTAGAATCTATCTTGGATTATGCTCTTGATTGCTATGGACTCACATTTAAATCTTACATTGATAAACTCGAGAATATCCAAATCAGATTTCTAAAATTGCTTGTTGATAAGAAAACTAAATATAAATACAAAAACGATTACTATAAACTTTTTAAAATATGTAAATTATTACCGGTTAGATTAAAACATAAATATTTACTTGCAACCAACAACCATAGCAATCAAGAGAATCATTCATCGCTACTAAGTAATATTGTTAATAATTATAACACTAGGTCGATGACCTCGGGTAAATTTGTTGTTCCTAGAGTTACAAATATGTATGGAGATAGGACTCTAAAAAAACGTATTCCTTATTTGCTCAACAGTTTACCCGCGGACATCAGAGCTGAATCCAATAAAAATAAATACAAATCTATGTTAAAAAAATATTTACTAAATACCTTGCCATAATAATAATAAGACACTCCATAGTTCTGCTTTAACTCTATATTAATTTTGTTTGATTCCACAGTCAAACTGTTTGTACAGTTTTGTGGAACATTATGTTACATTATAAGAATACCATGTATCTTTATAAACTTATTAAATAAAAAAAAAATAAAAAAAAAAAAAAAAAATTCGAAATGTCAGTTCCTAGTTGCCCCTGTTTGAACCCGGACCACCGCGCGACACACGTAAGCACTATAGATTACTACACAACTATTGGGTTATATACTTAACTCAGAATATAACAAATGAAGTTTCCACATAAAACAGTGACGTCAATGAATATGATTCGCTGCTAATGTATCGATGTCTCACCGTTGACCTTTCGCTCATATTATCTTGTTCATTACATACATTAATTGTATTTTATTCATTGGGTACTTAAGTCATACATTTTTAAGTCATCAACGACAAGGTTGAGACTGTTGATTAGAATCTTAACAATGATGCCGGGAAAAAAGTTTGAGCAGAATAATATTCACTTCTAAAAATCTGTTTCCCTTATTCGCTCGTCCTACTTATACATACTTGTGGTTACCCAGTATTCGACATTTGATCATAATATTATATTAAATTATTCGTTTTTTAAGCATAACTTAAAAAAAAATCAAACATTCTGCACTCCTTCTCTATATAAACTAGAAGTGTGGAAATTTCATACTCGCATTTCAAATCACGCGGACAGAGCCCCGCGATTTTCGTAAAAAGGGGTACAAAGTTTTTGTTTCACATATTAATATACATATAGATACCATGCGATCACTGGCAGATATCTATAGCAATATGTAAAGCATTAAATAATAATATTAATATACCTTCAATGTCAACCCGATTAACGCAGCATTGCCTTCTGGATTCTTTCTGTGTTTGTGTGATGAGCTTTGTACTTGAATCTCGGATTTACTAAAAAATATATCTTCCCAGTATATAACATCAACAGTCTAGTATCTGTAACACAAGCCTCGTTGCTTAGCTCATAACTAAATAGCACTGTGTCATAATGTCCTTATATATTAAGTAACAAAATAATTGTACTTGTTATTCTATCTTAACTAACAAAAACAATTCGTCTCAGACTAGAAACTAACAAAACTCGTTAGGCGTGATTTTTTATTCTCACTAAGACTATCGTTCGATGTATATCCAGTTTTAAGATTACGAAGCTTAGAAAAAACCGGTAAATATTTTGGAAAAAAAAATATCATTAATATAAAGGAAGGAAAACGATAAATGTTACTAATAACATTCTTTGAATACGCTGTTAATTTTACCCACCAATGTTTACGTCACAGATTTTATAGCGGAAGCGGAAATAAAAAGATTAAAAAAATATATTATTTCATTCATTCCTTATTCACCAGTTCACTGTCATTACCTCCGAGTGAAGCTTTCCTTATAAAACTCGTGTATTCAATTAGTAAACCTGCATTTTGGATTTTACGCAGGTTCAAAATTCTCTCATTTATCACATACCTAATGACTTTTTTACGAATTTTCATTTCGATTTGAATTTCCTTAAGGCGGCACTTGACGCACGCGCTGTTCGAAAATCCATATTCATTTTCTCATATTGAGTTCTTAATTTCTTAGTTACTCTTAATTACAGTTTTGAATTTTTAAGCGAAAATAGGAGGCGCCATTTGAAAGAGGATTGTATATACAATATATGTGAGTATATATTATGATTCTTGCATTTTTGTAATATAATATGTGGTGGCGTATAACAATAAATAATATATATTGAAAGATTCCTTCCTTACTTAAAAAAATGTTAGTGATAAGGCATATCAAAATTTCCGTTTATAGACATATAGTCCAATAACGAAACTCTAGAATAATCCTAGTTTCTGTATCCTCATCAGCCAAGATTAAGATTTTTAATACAATTTATTATTAGACATGATGTTCGAGTTGACATGAAATCGTGAGATAACCCTGAGGAGTTTCTGGATGATAACGGTCAACAAAACCAATGCGAAAACATGTTTAATTAGAAATCATTTACCGTGAAAATAACCACACACTTAAAATTCAGTAAAAATAAAAGAATCAGTCACAGATTTTATACAAACGTGTCAGACAAAAGAAAACTTTTAATTTATTTATCAGTTTACTATCGTAGTATCTATCTACTATCTTAGTTACCTCCGTTTAAAATACTATTTATACAGTTATTTGTCAAAATATGTACCTAAGTACCAACTAAAGTTTTAAAAACGTCAAGTTTTTATAATTGGCATGGCAATGGACTCGTGTGAATCATAAAGATTTGTCAGCCTTCTCTTTATTTCGAGGTTCACTAGGCTAACCATTATAAGTTTGGCCAAAACTCAATTATAAAAATAAATTATTAAATAAAGTGGTAGTACATTAGCAACGAGACTCCATCGTCATCTTTAGTCATGTTTATTGGATGATATTATAATTCCCATCATCAAACACTTATCTCGAGAACGCAGGAAACACATAGAAGTCACAATTACGTTCCATTCATTATCGTCACAATAAATACTATACAAAACTCGAATCTCCCCGGTCATTGACCACAAAACTACAATAAAAAAAATTAGAAGATTAAAAAACAATCCTCGCGCCGTACCTTTATCTGTGGCGAGAGAATACTCGCTCTCATTTGAAAGTCGCAGCCGTTATCAGCGCTTCGTCCTCCGGCCGAGCCAGAGGTTATCGCTGCCACCACCACTGTGATCCCATCCCCCCTTCCGTCCATCCTGGGGCACGCTCCAAGCGTCTCTGATGCACCAGTGAACAGATAAGTTCTACACAACAAACATCGTTTATTAAGTACATAGGTACATTTGTTTTAAATCTCGAACGTTTGACAGTCATTAGGACGACCGAATCAAAAGACGCCGGACAAAAATACGAGTACATAATTATCTTTAGGAATTAATTAAATTAGCAGTGTCGCGATAGTGGTGGCGTTCAATATTTGGACTCAACTAGTTGGAAATGTTAAACGGGAAGTTTTTGCTGTGCGTAGTTTTAGTTGCTGGTAAGTGTAAAGTTCTAATCTTTAACTTTTGCTTACTTTACATAACATTAGTGTTGCATATTTCAATACTTATCAAAGTTATTATTATTATATAGTAAATGAATCAGCAGATGAATGAGGAAATTGGTTTACTGTAATACTTATACAAATATGCATTAACAAACGCATACAATACATAGTTATATACAATAAAGAAATAAAATGTAATTATAGTACTTAACTGCATATAAGTTTCATTATTATAAAAGTTGAAACTTATGATACAATTTTAGTTGCATTTAGGTTAAAATGTAATTTCAACAAGTCATGTACCACCTAACTACCTATATTAATATGTTCATGACGACGAACTGTCAAATAGGGATGACATTTTTATGACGTTTTTATTTTCGTTGGAAAGTTGACAAGAGTTGTTCCCGCCTTTGTTTACAACGAAGTAACACAAAGACGGTAGCTACAAACCGAAATACGCATGGAGCATTAGACCGTTTGGCGGCTTGATCCTAAGGTTATCGCCACACGCCCACTAGAGGGCAGCGCACATTTATTATTAGCAGTGAGTAATCGATCATAGGGCAGACATACGGACGACATCGCAATCTAACTGCTCTCGGTGCTGTGAATGTGATCTCAATTGTATTTCACAGTTTCTGTTCACTAGTTTTAACTGATGCCGATTCCGAGTAATGTTTAATTAAGGATTCGACGTTAGTTTTCCTTTCTCGGAAGAAACGAATCATTCTGTTTATTAAACACTTCATTCATCAATCATTTGATACTATTGCCATGTAACTAGCAACTCTAAGAATTAATATACATACATTTGTTTAGCTCTATAATTGAATAAAGGTCTTTAGTTTAAGTTGCGAAAGATTACATTGTTAACATTGGTTCTTATTCCAAGATATTAAAGCTTAATCTTTAATAATAGTATTCTTACCATACATCATCATTAAGTAAAATGGCAATAGACATAATGAGTCTATAAACAAAAAGATTTGCTTCTATTTATTTAATGAAAGTCTCAAATGCTGCATTTAGATATGAAGTAAGATGTCAAACGAGTGACGAGCTATAAGTACCTTACGATTACCAGATGCCGCCACCTGTTAATCAGTGGAGGAGTAGGACTGAAAACATGGAAATAGTTTAAGTATTTGTACGGTTACACCTGAATTTGAAGATATCAACAATTTTTTATAGCAATACTTGTAACTTTTGTCAAAAGTTGAAGTATTTTTCTCGTATGGAATGATTGCTCTAAAAACCTCGGCCAGGCGATGTTGATAATGTATAATGACGTAAATGACCTGATCTATGTATGACACTATCAAAACTATCTCTCAGTGTGTGTCTGTATGCGCGCGTGTGCGTAAAGTCACTAAATAACGTTGGGTATTACTATCACTATCTCCGAGTGTTTATATTATTGAGGTAATTAATAGTATTTACGTACGCCACTATTTATTTCAAGTTTGATATTCTGTACAAAGTTTATGTAAGTCCAAGGCAAGTGAACATATTTTCTAGATCGACAAATACATATCTATAAATGCAAAGAAAACTTTTCAAATACCCCTCTGATAAGAAAATTTGTTAGCTTTCGTCATAATGATTAATACTTGTGATTAAAATTCTTAGGTTAGATTTTGCTAAAACATATTTTCAGCAAACTTTACGTTCTTAGAAGTAAACAAACTATACATTATTATTAATTATATCTCATAAAGTAATATTTAATTATTGGTACCTACTAATACCTATTTAGATATGAACGGTGTTAAAAGGTTTATTTGAAAATAAAAGTAACATAAATATGTAATAAATATAAAATAAAAGCTTTACTATAATACAATATTTTGTATGCATAAAATAAATTGGGCTACGCCGTAGCAGTATGCTACGAATACGTCGTAGATTTGTCAGAAAATAAATAATCAGGACAGGTATTAACTGTAATAGTAGTGTGTTGTAGTTACTACTAAATGGTAGAAAGTAGTAACTACAAGAATCAGTTAAAGGCAAAAGTAATTTAATCAAATTGTAGGTCTTCTGAAAAAAAATCATTTTTTTTATTTACTTTAAAAAATCTGGTATACAATTTTGTATATCACTTACTACATTAATGGACGGGAAGCTTATTAATCATACGTCCAATCATCATCATCAACCCTTTCTTTACTATCCCACTGATGGGCACGGATCCCATCTCATTTTGAGAGTGATTAGGCTATAGTCCCCCATGCTTTGTGTGGGTTGGCAGACATCACGCACCATCGAGATACTCTCTCATGCAGGTTTTCTCACGATGTTTTCCTTCATCGTTTGAGCATGTGATAAATACGCACATAATTTCGTACAGCGACTGCCTTGGGATTAAACTTGAGATCTTTGACTTAACAGTCACACCACTAGGCTATCATAGCCTCATACGTCCATTGAATAAAATAAATATAAAGGAGGATGTTATCGATTCGACTGTTTTTTAAATGTTTGTCACCTCATTACTTTCGACTGGGTGAACCGATTTTGATGATTCTTGTTTTAATTGAAAGCTGGTGCTTTCCATATGATCCCATTTCTAACAGTCGGTTTTTTTTCGACAGAACTATTATTATCATTGCCCTTCTGTAGAAGCTAATATCGTTAAAAGAACAGACAAGTCACTGTATGAAATACTAAAATACATAATCATAATTGATTAATGATTGAAGTATTCGAAGGTTCGAACCTTCGAATAATTTTCAAAAACGTTTGATCTAAAACGTAAATGTCTATATAATAAGGAGTGATGTTTATTTTAGTATTTGTATGCACAAAGGTTGATGGCCTATCTATTGCAATAAATTTGTCAGCGATTCGTAGTCGTTCGAAAAGAGATATAGGGGACTTACAGTACGAATATATTGAGCTTTACTCAACTGCGGATGGCAGAACAGTATATTATAAATTTGACGTACGTATCTTGTATTAGTACCAAGATCTCGTTTTAAGCTACGGAGCTTAAGAAGGATTCTAACTGTAGTACAGAAGAGAGCGCAGAAGGATGCGCGACGAGACACGACGACATGTGACAGCATAGGTACATGGGAATATGAAGGCTAGCGAAAAATGCGAAGGTATACGCCGGAATCCGCTAGCATACAATTGCATAGAGAAATCAAGGGACCACCAAGTACCCATATAAAAGCCCAGCCGGTGGCAAAGAACTTCTTGCCGACTTGACTTCTAAAACTCGTTCGTTGGTATTTTTTTTTCTCTGCTTCTATTTCGTATATAAACGCAGGCTCAGAAGATTCGTAATTATTATCATTTCCTATATAATCCATTATTTCTTTTTAATATTTTTCTGCGTGCGCGTAAATTATTTTTAATAATATGTATACCTAGGGTCAGCGATGCGCGATTGACATCTCTAGTGCACACGTCCATAGGCTCAAGTAACCGCTTAACGCATCAGGAACACTGTAAAAAAACTGTTACGTACGATTGCTCGGAACGTAATTTTTATTAGTTATATTTTTATTACATTTAAGTGATTGTATTGTTGGTGTGCTTGTGCTAGATAAATAAATAAAATAAATAAATACATTTTAAAAACATTGGTTCAAACCTTTTTCACTACATCAAAGTTTCAATTGCATACGCCGGAGGATCACGCAACGCTGAATAGTTTTTACTTATTCTGAACTGTAAATAAATATAATATGTCTGCGACTTCGTATCAAAACAGTTATTTATGTCTTAATGTACATTCAATAACACAAGGCCATTGCCAATTAAAAACAAAACATTCGAATATCGACGCGAGTGAGTAGAATACTTGGAAACTCTGAAGGCAAGCGCTTAATCATTGTCATACGCGCAGTACAACTCACTCACATCCTATCGTGAGTCATCGAGGACGTTCCTATCTAGATCAGTTACCCTTTCTGGAAACAAAACCGACACAATACGATAAAAAAAATCATAGTAATTACTCCATCCTGGGTCAACTACGCAGTTGATGTCGCAGTAACTACGTTACTCGGTTATGCAAGTGTTTTATCGGCTATTGTAACGGATCGCTTCTGATTTTCGATAAATTAAATTAGACCAAAGGGGTTATAGGGTATTACGCACTATAAAATAAAATAATATAATTGCTTGTATGAATGAATGAATAAGCAATTAAGCAATAGATAAATATTAGTTTCTATTTTTAAAATAATGAGATAAATTCTAAAATTCTTAATTATAAATCGACTTTGACATGTTTTAATTATAATTCTGTTCTTTTAAACACCTGATACGCTTTTCACAATTATGTTTTCTTAGTGATAATTATGACTATTTATCAATCAAATATACAGTTTTTTTTTTGTGGTTTCTCTGTAGGAGACATGGTGGCTTTGGCTCTTAAATTTGCACTGGAATACGACAAGATAAGATTAAACATTTTTCTGTATTTGCACGGATGAGACAAAACACGAATTTCCAACATATGATGATTAACGTCATCAAAATATACGAATATGAAATATGCATAAGAAAGAATGCATATTACATCATTTTGTAGACTGGTTTAAGGCAAATCTTAGTTTATAATAGCCTACCTTTTTCTGTAATATGACATTGAAAAGTAATAGATATGATATATAAACATAGTTCTAAGTTACACTTAAGTATTCACAATCTGCAACATCCCATCGATTTCGGCTTTTGACCGATAACTTAAAATAGACACTTGTAATTTTGCTTCTTTAATCAATTCAAAAGAAACCTTAACCCATATTCGGTCAAGGTTGATAATGCACCGTGTCAGTTTAATGATAAATAGGATTGAAATTAAAAATGATATTACGTAATTTTGATCAACAATTGAAAGTGCACTTCGGTTCACAATAGTTTTATAACAAATAAAGATAAAGATTAAGTACTTTGTAATTAACCTAGAAATAATCATTTGACATTGCATTTAAAAATACGATAACATTATAGAATACAATGTTAAGTAATGCTTTAAAATTAAGAAACTTTTACATGTGCGATGCATGTTGAATGCAGAAGATTCCGAGAGAGAAATATTAAAGAGATAGTTCATTATGAAGTTATTTTGTAGCAAATTATACAATTTATACAAACATAGTCCTGCAGTTTACTCGACAAATGTGAATCAATGAGAAGGGGCGTGTTTGTATCTCAATGTTTACATAGTTCACCGAGCCGATAGGGCGCACAAATCACAAATGCGTAATATGGATGAGATCACAGGAAAAGTTTAGGAAAATAAATAACACTGATTAGATTGAAGGGTCAAATGAAATGTCAAACAATAATCAAGAACAACTGTTGAAAACAATATAATGGAATAAAACAAGAAACAATTAAGCTACGTTTATGTCCCCATTAATTATCATCGGTTAAGCAGTTATCGCAAATGAGGCGGTGGCGGTGTGCCAGCGCGGGCGCATTGTTTTAAAGAACATTTGCGGTACGTTAGGGTCAGATTATAGCACGCTATAAATTTTTATTTTTATTGTTCATTGTGATAATTTATTATGTGTACCTAACACATTGATTGAATATGAACATAGTCAAGGGTATTAAAATATTACTATGATACGTAGATAAGGGTGTTAGCACATATCCTGACATTCATATACCTTGAAATAATATAAACTAGAGATGTTACGGAGATTCGACACCGATTCCGAAAAGTCGGAATTTTCGACTGGTATTAGACGTCCGGCTTCCGAAATTACAATTGAAGATTTAATCTATGAGCCGGTGAGAAATACTTAGATCAGACGGCAATAAAGCTGCAAAGCTTTGGTTCATACAAATAATTGTACTTCTTTGGAGTCACTTCATTTGATTTAATTGACTACTAGTTTTGTTTAAGATTTAAGAAATTTTATCGATTTTATTGCCAACGTGTATGATTTTTTAACTGAAATGAATTTTCTGCCTCCGTGTCCACAAACGCCCTCAATTCCGGCAACTCAATTAAAAAATTACCGACTCTGAGTTGGGTTCCGATAGAACCACTTCTGTAACATCCCTAAACTAAACTGTAAACTTATGTGAAGTAAGCCGTCAAGTCTTAAGAGCCATGCTCCCGTCGCGTCGGTGATACAATTTCTATTTATCTTTCTCTTGCTAGCTTTTTCTGCTTCCTTCCTTCTAACTCGGTCATTTGCAAATTAGTAACGTGACTATAAATGTCACTCTTTTTTGTATTCCAGCATGGAACGAGGTACAAACAGCGCGCCTGCCGTTCCTGCCGTCCCGCATCGGTGACGCTAATGAAATTGGGGAGGCCCCGGAAATGAGAGTGCCAGCTGAGCTGATGAGGGCTCGGGTGAGGGAGGGCGTTCCTCCTCCTCTGTGCGCCGGGAGATGTGTCGCGCCGCCTGCTGGGCCGCTCTGCGCCTTCGACGCTACGGGCACTGCCAGGACATTTGCCACGCTTTGCGAGCTAGAAGCGGTATCGTGTCGCGAGAGCACGTGTAAGTTTAACCATTAAGGTTATATTTGTCCTTGTTGCAATATGATGGTAACACACCATCATGTATCCTGGTGGTGATGGTCTCTCAAAACCTGTTCAGGCTACTGATTGTTTAGTTTATTGAGCTGGTAAAAAAGTTATCACCGCATATTTTTTTATTAATATTGGGTACCTACTTTATACCAACACAATAGAAGATATCCTCTTCTTAATCTACCAATTCTAAACTGAGTGCATAGACGCATAAAATTTCAACCATTGCATACTTTAAGAACCAGCTTCCATGACAGCTCATTAAGTCATTATGATAGCTAATAATAAAAATA
Organism: Craniophora ligustri; assembly: GCA_905163465.1. Classification (NCBI taxonomy): domain Eukaryota; kingdom Metazoa; phylum Arthropoda; class Insecta; order Lepidoptera; family Noctuidae; genus Craniophora; species Craniophora ligustri. The sequence goes on from LR990963.1 coordinate 4,946,524, forward strand.
CACTTAAAAGCTTTTCTAACGCTCTATGGTAACCATGATTTCTCTCATTCCAGATTACGCGATCACGAGTCTGGGAGAGTGCTGATGTAACTCAGAACACGCGAAGTGCATTGGTTCTCAAATAAGTGTAAGCATTACGTACTGCAGCCTGGGGACGGTCGCCATATTATGTTCAACTATACGTATTAATTATTAGATATATTTAAAGTGTAACCGTCTACTTCATACAATAGTCCATCGTGTTTGATATTATAAATATAAATAATATCAGCCAATAATGTCATTTACACAAAAACAGAGGTTAATAATTAGAGTTGTATATTTTCGCAATCGATGATTTTCTATCGAACAATAAGAGTCGTCAATATTGAACTATGAATAATAAAACTTTGACTAGTAATCTAAAAAAGATTGATCCTGCACATAAATCGTCCAGAAATTCACTATGAATTGACTAATTGTATGTAGTAAGATACTGAAAAATATACGGATAAGGATAGATTTTGTTAATAGGACGACAATATGTACGTAGCGTGAACCTGCCTTTTAATTTAAAAATATATTTCTTCAGAAATCACTCATCATCCTAATATGTACTTACAAGTTACAAGCGTATTGATTTCTATATTCTTAGTTTTCATATTCACCAAAATCAGGTGTCAAATTTCATGTTCATTTCTTTTTAAATCAATCTTTTAATAATTTACTCTTGATCTTAAAAAATCTATGAACTTTATAATGTCAATTTAAAGAATTCAGTTTGTATAATGCTTATGCTTTAAAAAATAAGTTCTACTTGTATGATAAATGTAGTTCGAATATTAGTATATGTTTTACGGTGGCCGAAGCGGATAAGTTAGATTGAAATAATTTTCAATAAACGGCTTTAAGATCGAACAAATTTCTTCGCATTATCATTATTAGATAAATAGTTAAATTAGGTAAGAATTTAGAGGTCATACTGATTTAGAAAACAACTTTATAGATCTAAGATAGTATTTGGTTTTGTTAGTTCAACGATAATAGAATATGGCTGCATAAATAATTTTGCTAACTTTTTCTAAATTATACATCATTTTAAATGTTGCAAGGTTTCTCATATTATTATGATTGTTTACTGTCATTATTAATTGATCAAATAAAAATTGGTATCTTACAAAAAACTATCACTCCTATATTTAGATACACATTAGAACTACAATTAGCGCTAGACTTTGGTCGAAAAGTTCCTAAATTTCAAAATTTTTCCTATTTCTGTAAGAAATTTATTAGTGTGTAGGTAGTTGTAAAATTAACGCCAAAGTCATGTTCAAATAAATATTATAATTAGTAACTTTTGTATTTTTAAGTTTATTTAGTAAGTCAATATTTTTTATTTATTGTACAAAGTACGAATTATCATGACTTGTATAGGCTAATGCTCAGCCAAGACGCTGTCGTTATGATAGACCAAATTTAGATTCAATAAAGATTTTCAACATAAAAATGTATAAAATTGTTTTATTCTGCCTGAAACTGATACTAGTGTACGTAGAGTTAGAATTTTTATCCAATATGCTTTCATCAATCCGCTTATTTATTTCTTCCTCTTTCAAGAAATTATTGATTCCACAAACAAAAACTTCCACCCCACCTTTTACCCTTTTAAGGGATGATTTCCGGAAAATAAATCCTAATATATCCTTTCCCGGGACTCAAACTATCTCAAATCATCATCAAATTTCTTCTAAATGAGTTCAGAGGTTAAATCGTTCTTTCTCATTTATACTATTAGTATGGACATGGATTAACACGTCCCAAGCACTGGCGTTGCCACCGTAGGGCTAGGCGGGGCAAGTGCCCCAGGGCCTCCGAATTTGGTAGGCACCCAAAACCTGAATAGCAAACTTCTTATTGAACTAGCAAAAATTATCCCACTATCGAAATCTATTACAATACGATTTAATCATTAAAAAAAAAACTGGGAAATTCCCGACAACTTTCAACTTTAAGAGTGCATTCATTGTACACTGCCTGAAGTGTACCCTGTACAATATAAAACCTTAAAAGTTTAAGACCCCCCGTTTTTTATAAAAGTCCGGAGGTCTATACCGTCTATAACACAGTTATGTGGCGTAGCTAGGTGACCAAGGAAGCTAAAAGAACTTTTAAACTTTTATATCCTAATGTGTACAACGTCGGCCGCTAGCCGCCCGGTCAGGTGAAGGAACGACTTCCCGCTGGTGTCGCGGTGAATGTATCACAAACCCAATGGTAATCCGATATATGGAATTGATTTTTCTTCTACTCTTTTCTTAATGTTGGCACTTTTCATCACACCATTTCATGTAGGTTCACAAAAAAGAACTCTCTTGAAATACTGAAATAGTAAATAATAACTGAAGGTACAATAATCGTCATCATTTCAGTAAAATTTTGCTGGACGTAAGCCTCCTCCAAGGATTACAAAGGTACATTACTAAAAGTATATTTATGAAATCTATTTAACAACAACTAAATTATATTTTTCATGGTGACCTACAACACCACTTTATCCTCGATTAACCAGAAGTCAAATAAATCATATTTAATCCGTATTAGAGCTTAGATTAAATTGGACACCCTGTGGATACATGTGATAAATAGTGGATACCATAATTTAAATGTTTACGGGATATAGTTGTTGAAAACATGATAATTATATTCACAGTTACTCCACAAGCGTTTCTATAGGCGACAGGCAGTCTATGTTGGCACAAGTAGGTCACGACCCGCAGCCTACGATTCCAGATCTAGGTAATGTCAGAAGTGAAGTAAATACACGATAATCCTGAACGATAAACATCGAATGTTATCGAAGACGTTCGGTGATATCATATGTTTATGTTTGTCAGCGGCACGTTTTGTATGTCATGTGATTGACAAAGAAGTGATGAGATTTGCAAACGAATGCGGGTTGAAATGTTATCTAGATACAAAGTAAAATAAAGTTAGCTAGAATCGATTAAAATGACACATGCCGATCGATCTGCTAGAAAAAGCTATTTCCAGATAAACTGATCAGTCGAGGTCCGTCCATGGATAGATGGGCGATTCATAGCACTTCGCTGTTCGAGTTTCTTATCTTCTATCACCTCTTTACTTGAGAGTGCGAATTTAATTTCACCTTCATTACAGCCCAGAAAGCAGAAGATAGAGAACAATAGCGATTGCTCCACAGACATAAGAGTTAAGCTTTTAATATAATAATAACTGACAATAATAACATCCTACAGAATTATTGACCCATCCGCTATACAATAGGTACCCAGCGGATTTGTGCTGAATTGATTTTAATCATTTACGAAACAATTATGCTCCAGGTTCCAGACTTTTTTGTTTTCAATGTATAAATACATAGAAATTTAAGTAAATACACGTCTCAACATTTATACTAAGTATATATCGACGGTTAACCACCAAGACCTCCTAACTGACATATTTTGACAAAATGCTTTTTCTTAACAAAAAAATCCAAAAAATTCTATTCCACACAATACCAAAATCTCCTATAGAGAATTCGCAATATTTCGGGTATCTTTTCTGTCGTGCCAATATCTACGAAATACGCGCGTGCAATATTTGGCGGCAATTGCTGCTAACTTCAGTGTGTTCCTCGCCACAGGTATGAACTCGTCGCGTGTTTCGCGCGCTCGCCACTTCAAAAGTAAGTTTTATTGATATTTACTTATTTTGTGCCAATATTTTATGGATAGTGTATGTGTATTTTATATATTAGTATATTTGTTATGTTTTCTGTGTAATATTGACAGTTTATCATAAAGCAATACGCTGTAAACAAAACATACGTAGATAGAAGTTATTAGTTGTCATAAAAATTCACGATCGGTCGCTACATTCACACAGTGTAATAGCACTTAGGAGTTATTAAACTCTAATATTTACGAATTTACTATAGAAGTGATTTAAGATGAGTGTTTTATTAATTTCAGAATGACTTCCCATCGGGCAAGAAACTTGGTCAACATTTGTTTGGAGTCAGAAAAACAAGATATAGACTCAAAACAAAATGAAAACCAAGTGGTACAAGATTCCATCATACCTTCGCACACCCCTCCCCTAATTCCTGTGCAGATAGAGTTTATAGACCAATTCAATATAACTTCTGATTCACTGCAGATCTCTAATATAGAAAATTCAGTTCTCGACAGTATTCCCTTACCCGAGTCTTTACAAATACATACTGATTTTGAAGAAATTTTAGAATTCACACAGGAAAGTAGTTCAGGAAGTTTAAAACCTTCTACTGAGATGCCACCATCAATCGATGCGTCACTAATTCAGCCTATTGATTTAGGATTTGATAATGAGTCTTCACAGTTAACATTGCAGCAAAGAGCCGACACTGATATTGCAATGTCAGCGACGGAAGATAGCGAATATTCGGCGCCCGATCCAGATAGTTCATCTTCTGATAGTTCTATGAGTGACGTAGAGAATACAGTACAAGAGCTGCATAGCAATTCAAACGTATTCTATGGCGATATGTCTGACGGCAGAAGAAGAAAGAAGGCTGATCCTGAACAATGGAAAAAGAACCTCAATAAAAGGCTTCGAATGGAAGGTAAGGCTTATTTAGGCTATAATGCTCCAAAAGGTTCAGCATAAAGGTGAAAGGTTCGCGGGTTCGAGTCCCGCCTGAGGTTGAATTTTTCTTTCTAAGTAAAAATTTAAAAATCTTAGCTTGAAATAAGCTAAAAAATACAAAAAGATTGTATAAAGGTAATGCAATATCATCCGGAATCTACTCGCTGTAAAGGGAGAATTCTGGGTTGGGCAGAATTGTCCAATCGATGTTGCTATGTCGCCGTAAAGACATAAGTAACATAAAGAAAGAAAAATTCAACACATCAGGCGGATACCTCGGTGGCTCAGTTGGCAGAGCGTCTGGAGTACCGATCCAGAAGACGCGGGTTCGAGTCCCGCCTGAGGTTGAATTTTTCTTTCTTAGTAAAAAAAAATATTTAAAAATGTAAATAATTATATTTAAAACCTATATAACTATATTTTTGGTTTGCTCATATTTACATTCGTATCAAACATACAAAATTTTTTTCGTCTCCTCTAAAATTTTGATTTATTGAGTTAGGAGGTCTTGACGGTTAACCGTCGATATGTTGATTTGAAGAAAGCAATAACACATTTTTTATGTCAATTTGTAGCTGTGGTTTCCTTGAAACCTTGGACGATGTATTGTTAAAGCTGTTTTATAGAATAAAGCAAACCACAAGCCCCATCGCCATCGTAAGCAACTGCAGGGTTTGCTTAGAGATTAACTCTCTTAGCCTGCACTTCTTTCAGAATTAAGGTATTTAGGCTTTAATATCAATAACGCTTAATCTTTCTCTTTTGACAATGTTCTAAATCTCGAACTGCTCCGAAACGGCTTGACCGATTTTTTTTGTGTAAATTTGTTTGATCTGAAGGAATATCTGAGAATAGGTCGTAAAGTATTTTTCACTCCCTACCTTTATAAATTGCGAATTTAGTATTTTTATAAAATGCTTGGTATGCCATAATATGTTATATGCTATATTGTCGCAATTTATCCTATTAATATCAACCTATTTACTGTGATCATAGGTGAATGGTAAAAAATTGTGAAAACGGGTCTCTACTCAGCTCAAGAAGAGTTAGAGTAGTGCAGTACTATATTATGCAGTCACTTGCAAGTGAATTTACGCCTGCCTTTACGCGTTAATGTAAACATCTACGTGAATACTCGAACGACAAGTTATTTGTAACTCGTGGAACGATCGTTTTATTATAAATACATACTAATTGGGCTGTAGTCCCTCACAATGTTCTAATGCAGGACGTCAGATCACATCATCTTCATCAACCCTTTTACCAACCCACTGTTGGTACCGTTGTCAGATCACATGCCTCGAGAAAATCTCCCAGACTCTAAAACGCACATAATTTTAAAATGTCCAAAGAAACTGTTTTAAGGTTTGGATTCGAGTTCGAATATTTGGTTTGCCTCCCCTCACTCCTACTCTCTAGGCTGTCAATGGCCAATGCTTCATGTTAGGCAAAAAAAAATACCACGAAAGAGAATTAAAAATCAAGCAAATACCTGCTAAAAAAATACCAGGCCAGCTTTGTAATCAACTTCAAAGACGAAAAAACTATAGCGTGCTCAAAACTAAAGAGTGCGTCAGAAAAGTGTAGGGAACTCTCCAAGAACGAGGACATACATTCAAAGGAAAAAATCTTTGTAACGTCGTCAGCGTAAAAGCCGTAGACGAGGAGAAGCTGAGCTGACGTCACACTCGACCGGCTCAAACAGCGCCTTATGTATAATCAGCACAACCTAGAAACCGCTTAGGCCACCTCACTATCAATATAATATTGATGCAAAAAAGCCAATTTGGATCTTAAAACATAGCTATTGAGTGTGAATAAGTAATTGACGCAAGCAAATATTAAAATTGTCAGATCAACAATATCTATACAGATTTGATTTGTCAATTTTCATGCACATTTACTTTTATTTAAAGTTCAGACACGATGATATAAAACTACTTTTTTATGAACTATAGTAATCCCAACGTTTTTAATCCTTTCCAGCATCTATAGTAGACTTTAGATATATGTAAGAGTTTTTTGAACTACCAAAATAAAAGAGCAGAGAGCCTCAGCTGGCTATTTTGTTAGGCACGTGAAAATGGTTGATCGACAGCGATGGTTGTATACATGTTCTCATATGGGAGTGGCACCTATTCTTAAATATGGACTACAAAAGAAAACATAACCAACATACATACATAGTAGGTAATATAATAATGTAATTAACTCAAATAGTAAAACAACATTTAAAGAATATGTCACTTACATCGTTTAATACACTACATATTATAAAATATTAACATACGTATAGTTATTTTGAATACACCGATCTAAACTCTAGTTAAATCACAGCGTCTTTGATGTTAGTCGATAAGCAAAGAACTAATAACTTTTATAAAATGCAGTCAAAAGCTTAACATTCCAGAGAGGTCTTCTCAATTATTTCCGCTTAAGACAGACGGATGCCATCAGAGCCGGCACATTCACCTTTGCTTAATTTGTGGAGAGCTGAAAAAAGTAAAATTGTCATTATAATCTGTACACCAATTGCTTAAACGATATCTTCCCGCTACATAGATAGTCCGAATTTCAAATATAAAAACCATTTTCTATTATATGTCAAAATAGTGCTGTTCTGACTAGTCGGTAAAGCCGCAGTCAGCAATTTCCGTACCTCGTTCACAGCTGATTTACGCTGAATCGATAAATCGGCTAATCGGTCAAAGTTATACTCGGCGCATCTCTAATTTTTTATAAATAATAAATAAATATTCCTGGACATTATGACACAGCGCCATCTAGTTCAGAGCTAAGCAACGAGGCTTGTGTTACGGATACTAGTTGGTTGATATACTACATATATACTTTTTTTTGTAAATACATACATATTATACATAGATACATCCATGACTCGGATACAAATGTTTATGCTCATCACACAAACTTTTGTCCCAACCGGTATTCGAACCCAGGACCCATAGAACAAAGGCAGCGTTAACTACCGCTGGACTAATTGGGTCGTTATTAACCCTAGATACCAACAGCAACGCTCCAAACGAAATACCCAGATGGAATGCTATAATTCCGCTTAGCCTAATGTATTCCACCCCTGAGCAAAGGCCTCCCCCTCATTTCTCTATCCACTTCAATCCTGTGCTAATTGGATCCAATCAGTGTTAAAAGTGTTGAGATCGTCGTAGTGATGATCTCTTTTTGGTACTAGCGACGCCGACGTTCCAGGCGCATTTTGCAGCTTTATTTTACCAACCGATTGCAGACATGACATGCGACAGACACGACCAGTCCAGCTCCACTTGAGGTTTTTAAGTGTGATGTTGTGTTACGTATGCGGTTCGATCTTTTTACACTAAGAAAGTAACGCTTTAACTCTAACTAAGTTCAATTACGTGATGTAAGTATATATACATAAAAAAGATCACACAATTAATTACAAAGATTTGTGAGGAATATTTTCTCATGAATCTAGTAGTGACTACTGACTACAATATAATGATCGTAGTCTTTTTACCATTGTGTAATACTCGTAATATAATATTTTTACACCATCGAATTATAGTGACGACCCAATTAGTCAGTAGTTGACACTGCCTTCTGTGCTATGGGTCCCGGTTTCGAATCCCGGTAGGGACAAATGTTTGTGTGATGAGTATAAACATTTGTATCCGAGTCATGGATGTATCTATATATCATATGTATGTATTTACAAAAAAAAGTATATATTATGTAGTATATCAACCAACTAGTATCCGTAACACAAGCATCGTTGCTTAGCTCGGAACTAGATGGCGCTGTGTCATAGTGTCCAGGAATATTTATATTTATTTATTATTTATTATTATAGTAAGTATCTATTTAAGTTTGGGTTATGTTTACATTTTATATTGAAATTCCTAAGCTAGTTATAATAGCAATATATAGCATACAATCTAACGCCACAGTAGGTCTTTGTCCAAAAGTAAAGGTCTATAAGCCATGAAAATATAAATAATAATCCTCTACACATTCATTGCCCCACTCCTGAGTACGGATCTCCTTGAGGTTGAAAGGGTTAGGCTATATTCCACCCCCTGCTCTATTGCGGAATAAGAGAGGGAGAGAGAGAGAGAATACATCACTTGAATTGCAGTTATTGCCTATCAGACTTGAAAATCTGTGTTTATATACTCTAATACTTATCTAATTTGAATACACAATTTAAAATACAAACTTTTCTAGTTCTTGTTTGTCTAGTCAAATAACGGTTCTAAAAAGCTCGTTCTAAGTTCATTGAACCTCGGCCCTCTACTGTGTGTTGCTAATCTGTGTGACATACTAGCAATAAAAATAATTAAACTTTACATTGAAAAATTAACCTTTATAATTTTATTTCAATTTATTTTATTGTAACTAAACATTAACGATTTACATTTCACTCGGGTCATAAAATACCATTTAATGTCATTAGAGCATATTTTGTATGAGATTGTATCTTCTTAGCCCAACAATTATTTCCTATTCGTAACCTTTTTGAAGTACGACTTTACATCCACTAAGTTCTATATCTTGAGTAATATCTATTTTAACATTAAATGATGAAACTATAGGTGAAGCATCCTTGTATTATGATGACAAAACCTACATATAATAATTGTAAAGTGTGGGTGTGGTGAATAAAATTACCGTATCTTTAATACACAGTACCTACATTAAAAAGCCACACAGACTGCCAAGCTGTATCTATTGAATGCCTACTACATGTAGTCATATAATTTAATCTAGTCTAGATACATTAGGCGATCTGTGAGCATGTATATGTATGATAAATTACTATGAGTCAGGATTCGGTCACCGGTCTGTTACAATGGCGGCCATATTACCACGGCTACATGTCATGTCACGCCTCGGTGGACTCGCAACCTCTGTGTTGCACAGGCTGTATTGTGTGTGGTGTTCATACCGTTTATTTTTCGTGGAATTGATGTCTTTGTTATCTATATCACTGTTTATAGTTGTTTGCATCGTGATTGTATGGAGTTTCTGATTTATATTGTGCAAACAGATAGGCAATGACCACATTGAATCGATACGATATTTTGTTCAGTCACATTATTTACAGTGGTAATTTTTTGCGTATGTTTATAAGGTATTGGTTCATTTCATGCCATAAAAAGAGGATCGAGTTTAGAGGTATCGAATATTTTTTTAACATCTCATTTCTGAATGTAACTAGATTATCTGTAAACATATAATTTTAGGGATCCTTCCTCACGATTCAAATCTGATCAATAAAAGCATTCAAGTAAGCTTGTATAAGGCCTCTTAAAAAACAAACAGGAAAAGTAAAGATTGCGAGTACGCAATCAGGAAAAAAACAGGGAAAACCCAGCAATATATCTACATACATTTTTCTAGGTTGTTATTATAGCCCGCGGACCGAGATACCAAACGTTGGGTTCTATTATTCGCAAGTTTGGTGAGTTTCTTATGCATGCAAGTATATATCAATAATAAGCGCAGATTATAATAATTAAACCTTCGGGGCTTTTAGGGTTAGAAAACTAAAAGAAGGTAAAGCCACAATCTTATGATTTATGAAGAAGAACCGGTATAAAACTAAATTTTTTAAATAAATTAACATATTACCTAATTAATCTTTTCGTAGAATTGAGAATTACAAATGTGGTATTTCATCCTAATGACGTAAGACAGTTAAATAATGAATTATGGCTATTAGAACCCGAGCCATATTTGAGCTCTGTGTTGACATGGGTATAAACAATTCCAAGGTAGTGCTAAAATATTTCTGATGACTCACAAACCGTCGCATCTACGTTAATTATAGTCATATATATCATTATATTTTGTGACTTAAAACAGGAAAATAAAGCTTTGAAACAAAAGTTTTTTGGTATGTTTTGTATACCACAACCTTCAGCGAACTAATTAGTGTCCAAGTTTTTTCATGCGAATGTGAATAGGTATATACGTTAGATCTAAAATTATCCTTGCATAACGATTAAACTGTATCAAGTTTACTTTATCTAAATGCCTTTGTTTTCATGACTATAGCAAATTTTAAATAAAGAACCATTTCATTTTCATGTTTGCATTTTTGATACTGTTAAGTACATACATATCTACCAACTCCTTGCCTCAAATCCCAGTGTAACATAATGATATCATTATGTTACACTGGGATTTGAGGCAAAATTAATAATAATATACCTGGATATTATGACACAGCGCCATTAAGTTCCGAGGGAAGCAATGAGGCGTGTTACGGATACTAGAAGGTTTTATTAAGGGTATAATTAATCCTTGATTCACCCCTCTGTTTATGCATCGCTAGAAGCTACCTAGTAAATATGGCTGGTTAATAATACTCACTGTCTTTATGTTCGCAATTGTAATTGTTCATGACGCATTCGTTGCCGAAGGACTTGGGTTTCTCGCCCTGCTTGCCGGCGCAGACCGGCTCCAGCGCCACGGAGGAGCAGTCGTGCATGCACGCCTTCTTGCGAGCCGCCTCCGCCTTCACCTGCTTCAGGTCGGGCTTGTCGGGCCGGCAGGACACCGCCACGATCACCAACGCTGAAAAGTTTGGGCAAAATTATCAAAAAATGTTAAAACAAACGATTAGGCCCTTAACTAAAATACTCAATAATTCGCCGAGATCATTTTTTTAAGTAGTTTTAATAGTTAATACCTTGTAAAATAGTGGGCCAACCCAAACTAATATGTATTTATCTCCTTAATAATAAAAATTCCTTTACTTCCGTCGTGATTACCAAAATACCAAGTTACATCTTTAAGGACCAATTTATTTAAAAAAAAACACATCTACATTATAATAAATTGTGATGTTATTCATCCATTCTCCATTTGGGAGATTTGTTTAACCTTGTGTAAAAGGAATTCAAATAAAATAAAACCCTGTAATTTATTTATACTTTTACGGAAGGAAGTGATACAGACAGATTTGATCTTAATGTACGTGACTTCATAATGACATTGATGACCCACAATTAGTGATGATATTAATTTCATTTCACAATTATTGCCATTATTCAGTAGGTATATGCATAATCCTATTAACAACAAAAATATAATTTTTCTTTACTGCTTAATAAATAATTTTAATATAAAAATTAATTAAAAACTACTATTTACAAACTTAAAAATAAATAAATAAAATATTTATTGTATGTTATAGGGCGTCAAAAAACTCGTCCCCGTCGCTGTCAGAGGGTAGAGTGCCCAGAATACTAGCGACATTCCCACGTTGAATGGCAATGCTAATTCTTTGGCCGAAATATAGGCCAGTCTTTGGGTCACGTGAAAAATCTAGATCTAGTAAATCTAGTGTCTGTCAGAATAGATTTATTGTGATATATCTATTAAGATTTGGTGTAGTTAATAATAAATATTCCTGGACATTATGACACAGCGCCATCTAGTTCCGTGGTAAGCAACGAGGCTTGTGTTACGGATACTAGTTGGTTGATATACTACATATATACTTTTTTTTTGTAAATACATACATACTAAACATAAATACATCCATGACTCGGAAACAAATGTTTATGCTCATCACACAAACATTTGTCCCTACCGGGATTCGAACCCAGGACCCATAGAACAGAAGGATTATTCGGATTATAAAAGAACTCTAAAAAATATTACTGTTGCGTTTCTTGAAAAGACTAAATTTAGTTTAACACTGTATAAAAATAAATAGAGAATCGATTTATAATATAATTAAGTCAATTTATAATTTTACTGATGGGTTGTAAATAATACACCAAAGGTTTTCCTGGCTGGAAAATGTTAGAAAACCTACCAAAGTTTTAGCTAGTTAGGTTTAGAAAACCTACCTAGCAACCCCAAGTTTCATTCAGTCGTGTATCATTTCTTTGGGTTACTGGTATTAAGGCAAAATTGTTTCTGGAGACGTTTTCCTTGTACTAAAATTGTTACTACATTTACTAATCTACTCATTGCTCCCTAACAAACCGGAAGCGGTTAGACCTCATCATGTAATCAAGTCAAAGGAGCGACGTAGGCGCATGCCTCTGACCTTAACAAAGACCATTAAGGTCGTAAAATGCTCATCTAGGTAATGACAGGAAGAGGGACCACTTTGGACCAATGAGTACCGGTTTGTATGACGTAGCTACATTAATGAAACTTCGTACAAAGGAGTTCGGTGTTTCCGGAAGGATATTTTTGAAGAAAGAACATAAAATCATTACGAAGCAGCCGTACATAGTGATACACTAGTTAAGTGATTGATTCTCAAATCTCGTCAATTTATATTGGATGATTACTTAGTGTTCAATAAGTTCAGACTCCCGCAAAGAAAACCGCCCCGATTACAGGTCAATACATAAGTATGTTCTGGTCTATGTTAATTGTCATGGTTTTGGAGCTTCTGACTACTTCTAACGCCTGGCATTAGTAAGTATTCATGCTTGAGAACCAGCTGGAACAATGGTTTTACGAAGTCTCTAAGGCAAGCGAATCCTTATAATATTATAAACGCGAAAGTTTGCATACTTACATATAGTTTATTACCTGGATTAACACATAGGCTACTTTTTATCAATATACCCTGCGGGCAAAGCCGCGGGAGGCAGCTAGTTACTGATATATTAAGAACACGAGATCGTGTAATTATTCAACTACAAGATCTTTGAAATTATTCTACAATTCTATGTATTCACGAAGACATTTAAATATCGTTATACTTATATAAAATTATTGATAAAATAGCGGATAAAAAAAATATCTCTGCACATCCAACTTTTGCAAAGGTTAAAAATAGTTTGATATAAGTTCATCTTCATAAACATAATAATAATAAAATATAAAACAATAACATTATACGGCAGGTCAAACAAACAACACAACGTAGGTATGCAAAAAAAAGATTAAGCACAAACAAATACATAATTCTGACAAAACACTATATAAAAACTCCCATATAAGTGAATCACGCTCGATTTTATTCCAAAAACAATATAAGACGATTGCGTTAAATTTTCGATGTTCTTGGTAGTACCTACATGTAAAAAAACCACCGTATATAATAAGTAACCTTTTATTATTATAAAAACAAATAAATAACTTACCAAAAACAATCAAAGTGGCAGATTTCATTGTTCTTATTTCAAATCACAAATCTGTATACCTCGATCAACGTGAGACTTGAACTGGCAACAGAGAGGGCACGCCAATCCTCTTTATATCACATAGTGGGGGGCTATACAAACGGCCATGTTTGATGCAAATCTTTCACTACGCATACATGACTCCTTACTCATATCAAGTTATGCTATTCTTGGATTCAAAAAAAGCAATGGACCGTTTATTACAAGGTGTATCGTTTAATCTGCAGGTCAACACATTGATATAGAAATCAGTAGGAGTGTTTATTACTCGACATTGTTATGTGGCAGTTATAATTTTGAATCCAGGTCGGTTGACTCAATGATGTTTTTCTTGAAGTTAGATTGTCCATAAGGAAAATACATGATATGTAGTTAACAAAAAATAAGTATCTAGAAACATATTCGAACATAAAAAGTTCACTGACTACTGTTTTATTATAATTTCTGTTGGCTAAGATGAAGTCAATATGTTTAATTTTTTTTTTATGAATATTATAATTATTATGACGGAGTTTAAGTACATATACATTAATAGGTATTTACAAATTTTTGAGACACACCTACGCTTGATAAAAAGTTGATGGAATTCCTTTTACAAATCTGTTTGAATTGGTGTTTAAAAAAATGCAATTGACAAGGCAATAAATCGTAAAAACCTGTTGCTATTGTAGCCGGCGAGGCACCGGCAGTGGCATTCAGATAAGTTGTTCGCTATTTATTTGATAACTGTAACTGTTAGCAATCAGATTTATGGCTGAACCGTAACATCAATACAACTCACATCAATTAATTAAAACTCAAAGTTAATGTCAAAATATAATTTATTCAAAGTATGCCAAATTTAATTGGCTCTTTTTGAACGTCGACAATAAAGGCAGCTCCCAAAAACGCCCGCTCTTCACCGCTTCCTAGTGTTTTTACTGGGAAGAAGAAACGGCGCAACAAACTCCCCAGCAACACATTTCTGTCTGTTTATATAATTAAGTAATATATTAAATGGAAATAAAACACCTAATGCCAATCTACAAGGTGTCATTATTGTTTTCATACCGTTCCGATAGTTTCAATTAAAATTTAAAATCTCCCTATTTAGTAAGCTATTACATTACATTTATACATTTAATACATTCCTTATTTATGCCAGTTTCGGTAACTTTTAATTCAGTTGTTTATTACTCGCTGCAGCTTGCCAAAGGCAAATAAAATAATATCTGTATTATACATAATTACGAATGGTTATCACCTTTTTAAATATTAAGTAATTAAAGGTTTTTTCCCATTTTTTTAAGATGATATAATTAAACAATATTTTATAAGTAGGTACAAAGAAGGAACTGTAATTAAATTGTGTGAAACTTGAGAATTAGGTATGTAGTCTGCAAGTCCAAGCCTAATAGCCTATTGTTAGTATGAGCTAGACTTGTGAATACATAGAGATCATTCTATAAATGTTAATTCGTAAACCGAAACAAGTTATAAACATACTGATACAGTGACATCTAGTGGCGAGTAGCAAAACTAAAATAAGAATGAAGTATTTTATTAGCTTTTTTAATACTGCAGTAGATGGCGCTGTAACAAAAAATATGTGCAACACAATAGTTTCACAATCGTTTTTATCATCCTTTTCTCTACGATAACCTAATCTGGATTTACACTCAATGTATGTAACTTAAACACTTAATTCTTGCATTAATTTAATTCAACCTTACAATGAATACATGAAATAAAAAAAAATGAATGCAAGAAGGTTCTTCATGTTTCCTTCCTCTATATGTTTATAGATTGAAATGGCATACTGAGCTAAATCTTCAAAAATTATATCTTTATTATTTACTACCTTTTCCCTCGAATTCGCCTGCGTAAAATTAGTGATTTTATCCGCATACAACCTTCCAACCCCCTTTTCACCCTTTTAAAGTATGATTTACGGGATGAAAACTATCCTGTCCTTACCCAGGGTTGAAACTATCTCTATACCAAATTTCGTCTATATCGATTCAGCGGTTATAGTGTGAAGAGGTAACAGACAGACAGACAGACACACTCGTATTTATAATATTAAAAAGTATATACAATAGATATGGATGTTTTTCCTTCGGTATTCTATAACGACACCATAAATAATAAAACGACTTTTTCATATAAACATCTTTTTTTTTATTCCAACTTATAACCATACATAATATACACAGTACAAAAAAAACTTCCTAATACAGCAATAAGGACAAAAAGAAATTGTCACATACTTTGTTTAACTATCATTTTGTAACATAACCAAATTGAGAAATCTAGTAATAGGATAAACTTATCTACATGCCGTGTTGTAATGTACAATGCTTCGAGCGAATACGTTTGTTTTATTTCAATACAATAACTTAAAAGTATACAATTCTTAATATGTACTCGATGGAATTCGAATTAAAATTTACACAATACATACATATCACTATAGCTACAATTAAGCTGTAAATAACCTGAAGAGTTTTATTTGTATTTCAATTAAGGAACATAAAACATATCCACATCTCAACGATATCACCATAATCAGACTAATTTACATTGCACATACTCCGATCGCGACCGTCGGACTAAATCACATTTCGAGTACACTTACACACATTACTGGTACACAATCGACTCGGACGCTTAACAATGGCATCTTATACACGAAACGGCGCACAGCGCGTATCATACTCGCTCCCAATCTTACGTTTAAATGCGGAACTTAGCAATTAATGTTACGTTCGAGGTTGAGATCAAATGCGGGGAGGCCCGCTCGACTTCACTTGGCTTCGGCGAGCGCCTCCTCCAGGCAGCACAGAGAATCTTTTACCGCATGGTACACAATATTCTTAATCTGTAGCTTATCTTCCTTATTAGAGTGCTGGCGGGATAACCGTCTAAACTGTTGTGCGAGCTCGAAACACCGCGATACGTTCTCGGGTGAAACAAAGTCCTCGGCCACTTTGATACAGTCTAGAAGGTTCCTCACTTGATGCGGCGCTCCTGCCGGAATGAAGACGGCGTCTCCGGGGCATTGCAATATCGCGTAGCCCTCCACTCCGTATTCTCGGTACAAGCGCTCGCGTAACGTGGCGTCGAGGTACCAAGTCTGATCGTGCACGGGGTCGTGTTGCGGCCGCGGCCGCGCGCCGCGTTCCAGTTCAGCTCGGACTAGGAAATCGCGGATTTTATCCGCATCTTTAGCGGCGTAGATGTGCCACAGCGCTGCGGGCGGCTTGAGGCGCGCCCGGCGGCGCGACAGCACGTCCACGCCGGCCTCCTCGGCCGCGCGCGCCGCCTCGCGCGCCCGCTCCGCCGCGTCGGCCGGCGCGCTGGCGTGCACCATCACGTTGACGGCGTCGCTCACGTCCAGGTGGAGGTTGGTGGTCCCGCCGGCGCCTCCGTAAGCCGTGTACATTTTCGGCCCCAGATCGGGACGCACGAAGCATTCGGGTAACCTCGCAGCCAGATTTAACTTCCCGGTGCGAGATGTGTATTCACTGAGAGGTAGCGCGCGCATGAGATCGTCAAAGCGCGCAGGCAGAAGTTCCGCGAAGTCTTCACCGGGTGGCCAGTCTTTTAGTTTGAGCACCATGGGAGCGCCGCGTTCGTCTCGCAGTCTCTTAGCAGCTAGATCGAATCCGTCCCAGAATTTCTTACCGAGTTGATACGGAACCACTAAACCGGACGCACAATTGACCAAGTCGACTCTCGTTTCACCGAAGTCACGTGAGAAACTCTCAGGACTCCATAAGTCTTTATCGAGAATGGTCGATACATCTGAGACTAGAACTGGTTGACCGCGTTTCCACTGGTCCTGAAAAAAAAATACATTAAATACATACTTCTTTACAAAATGGAATTGAGTAAATTATTCTCCTATAAGATGTAGCTTAATTTTCATTAGTAAAAGACGCCCTCCAAAAAGTACAATGTGTACCCACAATATATTATTGCTATTGTTCCAAATATTAGAATTTGGCAAGCTATACGCAGCAGTCATGTTAACATTATCGGCTCTTAAAATAACTTCAGAATATTGTGATTAAAAAAAAGTATAATTTACCTGGAACGGTTTATAATTGCCCGCATGCATGGGGTCAGTGAGGTGCAGCAGCTTGCCGTCGCAGAGCCAGGAGTGCGGCACGTCCGGGTACAGCAGCTTGGACTCTGTGAGCGTCATGATGCGGATGGGCAGCTCTTCCCGGCTGCGGCCGCTGCGGTCGTACCGCTTCACTACGTTGGACAACGCGAACGGTTTCACCTCGCCGTCCTCGTCCTTCTTTTCTTCCACGACACTGGAGATGACGTCATCAATGATGTCGCTTTTACTTTTCTTCTGTTTCTTCTTGGGTTGCGCATCGCTGCCCTCAGGCGCTGGTCGGATGAGCAACTCCCGTAACGTTGAGAAGTTGCCTCCTTCCTCTGAGTCGGACGAGCTGGACTCCGATTTTTCATCTTCACCCTCAGTCTTGAGCGGTATGTCGGTCAGCCAACTAACTACTGAGCTAATGACTGTGCCATTTTCAGATTTGACTGGCGAAGAGCCGTTGGCTGCCGCCGTCTCCTCTTTGACGTCCTCTTTTTTGACGTTCTAGAAAGAAAGAGAATAAATATTATACGCTTATCATACATAACCACCCTTTCTCTCTGAAAATACTTAATACATGATTAATTCTGAGAGCAGCCCAGTGAGCACCAATAGAAGGCCAAAAAAATAGTTATGAGTTCCGTGTACCAAATAAACGGTCCACGCACCTGGTCTATATGCTAGAAGTAAAGTTTTTTCCCAACAGAGACAGTTTAGCGTCGACCACAATCTAACCTGATGGTAAGTGATGATGTGGTCTAAGAGGTAGAGTGCTAACCTAGAAGATACCTATTCATTCGTAACTTGAAGACCCCCAAATTGTAGTCTTCAAAAGCGCTTCATAATTAGCAAAAGACTGCAACAGTCGAGCCGAAAATCGAGTTCTGTGGGGCATACTAGGGGAGGCCTACGTCCAGCAATGGACGAATCAGGGTGATGGTAGCAAAAGCAATAGTGTACCTTCATGAGTGCGCGGTGCAGCAGCCTCCTGGCGGCGGCCTTGACGTTGGGCGCGGGCGGGGGCGCGGCGCCGCACGCGCAGGCAGGCAGCGCGAAGGCGGCGCGCAGCGCGTGCGCCCGCGCCGCCGCCGCGTCCAGCGCGCCGCCCGCCGCGATCTGCGTCAGCAGCAGCCGCCGCGCCGGGTGCGCGCCGCCCGACGTGCACGTCAGCCACCTGCAATACATGTTACGCATTGTTACTTTTGGATCTATAAAGCTCATGATTACTGTTGTCTAATTATCTAATGAAAGTACATTGGATTCTAACCACGCATTGCCCAGAAACGTCTGTTATTAAGCTTTTGGCACGTCTGTTATTTTCTGTAGCAGCAAATTGCAAAAAAAAAACTAAATCCGAATTTTCAAAAAACTACATATTTTGTTTTGATATAAGAGGACTCGTTAGGTTTGAATGAAATAATTTACTCACCCAAATGAATCTCTCTCGCTGTTAGCATTGGCATTCGAGGAGTTATTCGTTTCAGCTGGAACGGTGGCCGTTTCTCCGCCAGATGACCGCGACTAAAGGACAAAGAAAATAAAAGTTAATTATGTATTTATGTGACCGATTAAAGAAACAAAAAGAAGGAATTGGCCCACAGGCACACGAACTTGTGCTTTAGGTTAGGTAGTAATCAAAATAATTAAACATTTACCTTATAACAGTCTAAGCACACGACGAAGCCGCACTTGCCGCACGTCCAGTGGAAGTTGAACAAGGTGGTCTCGCAAACATCACAAATTTCTCTTACACCCTGCACTACTCTTTTCCATGCTATCGTTTTATCTATAAGGAAGAAAAAACAAGATTATTATTATTTTATTATTGATTTTATATGACTGGAAATTCGTGACTAAATTGATTTAATAGGTTAAGTGCAATAAAAAACATGTATTTACCGTCATTTAAATGATGCGATGCCGCCTCCTTCTCCTGTTGTAGCAGTTCACAGAACTGGTCTCCAATCTCCCTCAGAAGGAAGCAACTCATCTCAATGTCTAACTCTGCCGCACCAGCGGAAGATGATAGCCATAGTTTTTTATCATCCTGTAGACAAAAGAAAACGACACGTTAGAATCTTTGCCATACATTTTATAATTTGTAAAATAGCAACCAAGAAATGTTGAAGGTAGTTAATAAAAATATAGATAACGCACCTCCTCAGCGTCTTTGTAAGGATCCGAGAAGCCGGCGATTGCCAGCTGTCTGTTTTTGGCGTATTTCAGTCTTCGGAAAGCGTAGAAACGGCAGAAGATGTTCGGCATGTCCTTGTCACGTTGCGCAGGTGACCAGCGACACTCGCGGCACTTGGCGAGGCGCGGCGCGACCTCAAAGCACGGGCCGTTCTGTAGGAAAGAGTCGGACTGGGCGCGCGCTGTCGTCGTGGTCTGTGGTACTCGGCGCGGCGGCTCGTCTCGCCGCCTGCCGCCGCGTCCGCCACCGCGCGTTCTCCTGCCTCTCGCTCGGCCCGCTCCGCCACGTCTACTTGACGTGCTCCCGCTGCCACTTCCACTACCACCGGAATCTGAGTCTTTGTCGTCACTCTCCTTGTCACTCTCGCTCCCACTCTCAGAAGCCTTCTTCCTCTTTGGCTCGTCGCCGGCCTTACGTGGGACGGCTCCCTTTTTCCGTTTCGCTTTTGGCGGCTTTCGTTTCGGGGGAGCGGCTGATTCGCGGTCGGAACTCGAGCTGTCTTCTTCTGCATCGTCAACCCGACCATTCGCCTCTTTTGGCTTCCTAGGTTTCGTTGTCTTCCGCGCACCTCGCTGGATTGATTTCGCAGCGACTGGCACGACTATGTTTGAACTTGAATCGTCCGGTTCTGATACTCGGTTGATAGTCATAGGAAGTGTAATACACGTGCCGCCACCACCTGAACAGTCACCCTCGCCGATGGGCGCAGTTTCGTGTCGTTGTAACCACGCTTTCTTACCGAGGTGTCGGACAGGAGCCCCGCCCCCATCGCGTGGAGATTGGGCAGCTTTTGCGGGTGTATCGCCTTCTGTTCCTGGCGTGACAGGTGGCGTAGCAGGCGGTGCCGGCGGCGTAGGTGCTGGTGGTGGAGCTGCCGCGGCTGGTGGCGATGCTGCCACCGGAGGTACTGGAGTAGCTGGCGCCGGACTCGCTGCAGGCGTTAGGTGCGGTGCAGGCGATGCTCCGGCAGCCCGCTCTGGTGTAGCCACGCTGCCGTCTGCGGAGGGTACTCGCACGTCGCAAGGTGGACCGGGTGCCTGTGGGGCAGGTTCAGACCCATGGGGCGTTCGGCCGGTTCCAGCAGCGGCAGCTATCAATGGCTCCGGCGCCGGGGGCTCCTCAAGTCTTCGACGCTTGGCGTCCGCTTCAGGGGGTTCAGGAGCACCGCGCCGTCTAGGCGATAACCTATCAGGGTCATCACGAGTTACACCGAGGTCTAATGGTTGCAGTTGGCAGGGCGACGTGGAGTTGGAGTCGACAACCGCGCGCTGAGGTGGGCGTGGTTCGGGGGTCCGCGAGTGGGCAGGGGGTGGTGGCCGAGTTCGTTGTGCGTAGGGCGGCGGGTACGGTACCGGTGGTTGCTCTACCTTGGCATGAGGCATGGGAGTCTCAACAGCGATGGCGTAATGCGCTGGCCCCGGCCCTGGACCTGGAGAATTACACGGAGGCTTTCCGTAGATGTGGGGAGGTGCGG
This sequence comes from Craniophora ligustri, assembly GCA_905163465.1. Lineage (NCBI taxonomy): Eukaryota > Metazoa > Arthropoda > Insecta > Lepidoptera > Noctuidae > Craniophora > Craniophora ligustri. Next base: position 4,968,069 of record LR990963.1, read on the forward strand.
GACTCGAAACCTTGGGTTTGACCGGCGGTGCAGTCTGATAGTAGGCTGGAGAGCGTGGTGGAGGAGGCTGGTACATCCGCCGCGCGTTCTTATCTTGAGCGGGGAGTGCGGCGTGTGGTGATGTCTGCAGCGTAGGATGCGGATGAGGCGGCGCGTGCGGCGAGGGTCCCGTCCGATACGTCCGCGACGGCAAGTAATGGGGATTAGGCTCACTTCTGGGCTTGCTTGGGTAAGGATGTTTCTGCTCAAGGTGGATCTGTTTGGGGTCATGCTTGACTATCACAGAGTTCTTTTCAGGGACTAGCGGTGGCGGCGCCGGTAAGTGCTGGTCCTTAATTTTATCGTAACGGTAAGGAGGATAGTTATAAGGGGCGAAATTAGGTTCGCCTTTAGGTAGGGAGGGATGGTTCTGTTTGTCTGGTTTTGAGGGGATGGAGATGCGGGCGTGTTGCGAGTGATAATCCGCAGGGGAGGTGGCAGGAGGCCTCGTGGAGGGATGTGAGGGGTGCGCCGGGTGTCCGGACGGGTGGCCGGGCGGCGAGTAGTACGCGCGGTCCGGCGGCGGCGCTCGTAGGCGCTCGTGCTCCTGCCCGACCGCGCCTCGGCTCGGCCCCAGGCTGTGCAGCAGTGACCACGACATACGATCCCGATCCCGCTACGATCAAAATTATTTAACATGATGAAAATGCACAGCTGATAACGTAAATATTGTAATTTTGAATGAAAGACCACATTTGAATTAGTCCAAATTAAAGTTTTTAAAGTACCTTTTGGTTAGCCAGCCTGAGAGATTCCTCAAAATGCCTCGTCACTAGTTTAGAGGCAGCGTTTTCTTGATCCCTCCGTTCCTTTTCTTCTCTCTCTTGCTTTTCCCTCTCTCGTTCTCTTTCCCTCTCCCTCTCTCGCTCCTGTTCTAACCGTTCTCTCTCTTTTCTCTCTTTCTGTTGTTTCTCCAACATATCTCGTTGATCCTGTTCCCTTCGATCTCTGTAACAAAAGAATAAATATTTGGATAAGTATATAATTTTAAGTAAGTGTTCTTTAAGAATAATTATCAACATAACTGTACAACGAACGCGAAAACAGAACGTTTATTTCATCATCATATCAGCTGAGGACGTCCACAGCTGAACAAAGGCTTCATTAAAACAAATTGCGACACTGTACTATATAATGTTCCGCAAGCACGCAGTAATAAAAATAGTACGTAATAGTTAATACATAGATGATAATAATAACAGTCATGACGTCATTTGTTGTTAGCTAACCTGCGTCTGCGCAACTTTCCCAAGTGATCAGTATGTATACCATATAAGTGGGTCAAGGTCATTCAATATTGATTATGTAACTTTTGCACATATTTTATTCGCCAATATCACATAATTTTTCGTTGGCTTCAAGATTCTCGCCGTAAATCTTATGAAATAATTATATTATTTATTTGAAACACATTTAACTAGTATTCGTCATTCATCTGTATACCTAAACAAAGCTATACAATGCCTACTGAATAATTATAGTGACTAAGCAACACGAAAAAGATACAATAATGATTTGAATTTCCTAGTCATTTATAAAACTAATTTTCATAATAGACTGAAATCATTAAAAAAAAATAAGACGGAAATCAAAACGTTTTTTAACCTCCTCTAGTAGAATAATTAAACCGAAATATGTTCATACCTACATGATACGCTATAGCGCATAATTGGATTGTATAATCCGAACGTCCGGGATTAAAAACTAATACGTTATGTGGATTATGCCTTATTCTATTGATAGGATCGTTTTCATTACGTAAAAGCGTTAATATAATAGTAAAATGTAAAACAAATTTAATGTATTTACTGTACTAATACCGTTATCAACAGTCACTCAATGTCAAATAAGTTTTGTTTTTCACACGCTCGATCAATATATTGTTATCGGCCAGTAATATAAAAAAAAACATTAATCTCCTTATAGCGAAAATAATAAAAACTCCTTATCTATATGCCTGTTAAACCACTTCCTGAAAAGTTTAGATTAATGTATTGATAAATGCAATAAAAATTCAATTTGAATTTATCTGGCGGATAATAATAGTGACTATTCAGAGGTTAATCATCATGGATGTTCTTGTAACTTGTACAAAAACTAAACAACAGGACGTAATGTACCAAACCATTGACGAAACTGTCTGATATATTGACATTGTCACTACTAACATTACAAGAATTCAACTGAGACAGCGAACCCAAACAATGGACGTAATTCCTGCTCAAACCGCGGCCAAGCGGAACAGATAATAAAATCAAGCGCATATCGATTGCACACACAGCTGTCTGGCATTACCGTTCGTTGACCTTGGCCCGCAGCGACTTTTGGATACTGACGTCATTAGTAACCTTGAACGCATCCATAGCGGTGCATGTGACAGGCTGACACCGCTCAAGACGCTTGCAACTTCAAATGAACTGGGGGGCCATAAATGACAATCGGAGCATCTCTTCTTCCTACCATAGTTTTTTCATATTAGGAAACGGGATAACTTTTGACTACTAACTAACAAAATTTGTTTATACCGCAACAGGGGCAAATCATAATAATTTGTTTATTATCAAGTTATAAACATGATTGATTCAAATTGTTTATATTTTTTAAAAGCTTTATGTAGGTAATTTGGGTCACATTTCGGATAATTTAAATTTATCCTTCAAGTAAAGATGAAAATGATTAACCACTAGAAATGATTCTAACAATGTTACTGAAATCTGAGTTAACAACTGTCAAAAAAAAAGCAAAACCAACTTCAAAAACTAAAAAGCAAAAAATAACTTCATACAGTTGTACCTTTTTTTTAGATTTAAAGGTATGTAGTCGGTGCCAAACCAAACGTAATAGTACCTAAGTACACTCTTCGCGAGTGACCTTGAGCGGGGTGGTTACAACCACCACATCATCGGCACCGACTTCATACCTTTAAAACTAAAAAAAAGGTACAACTGTATGAAGTTATTTTTTGCTTTTTAGTTTTTGAAGTTGGTTTTGCTTTTTTTTAAAAGTTAATTAATTTTTTCTTTTTAGTGTTGTATATATATACCGGGTGACTTTTTTTACCGTCTTGATAAAAATAGGGTGTGATGGGTAAATGGAGTAGAAGCCTATGGCATAGTTATTTTACATTTTTTTTTGTTTTACACTCATCATTTAAAATTTGTCTACTAATATACACAAGTAATTTACAACCAATTTTTCATATTAAAACATAAATGTTTAATTTTCTGAGAAATTTTAAAAAAATAATTCAAATAATTCAAATTCGTAAACATAGTCACCCTAATAAACAGGCGGCATATCATGAATGATATCGTTTCAAATAGGTAAAACTAGATCTTCAAACAAACGCACACGTGTAGCCGCCAGCGATTTTCCGATGCTGACACAGGATCCCCGCTCCCGCCATCCCGCGCTGGACCCCCACTGCCCTACAGTCCTATTCTAATTATTTTAAATAATTTTTAGTCACATACGATTAGGCACTCAGTGACGTCGCGTGATCTATTCGCAATGTTTACGTTACCGCGCATGTCTCCGTCGGTCGCTCACTGTGATAAAAGTGATTAACGTAAACAATAAACATGTACGAATATAACAATGTAGAGTACTTATTTAGTAATGGTGCAGTGTAATATCGTGTCCCTTGAAAGTTTAAATGGTGTACGGCGAATGTATACAGGACCAAGCCATCTGCAATCTCTTCTTCGACATTCGGACTGTCGATTCAAACGAATCCACAAAAAACTCGTCCCTCCCATCCATAACATTCCATCATCGATATAATGTTAGAAGACGTTCCTTTGAATTATTTGCGGGGAATGTACCTACTTCCAGAGAGAGAGAAACTGTGGACACTGTGATTACTGCGATATCGCTCAAAGGTACTTTTTTTAATATTTGTAATTAAAATCACTGTAATTTGTAATAAGTTGATTTTAATATTTTAAATACGCAGAGTATGTAGTAATTTCTAGTTTACGCATACTCATACCTAATTAATACTTTATTTTTTCAAAGAAATAATGACAAATGAGGAAGTTTAACATGTAACACACAACTATACCATGCTAAAAGATCATAAGCTCTTTAAAATATGAAGGGAAGATTGATATCTCTACAAAACAATTCGGAGTTTATAAAATCGCAACGGAAAAATGCCTAGGTTTTCAGATATGTAGTAACGCTATTTCGCTCGCACTTTTCATTCATTGGACATCACGTTACACGCAGTGTAGGCATCTATTTTACTATTACGCACGCGCCGTGTAGGATGTTCTCTTTTTCTGGATTTTCTTGGATTTTCAGAACTCCCATAATCAAAATGCTATTACAGAAATAGTCTCGTCCGCAGATTCCGTTCTATACATATAACCTACCCTATAATTATCGAGACGGTAAAAAAAGTCACCCGGTATATATATTAAACTTTTCATATCAGGTCAATCTAATAGCCTGAAAGAATACAACTATCGATCCATATATACTTATAATTATGAAAGATTTTTCCTTCAACTCCTAACCGTTGAGGAGTTGTACCTTCCATCATCAGATCATTACATGAAATGTTGATTTTCAGATGCAAATACTTGAACAGCTTTGGAGAATACATGTAAATGTAATAAATGCTTATAACTGAAAAAAAATTCTTTTAAATCTTAACTGTTGAGGAGTTCTACCTTCCATCATCAGCTCATCAACCTCAAATAATGATTATCAGACACAAATACTGAAACAATTTTAGTAAATATATTCAAAACGTGATAATTGCCTATAAAATTTGAGGGTTGCCCTCGATTTCCCTGGGATCCCATCATCAGATCGTGATTTTGCAAATCGGTCCAGGCGTTTTGAAGTAATTCGTGAACATACATAAAAAAATAAAATAAAAAATAAAATAAAAAAAAGATTCCGACGAATTGAGAACCTCCTCCTTTTTGAAGTCGGTTAAAAATGAAAATTATACTTTTTATATTACGTTACTTTAAACTGATTCGAATATAATTACATAAAAATAATGACAACGTTATCTTAAGTCGAACTGCCTTCTACGTAATTACTACCTAGTTTATGTCTAGTCATAATTCATCAGAAACGATCGTAATACAAACATACCAGAAATTTCCTCGTCTTCTCTGTGTACGGTACAAATATGAATATTCTGTAGCATTATATTATGCAACATTGCTCAGCCACAGCGCTCACTCACAGCAACTACATAATAAATACTGGAGGAATAGCCACATATTATTACAATTAAAAGTTAACTTTTCCAAACGTCTTGAGATACTTCGTAATAACTTCCAATATAATTCCTGCTTCGATAATAGTCGAAACAGTTATGGTGTATTTGAAGAAACACAAGTGTCTTTTGCGTCTTTAGGAATAAGGTTAGAAACGTCTACAATTTTTACGACATCCGGCCGAAAATTCAGTTTGGTACATTGTTCACCGAACATTTGGTCGATTCGTATTCGTAACCACTATTTGGCCCATCACTAAATCTATAGAAAAGAGTAATTGCATTTCATTTTATACATATTTATTGATTAATCATCAATACATTATTTTAGTGCAGTGGCTACGAAGTGAAATGAAATGATCTTTGTCTGGCACAGATTTTTTTAAATAGTGCTATGTTAAGCGTGGTTTGTAATTGATATATTACCTACTATGTAAGCATAAATGAAATAGGATATCTTGTGATTTAACATACTGACCTCAATCAACACGCTTCCATAATAATTTAATAACATTGAACACGAAGAGTTGCAGACGTGCTAAATATTCAACACGACAAGTCAAGGTTAAAAACCACATCTTAATTTAAAATTGGTTATTCATTTGGGTAGGTATATGCTCTGGTATTTTGTTTGTATCAAGTTACATGAATAATAATAACCGGTTATTAAATACAAGGTTGAAACTATTTAAAATATATACGTAAATGGATTTTCCTCTTAATTATGTACTGTATTTCGTAATACTAAAACCCTGCTTCCTATTTGTATTTAAAAAACCGGCTTTAAGTAAAGTTTTATATTCATATATGTATGATATATTTAGTCCAGATACCAAGGAAAAATAATACCTAATTTCCTAGTTTAAAATTTATTATATATTATTATTAATTAGAATATTTTTTATTAATTAATCGGAGGTTGTTAAGAAAGACAGACTTCTTCCACATATTAAAGTGTATGACTTCATTATATTTAATAAAGTAAATAGAGTATACGATATATAATAATACCTTAAAAAGTTCACAATCACCACGTTATAAGTTTACGGAACAATACCGAGATAAATAGTAGCTAGAAATAATTATTTGAAAAATATGTAAGTATTTTTATTGAGAGGTTATTCTATAAAACTAAACTTAACTGTTTCCAGGAATGGTAAGCCTTTTTTTTTCTCATTTATAAAGAATCAGTCAAGTCGACTCTAAAATATGTTGTAGCAATAGCGCTTTCAAATTAATAGTGTATACGGGGAAAAACTCGGTACGTCAATGATAGCACATAATTCTTAGAATGTACAATATAATAATACTAAATTAATTAATATGGCCGACAAGTGTGTTCAAATAATAAATATTCTTGAATTAATCAAGAGTTAATATGCAAATATTCATAAATTGTAGTAGGTGATTTAGTTTTTTTATATTATACTTGAATACAACATATAGGTACATGATAATTATTGTTATTCGACAACGACGGATTCGGTCACGATTATTCGAGAAACTTGTCTCAACAAATTAGCATTTAAATGTTAGCAATGTTTTATCGTTGTAATAAATTTATTGAAAACGGTATTACTATACGTGTTCAGAATTTACATTTATCATTTTAGCATAATGAGGAATTTGAATAATTTTAACATCAGTCAAATATTCACTCGCAATTAACAATGGAATTCGGCAACGTTGGGAACAAGGTATACTGGGTTTATGGCTGTCAGGTCAATAACCTTTGCACGCAATAAACTTAGCCTTATTTACATGAAGTGACCTTGGTCAGCAGGCTGAGAATTCTACACGTAAACCGGTAATTATGGAAAAAAACAAGATCGTATAAAGTTAATTTATTACCCCATACGAGGTTATGAGGGGTGTGCCTTCTGCCACGCAATCACCTATATCTACTGCAGGAGGCCATGAATTCCTCATAAATATAAACATTAGAACATTATTATAAAAACGAATCTGGGTTAGTTAAACAAATTTCCGCGAGGAAAAAAGGATTATTGTAGGTAAAGTAAAGTTAAAGTAGTAGGTTTCCTGTAATTGAAATGAGTTGCAACAAACATTATTGCCAGTTGTTTCCTTACAAATACCCCATAACTGATTAGGGATTTTTAAAAGGGGGAACTGTATATTTGCGAACACTGAGTGATATCTAACAATGTTATTTAGATGAGCGGTAGGTAATAAACACGTGAATAAACTCAAAGAGAATGCCGTTAACATTTTAACGTTTATTAATGTTATGATTGCACCTAGTGTTAAAGTATAATTTAAGGCTATATCGACACATATCTCAAAATCTCACGAAAAACTGTTAGCTTTTCTTCAGGTCATATAGGTATGACCTGAAGAAAAGCTGACAGTTCGATAATTCAGAATTACCGAGGTATTCACTTCAACTTCATAACATCTATAACGGGTGGTTTTGTCGATCGAGATTTAATGTCAACCAAAATAACAGTTCCTCATACATACATAACTTATAACGGTGTATTTAAAGTCGTATTTATATACCATTAAGAGTTTTTATTCTAAACCTTTCAAACAACATTTGCAACTTACATCGCATCGTAAGTTATTCAGAATATTGGTATACTCACAACAAATAAATTCGAGTCATTTAAATAATCATTTTATGTATATAATAGATAATAATGTATGAAACACATTTATGATAAATAAATCTAGCATAGTAATGATGATTGGCTATTAAATTGATACAAATACCTAATTATAGATGTTTATTATTTACCAACTAATCTTTAATATACTCTGTAATATAATTATAATTACTTTCGTAATTTTATTAAAATCGTAAGTGTCTAAGAATTAAGAAGGCTGAATTAAGAGACGAGACGTTTAGAATATTTTACGTTTAGATAATGCTTCTTTCCTAAACAGTGAAATAGAATGACACATAACAGAAAGTTGGCAGTAGACCAATTATGCTAATGTTTATCGTTGCAAAGTTTTTCTTGCGTGTCGACACCGATATTTCTGTCTGCTATGCTAAGTTATTTCTGTGCTGGCCTTGCGTGTTTTCATTGCAATTTCTGGTATTTATGTCATCTGTGTTTCCTTAATTGTCGCTTTATAAGTATAATTAAACATGACATACTCTAGACAACAGACGACCTTATGTAAATAGTTGAAGGTTTATTCTATCGTGTCAGTATGAGTTCATAGTAATCTAATAAAACAAAGGAAAAGCGAGAAGAACTTGCCAATCGTTTAAAACAAATTTCTATTATTAATCATATACAAGAAATGTTCAAGACATAAGTCTAGAACATTTCTGTCGACATTTCCTTTTTTCTGCCTTAATAAATAAAATAGAGCTTTTGTTTTTTCTTCCCTGAATACAAAATATTATTATTAATGACAGGAAAAAAATGACTGAAATTTAAATATCACGTCTGTCTCTCACTGGGGCATAGACTATAGATTTACATCTACAAAGCTCCTACAAACACCTCACCAGTATCTACGTACAATAACCTCATGTATGCTAATTAGTTTAGAATGTTCTTATCCTGACCCTTTGATAAAATGTCTACGATTTGAAATTTATATTTCGAAAATAGATAATACTTGTAAGTAATAGGCTAACATTTCTTTGTTATCTAATTCCTAATCATGCAAATTCAATATTTAGATAAACATTGTATCTAATAGTTGATTTATACTTTCGTTTATTGGGGGCTATCATTATTAAGGGGATTTATAGAAATAAAGCCACTCAATAAGGGCATTAAACGATTATTAAATATTGATGAACAAAGCTTTATAAGGTACATTGAACTCTAAGTTTCTCTACAATTACTCAAACATGATTCCAGTCTGTCTAACGAAATGAAACTTAATAAACAACCTTAAGTCTGTATACTGCACACATATTAATTATTATAAATTTGATTTAGATACGAATGACTACAGGAGTCATTGATGACGATGAATTATAACTTTAGTCACTATAAGTACTATCTTACCAATTTTGAACACTTTTTATATGATCCAAAGTGATCATCTTACATGTATTACAATGTGTACTTTTAGTAAATAGATTAAAAGGTTTCTACAGGGGTCGTCAACGCGCGAGCGAGACCTCTGTTTGCAAACGTCTATAAGCTACGGTAACCACTTACCATCAGATGGGCCGTAAACTTGTTTGCCACCTTCGTGGTATAAAAAGAAATAAACTAAATACATTAAACTAAATAACATAAGAAGGTTTTTGTCAAGTGTGCGGTCATGCCTCAAAGGCCTTGAAACTGAAAGAGCCCTTAACATGCGCTTCTAAGAAAGTATTATAAGTTTTTTTTCTATAAATTTTCGCAAAAATATACATGTTTAAACCAACACAAACCGTGTTATGTAAAGTTAGCTTACCGAATCATCAATATTTAGAATAGTCTCGTAATATTAAAACTGACACACTTCGTTCAACAACTCTGTTGGACTAAATACAAAGTTTACATACTTTCACAACAATCTCGAGTATTCAAGATAGAGAGCTAATAAAATCAGGTTAAGTACCTACCTACCTACCTACCTATCTGAATTGGGTCGGGCTTTTAGAGTATGTATTAATATAAGTGACTTTAAAACATGAATCACATTAGAAACGTTCAAGTCAACGTATTAAGCGCTGAGTCACCGTAAACAATTCCATAAATTATACGTTTTATACTGGAATATTACAGGAAAAATCCATACAAAGACAAAATAAAGTTTCTGTAGTTCATTGACCTCAACACTAATCTTGTAAATAATGGTGATAAAATTATAAATATTACAGTAGCTAGCTGTTATTCTAAGAGCGAGATTAGACTGTATTGTGTCTTTATCTTATCAGTATTCGGAACCTAAACCTTTTTGGTGGATAAAGTCATTACGTCAAGAGATTAAGTATAGTGTCGAGTATGTCTGTTTCTGTATAAAGCATAGGTATATCTCAGAATCTCAGCATACGTAAAGACACTTACCAGGTAGTTAAAAGTTAAGGATTTCGGGTTCTTTCACTACTTGCGTTACTTGTATCTTTCTGTCCCCGAAGGGACAAATGTTTGTGTGATCAGCATACATTTGTATCCGAGTCATGGATGTATTATGTATAATATGTATTTATTTACAAAAAAAAAAGGATATATGTAGTAGGTATATCAAACAACTAGTTACTATCCGTAACACAAGCCTCGTTGCTTAGCTCGGAACTAGATGACGCTGTGTCATAATTTCCAGAAATATTTTATGTATTTACCTCCGATGGTGATACTGCAGATTTTGAATGGTATTGAGACAAGCTATCACTGTGAACTTACCGTAGCAGTCTTTCATGTCTCTCTCTATCGTAGGCAGCCGCCGCAAGGTAGTCATCAGCGATGGCATGATGCAGCGGCGCGTGTATCGGCGGTTGGTACCGCTGCTTCCACAGCAACTCGCTGGGGTACAGCGTGGGGGGCGGCGGGGGAGGCAGGTGCAGCAGGGGCGGCGGGGGGCCTCCGCCGTAACCGTGCGCCATGCCGCGCCACTCGCGCTCCTCCACCGAACTCGCCGAGCCGCCCGAACGGACTCCGCTCACTCCCGAGTCGGACCTATCGTCCGCATCTCGCGCGCACACTATCACACAGTCGTCCTCCTCGGAGGCCACGGCGCTGGCAACACCATCCGCGCCCGCACTCACTTCACTCTTCACTTCACACTCACTTGTCTTCACTTCCTCCTGTTTTACGCACTTGTCGGTTTCCTCACTGACGACATCACTTGCACTCACACTTTCAGGGACACCTGAAACAATTGAAACAAAACGTTAGTCTACGTTACATTTATAAACTGGACAAATAGGTAATAATTCATCAACGATCGTACGGACCGACGATAACTTCAAACTTGAGTTATTAACAGCAAATCTGGAATGGTAAACAACATATCGAAGCAGTTTCTCCCTGTCCAAACGGATTAATGCTATGTTATCATCGAGGAGGCAGCTGCAAATTTTCAAAAGGCTGACGTCATCGGTCCTTCGTTCATGTCATATCGGCACGTTTGGGATGGAGCCAAAGTAAGCCCATTCACACTACACCCACACGCAGGTATAAGTACCTACGTAAGATAATGTATCAATGGTACAATTTAAAAATGTTGCGACACGTCAAAATAAACGTTTTATTTTTAGCCGACGCAAGTAAACATTATTTTGAGTCGCAAAGTTTTACGTTCACGTGACTAAATAAAAATTACGCAAGAACTAATAAATGAGTCTAAACAGATTAATTTGTAAGAAAATTAACTACCTACTTATAAAACCTAAGTACATTATTAGGTAAGCGAATAGGTAGGTACCAAACTATTTTCTGACATAGGTACGGCTGACATAAACCGTGCGAAATGTTTCAAATAGGTGGATTATTAGTAACCGGAACAGGAAGATAAGCTCATGAAGAGATATGGCAGCGTGGGTAGAAATAACATGTCATGTTGGGTGCGAGTGTTGGCAATGAGGACTGGCGGCGGCGACCGAACCGCACGTGAATGACGTCTGGAGAAGCGCCAAGCAGCACCCGTCGGCGTCGCCAACGACCGCCCGGACATTTGGCGCTTCACCAGAACGAAGGCAATGTGATAAAATAAGGGTGTCATACGTCATCAAACAATACCGTACTAAGTAGGAAGGAAGTCGAGGTTGACTTATGATTGTGACATTGTTAAGAAATATTACTTGAATATTTATACATGTACATACTAATAATAACGTAAAAACAGCAGAACCTACCGCAGATTGAAAAATATTTAGTGAGCCTTCTAGTCTACGTCGAGATTACAGAACTTAGAAAGGTACTCATAAAATAATTTTCTAAATAAACTACTGGGTAAGTAATAAAATAAAATACAACCAGCTTATTAAGTAATATTATTAATTGGGCACAAGCGCATATTACGTAATTTTTTTCTTGTTATTTACACGCAATAGAATTTTAATTTCTATAAGCAACAGGCACGCGGTTTTTTGTATACATAGTATACAATATGGTCGGTGATTTAGATTAAAAATCCCTAACAAAGGCAACGTTTTATTCTTTCCACCGATTAAAATACATATTACGAAAAGTTTCTTGATGGGTTCATCATACCCAATAAATACATGTACCTACCTACATGCTTAAATACAGAATTCGACACGACCGACACCTACACAAAAGAGCGAGCCTTCGTGTCGAGCGAGCAACAATGGAATTTTAATGAGAGAGCTGTTAACGAGGATCCTCATCTGCATAATCGCATGAATAATTATTCATAACAAACAAACAGACAAGAACCTGGTGATTGTGTGTTGCCTACGGTTGGTCATTATAGTATATATAGATACCTGCTGGGTGCGTGCGCCGGGAGATCTCATCTTAGCCGGCGCATAATCATATGATGTATCGCGATACGGTTGCGGTCGGCCGCCATTTTTAATTCACCCGAAGATTACTCACCGGTGCGCCGCGCTTAGAACCGGTTGCGTCACAATCTGCCACACTACGCCTCGCTAATAGCCCCCCAAGCGGCATTTCTTTCCTGTTATGGTGACGCACCCGTAGCAAATGAATAACCTAACCTACTGACAACATTTCGAAATATGAACGCATTAACTGACTTATAGTTATGAACTGAGTAATTAATAATAATAATAATAATAATTTATTCGACACAAGATTTAGTTTACAATTGGTACAGTAATTAACTAATTACCTACAAGAAGTAAACGCCTGCTCCATTGAATCATAAAAAAACAAATGATATGGTAGACGCCATTTAAGTTTTCAAATTAGATACAAATTATTTAAAATCACATGTAAAAATAAATGCTAATCTAGTGAAGTAACAAACGTGTTGACGTAATTTGCTGAGCACAACGCGATACGTAAATAGAGAGTAGGCGTGTAGATAAAAAGAATTGCAAAATCACAATGGCTACGATAGCGTTACTTATTGCTTGCAAATGAAACGATAGGTGTTTTAGTCAACAATATTCGATAACAAGAAATTCAACAAGCTCCAGCTGTTTACAATGTTAAAAGAATACACGAGGCGGAGAAAACAAACCCGCCGCTTTACAAACAAACGACCATTGAACGAATGTAAACAAAAGTTGTGAAACAATGCGACAGTGATCAGCGGGAGGGAACAATGGGGTAACAAATAACGCGATGGGGAAGTGCGGCAACGTCGCACAACGACAACGGTTGATTGACAAGACAAACGCTGAGGCGGAACCGGTGAGAGCTTTTCATTAGATGGAAAGGAAGAGCAAAAAGTTGACACGAGGAGGCTCCAAGGAGCGGCCGTTTGCCGCTCAGCGCTGCGACGCAGTAAATCCTGACCACGACAATTTAAATTATTCATGAAGAGCGGACTCCGACTGCCGTAACTCAGATATACTATTGCAGCAACCGCTTTAACATCTTTCCATTATGCTTAATGCTTATGCATAGCTTATTGCAGTTGAAAAACAAGTATGCAGTAGGCAACATTTGTATATGTAGCTATCACGCATTTATGTCCACACTCGATTCAAATAATTCTAAGAAGTCAAACGCACGGCACTATCTGTACAAATAAACCACGTCAAATTCTCATAAAGTTGTTAATATGTAAGCACCTATATAAGCTTTTAGCGCGGCCTTATATTAATCATATTTAGCTAACAATACGGTTAGCTGTGTCACTAGCTAACTTTGCAGGTTTTCCGAACTGCTTATCCAGTTAACCGCAAGAACATATTTACCGCTTGCGTCAACCTATGTGTCTCAAACAAGAACGCGTCAATTAAGTTTCATCATTATATTATGACGAGTCTTGATGAGGTGAAAAGGTCGAAATCATCAGACTATTTCGAAGCGGAGCAATGTAGGCGCTGTGTTATGTAGAGTTAGAACATAAATTATGAGGTACTCACGACTAGTTAAAGGAATTCGAGCGCGTGACTTCGATCAATAAAAAGCAATATTCCTTTAGCCCACGAAATAGAATCGAGAGTTAGGTAGACAGGTTATCAAGAAGCTAACGACAGTAAATTATCAACTTTACGTAAACGTTTATATGATGTGGAACATCACGTAAACAAAACTTTTTTTTTATAATCTTAATGACAATAACCAACTTCGTATAAAGTCCCGACACCTGCTACAAATATTTTCCTAATTACGCCAACTGCTGTGCAAATCACACGCCCAAGTAATAAATGCACTACACGAGTGTGGCAGACAAAGCGGTTGTACGTCAATAATCTCAAATAACCTGTTACCGTGTTATCTGAGCGTTTGCCGTTGCCGACTCAAAGCCATCTCGTTGAAAATCACTGAAGCGTTTCGACTCGCCCGACCGTGTAATGAAACACTTCCACTCAAAGAATAACCGTTAATAGGACATTTAGTTGTGACAAAGCTTTCTCTGTAATAGAGCAATTAAACAATTTACGTAGAGTTACATAATCAATCATGTGTGTGTAGAAGATTGATTATATCACCTCAAATTAGACTATCGGACCGCCGCGCCGCAGACCGCAAGTGAATATCACTTTCTAAACGAAGCGCGCGGATAACTATTTGATATCAAGTTAACATTCGCTTTTGAAACATCAACCTAGTTTTAGACACGCGTGTGGTTGATCTTGTCAATTAAATCAATTATACATTTTGTTGCTTCTACGAAATATTAGGTAGTATTTAGTGTATATTTAATGATGTACTGAGAGCGCATGAATTATCGTGACTACGGAATGCAATACCACCTTGAAGGTACGATGTAGTGTAGCTAGATATCACGAGTAGCGCAGCTCGTGCAGTAAATTGCGCAATGTGCTATTGAAAGCGCACGGAGGCGAGCGAGCTGCAATCTACCTCGCATCTCACGACGTGTCCCGATTGTTCGTGACCGGAATTCTTGATTTCCAGCATAGACAATATAAGATACAAAGTAACGCATAGATACTTACTGCTATAAAACTTATATAGATCGAGAACGAAATATTATATTCTTCGGCAATTGGACGACCCTGAATGAATGTACGCTGAAAAGATTTACAACATTTATAAATAAATGGAACAGTGTAGGTAGTTAATTGACTAACGTAACGTAATCAACGAGCATATTTTCGGTAGGAAGGTATTTCCGGTATTATTATATCGCGTGATATATTTAAATCAATCGTTTTATTCCATGGCAGAGATTTTACTAAAATTATTAATTTTACCGAACAAATTGTATTAAAACACACCGTAAAAACGTAATACGGAAAAGCTAAGAATAGCTGATTAAACACTACCAAGGAATTAGAACAAACAGTACAGGTCACTCGACAATAAACAATAGAACGATAAAACACTCACTTCGATAACGAATCGCTGTTTACGGCAACAATGCACACTCGGAAAGTATTCTCGATAACGCGATATGAAAGGTCATGCGGTGCACGACTAATAGCGGTTATAACGTAACGTAATAAATAACTTGTTATTTATCGCGCCAGCACAGCACGACGATGATCTGATTGCCAGCGCGTTAGGCATGCGATTATCTAACAGGTAATGCCAGTAACGTATCAAAAGCAATTAACACAGTTTTCCAACATTATCTCATCGTTAATAAGCGGGTAGGCATGTACCTAATGATGTTGGTAGACCTAGATAGCTTGTATAATGCGCATTTGACTTTAACAGCGATTAAATCTAAATGGCCTCAGTGTTAATTATGTTTAATGCTTGTCAATTTAGATAGGTAAATAAGAGTTTTATGGGTTCATTTTGACCTTCTACAAGCAGGTAATTAAATAGCAATCTACCACGTCTTAAATCCGGCTTTATTCATTGTTGGTGAGTAGAAATAAGATAATAGAACAAACAAAATTATATTAAAATAACCAAAGACGGAAATGTCACATACCTATTTTTTAATAACTTTGATATTAAATGTAATATACCTACATCGGGTATGATTATGTACGTAAATTACTTAATAAACTAATAGCAGAATAAAATCATAGCCGGAGATTTGTTAGTTTAAATCGTCAATAAAAATTATACTTCCATTAACGTCTCTATATCCATAGGAAGAACTTCCCGTAAAGATGACAGAAATTCATCACATATTTTTTTTATTTGGAGGTACCTACCTTCCAAGACATATTTAAAACTTTCATCTCTAGTTAGTTATTGAATGAACACTCCAAAAAAGAATACACCAGTAAAACTATACAAGAAGTGGGTAAATACTTACTCGGCTCAATTAATAATTCACAAATTAATCTTCTTTCAATTTCAGCTTTAATTTTCAACAGCTTCGTCAAATTTATATAAAATCACTTAAATTTTCAACAATTCAGACACAATATACTTCGATGCCTATTAACCACACAATGACCTAAGTCACTATCACAGAATTCTCACAAAAATCCTCATAGATATTCCAATCAGATTGAAATCCTTTTGAAGGTATGTTAGGTTAGCGGTCAAGGGTCGTAGTATTCAGGCATTCACCAGCACACACTCACAAATTCCAGTAGGCTTTGCTATCTATATAATAATATTATGTACAATTCACGACTATGTCAGAATGATTCGTTGCGGACGTTATGTGGCACAGCACAGACGTGCAAAAGCCTCAGTGGCGCACAAAGAACTGAAATGCGCGGGGAAGGGAAGTGGTGTACGGAGGAAAGGGGGCAGCGGGGAGGTGTGGTGCGGCAGTCTAGTGGCGACGACGTAGCACAACGTAGCAACAAGTGAACGGCGGCGCGGGTGTGGGTGCGCGGGGTGAGCAGATGGGGAGCCGGCGGCCGGGGCCCCCCTCGCACAAAGCGAGCACCTGACGCTCATATGCACCCGTCCTGTCTTCCAGTTCCATCCATAGGAACCCTTGTATGTACCCACATTATACGACAGGAAGAGCAGATGTCGCTAATCACGGCACCCGATGAACATTATCAAGCAGTTTAACTAAAGTAAAACGTTAAACATTTCAATAAAAAACGACCTCTTTAAAAATTATTATTTTTATAAAAGTAGGTACCTACTTACGTAAATGGTTATTTTTAATTTAAGA
This sequence comes from Craniophora ligustri, assembly GCA_905163465.1. Classification (NCBI taxonomy): domain Eukaryota; kingdom Metazoa; phylum Arthropoda; class Insecta; order Lepidoptera; family Noctuidae; genus Craniophora; species Craniophora ligustri. The sequence continues at coordinate 4,985,437 of LR990963.1, forward strand.
CTTGAACATACAACACATGGCTTGTATGGAATGAGGCAAATGCAAATTTGAAATTAGAAGAGCTGTTAAAAATAGCTTTGGTTATCATTCCTTTGTACCAATCCAATACAAATACAACATTTAAAACGATAAAATTGACTGTGATAAATATAAATTACAGTAGCTTTCGCCCGCGTAGTAGGTTGATCAACTACCTACTATGTATATGTAGCTTTATCACAATTCAATAGTTTGCGTGAGTATAGTAACCATTCAACCAAAATCCGCAACAGTCCCGGGTTCGCACGGGTAGCAGAAGCAAATTATGTACGCCAAACCTTTCATAAGTTAATATTTATTTCACAACTTATACATCGATTCTTTCATCCTAAAGCATTCCACCCAAAGGAAAAAACGATACGGTGATTTTTGAGTCTATCGCGTTCAGGCAGAGACCAACGCCGCGGGGGGTGCTTTCTATTATAGTATGGTAGTGACTTGTGACATATAAATATAACTTGTAGTTTTTATGAATTACCTACGATGGTAAAATTAAGTAAATATTTCATCAAACAATTTATTTAGAAGATGATCTTAAACGAAACAATGATTTGTATATGTTCATCCGAAATTAATGACAATAATACGGAATTGAAATTCATTCCAAGAAAACATATTTCTTCATAAATTTGACAAAACAATGGAGAATTACGTAAGCGTATTGAAATGAACAGAATATTTACTTATCATGTGTAAATATTCAACATACACAAATGATTGTCAGAGTAAATACCATTCGAAATATAAACAACAGAGACTTATCAATATAATAATTGCTTCCAATATTAATAAAATTAGGTTAAAGTCTAGCTGTTATTTGCTAATCAAAGACAGATACACATTCAACCACTGTAATAAACTTCATTGATAGATTTAAAACATGTGGCATAAATTTAAACTGAGTTAATCAATCAATCGAGCGATATGTTATAGGTACAAGCATTGTTTTAATAGGTATAAACAAATAGCGATCGTTGACCAACATACCGAAAACATTTTACAACGCGCTAACGATTTGGCACACTCCCAACTATTCCGTGACAAGCTATACATTCTACGTTAGCTTTATAAATAACACAAAGAGTTCAGCTCGCAGGTCACATAAATAAAATTGATGAAACTAAGGGAATTTGCATTAAAAAATAAACCCAGAACCAATTCTATTTCTGGTATTTGCAGGCTGGAAACACACTACTAATTAGATGCGATAACAACAACCAATAATGTTCAGATTCTAAGAAGTCGGGCTTATTTTTTATTGACTCAACGAATGACTGCTTTAGAACTCAGTCAAAAAACCTAATTAGTTTTTTATTATGTAGATCATGCATTAAGTATTTGTATAGCGTCGTTATTAGTACCTAGTTGTTTTTATTGGCTTGTCTCGTCATGCGGGCAGGCGGATACGTAGGTAAATTGGCAGGCAAAACCCGTTCGTGAAGTTTTTGTAAAAACAAGCAAAGAGGTCACATACCTTGTTTTGGCCTTGTGCTAATCGAGTTAGCGGTTACATGCGAATAACTAATGTTCTGTAATTTGCACACACAATGCGATGAAAAACCGCTGTATTTGAAGTGGAACGCGTTCATGTTTCATGTTAAGTGAATCATATCCACCTACTTGAGAGTGTAATGTCTCGCGTTCCAAATAACAATGATAAGTGGTTAATGTCATTCTGATAACAGAGTGCGTATCTATATAGAATCACGTACAAGATATGCATAAAGACACACAACATCACGACTTGAGATAATCTCCTAAAAATAGGTGTTTTATCACACAATAGTTTGCGTACACAGATAACTTATATAGTGAGGGGCGGGAATGTGTAGATAACGTATTACAAACACGGCAGTCGATAGCCTGGTTGTAGCGCTGATAAGGGGCCCGTTACCAGCCGTCTGTTTGTACAAAGACCTGTATAAATAACTCTGAGAGCGTTTGTGAACTTCTCAGAATTTCAATAGGCGTACGCTTCGTTTCATTTCATTTACGCTTGAGAAACTCAAACATGTTATAAAAATGTTTTCCACGTTGTATTTATACGATTTATGATCTACACTTATTTTGGTAGTTGTTTCACGAATAACATTGCACATTAAATCGTTCTGTGTAGGTAGCATACCTAGAAATACACCTAAGTATTGAATAGTTGAAAAATATATTGTGATAATATACAGAGTTACGCAAGTAAAGTAAACAACTACCACTGAAGCAGTTATGTGTGATAAAGATACCGTTATTTTACTATCTCACAAATTCATAGCTGTCTGTTATGGGGTTAAGAACATACACCTTTAGATAGAATATTTTCTACGTTGGCTAACATAGCTATGTTAGAATGTTTGCGTTCCTTTCGTTTTCCGGGAACCATGAGTCAGGTCACGCGGAGCAGAATATACGCCCGACTTTAGAGCTCGCGTTAGTAATATTTTATTATTTAGTAGAACTGGACAAACTCACAATGTCGGTGTAAATGTCGGAGGTCCGAGACTCGTATGATAATAACAATGAGTTACTCAGCCCTTATCGATAGTTGTACAGCTGCCGACAAGTCGACAGTCGCGACTATTACGATTAAATTAATTCGACGATTGCCTGATGCAATAATAGAATGTGACTCATGCCTGTATTTTATGAACGATTCACGACGACGTACCTACCTACTTGGTATTCTTGGACGACGTACGAATATAAATTATGGTTTGAGAAAACAATATGTCAGAACAGTTGATTGAGTATTCAAAGTTTAATGTAAACGTAAAGAGTGGATCCAGCAATAAATTAAGATGTTAGTATTTTGGAAACTAGCCACACAAGATCTGTCGCAGACGTCTGATGTTTTATCCATAATATGTCGCTTGCGAACATAATCATAGTGAATGATTTATCTTCGTATTAAATCAGTGTTAACGTAAATCGTAAGTATTTCGTCATCATTGCCGAGATTGCCGGACCGGTCTCCGATCGGATGTCAAAAACCGCACGACGCAATAAATTGTTGTCTCATGGAGAGTAAACATCGGCGTTCGGCCGCATTCATGCATAATTGATGAGGGTTCGAAACGAGCGCGTGGATTCCTGGCGGTCACGACTCGGTCGGCCTGCGCGCCTTCGGCAGCCATTTTGTGAAGCCTGCTTGCCCGCCCCGGGTGCACCGCATCGTGAATATTAATACGACCTTATGATGAACACTCCGCATCGCTCGGATAATAGCCCCAATTTAAAAAGAACTCCATTTTTTCTAGTCCGTTTCGCTTCCGCTGCGCTCCATCGATCGCACGTAACGATCATGGCACGATAAATATTGCAAACAGGCTTTAGTGCGGCACGCAACGTGCAATTAATAAAGAATGATCATTATTAGTTTCTATTGTTACCGGCCGGCTATATAGAGCATGCGCCGTTGTAATACATAATTTTAATGGCACAATACAACGCGTCCAACTCTCACGCACGGCCATTGTAGCGTGTAATCGTAATCAAAAGTATTTTCTCTCGGAACGAAAGACTCGTCATTAATAGAGACGTTTCACAACAATTAGCGGGTAACCAGTGGAACTAAAGAATACAACTCGGTAACTTTTGAATGATTGCGATACCCTTTGTGCTCCGATCTCTTACGCAACTGATGGACGTGAGATGATGAGTTATTTCATTCCAAGTATTAATAGTAATAACATTCAATTGTTCTATGTTCGTAAACACTATCTATGGAGGTGTTTCCTTTCGCCGAGCTCTTGAATTTGCATTTGCGGTCGAAGCCTACCCTACGGCGCGCACTCATTACTGATGAAAGTCTACCGCGCCGCGTCGACTCGTAATAATGTGAAATGAAATACCGCGCCCGTCCGTCTGTTCGGCAACCGCAAGTGTGGGCTAACGCACGCTAACGTGAGCTTAAGCGAATGCGTAACCGTGAACTACGAGTTATTACATCGCGTTTGTACTGGAAATACAAAGTCCGACTGTGAATAGAAATTTGCTCATATTTTATATTTTGACGGGCGTCAGCATACAATGAGAATTCTATACATTTTTATTACGACATTCAAGAATCAAAGGAAATGTGATGTTGTAAGGAAATATGATCTATATTATACCTCACATATTGATCATGTTTCTTTACCTCGTATGATGAATGCCATACGTAAGCGAAACATACACATTTATTTATTGTTGTGGTGGTGTTTTGAGCAAGTATTGAGAACAACATTCAATCAACATGCTTTCCTGTCATCTAGAAATAGAAACAGCGCGGTGGAATTGTAAGCGCTATGCATTATGTTTTATGTCCATTTTCCCGTAAACAAGGAAAATTATCATGTATTCAGTTAATGAGCACTTACGGTAGTGTCATCAATTCCTCATGTTATAGAAGTTATTCTCGTGGAAACGGATATACAGATTTGTATTAAGTATATAGGTACTTATTATTTGTATAACGTTAGGCAGGAGTCCAGGCGTAGTCAGTCGTATAACAAAAGCAATGACGTGTGACATTTTTAAATTTCGCCACTTAATCGACACAATATGTCGCGGTGCGTTTATCTATCTGATGTGTAAAAATCGTTAAACTTACAACGTTTCTTTTATCATGTATGCCTGCGTGTGTCGAAGGTAAGCAGTAGTTGTGGGTTACACGTAGACAGCTGCGGGCTACAGCCGCACTTCCTGTAAGTCCCAACGACCCATTGTTACCACTCACCACCACGTTACATACTTTTATGACGCATTATCTAAAAATAGCAACGTTAACGCTGCTTACGATCGTATTATATTATAACATTGTACACTTTATCTGCGTGACAAATTCTTATCTCTCGACAAAATGTTACATTCTCGAGTCACATTTAATTGTAAACATCTTGATATCTCCATTTTCAGATAACACAAAAGAATAAACCAAACAGACGCCACGGCAATTGAATACACAAAATGTTAAGAATTTTAATATGTAATTTCTTTCGTAATGTATGAATCAAAGACGTTGTTGGTAGTTATTTTTCTCGGTATGCGTGCATCGTGCAAACCGGTAATAGGGTGGGTGGATTTTTACTTTTTTTTGCTCGTACGAGTACTGGAATTGTCCAAACAATTTGTAGCGAAGCGCTGGGAACCCGGCGTGAGATCAGAAAGTCGTGATCGACCACGCCACGACGCCGACGCCCCTGTGCCTCAATTCACTAATCAAACCCCACAATGACTCCATTGTTCCCGAGATGCTTTATACTTTTCGCTACACATAACAATCGCTTCCTTGTACTCAATACGGTAATACAAGAAATATCAAAACATATAGTTTGCTATTATAATAATGGCTGTGGAAAATACCATTGATCAAATAATCTGATGCTTTGTTTGTGTTAACGCATGAATGAAAAGTCAATAACGATAGAGTAACTTATTACTATCACAAAGAGGCAATATTTTGTATCTACATTACATAATGGTGTGTCTATTCTTGTATAAATCGCGTCATTAAATAGCAATTACGGTGGAGACATACAACGTAGTTTAATTTCCTTTAAAGAAGAGGATGGAACTATGTATAGTATAAATACCACACAAAAATGTGAATAGCATAGGTCGATTGATGTAGGTCATATATCACGGGCGTCGGTGGCGTATTACCCGAACCTCCTCACTAGGGCGCATAAAGGCCCCGTTATTCAGAGCAAAGCATTAAACCCTCTACTATTAACGGGTAACTGGTGCAAGTTATCACGGTTTTCTTAGGGAAGCTCGTTCGGTGAGCTGGAACGGAGCCAGGAAATGTTTCAACGAGTTACATTGACCGTTACCCATCGGCTACCTGGCGAATATGCACTTACTCAACCCACTAAGCGTTTCAGAGAAAATCTATAGCCATGTAAGTTTAGGTAGTTTTAAAGGATATTTCACCTACGAGTCATAGTAATTTTCTACTTAAATTGAAATATATCTAAAGGAACGGAAAATTATGGAGATACGTATCTATCAGTAATTTGGTCTCCCACATTGCATTCCCTACATCCTTAGATAATAATTGATTGTGTTAGTAACACCAGATACTACCTAAGTACTTTGTTTATCATTAATTTATTTATGTAAGTATAACAAGTCCAAAAGAAACTGGCAAACTTATAAAAATAACTCATTTATTTCTACAGGTTACATTAAGAAGTGGTTACGTAAAACAGCGCTTGTGTTGATAAAGAAACTTGTTTCACAATTACAAGTACCCATAACGTCGTCATTTCTATTTCTGGTAAAATGTGAAGCAACATACAAAATGCCATTATACACGGCTCAATGGGCACGTCCTTCAAAAATATCAAAACGCAATGAGTACATATTTGAAAAGAAAAATATAAAAAGAAAATGTTTTACATTAAAGACCGAGGGCGTTTAATTTTCAAATTTCATTTCGTTGAAAGATTATTATTGAACTGTGAGGGGCGACGAGAGGAAAATGTCACAATTGAGGCGCTGAAGGGACTAAAGTGGTGGGGGATAGAGGGGGATGCCAACCCACAAACCGCTCGCAGCTTGTTTACGTCCTCACCCATGAATCGAAGCAAATCCAGGGGCGAAATTTTGATTAGTTATTCTTTTATTTATGATGACAAGAGGCCATTTGTCGTACAAGAAGACTCGCCTTGAGGTTTGTGATCTCTGTACTTTGAAACTTGATCGCGAGTGGTGTGTTTTTCCACTTATCTAATGGTTACGACTATAGAAATATATTGTGCCATTAATTCATCGTTACAATATAAATAATGTTCCGTTAATATTAAGTACGTCAACTATGTGTATAATATGTTCATTCTGCATTTATACTTGATAGTTTTGATTAAGTACATTCAGAATTCTATATTTTGTATACTAATAATTATATTATACCTACACAAAGAACTGACTTCAGTGACCTAAATAGAAGTTTAGCTTGTTTTGTCCACCTTACCCATTCTCAAACGACAACCATTAGTATACATAATGCGAACATTAATTAACAGACTTCGTATTATTTCCCTAAAATAATAATCCAGAACGAAGAACTGCTTAGTTCAACAAAGCATTGTGTATTTGCTCAGTGTTATTGCCCTTTTAATAACGGCAGGCATCCGGTCCCGGTTGCTAAGCAACGGACATTAATGCTTATTTCACAAAACATCCCTATTTTTTCTCACATTGTACCCCTCAAGCAGCTGATTCCATTCATATTATACATTTTTTTTTATCTTTGTACCTTCTAAAATTGTGACACGTAGCTTTCTTTCCAAAAAAATACCCATAAAAAGGTTAGCTATAAACTTATCAAAGAAATCATACTAAAATACGAAATTAAAATTGTACAATTAAGTGGTAATAAAATAAGTTTAATTACTGCACACCGTAATCTGTGTTTATCACAGTTATAAACTGAAAAGTAGCGCTATATAGTATATTTATATAACGAGGCGAGTTCGCTCGTTCGTTTACTCTACTAATCTCCTGGATTAGTAATTGTTTTGAACTAAGTCCTTTTGCACAGAATGATCACGTTTTCCATGAAACAATGAACAATTCTGAAGAATTCGAATGAGAATTTCAACGAGTCATAAAAAAAATAAACAAAGATCTATTTGTTATGACTCCAACTCGTTTCTAAAAGCATTCTAAAAATATCTTCAATGGGCAGACATAATATCTTAACGGATTTACCGTAAAGATAGAACATTCTGACATTGTCCGTATCGCTTTACACATCAAGTAAAATAAACAGCGGGAATGTTAGTGTCTGTTGTGAATCAAATTTCAATTAAAACTGCGCAGTAGAGATATAGCTGTCCTAAATATAATATGGTATAGAAAAGCCCCGTCAACCCTTCACGTGGGTGCTCCAGGGAACACAAAGACCCTCTTCCCCACCCTCCCGTTATACATGTATAAAAGAAAACATTGATGTAAGATATGAGATAGACATTTTCGAGGGTGAACTCAAATTATTATTCTTATAAGTGGGCGATTTGCCTCACTCCCCGCAATTTCTTTTGTTAGATTGAGACGAAATTAAACACAGTTCTATTTACACATACAATTGTTGCAATATAGGAAACAAATTTATTAACATTAGCTCCTAACTTTGCTAATTTACTATGTATACCATATTGAGCAAACATCAACACACTTATGTTCGCATAAATATCCGAAATGCGTTCACGTTTTCGTGTCAACATCACGTTTGGACATTCCATTATCTAGTCACGACGACCTACATCCATATTGGATTTCTATTTTACGAATAGACAATTCAACCCACGTCATAGTCTTGAATTTTACGGATTTTTTTTTCTTCGAACAGACTTTTGTGACTTCGAATTATTTCAAGTTTCTGTTTGTTATTTAATCATGTTAATGTCAATGTCGGTATGCTAGTGTGATATCATTCAGCGGACTCATTTGAAACACATACTTAATTGGATACATAAATAACATACGTTATGATATTTAATCTCTAGAGCATGTGTTGGACTCACAATGACTCATTCGCCAGTACTAACGACGGCTATAATCGACTCGAGAATTAAATTACATGAGAACCGGTTGCATCGAGTAAATTGCTAGATTTAAATTCGATTTATGCAATTTAAATGCCAGTGCGGTTGAAACGCAAGGCCAGCGTTATCAGGCCGAAAATCGACACGTTTTATGTAGGCCAGACTCGGCGGCGATAAGTGAGTAGCATAATAGCATTCCTTTAACCGTACAGTAGCCAATTACGAGCTCGATAGTTCTGTTTTCACGTTCCGATGGCTTCGTTGTTTGCGCTTTTATTCGTCAAATTTATTCAAATGACTTCGTGCGACCAGCGAATTGAGGCCTTTGTTAGTTCAATAGGTCTTCTCGCATTAGCTGGCGAAGGAGGCTTTTTGATACGGACACAGACCCTGTTAATTTAGCCGTTGTTTTTCTAAGTGCGGAGTTGTGACGCGTGACGTCCGTTCTCCATAATCATCCACAAACAATTTGTTGTGCAACTGACGCGACATGCCGGATGAGTTTGTTATTCCGTCGTCGATGCCTCGGCCTTTACTTTCTCGAACTCCATATAAATAATGTTCACTTAGGATGTTTAATTAAAAATGATTTATACTTATTAGGTACTTATATAACTACATTAACGGCTCTGTTACGTGCGCACCTAATTTGCTGTTTAAAAACCAGATGAGTTTTTTGAGAAATCGCAATTGTACAAGTTGAAGTGTGTCTTTATTAAACGTGTCATTTTGTTTAAATATTATTTTATAATTGTGTAGTTTTTATTTATGCTAACCGTAATCTACTGATATCTTAAGAGATTATATAACGTTTATTATGTCATCATAAGATTTAATAAGCTAAAATGAAAACAGTACATCAAATGCTTCACAACAACATCGTTTTAGCTCTAACATTCCAAAATAAAGGTTATATTTTTTTAAATCAAGATAACGCAATTACGTAGGAACTTTATTTTAAAATTCGAATTAAATAGTTATAAAAAAGTTTTGTAACTAAAAAGACTGGCCTTCCATTATTTGTCACAGCGTAAATCATAAAACTGAGTAGTTTGGTTATTACAAGACATTTTCGTAAACAATATAATTAGATAGCGTTCATCTAGTTCTTACCCGAAATAATCTGTTTGTTGGCAATAGTAATAACATTAGACTAAGTAACTTATTTAGAGAGCTATATTACCGTGGTATGCTTTAAATCTGCTTGAGTCTAAACAAAAAGAGTAGCTGTTGTAAGATATAAACCGAACACATTGCACATTTATATTTCATCGAGCGCAAAAACTGGCGTGAAATACAAATAACAAAAAAGAATCGTGTTCCTAATTTAAACACGACAAAAATAGCGTGGCTCGAAGGCTTGTTAAGTAATCAACCTTGAGGCAATGCAAATTGATCGGTACGAGAGTTCAATACGACCGTTTACCAATAGGTGCGTTGTATGGCTAACAACAATGTATGAAGGATGACTCGCTGCGACCTCGTGGCATTTGGTCGCTGTTGAATTTCTATTGACAATCGACGACATGTAAATTTATACGTATGTAAGCAGTTGGTTCGTAACACTTTCTACGACGAATCGGCTACGTAATCAGACACTGCTGATTAATTGTATTATTTTACCTACACCTAATACCGGGTGATTTTGTTAAGAATTTAAGATATCGTTTCCAAATTACTGAGAAAATCTACATATTCATGTAATACTTTGACAAAAACAAGATAATAAATGACATTTTATCTCTATGACCAATAACATGATGAAATTGTTATGTCAATATGAGTATTTACCATGAACAAGTAACAAACACATAAAGTAGGAAGGTGCCTAGTAATAATGAATCATGTATCTAATGATATTCATAAAAATTAAACAGATTATCATGCAGTGTAACTACGTCAATTCAAATCGTTAACTCAGCGAATAAATGTATGTTAACAAGGATAATGTAAACGTTAGGTAAAACAGTAATTCGAGGTGAGTTCTTGTGTCAATAAATGAGTTTCCTTCCTGGTACTGGCTGTAGGCAAACAGAGTATAATAATAAATGATTTAATAACAATGTTGTAATCGATTGTTTTCCAACTAAAAGTAATTGACACACGTTAACATTGAAACTTATCTGAATATTGTTTATTAATAGGTACAATTATAACAGATGACAGTGTAGTACATATAGATATTACATATAAAATATCTCTCACTGAAGGTTATTTCAAAAAGGAAGGTACGTTACTTAAGGAAAACATAGTTTATAATGAGTTAGGTTAGGTTAAGGTAATACCTATTGACACAGTGACTTAGACGCAAACTGAAGCGTCTCAGTTCTACATTTTTTTCTAAAGTATTTGACACAGTGTCCTGCTTAACCGATAAGATACCGATGCATATCGGTGAAAACAGTCCTCTCGGAGCTTATGTAGTACCCACCTTCCTAAATTCCTACCTATCTAAGATCTTGACTATATCTACTAAATTATACTATGCAGTATACTATCAAAAAGCTTTTTATCTCATCCCCGAAGGGTTAGGCAGAGGTGTACTTACGTACACCTACGTTTCCCCGACATGTGCAAGGTCCCATGTAATACGAGCGAGCCTATTGCCATAAACCGGAGACGAATTCAAACTCATGCTACTGAAAATTTCAAGCCAACCACAGTTCTTACTAGTAACAATACTTACTTCGTAAGTGTTCTAGTTGTCGCACTTACGATGACTAGAGCAACGACTAGAATAGGGACATTTAAATGTTACCCAGTTACGTTATAGATACAAACAGTATCACGAATTGTCTTCGGAGTATTGAGGTCTCACGCGTGCCCGGCTCTGTTCGTTTCATAAATTTCTTTTATTCTGCTCCATTTGAATGTCACTACTTTAATATACCTAATGGCAATATACGGAATAGTTTCCTTGATATATAATTTATGTTTATAAAATATACATATTACATATTATATGAGAAGCGAAAGGTCACTAATTGACTAGACATGAATTGACGTAGGACACGTATTGATATACTATGTATACATCTGTGTAGGTAGGAGACATCTTAACTGATGCCTGCCTGCCTACCTACAATAACAGATCTTAGAAATTTCAAATTTAAGAGGATAAGCGAGGGGGCGAAACGCAGCGATTTAGAAAATATTTATACCTATAACAAAATTATTGAATATGATATGAAGTAAATATAAGTGAATAGTATAATTTACAAGTCAAACTTATCCAAGCAGGAATACTAATTACAAGTTATACAAGAGTATATATAGCTCATATAGATAATAATCCACGTGCAATACCATAATAAAAACGAAATACATATAATAAATAACAAGGTATTTTATATATTCTAATTGAGCACAATACACGTGAAGTATTTTGAGGAAGGCCCATTATTACGCTGACATCGTTAATCAAATTAAAAATAACACAACAAAGTAGTGATACGTCATTCGGTTCGTAAGTCAGTTGTATTATTTATATAACAATTATACTGTACAAACAAAATCCATGTAGGTAAACAATAATATATGTATATTCAATAATAATAAAGAGTAGGATAAATAACCGGTAATATTATTAATATTTTCAAACATTAAGAGGACAAATCAAAAACAGGAAAAGAAATCGAGGTGAAGCAGTCTTGGGAAACAACTGCTAATATTAATAATAAAATTTAAATTACAATCGCAGGGAAAAACTTGATTTAGCACTACGATCGTGTTGAGGTTTCATTAGATTATTCTGTAAAAATGGCCTCGTGTTGTGTTATGTCTGTGAACAATGTCAAACAAATGAAATGCCTTTCTTGTGCCAATGACATTGAATTAATAAAATGTACAATGCCATTTACAATTTTACATGTTTAATAAAGCATACAAAAACATTCTACAAAGATATTATTAATATAGTACAGCGAAATTTGTCCCTGACGCACGAATGATCTAATAATTGCCGTTCGAATAGAAAATTAATGACGTATTTAAATTAAAAGGTACATTAGAACCTCACTTTTCCTTAGCGCCCGTAATAGATATTGAGGCATTAGTAGCTAATTCACTACGGTAATTACGGTTCATTTTCGTTTGGGAGTCTTAAGAGACTGGGCTCAACAGCTTAAAACGGCAATTAACGCGCTTCCTGTTAACTGGGACAAAGATTAGCGACTAACACATTGCGATATCGTTTAGAATTCGGAATAATCGTAGAAATGTGGGAAAATCCATCGCTCAATTCATGTTACTCAGTCATCACAGGAAGCCATTCGTGTTTAGATTGCAAAACAACACCATATATACTAAAATATATCATTTCAAAGTGTGTAATTGCATGCTAATGAATCAAAAAGCCAGAAGTCATTGCCTTAACGACCGTGGGCGTCCATAACTCAGGCCTAATTAAATGTCGAGGTTCTTGACTCGATAGCTATAAACCATAAGCGGGAGAGCCACTTGAGTCGAGTTTCATGTACAAAATAACTTGTATTGACAGACCACGAATGGTGTTCCTCGGACGGCCCACGCCCAGCGCTGCGTTACTATTACTCATATTGTTATGTCGACATAATATCGTGATGGTCGGCATCAGTCGTTCATCTGCGTGTATCGCCGACGCCTATCTACATCTAGACCTAGCCCGTCAAAAGGCCATTGGCCCGCTTTACACGGGCGTGGGTCGCGTATTATGTGCATGCAACATCACAGAGTATACAGTTACGCGATATTAACATTTCCTATACACCTATATTGTTTGCCTATCGCGTGTTTTAATTATCTAATTACGCAAGTGCAACGTCTCGTCACGAATATCTATTTGCGCCGCCGACCGCGAACGCTCACTTGCCAAAAGCTATTAATTACGACTGAAGAATAGAATATCTCGCCGGCTAATCCCCCGGAGACGGTTACGGTTACCGACAACGTTGATTAATGTCCGCAGCGTTCGTTTAACTCTTCTTTGTATACGATAATCAGTTGTGTAAAGTAAACGCGAATAACCTTCTTTCGGGTTGCTCAGACGTAAATAGGCTCGCATCCGCTGTACAAATAAATTATACGCATCGATCCGGCATGGCACGGACGCGCTCCGCCTGAATCCTTGAAGAATATCCGCATGTTAGACCAGTTTGTGTGGATATAGTTATAAAGGAAAGTGACCGTTTAGATTGTTAAGCTAATTGGTATTGGTGCCAAATGCTGCGTTGTTTTCACTCGCATGGCAACAAGAAGTTAGGAGGGCGTTCTAAGCGAGAACAATAGATAATGTAGATGGGGCTCTCGTTGTGTAGTTACGTCGGCTCGCGCTGACATTGTGGCAAGCGATAGCGGGCGTGCGAAGAATGCCAATGGAAACAACTTTACTGTTGGTTTCCTCGAAGCCGACACGCGTGACGAACTGAGAACCGGTTACACGACACCGCGCAGAAACAATGCATTAGCAATGCTTTTCATTAATTTTAGACCCGCCGCCATTTTATTTATAAAAATTTGCAGAAAATACCGAGAATTGCGACATTATACGTGTAAGCGTGGGCGAGAATATTGACGAGTGGAACGAAAGTTTACACGTACGTTAGAACGAATCTTATTAATAGCAATGAAACTAGTTCACAGCGTGTCGTAATAACTTCACACTTGGTGTAAGTACACTTTCAAAATGTGCATCCTGCGGCTTATTTCACTGACGAACGGGTTCGAGCCAAGCTGAGAAAGCAATCAGCTCACTAAACACAAACTGTGAAAACTACGTGAACACACGTGACCTACATACTCGTAAGTAACGTGTGAAATACTGTAAGAAAATCTATTCGGCACTCGACTAATATTTAAATCTGCTGCAACGTATCGTAGGATCGTAGCTTTAAAATAGGTCACCCGGGAGGCAAATAAAACGAGAGTTATTGAGCAAATGCGGTGGCGAACACGTTACATCCGCGTATATTTCATTGGCTGTTAATTCAAACAGCAAATTTCAAGCAAAATATTTATTGCCGCAAATATATTCATACCGAGCTGTTTAATCATACAAATCATTTACATATTTTATGAGCGTTCCAAATTATAACCTGACCGATCCGTAATCTCTCATTTTATCATAAATTAGCCATGTGCAGTATAAAAACAAGTAGCATGACCTCCCACCAAAGACAACCTAAAGAGTATTTGAAGGTGAGCAAGCGAAGATAATCGAAAATATGAAAAATCTTTGTTGTTGCAGAATACCGTCTAGACGGCAGTATTACAAATAGAAAAATTAACTAAACTATAGCAAAATTTGTGAGTTTCACTTAATAATTTGTAGAAGGATGAATAAAATGTCTCAATATTTGTGTATGCTAATGAAAACAATAGGTAGTTGCCAGAGTGCTAAGGAGGTATGTCAGAGACAATTGTGCAAACAGTGTTGCGCAATGTATCATCGTATTGTCGATAGTCGTCAGGAGATTCAAGCAAGGTTAATAGATTACAGACGATGTAAATTCAACATGCCCCGCGTGACTATAAATACCTCTCAATGCAAATAGCGAACGGATTTACCTGTTTGTATCTTGATAAACGATGTATCTACATATTTATTATATACAATGGAAAATATGTTTTGCTGAGAATAAACGGCCGCGGATAACCCGTAAGGCAATTATTATAATCGTCATTTTATGTTTAAAGATATCGGTGAAATATACAGTTGAGTTAGTATAGTTTGTCATTTAGTAGATTACAGATGACAATATCAAGTGGATTTCATTAATTATTCATTACATAAAAGTTTGCTGGTCACGTTCTTCGGGAATCTGATATAAATTATACACACATAAAAGCCAAATGATCGGGAATAAAATGAGATGTCGTATAGTGAAAAGTTTATTAGAGACGCGCGAGCCGCCGTCTACGCACACCAGTTGGCGTGGGTTCAATTCCTGTTTGAAGTATTTTAGGAGCCACGCACGTCGTTCACGGTGCGCCGCCCGCCTGTTTACAAATACTAGCGCAGACTCGATTCAATTCCACCAGATTTTGTAAACATTGTGCCAAAAGAGATTGGCTAGCGCGTTTGTTTGGTATACCTACTCCGCAGTAATATTTCGATTTTACTTTCTCGATTTGTAAAGTCGTTTGCATTGAGCAAGCATTCTTAGCTATAACAAATTAATTACGTTGATAATATAACGACGAATGTCAAGTTTAACATGAGCAAATCATTTGTTTCTTAAATTTTCGATTACATTACGTGTATAGGTACCGCTTACATTTGTTTTACCCATTTCGTTGACTAATCTAATGTACTTATAACGAATAAGTTGAAATTTGGTTTCTAAGTCCTTACCCCTAGCGCCGATCATACCCCAATGCACTATACATGCATTTTAAATACATAACTATATTACTCAGTACTTTGACAAAACATCAATCATGACGTTATGTTTCGGTGTTCTTACTTACTGTTATGATGTAAAGCCAAGTCTTAGCATAAATAAATACCCCTTTTAAAAGTCGAGCGAAGTATAAATAATTGATGAATGAGTCGACGGTCCGGTTCGCTGTCGCGGAAGAAGAAATCGAGCGAAACGACTGCACCGGTATCGATAAACCGACCGGTTACAAGCACATCCCTATATTCGTGGGAGAGAAATAGGTACAAAATAAAACAAGATTTAAAGGAGGGTGATTCAGTCACAAGACTGATATATTTATGTAGAATAAAGAAAGGAATAAATTATACAGTTTTCGACAATGAAACAGCAAAAACATGGAAGATTCCTTGTCTTGCCCTTCTACCTGCGCCAATACCCTTTACGGAGATCAAAAAGCTCTTAACAGGTTCTCGGAATGAAATTCCAAGGTAGTCGGTTTCATTCCGTCGCCTGAATTTAAGGTATTAGTCAACAAATTTCTATCAAGTATTTTCGATTCGATGAAACAATTAAGCGGATAAAAATACCTTTCTTGTTTAGATCCCGAATATCTACATCAACAATAAATCTAACATCGTAATTTTTTGCAGAGGATTTTTTGATTTCATTGGTAATGTTTAAATTCGTATCAGGTACCTGTCGAATTCATAGCTAAGAAAAAAAAGAATACTCGAAACGGGCAAAAAAGAGACTGAGACCACAATACAAGTTTTACTAGTTCCTTTATGGCTTCGGCAAACACGTTTCTCGGGGAACGCACGATTTGGTCCGTCGGTCGCGCGACTTGACTGGCAATAATTGAGAGTAACCACCGCCCACGCCGACAACTCAAAATATAATGTATACAACTACTGTAGAGCTTGAAATCGTTTGGACCAGTTTAGCATATTATGCATCTAAATATAGAAGTGAAACAAAAAGTCTCGAATCTCGTAAATATTTCGACATTTTTGCCTCAAGCGAGTTGTTATTTTGTGTTTATTGAGTCGGCTCTTGATTGCTCCACTAAACGATTACTGGAGCATTGAACTTGATAGTTTATATATTTTATATCTCTTTCTATAAGCATTATTTACGGGCAATGATATTCATTTAATGTTAAATTTTTATCATTGCTATTTATTTTATACAAAACAATAGAAAATCTTATTGTCAAACTGTATCAGACAACCAATCAATCACATTACAGATTTAAACTGACAAAACTTTAATAATAATTATATGTAGGAGGTACTAACTTATAATAATATAGTTTTTTATTACTTTAGTCAAAAATAACAAAAGACGGTGATGTTCCAAATAATATTCGTTGGAAGACAAATAATGTCACCTAAGAATAGATTTTATATTAGTGTGTCACTTCAAATAATAACAGACAGCTGTTTGTCTGTCAGTAACAACCTTGGGACCTGTCTACATCTACCGGGTGATCAACCCTCTGCAAGAACCACGGGGCGTAACATGTGTTCGATCAACGCGGAGTATATTTATAGCAGTCATTTCACATTAATAGTTGCTATATTTTTACCAACGTGTTCAGCGGCAACGTAATTTCTTACGCAAGACATGAAAATGTAATTAGAAGAAATCATAAAAACAAAAATTTGCTCAAGTTATGCTGAATACTTTTTAAGTTTTGAGAAGGAACAACGGAAGCCTTAAAAGCTTAACTAATTATTTTTAATTTCAGCAACAAGTGAATATCGAAATCATTGGTAAGAAGCAGGTCAAAAACAGATGAAACCGATTCGTTCTACAAAAAGGGGTCAGTGACTGCACAGCGGGGTGTTAAGGGACGGGGGCGGAGGGCCTATAATAATACATTTGAAAAAAGAACCCCAAACATCTGCCACACATGTGCGTTCCGTTTCATACTGGAATAATGCGAGTGGTGCGCGCAACCACTGCGCACCGATACGGTCGAGCCTTTTTGTGCAGTAGCTTTTTGTAGTCTTCACGCTTTGTGCTCGCGAGCTTTCAAACGGACAATGGTTTTTTTATTAGAAAGGAAATCAATATGTTCGTGACTTTTGTGATGAGAATTTAAACGAACTTACGTTCTGCCTTCAAAACAACTGAATTATCGTGGCGACATTGTGCAGTAATTTAAGCCAATTAATTAGATCTCTGGAAATTACCCTGATAGATGACGGGATAAAAAACAAAGAAGAATAAAATTACCAATCAATTTTTTTTAACGTAAACGCGAATCTTCTAATGTTTTGTTTGACGGTGGACGTATGATAACAGATTTTCAGAACAATGATATTCGGCTTAATTAAACTGAGGTTCGAGGCTAATAAATTCTATTACACTATGGCATTGCGTACTATACGGCTGTTTGAACTGGATTATCAAATTATAAGTCCGTGTGATCCATCATAATGAATTTGTGAAATTATTGGTAATTTCCGAATGGAGACGGCATTGAGGGTATTTAAAGTGCCTGCACCAGAATCGGCCGACGAAATGAGATTAACTATTTAAATTGTATTTGTAAGCTAGTTATTTCAATTCGATTAAGTAATCACTACAGAGCAAAAATGATTTAATATATAAAAAACAATATCAAAAACATTAAAAATTACAACCCTATTGTTTCAATGAAGCGTAGGTAATTATTTCATCCACTACGCTTGGTTTCCGTACTGTTCCATATTTATACTGTGCTAATGATAACGTAATTAGCAAGTTGGCGCTAAATGCCTCGCTGGCGGATCAATGCGATTTCTCAGAAAATCGGTACATGTTGGATTGATGCCAAAGTCGTGGTGAGGAGAATGAGAAAAGTGGCATTTAAATCTACACAGATTGAGTTACAACAATTACGACGATGTTGAAACATAGTAGATACTTACTCAATTAAATCATGTATATACCAAATAAATTAATCTATTTCATTCAATTATTGAATCAAGTCTAATCCAGATTGTCATGTAAGATACATAAATAATTAATTTAGACAACCAAACTAATATAAATTGTACAATCAGACGCAAATTTGTAATAAGAAATTGAATCCGACAGACCTATTGAACAAGAAGAAAATAAATCATTAGTGTTTACTGATTTGTAAACAAAACTGTGGTCTGAATTGAATAAGAAAGACGACCTTAATTCTCTTGACGTGGTCGTGTTCAGTGACTGTGACTCAATAACAAAAAATTTGTGGTAAAAAAGAAATTGTAAAAACAAATTTCTTCATAGCAGCGTCAGTGTGTTTGGTTGAATACAATAAGACATGAATGCCGGCAGGTATTGCTAAAGCTAGAGAAGCAAAGATCGTGACTTCTGGCCTTTGACTGCCAGTCCCCAGGGCATTGAGGGCGCGAAGTGCTTGTTTGCTCACGACTGTTCCTGTTAAGCCCTCTTCCAGCTGGTTCCTGTTAGAATCATGCGTACCTACACGAACATACTTAACAAGTAATCTGTTAAAAATATTAGATACCTACCTACTATTATGGACAAAAAGTACTAGGTAGGTACATCTATAACATATTTAAATAAAAGTTTAAGGACAGCTTCAACTAGAATACTAAAGTAAAAGTCAGTGACCGTTAATGAAACCTTAAATTAAATAAAGTTTAACAAATATGTATTTGTGGTGAGCATATTATTTCACAACGTGTAACATTATCATCATCATGATTCCGCTGTTAATAAAATTCAAAATGGATGTCGTAATCGTAATCGGCGCTTGAGCAGCCGGCAGCCGCGTGGGGGAAGGGGGGCGAGGAAAATCCCGTTAGGAGAAAGTAGCTGCCTACACTACGGCGCACGGATCGTGACGAGCACTGGACCAACCGCCTCCGACTACGAGATATATTCAAATTGATTTTATCGTGACCAGCCTAATACGGACCGTTTATTATTATTATGTCTCTCACAATACACAGATGGCGGTTTATTCTTATATCACGACTCCCACATTCGGGCCTAAAAGACCTTTGATGCTTATCATGATTATTCATGATCATGATACTCTTAATCGACACGGGCGACAAGAAACAACCTTTTAAAATAATGGACACAAAATATATTAGCTATATTGATAGTGGCGGAAATTACTTTCTCTTTTGTCGCAAAGGCAACAAAGAATATGAAAATAACTAGGCTGTGACTTAGCAAAAAACACGTCAATCATCTCCCATTGTTGCAGGATTTACTTCAAAAGTGCCTGTTGATATATTTTGCTGCATTGAACGTCGCTAATCGAAGTCAACGCTTTAAGATTTAGTTCGTCTATTTTTATAGTGGTATTTAAAAGTATTCATGTTTGTTGCTTGTCCATTTATTGTGTGTAAAAATATATTATAGGTATACTAATAGCATTCTGGCGAAGATGGCTTCATTACGTTCGTGAAAACTGACAAAATATTAACTCAAAGTGAATTTCCGTTTTCTAGGAAAGCCACTGTAGATATTTATAGTCAAGAACTCTTCCATCGAGTGATCGGGAATCGATCGACGTTTCTGGAACGGTAAAACAATTATTTATAAAATCCATTTTATAATTTACGAATACTAACCAACATTTCTTAGTTGCTTACTGCGAAAAATATATCTAATTCAATATTTAACCAGTATTCATTGCACATGCGGTGATAAATAAACGTTTCATAACCTACTCGAGGCACTAGACGGTGCCGGCGATCGGAACTCGTTCCACCGGTTGTCGTGCAGGTGGCGCGGGCGTCACGTTGACACTTGCCTCCCGCGACCCTGACAACTGCATTGCTCATTGCTGCATTGCATGCAGAAGCAATTACGTTAAAATCTCAAGTATGCCACGCCACGTCACAATCCAATGGAAAATTTGGTCAAGCGTTCGATTAAAAGGCCACAACAATTATCGGCAATCATTATCTGATGTTTATTGAAAGTTTTATAATTATTGTGACGACTGCACTTTTGTCGCGGTTTTTGCAGTCTAATATAATTACAAGCAATTATAAGGTCTTAGTACGTTCGTATTCCATTAAAAAGTAATCGTATGAGTTGATATATGTACATGACTGACTATAGAACAGCAGAAAGACGAAGCAATTACTAGCAAATTAACAATGGTATATGAATCGAAACACCAATTACTCTATAGCAAGTGAAAGGATAAAGTTTACTCGACTCACCTTCCAGGAAGCAATAAAACAATCGTTATGTCGTAAATTGCCTATGCAATGGCTGGCAGTACGTCGTATGAATACACCTAAGGGGTTCATGTTTTCCCCTGCCTCGTTTAATATTCAATTTGACTCACAACGAGGTATTATCATACAATCATTATTCAGTAACATCTCACATGTTCGATATCATATACTTTGTTCTTTTGTTTCAATTGTCTATTCATGTGTTTACCACGATAGTTCCCGTACAACATTTTCCCCGTGAACAAATGATAAACGGATGTTCCGTGATCGTGTGTAATAAATTAACGTATATTCTGCTACGTTTCTCGTAATCATTCTCTGTAAGCGTATCATTTACTAATAAAGTGACTGTGTCAGTTGTATTCATAACAGCTACATTGTTAATAATATCGGATGTGATATGTTAACCATATATTTTGATGCACACTGTTTGGGCGTGAATTAGTGGTTGGTGTGAGAGTCTTGCAAAATTGCATGTTGTGACGTTCGCCATCGAGTTGACGGCGGGCGGTTAATGCGCTGCAAACTCAACCATCACCCGGCAGTCCGCAAACAACGCATGGGGGCCAATTAATTTAAGTGACATCATTGTTCTTATTATTTTCATTCAAATAGCTATTAGCTTTGCGCCATTTCAATATTATTTGCAAAAGGAATGGAAACTAAATATATGTATTGTAAGATCTGTAAAGTTGCGATTTTATTTTAATGAGAACTATATTTTAGTGTTAAGCACGCATATCTTTAGCAAAAAACGAAAGCCGTAATCGACTTATATCAGTATGCGGGTTCGTTAATTGCACCGGTTTTAATAAAAACAACAAAAGTAACGGATCATTATATAAAAAAAACATATTTATTTATGTTTGTAACGTAAAAGAGAAACTGCCCTTTTTATGGTAATTATCCCTAACTTACCCCTTGTGCTTGGGAGTTATGACCGTTGGCTACATACATTTGAATTGCTAATAAATTTTCGCCTTATCCATTGATTAAAAACAACAACAACCTATTTACCCACTACATATTATGAACCTCATACCTATGTACAATCGAGTATTTCATCCTTAGTATCCATAATACCTTTTAATTAAAAATATTAGGATGTTCTTTTGGGTTATTATTTCCTCCTAAACTTAATAAAACAACACAATGATCCCATAAAAAGATTGAAAGAAAAAAGCTCAAGGACATAATATTCTTGTCTATAGCACCCCATCAGTCATACAGGTAACTCAAGTATAAAAGTAACGGTTCAAAAGGAGATCCCCAATCTATTCAACGACATAAATAATAGTCGACCCCAGACCCTCGTCCCAGCGGACTCCAACAAAAGGGACAGGTTCGCTTTACAAATCTCACATACATTACATACCTTTATTATTATTCCCAGCATCATTATATTACAATAATAATAAAAGATTACCTTGTGATTCTGAGCTAAAAGAACCGGTTTAGTTACGACTCGCGAGTCGTGTTATGAAACTCATTTAATAATTCAGTCGGTCGAATTAGCTGCGACTTGGTACTTTCACCGGCGACTTTCTTACTTGTGCATGAACACGAAATACTCGTTGGACTTGTTCGTCTGACCTCCTCTAGTATTGTTCGGTACTTACTGTTCATATCTCCGAATATCTCTTTGTTCGTTGTCAATCTAAATGCGCGATCAATTGTGCGGCTGTCAATGTCAATTGTAGAGATTGCACCTTGGCTGAGAATAATAGAGATAGAATACTTCGGAACAAATTGCGTGGCTTTTTATAACCTTCGTTCACGCCTCAGTAGTCAAAAGCAGATATTGTAATGGTTTTATAAAAACAAAGAGTTTAAAAGAGTATAAAAAGAAAAGTTTTCTGTGTCAAAGGTTCCTGAAGAGTCCACTCTTCTGTAATCAATGTTCTACTTTATTTCAATCATATTGAAATCCATACTATTCAAGTTATGAGTCAATAGAAATTGCTTAGTTAACAAACAATTAAAGGCTGCATCATTCTAGTTAAGATCGTATGTTGTTTAACAAATAATCAACAACTTCGTTGTGCGTCATCTAATAATCAACCATCGCACGGTATAAACGTGGTCCAACTAATTAATTACTAGTTCAAGATAATTCGTATCCATCGGACATGGGGGAGGGAGGGGAACGCTCCTACACATACGCATATAAAGCAGGTGTTTATAAATGATAGATATACATTTTATGATACAATCGCGGCTATTATATGTTATAATGTGTAATGATTCTCAATGTACCAAGGTAAATAACGGCTAACAAAAAACAGAGAGGCCAGCTCTTGGCACCAACACAAATTGATACGATGCGAGCGCGCTAACCTATGAATATTCATATAATAATACATATCTATACGAGATTCAAGATGACGCACACCTACTTAACCGCAGCTCTTACCGGTTTAGTATCGTTATTTTTATTTATAGCTCAACTCGATAAAGCAACAACATGATTTCGTGGAATGAATGACGCCGACACTACTCTAAATTGAATAGGTATTTATTATTCCTAACTTATTTAATAAATTCTCTCGTTTCGATATAAAACAAGAATTCATAATTCAATACTGCGCTGTGGGCCGTAAACACGTTTTGTAGGTCTTTAATATACTCAATGAAAATACGTGGTATTATTGTTACCAGGTTCAAATAAGCAAGAATAAGGTTGCGACAGTCGAGGCCTGCTCTCAAACATAAACAAAAGTTTCAGCTCGGTTTCTTGTGACCCCGTATGTACCTACTTTATTACGTCCGAGCTCGAAAAGGTGCGGCAAACGTGGTGAAAAGAAAATAAAGTTGTAACAGCGAGGGTGGCACCTCGTGTGTGGCTGCCTTTAATTGTCGAAGGGAGAAACGTGTTGTTTGAACCTACTCCAAACCAGCTAAGTCGAACAACAAAACATCTAACCCAAGACGACTCAGAAAACGAACACTAATTCAATCATTCGTGAATATCATAAATAACAATTAGCCACGTACCGTTGCACTAAATAATATACAGCGTAAACCTATTTACCATTAATAAAATGAACGCACGAATAAAGAATTATGTAGAAATATCTATCGAAAACGATGTGACCCCGTTACTCGGATGCTGAATTGAAATTCAGATCGTTAAATGACAATAACAAATGTATTTGTCGTCTGTAGTGACCTCTGGTTTTAAACTGATGTGGTGAAGCATAAATACTCCATGCATACGCAGATCAGGGCCGGACAAACAAAGAAACGGATTTGAATGTGAAATTGTGGATGGTGATCACAATTTTTCAACGAAAACACGTTATATGATTCTGGTGAAGTTGGCGACAGACTGAGAGACAATAAGATACAAACGAATCCTTTTATAAAACACTGAATTATGAAACTGCATTATATCCTTTTATATTAAGAATATAATATGATAATCATGATATCATGTTTAAATTGATATATTATTGATTGAATTAACGACTATTTCTAAATTTGCGGGCACGGTAGTGGCCGGGGCCAAGGCAAAAAAACAGCGAGAGAATGGCGCCCTTTCTCGAAACGATTAGACGTAATTTAAAACCTTTATTTCGATGTATACAGACTTCTTGTTGCCATCCAAATTAGATAACTTTTTAGTTTTTATTTATTTTTAGAACGCTATCTACTTAACAGATATTCACTTCTTCAATGTCAGCTTTAGCAATCTATTTGCCAGTTGATCGTTATAAGTGTTATCTATCTTGACATCAGGTGTCTTACCCTGTGAACCAGTTTTCATTTGCTTTCATATTCCATTACGTTAAAAAGCTTCTTCTATATCTTCAGTTGCAAGTATATCATCAGCCTATAGGGTTTTGAATTCGAAAACAACAAAATTAAAATCAACAGTTGCGTCGTAGAGGCTGAGACATGCTTATTTGGCTTTTAAATCAGTCGAGCCGGTGATCAATATCACCACATCACTGAATATATGTTTTAATGAATAGTGGTGAAATATATTAACTTGGTTTTGTTTTTACCTTTTTTGTTAGTTTCGCCGGATTCACGTTCTGGTGATGAACCTGCAATAAAAGATACATAACATTATCACAATGCACAATAAGTTGATGTACTAAAACATAAAGTTATCTTTGTATAGTGTTATTGACGTGAAGTGATTTTCGGAATTTCATAAGATCCGTATTTTAAAGTAATCTATAAATAATACTTTAAAAAACTATTTATGACTTCCCGTTTCATGGATACAATATTTATGAGAAGGAACTAAATCCTTCGAAATAAATAAACATCATTTCTATTAATAGTAGGAAAACACGTTCTATATCAAAACACGTTATTTTTATGATACGGTTTCAGAAATTCGATACGTATTCAAATTAACTTACAGACACGAAATTGAGTCTCGCAAATCTATGAATAATACGGTTATAATACAGCTTCAGAGAAATATTAAAATTAAATACAAAGTTACGACACTCATAGCCGTTGACGACAAATTTACGAGCAGTTCGTTTAATTATATAAACTTAAATTTAATTTATTCTTCGAAAGATATTCATTTTAAATTGCTGCCAAAACGGAACCTTTTTCAATTCAAAGGTCAATTATTACCCACTGAATATTTATAACGTTGTCAAGAATAGCAGACAAGGACCGGTTACGATAACCCGTTTCGGTGAGTAAAAGGTATGCGAAACAACCTTCTTTTTGTCACGTATATTTAAAAAAATGAACTGGTCTGTCTGTTATTTATAAGTAAGTTTATTATAAATAACCCAGTTGATATTTAAATATGGCCGTGTCCACGCTTTTACGAAGCGGAATAAATTTATCGAATGAGTTATCGATTTGCAATAATTTGGGGCATTGAAACTGACGTGGAACAGTAGAAAGGATTATGATAATGTCTGGTTATAAATAAAACCTTAAATGAACTTACCTAAGGTTATATTTATTCCTTAAACTGCAGATAATCGCTAATTCAGATATCGTTGACGTAAACATATGGACTCTCCATATGTTTACGTCAACGATATCTGAATTAGCGATTATCTGCAGTTTAAGGAATAATTAATGTCGGAGAACGGCTGGTAAAATCAGACAAGGGATGTTTTATAAGGCAGGTGGGAGAGGTTCACGTTTCTGTTTGCCCGTATGGCCGTCACTTGCAGCTGTCGGTTCACTAACCCGCGGAGTCATATTATGCGAGGCGACGCGGACGTGGCAACAGCTAATGGATTTGTGATACGATTTTCTTTTACATCCTTCATTCGACGACTACTTTCGAATGTTTGATGTTCAACGCCACTTACGGATAAGTTATTCAAATGAGTTATACAATATGCCAACCACATGCGTTTGTATTGTTATGTAAAATTACTTGTATAAAACGTGCATTAAGTTTTCTTGACCTGAAAACGAAGCGTAACGCAAAACATAATGGTCTCATTATTGATAAGTTTTACATAATTCTCCCTTTCGTAAACAAAACCCCAAATTGAGAAAGTAAACCAGTATGCAACGTTAAAAAACACCTCCATAATTGTAGCGTAGGTGTATGAGAAACAGCTGTGTTTAAAAGCTGGTATGGTGTGACTCGTCTGACATTTTATAGAAACCTGTTTTTAAGTTATGCAATAGAAAACATTATCCAGTTAATGGCATGCCGGCGCGGTTGGCTGTTTAGCATAATCACCTGTCAATTGTAGTGAAATACATGGACGTACCCATAATTACATAGATTTAGGAGGTTTTTGTCCTGCCGTTGGACTTTAATAGCACTGCATTGCGTATGTTATTAATAATACCTTTGTTTCGTTTATGTTCACAGCTGGTTATACATATTATATACATAGTAGGTGTATTTTAAAACGTGGATGATGATATTGCTAGTATTGTTTTTGATACAGAATGATAGTTACAGTTAAGTGAAAGCGGTTAATAGCATACATCGCAAACCCACTCACTAGTAATGTTCTAGTAACTGACTAAAAGTTAGTCCTAACTAGACGCAGGCATAGAACCATTAACTGGGCAGAAATGTAAGATTTAGATATTGGATAATAATTTGAAAAGGTTTTTAATAAATCACTAAGTAGTCAAGGCTAGAAGCACTCTGAAAGACTGAATGACGCACTGAGCGTAGCAAGTTAACGTTAAATTATAGGTTACTATAGTTTGTTGAAACTAATAGTGATTGGTATGTCGCGCTCGCGTTCAATCAAATAACCTATCGCTATTGCACTTAATCCTGTTCAGGCTTAAATGGTAATCCGTTCACAGTTAATCCATAACTTAACATTGTTAAACTAGTTTACACGTACTCTATGTTGAGAGAATTCAGTTGCTAAGTTAAGGTACTGTTGAGATTGCTACATAGTATATAATTATAAATACTAGAGAATAACCTGTTCCGAATCTCTAACATAATTGTAATTTATTATCAAAAATATCTGCGTTTATAAAACTATAAAATGGCTTCACCACACATTTTTTTCGCTCAGACCAGTCTACAAATATTATTATACACATTTCTAAAAGCTTGTTCTTTAAAATGAATTGCTATTTATTATAATAGTGTCTACTTTTTATACGCATATTTTTAAGAGCATTCAGAAGCGAATAACCTCGTCTTGGTTTCCGACAAAAACGCCAACTTTCTGCCGAAATTATATCTTAAGGCTGATTATGCACTGGGTAATAATAACTCAAAATTGACTTTACTGCGGACTTCCTGAAAATGTTGTCACCCAATTTTCGTATCTACGTTTTAACGTATGTATATGTTTGTACCGATCTTAAATTAAATAAAAACTAATATTTACAAACTTAAAAATAAATAAATGAAAAAGAAGTTATAGGGCATCAAAAAACTCGTCCCCGACGCTGTCAGGGGGTAGAGTGCCCAGAAGACTGGCAGCATTGCCACGTTGAATGGCAATGCTAATTCTTTGTCCGAAAAATACGCCAGCCTTTTGGTCACGTGAAATGTCGACCAAGCGTTTCGAAATTTCTTTGTTTGTACCTAAAGACCATTATCCTTTGTTGAAATTGCTTCCTGCATATGTTCAATGCCGGAACCAATAGATGCATGTGCAATTTTTCTATGAAGTACTTTTGTGTAAATTTATGGAAATTTTGTATGTGTACAGTTGTGCACATGTTATTTTATTTTGTGTTGTTACATACTTACGGGAAAGTAAGCCCAAAATGGCACTAAAATTGCATACATTTTCTTTCAGTACAAGCAGTCAGACCGTCTATTACGTTCCCAGCCTTATCCAACACGTGAGAGGTTGCGAGGCTAAATCTAATCATTATTTGAGCCGCACGCACAGGCTAAGGTAATGGCGGCCGGCATACTCGCGGGAGCAAAAAAACATGCCGTTTTCCCCTTATAAGGAACCGCGCCACAGCCTTTCTTGATCGGTATGCCAACCGACCAGTCTGCAACTGGTCAGGACGTGAGAAATGGGCACTCGACTGCGTTCATTGCCCGATATACCTCGTGATACTACGGCCAATTTGATCGAGCGAAACGAGCGAATTAATTTGTAATGTCGAGCTCGGGCCGACAATAAATTAACGGCAAATTAGGATTGTATTGAACTGCATTATTTGTAAATTATATGGATATATCATATATATAACATTGCAGTTTCTTAATATTATTTGAATCCCGACAAGTTCAAAACCTTAACACCATTCATTGTCATAGTTCATGCTCCTAGTTTTATTCGCATAAGTGTCAGAAAATCAGTACCTACATTGTTTATTATTTTAAACGGAATCTATTTAACATCATTACTAGGAAACGAGATAATTACTAGGTCTTGACGCTATTAGAAAGTCATGATTCATCGTTTATAGCAGCTAAGCTAATAAAAACCCAGCTCAATGTTCTTAATTACGAGAGAATATATTAAAACTGTAACTAGATGTTTGCTAAACAAATTCCATTTGAACTTATCTGTGCTATAAATTACCCATAATATGTCTTAACTGAAAGCGATCGATTAATAGAAAATAGATCTAACGTCTGATCTAATAATACTAATAGCAAAAACAATCTTTTGTTCATCGATCAAAACGTCACTTTTGTCAGAGAATGTTTAACTTTCTAATTGAGATAAGATGCTACAAGAACTGGATTGTGGTGTATCGCCTAGTTAACGGGCGTTGCGTTACCGGTTCAATAGACCAGTAGACCCAACCGGACGAAGCTCATTGAATTTATGTGAAGTATTAACCACAATACATTATGTATATGCTCTACGAATTCGGCTTCACATGTTGAAACATCTCATGTTACCAGTACAAACATAATCGGACTCAGTTACTGGAATGTATGAGTATTGCAGTATAAATATTTTACATTACGTTACGGGAACGATGTAATGTATCGATGTCGGGAAAAACGAGTTATCTCTCATCGGTGCCTTTCTCTCAAGTTGTTTATAGTAAATCAAACGGAGTAACGTCGAACATTGAAAACACGCATACACTTGGCACCCGTTCCAGCTGTAACACAAACAAATAATAAGTCGGACCGGTCTGGCGCTTTATATAGTCTTAAAATAGGTATGTTTTCATAAACCCGATATGAGAGTTTACGCAGAACTAGTCTCGGGAATGAGGTCAAACGAGTTGGCATGCCATCCTCTGTCGGCTGCTGAAATATGCCAACGGTAATAAACAATACGTTGGCATCTTAATGTTAACAGTACCCACTGGAGAAATTTGGAATTAAATTAGCTAATACTATCGTGACTAAATAAAAATTTTAACAGACAACATTAAACAGGATATGAGTTCAAACACGCTACGTACATAACGTAAATTTGTAGTAGAGGTCGTATATACTTGACGGAACATTAATTACGATAACAATAGCAATTGAAAAGCAATCGAGTTACGAGTCGAAGTATTATATTATCAATCGTGTCGTTCAATGCACCGCCTTATCGTCTGTGTAATTAATATGAATGGAAACTTGTTTATAAATCTTATTGATCACGTTGCAGACTCGTCGATGTATCTCTGAAGACGTAACATTAAGCTTCGGAACGGGAATAACAACGTGATTTATATATAATTTCGAGGAAAAATATTTAACAAATATTGGTAATTGAAATATTATCTGGCCGGAGTGAACTAATCATTTCGTAGTACTTGTTTTAAATAAAGTACTCTTTCAATGTTAAAACAATTACGAGAAGTGTAATAAAATTCCTCGTGAATGACGCATGACTTAAAAAAAAACAATCAAAACCAACTGACTTTTTTCGATATTTTATGTTTGTTTTGTTTTGCTCCGGCAAATCTATCATGGCTCATATTGAAAAGGAGTTTTTATTTATTTTCCGGGTTGAACTCGAACCTTCACGGGCGGTCGGTTGAAAAAGTAAGACGTTGCAAGTGCGAATTCAGCTTCATTCTTAAAAAATAACGTTTTATTTTTTATCGATTATTTTAATCGATTGTGGACAGACCGCGTACCGACAGATCATTTGTTCGCAGCTTGGTATATTCGATAAAAAAACACTTATGAGACAATTATTATGTAGTGAGACGAATAAAAAATGTTCGGAAAGGAGGTCACTTTGACATCGACTTGTGATGTTACGACCCATTACTTCGTGTGGGCATCGACTGAGGCCGCCCACTCCGGCTTACTATATGCACTTATTTGTACATCGATAATAACTAGCAGACCATGAATTCCGATAAATTCGTTCTGTAACATTTATACCATGTGTGCCTGTTGAAATCAAGTCGTAAATTTAACGTAGACTCATTTGCTGTTATCTGGTAAATATGCAGCAATTTTACAACTTATTAATGATGATTGGTCAGTAAGTAAATGTAAGTATTCAATAGAGTCAATAACATTTTCCAGACCTAGCCGTCGGGAAGGCTTGATTTGCATAATTTTGGATTTACATTATTTGGATTCAACATTGTTTTAATAGGTACTAACAGATACACACAAAACCGTGATTATAATCCTTATCTAAATTCTGACGATTTGTTCAATGCATGAAGATATTAAAGAGAAAAAAGAAAGTAAATTGAAAATGTAGTCTATTGCGGAAATGGGATATTAAATATTGTTATACAAGAGAAATGTTGGCGTTAGGCGTTGAAGCCAATAACTCATTGAGCTATTTGCAAGTGAGACCCGACCTCTGCTACGTTTGATTGCCAACATTATGTACATTGACGCCTTGTACGTA
The DNA here is from genome assembly GCA_905163465.1 of Craniophora ligustri. Classification (NCBI taxonomy): domain Eukaryota; kingdom Metazoa; phylum Arthropoda; class Insecta; order Lepidoptera; family Noctuidae; genus Craniophora; species Craniophora ligustri. Next base: position 5,016,786 of record LR990963.1, read on the forward strand.
ACAGCAGATCAATAACGAGTTTACATACTTAAATTACTATCACATTCCGGAATGAAACCCGTTGAAGTACCTACTTTCAAAATTCTCTTCAAAATTAAACAAGCGTGTCCCGCCTAACGGCCCATTTTATTTAATTTTAAAATTGTGAATAGAATGTGTACCTACATACGGATACATTTGAATATTTGAAGTTTTGACCTTAATATATCAGAGGCACATAATTATGTTATATTTCTGTATTATTTATTAGTGTTTACATATGTATTTTGCTTTGTCTTAGGTACCATGGCAAGCGCACATAGATATGTGTGTATTTATAAAAGGAATTTATAAACATATAGTCCATAAATGGAAACAGATCAAGGTGGAGGGAATTTATTCAGTATGTATTATCTTTCCCGGTTGTTGACTGAATAATTTGATCAATGGCGTCATGCATTAGAATTTCATGACTTTATCTACCAGCTATACTAAATAGCTAGCTAGTCTATTACAAAATATTAATTTACATTAAGAACTAGTTTATTGTTGCCACGAATTAGTTAATTTATCCTATTTGCATTGAAAACAAAATGTAGTGAACTTGAACTGTGAATAAAATTCTTTGGTTTAACGTAGCATGAGCTATAAAGGTCATTGAGAACCCACGCGGGTTCGGTTCCCATGGCCGTCGGAAACAATGCCAGAATCGCAAGTTTCGAGCGCATAAAGCCGAGAACAATCGGCCGAATGGAAACACGAGAGCGATATAAATCAAGCTAAGCATTGCGTGCATCGGCCGGCCATAGATCCTCGCGTTTCAGCTCGCCTGCCCGCCGCGCCGCGCAGCGCCGCTTATAATTACCGAGTACTTTCGCCAACCGACCGGCCCGCCGCCGCCGCCGCCGCCGCGCCGCGCCGCCATCTTGCTATTTATATTGCAAAATGGCGGACGGCGCACAGCACGTGCTCTTCTTTCTTTTGTTAACCGACTTCAAAAAGTAGGCGGTTATAGGTATGTTCCACTGTATTTTTTTGATGTTCACCGATTACTCCGCTAACTATAAAACAATGTGAAAAAAAATATTTTGTTCGGTAGGGTACACTACCAAATTGTTCCCATTTTGACCACGTCAGGATCTGATGATGGGATCCCAGGGAAATCGCCATTTTAATATATTTTCTAAAGCTGTTCAAGTATTTGCCTCTGATAATCAAAATTTAATGTGATCAGAACATGATGAAATTCTCAAATTAACGGTTAGGAGTTGAAAGAAAATTCTTTCTATTAGGTAAGTACGTTTTACATGTCATTTTATTACGTTCCTACTTACAAGGAGTCTCAATCAGGATTTGCTTGAATCATTTCGGACCAACTAGAACCAGAAATGATCTGCCAGTCGAACTCACGAGCAGAGGCAGACAATTAAAATCTGGTTTTCAAAATGATAATTTTGAGTAACTTTATAAAACCTCCTAAAGCAGGTAATTGTAGGAACGATTTGGGAAAACTCCTTTGTATTTAAAGAAAACAGGCAACCGCTGCTGGTACATACATTTTAGAGGCAGAAGAGCTTATTTAAGATTTGATCCAAGAGCGTCTGTTATTCTAAAAGTTACTAGCTGTATCTTCAATGGATTTAAAAGCTTGAGTTGTGAACAAGGTCTCGCAGAATTTACATTGAATAGGGAGCCGTTAAGTTGCGATGTGACTGGACGCGAGGAAGGTCACCTTGACCGAACGAGCGCGGCAGTTAGTCTTTGCTGACTGAATAACTTGGAATTATATTAAGCATAAATGTTCGTTCTTAAATCTGTTAATTAACCGACCTTATTAGAATTCGTATTCGTAAGTAGATACGATGCAAACAGGTTAACGGATGTATTAATTTACATTGATGTAATAACAAAGTAATGGGAATTCCATTGTATATTAGTAGGTACCTATAACACCAAAATATTACTGCTGTTAGTGGCGTAAACATTAATTTTATTGCAGATATCTTTAGGACAAAAATAGTTCTTTATTTAAGTACAAATGGGAGAGTGAGTAGGTATGCGTCATGGTTTATGTAAACAAGTTCACTGAGAACGGAATAGGAACAGGGAGGAATGTTTACAGAACTCTGAATAAGAACAAAGGATATTGACGCACTTGAAAAATCAACAATGTTATCAGTCGGGCAATAAATAGTTAGTAATAAAATTGTACGGCATAATAGGCTAGTGGTGTTACCAATGGAAATCAAAGGTTTTGCGTTATAGCCCAAGGTACCTACGAACCACTTGATTTTCCAAAGTCACTGCTCAAACGGCGAAGGAAAACATCAAGTGGGGAAGCTTTTATGCCTAAGAAATTTTGTCGATGGGGTGTCAACCCTAGCAATCCGAACTAGGCTACCGTGGTGTGCAATCCCTCTCCATGAGAGAAGACCTCTAGCCAGCAGTATGATAGTAAATTAGTGAATGGTGAATAAAATGGCACAAGTAATATGTCATACTCGTAGCAAACTTGATAACTTATCGATAGTAAGTAGGTCAACTCCACTCATACCGCCCACAATACACAGTTACAAAATATTAATGAATAGGTAACTAATAATACTTACATATTAAAAAAATGTGATAAAAAAGGCTGTTTGGCAGGAGTTGTTAACGATAACGTCACGTGTAAAAATACATTATATATAGCTGACGTAGGTATTAAACTTCAATAGGGTAATGTGTAGATTTGATAGCTTCCTGCTAGGCCGATCGTGCTACAGGAAACTAAAATCGAATATAGTTTCAATGCAGATCTTGCAAAAGCGTTCGCTTAATATTCAGCGAGTTTGCGGGCCAATGGCGAGTGACTATGATCGCAGTCCGGCGCCGCAGCTTGAATATGTATGAGCTACTCAAACACCACACACGCACGGGTTTTAGCCGTGACATACATCCTCACTAAATATCTAACCGATTCTTCTCAGTTTACATGTTTATTGAATGGATACTCTTTTTAACTTTAAACTTAAGTAATTATATTAACACAACTGTTATAAAACTCTTTTTAGGTAGGTATTTAAAATTCAAATAGAACATAAAATAAAAAACAATAAATAAATATTCCTGGACATTATGGCACACAGCGCCATCTAGTTCCATGCCAAGCAACGAGGCTTGTGTTACGGATACTAGCTGGTTGATATACTACATATATACTTTTTTTTTGTAAATAGATACATATTATAGATAGATACATCCATGACTCGGATACAAAGTTCATGCTCATCACACAAGCATTTGTCCCTACGGGGATTCGAACATGGGACCCATAGCACAGAAGGCAGTGTTAACTACCGCTGCAATAACTGGGTCGTCAAAATGAGTTTGAGATACTGTGTAGGTACTATGTATTTGTATACTGTAGGAAGTTGTTTACTTATATTTTTCTTAGTGTTCTTCTTTTTGGTGATCTTTACGAACCCTGATATGGTCCACAAATTGAAATTGTTTTGAGTCGTAAATACATATTATGTAGCTATTCAATAGTCGTTGATTTATTTCAGTTACTTCCGCTTATCGGTGTCCTTTATGTGTATGTGTGTTAATTGTGTTACATCGAGGCCAATGGCCTCATTTCGTGGCAAACACATAAATTTATACAATATTTTACTTAAGGTAGAATGGGGCTAGCAAAAAAATAATTGTTTTCTTTTAAAAACGTTACAAGTCCATTCTCTCAAAATTAACGACGTGACATCACCTCGTGCGAGCCAAGAACAATGTGAAGAACTTGCCAAGTAGGTATTAATGACTCGAAGAACAATGCAATAGATAATAACAAATACAAATTAAATGACGCTTAGATAAGAACAATTCAAGTAACCTCGAATTGAAGATGAATTAATTTGCCTTTTTAAACAACGATAGTGGGAAATGTAATTTAATTTAATAATAGTGGGAAGAAAATAATCATTTTTGGTAAATTTCTTTATTTAGTATGACCATACCTAGTTACCCTAACTCATATTCTCTGTCTCGCAAGTGTCGGTTTCCACTAGTAGGTATGTATGTCTCATATTTGTCATCCTCGCGGTTACGTTGTTAACACATGTTTGCTAATGGCCCCGACCCAACATGCCACGTGTACGTTAATGCACGCTACGTGCTTATAAGAAACTCGTAAAATATTCACGTTAAAGCTTGTATATTTCAAAATAACGACCCAGTAATTTATATGAGAATGAACGTTAACGGTAACAAAGCTTATAAAGATGCAATCATCAAAACGGAGTTACTGCAAAAATGCAATAACGAATTGCAGTGCACAATAGAAAAGAAACGAGAATGAAGCGTGCGAAGTGGTGGTGCGCGACGTGGGAAAGCGAATGGCAGCTTTGGTGCTGGCGGCCATCTTGGATTGGGCTCGTTCGGAAAACATCACGTGTCCACGCGTCCGCCTGGCAACAGCGTACAAGCGCTAAACGGAGCGGAACAATTCGTGTACACCACGTGGCTTTTTATTTGTGCAACATTCCAATGGCGGACGTCTATTGTATTTGATTGGTTCTTCTCTTGGTCGTACACTTTCAGCGATATAACTGATATTATTATTTATATAGGTAAAATAATTGTTTTAAAAATAATATCACAGTAAGTTTTCTTACGCAACTGTACCTATTTACTGTTTAATAGGTATAAGTAATACTACACACGCAGCTACGGGTGCTCATTTCACATAATTTACTTTGATAATATTAAGTATATTATATATTTAATACATTGAGCGTTAAATCCCGTCCTAGATTTACTTTTAACATTAGCAATGAACTAGTGACCTGAGTAACCATTTATGTAAACTTAAAACTTAAATAATTTAAACAAAAGACAAGAAATAAATTCACCCTGACGTAGGTACCTACATAGTAAATTCAGAGTAGGTACTGGAATGACCTGGTTCTGAAATATACTAGGTCTACTGAGGCTGGTGTATAAAAAAGCAACTCACTAGTTGCTTTGGTTAAAAACTTACAATACATTGCAAGTTTTAAGGTGCACCTTAAAACTAGGCAGCTCATGTACAGATTTCATGTAAAATTCACCTAAGTGTATAATATAATTGTTACTAAGCGTGTAGGTTATGAGTAACTGTCACCTGATCTATATTATGATAATTCTGTATTCATAGAATTATTTAGCTACAAACTACTTTTAGGAAACAAGACTGAAGACTTTTTATAATATACCTACATATCTATTATAAAAAGTTATCAACAAGTAGGTACCTAAAATGCCTACATACCTACATATTAATACTGTTACAATACCCAAGCAAAATAACCATAATATAATGCCTCTTTTTATTAGTAGGTAAGTACTTACCTATTATTAGAAATTCTTTCTGGCCAAGCTACATAAGGAGGTAGCTAACACAGGTATGGGACGACAAAAATATTATAAAATATAAAAAAACCCCTTTATACGGTTTGCAGGACCTATACCTACATACCATAGTGTAATAAATTTATTACGCTATGTACATACTATGTATAAATGTACAGTGTATAGGTCCCGTCACGAGTTTAGAGCTCTGGCCTTGAATGCGCAGATATCATTTTTTGGGTCCGTTTGGCGGGGTGTGCGGTGTGCGGCGGGTGAAGCGGCCAGTGCCGGCGCCGTATCAATTGGTGTATCGCCCAAAGTACATTCACGATCATATTGCTTTCATATTTTTTCATCGTCTTGACCTTTTACCTTTCAACAAGTAGTTCCAGTCGCATCCATCTACTAACTTCAACTTCCTTAATTAACGACGATTTGATGAAAGAAATAGGATTATTGCCAAATGATTAGAATTTAAGTTTTTTTAAATAAAATTGATTATAGATAGATAGATAGAATATACTTTATTGTACACCAATAATTAAAAAACACATTACATTAATTTTATTATTGATTATGTAATATTGATTCTATAGGTATCTACAAAAATAATAAATTATAATTTTTATAAAATAAACCGTGGTTATATTTTATTTTTCTCTTTTAATACCTATATAAAACTTCTATTTCTTTTCCATAAAAAGTAACAACTCAAGTTAATCTAACTTTTCTAAAAACTCTCCGTAATATATGTGAGCACGAGTGTACGACATGCGCAAGTCTCCCCACTACTTTCGTCGAGCGCTCTAAACTCGTGACGGCACCTATACATTTATACATAGTATTTGTGTGCGCGCGTCGATCGTACACGTCCAACGCGCGCACACAAATGCGTCTAGAGGTAAGCGATTTTAAGCGAGTTTCAGTGTGTAGCAGTCGAGCGCGCCGCGTCGCCACGAGCGGTCGGTTGCCCCTGGTCTTATTATCGATTGCATAGTTCTGCCTGCAGAGTGCGCCACTTCATTTGTTGATCTTTTCACAATGACGCGTCCACGAGTGTATTGTGTTGTGTACGGCTGTATGAACTCATCATCACAGAAACCAGGACTTTCGTTTTTTAAACTGCCAACTGATATTGAAAGGTGAAATAAATATTTAAAATAAAATATTGTTCATATTCAGCAAAGATAATGTATATATTATATTTACCGAGTCGGTTCGTATTTTAATTGTAACAATCACTTTATATCTTCTTTTTAAACACGTAAACTTAGTAGGTAAATATCATAATGCCGGTTATAATGTTATTATTATTATGTGTAGCACTTACCTGATTATTGATGTGAAACAGCTCATATCATCTTACCTTAACTAATGATTAGTCTTAGAAACATAAATCCAGCGTTAGAGCTTATAATTAAATTCGCTATTTTGACTTTGAGTTTGGGTTGAGGCCTGATGGCGGGGGAGACGCTGCAATTAGTGCAAAATACTCCACTTATTTACCTACCTACATACTTTCTATTCAATGTTACTTACGAATTACTGTGAGTAATTATATATTCAAATGATAGTACTGTTTTTTAAAAGTTTATTTAGATCACACGATAATATTATGTTTAACTCTAATTAAGTCTGGATTATGGCTAGACATAGCGAAGCTGCCAAGGCACGCGTTCGCATGTCAATAAGTTTTCATTTCATTTTTTAATACTAAAAACGACTTGTTTGACTTAAATGTATCACTTTATACTAGCGGCGGCGTGGCCCATCCGATTTTTCTTCCATTTCAGAATAATGTAGTGTAAATGAGAATTAATAAAGAATACTGCGAATTTATAAATCACCGGTTATTCCACATCTCCGAGACATTCTAATCGAAAATTGTAGGACTAATACTGATACCGTAAAAAACACAAAATATGATTATGTTGTGATTTTTATACGATTTCCACGTTGGTCCCACAATTAAATGACGACCCAGTTAGTCCAGCGGTAGTTAACACTGCCTTCTGTGCTTTGGGTCCCGGGTTCGAATCCCGGTAAGGACAAATGTTTGTGTGATGAGCCTGAACATTTGTATCCGAGTCATGGATGTATCTATCTATAATAAGTATGTAATTAGAAAAAAAAAGTATATATGTAGTATATCAACTAGCTAGTATCCGTAACACAAGCCTCGTTGCTTAGCACGGAACTAGATGGCGCTGTGTGTCATAATGTCCAGGAATATTTATTACAGGAATATTTAAATAATCCAACCAGTTGCAACAATGTATGCGACTAACAAAACTAATGAAGAACAACGACCTCTAGGATATAACAATTACTATTTCTTTTACAGGCGTACCAAATGGCTGAACCTGATAGGTCGAGAGGATTTGATAGGTAAACCACCAGCACATTATACCGTTTGCGAAGAACATTTTTGCACCTACGATGTTCTACCAGGAAAAAAACGCAAAATGTTAAAGTACACTGCCTCGCCTGCTCTCCTTCTACCCAATCTACAAATCAGAACTCAAGAAGTTGTTGCTGTTGCTGGAACATCTTTAAAACAGGAGGAAGTAGATATTCCGATGGATATCTGCTGTGACACATTTCCACCTATTTTAACACAACAGGAAGTAACAGGATCGGGTTCTGCTTTTTCGATTTCGATTTCGGTTAAAACAGAAAAAATTGATGAAGAAGAAACTAAATTCGAAATAGAAAAGTTTCACAAATTATGCGACAGATTTCTGACAAAAGAATTGGCGGACTTAGTGAAAGTCCAAACTTACCTTACACATAATTCCGCAGGCAAAGCATGTGTTGATTACAAAGAGTTTTGTTTAAATTTATATCTCATCAGCCCACAAACCTATCGATTACTTAAAACCGCGTTATGTCTACCATGTCCTAATACAAATATCATACCAATTACAACCGATTTAAATGGTAAAAATATGTTGATTCTAAAAAGTATAGTAGGACGCATGACAGAAAGAGAAAAAATCTGCTCAGTAAGCATTGATTCAATTTCTTTACACCCAAATTTAAGGTATAACATAAAAGAAGATATTATTATTGGTTTTGATGACGTCAATGGAGTGCGGACGCTAGAAAGAGCCAAATTAGCGTTTGTTGTGATGGTTCGAGGAATATATGATAACTGGAAACTACCTGTGGCTTATGCATTGCTTTCTGAGTACAGAATGTATACAGAGGTTTATAAATGGATTGACGAATTGTTAGAAAAGCTCTTCGCAATTGGACTCAATGTCCGAACATTTGCATCCACTACTTGGTCTGATTTATTTAATCCAGCAAAAAACAAATCAATTAGCATAGAAAAACCATATTTTTTCATAGGCAATAGAAAAATTTACTATATTTTTGATGCGCCTTACCTTTTAATATTAATCCGCAACTATTTCATTTCAACTGACTTCCTCTTTCAGAATTGTATTGCTAAATATGATCATGTTTGTCAATTTTATAATACAGAAAACAAAAAAAAACAGAAGTTTAGTAAAATAACTAATAGTCACGTTTTTCCTAATAACTTCGATAAAACTAAGGTGATTTATGCAGCACAGTTACTGAGCAATTCGGTTTCCGTTGGCATGTCAACTTGCATAGACTTAAATTTGGTTGTTAAATCTGCGGAACATACAGTAGAATTTATCAAACTAATGAATGATTTGTTCGACTCTTTAAACTCCTCTAATTTAAAAGACACTGGCCACAAAAGTGCTTTTCGTGGAGAGGAGTCACAAATTGAATTTTTAAAGGAAATGTGTATATATTTTAAAAATCTGAGTTTGATAAACCCAAAAACCGGTTTGGACGTAACATCAAACGTAAAGTTTATTGAAGGTTTCCAAGTAACAATTAATTCAATTTTACAGCTTTACAATGATCTGAAATCAGAAGGACACACATATTTGTTGACTAGAAGGCTAAATTTGGATTTTCTTAGGGATTTTAATGATCAAGTAAAAAAACAATGTGGTATAACCTCAGAACCGACGAGCTATCAACTTGTATTGGCTTTCCGGAAATGTTTTTTTTCCAATGTTGTAACTTTTTCAAAACGTGAAAATCGCTTTGAAGATATGGGTGAAATTTTGAATGAGGTCCAATTTGGACTTGGCAACAAATTGTGTGCGAAGGAGCAGGATATGATCCCAAATATAATTTCAAATAATGATGAGATAGACTCGGTCAAGATTAATAGCTCTGACTACAACCAATTAGATCTCCCTGATAAACTTTGTACATTTGATGTATGTGTTTTTCTATTGCAAAAGTGTTATGAATACCATCATGACTGTGAAATTTTAAAGTCATATATAAAACCTGATCAAAGATCAGAAATCAATTTCGGTAAAAACGGCCGTTACCAAGATTACAAGAAATATATTAAAAAATGCAATAAAAGTTTAATAATTGTGCCATCCGATGATTTTGTAAAATATGTTACACAAATTGAGAAAAAGTTCTGGGAGTGTTTGCAAAAAGATTACATGAACCCGGGAATCGTAGCATCGATTGTTAGGAAAATTTCCGAAATCGAGTTTAACGCGCCTTGTCCATGTTTCCCAAAAATATACATTCTTAAACTATTCGTAAGAATGAGGACGTATTTGACGATCAAAATGAACAATACATTGTACAAACCTCGTAAATATTTCTCTGTAAAATCTTTAAAGAAATACACGAATTGAAAATATATTGTTGTATTATTAACCAATTCCTTGAAATTATTTCCTATTACATATTTAGACTTAGGATCAATAATGTTAAATATTTAGATTAAATAAATAAATAAAAATATTTTTATTATGCCAAATATATTAGGTACAATTAAACAAATGAAGCCCTAGCTTCTATTTTTCCAGTCTCTTTCAGTCCAGTAGATAATTTGACACAATTACAGCACCAATTAAAAAAAACTAGAATTAGAAGTATTTATCTATATTTATCTATTGTGAAGCAAAAAATTGTACACACGGGTAGGCACATAGGCATAAGCAATAATATCGGTATAGAGAATTATATATATGTAATTGATATATAAATTACTCATTTATTATGTTAATTTATAATGAATATTTATCCTCAATGCTGTTTTGTTTTGTTAAACTTATCAATCAGTCATAAAATTAGTGGCTGGTATGCTCCTGTTGGGTAGCAATTATGTAATTTAATTTACGTAGGGTATGTGACTATTTCTATGTAAATTACTAGTTTTATTGGTATTCCGACATCCTAGTTATGTTTACTATGTTGATGCATATTATGTGGGTGGTGGTTATAGCTATTTAATGTTTTTCGTGACAAACGGTTTCCCGCTACGAGCCATCACGCCATGCGTGACTCAGTATTGTGATGTTATGTTATTATTACGTCTATGCGATGTATCATCATCAACCCATCATTCCGACTACTACGATATAGGTACACCTAACAGTTTTGGGCAATCCTTTACCATTTCATCGAGATAATTAATACGCACATGTCAGCGATACAAGCCTTGGATCGCACTCAACGCCTACAACTGGACTGTACGTGATCATATCACGGTGATAGCTTATCACCGCTTATTTATCCTTGCGGTCTGCCAAACAATAGAGAGGGTTTTTAGATCCGTCGCAATTTAAGTAGTAATCTCGTGAAAATTAGCTATCATCAGAATCAGCATGATTCTGATGATAGCTAATTTTGACTGCTGTAGTCTCTAAAGATAATGGGTAGATAGCCAGTGAAAAAAATTTAAATAATCATAAAAAGGTTGGCTCCGTTATATTACTAGCTTGTGCTAATTGTCGTAGGGGCTCAGACCGAATACATTATGCAAAAAGTTTTTATCTTGGCGCACGAATTGTGGCTTCTCCTGTTAAGTGTGACTACTAGTTAATTTAATAAACACCATACGTACCTACTGAATTAGGCATCGGTTCTGTCAATATACGCAACTATTATTCTCGAATCTTATCTAATCTTGCGAGTTCACGACTGTCCATGATAAAATATCCATTGGAATAATATTCCGGGGTTATCATTACATAACCTCAAAAGATAGCAAAAAAGTCAACAAAAGCTAGCAATACACGGAGCTCTCGCCAGCCTGCTTCCATCACGTAATTCGTGAAATTCAATGACCAAAACTTAGATAAAAACCTAGCTAGTAGGCAAAAAAAAATTAACGGCAACCAAATCTGATAGAACAGGACAGAGGTAGTGGCTTGCAACCGTTAGAAGGAGACGGATGTGCACGCCATCTTGCCTGCATCGAGTCTTTAGTCACGCGCAGTAAAACAGCGTTTCTATTTTTTGCGCGCTCTCGTCTGACCTCGTTGGTTTATCGTTATCATACGGCTCTAATAATACTTAAATGGATTTCGCTCGTCATGGAATGTGCGCTCGCACAACAAGCGGGTATAGCAATAACGCAGATAACCTTCGCCCGACGTTCATCAAATTTATTGGCCTGCAATATGCAGCCGCTCGATTAATTACACAAATTACCTTATCGACTAAATCAATTTACATTATACGTTTTAACTGACTTCCCGTTATAATGGTTGTTGTGTAGATTAGTTAATATTGTATAATGCCCTATATTGTTGTGTCTACTGTTGCTTTCTGTAAACTACGGCCCACTTAACCTCTTAATAGTAAAGTTCATAGTCAATTAGTACAGCAACACAGTTGTGAACTTTCAACGTCTGTGCGCGAACGAGATACAATTGGCCGCCTTTCGAGACCGTCCTGTTTTAATAGAGACGTTTTAAACTAACAATCACGATATTCCGTGACTGACTGTTCAATAAGTATTATGTACTATGTACCTACTCATTAATGACGTTGCGTGACTATTTACAATTTGTTACAAAGTATTTAATTCACAATGATCTAAATTAATTTGTTGTTAGTTTTGAAATCAGTGTTTTTAAATAAAACGTGGTGGATATTTCCTAGGCAAGTCAAGGGCGAATCGAACACGAAACCCATTCAGAGCGCTGATCACGAGTGATCATTCGTTGGTTGATGCGTCTTTATATCGGATGTAATGATTTACAGTCTATAATGTGGGCATTTAGTCATTAATCATGATACTCAGACGTAAAATCGAACAATATCCATTAAATACAGTTAGTGCTTGCTGGCTCTGTAGACCGACTATGACTTGTAGGCGACATAAAATTCCATTCTAGCAACAAAGCACGTCTTAGTTAGCTGCACCAACTTCATGACCAAATAAGAATAAATGTGGAGAAAAATGACTCCTTTGTCTGGGAAAGTCTACGGTGATAAAACTGGGACGTATGAAATTACATAAAACATAATATACCAACACACGCTACTTTTAAGAAAACTTTACTAGTTAGAGTAACTCCGGTCGTTTGGAAAACAAAACTAACTTTAAGCAATGAATAAGAAGACACTATAAATTAACTCGGGTAATGTAATACAAAGTTTATTCGCAGCCAGACAGCAATTACGTCGAGAACTTTAAGCGGTATTCACGAACACCAAAGAGGAGGGAGGCGTCCCTCTCCCTCCCTCCCAACTCTCACCCCTTTGAAACGGTTCAAACTCACAACAGGGGGTAAAATTGACAAAGTTTCACCACCCTCGGGTTCTATCCGATTATTTTGGAATCTTTTAGGGCTCCTAACTTTGTTTGACACTTGGGACTGAGAGAAAAAGTTGATCGTTCAGTGGATTAATTGAATTCACCGCGATTTCATTACACGTTATTGTCAGTCAGTAGGGGCGAAACTTGTGTTGCGTTGCGAGTACTTGTTGAACGGATACATTACTTCTACTCAAATTAACACCCTTCACTGTTATGTTACGTATCGTTTTATGTTTCGTATCGGTAGTGAATGAAATGAAATTACACAATCCAATTAAAACGTTACATACACATTGCGGTTTCATAACAAACGAAGCCTAAAAAAATGAAAAGCTGAATACGTTATTGTAAGTAGCCCTCAAATATTGAGTAGTGTTTGAGTATTTGGTTTAAAAGTGTCTAGTAAACACGTTATTTCAAAGCAGGAAGGAAGCGCGACGATAGAAGTTGGGCACAGTCCGTAAAGTTGGCAAGTTGGAAACTTGCGCCGACTGGAACTCGGCTCCTACAAAACTGTAATGGCTGGAAGCAGATAATCTGCAAGTTTGTCACTGTAAGCAAACTTCCCTACTATGATCCGTAATTACTTTCCCAACTTGATCTTGATAACGCTCAAGAATATTTTACAGGGAGAGAATATTCAATTTTATTTCAAACTCGAGTCAATATTAGCTTCAAATTTAATTAAGAATGTATGAGAATCAAAATGATTTGTACTTTATTATGGTGACGTAATTAAGTTTTAAGTTTAGGCATATATAGATTTTTCCTAAGTAGGATACTTAAGTAATTAGAACCTTACTATAAATAATAAAAAAATATTGTATTGGTGTTCGTGTATCTTAATTATTGTAGATCAAGACCATTAAAATTAGTGTTGCAATTAAATTAAAACGATAAACGTTTCGTATAAAAATAGGACAATTCGTTCCAACTTTCATTTAAAGGAAATAAAAATAAAGAACAACGAGAAAGTTTCAATGAACAAGTAAGTTTTCGAAAACCTGAACTTACCGTCATCTTGTGAAATGTAAAACCTTATAATGTATAACTTTTCTTGCTAACTTTAACTTGAAAAGTGTATAATGGATTTTAACTTCACCGTAAAGTGGATATTTCTGTTTTTATGTTTCTTTAAATTATTTTGATTTAAGCATTGCTATATTTAAACTTTAAATAAATATTAACTAACGAGATAATAACAAAGTCATTCAAGTAAATATTCCGAGAGATACGAAAGAATAATGAGCATGACAATAATATTGACAAAACGTTACTGATAAGTAAAGTAAACCCGAATTTAATTCAAACAACAAGTAGATATAAGTGAACCAGACGACCTAACCCACAGCTCCATGAATAAGTTAGTGAAACTGAACTTCTCATCAACCTCAGTTTATATAATTGAGTTGTAAAGATTTTGAGAAAGAAATTGCGATTGCAAAGGAAAGAGATTGATTAATTTTGTTTCCGGTTTTAATATTATGAAAATATAAATTAAATTATTATAACGTGAAGTGATGATCATAGTTTTTTTAAGTACAGATTGTCGATAAATTAGTAAGATTACTTTGATTTGCTTCTTAATAGTTTCGTAATCTCATTAAGTTATATTATCTTTAACAAAAATAATTCATAAGTACTTTTATTACGATTAGCTATAATAACCTTATTAATTATTATTAATCTTATTAATATTCGATATCCAATGTAGCAAACAAATCTTTCAAACTATATCAAGCAACAATACTTAATTAAAGTTTCAGTTCACTCAGAAAGTTAAACATTTGAGAATGGAAAAAATTAAGATTTATAATAACAGGCTTAGCAACGTCCTTATCAATTTTTATGTATTTTTATCTTGTTTATTGATGATAAAATATTGCGATGTTATTAACAAGTTTCCACAATTATTGGATAAGATCAATTAGTTATCTATCAATGACTTTATCAGAATAATGTACTTATTATGTCTGGACAAACTCCTCAGAGTTATCATTTACACCGCAAATTCATTGGGCAGAAATAACAAAACGTGTATGAACACAAATACTACTACCACATACATATGTAGGTATACAGAAATATATAATTAGACGCCGATAAAGTATTCCAAAGCTGCAATGAGCCACCAATTGCTTTGGAATACTTTATCTTCTATTAGGGTTTTAAAACTTACATAATTTACGTGTACAATTTAGATTCATATCATTCATAGCAACAAAAAGAAAAACATAATCGTATTAGATAAATTTATTCAAACAAGCTTAATAAAACCAATGCCAGTATTTAAGTTAATCTGATATTACAATCGGCGTGACCACTAAAGTTTCTACACAAACCCTATTTGGTATTCAACGGGTGTAACAAGTCCAAAATCCACGGCCACTAGGGTAAAACAATAACTGTAAATTAAACTGGAAACTCATTAAAAGCGAGTCGGGAGAGGACGGTACTTCAACATGTTTTATACTATCGAACTTTAATTGGTCGGACCGAGGTTTTCCGGTTCTCTTGATATTTGTTAACTTACTCGAATTGGTTTCAATTCTCAGTATAATTTCTTGTCACTTTTTATAAACATGTTCTTTGAAAGTTTACACCTTTGTGCCGTTACGTAACCTTTCATTTATGCTTAAAGTGCTGATGCTGTTTATATTTGTATTGCCGTGTTTATGTAAAACGTTTTTTTTACAGTTCGCATTATATCAGCGCTTCTCTTCACGGACAGCAAATACAAATTTTTTAAACGGAGATTTTACAAATTTGAATTTGCTGTCTGTGCTTTGTATGATATGAGTAATCACAGCTGGCATTAAAGCTTAAGACACTTGATTCCGTGAAAATCTTTCAACGTTTATATTCAAGTTAACTGCCCCCGCTAAGGTCGATCCGGTCGTTTACAGTAAAGGGAAATCATCAATCAACATTTAGTTGATACGACCACTTGGAATACGATTACTTGAACATCGATGTTGGCACATTTCCAATTCTGCTTCAGATACTCATTTACAACCATAGAGTTCATGTACTGAATATAAATAAAATTGTAATAATTGAAAGAAAATTATAACGCCATGGCAGGATAATGGGCAATAAATGCAGTTGATAGGAATGTCAACGAAGAAGGGTAGTAAAGTGATCGAATCATATTCGAGGTATGGAAATATAGTAATTTTTAAACAAGTAAAACAATACTCCATTAATGTAAACGACGTCATTGACAATTGAATTGTGCAAGCACAATACATAGAAGTAGTTGTTGGATAGGTACACTCTGTTGAGCGCAAATACAGATTCTGAGTCACACACAGTTACGATTTGTTTTCCTTCGTCTTATGATGCTCCAAAATTGGGGAATATAATTTATGACTTTCGTTTTATGGATAATGACTTAACGAGTTTGGTACGAAGTTTACCCATACAAACAATCTATTTATGCAGAATACATTTACGAGTTTATAAATACAAACAGCAGTATTTTTATATAAAAGTAATGTAAAGTAATGTTAGCCTATCCGTGTGTGATATTTACAATGTGTTACACATTAACATAAGGTTAAGAATAAATATTGACTCTTTCGTAATCTAATGAACAGGAAGCAGGTAAGGAAACATATGTATATCCAAGGAAACAATGATAATGGCAGATTGTGAATTGAATTCAAATAGGTATATGATATGATAGGCTATGTATCCATAAAACTAATAACAGAAACAACATAAAACTAAACTAAATCCAGGTACTTAATTCACCTCCCATTACTCTCTATAATTTCGTTTGATTTACTAGATAGTAAAAAAAAATATTGTTGACATTATAAACGGTTCCATTTAGGAAATAACCGGATCTCGTAAAGTCTAAATGCCCTTGAGATTGCGACCACATTCTTTAGTTGGAGCGAAGCCAACCAACTCGCGATACCGCATTAATTTGCTGCCTTAACACACAGTTATATCGTTTTCAGCATTTGATTGTGACATTGCATATTGTACAGAAATATTAATATACGAAATATCAAATAAATATATGTCTGCACATGCTATGAATATTTTCCGGCATGATTCAATATAAACTGGCACCTCAATAAAATGACTAGGATAACGACTGCGATATATTAATGTTTCAGTAAGCTATATGGAAATAACAATTCTCTTAAAATAATTGTCTCCTTGATCTTTGTGGATGTAATAAAATTGTCTCCACCTCTTGAAGTTTCCTCATTCGCGAGGGTCATGACCTCTTACATCGTCTCGTTATATTATTCATCTCCATTTTAATACTCCAAACAAATTACTTAAATTTTCCCAACGTTCAAAGTCAAATTATAGTCATTGAAGATTGTTTCGAGTTGAACGAAGCAATCGTCACCGGCCATAAATATTGTCTACTGTTCATTGTTTCCAATAAAAAATATGATAAATGCCATCCATTACGGTGGGCACGTTTGGCGTGCCGCCACGGTCGTCAGCTTCGCCTTGACCAAGATCGAGACGTGATCCGAGATGTCCGTCTCACTGTATGCGCATATTGATTGCCAGATTATAGTGATCTTTTGCATAATTCGCCACATGCATATTGATATGAAGCTTAAAATTATTATTATTGTTCTTTTAGCGTAGATGGGTTTGCGCTTAAACACCACAATCTAACCTTATGACAAGGGCTGATATCGTCTAGGATTACCACGTTTACCACACAAGTTGCCTATTCACTCCGACCTTGAATAGAGCCATGTCGACCCATTGCTTGTATATGTTTGAATCGATTTAAAATTGTTAGCATAAATATACATTGAACTTTTACAAAACAATTTAAACCCCATCTGTTTTATTTTAGTTTAATTGCTGTTGCTGCTGCTGTTGCAATAATGCGAATTGATAGTATCCACTTTAGCTATGTAAAATTGAGTCATGGTTTTGAACGGAAAACAAATGAAATAGTCAGTTAAATGGTAGACTAAAAACGTGCATTGTATTAAAAATTCTGGCACATTTACTTTTGGAGCTTGCTTTTTCCCTGAGTTAAATTATTATGTTAATCGGGTTGTTTATTTTAAAACTATCAATTATTTTAGGTTGGTCTTCTCATATAGTAAGGTTATTACCTAAAATATATATCAACATCAGAATGTGATGTTTAGTATTGTATTAGTGTGTTCCGTAATTCCGTTATAGAAAAAAAAATTGTTATCAATAAATTCCTGAATACAAAATTATGTGACTCTGTTACGAAGTGATTAAAATTATTCTATATATAGCAATTATACAACTTTGATGTTTATAATATGTCATGGAATTTTTTAAGTCCTTCAGTAGACTGTTTTAGTATGAGACAAAAGCAAGCTGGCAAGCTAGGTACTTACATAGAAACGTAATGAAAATAAACTGTAGCTGTGACCTACTTCATAATCGTACGTCAGTTTGTTTAGAATGATAACAACGTTTCCAATGATAAATTTAATAATGAGGATTTATGTTATCATAAGCGTTTGGAGTGATAGCCCGGGTATGTAAAAACATGATGTGAGTTAACGCGATTTGATATCTGAAGTCAAACTACATTATCTACAATTAATTAAATAACAAGTCACATGATTTTACAAATACTTGCTAGGCTACACGGGTCTAATAATAAAAATCATTTGCAAGTATAATAAATATAATTGTAAATATTTATACGTGAGCTATATGATATATGGTGTTTATTAGAATATATTAATGTTGAATAGGGAAAATGTAATGCAAAGGTGATAATCAATTTTATGTTCATGGAATACAAGACTACGTCAGTTGTTTATTTTCCTGTATAGCATAAACAATCAGCTTGGAAGTATCAATATTCTACGGTGAGAACACTTCTGACTCCATTTTGACATCTGTTTACAGACGAAAAGGTGACCGGGTGTTTCTATTGTGTATTGTTATGATTTTCAACAAATGCTCTACACATGGCTTTTAACAGTACCAACACACCTCCTTTTGTTGAACGCTTTATGTTTCCGCAAAAGAAATAAAACACGCGATAAGTAGACGGTTCTGGGAAAATTTCCAATCATATCTGTTGTCACGCTATTGTAATGATTCAATATCGCCAGATATCGTGATACGTGCATGTACATATCGCATAGGTGATTTCTTATCTCATTGTTATTACATGCATTGGATCTGATGCTATGGCAGGTTTGAGGGTCAACGTCCAATTATAATACACTTAAAAAACACATGACTAATACTAGGTACTAATACTAGATAACAGTAAAGTTTTCCGAGAATTCTCTTAAGTAGCCATTTAATTTTTATCATCATCTCCAAAACCGCTATCGCGAATAACATAAATTTAATGTTGAGCGGTTCACAAGGTGTGTCAATGACATCATTCGAGATCCATTGAAATGATATATAGTGAATAATTTCTGTTTTTTATTTATTTTTGTTACTGGAATTTACAATGGAAATATTTCGAAGATGTCTGGCAAATGTTTTGGCATGGAGCCCGACAACATAACACATGTGTATGTATGAATGTATAAATGGTTAAGAGTGCGTCTGAACATGTAGTTACACTAAACGAAAACTGACACAGGTTGATTTATAGCACAGACTTCATGACAGTTGAATGCATTATGAGCTGTTTTGATCAAACAAGCTCGGATCTGACTCATAAGGACAAGATAAAACATGAATGAATTAAAAATATATATCTAAACAATCAGAAAGCCAACAATTGTAACGTGAATAAATTAATACTAGTTATTTTATGTAGGCTGCATATTTCACCGTGGACATGCCTGACAGCTGTGGCAATACATTTACTTTCATGTAAATGGTGGAACAATTTCAATAAATTAAATTTTATATCTACTAAGAGACAACATGGCAACTTACGCTTTAAATTCTATATCATTATATCACAAACTAATTGTTTATTAATTTATTTGATATAAGAAGCTTTTACAATAGAACACAAAAAAGCTCTTTTTTCAAAATTAAATCCAATACAAACGAGTCTAGCGCTCCAAAAATATTAGCACAATAAAAGCGTCGAGGGGATTAAAGGAAGACAAATTGCTGATGCGGCGTAAAAATTCCGCTTGCATTGGCCCATTTCATTCAATCAATTCCTAGTACCAAAGGGGACAAACGCCTATTGATTTTCCGCGGTCACAAATGCGTCAGTGTCATTGACGTCAGTCGTGTTTATTTTAGATCCGTTGGTTTATTGCTCAACCATGATTCTAGCCAATTCTGCATTCTACCCACTGTGACAGTTACTTGGCTATATTTCATAGGCAGATAGAAATTCCGTGTGACTAAGCTGACTTTTCCAAGAATTGTTGGCATTTTACTACTGTAGGGTTATTACACAGTGGAGTAACATTTTTATGTGACAACTACATATTAACAAAGTATTTCACTTTGAATGTGATTATGATTGAAGAATATTCTTAATACTTGATAAAGTGGTCGTGGTCTAAGAACTTATAAATAAAGTAGCATTACTGCGGCGAATCTTCAAACAAAAAACTGAACTTTGAATAAGACGGAAATTTTGAATGGTTTTATAACCGCCAGATTGGCTTTAAACCGAAATATTCGAAACAAATTAGCATGCCATCACTAATAATTCGAAAAGTCACGACCGTTTAGCTTGGATAACAGGTCGAACCGTAATCAGGTCGACAAATATCGGTTTACGTACACAATCAACGAGCCTCATGGGAAATTAATTCTCCACACGGCATGGCGTGATGACCTCGCTAACACCACTTGTGTGTTATTCGTTCATCAGCTTTTACGTACTCTAATATTAAGTACTTTTTTCACCACATTTGTTAGGGTAAGCATTATTTGATAGGTAAAAGGCGGTTTTACGTAGTTTCTATGTATGTTCTGTCTAGAACCGTTTTAAACTATCATGGTATTAGCATAGTGTTGTATCCTATGTACTCAGTCCGCATATTTATCGGTTGCTACCATTAACTAAAAAGAGTACAATAAAAAAAATATTCAAAGCCTCAAGCACGACTACTAATTTAAAACGATACCGAAAACCGGTAAATAATTTGTAAGTTTTGTAATAATATTAAATGACACTAAAATCATTCTTGTTTTTATATTATCTTATCTGAGATGGTGAAATAAACATCTAACTATCTTAAATAAAATGTTATTTTTATCTTCATGGATTTTTTTAACTCTATTCAAGTTTTAATAAATACTTGACACGATTGTTAGTTTAGATTGCGAATAAAATTCTTGGGTAATGTTATTTTATTACTTTAATGTAATTACAGTAGGTTTTTCCTATAGGTTCAACAACAAAAAAGCTGTAAATTAATTGTTTACAGTACCTGCAGATGTTCTTAGTAAAGTAAATCTCTTCGTACCTGTAACAATAAAAACAAATAATTATAAATATGTATAACTTGATAATAAAGTGAACAATGAATGATTAGTGTCAAGGTGTGTACTGAGGAAAATTCATGGCCCCATTTTCTCTTGATAACAGAACAATAGATTAATATTTACTTCAGAGTTCTTATCAGACTGTTTTTTTTCATCTGATGTTATTTATGAAATGAAAATGTGTCTGGAAATCGTAAAAATGTGTAATGCCTTATCAGACAGTGTCGATACGGCTATCTTTATAAATCTTACTGATAGGAAAGGAATTGATGATATCGTGAAGGAAGTGATGGTTAAGTTGAGTTGAAATAGGTGTTTTTGATATGATCGAATAATTTTATGTGGATTTCTTTTAACATAACAATCTTATTCAGGCATAATAACAATGTCATATAATTTTATTACAGTCGGGAGAATAAAATAGTGCTTGGTTGGCAGTAAATTCCTCATCTATAAAATTACTATTGTTTATAGCGCGGAATATAATAAGTACTTAGAACATAAAATTGTGTCGAACACAATTCCCAGTGCGATAACCTCGCTGATAATACTCAAGTTCCAGATTTTTATATTAATTTAATTATAGTATTTAAATTAAAAAACTGTGATAAGCAACAGTTATCTACTTTTAACCAACTTCGTCGTTATATGTTCGTCTGTGTATAGTTTTTTTGTCTGTAGTTCACCGAAATCTTTATTTATTTTTCTATGAGTTTGGTATAACTCTAAAGTATTCGAAGTAATCTTCTATAGAAATTTAATTGGTGTTCGGACAATAGGCTTCATATTCCTATAGCATGTATTTCCCTCCAAATCAAATAGGAAATGTGTAGGGAATGAGTTATTGTTAGGTCTAGAAAATTCCAAATCTAGATAGGTAACTTTGGCCGTCCGGACTGGACTACAAAGGAACTCCTTAACGACAAACAAAACGAATGTTTAGATCCTGTTATTGTGGATATTATTCACCTATATGTTGCTGTAGAAATAAAAACAAACCTAATGTAACTCTTTACTTTTAGACATCACTAAAACTAGTAACAGACAAAATAAGTTAATAAGTAAACTAAAAAGCATAAAATAAACGTTTCGTACAACACATTGGAATGTTGAAATCGGTATCAAGTATTTGAATCGACATATTTACGAACATTTAATATATTAAAACAAACTCGAAATAATACTTAAATCGACTTAAAAATATGTGTTGTATAAAACATTTATATGTATTAGCTTTTTAGTTTACTAATGTTTTCGAATGTGATAATGGTGAAGAGCTGTGACACAATATATCAATGAATTAACTTTCGCTAATTTGAATTTTAATAGCACTATAAATCGTTAGTCTGACGTCGCT
This sequence comes from Craniophora ligustri, assembly GCA_905163465.1. Lineage (NCBI taxonomy): Eukaryota > Metazoa > Arthropoda > Insecta > Lepidoptera > Noctuidae > Craniophora > Craniophora ligustri. Next base: position 5,039,525 of record LR990963.1, read on the forward strand.
GTTTAATGAGATCGCCACTCCTTCGGGTCACTCCACCCAACGGTCCATTGCGCTAATTAATTGCTTGTTAAACTGCAGTTCCTTGTATGTTAATTCTTGATGGTGTAACTGACTCGAATACACTAAAACCGGATTAGTTTATAATTGAGTTTATAGTCATGATATCGTAATAAAACCGTAATGTTTAGCTCAGGCTCGAGAGGTTTCACCGGTTTGGTCAGTATATGATTTATATTAATAGTTTCTTCTGTGATTAGATAAATGGAATCGCGGATTACTAGTAAGTAGGCGAAGGATATCCGATGGTTATCAATAATGTCTTGAAATAAATTGAGGCTCAAGCACAGTAGTTAAAGAAAGTGGGCGCGGAATACAATATTTTCTTGAGCGCAAAAATTCTCTTATTAACGGCACAGTGCTCATCCATCATATTCAATTGCATGTCCGCTGACAGTGGCTCTATATAGCCACTTAAATGTAGCTCTCGTCATGTGTCCGCCTGATGAGGATGGATTTATTTATCGCTGGGACCCATTTGCCGTTAGAATTGGATCAAATTGGTAGAAAAACGTTAAAACATTTATACACTATTTTAGTCTATTTGTTTTTAAGTATTGTCAAAAACTTCTAGATCGAGGCCATTCGGGTTCTTTTTACAATAATCAAGAAAACTAAGAATTACATAAACTAAACATTTGCTTGTTGTACAGGTTTTTTTCTCAAAATGGTAACGAAATCTCCAAGATTTCAATTTAACATTTTACCTCGTCGGTTTTTTATGTTGAAGACACACTAAAGTACCATTCCTTTGTAAGTCTACGTAACAATAAACTCGTTATTCAAGATGCGTCACATTCACAACCTTTCTTCATACTTGTGAAATTTGCAAATATTGAATACCTATAGGTAGAGGTCATACGTAATTGTACACGTTTTTAAATGTATTATAAACAAAGCTTCATTCAGTCATACTATGGAGGAAACACGATAGCTGTGTCATCATAGCGCTAGCGGATATAAAATGATAAACTATAATTACATACATACAACGTATCGTAGGAAGTGACACTAAAAAATCCTCGTTTCCTATCGCTGTGTTGCGACAAAGGGATACTTACAGCTCTTATCGGCCGTGCGATAAACTCGATAAGTATCCTAGTTCGTGCACTTATGTTACTGATAACAGTAACCATCTAGTAGATTGCAAAACGCATGGATGTTTACTTATGTGCGAGCGATTCAACTGATAACATGCTTGTAGATAAAGTTTTTTACGTAGATAAATACATTTAACAACCTTGATAAAAACAACTCGGTTCTAATTGTACCTACTTGTGTTTCAAAAATAATATTATCTTTGTTATTTCGTTATTATCGTATGACCTTTTTATCTAATAAATTCAAGTACCTATTTTATAACGTTTTCCTGTTTTAAGCTTGTTTATCTTTTTTATCACCTCTGGTTATATGAAATAAGAAACCTAATTGAACTCGTTAACCTTGAAAACTGTTTTTGTGTTGTTCAAGGTTACGAAGCTGACTTGAGGGGTGTGTCGAGTCGAGTGTTAGGGTGGAATGTGGCGGCAGGTGTAACACATATGGCAGCCGAAAATAAATAACTCATTCTCAACCGCATTTTAACCAAACCTAAACTATCAAAAATACCATCATGACCTTTAACGGTAACATTGAAAACAATGTTACCGATGAAACAGTGTTTGAAATGTCTTACGAATTTATTGCAGCAAAATAAGGTGATTGCAGAGCAGCGGTTTCTTTTTAAATTTTATCGTTTTAAATTAATTCGTGACCTATGTACAGTTAGCAATAACAGAACGTACAATTGTAGTTGCAATTGTTTAACAATATTTGGTAAAAATGGTTCAATATTTGAACCGTAAAATTCGCTTTACATACGTTACGTTAACGAATCTTGAGGTCACCTATTGAATTCAAGCTATTTCCGAATACTTTTGGTCCAATTTCCAATATGTTCATTGTTATTACAAGTCAGTGCCGCATTTCTATGTGTTCCAATTAACTTCAAACAATGAAAAAAAAATTGAAAAGAAAGTCTTCTTTCATCTTGCGTCATTTCATTTTGCTTTCAATTTTAAAGATATAATAGATCCAAGTTATAAACCAATAAAAATATTATTATACCTATTATTAAAAGCATGAGCTTAACTATGGTAACTAAGTAGGATGTAGGAAAAAGAACCGACACTAAAACATGGCACACGATAAAGAGTTACGTCAGAAGCTGTAGAATTTGCCCGTTTAGAAAAAAACTCACAATCATATTTTATAATTAGCAATGTAAATTTATACATAAAACAATAACCGAAATAACTCGCAGTAATGCAAACAAGTGGGGTCCGGCTGCAGAGGATCAAATGTCAATATTCGTGATAAACTAAAGGTCATATGGTAAGTCAAAACATAATAAGGCTTATCTTACAACGAGCTCGTTTAGTAGAAGTCGGCCATCTGATCTGACACGAGTGAGGGCATGGCCCCGGCATGCCGCAGTAATGGCTCCAAACACTACGGGTCGGGTTTCTAAATAAACATTAACGTCGCACCAAGAAAGTCCTCATCTAAATGACTTTGTAAAGGATTGAATGGCAGAATAATTTATTTTTAAATCTCAACATTCGAACGTTAACGCATTCAATATTAAGAAGGTCGTGAGTGTTATTTGTTAAACGAATACTTGCAATACTGGTTTTATGAGTATTGCTAAAGACTACACAATTATTAAAAACACAGTTCAGTGTTAAATCGGAGGTCAAATAACAAGTACTTGTTAATAATTAAATGTTATACAAAATTAAGACATATTTACATAGGTTAAATATTCAACATGTGTTTACCATATTAATTAGAAACGTGAATGAATAAACAAACTCATACCTCAGTCTGACATATATCCAAAGCATATTAATGATAACAAAAAGCCACACTTAGAATATTGATGACGTCAGAGATATTCTAAACATGTATTATTCAAAGGCAAACGTTTCGTAAGTTCTTATATAATAATTAATATTTTCCGTAAAGTGTAATAATAAAGAACCGCAAAAGACGAAGTTTCTCCGCTATTATTAGAATTCGAGGAAAGAGCATTAAAAGTTAGGCATTTCTTTTGAGAAGTTTGCTAACTTGGCGGGAGCAATGGCGGGCAATATCGAACTTAACTGAGATTTATATCCGCTTACAACTTCTTTGACAACTGTCTGTAATGTTTCACTTGATTGAGAAAGTTTGTTAAGTCTTAATTTGTTACCGAGCTTTGAAGTGATAACCTTTTACTTTTGCGATATTTACCTAAAGCTGGTTTCTGGATACCAATTTCATTAAAATACAATGACCGCCATACATAATTAAACAATTATATTTCACCTCTTGATATTCATAATTTATAATTAAAAAGTATAGGTAAATGTAATAAGGAGATTATCATAAGTCAACATACAAAATTCGCTCGCTGACAACAAAGTCAAAATGTCACGAAATATTTTGTTCGGTTACATAGACGTAATGTATTAAGTTATTTTTATTGTAACTCTTTTTACGCAGCTGTGTAAATAGATGGAACAAGAACATTATACAGGATATAATTAATGTTAAGTAAATATAAATATATATTTATACGTCAGCGACAACTGAGTCCACTTAATAATAGTAGCCTAGTTACTTGATAAGGTTGGCTCAAAGTGACCTATGTATGTTAAAAATATAATCGACATACGAGTATTATAAAGTATGGGCTCTCTGTCTACCCATTTATTGTTATATATTTATCCAATATACGTGATTATTCTATTTTATCTTCTATTTTGTGAAGTTAATTAATAAATTTAGTGAGTAGTGATGTAGAATAAATGCAAGCTCATGCTTTCTTGCAAGACGGTGTAATTTCAAAACAATAGATTATATTCGAAATATTTTTCAGTAGGTCGTAGCTCGTATAGAATTAAATGTTATTCATTATTAACTATTACTGTTCTATAGCCTCATCTCTGTAATTAATAACGCTGCCGTAATAATTCGAAAATTCGATTTATTTAATTCGGAGAGATTTTACGCTTTTAATTTTTATACCTTCGTACATATTTAAATTTAATTAATTGGTAAACCGCAGACACGCCACCTCTTTACGGAAGTATAATCATTCGAAATTTAAATTGCCGACTATAAATAAATATCAATAGGACCTCATTGTTTTCATTTTCCTTCCGTTTTGTTGACAATGGATATAATTACAGACCATTATTGCTTGCGAGCAACTGTCGAAATCAAAGGACGTTTGAAATTTCAAGTACATACGATGAACAATTACTTGCTATAATTATGATGAAATGTCGATGTGTTGCCTACTTACATGTTAATTATGTTATTATTTATTATTAGGGTAGGTATTCTTTCTATCAAGAAAATATTTTTTTATTAAGCCTAATTAACCAGTAAAGAAATAATTGAACCAAATCTAGATGATAACCTTATTTTATACATATACCTACTTATAAATAATAATAACGCGTTGATTATCAACGAGCGGACGGCGTCAAAGTAATCAGTAGCATGATTTGTTTTATCACATTTTTTGTTCTAGAAATCGTTTGAATAAACGCGCTCTATCTCACAGAACTTGTTATCTTCAAATTACACACAGTTACGATAACGTGTTGTATATTCACGGCACATAAATATGGCGCAAGATGTGTATATAAACAGTAGATTAGTATTTAGCGACGGCTCCGAAGTGAAAAGCGAACGGTTACGTTGACGTATGTCCCACGACATTGTGACCTGCTGCAACTATGTCACTCACATTCACAATGCTGTTGTAAATCTGTCATACAATCACCATTTTCCAACCATTGTTATCAAACATTTTAGCGCAACGACGGATAACGCATCGATCTCACAGTAAATCCCGATTCCGAAACGAACCAATAGATTGTTTACATTTTTTTGGCGTACGAAAAAAACAGGTTCATATAGCCCCATATTTAAGCAGGAGAATGCCTCTTTCCATAGAATTAAAGGGCGATTTTTTGTTGGCTAACAAAAAGTGATGCTTTCTGCCCGAAATGCTTTGTGAGCTGTAATTATAAGTAAGAATAACTTTGGGAATATCTTTTGTTACAGGAGGGGAGTTTTTCTGTGCGGGTAACGACCGCGGCAGGTGGTATATAAAATGGCGGCTGATAAATAAATTACGACAAAAAAAGTGCAACAAAAACTGTTGAAGCGAGAGCGGGCGAGCCCGCCAATGTCAAATAAAGGTCGAAAGAACATCTACAACAATTTATCAGTCAAATAATTTGTTTATATATTCTTACTGTGGCTTTATTTTTAAGAAAACTGACTACAATGGAACGTCGAATTCAGTAGGTAATATTAAATGACAAACATTAAATTATTGTCACAGAATATATTATAATAAACATGTAGGGTAAGAATTATTAACATAGGTGAGTTCACGTACAGCGTCGTGTTTACATACTTACAAGTACGAACGATATTGCCATATTAAGGTATTATTACCTTTTAGTAAGTATGTATTTGCGTTTGTACAGATGGTAGATATAAGGAATTAGTTTACATATTTATTTTCACATTCTACATACTAATTAATTAGCATAATATGTTTTGATAAAACATTCAGGCCAGTCAAAAAAAACATTACCTATATTAAAACTCCTTATTGATAGTTCTAAGATCACTATCACATGAATCATAAATTTAATTTCATGCCGCGTGTACCGGTGAATACGACGTATTCTACACGCGATAAAGTTTAAAGGCCCGTCTTTGTATTCATCCGGTCGAGTCCATTAATATAATGAAGCCACAACGCCATCACATCACGTTCCTTGCACTGGCCACGTCCGCATGTGCTACAAAAGGAATGCTCAGTATTATTATTACGATGGAAAAAGCTGACACTATATTTTTTCCGCGGCATCCAGGTAGCGCAACAAAAACCGAGCGGGGGAGAGGTGGGCAAACCGGTATAGTGAAAAAAAAAGCTCTTTGTAAAGGCAATGTCATAAATCATGGTGGCTCACGACTGAGACCGGTTTGATGTGTAGTCTCGCTCGTCTTGACTCTGCACGGCTAATGAGGCTTCAATCAAGGTCGACTATTGCAAAACGGCGACGATTCCACTGTGTACAAAACTTGTAACTCGTTTTGTATAATTATTTGGCTGTAATTATGTTCATATTTTTATACCTGCAGAGTATATATAATTTGAATAACCAGTTTCTTAAATCTGACCATATATACGGCTAATAACGTATTTTTTATGCTTATTTATAAAAAATAAATGGTCCATTTTATGTTAATGACATTTAAATAAGCTGTTGTTTGCGTCTACCAAAGTAGAATCTTATAGCAAAATGAAGGTAGACGATAAAATAAAGAACTGTACAAAGATATTTTTTTTATATCGGATATGTACTGAAGGCGATAATAATAAAAGCAACAATGAGCAGTAGCCATTGTATGAAGCTGAAAAACAAACATTTCTCATTAGGCGAGTAGCGCGAACAATCTATTGTTCTCTGAGAGGATATAACGGACCGTGTCGGGTTTACGTCAACTACGTCGACCGACGACCTTTGGAATGCTGACTATATTCAATACAAAAGGGCCTTTTTTCTGGATAATATTTTTTCTTGTGGCCCAATTACTTGTGGAATATAACTTGTGTTCTAAGTAATCGGACAAAAATAAAATAAAACAATATTGCAAAAAACAAACGTCAATAACTTTATTCTCTCAGCATGATTAATAAATAAATGTTAACTATCGTATAATATACTTTGAAAAGTAACTTAAAAAACATCAACAAAAAATTATACGCACAAGGAGAAAAATTAATGACATACAGTTTATGTTATGTAATTTAATCTATCAGCCTACGGGCAGAACGTTAACAACGAGTGGAGCGGAACGGTTGGGTCAACGGCCGGCGGACCTCGGACCAATTCGCGACATGAGATTGAATAATAAGTTGATTGCGAGTACGACCCAAGGCCGGCGCGGCGGCCATTACTGCGCGTGTCGTGGCAGCCATTTTGCGCAGCGTGCACCCTTTGGAGATTTTGGTGTAATGTTCTTCGTAATGTGACCTAATTTCCCCAATTTCCCATACTAACCCACGAGTAGCGACCACGTCGCTCACATTGTGATATTTTCCTTATTATACAAAATTATTAAGTACGTAGTACGTACATAGCAAATTACAATTATTTTGAAGGATATTTATTTTCCGCTGGATGTGGGTGGCGCAGGACTGGTTGTCGTGGCGTTCCTTGGGGGAGAACTTTGTCCATCAGTAGATATCTAACGGTCTATATAATGATGATGATATTTAAATAGTAGTATTTAGTTTGAGACAGGACTTCACAGGACCCATACATTTTTGTCTGACGTAACAGATTTACATTCCTACTATTAACATTGAGAAATAAATGATGAAATAATTGCAAATCAATAGGTATCAAGCAGCGCTGTCTTTAAATAAGAATATGGAACTAGAAATACAAACAGTACAAGTTTTTATAGCCTGTTATGATAATTAATTCACTACGTGGCTTTACGACCATGCCAGTTTCCTCCGCTTTAAACGTCATATGAATTGCATAAGAACTACACAGATCTTGATGATAAGAAAATACAAGATACCTATATTCCTATAAATAATTGCTAGATTATAAAATCGCTGCTATATAAATACGGATAATTAATGTGTGATGTATTTATACATATATTTCAGAGTTTATTAGCGTCATATTTAATATGGAACTATGAAAGAAATATATATTTCATAGTTCCTCATAATTACAGCTTACTCGATTTTAAAACCCATAAATAATATTAATAAAGCCTCCAGTTTGTTTAAAAATTCCAAAAATGCATGACTACTTCACAGTCATTAAAATGTTCAGTTCATTAAAACAGAAATTAAGCTTTACAAGCGTAGAGAATTCGAGTATTTTTAAAAATGAAATTATATTTAATGAGATTATGAAAGTGTTTAATTATATTAAATATGGATATGGTTATTTGCAAAATATTATTTTTAATTGAAATTACCTTTTAAAAATTAATAAGAATGTGGATTATATTTATATTTGTACTGTGTTTTGACTTTGCACAAGGAAAACTCGGCCGATATAATTAATATATAAAGGATATTTACTTAATTACTTCACTTGATGTTGTTGTTGAATTTGAAATACAGCTAAAATTGTGGATCGACATTGCGTACTTCCGGTTCTTCTTCAGAAGTCAACCCTCTTGGAACCGTGCAAATAGTTTTGACAATTCAAAAGGGCCTGTAGTATTGGTCTAATTGAAATAAATCATTTGACTTGACGTACTACTTAGCGGTCACAGTCGGACTTTACCATAGACTCATCTATTACAAATTGTTCTTGACGGGTCTCCACCTTATTCGATGGTAGGCGTCTTTGTCTGGAATGTTCATAAACATAATATGTAATAGTATCAATGTTTCTGTTTCTTTTTGTTTTTACTCTTTCAAATAATCCGTAACATCGTCTACATGATAACAGAGGGTTTATAAAGGTACCCATAATGACCCATATCAGAATATTGCTAACGTTTTACTTCAAATTAAAAGTAATCCAGTTAATAATGTAAAGGTGAGTTAATAAATACTTCGGTTAGCTGAACCAAAATAAATTATCTCATTACATTAATTTAATACCTATACCTACTTCAATGAAATATTGTCATTAACATTAATCATGCTATTGCTGCTCTATTAGATATTAACTGATAATGATCACTTGATTAGCCTCTATTGTAATAGAAAATCTGTTTTTTCCTTTTAATGGCCTTCAAATAGTTGACTGCGACACAGATCTGTATTTAAACACCGCTGCAAAAAAGACCGTGAAAGTCAATCAACACAACGATCAATTTAATGCGCCCGCGCACCGTCGTCAGCTGACGTCATTCCCGCAGCCATCTTGAGGAACTATGAGTGTGTGTGTTCCTACTATAAACTTGATTAAAATAAATCTTAATAAATTGTTTTTCTCAAAAGACTGATTAAGTTATTCAAAAATATTGAATTAAGTAGCTTATTGAACAATCAAAACCAGTCTCTACTATCAGTGTAAAAAACTTGCATAATGTGCCAAATTGCTTTACAAAAGTAAAACAATCATTAAGAAGAATATATCCGTAAATCCAATTTAAAAGTATGTCTGTGATCTCACTTACATACGTACGAGATCGAATAATCTATCCTTTTATGGTTTTCGTTTTTGTCTAATTAGATAAGTCTGCATTCCAATCCAATTAACGGTCCATTCGACTCGATGGATATCAAGCTTACAAACCTTTAATGTAAAGGCGGCCGCATCGAAACAGGTTCTACGAAAAGACTGGTGATAAATTCTTCTAGGAACCGATTACGATTCGACAGCAAAATTCCCTTTAAGGGCACCATGAATCTTCCCGTTTACGGCGATTAGAGGGAGATGAATGTATGTGAGAGATTATCCAGATAGGGCCTGCATGCCTCGCCTACTCGTATATAATATGGAGCTGGTTTCAAAACCTGTTTGGTCTGGACATGCGTTTTACGGAGGGCAAATAAAAGTCATAACGGAGCGAGAGTAGCCACCGGCGGCGGCGCGGCGTGATAATTGTGTAAGGAATGCATTTGCGCCGACGTGTGAAAAATACACAACCTCTGTGGTCTTGACGTGTGATTTGAATAATGTAGAAACAACACATTTTGGGTTTGGTATGGGGCTTCTGATTTCACTTGTTAAAACTTGAGCGGAATGAGCCAGATCGCCTTGACGCTTTATTACGTTTACGACCTTATTAGGGTATCTTTCACAATGTACCGATTGAGGCTAAACGATCGATTGAATAGTAAAAGCGTATTTTGAAGGCAATTTATTGTTAGTTCATTAAATTTATTCCTTATTCGCTTATCGCATTAATGAACAAATGACACTTGTGTCTTTTAGATTCAATTATTAAATCGAATGCTGTTTAATGTTTATAAACCGTAATTTACCGATCTATTGCGAAATGAATAAGAATTATTATATTCACGAAGGTACTACCTATTATCAATAGACATTTAAGAGACCTTTGTTTCCATTCAAAGCATGTTCAAACGAGGCCAGATACCCGGCCTGAATAATCATATAAATCGAGCTGTTTCTGTCCTCTCAATAAATTTCTAAAGAGGACAAAATAAAGGCATATACATTACGGTGGCTATTACCAGTCTTGTCTCTCTCGAGGCCATTTAGATACGACAACGCTCACTAAATAAGCATAAAGCAACTGAAAATCTACGTTTGAATTTTTATACATTATATATAATAATAATATAGAGATAAATATTGAGCATTCTTTAAGAAAAAAGATACGAGGGTCGAAAGCCTACCGACTTCAAAAAGGAGGATTGTCTAAGCGGTTTTCAATTCGGTTCGTATATTAAAAAAAAATATTTATTGCGACAAAACTGTTTTGACATGAATTAATGATTTTCCGTTCGTTATTTAGCATAACAAACAGTTTAGGTGATCGAGTTAGAAATCACGTAGTGCGACAGAGATAGCGGATATTCAGTAGTTCAAATAACGGTAAACCGGGGTGAAAGTACACATAATAACGTAACGTGCGCTGAGGCAAGTGTGTAAAGGATTGTACAGCTTGGATTTTTAAAATAAGTTATTTTATATTCTGTTGAAATTATAATTTTAATGAAGCAGACGCTGTGGAATACTCTTGTTCTGTATACGTATTTATAAACAATTTGTACTCTTTTCTTCCTAGTTATTGTTATAATAAGAGATTTCGGAGGCTCTAAGTTAACACAAGTAGTTAACCGTGCATCAACCCATTTACTGATGTTTGAGTCAATTTCTCATTTGGGAAGGTTAGGCCCTATCCAACAGGGCCAACCTTCTCAAATGAGAAATTATGTTACTTATTAACTGTTGACAGACTTCACACAACATCAAGAAAATCTGTTTGACATGCAGGTGGCCGTTTGAGCATGTGATAAATACGCATATACTTAAGTGATGCTAATCATTAATGATGCATGATAGGTATGTCTTATTATCTAAACCATTTATAGAAACAAAATAAATGCCACGGTAAAAAGAAGCATTGTTATTTCTGTGGTTTGCATGAGCTTGAAAATACAATTAGGACATTTCGCACGCCGAACACGACGAGCATACGAAAATATGCAAATTGCTGTTTGTCCCGCACTAAGGACGGAAACGGTACCGCCGCCATTTGCGATTCCACACCGATATTGTTAAAGCCGAGACGTCATTCTGAATAAATAAATGGAATAGATTCTGTATAGGGGATTCGCGTCGCGTTCACGGCCGCGTTCCCAGCCGGCCATTGTTATTTACGTAACGCCAACGTGACGCGTCCGCAACGATTTATTATGCTTACGCAGGTGCCGAGCTCTTCACCGTGTCGATTTCCACCGACTATTGTTCTTGTAATCGCAATAATCTGCATATAAACACGGATATAATAAGAATAAGACTGTTTCTAATAATGTGGCAATGCAAGAATTGTAATTAGCTCGATTAACATAAATACATGTTGATTGACCGCACCGACTGAAGATCATTGCATGTCATTAACAGTAATTGTTTGTGTGGCGCGTTGTAACTATCAAGATTTTAACACGACCTCGAAATAATAAAAATTAAATGAGCTTGGCAAGTTGGCTCCAATGTGCCCTCATAAATCTTCTATAACGGTCGACCCAATATAAAAAGGGCATTCGGCTGTCTATTGAGGGATCGGGAAATATAGTAACCATTATTTTTTACACTATCGCTCACTCGTACTTGGTTTCTGTATAGAAAAAAGTTATGTAGGTTAATATAAATTTATGTAATAGTTAATGTATGTATGTACGTATATGAGTACACTTTACGGATTTGTAATAATAATAATAATCATTACGTGGAAAATATCATACATACATAAACGTTAGAACGAGTTTCGTTTCAAGATCTAATAAAACTTGTATTAAAACTTTCCGATGAAACTCTGTGCTACGAGTAGCGACATCTATCTCCTAACAATGAAACTAAATTTATTAAAAGTACCTATAGAAACTTGTAACAAAAAATACAAATCACGTTTTTCTTTGAATCTAAGTTCTTGTATAACATCTATGTTGTCAAGCATATTAAAAAACTTGATTAATAGTATAGTGTTAGTACTGGTGCGCTATTAAAGAGTCATTAAGCTGTACAAAAACACATATTATTACGTACAAATTGTCTAAGCGATTACATTTAATGAAACAATAATTAAGAACTAGTCTTGAATGGGACAAATGCACGACACGACTTCACGGCTCGGCACATAAACTCCCCCCATCAAGGTGTGTCTGACAGACGCTTTTCTTCTAATTAAGTAGATGTTGATTCACGCGCACGCTCGCGAGGCGTCGCGTGTCACTGACCTTCGCGCAATTGTGGGCCGGATACGGCTGTCATGCGTTTGTGTACTTCATCACGGCCCGGCGGCGTTGCTTGCTTTATATCAAAACAAAACATCGCGTATGCACGTGACTCATTTCTAGCGTTAATTAATACAACCGTCTTATGTTTACGTGCACTTGATGAGTCGTTTTGTTAACTAGGTTACGTGGGCTTCGATTAAATATCTTCTTTAATACGTGCAGTAGCTGCTACCTATGCGTATTTGTTTAGATATTATAGTCACTTATGGGAGTTCAAACTGTGAACTTAATAACTTAAACATTAAACAATTCAAAAATTTCCACATCTTTTATGTAAGCCATGTAAATATTTGCCATTATAAGTCAGTAACAAATTGGACAATTCCATCCCATTGTCTAATTTCTATGTCATTATAGTCAGGTGAGGGTTATTATTGAGCAAAGATTAGGGTGACACTGCATTCCTGCACGAATTGCTAACGCCACCCCACAAAACGTGCGCTAGACGTGTCACAATTTCCCTACTCACCCCCTTTTCACCCCGACCACCCCGTTCGCCCCGTGGGAGGGTTCGTCGCGTGCCTCAGCCAGTTTCGTCGGTATGCAAATTTAATATTGTTATTTTTATTCTAACTTTACAAGGGCAGTGGGGGATGGAAAATATGATAAAGGGGCATAATGTGTATTAATGTACGCCCGGTTTCCTAAACTCATATAATATTCACATGCACGGGGGTTGCCTTGAGGATGTTTTATTATTGACTACACCATTTTGCACTTAAGTATGACATCGTCTTTACGTGTACATATTGCATAAAAATTTCGCATTTAAAACAAGTTTTGGGTCACGTATAAAGTTCTTTGTTACTTTTGGCATATCTTAATCTTGAGATTGCAAACATTCAGAGAAAATTCACATATTGTTTTTAATATTACAAGCGAACAATATCTTATGAGAATGGGAGAGCTGGAATCGTATATGTTGGTATTATATTATATTTAGACAGAATGTGCTCGACACACCGCAGTCCCTACATTGTTGCATTTAAAGGTAAATATATGTAAAGTTATGCAAACTACCGGAGGCGGCGGGAGTGCACGCAAAATTTGCGATGTTCCGCCAACAGAATGCAGATTACTTCGTTGCCGAATATCAAGATTGTATAAATCTGTCAATGAGATAAAGTTTGCTCAAATGAAGCTATCTCCTTCATTTACAATTTAGAATTGAATGACCTTTAAATTGGTAACGTCGGAGACATAAATGTTTAAATACACATTATAATTTATTACGGTGTCATGTCGTGTTGAATCAGAAGACATTATTATTTTAACAGGTTTGATTATAAATTCTGTGGCGCTTTCTAAGGATATTAGCACGAATATGCAAATTCAAAAGAAGAGGTTACCTTAGTCGAAATGTGCAAATTGGTGTGACGCGACACGCCTGTCAAATATCATTACGTAATGTTAAAGGACTGGGTAACAGACGTGACATGACGTTTGGGTTAACTAATGTACATTATTAATCTGCACATTGAATTATCGCTGACAAATATCTGAGACAGGCATACAATTAGTTGAATTATACACCGTGTTCGATTGTAATCTTGTAACAACTAATTACTACCAGTTCAGTGAACAGTTACTAGCTTGCTTGTAACCGGCATTTTGTTAATATTGAACAGGTACAAATAGAATATTTCGATTAATCAATTATTGATACCAAACTATGATTGCAATACGGTAATTGAGTGTTTAGAGTTTATCAGGCTCCAGATCCGCACTGTGATGCGATGAAAGCAATTAAAATCAAATTGTTAGGTAAACAAGCAGCCGGCGGGCGGCACCGCGGAAGCTTATCCAATATCCGAATTCCGTTAACTGACACAAAGGACTGTCGTTTCCACCGTCGCTTTGTGAATACACAACACCACATATGTATTTGGAGAGGTATACAGAATACAGTTGATAGCTTCGCCAGTAGTTGCCGCTATCGCCTGAATTATGTACTGACTGCGTATATTTGGATAATATATTATGTTCTATCAAAGTGGTATTAATCGAATACGTTCGAATGTATATTAATCCCTATATAAATTTTAGTAAGTATTAATAGCACAGCTACATCGTATAGTATTAGAAGAGATTTAATATAATTGTGCCTACTTTTTCTTTAGATAAAAGTTATTTTAAAGCAAAGATTTTGTTTGCAACCAATAAAAATTAGGTAACAACCCTTGTTTTGCAAACAATCTTATAAACAGTATGGATTTAGTTTGTAATTTTATGAATCTACTTCATTAACAGTTGTGTTGCAAAATAATAACTTCACTAGTAAGACGTATTAATATATTAGTTCCAACTCAGGGCAGTGCGATTCGTATAGGTTAGTAGATATCGTTTTTTTAACCCGTTGAATAACATACTACTCGATTAATATACACAGAAATTAAGCTTATCCTCCGAGACCTAAATAAAACTAACTAAATAATTAAATAAAATAACTAAACTAAAATGATTTAGCTAAAATTTTTAGAGCAATCCATTATGACATAAATTAGTGTTTGATTGTGATGTTTGATGTCCATAACTAACTAGTCGAATACATTTTTCTGTTCACAAAACCTAACCATTTATACGACACCCTTAATTAAATGACTAATTGACTGTAATTTAAAAATAAATATTACAAGCAAATTTTAAAAAGAAAGTCGTTATGTTACATACGGAGTAGAACTATACTGCGATTCCATTGAAGTGTATTCTTTAATCAACGTGAAGGTCACTACAGAAAACAATAGCTCACACCTATTGAATAACAATTAAAGCCGATATGTACCAGTCACTGTAAATAGCATCGCATGTAATCTGCGAAACAAATCCACACAAACATTGTGGCTTTTTTGGAGCTATATACGGTAAACTAATGTGACTTCCAAACGTGTGACTAAGATTTACCATATCTTAAGCAAAATACGACAAAACATTCTCAATTATGTAAAACGGTATTGTTTACCGAATGGTTCCGACAGAAGTTGCTACCAACCTTGGAAAATTACCTAGTTTCACATTCAAAAGTTGGTCCCGCTGGCCAATGGGGCAGGTCGCGAAACGCTGAACGAAAGTGACCAAACTTTGAACGATGAACAACAATGTGAACAAAGTTCCAACGATCCAAGCAATATTTGTTCGAAGCCCACGGTTGTTCAAAACTCCGAGCCAATATAAAGTTAGCTGCCGTTTGAATACATACATACAAATACAGTGGACCCCGGACCAACTTGCCAACTGCTAAGTAAACAATAACTTTCCCATAGTTACGAAACGTAAACGCATCACTATTCATTAAGTGTGGAGTTAAAATTAAAAAAGCAATAACACCAACACTGATGATGTGATTTGAATTTTATTTAAATAAACATGAGAAGAATATATTTTGTACAGGTAAATGTTTAATGCATTAGCATAAATAATTAGCTTTACGAATGATTAAGGCTACAGGGGCTGTGAAAATTATGAAAACCGGCGGAGTCGCTCATTGCTGGCATATTACTGGGATCCCGAACTCTTTACTATGTAAATATAATATACGTCGAACCAGCCAGGAATTTAATAAAAGGTAAAAAGAATAATCAAGTACTCTTTCATTCTAAAAAAGTTAAATTACCCCTACCGTATGTATTAATATGTATGTGATTTTGAAAATTAAGATTGATGGTTTTATATAGAGAATATTAAATACGAATTCATAAAATATATAACAGTAACATATAGTATATAGCAGAGATGACTGTGACCTGGCAGTTAATGTTAACATGGATATGCAAAACTGTAGATTCATGCATCAAAACGACAAATAAAATAATTATAGTACGCAAATTTCTGACTTATATGACACGTACAATCGTATAGATCAGTCACATGTATCATCCCCGCCGCCGGCAGGCAGCTAGTCCGTGACGTCACGCCAATGTCACTCGCACCACCCCCGCATAAAATGAAAGCACGTTTTATCTCCCTTTATCGCGGACATATTATTTCACTCAAAGGATAACATCCCACAGCCCGCTGGACAGACAAAGGGGAATTTCTGCTTCCTATTTAATTTTCTTTTCAACTCTTTCTGTTTCAGACCGAATTGAAGTTAAACATTAAGATGCTACAAAAGAGTAAATGGATTTAAAAACACTGAAAGTTTTAGAAAGTTTGAAAGGAATAAAAGATTCCTTGAGCAAGAGTCGGGTTTTTACTCGTTTAGATTAAGTGGATAGGTAATTAAACTCACAAAGAAATAATAATTTATTTTAACATTCTCAAAAAGCGAAAATGCTTCTTTGTTTAACTCCTGAATAAATTGCTGATGTTGGAATTGAATCTGTATACGAAACATTTATGGAGTGCGTCTCCATATTTTAAGTATACCGCAATGTGTTATTATGTTGGTCAGATAAATATTATTATTATAAATCATTACCACTTTGACAATTTAAAGATTGCTGCTATTTTTTCACATTGGCGTATTATAATAAATAAAGAAGAATGTTTATTTTCAAAGTCAGTGTACTATAAAGCAATATTATTCACAAGTGCACGAGTAACGGAATAACAAGATCTTGCGAAATATGATAAACATAGATCATAGATATTGTAATTTCTTCATAGTTTCATAACAAAACTTCACACTTAATTCTAACAAACGCTGTGTTTAAAATCTACGAGACTCGAGACAAAACATTTAACGATGCCCAGTTCACACAGATGTAGGAAACAAAAGATAATTGAATACAAACAATTCACACAGTAAAGAATTTCGCATTATAAAGATTTCTTTGTTGTAAAGAACTGTTTCCAAATACTAGAAACATTAAGATATTCAATCGGCAATAATGTCGCAAGGATTTAGAAAGTAGTATTGAAAGGTAAATCATTCTATTGCAAATGGACGCCATCCGTCTTGGGTGCAGTCAAAGGCGAAGCAGGATCATCCATTAGAGGGAAGTATGGGGAAAATGTACATCTTATATGTATTTATTGCCGACACAGATTTATTTATTGAACTACTGTAAGTATTTATTCAGAATGAAACAGTTTTAATATAACTGCCAATAGACTGGCACTGAATTCAATTCAATCATACACAGATTGTAGCATTTTCTGTCTGCGTTGAAACTGTTTTTCTGCTATTGTTAAATATTTTATAATTTTAGTTGCAAACTAATGTTCATTTTAATAAATACCTTAATGAAAACATTTTTTTTGCATCGTAAAAGAAAAAATGTAGACTTGTTTTACATGATTATTCTTTACTGGTGTAGAAGTAACAGGATCCAGGAAGATAGACGATGACATTGCGTAGTAAATTACTCTATTTCCATTTCCTTTCCTTCGCATTATTTAAATGTAGCATTTGCGTATTCACTTTATATTTGAACAAATTCAAAAACCCTGTATATGTAGTCTACATTTCACGAGTTAGCTGCAACTGCACCAAACACAGCTGTGAGAGAATGTACTATTTAAGTTGAAGTAACCCGTTTATAGTCGCTAGCTGGCATTTTGCCAACGCATGGAGTAAAAGACGTAAAATTTGAGACAAGCTTATCTATACATCCACAAGTACGTAATATACGCTTTAAGACATCCGAGTAGTCACATATTATATTGACCCAGAAATGTAGTCGTTATCTTACTAAAATTCGTCTAGATGTACCCGTTAGCTGCTTCAGTTAACGCCAAACAAAAGTAGATAAAAAGAAACGGTTTTTGTTCTAAGATTAAACTTAAAGACAAAGTACTTTAGTTTTTTGCAAGAGTCTACTAGATAATACAGCTAGTGCTTAACTGCTTTTGATACTAGAACCTACAACGAACAGCGCCATAGTGTTAAAATCTTGGGAGAAAGAGAGACAAGAAGTACAGCAAGATAATCCAAAAGAAACAGTGCTATATCACTCTTTAAAATGTGAAAGTAAAACGTAAATATAAAACGTTTTTTTTTAATATATCTGTATTCATTCCAATTTAAACGAGCTTTAGTGTATAGTGCATTAAATCCAATGGCAATTACAAACGGAACGGTTAAAACGTCCTCTGTAGCAGTCAGTACACCTGAATGCTCTAAATTCTATCCTATTAAGCGTGGTGACCGGGTAACTCTCGAGGGAGCTTTTGTAACTATCCCCTTTCGTATATTGCACGCTGCGTAAATTTCGAAATACTGATGCCCTGAATAGTGTGGCTTGGCAAGAAATTTATTCAATACGTGTTTAAGAACAACACGATTTTCCTTTCTCATATTATCGTTCACAGATAAATAAATCCATATGAAAATATCTTATCTCATTCGTAATTTTTGTCATCAATCATCGTCGATTCGTCATTGACTTTTTATACAATGTTTCTGATGCTATGTTTTGAATTAAATGATCTTACATTCTAACAAATTAATAGGATGAAGTTGTAATTGAGTTTCAGATAACACTCACGGGGAGTGTTGCCGGAGGTGATCAATCAGAGAACTTTCACTACAAAAACGTTTCTTTTACGACGTCGAGAACGACAACAATTCTTTCATTTTCAATATTATTCTCAACTAAAATAGATAAGTTTGTAATAGCGGAGCGTGGGCGTCATAAATTTTGGCTTTTATTGTTTTCTTGTAAAGTTGGCAAGTTTTATGATGAACCAGGAAGATTAGTTACGTGGTCAAAATAAAAAAGTTTTGTTTACCTGCTGGTGTCGGCGGGGGTTCTGTGGGTGCGATTTGCCCGTTGCTCCGCACGGCTGACGATTTCTTCCTGCCACCGGTAGTCGCTGGACTTTTTGTGGTCTCGCGCTCAACTCTCTGTAAATAAAAAACAATATTTAATTATTCCAAATCCGAAATTAAACATGTTCTCAAAATATATATGAAGCCCAAAATAAAACTTGATTGTATTAAACTGGCCCTCGTTAATCTGAGCCTTATCTTATCGGAACCTTTTTTATTTTTCTCGTTTCGCTGTAAGAAATATTGAAGGTTGTTATACAATTTAGTTTTAATAATTAATTTTAATCAAAATACAAAAAAGCCTTTGTGCATTATTATTTATGTATGGTGTGTTCTAGGCAGTCGATCTATACACTTTTATAATCAACATCTAATTCTAAACTTTTCAGTTAGTACGAATAGCTTCATCATCATCAGCCTATATTCGACCACTGCTGGACGCAGGCCTCCCCTAGTGAACGCCACAGAGATCGATCATCGGCTCTTTGATCCAGAATAGCTTACCTAGATGTTAATTAGAAACCGTTATGCTTGACATTCAAAAGAGGAAAGCGTTACTAATTCACATTACTATTAATGTTATGTGATTAGATCGTAGAACCGATAACGTTAGTATTCAATTAATTCATGCTAAATTAACATAAATTAATGTTTACAAAGAACTCCTTTTGCACGTCACTCGTTTGTTATTTATGTAAATTGTAATGTTTAATTTAACAACACGACCTACAGTACTGTTCATTCTATACGGCGCTATACGTTTGAATATAACCACGTACCATATTTTCAAAGTAAGGAAAACGTGTTTGCGGTTATTTGACCTCTTCCACGTGTTCGTATGTTCGTAAATTGGAGCATTTTCGACAGACTGATCAAAGCGTAATTCAGGCCACATTCTAATTCCTTACACAGTTCCTACCTACGCTTTTTATGTGAACAAAATCGCAACACGATAAGCTCGATACATAATAGAAGTTATCAATGTTATCATACAATCAAACGAACCGTATTTTCAGGAAACCTTTCCAAGATGGAATTAATGGAACATAAGCATGAAGTAATGACATCAGAGGGCGCCCTTTGAAATGAAATCATTCAGTCGTGAAGCAGCAATCCACTTATTTCGGCTGACGGCGGGCGATCCCAGTCCGAATTACGTCGAGTCATGACTCATGCCGTTTCGTGTCGGCTCATGCTGACTCACGGCCGAGTCGGCAAGACCACGAAAACTGCCAACTCAGCGGCGCACCTCGACAGCGGTTATTGCGCTGACAGAGCGGAATGAACGACCGCCGTTCAATGTTATGCACTAATGCCTATTGATTGATACCTGATCTGGTTTTTAATTTTTCATATTTACTTTTCTCGTGCATAATAGTACCATTTGTGTAATTTGGCTGTGATTAATTAGATTACTCTTTTTGAAGAAATATATTAGAATGAACTCCATAAATCACGATGTCAAGAAGAGAAACAAGAGATTTAATAAAACACTGGTTAGAGCAGAACGTCTGCCAAACAGGAAGCGAACTCGCATTTCCATTAATTAATGACACCAACCGCAAATATATAAAATTACAAACTCATAAAATATGTATAATTGTATGAATATTTGTAAGTAGTAATTACATTCTGTATTTCGTAGGTAAAATACAGAATGTAATTACTAGATTGAATTTACTGAAGATACGTACAAATTTCTATGTCAACAAAGTAAAATATCTTACTTATACACATTCTAAATAAATGTATGGCTCAGCTGACCGTGTGTTGTCATAACAAAAATGTATGGCATAAACATGCGAAACTTGGGGAGGTGGGGTGGTTAGCACACCACCACACGCTAAGTACTGGTAAAAAATGGAGCAGTAGGGGGGGTGGGAGAATCTCCCTGACTGAGGGGGTGTGGAGGGTAGAGTCGCCGGTCGCGACTGAACTGTTTATGTGCACAAGCGAGCTATGCTTTGACAACGCGCTGCGTCATCGGGAAATTGACAAACAACCTGTTTGTATGGATGAGGAACACTGTTGGCTCAGTGCAGCTTAGTTAAAATACCAAACCAAATTTACTTTATTTTATAGTTCTATTGTTGTAATTCTTATTTTTCTCTATAATATCGCAAATTTGGATGTCACATAGATGAAGATTTGATGACAAAAAACTGTTCCAACAATATTACTTCGTAAATAAATGATCTAATCCATCAGAATTACATCAATTAGGCTCCAACATTGAAACAATCAACACGCTGAAACTTCTGTACACGAAAAGAAAGTTTTTAAAACGTTAATTAAAACTTTGCAAGTTGCAGTCGTACTCTACTAAACGCCGGAGAAAGTTATGAGCCATTTGGCTCACTTTAATATTGACTTTTATTCTTATGCCGTTTTGTGTTACATCATGTTATAATCATTCGATTGTACTCGTACGTTAGATGAATCGAATCGTTAATCGTAGATCAATCCTATTAGCACTCAAATCTGTTGGAATATTTGATTTAACTGATGAAAGTTAATGATTATTACCTTCTATAATTTGTATAATTTGATCCACACCGTATGTATAACGCCAATTTTTTTTATTTTTCCATATTCCAAATAATACGTGACAGGTTAATTATAGCTGTCAGTGTTTCTTTTTTACTTTTACGACATTTCCGTTGTGTAATTAAATTTTTATCTGTATTCGGTCTTAAGAAAAAAAAGTTCAACAAGAAGTCGCATTCGCACTCGTACGTTAAAAACAATGTATTAAAAATTACATTAAAATGTTGATCGGCAAGTGAAAGTGAAATGGTGCATTAAAGAGAAAGTGTGGTCACACGCTACATGACTGACCTACGCAATGCGCTTGGCAAACTGGGCCACGGGCCCACGACTGGAGCTTGCACAAGAAATGCATACTTTGCATTACACTTCTCTATGCTAATAGTCTTAATGTTGCGCGTCCGTAAGCGCTATTTGCTCAAGATAAATTAAATTATTTCAACATCGGGGACGTGAGATGCAGTTTTAATTATTAGGTAATCTACATGAGTACTGACGCCTTTAATTTACGAAGATAATGTTATAGACTGTAAGGTATAAGTTCAATTAACAATATTGTATATTTAAAAGTTTTTAAAAGGTTAAATAACCGTAAGCAACATTGATAACTGCCAAAACTGTCACATCGTATGTATATAATTGTTGCTTGACAATTATTTACGTTTAATTATTAAGTTGTAGTTGTTCATTACGTGTTAAATTGGATAGTGCAACATAGTCTAAAAGAGCCTCCCCGTACATTCGATGTACTGGCAATCACCGTCGAATTATATGTCCAACTGACTTCTTAATCTTTTCACCACAAAATAAATAATTATTCTGTAGTAAATGCCAATACAATCACACGGTAATTAGATAATTATAAATATCACGACCCAGTTTA
Organism: Craniophora ligustri; assembly: GCA_905163465.1. NCBI lineage: Eukaryota > Metazoa > Arthropoda > Insecta > Lepidoptera > Noctuidae > Craniophora > Craniophora ligustri. The sequence goes on from LR990963.1 coordinate 5,062,253, forward strand.
GTAATTCACCAACAGAACCTAGTATTCCGTAAAGCCCAGCAAACGTGATTTCAAGCATGTAATTCGCTTGGAAAATCCCTTGTAAATTATTCATCAATGACAAGCTGATTTTAATACATCGTTAGCTTATAGGAAGAACCTGTGATGTTTGTTTGACATGTATGTTGACATGAATTCTTTGTTTGCTCTTCAAAGTATGTATAAAAACGGGACCAACCTAACGCGTTTTCGACATCGTGGGCGGTCTGTTATTGACTGCGTAGTAATTTAAATAGGCGCTATTAGCGTCCACCCGCGCTTTTCTATTCATAGCGTCATAGATCAGCCGAGTTTACACATTGTATGAAGAAATTAATGTTAAAGTTTCCGCAGAATTTCTTCGAAAGTCAAATATTTGGCAACGTTCCATATCGGTGTTTGATTGTTCCTCACGTCATGTTTAATAACTATTGATCGATAACATTGGCGATAAAACTTCATTCAATTGAATATTGTTATGAGAATATATAATGTATATTTATTGTCCGTTTAAATGGAATGGTAATTTAAAGCACATATGTATAAATAAAAATCTCTTCTTACAATGATCAGCTTTATTATGCTTTTCAAAGAGTATGTGATCTGTGTCTACCTATTCCGACTTTTTTTTAATCTTACGCTCAACAGCATAAGATTAAAAAACGTCGAACTTTAATGAAGTTTCTGTAGATTTATACGAACACTTCACTGCTTCTCATAAAAGCAAATGTTCCGTTTCACGTCGTATCATCTTTTACAGTGTCGTTCACCCCTTGTACAGGGGTGTGTGGACCCTTTACCCTTTATCGCTATCTACTGTACGTTGTGCGTGACAGATCAAAACCATCTTTCAGTTTAATGAGATTTCACACGAAGGGTTGGACGCCTATTTTTACCCGTCGAGTAATTACAATTTGCAGAGAGTAGGTGAACGTTACATGGACTTAATGAGATATTTTGGTTAATGTTGCGCAAATATAAATTAACGATTTTGATTATAAACAAAGGATGGAACTACTGTATATTGATTTAGAATCATATTCGCACACTCAGTCAGGCAATTTCTCTTTTTCATGAATACGTTGACGTATCAAGTGTTTTTATGAAGATTCATGTCAAATTAATGTTCATAGAAACACATAATACCTTTCCTAACCTGGCAATCGTATCGACTTTACGCTTAGCAGTTGCACCTGCATGGGTTGAACACATGATGCAACAACTTGCACCGCAACTATTGGACTAATTTATTTAAATAAAATAAGCAATATCCAACATACATTACGTATAAGGCCAGTCGCTCTGATACCGACTGCAAAAAGGTGTGTAATTTAAATCAATAATATTTAATTGATATTTTAAAACGCTATAAATCGGTGTAATTAAGTAGTTTCAAGTAATAAGGAAACTTAACGGATATTCCACAATAATCTGGCCAACTATGGTGTTTGAAACCTGGGAAAAATTCACTGTATTCAGCTGCGCATTTCTCGAAGCGGTACAAGTAACTAAAGCCTATATATTCTTCTAAGAGTTCACCCTACAGTTCACCCCGAAGACGCTAGGTGTGAGCGATACGGACTAAATAGGATCTAGTTAATGCGGGTTACGCGAATTAACCTTATTTATATAAAAAAACGCCCTTTTAAGTATTTCTCTTCTATTTCGTGGGAATATTCAGTAATAGCTACTTTCAGAATAATTTACCGAGACCTAGAGCGAGTACAAACGAATCCAAAAGGTGTCAGAGAGTGTACAGTACACTCTCTGACCTGATTGTTAATCTTTCCCTTTTGTTGCAATTTTGTACCCGCTCTTCCACCCTGAACGTAGATACCGATCTACATATATTAAATTAAGTATGTACATATTTGAAAATCGTCAGTATCCTAGACTTTTTTTAAGTAGTACTTATATTGAGCTTGGTTTCCAATGCTTATGTATAAATATTATTTGTATGATACATGAACTGGATGTAATCAGACTACTATCGTCCAATCATGGGACCTTTATTAGTTAAAAACTGTTACCGCATCCAGCACAATTTAACCTTGGAAATCAATCGATCAGGGTGGCTTTTATTTACTTATCAATCAATTTAATATCACTTACTCCTTCCTAAACAATATTCACGCTAATTAAATCCTCGGGCTAGTTATGAGATAGAATGGGCGTAAAGGAAATGGTTACCGTTATACTGGGTGTACCCTCATTGGCTACTGAGGGACTAGTCCATATAATCTAGTTTAAACTTCCATTTACCGTGAGATTCAAGAGTAACAGCATGTATTATGATAATGAACAGGATATGCTTTATATCGATCACTTAACATAATTACTGGCATGAATTTAATGCGTTTTAAGTCGATTAGCGTATTTCGTAAGCAACTGATGTTATCTTAGACATGTGGGTGTTTAAAACATACTTTTAAATTCGTGTCGTTTATCATAATAATAAATGGTACCTAACTAAACTTTATTCTTCACATTAGTCTATGTCATTTACAGGAATATAGCTAGTAGTGACCTATTATATGACCATGAAATTACGTAAAACATATGTAGGTAATTGGAAAATATTGTCTTAATAAAATTTCTTCTCTCCTTCTCTTACGTTATGTTGTTGTTAGAAACAGACATCGTGGCACTTTCTTAGTTCATATACCACAGATCTATTATATTTAAATATAGGTACTTCCTTTTGAGTTATAGAAAATAAATGATTAATATACTACTATCGTGAAAGCTGTATAGCATAAGTTAATTCAATGGGAACACAATCAGGTCGTTTATATTCTCGGTGGTGGCGTTGTACCGCACTTTACAGTGTATCGGTCCTTTGTGTGTTTCCCTTTGAAACACACAATAAACAAGCACAGCATTGTGGACGGAGTGTACTGAACTGTGTTCTATAGCAACGGTACTATCAAGTGTCGCTTACCTACTAAAATCAACCTGCCTTTGCCTAAACGCTCCATGTCCGGGATCCAGAATGATCGCTCAAAGGCTTTACATTTGTAAGTACTCTCACAAAATGAAAATCGAATTTGAACTTGACTTCTTCAGTAATTGGTTTCGGCTCATCTCAAAAATAAGCTGAACAAATTTCTGGGAAAGCATGAATTGAATGAGACACTAATAAAAAGGCCGAAATTAACACTCAAGATAAAAATAATTATTGTGAACTATTAGATGATAAACTTTTCTTTGAGAAAGAAACATAATAATACTAGCTTTACAACAAACCGTGGGAGGACTGACTTCGCTTGTAAATCGCAGCGCGGCCGAAGCCTTTGAAGGTTCTTACCGGACAATGCCCACCTATTTCTGAGATGTTTGAGAAAATCCAAATATTATTCTAAATGCTAAAAAAAGTAAATAGCATGAATACACGGAGTGAATAGCTTTCACAGTCATTAAGGAAGGTAAGAGATTTACTTTTTGAGTAACGAGGAGGTGTAAAAAATCTTTTGCATCAAAACTAAGCGGATTATCGACACGTTCCGTACTGCAGCAACAAGACAGCAAACAACATAATCCTTTATTAAGCTTTAAAACATGTCGGGATTGAGAAAGAAATTGAACGGATGCCATCAATCCGTCACACGTGTAATATTTACGCGGAACTGTGCAGGTGAACGTCCGCAATAACAGTGATTTATTTCTGAGTTCACCTTCTAGACGCCCCGGCCCGCTCCCCGAGGGTAATATCGACAAAATAACCAAGATTAATTGAACCATTCTGCCTTCACGAGATCGTGATAATAGATACGTGGGTACACAATAGACGGAGCATTGATTAATTAGTTAATTTGAACGTGAGAGGTTAACGGCACGGTTCTGTGTTGAAGTGACATTAAGACATAACGGAACGGAATAAACATTCAATTGAATTCTTAATACTTAACTACCAGCAAGTCATGTTTTTTCACCAGAAATAAAATCTCATTAAGAGTTTAAGCTCGACGAAAGCTGTATAGTTTACCTTGGAAAAATATGAGCAGAAGTTCAAATACTGAAAAAAAGGCCGAAACAACAATCATGACCTTATGAAAAAGATTTTAAAAAAATATGGATTAAAACAACGACCACATTAGCTCAGCGGTATTAAGGCCTCCTTACGTAGTATGGGTCTTGGATATTTACGGAATGACATTATTACCATTACTGGGTTACAGATGTTGTTGTGTTGACCCAGCAAACGTCGTTTTGCCACATTTTAGAGCACGTCCAAAATGAAATGACCGCATGAATGACATAACAGCATGCTTGTACTGTCAACACTGAAGAAAGTTTCAATTTGACAGTATAATCCCCATTAACATAATGATGCGCTATTTATTGAATTCATTTGTTACAAAAAATGTGATAAATGAAGAACCGCTCGACCGATTTTGTGCAAACTTCACATAAACCATCTACATACTAAATACTCCGAACAAAGCCTAAACATTTGGTTAGGATAGGTGAGCCCGTTCTTGAGTTATAAAATTACACCGAAAAGTGGCATTGATTTTTATATATATTTATTTTAAAATCATTTATTCACAGAAAAATACATAAAAATCATATAAATCTCCTCGCCAAGCTACACCGCTTGTTGGCGAGATACGCTCGTTAACATTATATTATATTTATCCTTAAAACTAAATATTATATAAAAATATATTACTAACCAAATTCGATCGCATCGCGGGAATGTACTTCATATATATATATGTATTAACAAAACAAACTAGTAACAGTAACACAAGCCCCGTTGTCTAATACGAAAATATATTATTATTGCGGTGAATAATAATGTCCATATACTTTTACTTGTATACCCTATTGATATCGCCTACGGCTTTTGTTCTGCTGTTGCTGAGAAAAGCCGAAATAATAGGACAATTAAGTACATTATGTGCGAAGACAACAAAGGGTTATTTTTATATATTAAACACAATCATATGAACCATCAGACACGTGTACATCTTCCATCTCATCTGCTAAGAAAGGCTCGTCTGCATTAACGAGGAACATTGCATAATGCAGTTGCACGGAACGTAGTCTGAGGAGTAACACTTTACAAACGTTACGTAAGTGCACGTTCGCCTGACCTTTGTCTATAGATGAATACGTCTAACATAATTTATATAATGCTGCTACACTCTCCTTTGTATGTTCTCTACTTCCAGTAATTGGTTTAAGAGGATCACTAAATTTAATCCGTCCGTAATACACTATTTGTTTATTATCCCTCGTTAGCTGTTTGTGTCACGGTATAATTAATACCATTGTCAATAAGGATAATATTATTAATATGTCTACTATCTATAAAATTATTCTCTCTAGTAACATTATCCATTCTACTAATACGCTGCCTTACGTTGTTGATTTAAGAATAGGTACAATCAAGAACGTTTACAAGAATCACGTGGTATCTATTATAAAAATACATACAGCAAGTACTAGTAAATGCATTGTAATCACTCTCTGTTATTATTTCCATTACGTAACACGAAGTAGGATTGTTGTGATTACTCAAGATGATTAAGCGTTTATCATTGTTGAGCGTAATATTACGCGGTTCGTTCCGTCTACACGAGTATACAATTTCACGAACTTTCTCAAGCTTGTGTAGAGAAAAAACATAATGCCTCGGGACTTGAGTTATACAGTATGTTCATACGAGGCTGTTCCCGGTACGTTTATCTCTCAATCTTGTGGAGCCGGAGGCAGGAGTGCAACTCGACTGGTCGGACCAGCTTGCCCCCCTCCGTTCTCCCCCTCGTTCCCACTAGAACCGGTATTCTTAGTTCGGTCCAAGCCTTTGGGGCCAGACTCGCTAACTAGATTACAACGTCCGATACGAATGCTAACAGGTCATAATTATTTTAATGTATTGGGAGTCGATTTTTTTCCTATATTTGCATGTTAATTTTAAGATAATAATTTCCTTCGCGAATCATTTAACATAGTTTTCGTTAGGTGATTAACTGAAATGTATGAATATGTATTTATTTTTTATTAACCCAAGACATTAATCCATTTTTAAATTTCGAATGTGAGCATGTATTATCGTCAAACCGGATGCTCTAATTATATTTCAATATAATATATGCATGTATATTGAAATATTAATATTTAAATACACTATTCCAGTTAAGTACCTAGTGTACTACTACTACTAGTGTACCTTTAATAATACTACTATTTAATCAATCTACCACAAGTGCCGGAAATAAGGTAAAAAGTGAACACAAATAAAATACAAACGCATTACACGTACGTTGAAAGTTGGATCCGTCCCAAATCTATTTTATTAATGTCTGCAGCAGTAGTAAGTAGAAGGGAATATGTAATTAATCTACGAGAACGTACAGAAACTGGGTCAACACAATAAAGAAGAGATTAATTTTATAACTACCTTTGAAAGTTACACCCGCTTCATCGCATTTTAATGGTCTCAAATGGAATTTCAAAGAGAGGATTTTAGCTAGTAAGTCGAGTCTGAGTTTTGATTAGAGTATCAAATAGTTATCATGAAAACAATGAATATTATATCATCATTTGTTTTCTTTGTAACTGTCAATTGTTTTACCGGGAGTTATATCGATGTTTATCAGACAAACACCTAAATAAATTAAGATGTAGCATAATGATAAATAAATCAAAGTAACGGCGAGGTAAATAATATAAGCAACGGGTATTTTATAACTCGTATCGTTTTATGACGTCAATGTATGTGGTTTACGTACATTATGGCACGGCTCCAATGCGGTTAGAGATAGTCCGAACATAAATAAGAAGGGTATGTCGCCGTGACAGTCAGTCGGAACTTATGCCTTTGTTAGTTCCATCTCGATTGCTCTCTATACTTCGTCAACTCTGAATAACATTGTTACGTTTTTTTGTGATCAAACAATTGAATTGGTTGGGAATTTTCACATCTCGCTTTTTATTGTTACATTGTCACAATCGCGCTTGATAAAGCTTACTTATCAAAATGTTATATTTCCTCAAAGGAAACTGTTGTTCCCAGTTGTTTCGTATTGGAAAATAACTCGGCAATTTCGTCGAGTCGCTCACGTTTCTATTAAATCGGCTAGCGTAAGATAACCGTGCTCTATGTATGGATGTAGAGGGTTCGGTCCGGCGTTGTCAGGTGAGATTTATTCACGTATAGCCTTAACATGCGGAGTGGGCGTGCGTGGGATGTAGACGGGTTGTGGTATTCGTGAACCGCCTCTATGTCGTTGCGTCTAGCGAACTATTCAAGTCCCTATTTGGGCTTTATTGCTCTTTACGGTCATATTTTATTTCGTAAAAGCTGAATAACAAAGCTTTAAAATATGCGGTCACCTGCCTCGTATTGCATGACTGTAATTGTGATTTCTATTGTTTTGATATTTAGGAAAACACTACGTGTCCTCTATGGATTTCTTAACAATTATGAGGTTAATGCAATATAAAAATATTCCAATCGACAAGTGAGTGTTTATAAATAGTCTCCTCAGCAGTAATAGCTTTATCATGCCGAACAAAGGAACAATAACGACCAACAAAGAAGTTAGAAAAGAACAAAAGCAAACATCGAGACCGAGTCAAACGAGCTGTTTCCTTCTAAGGCGATGTAATAACAATAACAATATGGCGGACATTGTGCGTGCGTGCGTCGATTAGTGATGCGCGCAACAGTCTCGCAACTGATCTAATTCCGGTCGCGGGGCTCCACTCTCGCGAACGTTTTCAGAAAGTATCGTAAACATGTCTTCGGAATTAACGGTCTGTTAAGCTGTGTAACTAAACAGTGTACTTGCAGTATTATACATTTGGTAAAGGTAGGAGAGAAACAGTCTTCTTATCGGGGTGTGGCTATCTCTACTTTGTATGCACTGCGCCAACATAGTAGCATGCGAGTGTTGCATACATATAGTGTGCATATGTATACATGTATGTAGATACGTACTAGTCGATCGTGCTCATGCCATTATATGCTAATTTGCTTTCCGATGCATGTTCACTGTCGCAGATTACGCTTGTATTTAATCTCGGTTTTTAAACAAAAGGAATTTACATCGAATTAGGTTACTGGAACCTAATTACTTAGAGACCATTTAATGATGTTAGTGATAAAAAATAATTGCTATAATAATACTTATCCTAATATCATCCAGTTTCATAATGTTAATAATTTATATTATGATAAATTTAGGTTAAAAATAAGTATGCAAATAAATATTTTAAACGCTCTTTGAAGTACGTTATATTTGTGAAGAGATAAATATACCTACAAAGATATATAATAATATGATACAACAATAATATGTAGTGACCTAATAAAATAAAAGTTTGTTTGTCTTTGTAATTAGTTATTGAATATATCATAGGTACTTGTAATAATATGATTGTCAGTGAGTGAGGTCACAAATGTAGAATGTGAAGTAATAAGTGATAGTAAACAATGAGTCATGACAAGTACCGGTGGCTCGGCGGGGGACGTTCCTCGGTCCACAATGGCCACAAAGCACCAAAATCACTTCACGACGTCACGCGGCACATTAGAAATTCGAATAACATGTGACGCTAGTGCGGTGAAAGGTAAGATGCGTTCAGTAAACCGTTCCGAGTAACGAGTAACCGAGCGTAGTGATGCCGTCGGAGAATGGCGCAAACTGGCTGGCCGAGAGGGAGGGGCACCCCGCGCTCCCCGCCCCCCGCCCGGTGCCAGCCCGGCCGACAGACACAGGCTTGCATAATTAATTATACTTCACACACATTGCGCCTTCCGCACAAGTCACTTGCAAGGTCAACTTTTTAGTGATATATATTTGCGATTATGCTTATCTCGGTGAAATACCTGACCGTATATGTATCGACAGGTGATAAACAAGGTTATCTATTAAGTCACATTGTAAATTTTGTATTCTACACTTGTTGTCATGTTACTTATCTGATTAGAGAGCAACTAAAAGCATTTTATCTTTAATCTTTCGGAAATAGGAAGTTTGAGAACATCGTTAGTTTTAAGATTGTCTAATTTAGTCATTTGAGAAGAAAGTTTAAAATTACTCGTTTATTAGTTTGCAATATTTTCTATTATTCTAAGTAATAGAAAATGTCGTAAACTAATTAACGATAACGAATAATTAACCTAAGGTAACTTACACATTTAAGCACTTTCTTTAAGTCTTCAGGGATTCGCTTTGTGACATTTGATATTTAATTGTTTCAAATTATGTAAATAAATATCGATTCGGCAGCATAGCATCTATGTAGAACAACTGTCATCCAAGAATCTTAACAACGAATCCAAATACAAAATCCCGTTTCAAACAAGGAACTCAGTCATTCAGGTCAAAATGAATATTAACCTTCAAACAAAACAAGAACAAAGTAGTGAGTGGCACGTTAATACAGACCCTTTTGACGGGTGGCGAGTAGGGTGGGGCGAGGGTGTTCGGTTACCCGGGACTGCCAGACGAATCCCGGGCGTCCCGCACTTGTCGCGATCGATATCCGTATCCGCTGCACGCCGCGGGAACTCGCATTAACTAACTCCACCGATGGAGGTGGAAAGTCGGCCGATGTTGTTACAAACTTTACCGATTAGAGTTCCTCGAGATACTCTCGCTCTTGTTATTCTAAATGAATCATCAACTCGTTACTGGATAGACTAACAATATTGACGCCTTCGCTACACTGTAAAAGTTTAGTTCAGTAGATAGTTAACTTCTTTTATCTTGTCAGCATGACATTTACAGTAATCATTCACGGTGCTTATACAACTGATAATCTTGAAAAAAATGTCGACATGAATGTATAGTTGTTTTCAAACAAAATACTTTAATACATAATTATATACGAAAACATAAAGAAAGAAATTATTAGAATTTGATGAACGCCAGACAAACATTCATCGTTATTTATCCCAAATCAAGTGAAACACGATGACATAGATGTTCCCTACCTATCAAAAGATTTACCAAGATGAGATTTCGTTTTGGCAAAGCCTCAAATTAATCTTGATAAGATATATTATGAGCAAAAGCTTACTGAACAACAGACTGATTGGCTAGAAGTTCTGACGTCAGAGAGAATCTACCAGAATTTACCAAGAATTAGTCTTGTAGTCATTCATTACACGTTAGGTGTTAAGACTGACAAAGTAACACTTACTCGTATATTATAGTCAAGTGTGCGTTTTTGCTACGAATAGCATATTATTTATATATTTACAGTAAGCACACTTCATTATAATTTATGCAATATAATATCATGATCTAAAGCACCACCTCCACTTATAATAATCTATCTAAATAAATAACAAAAATTCACGTATTTCTTTGACGAAATCCGTTACCTAATCTAGAATATTTAAGAATATTCTATCTAAGAATATTTTGTTTATTTGCTCTACGAGACCAAATGAAACGCCCACATAATTACTGAGATAATTAAGTAGAAACTCAAGCAACAATTCTATTTACATGCTAATATAATTATGGTAATTAAATTAATATCAAGGACATTATGTTTATACTATCGTAACGCTGGAATATTTTTGCATTTTAATAAGACGCGAGCCAAAAATTTATGGCTCGCTTTACAAAAAAAATAAAGATGAGAAAGGATGTCTCTATGATTACGTGCATAGATTTTTTGAGTAATTTATAATTGTATTCTCAACCCAGGAAATATGATTCATGCTGTTACGATTCCCAGGTTAATTACGTTTGTTTTAACTGACAACATAACGCCTGGCAAGCGTCCAAAAACAAAAACGATGACCAATGCAGAGTATCGAAATTGTTCAATGTGGCCTTGATCTGTCAGCGGAATTGATTCACGTACAAACGACTTTTAGAACAGCCATTAAACACAATGGAGCAAAATGGGCCACGCAGCTACGCTCTGTGAACGTCGCCAAAACGAATATGACGATAACGATATAAATTGCAAATGTGGACCATTAATCCTCGTTACAGTGTCACCACTGACCCGGTCGCTGAGGGGAAGCTTTATTTATTTGACACATACGGTATTTACATACACAAACTCTATTCACGTGTTTTTTTTTTTCATTTTATGACAAATAAATACAAAGGAATCACGATAGAAGTGTCCCCTGTTTGATGTTCTTGAATTTTTAAATGTTTTCAATCGTTTCTGTAGTGAAGTTCAGCGTAAACTAGTTAACACTTTGAAAAGCTTATTGTGGATCAATATGAGCAAAATTAGAGCCAGACAACTAAACTGAGCTCAAACTCACAACATTCCGAGTAATTTCAGAGAATTCCGGAGCACATCACTAGAATCCAGGACACGTTAATGTCTTTTATTTTATCCGAGATATCCAGGAAAAATGTGGGGAATTCTTATAACAAAATATCATTTATTCATTCAATTTCATTGGAACAGAAATAAATATAGTAAAAAATCTCACCTGTTACGCTACAGAAAATGTATTGGCAATTTCTACAAAAAAGGCGTGACGTCTGTTGGAACCAAATCGACGATAATAAGAAAAGTTAGGATGGATACGTGGTAAGTCTCACGCCAAGCTACATGAGAACGATCCTCGTGAACAAAAGCCCCTACATTTCCTACAGCATGCTCTGATACGACTGAACAAACAGCTAGAATTGAATTTGCATGTCACGCTCTATTTTGTATAACTATATATTCCCATTTTCTAAACCTATTTCTTCCAATAGACACTAAACTACGCAAGACCAGACATTCTACGTTCCATGATTTTTTTCGTCCTTCAGAAAATGCCGTACCTACTTACGTACAAATCTCATTTTATGTTAGTAGTACTGGATCTGATTGCAACTTTCTTACATTCTATTGAGAAAAATCCTCTTAAGACGAATTATCATCTAATTCATATTTGCGGAGTTCTCGTTGGTCCTACAAGGATTGTATAATACATTGTTTATCTGTTTCAATATTATTAAGATTTTTTTGTGGAGTTTCATGGAGTTTTGCTCTAAATATTTTAGTCATATATTAATAGGTTTATTTGTTATTATTTCAGCTCTTGTCTGTGGAGCAATGGCCACTGTTGTCTATCTCCTGTTTTCTGTTTGACTTCTTGATACGACTCGATTCCCACTTTTTCCTTCACTTGATCAACAAAACTTCGTCTAGGTCTTCCCCTTCCTCTCTTTCCTTCAATGAGCAATGAAAATGTTAGTAGATTAATGGGTTATACTTTATAAATAAAATTATACACGTGCTTACATTTCAACATTATATATAATTAAAATTTCATTTCACAGTGTTCATGTTTATCAACACTCAGTCTCAAATGATAATTTATTTGAATTGACCAGGAGGTGTAGAGTTGTTCTTGGCAACTGTCCAACTTGAAATGGTTTCTCTGAAATGTTAGTTGCGAATGCGAAACTTCCTCACATCTGATATAACTGTCTGTATCAGTATGCATACTATTCACAACAAAAAATATTCTTTGCAATAATTTTTATAACCTTGAACATAATCGCTACCTACCAACGAAATAATTTTTATTTTCCTAGATAGCACTTAAAATGTATGAATTATATATACCTACTGAGTATTTATTTTTAAACTATAGGTACTGTCATACCACAACAATGTTTTTGTAGGTAAATGTTTAAAATAACCTTTACTATATTTATTACACAATATAATAAACATTAACAAAATGCAGCCCACGTATCTATTCCTTATTCTTAATTAACCGCTCGTCAATAAATTAATTGAAATTAATTCTACGCCTACTATTATAAATATTTAAAATATTTTTTTGAGAAATTTATTTCTAATTGCTATGATTAATATAAAATAATTATAATATTTATAACTACCGACTGTTTGTGAAATCTCTTTATTATGACATATTTCTATCTTTTAAGCGTAGTAGGTATTCTATACTTTGTGAATAATCTACTTTTTACATATGCATTTAATACTTTTATTAACTACTAAGAAGATTTGAATAAAATTACTCACAAACTAGGTCACCTAAACAAACTTATACATTCTGATTAATAGTTGAACAAACATTTAAAGAATAGTCATACATTCATTATTCAATTAAATTAACGCCTATCCATAGCATTGAACAGCTGCAAAAGTTATATTGTCAAATTAAATGTGCTCACCATGACACACAGCGATAGGTGACTTTGCCAAATATATTACGTCAAAACAATGTTTTAAAGTAAATTACAGAAGAGGATAACATCGTGACTAACCGGATTTCCCATACCTAAAGCTCCGGGTCATTAGCAGAATTTAAAGCACGTTATAAATAAAACTTTACGACGCAACCGGCGCGGCGCCAACTTTCGATTAAAATCTTCATAAGAAGTAGGTGCCAGCGTTAGACAAAATGTCACATAAGTTCTAGCCCATTCAATTCAGAAAAGTCAATAGAAAAAGAAGCTTGGTAATAGTTGTTTCACGATCACGGAACACCTGCAGACCAAGTTGTCGCACGCAATCTAAAAACACTCTAAAATGCACTTTTCAAAGTCCCTTTTACTATTCCCGTGGATCGTGCAGGAACAACTCGAGTTAGGATTACTCAGTTTAGCATTGGGCTCACGTGCAGAAAGAGACGGTGCTATTACAGCTTAGCTAGAGGGAAAAGTAGAGATGATTTGTTTGAATGTACTTTTTGAATCGATATTGTAAAGCATACATAATGTCCCTGTTCTGATCTACTATCGTAATGCGTAGATTTCACAAGATGAATCGTTTATGAGTTCCGAGCCGGGAGAATAGTCATGTCTCCGAAAAGGGTCACTGAACCAGACAAATTGCTACGTAGAGAATTGCTTCGCTCCCCCTTTGTCAAATCGGAGCGCAATGTTCGGCTTAATCGTATTATTTGCAGGATTTACGGAGAGTTGAATTTTAGGTGAATTAAAATTAGAGGTAAGAGTAACAAGAATTTGCACTAATTGAGCATAAATTGCCCCTTTATGAATGTCAAACTAGGTTTCCGTGGGATATGCAAATGTGGGATTGTTTTGAATGCTTTGTTGTCGAGCGGAGTGGATGCGATGTGAATAATTCAAGTCACACTACTACAAGAGCTTTCAAATGTCTTTTCATACTTTTGTACCTGGAAAGTAGTTCAACGTTCATAAATGAACAATGTTAGCGTCAGCGCGTCAACGTGTGGAATATTCTAAGTTTAGTTTACAAAATTGATTGACATAGTAAACGCGCTGAGAAACAGTAACTTCATGACGGTTATTTTGATGAACGACGCGCATGTCCACCATGTTACCATCATGCAGCAAACACATCCAGATGAGAATTATAGCCGAGTGTATTGGTGGCATACGAGATGAGCACTATCGGCCATTGCACGGCTGTACGTGACACAAATATACAATGCACCACTAAATCTCTCATTGCCTCCTGGCTTTCAAAAGAAATATTGTTTTATGAACGGCGACACGAATTCGGACGACTGTATTACCGTTTCGTGAAATACTTAATTTCCTTTTCGCAATGTGAATTAAGACTGACTTTGTTGACTTTAAGAATAAAATTTAAGCTCTTTTGTAAACTAGTTTTAATAAAAATCTAATTTATCACGTTAATGTAAACTTATTTTATCATTGTTATAAAATACATATCAGGAAAAGGCCTCCACCGTTACACTCTTTTACACAAGTGTAATTGTAAAAATCTCATAGATGTCGGTGGTTAAAGTTAAAGATTATTCAAATACATATATGGGATCAAAGGAATATGAAAGTAAGCGTGGGTGTTCTAATAGGACCACTATATAAAGACCCTCCACCAAGCCTGATATTGCGACCTACATAATAAAGGTAGACAAAGGATTCGTGAGTCAAAGGTCTACTATGATTGGTCTCCGCAAATATTAACTACACATCTTGGGGCTTGTATGGGTCACTGCGCAGTAACTGACGACATTCTTTGTCTTCATTTTATGTTAATCAGAATCTTTTGTTGTTACTTACTGATATAGCCTCAGGCTCTATAGGTAAGTACATTTCTATGACAAGCTTTTCTTTTATTACGAATGTTATGAAAATACATTTTAGTATATATTCTAATGTTTATCTTCAATAGGAAAATATATATTAGATCAAATTCAAATTCAAATTCAAATATTTTTATTTCAAGTAGACCAATATTACAGGTTCTTTCGAAATGTCAACACTAGTTGCACGGTTCCAAAAAGTAGGTCTTATGGAGAAGAACCGGCAAGAAACTCCATAGATATCATCAATAACATTTATTATTTTACCACAGAATAGAAACTACATTACTGCTATTAAGTATTTATTACATCATTATTGTTACTATGTCGAAATAATGTAGAGGTTTTAGATACAATTAAAATCTACTTACTAAATATTTTTAGAAGTAAAGACTAAATGACTCATTTAGCTGACAAAGACGGGATACTATTAAAAAAAAATAAAGAAAATAACAATGTACCTAGATGAAAAATAAGACGTGAAGTATTCTGTAATTAAATTATTGCCAAAAAGGGCTATTACAACCAATAAGATTCTGAAGAAGAGCGACAAGATTACTTGAAGGTGATCCATATAATTAGTCATTATTATTCAGGACTAATTCCATTTGAGAGTATAAGAACACGCGTCCTTCAAGAATGTCGGGACCTTGGCGCGCCCGATTCTACAAACCTTGGAGTTCTCTTGAGCAACATTTAGAATACAAATGGAAGATTCTGTCAGAAAAATAATGATAATTCTAGCTTTATTTCAAGAATAATATAAAATTCAGTAAACGAGAATATAAACAAGTTACGACAATGAACAAAAGAAAATTGTCTATTATTTACTTAGATCGTTCTGTAAATAAGAGTGATAACTTTCCAAACTAACCTCAGGAGAACCGCAAAAGGAAAAGAAACGTTACGACATATTTCAACATAGCCAGTTTAATTTACGACTATTTTATAACATTAGCGTATGCTTTTAGAATATAGTTTGTAAATACATCTGCTTAGAACATGAATTAACTTAGCCATATTTATGGGCTTGGTGCTAATTATCATACAGTTGTAACAGCACTGTTTCTAAATTTGTATAAAGTTTTAAAGCTACACTGTTTATATTCAATATTCAAAAGGAGTATTCCGTTTGGGTCCTGGTCAAACATCCTCCATTTAACATTAGAACAATACTAGAGCCTAAGTTAGTACGCCTCTGTTTCTATTTCAATATTCAAATGAGTTCGGTGATGCAGAAACTTCATCGTTTAGAGTTTGAGGTACAAAACTTGTACCACCGATATATTGTATATTTTGGTTCAGAAAACATTCTGCGGTTTGATGTCGTAAATGTTTAGTGAATTTCAGTGAAACAATAACGCTGCTCGAGAAGAAAATCAATTAAAAGATTAACAATTGAACTACTTACGTTTATAATAATAATATTGGTTTTATTATCTCATTTCTAGACATTTTTACCTGCGTATGTATTTTTTGTCTTGAACCAAACTACTTACTATTCTAACTATAAAATTGTTCTTATAATAATCGCAATATACTATAAAACTGCGTATTCAGTTTCAATATAAAATACTATTATTTCTTCATCTAATTGCAAGCAAGGAACATCCAGCACGATCGTAACTGCGGCTACGAATTAGTCATTTATACCATATTTAGCTGAACCGGTGTGGGTTCAGGATAAAGGCGGCGAATGCGTCACCAGGCGCCGGGACTGGTCGCGACACATACACCAAAATAACCAACGGATAGACAGACAAACGCTATTTGAATATACATAAGTGATTTGCATGCTACCAGTAAATGCTATTTTAAAGTAGGCTCGTCTCATTCTTGTTTACTTTTAAGAAATGAACAGTAAACGTTGCTATTCTAAATGTAATGGAATGTAAATTCCATTCCAATTTGTCAGTAAACATTACGTAAATTTCAACATTAGCTGTATCATTTTATTTGTGATCAACTCAATTAAACCGTACAAGGACCATGTACGTAATACAGTTAGTTTCGAGAAACATCGTCTCGTTGAAACTGGATAATTTTCCTTTATCCAGGCTGGGCGGGGGAGCTCGGCGCTCTTACTTAATTAAATATTCAAGACAGATTATTAGCTAGTGAACTTACTTGGAGGTTGGAGCGGGATCTTCTTGGCATCACACCCACCACTTCTCCCTTCATAATAGATTCGATCACTGGAAACAATAATGCTGAGTCAACATTGGATTCCTCTACTAAAAACAATAATTCTTCTTAAGGGTCTAGAGATCAGGATAGTTTCTAAGCATGCTCATAATTACTTTCAATTTATCTGATAAGCAGACTGATCTCATCATCTAATATAATTTCGTCATCACAACAAAGCTTCTAAGTTCCTAGTTACGTTTAGTCATAGACGTTTTCTTTCTCTATCATATTGCAACGTGTATTACTAAGGCTTCAATCCAATTATGCACGTAAAAGTATTTACAATACATTTACAACACCCATCCTATGTTCCCATTGCGGCAGAGCCGTTGGCACACACGGTTGCACAATATAATAATGCACTGTTATTAGTCTGTCAGCTGCTATCTAAACAAAAGATCGATTTATAAAAGATATCTTCGCTTTTAAACTCTACATTGCCTCAAGCAATAGTCATTGTTTGAAGAAACTTAGGCGGGTATTTAATAATTTCTCAAACGATCTACCTGATGAAGTTTCTATTTATATGAATTAAATAAAAATGAGCTATAACTGTATTTAGATTTTATTATTTTGTTGAATAGTAACCCAATTACTTATAATCGCTTACGTCTCTCCGACATAGAAAATAAAACAGCGCTTTCATAGTTAGTGAGCCATGACATTGTACGAAAACAATAGATAATTTTATTGCATCTAATTTGTTGCTAGTTTAATATTAAAATCGATGCTCAAGTGTAATAGTTACAGTTATTGGGTTAATAGTTATAATACGCACGATTAATATCGACCTTACAATAATTTGTTGAGCGATATCTATTTAAAAATACATTAAGTATAAATCTTCCGTGTGTGATGAACCCGACTATTGTTCCACAGATGGCCGGTCGAAGATTGTTCACTGCAGCGTGTGGGTTATGTAACCAGGCCCCATTGTTTCCATGTACCCACATTATTGTTATCGTAATCAATCATGACGATCCTTTTAATCGTTAACCAGAATAATGGGTGCGTAATGCGACAAACCAATACGGTTTCGCATTGTTTAAAGCCCATTGCTAGATTGAATTGATTTTAGTTTTAAATAACAGTGTTGAATATTGTTGAATTATTTACCTCCATCGCCGAGTAGTCTCATCTGCACAAGCGAAGGATCTTCGCTGTGCTCCTCCAATACTGTGTCGTCAGTAACAGTCAGCTCCTGGGAAATAAATAGGAACTTTATTACCATGTTTTTATATTGTTTTTACATATGAAATTGGCTCTTAACCGGATACATAATATTGTGTTGTTTATAGAACCAGATATGATAATACGATGAATACGATCACCTCTGATGATCTGTTACCGTTATAACACCTCACATTTCAAAACTTGTTTGTAACAGTTCATCATGCAATTACTAGCGCCATCTAGTTTTAAACGAAGATAGCGGTCTTTACGTGGGCGAATGAATAACTTCACTTGAAGTATTACGCTCATATTTTTAAGAATCCATCTCGTATTGTAAACGAATATGAAAGAAAACAAAAAGGCCGTCTCATAAATATTTTGTTTAGATCTTTCATCGAAGCTATTAATAAATTCTATCTTACAAACAAGAATACTCGTAGTATAAGAATAACCAATATCTTCGATAAAACACGGAGTTTGGCAGGTGTTTTATATTCGTAAGCAAACAAGATTCCCTAAATTCCCATCAAAACTTTCTCACGCCCGAGCGCGGTTCGGCAGAACATGGCATAAACAAATACATATCTGTTTTATGTCGCTCGTCGAGCCGGTACAGGTGTTTTGAGCGAATATATTATACCTATAACCTTGAACATACCTATACATACTCCGCCATCTATGAGGATAATCAAAATCGAAATTCAAGCACAGAAAATTACATCTGGATCATTCTTTGTACCTAATTTATACGCACGTGTGATCTTGTACAAAATTATATTCTGAAAAGATTTATTTACAGATAGCTTTTGATAGATGACTGGTGAAGAATGATAAGTTTTGTCAATGTATGTAGATTGAAAATGTCACAGACATTTTGTAACATCAATATTCAGTACATACATTCGTTAAACATATCAATAAAATAAACAAAGTTGTCGATAAACATGTCGGCAGCCGACAGACAAAGTTGGACACAAACTTACGAGAAACAAAGAGGGAACTTGCTTGGGAAACCAGGGTAGGGAACGAGTCAGGGGGTTACTCAAAACTTCGACATTTCGGACGCCAGTAATACGAACCTCGCCAAGTACGAACGAAGTTTTCCACTCGCTAATTCGCAGTATAAATTTGTTTAACGTCTCAACTTTTTAACTGTAATTACTTAGCAAAGTACGAGATAGATTGAAGTACTCCAAAACTCTGACAGACTCTGTGAAGAGTTTGATGAGTTATTGTAATAATTGTAGTTGCCAGTTCGCAATCACCTACCCGAGCAAGGACGAGTTGAAGTCGTGAAGTTTATGTTACTTTTTAACTTTACAAAGGCCCACACTTTGTGTGGCATCCTTTTAGGTATAGCAGCAAAAAGACTTTGAATTTACTTCCTACAAAATTTCAACGTAACACTAATACAGTGAGATTCCATTTAAAGCTTGAATAAGTAATGTAATAAAGTAATGCTGATTCTGCTGACCTTCAGATGTCTCTGCTGTTAAAAATATGCCATCGGATTTAAATCGGTTGGTAACGGTTATCTGTAAGCCGTTTTTTATTTGGCGATTGGATTAATTTAATCTTCAGATAAATATGTATAGGAATGTGAAAATTCAATCGTATGACTGATAAATGATAATAAAACATGACAACAGCGGTACTGTAAAAATAGTGCCCATTTGTATTCTATTTATAAATCTATTTACAAGAATGAACCTTGAAATATCCCAAACTTATTTAAAGTTACAAATAGTATCAGCAAACAAAAACATTTAAGAACAAATTTAACAAGTAATTCAAACAGAAACATTTCGTTCGGATACGTACAATACAAGGAATTTTCGACATCGCCGCCCTCAAAGGAGAAGAGATGAAAGAAAAACAATAAAGTGTTTCAATAACGCAAAACAACAAAGTTTGTTTGGAGAAGTTAGCGAAGGGGTGAACAGAGGAGAAAGGAGCGCCCCCATCCCACCTACACACCACATTATTCCCGATACGGAGTTGCTATTCACTAAAATAATGAATTCCCCGAATATATTGTGGATTAATCTTGATTATAAGTCCATAAGCTGATTTCATGCTACCCAAGAGTCGAGATTAATAATATGTATTAACCGTTTTGGTTGGCAACGGACCGAAAGCAATATGAAAGTTATTAAAGGAAATGATTATACAATTATAAATTAATAAGCATTAAAAAGGAACACGCAGGCAAGCGGTTATAACTTCCTCTTATAAATTATTATGACCAATGGTTGTAATATGAATCAGATAATGAGGATAGCTGTTCTGCTTGAAAAACTTGTTTGGTAGAAAATTGGACACAGTGGGACCTTTTTTATTCTTTCAACACCCATTCAACCATTCATTGATTTGAGAGTTCATATAGGTATTGATCCATACGGACTTACATATATGATGTTTGGTTTGATTTCACTGGGGGACACCAGGGAATTATTATAAACAAGATTTAAAAGACCATAAAAATGTTTTTTACAATTAAAATTTCACAAGACATAAGAACATCTTTAAAGAAATTTCCGTCTGATAACATTTAGATTTCATTACGAGACTTATTTACATTCTTACAAACAATCTCAAGTCAAATATTAAATACGTGGCGTGTCTTTACTTGGGTAACTAATATTATGTAACATGTTAAGCTGTTGTTAAATCCCAGTTAATAATGTGCGCCGGCCTTGATCCGCAAACAATGTACGGCTCGCGTTTGAAGTACTGTACGGGCGTAGTATTTGAAATTATAATGAAATATTCAACTACACCGAGCTTTACTCGTACGTATAGGTATATATATACATAGATCAAACATGAAGTCAGTGTGTGTTAATTTTGTATCCCCAATGAGACAGACTATCTATACTAAGTAAAAGTAAATGTTATTTTCAAACACATACCTATCTCGCAGATTCAACGCCTTTATTCTCATGGGACTAAATCGTAATAAACTTAAATACTTTACTAGCAACATTAAGTTAAATCGATATCAAAGACCGGACTGTTGTTGGACAAACAGTGGCATTAAGGACAATTTAATGGACTGCAATTAATTGAAGCACACTTAGTCCTACGCATGTCACATCGATCACGGAATTCAATTAAATCTCCATCAGTGTTACCTCACACGGACGCTGTCGACATAAATTGAGTCGCTATTTTACCAACTTGGTATACGTCCACACGACACGTTAGTACATACTCGTAATACATACATACACGCTGCCTTCGAATTAATGAGTTTTATCAACCTACTTGATTATCCATCAATAAGTAGCGAACAGGTTCAACGGGCAGCCAATACAGAGGCAGCGTTTATAATTGGAAGCATGTGGAAAGTTCAGGATTCCGTATAAACTTTTATGGTGAGACACAACGTTCTGCAGAACAGGTTTCTGTATGTTGATCGAGTAACGAACACGTTCAAGTCGTTTCGTTACTTATGAGCGCCCTTATAAATTGAACATCGTTCTCGGATGCCATCGCGTTCAATAAACCAAACTGGTTCTCTCCAGAACTTCCCGCTTCGGAATTATCTTGTAGAATTTCTTGTACAGTTACTTATTCACGTTGTAATGTTCGCCTGCACTTAATTATTTGAGATATTCCTTGGAAATCTTATTGTTAGTAGAAGAAACAAGTCGTATGATAAGGATTTTCACAAAACGTATTATCTCAATGGGTCTTGTTTAATATCCTGTTCAGAGAAGATAATTTGAAACGACTCGGTAAATATTAAGGAAACTGTTATAAAATCCTTTTATTTCTTGCTTATATTTTATTTAAGTTTATATTTTAAAATAAATAAGCCTTGTGAGTAGAATTAGTCATTCAGTTGGGTACTCATTACTACCCAATTGAGATGATTATTTATTATATTAAATAGAACCTTAGTAGATTATCTCATTACAACTTATCCTATTTGAGAGTTAATTTTCTAATCCTACTGTAGACCACGGCATCAATCTATTATTAATGATAAGAATTGTTGCCATGAGTCAATTAGCCCCCGATAAGTCTTAGAAATTATTTTCAAGAATGATCGTTTCTAGAAATTTACAAGTAAAATGGTTTAAGTGCATGTAAACCTTTATACAGTTTTCCTAGAAGTTATCTAGATATTTATTACCCCAATCTTTTCCAACCCTCTTTTCTAAGTAATGTTAACGATAGTCCTAAGCCTACTAGGTACTATATTCAAGTTCTTTTTAACGTGTTTCTCAACAAGAACTTGGCTTGTTACATTAAGCTCTCTTATCTAGATTAATCGAGCTACTTAGTTCGTGTCTAGGCGTTACATAAATTATTTAGCGTTTTTTAACTGCTTTGGGAATGGTTTCTAGTCGACCCAGATGCAATATTAGTATTTTACATTGACGGATTGTTATTGGGTTTTGGCAGCAACTGCTAAACTAAGAGCACACTGAATCTAGTGCCCTTAGTCTGTTAACTTTATAATTATTTTAGGATAATTTAAATCTTAAAATCAATTTTTCAAATATCTATTCCGTGCATGTTACTAATTCTTATAACCTAAACTATTCTTTCTCTCCATTTTTAGTTTATCGTGTAGCAAAGTCATCTAAAAAATTAATGAAATACTCACGCCAGTATGCTCATTGACTCCAACGATGACAGCTGTATACCACTGTGTAGCTCCAGCAGAGCGGTACACCTGAGCTCTACAGCCTCCAAGAACCGAAGGAGTGGTGGTCAGGATGCGTTGTCCATCCTGTAAAGTCCGCCACTCCGCAGCTTCGGAAGACAAGGTAGAAAGAAGTGTAGCATCTACACCTACTTCTGCTCCAGCCAGACGAGGATCCCATTCCTGAAAATAATAGATTAGGTAAGTTTTTTAGAAGATAAAGAACGAATGATTAATTGTTCAGGCATTTCTTTACAGGAGATGAGAGTTGTTTAGGAAAAATGTCTTGTAGCTTTATTTATAGTAAGACAGATTTATAACGTTTGTGTAGTTTTAATTATTTCTCTCTTATAACAGTTAACATACTAGAAAAATTATGATGTAGGATAAAAGGTATGAGGAAGGCTGAAAAAACATCGGTGTAAATGTAATATGGTATATGAAGAAGTAAAAGATGACGTGCCGGTTATAAGGGACAAAGACTCCAAGTAAATAGGGAGGAAAAAACTTCCACTTAGTAATGTTGGGTTTCTGTTGGTCTTATAAACAGTAACAGCAAGTACGTACTTGCTGTGACGTCTCTGAGTGTAAATATCTTTGTTCCACAATTCTGGACCTTCAACTTTTTTGATCTTACTGTTGACGGCAGTTAAAATAGGTTTGAAGGTTTCTTCAAGCAAAAATATACCTTTATAAAAGAGATTTCTAGATATATTATTATAAGCAACTGCCATGTTTTGTGTCGCATACCCATTATTTCTCGGGTGACCTTTTGTTACGCTACACGTCAAGGTTAACCAATTGGCTTCGTATTGGAAAGGCACTTTCTTTGTTTGACTGCCTACGTACAATACAAAGATAACGATACAATATAGCTTACGTTTGAACTTTCTCAACGACCAAAGTTATGTAAGAAGGTACAATAAAAAGTGTTATTAATGTTAAATCATGAAACTAGAAATGGTAATCAGTTCAAATAGTAGAAACTTCCAGTTGAGCTATTACAGTTTCAACATAAATGAATGCCTATTAAGTATAATGTCTATATGGTTCACGTAACTATGAGCCAACTCGTTTAATTAGCATCATACATGCTGGTAGCACACATACCTAATCCTAACCAGAACATAAATCTGTATTTATATATTAATTAATGCAGCACATTGATAGTTGCCTTTACGACCTCGTATCACATGTAAACATTATGCCCCACATTATGGTACACCTCCACAAATCAACATTAGTATACGTGCCCACGTAGGTATATCGTGTTAAGTGCAGCAATAATTCACCGTACACACACAATCTACATACCCACACACCTATGTATATGACTGTATGCACGGTGGAGTTAAACGTGCACACAATTGCACTAGTATTTATGTCAATGTTACAACACACACATGGACATAAAACGCACACCTGTTTCAGTGTATTGCATACAAGCCAGTGCCCGGCGACAGACGTATCCGGTGCGTTGAACCCGCCCCCCTCCCTCAACGTCCCCCTACAAACGGCTGTTATATCTACATGTAGAACTACTGTATCCGCCTGTTTGCTAACTAACGCTATTGGACCATTCAGGGTCACCGCCGCTGTGTGGACAGCTTGCTTGAAAGTATTTATGTTGGGCGCACAACGAATTTTATCAAGAAACCCAACTTAGACAATGGAAATACAATTGCGTAATTATAAATGTAAAGGATACAGTTAGTACCGCAACATAAACTAGCCAAGGTGACGTTATTGAGTATGACTGTAAATGTTTGCAAATTTATTTCAGAGTAGCACAAATATTGGTTTACTTGCTTTACCTGTTCGGTAACCTTATACCTACATATTGTGGAACATAATGAGAACGCTTTACGAACATAACAATGGAATACAACGAAGCCCTTTTTCACGGTCAAATCATTTTCTGATATTATGGCCTGGAGACGGGCGTAGTAATCGTAAGCGGTAAGTATTTGTTGGGTCACGCACTGATGAGCGTGGCTGAGCGCGCAGTGAGTCAGCAGCGCGCGGCGACGCGACGGTTACGCAACGTTGACTGCAGTCATTACTGTTTATTTTGCTCGTGGGTCGCTCTATTTGGTGAGATTACGTCGTGATTAATACCGGGCCGTGGCCCCGGGATCATGGAAAGGATTACGCCGGTTTTGTTTGGGAAAGTGATGAATATTAATATTCTTAGGTCCAAGTCTCCCTCGACGGATTTAAGCGAGCATTATATGGTTCTCAATTATATAGTATGTAAAGTAACTTCTAATCACAAAAAGAACTCGGCTTCTAGACATACCTACAATTATATTATAATTAGCGATGTTTTTGAAAACTATAGAAACAAGGCTTTGTCGTTAAACACTGTTTGATCACGTGAAAAATGTCAATGGCACACATTTTTATAGCATTGTGAAGCGTATTTATTGACGTCTATCTATTTACACTTGCCTAAAAGGTTCGAAGAAAACATTTTCTCATTTTACACAAAGAAAATAGGCAGTATAATTTTCAGATACGACTGTTTACGCGTACACAAAGAGAAAACATAAAAGTTAAAAGTAAACAAACCGTAATAAAATGAAACTTAAGCTATGTATGTTGAAACTTGGTTATACTTTTATTATATTCGACAACAATCGTTTGAACAGTAAAGCATTTATTTTTAACTGGGTAATTTGATTAATGAATAGATTGTGTAAACCAGCATAACTGAATTATTTATTAGGTTTAATACTGAGCTATGTCTGTACTGACGCTAATGTGTATCTATTATACACGACTTGTAAGCTATCATTATGTCAAGCCATTTTCTTTTAAATAAGTGGTTGTTGTGCGTTAGGATTTGATTTCCAAGTTGAACAAAGTGTTAGTCGGGGTTTTCTATTAAATTCTCAGTGGCAGCGCGGAGTTCGTATGTATGCAGGTTCAGTCCTATTACGTGTCAATAGGGATCTGCCTTACCCTCCGGAGATAATATATTTATAAAATTTCTTAAACCTTAGTTTTATTGCATGTGGTTTTAGAACTTGAACTTATCCAAGTTATAAACTATAATTTATTTTTTTAATATTTTAAACGGTTATTTTAAAATTGTATTTACAACATTATTCATCAAGATACGACAAAAAATTCTATAATAAAACGTGTCGTACGGTATTGCAAAAGTCTTCAAAACAAAGTTCTAGGCGATTATAGTATTTTAGTTATTTTAACCAATAACCAATCTTTGTGGTAAATTATCTTCAAGCCTATAACTATACTATTTTGAAACATTTCCGCACTAATATTTTCTATAGTATCCAAGAAAAACCTCATGTACACAAATGTCAAAACCTGGAACAAACTACTCATAGACTCTACACATATTAGCTCTGTTCGGGGATCGATCCCGCGAACGGTAGCGCATTCAAATAACTATAAAAGTCCGAAACTGTTCTACAGCCAAGTTTGCTGATTGTACCTACAAGCGGGAAGCTATTACGTCTGGCTGGCACACATTCGAGTCTCCACTCTCATTCAATTTCCTGCCAGTGACTAGCTCCGGGACTCATGAATTCGTGATCTTACTGATAACGGTTCATAAATTATTTGATAATACACCAATGATAAGATGAAATTATTTCTGCAAATCCTGCCAACTATTTTCATGTTTAAGGAGGTATTGAGTAACGCAGGTACTTGGATACCGTACGTACTTCATGACTAACGGGACTCTTTGGTCTAAGCTTCGATATCCTTATTAATGTTCCTACGCTATCGGCTTGATCGAGGTAGCATAAAGATCACATAACAGTCGTTGGAGAATTCTAGCTGCCGATAATTTAGGTTGTAACGATCTTCGCTACCATCACATGTAAACGGATATCTTATATCCGTGTATGGAATTTAATATAGAGTCACTTGTACCAAAAGCAAGTACAAATATTAAATATACGTTAGTGTTATGTACACGAAACAAAATCAACAACATACTCACAAACATCGAAATTTTCGCAATAAAAGGAGATAAAAATAAACGCACGAAAAAATCTGTGTGGAGTTTCACAAGTGGCTTTATTGCCAACTCTAAAAGTTCCCGAAGCGGTCATAAACGAAAGGTTTTAGTTCCCTAGACAATGCACTCATACTGTATCCATCAACCGAGATGAAATGTCTGGCGTCTCCCTCCCCGCCCCGCCCTCGGGAAAATGCAAACACATACACCGGAATACATAAATTGTGCCTTTGTTATTCACTACTCCGCCTCCTGTAAAAGTTAAAACCGTTATAACTTTTTCGTTGTAATAATACAACGTATTATAATGTATACAATTATAAATGTAATAAACCATTGTGTAACTAAAGGCTGTGTCTGAAAAGCTTGACAAATTAATCGCTGGGCCTCGAAGCGTTGCGAATACGAAAGAATTAATTCTCTGTAATGAAACGTACAATGGAACCTAAGATTCATTGTTCAAGCTTTGCTAAAGAAAACAATGAAGAGGAATTTAAGTTAGGCTTTATAACATAATTGCAGGGATACTAACACTCAATTAACAACTATGTATAGCAATAAAGTACTAAGTCCATTTTCCCTTTAACAATTCGATATCATAATTTCGTTCAATAGAAGTGAACAAAGAAATAATTCTTGGGATCATAATTTGATGTCTTTCATTAAACAGGAGCGCGATCAAAGTAACATTGTCTCGTGTCGAATACACGCTCGTGCCTCCCCCGTCCCTCGGTGGGTGGCGAGGAGGTTGAGGCGAACCGGACAGTTGAGTAAGCTAACTGAAACAAACTTTACTCGTTTAAATTTTGCGGGGAACAGTTTCTGAGTTGGGTTGCGTGCATACTGTCGACGACAAAGTTAAGAAACTCACGATAAAGTTTCGTTGCCGGTTAGCTAATTGAGTTTTTTTAATTATAAATACTTTCCGTCAATTTTTGGTGAATTAATTAATGTATTTTTAAGGTATCAAGCCTAAATAACTTTGTTCACAAAGTTGTGATATAAAAATATTCATAATGTTTCACCTGTAGGCTTTCGGATTCGAGATTTCATAACACTTATTTTTGGTTACCTTAAAAAAACATTTTAATTTATGTATATGTATATATATTTATTTTCTTCATATAGGTAAGATACAGTTCGGGACTATGGGCGGTAACTTATTATTGAACAAATAACACCCACCCTAGTCGTGAAGTCAATAAGGAGTTACGTAACTCCCATTGTTCTCGACTCGTTCCTCTAATAAAACAGAGCAAACAACTTCTTTTTCCCCAACATCATAGATTGCATCTTCTACTGTAGTTAAAACTCATTCCTCCTCTTCTAACAAAGATTACGCCAAAGGAGTTGTTTATGACAATAATTAGTTATATTAATGACCGTACGCTAACTCGTCTTCATGTTTGAGTATCTTCCAAATAAACTTAAATTAAATTATTTCGAGTAAGTAGTATAAATGGACGTTCGTAAAATAAACGAAGGCATTCATTCTCAATTAAATTTAACTTTTTATTAAGTAAAAATGTCAAAGAAAAGAAAAATCCTAAAGATCGGGAGCACGGTCCGCTGGCGTTAAAAGGAAATTTAACGTTAATGAACCTCTCTTTTCGTAATTATATTCTGAAGCATTTTGTATATTGTACAAGAATTATTTTAGCCAAAATAAATTAGTTTCTCAAATTTTAGCCATGACGACGTTATCTATACAACAAACAACCTATGCTATTTCTTTCTTTTGTTTTAATATAGTAAAACAAAAACGAAGCTTGCTCCTGATATATGTAGAGTTGCTGATACGTTAAAGTACCTATGTAATCTCTTTTATAAAATGATCTTACAGAATTGAAACACCAAATTTTAAAAGGAGTATAAATGTCGAGCCATAATTATACGACTGAAGACTGACCTTCAAAACTAAATTGAAAACTGCCAAATTCGAGATCAATCTGGGTATGTGATGAAATCGCAAAACAAAAAAGAGATTGGCTTTTGCAGGGTAGTAACCGATCAATCATATGTTCCACGGGTGCGAGGCGGCCGGGCTAACCGAAAATAGCACGACAGTCGGCAATACCACCAGCCACCACCTGGCTCAGAATATGTATATAATATAGGGGAGCGCGGGCAGAGCGGGTGCGGAAAATCAATAAAGCGGGCGGCGGGCATCAAAACATACCGCGCCCCTCTCGCCAGATCACCTCCGCCACCCAGCGCTCCCCTCGCGCCTGTCTCCCGGGGAAACCCTCCCCATGTTTGGCAGACGTCGTCCTTGATCTCCCCACTTCGCCGAAGCGCGCAAGTTTGGATAAACACTCGTATCGTGTCTCTAGAAATTGGGTCGCTTATGCGTTTGCTTTGTGCTATCAGCCTTCTTTCTCCTAATCTAATAGGGACTGCCCTTTGATATGTACGGACTACACAAAAATAGTAACTGTGCCTTGGCTTGTTCCTTATCTTCTATACCTACATCATAAATATCATCAATGATATAACTTATCTCGTGTTATCAGTGTTGATAATAAGTGCGATCAATCAAAATGTATATAATGCCAGAGGCATGATGACCCACTTATAAAGATAATTTACAATATAAGATTTATTACTGTTATACTGTATTTAAACAAAAGTATAATAATGTTTCAAAATTGCCTGTTTAAATATGAGAGCAAATGTTAATTAATTAAAACAAATACGAACTCCGCTAACAAGACCGTATAAAGTTTTGCTCTTATTTAAACAAAGACCCAAGCCATCACGCCTGTAACCCGTAGGGTTAGACAAAAGTGTACGAATTTACAAACACACTTGCCTGGGAATCAAACCCAAGACCTCATGCAGCTCCTCAGCAGTCGCGATTGTAGTCACAATCGCCTTAGTAGTCACTAAGCCGGAGATATAGTATTTTATGTTTATTTGGGTAAACAAATAATTCTTAAATGTCAAGGCTAGTGTGACAACAAGTTACGAGCGTAGTTTTCAAATTCACAACAAAAACATTTTTAAACCAGTCACCATCGGATGCGACTTTTGTTCAGGGTCCTGCTCTAAACCAATTTCGTATAGCGAGCGGTTGATTAATTATCTATCTTATATATGTATACATAATATACACCCTATTTCTATTTACAATTATGTACCTTCAAACTTGTGAAAGAATATTTTAAATTGCAACCAGATACACTCAGACTCACACAATTAACAATCTCTTTAATACACATAAAGATAAAAACCTGCTTACTACCTTCTCATATCAATATTACCGACGACACTTTCACTACCAACTGACAGATGAATCTCTTATATCACTCACTCACTAATTACTGGAAAATGTCAGTGAGTCACTCTTGATCATTTGATCATGATGAAAATTGCGACGTAAACCAAATAACGCATAACGCTTAACCTAGTTATTAGATCCTGTTTATTAACGCAACGACTTTTATACATAATTATTATACGTATTAATTTTATATGAAATTTAATATCGTTATTTATGATACACGATCACATAAATTATAAATATATTTTCTTATATTCTAATCGATTTTGCTATCGTATTTCCGATCCAAATAATTAATAGACCTAAGAAAGTATATCAACAGTGTGTAGAAAACATATTTTTTTAGAATTAAATAACAAGTTTTTTTCTATATTCACATCTAGTGTCGCCATCTATTGATAATTTAAGCTCAACTGATAAGATTTTGATACTGATATTATGTATTTCCTTAAATACAGTTTATTATTATACTGAACTCAAACGAAATAATAAGTGAATGTGACACGAATATTAATTAATGAGTTAAATATTGAATCAACTGAGCGAAACAGTACAAACTATGATATGAAAGAATTTGAAGTAGGTACACTTACACGGCAAGTGCACCTGTCGCGTTATCGCGTAATCATGTTTGATTGTTGAATAAACAGTAGATACGACATTGGAGATATTTCATAATAAATTATACCAAGCACGCTTTATTTAACCGCAACAACCTACTAACCTCGCGACAGCTCGTATAACCCTACACGGAAATAATAGAACAAGTTCCAATGTAACGATTAATTATCAATAGACTTAATATTTTTGTTCTTTTGGACTGAAGTTTTAAAATAATCCAAAAATAATATACCTGTTTATTATTTTTATAAATTAAGTGTTTTGTTAGTCTAGTGGTCGTACAGCTCGATGCCGGACGTACAGCTTATGTCATGCAATCATTATATGTATTGTACAACATGTCAAAGGTCTCGAATTCAAAACCAAGGCACGCACCACTGACTTTTCGGACTTTATGTGTGTATTAATCACATGCTCAAACGGTGAAGGAAAATATCGTGAGGATACCTGCATGCTTGAGAGAATTCTCGATGGCATGTGTAGTACCAACCCGCAGTATAGTGTGATGGACTATAGCCTAATCCCGCTCAAATGAGAGGTGACCCGTGCCCAGCAGTGCGACAGTAATGGGTTGATGATGAATAGAACCTTCATATTTAACCTGTAGTTGAGTTATATATCTTTATGGTGTGAATGTGATAGACTAATACCAAAAAATACAATACATACATAATTAAAATAATAATTACTTTCAATAATTACTTATAAATACTTTATGGTGTTCCCAGCAACACCATAAAGTATTTATACTATTTCAAGCCATCTAAGTAATGTACGCGATGAAATGCGCCCGCATGTTCAATAAGTACATAATGTATTCTGAATGCCCGTATTGCTTCGAACAATGACCCGTAGCGCCACCTGTCGTACCGGACTGGAACCACCGGTACGACATTACTAGTCGGTGCAAAAAGTTTTCTGTTGAATTGATTATATTTTATGCTGGTATATGATAGTAAAAAACAGCCACGTCATTTTGAGTTTTTTAATGCCCAGTTTCAGTAGAGAGTTACTAAAAATTTTAAAACCACTGATGATTCAATTCTCTGTTTTCTCATTTTCTTGATGTTAATTTACCTACCAACTTTTTTATGTTGTTGAAAAAATATACATTACATTCAAAATCTCTTTGTAGGTTTATTTTGGGCAAAGATAATTGCTAATTGCCACTAATGTTGATAGAACAACACTTAAAAATGTAAGGAATGTTTTCTATAATGTATTAATTACCTGATAAGGAAGTAGGTTGGCGTAATCCAAGAACTCCAGGTGCTGGTCATGGAGGAATTCCAGAGGCTGGGCATCGGCTTGCAACGTCAGGTCAGCTGCCAACGGCATGAATGTCTAGGAAAATTTACATAATTAGTTTTATTGGGATATACTTGTAGTGTAACAAAGAAATAGTTTGAAAGAAGAAACTTCGTATTAAATATAATTAACCATTTTGAAATAGGCGACTCGTAAAACTTAGTAATTGAATAATATAAATTTATCTTTGAGCTAAATTTATTTACATCATTTAATTAACAATCATGCAAATGTTGATGAGAGAATTCAATGGATGAATCATTTTTTATTGAGAATTAGCGTTTTACGAGAATGCGTCTGTGTGCATTATGGAATGCAATAAAGTTGAATTGAATTGAGAATTAGTAATTTTATTGTATCTAATCTGCTTATTTATTTCTTACCCTCATCTTTTATCGATTTCTAATACAAACAGGATGTTTTCTGGGACAAAAACCATTGTATGTCCTTCCCTGGGCCTCAAACTATATCCATACCAAATTGCATCTAAATCGGCGTGAGAATAAAACGTGCAGACGTAACAAACAGACATACTTTTGCATTTATAATATTAGTATGGATAGTCTGGATACTAGACGGATCACGTTTTTAACGATCGGTATGATTTATATACTCTATAAAATTATATCGGTATAATACCAAATAGGTTTTATTACTGTAATATATTTATAATATCAATATATAACGACCAGCATAAATTGATCAAGCAATTGAATTGGTTTGCAATCGCAACGTTGGTGTTTTGTAAATTAACACATGGAAGTCTATAAATAAATAAGATGTTCAATATTTTAGATGCATTTTAGTTGCAAGTAGTAACAGACAAAATAAGGCCATGATAATATGGCCTGGAGATAATACAGATTTAAATTCTCGTCCCAAATTTATTTGGACCGCTTTGGTAATATGACAGCTGATTGGAGTTCGAATACGTAGAAGTTTTTAATTCTGTTATTGCAAATTTCCAATAAAAAAAAATACTTGTACCTTACTCTTAATTAATCTATGGAAATTACACTAAGAAGGTACATTCAGAAAAATAACTGATGATCCTACCTTCAAATAATTGATCTGCTCATATTTTACAAGTTTAAAAACTTTAAGTTATTCTACTCGCTAATAGATGGCGCTGCAAATAGGTAGTGTTTTTTTTAAAATCCAATATAAAGTTTAAGAGTTGATTAATAAAAATGAGTTAGCATATTAGTGCTTAGCGGCAGAGTATTTTGCAACAGTTAGGCGGTTAGTCTTTTTGTAGAGTGCAACCAATCATAGACATCTACATATTCAAAATATATTTAAAACTAAAATGCCTACCCAGCTTCGAAATTATTGTATGTAGTACATATCTGGGTTTCTCTGTAAATCAAAGTGTTGCGACCTCAGACGTATACAAAACGTGACCAAAATTCGTGAAAAGGGGCGCGTGTGAATCTGACACAAATGGAGGTCGCGTAGGACACGTGGAGAGGAGTCTAAAAACGTTTCAATGTAACCCTTAAAACATACCTTCGCGTTGATTCTTTTCTTTAAGGTTATTATTCATTTGTATGTAATTGAACATAAAACAATACCTTATATATTTTAAATGAAGGGACCATAGGTTTAATACCGGATAGGACGAGGCAAGTCATTATGGTGATTGGCGCCATTTAAAAAAAACCATCACAACTAACATCCACCATTTATAAATTCGTATGACGCGAAATAACAACGTCTATTATGTTCATGGAAGTTACTAGTCGAGTAATGATGATACTTCTATTTCTTCTACTCGTCAACTGGATTTGTTACTAGTGGCGCCATCTAATGGATATTTAATGGTCGAACGGAAAAAATATTTACCAAAGCCGGCCATTTGACGTCTTTTTCTTCGTAAGTCCTTGGAGCCCAAACAAGAGTTCTTTCCACTAAAAAAACACGAAACGTCCGTCGTGAATAAACTGCCACCCACTCACGGCGTTGCCAGTCTACACCATCGTATTCCACTAGCACCTGAAACAAGGAAATAATATATTTAATCAATTAAATTGCAATTATTACACGTTTTATAAGTTAATAAATCAAGTTGCAATATATGACCCGTTTAAAAATATTCTTTTTCGTAATTAAACAACCAAACTTTTAATTTCAAACACGTAACGCCATCTTGTAGCGAGTCACAACATTACAACCGCGTCAGTAAATTCAGTTGACTTCGGTCACACGGTGTAACTAGTTGAATACGCACAGACGGTAGATGGCGGCACATGTATACATGTAAAGTACTGCAGTTCGACCCCGCCCAAATCCAGCGTGTGAAAGAGACTTGCATTTTGAAAGAGACAACAATAATAACAAATCAACTTTCTATCGTACATAACTATATCATATCGTAGTACCTACTAATACTATGGAAGTTGTTGCACCGATAAAACGCTTTGACTCAAGTATGAATGCGATACAGAATATATATCTGAATAAATTACTCCTGATTCCTACGTCTATTATAAATATATTTACGAAAGCTAACACAGATGACGGAATAATTTATCTTGACAACTCTATAAGATTACTGACAGCGAGATTATGCCTAGATGTACTATGATAGTGGCTGTTGGGCGTGCAATTGCGCAAAATCTATGCAAATATGTATTAGGGACATACACGTCTATTAAGTGTATATTATAAGATAAGGACAATATTACGAATTACTTGGATACTTAACTAATTATAATAAATTACTCTTAATGGCTAGCGGCTCGTTAAGATAATTGCATTAATAACAAGAAGATCGGACTGCGATGTGAAGAGACAATATTGTTTGTTTCTAGGTTTACGTAAACACCTATCATTCTCACTAAAGCATCGTATATTTATTAGTTTAATAATTAGTATCGAATTCTAGCTTAATTTCTAGCTTTTCTGGCATTGTTAAAATGTGTGAAAATTATGTTATTACAAGTTATAACGCAGCTATCTAAGAATACTACATACACAGTACCTATAGTATTCGAGTAATAATATTAATTTTGTATATATTTGGTAATAATATTATGGTTATTGGAATCAGAAAAACCAATTACCGATACGATTTCCTTAGTTAGAAAACGTTTAATAATATACAGATTTAAAACAATACCTATCAATTTAAAAGTATACGATGCTTGCCTACAATTATGATCAACATATTATATGACAGGCATGACGCGTCACAAGAGTACCTAGTACGACCCTCGGAGTCTCGGACAAATAACACTACGTTACGCTTCTCCAATGTCACCGGTAACACCCACTAACACTGTTTTACTGAACACACATTTATAGTAATGTCGTTCTCTCACGAGCTCACGACATTTTTCCTAGAGCTCTGTCCTAATACAAAGATATTGAGATTTACTTAGCTTAAATTACTTCTAGTTACGTAAATACATCTAGCTAGTAATGAACAAATAATGACAGGTAGTAAATCAGTAGATTGTCCTTCATTTGACTCTTGCTTGCCTCACACACATTACGTACCTACATAGACATCTGTTAAGAAGAAACGCACTTTTATTAAGCATATTTGTATTGGCAGTAAATTAATCAATTTCGATATGCCAATTTAAGGTCGTCTGCCTACTCGAACACCTATTCCCAGACGGGCAATAAAGTCCTTGATTACATTAATGAGTATGGAATTGACAATTTCATTTACCAATTTCCAGCTTTAATTACCATAAAAGGCATTATAATGCTAACAATCCGCACGACACAGCCGGCTGGCATGGCATGGCGTGGCGTGCCACTATTTGTCCCAGTTTCAATCGAAGCCCTACTGACAGAGCGACCTTGTCACAATATCTGTCTCATGTATCTAAGTATATAACTAAAACATACGTTTATTTACATTTATATTTACGGTATGTTTGTGTACGCTTATAAAGGACGCAAAAACCCTGATTACTTTTGGCAGGCGACCAAGGAAAGTGCCATGAAAGAGATTACTGTGTAAATAAGCGGAAAGAAAATAAAATGGTAATGTTAAATTTGTTTCGACTACGTTTATACACTTTTATGTAATACTGAATGAATATTATTATGTTTTTTTTTTTAAATGGATACTTGTTAGCGTTAAAATGTTTCTAGTTATGTGTTTTTTTTTAAGATTTGCTAGATCTCATATACTTACTAAAAAATAATTACATACTTTTAGTAAAATTTGCAGTTTATTTATGCTGGTAGATTGTCGAGAGATTTACAGAAGGAACAATAATAATATAAAGGAAGTATTTTACATATTATTTTATCCGAGTGGCAACCATTTAAATGCAATACCAAAATATCATCATAGAGGCGTGAGGCGTGTAAGTATCTCCAATGCATTAGCAATGACTAGGTGGGAAGCTGGGCCAATACACAAGGTACATATTATGTACTTGAATAGGTACAGAGAGAAACTGCACTATGATTATAATTTTATAAGCTACTTTCTAAAGATCGATACTACTACACTTATTAGATCGACAGCATTAAAAAATTGTGTTATATTCAAAACCCTATTTACACTTGCATACAGTGTGTAATTTTCAGGTCACACCACAAAGCGATACTTGATGGAGCATCAGTACAGAGTATATGGTAACAGTTTGTGTTGCAACCTTTACAAAATTCGTGAATGAATCTAATGTAATGGTACCAATAAAATACAAATAACCAGTTTTGGTCCGACGGCAATGCTTATAACGAATACCGATGAGTAAACAAACATTGTAGACACTGCACTGTACGCAAGCACACGCTCTAATTTGTATTCACTATCGACATCTTGAGTGCTCATCGTATAAAAAGATTGTTATACCACGTAATATAACCCCATTACATTTCTGAGACTTTTTACCTACTTCTGCAGTGAATGTTGGAATCGAACAGTCATTCAACTACTCGCACAAGCACCCCATAATATTTGCAATCAAATCGACAGCTTGGTTCTCCCTGGTTGTAATTTTATCGTCTGCTCGCTATTCATGGCTTGAAAAAATGGCAAATAATGTTTTAGTCTTTTCTACTAACAAAGGACCTAAGAATCTCTGTCACTGTGAAAATACTTGTATCAAATCAAATCAAATCATTTATTTCAATTAGACCAATACAGGTGCTTTTGAATTGTCATATTTAATTGAATTTAGTTGCACGGTTCCAAAAGGTAGGTCTTATGGAGAAGAACCGGCAAGAAACTCCATAGATACTCTTTTTAAATTAAATACAAAATTATTGGTTTTGTTTTACAAAGATTTATGTATGTAATGTATTATTAATATGAGACTGGTGCAGTTCGATGTGAAACGTATGATTTATGCAGAAAGGAAATAACTAAAACCAATATAGGTTGCCATAACATGTATGAGCCGACCAGTCCCAACTGATAGCACCCGTTCACGAGCATGACGTGTGTATCGGCGTCTGTCTACTCAACCATGTTGTAGGGAATAAAAAGACCCGACACACAACGCCACCACCAGCAGGACATTTGAGTGAGCATGACAAGCCCAGACTGCCCGGCAACCGGCAGGCATTTTCAATTTTATAAAAAAAAAAAAAAACAACATCAAAGCCAACATCAGTCTCATATTTTACAAGCTATGTTGCTAACTCAGTAACTATTGCGTTAAGAAATCATAAATTAAATTAATAAATAATTAGCATGTCAATTTGTAAAAGTGTATAACTAAACATGTCAAATTGTATAAGTGTATAACTGAGCATGTCAAATTGTAAAAATGTATAAATATATCTTTATGTAAAACAAAAGAAGTCAGACCAATAAATAAAAATAATAATAATAATCATGAGGCTAGTAAACCTGTGGAGCTGGACTAGCATTCTGCCAAACTTTTTTATCTACAAGATAATCTTCTAATTTGTAATATGCTTTCTTGCATAGAGTAGACTTAACGATAGATTTAAATTTGTTTTCTGGGAGGTTTAAAATTATTTCCGGAATTTTATTATAAAACCTAACACTATATCCCACGTAAGAGGTATGGACTTTAGCAAGACGAAGCTGTGGCTGCATTAATTTTGACTTATATCTAGTATTATAATTATGCAGTTCACATCTTTTGGTATGTAGTGGTATATTCTTCCTAACGTACATGATATTTTCAAAGATATACTGACAGGGCACAGTCATGCAATTTATTTCTTTAAAGAGTTCCCTGAGAGAATCACGACTACTTAGGGTATAAATTATTGCTCTTTTCTGCAGTATGAAGACTGAGTCTGCAGCATGGCCCCACAGCAATATTCCGTAAGACATGACGCTATGGAAGTAGCTAAAATAAACTAGTCTTGCGGTTTCAACATCCGTAAGAAGTCTGATTTTTCTAACTGCATAAGCAGCTGAACTCAAGCGTCCTGCTAAAGCCTTAATGTGCGGTCCCCATTGAAGTTTGGAATCTAGTTTGATTCCTAAGAATACAGTTTGATCTACGAATTCGAGCTTCTCATTATTCAATATTATGTCACAATCATCGCTTCTAACATTTGGTAAGGAAAATTTCAGTGCAGTATTACATTTTTCCTCATCAAAGATTCAGAACATAGCATTTACATGGAACCAAAAGGGTGTGTTATAATTTAATTTTCTCTTTGTTATCTCATGTGGCTTGTGCCTTTGTATAACGTACATAAGTCCAAGCTATAGAACATTATGTTACCGACCTAGAAACAAGTTTATTATCTTCAAATTACCGGGATTGGATCGCGAATTATGAGACATTTCCCTTTGTTACTATATCACTGTCAGAATTATGAATTTTAACGAGCGAAGCAGATATAGGCGGGGTTTCGAAACACTCGGTGTTGGCTGAAGAGTCCCGCCATCTATACCGACATCAAACGTTAGGCTCGTTTGAAGTTAAACTCGGCCACGTATAATGCAAACATTTGACAGGGAACTTATATTCCGTTGATTTTCTAACTAACTACCCAGTTATCCGGAGTACCTGTTTTTTTTAATTATCATTATGCGAAGTAATAATATCTACATGGATTAATCGAGTAATACGCTAATACATATATGTTCACTGTTTATTACACATCCAGTAAAGATAGTTCTTTTCGTCCTGATTTTTCCACTCAATAATAACATAACTGGTTTACCCTTACTTAAATTTAAAAATGACACAAAGCTACAGAAAATTCGCAGCTAACAAGTATGCAAATATAACCACAGAATAATGAGTCATTCGTTATTGTGTGGTATCGTGAAAAAACAGTTCCGGAAAAACATCTCAACAAAATCGCAGACATTTGTTTTCATTCAAACTTCTTCAGCAATGGAATTGATGTTCCAGTCTAAATCAACGTTATTGTTAATTTATTTATCTTTTATTTACTTACCTTACTATTTATATAAGTATCTCGTCTTAGCGCTGGAAACGAGTCTGCCATTATTATTAGAAACACCAAGTACCTACGTCAAGGTTGCGAAACTAGGCCAAACGCGAGATTATACCTACCAACACTGCTATGTCTATCTATCTAGTTGAATGCAACATTCGAAAATGAACTATTGATAAACGTCGCGGCTTCACTAGGAGGGCCAAATATAGGGCGCGTACGTAATAGAAGCAGGTCGCACTTCACTCTCGATATCGAATATCACTTTTAGCATGAAGTCCGTACTTAGCGAAAATAAATGTATGTGTAAGTGTGCATACGACGGAGATATGTACGACGTACCCGAATTTGGGGAGTGTTGATTAATATTATATTTTTATACATATATGTATATTATTTTATATTTCTTACATAAAGGTAGGTAACAATATTTTTTAATTTTTGTATTAATATTACCTATTATTATATTTATAAGTACAGGCACGCACAAATGTAAAATATGTATATACATATATTTATATATTTTTTAAACATTTACAAAAAAGTTTAAATTACAACTACGCAGTAGGTAGGCATGTACTTTGTACACACAGCAAGACCACCTCTAATATTCTATTTTTGAGTTCACTAAATAAACCAGATGTTTCTTTTGACTCGATGAAAAAATCCCGCCAAAAGGATCGATCAAATGTGTAGGTATTATAGGGAGCGGAGTGTCGGAGGCTCCGAGGCGGTCGGCTTGAGGCGCAGCTCCCGTAAGGCCGGGTTCAGTGGGTCAATGAACGCTGTGCAGACGCGGGCGCGCGGACCTGTCGCGCGATCCGTTGCAAAACATTGTCACCGCCCGACCTTGGTTTGTGCCACGAGCGTCTCAGAGAAACTAAACAAAAGATTACTAATGGCACGAGTACATATACAGTCTTATAATAACTATAAGCAAGTATGGAGTTTTTGTAGGACAGATCATGGATGGTGTAGTTAGATTGTACCCCGAATCTTCATTAGATCAAAGGCCTTTTACTCTCGTAGTCTGTATAAACCAAAAAAAAAGTAGCTGCATATTTGCATACACTGTGCATGCATATATTATATATTTATTCTCAAATTACTCCCATTTTGTATGTATTAGCTTCAAAGACTCATATTATACCACATAGGAGAGAGCCTGGAGATCCGTCACACAGGTCCCTGAACCTACTATGGACTCCAGCTCTCACAAGGTTCCTTATTGTCTTCACTTAAGCTATATGTACCTATTTTGTAAAAATGTAAACCTTTGAGAGAAATAAATAAATTTTTATTTTATTATTATTATATTTATACATTATACACTATTTTCAAGAAAATCGATCCGGATCTACATATGTATCTACTGGTTGATATTCAACCTTCCATTTTGTTCCGAAAATCTCAATGACAGACAAGATAAAGACGACGGACTAAGTGCGAAATCATTAAAAACAATTATGTACTTTTATTTTTTTATTTCGTACTTGTGAGATCTATTTATAAAGAAGTAATCATATTATATAGTTGAATCAGGGTCAAGTTAAAAACATTCAGACGAACTAACACACTCTTCGTAACTTGTAATATCATAGTTTGTTGTAATAAACGAGCTTCTCGCAATAAAACAGTTCATTATTATGGCCATATCGATAGTTGCTGATAGACGTGTAGGTAGGTGCATGTATTTATCATGCAAAGGTCTTCGACTCTCTCGAATGACACTTGACGGACTCACGGACAAATCCACTGAACTGATAAATTTAATTTTGAACTTCGTAATAAAATGTAGTGTCAGCTCAAGTACTCCATCGCCAGTAGAAGTTGTGTAACCTTTATAAATGTATTTTTAGGACTGAATATTGTTGAAAACAATCTCTGCAATACACACAATTTTTTAATGACATGTCGACGGTCGTCGCGACGCGTATTTCACCCGTACCTAGTTATTACTTACTACGTATTTATTTGAGTTTTATTACTATTGTGTGCATGCTGGATTCTCGGCGAAGATAAAGAGTTCAAAGACTGCTGTGTAAAAAGCAAAATATAACTGCCACGCATTCCATTGCTTGTTCAAGATTTGCAGGTACATTCCCTGGTGTTTCAAAATATACTAAATCTATTTTCATCTGCTTTATCTGGAATAGAAAACGCCCAGTGTACCGGTATACAGACAATCGTGAACACAGATAAATTTAATAATCAAAGTAATTTCACTCTGTGAATAATAAAAAGAGTAATCACTTGTTTCTTTTTAGAATACAAAGGTCCTTTGAATTCCATTGATGTATTAATAAATACGTTTTTAGATAATTATTTAAAAAGTCGCTCTCCTTGCTCCAATTCGAGTTTAATTAATTGTTTACTGTGTGATCTACAACCGTCGAAAATTGTACGGGGTTTTCAGCATTTCGTGAGTATTTCGTATTTCCAAGCCATGCACTGTGCTTTAAATTGTTCGTATTATAAGACAAATAAGTTGCCAAGTCAAACTTTTGCAGTGTAGCAGACAGACAGTAGCTGTCTGTTAGATTAAACTAACTTTGCAAGCTGAACTAAACTTAAGGACAGCTATGGCTATTGGTGTGTGGAACATTATTCGAAAACTGTATTTCAGAATATGTCTGATGCTCGCCGTAAGGCATTTCTGTACTACACAATCTATACATAGGCAGTAGGTACATATTGAAGCAATCAGAGAATATCGCTCGTTCGACCGTCTATGTGTTTTACGATGGTATTTTTTTTAAACTGGTCCATATCGATTCCGACCTATACATATAATAAATGCCACAACATGTAAACACAGACCCGGAATAGGGTAAAAAAGAGGTTAAAAGTTTATATGAGAAGTCTATCATTTTTGAAGGAAGCAGCATGAAATTTAATATTTAAGGTCCTCTAAATACACGCAATATTTTTTTTTGTTTTTAGAAATTCAATCCTGAACGAGGAGGGAGAGCTGGAGAGTTCCAGTCTCTTCAG
Source organism: Craniophora ligustri (assembly GCA_905163465.1). Lineage (NCBI taxonomy): Eukaryota > Metazoa > Arthropoda > Insecta > Lepidoptera > Noctuidae > Craniophora > Craniophora ligustri. The sequence goes on from LR990963.1 coordinate 5,104,857, forward strand.
TAATTTGTATAGAAATAAAATTATCTGTACTGATACGAAGCCGAGGCAGGCTGCCAGTATTGAATTAAAATAAAAAGAATAAAATAATTATTCGTTTCCAGTATCATCTGCCTACATTCCTCATACTCCACGTAGGTACTGCATTATACTAAGTTTAAATTTAACAACAAAAAAGCTATTACTGTAACTTGTATGGGTTATTATTGGAAGCGATACATCATATGAAATTGCACCCACATGCATAATATAATTCATATTTTATTTGAAAGTTGCTGTTTCAAGATAATTCTTCTTTAGCCTTAGCGTTAGAGTATGAATTAGACAAGTTGCACCAATATACATTATTTGTACATTGGCTCTCTATTATTAATCTCACTTTGTGATTAAGAATGCATACTCGTACAGTCGTATAATAATAATATACACATTAATTGTATGTAACTATTAGTAACTAATAAAACTGCATTATGTGTGCCAATAAAACCTTACATGATTTTATAGATGGAAAAAACTGTTATTTTATTATAGTTCATAATATAGTTCATTATAAAGAAAAAATAGGTTCACCATTAATTATTATAATTAGCATACACAACAATAGTAAATATCGCCAAAATATAAATAATCACGAACCATCCAATTCCAAAGCTTATCTCATTCATACTATAAAAGCTCAACTACTCCAATGATGCGAAAACCTTCGGTACACTGTAATTACGGTACATAGGTATTGTACGTGTGTAGCGATATTAATGCGTATCCAAGACCGGTCGTTAATAACAGACAAGTATGTCGTGTTGATAGCTCAAACGTCTCGACTCTCGGCTCATGTGAAAACTTAATGCCATTTATCATTAGACGGACCAACCGCGTGAACCTAATTCGTGGATATCCCTCAAACTGATATTGATTGAAGATTAAGCGGTCTGACGGTCTAATCGTCAGCATTTTCATGGTCTGTTGTCAGGAATCTAGTCCTACAATTTAATGGATGAACTTGCCTCGCTGGTGGCATATGCCAGACCATGCAACGGAGATATGTCTGATGAATACCATATAGCTTGCCAAAACTATAAAGATAAATTTGATATAATTTGATGTTCAGAGTATTTTAGAGTTTCCTCGATGGAGTGCAGCCAATTCTGTACTTACTGTTGTACTGACATTTACCTCAATCTTGAAATTTTTTAGTAGTATATTATAACAGTTTCAGCTTGACAACAGCCTTCAGAATTAGTTAAATATCGGTAGAACAACATGAAAAAGTGTCAATATCAGTAGTTACCGCTCGGTGATAGCGCCAAACAAGAGAAAACATATTTTTTTTTCTTTTTCAGACGTTAGTTTCATTTAGGTAATTTGAAATTAAAATGAAGCACAACGAAATGTAAAAGCTAAAAACTAACGGGGACTCACTCAATCAACGGGCAAGCACTCACTTGGCAGGTTCAGTACCTAGATTGACAGGCAGGAGACGTCAGCTAAGAACGTATTTTAGAAAATTTCAATGAAGGGAATGTTGACGGGCGTGTGGCCTCGGGCAGTTTATTTCCTTATAAAATAAAGGACCTTCTATATTTAAATAATATATGTATATTGAAAAATTGTTGGTACAAGTCCTCGAGTAACTACAAGTTCTGAATTGGTTATCTTTTTGGATTACAAAAAAGCCAGTTTTCTCATTTAATATATTTTCCAAAGTGCCATTGATGTAACTAATACGGGAGCTGATATTATTGCTTCTTTTGATATACCTAATTCATATCTGATAACGCCTTTTGAAATGTGTGACCTATTTAATCATACGCATGGTTTATATTAGATTAAGTATACCTAATCTTTCAGTAAATTATTATCCACGAGAGCGAAATTAAGTAGGTGCTTATTTATCTTCGCGGTATATAAATCATCGGCTGAAAGTACCTACTTCACACGGCGTATAATACCGCTCCAAATAGTTCTTCGAACATATATATAATACACCAGATATATTATTATGTACGATACATCCCTCGGGTTCCCTTCACAGGCTAATAAATTACGCTCTCACTCTCTCTCCCCTACCCTTAGATGTTAATATTTCTTCATCAAGCTAAATCTACTGGACTATTGAAATGTAAATGACTATTTACGAATACGAATTCAGCCACCTGTTTCTAATAGTGTTTCTGTAGACTTGCAAGGGAACACGACAACTTTTAATACTATACATATACCTATAATATAGGTAAGAATTAGGTATCTGATCTGGTTCATTGTAATCATCATCAACCCAATTATTATCCCAATGTTAGGCACGAGTCTCCTGTCATTTGAGAGGGATTTGGCTACAGTCCACTACACAAGAATAGTTGACTTCACACACCATCGAGAAAATCTCTCAAGCATGCAGGTTTCCTCACAATCTTGATGAATAATACATACAGCTGGAATCGTCCTAGGTTTGTTACAAAATATATTTTTTTATTAACAGCCGACATGTTCTAAGAACAATCCTAACTTGCCGTTGACGACGTATCCGTGTCATTTGTTTTTTCTCTGCATACACGTATGTACAAGACGTACATGTTAACATGTATGTAAATTATTATTTTTTCAGAAAAGCGCTTCCTACATGGAATGTTGCACGCGTGATTGATTGTTTATCCGTGTCATTTGTTTTAACCTATAAAGGTAATCAAAACCAATATAACATTGCCTACACAATTTTCTTTAAATTAATTCTAATGACAAAGGAGATTACACTAAGTACTACGAACGTACGAATACAAGCTACCTTGACAGAGCACGTGTTATTTTTTACGAGTGAGCGGAATAAGTAATAGATAACATGTAGGTAAACGAAATACCAAGAACGCATGAGATACGTTGTTGAGGAGAAGAAAATTAAGCTATCTTTACCATGTACACAGTATCTATTTATATACATATAATAAACGCCAAGCCGAGTATTGGGTAAGGCGAGATAAAATGATGGTTAGAATTAATAATCTATGTATAAACTGTTTTCTATTTTAAAATGAATAGTTATGATGAAAGTATTATTTTAGTGGAAATATTGTTTGGACTAAGGCAAAGAGTGTCAATATCCGCGATCGAGATACCAATATGAAACCAAGGAGGTACCACTCGGTGATAGCGCAAAACAAAAGAAGATAATATAATATTCCATTTTCGAATAATCGTAACAAGCAATAAAATATTACACAAATCCACGCTAGCCGGCTCCAATCTCAAAACTAACATAGCGTGAGAATATCAGATAAAGAATTCCACTTTACATCACCAAACGGCATGATAACAATGACCTTGAGTGTTCACGCTTAGTTTAACTACACGGTGAAGTTATTATTTAATGACGACGTGTTGAGACGAAAACCTATGGTTATTTTACTTATGTTTATGTCGTAGCCCGCCCAGCTGCAGCAGATATACCTATAATATGCACTTATATGAAAACTAGCTTTTTAGAAGCTTAACTAAGAGTATCATCGAATTATTGTCCCATTGCTGGGCACCGGGTCTCCTCTCATTTAAGAGGGATTAGATTATAGTCCACCAGCTAATGGGGATTCGCAGACTTTACACGCCATCGAGATAATCTCTCTCTCGTGGTGCGTGCCTTGGGTTCGAACTCAAGAGTTCAAGACATTTGACTTCCACAGTTTTACTGGTCACGCCACTAGGCTAGGAGGACTATGATCTTTGTTAGATAATACTATCTATTTAAGATAAGAATATTATAGACATTACTCAGAAACCACATAATTCAGATACCAGGTTCTCAAAAAAATATTTATACCCTACGACAATCCCCTAATCCTGCTAATCTGAATGAATAGGTACTATATACGTATGAATAAGTAGTCACATGAAAGCCGGGGACCGTGGCCGTTTAAGCTAAACAAACTTTAAACTTTACTTTAAACTTTAAATATTCACCTTCATTAATCTTTGAAACGAGAACAACGTCCTCTAGACAAATTAATCCATTGAAACTAAGCTTTGACAGAGCAGTAAGTACTTGGTACGAAAATTAAAATTGGAGGTGACAAATGACTTTGCATGAGTCTTAAAAATTTCGCTCAATATACATAATCGGAGTGTAAAAATAGAATGTCTTTCATTGCATTCTTTTTATATAAGAAAATACTGTCTGCTGTGTATAAATATTTATTTCGACACACTTTTGAATTTCTCTTATAGGTTTTAAAATTGCATATTGCTGCTCTCTTATATTCTCTTACCGAGATTGATGAAAATACACTACGTATTTGATGCCAAAATCCCTGTTTTCCTGAAGTCGGAGAATCTCATTACACTAAGTATCACCATTCACCCTCCATCTTGAGATTTCTGTTTCTATCGGTATATTATGCAATTATGCAATATTACCCGACTTAATCTGAAATGCAAATGCGGCTCTTTGACTTTTTTACTTTCAATAAAGAACACGAAATATTTTCTCTGCATACACGTATGTACAAGACGTACATGTTAACATGTATGTAAATTATCATTTTTTCAGAAAAGCGCTTCCTACATGGAATGTTGCACGCGTGACATTCGTTAAGAATTTATGAGCAAAGTAGACTAAAAAGAAATCGGTAAGCTTATGACTGCTACTACATACTCGTTTAAATAAAATCGACGATTCGTTGTAGTGACCTTGCTGGCACTGACCGACCTCGACGTGATCCATATTCAATGAGACTATTCCACTGTTAAATACTGTGTGAAGTAAACACAAAAATAAACAACTTGTATACCTATACCATTGTTATGTAGGTAGCCTTTTCGTATTTGGTTATACTCGTATTTAGGTTAGTCCGTAGGGCTCGGCTAGTTTCAGTGTTGCCAAACAAGACCTATGCGCTCTCGGCCTACTTTAGAGAATGAGAGTAGGGAAGGGTTAAGAAAATTTTACGAGAAAGTAATCTTTAGTCTCATAGGCAGTCGTAGTACCATTTTCTTTCGAATATTGAGGCTTTTATAGGTACAATATCACTAAATTAATCTACAATGACCGTAAGTATAAATACATGACCGTTTTTCCGAAAATTTCGCAACATTTTCGACATACGTCGAACTCTTTTATCGGTAATTTTCTTCCGAACTAGGATGAGACACACGCCGTAACAATATCATGAAATATTTACGAGTATTTCCAACGATTTTTCCTTCAGGGGAGAAGGAGGAACGGCAGTAAAGCCAGATTCCATTTATAAGTGCGCTAGCTTCTGATGTTGCTCATAAAGCGTCCCTGATAAAGCCTCCGGTCCTGTGGGATAAGGGGGCAGACAGGGGGAAGTGGGGGACATTCGCGTACAGTGTGAAGTTCTCAAATGAGTGTATATTGCAAGGAAGTTATTTTCCGAGATGACTGGTGAGTGACTGATAACTGCTCGCTGGTATCGAGCTCGGAAACAATGTGATGTTTGAGATTAGTATTAATATAAAGCACATTACGCCTAATACAACATGGATTGTCCTGTGAGAATGTAAACCAAAAAACGTAAAATGAAAATACATGAGTCCATCCTATAAATAAGGCTTTAAAACACGTAAGGCGTAGCTATCTACTGGCTCTGCCGTTTCTCCAGCGAGCATCCTGTTACCCGAAGCCTTCCGCTCTTCCAAGGGTACCTACTTCCTTACTGCGTACCATTCCCCTGATACTAATCTATATGTATTTCGAGTATCATGTTGATATTTGAGTCACTTTTGTGTTCCCTCTAACATTAAAATATGAATTTCTTAGGAGGGAGTACAGTTTGAAAGCAGGAATAGGATGAAGAAAGATGAGGCCTATAAGATAGCAAGATATATCTTATGGTTAATTTATGACGTAGTAAGGTGAACTGGATTGATAATAATAATAATTAATTTATTCTATAGAAAGACTGATGTTAGATAGACTTTCTAATAGGAAACCTAAATTTCCTTTAAATTTGGTGTATTGCGACACTAAATATTAATTTATGTAGTTATAAGTAAATAATTTATTTATTTATTACAAGATAATAATCACATAATGTGGAAATTTTGAATTTATGATGACACATTATCTTAATTAATATTCTCACCAACAACAAAATAAACGCCAGCGGAACAGGGAACAGCTGTGAGTGTTCGCTTGCGCGTGCGATGCATTCCTAGCGGTCAACGCACGCGCACTGTTCACTGCGCATGACTTCACTACACACGTATATTTATCACTAGCAGACCGCCCCGGTTTCACACGGGTAGTCATAGGTATTTTAAAAATTATAAACTTCGAGATAGATCACGATAAGGGTCTGTTTTTCACAGGTATTTTTACAGCTAGGTGCTATAGAAATTCTCATACGGCTCCCGAATTAAATAAATAAATAAATAAATATTCCTTGACATTATGACACAGCGCCATCTAGTTCCGTGGTAAGCAACGAGGCTTGTGTTACGGATACTAGTTGGTTGATATACTACATATACACTTTTTTATATGTATATATTTTTTATATACATCCATGACTCGGAAACAAATGTTGATACTCATCACACAAATATATGTCCCTACCGGGATTCGAACCCGGGACCCTTAGCACAGCAGGCAGCGTTAACTACCGCTGAGCTAAACGGGTCGTCATTGTTTTTCAAATAAAATATAACTATGTTCATCAAGGATAATGTAGCATCGTAATGGTTAAACAGTTATTCAGATCTGGCCAGTTGTTTCGGAGCGTACTCAATACAAACAAACAAAAAATCTAATCTTTCCTCTTTAGAATATTAGAGTATTAGGTATTATAAAAGTTGAGATATAGATTATTACTCTTTACTGTGATACTTATCACGACAAACAACATATTATTTAAATTTACTTTAATCTCATCTTCCAAGAAAAATGTTATAAGTGTCCATTGACTCGTAAAACTATGTTTTATTACACATTCTGTTTTAAAAAAAGTCGTACCAATCTTACGGTGATGGACGTAATAAATATCAATATCTCTACACAAAAGCAAATATGTGTACATTAATTGTAAATAGTAGCAAGTAGACGAGCAATAATAATGATGGTTGCTCATACATAATGGAACTATACAATAATGTTTATAAGCATAAGCTTCGCTTGAAAAGCAAAGACGTAAGTTAGCCTTTTCAGCAGTTATTCAGTTTCAAACAAATATTCAGTTTGAGAGAGAGCAGAGTTTTTTAGCGGAAATTCCTTGTGAATTTCTGAACAATCTACATACTTGATACTCGTGTCTAAGTTTGCATGAATAATTGAAACCACCATAACCCTAATTCATCTAAGTAGTAAGAACATTCCTACAATCAATCGAATCGAATAAGAAACTTTCTAAAAATAAACACATACCTTGAAAAATACGTCCCAGAAACATTTAAATTATCAATAGCTCAAGCGTACAATTTCACCAGACATCTATGTATAAGTTAAGTACAAAGTTATTTCGCGGCAATTTAAGCGGTCTACCGACTATTAAAAAACAACCACTCGTAGTCATAGCGTAGATTGGCGGGACGGGACCAGCATAGCAATTAGAAAGATTGAGACACAAAAAATCCCGTTTCTTTGAAAAAGTCGTTAATTTTTCATTCGTGGTGAATTAGACGTGGAACGGGTTGAAGTCTCGACGGCTGCTGGCGTCGATCGATAGAACCGGGTTATGGGACTTTCGGTTGTGTTACGGTTCTGTAAGGATTTTTCCTGTTTTATACGATGTTAGCTATTAGACTGATATAGGAGCACTCAGCCAGCTCGAAGAGTTCATTATACGAGGAATATTGCAGGTCATATTAAGTAAATGCGATAATCCGTAGAGAATATATTGAAGCCGTAATAGGCACGTATAACTTAAGAACTGTTTAAAATGTACAGAAAAATATGCATTACTACATTAATTTGTCATGCAACCTTGACGGTGGAAATACGCCCTTTATTACAATTCTTATTCAGTGCAAACATTTAATAGAAGTATGTATTAGATTTAGATTAGCTGGTTCCTTATAAAGTGATGATTTGGTCAATAGTATACAAAACATAAAACAACATAACGAATAAGTGATGTAAATTCATTCTACAACATTTTATCTTAACAATAACAGGTTTTTAATTGTGGCCGTAATATTTCAAGCATGATTTATATGACATATTATGTATATTTTAGATTCGATCGACAACACAATATGTATGGTCTTACTACGCCGTATTTTGATACGTTGAATACTTGAGTTATATTCTTTATTCAATATATAATGTACTTATGAATATGAGTTATATTGGTACATTTGCATTTTTTTAAATGTAATTTACTATTCCTTTCTTGGATCTTTACTGATATATAATTTAAAGGATTGACATTGAGCCAAACCACGTAATGAAATCATTCATCCAATATGAATATAACAGCATGAAAATCATTGTACATGCAACTAACACAAATGCTTTCCTCGAACAAAAAACCTATGGGCTATGAATTAAACAAGATTTACACAATCATAATGTATTTTTCTATTTTACAATACAATTATGTGACAGTACCTACTTACATTTCATGTTAGCAATAAACAAAGCAATATGCAACGAGTAAGGATTTCACGATAAGCAAATAATGTTTAATTTTTCACACAATACCGTACACGACGTTGTAAGAGTAACTACTATATTCTTCATCATCATCAATTAAACTCAATACTATATATTTAACCAACCAATACCCTGGTTCAAACCACGATCAGCTAATGCCGACTAGGAAAGAAAGCTATCTAATCTTAATCAAAGCTAAAGCAATCTTATTTAGCACTGTTAAATCACCAATATCTTTATAAAATCATTGATTTTTTTATTCAATTTTGCAAGCTTGCTTAATGTCCGCTATATTATCTTTAATAAATAATAAAATATACTATAAATAAAGTAACTATCAAATGCATGTCACGTATTCAATGAAATAAAATTAGTTGTTACGAAATGCCATTGTTGCGCTACTGTGGTCGCTCACTGGCCTCAAATTTTAAGACGTGAGTTGACTCTTACAAGAAACCCAGTAGTAACGATTCTTCAATAAAAAATATAATAGTGTGCTTACTATTCCGTATCGCATACTAATTAATGTAGAGAAACATTCGAAGTGGCATGTAAGATTCATGTTTGTCCACGACGTTTTGCACGAACAGCACAAGACTTTCAACTACGTCAATATAAATATTCAAAATAATTTCTCTATCCCTCTTGACAGTCGCTTTAAGTCCTGCGTCAATAGAACTCCTTTGCGAAATATGTTGAGTGAGACATTAAAACAAGTAAAATCGAAATGTATTGAATACATCTTATTAGTTGCAAATGAAAACATTGTTTTTTTAACTAAAATTTACTTTTGACTACATAAATATTTTTCTGGACATTTCTCGGCATTATGACACAGCGCCATCTTGTTCCGAGGTAAGCAACGAGGCTTGTGTTACGGATACTAGTTGGTTGATATACTTCATATTTACATTTTTTTTGTAAATACCTACATACATATTATACATAGATAGATCCATGACTCCGATACAAATGTTTATGCTCATCACACAAACATTTGTCCCTACCAGGATTCGTACCCGGGACCCATAGCACAGAAGGCAGTGTTAACTACCGCTTGACTAATTGGGTCGTCAAATGCCTGTTATCTACATGATGATCTGGTTTTAATCTAATCTTCATTTCTTCAATCTTCACGTAATTGGAATTAGAATGGATTTAATAAAAAATCTTGTTAATTACGCTCGTGATGTCTGAAATATTACAAATGAAACATGTATGAATGACTGTTCATAATAATATCCAATATTAGCATAAAACAGTCAGCAAAGAAACAATGTTCATTACAAATTGATTAAACTAGCAATGTTTGTAAGTACGTGATGATAAACAATAATGCTGTTATTAATGATGGACAGATGACGTCTCAGCTATGCGTGTATTGTAGAAAGGTGACATGTCTGGTATTTCGCCTTGACGAATCATTCGAAACTGTATTACAGGACCACAGACTTCAAATTAATTAATTTCAACAAGATATTTGAACTATGAGTAAAATTTGAGACCTTTAGGTCTCGAGATGAATTTAATTAAAATTTATGCAAGCCACTCAAAACTAAGAACTATCTAAATATAAAAATACTAAAAATGACCTCCAGAAATGATGTGATCAAATTTTTTTGTTAGTATCTCGCAACTTAAACACGCCTAGCGTTAAAATTAAATTTTAAGTCAATACAATTTCAAATAGCCACGTAGGAAAGCAGTAACTAACCAGCCCTCATCTCTCCCCTAGGGTTCGTCCCAATTTCGTCCCTTCACGCGGTGACCCAGTTCTGAAAGCCGCTCATTTGCCACCGTAGGTTTAAAATGGGGTTGCATGTAATCGTTCTTTGCCCTCATACTCGGAGGGTTTCAGTGCTCAGCTGGAAATGTTCTGTCCCTTTCACACAAATTGATCCTTCAGTAGTACACGACTGACTATTGTTGACTTGCAAATAAGCTTAGTTGAAAAGATTTTTCCTTAAGGTTTTATTGAATTGGCGAGGTTGCACGGAAATAATTATTATAAAAATAATCCGTTACTTAATCTCTATCTTTATCTTCAAAGTATTTTCTAAAATATACAGGTTTAAATTCCGTTTACATAGAAACTATTTACTGGATCAAATGTATAGCATATCGGTCTTTGAACACTGTCGGGTATGTTAATTTTCTCATCTACATAGTATATATCACCACCAAAATACACAGCGCTAAAATAGAGTAATGCAAAAAAACCGACTTGAGTAAGAGTTGGTCGGTTGATTGGTCGAAAGTAGAGGCGAGAGTAAAGGCTTTCGCACGATTAATATGTTATGTCATCTAGCTACCATGTTTACAAACTTAACATTGTAGTTAAAAAACATTTTTTCGCATACATTTCAACTGCAAATATTTACGAACGTAGGAATAATATTCTAAATTCAATAATTACATTTCACTCACGTACATGTGAGGGTCATGGAAATTCATACGTGTTAGGTACACGTTTTAACATAATCTGCCATTAGATTCCCAGAAAATTCTATCAGAGCTCCGTTTTTCATTCGGACGAATGGAACTCTAAAAATTAATAAAACCTAGACGAGACGTAACAATGAATGGAAACCGGTTATTTGTATACGTTGTATAACGTGAATCTTATAGTCTCTCGTAATAAGAAACTGGCATCTCGTATCCACTTAGACTAATTTATTTAGATCAAAACATTATTTACAGATTTGAACAGGTTTATAAAGAAAACCAGTCATCGCTTCATCGATACGACTAAAGATTTTGCTAGAATATATAATATTCTAGTTTAAATCTTTAGTCGTATCGGTATTTCGAAGGGAGTTGCTCAAACGGGATTTCGTTCGGGCATTGGACGTTGTTTACCGTGACACGACAGGCAAATCGCGTGGAATTTTAACTTACGTCACTTTAACACTTATCTATCTCCAGTATTTAACAACAAATCATATGAAAGTGTCAAACTTAAAAACAAGGTCCACTTACGCGGCGGCAGGTTAACGACCGAGGAATTGTTGCAAGAGTGCCACAAGGTTGCTGCTTCAGACCGTATGAGAATTTAACATCATGATAATTACTACAATGAGAATGTTTTGAAAAAAATCGCGAAAATATGAAGGTTTCAAACTTTAAAATTTAAACTGAATGCTGAAATTATTCAAAAAGTAATAATTTTTCAAAACTATACTCTGTGTAGGGTAAATAAATAACTTATTTTTTGTTTTTGAGAATTAAGTAGTAGATACTTTTTAAATTAATGTTAATTAAGCTATACAGTCACTGTACAATACATTTAATTCTATAGTATCTTAATTTCTGAAGATTTCGGACTTATAATTATAATTAAAAATTATCTTGCAGTCTACCGTTACCTTTGTTATTAATCCTATATTTGGGAAATGAGGGTTGATTGTCCTTAATACAGGCTACTGTATTATGAAATGTTAGGTAAATGTTATTCCTTACTTATTAATATCTTAATTTGTAACAGACTGTACCATTATTTTTGTGAAGATTAAATAAAAAAATATAAGTATGAATATTATCATAATAAAAAATATCCACGGCAGATTATGTTTAAAATACATAATTACAACGATAAAGAATTTGATGACTAGGTATATGAATGATGCCGTTTAATAATATTAATGTTTCTGAAGATATTGAAGAATATACATATATTTCTGAAGAAACTTGGATGATAAATAATATACCTACGTCTAAGAAATTGAATTTAATAATACTCGTAAATATTACTATAGCTATCAAGGAAGCTGAACGGCGATAAGATTTACAAACGATTTTTCCAAGTATTAGTGTAGATATAGTAACAGAAACTAATGGTTACGTAACTAGCAAACGCATTCAACTGAAATGGCGTGGTGGCTTATTGCGTAGTATAAACAAAGATTGATCTCACGACCATGTCAATCACAATTCAATGATTGCTGAACTTATAGTAGTAGAATTAGTACTATTATTTTCACTACCTATACACGGAAAAGAAAAGAGTACATAATTCAAGCTTCAATAAAAAGTGACCAAACTTATAAGTTTATAATAATTATGTGATACGATATAATATACGAACTGAAATATTCTCTTCGTTGCAATTACAAGGAAGGTCAGAACCGAAAATGTATTATCACATAGGTATAACATTTGGCCTCTGAAAAACAATCATGTAAGAATGAGAAGCTTACTTAAATCGTTTCGGAAAGTACCAAAAAATCCACGTAAAATGATATAATCTGTGAATCTAATATTTTAATTAACCAATACTACTTTATAGTGGGTACGTATGGTTTTTTTAAGAACCGCGTTTATTGGGAACTTGTAAAGATTATATTAAATTTGGTTTTCTACTTGTCATTCCTATAAAGGATAGACATAAATATGTCAATAGTTCCTACTTTAATAAGTATAAGCAATGTAAATAAAGATTCTCGTTCAGCAAAAATTCGATTAAAATAAATCTCTGTCAACATCGTATCTTTTTATCCGTAGCCGTAAATCGTAGGTGGATGATGTCTACAACATGGCCACTAAGATTTTTCCTTGTCTCCGATGTGTGAACCCCTTGACCTACTTTTATATGATTTTACTCAAATAAACCTACTCAACAAGTATACTGGTACTATAAGTACAGTACATATAGCACTATCAATATTAACTTGTTTATTTTAGTTACTTTCATAGCATTATGTCCTATGGAATTCTATTGTGGGGTAGAGCTGCTGATATAGAAAGTATTTTTATTTTACAAAAGCGAGCTATTCGTTCCATATATCAGCTAGGGGCTCGAGTTTCTCTTAGGGAACGTTTTAAAGACATTGGTATTTTGACTGTTGCATCGCAGTATATTTATGCCAACATAATACATATAAGGCAAAATATACATTCCTATTGTAAAAACAGTGACGTTCATAGTATTAATACACGGAATAAACATAAATTGTGTGCCCCCAGTCACCGTTTACATAAGGTACATAATTCGTTTGAGGGGGTTGGTATACGTATTTATAACGGAATACCTACTGATATCTTGGATCTACCGACTGACGTATTCAAAAGTAAAGTAAAAAATTGCCTTATTAAGAAGGCTTATTATAATTTGAGTGACTATTTTAGTGATAACAGTAGATGGTCGCCGGATTAGTCCAAGATAGCAGTCTACTTTGTAAAATGTAATTGTTGAGATGTGTAAGTGTGAGCCCACATACAGAGAAATGGAGGCCAAGAGTGTGTTAACATTATCATCGGTTGTTCTGTATTTCTATATCAGTAGTTTTTATATCTCGGCTTGGTAAAATGGATTGGTATATGCTAGCTCACATAACCATAGGTAATGATTGCACTCTATATTGTATACTGATTATAGTATTGTATAGAATCACTTATTAAATAAACAGACAGAAATGTGTGCTGGGGAGTTTGTTGCGCCGCTTCTTCTTCCCAGCAAAAACACTAGGAAGCGGTGAAGGGCGGGCGTTTTTGGGGTCTGTCTTTATTGTCGACGTTCAAAAAGAGCCATTTAAATTTGGCCTACTTTGAATAAATGATATTTTGACTTTGAAATGGTTTCTGATAACAAATCACCATATTTGAATTTTGGGTTACATTTGTACCACAACAAGTTGTAAAGAATTGTGTTGATATCACCCAGAACACAGTACATATCTACATAAGTACTAGAAGTATGTGCCAATTACTACGCAATAGTAATTATATCCGACTCCTCTTTCATCATCCTGCGTGTACGATTATGTTCTATGAACAACAAGTCATTTTTAAAAAGAAACATTCTTAGATAAAGGCGAAAAATTTAGAGTTTATTTGGTGACTGGATGTCACCAAATATACCCCAAATTTTTCACAATAATAAACATTTTCGTTCGTTCTCTAGAAATAATACATTAAACTAACTTACTGTAACTAAAAGATGCATGAAGAAGACGGACAGAGGTTTATCGAGAGGTAGGGCATAGCGAGATCCCTCGCTAAAATTGACCTGCCCGACTGGGGAAGTACCGCCTTTCCGAAGACCGCAGTGAATCAACAATAGTTGTATTTCTGTGAGTGGGTAAAGTTACCAGAGGTCGTTGGGGGCCAGACTTTTCTGACAGCATGGGCATTTCGTTTGCTGTCAGTTAAGTAATTCCCTATTTTAAGAAACCTAAACAGTTTCTGCAGGGGTTGGCAACGCATATGCCTTCTGATATTGCAAAAGTCCGTGGGCGGCGGTGATCACTTACCATCAGGTAAAAACTAAATATCACCACACTTCACTCCAATGGGTTATTAGGAAACCTGTTATAAATCTATTTAGGTAGAATTTATATAATGTTTTATAACAGGTAAATTGATGCATATAAATATCACGAAAATATAAACAGGCTTATGGACTATTCACAATTATTCTAGATATAGACATAAGATGTATTCAGCGTATATCTATAGAAAATGGACATAAGCTGAACAGCGCTGAATAAGAGAGAATAGACCCTTACTGTTTTCAAATATCGATATTAGTTAGAGTTGTAACAATAACAGAAAACGAGCATAATTAGTTAATAGAAGGGAACATTAACGAAAATAGCGATTAAAATCACATTTTAAAGTTAGTATACGTTACCAGTGTTCTCACACTAGTTACAACATTGGTTAATATTATGCAAAACACTTCATCAGCGTCGTACATTAAGCTCAACATGACATTGATTTATTTGCTTATATCATAAACAAATAACGCCGACTTTTCAGGTCACACCTACCCACATATTTTAATTTAAGCTGATACTGGTAAAAGGAAACAACTTTAAGTTTGTTGGAAATTCTATGAATAAATAAGGTTATTAATTAACTGTTTTTTTGTCGGAAAATATCCTCTTGTATTCTTAAGGTAGGTACTTATCTGACGACCCGATAAGCGGAGCGGTATTAAAGGTTGCCTCCTTAATGTACACCTAATAGGTAAGTTTTTTTTTAAATTGATGTAGTCTATCAACCACCTAGTCTCCGTAACCTATCCTCTCACCTCGGAACTAGATGGCGCTGTGTCATAATTTCCGAATATATTTTATTAGTTATTAGGTTATTACCAATTTACAATTTGTAAAGGATGATGTACCATAAAATGGGAGTGATAAATATTGAAAATTTACTCAGTGGAGTAGAGATAACAGAAGTGCAATTTGTGGTATACGTTTAACACGATAGCAGATAACAACACGAGATATCCTAGTAAAACGAAAATACAGTACGGTTTTGATAAGAATTCAAAATGTTATGGGTATTATAAAATATACAGAATAAAAAGTGCCAGTTCTTTCAATCAAACAGTAAGTATTAAAACTAAATTATTTTTATTGAAAGCTACTACTCACAGATTTATCTGAATCTGTGATTGTTACATTAGTTAGTACAACTTTTCTATCAATAAAAATCAATCGTTATTTTTAGGTAATCGAATTCACACAGAATCACTTCAAGTAGTTTGTGTTGTGAAAGTGGCCAGTGTTTACCGGCGGAGTAAAGAACGGAGTACCTACCTCGCGTCTCTTAGACCGGTTTAGTGGACTGACCCCGGCTGTCAGGCCAGATTGTGTCGTGTTGCACAACTACGGATTTATCGGCTTCGGATCAAGATTGCAGGTAAATAACGATTAACTGGTTATTCATTGATCTTATACTAAGATTAGAGAATGCTTAGTCAGAAGTGGTCTTATAACACTATATGATAGCAGAAGACCTTATCAATCATATCTGCCTTACTCAGGGTTTGTATTGTGGTTGTAACTTTGTAAGATATCATAAGTGCAATACAAATATTCAAGCACTGAAATCTAAATAATAATGCAATTCAGATTCACGCGAACAATGCGATCTTTGCTCAATTACGTTTGTTTGTTTGCTTTACCAACCATTACAGCCCAGCAAACCCATCTATAACTACATTTAGTCTCTAAAACATTGCAACACTGCTCGTGTCAGTTTTAGGTCGTCCAACCAAGATCTTGTTGGACGACCAATGGAAATAGTAATAGGTATAGGTGCCGTCACGAGTTTAGAGCGCTCGACGAAAGTAGTGGGGAGCCTTGCGCATGTCGTACACTCGTGCTCACATATATTACGAAGTGTTTATAGAAAAGTTAAATTAACTTGAGTTGTCACTTGTAATGGAAAAGAAAAATAATTTTTATATAGGTATTTTAAAAGAGAAAAATAAAATATAACCACGGTTTATTTTATAAAAATATTTTTTTTTTGTAGATACGTATAGAATCAATATTACATAATCAATAATAAAATTAATGTAATGTGTATTTTAATTATTGGTGTACAATAAAGTATATTCTATCTATCTATCTACATATAATCAAATAATCAATTACATTTAAAAAAACTTAAATTCTAATCGTTTGGCAATAATCCTATTCCTTCCATCAAATCGTCGTTAATTAAGGAAGTCGAAGTTTATAGATGGGTGCGACTGAACTACTTATTGAAAGGTAAAAGGTCAAGACGATGAAAAAATACGAAAGCAATATGTGCGTGAATGTATTTTGGGCGATACACCAATACGGCGCCGGCACTGGCGGCTTCCCCTCCGCACACCGCCAAACAGACCCAAAAACTGATATCTGCGCATTCAAGGCCAGCGCTCTAAACTCGTGACGGCACCTATACTCTAAATCATATTTTATAATTTTTTGTTTAAAAATGCCGCCAGAGCGCGTGACGTCATCTGTTGTTATAACAAAACAGCTTTACGGGCATAAGTTCGCGAGAATTTTTGTTTCGTGGAGTAGATTCTTTAATTGTTGTTATGGAATGAAAATGTCATTACTACAAATAAATATAATGTGCTTAAATTAATTTGTAGTAAATATACATTGTGTAATGTTAGAGGTTATATTTACGAGAGCACCCACAGATGACTGGGTGCTTCAGTACAGATTAAAAATATTTATATGAATTATATTAAGTTATTATTCTTTACACAATCGTAAAACAGTATATTTAATTTATCCAAGTACGTTTTAGATTTTAACCTGATTACTGTCCGATCCCCTGATGCTTCATTTTTATCGAAGCAAACACTTTCAACAAATACTTTATTAAATTTCTGGTTCCTTTGGGTGTGCTCCCTAAAGGTCGAAAGTAAATTTTCATTCGGGCACCACAACGATCTTCAAATCAAGTAGGTCTAGGTACTAGTATTAAGTGCTAATGTTCTTAACACAAAAAACAACGCGAAGCATCAAGATACATCTATATACTTGATTGACATTCATACCTAGTACGTATCACTTTATTTATAGAAGCTGGCGCGATAAAACCTCAGTAGTGTTTATCAGAGACAAACAATACAGACATAACACTACACACAGTTGCACAGTTATGTGCACATTATCTTAATTGCTTTGTCGTAACAAATAGAATCACGATTTGTAAGTAGTAGATACAGTGATCTAAGATTTAAAGTAAAACAACTATAAAATGCGCTTCTGAATTTCCTTTTACGTGAGTGAAGCCTTTATCATAAAACCGTGATTTTTAATAGTTTTCTCATAATTTATAATCTTTTAGTAAAAGATTATAAAGTACTTACCTCGTTTGAACATTTATGTTTATTTGTGTGGCAGTGAACAGAACCTTTTATGCCACTTTGAATGAGCTCAATACGCAGTCTCGTAGTATTGTATTGTCATCAATTCCAACCTCCATAATAATATTAAAAATAGAATTGGGTGGAATTCAGTTCCGCAGTTGCTATATTGGTAGACCGAATAGTGTTTAAAACCAGCCTATTGCCTGAGTATAATGCCATCCAAACTATTGTATACTTTAAGTGAGTTTTGCATTGCTTAATGTAGCTTACGAAACTATTTAGTCTTCAACTGTAGCGTCTATAGTCCGCAAAATACATCATTATTACAATTACAAGAATATTTGTTCTTTGTTGGAAACTTTTTTGGTTGATGATCATTTTAAATTTTTAATATTAATGTAGGTAGGTATATGGAAAAACTAGCAAACAGTTATATGTTTTTAGTCGTCGTGGCGATCCTTGGGGGAGCCCTATGTTCAGCAGTGGACGTCTAACGGTTAATATGATGATAATCTTTTTAGTAGGTACAGCTATCTCGATTTTTAGAAATTATTAGTACATACACCGTAGAATTCTAAACAGACGAAAATGTAAGTGCTTGGAGTGTTTCTATTGCACGAAACAACACTACCGTTTCCGCCAAAGAAGTAGCCTTTTTGTTATGGGAAACAGGTTCAGCATCTTGAATCAAATGTTTATTAATTTCAATGATAGTAATTAATTCATCAAGATAATTATAACAGTTATAACAATGATTACACTACTGTGTAGTTTTCTCTATTGAGAAAAGAATACTTGGAACGATATTGAGATAGTAATTATAAATACACCTAAATAGAGCATTGTTCCTTGCTCTCTGTTTACATTTTAAACTTATTTTCATTGTTTACGTTCACTTTGACCTCAATGATGCGACTGTGAATCACAATAGAACTTAACCTTCTTCCATAAAGTGACAGCCATTACAAAACCATTATATCATCAGGCTGAACACGAGTCGTGAGATCGATACACATAATAAGTTTATAACAGATCACCGCATTCCTACAAATACTTGTATATACTTACAGACATCTACGTAGCTTATTCAGTAAATTTAATTAGTCCAGGGGTTTCATCAGAAATCGTGTTGGAGTTACGTAATTACGATCGTCTACTGCACATGGTGCCGGGATCCCTAGAAGTCTTAACGCGCTCACCATCAGTGATTCTTTGCGGTTTTTTTTATATATTGATTGATGGAAACTAACCGTCGGTAAAATTTTAGTGCAGAATATGGGTCTCCTTAATGCCTCTACAACCAACCATCATACAGGATGAATACTCATAAGCAAACAACAAACGATCCGATCGTGGTAGAATCGTAGAATAATACCGTGATTATTACGTTTGCCGGGCGATTTGGTGACCGTACTATGATTTTATTGTGTTGCCTATTCCTTTAGCCTTCATGATGTGACTACATTAAAGCGTGGAATTCCCATGTTTGCACACAAAAGCAATATAATTATTGTTATTTGTTCTATAACTCCTACAACATGTAAATTTTATGTAGAAGTTAAGAAGAAGTGGCGCTTAATTAACGCTGTTTTACCTTAATATTAATAAATTAAGTCGGTTTATGTTGGTCATGGC
Organism: Craniophora ligustri; assembly: GCA_905163465.1. Classification (NCBI taxonomy): domain Eukaryota; kingdom Metazoa; phylum Arthropoda; class Insecta; order Lepidoptera; family Noctuidae; genus Craniophora; species Craniophora ligustri. The sequence continues at coordinate 5,124,692 of LR990963.1, forward strand.
AATATAATTGCTTCGCATAGCAATTATTGTGAAAACATGGGAATTCAAATGAAATTCAAGACTCTTACTCTTGAAAATCATATATAAAACGAAAATCCGTTTTACCACTTGACTATTGTGCAGACATTTAATGTTGCAAAATCATAAGAAACCTTTGAGACGAGCCTTCAGACTGAACCGCTCACTGACCAAGGCCGATGGTCATGGCTGGTCATGGTACTAAATAACGAAGTAATACAAGATCGAGCAAAAAAGATAATAAAATAGAAAAGTTTGTTGTATAGATAACGAACATGTTTTTTAAGTAATAAAGCACAGTTACGCTTAAAATAAATCAAAGCTGCAAGATAATGGGTGCATTACACCATTCGAAGTGAAGTAACCACTTTCAGCAGATAATATTCGGTAATTGAACCAAAACGCGGATATTAGACTTGTCGTTATAATCCGAAATCGATGCCGAAATACTTTCGTCAGTGTTGTAACAAGTTATTTCAACGGGGCCATCGGTGTTGGTATAAATAACAGTTAATTTCTCGTGTCACGCTCCGTTAGATCGCGTCGCGTGCCCACCGATGCTTCCTGGTTTGCCTCGACAGATTCCTTTGCATTTGACTGTACTTTAAGACTTCTGCTATCGAATGATTTGTGCCTTTTAGAAATATAATTAGAAACTCGCTTAAAATTGTCACACGTATTATTTACTTGCTAGCTGAGGTCGTAATCATTTGTGACTTACCTCAGGTTGAAGAAGAAAAACCAGTCATTAGTATTCTATTGCATATTTCAATTTAAATACAGCATCTCAGTATTGAATTCCATTAACAAGAACCGCCCAATATTCATTAGAACACGGCCGGTGATTACATAGGAACACGGCACATCATCAACAAACATAGAATCATTATTACATTTGTCTCAATGGACGTAATTGAAATCACAGATTATTATTTCTTACATTTAAATACATGTTATGTAAGGTAGCGGTTACTATGAATGCTGGGCAAGTAACACACGAACGGAAGAACCGTAGTGCGTGACCGACGACGGCTGTGAGACCTCGGCTTTGTACAATACGAAATAACGGTATCGATCGATGGTACCTAAGGGCCTTGATTGTGCAAACTGATTCTGCACCAGATTCTTGCAAAGCCCTTTTTTATTTATTTTTTTGTTATTTAATTATATTCCTAATTATTCCTACTGGATTTTGGCAATTATTTTGCTTCTAATCAATACCAAGCTACGATTTGTATAGTTGTGAATAGATTCGTGATACAGAACAGTTGATTACTAATTACGAGAGGTAATTATTGAAGCTTATTGTCAGTAATTAGTGAGTCTTAATTGTTCTTAAGTTAATTAAGAAAAAACAAGGACCTGTGCTCGAAGATTATTTGAAGGATACAAATAATCAATCAACAGAATGGTGCATTACAACATTGCGGGCGTCTATGATATGACTCATAGAAGAGCTAATGAGATTTATAAAGTAGTATAATGCAGTGCCAGATCAGTATTTGATACTGGCAATTTCTGATAAATATACAGTAATGCATGTTTACCCTGTTTGAAGCTGGTAAGGGACATTTATTTTGAGGATTGGAATTTGGACTTATAAAAGTGAACATTCCTTGAGAATTCAGGTCGTACAGTTTGAGCGGCGGTAAGCTATTTCCAATCTTCCCGTGCAGTGGATTCCGACCGTGTGAGACTGTGTATATTATAATATTGAGAGGGTGTAAGCATATTGTATCTCTCTTATTTACGCCTTTGTTACTGCGCTTGTACTATACATATAGTTGCACTACTACTCAAAAAGAATACTATAATTGACCTTTAAACACATAGATCACGTAGTTGATGCAAACTGAAGAAGCAGTATTTACTTTGCTTGCGTATTTCAAATTGTTAATTTAATAAATCGAATAACTAAAGATACTGCGTACACTAAAATTAATCATCTTTAGAACAATGAACTAACCTTGTGTTTCTAGATCCAGTCTTATATCTGAGCTGTTCAACTAAGAAAATAACAATTGAACGTATTTAAAGAAAACAACGCGGCAACGGTTTGCACACAGAACAATAACATTTTATTCACCAACAAAGAAACTGACACGAATGAAGAGTTTATTATGTGTCTTTGTTCATTGCAACTTGCATCGACAGTTGCTTACATAAACAAACAGGAAACACTTCTTTTACTGCAGCCTGTAGAATGCAATTAAAATCGGCATCTTTTAGGATCACGAACTTAATTGAACAAGGTTGATGCCAGTTAAGTGACTAATAAAAAAATACTGAGAATATTCGAGGGAATTTACCTATGATGATGAAATATAAATTATCCTCGAAAAATTGTTTACGTGATACATTATTCTCACAGTCTCTTCCACTGAATATTACATTGAAATTGGGCCACATGGAAAACAGACAGCAAAATAATTCTCGTAAAGTAAATGTATTTCTAATTACAATATTAAAACAACATCATTTGCAACTGCCAATGTTATGTAATCCCTATATAAAAGAGCAACATCTTTTGCTCTGGGTATAATATTGTTTAGAAATGTTTCGACATCATTGTATTAAACTGTGTATGGGAGAAGAAAGTCACTTTTTACTACAAGATAGACCAGTTATTGTAACAATAGTACCAAAGAAGACTTAATAAGTATTATTTTTGTCGATGGCACTGAGAATCGGGGGCCTCGCAGGTTGGCTGACGCGAAGGGCTTTGCGAGGTTACAATAGCACAACCTTATTTGGATTGTAAACATGGCACTAGGTACTACTACTGAGTCGAGTTCCACAAATATAGGAGTTGGGTTTGTTATTCTTTCTTATATTAGCTACTTTTGTTTGTGAAATGTCAAGTACGTTTTTGGTATTCCTATTCAAGTAGGGACTTATTACTTCCTGCCTACCACTATTGTCTATCATGCTTTCTCTATAGTAAGATCGTTCGTAGGGTTCTCAACCTTGTTTACCTCTTTTCCCATAGACTATCTCTGGACTTCTTTTAACATTTCAATAACTTTATCTTTAGAGGGCAAACATGAAGTAGATAACTAGCTAACTAGTTTGCCAGCTGCCTCCACTGCGTTAAGCCCACTCAAACTGGTATCAGGGCAGATGGAAAGCGACTCACATGAGTTCGAGAGATTTCACCTGTATCTACCTAGCTTGTCAGTAGACAGTTGTCACAAAATATGGAATATTTAAGTAATGAGATAGGTACGTACAAACAAATATGTGGAGAACAGTTTAAATAGGATAACTTTTTGCAATGAAGACATAAAACAGGAATTAATTAAGTACCTATATATATGAAGTGGAAAATCTAAATAATCTTATAGAGACACTAACAGTTTTAATTACACGTGTTTAAAGAAGAACAAGCCTGCCTCAATACATTATAAAGGTAAAATATAATTATCTCATCTCTAGATAGACATAAACTTGAGCCAACGAGCACAACAGTACCAGATATCTCCCAACAAAAATTTCAAGAGACAAACTCGCTTTCCCCGCTAGCCGCGGCCCCTGTCGCTCGCTTGATAAGTGGCCTAAGGGCTCCCCCCTCCCTTCTGTGACCTACTTTCCGCCCTCGCCCTCGCGATCTTTGTGCTGCCACTTGCACAACTCGTTTGATATCAGCTGGATGATAATGTTGATTGGATCATAGGTACCACTTCTATTCTGAATTTGGATCGCATTGCGAAACTCTCTCAACCAGTTCGTTGAACTTGTACCGACTCGTAGTCCCGTACATATTGGTTATTATTTACGATTAAGATAACTGGTTACCCTTACTCGATTGTTTTAAAAACTGTCATATGTCAGCGACCGGTAATACAAGTTCCAAATAACTTTGGGAAAACTTTAATTTTATGTTGAGCCTCGATATTGTTACTACTTTGTATTCGAGAGTTATTTATAAGACATACCTGTCATGTTTTGTAAATATTACGCTGTACGTAACCTCCAATTTCGTTAGCAATTGCAATGTTTTGCTTTTAGAATGTACCTACTCGTAAACGTTGGGCTATTTTGCTTGCCGCTATTTTGTGTTGCGGAGGTCAACCTATGTACCTATGTAGTTTTTACAGCTGAACTTTTTGCCATCTTCTGCTTACCAAACCTATAACTAATTATAATCTTGAGTAAACTATTTGTTTAAATGTAATTGTTATATTAGTTATTGTTTTACTAAAATAAGTGGGACATTATTGAAACCTGTTAACAGTAACCTGTCTGAACAAAAAAATAATTTTTTTAATAGAAACATATTATGATCAAAAACTAATTTAATATTGTCATTTATTTTGGTGCGTGAAATTGCTAATGAACCTGAATTGAATCAATAAAAACGTTGAGAAGGTCACCTACTGATTCCTGACTCAGCAATGTCAACAGTAATTTTCTTTTGGCACGCAAGAGAAGCTATCGAGGGGACTATTTCAGAGTTGTAGCGAGAACACTCCGCAAAAGATAATATCAGGTTTCACTAAATATGATCGATGCATTTCATGTTCCCTTCAAAGCTTCAGGAATGTCAAAAACTATATTTCTGTACAATCTACCTACTTGTGGAACGAACGCTACTTCTAATGAACTTGGCCCTGAAAATGTACTGCTACTATATATTTCTATGATGACTAATAAGAGTGATTATTATCCATACATAAAATTAACTGACTTGACTCTTTATCAATGATTTGCAGGTCCTAAACTGCTGTTGAAATTTTAGCAGTTGATCCATTTTATTAAGTTAGCTTCCACTTAGAATGGATGTATCGAAATATTAACCCTCATTGGTTGTATGGTGTAATGGTTTTTTCGTTTACGTATTTCGGCGATACTTAATGAGTACTAATCATATTTTACATTTTTATCTACAATACAAGCAAAGCTAAAAAGGTCGCTTTATGTGAAAAGTATTACAATATGAATATGATTAAGATAATAGTGGTATTTGTATACCAATGGTGTTACTTATATAAAATTAAAGGGGTTAGTAGATATCTAATGCTATAAAGCATGAAATCTAGGATAATTCCACATTTCCTTGTACGTCCTTAGAGATTCTTCTTACATAGCAAGAGCTACGGTGACGTAATGTGGTAGAAATAAATAGAATTGATTTACAAACCGGTTGCCTCTGGCCACAGTTCAATTAAAAACGAATGACCTATTAATATTGACATCTGGTTCGACTGTTCCACTCAATTGATTTGACTACACTTTGATGATCGGCGAAATATCTGTTTTAGAGCTGCTATTACGTCTCTCGACAAATAGGCAAAACTAACGTGTATTGAAGTGACAGTCGTTGCAGTACCTACAAGGACATACTTCACTAAGTAGATAGTTTAAAGTTTAGATCATAAACTAATTTAGAGTCCCACAGCTGGGATGCACGAGAAGCCTTGGTCATCGGTCGTCCACCGACATGCTAGAGCTAGACTAAACAGCCTTGGTAGACTTGACTGGCCGCCGCGCCGGGAGAATTCCTTAGACATTCACCGTTCCTCACGATATCTACCTACTTCAGCACAGGATTTGTAAGATTTGTTTTGTTCTGGATTCAAATTGAACACCTACGAAACAGTGGACCATGGTAATACCACTTGAGACAATGACTGTAAATGTTAGTCAGGCGAATGTAGTCTCAGCGCATTGTTTCAGGCAGTGGAGTAGTGGTTTTATAGTCTTTGGTTTCAGGCGATCAAATACCAAATTCGATTGTAATTTTTTTTTATGAAGTCATGTAAATATTACTTAAACTGACAAAACCCAAAACTGAATAGGTATCGTAAATTAAACTTTAAATTTGAGACCACGCCAGATAAATCAGAACGGGTTACGTACTTACGTATCCTATTTTAATTAATTTAAGTACCTAGGTACCTACTTATGTTTGTTTATTTAGCAACGGCTCAAATTTTAAGTTTATTTTCCGATTTCAAGCTTCATTTTTCACATTTGTGATTTTCTACAAGGTGTGGTTTATGATTTCCTGAAGGACTAAAATGTTCCTGTTTTAAAATTTTACGAAATCTGACGTATCTGTGAAATGTATGCATGGCCATACCTAAAAAATAAATACATATTAAGTACGTTCACTTGAAACTTTGAAACGCATCAAACGGTTATTTCGATACGTCTCGGTCGGTTAAAAAGAAATGCTATGAAGGTACTACTTACTAGGTACTTGCATTATAATTTTATCGGACCGGTGTGTGTGCGGTTTAACCTATAAGAACGCAAGTAACGCGCATTATATTTTAAAAACTCGTTTGATCGAGTTTTAAACAAGAAACAGGATTATTTGCTCATGAAATGAACCTACATAGTACTTAACATGTAGGTACATAATTACATATTACCTACTACAACCATCATCACTAAAAAACCGGCCAAGTGCGAGTCGGACTCGCGCACAAAATTATGCAAAAAATGGCGTTTGTTGTATGGGAGCCCTCCTGAAATATTTATTTTATTTTGTTTTTCGTATTTTTTGTTATAGCGGTAACAGACATCCTATATAATTTGTGAAAATTTCAACTGTCTAGCTATCGCAATTCTAGAGATACAGCCTGGTGACAGACAGACAGACGGACGGACAGACAGCGAAGTCTCAGTAATAGGGTCCCGTTTTGACCCTTTGGGTACGGAACCCTAAAAACACCGAACTAAAGAACATCATAAAGAAGCACTGTGTAATATTTTTAGTGATGATGTTTAATATACCTAAATTATAATATAACTAATTACTGATCATTTATAAATGAACGAACAAGCGTTATAATAACGCTTAGTTAAGCTAACATGAAACCCCTTTCATTAAGGGTCCCTGAAATAAATAAATAGTCTTTTATCTCGCACATCAAAGGTTTATTATTATTCTCGAATATTTAGGACACCAGTTTTTGCTTCAAGCTTATAAAAATATTGGCTTTGGAGATTTGAGTCAAATGCTTCGTATATTATGAAAAAATACCCTTTCTGGGTTTATGATAGATAAAAAATTGGCATGGGAATAAAGTACCAATTTATCATATTCAGAAACGATTTTAAATTATTTTACGACAGCAGTTATCCAACTGCCTAGTCTACACAACTTGTTTATTAAAAAACAAGAAACGCAAATTATAGACGATGCGCTGAATGTCCGAAATATCAAATAGAATAAGCGTCAACGTGTTGGCGGCGAGTTTAGTCCGAATTCGTACGATAGTTTCGAAACTATACCTACTTTGTTGCTTTATTTTATTCGTATAGTCAAAGTAAAAGACACCTGCGTCCGACCCCAGTGTTCAAAACGCGTAGGTAATCTAAACAAATTGTCTTTCATGTGTATAGTTGGTCTGGCGTCTCTCACTCGGCGGGAGAGCAAGCGAATAGCGATGCAGTGGTATAAAGATATGTCATCTATTTATAACGGACGAGTAATTCAGGCGTGCGCACAAATCACAGAGCAACTTGGGTTTTGTCTTGTCTCTTGATTTTGAATGTTTATACGACACTTCGCAAACACTAAACAGAAACCCGCCAGTAATTGTGAAATCTGTCCGCGTTATCATTTATACAATCATATTCATTGTCATAATCTTCTTGATAAAAGTAATTCCAATACGATGATTAAGTATATCATTGTAAACAATTAAGTTTACTAATGAGTTCATATAGTTTAAATAAATATGAGTTCTCGGTGTGTGTATAAACTTGCCAATTTCTATAACTGATTAAGCAACTTCTGAGCTAAGTATTAATAGATATGTTATAATTAGAGGACATCACGTTCGCACGCTTTGGGTGATATGGTAAATAAATTGAGATATGGTAAAATATTTTTGAACTTAAAGGAAGGCGAGTATCTTAACGACTGTATATAGAGTTAGATTGCTTCATTGATTGTTGAATAGCATGCTGCGAAGACTTATGCCTCGCTCCTAGCCGGGGTCCAGCGATAAGAGCTGGACCGAAGCCCGACACATCCCGCCGCCTCCGCAGGCAATGGGATGGCCCGTAAAGGATTTTTCCGCATTTACTTAAAAAAAAGGCCGCGAAGACTTTCTGTGATATTTTTTATTTAATAAATTAGATTAAGTAATATTTTTTGAGTTTCCGGGCATCTGTAAAGTCTGCTTTGTTCATTGGGTTTATTTTGAAAAGTCAATTTCTTCTACAAGATTTATAATTTATTCTTCAATTAATTAATATTTTTTTAAGATATCAAACGTTTGGAAGTGGAACAATATGAAGGTGGTTATCGGTACACAAAACCAGATATTAATGCATTTGTAACAGATGAATACTGTTACAATTAGTAGGGTTACAGGCCGGTGGACTGTAACTGCCCTCCAGCGGCCAGTGCAACGTTTTCTGCAGAACGGAAAAAACGGTTGCTTTTTATTTCTATGCCTTCGCCTCCTTACAGATCCCAGACAGTGGAGTTAGGTCGACGAACCTCTGCGAAAAGATCATGGCGCTCGAGCTGGACTTAAGACTAGTCTCCCTCCAGCAGACCGGGCGTTGGCTCCCGGTGTATGCGACAAAGATCAGGTTAGGTCTATGAATCTGCGTCAAGAAATGATTGAAAAAGAGCGCGTAATACGTGTTTTTTGTAATCCAAAATTATACGAGACATCTCGCTATATAAGGTCAAGATCCAATATTCCAGTTTTATAAGACGTGTTGCGATGTAGAATAAAACGGAGTTTTCGGTCCAAATACAAAAAGATTACAAACACAAATATAAATTAAAACAGGTTCGGATACTTTGTTTATTATTAATTTTTTTCTTATCGTTTTATTTTGTTTCTCATACGAGTTTTCCGTATGTTAAGGCAATGCAAAGACAATTCAATTTAATATTTACTCAAAGAATCGGGGTTGAAACAGAACATGGGACAAGCCAATTGGAATAATTTATCCAAATTGGAATTCCTTCGTTCAAGTAAAAGCCGATACTCGTAAAAACTTTCCATGTCTAATAACTTTTTTCTTCGTCCAAAAACTGGGCCGAGTCGACACAGCCAGCGGTGCGTACGGACGGTGCATCGAACGCGGTGAGAGCGGGGTCGTTGAACCTCGCGCCATGTGCATTTGGTTTTGTTCAATTTTGTACTCAATCGCAATAATAGTGCTAATGACTAATCATTACTGAATGTGAAATGAATAGTTTCCACGTAATAAGATAGATATTATAATTATTACGTATATTTATTTAGGATCCTGTATTTTTTTAATAAATTTTGCTAAGCTTCTGATAAAACTGTACTAGTTAGCTAATCATTATTTATATGTATTAGCAGTGTATTTCCGCTTTTCTCTTTTATATGTAGTATCCTATTTTGGAGGTCTTTTGTATCCATAATCATCCGTGAGAAATTATCAACTAATGTAGGTAGGTATCATGTATAATTATGTTTATACACAATCTACGAGGAATAAGATTATTATGGTAGGTAATACGTAGTTACATATATTTATTTATTGACTAAGTATGTTATATTTGGTTTTTATTTAATATTATAATTAAATGAAGTAGTTTAATTGATTCCGATTGAAAGGCATTTATTATTACTTTTTAAAAGTTAATGCGTACATTTTTGTTTCCAAAAAGTGAGACTATCTTGTTTTTAATTTTATGGTCATCCTACGTATAATTCAATGATCTAGATCTCATGGCTTTTGAAAATCCGAGGAAGCATGTGTCGACGTTGTGTGCATATAAACACGATGTGAATTTAAGATTTTTAAATGAATAAAACAATTCATATAATTTATAGCATGGACTTCTATTTCATAGAAAACAAATAAATGTATCTAGGTAATTACGATTAATAGATATTTGAAAGTAAAAGTTACCCTTACGTAAGTAACGAATTGCACAACTCAATTTGTTTTTAATCTTTAGAATGTAATAGATTAAAAATCTAAAATCACAAACATTGTCAAGCAGTAGCAAGTTGAATATTTTGTTGTTACTTGATTATTTAGCTTATGTATTTTTCCTATCTTCCTATTTACTATGCTTTATGCTAAAGGTCAGTAAAGCAATAATTAAGTGTCGTTGTTTCTACATAAGTTGAGTTGATAGTACAGTTGAGGTCGTTGAGTTAGTGTAAATACATAATTAGGTAATGCTGGTTTATTATTCTGTGTATGGCCATTTCTTCTTTGATTCTAAGAACTTAATTGAGTTCTTATTTATTGAGGTACTCTCATTAGAGTACCTTCCTTATATCTCTTTAAGTGCTTCCCCAATTTTCTGACAAGGTACATAGACCCAATTACATGCATACATACACTCACGCCTTTCTCCCATGGGGGTAGGCAGAAACTAAAGAATACCACGCGCTACGGTCCCTGCTTACCACTTTTGCTTCGTCCACATTCATACATCTCGTCATGCGTCAAAATACTAAATATTTAGGTACCTAAAAACGCTACGTAGGTACCTATGAGTAAGTGCGAAAATGTCCCTCTCAAGTAGGGCTACCATCCGTCCGGGTCTCCCCGGATTTGTCCTAGTTTGAAGGGCGTCCGGTGGCCGTCGAGCACGGGTTTTCAAGTGTCCAAAAAACATATTTGGCCTAAAAGTCCGGGTTAAAGCTGTGTTTATCCGGCTTCGGCAATTTAAGTGATGGCAGCCCTACTCTCAAGTCTCAGTTTACAGTTAAACGAACTTTCAACTTAGATATCTGACTGTCTCTGTACGTTCAGGCTGAAAGATGTGTATCACTAAAATTATACTGTAGATCTAAGCAAGTAAGTAGGTGCATCTTATTACGATAAGTCTGACTGTTCTTACAAACAAAAGAATACCTTGGTAATCTATAATGTGTCAGTACATAACACAATATAACCTAGGTAAATAGTATATAAGTTATAATCACACTATATGTACGTAATAAAAAATCCAATATCTAGCTATGTCATTATCTCTATACCTTTACACATATAAGCCTACATATTAGATACAAATATAGCATGAAGATGCATATAAGAACTTAAGCCATTAATACATCTCTACATAATAATATAAGGCCCACTATACATTCCAGATTTTACTAGTCCAGGCCCTTCCCAACTGCCCGGACTTCGTGAGCCCTTTCTTGCTACCCCACCCTCATGATGCCTCCCGCGCTTGTAAGACACTACCATCTAACTATATAATATTATCGTAAATACCTACATAGTCCTAGCTAATAATACGCAGTAGGTACGTATAGCAACGATTTATTTAACTTTATACCTACATCACTCATTGTACTTGTCAGCTCTGAAGGTCGAGTAAAAATTATAGAAACAAACAGCAATCAAAGTAAAATAATAATTTTTCTTGGCATTGATTCGCGTTTTACGACATTGATAACATCTTCTGAAGTTGGCTATGAGAAGAAATGTGTTCATGGAAAGTAGCCAATGAAGACCTACCACTAAGTTGCTCATTCAATCATTAGTATCTATTAATGGTCAAAGAATAACTCAGGTAATATAAGAGGTGGTGTAGGTACTTATACAAGAAAAACCGCGCGTTGAGCCGGTTAGTTTAAAACAACGAACTTAGGATTTTGGTTACGTTGCAATTTTCTTAAAAATATGAATGAAACTCTGGTTTATTTAAACAAATTAGACCATTGGACATTAATTAATCTTTACCTGAAGCTCCTTATTCTTGTTATCTTTGAGCGATGCTGCTCTGATAACACCAGCTTTCCATCCCCATTCGGAAACTTTATTCACGTTAATTTTTGTCACACCACTCACAGCGAGAAATCGTTTGCCAACTAAATCTTCACGGTACTTATAAGCCATAACGAACTGCACAATCACATTATTCACATTAAAAACTACACAAACGTCAAGAAACTCAGCATTAAAACGCACTACACGTCACACTCTTCGTTGAGCGAAGGGAAACTACGTGGAAAACACAAGAAATAAACGTTTGCGGAACGTACATGTTAGCCGATTTATTTAAACGGTCATCATTATCCAAGAAATTCCGAGCGCAGTGTTACATCTTTAATCGGTAGCGTTCCATTGAAACTGGTTATAATCCGGCTAAAGCAAAATGATTCTACTGTTATGTGATCTGCTAGTCAAAATAGCGATCTACTGAAACTATTCGTGCAATAGTCTCATTTTACAAGGACGTAGAATTTACGTCGTAGTTCAAAAGAATACCGCAAGATGGCAGCAAGTTTGAACATTCAAAATTAGTTTATTTTTTTAAGTATCTCATACTAAGTATTTAGGAATCTGAAAACCCGTTGTTAGCAGTAATATTTAAACTATTCGTTATAGTTATACCTACTATGACGACCTGGTTAAGGTCGCTGGAATCCGCTGGATGCGAGTGGCGCAGGACCGGTCCTCGTGGCGATCCTTGGGGAAGACCTATGTCCAGCGGTGGACGTCTAACGGTTGATATGATGATACCTACTACATAACTATTATGTGGATTGGTACTCTTAATATACTATGGCCTACCTATAATCTACCATGCATGAGACAATCAACAGTAATTTATAATGCTATGCTGACTACGTAGTATATTTATAGTCATAGTATCCTCCTCTCTTTTAAATTGCCGTGCCCTGCAAGGTCCTCATTGTACTATATGTGATAAACAAAATCTATCATGTTTATGGTGTGCAATAAAGAATTTGAATTTGAATATAATATGTTTATAAAAGCAATAAAATAATAATAATAGTATAGTCTTACATTTTACATCATAGATGGCGCTTCTATGATACAAAACGTAACAACATAAATAAAATAGATTATCAGAAGATCCATAAATTAAAAATATATTTTTTAATAATTCTTTTGTTCAGCAAATTAAGTTACTTTAAAAAACTTTGATTTATTTTTTTGGACTTTCTAGTCACTCTTGGATCGCCTTAGTTTGTAGATTCTGTAGCCATATTGATTTGTACAGTCGCGTGATCAAAACAACTGTCATTTTAAAATCATCATGGCGTATTAGACTTTTCATCGGGCGGTTGTGTTTTGCTATGTTTTCTATTGTGATTATTTGAGTGTATATTTCATATGTGATTATTAATATGATATCGTCGATAATTTCTCGGCTGGTCATGTACGTATATTATTCATTTTCTCTTTGGTGTAATATTTGCAACGTAATTATTTTAGTCTACTCCTTTGTTTGAAAAAAGAAATAAAAGAATATTATTAATAATTTCCTGTTAGCTTGCTCATCCCAGCCAAATTAATAGTATTATAAGCTCAATGTCATCAATGTAGTCTATTGCACCATATTAACACTATCGTAAGTGCTACAGTTCCATAATTATTCATTTCTAGCATATTGCCTGACATTACCTTGTAATGTCTAGTGTGCCAGCTCCAAGCGATCCACACCAAAAAACAACAACTGTTTACTGGTCAGGTGCATGGACCATTCACATCTCTCTCCATTTTTTCCGTAATAAATTTCATAATCGCATCCAAAAGCACATTTTTGACATTGACGTGATGTTACATTAGAAAATTGGTATGATATTCAAGAACAAAATGGTTAGTGAAGTAACTAGGCACAAAAAATGATAGAGTATAATTCTATTATCTTATTAAATAGAATATATATAATAATATATGCAAATATTTACTTATCATTAATATTAATGTATGTTCAATAGGCCAGGATGGATTAGATACAATCACCACAATAAAGTACAATTTTATACATGAACTCATATTTTTTTAACAGACAGACTAAGATTTTATTTACTTTAATAATACTTCGAGGTAGCTGCTGCAGTCATCCTGAAAAAATGATTTCGTTTTACCTTTGCAAATAATCTGAATTGTTATATTACTTAGTAGAATCTAATCTTCAACATTAAGTATACAGTTGGTTGACCATAACTTGTGAAAAATTTCGTAAATAATTAGGGTTCTTAATGATGATAGAATCCCAAAACTAGGTATACTAAGTTATTAACATTTAGTACAAACTAATTTTCTGTTTTGTTTAGGGAAAAGTAAACAAAGCAAGTCATTATTTCTGTATTTATTAAAAAAAGAACTATTAAGGTAAATGTGGTTGACAATTTTTAATTTCATACACATTTCTTAGATTTTAGTAAAACCCACTATTACAGTGTTTGTTTTGCTTGCAATGCACAACAGTACACAATATGATTGTGTTTTATGACTTGAAAATGCTAACAAGTCCTAAAGGATGCACTATGTACATCAACTACATTAATAGATTCATGGTTGTGAAATGAATATCAGCACAATAGAATTACCCCATGGGTTATGCAGACTTTATATTTATTAAGGGGGACTTTATATTTACTAAAAATAAACCTCTGAGCTGATATTTAAAACTTGATATGAAACCCGAATAACGCTTTGCTCTACCCGGGAATCAAAAGTCACAATTTTTTTGCATTATTGAGGTTGTTAAAAATTGTACTAAATTGTAATAACTACCGTTTAAGATATAAGAAAATATACTTCCAAAGTCAAGTCAAAGTCAAATATTTATTTGCTTTTAAATACATTGGTTGGTTACATTGATGTTACATAGTTGAAAAGAAAAATAATTGATAAACAAATATGAATACCGTTAAGTTCAGAGAAAGTACAAAGCTCCTGTCAGTCTAGAAATCAATGCAGCACAATTTTTAGAACTTTAATATTTGCATGACTACTCTTTGGCCATAAAAGACGAAGAAAGCTCTTCAAAAGCATATTATATTTTAATAACTAATGTAAGTATATAGTAAATTTCCTGATACCTATTGTTCTTACTTTTTTTTTATTACAATTGATATTGAGTAAAATTGGTGCCTATAAAATTATTTACTAATTTGAATAAGACAGTACATATCATTATACATACATACTATCATGCCTGATGTTCCCGAAAGGTTAGACAGAGATGGTATATTGTAGTTCCCATGTCATAGGGGGTGAGCCTATAACCATCAACTGGGTACAAATCCATACTCTGAGCTGCTAACTGAGACTCATTGAAAACCCAATAACACTGCTCAACCTGGGAATTGAACCCAAGACCTTTTGCTCAGCAGTCGCACTTACAACCATTAGACAAATGAGATGGTTAACAAATAGAAAAATTTAATCAGTAATGATTAATTGGCTAATTATTTCTGCACCCTTATCAATTTATCCTGTTGATAAAGTATATATTTGTTATGTTTTGGTTATGAGTGTGAATTATAACACTATTACTGTATACTTAGTGATTGATCAGTGTAGTGGTAGTAGTAGAATGTATTAGTATAATTCACACGAGCTGATACTGGTGTGAATTATGTTAATATGCCATGCTTGGCGAGATGTATGTATATTTTGTTTTTTTACTTTTGATTTTATTCACTCTTTCTGTAATTAGAACAATAGGTGATGGGTATTTAGGCACATAAACATCCTAAATTGATAAATAATGTATGTAGGTTCGTCAATTTAAACCAGCTGTGAGAATCATTTAATACTGGCAGGAGTCCAAGTTTTTGAATCGGCTAGCCATCCTAAAATTTGGCATCTCTTTAGACTTGTGTACGCCTTTTATCATTCTTTTCACCTTCAGACGTAAACTAGCTTTCTGAGAGAGTAGTTGTATCTATTATACCAAATTACATATCTTCCTTCATTCTTAATCTCAGTTCTCTTACTCATTGGGATTATCTTTTCGATATTAATAATGCCTATTAGCAGTGAAGATGTTTAGTAATTCAATACGCTGTGACTAGTGACGCATTAAACAAAGAAAAGTTGAGCGGCGTTGCGGAATTCGTCACTAGGGTATCCCAGTGCACTGCCGGGGTGCTATTTTCGGAGAAGCTCGGGCGTTCGCCTCTGGTGCAACGAGGAGAAGGTTTAGTCTGTGGCGTTCATGGCTTGAGTCCGCGTCGTTGTTCTATGCAACAAGTGAAGTGCGTTGACACCTAACTGTATAGTGATTCATTTATCGACATTCGGTCTTCGCAATAACTTATTAGTGTCTGTTTCGAGTGCGTTCAATCAGCTTGCGCCGTCAGGAGGTCGTATACCTTGACTACACCACGTTATATGCTTATTAAGAACGCTTGTCTTACCTTTTTAGGAACAACCTCGGCTGAATTACGTGTACCTTTGCCCAGTTTTGCTCGTGACATATATTTTTGTATACTTTTTAAATGTCTTCGCGTACAAAGCTTGACATAAGAATTACTATTTATTACGAAGATCATGTAGTAGTGATCTATATTTAAACTTATAAGTAATAACGGTATGTAAATAGTAATATTATATTAACTTACATGTAAGTTCCTAAATATAATAATGAGTTGCAACCTGTGTTTATTTTCCAATGTCTTATGATGTATTTGAAACATACTCCACAGTATCACACTAGAGCCCAATTCAATCCTTTTAAAAACAGGAGGATATTCTCTTCCCTATTTAATATTATTCGCTAAGAACGGTCACGTTAATTACACAAATTAACATCCACATCCAGTGAATACATAAAGCGTGGTCTGTGTATAACTGGGTTAGGTTTGACCAAAATAACTGGCATATTTAGTGACTGCACTGGCGAGTCAATGACAGGAACACGTTAGTTAATGTCCATGTAAAAAATATGTTGAAAGTCGACTACAATTTTATCCATAACTGTAACATTATTTCATATCTGAATGCAGTTAAAATCCCGCAGGAAATTTAATTATTAAAATAAAAGCAGGAAATTTATTTATTAAAATCCTGTTATGAAAACCTTTCACCCCCAGGCTAAAATTGATTTTTTTTTAGCTTGTTAAATTCAATTACCTATATTAAAGTAAAACCTATGGGCGGGTAGTATATAAGCATAAATTTATGCTTATATGCATGAATATAGGGACATATCCTAAAGAGGGTTAACTTCGGTGCTCATAAAAATACCCATAAACTCATCTTCATATACATCACATCACACATCTATCCGTAGTTTGTATGGGAAGATAAACAATTTAGATTAAACATAATGTTGTACCTATATCCAAAACATTTCGTACAAATTATGTTATTTGAAATGATGTTTATAGATACTTTAGGTAGTAGGTAGCATATACATTTTTTGGGTACATATTTTTGATTTTGTGGGTTGGTAAACTACTATAATTTGTGAGGTTGGTACTTAGAAAGGGAAAACCTGCACTATAACCGCCAGAACCTTACGGTTAACTTAATGGACCTATATGATGATTTCTTCTCTAACTTCTAATTACTGCGAAGTGCCATAATTAGCGCAAATGGTTTAAAGTATACGGGATCTGAAGTTCTGTGAAGACTAATTTTTACATTTGCTGTACTACCTATCTAATTTGAAATTGTAATGAAATGAAATATACCAATGGTACGCTTGACCGATTCTTACACTACACAGGAAGTTAACTTATTAACAACGGCGCCGGAGTTTACGCAAACTTGTGTTTAATACACAATCTAAGTGAAATTGATAAGATGCAAATGTATTTAGATGCGGGAATATTTACATTTGTTAGATCGATGACGTAAAGCAACACAAATTGCGCATTACTAACAATGATTGCTTTTCAAACAACGCGGTTGATTGTTTATTTGTTTATAATAGACATGACACGAAATTCAATTGAGTTCACTCAGGTCAGACTACAAATAACATTTTATTAGCGCGTTAATTGAAAAGTAGGCCTAGGAAAAGAAACAGACCTACTCTATTTTTAATAAATTTATTGCTAGCTTCTAAGTAGGTAGATGGTTTATAAATTGATTTATTTAAATGATGGTCTATGACACAGCTTGAAAAGATGTGATCCTCTCAAAACATCTTGGGCTATTTTTAAGCTACTTCTGTGCAAAAGTTAGAAAAACAGTTTAAAAGGTATCACTTTTTGAATGTTTGCATTGGGAATGAGTACAGCTAAAAATGCTACCGAAGAGCGCAATAGAAAAAGAATACACCCGTTATTCAATAGCCTAATCATAAGCCACGCCGGCCACGCTCAACTGACTGTTACATCGACCCTGAAGAACAAAGCGATGCGCACGATATGATGCGCACACTCCTTATATAGAACACCAATAGCCGTACTCGTCCGTGTAGAAAGGATCAAGCCGTTTCATTATCGGTATAACAGGATGCATTCCAATAAAACGTGATTTGAATATGGGAAGCTAGTAACCGGTTCCTATAAGTGGGCCATAGGACGAATCAAAACAACCAGTTCTGTTTTCATTTAATATTAGGAAAGTTTTTACCCAACAAATGAGGTTTATATTGATTACTGAATAAATAACCGTTCGAATGAAACCCACAATGCTATAATTGGTTGGTTTCGTGATGCACAATGAAGTAACGAGTATAAATTGACCTTGCAATCTCAATGCATGTAGGAATACTGGATGCCGATGTTGCCATCTATACATAAATATAAATAGCTAAGTTACTGGTTATAATCAGTTAAAATAATATTTTTGGAAATAATATACTGTTTCGTATCTACAGTCTACACACCCCTGAAACTGAAATTAAATTGAACAAAGGTTTCAATCATTGCGTGAGTTGTTCGGATGCACCGCACTGTATCAGAGGTTCTTGACCTATATGAGTAGCGTATATTTTTATAACCGATGATTTTATTAACTAGTAGGCTAGAGAAACTGAACTGGAGGAGATTTACGACAGCTACGTTGAATTATATGACTGGCTTTAATAAATTGTACGAAACGCAACTTGAGACACTGTTTCTTGGCCAGATACCGTATAATGAGCTCGTAATAATTTTTTTATAAAATCGAACATATAAGTCGGAACGCCTACGTTAAGCTAAAGTTTTTTGAGATTGTCTGTGACCTCTCCTCCGTTAAACAATAGTTGCGTCTTCGCGTTGGCCTCTTACTGTACCGTTTTCTTAAAAGGGCATGATCGACAGTACACATGCTTTGGCAACGGCTACCGATATAGACCAAATGGGTCGAGTTTCTCGCCTATTTATTTTAGGATGTTATAAGGGAGTTGTGAAATTGAACCATGTGCGTGCGCCTTCGTTTCGCATGCATGATGATCTAGTTTTATCCACATTTAGTGTTCCACTTCGCGTGAGTAAAACCAGATACGGAATGTATCTGGTTGTACATTTCCGATATTGAAATAATACAGTTCTTACAGGTTGAGATATAATTCACATTTACGTAAGACATTATTGGTATTAGTTTTATTAGGCACACAAAACGGTATCATTGAAAATAGAATCAAACCTTTATAAAGAGGAGGTATAAAAATATATAAACCTAGCAAATTACATATTGTTGCTGAGATCGATACAATATTGGTTATATTTATTTGGCTTACCCCTGGGTGGGTGTAATTTCTGAAGTGTGACATCATGTTATTTCTTATATGGACAATCATTGTTGTACTGGTGTTGAGAAACTTACTTTATGGACTCATATTTGCCACGTTGCAGTTATATACAATATAGAATGTGTTTTATACAATTTGCAATGAGTAAGTCATCGAATATCTCTGATAAGTTAACTGGAAATATCTTTTCTGATTTTTGTCTGTGAAAATGAAAAGCAATAACCTAAAACGAATAAATGAGGTTATCGCGTTTAGCTGTTTATAACCCAAGACGTTAATGATAATTGATAACAGAGAACAATACAACGATGCTAATACACAAAACAAACTTATCATTGTCCATAATGGTATAAAATACAATACTGATTGTTGTTCCAGACTAAACTTAGACATACCTACAGGCGCTTATTACGTATATGTCCTGCTACAGTGCAGTACAATTGAGTTTATTTTTAAAGTCGTCCAGTGTAATAGAAATCTTGGTATCTAATCGGGATGAACTATGGCGACGATCGGGGTGGCTCATGTTAAACTGGCGAAGAATAAACGTCGCTAATTTATTATTTATCTGGACTGGATTGTCCACTCTTACATAATTCGCCTGACACTTCCGCTGTGCTATCTTTTATAGTTTGAAATTTAAACCACTTGTATTATTAACCAAGTATTGCATTGTTACGCTCTAGGTAACTGGTTCCACAAATTTAGCATTGATTGAAATTAATACGATAGGTGCCTACTTTCAGTAAGCACAAACTCGTTAAAATTTCATGCATCCATGCACTTAGCCGGATAGTGAGCATGTAGTTATAGCGCATAGCGCAGTGATTAACAAATATTTGAGCGTCCAAATACCAACGAATAGATGATAGCCAAAGCAAACTTGATTGAACTTCATGTACATATTGTCCAACATTGATGTCTTATTAAATTAGTCGTTAAAAATCATATATTCAAATCATATATTTATCAAATTGTGGAGATTAGTAGATTTACCGTTACTAAATTAATAATAACTGGTACAGTGTTTATACTAATAGAGATAAACTTAAATTTAGATATTTAATTCCTATGTTGCCTCAAAAGATAACTAGGTTGGAAATGTATGCATGCATGAAATAGTGTGGATCATAATCGTGTCTAGTTTGCTGCCTTATTCGAGAATTTGGGGACCAATTAATACAAAATTTTGCCCAAAACAACATAATAAACATGGACAGACAGTGCTGCTTACCTTCCCATTTTATTTTAGAGTATTAAATGTATTCATGTATAAATGCTTGTGAGGAACCGCTACTACTAATTATTAAACCGGTATTTTTAATATAGTAAAATAAGCAGCTATCCAAAAATGTGTAGACATGTTGATAATGTGGCAAGATTAGTAGTTAGGCTTTGAAGTAGTTCCACTACTACACTACTACTACAATAAATATCATTTTATTTTCAATTCAATATGGATATAACTACTTGACGGTCGGGAAGGTTTTTTCAAGTCTAGTCAAACGTGAAACATAACATAAAGCCACCTTGGCTAATCCGAATCCAAAAGTAGGTTGAGCTGTAGGTATATCAGATTATCAGATTTACTCTATGCATTGATTGAATTCAAGAAGGAAATCGGTTAAATGATAAGGATACAGATGTGAATGTTAAATCTTTTGTTATAAACAAGGGTTGTGATTACAACCAACGCGGTGTATAGTGACGAAAAATAACGTAAAATTGTATGTAATCCTTATTAATTTCAATGAATATTGTAACTTAATTTCATGTTTCTTTTATTTATATTTAATTTCTGCATGCCTTTCAGTGTACTGGTTTATACCTTTTGTGACTAGACTATCACCTTTCAACTCAAACGACAAACTACTTGGCCTTAGTGTGCACTGAGCACGCTCGTATTGATTTACAAGGTAGTTAACAACTCGCCAATCACGCAGAGATAGATCTTTATTCACTCAGTTCGTCTAGCGCGTGCGCGCTATGCATATCCATATGGAGCGCACTCGAATAGACACTAATAAAACGATAAATAAACAGTGAATACACATGCGTTGCTAGAAAACAAATGTCGTGGATACCGTATCCATGGCGGTGGGTCGTGCGACCGGTAACCGTGACGACAGCCCTCGCTTGCCGCCGTTAAGCCTCGGACTGACCAGCGTCCAATTCATTGTCAACAAACTCGAGGCGGAATACGCTCGTGTCACTGCGTCAGACACCTTTGAGACTGGTCAAGAACTCGCCAAATACGATCCAAACGTCGACGAGGGATACGACGATTACGATGACTCCCCTCTCGATCACTCGAAAGGACAAGTCTGGAATCGATTCGCAACGAATCTAGGATTCGTAATCAGTAGATGCATCCCTAGTGTTACGTTTGGAAACTTTGGACTTTTCGCCTTAGCGACAGGATTCATCGCACCGAAGATGATTACTTATCTGGTGGTATATCCGTTTTGCAGATTGGTATTCGGGACCCTCTACCCGGCTTATGCTTCATATAAAGCTGTCCGGACGAAGGACTTAAAGGAATACGTAAGTGAATTTTAAAATTATGTTTAGTTTCAATAATAAGCTATTATCTATGTTCTATTTCTGTATCTACAGCGCTATTAGACTACAATTGAACGACATTACTGTCTGTAAGCTACAAAAGGCAAGTAATTGTCCAACAACGAATTATGCGTCGAGAGTCTATTAGGAGTGTTGAAAAAATGTGTAATTTGCCATAAATGGTTCAGTAAAGTACATTGGTGGCCTTGTAACGGGCTTGCGAGCGCTCGTGTTTGAAACGCTTCGATTCTCACTGTGTCCTTTACCTTGTTCCCGGCTTCCTATGACTAATTAGTAGCTGCCGGTAGGCCTGTAGCAGGTACATATCTCTCTGCGTTGTTTTATAAACAATACCCAGAATGTTGTTTAAAAGGTGTCATGAACTCATAGCCTACAGATGTCATAAGGGATATTTAATTACTCAAGCTATTCTGAGAAATGATTTAGTAGTGACCAATGTATTATAATTAGTCCTCCTACGTTGCAAATTTGGAGCATCCGCTTCATCTACTTTCCCCCATTAAACGATAAGAAAATATAAGGTAAAATCGGCCATAAGCAACGAAATAATTAAATTATTGTAATAATGTTGCTTCTTATTTGAATAAACAAGTAATTCTAAATGTGATATTAAAACTTACCTTTGACTTGCCAGCCGCGCTATTATTATTTGTAAAATTACACACACTTCGCACACACTAAGTCAACAGGAAATCGGAACGGCTTTTGTCTGAATTCGGGATTAGCGTTTCATTCATCCTACTTCCTACTAATATTATAAACGCGAAAGCTTGTAAGTTTGGATGGATGTTTGTAACTCTTTCACGCAAAAACCGCATAACAGATTTGAATGAAATTTAGCATACATATAGTTTATTACCTGGATTAACTCATAGGCTACTTTCTAACTATATACCATGCGGATAAAGCCGTGGGAGGCAGCTAGTAATTAATATCAGTCAATACAAGTCCTGCAGAAATGTCTTCATTCATCTTTAATTAAAGAAACCTAATTGGTCAATTGGTCGCAAATTGGAAATGGTTGCGTTATCGTGCAAAATGAGCTTACTTAATGAAGTAAATAGTCTAGTCTACTTAGCTTTCGTAGCTATTTGCTGTACTTATTATAAGCCCAGAAAATCAGAGCTATCATTAGTCTTTCACCAAGTGTTTATAGTGTGCGGTCTTGTAAATGGAAACCAAATTGAACATTTTCAGGTAAAATGGATGATGTACTGGATAGTGTTTGCTCTCTTCACGTGCACGGAGACGTTCACGGATGTGTTTCTATCATGGTTCCCCTTCTACTACGAGGTGAAGATAGTCCTCGTACTGTGGCTGCTGTCGCCAGCCACAAAGGGCTCATCTATACTGTACAGGAAGTTCGTGCATCCCGCACTTTGCAGGCGGGAACAGGTGAGAAATACTATACAATATTTATCGTTAAGGTCATTTTAGAGTCGATTTTTAGAGGTGACATCATTAAATTAAAATCTTTTAACCAGGTCACTTATCATAGCCGGAGAGACTTTTAAGGGGTTTTGCATTTATCTATAAAATTCTTCATAACAGAATTCATAAAAGATGGATTTGTGCCTATTTAGTGATACAATACTACCTACATGACCTAAGAGATGTAGCGGCGAAGTGTGGGTGTCAATGTACCTCTGGCTAAAACCACGCCTATAACAAGTTCAGAAAATAAAATTCTTTGATGTAATCTCGACTCATATAAAGATTGAGAGAGAGTTTGACTAACGCGCCGAGAGCAGTTAACCCTTCTTTATATTATTTCGGAGCCCTAAAACCCAAAAGCACCTTTGATGCTCCCTAGAATAGAATATAACAACTCCTGGAAGTACCCTATTAATAACAATATTATACACAATGTTTAACGAATTAAGATAAAAAGCCTTGTAGAGTATTTATTTCCGCTCATGGAAAGGTCGATGTTGAAATATTATGAGCATTTTAACACGAAACTAAAATCATGATTCATGGGTTCATGACAAAGACTGGTTACGTTTCCTACAACGCAGTTATGTCTGTTAAACTATCAATTCAGTTATGTCTCTTATGTTAGTGTAGATAAACTAGTAGTTAGACTTACTGGTCAACGACTCAACATGGGTTTTTCCGTAATCAATAACGTGTGCATAGGTTATTGTAGCACGGTTTTTGACAAAGTAATATTTGTTACATTCGTCGATTAAACATAATAACTAGATATAATAAGCTTTTTTTAATAATCGTTGAAGTGTGTATTTTACTTTTTTTTTAAATATTGTTGATCATTTCTTCGTTACATATTTATTTCTGAGCACTGAATAAATGATATAGTTCGCTAATTTGGAGAATTTTGTTATTAAAGTTACCGTTGCTTTAAGTGAATGTTAAGCTCAAAATCTTTTGTTTCTATTTTCCAGGAAATAGATGAGTATATAGCGAAGGCCAAAGACCAGGGTTACCATACAGTGCTCAATTTGGGCACAAAAGGCGTCAACTATGCCACGACAGTTATTATGCAGACTGCCATTAAAGTAAGTGTTGACAACCCTGTGTTTACCATATTAGCATGCTTAGTTTCAAAAATGCGCGCTCTCATATAAGATCTGTAGATAAAGACAACTTTGGACGTGATTTCAACAGTTCTTAAATGAGTTATGGGGGTGGGCTTTAACCCTTAACAAACAAAAACAGTTACAAGCGTTAATTGTTTAACCTTGTGTTATTTTCATACTACTCAAAGTTGTCACAGAATACATAGGTTTAGGTACCAGTATTGTGGCATGTTTGATTACAATGTGTGTTTGTGTATAATGTAAATAAATTAGCAAAACAGAAATTACATCCACCGTGTTACTTTGCACTCAGCTTTAAATGTTTTTTTTTTTATATTCCTCAAATCGGCCTAATCGCACACTAGCAAGCTAGCCATCCCGTAGCCACCAGTCATAGGGCATGACCACATCAAGACCATGTAATATCTCAACTCTCACACCGATTAGAGTTTAAACCACATAGCCGCTTTGTTTAATTTTGTCTTTTTTAATTTTATTAACACGCTTTTTTAATTTCTCCCCTTCCACCCCATCTTTTCCAAATATCCTTTCCATTGCTGCTTCACGCAGAACTTCAATCTGCCGAGTCCCGAGCACAACAGAGAGGCGCGTGCTAGACAAGCGATCAGGCCACGTGACGTCACCGACGGTTACCACGATACATACGAAGAGTTGGAGTACCAACGTGCCGACATGCCTGGTATTGTGGAGATAGTGGAATTGGATCGTGATGAACCTCAAGAGTTGATAGGGGATGGAGACTCTAACGATCCGGACTATGAGCCAGACGACACATCAGCGCGGAGCCGCGGCATCGGTATTCGCAAACGTAAAGTTGCAAAAGAGAAACGACCTCGGAGCAAGTCCCGAGGTCGCCGCACCAGGTCACAGGCGGCCGTAGACAAAGAAAACAACGAAATTATGGTCGACTGAATAACTAGTACGAATGAAGCTCAACTGTGATGTTTAGATAATTTAAGACAACGTTTAGGATGACCCGTTGTTTTTAAAGTATCAAGTGTATCACACTTTAAATTTGAAATTGACTGAAAGATGTTGGACTGGATGTTATTATTACCTATTTGTGATTTAAAAATCTTATACTTATATGTCACTGAAAGGGAAACTTGTAATGTACCGCTATTTATACTCGCAAAGTTGTAAGATTTCGAGCTCATTTCTATTTTGTAACGTCCGACAAAACATCGTTTTAAATTCTTTCCGACGGATTATATCATGTGAACTGACGTATACATATTCGTTTTTTTAATCGTCGCCACATCCGACCTACAGAACAAGCTGTAAGGGATACAAAATATGGATTCTAGTGATGTCATCGTCACTAAATAAAAATATCATATCTCTAGTTGTTACATATAAAAAATTGTATAATAGGATATGAACAATTTACCAAAAGATTTTGAGATCTTATCATTGTTATAAAATAAAATAAGTAGTTTCATTCCTTTTTCTACGAGGCTATGTTGGACGAGTATACCTATACCTTTATGATTTACGTTTTTATGTGAATTATTTAAAGTTTATTCTATGAACAGATATATTTCTCTAAACCAACTTTTTGTTTAATACCTTCTCTTCATTAAACAATATTTTTACATTTACAAATCACCAGTTATAATGGAACTTAAACCAAAGCGTCAATCAAATTCATATACTGTTTCTCTCATTTTATACAGGGATATATATTTTATTATCGTCTACAACTTATACTTATACTTTACTTTCATATTATATGCTTCGTACTCTCATACATACAGTCATGAGCAATAGAATGTAAAAAACCATGTTATTTTCAAACAACAAAGAAATTACTTTCAAGTTATATTGATTTCATTACGATCTTTTAGTTACTGTTGAACTTATTAAATGTTTTTTCCGATGTTTATATTAATTAGATATTTCATAAATGTTTACTCATTTATGCTTGTGGCGAAAAATATGCATTATTATTCCGCCACAAGTACAAGCTTGATTTCTTTAATTCAATGCAAGTTAGGAAACTTATTAAGAAATAGTTTGATGTTGTTCTTACGTACATATTGCAATGGAGCTTACATATTCTCACTGTTCCTGAACTGCCCTGCACAATCTCATAGATGATCCGAGTTATTTAATATGTGACATCGCATGACGTTTGTAATTAAATACATAATTAGCATTTAAACACATATATGTTATAATACACATAGAGTAGGTAAGTTATTAATATATTTTGATTGATAATAGATGAAAGAGACTGGGAATGATAAGTGTGTAGTTAATTACTTGTGATATGTTTTCGTCTCTTTCTCTTGACAATATATATAATTAGCTTGTCCACTTTATGTGTATTAATACTTCTATACATAACATAAATGTAATGAACGCATGTGTTGTGAAACCACCAACGTTGTGTATTGTGTTATTTAGATTTAGTTGTGTGACTGATTTAGTTTTATATTCGATGATTTCTCAATAAATAAATATACTTAACGTCCTCGCGATCGTTTATTTTTAATGTAAAGAATAAAATATCATGGCTTTGATAGACATTATGACAGCATGCGCTTTGCCTCACAAAGCTTGTGTTACTGAAGCATTTCTACAGAACTCACGTAAGTATTATTCTTTATATATTTACAGAGATAAATTTAGTTCTTTTGTTGAGTAAGTACATTTGTTGTAACGAAAACTCTTCATACACTTCAAAATTATTAGCATGATATTAATAATTCAAAAGTACCGAATTCATTCATTTTAGCATGGCAACTTCTATATAAGGAAATCCCCAAGATAACTCTACCTTTAAATTCTTCAATAAAAATTAAATATTTCTTCCACGTCTACACTGTCTTTACTTTGGCTACTAGAAACGGTGATTCTCAAATGAATAGTATTAACAAATCCTCAGGGCGGTGGCGGGTTGGTACAACAGCTCCGCAAGAGTTACAGCCTGTCCGACCTGACGGAGTGCGAGCCTCGTGAAGAGAGGGGCAGCGATGAAGCTGACGATGTCCTCACCGAACCACGACTCATACGGCGAGGTGGTAAGAGGTAAGAGTAATTAGATCCCATATAGCAGGGGTTCCCAACTGCGGCACTTTGAAGGATTATTTGTGGTACTAGATAAATATAACTGAGATCAGTTTCCTTTTCATCTTGCAAGGGCGTAGCCAAGATTTACGTAGAAGGGGGAAGATAAAGAAGAAAAATCCGTCTCACTTAAAAAAATACCATAACAAACTACCAGGAAATTGGGATGACTTTTTTTGAGCCGTTAAAATGGCTCGGGCTATCAATGATCTTGGCTACCCCTGTTATATAGTTTACTTTTATTGGTCAAATTTGAAAATCAAGGGTGACAGATTTTAAATATTGTGTTAGATTTCTACTCGGAATATTTTGTCTGTTAATAAAATATAGATAATTATGAAGAAAAGTATGAATGAAATAATCAAATTTATTTATGTTAATTTTTACAGTTACTCCACGCGTCGCAGTGCTTCCGAATCCAACAGTCGGTCGCCGATGTACTTCCCCGAAGTCGATGTTGACGTTAGACCTCGTCCCCGAAGTGATGAACCGGATTTCAGGTTGGTGTTCTTTAATTTCTCATAGGTTATTAAGTACTTATTACTAAATACCTATCTAGCAGTGATGAAACTAATAAAGATCCCTTTGTCTATGATTATCATTCTTCTGATATGATACCTATTTGTATAAAGACGAAACATTTTCTGGAAGTCATTAAAACTAGTACTACTTAGTACTCCTAGTTTCAATGACTACCAGAAAATGTTTAAAAGATTTGATCGACAACTCGAGAAAATTTGAACGCGGTACCAAAAGATAAATTTGGCTATGATCTACCGCATTTTATTTTTTTATTAAAAATGTACAAAAATCTAAACCTTTTCATTAAATTCCAGTCATATAAAGTCATCGGAGGACATAAGCTCAGGCTATTCAAGTGCCGACAACAGTGGTTCGCTGACGCGCACGTCATCGCTGGGCGCGGCCGCCCGAGCACGCGGCCGGTCCTCCCGCACCACCGTCACGACCATCAAACGACCGCAAGCAGCCGAGGTCTGGTAACACTGATCTTATATAACACGACAAATGGCAAAACTACTATATTCAGGGAAGCAAACGATATTATGAGCGCTAGTTTTTGTTGAGAATTCAACGCAAATGCAGTTAGTTGGCTTCGGCGCCGTTTTGCTGAATATTACGGATCATAAATTTGAACGGCGTACAAAATGTAATAGCTGCTCCATTTCTAGGAATTTGTGTATGTAAGATGCGTGTTAAGTAAACACCCTTACAAAACATGAGTGTGAATAGTTTCAAATAAAAAATATCCCCACAGCATTTTCCTTTACTGTGCAATGACGGAGATTAATATTATAAGCTTCTAAGTTTGAAGCGATTTGATTGTACTGTAGCTGATCTAAAGCATTTTCATAGATTTGTTCCCTGAATATAGTATAATGGAAATCGGCAATTTTCTTTTTATTATATAAATTTTCAAACCAATGAATACGCCCAGCGTATAGATTGCATACTTTATAGATATACTTTACAACTTATGTAAACTTTTCTCTATTTGGCATGCAGTCTGTACATCAGCCTTAGTTCACCAAGTATTTACTTAAGTCCTTAGGAACTTCGATGTGATTTCTTCTACTTAGTTAAGTTCTGGTTTAAGTGATTTGTAAACAACAGTGTTACCAGCACTAAGTACTTTAGTGCTTATAATAATAAGAATATTGCTTGTCTGTATGCTTATAAAACATAAGTTAAAAACTATAAGTTTGATTTGGAGATTTTTTTAATGATCTAAATTTACACTTAAATGTTGATACTTTTAAAATATAGCGGTAAGTTACCTTGAACTAATTAACATTAGTGACCATTTTGATATTAATGTGGTAGCTCGCTTTAATACAAGTGTGATTTGTGAAAATTTGTGTACATTTAAAATACAAACCGAATTAAAATATATTAAATAAGACAAAAAAAACGTACAAAAAGTACCTGATATTTATACAGGCGATTTTTTTTAAGTTAAAATTCCAATTGGTGTATTAACTTCTGAACTAGGGCTGCTGGCAATTTAAATCTAAAATCTTTAAAATTAATTATTGTTGTTATTATATCATCATGATTATATATATCATAGTCTTTTATACTTTGTCGTTTTTTCAATCAAATAGATGAAATAATTACAATAATAATACTAAGCATATATCACGTTTCTTACATTTTAATTCTTTATATTTTAATCATATATTTTATTAGAGGTTCTATGGGAATCAATTTATGTAGAGGATTTTGCAGTTCAATGAATGCTTTCACACTGATATATTATTAAAATTGTTGTACATGTAGTTGTGAGGCTTTATATGGCACATTAAATATAAATAATGAACCGCCGAACTCCTCCACATAAGTGTTTCTAGCGGTTTGGTGTGCCAGGGTATGATTGGTGCTGGGTCTGTGTTGTAGCCAGAACATTATTTAAGCTGGGTGGTATTTCATATAGTATTGGCTATTTGACTGAACATATTATATGTTTTAAGGAAAGATGTCTAATCAATGGTTAGGTGTGTGTAAGGCTCAAATATAGACAATTACATACCTGCCTGTCTTATAAAGTTATTGCTATTTCGCTTCCCTGTTATATTTAAAAAGGTTTGTGTAAGATATATATAAAAAGTATTATAATAATATTCGTTGAACAGATTGGCTTATTAAATACGGGATATCCTTAAAATTTAAATGTTTTTGTATGCTGTTTTATTTCAGTATAAAAATAACTTCTGTAGAACAGGTTTTATGTTTGCATGAGTTAAATTCCTGAAATGGTTACACCAGTATACCACTATAATCACTATGGTAACGCCAATAAGTCTGTTTATTGCATTTACTAGCTTATATTATTTTGTGTTATGGTTTCCTTTATTTTGATGTAGACTTAAGAACTTTTTATTTAAAGGAAAGTGAAGTAATCATCGAGGAGCTACAGGACGACGATAGTTTTGAATATTCGAATATGCCTGCTCTTATTAATCTCCCGTCTCCTATCTACTTATCCCACACACAACCCCCTTTTATATACCAATATGTTGGAGACAAAGTAAAGATTCTCCAAGTTTTAGGTAATTACCCTTTCAATACTAGTGTCAATAATCAAACCGATAAAAATACAGATCACTGGGACCAAAAAGAAGCCAGTTCTGAAGAAGCTACTTTAGTTAGTACTTTGGCTGAAGAACAAGATAATACAAAAGCTTCTGCAACTAACCAAGAAAATATTAGTAAGGAAAACAATATTGTGCCCGACATTCCTGTTGCAAGTCAACACAAAGACAATAATGATGACCAATCTAGTACAAATAATGAAGATGTCGTTTTTGAAACTGCCATTGATAATACGGATAAAGACTCAGTTGATACATCCGTAAAAGAAGCATCTGTTGTTTTGGATGAACCTACTGACACAACTAATCTTAATACCTCATTAAACGATAACGACTCTGTCGAAAGTCACGATGAAGCGTCTTTTGGAACACCCGAGAATTCCCCTAAAAGTAAAAGAAAATCGCCAAAAGGTAAATATGGAAAGGGTAAAGCGCCACCTCCACCGCCCAACGGTGATACAGGCGAGGTATTACCAGATAATCATAAAGAAGGTTCTGTTAAATTAGACACAGATACGATTTTACAAAGTACAACATCCCAAGAGAGCTTAGTTGATATGGTAAATAAACTAAGCAATTCAGGTGTCAAAGAATCTGTATCATCCAAAAGTCTCCAAATTATTAATCCTATAGCTGAAAATAAAAAACGTCATAAATCTAAATCCCCAGCGCGGATTTCAAAAGGCAACAGTTCAGGATTCGGGAAACTGTTACAGATTCCAGGCAAGCTTGCCTTCTGGCATAAGAGTGAAGAAAAACCTAAATTAGATGACACATCAACTTCATCAGATGATCACAGTAGAAGATCATCCACTATTGAAAGAACGGCTGATGACTTTCAAAGTTGTTCTGAGCTGAACACCGTCTCAGATGAGATGAAAGTGCAGAGTGATACCTTAGAAGTACCTCAGGTCGAAAAATCAGATGATCAAATTAGTTTCAACGATGCATCCGATTTAGACAACGAGGATATATCCCAGGATATACTGGACAAAAGTGATGCTCTGCAAAAACTCATTGATGCGAAAATAGCAGGTCATCCAGAATATAAGTTCATATCATTACACAATGAAGGAACATCTTCAAAAAGTACTGATGTGTAAAAGCTTTCCTAAATCTCCCAAGCCCGCTTTTACTTGCAGCAGAAGTTAAACTAGACAGTATGTTTATTTATTTACGTTTTTGGAGTGTTTTTTGATGTGCATGGTTTTATTTATTTTGCATACATTTAGGACTAATTTTAAGTTTTTTAATCACATTGTGTGCCTTCAACGTTTTTTGCTTTGCTTTTTATTTGAAGATCTTGTTTTCGCCATGTGTGTTGTATTTTAATTATTTTTATATTAACCATTGTCTTTTTGTTTCTAATCCTATTTTATTACTGACAACCTATGCCAATTTATATTATATATTATTGTTGCACTTTTAATTAAAGCCTGAAAATGGACTAACAAAATATGAAAATGCCACAATGAGACTGTTTGAGTAGTGTGCTTGTGCTTTTTTGAGTTAGTTTTCAATTTACTCCTTTTATTTTCAGGCAATGCTGACGGCCTCTGCTACCATTCCTCGCGCAAAAAAATCTAATAAAAGGAAAACACAGTAGATCATCCCCAAATAAGTATACTATATTCTTTAGCCATTCAGCTGAGCTTCGTGCAAGTACGATTTAGGCTCTTTAAATTCTGAAAGTGTGTAAAATGTTTTACAAAATAATTTGAGTAAGCAGTCAAGGCATTCAGGGAATTAGGGAGCATAACATTTTTCAATCATCTGAGCTTTTAGAATCGATGGTCTAGATTACACTTGCATGCAAACTCATTTCTTCCACTTTAATAACAAGCCCAAATGTAGTGGTTTGAATTTGAAAATATATAAGGACTACCCGAAATTTAAAAAAAACATCCATCATCTAGTAAACAGGAGGCCTGAAGGGTAGGGTAGACTCTTACATCTCAAAGGCCACCTCCACTGTCTATAGCTGCTTTAGAACAAGAATTGTGTAACATTTTTAAAATTATGCAAAATGCAAGATCTTTACTCAAAGACTTGGAACATATATTTCTGGCTTGGGTATCTAATTGTAATCCTTAGAAATAATAAAAGGCAATCGTATCTACAATAATATGTTGTCAATTTGTTAAGCGTATTTTCTCATGATTATGAAATCAGTGGATAAGACCTGATAACTTATTTGTGAATTGAATGATGGCTATCAATCTTCTTTATATTTTATTAAGCATAAAATGCGTTCCTGTTTTGTATTGCTATTCTTTATGAGCTAACATAATTCTCAATAATGCTCTTTCATTCAATGCCAATACATATTTGTAATTATTTTAATTATATTTCGGAAACTATTTTTGACAAAATTTTAATTATGATAAAATGAAATGAATATTTAATTATCAAACTTATGGTCATGACGCTATTTCGCTAGGGCATCATTATTTTGTAAAACAAGTTAAATAGCAATATAGCTGAATTGGTCATTTATAATTTTAGCCAAAAATTGCCAAATTAACACGAAACGACTCAACATTTTAGCAGAAGTTATTTTATATTAGTCATATTTATTATAGAATTAGTTAATAGAAAAGGTAAAACTAGTCGTTAATAATGAATTATATAAGTAACTAGCTTCAATGAGGCTTCATATCGAATCTATGAATTTGTGGGGCTAGTTGTGAGAAAGTTCTTAATGTTTACCAAATAATATATAGCAAGCTGAATATAAAAGTGTGTATTACTCTGTTGGCTTTTTATGCGGTTCTATTGTTTTGTGATATATAGACTAGGTGTTGTGATACCTAATTTGAACTAATATATCAGGATAACTCGGTAAGTATGGCGAGTGTAGCACAAATTGAGAAATTCGTGAGTTTTTGATTATGTTGAAAACATACTAATTCCCTATCGCTACAATTTTATAAAGTTCCTTAAATCGTCACTCACAAAAATAATTAATGTGAATTATGTGGAATCAATAACTATGTAGGTAATAAATAACTGGTTGCAGTATTTATTATTAAATTTATTGTAAGCTGTAATATAGATAGCACTTTTTTCTCATTGCAGCTACAAATTTTGTATTATGATTTCAATGGAATGTTACTGCATTTTGTTGTAATTTGATGTTACCTTGACTATTTTGTTACCTCATTACATAAAATTGTACATTTGTTTTACTAGTTGACTATCACAATAATTTTGCATTATAATTTGTGTTTGAGTTTATTGAAATAAATGACTATCATAATTAAAACTTATACTTAATTTATAATACATCCTTTAAACACCTCCAGTTCTTAATTTTAATGTTTCCAATATATAAATGCCAAAGTCACTTTTGTATACATTATTGAGTAACTGTTTTTCTAACACATTTAAAGATTCCGTATCCCAATTTATTATGTAATGAAACAATGAAAATAACTTATAATACCCACTTCTATTACTGTCAACATCTGATATTACTAGGTTTGGTAGATTTTCTATGATTCTTAACAACTTCGACTTTATAACTATGTTAAAAGTTTTGTTATTTTGGACGGCAAACTTATGAATTATATCTATTGTTTGAACTGTTACTGTTTTCTCCAATAATATGTCTGGCAAGTTTTTGAGCCAAGTGTTGTAAGCATCACTTTCGTGGAAATGAATTAACTTATCATTTAAGGCAATTTTACATAAAAGGCTAAAGATTTTCTCTTTCAATGAACTAGAAATACTCTTAGTAAAATATGCCCAGATTATCTTTCCAAAAAGAGAATCCAGTATTGAAAGGGTTCTTGTCCAACTGGTAATTTCATTTGAAAATATTGTGTGCAAGATCTTTATGATTACATCATTAATTTCAGCTTGGGTAAAAATGCATTGGTTAAAAGTTTTTTCAATATAGTTCAATATAGACACAATATCTTTGTTTTGGTTCTTCACATTTATGTTAGGATTAAGCATTATAAATAGTTGACATATTTCCAAATTTTGTGCAACTAATTTGGGATCTGTAATAGTATCAGCAAATTCAGAATTATTCACATGTATTCTTTTCTTTGAACGAATATTTGTTACATATGGAAACGCTTTGACAAAATGTTGCAAATATGGCTGACGATATTTTTGACAAAATATGTTTTGTATGTTTGAGCTTGGATTTTTTGTATTGAAATGCTTTATAAGACACCATATCAAGCTAATGACATCAAGAGTGTGTTTTAGTAACGAAGCGGCATCTTCACTTACAACAGTTTCAATATTTTTCTCAGCACTTACATTAGGACAAACTTCAAGCCAGGTTTCAAACAGTAAAGGCATTAAGGTGTCAATGTATTCTTTAAACTTTTGCACTTCATCAAATGGTGTAGTGTCTTGTAGGTTCTTAGATGAGAAGCAAGATAAATGACAAGTTTGAATATAAATCGGATTAAACAAGGAATAGTCATTTGTTTTCGTAGAATCAAAAATCTTTGAGGTCTCAGTAACTGGTTGTTTAAAGTCCTGAATATTATTGAATTTTACATATTGATAGAGGTAGTCTTTAAGTCTATGCAAAACTTTGACTCTCCATTTCACACTTGTAATTTGGCTTCCTAAGTTAACAGTTAGTGTTCTTCCAGGCTTTGAGTCAACACGCAACTTAGATATCATGTCAAGGAAGTTTGGGATAATTTTGTGGAAGTCTTCTGCTACTTTTGTTGGTGTACATAGAAGAAGTGTATCCAGAAACAAGAGAGAGTCCTCTTGTATTCTTGCATCAATGTGAGTCATTGCACTCCTAAGATATGTGCACATTATGTCAAAGAATGGATCAATTCTCTCAATCTTAGCATTTGATAGCATTAGATGAATAACCTTTAGGGATTCATGACGCACCTGAAAAGAGATATCATTTAGAAATACATGATATACTTTTTATAAAACTGTACTATTATAGAAAAAAACACTGCACACTGCAAGGACTGAAACCAGCTCTGAATATTGGTAATAAAGAGTATCATTATTGGTGGACCAATAATGATATAAAATAATTATACTGAGTAATATGTGAACTATTAAACACTTACGACTTTTTCGATATTTAGAACCAAAGGCGTGATTCCTTGAACAAGCTCCCCTAGATTGTTTTCCAAAACTTCTGGGTGAGAATTAATAAGTTCCTTTACTCCATTAAGCGCATCAGTTCTCGAGTGGGTATTAAAATGATTAAGACGGGATAGCAGTTCTTTCAAATTTAATTTCCTTGTAGATAGAGCTTCAGTTTCACCATGTTTTTTCAGCTGTTCCTTTATCACTATCTTCTTTACTTTGAAATTCGTTTTTGTTACATTTGTGCCTTTGGGCAACTCTTTACCCTTCTTTAGTTTTGTTTTAGATTTCTCAGATTTGAGAAATTTCTGATAACGCGTAGCTCCAGTTTGAGGCATTTTAACTTTACAGATTATCAAAAATAACCTACAAGGCACGATTTCAATAATGAAACTAGTGAAGCGAAGCACTACTAACTAACTAGATTACTAGACTATGTGATTTATTACACGCGTACGAAACTCTCAATTTTAATCTCGGAGTTTGGTTGGTAAATTAACATAGCCAAACATTTGACTTAGGTACTAATGTCTATGCTGTTACACAATATTTGCATTTGCCCCATCTGGGATTCAAACCCGGGATCATTATTACGTCAGAAAAATCGATTCTTGTTAATTAAATTCCCCTACGTTAATATTCATATCACACTTATTTTGACATTTTTAATTATCTTTTAATAAACTATATTTTCGTAAAAAAGTATTGTAAATGTGGGTGCTATGTAAGTGCTATGCGTATGTTTAACCACGGGGCCCGGGAATCCGGGACCCATAGCACAGAAGGCAAAGTTAACGACCGCTGGACTAATTGGGTCGTCAAAAGAGACCATAATTCTGAATTTTCTTATGTGCAGTGAAGATTTATTTTTTTCACATAGCTTTATTGATTCAATGTCTTAGTCGAATATAGTCGATTTTAAGGATTTCACTTACGAACGTCACTAGTCTCTGTTAGAATTGTCACTGTCAGTTTAATAATGTCAAATATGTCAATCATGAATCTATCAACTTCAATAATTATCCATTCTGGAAATCTGTACTCACGTGGTTAAGACAAGAAACATTGTTTCTTCTTTATATCGATATAGTGAGCTGAAACACAAGTTAAAGGATGAAGATTAAGAAACAACATCGTAAAAAGAAGTACCAACATAAACTCAATCGAAAGAGAATGCACCTTAAACAACGAAGCACCGGTGAAGTTATATGGTTAGAATATTTTGATTTAAAACTGTTTCGTGTTTTATACAAAAAGCATTAAACAAAGCAAAATACCAAAATTACGGTATCTTGTATTATATTTTATGTGATCGGGAATAAATTATGGCCATTTTTATTTATAATCATAAGCACAAGACTCGCTGATGTTAGCGGTTACTGTAGGTAATAATATATATAAATAAAAGGCTCCTCTTATACTGTACCCTTGTCCAAGTATCAGACTAAAATTAAGTGATTTTTGACGTAAGTTACTAATCATCAGCATCATCATCATCATCATGTCAGCTGGAGGACATGATGAAGTTACTAATAATAAATAATAATAATATAAATCTTACATTACAGTAAACCAATAAAAGACGCATGGGATTTCAAAGAATCTTCTTTACGCAATATGAAAGAAATGGGTTTGGCAAATGATCCTAACAAAGTTATTAAAATACCAAATTTTAAACAGGAAAAAATGTTGATGGCTAAAAAGATAATAAATCAAGAAGAATCTGATGACTCTGACCAAGAGAATGAAATACAGCCAGTAGTGAAAAAAGAAGTTGTGGAGATCTTAGAAAAAGAAGCTAAAGCTCCTCGCCCGAGACGATTCATGTAGGTTTGAATTTTATTTATCAAACACATCTGGTTGCTCATGTGTGCATTATCTTTTTCAATTCTCAGCAACATTTAGTGAAACCTTAATTTACCATGTGAGATTTTCCTTTGCATAGATAGTATAAGAAAGCTTTCTTATACTAATTTTAACTTGTAAATTTGTTCCTTGACAATTTATATTCTTAATATAATACACTCTTACAGGTTGCCGAAACCCCAAGTTGAATTTTTAACATATTTACTAGATAAATATGGACATGATTACAAAGCTATGGAAAGGGACAAGAAGAATTACTATCAAGAGACATGGAAACAATTACGGGCTAAGATTAAAACTTTCATGGGGATTCCTAAACAATATGGAGAATATTTAGCAGCTAGAGGATTATTGGATAAAGAGGAAGATGATGAGGAGTTAAAGAAACTAGCAAAAGCCCTTGTTGCAGATGATTAGGTATTAAGTTGTTAATATCTAATAGTAAAATTGTCAAGACTATTGAAATAAAACTTGCTGTATCTATTTTTAACTTGCTGAGTGATTATTATTATGCATTTTTGTACTGTAAATAAATTAGTTTTTAAGAAACCCAATTGTTTTATTTCGCAGTTATACTTAATAGGAAAACCCATTTGTTAAATTTTCAATTTGTATTGATGGGAAACACTAAATAGATGTATGTATGAACAAGTGTTTTTAGTTTAACTGTGTAGGGAAGTTAAACAACAATTTAACAATAAAGTTTTACTGAGTTTTACAGTCACTGGGCATATCTTTAATTGGTTTCACCTTGTTCAGCTCCTGATACCACTCCTTATCCATATCAAGAAGTTGCTGAGGTTTTTTATACTGAAAAAGAATATTGCATTGTCTAAGGTATAATGTAGGTACATAATATCTAAGCAAATTGAAGATTAATTCATATAAGGCTGTTCTGATGAAATAAGCTCTAAAATTTTTTGTATCTGCCATGATCATCCTCTGCCCCATTGACAGATTCACTTGAATTGGTTATACTACCTACATTCAAATAATCGTAGTGACCTTATCAAGTTCATCCATCCATCTCATTGAAGTGAACTCTACTCTGTTCTTCTCTAACAAATGACTAGCTTATTTGCATTATAAATTATGAAAAATAAATAAATAATCATAATAATGTACAAAGATCCTCACCATAACAATTAAAGTATGAAATGCATGGCTACATTGTATATTGGCTTGTTCTATTGGTAAGTTTAGCCTGTCCAATTCAGGCACTTGAAGTCTTTTAAAATATTTTTTATTAGTAGTACGGATTATTATACATCTGTCTTCATTGTTGGCAGACACAGAATATGTTTCAATAGGATATGGCAGGTTTCTAATCCGCCATTCCAGATTTATTCTTGTGTTACGTCTTGTCAGTATTGGCTGTAATAAAAAATTGCAGTGATGATTGCACATTCTAATTAAGGGTAAGTAAATTTTCTTAGGATAAAAAAAAATACATAATAGGTATTGTTTGCAATCGAAGCATACCTGATCCTTACTCTCCATAATATCAGCTGTAGACCCCTCGATATGAGGAGTGGCGTCAGGAATCGGGTCACCAATTTCAACATCCCACTTCCCATCTCCACCAA
Organism: Craniophora ligustri; assembly: GCA_905163465.1. Taxonomy (NCBI): domain Eukaryota; kingdom Metazoa; phylum Arthropoda; class Insecta; order Lepidoptera; family Noctuidae; genus Craniophora; species Craniophora ligustri. The sequence continues at coordinate 5,163,951 of LR990963.1, forward strand.
GCTTCCCCTTCACTTTCCAAGCTCGACGAAGTAGAACCTGCGTGTCGGCATTGTATTCTTCTACCATTTCCTTGTCATCTTGAAACTTGTAGTGAATCTTTTTCAATTTGTCCTCCTTCAAACACGATTTTTCTGCATCGAGCAACGAACGATACCAAATTGTATTCCTAAACATTTTTGAATTCCCTTCGGTGATGCTAGCTTTAATTCTTTTCTGGATGCTATCGAAACCTTCATAGGTTTCGATTAGACAATTCCTTTTCATAATGTTTCTATAGCAACGGGTAATGGTTTGTATTGTATTACAAACTTCATAGTTAACCTATGTTAAAACTCATTCTTAGCACGCAACTTCGGAATACTTGTCTGATTATGTAAACTTGAAATAATGATTGAATAATAAATAATTCACATAGCTTAGCAATTATGTATCTACTACATTCATGATTTAACTATATATTTATATATATATTCTATTTCGAGAGAAACAAAAACAAACAGTAAGGAAATTGGAGACTAAAGAAAAGACTAAAGAGTTACGAGGTCAAGGTCATTTAACGAAGGTAAACATGAAGATTTTTCCGAAATATTCTAACCTTGAATAACATGTTCAAATAATTATATGATAAAACATTTAAAAACTGCAACAGTGCAACAATTATAATAGGAGCTTAGTACAATCATATTTATATCATAGTGAAAACTAAACGAAATATGAAAACAAAACGTCAACTTTATCGAGGGATTTGACAACACAACTATTATCAGTAGACTCGGCCAAACTCGTTCACCCTAATGAACTCGCTCACAAAATCTCGTTCCCTATAGTTTCCGAGCCGGTCCCTTAAGTTATTATATTTCGGGAGACCTCTTGCCCTCTTGGTTTTTTAAGTTATGTTATTATTGTTAGTTACGCTATTGTTTTATTATCTGTACACAATTAAATACAAAATTATCGTATTTACTACCACGATGTACGAAATTAATTATATTAAGTATATTTTAAAAAAATTGTTATGGAATTTTTAGCATACGAGACTCGTAGTTACATGAATTGTTACTACTTACTCTATATTACGACGCAAATATCTTAACAGTTACAAAACTTTATATACTATCAATAATTCTTGCCCATTATTGTGATCACAAAAAAAAATTAAGTACCAAAAGATACCAAAAAGTCTGTGAACCCGTCTTGCATTTACACACAAAAATGCGTAAGTAGTATCATTTATTTTATTTTTGATCTATTATTTAAATTAAACTAAGTTACCTAATAATGTTATTAGTCAGAGAGGGGTGAGCCAGGTATCCATTGGACATAGCATAGGGTATACTAATTTGGGCTTCTGACTCCCACAAATGTCTTGACACTTGGACAGTGAGAATTAACTTGGTATGATTATAATTATGTCTGTATTTTTTTTGTGGGAATGAAAATAAACTATTATTATAATTGCTGAACTCAAATACGCTACGCTACTGACGTCACCGTGTTCACTGTTCATTCCGTTCATCTAGAGTGAGTAATGTGAGCAGTTAGCCTTGGTGAGCACTTTACAGTTTACTCGGAACGACTAATATTTAAGTTGCACAGCTCTATTATTATACTTGTGAGGTTATGTTTAGCCCTATTTAATATTACTTTCTTTCCAAATTATTTGATAATTAAACTATAATCACTACTCATAAAAACCTAAATCCACATAATCATGCCGCCACCTATTCCTGATAGGTAAGTTCTGTTTGTTTTTTTCCCTAATTTGAAATAGTTTGTAGTGTGTTGTCAATATTGTTTTTCTATTATTTCAGATGGATACCCTATAAAGCTTGTGGCAATATTATAGAGGGTACCAGGCTGATTTGCTTCAAAGTACCCCTCAGAAAAGTACGTATCTATACCATTTTAAATATTTAAGCCACTTCAATGGTAAATATTAATTCTACCAGATGGCATAATGGATTAATGAGTATGTTACTATAACAATAACAACTTACGATCGATTTGAGGGCTCTTATTTACGCAAATTTTATTTTATCACTAAAATAATGTACATATGATGAATAATATTACTAATTTCTTTAAATCTTGAGACCTCAACAATGTTTTTGTAAGGTAAGAAATAAGTCTATTGAACCAACATTTTTCATGATAATAAATTGTTAAACAAGTATAAATAAATATTAATAAAATGAAAAAATCACGGGAATCTGTGATTATTTTAACTAATCTTTAGTTAATAAGGAAAGTCTATATATATTTTATATAAGTGAGAAAGTATGTTTAAGTCAGTAAGCACCAAATAATCTGATCTGTACCTATTGAGACTAATGTGTATGTTTTTGATATAATTGATGAATGATGAAAAACATTATTAATAACAATAATGACAACTGATATTAGCTTTACAACTTAATTGTCCAGATAGTAAAAAATCTAAAGACATAGGCATTTCTGGCTTTACCATTGAGGTAGAGCTTTTCATGTGATTGACATCCTAGTATCTAATTAATCTATCTTTTCTTTTGTTAATAACAATTTATTTATATTTCTTAGGGGTTGCAGTGTTTTTTAGGGTTCCGTACCTAAAGAGTCCGTCTGTCTGTCACCTGTTGTTGTTTGTTGTTGTATCTCATGAACCGTAATAACTAGACAGTCAACCTTTTCACAGATCATGTATTTTAGTTGCTACTATAACAACAAATACTAAAAATATATATTTGAGGGGGGCTCTTATATAACAAATGTGTTTTTTTTTGTAGTTTTTTGCTATGGATGAGTTTTGAGCAGAGCAAAATTATATGTTGTAATTTTATTGCAATGAATATACTTGTTTAATAGTTCTCCAATTCATAACGAAGTATAGTATATATGTATTTTGTAGTATAGTTCTGTCTACCTGGGAAAAAGGCGTGAGTATGTATGTATGTTTTGTAGTGATATGTACTACCGCCATCTATTATCAACTTGCGACAAGAATTGTTTAGTCATCAATCAGTTTCAGTGATTTGCTAGAGATGGCGCTACTCTAATTGTGTATGGAATTTATGTATACTCATACATAAACACGCTATTTTCATTGATTGCTAGTTTCCTTTAAAGTATTTGTATTGCATAGTATTTGTATTGGTATCTATTTATTAAACATTCATTATAAAACCATCCACTTATATATGTACAACGCTGAGTATTGGCGCGAAAGTTTTACTGGATCAACTAATTTTAGCCGTAAATTAGTTATAATTTTTGCCGGTACGAAAACGAGTGAAAAAGTAAAAAAAATCAGTGATCCGTAAAAATTTAGAGCAGATATTGGCTAATATAAAAATATATAAATGAAAAGATTGTACTACAAACTTGAGCGCTTGAAAACGTTTCTTACCCAAACAAAACGGATATAAATAAGATGATACTTACAACGCATAATATATCTAAAATGGTAGTATTTGCACCTGCATTGGCGGAGTAAGCCGACAATGAAACGCATTATTGGTCCACAAGCGCGACGCACAATGCTTGTTTGTATAACTGTCCATCTGCCTGGGCGTTCACTTGACCGTACCACAGTTAGAAGGCAAACAGTCTCTCGACGATCTGTGTTAATTTGTTCTGCATAGCGGTTGCATCGCTGCGATATCGGGAGAGTGTTTGGCTTACCACTCGAGGGTCCACTATAATCAATCGATGCAGGAGATTTATTTTTAATTCGCATACTAAACAGTGACGGTGACCCAAAATGTCTACATATCATACAATTGTCGCAAGAGAATCTAAATATAACAGTGTATAATTTAGATTTCTCTTGATGTAAACCTATTGTCATATAGGTACTCTAAATTCCGGGCACTAATAATGTCGGAATTGTACAAGAGTAAAGAGTTAAATATTTAGTTCAACTCAATACGTTGTTTCTAGACAACCACTAATGCTAGCCTAGTGCTTATTCGGTTGTAAGGTTGTAGTAACGGACCAGAAATTGAATTACGTACACTTATTTAGGGAGTTCTTTGTAGATTTTCGTTTTAATTTTTCAGTTACAATTTGAATGAATTCTATCTTTTTCTATTTTAGCGGATAAGTTACAATACAGTGAGAAGTTCTTCAAGTTTCGTAACTTGGCACATTATAATACTACGCCGTATTAGCCCCTTTATTTGTTGAAACTGTGGGTTTGTTAACTCGCCACAATATTGTTACAGTCAACAAAACATTCTCAGTAAAGTCGGTACTTGGTGCCTTAATCGAGTTGCTTGTGCAATGTTTTAAGAAAAAGTCATGAGAATTAAGCTTAGGCATTTTTAAGTTTGTTAGTCCCAGTTTGTATGTCATCTAGTTCGTTTTAAAGGGGACGTGTTCTGATTCACACACTGCATTACCCGTTTTCTAAAATCTTACTACTAATTTTGTGCAAAAAAGTGCTATTAAATATAAGACTTGCTACCCTTCTTATAGCATTGACTTAATTCCGTCACACGTGTATTTTTTCATATTCAGCAAATAAAACCAACGGGCTCTATTTGCCGAGCCGCGTGTCATAACATTTGTTTGTTACAAAAGAAACGGGCCCCAACATCGAAAGGACTAATCCCGTATTTGATAAAGCAGCGGGTGCCTCGCACGCCGCTCTATGAATACTTGATTCTTTTTATCTATACATCTTTTTACTTTTTTTTATAAAAATAGTCCTTTGTACGGTATCTGTGGCGCTTTGATTCCGTTCCTTTATTCAACGGTATCTGGCCATAAATTTAGATAGTTTTGTTTTCTTTGAGTTATATAGGGTATTACGTTAATGGCAATCGGTAGGTGTAATTTGATATCCACAAACCAACTCACAACTGTAACTTTATTATGATTCACTATTGACCTTTGATTTCTCATTGTTATCTCTTTTTAGAAACTACTTTAGTTTAAGTAACTGATTTAGTTTAATTGTAATGTAATATTGTTTTTAAGGTAGCATTTAAACTCATTTCCGACTCCGGACATTTGAGCGATCTATAATTGAAATTCACGCACTATCTTTTTATTATAAAAGAAAACATCATCTGGCGTTTATCGCCTCCATAGACAGATTAGTCACACTTTTTCCAGTTATGTTATAATTATGATGAATGATGACAGATTCAAGGGCGTTTGCTATTCATCCAGGTGGCAGATGGCACCTTTTTTGGCTTTTCATTTATGTGGCTGTACTGTATTGTATATAATTCGGTGCTTGAGTAGACATATGACTGAGAGTTTTTTATATGTAATGTGAATGATTTCTAATATTCAGCGTTCTGTTTGGATAAAGTTTTGATCTGTATATCTTCTGATCTCATGTTTTGACTTTCATCGGTAAGAGCAATGTATTAAACAGATGCGAGATGTAACACATTGAATCGATCAGTCAAATATTTCGTAATAAACGTCTTAACAATAACAATATGTTCTTTTTGCAATAAAAACTTACGATATCTCTTCTAGAACACGCAAACACAATTGATTTCTTGACTTTGATGTACGCTTATGTTTTCATTATGCACACACGAAGATATAAAGATTTTAAGCGACGTCCATTTATTACTGCGGTCGCAGTAATTTTGTTTTGACCCACGATGTACGAGCTGAGCCAGAGAAAAATAAACCTGTCACTCTTTATCTATTACTTTTACGAAGTTAGTTGGCGACACTTTGTAATGTGCTATTATATCGGTTGAGCACAGACCTCCCAAACTCGAAATTATATCTCATAATTAGAAAGATGCTTATTTTGGTTTTTCTCTGAAGGTGTTAATCGGTAATACATTATCGATTTAATGTCACTGACAGATATCTCACATCTTAAATCGATTTAATAGGTAATTGCTATGCGGTTGTTATAGCTACGAAACTAAATCGGTGTCAATATCGATTCGTCTCCGGTTTAAAGTTTAATGTGTGGTCCTTTGAACCTGTAAAAGATAATATGGGAGAGTATACTATAAGGGTATTCAAGGCAGAAAAAACTATGTGAACTCTGTATGTTACATTTAAAATATACGTCTGGTTTTGTTTTACATTCTCACTATTATGACAGGACGCCATAATAAGACATGATTATTACATTGTATCCGTTGCGGTATCAAATTTCAATTTTGGTCCATTTATGATGTACGTGGATGCTATATTTTTATGACTTTTATTTCTCAAGCTTTGTTCTTTTAAGAATGCTTAGATTACGTCAATATCTTTAACGAGTCTACATCATTTGGGTTGTGTTTGAGGTGACCGACTTCATCGTTTGTGATTGGTCTAAAACTATTAATTTACACATTTTATAGTACACCTACTATAGTACACTTTGGTATCGGTGTGGAAATATGAATTGGGAATGCTGTTGCATTTCTCCAGCCATGAGGCCAAATAAAAAAGTCATAAAACGATGACAGGCTTGGGAACACGGGGTAGTAATGTAGGTCGATATCAGCCGTTTATTTTATTGAGCTGACAACAGCGAAAGCTCCAATACATTGCACTTATCGTTTATCAACATGTAATGATATAGCGTTACACGGTCGTAAAACAAACTAAAAACTAGTCCGACCTCGGCCACATTAAGGTCGGGTTGAATTTGTTCTCGCACCGTGTTGGATATTCATTAGGGTGTGAAGGATTCAGTAATTAATAAAGAAACCGACCGAGCGTCAGTAACGAAGGTGTTACGAGCTGACTTCAATCATTCTTCAGCGCCAGTTTGATCGACGCCCCATAACGGCATCCTTTGAAACACTACAATGTTCCGCACCACTCCCCGCCAAAACGACGCTTTTGTTGAATGATTTAGAAATGTCGAGCTCCATATTACAATTTATTCTGGATTCTGTTACAGCTCAATGTACATTATATTCTTGAGGTTACCGTTTCTAGATTGACGTAAATCATGATCAGCAGAACATACTGGACAAAAGAACTGTCTACTTGAACCTATTTGTGTTGTACCGGTACGTTTAGATCGCCCGAAGGTTTGTCATTGTCCGCGAAATTACACCTCAATTATACGTAGAAATTCAGAAAAAACCGAGACTTCTTTGTGTTTGGGCAAAGGGAGAGTAATAATTTATTCTCCGTCTGGTTTCCGGCTGGCGTCAAACGGTAAGCTTGGGGGCTGTTCAGGAACCCATCTGTTACTGTACATTGCGTACTTAGCTATTTGCTATTGCGAAATAAACGCGTGTTAAATATGTACAACAAAAATTATAAAAGAAGTGTGTCTTCCTTAGTTTTATATCATGAGTAATAATGTCTTGATTGTGGCGCGTGGTAATTGGTAATTAGTAGCGACGTGCTAAAATAAAGTCCGCCGTGGAGTCGATTAGCATCGTATTGATTGCGTCGCCGATAGCGGTGGGCAGTGTTAATGGCCTCTTATTTAGCGAGCTGTTTGATCTTAAAATAGCCGTTTGGGAACACTTTGTTTTTGTGTTTGTGATCTATGCATTTTTGGTGTGATAATGTTTAAAACAAACACTGAGTCCACGTACATAGTCTGTAACGTATGTGATTGCGTCAAATGTTACTGTTGGTGGAGTGCTGTCATCGTTTCATTTTTGCTGGTTATGTTATGGCATTTTTTTCTCATGAAGAATCATTTCGGTGATGTCACCGACGGTTTCTGGACACGATAATCGTGATGGTAACGCCCTGTCTGCTATTACCATGTTAAGTTATGAGCTCATTTATTTCGCCAGTTTATATTTTTTTATTAGAGTGTTAGTCATTGTTAAGGAGGGGTTGACGTTAAGCGTTCTGTGGGAAATTGATATACGATTATTAAGCTCGACAATTAATTAATGAGTGCATTATGTGGCGCCTCGCTGCTCCTATTATATAGGAGTATATTTGTGGGAGATATGCAGGGACCCCGACAGCGAAAGCAGTGCGCTTCGACTGCTGCTAATCAATGCCCGTTGATTGCCAATTTGCGCCTTGATATATCGCCGATTGCTGCGTTTAATTGTCAGGGATATAAACCAAGAACGGCGTACTCGGTATTATGTACGCAAACATTGCGTGCGATTTCAGTTAGTAGCTGAAAAATCATAATGCGAAATCACCCAATGAAAACTTTTCCTGCTTTCAAGGCCTTAAATCAATGCCTTTTAATTGTTAGAATGTTCTGACGTCCTCCAATTAGCGTTAATTAAAATTTATGGTATGTAACAAGTGAATTACGAATTGAAAGAGATATGAGATCTACGTACGTACCCCATTATAATTGACACAGTTTTGTTTATTGATTTATTTCATTCTCTAGAATTTATGTTACTTCCTACAAGTATCAATTGTGTAGAGAAAGTGTAAGTTTTCATTACGATGCTTGGCATTAATTTTGAGTGCGTAAGGAGACCACCATGCGATCCCCAACGAAGAGATATCCTCTCTTTATTATGAACAACTGTGTACAATGCAAATGACAGCCGGTGGGTGGCGCAGTTTATGGGATCCTCAATCAGTGACGGTTGTTCGGCGCACGCGCCGGCTACGAATTATAACCACGAATTATTATTGGCACTATTTGTCGCAATACGCGTCTCGGTGGCATTTCTATTACAGCGCTGCATTTATTATGGATGGACCACCAAGGCTTAGCCTGATTCAACAATATGTGCTCCTAACTCAGAGGTTTTATGGGGTAAACAGTTCAATCAAAAAATGTTATTACTCTCAGCACATTACCTACTCGTTTTTATACGAGTATACTTTCCAATGTTAATAAATGTATTATAAAAAGGATTTCGCACGTCGGGTAACAATGAATACGCTTAGAAAAAGTTTATGTAAAATTAAACTTTGTTTTATGTTTTATGGTGATTTGAAAGGTATTTATTACGTTTATTGGCATTGATTAAGAATTTCCCCTGTTCACCATTTAGGCTTCAAAGTAAACTGAATGTTTATTTATTGTCGTAGTCTTGGACCCGTCAGAGCCGCGCCATGATTGTACCCGTATCAATTACGCAGATCGAGTGATAAACCAGCGATAAATTATCTGTGGGGATACGATAACATCTTCCAGTGATCGGGTGCAGCAGCCATCTTGAAATTTTTGTTATTTATCGATGATTTACTGAAGGGGTTATGAAGACTACTGTTAGTGATCAAAAGGATACAGGGAGAAAAAAAACAAATATTTATTAACAATGGGGACTAATTTTTTAAATTATAGTTAACATTGGTCAAACATAAGATAGATAACTGTCACAATTATAATATAATACAAAAAAACTTTTATGATATTTGGAAGATTTTTTGTATATTATATTGGCGATGACCATAACATATACATAAAATGTGAAGTACATAATTACTTTTAGTAACCGAATAATATCTATACAAAAATGAAAAGTGTAAATAGCCGAAAATCGTATGTCCTTGTTTCCTTATTGATTAACAAACTTCCTCCAATCTGCTGCTGGATACAAACACAAACAAAATAATCAAACAAAAGCATCATATACGGCGACCTATTAAAGTCAATCGTCCGCCACGTGGCACTAATTCTCGTGTCCAGACCGCGTGTTTGTAAAGGTGCACCAGACCACACAGTAAGCAGGCAATCACCTGAACATCGCTCACCCCGCTCCCACTCTCACTCTGTAATCACGCCATCATTACTTCTAATGACGTGTTAACGTTGCTTTATGGGAATGCCAAACATGACGTTCACATTTCGGTCATTTACATTTGTTTGTCGACTATCTTCGTATTGTTTGCCTTCGTCTCTAGAACAGAGGGCGGCGTTTCGGCCAGCCACCGGTATGTTTAAGGTATTTCTTTAAGTGCAAGGCGGTTTCGGGTTATGTTTAGATTTTGTACTGTCGCTTCTGTCTTTGTGGCCTCAAATTACCTCGAATATTGGCTTTATTTGTTACTAGCTTTTGATCTCCTTCGTTAGTATGCATGGGTGTACAATGTTCTGTTTTCAGATTGGAAAGATCTGCCTATACAGGATAAGCTTTACTTATAGATAATTAAAAATCCAACTTTATTTTAATATATACATTATAGGTACAAAACAATCGTCGTTGTAGAACGAGTCTTGATTTTCGATTTTCGGTTATATATTTTTTTACTTTATTTATTTGTTATCTATAAGTTGCAAATGTTATTTTATATCCCAAATATTTGCTCCTAACCGTGATTAGAACCCGGAACCACAAGGCGACCACTGCAATAATCGGGTTATCGAATAAGAAAATTTTCGGTTGGGCTATAAGGAAATCGAGTTATTATTTCGGAATATTCGAAATATTATAATCGTCTGACTATTCAATAAATTTGAAATAGTGTTAATACGTTCTCTCATAATGGCTTAGACCCATGAATTCTATTACCAGTCCATCAATAATTACCCATTCATTAATGCTCGATAATGGTCTACGGACATTGGATAGCTTCATCAGAGTCAGAAACATTAACGTGCTTCTTTCTTATTCACATCTATTACTAAATATGCTTGCGGTAGTTAGTGTATACAAAAATACGACTGGTTAGGAACACCCACGGATTTCCACCTTCCGGCTGGTGTTAATACGGCCCTGTTGATTTTGTGCCTACACCACCTTCTTTACACTGTTGCTAAGAGCAATAATGCTCTCTATATTAAACACGGTAAAAGTTTCACCGGCTCCAAAGAAAGTTTGTGCGCTCGCAAGCCTTGCCTAATTCACACTATGTTTTTAGCTGAACTTTGTGAAACACAACAAAGATGTGATCATGACTGTGGTAATGCATTTTTTCGTGTACTTAAAGACGTCCGTCGCAATGCAGATGTTAATCAAATTATCAATTCAGACTTCCGTGTTATTATTTAAAACAGGTTTATCTTCTCATTATAGACTACGAAATGTCTCCCTTATATTAGTGTTAAATTTTAGAACAAGGTAAAAGTAGAACATTTCTATATCGTTGTACGGCGTAATAAATGGAATGATTAAATTCATATGTACACGCACTTAAATGAATCGATTATGTATTCAAAAATCTATATTGAGCTGTCGGCGGTGCCTGTTAAACAGTACAGTCACGTTCCTTATAAAGAATATTGGAAAAAATCTATAAAAGCCGCAACTCATAATAGTCAGTGGTCACGAAGGTGCTTGGTATTGTCCGAGGCGCCAGCAGTTGATGCTACCCGCTGCGATACCTTTCCCCTACCAAATTAAAATGACCTATTCGTCCTCCCTCGCCATTCAACTCAAATGACTGATCAGGGAGTATTGGTTTTTGTGCAGGAGATCTTGTAAACTGGTCTCGTTTGCCCCGGGACATTGAAGCTCGCCGATTGAATTCACACCCGCAGTTCCCATGTCCCCTCCTCGTTATAAATCAAACGCAGGTATGATTTCGTCTGGGGCAGTCGTGTGGAATGCTGCAAACCCTTGCGGGGGCCATTTCTGCAACGATGCTTGCCATTATGCTCATGTTTTGGGGATGTTTTAATTAAACACGCAACTCAACATGTTTTATATGTATAGGTGCTGGAAATAAATTTATTTCTTATAAAAATATTTTGTTTTTAAAGCTCGTATATTTATTGTATCTTTAATTCAAACTTCCTCTATTATTTCGAAGAATGACCTTTGTAATGCTATTCGATCAATAAATTAGAAGATTAAACTAATAAAGATTTCATTTTTTAACAGAATGTGCCATGACCGATTTTCTGAACTTTGTTTTCATAAACAAGTTTTAGTTATAAAAAAATGGGTTATTTTTAACAACAGCTGTAATAAATTATTGGATTAACGTACCGAATAATAGGATTGTATGATTATTTTACCGGAACGTGTGGAATGGTGTATTTCAATAAACTTGATCCAACGACGTATAATAATGTTTCTTAGAGACTTTTCTGTCGGGTTCAATATTTGTTTAACCTCGTTTCCTTTCATAATAAATGTGTCACGTTCGTAATACATCGTGGAAGTGTCTCGGCTCGACAATGAACTTGCCAGTCAGCCGCTAGCCGGGCCGCTGGATTCTCACACAGACGCGACTTTACTATACCGTGAACCCTCCTCACGTGTGACGGGACTATGCATTTGTTTGTCCGCAGCTGCAGTGCCGACAACATATTTATTGTGCTCATTAACCTTCAAGAACGCTATTTAATTGTTGGCCGTTTTTTATTCACTTCACCTCTGACCCGTCCGCGACTTATTGCTCCCCGGTCTCATTTGAAAGCGAGAACTGGATGTTATTTATTATCCTGAGACGAGGATGCGTGTCGCTTCTATCTTTGTGGCGCTTGTGAGTTCGTCTTTATGATTTATTGAGCTTATAAGGACGTAATTACCGCCACACGAATTGGTACGCGGTCCGGTTTTCTAAAGACGAAAAGTACGGTTAATCGAGAAAATAATTAATTGTATGGCTACTGACAAAAATTTGTAGCATTAAGCATTAGGTTTGGCTTTCTTAATTGGAAGCTGTGACTTGGACTCAAATGCATATCGATTCAGTAACAATATTATAAGACCAATAAGCACTGCTTTTTCCAAACTTGAGCATAATGATTAATTGCTTATAACTTGCAAATTTCATTAGCGCCATCTACAGTGTTGTAGAATTTAAAATAAATAGCATGGCTATTTAGGCAGATGGATTACTTAGGTAATATGAGAAATGTACAGAGAGCCATAAGGAAATTGAGCTTCGTGTAATCCTAGACGTTTTTATTTACTATCTATACGAGCAGCAAACAGGATCTGCCCATTCACAAGTAGTTTGTAGTGAGATCCGCCGCCACGAGATAATGAAGTCCTGGGTAATATAATGCGATGGAATATTGGCCGGGTAATGTGGAATATATTCGTAGATATTGTCAAATGACCGTCTATTTCTCACGCAGTATGAGCCTCTACTCGTGGGGGTCTAATATCTATAGCTAATGATCAAAACACACGGTTCACAGGAATTTGTGTATACAAATGTGTTTATTGAATAATAAGCCTGTTGCGCAATTTAAAATGTTACTACTTGAGGATTATGACGGCACTCATGTATATTTTATAGCTTTTGTATCGTCAGATTTTGCTTTGCCTCCCTGTGGGACTATCACTTGATGTTTTATTTACATTCATAAACTGTTCGTTTATTAACTTGAATTATTGATTTATGGTTAAATTTATTTTCTTGGTCTTTTGTTGGGAACAATATTCGCATTTTCTTGTTGTTTAATCGAAATTCTCTTTTATCAGACTAACTAATGCGTTCGCTTCACATTTTCTAATAACAATGAAAAAGCAGCTGCTATTGTTCCAGGGCTTTCAATCTAAGCGTGTTATTCACTCCGGCTTTGACGTCTTCATATGTGCTATCGGCAACAGTAAATTGTGGTATCGTGTCGGTACCGTCGTCGGTATGGAACCGTTTATTGATTGGTATCGTAGTTTGTCCGCTGTTCACTTTGAATAAAATTCGAATTATAATTAATCACGGTTGTGCCGCGTGGGAGAGCGTCGTCGCACGCTCGACGATCTATCATATTTTGTGATAACGCCACTAGGACGCATCTCGTAAACGTATTCAGTCGATCTGGTTTGAAGCTAAGCTATGCGACAATAGTCGTATGCAACGGTACCCTGCTATTTCACACTGAGTAACAGTAAAGCGTACTTATTACAATAATATGGATGTAAACACGCGTGGATAATGATATTAGCAAGCTGTTTCTGCAGCTAGTCGCAAAGTTACTGGGGGGTCAGCGTATGTCGAGCTTGTTAAGCGTTAAATTTTCCGGTCCATTTAAAGGATTCTACCGCAATGTTGCGGCGTTTATAAAGACGACGACAGTGTCGATGACAACAATAAAATCGGATCATAAAGTTCCGATCGCATCCTTTGAGAGATCCTATGCAATCTCGCCGCTCAATTTTATATCCAATACCAGCGTAAATAGATAGGCGGGTTGATGTAAACGAGGGACACCCTGGGGCTCCGGTGGAAGCTCCTGTCAATTGAATTTGTCTGCAAGCGCTCGGTGCATTAATAGCGCACTAAACTACATTGAATACTATTATTGATATTTTCATAAAAGCAACATCTATTGTGTGGTGACGATGCTCAATGCACGCCTAGCTTTAGTGCGTTTTCGTTATGGTATTTTGATATTTTATGCCGGTGGTGTGCCGTGTTCCAGTCAGTTCTGCAGTTTTATTGCCTTTATATGATTTGATTTTATTATATCATTTAAACGAAGACTACATATATTTTTATCTTAATCTTCGCCATCTGCTTTACAGATAAATCTCGTATTTTATTATAGTAACTTCTTAATTAAACTTTAGTATATTTCCTTAAATCTTGAGAAGTTGGCTTTATAAGCTTGAGAAATATCTGACGGGCCACTAGTACAAAATGAAATATCTCCGAAGTGATGTCTTGAACATGGGTTGTAAAATGTTAACAGCGTAGACTATTTGTTTGTCGCCATAATTATCTCCTTTCATCGTTCTCTTTCTCTGTCTGTTCCCACGTTCTTGACGCTTAATCACGTCGGCTCTGCGCTCGCGCCTAATATTGCACTGTAATGTGTTTATTAAGCGCCGTTCCCTTTAATGGCGCACCATTTAACATACAATGTGCAGTGGTCCGATTTGCGTGTTAGCCCTTCGTGGATGTGACGGAATATCGGAATCTATAATCTGAATATTAGTAATGATCCCTAGGCACGGCATTGGCGTCAGCTTTCAGTTAAGATCTTTAGCAGCCTGTATTACTGCAGTTTAACTTTACATTTATGTTTTAAGGTACGTGGTGAGTGTTATAATTAATTCTGATGACTTTTCAAATTAGAATTAAGACCACGGTCACTTTGCCAGACAACATAGTTTTTGGCTCGAAGTTAAGGTAGTAGTAAGCAAGTAGTGCGTAGCCTGAACTACTTGCTAGTCATACTACAAATGTCGTGAAAATAGAATCCTTATGTTTCAGAGTGGCAGAGAAAATTAATTTTAGTGTTAGAAGAAAATAACAAGGCACCTCCATATCTTGATATCGGTGTGTGAACTATAGTTTGCAGCTTGCTTTCTTTGCGTTTCGTCATCGTGCATCGCTACCACGCCATGAATAACACTGTATTAATTATGCTGCGGTTGTTTGATGACTGACTTTATTCATGAGTTTGGCACTGATTCTCATGCGTGTTGGCTTAGTTCTTTTTTCGTGTTGACATATGCATAATTGCATATACGGATGGTCTAGCGCTAATTTATGGGAGTGTTTTTTAGGAACAACATCCAGGTGTATTCTTATGCTTGTATGGATCATACACGGCTGTAGTAACGGCTTCTCTAATTAGTTACTATTTATTAGTTGTGAATAGCATACAAGATTTCAGTATAAATAATAATATCATTTGACATCGTTTGCCCGACCATTATGTCAACACGAATACCCTAATCACCGCGCATAAGTTGTGGATCGAAACTGTTTGATAAATTTTAAAATGTCATCATTACCCGAATGTGATCTACGTCTCTCATTAGCTCCCTCCTAAATAAGATACCAACTGGTGATTAAGTAGTAAGGCAACGGTGATTATTTTATTGCATTCCGACGTTAATATATAATCCATCGATTTATGTTTTATATTATTTATCCGTGTTGCGGTATTGTCAACGGTTATTTCCTAATTACGTCCTACATGAACGTTTAACGGTGAAAATCCTAATTAGCATCCAATCGCGAAACAATTAATTGTTTAGGGAAAGTTGCAATATTTTGTATAAAATACACAAAACACACAGCGTCGTAGTCGTCTGTGTCTTAATTAAGTCTTAAATACTCTATGATTGAAAATTAATGAAGATGACATTAACCACTCGTAGCAAATGGTTTTTCTGGTTTTTTAAATGAAGCTTTTGGGGACACAAAAATTGATAGTTCCATTCCGTTGTTTTCGTTAGTGGATCGTTAGTGTCACCGGTTGGCTCGCAGCGATGCAAATTAAGATGTTCAGTCGGAATTTGGTTTTGATTTATGACCTTATAAGTCGGTGGTACGACGCAGGTACTTCCTCCAAGAATAATTCATGCAGCGCATTGTTTTTGCTGAGTTACAGGTAATTGATCACACGGTTTAAAGAGTTTCTTTTTAATATTTTCCTTGGGAAACTTGTTTGCTACAGTTTTTAGACTTTGTGTACTTGACAAGAATGGCAACTTTGGCAATTATTCTTTATGTTGTTAGTATAATTAGAATAACATCAGATAGCGATATAAGTAGAGCACTATCGTTAATATATTTTTTGCCTGGATACAAAATTGTATGATTGTATGTTGTTTTTAATTAGGTATATTCATTATAAACATTTATTGCAGTGCAAGGTATATTTTTTCGTTATTTTAGAATCAGTCAGCAGTTATTCTGCTAGCATTCCTTGACGTAGTTCAAGTGTATTTTTACAACTGATGTCATAGCTATGGCATGTATTGTTGATCTTAGTCTAGTGTACCTACTTTTGATGCGGATTAATTATAGTTTACGATCTAAACAAGGTTGAATATGGTTGTGCAGATTTCTTAAATTCTATCATTCTATTCATTTTTTATTATCTTCATAATTTATGAACTAAACACAATTTTATAGCCCCCACATCGTAAAATTGTGTTTTGCTTATTATTTCCGTTTCAGAAAAGCCTATACATACATATTCATTATTAAGTTTGTCAGCTAATTTTTAACCTTCGTGTTGATTGAACATCGTCCACACATAATTAATTAATTAACGTATACATAATTGCGTCATTAATTTTAATTTTAATGCTTTCTCATTTTATTTCTTTATTCAAATATGCATATTCAGACGGTTAGAAAATAATTTTAGACACGTAAATCATATGTATTGGAATAAGTTATGTAGCGAGTGACTTGTTATTGCTTCATAATTTAAATAAAAGCTAATGAAGTATTACCTGTTCGTAGGTAGTAGTCGCATGATAAATAAATATTACGTTTTTATTGAAAATTGTTTGATGTTTGAGTTTGAAAATTGCACACACGTATGTAGTTTTAATAGCGCAATATATTTTTAACGTAATACACCGCGGAGTGGTTTTTCTTAATAACAGCCATATTTTAGGTGTTTATATAATATTTTATTTATATTTTATAATCCATTTTTTTTTAATTGATCAGTCGGATTGAAGTGAACACAGTATAGACTGAGTGGTAAATATGTTATCATATCTGTAAGAGTTCAGTAACGTTAATTCGTACATACTAATACTTATTCATACTTAAAATTTAGAATAATGTAGTTTTAAAAGTACTTACTTTTTTTAAACTGGCTAGTTTCTATATTGCCTGCCAGTGAACCGAAGGGAGTATCTTAATCAAAGCTTGTTACAATCCTGACAGGATAGTCTGGGAACCTATTAGACACACTAAGGAAATTTTACATTATGTCCGAAGCACTGTCTGAGTTTATAAGCGCTGTCTGGAAGCATAAGGTCGACTTTAATCGCAAATGTTATATGCGGTACTTACTTATCTTTTAATTCAATTTACACGCGAGCCCACCTTGTTGATCAATAATTTATAGTTTGTAATTCAGTTGCTATCTTACAATGATCTCAATTTCTTTATCTGTCTGTTTATTTGCTAATATTGTATTTATTAGTGCCTGTAAAATGTTTTATATGCATATTTTTTTTTACGAGTTTCGAGAAATTTCACGGTTTTGAAACTTTAAACATTCGCATAATTAGACTGTAAAACTACTATTTTTATTTGACAACTGCAACAGCTTTTCGAACTTATCGATATATCCTCTATGTAGCAATAAATGAAAAAAAATAACGATTTGCTGCATTTCAACTTCATTATTATTGAAAGGATTCACAAATAGGCAGTTCTAGTGTACTGCTTATATAACGTAAAACCATTTTTAATGAAGTGTACATAGCTTTTGCAGCACCTGCGAAGGGTACAGTAATAAAGAGGTGTGTCGCCACGCCTCGCCGCTGATGTGCCGACGACAAGCTCGCAACTTGGCGCTGTTGATTTTGCTCTACCGCTACACGTTATTAAGTGATAATTGTAGGTATATCGGAACTGGTGCGCAGGGTTTGTACGAAGAAATGTCCTTTACTTTATTAAAGTTACTGTACACTTCTACAATAAAGATTTTTTATAAAACAAGACAAATAGTCTAACGGGCTCGTAGTTTCTAATAAAAAAACCCATACCTATTTTTATCCAGTATTCTAAACTTTCAATTTCATTAGCAAAATCAATAAAAGTAAATAACAATTTGTCAAAATATAATGCGTTGTTGACTTTGAAGTGGTCTCGACTTAATTAACCAATTCAATTTTTGTGTTGACGTGTTCGCCAAGTTTTACGAGACCGATAAACTCGAGTGTTTGTTTTGCGGTTACGAATTATGATGTTTTGACTTTGAACTTAAATTAATGTTTGTTTCATACATTTATTTTTATGAATTTAATCATTCGAAGGCTGTTAAGGCCGCATCTTACAGTTACGATATCACCATACATGGAGTAAGTAAACACCAATGGCAGAACTCTTTGTAAAGCGTGATTTAAGCCTGCGATTGCAAATTCCGAGTATTGTACATACATTTCCGATGTGAATTCTTGGACGTGAATCAGGATGGCCTGTTTTTCAAGGATTTACAAGTAATTTTGTGATGTAATGTCAGATTAAGTGGCTTTCGTAATTTTTTTATGCAATGTATCTTCAAATGATATTACACATTCAATTACGTTGAGTTCACGGGGCACTATAACAGCATAAGACATTGTTAATCTCCCATTTCTTAGAAAGCAAGCTTGGTCGCGGTGTATGCTGTCATAGACTATTCATGAAATAGAAGCGTCTTCGTTACGTTAAACGATTTTCGAATTTTATTTGTGTAAAACGTTCAATTTTAATGTATGTGACCAAATATATGTAGGTATTCTTAAATGTATTTAATATGATAATATAATTATGATAAATAATAATGTTCGTGTGTTAATTAAAATTACACATTAGGCAGAAGTTGTCAAATTAACTCAATTAATATTAACTATTTATTGCTTATTTTTGGACAGACATGGATGACAAACAAAGCCTCTTTGACAAACAAGATCTTTGTAAGGACAGACATTTTGTAAACGCAGTTTATAAATAGTTACAAAAGAAGCGACATTAATATTTCAAGTAGTTTTATTATAAGAACACAATATAAAACGCTAAAGATATTTTACCTTCTATATACCGTAGCCGTATTATGTTTGAGAGTCGCCGGCGCCGGCGCAGCTCTTCTCACGAATTTCGCGGCGCGGCGGGCGCCTGCGCGTGGGCGGCCTATCGTGTGCCGCCATCACACGTACACTTGCCACCACACCTGTATCATCTCCCCTACATTAACCCTTACACAGAAGGTTCAATTTCCTCCAGCACGACCGAACAGTGAAATTCGTGTGACGGCCCTTTGTTGCCTAGTGCGTCTAATTAGTCAGTCTGTTTAGTGCTGCACTCGCCGCAGGCATTTCACTATGCAATATGCAGTGTGAAATTGTGTGATTTATTGATATCTTATGCGTACCATGAATTTTATATAAATTAATATTAAACATTCATTTTATAGATTTCTCTTATTCAGCATCTTTATCTAAGTTTATGTATTTTCTGCCAATACGTGAAATTATTGAAGCCAGTTAACTCCCATCAATACATTTGCAACAATACTATAATGTTTGTTTTTTATTGAACGTCTGGCCAGTGGAGACGTCGTATTTCAACAGTCGTGTACAGATTCATCTGCCAGTGCTTATTCATAAGAATATTCACAAGTGACATTATAACTCCTTGTATGATGTTTTTGTTCAGTCTCGTTGTCGACGGGTATCAAAGAGTATATTTCGTTAAATTTATTGCGCTAGCCGGCGGTATCGTCTACGTTGTATTGTATCGTGTGATATATTTTTCCTCAAACTGTCTTTTAACAGTTTGTCCTGTACACCGAGTCGCGTCTCGTGTTTTCTCTTTGTGTTGATATTGGCTGGATATTGGACGCTCTACGTACTCATTTCTGATTTAACAACACTACCTTCAGTCCCATTTAAGGTTACACAAGGAAAGCTATCACTAAACTTATTACGCCACTGGTTTGAGTCACGCGTGAGGAGGTCCTGAATCAGAAATATGAGCTGAAACACGGCGGCTCGATGGCGCCAACGGTGAAATTAATCTGAATCGTGTATCAGCAACTTCCAATTTAAAAAAATGTTTATTGGGATTAAATGAGAGCACCATTGTACTGCGCTCATTGCAAGTAATGAAGCATTCGTTATTTATTCTTGTTATCTTTTGCAATACGCTGATGAAGAATAGTTTAATGTCACAGATAAATTTATTTATTTAAAACATATTGGTGGTATCGAACACCCACGTATCGAATTACCGCTTGATCGGTTCACCGCCTAAAATTAACAAAGGTTCGTTGTTGCTACCGATTTGTCGTGACCGGGTGATTTATCTTCAATAAATTTATCGCTCAATCAACGTCGTCGTACGCGCGAGTTCGCGCCGCCGCTGATTGGATTTCTTCATAATTACATCTTTTGACACGTACGCGCCAAGTTTCGTACTTCACAAGCCCGGGGTATGAGATCGTGGGAGCACCGTGTAATCAGCTTTCTTGACTGTCTTGTTTTGACCTGATACCGCGGAAATATTGTTAACAAAGCTGATAGAGCCTCTTTTAAAAAAATGATTTCCTTCAATGTACATTATTTAGTTTGAGCAGAAACATAGTTTGCTGATTTAAAAATTTAATTCTCATCGTAATAAAAAATATGGTTTTATCCTTTATGGTGTGTATAATCATAATCATTATACAATTGATTATACGCTTGTGAAGTATTTGTTGCTTGGAGCTCCTCAAAGGAGAAACTCGGTAACAGTTCACGAAATAATTATAACATATTTCTACATATCCGGATTCGCTTAATTCCTTGTCAGTTGCGTGTGTTGAAGGGCGAAGACTTCTCGCATGGTTTCGTTTACACGTCGTAGTCCGGTTGTCATGTCAGATAATATTTTGGTGCTTATTAAAACAGATCACCGCCACTGATAGCGGCCATATTATATTATTATGCACGCACTTAAGAATTAAATGATATACGACAATTACTCGTACTTTCATGCCCATTAAAGAATTTTAAGGAAATCTTCACACGTGTGTTGTCAGTGCTTCGTATTCGTTATAAGTCGAATGCGTCGTAATAAATCGCTTAGTGAAGATTACTTGTCTTGGATTTTTTCAGTTTATTTACTCGGATATCCTTCCTACATATATTAAACATAATTAATTTTAATGTGTTGGTGGTATTAATTTACCAAACTTCCTTGATCCAATTCAGTCCTTAATAACTTGAGTTTTTAAGCTGTTTATAATGAATGTCGTGACTTAAAATCTCGCTTTAATCAAGTTACGAGGTATCATCACCTGTTATTAGCCCAGTAACATGCGGTAAATGATTTAGTTCAAATTGAACGTTCAGACACCGGTCTGTGCTCATGTGGACTTTTATGATTGCACCGTCATTGGCTCACAACGGGTGTAATTTCTCAACTAAGATGATACGCCTTCCAATAAAAACGTATGGAATATGCAGCAAATCATCTCCAATATATATTTCATAGGTATGAATATTATTTGCGTAATATTTAAATATACACGATGGAAAGAAAGAATTGTAGTTTAAAATACTCTTGATATTGTTGTTAGAAAAAAAAAACACCTATACATATTTCAAAAGAAACTTGTCGATTAAAACTTAATTTCCGAGTGTGGCAAACGTATTTAAAAAAATTATAGATTTTTGGTTTTCTTTGAATAAAATTAGCTTCAGTATCTCCAGTATTTATACCTATTACTTTCCATCCAAATACGTTCCTTCTTTTCATTCTGTAAAGCAAGGTTTATGCCATTACAACTTATGAGCCTATTCAACTTCAAAATACCTTTTTGGGAAGATATTTAGCATAATTTTATTACTTTTTTGGGTAGTTTTCCAATACAGTATTGACTCGGAAATACTTAACTGTTCATTCTGTTCAACTGTTATTCTGATTACTTATATTTTTTATTTGGTTTTGTTCCGGTCAAACTGAAAGGTTCAATATCATTGCTTATGGTGCAGTTCCGGACACACATTCTCTTTAATTGTCATAAAATACAATCTTACTTCAGATATTTAAGCGCGTGCGCAGATGCGATCTTGCAAAAAAAGAATACAATTAACTCTTAATTTCGCAACACCCGAAAAGCGATGTCTTGTAGGGTGACCAAAAAGTATACTGTTATCTTGAGCTATGGTTACGACTCACGTACTTTGGCAGCTATGCACACAAATTGGCATTTCAAGGCTCAATTCGCTTTATTTAAGAATTAATGAATAAGAAATTATGAGGGCATTAGTAGTACATACATTATTCGGTAAAAAAGTATTGAAACGTGAAAGCTTAAGCGATAAAGCAATGTTGGTTTTAATGGATACAGTGTGAATTGACATTGTCAGTAAATAATCAGGATAAATGAAAACATTAAAAACAAGTTCATATATTCGTACATATATGGTTTGTTGATTCGTAACGAAGACTTTTTCGGAAGTGATTTATCGTTTTGTATGATTTATCGTAATTTCTCAATTAGCGTATTGTATTCTTAACAAACTGTTCGTTAGTTACTTTCTTTCAAAAATATGTTTATTGTTACTAACCATTATAATAAATCGATGATAATTTAAGTTGCCTCTAAAAAGTCATCATCACCGCGCCTGTTTGCGATGCCACTAATCTAAATACACTGAACAGATTTTCATACGGTTTTCACTAATAGATGGAGTGATTGGTTTTTATATTGTAGTAACGACGATGATTCCGATAGCTGCCAGGGAATAAACAGACTTATGTCACTTATCTACGTAATCGATTTCAAGTGTTTGGAAAGGTTTTTCATTATCCCATAATTTTCAAAACGTTGGGTTACACAGGGGTATCATCGGTGCCCATCACGCCACCCAGTACGTTCTTAAACTGAATTTCGGCGCGGTGGTCGCAATTAGGCGCGATAAATGCTCCCGACATACGATACACCAGCTTTTCCTTCGATTAATCGGTCGAAACGAATACGGAATCCGACTTTAACGGGTCGTACTTTTTAGTTTTTTATGTAGCACCTTATGCGATATTTTGATATGTATCTCAGCGTGTCTGCGTGTGGATTTCAAATTTTAAGCTTCATTATATAAAGACAGTTTGAGTTATGATTGCATATTTTTTGTTCAACTGCTCTTTAATCTTTACAAATCAACTGTCAATGTTACACATTTTTAAAATATCAAGAAATAACGGCTTTGCTTACTTAGATGCCCAGTGGTCTGGAAGCTTAAATTAATTGGTCTTATTGAAACCCCTATGTTTTTCAATACATATTTGGTTCTTAAATTTGTTGAACTACAAGTAACACGGGTTTTTTTCTGTATTGACGGAGCCCGCATATGTTAGAAGTCAGCCACATATCAATTATTTTGACACCGAATGTTTTTTGATCATTACTCAATTACATTGTTAAATTTTATGTCTTACTCTCAATATTAGACCATAACGAGGGTCATATCTGTGACGTCAATATGTTGATTGTGGTTATTAATTCAAATTGATTAACTGCTTTTATATTAGTAAAGTTATGGAATGCTATTTTATGTATAGTTATTGAATTGGTGTAAGCATGTAATGAGCGCGTCAGTATTTTAAAACGAGACATCACAACATCTCTCGAAACACATGTCACGACGCTAACAGAATATAATTAGTTTAGGTACGATAAATTTTAGGCAGGTCACGAATTTGAATGAGTCAACTCCACCCTTTTTAAATCTACCGCAGCAGTCGACTTGGTGTCAAAAGAGTACAAGTCAGTAACGATCCATAAAACAATACAAAAAGCTCAACCATTACAAGGCGACAAAACTGTAATATCAATAGAACACAATGGGAACAATAGTTGCCCTCTGTCAATTATGCCATCATTACCATTGGAATAAACGACGTAACGGATCAGATGATTGTCAAAAACTACATGATGACAACGCAACGTAGCCACGAGTGTATATCAGAACATTCACAGACAAAAATAATTCTTATTAGCTAATGAATACAATTTCAAATACCTCTTGAAAATCTGACGATGATCTTGCATATTATGAAAATGTCGAAACAGTTACCCTATAAATGATTTATAGACTGCGGCGCCGTCTTAATTTTTGTCACATAACAATGTACAATGAATCTGAATAATTAAGTGTCGCTCGCCGTGTTAATAAGTTTCTTTATGCATTGTAATTGGGTGATTATGAAATTAGAAAGATGATGTTGCCGAGCCTGTTGCACCGGCTTATTATGTTTCCACTTTACCAGTTGAAGTTATGCCATCTGTTTTAAACCAGGTACAGTATCCATATATGATTATGTTGTTTCATCTGCAATATGCACCAGTGGCACGTGAATTTCAAGTAGCCAGCATTACTAACAAGAGAAAGCTACAAAAGTTATTTGGAGTTTGTGGCATGATAAGCTGCTACAAGCTCCTTCTTGTAAACTCGTAAATTCTATTGGGTATCGGCTCAGATTTGTACTCTGAACATTTCATAGAAATTTAATACTCAAACATAACGTTGACTCACCTAAAATGTTTCAATTTTGTGAAATGTCTACGCTTTTGCGTCTTTACTTTGTGTTGTGTTGACGTTGTTTGTACTATTATTGATTTTATTTAAATCACGATACTTAATTCCTTCCTTGACTTGATAAATTTACTGTCTACTATTTACTATTGAGACTACATCATTATTTTACATATTCTGATCACTATCGTATGATTTGCAAAGGCAGCTGCCACGCTGTTTGGTTTCTTATTATTGATTGCTATAGGTTGTTTTTTTGTTGTATGTTCACTGAAACTTGTTTGCGATTATTTGATCCTCGCATTTGTCAAATATGATCGAAGCGTGCGAAGGTGTTATTCGTTTTGTCGACACGCGATCGTGAGATAAGTTCGGAGCTTGCCACTTGTAATTTGATGGGAGGTCCTCGAGCTTTAACGTTTTATTTTTTGTTTACCGCTCGCTGTTTGTGCTGTGTATTTCTATTTTTTATGGCGGGCTGATTTAATAAGTTTTGTATTGGATTTGCTGTACACATTCCAGCTACCATATTATTTAGGTGTATATTTGGTTAGGGGCTCTAATAAATCATGACAGAGCCTGGCAACTATAACCATAAAGATATCGCCTTTAATTTATATCACTTTGCCAATTTAATGTGATAAAAATCTTGTTCATTGCATTTTTAAGATTTGCTTATCTTCAAATTAATACATCTCAATACCGTCACGTCTCCGCAGGTGGTGAGCCTCCCCCCTCCTGTTTGCAAATGTACGTACATGTTTTACGTCGTAAAAATGACAAACTTACATTTATTGCCTTGTAGGACATATGAAAGTAATGTCTTGTCGTGTCGTATGGTTTTTGTCAGCGGGCAATCGGCGATTTATTGAATCGCATTGTTGATTATTTTATTAACGACTTTTTTCGATTGCGTGATCGTTACTCGCAATCACAACATGGATGTCGTATCGACCACATGTTGTTCTGATGAGAGGCTTGACAAATCCGTGTTTACGACGAGTTATAAATAGCATCACTCTTACTTTTGCTAATGACGATGCTTGCAGACTCTTAATTTATGAACCATGGTTAAATGTATGCTATAGCAATCTCTAACAATTGCACCTTGTTGCAGTTGTATGAGATCAATAAGGAGCGTGGACATAATTCCCACTTGTTACAATTTATTTCGTCTGCGGTAACGTACCTACATCTTAAAAGTCTGTACAGACAGCATAAAGAATTATTATTATTATTTATTATTAGTTCAGTTCGATTTATGTCGGAAGATTATTATAACCTGTAAGATTCGTATAAAAATATTAAACATTTGTTTCTTACGACTGATTATTTATTTACGCAATGAATGACGTGCAAATAATATATATTTTAATTTTATTTTGTTGACGTTCATCATTTGTAGGTGTAGGGCCTATAATATAGTGCGTATCGGAACGTGCAGATCCAACTTGTGATTGAGAGTTACGATTGTCATTAATATCATGATGGAATCGATTTATGATCAAGGATCATCTCATCGATTTAACTGCTTGCTGTATGCTGCATTTAATTCTTAATACATTTCGAAGGCAGCGTTATTACAAACGCTAATTTGTCTGTAATGCGTAATGGATTTTACTATTTATAATCGAGAACTTTGTTTATAATATGGCTAGGCCATGATTCGTTTTATAAGTCGATAACGAGAGTAAAGAAAAATTGTATTTCTACCGTCAACTTTTCAAGCTCTCATTATAAGTGCTTCGCCACAGGGCAGTAAAATCAAAGTTGCGTCATTTTTCGAAAGCATGTATGGAGCTAAGGTTTAATTTAGTGTGCCACCGCATTTTTTACATTGATATTCGCGGTTTCAATAAACTCCTTTGTCCAGACTGCGTTTTATTTGTTCCGGTGCTTTAAAGTTAATTGAAAATCGTGGTAAATGCACCCGATGAGGACGCGATTGTTCAAAGTATGGTTGAGCGTTTGTTTATAATATGTTGAATCTACAAAAAATTCCGTGACTTTCTTTGTTTATTTTTTATGAAATACAAAATATTAAAAAATACAAAAGCGTCTAGGGCTCTAATATAATTGATTCATATGAATTATTGTATCTATTGCACAAACAATGACACCATTAGCCAATAATTATTTTGCTTTGTTGATTAAAATTGATGATAAAACATCCCGTTTATTCTCAATTTATAGCACGTATTTACATTCATACGATTGTCATATTGTTAAGCAATTAATTAATTGCTCGATCGCTTCTCGGTATTTCATCTTAAAGGAGATGTCGGCGAATCATTTTGGCGACTTTCGTATGTCGCCCATTAATTTTAATCGATCACATAAAATATTAATAATCAAGTAACAATATTTATGCATATTTCTCCGTATCATAACTACATGGATTTATTTAAATTGCCGTCTGTTAATTTATAAAGGCCACCGGCGAATCCAAATTGAAAATTAACCCCATTTAGACACGCCTCCTGGCGCTCACTTTTTTAAAACTTTTTATATCATGTCAACACCGTCGATAAATTATTACCACTCTAACAAGCTATTATTATGGCCCCTGACATTTTATTTAAGGTGATTTTGGGCAAAATTGAAAATTTTCACCCAAAATTTTGGCCTGCGGTGTATCAGGATTGGGTTTTTATGATTTATGTCCAAAGATTTTGGCTTTATTTAAAATTCTAATTCTTTGTTTATACAGTCAATATAAAATCTTTTCGATTTCTTGGAATGGTTAAATATTTGGTTATATCGTTCCATATAACTTAAAGATCGACGTTTTCATATGATTAGCATACTAATTTTTAATTTTAACCTGTGTCGTGTGTCGAAAGGTCCCAAAGTGGATCGAGTCAGGTGGCCCTCATTGGCCATAGTTCATTGACACCGGTCAGGTAGGGCCAGTAGATGATTGATCTGCTCCCTTATCACACGCCGTCGCCTACGTGCGGCTTTCTCAAAGACACATTGTCTACGATCAGAGAACCATACGTTAATAGCACTACAAGTAAACTACAAACAAAATCTTACTTAATTTATTGTAAATTATTTTATTTTTTTCCAGAAACTTCAAACGACGAACAAGGGGATTAAAGAAATGTAAGGCATTTTTTGGTATATATTCAAAATAATTTCATAAAAACTACTTTTTACAAACTTATTCCTAATGAATTAATCACAAATATAAACTGAACTAAAGAAAAACAAAACCAAATAATTATAAGCATAAATTTTATTGAATTCTGAAAGATGCGTGTCGCATGATGGTAATTTATTTATTAGTGAAAGTGCGGACAGCTCGCCTGAATGAAATAAATATTGAAAATTAGCGTCATTGCCGGAGACGAGATCAATTTCATGGATATCGTTTTACGTTTTCAATTACGTTTGAATGCAGTCCTTAAATTCGTTTAATTAAGATTGAAATTTAAAACTAAAATACAGTCATTGGTGTAAACGCGTGGCGCCAACTGAATACAAGACAAGTGGACATTTTGTAAATTGAAAAACTGTCAATTTACCGAAAGTGGTTTCAGTCGTGACCCTTTCTACATAATAGTGACGGGATAATTGAATTTCAATTAAGTTCAGCGTAATATAGAGCTTTTAGGATTATTTAATTAACTACAAATCATAATTAAGGAAAACATTATCTTAAACTAAATTACTGAATAGTAATTGAAGGCCTTCTTTGGAATAATAAGGTTTCGTATCAGTACTTTTTCAAGATTGATTCCAATTTGAGGGTTGATGTTTATGTGTTCCTTATAGTTTATAAAAAAAAACTTGTTAAAAGGTAATTATGCAAATGTTTGCCGACGTGCAGTAGGTAGGCCGGCGCCGCAACTAATTTAGAAAGTTATTTTTATATTTAAACTGTTGCGTTGAACAATTTTCTTCAAGTTATTTATTTAACGCCGACGGGTACACAGTTTTCTGTAATTGGACACTATTTGGGTTCACTCCTACGTACAGATCCGTCATAATTTCACGTAGCGGTTAAGAACGCATTGCTGTTTAATGTCACCATTTTTTTTTATTTACAGATGGGATATAGCAGCTCTTCTCGAGAAAATACCGAAATTGGGAGCAGTTATAGACTTGACAAACACAGCCAGATATTACAATCCCGAGGTACGTGCTCACAAGATATTCCTATATTTTAAATAAGTTCCAAAGCTTCGCCCATCTTTTTTTTATGTAATAAGGGTAGTAAACAAGCATATGGCCCGCCTGATGGTAAGCAGTCACCGTAATCTATGGACGTTTGCAACACTAAAGGTGACGCTCGCCCGTTACCCACCCTGTACAAACCGTTTGGGTTTTTTAAAATAAGGGAGTTACTAAACTGACAGCAAACGGAATTACCATGCTGCCAGAATAGTCACTCATCCAACGTGCTCTGGTTATCTTACTCATTCGCAGAAATACAACTATTGTTATAACACTGCTGCCTTCTGTATGGCGGAGGTACTTCCCCAGTCGGGCAGCTCTATTTGAGCGAGGAATCTCACTATATCTCTCCAAAAACAGCGTTTACAAACAGTGCCGTTCGCTTTGGGCATATTTTCTATTCTTGCTACAAGTTTGCGATTTTTTCACGTGGAAGTAATAATTTCCTCTCGCGAATAAGTTCGCGGTTCGTGGTCACAGCAGTGCGATATGTACGCGCGTATCGTATGTTACATGTTCATAACCATTGGAAGCGCGTCGCGTGCATGCTTCGTGCGCAGATGTGGACTCGCCATTAGACTACGTTAAAAATGACATTGTAGTAGAACAAAGGCTTCATAGCCTGTCATTAGCCAGACACTTGCACACACTGCATACCGAAACGGACATCTTAGTTCCATAGACATTCCTCGGTGGGTTGTTAACAATAATGAAAGGTAACAACCACTCTGCGCTAACAAATGTAAGACAACGTACAGCGCTAGTTACGACTTTTACTTGTTCGGATAGCGCCCGTAGGAATCCCGGCCCGCCCGCCAACTGTTAGAATACTGGGAAGCTATAAAATTATGTTCAGTTTTACGATTGAAAGTCACATTTTCCAGTGCGTTGCTTTGTTCGTACGTACGTCTGATTGCCTTGCATTCATCTTCTAGCATAATCCGATCGTAAAACACGGTTTTCATGGAGCTGTTGCGTCTGAAGTCCCTTAAGCCTAAGTCAGCAAACGACATGGTCATTTAGTCATGATTGAGATGGTCATTTTGTGTTACCAGGCCTTTAGACACCTCGATGTGTACTTAATAATGTTTTAAGATTCATGATTATTACAATGTGTCAATTGAGTGATCATAACTGGCTGGGTTATCGGCAAATTATATTCAAATATTAGAAGGATTTTGAAATAAATAGAATTGTTACGAGTTCATAGAGATAACGATTAATTGAATTTTGAGTCTCGGTCCCTAGTATATTAGGTCCCATATTTGGAAATTAGACTAAGAGTGAGTCTGTCAACATTAACTAGCACATACTCAAGTTTTGAAAAATTACTGCAAATTTCATTGGAAAACCGAATAACAAATACCTGAGAATCGAAACCAGGATCTTATGCTGAGCGTCGTCTGGAATCACCAATAACAGTTAGAAGAGACGTAATTCATCAATCAATTAGTACTAAATAATATTACAGCCATATAAAACGAGTAAATCTACTCACACTATGAAGACTATCTGTAGGTGTGTCCACGAGACGGTAAATGCCATGAAGGATTCGCGTCGGATAACTGTTAACACTGAAGCTAGCTGTGACAGAACTGTGACTTGTTAGCCCATTATTCACACTTCCACACTCGTAATAAACGTTCAGGGCTTTCCTGATACATTCGTCGCCATTGTGTTGTCCCGTGGTAACTTGTTAATAATGTATGACGACTATGGATTTAAATGTCGGCTGTGAAATTTTACTGGACTGAACCGGTGAAATGCCCATACGTGAGTCCTTATGACTTGAATTTCCTTAATTTATACATGACTTAACAGGACAGCGCTTACAAATCAATCCGTAAGATTAAAATGTGCTTACAGCGACCAGTCTATGTGTCCATATGAATAATAGAAAGAAGTTTCACTTGCTCTTACACACAGAAAATTCGTGTTTTGCGTTATGCTTACGATAAGATTAAGATAGGTACTTTCGATATATGCAAGTGTAACTAGTTAATACAGAAGATACAATGTATTTTATATGACTGAGATCCGATGCATGAAATGCATTGTCTCAATTATTTATTAATTAGGCTCTGTGTGTCCGTAAAAGTGAACCTAATAAATTAGGAGATTTTGATTGACTGAGTTAACATAAAGGGCAAATTATTAATAAGTCTAAAGAAATCTATGAACTCATAATTTGAATCACTTTTTATTAATTTTATAGATGGTACTCAACAACTATAGAGACATATTTAATACGCTATTAATTAAGTCGAAGTCAAGTTGACTGGTTTAGATTTCGACACCTCTTTAATCTGATCGGTAATTGTCATTGGTTGACGTCTAGTGACTTGTCGCTCACTTCATTACTACGCACCACAGAGAAATAAGCAAATGGAGAAATAATATGCATACTTACTACAATCGTATTGTGATACGTAGAAATTAAAGTGAATCAATCAATTATTAAGCATTATTTGTGTCACATATTTACAGATTATAATATTTTAATATAATTATAGATAATAACTAGCGATTTTATTATAAAGTACTAGCTGACCCAGCAAACGTTGTTTTGCCTCATTATAGGGGTTGGTGGACTACCCCTAACTTTTAGGGGGATGAAAAATAGATGTTGGCCGATTCTCATAGATACCGGATAAGCACAAAAAATTTCATCAAAATCGGTCAAGCCGTTTCGGAGGAGTTCGATTATGCACCCCGTGACAGAAGAATTTTATATATTAGATATAAAAAAATTAAAAAGTAGAGAGGCCTTTGTTTATCTACAGAGGTCCTTTGGCTGATAGGATAGCAGTGATGATACTTAATAATAATACTGGATGATGAAATGTTTACAAACTTCCGATTTAATTTGCTGGGTTTGTATTAGACAGTTTACGTCATTCACTTAAATGGCAATGGCAATATGAGTATTTTAATTTGTTTTACACATATTGGTATATATTTCCTATATTTTTTTTATAAACTTTAGCATTATTTCCTTCTCTATATAAATTTTATCGCCAACTGTCAACACAATGACTTAAGTAACCATTTTTGACGTGAGTGATGCCAAAAATGGCTAAAAGCGATTGCACAATTTTTTTTCACGTATTCATTATTAATTTATAATGAGTAAATAAATAAAGAAATAATTTTATACTATAAATATTATTTATAATATAAGCTTTATAATATAAGTGGTACCTGGTCAAAACATTGTTCTCACTTCAGTTTTCTTACTCTGTGTTACATATACCATCTACTGCTTCATGCTCTACTTACATTCTATAATCTCATTATTAAACGCGTATCTTTAATAACACGATCATTTGTAACCGGTTTAAGATGTAAAGTGTATGACGTGTACTTCAGTTTTCATTTAAGTACTTGACCCGTGTTTTGGCGGCCCGTTTGTACCGAAGACAACTTTACAAACAAATTAAGGTTTATTGATTTTGAGAATTAAGTAAATGCGTTATTTGCACTGGACGTTTACTAAATGCGTCTTAAAATGTACATAATGCAATAAATAAATTTATTCTTTATTGAATGTTGTAAATATTAGTATTTATTACATTCAACCGTTGCGTGAATCTACAATAGAGAAATTACTTTCGATATTTTAGGAATATGCATGGCCAATGGAAAGCTGCGGCGTTAATAATATGATTGGTTTCTTTGTTATAGGAATTACGAGCTGCGGGTATACTACATAAGAAAATTTTAATGCCGGGTCGCATAATACCTCCCGAGGACAAAGTGACAGAGTAAGTCCATCTTGCCTAGCGATTTACGTGCGATTAATCGCTGCTCTCTTGTAAGACGTCTTCACGACGCGACGCAACGCCGAGCCTTTTTCGCTCGCCCAAGTAGAAGATGTATCTCACACACATACATACATGTTCCAGGCGTAATCTTTATCACATAAACCTTTGAAAGTCAGGCATTGAGAAGT
Source organism: Craniophora ligustri (assembly GCA_905163465.1). NCBI lineage: Eukaryota > Metazoa > Arthropoda > Insecta > Lepidoptera > Noctuidae > Craniophora > Craniophora ligustri. Next base: position 5,196,817 of record LR990963.1, read on the forward strand.
GACATAGTATTTGTTGTGTTATTATCGAACTCCGTCAATAATTCATGCTGAAATATAGTACAGATTGGTATATCGACATTCTTTTAAAGGCTATCAAAACCATGGAGCATTTATAATCGTTGCAATACTAAATCGTTCAACAACAAGAGCGGACTACAAAACTCTAAATACTAGTGATTGATACGGACGTTATTCGAGGACATTTCGCCTAAGGATGATACAGCTGAACAAGTTTACACCGCGGTTATAAGGTGGTGCGTAAATCAGAAACAGAACAGCTATCTATCAAAGCGCGGAGTTATCGTTTTGCATTCGCGGTGGATTTTAATTTGAAGCGTCGAATTGGCGCCATTCGTAGGCCGAATATGGGTAATGTTATAAATCTACGCGGGGATGCGTGGGCGGTGCGGCGCGCGCGCCTTAGGGCCGCCGTCGACCCGACCGGTGCCGGTAGAGGTACCTATTCTCGTATTCAATTGAACTTGGTCACATCTAGCGCTTGTGTCGATGGCGTCTGCCTCCCACGCGGGCTCCGATGCCTTTCGGAATTTGAAAGGCATTTGTCGCAGCAACGATGCGTGCCGTCTCGCGTGTAGCAGTTGTCCCCTGCAACTAAAACACACTGCGTTTTATTATGTCGTAAACTTTGACACTATCGAGGTAGTCATATTACAGAATTTCTGTTAATTGATATCTTTATTAAAATACTAAATATCTTAATGTACACTTTATTTATGTTAGATGGTGATAAATTAGTCTGCTCCAAAACTTTTAGTACCTAATTAAGACACTGATAAAGTAAATTTCATTCACTACTATTATTTACTAATCTGTTTTTGGGAAATAGTCTCTCTCGAAAAAAAAAAACCATAATGAAATACGAGTTATCATACGACACACTACATATCAATTGATAAAATGATTTGCTCAGCTTTAACTCTTAGATTATCTCGATCATTTGTCTAGTCTTTTGTTCGGCACTGCGCCCCATCGTCGGTCGTCATCGACATAAATAACCATCGGCATTTCTAAGATAGTTCGCCCCTGTTATCAGGGTACGGACCTCGCATCTGTTTGTCAGTCAACGTGAGACTAATGTGCCACCCGTAAAGCTACTTCGAGACTTTACTAAAAGGCACCTCGACATAATAGGGCTACATGGTTTGAGAATAGGTTACTTTGAGTGTAGACTCGCTGATTTTTCATTGAGTTTACAATTTTGAATTTTCCTGTATGTAGTTTTTTTTTTGTTGAAATACTAGTAACTACATACTAGTAAAGTTAGTATTATATCTGTTTATTTTTAGACAAAGTCCTACATAATGTGTACATTTATTTAATAGTTTTCGTTATCTATTTCTAAATAATTTTTCGATAGCACATAAGAGCTTTTCAAACCTAAAAATATCCATAATTGTACATTTCTAGTGCTATTTTAAAGACAACATTTTAGCCCAACTTATGTATTGGTATTGTTTTAATCCCTTCATTTTGAATCCTTTACCGTAAATAGTAGTTTTATCTATGTCGATGTCTGATATTGGCGTAAGTGTAAGAACATAAAATTCATTTGGATCTTTACTGAAAAAACTTTCGCAGAAAATCCGCTCGGATCGTGTGAAAATTTTCCGAAGTAAATTGCGTCCCATCGCAATTTAGTCTAGACAGGTAACGTCGCACGAACAAGAGAACTAATAAAATGGCGCGCTATTATTATTATGATAAAGTGAGGATAAATATATTGTCATGAGACCTTCATATAAACGACCTTTTACTGAACGAAGATGATCAGACGCGCGACGTAATGATCCTCGCGTGCTCACTCGGTTCATTTATCACGGCTGTATTTTTACTTGTTTTCCATGTCGACTGTCGACAATCATGTCGTCATTACAAACCCGTTCGTGTACATATCACCCCGTCTATAAATTGTGAACACCGCCGGTGGTACCGATTGTCCGTTTAATAGATTTTTACTGCTCCGCTTTTAAGGGTTTTATTGTTTTGACGATTTATTCGCTGTTACCGATTCCTCTAAAGCCGAGGCCATTACAGGCCTACTTTCCGGGAAGTTGGTGATAACCTTAATGTTTTACTCGACAACACAATCGTAACGGAGTTTTAAGAATTTTACTATCCGAAAAGATACCGCACCCACGGGCTAAAGTCATCGCCTGGACCAATATTGATACATCGGACATGTTCACTTGTTAAATCCGCCTCTGAGCTTTTTTTCGCCTTTGTTTTTTGTTTGTGATAATATTAGCGCATGATTGAGATTTACAATGAGACAATTCAACATACCATTAAGTCATTATTTTATTTTTAGTAGTTACAATCACGGCTGGGAAAACCGATAGAATGCGTCTAATAGATACCAAGTGACATCAACTGTGGCCATAGTTTACATAAACAGTAATCAAATATTCTACGACATACCTGTGTGCAAAAAATTGTTTGACATCATCGTCATTAGATCACATTTAATCATTGCCCCATACAATTATCCTGCGCTATAGGTCCGATAAGAATTTACACACCCTCAAATAACTATATGTAGGCTTTACAAATACATATACCATGTTCTGAGCTGGAATCAAACCCACAGCCACAGAAGCCAACCGCTCGGCCACTGTGCCAATTCCATCCTTTTTCTGTAAAGCATTCGAGGTTCAAGTGATTCATAAATACGATGTCTGACTTCGAGTAATCTGAGACAGTTTTACTTTAATGATTCCTGTATAAAGTATGACCACGTGGGCATCTTACAAGCTGTGAACTCCTTTATCACAGTGAAGGTGTTAAAAGTAAATTCTCACGTTGTTGACTGTTTGTCTAGTAAGAGGCCAGTGTAAATCAGAGTAAGATAGGAGACTTCCGAGCGTGATAACAAACACATAAATATAGAGACCGCCAGCCATTGTCCAAATTTACTGTCACTAACCCATTCTACTAACACTGTGAACGGTTATTTTTCTCTAACTGCCCGACGATAATGTGGTGTTGAACGTTGAATTATAGGTGTTTTGATCAACTGCGACAGATATCATTATCCGTACCGAGCACTTTTAATGATAAATATTGAACTTTACCATAAGAACTTAACTTGTAAGATTTTATCATTAATAATCATAACATAACATCACGCTTGTAATTCCGGGCGGGACGGCAGAAGAGTACTGTGTGTAATGTTTTGCATGCCGTATAATAGGCTCGCCATTAACCTTTCCCAAATACAAAACCCGAGATGCTGTTACGATTTATTACGAAAACTCAATAGTGAATAGCACTGCTCAATCTAAGAATCGAACCCTGGGCGTCATAATATTATTATTAGTTTCGCTAAAAGCCATGAGTAAATTAAATAATGATTATTAGTTAAAGCGTGTATTTATAACATTAAGATAAAGCTGGTTATGTTAATGTGCGTACCATACTCTAATGAATTCGATAAGATCTATCAAAGCTATCAAATAGCGCCAATTACACCTGACATACCAACAAACAGTATTCTCTCTCTACTCTTTATATAAACTTTCATATTTATGATGCTATTTATAACTTGCCCAACTATAATAACATAAATTCTATAGAATGACGAAACGAATTGCCGATTTTCTATAATGTCCATAATAAGGCTAATAACTAGTCTATTACAAGTTGTAATAGACAAGTTATTAGCATTATTGAGTTTGAGCGTAATAGCTGATCTAAATATCGACAATGTTGTAGTATTCTTTATTACAGTGTGTGGATAATTTGGACCACACAGACCGGGTGTAATTGAGCGATTGTGTGTATTATTATAAACAGTTGTCTTGGTATTATATACATAGTTGTTACGAAAGTTCTTGGTTGCATCGTACTCCGAGTTAATTAAACGCTTACGAAACCCAGTACATGATTTGATTAAAACGTGCCCTTGTTTTAATGCAAGTAATTATTTTCTGGTCTCGGCGAGCAGTGATGACAAGTTTGATGTATTTGAACGACATTTTGTGGATTACAATGTTTATTATACGATACTGGACGAATGTACTTATGTAGATACAGTCAGTGAAACCTAGGGATTGATATAAAGACGACAGCAAGAGTGATATAATATTAATATATCCTGATTTTATTTTAATGTCTGTTTTTCGCGAAAGTGTAAGAAATCCATATAAATATGATCCAAATTCTGGTTTCAATAAAAAATGGGAAATTTTGTGATTGCGCCTCACAGGTTCGAGCCCCACACGGCACAAATAGTGTATACAGCATACAAGAAATTTTGTTCCGGGCCAGAGCGTTTGTCCTAGTGAGATTTTGTGTTTGCAGATCATGTAGTATATCCTATTTACGAGTAACTTATTTAAAAACAAATAAAATATGCTTGCACTAACAAACAGATTAATATATTTAAAATAAAAACGCACAACATGTACTCACTCATTACTAGGCACGGTTCGGCTCTCATATAAGAGGGGTTAGGCTATAGTCTACCATGCTAGCCAAGTGCGGGTTGGTAGACTTCACATATCATCGAGAGAAACTCTCAAGCATGCAGGTTTCCTCGCGATGTTTTCCTTCACCGTTTGAGCATGTGATAAATGTAGCTGATGATTCAGAAAATCTAATATGGATCTGCCACCGCAATTCTTACAAAACTTATGAATGTAATCAAAATGACATCAAATGATCTCATCACTATATTCTTAATAATTAATTATTCATAACAATGATGACTGTACTGTATGAAAATAATTCATAATTAATTATAATTATTCTTCACAGAAATTTTAATTAATATAACGCTTTCTAGAATATGAGTACTAAATATTAATGAATTCGTTACTCATACATGTGTAAACGAAGTATGGAGTAAAACGAACATAATATGGTAGTTTTATGTGTCATTGGCGCCGCTTCTAATGATCCCGCTAATTAATTTGCACATCCTACATCTTTAATTGGTGACGAATAGCATTGTTGTGGTTATATTACTACTATACGGATTAACATATAAGGATGACGGCGTTTCGAAGTTTATAGTCAATTAGGACTTTTATTTTGAAGTGTTACCTATGTAAAAATAGACACGGCATTTATTGTAGTGATTTGCTAAAAGTTTTTGTTTACTAGTTATACCTAGAATATTAATGCGAATCCGTTTCGGGTTTCTATCAGTGTTTTTAGTAATGGTTTAACATAATTCATTATAATAAGATTATTTCATTACAAGGTTTAAAAAAATATTACTCGTAAATTCATGTATACGTGCACACTTATTATGTTGATATGTAATCGCTTTGTATCTGACAATACTTGATATTATAAATACTTGTATATCTCGGTAAGGTTAAGCATTATCACTAGATAATGCTTAACTAACTACTAAGCCATTCTCACAAATAACTTTATTTCGGATGCAGGTTGCACCGCCTTCGTAACCGTATAAAATATGCACTAGTAGTAAAGTAAGAATAGTAAATGCACAAAATAACATTACCAAATTGAATCCTAAGACGTGTTTCGCCCCTCCAAGTGGTATTTTGACCTCGTCGTATGCTTGTAAACTAATTTAGACTGAATTGTAGCGGACTTAACATAAGATTTAGGAGGTGTAGGGCATAGCGAGATTTCTCGCTCAAATTGAGCTGCCCGACTGGGGAAGTACCTCCGCCTTACAGAAGACCGCAGTGAATCAACAATAGTTGTCTTTCTGCGTGTGAATAAGGTCACCAGAGCTCATTGGGGGAGTGACTATTCTGACAGCATGGGAATTCCGTTTGCTGTCAGTTCAGTAACTGTCTATTTTAAGACACCTGAACGGTGTCTAAGGGGTTTGGCAACGCATTTGCAAGCCTCTGGTGTTGCAAATGTCCATGGGCGGCGGTCATCACTTACTATCAGGTGAGCAGCCTGCTCGTTTGCCCCTTATCACCATAAAAAAAAAAGAAAACATGTTGTTTTTGTTTTATTTATAAAATATTCCACAATAAATAATAAAGGAAGAAATGCCTTCCAAACCTTTAAATAATTTCCATTTCAATTATTATCAATTTTGAATTAAAACTTTTAATATATAGATAGTGTTTCAAACCGAAGTAGTTTTATTTCAATGTCTAATTCGTGTAAGTGCAAGAAATCAATAAGTATGTTATCAATATGTTTATACAAAACTCAATAATAACCGTAAAGTTAAACGCCTTCAAACTTGTTTGTCAAACGAAATTCTCTTACAAAGATTAAGCTGCAATAATAACTATGGTTAACTCGAACGATGTTACGAACAGAAACGGCTCAATATCATCGACATTAAAATAATAATGACCAGTTTGTAAGGATTTAATCATTGTATTGTTACGCCGGCGGCACCTCGGCTAGACCACAAAGGAAGCTGTATTCTCAGTATCGGTACGTAATCGTTACAATTGTCGAGTTAGGGACGTTAAACCAACTGATTCACTGTATAATTGGGATAGTTTTTACGAGTACCACAGTACTGTTGGACACGTAATGTGTGTGACTCAGATTGTTACAGAATTAATATAACCACAGCGGGAGTATTGTGCGTTCACAGGATGGCTAATATGTTAATAATTTTAATGAATTGCTTTCGTATTCGTGGTTTTATTTAACGGGTGTTGTATTTTCGATGTGGTGTTTTTACTTTAGCATTGTCTCATGAAGAAAAATAATCACTACTTTCTATAGGACCTTATTTAATTAACTTTCTTAGAATGAGTGTTCCATATTAAATTTAACAAAATAGTATTGGATATATAGATAAGAAAATATATGTTGTAAAATTATAATATGATTATTTTTCTTTCATGGTATTAACGTAATAATAATAAAAAAATATTAAAAGAAAACGAGTATAAAAATCTGATATTATTGATATATTCTGTTTGCTTATAGTCGAGTCGGCTATCTACACAAAATAATATCCTGTTGACGATCGTATCACGAAAATATAGATATCAAAATAATAATTTATTCTTTTTTTTGTTTTAATTTATAAATTCTATAACCGCATAGAAACTATGTAATTTTACCTTCCTTATACCTTACCTGGATTTATGGCACGGAATGGATGCTCGCCGAGTATAAACTACAGAATTTATACCATAAAATTTATGGTAACATCCTATATTTGTTACCATGTACGTTTCCGGCCCGTTGGCTGTCTCGCGAGACGTGAAACCGTCTAGAGTATTTTAGGAGACATCCTTTGCGAAAATACAGTCGATTACGTCACAGTTTTTAAAATAGTTACTTTGTCTTTTCTGCTCGATATTGCTTTAGATATAATCGATATTTGCATAACGACGAAACTTTTGAAGGTTTTTCTAGGGTAAATTGATAATTCAGTTACTGTTTGGCCCACTTAGATAGTATTTCTTTAGATTTTAGACTGCCAAATTTGTCAAGTAGTCGCAAGGTCTTGGTTTCGATTCGCAGGGAGATAAGTTTTATTTAAATATCATCAAATTCATTTTCTACGGAACCATTTATTGATAAGTAATTTAAAGCATTGTAATTAATATTTTAAATATGTAAGCACTCAAATTTGCTACGAATGAGTAAGTCGAGTCAAAATATCACGTAATAGGTACATGCTTTGATTAAAAAAGAAACTAATGAATTATATATTATTCGTATTCATGAAATTTGATATCAAACTATAAAGCCCGATTTTATTAACAATAATAATTGTTTTGACAATATATTTTATTGGTTATTTTTGTCACACAATACTATTAAAATAAATCTTCAATGCAAAATACTTAGACTTCAAGACTTAATATCTATAGCAGTGAGTTTATTTTATTGTTATGTGTCCTGTCGTTACATTGTATGTTTTCTTTGTGTAATCCTTGTGGTTTGTAGTTTATAAAGAAGGGTATATACAAATGGCGACATGAAAATATCTTACCATTAGTATAGGTCGTTCATTATTACCTACTGTAGATATTATTTTTTCTGCATGTTGAATAACTTCATCACTATCCACTGCCCGTTTGATTCGTCTACTGGGAAGTTCTTTCTAGTAGGGGTCTTCCATTTATCCATATCTTTACTATGTGATGATCTAATTTTATCTGCCTTGCCGGCTACTACATACGTCTATGATCAACACACAATTTTATTGTGTTTCATTGTATCTATGCGAAAACTAGAGCACGAAAGGGTATGTACTGGAATTTTGTAAGGCAAGTTTTAGAAAGTCTTTATTTTAAAAAACAACACTGCCCTTTTGGCTTAGCGTGTAGAGTATACAATAACAAAGTCAATGAAATAAATTAAACAAGATTATTTAAGGTGTGTGTACATACCTTTACCCAAACAATCGAGAGACTTAAGGCACCAAGATTACCCAGGGGGCTATTCTGAAACTTTCCCGACGAAAACATTTAAGAAATGGAGTGTCATGGCTTATGTACTGATTGAATAGCTACTTTTGGCAATCACTTTCTTGTCAGGGTTGACACGACGGCCGTGCCGCGCCCTAATGATTTACTTTCAGGTCATTAGTGAGGTTTACTTGATTGTCTTATTAAATCCATTTCTATTCAGGATACAACTATCCGCAATATATAATTTTACTTATCCTATAGAACCCCGTACCGGGTACAAAACTTACTATTGCTCTTGACAGAATTGGAAAATGCCCAAAATTATTTTTTAATGACACTTCACTTAAAGTCTCGGCTATAATTTGGATAGTATCCAGATTCAAGAGGACAGATGACAAATTGACAACCCTACGTTTAGGTTTCTGGACAATAGTGTGACTAATGTTTGCGGTATTATAGCTCCACTATTGTCGTAAAATTTTCAGACAGTTTTGCTATAAATATATTTCGAAACTACCCATAGTAATAATAAATTATTATAGCTTACTTCTAGCTGAATATAACCATGACTTCTATATATCTTAAAGTTATGGCGATGCTGAAATCTTTGGCGTCAAAAACCAACTAGGCCTCGTTCAGAGTTCATCAATATTTTATCACATGTTAACATAATAATTGTATTCTAGTTTGACATTTGAAAACTCACCGCCCAAAATGGTAACGTGCGAATAAAACCCCAGGCGAAAGCCTGAACATATGTAACATAGAAAAAACAAAAAAAAAGTGTACAATTGTTATTTTCACGCTTGTGTCTCCGAAGCGTTAGGCAGTTGCGAATTCCACAATTAAGCAGTCTTAAATACCATCATATTTAAAATGTTTTAAATTATACACTGTATATACCTATTTATATTTGGTTTCAATTTTGGTACATCAATAAATGCTGCCATAATCGCCCTCTTGTTCCACCCTAAATAAGAAACAATATTTACAGACGCTATCAATTGGTAATCAAAAAACATCGAGAAAACACCACCAGCTCTGTGGTTTACCAATAAAATGATTTCTTTAGAGTGCTGTCACCACTTAAATGGTGTCGTTATTGCTGTTATTTTGAGGCACTCATAAAATTACCATTAATATTATTTGTATCAAAGAATCAATTGGTTTTTGGTGCGAAATATGTGATTAAATTAAGTCTAAGGATAACATTTAGAGCCAATTTACGTTTTTATGAATAACCTTTAACATTATTTGTATTAGTTTTATGTTTTAATGCTAATACTTTCGTGATTCAATCGAATTATTTAAAATATTTTCTGACTCTTCTCTTCTGTTATTTTCATTGAACATAAAATTCCTCTTTAGGCTAAATGACATTGATTTTTACTTATTACTATCGCGCACATCACATAAAACTGTCAATATAAACCGACTTTAAATTATTAACCCAATCTCTTTATAAACTTTCCTTTCAAACTTTCCAGATTTTTTATAGTCTTATAAAGTACATTGATATTCATAGCCATTAAATGATTTCATAGTAACTTTTACTAATGTCCCATACGACGATTTTAATGTGAGAATATGTAAGCAAAACTATTTAAATGACTAACATTATTTTAAATTAAATTTGTCTAAACTTTACTCATTTAACTTCATGTACCATTGTGAATTTACACTACTAAATGTATATGTATATTATAGTCATATAACGATTTTATGCGGTAAAATTTCTATTTACCTATATATAATATAGTTTTTAGACTTTTCTACTGCAATTCGTTTGTTACCGAAGATAAGAACTGTGATAGCCTACTGGTTTGTTCATGGGCCTCTGAGTATTCGAAATCGACATCATTGATGTTCCGAAAACGTCAATAGGAAAGGCATTTTTTTTAATATGAAGGTTTCAACCCGCCTTAGGCCAGTATGGGTATCTTAAAGATTCTATATATGTGTATTTTAGAAGTAATTTGGAAAAATATTTCAATATTTCTCATGACTGGTAAATGTATTATTGGTTCATGGAAGTACCTTGATACTTCCATGAGCCATTAATCGCTACACCTTACATATACTTCAAAATTAATAAAACTCATTTTGTTGTGTTTAAAGTTATATAAGTATATATTACTTAAATGACAGCTAACTAGTTAGTAAACGTCGCATAAGCAAAACAGGATCGCGTGCGCATCTTTGATCAAGGCGATGTATCACTAGGTAATTACTTCGCGACGGCAGTCTGCCACCGACAGTCGTGCAGTTTGCACGCCGTAAACACGAACTTGATGACGTACGTACGATACCAATCCAGCATAAATTATATTCCAACCACACACAACACTAAAGCTTCGTTAAGTTTATGTTTAAATCATTAAAATAGTTTTGATAGTCTCGTAGTCCTTCGCGTCTTCATTTTACATGGTTAATAACTTTGTAATATTAATGATCAACTCGACCTCACTGTCCTCACCGTACATAATGAACCTATAAATCTCTCAATTATTCTGCTATTTGTAGCAAGATCCAGCTTTTAGCTTCTCAAGGTCCAGCTTTGTCACCGGATGCATATTTTCTGCGTGTATTTAATCCACGTCTGACCTTTGCCCTGTTGTTTTTCAACGTTGTTCTTAGTTGTGAGGACGCCCTGGATCGCATGGGAACCTCCTTGCTCCTTATCTCGCGTTGTATCAAAATGTCGCCTATTATCTCTGTTTGGGGCACTTTCGGCGCTTGTTGGGTACCGACACATAACGACATGTACGCTCCTACCATGATGGATGCGTTCGCTTCGCGTATGTGAGGTCCGGTGTCTTGTGAAAGCATGTTTGTCATATTATTCTACGCAGTAACTGGATTACCTGATGGAATTTATTGTAAATTAAATAGTTGTATAATAGAGGCGTTTTATAGGCTGTAGTAAAATCTTTCCGGAAGCTTTTTTGAACGTCGAGTTTGGGCAACTGTACGAGTAACCACAATGACAATAAACCAGGAACAAGTTTGGGAATGTTGAAATTATAATAAATGTCGTTATTAATTCGCAATAAAATTATTACACAGTTTATACGCATATTTTATGGTCGTATGTCGTCAAACTCGTGTAATGGACTTGTAAATTTGACATTTTATGACCAACAACATTTTAAAGCTTATGATCTTTTTCATTAAAACTGCGGCTTATCGATTATGTTCGACTTTTTACTTCGAGCAGCTAGCATTCAAATATCGTCAGGAGATTAATCAGTGTAATCCGGAAGATTAGCATATTTATGTCAATTTATCTATTAACATTTTAATGTATTTTTATTTAAGTTAAACTTTTTATGTGTATGATTTGCAAGCTGCGAAGTAAGAATGGGCAAGATATTTGTAGCGTGTTGCTCTCAGTCATCTTTACGGATATTCTAAGCTAGTGTTGGAGGGGCAATAATAATTGCAGCGATGCCTCCTGGTAGTTACATAAATTTTCCAATAAGGCAGGGGCACGGCAGTGGCACCGCAGCCGGTGTGCTATGAAAAATACTCGGATTATAGCTCGGGAGCGATCTTACCGTACAGATAACGCCGCTAGATATAAATTATCTCACATACGCTTGACGCTACTAATATTAAATAGGAAAGCATGTAATTCACGTTGGTTCGATCTGCCGCCCGAGTAATAAAATACACAATTTTGACAGATTTTAAATAATGACGTCCGTGTTGCTCAGGAAATGCTTAGAAAGTTTGTGTTACAATGTACATATTGCTTTGAAGTCGTTCAGTGATCATGTCGACCTTGCATGTTGTGATTAATTGTAGCCATTTGTAGAACATTTTCGAGTTTTGTTGTTAACATAAGTTGTTCTGTAAGTTGTACGCATAAATAAAAAATACCGCGTCATTATAGGATTAATAAGGATTATAGCTACGTCGAAAATTATCTCGTATCTATATTTAAAATATATTATGTCAACTTTTCTATTTCAATGTATGTATGTAATTAAAGTGATACGTAAGATACGATAAGTGTACAATTGATACGGGTTCAAATAGTAGGTACATCCATTATTTTAATTGATGACTTATTCGTCAACTCGCGCGCGCCAGACTCGTTCGCGCGCGAGTTGGCACCTTCCGACTTTACCTATTTTTTTTGTCGTCAACTCGCTTGCTTATAAAATTTTACGTATTTATGGACAGTCAACGACAAAAACGTTTTGAAAAAAAATATAGTTTCCTATTTTCAATGGATACCTTAATACGATTTGCATTTAAAATAAAACTTATTTTTGTTACAAGAGCTGTATGTAGTAGGTAGGCTAGGTGACCAGTGGACTGAGATATCAAAGGTCTCGGGGTCTCTTAAAACCCAAACCACGCCCAAACCACTGACTTTTCGAAAGTTAATGAGCTCAAAATGGCGAGGGATAAGATTGTGAAGAAACCTGCATGCTTGAGAGATTTTTTCGATGGTATATGAAGTCTTCCAACCTGTAGTAGCGTGGTTAATGAGTATAGTTTTTTGTGATACCTAGTTGTATAATATAAAATAAAACAATACCAAAAAAGTATAATACTACTCATTTACATAATACAATATCACAATGAGTTAAGAATTTGGTTTATAACCTATTATAGTAAAACTATATAATATTTATATTTAATTTTTGGTTTATAACGTTTAAATTTCTAAAACTAGGCAAATAAAACAACAAAAAAATCAGTAAAATCTGAAAATTGTGATGACCAACATGTATAGCATAATATGGATAATTATTACTTACTAATAAAACTAATTATTCTTAGGAAATATAAAAATCTCAGATCAAGGATTGTTGTATTATTTTCATAACAAATGTTGCTATTGAAAACTAAACTAAATAAATTCGTTAATGGTGAAGGTAACGTGTAACAGCTAATCAATACCGTACTTCTCCGAATCAACCACTGTGGGCGAAGACGCGGATAATATTAAGTTCTTTAAAGATTTTGGTTTCAATCTATTTTTATTTGACTGTACTTGAACAGTGCGCGCGAGTTGACGACAAAAAAGTAGGTACAATCGGAAGGTACCAACTCGCGCGCGCAAGCGAGACTCGCGCGAGTTGACGAATGACTCTAATTGATCTGTCATACGATTTTTAATGTATTATAAGTATAAGTTCGTGTATTAAATGTGTTATCATACGAAGAAATTAAAAGAACGCGGGACTCTTTTAGTTTTAGTTAGTAGAAACAATTTTACTTGAAACAGTTTTGATCTTACTGGAAATACCGAAATACGTCAAGACAAAATTCACGTAACTGAGGACCTTGATGGGAATGTTTAAGAATGTAGGAATGTTAAATTTGTTGAATCGTGACTTAATACACATTTATACTGTTTACTATGTGGCGCCACATGTCGCGGCTAGTTTAATTTGTAAATGTTATTGGAGTACAAATTAAATTCCATGGAATCGTCGAGTTAACATAGTCTATTTGAGTTTAAACAGCGGTGGTTTAATTACTATTGCATGGCTTATTATTTTCTGAGTTTTATGATTTAAAAGAGTAGAAACGTGTATTTGTTTTCCTTGGCGTCCCGGTTTTATTATTTTTATATTATTATGTATTCGTTTACAGCCCCTATTTCTTGACATAAAATATCTGTAAAGAGCCTATTTGCTGCCGTCCCGATAACTCATCTATGTGCTAAATGAAGAGCTCGTTTGCACCGTTTTAGATGTTAATAATGACGATGATGATAAACTGAATTGTAAATTTCGTTTGAATGCAACTAGTTGGCGGCGCCGCTGTCGGCCCTGTGTCGCTCGAGGGGAGTTTCTAGAATAATTAGAAAGTGATGGGGCTTAGTAAACGCCTGCAATTTTGCATGACAAGACTTAATCACCACGACCCTCGGTGGCTTTCAGAGATTTTTTTTATCAAAAGTTTATAAGAAACATTCATTTCTTTGTGAAAAGAAAATTCTGATCCCAAATATCAACACCAGACCACCCTTGCAAGTTATTTAAGAAAACATTCCAATAATGCCAAGTTGGGGTTTGCCGGCGCCCCTCATAACAAATATGAAAAGACATTTGTTATGATGAAAACAAACATATTTCACCAAATAGGTTGAACTAGCTGTCCGGTCGGCAAAACGCCTTGTAATCGTGAACGCCCACTGTTCTTGCGGTTTTAGGTGTAAAAAAATCGATTAAAGTATGGCGACACGCTGCGATCGATATGATAATATTTCATTTTGTTCTTGACGGCTGCTGTAGATTCTGTATTTTTGTTAAATTCAATTAATGTTTTATGGCGGAATAAATGTTGCTGCGTATCACTTTACATCGTCTTTAAGTTTTTATAGTTTATTGTATTAGGAGCTAAAATGAATACCTACTACTAAGTAAAACATGTTGGAATGCAAAGAATTTAGGTACAATGTTTTAAATTTATTTCGAAATTAATTTGTTTTAGCATATATATTTTTTTAATTTTATATTCGTCTCATTACATTTCTGTGATTATGTATCTACCCTTTAATCTGGTCCTTGTGAAAAATAAATAAATTATTATTATTATATGATTTTGTTGGAAATCCAAATTAATGATTAGGGTCAAAATAAAATAATTTAAGAACGATCTTATATTATTTTATTTTGATCCGTAACCTTAAAAATCACATGAAGTACACTCATAACTTGCAACAAGTATGACATGTAAGTTATGTGATGAAGGTTTGTAATTTGCTTCTTTGTCTCTTTTGCAAACAGTATTGGTTTTACTTCTTTACATAACTTATGATTTATTAACCAAATATGTTACATTCTGACTACAATTTAAGTTTTGACTACAGTGTCGAAATCATTGGAATTGCCATTTCGTTTGGTTCGATACAGATATGAAATGGTACCTTATTTTAATCTCGAACTACTGAAAACACTGCTTATGTCATTGTGATCGTTTGTTTAAGTCATTAAATAAGCCTTGTTTTTTTTCAGATTTATGGATACCGTTGACGAGTTCCTGGGAAAAGACTGCGGTGAGTCAAATTTTGTTTGCTCTTAATGTTAGCGCACTTGATTATTTTTTGACCGTAGTTAATGACGGCTTGTGTGTGCGGACTTATATTGCTGTTGCGGTTTTCTCTTTAGTGGCCGTGCAAGTAAAGAGAGCCAGTCTCGGTTTGTCGACCACAGGTAAGATCCGTTCATACATTTAATCTAAACAAACGCACAGAATTGGGTGTGTTGTTAGCTCGAGCGCACTGTACACGCACATGTAGGTTAAAGCCATGAGTTGGTATGAGTACACTCATTTCGCGTGGGTGAAAACTTTGTAGTGAGGTGTTAATGCACGCCCATTGCTTAATTGTATTGCTTTACGAGTACACCTTATAGGGTAGATTGTTGTACTCATTATTAATAGTAGCTAATCGTCGTGTGCTATTTTGAGAATTCACGTAAAGTAATGAAAGATCGTCTCCAGTATTTGAGATAAGTTGAAGTCAGAAACAAGTACTCTTTATTATGACGACGGTTTTTAAAAGAGCATTCGCGTATGACAGAATTGTAACACCTTGGTGCTACTTTGTTTTAAGTGAGTGTTGTTCATTGTCTTTTCAATAATTAATTTCAAGTTAACATATCATAGCATGACATTACATCACGCCTGTCGTCCCAAAGGTTAGGCAAAGGTGTACTAATGTACACCCACATTTTGCCGGTATGTTTTTGGTCCATTGTAAAAGGGGGCTAGTCTATTGCCATCAACCGGGTTCCAATCCAAACTCCGAGCTGCTACTAAGAATTTCATAGAAAAACTTAAATACACTCGATTTTTTACTTAATAGTTATAGTAACAAACGTGATATTCTTAACGATAATTCGAAATGAAAACTTAATTATTACGAACGGGTTGTCACAAAGTTTCACTGTCATTTTTATGCAACTGTATAGCATGAATCATCACAACAAATAAAATATGTATATATCGTAGTTAATATCGTCATTTAAATTTCATTGCGTCTCAATTTGCATCGCCGGTCAGTTACGTCATGGCATCAACATACTCGTGTACAGCTTTATCAGTGACGTTCGACACAACATACGATTTCAATTAAAGACCGCTTCGATTTTAACGAGAACTTTGTTTCATGTTCAATTTTTGAAGAACTTATATTCCTTTTTCGTTATACCTTTATTAGTACGGGATGGAAGCGACGACAGGGCTCCTCAAACTTTGGTTGACAAACGCAGTCAAAACTAGTAGGTTCAGTCTACACGTCCAGTTTATCGGCAGCTACACATTTAATTACAGTGACACAAATCGTAGTTATCGTCGGACTTCTCACGGTGCCGAACTCAATATTCCGAATGTTCATTAAGTTCTAATTACGAATGGGCGCCCTTGTTTGTCTTGATCACAAAAACTAGCTTTTATTAGATTACGTGGGTAGTTTCAATTAATTGTGAGCATGCGACTATCTGTCGGCGTTTTCATTGGTAATGGCCGGTTATCGGTGTCGCTAAGTAGATTGAGTGAGATGTATATTATACTGGTTCGCTAAGGCTGGCGCCAGATTCTTGAAGAATGTAAGTCGATCCATGCGGTTTGATCTGTTTTCTCAATTGATATTTACTGTTTCTTTGTCAGATACGTTTAGTTTTGTTATTGTTGTGATATCTTTAGAATAAAATGATTTTGCGGAACATATCGACTAAATGCAACCGTTTATTGGTTCAGTGTTCCTCGTAATGCGGAGATATTCGTATATTACCCGTTATCTGAGGTGGTATCGTACTCGCGTCGTGATTTACACGATATCGCATGCGCGGCATGATGTTACACTTGCTACCGTTTGTGCACCCTGTGGTGGTCGTAATCATGCTTACCTTTTCATGTTTAAATTTATTTATGGATAACTTTATTGAATAGAATATTTAGGTCGTCATAAATATAAAATTTACATGTAGATGCAATAGTTGTAAGTTCGTTTATATGCATTACCTACATTTTCCATTTCTCGTTTCTGGTATTTGTTCTAAGTACATTAGAAACTTTATTATCATTTTATATGTCACATTTACATCGTTATACATAATTTATGGTGCTCGGTTCGAATTAAAAATCAATTTTATCATCGACCACTTTTATCGATGTTCTCAACGGATAGTACTGAAATCAATTATAAAAGTTATCGCTATTATAAATGTTTTACAAGAAGTTATTTGACGTGTCTTGCAGATGTCCCACTGTCGCATACCGTTTTGCTTGATGGATGGATTGGTTTTACTATTACCTAAATGACTTGCTACTTTACATGTTGCGTTGATAAACGATATAATTCGGGTTGCTTTTTTTGTTAGTCATAGAAAAAAAACCTTTTCGCGTTCTATTCGAGCAGAAATTTAAAATGATTTAATAATAATTTATAGATTGATGAAATACAATAAACCTTTATTATCGTAGTCTAATCTATTGTATCACATTTTATGTTTGTTGTAATGTCTTGCATCGTAAACAGCGCATACCTATAAAATACGCTTTCTTTATATATTATTGGGATGGCGTCACGTAAAAATGAGTTTGTCCGAATCTAAGTTTCGAAGTTTGTTGATATGGGAGCTGGGTACATCGCTGCGTTTCAGTTTACTTACTACAGCAAGATAGTCGCAGACAAAGTTGCACTTTTGGAATAGAACCAGTAACAGTGACAAATGTTGCTGAGGAATCTGTTTGTCCGTCTATTTGTGGAGTGATAACGTACTTTAACAGTTGTTCATAATATATTGCGATTGTTATTTCGTAAATTATTATGTTACTTTTAAAATTATCGTCTGAAACTCACATCTTTATTTATTGTTCCTTTGAACTCCGTATTGTCTCAGCAGTTGTGCATTGTTTAAGAAATATTACATATTTTGTTAGTAGCTATTGTTTTCTTGTTTTGTGTTACAAGTCACTCCTTTTTACGAATATAATCAGTGTGTTCTTTAAAGCATTGGTCGGTTTAAGATTTGATTATTGTCTGTTGACATGTTTTCTGTGGATTGTGACGATTGAGGAGGAAGGTAGGTACATTAAAAAAAAAAGATTTTTTTTTGTAATATTCCTCACATACCATTACGCTTGTATGTATCCCAGCCAGGTTGTTAGGTCCTACCCGTTAAACATGTTTTGGTACATTTTGCTTACTATGGTATTGAATTTTTAAATGCAAAGTTTATCAAATATTTTAAAAAGTAATTTTCATCCAATACTTCAATGAATGTTTTACAATATTTTACACTAAACAGCCACTCGATCACGAGATACTTAAAGTTTTTATTTGGTATTTTTGTCGTTCGTGTTCAATAAAAATTCCGAGCGAAGAATGTAGAGCCATTGCGACAATTAATATTCTTAAATACCTAATCAGTCATCTGATCATCACATCACAGCCCACGCGTGGCGCCGGCGATGTGGCAACACGCTACAACTACGAAGATACGACTCTTGGGATAAGGCTTCAATATAAGCGGTTTCATGAGCTGAACGTTTACTCGCACATAAATATAAACTTTTCAAACGAATATGGTTCGACTCCCATTTCCGCGTAAAGATAGTCGATAAAATCGCTTCCCGCTCGCTCTAATCCTCAGCCTTTTACTACGTAACTTCATAAACTGTTATCATAAAAATATCAATGTATTAATACATAATAAGGCCTTTATCGCCAGAAAATGTTGTTTGTGTCAAGTGGCGTCTCAAATGAAGGCAGCATTAATAGCATCCCGCGGCGCTTTTGGTTTGTTTTACAGCTCATATCTATAATAGCATAGTTCTATCGTAAGTTTATTTGCTTATTGAGATAATGAAGTATCTATTAGCTAGTTTATAGCTGACTTTGTAACTACTTCGGATCAGTAAGAGTGAGCGTAGTAGTAGGTAGTTGACTACAGAAGTTGGTAGTTCGATAAAATGGTTGTATTTCATCCTCTTTTTGCCATTAGAGATTCGCTATTACCTACATGAATACATCAAGCTAGTTTTGTTTATTCATAAAAATGCTTACGGCAAATCAAGATATCTTTAGAATCCCTCAGCATTGGATCTAACTGTTTACGCTGCAAGTAACGCAATTTTAAAGTATGATGTAATAGGATAGCGAAGAGATACTTAGGTGTGCATCGTAACATTGTTAATACACCGCAGTCACATGGATGCGTGTGGTAAAATCCTAATAAGCCGATTACGATGTAAGGGGGTCGCGCGTAGGCGAACTATCGCGTATCGATATCGACTCGTTTCGTTCACAATGCATCAATTGTCGACAATCGATATAAGACGCGATGCGCACACCTATTTGTACCAGTTAAAACATATATCATACTTGATGTATTTTTTTAAAGATCTGGCCATAGTCCACCACGCTAGTTTACTGCGGGTTGGCAGACTTCACACGCTATCGAAAAAATCTCTCAAGCATGCAGACTTCCTCACGATATTTTCCTTCACCGTTCTGAGCATGTGATAAATACGCACATAACTTTTGAAAAGTCAGCGTGCCCGGGTTTGAACTCGAGACCTTTGATATCTCAGACCACTGGTCTCACCACTGGGCTACCACAGCTCTCGAAATCTAATAAGATGGTTTTAAAATTACACGGTCAAGACAAACACAATGGCATTAAGGTGGATAATTGATATCAATAAAAAATGCCTCGTTAACAAGCCATAAGCTTACGAGTATTAAATCATAAGATTTAAGTCTTACTCCGCTTAATAAATGTTGCATTCATAAATATTATCTCACAAAGATACCTCGGCGAGCTCTCGTAATTATCATTACATTGTTTGTTTCTGTAATTGAAAACATGTACACATGTTAATTAAGTCGCTGGCAAAAGCTTACCTTGATGGATTGTTTTAAATGAAATCTGTTTTTTTGTCTGTCCCGACTTGGCAGGAATTTGCATGTGTAATGCCTCAAATGCATTACCCCTTGGCCGCTCCGCGTGGAATTTTTGCATCGACAATAAGGTTTTTGCTTGTTTTTTGTCTCGTACTAAGGAACTTACGAGGTGCATATGTAGCGGACAAAGTTGGGTCGTTACGTCTGTATTATGCTCGCGTATGCTTCGTGGGTTTATGATTATGGTCGCCGGTATTTGAAACGCACTTTCTGATTGTATAACGAAAATGTCAAGTTATAAAATAAATCCTTGTATGTAGATTTTTCTTTATTTGCCTATATTGTGCCGCAAAATCAAGTTGGTAACGTGAACATACAATATCAGTTTTCAACTATATTTCGGAATAATATCTAAACGTAATAATTTTAAAAGGCCGCTTCGTACAATTGTGTAGGATGTGAAGGTACATCTTGGTTGCTACTTCAAAGGTCTTCCTGAGGAAGTGTCAAACCGCGGCCACGACTTCCGTTCTCCCCGGCGCCACCCCGTTGCACCGCCCTCGCTTTGCGATGGGGTGTGATGGGGGCGGGAGTCAACGACCTCCAGATGTTTTCCGTGCGATTTTGAAGACACAAACATGAGGTTTTCGTTTATTTTCCGCGGTGCGCTTTAGTGGCTATTGATCGTGATTGCATTACTGTTTTTCTTTCCATAATATTATCATTTTCGTTTATTTTTGGTCTGTTTTAATTTAACTGTAGATCAAGATATAGAACATAATACATTGTTGCAGAATTCCTGGTCGGTGTCCATTGCACGCACGGACTGAATCGCACCGGTTATATGGTGTGCAGATACATGCGCGACCGCCTCGGGGTCCCCGCCAAGGACGCTATTAAGAGTTAGTTATTGTCTATAAATATCACCATGAATGGTTTATTGCTTCACTAGTGCTGGTGGTTCGCACACTGTCATTACTAAGTCAGCTGGCGATAATGTTTAGTGATGAAAGTGTGGTTAAGACAGGTGAAAGCTTAAAGGAATATCTCTTTTTGTATTCCGCGGCTTATCTTCGAATTATTATCGTGATAATAGTATCCTAAAAAAAAAAGAACACTACTATTAATTCCATTGAAGATTAATCTTTGTCATGGTCTCTGAAGCAGTAGTTATTAACCATTAATGCAAATTGATACATTTCTCAATTAGAACTTCTTCTACATAATACTCTGTTACAGGATTCGAGAAGGCACGAGGATACCAGATCGAAAGAGAAAACTACATAGCTGATTTGTTGGGAAAACCACCACCACCGCCTGATGTAGGTAAGGATACGGATATCAAGCCTATCAGTAAAACAAATAAACACTTGCCTTACAAACGCTCCCCACTTGCCGAAGACGAATACCAAGATGATAAAGAGAGAACAAGAGATAGATACAACAGGTTCAATAAAGGTTATAATACAAATAACGGTAGATATGACAATAGGACAAATACTAACGAAGATAAAGGCTTTTCGATGAGTAGAAGTGGTACAGAAACTAATCGGCAAAGCAGATCTGATAGTGGGTCCTCGTATGACTTTAGATATGATTACTAAATTATTAGTAAATATACGGCTTCTGATACAAGGTGTGGTAATAATAAAAATATTAATAATATTGTTTTTTTGATTATTTTTTTTTTCAATTTATGTAAATGCATATAGTATAACTACGATTTGTTTTTGATAAATTCATTAGTTTTTTTTAAGTTAATTGGGCAGATCTAAATTTTAGTAATAATTGGAATATATATATTTAGGTTGTGCTACAATAAAACATTACTCTGTTGTATTCTAAACTTATAAATATCCATTTATGTAGTATATTGTACATATCGTTTGTCTCCATAAGTACGATTTATTCTCGTAAGATATTTTCTCGAAAATATTTAGGTATGTGTGTTGTATATTTTTGTAGACTGTGGTACAAAATATATATTTGATTGTTGAAAATATTTGTTTACTGTAACTTATGAGTTTCTCATATAAGTATTGCTCCTTTTAGTATACATTTGCAGACTAGATGTTGATCATCGTTGATACATAAATAATATTTATATTTATAAACTACCATTTTGAATAAACTGCATATACTTTTTAAATATTTTGTTTATATTATCTCCTAAAACCTGCGCTAAAATGGTTGCGTGACTTCTATTAATACTATTAATAATGCTTTTATTTTAGGAATCTAGATATATTGAAGTGTGTCATAAGGGCCTGATACTCTGATTCTTCTTACAACTGATTTTAGTAACTTTAGCCAAACAAAATACAACATTTAATTTCAATCTTTCGACTACAAAAGGGCTCGAAACGACGATTAGTGAGACAGATCAAGATACTCATGAGAACAAGTCTTGTTATGGTGAAATTGGTGAGATCACGTCTATGAAACGCGAGTCTGATCCTATCTGAATACTCTAAACATTGGGCGCTTATGACAAGTATCCGTACTTTAACAAAATTGCTGCCTTATAAATGGTATTGGTATAGTACCACAGGCGACCATCCAATAAAGATACTTTCCAGACCAAAACCAATGGCGGAAATACTCACTATATGATACACTAATGCTAAAGTTATTAGTTCGTTTGGTGATTTTTTTGCGTCTTATCGTTTTCGGGAAAAGATAGGTACATACTAAATAATAGATTTTTATTTGTTTGATGCATATTTCTTAACATTAAGTAACGATAGTGAATGCATTGCAGATTTAAACATTATAAACTCAAAATAATTTAAAAATATATAGACGTTTTGCTATCTAATATTATAATGAAGAGATTTCGTCAGTGTCTTTTATTTTACGAAAGACAATGAAAAGCGAGCCGATAATATCAACAGTTTATGAAAACTGCTATACCTAATTGTTAATGTCGTGAAACAATGCAACAACGTTGATTTCCCCTCCACCTGCTCTGATGCCCTTAAGATTACCTTTGCTTACGAAATAAACTGTGGAGGAATTCCGGCTACTCATGTAGGTATTAAGATAATTGTACCAAAATTTTATTACTTTTTATGTGACATCTCCGACGACGAATGTTGATGTGCGCCGGTCGAATTTGCGCTTTATTCTCTTGTGTTTTTGTAGTGGAAACTTTTAAGCTGCGTCATATTACTTTTTATATATCACAAGTCGTTAAAACGCAATTTCGGGAAATTGTGTTTACTACGTTCGTTTGCAGCCATGTTTGTTTTGATTTTTTAGGACCTCTTAATAGAAACATACATACATGCCACTATTGGTCACAGGATATTTCCAAGAAGTGATAGGTGCGCCAAATATTGATTAGTCGACATGTCTTACAATATATTTGAGAAATACCGACCCATTTTAGTTCGTATTTGCTAACAGAAGACGGAATAAAACTAGAGGATCCCTTAAAAAGATTACCCCGAAGCGGAAAATTAAGTTGCTAATACTTTGTCAACTTCAACAAATAAATTAACAGAGATGACACAGATAGTGCAGTGTGGATAGTTTGCTTCAAACTAAGATGTATTTCTACGAAACAGAGTATTTTATGTAACGGAAAACTGAATTATGTGGCAGTGTCTGGTCTGTAACGTTCGCTGATATAGTTCTGAGCAGTTTCAAGAGTAACGCTCGAGGTTGTCTTTGATTTATATGTTGTCGATACGTTTGTTGCTTTCTCGTGTCGTCGGGTGCAGTTGCTTTTATTGCTCTATTGTTTGCCTCTTGGGCGTAGATTACGAGTACTTCGAGTAATTTACTTGTAACCACTGTGTATTGTAACTATCGGTTTCTAACGTTAGTGTTGTAATGAATTGCAATACATTCGCGTGTGGTATGACCCACAGCAATAATTTAAGATGAGCGATTGTTGTGAAGAAATTTTATGTACTGTTTGTGCTTTAGAAAACGTGACTGTTTAAACTTAACACTCAGCGGTTACCGACAATTCTCACGATGCACCTTGATATGCTGTAATCGTTAAAAGTGAATACTGTTGTTTTTATCTTACGACCCAAAAAGGACGTAAATTAGCGTCGCTTTGTTGGCTACTAATAAAATTGAACATCTTAACTGTTGTTATCTCATATTTTTGTTTCGAATCTTAACTACCTGGCTTCCGTCAGGGCGTATTTCTTAAGGTCCTGCGGCTTGAGTGACGTGGACGACTATTTAATTTATATCCATTACTTTGAGGCGTTTCATTTTAATGTGCTCGTTTATTTGGGTGACAGCCGGTGACGCTCCGGGCGCCATATTGATTGTTATCTGCTTACCAACGCTTCCAAACTGTGTCTATAGGTCAGTTATACGGTTTAGATCTTTTGATTAAATAGGATTGGTGCAGTTTTTTTAATTGTTAGTGATTTAATATATAATGCTTACATTTAAATCATCATACATTAAGCCTATTTCTTTGAAGTTTAAGGCAAAGCTGTACTGGGATACACCCACACTGTTTGCCGGCAGGTATTAGGTCCTACTGAATAGGGAGCAAGTATAATAATATTCCCATTAACGGAACACACATCCTAGCTCATGTATAATTTTTAACACTCGAACCCAGTACCAGAAGGCTGTATTAGGTATTATCGATGGATAAAGATCAGATTGACATAGCTATAAAATTAGTTATTTGTAATATTATTATTACCCGTACAGACGTAACTCTTGACTAAAAAAATATAATTTAAAAAACAATTAACTTCCATTCTGCACTCATCTGACCCGACGCACAACAAGTGGTTCATAAACAAGTTAGTTCAATGGCTTCCATAATTAAAGTATCAAGAACAATATATAGGAGCATTACTCTCGCGATCCCATTATCGGATCGATAATTCAATCTGGAGCGATATTGTCTGCGTGCCTCGGGGCCGCCGATGCCGACGTCGCTTCTGTGGTCCTGCGTACCTCGAAGACCGGTAATTGAGTTTGAGGTTTTTAGATAAGTAAGTAAATACTCTGTGAGGACATATTTTATACGAAAAATTTTGTAATCAACAAATGTTATCAAAGTAATTGAATATTTTTATTATAATTATTAAGCTTACCTGCTTGGTCTAGTCGTAAGTGCGACTGTTCAGTAAGGGGTCTTGGTTTCGATTCCCAGGTCAAGCAGTGTTATTGGTTTTTTTAATGAGATTTTCAGAAGCAGTTCGGAGTTTGGATTCGTGCCCGGTTGATGGCTCGCCGTTACATGGAACATAAAACGTACCGGCGAAATATAGATGAATTTGTGACTGTAATAGGGTAGATGGTCATTTTATTTGAGTTAAGTTTATTAGGGTTTTTTTTTTATTTCGGGAGTAAATAAATTTAATTTGTTAGCGGTTTGATATTGCAGGAAGGACACCTTTGAAATGCATTTACTCTTGCATATAAATTAGTGTACAATATTACCACATAAGTACTTATAAATTCTACCGGGTTAAAATATTTTCAAATGACATGAGTCCCACTTAATGCCAGCTCGGAGTACGACCGATCGAAAAAAAAAGGAATGTCGAAACAAACAACATAAGAACCTACACTTAAAATCTTAATCTATGACAAATAAAGCGATTAATAAAGTCGATCGATAAACGAAGGCACAATAACATTAGGTTTCGATTTGATCACAATTAAAGGGTTTCGCCGCAACGGATCGATGTTTATAATACCTGTATTTGCGACACTGGGTCATGTTTTAATTATAACGTTTGGTTTAAGGAACGTTACAAAGGAACATGGTGGTAAAGAATTAGATGGTTATCATTACACATGTCTCAATAATTCCTGTTATAAATATAAATTCGGTAAACATAATGGTTGACTATACAAGGATTTAATTATAGTTATGGTTGCTTAAAATCTATAGTCTCTTTCAAATCATTTAATTGGTTCGCGCATCTGTATTAATTTCTTCGCAAAATAATTTGCTATTATTCAAAATACAAACGTACCTATCATTCTTGGATCAATATTGACCATACTTCAGTTCTAGCTTAACATCGTAAAATATTCCTAATTACTACACAAGAAAAATATTAAAGGATGTGCACCGGACAGTTACCGGTTTTTGTAATCCTCTGGTAATTGAGGAAGTTTAGACTCGGCAGTTTTGGTAAATGTATGCCTTCAGACAGGAGTGAACATATGTAAGTTACAGATTACTATACTATACCACAGATAACTCATTGTCTAATACAGCTTGACCTATAAAACTCGGGTCCTCACACATTAATTGACAATAAGTGCTAATTACACTAAATACTTAATAGGGACGCTCAATAAATTCCTCGCGTACATGCTAATACAATATACCTACGTCTTACATCATCATCGTTATATCAGCCAAAGGGAGTCCACTGCTGAACAAAGGCCTCGTCTATACATCATTATAATGAATAGGTACCTAGGTATAACTATACTTATTAATACTATGATATGATTAAAAAAGAAAGTAGTCAGTCTGTTCACTTGCAATATTTTTACTGTGATAAATTAAAATAAATTGGGAATAATTTTATATCGAACGTCTATACGGACATAATTTCCCGAAAGTCGAATAATTCACTACCCCCGTAGTTAATTGTACCGTTTGTTGTCTCGAAAACAAGGTTGATCTCCTTTTAAGTACATAAATACGCGAGTATAAATGTCATCTATCATAATATTTGGCTGATCTAGTCATTAAGTTCAGTGTCCAGTTTAATAAAACTAGAGTTACCAATGTTCAGTTTATATTTAATGTAAGTATAGCCACGAGCAGAAGCTAGTTATTAATGATGTTTTGTTGAAGTGTCGTATTTATTGATTGCACATCCACGACCTCGCTTCATTCAAGGGCTGAGGACACATTCTTGGAAACTATAAAAGGTTGGAAACTTGAAGACGCCATTTGTTTTGTATGTACATGTCGAAATTTTCCTTATACCAATCTGTTACATGGTATTAAGGTGTGTATGTACATACTTAGCTTTACGTCATTCCCCCCAAAAATTAATATGGCAATACCTACTATTAGTGGTCGTAAGTACGACTGCTGAGTAAGGATTTTATTTACCAAGTAGAGCCAGTGTACGACCAAACGCCGACGAGACCTTACTCCGACGGGACTTTTCGCCGACAGGACACTACGCCGACAAGGCATTATATAATATACAACCATAAGCAAATATGATAGGTACGACGACGAGCGGAGCGAGGAGTGTTAGGTTGTATTTTGACTCTTGCGCCAGATCCGATTTTTTTAGTGTCCTGTCGGCGTAACGTCCCGTCGAAGTAAAGTCTTGCCAGTGTTCAGTCTGTCGGCGTAGTGTCCGTCGGCGTTTAGTCGTACACTCAGGCACAGTACTGTTATGCGAAATGTGGGTTTGTATTAGTACACTTCTACTTAACCCTTCGGTGACGACTGGCGGCATGATAGTATGTTATGTAGGTATGGTATACATAGAGGTATGTGTACTATCTGTATTATATTGAATCATAAAGCACCCTATCCCTGATAGGTTTATTATATTCTATGGGTTAGATATACGTTACGTTAAGTGTCCCAGGTAATTCTATACTTTCCGAATTGTACTATGGATGCTGTAAAGGATCCGAAACGTCGCGATTAAATAATATCAATACACCGCGATCAAATCCGTAAAACTAATTTTACAATATTGACAATGCTGGGATAGTTTTCAGGCACCCGTTTGTCCTAAGAGATTATCATCGATATTTGCGTGACTTGACAAACTTTGAAATTCATCGCTCCACCGATGGCTATTCAAGCAATCACCTCATTTTATTCCCATAAAGTGACAATAGCTATTTAGCTGTGGCTTTAAAAAGTATCCACCAACGAGCATAATAATGACTAATATAAATACAAAAGTAGGTATTAGGTACAGGCATTAAAATGTTTCATCAAAGTGCATCAAGAAATAATGGGGTGATGTCATAAGGGTTCCACTTTACCGTTTAAGGCGTTGAATCCTTACTAGCGACATCCATTTCCGGTGACTAATCATAAGTATGTTTGACTCATGTTCATAGAACGGTTTAAAGTTGACATGTGAGCTTTATATTAAATAAAAAAAATGACAATTTAGCACAGGCTTTTCTGACAACCTAGAAAACACCCTCCCTTTTTATAAAGCATTGGGACCAAGTTTGCTATATCAAGTAAACTTAATTATCTGTCAAAAATTTGGTTTGGCACTTGTTTGGGGCCAAATGTGCAAACAACTGTCAAACTATTCATTATTCAATTTAGCAGATGTCGGGCCGCGATCCAATGCAAAAAGAGAAAAGTTGCTACTATAATATAATATAACTGCGTGATAAAATATGTATTTTAATTGAATTGAGTGTAATGCTCCCAGGGGACTTGATAAATAATTTTCAACTGATTGTAGACCTAGGTTTCTCACAGAATATTACTTTACACGGGGTAAATTCTTACGAGTGTGCAAAAAAGCAGGTGCTTTTTTGATCTACAGAAAGCTATTCACTATAAAATGTATTATAAAGCTCTAAATAAGATCTGTACAAGCTACAAGTGACAAGAATATTATTTAAATTGACACATGCATTTAGAATATCGGTAGTGACACAGGAAGCGATTTATTAAACTTCGCCTTGTTATAAAATCACTTTTTGTTTTATTAAAATCGAATGTGTTTGTCTATGGCAGGTGACATTTGTTGTCTATAGATCTTGTCTTGTATCAAAACTTGGGATAAAAATGTTCAGTGTTTCTTTTGACTTATTTGTGAAGTAGTTCCAAGTATGGTGTACGTGGTTTTCTGGGTTCAAATCCCACATCAAGCAGTGTTTTACTGGGTTAATTGCAATAGGCTTACTTTCAATTGTAGATGGCCTAAAAAGCAGACTGGTGCACTGAGGGTATGTCTACACTATTTTTATTTTATTAAACCCTGATTTAACAAAAAACACTAAAACATTAAACAGTTATGTAACGTAATTTATAAAAACATGTGTAGGTATTAGGTAATTAAAGAACTTGGATACAAATTGAACAGATATTAACTAATATTACCTTTGCATCGAGTAGATGCTCATAAATGCCGTTATAGGTATCTAAAACAGGGCTCGTCCGGGATTTGAACCCGGGACCTCTCACACCCAAAGCGAGAATCATACCACTAGACCAACGAGCCGCTTGTTTAGGGGTTGAAAATTAACCTTCACGTATAGTTTTGCGCAAGTTCTTTATATTGGTTTCTTTAAATGTATGAATGTGGACGAGGCAAAAGTGGTATGCAGGAACCGTAGCTCGTGGCATTATGTAGTTTCTACCTACCCCCATGGGAAAAAGGCGTGAGTGTATGTATGTATGTATTGGTTACATATATTATTTAAGTGAACATTAAAATATAAGTACCCTTTACGGATTTTGCATATCATTATTGGCTTT
Organism: Craniophora ligustri; assembly: GCA_905163465.1. Lineage (NCBI taxonomy): Eukaryota > Metazoa > Arthropoda > Insecta > Lepidoptera > Noctuidae > Craniophora > Craniophora ligustri. The sequence goes on from LR990963.1 coordinate 5,226,476, forward strand.
GTTTTAATCCCGAGGTTCCGGATCCTTTACAGAATCCATGACCGTATATTATATTGGATTTTTCATGATTATTCAGTAAATAATTGAATATAAAGATAGACATATAGTATAGTTATTTGCGCGATTGCTAAAAAATCTCAAATAAACAAAAATAACAAAGGACGCAGTCCTAATAGAGAACAGTTTGTACCAAATACGTAAAAGTACCTAACCTTACATGTTAAACTTTTAAACAAAATGAAAATGAATAATGAAAAATTTTAAAGAAGCGTTTCTTTTATATAATTCATATTTACAAAGACATACTAAATAGGTATTCTGCTCTCTTTTTCACCATCACACATTTCTATTTTCACTTACACATGGAGCGGATAAACTAAGAGATTAAGCCTATTCATAGTATCATAAATACTAATTCTCCACTCCAAAAATCCTTTCAATGTACATTACAGCCATCCCTCCTCTACAAACAAGTCACAAGCAGGTGTAACTAAATCCTCTTTTAATCTTATTAATAGACATGTAAATACCGGATACATTTCAACAGGTCAAATAAAACATTTTTCTTTCGTTTGTTGAACGACCCGATAAGTATAACGAATAGGTAATTAGTTAGTAATATATTGAGCTTCGATGTCGAGTCTCCTTCATCAACAAGACATTACTCTTACTTTACGGATTAAACATTATTTATTATGGACTGTAATGTTATGAAGATAGAATTCGGATCTGCGTATAATTAATTTCTTATTTTGTTGCTAAGTTGTGAAATGTCGGCGATTGTCACCTGTTTGTGTTATTTAATAATAGTGTCGAATACTTCTGAAGATACGAAACAGTTTGAAATTTATTGGCATATTAACGCCAGCATTTTTATATGCTTTGCATAAAATATGTTATGTATTTTCATATGCTATGCAAAGTAGTATGGTTGGGTTCGTAATAAATTGAATAGTATTTACAATTTTACACTTAAGCAAACATTTTGATACATGAATCACCGTACCTACTGATTGGAAATTATAATAAGTAAATTTCGTGTCATATTCGTTTTAGACACAATTTAAATAAGCCGGATCTTAAAGTCAATAGCAGCAAATCTATAGACTGGTTGACTTTACTTAAGTTCTATACAGTCACGTGTCTAAGACGAGGTACATGAAATCATCTTCGATTTCCATCTAACAGATAATAAAATAAGGCTGATATCTGTCAATTTACTTGTACCTTTTTCTAACTGGTTCGCCATATTTAGCAGTTTTATAATCTAAATAAAATAATGTCTTCAAGCTGACATACAAAACAGGGCTCGTCCGGGATTTGAACCCGGGACCTCTCACACCCAAAGCGAGAATCATACCACTAGACCAACGAGCCGCTTGTTTGATGCATGAAACTATGCCTTTAGGCGCTGTTTCTTAAGGGTGGAGTGGAGCCAGAGGTGCCATTATGGTTTTATTAGGTACTAGCGACCTGATGAATATTATATTAACATAATTTTTTCTAGTAAGAAATAGGTATAGCCTATGTTACTCAGGAATAATGTAGCATTCTAATGGTGAAAGAATTTTTGAAATCAGTTCATTAATTTAATTGTGATATAGATAATACATAAGTCAATAAATACAACTTCATATATTCAGAGTTAAGATATATATGATTTAACACTCGGCACTCCTTTAACTAAATAATTAAAGAAATATAATTACCTTGGTACTTAAATATCGTAAAACTGAATGCGATGCAAATAAAAGTTATTGAAATAAGGCAGTAGTTACTTGTTTTGATTTTTATTCATCGTGACATAAGCTATTACGCAAATAAAAACATATTAGAAGAAGATTACTGAATACAGCAACCTACAATTAAAAACTTCAATATATATTGAAGTAACTGTAAGCGTTACGATAAAACGTAATTCTCTTTTAAGGAATTAAGTTTTATTGAAGTATCTCATGGCCCGATCCGCTGTCTGAAAATAGGCATACTGTCATTTAACACTTCCGCGGTAACCTTATTACCTGCCTGCTAAAGTTTATTTTTCCGTAATTTTAATTTTCACTATAGCTGTGTAGATTATCGCATATTAAACTTGCGGTGTTTTCAAATCAAAGCGGTTTATCTTTCAGTCGACGGTCACGAAAACGGCGAGTAACTAAATTTGTCGCTAAGGAGTAATGTCAAGCACTGTAAAGAGTTTCAATTACTAATATCTTATATTACGTGCAGCCTCGTTATTTCAGACTAGTATTACCGGCTCGATTTTACATGGGTAGCATTAAGTATGACGGCAGGGTATAGCCTACCCTTACTAAGTTTACTTTTTTCAGTGTATACATAGATTCATCTCCTTTTATTGTTCTATTGGGTCATTACGCACACATTCTATGCGGAATGACCCAAAAAAAAACCATCAAAAATTGAAATGCATAAAATATTAAACAAACAGACAGGTATTTGAAAATTATGCTTTGTGGCACTTATCAGTAAAAGGTTCGCTTGGTTTTTATCTATTTCTGTCTTCTCGTAACATAATTTCTTCTTCCCTTCACCATTTTTCAGGAAAATTGTTAGATCAATTCTAGTAATTTCCCTGAAAACTGGTTGAATTACATGGTTATTAGACTGTCAACTAACTGAAAAAAAACTGACTATACTGTATCGTCAGTTTTTTTACAAAAAACAAAAGTTAACCTGGCCTCAAAAACATTGAATGTACAAAACTCTTACCTCGTAGCCTCACACACGTGCTATGCGCCGGAGTCGACCGCAGCTTTACGATCCGCAGTGCGAATTGGACGGCAGAACATCACAAGCGGATCGTTCAACATAAACACCCACCGTGGGACTTTACTGGGAGCGAGGGCTCCGTAGCTTACGGTCGGCACCTACGTATTACTGCTGGGGTACTGGCACCTTTATATAGAGGTTTATAAACACCTTTTATTGTTCAAGCTAATAGTTCTATTATGTACAAGATGCATGTGTGTGCGGTAAAGGAGGCCACGAGTGACTGTTATATGACTATGGTGTTAGGTGAAAGAAGGGACGTATTCTAAAGCTGATAATATCATTTGTGATATTATCAGCTTTTGATCTAGGAGTATGAAAAATACGCGTAATAATATTTCTACTATATAATGTCAAGACAACCAACATCTCAGTCTGTCTGTGGTCATAAATACTATGAAGAATCCGAAATGAATTATAATAATATCGATATGACGCGAGAAAATCCGAAAAAGTTTTATTTAAATAAACCAAAGTTATTAAGAAAACTGTGGAAATAATGTCATACGAACGATCCCGAGAGGATTTGCGAACGAAACTCAGGAATGAAATGATATTTATAATGATACTTGTTTCATCATTATAATTACCTGCCTCGTTGGTCCAAAGGTCGTAAAGTGCGACTGCTGAGCAAGAGGTGTTGGGTTCGATTCCCAAGTCGAGCAAGTTTGGTTTCGCACCCGGTTGATGGCAATAGCCCCCTATTACATGGCACCTAATATCGGCGAAATGTACGCGAATGTACTTTAATACACCTCTGCCTAACCCTTCGGGGACGACAGGCGTGACGGTATGTATGTATGCATTATAAATATATAGAGATCCACTATATTGATAGGCGTCGCCCATTTTACACTAAAATTGAGTGATCGGATATTTTTACTTAACTGTAATTATTATGACTATACTTAAACAAGGGTTTTAAATAGAATTAATAAATATAATATATCGGAATCAAATACCTAAACTTTGTTTTATTTAAATTACTAAGTAGAATTAATTATTCGATAAGGTTACGAAAACCATGTTCAATGGACATAGTTATTTCTTATTCGAAATAACTTTACTATTAATATTATGCAATTGCAGCCTGAACACACATTGTATTCTTGGAACCGTTCCATTTTATCGCCAATACTACTTGGTATGTGCCAATAATATTAAAAAGTTGTATATTAGAAACATTTACCGATTCATGTAAGGCTGTTTGTATTAAATCGAGCGTCACAATAGCGTGGCAAAATGTTACTAGTTGGTACTTTTTAAAGTTATTGCATCACATTTGGATAGAAGCCATAGTAACTCAGTTTGTGATATGGCACTTAAGAATTCTTCAGTCCGATTCAGAACTTTATTCTGTCAGTTTTAGGGCTGAAAATAGTGGAGCACCAATCTTGGGATATGTGACTTAGTTATTTAAAATGAGCTCTATCAAGCCTATGAAGTCTGCGACATTGTCGAAGACTATTTTATAATATGGCCAGTGACACAATGTCTCGTTAAGCTAAAGGGTAATTCATTATCGTTCTATTTATTTACTTTTTCATATTTATGGTAGGATATTTTTCAATAATTTTGCCGACAAAGTAATTAAGCAGGCCAATAACCCTGCTGCGTGATGGAGAAATAGGGCTTTGTAAGTAGAATATGTACGTGATATTTTTTGTGAAATTATAAAATAAAATATGCATTACTTTTAAAAATTAACGTAAAGTAAATTTCCAAGAAGGTATGTATATTTAAAACTAATCCTAGGGCGTCCTTTATTATGTGCTTTAGTCTCTAAGTGCATAACAATATTTAAATAAAATGATATCCATAATTGAAATCAATATACACAATAGTTTAAATAGGTAGTCAAGAAGCGTAAAGCAAAAATCCCTTTTTATTGCAAATTGAATTTTAAACCGTCCGTTATAATCCGAGATTAGATTGCTAACCAAATACTGTGCCGTCAACTCATTTCGTCAGCTCGCGACTATCTAGCGGAAAGATGGCAATTTTGGCACGGGATTGAACTGCAGGCACATTGCACATGCATACAGACCGCCGACGGAACCCCAAATTGCTCACCCTAGAGACACCCTACTCGCCGTAACTCATATGCTGTTCCCGACATTTCGTGAAACGTATATGTCGCAGTGACTTATTAAAATTTTGGTAAAGTTAAAAAAGTCGGGGCGGTACGAGAAATATTGTTATTGTCAACATACCAATTTATTACTTAAGACCGTTCAAGCATAGGATTGAAAGATCAGGTTTGCTTATCGAAGTTGTAAAATAACAGCCACAAATTTGATCAGACAAGTAATGATCGCCGTTTACTTACAACTGGCTACGAGTATGTAATCATTTTGCTAGTCTTTCGTGTGTAAACAGCAATCCTTAAATACTCTTCGTTTATTGCTATACCTGTTCGTCTTAACCGGTATCGTTGCATATTCATGTTAAACTAGCTAGTATAGAAGTAGCTTTTTGACAAGATGTAAATCAGGTAAACATATGTACTTGTTAAAAAAACTTACCTCATTGACTGTTTAGTTATTGGTTATTTATCTTTGTTTTGCGGAATTAATACACTGTCAAGAAATACTTTTTGAGATGCATCCTAAGTGATGATATGATATAAATGATTGTCTTGAGTACCTTAGGCAGCCAGTATCACTGTTAAACGGCTCTTTTTTGTGTCATGTGTCAGTCATACCGACTTCAATAAAGAACTAGCACATTTTTGTGAACTATAACGCTAAGTTTCTATTTGAATTTGATTATAAAATCAATGAAATAAGTGGAGAAGATTTAATCTTAGCGTTTCAGATCTTTTAAAGCATGCTCGTGGCCATTCAGCGGGCTCTAGACTTTGTCCATGGATAATACCAATATACGGCGATAAAATACGCATAAACTGTCAATATTCATATTACAGCTATTTTGAATGGTGCAACCCAGCCTAATATTACCTACATTTATTTCATGAAGACTATTTAAATAAAGCGTCATCCTTCATCCATTCTTCATTCATCCTTATTCTACTTATACCTCTCGGCCCTTAATACCTATTAAATACTATATTTTTTCGTATTTGTCATTAATATTTGCTATGTTTCGGTCTACTTCTGTATTTTAGTTTTGGTTTGCTACATTTGCTCTTAGAAGGCAACAAAATACTATGATTGGAATTATTGGCAATAGTATGAAAGTCTAAAAGTGCCTGCTACATCTATGTATATTTTACATATAATTGTCGTAGCGTACGGTATTGTTGAATTTTATTGCCCATATCAATGTCGTGTGTACTGTCAAAATTACTACGCAGTTATTGTCAGATGCGTCTGCGATGAGTAGTAAGATGTTTTGCCCAAAGTTACAACACAGTATTGGACATTACTACCATCTACTGTAGCTATTATAATTATCTACAGCTAATATAATGCATAAACTTACTTTTCTGTTTTATTAAATGATAATAATACACATGTAATAAATAATACACACCTAATTTACCCTAAAAATAAAATTTAATGTTAGGAAATTTTTAGGTGTAAGTATTTTCAGAACCTAATCATTATTTGTTAACCCAGAGTTTATTTCTGAGTTTATATTAGACATTCAAAGGCTGTAACACTACTAGTTACGGATTGTATATAACATATATGGTGCCCAGCATCAGTTGGCAGGATCCGTTTCCGTGACGTTTTGGAAAGAGAATCGGAAACATAAGGATCCAAATCAGGTTTTTACAGCGTCGGCAACGCGCGAGTGTCATCTCTGGTGTGAGAAACGTCTAATCGCATATCATCAGGCGACCCGTAACCTTTTTTGCCAGTTGCCACCTTCGTGGTATAAAAATATCAGTATAAGCCGTATAAAGTGGATTTATTTGAATATTATAATATTTTTAATCTAATATTAATATAAACGGTCAACACCGTAGCGGTTGCGACCAAAGAGGCCGGCTAATGCTTCGAAACATGCTCTGAAATATAATTAGTACCGCAACCATATAACAGAACACATGTGTTGGACGAAGGAATAGTCTTAGTACAGCTTTGTAGGTCAATGAGTAGATAATTTAAGCGATTTCTCTAAGAGTCATTCAAGTTCTCTAACTATACACGTATTGACGGCGATGAGTGTGAAAAACATTGCTTTCACATTATGACGATTATTTACGGCCATGCAATAAAACTGAACGTATGCAAATGACACAGGGAGTGATTCTCTAAAGATCCATCTCGCATAACCCTCTCCGGGAATGACTACAAAACTTACCTATTAATGTCTAAAATGCTGCTCTGTAGGAATTGGCAGTGTGTACCTAATTGTAATGGAAGCAGTATTGAGAAGAAGTACTACATAACATACCTACAATATAATACATTACCTACATACATTTATATCCCGTAAATGTATGAAAATCTTAGATTCTAATTTATCCGGCAGTTTGTAATCGTCATACAATATTCGCAAATCATTCAATTCAAATATGTATTAAACAATATTGTTTAATACATATTGTTATTACCTTAAACATATAGTTTAATTGTTATTAAACAATATGTATAAGGTTATTTAATATAGGAGAAGAGATAGAAATATACTATACTGACATTTAAACGTTTCAGAAATAAATTGAAAAATAATAAGTTTTTATTACAGTGATACTATATTATTTACTTAAAAAATAGAGTTCGTCAGGGTCTATATTAACAAATAACACAAAATACAAGAAAATAAACGGTCTTCTTTTGTGAATAAACCAAACAAAGTATTAAATTCTAATTAGCTAGAACAGACTCAAAAATTAAAATTCAAAAAATTTGCGTGTATTACTAGGGTAAGTCAACCGTGTAAAAAACACAACTATTACTATTATGATGTTACATATTTTGTTTAATTGTGAAAAATGTTTTAAAATATTAATATATGCTGCTTTCATAACAGATCATTGGACTTCTAACGAAATCCTTACAATGACGTTCGATTCTCAACGTCAATATGCGTCAATTCGTTTCGAAGCGTGATTTTACGGCTGCGAGTGGTTCCTTCGTGATGCCGCATACAGAACACGATTAGCAACATGTTCAGTAAAGTCATACAGCTTCAGGAATGTGGGGTCACATTGTTTTCTATATTTAAAAGCATTTTCTTGGCTATAAAACTGCGCGAGCGCAACCTTGTTGGTATTGGAGTCTTAAAAGTAATTACGTGTTTGCTGGACGGCTGAATATATTACTGTAGCACAATAACGCCTATAACGCCTATTATGTTTTTATGTACTCCGTTGATAAAGTATCGCATGTTTTTAAACTAATATTATGTGCCATATATTATATTATTTAAAAATAAACGCGGTATTAAAGGATGGCTTCGGTAGGGGCAAATATTTGTGTGATGAGTGTGGAACATTTGACCTGAGTCAAGGATCTCTATATATAACATGTAGGTATGTATGTACAAAAAAAATATCTATGTAATCTATCTCATCTAGTATCCGTAACATAAGCCTCATTGCTAAGCTCGGAACTAGTTAGCTATCATTATATTCATTTATTTACTTATAGAGCTTTTTATCAATGTAAAAATAATGCATTTAACTTTCTGCAGAGTATTTCAATTTAGATTATGATTTTATATTAATTAAACCCTGAACTTGGATGTTGAGTCCTGGAGCAATCGGTAATTAATGTGGATTCATTGATTGCAAGCGTGGCTGGTATGATTAAAAAAAAACTTTTTTATAAAAACAGTTTTTTATTCAACCAATGAATAGTAGCTAGGAGTTTTGAAATAAACTTTCCCGTATTACATTCATCCTAAAACATAAACTTTTGAAAACACACAACATACAAATCTTAGTAGATGTATATCAGTCTAGATCTGTAGGGATGTAAAAAATGTTATTAAAAAAAAAAACTTAATAAATCGTTTGGTCACGTGGCTTGTGTGTTTCGCACGTTTTGCATGACGTATAAATAAGTTAAAAATAAATCGATTGATTAAATCTCCATATAATTTAAATAACATACAAGGATGTTCTAAATATATTACATTTACCTATAAAAACTAATAAAATATAGTGTTTATGATACTGAAATGTCAAAGGTAGAGGTGTAACTTCATAATCAGGTCATAACTGTCGGTTTAAATCAATCACCGGTCTTTAGACGTGATATGTTCTGACTTTGACGTATGTCTTTTTTGACCTGTCACACTAGTCCATAACTTTAACTAAGCGGAGACGATTTTATGGATTTATTATATCTGATTAATTTATTGATCTCTTCAAATGGCGTTTCGATTTTGAAGCAACTTGCGTAAGAATAATTATGAAATTAAATCTAGGTTTTTATACTAAGTGTCTTTGTTAATTTAAAGAAGCTGCTTGCTATTAGTATATTTTTAGTAATAAATGATAGAAACATAAAATAAATAATAAACTTTATTTCTACTTCAGTACTCTGTGCTCATTCTATACTCTATATTATATTATCTGTATCTCAGGATACAGTGGCGTTCCCTCTTCTTTCTTTTTCTAAATTAATATTCTTTCTAATTTAAGTTCAGTGTATATTATATTATTCTTAGTAATTATTATTATTGAGAATATTGAAATTTAATAAGTATGAAATAACCGTTTACATATTTCATAGCGGTATATGGATATTATTTTATAAAATATAGGTAAGTGTAACAAATCACTAATGAATAGATTCACGGTTGAAAACATGGGATCCAACTTTTAGACTGCGGTGCTTAAATTAGTGGATTAGTATTAGATATAGAGCTTGACCTCTTTATTATCATGAGGAACTTCTTCTTGGTCGCTAGTATTTGTTTTTCTATTCATTCAGTTTTTTCAAATTTTATGAAAACATCTACTAGATATGCAAAGCCATACCAAGCTCATCCCCTTATAAACTAGTAAATAATAAAACAGCAAAGAAATATCTTCTCAAAAGAGGTCGGCTGCAGTTAAAAATATTCATGAATGGAATAGAAATCTATTTAGCATAGGCAACACTTAAATACAAATACAATAATGAAACTTAACCCGAGACGTATGTAAAGAGTTGGCGGTGTGGCCAGAGGTAAAAAAAAGCCTACCTGCACTCAGAGTACCTTCCGAGAACGTAAAATTGTTAAGTCAAACAAACGCACAGTTTGTTCTACGGCACCGGCCAGCGCTCAATATTGTATTATTTCTATTTATCACTTTAAATTGCCCCTACTTAGTGGACGCGTGGTACATAAATTTGTATCATGCGCCTTTAAAGGAGAAAGTATGTTCATTCATATTAATATGTTAAACATGCTTGATTCTGTTAGATTTCATATTAACGTAAAATCACGTTCTTTCATGAATAATTATTTGGTTAAAATGTGAAGATTGGATCTATTTAATAAAATGCGATCGGTAGAAAAAACCAAATAAGGAAAAAAAAAACAGATTTTGAGAATGTAAGAATTCGATCGTCAGTTGTAACCTGCGTGATTAGATCTAGTGAACATTATCCGTGTGGTCAATAATATAGTTTTCTTATATTTTTATTGAATTCACGGGCTGTGTAGTGTACGCCTATCTATATACCTAAGGTTTTGTTTCAATCTAGATATTATGTTAACTCAAAAGGTTGCAAAACGTCGCATTTACTAGCTTTACTACATATTATAACAATTATGAATTGGGTAGGTAGCGTTCTGAAGTTACATACGTTACATCATCAAAGTAGTTCTTTCTACTAAGTCAGATACCTACCGACTGAACCTGCTCTGAAATAACAGTATTTCACTGCCGACTAACTTCCACGAACCTAACATAGTTTATAAAAGAAAATTGGTCTTCTGTGCAAGGATTCACATTAAAACACTTTTGTATCAACCACAGATAACCCCCTACTGTGGTATCAACATAACCCCTAATTCACACAAACATTTAAATGGAACAAATATCACATATATATATATATATGTATATTTTAAAATAAACTCTTTTGACGAATCTTTTCGTGGTATTATTATTTAATCCCAACGTTTCTGATCTTTTCCAGCATCCGTCGGGACCACCACGGTCCCGAGCAGAAAGTCTGTTTGTCAATTGTATAAATGTACCGCGATAAAATCTGTGAAAAGTTATATCAATTCATTTCAGTCTAGTATTCGTAGAAGAAATCATTGTTTTGTTGTTGATGTTCATATTGTAGACTAAAATGCCATAAAGGTATCGGTATAGGTTAGTAGGATTTGTTATGATCTGATGTGACACTGATCAGTAGGCACATTGACAGAAAACAAATATGTCAACATGTTTTTATACTAATGTTGCGTCAGTATGATCTCACGCATTAGATATTCCGAAATGTGTAGTATGAATTGACCACCCTTTGAAATTTAATTCGCAAACAAAACCTCAATGGAATTTTTTTGCCATCCGGTCCCCGATAGTTCCCATTCATGGGGACTTTAAAGCTTCACGGGGATACTCGTGCGGACGTGTGATGACGTCATTGACGCTAATCCCCTGCAAGTGGACACGTTTGCGACTAACAAAGCGTCCTAAGGATTTGCACGTGATGTGCGAAAAGGCATAACGGTAGATGTGGCAGTCGCCAATTGTGAGGAGGTGGTCAATGTTTGTAGGATTTTTAGTTGGGTCATGATAATGGTCGTGGGATTTTTTTCTATTTTCGACTTGTACTAAAATATTCTAACGAATGAATGAACTAGTTAGATAAATTAAAACTAACTAAATCAAGATATCTGACGAAAACTTCATTGTGAAATACAAAACATATTGTATAAAAATACAGTCCAGACGCAATGACTGATGTTCTTTGAATGGAGATATTAACGTAATTATTCTTACACTTGCGCGAATATAAGAAATCGAAAAAACATTTTTTCAGAATTTTCATCGTAGTATATTAATATTATTGCAATCAGTGATTTTCAGCATTCATGCTCACGAACAGATTAATTCTTCAGTCTGGCCTGGATGCAGTCATAATCTATAAAAAGTAAAACGACTATACATACCTCTGTCTGCAGTTTAACTCTTTAGTGAAGCCATATTGACTTTAATGTACATATTATATATATATTTAGTAAAACCTTATCACTGGTCTAATCCCATTCCAAGCATTTAATTTTGAATAGGAAAATCGTTAAAATTTTATCGGCTCATCAATATTTTATCTGTACTCTTGCGACGCGTTCGCCCGTGACTAACAAATCAGTTTTAGCGTTTAGCTCATGTTAACAAAAAAATACGCGGTCCCTTTGATCTAAACAACCACCATACACCGAGTGAACCAATCACAGTTATATACGTATTATACAAAAAATGCTCATTTAATTTAACTAATCTTAAATTATTAAATCTTTGGCGGTAACTGGTAATTTGGAACGGTTCCCAAAAATATTAATTAAAATGTGTGAAATTGAAAGTGGATTTAAGTGAATTCACACAGTGAATTAAGTTTATTAATAGTTTCTATGGGATTACGCTCATTACGAATTAGTGCCGAGGTAATGTATAAGGAATTTAGGCATAGTTATAAGGTTTGGTGGTTTCGATTCCCACTGTAAGGTATGATGAATTCCTCCGTAGCAGCTCGGGGTTTGAATTCACATGCCATCGAGAATTCTCTCAAGCATGCAGGTTTCCTCACGATGTTTTCCTTCACCGTTTGAGCATGTGATAAATACGCACATAACTTCCGAAAAGTCAGTGGTGCGTGCCTTGGGTTCGAACTCGAGACTTCTGACATCTCAGTCCACTGGTCACACCGCTCGGCTACCACAGCTCTCTACTGTGGCTAGAGATAATAGACCTGCTAAGTTAAGTTTCACAATAACTTAGCAGGTCTATTATTCTTACCGTGTCATAATTTTGTCGTCTCATTATCTCGTGTAGCAGATGTTACGCAATCAGAAAATGCTAACATCTTTGATGTAATTGTATCTTAACATAAGGATATTTTGTCATTTTACCAATAATATAATTATGTATGCATATAAGGATAAATATTCTTTATAATATACTAAATTTACTTATCAACGTGTTTTAACAGCTGTTATATCTTTAAAGAAAAAAAAACCCAAAACGAATTATGTAGGTACATATTTGTTATCTTAAATGCATCTCAATAAATACTCCCCAAATAGCGAGAGATAAAACCAATTCAGGTCTTATAACCCACTTCTACGAACATGAATGAATACTAATGCTCCATTCGTCCGAAATAGTAAATAGGGTTCATCGTTACTTAACACTCATGTCATTAGTATAAATTTCTACCGAAACAGTCGGGGAGAATAGGGGATGGGGCGGTTTCATCTCCGTCAATGGAAAGTGTGTCATCGTGCGAGCCGCGGCGACGCCATTGCTCTCTCATATGCACAGAATGTATTAAGTGGAACTCTTTAGCGCTGGCTTCTTAGAATTCAGGCAAAAGAACTCCGAATATCGTCTGTGTGCGAATATTGCGTAATTTTTCGAAAACATTAGTTTTAGTAGTCTTGGTAAAAGGACTAAAAGGTGAGGGTACATAAAAGATTAGATTTTTTAAAATGTATTTTATTGAGTTGAAAATAGCGTATCTATATTAAACATATAAAAGGTTATGTAACTTACGTGATTAAACTAAGAGCAGACAGAGGAGATTCATTTTCTATTAATTTGTTAAAAAACATTATGAATGCCTTTTGCCTTCATAATTTCTCAAGATTTTTGTTTTCATATCCCAATGCTACAGAAAAGGTATAGCATAAAAAAACTAGAGCTGTGGTAGCCTAGTGGTGTGACCAGTGGACTGACATGTCAAAGGTCTCAAGTTCGAACCCGGGCACGCATTGCTGACTTTTCGGAAGTTATGTGCGTATTTATCACATGCTCAAACGGTGAAGGAAAAACATCGAGAGGAAACCTGCATGCTTGAGAGATTTGTCTCGATGGCATGTGAAGTCTGCCAACCCGCAGTAGGCTAACGTGGTGGACTATAGCCTTATCCCTCTCAAATGAGAGGAGACCCGTGCCCAGCAGTGGGACGCGAATGGGTTGATGATGATGATGATAAAAAAAACTCACCCACTATAGTCGATAAACCTAAGAAACGCAATGTTTTTCAAAAGAAAACATGATGTAGACAATTTCAGCGACTCCCACGCGGTGTTCAGCGCGTAGGCGAAGCCGGGGCAAACACATTGGTAGTATGTTAATACAGCTTAGTCATTGAAGGCGGGCGGGCCAGGCGCCGGCCGGCCTTGTGACGTCACACGGCGGTACATCACACAAACGTACACGAAAGAGGGGTAGGGGGGGGGGGGAGTGATATGATAAAATGAAATTTACTTAATGTTTACGTAGTAATTGTTATTTATTGGGTAGCTGTGGAGCTGTTTTTACATGAATCTCAATCATTTACGAGGGTATACTAAAGTACTTGTACTAAAGAATAAACACAGCTTTTTTAAAAGTAGGTAGGTTTAAAACTAGTCAAGAGTCTTGTGATTTCTTCTTCTTCTAAACTTTGTCGTCTAGAATTTACAAATACAAATGTGTAGCGAAATACCAGTCTTCGAACAATTAGCTGTAAGCCAAACAAATATCACGACCGCACAAGCCCATCACTAATATTGTCATAACATTTAAAAGGTTGCCATTACATTCACAATATCTATTTTTAATAGCTACATATACGTATTTGATACGGTATTGATTTCATCATCATCATCATCATATCAACCGTTAGACGTCCACTGCTGGACAAAGGTCTCCCCCAAGGATCGCCACGATAATCGGTATTGTTTTAACCACTGTTAAATATGAAGTAGAGGTTGTTCTGGAGTATTGTAATTCTTTAGTTATTTAGGTACTTCTATTATTATAACCTACAATAATATAATGTTTCCCAGTTGTTCCCAGTTTGCGGAAAATAACCAACAATATACTATTGGCTATTTTCCGCAACTAATATAAAATGGCATAGGTACCATTTTATATTATGTTTAATGCTTTATAAACAATCCCATCATAAACAATTGTATCTATCTACGCTATTAATACAATAATCTCTTTGATCGTTTATTGTACTATAAACATTTTACGGTCTGTTTTCGCGTATTTCTTCTAAGTAACTACATCAAATAATAAATTTAATGTTCTATACATTTCTATGTTTTAATTATTATATGTGATTTGATGTTTTATGATGTCGTGGGAAAGCCAATGAAAGATTTGTCTTGTTATGAAGATTGTAGATGATCAGGTGATGTGTAGTTAAGCCCAGTAGTCTTCGTTAGAGGAACGACATACATACATACCATCACGCCTGTCGTCCCCGAAAGGTTAAGCAGAGGTGTACACCCACGTTTCGCCGGTCTGTTTTAGGTCCCATGTAATAGGAGGCGAGCCTACTGCCGTTAATCGAACACGAATCCAAACTTCGAGGTGCTACTGAGAATTTCTTCATAGAAAAACCAAATAACACTTTGCTCGACCTGGGAAACGAACCCAAGACCTCTTGCTCGGCAGTCGTACGGTACGACCACTAGACCAACGAGGCAGTTTATTTAGAGGAACGAAGAAGGAACTTCAAGCGGTTTACTAGACCGTAGAACGGGCCTGTTGTCTTCAGGGTTTCGTAATCATGAGTTAATAGTTTCGGTGCTACGCCAAGAGTATCTAAGAGTGATAATACGAGTCAAAAATAACCCTTCGTGTTGCCAGGCTCGGCGGGTCATATAAAAAAGATGATGTTAGCTTATCTGATATTAATGAAATATAGGGTATTGTGTATGCACCCCAACTTAATATTTCAGGGATACAGGCGTGATTCTGCGCCTACTACTTATAACAAACTTGGTAGATAAAGCGTGTTTTCGAAAACTAACAAGTAATATCTACTATTCAGAAAAGAAGAAAGTTACTAGTTGAATGATTTACGACAAAATACTTTCTTATTAAAAGAAAATACAATAAATACAAGTCTAGATTCAAACGTTGGCTCCAATAGTTTTATTTATTTTATTTTTACAAATACATACAATGTTTTACGGGTATTATTAGACAATATTGTTCATCTATCTAAATTAATGCAAGGTGACTTAATGCAACCGTCTTAAATTCCGTCAACGTACAATTAAATATATCTATTTTTTGCGATACATGTTGTAGGATGTTAATTGCTCTAACCAGTGGTGCAAACTTCAATATGTTCGTTTACGGAGGCCTAATGATTCGTGTAAAATCCTTATTTCTACGTATCGCACCTGGGTAGCCTGAAAGCCGACCGAAACAGATAACTTAATACAAACCTTGGTATCGAATTAACGTTGGAGCCAATATTTGTATGTAAGGTATACGCGCCAACGTTACTACCAACATTGGTGCCAATCTGGCCAACATATGAAGTATGGAAAGTATGGAGAATAGCCAGGGTGAGTAAGATAGAATTGCCAATATCCGCCAATATTCGCCACGGTCTGCCGCATAAACGCCCATATACCGTTTGCGTCTACACGGCCCATTGTAAAAACATCTAGTTGTACCGAAACTAGTTCGTGACGACTTTGTTGTCACTCTAAACATTTAGGAGATTGTGGGAGGTAGACTAGTCTATACCTCAATATTTGGCTGTCTGCCAATATCTAAGAATGTACGGAACAATTTTCTGTGGTTAGACATTTAAGTTCCTTTTGACTATAATTGTCTTGTAAGAATGGTTGCTGGATTTCCAGATTGAACGTACCCAACAACATTGTGCTTTGAAATTATAACTAGCAGCTGCAAGTTTGTAATAGTACTTGATTAATGGCAATAGGGTCGCCTACCATTATAGTATATGGGGTTTAAGGGGTATTGGTGGCCTAGATATATGACAATGCTTTAGGACGCTCGTACCTCTGAATCTTTAATATCATCTACATAAGATCAATCGTTGTAACGGTGAAGGAGACCATCATCGCAAGAAGGTCTGCCAACCCAAGCTAGGCTACAATACGGTTAGACGCGCAGCAGTACGGTTGTCAATGGGTTGAGGATGATGATGAAAAATATACTGTTGAAGTGTGTAGCGTATACTGACGTCACGGTATGATGGTGAAAGATTGATTGGCTTGTAAGAGGCGCTCGTAGTACAAGTGCTACGAATTCTCGTAGCACGCAGTCTCGTTATAATGTTATATTTAGGGTAATGGAATCTCATTTATTGTGACTAAGTAACAGTTATTTGTATTATTCTTGTCGTTACTAAACGTTAGAATTACCTGAAGTCTCAAGGGTATTATACCTTTTGAGACTTAAGGTAATTCTAATGTTTCAACAAATTTAGTTTTCTTTTCGTTTTATATAATTATGATGGTCGAAGTGAAGATCTGAGACATCATCAGGCTGTGAAGTTTCAAATTCGATTACCATGTCGAACGACATATCATGGACATATATGGTTTATAGACTTGTTTGTTATAATAAGATACTGAATATTTTGTTTCATAAAAAGCACGAGTGGAAAGAATATAAAATAAATTTGACAAAAACAGTTTGCTTTAGAAATACAATAGAGGTTCGCTGATTCTGTAAAAACAAATATAAGCTCTTTTAAATATGTTTCTTCCACAAAAATATATTCAGATTGAAGTTGTCTGAATGTTACGTCTTAAGTGCCTAAGCACAAAATCATGTCTAGTATTTTATTTAGACAGTATTTTCAACGGTTCGTTTATAAATTGCGTAGACAGTATTCTGCAATATCATACAATATTTAAGACCTTTTAGGTATTACCGAAGCTTTATCTAAATTAATTTGTTCTACGTATCGAACTAGATAGAAGTAACTGCAAATAGCTCCGACTAAACTTGCCATTGTAGAGGTCGTAACATTATTTTTTTTGACCTTTGACATTTGCTTGTATTTTTCTACCCACACATTGAAGTGTTGGCATCACGCCAAGTATTTTGACGTCAGCATCCCTTGGACATGCTCATTCATAATTTCGTGAGCGAAATATTATGGCTTGACGCCTTGTATGATGTCATTCAGCACATGCTTATATTTATTGACGGACATATAAACTGCGTATATTTATTATTATTGTGAACTCTACAAATCACTTGCTATTTATGTAAATGTAATGGAATAAATAAGATACATATTCCTATTTTTTGTCAAAAATATAATCTACACCTGAAATATTAGTATGTAAAGAATGACACTTATTTTTTAAGTACCTACTATTTATGTATTTAATGTTGGTGAACACATGATATAAATAAATTAACATGTAATTTATATTATAATCTAGCTCCTTTTAGAATTGGCTCTGTAATCTACGATATACTTCGAAAATGCTATCTGCTTCTATTAAGTCTAACTAAAAGCAAAAATAATTTTCTTCGAACATACAAGGCTAAGATTTAATTAAAAGATTTGAAATGAAACTTTCGTTTACGTCAAGAGGCATTTTACGAAAATACATTCAAATAGGGCTATAGAATTGTATAAAAGACCCAGTTAGCAAATGAACCGTCTAGCTGTGACACGGAGTAGGCAACAAATGGAGTGTTTTACTGAACTGCTTTAGTGAATTGGTTTCTTCTAGGTAAACTCGCTCCATTGTAACTCACAATGTAGTTTAAAATCAGGAAAATTGGCGGTCAAGCGAAAACCGATTAATAATAATAATAAAAAACTATTTCGCATAGTTATTGTATATTCTAGTCATATTCCTTCAACAAACTAGCCAAGCCTACAATACAACTCACTACCACTCAAGTCACAAGTGAATCTTGCAAGTGCTTCAAGTTAGGTCACATCATTACTTACCATCAAGTGATTGTGGTCGAACTCTAATAAAAAAAAGAACCTTTTGTATTATACCATCAATATATATCGCAAATATCTCAACTTTGCTTTTTAAACGATATAAAAAAGATAAGGTATGACTATAAGAGCTCACCACTCAAGCTCCCAATCCGCGCGGGACTGCGTAGCTCCCTCGTAACAAAAACCTATATAGCTAAATAACAGTAAAAGTTAGAACAAAGAAAAAAATACGAAAAAGTAATAAAAAAGAGCAGAGAGCATACTCATTTCATAATAGATTGACAGGTGCTGCTGTATTTATACGCAAGTAAGATTTCCATTTTCTACTTTTCTGTGTATTGCAAGTTCATCGCGATCGAATTCAATTTATGCCGACCGCGAATCGGGAATTGTGTCGCATACATTTTGTTCCTAGCTCTGTTCATTTACAAAACGCTGACGTTGCTATTTTCGATTATTCAATTGTTTTGTATTCATATTTGTGTAAATTTAAATTGATTTTAACCCCCTCGTTGGTTTGGAGATCGTAAGTGCGACAGCTGAGCAAGAGGTCTTGGGTTAAATTCCCAGATTGAGCGTAGGGTTATTGGGTTTTTCTATGAAGTCCTCAGTAACAGCTCGGATTTTGGATTCGTGTCCGGTTGATAGCAATAGGCCCGTCTCCTATTACATGGGACATAAAACATACCGGCGAAATGTGGGTGTACATTAGTACATCGCTGCCTAACCCTTCAGGCACGATAGGCGTGATGGTATGTATGTTAAATTGATTTTTGTTATTGTATAGAATGTTTTACTGTTTGTCACTATGTCTTCTATAATAAATTGCGTAACAACCTACAGAGTATATTTTAAGTAAAGTGATATATTTTATTTATTTTCAAGGGAAATCTAAAACTTACTTAGTTTGCAGAATATTGTAGACCAAGAAGTATTAAAGACATAATAATATTTTCCAAAAACCTCTTTTTGTGTATCTACATAAATATTTTTTTCGTGTCGAAGTCGTGTCAAAAAAAAGGGAAAAACAATAGCGGATTCCTAGAATACCGAGAAGTTGTCTGAAAAACAGGAAACCTGAATGTGGCGACGCGTACGAGACGCTGCCGCGCTGGTAGAAATTTCCAAAATCAAATCATACGCGCCATAACGCGATTTGTTTGGGGGGCACCTGCTAAATGCTGACTCTGGATTGTGACGTCACCGGTATTTTTACGACTGCGTTTGATTATGATTAACGACATACCTTAGATTATTATGAATTTTAACTTGTAAATTACTACAAACACAACTTAAAAAAACGTTACAACCTAAAAACATAAAATGAACAACAAATCAAGCGTTAGACGTCCACTGCTGGACATTCGTCTCCCCCAAGGATCGCCACGACGATCGGTTCTGCGCCACCCGCATCCAGCGGATTCCAGCGACCTTCACCAGGTCGTCGGACATAATGCATAATTTAAGTATTTTATGTATATCAATCAGTAAGTATCTCTTGTATGGATTGAATTTCAGATACAATAACGCAGTTAAAGCTTGAGCAGTCCACTTCGGAAAATAGGCTTACACCATAATATTCGGTCCTCCGCCTTCCTCACCCAGTTCATTAGTTAAAGCTCGAAGTGTTGAAAATACAGTGTAAAATGTCGGTGTAAAATTCTCGCTGTTAACTGGAGTGTGTGTCCGAAATGAGAGATCACCTGTCGAAACGAGTAAAACTGAGTACTTAGAACAAGTCGTGATTTAGTTTTGGAAAACAACCGTGCCACTATTTACAGCAGCGTCTTACAATGTAAGTGGGTAACTTCTTATTTATTGGCACCTGACAAAACTTCCGCAGTAGCCCGCGTTGCAATAAAAGATTATTTTTAGAAAACCACCAAGCACGGGACGTTGCGGTATTATGTGTGGAGATTTCAGCATTAATATTGTGACAGAGACGACAAACGTTACACTCTCGTAAAGGTATCATGGTATGGGGATGCCTTTATACTGCCACATTGCATGAAATTGAAACTTTCTTTCACCCAAATTTTTGGTATCTTTAAGCTGTTTATTCTGATTATGAATTATTATATTTTTATAACAGAACATACCATCATGCCTATTATCCTCGAAGGGTTAGGCAGAGGTGTAGTAATGTACATCACTTTTCATTATCATATGTTTTAGGTCGCATGTAATAGGGAGAGAGAGATAGGTATCTTTAGTACTAAGTACATTTTACCTCAATATAGTCTGAATGTATTTTTCTGCTGACATAAAGCGAATATTTCCACGTGAATTATTATCATGGTGTTTTCAGATAGTCTAGTTTTATCACCAGTTTGTAATAGTAAGTTTAAGCTGCGAAGTAAGTTTAGTTTACTAACGGGATTTCGTAAACAAATTTAATTGAACGATAAACTTATTATTACTCGTTTGTGGTGGTTCCTTTATAAATGGTTCATGTTTATTATAGCTAGCGACTGGAGTGTATCAAGTGTTAAATTTTTAAACATTATAATTAATCGTTAGATTTAGGATTTCTTTGTTCCCAGGTTTTAGATTTTCTTTAAGTTCACCCTGATGGGCGCTGTATATGGGTTTTTTACACAATACCTTCGCCTTCAGACCTACTTAAAATGATTTTTGGGCTGTACAGATAAGGATAAATTATACAAAAATAAATAATAAATATACATAAAGAATAAATAAAAGTTATCTACGTAGCTGTTAGTGTTTTAGAAAATTATACTTTATACGCATATTATTTCGAAAAAACAACATTGCGAGTCTGTGATAAAACTTACATAAACTTAGAACTTGAAGTGAACGAAAATCGAATTTATTATTATATTTGTTGTCCTTGGATGCCATAATTTAAAACGCATTAAGCAATGAATTTTTAAGACCTTCCTATTATAATATTTTTATGACTGTGTATTTCCATAACCTACATTTCAAGGGTCAAAACAATTCCTTCCAAACATATTATTCATTGCTAATGAACATTACATTTTCGAATACTTTATAAACAGGTTAAATTATTAATAGTCTATCGGTTAAAGTGATCATCGAATCTTATTATGTATTCATTGTTATTCAAATTATTGAAACACTATTAGATTAACGATCATTTTATAAAACTGGCGCTGTACATATCTCACACATTACATATCATGGGAAAATTGTGAAGATGTAGACAGATTTTATAAGCGGCTTACATTTAAAGGGAATACATTAACGTTTAATACTGTTCTGACTTTCGTGTCAATTTGCAAGTAAAGTTCTGCCTTTTTATGGCTTCTTGATTCTTCTTTTTGTTTCTTTTATTTGAAAGAACGATTCATCTTCGATCCTACGATAGGTATAAATGGCTTGATAAATCCTCACAACAACATAATTTTAGTCTAGATTAAAATTATGTAGCCATAGGTAATTATAGAGAAGAAAGAATTAATAATTTATATGAATAACTAGATTTTGCCCGCGACTTAGTCTGTATAAGTTAGTAATTTTATCCGCATACAAACTTCCATCCCCTTTTCTCCCTTTTAAAGGATGATTTCTGGGATAAAAACTGTCTCTATACCAAATTTCATCTAAATCTGTTCAGCGGTTGTAGCGTGAAAAGGTAACAGGAAGACAGACAGAAACACTTTCGCATTTATAATATTAGTAAGCGAAAGCATGTCCGCTTATGGTAAAATTGGTTCCCTGGCTTTTCAGGTTTCTGATTATTTCAAGAATTTATTATATTTCAAGAATCCTAAAGCATTCTCTATTGTTTGGTTTGCAGTTCTACTTAGGTACTACCGCCTCTAATTATTTCTTGAGTCTATTTTTATCTAGAATAGCCACTTAAAAAATTATCAAATTATTTAGAGGACTCTCCTAAAACATCTCAAGAGCAGGCCACCCGACTAGATAAGCCCCTAAATAAAACTGTCATCGTTAAGTCAAGTAAGTAAAGGTGTTTACAACATAAAAGGCCCCGAAGTATAAGTCATACTTGGTAGATGAGACAGCCGACGAAACGGCTGATTGATACCCAGTTAAGCTGCGACATAAAATTTTTATGTCACCAATCAATCAATTTTAATTCTTCACTTGGGGGAGCTAATGAATTGTATAGCGGTTATGGACGTAGATGATGCGTGTTAGAATAATATAATAGGATTTATGAGCAGGTACAGTGTGTTTCATTTCGGCTTTGTTGCTTTGTCTATTTCTCAATATATATAAATTGTCTTTGCAGATTTCTAAGCAAACGTTGTTCATAACATTACACGTATATCAACTTTAGATATCCATTATAACTTTTCATTAGAAATTTCTGAATTATTATATATTAGTAAAGTTTCCATTTTATATTACTTTATAAAAGTATGTATTCATTTTAGATAATATATGAAATTAAACACGAACAAAAAATGTTTTAAATAAATATACTCGTATTTTGAATCCCTAACTACAATATTTCTTAAACTAAATTGATCATTATATTCTACGGCTTAGTTTATTACTCTACCATCATATAGTTTGGATATCTATCGATGAATAAGTATTACAATAACAATATATACATCGTGAAACAGAGATAACTCTGAGTAGACCAATAAAAATACAGTCGGCGAACTTTTCATAAAATATTTTGTCAAATTTTCGACAGATAAAGAAAGCTCTACAATGATTTATGTGAGAAACACACAATTCATGTGCAAATGTTTGTTTATAATGTATAATAATATCATCATTATATCTTTATTCATTTTGATATCAGCCATTGAAATCTGTTTTTGACGTGCGGGAAAATTTATATCGTAAGTTTCTCTACGATACTATCGTCTGTAGGTGGATCAGTGCATATTTCTTCAATTACTTTACATTTCACTAGCTTTTACTCATGTATATTCTTTGTGTTTTTCATGCAGGTTAAATCAATTTGTGTAAAGTGCTATTTAAGTAACAATTTGTTTATTATTTAAAGCATTCTATACAATAGAACATTCAAATAGTTACTGTTTGCCCAGATATTCGAAAGATTTGAATATGATTAAAATTAACTGTATTGGAGTTGAATATAAAAATGAACCATGATTTTCCTCTTGAAGTGCTTAAAGAAATGTGTATAGCAAGCGTTCATTATGGTGGAATAGCTGTAAACTATTAGAAAATGTGATTTATGTTAAAAGAAGAAGTATTTTATTATTATTTATTGTTTAGTCGTTTATAATTTGATTTGCAAAGTTGTACGAGAAACATAAATTGATTTAGTTTTAGCTACAATTGCTTTAGTTTAAATTTATTTTCAAATAAATATGACTAGTATTTGTATTAGTATTATTCTAGGAAGAGGTATGATAGTATTTGTGTTTTTTTTTAATCTTGAACTCGTTACAAGCGACAGTTCGAATATGTGACTGTAGGTACCGCGTCGCAGTAATTTTATGTATCGTAAGAGACTTTGAAATTGCGAATTAATCTATTCTTAGACACAAAAAGTGTTTCACGATTATTTAGAATTAGTCGATTACATTATTCAGGTTACTTAACGGCACACCAGATTGTGTTTGACCGTGTTTTATAATGCCAATGCGATAATTATATGGACACGCGTCCTAATAATATGTACGAAGTTTTTACATCGAATAAACAAGTAATAAAACTAACAAAATAACTGTATGTTGTCAAGGAAGTTGGTCTAGTTTGATCGCTCGTTAGTTTTTGTGGGTACGTTTTTATTGAACGATATTTGTATATAATTTTTTTCATCATGATGGAACGACCGATCTAATGACATATAAATAATAGACTAATCGTACATTAGTTTTTTATAAGGTCCTCGATACAGTTTCCTCAATTCCCAGACCTTGAGTCGCCCAGATGTTCTGTAGCGACAAGGAGCTACGATGTAATTAGTTTGGAGTGGATTTAAATTTCAAATTGGACGAGGAAACACATGGAGGTTACAATGATTCAAGGATTTAATACGTTGCAATTAATCTGATTTCGATGTTTATTTGGTATGCAACGCAAGTGGTCTAGGAAATAAAGATAGACACGTGTTGAAGGCGATATTATCTATAGGCATATGAAATATTCAACGAACGTGTTTAATGTCTATTCATGACCTATCATGATTTGTTTTTGATTGATGAAGAACTCGTTTAACAACTAAACTTTATATTAGCAGGGAGACAGATCGACCCAGGCCTTAAATAAACTACATATAAACGTAAGTAAACGTACTTAACTATGTACTGGGTCTTCACATCATCCTCATTCAGTGCTCTCGATCAATCCAGTTTTATTTTTGTGAAATTTGGTTTAACTTTCTTCAATGGAACCGGATAAAGTAACTTGTCCATAATATATATTATATTTAGAACTCAAATTAAGATGTTTCCAATATGGTCATGTTGATTGAAGAGTCTTGTTTTTATATGAAATTAAGATTTATTCTTAATTTCATCGATCGGTAGAGTAGTAAAAGTAAACACAAAATATTTATTTTAGCAAGAATTCGAAAAGAGATGTACATGTATTAAAATTTTTGTGTGTGCTAAAGTGTTGTTACATATAAAACTATTTTTTACAGATGATAGTATTAGTAAATAAAAAAAAGTATTCGAATATTAAACGTAAAATAACAAAACACATCGAACATACAAAGTATGTCCTTCGTAGATCCACGTCACCTAGATTAGTTAGCAACACTCGCGGCACGCTGTCTGGCGAATTGATTACACTGCGACTATTATGTGCCACAGTTTTTGCGCCACACAAACACACGCCGTACATCATAATGCGACAATGGACATCCATGAAGACGTGACAGGACGTGCTCCACAAATAAAACTGTTAATTAATCTGGCGCGACTGTTTTCAGACTTTTTGTCGCAAGAAAATTGCGCAAAAAATCGTCGCACCTGGTTATCAGATAGCGACAGAGTCGTTAGTCTTTCAATGTGATTGTTTTTGTCAACGCTTTATTTTCATTGTTCTTGCTAATAGAGTGCAATAACTCACTTCTATTTTGAGAAGACTTCAAGTAAAAAATACGTTACGTGATATTTCTGTCTGACGTTTGCAAAAACAATGCTTTGATAGTCGCCAAGGTCTCTAAGATGTTAGTCTCATTAAGTTACTACAATTTATTTAGCTTTTTATCATATTATTGCTTAATTTACTTTTTATTAATAAATATCTTCTATTTTTGAAGCATTGATATGGCCCCAGTGTGCCGAGTTATATATTTGGTGTTTAAAGCCAAAACTCACACACAAATCACTTGATTTTGTATTTGGTAATTACTCGATGAAACGGGAAAATCACACTGGAGAAAGTATATGACTTAGGCATATTTTCAACAGCATGTTACTCGCACTAGACTACCGTGGTGAAACAGCCTAACTCCTCTCAACTGATGATCTCCTAATGTATTGTGGTAAGTTGTAATGCTGTAAATTACACATTAATCGGTTTAGGTTCGTAGGAGGATCATTAAGATATCATATCATCATTGTCGAATTATAAATAGAAATATTGAATTCAGATTTTAACAACATTTATGTATGAGCTATTTTTGGGCGCAAAACAAAAACTGTACAAGTGTACAGATTACAGGAGCCTGGCCCCGAGATGTAAAATATCCTGAATAACAGATGAAGTTCCAAGAATAACCCACAAAACTGTCTCATTGAGAGAAAAAGTTTATGTATGTTAATATAAAAAAATAAAAGCTTTGCCATGATTAGACTAGACTAGGTTTAGGCATAAACTTTCGTCTCGCCAGACAGGCGGGCGATTTTAGAGAATGTTGAGAGATCTGGGACTCCGTGGAAAGACCATGCGCGTGCAAGGGAAGATTGTCTCTCTGGCAAGAGTCAATCTGGACAGTGCCAATAAGATCGCACGTAACAGGGATATGCGATTTTCATAGGAGATTCAGGAACCACTTTTACCTTTAGTATAGAAGAAAAAAAATTAACTGCCTCATTGGTCTAGTGGTCGTACAGTGCGAATGCCAAGCAAGAGTTCTTGGGTTCAATTCCCAGGTCGGGCAAAGTGTTATTGGGTTTTTCTATGAAATTCTCAGTAGCCCGGAGTTTGGATTTTTGCCCGGCAATAGGCTCGCCTCCTATTACATGGGGCCTAAAACATACCGGCGAAACGTGGGTGTACATTAGTACACCTCTGCCTAACCCTTCGGGGACGACAGGCGTGATGGTATTTATGTATATGTATAGAAGAAGGCTTTAGTCTGTAGGTGCTTGATATTGTTTTGAACAGAACAGCATTCAACATTAACGTAAAATTATTCTTAATATACGTCTTGTAGCCAAGTCAAACGGTGTTCAATTTTAAGTAGGCCTCAAATAGTGTTAACCGTCTGATGCTCAAATCTGAGCGTTTTAGTATTTCTCTGGAAGATTGTTATAATTACATCCATAATTAAAATGGCTACCACATTATCGCTCAATGCTGATGCTGTCAGGTAATTAGTATATTCGATTGACTGTGTTTATAAGCGTGGGTGTATTTTATAAGTCACGGAAAAAATATGAGATTTCCTCGTGTTTACGACAGTGCCTACTTAAGACTATATTGTATTTAGACTTTTACGATATTACGCTGTCACTCCGAATTGTCTCGTTTATTACTTTATTTACACGAACCAGTTATTCATTAAATATTTGTTTCTTTAAATGTTGATAATAGTAGTTATGGATTATGGATTAATGGAAAAGTTTATTGAAGAGTATATTTATATAATCTATGCATATTACGTTGTTGGTCCCCGATAAACTTACAAAACAATGAACAGATTTTAATCAAACTTTGTGTAAACAGTGTTTAGTTTGATGCATTTTGAGATATTTATACATAGTTTGAAATGTAGGTTTTACGCAGACGAATTTGCAAGCAAAGCAACTGTTGTGCTTTACGTAAAAAAATTGTTAATCAAGGATTAAACACGAAATCTTGGAAATTACTTGGTAGTTCGAAGGCAAATGCCTCGGGCTAAGGTTCCACAAATTGAATGCTTCAATATCTACTGTAAATATCAAATATAGGTACGTATGCATTATTTAAAGACTGAATACGAATTTGTCGCGATAAACCGTACTTACATTCAATATTGTGACAGTAATGGATTTAATACATCATTGTGTTATTTTCAACCCTAAATGATCCCGAAAATAAAATTTAATGATTTGGAAAATCCGTATTCCCGTATAGCGGTCCGATTGACCACAATGCCAAAGAATTATTGCCCATTTGACACCTATTGTGGTGATCATAATAAGATTTATTCAATATGTAGCTTTGTACGATAGGACACGTGACAATATTCCTTTTCAAAAATGTTGAGCAGATGGTGAAAGACGTCATTCTATTAGAATTATTATTACATTGTGTTTCTTCAATTTGTCAAGCAAAGGTGTAGCCATTAGTGCGGCGAATCCCTTACTTGACACCTATAAATAATGCAGTAATTAACCTTTTAAAATATTATATTATAAATGGACTTTATAATATACTGTAAGATTAAATTTATAATCATGATTTATCTTCATTTTGTTAATTTGGGCTATTATAATTTCTCTTCTTAACCGTTATGAATAAACGACCGTTTATGTAAAATGAAATAAGTACTTAATCGCTACTGTTTTGGATATGCCCATTTTTTGCCAATGGGTAAGATAGTTTCTACTCAATAACGTACTCTATTTTGAATAAAATAATGATCAGATTTCAGTACAGGGTAGCGTTAACCATTGTCCATCCCATGACGAATTGAGTCGTCGATTTTGTACGGAAATAGAGCAATTTACCCGTGAATTATACGTTTCCTATTTATGTTATTTTGGGGTGATACAGTTGGTCATTTCACGGGCGCGGCGCTAGGGGTGTGATGAATGCCAGCGATGATGTAGGTAAATCGATTAGTTCTCGATTTGTGTCCCCTTCGATTGTTAATTTTCACTAATTGTTGCTGCTCTTGTTAAATTAAAATGAGCAGATGAGCGATTAGAGTAAACACCTTTTGTAGATGTTCAGCTGTTGTGAATAGTTTGCGGTTAATACTATTATTTGGAAATTGATTAAGTAGATTGTAGCTGTAATTATATTATGCTACTCGTATATTTTATTTACTCTATAATGCTACATTAAGAATCCTTTCCTCTCTTAACCTCTCTTCCTCAGCAATTGAGTGGTTCAAATCTTATCTTCATGGTCGCTCGCAGGTGGTCCGCGCTGGAGAGGTTAGCTCGGAATGGTGTGAACTGTCTGCGGGTGTTCCTCAAGGTGGTGTTCTGTCTCCTCTTCTCTTCTACGTTTTTATAAACGAAATTACGAAAGTCATAACTTCTCAATATCACCTCTACGCAGACGACTTGCAGTTGTATCGTCATTGTAAAATAGACGATATCAAAGGTGCTGTAGATGCCATCAATGATGATCTTGAGAATATTCATCAGTGGGCAAACTCTTTTGGGCTTGTAGTAAATCCTACAAAATCTCAGGCCCTGATCATTGGTGGCAGATACATGTTGAACCTTATAGATTACCAGTCACTTCCTCCGATAATCTACAACTCAATCCCAGTGGCCTACTCTAAGTGTGTCAAAAATCTTGGCGTTCTTATAAACTCCACCTTAACATGGGAAGCACACATTGTGGAGGTAAGCAGGAGAATGTACAGTTCGTTCCAGTCTCTCAGACGACTTCAAAATTTCCTTCCTTTTCAAACTAAGGTAATACTTGCGCAATCACTTTTACTCCCACATCTTGACTATGCTGATGTCTCTTTTCTTGATGCAAAGGAGGAACTCCTAAATAAACTCGAGCGTCTGCAGAACCTGGGGATCCGCTTCATTTATGGGCTTCGGAAGTACGATCATGTATCGGAATTTCGAGCCAGATTGAAGTGGTTACCCATTCGGCGACGCCGGGACTTACATATACTTTGCCTTCTCTATTCTGTCCTTCACAACCCTAACTCGCCGTTAATCTCCGAGAGCGTTTTGAATACCTTGTCCCGAGGGACAAACTCTGTCGTGTCAGTTCTTCCCTTCTATTGCGAACTCCGGCACATTCTTCCAGCTGCTATGACAGTTCGTTTACTGTAAAAGCAGTACGGTTATGGAACTCTCTACCACACTCATTACGCGCTAGCCCTTCTCTGGACATTTTCAGGGGGAGGACTAGGGAGCATTTTCTGTCAGAATAATATGTCAATAATTGTAATATATATTTATTTATTTATATAGCTATATATACACATATATCTATCTATCTTTCTATTTGTTTACTCGTATGCTATATAGAATTTCTTTGTTATTATTGTACACTTTGTCTTTTTACCCTTCTTTTTAAAACTCTCTCACTCAAAGGTTTGCTGGAAGAAAATTCAATCTTGAATTAAGCTCGCCTTTGTGCACAACACTTTAAATGTATTACTGATATATGTTATGTTGTATCTTTTTTTTTTTTGTGTACAATAAAGAATTAAAGATGGATGTAACATTAATTTTTAGTTGATTTTAAAGTGTTTAACCTACTTTTGATTGAAAACAAGGCCAGGGTCTAAAATGGAGTAGGCGATTTAAGTTAATACCCTTTCGGGCTTTAGCTCTTTTGTACATGTGACAGAAGAGAAATAGAGTAAAATACTTATCATAGAGGTGACAGTGGCAGCAAGCTTTTGAGAGGTAGAGCATGGCGAGATTCCTTGCTCAAATTGAGCTGCCCGACTGGGGAAATACATTCGCCTTACAGAACACCGCCGTGAATCAATCATAGTTGTATTTCTTGAGTGATTAAGGCTACCAGAGCTCGTTGGGGAAGTGACTATTCTGACAGCATGGGCATTCCGTTTGCTGTCAGTTTGGTGATTCTCTATTTTAAGAAACCT
The DNA here is from genome assembly GCA_905163465.1 of Craniophora ligustri. Classification (NCBI taxonomy): domain Eukaryota; kingdom Metazoa; phylum Arthropoda; class Insecta; order Lepidoptera; family Noctuidae; genus Craniophora; species Craniophora ligustri. The sequence continues at coordinate 5,257,001 of LR990963.1, forward strand.
GAACGGTTTCTGCAGGGTTTGGAAAAGCATTGCATTGCCTGCTGGTATTGCAAATGTCCATGGGCGGCGGTGATCACCTACCATCAGGTGAGCCGCCCATAAAAAAGCACATCACCGAACATAAGTGCACGTATCTCGTTTTTTCAGAACTTTGTTTTAGCGACAGCCAATTAGGTATACAACGAAGTACGGGTTCGCATGGAACATATAAAAATGAGTGGGTTTTTAATATTCTTGAAATTTAAACAAGTAAATATTGACTTGTGCCAACGCCTACTAAACCAGGTAAAAATAATAATGACAGTCAGAAGCAGACAAGTGAAATAAAATAAACAATGAACGGAGTAGTGCTTCTTTTATAGTCCTACTCTTTGTATTTTAAAAGCAAAGTATCACTTCTATCTACATGTATGTCTATGGTTATCAAAGCGCTTGATTATAACGTTAAATTCCACTCGTTAATATTCTAAGTCGGCTGATCATCTGTTGAAACGTAGCAATAAAAAAGACCACAGTGGTTGCAAATAAGTACGTGAGTGAAATAAACATACATACACGACCATTATTATTTTATGTAGTGCCCCATAGCGAATATAGAGTATTACGTGGGAGATCCAACGTTTTGTGGGTTCCGTTAATAAAATGCGGTTTCAAAACTGTGTTAGCAGTAGCTTTATTTTTTTGCTACTTTTTAGTAGCGAGTCGGTATTTTTTCGGTTTCGTTTGAAGCTTAAAATAGAACTTTGTATTCTTTGAAAACATCCTGTAGAGATAGATCATGTTGTGCGATTTCTGCGTGTAACATTATTATTTTTAAATTCATTAAAATAATGTTTGAAGTATATTATTTCACCTCTAGGCATATGCCTCCACTAGTTAAGCCCTCAGAGTACTTAAAGCACAAAAATAGATATAATAAATAGCATGAGATGAAATAAAAATATATTGTATTCTTATATTATATTTATTTATTTTATGTCATGAGGCGGCCCGGCCCACCTGATTGTAAACGGTTATTAGAAATGTAACATTTTAAGTTGATGCTGCAAGTCGACACTGAAGTACTCGTAATTATATTTTTTTAAATTTGTTTTTTAAGTTATTTTGGTATTGATTTTGTAAGTATTTCAAAGATATGGAACAGGTTACTAAGGTAGATAGTATATTTAGAGGGATTCTTTTTTATGTAGATATTTATATATATTATATATTCATATTTAGATATATTATGTATTCCTTTCTAGCAGTAATTATTTTTGTACAGCAACTGCTGCTGCTTTAACTGTATTCGTCTCTTTTTGGATATCGGCAATATATGCACATCATCTTCTCTAATCAACTCAAATCTCCTCTCTCTCTCACACGTTCTGGGTCACACTTTTTTATCCGCAGATCTTGTTAATATACTTAACATTGGAACACGCGTCGGTTACGCATGCGCTCCAAATACCCCAATCATATCCGATTAACGATCGGCGTGTGCGCCGGCTCACCGGGCTAATTATTAAATTTAATTGGTTTTTTGCGTCAACACCTACGGTTTATGGCACTTGAGATCGTTGTGTTAGTCGATCCTTGTAGTGATAGTGTTTCTAGGTTACTTATTTATTACCTGGCAGTGTTAAATACTAAAATATATGTACGTGCTGTAGACTGACTGATTAATCAACGTTGAGCCGTGACGGTAGAACTGAAATCTTCTCAAATATCTTTTATAATTTACTTGGTACCTCTCTCATCAACTCATTGATTGTTCCACTGCTTCTATAGTCCATCTCGCTAGCCGTACGCGGGTTGGCAGACTTCATACACCATCGAGAAAATATCTCAGGTATGCAGGTATTCCTTCTCAGCTGGGAATTAATAAATTGTAAGCGTACAAATTATCACTACCTCTAACTTGAGTTAGTGATAATTACGCACACGACTTTCCAAAGTCAGAGGTCTATTCGTACGTAGACATATAATTCAGATACCTAATTATGATGATAAATTGAAATTTGTTCAAGTATTAAAACCTATCTTGACAATAAGGATGAATTTATTAATCAGGTTACGTTTTAAACATAGCAACGAAACATCTGGAAAAATTACGAACATTATTTTGTAGAACTTTGATTGTTGTTATTCTGAAGATTATTGTTTTCACAGATTAGTTTACTGGAAACAACCGGCAGGCACAGATTGTAATGATATGATAAATTAATAGATTTTCGCTGTTTCATTTGTTCAAGAAACGTAAATTTAAATATAAATAATTAAATGTTGTGTTTTTTTAATCACTTTATTTAACTTACTAAACTAAACATTTAACTTACAAATTAAAAAACGGGAAAAGGAGCAAAGTCATTGTGTCCAGCCTTAAAATAAGAATTCTTAATTAAAGCTTTTATTTGAATTCCTTTTTTATTACGTTTGCGGATTCTTGATAATGATTCGAGATCATTCATATCAAATCATAATCGATCATGAAATCGGTTTGTGACTGTGAAACATTGTGACTAATCCATATTTACTTACTTGTCGTGAACTTCACCAGTCATCCGAAAATAGTGTGTAACTTTATAGAAGGTAGAAAATAAGTATTTTCGGAGATAATTTTGCCAAATGGGCAGAAGGCTTACCTGCTGGTAAGTGATCACCGCCGCCCATGAACATCTGCAACACCAGAGGGCGTGTAAATGCAATGCCAGCCAAGAAAAAAATTATAGTGTTTTCACGTTATCTTTTAATATCCATTAAGGAATGATTTATTTACAAAATTAAATTTAAAGACATTACTGACCCTCAATATTAAATATAGGATAGGAATAGGTAATTTTGAATCTTCCTATGAAAATCATAACTGGCATCATTATCATTTTTAACTAAAACGTGGGCTGAAAATGGGTCCACTAACAACGTTTATTCGTTTTTATATATATAAACAATATGATAGTAAGCGTATTAGGGAAAAGGAATTAAAAAAAAAATATATATACATTCGTTCAAAGAATACATATTTACTACATATATCTGTGTAGGTGTTTCCTTTCTTTGTCCTCATTACGGCTGTAGGTCCTTTTTTCACCCTTGAATATTTGTTCTCTCAATATCTTATAGACTTTTCAGTACACTTTTATTTGTACAAACAAAGTAAACTCACATCATAAAACGAAGATTTGATAAAAAAAGTAAAGTTGAATATAAAGAATTCGCAAGTCTTAATCCCATTTAACAAAGAGAAGGGTAGACAGAAGTACGCGGATGTCCTTACGATGTTTTTTCCTATCCACAGCAGAATTTGATAAAACTCATTGCGAACAGACAATCGAGCCTAGTTGAAAATCACTTGACTAAGAACAAAAAGAAAATAAAGTAGTATTACTTTATAGAAGATATTAAATATTGATGAAGATAAAAAAATACTAAAAATTGTTCAACCGTAGCGTTCAGCAGTAGACGGCAAAAGGCTGATAAAAGAGAGAGAGGTATTTTATTGATAGGCTTAAATTACTTCTTTAGAGGCAAAAATTGGTTTATTATAATTATGAGTCACTGGTTACTGTTACTAATCAATTTATATCAATTATATCATCAATTTATTCTGCTTTCGCACTGTAGTTAACAGACCAACCAATTTTAAACCACAAACAGGACGAATAGAGGAAAATGTACCTTCTAATATACTCCCACAATATGTTTTAGGTCCAATGTAACAAGGGCAGTACTTATTTCTGCTAATCCTAATTCCGAGCTGTTGAAGACTAATACTAAAAAATTGTAGAAAAACTCTGTAGCCATCTGTAATAGTCTGTAACCCACAACATCCGACTCAGCCACGCTGCCGGCCACTACAATTTTGTTCTATTTTTAACCGTATCTTGTGGATAGGATCTATTGTGAAATAGGTCCTTGGTCTTGTAGTAAACGGCGCTATGAGTGCATGACTGGCAACTCAGAAGCATCCTCTTTCAACGTGTTTTGAGACACATTAAGATTTGCTCGCACTTGCTGGCAGAAGCACTAGAACACTCGACTGAACGATTAAAGTACTGCTACATTGTGATTTTTGTCTAATGAGGGTTCCTACTTATCGTCTGTATTTTAGTTCTGTTCAATATTTCTAATACAATTTATTAATTCATTCAGGCATTCTGTAGTTTCTACCTGCCCCCGTTAGTGTGTGTATGTAAGTAAAAAAAAACCTTCGTGATTATATCCCAAACTACGATCAACATTTATCAGATTAGATAGATCAGTGGGACATAAAAGAAGCTTAAAAACTGTTTTCTTCCACTTAATTTCAGACATTGAAATAATATTGATGATTTTTAAGGATATTTCAATAACATCCTCAAAAGTTGTTTCGTTTCAATACATAGAATTAATTTTATTTTAAAATTATCTGAACATTAGAGTTTGAAAATCTGCAGTCTAGTACACTCAAAATCAGATTACAATCGTTATCAATCTTTCTTATCAATCGCCCAACTTATTTATTTGGAGGCATTTCGAAAATGTGTCAACGTTTTTTCTTTCAATAATTAGGCAACTCGATCCCAATTAGAGGCGTTAAGCATACTGTTACGGGCAATTTGAACAGACTTTCCCCAAATTACTCTTTATTGGCTCATCGAGGTTTATAGAGCGATATGGATTTCGCAGTAACATGGTAATTGTTCAGTGTGATAAATGACGTCAGAACTTCGAGAAGTTTCTAATCTAATTACTTTATTTTTCCTTCAGTTTTCGATCTCCTGAGTGTCCATGATTGAGGAAAAAGACCGCTAAAATATAAAACAACTTAGTTTTAAGGTTAATCTATATACATAATATGTATCTATGTATATATAAAACAACGAATATTTACCTATGTCCGTCATAGCATTTGAAACCACCCAACTGATGTGCTCCACTCTAATTTGAAGGTAATAACACGATTTGCTAATTTAAACAAATAAACCCAATGTTATCGATTCGTGTCACATGTACGGAATCCGTGATTTCACCATAAATATACAAATAATTTTACTGCTAGTACTGATTCACAAAAAAACTGTTTTTGTGTACTATTTGTTCGCAAAGATATAATTTGTAAAACAGAAATATTCGTCGGCTGATGAAGTCGACTCCAACTACATTATGTCATGTTAAACAGGTTCAAAGTTCCAGCGATACGTCTCTAGGGTTGTCAAATGGCCAGATAATAGATATTAATTAGGCCTCGCCTAAAATAAGTGATATAATTATTTTAATCTTTTAAGCTACTTATTTCAGTATACCTACTACAAACACGGGTCATAGTTATGCCGCTAAAATTTAATATTCGAATACTTGCTAGAAATTTTATGTAAGTATTTTCCGAACCGATGGGTTCGGAAAATACTGTTCATCATCATTCTCCAGTCCCAGTCACTTTTATTTGGGAACATGCCCTTGTCCTTTACTGTAAAGTCGACATTGATCCCAAGGCTCAGATTTTTCATTGATCCAGTTTGCTTACCGCTGATTTTTAAAAGAATGTAATGTGTGATATATTACATATTCAAGCGGTTAAGGAAAATATCATGAGGAATCATGCATGGCAGAAAAAAAATATGATGACTTGTGAAATCTGCAAACTCTAGAAACCCGTGCCCAGCAGTGGGAAATTAAATGAGTGATGTCTCTTCCTTTCATTCATCCCTGTATGCCTTCAAACTTATCATCAACTAAATAAATGTAATCTCAATAATATAGGTTGTATATTCAACCGCGTCTAGTGTGTTGATATTTAAAGGTTTTGCGAAAATATTTCAATACTAATTCAATGAAAGAAAAACAGTCGAATTACAGAGAGTAGTTACAATGTAAAGATGATCTCTAGCTTCTTAGGTTGCGCTAACCCTATGTACGTATTAATATGATGACGATGTAGGTACTCGACATACCTTCTGTTGCAAGATAAGGGTTTTCCAGTGAAACAACTTCACTCAACGCCATTTCCGATAACGATTTGTAAGGAAATGTGTTCGTCGCATGCCCGCAACCCGCGTATGTGGAACTGAAATATGCAAACGTGGAAAAAGTGAAATTATTTTTATACTCTGTGCACGATTGTTCGAAATTCAATTTGTAAAGCCATCGAAACGTTTGGTTGTTGTTTCTTCAGAAAATCGTTCGGATTTGTTATTTCTTGTGATTTTTCATTGTTTTTAATCGTACATTAACTTTCTTGCAGTTTGTCCTTTACATACGGTAGCTACAATGACAACTTTACCTTGCAGTAGAATCTCTGCAAATATTTCAATATTTTTTTTCGTTTATATTAATGATCTTAGTAAAAGATATAATATGATAAATAATCTATATTATCACATATTTAATTCTAATTATCGGCTGCTGAATAGATTTGATCCAGGTTCATAGGAATAGGCCGTATATACCTTAGTGGCTATTAGGTAAGTAGAATTTCAAACGAATATGCGAACTTCAGGTATGCATACGCACATTCCTGCCTACCTTTCTGAGATACAGGATAATAGTGTAAGACATAAGTAGAGTCCGTCCACATGTAATAGGTGCCTACATAACCAGATTGCCTTAAGGAAGTTTACAAGTGACGATAAGGTGTATGAAAAGTAATTTATTATGGTATACTGAATATTTGAACGATCCGATTAGAGCAGTGGTATCAAAGGCTGCCTTTTGTGATAGTGTGTCCCGGATTTGAATCTGTGGTGTATGCAAGCATACGCTATGCGTAAAAGTTCCTAAAAAAAAAGAATAAAAAAAAAAGTTCAGAACTCGATGGCACTTAGGCATAATGATCGGAATATTTTTTTGAATTAATACATCATCACACATTTATCCCTGAAAAGTACGGCTGGCCGGTATGATTTTAGGTCCCATGAAATAGGAGGCGATTTTATTTACATTACCTTGGATAACCTTCATTCCAAACTCCGAGTTATAACGGAAATTATCAATAAAAATATTTTGCTTCACCTGGAAATCGATCCTAGGACATTGCAAGACCTCTGCTGTTGAGCATGCAAACACTTGACTAATGAGGATGTTAATGTGAATATTATCATGTAAACAAACATCGATTGTCGGTGTGTCGCAATTGAGATTATAAATAATCGATTGATATGAATTTAGGACATTTCCTAAGGTGCACGGTGCACATATGTATTGTCATAATCGATATAAGTGATTATTACATATTTATTAATATTTGTTATCAGTCGCCTTCCCGTGTATAGGTAGGAACTACCGGTGTGTAAATAAATGATTTCATTTCTATGTATATCGGAAATTTGCACTCTAAAAACGGGAGTCATAGTAAGATAACGATGGAATAGTTGATTACCAAATGCGTAAAAAAAAGGTTTGATATCTTATTCTACTTTTCCGGACTCATAACATTAGTTTCAGCTTCTACTTGGACTTTAGAAAAAAAATAACAATACACTTTGTTTTGAAAATAGAACCCTCATATTGACAGCTGTATAGTTCATCACACTGCCAAAGGTTGCGTCGACTTAAAACCCTCGCTGCTGCAATCGAGAAAATTCTGCAATACTTTCTCACAATGTCTTTGTTTTTATTCACTCCCTAAATTAAGGATAATTTAAAAAAGTACAGGTTGCTTCTTATCAAATATTTTGATGTCATAATTTCACTAGACTCTCTCTAATAATTCTTATAAACAAACGAAAAAGATTCGAAGAATTATATTACCTATGTATTTTTATTTGTATTTTTTTGTTTTATTGTTAATATAATTTCCACCGACATATTACATTCCAAGAAAAATAATATATAGAATGATATAGAATAGAATAATAGATGAACATATAGAAAAGATAAGATAGAAGTATAGATTTGTTTTAAGAATTAGAACAATGTTTCTAAATTTCCACCGATGTATCTTTCTTATTACATTGTCATAACTTTCCCGACGTATAATATTGTACTTTCTTTACATAAAGTTATGATTATTTCGTTCCCATCTGTTTCTATAATCCACAATATTCTGTCTGGGTGGCGGCCTTGGTAGACAGACTACGTGTACTTAATATTTCACATACTTACATTACTTATGAGACTAGTTTATAGGGAATGTTAGCATCAACCCATGTACTGTGGGTTGACAGTCTTCAGCCATCGAGAATATCTATCAGGCAGGTTTTGTCATGATGTTTTTCGACACTTTCAGTACACTGAATTCGTGACTTTTTTCACACGACTTCATAGTTTACTGATCACACAATTAGTCTTGTTATTATTTTTTATTGTTTATTATAAATATTATAAATAACAGTGGAGCTCCGCCACTGTTCTCTATCGTCTCCCTTTTTTCTTTACGATACTATATTTTCCTTCTAATATTCAAACTCATGTTTCTTCAATAACTTTGTCAGATGGAAATCGGTTTCAACAGGGATAAAGCAAATGTATAATGTATGTACGTCTTGCTTTTTCTTTGGAATTTCAGTCACAAAGGTAAAGGTCATATATGATCTCGTAGTCGTTGATGTGTGTACAAAAATGTCTTATTTATATGTAATTAGTCTGTGCAACTGTTATATGACTTTGACGAGGCGAATAAACAATCGAATGTCAACACTTGAAGGAGCGATGACTCGCGCGGTGGCGGCGGCGCGGGCGCACGCTGTTTGCGGCTGCCTTCAACTCGACAGCCTAGCAAACTATACTATCTACCTACCTGTGATAGTTCAATATAGGTCTATACAATCGGTAAACTTGCAGGTCGATCATTTTTGGACCTTACGTGTACGTATAAGGATGAAAAATGGACTAGCATATAGCAATATTGACACAGTGGTAACATTATGCCTACGTCACTTTGGGAAAAAATACGCTTTTTTTCACGTACTGTGCTAATTAGGTGAACAAAGTGTGTTACTTGCAAATTGGTTTTTCCTTTAAAAATATGGAAGTAAAATATCATCATTCAATGAAACCTAAATTTATTGAACATGCAGAAAATATTTCTGTATACATGCAATTATACTAGAAAATATGTATATGTATACTCACTTACGCAAATAAAATTTGATGTGTGTCAATATTACATATACATAGATAGGTATCCTTATAGGTAGGATATTTCCTTATAGGTTCTTATAAAAGTAAACTGAACTGAGTACGATTTATGGAATGGGAACAAATGATTCGCCTAACTTATTACCAAAAAGGATTTACTTAAAGTGCGCGGTTTATTTGAATGGACTTTGTGCTTTCACAAGGAAAGTCAATGGTATTTCCCTTAATTATTGTTGCGGAAAACCACAAGTCTGAACTTAGACTCGTTAGTGAGAAAATCCAAAATAAGACACACTGTAAAGCTGTCAATAGTCATCAAAGTATTAAGTATTCATATACTATCAATCCTGTATCCCCAAAGTGGATAGGTTGAGGTGTACTTCATCATTCACTCAATCTGATATCAAATAATAAATATTACACCAGCAAACATTAAATATTGTCAAAGTTATTTTATCTAAAGAATTTTATTTCGTGAATTTTTACGAGCCGAAAATAAATTAATTTCAATGGATATACCTTCAAACGGATAGATATAAGCCGAGATTATGCACCGGGATACATCGTATACACACTCGATAACATATTGAATAAACAAAATGTATGAATAGAATATGTTTCAAGCAAATTACGTATTTATGGAAAAGTTATGTGCGCTTCTTTGGCTGGACTGTGATAATACTGTTGTAATCAGTAGATTAGAGCCGCCCACTCGTCTTCCCATAGAGTCTATAATCCATTGGAGAAACGAGAAAGACGTTAATGTACGAATTTATAGTTTAAAATGAGACCCGTGCTTTGCACTGGTACTGTGTGACTTGGTTTGAAGAAACAAAGTTATCGATACAACAGGACTAAAACGGGGCCGCATCTGCTTCTAGCGGAGAAAGACACGCCTGTATTGTCGAAGGTTTGTTGTGTTGCTGAAGGTTGTAGAGTTGTGCTTATTGACATCCCCAGTCGGTACGTTTTTATGTTACGTGAGAAGGGGTGAGCTACTCAGACCTTTACAGGAATACTTGGGGAATCGTACTAAGGTCCTCACAAATACCTTTACTTGGATCTTTTACTACTTGATTAGATAGTATTGGTGTATATCCCGTTAAAATCCGTATATGTAGTATTTTTCTCTATTACTTTCTTAGTAAATATAGGCGTGATTAATAAGAAAGCGAAAACCTCGCATCGAATTCCATCCATCAAAAAATATTGACCGTTGTATAAAAAATGTATCACACTATCTTGTGTCCAAGTATCAAAGTTAATTCGGCAAAACTATACTTTCTGACATATGTCACATCAAACACAATAAATTCCCTATAGATAAAAGGCCCATTCTACTCAAGTTAACGTCATAGCTCCGTGTACCGCTTTGAATAAATTATTGTCAATAACTTTTTTATATTGTTTTATTGGTATGAAAGTCCGTGAGTTTTGGTTATAACCTCTATGGTCGCCTTATGACGAAACACGTTGTTTTATGCCTCACGAAGTTTTACTAAGTGTTGTATCTAATGATAATGGCCTATGCGCATGTCACACTACCACTAATAATATCATAAATATGGTAAAGATAATAGGATAATTATTTGCCTTTAATCTTTTTAGTTTATGTTAGTTGAATGTTAAAAAGTGGTCAGAAGTATATAGGTTATATTTTTAGTATTAAAACATCTATTACGTGGAAATTGACGATTTATTTTGTTATTCCTGTGGCCCTGCGTTGTCTTATTAATGTTGTAAAAGAGGTAGGTTGTTTTAATGTGAGCAAACACGTGTAAATTACAAATCTTATGTCTTTTACATTTGATGAGGTAATAGGTAATTTGATAATGAGGTAAAAGGACTGAAAAATATGCATAACCAGTGAATTTTTCTATACAAATATGCTTCAGCGGTTGTAACACACCGTATTTACACAGTCTTGCTGAGGTTGTGAGAGAGGGTCGGCGCTATTCAACCCGTAACGCGCCATCTTTCTTTTACAACCTAATTCAGGTTGTTGAAACTCCCTATGGTATAGTATGGCCAACGAAAGTATATCTGTAATGAACAGCAAGATGGTTGACCAAATATGACTTTTGTATAGGAATCACGTACTCTAGTAAAATTAATTCTAGTGTGCCCTATGTAGGAAACCGACGGACACTAAGAAAAAAAGAGAGCAAAATGCGTAAACGTATCGTAATCGGGATCGTAGCGTGTGGCATTCTGTAGTTTCTGCCTATCCCCATGGGAAAAAGGCATGAGCATATCTATGTATTTTGAAAAAATGCTCATGTAATTATTAATTGATATTACAATTCACTGAATGTTTTTTTGTTTGTATTTTTTGTTACACTTTTTTGGGTGGGATCTATTGTAAGAAAATAACTTCATGGGAAAATTAAAGAAATAAAACTATATTAAGAAATGAAAAGAAGTCATAGCTTTGCACTAAGATTATTTTTAATTTAGCTTAGAAATGGATTTGATTAAATTTCCCTCGTTTCTAGCTTCGTTCGAAGTTGCAATATAAAACAGTATGGTGCATCATTCGGCTCGCTTTCGATTGTAGGTAAAGATAACTCGTTTATTCATAAGTATTGTTACGAGGAAATTTATTTTACTAAGTAACCGACTCTACTTTTGTATGGCATTCATTACATTAAAGTCACAGACTATAAAACGCACAGTAGTTCTTCCAAATATTATGTTTACGACCAGACAACATTTATCGTTTAGTTCAAAATCATTTCAGATTACTCGATAGTTGCGTAAGCAGGTTTTCTATTGTTAATCACGTGACGTTTCACAATACACTCTGTAGTGTTACAGCTCGTTCGTTTATTGAGATTTTACTGATGTTTAATATGCTATAAATATTTATTTATTGCTCTGCCACTAATACGCTATATCATTCATTTTATTGCGTTGCGTTAAAAATTTATATCCCACGATACTTCGTTTTACTAATTTGATTTTGTTGAATATGAAATTAAACACTGATTAGATACGTTTTTATTGTATTTTGCATAATGAATAGGTGAAAACATAAAAGATGTGTTGTTTTTGTTTATGTAACTTATCGCATTAGAGATTTAGAGCTGCTGTCAGTCAGGCCGTTTCATATTAAATTTGGGAAAATTCTATCACCGTTAGATATAAAAATGCAGTAAAACGCATGTAGGGCAAAAATATGCGGATTAATATTCTCCAAAACAGTCAAAATATGTATTTTATTAATCTGATCCGATTAACTATGGAGGTCATCGATCACATTTCCAGCCATCTGGTAATATTATGAAACTTAAGTTTATAAAATATTCAATGGAAAAATAGTAACTGTATACATCAAAAAAAACATTTAGTGATAGTCAAAATAGGATGTATGATAATATTGCATGAGCCAATCGAATCGCCGAGATAAGTTCGCAAACTGCTCGAGCCGGGAGCAATATTGCTCCGATACACCGATATAAAAAATAATGAATATAAAATTAAGCCATATATACATATAAATAAACAATGGTTTCAGTAAAACTTCAGTAGGAATTAAATTGCCTACAGAACGCCCACGTTCATCAAAAGATCTGGTTTTCCATTTGCTCCTACATGTTGCGAGGGCAGATAAGCCTCCATTAATACATTTTCGATTCTTCATCGAGAACATTAGAATTGAATACCAACTGCTTTACATATTCATAGTTTTTAACCACTTTCTTTTACCAAATACACTCTGTTTTATTTTCTTTTACGATTAGCAATCATGTTGCATAATTCAGGGAGCTACAGATAGGAATTAAAATCGCTATGACCCTCGCCCTTATGCTAATTCGGCGATGTTAATGCCAATTAAAATGTTAACAATAGAACCGTTGTAAAACCTACATCTCTATTGAAATAGACCAGTTTGGCACACGACACCCATCTGCTTACATCTTTATAAGCCAGGGACGATTGTGCATAATAATGTTACCCTAATAAAAATTTCCACTTCTTGAAATAACGAACTCATTTTTGCTATACATCTACGTATGTATATGAGTAACTTGCGGTACGTCAGTACCCAATGATTTGAATGCAAATTAGTTTCACCTATCAACTTTTGAATGTATTGTTATATAGTTTATTCGTCTACTGCATATGCTAAGATATTCTTTTGTCATGTTATGATATGTAAGAATCATGAGTTGCATCATCTTCAATGGAAGAGATGATACCGAATAACATCTCAATCATTAGATATATTTCAAATGCAAAGATATGATTTGCATATCATATTTTTATTATTAATGGCAATATTCATTACTAATTATAACATGATAATACTTAAAATAAGAAACTCAAAACATTAAGAAGTGTTTAAATATTAACAACTCAAAACATATTGTGCTAAATTTTGTATTGAAATGTTATTTAAGAAGTAAACACGTGTTATGTGGCATGATGAATAATTCAATCACCAATCAATGCTAAAAATAGCATACTATGTCACGGTAGTTAATCAAACACGAATAAAATGATGAATTTGTAGCTAAAAATATATCATCAATACTACACACCTTCAACGCAATTATTTGCTAAGCTTCGACAGATTAAAATAAACCCAAAAATAAATAACAAAAAATTAACAATAAAAAAAAATATTTGTTTGTCAGATTCAAATAAATATTCTTTTGATTCGCAACCCAACAATAAGGGATGCACATCAATCAAAATCGTTTCAAAAGTAACACCCCGTTGCGGTGACAGCGGGGAATCGATACATAGTGTGGGGACGGAAATAAAAACCGGTATCACTTCCTATTTCACCCTTCGGCTTCCGTACGAACCACAAGCATTTTTTTGTTCGAGATCTATCTATGACAAAGCTTTCCTATTAAGAATTCGTATACAGAGAGAACCTTTACATGCACAATTATTGCTGTACAAAATTACGAATAGAATAGAAAAGCGCAAGTTCTCTCATTAACATTACAAGGTTTCAATCGTTTGATGTACCGCACAAACCTTTCTCTAATCTTCACACGTACCTATCACGTATACTTGTTTATATTATATGTAGGTACCATTAACATTTTAAAGTACCTACGGCGAGTAATAAGTCTAAAAAGATGAGAAAGTAGACTGTAATAAATTATTATTAAGATAATAATAATCGCTGTTAAATCTCCAAGCTACTGGTACCGGTTCTACAGATATCCGCACATGAAACAACATTATCTTTCTTTAATTATGATCTATGGTCATCGTGCAATATTTAACATTCCACAGGTTCAAGCAGGCTGTTTGTTAAGCTCTTCTGTTAAAGATGTTCGTGTACGGCTGTCGGATATTAAATTTAACAGATCGCTATCTGCAATTAATTAACAACTTCGATAATATCTAGCAGAAATAATTACGTGGATGCTCGTACTTATGTTACCCACAAAAAGTAGTAAGCAAGTTCTCGATATAAAACTTTGATGACACGTCAACAACTTTTATTTGCACTAAAATATGCCAATAAAAAGAATATCTATCTGTTTAACTACGGTAGTTATTTTTGACGGTTTTGACGTATTTCTTAAATGGGAAACAGGAACGGTAGCGTCAGTTACTAAAATGATAGAACAAATTGTCGATAATGAAATAACAAATCACGTGTGTTTAGAAATCGATTTGCTTCGCATCGGCCGTGATGGATGGCCCGGCGCACGCGGCGACGCGCGTCGACCCCTTTTATTCATCACCACCGAGGGATTTAGGGCGTGAAGGGTAAATGAATAAATTAATACGAGGCCTTAGAATTTGTAGTTTAGGCCGCAGCTGTTGCTGGGTATGAATTTGTAATGCGATTCTACTATCAAACGATTTTGAATTCCCATAGCAATTAGTCTTCAAAACCTAAATATTCATCGATCCGGAATGTTTGTATAGCAGGTAAATGATCTGATACCTAAATAAAACTAAATCAATTTTGGCGTAATGAAATACAGAGTACAGGTTGTAAATAATAAAAGGAACGATCCTCTTATCAAAGATCTGGTAGTTTAAATGGTTGTCGTAGGTAAAGATATCGGATTTCTGTTTATTACTGCAGACGGTAGCTCTGCAGAAGCTGCGGAGCTACTCTACAAGTGAGATGTCTGCAAGATCAAGATAGATGAACGATAACGAATAATTTCCAAATCAAGTTTGTCATTAAACTTGTACCTGACTTGCAGCTTTGATAATTTTAACTAATATTGATGGTGTATTTAATAAAAGATGCTGCAGCTGATACTATAAAACTGTTTGATTTCTATGCTTGCATATCAGAAATGTGAATGTTTTTCAGGTTCTCTTTTGTGAATCGCAGATTTTGATAAAGTACGCACTGGACTAAGTAAGATAAAAAACGCAGGGTAAAGTAATATTTATAAAGAGTGGTTCTTCCAGAAGATTCCACTATGGTTAGTGTATTCAGTGCAAGGGCTCGAAGCCTAAACAAGCAAATTAAGGAGCATGCGTTAAGTAGTTACTCATACTCAATTCTTACGATGATTTCTTAGTAGGCTATCAATTGAGGCGAACATTTTAAACCTATTTGTTGAGGGCCCATTGATATCACTCAAAGGGCGTCAGACTCGAGAGAAAGTTTAATGAATGACACTGTAGTCACACGTTTTCGTCGCATTCAAATATGTATGTCATTCGGCTATGCTTCTGGCCTATAAGAATAATTGATAGGTTAAATATGTTATATTTTGATGTGATATTATTTAACATTGCATAGAAACTATGTATCTGAAGTAGAATTAACATTTGAGAATTTTAATGTAATATTTGCAAATATCGTTTAGAATTTTTTAAATATTCAATGTTTCTTTGTCTAGCGTAAGTCACTGTAAAGACAATTTTGAAATTATGCGTCGAAGACTCGATTGTCATTCTGCGAGTGTGGAAACACATCCTAGAAGGTAATTCCTTGAAATTATTTAGCACAATACATAATTATTGCAATACGTGGTGTCAACAATAACCTCTTACAATTTCTGCTAGGCTTGCTTTATATGAAGTATGAGCGAAACAAAGACGCGTTAAATGATTAAATTTTATTGAATTACCATTATGTACCGTCGTCGAGACAGAAATAGTTGCTTTAGTCCCTCTAACGTTATACCCTCCAGTGTTTTAGTATGGTTTATTTCTTTTGTACTTCTGTAGGTACTTTGCTATAATAAAATAACAATAGTTTTACAGCATTTCGGATATTTTAACAACATTTTATTAAGGAATATATATTGTTTTTTTATAAGAAATAATAAAAAAATTATAATAATATGTAATATAGGAGGCCTACCTCCAGCAGTGGATGAATATAGGCTGATGAAAATGATATAATATAATTACATATAAATTTCATTTGCCTACAATATAAATTAAAGTGAGATGTTGCTTTACTGGTTAATAGTCACAGAACCTCAATATTTTCTTGAGATAGGTTTTTACCTACATTCAATGATACAAGACACATATAATACCAAGATTCAACAAAAAAAACTAGTTTATTAACACATTTTTTGATGCAATTAATAGTTTTGTAGCGCAATGGCTAACCAATCGGCGAGGTCCTGAACACCACATATGCTTATTATAGCTGAAAATCATGGACGTTCGAGTTTGTGAGAATATTACGGCCCAGAATATTTGTTGTATTAGGTATTTGGACAAATTTTGTTGGTATCTAATAAGTCACTATCATTATCAATCGATTATTGTCCCACTGCTGGGCACAGCCCTCCTCTCATCTAAGACGGATTGTGTTATAGTCCACTACGCCAGCTGACTCCGGATTTGCACGTCACATGCCATCGAGAAAATCTCTCAAGCTTGCACGTTTCCTCATGATATTTTCCTTCACCGCACATCTAATAAGTTCCTTGTAGTCCTAGATCCGCGGTTATCAACCCTCCATCATAATCCAGATAAATAATTATATCTGGACATCATAACACAGCGTAATCTAGTTACGAACTAAGCAACTAGGCTTGTGTTACGGATACTAGATGGTTGATACCCTACACAGTTTCTTTTTACTGATGATTTCATGATTTCATTGTTTTTGATGATGATGATGACATATAGAAGGCAGCTTTTAACATTGCTGCGCTAATCGGGTTGTCATAAGATAAGATTCTAGGCGTTTCACAACGTATTACTGACGGCATCAGTGAAAAAGAGAATTTGGTTGATTCTCACTGCGGGTCCGAATCGCTTACGGGTCCATAATAACTTCCTTCATACAAATAGTTTGTTCCGGGGGGAGATCGTACCATGATCTGGACTGCATAAACTGATCGGTCGGACACTGTGTCCAATGTGCCCCGAAATTGTACCACTGCTGTGTGGGACGACTATTATGCATTTCACGCATACGATTGATGACTATAATATAACATTAAATATCATCACGCCTATATTCTCGAAGGATTAGGCAGAAGGGAGATATGTAGATAGAGTTGGTGATATGTAGATAGTGTAGGTTTGATTTCTAGTCCATGTACCTAATTGGGGGTGAGCCTTTCGGGGCTCGAGTTCCTTCTGAGAATTTCACAGAAAAATCCCTAAAAATATTTTGCGCAGCTTGGGTATCGGACCAAGTCTTACTTTTATCAGTTGCGCTTCATACCGTTAGACTTACAAATAGAATAATATGTAGATAAATCGTAATAAACTTTTAATATTTAACAACGACATTAAACTACTTCTAAAACTATAACTATTACGGAAAACTAAGTTAACTGCTATTACGGATTTTATTGCAGCTTATTTATATTATTTAATCCTGACGTTTCAGATCTTTTACAGCATTTACGGTAATTTCCTATACAAAAATGACCTGTTTGTCAAACCTCCAAAATGGCTTGACCGATTTTTATGAAAGTTTTGTGTGTATTTAGTAGGTCTGAGAATATGTCGGAAAGTATTTTACACAACCGTGGACTCTCAGTCCTATAAGTTTTAATCGCGTTTTTGGTATTGTTTTATGGCAGAACAACGTTTGCCAGGCCAGCTAGTATTATAATAACATTACCTAATACTAGTACTTTTTTTATTGATTTGCGTAAGATCAGTATCAATCTCATACCTATCAAGTCGTGTCAATTGACCCCAGAATAGCGGATCTTAAGAACAAGACACCTAATTATTTACACGTTTTATCGATTATCGTTAAATTAATTCCCGGGTTATTTCTTTCTAAAGAATATTAGACTTTCAAATCACTTTCACGGTGTTAAAAGTACACAACAAACTGATTTTATCAATATTTTAAACTACTTATATTTATTTCTGGAGTTATCTGATGGACTAATAAATATTTTGAAAAGTTGTTGTATGTTAAGTAAGTTAACAATTTCCGAAATAGTTTTAATGTGGCAATCATGAAGTCCCAATTTCGTATTCAATAAAAATTGAAAACTAAAATAATTAGAATATTTATCCAGTTTCTCCTCACCCAATCCTAAGGTAGAAAGTGTAGTAGAGATTTTCCTCAAAATTTATTATCGGGAAAAAAATTGATCTTTATATCACAATGGAAAAAAGTTTGAAAATATCTTTTGCATAAGAAGCAAAAATTGTTGTTGTTCACCGAATAACAACAATAAATGATCTGAATTGAGGAATCATAGTACCAGGGTATCATAAATAGCGCGGAGAACTGTACAACAGTTGTAAACTCCGCGGCTCCGTTGCAGTACGACTCGCAGTCGGAATATCCTGCTGCTGTCACTTCCTGCGGTCCCTGCAATCCTTGTTTCAACTTCACATTGTATTCAAACTGGGTTACTGGTGACATAATACTAGATAACGTTTATATTACTATTATATACGCAAGTGTGCTGCTATTTTCCTGTTCTAGAGTTATTAAAAAAATATGATACAAGTTTATACGGATTGTTTTTATTATTTTGTTTTAAATAAGTACTTATGCAAAAATAAAATAAAACCGGAATGCTAAAAATATAATAAACTATCTATTTATTATTTCCTTTCATTAAAATTATCTGTTTTCCTTCGCAATACCACAGAATAGATACTAACGTAATACTTAAAGTTTTACGCTTTAGATAGACAGATAACACAAGATCTGCATCTGGAAATTACGCCACAGCTTAGGTTACGAGTTTTATATTAATAAATACTCATCTCTTGCTTTATTTTAAATTTGCCGCTCCATATAAGTCGACTCAGTTTGCGGTTTTTCTATTCGTCATTCACTGTTATTATTAAAATGGCCTTTAATTGTTTTTCTCACTATACAATAATTGGAAGTTGTTTCAAATGTATTATTTTCATCGTAAAACACTGACCTAGTTCCAACAAAATTATGCTTAGACATTTGCAGAATGAATAATACAATCGTTATTATCATAAGTTTTCAGTTCGGAAGTGATGAATCGACTTAACTAGACAAGAAATAATCGATATCAAAACATTATTGTGTTATTGTGTATCGGAACGTAGGTAGGTATTAATTTTTACTAATGACACAGCACTTCCGATTGAAACATTTGAATGATAAATAAAATAAAACATACTAATAGCAACAATGACATACGCTTGCAAAAAAACATTGTGAGTACGGTACGTCTATAGAATATGTTAAAGTTACCCTTAACGTGCGCTCTTTGAAAATTTGTTTTGCTAATGCACTTTTTATATTTGCCTATATGAATGCATACTATGAATATAATTAAAGGATCGAGTGTTGGATTATCCCAAGAAAAAAATTTAGTCATGGTGTTAAATATAGTGAATTAACAGAGTTCCTGGATGCGTCACCGGTCGCCAGAGCTGTAGGGCGACCGGTCGGGGCGAAAGTTGGCTCTGGCCACACAGTTGGATCGACGCGGTACCACACCACAGTCTCATCTAAGCCACAGCTATGCGAGCATCTTCCCCATCATAGCCGAAAATTCCACATTCCCGGAGACACGCGCGACAACGCGACGCGAAAGTTGAAATTCGAATTCGCGAAATATTTAAACGAAATTTCGAACATTTTTTTTTCTGTACTTGAAAAATTTGGAGCAGTGGGCGGCAAACGGTAAAGTTGTGTGTTGGTGTCCTTAAACAGTGTTTAGACAACTTTTAGAGCTTTTTAAGATTTTCTTTTAAATTTATTTGTGTGCTGTACCGGTGTGCCGAAACATTATATTGGTGTGAAGTGATTTTTATTTTGTGCACTGTTTGATTTGGATTTTTTTGTTCCGGACTTTTTGGTTGGTTATTGTTTATTTTTCATTTTATTTTTTAAAACTTTATGCATACTTTGAATAGTTATTAAGTGCTTGGTTTTATTGCTGTAGTAGCTTATATATTATTATTGTGACGCCGGAAAATTATTGGAAAATGCGTAGGTTGGCAGTTATTGGGCTGTTGAGTGGAATGTGCATTTATGTTAACTTATGATTATGATAAACGCATTATTTTAGAAGTTAGATGAATGACGCATCTTTTTATGTCTATGAGATTAGAACTTTGATAGTACTTTTAAAATTCGTATATAAAAAAGTTAATTATTATATAAGTTTTTTAAGCGAAAAATAATACGAAACAGATATTTTGTTATTATCAACCGATAGTTTTGTAATAAAAAAAAAACTACTTAATCAATTTATGGCGTCGACAAAGTCACCACCGCACTAACGGGTTGTTCACTTAGAAAATTGTTTTACTCGATCAGCCGCACGCGTCCATGATTAATTTCTTGCCGTAATATCATAGATAATATTTATTTTCCACACATTTTTTCATATCGTGAAAACACTTCTGCGATATGCGGATGTTTTACGGGTTGGTAGGTAGGTAATTTAAATATTGAAGATAATTATTATAATTTTAACCGAATTCAAAAGGGAGATGTTTTCTTTACTTCATCCGTAGGTATATATTTTTACTGGCGCATAACTTTGTTGTTCATGAAGTTATTTTAGCGTTTTTTAATAGTGGTTATAAAATACCTGTTAAAGTAATCTCTTAGACCAAGGGATTAAATAATAAGTATTTCTTTGATTTGGCATGAACGGGTAGGTAGTTGGGGCATGCATAAGAAGTGGGTAGGTATGTAGCTTAATATAAAACGTATAAAAAAATCTGAGAGATATACTGCGTCATAGATATAAGGTAATAGGTAGATGTAGAAGTATGTCCTTCTTTCAGATATAAGAAGAGTATTCTAGTGGAGAGCTCAAAACATTTCGCGATGATTTTCTTCTTCAAGAAATCTTACGTGAATAGTGCAATTAAATTAACAGCTTATACCTTTAGGTATTGAGTGTATAATTCTTTGTTTATTGTACTATTGGTTAGAATACTGTATCTGTATGGATATGAGAAGGCAGTGTCACTCACTGTGGTCTTAGCAGTCGTGTAAAAAAGGATGTCCTTAAGTACTAACCTGAATAATATGTTTTATATAACTTTGCTCGAACGTGATTAAGTAGTAAGCGCTACCCGACACCGTATATTGTTTTAGTAAAATTAAATCATGAAAGTGCTTTGTAAATCTAGATATGTGTATAATTATATGACTATTTTATATTCGTAGAGGCATTTATGATATGTAAATGGTTCTTGGATTACCCTTTATTAATCCGTAGGTGACTGAGGGATGTCAAAATATTTTTTTTGTACGCACGCGAAATTTAGATATTGAAATAAAATTTTATTTTTCTTATAGACATGGTGGAATTATATCAATAAGAAAATGTTTGCGATGTATCGGATCCTTTACGATTACAGATCTTTTAGAAGAGACAGTGTCCTTTCTGTAGCACTATCACTAGTCAGTGGTGAGACGATTATAGATGCCTAGGCCGTAAGGAATTATCACTTAGCGTTTCTAGATAGATTATTATTTATTTTTGGTTGGTCCATCTGACAACATCATCCCAGTTTTTGGTGGCATGGGATTAGAGAATGACCGTTTTTGCTACCTTTAATATATACCTATTAATACTACCTTTCTATTTCACGGACAAGACCGTTAGTCTTAATTTGAAAAGAAATAAAAGACAGTCTAGACAGAATTAGGTTACCTAATAATCTTGTTTGTTCATTGTTTTTATATTCAGTATTTGACAATCTAAAAGAATTCCCGTAAAGTTAACTATAGCAATTATAATACGTTCGACTTTTTTATTCGAACAACAACAATCGGACTGTAAAATGAGTTGATCATCATCAACCCTTTATTGTCCCACTGCTGGGCACGGGTCTCCTCTCATTAGAGAGGAATTAGGCTATAGTCCACCACGCTAGCCTACTGCGGGTTGGCAGACATTACATGCCATCGAGAAAATCTCTCAAGCATGCATGTTTCTTCGCGATGTTTTCCTTTACCGTTTGAGCATGTGATAAATACGCACCTAACTTCCGAAAAGTCAGTGGTGCGTGCCTTGGGTTTAAACTCGAGACCTCTTATATTTCAGTCCACTGGTCACGCCGCTAGGCTACCACAGCTCTAAATGAGTTGATGATGACTATGAAATCATAATCTATCAATTATATCAAGTAGGTACGTAAAATACATTTCTAAATGAAACAGCATCTATTTATCGATACCTACAAACCAAACTCGGATTCGATTCAATTAAGATAATTATTACGTTCACACTGATTGGAATTTTACTTAAGCCTTGAGGGATAACCGCTGTTGTTATTACGTCATATGTCACGAATGTAGTCGCGTCTAAATGATAATCCTTTAATCTGCCAAGGTACAGTTTAATTTAGTAAAATGATTAATTTGAAAATAACTTACCAACGGGGTAAGATAGACAGAACAATAGTAGAGAGTAATGTGCTTCATTTCGCCGATATATTTTAGGTACCATGTAAAAGAATAAAGAAACTCAATAATACTTCAATCAAACTGAGAATGGCAATACCTTACGCTTCGTCATGATTGCTACCACTAGACTAATGAGGCAGTTTAAATGAAAGTTGCCAAATTTGAATGTGGCCACAATATTAATTTTGTTCCAATTGATGAATTTCAGTTAGACTGTTGTTAACTTGAAATTTTTGTTATTTAGGTACTAGTCAAGTACTTAAAACCAATTCTAATACATAACATGTAGTTTGTTAGATATGTAATATCACATGTTACATCACAATACATTTCTTAATAATAAAATAATGGAAATTAACTTATTTAATGTGCCACTGCTGGTTACGGGTCTTCTCTCATGTTTGTGAGGGATAAGTCCTGCTCGCTAGCCTAGAGCGGGTTGGCAGACTTGACACAATATCGAGAAAATGATATACAGGTTTCTCACGACGGCGACCTTTTAATTCATAGGTTGAACATGTTATGAGGTTGAGCATATTACATCTAAAAGTTCGAAGGTATCAAAATCGAGATCTTGACTTTATAGAACACCAGTCACCGGCCTATTATTATTCTTTAATTGAGAATTTTGATAAAGTTTTCAGTTGTCTTCTATAAAATGTACATATATCTAAACCAATCTATCTGAACAGAGATCATGTCTTCGAATCCCATAAAACTGAAACTGGAATATACTAAACACGTTATTACAGTGTCGTCACACAACCAGCGCGAACTAACTATAATCGACTAAACGGCGATTATATTCGTTTCTGTAATTAAAATCGACTAAAGTTATCATGAGTTGGACAGTAAAATGTACATTGGGACAGCTGGCAACGTATTTGATATCATTATTATAGGCCTGTAATATGAGATGAAAATGTAATCGAAAATTAACAAGACAGCGGCTGCTTTAGCGTGTAATTGTAGTTTATTTGATAAAAATTAAATCGATAAAGAAATAGGAATATATCAATATTTACACGTTTTCTGTGATGTTTAAAATGTTTAGAGCTGCCAAAAAGTGAAATAGTTTTATTCAGGCTATATTTTATTTCAAATAATTAATTTGATTTCACAGATGTGTCTAGAGAAAATAAATAGTTTTTTTATTTTGTGATTATACTGATAATGGAAACTGGATATATGATACAAAAATTATTCGGAAATTAGAAGAATTATTTAAAAAATATAATTTATTTAGGCAATATGTATATACTTTTCAACCTATGTTCAGCGATTTCACCTTCCGTTTCTTTTTACTTCTTGCTCTGCTCCTAAAGGCGTAGTGTGATATTAATTAATCTATAACTTTCATCAAAAATTGAAGTTGTTTGTAAATTTAATTTGGTTGGAGGGATGGTAGAAGAATCCAGGCAAAGTAAATATATAATAGAGGTGAACTGCATCATTTTTTTATAATCACTTTCGGTGCATATGCTCTTAAAGGCAGGTGTACCGCTATACCTATAGTTCACCGGTATATTATATAATGGTCCCATAAAATAGATCAACTATTCCTATTAAACTGAGCCGAAACCTTCAACTTGCTATTGAGAATGTAGTAACCTTAAATCCAATAACACAACTCAAACTGGACTGCCGACTCTAGCAATTATAAGACTTATGGCAATATACTCACTAAACACTAAATTTGTTTTAATAACCGTCTGATATAGTGCTGCCTCTTTCCCTCGCCAGTAAAGTGAAAAGGAGCGTATTTCATCATAAGGTAATTTAATATATCAAAAAATAAGTACCAGTCACGTAACAAGCACAAAGTCTTAAAATCCAGGCTTAATTTCTCAATAGTAACTTATAAAGAAAATTCTAATTACTTAACTCTGTTTGTTTAGTAATTCATATTCTCGACGTACATTTTCTCATTAGTGAAACCTTTTATCATGAAAGGAATGGCCTTGAAAATAAAAAAATAAAGTTACGTAACATTTACATGACGTTAGGGCACGACTACATCATGCAAATGTATGTAAGGGATGCCAGCTATATGAACAATAAAAAACAAATAAATTCGAGATATCGTCTAACCATAGCTTTATTTTATTAGGATGGATCGATATAAAAGTCGTTCCCATCAATCGAATATTTTTGTACATACATCTAGGTGTTTGTTTTCCCTACACAATAATCGATCTTCAAATTGGGTAAAATCGAGTTTGTCAATCAAATCTAATAAAACGGAAATCGAATAATAGCTGCGTATAATGCCAAAAATAAACTTAATCATGACGTCTATGTCAAGAATATAAATTGGTTACCAAACTTAATAGTTCTCAAAACTTTTATAATTCTATTTCGATAAAAATAAAAACGCTCAACGTAGTACAATATGTAGCAGGTAAAATGTTATTCACCGATATCGCATACAGTCTACGCAGGAATAACTTGGAATGGGTATTAAAGTTGCTATCCCATATATTTCAGGCGATGTTATTGACTAGTACGAATAAGTTTGCGTATAACTGTTTGCAACGCAAACGTACTTCCGAAAACGTATCTAAGGAACTGCATCCACGCTTCTGGAAGTTTCAAAGCATATAAACATTCTTATAGATATGACCAAATAGACGTTATTTCCGCGAAATAAAAGTTATATTTTGTTAGTTTTATTTACTGGTTTGTGGGGTGTTATTCGGTTTTGTTAGCTTTGCACATTTGCATTTTTGGGTCGTGATAAAAAACAATAATTTGGTTCCCCTCCTTATTCGCGTAAACTCATTTTCGGTAATTTATTTTTAAAGTGTAATACTGGTTAAGATGGGTAAGATTTTTTATTTTTCAAGTCTTAATATATAAACTACTTGCGAATAGCGATAGTAAAGTTGATTTTAAAGTGATTCTTTAAAATTATTCTTTATTCAAAGAAACAATACGTTTATTCTAAAAAAATACGCGTGAGTCATATCAAAACTTGGTTCATTACTATACAACCTTTCCCTGTTTAACATACCTATGTAAAGACAAGTTGATGCGCTATAAATAGTGATTACACTTTTAATATCTTTTGTGCTGCTACTATCCATTTTATGGCGACTACTAAATGTATTTGCGATATGTGTCAACACCCTTACAGTCGTGTACAGTAATAATGTGTCGGGTTTAACGATCGGTATTATGCATAGCAAGTGACGGATTAGTTGTCCACCGTCTCATAACATTACCGATCAAACTGCCGTGGCTTCATTATGACTAAACCGTCATATTATAGGAAGCAGTAAACTTCGGTAACCCTACACTTTCGAAAAACGTGGGATATGATTATTCCTATTATACATAAATGACCTGTGCCAGCTACAGTTGAAAAATACCACTATATTCACCTATGCCGATGACACTGCTCTTATATCATATGGCAGCTCTTGGGAATCGGTATTTGCGAGCGCTCAATCTAGCCTTGACGCGATCACTAATTGGTTAGCTAGAAATGAACTGACCCTTAATGTACACAAAACTAATTACCTCACCTTCTCTTTAACTACTCCAGGTAAAATCCCTTCTCTATCACTTTCTCTCACTGCCCACAATTGTAATACAACTCCTCAATCTCTATGTAATTGTCATATCTTATCCAGAACAAATTGCGTAAAATATCTTGGTGTACAGATTGATGATACACTTTCTTTTCACCCTCACATCGATGTTCTCACCTCAAGATTGAGAAAGCTAATATTTGTTTTTAAAACACTCAGCAATGTAGCTGACTCGCAAGTCCTTAGGATGACCTATCTCGCTCTTTGCCAGTCTATCACGCAATACTGCATTGTCACCTGGGGTGGAACGAATAAAACTCACTTCTTGAAACTGGAGCGTGCCCAAAGAGCAGTACTAAAAGTTGGCTGGCGGCTACCTTACCGATTTCCTACATATGACCTTTACAAAACATGTAATGTCCTCTCCGTTCGCAAATTATTTATCCTCAACACTATCCTCACTTCTCACTCACGCATTGCTTACAATTCGTCCAAATTAGACTTTAAACGTCGGAAACACCAGGTTTGTCCTTCGATTTCAGTCAGAACAAGCCTAGCTCAAAGATGTTTCTATTATCTGGGTAATTATGTGTATAATAAAGTAAACAAAATTTTGAACATACATCCATTAACCAAACTTAAATGTAAAAAAGTAGTAACCACCTGGTTAAATAATTTAGATTACGATGAAACTGAAAATATTCTCTGCAGCATAAAATAAAAAAAAAAAAAAAATATATCCTTCCACCCATACCTTCTTTTCCACTCTCATCCACTTACACACACACCCAATTACATTCATACACATATCACACACACACTTACTCATACATATATATATATATATATATATATATACATATACATATATATATTTATATACAAAATTTCTGTTCATACACAAACACATACATACAGAATGTCTAAATATAATAAAAAAAAATTAATAAAAAATAAATAAAAAAAGACCTTAGTTCATGTATATTTCTTTCCGTAACTTTAATTAAATCTTATATGTATCACGTCTCATTGTAAACAGAGCCTGGAGATCTGTCACACAGGTTCCGTACCTAGTACAAACTCCAGCTCTCATCAAGGTGTTAGATTAAGCTATAATTTAGTTCCTAATGTACCTTTTTGAGAGAAATAAACGAAATATTATTATTTCAATAGGTAAATTTTTATTATAAAACTCTAACCTCGACAGTGTGTGTTTGATTTGTTTCGTTCCTTGGCTACCTATTTGGTAATATCATTTTCATTCACCGAGGTTATTTCGAAATTAAGCTTTGGAATTAAATAATATAGATTGTTCTTGTAAGTACATGGCCCTATTAGGTTTACAAAAACTGTAATCCTAAAAAAGATATTTTGAAAATAATGGAGCTGTACTTGTGTAGTCTCTGTGTTAGCTTTTACTACGTTTAATCAGCTATACTGTTATAACGTAATTGGAACATTACTCATCTCAGTCACCGAGTCACTTAATTCTAAGAGATACCTAGTCCAGTTGTTTAAAATATAATTTACTTTAGTAGGTATATACACAATAAATTATTTAAATAATTATCCTTAAAAATAGGTTTTAGCGCAAAGAGAAAGTAAGCAAGATAATTCAAATAAGTTACTAAGGTAGCAAACAATACCTAATGGAATTCTAGATGACAGTTATTAAGACTCATTTTTGTCCATATATTTATTTGGCGTCGTCGAGGCCATTTTGTAGGTACGGCTATGTATGGAAGCGAACGTCTTTCAGCCGAAAGGATGATGATGATGATTTCAATGGCTATATTATCCTTCAGATCCATAACATAAGCTGAGCATACTACTGTTTCAAATAGGTGATGACCCTTACACCTAATTTACAGAACCTTACACAGATTCTGTGCCCTCGGTCCTATGTCAATATCGCTTATAATAAAACTACAAACTGTACAATTTAGTAATCGACCTTACTTGAAAAGTCTAGCCGATTACTAAAGATTTAGGCAGAGATTTGAGCAATCAAATATGACACATATAAATGTAAATATTTCCTACCAAAGGTTACTACTAATTACTACTAATTGAGTTGACATAATAGCAATATAGTGTTGTGGTCAGTGATTAATTAATTGCTACCTAATCCTTCTTCAGCAGTATTTAGCTAGTAGATTTATTACTTGCGCAAATTTGTGGCGCCATAACGCTATTGATACAAGTTTGGATAATTTGGTCCCTATTTCAAAGACTTATAGAAATTCATTCCATTAACGTGATTTATAACTGTGCTGAATTGGAATAAAGTTAATTATGCTCTATCAGGTAAATATATGTAGATAATAATAAATAAAGGGTTTTAGATTAGAGAAGTTTTTTTATAGAATAACTACGTGTTACCTACACACACTACAAGACACATTTTCAAAAGCCTTCAAAAAGATTAAGTCATTAATAATTTTGTTTTCAAAAGGTCTGAATTTACTTCATACCGCTCAGTATGATTACTCTATTTACTTCTGCGCTCTTCAAAAACATGTTGTGCTCCGGGACCAATTTCGCGAGTAAGAATAACAATCTGTAAAATCTTTGTTTACTTCACGTATTTACAACATACTACGAGTACTATCAATAGTAGCCATAAACTATGTGGTTGTAAAGCTTCCATAAATTCAGTTTAAAATATTTATCTATTTATCATTTCGTGTTCGGTTCGAGACTTCGAGTGCCTTTTGACAAATTGTGTCTGGATGTCGTGTTGTCATATTATAATAAAGTATAGTGCTTCGCCAATGCGGTTTTCCTATATAATGTTGTCAATAGTTGCATTTTTAGTAAATATGTAGGCAGTCAAGTTCTCACCCTCCTCTTTCTGAACGAGTAATAAATAATATGTATCTAAATAAATGAATTTCAGGATATTATTAAGTGTGTGTATGATTTCCTCACAGTAATGGATGAAAAATAAAATTACTCATTTTGAAATAATTGTATAAAGAAAAAATAAAATAAAAATAGGATTTAGAGCTTATTGCCAGTTAAAAAAAGCCAGTTAAGTTAGAGTCGGTCTCGTGTATTGAGGGTACTGTTATCTCCGTCTCGCCTGTCAAACAAATGACAAAAAGATCGGTTCATACAATATAACTATAAACTGCCAATTTTTAAATTTCTTTCTTTGTGCTGAGTAAGATCTTGCCAAATTTTATGATTAGGTTTTGATTTACTTGCGAGTTTCCAAATATAAGGCAGAAATTTCCTGTTTCCTGGCATAAGAGCTTAATTGTTTGCAGCTTTAAGGTAATGCCATCCTAAGTATTTGATATTAATTTCAGTTGAATACATCTATGATTTGCTGATAAATGTAATTTCGACTTACGCAGAAGGAAAACGATGTGACCCAATATTTTCCTTTATAGGTATGAAGCACTAAAAACAACTCAATCGAATATTGATTTTAATTGAATTTCTAAACGTAGATACGTATTCTGTAAAAGGTGTCGATTATAATAAACTGTTCGGCTGCACAGCCAATACGTAAGTAGGTAGGTAGTTACTATGAGAGTCGATAGCGCCACCAGTCGCCTGCGCATGAGTTACTAGCGCATAATAGAATTTGCGTATCTAGTAATAGCGTGCCTGTCACTTGATTAATTTTGCTCACAATGAAAATCTCTTTGTATTCTACTAGACTGTGGTCTTACGAACATTGTATTACGCGGACTTTGGAATACGTATTTTTCCGAACTTTATCTTTAAATACAGGGTATAAAATAAATTTTATCAAAATATAAATTTTTTATAATTTCTTTAAAAAAGCTACTTTTCTGCAGATTTGTGAACCTAATAAAATATAATTTGATTTCCATTGAAATAAGAAACAAAAACAAAAAAAAACTTAAATCTTATTCACAAATATGTACGTACACAGTCGATTCGCATGGTCGTAACCCTTTTATCTAACAACGCAAAGAAACTCTTTGTTTTCCAAGCAAAATTAAATTTACATACCGATATACATATACATATAGATAGTAAAAATTTAATCCCGAACTATCGCGAAAATATTTCACATATTCGCAATTTGTCGTGCTAAATCGTCCGTATTTATTGTACCTAAAACGTTCGTTGCACCCAGCATTTTCGTAAAGAATCGGCGACGGTCGACGATTTTCGATTGCATTAGTCATTTTGTACCGTACGCGCGTATTTTCAGAATTGTTTGAGCTCGCACTTAGTGTGATAACTTGATTTCCAATTAGCGGGTAGATGTTTTTTTTGGATTTCTGAAAGGGTACGAAGGACATGTTTGTTTTGCAACATATTTTACGATTGAGAGGTACTCGGGCATTGTAATATTGAACTGTGATATACAAAAGTAATGTGAATATTCGACATAACTTTATTCATCTATTCCTGAAGATCTCTATTCCCAGAGAGGTAGTTCACAGTTCCATTTTTTAACCGACTTCAAAAAGGAGGAAATCTAAAAATAAGTTAAAACTGTATTAAGTTATTTTTAACTTTTTAGTTTTGAAGTCGGTTTTTTTATATTATATTGCAGTATTTTATTGAAATATCTGTATTTAAAAAAAATTGTGTGTATTAGTGTACACACGTAAGAAGTGAAACTGCTTTATGACATCATTTTTCGAAAAATGATTTACTATTTACAACTTTACAGAAATTGGTTGAATAAAGCTAAATTAGATAAAGTTTATGCAAAAGGCTTTTATTATAATAGACATGCATTGGTTAAACTAGTTGTTTTCCAACTGTATTTTATGATTATTGATATATGTAATTATGGTATCTACTCGAATAACATTGAATTTAAAAAGAGCGTTTGAATTAATAGTCTTCGATTTGTAGCTCTAGCTCTCCAGTTCCAAATAATAGTGGGAACCAATCATAATCTTCTATTTATCAAAACGTCGATGTCTCAACCAATAGCAAGTTCTCAATAGAAAAACAAATGGTCTTGGTGTATTAGAAAAGGCATAGTTTTTAGTTGTCAAACAAACATCATGTTGCTATGGTTACCTATTCAAATAAAGATGGCGCGTAACGCAAAAATGTTACACTAAATTTTTCAAACAAACATCATGTTGCTATGGTTACCTATTCAAATAAAGATGGCGCGTAACGCAAAAATGTTACATCATTTTTTTTTCCAACCCCGATAAAGAAGTTTCACTTAAAAAAAAAAACTATTTACATTTTGCTAAACTTGCGGATTCGTCCCTTGTGTAGCGTATATGACGACTACTATAAGACAATTGCAGTTGTTAAATTAAATACAAACAAATCGTTTTCACTCCGAACAACGAACGGATTATATCGTAATTTGCATAATATAATGTCATACCTTATTACATCACATTCCATCTGCAAATGGAAAACACAAAATAAAATGCACCCCAAAACAAAATCCCGGTATTATACGTTCGTGTAAAGTCGTATCTGTATTTTGCACCACTGCCGCTGCACTCGTTCGTTGCACCATTGATGTCATTTGAACTCGCCGTCGACACAACGCTCACAATTTCCGAATACGTTATTCACTTTGCACCGTACGTACGTATTATCGGAATCGTGTACGCTGACACTTACTGTGATAACTCGATTGGTTTTCGATTGAACATTGTAAGTGATCAGTATCGATTTTTTTAGTAGGTATTATTAAGTCGGATGGTTTTTTTTCTTCTATCGTATCGTCACGAGGTATACAAAAGCTATAGTAATAAGATTAGCCTGTTCTAAATGAGGCTGGTAGGCTGAGGCTGTAGTTGTGGCATGATAGGGCAGAAGTATCTTGTTAAGAGCGGTCTGTAATCGATAGTCTTTAATGATGACTTTCCATACTGCAAAAATGTTGATAGGAACTCTGACTGACTAGAAAATCGTTTCTGAAGGTACTACATTAAAACTCACTCGAGCAAATAGCTAATAATGTTTAGTGCTTAAATATTTTGCCGTATGTGAGATACGTCACGACGTATAATACTTTTGGATTTTTCTGCATGATTTCTTTCTTTCTTCCATAAGAGGTTTAGAAAAATATTTTTAAATGAAATTGTTTAATTTAAACTTAGCCTGTATACAATTTCTTCCGAATATTCAAGGAAACATTAATGTCGTTTGGTGGTTAAAGTTCCATATTAGTCTGAACATAGCGGTGTTCAGTTTCACCGCCCATTAAATTTTCATTTACGATACGCCCGAGCAATAACAGAAAGTCAATGATACTTCCAATGATGAAATAACATATCGATTATATTTCAATGACAAAGTTGCGGCAGATTTAAAGGCATAACAATAATTTTATAGTACTCTGTGGCAATTTTGACAGTTGAAATGATAGTTCATGTGTAATCATAACTGATCAAATAAGAATTTCTTACCGAATTTGAATAAAAATTTCATAACAAATTCGGAAATATGAAATCGTGATCTGATCCATGACACACTGAAGTCACTTTTGATCATTTTATGATTTAGTAAATATAGAGATGTGAAGTTTGTACAAGTCACGAGCAATTGGATGTACATGTGTTAATTATAATGAAAACTTGAATGGAATGAAGGGTTTTACGGTATGCAAACAGCCTAAATATGACAGTCATCCTCCAATTACTTTCCCAAAATATATGTATAATATAAACTTCGATCGACTATGGAGTGACTTCTCATCTCATAGTTGTTGAGCACAACCCTACTAAACGTACACGTCTAACTGGTAACATCCGTACGTTTTAGTATAAAATGTCGATTGAGAAATGTCTGGTGATTCATTCTCGGTACGGATATTTTTGTGGTACGCGAGATGGATGGTTGTTTTCGGTACACAAACTAGATGGGATTGTGTTGTGTCCCTCATGTCCCGTGCAATTTGTCTAGTGAAAAATGATACGACTATTCGTCTTGTATTGCCATATAGATGAAAAAAATAAACTCCTGTTTAGTTAGTATATCGTTTTGTTTGGTTGTTCTTTTCTTGCGATATATTTCGCAAATGTGGGTTGTTGTCTTTTGATGTTACATACATTTGTGTTTTGAAAGAGTACCTTTCATATTGGTTTAATAAAACGTCCGTAATTTTATACTTCAGGTCTTCAGATGCTTTTTAATGCGATATTAACTTGTTCCTCCCTTTCTCAATTAATGACGTATTAGGTACTAAAAATCATCTGGTATAGTAATGTTTTTTTATAACATACCTACCGAATACTTTGGACAGAAGGATATTTGATATATTGTGTAACATCGTGTGAATTAGTAAAGTATACTATATGTGTAAATACATCATTACTTATCCATTAACATTCATAATGTGATCGCTTTGTGTCGCGAAAACCGGATTCTGATAATTTTGAATTTGTCTATTCAATTCAGTACAGTATCTTTCATGGATACCTACTCTTATTGAGTATTTTTAGATAATTTATTTCTCTTAAGATTACATTATGTCCACAAAGTGGACTGACGACCTGATAAAGGTCGCTGGAATTTACTGGATGCGGGCGGCGCATGACATGTCATCGTGACGATCCTTGGGGGAGACCTATGCCCAGCAGTGGATGTCTAACGCTTGATGTGATAATGATGATGATGTAGATTTAAAAAAAAAAACTTCAATATTATGCTATAATTCCGAGTCTATATCTAAGTATTTTACAACTATGTATATTGATCGCAAATATACAATCAATTGGATGATACTCTTAGAAAAGTGGTTGCCAGAGATTTGGGGATTTTGAGTACAACTATAAGTGGTAGATAGGTGTTCATATGTCAAAGGTCACAGTCAAATGTTTTATTTAAATTAAATCAATATTACAGGTACCTGCTTTTGTATTGTCAAAACTAGTTATATGCGTGGTATGACAGCGACAACATAAGTAAAAATATTTCAAACTATAGTTGACAAAACGTGCTGAACAACAAATTTAGATTTTTCAAATTATTTTGCAACTTGCTACAGGGTTGGTCTTGTAGTATAAGCTCTTTATAGTTAGTTACCTACAACTTTAATTATACTACGAATTTATGATAATTTTAAGCTTGTATAATTAATATTTTAATCACTTCTTTATATGTCTAATGCTAAGCTACGTCGTAGCAGTCTTACTCATATCTTTGAGGAAATAAGCAAAGTTCAATATAATCACGCAATAATTATCCTTCAACCAATTCATTATGAACACATAAATCCGTTTTTACGCGGAAAATTGTTTCGAAAATGAACTTGCCAGACACATAAATAATATTAGATGCGTTTATGGTCTTATAAAGAGATAATAACAAATCCGTATAGTTTCTAACTAGACAAAATATAGACGTCACTTCGATAGATATATTAATGAAACGGAGCCTAGCCTAGTGAAATAAAATATTCTGAATTTGGCAAATAAGCAATTCTATTCGACGTTTTGGGTCGACATAGAGTTATTGTCATTGAAATATAATCTATTGTTTTGAAATTAGAAACTTGTTTGTTATGATTTTGGAATACGTTGCTAGTTAGGTAGGTTTATATATATACTTTCTTTTATGTGATTTATTGTATATTATTGACTTAAGTTTAATAATTCTGTATATTTTTTTGGCTTGATTAGATCACTGTTTTGGGTGGCCCAACTGCCTGTGAAATTCGCGAGCCTATTGCCATCAACTGGGTATAAATCTAAACTAGAAAAGCAAATAATGACTTAGTTAGTTTACTCGGAAAACGAACCCAGGACAGCACAGCAGTCGCGTTTGTAACCAAAAAAACAAGGCGATCACAATCTAACTGACAGAACATTAATTGTTTGAATTAGGAACCTAATCGTCGTTTATCATTTATTTTATTATATAAATGTTTCAAATATTCGACTGCCTTAAACGCAGCTAATTTATTACTAACATAACAAATAAAAAATCATTCTAGTAAAAGTTAGAACGAGGTATCAAATTACTTAAGATATAATTATACTTTAAAATGTCGTTATTTTCACCCACACAAAGACATAATAAATATCAGGAATTATAAAGCTTCTTGGTCATTGTTGTATTAACTAGAAAGCCATTATTTTAGACGATTATTTTTAATCCAAAAAGATTTATATAAACAACATCATGTCTTAATAAATGTTTTATTAAAAAAAATAAGTCTTAGACAAGTAAACAAAGGACGTATTGCGTATCTAATTGTCATTAATTTGATTGTTTGTTTGACGCTTACTTAAATGGAAAATTTATTTTCAAATTTTCAGTTTTGTATTACGTTAGTTTTTTAAGGTTAATATTTTTTGTCGTTTGAAAATATACTAACAAAAATAGTGTATAAACTTTAATTATCCTCAGTTTCGAAACTAAAAAGGTTATAATTTTTGTCTGTACCTACTACCTACGTAATAAAAAAAGAAATATCAAAATTAACATTGACAAAATATACGCGTCCACTTAAGAACGTCATCTTTTTTCAGCCAGTTAAATCTAGCCTTGCACTCACGATGCTGTATACACATTTTTCTAACATGTATGGATATATCATCAAGTTTTCCAATAAATTTTCCAATATTTTCCATACAGTTGCCAAATGAATTTCGTTGCCATATCCTGTGATTAATAGTGTCAGTTGGTTCATTGCCTGCTAACTGCTTCAGCCAACAGAAAACGGTATATTTTACGTAGTTGTCGTTTTCAATCTGTATCATAACTTTTTTGGGCTTAGCATGCTTTAGCGGATTATAGGAAGTTCTACACGCTTTCATTGATAAATATGATATGTCGTTTATTAACTAAATAGTTATTTTAACATTTACTTTTTGATATAGTTGTATCGCTACGGTTGTTCACATTTTTCATACAATCTTTAGTTGTATTGAGTGTGGATAAATCGATTTATTCAAATTTAAGTGAAATTTCTCAGTTTCATACATACGTGTGAAACTGAGGCTGAAAGCCCAGTAAAGGCTGTGGATTGTGTATTATTTTTTAAAAAACGGTGCCTTTGGTTTTTTCTGTATAGCGGGTGCGTTAACAAACACGAATTTTCAAATATCATACATCAAATAATTTAAATTGATATTGCACGGAACTGTTCCACGGCAAAACTATTCTGATATAGAACTGGTACGAGCGTTGTTGACCGCAAGCGGATACTAATTCTTTTTCTACATAGTTTTTTTTAAA
The DNA here is from genome assembly GCA_905163465.1 of Craniophora ligustri. NCBI lineage: Eukaryota > Metazoa > Arthropoda > Insecta > Lepidoptera > Noctuidae > Craniophora > Craniophora ligustri. Next base: position 5,293,532 of record LR990963.1, read on the forward strand.
CCTAGTTACAATGTTATCATTGAAAAAAATTACAACAGTTTATTTCACGTTTTGCATCAGGTACCTACATCACAACTTAGTAGACAAATAGAGAGGACTTTTGAAATATAACTGACAGAAGCTTTCTACTTATTATTTTATTAGTCCCATAAACAACTTTTACCTACCTCCTTTGATATTTTCTGTTCCGTCAAAAAGGGCCAGCTTCCAAAAAGTAAAAGTATTGGTCCTTCTAAATTTAAACAATTCAAAGTATTGAGTATCGTTTCTTTTTATGGGTCTTATTTGTAACATGATGAAACGTTAAGAGGACCACCCACCGAATTACGTTCCTTTACAGCCGTATTTATTATTTAAGCCTTCAATATTAAGTTCGATCTTATTACATTTTCGGGTGTTGAAAACTGTTGAAAGTTGAAACGGAATAAATATCGATTTGAACGTTTTACTATTCGAAACCAAAAATCTTCTCAATACTGACATAATGTAATATCTTTATGGTACTTTGAATACACACCCTTGGCCTAGTCGTAAGGCGGCAAAACACAAGTGAAAATTAATCATTGTTTTCAATTACGATGACACAAATGTCTTCGCGGTGAAGTGTAGTCATGTTGCATGGTTCATGGCGGTAACATAGACAGCTAAAGCTTATGGAACTAGGCGTGGAAGTAACTGGTACTTGCAATTATATTTTCTCTGAATTTAACAGCCAGTATTTTCAATTATAGTGATCTCTTCTATGTACATATATTGGATATTTTCAATTATACTGATGTTTTTTTTTGTTTGTTGTCGTTTTGTTTCGAAAACAATAGACTTCTATGTAAGTAAGTCAGAGAAACATTGATCCAATGAGGTAATCAAATCTACGACTCGTATGCTGGAGACGATCGTACTACCTATTACGCTAATGGTGTTCTTATATATACACATTGAAAAGAAATAGGCGTTATAGGCCAATATCAGACCTGATGTATTAAATATAAGATGAAAATGATTTATGACCAGCAGTGAAATGTTCTATGCCTACATGGAATCCATGCGCTTGGAACGCGACTAATCGTTCTACAAATACCCGTGTGCGGTGCGCAGGCGCAACATTCTATAGTGCGGTCACTACACCACTGGCATGGTAGTCACGCAGAATTTATTGTAACTGAAAGTGAAGGTATTATGTTTAATATCATATTAATAGTTATTTCTGAACTTATTAATTTTATATTGCTACTAAAAAAAAACGACGTTTCTTCATTATATTTATTTGAAATAAAACGCTAATAAATAGTAATTGAATAATATACTTTCTTCGTCAAACAAATTATCCACAGTGATGTATGGTATAAAATAATTTATATTAGAAGAACGATATAAATAAAATATATCAGTCAGCTTCCGAATTATTATCTGGTACACTTAGTGTAAGGAAACCGGCAGTAAGTCCGCACAGTGGTGTACGTTCGCCATTTCCAGTAACACAATCTTTGTGTACTCCACTTGAAAACAAAAGTACCTGGGATCCACACTCGGAACCTTCACCTTTATTTATGTACACTCAGACTCACCCTTTGCGTCGCCCGGCCGACGTATGGGAACCAAGAAAGCATTCAAAATGATTTATTGTAAATGGTTTTCTACTTTGTTGGCTAAAATAATAAGCCCCGCGCCCGGATTGCTGTTCTAAAATTCGATATTTTATTGTTACGTTTTTCCCTTTGCCAAATGCCGGCCGAAATATTAATTTGCAATCCTTTGTTATCCCATTAGCGGTAGATCCAATGAGTCAGCGATATGGTAATTAACAGACAACACCAAAAGACATATATGGGTAGCGCGAAGGAAATTTTGCAAAAGCCATAAAGGTATCTCGAGATGAAGCTGAATGAGACATCGACAATGCAAATAATAAAAACGTTAAAGGCACGGTAGGAATTGCGGGTGGCTTTGTCCACTTACACAATAGGACCATCCGCCGGGAGATTGACGCTTTAACTCCGGAGGTGTTAGGAGAATTAGTGGTCCATTATTGCTCTATAGAAAACGCTATATGGTCAAGCAGAAAGCAGATAACAATAATTAGCTCGGACTCAACAAAAAGTGACATAAATCCCGCATAATAAGTTCCCAGTGCAAAAAAACGCAGTAACAGTTTACCTGGATTCTTGTTTTTTTTGCAGAATGACTCGGGGCGAACGTGGACCGACATAATAAACACCTCAATTCCTGGCAGAGGCATTGTTTAATGATTTTTCTGTTGTGATCTTGCACAATTCTCGGTCAGTTTTGTTATTTTTTTATACAGTTTGCCAGAGAAATACAGCTTTTTTGTATGCTTGGTAGCATTTAAACAATAGGGATTCGGGGTTTGTGTGAAGGTGAGATTTATTTATGACCCTACCCTCCAGTGCGATCTTGACCGATTTTGGGTGGTTTCTAACTTGATGCTAGATCAAATTGAATCGAATGTTTGTATGTGATCGGAACCAATAAAATGTTTAACGCTCCATTTGTTTTGTTGCAGGAACACTATGGAAATGACATGTTGGATCGGCACGCTGCTAGAAGACTGAATAGTTTTCATTTAAATAGGAACCTTATTTAAAATCGGTTCGAAAAACAAAGATGCTGGGGTGTGCTCTAAGGAGAGTTACCTCGTCGTTTACCTCATCCCCAAAAGAAATCAGCTTCAGCTCGGCTGACGACAGTCGGTGTATAGATAAGTAGATGATAATAAGACAAACTTTCACCAATATTCGGCCCTTTAGTCCAAAAATCTGAATTCGAAAATAGAAATTCAAATCATACTAGTCAGAGTAATTAAATTCGTTGAATAGTGAGTTACCAGAAGTTGCGTAAGTCGGTTCGGGGTGGCCACTGCGGTGGTATGCTTTATATTGCATCTTGGATCGACTGTGCGCTGTCAGGTCGCTACGTCACGTGGCTTCCCAGCGCGCGACTGCAGTGCTGGATGCTACTATCTGTATACACGTGAGTATTGCTTGTTCTTACTAATCAAACATTATTATTACGGTAAGAGACGTCTTAATGCTTCTACGGTACTGGTGTGTTTAGTGTTTATGTTTTCTGTCGTACCTACGTTATTTGTAATGTACGTTTGTATTTGCACGTTATTTACTTTTAATATTGTCCAGATTACTAAATCATACGAAATTTAAAAGACCAGTTAAATTTAAGGAAATTTAATTATAATAAGATATGCATAATATAAATTACAAAAAAAATAAGCACGTAATAATTTTTCATTTGCACTTTATTCTTGCATCTTCCGTGTTCATTCCCAAGCTTGAGCGGGATTGCCTTCTTACTATTAATTGTTTATTATTTTCTGGGTCACATCATACTTAACGACATCCAGCCAGAACTACTTTAAACATCCACAAAGTATCGTTGCGGGCACGACTAGATCAAATAGGTATGTTGGCAGGACTTATATAAAAGATATCTTACTTTATATCTCTTGAAATTATCTTAAGCCAGAATAAATCTTAGATGGTAATGAGAACTTTTACGGCCATCGCTGTCCTACAAGCTCTACTGCTTAACGCTCATCAATGTAAAGGACATAAAACATGTCAATACATTCCGTTAAATTCTTCGGCGTGTCTTACGGGAGTGGCCAGTTACTGTCCGATTTATGACGCGGTTTCATCTGTATGTATTCCTACCTTTGTTAGCTTGAAAACTGCTTTGAATGCGTCTTTCTCATTGTCATTATCTTCAACACGTTCTCCACTACATTTATTACAATAGAAACATAAATAATAATATTTTCATGTGTATTTTGTGACTTGCGTGTATATAATTGGAAAGCCTAAATATACAATGTTTGATTTAATGAACATTTTACATTGGGTTAAATGTCAAATTTTAACTACCACATTTCGTGAAAGAAAGTTTCGTGTGTTGTGAATATATTTTACATTATTCTTACATTAATGTTCTGTTGCTAGTTGTTAGTGTAGAAATAAATTCCCATCGACAGATTACGGTAAGTGCTCTTCGATAAGACAGATAAAGTTCGTTCACACAGCGAAGTCACAGTGAAATGCTTCCGACTGTTTGGGAGTAAGGATTTAGATAATCATAAACTTATATGATTTATTAAATCATAAGGAATCGTCCTTGATTTAAAAATAATAAAATTACTTAATTACTAACACTGCAAAATAATGAAAGTATCTGCACAAAAGTAAAAAAAAGAGATGTCGAAAGGGACATTACTTGAAGATTTTTTATCGTATAAAATACCCTATTATTATAATATTTATATACCTTTAATTTCATAATCAACCCACCTTTGATTATGAAACTAAAGGTAATAGATATAATCTTTTTCATTTGCATTTCATTGCTTGAGCTGTTAATATCAACAGGAGATGCAAAAATCTTTAGCAATAAATAGCCTGTGTTGTTTGATCAAATCGTTTGTCAAAAAAGTCACGGAGACGTGTCAAGATTAAAGGAATGTTATATTGTTTGATGTTAAACAGATAATTCGTTATTACAAGATTAATTTACATTTTACGGTTCATCTGTACACTGAGATATCGATTATCGGTTTACAAGAGATATCGATTTGATAGATTTTGGGTACGTGGGCTTTACGTTTACTTCATATAAAAATTGTGATACAAGTTATGTTCAGATTAGAGGAAGCGATATGCTTTGATAGCATTTGTGGTGGAAAATAAATATATTTTATCTTATTATTATTATAGCTGAATGGTGAAATATTTTTGAATAGAATAAAAAAACTAATATTTTGAGGTTTATTAAACATAAATTATATAGAATTAACGCTTACGGTGTCTAGCGTAAAAGTGTTTAGAACTCCCGAAGTTTTTAAGGACGCAGATACTCTTAAATAATCTTTTAAAACTTTATTACTATAAAGTGATATATGTTATCTACACACATATATTCAAAGGTTGTCTATATCGCTTTTTATTGATAAAACCGCGTTATACCGTTTTTATTGTATTGTATTTTATTCTAAGGTGTTAAGCATATTCTGTGTGTCTCTCTATCTGTCAAACTATAGAACAGTAACAATAAAAATGTCGAAAGAACTATATCATAATTTCCAATATAATATCTCTACTGAATTGACAAACTAGCTGATTTTTGTATACCTTTATGGTATCAGCGAACAATACCACATTGTTAATTTGGATTTCCAAATAGCAGTTATATACATTTTATCATCGTTTCGCCTTAATATCACTCATAAACATCGAATAACAGACTTTTATGGTGTCTTGTCTTAAAATTTAAAGGTCACGAGAGAACTTCGACTGCATATAGCCCAATTATACCCTTGACCGATCTGTTCCACCCACTCTTCGTATTCGAGTCATACCATAAGTGGATACAATAGGCTAATTAATAACAACGGTTGTCTGGGACGATGCATAGCTAATGAAAGACGTTCGCAAAGTCACTAGTGTTGTGTAGCACGGTAGGTAACCTTATCATGTAAATATATCGTATACAAACGTATGTATTAGCATACATATTGGTTTTTTGCAGCCTAATGTGTAATTACAATTTGGCATTTGAATTGTACTTCAATATGCTACGTCATTGTGGAGTGAGCAAATTATGCATTATTAGAATTCGGTGTCTTTTATTCAATGACTAATTGCTCGACACAGCGAAAGATAAAATATATTTTTGATTAAACAAAAAATAAAACAAATTAAATTGGTTTCTCCCCCGCAACAAACAAATGAATTTGATTGTGTAAACAAAACACGATTCAATTTTATTCTTATTGGTTTAGGTCATTTGTTCAATGAGAATATTGGTTTTGACAAAAACTGCGTTAAAAAAACCGACTTCAAAACTGAAAAGTTAAAACTATATTAAGTTATTTTTAACTTTTTAGTTTTGAAGTCGGTTTTTTTTAACGCAGTTTTTTATTTTATTTTTTACTTTTTAGTGTCTGTAATAGGTTCGTTGTATTATATGTCTCCTTGGTCTAGTGCTCATACAGTGCGACTGCCGAGCAAAAGGTCCTGGTTTCGATTCCCAGGTCGAGCAAAGAGTTATTGGGTTTTCTGTGAAATTCTCAGTAGCGGCTCGGAGTTTGAATTCGTGCCCGGTTAATGGCAATAGGTTCGCCACCTATTACATGGGACCTAAAATATACCGGCGAAATGTTGGTGCACATTAGTACACCACTGCCTAACCCTTCGGGGACAACAGGCGTGACAGTATGTAAGAGGTTGAACAATAAACGCGTCATCTATGTAGAAAATTTGAGGGTTTCTCTCGATTTCCCAAGGATCCACTCATCAGATCCTCACCATTTTTTTATGGGACCACACGAAAAGCATCAGCTTTCATATAAAACCAGAATTTTCAAAATCGGTTCACCGAATCCACAGTTATGAGGTAAGAAGTTGAACAATAAACGCGTCATCTACGTAGAAAATTTGAGGGTTTCTCTCGATTTCCCAAGGATCCACTCATCAGATCCTAAAAATTTTTTTATGGGACTACATGGGAAGCTTCAGCTTTCATATCAAAAAAGAATTTTCAAAATCGGTTCACCCAATCCACAGTTATGAGGTAACAAACATAAAAAAAAAAAAAAAATACTGTCGAATTGATAACCTCCTCCTTTTGGAAGTCGGTTAAAAATAAACAGTTTTGACTAAGGTTAAATCTTCTTCTTCTTCAATAGAAATATCCCTAATCTCCACTTTGGGTAAAGTTAGGACTGATGGTATCTACTGTTAGCTGATAACGTGGATATGGAAGACAAATTGATTGACTTAAAGAGGCCAATTTGGACACTTCACTGTAATTAATCATAATTATAAGTATGGATTTAATTAATTTAGAATTACTACGACTTCTATCCATTATTTACTTAAATTTCATTCCTACACCCGTTATTAATTACTTCAGGGTTCAAAGGTGCATGTATCAAATATTACAAGACTAATTTTGAAACCACTTATGCAACCGGCTGTTAAAACAGGCGAAGTTACAAAATATTTGTAGATTATTGCACGAACAGTTTGTTAATTAAGTAAAGAGTGTAGTTTAGTAATTGATTGAACTCTAGTAATTGAGCGCTGTGGTATTTAAATATAAATATATCGGAACATGATATGCATTGCACAGCGCCATATATATTTGCGAGCCAAGCAACGAGTCTTGTTTTGCGAGTCATCATCATCATCATCAGCAGCCTATTGTCGTTCACTACTGGACGTTTGGCCTCTCCATGTGCACGCCGTACGGATACTAGATGATTATTGCCCTACATGTTTTTCTTCTATATACATACATAAGTCAGTCTTAATACATCTGTGCTCATCAAGTCCGTCATATGTATATAAAGAGCCATACAGTATAAATAGAATTTAGTAAGATATAATTTTTCTTTACGTTGTAATATTTCTGATAGGTTAGATGTAGGGAGTTTTTATCTAGGTTCACATAAGCTTAATCTTGAAATTACACACACACCATAACGTTAGCTAATATAACTCATTGCATAACCGAATACGGGATAAGTGTATTATGAACCCATCCTCCTAGCCTTTTGCCTATAAGTCTGGGTCGGTTTACAGTCTAATCAGATGGGTTCGAATATCGAAGAAGAAGACCTAATTACCTAGATATAAGGTTGCTGAGGTCCACCGATATCCTAATAAGCTGGTTAAGTGAGTGATTAGGTTTTTGGTTAGAGTTCAATTTTATTATAAAACGTAGCTCCGCACTACATTTTTCTCCTGTTTTGTGGGTGCGTTTACTAACTCAAATGTTCACATACACAAATACCCGGACCCGGAACAACTACCTAGATCCTACAAATATTTGCTCCGTGTGGGGATCGAACCGCCAACCCGTGACGCATAAGCCGATCGAAAAGCCACTACGCCAATCAAGTCTTCACGACTGTCACAAGTCAGGCCAACAAGAACAATAGGACACGTGATAAAGGGGAATTTTACATACTTGTATGGTTTGAAACGAAATAAATATTATTTTAGAGGCACTAAAGTCTCGTTTATTGGGCATATTTGTAAAACTTATACGATTTTAACTCTTATTGGCTTCAATGAGAGTTTACGACTAATAAAATATGTGTCATCTCTATTTACTTCTTTGAAATATTTACTATATGTTAATAGTGTTATTAGTCTGCGAACTGCAAGCCAAATATTATAAGATTTTTAAACCAAAATTTTTATATAACATAAACGAGTCACGTGTTCATTGTGTCTTAAGATTTATAGTAGTGCTGTACTTGGATTTTCTTTACATACTTATAACTATCCCACTACTTGGCATAGGTCTTCTAGAGAAGGATTAGGCTATCGTCCACCATGTTAGCCTAGTACGCTGGAAGACTTCACACGCTATCGGGACAATCTCTCAATCATGCCGGTTTCCTCACGAAGTTTTCTCTCACCGCACATACTAGCAGAACATGCTAAAAGTAATTGATGTTAATCTTGCCCTTACGACAAAAGATCACAACCGTTAGTGAAATTGAACACAATGTTAGTTCAATAGAAGCCGCCGCCGTAAACAGACAATAATGTGGCGCTTAGGAATTTATTGCAACTGGATTTTATAGCTCAACAGCCTATTTTGGGTAGCTTTTTAAGGATGTAATTGACTGAAGCTATAACGTTTGACATCATGTCTTAGTGAAAGCGATGATTTCAAACCAAACGTGAAGTTACAAGCTCGTAAATGTACTTGTGCAGTAAGTAGATAGGACTCTAAAAGTTTCTTGATTTTTCCTTTAACAGACATGTCAGTTACTTCCCTGTTAGCTAATAGATTGATCTTTTATGTCATTCCAATAGGAAAATATGACGGTAGTGTGATTAAAAGTATGATTTTAATTAAAAAATATTGTTATTTTTTACTATATACTACCGCACCGCACCGGTCCAAAAAGTCCGCAATTAGTTATCATACCATGGTCAAAAGAAAACTGATTCCTTTCTAGGATAGCTCGTGAGGCTATTGAAACTGAAATATACTCAAATCATATTGTCATATAATTATGAAAAGTTTAGCTGTTACTAACGAAACGTTTACCTGTGATTATGGAGGTTTTGAAAAAATAATATCATTAGCAAAAAGTAGTCAAAGTTAAAATATCAGCAATAGTTTTACTTCAATGTCTGACATTCAATAAAGTTTTCAATTATTTTTTTACGTTGAATCCCCGTTCTATTACCATTTTATATTAATCATTATTTTTCACGCTACTCACGAATGCCTAATCTAAAACATTATGTCGTCTGTCGAAGATAATTCATTAATCTTTTAGCCACGCAACGTATTTACATGCATTTAAATAATGCTACTTCCATGTAGATACGTTACATACTATTCTAATGTCTGTCTTCACATACATGTTACTACAAGATTTAATGATCCGAAACTATTTTTTATTCGCACATTAACAAACGTTGTCGTCGACGCCAGTTGGACGCGGCAACAATAACTGTTGTATGTGGGTAGATGAATATTATATGTGGCCATCTCATGTTACGCTTTGTCCATATTGGACCCAATGTTTGAACAAATGTTTGGGACATAAGGCCCAAAATATGTTCTGTTTTCCCAATATAATGAGGTACCGGTGGATGATCAATAAGTATTTAACTTACTACTAACCGTAACTTATGTTTTAAAAATTATGGTTTTCATAGGTGGGAACTAGCTTAGACCTAACTAAAACCACGTAGTAACTTCATTGAATTATATTCTATTATTTATTAATATGTCTAATATTCTGTTTATAAAATACCGCAATTCACTATTTATAAATACTTTATAACTATTCCTGTGTAGGTACGCCAACATTTGATCCAACATAAATACAAACATTGGCGCCAATTAGCGGACAACGTTACCGATTACAACAGAACCGTCTAGACGCATTGAAAGGCAGACATTTTTTATTTCAGCTACTTGTAACTGTGGGCGGGATTTAAAAACAAATCAATCATGATTGATTCTATGTCTTGTTACTACGTTTAATATCTAATAGCCGTGTTGCAATGTGTGTCATATGGTTTATTGTATGAGTAGGAACCGCCAGTTTCATTGTTGTTTGGTGATTGTTTTAGTTCAGGTAGCTTTTGAGGGTTATGCAAGGTCATACGGCTGTCTGTAAAAGTTTATGATTATAGTTGTTCGGGGCATAGTATTATTATAATAGGATCAATCGATGGTGGATTGAATAATTTTCATCGCACCGGATTTTTCCATTGATCTCAACGCATAATTGTAGTCCACAGAACATAACCATTTACATAACCAGAACATAACCATCAATGATAAATCATTTTCCTTTCGCATACGTTTTAGACCTGCATTTTGCTAGGTAGGCGTTCTATAGTTTTTGCATACCCCCATGAAATCGGCATGAGTGTATGTATGTATGTATAAAAAAGTAACAGTATCTATATACCAACGTAATGTCTCACGTCTAACGTACGTGAGACAGCGACGCAAGACACAATGTAATTCATATGTCACTTATATCAACGCGCGCCGTCCAAATATGGAACCTGATGAATTATTGACACAGCGCGATTTAAGTGGACGCTGTTACCATTGATTAAAAAATGAAATAATTACTGCGTTATCGAATTAGTCAAATTCAGAAAAAGGGATACTATCAATATCCCTTTTTCTGAATTATCCTAAGTAAAATTTACAGTAGGTAGATATTTAAAAAATAATAATTTAAAAGCGAATGAAGAATTATAAAATGAGGATGTTAATCGAAAAATTAGTAAGAATCACATATAATAAAATTAAAAATAAATAATGGCGAATAAAGAAGATATATTTTTTTAGAGATTAAGATTAGGCTAATTACATTACACAAACAATTTTATTATTTTACATCTCAAATCTCCTCGTTAATTTTATAATAATATAAAACCAGGAGTATTTCCCAAGAATTTCCAAAAATAAATCTTAGTTACGCTTTTTATCTGATCAACGTGTTTATTACATTATTTTCCGGTATATAAAAAAAGGACAATTTAATTATTAATAATATCAGATTTATTTTTAGATGTGTACCTCCTACAAATAGACTTTCAAGGACGACTATTGTTACAGTGATTGTGATGTAATCTTTCTTTTTGGTAACCATTATGGTACCACTCTCTGTAATCTCATTCTTACTATTCTGATTTTATTACAATTCTATTATTAAAATAAATCACCTTTGACTAAATGCACAAGAAAACGTGACGTTTCTATATAATTTTTCCATAGAAACGGAAAATTTGTTGCATTGTTTATTCTATGCCAATGTATTCAAGGGATATATTATAATCTACAATATTTGCTAGCATCATAAGCACGGCATAATTTATTTATATTTGTTATGCCATAATATTGTGATTCAATATCACTTTGTTATATATCGCTATATAAAAGCCAGTTGCAATCTTCAATGAAAACGCGCGTCGGTCAATTTTTACTGCAGTTATAAACTTCGCCTTAACAGCTACCTACTCAGGCATTGAATGGGCTAAGTGGCGCGATGGGCCTCTAATACTAATAGACGGATTAGTTTTCTTTACTGATTGTCATCAAAGGCAAATCGATGCCTAAAGAGCTTCTCTTTATACCATAAACGGTATTATATTATGAAATTGTATAGGTCAATTGAAATCAAAGATATTACAGTATTACTCATAATATGAGTATACAATAAGGTATTTTGTACAATAAACATGTCTCAAAGCTTCTGAGAATCTCAGTGATATAGTCGACGTTTTAGTCATTCTTCGGATAAAAGGACGAAAATTTAACAAAAAAATAAAGCGAATCTTCAAGGAAATATACTCCAAAAACCCCAAAATGTACAGTTCACCATAGTATCCACCTACGCATTAATCTGGCCACTGCCTAATTGCGCAACCTTAGTGAATTCATAATGGCAGTTTAATTAAACAGAGGTGATGTATGTAATTACAATTTGTTTAGTTAATAGGTGTCGCAGTGGGCAGACGGTCGAGGTAATTTGTTCATTATTATACAGCATATTAGCCGTAACATAATCGTAACTTACAACCATGGAATAATGAAAATGGAGTGTTAATATACGTTATAGACTTAAAAAAATAAAGTTACGTGAAACAACAGCGTCGTGCCGCCTCTGTTACCAGCTTTAAACATACTTCGAACATCGTGTGTTTAAAAATATGTTTGGATTTTTCAAGCCACCACACATTAGTGCTCCATTTTGTGTTAATCCATGGCTACAGTTATCGAAATAATTAATTCAACACACATTTAATTTGCAATTTATTGTGCATGGTTGTTAAAGAATTTATTTGTGAAGGTTGAGTACGTGAAAGAATATTGGAAGTTGAATATTTATTTAACGTAAACTGTAAATAGTTATTGTAAATTATATATTGTCGTTATACACTAGTTTGTGTTGACATTAATTTTTTAGATCAATTAAGAATAAGAATTGTTTGTACTTAGTAAAATCAATTTCTAATAAAACATCCCTGGCAATCAGGTTTAAGTTCAAAACAAGCCATCAGGAAGAATCATTTTCAAAAAATTAGGTATGTAATTGTAGTATTTGATTAGCTAGCCGGCTAGCCGTTCAACTAAACAACACAAAATAGCATGGCTTACATTATGTTGTTTCTGGGTTAGTTAAATTACAATTTTAGTTCGGTATTTACTTCCTTAAGAGGTCAGACTACAAAATTTCATCACACGGTCCATATGATAAGTCATATGGACTGTTGATGAACATGACAATAACAATGCTTTTTAATAGTAATTATGAACAGATTACACATCTAGGTAAAATAGGTAACTCCTTAAAGTTCAACCAATGGCAACCAATGCAAAGACACGAAATATTGTACACATTTTTAATTGCTTGCTTACGTTGCTAATAGATATTTTTAAAGCTTAAAAGCTTTATTTCAAATGTTTTTAAGTTTAGTTCGTATCGGCACGGCATCAAATCTAAATCTCGTTTATAGTAAGTTTCTACCTATGTTTACAAATTATCTTAAACTGACCAAACTGCTACATGGCTGTATGGCCACGTTTTTTGAACTCGTCACGCCATACAATTGCGTTTGGAAAGCTACTTTTACCATAACTGCGTGGGTGCATTTATTCGGTACAAGCAGGAGTTTAACTTTTTATATAAAGTATGTTTTATGATCTATGGATGTGTTTCTTTAATTTCTGTCATAAAATATTCTTTTTCATTGTATCTGTAATGTTTTGATGATTAATGTGAAATGATACAAGTTTTAAGAAGCAGCTAAACCATATTTGGTTGTTATTTGTAATTTTAAAGTAGTCAAAGTTATAAGTCTTATCTTTATAATTTTTAATATAGAAAAGCTGTTCGTATAACATTTTCTGGGAAGTGTTCGCATAATAATAATAATAAATATTCCTTTTTTCCTATTTAGCTATTATTATTCGATGTTTTATTTTCTCACAAAGACCGTGCATTGTCTTCAAATAGAAAGTAGACACAGAGGTGTCTTAGAGTGCCTGGTGCAAGATTCTTTTCATAATCAAAACATAAGGAGGAGTTCACTATATTTGGAAGAATCCAAACAAACCAATAGCAGTAAATGCAACGAAGTCGTTTAAGTTTCACATAAAATTCCAATATCGGAGGTCAGAACCAGACGGATCAGACCAGAAGTCGCCCCCATTTCCTTACAGTTCAGCAAAGAGCTTGTAATTAACATACTGCCTTGACAAAAGGTGCGCATTATACAGAAAGTGGATGTGACAATAAATTAATTAACATGGACCTGTGATTCGGACCCATTCAAGAACACCTCTGATGAATTTTATTATGAACAGTTGTTGAAGTTATTGCGTAGTAGCGGAAAGGGTAGAAGAAAATATGTAAATGCATATTTAACTTTAAGAAATGACAGCTATATAAATCTTTTTGGAAACCTTTCCCTTTTCAAACGTTTCCCTGGGTAACGTAAGGCGAATTTTATATTTAGAATCATTTTAGAAATCCTAATATTGGAATAAATAATATATTCATTTTGTATATTAAGGTTCATACTGAATATTTGAAGGAATTTAGTGTTCTGTTTTTGCTAAATAAACTACGGTCTGCGAAATACGCGCAGTCGCAAAGTGATTGACTAGAGGTTTAGTATTTTAAGAGAGTAGGTGATTAGAGAGGGATAAAATTACAATTGAGAAAAATATGACAGGATTTCTCTAATATGAATTGATAAACAACGTTCTAGCAAAAGTAGATACAATTCGACTAAGTCTGTTCTAAATAACACCGTAACAAGTTCTTAGTAGATTATGTTATTTGTTTACACACAAACACTTCCGTTTATCAGTAATGGCATGAGGTTGTTGCCTCCACACTATACGACAAAGTTTGTACCAACATTGCATGTTACAAAGTTGGCGGTTAGATCACAATAGTATCAACAGCTACGTCGTCGTAACGTTCAGCTAGTGTACTACGGGAAACGCAAACTTGTTTCTCCTTAGTCAGCGACGCGACTCTGAAAACTTACGTAAGTTCATTTATTTCGTGTTGTTTTCGAATTTTAACTTTTATATACAGCTAGAATATTTTCCACTCTATGGTTTACTCGTTGTTTGTCACAATTTAATCTATAAATTGCATTTATAGATTAAATTGCGACAATAAATAAATTAAATCTTATGCATTATGTGTGTCGATATTGGGCAGGACAGGTTTCTTTTTATTATTTTCGATTAAGAATAAAACAAAAAAATATAAAGTTCTACAGACAACATACATAGACGTTGGGAATACATACAAATTTAAAAATATTAATATCCATAGAGTTGTAGGAGTAGCTGCTGTGAACATCTGGATGACATTCTATTCTCAAATTTTCTACAGCTCATTAATAGTGCGCAATGATTATTTGGCAAATGTAGCCAATTAAATTACTAGAATAATAATCCAATACAGTGAAGCTAGGGTAAAGGCGCGCGAACCGTTAACACTAAGGGTGTTACTAACGTTTATAAGTTTAGGTCGCTGCTTACCAACAGATGGGCTATAGGTTTGTTTATCACCATAGTCACTAAAAAGTATTGTACATTTCGAAAGTCTATCAACTTTGTTATTCAAAAAGTTTTCCTTAAATCTCTTTCCGAGTGTAATGATATGATATGATTGTTGACTTGCAATGGTGTCTCTAACGGTTTGACCGACTTTTCTATGTCTTAGTTTTATGGGAGAGGGCTCAAAGAAAAACACATTAAATGTAATGAAGCATTTACTTGAGTTAACAGAAAGTGTGTGCTATAAATATTTGTGTTTTATGTCTATCACTTTCCCCTTTAGTGATAAGGTTGGAGCAATTAATAGCTTGCTGATTGTTTTATGTAGAATATTACTAGTCTAATTATATCCTTCTATGATAATGATGATATTTTTCTTGTAGTTTTATATTTTTCAGACCAGTTCAATTGAAACCAAATAAATGAGTTCTTAATATTTTATCTCTATCTTTTACACACATTGTTGATGTTCACGTCTATTTTGACATATCGGGAACAGACCTAAATAGTTTTGGTTGAATTTAACGTCTCTTGAACTAAATCGGGGTAAGCAGTAGTTGACACATTTGAAGACTGTAACCAACTTACATGGCAGGAGTATGTATGTGTCTCGAGGCAAATACACCAGGAAGAATCTCACTCGGACTCATTTGTGAGCTGGTCTTGTGATCAATGGTAAGTTGCAAAGAACTCATTTGACAAGATTTTTTCAATCATTGCATCTCTTCTATTGCTTACGGGCAAATTCAATCACTGTTAATAAAAAAAAAACAATAATCTCGATACCGTAGTCAAACCCAGCACGAGAACAATGAGATAGTTTACACATTTAATAGTTTTTAATAACTATTACAATAAAGATTCCCCCTAACTTGTTCCACATAGTTGAAATAGAATAGGAAACGAAATTTATACATAACTTTGACTTGCCATTTCCTACGACCAAGACGGGAAAACAAAACTATTCGGGAGCGAACTAAAAGTTTTATAATCTACGCAATAGAGAATTTTATTTAAAAATAGTTTTTGTTCCTTTTTTCGTGATGTTATCTGGCTGTTTTCTTTGAAATAGCTTGGTGAGTTTTGTATATGCTGACTGCTTGGGTTTTGATAGGATTGGGAGAAATTGGGCGACGTATACCTCCTTGCTTTCTTCTATGAAATTGAATTAGGGCTCAGTTAGGTAAAAAAAATATTCGGTTATCAACTTCTGAATTTTTTTCTTAGGTTAGTTATTTTACTTTTACAAATTAGTAATTTATCCACGGTTCTTGCTCGGATATTTTAGATAACTGAACTATAACATTGATAGTTTAATTATTTTTCCAAAGAATGTCTTCGAGTGATCTCAAAACAGAAAAATAAGTTAATTTCAATACAGTTTCTTTTTAATGTTGGTATTATAGGTAGGTATGTGTTACAATACATTTATGTTGTAAACATACAATGTTTTCGAAAATTATTCATATTAAAATGCGTAAGACATCAAGTATTAATAGCAAAACTAAATGTTTTCGTTTTAATTCGTTGTTCGCGTCATAATAGCCTGTCGGTCGGGGCTTTTGATGTGATCAGGCAATATGCGTAATTGTGGGTTTAGTGGTTAACACCTTGGTTCAAGTGACGAGAGTCAGCGTGGGCGGAGAAAGCGACAATGAGACTTAACAAAGGCAAGTTATTTTTAATCACAAATTAACCGTACAGAAGGACCACTGCATGAAACCTATAGATGTTTGTTCTGTACTATGTTTAGGTGTACATTATATTGTTGCTGTTGTCTTGTTGAATAAATGTTTGTTTTATTTGCAATTTTGAACTAGAGAGATACATGGAATTCACCGACTGCGCCCGCTTGTTATGTATTATGTTACTTTTAATAATCAGGAAAAAATCTTCACGACAATTTTATTTACATAAAGGTTTTGTCAAAGTTATAGAATTTAGACTTCCGAAATAAATACCAAAGAATTGTACTTTGCTTGATCTAGAAATCTTGACGCTAGAAGATGCTTGCGATTGCTAGTTCAATAAAGCACAAAACATTGAAAATGAATGGTCTTGTACAAAGATTTTTCGATCAAAAATTACTAGCGCGCACTCAAAACTTATTGTGTGTCATTTGAAATAGTCAACATGCATGTTTCGATATGAATGGTTCTTCTGAATATTTTAGTTTGTGATTTGAATGATCACACCTGTTAGCAAGACAGAGGGCGTAGGTTGAATAATAGAGAGAAAAATATACACTATTCAAATAAGTAAAACCTACTTAGACAGCAAGATAGTTGTTTTGACAATTAAACCAATAGTCAGTGAAGTTATTTCGTATGTTTTCTTTAGGCTATGTACACACGGCAAGTGTACAGGCAAATAGCCAGCATATAAGGACTATGTAACTGTCAACGATATTGGTATGTAAAACTATATTTAACAGTTATATAATTATAGCATCTCTGCAATACTTTTAGAAGGAAAATAAATTTAAATTTTGTTTTCGAAAGAAGAATGTGTGTGTGAGTAGTCTTTCTTACTTTAATTCTCTAGTCAATTCAATTCAATTATTGTACATACACATAAAACAGCACAAATATTATTAACAATAGGTACATATAAAGTGTTGTGTATATGGATGAGCTTAATTTATTTATTAAAACTTTATACGGCGGACTTATTGCCTTAGGCATTTTCTACCAGTCTACCTTAGAGTGGTACAGAGACAAAACGGTAGTAAACTTAATTCAAGATAGAATTTTCTTTCAACAGTGTTGTTTGATTTTGGCTTTACAGAATTTGATCAGTGAACTATACGACGTAATTCATAGTTCAATATTATGATTTATGAAAAAAGCTGTTTCCCGCTTTACGCGAGTCCCTTATACCACAGTTTTAATGCAGTATTTTTAACATGGCGCAAGTGTTTTTAATGAATAGGTATTATATTAACTTGGGGGCAGGATTTTTATACCATAAACCGTTGATGTCTTATTAACGGCGACCATCAGTGTATCTCGATTATTCGTGAAATATATGCAGCGTTAAAGGTTTTTAATTACGTCATTTTTATTTTATCTTTCTGTAACAACTATGTAAGATAAATGTAACTATAAAAGTAATAGTTTAGTATGCTACACCCGTTTAATTTCACATGTTTTTCCTTTTTTTAAAGAGGTTTTTATTCAATAAAGCATATTCTATTTATCTCTAGATTATAATGCTGTTTTTTTGGAGTTGTGTTATTAATTTAATGTAGGTTATTAGTTACAATCTATTCAACATCACATACATATTTGTAACTAAGATCGGATTCACGAAAGCATAGACTGCTAATGTAATCTGAGCACTATTTCCGAGTTGAATTCCACAATTGGAACGAACGCGT
The DNA here is from genome assembly GCA_905163465.1 of Craniophora ligustri. Taxonomy (NCBI): domain Eukaryota; kingdom Metazoa; phylum Arthropoda; class Insecta; order Lepidoptera; family Noctuidae; genus Craniophora; species Craniophora ligustri. The sequence continues at coordinate 5,312,016 of LR990963.1, forward strand.
TCGGAGTAACGGTTGGCTTAAAGCGCCGAGCTTATCGTCCTAGAGTCGAACGCTGTCTGTTGCAGCGTTTAAGTTTCGATTGTGACGACAATTTAACACTAGCCGTGCACAGCGCCGAACGCGGTCATAATTACGAACGCGTTAACGTGTCGATTGTGAAGACAAACTTACATACACTAGGCACTAGATGCGTTCATGTTTCGATTGCAAAAAAATATCATTGGGCTCTACCGTATGGCCAAAGTCAATCAACATTGCATTAAACATATCCATGTGCCTCTTAAAACGTTATAATGTAGAACAAAATTGGATACAAATTGAATACCTAGTACTGTATTCATTTATTACACTTACGCGAATATTAGACATTGAAATAAAACTACTTTATACGGATTTTATCGGGGTATATTGATATTATACCTAGATCTGTGTCAAAATTCATTTACACTACTTTATCTTGAAATAGTCTCGTATATAAAGTGTGTTGAATAAGTCATAAAATAAGAGTTAGTTAGGTACAAATCACATCACGTCTAAACTATTTGCAACTTTATCATCGCGGCCTTGTTCACAGATTTGGGTTAATGCCTCATTATCTTTATCTAGGTACGAGTATTCTGAATACATACTTGGGTCTAGATTAAGGCCGGCCGTGACTAAAAAACGAGCCTATTTGGACCTACTTACAGTTTCTATTATAAAATGACATTATTTCATTACCATCAATGATTTTAAGCAGTTAAAGTAGTTTATCTGGTAACTGGTCAGCCAGTCTTTATAGCACTGAAAATATTGCTACACAAGAAAAGCGTGACATTTATTAGGCGAGCTGAAGTTAGCACGAAATCCATTGGAGTCAGGTTTTTAAGGCCTAATATTGACTAGAAGCTAAGAGGCTGCCCTCTTAGCTTCTAGTACCTATGGTACCTAGAACTAAAGCTACTGTACGTTAAGGTCTTCTTGTAGCTTACTTCAATACAGTCCACTAAAATCACGCGTATTTTATTAGTCATAAAGTATAAGATATCTTTATTGTGAGTTTCGATAGACGTTATTATTATATTCAACTTTTTATTCATGTTTACAAACATCTGTATTTGGAGAGTCGACATCCCTTTGTACATTTTTTTTGTGTGTGTTCGTGTTATTATTGATAAACTCTCTTGTACACTGGGTCCAATAAAAACCTGATCGATGGAGTGTGCATTTCCGTTCAAACAGAATCCGGCCGCACTATGAATATTAAAAAGAACATGCGTTAATCGTTCAGGGCGTAAAGAATTCGGCGTATAAATTACCTACCGATTACCGCAACACGTTATTAGTTGTCAGAAAATAGTTAAGAAACGAGAAAAATGGCCGTCAAGGAACAGTGTATGTAATTAAAGATAATTATAATCTTTTAGGGTGTTTAGTAAAATGATCGATTCCAGTGAAAGCGGCAACTAGCATGCAATAATTATATTACTTTATGGGTTTTTAAAAACGTTAAAACGTTTTTTTTATCGCTTCTTAGTTTAACTAATACGGCATTACTGCGTTGATCGTAAAACTCGCTCATTGAGCACCGATTTTTTTTAGATAAACAACGCTTGTAATTGCCACTTAAAGTCATAAAGTCAATATAAGCATATAGATGTGTCATACGCATCTGAAGCGCAGCGTGTTATTAAGTTTAATTTAATAAATTAAAAGTCTGTGGGACACTAGATGATGTTTTCCAACATTTCAGTAATGCCGCTTTATTGTGTCTAATTTATTTCATAATTTATATTGTATTATTTGTTCAATAAAAATTCTTGTGTTGAAAAAATTACATCAATAAGAAGTCAGTACTTTTCTTAAATTTTACTTTATTTAAAATACAATATGGCTTGTTACAGTACTTATTGTTATTTACATAATAATACCCTTACACTGACTGATTGATAGATAAATGACAAACACTTAAACTGGGGGGTCTAGAAGCAGGACAATTTTCAGCGAAGTTCCATAAATAACAAAGATGAATCCCGAGAAAGGATTTTTCAATATTCTTCCCTTAAGGGGGTTTATGGAGGTTGTTTATTAATTAGAGGGGGTTTTAAAATTATGCTAATAGTGTCAAATAAAAACACAAATCAATAAATCTATATTTGAATGATTATATATATAAAATAGGTGTTTTGTGTCATAGCGTGTTTTACATAAATCTGGCAACCAATGAACAAAGTGTCATACACTAAACGTTCCCAAACAGGACCACAGCTTGAGTAGATCAAAAAACATTTTACGATTATTAAACCCTCGATTGACAACCGGGAAGGCATTCTCGTCGTTCCCATATTTTTATTGCGTGTAAACCCGTCGGCGCTTTTTTATATCATCTCTTTTAAGTGACATAAATTCTAATACAAAGTCCATTTGTGTATCTCGGACGTCTTAAAAGGTATAGGGATAATCGTTTTTCTGCTTTTTACAAGGAACTCATTTCAATTATCGGCCGATTTGATGGGTATAAAACGCTATGGTATGTGTCGTGAGGACGGCGCCCCACAGCGGCCGGTAGGACGCCCCGTGTGTTCTTTTCCATTTTTAATTTCCAACACGCTAATTTAATTATGGAATCTTATGTTCTTTTTTCGAACGCAGCTGTATCCTGCCAGCGGCTAATAATTTTCATATATAACTGTTGTTGTTCGAATCGATTCCTACATTTTTGAGGTAATTTTATTATTGAAAAATAATATTTTATTAAATAAATTTTTAGTAACTTAATCACTGAATTTATTGTTTAATTTACATAAGATTTGGAGATAGATCCTTGATTAAAGGTATTTTTATGAAGTTTCATTTATTAGGATCCTGTTCTTATCTCGAAGCGACTAATTCAAATGGATTCGAAATAATGTGAGGTGATAGGAATCTGTGTAGGTGTATGATAGTTGATTTGATGAGGGATAGTGAGATTAATATTACAAAGTGGACAAGGACTTTGATGTCTCACGACAAATTGTCCCGAGTTTCAATGCTCGCAAAGCAACATGGAGGTATGAAGCAAATAAAAAAGAAATAGATTTGTTTAAGTACTTATCCCAATCCTAAAGGAAATAATCTTAAGCGAGATTCTTAATATAGGGCAATTCAAGGACATACAAAATAATATCACTTACTCACATAAATAACTTCTTAATAACTAAAATTAATTTTAGAATTTTAACTGATGCTTCTGGATGCTTTAGCCAATGAAGCTGTCGAGGTGTGAAAATTTCTTCCACGCTGTCTAGGTATCATGTGTTAGCGTCAGCAATATCTATCTATTATTTACAAAAGTTTATAAAAAAATTGCAACTTGCACTCCTTCTCTAAGAATATAAACTATAAGTGTGGGAAATTTCATACACTTCCGCGCAATTTTTGTAAAAAGGGTACAAAGTTTTTGATTCAATATTAAGATTTAGATTCCAGTCGCTGTGGCCGAAATAGGCCAGGAAGACTTCATCATCACAAAGATATATGCCACCTCCTCACTTTTATACAATCCACGTTGCCCGTTGAAAGGCTCTGACGGAAGAAAAATGTCAACTTCTCGCCTCCGAGATACAAGTCAGGACACAACCGCTTTGTTTTTATCCTTTTTTGATACTCAAAGAATGCATTCTATACAGTTTTGATTTTGTACCGTTACCTCGGACGATAAAAACGATATTAATTTATTGAAACTTTTTATTACAAACGCTGATAAGTTTCTATAAATAGTCGTAAAGGAAAATTACGAGCTTATATTTGGTGTATCAAAAAGGATTAGCTTTTATACGAACCGATGTAATTCAGATTTTAGTCTTAATGTGCGGTAGGAATTCGAAAAATAGTATAAGGATTAAGCGAGATTTACAATATTATATTTTTATTGATCGCTACAATATTGTTTATTAGACATTCATTTTGCCTGAATTATGAAATTAAATTAATAGATAGATTAACAGTGTTGTTGAATAAAACAGACGAAGGTGGCTTTTGATTTTAATGAGTATTCATATTTACGCATCCCCGAAGGCTTAGGCGTACTAATATACATTCACATTTCACCTGTATGTTTTAAGTCCCACATAATAGGGGGCGAGCCTATTACCATCAAATCGGGCAGGAGAATTTTATAGAAAAACACAATAATACTGCTTGACCTGGGAATCGAACCCAAAGACAGCTCAGCAGTCGCACTTACGACCACTAGATCAAGTAGGCAGTTAATTGTATAATAAGATTAATAATAAATGTTAATCGCCGAACATACATCCCTATTCTTTCTTTCAATTAAAGTGGGTCAATCTTTTGTGATTTCTAATCGGTATCTTTCACAATATCTAATACTTATATGAGTATTGTTAATAAGTCTATAATGTATGCAAAGATACCGACCGGGGCGTCAACAAACAATAAAACACAAAGGTGACAAAACATGACATCAAAGTTATTTTATATGTCACCTCAGAACCATGTGACCATATCACACAATATTAATACGTGAACAGAAGGCGAAAACCCATACGATATATCACTCATAGATTCAACATCAAATTAAACCTTTCGTACGTACGGTTAAAGTGCCAAGAAAAGACAGATGGGCTCTAGTTATAACATAACAAGGAGGCTGAAGCGATTCATCAAGAGCTTGTCAATTACTAGAAGCAAACGGCCATCTTGCCGCTGTTCGATTTAATTAAAATTTATTTGACATTAAACCACGGTGGCCATATTTGGAATTAAGAACCCGAATTTGGAACGCGTTAGTTTTTCGAAAGTTGAATTCTAGAAGTGTCAGTTTTATCAACAACTGATTGATTGATTGTGATAATTACTGTGGTAATTACGATGTAATGGTCAACTGATACCATTACTGATATAAGAGAAGTTTTATCAGATGCAGATAACATTGTATAATTCGAGCTTCTAAGAATACTTTCACAAGGAAATTACCTGATAATGTCGTCTTTGAAGTATCAAAACCCATAAATAGACGATTAAACAGTAAAAGTGAAAAGTCCGCAGTCATTTTATTTTCATTTAGCTGGCTAAGTTTTACTTTAATTGCAGTCGGGCTCAAAATAATTACTTCCACGTCAGTATGCAATCTCCGTGTAAATTGAGGGGAAATCACTTTATAAGAGTCTATTGAAACATAGACCAGGCATTATATTCTACTATTAAATCCTCTCATCATAACTTATCAACACAAACCTGTGTGGTCGACATAGTTAGTAACAATTAATTTAATAACCCACACTATTTTCTATTACATGGAAGTTATTCTGACACTTTCTTAATCCATATAACGTAACATAATGGCTGTTTCAACACAGTTTCTTATTTCGATCATAACCAAACCATATCTTCGTCTAATAAACGAATGGCCCAATGGTCCATTTCATAGTTACCGATATTTATAGCCGTAAAATCATCTCACGGTTTGTTAATTTTAATTAAAAGCCACGTAATTATAATGTTCGTGGTTCGATTCGATTTTCTTGTCGCTCAATGTATGATTTAAATGTCGGCGTGAAATTTTATGAACTGTGTGTAATATTGTTTTATGCGAGAACAAAACTAAAGTATTTTATGCTGGCATATTTGTGATGGAAATTTCAGAAAAGTTGTTTTTTACGGAACTATAGCTATTCGTTGTTGGGTTTAATTCATTTTCATTGAACTTATTGACAGTTCATTTTACTTCAAACTAGACAGCTAAGTAAAACGCTAATTATGCCTTAGCGTTTCTCTACTTAGACTTTGCTAATATAACACTAATGCGGTTGTTCTCAACATGGAGGATAAACATTCGTTGGTTACAAAAAAATGTTCTAAAGCACTGTAATTAACCAAATCATGCCAACAACACTGGTTAAGGAAGAACAATAGCTTCACTCCTGATCATTGAACTTTACATATTGACTTAGGACCACTCGCACCTGTTCCAACGCAACCATCGCAACCAATTTTCTAATTTGTTGAACAAAGTCATTCTGTTGTAGCACCAGTCATATCTTTACCCGCATCAGAGCCGCTTATAGTTTCCCCTACTATTTCGTTAAGTCCGTGACCCGTTTCCAGGGCTCAAGTTTCCACTTTATCTAGATTCAAGATCTAAGCTAGACTTTTTATCGTATTCGGCGATCTAGGCTTTACATAACAACTTCAAGTTCAGGCCGATGTGTATCGATACAGTCGGTACTTTGAGGTCGTGAGAATTTTTCTTTACGGGCATTTTAAAATTTTATTTCGAGATGGATATTAATAATTTTGAATTATGAGCAAATTGGGTATGGTTTGAATATTGTTATGTATAAATTTAAGTAGTAGTTTAATATTGTAAAACTATCAAGCCATTTAGTTATATGCTCAAATTTGTCTTGGTAAAGATATAACCTAATTTGAAGTCGTAGTTTTAACTTAGTCACTTTTCTTAATTATCTATGCTTAATAAGAAAATTAGTTTATGGCGCCAATGAATGCTTTTACATAGACGCCAAAGGCAGTAGTTCGAAAAGTGTTTAACTAAATTAAATGTCATACAATCTAATCTACGCCCAAGGGTGACTAAGCTTCTATAAAACCGCCATTTTAATTCGATTCAATACTATCTCGGATTTTAATGAAGCCTTACATTAACTATTCGTGGAACGAGACATGCACTTGCAAGTATCGTACCCTATTTCAATAGTTATCAGTTTCAAGTATTATATATTGAAAAAAGGAACAAAATTCAATGTTGTATCTTATTCAACGTCGCAAGAGTAGTGAGCACCAATTAGCAAGCATACCAACAGGCAGGTAGACTGGCCAATGTTGTTGTAAGTTTGTAAGAGGTATCACTTCATATAGTGAACATTTTATAGCCAGACTTATTGAAATTGATCATGACAATATTTTTGGAAATAGGTACTTATGAATATAATGACGATATGATTTAGTGTCGTTTTTTATTGAGAATACCTAATATTGCCCACACGTTAGGGCGACTGCTGATGGTGAGTGGTCTAGGTTCTATTCCTAGGTCGTGCAAAATGTTATGAAATTCTCAGTAGTAGCTCGGAGTTTTGATTTGTGCCCGATTAATGGCAATAGTCTAGCCCCTTATTACATGATACCTAACATATATCATAAAAATCTATAAGTATAACCTACTAGTCATATGCTTAACGGGCGTGATACAAACGTGACGATATGTAATGATATATCTAATGGTTTCAGTAAGTTAAAACAAGTTTGATTAATCTTTTTTAGACTAGTTTCTAGTTGAAATGCTTTTGCCATATTCAATTGAAGTTAATATTTTTCTTACAATTAAATCCATACTTAGTCTATTGTCGTGGTATCAATATCCATTATAAAAACAGGTATTCAAATTCAAGTTTAATGTCTTAATAAACGAACACTGCGTGCCTTATATGTCAATCGCGGCAAAAAAAGCATTGCTAGTCAATTTGTAATCGACATGTCTTCGGCAAGCAAAAGTGTCGCTTTTAATGATAATAAAATACTAAGTTTATAACTTCAGAGCGCACAATTAAAGTAATTGCGCGCTTGTAAAATGTTTACAATATTGAACAATTTTTATTAAACCAAAACTGATTTTTATCAGGGATCAATAACTTGGTATCTGATCTGTTTAAGCCTTTTACACACTATAAACTTTTTGCATGTAACATGGAATATTTTTTAAAGTGTTAACAACTACCAGATAGACATTCAGCGGGCGTGACGTATAATGGCATGATTATTAAATTGTTATGTTTCCGGATGTTGTTCATGCTTAGATAAACCATAATTATTAATCAATATTATATTACATCAATTATTAGTATTAATTTAGAACATTTAAATGTGTTTAATAAATATTTTACATTTGATTTGATAACTACGAAATATTATAAATAGGGTAGGACAACCATTATTGAATGTATTGTAACTGAGTGTTTGAACTAAGCTGTAACTCTGCTCAAATATAAACTAGTGTGTGGATAATTAGTGTTTTAATCTCCATAGTGCTTTACATCTCAGAAGTGGGATACTTTTTTTTTTTCTTCTTCTATAATGTCCGGACCATACCTGAACGGATTGGGTGTACGCAAACGAAAATTTTGTGTTTCGAGTTCTGAACACGAGAATAGCGATTCCGTTACCGATGTCGACCCTCGGAAGAGCAGAAACAGTAAAAACAGGCACTTTGCTCCCAGTGACGCCGAGGTGATACCAAAGTTCCGACCTGACGATAATAATAACAACGTTGTCGGGTGGCTCCACAAATTAGATCAGTTGGGCGATGTCTACGGCTGGCATGATACTGATCGAACCTTTGTTATGCAATTGCGTCTACGAGACTCTGCTAGAAAGTGAAAATTTTCAACGAGTGGAGACGTATACTACGCGTGAATCTACTTGGAGACGAGGTGCTGCAAGCAATGTGCAAGATTCTACACCGATCTACCCGCTCCAGCTGAAGATATGCTACGTGTGTCGGCGGCCGGGTCACGAGGCGCGTGACTGCAGACAACAACAGCGCTGCGAAAACTGTCAGCGCAGCGGGCACACCACAGCGGCATGCTGGTTCACAGCTGGGACATCCCGCCAGCAACCACAAAAGGTTAGTCAAGTACTGCATAATATAACCTATGATGTATATGCCGATATGTATAAGAAAACTGTAATAGTGAATGGAAAGCGTCTCGTAGCTTACATAGACACTGGCAGCAATTAAATCTACTTTGTAAATCACAAGCCATAAACTTAGAGGTTAAAATCGAGCCTAGTACTACTGTCATGAGAGGGTTTGGCGGAGCATGTGTTAATTCACTCGGTTTATGTTGCTTACGTATTTTAATAGATAGTGTGATATTGGATGGAATATTCGAATCGACTAATTACATTACATCAGATGTCGATTTATTACGTGGACAAAGTATGATTAATAGTGAAGACGTTAGTCTAGTCACTTCAGCTTCTTCTATACGTTTCGTCAAAAGTAAAGTTGTACAGGATTTATTTTTGGACATGGATTTACACGCATCAGACTTTATTGAAAAACATTTTCAGTACGCTTAAAGCATAAGGTTAGAATACCAAAGCAAACTCAATTGTATGTTAAAGTATTTATTGACTGTTTTGAAAGTCATAGGGACTGTACATTCTTAACTCGTACAGTATGGATGCAGTTAGGAAAATTAACTTATTTAATACCTGCCGCTGTTATTAATTCGTGTCGTACCTATTTGAAGGTTATTAATTTAGGCTATACTGATGTAGTGTGGGAGGACTATAGACTAATAGCTAGGGCGGAATTAGTGTCAATACCAATAAGTGATGGGAATGAATCTAAAATACTAGCTATAGATAGCTCAGATACTAATTGTTCGCGAATTTTTTTTTTAAATATCGATAAAGGTTTCCTTAGTCGTACGGAGAACGAACAAGTACTATGTCTCTTAAATAAGTATGCTCACTCGTTTGCCACAAGTACCAAGGACTGCTGAAGGTTGCACTGACCTCATAAAGATGCACATTTGCACTATAGATAACCGGCCAGTGCATTATAAGCCTTACAGATTGTCACATAAGGAAAATGAGATCGTGAAGGGTAAAGTCAAGGACTTGTTAGAGACAGGTATCATAAGGGAGTCTATGTCAGATTACGCGAGTCCTGTAGTACTAGTCAAGAAGAAGGGTGGGGACTATAGGCTATGTGTTGATTATAGGGCATTGAATGCTAATACCATCAAAGATCGATACCCATTACCGCATACTGAAGACCAAGTCAATAAGCTATCAGGCAAATTCTTCTTTACTACACTTGACCTCGCCCAAGGTTATTATTAGGTGAGTCTAGATGAGGAGTCTATACCAAAGACTGCATTCGTTACGCAATCAGGGTTTGGCAAATGCACCGGCTGTATTTTCTCGCTTAATACAAATGACAGGGAAAATCGATCAAGATATTGCACTATATCTTGATGACGTAATGTTACCTACAATATCAGTACAGGAAGGCCTATTACTCTTGGAAAAGGTTTTACAATTACTAGCATGGGCAAATTTAAAATTAAATTTGAGTAAATGTTCTTTTCTTAAAGCATAGTGCCACATACTTAGGCCATGAAATTTTAGCTGGCACCATACAACCAGGCCAAGCTAAAATAAATTGCGTTGCAAAATATAATAGGCCGCGTAATGTAGGTACACGAAATTAGGCAATTTATTGGATTGACGTCTTATTTTAGGAAATTTGTTAAAAGATTTGCAGAAAGAGGCGTTTAATACCCTTAAACAACGTTTAATTGAAAAACCTGTTAGCCATTTACAACTGCGATGCTAAAACTGAATTGCACACAGACGCTAGCAAATTAGGTTTAGGCGGAATTTTTATGCAATATCAAACTGATGGAGTTTTAAAACCAATCGCTTATTTTAGTAGGGTAACCAGCAAAGAAGAGAAACATTATCATAGCTATGAGCTTGAGACCCTCGCTATCGTTGAATCCCTTAAACAGTTTAGAATTTATTTGACAGGGATCAAAGTTAAGGTTAGACTGTGCCGCCATAAGGACGACTCTTGTAAAACTCGATTTAATTCCTCGAATCGTTCGTTGGTGGCTAACCATACAAGAGTTTGATTTGGAAATAGAATATAGGCCAGGCGAGCGTATGAAACACGTAGATGCTTTAAGTAGAAACCCTACTACAAATACAATACTCATAAGTGATTATTCGAATTGGCTAATCACTCTGCAATTAAAAGATGATAATTTACAAAATATTATTTCTAGACTTCATGATAAATCTGATTCAAATTTACCAGTCAACTACATTGTTGGCTGATAGTATATAGATATAGAACAAGATAATATACTCTTCCGAAAAACTGTTGCTGGTGAGCGCTTTGTCATCCCTAAATTAGCTAAATACGGCTTACTCCAAAAATCGATCAAATAGGTCACCCCGGTTTCGAAAAATGTGAAGGTGCTATTAAAGCTCAGTTTTGGTTTGAAGACATGACACGATTCATAAGGAAATTTATATAAAATCGTGTTTACAATGTGCGTATAACAAAGGCAATTATGGTAGGTTGGAAGGTGAATTATATCCAATTAACAAACTAGCCATACCTATGCATACCTTATACGTCGACCATCTTGGTCCTTTTGCTAAACACGTAAAGGAAATACATTCTTGTAGTAATTGATGTTTTCACAAAGTTTGTATTTGCTCGACCGGCTAAGAACTGTAGTTCTGTAGAAACTATTAGGTTACTTAAAGAAATTATTATACAGTTTGGTTATCCAGTAAGAATCATAACTGACAGAGCCAAAGCATTTACGAGTAGATATTTCGAACAGTTTTCTCAAGAAAACCAATTTAAACATATTTTGAACGCAATAGCCAGCCCTCGTTCTAATGGCCAAGTCGAACGCATAAACCGTACTTTATTAAATGGTCTTAATACTATGTCGGAAAGTGAATGCACATGGGACAATAAGTTAGATGATATAGTCTGGGGTATCAATAATACACCAAACGCAACTACCGGTTTTTCGCCGGTTAACCTCATGTTTGGTCACAAAAACTCTAGATATCTCTTTCTCTTCTGATGCACCCTCAACGTCTGAGACTCAACAAAATGAACTCCAGGCAACTAGGGAAACTGCTAAGCTCCGTATAGATAGAAACATGACTACCATGAAAGCGCGATTTGCCAGGAACCGTAAGATATGTACTAAGTATAAAATAGGCCAATTAGTTCTTTGGAATGGGGGTATAGCTAGAGACTCTGGTACTGGCGTTACTAGGAAGATGAATGGATTATACACGGGTCCATACAAAATATCTAAGGCCGAACACTCGTTAGATCGATATACTATTTCAAGTATAAAGGGTATGAAAGGCTATAGGAAGTTCAGTGCTGTAGTTCGGGGTGAAACTCTACGTCCGTACAAAACAATGATATCTGAGGATGATAGCGCAGGCAGTGATCGAGAAGTAGATAGGGATGATTTGATTGATCTTCTTCAAAGCTAATAGATCTTTAAATACCAGTATTAGATCATACCATGTATAAAATAATACTAATTATATGACTACTGAATACTTTGTGATAAACTCTTAATAATCATTTAAGGACGGCTATGTGATCAAGTCCATATAACTACAGGTTGCTGTGTGATAAACATAAAAATAGGACGGCTATGTGATCAAGTCCATATAACTACAGGTTGCTGTGTGGTAAACTTAAAAATAGGACGGCTATGTGATCAAGTCCATATAACTACAGGTTGCTGTGTGGTAAACTTAAAAATAGGACGGCTATGTGATCAAGTCCATATAACTACAGGTTGCTGTGTGATAAACTTAAAAATAGGACGGCTATGTGATCATGTCCATATAACTACAGGTTGCTGTGTGATAGACTTAAAAATAGGACGGCTATGTGATCATGTCCATATAACTACAGGTTGCTGTGTGATAAACTTAAAAATAGGACGGCTATGTGATCATGTCCATATAACTACAGGTTGCTGTGTGATAAACTTAAAAGTAGGACGGCCATGTGATCATGTCCATATAACTATAGGTTGCTGTGTGATAGACTTAAAAGTAGGATGGCTATGTGATCATGGCCATACAACTGCAGGTCGCTGTGTGATAGACCTAAAAGTAGGATGACTATGTGATCAACTCCATATAAGTATAAGTAGCTGCGTGAACAAGTCTTAAAAACAGGACGGCTATGTGATTAAGTCCATTATATGTTTCGGTATCTTATTAATCTGTAAATAAATCTGTGTGTCATTAATAAGTAGCCGCTCCCCGTGTGAAAAGTATAAACAATGACACAACCATAAAATGTTTGTAGGTATAATAGTATACAAAGTACTGCTCTGCTTCCTTTTCTGTTTCAGAACCTCGGGTTCGCAACGGGAGGAGACAACGGTGGTCGTGGGACACTCCCAGTACAGGATGGCCGAGTGTTAACAACTACCAGATAGACATTCAGCGGGCGTGACGTATAATGGCATGATTATTAAATTGTTATGTTTCCGGATGTTGTTCATGCTTAGATAAACCATAATTATTAATCAATATTATATTACATCAATTATTAGTATTAATTTAGAACATTTAAATGTGTTTAATAAATATTTTACATTTGATTTGATAACTACGAAATATTATAAATAGGGTAGGACAACCATTATTGAATGTATTGTAACTGAGTGTTTGAACTAAGCTGTAACTCTGCTCAAATATAAACTAGTGTGTGGATAATTAGTGTTTTAATCTCCATAGTGCTTTACAAAAGCTTGCAACTATGGGTAGAATCAAGTTGGTTTTGAGAGATGTTTTCGTCGATGCTTACTTAAATTAATAAGTTCAATTGAATTTTTTTCATATAATTAGCAATTAGTTTGATGTGAATTGGTAAATTTCCAGCGGGTATTTAATCTCCTTTTGTTTCTTCTTATGCAGTACGAGTTATATTTTTCTGGTTCAAATCGAAAGGATTTTATGTCAAATAAAAGAAAACTAACATTCTAGTCGCACGGCTCCAAGAAGTTGATCTTATGGAGGAGAATCCGGCGAGATACTTTTCGTAAATAAAAGGCATTGCAGTACAATATTCTGGTACAATTAAATTACAATAATATAACAACAGTTATGCGTTAAATCAGCTTAAAAAATATGACATTTAAGCACAACTATTTCTTGCCAATTAATTTTTATGACTTGAAATTAAACAATATACACTTTCCGTAAAGAGACACTGTTAATTGTCATATTTTTGTTGTATTTACGTCATATCAACTTCGAAGGGTAATAATTTACTGTGAAATATGATGTGTTGATCACCGTTAAGATAAAGGAGAATGTCAGATGTTTGCCGCAGATATTCGGTTTTAGTAGCTCGATTATTCGATAAAAGGGAACATTGGAAACTAATAATAATAATGAGGTATTCAATTTCTATTAAAGATTTTGACAAGAATGTTCAATCAATGTAAAGTGGAGAGGAGAGGAGATGTGCGGAGATGTATTAATAACCAATCGGATATTGTTGCGGAGAGGAGACTCGATATAACGAAATCTGATTGGTTTGTTGGTGCGGAGAGTTCTTCACTCCGCTCTGGTGGCAACCGGGCCATTTGACAATGCATTCATACCACGCCGCAAGCAGAGGTGTACATTAGTACACTTGGATGTAAAATACTTCGACCACACATTTCCCCAAACTGGAAATGGAAACTAAGATCTGACACTTAGCAATCGCTATTCTATAAAATTTTCTATACCGCATAAGATTTCGCTTTTAAATTCTAACATAGCTACAAAAGTATCATACATCAGAGTATCCTATCAATTTTGAACCACGGAATTAAAATTTATTAGAAGGCGTAGCAAATGTTCAATTAAATTGAACATAACGCGAATCAAATGAATGCTAAAGACTCGGTAGCTAATTGATAACACGCCCCGCCTTTGATTTAACGACATTTTGTAATATGGCCAGAGAAAGTTATTAAAGACTGGAATAATTTGTTTCATTGATATTATTGTGTAAGATTATGAAATACTGTGTGACAGGTTACAAACGAATTTGTTCTAAAGTATCATTTCTATCGTATGAACTACAAACTTTTGTTCTGTGTGTTTGGAAAATACCCTGGAGTATGTCGCTTCTACAATTTGTCACCTAGTTTATTTGAGAGTTGTACAAATCCTTATATCAACGTAATCTAGATATTTCGCCTATTAGTTTATGATCATAATTTTATTTGGTGTTTGTTGTATTTAGGTAGATACATTTAGGTAGATACACTTTTAACTTGTTCGCAATCTTGAGGACTAAGTAAAAACTTTTAAAAAATACTCCTTAAAAGTAAAATATAAAATTATAATAATTATAATTATAAGTTTAACCAACTTAAAAAACACAAACTTAACAAAATTACTTATGCATCATAAAATATATCGTTAGAAAGTTTGGAAGTTAATCAATCGCGAAGTTTCTCTGGAAGTGACGTGTGTCTGGGTTCAGAATAAAAAAAAATACCATTAAAAGTGTATTAGCACCACATTAGGCAGCCGGCAGCCTAACAAATGATCATCTCAATGAAGAAACATGAGCTGCTATAACGGTAGCAATAAAATAATACGTTATTTTAATCAATACCGTTCTGCGTGTACAATTGTCTACAGTTGCTATTAGTTAACATGTACTAATGTAGCTAAAGCAATTTCCTGGACAGTTCCAAGCATTGAAACAGGCTTAAAGTGAAACAAAATCGATTGGAATCAATTAAATTTGCAACATTTGCAACTATTGAATGGGATGGATTCGATATTATCACATCATAAATAAATCAAATAACAAATATTAATTGGCAGGAAAACAAATAGATGAATTTGGAACATTTACATCACTCACAATACTAAATAAATAATCGAGAAAATTTACACGATCACTAATAGATCGTATTTCAAAACAAATATTGATAAAGATCAAACAATTTGTTTGAAAACAAAACACGAACAAACGATCAAGAACTATGCGGAAGTGAGCAATCAATATCAAAATCAATTCGTTAATGATCACGGTACAAATAAATGATTATGAAATGAATATTTAGCTCACCGGCTAACACGAAGCATAAGTACCGATCCCGTACAATCACGATTTGATAGACAACACTCATTAACATTGTTTATTTTCTTTTCAATCAAATGTTTTGTATGACGATGCGGCGGCCGCCGGTAACATAATTTCAAATGCACTGTCTAAACTTATTTTTCTTTTAACCAACTTCCTTTGAGAATTTAAAAGTGGCAACTCAAGATGTTATTATTAACATTACTTTCACAATAAATCACCTTTATACTTTTCGCGAAACATTTTATGGCTACCGAAGCTATAAAGATATCGGTGGGTATGTTAAATAAGTCTGAATTTACAGTAAAATATTCTTTAGTTTTTTTTTGTAAGGAGATATTGGAACGTAAAGTTTGCGCAAAGACAACTTCATTCTAAAAGCAATTTGTATGTTTTTGACTGGTAAGGATTACAACATGACCTATTAGCTTTAAGCCTTGTTACGAGAAGCATTTATCTGTCAAGCCCACATTCCACGTCCAAATAAGACAATATATTAATTTGCGAAGCGATTACTCAATCATCATTGCGGTGAGTTTAGTTAGATTAAGACTGTTTGGGTATGTTGTGACAAATTCAGTATCGTAAAAAATATCTATAATAAATACACACAGACTCTTTTATAAAGATTATATTTTTATCGTCTTCTTCTATCATTATTGTAGATCAAAATTTCTATAATAGTTATTTACCTGAATATTTATTACGGATACCGTATATTTTTCGACGTGTCACTCATCTTATACATATCTTTTGAAGTCGCCAACAAACATTATGAACAATCGGAAGTCTTTAACATTTCCATTTATATTTACAATGTCTATGACAATACCTGTATTTGCTGCGCCCAGTTCAACTATGTTCATGACACGAATAGCACGACTGACAATAGGGGTTTGTCCGACGGTATGTGAAGCACCGACGCTCTGTTAAGATGGCCCTGTTAATGTTTGTAGGAAATTAACACTGCTTTTGCGAACCTCTATTATTCTTTATGTCTTCATTTTAAACTCCCTAAAGATTTGACGGCCGTTTTACATATCGTACAGCCTTTCAGATGATTTTTATGAGCCAGTTCTGGGTATTTTAAAGCTTTTTATATTCGTAAGTGGAAAATTGCTTGTTATGCGCTTTTGTGTTATCCTTTCTTTGAGATATGTATGTAGACGAATATTCGGTCTTTCTTCAGAATTCGCTTCGGAACTTCGACTGTATTAATATTGGATCTAAAAATTCTTTTGCCATTACTCAGTCCTCATAAAACCCCTTTCCACAGACAGTAGTTCGGCGCCACTCACTATTAAGTTTTTATATATTTCACAGTTTTATTATTTGAAAACTTTATAGGTACTGAACTTTTTATAAAACATCACTATGTATGAAGATGCTGCAATCAATTTAAAATTACAGACGTTATTCTTCGTCGGCATACATTTTTAAAATGTCCCTGCATTTCTCGTTAACATATCAAATGCAAAAACTAGCATTACTTACTCCGCAAACGATAGATTAATATTGTTACATGCCTTAAACTACTAGTTGAACGTGATGAAGCCTAATGATATAGTTTACCAAAGTATCGTCCTTATCAAAATGAAATCTTAATTGATCCGGCTATGAATTCATAAAACAATTTTAATTGTCATGTTTTGCATAAAACGCATTGGAAATAAATTGTTCACGTTGAGAGTGGACATCGTGAGATGACGTGGGATGGGGCGGTGGTCCGATGCGCCAGCGCAACAAAATGTCACTTGGCAACTTGTTGAACAATATTTATTCAATACCGACTTGAAAGATGGACACTCGAAACTCTTGTGCAGGAAATGGTTAATGACATTCAGTTCTTAGATACACAATCATGGAGTATGTTAATATTTCTTCAGTGTGCTACGCGCTTGGCTCAACTTGGTCACGGTGATCAATTAAGTGAATAAAAAAAATTGACAAATTATGGCAGTCTGTTCGGCGGTCTCTTAAAGCGACGCGATGATGCGCAAACGGTAAAAAACTTGATACAGTTGAAAGTATGATTGATGGACGAGACGTTCGCACACACGCCAAGGACGCAGTAATTGAATTATGATACCAAAGTTATTCCGTACCTAGGCTTAGTCAACTTTCTCATGTGCCGGCGGCATAAAGTTCAAAGTTTATTTTGCTATACGCATTCATTGTTTGCATGGCTTACGTCGGAAGTTCAAGTAAAGTGGACAGTGGCGGGATTCCATTTGATCATTAATTTGCCTCGCATCAGCTGCACAGAAGTGGTTGCGCGATATGCAAAACAATCGAGATACAGCGGAGAGTGACTCGAGAATCTTTGTCATTCGGTGCGGGACACACAGGGGTCGGCCGGACGATTGCTCATTGCACTTTATACAATACAATAAAGCTTTTAACTAAATTAAAAAAATACGTAGTAGGTGATTTAGCTTTATGCTAATCGTCGAATTATTTCTGAAGCTACTTATGCAAATATCATTAACATGTTGTAGATAAAATTAATCCTAAACAACTCTGTGGGCGCAATAGGTGTTCGATGGCCGGCGACCGTTAGTCGAATGTGTGTGTCGAACATAAAGAATATAGGCGTATAGTTGTCGACTCTATGTTAAATTTCGCTTGTTTAACCATTACACTGCTGTGTTTTTGTCAGTGTGTACACACCGCAACATGCTAATTATGAACAAAGTCTGTGACACCAACGTGTGTGTTGGATTCACGTAATTAATTACATACTCGTGATGACATTTTTTTCGTGCGTTAGTAATTTTGTATTTTAATCTCAATGATTAATGGAAATGACTGTGTGCGCACGCGCTTTATATTTAGATATAATTGTTTTTTTTTTAATTTGTGAATTACAATTTGAGATATCAATAATTGTTATATTAACATTTAAATTTTGTATTCTAAAAAATATATTTTTTTTTGAACAATAAAAAATTATTAATTGTGATACCTACTATAAAATCCCTTTACGGGAAAAACCGTTAACCTGAAAATATTGACAATCGTTGTAGGTACTATTTATCAATAATTATGTATATATTTGCTATTAATTTTTTTTATAATTGCAAAAAGACCCATTTATTATTTGCTTTTTACGCAGTGACTTAAATTGCAAGGAAAACTGCAATCCCAGTGTGTCCGCAGCCGGTGATAATTCGCGGCGATTTTCAAAGCGCCGATATGCCGGTGCCATATCTACGTAGATGACGGCGCCCCCGTGCAGTGTAACTTTGGTACCGATTACTGAGTAATGTGACAGATTTATATAAACTTTTTACGGATTTTATAGCGGTATATTGATATTATTTAATCCCGACGTTTATGCATCCCTGGTCACGGGCAGACTGAGGTGTTGGGCAATCTTGATGTTATTATAATAGTAATTGTAGGCATGCAATAATATCAATATACCCTTTATAGTATATGTATGTAAAAAGTATTTTTATTTCAACGTCGCATAAAAGTCACGTAATTCAATTATTGGAAAATTTATATTGTAATATCGTACTTATACCTTACATAAGTCAGTCCTATTGCCAGAGGACATCTTAACTCAGAATAAAAATATACTGTTGGCTATGACGTCAGTTTTAGGGTTATCATGGTTTTGAATTTGTCTGTCTAATGATAATTTAAATGTATATCTATGAACAAACTCCTGGAGGCCGAATTTTCTCATACAGCGAAAAGACCTATTATCAAAAACTTTTATAAGTTTATGAAACAACAAGCAAACCGTTATTTCCTAACCCTATCTTTACTAGTATACAGGTGATTAATACCGCATAACGGAACATCGTTAGATTATTTTGTCCAAGAAAATACGTACACATGTTTCAATCGAGTTCTCAGAACATTATTTTACATAATACAAGCTTGTTTCCTACTAGATCACACTGTCATTTGTTCCAACGTTGTCACAGCCGTTTGGACTCAACTCCCTACAAGCTCGCAGCGACAATAAATATTAATAATCGTAATAAAAAAAGAGAAACAAATCGTTAACCTATCGTGTTTGTATGCAACTATTTTTTTTTACTCAAATTTATTACGTGTACGTTGCGTTTAATATTCCCTTCATGTGCTTAACTACAAATTGATATCAGTTCTAAATCGACAATGTATGGTGTTTTAGGAATACTAAGTCGAACACACCAGTGGTCGTCACATTGGGAATACAAATAAGACATTATTTTGGAAGAACCCATTTATAATTGAGGCCAATGAATGTGTGATCTCCCTTTAAATTGTTTTGTTGATTGAAAATGTTTTAATTTTATTGTTGGGAGAATACAAATATTTTTCTTCCACGGAATGTATGATGAACGTTTTTATTACTGTTTGAAGGATTTGACAATGAAATGAGCCATAAACACCGGTATACATTTACCTATGCGTCATTTTGGTTTTGTTTCAAGTTAATACGACATGTTTCATGCACAAAGAAACCCGAAATTAAGCCTGATAGGTACCTACCTAATTCTTTTTTAACTACCTAAGTCTTATAAAATGTCAGTATAAGATGAATGTAAAATACCCGTGAAATGTGCAATTTCTGCGACATCTTGATTTTCATACTTGTATGGGGTACGCATTTAGCAGGTAGGCTTATAGATAGGAAACAAAAGCTAAAAATATATATTTTGACATAGGTACATATCTCCATTGTTGAAGTGTAAAATCACTGGCTACGGTTGGCCCTGGCATTTTCTTTAACCAGTCCATTATATTTATTCATAATATGCTGTGTGTCATAATGTCCTGAAATATTTATTATTTATTATTATTATTATATTATATTTGAAGATTTCGGCGCGCTCTCCCATTTTTTTAGGTTCACTTGTGTTGGTAGATGGTCACCAATGCCTTTTTTATTTACCAGGTGGTAAATATGGTAACGAACCATTTCACACGTAAAAATGTGAATAAACGTTGCCATTATGAACCTTCGCATAACTATAAATATTTTTCACGCTTAAAGGATTCCCAGAGTCATGCTGAGGTGTTCCAATGTTGCTAATTAATTATATTACCGATTCTGTTGCTAACTCAACAGTAGCACAATGAAAACCGATAGGACAACGTGACTCTATAAGGAATGTCATAAAATTACTATAATTGACCGAAACGATGTAACATATTGATTGTAAATTTGCCAATTTACATGTCATTTTGTATACAAAAATTTAATTGTATGTTTTTGTTAGCTTTTTGCTTGTCTTATTTACAATAAGATGTGCGAATCGTGTATGTCGTAAAACTTTGGTTTTTTGTTTCTCGAGATGTCGAACGAATAATTGCACAGCTGATTGGACAGTTGATTAAAATATTGAGCAATAATTTACGAATATTGTTCGTAATAAATGTTTCATGACGTATATTCTATTATTTGAAATTAATGTCGTGCAACACGCGCCGTCGTAAAAACGTATCAAATTTATCGTAGTTTTGTATTTTTTGTTAGAATTTTCTGCGCTTAAAGATCTAGCATTATTTTTGTTAGATTTAAATTATTATTATATTATATTGACAGAAACAGGAATCTTCGCATTCCGACATGAAACAATAAAAAAGATAATGAAAATTCCATAAAACCAGCTTTATATCTCCTACTAGTTTCTTGATTAACATAAATGAACAATAAATTATTGTTTCGACAAATAGTTATTGGTATAAAGCCGGTATCGGCCAGAGCATCTTCAGAATTTGCAGTAATATGTCAAATAAAATATAAATAATTATCCACACCTTTGTTTTTCACATAATTAACAATTTTAATTAAGTGACAGCTATTAATATCGAATGTCCTGGTTATTAAATTCGTCTTTAGGTCAGCTCTCAAGCCAAGTTGCAGTTTTTTATTTAGACTTAGCAATGCTTTAAATATAATTTGTGTAATTTTCATATAGTTGTAGATTCTAAACTTTAATTATTTGTTGTCTAGGTCCATTTTAGGTCTTTTGTATTGAAACTCGTCAAGAATCCGCTTTTAATAAAAATGGAAAACTACAAGTCATGTTGACGTAAATTTAAATAATATTATGCAATATTTGTTTAGCCACACTAAAACGGATATTCTGCGTTTTTTTGCAAACTATTTTTTTGTTTATTTTTATTTTAAAACAATTAATGGGGAATTTATTTAAAAATGCTTCGTTATCATACATTTGACCATTATAATACGTAACCCGTTTATTGTCTATGTACGGGTCTTATCCAGGGTCACAAGCGATCGCGAAAATCTGTTCGTCGAGAAATTTTCTAGGCAGCAAGTATCTTCCCGATGTTTTCCTTTAGTGAGTATGTGATTAATACACACACTTTCAAAAAGTGCGTAGTCGTCATCTTTTGGATGGAGATTCTTGACTTGGAGGGTCCTCTAGATAAGTAAAATGAAATGCGTTTTTCCCTACTTTTTCAATCTCGTAGAATTTAATATGTTAGTTTATAAGAGGGAAATCTGAAGGCCAAGAAAATGTGCCTTCTTTAACCTGTCAGACTGTAATATACACGATACCAGGTTGAGGCCGAAGAAAGTCGAACCATCATCGTTTAGAGGGAAATTTATTTTACTTTTCTTTGTTCGCACATTTTTGATTTCTAAATTGACATTTGCATTAGTTACGATGCTGTTCCGTACGGTTTCCGATAGTCGTAAACGTAACTCGAAGGTCGTTATCGATTCAATTCGATACTTGGATGTTATGCTTCTGTTTTTAATGTATGTATCGGTAATATATAAGTGGTGCTTCCCACGAGTCACATTTTTGTTGAATCAGCTGATTAACATCATGTCTAGAGAGAAGCGAAGGCGAAGCGCTACTGATGTTACAAATTTTATTGATTCGACTTTTTATTGCATTATGGATATAGTTCTAACGGAATCCATATAATTTATTTTCTCGAATCTTGTCTCGTTTTAATACATAAACTTTGAATACGTGATCTTTCAAAAACACATTTTGAGTGTTTCAAATGTTTGAAAAAAAAAACTTGTGGCAAAGATGGTGTAGAAAAATAAGTTTCAACTAATTGATAATACCGATATAAATCAGATCGCCAAGAAGAAAATGTAGATAAAACGTTTGACTAAGAAAAAGTTCCTTTTATTGTTTTCTTCGTAGATTACAGCTACTTTGTGACAAGGGAAGTATTTCCTTTTTATCTTACATTTATGCCATTAACAATGGTATATTATTTATTGATGCAAACATGGGAATATATTGAAATCTTACGCGGGTTTTCTTTTATGTAGAACTACTTACCCGCGTTTTGTTTAAGATTTTTTTTTATAAAAGGTAATCTAACTCCTTGACAGAGGAGGGAAAAATCACTTTAAAGCTTTCTTTTTACTTTAGAGCTTTCACTTTTAAGCCTGTTTACAATGATTTTCATACACGTAGTATTTCAACAATATTTTTTTCATTATAAAACAATATTTGGAGCGTGTTGTAAATTGTGTCAAAATGTGGGTTCAACCGGTGTAGAACTTTTTAAATTTTGGAAGTTTACACACACAAACTTAACGTTTTTATCTATATTCGATCTTGATTTGATCTTATTGATTGAGCGATACGACTTACAAAAACTAAAAGAACGTGTTTAATATTACTATAGTTTTAAACCGTGTAAAGTTTTATACCGAAACTTATTTAAATTTTATTAAATTTACAATGTGCGTCATAGAAGTGAATACATATTTTATAATAAATTTTAGTGCCAATTAAAGACTATAATTGTTACATTCTTTGAGACCGCTGCACGTCCAACAAATTAACTGGCAATTAAACGGCGCTTAGGCATTTAATCGAGCAAATTAACCCACAATCTGAACAACTGTAATTGCATGTTGCGTACGCGCATTGACAACGGTATTTCCTAACAAAATGTCCAGTTTCCTTCGGTAGATATTCCGAAATTTACATAGACATGGTCTCCGAGACGTCACAGTGAGGGGACCCGTCCGTTCCTCAGACAAATGTATTGGTCAAGGTTTCCTAATGAATATTCAAAAGTCGATAGCTTATACGGCACTGTTCTTGTCGATATGTACATCTGACATGTTTACTGTAAACTGACTGTTTATTACCGCTAAATGTTGTATAATCGAAATTCTGATTTTGTTAGTAGGTATAGATATTGAAAATAAAAATTGTGACTTACTTTTTGATCGATTTCATTACGTTTTATATACATATATATTTTTGTAACATTGATAAAAATATATATACATATATATTGAATAATATAATAATAATAATTTACAAATAAAATTTCTTGAGAAAATAATAACAGTTTAATTAACGAAATTATTTGTCAATATGTCCTGATGGTAATAATGTCGTACTTCTGTAATATAATACTACGGCCAAAATTATGCCTATGATTGAGAAAAGAACCCTTGTTCTTTGGAGCTATACCTACTGAAAACAATGGAAATATAATAGTTGAATTCGATACGCAATTGGCAAAGATATCGCGTATAACATATGTACATATGAAGAATACGATAGTCAAGCCTAAAACGATACTGCATTTTGTATGAGTCATAAAGTAACCTGCCTGTTTTCTGACTCAAAAATAATAAAGTACCTAATTCATTCTCTCTTATCAATTAGTTTACATTATAAGTAACTAGGTAACTACTACATTTTCCACATTTTCATCAATGTACTCACAGACAAGTTGACGTCAAGCAGTCTGACTAAAAGGGACCTTGTCAGAGAATTTCTATGGAGATCTAATTCATCAAGATAACTGTGACATTATTCGGAGAAATTAAACATTACCTACATTGGTTGTTTGCATATTTTAGGCTATGAGATTAGGATTAGTCATTGTGGGTCATTTGGTAATCCTACCTGCTACTGGGTAATTTTGATAACCGTTATAATTATGACTTAATACATATTTTTTACTGAATAAAACTTGAATCGTCATTTTCATCATCAAAATCTTTTCATCTGTATAAGCATGAAGACAGACTAGATAAACACAGTATATTAGTATCAATGTTATGTAACTGTATTTTTTTCAGCGTACCTTGTGACGGTAAAAAATAATATTAATAGTTTTTTTTTTAAATTAAAAACCGCCAACCCTATTTCCAAAATATTTAAAAAACAAATCCCTGTCGACTTGATGACTGTCATTTTCTAAGAAGCTTGAAAGTCTGTGAAATGTACAGCATTATTTATGTTAAGAATTATACCAAGCTTCTACCTTCAGGCCTTGCTAACTTCGTTATATTTTATCGATGTACTTGTAAAACAATTAAAACTATAAAATACCAACTTTACTGTAGAAAATAGCTTGGCAACAATCAAATCGGAACTCGCGTGACTTTGAATGTCGGTGAACGGGGTTGGGGTCACTGAATTAATCCAATTTACGAAGCCTCTGAAACGTTTTATTTCTACACAATTCGTGCTCTTTCAACACTGTGTCCTTAATTCAATAGAGTTCAGTGTGCTTAACTAATTTAGGTCTCGGCTTGTTCGTGATTTTGTGAAAATATTTGTCGGTATTCCAGCTTTACTGTGTTTAAACTATAGAATTTGACTAGAAAATTTTAGGCGGAAATGGCCTAATACAATTACTACTGTACTGGAAACTGGGTTAAGTAAAATACAATCTGTATTTTCAGTAAGTCTATGTGATTTTTAGCTCTTTAAAGTACACATCATATTATTCTTCTTTTTCTATTAAAAATAAGCACCAAACATATTTCTTAACACAGAACCATTTTAAACCCCTCTCTCTTTTCAGATTTAACTAACCTTAAACACGCTTTTGATTTACACGGCTTTTGAAATAGGGAAACGTATGATTATTCCGTCCCTTGATACATAAAGTAAGAACATTTATGTTTGACAGGTAACCTAACTGTAAATGCCTTAGTTTTGTTGTTCTATTTTTATGTTGATTTGAATGGTCCTGACGGAGAATACGAGTAGGTTTTAACATAGAGAGTACCTATGCAATGGTTTTCCAGCACTGTTTTTGAAACACAATAAAATTATTTATCATCGCCATTACTTATAAACGCTTTATAATCTAGCTAAGTATACTAGACGTAACTTCGTATGTAGGAAGTCAGGTTTATAATAAGGTCTAATTTTTTACGTAGGATGATTTACCAACCGTTTATGAATTGGCTCATCATCATCAACCCAATTACTGTCCCACGGCTGGGCAAAGGTCTCTTCTTATTTGGCAGAGATGCGGCTATAGTCCACGCTACACGCAGGCTAGACTTCACACACCATCGAAAAAAAAAACTCTCAGGTAGGTTTGCTAACGGTGTTTTCCTTCATTGTTTGAGCATGTGATAATTATGCACTTGAGACTTTTGGATTTCACTGTCCTTTAGTGTTCCTAGGCTACTACGGCTGTTAATTAAAAAGTACATTCAAATATTCTAAAATTATACGGTCATTTTACAAATCAGATATCTGCAGTACTCACTGTGTGTCTTCCCCTTATTTACTATGCACCCTAACGAGTGTTGTTGCCACTAATTGATGGTCCCCTCTTCGGCTATCGTTCCGACTTACGTCCTTAAATGCCTTCGTCTTGTTATTGTGTATTTTATTTTCTTTAAACTTATTTACCTCTTTTTAAACATACATTGGTATGTATTTTTAATATTATGCACCGAAACCTTTTTACAGTGCAGAAAGTCTCATAAATCTTCCGGCTGCGTGTTTTGGACTTGTCCCGACTAAAAACCGCAATTACCTTCATTTCCCCTATCGTCGAAGCTTGCCAACACATTCACTACGACGTGAACAAAACAACCCCAGCCGCCCATTATTAGTTTTTAAATAAAAGTGTGTCCTATTTGCCAGTTTATATACAAAATGTTAAGTTAGTTTATGTATGCTCCAAAAGTCAAAAAGTTCTGCAACGATTAAGCTCAAATTTTGACATGATATACTCCTGCTTTAAATATATTTATCTTTTATCACAATGTGCAACAACGAAGAGTGTTACAGCCAGTTTTACACAAAAATAAATTCATACGAGACCAATCTTTGTTGTCGCAGACAACAGCAAATAATTACTGGTACTCCGTGTTGTTGAGTTAAATGCACGCCAATACTTTGTAACTATGAAATTATATTAAACGGTACAAAGAATTCAACGAAATGATTAAAAGTTATATACAATGTTGCAATCACATAAAACTACATTTAGAGCTCAATTCTATGAACGTTATCCTAGGAAATGCAGTCTTTGATTGTGATATTATGTTTCATAACTAAATTATACTTGCTATAACCCAGTTTAAGCTTGACATGATAATAATAATTTAGTTAGAACATGAAAATAAAAATTCTGTTGGGATAATTTATAAGCAATTTGTCTGTCAGGTAGGAATTTCAACAATGCTATGCAAATAGAATGAATAGTTTAAAATTTGATCATATTATACAAGTTGTGATAACTGAGTTTTAGATTTTAATTCCTCGACTGCGAATTTAGGACTGGATCATTAGTCGTGTTCTTAGAAATTGATTAAAGTTGCTTTTTAGTCACAACTACGTAAGTCCGTATACCAAATTATATTAAAATTCATTTACAAAAATGAGTAATTTAACGTAAACGTAAAATAGGAAATAAAAAACTGTGGAGTAGCCAATCGGAGACACGGGTGTAATGTATGTTATATTATATTTTCTAAGGTATTACCAATAATATTACCTAAATGGTTGTTTGTTTTCAACGAGTGCTACACCATTTATTCGATTACGATGAAATTTCTATCTGACAAATCATGTTACAAAACATACAACAAAGTCAACATTCGTCAATTATTTCATTCAGTATTTTCGTCGTAATATTCTTGTTCATTGTTATCTCGAACAAGAATGCTAATTGTTGAAATCCGCGTGTTAATGACATTGTCAAACAATTAAATTACGTTATCTCTGTTTGTCAAACCGTCAAATACATGGGCAATATAACATTATATCATGGAAAAGACATCCTCTTTTACGAATGATATGAACAAATAAATAGGTATCGTTTGTCTATTTAACTCCGTGGGCGTTGTAGTCCGCCTTAAAACTTTCACATACTTCGGCAAATATTGAGCATGCTTCGTTGGTGTAGTGGTCATTACACCAATGAGCATCAAATTCGGGGTTCGATTCCCAGTTTCGATTTAAAGTATTTTAAGGTATTTAAAGCATACCTTAACATTCTTGCTCGAGGATATAGGTGTCATCAGTGATGTGACTTTGAAATATATTTAAACTATTGTCACTGGACACCAACTTTTTGTTCTACACTCTGTACATACATTTAAAAGTTTTATAATTATTATAGACAACGGGTCTAGATCGTGTAATTATTAAAAAGCATTATAAATACATCATCATTTAAAAGCTGTTCACAATAATTATGAAAAAGACATTTATATACATATGCTCCGATATTCACTTTGTATTCTTCGTTACTGATGTACTATAGATACAGTTTGCTCCCCCTATACATCCCTAAGTTTAGAACCTAAGGATGAACGTTTCTTTCAAAATCCCGACAGGTTCATACTTTGACAAGTAACCTGGTTCTTATCTACGCATGTATAAGCTACTATCTAATACCTATGATACCTCTAATTGTACCTCTAAATTTACTTGCAATCCTATTAGACGGTATATCAAGGTTTATCTTTCTTGCAATTAGTTATGACGACTCCTACTTAACGGTTAATTAGCGATCTGTCGTAACTAGTATGTATGATTATGTAATATTACTGTCCGACACACACAGTCCTTGTGCAAGAGGTAAGTACTAATAGGGTTTATGCTATGAACCTCTTTTGTGTAGAAATCGTGCAAAATGGGTTAGATTAGGACTACGATAAGTGATTAGCAAAGGGGTTTTATTAGGCTGATATCAGAAGGGTTAGCGGTAAATGACGCTATAGAAAGGACATACAAAAATCCTTATTGGTGGAGTCCTTCAAAATGTTCAGATAAGTGCATGTGTGTGTAACACGATAGATTTGTGAATTCCTCCGTAACATGGTTGTGTTTTATACACGAAGGTGATTTGATCATCTGCAGGTATCCAATGAAATGAGTGTTGATCACCCGATTCTACTATCTATTCCCGTTTTAGCACCAATTTTTAGAGCACCTATGCATTGAGCACCAATCAATATAATAGCTTGGTGCTCAATGGGGAACAATAAAAAATATTCAACTTTATTCCCTTTTGAGCACCAATGCATCTACCAGCGCAGTTCTGCAAATAAAACTGTTGATTTTTATCGATATGTTTTATTATAATACACCCGATCACTAGAAGCTACTGCGCTGGTAGGTGCATTGGTGCTCAAAAGGGAATAAAGTTGAATAATTTTTATTGTTCCCCATTGAGCACCAAGCTATTATATCGATTGGTGCTCAAATGGGAATACCTTTGGTGCTCAATGCATAGGTGCTCTAAAAATTGGTGCTAAAACGGGAATACTCCGACGCGACGCCCGTGCTCTGTATTGGAAAACTATTCTGATCAAATATTTATGAAAAGTTGATGAAACTTTTTTAATATTGCAATTTTTTTAATTGTTTCTTTCATTAGTAGCATGTAGACAATGTTAAAATGTGAGATCTTAAAATACAGCCAAAACATAATGTGTGGTTCTCTACACGCTGCCAAGCTATATTAGGTCAATAGCCGAAAACATTGCTGGAGCTTTAGAAAACATTCTCAGCCACCATTAAATCTTGCAACATGACACACAGCATTTACCAGATTTGCATGAAAATAGAGATAAGTTTATCATTCTTTTGACATCAGGCTGGCAGATGTATTGAAATTGATAAACCTGTACTGTTCAATAGAGGTGCCAATATATGTACAATATGCATAGGTACATTTATATGTCATGGGTGGTCTCGCCAATGAAGCGGCAATGTGTCAATTCAAAATTTTCCATACATGTTTGTTTGTTGTATTATGTGTGGGCGGCATGCCCTTAAGTGAAGGAATCTACAAAAGTGATAGTTCTTTTTTTGGTTTTGATGCCAGTTACACACAAGAAGACGTCCATCATTTTTTAGAGCTTGTTTTCGCTAAATAGAACGATCTAGTGTATAGGGTGTGAATATTTTTGACGTGTCCAAACTTCTTCCATTCGTGCCTGGGAGAGCACGTTAAGCTAACAGTCTCCGTTTTGATATGAACTGATGAAACTATGACAGTCATTTGTGGCAATCTAGAACACAAAATCCTGACAACTACTTTATCCGTAGGATGTCGGTAATGCCCAGTAATCCATAAGCCCAATGGTAGCTTATTACCAGCCTGCAGTAGCTGCTATCCAGCTGTGGGGATAAAGGCCTTTCCCAAAGCGTGCTATTTAACCCTTTTCCCGCGACCCGTATCCACGATATTAATGATGACGACGATATAAAAAATGACACGTCATAATATGGGTTTTGTTTCCTGATACATTTTTTTTATTTTATAAATTCCCATTATTATGTTAAGACTGACAGTATGTACAATGATTTGTTGAGTTTTCCCGAGGTTGCGAGCATATTGATGAAAACATTATAACTATATTAATGTTGATGTTCATCATAAAGACAGGTCTACGTACGTCTAGTCTGGGTCAAATAGTGACCCATACTTCTTCAAGAATATATTAATTTGAAACTAAAACTAATAGTGAGTACAAAAATATATAAAAACTAAGCCAATTATGTATAATATTAATCTATTAAAAGAAAGAAAAGTTTCTATATCTACTTTTTACTTTAATACTTACTTTTTCCCTGTGATATTTGTTAATTGAACAAAAAATACTGTTAATTTATCAAAAATGGGGACTTCTGCTGGGTCACAGCAAAGCACTATAATGTTGACACATTACTGCTTAGTGCAGAATATCCTGTAGTACTTCCCTAGTAATCTAAAAACGTCTCCATAGCTGTACTTTACAGTCGCAAATAAAACAACATTGACAAGGGAATAGAGCCTTTGAATGAGGCTAGTTGAGTAAAAAAAAGTGGACCTAAATCGTACACTATCGTAAGTCCTAAGCCTAACAATCGCATGTGCTGCGGTTTCCATAAGAGGTCTATATGTAATTGACGTGACGTGCGGTCGCGGAATGCCATCCTAATAACCATATCTTCAACCTTTGATATGTCGAACCTTGAAACGCTGGTAGATAAATGACTCGGTTATTGCGCTTTGCAATCTCCGAGATTACTCGCTTTATTGCCATTGTATACTAGCCTAAGCCGACACTTTTCCTCCTTATTGTGGATGTTCGTTCAGTGCCATGTGAGTTCATTGCAATATATGATATTCGTATCGAGATTGATGATCTAGAAACGAATAAGGAGATTAATTCGCATAGATGATTTTGATATGTAGAAAATTCTGCCTTATTTTTAATATGTCAGTATCATTACGGTACTGTGATTCATTTTCTCCCCTAAGACAATAATACAAAAAAGGTCTATTATTGATTGTAAGATGATTAGGCGAATACTTTCACACAAATGCCGAGATCATATCTCAAAATATCTTAAATGATTGTAATCATTACTCAATTAGAACGTGTTAATGAATAAAATAGTTGGTGACACAATTCTTTAAGTTTTGTGTTATGTTCACATGGCTGTTTACTTTTATTGTTTGCATTATAATTAAAAATAAAAATCGGACACGCTGCGTACGATCGTGTTAAGACGTCAGACGTGAGGGTGCATTAATTAGCTGTTAGCTAATGTTTTCTACGAAATATTTGTGATGATGTGAAAACAGCAAGCAACACCGAAAACACCGCGGATTAACCTCGATACGTTTATGTAAGTTTTAGGAATTCACGCCTTATTTTCTCTCTTACTCTTGTTGTCTCAACCGTTAAGACTCAGCGTACAACACGTACGCGCACAACCGTAGTCTTTGGTTCGATAACCAGTTCGAGCAGAGTTGTTGTGTTTTTCTATGAAATGAGTTAAGACCGGAAATGACCATCAAAAATGTTTTCGAAAATATATTTTTCTAAAACAAAGGTCATATTATGTGTTATACTAGCTTCTGCCCGCGGCTTCGCCCATGTGGTAGGTTGATAAAAAGTATCCTATATCCTTCTCCAAGGTTCCGTCTTTATCAATACCAAAATTTATCAAAATCGGTTCAGTCATTCACGCGTGATACCGTGACCAAGGGACCATTTTTATATATATACATAGATATCTGGATTCTGTAGAAGATTGGAAGCGTTGGGATTAAATAATATAACGTGGGAAAATCAGTAATTTTTTTTAAGAAGTTTCAATATCAACGTAAGCATGTCGCTTGTAGGTAACATTCGCATACCTAAAAAAATATATATATTTATCAGCCTATTGTCCGCTGCTGAACATAGGCCTCCCCTAAAGAGCGCCTACCATCCAGGTATTGGGCAGCTCAAAATAGGTTAAAATATTAGTACCTAGTTGAATACGTCTTGA
Organism: Craniophora ligustri; assembly: GCA_905163465.1. Classification (NCBI taxonomy): domain Eukaryota; kingdom Metazoa; phylum Arthropoda; class Insecta; order Lepidoptera; family Noctuidae; genus Craniophora; species Craniophora ligustri. The sequence continues at coordinate 5,344,191 of LR990963.1, forward strand.
CCTCATTGTTTTAATTGAATATTACGATTTAATTGAATATGCAAGAGCCATCTGATCGAGCGAACTTGAAGTCGTAATCGTTAAACGTGACTATTTCTAAGGAGATGATTTCATTGCAGACTTTACTGGATTTTATATTATTATTTTAATAGGGGTTAATTACTCGTCTCATACTTGTTGTCTATTAAGAGTTCTACTTGCTCTTACATTTTATGAATGGAAGATATTTGTTACCTGATGGTAAATGTACTTTATTTTGTATTGTATATATTTCTAGTGTCAAAATTAAATTTTGCTTGCCACATATCATTTAAAAACATATCTACTAAAGAGTCCTAAAGCGACTCTCTGACCAGTCCGTCAAACAAAGAATATAAACATATATACTTGTATAATAAAAACGTTTGTGTACATAAAAGTACTTAAAGACATCAACACAAAATAATTTAAGTAAAAAGTTCTATTAATATAGTACCTACCTAATTGGAGACTTGGCATTGGATAAACATGCTAAAGTAATCCAAGTGTCAGTAACACTTGGATTACTTTAGCATGTTTATTATCTTAACCTTAAAACCTTGATGTTACCTTGCTTTACGGTCTAAACTGTCAGAATGTCGACCTTTGTCCTTCTTATTAAAATATAATACTTTAATTCTTCGGCTATTTATGATCTAATGTGCAGCCATCGTAACCATCAACCAGATGACTAGCTTTTGTAACCACATAATAAAATAATACAGTACCATAGACTACAGAAGAATGTATGTAAAACAAAAGTTACGTTTAGATTTAAATATTTCCCTGTTCATGCAACAGTCACGAGAAATTGAAACTCAGCAGCAAGCTTAGTCAAGAAATAACTTAGTGACGGGTAATTTATTTCAGAATTTAAATCCAACAATATTTTTTTTAAGGCCCTTTAAACAAATGCATAAAATTCATATGCCTAAATAGGCACGTCATATTTAAGAAATTTTGAAACAAAATTGTCAACTCGTCCCTATTTTTTGTAATCAAATAATTTATTTAAGTTATACTATCAGCTTTCCGATGTTACGTGCGTATTTATCACATGCTCAAAGTTTGAGCATGTAAACATGCATGATGACGCGAGCACGAAAATGACGAAATACGATAACAACGATTATTTTAGTTGATGTAATTGCATATTACGTTAAATTATAGGCGTGAAATCTTTGTTGTATCTACATAAAAATGTGTGAGTAAACACTCACACTTTTATAGTAGTTTAGTAGTTATTTTACTAATGGCGCTGAGATTGTGATTTTAATATTAGCATTTGGCGTCCGAAAATCAAAAACAATGTTTTTTGTTTTCAAGTCTCATACAACAAAGCCTTAGTTCCCACTAAAAATAAGTGTATGAAGGTTTTATTACCCCGTAAGGTTTAAAATATGAACTCTACGGTGGTAAAATTCTCATAATAGAAAACATTGCTCATAATAGTAAATAAGATTTGAAATTACTCACAAACCGCGACGTAGCACCTGTCATTCCAGACTCCCAGATCCTAAGGTCCATTTTCCTTTTAGCTGAGTATTAGAACGACGCGGTAAGGGTAAGGTTAAGCTCGCATCTTTTATGACGTATCTATTTGCACAGTGGTCTTGCAACAATGCCCAGGCATGTCTTCAACAAATAAAAGCGTCAGCTTTGGACATTAAAATACATGGGATTTAACTTAGCACGTCGTATGCGGAATATGTGGTCAAACAAAAAAAACTATTGTCATTTTAAATCTGACGTGTTTACTTTTAAGATAAAATTAATCAGTTTATATAATTTATTAAGTTTTTGATGGGTTGTTAAAGTAAACAATTATTGTTTGTTTTGAGATCATGACTGGCCTGAATATTTTCCTCAATAATGTTTTATTTTTCAAGTTGTTTGCCACGGCACGAAAAACAACTAATTTCTTAAGAGTTGGTTTATATTGTACACATTATTTGTGTGAAATGTGTGCAACTGACTGTCGAAACAGAAATGGCTAAGCGGCTTATTTACAGACCGAAAAACGGACCGAGTGACGCATAATAAGTATTAGCACAATCTATTAATAAACGAGGTTAATGAACACAATACCTTTGGAATAAGATTTTCTCATCATCTCTTCAATAAAAAAGAGAGTTTAGGCTATAGTCTTTCACGCCTGCCTAGTGTGGGTTGGCAGACTTCACATGCAATTGAGATAATCTTTCAGCCACGATGTTTTCCTTCATTACTAGGCTATCAGATCTAATGATAATTTACGACTAAATAAAATCACAGTATAGAGTTTAATTCAGTCGTAAATTATCATTATCTATTTATCTTCTTTCCATTTATCTTTTAATTTATCACAATGGTAAAATTTTTAGATCGACGTTTGTTATCATCCCTTAAAAGTGTATTTTATAGCGTAAATTTGGGTTCATATATCTTAATTTTCTCCTTCTAGAGGGAGGACATGTGCGTTTCCTTGATCTTGTAAAACCAGAGTGCTACAGTCATCAAGAAGCCAGCTAATACGATCAACAATTTCTCGAGAGCTGAATTAATACCATGACTAACTGCCTAGATGAAGTTTGATAAGAATCAGACTTTTATTTTCCTTGGTAATAACAGTCTTTGTCACACTGACCGATGTACTCTGAACACGCTTCACTATAGCAAAATAAACCATATAGTACCGCACTCGTATGCAACTTCAGAGTGATCACAAAATTTGACGACGATTACGCGGTATGATGGTTTGGTGATTTAAAGATAAATGGTAGAGATGAAATCTACTTATATTTTACATTTAACTAACTTTATTTACTTAACGATATTGTAATAAATATCTCATATAGATATACTCGTATAAGATAATAATATTTTTCGTTTGCCCATCCCCTGTCAGAATAAAAACGGTCAATATTACAAATCACTCTATTATTAATGGCGTAAAAATTAGGTTTATCATGGGTATATGATGGCAAACTAGTAATAAAAACGTGACAGTAAATACAAGAAATACATCACCATCATCAACCCATTATTGTCCCACTGCTGGGCACGGATATCCTCTCATTTGAGAGGGTATAGTTAGGATATAATATAGTCTATAGTATCTATATAAGAAATACACGCTGTTCATAATTTCTAACTGACGATGAAGTTGGTACTTTATATAGCCGTTATGTGACTATTTAAAACATTATGACTAAATCGCTTAGGTAATGCATTGGTCACCGATTTCAGTGAATTTTGTATACATTGCAGTTTTTCGGTAGGTACCTATTGTGTTGTATTACATGACTGTTGTTGGACCATTCTACTACAACAGTTTAGGCTTAATACGTAATACTTCTCGTAATCTTTGAATAGGTATATTTTGTTTCTAAGTACCTTATGCAGGTACTAAACGGTATAGAAGTTATGCACAGGAAAATATTCATGCGATAAAGTAGCTTTAGTTTAGGTTATTTTTGACAATTTTAATTTTGCTAACACGTAGGCATACACATTTATGCTTTACTTATTTGAGATAGCTGTAGGTGTGATATATTAGACTTTGTTACAATTGAAATAAAGTGCTTGACAATTTTTTATCTCCATGATTGGAACAGCTTAGTTGGGCTAGATATTGTAAAGTTGGGTTTTAGGATGTGACCTTTTGTTTGATTCATAATCGTATGGTAGGTATTATTTGGTTTTTCGTAATGCAGTATGAATTAAAAGAAATAAAAATTAAAAAAAAAAAAAACAAAATGTTTCAAGTTCAAATATAAGGTATTTGATTAATTTTAATGTATTAAATCTGCTGGTTTAAAACATACCTAACTGTCTTAATTAAGACAATTTTATGCAACATTAATATGAGTATTTCTGTACAACATCGCATCGATGTTTTCAAGAGGCTACTAGAACCATTTTGTTATACACTTATATTTTTTTATCGAACCTCAATCGACAGTACTTTAGATGCAATTGAATTAGGACACGTAACGAGTTCATTGACACGTCACATGTGACCACATGACATTCAATGACGGTACATTACGGTTGAACTTCCTCTCCCCATATTGCGACACTAAAATTCGACGAACGCCACAGTATAACAACTTACGAATAAAAAATGTTACATACTGCAGCAGTGTAGTAACGTCTAGCCACGAAATATTCCATTCTATGTACTGCGATGAGAGTGCGCTTCGAAAAAAGTTTATGCAATCGCTCTTATCTCTTATTAAATTGATTTTATAATGTAAGCTTTGAGTGGGTTTGATTAGTCAGATGTCATTGAACATTCTTTTAGTTAATTCTACTAATAAGTGTCGTAGATTATTGGTAATAGGTTAAGTTAGATTTAATGACTCATACTTCTAAATGGTGTATAAATATGCATTATATTATATATTATATTAGATATGTTCGATGGGTTTTCTATTCAGATTTGTTAATTAAAATATGTAGGGATCAGAAAAAAGGAATGTCGATTTTATATGTCATGTATTTAGTCTAAATATTCTCATTATGACAAACTACTTTTAATATTCATCATCATAAAATTATGAATATTTCAGAATCATCTGCTAGATAATCCCTTTAAACTACATCACGAACAGATTTTTGAACGACAGATCTCACAAGATTACTGCCCTCAGCTTCTAGTATTACATACCTTATATTCAAATGAACCAAATATATTAACGGGAAAAAGTATTCAAAATAATCCCTGTTATTCGAAATTATTCGTAACTGTGTAATTACGCATGCATACGTCACCTCATTATTTTCCGTATTCAAATTATGAATAATTCGGAACGAGACTTCGAAATTTGAATTTGATACGTTGCAGATATGGGATTAAATCGTGAAGCTATACGATAGTGCAGTGGCGCCAAGTATCAATGAGTGTGTGATTATGATAAGGCGATAACTTTGAACGTTACAGTCGCCTGCTTCGGAAAGTATCAAATCGAAGCAGATAAGTGATGTGCCGATTAAACGTTTGGTTTTGTTATTATTCTTCCTGGAAAGTTGGTTGTGAAATATTTATTTTTCTCTACAAACTTTCTCTGCTAAACATACCAATAAAAGTTACACGCCTGTTTATACTTTTACAGTGTTATATTATAGCTAAATTGTGTCCAATAGTTGTTTACAGTATAAAAAATCTTTAAAATGGATTTTAATATCTTAGACTTTGAAGTACCTATTTAATCTGGAATTCCACAGAGTACCGATATAATATTGAATTAAAGAACTGCATTTTTTATTCTGTGTGTATAGATTTGTTCCCATTGATCAAGTCTATTATTTACCTTTAATATCAAAGGCGCCCAAATTTGGTTCTTTAAAGACATTCTCACAATAATATTACCTACTCACAATGCAATGAGAAATGGTTTTAAGCGTTAAGGATACAGACAAATAAGGAAAAAGGGAAAGTTAAGAAGTATTTTAAATACCAATGTTTTAATATAAAATATTATATATTTTCTCGAATGTTTGGTAATATGTTTGACTGGCTTAAAGGTGTATAATGTACTTGGTAAATATTAAATGTTCACTGGGAAAATAATAAAAATGAAACAAAACAATGTAAGAATTAGTGTTTTCGGGCAATGCTGCCATCACAATACTATACTATACGAGTAGTGCAGCGGTATTGAGGCTGTGAGTGTTAAGTCCCGGGTCCATACACAGGGGGGCCATTCGTAACAGAATCTAAGATGTTTCTTTTTATAGTATGTGTGTATTTAGGTACACAAATAAATATATATATGTAAAGAAATTCAGATATTTTTTCAAATTTCTTTTTTAGATATTTATACTAATAACTTAAGTTATACTAGTTCCATTTGAAGACAGGACTGATCTAGTGCTTTATAGCAATCGGTTTTGTGCGCATTTTCACATTTCATTTTTTATCAACTCACCCGCAATACAAGAAAAAATCCGAGGACACTAGGATTTGTCAGTATCCCTGAATGGTAAACTAAAATGCCGTCGTATCAAAACAATTTTGGAATCATTACAAATAGGATATCGCACGTTATATGTATAAATCACAATACCGATAGACCTTCCGAAGATCCACACAACAAATGTACTTAGTGACAAATTTACATGATAATTGAATACTCAGTACAGTCTAGAAAAATCTTATTTATGTATAATCAAATCAAATGCTAACCATGATATCAAAGTCCCGACATATATGCCTATATAACATATTTTGTCAGCTCGGGAACCTTGGTTCTTCGCACTTTTCACCCGCGTACTAATCTGGGTCCAATAAATTTGATCGGCGATACAGGGAATTGTTGCGGGTCTGGACATCAGTGTATGTGAAAATTTGTTTTGAAAATGCAGACACGATACAGGAGAAAATCCTAATGCGAAACGATGTTTTAACGAAAAATCTACTGTATATCAGACTGTGTTTCAAGTTACTTTCAGTCATAGTCTGATGTAGGTACAGTTAATATAATAAAACTGTCACATGCAGACAGCAAGGTAATATGCGTATCTGGATCTATAGAAGTCTTAAATTATAAGTAATTTGGCATAGGCCAGCAGAAGACTGATTAAAAGGAAAAATAATATGGTAGGTATTTAGTTTACCTTCTGTAAAATATTTTGCTTTGCGCCTAATCCTCTACATATTTCTTCCATAAGCACGTTCAAAGTTTGTCGTACTTATATTTGTCGACTGGCGCCTGGTGTATGTAATTGTTCGAACAAACATATACATAGAGTCGAGACTCCTGATTTACTAATGTATCTAGTTTTAGCACTTACACAACTATGAGGATTATAAGCGAAAACATTAACCTTTTACGAAAATCTAAGTATTGCAACTCTTTGTGGTAATCAGAAATTTCAGTTGTTACGTTAGGAGTCATATGATAGTATTGTTGTGGAAATATTTTTATATACTATTCACTCATTACTTAATTGACCTTGGCCAATTTAAGTATGTTTCGGACACAAGTAAAATAAACAAACTGGTATACTTAACCAAATGAGTTAAGTAGTATTAAAATGTGTAAAATTAACAATAAACTATTGGTCATTTAAATATAGATAGAACTTTTATCGTCTGTGGTAATACAGACTACTATGAATCGGGCACCAAAATCGCCTTCAAAACACTTATCTCTAACTATTTTTGTCTGAACGTGTGCTGAAACGCTAAACTGTGTGCACTATATCATACTATGGTATTGTTATACCAGTGTTTATTTTGTTTTTATTCATACTTGTGTATGTTAACGGTTTATAAATGTTAAAGTTAAAGTTAAAGTTGACTAATTTAAAATTACAATGCGTGGAACCTATTTCGTCTCAGTTTACGGGTAAAAGTACTTATAGAAAGACCTGCTAGCCTCCTTTCAATCGACCTCGTTGATTGATTAGCGGTACTAATCTATTATACTCGTACATTTGTGACTTTACCTGCGTGTGGTGAATAACAGTTCTTAAGCCTAACTCGTAAAATCACACAGAATTTCCCCTAGGCGGACATAAACAGAGCTCTTTAACTATAAGTCTTGGTTTCAATTCCCAGTTCATTTAGTCAATAACCATTGAAAACTGTTGAATTGAATAGTGTTTTCTAAATAAATTTATTTTTGAGAGTTTTTAGTTATATAAGTTTATTTTTCTTTGGAAATAGGTACATTCCTTACTATCGTTTTTTTAAGAAATCTTTCTGATACGCGTGGGTAAATAAGAATATGTTATGGGGTGTAACGTAAAAAGTAATTTGATGCTGACTAATAGTTGTCTAAATAGGCTGTCATTCCTCAACCTCAACCCTCTGGGAAAATTAAAGATGTTATTGTATTTTATTTAAATTATATATACCTATTAAATTAAATATATGTAACCCAAATACCTATAGTATTTGATGTCATAGTTTTTCACCTAATTCCAAGTATTAGTAAAATTACCATAATACAAAAATTAAGATAAGGCGAATGCCTAATTGGTGAAATTCGTCGAATGATATGAGCGTCAATACTGACATCATCCATTTCTAATTTGTCACGATTAAAATATCATTTAGTGAGTGTATAACTAATACATTTATCTAGAAGGAAACGGAATTACATTTTATCTGATAATTGCTCGAATTGGAACGTGTTTTAGAAGATAAAAGAACGTCAAATACAATTTAGATAGGTAGCTAGTCATACATACATATTATTGCTTAATTGTATAATATTTTAATAAACACTGATATAAAATATTTTTGTTTGAGTGACCAGGAATACAGGAGATTAGTATCGATATGAGGTCATCAATAAAATCCCCGAATTATTTCGTAAATTCTGTCTCTATTCGATTGCCAAACTATGTTGTACTGGTAAAAAAATAAGTAATATGAATCGACTTCTTCGAGATCTGACTATACAGAACAAAAGACAGCGACACGTACAGGTAGTTTTATAGTCTCTTTAATTGTATAAAAATACTGGTATTTTAAATATCAGTCAATATAATAGAGACATAATTAATTATTATATGGTATATGAACGGTATAAAAGTCACTGCCTAGCTAGACTTATCAAATCACAAAAAGAAAATCTAAATTATAACAATGATGTTTAAATAGTGCTAGTCTACGCGTAAAAGAAAAAGAAGAGAAAAATATACATACAATAGAAAAATCTTGTTAAAATAACTCAGCACTGCACTTTATTATAAAAAAGTAAAAAACAAACTTTGTTTGTACAACCAAGGCGAAAAGTTTTAAAGAAAACTTAAATGAATTAAACAGATAATATTGTTTTCAAGATAATAATTAATTAATCAATAGCCTAATTGCACGAATTTGGACAATTTTATGTTTGCTCCGACAAAGTGTATTCAATTTTTTTTAAACATTCAATCGTAGTTATTTGGACTAACGCTTGGTTTCTGAAACAATACAAATATACAACAGTTTCACTGCTTAATTTGGAACTTCACCGATTGTTAGTTCATTTTTGCATAGTTTCGAATCATACCAACTTATATGTCAAATAGGTTATTAGCTAGTTTTTTTTATAACTAACTAAACGCGTATCATCAGTTTAATGTTTTAGTTGCAAGTATAATAAATTCTAAAACATATACTTATTATTACCTTATATATAAGGTAAAAGTACAACCTAAATTCATAATTAAGTGGATACAAAACAACAGAATATGAGGACCAAAACATTTTTGAAGTGTTTTAAAGGAACAAAAATCATTCCAACTCTTCTTAACAATTTACACATGGTAATAAAATTGAAAAATATATTTATATTTTATAAACATGTAACAACATGTGTTTATTTTAAGGTGTGTGTTTAAAACATTTAAATTAAAATAGTATTTTCGAAATTGATATATTTTCGAATAATAGGCGAACATAGTAATATTAAAATGTTATTAGATAAGTTCTTGTAAATATTAGTTTTCATATTTAGCACTTAAAGGTACTGTACGTTAGAATTTCACACATTGCGCCATCTTAGCAGTTAGTGCATTACGATCAATAGATAAAACTTGTTAAGCATTATAAATGTTCCGTCCATTTTTTAATAGTTATAATAACTTTTACTACGTCGTTTACCTATATACTACATAATTTTTTTGACAAACAGCTTTTGTAGATGGAAATCTGTAGATATGTATTTTTTCAAGTACATGTGTTGAATTTTGTTTTTTATATTATTGGGTGGTAAAGTGCAAGGTGGACTCAATATTTTGAATTTCGAAAATCGTTATGGCATATCTTACCTACTATGCATAAAAAATATTGCATAAATTTTTTTATTTCCTTTTTATATTGACAGTTCCGTGGTAATATTAAGGTTATATTATGAGATCAGTTTTTTGAAATTGTTCTTGACTGTACATACCAAGTACTTGTATGAACTACAAGGCGATGTTTAAAAATGTGGGTATATTTATACCCATAATATGTACCTATATGAAGTTTGCCACTTCGCGCTGAGAATGATGATGAACCTTGCCCAGGAGTGGACCTGAATTCTTTAACCTTATAATATTAAAATATTTTTAAAGCTATTTGCTAATATTGTTTGTAACACTACTTAAAATAATTTGTTAGTATTGAGCAAATAAAAAAAAATATCAATACGAAAACGTGTAGGCGGCGCTTCTTTTATTATTTATTTACATTACATACTCGTTGACAAATGCTTGGCTTACATAACATTGAATAACGAAAATAGATCTTTATTGAGTTGGTAATATGGTTTGGAATTCATTAGCGATGAAAATTTTCCGACGCTCTCGGTGCGGTCTTGACCCTAGTGCTACGAACGAAAGATGATGGAATCAATCGTAATTGCGTCATTAATATATAATATTACCACTTAAAAATCGAATTACTTCCGCATAAATAAGTATTGAGGCATATCAAAGTCCTTCATCCTTGTAGTACTGCACCGTCAAGCTTTACAGCGTACGACAGAACCATTATCTTTACCTAAGTGGTTTCGTAGTTATTTCAACTCCTAAAGTAGCAGAGCATACTGGCAATATCATGAGAGGTGATACGTTTAAATATTTGGCAAATAGTCTATCAATGTCTGTGAAAACGGCGGTAGGAGGCGCCCTAGAAGGACATACACCGATCTAATTGGTGAACTACTTCAAAAAGGTTTAGTGCGTATGCATAACAAGATGTATGTATGTGGCAAAAGTTGTATGGGGGTTGAGGGATCGTAGCGCGTGGCATTCTGTAGTTTCTACCTACCTCCATGGGATAAAAGTGTGAGTGTATGTATGGTGTATCAAGAATCATGCTTCGATCTGATCGCTTCACTTTCAGGAATGAATTAGAACTATCTCATTTTTATCTTGTATAATCTTGACGCATTTTATAAGAAAATAAAATCCAATGTACAAGAGAATAAATTAGTCATGGTTATTAATATATGACTCTCTCACATACGCAAATGTAACGATATTTTGATTCAAAGTCATCATCTCTATACAGGATGTAAGCAACATGAAATTACCAATAATTCTGAACTGTAGCGAAATAATATCATGAACGGAAATTAAACCGATTCTGAATATAATTTCCTGACTTCAAATTCTAATTAAAATAGAAATCAGCGTCAAGGATATCTAGAATACTGAAATAAAGCATATTCTTATATGCACTTATCAAACATTTTATTGAAGTGTATTCTTGGCCAAGACGGAGTTTTATACTACATTATTCTGAGTTTGAGAGTTGTTCCATATTTGAAATTATGCATTCGGCATTGCGATTGGTCCTCTGCGAGCTTTTCGACCAACCAGAACGCCGAACGGTGTGAGAGTACGCACATAAATATGCAAATTCTTGCTATTCATATTGGCAGTTTCGAGGGATCTTCAATCGTTTGTCACTGTTAATACTGAAAGTTAAAAGAAATATACTTACACAGCTTTCTACGATGTGCCATCACAAGCACGGCGGTGTTACTTTACGTTTTAAAGTATATAAAACTTCCAGAATGAATATTCTAGGCTTACATTCTATTGTTGTAAATTGCATTGCTAGGTTAGACTTTTTCGCCGGATTTGCCTGAAGCATAAATTTACAAAATTGTCGGTTGTCGTGCTGCGGACAATGTCGCCGCCCGGCACTAAAACTAGAGTAAGATGTCGGACGGACAAGCCATTTTTATCAGCGTAAAACATTAAGTAATGGCCTCGCGTAAGCAGTCGCACGTTAAGTGTCTTCACGAACCAAGTTTATTTACACAGAACATTCTGATTATAGCTTTTCGAGCGTAACTTTATTGTGCGATACGGCCATTGTAGTGTGTTGAGTAAATATACACTCGTAAACGCGACAACGAGCAGCCGCGTTCACCATTATTATGTGTTATTTAACCGTTTCGCAACAAGGACTCATTTTATTATTAACGTGACATTAATAGCCCCCCTAGCCAAGTTGTAATTCTAAATTTAAAATAAAATAACATTTATTAAAATGACAATTATTCGGATCCTAACTATCGGCTTAAGTTCTTCCCGTGAAATTTGTTTTGAAACGTTGTCGATTCTAAACTTAAAATTGCAACTTGTCAGGGGAAACTGGACATTATTCAAATTATGAAGCTATAGTTCGTTAATATATTTTGACGACGATTGAATAAAAGCGATTGAGTAACGTTGCCCTTTCGTTTCGTCACGGTGTCGAGAAAATTGGGAAATACAATAATACATATTTTCTCACGGCCAGATTAATTAGTAACGACATAAATAATGTTTGTAAAATTAATAGCTATATGGCGAAATTGACAGTGATTAAACTTTCCTATTTTAGACGGCCAATGGGTACGTCCCTTCCCGCGTCAACACTTGTCGGTAAAGTAAATAAAGGAAATGAGATTTAAAAGGTCACGATTTATTGGACGACGATCAAGCGGTCATGAGCTGGACGGGTCAAGGCGACGTTGACCAAACAATCCTCTTTACTTGCATACCTGCGACAGCACTTTATCCTCGAGTCTAAACAAGGAAAAAAAAGAAACGCACTGTCAACTCGGAAGTAGAGTTCCACAAGTGTCACAGAGGTCGAAATTTAAAACGATTCACTAGAAGTTGATATTTTTTTTAAATCCCAAGGCAACGGATTTTTTGTTTTTCCAAGAAGGCATGTTGCAACAGTATCTAGAAATGCTCTTGGGAAATACGTGTGATCTAATAAATAATTCGTAAATATTAATATTAATTTATATGATACACCAATAAAAGCTTTTAGGTTTATATATCGTGATCACGGATTTGACTAATCGCAGCAATAGCTCCTGAATTACTTAGTATCGTAAGCAGTTTCTTGACCCACTTTGATTAGAATGAGTTGAATTAAATTATCAAGTGAGGAAATTTTATGGCACGAGTCAAAATCATATCGTTATTAAAAATGTTGACTCCTAAAACTGTGAATACCAAGATCGCGTGAGGAAATCTGCATGACGATTTTTTCAATAGAGACTGAAGTCTTTCCATGATAATGTTCTATCCTATAGGGGGGAGCCCCTGGAGTCCTAAAATACAGGCCTCGGCTTAGTTTAGGTACCAGTCTTCCACAAATAAACATTATTCATGCTGACATTTATTTATGTTGTAAGTCAAATTTAAGTTTTATTTGTAGAAGAAATAAATGAAATTATGATTATTATTAAGCCGTAAGATTACCGTGGTATACTATTGCCCATGCTTTCTGAGAAGACAACAAGACGTCCAGCAGTGGACTCTAAAAGTACATGCCCTTGATCTAAGCACATGACCCTAACGTTTGTCTAGTTGTTATTTTGCCGGACAATATATTCAGCATTGAACATCTAAACTCCGACAATGTCAATTTTATGCAAACAAATATAGGCTTGCTACGTTAGTATGTAAAAGGCAAATAATAACATCTACAAGGTAATGGTTGTAAATACTGCTAATTAACACGTAAATGGGCAATTTGTAGATTTCGGTTTCAAATAGACTACAAACACAATTTACACAAACCAACATTTTCAGATGGACCAATATTGGTGATAGACTTGGCATCAGCATGACTATAGTTTGTTAATGTTAGGAGCAGGAGCTTTAATACACTTGTATACTACTTTCCTAAACAACTACAGCATAGGGTTCTTAAAAAAGGAGTGATAAGGTCTATATTGGGAGGTTTATATAATTCGTGTAATTCTAGGTAACATCTGAGAAAATAAAATATGACATTAGTTACTATATCCCTAGTTACAACCCATTATTTTTGTTCCATATATTATAATTGCGTCGTCGGTGTCGTCGTTGTAAGTGCGACTGCTGAGGAATTGACTCCCGGTTATTGGGGATTTTTATGAAATTCTCAGTTTCAGCTCAGACTTGCGATTCGTGCTCGGTTTATGGCAATAGGCTCGGCCCATATTACGTGTGACCTAAAACATGGCGAGGAAATGTGGGTGTACTTAAGTACACCTCTGCCGTAGGTACTCTTCGGGAACGACAGGCGTGTATGTTATGGTCATATTATTTTTTAGAAAAAGCTATAAGTAGGTTCGTTCGCACCTGCGTAAGCATTGTGTGGATGTCTGACTGAATGTCGTTGTATCTATAATTGTAGCCTTTTTATTTATTAAATTGCTTTCACACATTCCATTCTGTCTTGTATTATTTTTTGTTATTTTTGTATATTATTTATTCATTTATAAAATATAAATTATTATTATCAATTATAAATTATCAGTTATATACTCCATAATATGTACCTATATTTGTTTTTAATGAATTTTGACGACCCAATTAGTCCAGCGGTAGTTAGCGCTGCCTTCTGTTCTATGGGTCCTGGGTTCGAATCCCGGTAGGGACAAATGTTTGTGTGATGAGCATAAACATTTGTTTCCGAGTCATGGATGTATTTATGTATAATATGTATGTATTTACAAAAAAAAAAGTATATATGTAGTATATCAACCTACTAGTATCCGTAACACAAGCCTCGTTGCTTACCACGGAACTAGATGGCGCTGTGTCATAATGTCCAGGAGTATTAATGTCCAGGAGTATTAAAGGCTTTCCTTTGACGAAATTTTTATTATTATATTTATGTCATTTTTGTTTTAGTATTTGGCTATATTTAGATTCTTATCTTTAGGTTAAGTAGTATAAGAGTTTCCAAGATTAAAGAATTTGGAATCGAGATAATATGAAATTTCAAAAAGAATATTTAAAAAAATATACATACACATAAATAAAATAATATTTTCTAGCCATTTTATTAGCAGTTATTAATTTAAATACATTGCTTCATAAATATAACTATTTGAAAAAATATTGATATTAAAACCAGCAATGTATGTGTGTCATGGCGTGTTTATCGGCCAATACACGTCTGCCTCAGTAAGGAGTAACAGAGTGAGGTACTGCCGCATTGACCCATTTTGATAAGTCTTGAATAGATTACGTCCGAACACTTTAATGCTCAGGTACTGCATTCATCGCTTTCCGCGTTTATATATTTTCGTTTTACATTCAAAATAATTAATTTAAGTAGGTATTTTTTTCTAAGTATTTTTCCCTGTAGGGAAAAAAAGGTGGAGGTAAACAAGCTTTTAATTAGTCAAAAACTTGAAATAACGACATTTTATTATTTTTTTAAAATTAAAATCTATAGTAGGTAATTAATAAATTGTCATTATAATTCTAAGTAATAAATAGTCACCAGTTCATAATATAAATCGTTATATATAATTAATTTATGTTGTATTTCGGTATTTAGTGAGTAATTGTTATTAGTGTTAAATATATAAATAAAAATATTAAACAAATGCTCGTTATTCACTCTTAAATTAAATTCCTTTAATTTGATGTCAGTATAATAATGTACGGGAAAATATTGAAGTTAAATTTTTTCATCTTCAAGTACTGTAATGAGTTCAAATTTTGTTAATAATAGAAACTAAGTCTGATTTAAACATTAAGTTGTTAACAGATATACCGAACGATTTGTTTAAAATTGTTTGGTAATTCCATTTGAGTCAGAAAATGTTCAAATTCCATTGAATACACGATTCAATCGTTTTTATGTTCCGATGACGTGTTTCCATAGTTCCAGCAATTTAAAAAAGCGACTTTTCTACACGAATGACTACGTAAGTGAAAACTTTGTAAGGTCACCAACAAAGCCTCGCGTGCACACTGCTACAAACGCACGCACACGAACAAAAAAGTTTAGCTTATAAGTTTATAATCAAGCGAGGTTTTTATCTCGTAGTCGTTGGCCGCACGCCGCGCAGCGCACATGTCGACCGTTAGCGCTGAAGCCTCACAAATACGCGCGTGAAAATATACCCACCCCCATATATGAAAAATTAAGAAAAAAATCGCACTCTGGATAATTCAAAGACGCCAAGCACGTCAAAGGCGTTTGACAAAAAAAAGTGTTCCATTTTTAAATCCCAGTTGGCGGGCTTATTCGGAAAATTATGAAAGTGATGTGAAATGTAGGTGTTTCTCTTCAGAGTACCTTCAGCGCTTACTCTGTATTTTTTTTTCTAGTGACTACAAAAGCTATTGTTTGCGTTTTGCTTGAATTGAAGCACAAAAAGTATACTATTTACAGTGTTTTGCTCTATTGAATGAGAAGTGTGTTGAAAAAATATTACATAAAAGTGGATTGTTCAGTTTTGGTAAAGGAAAAGCGGCCGAGTAATTCAGTTAGATGTATGTTCTACATAATATACAACGGGACACAACATGACGGCAAAGTTCGGCTATGTAAGTGTATCTAGAATTATTTTTAATACTTTTTTTCGCGTAACTTGTTGCCATGCGCTGAGTTCTAAAGCATCATATTTTTTTAATATTATTTGTCAGTGTTATCATTAAAAAATATTTTTAGCACACTTTTGATATAATAACCACCTAATCTTACAGACAAAGATAAAAATGCATTTGGATAACGTATTTATGGGTGTTTAAGTGACGTAAATTCGTTCATAAAACGTTTGTTATGAATGGAAATTTATTTTTTACAGCGTTTTTATTTATTGTTGTTGATTCGTGTGCGATATACATAGATAATGTAAATCTCAATTGTATATAATCGTGACAAGAGCGTTAATATCGCTGATACAAGTGTGTACTGCCAATATGTATATGTATTAAATATAATATAAAGATAATTACGTTGCTCATTATTTTTATGCTTGCATATCGTGCGGTAGCGTGCTTATTCATTTGCAGCGTCATTAACAAAACATAGAAGATTTATAAACATTTGAGGAAATAATAATTCTATTGAAATTTTCGTTGATTCTTCCGAAGTAATATAAAGTATTTGTAGGTATATAACTTTGTATTAGGCATAATGCGACTTTGTAAAATGTGAACAGGATGCTTCATCTAATAAATGTTTACCTACTACTAGGTACTTATATGTAAATAGAAACACGTAGATCTATTCAATTACCTCAGCTACATATGGTTTTAACATGAAAAGTAATATGGTATTTCATATAATATTTGATACATAGGCAACTTTGCTGCTAATAGTTATTAAAAATCTTATTTATGTTAGGACTTCGGACAGTTCCCCGTTCTGTACAATTAATTTAGAATGAAATAGGTACCTATCTGTAAATTGATTAGATTTTGCTCAGCTGCGGAATATTTGGCAATGTTGGCACCGAGTGGTTATCCATGGGTGGTTTTCAATTCAATTACATTAGAATTAATGGAATAGAAAAAAAGTTTACTGTTATTGTCGTTTACTGCTACTATAAGGCAAATACAATTTTGATGAAGTTTTTTTTATATAATTTTTCGTTCCTGTTTCTGGAGAATCGGTAGTAGTCGCTAGTATCCAAACTTCATGAGATTTGGGTAGACTACGGACGGTAGTCAATAATAGCAATTCTACTCGTGTTATATTAGATTTGGTATGGTGTTTTTAGTCACGCGTAGATTGTATATTTTACTATACGCCTATTGCGTACATTGCTATGAAGTTGTCGATTGACGTTTATTATGCGGCTGACCTAGGTCACCACATTACCCCCCGTGGTACAGAAGAGGCGAATAGGTATTAATTGAAGTATACCTATACTTACAGTTAGGTAACCTACCTGTTATGTAACGATATTTATTTTATTAAATACCAGGATATGAGCTAAATGATAAAACTAATAGGTTTAGAGAGTTAACCTCACAAATCCTATTAATATGCTAATAATGAGTTACCATTTTTTATTACTGAAAGCTTTTTGTGATATACAGTTTCATGAAGAAGAATATTGAATGGGAATGCTAATTAATTAAGGTTAATTTATTTTAATCTAAACGAAAAACAATATACGGTTTATTATATGCACAAATAATATTACAGCAGTTTATTAGGTAAACTGTCCGACTATATATTATCAGATGACACTCAAACGATTGCAATTTAGGTAGCATAGGTATCTAACCTAGAAACGTATATGTTGCTGAAATTGTACATATAAATATATTATGGTGGCGCCTAAAGATTACCTACCTACGTTGTGTCAAGTGCTTTATCAGTTACTTCAGAATAGCTATCAGTAAGATTTAATATTAAACTTAATTGGGTACCAATATTTAGGTTCACTGGTGATAATTAATTATCAATATTAGTATACGTAAATTTTGACCGTTTTCCGCAGTACCACGTGTTTGTGTGTAGTTTTTAACAACTTATCATTAAGCATGAGCGTGATTGTGTTTTTTTTTACTTATAACGTGTCGCACCTACTCGTATATAACTTATATTCAAATATTTGGGTTTCATTTAAGATTAATGCTGGTCTATCTATGAAATGCAATGTCATCATTAATACATACAATTTTTATGTGATTTTTAAACTATAATATATGATATATAATCTGGACATAATGCCACAGCGCCATTTCATGTAGTTTCGATACATAGATATTTTTTTGTCTATATATAAATATTAGGCATGAAAAATTGATTTGTGCAAAAATTAAATTCCTACTGGAATCGTGACCCGTAAAACAGAAGTCGGTCACTCAGCAAGCAATGTTGGCGATATATGACCGTTTAGTATTCATAATATATAAATATAATAATAATTATAGCTTTTTTGAAACTTAAAAAATCACGCTTTCAACAGAAAACCGAAGTAGTAAAACAATTAAAAGCATAGGAAAATATTTCGTTATACATATTTAGATAGGTAGGGTATTTTTTCATAAGTTTTTTTATCATAACTGTAGTTTTGATAAAAACTTACCAGTTACGTGAAAAACATCCCACACTTTCATGGAGTATAATAATTTTCTACTTTCACTTTTCTAAAAATACGCGTAAAACTGTAAAATACTTTGATTGTTTTAAGTTTTTTAACTGAATTCAACGTTCTTTTTCAAATGTTGTTTTAATTACAATAAAAACAACTTCAATCGTACCTGTAACTTATTTATAATTCAATTCATATTTGGAATTTTTTGTAATTGTATTTCTCAATTTTGTCACGTGAAATGGATATTGATTTTAATTAACGAATGCTTTTAAGTTTTAATTAAATATTCGATCAAGTGTTATTAACACTGTTGTAACTTAATTATCGTTAATGTGATTATACAGATGTCGTATGCACGCTTGTTGTTTCATTTTATACAAAAAAATATAAGTTTCGGAAATGTCATTAATTAAAAGCAAATGAAATGTAAACTGTCTTTAAAAAAAAAATGTTACCGTGCATTAGGAATTCTCCTGTACCATGGGTGTGTACAATGCACAGAAACTCAGACCCAGAATAGAAAATAAATATGACTTGGAAGAAATATCAGTGGTTTTCGTTTTGGTATTAGAACGGAACAAATCGATAGTTACAAACTACTAAAAATAATTAAATCTTTCCTAAGTGAAGAGTTACATCGTACCTTATAAATTCTACATAGTGTAAGTACCATTATTATGTGCATATTGTCATGGCTGATATTGCATTGAATGTTATTTGTACTCTCAAATGGATTTCGTAATTTCAAAGTGTACTTAGTCTTAGCAGAGATGTAGATGAGACGAAGAATCATGCTCTGGTGGTATATAAATGGTAGAGTCCTGTGTAATAAATGGTTTATCAATTTATATCACAGCATAAATCTTTTATAAATAATTCAATAATAAATAATCATTGTGTAATGAGTAAAAAACACGAATATAAATAATTGCTTTCTTACAGTAAAACGAATATTAAACATTGAAATAAAATATAATTACATATATTGTAATATAATATAACAAAATATGCTTCTTACGGATTTAATCGCGGTATATTGTTTTTTTTTTATCCCGACGTTTAGGAACTTTAAGTACATCTATAGGTCACAAACAGACTAGTTTTACTTTAAGGAATATGAAGTGTTGAAAACATTAACACCAGTCATAATCCATAATTTGTAGGAGGTAGGGCATAGCGAGATTTCTCGCTCAAATTGAGCTGCCCGACTGGGGAAGTACCTCGGCCTTACAGAGGACCGCAGTGAATCAACAATAGTTGTCTTTCTGCGAGTGAGTAAGGTTACCAGAGCTCATTGGGGGAGTGACTATTCTGATAGCATGGGAATTCCGTTTGCTGTCTGTTCAGTAACTCCCTATTTTAAGAAACCTGAACGGTTTTTAAGAGGTTTGGCAACGTATTTGCAAGCCACTGATATTGCAAATATCTATGGGCGGTGGTCATCACTTTCCATCAGGTGAGCCGCCTGCTCGTTTGCCCCTTATCACCATAAAAAAAGATACCTATAAAAGAGCAAAAACTATTGTATCAAACGTGAATATATTACCTAGAGTGAAGGTTTGAACGCTTGGAAGTTTACCGTACCTACATAATTTTGAAATTAAAGGTAGGTACTATAATTTACACATACATAAGTTAGTACATTATAGTTTCCTTTCAAAGGGAAATAACATTTGACAGACAAAATTATGTCGGTACCTTTATACTTACAAACAATACTTATTGAAGTAATGTTTTATTTTATTGTCTAATAATGTTAGCAGGTACGTTTGAAATCATATATTAGTATTAATATTAACTCTTGGCATAGTTAGTTTCGCTATAAAGAATAGGGACTGGTGAATTACAAAATATTGTTTATTGTAAACCTAATGAATATGTAACTTTTTACTTTTTACCTAAGTAGGTATAATATATAGGTATTTCAAATGAATGTAGCGTTTTTCGACTATATTAAATCGCTACCAGTTACAACTTGTTGCATATCTTTTTTAAAAATATAAAGGATTACAAATTATTATAATTCAAGTGATTATAGCATTAGATCGATCATTTATAAAACAACAGCTGTTGCCCGCTAATTAGTCCACGTGAATTATTGAAAAATAGGTAGCCAATATTTTTCCTCAAGAATTTTCACCTTTATTTTTCTATAGTTCTAGGAATCTGCCAAAAATAATTGACTATGGTTTAGCGGTAAACTGCTAACTGGTCAAAAACGTAACAAATAGACACATAATATGGATGATATAAAATATTACAACTAAATCAAATATTTTCTGTATATACATACATATATAATTATAATACTTATAAACGTGCTTTTTAATCCAATTCCAATTTCCAAATTCAGATATATAACCTAATCATCATAAAATAACCATCAAATTCTCAATCCTAAATAATGGATCAATAAATTTCGTTGATGTCTCAATATTTTAACGTATCGGTAGAATTAGCGGAGTTGTCAATGTTACACAATACGAACAACACAAGACCACAGACTAAAATACAAGACAACAGACTAAATACAAGACAACAGACTAAATTAAATATGGCGACGCGGACGTCCATTTACTAATAATTGTATTGTCGAAGGAGATTAAGTTAGGTGAATGTTCTCGACGTGATTCTATGAAAAATACTTTTCTATGTATTTCTAGGTATATTATGAAATCAAGTTTAAACATAGGTATACGTATATAGACACTATCACACAGCGTTATGTTGGTTTTGAGCTAAGCAATACGGCTTGTTTCACAGATATATTGATTAATTATATTCATTTATAAACTTTTTTCATGACTTGCTTCATCACACCATATTTGTCCCTACCAGAATTTGAATTCAAAAGCCTTACCATGAAATTCAGTCTTTGACACCGCTGCACTAATGATGTCGTCATAATTATATATCTTGTATGTTTTATATTAAAAAATTCCGTGATGAGGTCGATTTTCAGTCTACCTAGATTGCTATTGCTAGCTTTGGTAACTAATAACCTAACCATAAACTAGTTGCCAGGTTTTTCGGGTTTCGTACTACTAAGCGTGAATTCCACTATTGTCATAGGTATTCGTATGGCTACTGGGATTGAAAACTCAGCGTGTCCATAGAGGGATCGGAGTGTCTCCACCTTACCTCATAATAAAAGTAATAAAACATTATAATCAATATTTGCAAAATTAACGAATAGTTAAAGACTTCGATTACGAAAATAAAATTGTAAATAATTATTCATAATACTTAAATTTAAATGTGATACTCTATATTTTATTACCAGCGCAATGACAGGAGAACACTGCGGTAAAGCAATATGTAAAAGGAAAATGGGTAGGTAGAACATAAGGTACTAATTATCTAAATTCACACGTATGAAGACATCATGTTAAGTCAAAACATTGAATACTTAGTTATGACAGTATCCAATTATATACACGTGGCTTCTTCGTAGAACGAACGGTACAAGCGTGACTTATCGAAATTTCGATGGTCTTTAATCAGCTCTAAAAGTCCTTGTGATGTTTTTTGTCCGTCTAAATACATGAGTATGTGTGTAAACACAAATATGTACTCAAATATAATGAAATACTCGACTTTATTATTTAAATATTATGAATGATGATTTATTTAATTAGGTACTATACTTGAAATAAGTAAAGCTCGTGGTTAAGTACCGAGCTTGCCAAGGACAGTCTCTGGATGGGTGAACATTCTTAACGAGCACGCTAATCGTCGGACCTGATAGTCTGACTATGATGATCATTAGTGGTAAATGAAGAAGTCGAAAGAATCCTTAACATCACTCCTCCAAAATACCTGAACGGATTACGATAAAACTGAGTAAATAATGGATAACGGATCGAATATAATTTAACTACCAGCATAATACGTGGGTTGGAAGCTTTATAATAATTCGTCAGAATTCTGATAACTCAGAACTCATTGCCTACAAGAAAGTCTACTTTGTAGAAACAGAAAACGAAACATTGTTGCAATGCTTCACACATCTGTAACACTATGGCGTATAATCAAATCTAGTTTTATATAATATGGGAATCATTCAAATTTTTCAATAAAATTTACATAATCAAAATAATGACTACAAATTCAGTGGTCATATGAAATTTGTCGCTGCTACGTACTATGTTACGAATTCCCCAATATTTATGTTAATGAGACCTCCCAGACACTCATTAGAATTTACAGTCGCTAGATACTGTACTCATTTCATATTCACGACACGCGAAGTTCAAGGCCGGAGCGAGAAAATTCATTACCGACTGTGTATTCGCCTCCACAGCGTGGTAGGCAGTAGCCCTCTATTACACGTACATATATATCATTCTATGTATGTATATGTGCATAGTTTCGCAGTATGAAGTTCGGTTTCATTTGACGTCTGGATTATGGTATGCCAGGTTTAATGAAATTTTTGTCAGTGGTGTTTCGAAATTTGAATTTTGTTTTAGGGTTGGGAGATGTTGTTAGATTGTCTATACGTAAGCTGTAGAATTTTTTACGTTATGAAGGTTTTACATGTACTGGGTTCAATATCAAAGGTCTTAAAAGAGCTTTGATATTGAACCCAGGGTTCAATATCAAAGCTCTTTTAAGGAAGAGAAAAGGTTTTCGTTATAGCGCCCGATGTTTCTATTGCCCAAAAAATGTTTCTATTGCGTCTGCTATAAATCACAGAAAATGACGATTTAGAAAATGTGTTGTTCGAGATCATAAAAATACATGTGTTGTTTGGTATGTTTCATAGACGGTTTAGGAAAGACGTTCTTGAAACAATCACGTTTCATTTTTAATTCTTCCCCAAATTTTACTTAATTCGACTGCACCTACTATTAGTAGGTGCAGTCGAATTTAGTCAAGTGTTTAACTAAAATACGCCTAACAGTAATAGTTAAATGAAGATTTTGAGGTAATATTTGAAATTGGAATGCTATAATAACAGCCAGTTTTTGTTTGCAGTATAAAGGTTGCATGCACGATAATCGGTGTCCTTCAAGTGACTCATTTTATTTATTTTTTATTGCAGCCTTGAAATACCATAATACGAATATACTTTATGTTATACCGGTTTCCGTGCACTGTGAATTTTATTGATCATGTTATGATAACGTTATCGTGTTATCTCATTGCTAAAAAAATGATTGATAGAAGTAGGTTACTGGGCTTTAACCCGACGTTGCATAATAGCTTATCAATCCTTGAAGAAGTTAGGTATGATTCTTAGATACTGTTTCGTTTTAGTTTTTCCCTTTCAAACTGCACGCTTTACTATAATCTCCTAGTAAACTCACGTGTCAATAAGTAGCTGATACTAGTTTAATTTTATTGCTAGATAAACATGGAAATTGATTATTTATATTCGATTTCCTTACGCATAAACTTACGGAAATCACCAAATCTAAATAATTATTCGCTACTACTATTCAAATCGGAGCCGTAAAATTGCGTATTCAAATAACGAACACACTAAATGCGGCAGCATTCGAATTTTATACTATTTTTTTTTGTTACTTTTCATACAGCATTGATGAAAACGTGCGTCCACGTGATCAACAATAACACTCATTAAGCTAAGCGACGTTTATTTGTTTTTTAAATACAAACTATTTTTCCATGCACAGCTATAATGTTGTGACGTGTTTCAAAAGAAATTCTTGGGTCTGTCCGTTGCGTAAGATATAATATAATTCTTTGGCGAAGCGTCAGATTAATTAGTAAGAATCTACGTAAATATCCAATATCAGGGCACATGTGAAATTGTGGAGTAATTACGCAGTGGTAACCCTACCTGTTATTTGTAATAATTGTAATTTAAGGAATGTGTAAGCACACATACATTTAAACTAGTCAAAACAAAATAGGGCCCACTTGGTTTTTATCATTGAAAATTAAAACTGATAGAAAAATGTATTTTTTATAGGTAGATATGTTGAGGGTAAAGTGTTGTTAATTGTCTAAACCAATCAAATTATGAAAGCAACTTTAATTTCCTTAACAATACACATAAAAATTAAAAATTAAAATTTACCGTAAAAAAGTGATTTTGACAATTTTGTTTTTTTTTTACTCAAACGAATATGTTTGGCCACACAGGGGTATCTTTAGTATCGAGTGGGTCCTCCTCGGTTACTTACGCACTCTCTGAGCCTGTTTGGGACACTTTCAATCAAACGGGTGATATTTTCCTGGGGTATTTGCTCCCAGCACATTTTTAAAGCGTTTATGAGCTCCTGTTGACTGTGCACTTCACTATAATTTTCTTTTAGGCTTCTTTTCAACTGGTCCCATAAATGTTCGATCGGGTTGAGATCGGGGCTCATTGCTGGCCATGGTAAAACAGAGATATTGGCTTCAGATAGTGCCCGCTGAGTTAGGCGAGCCGTATGCGCACGTGCATTATCCTGCATAAGAATGAAATTGTTGCCCACTCGTTGTGCATAGGGAGTGATATGAGGTCGGACCACACGCTCGACGTACCTGGCAGCAGTTACGGTACCCTCGTTTAAAATTTCCAACTCTGTTTTACCCATTAAACTTATTCCCCCCCACACCATAACACTGGGCCCCCCAAACCGATCAGTCTCGTGGATACAAGGTGTGGTAAAACGTTCGCCTTCTCTTCTCCACACTCGTACGCGTCTGTCATCACTATAAAACTTAACTTTACTCTCATCTGTGAAGAGTACAGTCCTCCAATTGTCCATAGTCCAGTCCAAATGCTCACGTGCGAACCTTAGACGAGCTGCACGATGAGCCCTCGTAAGTTTAATGCGAACAACACGCATTCTGGATCGTTGTCCATCTTCATGGAGTCTGTTGCGGATCGTTTGGTCGCTTACCCGCGTACCAGTGGCTTGCCGGAGTCGGTTTTGTAAAGCACGGGCAGTAACGGTGCGCTCTCGACGGGATGATAAACGAAGGTATCGATCCTCTTGAACAGTTGTGGATCGTGTTCTTCCTGATCCAGGTCTTCTAGCTACACTGCCAGTCTCTTGATACCGTTCCCACACATTCCTGATAGCTCGCCGCGATACTCCCAGTCGTACTGCTACTGCTCGCTGAGACTCTCCCTCTTGCAGCAATACCACTGCTCTTGAAGCAGTTTCCATGCTCATATGGTTCCGAATACGTGGCATTACAATTTGCTCTAATGATTCAATTAAAAAAATAGTTAAACAAAACAAGAAGCGCCTGTAACAATAGTCGGAACACAACTGAATAACAAATTGTGCATAGGGTGATTTAAACTTAATTTGTTTATGTCTCGCCACTTGAGGGTAAGAATTAAAAAAATGTTGTTTAAAAGAATGATAAGAACTCATAAACTTCTAAGTGTTACGGTAAAACACTTGAACTTGCCCATAAATAAGTTTGAAGTAACATGCCAACACTTTTTGTGAATAAATCGTGGTGGGCCCTATTTTGTTTTGAGTAGTTTATATATGCACATACTTCATTGTAAAACAACAATTAAACAAACACTGAGTGTTATTTGATAATGTGTTTACACATGTTTTCTCATGAAATGACACAATGTAAACAATTAACGGTATTTGTATAAAGGTACTTCTTCAAAACTGCATATAATATAAGAATAGATATAAAGCCCATGGTGACAAGACCTATCAGAAGCTTGATAAAGAGACGACTCTACCCAGGGTTGCGGCAGACGACAATTTATTTATCTTCTTCCAATTGCTGGACGGTGTTTTATTATACACTAATTAAACTCGTAGTTCCAACTACAAAATCGTTCTGATTAGGTACTACAGAAATTAACTTGGGGTTGAAAGTTTTACAGAAAGCAAATTTACACTAGGTACGCATCTCATATCAGCTCAACTTAGGTTACATGTCATATTCATACAGACGGTTACATACAAAAACATCATAGCCGTCTTTGCTTCTAGAAATCTGGATATTAATAGATATATCGATCACAATAATTTTGTCCAAATTGTGTTTTCTGTTCGATTTTCTTTTATGTTACATAAAATATGTCTATACAATCTATATCTTGATAAATATTTTTACCTGAAAAATACATATAATAGATCCCACGGCTATCAAGCAATTCAGATACAATAATATAGTACTTTTTTAAGTGCGTAAAAATCCTTTATTCGCCTGCGGAGGCCCAGGATTTTTTGACGACGGGGTGTGTCGGACTCCGCTTGAGTGTTTACCGTTAACGCTGCCTGCTGTGCTATGGGTCTCGGGTTCAAATCCCGGTAGGGACAAATGTTTGTGTGATGAGCATCAACATTTGTATCCGAGCATGGATATATTTATGTATAATATGTATGTTTTAAAAAAAATATATGTAGTATATCCACTATCCAGTATCCGTAACACAAGCCTAATTGCTTACCACAGAACTAGATGGCGCTGTGTAATCATGTCCGGAAATATTTATTATTACATTATATATTACATTTCACTCACGAATATAACATAGAAATGTCGCTAGTTTTCAATCTACGCAAGTATTATATATTTAACATTAATGTATTTATTACCTAAGACTGATTACCTGGCCTATGAACTCAAGTTTTTGTTCGAGAATAGTTCCCGGTAGGCTACGATACCTATATCATGTTACTTAATGGCAGACGGTGTGATTATCAGTGATTAATGGTTTTCTGTGGAATCTAGAATATTGTCTGTAGTGCCTATACTGTCTATTGATGATATTTATTTGGTAGCATCTAACTATTCGCAGTTTTTATCATATTGTTTTGCGATAGCTTAACACATTTTGGATTCCAAATGAAATGATTTTTCAAAATAAAGATTTGCTCTAGGACGTGCCTCAAATCTACGTCTTCCATCATACTGTTTTGTTCAACTGAAATGTTTAGATTTGATTATTGTGTTATAGTCTGAATTAGGGTTGCAAAAATGCTATGGCCTTCTTTCAAAAGTTGAAGTCACCTATGTAGGAACATTATGACTTATTTGATGAAGGATGAAATATGTCACAAAAGGAGTAGTACCTACCTAGGTATGCTGTAGTTTGCCAAAGGAAAATATACCTTATATATTATATTACCTTCTATTAAGTAAAAGTATGCATTGTCCTATCTTATATGCAGATTACTTAGGTACATGTTATGTACTTATTATTCTTCTGCATGCGGATATTTTTGTATTATGAAGTAAGAATTGCGAAGTTACTGAAGTTTTATTAGCTATTGTATGTAAGGTATTATTCAAGAGCATGTTAAATAAAAAATAATCTATTGAATCGGTCTTAGCGAACAGGTACTTGTGTACAACTATGGTGAGATAAGAAAATACATTCTTGTTTTCTTTTATGGGCTCTAGGTATTTCATTTAAACCTTGGAAGTACGGAAACGATTGGTCGGTACTATGAAAAAATCTTTCATCAATATGACGTCATCATCAACCCATTATTGTCCCACTGCTGGGCACGGGTCTCCTCTCATCGGCGATGGATTTGGTTGTGGTCCACCACGCTAGCCCACTGCGGGTTCACACGCCATTGAGAAAATATCTCAAACATGCTGGTTTCCTCACGATATTTTCCTTCACCGTTTGACGTGTGATACATATGACATATGCATATAACTTCCAAAAAGTCAATGGTGCGTCCCTGGTTTTGATCTGAAGACCTTTGATATATTAGTCCACTGGTCACACCGCTAGGCTAGCACAGCCACAATATGACGTATAGTGCTTAATATTTTTACTATCAGTCACGTGCAACTAAAATCTTAAAGTCGACTAGTTTCAAGTGTTACTAGTTTCAAGATGGTACATAAATGGGCTTCATGAATACGTGATGTGCGGTGACAATAGATAGAGAAAATTATGTTGCAGCAACAGGGTTATTACGACTTAAATGAGAATTGGGCAATAATCGTAACATTAATGAGTAATATGACAGCTTTAACAATATAATAATCGTATATATTATACTCAAAGCACTAAATAGTCGGCAAAACCAATCATTAATAGACCTATTCAAATGTTATTGAGAATCTATTTATAATTTAATCTCTACTTATCTTCATAGGTAATTGATGCGATACAATAGACTTATTACGTAAAAATGATAACAGTTATTAACCTCAAAAAGCGAGAAAATAGATTTATTTCTGATAAGTATAAAAAATTGGAGCTTTTCGTTCAAACTATCATCATTTTAATTGTCTCGTCGCTTCAATTGTTATGATTTTCAATAACGTTTTTTTCTGAACATACTTCTTGTTATAGCTTTGAGGTAAAATTACAGTGGAGAAAGACAAACCAAACTTGTCATTTATCAGAATCTGCTCATCAAACGTAATAAATCGATCTTTGGGTGACAACGATGACAAGGCCAGTTTCAATAATTTGCATAGGATTAGGTCAGTATTTTAGCAGCAACCACTTACAATCACGAATTGAACAGCGTGTTATAAACAGTAGATACTTGCAGACTTAATTATATAATTGAAAGAGCATTAATCCACTGTTACTGACTTAAGATACTAAAGAGATAAATTTCTATCCTGTGGTAGCAAAAGTGTACTTGTAAAATATTTATCTGGTCTACACATACACATGTAAGACAAATATACTTGACACTGTTTGCGCTTTCCACCTGGCGAGAAACATTAGGTACTTTCTGTGCGTAATCAGCTTCATAACAATAATAACATTTGTAGTTATGTACGATCAACATTAGTCATTTTATTATGCTATCACAAATGGTTAATAAAAAATTAAAATACTAAAGACTTTTGTTCCAGTTTTTATTTTATTTTTATTTTATTGGTACACAAAACAGAGTATCAGCATTTCATAATACATGGTAGACTGTAATCCAAAGGTATGTGTAAACAACATGATAATATGCTAGTGAGAGGTGAAGTTTTTTTAATGAAGGCAGGAAGAAAATACGGGATGTATTTTGGTACAAAGCATATATGTAAGATATTTAAGTTTGAATTAGATCGCGACAAGGCCACTGTTGACGACTCTATTAGTCCAGCTGTAGTTAACAGTGCCTTCTGTGCTATGGGTTCTGGGTTCGAATCCTAGTAGGGACAAATGTTTGTGTGATGAGCACAAACATTTGTATCCGAGTCATAGATGTATCTATGTATAATATGTATGTATTTACAAAAAAAAGTATATATGTAGTATATCAACCGCTTAGAATCCGTAACACAAGCCTCGTTGCTTAGCTCGGAACTAGATGGCGCTGTGTCATAATGTCCAGGAACATGTATTATACAAATTGTCCGTCAAGCTCTAAGCAACCAGACATTTTTAACCGAATTGTTTCTACAACCTATCCAACTGTTTATATAATTATATTATCGTAGAATTAAACGTCCGGTTTTTTCCGTATCTGAAATGATACTGTGATTTGTAAATTATTAAACCAACCAGCTTGCTATATCGGTGCTAATTTGATTTTTCTTATTGATTCCAGGTTACCACAGCTTGCCGTCTCTGCGAAGATATTGTGCCTCCTGATGGTAAGTTTTACCTTAAAAAATATTAATTAAATACTCCTTATACGTAGATTTAGTGATATACACAAGTCTAGACAAAAAGTAGAACGCACATGCGTGACAGGTAAAATGTCAAAACCTAAAAATGTCATTTTCGGATACAAAAAATAACAAAGACATAAAATAACAATAGCAGCTATTAAAATATCTATCAATCTTAAGCGTGACCTATTCTCTTATCTTCCTATTTTATTATATTGAACAGGTTTTCAAATTAAATAAAAATCATTTGTATTGCATTTATGGACGCAGAATTAGTAGCTCATTTAGCATAGAGCATAAATTTAAAAATTAATTCCCAATTAATCTGCGATAAAATAAATTAGTTGTGATCATAAAGTTTATTAATGTTGTAAGAGGTTTTAATTAAATAAAAAATAAGTTCAGAAGTTTTAAGGTTATCGTGTATAGCCATAAATGTATATTGTGATGCGTTGCAGTCCATAAAATTCGCTACTGTATAATCAATTTGATTTTAATTATGTAGTGGGCTGTTCTTTTTACCTACATTTTTAAACGTTTATTTCCTGTTATATATACTTCTTCTATCGCGGTATCTTAATAATATTAATCAGATTCAATCATTAGGTTTGTTTTAGAATTACTTAACAAATTTTTGGGTTCATTTGACACAGTTCATCATGCTCCGAGGAATGGAGAAGGAGGAGTTGTGTTTATATGTTAAATATGAATCAGAAAAATAATCCTGGCAGGCACGGTGTAACTTGCTGATCAACTGATCAGTGTACATGTATTATATGTACATTTCACCCTCTAAGTTCCGTTTAATTTATCTAATATATAAAATTCTCGTGTCACAGTTTTCGTTGCCATACTCCTCCGAAAAGGCTTGACCGATTTTGATGAAATTTTTTGTGCTTATCCGGTATCTATGAGAATCGGCCAACATCTATTTTTCATCCCCCTAAAAGGTAGGGGTAGTCCACCAACCCCTATAATGTGGCAAAACAACGTTTGCTGGGTCAGCTAGTTTTACTATAAATTCATACTAACTGTTCCGAGGTTATATATTAATTAAGAGGTTATTATATCTATTGGCCTTTAGCGTCTATTGAAGTAAGCTATTTCTTACATCAACAAAATAATGTTCAAAAGTCAAGTCAAGCTTTAAATCGAAGAATCAAAAGGTCGTTTCACTTAACAACTCAATTATCAAAGTTGGTAAAATTCAAATTATGCCATTACTTTGTACATTCACGATTTCCGAATAAAATTTCTCATTTGGTAATTGGAAATTAGCATGCGGTGTCGATATTACTGATTCGTCTCTATCTAGGTTTGGGATTCGAGTTCTTAATAAAACCAATTTACGTAACATGGATAAAGGTTAGTTATCCGGTGTAAAAGGATTAGTAACTTCAATCGCAGCTATCATTTTATTTACATTAGCTTGGTCTAATGAGAAAACGTCTGCCGGTTAATCGTGACGTATATACGACGAGTTTAAGTGCAGTATAACATTTCTAAGATATTTTTCATAGTATTTATTAGATTATCTACCTACCTTCTATATTTTTATATGCTCTGACTAATCACGAAATCTCAGAAACTATAATGCCAAATAACTAGAAATATGGCAATTTGGGTTCGGAAAAACCAAATAAACATGGATGGCACATATTATATGGATGTAAATATATTTATTATAACAAAAAAAAATTGAGATTTTAATAAATAGAGATTTTTGTTAACATCTGCAACAGCAACTACGCATGTTTTATTCATACTTCTAAATGAATACAATTTATACATTAAAATTACTCTATTGCAAATTCATCTTGTCTGCAAACCGATAACATAAAATATAATTATGTAAATATTTCGACAGGCAACAATTAAGATTAAGAACACCGAGGTTGAGTAAACAACTAAGCGTTGGTATTTCCAATTCGTAATCCCCTTCTGATTAGACTCAACGCATTTGTATCTATCTGTGGCATTCATTGCGTTGACACACCTATTTCCGATGATATACACAGCCTTAACCACAGTCTAACAATATACCACGATCAATTCGTAAAAAGTATTTCTATTTCAATGTCTAATATTCGCGTAAGTTTAAGAAATTAGGAAGTCGTGTTATTTACGTATCTTGGATGTGGGTTAATTGTGATGGTTTTCACAAGGGTCTATATTAGGTCCTTTTATACCTACTCTCAGTAACTAGAGGGAATTTGTGTGTATTAAAAGAGTCAATGTGTGTGTCAGAATGAAGTCCATTATCTTGGAATAAATGTTTTTTTTCAGTCATTTTGAAGTCAATAATGGTGTTATAAATTCTCAAACACTGCATTTTGGCAATCGCAGTATAATCTGGCAAATTGGCTACTTGATATATTGTCTACTGCTAAAATAAGTACTCCTAATACTGATACGTCAATAGAATAAGTTTTGATTTACATGGTTCCTTATATTTTCAAGAACAATACAAATGCAAATGCGTTTACTTATTATCTCTTAATTTATTTCAAAGTGTTGTTTACTTTAAATATATTGAAACACCGTGTCTGATTAGCGTTTACATACAAACAACCTTACAATTTATTATCTAGTTAAATAATTTTAATAATAATTTATTTATTTATTTATTTCTTCACAAAATAATGGTACAGTCTGTTACAAATTAAAAATATGAACAAGTAAGGAATAAAATTTTAAATGAGTAACTAAATGTAAAAAAAATGTTAACATCTTTTTGTAATCATCGTGTTTGTAAATAAACTAATTAAATGTGCCACACGCTAGATCCGCTAGATCATTTACACTCTTTGTGATTGAAATATAATATATTTTTTATATATAATATAATATATTTAATTTATAATATATTTATGTTTTAATTTATATATTTTTTTAATTTATAATATATTTATGTTTCTACTAACTTGTACCTTACAATAATTATAATAAGTATCTTTAAAAAAAATGCAATTTCCTCTTCCAAAAAGTGCCAACCATCCCGATCTCATTACTCAAATGTACAAATATACCTCAGAGATTCGCCTTCGTTACTTCGATATGTCGACGAGACGTTGACGTGACGTGTCCCGTCGTCATTATCGGTCGCACGACGGACGATAATAAATCTATCATTCAAACATTTAATTAAATCAATCAATTATCTATTCACTAGCGTAATATTGATTTGCGATGTTGATTATAATTATCATGGATGTAACATTGTTACGTAATTTTAATGAAAATTGTCAAACTAAAGCTTTGACTTTGTTATATACGTAACATAATTATAATAAAATAAAATTTCAGAATTGATTACTTAATTAATATTTTCAATTTTATTTTCGATAATGAAAATAACTAACACTACTCTGAAGTTGACTAATATACTGAAATTATAAATTTTGGAATTTTGACCATTCGACTCCCTTATTCTTGTAAATAGGAATATCAGTACGTGCCCGCAGCTAAGCCAGTATAATTAACACGTATGCTATGTATATTTATTGCCAAAATACGTGGCAGGACTGTAAAAACATCACGTGAATCGTATTCTCGTGATGTTTTACGGTAAGGCGATCCAAATTTTTCTGTATATAGGAAAATTACCATAAAACTTGTAATTTTGTCTATAAATGAGGCTAAATTAAGTAAAGATTGATCTAATTGGTGTAATTAAAAGTACTAAATAATCAGTTAAACATACTTGCCCACATATAACTTTATTTATATCTTGGGTTAGTTTTATCGTAAATTCTTTATTACTCAACCAGTTTAAAATGAAAATCTCCTACTCATCAGCTAAACGAAATCACTCAATTGCCTCTTACGATACACACAGGCTACTTATAAACAGCCTATAATCGTGCTTAATAATAATGTATTAAAAAATTCAAAGGCCTCTATATTTTTCCGCGAACACATCATATCAAAAGTACGGACATCATAGGAGAGTTTAGCGGCCATTTGCCATGATTACATACGCAAACACTGCACGCTGTCCGATGAAGAAATTTGCTCTTATTGAATACCGCCTATTACTAGTTTTTCAATTACAAAGCCCGCTATAAAACGCGGATAGTGTTATTCAGTTAATATTAGATCGATTATGATGAGCTTAAAAGGATTGGAGCTGAGAGTAACAAGGATGCATCGGCTTCATTGTACGTCAAATATAAGAAAAAGTGGCGATACCATAGTCACTTTTGAATAAGAAAAATAAAATATATATGAAAAAAAAAAAACTTACAAGCCTTACCCGAGGAAACGCTAAAACTAAATTTTACGAAATGAAATGAAAATTAATGTTTCCAAGTTACTTGTAATTTTTTGCAGCTAGGTTTGTTCAATTCTCTTTAAAGTCTATTATCACATACTAAAATTGAATAACTAAACCGTACCTATTTATTAAAACGTTTTTGTTACGAGACAGGTTTTGTTTTTGTGACGTACATATACTGTGGTCATGTTGAATCATTTTTAATACTGTAACAGTTCAATATAAGTCACCATTTTGCTCTAAAATTTTATTCTGAGACAAAAAACTGGTAATATTTATTATTTTATTTTTCCAAATGAAGGGCAGAAATATTTGAGTTCAAAGTCGAATCAGATGTTGACAGGAATAATTATTTGGCTGATGATACGATAATCATACTAAAAGCACGATCTAGGCCAACGCTGATTAAAGAGCAAACTGAATATCTAGCACGAATAATCAAATTGTTTAACGTAGTGATGGTGGTCACGTATTTGATCGTTAACTAATGTTTTTAATTACAGAATGATATTCATATCTTTTTCTTTACATTCACACACATAATTTGAATATCGCCATAGTCAAATTCACTAATTTAATACACCAGACTTAATTGGTAGGGTTTAAAATATCTACCAACAAAATTGTATTATTGTAAGCAATAGTTGTCTTTGAATGAAAATACAAATAATATCTCATTCCTGCCCTCTATATTTTGGAAGAGATATCCTCTCTAAGTGCCCATGTATCTATATATCTACAATCCATATTATTCTTACTTTTTTACTTATGCGCTTTGCTAAATCCCTCCTCCTATTTATCGAAGTAGTTATCAACATTATAGTATAGTTACCATCTGCTTTACCAGGCCACAGATTACTAAAGAGTTTCTATACTGATATCTGTTCGCATCCACTTGAGAACGGACACGGATACTTGTGTGTCTGGACATTTTGGCGACGCAAGTATCTGGGTTATCAAAATCAAAAAGATATTGATAGAAGTGCATTGATACCAGTGACACGTTCGAAAATTTTGTGTGATTATTTGTTCAAAGTCCGATTATTATTTCTGAACAGATTAATTGAATGTTATTAATTTTTCAATTCTTCTCTTTCTTTTCGATAGCTTTGCATCGTGAAGGCGACAGTTATTAAATCATATAATGTGACATTACGCGTTGAAAAATATCAGATATTATCAATCCGACGACACGATTAGCGTAGAGGGATTTGAATTCCAGCATATTATACGTAGAAGCATCCATGATGCTTTTACATATAATATGCAATATGAATTCAAATCCCTCTACGCTTCTACGTATAATATTTAACTACGTATTATCAAAAAAATCTGTTCTACTCAAGCTTCATTAATTTTCTCGAAACTAGATGACGCTGTGTCATAATATCCGGATATAATATTATTATGCATATCCATTCAAGAAAAAAATCAGAAATCAAAACCGTATTACAAGTGGAAGAATGACACTATGAGTGCTTAGTTAAAAATTTATCCAATACTTGGTGTCAGTTGACGTTCCCATGTAATTGATATCTAAACGTTTCTATATGATAAATTGAAAAATATTTTGTTTTGCATTGAATTCTTTGAAGGCAGTAGAATAATTTTCTATTATTATTATAAAATCTTCATTTTTAAACGTACGGAGATGACATAGTAGTTTAACATTCTAACATAAATAGCAATAAAATAATGTCACGAAACAACAGGACGGGACATGCAACACGGCTAACGGACCTTTGTAAATTACTTTCATGAATTATCGTTTAGCACTTTTGTCATCTGCTTCACCTTTTAAACATCTCTTTATAAAATAAGGACTACTATGTCCTTATTTTCAACTGTAGTTCACAAACCTACCTACCTCCTTGTACCATATTGTCTTCTCTTTTAATTCCTCTTCACATAATTGTAATTATATTAGGAAGATTAAAATGCGTTAATATTGTCACTGTTTTATGTTTTTCTACTACAAAATAATGAAAACTATAAAATACTGGAATGTTACAAACACTTAAAACAATGATTGGTTGTACTAAAATTAACGGTCTAAGAGTAAACGTCTTAGTAAAAGTTTTACAGCTGAGTTCCAGGTGAAAGGTTTGTCTTAATATAATCACAGAAAGAAAAGTTACTGAAATAATTCAAAGACGATAAACGTTTGGTGAAATGATTTGTTAAGACAAAAAAATATTATGGCAAAAATAAGATTTTTTAGTGCCAGACACGACTTGCATTAATAGAAAAAAGATATTGTTTGAACTCAACAATTTAGATTAGGTTAATTTCTTTTTTAAAAAATGGGTAGGTTAGGTTAGGTTGAAACTGTGACCTTCTACGCCAGACACGACTTGCGTTGGTTATTACCTGTTTAGAATTTGTCCCAAGTGGAAAAAACACCCTTATATTAAAACGTTATTCCAACTGAAATATTTGACTTAATAAAAAATGTTAAAAGTACTAGTTGGTAAACAAGTTATAGTTTAAACGCTCATTTCCCAAACATTAGGTTTGCGTTACAATTTTTTGTGAACAGATTTTTTGCTAAGTAAAAAATTTGGCAAATGAAATTATGCAAAACATTTTTTGGGAAGTGTAAATTTGTCAAATTCCTTTCGGGTAACAACAAGGGAGACCCGAGTATATCGTATGACGAATGACTCGTTGGCTATACTTGATACAGAAGTCCTATGAGCATCAGGGGAAAATGGCAGGATGAACGAGACTCTTGCTACAGAAATTGAGCGGAAATTATGAGGAGTTGATGAAGATCCAAATTTTCGTCCAATTTTTTTCCTTCCTAGGACAGAATAAACTTATAAACACACCTATTCATTTAATTAAAAACCATATTTCGTACGTCCAACTCAACTCGTACCTAACTCGTCAGCTTTAACGTTATCTTGGCGCGTGTGTGGCCGGTGTAATCCATAAGTAATTATATGTTGATAAGCATTTGGAAACCAAACTGGTATTCACCATGAAGTC
Organism: Craniophora ligustri; assembly: GCA_905163465.1. Lineage (NCBI taxonomy): Eukaryota > Metazoa > Arthropoda > Insecta > Lepidoptera > Noctuidae > Craniophora > Craniophora ligustri. The sequence goes on from LR990963.1 coordinate 5,381,769, forward strand.
TCACTTACAGCTTAACATCATCCTAGTTGACAGGATCTTAAAGGACAGTAAACTATGGAGGTTATAGTTTTCGAGGGTGGTGTTTTTTTATTAAAACAATTTTGTAGTTAAATACGTTACGTTTTAATTATCTATTATATAGTTTTGTAAAAAGCACCTGTATACGGTGATGTAACTTATCTTAGTTCGTAGCTCTCCAACCCTATGAGGGAAAAAGTGTGAAAATAAATCATATTGCTTATTGCCATCTGCGATAACTTAGTGACGGTTTCTCTTACTTTCTATTTTACAATACAAAGATCACTCATCCATATGTCTATGAACCTGTAGACGATATAAAAACACTTTAAAAAACAAGCATTTCTTATAAGAAATAAATACACAAAATAAGACAACCAAATGCATGAGAAAACCCCGAAATGTGTTTTTACACCTCAAAGTAGCGTAAATCTCACAATAAATTTGCTTGAACCCGGATATTATACAGACAAGCACAATAAAACGATAATAACAATCATATCAAAAGTACACAAAATTTACTTTTTAAACCTGTCAACTGATGCGAAGTGTGACTGAGAAATTACGTTATAAACGTGTGTAGAGAATATTTTCACACCCATAAATTATATCATGATGAATAAAATAAATGCATGAATAATATACATTTACTAAACTTCACTTTATTCTGCTTATACATTTCACAGCAACATAATCTCAAGCTTAGCTAGGGGGATCCCGTATTGGTAAAAATGCTTAATCAATTTAATACGACAATATTCCAATTTCAATTCAGTCAACGTCTGACCATAAAGCTTAGAAATTTTAGCAATTATGCTAAATGATTACTTGAAGGGAATAATCCTCTACACACATGATAAGAGACTGATGAAATATTGATGTTCTAATAACTAAATGAGCTTTCAAAGTACTGATTACATGGTATTGAACACGGATATCTGTGCTGCGTACCGTGAAAATTTCCGATACACTTGGTACCGGATAGTTTTGGTTGGTTGACATGTAATCAAGCGTCAATAATGCGTTTGCTCGGGTCGGCTAAGATAAGGCCAATGACAAAACGATCAGTGACCTCCAAATACTTGATAATTGCATACATGGGTATCGACCTTCCTCTCAATACATGCATCGTAAACATGATTTGGAGAATCTAAATACGAAACAGAATCCAAATATCTCCATCACAGTTCTTGCAAAAATGAAAGCAGAAAAAACTGGTTCAGATATTTTGGAAATTTTTTTTTATAAAATCTACAACTAAGTTAGGAAGTAATAAGAATTAGACAAATGTAGTTACAAAAGCATTTAAAACCGGTAAGAGAGATTCGATTAAACATACTGATGTCAAAATAATCGGCTCTTTAAACATGTATCGAACTTGAAAGTGTATAAATTAGATGGTTACGGCATTTAGATATGATATCTCGATTAATTTATCTTAATAGAATCAACTATACAAAGTTTAATATCACATGATTCTACAACTAATTGAGATAAACATACAATTATTATTTATTTACTGTAAATATTAATACTGTTTATTACAGTTTATGTGATTAGTTGTACAAGATCACACGTTACCGCCTTATTAAACACCAATGTGTGATAACACTGTACACTTTTTAAAAGTAACTATATAAAAATCTGTGTAAACTCCATTCACATAATTAACTCTCGCATCGTATTTGGAAACAGGACCGTTATTTTTAAGTTCGACTTGTTTTGACTTGATATGATTATGTGTCAAGATTTTGAAACCAAAAGTATTTTTTGTTAATTAAAGATTTTGAAGTTGAAAAATTATACGTATTTCTACAAATCTCACAACGTTATCTATCTCATTTGCATTTACATGCATGGGTTTAACTGAATTGCTATGGCTACAACAACAATTGGAATAGGTACCTTTAAACATTCAACACTAAAAAGTAAATGCGTATTGTTTACAAAAAGTTCACGTGAAATGCAATATGGCTGAATAGTGACCGCGTCGCGGTAGCCTATGCTTTCCCACCTGAATATGACACCGCTCGTACAGTTACAAAAGGTCCTAAAACAACTGTAGATATATGTGAAAAATCAACTTTGATGGATATCAAAATAGGATTTAGTATTGTTGGAACGTAGCAATCCGAACCCTCAGTCTGACGGATAAACTGAGCGCGGTTGACCCATTAAAACGATCGATTGTTTCCTTATTATGGTGCCTGCAACGCGTGATTCTAGTTATAATTACAATATTATTATGACTATAATATGGACAAGTATTTTCTCCGAGCGCAAGCAACATCGTTGGAAATATGCAAGCACTGAGATTATCACTTTATGGGCGTGTTTATCTAGTCGTTGCATTATTAATTGATTAGTAATACTAGATATCACACGTAGTAATTTAATCATTTGTGAGTTCTCAGAACAGATCTAGATGTGGAGATGAAAATTAAAAGAAAATTATGTCGTGTTTCGGGGTTAACGAGTAAAATATTCAACATCTCAACTCGTGAAGTTCACAAGGTCATAGAGATAGGGTTTGATCAATATCTGCGTAATGAGGTGTCGAGCGACACTGGCGCCATTAAAATCCCGGTGAAAGTACCAACAGAATAAGGAAACTAATTTAAACAACTTGACACTTAGCTCTTAGACTGAGGTAGAATGGACCACACGCAGCAGAAGAGTAGAAATCACCTAAACAAATTGTATCTATGAAATCAATACTTACATATTTATTTATACATAGACTTTTCTTTGACTAAGATTACAGATGGAATCAAATGCCAAAGAAAACCGCAGTCCGTTTCGTAACGTACATTTCCGTTGTATTGGATTTAGAATTCTGTCAGATTTCCTTTACGTAGCAAGTCTTCTTTACGTCACTTCTGTGACACAGTCTAAAGTCGAACATTAACAGTCATGACTAATCCTTGCGTAAATCAGTGTTTTACGGCACAATGTTATCGCGTTGTCAATTTAGCATGACCATCAGTCTGTTTGAACGCCGATAGCGGCGAAAATATCCAGTTTTGTATTTCATTACAAGAATCCACACAAAATGGCTCAATAAGTTCATGAATTTAATGTCCTTAGGTAGTCTTGCTAAATGTTTATTAAGAGATCTTGTCGTGCTTGGTAATTTTCATAATTATCACCCTTACAAACCTGATTCACGATAAGCTGGACATATTAGAATATTCTGAATCGTTTGTGAATTTATTTCTGCACTCCATTAAATTGTAATCTTATCTTATTCTGTCCGTTCCTCTAAATGTGAAATAAATCGAAATCGTGGTGGTTGTGTGCGATTTTAATTACATTAGAGGTTTTGTTTGCAAACAGGTGGTGATCTGCGGTGCGGTGCCATCGATGGTCCGGTCGGTTCGCCTCTACAGCCAGTGCTCCCATATGTACGTCAACGTGTTTCCAAACGGTACCATCATGGCTCGCTCCGATGGAAACGACCAGCGTAAGTACCTACAGTATTTAAAAAATTGACATCCTTGTGAAGTACTGTAACTTTTTATTGTATAGAAAACATCAGTAGTATCACAAGCCAGCTTTCTCATTAATCTATTTTTGTTACAATAAAACAAATAATTCAACGAAAATGCTACAGACTACAACTTCAACTTGGAGATATAAAACCGAAAATTATATAGAAACGTGACATAGGTTTGTAAATACTGATATAAATTACGATAACCGATTACAATTATCAATTACCTCCAATTGCATTACAAACAAGAAGACAATGCAGACATAAGCTGTTGAATAAGTAATACTATAATCGAACACAATCAAACGTTTAGCTTGGAAGTGGTTGTTATAAAGTAGAGGTACGCAACTCTTTAAGAACCTCCAATATATTTTCTTTTCAATACATTATTATGTTTTAAACTTTAATTATTATTTGCTTTGTGTGATTCGCAATAACATTAATAATAATTTAAAAAAATATTTAAGATGCTTAGTACAAATGTCAACATAAGCTGAATTTCAGAACCAAGCGATATTTGAAAAGGTTGAGTGTCTATGACACAGACAGTAATATCGAGGGGTGTCCTTATGTTTACATTTAGGTAGTAAGTGCCTGTCTGAACGTAACACCTGTTTTTTCTCGTGGTGATACAAATAGATATGGGGATTTCTTTGACAATGGACATTTGAATTTAGTCGGAGTTATATTTTAAAATAATAGTTACTTATATTTGTCTGTGCTTTTTGAAGCCAAATTGGCATCGAAGTCGTTTTGAGTCGAAAGAGAAAAACAAAACGATGTCTTTTGAAAAAAAAAAACAGCATATTGATATTATTTAATCACGTTTGCCTTACAGCACGTATAATCTAGTCACAAGCAGACTATTAGATCATTCGATTAGTATTTCAATTACTTATTTTAGTGTAAGTATAATAAATAATAATAATAAATAAATATTTCTGGACATTATGACACAGCGCCATCTAGTTCCGAGCTAAGCAACGAGGCTTGTGTTAAGGATACTAGTCGGTTGATATACTACATATATACTTTCTTTTTGTAAATACATACATATTATACATCCATGACTCGGAAACATATGTTTATGCTCATCACACAAACATTTGTCCCTACCGGGATTCGAACCCGGGACCCAGTATAATATTGCGGTATCGATTTTAGGTAGAGATTATTTTGAAATTATCCTATTTGGGAATCCCTCAAAGATACTACTGCTATTGGTAAAAAAACAATTGTATTAAGTGAGTTTAAATTAGGAAGTAACTTACAACGAGTAAAGAAAGTTTGTAAGTATAACCAGTTCCACTAACAGATGCATCGATGAAGGCTGCATTTCGCTAACACAGTAGAAGCATGCGGAGTAATAGTGCGTAGGGGCTAGACGTGAGAAACTATAGGAATATGTCAATACTTGACGGGTCAACGGCCAGTCACCGCAACAGGTAGAGACCACTGTGCGATATAGTAACGGGTACAGCATTGCTACGAAGTTATGACTGTGAAATGTGACTGTTCTTAGCATGGCGCATATTTTATACCTGGTTTATTAGTGACGTTTTCACTTAGCTTCAAGATTTTTTTGCTTTCTAAATTCTTCTTCGTCAATGATTGAAATTACACCTACTGTAGTATATTTTCAAACATTGATAGAACAATACATTTATTGTATGTATTAGTGTGTTTTCTGTTTTTTATTTCTATCAATTGTAGATGCTTATAATTTGCATACATTAATAGAGAATATGGCTTAATACTGACTGGCAACTTCTGATATAGTGATGTATACAGCATTTACATATAATAAACTGATGTACCACCTATGCAAACTTATATACGATATTTTAATTCTATTCCAAACTTTTAGTTTAATAATGTATCACAAAAAGGATCGCCACTAAGTTTTTTGCAATAAGACCGGCAATAATTTAAGTCCTTACAACTTTTTGGTTATTTTCTATCGTTATTCCTCGTCGCCCCTAGAAAAACATTTGCAAAAACTCCCCTAACGACATCAGCGATAAATCGAGGACTTTTTCTATTTATACAAGACTTGGCTTTTAAGCTGAGCTTGGCAAAGTGAAGGGCCTTTCATTTTTCTATTATTTGATGAAAGTAATGTATGTGTTCGCGAATATGTAATACTATTCTTACTTGCGAATTACTTAATGTTTGTTTTCGTGCACGACATAACTTTGACGTTGTCACTTGTTTGAATTTGCTTTCACCTTTCGTTATTTTGGACTTTGGTTGTTAGTCTTTTACAGGTATTAACTGTAAGGCGTTTTGTTTAACAAACTTTAGCCAACATTAATGTTCAAATAGAGAAAGATGATTATTAAATTTCAGAAGTTGCTTATTTATTCCTATGTTTTATTTTGCAATATCCAATCGTGTTACAGGCGAATTGGATTTTAAATATTCAATCTTTTCTGTTAGCATGGTCTGGCTAAGTGCCAGTTTCTGCTTTCTGATTAAGTCTTCTCTTTTTGCTTTTACTTGTACATTCTTGGGAGTGTAGGCAGCAAAAGGTTGAATAAAAGAAGGTTTATTACATGACCGATCATTATTTACTACATATTTATGTGCCCGTATCGTTTGCACTTTAGTACAAATGAGTGCGAAAGGATCTTTGTATTAAATCACAGAAAGGAATTTGATGATTGCGATGTATGCAGGCATATTGTTGTGGTGTTTTTATCTACCAAATTGTAGTAATTAAATCGTGATATTGAAATTTCATCTTTACAATTAGCATTACAACGTTGAATTTGCTTTGAAAATCATGTTTAAGTAGCTGTATTTATGCAAAGCACACCATCTTACTATTGTGAAGTTCACATTACACACGATCGTACGACGCTCTTACAACTAGTGACCCAATAAAGCCTGTGACACTATCGTATCAGCATTTTGACACGTAATTTAATTATGAAGACGTTTGCTTTATAATTATTGCGTCATACGCAGACAGTTCATTACAAACTAAATCGATCATAAATTCTAATATCAAAAGTACCACTTATAAAATTACCAACGTTCAATAATGTTATACATTACCTACATTTTTTACATTGCGTTAATAAATAATACAGAGCGGAAAGCCATTAATTTAATATGAACAATAATCGCGTGAGAATAAACATTTATTTGTTGCCAGAGTAAAAAATATAATCACTTGACCCGTGTTAGCATACGTGTTAGTTGTGAAGCAATAAAAGAAACTACACAGCCAATATTAAATTTAACGATTTAATATTGCATCGCCAGTTTAGAATGATCTGTAGATGTTGATTCTTTATACCAAAATACTAATGGATTGTAGTTTATATTAATTTGGTTCGTTGTACACACCGGACACATTGCACCGCCTACCACCGAATACCGCGTGAAATATGTGACGCTTTTTAATTAAAATTAGATTTGAAGGCACTGATAACGAAATTTAATTATTCCCAGCGTGTTAGAAACAGCGACTCGTTCAAACTAACGGCAACAGTGCGGACGCCCGAGGCTTCAAGTATATATTTTTGAAAATGGAACTTAGTTAAATATTTATGACGCTTTGTGTCACCAATGAAATGAACTGGCTCAATAAAACAAATGGGAATATTAATCGATAATGATTCAAATGTAGAACATCAATCAAATTATTATTCATCCATTTGTTTCAAAACCAGTTTTTTTTTGTTTTATTTACTGTTACTATAAATTTATATAAAGAACTCTTTTTGGCTATAAATTAGGTATGATGACTTTTTTTTATTGTAAGCAGTCTACAGAATAAGGTGCAGGAATGAAATAAAACTGATGTAATATTCATTTAGATACCTACTTTATTATAAGTTAGATATACTTATTATATTTTTTTAAACCGTACCTATGAATTGATTAAAAATCTGGATTTTTATTGGGGTTTCAGAACCCCAATAGAAGGCAGGAACCTGAGTACCTGCCTTCTCGGATCCATCACTTTTGTGATCATTACAGTTAAATATTCTTAACGGAAACCGCAAGTTCTTTGAGCGTTCAAACCTCACACGGTGGTTTATTTTTTTTTGTGACAATTCATCGAAAAATTTAGAACTGGCGATGGCGGATCGAAAATTATACAAAATCAATCGACGTAGGCGGTACGGCGCCTACCTAAATTAAGTTGTTATCTTTAAAACATAATAATAAAGACCCATAAGGCCCTCCGTTTCGCAAAAAATATACCGCACGCACGACCACCAATAATGCGGTATAATCTAATAGGGAATTAATAATGTAATTTGCGCGCGCATCAAAAAATAACAGACGTTCTAAATTCGAATATTGTTTTTTTTTATCGATTAGTTTTTTTATTGCGTGTCGATGGGAAAACAGTCCCTTTTAGAAAACAACAGCTTTTTTTAAAGGTAGTGTAGTGATTATGAACGGTTTTGTTTAAAGTAGTTAGTTGCTGCGAGAAATTTAGTGATAACATTTTGATGTTTCTTTAATAAGTAGGTAAGTGGCGTGACTTGCATACTCGTTTGTATTTTTTTTTTATTTCAAAGGCAAACAAACAAACAAAAAATATGACAGTATCGCTCTTCGACAATGTTTAATAATTATGTTTCAATTAATCTCTATTGTGTATGTATTTTTATTATGATTAAATTAACAAAGGAGATAATTATAATTATGTGTGACCTTTGAATAAATAAGCTTGAAAACTTTATAATATTTTATAATTTTTAAGTGTTTATTGAAAGAGAGTTAAATAGTTTGCTGATGTTTAGTGTAAATAATGTTGATGATTTTTTAGTAAGTAGAATATAGTTAAAATGTCTCAATAATATGTCATATATACCATATTTTCCGGTACTAGAAGTCGGTATACACTACGTTTAAAAATAATTAGTCCACTGAAACTGCGCATACATCGTATTATTCTGCCAAAGTTTCTTTTTATCAACGTTTTTATTACGTATTCCAATTAATACTTGTTGATAGGAATTTCAGGCATACTAATTTATCAAAATAGCAGACAGATACAGTTTATCTGTTGTTTTATTGCTGTTATTATAACATGTGTTCGAAACAATTGCTCGTTGGGTGGTCTCGCGTGTATTTCCAGTGTTGATGTCGCGAAAAAAACACTGTTTAGTAAACATTCGTGCTTTGTAGGGAATATGTTATTGTTATTGCGAAGGGAATGCGTAGTGGGTACTTTTTTCGGCCGCTACTGTAATTTGGCACACGTTGGAAGTGTGTTAAGTATCGTTCCTTTTTCCTTAAACGATTTTTTTGACTGATAATTTTGTTCGGACGTTAAACACAATTATTATGAATACTTCTATCGTCGTGAATCACCAAGGTCAATGAATTTGACCCAATATTACAGCATGACCCGATTAATAAGCACTTAAATTATTTGAAGGTATTTATTTCGAAATCTTCATTGTACTTATGGCAATCGTTACTAGCAGTCAGAAATCTAAACCTGACAACTAGTCTATTCTTAGGATCCTAGTATTATCTAGCTGATATTCAGCTGTATGTGGTGCAGACTGGAACGTATCCCCAATATAGCTGAAATAGCAAAAAGGATGGGTTGATGAAGTACCTAATCCATTAAACTCTTAGTTGTGTTTTCCAATTATTAGTAACAGTAAAATACTTTAAAAAAGTAACTTAATAAATCGCAATAAAGAGCTGTCAAAAAAACCAAACATGAAAATGTTATCGTATCTTGAAAAATTTTTGCTATATTCGGCATTTATCAATATATGCGTTTGACCTGAATTCGATTGTCGCGACAATCCATACCCAAGTAAATCGCAAGATAACACGCAACACTTCAGATCACTCTTATTGTTTAAAGTTTAGAAACCATTTTTGCTTGTTTGGAGGGTATTGCAAATACTATTGATGCAATATTGACATAGTTTTTGGCAACAACGTCATAGATGTTACCTACTCCCGTTATGTCTAGATTTGTTCGACATATTAGTATATAGATAATCGTTACTAAGTACATGTATATTTTGTGAAAGTAAGGATGTGAATAAAAAAAATAAAGGAATTTCTGTTTATTATAACCTAATCATCAAAATTTTTATTTCCAAAGAACAGGATACCAAACATTAAGAAACCAACATTAGTTACCTCTCATTTGTAAGCGTCTGCATACAATAGAAAAGTTAACTCTACCTCAGAATGTATGCCACTGTTTGAGATAGTATTTATTTTAATCTTTAAATTGGACCATACCATAGCATATTGAACCCTGTTTTTTTCTATCAGTGAACACAAAATTCGCGTGGACACCGAAAAAAAGGCATTTTTTTATGTGAAACATCTACAGCCGCAGTGATAACTCAGGGTTGTACCAATGATAGATAGAAAATAAGTAGATCGCCGTTCATCACACTAAGTTACACTTTGGTAACTTTTTCTAGTATATGTGATTGTTAATATAAATTTTCTTTTACGTATTTTTATTCTTTGACTAAATAAAAAATAATTTCATTTGATTTTTTTTTTCTGTATTGAAATTGAATATATTAATATATGTAGCGACATCTATCTCACCACATAAGAACTACAGAACTCAGCGCGATGACGCAAGTAATCCTACATCGCGCAAGTGACATTTGCACGCGAGATTGCATATATACAACCACCCAACATCAACCGTTGGGCAGTAGTCCGCCAGGCACAACACCTTGCCTGGTCGGAGGATCCTCCTTTTCCAATGAAGGGATTCACCTCCTTCCCTCCATAATATATATATTTGAATTATTATAGACAACGGGTCTAGATCGTGTAATTTTATTGAGGTATAAATACCTTTTTTAACCCGACGTTTCCGCTGACTTGCATCAAGCCGTGGTCACGGGAAGACTGTATGAGGACGATTATTGAGCTTCGGGATAATTCCTTATTTTCAGTGTGTATTTTTTTTATTATTATATGTTTTTTTCTTCATGTTATTAATAATTGCCTACCTTTTTGTACCAGTTAGGTATGACTGGACTTGTCAACGTGGATAAATTATTCTATTTTTTCAAGTACCTAATTTCACTTAAAAATTCGTGTCATCATGAGCTCCCTGACCATATTATTGTAAAGGTATCAGGCATATCTCGTATTAGTGTCAATGCCATATAGTGTTTGTGGTCATATAATCTAGCCAGACTAGACGGTAACTTGATATTTGTAGCCAGGCTAATGTAATGTATTACTAGTCTTAGGTTGTGATTAGATAGAATCAATGGTATGTGTAATTTTAATTGGTATTGATTTTATCATTTGCATTACTAAGTACTACGCAGCTCCAGACATAATATATCCCAACAGTACCTAAAAGTAATAATAACATATACATAATAAAACAACACTCCTTTCATCCCCTAAGAGTTAGCTAGATGTGTACACCCACAGTTGGCCGGTATGTTTTAGGTCCCATGTCCTATTACTTAAATAGGTGGCTAGCCTATTGCCGTCAACTGGTCACGCATCTAAACTCCGAGCTGCTTCTGAAAATTACATAAAAAACCCAATAATATTTTGCTCGATCTCGAAATCGAACCCAAGAACTTTGCACAGACGCTCTTACGACCACTAGACGAACGAGGCAGTTAGTAAAGGTAATAAACACAAAACAGTAATACCAAACAAGTATTAGGTTTTATCAATAATGTAATAAATGAACAGTTATTGACAATTTATGACGAGAATTATATCCTTATCCATTTATTACTGATTTCATAGACTTACGAGTACTCAGTCTGCTCATGACTAATGCTTGCTGTAAAGGATCCGAAACTATGGGATTAAAATAATATCAATATACCGCGATAAAATTTTAAAATGTATTTGTATTTAAAATCAATATTTCTTTATCAATAAATTTCACATCCCTAACTGGACCGCAGAACTATTTGCAGTTCGTTCAAATACTTATTTGCTTCGTAAGGGATTTAAATCTAGGTACTAGCCGTTCATATGTATAGTATAATAATATATTCAGCGTAATAATATCGAATTAACTACAAAATAGGTATTATTCGTAATTTATGATTAAAATATATTAAGCTAGAAAAAAGTACAATTGATACTTTAGTCATTATTCTTCTGTTTAGTTTGATGGATACTTTTGTTACATTGAAATATTTCATGGGTTATATTTCTTTTATGTCAATATTTCTCGTTTTTGTCAAGTGTCTTCAGTTTCTGTTGCTTAAAGGACATTGAGTCATACCAGAAATGCGTTCTGAGAATGTAATTATTTTAGTATTATTAATGATAGTCAAGATGACTAAATGAACTTTATTCCCAGTACTAAGTGATGTGTTTCTTATTATTTTTTGTCGCAACAAGTTCACAGAAAACAGGTAGCGACTTGACATTTGAAGTATTGATATTTGAAGTACCTACCACAATGTTCATATTATTCAAATACACTGAATTATTTAATGTTGTTACAAAACGTTCGATGTGAAACCGCCTCAAAATGTCAGAATTCTTGCAAAGTAGGTAAACTGTTTAGACTTGTGACGTCACTCCACGAGGAAGATTGACAAGGAAAAGATGTATTGAAGGTTTTATTGCTTGGAATCCGTACAATTTATGGCACACATATTGAACTACTAAGTGTATCCTATGGTACAAACGAGTTCTTGCTCACTGAGTTGCGGTGTATGCACCTCTTTATAAAAACGTATTCAGTGACCTCCCAAGGTTCGAACTTCAACCGTAATTCATAAAACTTTTGACGTACCTATATTTAAAATATGTATATTTAGCTCTCGGCACTCCGTCACTATTAAAAAAGAAAAATTTCTCAAATTTACAAAAACTCAAAACTTTTTGTTAGGACCTTTTTTCGAATTCTGAACTGGCTACGTATATTGTTTTGACAGTTTATATCATTGACATACGACGTTGGTAGTTTGTACGTCAAAATAAAAATGATGTTCTAAACAATGTATTTATATGATATTTTTATTATAATTGATACCTATAGGTATGTCAATTCTCACATTTCTCCGGCCGCGGAATTTACCTACTAATATGCAGTAAATTGATCACCATATCAATACGCAATTAAAATTACACATACATTTTATTTCAATCTATAAGGAAACTTTGTCAATTTTAAATCGATCGGGCTGAGACTGCATGCATAACGCTACTATGACGTAGATAATACTTGCATAACGCGAGCGAAGCCGCGGGCAAAAGCTAGTGTTTTTATATTCACGTAATTGTGAGCAATAAATATACTAACAATTTTGTTTAACTTAGCTTCTCTAGCGCGTACAAAGCTCAATGGATACAATAATTGACCACCGCATTGTATGAATGGATGTTCGAAGAATCGTATTTTATTTGTTCACATGATTGTGTGTAGCTATTAAAATTAGTATGAAACAACTCGTTAGCGTTAAGTTTATTACAGCATTGACGCGTTTCGCAATACCTAAGTACATACATTTGTTTCATAGAATGACGTTACGTGACCAGGGGAACAGAAAACGTGAAGTAAGACATGCAATTTTGGAACTGCCAGCGCAAAATATTATGCAGCTATTTTTATATCTAGTTTTAGAACAAAAATAATAACGAGGCCAAATTTCATGAAAACCCAGCAATTAATATCAATTTTCTGTAAACAAACTGATATTTCCGTAACGTGCACTTGTAACAGATGTTATTGCGTATTAATTTGTACTACAGGCTTCGTAATATTATTTACCTCAAGGCCATTCTTCGGAAAATGCTTTCGTCACCCGAACGTCATATTCAGGTTATCGGCGCTATTTCATGAAAATAACTTATATAAATGATGCGTCAGAATGCTTAGAAATCTTCAATCAGTTATTCATTAGTACTACTATGTTTCAGTCCATATACCTACTGATATGCATGTTACTCACGCCTATCTCCCATAAGCAGAATCTAGAAAACACCATCAGCTATGATCCTGTTTGTACTCCTTATGATTCGACCACATTCACACAAAACTAAAACTTCAGTTTCAGATTTAAATAATAAATTATTTTTAAATAATTTAATACGCGTGAAAATACAGATATTATTCACGGACTCATTCTATAAGTAACTCACAAAACCGCTACTAATTCCAATTTTACCATACACTTACACATGTTGAAACAAAAACGGCTCAACGAGAGTATGAAGTCGTCTAAGATTAAGATAGAGGCACACTAAAGGATTTCAATAGCGCGCGTAATCCCTGTTTATAGTGCCTCTGTAAGTACATATCCTGTCGCCGAGAAGGCGCTACGTGCACGCGTTTCCATTGCTTCAGAATTTTCGTAGGCGGAAAATAAATGACGTTTGACGAGAATAAGTTGATTATTGAACTGCATCGCATTAATACACTTTTATAATCGTTTTGCTAAAGTAATCTATATAAAACTTACAGAAATCTAAAATGACAATTTATATCTAATTATTATTATTTAGTCCCGAAAATACGTAGGCTTTAAATTAGTACAAGTCTATCAATATCTTACCACAAAACCACCTTTTCTAACCGATTGTCAGCAATTATAAAAACGAATTTAGAAATTACTTTCTTTATCGTACATAAATACAGATGTATCTTCATGAATATTTGTTATTTAAATAATATTTCTTTAATATCTTAGTATTAATTTACCAGTATTTGTGTTCTATTAATCTAGAAGTCTCAGACCGAAATCGCCTTTTAAAAATGTTTTATTCATTCTCATGTCGAAACACACACAACAATATTTTTCATTTTTAAACCGACTCCAAATGTCGGAAGTAACAACGCAAACACACCTGCTACTAAAGCGGCCTGGAATTTAACACAAGATTCCCGACAAATACTTACCTACCGCAGCGGCTGTATCCTGTCGGATTTGGTCAGATTACGCGCGTTATCCGCAGGGTTAAGACGCGTCGTACGCGCTTATACCAGTTTATATCTGTTTATCTGTCTACGACGGCTCTGTTAACTGGGATTTCGCTTTATCAACAACGGTAATTAGTATGTGGGAATCCGGTTGGTTAATTAAAATGGGGCTGGCGCCGGCGTGAAGTCTCTTTTTAATTTTATGGGAGCAATTTTGTCCACGATCCAGAACTTTATGCAATCCGCGGCTTCACTTTGAATTAAGTGACTTGGATTGAATTAAGTCAGTATCTTTTTATTATTACGTGGCTAAAGAGGTAATAATTTACAGCAATAATATCTTCATCGAAAAAAAAAACATAGTGGTAGTTTTCCATTACAATCTCTTTAGTCCTTATCTTATAATAGACAAAAAAATATCTTTAAAGTTTTATCAATAAGTATTTGAAAGAATAAATATTGTGCTCTTTATTTAAATGTTGTAGTTACGTAATTTTAATGTTGACAACTAGATTACAATGTCCAAGGCTATAGACAATGTCGTGTGCTATCGAATTATTCCGAGTAGGTACACGAGACTCACTGGCAACTACACATGATCCATTAGTTTCCGACGATATCTGTTTAACTTTGAACAATACTGACACAATGACGACGTAAACACACATTTTCGCAGATGTGTGTGAAAATTTAATTTATAATTGTGATGGAATTTTACATTTGGATGTTTTAAGAAATTGTTTGCAATTCTAGACATCCATATTAATACACATTATAAATGCAAAAGTAGGTACGTCTATCTGTCTGTTACCTGTACATGTTTTAACCGCTGGACCGATTTCCATGAAAGACGAACGGCAGATTTGGTACCGCATACTTTTTTTGTTGTTCTGTTATAGAAGTTGTACCACTTGATAAGGCAACTAAGCCATTTATTTTCATGTAAGTGTACTATTTTTAGAACTTCGCATTAATTAATAATATCAATAAAAAGATTTTAATAAAGAAACGTAATACAATCGTAAACTAAACGCAGTTATGTTTTTAGAAGTTGCCATATGTAAAATAACACAAATATCGAAATGATAATTAATTATTTAGAAATAGAAATAACATTAAATATAAATAAATACTCATATATTATACGTACAAACTCATAATTGTTGGATAAAGTAATATTAAGGTTTTTTTAAATATAAGTAGTTATAATAATTGTACTTACAAAAACAAAGTATTGTTTTATTTACCGACACTCAAAACCCCATCAGAAATTCATCATGATCAAACTGTTGCAGTCCGCTGCTGGACATAGGTACCTATCTCCTATTACACCGAATCCTCTTAACAATCTACCTACTTAAGTAAGTAAAACACTACAAGGATAGCGACAAGCAATCTAAGACATTTACTTTACCACCAAAACAATGTTTATGTACCTATAAGTAACAATTTACATCGGTACACTAGTACATAACCTCAAAAAATATATTTATAAATATATTGGTTATAACTTTTACGTCCCAAGTTCTAAAAATCTAAGAATTTAAAAAAGGCTTGTCTATCATATTAACTACCAATTAAAACAAAAAGTATACCAAAACACGAAATTTTATTAGGTGTACGAGATTCTCATACAAGCCTGCCATTCGCCTTTGGTATAGATATATTTTTTGTCCCAGAAATTATCCCATAAAAGGGCGAAACAGGAAGTCCAAGTTTGTATGCGGAATTAAAAGAGGAGTCTTAAGAAATTAACCATTCCTAATTATACACAGGTGAAGCCGCAGGTAAAAGCTAGTATTGTATAAACCTTGTTACTTGGTGTACTGGCTGACCTATCAGTGGGTTGAAACATTCAAGTCGTCAGTCGGTTTCATTTGAGATATAGGTGTGTCTGATTGTTACCGCGACCTGCGACGCAAAATCCGATCAATCACTCACTGTGCCAATTGTGCCTTCAATTTCTTCATTATCATCGACTTAAGAACCGAATTACCATATATACACTGGGCATACCCACTAATACCTTTTGATTAATTGGTCTTAATTTTAGTTATCTAATACAGGTAGGTATTTAAATAAGTTTTCATTCATAAAATTAAATGTGCGTACAACATTTATATAGTGTATTTCCCTCGGCCTCCTTTTTATATTAATTGCATATTAAACGTATTATGTTTTAATTTAAACAAAAGAAGTTAGTACTCGTATTGGATGTTTGTTTATTTATAAAAGGCTTACTCGGAATCGTACTTAAGTACATGATATTTTTGCCATTAATTATAATTATATACAATCATTAAAGGATACTGCGCCGTAAAAGTAATGAGGAAGTGGGCTGGACACGTGTAACGCCTGTCAAATGATTTTATGGCACGTCTAGGACCAGAAAGAAGTCTACTAGGCGATAGGTGATGGATAGCGGTGAGGCGTACTGAACTCCTACTGAGAAAACACTAAAAACCATGATCAAGGCATTATTATAGTTTCTAGCTAAGCAATGAGGCTCATGTTAGGGATATTAGATGGTTGATAAACAATATACATTTCAATTTGTTATCTAATATATAAAATTCTCGTGTCACAGTTTTCGTTGCCATACTCCTCCGAAACGGCTTGACCGATTTTCATGAATTTTTTTGTGCTTATCCGGTATCTATGAGAATCGGCCAACATCTATTTTTCATCCCCCTGAAAGTTAGGGGTAGTCCACCAACCCCTATAATGTGGCAAAACAACGTTTGCTGGGCCAGCTAGTATATACATAAACATGTTGTTAATAGAAACATCCACGACTCGGGTACAAGTGTCATGATAGACATTTTTCCATACCGGGATTTGAACGTCCCTTACACGGAATGCAGTCTTAATACCGCTGCGCTAATCGGGTCGAATTGAAAGAGATGTAGCTCTAGTGAATTCAGGTAACAAGTACAGATTACATCGATATCGTTATCGGCCCGATAGGCGGTCGTTGACCCGATCGTACCAGCTAACTTCCAAATATACATACCGATTTTCTTTCTCGAAAGTTCCCAATATATGTAGTTGCATTTTGTTATTTGATATTTTGGGTTCATTAATTAATCGATGATCATTTACATAAACGATGATGTAAGAACACAACAATCAAGATCTTAAATGCCCGACCGATTTTATTCGTAGTGTGTGATGTCTGCTAACTTGTACTAAATTATACTTGGCGACTGTTCATCCGCACTCATTCTCCTGCGTCTCCTGTCCAGTAGGTACTAGTCGGAATAGTCAATGGATTAATGACGATAGGCTCATCTAATCATTCTCCTATGAGGAAATTAGTGACTTTCTAAGTAAAAGCCTCAAGTTAAATTACAAGCGTCTCAGCCGGCACTTCAAAGCATGTTTACTTTAGCGACTCGAGATTATGTTGTCTTTACAAAATTAGCTTATTACGGAGGTTGGGCAATGTTTACTCGCTTCGTTACGTTTGAAAGAAAGTCCCTTCGGCCTCAAGTGGGCCATATGGCCTATGGGTCAACCTACAAACAATCTTGTTTTTGCGTAAACGAACAACGTAGTAAACAAATGTTTGTATTTGAGAAAAAAATACTCATATCATTTATATCAAACTCATAATATCTATGTGAAATAATTATGTGGAAATTGTAATATCGCAGAATTATGATAATTGTCAATTCTCTTTGTTTTAAAAATTACTATACAATAATTAATTAACTAATTATCTAACTGTGGTAAGCAATGCAATTTTCGAAGTACCTCATTCGATCGATAGATGGTGGTAATTGCAGTTAAAAAATAAAAACAGATTTTTTCATTACAAACTAAACATTAATTAGTGTATTCAACAAAACTTATCACACTAAGTCACTAAATAATTATTTGAAGAATAAAAACTGGTTGTTATCAGAAAGAATACGTTTTACTAATCTTAGAATTTAAACTAATCTTAACAAATGTGGAGAAAAATTACATTAATGTACATTATGATGTTTTTCATACAAATATGGCTTAGATAATAGGAATATTAAGACACTGCTTCTTGTTATCTTTTGCCGTTTTATGAGCAAGCTTCGTAAAGGCAAAAGAAAATATTTAGGCAGGTTATTACGTACATGCTACAGAATAACATTGTTTTCATGAACAATGTGATAAACTGATGATATTAATAGTATTTTTATTAAATTAGTATAAAAAAAACAGACAGATAAAAGAGTTCATGTCATTTTATTAAAGTTATATTCTAAGTGACCTCAAAGTTTGATTTGAAAATGTATTGGATTTGAAATTCTCTATTGGCACAGCCTACAACTAGTAGTCCTGTGTCTGCGTATTTATGTTTTTGAATGAAAACAAACCAATTCAACTAAAAACACCTACTTACCAAAACTAAAAGAAATTGACAACCAATTTGACACTATTACAAGCTCTTAGTTTCATACCATTGGTATTGTTTATTTATAATCACAAAATATTTATTTTCAGTCACACCAAATTTATAACGAATTTATGTTCTGTTCGAGTCAAAGTATTTTTATTTCTTTTAATGTTAATTGAAATGACTCGGCCGGTGTCACAGGCGGCCGTGTCGAAGTACCCACGTAGTTTTATTTTTATTCATTCGTTTTATCCGGGACCCGGAGAGTTTGGTCTTTGAATTCCATACATCGACTTTCCTCTCCTCCATACGTTATCTATCGATGGTTGTGCCAGTTTACATGCCTTCAGACGCTTACTTATTTTATTGCTTTACCCAGAAAAAAATTGAGATATTTTATTAATGCGCATTTAATGATTCAGTATTATCAACAACGTAAACTAAATAAATTGACATAATCGTACGCATTTAATGTCATTATTTTTTCCACTAATATAAAGAACTCGACGATAAATAAATTAATCGAAGCGTCATTAAAAACGTTGTTTTTGTTATTTACTTTATCAATTCAATTTAAAACAATGTGTGTGGTCAAAATAAAATACTTTACAATATCACTCAGTTCATGGTGTCACTAAAGATAAGTGAACCGTCATTAAATTTTAATACCTCAGCAGATATTACGTAAATTTGATAAAAACTTCAGCTGTTGTATAGACATAATGTCTGTGTTTATGTTTTATTTGACCTAGTACCAGAAAACATTTAAAGCGGAATAAACGTATCGCAGCGATAATGAATACGAGCTAAATAATTTTTCTTATTGACTTTTGAAACTTATTTTAATGTCACTGATATTTATTGCCATTTGCAGATGTCCAATAAATCATTTTTTACATACCATAAACATTACTAAAATATTAATTGATACAGTAGTTTTTTTTCTATTGTACAAGAAAGATTTAAACTTTCTTGCATCATGTAAGCGTCTCTTAATTCGAATCCCGTCATGTATTAAATGTCCGGCAATAGATTAATATTTATCGACATTTTATTTTTATACTTTATTAGTGTTCAAATATCATTAACGATTAGTTTGTTGCACCTGACCGTTCGACTAACTCTTCTACAATATAAATTGAATTTATTACGTGGCCACGGTCATCGGCGTTGATTGAAATTAGAAAATATGCACCTGGGGTGTCGTAATTACTTTAAGCAGGAGTTATACTGGGAATTCTTTGAATATTTACTTTCTATTTATTAATCCGTGATCTTATGAGTTAATTAATTCTGTGTCGGGAAGAAAGTTTGATTTATGTTTTATTAGTTGGTGTTTCTTGTTGTAATACTAGTGTTCCTTTATGTGAACAACATTTTTATTCAAAAATGAAAACGAACTATAAATTATTCATTTTATATCATTCATATTTACACACGTGATTGTAATAATTGTGTTTAATGTATATTTTTTATTGTTTCAGCGAATCTCACCATCAGTACGCGCGGTTTCAGCCTAGATTTGCTCATCCACTCTCCCGTGCAGAACATGTACCTTTGCTTCAACCGATCCCGGCTTGTAGGCAGACGATTGGTGAGTATCAATAACTATGTATCCTATTCCAAGCTTCAAAATATTATACGTAATTATTAATCAATTGTAGATAATACAAATCAATAAACAAAAACGTTTTATTGTCAACAGACGCGCTTCCAAGCGGAGAGACAGCCCAACTGCCTATTCAAAGAGGAGTTTGTAGACGGCTACAACAGGTACCATTTGGTGAAGAACGAAGACCGCTACATAGGGTTCAACCGGCGGGGGCTGCAGCTGCGGCGCGGCAAGAGTCGCCTCACGGAGCGACTGCACAAGTGTTTATCCTTCATGAAGGAGGCCCACGACTTCGACATAAACAGGCACAACATAGTGCGCGCCGGCGCCGGCGACCAGCCCAAGTGGCGTCCGCAGCGTAGGCTCCGGCCTCCGCCGCAGAACTCCATCAAGCCGCCGTGCCACGGCACGCGCCACCACCACGGCAGGCATCAGAGGCGGAGGAACTGCGACGGCACGTAGGCCGCCACCAACCTCCACACGTTAGCAGCTCATTTGCGCTTCAACGCTTCGCGCGTTCCGTTGCCAGCTGTCGATGGACATTGTGAGTGGACAGAGTATTAGTCAACTATCGCAGTATTATTACAGTGACGTGGACTGGATAGCGTTAGGTTAGCTCGGCCGCGGTGGCCGCGGCGTTTCAAACGCCGCATGAATGGTAGCTGAAGCGAGAGAGCAAACATTTGAATGGGGAAAAAACACCGAGCCGGAACGTCGTCCGGAGCTGTGAAATTCCATAAGGTCGTGTAACATCTTGGCGCTCGTTTGCTCTTGTGCCTGCGGTCGGACTCGTGCTCTAAAAGGAAAAAAGGTTTTCTGTGGAAAGAGCAAATAGTAGTGTTGCCAGTCACGAGTGTTCCGACGGACCACCGCTGGACTGAGGCGTGCGTCGCGGACGCGCGGCTCCGGGGAACAACTTGGTTGACGCGTCGCATTCTATGTAGCCCTTGATTGCTCCGGCTGGCTCGCCATAAGTGTAGCGAAAACGCCTTTACGTCAATTCTCAGTGTGTTATTATTTAAAACGCTTTACTATTAAGTACGGATCGTGTTATCTGCTTGTAAATATAATAAAATAATTGTGTTTACTTATTTATCAAACAAAAGTTAATCAGAAATTTGTAAACGTAGGTGTTAGATGTAAAGTTGTATTAAAATGTTTTATATTTAATTATGGGTATTTAATCTATCCGACCAATCGCTCTCTTGTGATTAGCCACAGTCGCTATGACCTAGTTTTCTTTACTAACTCCATGTACTGAAACTCTACCTAACTAATGTTCATTTGAATATAATTTTCCGGTCGATATGTGAATTTGATTGTATGATTTAGAGCGCTTTGTATATATTATTTTAAGAGTTTGTATGAGAGTGATAGGTATTCGAATCTCTTTTTGTCGAAATCATCTCGATTTCTGGCGATTCTTATGATTCAATTATAAAGTTGCCAGTTTTAGTATCCATTTGAACTGAAACATAGAAGGCGTCAGTTTCGAGTGTTCTGCTGTTATCCATTTGTTCGTCACCGTTAATACATTATAAAGGACATTTATAATCTTAATATTTTAATAAGATCTGTGCCATAGTGTGGTGGCAGTGTATGACTATGTGTTCGCATTATAACTAGTGTATTAATTTTGTCTGTAAACTTGAAGTAGATAAAAATATTTAACTTAAGAAAAAAATATTACAGAATTTATTCAACTCTGCAGTCATTTTCAAAGGGGATATAGAATATAACGTAATCTTATAATCAGCAGTATTCAAGTTTAATTTAAGTAAAAATGGGAAATTTGATAACCACCAAAAAGCCCGAGAACAAATGCGTACACTATTTTTCCATTGAAAATGATTGCAAAGCTCATCCAAAAATTTTGTGAGAATAATATTTGTATCCTGTACCCAGTGTATTCGAATTATGAATATAGTTATCGATTAATGCGGAACATTATATTGCCGAGTGAGTAAACCCTTGCAATAACAGAGTACCTAACTAATAAGGTTCTTCAACTTTTTATAATTGACAGGAGTCACTAACTTCTTGACACCAATATAAACTCAAAAATAGACAATATTCAATAGGCACTTGACAGAAAAAAAGAACAAAATGTTACTCACTCATTATAACGTTCAACATAAGTCAATAAAAGTAAATGTCGCGAAACCGTTGTCACTATTCAGTCAGTGTATCTATTAAGTGTCTATGTTGCTTTACATTCCTCCATTATTCCTTAGAAAATAATACATAGAAGACAAACTGTAAAAGACATTGAAACATTCCAAACAATGTGTAAAATAGTTTACAAAATATGCGCTTAAATACATAATAAATTTGTTAAAATAACGTGACACTGTCTTATGTATTACTGTGTCTAATTATAAGTATTCAGATGCTGAGAACGAAATATAATTGCTAAGAAAAATTACGAAATTAAATCATATTTAACTCGCAATACAACATGTTTGTTATTTCTACCTGAAGTAATTAGTTTATTCATGGTCCTTGTGTAGATATTGAACCGAAGGACCAGATTACTTATTATTATTTTTACGTAAAACTCAAAGGTTAGCTAAACCTCTTTAATAATAGTTGCAAAGTATCCATTGATAAACATAAGATTCAAGCCTTAATCTTCTGAAACGTGATAAACTGGCCACAGGACTATTTACTCAAAAGTAGCCCGACGGGTGCGGCCACAAAAAGGGCGATATTTCCAATAATCATGCCGGAAGAGGGTGTTTGCGAGTAAAATGTAACAATAAGAACAAACAGGGTAAAGTGGGGATAACTGGGCGTGATGCCGTCTCACCCGCGCATGTGCGCTCTCCGATTAGCACCTCGCTGCGTCGGCGCATAGAGCAAGATAACGCAGAGATAACAACTACTCATACAAGAAAAGTGTTTCTAAATATTATAGCGTTATAATAACATCAAAACGTTCGAATAGCTATGTTATTATACTTCATTTATTTAAAAAAAATATAAAATCAGAAAAAAAATGTTAACCAAGTCGTAATCACATAATTAACTTAAATAATAATTTAAATTTTTAACTTAAACAAGATTAATAAAACTAAAACATGACATTTAAAATTACGTTTAAGGTTGTCTAACGTCAGTCTAAAAAAAGCGAATATTCATTCAAAGTCGATCCTATATTTACAAATCGTTTATAAAAACATAACTTAACAAAATATTCAATCTAAGTTTGTTTATTTTTTAATATTTGTGGATAATATATGAGTACTTGCGCCAATTCAGGTGTGCTAGTGGCAATCATTGATATATTAGAAATGCAAACTGAAGTGGTGGGTACATTCAGAATTTAGTACAACAGTGTTTGGTCAACATTTTCGAGAGGTTTTCAAATAAGATGAGGTAAGAAAAATATTGTTTTAATCATAATGTTTACTGTTTACAAAATGAGTATTGGCATATTGACCAATGGTGCTAAAGATTCACTTTTAAGTGTTACTATGTTTTTTTTTATAATGAGTTTTTCATAGTCTCTCTATAGTCGGATTTTAGGATACATTGAGTATGAGTGCACAGTCTATCGATTATAGGTAGATACACTTATGAAGATATTTAAAGGCTCAATCGGTGTAGAGTGTTTCCATTTAAATCTTTCTTGTTTTTTTATGGTGATGAGCGGGCAAATAGGAGGCGGCTCACTTGATGGTAAGTGATGACCGCCACCCATGGACATTTGCAACACCAGAGGCTTGCAAATGTGTTGCCAAACCACTTAGAAACCGTTCAGGTTTCTTAAAATAGGGAGTTACTGGACTGACAGCAAACGGAATTCCCATGCTATCAGAATAGTCACTCTCCCAATGAGCTGTTGTAAACTTACTCACTCGCAGAAAGTCTATTGTTGATTCACTGCGGTCTTCTTTTAAGGCCTTTATCAGAAAAGAATGATAGTAATAAAATTCAGTATCAGAATTGTACACTCAGCAAATCTGGAGCTCTTAGTAGGAATTACCGGAGCATATAAAATATCACCAAGCATTTTTTTTATTTCTGTGTCTTTTCTTAAGAACATAAAGGACAATATGGCTTACAATCATAACCACTATCACATATGGTGTTACAAATATTTGACACTAGTACAATGACAACAGCAAATCGCTTTATCTAATAACCTGTAATAATAGTTGACAAATTTTAATACATTCAATTAGCCTGAAAATTATTAGGAAAATAAATTTGAAGCATTTTCTCTTGTTCACGCGATGAATATTGATATTGGATTCTGAGTTACTATCTAGCATATTTTTGGTGTTACTTATTTCCTTTTCTTTACTATCAGGCAATTTCCTCTTATGTAAGACGGATTAAGCTACAGTCGACCACGCTAGCGTAATTCGGACTGGCAGCCCGTCTTCTTTGAGAAAATCTTATAGACAGCTTTCCATAAAATTTTCGATGTTGCTTATAGATGGTCAAATGAGTTTTTCTTTGCAATTTGAGAATGTGATAATACGCATATAACTTCGAAAATACCTTTGACTCTCTTTGACCTTCTTACATTGGACAGTCACACCAAGCTATCACACCTCGTCACTATCAATACTTCCTACAGTCCGTAACGTAACGTCACAAACGTGATTTAGCTGCCTATTTCATAAATTCTTTGTTCGCTATATTGTATGACTTAATGAAAACACTTGACGGCATTAGTCGTGATTCGACACGCCTTTGTCAGCGAATTGTAAAGTAATATTATTTCTACATCTTTATTATCGACAAGACTTTGCGTCATAGAATTTTTTTTCACATAATACGTCGATATGTTTCATCATACTACGTTTACGTAATTTAAGATGGAGTATTTTATGGAACACATTTGTTTTTTTAACACGAATAGGGTTTTAATTTGATTTAAGTGTGAGTATAAGATGATGGAGTATATAATGAAGCCTTTAATCAAACCTCACTGAAAGTTGCGTTATACCATGGATTGACGGATTCTTGTGGTCCTTTAGAGAGTAGTTTAGGTCTTATATAATGCTTGTCCCAAATGTTATAATAGAGACACCTTTTTTCATAACAGATTTCGTCCATGACTTCTTCCGTATATATGTATTAAACACCTTGGTCCGACCACTTGAATACTCAATCGCAGACGTCTAGGTAAATATCAAAAAATACCTATGCAGAACATATTTGATTAGTAACGATTATTTGATTTGTTATTGATTAAAATTGTATTACCAAACATAATATGAACACATTGGTTAAGTAATGTTTTAATTGCATAACGTTTCGGGTCCAGGATGACAATAGATGTAAAAAATAGTTTTACTTGAATGTCTAGTATTCGTGTGTACATTTTTTATAATAATTATCCAGTCTTCATAGACACAAGACAGATAATCGTAATAGCAAAATAAATAATTTTATTTTTAACTTGAATATGGATAAAATAAGCGAAGTATATAAAACTATTTTGAATCTTGAAATTTTAAAACTGAAAAAGGCGCCCATTTGGCCTGTCACGCAGTGTTGCCTCTGTCCCGCTGGCTACTCTACACCCACTAAGTGTAATAGGCAAGTTCGGCCGAGAGCACACCGCCGTATGTAGTCGATTAATATGTTTGTCGATACTAACATATGTACTGATGTATGTGTTAACTAGTCTATAGTACGTGCCATTGCATACCGCGACCTATGCAGGTGTACAACGAGAGCCTCTCAAATATGTGGTGAGAATATTAATTCTAATACTATTTATGTACGCTAAAAGCATATTAAATATGCATAATTGTTTAATACTGTTAGATTACTTGTTTATTTTTTTAAGATGCATAATGCGATGTACGATATAGTTGAACTAGGAAATGTATTTTTACGTTACTATTACGCTCATTCTTTTTTTCTTTTGGAAGTAGACAGAGATCACAGAACATTCCTTATGTACCACTTTTGTTTTGTTTAAATATTTACTTATTATATTTACTAAATTACCCAAGTAGCAATAAAAACTATAACATTTTACATAAAAGCTTTTCGAATCTGTTTTTAACGACATTCACCTAAAAATCTGAATGAAAGAGGCAAAAGATGATTCCAAAAACTACATAATCGTGAGTTAATCGAGCCGAGATCCTAACCAGGCAAGGGACCGTGCTAACACCTTGACCAAACATTTGGCTGAGACCGCACCAACCAGTACCTACCTACCGGTAAAAAGAAGTTTATGAACCGACAAATACATATTTTTTATTCATGAATATTTTCGTAAATGGATTCTTTAGAAAGGGGGACCAGTTTGACGACCGACGGACTAGAGCGCACGTGGCTTTGAAGGGTTAAGATACAATTGGTTACAAATGAGTACGTACGCACGCCGTATGCTTTAAATGATCTGTTACATGGATTCAAAGAAACGAATGAAATGATAAAGTTATTTAATAAATTGTATGGAGGTATCAAAATATCAATAGTCATACTTGGTGTATGTTATTGGTCCTTTTAGACGCGGTCTTTTGGTAGGTATAAGCTATTAGATGTATTTATTGATAGACGTGTTCACTGTTCTAAAGTTTCTGTCTCCTTACCAA
This sequence comes from Craniophora ligustri, assembly GCA_905163465.1. NCBI lineage: Eukaryota > Metazoa > Arthropoda > Insecta > Lepidoptera > Noctuidae > Craniophora > Craniophora ligustri. The sequence continues at coordinate 5,408,715 of LR990963.1, forward strand.
GAGCTTTCTTTTATTGGGTATACATATTTTATATTGTGATAGTACCTATTTAAATTTAAATTTGAGCCTCTATTAAGTTTTGTTTTATAAGAGTAACACCAACGCCTGTATATTTTTTATATCGCAAAATAAACGACTGGATATGGGATGGATGGATGAAGTGCGGAAGTAAACAATATCATTTGAAGGCTTATGGGATACGAGTAGCCAAATAATACTCATCTCATTGTTCCGAGCCTTTAATAATCTCTCGTTACAAGGAAATTGAAGTGGTAAGCAAACAGTTGATGTACCAGAGAGCTCTTACAAAATTTATACGAATGGCGGGTAATCGGCAAAAATTATTCGATATTAAAGAAGAATGATTTAAAACTTATAACAATCTGTTGTTCAATAAATATGAACTACCAAAGAATTATTCGATTTTTAACTCATTATAACTGGGTACGTAGCTCCGATCTAATTTAATAAATTGTTTAATGTTTTGACAACATACGCGTTAGTATTGGGATATATTCGTATCAAACTACTGAAGGCTAGTTAAGGAACATTTTTATTATTCCAGCTAAAAGGATTTTCATTACAGTAACAATTACCCAATAATAACCAAATTTGCTTTCAACCAGTTAGGTCCAGATAGTTATAGGTAGCTATAACGCATTGTGCTGAGAATTTATTTGATCTAACCACAAGGTACGAACAAAATAGTTCACTGGGCAATAAAATAATGTTTTATTGTTTACTACCACAATTTTGTATATTTTTACGAAGGCAGTCTTGAATGCCATCACTCTAAATAGTACCCTCAGCCATTCAACCCTTCCATTCGGGCTTGACAAAAAATACTCCACTTTGTAAATATTGGAGGTCCAGTGTCTAGTAGTATGGTACAAATTGCAAACTAGAGCGATTTGCGGTTTCCGAAGCAATTCGGCTGCTACATAAGTTTGATATATTACGGCAGCTCTAACTAAACTTTTTGTAGTTTTATACGCAATATTCGCTAGTATTCTCCTTTATTATTCTATTCTATTTTTTAACAGATCAATTACCTCTGTTTAAAAATTCTATTTTCACAGCAAAGGTCTTCTAATATTAACTCCGTAGCTACCTTTGCTTCAACTTGTGCTTGGGAATCGATTTTATATCATACGGGGTGAACGCAAAAATATTGAGATCTTACAGATCCCAATATTTTTGCGGTATGTTCATATAATGGCAAGTTGAGATAATGAGTTTGAAGGAAATCTATCAAAAGAAAAAATAGACAAATTAATTGGCTTGGCTCCGTAATCTTGTAGACTGGGTCACACATCCAAACGTATTGTGTTGGCCCTTTGTCCTTTTAACGCCACTTGTTTGTTTGAAGTCGTCGGGTATTACAAGTCCATTAGGTTCCTCGCGGATATGGTGAGACATCACAGAGGTGCAGAGGAGCAGCCCATGAAGAATGCAAGTATAAGTATTAGAATATTTTTTCTTTTAGGATTGCAGCTAAAACACTGTAAATATAAGAACATTGGTAAGATTTTTTTAAGAAATATTTGCATATTTGGCACTTTACGAAATATCAAACAAGGAATGCAAGATACACATACTGACCACCATTTGTGTTTAGGTACATCAATTACTGGCAGGGTCTTAAATATTATTCAGCTAAAGTATAGGAATAAAACTGAAGACGTGTTGATGGTGATAATGATGAAACATCATCATCAAAACTAAATACTTCTCTTCAGACACTGATTTTTTTAAATGTCCTAGATATGTATGTAGGCTTCTAGTCAGTGTTTTTTCAAGACTAAATACCTCATTCAAAATCTCTGGATTTTCCTTAATAAGTATACAGCAATAGTCCAAGTTACATTGTCTTGGCGTTAGGCTTTTTGTACTGTAGACTCTCATTAGTTTTACCCAAATTTTTTACATCGACCAAATTAACAGACCTGTCAAATTTCAAAACTTGTCAAAAAACTGACAATGCGTTCTCTTGTTCCCGAAAAATATCTAGCGCCATCCATTGAAGTGTCCTTCTATTTTATTTGTTTATCCCCATTACGTTTTCGGACAAAAGGCGTCGAGTGTTTGGTCGTCTCCGAGACCAACAAACGCTGTGGGCAAATAACCCCGGTTCCCACGTCTGACACAACCAGTTTCTATGACCCTTATAACCGTAATATCCGAAATAGTTCACCAAAATTAAGATAACGGGAAAATATTGACATCTAGAGGTTATTGAATGGTGCGATTGTAATAAAACTACTATTTAACTGTATTCCCGGCACTGGATCCAATACAAACTTTGTTCCAAAAAGAAATCAGGTTCTAAAACGTCGGGATTTAAGTTACATCAACATCAGTCATCGTCAGGTTACGTAAAAAGTTCCATGAAACGCACCAACAGAAATCCTTCTTTCTTCTCCACAAAACAGAAATCTCTTCTACGACGCGGTAGAAGGTATCACCTTCTACCTCGTCGTGCCCTAGTTGTTGATGGTTACTAACACATACAACCCGCTACACGAGACTACTAGAAGATAATTACACAGTCTTCACTGCTATTAATAGCCTTATTAAAATTAAGATATAAGGAACCACTTTAATCTGAATATAAAATTATGAGGAACATTGACATTACCACGAAGACTAATCCATCAAGAACCACTACTGTCATCTACTGGATTAAATTTGCATTTTTACTCAACAACTGTAGGCCTGATAAATGGACTGATAGTTCAGGATAATAAGGAAAAATGGCGCTACCCAACTTCTAAATGATAATTTTAGTAATCTATTTAGGCTGGCCGAGTTTGATGTCGCATTGCAACATCGCAGCCATTGAAGCAGTCGGTAATTATAATTATCTCATATAGAAAACAGTATAATTAATTTCTAATGAGTAATTAACATACACAATCGTTATGTTTCTGATAAGATACCTTGTGATGCAGGCGATAATAGTTTTCTTGTCGTCGATTGTATGACTGTCATTGATTGTTTTAAATAAAATTCTCGGGATTGATTAGGATATTTTAAGTTTTTAATATTTTTCCGGTTGATAATTAATCATCAGTATTTCTATTAAACTAATTGAAGACTTAATTTTTCCTCCATTATAATAAATACGACGAAAATTGTTCTAATTCTGATATGTACTACAAATTTTATCGTTGAGAATAATGCTCGTAGTAGTTTTATTGTCAGATATCGTTCAGGAAATGCATAAAAAACACAAAACCACTATTTCCTTACAACGATACCTACTAAATAAAAGAAAATATTAAACAGCAACCGGCAAAAAGCAAAACAAAATAAAAACATAGTATTTTATCGGCAATGTTCCAAAACAATCAAACGAAATCTCTAAACGCAGATAAACGTTTAGAAGTCAATCGTTCATTCGATAGCATAGTAATGAGTGCTCGTTGAAAACAAACTTATCTTGATGAGACAGTTGAGTCGCAGGCGCACCATTAATAACCCCGTATAAATAATAACATCATTACTTTAAAAGAGGACCACCCAAAATCATCACCTTTATAATATGTACATTATTATGTGATCGTAAAATAAGAAGATAAGGAAGAAAATCAAGGGGAAATTGGAGACGAAAAATTAAGAGAAATCGGCCGGCCGTCCCAAGTAATTGTAGGCTCCGTGGTGTCGGCAATTTGCATACGATATGAGGCGCTAATGGATGTAAGATACGATTTTTTACTGAATATTCTTGCATGAACATGCACAATCGTTATTTAGCATAGATAAAGTCCAAAGAGAAAAATTAGACGGTCCATATCGGACAAGTTTTTAAACGTTTATCTCGTTTGTAATCGGCGAGGTACTTTGTAATCGGTACTTAATAGATGAAGATAGCGACGGTGATTATTTTCATTAAATATCATTATAAAGCCGTAGATTTTTTACTCCTAGACTATTAAATTAACTAGTCATCAGCTAGCTTGTATGTACCTGTAGATTCTGTGTTGGGAATTTTGTCACTATAGCTCGAAATTCAAAATATTCCAAATATTAAATAAATTTATGATTTCTCGCGCTACTCGAATTTTAGACATAGAAATAAAACTACGCTTAACGGATTTTATTTCGGTCTGTTGGTATTATTTTATCCTATATTATATTGTACACAGGGCAGGCCCCCGGCAAGGTGGACTGACGACTTTGTAAAGGTCGCTGGAATCCACTGGATGCGGGCGGCATATGACCGGTCGTCGTGGCGATCCTTGGGGGAGACCTATGTCCAGCAGTGGGCGTCTAACGGTTGAAATGATGATATTGTACACAAACTGCTGACTTCTTGGTATGGCGGTATTAATCATAGCGATATGTTCTTTTCCGCGGGTGCCTATGTTGCTTTTAACATCAAGAAAACCAACATCTCAATGTGCCGGTGATCATGGTAGTTGTAAAGGATCCGAAACCTCAGTATAAAATAATATCAATACATCGCGATAAAATCCGAAAAAGTAGTTTTATTTCAATTAAATGTTTTTTTTTAATTAAAATCATCTATCTTGCCTTTACTCCTATTTTATGTAATAGGTACTGCAGATAATTATAATATATTTCTACGTATGTGAAATATAATATAATATGATTTTCTGTGGTGATAATTGTGATAATGTTTAACAAGGCACAAATTGATTTAGATCATGATGCTGATTCTGAAGGACATTCTACTCTACTACTGTTCATAACACTATCTATATCTCTTTCTTACAAGCATCATTAATAAAGGATAGACAACATTTCGTTCATGCTATTGTCATCGAAAAATATACCAAGAAAAAGCAAACACATTTGCTTTTGATTTTTACAGATCGTTTTTGTGTTCTATTCAAAAGTTTTTTTTAGAAACTTCGTCATTAATCTAATTATTTTCCCACTGCTGAGCATGGTTCTCCTCTCATTTAAGAGATATTAGGCTATACTAGTGTGGGTTGGCAGACTTTACATGCCATGGACAGAATTCTCTCAGGCAAACTGGTTTCCTCACGATGTTTTCCTTCAACGTTTGCACATGTGATAAATATGCATGTAACTTTGAAAAGTCACTCACGCATCGGGATCGAAATCAGGAATCATCATCAGAAATAGACATAGTAAGAATAAAATTAAAATATGTAATATTCGTAGTTTCAGAAATGTCATCAGTAACTCCTCTGTTAAATTATTTATTCTTTGCTAACTAACTGTACTTAAATCGCGCTACTAAAATATGCATCGACAGTTTCGGGAGGCGTTCCGTCATGTAATGAGCATATTTAACGGACATTATTTAAAAATAATTTATTGTTTGAATTGTTAAGGGGAATACTATCGGTTCGATTAAATCGGCGATTTGAAAAAAGAAATCGATGAACAGAGTTTTATTTTGACTGATAGGTAAAGTACCTACGCATACCATTTTTTACTAGGGCTGTCACATTATTGTTTAGATTTTTTTATACTAGGGTAAATAATGTATGAACTAGCAACTGCCGAAGGACATGGCCGTTATGCCATGGTAAAGGTGAGCCCATGTACCCGGTGCGTAATTTACACTCTATGAATTTTCTTAAAAGAAACATAACATATTATCACATCTATATCCTTGAAGATGTAGGTAGAAGTCCACTGATGCCTTCGATCAGTCTTATGATATTAACTTCTAAAATTATTTAAAATAAACACAACTATCTACCAATACTCAAAAGATATCGACACTTTCTCAGGAGCCAATATTCATGATATCAGATGTCTGTTCGATATCTGTAACCACAAACTGTCACCCACATCACTTTATAGAGATAGTTTAATTACGTATTAGTATTCTTATTCCTATTATGGCATCTCGAGACACTGTTTTTATATTTAATCGGTAAAAAAATAGAAAAATAGACATCTCTTGTGGTCAAATATTTAAACGCTGGTACTTTTTTCCATTATGAATAGTGCTGCTTCTTTTAGTTTGGAAGCAAGTATACGAGACAGCACTACATTTGAGGGTACTTAACATTATTATTAGTATTATTCCTTCGTGTTCTAGCTTAATAATAAAACATAAAACCTAAACTAAATAGTTCATATTAAACAGGTATATAAATATTTAAAATAAAATACCGGTCACTAGTTTCATAACAAATTTTAATATCACCCAGAAAGCACAGAACCATAATTTAACGTCACTCTTAAAGTTTTCTGTATGAAAAAAAAACTGTTAAATATTCAGGAAACAAATTTTATAATATGGATATTTCAATAAAAGCCCTAGAATATTAAAAAAAGGAAAATTTTATATACATTAAGTTTTTATACTTTTTAATTTTTTAATTTAAATGTCATTAACAAAGTCTCAACCAAGCTCTCTATATAAAAAAAAACAACAACAAATAGATATAACGACATTGTAAAAACAACACTTAAATCCGTAGTTTTTAACCTTTGTTCCTCTAATGAGAAAACTAACAACTAACACGATGTGTGTACACATTAATTAGTAGTAATCATGCGCTCATGCATTGTCAACAAACTGAAGTTTCTATAAACAAATAAACACAAAAAGGATGTTAAGACAATGATGTAAGATTCAAATCACATGCTACCTACGTCACAACATAGGCAAAGTTGTTAACATCGGGGGTATTTTAACAGATATACGTTAATTGAAAATCAAATCCCGTCGGTCCATCATCCTCATCATCTTATCAACTGATAGACGTCCATGGCTGGACATAGGACTAAAAAGCTTAAAGATTCTCAGTCTGTCTGTCTGGTTGAAACTCCAACGCAATGATTTTGTTTCTTTTCACTCTTCCATATAAGGTTTATGCCAAATCCCCCATCCATCCGCACGGATACGTATGCTTAAAAAGGGGTGCAAAGTTTCCTCTTTATGTATCTATTAATCAAAATTATTAATCGTAAGTAAAGAAAACGACCTGATTAATACGTGTATACTAGAATATTAATATAATACAAGATTAAGGCTGTACGAAAAAGTAAAAATGAAAGTAAAATATTCAGTTTAAGGCCCACACATTTTCTTTGGTAGGAACTAAGAACATTAGGTACCAAATGGGTGAAGACTTTAGAATAGAATGGACGAACGGAAGAATAACACTGATTTGTATAGCGTACAATTTATATAGCGTGCGTGTATAATATAATCACGATTCCAAATTTGAAACATCATACATATGTTTTAAATATAGGTAGACGTAAGGCATAAGGAAGAAAGTCTAAGCGATTACACTGTATTCTAAGAACTAAAGACTGAACGATAAGCCTCGCCCGACTAAGGTCACAGCGTTGTAGACAAAATAATACATACATACATATATGTCAGTACAAAAGGAAGCAAAGTGACATAATAATTCCGGGATAAACAGTTTATGTCATTGAGTTCAATATCTAAATCAACTATTATATAGGCTTGTTGTAATCACAGCTAGCTGACTACCACTAGTAGATACTTACTTCATCATCATACATACGTATACAGTTGTATATTTTAAAATATACATATAAGGTGCAATTCACATTGTAAGTGATCCAGGGCAAAAACGCGTTGCGGACGCGGCATACTTGTAACGTATTTTCAGAAGAGATGCGAAGAAGCCTTATTTGCATCCTATGAAAAACATATCAAAGACATGCAACGCAACTACAGTAATAGGGGCCAAGCGGTTGGGGTGCGGACGCCATGCCGTAATGCTCGCATGTTCGCTCAAAAGAAGGGAGCCAATTAAAATATGATGCAAAAAGTATACAATACCACGTTAGAGACGACAAGTGTGTTTGATCTGTCCTTGATCTGCTCATCAGGGAGTTTTTTTACGAAATTTTACATATATTTTTGCATATTGAAGTCGATTATCAAATGCCATTTTCGACAGTATATAAAGGAAGAATTAGATAGGCCTATTTTGAACCTGGCGGTTGTACATATTATTATCAAAATAATGCTATCAAAATAATTTATTGTCATAACTATGAAGGAAAGTGACATAAGCTTCATACTTTTTCAATATCAAAGTTATCGTCTGACCTTAATACTAATTGTAACCTTATCATACAATGTACCACATTGTACTTCAGGACACAATAGCCTAGGCCAGGTCAATCAAATATTTATGAGATCAACTTTACCCTCAGAATTATCTTTCAAATATGTAATCAATAAAGTCTTATAGGAACGAATTTAATCGTTCAATTACCGCTTCTGTCGGAAGCCGACGGCAAGCCTGTTTCACGAACTTGTATTTTATATCGGTTGTTATAGCTTTTAGGATCAGCAGAATACTTAAAACGTTCGCCTCAATGTAGGTGAGGATATTTATAACTGTAAAATGATTTTTTATGACATTTATGCTGGAAACAATTAAATGATTGGTAGGTAGGTTAAGATAACTTTTACAAAGCAGATAAGTGGTTCGTTTTTATAGAAAATACTTGTTGGCTATTTTTTCGGATATCTTTATCAGGGATTTGTTTACATACGTATGAATAAAAATGAAAATTATAGTCACAGCATAGAAATTAAACAAAAAGCGTCTATAGTATGAATAGATAGAATGGCGCAGGCAATATTACCTACAATTTACACCTATTTAAAATCCTTAATTTTTATTTTAATCTTATAAAATTTTAAGGAGCCACCAATGACATATTATTATATTTTATATCATTGGGAGCCACAGATAAAGTATCTCACTCGCCTGTAAAGTGATATCGCGGTAGCTAACGTAGATTCAGAGCTAAGATATTTTTCAGAGATTAACATCAGCTATGTTTGCGCCTAATTCTTAATGTACTGAGATTAACCTTGGATTAGTTAGAATGAGTAACCCTAAAACAATGGATATGAATTATTCATCCTCTAACACTGTTTTATGAAGGCTTTAGTTTTGTGTCGTAATTGTATTAGGACCTACTGTGAATATTTTTTTAGTACGAGAACCCCCTCGTTAGTCTATTGGTCTGGTGTGACTGCTGAGCGTTAAGTACTAGGCTCAATTCTCAGGTGGAGCAAAGTGTTATTGGATTTCTCTATTAAATTCTCAGTAGAAGCTCGGAAAATAATAACTGAATAAATTAATACGATTTCGAAATTTGTAAAATAATATGAAAAGCTTGATATCGAAATCGCTCTATTTTATCACGTGACAAATGTCAATGAAAACATTTCCAGCGTCTGAGCCGGATTAGACGAAAAAAATTAAGTATTTTCTTCGTAATCTATGCAACGAAAATAATAATCGCGACTTAAAGAAATCAAAGAAAATCATTAAGCCAGATATACAAAACTAAACATATCATTGTCCTACTTACTGTCTATTAAGACTTCTAATATATTCTTCTAATTACGATAATAAGGTTGCGGGAATGCCATACTGCAGATGACCTAAATAAAACCAATGTTTATTGCGAATATATGCAAAACAAACTGTGTATAAATATAAATTATTGTCTAACAGAAATTCTAATCTATAGTAATCTTAGAAGTTATTCGATTAATATCTGTAATCGTATCAAAAAACTTTGTAAGTATATTGAACGATAGTATAGAGCTTTTTAATGTCGACTGTGTATTTTAAATAAGTCATTCGGATATGAGAATGTAATACTAATACTGAATGTATTTTTTAATAATAGCGTGATCTACTTATTAATTTGTAATCTAGATTAGCAACTCAATTATTATTATCAATTCAATCAATTCAATTAATATTATTATCCCACAATTGGGCACGGGTTTCCTACTATTTGAGAGATTAGGCTATAGTTCACTACGCAAGCTAAGAGCGGGTTAGTAGACTTCACATAGCATTGAAAAAATCTTTGCGACTTGCAGGTTTTTCATGATTTTTGTTTCACCTTTTGAGCATGTGATAAATACGTGCGTTACATCGAAATATCAGTGGTGCACACATTATGGTAAAGTAAGAAGTCTTGCTCTTACTATTAGATTTTTCAATTAGAAAGTTTTCAATAATATATATATATACTTTACTGGTAAAAAATGCTTGCGGCATGGATCGATATAGCATTTTTTTTAAAACATGGTCCGTCACTAGGATTTGCCTGCGTGTGTAATAAACAACTTAAATATTTTTAAATGACAAATATAAATTCTCAAATACATTGCGCCAATTGTATCTATTTTCAGAACAGTTACGATATGGTTATAATTAAAGACAGAGTTTTAATTAATCTATGTATATGTAGAAATAGGTCCTTCAATAGTATAGTCAACAGAATCTTTTATATGACTAAGTTCACACGAGACTAACTAAGTTAAATGTAAAAGGAGGAAAACTTAGATTTGCCACAAACTCCTTGGTCTGTCAGGATTAAGTGTTCACAGAATCCATTAGTGTTCAAGTTATTGATCAAACATATTTTGCGATTATCGGAATAAATAAAGAGGTTAAGACATTTTATATAAACATTTGTTTATACTTATTGTATAGTAGATTCAATGAATATTTATTATTACAATCGCTAGCTATTTTACCTGTAAGAAAAATATATTTTATCTCATATAAAATAATTACCATAAAACATTGATTTCCAAGGATCGAGGTTTAAACAGATAAATATGTCAAGGCATATTGATAAAACATAAGTTAGCTTATCTAAACATTATCAAGATTAGTATTAGTCCGGAAATAAACTGACCAAGGGACTCCCCCACTGTCTGCTTATCTAAGACAAGCTACAATCCTTGAATATAACGACATAATCAGTCATCAATCACTTTGAATTAGTGAAGTATGGTGTTATTAGTATGTATATTTAAGTACCTATTAGGGTACGCAGTGGCAGCAATAGTTAACCAAACGCATAGCGAAAGCCATCAAGAAAATTTCTTGATGTCTTTCGATGGATTCGGCTTGCAGGTTTTCTTACGATATTTTTCTTTACTGTTTGGCATGTAATTAATTTTATTTCATGCTCCAACAGTCTTGTAAGATTTTGTAAAATCCTATTTACAAAGTTAAAGGTGAAATTGAGCCTGTCAAAAATATTTTATGTAAAAATAATGCTAAGATTTTTATAAAACTATAAAATAATATGTCCTCATTGCGACAGTTGCCTTAGTAAAATCTGCTAAGATTTAATTATTATTTATAATATATCCTTCGTAAATTCTTTAAAACTTTTGACTTATCGTAGTTTTAAAACCACTGTTCAGCTGTAAAAGGCTCAGAAATTTTCTCGAATCAAAACCCACATCTATTTTAATGGTAAACAAAAAAATTTAATCGTCATCAAATTGGCACCTAATTTCTAAATTGCGTTTATGTAGGTATTTAAGCAATCTTCTTGACAGATGACAAATGCTTCCATGCAATTATTCAACGTTCAAGGTAACTCGTTTAAATTATTTAAACGGTCGACTACTTATTACATATTTGCGTAGGTATATAACGGGGCTTTCCTGAATATCTCAAGAGCTCGTTTCAATTTCGACAAACTGGTATTTAAAAGTAACATCTATTATATCTAAGACAGTAACCATTGCCGAACCAGTTGCGGTGCGTATGAGCCGCTTGACAAAATGATTTTTCTTTATAATTATTATTCGAAATCTTGGTATATTAGCATACAATATGAGTTGTCCAAAACTCGGCGCCGCTACTCCTACGCAAAAGTGATTTCTGGTATAAAAGCTTCTTACAGATTTTGTGAGTTTAGTTAAAACGATGATTAATTTAACGTTAAGCTGTGGCACGTGGAGTTCCAATCTTACTTTTTATCGCCAAATAATGTTGAAAATGATAGATATTATTGTGGCATTACAATAAGGATGGCTATAGGCAGCTATACTAATTATTATTAGTCTATCACCAACTCCAGTGGTAGCCTATGGTTGAACTTTCAGATTTTAATAATTAAAACCAACCTCCAGAAAATTCTTATTATCGTTTATTAAATTTCTTTGTGAATTTATGTACGAATTCATGCTTTATGTAACACAATCTTACAAATTTTATTTATAATACTGGAATCAATTTATGTTAAGTTTATGTTTGTAATTATGTTATGTTTTCTAACAATATACGGAGGGTATAAACACGCCGTGTTTAACCCTCTTTAAAATTAACATTATTTATCGCGTTTATTTAACCGACTTCAAAAAAGGACGAGGTTCTCAATTCGGATGTTTCTATTTCATATGTTTGTTCAGGCATAATTTACATTTGTAATCTTATCAAATCTAAGGAATTCGGCAAAACAGATTGAAAACATATCCAAATATCAATTAACTGATTGATAATTTTCAAGATCACTGATACTAAGTAATGATATTTAATAATAATCAGATCTTTGCACTTTGTACATGTTACGTAATTTATGCATTTTTCCTTATAGTGTGTCTTGTCGTGTGCTACAACAGATAAAAAATAGATATACCATTGAAGGTAGATAAAGATGAATTTAGTCTGACAAGAAATGACTTCGACTGCCAATTGCTTTAAGGTAAGGTCTATTTAAAGCTTCTATTTCAATGATTGCATGACAACTGAGTTATAGCATAACATAATGGAATGTTGATAAATTACTCTCTTCATGTCACCTCTGCAATTTGAAAACTTTATAAATTTCAAAAATAGCACAAAAACATTTTTTTACTACATAAATATACCTAAAAGTATTTCACAATACCAAATTCATAAAAACCGACTCATAATTTTACTAAATACAGTGTACCTAATAAATAGCGTTTCCCCTTAACAATAATTGGCTATAACAAGTAGGTAAATTTATTATTATATTTAAGACGCCTCAATTATACACCGCGCGTAATAATTAGTATGGGCGTATTACGTTACGCGCGTAATTTACGGTCCTTAATGGCCGATGATCGCGCGTAATTATTTTCCTTCTTGGCCCATGTAGATATGTGTATCGACTATCGGTTTATTTTTAACGTGAGAGAGTTTTATACTTAATAGTAAATTGTTTGAATTAATTTGTGCTCAGAATTCAGTGTAGTTTGGGTTTTTAATTACATATTTTAATTAGGCAAGCTTATATTCTTGAGAACTTTTATGATTTCAAGTAAAATAAAAATATTATAGTTATATACTTTAATGGAAGATTTTTGTTATAAGAGGTAGCTGCTACTTAAGAATGGATGAACAATGATGACAAATAAACAAAAGTGCTAGATCCGAAGTCTCCTGATTATATTATAGTGTTTTGTTTGTGTTTGTTTGAGATTATATAGTTGTACAAATATTATTATTAGTATAGTATTGCAAATAGAACGCTATCGACCACCTAAAAAAATATTAGCCTATTGCCGTGGGTTAATCTTCTCATATTCATCATAGTATACATTAACAGGAAGGCGAAAGCTCCAAATGAACGGCTGCTACGCTAAAAACTGTGACAGGTGTATTTGGACACAGGAGACAATTCAAGGGTTCCAATTGGAAGGTTAAAACCTCATCTTAACAGAACGACTGTTAGCTACAGACAAGAGCAGAATCCTACAGAATCCTGAAACGTGACATACGGGTCGTTGTCGATGTGGCCGAAAAGACCAGTAAGTGCCAAAGATTACACGCGACAGACGTCGTATCTTTTTAAATTCATCTATAGGCATAGACATGAAAATATATTGAGGCAATTAATTTTAAATGTAGATAAAACGGATATAAACTCATAAAATATTCCTAAACGTGGGTCATGAACGATTATAACGTACGTTGCGAATACAATGGACATAATAATTTTATGGTGACAATATGTCAGTCCTTCATTGGTCTAGTAGCCACAATTGCGGCTAATGAGCGTGAGGTCTTGGGTCTGATTCCTATCCTGAGCAAGGTGAATTGTTTTTTAGTTTGAGTATATCTATTCTCAGTATGAGCTCAACGTTTTAATGTGTACCTGGTTAATAAGTTTGATCCATATTATGTGGGGTCTAAAATATACCGGTGACCTGACGGTGTGCACCAGTTCACTTCTGACGGACCTTACATGGATATAAGCATGCCTATCTAATAGTACATTATGGCGATAGAAAATAAAACAATTGAAACCTTTGGTCTAAATCAATTTGTAAAAACATGATCAGGCAGTTTATTTCCTAAACGATTCAGTAGTTTTGTGCAAATTAGATTTAACTTCAGATACAGAAGCAAAATGTAAGAACGATCTTAAATCTCATTTTTATGTTACTTAGGTAATTGAATTCCTTCAGGCTTTTATAAATGATATTCTAAATAATGTATTTATGCATTAAGTAGGTAACTGATCTAGACCTCCTTTCAAAAATACTCATTAAAACATTATATAATTCTTACATGGTGATGTAATCAGAGGCGTACTTCCTACGTCACAACTCACAATAGACCACGAGTATGTAATAGACCTCCGGCGCACGTGTCTTCCGTTGGGCTCCTCTAGTGTACTTACCAGTTTACTGATGCATTGTGAAGATTACGTCGTTTTGTATTCTATTCAATTATGGGGTGGTCGAAATAATATCAGCTTTTTTTATGTCAAGTTAAGGGTGGCAAACAAGGATATGGCCTGCCTGATCGTAAGCGGTTACCGTAGCCAATAGACGTTTGCAACACCAAAAATGTCGCACGCGCGTTGTCTACCCTGTAGGACCGGCTAGATTTCTGTACCTACTCAACTAATACCAAACGAAATTCCCATGCCGATAAAATAGTCACTCCTCCAACGAGTTCTGGTAACTTTACTCACTCGAAGAAATACAACTATTGTTATTTCAACGCGGTCTTCTGTAAAGCGGAAGTACTTCCCCAGTCGGGACGCTCAATTTGAGCGAGGAGCTATGCCTTACCTCTCAAATAGTCCTTTACATGACCTAAAACTGTTTGTAATCCAAGAGATTTTCAAGTTGTAAGAAAGGGATCGCGCTTTACAGGTTTAATAGCGTCATCACTCTCATAAAATCAGACTGCTTCAATGATCGATTAGCACAATACTATTAAGTTTGTCGAAAGGGCCCCGGCAGCAGAGTCCCGTCACTTAAAATGCCTATTTTAATATTGAAATCAATGTATATTGTATCCTACATACATCTTTAGCTACGTACAAAGCTACGCGATCCTGTAATCCTTAGCAAGCGAGTTAATTGGATACTTAGTTCCTAGAAATGTACGGAGATGGCAACCATAGTATCCCTGTTATTAGGGTTAATCTTTTCACTTTACACCGTATCGCATACCATATATTCAACCTTCACACATCTTTAGTTCTTCGTTGTGGAATTGAGTAATGGTTGTGTTCGTCCGTTTGTTTGTAATTTTTTACCAGTACTTTTGCTCCCGAAAATAAAGCCAGTAAAAACATTTTTTTTTCTATATAGAGCGGAAAATTTTCATGAACGATCAAACGCTTGTGGAGGCGCCGTAGGCATGTTGGATTCCTACCGACTAAAAAATGCACTTTAGTCTGTGAAAGCCCTATTGTCGGGACAATGAGATACGCAGAAGCATTCGCCACGACCAAATCGACCTGGACTAGTTTAAGATCCATGTGAGGTTGTGTAAAAGAGGTATCGAGAAGAAATTAAAGTCCTTATGGTGTTATTGTTTAACCAAACAATATGTTCTTTCTACTTCTAGGACAAACGTAACTTGGCATAATTAGACTGTTGGTAGGAATCTAAAACTAATTTAATCTCATACAATAAATTCGTTGCTCTCCAAAACTCAAGCAACACCGCATTTAACAATGCAGTCAGAAAATGAATTGCAGCTTATTACAAACTTAATAGCAGAGTTCTTGCGGATCGGTTTAATTGATATCCGACATATGAGCTGAAGATGGCGTAACTACCACGTATTTAGCAGCTTGATTCATTGTTGTACAATACCTGCCTGCTCTTAAAATATGAACAGATCGGTTTTTATTTTTTAAGTGTAGGTTAAGAACGTGTGAATGAGGTGGTGGTATGATCTACTACGTCAAGGTTGCCTGTGGTATAGACACCGACAATAAGCAAAGGTAAATTTGGATCCGTAACGGTATAAACGTACTGATATTTTCCACTTACTATAATTATAACTAACTATTGGTACCGTAAAGTAAGTATGAGAACGGGTTAAAACAATATCAAGGCACCACGATAAAATCTTAACAATATTTTGTAGTTAATTTTCAAAACTATTTACAAGTAAAAAGTTATTTGTTATTGTGCACATGCGTTCAGATAAGGTGTTAGTTTTGGTGATACTGAATAAAGTTTTTGTTATTGTTATTGTGCTACTGAAAATCGGTACATATTGGTTACTCTATGTAGCGAGTCAGCAACAAAAATAAATAAAAAACAGTGAGCCGTCACGGGACGCCTGGTAGATGTGAAACATCGACATTATTTTGTAAAAGTAATATGCAGAAAAGAACATATTGTGATAGGAACTAAATATGTCATAATGATAAAATAAAATATTACGATTTTTTTCCACATCAAAAATATATAAGTGTTAAAAGAAACATATTAACACAAACTCAAAGAGGTTTAATACAATTCACAATTCGAAAAAAAAGGTAAACTTGAAAATAGAACTAAAATCAAATTTAAATTTCGTGGCGACGCTTTCGCCACGCCAGAAATCGGTTTTACGTGCGGCTATAGATGTTTCACATCAACAAGAAGAAGAAATAAATAGGATGATAATTAACCGTTAATATAATTTTATGTGGTCAAGATCTAATTCCCACAACTCCGGTCATATAAATTCAATTTAGCCAATGATAAGGAATACATTTGCACTATCAAAACAACAGCTTAACTTTGATGATATATGTATATTACATACACTTCTCACCACTAGATGGCGTAACTAACCTATCTAATAAAGCAACATTGGAATCGGATGACCGCATAACAGCAAACCTATCATTATAATAATCTTCCTCTCGTTGTTTGCAAGACCTTGGCTTTAAATTCAAGGTGCTGACAGATCAATACCAAAACAACCTATTTATTTTTATTATATTTTTTAAGTTGTAGAAGCTAGTAGCTCTGCCTTGAGCAAATTGGGAAAGGTTTTTATGGAAAAAAAACCTTTGATGGAATACTTAGTAAGTGTAGGTATACAAAAACAACAGTCGAGAGAATTGGAGCGATAGATTCACAAAATTTTGTGGGAAAATATTACATACATACATTATACATATACACACGCCTTTTTCCCATGGGGGTAGGTATTTTGGGAAAATATTCTTAATATTTAATCGACTTACGCGAATATCAAACATTTAAATTAACAAAAAAAATATATTATACTACAGTTTTATTAAGCGTGAATAAATTTTTAATTTTTAATTTACACTTCAGCAGATTTATTAGCCCTAAAGATTTCCTCATTTATTACCACAGCCGTAATACCGACGTAAACTATTATGTAAGAAAATAACTAGCTAATGACTTATTGTTTTTAGTAAACCAAGCGATTTATTGAGTACCCGAGCATCTATTTAGTTATCAAACAATACATATTTACGGAATTCTATGATAATTTCTCTTATTTATGACTGTAGATCGTCATAATTTAAATACCAACAAGATCTGCTAATTTCAAAACAGTTGTATTAAATGGTATAAAATTTACTGTATGTTGCCTCGTTGGCCTTTTAGTCGTAAATACAGCTGCTGAGC
The DNA here is from genome assembly GCA_905163465.1 of Craniophora ligustri. NCBI lineage: Eukaryota > Metazoa > Arthropoda > Insecta > Lepidoptera > Noctuidae > Craniophora > Craniophora ligustri. Next base: position 5,426,371 of record LR990963.1, read on the forward strand.
AAGAGTTCTTGGTCTCGATTCCCAGGTCTAGCAAAGCGTTGTTGGGCTTTTCTATGAAATTCTCAGTTAGCGGCTTGGTGTTTAGATTCGTGCCAGGATGGCAATAGGCTCTCCCCATGTTAGATACATGGGACTTAAAAAAATATACTGACGAAATGTGGGTGTATATTTGTACAACTCTGTCATACCCCTGATTGGAACACATCATAATATGTTGAGGTTTTAAATACCTACCACTCAATACTACCACTATCCGCATTAAATCCGTAAAAAGTAATTTTACTTCAATTTCTACTTAATATTCGCGTAAGTGTAAAAAGTCAATATCAACCAATTGAAAATGATTAGGTAGGCTGCATTCCGCGGCTTGGTTAGCTTGTGTTAATCCAGGTAATAAACTGGTAATAAACAAATCTGTTAAGCGGTTTTTGCGTGAAAGAGTAACAAACAGTATTAGTAGGATGTTGTTTGTTTTATTATTATCATCATTGTTCAGCACAGATCTTTATTCTATGAATCCTATGTTATATGGAGCAGGATATCATGACCACCCGTCAACCCAGTGGTCCTAACCCTACAATTACATGCACCCATAAAATTATAATGGGATCATTTTGTTGATTGGAAAGAAATGGGGAGAGAAAAACTATTTGCTTGTTGTTTTGTAAGAAAAGAGTTGAATAGTTATGTTTGCTTAAAGTATTGTAACAAATTATTATAGTTTTAGTAAATGGAAACTAATAATTGTACTATTTAAAAATTATATGAATATACCGTGATAAAAACCGTAAGAAAGTAGTTTTAATTTCAATGTTTAATATTTGCGTAAGTACATATAAGAAATCAATATATTTTATCTATATAATAAATATATAAAAATGTATCCCTATTTCCCTCGGTCACGACATCACGGATTTTTACGGATTTTGTCACGATACATCTGTTCATTGAATTTTTAGTGCCTTATAAAATATAATTGCTTGTTAGAAGGGAATAATTTTATCTATAAACCACATAGTATCTATGACGTGCATTTTCCCATTACATAGTAGTCTGTCTAAAATCATAAAATGACTATCATTTACGGTTACCTGTAAATCAAATGAGCATTCTTTTCTTTAAAATTTTGATGACAATAATCATATATAGAAATACAATCCCAATTCATTAGCCGTTAACCCCCCGGCTACTCGGCCGTGGTCCGTTCGACCGCACGGACGCATCACCCGAGGCACTAACTGGTCATCCTGACCGATCGATTTGGGATAAAAAGAGCCGCAGGTAGCTTCATTAATTGACTATTAAACACGTATCGGCACAAAAAGATATATGAAAGCTTAAAAACAATGAATTTCACGAAAGTTGATAACTCAATTTAGGTCGACGCGTAATAGAACAGAAATACATTGAGATGAAATTAGAGCGAAATATTTTTATTTTATACTAGCTTTAACCTCACACGTTCCGCTAGGTTAACTACAATGTAGTTAAATTTTTGAGTTTTTGAGTTCAACCGCTGCAGAACTTTTCAGTTTGTGAAGGTTACACAAACCAACTTATTTTTTTTATATATTTAGATACAATTATAATTAAATTAGAATAACTCGATATGCGTATGCTGTACAAAAAAGCCTAAAATGACATAAAAACAAGTAATAAATAAGTATTTATAGACATTATAAACAATATCCGTGTAGAGACGACTATACGCTATTATATCTAAGAAGACATCAATGACAAATCACTTCGCAGAACTAATATATGAAATTAATAATTATGACAACTTAATATAACATGAACTTTAACGAATCAAATCAACACTATTAAATAAAGAGATAAATGTGAAATATTAATTATTTGACAAGTCTAATGTTTCAAGAAATATAATAAATAACTTTGTGGAAGAAAAAATATTTTTGTAAAGATGACTCTATCAATTCGCTGTTCCATCGACGTTGATCTTTGTCGGCATCGTTTGTGAAAAGATGCAAGCTGAATAATAATAGTTTTGTAGGTACATAATATGGAACACTTACCTACATGATCGATTCGTTAGAAAGATAACTTTTAAGAGGTTTTCGTCAAAATATCCCTATCTCACAATCACCATTTTAGCGTCAGAGAATTTTATGTAAGTTATTATCAAATTGGACAATGATACATTTACGAGATAATTGTACTTCAATGAATCTCTCTACTCTCATTGAAACTGAATTAAAAGTAAAAGATGAAATAAACTTTTTCTTTCCATCATTAGCGTTGCATGATATGCTAGTTTTTAGATTAATATAAACTCTGCTCAGATAAACATTTAATTTAAGTGCTTTGCGCTTGATTTTGCAAGTAAAGTATGATCTTTCTAATTTTCAAAAAATATAAATTATTAACGCAAATCCCACGGCTTGGTAACCATAAAAAAAACGATCACCAATAGTACTGACACTAAATTATGTGTCTTGCCAAACCTTTTGCCATCTAAAAACCATCTAGACATCCAAAAAGACTCCTTAAAATGCGTATACAATCAGAAAACTGTTAAAACAGGGCCAAAGTAATTAATCACTGGCTACTATAGAATTCTCTTTTTTTCTCGGCAACCGTTGCTAATCAACGATGCACCTAATGATCATAGATAAATCAGTAGTTCAACAGTTAATAGCTTTGGGCGGCACCCCTTAAAAGGGGTATAATTGGGTGATTCTGAGGGTTGCACCGTCACCATTTTAGGGTTAAGAGGAAGCTACGAGGGGACTTTATTGAATTGTGTAGTTTAAAATGAGACCCCCAGCAATAGATACAGTTTTATGTGGCTCGTGATTATTTTAAAAATGTTTTGTTGTTTAAAAGAGAATTTCTTCATTTATGCAGCTCAAACATTAAAATAAATACTAAAATGTTGAATAAGGGGCATGTTATATGTAGTTTTTCCTTTTTAATAAAATATCTTTGAATTATTAGACATTTGACCAAGTAACAAAAAGTTGTCTATTTAAATGAAAACTATTTTCCGTGAAGTACTTATGTACCTACCTGAAAATATTTTTATATAATTAATACTTAAACAGAAAATTTTAACTCTAGTTAAAAAAACAAAATGCTTAAAGAAAGATAAAATTAAAAATTAATGTACTTATATATTTTTTAAACCTCAATACCCATTTATAAATACATAATTATATGTGTGAACAAAATTAACATAATATATCGGAAAGAACTTCTCTTTAAAACATTCTTAAGTGCATGGTGCCAAGAGGTAAGGTCAAACAGCAATCACATTAGTTTTCTGATTTATTTTAACAGTCCGCCCTTTGTCCTATTAAGGGAGGTGCTGATGAACAAACCAGAGACTATAAAAAGAACTGTAAGAAAAAGTTGGTCTACCTTGTTTATGGATATGATCGATGATGACGAGGGATATTGTAAGGAGTGAATGGCAATATTCACAAATATTTTTATTAATCTGTTTTAATATACATAATATATATACATATATATATGGATTTACAAAAGTACCAATAGTCAAAGAGGAAACTTTGTACCTAGTCTTTATACATCGCCAGCACGAACAAGTTTAGTGTCAGGTTTAAAAAAGTTATATATAACTAGCTGAACTGTGCCATGCTAAGCTATGGCACATTATGATTGTATTGACGCCAATAAAAAACTGCATGTATAAAAACCCACTCCAAAAACTAAAAAGTAAAAAATCACGTAATACAGTTTAAACTTTTTTTTTAGTTTTAAAGGTATGTAGTCGGTACCTGTGCCTGGTTTGAAACCACCCTGCCCAAGATCACGCGTGATGAGTGAGACCTTTACATTTGGTTTGGCTTTACATTTTTATGGGACCACACTGAAAGTACTCCCTTTCAAACAAAAAAAGAATCATCAAAATCGGCCTTGCCGTCTTCGAGTAATTGATGAACAAACATATTAAAAATAAAGAATTCAGAACCTCCTTCTTTTTGAAGTCGGTTAAAAGTAGATAAAAACAAACTTTAAAGCAGGTTGCATGGTATCAAATTTTGAACTCAATCAGTGCAGAATTTTTTGAAGCTAGACCAGACCATCCAACTTAAATATTTTTTTATGTATTCAGATCTATCACCACGTTGTATCTGCTCTTTACAGCTGATCTCTCTACGACCGATGGAGTAATCACTGGCACATTTGCTGATGACACAGCAATCCTATCAATGGACAATTCACCCGTCATTGCAGCACAAAAGCTTCAAAACAGTCTCGATAAGGTATCCAAATGGCTCAAGGACTGGCGAATTAAAGCCAACGAAACCAAATCTGTCCAGATTACTTTCACAAACAGGAGAGAAACGTGTCCACCAGTCACTCTCAACGGCATACCTCTACCGCAGCAGGATCACGCTAAGTATCTTGGAATATACTTGGATAGACGCCTAACCTGGAGGAAGCATATTTTCACAAAGCGATTAGCTATGGGCCAACAGTTGCGCACTATGTACTGGCTACTGAATAAAAAATCACGACTCTCACTTCAAAACAAACTATTGCTCTATAAATGCATAATAAAACCCATATGGACATATGGCCTACAACTCTGGGGAACAGCAGCAAAATCAAATATTGAAATAATACAGAGATTCCAGTCAAAGATACTAAGAATAATAACAAACGCACCTTGGTATGTCTCAAACATAAGACTTCATCACGACCTCTGCATCAAAAGTGTGACGGAAGAAATATCAGAAAAAACAAAAGCGTACAAGAAGCGGATCAATAATCATCCCAATATACTGGCAGTCAATCTGATGAACACTCAAACAGTTGCTCGTAGACTGAAAAGAAAGATTCCTCAAGACCTCTTAGAGGCATAAGAATAAACGGAGTAGTCACTGGACGGCTTTCGTACAAGTCCTTTAATTAATAAAATCTTCCACATATTGCTGAATATCTGCAAGATTGATAGATTGCAATAAAGACATATTTAAAAAAAAAAAAAAAAATTCAGATCTATCTCAAATTAAAATAGTTAACCTTAGTATATTGGCTTAGTATATTAGTGTTTATATAAGCGTATTAAATAATTATATATTACATTGACAAGTTGGTTGTCCTACAAAAGTTAATAAAATGTAGTGACATCGAATCCAAAGTACGCAAAACTTCAAGACATTCTCATACAAAAATGGCAAGATTTTTCCTTGTTGATTTAAGTAAATCCTTTAATCGGAAATGTGATACGACAAAACAATACTTGATTTTATTTACTTAACACTCGAAAAAGAGGTTTAACATAATTATGTATATGTAAGTACGAACATTTTCAAAGACGATCATCATTTACAAACGTGACGTTTTTTTTCTTTAAATGACACGATCTTACACAAATAAGGTAAAACGGTTAATAAGTCAGAACTTGTTTTAGTAAATACTAGAAAAAAAAAATCAAAAGAATTTGGCGTATATTGCCTTCATCACAAGGATTATTATCGTCAGCTCCTGCTACTTATAATGCTAAGGTTTTGTTAAGGTTAAGCTTCAACGAACGGTAGATTGTCTTTTTGACACTATTTTACACCAAATATATCATAGCATAATTAATCTATGTATATTGTGTATGTAATAAATACACTAAGCTTTTGATTTAGCAGATTGATTTAACATGCTGTAAGGACTATAACATCCCGGTAGGGGAAAATGTTTGTGTGATGATCATGTATATTTAGTACCCGAGTCATTTATGTTTAATATGTACTTTTGTATTTACAAAAATAATGTGTAATACTATGTACATAGTGTATCAACCATCTACCAGTAACATAAGCCTCGTTGCTTACCTCGGAACTAGATGGCGCTATGAAGTCGTTTGATTTTGTTAACGTCAGGACATACTTATTCATAATTATTACTATTTTTCTCGTCATTACCGCTTTAAAATATGGTTTGCATTCAAATGAACGCATACACCAAGAATGATTGAATTCCAATTATATGTTAAATTGCCTGTGTAAATCAAAACAGTGATTATTTCAAACAAAGTTAAGAAGTTAATCGTTACAACGTGATGCAGAACCACGCTCGTCAACTTGAAGGATTAACTTATTCAATGATTTCATTATAAAACAATTTGCAATGTATACAAGTTACAATTAAGTTAATTTACGATGTTGAGTTGACGGAAGCGAGGGTCGATAACACGGTGATGGTCAAGGGGTCTTATGATCCCATTTGTATTCTTTATTAAGGACCATAAAATACCACCAAGCATGTCGTTTCTGAAGGGTTAGGTAGAGCTGACCTAATATACACCCACTTTCTGCCACCATACCCATTGTCCACCACGGATTGGCAGACTTCACACGCCATCAAGAAAATACTCAAGCATTCAGGTTTTCTGACGATGTTCTTCACCATTTGAGCATAAGACATAATTATTCATAATAAAAATGTCTATATATACCATCTAAATACAACAAGCTATGGATGCTTTTTGTTCTTTCCATGACACGATGTATGGGTTTTCTCGATGAGGCACTAGAAATGTAATATTTACGTATTTTTATCTATGACGCTATAAAGATTATATTTTTGAATCGCCCTCAATTGAGTATTGAAAATAATACTTAAAATTCTTACTTTTCTTATTGTTTAGTAAATTGGTACCCCCTTAGGGAGACCTCATCCCCCCCATGTTATATAAATACATATAATACATACCTACTATCAGTAACTGACGGGTTAGCAAGAAGGTTGATGATCAATCAGAGAATCAACTAACCGTAATCATTAAAGAAGTTTTACTGTCAATAAATAATCACGTTTAGCGGAAACGTCAACCGGTATTGGCAAACACATTTGTCACTAAAAAAGAAGCAAGTGCATCATACAACAAATATGTTTCATCATCTTTTATCGCTCGTTTCGTTTATCACTCGAGGTAAGCCATAGGTATTTTCTCCTATTTCTTGAGTGCGTTTAGAAACACAAATTCTCACATCTACCCATGCTTCTTCCAGGTAAGCATGCTACATTTTAGACCACAGCGACACTTCAACAGGTGAGGCTGTGGTCAAATACCTACTAGCTTATCTAATATATATAAAAATCACTTGGACCTCTGTTTGGAGGTCTAACAAATATAAGTTTTGTCTGGAAATTCAAACCTGCATATCGTGTGAACGCTCAGTCGCTGCGCCAATCATAATTATGGTTTATATGGAACTTTTTTGTGAACCTATCAAGTTTTGAGTTCGACATGCGCCTCATTGGTATAGTGATTGCTACCTCGTTTGCTGACCGTGTTTGAAACTCGGGTCGGGTAAAGCGTTATTTTGCTATTCCATTTCCTATTTCTCACTTAACATGTTATAAAGTGCTAACTGAACTAAAATCAAATACTTAGTATTAAGTAACTAAAAAATAGGTCATTAGTTGTTGTTTACCTTATAGTAGCACATTGCAAATACTCAAAGCATTACAATATTGGAAATTCCATAGAAATAACCATATCAGTTCACTGTTCAGTGGCCTTAACCCGTGCAGTGCGCTGGACGCGTGACGGAATCCGAAACAATACTCCATCAAACTGCCGCGCGCCTGTTTCATTTTACTGCTTAACTGTCAAAGTGACCTTACTGGACGCCGGCTTACTAGCCACGGCTGTGGGAATGTGAATAATATGTCCAATAGTTGAAGGCGATTACAAAGGGTTGTAGTAGATTACAAACTGTTTAAGCAGAGAAGAATACGATTTGTTATATTTAATGAGCTGAGCTCAGTTGAACTGAGCCACTATCTTACGCCTTACACTAACCTTCGCTTAAATAGCTTGGACATATTTTATGTAACTGTATTCTTTGTGTTTGGTGGTTAGGCAGGTTCTGACTAAACCTAATTATCAAAATCAAAAAAATCAAAATCAAAATATCATTTATTCAAAGTAGGCCAAATTTAATTGGCTCTTTTTGAACGTCGACAATAAAGACAGCCCCCAAAACGCCCGCCCTTCACCGCTTCCTAGTGTTTTTGTTGGGAAGAAGAAGCGGCGCAACAAACTCCCCAACAACACAGTTCTGTCTGTTAATTAATTTAACGATTCTATACAATATTACAATGAATCAATTGGTACACAGTTTATCGAATCAGCTAAATTATTATTATTATGTGAGCTAGCATACACAAATCCATTTTACCAATAAAAATATATAATTATGAATATTTTAATACACACTTAGCCTCCATTTGTCTGTATGTGCCCGCTCACATGTAATAACACGTTTTAACAAGTTACAATATTGAGTTGTCTTGGGTCAATCCGGTGACCATCTTGTATTGTCACTAAAATAGTCATTTAAATTATAATATGCCTTCTTGATAAGACAATCTTTTATTTTACGTTTAAAAGCGTCAGTCGGTAGATTCAAAATGTCACTAGATATTCTATTATAAATACGTATACCGACTCCCTCAAATGAATTATGCACCTTATGTAAACGGTGACATCGGTATCATCCCACTGGTAGAGTAACTACCACTTACAGTATTAGGAATTGCTTTAAGAAGTAAGTAACATTTTAGTTCTTAGATATATCTTCGCATAAATTGTATTTAAAACCAGACTTATATTTATTTTCGCATACGCATATACACTAAATCGCATGAAGTTTTTTTTAAATTTTGGCGATGAGTGATTCGAATACGGCTTTATCACCGGTACCTACCCGATAATTATACATGTAGAATTATATCAGAATCTAGCTACAATACATACCTAGTTACTTACTTACTCAAGCAAAGTACCTAGTTCAATAAGTAAGTAAATCCATTTAAATATTGTTTTATTTTTGCATCTACCACACATCTCCAAATTCTTTCAATCTATCATGTTCTTCAAGCTTATATCGAAATAAATTTAATTTAATAAGTATATTAAAACTTGGACCACCAACAAAGGGTTAAAAAAATCGCTAAATGTCAAATGTGAGATATGAATATCAACATTTTATTGACTGTACAACCTTCATAACAATAAAAGTTATATTATTTAGACGTAAAGAATTGCAAATAATGAAATAAAAAAGAGATAAATCCCTTGTTATTTGCCCGCAAATCCGGCATCATCAGAAAAGAATTTAAAACACTGGCGCCAGTGAACGACCTTGTAAAAAACAATTTTCCTTTTATTTCTAATCGTTTACGTAAATATTTTATTGATTTCGTTAATAAATTGTCTTTTTTATGGATGTCTGGTAAATTCAAATATACATGTTCGAGTTTTTGCACCGATAATTCTCAATTCTGTCACGCAACACCATTTAACTAATTGCTAGTGACGCCATAGTTCATAGGTAGGTAATTAATTTAACAATATCCTGGATTTACAACTTTATTATTACTTTTGTGATTTATTAATCTTTCGTAGCAGAACCAAAACATACACTGTCATTAATTTGCATTTATAATTGTATCGATAGGTTTAAAAATAAGTTACGACTTTACAAAATAATTTTTTACTGTGTATTTTTCGTAAAACCCGTATTTCAATTATATATAATATTTTGTAAACAGCGCCATCTAACAATTACCGTGTAAACATTGTAGACGCACAATAACCTTACTGATATGTTTTAAGGTGGAGCAGTTTTCTTACTTTAAATAACGATTGTTGTGTACTAGATGGCGCTGTTTATTAAGCGCCATCTGTCTTCTATATCTAGAATTTTTTGGATACGCGCCTTATGTAATATTTTATTTGTATACTATTTTTTTGAGTAGATGTCGCTGAGTGTCCTGGTGGTCCCTTTCTTTTGATTACAACCTAAACTTTTCGCACATTAAATTTATTGTATGAAGGAAATTCTATTAATGAAGCTTAGTTGTTTTTGGGGGATTTGATCTCTATAATATTTGGATCACAATTTACCGTTATTAATTAATATTATTATTAATATTAAACGCCTATTATGATTAACAGCAAAAAAAAACTATCAGTTACTTTTTTTTAATAATACTATACTGCATTGGCACTATAAAATAATTAGTTTTATAAATTAAGTAGGTCAAAACGCCAAAAGAATTGCCCCGGGTGAGGATCGAACTCACGACCTTAAGATTATGAGACTTACGCGCTGCCTACTGCGCTACCGAGGCCGGTGATAAAAAAGTTTAAATAAGTATTCAATATTAAAAGTATAGGTATTTTCACCATTACTGGCATATTATAATTAACAAACTTGAAATAGTCTTATAGTATGTACAAGTTCTAAGACTATTTCAAGTTTGATTGATTTGATTTCAAGTTTGCAAAATCAAGCGGTGTGATTTTAGACTATTAGTTTCAAAGAATATCAGTGTAAAGATACACAATATTAAGCTTCTACTATAACATAATTGAGATGTGAAGTGGCGTGACAAATTAAAAACTAAATTAAATAAACTGTGGATATCGTCAGTAGGATTAATCACTCCCATTCAGTGCCCAGTGCCCGTTTCTGGGTCGTCATTATAGCAAGGCTCTGGGCATTCAATATTTAAGGTAATATACTTATGAAGACTTTTGATATAAATGAAAAGAATGTCAAAAAGTCTTCATAAATGTAATAAAGTAAGTAATTAAATTCAATACCCAGAGCCTTGATATAATATCGACCCAGGAGCCGGGTACTGGGCAGTGAAAGGGTTAAACATACTCATAATATCGTCTCACAAGTTTTATTATACATATACGGAGTTTTTAGTCTCTCGAATAAAAGTGGAAGCCATAGCCAACGTTCTTAGTACCTAGATACAATCAGACGGCCCATGCCTATGGGAGTAGGAATGTAATGAAAATATTAAAAGTTGTTCGCCGTCCGTCCGTCCACGACTCCACGTCCGACTGTCCCTCGGCTATTTTCGAACATGGAACAGAAAACCGTTGAATAGATTGTAATATTTCTAGTTTAGTTCTTTTGAGAATACAAAAATGAAACAGTCAACCAGTGGTATTCTTTTTAATTGCTCGCCTATTTAGTGTGCTGCCCTGGCCTATGTGGTTTCATTTGGTGTTTGTATTGGAGTATTTATAATTGGACTCGATCAGTACACCATAGAAAAGAATAGGTTCGCGTGCGACTTTTCCTGCCGCATATCTTTATTTCATCAAAGTCAAAGTCAAATCATTTACTCACTATTGCCAGTTCCTTTACGTACTGCCTCGATAGTGTAGTCGTCGTAAGTACGACTGTTGAGCAAGATCGAGATTGGGCTTGATTCCCAGTTCGAGTAAATTTTTATTGGAATTTTATATGAAATTCTCAGTAGGAACTTGGAGTTTGGAATCGTGCCGGTTGATGGCAATAGGCTTTCTCATTACATGGAATCCAAAACACACCGGATAAATGTAAATGTAGATGTACATTAAGTAGTACATCTCTGCCTAACCCATCGGGGACGACAGACGTGGTGAAAGAAGATATGTAACTGTAAGTATAAATACATATATATGACTAATTTTGGCGTAGAATTAGTATTATGTCTGTGAGTTTGTAAAATCTTTGAGCGCGATATTCCACTGCCTTCTTCGTTCTGCTATCTGCGTCTAGATTATATTTTGTATTGCAATATATGTAGTTCTGATCGAATTATCACAAGAGTTAAAGCTCAGTCGTCAACTTGCTATATTTATCCATTGTGTGTTTATGTAACAAAAGAAAATGTTTTACACTGTAAGTACAATACAATATTAACGCTGTATTTTTCATCTAATAGAAATTATTGACTACTTATGGCTAATCTAAATAATAACCATTTATAATGAAGTAGGTAGATATGCTTGTTAAAATACAATTTTGTGATTTTAGTGATTCTAATATACATTTGAGTTTATTACTATGCAGTACACAATAGGTTCAATATTGATGGCCTAGCTCAATGTTTATTTATTACCGTGTTTTCTTATACTTACACGGATACAACATATTAGACATTGAAAATTAAAGCTTTTTCTGTTTATCAAGACAACTATGTACTCGTTAAAAGTAATCTGCCCACGACCATAAATAATTTAAATGATCCGAAACGTCTTGATAAAATTATGCAGGTCAATAGTAAACGTAGTTAGATGATGGAAATACAATAAAGAATATTAAGTAATGCAAACTCTGACTCGATGCAGATCCTCATTCCTCTAGTCCTACTAGATTCAGACGGACTTAAGTATTGCAGGAACACCTCATTCGTTTGTAAAATAACATTATTACATCAGCCTAAGCCATACCTTCGATAAATATCTTATTGATAGCTTTATTTGCAAACGACCTCCGAAATATTTTTACGCCCCATCTAACCTGACAACCTAAATCCTTCTTCAAAAGTTTTACGTCAAAACTTTTCCTAATCGACACCTAAAATGTCATTATTTCACACAAATTCTCCCTGGAGTGATGAATTTTACCTCGCATTTTTGGAGTTGGTAACCCCTTTTGGTTGAATATTTAAAAAGTCGTTCGCAACATTTTAATTGGGCAATCCTGGCCGGATTAAATTATCAAGACACCTAGTTAAGGCGCCTACAAACTTAATGAATTCAACATGAAATTAACCGCTGCACGGGTTTTTGCTTCCGCGGGGTCGGTGCTGTTCGGATTATGACAACACTTGACGTTTTTTGTAGGCAGGTAGATTCTTACCAGGTGAGAAATATGTATTAATAGGACATTTATTTATGTTAAACAATGCTTGTGAATGCTTGTATAACAATATTGGAGTTATGTATATATACCTATATAAATAGGATTAGGCTATACAAGGAATTGTGCAGTTTTGTCTGTCTAGAATTGTATGAAGTTTTTCGAATTTTATTAATTTTACATAAAGTTTTCAAACTTATTAAAGGTTTTTGTTTATTAATTAATTGTATTAGTTACACTCTGTGTTTTTTCTTTTCATTTAGTTGGATTTTGCTGTACGAGTGAAATTCCAATAGAATAACTAAAATGATATTTACTTAATTTATACCAATAAGATTATTATTATCTTAACCAAATTGTTCAAAATGTGTACATTCACCGTCACCGCGGAGCCTACAAAGAGCTTTTTTAATTCACAGTCAACCAATTCCTAAGCGAACGTAAAATGTTTACTCTGCCAAAAGAGGGGGACATTTAAACTTTATTTTTTGGATTCTTTTGTGACTTAATTTTTTACGGGGACTCTCCCGAGACCCATGTTGGATTTGAAACGCGACGGAGTTCCGAAACTTCTTAGAGTTCGTTAAAAAAGACGTTTTTACAATGGGTTACGTAAATTTACGGGTGGATGAATAATTTTACGGTTCCCTTATGGCGTCTCTCTTTGTTTATTTTGTGAGAGAGCAGAGATTAATCGTGTATACATTAAACATGCACCTACATGTTGCGTAGCGTGTGACATATTTCGTTATGGTAATTATATATAGGTAACTTGGCAAGTTTGTTTGACTTTGCTTTAAACTTCAGGGTGTGACCTACGTAAAGTGTGATTTCGGCTCGACTTCGATAATATACATCTACATAAATATATAACACGAGTATCAACCCCCCAGGTCATACAAGCATGGTAATGTGCGCAGTATAGCATGTAAACTAACTCAATATTATTATATATTTCTTTTTACATCCTTCTAGTCCTACGGGTCTTTTAAAATTTCAAGTTCGACCATTAAATTAACATTTATACTTCAAAACAACAAAAATAAAGAAATTACGCGAACAGACAGACGTAAGTAAAGTAACTGAATGCCTTAAGGAACGCGTAAACTTCGGAGCTCCTACCACGCGACAATATTTCGTTTGTAACATTAAAATTTATCACTAGCGCGAGAGTTTACGCGAAAGCCCGGTGATAAAATAAAATGACAGTTGTTTAGTATGGTCCCGGGAATATTGTTGGTACATACTAGGTAGAAATTGAATGCTATGGGGCGCTTGAGACCTGTTTTATTTATGTCAGAAAATGGCTTTTGGATTGGCGCGAGTGAATGGTAGGGGTAAACGTGATGGTGTACACCTGTATTGTGTCTGTATGATTTTTTTCGTCTTAGTGTATTCCGAAGAGAGTAAAAAGGAAGTCTAAAAATGTACCTTACTGTATAAGTATATAAGATCGAAGATATCTCTCCTATGTTCGCAAATAAGGCTGCTATTATTTTAAACATTGACTCTTAGTATAGAAAGGAATTGATAAGGATAAGTACTAAGTATATCCCATTTGGAAAAATCCGTAGAAGGCATCCATTTAATTGAATAGCAAGATATTCTATGATAAAATGAATAATGATAAAGCAAAGTTTTGTAATATATATTATTTTTCTTTGTCTCTCTAATAATACTATACTATGATGTGTAAGTGACGACATGTCACTTAATTTACCACACCAACATAATACAGTTCCAAATTCAAAATTCAATTTGTCACATCTGTACTAAATTTAACGGACCAATTCCGAATTTACAACTAATTCCGTCTCACGTTCGATAAACGTTAACGTCAATGTACCTTTAATGTAGGCAGTGGCACAGATGAAAATTTCACGAAATCACATCGTACTTGTGTGCGTTTCATTGCACACAGAATCACTGCCTCGTCGCGTAAAACCGATTGTTACGAGTTATTTCCAGAATAATCCTGAGGTTTGGTGTTTGAATATTGGTTAAAGCTATTAGAAGACATTTTACGAAAATCCTGGTCAATTTTGTTTGATTTTATAAAAAAAATACTCTTTCAGATGACTTATGTTTTTAAGCCCCAGTAAGTAGTTAGAATGTTTGTTATTTAACTGAATAACCATTGCTTTGTAAGAGAAAACAGAGGTTTGCCTCTGTTTAATGTGAAATATGGAGTTCTCTTCGCAGATTATATTCTGTAAAAAACCGTTTAAAAATTGTTTATTTTCTGTAGTATTCAAAAAATATACTAATAAATAACTAATAATATAATAATAAATAATTTATGCAGCCAAATATACGTAAATTCAGTACTATAAGACATAGAAAAAGCGCGAGTAAGTATATAAGTCTAAAGAGAAAGTCAAGTCGTAACAGATGTCATTACGAAAATTGTTCCAGCCACCAGGCTCTCAAATCTTATGTGTGTTTGTACATAAACGATACATACGTTAAGATTTTACTGTCGAACACAACATAAAGGGGTTGGCACTAGCTTCACGCTGGTGGGATTAGCTTGGGTCAGCAGTAAACATGGCCGGGGTCGCTTTTATATCCCGTTGCAAATAATAGCACATAAAACTTGTGTGAAAAACACTAGTTACGAACGCGCCAGATGAACGGGCCGGTGAGTACTGTTAGCAAAACAGACGTGGACTGAAGGTTTGTGCAATTATAATTTTTTTGTCATATTATAAAAATATAATTAATATAATTTAGATGACCTCTGATGTCTAGTGGTTCGAGTACCGGACTGCTGATCACGAGGTTGTGGGTTCGACTCCCACGGGACACAAATATTTATGTGAAAAGTTTGTGTTCGTCTGGGTGTTTCCTATGTATTATAAGTATATATTTACAAAAAAAACGTATATAAGTATTATATCCATTGTCTAGTATCCATAGTACAAGCTCTGCTTAGTTTGGGACTAGATGGTGCTGTGTAAAATGTCGCGGAATATTTATTTATTATTTATTATTATAATTTAAGTAAATATTATATATATAATTTCATATTATAAAAATATATTTACTAATTCTCTTCTTTTTTTTCTAATTTCTAAGGATTTAGTGTATTTAGAATGTTCAATTACCGGAGAATATTAAGTAGGTAAGTCTTAGTTCCGATCATGACTTGAATCATTAAGATGATTCAACTTAGGTGCTACTTAATGGAACTTCAGTGATATTTAAGCTTTTTTTTCAAGGCAAGTCAAATTTGTATTTTCATTGTCATGTTACAAATAATTATGTAAAATATAATCATAATTAAAAATAAAAATAAACATATATTTCACCGCATACATTTTTTCCTCATAGGGGCCACTTTTTTGCCAACCGTACAATAATTCCTAATTCGGACTAAGCAATAGGGTGAAGCAGCTCTTATAGAGGATGTCAGGGGTAAGATTTAGTGGCCGCTGTGTATCGAGGATGCGAGATATAAAAATAATTCACTTTGTTTTTTACAGTCTTAATAATAATATAGTTTACAGGGCAATACCTGTTTATGGTGTGTAGTTTATACATAAAGGAATCAAAACCGAACATAGAATTAAGAAAATCGAATATACATAGGTACAGTCGTAGTTATGTTCTGAGCACTCCAAAGACTGACTGACTAAATCAATTTTATTTTTACCTTTTGGTCAAAGTTATAAATACCAGTCTAGTCTCTAGTTCGGTAGATTTCTCAGGCCATAGATATAATCTCTCAGGGTTAGTTTTCCTCACTAAGTGGCCCTTCACGGTTTGAGCAAATAATAAATAACTTTTCATATGGTTTCCCTTGCTGTCAGGAATAGTCACTCCACTAACTCTCTGGTAACCTCTCACTCGTAGAAACAAGACTATTGTTGTTTCATTGCGGTCTTCTGTAAGGCGGAGGTACTTCTTCAGTCGGGCAGCTCAATCTGAGCGAAGAATCTCGCAAGTAATTAATAGTGGATGGTGAAATACCAATTTCCACAAGAACTTGTTTTGCTGTAGGTAAACTGAGATAAACAGGTACAGAAAAACATACTTGCCAATCCCCTACTATAAACCCTATAATACTTCATGAAACATTTACGAATTAATCGTAGAGCCATTCCTTCGTCGTAACGGTGAGACGGGGCCATAACGTTCATCGTAAAAATGCCGCGTTCAACTATGAAAATTATAGTGAGCTGGATGTTGTGTCCGTGTATTATTGATTCAAGAGTCGTAACTGTAAGTGTAATGAGAATATTCAGAGATTACTTTCTTTGTTATCATGACTCGAATGTTTCTGGTGTAAATTACATAGTCCTGTACTATGTAATTATCTCTCTGCCGAGGTTTTCCCAATCGACTACAACATGGGATTTTTCATAAAAGGAGTGAAAATGGGTTTTACGGGTCGGCAATACGCGACCGCCACTTCTGGTGTTGCAAACGTCCTTAAGCTAACTGCTTAATATCAGGCGAGCCATCAGATAGTTTGCCACCGAAGTTGCATAAAAAATATTTGGAATATTAATCCGAAAGTTTGAGCTGCGACGAAATTCATTTCAATACCTATTAATCTGTTTTTGAGAAGTATTTACGCCAAAACAAAATCTATCCATTTGTTTATTTTGCATTCCATTATCACCTAAAAACTAAAAATATATGTACATATATTATCGAGACACAAAACATAACAATGGAAGTTAAAACCTACACATCCAATTCAGGGAGTTCAGAATTACAGATACGATCCTTCAAAGTCCCCAACGTGGATGTCATCTAGAATATAATATATTGCGTCCGACCCGGCCATCCCCAAGGATGGTCTGTTAATTACGAAGTACAAGTCGCATCTACCTACTGCCGGGTACCTTTAAATGCTTTGTCTTTATATTTAAATGTTTGCTGTATTACGTTAGATAAGGATTTATTATTCTGTAAGTAAAACCGAAATGGGATTTGGTCTGTAGCCACTTTAATAGTAAAGTCACTTTGCTTTAAAGTTTTGGGGTTATCAATGGTATATTTATACCAATACCTACGTCTTTGTCGTATATTTATAAAAGAGCAAAATTGGAGAAAATAAATATATGTAAACAGTTATTAATATAAAAAGTCTGCTGTTCTTAAGTAACAGCTAACTGGCTGAAAATAATTAAGTTTCTCGCGAATGCCGTTGTAACGTTCCAATCTTAATTTTTTTATTTCTCATTTAACGCGACTTTTACAAGATGTTGTTCCACGCTTGAACTTGGAATTGCCGCAGGGGATATTTGACGTCATTTCGTTTCGAAAATTAAATTTAAATCCCCTACCGTTTTTTCCCGCCCTCCAAATTATTGCTAGCCGTAAGGACTTTTTCTGTGTATTGTTTAATTTTGTAGGGGTCAACATGACCTTTATTATGATAAAGTGGGTTCATCTACCGGTTACAGCGACCTTTTGCAAATATTTATAATTCATTCTACATTTCATGAATATTTTTAATTTATTAAGTTATTTACGTAGATCTACCTACTCAGTGATTTATTGTTTTTCTATATTGTCACGTGAGGTGAATGGTTGTCATAATGGAACATTATTTTTCCGTTGATTGATGAAAAATTGATGAGTATACTTTTTTACTTCTTTTATACCATTCATGGGACACTTTCACTTTCATGAGCAATTTTAGGAATTTTGCAATAAATATACGATTCAAGGAACTGACTTTAAGTTTCAAGTTTAAGTAATATCACATTGTTTTGTTTCATAAAACCCGTAGTCGCTGCTTACGCAGCCATAACTGAAAAAGGTAAGGAGCAAAGGCCACAAGGGGGCAGCTCCGAGGCACTTGTCAAACCTCGTAATATTTTATTAGATAACCGAATAAACCTCCCGTTTCGAGTTTGCAATTTTTGTCCCCAAGATGTCTCGAATATTTGCATTATGGTAAGAAATATTTGGATTTTTGTTTAGACGAGCTATTGTTTGTCAGATTATTGGCATAACGTTTCTTTGACGTCCAAATGATATTTTAGTTCTTTATCGTCAACTGTTTTATTCACCATTTACTTATGTACATCGAAATTTCGTAATTGAAAAAAAATACTTTATCATTATGTCTTCACTAAATATCAAAGGCAACATAGTCTAATGTTAAGTGGTGTAACAAGATATGTCTAATTAAACCAGATGAAATAATTATGTAAGTAGATATATACCTTTGGAATATCTTTTATTTCTTACACTAAGGCTGACATTTATGTTATGAACATAAAAATTACGTAATCAGGGTTATGAAGAGATAGTAAAGTGTGACGCCAATTGGGTGATTTAATACCGTCTATCTTATTTGACTATCGTTATTTCAACTAAAATCTGAGCCACAAAGAAGGGGTTACACTAACCCATTTAATATAATACATTACTTCGCATACGCACACCTATTAATATTCATAATATAATTTAACGTACCGAGGTTAATTTCACCTAAATATGTAAATTATCATGAGCCGACCACCGTTAATTTTGAGATGTCAGTTTGTAAATAATTCTATCCCTCTTCCTCTTGTTTATCCCAATTAAAGAAGGAGTGAGACAGATGATGTGTGTATTATGAATAAGGTGGTAGGGAAAATTTTAACGGCGCCTATGAGGGTTGTGAATGCTGAAATAACTTTCAAATATTGTCGCTAGGTGGACGAAAAGTTTAGTTCCTGAGGGAGGTTGTTTGCCGGGTCGCGTGCGTCTCTGTGTTTATAAATGAAACGCATATTATTTTAAAACAACATTCAGTGTACGTTCCTCTTTAGCGCTACCCGTACCACAGTTTACACACACACCATTCTCCGCTTTTCGCAGCTGGACTTCGGCAGACCATATTGAGTGAATGTATTTTATTCTGTGGCAGGTCACGAATTCCGAGTGGGCATAAACTGAACGTGGTTTTGGTACATTTAATGTCATTTTGGGCAAGCGAAGTTGGGGTTATTATAATAATGCTCGGATGTGTCCGGAGTTTTGGACAACTTTGGTACTGGGGGCTCCCTTAATTAGAGACGTGAACACATTAGTAGAAGGTCCAACGACTGCTGAAAGGAAAGTTAGATACTAAATGTAAAATAGCGCTCTTGTAAGAATTTCCTAACACTACAAGTCTCTGTTTTAGAATAAAGTATGTGTCGAGGGAGCTGTTTAGGCGAAGCAAACTATTAGTTACTAAGCAGAGTTACTTACAGCTATAAAGTAAAATATATTTGTCTGGCTATTAAAGTTACTAAGACTGCAGAATTATACTGGTAGGTACTTGCTTACTTTTTGGCAGAGTAATAATAATACTAGTATAATAATAATACTAGTATAATAATAACAGTAATAATTATTTATATAATAATGGATAGGAGATAAATAAGGCTACTAAATATTTACTCAAACTTGAATTTTCTTTCTGATATACTGCCAGGCGATAGTGGGGTCTGGGCGTTGGTGAAGGACTTTGTGTTAAATTTGCAATGATTAGTTTTCGCTTTTTTCGAAAGCACCTAATGTTATCACAGTGATGATAATGATTGAAATACAATCTACATATGTCAGTTAAAACACCTCTATCCAGATCTACCATATCTAAATAAAAAGGAGTCTATTCCTTTTTATCTAGATATGGTAGATCTGAATAAAATTATCAATGGATTAAAATCGGCTCTTATCATATGTATTTATAATTAATACTTGGTACATAGGTATATGCAATTATAATGAAATGATCAGCTTACAAAAGGCTCCAATCTGTTAAACGAAGAAGAGAAATCTCTAGAGTCATCTTAGCAGGAACACAATCCATCAAAAACCAGAGCAATAAAAAACTTCACGGAACCGATAAACAACGGAAAAAGCAGTTAATCCGACAAATTGGTATTCGCGAGCGCGTAAAACGTAATTAAAAATTCAATTCCGAAAAAAAAACGCGCGTAAAAAAAATCTGGCGAGGAATACGCGTCATCAATCTGAGGAATTATTTCATTTGCGTATTAAAATTCTCGTTTTGTCCGTCCGTGAATTATTTCTCGTCGTGTTAATTACTACGGTGGGTTACTGCACCCTGAGGGTTGGATCCCGTAGTATTGGGGGCAGATGACGTGATATTGTGTGTACACATTGAGAAGAAAAATGTTCTCTATGAGTATACATCAGTACTCGTTTGGCTAACCCATGCCCTTTGTGCAACCCATAATCCACATTTTTTTTGTAATTCATATTTTAACCTATACCTAGCATAATGGAATGCAATAAAGTTGAATTGAATTGAATAGTAGGTACCTCAAAAAATATCACTCAATTAAAACTTTTAATTTGTATTGTTAAGATACCTAATAGAAAATTGCGTTTTAAATTTCGTGTCGTTTTATATGGACATAATTTCTTGTACAAAATGCGTATTATTACGCTCTATAACTATGTCTATTTATTAATATATAAAACACAACGCTGTCTTTAATATGGGCACTCTGTATTCGAACGTAATTTATTTTTAGATCTAGTTACCACAACAGTGGTCAAACTTACCCAGACACTCGCTTTTTGGGATAAATGATTTAAATAAACCAATCGATAAATCGATCTATATTTCTGGACATTTCAACGATTGAACTGATTTCAAAGTATGAATTTTAGCTAAAAGACAAAAAAGTCTGATTGATAGTGAGAAACCACAGACCTCATAATTATATACTAGACAGAACCTCAGGCACACCTCCTTCCACGACTCCTTCCTCCTTCCAGACCACCAATTAAATATGTTTTTTTTTCTAAAGCGTGTGAGTTCTGATAAGGCGTAACTTGCTCATTTTGAAGAACATCTCTTCCTAGCGGTGGCATTCTAAACATAAGATATAATTAAAACACTGAGATAAATAATAATTAAACATTTTTATGGGATTGTTTTTAACCAACTTGTCTCGTTCATTCGAGATTTAGAGAAGTATCAATTAAAATTTAGTTATTTGGTCATTTGTTAATGTAAGTATTGCTGAGATAATAGATTAAATTCCTTGGCTAAGAAAAGATTCTAAGTTTTTTTTACAGAGAATTCTCGATAGCTGCCAGTGTTTCGATGACAGCTTAATCCTGCTATTTTCAACAGTAGGTACCAACAAGTTAACTATGTATTTATAGAACATCCTTGTCAACCCTTTTTAATATAACGAGCATAATTATGCTCTTAATATCATTAATACTATTAAGATTCTTTTGCAGTACAATCAATTGAAATAAATCCTATATCGATTACACATACCTATACCTATTGAAACGAGCGTCATCGTTTATTGACACCCACAATACCGAGACCAATATTTGGTAATTAATAAAATATAACCTGGTACGAATTGATCCTCGCTAAATAAACAATAGTGCTTAATGACGCTGCGGTGTAAATCCAACATGGGGCCGGACCATGGTGCACGTTATTAGTGGACAAATGGACAGATTGACGTACACCTAATGTACGATACAGTCTAGACTAGGTTTTAGCCTTAGATATTTATTTGTACCCTTCTATTAGTATATTGATATGTGTATAAGTATTTGATTTGATTGTTTCTGGTATAATGATTTGTTAATGATATTTAATTGTATGTAGATAAATAAAGCTTTGAGTCTCGGTTAGTGCACAAAAAAATAATCGTAAAATTGTTGTCATTGTCAGGATATTTTAGCTCTTTTTGTCAATTTAGGACCTCAATACAATAATTTTCATGTTTTTTTAAAAAACCAAACTTTACTATATGAAATATTTGTAGATTGGTAGGTATTAGGATAACTTAAAACATAACAATGCGTGGTGAAAAGTAGATAAGTACAGACGTACCTACACGAGACGTTAAACTAGAGAAAAACGTGTCTACAAAAATACTATGGTACCATACCATAGTTTTACAGGTGCATTAATACCTCAATTACAAAGAAAATTAAACTGAGCTAATTAATTATACGGAACATCACATTAAACACATCACATACCTCGAAGTATGTAGAGGTGTAAATGTGCGAATTAGCTGTGCGTGACGTCACGGACTCAGTGATTAGCGGCACGTGACAGCCCTACGTAATACCCGGGTTGCGGTTACGTGTAGCTAGCTGGAGGCTTTCTCAAATTAGATAGTTACATTAACAGGTGATTATGTTCCACACAAAATCACTACTATTTTCAGTTTATTTGATTAAAATCCTATTTGAAGTATAATTTACAGTTTCGTGCATGCAACAAAAAAAAATACATATTATTCTGTACGTCATGGCGCGGCGGCGTCATGTTGACATTATTTCAATGAATAATAGTGGTAATCTGTGCATTTAAATGAATTACGTGTCTTCATTTTGTTCAATTTAATCGTAATATCTTATACCTGTTAGAACTATTAATGTATCACAAGAATAATAATCATAGGAATACGGAGTGTAAGTTAAGTGTAACTTTCAATAAATTGCCAGATGCTTCCGGACAAGCCAACAAAATAAATATAATTAGTCTAGAAATTTCACGTAAATTGTAATTTGTGGTATTTGACCGTAGGTTGCATTACACCAATATAACGCTCAAATCGCAAAGATCGCTCATTGTACCCACGAACACATCTATCCGTTCCCGCTACGTCACGCGTCCTAATCGTCACGCACCAATGATGCGCGTTTGACGCGTTTAATTGGACAATGTTACACCGACGTAGCAATTCGATCATTGTTCATGAGTAACCAATATACTAAATTGTTATAATTTAGCAAGTTAAAAGTTGTATTTACTGACGTATAAAATCTGTATTCTACTAACATTATCAAAATTAATGAAATTCAGCCTATGACAATAGAAATATAAAACTAAGTATTCAATTAACAAAGAAATATGTATATTATACTCATATTAGCATAAGCCTACTTAAAAAAAATCATTAAAATATTAATTTTAATTAAATTTGTAAACACAAAAGAAACAAGTGCAATGATTGATTTGAGATAATATTTTTATTTACCTAAGAAATAAATTGTCTTTAAGTTAGTACGCCATGGATATACAAACTTACAGCTAGAACCTTAATATAATACACCAAATTATGAACACATACAATAGCTACTATTGAGGTATTATGTAAATACAAACGGAAAAATTGCAAGTACATAAAATTAAGTGCAACAAATATAATCGCGGCGTATCGCCTCATCGCATGGTCTCGGCAATGTGCGCCGCGTCTGCTCAATTCCCCGCCGTCGTAACGTCTAATTCCCGTCGACTTACACACATCAGCGTTTCCGATATCGTGCTGTACCCCCTTTATGCGCAGAGCTAGGCAAGTTTAGATATGCAAGTAACATAAAAAAAATGCTAAAAAAAATGTGTTGTTTTGAACATCAATCATCAAGTTATTGAAATAAAACTACTTTACGGATTACGGATTTTATCGCGGTATATTGATATTATTTTAACGCGACGTTTCGGATCCTTTACAGCATCAATGGTCACGGGCTGACTGAGGTGTTGGTCGTCTTGAAGTTATAATTACTAACAGCTACCTTACATTTTTAATTATTATTGACTATCCGATTTACACAGAACGAGCTCACTGTGACCTTCGGTCGTGCAGTTTGGTTCTTGGAATTAGATTTAATAGAATCTATGATGGGGTTCCAAGCAGGTGGTGGTAATACCCAGCCATCGTCTCTATTGAAATTTGGATGTTTTTTAATTTCAATGGCCTCACGAATCATCCTGGGTAGGAATATGTTTTCTTTTGCAAGGACTTGGGGTTTATCAAATCTGATATAATGCTGGGGTTTGTCTATGGTGTGTTCACAAACTCTAGACTTCTTGGCACGGCGGTGTTTAAATAAATATTAAATATTGGACATGTTGATTATTATTATTATAGCTCATGTCTTTGTAAAAGAACTCAAATGTCAAGTTTTTCTACACCCTTTTTTGATGTCTTAAATGATGTAATTAATTTATGCGTATAAAAACTATCTTCTATCCGCGACTCAAACTATCTTCATACCAAATTTCATCTCGTTCGGTTTAAATATGAAGAGGCAACATACTTTCGCATAAAATCAAAATCATCAAAATCAAAAGGTTTTTATTTCATATGAACTTTTTCAAGCATTTATAAAACGTTATGACTCTAGTTGCACGGTTCCAAGAAGTTGATCTCATGGAGAAGAACCGGCAAGAAACTCCATAGACACTCTTTTAAAAAGAAGGTATTGTTACATTATTTTGGTAATAATTATGCGAGGTCAATGTAAAAAATTCATGTCTTGAGATGTCAATGGTCAAAGATATAAAAAAAAAGTGATATGGTAAGTATAATTCTCTAGACTGAACAATACACTGAACTCACATTTACAAAATTATAACAATTGAATAGGGGCGTGAAATACGCCATAATAAAATGCTACAAGCTATGTCTTTAAAAAGACAACGTTTTTGTAATAGAAACAACCTCACGGTACCAGGGAGGCCACATGCACAACAGTATCTACATCCACACATTCCTATCGTCAACATAGTCCTTGATTTTATAATAGGCTTTCTTGACAAGAACAGATTTCACATGATTTTTAAATTTCTTGCCGGTGAGATCGGTGACACATTTAGGTAGTTTATTATAAAAGCGTATACAATTCCCTAGAAATGATTTATTAGTTTTTGTAAGTCTATATTTAGGCACTACTAATTTATGTTTATTCCTAGTATTAATGTTATGATAGTCACTATTGATGTTAAACTGTAGATGGTTTTTCCGGACGTACATAATATTTTCAAGTATATAGACATATACGAACACCTTGAATAATATTAAGTATGGATTGCATTAAATTATGCATTATATCACACAAAATGCTTATCATATCATGGTAATATGATAATATAAATACAGAATGATATTTTTACACTAATATTAATTAAGTCGCATCTATTAGGCACTTAACTCTGTGTACACCTTTTTTCCATTTACACGAAACCGCACAAATATTGCAAACTAAACGGGAGGCAGCACTATTTACAATTTGGCCGCGACTCCCCCGGTTATGTCTGTCAGGGCACATTCGACCCGTCGTTATGTTGCCCATGTTTATATTGCCAAGCCTACCTTCTTTTATTGGATGGCCAAACGCCTTATTGCCGGTTAATGTACCGAATTCCTATTGAACGGTCGCCGGTCAGATTTTTATGTCTACGTGAATGTAGGAAATATTCAAATAGTACGGTGAATTGTGTAGTGGTATATTTTCTATGAATGTTAAATTGTATGTTGGTCGTGAGGGTTCAGGGACATCGATTATTAAAGTACCTATTAGAAGTAAAAGATGAATGCTTGTGCTCAGTGATAATTTGTTGTTTCGCTTGCAAGATAGAATGCAAAGTGGCAGTAATCAGGCACACTTGAGTGATCTAGTACTTGAGTGTTGATGGAGGAGAATGAAATCAAAATAAATGAATCTGTAAAATAAAAAAAATTTAGCTGTAAGCTGTAAAAAATGCTGAAGTATGAGTATATACGACTGAATATTATGTTGTACTGGATCTTTACCATGTACAATATAAAAAGTTCGCAGTCCTAAATAACTTTTTAGGTGATGTCGGCAAACTCAATGCAAACATTTTGATTCTTATACGTCAGAAAATATGCAGGATAAATAGGCAGGATTTGAAAAATTACCGTTTTCTTGGAATTCTTGCATTATTACAAATACTTTACCGATTTTTGCGATTAACAAATATGAACTAGACGCTTAACATTATCCGAATACACAGCAATATTCGCAGTAATACATTACAGACCATTGAAAGACATTTCTAGACAGACGGAAATCGTCTAGAGAGTTCACGCTCCATTATCGGTTCGTAGAGATAGGGTAACTGTCCCCATTGTTGGCACTTACGACAGACGTTGCAGGTTTTAGGTTCCATGTTAGTGCTGTGTGAATAGAATTGCAGATTCTCCCTGTTTGTATACAATTGAAATGTAAATATTTTAGATAACTAATGTTACTTTTGTTGAGTTGTTTTGTGTTTGTGTAGTTTGGCAGTTTGTAAAGTGGTAAGTTAAATTTGTATAAATACATACAAATTGCGCATCGACATTAACGAGCTGTATAATCATTTGAATAATATAAATTTCCTAAAAAAAATTTACTGATTGCTTACTGTTACGCCAATATTGAAAACTGAAATTATCTGAATTTTTAAAAAGGTTCAAAATGACGGTTTATTAAATAACATCAATATACCGCGATGAAATCCTTAAAAAGTTTAGTTTTTTAATGATTCATAAAAAATAGCACTAATATTAAAAAAATAAGATATAAACAATTTCAGATGTACATAAAACAATAAATAATTCCTTATTAAGTCTGAAACTTTACTACGCAATAAACGTAACCAATAAACTGAAGGTACATAATGAAGGTAAGTGAAAATCGATAATTAATTAATTACGTTTACAGGTAGTTGGCGCGCCCGGGCCGCAGCACCTACCGTAACTAGCGAGCAACAGCCGATTTCCCATGAGGTCCACGTTCAACGTTGAGACATAGAACATGCGACGGTTAATGACAGAAGTGACATTGACATTTGAATTCTTAATGAAAATTTGAATAATATTTTCATTTATTTTATAAGCTAGATAGCTTTGATAAACCTTATGATTAAATAGAATTATTGAAATTCAAATTCAAATTCAAAACATTTATTTCAAGTAGGTGCATTTGAATTGTCATACTAGTTGCACGGTTCCAAAAAGTAGGTCTATGGAGAAGAACCGTCTAGAAACTCCATAGATACTCTTTTCAATAAATACAAATTACAATACAGGAAGTCAATTCCTTAAAATTTTCATTTGCAACATTAATATGAGAATAATGCAATTTGATGTGAAATGTATGAACTATTTGCCCAAGACAAAATAAAAGGAATTCAGAATGCCATAGCATGTACGAGTTGACCAGCCTCCACTGCAGCACCCGTTCACCAGTATGACGTGTGTATCAGCGTCGCTCTACTCAACCATGTCCATGTTGTAGGGAATAAAACGACCCAACACACAACGCCACCATTGGCAGAACATTTTAGTGAGCATGACAAGCTCAAACTGCTTGGCAACCTGTGGGCATTTTTACATTTTACAAAAGCAACATCAATGTCTACAGTCTCATATTTTACAGGCTACTTATTAATTAATTAATTAAAGTAACAATTCTATTCAATATGTTTATCCAAAATTAAATTGCTTTTATTGTTATTATTATTTAACAATATTATTTTTTAATGTGTATAATTGTATATATGTATTTGTAATTTATAACATAAATAAATTACTAAATACTTACTTTGTGTGTATAAGATCAGGCGACAATCTTATGACTACTTATTAAATCACTTTCTAATAATATGATTTAGTAGTAATTTTATTTAATTCACATTTTGACGACCTATGTGGTCTAGTGGTTCGAGTACCGGACTGCTGATCACGAGGTCGTGGGTTCGATTCCCACGGGACACAAATATTTATGTGATGAATATAAGTGTTTGTGTTCGTCTGGGTGTTGCCTATGTATTATAAGTATGTATTTACAAAAAAAAAAAGTATATAAGTATTATATCCATTGTCTAGTACCCATAGCACAAGCTCTGCTTAGTTTGGGACTAGATGGTGCTGTGTAAAAATGTCCCTGAATATTTATTATTTATTACATTATTTCTTAATTTAAATAAATATTATCTTATTTCAGAATTCATAATAACGCTATAATTTTATAATTAATATCTGTAACTTTCTTTTATTACATCTCTTACATTTCCTTACTCTATGGCCAGCTACCGACGGCGCACCCGCCATGTTATTTCACCCATTAAGGCACCTGTCATGTGAGTTTACAATAAGTAAATAAGGACGTGCAGGCAACGGGGACGTTTACCCTAATATTGCGTCACTATTGGCGACAATATTGGCCGTTTTGTTTGCTGAAAAAATTAGTAGCTTTGTTATTGGTAGGGCGAATCTGTCGATGATTGGAAAATTGCTGTGGGGTTCCTGTCGACCATGGGACTTTGGGTAGCAATTGGCTATTTTTATTGAATGTTAGGTCAAGCATTTTATTAAACGATCCATGATTGCAAAGACCATAAAATGTATCATATTTATTTTATACAGACTTTGCTTCGCACTAAGATATTCTCTTTATTATGTGTGGTAAGAACGAATAATCTCACCTATTTATTGAATTTTATATGAAGATAGCAGCTCAGATAAGCATTAGGTGTTCTTGACTGACGTACATTGATTTCTTACACTTTTTTGTTGTAATCCCAACGTTTCGAATCATTTGATGATCATGAATGATATTAAATACCGCTATAAAATCTGTTAAGTTACTTCTACTTGACAGATTTAATGGTACTTTTAATAACAATCTTAATTGATGGAGCGCTTTTTAGATTCTTCTCACTTGTCACTGTTAGAATACAAATTATCCAGAAAATAGTATCCGATATGTTAGCATCGGATACTATATTCCAATATAATATTGTAATAGTAGCTTCAGCTTATGCTAGTAGACGTAACGACAGTAAGGTTTTCAACCCTTACTGTATGTTTAAAAACACTACTAAACTGGTTTCTAATTTTAGTTAAAATTCTTCTTTTTAAATGCATATACAGATCTTACATTTATTTATTTCTACATATATAAGGAATATTAAAACGCATAGCAACCTGTTATGCGTGAAACGATAAAGCGATGAATTAAAAAAAATAAAGGGGGGAATAAGTTTGAACAACTGGAATGGAGCTTGGAGAGGGACTGACGTGATTGAATGGTTTATTAGGTTACAGGATCAGAAATGTTTACTTAGTAGGATAAAACAGTATATGTTGACACCATCCCAAAACCATAATATTCGACCAGAAAAAAGAAACATCCGAACAAACAATTCACCGCCAAAAACATTTGCAATAAATCTTTATATCAAACATCATTTCAATAAAAAACATTCTCGCTTACATTCGTATAAAGGGTGCAAAATAAAAACAATAACGGCGCGGATATCCCGACGGACACATATACACCCCAATAATACTTTTTATCATATTTATTGACTGATAAATGGTAACTGTTTCAAGTGCATTTGTGTGTTTTTTAAACCCTGTGTATATTTGGAAATGATTCTAGATACAATTCATATAATTTTATACAGGTTCCACTGTTTTGTATTATTATTATTGTTATTTATTACTAGACCTGGTGTTCCTTTTAGGAAAAAAAACGGCGAAAGAGCTTCCTCTACACTTTCCATTTGTAATGGCAATCGGGGTCAATCTCTATTAAACCTAACTCTTGTATCCTTTTTAGCCAGTGACGATACCAATCGTAGTGTTTTCAAAGATACCAAAAGTCCTTGCTACCCATTGTATGGTTGTTCTCACTGTATAGTCGTCCATGTGATCTGCCTATTTGCAACTACTAAAAATTCAGTCGAAGTCTATGTGTCTAGTGTAATTTGTGTTTTGAAACGCAGTATCGAGTTTCTTGTGTATTATTTTCTATTTATATAAGAATTTCCCTCATGGACTGTAAGAGTCTAATATATAAAGGCTATAAGTGCCTACTAAGCGTTTAGGTAAGGTATTGTTGAAATCACAGCAATAAAATATGCCATACAAGTTAAAATTGTGGTAATGTTACCGACGGTCGTCGGAGATTTTCTTATCAGTACAAACAATTGAGTATTATGCTTTCTTGTTTTTGAAGATATTTGTATTGTGTCTAGGAGTACATTAATAAATACACACTCCCGCCTTTTTCCTATGAGGGTAAGCAGAAACTAAAGAATTCCACGCGCCACGATCCCTGCATACCACTTTTGCTCGTTCACATTCATACATCATGCATGAAATGATTGATTATTATTATTTTATATTAAATTATCTTAAAAACCTATTCCACAATAATTGGCTGGTTTAATTTATAGTTAGATATGTTTTCATCTATTTATATGAATTCATAAATTTAAAAACTTTCCTCAGTATGGAGGGTTGAAACAACTAGAGTTGTTCCACAAAAGGCGAATTCTTACCGTATCTTTACTTTGTAAGCGTTGTGTTTATTATAATGCGAAATAAAGTATAAAATTTGCTTTCTAATGACACAAGCTTCAAAGTTCTTGCTCACTAAGACCTCAAATGTAATACAATTTATAACTTGGACTCCTTTAATAAGCTCTGTAAGGCTTTCTGTAAATGTTCTCTATCGAGATCTTGGTAGCATATAGAGCCGCCCTAGATCATAATCTCAAAATATGATAAAAGAAAAATAAATAAAAAAATAGCTTTAGACGAAAAACTAAGCTCTATTTTCAAAATAAAATCAACAATAAAACGCAATACTCTATTACATCAACCAAAACGGAGTGAATAGAAATAGATTCTGTTTTCACAAAAAACAGGTGCCTTTGACTTTGAGTACAAAGCACTACTCTACGTGATCCCAAGTGGCATTAGCAGATAACGCATATCGTATGCGTATCGAGTGAAAGCATGGGGAATACAGATTTCCATCCTGTGGTAGTTCGCGACTCGAATTTCAAAGGGTTTTTTTTAGTTTCGTCACGACCTATTTTCGCATATTATGGCGCGAGATCATGGTAAAATGTAACATACATTTTTTTATGCTGAGATTTATTTTTGTACTTCATTCCTGAGTAACTTGATATAACACTATTAACCTTATTTTAAACTAGCTGAAACCAAAACGATGTTGACGATGAATAACCTGATTATTATGATATCAACCTAATTATATTTAAGGGCAAATGATGCATTAGTGAAATGATACTTCATATACGTGAAGTATCATTTGACTTCTATTTAAAGCCCATTTTTTTTAAACAGTCGCTGTATTACCAGATTATAATAACCATTATTGACGAGTGGAAGATAAAATATTCTTTGCTTAATATGTGCACTGAAATAAGTTTTTCTAAAGGCTTAATAAGGGATTGCCATTTGGACTTTTCTATAATAAAATATTGATGATATAACTTCTTCGAGTAGGTACATTAACATAGAAATTGTACAAATCTATCAGTTTTACGTATTGCGTCGAATTTATAATTTCCTTTTATTATGACTACAAAAGGAGTATATTTGTATATCTTTCGCCTAAACTGATGCCGTGCGATGTGTAAAAAAGTTAATTTCAATTTGCTATAGGCGTCGCGCAATATTTCTTTCGGTAATTGGATGGGATGCGAGTGAGTAATAAAATTGTAATTAAAAATTAACTATTTTATACTAGTTGAGCCTCCCCTAGGGTGCATACTAAGTAGGCAGATAGTAGGCACGTATGTTTACTAAACTACAATAAACTATTTGAATTTATACCGGTGTTACGTGGCATTTTATTGGGTTCATAATGGAATTACGTTAAGGTGATACATACCTATATCATTACAAAAATTACAGAGTTTGAAAAACTAAGCAGAACTTATTTTCTTTATTATTATTTGATATTATAAATAAACTATTACATATTAAAAAACAGATTTGAATGACCTAATTAGCTCAATATGCCCTTCGTGCCCCTGCACGTCAAGAGACCTTTGGTTTGCCACTGAAAATGACGTTAATGTGGGCATCATTCTAGGCTCGTCAGATTTAATGGCCATATTTACTAAAATATGGGTATTAAATTTGACGACATTCATGTTCCATCGACACGAAGAAGAAGAAAAAGCTCAATATCCCGGAATTAATTCTAGTCGTATATTATAGTTCGGTAATAAGCTCTATGGGCACCCTTATATAATCAATCAATAATTGTATCAAGTAGGTAATATAACAAGTGAATAATATATAACTTTGTTTCAAAATATAAAAATACACAATGATGTAACCTATCAACTCGTATAATATCAAGGAAACATTACATCAATTTATTAATTAAAAACTTATCTACCCGTTAACCCTTCATTACTTACCGAAAAAACACGATCATTTAATTACTAAATTCGCTAATTAAGTACTTACCCACTCCCTGTATCATAAGCCCTGGAGCACATTATAATAAGTTATTACAACATAATTTATTATTCTGTCATTACCGTGACAAGATCGCGTGACCGCCCATCATAAGTTAGGAGTCATCTAGCCCTCTATCAGCCGTCGCTGTTAATTTCATTGGACATGGTGACAAAAATTTTGTTTACTTTGCCTTTGAAATGACACTGCAGGAAAAGTAATGAGCGGTAATGATAAATATGGTAATGAGTTTAATTAAGTGATTCGTGGGTAATGGGCTTTAGAGTGGATCCCGCTGCGTTTTTGTGTAGTTTAAATTGATTTAAGTGTATTGAAACTTACATACATAAGTATAGTTAAAGTTCTGCTCCATATAGTATGACCATCAAAAACTGCAATTTGATTGCTTTATTTAAGAAAAGAGTAAAATAACACCTTGCACTAACTATTTGTAGATAATATATTTTAAATACTAATTTATGTTATCAGCGGATCACTCACACTCACATATAGCAATTTCTTTAGAAATTAGTACTACCTTAGTACATTACTGTCTATTATATTGCTTTCCTATAAATATTATATTGTTTGTTCAAGAATAAATAATTAAACAAGATTACAGAGTTACTAATTTTACTGCATTAAATCAATAACAGTGAGTGGGGTATTAAATCTATTATGTAATTAAATCATCTTGCAATAACATTTTCTTAAACACACTTACACATATAAGGGTATCCAAACGTCAAGTTAGAACACGTATGTCGTAAAGCCGATGAGAAACGATTGGCCGAAACAAATCGGACAAGTCATCAATTGCAACGTGTTATTGATATTGGCGTGAGCTGTGGTGTTGCGTGGTCACCCTACAGCTCAGTGTCAACGTTTTCAGGAAAAAATAGGGTTCTATGGGGATTATTTATTGTTAGAATATTAGAAAAAAAATGAAAGTTGGTATTCATTCATACAAATAATATCTCTTTTGTTCAACTTATGAGTTGATTATGCTATAAAAAATGTAATAAAAGGTAGACACTTAATATTGATTAGCTTCAAATATGTATTCATAATAATTATAGGTTGATTAAAATAATCAATCTTCAAAGAAACCAAAAAGATTATGTTTTATATTATCCTTTACTAACAAAAATATTTGTAACATAATTTGTATACCTACTCGTAAAAAAATAACACCAGTAAAAGCGGGATTCAAGATAGACACAAAAATCCACTCCCTAAATAAAATCAGCCTCGGGCGAGACAACACCTGTATTACCATAACAAGACATGAAATTTGAATGTCCGCAAATCGAATAACCGTACCACCGCCTCCCGGAATTAAGTTATCCACTTTTTGCAAGAAAAGACGGACACGTTAACATATGAATATGACAAATTGTCCGCCGGCGGTCAGCCGGACTATCCCGCGTCCGACAGAGTTTTACGGCACCCTGGGGACGCGAGGGGGTCCAACTTGAAAATTTTTCATTCCAGCCGACTAGCGACCGAAGAAAAACGGTCAGGTCACTCGTCAGAAGTGTAACAATTTCTCAAAAACAATAATGGGATAAAATGTGGCCCCCACTTTTGGTCAGAGAAAGCCATTTTGGACACTGTCAATGTTATTTATTTGAACGCAACATGTCGTGAATTTTTATTTTATCATGGGATTTCAAGTTTTATTGGCGGTTGCAGAAGTTGAATTGAAAGCACCTGCTACAGTTAGTTTCGAAAATGTATCTCTATTTTTTAAGAAACCTATAACTGACTGTACCAGTGTACATATGTATATACTATACCTTGATTTCTCAGTTTGATTTTTTATTATTATAGAAGTTCGTGATGGGTTACGTTAATTTTGGTTAAGTTTAAGTAATTGTTTAATTGGTTTAAGTACATAACAAGAAAACTTAATCCAAATAATAAAAAAAATAAGTATATTGATATTATTGTACATACTATTTACAGTCTGCTCGTGAATATAGATAATATAAAATTATAAATTGTTGATTTTATAGTTAATATTATCTTTATTTGTGTACGTGTAAATCTAATGCGTATATGCGAAATCACATACAGTGCACTTATTTATACAAGCAATATGCTTAAAAGTTAGTATAAAATTGATCAGAAGTATAATACAAATATTCCTGTAAACACTATTTCTACAGTTCAATACATAACAAAATAGCTCCACAGAACACCACACGTACGCTACGTAACATTATAATGAAAGCCCTGATTTGTGAGTTTGTGGCGACAGAGTAATTCCCAAATGGAATCAGGAAGAGTGCAGCCTCAACCGTGGACCGAATTGCAAATACGCATATGTCACTGACTTTATTTTATCCTTTCGAGTAGTTCGGATAGCCGTAGTATTGAGACGTAAATAACACAAATGGATGGGAGTTTTCCATATTATTTGATAGTATGCTAGAGATTATATAGTACTTGGTTACCAATTTATATCCAGTCTTTTTCTAATTATAGGCCGGCTTGCAGTCTACCCAGATGTGGCTGAAAATCAAGACAAAGCTATAATTTTTTAAACAAAGCTATTGCGAATGGAAATATATAATACCCTATAGATAAACCTGTTTTCAGGGCTTTTAGGTTTTTGACTACCATTAACAATATTATCATAGATAATCGGATGATAACTAGGCCCAACATTCAGACCTCGCAGCTTATCCTTACAGATTGTTTGACCAGCCTAATTATTTCTATTCATGAGATACTCTCTAATAGACTGACCGTAGGTATATATCATATTATTGGGAATGCTTGATATGGTACATTATTAGTAAACTGAAAGACATATAACCAATTGCATTAGTTTACATTCGTGTATAGTTAATATTACTTTAACATTGTTGTTAAAAGGGCGTAGCTCGTAGCAGTACCTCATTGCTACGCTTTAACGCTACGAAATCTACGATCTAAATTTAAGAAAAAATTTGCTACAGACATTAATAAAAAAATATTTTTCTAATATGTGGAATCGATTTCTGTTTGTTGGTTTTATATGCGCGGTCTTTTATCATATTGTAATACAACTATGCTAGTTCTACCTGTGTGCAGCTGGGTCGAGAAGCACACACATGCCCCACATAGAAATCGGAAGTTTTTGGACATTTGTCTACAAGTAGA
Organism: Craniophora ligustri; assembly: GCA_905163465.1. Taxonomy (NCBI): domain Eukaryota; kingdom Metazoa; phylum Arthropoda; class Insecta; order Lepidoptera; family Noctuidae; genus Craniophora; species Craniophora ligustri. Next base: position 5,462,201 of record LR990963.1, read on the forward strand.
TATATACAATATAAATAAGGAAGAAAGAGCTTTGATGCTGCTTTGAATTGCGTAATATATATAATTGTAAACAGCTTGACAGCAATAATACCTAGATTATTATACTTTAAGCATATTATAGAAGATTTCATATTTTCAAAAAAACATATTGTCTGTAATCTTCAATAAATAAAAAAAAACTAACATAGGTACAACAATACGCACTCCGGGCGAAAGTTTTCGCGGCCCGATTCAAAATAACGAACACAATTCTAGTCGGAATCGCACGAATGCGGCGGATCGGTGTCCCAATATAAATGTAAATACAGCGGCGGGTGAAATATGACAGTTATAATTGCTTTATTGTACTGAGAACTCGACACGGCCATATGCTAATATCCTAGTAAGTTTTGCAGTAACGCTGCATACATTATAAACTTTGTTATCTGTTCTCTTGTGGTTGAGCTACACGTCACCAGTTGGTGCAATCCCGTTTCGGGTTAGGGTTCCATTTTAGTGGTTGTAGGAACTAACAATGTACATATGTGCTAATTAATAATGTATGTACTGTATGAATGATATAGCGAAGTTCAAAGCCTCCTTTCAACATTAAAAAAAAATGTTGCCAGAATCAATTTCGCAGATTTCTTTTTATTCTGATAAATCTGGAATTTTATTAATAAATCATCTTTAGTAATGTAAATATTTTTAGACAAGTCAGTACAAATCCTTTTTTTTGGAAGAATTATGTTTAATATACCTACCTACTACCAGCTTTGATCCTACTAAAATAAACCTTAATGTTTTTGCCTATAGAATTCATTATAGGCAAAAAACATTAAAATAAATATCGGAATTCATGAATTTAAAATAACTTTAAGCAAAAAAAAACAGTGAGTAGTAGAAAATACTCAATTCAACATTAAATCCAGTAACAAAATAAATATATAAAAAATATTCTACTATAATTCGTCTCATAAATATTCACAAGAGTAACAGGAGACGGCTCATTTAGTATCCTCCCTGTTTTTTGCGTTATTGGCTTATCCGCTGGAGGGTTGTTAGGATCAACTTGTTACAACAAGATGTAGATCAATATCCCCGTTAATGGACCGCACTTTTTTATTAATTACACGGAAACTCCGAGCTAAAAGCTTTCAGGTTTTTCTGTTTTGTTTTCTTTTAATATTTCTGAATAAATGAGTTTAGTATGAAAGAGTACCTCCACATTTTCAAGGAGGTGTTAATAGTTTTTTTTTCGTTGGTATAAAGTTAGTAGTTGTTGAAATTGAACCGTATTTTCTATGATTACCGTATTTTATGTTAAAATTTTCTGCACTTCTGTTCCATACAACCTTTAATTATGCCAAATCTATTTCTATGTGTGCGTAATATGTGTTAACAAACCTTTATGCACAAAATTTTAAAGTTTACGTTCAAGCTCGATAAATGTCGTATGCTATGCACAACTCAGTTCAACGTTACCAGCTTGGTAATTAACAATAATGTTTAAATAATAAATTGGAGATTTTTCTATTCGAAGCGCAATGTAACCAGAAAAAATATTAGCAACATAACGACTGACGCCTGTAGGTGCGAATGACAATATTTGTGGTATTACTGATATAATACAATTACTATTAGCCATCAGGCGGTCCATATATGTGGTGGCCAAAAAATACACATATTGTTATATGAATAGATGAAATTTATCAGGACCAAATAGGAGTAGGATAGTAGAATTTCGTACTAGATAAGTAATGTACTTAACTAGTACGAAATCCTACTTGCGCGTGGTGGCCGTTGATTTTGTGGATTTTATTCCAGTATGTACATTGTTATTGTTTTAATTTTGATGTTTTGGATCCACCACAGAAGCAGAGCATCATCAAATGCATTTAAAAAATTATCTTAACAAATTGGAAAAGTGCTATTGAATATGTTATGCCAACCTTCTTTTACATCTCTATTGTAATCTTCTGTCTTTACACGTAAATACAAACAAAGCCTTACTAGTACATCCATCTTTCAGCTGCGTACATAACATAGGTCTAACACAATAAATCACACTGTCCGTTACCAAACGTATTGGGAATTGATCAAGAGTTAAGTCACGATTGTTGCACGGACGGATCATTCCTCCGGGATTCATTATATGGGAACGCCGCGACTGATTGCTGGCTGTATCGCGAATGTACAGACAGAGGTTAAAGGTATTTAGATGATCAGGTATACCTGACAAGGCTTTGCTAGGCGATTTTTTTATCAAACCTTATACTTACCTACTTGTAATTTCATATAACTTTAGAAACGCTGCTGGCTGTTTTTATATCGCTCGATAGTTTTCTGTTTGTTACGTATATAGTATTTGTAAGTATAATCGATAAGCGATAATCAATCAAATGGTGTGCGAGGGTGGCAAATTTCACGTGTTAATTTCATTGTAATAGCGACACACAGTTTTCAAAAGGATGCTATGATAAAATAAACCAAAAAGGTCAAACCACAACTTAGAGCTATATCTGAATATGTCAAAGGAAAATCCAACTACACGTTATTCGACCTGCGACCTAGAAACCCGGGAATCCGGTCCTGGATCTTGGTGGTCCTAGACTTCACACTCAGCAGCCACACTTTCCATTACACCATTGAACACTCTCTTGGCACTCAAAATAAGTGCTGTTTCCTTTTAAACTTCTTAAAATCAAAGGAACATGTCAAGATGCAGTTAAGACGAAACAACAAACAGTTCAGAAAATAGCACAAAACATAAAACCCGGATGATTTACTAATATGGAACACAGGCGACACTTGCGCGACCAATTATCGTAAATATCAAAATGTTACAATCATATACAAAAATAGCTAAGGTCTCAGTTATAATAACTTGTATAATCAAGTATCCTTTGTTAAAGATAATGATTGTTATAGTAGGGGCGTTTGCGATATAATTTATTCAGCGCAGCGGGTGATTCTTGTTCTGTGCAAATTGGGTAACATGTGGGCACAAGTAATCGATAGCGTTTTGATATGACGGTGTTTATTATATTTTTGCAGCACTTTTTATAGGATACGAATCTATTCAAAAATATCTGGAAGTTTTCATACAGCACCATGTAGTGCTGAACTAAGAATAACGAGGCTTGTAATAATGATAGGAACTGGATAGTTGATAAGCTGCGTAGATATTTAATTCATTACAAACATACTCAGGTAGAAATGTTTATGCTTATAATATTTGATATTGAGTCTCTTACCTTTATTCGTTTCTATTTCTGCAAACTACAAAAGAAATCTGTATAAATAGACAGGCAGTGGGATTCTATCATCATCAACCTACTTGCGTTATCACACTACGTGGACATATTGGGGTCCGCTCAGAATGAGAGAGGTTACCCCGCAGACCCACTGCACTGGCCTCTGCAATAGTCTAATAGAAGCCACCACATTTCCGAGCGCCAAACAGTATTACAAACTCATTCAGCAAACTCATCACTAAAACATCAACATACATCGCGAAAAGGTAGTTTTATTTTAATAAAAGTATCGATTAGAATACTGATGTAGTCAGTAAGTTTCCGTCTTCGGTAAGTTTTAGTGTTCAGCTTGGCAATACACAAGCGATATATGGTGTTGCTGTTTGCCAAAAGGTTACCCCTATACTAGTTTATAAATAAATGTTATGCAGGATGCTAAAACAGATTGTATACCTCCCTCATTATTTAAAGAAAAATTATAATGCACATCATGAATAACCAAAGAGGCACATACATCAACAGACTAAGTAGGTAATGCATCGAGATATAAGCGTATAATGGAATTTATCAAAAATCGAAGGGGTGTGCCGTTGCGTCATCTTCCCCTAATTTCGTTTTTATTTTATTTCAACCCCTAAGGGCAGTGTGTGGAATTAGCGTTACCATATGCGCTCCTACTTGTGTTACACTTGGTCGTCGACTGTTCATTTGGATGGTATGCGTTATGCTAGAGTGGTTTCGATATTTATTATGTATTATTTTTTTCTGTAAGGACCAGAAACTAAAAATATTGGTCCTTAGGTACAGAAAATATAAAATGCTTTAAAATACAGTTTTAAATTACAAAAAAAATCTGATGGATCCTTTGTTTCATTTATGTAACTTTCATGATTTATTTATTACCAAATAATAATAATAAAATAAAAATATATCAAAATGAAAGCAAAAGGATTGTCACTGATACTAAAAATGTACTATTAGGTAGTCGTTCCATAACATCGCATATAATATAAGGGTGCACTATGACTGGTGTAATCCGAGCCAGTAACATGTGCGCGGGGCTTTAAATTTTGATCTAATACCGATTACAAGCACGCACCACTCGCATGGGTATTACATGAGAAAAATTGGTACGGATTAACTGATGTGGTTTTAGTAAGGGTAATTATGGTTATCTTTTATAATTTAGTGGTGGTTGATAATAAAAATCAAGTTATGTTGAGTCCGTTGAATTAAAACTCAACAGTTTCTAAAGCAGGACAAAAGCTATTAAGCCTTTTTAAAGACTACTGCTACTGGAAATTGCATAGACAAGCCCAGTAACACTTTGCTCAGCCATGGAAGCGAATGCAGCAAGCACCCTACGCCTCAGCAGTCGTGCTTGTGACAATAAGACTTGATCCGGGTTTAGAAGTAGATATCATGAAGTGCTAGGTTTTTTTATAATATAAATATAAAATTTAACAACAAATATTAGTTTATTATTATAAAGGTTTATTGATTCGAAACGGCAGCTATGGACGGAATTTCAGGTAGACATGATCCTGTTGCAGAGATGTGTTTAGAAATATCACGCAAATCTTGTCTTTTATAACTGAATGTTAATTAATCTAGATCAAAATAATAAAGCCATAAATCTTGTAGCTTTTAAATCAAGCCTGCCATACAATACATACTTTAGGGTGACAAGGAAAGAAACATTTCCGAGGCATTGGTTTCGAAAAAGCTTTCTTATTTACATTACATTATCCATTCATATTAAACACTGGGACACAATAAAGAGCAGTTTGCATATAAAATTCCTTATCGAAGTCATTATTTACACACCAAACATCATTACAACTTTTTAAAGGCTTACACACACCTATCTGCAACACTTGATCACAGTAGAACGCATTAAAGACTCGGGACGTGTTTAATCTATAATGCGCCTTATCGCAATATTTTCCATTTCCTGGAAAAACTGGGAACGTCGGCGGGCCATCGCCAGGGGAAATAAGGAAGGCTGAGTTTCACTTTGTTGCCTTTTTTTCTTGTTTTCTTCCCGTGGAAAATTTTTCGTGCTTCCCTCTTCGTTTACACTTACAACAGTTACCGTTGTTTCGCGAATGTTACCTGCATTCTGTTGAATTAAATATACGCCGGGCAAAAGGGTGTAACGTCTGGATTTGCATTTGGTTCAACAATGAGGCGGGAACGAGTTGGTTCTTTGTGTTTAAGTTGGACGTTGCATGCGATTGCTGGTCGTAATTAAATATCGCGGCTGGTGAACGTGTAGCAAATATTGAGTTGAAGTTTTACAATGGTTTCTAGTATTAGAATACAGTGCGTTTTTATATTGATTATTTATTTTGGAACAGGAATATAATTACATTTACTCAAGACTCCTCTTGCATTACGATTTTCTATGTATGTGCGCACCTGTAGGCAGAAAATTTCTATTAGTTGGAATGTAAGATATTCATCATCATCATCATCAACATATCAGCTAGAAGGCGTCCAAAGATTTCCAAAACGAACGATCTTGGGTGACTATATAAAATATTGTAGATCTTTAAATAGCCGTTTTAAAACATAAATGTGCGCAACATACTAAAAACAAATATTGTACAAAATTCTTAACTCACAGCATGAAATTGTATTTTAATTTTACTAAAATTATCGAGCTATCAAACCTTCATCAATAATAACTTCACCGACAAATACCTGCACTTTCTCAGGCACTCAGGTATCGGTGTCGGTAATTAGTTAATGTTCCCTCTCATCTCCTATAATTTATTGAGACGGAGCGATATCTCCCAGTAATAACTTCCCCCCATTCTAGTCGCTCCGGGAATTGATGGCGGCGAAAAACTCAACCAAAATATTAATGCACCAGTTCTATGGTAAGTATTGGCGCGATATTATATTCAGACCGAATGATCTTGGTCCATGCGAGTAGTTATATTTTAGCTAGATTTTTATTTTTAACCTTACCACTGAGAGTAATGTATCATGATTGTAATTATGTATGTTTATTTTTAAGTATATATATTTTTTTCAAAATATAATTATTTTAAACAGATGTAAAAATATTTATGTTACTAAGTAACGTTTGGTGCATTGAATGCTAATAATTTGATAATTCATTGTTTTTGATATTATGATACAGCGCCATATAGTTCCGAGCTACTAGATAGATGATATACTATATAAATACTTTTTTTTTGTAAATACATATTACCTATACATAGATACATCCATGACTCGGATACAAATGTTGATGCTCATCACACATTGTTCCTACCGTGATTCGAACCTTGGGCCCATGGCACAGAAGGTAGCATTAACTACCCTGGGGTAATTGGGTCGTCATCATATCGATAATACCCTATATCAACACAAATGTCTCGTGATTAGAATTGCGAGTTCAGTTCCTAAAATTAGTCACATCAATCCGTTCTCGATTCCTCGAATATCCTTCCAAGTCACAAGTATCAAGACCTTTCTTCTCTAACGCACACAATAGCTTCAATAATCTCACCGTAGGATTAATCAGGGATTGTTCCGTTCCCACTTCTCGTTGAAAAATTGTCACCATCAGCGCGTCGGAGGCTCGTCTGTAATAACTCGATGATACATTGCTGTTTCTCGGTTCATTTGTAGACGCCTTTTGTTTTAGCACTTTATGACGATGAGAAATACTTTTTTATCATAGTTTTTTTCTTTGTATTGTATTAATAAGTTATTGTTGCTAATGACATTGGATTTATGATGTCATGAATTGCTTATTTAAATTAGTTCGTTTATTTACGTATAGATCAGATAAAATGAAAAAATGATTTTGAATTAATAATATTAATATAATTTTTTTACAATATTATTACAATAACATAACTTATTTAGACGCCTGTCGTCTCCGAAGGATTAGGCAGAGGTGTACTAATGTACACCCAATTTTGCCGGTATGTTTTACGTCCCATGTTGTCCCATTTTGCACTACTAATAATATGAGTACGAAGTTAATTTCTAAGTATGTACATAAAGTAAGTAAAATAATTAAATAGGTATGTAAATAATTTATTTAAGTCGATGAAAGTAATATCTATTCAAAACTGTATTTCATATGTCAATCTTATATTATTTTCCCATTTTCAAAATATAATATTCACATATAACAATCTACACCACACTTCATTATATTACAGAACTTTCAGGATCATACTTTTCCCATAACAAGTTTTCGCGCGCCGTGATTGGCTGGATCCCCAAGGGGTTTGAACTTCGTCAGCAAATGAGCAGTGAGCTAACACGATAATAATTTATAAGACAACCAGTATTATTTATCGTTCGTGTTACAATGCATGATTTCTTGCTTCCAGTGGAAATATCAGGAAGCATTGGTACAGTTTGTGTGAATATAATTCTTTGATTGAAACAAAACGGTCTTATGGTACAAAAATATTGATTTGATTTCGATGAAACAGTTGATTGTTAGGTAGTCTGAACATAATTACCAGACCCCCATGACTGTAAATCATCAATCAAAAACATCCAAAACGTCGAAGTCAAAATATACGGCAATAAAATCCGTAAAAATCGTTTTCTTAAATAATATCAATTTTGTTTTGGTCTTAGAGTAATTATTGATTTACTTCTATTGTATCAGCATTTATGAATCGTTAAGTTGTACGGTTACAAGACGTTTATCATACATATATTTCAATAAAAGGTATTATCATTATAATTTACTTACCTCTATCGTCATAGTCATAATTATAATTATACTAAGTGCAGCTATAACGATATGGTAAACAAGCGAATCTCAATATGTATTTTAAAAAGTATAAAAAATATAGAAATTTTACCGATTGTTCTGTAGGTTTCATTTTCTACCATTTTGTTTGAAAGCATCCACATTTTCAGTGCTGGCAACTAACAAAAACATCATGTTTCCCTTGTTGTACGTTACGGAAATAAATAAGTACCTACCTACCTACGTTCCACGCGTGAAGAAGATGTATGGTCTGGCAAGGGAATACAATTCCGTACCAAAGGTCGCTCCCGTTAGTATAAATGTAAGTAAATTTGAATAAAACATGGCTGGGTCGCGGTTTTCTACTGTTTTTTTTACCGTATTTTCGAGTTTTGGTTTTTGTTTACACGGAATTTAGTACCTACGCACAGTCTTGTTGTTGTTTTTTTTTATATTATTACGTTTGCTTATAGAATATTACTCAAGTACCTACAGATGCAGAATATTACAGTGATTTTTTATGTTATATTACTCCACATTGCCATTAAGTTTCTTACTAAGCATTGAGGCTTATGTTACGGGTACATAATGGTTGATACACACTATACAAAAAAAAAAAAAACCGGAGATTATTACACAGCGCCCTCTAGTTCCGTGGTAAGCAACGAGGCTTGTGTTACGGATACTAGATGGTTGATATATTACATATATATAGGTTTTTTTTTGTAAATACATACATATTATACATAGACACATCCAGGACTTGGATACAAATGTTGATGCTCATCACACAAACATTTGTCCCTATCGGGATTCGAACCCGGGACCCACAGCACAGCAGGCAGTGTTAACTACTGCTGAGCTAAACGGGTCGTCTATAGATATTATTTTTGTAAATATTTAGATGCATATTATCCATACTCTCTGGCACAAATTTCCAAGCACAAATTCACAAGGCTCTGATACAAATTTCCATCCCCATAACGTAAACATTAGTCTGTACCGGGATTTGATCGCGACCTCACACACAAAAGCGTCGCTTGTTTGTAGATACTAGAACGAAGTAGTTAGATTATGTCAGTATAGTAGGTAAATCATAATATTATTAAATAGAACAAAAAACGTGACTAAAGGTCATTGAAATTTCAAAATAAGATACATGATAAGACAGCCACATACATACCCTTTTACTATTAATGACTACTTACTACTGTATGGACAGCAAAAAAAAGATAATTTATATCAAGATTAGATTCTTTACTTATAATTTCTGATGTTTGAATAAAATATTTTTTTAGTGCTACATTTTATATCAAACGACGTCGAAAAAGAATCTAAAATAAAATCACACCATTATCATTTCTTAAACTCCAGATATTTTAGCATATATTATGTATGTGTTACGTGATTTTTACAATGACTGTGTTAGACATATCACTAGCATTTTATAAAATAAATTTGTGGTATAATTAGTAAATATTCATACCATTACTATATATCATAACATACAGGTTACTCCTAACTTTTGAGAAAACTTAATTTATTATATTTATATATTTCATTCCTTATAAAATAAAATTTCCTTGCTAACGGTACAGTTAAAACTAAACATAAATAAATAACGTTGACATCACATTAACTAGGGAAGGGTTAAGTTAATACCGTTGTAATCACACACAACAATATAGTCTACTTTATTTTAATTAATATTACACATTCATTTTCATTTACGACGCAACATTTCTTATGTTGAAATGAATTAAAGCTGGTTTTATCCTGAAATTATTACAACTGCTGAAGTATGTGTTGTCATTGATCCTTATTAAAAGAAATTATATAACAAAAATAAACAATAATTAAATTCTAATTTCCTGTGTCGTTTTGTGTTCCCGTGTTCGCGTGGTTAATGAGCGCACGCGTTAATTATTTAGCCATTATTAATCTACATTTTGTCTACTTCATACAAATTTGTGCTCCATTATTGACAGTGAGATCATGTTACAGTATTCTGCGATCTATTATCAACCCAATTATTGTCCCACTACTGAGCCTGAGTCTCCTCTCAGTGACAAATACGCATATAACTTCAGAAAGTCAGTGGTCAGCAAATCGAACTTCAGATTAATGACTTTACAGTCCACCGATCACACCACTAGTCACCACACTATAGCTCCTCAAGACTGCATTTATAAACAACAATGTATCTTATAAAGTCATGTTACTCAACAAATCATATTCTCAGACAAATGCTTATTATACTGTAAATTTCGTCCTCAAAAGGGGGAACTTTGTCAATGCGACATCGCTTACCCAAAAGGGTGTTAAAACAAATGTCGTATGTTTATGGGATTTTCGTGTTATGTTAATGTATACTGTACCTTTTTGTCAGAGGGACTTTATAAATTTTAATATAATATAATTTTATGATATTGACTTTTTTATAAGTTTAATATATTTGGTTCGGAATTAGTGGTGCCTATTTGATAATATTGTTAAACTCAACTAATTAGTCTACAGTTAGTTTTAGACTGAAATTAAAGTGATACGCGATACGAGATACGAATCTCTACCGTTATTATTAATCTATTAATTTCATCGATCTAAACAAACCATTCAATTTCAAAATTACACGATCAAATTGCCATAAAATATAACTACACTAATGAATTAAATTACAATATTTAAGGTTACTAACATCTTATAAACTAGATTAGTAAACACTCATCGCGATACGGATCCACTTGTGTTGGATTGGACAATCCGCAAAACTAACAATCATCTGCAGGATACTATTACTACTGTCTACGAACTCTCACACGCTATAGTAAGGAGACTTCTCTCTTAACAATAATCACATGAAAGCCTAAATACATATACAGAATAGCTTTAAAATAACTTCAAATATATAAAAAAAAACAACTTTACTTTAACCATAACAAAAGAAATTAAATCAATTATAAGGTAATATAACAACAATACAATAATCAATAAAGAGCAGTAAATCGAACAATAGTTAAACTGAATTAAGTGCGGTCCCCAGCTAAACTAAGCTAACCCGATCAGGCATAATTTGTGACCAATTAGAATAATGGCGCGTGTGCCGTGATGTATGCAGACGACACTAACACAGAGTATGGCGTAGAGTCGTTAATATCATTTTAACTTTTAAATATGTCACTAGATTTGCTATGAAATTTTTCATTACATAAATTCTGAGTTCGAAACTTGGAGTTTGGATTTGTACGAGCTTGATGGTATAGATAGGTTTGCATACCTACATTAAACAGAGAAATTGCTTTAATTAAAACTCCCCAGGAATCTGTGAGTGTACATCAGTCTGTCATCACTATGTTTAATTTTTGTTTTAGAATTTTATTTACACAGAGGATAATAGTAAAAAATATAAAAATACATAAATGATGTATGTTTAACAATAAAAATAACTGTGTTAAACAACAAAACCTTATTATGCCTTAATCTTTTTAAATCGTGTAACTTTATTCTCAGTTCGTGTAATTTTCTTAACTAAATTTCGACTCCTTTGCACTCTTTGTTTAGTAATAAATGTTTGGGGCAACGTTTGTCCGGTGGCAGACCGTCAATGTCGCCGATTGTACACACTGGTTATGTATTTACACTGCGGTCGACTGTAAAGGATAAGTCCGATCTATTTCTACTAGCTCATTTTGTGTACAAATATTTAAAACTAGCTTTTGCCCGCAGATCGTCTGCGTAAAATTGGTATTGAAATTGTCGGTATTGGTAGCGTCGGTATGGGTGGCGTCGGTATGGTTGGCGTCGGTATTGGAGGCGTCGGTATTGAAAGCGTCGATTTTGTTAGCTTCGTTATTTGCGACGTCGGTATTGATGGCGACGGTATTGACGGCGTCAGTATTGGTGGCATAGGTATTGACGGCGTCGGTATTGATGGCGTCGGTATTGATAGAGTCGGTCTTTACGGCGTCGGTATTGATGGCGTCGGTATTGCTGGCGTCGGTATTGGTGGCGTAGAATTTGGTGGCGTTGGTATTATTGATGTCGGTATTGATGGCGTCGGTAATTATGGCGTCGATATTGGTGGCGTCGATATTGGTGGCGTCGATATTGGTGGCGCCGATATTGGTGGCGTCGTTATTGATGGCGTCGGTATGAGTGGCGACGGTATTGATGGTGTCGGTATTGGGGGCGTCGTTTTTAAGAAGCGTCTATTTTGTGGGCGTCGGTTTTGTGGCGTCGTTATTGATGACGTCAGTGTTGGTGGCGTCGGTATTGGTGGCGTAGAATTTGGTGGCGTCGGTATTATTGATGTCGATATTGATGGCGTCGGTATTGATGGCGTCGGTACTGATGGCGTCGGTAATGATGGCGTCGATATTGGTGGCGTCGAGATTGGTGGCGTCAATATTGGTGGCGTCGTTATCGATGGCGTCGATACAGGTAGCGTCGTATTTGGTGGCGTCAGTAATGATAGAGTTGGAATTATTGGTGTCGGTATTGATGGCGTCGGTATGGGTGGCGTCAGTATTGGTGGCTTCGATATTGTTGGCGACGTTATTGATGGCGTCGGTATAGGTGGCGTCGGATTTGGAGGCGTCGGTATTGAAAGAGTTGGAATTATTGGTGTCGGTATAGATGGCGTCGGTATGTGTGGCGTCAGTTTTGTTGGCGTCGATATTGGAGGCGTCGTTATTGATGGCGTCGGTATTGATAGAGTATTTTAACTTCGTAAAAAATATTTTTTTACCAGTTTTTTCTTTTCTAATGTAAACTGATAAGGTTGGATCAGAAGCGTAAATATACCTAGTCGTTAAGTTTTTTTTTTATATTCTGTGTAATTTCTTTAAAAAAAATCATGTAAAAGCCTTATACGAAGTGTTAGAAAACGTTTAAGAAAAGATTAATGAATTTGGTGAATCCGTTTTCAAGTTATGCTGTGACCAAGGGAAATAATGAGGATTCATTTTCCGTAGCCAAATTTCAAAAAACGGAACCCATATAGATTCGTCATGTCTGTCTTTTTTCCGAAACTATAAGAACTATATACTGTTGAAAATTGGTAAGTAGATGTATTATGTGAACCGCATTAAACATTTTACACAATAATAGGATAAAACAATACATTTTGGGGGTTCCCCATGCTTAGAACTGAAACTCAATTTTCTTCATCATAATATACGGGTATGATGAAGAAAAAATTTGAAAAAATTTGTGGTAAAGGTGCGAAGCCCCCCCATGTAACTTCTAAAATAAGAGAATGATAAAACTAAAAAACATATTTGATGTACCATGCAAACTTTCACCGAAAATTGGTTTGAACGAGAGTTTTTTTTAATACGTAAATAATCGTAAACCACATTTTATCTTTCATTCAATTGTGTGCCTACTGTTGTTTACCTAGTCAATGGTACCCTTTGTGCACGAATCCGACTGGCACTTGGCCGGTTTTTGATATATATAGATAACGACATTTTCTAAATAATTTTATTTAATTTTTGAATATTATATGTTATTAAAAAGAAAATGCAATTATTATTTAATGGTAATATTTGCAACAGTCGGTAAGAATTAATTTATGAATACTTAAACAAATTTTATCAAATAATACTGATAAATTGTCAAATTGCTTAAAAAGTTATCTGCCGTTTGACCTAAGTCATATTAAAACAAATGAACAACAATAGTAATTTTATATTACAGGGTCATATCCTATAAGTGAGGCACGGGTAACTCCACGTTATGCCTTGTCATGACATGTCGTGTGTCTGGCAGGACGCTTGTTCGCAGTAATTAGATTATACACAGCTTTGGAAATCAAACGTTAGGGTTTACTACATAACATGTACACGCATAAGCATGTGACATAGGTATTTAATGAAGGTTTGTAATGTTTTAAATATATGATGTCACAGAGATCTTTATGAACTGTATGGACCGGTAGAAAGCGAGAGGCGTTTGTTTATTATCATAATAATGTACATTACAAAATACTTTTTAAAGAGAAAGACTTTATAGGGCTTTGCCTTGATTTTGAACATTTTTATGATTAAATACTTTAAGATGTTTAGCCTTAATTTTGAAAGGTTTGATCAAAATTATAAGCAAGTTGTGTCACGTAGGTAACACGCAAATTTAAGAATCCTTATTGCTTGTAATTTTTTTAAATAAAAGTATACTCGACATCTCGTAGCTCCGAAAAAGTTGGGAACGTGCTACGCGGCTACGAATCGCTGCTGTAGCAAAATGAGTCTGACTTGATCATTCAAGGAGTTTATTCGAAGTTCATTTGATTGTTTTCGCATCACATTTAGACATCACCCTGCCTTAATAATATAACTAACTGTTTATACATTATATTCAGTATTTCGGGCATTATTATTAGGTTTTTCGGGTGTAAAGGATTGTGTGCGTCTTAATATGCCTTATATTACATAGTATCTAGCATAATCCAGTCAGGTATACATAATTATTCTGCCTTTGCTCCTGGAGAAACAGGCGTTATAATGTATCGCTAGTTAATAATAAAAACAATATTGGTCTCCGATCTCTTGATTTTTTCTCAGGGGTGGAGATCATGGGTGGTGTGTACTTTTAAATTCAATGATATCTATGTAGTTACATGCAGCAATACATTTAAATATATAGCTACCTATTTGTTCAAGTATAAAAGTACTTATTAAGTACCTGTGTCCACGTGTCAGTAGTACCCTCGTCAGTCTTTAGCTAATTTATACCCACATTTGTTAAACCAAAAAACGTTCGAACAACCCTTGTCCCAACTTTTTTGAAAAAATGGTCCTTCTTTCCGCGTTATGGGAAACATCTATAAGTTTTATGTTGGTACTATTTGTTTGTATGACAATATTAAAACTATGAATACTCCACAAAGTGTGTAGTAGTCGTAAGTAGATCTTGTGTTCTAATACAATGCAAAGTTAGACTTTTTGTAATCATGTACGTACTAATGAAGAGAAGAAAACTGTAAGTCTAGGAGATTTCCTCGGCGGTAACGGGCGGCGCAGTGGCCGTGAAACTAAATACCAGCCAAGTTAAGCCTAACCCTTCTCATAGTGAGAGGAAATCCCTTCCAGCAATACGAATGTGAATAGTTTCAATTATAAAATGAAAACGATGACATTGTTATTTTTTATAACTAATAAGTTTTATTAAGTGGATGCAACTTTAACATGTTGAGCTATACGCGTAAAATAAAAAAATAATAATTTCAAACCAAAATTTAAAGTAATTAAGTAAGCCATTCGTTTTCTTCTAATTAGTATTAGTTAGTCTAGTATCCTAATCAAACTTAAAATTGCACCTAATAGTTTCAAAAAACAGTTTTGGTATGTACCAAAATATTTTTTGAATAATACAATAAGTAGTAAAAACATCAATATTGTAGGTTTGCAATTAACATGATACGTTTAATTACCCACGCATAAATTGTATGCAATATTGTCTGTTTACGGGTGTAACAGTATTCATAGTAGTGTGCCAATTAATTGTGGAGGAGGTATTTACAAATGCGTAATTTCATTTTCATCGTGTATATATAGAAATAATTCGTATCATAAAATACTATTTTACGTATATTTAAAGAAAGTTTATTAAAGTAACTACTAGTTTGTGGTATACCGAGTTTATAATGTTAATCCCGCAGTCTCGGATCTCTTGCAGCATTAATGTTTATGAAAAGATTTCATTTTAGCACTATTAATATGTATATTATGTATATATACATATAATACATAATGAATATACCATACATCCAAATTTAATAAATTTGACATACATACATACACTAACGTCTTTTTCCCATGAGGGTAGGCACAAAATACAGAATGCCACGCGCTACGGTCCCCGTATACCACTTTTACCTCATCCACATTCATACATCTCGACAAATTTTATAAAAAAAACTTTAGAATATAAAATAACTACTTACAACACATTTTTTTTACAATAATAATATACACGCGTCTAAATAAAATTCACAAATTCAATGTGAGACAAATCTCCAAATTTTTGCCGCGTAATTTTTTCACGGCTCCATGGCAATAATAGCCATAAATATCGGCGACAAATTCCCGCCAATCGCGACAATACACGTTCCATTTGTCGCAAATTGCGCGGTAAATAATAACGGAGTTGAACTTTATCGAGCTTATTTATTGTCTCATTATGGCGATAAAATTGCCTATTTACGAGTAAATGTAGTGTTTATCATCCCTTATTTAAATAATAATGTTAATATGTTTTCACGTGAATGACATGGAAATAAAAATATATCTGCATGATATAAAGAATTCAAATGGTTTGATCGGTAGGTGTTACACAAACAAAAAAAATAGTACCGATAATATATTATCATTGTGATTGACCAAGAAAAAAATGAAAATATCCGAGCCACAAATATTCACTAACGTCAATTTAGACAACAACAACGGTTTTTCATCTCTATTCGTTTTATACCTACATATTAAATAGTTTTAATGTGTCCGAGTTTGGATCAGCAATTTGATTCAATAATATTTAATGAGGCATACGCAAGGCTTTGTATCATTACCATCGAATGACGGTAATGATCCCCTGGGTTCACAAGTAACTATATGAAATTGTGTACAAAATTTTGTACTATAATGCTACAAAATTGGCAAGTCCCGCTTGATTTGCCAATAAACGTGGCAAATTGAAATGCTTTACGGCTCGTTAAAAAGGTCGCTTAACTAAGGTAATGCGACCTTATTGCTGGAATTGTGTTTCGATCGAATTAAATTAGCTATAAAATCCTACCGCAATAGTTGAGAATAAAATGGAATCAAGGTATGTTATCTTTCATAACCAAACCAATGTATTCTTTCTTTTAATTCTGTTTATCAGGGGTATTTATCAGAAACAAAAAAAACTTATTGTTATTTTGGCCAAATGTGCATAATCTACCTAAGATAATATTCTAATGCTATGAATCAAAACAATATTCATATATGTATAAAGCAATAGTAATGATTGGAGACAGTCTAATATAAGAGCGGTCCTGTCTTTGGGGACGAGCCAGACAGTCCACCCGAAGTTAGCCTAGGGACAGTCGAGAAGATTAGATTAATCGGTTTTGCAATGCTTTATATTATGGTGGCTTCTATAAATTAATATATTACTGTGTATTTAAAATATTTCACTTTATTAAATTACCTAGACCTTAAATATCCTTATGAAGAATTCGACATTTGTGACAGTAAACAAATCATTGACTCATTCCGTTTTGCATAAAATAAATATGGCAACAACACACTGGTAAGATTAAAACAGTAAATAAAACTGTTTACAATATACAGTCTCCTAAAAATGCATAGGCCATTACATGAACAAGTTTATTGTGATTTTGCGTTTAAACAAATAGGGTGGCATTTTTACGCGGCGCAGTAATGAATTTTCAGTTGCTAGAGACATCGAGCCTTTAAATATTCAAACAGATGTAGGGAGGAATTTGTACACCTCATTGAATAACATTGCTTCATGCATAATTTTTCGGTTCAAAAATTGTCGCCAGTTTTTAGTAGCTGTGCAGTTGTGGTTGTGTACATACATCTTAATATTTATAAAGTAAATTGATATCGTGTTTTGTGTTATTTTGCTTATATCATTACTTCAAAGGTACAAACCACAATATGTGTAAGCACTCTTATTTAATTTTTCGATGGTGTATACAAGCAATCATATTTAGCTTGTACGAAAAAGATGGCACTTCACAGGCCGAATAATTTACGTTTCTGAGGTTTTCTCTAGATAGGCCTTTTTTTTTTCTTTTTTTTTTTAAGTGCGGAAAAATCCTTTACGGACCTTCCCGTCGCCTGGTGGGGAGGCGACAGGGTGTGTCGGACTCCGCATGAGCGTTTACCGACTAAAAAACCGCACCCGTCAACGCCACCAACCAAATTGCCGGGGCCATGGGATTCGCAAAAGCATGCACCACAACCCCGGCGGGCTTCGGTCCAGCTCTGGTCGCTGGACCCCGGCTAGGAGCGAGGCATCGCTCGCCTCGCGTCCTCCACGCGGGCGCACGTGTGACGAACACGCGCGCCGCCTACTTGGGGCCATTTTCAGGTCGGGCGGCGGACTCCCCTAGTCGCGCCCACCCGCTGGCCACAGCTCATGGAGGCCGGAGGTCTGTTTGCGCCCTCCGGCGTCCGGTGCGTCTACTGCGGATCGGGAGAGAGGTTGCGATTTCTCTCTCCCTTTCCGCCGCCTCTTTTGCGCGCATAACTTGCTCGCAGTAAGAGGCGGCGGCATCCCACGCGTTCCAGCTCCCGACCATGGATAGGATCACGACCGGAAGCGAGAGGTCACCGCCGACTGCCGCTATGAGTTCACGGCGCTGCTCTGCCCAAGCCGGGCAGGCCTGGAGTGTGTGCTGCGCCGTGTCCTCAGGGCAACCCACGCAGTGGTGACAACCGGGCGATGGCTCCCGGCCTATGCGACACATGTACTTGCCGAAGCACCCATGCCCCGACAAGACCTGCGTCAGCCGGAAGCTGAGGGCGCCGTGGCGCCTCTCAAGCCAATCCTCCATGATGGGTCTTACCGCCACTATCGTGGCGTGCCCTTTCTCTAGATAGGCCTGAAGCCGCAAAACTTTAAGTTTGAAATATGTGTATGGATGTATATTCTAATGATTAAAACCGTGATTATTTTAGAATGTTTACCAATAATCTTTTGGATTAATTAAAAAAAAGAAAATACAAACGTCCTTCAAAGAGTTAAAGATACGATCTTTAATTAGATAATCTATTTCAGAGGTACTAGGTATATATGTAGGTTAATCCATTTTGATAACAGATACAATAATTCTATATACAATAATATTTTGTGATGCGCCTAAATTGTGGCGTGAAATTACAAATGTATCATAATAACCTAATTTTAGGTTTAATAATATAATTATATGTATATAACCCAACTCCGATCAATGATCCATACACACATATTCGACGCACCGACTCGTAACACACTTACACAAATACCAACAGGACAGCCAACAAAATTCTCCCTTTATTAGCGAAGCCAACTATAACTAATATAATTTCTTGTCGGATCATATCCTGGGGGAGGCAGGGATCAAAGTTGTCGCTAACACAATTAGGGAGATAGATTAGTTTCGGCCAGAAGTCTCAGGACTACCTGACCGCTTCGTAAATTGCCATTAATTTTCAAGATAAACATGTTAAGAGTATATTAATTAGTTTGAGTGATGTTTAAAGCTGTTTAAAACGATTAATTTACTTTCCGCGTATGTTTTTCTGGTTGCATTTGTAGTCTCAGCTTTAGAACTCAAATAGCTATTCTAATTAAGTCATTACGCAAAGGTTCATCTGAGAACATTTGCTAAATCGTCTTTACATCAGTAAAGTATAAAGCCCTAAGCATTTCTTAAAATCTACTCATTCCATTTTAGGCTTAATGTCCTTTTCAGTAGGCCATAAGTAATTTCAGACAAATGTTATTCCTACAAAAATAAATATATCCATTCAATGCCATCAATGCCCAAAAGGTCACAGAAACAATATCCAATCGCAATTTTAAATTAAGCCCCTTTAAACGTTGTGAAATATTAAAGAAGTGACATTTTGGTCCCTACATAATTACATTTCAGCTCACAGAGATAACGTCTACTTATACATTAAGGGCCAGACGTTGGTCGGTAGAGATAGGAACCCAATTGGATGTCCGTATGAATTTTATAGGACGTTGGGATATTTGATATTGGTTTTGAATACTGTTTACGTAGAATCCTCCTTGGTGAAGTTCAATTTATTTTATATCTGCCATCAGCCGCTTCAGTTGGTTTTAATTTAGAAATTTTAATAAACTGTAGTATGTGACAAAAATATAATTGAGAATATATTTTTTAATGTTATGTCACCCGTTTGAGATGTTATTCCCTCATCAACATTTTTTGTCCCACAGCTGAGTACGGGTCTCTTCTTATTTTGAGACGGATTCGGTTATAGGTCATTACGCTGCCTAGTGCGGATTGACAAACTTCACATGCCATTGACAAAATCGTTCAGGAGACTGACTTTAAGAAGTCAGTGGTGCGTGCCTCAGGATCAAACTCGCGACCTTTGAGTAATAAATCCACTGGTCTGATATATTGTGGACATTATAATGTTTTAGGGTGAATCAAATATAGCTAGTTGGGAGTACAGTTCTTGAAACTAGATGAAAAAAGGCGCAGCTTTAGACTTCAATGGGTCTCTTGAGAAATGAGAATGTTGTGAATAAATAACAATTAGTGCGACTCCATATGACTGAAAGAGTATTAAAACAAATGATAAACAGGTACAATATGCAGATCTAATATAATTTCATTTCAAAACTTAATTACCAATGTTATAAAACAAAGTTATTTCCATACTAGTCGCCGTCTGTCCCTCGAGGCGCAGATCACCGACATCTGAGGTAGCCAGTAACTACATGCTTGTTAACTCGTCTCATATATTATGAAGCTATGTCAAATGTGTACGGGTAAGCGTATCTATAGGCTGTTTGAAAAATACACCGTCCTTAATCTTTAAGTGATTGAAAACTCGATAAGAACTTACAAAAAAGTTTTTTTATGAAGGCAAGGCTGTAACTGGAAAATTTATATTGTTTAATATTGTCAAGATAAATTAATAATTAATATTACTTTCAGGATAGTAATTATTTTGGTAATAGTAGGTAGATATGAGTATGAGTTATGAGATACTTACGTTAATAAATATTTAAGTAGGTACAAAGGTTTCGTTTTAAAAATCTAACTGTTAATTCATTAGATTAATTAACCTAGTTGGTAAATTTTATTCTTAAATAAATATATTTATATAGTTTCAAATATAAATGAAACATGATGTACAGTGTCTGGTTAGATGGAAGGCGAAATAAAGGCCCGCTGAATGTCGGATGTCGCGACCTTTTGGGATTTGGCCGCGGCTTACTTATTTAACTGGGAGCTCAACTATCTGCTCACCAAATATTTGCATGTAGCCCATATCAGTTAACGTTGTTTATGTATAGTCTTACTAGTTATTCATAAAGGTAGATACTCAATTTGTTATAAAAATATTTTATTACGTGTTCAGTTGTTATTGTAGTCTCTAAAGAATTTTCCTTATTGATAGGCTAATGTTGTTCCATTGTTTTCTTTTGTAAGGAGGTATTATTTGGGACTAGTGACGCAATAAGAATATTACAAAAAGTATTTTATATTTGTAGATTACCTAATGTATTTCAAATATTTTCATAAGCGTAATCTATATATTTCATATTGTTGTCTTTTCGTGATATGTACAATAAAGAATATTCTATCTATCTATCTGTAAGCTAATATGTATTATTATGTAAATGTAAATGATTAAATGCTTGTTTGATTTTGGTTACACAATCGCGTAAAAAAAATGTGAAGAATTTGGATGAAGTTACTAGAACTAAAAACTTTCGATATGATAATATCGAAAGTTTTTAGTTTTGTGGATTAATATTGTATAGACAACTTTTTGTCAACTTAGTGAGCTAAGCTTCGAGTGGTAGTTAGAAAACAAAAAATAACGTATTATTACTCATACATGATATTCTTAGAAACGTTGAATATTCACAGTTAATTAGGAGTGACAGATAAATCCGTAATCCATATATGTATTTGGATTATAAATAATAATATACTCATTGAAAATCTTTAAGTTTTTATGCAATAACCCATACATATTTATAAATATTTATGTACCTAAACGAACGATAAACAGATATTTAAAAAAAATATACGTAGGCACATCGGTTTACTCACCGTACAATAGCTAATAATTTCTAAAGCAACTCGTATCCCATCCCACCTTAAAAAAACCTTGTATCCAATTCGTCCAGCCCGCGGTTTCTTAGCAAACATACCTTTATTCGCTAAAGGTGATTCGTCAAAATAAATTAGGCATAAGACAGAGTCGCGTTGTCAAATATTTATACGGACCCACAGGATGTTGTGAATGTGTGTAACGCCTTATGTCGTGGGGCACAGACTTTGAGGCGTATATATATATTTACACTAGCTGACCCAGCAAACGTTGTTTTGCCACATTATAGGGGTTGGTGGACTACCCCTAACTTTTAGGGGGATGGAAAATAGATGTTGGCCGATTCTCATAGATACCGGATAAGCACAAAAAATTTCATCAAAATCGGTCAAGCCGTTTCGGAGGAGTATGGCAACGAAAACTGTGACACGAGAATTTATATATTAGATTAGTTCAAAATATAATACAAATAGTATACAGTTTATTATTTTTCTGTTTTGACAGTCCATCAGTTTTACCAGTGATATTTCGGACATAAGATTTAATGATAAGCTTTTCAAATTTGTTTTACAATGAGGGTGATGTAAAAACATTATCATAACTCTCATTGAGGTTAAAACATTGCAGGTGCATGTAAAGTACTCGTATATATGTACATTATATTTTAGGCTACAGAACAGTGCTAGAAAAAAGACAAAATATTACCAGGTCTCTGACTTCTGAATCAAACAAAATGATTGCTTTTCATTAATAATAAGATATATATGACTACTATCAAAAACTACATAATTTTGTACATGCCCTTTTACGCAACTAATTGTTATTGCCGAAGGTGGAATGAATATTTAGCTGGGTTGCATCTAACATAAAAAACGTAGTATAAAATACTCAGCTACAATCGTACCGCCTCAAATCATGTACCGTGTTATAAGGGTAAGTTCAAATCTCCTGTGATTTGGCGGTCGCCATCCATCATCGTTGTGGACGGTTGCTGTAATAATGTACCACTGAATAACCACAATAGAACAAGCTACAATGTTTGTGAAAGAAATATGTGACCTAGACCAGAAACCCAACCAGTTTCCTTCGAATTCGGTACACCGAATACTTTATCCCATTAAGTTACCAAGATTACAGTCTACACTGGAACATGCAAATTAAGAAATACTAATTATCTTTCACGATTTAAATAATGTACCTAAGATTTAGGGTAAAGATTTAGGTCTTTACTTTGATCGTGTTTGAACTTTGATTCTTTATTTGGTGGAAGTTTATACAAGTTTCTAAGCCTAAAATGACTAGAAAACAATACTAATTTTTATGACTGGCAGACACTAGGTAAAGAACCCGAAACCTTGGGATTAAATTATTACAATATTAACCCCGATAAAAAGTATAAGAATTAATTCTATTTCAATATTTAATATTCGATGGAAAGTATAGAATTCGATCCCTCTCCTCCATTACTTAAAAGCTACCGACAAATACCGCTGCAGTATTTTGTAGCTTTGCACCGAATCCATCAAATTAGTCACCCTTACCACCTCCACGAGTGACTTAACTAAAGATGGGTGTTACTAGACGGTTCCACAACATATAGAGGATAGGATGGGTGCACACGCACTTAATATTCATCAGC
This sequence comes from Craniophora ligustri, assembly GCA_905163465.1. Taxonomy (NCBI): domain Eukaryota; kingdom Metazoa; phylum Arthropoda; class Insecta; order Lepidoptera; family Noctuidae; genus Craniophora; species Craniophora ligustri. The sequence goes on from LR990963.1 coordinate 5,485,628, forward strand.
TTATTCTCGCGCAGTCTTCCGGTCCGTTGCCCTATCGCGGTTTTGTGTTATACCACTCATGGCGTAGCGCAATGTTCTATTGACTATAGTGACGTATGTAATGCGTACTCTAAGTTCTTTTGTTTTAATAATAAGGAATGATTCTGACAAAAAAACATCAACAACATTATTGTTGTTATTATCAGAAATTTTACGATTAAACGGCGGAAACTTGTTTTAAAAGGAACAAATTTAAAAAAAAATGGTTTCGATCTACTTTTTTCGTTGCATGTCAAGTCTAAGCGTTGATCTAAACACCTTAAAATTTTATTTATGTAATGTATACTACCGAGGGAGTACTGGCGAACGCCTGAAGGTAAGCAGTTACCGTAGCCTATGAACGTTTGAACACCAGAGGTGTCGCTCGAGTGTTGCCAACCTATAAAAACCTTTAAACATTATATATTAACATTTTTGTTTTGTTCCAGCACAGCAACAAACCAATTTCACTTCTAAACTGTTGCATGTACGTAAACAAACGTTTAAAGAACACTCACGAGTCGCTAAAAGGGCACCAGACTTAGTAGAGGCAAGAAATTAAGAGTTGAGTCGCGAGTCGTTCCGCTCTCGTGGGAAATTCAACCAATCACGGGCGGTGGGATTGGAGGCACCACGGTGACCATACGTGGCTACTCTTTACTGATTCTTCTAGACAGTTTCTTCTTGATATTCGTTTCAAAATAGTTTTTTACTGTGATTTTTGGATCTTTGAATCTGCCCTGTAGATTTCTTAACCAGCTACAAAAGTTGTGAGATGCATTATATTATTATTAAGTATATTATAGTGTCCGTCTATTTTTCCTGGCTACAAACATCTGCAGTGTTTAGTTTTAAGTAAAATGTTCATCGACCTGCCCAAGGTGTGGGCATCCGAGAACATTGTTCACGCGTTAAATAAAATTGAAGGACACGAACAAAAGAAATATATTATCTACATGGAAAAATATACAATTTAAACAAAAACTATAAGACTTCGTATATCTTGCTGAAAGTAGACCTATACATAATTGTGTGCTCAATATGGTTTAATGTTATAGCATCTCTCTGATTTCTTTTACTTACATTGAGTATCTATGTATAAACACTAACATCTGTAACGTGATTTATCTCACACGCTTTCCCCAATTTAGTTCAGAGGTTATGACGTGCGCTAACTCTTACAATCTTACTCATATACACAATACACGCCTTATGTTGGTGTCGTAAGGTTTATTTTTGTTTCATATTCGTGTATCGTAAGTTTGTAACACAATACGCTCACTTTACGGGCATGAAATGAGCTGCTACTTTCGTGTTATTATATTTGTAAGTTTCGTACGAACGCATCAGATCTATCTCTAAGAACATTATGCAGGTAAAAATGCTTTCCAGTTCGTGTACTTTACTCTAACTTACGTCCTATAACATAGTTTTATCATCTCATTATCTCGTCTCTAAACATAGTCTCTACAAGTGGTATGTGAAGACAAAATTATAAGGCAACTCTCACCTTACAAGATACGTTGATAAGCTACAGATTTTTTATTTAGAATGTCAATGACAAGGCACATGTAATTAATTTAATTTGTGTTAATATGTACAATCTAGTTAGAAAATTCTGACTTAACAACTCAACATAAAAGTTCATACAAGCTCATACTGTTTAAAGTCCAAAAAATCAATACCAAATGCGACAATTCTTTTCAAAAAGATTCCTCAAAACGTAAGGAAATCACCACAGAAGCGTGAAATGACAATAAAAATTTCAAAAGACGTTTTCACAACGGTACACAATCCATTATCATAATTAATAGTAAATACGACTTGTCAAAACATCAATAATCACCGCTGAAGTCCCGAGGGTAAGACGGATTCCGAAAAACGCCGCGAAAGCTTTTAAAATTAAAATCCATTCATTGAACGCATTTCTTTGTCATCCCCCTTTTAAAGATAACCACGGATGATCGGGAATTGTCGGTGACGTTCGGGGATTCTCGGGTAAACTGGATGAAGCGTTTGATGGCTTTTTCCATGATGTGTTTAGAAATTCCAAAGGGACTTAAATCATTTGTTTTTTTTTGTGTATAAAGTAGTATACTTAGTACTTCATTAATTTTTGTTTAAATCAAGTATCGAATAGTGAAATCTTTTGTTTTCTGTTTTTATCACTTTATTAGGGTTGATTTCTTTTAAGCCTTGAAAATCTTCAACATAATGTAAATTGATATCTACAAATAAGATTAGGTACAATAATAGTGTTGCCAAACTATCAAAGAGGATATCACTTAAAAAAAACTCGTTGACTTTTTTATATCCAGCCAATAACGAAGCTCCATAAAATTTGAAATCCGAAAATCTTTGTTCGTAATTCAAATCCCATGCGATTGTCACGTCACAGCGCTGTGACGCTCAGAATTACTGATTGATTATGTATTCGCGTCACACTTGACGGCCGACGGGAAACAATGTAATTCCGATATTTTTGTTTATGGCTACACTTTTATTTTGGTTTTTATATTGATCATTTTCCATTTTGTGATACGAAATTTAAAATAATATCATGGGTTTTGGATTTAGCGGTTGGAAAAAAAGAAGTAAAATCAGCTTTACACTTTACCAGTAGGTACTGGGCACGGGATTCTTCCGCCCTTGTTCAGAAGAGTTTGGTCTACTTCTCTAGTATAATGCAGGTTGGCAGACTACTTTAAATCATATTATAACAAAATTTGGTTTAAATTCTCTATAAATAATGTCCCAACAATTTGACACTATAGCCATATTCAAGTTCCATATGTCATACAGGAAAGCAAACCAGCAAAGGTATTTTCCATTCTTAAATTTTTCTGAACATAACTACTTTCCCTAGAAAAATCACCGTCATTTGTCACTATTCCACATTCAAACTTTAACACCGCCATTCAAATGGGTCGTATTTAATCCTAAAACCACTAAAGTCATTAGCGAGTGACCCTCTTCATAATAAAACAAGCTTTCATCTTGACAGTCGGCCTGCCCCGCAAGACCAGGCTGACCACTTTGCGACCCCTGAGATGTGGCGTATAGATAACACTAAAATGCCCTGCGACTGTACTGATAATGGTTTAAAGCCAAATGTTACGAAGACACCCTTACGTTACGTTTTGTTTTGGGATTTCATTTTATATGGGATTTAATAGTTCAAAATGAGAATAAAATACTTATGTTGCATATTTCGTTTTGGGGAAAAATAGTTTGAGTAGGTTAGTATTATCATCTACCCAACTTACTTTCCCACAGCTGGGCATGGAGGATATACAAACATTTTAAAAGAATTAGGTTACAGCCCACCACGTTAGCGTAGTGCGCCTGACGTATTGGCAGACTTCACACGCCATCGAGAAAATTTCTCAAGCATGCAAGTTTCCTCACATTGTTCCTCCACTTTGAGCTTGTGATAAATATGAACATAACTTCGATAAGTCAATGGTACATACATACATACACTCCCGCCTTTTGCCCATGGGGGTAGGCAGAAACTACAGAATGCCACGCGCTACGGTCCCTGCATACCACTTTTGCCTCGTCCACATTCATACATCTCGTCATGCACGCGCGCCGGTTATGAGTACTGCGTACCTGACCTTTTCAGTGGTACATATGAAATAGTATTGTATGGAAAAGTGTAAGTAAGAGTAAGTTTCGTTACGACAATGTTTGTGTAAGTGTAAGAAATCAATATAATCACAAACGAAACAAAATTATTCCAAAATAGACCCTTTTTAAAATAATTTAAATAGTTGAACAATGTAAACAATATGTACGAAACTAGAGCAATAAATCAACGCAATTATAGCATAAGAGCTTTTTAAATATTTACATGTCCCGTCACATCTAAAAAATAGGGTAACTAGTGTAGTGATGGGCAAGGCCTTTATCGATATTATACTATTTATGTTATCAATCTAAATTATAAAAACTTTTGATACTATGGAAGCTTAAATTATTGAAAAAATTTTTATTATTTTAGTTAAGTGAGAGTTAAAATGTATTGGTTCATTATTTTTTATAATCACACACCACTAAATAATGTTGTATTGCTGGAAAATGATTGATGAAACTATATAAAACTATATTGCTTCAGATTGATCAGGAAATTATAATATTTGCTCATTCATATTACATTTAGAGATTTTTGGTTCATATTGTTTTAAAATTGGCTACTACTAATACCACCTAAAAGGTGGTGGATGAATAACATTCCAAATAAATTTTTACACAAACAACTTTTAAGTCGATACTTCTAATATTATGCACATCACTAAAACTTGATCCCCTTTTCCGAGCATGTGACGTTGGCCACTGAGCCCTTCACCCAAATTGAGTGCTACTTTACTGGTAAATAATAGGACACCAGCCTTTATTTTTTTAATGTGTTTGAACTGTGCAATGTTATAGGAAGGATTATTGTACTAATTGGATAAACTATATTTATATACAATTGGCTCTGAACTTGGAGAAACTAAAATCTGGTTGTAGAGGATTGTGATGTGTATAATAAAATTTAAATTTAATAACCTCATAGTGGATAGTAAACGAACGGTCGTGATCAACTATAAGTTTGGGTTTTTTGGTAGTAATACCATTTCCATATTCTAAATCATTACTAACTGAAAGCTGACTGCAATGGCAACATAGTCCGTTGACTATGTAGGCTCGTGCAGATATGCGGAATACAGAAATTAAAATTTTACTTAAACGGCAGCTGATGAGTATACGAGATGCAAAACAACACAATTTAATTTATTATAAATCATTTAAATAACCTTAAAATTTGTTCTGGTACATTATTTTGCATAAATAAGCTGGATAAATAACCTTTGACTTAATGTAGTGTGCTACACTGTTATTGTATCTACGGGTTAGCATGGCACACTGCTCAAGATAAGACGTTAAACATGCAGTTATCAGGTCAGGTTAAAGACGCACGACATAGATTCGAACTCGAGACGTGACTGGGCAGTTCGTAGTCGTTTGTCCACAAATTGTCCTTTCCTTCCTATAAATTACCTACGAACCTCTATACTCTTAATGTTACTACCAAAAAAGATAGATAATAGAATAATAAATGATATAAGTAGCACAAGAATAAAATAAATAATCAAAATGCTTCATATACCTAGTAAACCTACTAAATCAATACTTTCCTCAAACTACCTGGCATATGGAACGTAAAATCAACAAACGTGACACCATATACGATTATCTAAAAATCTCTATCCAAATAGCCAATTAAAATCCTAAAATTCAAGCGACAACTGTTTGTCTTGTTAGCAATATTTTTAATTGAGACAGACCCTACACGGGCTGTCAAACAATAGTTTTAAAAACCACTATAAATTGACCCGTATTAACGGCGAAGAACTATATACGTGTGTAGAGAATAGGTTATAGAAATTCGGGGATCGAGTTATGGTGGATTTTGCGTGAGGTCATTGTTTACATGAACAGGGCAAATAATTAAGAATGTTCATTGGTTTTGTCAACACAATCTATGGAGCCGGTGCGGTGTGATTGCGGTGGGATTGGATTGTTTGATTACATCATACATCGTGCTGAAGTTTATTGGTTCTGTCGCGAATTGGTATTTACCCCCTTTATTTTTTATGCTAGAAGTGCCTACTATAGAAAGTACAGGAGTATTCATGCCAATACACGTCGTATAAACTACTCTCATAAGTTTCGGTATCTACGATGTAAGTAAAGTAAATCAAGTAAAGTGGTCCTTGATGAATTTGATGAGCGTGAGCTCTTGGATTTGATTTAAAAGACAAGCAGTTTTATAGCTTTGGAATTTAGGTTTGTGCAAGTGCACGTTACATCAGACCTATAACGGCTATAACATAACAAACACACTATCGTAGATCGTAGAGAGCTCTAGTGCCCAGTATAGGTACCAGAATCGTAATTTATTTATTTCCTTATCAATTAAAATTAAAAAAAAAATAGTCGCTACCTTTTTAATTCCATAACATAATTTTGTAGACATCTAAACTTACATTAATCTAGCAACATAAAGCAAAAGAGTTCATTTAAAAAAATATATGTACAAGAAAAAAAGGAACTATTTGCATGCTTGTTGCGACTAGGCTTACTGTAACAATAAATTAGAAGCACAAATGCACCTCTATTTTTATCTTTATGTCATCTTCATTTTGTTGATTTATGCCAGCAAAGTCCAGTAGAATGGATACATGGAATACAATACCCTTACCTCATCAAATCCCATATCACATTGGGAACAATTGGAGCTACTACAAATATTCCCTTAACACACACATTAACTTCCTTCAACCGACGCAATTTCTTTTCCGAAAGGATTCTTCGGGGGACTTATTCATTCTCTTATTAGGCCGCTGTTTGTTTTGGCCGGGACATCGCCGGGGAGCTTCTGGGGTCATTATACGCGGTGTCATGTGATGCGTGAAATTATTTCGTACTTTACACAGTTCTGTGACGCGGTGCGTGCGCGCCGGTCCTGAGGGGTGTGAGAATAGGGTAGATATGGCCTGGCAGAGATTTTGTCCATATGTATATAATTTAGTCTATCTCGTATCCTTCGTTATTTATACAATGCGTCTTAAGAATATGTGCTTAGGTATATTATCATTACAACGCACCAAATGTAGGGCATTTTGCAAGATCGCATAATTATATTGAAATTCTTCTAGAAAATGTTCAATATTAATATTTCAATATAATTGATTACACTAATATAGGTAGTTATAGTCTAATTATGTAATTCTGTACAAATTATGTTTGTCATGCAATCAGTCCACTTTGTCTATTCACAGTAAGACTGAAGTAATGAATAATCTACCACTGATTAATTTCTAACGGATAGATATGTTTAATATGTTCTTTATGAACAAATCTAAGATTAAATCTAGAATCAAATTTAAGATTTTAAAAAGAACATACTAATCATGCCAAAGCACAGTTCACCACCACATCCACACATTTCTATCACCCCAGACCCGTCACCCAACCCCAGCCGATAACGACTCGGTATAAAATGAAGTTGTAATGCAATACATCTGCTACAAAGTCGTGGCACATTGACGAATTGTACTACAATACAAATGCGATACAAACACCATTTATAATTGTACAATAAGATGTTTATTGCATGTGACAAGGATGAAGTTAATGAGGCGAACGGAAACTGAATTAAATAAAGTTTAGAGGTTGGATTGTAGATTAAAATTTAATAATGAGGTCTTATTGTATGTACTTCAACATTTTTGCTGTTCAACATCATTGTAACATTATCTAATATCGTAGAGATGATTTTACTCAATTTATTTTAATTTCGCCAATATAATCTTCTTATGATAAATTATTTGTACTAAGAAATAAAATGATTCTGAAATTTCATCTATGTATTATAATTTAGTAAATAGTAAGGAACTTCATCTATCATTAATTTAGATCTAATTTTCGTATGCTTCTTACATGAAATATTTCATACGATCCATTTTGTTAATTCTTTTATTGATATCCTTATTTTAAAACACATATTAGTAACTTTGTCAATTGAAATCGCTTTTACACTACTACTCGGTTTTTATAGACTTCGTGTCTATAGATAGGTTTTTAAAGTTTTCTTCGATCAAAACCAAAGCAAGTAAATATTTGGAGGAGTTCAATAAAAATATCTTTCAAAGCTAAATATTTCACTTTTTTACACGTAAACATCGTCTTTGAGTTAGATGTCTCATCTCGTTTGCGGGGTGTAATAAATTAAATTCACAAAGAGGCGTGAACGAATAAACTCGACGTTTCTTAAATAAGCCAGATTGCAAGTTGGTATTAGGGTGACTGCCTTTGTTATAAGGCGGAGTGATTTAATGTGTATATTATTCTAAGACATGACATAGGTATTTTATAGTTTTAGTTCTAGTTTGATCTTATTATAATGAAAATAACTATAATACAATTTATTATAGTTATGAGGCCAATGTGATTGTGATATTTGAATCAATTAACAGAGCACACAGAATACAAATCACAAACGACAGACAAATAAACAACCTTGTATGATATCTTTATTCTGTATTCCTGTGTTTATTATTTGTCACCTGCCTATTCATTTTATAAATAATCAGTACAAAGGGACCGAGTATTTAAATAAATCAATTTCAATCCTATTATGATAAAGAAATTCCAAAAACAGCTCTCAAAAATCTTCTAGGGGAGAATAAATCTGATAAGTGCGTTTGTTTATGTGAAAGAATTTCAATTTGGAAGCGTGTACCTCCGCCTGTCACGCGTCATTACACGCAACGAGATATTAATGATCGCCGAGAATACGTGCTTACGCCTGTTTTTCTTTCCCGAGTTCTTGGTTTTGAAGGTAACTTTCGAGATGCATACAAAGTTTTACTATAATTCAAATACCAATATATCTATTTGTAAAATAATAAATGTCAATACCATTCAGTTATATGTAGGTACTAAAAGGACTGAAGGTTGGTTGACCAAATCAATCATAATAGTCTGTTGTTTCTTGTGTTTAAAAGAATTGAATTAATCGACAGTTTTCCTGTGTCCGTAGAAAATTACGGTGCTCTTAAATTATTTTTATAATGAAAATTATTGGCTCTTGGACCTATTAGAATTTCCATGTTTTTTGCAATTTGTATTTTTCTTTTCCATTTTACCACGATAGCATAACCGAACATATTCTTCCAAACACATAATAAAATTCGCAACACCCCAAATCGCTAAATATCTTAATTTCATCGCACATTGAACATAAATGAAAACACAATAGCACGAGTCGGAATTGAATTTATTGCTTGTCAAATATCACTTGTCGCCATTGTAGCTTTGTTGTAGTGTGGCGTTAGCGGTAATAGGCACAACACATGTTATAGCCAAAGGGTTAGAGAAATAAATGTGATAGAATTATGATGGCTCGTTAAAGGGGTATTGAAAGAAAATGTCTGGTTAAATATTGTTGTTATTGGAATGAAAGAACGGGCGGGCATCACGGTTCAAAGCTGTGCATATGTGGTCATAACGCCCATAGTCTTAAGCAAAATTGCTGTGTGTAACATCGGATTCATATGTATTGTCAGTAAAACGTTTAGGCGATATCATATTAATCGATTTTGGTACTGTAAGACTTGGTCCAAAGTCGCTTGGTTCTTGTATAGTCCTCGCATTTCACAAGAATTAAATTTGGTCCTAGTCTTCCTTCTGTGCTTACTTCGGTCCTTAAATGTAATTATGCGAACTAAAGACTACCAATCTAGACTGCAACTAGGTATATATAATAAATAGCTTTACACGCAATAATCATGCCTTTATGGGCCCATGAGCCCACTGCTTAATTTCGCGGATTTGATTCGGAATAAAACATTAATAAATTATTTCATAATATAAAGATCTTCATTTACTGATTTCCGTTAAAATAAGTTACTTTCAACTACAATCTGATTCGAATTTAAATACTTAATACTTTGTTTCAGTTTTTTAAATGGTCCTATCCTTATAAAACGCTTACGCAATTTTTCAAATCTATGCTGTGGACTGATAAAAAGGTCCTTTGACTTACTTGGTCATAAAAACTGTACCAACATGTTAAATTTCAACTCCGTGGAATAAAAGGAAGTGATTTTAAACCAGATTGCAAAATTTGACCCATACTAACGAGGCAAATTGCAAAATATGTTTATAACAATAATTAAAACTATGTAACAAATAATTTTATTTTATACATCATAATAACATATACATGAAAACCAACAAAAAACCTTTTAACAAAAACACTCTCCTATGCCTCTCTATCACACAACAACCGTCTCCGGACTTTCCAAACAGCTACTATTCAAAACTGCCACTAAAAAGCAATTTGGTATACTTTAAAACTCCTATGGAAGGCGTGTGGGTCCCCTAGAAGTGCTAAGCCGTGTAGAGACCGCCGTATTCCCAGGGATACGCCGCTTATCCATCAATATATCTTTTGCATAACGTACCTTCGTAGTTTTATGTGTGTTACTAGCTTTATGTATGTGAAGGTGGCGGAGAAATTTTACCAGTGTTGTGGCTAAAATGAAATTTACAAGTTCTTATTTTTAATTTATAAAAGGGATCATTAAAACGATGATTTAAATGAAAGTGCTGAAAGTTATAGGTATAGGTAATTGATTCAAAATTAATTAACACCTAAGGCTCTGAAATATGTAAATATTAAAAATAATTTCCATATGCAATGGAAGCTCCATTGCAAATTCTCTACCCGTTAGGATTATGTTAAAAACAAAACTGTAGTTTTTTCCTTCCAAGCAAATATAATTCGCCGGATTAAGTCACTTTTCACTAACTACACAGTTTTTTTCTATTATGAAAGTCGTATATACAATTAGATTATATTTCGATATTACCTTAATACTCCATTCAGTACAAGGTAAAACAAACCTACTCACGGAATATAATTTAAAATTCCATTTCAATCAACTCGCAATATAAACAAGGTAATTCGTTGGACCATAAATTCGAAATTACGTCACTGGCGAACAACGTTCAGAATTACCTATTTTCAACATATTTTTTCGTCCAACTCCCAGTAGGCATCGAAAACTGGGTAGGTGTGGTCGGTCCATGAGAAATCGTTCTCATTGGCTGCCAGTAAACACACCCACTGCTGTAACAAAAAGGAACATTGGCACTAAACGAGACTGGTCCCTAAACGACGAGCCTTGAGAATTTCTCTCTCCCTTTCTCAAGTAGTAGTGTTCTGTTTCAGGACGGTGCCCACTGAAACCGAGTTTGCGATAATGTCCCACGAGCATTGTACAGCGCCATCTCTCGGAATGCTGCCGAACTTGCTCCGAGAAGTTGCTGCAAGATGGCGCCGATAGTCGCCTCGAGAGCCTTTTGGGACGAGGAAAGTTGCTAATTTTGTTACGCTTCGGAGTAGATTTTATTTGTGGAGTTTTATTTATAATAATCTGGGGTTTCATACGGTTTTCTATTTTATTGTAATATAGTTTAGGTTTTATAGTTTTTTCTGCCTATTAGTAAGAAGTTTAAGACTTTAAATTGTATACTTCCATAAATAAAACAAATCTCTTTTAAGTAGCATATATAATTTTTTCTTGTAAATATGATCATTGCAATGTTCCAGAAATATATATATATACATAAGTAGGTATGAGTACTAACTTTTCTTGCTCTTTAAAACACACTCATGCACACACTATCTACGTAAATGAATTTACAGTAGGTACACGAGTATGACCCACAATAATTATGTCTACAACCTGTAATAATTTTTATTTCTATTTTAGTAATTTTTAGCTTACCCATATAATATGATAAACAAATTTAGTATCGGTCTGTGTAGTAGTGGGCTACTACGGGCTCTATAAAACCAATGGGCCTAAGATATCAAGTACTAGTCTCTACCAAAACAAGTTGCCTATATCGACCAACATATCAAATCTTGCCCGATGTAATAAATTATTCGTATAATATTATTAGAACCTGAGGTAGGTACATGATACGTACAGAAAAAAAAAATTACACGATAGGCAATGAGATTAAATGACGCTTAGATTTTACCCTTACTTTTCGTTCTGGATTTCTATAAATATGCAGTTATTTCACACATTGACCTCGCACAGCTGTTACTAGATAGAATATTGTACTTACTGCAAAATACCTTTTATTTTAAAAGAGTGTCTTTAGAGTTTCTTCTCCAGATCAACTTCTTGGAACCTTGCAACTAGAGTATTAACGTTTAGTAAGGCTTGAAAAAGTTTATTGAGTGGAAATAAAAACGTTTTGATTGTTATTTTGATTTTAATTAATCTGAGCTCGTATTATGTGAACATTATCTATGGGACACACCAGTTCCAATAAATATTCAGATTATAAAAATACTTATTGTTTAATCTCATAATTATCTCAGACTGCGAAAATTTCAGTGATAAAAAAGTGTCTGTGTGTATTAGTGTACACACGTAAGAAGTGAAACTTCTTTATGATATCATTTTTCAAAAAATTATTTACCATTTACAACTTCACAGAAATTGGTTGAATAAAGCTAAATTAGATAAAGTTTATGCAAAAGGCTTTTATTATCATAGACATGCATTGGTTAAACTAGTTGTTTCCAACTGTATTTTATGATTATTGATATAGGTAATTATGGTATCTACTCGAATAACATTGAATTTAAAAAGAGCGTTTGAATTAATAGTCTTCCGATTTGTAGCTCTGTCAGTTCCAAATAATAGTGGGAACCAATCATAATCTTCTATTTATCAAAACGTCGATGTCTCAACCAATAGCAAGTTCTCAATAGAAAAACAAATGGTCTTGGTGTATTGGAAAAGGTATAGTTTTTAGTTGTCAAACAAACATCATGTTGCTATGGTTACCTATTCAAATAAAGATGGCGCGTAACGCAAAAATGTTACACTAAATTTTTTTCCAACCCCGATAAAGAAGTTTCGCTTCAATAAAGGATTAGCTATTGACAAAAATATGGAACAAAAATCTACCAAATTTGCTCTTTTATTTCGTTCGAAACGAAGACATTCTGCCCATGATGAATGCTGCGCCTGTATACCTGTTGTGTATTACTGGCCTACTAAATTGTCTTTAGTATTGTTATGTATTTGTGAGTGGAAGTTCTATCAGGAAATCCCAGTAAAATAACTACATAGCACGGCCGTGTTACTATAAAATGTACTTACCTACACTAATACCATATTTCCACATTCTTCCAGAAGTTGGTGGCATTTCCATCAATGCCCTTACACTATCTGCAAGTTCGAGTTTCGCTCAGCTTATGGAGTGTTTTGTCATCCGCCTATTCCTATTTTCCACCTCTCTGTTTTTTTTTCAATTATTTTATATGATTTAATAATAATTGAAGAGTTAATTTAATAACTATAATACTAATAATTTAAAACGTTAATTACAGACTTCAGCATTAATTTCTAATATGTAGCTACGTATGATAAAGATTTATCTTAATCGGTAACATAATATACAAGTAACATACTATTATGTATTACCAAAGTATACGCCAAAAGTGCACTGAAGAATTGGTAATCGAACCATGGACCGTATGCTCTGCAGCCGCGCTTACGACTCATAACGCAGAAACATACACACATGTAGGTGGGTATTTTATTACATCACATGTTGAATAAAACTATTCATAACCTTAAGTATTTAGACAAAATAATATAGATAACAAATTAACTACATCAAAATTAAATAATAGGAGACAAAGTTATCTTACATAAAACCAATAACGAAAAGCAATAATTTAAAAGATATTATTATACACAATCTTCATAAATAATGGGAGCAGCCATAAAATGCGAAATCGATCGCTTGTAAGTAGCTTATCAATTTATAAGGAGGCTTAGCGTCCTACGCACTAAGTGCTTATCCGACAATACCTCTATAAAATAATGTTACGTTAATTAATTAGATCTTTTTAACTCAAACCTTATTTAAGTTTACTTCACAATTAATATTGTTAAATTGCAAGTAAGTAAATATTTTTTTTAGTAATAATGACTTTAATACATTGTATGGTATATAGGTACATTTTTTTCTTTAAATTTATATTTATGTACATGACATAACATAGCCACCGCGCCTGTCATACCTAAAGGGTTAGGTAGAGGTTTACTAATGAACTTCCACATATCGATGGTACTTTAGGTCCCATTTAAAGCGGGCGATCCTACTGCTACCAAGCGGGCACGTATCCAAAATCTGGCTGCTACTGAGAATTCATAGAAAAACCCAATAAAACTTTAATCGACCCGGAAATCTCAGTAATCCTACTCTACAATTACTAGACCAACCAGGCAGTTTTTTTATTTAATTTACCTTACCTTTTTATATCAGTGGAATGTTAGTATGTAGGTAGGTACTCGCAGTGAAATAATCATAATTATTATTAGATATTATTAAAAAAACATTCTGACACTTATTATGACATAGCGCCATCTATTTCCGAGCTAAGAAACGAGGCTTGTGTTACGGATACTAGTTGGTTGATATACTACATAATATATACTTTATTTTTGTAAATAAATTGACTCGGATACAAATATTTGTGCTCATCACACAAACATTTGAGACCTGATTCTCGAATTCTTCTGCATAAACTTTTTACAAAAGACATATAAGTCCATATAACCGTGCAAAATTGCGTTGTAAGTCACAATATATCGGTAATAGCTAATTAGCCGTAATCCTATAATCGGTCAGGTTAGAAAATTACCCACCCGGGTCCTATTTGCGGTGGCCGCGATTAGGGCTATAAAACTCGGCGCGATCTTGATAAGGGATGCGTGAATCGACAACGTATACACTGTGTGAAGTAGCCATGTAATAAACATTCGTTTAAATTTATTGTCTAACTGTTGCAGATTAGCTCGAATATTATGTAAGTTTTATTGTATGTGGTATCGTTGTGTTGAATGTGGTATGAAACAACACACAACAGCCTTTCAAGAAGAAACAATAAAAAAAGAGCATTTTAAACACAAATTTCAACGCAGTTGGTAGTGGCACAGGCAGCCGTAATATGATCCTTGTTTGAGTATATTGTCTATGTCTATGAATATTGAGTAACTAGTAATGTTGGCACACTGTAGGTACTCTACGGTGTTGACAAAGTCATCAGCATAATTTTGAAGAGACTATCAGAGTCCCTACATATCTACATTTTAGGACTTATATTCATCATCAACCCATCAACGTCCCACTACTGCGCACGGGTCTCCTCTCATTTGAGAGGAATTAGGCTAAAGGCCACCACGCTAGCCCACTGCGGGTTGGCAGACTTCATATGTCATCAAGAAAATCTCTTAAGCATGCAGGTTTCCTCACGATGTTTTCCTTCACCGTTTGAGCTTGTGATAAATACGCACATAACTTCCGAAAAGTCAGTCGTGCGTGCCTTTGGTTCGAACTCGAGACCTTTGACGTCTCAGTCCACTGTTCACACCGCTAGGCTACCACAGCTCGGACTTATATTACATTGATATAATTATACGATGGTTATTCGTATCAAAATTGTATTTTACAAAGTCCATACATTACTCATCACATTCATAGACTACAAAGTTCAACTGTTTATTATTATCTCGGAGTTGTGGACTCGGCGTAAAATGTTAGACACATCCCGTCCGAGTTGTAAATTTTTCGCTAACTACCTTCATTTTCCGCATGATTTTTAGTTCAACCTTTGTCTGGTTTCATACCTGTGAGACGTCACTCCAACATTCAAATGAATTCTATTTTATTTGTGAATGTGCGATATTTATAAAGTTAGTTTTTTGTTTTGGTTAATATACTGTTAAAGTGACGTATGACGTGACATAATAATATGCGAATATGTGACACGAGGAATAATGAGTAAAGGTTCTGAAACATGGGGCTTAAATAATATTAATATCCGTGAACAGTAGTTTAAATTTCCATGCGTAAAATTTATTAATTTTAAAAATACTTTTTCTTATATGGGAATTACTCGGTTACTGGGTTTTTTACACCCTTTCTCTTACAAATAAATTAACTCAGAGCCGAATATTCCGAGCTGGAATCGGATCCGCGCGCCATTGCAAAGGAGTCGTTTGCTTAGCCGTTACACTAGTCTTCTTCCCAAACATTTTTTATATTTTTTTCAAATCCAGTGTCCATTGAAACACTTGTACAACGCTTTCTTGTACAGCCTTTAACTATCGCAAGTCGCAACCTATACGTCCACACGAGTCTACGGAACGGTTACGTACGGTTACGCCGGCTTCTACGAAGAGGCTACGCAGAGACCACATAGTCTATAGAGCGTCATAAACAGGTGTACGAATCAGTTTCCCAATAAACAAAATACGATTAAAATTAAATAATAACTCTCTCCAACATTCTTCATGAATAGTAGACGTTACTGCACCTATTGGTATCTTTGGATATCTGAATTGAAGTATACAATACAATGTTATTTTTATTCTTTACATTCACACACTAGTGCAGTTGAAACGTACACAGTATGTGTACAAGTGACGTCAGACTCACAAAACAAAGTGCCACAATTAAGTGCGACCCGCTCCGGCGGAGTTCAACAGTTTTTCCCTCGTAATTCTATTACATTATTAACTTACACCGTGTTAAGGAAATAGGGATGCTATCGGCTTTACGTTCGCTCGATGTAAGATCACCTGAGGATTTTATCGATAATTCTATCATTAATAGTTATGGAAGTACCTACTTATAAATATTGAATCATTTTTTTCCTAATTTACAAGAGTTGATTTCTATCAACACTAGTAAATTTGGAAAAATACAATAGAGACTTTCGAGAGAGAGACGAGAAATCTTTTTAGTCTTCTAGATTAAATTAAATATTAAAGAAAATTTATCATCGAATACCTTTTACAGTAAGATTATTTTTCATGAATGTTTTTCTGTACTTAAATAAATCTTAATCTTACTCTTAATTATATCGCATGGCATTTTGTAGTTTCTGCCTACCTCCATGGGAAAAGGCGTGAATTTATGTAAACAAATAATATTTCAATAAACAGAATTATCCTTTTTGACAGTCGACATTATTTAACAAGTCAGAATACAATTTATTATAGTTTGCTTATAAACACTTCCAATTTCATATTTCTGTATTATCGATATCGATACTTTACTTCTCATCCCAACCGTACAAAGTGTGCGGCGGTCGCTCGCCGCGTTCACAAAGATCGCTAGCTGAAAACTTTTAATACTTTAACTTGACTTTCACTCAATTTCGCTTAACGCCTTCGTTGACACGCCTCGATGCCGCAGCGATATTGCCTTATAACTGTTTTACTATGACATTACGGTACAAACTTGGTCCTTCGAGTCGAAAGGACATAATATATTCAAGAATTAGGTACAATTATTGGGTTATAAGACCTCCTTATTAATAATTGAGTTTTATACGTTCCACTTCGCCTATAAGTTCCATTTGTTAACTTTTTCTTGATGTATTTGTGAAATTGAGCTAGGAAGCTAACATATAATTATGTAAAATAAACGTTCGAGTTCAGCTCACTCTTAGCATATTTTGAACTCAACAAAACCTTTTGTTTCAAACGTCTAAATAGATATTGGAGCCGAACCGAATAAACTACAAAAATATATGGAGATGAATGAAAAATTGCAAAAGGAGATACAAAATAAAACCCCATCACGACACGACAAATTGATGTCATCCATCCCTCTCTTACTAACAGTCGCAACATATCACTCGACGCACGTCCTCGGCATTTTTCCTCTATATATTATTAATACATAAGTACAATCCGATGCACCGTTCCCCCTTCGGCGTGATGTATAGCTCTGTCCTTTTCTATATTGTTGGGTCTAGTTTTCCCAAGCGACCGAACCCCGAGGGTAAAACTCCCTAGGGTCGGTATTGACTCTACTGTAGAAGGAAAGTTATCTGTACACCTATTGTCGACCACCCCCTCTCTCCCCACCCCAGTTTTCAGCCCGTTCCACCCTCGACTTTCTTATGCGTTTTACGTTTTATTTTTGAGAATGTTTCTAGGCTCGAATCGTGTTGTTTTCATAGTCTGCAGTTCAAAGTATAAATGGTCTTCTAACTTAAAATATTTAAAAGGTAATCTAAGCTGTATTATTTTTATATAACAACAAAAAAACAATACACCGTTAGATATGAATTCATAGTCTCGTAACTTATAAAACAAACAAGCTGTTGTCTATAGCCTTGCACCAACCTATTTCCCTTCTAAAATAAAAATTCCCTTAAATCCTTTTTATTAAGAAATAAACCAATGTTGGGTTTTAGCTGTACGTTGATATGTGACTCAATAAAGACAAGTTATATTTTTTTTGCAGATATTGTAACCTAATATTACCAAATATAGAGTGAAAGTTAAGTAATAAAATTAAATTATGAAAACTACATCCAAAAAAACTAATTTCTATTAGTAACATGACCCATCCTTAACATAATTTAAGGCTAGGTGCACACCGGACGCTAATTTGGTAATGCGCGACATCGCCACGCGACCAACACGCGCTGTGACCGCCACGCGACAGATTGACGCGACAAGACGATTTGTTCACTTAACTTGTTTATCGTGAGGGACATACAAATATACAAAAGAATAAAAATGTCACTCATGCCCTCTTTGTAATATGATAATCGCTTTTTCATATTACTGTATTCCTTTTTATTGCATTCAATGAACGAGTAAAATATGTACTAAATAATGATGCAAAATTCGATCTGACTAAACTACATACTTTGTTATTATACAAAAAATTTAGTAGAATACTTTTTAAAATATGAACGTATTATGAATTTTAATTATTAAATTTCTACTCTGATTCAAAATTAAACATCTACCTAAACTTAACCTAAACTTATTGATATATACAAGTTACTCTGACCTTACAACTGATCACTACAAGTTAAAAAATTAATCTCAATTACAATATAAACCCACACCACTCGCTCCAAATAAGTCTACCTTCACACCGATATGGAATGTCATCCGGATGGGCGCGTGCGACAGACGCGACACACGTGCGCCGCACACGACGACAAACGAGCTCGACTAAACGCTCATTTAGATTATTGTAGCGTAATCTACTTAGACGATGTGTACCGCGCCTTATGTGACATCAACCTGCTATGCCCTTTTTTAACTTCTTTATTTCTGTGGAACTGTACTACTTTTATGTTAAATATATTTTATCAATTTCTTAATCTTATGCGACTGAAATAAAACTGCTTGTTACGGATTTTACCGCTGTATTTTTTTTATGTAATTCTGACTGTATATAATCCGAAACTTTATAGGATCCATGGTTTGACATTCTGTTGGCAGCCGACGAGTAGTTTTATTTTCAATACGATGCTTCAAAAGCACAAGTATTAAGAACCCATTTATTATAACACCAGCACCCTTTCCAAGCCCATATTAGATCATGATAATTAATTTAAATGAACAAAATCATACCTTTTAAGCGGGGTGGGTCTATTCTGATGCTAATATAGAAGAAATACGATCTCCTTTCTTTAATACAACAATTAGAGGCAGCTATAAACCCATGCATTATCTCGTCAATGACAACAATAGAGAATATTACCCCTGGACAAAAATTGTTAGTATAATATTTCAAGTAGGGTGCAAAAGGTACCATGTGTGAAATCACAATGGTTCAGAAGTGCGTTTTTATTTGAGTTACATGTAGGATGATAGATGGTTTGTGTCCACTAGTAATCAGGGCTACATACACTTGTATGGTGCTCATCAGTTATTTTTCTATCATAAATTTATTTTATTGCCATAGGGCAAAGCCTGTAAAATGTGGTATTATATAAATCAACATCTTACTTCTACCAATCGTCTCACGATTTTCTTAATCAACCTAAATAACGTAAGAATACTAAGTATACGATTTTTTATAGTGCAGAAAATCATCATTAACCACGATTGTCGTACGCTTTCAGTACAAAACGGCTTTCAGACTAATAGCCGCATTCACTTACCATTGCTTTATTTTTAGAAATCCTGGACTCTTGAACACATTCTCCACGACTAGAATAGAAGAAGAAGAAAAACAGAAAAATAGTTTATTCACGTGAAACACCAATGCTTTAGAGAGAACTCAAATTGTCTGGCCTTTTGCCGGGCCAGACATTGTCAAAAACCATCTCACGCATGTTAAAAGTAACTTTCTATTTGTATATTCTCACAATATTCTTTGAATTCTATATTAGTTTAGTTTACTGTTTTGAAAAAAAGGAATTTTATTCGATAAAAAATGAAAACACATATTAGTTATTTTACGTAATTTAATCTCGTATTTCGTGATAATTTGTTTCATGAACGATTATAATTTACAATGTCTTATTTGATACACAGTTGCGTTAAACAATAATACGTTACTACATAATATATTCACGGTATCTCACAAAATACAAATTGTTTTGCGTGAATCTAAGTAAAGTGAACCAGATATATTTTATTTTTTTCGTATACATTCATTTCGGCATCAGATTTTCTTTCGTTGTACATATTTATATCCCAAATTTCGTATTCACTGGATATGTATTGTTTCTAGATATGATCGATATTCGGTTACAATATTTCGATGTCCGAATCCGTAACCTAAGCGCGTAAAACAATTTGAACACTATTCAAATTTAAGAATCGAAAAATTTACACTTTTACATTAAAATTTACAATGTTACTTACAATAAATATATCACAGATTTTACAAGAACAAAACTGACACATACATAGAAACGAAAACAGAACTTTATACATTTATATTTAAATCGTTCAGCATTTTAATGTTAACCTTCAAATGTATATAAAATCTACACTACGTCCCATCTAGCAACTGAACTATTCAATGTTTATTATTCGATAATATTTACATTATAATTACAATTATGTACAATTCCGCTCAAAATCCCGCCGATGCAAATTTAATATAATCAAGTACAAAAGTAATTCTCAACCTATTTTATTAATTCGATTTGTTTAATAAATGTCATTTATTTACAGGCATAAATTAATCATTTGACCGTCACAGGGTAAAAGTAAGTTTTTTTTTACTAACACATTATGTTGGTGTTAAAAAAACTAATCAATTGTAACCAATTAATGGTATTTTTAACAAAAAATGTCCTCAGTAGTTCCCGTTTGTACAACAGTGCTATTACAAATAAATCTGTCACGATAGAAACTGACCGTCGTAAACATACGTTAGTGAGTGCTACTTGGAAGCTAGTGGTGCTGTTTGAGCGTATTGTTGAGCGCTGCAGGTTGGCAGCGAGAAAGGATTGACGCTGAAAGGAGACGAAACTAGCCCGCCCATTCCTGTGGATGAGGAAAATGTATGTAAGTATTTGAGGTATAGAAATATAGCCTATATAAACTCTATATTTGAATCATTCAAAGTAACTTTAGGTATTACTATGATTCCATATCGTGAAATAAGGAAACGCCAAATGACACATCATTCCGAATCAGGTTGGTATATTTGACATAATTTATTGATTTAAATTTAATTAAATCTAATACTAAACTATTTGATCGAATTTTGAGGCTAGTATAAACAGAAATAGTAATAGGACAGTACAGGTACATATGGGAAAATCTAGTAAGTATGAACATTACCGCAGATCGTATAAGCGATTAGAGTTAATAAGAAGTTGAGTTTTATATTAATATCATACAGATGCATCTGACTTTTAATTTTATATAATTATGTATATTCTAATTTCAACATTATCAACACTTTTGTTCACGACTGTATTAGAAGTGGAGTAGGGTTAGCAAAGCGTGCAAACAATACATCAAAAAATAGCGCTACGAAAAATATGAAAAGCGGAATAAAACAAAACCGCAGTAGGTAAAAATAAAAACAAAACTACTAACATTGAACGACGAGGTGGTGCCAATTCTGATGATGCTCATTGGCAACCCGTGGCAGACTCTGCCTCACTACGGCAAAGGCGCTCCTCAGCTTAGTCTCTTTATTCTGAGCCCCTTTCATATCGCTGCCGGTGCATTTTGTATGAATGTTTACCGGACAGTCGGCCAGGCTTTTAGAATTCCCATTTCTTTCACTGTAATGTCCGCTATCTTTCGTATTATACGCGTTATAGTGACGGTCAGATGATAAGTGTCCATTCATGTTCGCTGGATGGTATGGTCCTAGAGACACTGGACGGGATAAAGAAAACAGGGGTTAACACAAAGCGACGTAAACAAACAGATGCCGTGCGAAGAAAGCGTCGGAAATGTGAACTTAAATCTTGTTTGTATTGTTTAGCTGCAGCTAAGCTAGGTTAGAAAATTTTTAAATATAAAAAGCTAGATGCACATGTACCTAATATTTGTTTTGAGTTTATTTAATTGATTTGGTATACTACCTATGTAGTAAAACCACACTATATTTTACTATAAATAACTTTAATACAATTTAATCTCAAAATTATCAAAATGCTTTTTAAGCGTTTTGATAATTTTGAGAGTAACTATGTCACATCCTAAAAAATATTGTTGAAAATTAATTTCACAGAAGGTGCACAGAAGAGGCCCCCACCAAGTCTCTAAACTAATTTCCGTATTAAAACTATTTCATACGATAAGTTAAAACTCACGTGACGTGGTATTAAAGAGTGAGGTCGGCGGAGCTGGGTAGTGTTGCGGGTGCGGGTAGGCGGCGGGCGCGGCGTGTGGGGTCGACGCGGCTGAGCAGTACCGTGGTGATACCGACCCGCCGCTACGCGCGTACTCCTCTAAAAGAAAAAGCCTGGGATCAACACATAATTTATGTTAATTTTTGGCTACACCTAATTAAATATTGTATTTTAATATTTTTTACGAATTATTTATCCTCATGCGCGTTTAGCCAATTCTCGTTTTGTCTATGTAGACTTTCGCAATAATAAATAGGTACTTCGCAATAGTCTGAATTAGTACCTTAACGCCCAAAAATTCGATAAATATCTATAGAATATTGAATATTTTTAAGAATTTGTACTATGTATATGCATGGAATAACTTATAGTAATTTACAAATGTAATAAAATAAAAATTAATCATCAGAAAAACTCACCTTCAGTCCACTGCGAGGCCGCAGTATCCTGGACACTAACTGCAAGTTGTCCTGTGTATGAGTTAAAAGGCATGCTAGCTGGTGGTGATCGTGGCGCACCCAGCCCTAGCTGATTATTGCGAGGCATTGAGTATAACGCCTCCGCTAAGTCCGCTGCTCGCTTTAGTATTATTTCCTATTAGAAAATATTTCTGTTAGTTATTTTTGTAAACTAAGTTGAATCAGGTAAAAAATATTGACTTAGGAATACTAATCTCCGCATTTAATTTACAACTTTTTACAACAATGATAGAATAAATATATTACATTATTAAGTTCTTTAATACATTTTTATCTACGTCTTAACAAACTAAGACCAATGCACAACAATTAATAAAATAGGTATCTCTCTTCATATTTTTGTATGTTTCCTATACAGAAAAATATTAAACAACGATAACACAGAACAAAAAACATACCTTTGGCAATTTTTCCGGGTCCCCGGGATGTCTCGGTATAAGTTTTTGTAGCCTCTGAAAGCCGTAATCTATCGTTGGCTCGTTCAACGCTGCTATGCGAACAAGAGACAAACAAAATCAATCATTAGTTGGCCCACTAACAAATGAAAGCCTAATTGATGGATTGTATAAGATTTTCCGATGTCCGTAATTACTGATTATTTATTGTCTGGAAGAAAAATTTCGAACGAAAATAATGAGATCTTATATTCGGTTTGGTGATAGGCATAAAAACGAAAGTAAAAGAGCTCAATTGAGATTGGTTTTTAATTCTTTCATATAAAAGTAAGTAATGAACTTATTGCAAATATCAATACATGCATCAATTTTTACGACCTACATTTTACGCGTACAAAATACCTATTAATTCGAGTACATTCATTAATGATTTCTCAATACTGCTGCCTACTAATATTACTGCTACTAATATATTAAAAAACAATTATTTTAGAAGGTTACGTGTACAATTTAATCCCTACATACCACCGGCGTAATGATATGCCAACTTCAATGTCACAAAAATATACTCACAAACATAAACAAATCTTCCCGGAGCCCCCTTACAGAACTGCTTACTCTTGTAGGATAGTGTTACTTCCACGACGCCCGGTATGTGTCGCGGTGGAGTCTGCACTCTTATCGCGTGCGATGTTATTAACTGATAAAACATTGTTATAGTATTAGTTATGCACGCTTTAAGGCAAGTTACGGTTTAAGAAATTTATTTTTGAAAGTTGAAAAAATAAAATTAAACAAGACATCTTTTAACAATAAACTTGGCTGGGTCCACATGCTGTGACCGTTAATTACAATTAAAGTACTTATTTATTTGGTTAAAAATGTTGTAGAAGATTTGTTAAGGTATTGGTGTTTTAGATAAAATACCCCGATTTAAAAAAAACATGGTATAATTACAAAATAAACTCACCTCACTCCAAACAAGCATCGTTCCAAACACAACCTGTAGACCGTCGAAGAAGTTATCACCTACTATGATAACTGTCGACCCGCCAGAGGTCCAGCCTTCGCTTGGTGATATGGCTTTGATGCAGGGTGTGGCTACCGGCAGAGGGGGATATAGACCTGCTGTCAAAAACGTTAGTATGATAATATGATACAAATTGAAGAGAGCATGCACCAAACTTGCACTAAACTTTACTAAGGTGTAATGTTTTTCTAATATTACTTAATAGAATAAGCAAGCTTTGAACATGTTCCAATGATTGTTATAAAGTACCGGCGTCATATTTTGTACCTTTGAATATCATTAAGAGTTCTCAATAAAGTGTGCAGTAGTTGTGATATAGGTAAATAATATCGGTCTTTTAATTCATTCGCAAGTCACAACATAGAGGCAAAGCTTAAAATAGTTCCCCAACTTTCATATAAATAGCATTCACGATTGCAAATGGCATCTTCTTAGAAACCGCAAAAGTAAGGGCTGAATGGTACAACAACTTAAAAGTTGAACGCAAAACCACTAAAACTCTCTCCGTCCTACTTGAACTTACACTTCAGACTGTTCTAGAAAAAGGACAATTGTACACCGTAAAAGTCACCGTGTAAGTGTCACTGATACAAGGTATAAAGAGATCTGTAACGGTAATTGAAAATGAATTTTAACTTTAAGTAATAAAGTTGGTTATGGAACACAGTTATACGGTCGTTATGACGTTGTCTCCTGCTGCGAGTGCAAGGTTTAGGGGGACACGCACTGAACAAGGGGGAAACTGAAATCTTACGAACAACGTTGTAATAAAGACGGGAGAAAGTGAATTTAAGGGGACGAAAGGCGATTACTTCGGCGGTTCTTTTTTAATTTCACTAATATTATATTCTCCCCATTTAAGATGTTTTAATATTTCGTGAAAAAGGTCGCTGGGAATCTGGGATGGTGTATTTATTATTTACAAGGCAAGATAAAGACAATTAACGTAGATTTTCGTAACGTACATGTCACATAATATATGTATGATATCTGATTTGATGCATATTCTGCCTATCGTCGAAACATTTATCATGATTAAATAATGAAGAGAAACAAAAGATTTAGCCGTTGTAAAATTTTTGTATGATTTTCCTTTACGAAGAAAATACTTGAGTAAAATTTGAAACGCGCACCGTGTAATCCCTTCGAGTTGGTTTCGCGCCGTCTCACAACTCGCCAAACTTTGGAAGCTTTCTTAATATGGAATAGGTTAATTTTGTTGAACAGCTTATTATAACTTTAGATAGGTACTCATTGACAAAAACAACTTTTTTAGTGTATAAATTAAGATATTTTGCAATGCATAGATTTGATCCAATAAAATAAATAATGACAAATATAGGTTTCATACAAATTGTCAATATGAACCTAAATTATTATATTAACTGTTGGGTTATGAACAAATAACACAGGATTGACGCAATATAGAGAGATTTATTAAGTAGGTAGTACCGGAGCAGACATGACAACAAGATCAGAGTGGAGAAGTTAGAGACACAGGGTTGCCAACAGCGGCATCATAATAATATAGTACTACAGTGACATAGACAATAATTGTTTAGTTTATTATACAGTTCTAACACCTGCCCTTAAACTAAACAATCTGTAAACCAAGATGAGAAACACAATTGTAATGTTTGTCTTTACTTAAACATTTAGTTAAGACATCAGCGGGCATTTTTTCAGTGGATAAATATTCTAATTTAATTATTCTATCATTCACAATTTGTCTTACATAATGATGCCTGATGTCTATATGTTTACTACGACTATGATTAATTTGATTATTACAAATTTTCTGTGCTGACTGACTATCATTAAACAATATTACAGATAAAAGTTTACCTAAACATTCATAAAGAAAACTTCTAATAAATTTGGCTTCCTTTGCTCCATCACATAATGCCATGTATTCTGACTCTGTGCTTGATAGAGCTACAGTCTTCTGTTTACGGCTCTCCCAGGAAACAACTGAGTTACCTATTTTAAACACGTAGCCAGTGTATGAGCGTCGATCTAGCGGGTTAGATGCCCAATCTGCATCTACATAGCCTATGATAGATATTGAGGATTTTTCAAATACTATCTTATAATCTATAGTTCCCTTTAAGTATCGCAAAATTCGTTTAGCAGCTTTCCAATGTGTATCTGAGTGACAATTGTTGAATTGGCTCAATAGGCTTGCTGCATGTGCAATATCGGGCCTCGTACAGACTGCTATATACATAATACATCCAACAAGACTCCTATACTTAGAATCAAGATCAGTTTGTTCTCCTTTTTCGAACTTCATGCCACATTCTAAGGGAGTACTCACAGGCTTACAGTCAGCCATATTAAATTGTTCTAATACCTTTCGTATGTAGGTCTTCTGATCAAGAGTAATTTTATTCTGTTCCTGATTCAACTGCATTCCCAATATATGTTTAGCCCGGCCTAGATCTTTCATTTCAAACCTTTTCATCAACTCCTCCTTCAATAATTTCTTCTCAAATGAATCCTTACTAAAAATTAAAATGTCGTCAACATACAGGGCCAGTATCATAAGATTACCATTGGCGTCTAATTTAGTGTAAACACAAGGCTCACTGAGTGTTTTCTTGAACTGAAGGTCTGACAGGGCATGATCAATCTTGTCATACCAGACCTTTGAAGCCTGTTTAAGGCCATATATTGCTTTATTCAGTTTAAATACGTGGGTTTCCTTACCCTTTATTTTATACCCATGGGGCTGTTCCATGTACACAGTCTCCTGTAATTCTCCATTAAGGAAGGCTGTCTTCACATCCATGTGATCGATGTGCAAATCCAAATTTACTGCAAGGGCAATTAATATACGGATCGTGGAGTATCTTACTACAGGTGAGTAAGTTTCCTTGTAGTCGATTCCATATTTTTGTGTGAAACCTTTGGCCACAAGACGTGCTTTATATCGAAGTAGCTGACCTTCAGACCCAAGTTTCTTCTTAAAAACCCATTTGCATTTCACTGCCTTTTTTTCTGCAGGAAGTGGTGTTAAAGTCCATGCTTTATTTTGTTCAAATGACTTATACTCATCTTCAATTGCATCCCTCCAACATTCCTTTTCAGGTCCTGACAGCGCTTCCTCTATTGTCTGTGGTTCTTCACCATCACTGGCCGCTGTCATAGCAACCACCATGCCAATAGATTCATCAATGTCTTCATAATCACTTGATCCTTGATCCATTGTCATGTCCGGATTCCATGTAACATCATGTGGATCATCAACATAGCTGAAATTAGGACCAGAATCAGAGATACTTGAATCTAATAAATCTATGATAGGAGATGGATCAATATTATTATTTTCAATTATGGGAATTTCATTTGTTTCATTGTTAGTGAGATTTAAATGACAATCAGTGGAGTTATTTTCCTGATTTAGTTTCAAATCTTTGTACATTTTTTCTTCTAAGAATTGCACATTCCTAGACTTGATACATTTAGAAGGATTTTTCGGATCAATTAACCTGTATCCTTTAGACTTACTACAGTATCCAACAAACACATACTGCTTACTTTTTGCATCTAATTTCTTGCGCTTTTCATTAGGAATCATTGCATAGGCAATACAGCCAAAAACTTTTAAGTCAGATAAGTTAACTTTATTACCAGTCCACTTTTCTTCTGGAGTAGTACCTCTTACTGCCTTGCTGGGTGACTTATTCTTAATAAATATTGCTGTATTCAATGCCTCTGCCCAGAATCTTCGGTCCAATCCAGCATCCTGTAGCATGCATCGTCCTGCCTCCACGATTGTCCGATTGGCCCTCTCGGCTACACCATTCTGCTGAGGGGAGTAGGGTACAGTCGTCTGATGCTCGATACCATGCTCTTGTAGGAATGCCTGAAACTGTTTATTAGTATATTCACAGCCATTGTCTGTTCTCATCACTTTAATTTTTAAATCAGTTTGATTCTCGACTAGATTTTTGAAAATCTTAAATACAGCCAATACTTCATCTTTACTTTTAATAAAGTAGCCAAAAGTCATCCTTGTAAAATCATCTATAAATGTCAATAGATATTTAGCGCCACTAAATGAGGAAACAGACATAGGCCCACATAAATCAGAATGAATGAGACCTAGTTTCTCAGTAGCTCTGTTATAAGACTGCTTTGGGAATGGTAATCTGCTCTGCTTCCCCTCAAGACAAGCTACACAGGGAGTAAGTTTACTAGAAGTATAATCAATTCCATTAGCTATACCTTGTTTCAGTAAATCCATACTGCGCCTATTTAGATGACCAAGTCTACGATGCCATAATTCTTGTGTTGGGTTTGACTCACACAAAGTAGCAGCTTCTGTTTGATGTACATCCACTGACTGGATGTCCGGCTCAACCAAAGCCACTGTTTGACACGCCTCAGCCAACTCACGTTTACTTGGCAGTTGTTGACACTCCAAGTCCAATTGATAGACACCATTCACCATTGTAGCGCTGGCAACTGCGACTTTTTCACAGTAAATGTTACATTTCTGTGCACCAAAAGACACTTCAAGTCCCTTCAAAGCCATTTTTCCAACAGAAATAAGGTTTGTTGACAAACCTGGGACATAAATAACCTCACTCAATTTCGTGGGTTGAGTGTGTCCTTCTAACAACAGTTCCACTTCACCATGTCCTTCACTGTGCAATTTTTCTTTATTTGCCACAGACACTAACCGCGGAGTATCCACAACATAATTTTGTAATAAATATTTGTTGTTTGTCATGTGACAAGTCGCGCCAGAGTCGACATACCAAGCATTTGAATTAATGTCCACAGATAATGCAGTTAATAATGTTCCGTTCCATGCTTTTTCATGGTTTTCACTCTGTTTTGCACTTATGTTTGTTTTCGTTGGACAATTCTTAGCAAAATGATTTGGCTTTTTACATAAGAAACACAACTTGCTCTTTGTAGAAGACTTTTTTACATGTTTTACAGTCCGGTTTGTAAACATAGCACTTTCTTCATTCTTGTCAAAGTCTCTGCGTAATTTTTCTTGTAATAATTTACACTTTACTGTTTCACTAGACAATTTGATGTTTGAATTTTCCAATGCCATAATAAGCGGATCATAATCGGGAGGTAGACCGCTTAACATTAACACTGACAGGAAATCATCATCTAATGGAGCGTTAATATCTCGTAGTTGTTGATCTAGATCCGTGATCTTTAAGAGATACGCTTCCATGTCACTAAATTGTTCAAGCTTCAATCCAAACAATGTACGTAAAAGTCCAAGGCGTCTACACAGCCCTCTATCTTCATATGCCGTTTTTAGGTTGTTCCAAGCCTCGAAACCTGTGGTTGCGTTTCGTACATGGGAAAACGACGACGGCTGCACCATTAGACATATTTTTGCAAGTGCCCGTTGTTGCTTGCGGTCATCTTTGTCCTTGGGAACACCCGGCGTGGCCTCTGTGATGCAATCCCACAGGTCTTCATGAATCATGTACATCCGCATCGAAAATTTCCAATTTCCGTAATTTGATATACCACTGAGCTTTTCAAAATTGATTGAGATCCCAGTATTCGTAGCTGAAGACAACGATGCCGTCGGCACCGCCCGCGCCGGTGATGATGAACCACCATTATTATTCGGCATCTCGTTTTAATAATCTTTGCAGAAAAACTATTTACGCATTGTTATTTATCGTGTATCCTGGGCCCATAACCTGTTGGGTTATGAACAAATAACACAGGATTGACGCAATATAGAGAGATTTATTAAGTAGGTAGTACCGGAGCAGACATGACAACAAGATCAGAGTGGAGAAGTTAGAGACACAGGGTTGCCAACAGCGGCATCATAATAATATAGTACTACAGTGACATAGACAATAATTGTTTAGTTTATTATACAGTTCTAACATTAACACACGTATTAAATATTAAAATTATTACGTATTAGTATAGGTGTTCTATTATATTTGTATTACTTATTACATTTTTATATGTAAAAGATAAAATAAAATTAATTATAGGGTACCGTAGTTGAATATTTGGTCGACTATTACTCGTTAATTTGTTAACCTTAATTAGCTGTGTACCCTACATAGTTTTCCGTTACATTACAACCCTAAAAAGACACCTAATACACTTTAAACACCTAATTTATTTGTTTAAGAACAAGAAGATTATTTATTACTTTCGACAGTATTGTGCAGCATACCAATCCTCATAGAAAATAAATAAGAAAAAAAACGGGCTATGAAAATAAAAACTGTATCTAGCCAGTAAAATTAAAATAGTATAAACGCATGTACCAAGTTAGTACGGAGCATAATTCCTCACTAAATTATCCCTATTCGTTTCATGCTCGCTTCAACGCCCCCACCCACCCGAAACACCCGGCAGAAGTTCTTTGCGAAATGTCTACAGTGATTCCTTGAATACAAACGACATCTTAAAACGGTGTATTATGAGTTTTGCACATTCATCGTCAATTGACTGTTGGATTTCACACGTATTTAGGTACGAAAGATTGTATTTTTAAAACGTAATACGCTTACAGATATTTTTATTGGTACTATAAATATGACACTGGTAAATTATAAGTTAGGAAGCAATATGTATGTTCTTTTGTGTATCAAAATATTGAACAAATTTATAAAAGCTGTGCTTTTTATCATTCATTTCTAAGTGTTATAAGTAGGTAAATGCAGCTAGTAGAAGACGACAGTACTACATAATAAATAAAAAACAATGCAGGATGATTGCATTGAATATATAAATTATTTAAAAAAAAGATAATATTCAAATAAGCGCTATGTAACTCAAAATGTACGATAAAAAAAATATTTTCGACAGAGAAAACTAAATTTTTCAATTACACATTTTTGCAGCGCTTATTTCAATATTACCGAAAAAAACAGTAAAATAATAAAGAACATAAAAAACGTACAAGTATTGTCTGTCGCGGCGTCTGTACCTTCGCTTGGGTCTAGCCGCTTCGCCCTCCGGCCGTGCTTGCTGTTATTGTGGACAAACATGTTGTCTGATATCGCTAGCAGCGGCCCGTCGACCATCACTTGAGTTGATATCACCACCTAAAACAAATAAAAATATTAGTCGCTTCCATTTTAGCCGGGAGTCTCGTTGTCGCTTGTATTTCTAAAGGTTTGCAGACTAGAAAGTGTATCTATTTATTATTGATTCATTCTATAACACCACCAAAGGTATGAATAAGGATCTATATCTATTGTGCTTCACTTAATTATTTTCAATAAAAATCTAGGTTTGCCCACGACCTATCATATAAAACCTACAAATTTGCATCAGAGTGTAATGTTTATAAGTTTAAAATAATATAGGTAATTAGGCATATAAACCTTTGCATAACCTTTCTCATAAAATATTTACGAATAATGTGGAAATCGCATCACTGTGTCAAAATATCAAAGTCTTTTTATAAAAAAAAAGTACAAAAGTACAGTCACCGAAATAAAACGATGAAGATATACAACGCGTCTACATTTTACACACCAAAACAAACACCCGCATTCCGACACACTAGTGCGGAGGGAGCTGAAAGGGAGAGTCCCTTGGGAGGTGGAGCCAATGTCTCGGGAGCGACGAAATGGACGAAACTCTTCCAATGGGTATGCAAGGAAGTGCATTGTGTGCACGCTTGCGTACCCGTTGTGGCCATGTGTGCCGTGGGTGGTCGATTGATAGACGGCCATTCAATCGATACGTTTTTTATGCGACTGTACCTCGGGGTGTAGCTTAAATATTCTGTTGGGTAAATATTGCATAGGTTTAGATACCCGCGTGATGTCGTGCTATACAATTATACATATGATGTATATATTGGTTTTTAACTTACGCTGTTAATATTTTTTCACAATCACATTTATTTATAAATTTTCTCATAATTAGTAATAAATTAATTATATACATTCAAATTTGCCTATTGGTTATTACCAATCACACTCTTAATTTTTAGTATATTTATGAGAAGTCTTTTCAAGTAAATAAAAATATAATAATTTTATTAATTGTAAGTTGGGATATTTACATTAAAAACATAATTTTTTGTTCATATATTAAAGGCTAATAAATCGTTGTAATGGCCGGCTGATTAGTTTTAAAATTAAATCCTGAATTCAGAAACTGTAGCAGCTAGTATCTACTAAGTAAGTTTGGAAAGTTTGACATCTAAATCACATGGAATACAATATTCATGTCGATAAAGCGACTGCATTATTTCGATTCCTACATCCACCTATAAATATGTACGTAGTTATATATTATACCCATATATTCTTACCCTTGAAACGTTGGGGAACGACCACTGAATTATTCAATGACACACAGAAAGCCCAAAATAGACATTACTATACACACGCACACACACTCAGAAATTATTAGTATTTCAGTTGCATATAGAAATGAGCAATATGTGTATTAGAGTAAGTTCTATATTTGTTTAAAGTTGGTAAGAGGACACGTAAGACAAATATGTCTTAGACCAACTGTGGAAGCAAATTTGTACTCATAAGTAGACTGTGTGAATGCACCTTTTGGGTAGTTATGTTAGGGCTGCTACTAATTAGTTATATTATGAGCTACGAGATTTTGTGAGAAAGTTTTAAGTGTGAATAACGACTTCATAGTTTATGTTAGTTAAGCGTTAACACTATCAATCAATATTAGTTAGTTAAAATAGCATAGGATTTATATTGTTAAACTTTTCTTACTTTTGCTGCACTACTTTACACAGTGTTTACTCTATAGATCTTTTCTAGTTTTATAACAACACTGTTTTCATACATTTTTGATACTAACCTTTCCGCTTTTTGGTCAACTATTAATGAACCTTGTGATTTTTATTAGCTACTTGTTTTTAAAAACCAAATCATAACACAATGAGATTGGCAAAACTCTTTTAAAAAAATAGAACAGCATCACTAATTAAAAAATACAAGTAAATGGCAAGCAGAGATCGGTTGAAAGTAAATAAATAAACTCGTATAAATAAATTTAATTTCATCCCTCCCCTAAATTGGAGGCGCTTCAAATATTCAAGAGTCGTGAACGCAACCCTTCCTACAGTTAAGGGCAATACAGACAGTCGTATGGTACAAGTAAAGAGAACATTAAGTGCTAATAAATGCATTTTTTATGTATTTCGTATTTCGTATTAATAAATGCATTTTTTGTTTTCATTTAGGTGTCCATTATAAAAAAATGTTGTGACGTTACCTAAAATAGTATTCAACTGAAATAGAATCAAAGTACGTTAAGTAGTTTAGAAATTACCACGTAAACTATACAGTATTATTATGTCTGGATATATTTTTAAATATATCCAGACATTATTACTACATACTTGATTAACATTATAATTTTTCATACTTACATATCTATATAGATACAGAAATACATCAAAAGGACTCATATCATTGGATGTGCTGTAAGAAAATCAAATTGTCCTAACAGAGTTTTACCAGATAGGTACCTAGCGTATTGATAAAAATCTCAGACTATATTAAATAATCACGTGACCATAATACATACGGGTTCATTTATTACAAAGTATCAACTTCACTTGACGGAGAAAGAGATTTTCATGTTCTTTATCTCTGCAGTTTATGAGTTAGACCACCCGCGGTGATACAGACAGACTCGTGTAAAGATCGCGGTAATTTTTCGCCACGTCTGGTAAACAAGTTACCATTGACTTGTCGACAGGTCAAATAATTACAATTTGTTGGTTTGTTGGTTCATATTGGTTGATGTGTCAGAAAAATCGTTTAGGTATTAAGATAAAATATTGGGTTGATTTTATGTGCAACTTCAACGTCAACAAGTTTTTAATAGCTTTTGATTTTTTCTCTATAGGTATAATTAAACAAGGTAATCACTTACCAGTAAGTGATAAAATTGGAATAGACATAAACATTAGACATTCAAGAAGTATTGAAAATAATTTTTATTTAAAACAGGTAAGATTTCTTGAATCTCCATATTGGTTATGAAAACAAAGTATCACATACCTGAAACCTTCTCATATCTCGAGGGTTCCCGGCATTTTTCAAACAATTCTGGTTGCATTTCAGGAAGAACTTCAAGAAAAACCTGCAACAAAATAATTTAAAAAATATTTGCACTGTAAATATGGAAACAGCCTTGTAAAGTTTTTATATTAAAAACTGTCACAAGCATAACGTGGATCCATAAAATATCGACGAGCGTGTGAACAGATAATATGCTGCAAATGAAGCGGACACATAAATCATACGTCGACAACATAATATGGATTACATGTACTACATATATGTTTCCCATGAACATTTTTGAGTTTCGTCATAAAATGGGAAAATCGATTTATGAAATTGATCGGACAAGTTTGTAAGCAGGACAAGTATGTGTGGTATCGTGTAATATACCTCGATGAAATCCGTAAAATGTCATTTAATTTTAATTATCTGAGAGATTTTAAGAGTCTGAAGTATTTTTCATATATTAAATAAATAAATAAATAAATTTGTCATCGACAACCTTATTGTCTCACTGTTGGGCTTCCCTCTAATTTCAGAGGGAAGTATGTATTAGGATGGTATAAAAAAAAAGTTGGCAAAGTGTAATAAAAAAACAAACTAGTTAATGTAATCCCATAAAATCATTGCCATCTTCTAGACGTAGAAACTTTGGCAACCTGCTTCAAGTATACCAGCTGTTTCCACTTCTCTACTACGCACGCCACTTAGACATCGAACATTAATTTGTTTCTCGTGTTCACAAATTTGTACCTTCCGCTCTGCCGTTTAAACTACCGTTTTTGCTTCGTTGGCAGCCAATGTGTGAATATTACGATGTATTTGATTTTTTGCGCCACAAACGAAAAGTCATGTGACAGTTTAAAAAAGAATATGAAATGGACGCAAAAGAAAACAAAACGCGTGGACAGAGTGCAGACAGCAACTAAAATCCGACTTCATTGTTGGAAATAAAAGAATATTGGATCTACGTTGTTTTATTTGCTGTCAAAACGAAACCTCGAAACGGAATCAAACAATTTCCAACGGAAAGTCTATCGGGCCAACTATCGGCATATCGGATTACACACAATAGTCGAACTTTCCAATTTTGCTCTGAGTTTTTGTTGATAAAGTGTGGTCTTTATGTCGTCGTTTTAAGGTCTATGAGAGGTGTTGGTATAAGTTTGTCGGTGCGTAATGTTGAGCGTACGATCAGGCAGGCGATCACGATGAATGCTTTAGCAGAAATATTTTACATAGCCTGAGGCACCGGCGATGCCGCCACGCCGAATATTGCTGTGCCAACACATGTGGATTTAGTGGAGTTGTTAGACACCCTTAATGTACGTGATAAATTATTCGCAGTGCATGAATGGTGTGGTTGTGTTTAAGTTTGGAAATGTTTTTGGAATAATATTTAAGAATTTTTGTTTCAATTAGGTATTTGAAAAAATAATACATTAATACTTACGGGTTGGGTAGGTAGACAACTAAAATCATCAATACCCGGCTGTTTATTCGTATTATATTCACTACTGGACACGTTTCAATATAACATAGAAATTCAAAAATCTTTTAAGAATTTCTTCAAAACACTTGTTTGATATTAAGTCGAAAGTCTTATAAGATAATATTATTAGGGTAATAAGTCTGAGCCACTTTGTCTTAAACTTATTAGTCCTAGAATATAAGGCATAATGGCGTAGTAAACTACTTCTGTGTGTGGTCTAACCGCCTTTTCGCTGTGGACTTCTACAGGCGCCTGGCGTTACAACAGCTCTATATAAATAGTAAAAACGTATCCAGATATGAGCGGCGTTGGTACTGCGCGAACGTATTTGTGGCGCCCGCGGCGGCACACATCTGTTCCCGCATTATTTATGTTAAACACCTTATGTCACAATATTGCGAGTTACGAGTTTACGCCGCTGTCAAACGACTCGCCGTGAATGGGGATTTTATTTTAAGAAGTACAATAAGAAGGTGCTCTACTGTCTTGCGACGATATCCGTCACTTAGAGGATAAGTTAAGCTTAAATGTTACTTTTACACATTGCAAAGGAATTTGGGTACAAGTGTCTTCGATATTGGGTATGTATTTGAGCGATGACTGTTGATAGTTTCATATCCATGCGCTCATACAAAGATGCATAAATGTGTTACGAACTATACCTTTTTAGAATATTATCGTCGCAAAACTTCTTCGTCTTTTTAATTCGTCAATAGAGAGAATTTTTATTTAATATTTTCCAAAAGCTGGTGCCTATCATGTGCATGGCACTTTATATAAATGGCCCGACAATATTGTATCATATCCTATCGTATAATCTGTCTCTAATAGGTGAGCTGAGATTCTTGTGAAATATTTTTTACGATACTACGATGTTCAAAATTATATGGATTGCATTTTCGTAAAAATAAATCAAAATACAACTTTTAGTGCACAATTAAATTCAGAAATATGTTCTTGAGAAGAAATGGTCAACGATATTATGTAAATAAGCTTCGGATTTTTTATTCTAACATATCTACTGCAAACATAACTCTATGATAAATTCGCTAAAGTCAGGTAAACAGCCATATTTTTTCTCTGGCCCTCAGTAAGACGTATCGTAAAACTGCGTCCCCTGGTCATCCAAAGCTCTGAACATTAATATCATTGTAAGGGCCAACTGACAGTTACGTTATCCTACGATATCGCTCTAGCGCGGTGACCGGTAAGCCGAAAAAATATTACCTTGAGGTAAATAGAATGTATGGATTGTACTGATGATAGCCTTAAGAAGTTTTAGAAGGTGGAAATTAAAATAAACATATGTGAGTTCATAGTTACTGTTGTTTCTTTTTATAAATATATTTTTTATGTAAATACCATACTATGTTTGCATTGATTTTGTAGTTTGAAAGTTGGAAGTAGCTTGATAGTAAACACTACTTGTAAGTGTACAAAGTAAAATATCTATATCTATAGATAAAGCTCTGCTGACATCTCTCAGTATTCGATGGAAAAAATCTAGTACGGCATTAAGTCGCGGCATAGAGGCGAGGTAGTAGGTGGCCCTCTTTCAAGTCGCCTCGGAACATTTGAACACCCCCCACCCCACACTACCGGCGAGGCATAGACTATGTTTATTTGCATCGGATATTTCTTGCGCAAATATTTGAAAAAAAAAAACCTGTCTCTGTAAATTATTTCTATTCACGTAGAACTTGTCTTAACAAACTTATATGTTAACTGCCGTATTTAAAACAGTAGGTAGGTATATTTTTGGTAAAAAGGGTCAATATTGTATTTTATTATTGAAGAGCTGAATAAATTTTGCGGGCAACATTTTTCTTTACCTCAACAAGTTTATTGTAGTAGTTTCCGGATTTTTTAGAAAAAATCTAGTGGTTTTAATACTAAACATTATTTTACTTAAGATAACTTATTTATGTAGAATCTTCTTATTACCATGATAGTAAAACATACTTATAAGTATAAAATGGTCCGATATTGTCAGAATGTTTACTTTCACCCAGAAAATAACGCGCTCTGTCATAAAAAATATCAAAGACCTGAAACTGTTTTCAAACAGTCTAAACTGGTATCAGTATGATAACTTTATACAAACTAACATAACCCCAAACAGAACACTTACAACACTACGGCGAAGAAGAATTCGCTAAACCGCATACGAAAATCGAACTACGCAGATCCGACAACAAGCGGTCTCTTATAACTTTTCCCTTTTAACCTTTCGTCCCCCCCGTGGCCCCGCGGCCCGTCGCCAGCTCTCTCGGGAGGCGGTCCCCTGGGCAGGCATCGACTCCCCTGGTGCGCCCCTCCCCTGCCACCACTCAATACCGACACGCCAAGCGGACGCCAAAGATTAAGCAGGTGGAAGCGCCGCTAACGGTGTAGTGTCAAATGAGACGTGTGTG
The DNA here is from genome assembly GCA_905163465.1 of Craniophora ligustri. NCBI lineage: Eukaryota > Metazoa > Arthropoda > Insecta > Lepidoptera > Noctuidae > Craniophora > Craniophora ligustri. Next base: position 5,523,718 of record LR990963.1, read on the forward strand.
ACTAATATTTTGTAGGCAGTCTTTTTTGTTAGTTTTTGTTATATTTGTTGGTATTAAGAATATCTGGTATCGAGGCCGTTTAATTTTTCCTGGGCACCTTGAAATCATTGAATCATAAATCGAGAAAAGGATGATAATAAGCCCGTATGTATAGCTATCCCTTCCGTGGTACTTATTTAGTTTAGTACCGATTGATATAATTATATATCTTATAATATACTCTTGGTGTAAATTAGAATATCATACTGAAACATTAAATATTGAATATATTGAAAAAAATACCTTCCCTTATAATTACTAACTTTTTTGCAAGTTCGATAGTAATAAATAAATTGCTTAAAATGAAATCTGTTTATTTGAACGCGCTAATATCAGGAACTACTCGAGTACTCGTAGAACTCGAGTCCATTTAACGAGGAAGGTTATAGATTATGTAACATCACGCTACGACCATTAGGATCAGTGCACCAATGAAAAATATTGCAGAAACGGGAAAAATATTAAAATATACGCAGACGAAATTGCGCGGGTCAGCTAGTTCGTTATAACGGGGTTCACCTGTCTAGCTAAAATTGAATAGCAGTTATCTAGGAGACCGTTTTGAAATTTTTGACTTACGATGAAGAACAGTGTCGTATCTGCGCCCACTAAATAACATCAACGGGTTGATCTTTGTGTAACATGCGACGGGCCCATAACGGGCCCAGTTTTCGACTTGTTTTTCCGCGTGCTTCCATAGCAGGCGTTAATATTTCAGTGTGTACCAAATTCAAGGGTTAACTGTTCCCCGCCTACGTTGATGGTGTAAATAGACGGAACAATTGAACGATTCCTATTGTAATTAAATAGCGATGGAACTAAGGATATGATTTATGTTGCAATGTTTTGTTTATTGACTCGTGTTGTTTTTGTACCTATATTGCATTAAAACAATGCTCACATTCGTAAAGGCTACCATACTTCTTAATATATTTGCCGTTTTATACAATGGCACTATATTTTAAAGCAATACATAGGTACGTAAGTTAAGCATACATTTGACATTGACACTTCATTCAACAACGCGATCGAATAGTGATATAGATACATTTATTTTTTTAAGTATGCAACTGCTCAACTGATATTTTAAAAGTAATACTCTATTTTTGTCGTCTGTATTTTTGAAAACCTATAGCACAAATTCCTATACAAAATTATTATTACATACTAGTGAAATTATTCTTGACAAATCTTCAACTTTATTCTAAATCTGATATTATAACACAAAGTATAGCTGCAGTCATCGATTTCGATCTATGGTTGGGGACTTTCACTTCCTACAATATATATCGGAGGCTGTAAATATAAAGCACTGTAGTAGTTTTTTCCAATGTGTCGAGTGAGGAGGGTATCGCGGGCGACGCAGCATCCCGCCGTCGTCATGGCAACGCGATAAAACCTCGCCTTTTCATAGCCCTCCGAAACAGTAAACGTTAGTTTAACAGAACCTTTTTCGATAGAAATTGTTTGGGTGTATATCGGATGCATATTGAGGATAGAACTATAAATAAAATATCTTTATAGAACTAAACATTAATCATTTTATTTAAAGGCATGACCCACAATTTTTAAACGAAGAACTTAATTAAGATTTTTTAACAGATACTCTTTATTTCTTGAGAGTAGATACAACTCATCCAAGTACATTGTAATATTTTATTACGCGCAGGAGATTATTATTAATTAGGTTTATTGTTGGCTACATTGTGCAATAAACAATTACACCTGAAGAAAAGACCAACTGAATTAAAAGTATGATAACTGAATTCGATTTACATACAACAGTATTCAATGTTTTTTATCCACAGTTCCTGCGTATACTGTAGTAGGTACTCTTTCAAATCTAAAAGCGCTTGCTCTCGGAGTCGAGTAGTTTCCAATTGACAATGTACCTACTAGTAGACGGGGCAATCGCTCGCGGCTTGTAAGCGCCTTTGCCCCTCTCGTCTGCCAGAATTTAGCTAAAATTCTTGCAGTTGAGCCGCTGTGTGCCTTGTTAGCTTTGGTTATAATATGATTTATTTATGAAAGTATTATATGACTTGGTACTACGTCTAAAGACATACGGTATGGTTTAGTTTAAACACGTCTAACTATAAAAATTGGTCAAGTGTGAGTCGGATTTGTCAATCGAGGGTTACTTCCCTCTTCTCAAGCAATAAACCTACTATATAAAACCAATATTCTAAGCAAGATATACATCTTTAAAAAAGACACGTGCACGACACCTTCTCTACAATTGTATTTTTCATCGAAGAACCTACCCAATAGATTTTAATCAACACGCGAGTTTTAAATTAAACTTTAAATAGTTTATATAAATTACACAGTCCATCTCAAATTAGTAACAACACATTTAGACCAATTAATTTGCGTGTTCTGTCTACACGTTTGTCTGCGTCTACATCTTAACAAGCGTCATAACCGACCGTTTAATATTCATAAGATCTAACTGGCCCGAAATTAAGGCTCACGTACATTTGAAACATATACGTACATTGCTCTTTCGTGCACAATCAACATACAAAGACAAGGGGCAACATTACGCGGCATCACTTCATTGTGGGCACCGCTCTAATTGTAACTACACTCTTGGGCACTATCAGCCGCTCAGCGCTCCGCCGAGTAGGCGTGAGCCACTAATCTTCGACCCCTACATACCAATACGCTTCACCAATCCCTTAAAAGAATATAGAACTTATCGCGAACAACTAGAGTCCAAATTCGATTGTACGAAAAAGGTCGTATCTGCAAACGTAGCGAGGGTTAACGCACACTATCAACTCATTAAATTGCATCGCCTTTTTAATGAGTCTGAAAGTGAACAAAGGATATTGAGCGCGATTACATTAAGTACCTAGTTGTAGTGTTAGAAAGGTAAGATAGTGTTTTGTGGACTATTTTCACGGCGTTCCCGCGTTACTGTTCGTTGTTAAATGAAAAACTTTGAGCATATTGCGGCGGTTAGTGTGATTATAAATTGTTGTTAGAGTGTAGAGTTGCTTTTTGATACCGCTGTTAATACGTGTTCGGTTTTCTATGTAATCCAGACGGTTTAAATCACTCTACTCCCACTTGAAACACTTCTTGGAGTTATAAAAGATGTATAGGGAACAAGACTAAATCACCACGTTTACGATAAATAATATTAGTACATAGCCAAAAAAGAACATGAATCATTTACTTACTAAATTATGAAGTAATACAGAAGTACCTAGTTATATTTTAAGCGAAGAAAAATGTAAAGAAGCAGTTACCTTCTAAAAATCAATAAATCTTGTCAAGTTTATCTTATACACTTATGAACTTAATTATCTCAAGTTCTTAGGAGTCACTAATCAACTGAAGTACCTATATATTGTAAAATCTTTTCATGTTCGGTACTAAATATTGATTGACTTGAGCTATCAATCATCTCTGGCCAATAATTTAACCCTCGCCAACCCGTCAAACCCACAGAATTACAACCTCGTCACAGTTAGTTTGTAGCATATAGTTTTATGTAAATACATGAAACATTATTACATGGCTGCCTCATATTTACCGCGTGAATATGCTATAAAGTGATATCACGTGATCGTTTTCGGCCGGGTAATAGTTATAAATTACCCGGGTAGTTTATAAAAGCCGGTTAACCCGAGGTAAGCGGACAAGGAGTATAATTTATTATTGGGAAATTCGCGGGCGCGTATTTTCATACGCTATGCGGATCATGCTGTACGTAATTGAAGCCGCAATATTAAGTGGCATTATTAACGGCATTAAAGTTTTATACGTTCACCTACATATATTTATTTGGATAAGACTTCAAAAATTAAACGATTTTTCTTCAATATGAGCACATCCGTAATTTTTTGTTTAGATATGAAGAAACGGCATACGACGTCTCGTTTTTATATATGCAAGTAAACATCATTTTACAGATTTACATAATATACCATCATGCCTATTGTCCCCGACAAGTTAGGCAGAGGTGAACTAATATACACCCACATTTCGCCGGTATATTTTAAGTCCCATGTAATAGTCGGCGAGCCTATTGCCATCATGCGGGCACGAATCCGAACTCTACTTCTAACTCCATTTTTCTCGACCTGGGAATCGAACCCAGGACCTCTTGCCCAGCAGTCGCATTCTATGACCACTAGACCAACGAGGCAGTTTACAGATATAATCGCAGAATATTAATATTATTTAAATCCCGATTTTTCGATTTACATGATACCATAAAAGCATCTATGATCACGGCCAGGCATACCAATATACTGTGACACAATAAAAAAATGGTTTAAGTTATATTTCAAAGTCCAATATTGGTGTAAGTGTAAGAAATCGTTTGAATTAATTCATGCTTAATGCATTTACTGTACGTTGGGCACTAGTGTCCCTTTAGATTGATTAGAGCTAGGTCTACCACGCAAACTTAATGTGGGTTGACAGACTTCACACGCCCGCACCGTCGAGAAAATGTTTTTAGCTTTTATCTTTTTTCTTTACAAAATTTTCTTTAAATATTTAAGTGAGTGAGAAATTTGTTCATTTAAGTACATTAGTGCTATTTATTATTAGATCATAATATTACTTACAAATTTAAGAAATATAGGTATTACTATACTTACGTCACAACTAGTAATAGTTACAAAAACTAGTCTATAATATTGAAATATGGATAGATTTTTGGCAGTCGGACCGCCGAATGAAAAATATACGTAACTGCAGTGCGCACTGTATCATATCCGCAAGAGGGAGCCGCTGAGTTATTGTGCCGGCCGTACACTCGCGAAGGAAACGGTTAGCTACTTACTGTGATTTTCATGTAGCAAGTAATCTTAGCACTTATGCGAGTATGTTACAATTTAATAAACTATTTGTGTATTTTTTTATTAAAAAAAATAATTTAATTGCAATTATTCTACTTTATACGAATATAAATTAGAATAATCGTATTTTTTTCTATAAATCACATCCAAACTGGGCATCTGTATTACGAGTGCTTACCATTATTAAATATAGCGAACTGCATCAAATATGAATATATTTTTTGAGGAAATTTGCTGTTGTATACTTAAAAAGACACGGAATTACTAAAGTAGTCCCGTAATTCTACACGGAATTCTAGAAATAACTGTCATCAATCAAAGCACTACACTATACACAATCATTACACTATAACGTAGTGTAATGTGTGCGAGTGTACCAGACGCTTTACATTCACGGGCCCTACAGGTTATTTATCACTGGAAACTTTTAAGGTAAAAAAATATATACGTCCCATTAGTTGGTATTCGATAAAATGTGATTTCCACAATGACATAAAGGAAATTTTATTTTGAAATAGATATGATTATTAATATTCTGTTACCATACCTATATAAACAATAATTTATGTAAAATACGTGAATTAATGTATACGCAAGAAACAGATAAAAGTCCTTTCCTCCGTAGTCTAAGGTCCTCTGCACACGAGGAACTGCATATTATTTATGTCTGCGAGAGCAATACGCCAGACAAACAAATATACACATTCGTGTGTATAAAAATGTTTCATAAAACCTACTATAGTTTCATTTCCCCTTTACTAAAATATACATTCGGTACATTGGTGATGCTAGTAACTAATTAATCAGTATTGCGAGAGCCCAGAAAATAAAAAAATCAAATGTATTTCGCTTTCTTTCGCGAACTGGTTCTCGGTTTGATAACCAGAGATAAAAAGGTACTTCTATTATTAATATTATTAATACTTCTATTATTATTAACTATCTTGACATATTTACGTTTAGTTAAAGAATTTGGAAAAAAAACTCAAGTAAAGCCTTTCTACAATAACCTTTCATCTACGTTGAGCTTAACTTTCAAATACTTTTTAGATGTTGAAATAGGTATTCAATTTACCTACAAAACGTGATAGCTACTATCTAAACAATAAACAGGAACAAAATGTAACAACACAACGCGGAAAGGTAGGTATATCTACCGAAAACCAAAACATAAACGTTATATCGCCGATCCTACTAAACTGCTCTATCAAAATATAACGACCACGATAAAAACGATGGAAAAGAAACCAAACGTTACCGTCGAATTTCCAAAGATCGTACAATAACGGTGTTCACATCTCTTTCTTACATAAGTGCAAAGTATATATCTATCTTTTTTTAGCGGGACTTTTCTGTTTTATAGGCAAGTCGATAATATTTGGACCGCTCCGCGAGATATGAGTGTTAAATATTTTATGATGTCCAGTGTAGACTTCAGAGTTTCAAGTCGAGGGAACAGCCTTGTAAAGCGTTGTATGCTGTACGGCGATACGCTGTCTGCAAATTCACTATGCCGCTTATCTTATTGAAAACATCTATCAAGTTTAACCTCAAATTTCGTTGAACGAATCGTATTTTATTCGCAATAAGTAAATAAATGTTGACTATGTTTCATACTACAGGAAAACATAAATAAATGAGGATAAGAGAGCAGCAGAATTATATTGACGATGATAAGTCAATATCATATTATTATGACGTTTGCATTTATCCCGTATTTTTGATAGATACATTCATAAATACGTATATAATCTCATTTCCAGACTCAAACTACGGAGGAATCGTATTTTTTTTGCTCCAAATTTGATTGGTAACCTCTTATGTTGCCGAATTGTGACAAGTTTTAAAATCACATTAAAATCTTAACAGTAACCTTGAAAAAAAAACACCCGTCGGTATCAGGCATTAAATCTATTCAATCGATCTACTTAATTACAACTCAGTTTTTTGTCACGTTTGTCTCTTACAAACTGTCTTGGCGTAATGTCATTAATCTTAGAAGGCTGGCAGCGCAGCAAACGACCTCCCGTTAAGACCCTCCATAGGCTTGGTGCCCCGTAATATGCTTATACAACCAGAACACGGAATAACTAAACACCAAAACCGTACACGCCAAACACAACCTTCCACTAATTGCTATTAGTATCATTAACGCTTGTACAATCTACCGCCCCTTCTAACCTTTAGCCGCGATGCCAAATAGAAAATAAGAAAATAAAGGAATCCAAGCGCGAGAAAAAAGGTAGTACGTAAGATGTATTTTTTCGCAGAGAAGCGTGTCGGTAGCATTGTTAAATATATTGTCCAATCAGTATCTCGGAACGAGGAGGAATTAGCGTTCCGAAGTGAACGACGGAGCGACGAATGCTGGTCTACCCTTTTATGCGGCGTGCCATAATAAAAAAAAAGAAATCTTATTTGAATTTGGAAGAAGAATTAAAAAAGAAAATGAATTCTGCACTAATTTAAACAGAGAGAGTTCCGAGACGATTTTCGGGGATCGGTCCAGCTTAATTAATGCATTAGAGTTGAAAGTCCCGACGTCTCTTCATTTATGCCGGCGGACCATCCATTTTACTTTGTGTTTAACGTTTCATATCCTTAATAAGATTGAATTATAGAACTTTGGATAAACGTACCTTAAGTACGATAAAAAATATTGAGAGGATAAAACTGTAGTTGTTAGTACTAACAGCATTTTATATGTCCCGAAAAAACTAATCACAGATAAGAGGACCCTCTCCCACATTGATCCTTAGCCATCAGAAAGGTTACGAAGGCACTTCATCTTCATTCGGGAATCCCTTTAAGGAATCGTATCAGTTGTAATGAAAGCTAATTCTTTCATTAACTCTCCGTGACAACGGGAAAAAATGTAACACAAACGAAAACAAATGTAGTGGAAATTTAGATCTATGTTACGAGTACTAGAGAGTAGTTTTAAATAATTTACACTATAACGACGGCATAATGAATATTATATTTGCACAAAGAAATGAAAGTGTATTTAGTTCTTTTTGCGTAACTTTAAGAATCTATAAATGGACTTATTCAATACTTATATAACAGTTTTTTTAAAGGTAAGATGCCTGATCCTGACCACAGAATCTTCAGGACCTTTTGCAGTATTGTGGCTGGTTTTCGAAAAGTACAAAGAATTATTGTTATAACATGAATTTCTTTTGAAGATTCGGATGAAAATGAAGTCTACAATTCGGGAGAAATCCTTAAAACAATATCATTAAGTTCAACAACTTCAATATTAAAATCTGTCCCTTTTCTTTTGTTTACTCTTTCAATCCATTTCATGATTTTTGCACGCGTTCGTTCTCGACTGCAATATATCCGATTTATCAAATATATAAATCGTAACCCGATCTGACAAGGCGTTAATGGGTAGCTCAATGCAATTTAATCTACCCCAGTTGGCGTATAACCGAATTTCTTCCTGATACGTACATTTAAGCTGAGAATTTTTTAGGGTTCTCTATACGAGAAACTTAGTATTTTATTTATATGTAGATACGTACTGTACCAATATCTGCATAGCAGACGTATAATTATTATTCATATAATTAGTTTCATAACGTTCATTCTATTCTACCCATATTTAAAATTATTAAGTCTCTTTTATAAATGCAGTAATGACTCCAAAATCAAAATCGTTTTTATTTCATATGAACTTTTTCAAGCATTTATAAAACGTTATGACTCTAGTTGCACTCCACCAGTTCATATATCATAACGCATATCAAGTGTGCAAAAGATGTGTATCTTATATCAACATGCACCCTCCGATATGTGAAACTACCAATATAAATTGAAAATTGAATTTACAACTGACAATTGGAGAAGGCGCTTCCATCAAAGGCGACCCCTGCGATATGTTTGCCGAAATACATTTTAAAAGTGCTTTCTATCCTTACAAAGAATTATTGCGTTATATCGAGAGTGTACGTAAGTGTACTCTTGCGTCAAAATATGAAGCAAATGACATTGATGTGAGTAGTCGACTATGGTAAGTCTTCTCTCTAAAAGCTTGAATTTTTTTATAAACATAATGTGCAATTGCTGGGTATAACTCAAAGGAATTGCCCATATATAAGTAAAAATAAAGATTAGGACTATAAATAATTGCACAAGTTAGGTTTTTTCTACAAGTAATCATACATTTATTATAATAAGTCTATGTTAAATTCTCTCAATAAATGCTCGTTATATCATTACGATACACATTAAGTAAACGAACGCACAAACAAACCACGCTAATGCAATTTACAAAGCAGCCAATCACGAGAGTCAGCCACATTGTTGTACAGTCGCCGTCAAAGAGCCAAAGGAAGCTCAGTGTTCCTTAATAATTAATTGGCGCTTAAACGCGCTGACGTCTTGGAGCCCCTAAGGGGGGCACTAACTGCTCCTATGCATATGCTTGCTATCCGTAAGTGGAGATGGGTTTACTCATGTTTTGAATTTGTAAATTGTTATACAGAATGAGATTTCTGTTAGGCGAGTTGCTTCTCGATTTTGTGTTTGATCGAGTTTATTCAAGATGAAAATGTTGTCTTCGTCAAATAAGAATATGAAAAATAAAGTCCAATCTGACTTAAACCGCAAAATTTTAAAACAGAGATAATAAACAATAAATAAAAGTCTGTTGATCGTAGTTATAAAATAATTTTAACCCCAAAATCTGTTAAATCCTAATGACTAACAATCACTATCATCAAGCTAATGGACACAAAACAGTGGTTACGTTGTATCAGGGTCGACTCGTAAGCTGCAATTAGTTAAACGTAAAATTGAACAAGATTGAACATACTATCAATCAAGTAAAAGGTCATGATTACTTACAAATCTAGATAAACGAATTAATGACCCACTCGAATAAATTGAATTTAAGTGATGTTTTGCTTTATGTGGTTATGTGACGATGTGAAAGTATTTAAACCAACATAGATAAGAAAATAATTAATGCTACCCTAGTAGATACTACAAAACTATTTTTGTAATAATAAATAAAAAAACATATAAGATAAAATATTAGAGCTACGGCAAATAAAAGTCATAGAAAGTACCAGTTTGTTTATATTGAAATAAAAAAACCCAAGATCGTGATCCATGTCATTATCCTATTTAAATAAAAAGTAATTTTCGATGACTTCAGAGAAGTAGCTAGTGCTAATTTTGTGTAAAGAATATAAAAATATAATTTAACACAATACCACATCCAAACAGTTAGGTTTTTACTACTCTAGCGACGGAATAAAAGTAACAATTTGTTTGCTATCTGACCCCAACTCACGCGATGTCATCATAAAAGCAACAATTAACTTTAGTTTGTTTTACTACCAAGTACTGGGTGTGTTTGTCTTCAAAGGAGATGTCACGCGTGAATTTGTATTTAAATTTAATGACGCTTTTACATTACCGCTTTTATAGCCACCTTTAATGAAGCAATGGAAATAAAACCAGATATCTGGCGTAAACATCGACAAAATATATACTCGGCGGAAAATATAAATTACAAAAGAAGGTCTATTATTAGGTACGCCCAATATTATTTAAGCCTCGCCAATATGGCAGTATTACAGTTGAAATTCTCAACGAGTGGTAAGAAAGAGGGCGAATGATAAACCCCGTCACTAATTAAATGGGCTCGAGACGTTCTATTCTTAATAGATTTGTCACTAATTTGAAGTAATTTTGTCGAGCTCCACGTAATATAAACCGGCTAATAAAATTTAATTATGAATCATATTTAGGTAAATTAAATATTGTTCCTTAGAAAATAAAAGTAGAGGTATTTGGAAATATAATGGTTGGGTTTATAAAACTATACTTATATTCTGCTTGTATGTGTCTAGTTGTAAAATAGCTCCATAGATTAGATCATACATTGGGATCGGACTAGTTGCAATTCATCATTATTATTCCAGACAATTTATCAAGCGGTTGGCTCGCCGCGCCCGACCGGATCGCACATTCTAACGAGATGGTGAATTTTCACCGAATAATTTGCGAACCGACGAATCACGTATTGGAATCGGGAATGAGGTCGGAATTGAGATAGAAGACCAGAACATTGTGGAATAAAAGGAGTTTCCAGAATAAGATTGGCGTTGAAAAATTATAGGAACGATAAAAATTAATGAGCAATGGAGAAAAAAAATATTTGATAAGAATTTATAAAATATAAACGACTGCCAAATTAGGTTCGCATGGCGTTTCCAACCGTCACTCGATCGCCTACAGTGAGAGGGTCGATGCGATTACCGGAGCTTATTACTGCGACTTTATCATATTTCAATTTACGATCACCACCCGGACTTATCGAGTAGAAAAATCGTGGGGGCAACCAGTACGCAGATATAAATCAGAAATGAGACGTCTCATTACCGAAATAATATGGTTTATTGATTTCAGAATTTATTTCACCAACACCGATTTTTCGATATCGTCGTGTCCCTTATCTATAAGAAAAGAAAACTGCTATGTTAATTATTTCAAATAAAAATGCATGATAAAATTCATAAGCTCCAAAAGTTAGCCGCTAATATTACATAGGAATTTTAAGCTGAAGAGTAGCGTTAGATAAGTCGACGGGCAAGAAAATGCTTGGTCGGAGGGAATAAGAAAATGGTCCTAGTTGTTAAGTCTTGCACAGTTTCTGTCGCTATCTCGTGGATAAGAAGCCTAATCACCAGTCGTCGTGTCTGTATCGGGCCGGGCGAAGCGCGCGAGTATTCCCCAGGGTATACTTTTGGGACCAGTTTTCTTTTTTGGTTTACATTACACTGTAAGTGTGCCGAATTCTTTTGTTGCCGCCTCCGCTTTTTGTACAGATTTGTGTGATTTGTATTGTGTTTACTTGTGTTAGTGCCATTTTAACGGGGAAAAGTAGCATAATTTGACGTAAAATGTATAAAAATATAATAATAGAGACTTATAAAATTATTAATCAATCATTTTGAACGGAATGGAAAAGCATAACAACACCATTCAAAATATTTTCTTGTTAAGTAGCTTTTAGCTACCGTCTGCCGTTAGCGCGGATTAGCAAAAATCACATATCATCCAGGAAATCTTTCAGGCATGCAATAAGGGGTTTAATGAGTGTGATAAATTTGTATCTTGCTATAATATTATAACCAAATTCCCGGGACTAAAAATGACTTAGCGACTTTAATTAAAAATGCTAAAGTAACAAACAAACTACATCTAATATAAATCCAGCCGCACCTAATAAAAAGTACAGTTAAATAAATTCTCCTTTCTCCGCGAACAGAAGAAAGTGCAAAGCTATTAATAAAGGGACTTATGAAGTTATGGAAACTTTCTCAGTGTAACTGCAAACTGAGCCGTTCCAAAGTCGTGCACCAATAAACTTGTAGTTGGAAACTATTTGTAATATAAATTTAGATTCCGGTTACTGCTGGTTCTCTGTGCCTAATAAGTACAAGATCGTTTTCAACTAAAACTAATAATTGTCTGGTAATCAAAATAAAAAAGATGAAATAAATGACTAGAAAAATTTCTAAAAAAATATCAAAACAAAAAGGTAATAGAGATATTATCCGACGTTAAAGGGATTTATTTGGCAAGAAGAAAAGAGGCGGAAGCGCGGCGGTACTGCGTGTCTAATGAGATAATATAATAGCGGTGATTCCCTCACACCGGCGTTCACAAGACCGAAAATCACCGGAGAACTGCAACCGATAGAAACCTTTTTGGTAACGTTATTTTAATTTAAAATTGGATTTTGCGGTGTTCGGAACGACGGTTGAAGAAGATTGAGAATAGTAAATATATTTTGTTGTTCTGCTAAAAATCCAGTAGTTCCATAACTGTAATCTATAAGCATTCAAGTTTTTTTTATATTTTAAAATAGACTCAAACCTAAGACGTCAGTAAATATTTACACCTTTCCAAACTTTTTGTTCTCGAGCTTCCAAATTCTAGCTCGATTTAGTTACTTGTACGTGCTCATTTATACCCTAAATATGTCTCTATCAAACCGGCAGCACAAGAGGGTCATATCGAATTGGGAATCGATTTTTTCGCACCCGAAATAGGGTGTAAAGATCCCATTGTAATATAGATGTCGGCCATATGTCGAAAGAGACCGAACTCTTTGCCCCTTTACTAGATTTGTCATTTAAAAAAAAGAGCTGGTATTGATTTTTACTGAGGCCAAGAATTAATAGAATAATGAAGAGGAAATCATATTTAACATGGAATCATAATTGCTAATATTGATATTTATGGTATTTAGTTTAGGTTGAAAAATAATAAAGTTTAAATAAAGCTGTGTCAAGTTGTTCATGTGTGAACACATGAACAACTTCTAAAGATAGAATAAAATCACAAACTGATCTACAATTCAAAAGATAATGTTTACAAGTTTTTTTCAATGACATCGCTAATGTCATTTAAAAAAACTTGTTAAGGTAGGTTCCAGTCTAGTAAAAAGTAATGTTAATTCAGTTCTTACTTCTGTTTCATCATCAAATTTCTACGAGTTTTATAGCTTACTTTATCGACAGTCTCACGGTCCTATTCAATTAATTTACACCCCAAACTCAATAAATAAACAACTTTTAAAACGTCCGCTTAATCCTTTAATAGTTATTCCAGTCACAATATGTTTAACACAACAATCTAGTTTAGTGACTCAACCCCTCACACGAAGCTTTAAATTCAAGTACGACAAAACATCTTAATCATTACGGTTCATAAAATTCTTAAGTGATTGCGTAGGGGACGGTTAGTGATTGCGTGGGCATAAATTGATTTTGAAAGTCCATCTTCTAAAGTACCTGCCCGGTAAACGGTAGTACTTATGGAAACAATATTGACGAGCATCTACAACGATTTTAAGTATGGTTGATTGGATTTTAATTCGTGTGTTTTTTATTGGACGTGACTATTTCTGGTTGATTAAAAGTAATTCATTTTGTAGATAGGGTGGAGTTGGATGGATATTAGATTTTTTTTAAAACAGTAATCACACTTTAGTTAGTTACGAAACCATCGTTGTTTACTTGCAAAAACATTAAAAATATAATTACAGCTAAATATTACTTTATAGACACAATTTTATATGAGATTATCGCAATAAAAATACATTCACAAAAAAAGGCTTAATAAAAATTTAAAAAATATATTTGAAAAAATTACCATAGCTTACAACAGTATCGCATATAAGTTAATAGTAGAGTCGGGCGGGCAGGCGGGCAGAGATAATGAAATTGTGTACAGAAGCGCAACGAGCCGGGAGCGTGTCTCGGCCAAAAATCCACTTAACAAATTGCTGCTGATTCGTAGGGTTCTGGATTGTTGCCTGCTTTTACCGTTACGTCAATTATTCGCCGTGTTATCGATACACGAACGGTTTAGAATGTTGTTTCGACTTCTGTATTCGATGATTAGGTATCGAATAAAGGTGTTTTTTTATCATCGATGTATCATTTTATATGAAATCGTGTGAATTCATTGTAGTGATGTAATCAATGTAGGTACACATATTTCGATGACTTTTAAAGCGAATTAATCGTGTTCTGTTATGATGATTACAATCATCATCAGTTTGATTGCGATTGACCCTAATAATTTACTGCTAAGTTAATAAACTAATTCATTCTAATTTATAAGATATAATATAAAAAAATGCTTTTCTAAATACAAATTAATGTTTTTTATCTGGGTCAGGATCTAACAGGCTGGTATAGACCAAGCATAGTGATATTGATCTTTATTTAACATAACATCTTGTTTACAATAAGTAGCTGCATATTAAATAAAAAATAATGTACATCTATTAATACTACTCTAATAAAAACTACTAAGTGACTACAAAAATGATACTACTCATAAAATAACTTTTATGGTAAAACATCCATTTGCTAAATAAAAAGACTACGATGACGCATGCATAAAATAATTAAACCATCAGAGAACGTATCATTTCGCTGGTACTACCAGCGCAAAAAATTGAAACGAAAAAAAAAAAACAAATTGCAAAAAACACGACTGTAATGAATTCGGTGTTGGGCGTTTCGCACGCAATTGCACAATTTCAATTATCGCATTAGTTCGCGACTGAACCATGGGTGCGGCCCGCGTACATGAATGGCCTGATGAATATTGCTGCATATACTAGTCACTTGTGACAGTCACAGTACTTGATGCTTGATGTAAGCCAGCCATCTCAAAAATTACAAAAAAACTACTTACAACGATGAGTAATACTGAGCTGCTGTTTAAACCCTGATTCATTACTTATTAAAATCAACATTCCCCATTTTGCCAATCATCAATGACAATGAATATTCATTAAAAATCCTTTCATCAAAAATGGCGTCTAATGAACGCCACACATAAAAGAGTTTAATTTTGATACATCAAACGCTCAAAAAATCACAAGTTTTATTGGTGGTGTGGGTGAATTTCCACGATCAACTTCATGCGCCGAAAACCAAAGGAAAGTTGGCACAAAGGCAACCGTTTTTTTTTTTGTTTCCAAGGTAGAAAAAAATTTGAATCGAGCGAATTACAAAACCGACGCGCGACGTTTGGTATGTAGGGCTGGTAGACAGTTACATAAAATGCCGTAAATAATAGGTAGGTGAAAAATACATACGTCAATTTAGGTACCTATCATATTCTAATAAGCAAGCCAATACAAAATAAATACTTATATTCGGTTAAGGCTCAATTGTACCTTGTACTCATAAGTTTATGGTGGTTTGATTGTATCAAATTACATTAATATTTATACTACAGAACCAAGATTTTGGAACATTATTTCAATTTAATACGGTCCAGTCATGCTCAACCTCCTCTTTTCAAAGTGTGTATAAGTACCTAACACCATTTTAGAAGGAATATATTTATTAGGTTAATAAGTTTATGGTAATAAAAATAGAGTGAAACGCCATATGTAAATGAATCAGCAATTATTACAGTCGTTTGTCCAATGTTTGCGACAACGTACCAACATTTGCGCCAGTGTTCGTGGAAATGTAATTCATAGAATTGTCAAGTGCTTATCTAGTTCCAAAAAAGATTAAGTACCAACGTTCATTATTATACCTTTGCTGTAAAGTAGTGAAGTGTAATTTTATAATAATTTTTTTAAGTAGGTGGTATTAAAAAAATCTTTTATTTCCAATCCATATTTTAGTTGTGTATTTTTACTATCCTCCTAGTCTAAAAATATTTTTTTTATTATAATTGGACTTCATATGTTTGAGTGTTAAGGTTTAATAAACTATTGTTTTGTTATTATTAAATGCTTTCTACATTTCGTATTAAGAAATTAGATTAGTAAGAGTGTGCATACGTGACCACTCGAGTAGCATGTTTTTTGAAAGCATAAAGCCTCTATTTCATGATACTGGCCTCTGGCCTGCCATAAAACACAAGCGAGTTAAACCTTCTTTCAAAAACTTACACCATTATTGCCAACCCTAAATTTCAAATATCGAACGACGTACCGAACGAGAGACGCCTATCTCTATTGAATTCCCGAAAAAGGCCGAAAAAAATATAGAATACGCCCCGCGACCCCTCGTATCAATAGTGGTCGCAGCTCTATTGAAATTTTCGATATTTGTCAGCCTGATTAGCTGCCGCTCCTCCCGACACTGTTCTACATCAGAGAAGGCTGAATGGCTCAGCGTGAGACCGATGTGAGCGCAATTTTGTGCAGCTTTTGTTTTTATTTGGTTGTTTGATGGGGTCCCCGATTAATGACTGCCGAAATTATATTGATATATACTCGTACGCATTTATTTTTGAATAACACTAAGATGCGGTCCAGGTGACGTAATAAATTATTTTATTTTTCAGTTCTGTATAACTATAATACACGTATGTCTTGGGCTGAAGATAACATAGATGTAGTTTAAGTAATACTTAGCCTTTCTTATTGCAATAGTTTTATTATTATTATGATTATTATTATAATGGGTACAATATGGAGAGAAACCTCGGTTATTGACAACTGTAACCTGTAAAATTTTATATTGTGACCAGAATATCGTCTATGGCTGGTTTTTATAACAAAATTGTATTAGCATGGGGTGTGCATACATACAACCCAAACTAAAATATATATAACGAAACTTTCAAGAAAATTTTGAACTAGGTAGGTATTGATGCATTTGATTAAATAAAAAAATTGCATACGTATTAAAAACCAATAGCAATGAAATAATTTCGAAAAGAATACAAGTTTTGGAAAATAAATTGAATATTTGGTAATTTGGTACTACTCTCGTCAAACACTCTTCCATACAATATTTTTTTTTACTATAAGTACAACTTTCGTTATAGTTTGTTTTTCATTTTATTTACCTTTTTTTATACCTAAGCCCCGTTATTAATGTAAATAAAATATTACTTTTCATTTTAAAAACTCAATTGCTTGTAGGTGACACAATCGCGACTGTTCTCTTTTCTATACCGTGTTTTTTTTTATATAACGACCCGCAAAAATTGCGAAAACAACACAACACATCAACGGGACAGCTCACGGAGTGCTTTCAATAAAATTTCACGTACAAAAACACCGCAATAGATATCTGGCAGCAACGATCGCAATAAAAATACAATGCAAGCCGAGAGCCTCAAAAGTTTCTGTATCGTGAAAATGCATTTGCCTCGGCAAAGTTTCGAGATTGCCGTCATTGCAGCCTGATGAATCGCCGCGAATCGTGGAATACGAAATTTTAACAAACGCTACTACTCTATTGTTTTAGTGTTCAATGAACTTTGCGATTTGTTTTGTTTTTGTGTTCCGAGTTTTTGTTAACTGATTTATAGATGGAATAGAACATTTATATGTGCACAATAAAGTGTATCAGCGTTGACGAATATATACCTTATTTTTAGTAGGTACTTTAGAGATAGTTTTGCAGTAGTAATAGGGTAATTATTGACATAGATAAGAGATCTGCCTTTAGTAATAATTGTATGACATTTGTCTCAGTGTCTTTGTATTTTATTAAGTATCTAATTATCTCATCTCTCATCTCAGAATCTCATCCTGATTATTTACATACGTACATAATTATTATATTGGGAAGATTTTTACTCTAACAGTCATGAGTCTCCACACCCAGGCTTCACCTGGGTGTGGAGAAGAAATATACATATCTTCATCACTTAATCATCATTTAATGCTAGTTCGTTTTAATATATAAAATAATGTTAACTCACCGGTCGATGATAACTGGATCTGAAGGAGTTTCGTTTCTATTACCACAACTCTTCTTGTCACAACACCGGCTGCAAACAAAAAGTTTTTATTATAAAGTGTTTTTAACTCACTCAAAGTCAAAAAGTGAGGGAAAATGTTTGGCATTAATGTATTAACTACTTTGAATCATAAAATAATGTCATAGATTTACCCTTTACTGTAAAGTTATTGTGTATATGACAATGTCGATATAAAGAATTTAATTATTGTTTTTTTTTAAAGTAGACCATATACCTAAATAGAACTCAATAACAAGATACAAATAATGGCAAAAAAATTGATTTCCCTTCATAAATTCAGTACAAACCTTCAAAGTACAAATACGTAACAAAAAGGACTTATCAAACGGCGTATCCACACTAAACAAACAATACGCTGCACGCGCCCTACCGGGGCTCCTTGACGCAAAGGGCAAAGACATTGAAAGGACAGACTCCCTAGAGACTCCTCCCCTGAAGACGTGCGACAGGGACACACATATCCAGTAGAACGAGACACCAATATACAGTCTAAGGTGGAATAAAATTTTAATTGCTCACACTGACGCGGTGTAGTATCATCACACACCCATACATTGATAAAGTGGCGAGACGCGGTACATTTACGAGCGGAAAAACCACCCCAAACAAATGGTTAAATTAATAAGAAAGCTCACTTTGTTCGCTCGTAATTAGGAAGTTACAAGATGCGCTTCTTTGTAAGTGTTGTTTACATTTGTAATGTCTTTAGTTATTTTGCGTAGTTGTCTAGTTTGACTTTATTTACTGGACTCGCAAAACAGGCTCTGAGTTTGTATATCACCCACTATAAACACACACATATTTATTCTCCGAGAGGATAGGCAGAGATGTCCTTCTGCAATTCCCGGTATGTTTTTATTTCAGATGCTAACTCCAGATTGCTACCGCTAATAAACTTATAAGATAATTATTAACAATTAATCATCAAATCATGATAAACTTACTTTTAATTTGGTAACTATATTGCTAAGTATATTCTGTGTAACGTTGCTGTGGCGATGTCCTCGATACTAATATTTAGTGTCTAATGGACAATTTGTTAAAAACAGTAATATCAATTATTATTTTTCATTTCGATCATTAAACGTAAAAATAAAACTACTTTTACGAATGTTATCGGTTTATTGTTATGATTTTAATCCGGTTGGTTTCGTCTGCCCGTGATTATAAAAATCCGTAAAGGATTATAATTTCGATAGTATATTATTTACTGCAAAAAGTAAATAACATAAATGTACTTCTAAAACCGTACTGCACTTAAAGAGAAATGACCCGCCTTTTTAAGGGACGTTACCCTTACATTATGACGAATATGAAAAGTATTGACACGACTCGCATTATGTACGGTCACAAAAGATATCCATTTGGAGAAACATGACCGTGCAGTATATTTTGGAAGTCAATATTTATGACAAATGACTGTCGTGCCATTTCTAGGAACAAGACGTGTGTGTTTTTTTTCTTCTTTTTGACAATTAAATTTATATTTCTGCTATAGCGATAGCGATTGGACTTGTCAGTTATCTGTCATTGTAAAAAGTTTTTATGCAGCTACTAAATACAAATACCTGTTTAATCTAGGGCAGTTGGTAAACTAACATAAAACTCGGTAGGTAAATAAACTTTAAAGAACTTTGGATAAAATCACTGAAATAGAATTTCAACAAAAATGTCATATAATATGACTGATTATATAAATTGATTAATTCCACTTTTTTCTGTCATATGCATTACTGTAGATATTTTAATGAAGTAAATTTACCTGCACATAACTTCATGAGTTAACAAAACTCGGCACATTTCTGGATTCTTGTCTTGACCTTCATAAATGATTGGCTGAAACAAAAGAACGATATAAATATTTGTAGGTATTTACGAAAATAATAAAATAATAACTACAATTTACTGAACAGTTAGTGAGTCAGAGCATTAATTATAAATTAAAGGACACAAGATACGATATTTAATTAAAATTGTGTAAAAGATAAGATAAAATGGGCCGTCTTCATCATGTTATTACTTTTTCGCTTAATTCATGCACCCTTGCATGCATAATTATTGCATTTCATTATCTAAACCAAAAAATTATTTGCATAATTCCCGCATTGAATTCACGAATCACAATTCTTAATAATAAAAGCCGATAAAATAGCCTGTTGATTCATATTTTGTTATAAAAACGAACTAAAATTCTTTATAAAAAAAATCTTCTAAAGGAAATTTACTGAACTAACGAGAAAAATGACTGGTTTGGATTATTTTCATCTGGTAATATTCCACCCCAACACGTGTGTGCTGTGTTTATCTATTAATTTGTAATTACCAGTAACCCCAAAAAAGAGAGGGTACAAAATGGGTATTGTTTTCATGGGAAGTGCATTTGCAACTATCGATATCGCTATGTAAAGCACTTTATTATTGATGAAAATAAATAGCTAAACATATTATAAATTGAAAAATAAAAATATTTGTTCACAAATTACCATTGCAAAAAAATCACGTAAATGCTACTTTTTGTTGTGATTAGTATATATTTTTTTATCCTTTATAGGTCAGCGTTTGACCACTATCTCACCTGATGGTAAGAAATATAATAGTAATAATTATAATTATAATTATTATTATTCTTTTGTGAAATTATAGATAGATAAAAATATTATACGCTTGGTATAGTCAGCACTTCACAGAAGATTATAAGCAAAATGGACCCTAATAACCTGATACATATAGTTCATTACAGATAAAGTCATAAAAACCAGAAACTCCCCAGAAAAAGAATATGTGTAACTATTACTTACACATCCACCATCACACTGATCCCCTAAATCCTAAATAGATTTTTCATCCCTGACAAAATATTTAATTGAATATGAAACAGGGTATTATCGTCTTTTGTGCCATGGATTTATAAGGACTTTGTATGCTGTAATAGGTATTCAAGGGTCATACAAAAGTATTTAGGAACACCAAAATAGCTTTGGGGTTGTGTTTTCTGTATTTTGGGCTTAAATAAGGGGATGGGATCAGGTGCGGTTGTAAATCTGATTTCGAATAACTTTGGAATGCAGTCTTTTGTAATCAATATTCATAATGACTACACACCACACAGAGAAAAGACAACAAGTGGCGGCGCGTGTCAATATGAACTTTATTTTTACTTAATTAATTATTATAAGTCAGGTAACAGTAGGTAGTGGGTATTAATATAAATCAGGTATAGTAAGATCAACTCAATATATTTATAAATTATTGAACAGAGTATAATATTAAGAGTTAGATGCATCAGTGGTATAATGTTTGGTCGAATGCTGAGTGTGTGGCCCTGGGTTTAATTACAATGGTGTCTTGAATGTTTGTCCCGTTGCCGTTGTGCCGATAATGGCATCAATGACGCCTCCATTATATGCGACTTCAAATATAGGTACTTAGCAAACTGTTTGAATATATCAGTATTCTAACTCAATAATAGCTATTATAATAGCTTGTACATTGAGTATCAACGGTGTATTCAAAAATACTTAGTATTAAAAAGCTAAGCAAAAGCAAAAGTACAAACACTTTAACTAGCAACATGGTATAGAACATAAACACTAGAACTAGTGTGGTAATAGTGGAAGCCAACATTTTTCAAGTTCTCTACTTGAATTGAGACAATCCCTCAGGATGTCTGGGGTCGACGCCGCGCTGGGCATTCTCCGTCGCATGGGATTCAATCTCTGGGGAATTAGTGGAAACATAAAAAAAATCACACCTATCTTTGCTAATTAGTGTTCAGTTTAAAAATATCACTTTTCATCTGTATCAGGAGTTACAATGATTGTGTTTAATTTTATGTTTTAAATACAATTGTGCGGAAATTGTTTGAGTAATGATAAAATAATCTAATTAGCTAATCAAAAAATGGGTACAATAATTGACGTGTATTTTTTAAATAACGTAAATTATTAAATTAGTGTCACTGCATTTATAACTACAAAATGTCTGTTATTTATAATGTTATTTTCTTCCATTCAAAAATTCCTTTGAATTTCAATATGGAAGGTCTTGCCTCGTAGCTTGCCAATAGTTTCTGCTTATTATAAGTACTATAATTATCTTTAGGTACTTCCTAATCAAAAGTTGATTGAATAAAACAGATTGAAACAAAGGACGTAATCGTCCAAAATGTCACGTAACATTATCTTAATAAGTCCGTACAAATTGAGTGACACGCAAAAGAGTCATTCACAAAAATGGCGATGAAAAGATGCTCGGATAATAGTGACTTGCGGTCGATTTAATTGTATTAAAACGTTAGGCTGTGGGCACACGGGCAATCAGCTAATGTTGTACGGTGCATGCGAACGGGACACGCAACTCTTGTTTTGGTAAGACAAAATATTGAACGAGATTTCCGTGTGCAAATTATGTCAAAGTACTCGCACAGATATGACGCACGGAATATTTGAAATGATACGGGGATTTCCATGAATATGAAAACATATGATTAATTTTACTTTTTTATGCATAACAATACGCCTGTCCCCAAAGAGTTAGGCAGAAGTGTATTTGTGTAATAGTAAGCGAGCTTTATTAGCATTAACTAGGTTGAAATTCAAACTCTAAACTTCTACTGAGATTTTTTTTGTCAACTGTAAATAGAAATATGAAAATAAATTAAAAGAAAATTAACTCATAGGTCCAAGATACATCCTTAGCCTATTTTGAACCCACTATACTTACAATAGTTTAAAGTTAATTTGAATATACAAAAAAAAATGCGCTATTTTGCATCCAACAACAATACAAGTTACAACAAGCGGATTATTTGTGTTCCCATACTAAATCACTATCATATCAATATCTAAAACATCAATCTGCCCACCCTCTGTTTGAATATAGTCTTAAGATACTGACTCATAGTCCGCCAAATGAGATTCGGCCAAATCGCATAGAATGGTCCACAGTTTGAATGGAGAGGCGTGCGCAACGCACGTGGCGCCATGATTATGTTTATTTAACGATGTTCAAACAACATATTAATTTGGTTGCCTTTTGTTGGGAAAATTACTTTCGGAAGCCGGTTTACGTATCAGTTGAAGCTAGTACTATTTAAATTTGTTATTTTAAAAAATTATTATATTTATTAAGTTTGAATTCCCAAAAAACACACTGCTTATGGTTACTAGTGTAATATTATCATTAACAAACCAAAAATGTGCTACCAAAAAAAAACTACTCAGTGCTTATTACCACAAGTCTATTGCTGTAACAACATAAGATGAATCGGACAACGAAATTAATTATGATATAATATGTACTAAATTTTCGGGGATTCTAAGTCATAGTAGTAGTTTTTTCTAGTACAATATTATCATACATATTTTAGAATTTTATTTATTTGTTGCAATAAAAATAAGAAAGTGTAAGTTTGCTTTAATAAATTTCACAGAAGTGCAACTGCAGTTATAATAACATCTACAGTTATGTAACTGGTCTGGCAAAGCTGCCAAGCGTCTTTGCTTTGTACGTAAATCATCGCGAGTGTTGTCTTTTATTGTTTTTAACATTTAAAGTAAACTGCGCCACTTTTAACAATCCTTATAATTTTAACTAGTTCTGCTGTCTTTCTGTCTCTGACTCTTAGTACTAGAAACATGTTATTTGCTTTTATCAAGGATTTATATGTATATACATAATCAGGCGGAAAAATAGGTAAACCCAAATCTTGATCATATTTATTTATTTCGTCAGTCCCTTGTAAAATATCTTTGGATAGGTCGCCCAATATTGTGAGCGTATGATGACCATTTCTCGATTTAAATATCCGTATGTGAAATTTTAATTCTAAAGTATTATACGATACTAAAAAACGTGAAAAATAGACGTGACTGCATAAAAACCAAAAGTAAACTAAAAAGAATAAGCTAACATTTCATACAAATTGCTTTATAAAAGTTTGAACTTGGTGCCAAGTGTTCGATTTCAAGTTCGGTAATGTAAAGTAACGAAGTTATATAATTTTAGTATGCTAAAACATTTGCTATATGATTCGATTTTCAAAATTGATACCCATAAAACTAATATGGCAACTTTGGAGCTTTGATTTTAACGCAAAAAAGGTTCACAAATGACGTAAGTATCGATGAACATACGTAAAATAATAAGTATGTAGAACCCCTTATTTCGATTCGGTTAAAAAAGTATGTATATAAAATTTCCTACAATTCACAGTTTTATACGTACTTGCTATTAATGTAACACAAATAAACATATATATATATCACAGCTGGGTGCTCAATTTCAGTCTCTATGCGTTGTCGCTCATGTAAATCACGGAGACGCTGCGATGCAAGTACGTCTTGAGTCTACTGCAGTACACTTTTTATTTGTTTCTAGCTCATAAAACAACGCTATCGTACTTGTGGTTGTGACATAACACAATTTATTTGATACTATATTACTGTGTTATTTAAGTCACATTTTGCAGTTAGGTGTTCGTTGTCAATTTAGAGGTTTATTATTGTATGTAAAGAAAAAAATATGAGAAAGAAGAATTCTGTTTGTCAATTTAAAATAGCCAAAAAAATATATGCGAAAATAAAAGCTAATAAATTGTATAATCTATATCACATATTCCATTTCAAATTACTTGTGACATCAATTTCTTTGAACCACAAATTGTGGCTTAACTTTGAACACCTAAGGTATCTTAAAATACCCAACTTAAATTAAATATTTTGAATTAAGTACGAATGTAAAATATATTTTTTAATCTGATATAAAACTTCAATATTTTGAATTAAAACTTTTGAAAAACATACAAACCTAATACGTTCTTGCATTACAATGTCTTATTACAACGCATGTCTACAAGGTAAGAAGCTGTAGTCATAAATTAAAATAACCCTTCTGAGGGGGAAGGTATAAAGACGCGGTACTGTTTAAATTAACCCTTCAATTTAATTCATAGCAACTTGTCTTTAATCGGAAATCTTATAATGGCTACTCATTTTCATATTAAGTAACCTGTGTTACGTACACCTCAGGTCCTAGTCATGCTGTTTTTTTTTATATCTGAACTTTTTTAACTACGTAAGTCATATACAAGATATTTTTTTTATTATTATATAGAATAAGTATGTAGTTTTATAGTAATCATAGCGGTTAACAAAATAGAAAATTAATATCCATTTATTATAATTTGATTTACGTAGTTGTTATAACTATGATTACTATTTTGACATTTCATATAAATAAATAATTAATATAAAATTTCGCCATTTTTTTAATATCTTTAGTTGACCAAAATGAAAACACTGTTACCAAAAATGGTAACACCATCCATTGAACAAAACACTGCAACCTGTATACATATACGATTCCGTAATTCTTAGTTAACAACGTTCGGCCTAAGTTAATTATGTTCTCAACATAAATCTTTGGTAATTGGCCTCTTGTTACACAACACTAAGAGAGGACGTGTTGAAATTATATATGTGAGGTGGTGAAGTTTCACCATGCTTTACTTAATATTATTATTTGTGTGCTTTATAATTATTGCACTCAGATGGGGCTAGAACTTCGAAAGCTATAAATCAGTATTTTATAGTACGCATGATGTTAAACATATACAATTCATACTCTATATACTACTACTCCTTAAAATGTATAATATAAAGGATATATTTCATATCAAGTGTGGAATTTTTCGGTTTTATAGTCAGTTAAAGACCGAATGTATTTTCGAAACCGGCCGTTTCAGTTTCATTATTATATTTTTTTTAATAATTCTTATAAATTTTCATATCTTATTTTTTTTATAATTACATGTTTAAAGATTCCCGGAAATATTACAAACAGTACAAGAAAATATATCGTGACAATTGTTTTATCAAAACAAGTAAAGATAACACAGTAATAATAACGTCGCGACGAACACACATTTTCTTTGAATTAAATATAAATAGATGTCAAATATAAGATACCACATTTATCTACATATATTTATCGAGATAGCTACAATTCGCATGAACTAAAATATCAACAATAGGATTAACACCTACCAAATGACAGACACAACCCTTTCTAAATCTCGAAATATGACACTCCCGGTTCGCACCATCGTCGAATTCAAAACTGAACTAAAGTTGTAACAAGAGATAAAGATAATGATTGGATTCAAACGCAATGCAATTTAGTTGACCAGGGGGCGTGTGGATTAGGGGCTAATCGGGCGACGGCGATGACAATCAGCCGCGTGGCTACCACGTGGATGACACGTGGCCACATGGTGCATTTTTGGTAAAACCATTTTGATATTACCTACGGCAAGTCAGTCTCAGGATGTTTAGAATTGCTAATAAATTAGAGATACATGAGATGTTTCAAAATTTCTTACGAAAAAAAATGTATAAACAAAGCTGTAAGTCAAGTGAAGCGTTTTGGGAGTTGAGTACAGATATTGACTGTGAGGCTCGGAATTCGATTCGCAAGTCCACCAGTATTGTTAGATCTTTCCTTCAGTTAGAGCTCGGTTAATGTAATAGGCTTGCCCACTTTTATGTAAGGTTCTTTAATGCCCTATACATACCAACAAGTAAGTAAGTATAGATACAAAATTGTAAGTGTGTATACCAATAAAAGTTCGAAATAGTGGACTTCAATAAAAAAAGTTTAAGAACCACAGATGTTTGAGTATGATAATAAAATGTATCAAGGCATTATTACAGTGCATCATCGAGTACCAAGCTGCATGAGTTATATGTTCTTTTCTGTAAATAGGTACATCCAATTTACCCATAGGAACTTACTTCATAAATATTTGGCTCTACAGGGACTCGAACTTGGGAATCAGTTTTAATACTACTACTACTCTAATTGAGTTACTTAACCTGTTAATGTTCTTAAAATGTACGATTAAACCCAAGCAGCTCAAAAACAAGTTTCGTGTTTAAGTTTAATTCTGTTTGTTTAATAGTTGTAAGATTCACATTTTTTACAAAAGATAACTTAAAAAACCGGCCAAGTGCGAGTCGGACTTGACAAAATGAGGACAAAATTAGGCAAAAAATTTAGTTTTTTGTTATTATTTATTTTGTAAATATTAATGTTATTTTGTTTTTATTTATTGTATTTGTTGTTATTCATTGAAAATTTCAACTGTCTAGCTGCTATCGCGGTTCTTGAGATACAGCTTGGTAATATACAGGTCCGTCTGTCTATCACCAAGCTGTATCTCAAGAACCAAGTCCAAGAAACAAGGACAGACACCGAAGTCTTAGTAAGAGGGTTCCGTTTTTACCCTTTGGATACGGAACTCTAAAAAGAAACAATAGATAAATAAAAAGATAGATAAAAGTCTTACTTGTTTTGTCACCGAATCGATGAGCCGCACAAATATATCTTGCTCTTGCCGAATACCTGTGAAAAACATAAACAGATAAATACCATGCCTACACATTTTTATGTTTCTTATACGTCAAAATAACAGGTCTAAAGCTATCTTACTTTTTAGCTTTAAAATCGTTTAGGACCTAACCCTGAAATATTGTAGTTGGCGAATAGTTTAAAATTTGTGTCTCTGTATTTTATAATATCCTAAATACGTAATAAAAGTTTTCTTGGACAACTTTTTCGCAACGAAAATTACTACTTATGTTTACTCTAAACACAAATGCAAGATATCCTTTGTACACAAATGTGTACGTGAAGTTTGTAAGCTTCTTTACGAACAACAAACGAAACCACGAAGTGTGGATTAAGGACGAAGAAGAACGACAATTGGCCATCCTGTTCATAGTACTATAATTTATTTTTTAATATCTGTTGAAATTAATTTCCAGTAAAAAACAATAGTTAAAAAACAAAATAATATAGTTAACGCTCAAAAATATACACACAACATAATATTATTGCTATCATACTCTCAACCTACATGTTTCTCTCTAACATGTTGTGTATTTTAACAATGTTCTAATTCTCACTATAAAACAGTAACATTTACACATGGTAGCAATAAAGATCGTAGCAAGCTACGGAGCTACGGGCTACGAGCGTAGCTCGACGTAGAGGCAGATATTGCACAATTTGTTAACCTCCTAAAATGGCCTCTACGCTTTT
Source organism: Craniophora ligustri (assembly GCA_905163465.1). Lineage (NCBI taxonomy): Eukaryota > Metazoa > Arthropoda > Insecta > Lepidoptera > Noctuidae > Craniophora > Craniophora ligustri. Next base: position 5,551,962 of record LR990963.1, read on the forward strand.
AGAGATCCGTAGCCGAAACAGTTGAAATTAACCTTAATTTTCTACATATTATTGTAATTAGATACTTTTGTAGGTACTAAGTTTTTCAAGCTAGTGAAATAATGACATACTTTTGTAATAATTTAAAATAAATATACACTAAACCCAAGTAAATATTTTCATGAACATGCTTATAAAAGTTAATTTATTAATAAATTAACTGATTTGTTTAAATGTATTTACTTTAAATAACAGTCGAAAATTCCACTGGACATATCTTTGTAACTATGCTTAAACATTTTTAGCAGAACATTATCTCATTTATCCCAGCGCTAGTCCCAATAACATAGTCTAAGAGCTACAATGCCGTCGTCATTCATAGTCCAAGAGCTCGCTATTCTGTGCCAATTTTCCATTATCCGTGGTCTAACGGCAAGACGGCAAATATTTACAATGCGACGGTCGTGTGTAGTCTGTGTTGTCGCCGACGTCTGTTGAATACGGGATTAAGGTTTACATTTGATTTATGCCTTCTTGCTATAAGGTATAAAGACCATAATTGCATAGACATATGTCAATATTCATAAAATTATTAGATATTTATTATTATTATTTTTGCATGCGTCAGGTACATTAAATTCAAAAATTATCTAAATCACATCTTTTATTTTTGTATCAATTTATTTACATGGTAATTTTTTTTTATGGATTGTGTCGTGGTATGTTGATATTATTATATCTCGACGTTTCAGATCGTTAACAGCAGTCTAGAACAGACCATACTAGCAAATTTTACTTCAATGTCTAATATTCGCATGTATCTATATTCTAGAATCATCCACATTCATTAGAAATGTAACTCTTATAAGCACTATCTTTCATAGAAAATCTTACCTATTGCATGCAGCATCTTGGAGGCAGTCTTGAATAGCTATTGACGTGAATAGCATGCAAGATAGCACAACAATGCAAGTCAAGTCAGGCAATATTTGTTTAACTCCCGACCAACTGGCGATAATGCTTTGCACATCACCGTATTGACGGTACAGACGCTCTGTCTATACAATTACGTTGGTGACTGTACCAAGGATATTCTAGTGCATCGGCTCTTACATTTTTTAGGGCACAGGATATACAACAATACCCTTTTATACCGATTTCTTAGACTAACACGAATACTAGACTAATTGTAATAAGATAGTCTGCTCGTAATCCTACAGACTAGAGAATGTAAAACGTCAAGATTGTAAAAAAAAACCCCTTATTTTATTTCAATGATCAATGAATTTAGTATATTCAAGTAGGCTGTGTAGCTTGTAGTAAAAAATAATAAGGAACATTAGGTACAGAACCCGCAGTAGGCTAGCGTGGTGGACTATAGCCCAATCCCTCTCAATTGAGAGGAGACCCGTGCCCAGCTGTGGGACATTAATGGGTTGATGATGATGATGATGATGAAGTACAGAACGGTCAGCCTCTAATTTGAAACATTTGTTGTGTAGTTTGTTGTCTCGTAAACAAGTCTACGATTCTTCACACACACATAATTATGTGTGTATGCAAACGTCATCTTGTCTATTTAGTGAGTTTTCAAGATGAATGTGTATAATGTAAAAGGTTTATTAAGGACTCCACTTCTTTTTTGGTTTTACGTTGAAAACTCGTTTTCTGTTGCTAAGTTTTATAAAGAATATTTAATTTAAATTTTATAACCTGAACTGTAAACTCCAGATTTCAATAAATAATATTAACATTAATCTTTTTTCAGTGAAGTAATTTTTATGTTGACGACAGTTATTTGTGACCACGATTAGTTTTTTTGGTGTTTTATAAGATTTCCGTGCGACAATTATTGACAATACTCTTGTAGAATAAATATTATAAATAGTTACTGGTTTGCAAAATGATTAACCCCAAACCCAGTCTAGGGTTTTAATATAAATCAAATATATTCCCACCACGCACATACATTCTTCTTTCTTTACAAATAAAAGTGAAAACACATAACAATTTGACTAGCGCACAAGTAACTGAGGTTTTTTACATAGTATATAAAAAGGGGAGAATTTTACTAGAAATATTCTTCAACCCCGCCATGGAGTAAACCCAAAACTGAGAAGATAGTCACTTACCATTTGCATAAAGTAATTGAAGTCTGTACTGGATGCCATTGTTCGTCTTTTGCCCTTCAACTTCCTGAAACAAAAAAAAGGAATGAAGGAATGGTTAAGATAATTCACTACACAAAATATATCAGCTTCACAAAAAAAATATAGCTTTTTTAATCATTCCTCATTATGGGAGAATTGCACTATATGTGAGTTAACATAATGTTCATGAACATATTTTTTACGTATGCGTTATTGTGGCATGAAAAAGTTTTGCCCTTTATTTATCTATTTGTGAGTGTTGGTAAATCATTTTAATGGCGGTAATTAAAAAAGAAATAATGTTGTTTCACCAAAATGATAACTTCGGAATTAAGTCACTATGACTGCTTGTACGTCGTTTTGTAACTATCAAACTATGAGTTATTTAGTGTACCTACATATATAAGTATTTTTTGTAAAACACCGAAAAAGTAGCTACGTACGGCGGCGAAAATCTTAACGGTAGTATTAACATGCCAAAATATTTTTACAGTATTCTTTTATGTTCTAAGTTTGTTACATGCACAAAATATCTCAAATCAAAATAATTCTTGAATAAGTGAAAATAGTAAGTGAAAAAATATTCATCGAATCATAAAACTAGAACCTGTTCCAAAAAAATATTCAGTTACATTTAAAGTGCGCACCACACATTCAGTAAAAACGCGAACATGAATGTTTACTGTGTGTATAATTAACGCCACGCCAACAAACAAGACGTGCGAACGCGCCAACGCCCTCTGGCGACAGTAGCTATAACCTATATTCGTGTGCAGACTTATTCTGGACATTTCACTAGTTTCACTCACGTTTAAAAAACATTCGAAGTTTTGTTAATTGGGATAGGATTGATTGCTATGGTATGCATGGTCTTCTTAATCTCGGTAATCTATATCACTATTTATTAGGATTATATTATCCTCTCGACATCATTAATATAATTTTATTTATGTATAACAAAATAATTAGTCTGCATCAATAAAATTGTCTTTGCAAAATCTGGATTGAATCAGAAATGAGGAGGTCCATGAAAGAACTACAGTTGACCATATATCTGACAGGATTACTAAGCTAATGGCTTGAAGAATACATGCCGCTTGGACATTGAATGCATAGAATGCGGCGTAAGACAGCTTTTAAGTGGACAGATGACCTGATAAATGTCGCGAGGGCTTCGGTGCAGTGGAAACCTATTTGGGAGGCCGTTATTAAGTAGTGGAATTTCTATGAATTCATTTGATAATGTTGAAATGCTACACTGAGCAACAAAGTTCAAGCTTGATGCACCCAAAGCAAATAAAACTAAAGAATAACGAACGTTTAATTTTAACACATGCCGTTGGTGGCATGCGTATTATGTAAATAAGTATTGTGCACACAATAGAAATCATGTCAGAGTTATCCTGATTGATGAACTTGGCTGAGTCGCGATTCCTATCTCGTCGTGAGCATTCCTTGATAAACTAACAATATGACGTATTGAAAGGGACTAACTAAGCTAAAGTTATTTGGATATCGGGGTATCGTGATCGGCTGTTTGTTACGTATTATTTTCTTGTATGTATTTTAAAACAATGTTATCAAAAAGAGGGTCGCTTGTATCCTTGCGTCTTTAACTACACCAAGGTTTTAGAATCTATTAATAAAACAAAGGAAAAAATAAAGGAATATTTTTACATATTTGAATACTTATAAATTGGTACTAGATCGAAAACACTACTAACTCGAAAAAATACTAGTTTATATACGGAAAATACTGGCCTAAAACCATAGCGAATGGTAAAAATTAAGAACAGGTACCTGGCACATAAGTACTTAATAATGAAATTAGAGGTCGTTAGATAATGATGATAATATTGCTGATATACATATGTAGTTTGACAGCTTGTACTACTTCAAGTATTGTACCTTCGTATACTAGGCAAGTAATGTAACAAACCTGATCTTTCTCGATGAACCCAATGAAGGCGGTTCGCTCAATCTCAACTGGTTGTCCTGCGCGGTCGTACAGCGCGACCACGAAGTGGAAGAAGTTGCTCTTGCGCAGGTTGCTGGGCGGTTGCTTCTCGAAGTGAGCTCGACCCACGCCTACGCTGCTGTTAGTACAAAAAATATAAGGTTAATAACGATCATATTTCAACATTAAACTGTCAACTGGCATTATATCGGAAGACATTCGAGAGGTAGGGCATAGCGAGATTCCTCGCTCCAATTGAGCTGCCCAACTGGGGAAGTACCTCCGCCTTACAGAAGACCGCAGTGAATCAACAATAGTTTTATTTCTGTCAGTAATTAAGGTTACCAGAGCTCGTTAGGGGAGTGACTATTCTAACAAAAAAAATTACACGTTAAAAAAAGAATATTAAAATTAAGTCAAAATTGAACATAGGTAGCCCAGACTACATAGGTAGACTCCAAATAAAATCCTAAACATTATATATATTTGTGAAAATCACTAATCTTTCAATTCTACAGAACAATTAATAATGATTTGTCGTAAGGTTAACTGCAAAAACTCCAAAACCACATTGCAAGATCATAAATTCTCACTTTTCTTTCACAGTTACTTTATTTCTAAACTGCAATTTGTCAATAGGCATGGCTGCCAAAACTGCTTAGCGCGCGCTTTTGTTACAGACCACAGACTAAACAAAAAATACAGATAAACAATAAAACGAGATTATAATCCTTTTAAAAATTGATTTATAGCTTTCACCGTTACTGAGCATGTATTTTACCGTTGTTTTTTTTTTGTAAATACGGGTGACTTAATTTTCTCACAAATAATGATGTTAACTGTGTTATTGTGTAAAGAAGCAACGAGTTTGAAGACTCACCATTTTTTATGGCATTATTTACCAAAAGTTTGAGAAATATTTTAGAATTGAATAGGTATAGAACAGCTATTTGTATTATAGTTAGTAACATTTGAACATTTAAGATAGTGATTAGGTATTTTATAAGAAAATTATATATCGCTGGCGATTTTTTGCCTCATAATAGGTGTTAAGACCTGTGATAATAGTTGTATGTTTGTGAATAAATAAATTAATAAATTAATTAATTAATTAATTTAGTATTTATATAGATATATAGATGGACTTTACTTGCTACCACTACTATTTGGTGTAAAATCTCAAACAAACGAATATAAGTTAGCATTAGGAAACGATACTAAAATATCGAATAACATTAATAATGAAGTGACGATTTACGAATAGCACCACACACATCGATATCGACACGTGGGGTATTCGATTTTCAAAAGAAAGTACAAATTTAAAGTTTCCATTGGATTCACTCTTATTTCTAGGGTACTAAGGTCAACTTCAGAATTAAAAATTGCAGCTTTTGCGTGTTAATGAGTTCAATAAATACATCGATAGAGCGACATTTCAAATGCGTGCAGTTCATCAAAATCTTCGGTCACATTTCTCAACGTTGTGTCATGTAAATCTCGAGTTTAGTGATGTCCTAATGTGGTAACGAGAATTTAAAAGACATATTAAAATTTAAGAAAAGCTTTAATAACACTTTTATTTGTGAATTCAGTATTATACTACAAAGAAAACAAGACTAAGATAAAATTTATAATTTAGTTTTTAGCTTTTGACTGAAAATTACACTTTGAAACGTTTGCCTATCGGTGTATATAACAAAATTTTAAGACCGACATTGTGATAATTTTTACTTAGCATTCGCATTTTGAGCATATCATGCTCATTTGAATGTCCTGCTGATGGTAGCGCTATGTAAATTGATGACCGATTGTTTTATTTTGTTGTAGTGATTAATCATTTCAAAATCAAGCTGTGTAAATTTAGCAGTGCGTCATACGTGATCACTTAAAAGCAACAAACTTTCAGCAATGTCTTTCGAATATTGTAGCTCCGAAACTTCGATAGCGCAGTAGCAACACTAGAGCACATTACCCACCAGGACCGTATTACGCTATGGTTGCCCATTCATCTCTCCCTGCTGCAGAATTTGCGTAAACAAATTGGTTTCGCGATTGCCATTTTATACTCTCGCACGCGACACTCCATTGTTTTATTTATCGTTACCAGTTTCGGCGGCGCGTTTGCGATTAGGTTGTAGTGCTTTTTCCGCTTACAGATCGCGCGCGTTTTGTCAATCTTTGACGATTTTTTTAGGCTGTAACATAGTTTTATTTTTTTTCTGTTAGGGTTGTGCGCTGTTAGTTTTTATTGGTGGATTCAGTTTAATAGGAAGCAGATGTGTATGTTGCATATGAAAATACAACGTCAAAGAAAGTGTTTATTTCATTGGTTTAGTTTATTATACCAATAATTATACTTATACAATAATATACAGCTATATTTTCTATATTGCTATTAGGAGAATTCAGCCATGTTTAGCTAGTCTGGAATACTTTAGTTACTAGATGGAAATAGACTAGGATGATTTATTCAGGTCAGGCAGCCTTTTTAAATTAGCTGCAGCCCTTTTTATGCTGTTTTTTTAATATACGTTGCTAAGTTAATTTATAGTACAGAAATAGAACAAAAAATAGTCCAAGTGCCTGTCAAAATTAATGCCCTATTTGAGTGTACTACCTAAAATATAAATTTTTAAAATTGATACACGCACCTATATGCAAAAACTAACCACAAAATGATCTCGTAAAGGGGTCGTTTTGAGATACGGAATACAAAAATTTACAAAATTACTTAAAAAAATAACTTCAATTATTTGACTACAAAAACCAATTACAATTCGCGTGTAAAGCCACTCTTAGACGGATCATTACCTAGTAATGTAATTTATTAAAAACGCTAGTTATACGCGGGCGCGGCCTAATGATTTACCGTGGCCCTTACAAATGGTGCTGTCATCGCCGACGGGTAGCTATCTGTCAACATTTGTCATCCCACGACCCGTTGATTGCTTGTAATTACATTAATTAGTAGGCTATTGAAATGAAAAAATAATTGTATTAATAAATTACATATTTTTTTTTTTTAAGAATTATATTTTTGAAAAAATAATTATTAAATTTATCGTGCGAAAGAATTTTTTGCTACCCTTATTTATCGTGGTGGTGATAAAATAGTTCAGCCTTGTCTATTTGCTCTTACTGGTTTGTGTTGAAAAAAATATCGTTCTAATTACTTTGCACTTGGGTAAAGTTAAAATAAGTTTAATTTATTTTTATTTTTTGGCGATATTATGAGCGATACTTAAAGCCTCGGAGTTCATATTAATCCGACTTTCCCGGGCATTAATATGATTATACCTATGAAAATCTTACTAACAACTATGGGCAATGCAGAACATGAATTGAAAGTATTTCTAGATGGCCTACCTCCTCTATGCAATCAAGTATGTGTAAGGTACTTTGAATCATCATCATCATCATAGTTTAGTTAACTAACATACTAGATGGCACTGTATAAAGATAATTAGATTTTTTACAAAATTTGATACCCACGGTGACAATCTTACAATTAAAAATAAATGTAATGAATCTATCTACTCCAGCTATGTTAACCACCAGCATATAAACAAACAGAAATACTACAAACAATTGAAGTAAACATTTTAAGAACGGAACTCGGTTAGCTAAAACACGACAGATGTCAGAAGGGTGCTCTATGATTCTGTACAAACACAATACTCCCTAATTCGGCCCGGCTCGTCTACACACCACATTATAATACCGTCCACCAAATGTTTCGTATTGTTGCACAACTTCATTATTATCATAAAAGGTATGCTTCTGTTGGATTTTCAACTAAATTATTACTTTGAATAAATAATATGTATGAATTATTTTATTATCTCTATATTTATGTTTGTAATTTCGAATTATTATTATAACGTAATGTTACGTTGATTCCGTTATTTTTTACAATATCTATATTACCATTTCATTCGCAAATTATGACTTTGAATAAAATAATATGTTGAATTATTTTATCTATATTTAGGTTCGAAATTTAGAATAATTTATTAATTATTCTACACATTCACATTACATTACACTTACATTACAATTACATTACACTTGGTATGTTCTAACTATACTACTATTATGTAAACATTGCCTACCAAAAAATACCCTAAACAATATTAGATTGCGCTATCTATCTGTACCTTGTGAACACTCTTCCCTTAAACCTACAGACAACAAATTTTCAACTTACGCTATCATAAACGCCTTCCCAGCTGTCCAAATGTTTACTTCTGTTCTCAATTGTCCACCATCCTCAACACCCTACCCGTCTTTGGATTGCTTTCCAACACAAAATTCGATAACTTTCAGGATATACACACTGATTTAGACCTTATCTCTGTAGCGTACTCGTCTAGTTGTAAAATTGAGGACTGCCACCAATTAGCTCGCTCACACGGTAAAGCGCTTACACTTCTCTCCCAAAATATCAGGAGTATCAATAAAAATTTTGATGGTCTACTCACACTTCTAGAAAGAAGCGACGTTTCATGGGATCTCATAATCCTCACTGAATGCTGGTTGCTTAATTCATCTCATATACCAACACTACAAGGATACACGTCCGTTAGGACTAACAAATTGTGCACACAAAATGAAGGGGTAGTAGTTTACTACAACAATAATCTCCAAATCACCTCCAAAGAACCGGATTTACAAGATGCAAACTGCCTAGCTCTTATTTTAAATAAGGATACTGTTGTGATAGCAATATATCGCCCTCCTGCAAATCAAAATGTATCAATTTTCATTCATAACTTAAATGAACTACTGAAAACCTTTTGCACTTACAAAAATATAATTCTAACGGGTGATATGAACATTGATATATCCGAACCCAACAACGACCCTCGTTCCTTTGAGTATCTTAATATGGTAGCATACCATGGTTTGCTGCCGGCGCACACAATCTGTACAAGATTTAATCGTTCTTGTATTGATCACCTAATATTAAAAACTAAGCTACCATCGTTTTGTTATGTAGCAAATACTTCCATCACCGACCATGATACAATCATATTTTTTCTCAGTTCTAAACATATCACGACTTCCACACATAAACTTAAATCAATTAAAGTTACTAATTATGAAAATATTGAAGCAGACATCATCAATGCAGACTTCTCACCAATATATAGTTACCTTGACGTTAATGACGGAACAAACTACTTCATCAACACCTTAAGCTCGATTATCTCCGCAAACACAGTTTTGAAACCCATTCCCAACCGGAAAAGAATAAAAAAGCAATGGATGACCCCGGGATTGCTTAAGTGCTTGAGAAATAGAGATAACTTACATTTAAAACTCAAAAACAATCCAAATAACGAAATATTAAAACTAACTTATAAACGATATAGAAACTATTGCGCTAACTTACTTAAAAATTGTAAAACTAAATATAATAAAAGCCAAATAGACAATGCCAAGGGTAACTCAAAAAAAGTATGGGAAGTTATAAAAACTATCACGCATACCAATAAAGATTCTACTCAACCACTCGAGCTTCTCTCTCCTTTAGACCCAATCACTTCAGTAAATGAAGTTAACTCGTACTTCGCTAATATTGGACAAGCACTAGCCAGCAAAATATCCAAGATTAAAAATAGTTCACACCCAGATCTTGGTCTTCTTTCCCACCAGCACTCTTTCACTTTATTAGAAACAAATGAGTCAGAAGTTGAGACTGTTATAATGAACCTCAAATCTGACTGTGCAGTTGGTAGCGATAACATTTCCGGTAAATTTCTTAAGCAGTATAAAAACTATTTAATTCCACCTATCACTTTTTTATGTAATCTTGCTTTTAATACAGGTAAATTTCCAGAAGCTCTTAAAATCGCAGTTGTTCACCCAATACACAAAGGCGGCGATAGGGATAAATTAAACAATTACAGACCTATTTCTATTTTACCCACGCTCTCTAAAGTACTTGAGAGATTAATGACTAATAGACTAGTAAAATTCTTGGACCATATTAAATTGCTGTCGCCAAGGCAATACGGGTTTCGCGCTGGTATTTCCACTAGCAAAGCAGTTCTAGACTTAACCAACGAAATTATTGAAAATCTCGATAAAAAACAAAAGGTAGTAGGTGTCTTTTTAGATATTGCAAAGGCATTTGATACAATTTCTATCCCTATCCTTACCACCAAATTGGAAAAAATAGGAATAAGGGGTTCCCAGTTGTCTCTTTTCAAAAGTTATCTTGAAAACAGAAAACAGTACGTAAAGATTAACGATTACTACAGTGACCAACTCCCTGTTAGATGTGGAGTCCCACAAGGGAGTATTCTCGGACCTACCTTATTCCTATTATACATAAATGACCTGTGCCAGCTACAGTTGAAAAATACCACTATATTCACCTATGCCGATGACACTGCTCTTATATCATATGGCAGCTCTTGGGAATCGGTATTTGCGAGCGCTCAATCTAGCCTTGACGCGATCACTAATTGGTTAGCTAGAAATGAACTGACCCTTAATGTACACAAAACTAATTACCTCACCTTCTCTTTAACTACTCCAGGTAAAATCCCTTCTCTATCACTTTCTCTCACTGCCCACAATTGTAATACAACTCCTCAATCTCTATGTAATTGTCATATCTTATCCAGAACAAATTGCGTAAAATATCTTGGTGTACAGATTGATGATACACTTTCTTTTCACCCTCACATCGATGTTCTCACCTCAAGATTGAGAAAGCTAATATTTGTTTTTAAAACACTCAGCAATGTAGCTGACTCGCAAGTCCTTAGGATGACCTATCTCGCTCTTTGCCAGTCTATCACGCAATACTGCATTGTCACCTGGGGTGGAACGAATAAAACTCACTTCTTGAAACTGGAGCGTGCCCAAAGAGCAGTACTAAAAGTTGGCTGGCGGCTACCTTACCGATTTCCTACATATGACCTTTACAAAACATGTAATGTCCTCTCCGTTCGCAAATTATTTATCCTCAACACTATCCTCACTTCTCACTCACGCATTGCTTACAATTCGTCCAAATTAGACTTTAAACGTCGGAAACACCAGGTTTGTCCTTCGATTTCAGTCAGAACAAGCCTAGCTCAAAGATGTTTCTATTATCTGGGTAATTATGTGTATAATAAAGTAAACAAAATTTTGAACATACATCCATTAACCAAACTTAAATGTAAAAAAGTAGTAACCACCTGGTTAAATAATTTAGATTACGATGAAACTGAAAATATTCTCTGCAGCATAAAATAAAAAAAAAAAAAAAAAATATCCTTCCACCCATACCTTCTTTTCCACTCTCATCCACTTACACACACACCCAATTACATTCATACACATATCACACACACACTTACTCATACATATATATATATATATATATACAATGTGGGGAGGACAATATGATCATAAATGAAACTTCGTATAAGTCATGATATTCCCAACCGTCACACAAAAAATCAAATGAATATATCCAGTAGTTTAGCCACAGGACATTATTTTTCATTTTAAGTATTTTCGACATGATGTTTTGTAAACAGGAGAGCACGCGACAGGTTAACGACTTACGTTGCCAGCTCGCCACTTTAAAAACCTACGCCTTTTCTATCAAATTTATTTTCTCAATGCAAATTATACTTTATGCCCGAGCCATAAGAGTCATAAAGCGTGTCATCACAGCTAGATAAGAAAATATGTATGTGCGAAAGAGATAGGTAAGTTTGCTTGTTTCCTCTTTGCTTACTTGTCGACGTGTCTAGGTTACGCGGTCAGTGTGTCACCGGACGTCCTTACTGCCTGTGACGCATTTTATTTTCTCTGGAATTTCGGATGCGCCCGCGCCCGTTTGAAGTCGCCGCGCGAGTGTTATCGTATCTTTGTTGTTGTGTTGTGTTGTGTTGTGCGAAATTTGACGCTTTGTTTTAATAGTGACAGGACACATAAACGTATTATAGGTACTTAGTTAAATAGCTAAGTGAACTTTGCGAAATTAGACGCTTAATACTTGGTGTTTCAAGGTTTTATTATTAAATAATCATGCCTCGTTACAATTATACCGCTTCGGAGTACACTGATATGATTTTAATTTATGGGGAGTGTCACGGTAATGCCGCTTTAGCTGTACGGACATACCGTGAGACCTATTATCAAGAGTGAGAAATAACATTATACGTCGGTGTAGTTTGTGTATTCAAGAACACGGCGGACATATTGAAAATAAAAAAATTTAATGACTGGCGACATAATTATGTGATCGAAAAGTGATTGTGAATAATAAATTGATCAGTGAATAACTCGCGGGTGAATGATGCCCGACTATTTGGTTAATATTCTGTGATTTGATTTGTGTAATTGAGCATTAATAACAATAAGAATAATGGCGCCAAACATTACGTCGCTGCGTCGGCCACAGCTTTAACATGAATGAAACCAAGCTGCGTTGCCATTCTTATCGCAGGTCAGTGTACCATTTTTATAAATGGTGTTTTATTTTGTTTGCAGTTTTAAGCTATTTAGTTTGTAAGAAAATTTTTTTTTTTTTAATTTCCATGTTCGGATTTATTTGATAGTTTACAAATGTTTCTATAAACCAGTATTGCCAGTGTTTTCATTTAAAGTCATATTGTCATCTCCACATTGTATATATATATATACATATATATATTTATATACAAAATTTCTGTTCATACACAAACACATACATACAGAATGTCTAAATATAATAAAAAAAAATTAATAAAAAATAAATAAAAAAAGACCTTAGTTCATGTATATTTCTTTCCGTAACTTTAATTAAATCTTATATGTATCACGTCTCATTGTAAACAGAGCCTGGAGATCTGTCACACAGGTTCCGTACCTAGTACAAACTCCAGCTCTCATCAAGGTGTTAGATTAAGCTATAATTTAGTTCCTAATGTACCTTTTTGAGAGAAATAAACGAAATATTATTATTATTATTATTATTATTAGATTCATGTTACGTTAATTATGTTTTATTTTACAATACCTGGATTACTTTTTCAATGGGAAGACTGATGTAGTTTTGTATCTTTACCAGTGATATTTGAAAGTCTTTCAAAAGCCAAAAACATTTGGTTTACTAATCACCTCATAATCAACATAACTCTACCTCAATCTGCACCTATCCTATTAATTATACAAGTACAGTCACAAGCAGAAGTGCCTATAGCGCTTCGCCCCACCGCATCGCGCCATGCTATGATTTATAGCGCCCTTTGCTTTTATGAATACACACTTGTTACCGCATGCTTCATTATAGGCTGTGCCAAATTTGTACGCCCCTGATTGGATACCGCGTGATAATAGAGTCATTGTACGCACTGGGTGGTAGAGCAGGTGATTTTAAGCATAAGCTGGTGGGTAATTTGGACACGATTCGAAATTTTAATCTTAAATTGTTTATAATGGACAGCTTTGCTTGTAGTTGTGAATATATATACTCAGATATTCTTCCTATGGGGACTAACAGAAACTACAGATACACATACAGAATAGATTATTTAAGTTCATTCCTTTACTTTAATTGATTTCTTTTGCCACCTGCATACAAATAAATATGATTACTAGGCATAATTGTTTTTATGAAAAATAATTCGTATCTTTTTGTTTTTCATCTCCACACAAAATAATCAGGAACCGCACGAAAACCATTTATTTGTTCTTCTTCTAATAATCAGAAACCAAGCTTATTGATTGACAGCAACCCCAAAAAGGCGCATAACGTACCGAACTTAATCCCTTACAGTTATTTAATGTCAAATAGGGTACATTCGGTTTTGCTTTGAGTTCGAAGAGCGCTAATACAATTTTGGTGGCCATAATACGTTTAGTGCGTTGCTCTTTTCGGCCACTAAATGATTTAACAGTGTATCAAATGAGGGTAGTTTGGTTGAGTTTAGTAGCGTATTTTGTTTCATGTTTTAATAAATTTCGTGTCAATTTATGTACCTACTGAAAGTTAATTAATATTACTGGAAATGAATTGAAATTTGTACATTCAGTTTAAATAATATACGTAATCTACCTGGACAAATAATATTAATGATTAATATACAAGCTGGAACTGTAAGATTTGTATGATGGAAAATATACCAAAGGCCGTACCACAACGCAGTTTTCAAACAGTCTTATTTAGGTTTTAAGAGAGGGATGGTGTTTCCACGCGTACTTCTTACTTTGTAAGGCGTTATTGTACTCCTAGTCAGGTATAATACTACCACGAAGTTCGTCAGAACTGGTAAGCAACGGAGTGCATGCTACTCTAGTACAGGTTGGCAGACAACATACGCTATTGAAAATTTGGAGCCAGGTTCACCATTTGATTATAGATAAATACGCACATTACTTTTATAAAGTCAATGGTCCGTACTCTGCTCACTAGTCATACCACAGTACCACTAGACTATTGCAGGTCTCTAATCAACCTGCAGACTGTCGATTATTTAGTAAAGAACTTCAATACTTACTTGGTATTATCAACTAGCGAAGTGGGAGTCATCCAGGCGCGGGTAAGGGGCTCCTCCTTGAGCGAGGTGACGGGTCCTCGGGGCTGAGCGTGCAGCCCCCCCGCCGCCTCCTGGTGGTGCAGGCCAAACATCAGCCCGCCTGCAAACAGGTCACTATTAGAAGGAGCAGAGGGTTCAAAATAGTAACTTGCTAGTACTGCTTAATAAAATTCTTCTAACAATAGTTTCCATGTCCAGCAAATACTTGAAAATTCGTCATCTATTCATTTATTGTCTCAATGCTGAGTACAGATTTATTTTAAAGCTGAAAGAGCTAACCTCTTTATAATATACTATAATCCAAAATGCTTGTTGTCTGGGTTTGCAGACTTAACATGCTTTTGAATAACCTCAGGTATGATGATTTCCTTGCGATGTTCACCGTTTTACCGAGTGTTCATGACGAGAAATACGTTCATCATTTTGAAAATCCAGAGGTGCCCACGATCCTAAATTAAGCGAAATGACTTTAGAGTCCGTTGTCCCATTATTACTGAAATGGGATGATTATATTTTTTTGTTGAGTTTAGACTGATGTCCAAAAAAATTTATTCCTTAAAGTTTTTTCTCTAAGGCATCTTAGCCCAAATATAAGATACACAACAAATCTCGTTGCAAAAGGAAATCAGGCATTCCATTTTACTAGAATATAATGCTTAGAGAGTGCCTCTCTGTCTAGTATCTTCATATTATCTTCATCTCGAAGACTTGAATACAATTAAAGAAGGTTGTAATGTCTAAAGAGTTTTGAAACTTATTTTAACTACTTAAGCCCTAAAATGATAGTTTCGGAAAGCTAAATTGTATTAAAACATCAGTTACATATTTAATAATTTAATACAGATTTTTATAATCATATCTATTGGTTTTATTGTAAAAGATATACCTAGTAAAAGCGACATAAATTAATCTGCCTTCAAACAAAAGGTTTTTATAACTATTCTAATGAATAATTGAAATCAAATCAAAGAAGCGTTTTTATCCAAACTCATTGGAAATGCAAATTTTTCAGTAATAAGCAAAGATCTAATATATTATGATATTCAGAATTTAATATTTTTATTTTTCAATAATTATGTGTCAGTTTTAGTTACTTTCATAATTTTATTGTTTAGATAAAGTAAATAGAATATTCATCATGTTAATAAATCAAATTCAAATGATAGTTTAATACCTTAATGTTATTTCTTTTTATGGACACAATGTACACTTGTGAGTTAAAAAACGCCTTATAAAATAAGTAATACATATATAGTTTGTAAACTATTGTCAAAGGTTTGCCTAATTAAGAATTATATTTAAAAGTAAATAGTTAAGAGTTTTTACTCAAACCATCTTAAAATACAAATACGTGAAAGACATTACTTACTTAATTATTTATATTTTATTATTCATATAATCTACTTTAAAAAAATAGGCAACTAAAAAAAACAAATTTTGATTAATATCTTCGTTTATATACGACATACATCATAGTTTAGTGATCAGTTTTTCAAATTCAACCAGTAATGCAAATTAATTATCTTCAAAAAATGATTTTATTATATTACAGAACGTATTTATGATATATTTAGACTTTTTAAACTTTGATATATTAACTATCATAACTATAATATAAACTTCGCTCAAAACCTAAATATGTGGAATAAATTCTTATTCTATCAATCAAACTATAATAAAATGACTTCTCCATTAAGACGCCACTGAATTAGCCGACAAATTAATTGCTACGCGGGTTAAGTTCATTTGTTATGCTACGCCGTAGACGTTTTCGTAGACTTGATTATGTCAACACTTTGAATTTAAATCTTATTTACTTACAAAAATTTTACTTACGTAATGGAATACAAAAAAAATATTGCTTTTTTTGCCATGGCTAAAAGTATATAAATATAATAGAACTCTCTGTAAGCTATAACATGAGTATAGAAAAGTATTTATAATTGTACAATATACATGGGTTAACGTAAATATGATATATTTTATATTTTGCGATATTTAAACCCACAAATAAAAGTTGCTAAAGTATCTTTTGAAAACAAATCTTGTTTTCAGGATATAAATACGATTTTTGAACGTGACAGAAGCTAAAATTTGTGTCATTTTTGCAATAAAATAATAAATTGCACATTTTTGTCTTTTGGAACATACCTGAAGATCTTGGGGCTCCCGAAGGGTATAACTTTCGTCCCCATCCCACGGGGTCGAGTTCCAGCGGCGGCCACGGTGAGCCCGTGTACCCGCCCGCCGCCGCGTTCAACTCGTCCGACCGAATCGCGAATCACGACACGCACCCGATTACGCGCCCGAGAGCGCACGAACACTCCCGGAAAACCACGAAGACTCCCGAAAATCGCGGTCTAAATTCAAATTAAGTTTTTGCACTGTCTATTATTGTTGAATAAATAAATTCTGAATTTAAACTACTGCAAAGTTCTTAGTAATTTAAAAAAATGTTCTTATTTCCAAGAGTGCATATTACAAAAACCGTATAACACGAAAATAAGCTTGGTTTAAATATAAAGAATCACGGGAAAACCTCAAAAAAAGAACACAGAAATAATTCGTTGTTAGATCGTATCGAATAAACAATTTCTCAACTTCGTACCAACTATCTGTTGTATAACTATCCGGTAGGCGGCTCTGTGTTATCGTATGTGCGTTCTGGGATCGAGTCCCGGTTGTGCGGGCGATCCCGCTGTGAATTTGCGGAACACTAACAAGCGTCGCGGGAGCGCGCCGCCGAGTGCCCGGGCTTCGCGGCGCCCCCGTCCGTCCCCGCGGACTGTGGGAGGCGCCCTGGGGACACGCCCTCGCCTCAAGAGCGGGACGGATACACAGGCACAGGTGGCGCCACTTGCACGCACTGCCATTTCCTTTACAAACAAAAAGAAACTACTGCAACACTTCCTTCAATTGTATAAAAAAATCCAGTTTGATTTTTAGGAATATTTCTGCAACATACGCGTGTGGATTTATAGACGCGTATTATGTTAATGGAGGGACGTTGCGAGGTTTCCCTCAGAGACCGTGGCACGTTCGCGCGAGTAAGGGATAGCGGGATGGATGAGACACACAGCATCTCGCTGGACCAGCCGAGCTTCGCTCAGGGACGGCCCACAGCGCGAGTATTACTTATTAAACCCAAGTTAGATTGACGATGATGAAATTTCAGTGGGAATTGACTTTAACTGCTACTGAGATGAGGTTTTGTCGCCTCATTAATTATATGTAAAGTGTTGTGTATGTTTGAGCGTGGACAAATCGGAGCACAATAATGCTGTCGTTAAAATATCTTTACGGGTCGTTGACACGGCACTAGCTACTGATTTGGGAGCCAAAATGTAATTTTGATTCAAAATAGCATTGGTGCCTTGAGGACGCACTGATGATAATACTCTTATGGTAATATTCTCTGACGTACAGTGAACATAGTATCTATTAGAGATTCCAAGGAGTAGGCAAATACGTACTTACTTGCTTAGCAAAATTTAAAGAAAATATGTACACCAATTCATTTTGAATAATAATAATTATAATTCAAACAAGCATTCGAACTCATCAATACCAGTGACACGTAGACATAACCATTCCTTTAATATAAATTAATTAGTTATAAGTTAGTAAAATGGTGCAAATCATTCTCGCCTGTAATTAGTTGTACTTTCAGTTATATACGCTTAATGTAATTACTTATAAGTTTGTTTGATTGTAACAACTATTGGCAAGCTAAATAAATAAATAAAAATAAAGTAGTAAATTATGTGACATATCTATGCACCATACTGTCTCGAGTTTTAATTCAAGACTGTACCTCTGTAACTTTCTGCAACTGACTGTAAATTTTTTTTGTTGATAATTATTATAGCTGCATATTTTTCTATCCATATTGGATTACATTTTAATGCAGCTAATTAGGGATTTCTGAAAGCAATTCTTGCAATTTTTTTCACAAAACTACTCGATTACAATCTTCTATGAGTTTGGGTTTTAAATTTGTACCCAATTCATAGCAATAAGCTAAGAAATACATCCCTGCCTGGCGTTTAAAGAGCACACGTATAGTTTGCGTGGCATCTAAATAAATACTTTTTTATAGAATTCTTTTTTTCATGACGAATATAATGTTATAGGTATATTTGGAAGAAAAACAAGTATTTTAATACATTTCTATTCCCGGAATAACTGCCCTTATCGACCTTCATAAAATTCAAATGAGTTATTTGCATAGCTTGCGGTGGCAACCAAATAAAACAAAACACAAATGGTGAAAAAAGATGGTTACAAATAAAAAAAAATCTGGACGCTTTTACACAGCGCCATTTTATTCAGAGATTAGCAACGAGGCTTGTGTTACGGAAACTGGATGGTTGATATATTACCTAAATATATTTAATAACACTATATAGAAACATAACTCTAGTACAAACATGTTCTTGCCTCTACAAGGAATCGAATACGGAACCGGATGGCCTTATTGCACGGTAATCGGATGTTGAGACATCGGTGTTCATGCAAGAGGAACTTAAACCTACAGGGATATTATCAACAAAATAATACTATTCTGTAAGAACTTATCGAATGTGAAAATACGACGTTGCGTCCTATAAGTTAAGTGATATTGGAGTGATATTGATTATGGTCACGAATACCTACGTATGTGCTTTGTATGTTTGTTGTGTTATAGAATGTTGCTAAACCATGAGCCAAGACTATGTATTTCTGGGCTTGAAATTCAAATTCGGAGATTCTACTGAGAATAAAAAAAATAAACATAGTTTGACTTAGGAATTGAAAACAGAACCTCACGCTAGCAATGCCAACTCCAATAATCATGCTTGGAATATCTACTAAGTTTAGTTTCTTCAAATAATAATGATTGTCAGAAAGATAACGTGACTGACTACAACTCTTTACTATATTACCGTGAAAGTGATTGGGAGAAACAGGGATAGGTATGATTGAAGGCTACTAGAAATTAAGTACATTCAGAGTATTTGGCCAATTGTTAATCTGCCAATTTATCAGATTTTTTGATAGATACCTCTCAGGCACAAACGTTTTAGCGTAATCACTTTAAAGGACTTAGAGGTTACTTGAAATCAGCATAAAATTCGAAGGTACAAACATCGATATTGATTCATACTTCCGTACTAATATTTTAAATGCGAAACTAACTCTAATTGTCTGGCTGTGTAACTATTTATTAGGTTTCAGGTTAGACGTGGATTAGATCACGGCAAAGGACATTAGCTACCTATTCAAAGTCACAAGTGAAAGATAATTTGGGTACTTAATGATAATTACACCTCTTCATTGCATAAAAGTAGAACGGACCATCACGCCTGTTGTTCCTGAAGGGTTAGAAATAGATGTACTAATGTACTGGGTGTACATACACTTCGCCAGTGTAATAGTTTTTTAGATACCATTATTAGGGGGCGATGAATCATGAATCCAAAACTCCGAGCTACTAATGAGAATTTCATGGATAAACCTAATAACACTTAGCTCGCCCAGGGAATTGAACCCAAGACCTCTTGCTTAACAGTCACACTTATGGCAGTTGTATAGGATTATAAAGAAATTAATATTAATACGAGATTAGTTCTGAGCTAAGCAATGAGGTGTTTGTTGCGGATACTATATATGGTTGATACACTACACAGATATTTGTATTGTAAAAATACAATACACTTACATACAAATATTATAAAAATGTTTGTATTTTGTAAATGTTTGAAACATACATAGGTAAATCAGAAGGCACAAACATAAGTCACACAAGTATTTAACCCTGCCGAGCTTTAAAGCGAAATCCGCAACGCTAATAGTGTTATCATGAATTATGTTTCAATAAACCTCTTCAATTATTTTTTAATGAAACCTGTAGGTACCTTATCGTTATCATCGGGCCTTGCATTAGACATATATATTGGTGGAACTAAAATGGTATTAGTATTTAGTAACGTAGGTACTAAAATTTCTTACGCTCACACGAATATCAGTCATTAAAATAAAATTACCTTTATGGTTTTTATCAATGCATATTTTTTTATTACTACATATAAATCACACCACCTACCATTCATTGTGGGATCAAATTCGAGATTTCTGCCATTACAGCCTGATGACAACACCACTAGTCTATCACATCTAGTAGGTACTCAAAATAAATATTTATTGGTTTTTCTTTTATCTATTGTGATCGGTTTACACAATAACAATCTTGAACAATATCAGCTCATCCATTCATTGATGGCTTGGCATTAAATTAATATCCATCAATATAAACTGCCTCTATAATAATTATAATAATAAAATAACGCAGATAAACAAGTACAAAATTGTGTTATGAGTTCTTATAAAATGTATGAATATAATCAAAGAATGCTTTAATTTAATCACCAATTATTTCCTATAAATTGAATTGATCAACAGGAATTAAGAGAATTTCTGCATCGTGAACGCGTTTAGAACCATTCATAGCACAGGAACAATACAGACAGGAATGATACAAACATTAACTCGAAACGGTAATCTAACCCACAATCTAGAAATGACTAGCTCAGTAAAGACGGTGGTCGATAGATGATGTTATTATCAGCCCATTTCACGACCCGTTTAGCTCAGCGGTAGTTAACGCTGCCTGCTGTGCTATGGGTCCCGGGTTCGAATCCCGGTAGGGACAAATGTTTGTGTGATGAGCATTAACATTTGTTTTGATATGTATATACTTACGAAAAAAAGTATATATGTAGACTATTAACCATGTAGTATTCGTAACACAAGCCTCGTTGCTTAGCTCGGAACTAGATGGCGCTGTGTCATAATGTCCAGGAATATTTATATTTTATTTCCCACGGTTGATCATTGGTTACGTCTTATTTCAGAGGTCTATAGTCTACCACACTAGCCTAGTGCAAGTTGGCAGACTTCACATGTCATTGTACCTATCAATCTTTCAAGTATGCAGGATTCATCACGATTTTATCCTTTACCTTTTAAGCTGTAATACAAACGCACGTAGCTCTGAAAAGTCCGTGGTGCGTGCCTTTGAATTGAATTCGACTTTTGACTTCATCGTTCACTGGTCATACCCCTAGGCATAGGGCATGGTACAGATGATCTACCTATAAGTTACACATCATCATCAGCCTCTATTCGTTCAATACCGAATGCTGCAACAAATCTATAATTACGTATCGATGAGTACCAGAAAGATGACTATTAATACTACGCACGATAATATACCCTATCGCATACCAAATAGGTATATTTATACCGCAGTTAGGTATAGAATGACTAATATCTAAGTTCAACAACAAGGTACAAACAAGTTGGCGCTCGTCTCCGGGGCCTGAGTGCTTTGGGAGGCCTCAGAGGGACCGCCCTCCTCGCCACGCCCACCGCACGCCACGCCCACACTGTGCCTAGAGACCCGACTGTTACGTGAAGTATCGTTACTTGTTTTAACTTAAGATGTATGATGGATTTCACTTAAGTATCAAATACAAATCTTTATATAGATGTACTTTGAATTTCATTATTTAACTCAGTATATAAGTAACTAATTTTAAATAAAATTACGGAAAATGGTACCTAGTTACGTTTGTTAATGTTTAATATCGTTTTGTCCTGTAAGATCAAGAATATTATACAAAGGAAAATACTTACAGATAAGTGAATCGGGTTACTTTTTTTTCTGTATCATAGTTGCGAATACAAATGCCGATTTTAACCCGCAGAACTAAAATTACTCGACATGTAGTCTACACGCATAAATAAAATAATAGGTATATTCAAACATTGTTGCTCAATAATGCTCGGAACTAGGCGGACCTCACTGTCTGTCTATTTGTTCCGTGTTCACGCTTTAACAGCTGAGCCAAATTCAATGATTTTTTGTGTATAAATGTTTTTTGCGCTAATCAAGTCGTCAAATACTTGTTGCTCGCAGGATTTGACGAGCAAAAGCGAAAGCACAGCTACAGTGTAAGTTGTGTAATTATTTAGCCAATAATATAAAAAACTGTTAATAGTTGTTTATAACAACTCATATTAAAAAAAAAAAAACAATATTATACTGCATATGAAATTCTTAGTAGCAGCTAGAAGTTTGGATTTGTGCCCGATTAATGGCAATTGACTCGCCCCCATTACATGAGAAATAAAGAACATACCTAATCTTTCGTGGACGACAGGCGTGATAGCGTGTGTATGGGATATATTTTATGTACGTTTATAATATTGAATATCTCATTCCCTTACATTATTACAGAAAGGTACTAAAAAATATACCCACCCTTTTATAACGCAATTTCTAACGCATCTAGCAGGCAGTCTCATTTAGAATACAAAGTCAATTTCCTGAAGACCTTTATTGGAACAATAGAATCTAGATCCAGGCATTATAATCAGGTTACTATTGCGCTAGTTACTAGCGCGAAATCAATTAGGAAATCTGATTTGCATAGCGCAGTGTGATGAATATTAATTGAATGAATGCTGCCAATGTTGTATGTACGTGATAAATGTTTGAAAAAATATAGCTTAGAAAATGTTTAATTTTATTAAATCAAAGTCAAATATTTTATTTCTACTAGACCAATTTTACAGGTACTTTTAAATTGACAAAACTTATTGGACGGTTCCAAGAGGTAGGTCTTATGGAGAAGAGCCGGCAAGAATTTCCATATTAGCTCTGCTTTTATAAATAAACAGAATACAATTTTTTACTCTCTTCCTTCTTCAAAATGCTCGATACAATATAAGATTACTCAGATAATACATGAAGTAGTTTTATGTTTTACAAGACACCTTTCCCCTTTTATTTCACCTTTTAACTAAACACAGCACTCATGATTACAAGCTCAGTGATCCGTGACCATGGATGCTGTAAAGGTGGAACGGGGACTGAATTATCATTAATAGTATAAAAGATCTGAATTGTGTCTTGTGCCAGCTTATTTCTCAGGAAATTCATTAAATGTAAGTAAAATCTATGGCGTGTGTTAGATCTGCTATCAAGATTTATTATTAGGTTTTTTTTTTGAACACGTACAAACGGTAGTCGAGTTACACTTTACAAGCTAGATAACATGACTTCCTCCTTCATTTTAATTCGAAACCTTAAGTCGGCTTTAAATTACACTTTTTGCTGGCCTTATAACCCCCCCGACGCGAGTCCCGGATTAGGGGCTACCAACGGGTACTTTTTCTGCCAGTGTCAAGAAACATCGTCCTGCCTTTACATGCCCCCCGGGGGTGCTTTCAGACCCTTAACGTTTACGACTACCCGATTGCTTTTCTATGAAGGGCCTCTAGGAAATGTCCGCGACAAAAACGGACAGATGCGTACAGCGGATGTTGATACCAATTGATTAGTTTGCAAACAGTTGTGAATATTTGATGATCTGCGGTGAGTCGAGTGGTTTTTTTTAGGTGTTCACACTTCATAAGTGGTTAGCGGGCAAAAAACTGGTCACTTAGCGTAACACGTAAAGGAAGTGGCAATTTTTTTGCTATGTTGAACCCTGATAATATTATTGGACAAATCATTACTAACAAGGTGTTGCGAAAATCGATCATCAAGATATCTTCTGCAGACTCTACAAAAAAGCGAAGGTGTACAAAACAATTAGGCATACATTTTTAAACTGACTTTATTTCAAGACGCAGGTACAAGAATAAGAATACTGAATACATGCAAATTATAAAATGATGTTACTGCACAGCTAAAAAACTCATACCAATAACTACCGAACAAATTCTCAAAGAATCTGAATACCCTAAAATCACAAAAAAAAACCGCAACACGCTGTGCAAACAAATTCCGCAAACATTTTGACACAATACGCTGCTGTTAGACTCTGAATGCGTCTTCAGTGACGTCTTTGACAAAACAAATAAGCCATAAAAGGGTATTAATGTACCCTGCGTCCGCAGTAAAAGGGTTGGCCGTCTGTCACACCGACAGATACTACTGATTTGTTTGTAAAAGACGCCGACTTTTTTCGTAAAACTGTTGACCAGAATATGGTGTCGTGCTGTGTGACTTGCAAAACCCGACGGTAAAATCTTTTTATTAATGAAACTCGACAAATGATAGCTAGATATTCGAAAAATCTTTACTATAATAACCAGTTAGCATTCTATTTATTTTCGAAATACATATAAAGAAGATAAGTAACCAGTTAGTAATCTGGCCATTTAATTTAAAAGGTTTAGCTAGGCCTACCAAGGTCAGTCTATGAATCTCGCTAACCTATTCAATCCCCATGCCGCGGAAAGTAAATGAGCACGCCTTCGATTCCGGTTGTCATGTCAATAAGATATAATATATAGGTATAATTGGAAACTTAGAAAGCCTGACAACCACCTCTGAGTATTGGGAATAGTCTGGAAAAAATCAATAGGTATGAATATTGTAAATGTAAAAGAAACTAACTGTTTGTCTATGACCTATATACTCCTGGTTTAGGAGTAAATTTTTAAACACATTTTAAAAAAAATCTCAATGAGATATGTTATATTCTAGAGAAGGACCTATTGTTCCCAAAAAATAAACAAAAATTCAACGTAGCTAAATTTGCAGGCAACAGTTATGACAAAGAAAAAACCACTAAAATTATAACAGCACTAAACAGTCAGTTGAACAGACAAGTTTAGTAAAAAGAGAAAACGGTCTACACGTCAGAATAAAGGGCACTCGTCGGAAATTTCCGGCGAAGTTAGATTTAAAAACAATGTAGGTACAGACGCAGTGTCTAGTGTGCCCACCTTTGGCACATGTAGGATATCTATTCATATATTCTGCAATTTAGAAGTAGAATTTAATTGCCACTATAATTATATCTAGGTCCTCAAGCCAAATATAGAATTCTAGATTAGATTCTACACTTACACATCGTATTTTCATACAGTTGATTTCATGTTAGGGATTAATCTCTCGTTGATTTTATTTGCCAAAGCGGCAATCATTGGCTTCTTATCCAAACGTTTTAAAATACTACATTTATGATGATTTTAACACTTAACTCTCTGTAACTATAATTAAACTAAATTTACAGTAGCCGGCTCCTGGGTCGATATTATATCAAGGCTCTAAGCAATTTATTACTTTATTATATTTATGAAGACTTTTTGACATTCTTTTCATTTATGTCAAAAAGTCTTCATAAGTCTTCACCTTCAATATTGAATGCCCAGAACCTTGCTATAATATCGACCCAAAAACGGGTACTGGACACTGAATAGGTTAAAAATGTCAACTTGGTCAGCTCGCAGATATAAAATTTGTTGCTTACGTATTCCACAAAACAAACTTGAAATCAAATTGCCCAGCGCCTTCAAACAATTTCACACAGACAGACAACCAAAAACAGCTTCACTAAAACGTTCATCACGAAAAAGGCAAAAAACATACCCGAAGTTTCCATTTCCTCTCACAAAAAATGCATAATCCGTCTATCCGCATCGCCTTAATGGCGCGAGTGTAATTTCCATGGCGTTTTCACGGCATATTTTCCCACAGACCCGTGTTATCATATTTGTGGAGGTGCGCCATGATAAAACAGAGTAACTCGTCATAATGTGTTTAGCGTTTGCTCCTCTACTGAACGCCAAAGATTAAAATTATAGATAGGACAACGCAGTTTTTTAAACACAGCTTCTATTTCTCCTGTATCTTGGGCCCTTTACCAACACCAATTTCACATGCATAAGAAACATTCAAATACGGAATAACAATGTATTCAATGTTTGCACCGGGTACCTACTGATTGGAAATTGATCACGTAGACGTAGACCTGAGTATAAAATAAAAATAATGTAGGTTCAGCAGTACTTGTATAAAGCGTAACTATGCATGAGTTACATGTATATTGTCTAGTTACAGGTTATACAAATAAGAATCAGTTGTTAGCTGATTAATGAAGATCATTTTAATTTAGTTACATTTAAATAATTAGCTCATGGTTAAGTTTACTGAAACTAAACATTCGGTTTCTAAGACTAACCAGCCACTTTTGAGGTATCTACCAAGGCATAAAGGTAAGGCATAAGACTAAGCAGAATTAAAACAATGTCATTGTAATAAAACTACTTTTTACGGATTTTATCGCGGTATATTTGATATTATTTTAACCCGACGTTTCTTTCAAAACAAAAACAAACAAAAAGAAGCATAGGGACCCGCGTAAAAGAACACATAGCAGATGTTAAACACCGCCGTGCCAAGAAGTCAGCAGTTTGTGAACATACCATAGACAAACCCCAGCATTACATCAGATTTGATAAACCACAAGTCCTCGCAAAAGAAAACCGATTCCTACCCAGGATGATTCGTGAGGCTATTGAAATTAAAAAACACCCAAATTTCAATAGAGAAGATGGCTGGGTATTACCACCTGCTTGGAACCCTATCATAGATTCTATTAAATCTAAATCCAAGAACAAAACTGCACGACCGAAGGATACGGTGAGCTCGTTCTGTGTAAATCGGATTGTCAATAATAATTAAAAATGTAGGGTAGCTGTTAGTAATTATGACTTCAAGACGACCAACACCTCAGTCTGCCCGTGACCATGGATGCTGTAAAGGATCCGAAACGTCGGGTTAAAATAATATCAAATATACCGCGATAAAATCCGTAAAAAGTAGTTTTATTTCAATGTCTAATATTCGCGTAAGTGTACGAAATCACAATGTCATTGTACCGCGATAAAATTAAAATTAGTTTTATAGCAATCAAAAAGGTAGTGAGATCTTACATAAAATACTGTACTATTATTAAACAACTCCATACGAATAAAAACTATAGTAACTCACTATTAACTTATTTTAAGGGAACATTCGTTTACACTTTGATCGAAGTATCGGTTCTGTCTTTGCCCTGTTCTCTGCATTCATATTTAGGGAAGCTTTACTTATTCAATATTTTCAAATTGGCTGCACACCGTTCTTGTAATGGAGCCGAAAAAATGCGGAAACCGAAGTAAATGGATTCGCGGGCTGATTATTTATTTAGCGTCGCGAAATATTAGCCTCAAAATGGGTTTAGATTATTTTGTCAAGATGATATACTCGTTTTTACTTAACTTATGCCTGTTTGTATTTGGGGAACAAAAATATTAATATATATAAAAATAAATATAATATATTTTTTTTGTTTTCATGATAATTATGAGCACGAGGTTTTGGGATCAAGCACAGGTCAAGCGAAATGATCCATTTCCCCTATTTTGTCCATTATATTATATTATATGATGGGACATGAAAACGTTGACAATGCTGTCTATAGAACAGATAAAGAAATGATGGGGATTTTAATAACGGTACGTAAATTAATGTTGTTCAAAAAGTTTCCTAATATCGACGTACCTATAATTAGAAAAGTAAATTACACATTTGTTTCAAACCAATCAGCTTTAATTAAATGCTTCACAAACTGACAACAAACTTACAAAGTACAAACTTTACCGAAAAACAAACAATGATTTATGAAAATTAAAACTTCTATATTCAAAAACATCGCGCCCTTACTAAGGGTACTAACAAAGAAACAAGTGGCCCAAGTGGGCCCAAATTCGCCATATGAGCATCATGTCAGTGCGACCATTTATCATGTGAGATGTGACAACTGAATTTATTTATATAAAAAAACAAACAATGGTACGCGTTAGGGCTAGTGTTGCCCCTGATAACTGATGCTTGGACTTCGCTTTTTTATGTAGTACTTTTAGATGTTTAGATTAGGCATTTAGATTTATAATTTAATTAAGAGTATATTTTTTTTAGATACTGTTTTGATGTTGTGTCATCCTCGTCGATGAAGTAAAAAAAATAGGCATACTTTATTTTACCTAATATCTATGATTAATAAATCTATGATTTCTTTACCAGCTGAAAAAAGTTTTTGAAAAAATAAATTATTATTTAATTCACAAACTTACTTTTCCAAAAGACAAAAATCAGAATACAATGATGGAATATCTAAAAGTTGTATCGACTACAATTGCACTAGCACGGTATGACAATCCAAGGGGTAGCTGGTGCTTATGATTTAGGGGTGCTACACAATACAGAGATAGCAATTTGATATTCAGGCCACATTTTTAATAAGCACCGCTTGCTAACTGTAATGGCTCAGTAGGGCCCACTATTAAATAGCTTTTTGTTGCGCCATTAGCCACTTGAGTGACCTTCTAGTATGGTCAGCTTTTTTTGTATGTTTGTTAGAATTAGGGATATTATGTCGCGGGCCATTATTGTTTTTGTTTCTTTCTGCCCTGATTTTATTTTTCTTAGTTTGTAAATCCTACTGTTTTTTTCTGGAAAAATAAATATGAACGATAAAATGATCCACTAACTATGCATTTCTACGATTTCTACGTACGTAATACCACATTTATAAATAAATAAATATAGCTGGATATCTAATTCTGAGCTAAGCTTAATTGCTTATGTTACGAAACATAGCTTCAATTATTTCTACGCTAATCCCAAATATATTTTTTTTACGTCAATAAAAAAATATATAAGTAGACCACCTTTATAATATATGTTTCTACTCAATAAAATCCATAATTGAGTTCATTTATAACTATGAATGTTGTTCAGGGTTCGAAACTATGCGATTAAAATATTATCAATGTACAATAAAAAATAATTTATTTAAATTTGTGTGTTAAATAAAAAATAGGTTTAGTTGATTATATCTTTACATTTCTATATTAAAAGTAACATACTTATTTTTCAGATCTTGCACTATTTAGTTTGAAACTACATACAATCTCCACTTAGGTAAGTACAATATTTTATACACATAATAAAATTCCATTAACGTAGTGTATGAACAACAAAACCCACCCAACCAATCTACTGTCCTTTAAAAAGTCTCGCATATGTGCAACATTATGATTCATTATTGTATTTTTATTGAGTGCGCAAAGCGACGTTGGTGTAACGAAGTATTGTGATGCATCTGTTCATTTTGATCTGTGCTTGTTTTTTTAGAGTTCGAACCCAAGGCACGCACTACTGATTTTTCGAAAGTTATGTGCGTATTTATGAAGAAAAACATCGTGTGGAAACCTGCATGCTTGAGAGATATTCTCGATGGCATGTGAAGTCTGCCAACCCGCAGTAGGCTAGCGTGGTGGATTATAGCCTAAACCCTCTCAATTGACAGGAGACCCGTGCCCAGCAGTGGGACATTAATAGGTTGATGATGAATGAACGAATGAATATTTTATTTAAACGAAAACCTAAAGCACCTCTTCGTTTGTAAAATAAACTACGATGTATTAACGTAGTCTTTTTTGTTATAATAATTATTATTATAAATAATTTATTTACGCATTTCATACATCTGTATGCAAAAAAATCTTCCATAAATTAAAAAGAGACTTTACTAACTTACAATTTCTTAATTAAAGACAAGGAACAGATTACTAAAGCTTGCAGTCACGTCGAAGTTGAACTTAGACAATACAACTTAGTACCAACTTAACAGAACTTAGTAGAACGTATCACTTAATTAGTATTTCGGTACTGACGGTGTTCTAACTAGTTTAACTTAGCAGACCTAATTAGTGGCGTCTTGTTCTGTGTCCTATTTGTACCTAGGTGTCTGTTAGGAGTGTGGTAGTATGCAATAGAATCTATATATTCACAGCAAGATGCTTCTATCAATATATGTATGTGTATCTTCCTTCCTTATTTCTATCCTTTTTTATTAAAAAAAAATATTTTATACTGTAGCTGTAAGGAGAATGTAGCTATTAATTCGTTTTATATTTTTAAAATGATCTTGAGTTTAATGCTTGTTGGGTTGGCCATTATGTTGGTCGGACCATGCGTCACATATAGTTGGTAAATTATTATTTTTGTCACCTAATTAAGATTATATAAATTCTTCATAGGAAACATTCTTGTTGTAATAGCGCAACTAGACTCTTAGCGTTACATAAATGACAGGTTGCGGTGCTTGCAACGTCCTCTGCATAAAGCCTACAGTTAACACTATCACCAAACTACACAGTGTGTAAAGTTTCAATAAGATTCATCGCAAACAAACAACGCTACGAAGACTTGATTTTATACCCATACCCACCCTGTTGCAAGATATAGCATAAAACTACGATGTGGTTCGAATTATTTTCTTTAACCTTCACATACATACTTAATAACTCGAGTAAGACATTATTGTAAAACACTGAAACACACACCTAGTATTAACAGCTAATTAAATAAGAACAATTCCTATCAATTACATACATTTCACGTCCAATTTGCGTCAGTTACCCCACAAAGTGCGCTGTATTAGATATGCAGGCCTAATATCCGGCCTTTGGCTACACACATCGACTTGAGGTTGCACTAATTAAATACAAATCTCAAGACAATTCACGAGAAACGGATTTTGGAAGCGGCTCGTGTAACACAAGGTGAAAATTTGAAAATTAACGCGTTAGGCACTCCCTAGTTAGGTGTTAATGTAAATTGGTTAATTTTAGGTCTGAATTTTGCAATCTTATATGGTACCGTGCCCAGCAGTGGGACAATAATGGGTTGATGATGATGATGATGAATATGGTACCTAGAGTTAACTGATACAAATGAGATGTTTTAATATATTTTTTATTGATTCGGATTTATTCAATAAGAATAAAAAATGTGCTTTGTAACAGTATAATAATAATTTGATAGCAAAAACTATATAAAGATTCGTAATGCACTCTAAAGTTAAGCTAAAAAGATTTTAAATTTTGCTAATGAATAGTTAAGCTATTTCACAAGTAATTTCATTTAAGTAATTTACTATTATCTAAATATTGCTGGTCTTAACAGTATAGGGCTATTTGCTTTTATTATATGTTACAATAAAGTGATTGTGATTGTCATTAAAACCTGCTGACTATAGTCTGCAGATTTTTCATCATCATCATCATCAACCCATTAACGTCCCACTGCTGGGCACGGGTCTCCTCTCATTTGAGAGGGTTTAGGCTATAGTCCACCACGCTAGCCTACTGCGGGTTGGCGGACTTCACATGCCATCACAAAAATCTCTCCAGCATGCAGGTTTCCTCACGATGTTTTCCTTCACCGTTTGAGCTTGTGATAAAAACACACGTAACTTCCGAAAAGTCAGTAGTGCCTTGGGTGCTAACTCGAGACCTTTGACGTCTCAGTCCACTGGTCACACCACTAGGCTACCACAGCTCTATAATGCAGTTTTTGAATGACAAGTTATTTTTGATAATTTTCGTTGATTTTAATTACGGTACTGGCTTTTAACACGTTGCATTAATTTTACAGTGAAACAATACTATTAAAAAACTACAATACACAAAATAAATTCATGACAATAATTTCAGCATTTGTTATATCATTTGTTTATTCTGTCAAAGCATTTCTCATTCCCAAACACACCTTGTGTGTCGCTACGCTAAATCCGTCAAGTCTAAACTAGCGGAAGTTATAATTTATGAAGCGAGTTCCGGAGGCTTTGGCCGCTCAGTCTAAAGGTAATGAAACAACTGATGTATAATGCACACCGTCTAGCTTCCTCTGAAAACTACTGCCAAGATTACACTGAGGAAGTTTTGTAGACGTTGATCTTAAGGTGAAGAGTTAATTAATAGTTTTTTTAATTATTTGTGTAGGTATATTTTTCACGCTGTGAATACAATGAAGTTACTTTTTAAAAAGTTTTATTAGAATTAATTATGAACTGATTTCTTATACTTGTATTGCACAAATACTAGACATTAACGACCCAATTAGTCCAGCGGTAGTTAACACTACTTTCTGTGCTATGAGTCCCGGGTTTGAATACCGGTAGGGACAAATGTTTGTGTGATGAACATGAACATTTGTATCCGAGTCATAGATATGTATAATATGTATGTATATACAAAAAAAGTAATATAGGTATGTAGTATATCAACCAACTAGTATCCGTAACACAAGCCTCGTTGCTTAGCTCGGAACTAGATGGCTCTGTGTCATAATGTCCAGAAATATTTATTATTAAAATAAATTTATTTTTAAGTTTAAATAGCGGTATTTCGATTTTATTATTATAGATAAAGAACAAAAAATAATCCATATTTTGTTAATAAAGCTATTTCTCTATATGGAGTTGTTCACCGTCAAATGACACTATAAAGTCATTGCTGTGTTCTTAAATATAAAGTGAGTGAAAATTTTGTTCCAATAGAAGGAAAACAAGCTGAGTAATTGAGTTATTTACACGAATCAATGAACCTACATATAAATAAGTAATTGTATGAAAACCAGAAGCTAATTAGTTTTTCCTATAACTAACTGTTCTAACTTAAGTGTATTGTTTGAGTATCCTGCTGCAATATGAACCTTTTCCTAATATGATGAAGTTAGAAGCCCATATAATCAAGAAGTTATGGCTGAACAAATTAATATCAATTACTATAAGTAAATATACATATTATGATTAAAGCTATTTTAGTTGTTACAGACGCGACGGTACTTAAATATATATTTTCTTTACATGGAACTGTGAGAACCATGTCTATAATTAACATTGGACCGTAGGTTTCATGAGTCTTATAAAGTATAGGTACCTAAAATTTTACTTTCTTATTCAAAAATAATATCCTAATTATACCTAATACTTTTTTTTATTATTAAAATAAATCAGTTCACTGACTTACTTTTAATAAATATAGTAAATACTGCTACCTACCAATGTTGTGTGGTACCACGAAGAATATCACTAAGCTAGAAACGGCACCTCAATGTGGGTGTCAGTCGAGAATGTAGTTCATGTAAATTCCGGTAGATGGCACTACTGTCGATTGGATATTTTTTCAATATTTCTTACATTTTACATGATGGTATTTTAGTAATCAACATAATTTCAATCAATATAATTTAACCTGCGTTATTGTTTATGTTGAAACATTAACAGTACCTAATTTGAAAATTGGTTTTAATGAGTATAAACTGAAGATAAAATTTATAGATTTAAATGATATTTTTGGAACCAGATAAAACAATGAAAACTCTATTTTCTATGTTACTACAATATTTTTTAGTTACTAACCATGTTACAAACGCATAAAATGTTTAGAATCAGTAAATACTTTTCATTCTCTATGTATAGAAATGACTTTGATTTGTTATCAAAGATATTATTATGTCAAGTAAATTCAGTAATTAACAATTACTCCTTCAACAGTTTTCTATATATCATAAAATCCATGGGAAATGCCAATTATTTTCAGTAGAATAACT
Source organism: Craniophora ligustri (assembly GCA_905163465.1). NCBI lineage: Eukaryota > Metazoa > Arthropoda > Insecta > Lepidoptera > Noctuidae > Craniophora > Craniophora ligustri. The sequence goes on from LR990963.1 coordinate 5,585,865, forward strand.
AAATTATATATGATCCTCAATATTTATTTTCAGTTGAATGTTTCGAGAGATTTGCCGTATTTTCCACAAAATGCAACATTGCGTGTTTACGAAGGAACACCCGCAGAAATGGGTGAAATACCTTATCAGGTTATTCATCTTTGATTTCTCTTCCATTTTGTAATGGTTTATATAGTTTAACGTTTGACCACAATCTCACCTGATTGTAAGTGACGATGTAATCTAAGCTGTAGCATGCTTACTTAGAAGATACCGTTCACTTAGAATTATTATTTAGGAATCTTCCTCCCTTAGTTGAAATTCTACTGTAGAGTTCATAATATTCTAGAACTAATGTGAAATCTTCCAATACAAAAGGAACTACTTCACTGTGATATCTATAATATTTGTACATTTACCATAGTTAAATCTGTGTGGAAGTCTTACTACAACGTGTGGTTATTTAAGTTACATTTTTTTTTTGCATTATATTTGTGTAAATAGATTTATATAAAATACGACTCAGCAGTAGGACTTAAGAACTTTAAATACTAAAGCCACTCAAGAATTCCAGATCTCCTCTTCCGATAGTGTGATAAGAACTCAAATAATTAAGTATCACCATTATTATTGAACGCACTAAACAGAATGTGACAGTGAAAACATTTTTTGTTACAATTATATTTACATAAATATATGTTTTTAACTCCAAAGATAGCGTTCAAGAAGAAAAATCCGCCTAAAATAAATACGTACTACACGTATTGTGGAGGCAGTATTATTGGAAATATAAAAATTTTGTCTGCTGCACACTGTTTCGTAGTTGAATCAACGGGTATTCTCTCCTTCTGGTTCAGGTAAATTACATTTATAAAGACCACTATCTGATTCCCGCCACTTCGTCCGTGTGCAATTTATCGAGAAAAAAAGATTCATACTAACTTTGCACCCCCGTTTTACCCCTTTAGGGGGGAATTTTCAAACTTCTTACCCTTAAAGTTTAGGCCCTGCGTTGATATATCAGTCAGTCAGCTTCTTCTTTTATATAATAAAAATAATTGATAATATAACTGAGCCCAATAGACTAGCATCGCATAACGCACCGTTTTTATGTTTATTGAGCTTGAATCTTTAGGGTCTCAGCATGTTATAATGCCTATTAGTTCTTACATGTACCACTTATTACTTGCATCACTTATTTTCAGCAATAAACAATTAGGTGATCTTGATGATAAATATGCCGTAGCAGGGACATTAAGAAATTTAGCTTCTGAAAGACAACCGTACGAGCAATGGAGGGATATAAGTAAAGTGGTTTATCATCATAACTATCAATTCCCCGAAAATGACATAGCTATCGTGGTAAGATATAGTACCTATATGCATATTAAAGGTAAAGAGTTAAAAGGTCATAGATAATAAATACCTAATCATCAGATAGATGGCGCTGTGTCATAATGTCCGAATATATTATCATATATCCTATCTATATATAATTTTTTTTACATATATGTATACGTTTTCTATTGACAGTTTGTGACTGAGAGTTTCTACTACAATCAATATGTGAAGCCAATCAAATACGCTACGAAATTTGAAGATTACGAAGGCTTTTGTCTGGTCTCTGGATACGGGAGAACATCAATGAGTGTGAGTCGTTCAAAACACTGTCTATGTTCAAATACGTACGACAAATTTTTATAAAATTCATTGATGAATTGTGATTAAATGAGTTTATACTCTGGCAAAAATCGATCAAGATTATACTACCATCTTTTACTTGACCCAATATGAATTCCATCTCCAAGTACAGGCCCTTAAGATAATCGACATAAATATTTTTACAGATATTATCAGACACGTTACTAAAGGCATACCTGCTCCTACTTCCGCTTAATTGGTGCAATGAATTACACAGAAAAGATATGTCTTATTGTATATGTACGTCAATTGTTGGATCCGATATCGGAAAGGTGACTATTATACTTTGTAAAGACGTTATTACAAAAGCTCCCTTCATCTCATGTCAATAAGAAATAATATTGAAAATTATACATTTCAGACTAAGGTCAGGTAAACTGTAAGTCCAGCTTCTTTGGCAATTCTAAGCCATGTCAAGCAAAACTTAAGCTATTGCTCAAGTTTGGCTTGGCATGGTGATGACAGTTGACGGGTCCCTTTTACTTATCTCTGCTTAACCTTGTAGAGAATATTATGAGCATGATAGTAGTTAAAGTATTATACTGTAGTAGTACTGGTGTTGCAAATGTCTATAGGCTCTACGGTAACCGTCTACCATCAGGCGGGCTGGAAGCTCGTTTGCCGCCATTGTGTTATGTAAAAAAAAGATGGACCTGCAATAATATTTTTGTAAATGTAATATATTAGAGGAGCTGTGGTAGCCTAGCAGTGTGACCAGTGGACTGAGATGTCAGAGGTCTCGAGTTCGAACCCAAGGCACGCACCACTGACTTTTCGGAAGTTATGTGCGTATTTATCACATGCTCAAACGATGAAGGAAAACATCGTGCGGAAACCTGCATGCTTGAGAGAATTCTCGATGGCATGTGAAGTCTGCCAACCCGCAGTAGGCTAGCGTGGTAGACTATAGTCTAATCCCTCTCCATGGAGAGGAGATCCGTGCCCAGCAGTGGGACATTGATGATGATGATGAATATATTAGAGAAAGACAAGTATTAGAGATACGTAGACGCCCTGCGACTCGATGGACGGACGTTTTGAAGGTGACTGGCAGTGTATGGATGCAAGCTGCCCAAGACCAAGATGTTTAAAAAGTACCATCCAATAAATCCTTATTCCTTCTTCTTTTTAGGGTGACTCGGGAGGACCATTGGTCTGCCAACAATCTGGGGTTCGGGCAGAACGGGAACCCATTTTAGTTGGAGTGGCAACTGGAACTGAGCCAGGCGTACATTCTATCTTCGCAAGAGTTTCAACATACCGCCGCTTTATAGAAAACAATCGCTGTACTAAAGTCTCTATCAATATTGTTGTTATTATCCTTTTTTTGCCACATTATATTGGTTTATTGAGTGGTGATTTATTTGAGTTTTACTGCTTCAATACTTTTACTACCTACTACAGCAGAAATACTGCTTTTTAAAAGCAAAAGGAAGGTAAAATAATATGTTTTTTTTTTATGAATGATAGATATTTAAATTATTAATAAATAGGTAACCAAAATTACCCCCACATTAAAGTATCACACACCTTTAGAAGACTGGCAGTAATGGTCTGTAGAGTGACTGTTTTTATTTTTTCCAAATTTTTTTTTAATCCACTGTCACATTTATTTGGAAATGTAAGTAATATATGTTTTGTCGACCCAATTAGTCCAGCAGTAGTTTACACTGCCTTCTGTATTATCTATGGGTTCGAGTCCCGGTAGGGACAAATGTTTGTGTGATGAGCTTAAATATTTGTATCCGAGTCATGGATGTATCTATATATAATATGTATGTATTTACAAATAAAAAGTATATAATTATGTAGTATACCTATCAACTAACTAGCATCCGTAACACAAGCTTCGTTGCTTAGCCCGGAACTAGATGGCGCTGTGTCATAATGTCCAGAAATATTTATATTTATGTATCGTAAGTAACTGCCTTATTGATGTAGTGGTTGTAAGTGCGACTTGGGTTCGAACCCAGGTCGAGCAGTGTTATAAGGTTTTGCTATGAACCGCAGTATGATTCTCAGTAGAAGCTCGCGTATTACATGGGACCTAAAACATACCTCCTAACGTCTGTGATCATTAGTACACCTCTGCCTAACTTCGGGGACGACCGGCATGTTTATACATATGTATGTCTATTATTATACAGCGCCATCTACTTCCAAGCCAAGCTTAAGGCTTGTGTAACGGATACTCGACCTCTTCGATCCTCTCTTTTCTACAAAACCTTAGTATCTATGCTTTTCTAAAACATTACCATAAAGAATATTATGTATCTAGCTCCATTTTACATATGACATTCATGTCATTTTTGTAATCGTTCCGGGACAGTTTTATCAAAATTTTGTGTGATGATTTTAAAAACTTTTTTATATATAATATTTATTTCTAATAAATTGTGTTTTTCACAAAATATTACTACGACAGTAAATTTTTATGAAGAGCCTTCGTGGGTGCCTCGCGTTGTCAACGGCAAGCCTGCAAAATTAGGCGATGTTCCGTACCAGGTAAAATCATATTTATGTATGCTTACTTGTTTATAGTTGCTCCCTACCCTTCGGGGAAATAGGTTATATTATGTGAATTTTCATAGTCCATTTCTATTAGAAATATTACTCCAACTAACTTCGAATTTGTACTATCCGTTGCAGGTAGCATTGAAAGCTTTAGTAAATCGATACCGTAGAATATATATGACGTTCTGTGGCGCCACAATCGTCGCGGAAACAAAGCTACTCACTGCAGCTCACTGTTTTGAAGGCGGGAATAGCTGTGAAAAGTTATTAAATCCAGGGTAAGAAAGATTTTAAAATATTAAGTATTGTTTATCACACATCGATCAGTTTTATCTGCATGTAGGAACTTTGGCTTTAGTTATTAAAAACTGGCCAAGTGAGAGTCGTACCTGCGCACCGAGGGTTTCATACAAACTTATAGGTAGTGAAGTACCTACCTAACGAAATTAAAGAATTCGGTTCATTCAACTTATTTAAAATTAAACTAAAAAAATATATATTAAGTAACATTTTCTCCTATAGATTCCGAGTACTGGTATGATTAATTTCACTTTTTTATTTGTATAATTAATTAAGCAACACACATTGGGTAACAGCTATATATATTTGTATTAGCTTTTTATCTCATGCAGTGAACTATGTTCTTTTGAGAAATAAAGTATCTTTGAACCTAAGTAAAAAGATAAACGGATTGAGAGACAAACTTAATATTGCCGTTTGAAAAGTGTTGTTGTGTGTTATGATATTCTGTAAAAAATCCGCCAGTTATTTTCTGAAGTCCCCGTGTATTAAGAATACTACTCAACCTCTTATACGTTTGTTATATGTCTAGGAAAGCTACTAAAGCCGCCATAAAGAATAAGGCAGCGGTGGCCGGTAACCTACGTAACAGGCTAGCGTATGTCACGTCAGACAGTGAAGATGGCCAGTGGAGGTCGATACACAGCGTCTATTTCCCGAAAAGTTACAAATTTCCCAAACATGATATTGCTGTTGCTGTAAGTATTCAAATAAAATTATATCAGCGCGATGGTTTTTATAAGGCTCGGTATCCACGAAAGTGGAGAGGAGAAGAGACTAGAGGAGACGTGTCTTGAATAACCAATAGCCGCGTACTGAATGATCAAGCAGCTGCGCATGTGCGAGGCAAATCCTCAGTCGGTCAGGACGTACCTCGCCAGAAGCAAAAGCACGTGCAGCCACTCGCCCGAACGTGCGAGAAATCTACACACAGAGGCGGCCTAACGCGTCAGACGTTGCGGCGGCGGCGGCAACGTCCAGGGCTGCCTCACGAGGCTGCTCGCTCAGTTAGTACGCGGCTAATCAGATTTCGTTATTTCCACGTCTCCTCTCCATAGCAATATCTGATTGGTTATTCAAAACACATCTCCCCACGTCTCCTCTTCTCTCCGTCTCGGTAGATACCGGGCCTCACCCTTGTTGCTGAACAAACGCAAACTCAAAATAGAATTCATTCAGAGTAGTCCATTTTTTTTTTAAACGTCGACATTAATTAGCTCTCAAAAATCCCTTGACCGGTACCTAGTGGTTTTGATGGGAAGTAACAGTGACTTCTAATCCCTAAGCGGTACCTAGTAACCCGTTTCTGTCTGTTTATCAAAATCAATGATTCTATACATCGGGTTTTGGATGTATGGTTGTCATCAGCAGATTTTTGGTCGATCCAAGAGCGATATATGAATATAACACGCTAGCTATCATAGTGATAGTCCGTAAGGATATACCGTAATAAACACAAATTTAAAATATGAATGTTGAGATGTAGCTTGGCTTCAAGACCATCGAATTGTGATTAACAAATTTGTTGGACAGACCACACAGTTTAAAAAAAATACCAGATTATAAATGTATTTTCTTTTTTCAGTTCTTAAATAGGCCTTTTCGTTATACCAGTTATATTGGGCCTATTCCAATGGCGTCCCAAAATACAGATTATCACGGTAAATGTTTGGTATCGGGATATGGAAGAACAGGACAGTCACGACTGGTAGGATTATGCTCATGCTAATTTAGTATTTATTTAGTATAGTAAAATACACTATTTAGGGTTTGGAGATGTTCATATACCTAGTTATATAAATAAATATATCCAGACATTCTGACACAGCGCCATCTAGTGCGACGAACGAGGCTTATGATTTTTTAGTATTTTAATATTCCCGAATATTATTACCCAGCTCCATCTAGTTCCGTGATAAGTAACGAGGCTTGTGTTACGGATACTAGATGGTTGATATACTACATATATACTTTTTTTTTGTAAATACATACATATTATACATGGATACATCCATGACTCGGTTATAAATGTTGATATTGTTCACACAAACATTTGGCCCTACCGGGATTTGAACTCAAGACCCATAGAACAGAAGGCAGCGTTAACTACCGCTGGACTAATTGGGTCGTCAAGATACAAATAGGGACTAGATGGTTGTATACTATATAGATATTTATTTTTTGGAAATATATACATATTATTATACATAGAAACATTCAATACTGAGGTAAAAAATTTCATACTCGTCACTTTTCCCCCTATCAGGATACCGCTGGCTGCGGTAATAATTAGGTCATCAAAGCTACAACTGTTAGTGATTTAGCGGGTAGATATACGTATAAAACTTTTATTATGTTTACTAATATTATGTTAAATGACTATGTTTCTAGGCTCAGACCGAGGTGCTATTACTGGCAAACTTGGAAATAATGCCAAAGAAGTACTGCAATAAGGTGCACCATAAGTACATGGATGATTTTGTGTGCACGTCGTCAGCTTTCACGGATGTCGGGAAGGTTGGTTTTATTAGAATAAATAAATAAATCCGGACATTATGACACAGCGCCATCTAGTTCTGTGCTAACCAACGAGGCTTTTGTGGTTGTTACCCTAAGTGTTAACAAACATATCGAGAGAATTACAACTGCATAATTTGTGAAGTGGGTAAACTTTGTAATTTTTTTGTCACCACTTAAATTTACCCAAATTTGAAGCTGCATTTTAAAGTCATTCAAAGTGTGGATTTCTTTGTGTACACATTACCTTTTGCTAAATTAGTGCCTAAATAAACATTGGCTTACAAAATGCCGAGAATTCGAAGACATATGGACCTGCAAACCACAACTAGAGCGATAACATTGATTCAAGAGGGCCATTCACAGCGTTCTGTGGCTTTGCAGCTAGGATATTCCCGTCGGGCGATCCAGAATGCTTGGAACCGTTTTCAGGAAACTGGCAGTGTATCCAGAAGACGGGGATCTGGTAGAAATCGAGTAACTAGTTCACATGAAGACCGTTACATACGTTTGACTGCGCGCAGAGAGCGATTTGTTACTGCACGCTCCCTACAAAACCGCTTGCGCCAGAGCACTGGGACCCGCGTTAGTGACCAAACTATCAGAAATCGTTTGCATGAAGACCAGCAGTTTTCTAGAAGACGTGTAGTGCGGATTCCATTAACAAGCGCGCATCGTGCAAACCGATTATCATTCGCAAGGCAGCACCAGGACTGGAATACAAATGATTGGAGCACAGTATTGTTCACTGATGAGAGCAAAGTGAAATTTTTTAGTGATGATCGTCGCATAAGGGTTTGGAGACGAGAAGGTGAGCGATTTTCCGATGCCTGTATCCACGAAAGTGATAGATTTGGGGGTCCCAACGTAATGGTGTGGGGAGGAATTTCTCTAACTGGTCGAACGGAGCTCGTTATCATCAACGAAGGCACGATAACGGCTCAACGATATATTGAGGAGGTCATAAGACCCCATGTGATGCCGTATGCAGAGAGATTTGGTGCAAGTTTTAAGTTAATGCACGACAACGCCCGTGCCCATACAGCTAGAGCCACCAGAGACGTTCTAAACGAGGCTGGTATACAGGTCTTGCCGTGGCCTGCCAACAGTCCGGACCTTAACCCAATCGAGCACATGTGGGATTTGTTAAAGAGAAGCGTCCGCGATACAAACCAACCGGTGCATAATGAAAGACAGCTCATCAACGTACTTAAATCAAGCTGGGAACAAATTCCACAAGAGACAGTGCGACACCTGGTGGACAGTATGCCTTCCAGGCTTCAAGAATGTGTTGGGAAACGGGGAGGACACACAAGATACTGAAAAAAGGTAAAAACAAAAAAAAAAACATAGTTTTATTTAAATTTTAGCCTATCGTACCAATAACGATATTTTAACTAAAAATGCATATTTCGCAAAAAAATATTAACAAATATTCTTTTTCCAATAAAATCTTCCTTAATTAGAGTTTTTTAATTACCGATTGATCAACCCCTTAAAATAAATCATTCATCAACCATTAAACAAAGTACATCTTTAATAATACTAAAAATACATGGTGGCCCTTATTTTGTTTTGACTAGTATATATACATATAGAATATATTTTTTCTATCTATTTTTTTGTGCGGACAGACGAGTATAAAATTTTCCACACTTATAGTTTATAATAATAGAAAGAATGCAGAATACTAATATTTTAAAAATGCTAGTTTAAAGTTAAAGTTAGTTTTAGTAAAAAGTTAGTTTAAATTAATTTATGGTCGAATTGCGACCAGTGGAACGACTAGATACACAGTTCTATTAAATCTAACTCCAAGAACTAAACTGTATGACCGTTGGACACAGTGAGTTCGTTCTGTGTAAATCGGATTGTCAGTGATAATTAAAAATGTAAGGTAGCTGTTAGTAATTATAACTTCAAGACGACCTACACCTCAGTCTGCCCGTGACCATGGATGCTGTAAAGGATCCGAAACATCGGGTTAAAATAATATGGATGGTATTTAAAAGTACTTCAATTTATTCCCATTTCATTTACCTAATTTTGCCTGTGTTACACCAAATATACCGAATGTGCACCAAAATATGTTCATTAAAAGTATTGTTATTACTTATATACACTTTCTTGGTATTCAGATTTGGTTCTGGCACTCGCCGGCCGCTCCCGCGGCACCGCTCGCTTCGCTCGCTCTGCTCGTGCGTTGTGTGGTCACAGTTCTAACCTAACCTAACCGATATCTGTATTTTGCTGCTCAATCAGTAATTTTGTCGCTCACATCAGTATTTTTGATGCGCGGTTTATTATATTCCAAATAATATCAATATAACGCCATAAAATTCGTAACAAATAGTTTTATTTCAATGTCTAATTTTCGCGTAGGTGTAAGAAATTAATAAAATTCTCATTTATGACATAAATACATGCTTTCAGGGCGATTCCGGTGGTCCGTTGGTGTGTGCAAATACAGGCGATCCCAACGATAAAGGTAAAGGCGTTCTTGTTGGTGTGGTCAGTGGCCACAGCAGAGGCCGAGGCTCATTTTTCACCAGAGTATCTAAATACTCACGCTTCATAAAAGCAAGCAAGTCTCAAACGGTGTCCATGTTCAAATATCACAGTGGAACTTATATGGTTATTATAACAATGACTACAATATACAAAACACTTTTATTATTTTGATTTGTTTTATTTTCTCACTGACTGTGTCCACACAAGCGCAGCAGTTGAGAATCGCATGAGCTGGAGAGAGGTCCTGGGTTGTATTTCCCGTAGCTAGTGGAGCAGTGTTATTTGAGATTTTCTCAGTATCAGCTCATAATTCGCATTTGTGCTCTATCACGTGGCATGAAAACTTAAATCATACATACCGCAAATGATGCGAGTATACACATTAACTATATACATAGGTACATACATACACGCCTTTTTCCCATGGGGGTAGGCAGAAACTACAGAATGCCAGGCGCTACGGTCCCTGCATACCACTTTTGCCTCGTCCACATTCATACATCTCGTCATGCACGCGCGCCGGTTATGAATACTGCGTTCCTGTCCTTTTTGAATACCTACATATACATATACTAACACCAGCTGCCACTCGCGGATTTGCCCGCAAGCACGCATAGATTACAATCAGTGAGTGAAGAATCAATCATCCCCTATTTTCCTACCGTTAGGATTGATTTTTTTTTTTTCAAATTTATATGGGACCAATTTCGGAGAATAAATACTCTTTGCAATAAAAAGAGAATTAGCAAAATCTGACTTCTCCGTAAACATAAAAAAATATACGCATCGATTTGAGAACAACCTCCGTTTTTTTTTTCGTCGTTTGATTAAAAATAATAATCGTGATAAAAAGATTAAAAACTAAAGGAAAAAAAAATTTATAACATAAACAATAATACAAATAGTTATAACAAAATTGTTGTAAGATACGACACAGGAGGCGTCTGTCACCCATTTGTTGAACATACCCACTCGCATGTGGATGTTAGGTAGCCCAATGTTGATGATCGTTGTCACAGCAACTAACACGCCCTGGTCCGGGTCCACTTCTGCAGGGTCACCAGTTTCGTAACATATTAAGCCACCGCCTTCGGTTTCCTTAAAATACACATTTATTATCAACCCATTTGCTTCCTTACAGCTGTTGGGCACATGTCTCTAACGTAATGGGAGCAGAAGGGTTTGTGTATAATAAACCATGATGAGCTGAGCTGTGGCAGCCTAGTCGTGAGACAAGTTAACTGAGATATCAAAGACCTCGAGTTCGAACCCAAGGCACTACTAACTTTTCGGAAGTTATGTGCGTATTTATCACATGCTCAAGCGGTGAAGGTAAGCATCGCGAGATATTTTCTCAATCATGTGAAGTCTGCCAACCCGTAGTTGGCTAGCATGGTAGACTGTAGCCTAATCCTCTAAAGCCTCTCAACAATGAGGCGAGACCCGTGCCCAGCAGTGGGACAATAACGGTTTGATGATGACACCATGCTGGCCTTGTGCGCTAGCCTTGACAGACTTCAGCAGACAGTCCTATAAAGTCAGTGGATTTGAGATCGTACTCGATACATTTCGACTCCAGTTATAATAAGCAATCATTGTCGGAATCTGCGATATAAAGAAGTTGTGATCTTTCGATTTTTCTTGCAAGTTAAGTTGCTGAGCGTTTAAGAATACGAAACATCGCGGCTGCTAAAAGTAGGTTATCTAACCAAATAAAAGTTTTAATTTAAAATAAGCCTTTAAAAACATGAATAGACAAAAAATCTTCTGATACTCCACTAGGATACCACCTGAACAGTGGGTGCATTTACAAACACAAATTGACCTGTTCGTCGTACAATTGTTGTCTTTGATACGGGATTGAAATAATAACCCGTGAGTGGATCGCTCATTCACAACAAATCGAGCCACTAACTAGTAGCATGCATACAAAAATATGGAGGTAAATCCGGCAAATAAATGGTTACTTGGAGAGAAGAAAACGACATGAAACTCTACGTAAAAAGTTTCATGCTGTTTTTTTCTCGGCCATGTAAAGCAAAAAGTACATACAGAATACGCATATTTTATCCTATTGTCGAATACACTGCACATGAACAGTCTGCAGCTTCTACATAATATTCTCTCACATTCTGTTCTTTGCAGCATTTCAACTTCTTCAGTGTACACATATTTGACTCTTGACCAACTCTGAAAAATTATTTCAAAAACTCTTATCTTGCTTTATAAGGATTTTGTTATTTTATGGAAGAAAAATCTTGAGGAAGTAGTCTAAAATCAACTTTACATAATAAATAATAAAGTTCTTACTCTTGTAGCCTTCACCGCAGTGGCTGTACAAACTCCATCAAAGTCATGTTCTTGGGAAATATAAGGTATTTTGTTTACGAAGTTGTTGAAAACCCAAGGTTTAGTAATTCTCTGAAATATAGTTTATATTTTGTTTATATGTATATACATATATGCCATATGTTACCCTATGCCGAATGTCCTGTAATGAATGGATAATCTTGAAATGGGTTTTGGTAGAACGAATGGCCATTCGGAAAAATATACAAAAAAAAATAACAAGTGATACCAAAGATATCTTCGGTAACACTTGTTTTTTATTTTGTTTAAAAAATATCGATGATTTTAGGTACCTCGAAGCTATACCTACGCGACTGCTCAGGAAAGCATTTATTCATAGATGTAGAGTATGTATCAGAGTGGGCGGCAGGTAATTTGAACATTAATATAATTTAGAACGGTATTATTAATGTCAAATTTAGATTTTTATTAAATCTTAACGATCAGGTATATTTAATGTAAATGAATATTTCAATATTGCAAACGTCGTTGTTTAACCGAATTTCACTCTTTGTAAACATGAATAGCAATAATTCATTATTTACATTACTTATAGTTATGAATTATACCAAGTTAAAATCGGCTATAAACACATATTATTTTTAAATTATTGGTCATTTGTGTTTTGATACAATTTTTGTAGGCTGTGAGTGCTTAAAGTTTTTCAAAATAAATGATTTCACGAATTTTCTACTAAAACAATAATTCAACTTGGTTTTTTTTGTATCTATGTAATAGTAGTCGTACTATTTATTGCTTGTCTATCAGCTTAGTTATCTTTAATTACTATAATAATAAAAACCAGATGGAATTAATTAAGTTTGTGATCGTGGTGTACAATAATGTTAAATAAGGTATCAAAAAACATCCATATTTTTTAAACAGTCGTATCTTTGGTACCATTAGTTTTTTTTGGAATGGCCATTAGTTTTATCATGACCCATTTCAAGGTTATCCATTCATTACAGGACACCCTTTATATACATATGTATAGTTGGGAGATGTAGAGAGATTAAATTCTCAATAATAACCTGGATTTATTCTCGTCAATATCCTGATCAGCAAGACAATGATGGCAATAATTTTAACAGAATCAGATCAGAATTTAATATGGACCTCATATGTCTCTTCACGCATTCAAAGAAAATACATGTTGATCATGATTGTTGTTTAAATACTGTTGGCTAATCCAGCAGTGGACGTCATCTAGCTGGTATGATTACGTGTTGATCGAAGATGTTTGGCAATATTTTAGTGCGCTTTTATTGTGCTTTTTATAGTGCTTTTATATTTTATTTTGACGACCCTTTTAGCTCAGCGGTAGTTGTCATTGCCTGCTGTGCTATGGGTCCCGGGTTTGAATCCCGGTAGGAACAAATGTTTGTGTGATAAGCATCAACATTTGTATCCGAGTCATGGATGTATATATGTACGTATTTACAAAAAATAAGTATATATATGTAGTAGTATATCAACCATCTAGTATCCGTAACACAAGCCTCGTTGCTTACCACGGAACTAGATAACGCTGTGTAAAAATTAATAACGGAAATATTAGTATGTTCAAGTTAGACACATTGACGAGTGGGAATTTGGGAAATTCCCACAACTGTTATTTAAATAAATAATCTTACCGCAACTGCCAGGTTAAAGGCGGGAAATCTAAAGAATTTCTGAGAATATATTTTATCTGTTGAACGCCATTGTTCAATATCTGCATTGTCCGGTTCTTTTCCGACTGTCCTAAGAATGCCGGCTACAAATTTAACGTAATTGTAATTGTGTCTGTGGCTGTAATGAGAAAACGCCATTATTAATCTGGTATTAAGGTTCAGCTGGGAAAATACCGTAAATCATTTTGATTATTATACCTAATATCAAAACTCATTTCATCTGAGACAGACCAGCAAATCAGGATAAAACACAAACGACATGACATAATGTACCAACACGACTTCATCCATGTAGGGTTAAGCACAGATGTTTTTATATACACCTAGAGTTCACCGATTTGTTTGCGGGTATTTTTTTCATATCCTATGTAAAGGGGGCGAGCCTAGTCACAACTAGTCACAAGTCCCAACTCCGGGCTTCCACCAAGAAATTCAAAAATAGACTCAATAACACTTTACTTGATCTATGACGACCCGATTAGCCCAGCGGTAGTTAGCGCTGCCTTCTGTGCTAGGGGTTCCGGGTTCGAATCCCGGAAGGGACAAATGTTTGTGTGATGAAACATACGTATCCGAGTCATGGATGTATCTATGTATAATATGTATGTATTTACAACAAAAAATATATTATATATTATATAGTACATCAACCTTCTAGTATCCGTAACACAAGTCTCGTTGCTTACCACGGAACTAGATGGCGCTGTGTCAAAATGTCCAGAGATATTTATTTATGAATCGAACCCAGGACCTCACGCTAAGCAGTTGCGCTTGCAATCACTAGACCAATGAGGCCAACATATTATTATATTATTTTGATTTAAAATACACTTAACTATCTGAATTTAACGATGTAAATCCACATATTACAGATTCTGGTCTGTGTCTCAATTCGCGCTAAATTAACGACATACACAGGCATATTATCCGTTTTACAGACACCCTCAAGAAAACAGGTAGAACGTTCTTACTTTTTTCTATTAGTAAGGAAGCAGTTGGCAGAAGTTAGAACTTTAGTCTCTCCAATGATGCTTCCCGCGCAGAAAGCACGGTATAGCAACCTCCATTTGTCATACAATCTAAATATCAATACCTGAAAACATAGGTATTATATAGGTCAGGATAATTATACATGTATATACAGAAATAAAATATAATCTCCAAAATTCCTTTAAAAATGGAGACTAAAAATTGCCCAAAAAATAGACTACAAATAATTCTAACATTACAATATTTTTCTAATAATATTTTTTTTATTATTAGAAAAAAAAATTTTTTTGTCCATCTTTTGAGCAATTTTAGTCCCCAATTGTAAAGGAATTTTGGAAATTATATTTTATATCTGTAAAAATATTATATTTTTAGGATCTGATGACTTTTGAGAAACATGGCCTCTTTTAAATTTCAGAGAAAGGTAAACGTTATTACGAGTCACAATGCAGGATAAAAAGAAATATACTTTCATATCCATACTTAACCTTGATATTATAAAAGCCAAAAAATATGTTGATAGCCTGTTACCTCACTGCTGAACCAGCATAGATGAAATTTGGTATGTAGATAGTTTGAGTCCCGGAAATCATCCTTTCGAGCAAAAAGGGGGTGGAATTTCTACGCAGACGAAGTCGTGAATAATGGTAATGGAATTGTTAAATAAATCTTACATGGTGTGGCCAATCCCCCCGTTCAACTTCATCACCAAAATTTCTTCTTAATTTCCCCCGGCGACTCTGCAATATTACAATTATAAATAATTATATCCATGAATTGTTACACAGTGCCATCTTCCAAGCCTATCATACATCATCAACCCATAACTGTCCCACAGCTGGGCACGGGTCTCCTATCATTTGCGAGGGATTAGGCTTAAAGTCTACCAGCTAGCCCACTGCGGTTGGCAGACTTCACATGCCATCTAGAATATTTTTCAAGCATACAGGCTTCCTTCAATTGAGCTAGTGATAAATCCGAGCCTATAGAAACTTTTTTATAGCATGATGGTGACATTGTTTGCCACCCTCCTGCTATAAAAAAATTTGTTTACGACTCGCCTGATGGTAAGCGCTTACTGTTTCATTATAATTAATTGCACATGTAATTTAGTTACTTTTATGAATTTTCGTTCATTACTTTGTTTTTGTTTCAGATTTTGACTACTCCGTAGAAACGTTTGTGGTGGTTCCGTTATGAATTTAGATGAGGATTTCATGTTTAACTTCTTACACAGCAAATTTAACCGAAACTAAAACCTCAGATCACTTGTAATCATGGTTGACGTAAAGGATCCGAAACGTTGGGCGGGTTTAGTATATAATTTAAGAAGTTCTTTTATTTTAAAGTCTGCCCATTACCTCGTAAGATAGCGATATTACAAAATCTCTTAAATCTGCTATTTTTTATATATTCATTGCGTAATTCAAGTACACTTAATAATTGAAATTCGGTCCTCCATCGGCATATTTTTGATCTCTTAGAACTTGAAGTATATAATAACTTTTAAACTTTCGCGTTGCATTAAAAATTTGCAGTCGGATAAGTGTACGGACACAGTGAGTGTAGTGTGTTGCGGCCCTTACGTCTCTGAACAAAAAGTGCGGATGGATGAAGACAATTCTACCCCGCAAACGGAGTGACCTCGCTGATTCGACAGTCTGTTAGTGACCACGATCAGTGCAACCTGGTCGAAACGTCAAGCATTTAAAAGGTAAATTCGCGTTGAAGTATACAATAAATTACATATTTACCCTTCTTTGCAAATAGGTTACATTTTCAGAAGTAAGAGTTATGTAAGCACATAATATAATAATGATCCTGAAACAGATCTTGTAGAGAATCACCTTTGTAGATTATTGCAATTGATCGTGACAAAAGATGGTTTAATAATAAAATAAATAACTTTCATGGATGTATTATAACCGTGAGACACATAATATAATATTAAACTGTCGAAATATTTACAGTAAAACTAAATTGACATTTCGTAGCATTTGTGACATGAACGAAAATAGAGAAGAAATCTATCCAAACTTTTTGATTAATATTGAACGGACATAATGCCACATTGCTCTGTATTTAATTAAAAAGTGCAATTAAATGACTAACTTTTGATAAAGTATGAAGAGATACTCACGTTGAATAGATACATACATAATACGCCTGTCGTTTCCCAAGTGTTAGGCACCAATCCAAACTCAACTTCAAGCTGCTACTGAGAAAGTCTCAGGAGCAGCTTGAATAAGCTCGTGCCTAAATTTTAATGGCATCACAACTGAACTAGATTTACGCTCGTTTTCTTCTCAAGGTAAAGCAACCAAGTACCTACTAGACTGATAACATTAACTTTAGTTATATCAACTGTTTTCTAAATTTGGCATAATGATAAAGCGCTATACACTAACATACGTGAAAGAGTAGGAACATTTCTCTTGTATGCCTTGCATACTAGCTGCCTGCCGCGGCTTTGCCCGCTTGGCATATGGATAAAATGTAGCATATTTGTTAATCCAGATAATAAACTACATGTATGCTAAATTTCGTGCCAATCCGTTAAGCGGTTTTTGCTTGAAGGAGTAACAAACATCCACACAAACTTTCGTATTAATAATATTATTAGGATATAATAGAATTAATAGGATGTATATTATACTTACTTTTGTTCAACCTACTAAGTAACTTAACATAAGACATTAAAATAAAATTACTTTAAATGGATTTGGAAGTTGTATGCGGATCAAAACATCGTTATAAAAATAATATCAATATACTGCGATACAACTGGTTAAAAATTGTGCTTACAAAAAGCATGATACTTATTTCATTAACTGTGAAGCCATGAACAATTATACACCAATGAAACATCGAACAAGATATAATTTTATTTATTAAAATTAATACCTGATAGTAACAAAATCTTTTTGTATTTTTTAGCTTATTTCAAGCTAAGATTTTTAAATTTTTATTAAGAAAGAAAAATTACGCGGGTTCGAGTCCCGCCTGAGGTTGAATTTTTCTTTCTTAATAAAAAGTAACAAAATCCTTAAAAAAATCTATATAATGATACTAACTGAATTTTTTACAAGAGCTATTTATCCAACTCATCGATTCATGTTAAATAGTGCAAGTACATGAGATCGAGTTAGCCTTTTAACTGCGTGTGAAATAAAATAATTCAAATCGCATTATTACATATAAAAATAATTCATAATTAATTAAAAAAGAAAGTTAAAAAAATACAAGGTACAAGACCCTAAATACAGTTTGTATATCCAGTGGAATCCAATAATCTGAGCTCTATTGTGATTAAACTAAGCATTTTACACAATTTTTACAAAATATTAATAAAAACAAAAAAAAAACTTGTTAGCTCGTGTTTGAGCAGTGTCAAATTATAGTTAGTTTCATTCTTCTTTCGCATTGACTAGTTTCATGCAACTCTTCATTTCTTTCGGCAAATCTTTGTCTTCCCAACCCCAAAGATTTGTGCCATCGCCTGTTCGTTTAGCCCTAGCTTTAATCATATCATCTGATACAGTTTTCAGATCATACGCCCATCCGATCCACGCGAAGAAATCAATAAACTTAGTTGTCAAATTCAAACTGTTATTCCCTAGTTCAGCTGCTCGATAATCCCACGGAAACACGTGGTGGTAATTATGAAAGCCTTCGCCAAAAGTCATGATTGAGACAGCGGTGTTTTGGGTAGGTAAGATGTTTTTGTCGTAAGGCTTAGCACCCCACATGTGTGCTGCACTGTTCACTAAAAACGTGCAGTTGAGGATTACGAAGTTTCGTAGCATTGTGATGTTCCAAGCATTTGTCCAAGTTTCCCGCCAACAGTATACAGGTATCACTGTTGGTAGAACAAGGCAAAAAGCTCCAATCACAGGTATGGCGTATCTGTAATAAGAAAATCATCATCACCAACAACACTTAACATCCCACTGCAGGTCACAGGTCTCGTCTCTTTCGAAAAGGATTAGGCCTAAGGTTAGGGTTATAGCCTGATAAAGTATACTCCACCGAGGTATTATGTTAGGCACATAGATACCTACTCGCAATGTTTTTCTTAACCATTTGAAGTTATACATACAATACATTTATTTATCTAAATATTTTCTTAAAAAAATGCTATTAGATAACTAAAACTTTTTTTAAAGTATTTTTTATGAGCTTCCCCACCACCATAAGTTTAAATGAAAAATAAAATTAAGATTATTATTTCCTGTGACATGCTTACTTTTGTTGAAACCGCAGCACCGGATTATTGTAAATATCAGACAAATCGATTTCTTTTCCTCGTTTCGTAACTTCAGGATGTTTTCGCACAAGAAGCCAACCAACATGAGAATAGAAGAAGCCTCTGGTGGCGTTATGAGGATCTGCATCAGTGTCACAGTACTTATGATGGAGACGGTGTTCTCTAACCCAAAATATAATTGTGCTTTGATAAGTTGTCGAGTTCATCATCATCAGGATAATTTCTAGCGGTAATGTCGCTTTATATGTTTTGTGGGTCCAAAGCCTGTGGGAGCCCGCCGTAATTCCAACCTCTCCCACCACAAATAAGACACAATCTGTAAACACGATTATTTTAATTAATGAGCCTTTTTTTTCATAACATCAAATTCCACAAAAAATACTACATTATGACTTATATGTAACATCATCTGACTGCTCAGAAGGTTAATCATATTCATAGTATATTAAATTAATCCAATGTTACTGTAGGTGAACTTATTGCCATTATCCAAACACAAACCCAAACTCCGAGCTACTAGTGAGAAATTGCGAATTTCCCAGATAAATCCCAATAACACTACTCAAACTAGAAAATGAACCCATGACCTCACGTCACACTCTGGCACCACATTTGAGGGTTGAAAATCCTGTGATGTTTAAAATCCTCTCGAGGTGCATCGGAGATTACACGGAACATGCTTTAGCGGCAATAAAACAAGTACATAGTTTATTAGTAGGGCCCTTTTGAGTACCTCCAGACCAACTGGGTATATAGGCAGCAAAAATACTTCAGTATGTATTGCGTAGTGCTTTCCACTGTCTATACACCACATAATAGCAAAAATGCAACATAATAGCCGAGACTGTCCTCGAATCGCGTATATATTACGATGAGAATGAGTTATCTCGAGTAGTATACTGTACCGTCTGCCGTCATGTCCGTAAGAACATCAACTGATCTTTATTGACAGTACATGAGCTGGTACATTTGTCCACGTAGCTTTTAAATAATTTCTATGTTTTTCTTTTATATTCAAATTATAATTTTACGACCTGATTAGCCCAGCGGTAGTTAACGCTGCCTTCTGTGCTACGGGTCCCGGGTTCGAATCCCGGTAGGGACAAATGTTTGTGGGATGAGCATGGACATTTGTATCCGAGTCATGGATGTTTCTATATATAATATGTTTGTATTTACAACCAAAAAAAGTATATATGTAGTATATCAACCAACTAGTATCTGTAACACAAGCCTTGTTGCTTAGCTCGGAACTAGATGGCGCTGTGTCATAATTTCCAGAAATATTTATTTATTTTTTAATGTGCGGTAGAGAAAAATATTGTGGTATTGGGTTAGTGATCGTATTAGTATGTAGTTCAGTATTTTGATTTATACCCTGGTGATTCGCTTGTCACCATCACACGAACATAAACTAAAAACATACTATAGCTTGGCAAATTCGTACGTGACACTACCATGGTCCACGCGGGTGGCGGGCGTTACTACCGGATGACATATTGTACACTGCTACCAAAGACTATACTCGTTGACTGCTACACACGATACGAATTACGTTACGATTTAATCTGCAAATTTCTCTGAGTAAAATTTCTACTAAGTTAATTTATAGCGTGATTGTAGACTGCACAGGCAAATGAAACCGAGATTGAGCTGTTTTTAATGTACTTACTTAAAATAATTGTTGACCATTTTCCTGAAGTGTAGCACAAATAAAGCCCATACAAAGCCGCTATGTATATATACACGAGTATGATTAAATTTCGATAAACTATTTCGTATTTCCTCGGTAAGGTTTTTGGTACTTCCGATTTATCTATTTGATCTTCCTTCTCGTTAAACATTGCAGTCGTCTGTACTGCTTGTGCCATTTTTCATTACTGTAACAAAACACATGCAACGAAATATAGTTAAAATAAAACACTGATTTGCAAATTATACAAGTCTACAGATACTCATCACTGTAGCAATTTAATGATATAGTGATGACTATCTTTTTTTAATGAAACTAGTGTCTCAATTACTTAGCGTTCTATAAATGAGATTATGTAACGTCGAATAAGTTGGCAGACAAGCTAACGGCCCGCCTGATCGTAAACGGTAGCCGGACGTTTTCAACTTTAGAAAATTTTAGTCAATATTTTTCTTTATAATTATGTGTATAAAACCTCAAAATCTCAATAAAATCTATTTATACTTTATAGTAGGAGAGGAGACCTTAAAGGTGAAGGACAGCGTATTTAAAATAAACATATAATAACCTAAGAGGTGATGAACCCCGACTAACCAATTTCCAACAAACCTTTTTATTTACATTTCAAAAATGTAGGAGATAATGTTACCGGGAGAGGCCGGCCAGAACGTTATTTTCGTGATTCACAGATAATACTTAAAAAATAATTTTAAAAAATGAAGATTTGTGGTAAACTGTTTAGTCAGATGGTTCATCACCTTTTAGACTATTATATATTATGTTTTCTTTAAATACGTTGTCCTTCACCTTAATTACTGTCATAAAATGAATGTTGTAACGGTAATTATTTATTTATTCATTCATTAATAGTCATTACCGTAACTACAGGCAATGTGACCAATATTACAGGCACTTTTGAAACTAGTTGTATGTCCTAGCGGTGCGTTATCCTAGTGTGGGGAAACGATTAAAAAAATATTTGAAATTA
Source organism: Craniophora ligustri (assembly GCA_905163465.1). Taxonomy (NCBI): domain Eukaryota; kingdom Metazoa; phylum Arthropoda; class Insecta; order Lepidoptera; family Noctuidae; genus Craniophora; species Craniophora ligustri. The sequence goes on from LR990963.1 coordinate 5,607,347, forward strand.
AATGACAAAACCTAGTTTTGAGATTATGACCAAAACACGCGGCCAAAATTAAAAATGGATGCCATTTTTTAATCGACTTTAAAACAGGAGGAGAAACGCCTGGACCGATTTGCTTAAGATAATCCCATTGTGACCATATCAGGATGATGTAATCCCAGGTAAATAGAGAGCAACCCTCAAATTTTAAAGGCAATTATCACGTTTTCAATATACATACTAAAATTGTCTCAGTATTTGCGTCTGATAATCATCATTTGATGTTGATGAGCTGATGATGGAAGGTAGAACTCCTCAACAGTTAGAAGTTAAAAGATTTTTTTTTCAGTTATAGGCACTTATCACAATTACATGTATTCCCCAAAGTTGTTCAAGTATTTGCATCTGAAAATCACCATCTCTTGTGATCCGATGATGGAAGGTACAACTCCTCAACGGATAGGAGTTGAAGGAAAAATCTTTCATAATTATAAGTACATATATCGACCAATAGTTGTATTCTTTCAGGCTATTAGATTCACTTGGTAATAGAAGGTCAGGGATAATACAAGAAATTCAGTAACTAAAAATAAATAAATAAAAAACTTTTTGACAAAAATAAAAACGACAAAAAAAAATTAAAGCACTAAAAAGTTAAAAATAATACTTAATCTAATAATCCAAATCTTGATTCATTAACCTATAAAAATATCCTTCCTTTAACCTACATACACAATCAAATCTAACTATTTTTTGATGTTGGTGCCGGTGGTGGTGACTGGCTTCAGACCAGCTCTTATCGCTGGACCCCGGCTAGAAGCAAGGCATCGCTCGCCTTGCATCCTCCGCGCATGCGCACGTGTTACGAACAAGCACGCCGCCTATTTGGGGACATCTTCAGGTCGGGCGGCGGGCTCCTCTAGTCGCGCCCACCCGCTAGCCAAAGCTCATGGAGGCCGGAGGTCTGTTTGCGCCCTCCGGCGCTCGGTACGTCTACTGCGGATCGGGAGAGAGGTTGTGATTTCTTTCTCCCTTTCCGCCGCCTCTTTTGCGCGCATAACTTGCTCCCGACCATGGACGGCTGGAAGCGAGAGTTCACCGCCGACTGCCGTTATGTAGTGCGCTGAAATTATTACGTCATTGATGGCTCAACATCATTTTTTATCAGAAACTAAGCCAAGGATCGCATTAGCTCTTGATAACGAAGTCCGATGCCTCCTGTAAATATACACTCTGCACTAGCATAATGCAGCGCTAGAGTAGATAACTGCTCTTTCACTAAGGAATGCTACATAACTGCAGGCAAGTGACGGCTTATGTGAGTAGTATTTATAGTGTAAACAACACACAGTTAAGTAATATTAACTTTGTTTTAGCCTAGCATTGATTGAAACCCCTTTTTACTTTAGAACTGAGAAAGATAAATGAAAATAACTTAACTTAAAAAAAAATATAGTTAATGTACCTTAACCCCAGTTTGGAGTACAAATATTAAGTATCGACATTTAAGTTATGCACCATTTGGGCACTACGTCACATGACGGTAAACTATTTTAAGCGCTTTTATGTTAAGTAAGGTTATGTCCCGTTATGTAACCGTATTTTAGCATTGCATTTACCGCAAAACGAGTTGATTAGCAACAAAATTGCTTGTACTATCTCGAAAACTATAAAAGATAAGAATATGATTCCAAGACAGATCGATAAAGAATTTTGAGTACCATTCGATACTATTCAAAACTGAAAATCGGCCTCATGTCAGTTAGCCGCGTTTTAGTTAGCGGACGGCAGGGTATGCCATATCGAATAAATTTTACTCGTTTCACGAGTTGCACGACTATGAAACATGAAGTTGACGGTCAAGGTCTTGCTTAATTTGTTAATCAAATGTAGGTAAGTACCTGTTGTATCTACTTATTTGTGATGCAAATGCACGTGTCGTCAGTGGGGTAAGCAGATAAATATTAATTATACTCCCACGTTTCGGCAGAGTGCTCTTAGGCCCATGAAGTAGCACAATAACACTTTGCTCGACTTGGGAATCGCACCAAGGACCTCATTATACTCAGCAACATAATCAAGCAGTCGTACCTAAGAGAGGTAAGGTACGCCACCGTCAGCAGGAAAATTTTAGTGATCATGACATGTTCAGCCTGCCTGGTAACCGATAAGCATTTTTACATTTTACAAAAGCAACATCAAAGCCAACTGAACATCTGTCTCATATTTTACAGGCTACTTTGCTAACTCAGTAACTATTGCGTTAGTAGTTACATACATGTCAGTTTGTAAAATATCAAACAGAAGTTATGTATTGCTTATATAAAACAAAAAGAAATCAATATAAAAACATATCATGAGGCTAGTATGCCTGTGGCTGCATTAATTAGATTTGAAGTGATATATTCTTCCTAACGTACATGATATTTTCGTCGTATACTGTAATCTTTAAAGAGTTCTCTGAGTGAATCACGACTACTAGGGTAAATTGTTCTTATTGTTCTTTTCTGCAGTACAAAGGCTGATTCTATGTCTGCAGCACGGCCGTTTATTCCATGAAGTATAATGCTAGGAAACTAACTATAATAAACTAGTCTTACGATTTCTACCTCCAATGTAATTTGATTTTTGTAACTGCGTACGCAGCTGTACTCAGGAGTCCTGCTAAAACCCTAATATGCGGTCCAGCACGTTATCAGCGGTTTATCAGCTACATCGCGTAGTTCAACTATTAGATTGGTAATGAAGGTGTACAAATAGGAAATGAGGCAGCAATTTAATTCTATATTACCTATTGTAGAAATTAATAATAGCTAATATTTAATCTGGATATTATTACGGAAGTTTTATTTGAAAACATATATGTTTATGTACGTACCATTCATTTATTATAGGATTTGTAAGCTAACAATACATGAATGCACTAAATAAATGAATGGTATAAATAAATGGTAGGTGGGCGTTTTCCAAAAAAATTGTCGGTGCCGTAATTAGAATTCCACATAAATAAGTTTGAAAATGCGGTCACGTACGCGGAAATTCCATCATACACTATTTCGTAGGACAACCAAAAAGTGGTGTTTTAAAATAATTTTCAACCGTAACATGTACATTTTAAGGTAGTAAATCGAAGTTAAGTACATAAAATACCAATAAAATGCAAAGCGTTTGAATAATAATATAACACGACCAAATTAAGTGACTCTGAACTTGACACAGTAGGTGTAGGACATACCAAAAACATCGACCTCATTTGACTTCTTTTGACTTTATTTTTAATCTATAATAGATTCAAATCTGATTTAAGAGATTATATGTTACTGTATTGTTAAAATAAATGTTTATAAAATTCGATAATTTTATTCTGAAAGTGGTCGGACACTGACTTTTTTCAAGGTACAACTTTTTTGGAAAACGCCCAGGTGTAAATTAGTACGATTTTGTATATCTTTATATATCTAGAATTGAAAACATTTACTGTAAGCTGTATTACTGTGCATATTATGACACCTTAAACACTGCTATTACAAATTTATAAAGAATTTGGATGTGAAGGACATAGCAGCGGACATTTTATTTCCAAAATCATCTCTTAAAAGGAGAATAAGGGGGTGGAAGATTGAATGCGGAAAAGATAATATACGAATAAAAAAAATAGATATATATAGGTATATATATTTTTTCTTTAAATATCTGACTACCCAATTAGTCCAGCGGTAGTTAATACTGCGTTCTGTGCTATGGAGCCCAGGTTCGAATCCCGGTAGGGATAAATGTTTGTGTGATGAGCATCAACATTTGTATCCGAGACATGGATGTATAATATGTATATATTTACAAAAAAAAAGTATATATGTAGTGTATCAACCAACTAGTATCCGTAACACAAGCCTCCTTGCTTACCACGGAACTAGATGGCACTGTCACCATGTCCGGATATATTATTTATTTATATATTTAATATTTCTGTTTTTTATCGCAGACGAAATCGCGGGCAAGATGTAATAAAATATAAATACTCTGCTAATGTGCCAATCTGATATTCAAGTCCCACATAGGTAGTAGGTTCTAACCTGTAGTGCCCTACTTCCAAGTTTTAACAGGATTGTGGTTCTTTAACTTACAAAGATACTGGACCTATTACCCTCGAATATACCAAAACATCAAATACACCCGAAATTACCGGAACAAAGAATTAAAGATGAAAAGAAGAACAGTTATAAGAAAATTAAGAATTACTTACAATTAAATCACTTTCAAGCAATATTTTCACGCAAGAGACATTTACTCCAAAAGGTGAGACACAACTAAATGAAAACAGACCCCAAGTCAAGACTTATAAAGTTGTATTAGAAATACATAAATTATCATTTTTAAATAGTTAGAAAGGTAAGTAGGTATCATTAAACAGTCTGATAGGCTATTGTTTTTAATGTACGCAGGTAGACCGTCATCAGAATTCATCGTGTATTCAGTATTTTCGATCGGGATTTAATCAGATATTTAGGCACACTATTTGGGCACATTACAAGCAATTCATCGCAGACGTGGCGCGCTTGCGGTTCCCGTTTAACTCGTATCCAAAACAAAAATTCAATTCAATTCAATTTATTCAAGAACTAAATGCATTTGTGTATGAATATCAAATAACATAAAATATTAGAAAAAAAAAACTATAAATTACCTAATTAGAATTATCAATAAGATGAAAAAAACTATTAATAATAATTAAATTTAAAATTTATAAATACTGCCTGATATTGCGGATTATGCTTTGCGATGTCACCTAATGGAGAAATTCTGCCCTTAAAGTCTTTTCTGCGCGTTTTTTCCTTTAATAATCTATCCTCATCCGTTTCAAATTCATGTAGATATATTTTTTAATTTGTTAAATGCACTAATATATAAAGACGGGCACTGTGAGAATGCCTAATTCTCTAAAGTGTGGTTGACAGCTTTCCCGTTGGGAAATACGCATAATAGTTCGGATTGCCCTTTTTTGGAGAATAAATGCTCTTTGACAGTTGTAACTGTAGCTATTTCCCCAAAACTGTATACTGTACCTTAATTTCGATTCTATTAGTGCGTATATACCATTTTCTCTTTTCTTATTATCTATATCTAATATATAAAATTCTCGTGTCACAGTTTTCGTTACCATACTCCTCCGAAACGGCTTGACCGATTTTGATGAAATTTTTTGTGCTTATCCGGTATCTATGAGAATCGGCCAACATCTATTTTTCATCCCCCTAAAAGTTAGGGGTAGTCCACCAACCCCTATAATGTGGCAAAACAACGTTTGCTGGGTCAGCTAGTATATTATATATTTTTATTCTTATTATCTCTTTTTATATAGATTTACCTAAATTTATAAAGACCAAGAAAGCTTGTTTGAATATCAAAAACAATGATGATTATTGTTTTTTGTGGTGCATAGCAGCCGCCTTACATCCTAGAACTCGTCATCCTGAACGAGTTACATATTATCCTCATTTTCGAGATGTTTTAAATGTTAAAGGTGTTTCATTTCCAATATCGCTTTCGGATATCTCTGTTTTTGAAAAAAGTAACCCATTTTTAAATATGTAGGTTTAAAAAATAATACGGTAATAATTGGCCCCCTTTACAAACCTGAATTAGTTAAGAGGAATACAACAATGAAGAGCATTCACTTACTGTTCCTAGACAATCATAAATCATCTCATTATAGTCTTATAAAAGATTTGGAGTTACTATTTTACCAGAAAAGGGGAGTTTAAAAATTATGATAGAAAAGAAAATGTTCCCTTTGCTATCTAGGCCGATTTCGAAACATTGTTGAATCCAATTTCCGTTCTTGAATCTAACACCGCTAATACGTCATGTTTACACGTGCCTGCGGCATTCGCTTACAACATTGTTTCTTCAATAAATTATACTTTTGATGATAGTGTTAAAAATTATCGCGGTATAGATTGTGTTTCAAAATTTATCGATTTTCTTACATCTGATGTCAAAAAAATTTATAGAATTTTAAATCAAAATCATGTAATGATATTTACAGAAAAAAAATGCGTCTGATTATAAAGAAGCGTGAATATGTCATATATGTATGTGAAAATCTAATATGAAGTTAGAGACCACTGTCATATAACCGGTAAAAACCGTGGAACCGCCTATAGACATTGAAACCTACAATTTAAAATACCTAAATTTATACCTATATTTTTCACAATTTATCAGGGTACGATTGTAATTTACTCATAAAGAAATTAGGCAAAATGCCAGGAAAATTGAATATTATACCCAAAACCAAAGAAAAATATATTTCTTTTTCTAAATTCCTGCAGGTCACTGATGATGATTATGTACAACTCCGGTTCTGGGATTCATTTCATTTTTTAGGAGCTAGTTTAGATAAACTTGCTAAAACCATACCAATTGAGGATTTTATAAGTTTACGATGTCACTTACCCGAAAATAATCAATTCAAATGACTTACACGGAAAAGTGTATACCCTTATAATTATATTATGACTAGTTGGAAATGTTATGAAGAAATAATGTTACCGGCTAAACGGTATTTTTTTAGTTGTTTAACGAATAAGGAGATTTCAGATAAAGATTATAAACATTCTAATTTAGTGTGGAATGAGTTTAATATACAAAATTTAGGTGAATATACTGATTTGTATTTGAAAACCGATCTTCTTTTATTGACTGATATATTTCAAATTTTTTGTAAAACCTGTAAACAGCATTACTAACTTGACCCAGCGTTTTACATAACCACTCCTAGTTTATCTTTTGATGCGATGTTAATGAAAACATGTGTTCAGCTTGAACTTGTTTCTGACTTAGCTATCGTACGAATGATTCGAGGTGGATTGTGTATGTGCTCTCATCGCTATTCGAAGGCTAACAATAAATATATGAAAGATTTTGATGTACCAATACCGCAGTGTTTTATAGCTTATTTAGACTGCAATAATCTTTATGGTTACAGTATGTGTCAACATTTACCTTACTCCGGATTTCGATTTTTAAATCAAAATGAAATAGATAAATTAAATATAGAAAGTATTAGGTTACATAATATTAGAAGTAGATTTATTGTACCCTGAAGTTTGAAGTTATTGTACACCAGGAGCATGACGACTTACCTTTTTGTCCTGAAAAATGCATACCACCTGGAAGAAAGACGAAAAAACTTAATTTAAATTTGTATAATAAATACAATTACGTCATTCATTATATTCAATTAAAGAAGTGTTTGGAACATGGACTTATCTTACGTAAAACCCATAGAGTCATTACATTAGACGACCCAGTTAGTCCAGCGGTAGTTAACACTGCCTTCTGTGCTATGGGTCCCGGGTTCGAATCCCGGTAGGGTCAAATGTTTGTGTGATGAGCATGAACATTTGTATCCGAGTCATGGATGTATCTATCTATAATATGTATGTATTTACAAAAAAAAAAAGTATATATGTAGTATATCAACCAACTGGTATCCGTAACACAAGCCTCGTTGCTTAGCACGGAACTAGATGGCGCTGTGCGCCATAATGTCCAGGAATATTTATTTATTTATTTATTCAGGCAAAGTGCATACTTGAAACAGTATATTGAATTAAATACTCAATTGCGACAAAAAGCAAAAAGTGTCTTTGAACAAGATTTTTTCAAGTTATTAAATAACAGTGTTTTTGGGAAAACGCTCGAAAACACTGAAATAAAGTAACTGTTAATTTAGTTGTTAGTAGTTAGTTGACGACCCGTTTAGCTCAGCGGTAGTTAACGCTGCCTGCTGTGCTATGGGTCCCGAGTCGAATCCTGTTAGGGACAAATGTTTGTGTGATGAGCATCAACATTTGTTTCCGAGTCCATGGATGTATCTATGTATAATATGTAAGTATTTACAAAAAGTATATGTAGTATATCAACCATCTAGTATCCGTAACATAAGCCTCGTTGCTGACCACGGAGCTAGATGGCGCTGTGTAATAAATGTCCGGAAATATTTATTAATTATTTATTATTATTTATAGTTAATCAGTAGAATGATAAGAATAATGTAACAAAAAAGTCAACATACACAGAAAGGCTCATAGCAAAGCCTTACTTTTATAGTGCATCAGTTTTATCCGAAAACTTAGTAACAATCCAGATGAAACCAGATCGGTTAATTTTAGACAAACCGATTTATATTGACTTCACTGTTCTAGAACTATCTAAATCACACATGTGTAATTTCCATTATAATATAATCAAACCATTTTATAATGATTACTATAATATACTACATATACGAAAAAAATTTACTACGACTTAAAACACAAGTTTTTGGAATACATTGATACCAGCAATTATAGCATTAAATTAAAAATAAGTTCATGATACCGCAAATAAACAAAAAAATACCAGGCTGGTAAAATTATAACTGATTTCGTTGGTTTGAGGTCGAAACATTATTTAATAAAAACTGTGGATATAATAATAAAAAAGCTAAGGGGGTTAAAAGTAGCGTGGTACGTGATCTGAACATCACAGATTATGAGAATGTACTATTTAATAATGAGATTATTCGGAGAAAAAACATTTTGTTTAAATCAATAAAGCATGAAATATTTACGCAAAGTGTTATTAAAATTGCGCTCTCTAATAATGATGATCAGAGGTTAATACGTCCTGGTAATATTGCAAACCGAGCATGGGGTAATTCATGTATTTTAAAGGGAAATTTAAATTGTTAAACGTTGTATTGAATTATATATTGTTAGATTAAATTATGAGGTATGTAAATAATAAAAATGCTTGTTTAATTTTTTATAAGATATAAAGGGTTAATTATGATATAAAGGGTGAATAAATTTATTGATGAATCAAACTTATTTTTTTATTTCGTCTTTTACAAGGATTCCACTTTTACAATACCTGCTTTAATTGTATATAATATATGTACAACCGTTGTTGTCGAACCCACAACCCACGGTTCGGAAACCAGTCACTAACAAACTGCATTATTATATTCTAAGTCAAAGTTATTTTCTGAATAGTGTCTTAAATGTGAGGTAATAATTGATTTTACATAAACAGAAATTCTAACCATAATTTATTACAATTTATTCAAATTGTTAAAATATAGTCCAAGTATTTGTAATATGTTATACAAATCCTGTTACTGATGTATTTCATTCTTCCTTCGCATTAACTAGTTTCATGCAACTCTTCATTTATTTCGGCAAATCTTTGTCTTCCCAACCCCAAAGATTTGTGCCGTCACCTGTTCGTTTAGCCCTAGCTTTAATCATATCATCTGATACAGTTTTCAGATCATACGCCCATCCGATCCGCGCGAAGAAATCAATAAACTTAGTTGTCAAATTCAAACTGTTATTCCCTAGTTCAGCTGCTCGATAATCCCAAGGAAACACGTGGTGATAATTATGAAAGCCTTCACCACAGCTTAGGAAGGAGACAGCAATGTTTTGGGTAGGTAAGATGTTCTTGTCGTAAGGCCTAGTACCCCACATGTGTGCTGCACTGTTTATCAGGAACGTGCAGTGGAGGACCACAACGTAACGTAGCATTGTGATGTTCCAAGCATTCATCCAACATTCTCCCCAGAAATATACAGGTATCACTGTTGGTAGAACAAAGCAAAAAGCTCCAATCACAGGTATTGCGTATCTGTAATAAAAAAAGTCATCATCATCATCAACTCTTCAACAAGAAACAGGTCTCGTCTCATTCGAAAAGAATTAGACTAAGGGTTAGGATTAAATTCTGGCGCACAGGTCCTTGCAATGTTTTAACCGATTGAACAGGCAGGTACATACGGTCGTCTACCTGGACGACGGGAAGTGCGTAAATGCATTCCCATACTAACAAAAAATAAGTGAAATTAAAGTTATTGACAACTTTCATTTCACTATGTATAATAAAAATTAAGAAATTTATTTCATCTGGAATGCTTACTTTTTTTGAAACCGCAGCACCGGATTATTGTAAACATCAGACAAATCGATTTCTTTACCACGTTTCTTAACTTCAGGATGTTTTCGCACAAGAAGCCAACCAACATGAGAATAGAAGAAGCCTCTGGTGGCGTTATGAGGATCTGCATCAGTGTCACAGTACTTATGATGGACACGATGTACTGTTACCCAATATATAACTGTGCTTTGGTTAGCTATCGAGTTCATGATCATAAGAATAATTTCTAGCGGTAATTTTGCTTTATATGTGTTGTGTGACCAAAGCCTGTGGGCACCCGCCATCACTCCAATCTCTCCCATCACAAATAAGAGAAAATCTGTAAACGCGATTATTTTAATTTATCAGACAACTTTTTCATGACATTAAAAGGAACATGGTCTATTCGTGGGACCCATTTGAGTTCCGCCATCTATAGGTTTTTGACGGTGGAAAGGAACATAATTCGTAAAACGTCCGTCCTTAAGTTGTGTAGGTACATGTTATGAGTTATCACATTGTAACATTGACCGATGTATATTGACAGTTCACAGTACATGAGTTTGTCAACCAATCGACGCATCGTACCTTTAAAAAAAAACCATATTTTAATTTTACTTGTAATTATTTTGAGCGAGAGTAATATTGTGATATAACCAATAGGTTTTTCTGTAAAAGTCTCAATGACACGCTTGCACCTATTACACAAACAAGAACTAAAAACATACCAATTAACTATTTATTATAATCAACGCATCAGTTCACCTCTGCCTAACCCTTCGGGATACAATATAATGGCAAATGAAGCAGAAATCTAACCGTTGTTGTCGTACTTACTCAACATAATTGTTGACCATTTTCCTGAAGTGAAGCATAAATAAAGCCCATACAAAGCCGCCATGTGACTGTACCCTAAAATGATTATGATTCGATAAACTAGTTCATATTGTCTCGGTGCCGTTTTAGGTTTTACCGATGTCTCTATTTGATCTTCTTCCTCATTCAACATTGCAGTCGCCTGTACTGCTTGTGCCATATTTCATTTCTGTAAAAAGTAAAAGAACACATACAACAAAATATAGTTAAAATAAAACACTGATTTTCAAAATACAGAAGCCAAAATACCAAAAGCGATTTTTCATTGAAACTCGTTCTATAAATGCGACTAAGTAACGTCGAATAAGTTTATCTATACAATCATACATATAAATAAAAATGAATCGCGAAATGCATTGCTAAGCGCAAAACTCGATATAGGTTCGACCAATTCGGCTAATTTATTTGTTTTCTAATTTTAATTAATTTAATTAAATAAAATTTTAATTAATTTACTTGTTTGCGGCTTAAGGAAGATCGAGAACTAATGGCGAGATAAAGAATAAAGTTCAACATTCGTGCTCAAACCAAAGGAACAATCAGCCATGTAATTATAACGTAAAATTGTACAAATACTATTAACTTTACCCAAAATTTGGTACGTATTTAATCGCAAAAATATGTCCCAAATAAAAGTAGATACAGTACGTTGATACATTCTAGGCCTATTAATTAAAACAACGTACTTATTCAACAAATTAGCATAGTAAATATAAGTAGATATGAATAGGTACGTACGTAGGCCTAGAAGGCCTATCAATTAAAACAACGTACTTATTCAACAAATTAACATTGCAAATTGCGTTTTAGCATAATTTATTTATTATCTTAAGTTAAAGCATTTAAAATATAGAAATAAACACTATTTATACCGAAAGTTGAGTAAAGTTGATACTATAATAAATTAGCAAGCTTATCGCGACATACAAACGAAATTCACGTAACATAGGTACCCACACTCACTCACAGAGCAGTGGTAGCCTGGTGGTGTGACCAGTGGACTGAGATGTCAAAGGTATCGAGTTTAAACACAAGGGACGCACCACTGACTTTTCGGAAGTTTTGTGCGTATTTATCGCATGCTCAAACGGTGGAGGAAAACATCGTTTTTTTTATGGAAATAAGGGGGCAAACGGGCAGGAGGCTCACCTGATGGTAAGTGATTACCGCCGCCCATGGACATCTGCAACACCAGGGGACGTGCAAATGCGTTGCCGGCCTTTCAATAAAGAATATACTCTCCTCTTGAAGGTTCCCACGTCGTAACGGTTCGGAAAGACCGCCGGCGACAGCTGGTTCCACAGAGCGGTGGTGCGAGGCAGAAAATGCCTTAAAAACCGCACTGTTGTGGAACGCTGGACATCGAGATAAAATGGATGGAACTTTGAGTTCTGGCAGGATGTCCGATGGTGAAATTCAGCGGCCGGGATCAAACCAAACAATTCCTCGGAACACTCCCCGTGATAGATGCGGTAGAAGATGCAGAGTGATCCAACATCTCTACGCAGAGCCAAAGGATCAAGCCGATCGGAAAGAGCCTGATCATCGACAACTCGAGCCGCCCTTCGTTGGATTCGGTCAAATGAAAGTAGCTGGTACTGGGAGGCTCCCGCCCAGAGATGAGAACAGTACTCCACGTGGGGCCGGATCTGCGCCTTATAGAGATTTAGGCGCTGCGCCGACGTGAAGTACCGTCTCGCCTTGCTGAGCACACCAAGCTTCTTTGAGGCCAATTTGGCCTTACTTTCCAGTTGACCGCGGAACTGGACGTTGCTCGAGATGTCGACACCAAGTATTCCGATGCTGGCTGTGGCGGATAAGGGAGTGTTCTCAAAATTAGGAGTTACGACGAATGGTGACTTCTTAGCGGTTAACGCGCAAACCTGTGTCTTTTTGGGGTTGAATTGGATTAAGTTAAGTCTACCCCAGTCCGAGACTTTGGTGAGCAAAGACTCGACTTCAGACACAAGTTTGTTCCGACACTCAACGACGCATTCCCGAGAAATGTTTGCTCGGCCAGTGTACACGGCATCCACAGTGCTATCGTCTGCATAGCAATGAATGTTGCTGATATGCAACATGTCATTGATATCGTGAGGAAATCTGCATGCTTGAGAAATTTTGTCGAAGGCATATGAAGTGTACCAACCCGCAGTAGGCTTCAATGTAGGTACAGATATATACAGGTGTAATAAAAGATTTGGTTAAAGATAAGCATAAGTGAAAGGACTTCAAGTCGTACCACGCCATTTATGTGAAACAGATTTATCCTATCAGATTTCATAGAAAAACCCAATAACACTTTGCTAAGTTTTACAAATGGGATACCCGTTCTTGTACGAGTACAAGTACCAAATAATGAAACGAAACGAAAATATTCTCAAAAAATAGCAAGACACTTGAAATTACTGAAATTTTAGAGCATTAGAATATAAGATAGAAGAAAGAACAGTTATAAAATCACAAAAAATTACTTACAATTAAATCACTTTAAAACAATATTTTCACGCTAGCGCCATTTACTCCAATAGGTGGGCAACAACTAAATTAAAAGACCGCAAGTTGAGACTTATAAAGTTATATTAGATTATTAGATACCTACATGCATCGTCGTTTTTACAAACAGGTATAAGGCTTGTTTATTAGGAATAACTGCAATTTAATTATTTAAAGTTATTAGAAACTAGGGCAAAGAGCAATAGAAACTACAACAATTTAACATCATCGCTGCACGTAGAACTCCTATAGTGAGGGCCACAGAGGTCTCTCGATCGTCAGCTCTTCTCATACTGTCACTGCCACCTTCTTTTGCCAACCTCTCACACCACACAGCTAGCAACAACGTTATCCAAAACCTCGGAAATAAACTAATATCAAATAATATACCACGATAAAATCCGTAAAAATTAAATTTATATCATAAACAAGACATGTAAATGGTGTGATATGAACCCCCAAAGTAAAACTAAAAATGCTTGTTTTGGTACTTAGGATACTTATTAATAAATCCGTTATACATATTATTATTGAAGAAAACGAACACTATTGTGAATTGTAAAGAATGCTCTACCACAAATGTATCTAGGTATAGCATCTAGTCCGAGCAGTTTAAATGTCGATTATTTGTGTAATTTACTTCGCAAACCATATGCAAAATATATATTCTTTAATTTATGAGTTATACCGTTTTTCGGTTTAATCAAATAGTTCTAAATTATACAAGTAATTTACGTAAAGTCGAATTAAGGGCATAGTTTAACGTTAATCGTTTCCTTTAGTTAGGACGTGACACAAAACTCCGAAAATGCTATTAAAATATCATAAGAGAATTAATGGATATGTATGAGACAACAATGTATTAGTTTATTTACATTAGTATCATAGGTTTGATTGTTCTTTTCTTTTCATTGTAACATCTCTTAATTACATGTTACACTAAGAAATTATATAGTAAACCTAAGTTAAATACCTAGTACGAAACACTTGACATTTATGTTTCAACTAGCTGCAGTAACTGCTAGTAAAGAATAAATGGAACTTGTAAATTCAACCCCATCAAGGGGTTGAATTTCCAAAATCGACGAAACGCGGAAACTTGTAACTTTATTTTTGCTGAATAGCTTGAATATTAAATTTAATTCTTCTTACTTATTGAATAATACGGACTCTCTATATAAACTTTCAACCCGTACTTTACTCTCCTAGAAGTAATATTCTTTTTAATCCTGAAATATGATTTTATTTGTTTCTAACCAAAAGCTTGTATAACTTATCGCAAAATATTGCTTTCTTTATGTTACTTATGTCTTACGGCGACATAGCAACATCGATTGAACAATTCTGTCCAATCGATTGTTCAATCGATGTTGCTATGTCGCCGTAAGACATAAGTAACATAAAGAAAGCAAAATTCAACACATCAGGCGGATACCTCGGTGGCTCAGTTGGCAGAGCGTCTGGAGTACCAATCCAGAAGACGCGGGTTCGAGTCCCGCCTGAGGTTGAATTTTTCTTTCTTATAAAAAATTTAAAAATCTTAGCTTGAAATAAGCTAAAAAATACAAAAAGATTATCGCTAAATAATTTAGTAAGTAGTAAAAAGTATTACATAATACATTTTACAGAGTGGTTCTAATTATAAGGTAAAGTTACAGATTACAATTGTATGTATGTATCGACGTGTGAATATTAGTCTTGCTTCGGAAGAAAATTATTAAGTCGTCAGCAAACAAATTGTGACAACTTAGTATAAAATTTTATGCCATCAATAATTTACTAATATACAAATGTGTATTTATAAACTTTGTCGCTTCAAAGTTAAACACAAAGTCAAATGTTTTATTTCAATTAGACCAATATTACAGTTACTTTTGAATTGTCAGAAAATGCCTATGGTGATAGTATAAGATCCGGCTGCATAATCAAGCGTACCTAGTCAAAATCATTTTTTAGGTATAATTAAAAATGAGGAAATTTATTTTTGCCAAGGTGCCAATCGAAATTTGCCCGTAAGTATTTTGTTTTAAATTTAATTTGACTTTTGCAAAGAAAACATCACTTGCTATGAAAATAAACTACAATCCATCCTATAGCCTATATGTAAATAACATGAATAGGTATGGTTGCAACAATGCTACAAAGTACTTATTACCTGTTTGAACCTGGCAAATAGTTTGCGGCTGAATGGGCAACGGCAACCATACCTATTTAAGTTATTTATTTATTTATTTATTTATATAGCTTATTAATCTGGCCTACAAACAGCATTATGTTAGCTTTGCGCTCTATTATCTTTAAAGTCTGCAATTGATAATTAATTAAAAATAAAACTTCGCAAATAAAACCATTTAATATTTTTTTCCAATCAAAACAAAATCTATAAATAAACATAATTAGGTATCTACATGTACTTACTAGAATCTTTACAATCGTTTTTAATGAAATTCTTTGATTTATGATAAATAATATAAGTAAACTAGATATTGAGATGTGTCGATTAGCGCCAGACGAAATATCGCTTTTTACTGCCAATAACAAGCAAAACAAAGAAAGTAATTCCATGTTATTGACACGTATACTTTATTTCATTCTTCTTTCGCATTAACAAGTTTCATGCAACTCTTCATTTCTTTCGGCAAATCTTTGTCTTCCCAACCCCAAAGATTTGTGCCGTCACCTGTTCGTTTAGCCCTGGTTTTAATCATATCATCTGATACAGTTTTCAGATCATACGCCCATCCGATCCGCGCGAAGAAATCAATAAACTTAGTTGTCAAATTCAAACTGTTATTCCCTAGTTCAGCTGCTCGATAATCCCACGGAAACACGTGGTGGTAATTATGAAAGCCTTCGCCACAGCTTAGGAAGGAGACAGCAATGTTTTGGGTAGGTAAGATGCTTATGTCGTAAGGCTTAGTACCCCACATGTGTGCTGCACTGTTTATTAGAAACGTGCAGTTTAGAACCGCGGCGGAACGTAGCATTGTGATGTTCCAAGCATTTGTCCAACTTTCCCCCCAGAAATATACAGGTATCACTGTTGGTAGAACTAAACAAAAAGCTCCAATCACAGGTATTGCGTATCTGTAATAAAAAAATCATCATCATTATCAACCCTTAATATCCAGCAGCTGGACACAGGTCTTGTCTCATTCGAGAAGGATTAGGCTAAGAGTTAGGATTATAGTCTGACAAAGTTTATTGGCCATTAAGATAGTACAGGTCCTTGCAATGTTTTCCTGAACCGATAGAACAGGTACAAAAAATATATCTAAAATAATAGTCAAGGTTCTTTAAAAAAATGCTTTTAGATATCTAAAACTTTTCCAAAAGCTACATATTTTTTATGAGCAACGTGTCCTCACTAATTATAAGTGAAATGAAAGTTGTCAATGTAATCACACTGTACAATAAAATCAAGAACATTATTTCCCGTGACATGCTTACTTTTTTTGAAACCGCAGCACCGGATTATTGTAAATATCAGACAAATCGATTTCTTTTCCGCGTTTCTTAACTTCAGGATGTTTTCGCACAAGGAGCCAACCAACATGAGAATAGAAGAAGCCTCTGGTGGCGTTATGAGGATCTGCATCAGTGTCACAGTACTTATGATGGAGACGGTGTTCTGTTACCCAATATATAACTGTACTTTGGAAAGCCATCGAGTTCATGATCATAAGAATTATTTGTAGCGGTAATTTTGCTTTATATGATTTGTGCGACCAAAGCCTGTGGGCGCCCCCCGTAACTCCAATCTCTCCCATCACAAATAAGACACAATCTGTAAACACGAATATTTTAATTCATCAGCCCACTTTTTCATAGCATAAAAGTCTACAAAAAATACTACGTAATAATAACATAACATCATCTAACTCCTCAGAAGGTTAATCATAGTAGGTACAAACATTAGTCCAAAATAAGTGTTTTATTTGGGGGCAGTTAATTTAGTTAGTTAAAGTTTATCAAAGAGGCCCCTTTGTGTTTCACCAATAATAGGTTTGTGACGATGGAAAGCTAGAAAATACTAGCTGTTGCTCGCAGCTTCGCCCGCGCAATTAAATACTAATTTCTCCTCCTCATTCGCCCGTTAGGGGATCCAAATACGACGAAACACATATGCATTGATTTTTGCTAAAGAGCTTGAATATTTAAATTCATTCTTCTTACTTTAAAATGACGGACTTCCCATATAAACTTTCAACCCCTGTTTCACCCTCTTAGAAGGTTGATTTTTAAAAACCCGTATTTAATTATTATTTTTAAATTAAATTTCATATCTCTAACTATAAAAATGACGGATTTCCATGCATCAATTTGTCCCTAATTTAACCCCCTTAGATGTATCGACCGATATTTATTGACAGTGTCACAGTGCATGAGTCTGTTCAACTGTCCATGCAATGTCGGAGCTTTTAAATAATTTCCATGTTTTTTCTACATTTAGAATTATTTTGAGGGGAAGAGAGCAATCTTGTTTTATTAGTTAGTGGTCGAGCATTGTTATCAGGTTTTTCTATAAAATTCTCAGTACTAGCTCGATGTTTTGATTTGTGCCCTCATGATACGGTGGCCCCAATTACATGAACAGGAACTAAAAACATACCCGAGAACTGTGACCATCAGATCAGCCCATCAGTGTACCTCTGCCTAAACCTTGGGGAAATCTAGCCATTTTTAAAGTACTTACTTAAAATAATTGTTGACCATTTTCCTGAAGTGAAGCACAAATAAAGCCCATACAAAGCCGCTATATGAATGTACCCAAACATCATTATATTTCGATAAACTATTTGGTATTGTCTCGGTGATGTTTTTGGTGCTACCGGTGTTCCTATTTGGTCTTCCTCCTTGTTCAACATTGCAGTCGTTTGTACTGTTTGTGCCATGTTTCACGACTGTAACAAAACCTTTGCAACAAAATGTAGTTAAAAAAAATAAACTGCAGCAATTTAATGCACTTTTTCATTGAAACTAGTGTAAAGTTATATAAATGCGATTAAGTACCATTGAGGTTAGGTGCCTATAGCCTAATCCCTCTCAAGTGAGAGGAGACCCGTGCCCAGCAGTGGGACAATAATGGGTTGATGATGTGAGGTTAGGTGTATAAGGTTTATCTATCTATCTATATAAATAAAAATGAATCGCAAAATGCGTAGCTAAGCTGAAAACTCAATAATGGCTCGACTAATTCAGCTAATTTTTGTTTTCATATTTTTAAGCAAGTATTCGTGCTGGTAACCGCTTAGGCCAAAGGATTAATCATCCAAATAATATATACGTAACGTTGTACAAAAACTATTATTTGTTGTACCTATACCTACACGATTTGTCTACCAGCGCAGCTCAATGTTGCAAAATTATTTAATTGAGGTTTTTGATTTTGTAATTATCAGAATGGGATAAAAGTGAATAATATTTTTGTTGTTACCATAGAATAGGTAATGGTGAACACATAATATTTCTCATGTGACAGTAGCTGTCACTAATTAATATGGCGAGTGTAGTTATAATAACTAATTACTAGCTGCACTATCGCATTGAGTTCTCTGTAAAGATAGTTTTAACGAGTATTTAAATAAATGATTTTTACTCGATTTTTTTTAAGTATTTAATCCCAAATAAAAGTAGATATGAAAAGTACTACGTACCTAGGCATATTAATAAAATCAACGTATTTATTTAACAAAAAAATGCGTTATAACATTACTTATTAATGACCATATTATTATAAGGATTAAAGTCGAGATGGTCCTTAATTAACAGGCTTATCACGACATAAGTACATACGAAAGTCACATACATAACTCACACTGTACGCAAGCATATTATTTCGTATCAAAAAATTCGTAGCTTGAAAAACCGTATGAATTTGAATTCCCATTGAATGCCCAGTATACTATGGTAGCCTTGACTTTATTATGCAGTGACAAAATTATGATGTAATAGATATCGCTTGGTATTTGTCACAGTGCAGTAAAAGTCACTGTTACCGGCAGTCATAAGTACCGGTGACGTCATAGTGACAGACTGTGACATTGTAATATCTAGTATTGATATCTGTGATAGTAGTAGGCAATAAATACGCCTCAACCCCTTAGTGGTCGGAGTTTCGAATCCCCGTAAAGGCAAAATAAATGTTTGCCAATCACACAAACATGGATATATATTTGACCTGAGTCATAGATATTTATTTTTAAGGATAATATTTACCCTATATATTTAAAAAAAATATGTAGTGTATCAACCATCTAGTATCCGTACAACAAACCTCGTTGCTTAGCCCGGAGATGACGTTGTGTCCTCATGTCATAAAAATAAAAATACACAGCGAATGTGCCCATCTGATATTAAATTCCATATGGGTACTTAAGGGTAGTTCTGGTGCTTACAAGTTTTACAAATGGGATTCTCGTTCTTGAAAATACAAAGATACCGAACCCAATAGAAAGTACTAAGTAGAATGTAAGATAAACGAAAGAAGTCTAAATACGATACTTATTACTTACAATTAAATCACTTCATAACAATACTTTCACGGTAGCGACATTTACTCCAAATGGTGGATAACAACTAAATGAAAAGACCTCAAGTTGAGACTTATAAAGTTAAATTAGAAATACCTATATGCATTATCGTTTTTACAAACAGGTATAAGTCTTGTTTATAGAAATAACTGCAATTTAATTATTTAAAGTTAATAAAAACTTGGGCAAAAAGCAATAGAAATTACAACAATTTCAGATCATCACTGCACGTAGAACTCCTATAGTGAGGGCATCCTATATCCTTGATCGTCGGCTCTTCTCATACCGTCACTGCCACCTTCTTTTGCCAAGTTGTTACACCACCTGCTCTAAACCTCAGGAATAGACTTATATCAAATATATATTAATATACTTCCCAGCCAATTTCGGTTATGATGACTGCTATTATTTATCTATTAACATAGAACTAGGCTGGTCAGTTCATGTGCCCTTTGATGACTAGAGTATCCAATCTTGTGAGTAGACGTGCGCGAGCATTAGCTGCACGTGAGGACACCATCGACATAATTCTAAAAGATGGCTGCAGGTGGTTTAGCCTTAAGCGTTTCGCATCCAGATCGGATTTCCTCTGCTCTTCAAAGTCATTCGAACAAACTTAACACATAAACAAAGATCGGCTTTGTTCTCGAATTTTTTCGTGGAGTTGCCGCATGGAAAATATGGCTTCACAGGTTAGGAATAACCCAAATTGAGATCCTGGCAATATGTTTTCCGAAACAGGTAAAAGCTTGTTGAGAAGTACTCTGGCAAATATCTTCGCAGGTACGGAGAGGAGCGATATACCCCGGTAGGAGTTGCAGTCAGAACGGCCTCCTTTTTTTATACAGGGTCTGTATACGGGATATTTTAAATTCAGGTAGTATTTTTCCTCCCTCCAAATGCGATCGAAAATTTGCCAAATTTAAATATGTGGTTGCTCCCCTCCGTATTTTACCAGTACTCCGGCGATATTATCAGCCCAAACTGCTTTTTTATTTTTCTGCTCATTGATGGCTCGTGCTACATCAGCTAATGTCAGTGGCTCAGCAAGGGAGTCATGCGGTGGCCGAGGGTGATGCCTCTAATATGGTCAAGATCTGCTAATCGATCTACATTAAGCAGGTTATTGAAGTGCAGTGCACAGCCCAACGATCTAGTATATCCTGCTTGGCAGTGAGTTTTTGTGAGACATCTAGGATCGTAGTGGTACGTTCTTCCTTCCAGAACCGCAACTCAATTTACGCATTTCTTTATAAAAAGCGCCTAGTTGGTGTGTGTCTGCGAGCCACTACATTTTTTCCGCCTTTTCAATTCACTATCTATCTTTCATCGCTCTGGTTAGATTTCTTAAGGAAGCACCACTATTTCGGACTTCATGTGTGAGATTTCGATTACGTTTGTTACGCCTTTTTTTTTTTTTTTTTTTTTTTTTTTTTTTTTTTTTTTTTTTTTTTTTTTTGGGACGTTCCCACCACCCTAAGTCCCTACTACTGCAACTCCTGTAAGCCAGGATCAACAATAGTAACCATCCAAAATATCGTCGAGACAATGAAGCTCGACGTGTCCCAGGGGAATGATATTAACTGTCTTGGAACCCGCAGCGAAATTAATCATGAAATTAAATCGGAGGAGTAAGAAAATAACAGTTTTCCACTTCCCTCCTTACCAAGCGAGAGACAGAATAGAGTTTACATGTCATTGACATAAGAGTAGATGTTTACAACTGGGTTAAGCCCAGTTGCCAGGCACCACGGATGACATTATTAAGTTATGGGTCCTAAAATATGAGCTATTATATCTGATTCCAATAATAGGTATGGCAAAAACGCCTAAACGCACGGAAATTCATCCTAGTCGCAACAAGGTCCGAGTAGTAAATCACCCCAGATTTAATTTGCAAACTGTCAAACATAATATTGCGTTCACTTTGCCATAAACCACACTCCCACAGTATGTGATGAGCAGATTGCTCGTATTCACAATTAGATGTTGAACATGGATATAATGGTGAGGAAACAAGCTTAAAAGAAAATAACTTGCATTTAAAGTTGCCATGTCCTGTAAGAAATTGGGCAACGCAGTGATCCACCTGCAGCCAAGTCCTCTCCAACCGTTCACGGACGGATGGAAAGAACTGGTGAAGGTGGCGGCCCTTAGAAGAATTATCCCACCTTACTTGCCATTCATCTAAAAGTTCCTCCCATACATCAGCCAGTGGCTTAAATAGTCTAAGAATTTTAGCGCGGTCACGTTCTACAAGAAATTCATTTTTCAAGTGCACTCTCGATGAAAAATACATTGCTGCACGTCGTTGTGCTTCAAGATCGACCGGCAGCACTCCCGCGAGTACTGGTAGTGCTTCCGTACTAACAGTCCTGTATGCTTTACATAAAAATATCAATGCTAAACGCTGACTTTGAAGTAACTTACGTCGTACTGCGCCTATGGTGGCTCTATCGGCCCAAACAGGTGCTCCGTAGCACATACAACCTAGGTAAGTAGCCCCATAGATGGTTTTTAATGTATGAAAAGATAAACCCCATGTAGCCGTTGATATTCTAGTCAAAGCATAAAAGTTACGTTTAGCTTTTTCACCCACAATTTTAATGTGTTCAATAAATGAAAAATTTCTTTCTAGTACGAGACCGAGGTAACATACCGACTCCTTTCTTTTAACGGTGACGTTATCGAATTTGATGCTGGGCGCGGATTTAAGATTACCTTTCAAGATTAGTTGAAAGGTTTTTTGCGGCGCGAAGGTTAAGCGGTTCCGTTTGCCCCACGCGGATATTAAACGTAAACACGAGTGGGCTAAGTTTTCGAGACCAGACCGCGTATTGGACTGGATGAGCAGAAGGCCATCGTCCGCGTAACCAGTCAATGAACAGCCGTGCGGGAGCGGTATCGCGAGAAAATCATCAAATCCCAGATTCCAAAGATACGGCCCGATTACAGATCCTTGAGGACATCCCATAGTCAGTGCCTTCGACATAGAATGGTGCCCAAGTGTCAGTTTAACGGTACCGTGTAAGAAGTACGAGTATATAAGAGTGTAAATATTTCTAAAGCAACCTCGACTTTTCAATTTAAGCAGTAACATTGGCCACCACGCATTGTCGAAAGCACCAGAAATATCGAGAAAGATGCCTACGACGTATTTGCATTTCGATTTATTAACAGTTGTCCTAACAGAAAGCGCGGCGTCAGTTGTAGATTTGCCTATAGTAAACCCGAATTGATTATTATGAAATTTCGGCCCGTTCGGCAACAAACGTGGGACGATTAGGCGTTCGAGGAGTTTCCCTAACGAAGGTAGTAATGTTATAGGCCGATATGACTTAGGGTCATCTGGAGGCTTGTCGCCACTCTTCGGTATTATTCGTATAAAGCCACGACGCCAAACACGCGGGAAAACGCCCTCTGCAATACAACGACAGTAAACAGTTAGTATCATGTCACCAGCGGATTTACATGCTTCTTTAATCATCCGATTTGAAATTTTGTCTTCCCCTGATGATTTATTTACTGGTAGTTTTTTAACAACGTTGGAAAATTCGTCAATAGATGGCAGGTCTGACATAGGTGACATAGGTGGCTCAGCTGCCCACGCTCTAATCTGTTGGTGGTAGTCGTTGTCTTTAGAAACCGAGTCGTCCGGAATAAGACTGTTAAGCAGGCATTCCGTTGTCTCTTCAATACCAGCGGTATGTATGTCGTTTACTTTTATGTTTTGAATGTAAGCTAGGTCGACTGACCTGTTAGCTTTGAACTCGTGGTATAAAGGAGACCACGGACCCTCACTTTCAAGTCGTTCGACAACTTTGTGCAGTAAATTGCTTTTAGATTTTTCAACGTACGCTTTGTATCGAGACTTGGCAACTCTAAACGCATTTAGGGCAACGGTGAACGTGTTTCCCGTAACTTTATGTTTTTTAAGTTTATTTATCTTTCTGCGCGCTCTTCGAAAGCATTTACGTTGTTCAACTAAATAGGCACTCCACCAATCACATCTACGGATATTGGTCATAGATCCGCGACCAATGGCGATATCAGCACAGTAAGTGAAAGTGTCTGACATAATTTCAGCACTCTCTTCCGCCGATAGCCCATCGCGAGTGAAGTCCTTGGCATGTGAGGCGAACAATAAACTAAAAAAATTCCAATCTGCACCCTTAGATTTGTATCTAAAATTTTGACCTTGATGTTGATTAGAACCTTGAGACAACATAGGAATAAACTCGTACACGATTAGGCGATGATCACTACATGACGCGTCTGGGAGGACACGCCACCTATCCAAGCGGACGTCGGCACTAGATAGTGTGACGTCAATACAAGATTCGCCCATGAGGCTGCAATAAGTAGGTGGTGCATCGGGAGTATTATGAATTGATAGGTTCATCTCAGCGATGAAATCCTCAACAGCATTGCGCCGTTCAGTATCTGTGGACCGAACCTTGCCATACCAGAGCGGCGAAGACGCGTTAACGTCTGCGCCGATGATAACTTTGCAGCCCGCAAGTGACCGCAAGACATTACGGAGGTTGTGAATATGAGGACCAACAGGGTCAGAATATTGAAAATAATAGCTCACAACATAAACTTTAAAAGAAGCCGATGAAATCTCTGCTACAGCACAGTGTGGGGTCATGAGATTACGCAATGATGTTACGGTAATGTTTGACGAACGTGATACATAGATTCCAGCCCGTGCCTTACTGTCTAGTTGAACTACATTGTTACGTAAGCTGGCGTTTTGATATTGTTCCTGAATTAGTACAATATCCAAATTATATTCTATAATTAATTTATCTAGCTCAGACGTCGCCACCCTGTCGTTGTGAAGATTTAATTGTCCTATAGCAAAACTAACCATAGTAATTAGTAGTTGGTATTAAGTACAAGTTGCTCTAATTTAAGTTTATATGAAGCACAGTCTTGTGACCCGCAGCGATGGTTGTGTGCTTTTTTAAAACGTTTACACACTACGCAAGTTGGTACGAAATCTATATTATCTCTATGCGGACAGTCTTTGGTGTCATGGGTCTCAGCGCAATTAGCACAGGTGGGCGATTCGGCAGCGCAATGTTTCCTGACATGTCCGAATTGTTGACAATGTAAGCAGCGGACAACATCAATGTCATCTATAAAGCGGCAGGTAGCCCAATCAATAAATAATTTCTCTTTAGTGTTAACTAAATGTTTACGCACCGCAGGCTCTAATTCAATACCTACGTTACGCCTTATGAGGATAAGATGCTGTTCGAATACCTCATTTAGGGTCCTATCGTTCTGGTCAAACCAATCCTCGTTAACACGTTTTATTAAGTCCTATAACTTCTAACCTACAACTGTCAGCACAGAGGATGATAATAATAATAATAATAATTTCTTTATTTCTCTCATAAGGAATTACAAAGTTAGTAACTTGAGATCCATACAAATAGTCTTAACCATTATGAGAGCTGGTGTCTGTACTAGGTCAGAGACCTGTATTACGGATCACCAGGCTCTGCTCTTAACGTTACAAGAAGACTAAATAAATAATTAAGATACAGTTACTAGAGACGATAATTAATAAAATATTTGAGAGTTAACAAAATGCAAATTATAGATATATGAGTGTGTGCATGTATGTATGTGTACCTATTCGTGTGTGTGTGTGTGTGTGTGTGTGTGTGTGTGTGTGTGTGTGTGTGTGTGTGTGTGTGTGTGTGGTGTTTGTGTGCGTTTGAAGGGTGTTTGTAGGTGCGCTAGTATATATATATCATTTTATGGTTACAATGACGCATTCTGACTCGTCGTAGTTCAGCTGAAGGAGCCAGTTTGTGACTACTTTTTTGCACTCGGAATTCCCCATTGAGTAAATAGTTAGGTATTAGGTGACCCTGCATGGCATCAATTGTAGCTAGTGTGTCTGTCAGCCTTTTTTGGTAGTCTTTACAAAGCTCGTTACAATTTAATCTAAAAGGTTTTGCTCTGCAAGGTCTACGTGTTTCACGTAAGCGGAGTTTCAGCTTAGTGACCAGAAGCATGTGCTCTGTCCATCTCGTCGTCGGGTTATGCCATAACCGAGGAGGTGCCAGTGTCTAAAGCGCGGGTATGAACCTCCCAAAGTGAAACAAAATATACTTTTTTTGGGGCTTCGCATATATATAAGTACATCCGTTTTACATATTATTATTGCTGCCTCGTTGGTCTAGTGGTTGTACACATTGGTTGCGACTGCTGAGCAAGAGGCTCTAGGTTCGACTCCCAGGTCGAGCAGTCATTGGGTTTTTCTATGAAATTCTCAGTAGCAGCTCGGAGTTTGGATTCGTACCCGGTTGATGGCAATAGGCTCGCCCTCTGTTACATGGGACCTAAAACATACCGGCGAAATGTGGGTGTACATTAGTACACCTCTGCCTAACCCTTCGGGGACGACAGGCCAGATGGTATGTATGTACCACAAATGTATTTAGATTTCGCATCTTGTCGGAGCAGTTTGAATGCAATCGACATTTGTGTTATTTATGTCGCAAACTATGTGTAAAATATGTTGTGTATCCTTCTTCTTACTAATATTATAAGCGTGAAAGTTGGTACGTATGGCTGAATGGATGGATGGATGGATAAATGATGGTTCACGCAAAAACCGCTCAACAGATTTGGGTGAAATTTAGCATACATATAGTTTATTACCTGGATTAACACTGGATGCTGTAAAGCAATCCATAAAAAGTAGTTTTATTTCAATGTCTTATATTCTCGTAAGTGTAATGAATCAATATATATTGTTTAATTTTAGAGTTATACCGTTTTTCTATTTAATCTAGTAGTTCTAAATTCGTACAAGCAATTTACGTAAATTCGAATTAAGGGCATAATTTTACAATAGTCGTTTCCTTTAGATAGAACGTAGCTCTAAACTCCGTCAACATGCTATTAAATTATCATCCAAGAATTAATGGATAATGTATGAGACAACAATTATGTATGTAGCTCCCTATATAATTTTGCATTATTGTCATAGGTTTCATCATTCTTCTCTTTTCATTGTAATCTTATATAATATATAAAAATCTCGTGTCACAGTGTTTGTCGCTAAACTCCTTCGAAACGGCTGAACGGATTATTATGAAATGTTGTATGTATATTTGGTAGGTCTGAAAATCGGTGGTGGGCTATTTTTTACACCCCTAGGTGATAAGGATGTCCCTCACCAGACTTTTTTTAAAGTATTTTGACATTACATTTTCTTCTATTTTATTTATGATTTCGTATTAAAAAATACTTATAACTCTTTATTTTCACCCTTCTACCACCAACCCCTATAATGTGGTAAAACAACATGTGCTGGGTTAGCAGCTAGTATCATATAATAACATGTTACAATATAAAAAAACACAATCTTAAATTAGTATGTAGCATACCTCTTTTTTTCTGTTCCGTGAGCATATCTACATTAGTAGTAAAAACCCAGCACAAACCATTTTACATTTCTGTGTTATTTACTTTGCAAACCATATTATTATACAAAATATGTATATTGTTTAGTTTAAGAGTTATGCCGTTTTTTATGAAATGAAAAAGTTTGTTTTAAATTCATACAAGCAACTTTATGTAAATTCGAATTAAGGACATAATTTTAAATTACACGAAACTCTGTAAACATGCTATTAAATTATCATGCAAGTATTAATGGATATGTATGAGACAACAATATAATTATGTACCTACCTATATGTATAATTTTACATTTTTGTCATAGGTTTAAATATTCTTCTCTATACTTAATATACTTCATCACATCAACCGTTAGACGTATACATACATAGGTCTCCCAAGGATCGCCACGACAACCGGTCATGTGCCGCCCGCATCCAGTGGATTCCGACCTATACCAAGTCATCAGTCCACCTTGCCGGGGGCCTGCCCACGCTGCGTCTTTCAGTACGACGTCTACATCTATATATATTTAATCTATACTAATATTATAAAAAGGAAAGATTGTCCATCCGTGCGGAGCCGGGACGGGCCGCTATATCTTATAAGTGCTACATCATCATCAACCCATTATTGTCCAACTGCTGGGCACGGGTCTCCTCTCATTTGAGAAGGATAGTCCACCACGCTAGCCTACTGCGGGTTGGTAGACTTCATAAAAAGTCAATGGTGCGTGCCTTGGGTTCGAATTCGAGACCTTTGTAATCTCAATCCACTGGTCACACCACACTAGGCTACCACAGCTGGTAATTAGTAGATAATCTGGAAATAGGTCTAGATAGAACTAATGGCCGTTCCGAAAAAAAAATACAAGTTAAAAAAAAGATTGGTAGCAAAAATTCGACTTTTTTAAAATATTGATGTTTTTTGTTACCTTATTTTACATGAATGTACATCACGACTACAAATTAATGAATACCACCGGTATTATATTGTTATAGTAATTTACGATAACTACGTTGATAGATAAGCAATAAAACGTATGAGTGCTGTTACACGGCTTTAAAAAAAACTTTGTTAGAAAATTTGTGAAAAATATTATTAGTCAAAGTTTAAGCAACTACAGTTTAAAAAAAATGTATGAAGACACAAGTGACCAATAATTTTAAAATAATATGTACTTAAAGCCGATTTGTACATTGTTGTAAGTACCTGATGTAAATATAAATATTGATAATCATGTTTAAAAGGAGTGAAATTTAGTTTGCAATATGAAACAAATTTGAACATTAAATGGTACCGTATATTTACGGTATAAATGATATATGATGATACGGTGTATAAATAATAATCAAGATCGTACAATTTTATTATTTTAAACTTATTTGTATGTGGTTTTAACAATGGACTCCAACAGTTTTTATGAAGATTCATTGACTGGCCCTGGATTCCGAGGTCTTGCCATTTTTACGTCTAACGGCACTCCACTAGAGAGCTAACTATGTAGTATGGTTAAAAATAACGATTCTTATATATTTGAACTCCGTTGAGGCTAAACATGACTGCACAATTTAATTGAAAGAATACTTTTTACGAGTCTTATTCAAAGTCACGACCATAGAAGCTCAAGGAACTGGAACGTCGAAATCATCATTATTTGTAGTTGTGTTTTAAATTAAATTAATATAGCTTATTAATCTGGATTACAAAAAGCATTATGTCAGCTTTGAGCTCTATTATCTGTGAAGACAGTAATAGATTATTAATGAAGAAATAAAACTTCGCAAATGAAACCATTTGTTGTCCAATCTCCAATAAATACTTACTTAATATCTTGTCACAAAATCTATACAAAAACAATATTTAAATATTATGTATTTACTAGAATCTTTACAATAGTTATTAATCAAATTCTTCGATTTATGATGAATAGTGTAAGTAAACTAGGTATTTAGATGTGACGATCACTAATCCCTCTCAATTTAGAGGAGACCCGCGCCCAGCAGTGGGACATTAATGGGTTGATGATGATGATGATGATGATCACTAATCGTCACATCTAAATACATAGTTTACAAAAAGATGCAAAACCAAAAAAATAATTCGATGTTGTTGACTCGTGTATTTCATTCTTCTTTCGCATTAACCAATTTCATGCTACTCTTCATTTCGTTAGGCAAATCTTTATCTTCCCAACCCCAAAGATTTGTGCCGTCGCCTGTTCGTTTAGCCCTGGTTTTAATCATATCATCTGATACAGTTTTCAGGTCATACGCCCATCCGATCCACGCGAAGAAATCAATGAACTTAGTTGTCAAATTCAAACTGTTATTCCCTAGTTCAGCTGCTCTATAATCCCACGGAAACACGTGGTGGTAATTATGAAAGCCTTCGCCACAGGTCATGATTGAGACAGCAGTGTTTTGGGTAGGTACGATGTTTCTGTCGTAAGGCTTAGTACCCCATATATGTGCTGCACTGTTCACCAGGAATGTGCAGTTGAGATTCATGACGTAACGTAGCATTGTGATGTTCCACGCATTCGTCCAAGTTTCACCCCAGAAATATACAGGTATCACTGTTGGTAGAACAAAGCAAAAGGCTCCAATGAAAGGTATTGCGTATCTGAAATAAAAAAAACATTATCAACCATTAATGTCCCACTGCTGGGCACAACTTCCGTCGTTATTCCCTCGTTTTCAGTTTCGATTCAATGTATGCAACAACGTAACTACCAAACAAAGTAACTATCGGCATTGGTTTATTTTTGCCCATTTGGCATTCAATTACAATCTTTCTATTAAAATGATAAATACCGAATATTTTAACCCAAGGCTCTTTTTAAACATGAACATAAAAAAAAGTATAAACAATAACCATGCTTACTTTTTTTGAAACCGCAGCACCGGATTATTGTAAATGTCTGACAAATCAAGATCTTTTCCTCGTTGCTTTACTTCAGGATGTTTCCTAACGAGGAGCCAACCAACGTGAGAGTAGAAAAATCCTCTGTTGGCGTTATGAGGATCTGCATCTGTGTCGCTGTATTTATGATGGAGACGGTGGTCTCTGACCCAATCTGTAGCTGTGTTTTGAAAAGCGATCGAGTTCAAGATCATAAGGATAATTTCTAGCGGCAATTTTGCTTTGTATGTTTTATGGGCCCAAAGCCTATGGGCGCCCGCCGTTACTCCAATTTCAGCCATCACAAGTAATATAAAACCTGTTAATAGGATTAATTTTAATTTATCGACCCACTTCATGTAAAATAAAAGTCTATAAAACATGCCTACCACATAATTCGTAATGTACCTACTTGACGTCGCATATATCCTCAAAAAGATCATCAGAGTAGCTAATGTCCTATATACTAGTAGGTAAACCTATTTACCCTTTAAATGGAACTCAACTCACTCAACTTACTGGAATTTTATGAAGACAATAACACAACTCGACACATACCAGGGTGGAGGCAGCTAAAAATACTAGTTCGTAGTTCTATAGTCAATAGGTGGTCGTTTCTCCTCCGAATTGTGTATATACATTGACAGTTAAGAACAATTCTTCACTCACACAATTATACTATCTGTCGGTAGATAAACCAACTGATAATAATTATCGACAGGTTCTCGCACGCATTTTCGGAGCTATTAAATTAATTTCAAATTTTTCTTTCTTATTTTCAATTATTTTAATAATGTATGAGGACAAATATCTGTCTTATTAATCTATGATTTGATATGTCAGTCCCGTATTTCATTCCAAGTCGAGCAAAGTGTAATTGGGGTTATTGAAATTCTTGGTATCAGCTCTGACTTCGGGTTTGATGACAATACGATCGCCCCCGTTTCATGGAACCTAAAACACTGGCCAACTGTGAATGTACATTGTACACCTCTTCTTGATAGTCGTGATTGCTATTTTATGTAAAGGCTGATGGTGGATGATGATGTTACTTTGAAGCAGAGATTTAAACGCTTTTACCGTAGGTACCTACTTACTTAAAATTATTGTTGACCATTTTGCCGAAGTAAAGCACAAATAAAGCCCATACAAAGCCGCTATGTGCCAGTACCCGAACGTGATTAAATTTCGATAGACTATATGGAATTTCCTCGGTGATGTTTTAGGTGCTACCAATGTAACTATTTGTTCTTCTTTCTCTTTCAAAATTGTGGTCGTCTGTACTGCTTGTGCCATATTTTATTCCTGTAAAAAAACACACATGTAAGTTTTTAATACGATATTTAATATATGATATATTTCACCATTAAACATTGATTTCTAAAAATGTATCAAATGACGTATATATAGAGTGTACTGAAAATCAGCACTGAAGCGATTTAATGGTCTATTCCATCTTGCTGTGTGGAAACCTTGTAGTCATTCACTCTAAACTACGTGCGCCCTTGGCGCACGTAGTTTAGAGTGTCAGTTTACTTATATCAGGACCTATTTAAATAGGATATAAAATACTTGAAGTTGTTTTTATGAGCCCTATGCGCTGACGTTCAAAATTTTCCAAAATCAATAGTGAATACCGACCAGAATAGAAGACCAGATAAAGTTGTTAAAACCGGACTCAAAATGTTAGTTAAAAGAAGAAGGGGTAATGCTAATACATACAATCCTTATGTAAATGAATTTGTTGTTTGTAAAAAGAACTTAGGTCTAAGTAAATCTAATCTCATGTCCACCATAAGAACTGAGACATGGATGTTTCTGTGTACCTATAATAAGTACATCTTTACAAAAAAAAAAATGTGTGTATTAGTGTACACACGTGAGAAGTGAAACTGCTTTATGACATCATTTTTCGAAAAATGATTTACTATTTACAACTTCACAGAAATTGGTTGAATAAAGCTAAATTAGATAAAGTTTATGCAAAAGGCTTTTATTATAATAGACATGCATTGGTTAAACTAGTTGTTTTCCAACTGTATTTTATGATTATTGATATAGGTAATTATGGTATCTACTCGAATAACATTGAATTTAAAAAGAGCGTTTGAATTAATAGTCTTCGATTTGTAGCTCTGTCAGTTCCAAATAATAGTGGGAACCAATCATAATCTTCTATTTATCAAAACGTCGATGTCTCAACCAATAGCAAGTTCTCAATAGAAAAACGAATGGTCTTGGTGTATTGGAAAAGGTATAGCTTTTAGTTGTCAAACAAACATCATGTTGCTATGGTTACCTATTCAAATAATGATGGCGCGTAACGCAAAAATGTTACACAAATTTTTTTTCCAACCCCGATAAAGAAGTTTCACTTCAAAAACTATGTACTGTATAAACCATCTAGTGTCCGTAACTCAAGCCTCGGTACACATCTCGGAAGATAGATACCCTTATCATAATGTCCGCATATATTATTATTATAATTATTCCAAAGCTCAACTCAAAGATCAACAAAGTCATAAAATTGTGATTTTAATGAGCACTGGTTGTTGTTTACTACCGGATCATCACAGACAGATTAGACACTACATCACAGATTCTACAAAGACTATAAAATGAGAGAGATGTAGAGATTAAAATCCAAACTCATTATAAGAGCATTACAATCCAAATCGCTAAAATTTATCGAATGATGTATCTGATTTTTAGTTGGGCAAAAAATCATGTAATAATAGAAAATAAATATGTTATACGATATTACGAACAATAATCCATATGCATAGAAGAAATAGAAATGAAATCAATTAATTAATATAATGATAATTAATGCGTCAATAAAAGACAAATTTTTTTTCAGCGTTATGCTAAACTGTGGCAAGTTATTTTATTTATCTTTACATCACGCCTGTATCCCCAGTGGGATAGACAGATAGATAGATAGAGTATTCTCTATTGTATGTACATACTCGAAAAAGACAGCAATATAGGATATATTGTGTTATCAAGAACCAGAGGATTACTGATTTACTCCGACGAGTACTACGAGTACCAGACTAACGAGGATGTCTATATGCAGGCAATAGGCTCACTGGCTCTAGGCTGGCTTACTGCATTTATAAATACGATTGCCTAAAGAATTGCATCAGGCGCACCTTAGGAGTAGGAACCTATTTCAATCTAAAAAGGTCGCGAGTTATTTTTTTAAGAAAGTTCGTTTATTATAATGTTGATAACATTTGTAATAAATATTCCCGGAGATTATGACATAGCGCCATCTAGTTCCGAGCTAAGCAACGAGGCATGTGTTACGGATACTAGTTCGTTGATATACTACATATATACTTTTTTTGTAAATACATACATAGATACATCCATGACTTGGATACAAATGTTTATGCTCATCACGCAAATATTTGTCCCTACCGGGATTCGAACCCAGGACCCATAGCACAGAAGGCAGTGTCAACTACCGCTGGACTAATTAGGTCGACATTTGTAATGTAAAGTACCTACAAAATATGATGATAGACTCCCAGCGCTCCCAAAGAAAAATGAATATATGGAACTCAATCTATTGCCGTTTACTAGATCCAAATGCAAGAGGCAAATTACCAAATTCTCGTCAGGCAAAGACTATGACAATATTGAAATCCTGCTCAGTATTATTTTACTTTCCCACTCTACTTGAAGATCTTTAGCACTAAAACGTATATGACTACACTCCCCTCGCTGGCTTTCCACTTTTATTCCACGCACCCACCCTAACATCCCTCTTACCTAAAACACACACACACACACACACACACACACAATTGTATATTTAATGAAATACTTTTTCATGAAATATACAATTATATTGATTTAAATGATTATAATTCTGTAACTAAATACCTATTACAGGCGCGAATCATATTTTGTTTAATGTTCTGTCTGACAATGACCGGCAAATTGCAAAAAACGTACGAAAATTTAAATTTCGCGGGCCACTGTGAAGCATTTATTTTAAAGTCATATAAACGCCTGTACGTCAATTATTTCGTCTTAGATTATCTTGTCTTAGAATAATATTGCAAACAATGTTTTTGCAGGCGCTTAGTGGCTTGTGAACAACTTGTTTCTGGATCTAATGGATACAATATTTACAACTGAAATGATAAATTATGTGTCCAACTAATTTGATTTTTCTGAGTATTTGTAAACTAGTCAAAAAAATATATTTTTTTAACAAGAAAAAACGACTCCAAAAAATTTAAAAGCACTAAAGGCTAAATATAATGCTAAATCTAATTAATTTTGTTTATTACATTTAAATATTTAAAATAGATAAATATTTCCGGACATTATTACAACGAGACTTGTGTTACGGATACTAGATGGTTGATATACTACATACATATATACTTTTTTTGTAGATACATACATATTATACATAGATACATCCATGACTCGCGTACAAATGTTTATGCTCATCACATAAACATTTGTCTTGTCCCTACCGGGATTCGAACCCGCGACCTATAGCACAGCAGGCAGCGTTAACTACCGCTGGACTAATCCAAATCGTCAAATGGTAACTACCCATCACCCGATCGATCAATCGATATGATATTATATTTATATAAGTCTTATAAGTATATAAATATAGAACACGTGAAGCCAACTTTTATACAAAACTAGTTTTTGCCCGCGACTTAATCTGCGTAGAACTAGTAATTTTATCCAATCTGGTTATTTATTTCTACCCTCCGTTAAAAAAATATTGATTGGAATATACAAAATTCCAGATCTCTTTTTGCCAGTTTTTAAGGGTGGATTTCCGTGACAAAACTATCTCCGTATCAAATGTCATCTAAATCGATTCAGTGGTTATAGCGTGAAGAGGTAACAGACATACAGATAGACACTTTCGCATTTATAACATTAGTAAGTATGGGTTTGTATGGAAATTGATATAGTTAATAGTAAAAAAATAATAAATGTATTGACTTTTTATATACATACTAGCTTTTGCCTGCGATGTCATCCACCTAAAATTAGTAATTTGACCCAATCGACTATTACATCAATCTGTTTATCGAATAAGAAATTATCGATACTGTATCCCTTTCCGCGATTTCTAGGGATGATTTTCGGAACAATAAATATCTATTAATTATCTAATAATATAACTCGTTGGTCTAGCGGTCATATAGTGCGACTGCCAGGCAATAGGTCTTGGGTTCGATTCCCAGGTCGAGTAAGTGTTGATTGGTTTATTGGTTCGAAACGTGGGTGTACATTAGTACACCTCTGCCTAACCCTTCGAGAATGACAGGCGTGATGGTATGTATGTAAATATCCTATATTCTTCTACTGTACTCAAACTTTCTATGGACATACAATACCAAATTTTATCTAAATCAGTTCAGTGGTTAAAGCGTCACAGATACAGTATTCGCAATCAAATAACATTAGTGTATTAAAATAGATTAGTAATAATAAATAATAGGCATAACCTATGATTAAACTTAATTGATCAATTAATTGAAAGTAGGCAACTGGGTTAATCTAGGTATATTGGATTATTTTATTTACATTCTCGTTTTTGCGTGTCTACCGACTACTTTACCGAAAACCTTAAATGCCTTGACATGACTTGTTTGGCAATCAAATGCAGTTACCGGTTGCAATTATTTATGCAGCATACCATAGCGCATGTACACAAGAAGGTAGGCAGAGGGGTAGTTATACTCTAGTATACTCCTATAATCCACTGTTTCAGCAGAATGCTGTAGGTTCCAAGTTATAAGGGGCGACCTAATTTTTAATAACCGGGCACAATTTCAATCCGTCAACTTTTATTTTTACTTCCGGGACCTGGGATTCGAAAGCACGACCTCACGCAGTAGCCGTGCCTGCGACCACTAAGAACAATGTCAGACAGCCAATTAACATGTATCATACATATTCAGACGTACGTGTGATTGAAGCAAGAGGTTTTAGGTTAGAATTCCAGGTCGAGCAAAATATTTTTTGAATTGTTCCATAAAAATGCCAGTAGCATAACAGCGAAATGTGGGTGTACAATATCTCTGCCTAACCCTTCGGGGTCGACAGGCGTGATGGTATGTTGTGTAGGTAATTGGGATATTGAAGTTTGCACCACTCACTGGTTAGAGCAATTAAGATCCAAAACCATGTATCGCAAAAATTAGATATATTTAATTGTACGTTGGCGGAATTTGAGAGGGTTGCATTAAGTCACCTAGCATTAACTTAGATAGATAGAACAATATTGTCCAATAACTACATGTTGCATTAGGTCTAATAATACCTGTAAAAACATTGTATGTATATGTAAATAAATAAATAAATAAATTAATACGGAAACGCAGTTCTATTTAAAATAATAAAAAACTGGTATTTTTCCTTGTGCCTATTACTCATTCATAATACAATTCTTTCAATTAACAGCACGCTATACATGTAAATACCTACCAGCAGCCAATGCGCTAATCCGATTTTCGAACTAAAACTGAAATATTATCGTATCTACATAATATGTTGGACCACTGAGGTCTATCCACTTCGTTATAGATCTATAAACTACTCTAATAAATGATAATTAGGGTCATCGTTTTTCAATTTGTATTGATTTTTTAATAAGTAATAATAAGTAAAAATAACTAATAATAATAAAAATAAATAAGTAAAAATAACATGTAATTAAAAAATATTTTTAAGAAAATTCAAATTCCTATTCCTCCGAAGGACTCCACATTGGCACTTCAGTCACTCAAAAGATTTCCCTATTAGTATTATTTCTGGTTCTCAAAAATATACCTAAATATACGATATATCAAAGTTATACCTCAACAAAAATATTCCCGAAATATCCAAAATATCGGATTAAAATACTTAAAAAAATACCGGTTTTTAAGTACTTTCAATATTATTTATGGGTAGAAAAAGTATTACTTACAAATAAAACACTTTTAAGCAACACTTTAGTCTAACACTACCGACATTTACTCCCAAAGGTGGATAAACACTAAATGAAGGCAAACACCGCAAGTTAAGCCTTATAAAGTTCCATTAGAAATATGTTGTCGTTTCAACAAAAAAGGCATAAGCCATATTTATAAAAAAACTAAATTTTATCATCACAGTATGTTCCTTATTTACTAGTGGGCTATTACTTTCATTATGTTTAATTGTTTTATATTAGATTATATTATTTTCTATGAAAACAGTTAAAATAAAAACAATAATAACATATTTGAAGAAATATGACACTTCTCATATTCTTTTAGCATTTAACACAGAAACTAGTCCGGCAATAGTGAAACATCAACGTGAGCATTTTAGTTATCAGGTATCCGTATCAGCACTAAAAAAAAAACCCCAGCATTGAAGCTTTTGGCTAATAGAGTATTACACCCATTTTTTAAGTAAATAAATAAATATTCCTGGACATTATGACACAGCGCCATCTAGTTCCATGCTAAGCAACGAGGCTTGTGTTACGGATACTAGTTGGTTGATATACTACATATATACTTTTTTTGTTGTAAATACAACATATTATAGATAGATACATCCATGACTCGGATACAAATGTTCATGCTCATCACACAAACATTTGTCCCTACCGGGATTCGAACCCGGTACCCATAGCACAGAAGGCAGTGTTAACTACCGCAGGACTAATTGGGTCGTCAAAAGTGTCTCTATTAAATTCTATAGTGCTAATAAACCTACTAAAACAATCAAAACATTTTTATTCAATCACTAAGTGCCATAAAAATGCATTAAATTTTTTTATTTTCAATTTCGCGCGTAATTTGACAAAAACGCTAGACGCAGTGGACGCTATATTGCTCTGTGGTCATGACGTCAGTTGGCTGTATAAAAAAATGCAGTGATATTTTATATATATTGTGTTAATTGTTTACATTTTAAAAATTAGCCTGCTAGCTATCAAAAAGCTTTTTTAAGTGTAAGAGAGTTAGAGGGCATTCCTTTTTTTTATGTCATAAGGGTGGCTAACAAGTATACGGCGGCATAAAAACGTTTGCAACACCAAAGGTGTGGCACTTACGTTGCCAACCTTGTAGAAACCGTCTAGGAGTTACGAAACTGACAGCAAATATATTTCCTATACCGTCAGAATAGTCACTCCCCCAACGAGCTCTGGTCACCTTACTAACTCGCAGAAATACAAAGTGTTGTTATTTAACTGCGGTCTTCTGGAAGGCGGAGGTACTTCCCCAGCCGGGCAGCTAAATATGAGCGAAGAATCTCGCTATGGCCTTCCTCTCTAGAACTGACATTGAAATTTTAACATTCAGTAACTCAGCAGAATAGAAATCGGGATTTGTAGCAATGAATTTACTGACCAATGACCATAAAAGATTCTTGATAAATTTATGTTCTCATTTTACAAAACCGTCTTCTATAGTATTATTTCAATAATAATTACGTTGGTTACGAATCCTTAATAGATTAAAGGTACGCTGATAATTGAGAGTTGACACTAATTTGCATAGCCGTATGACGCAATAACATGGCGACTATTATTATTTAATGGTTTTATCATTATCATCAATTCAACCATTAGACGTCCACTGCTGGACATATGTATCCCCCAAGGATGGCCACGACAACCGGTCCTGCGCAACCCGCATCCAGCGGATACCAGCGACCTTCAACAGTTCCTCGTTCCACCTTGCCGGGGGCCTACTCACGCTGCGTCTTCCAGTACGTGGCTAATTGTACAATTATAAAACATTTACTTATAAATAAATACTATTCTTTTTATAAAAATACAAGTACCTACTTAAGTATTCAATAGAAAATATCTATTTGCAAAGATATCGCGGTCTGGTTTGGGTTCCACGACCTTATTTAGTATGTAATGGTGTTTAAACCTTTGAATTGAATTTTATAATTTAGTTTGCTATTTTATGAACTAAAACTAACGTTTACCGACTGCTTTTTGCCTAAACTACCTCGATAATATATTTTTAGATAATTCTCATTTAAATTTTATTTATTATTATTTATAATTGTATTATTCCAAAAAGGTAAGTAACTTATAAGATAAGCCCCACAATACCGTTGCAATGGTTTGACTGTGAGGTCGACTCTATTTAGCGTAGGGGTCTATAGAGCCCACATCCATTCGCCATGACCTCGACATAGCTTTATACTTACATACTTCTCATGACCATATTTATTTAGTTAGTAAAGAATCTTAAAAGGCCAGGGATTGGTCTCCAGAATGCTCGTTTTTGAAAACGATCATTTAATAAGGTTTTTATACAGTACGCTTGTCCTTTTTTTCAAGCTAGAAACCAGTTCTTCTGTATGGAATCCGCATGAAGCTAAGCACTTTTCTGTTTCCTAGAAAAAGTACAAAAAGCATTACTGCTGTTTCTTTACGGATATCATATTCTGCATACCAGATGGGCATGTGAGCAGGTAGGCACATCCATAATGAGCTGATTCGATTCGACACACTCAATAATTATTATCTACGTAGCAGAAAACATCAACTACTTGATGTGCCCTCGTATCAGACTTAGAGACGGGCCCGGGCGTTTTGGGCAAATTGGGCAGAATGCCCATAGATTCCCGATAAATTCCTTCCCTTGGGCGTTTAACTGGACATTTATCTAATATTATAATATAAATACACTAACTAAATAGATATTTGTTAAGAAAGTTGGACTGGTAATTAATTTAACTTATTTTTATTTGTTTCAAAATAGTTTTGATTAAAATCAAGCTCATTTTACGTATTTTTGTTTTATTATTCCACCTCTGTCGTCCCCGAAGGGTAAGACAGAGGTGGACTTATGTTTTTCCACATTTCCCATGTAATAGGCGACCAGCCAGTTGCCATCAACCGGGCACAAATCCTAACTCCGAGCTGCCATAGACATTTTCATAGAAAAACCTAATGACACTTTGCTTCACCTGGAAATCGAACCCAAGACCTCTTGCTCAACAGTCAAACTTTACAATACCGGACCAACGAGGCAGTTATAGTTATCATTAATTACGTCACAGATGTTAATTGTTCTGTTTTAAGTAATACAATGATTGTTAAAGACTTACATGTTTTGAGATCAATATTAATGTTTATCTACTTTAACTTTAATTATTCCACCTGAAAATACGTTAAATGTCGATAAACAGTCACAATTTTATTCGTACCCTGTTACTGGGAATTTATTCGGAAATAAAAATATTGATGCCCAAAATACCGGGGCTTTTTCCTTATTTTCCCGCCCTGCATAAACACATTGCCCATCTCTAGCCGGACTGCATCACGTGCTGCGTCTGCCATAGCTACCGACCGCACTAAATAAGGTCGTGAAACCCGGACTGCGATATCTTTCCAAATAAATTCTAATTGAATGCTTAAGTACTTGTATTTTTGTAAAAATAATAGTAATTAATTATAAGTTCATGTTTTGTCTTTGTAACTTTTTAATATGTTAGTATAAGTTGTGAAAATAAATAAATAAATAAATATTATTTGTTTAAATCACCTTGGTTTATGTAATTGGTTTTTAAACCATGTAAATCAAATAATTAAATCATCATCATCATCATCAACCCATTAACGTCCCACTGCTGGGCACGGGTCTCCTCTCATTTGAGAGGGATTAGGCTGTAGTCCACCACGCTAGCCTACTGCGGGTTGGCAGACTTCACATGCCATCGAGATAAATCTCTCAAGCATGTAGGTTTCCTCACGATGTTTTCCTTCACCATTTGAGCTTGTGATAAATACGCACATAACTTACGAAAAGTCTACGTGCCTTGGGTTCGAACTCGAGACCTTTGACATCTCAGTCCACTGGTCACACCACTAGGCTACCACAGCTAATAATATAATTAAATAGCTCCTACCAACTACACATCACATGAACTACCATTAGTAAATCATTACACTTCTTAGTTACAAATGTTGCTTATCACACAAACATTTGTCCCTACCGGGATTCGAACCCAAGACTCGTAGCACAGAAGGCAGCGTTAACTACCGCTGCGCTGTGCTAATCGGGTCGTCAATAATACTAACATTTGGTAATTTAAACAAAAAGAAATTGATTGAACTCCTTACTGAGTTGTCCCACTTGACAGTTAATAATATTGTTTTATTTACACTTCCCTACTCAAATAGTTTGCTAAAGGAAGAAAATGACATACGATTTAGGCTTAACAATAATGCTAAATTTAGTTTGATTGACACTAATAACTATGTGTGCAATTATTTTTATTTGACGAAAGATAAGTACTATCTTTCTAAGTACTATAAGAGGCAATTAGCCATGTCTCTTTCTTATTATTTCGACATATTAGCCAAGAATCTGGCTATACAGCGTATTGGTTCTATTGAGCCTGTTGACATTGTAAATAATTTAAATTAAATTGTAAGACAATAGAGGCATCCACTAATGCTGGCATGTCAAGTGACTTATGTCAATCAGGTGTCAGTATAGTGGATCGAAATAAGAACTTTATCAACCTGGTGCACCAAAATATACAAGGAATGATTAATAAAGAATTAGAAGTTGAGCTATTTTTTAATTGTAATAATATAGACATTCTTTGTATTACCGAACATTGGTTAAAAAACCATCAATTAATATTTAATTTTAGTAATCACCAGGTTGGTAGCTCGTTTAGCAGGGAAAACGCCATTCATGGTGGCTCCTTAATCCTAGTAAATAAAAACTAAAATTTAAAGAACGTAAGGACATAGTGAGCCTCTCTGTTGAACGAACAATTGAGATAGCCTGTGTGGAATTAGAACAGTTTATTGTTATAAGTGTATATAGACCACCATCAGGCTTGTATGACTGTTTTGAGAGGGTGATGGATGAAGTGCTTTATAAAGTCAGCAATAATAAAAATAAATCTATTATTAATGTAAATTTACTAGAAAAATC
The DNA here is from genome assembly GCA_905163465.1 of Craniophora ligustri. Taxonomy (NCBI): domain Eukaryota; kingdom Metazoa; phylum Arthropoda; class Insecta; order Lepidoptera; family Noctuidae; genus Craniophora; species Craniophora ligustri. The sequence continues at coordinate 5,649,468 of LR990963.1, forward strand.
AAGTTCCAGCACTAAAATTATCAATCTTTTTCAGTCCTACAATCTTGAAAACATATTCTTGGAGCCTACAAGAATTACATCCACTACAGCCACATGCTTAGATAATATTTACACTAATATTATTCCAAATTATAAGAGAATTATTAACTTACTGGACTCTGATCACTGTGGACAGCTTATTAGTATACATAGTGGAAAGAATAAAGTAGTTAAGAAGCATATCACAATTATTCCAAAAACATGTGGTCGCTTGGAGGCATTTAAAAATAAGATTAATAATAAATTACATTCACTATCCTTTAGCAGTAATCCTAATAAACTCTATATTTTTTTTTTAAATATGTATTGTACAGAGTTTAATTCGACTTTTATACCCAAGAGGATCACAGTTGATGGAACTCCATCCTTCAGCGAATGGGCTACTGTTGGTATCCATAAAAGTAGGAAGAGACTTTATGAGCTATACAATGAACGTACTTATATAACTACCCCGGAGTTTAATTCCTATGTCAAAAACTACTCCAAACGATTTAAGAGGGTTTGTTGTCTAGCAAAGTCTCGGTATATAAGCTCGAAAATTAGAAACAGTAGTAATGTAATTAAAATGACTTGGAATATTATTAATAGTGAAACAGGAAGGTCTGGTAGCCGAAACAGTGAATATAATCTTGTTATTGATGGAAATTCATTAAATCAGACTTGGAAGTTGCCACAGCATTTGAAGACTTCTTTACAAGTATTCCTGTTTTAGCTACAAGGTCCTTAAATTCGTCACCCACTGTTGCAGAGAGTTTACTTAAGAGAAATGTAAAAGCTAGCTGTATTGAATTTCACCTTAAGCATGTTAACAGTAGAGATATTGTTAAAACATTCAATACCTTAAATTAAAAAAAAACTGCAGATCTGTGGGGCAATTCTGTTGACGTTACCAAATCTATAATCCACATTGTAGCACCAACATTATCTTATATATTTAATCAATGTATTGATGGTGGTGAGTTTCCTGATCTTATGAAAGATAGTAAGATAACACCTTTATTCAAATCGGGTAGCACTTCAGACCCCACTAATTTTAGACCTATATCAGTGCTACCAACATTCAGCAAAATTTTTGAAAAAATTATACTAGATCAGTTACAAAGTTTCTTTCACAAAAACAATTTAATAAATCATAAACAGTTTGGCTTTACCAAGGGTCGCTCAACAACCGATGCCGGTGTTGAACTTATAGGTCATATTTTTGATGCATGTGAAGAGTCGCGCGATGTTTTGGGTATCTTTTGCGATTTATCTAAAGCATTTGATTGCGTTCTTCATGAAACATTGATCAGGAAGTTACACCACTATGGTGTAAGGAACACTACTCTGAATCTTCTTATTTCGTACCTGGGTAATAGGATTCAGAGAGTGGACGTCAATGGAAAGAGATGTCCGGGGTCGGTGGTAACTATGGGAGTTCCGCAAGGCTCAATTCTTGGCCCTTTTTTATTTTTAATATACATTAATGACTTACCTTATATAATGGGGGACAATCAAGAGATAGTGTTGTTTGCAGATGACACTTCACTGCTATTTAAACTAAAACGCCAGCTAATGGCTACTGATGATGTAGACAGTACTATCTCTAAAGTGGTACACTGGTTCAATGCAAACAATTTACTTTTGAATGAAAAAAAAACTAAATGTATTAAGTTCACAACACCTAACGTTAGACAAGTAAAAACCAATGTACTCATTAACGGAACAGAGTTGGATCTTGTAGAATCCACAGTGTTTCTAGGAATTACCTTAGACGCTAAGCTTCAGTGGGGCCCACATATAGAAAAATTGTCGAAAAAGCTCAGTTCTGCAGCTTATGCTGTAAAGAAAATCCGTAGTTTAACTGATGTAGAAACAGCTCGGTTAGTGTATTTTAGTTATTTCCATAGCGAGATGTCATACGGCATTCTACTGTGGGGGAATGCTGCTGACATCCAAACAATATTTGTGCTGCAGAAAAGGGCTATTCGGTCAATTTATAAATTAAGTCCCAGGTATTCGCTGAGGGATAAATTTAAGGAGATTGATATTATGACTGTTCCATCACAATACATTTATGAGAATTTGTTGTATGCACACAGGCGTATCAATCTTTTTAAAAAACGTTGTGATATTCATAATGTTAATACCAGGAATAAAAATAAATTTATTGTTCCTGCAACTAGGCTCCAGAAAATAAGTAAATCATTTAAATGTCAATGCATACACTTGTACAACAAAATTCCAACACATTATCAAAAATTAAGTCTAAGCAAATTTAAATCTATTATTAAACGGAGACTTTGTTCTCAAGGTTATTATACGTTGAAAGACTACATGGATGATAATAGTGCTTGGGATTGAATAGTTCTAATGAACCGGGCTATCAAAACATGTTTATGATTATTATTATATTCTTGACATTATATTTTTATCATTAGTAATTTTGAAATTTGCACAATTATGATTTTATTATCTTGACATTTTATTATTTTAATTTATACACTTTTAACTGACATGCATGTAACTTTAGTTACGATAGTTTTATTTTATTTTAAAATTTATTTTAGATTTTGTAAAATTTCCTGTAAAATATGAGATTAATGTTGGCTTCGATGTTGCTTTGCGAAATGAAAAATGCATACCTACTGGTAGACATTTTGGCCAGGCAGTCTGGGCTTGTCATGCTCTCTCAAATGTCCTGCTGATGGTGGCGTTGTGTGTCGGGTCCCTTTATTCCCTATATCATGGTTGAGTAGAGCGACGCTGATACACACGTCATGCTCGTGAACGGGTGCTGTCAGTTGGGGCTGGTCGGCTTATACATGTCATGGCATCCGGGTTTTATATTATAATTATTTTATTTTATTTTTTTAGTGCTAGTGGATAACTCATGCGTTTCACATCAGACTGCATTATTCTCATATTAATTTAAAAACGAAAATTGTAAATATAACGAATTATTTAAAAGAGTATCTATGGAGTTTATTGCCGGTTCTTCTTCATAAGACCTACTTTTTGGAACCGTGCAACTAGTGTTGACATTTCGAAAGAACCTGTAATATTGGTCTACTTGAAATAAAAATATTTGAATTTGAATTTGAATAGTATTTCAATAATGTTTTAACATTCATGTCATTATCTATCACATTTGCTTTATTGAAACTACGTGTGTATTTTTCTGCATGAGGTGCTTTCGAGTTTAGATTTCGAAATATGATGACTACTGAGCCAACCCTCAGTGGTAAGCCAGGCAAGGACTTTCAAAATTCAGTTGGGCAGTTGGTGGCTTCGTCTACATTTGCTACACACTCAACGGATTTGAATGAATGTAGAGAATCTGAAATACATCTATCTGTCTTTGTTCTAATCGCCAAAATTGTTCGCTCAGCCAACCATTTGTTATTTTTGTGGTAAGCAATGATGTCCGCGAATACTTTGTTGATGAGCTCGTCATTTTAATGAAACGAAATTGCAAGGAAAGTGAAATCAATTCGCTCAATTTATTGACAGGAACACCGCCGTTGCCGATAGTCAGTTATTACTTGAAGAAATTCTCAGCAGATGGATCGTTTAACAATGCAACTGTCTGTCAATTCTTCACAGAGCATCACAGAGATGTAAAATTGAGGGAAGCTTTTAATTAATTTAGGCAGAAGTCCATTTTTGGAGGAAATGACCAGACTGTAATTTATCTTTGCGCCTCCAAAACACCTGGAGTGTTTGACAACACAATGGCGTAGATCTTTTAATGTTCGATCAAATGCTTCGAACACACCGCCAAATTTCCAATGATGGGATGACGCTCCTAAATGAGACATGAAAATGTAGATAAGCCGAATAACAACTTTGACATGCTTAATATTTCCATTAACATCTGCCTTATAAATTCCTTTCGTCAATCGCTTATCATTCATTAATCTTAACATGCCCGAACTTTTAAGTATATTCTTCTCCTCTATAAAAAATATAAAGACGACGTAGTGACAAAAAATGTCACTACGTCGTCTTTATATTTTTTAATTTTAAAGTTATACCGTTTTTCGATGCATACAGATAATTAAAGGCACTTCGAATTTTGTTACACGGTTTCAAATTAGCCGTTTGCTTTAGAGAGAACTGACAAGAAACTCTGTAGATAGGCTATTAATTTATACATTCAAGAATTAATGAATAAGTATGAGACAACAATGTATTAATAACATAACATACCATCACGCTTATAACTCCAAAGAGTTAAGCAGAGGAGTCGCCAAACTTAAGTAGCATTGGGCAGGACACATCGCTAGAAGAACGGACGGCTGATGGGGCTTAAAGGTTCTAAAGTGGTGACCACGTACTGGAAGACACAGCGTGGGCAGGCCCCCGGCAAGGTGGACTGACGACTTGGTAAAGGTTGCTGGAATCCACTGGATGCGGGCGGTGCATGACCGGTCGTCGTGGCGATCCTTGGAGGAGACCTATGTCCAGCAGTGGACGTCTAACAGTTCATGTGATGAAGCAGAGGCGAGCTTATGTACAACCAGTTTATTATCTGTGAGGTTCACATTTTAGTCCCACATAATCGGGTCGGGGTTCTGAGTTCGAATTGCGGTAGCGGCAAATGTTGATGTTAGGAGCATGGACATTTGACCAGTCATGGATATTTCTATGTACCTATAATAATTATGTTTTTTTATGTATGTATTTACAAAAAATACATCTATGTAGTGTATCAACCATCTAGTATCGGTAACATGTTCCACGTAGTCCAGATAATTATTTATTTATCAAACGGAAAAATGAATGAACCAGATACAGTCTATGATTTAGCAATCGGTTTTTAGTCATATAATGTGACTCCGGAGAAATAACAAAGCACGTGTGTATGTCCCTTATTAAAAGAGTTCTTACGCGTATATTAGCCACTCGCTTCCAGCCCTGGAAGTGAGTGTCTAATATACGTCAAGTATATATAATATGTAGCCTATGCTTTAAACCAAATAATAAACTATAGGTATATAAGTATAGCATGAGATAGAGAACAGTGGCGATTGCTCCACCGAAAAGATTAGAGCTCTTCAATTAATAATATAGATATGCCAAATTTCATTCAAATCCGTTTTTTTTCGTAAAATAGTCATAAATATCCACACATACACCCATACAAACTTTCGTTTATTAGTAGAATTTTTAAATTAAGATTTTAAAGACCCGAAATGTACCACAATAGAATCCGTCAAAACGACGAACCTACTACAGAGTTACTTAGTTTGTAATATAATGTTACAATTGACGATTTAAGATATTAGATACATTTCATTTTTTACATTGATCTCGCATACCTGAATATTGTATTACAATACCCGTTATTTTAAGAGTGTCTATGGAGTTTCTTGCCGGTTCTTCGCCATAAAAGATCAAATTATGGAACCGTGCAACTAGAATCATAACGTTTTAAAAGTGCTTGAAAAAGTTTATCTGAAATAAAAACCTTTTGTTTTTGATTTAATGCATCTATTAAAGTTCTGGGAACCTTATATGAAACACTTGTTTGCTATAATATATATAAATTTTTAGAGCCTGCGTTACACCCTTATATTATTTTTATAGAAAAAATTTTTTATCAGCTCTTACAACATAAATTTAATCTTAGCTTGGGTGTCAGCGGTGTGTAATAAATATGTAGGAGTAATTTAAGAGATAAAATGATATATTATACCTAAACTAACATTGTAAAAGTATAAAAAGTATAAGCATCATTACATAATCTGTCTCCATCATAGGTGGCACAATATATTTTCATTGAAGAAGAAATAAAAATAAATGCCATAGTTAACATTTATTTAAAGGTTTGCTTTTACGGAGATAAGTTTAGTTTCGAGAGCTTTCTTCTAATTAGGCGACCCGTGTTAATCCATAGCTACTGATAGGTTTACCTACATAGACTTTATAGGAGTACAGTTGTGGACCCCAGATAACGGAAATACTATTGATGGAGATAAAGGATGTGAGGAAATACTATTGATGGAGATAAAGGATGTGAGGAAATACTATTGATGGAGATAAAGTGAGTAATTCTTTAAGCGGAAGAAAAGGTTCATACCTACCTGCTTGTAAGCTCAAAGACAAGCCAGGGTAGAGCAATTAGAGGCCAACTTGAGATTTAGGTTAATTGCACAACGTCGCAATTATTATAAGGTCGCTTGACCTGCGTTTTGTGCAATTTTCAGTGATACTTATTATGGATTTTTGTTTAATTATTACTTATAGGCTAGAAGTAATTCTAGTCTAAAAGTATTAGTCTCATAGCGAGGCGACTGGTGTCTAAACATTTCGACGATTTTCATCTCAATAACACGAGAATTAGGGCCCAGGTGGATCGACAAATTGCAGCAGGCTGACTACTACTAGCAGTAGGAGATCTACGTCCATTAGTAGAAAAATTGTGTGACGACCATGATTAGATAAAAAAGTAGGTGTTTGCAGAATGTGATACAGACTTTAATGTACTATCTACACGTACAAATCAATGTAACAATAACTTGTTGCTTAGTTGGTACTTCAAAAGTGCATATTTTTTATATGCACATTTAAATAATGAACTGAGAAAAAAACAGTAGCGTAAAAAAACATGGTAGTAGCTGCTTTAAACTTAATAGTACCTTAAATAAAAACATTGATAGAATTGTTGTAGCACTATTACAAATATAGGGCAACAGTGGCCAGACGACACATTGCTCTACGATTAAGAAAGGCATTTTGCCAATAATATTACAATATTTAAACGATCTCGTTTTATCTAAAATAACGTCTAAAAAATCCGTCCGTCATTAATCTCGAGAGCTTTCTTTTAGTGTCACGTTGATTAAAAATATATTTTGTCAATACTTATGAAAGTTTCAATTTAGAAAACCAGAACCATTCGCATATTTAACTTAATTGAAGTTAATAATTGAAAGTATTTTTAAGAAGGTTATGTTATGGTTTATATAACTACTGTGTACCACGGAACTTACCAAAATAGAAACTAGAATTTCTAAACATAACATTTATTTTTATTTTACAATCGCTACACTAAGTGATGCAAGGTTTCTGTAAGGGTTCAATTCCCGCACGGAACAATAATTAGCGTAATTACTTATGTAATAGGTTGGCGTCTATGTTTCTAGTATTTGTAAACGAATTCAAAATATAAATAAAATATGTACTACAAGAGAGGCTTGTTAAGTCAAGCATAAAAATATGTGTCTCTAGAACAGTAAATAAAAACCATATTATGAATTAATCTTCACCGTATAAATCACGTTCAATCGTTTGCGCATAATTTGTAACACCTGCCAAGCCCAATCAAGTTCGCATGCCCACCACTGCTGGGCAACGAGTGGGCAACTAGTAGGCCCGTCCGTCTCGCCCGCCATACCGACTCAGTCCAACCGGAATGGCGTACATGTGCGTGCGATCGCTCTTCGTTCTAACTTGTAAGTCAATTTTAAATTGTTTGCTTCTAATATCATTTAATGTACATTTTAGTACTTAGATTAAATCTCAGTTGCGTTTATCGGTAGTGTTTTGTGTATAATGTGGTCGTTTTGTAAAATGAATGAAATTGGTGTTGTGACGGCAGCTTGTGGATTGTCGTTTTTTTTGTTTGATCTGTGTTTACGTGATGTTCTCAAATAGGTTTTAAATCGCGTGAAAAGTTTAGAGAAAAAAACTCGGTTGTTTTTGGTTTTTGTTAATCCACAGAAGCATCTTAAGATTTTTTTTGCTCATCTTCTGTCTTTGTTCTGATCTTTAGCAGTTATGATAGGTACTTAATAATAATTAACATGTTTCTTTTTTGCGTTTAATGGGTACTTTACTGTTTTAAATATAAAAAATATTATCCTTATTCGTAAGTACCTACGTAAGATTATATTATTTATCCGGTGTAAGTAACCTATAGTCCTTACTTTACGACCTCAGTATAATTATATAGGTACCTAAAAAATAAGATTCTAGAGTTAATTAAGCATGCAAGTTATCCACAATGAAAATTATTAGCTGTGTATAGCGTTTGTATTTTTACAATCCCATGGGACTTTTTTTACTGTTTTGTTGTCCACCACCGTTGTTAAATTGTTTCTCAGTTCCATAATAATTTTCTTGGCAGAACCCTATATAATGAGTCTTGTGACATAACTATGCCTACAAAATTTCAAGTAAGTAGGTTTTATAGCTTCTGATTATACTTTGTATCTCGCTACAATTATATATACAAACATTTAGTGGGTATTTCTTTATCAATTTATTTTGTTTTACTAATGGGTGAAATTTTTGGTCATATTCTGTTCAAGAGGCAAGCGCTGCCACTTTGCCTGTCGTTGGCAGCCAGTAACTAATTATTTTGCCCCCCACATTCCATTATGGACTATAGGTACATAAATGATCGAGACATGAACTCCGGGTCAGACAGTCAGTGACTCTGACTACCCGTCAGAGTCACTGACTGACTAAAGTTTTTACCATGATGCCGCACGGTATGAACAATACGTAACTAATTCTTGTATAACTCATACAATTGAAGAAAGAGGAGAATGTACCTAATTTGCAATTGCTTAATTCACTGGGATATTCTCTATCTGTTACAAAATGTCCAATTTATCTATTGGTAGTAGGCTGGGCTATTGCGTGAAGTTTTCCAACTAGGTTATCTAACAAAAATCTTTACCTAAGTGATTCTAGTTGAAGATATGCCATCTAGCTCCACGCCTACACACACATTTTACAGATATGTTTTAGGTCCCATGTAATAGGGGGTGAACCTATTACCGTCAACCGGGTGTGCATTCAAAATCCGAGCTGCTACTGAGAATTTTATAAAAAAAACCAATATCACTTTGTTCGGGTTGCACTTACGAACCACTAGACAAACGATGCATTTATTTTAGACGTTACGTTACGTCTCCTTGTTAGTTATGAACTTATGATAGTTATGTTGCTAACCCATGTAACGCGGCCAGCCACTCAGTCAGTCACATCACACGAACAATAGTAACGTTATATAGTATACGGGTACACGTGTTGAATGTTTAAATTAAGTTTATTGCTACCTGACAGAGTAAGGCTTCTACTGGTTAAATTATATACCTAATTTCTCTTTATTTTGAACATGCTAGAGTTCTTCAAGTGAAACATCTTTATCGTTCCATGTTGACAAAATGCGGTCTAACATGGAACTGGCAATTGAAGCATATTCTCTGGCTCTCACATAAATACGACAGAGCTAAGTGTGTTCATTCTCGTTCTCTAACTATTACCTATATACGACAGAGTGCTCGGCTCTCACACAGAGAGAGAAAATTCTTGCGTTCTCTGAGTCTTACATAAATACTACGGAGCACAGTATTAAAAATCTTTCTATCTTTCTAAGGACGATGGAGCGGTGTCAAAACTCTTTCTAGCTCCAACCCTCACATATATCCAGCGCAGAAGCAGTGTTAACATTTCTTCGTCCTATAGCTATTGTTTAAGTACGACTGAGCATAGTTATAAATATTCTAATATAGTTACGCATTCTGTCAAACCTTGGCTCAATGCAGCCAAGCCATTTTGATAGCTTTGGTTCTCAATAAAATACGATAACACAGTGTTAAACTGTTTGGAGCTGTTTCTAGCCAACCAGATTATTATTACCAGACCATTACAAACAACCGACTTTCCAGACGCATTGATCTAATGAACTAACACACCGTTCGTATTAAATCGCAGAAATAAATAAAAACATTCTGGAAAGTTTATAGTTGTGTGAAGAAAGTTATTTCCTAGTAAGAACCAATGTTCCAACAAAGACATCTTGTCATCGGCTCGCCACATTTCTTACAATTCCCACCGTTACACATCATTGTTTTAAAAGGTCAAGTAGGTTCTACACCGTGATTACCGCGGCGAACGTAAGTAGAAAGAGAAATGTGAGAAAATATAAATGTGTATGTTTCTGATGAGGCATCTGAAACGAAAATATAATATTATTTACTTATTAGAGAAACCACCATAATAGCGATTTCAAATACAGGATTTAAAGAACTCAGTACTCTATAGTTTTCTTGAAATAAATGTGAAGACAACGGAAGAGAAAATAGTTTAGACAACATAAGCATTATTATCATAATACTCAATAGATACACAATCAATCAGCTTTCACATTATTGTTGATTTGGAATTCTAAACTTAACGAGAGACTTAAGTAGAGTTTATCAGCTACAGAATACTGTCAATACTTACATTACCGATAACTTACAGTTTAGTTAACGGTAGTTCACTGGCCTATTCTGGTTGGACCGCGATTAGTCACTACTCCAATACGGTATGGGTCCGCTTTGTGTGGGCGTAAATATACTCTTGGCTTTTTAGAAAACTCATGGTTCCGCCGCTATTTATAGCGATAGGTTAAATCAATAAACCACAGGTTGAATGACACTGTATGCGTTGCTTGTATTGGTTACATTGAAGGTTTATTACTTAATATAGAGTGTCATAAGATTTATTTACTTTTTACTCTTAGACATCAGTGAACTTTCGATTGTCAGTGCGAGTCATATCGATTGTTTATTAGGAATTACGAAAACTCCAATAGCATTAAAGTAAACGCGTTTTCCTAAAATTACTTTATCCTAATTATATCTAAGTATAAAATTTCGTATATGACATAACATACCATCACGCCTGTGATCCCCGAAGGGTTAGGCAGAGGTGTAGATACCACTTTTCAGTGGTATGTTTTAGATCACATAAAATTGGGGCGAGCCTAGTGCCATTCATTGGTCACGAATTCATACTCCGACACTGGTCGACCAGGGAAAGAAACCCAAGATTTCTTGTATCGCATTTACGACCACTAGACTAACGGGGTAGTTAATTTCACAAGGGAATCCACAGTAAGAAATTTTATTTTTTTGCCAACCATAAGTTGATCCAATGTCGCACTATAATCACTACAATAACGATCTCACTTTCTCCAATTAACGATATAACTACCTAATTATTTTAATTATTAATTTTGTTATGTTAATTGTCTATTATATGGTTTACAAACATCGAACCTTGTATGTAGATGTATTATTTTAATTGAACTAGAATAGTCATAAATTAATATAGTTAATTCATGCAAATTTTAATACCCACATTCTGTTAACAAGTAGGCACTAATTTGCACTTGTACATAAACCCGAATAATATGTATATTTAATTCTGCTTGTAAAGGTGAATTTCGACGAATTAATTCATGAATTACAACTAATAGGGCGGGAACTTTTAATATAGGTAATTTCAATATTATTTACCGATACTAATATAATAAGGGACTAGTCACAATTATTCAGCTCTATTCGGCTTGTGTCCATAGAAAATAATAATTTTACGTATGGAGACGCGTACGCATCCGATCCGTGTGATCCGTGTAGTCCCTAAAGCGGAAAGTTTGTTTGTTTGTATGAACTACCTGTCTGATTAGAAAAAAACTTTCTCTTACAGTCAATAACAAGTCTGCATCTTTAGAACTAGAATATTAAGAAAGATTTAAAGAAGAACAGTGACCGTATACTAAATAATGATGTATGACAATATAGCGACAGCTAAACTATACTAAGATCTTGAAAAATCAAGTCTTACGTTGCAATTTCTGCTTGCACGAACAACATAAGAGTTTTTCCTGTAATTCGAGGAAGCAAACGGTGCATAAGTAAGTGGATTATTAATCTTCACCAGTAAATAAAGACTATGTATTGTACTCACTCCGGAACGTCCTATTATATATTTGCTATTCATTACCAAATGAACAACCCAGGACTAATCTCACACTGCTGTTATCTTGATAGTGTACTCTTGATTCTCAACAGGGGTCACACCAATTAAAGAGATTGAAAACACTAACTCGCGTTCTCACTAACGAGACACAACATTTGGGTACTTTAAAACAAGGTGAAAGCTTTGTTATTGTCTAACAACACGTATACATACATATTTGACATGATACGTCTTTCATGTGTGTGTATTTCGTCATAAACTTATTTAATTTCATCATCAAAATGTATTTCGGTATAAACTGGGGGTTAAGTACAGGATCGTAAAACGTCCATCACAATTGATTGAGTACCGGTAATGATGTACTGAAATGGACTTTATAATTTTTATTACATTATCAGGCTCTACGCAATAACGATTAGGTATCAAAAGCAACAAAAAAAAACGCATGGAAAGCATTCACGCATCCAAAATTACCGTTAAAAAGTATACATTACCATTTTAATTACACTTGCATTTGGTAATAGGTTTAAACCAGTTCAATTTAATTTTTTTCTGCTTTGTTGATCTAGTGGGGCATTGGAGTTTGGTTTAGGTTCTAGCCCTCATTCCCCCTTTCTTCTTTTAATAATATAGGTATATCGACGTCGGTGTCAGTAGCGTAGCGTGGGGGGGGGAAGGCAAAGGGGGCCATAGCCCCGGGCGGCATATGAAAGGGGGCGGCATCAAGTGTCACGTCGTTTTTATACTCCTAGAAAAGGGGGCGGCAAATTTCCAGACGGCCCCGGGCGGCAAATACCCACGCTACGCCACTGGTCGGTGTATGTATATTACATTGTTATTTTTAATAACATTCTCTCCATATACCAAGATAGACCTGTCAATAAAATTAATAAAAGCCAGCATCTAACAAGCTATGAACTTTATTTACTGTTCCTTTTAGTACCCCTTTATGGCGACTTAAAATGCTAAAATACATAACTTTACACCTTAAATAAATGCAATAAAGTATCAAATTGATTAACAGCGTCTTGAAGTGTCAAGGTTGCTCCATAAACTAACAAATAGGCACCTTTAGTCGGAACTGCTTGAATAGCTAATCGAAGTGCATTTTCCGGTATTGAACCTTAATATGTTTACAATATGGTTTAAACTATTATATCAGCAATTTCCAACGGTGTAAAACATTTTTGAAATGGTTAGAATTCAAAAGTTGTGAGTCACAGAATACATTGCGTTTTACTTGTTAATTATGCAAAACCAGTTTATTTTCATATAAATATTAATTGATGCTGCATACGGATTCTTTTGGATGTCCATGATATTCAAAACGTGCTACAAATAGAAATTTGCAAACTGAATTAAAATAAATGATGATGTCATTCGTATAGCATCACGTACGCAGGAAAAAACAAAAAAAAACTACTTGGCATTGTGATGCTAGATTGAAGATAATATTTACTTTGCTCATAAAAATAAACTATAAAAGTTATCTATTTGAATCACATAAACTGTTTCACATAACAATGGATATCTAAGACAATTGATATTTTTTTTCGATGAGATCCATGTACATTGACGAGATTATATCCGATTGTTATACAATCCTAGCTATACTGTCAAAAATATCGTAACGGCTATAGAAACGGGCATCGGTTAATATTTTGGCGTTAGTAAAACCACGGTTGACTGCATAACGTGAAAGTTCGAACCGCCTCGCCTGCAGCCCGTATTCATTGTGTAATACATATAGAGCATACGATTTACTCAATGAAACGGCACAAGGGTTCCGTCCCTGAGGTATTTGACCTCCTCGGAGAAGGGAGTCGCAAAAAGCGGACCTTGGAAACTGGTTCCTACAAGACGGGATGTGATGGAACGAATATGCGTAAATCAACTTGGCGATTCGTTAACTTTGTATTCGCTTTTTTCTATCACCTGAGACAGGATTATCTAGTTCAGGCACATAATATTATACCTACGCAAGACTTTGTACCTATTTATAACACCATCATGTTCTTAAGAAGTCTTTAAATAAATTACTTTGAATTATGTAGGTCTAGGTAGAGACACACATTTGCGATTCAGCCCTATTTCCAGTAAATGTACCTAAATACTAAAAAAATAAGGCCTATTTCTGATATACGATACGATATCTACGATAGAATAAGGAAGTTTTTCTTAGAAATATTGCTAGATTACCACTATTTGAGAACTTGCACCACCAGCAAATAAATAATAATTAATTAACATTCTATATTTTTTCAGTGTTACAATTATGCCGAGCTGAAATATCGGACTCTTTATCAGAATCATGGTATTCGGCAAACGTGATCAACGATGGCTTCCAACCCAAACCAATATCGGAGATATTTTCAACTGAGTCGCCATTTTCATCAACCAATCCAATAGTTGTTTTGCCGAAACAATCCAGTTCCGTGCCGGACGAGATCTTATTGCTATCAACATTAGCACCACCGAGGAAGATATCTACGACTAAGGGCTCCACTTCCAGTGATATCACAAAGACGACAGTGATAATCCTACCATCTTCATCACCGGTGACAGTACCACCATCTTCTGTACAAACATCAGCCCCAACGACTTTTCACACCACACCCTCGACATTAGCAGACATCTTCACTCCACCGCCACAACAACCTCAAATAATAACCCAGTTCACGGAACAGACACAACCACCATCTCAACCAATTTTCAATATCCAACCAGAGCTACAACAAACAACGTTGTCCGTACCTCAACCACCGATTATTTATAACCCACAAATAACGTTGGCACAGCCGCAGCGGCAACCATCCCAGACATCCCAATTGCAGTCTCAACAAATACGACTTGAAGTTGTGCCTCAAACTCAACTACTACCAGGTCAAAACCTACCTGAACAAGTAGTATCCACCCAGCAACAACAATCCCAAACATCTACAGTAGGACCGCTGTCCAACTATTTCATGATCTACCAACAAGCACCACAGTCCATTCAAAGCTATCCAGGACAGGTGGCAGTTTCGCCAGAAGTGCCGCAATTTACAACACAGGGCTCTACTACACGAGCGCCATCAACGGTGATAATACAATCAGGTCCAACGGTGTCTCCTCCATCAACTCGTACTGCACCCCCCACATCGACCACTCCGTTGCCAACTCGAGTCCAACCAACACTGACTACAAGAACAACTCGTAACCGCCAAAATCTTACTTCCATTTCAACTACACCAACACCAAAGCTTAGTCCCCTCGATGGTACGTTTCCTCTAAGAATCCGAGTAATTGCTCCTACCGGTACTATCACAAACGTGAACTTCAAACCTAGTAAGACCACCACAACAAAAAGACCGACTACGACAAAAACACGAAGGACCAGCAAACCTAAGAAGAATAACTATGAAGCGTGCACAGATGGCTGCAAAGGGAGAAGAGAGCCGATATGTGCAGCCCCACTCTCAAGCACTTTCCTGGACCCGAACACTTTGAAGGGATTCCCATCCGTCTGTCATATGGCATGCCACAACTCATACAGAAAGGATCGTGAGTATTTTTAAAGGTTTCCTTTATTTTTGTAACAAATCGCTGTAGATACTCGTACCTACTGGTAAATTGCATTTGGTAACAAAAATGGCATATCAGTTACACAGTTATAAAAACGGGTTTAGGTAGATGATTGGTTGAGTTTTATTAGGAAATTGCAGAACAGTGTGGGATTCTGATTTGTGGTATAATGGCAACCGTCTCTAAAACACGGAACACAAAC
The DNA here is from genome assembly GCA_905163465.1 of Craniophora ligustri. Taxonomy (NCBI): domain Eukaryota; kingdom Metazoa; phylum Arthropoda; class Insecta; order Lepidoptera; family Noctuidae; genus Craniophora; species Craniophora ligustri. Next base: position 5,665,018 of record LR990963.1, read on the forward strand.
CAGCTTAATGTGAGTAAACAGTTGGAAACTTAAGCTTTTTGTTCCATACGTGATATGTTCCCCTTTTTTCTGCCACAACTTGTTGTAGTGTAACGAGTTTCTTCAACTTTTCTTGTTCCTTGGTTACTTACAATTTATACAGAAGAATTTGAAACGAGCATTTTTTTCAGTTACTAAACTGGCACAGTAGAAATATAGTTAACGCCCTTCCGTCTTTCCTTCCGCCCCGTTGACAGTTCCAGGTTTCCCCTTTCAAAATAGACTTTCAGACTTTCAATATTACGAAACCCCACTTCATTTCATACATATTTTTTTCCTTGAAAGAGTATTAACAGCGTTGAAATGTTACATTTCAAACTTATGTTTCGGCTAGCAATAAACTGTATTTTACACTGGTCCAACTGGATTAATAACACAATTGCGAATACGCCCGTTATCGGCTTCCTTTAAAAAAATACGATTTCCTCAATCATGAATGAATAATCATGTTTGAACAGTAAACAGTGCGTATAAACTAGTCTAAGAACTTAAACGGCAATCTACTTTTAAAATAAATCGCTTGCTATAGGTAATTATCGTATTTCCACATTATTGATAGCCATTTACCTACTTACAAAACTATGCTAGCACGTTTTGTACTTACGTATTATCGTAAAATTCGCTCGCATAAAGTTTCTGTAACAATCATTTGTGTAACCAAGTTAACAAAACAATACGGGTCCTTATTTGATAATAGCGACGTTCTTGTTATGTTGACGTATTTTCGGTATACTGTCTATGGTCGACGTGATATTCTTTTAATGTCCGAGCAATAGACTTCTACACGATTCGTCAAGGGTTCGACACCCGCACGGAACAAATATTTGTATGGCCTAAACCCTTTAAATCTATAGATAGTTCTTCCGTGTCATTTTGGCAGTGGATGGTGTTTCGTGAAATTGTGTTTGTAAACATTCATAACACAGAAGAGGAATCGGTAAAATTGAAAGTTTACCAATTACTAGATCTAATCTCCGTGCTTTATGCTGGCATACCAACTAATAAATTTATTCTTTACAATTGCAGCATATGAAAAGGTGTTGGATGGGCGTTGTGGTAGGCTGCGCACACGCATCAGGACGATCGACTCAAACACAAAACTGAAGAGAGACGAACTGAACAAAGCACAATACTTCCTCGACAATAGCGGCACCAAAACTATTGTTGAGTTTTCAGGTTTAAATTGATATTGTGGTAATTTTAAGTACTTAGGTAAATAATTGCGAGTGGGTAAATTGTTTTAAATGAACGAGCTAACTAGAAACCTCTGTACATAGTCTTATTCACACTACTTACTCCAAAAGAAATTCATGTCGATTTTAAACCGATATTAATGAATCGAGAATAATTATTGTTGAAATTTTGAATGAAATATATTGCAGGTACGTCGTAATATGCATTTATTGTTAAATAAATGCGTATTACGAAATAAACGTACCTACTTGCAATGAAATAAAGATTTCATTTTACATGATAACTAACCAGTCTGCAATATTACCTTGTAGATAGGTACATGTAAAATGATAAACTGAGAACACATAAGATTATTGGTTCCAGAAAGGGCTGAAACAATTTATATTTAAATTGTTTTGAGTAAGTTGTCCCTCCGCTTTAATGACGAAAGAGTCGAAAGAAAAAATTATGTAAAAATAAATAACGATGTTTTATCGTCCGTGGAGCGATACGAAACGTTTTATACATAAATACTATACCTATCAACTTACATGTTTTAATCAAGTAGCACAGTATTGAGACATCTTAATAATGATTTCATATTTTGTTAAGGTACTGTTAAAAAATAGGTGGTACGAAACCGTTATTGATAAGCATTCAAAACACTTAAGTAGTCCCGTATCTATTGTGGTGACCCTATTTTTTATTACTCTGTATAAAGTATACCTACCTACAGGCTTAAAGGAAACTAATCATGTTTAAATAAACTCACTGATTTCTTACACTTACGCGAATAATATAAATTAATATTTAAATGATTTTATCACAGTATATCGATATTTTTTTAAGTCGATATTATTCAGAAGTTTCGAATCCTTTAACATGATCTATGGCAAACTACCGGGAGTCTGACAGTGTATATGGATTTTGGATAAATATCATTATACCACGATAAAAGTAGTTTTGTTTCAATGTATTAATAATCTTAATTTATTAACTAAAAGTAGGGCTGCCATCCGTCCAGAGCTCCCCGGATTTGTTCTAGTTTAAAGGGCGTCCGGGGGCCGCCCGGCAGGGGCGGTATTTTAGTTGAAAAAAAAAAACTTCAGGGTAGTCCGCGGAAAAAGCTATATTTCGCCCAAATGTTTAAAAATTTTTGCCGTGTTTGGCGTTGGAAATTTAGGTGATGGCAGCCCTACCTCAAAGCGGCCTGATACTTATAGCGGAGAGCCAGCAATCTATAAAGAATTATTTATTATTTTTGAAGTTGGCTAAATTTGAGTTTCCGATACATATTTAGCGACTACTTTTTGCCGCCTCCCGCCCGACTGATATTTTTAAGTCTTTAACCCTATTATTTTATCTCGTGTCTGTTTATTTACCTACTTAGGTATATCATAAGACTAATAATACCTTTATTCCGTCCACAAAGATGTACATAATTTAATATTATATTTTATGTTCTTTTAATAAATATTTTTACAGTAATCAGTTTTTTTTAATGAATAGATTTATGAATGTACTTTTTAAACATTTATTCTCAAAATTACTTTTACAAATTACACTTATTTACTAATATTTACATGAAATTATTACATTTGTGTTTAAATTTTACAATTTATTGATACCATTTCATTATTCACAAATCATGCAATTATTGAACACAGTTCATTCATATCTACATGTTTTGCGGGCACTTTAAGGCTCATAATCAAAATATATTTTAGAAAATATGTTAAGGCAGAACAGTAGCGACAAGTCTTCATAGTTCTTCAGATATTTTACCAAAGGACTCGATAATTAGGGTCGGAATGTGTACACAAACATAGTAGTATATAGTTAATCAGAATAAGTATACCAAACTGAATAAACTAATACACAGCTAGGGTTCTACAACCATTAAATTATCTTCAAATACAAAATAAGTTAAAATAAAATTGACAATAAATTTGTATCTCCATGTGTACTGTAATTAGAAATCGACATCATAAGTACTTTATGTGCCTAGTGGTACAACTTGCATCTCAAATTCATACATAATAATTTTATATTGTTTAGGGGGTTACTTACAGAACACCTGCAATATAATACAATATTGACGAAACTAACCACACACATAATACACGTTAGAATCGCTGCTGGAAATTTCCCTGTTGTTGTGAATTGCCACCCTGTTGTTGGCTGCCAAACATCATCTGTTGTTGTTGATGAAACTCCTGCTGTCCACCGCCTCCTGCGTTGTTGCCTTGATTTTGGCCTAAAAAAACAAAAATACGTAATTATATGTACTGAACTCCTATGTCTAAGATAATTATAAAACATTTTGTAGTTAAAATAGTTACTAATCAATAATGTATTGTTAGAGAATAAAATATAGAATTACATAGAGAATATTGCTATTCTGTCTTAAGGGGCAATTCACACCGCCGTGGAATTCGTCGAAATATAATTTTGTGCATAATGAACTTTACATTCATAGTAAAAACGCTAATAACTGCCATTGATTTATTCGGCATTTGTAAGAATTTGATGAAAGAGGTGCAGTTTCCGATCGATTTTACAAATGAGGTTTTATTTGCAAAATCGCCTGACGGAAGCCGCACCCATTCCAGTTTTTAGGCAGCGTGAATTCAGCTTATTCCTGTAAGTGCAAGGCGTTCTGTGCGATTTACGACATTCGTACGAACGGACGTTTCGAACACGCACATACCGCCGTGAAATGGAATAAGTATGTATGTATTATGTTATGGGTATAGACATTTACGTAAATTTCATTTTAAATACTTAAAAATGTTCGTATGTATACCTTCTACCCTCATGTCATGAATTGTATTCACACTATATAAACTACTATTATTTTATATACCACAAGTTTGCAACTTTAAAAAACAATATTTATTACCTGTCATTCTCATTCGTTTAGCGTTATTTGCCCCATGGTCATGGCTGTTTGCTTGCACTTGGTTTTGTTGTGTCTGAAAGATATAAAAAATAATAATCATAGGTGGCAATTAATTGATCACATACTGCTTTTTTTCTGAAACTAATTTTGGAGATCGAAGCTATACACACCAACTATAAAACGCGACGCAACGATAAAAGGGTAAGATTACTCCTAACGATTGGTTAAGCCTATGTTAAGAAAATTGATATCGATATTGCACTAAAGCATCTACAGATGGATTTGATTTAAAGTCATATTGCCCCATAGATAACCGGCGATATATTATATGCTTAGTCAGTAAGCATATATTTATTACGTTAGTGCTGAGAAAACACGGCTCATACACAGCAATTAGGTGCAATTTAGCATGCAATCTTGATGTTAGATAATCTTATTGGAAAATATGTATTATGTACTATTATTTATTCTATATAAGCTGTGATAGCTGATGGTAGCGTGAAGTGGCGATGGTGCGTGCACAGGCGCCAGTTGTTAACGATAGTCAAATCTCTTAAGTGAGATCTCTAGGCACCACTGACTTTTCGGAAGGTATGTGTGTATTTATCACATGCTCAAACGGCGAAGGAAAACCTCGTGAAAAAACCTGCATGCATGAGAGATTTTCTCGTTCGCTTGTTGTCTGCGAACCCGCAGTAGGCTAGCGTGATGGAGTATATAGCCTAATCACTCTCAAATGAGAGAAGACCCATACCCAGCAGTTGGACAATAAATAGGCAGCTGATGATTTATTCTATGCTTACATTAGGTTGCTGCTGTTGTTGATTTTGGCGAGCTTTAGAATCGCTCTTATCGTCTTGGTCGTCATCAGTCAAGAATTCCCTCTTCGGGTAAGGAATGGGACACCCGGCGAACACATCCTGTGGAATTGTGCTAACGTTTAATATGCAATATACCATTAGACCATATTCAAAATTGAATTAAGTCATTCTTTCATCAATCAGACGGAGTTTAGAATAGAACGTAAATTCAACTTCATCTACTTTAGAAAACCACAACAGGGTTTTTTCTCATATATACTATTTTAAATTCTATCTCAATAACACAATGGACTTATTTTTTTTATAGCTAAATGTGTTATTTGCCAATTGAGTGCTATTAACTAAACAGAGATAAAAAAAAAAAAAAATTATAAAAAATAAAATTCTAGTTTTATCAATGTGTAATACGTAATAAATATTAAGATTATGAGGTGTATGTATTATAATAATATTGTATGTTTTGATCTCAGTTGGAGATTTTATTAAGTTTAATTTTAATTTTATGTATGTGTATTCTTTAAATTTGCATGCTATTTTATTATGGCAAAATGTGACTGTTCTTAATATAATATTATGTACCATCTTTGTAACCACATTTTAAGCAAATAAATGAAGTATTGAAGTATAAAGGGTTTGCTTAAGCTCCTACAATACTACTAATACATTTGTAGAATTTCTGATGGAATAATGGAGAAACCTGTTGTTACAAACCTGTGTGGGCAGAGGATCCTCAGCAAAGTATGGGTCTTGCATAGCTTGTTCTGACGTGATTCTCCGGTTAGGGTCCATTAGCAGCAGCCTCTGGAGTAAGCTGAAAGCCTTGCTGTCTGGCTTTATCTTATGCCTGTCCATGTACTTACTTAGAGAACAGTTCTGGTAGCTGAAAAATAAAATAAAAATATTGTTTTTATAGACTATTCTTTGCACATTCCACATGTATAAAGAGTGGGATGTTAGGGACACTGTAAATTCTTATTGACCCCTACAGAAGCTTCCCAAAACTTGCAAGAGGTTTTTATTCCCCAGCTATGATATCATGTCACCCCCACTTAAGAGGATTTTAAGTGATGGTTAATAGTATAAAATAAAACACAGCTAGATTTATATAACCCTGATATGAGAGATTATGATTGTATAGGTATAATTTTACTTCGCCTTCAGAGCTGCCTTGTCTCTGTGTTTCTAATATTTTATTTAATTAATGAATATACTTTTTCTTAACTTTTATACTACAAGGGTGACAAACAAGCATACGGCCTGCCTGAGGGCAAGTAGTTCCGTTAGCCTAGACATTTGCAACACCAGAGGTGTCGCACACGGTTTGCCGACCCTATAGGAACTGTTTAAGTTTTTTTAAATAAGGGAATTACTAAACTGACAGCAAACAGAATTTCTAAGCTGTCAGAATAGTCACTCCCACAAAGAGCTTCGATACTTACTTAGATCTCTTAAAATCTTTAACCAAAGTGGCATGTTCAGGCATTTTCCTAATATCTTCCCAGTCTTTCTCTTGTGGGAAGCCCATAACATTGAATATCCTGTCTAATTGGTCATGATGGTAAGGGTTGCTGGTCTTGATGTCTTCTTGACGGCAGTGGAATATAGGCTCAGATGTCAATAACTCTGCAAATATACAGCCTATCGCCCAGATATCTAGTGAAAACAGAAAATATGTTAGACTTGGCTATTTATACACATACCATCACGCGTGTCGTCCCCCAAGGGTTAGGGAGAGGTGTTCTAAGAATATTCTCCAAAATATGAAAAGAAAGATTGCATTGATCTTTCTTTTCAAGTTTTTAATAGATAATAATTGTTTTATTTTCTCACCACAACAAAAATTGCGTTATTTATAGTAGAATTACTTAGGCTAAAGTACAATTTTTAGGTTGTACATCTATGTTACTGGTTACTAGATCTGTATCCCTCTTACACTATGTGAATACCTGGAACTATCAAGATAATTGGTACCGGAATTGCCAGAGACCCATAATTTAAAAGATATATTTACCAATAGCTTTTGTATAATGCCTTGCCCCAAGCAGCAGTTCTGGGGCCCGATACCAGAATGTGACCACAACAGGATCCAAGTCGGCCAGAGGCTTCAGTGGAGCATTGAACAGTCTTGCAAAACCCATGTCTGCTATCTTTACTCTGCCCCTCTCAGGCCCTTCACCCATAACCAGGATGTTGGCTGGTTTCTGGAAATTAGGAAGTTGTACTATAATAGAAAATGTGTAATACAATGGTTTTATAACACATCTTCAGGCATGCAAATTGACATGAAGTTTATGGACAGTGAAAGAAGCTTGCAACTTATATAGCTTTGCCATCAATATATTGAACAGCATTCACTCAATTCATTCAATTCAACTCATTCAATTATTTGACAATACAATAACTACAATCAACATCTTGGACATATGATATGTACTAAGACATGTCACATATCTTAGTACAAGATAATAGTTGTACATCAAGTTTCATGATTAATATTGTAAAAAATTTCAAACACGCACATACAATCAATCTGCAATCAAATTGAATCTACAATTACATACAGTTGGTTGGTCAACTGTATCTAATTGTAGATTTTGATCATTCTTTTGTTAGTATGTAGGCTGGCATCTCTTCCTAATGAAAATAGAATGCTCAAACCTCAAATAATAAAAATTAGGGGTAATTCAAGTTTATTTACATCCAGTTTTTCTATAAGTAGATATTAATAGGAAAATACTTACTAATAAAAAGAATTACATACCAGATCTCTATGCAAAACCCAATTAGAATGTAAATAATGTATCCCATCCAATATCTGATAGAGGAGACTCTTCACCATGCCTTTGGGCACCATCACAGACTTCTTATTAGCTTTAGCAGCTCTATGGAACTTGATAATGTGCCACAGATCATGTTCTGCATAGTCAAACAATAACCATACTTTACGGTCAGTATGTGAGAGGAAAACTCTTATAAGGTTGATTACATTTGGATGTTTTAACTCTCGGAGCAACTGGAAAAATAACAAGTTAACTAAATATATTTATGGGTCAGTGCAGTGCCATCTAAGGGATTAAGAGAATCAGTAGCACTATATTATACTGGGAAATTGTAAATCTAATTATAGCTGTATGTGTTTGTAACTGAAATACAAACAGCATTATTAATCTACTTGGTCAAACTTACCGCTATTTCTCTACAAGCCGACATGGACAAGCCAGTACCTTCGATTTGTTTTAAGGCATAATCCTTGGTATCTGAGCCATCTTTTCGTCTAGCCTTATAAACATGACCGTACGTGCCACGGCCAACTTTACAACCCTCAAAATCGAACAAATCCTCTACTTTGGACCGCTCGTTTTGAGTCTTCACTTTGAAATCATAGTCCATCATAACAGGGGCCATGGTTTTGTTTTGAAAATTGTCTCCCATTGTTACGAAGTATCTTGATATTGTGCAGTTGAATTTATCAAAAAAGGGGACTGTTAGCTCAATGATTGCATTTTTTTATAAGTTTGAAATTGAAATATCTGGATAAACAGGCTAAATTTTGTAAGGCTTACGCTTTGATAACCAACCTTTGATAACCAACTGACGTAGTGACGTCTGACGCAAGGATGACTTTGACATTTCATTGTTTTTTTTTTTTTTTGTAAATTTTTATGGCATGGCTCCTTGGCCTTTGTGCCATTTCTTCATTTCTATTTGCATATTGTGTTATCTTATGATTTTTATTTTATCTTCATAAATCTCTCTTTATATTTTTCCGATGGTATTTTTAATATATTTATATAACGGCGAAAAACAGTCTTTATTTTGCAGCATAACTTTAAGGCGGCGGGATTCAATATTTGTTGACATTTCTTCGGATATGTCACAAAGCTCACTCGCAAGAATTAGGCGTTGGAACTTGTATTCTTCACAACTGAATATGATATGCTCTGGTGTTCCTGGGAATTTTCTACAAGCAGTGCATGTTGTATCTTCAATTATGTTGAGTCTACTCAAATGAGCGGGTGCGGTGTTATGCCCAAATCGGAGTCTATTAATTGTTGTAATGAAGTCTCTACTAGCAGTCTTCAATTTGTAATACCAGGGTATTCTAGGTAAATCCGTTTGTATGCTGCCATACCACTTGCCTTTCTGTTCCTGATCTTTTTTCCAAAGTCTTGTCCATATTTCATTTATTTCGATATTAATGTCAGTATAACAATCAGTAAAACAGCACTTACATCTCTTGAATTAGTTCCTTTATATGCAGCTTTATCAGCGATTTCATTTCCACTTATACCTCTATGTGAAGGAATCCACATGAAAAATACTTCTTTTCCCTTATAACTAAGATTAATTAAAATATTTTTAATTTTAAAAAGTAAGTAATTTGATTTAAAGTTAATGTTTAAACCTTTTAGACTCATTATTAAACTTAGAGAATCAGTAAGGATTAAGAAATATCTATATTTGTCTACAGAATCAATGTGCTTTAATGCTTCTAAAACTGCATATGCCTCAGCAGTAAATATACTACATCTATTTTCTAACACAAAACTTTGTACAAATTTAATTTGAGGGTCATAAACAGCACTACGAACATGAGACTCTCCTTTACTCCCATCTGTATATATTTTATAATATTCCTTATTGTGATCTATGAAATTTAGTAGATCTTGATTCGTGCAAACTGAAGCATCAATAGATTTTGGTAGTTTAAATAAGACATGAAATTGTGTTGAATAACATGGCCATAAGGAATTGATAAAAACATTATTAAATTTATTTTTTATTTGTAGAAGTACTTGGGAGAGTTCTGGATATTGGTGGTTAAGAAGTTCCTCACCAGTTATTGTAGGAGTGCTACATTGAACAGGATACGGTAAAATTTTGTTCAATACTAATTGATTCTTACAAGATAATAATTTTAAACAAAAGCGTTGAGCTAAGAGTAATCTGCGAAGTGATAATGGCATTATTGTAGTTTCTACTTCCATAGCTCTAATAGGTGTAGAACACATAGCTCCTGATATTATTCTAAGGCCCTTATTCTGTATTATATCTAAACTATTTACAAACTTACTATTAATATTAATATATGCAAGGTAACTATAATCAAAATGACTTCGTACAATAGATTTATACAGAATTGTAAGAGTCTTAGGGTCTGCACCCCATGAAACACCAGCTAAACATCGCAGAATGTTAAGACCTTTTAAAGAATTTTGAGCAATGTATTTTAAATGATATTCAAAAGAAAGTTTCTTATCTATGATTATACCTAAAAATTTATGTCTATCGGTATGTGGAATAATTTCATTGTTAAATATTATATCAGTGCTGGGTAAATCCTGACCAAAAACTACTACTGTACTTTTACTAGTATTTATTTTGAGGGTCAACTTGTTATAGTATGAATGTAATGCCTTTAAAGCATCATTTAAAATATTTGCAGCTTGATTAATATTTCTATGTGTACAATATAATACAAGGTCATCTGCAAATTGCAGGATATTTACATTAGGATTATTCACATATTTACAAATTGCACTACAATATAGATTATAGAGCAAAGGGGACAACACTGCTCCTTGCATTGTCCCTTTTGAGGTTGTTTTAGGCCCATGTATAATGTTATTATATTTGACATATAAGGTTCTATTGTATAAAAATCTAAAAATCCATTTGCATATAAGACCAGGTATACCAATTTTTGATAAAACTTTAACTAAAATTCCTGGCTGTACACTATCAAATGCTCCTTGTACATCTAAGAAAGCACATATTACATTAAATTTATTATTTTTTGCATGTTTCAGATCGGAGACAAGGGATACAAAGCTGTCTGCACAACTTCGCCCTCGTCTGAAGCCATATTGAACATTTGGTAAAATTCCATTGTGTTCAACAAACCAGTCAAGACGAGTTTTTAACATACTTTCAAGTATTTTACCTATACAAGATGATAATGAAATAGGTCGATATGAATTGGCACAATCTGGAGATTTATCTGTTTTTAAAATAGGTATCACACATTGAGTCTTCCAAGATTCAGGAATAATCTGTTTAATCCATAAATTATTAAGAATGTCTAATAAAAGTTTTTGAACTGATTGATGAAGATTTTTGATTAAGATATAAGGAAAACCATCTAAACCAGGAGTTGTGTCTCTACGTGAATTTAAAGAAACTGAAAATTCTTGAAATGTAAACTTTTCTAAGAGAAATTTCGTATTTTCATTATCATTATGAACATTAAAATATGTTTCTAAGTTAGGGACCTCTAATCCCTTATCTGCCAATTTATCTAAAAAGGAATTAATGAATTCATCAGAATGAGACCTATTTTTAATCTTTCCACTATTTTTAAACATTTTAATGTTATTCCAAATTTTGCTAATAGGAGTTGTCCTATTAAAACTGTTACACAAACTATTCCAACCATTTCTTTTTTCTTTAGCAATTATCTTTTTCTTAATAGCATTTAATCTCTTGTAATTGATGAAATTTTCTATAGTAGAATTTTTTCTATAGTACTTTAGTGCTTCATAGGAATTGATAACACATTGTTTACATCTATCATTCCACCATGGTGCTGGAAGTTTACTTTTATGATGCGATGTTCGAACAAACTTAGGTACCTGCTCATCTTTTAGAGCGTTAAGTTGATCGCAGAAAAGGTTATATGTTTGTAAAGGATCTTTATCTACCACATTTACATTACTAAAATAGTCTTTAGAAAGCTCACTATACTGCTTCCAATCAGTCTTATTATATAGATATTTTTCTGTGGGAGGATTTACTCTATACTTACCTACACTCAATAATATAGAAGTAATTGTTGGAAAATGATAACTACCCATGTTATTATCATAAACTGACCAGTCACAAAGTGGAGCAATACAAGGACTGACAAAAGTAATATCGATAGCTGATGGATTACGATTTGGATATTGAATGGTTGTACAACTACCATCATTGAGTATACATAAATTATAGTCGTCAATAATATCAAAAAGTTGCTGACCACGACCCTTTGTGGATACACAACCAAAAGCAATATGATGTGCATTGAAATCACCACTAATAAAAAGAGGTGTAGGCAATGAATTAATTAAATTTCGCTATCTGTTCATTCTCATATACCCACTTGTAGGTGGGGAATAAACACACAAAACTGAAAGAATACCATATTCTGTAGTTAACGATATAGCTATGTTTTGTACATCTTCATAAAAATGAGTATCTAACTGTTTATATTTAAAGGAGGGACGTATTAATATTGCTACACCTCCATGTTTGTTACTTGCATTACGAAAATGTAAATTATATCCAGGAATATTAAGTAATCTATTATCTTTAAACCATGTCTCATTTAAGAGACAAATGTCAATATTTTCATTTTCTAAAAAATCTATAAGTAAGGGTTTTTTATTATATGCACTCTGTATATTAAACTGTGCTATTCGTAACTGAGATTGTGATGATGTGCTATTTATATCCATAGTTTTAAGAAAGGTATTTATGTAACATATCGTTAACTGTTTTACTATTAATTGGAGTTCCATCACCCTTATTACTAATTTCAAGTATAGTGCGAATAATAGCTAAATTTAAATCTGAATTATTTATTAATTGTTCTTTTAAATTAATTTCTGGAGCTCGTGTAGTAGAGCTACTATCGTTTATTTTATGTAAAGTTTTATTTACTTTTTGTTCAATTTTATTTACAGGTGTAGTTTTAGTTAAATTTTTATTTTCATTTTTTGTTTTATTTACATTTTCAGAAATTGTTGGAAAGGCTTGTTCATATATCTTGGTGTCAACAGCACTAGCATAAGTAATTTTCTTTTGTTTTTCTAACATTTTTTGAATTTTAATAGGACAAGATCTAGATACAGCCAAATGAGCCCCCCTACAGTTCGCGCAACAGAGTTCATCAGGCTTGTCACATTCTGTATATAGATGTTCTCCGGCGCAACAACTACAACGTTGCTTACCATTACAAACACGAGCTGAGTGATTAAATTTAAAACATCGGTAACATTGCTGCAGAGGCGGAACATAATCAAAGACCCTATATGAAAATAAATCATATTGTACATTTTCAGGTAGGTAATTAGATAGAAAAGTCAAGCTCACGGTTTGTAAAGGAATTCGCTGCTGCCCTACTTTCTTTATGAAGCGTCGCACAGCAATAATTTCAAAATGAGATGATAATTTTGTATATAATTCCTTTGTGGAAATATTGGTAGGCACAAAACGAATGACTCCTGTTTTTTCTATTTGTGCTGCTGGTATGTAAGCTTTCAAATTATATTTTGTTAAAAATCCAGAGTTGGCTATGAAGTTGTTAGCTGTATTCGCTAATTTAAATAAAACAGCTATTTTACTAGTATTGACCCTTTGCAGAGCCACCACACCCTTTATCTCAGATGTGAATATGTGATTTAGGTAATTTGGACTTTTGTTTCCAAATCTTTCTTTTCTATCTTGAGACTCAACATAAACCTTAAATTCAGCATTAGTAGAGTGCTCTGGGTATAGTCTTATATAATTAGGTTTGAAAAAAGGAGCAAAATTTTTACTTTCCTTTTCTCGCTGCTGTGTGTCTAGGTGTCGCTTAGGCGCCTTAGCCGTCCTCTTGGAATTGGGTCCATCTGGACCCTCATCCTCGTCACCATCCATATATTTATTGATTTGCAACTATTTGTTAATATTTTTTTTGCACTACTTAGCTTAAATTATAAATTAATGCAATAAATTTTTTTATGGATACTTTTAAAGGTTCGCGCTCTTTGAGTTTCCCGCCAAAAAAAAAAGACATTTCATTGAAGGTACATTGGAGTGCATAGTACTATTAGTACTCTCAGACTTCTCAGAGTAAGAATTTAGTCATCATCATCAACCCATTATTGTCCCATTATTGGCACGGGTCTCCACTCATTTGAGAGAGATTAGGCTATAGTCCACGACGCTAGCCTACTGCGGGTTGGCAGACATTACATGCCATTGAGGTTGCCATGCAGGTTTTCACGATGTTTTCCTTTACCGTTTGAGCATCTGATAAATACGCACATAACTTCCGAGTCAGTGGTGCGTGCCTTGGGTTTGAACTCGAGACCTGTGACATCTCAGTCCACTGGTCACACCACTAGGCTACCACAGCTTAGTCTTAGGTCCTAATTAAGTTCCCGCCGGGGCCAGGGTTGTGGTGCATGATTTTATACCTACGTTAGTGAAAATCTCCATAACCGGGTCAAACCGTTTCTTTCTTCAAATATTTTATAGAATTGTAGCACATTTGTCAGCATTTCATTTACATTTAATCATCTAAAATATTTATTGGATTCTGAAGAAACATGAAATCATTTTCCTTCAAATGGAAGTCTTTGCAGGGGTTTTCCCTTGGTTAGATTTTATGATTCCTAACAAAACCTCATGTCAAAGTAAAGAGTTGTCAAGTATTAAAATCTCCTTTATTTCGTGGATACATTGGACATGGGGAAACAAATCGATTGGGTTTTAGTTTGCTTTTACAATTTTTTGACAAATGTTAGTATTCTGGGGTATGATTGATATGATTTTTTTTTGTAAGGAAAACTGATTTAAATTAAAACAAAAATGTCGTTTACAAAAAGATTTGGTAAAAATTAACTGTAGATAATATACTTTATTTATTTATTGGAAGAAACGAGTTATTATAAAAGTAATTATAAGAAGCTGGATCGATAGCTAAATGGTTACATCATCAAGCGAACAACCTACATACTATGTACTTCATACTAAAACAACAAAATATTTAAAGTTCACTTTAGCAAACGTCTCATAATAAATGTTGAAAAAAGGTATTACTATTGAACACTATTATCATTTATTTGTTTTGTGAGCTTTAGCTCGCAATTTTGCCTGTTTAGAATTAGTAATTTTAACTAATCTGGTTTTTCATCAGTATACATTATATGTATACAGTATATGTATTATTAGTATGTATTTACATCATAACCTCCTCCTATATGTAATTATCCATTATAAATATATAAATTATGAATACAACTCCCCCTCCCCCTTTTTCCTTCTAAACAAAAAAAAAACCACTAAAACTATCGTATATAAAAGCGTATCCCGATTTTATCGATCTCCATACCAAATTTCATCTAAAGCGTGAAGACGTAACAAACACAAAAAAAGTTATGTGTGACTTTCATTTTCATAATTATTTGTTTGTATGTATGACATGGATAATAATATTATTAGTCTGGATAAACTTGAATTTTGACGACTTAAGATAAACTTTAACACTCGCATATAAATTACCAGAATATTGAATTGCAATATACCATAAAAATTAAAATAATGTCTATAAAATTTCTTGCCGGATTCTTCTTAATAAAATCAACTTCTTTACACCGTGCGAATAGAACCGTTTCATAAATGCTTGAAAAAAAAGTTTTTAATACAATCTTATTGATTTGATTTGATAAAATGTTACTTAGTGTTATTATGGTTACAATGTGCTGAATGTGTTATTGTAATTAATTTTTATTAATTATTATTCTAGATTGACTATCCTTTGGAACATGGAAGTTGGCGTTATCGCTCTTGCAACATTGATATCGTGAATGTCAATGTCAAACTTAAAAAGTCATTGTAAATCTTATTTGTGTCACGTCCGCTAGCTAGTGTGCTCTCCGTTATGCATGTCAGTCAAAAATATCTGTCTCGGTTTTGTGGATTTATTATATTTGAAGCTCCCTTGCTTTAGTATTGTTGTGTTCATTATTGTTTCATATAAATTACGCATTGGCGCGCAGAAAAAATATAAGTGGTTCGGTGTTAAAACGTAATTTTGATAATCATGGAGTCTCAAGAAGAAGAAAATAACTTTTCTGATGTTGTTGAGAATCTAATGAACATGTTTGGCAATGTTATGAGTAAAGATGTGATTTCAGCTGTTGTTGAGAGTTGCGACGGTGATTGTAAGTATTCAATTTCTGTTTTGTTATTCTTTGTATCGAAAAAATGCCGCTGTTATCAAAGTTATTGATTGGCTGCGCGGCGCAATAAGATAGGTCGTATTCTGGTACCTTAGTGCTCAAAATGTGATTGGATCAATGATTTAGATACATGTAGAGTGCATCCTATGTAGGTACGTACTTTATCAAAGTGCGGCTCCACTATGCGAAACAGGGATGACAAATTCGAATGCACTGGTCATAAAATCCATATTTCACTTCGGTGGGATGGGGATGCATATTATAGCCCGACTTACGTAGCTAATCAGAAACATTTACCAGTCATTACATTTGTCTTGTTTTAAATTTTTAAATCTAAAGATTTGAGTGAAATCATTAATACCTATCATGAATGCTTGTGTTGTTAAACAATAGTTTTATTGATATCTTATAATACTGGGTCTAGTCTACATTCTGCTGTTAGAGTAAGTATACATTATAAGATTATTTTCATCTCTCTAACTTCCTGGGCCAAGGTAGATACTCGCTTATATTTTTGTTATTAACAATTAGTAGTAATTTTTATCATGTTTAGTATAAGGTATTGGATATAGTGGTGGAAACTGATATTACATAAAAGCCATGCAGTACTTTTAAAATATTCTATTATAATTTATCTGATTATTTATTAGAAGAAGTCAAACGGAAAGAAGGAGATAGACAACAGTGGTGATTATTTCACTGACAAGAACTGAGCTGTTAAATTAATAATAATAATCTTTGATAAATCATGATGATAATGAATGATATTTATTTCTGTAAATAGATCTTTTAAAGACACTTTTACAAGTCGCATATAAGATTAGTTTAGGTTCTATATGGCATCAGCATTTCCTAACTGACAATCTCTGAGAAATTTGAGTTTCAATATAATTAGTAGACTAATATTACTACAACTTTATGATTGTAATGTTAGTTGTAGTTCAATAACTACTAAAATATAATAACACAAACAAGCCAGTAGAATTCTGTAGTATTAGATTTGCCCTTAGCTGATCAGAGCCTAGTGGTGTGACCAGAGGACTGAGATGTCAAAGGTCTCGAGTTCGCACCCACGCACGCACCACTGACTATTAGGAAGTTATGTGCGTATTTATCACAAGCTCAAACGGTGAAGGAAAACATTGTGAGGAAACCTGCATGTTGAGAGACATTCTCGATGGTATGTGAAGTATACCAACCCGCAGTAGGCTAGCGTGGTACACTATAGCCTAATCCCTCTCAAATGAGAGGAGACCCATGCCCAGCAGTGGGATGTTAATGGGTTGATGATAATTAGCTGATCTCAGTTGTGCCTTCACCAGTTCCAATATAAATTTTACTCTGACTGACTTTAGTTCTGTTAGAATCACATCCATAACATGAATTGCGACATAATAACAATGGTCTTGTTTGTTTTGGGCGCGAAAACGGGAGCCGCCATTTTTAAGACGATGTTATTTCAACAACTCTCTAAAAATGCTGTTTGTATATATTTTACCTATAGACTACAAAATGGCTTAACTTATAAGATTATCCTGTTGTGTTTAATAGAGATGAGATGTTTTTTTTAATTATAAAAAGAAACCAGGGTACCGTGGAATTACATTTATCATTCAATCATTCTATTATCTTTATTTTATAGTTCTTTCATGTGTGGGTGATTAAAAATATGTATGTATTTGTATTTAGTTTTCATATAAATGTTTTGTTCTCTTCTGCAGTAAATATATCTGTGGATGCAATCATGAATATGGCAAATGATGGTAATGTAATATTAAAAGATGAGAACAAACCAACACCAGCAACTACAAGTGAAGATGTGGTGCCTACACAAGCAGCACCAGCAATTCAAGCTTCTTCATCTTCATATGCTTCTGCTGCCCAACTTGCACAGAATACTGGTGCTATACCCAAACAGGTCAAAAAACCAATCCAAAACACCCAAAACATCTGGACTAACCAGATCAGAGAAATTTTATATAATCATGGTCAAGGCAATAGAATACTGATTTTCATGCGAGGTGTTCCTGGTAGTGGAAAAACGTATTTGGCTAAGCATTTAATTGACATGACGGTCGGACCTTCTCCATCACATTATAAAGCGCATATTTTGAGCACAGATGATTATTTTATGGTTAGAGGTCAATATCGGTATGAAAAGTATAAACTGCCAGAAGCACATATGTGGAATCAAAACAGATGTAGAGAAGCTACTAAGCTGGGATATAGCCCTATCATAATAGACAATACAAACATTGAAATGTGGGAAATGGAACCATATTTAAGAGAAGGAGTCAAAAACGGTTACATTATTCAGGTGGTTGAACCAACAACTCCATGGGCCAGGAAAGCAAATCAACTGGTCAGAAGAAATACGCACGATGTGCCTATGGCTACTATAAAGAGAATGTTGGATAATTTCCAAGATGGTATCACAGGTGACTCTTTAAGACATACCTATGGCCTAATATATCCTGCTGGTATAGTCCCTCCTGTAAAGCGTAATGTGCCTCCTATTCAGGAAATGCCCAAAGAAAGCCCACATGCAGCAAAACCAGATACTATTGATCAAGAAACTACTCACCCTACATCAACTGCTGCACCAAATGATACTAATATTCAGTTTTTTCGGCCCTCAAAATCAACAGTAAATGTTAGGACGCAAGCAAAGCGTACCATAGATAAATCAGAACAACGGAAAGATGATGAAAACACACAATCAGAATCTAAAGAGACAAAATCTGACAAGTTTTTTCTATTTCTAAATGATGATGATTTGACACATGAAGAAAAAGAAAGACAAAAAATTTTTTTAGAAGCTCAGAAGAAACTAGAGGAAATTGAAAAAGTTGAAATAGAATGGGAAAATGGTGATAGTTGGGATAAAGATGATCGAGATGGAGCAGTGAGAGGAAATAGAAATTCTACCATAGCATCTGAAAAACATGCCTCTACTAATCCTTTCAGCTTGGTAGCTGATGCAAAACCACAAAGAAAATCTCCAAATACGGTGACTCCTGTATCGACGTCTTTGGAATCTGCTGAATCTTTGATGAAAACAGTTAATAATTGTCAAGATTGGAGTCAAATTTCAATGTTTATGCCACCATGGGTCGATTCACCCGATCCTTCAAATTCTGCTCTAAATTTCCAGTCAGAAGTTCCAGTCGAAACAAAGTCAAGTGGCACATCTATGGAGATTGGAGATACGAATGTTTGTGGTAAACTTAAGGTGATAACTGCCACGCCCCGGAATATTAATGAGTTTTATGTATCCTTTAAACGTGAAAAGATACCAGAAAAACGTATGCTTGACAAAAGTAGCATGACTTACGAAGGCATAATTATGGAAAGCTTTCGATGCTCTAATGAAGAAAAACATTTTATTGCCTTTAGGAAGCTGTTCAAGAATATCGCGAGATCAGATTTACGAGATATTTTTGATAAATGCTGCGGTGATGTTAATTGGAGTGTAGAAATTGTGCTTGATGGCATGAATAACAATCAATTTAAAACAGTTGATACAGAAGAATTATCTGATCAAGAAGAAGAAGAAAGTACGGATCAGTGTGCCTGTTTGGCTAAATACAATATAATACCTGACGTAGCGCCATCAAATTTCGCGTCATCAAATGTAGAGAAAACAACATTAAAAGATGATAAACCCGCAGTTGCCGCTGAAGCACCGGCCCCATCGCAAAAGAAAAAACGTGATGCTACAATGTCCGATGAAACTATTCAAATCAAACGTCATTTCGAACAAAACGTGGTTATATCGGACAATCATTATTCGAAACATTGCCTTAAGATACGTAAAATACGTCGAGGAGAGCCGGATGTAGACGAGAACAACTTCGAGTTGTCAGACGGTCAGGGGCTGTCGCCAGACGCACCTATCTTTGAGCCTAACCTTGCATATACATTTGATGGCTGTGATGAAGATGGATACGATTCTGAAGATGATATAGTCACCGTTGATTTGGGGAGATCATTTATATCAGAGTTAGATGAACGTTTTGGCAGGAACGATATGCAATATCCAGCATACATTGTGCCTAAGATTAGCCTCCCATTATCTGTCCTGAGTGAGATCAATGCACTGTGGATGGAATCACTAACATATCAGCTTGACAAACATGCCAAGCGTACAGCAGCTATGATGCAGCAGGACGAGGAGTTTGCAAGGTCAGCAATACAACTGTTTTTAAACTAATAACTAGTATAGAAAAATCAGGAATCACCTTAACATTTAATGTGTGCTTATCAAAGCAGTTAATTACAATTCTTCATTAAACTTCTCACAAAATATAGCTGTAATGATATCTGATTTGAAGATATGTAACCTTTCTCAGTCCAATTAATAAATTACAAATAATCATCTTTCTTATTGTAGACAAATCGCCATGAAGGAAGAGGAACTATCACTCGCAGGAAAAGAGCCAGAAATTCCCGATTTCAAAGAAATTATGGACATGGATATGGCATTAGCCATTTACCAAAAAGATATTGCCGAATGGAAGAACAACATGCCGACAGATATGGCTGCTAAGATGACCAGAGACAAACTCTACAACCTATTCCCTGATGTTGATAAAGATACTCTCACCGAACTCCTTATGGCTCATGATAATAACTTCAATGCCACTGTTGAGGTAATAAGACCTATTTCTACAAGCTTTTATTTATTTGATTTGGTATTTTCAACCTTATGTTTGAACTGTTTAATGACTAGGTGCTGCTAATGTCCACTGGTCGCGATGATATTCTGGAAGATGAAAATGGTATCAATAAATTTGTAATGGCTGAGGAAATGAAAAGTAAGGATAAGATTCTACAAGAACAACGAAAGGTGTGTGTTTACAATTTAAAAATAATTATGAAAACATATTAATGCTTTATCTGATAAGTAATTGTTGTGTTATTGCGAAAATAAATATTACTTATCTAAAAGTGTTCTCTAGTGGTTCTACATTTACAATTTTATCGGGACCTAAATTATGGACCTTAATTCAACGATACATAGTTGAGTTTGTATTGCAACTAAAATTTTCATATTACTTAAATATACTGCTTTGTATACAGTTTGATAATGCACGTACTTATAATTAACTATGATTAAATAAGAATGACTATTCTAAGTACTATACAGGGTTCAAAATTAAATGAAGTAGCAAAAAATGCTTAACGAAACGTATTTGAGGAAAACTAAAATTATATACGGCTATTATCGCGATATTTTGATACAACATAATAATATTATAATGATAATTGGTAATTGGAGTTATGCCTCATTCGTGTGCAACTTTAGCTGTCTGTAAACTAAATAAGATACTGTTTTATTTTCAAGGGGAATTGAACTTTATCTAGGAGCTTTAAGTCGTTTATTCCAAAGCTCGACTAACATTTATATAATGTGATCAATTTGCAGGAACTCTCAGAAACAGAGTGGCCACTGCTGTCTGAAGGTCATGAAGTTGATATGTCTACAGTGGAAGCTTACCGGGAAGAAGCTGATAAACATCTTTCTCGGCGAAATCTGTAAGTATACTTAGTATACACTCCACTGTCCACTGTCAGGATTCGAACTCTAGACCCTTATCATAAAAGGTAGCCTTAAAACCGTCTTGGTAATAGGAAAAAGAACTTCTGTTAAGTTCTCAAATTTTATACATCATCATGAATCATGAATTTTATACATGATCAAGAATTTATGTTAAGTTCTCAAATTTTCAATATGGATGAGATTGTTCATAGACTATAACTCTCTTTTTATAGTTTTGCAACAGAAGTTTATTGGCGCCTCACGTCTATAACGATAGAATTGGGCCCCCAATACGTCAGCTTACTAATTCTGATTTTTTAGTACGTTTATTATATAATAATGGCTGACCCAGCAAACGTTGTTTTGCCACATTTTACGAGTTGGTGGTAGAAGAGTGAAAATACAAAAAAATGTTTTGTCAAAAAAAAAAAAGTTTGGTGAGGGACATCCCTATCACCTAGGGGTGTAAAAAAAAGTCTACGACCGATTCTCAGACCTATCAAATATACATACGAAATTTCACAATAATCCGTCAAGCCGTTTCGGAGGAGTTCAGCGACAAATACCTGCACGAGGGACGATCTCTGTCTGGCCACGCCTAATGCCATTGAAGTGGCCTCTTACTATTCAGACGTTGACCATTGACACGATAAGAAGAAGAAGCGACAAATACCGTGACACGACATTTTTATATATAAGATTATAACTAGCTTTGCATAAGTATTAACAGCGTACACAGAACAACGCACCAAAGTTTCATCAAGATCAAGATCAATGGTTAAGAGCAATCAACGCTTAGAGGATATACAAAGATTAGACGTATAATATATAATTATTTGTATTTATATAGATAGTAGGTAATTTTTTTACACATACTTTACAGGAACTATCAGAAAGCCCAAGACTGCATCCGTCGAGGCATGACTCAAGTGGCCAATTACTATTCTGAGATAGCAAACTTCCACAAGCAGAAATACGAACACGCTAACGGTTTGGCTGTTGCTTCATTATTGCAAGTAAGTTTTAAAAATATATATTTGTTTTTTTTTTAATATATTTTTTTCGTACGCAATTGTATCATTACCTTGGCAATTAGCATTGAAGTTACTGTAAACTTGAACGCATTCAAAAACGTAAATTAACTTAATTGAATACTAACTTTTATTGTTTGCTTTAAAACAGTAAGATAACGAGATCTTACTATATTTAATTTTATTTACTAACTAGTAAACTAGCTGTTCTTCGGAATGAATTAAATATGATAGTGATGCAATTATTATAAAACGAAGTCGCTATTGCCGCTTCAGTCTGTGCGCTTAGTTCTACTGGACTAAGCAACGGATTTAGATACGGTACTCAATGTTGTATCAATCAACTCTATCGCATATCTCTAACTCTGTCTATCGCAGTCCACTGGTGGACATAGGTCTCTTAGGTTTATTGTTATTAATGTATAATCTTTATATTGCATTCGCTTGCATATGCTACAGCGTGTCGTTAGTAAATACTCCTCGGTGCCACTCAAATTCTTCCTCACATTTCCAGTTCCACGCGTTGAATAACCCAGATTGCACAACCATAGACCTTCATTACTTGCGTGTGAAAGAAGCAAAGGAATCCCTCGATATATTTATCGACACTCACGTTTCGAAGCTCCGTGAGACCGGCAACCGTCGCAAACAAGTGCTTTTCTTCATTACTGGAAGGGGCAGTCACAGCCAAGGACGTGCTCGCATTAAACCTGCTACCATTCAACGTCTCAAAGAACGTGGACTCGGGTGAGTAACCTGTACTACGTGTAGGCATCATCAACTTTGATAAGGGTTAAGCTGCATAGGCGCCCTCCGGGGTTGTGCACGCTTTCGCGAATCACATGGCCCCGACAATAGGGTTGGTGGCGGTGATGGATGCGCTTTTTTTTGTCGGTAAACGCTCATGTTGGGCGAAGTCCGACACTCCACGTCGCCCAGGCGCTGGGACGCCACGTAAAGGATTTTTCCGCACTTGCCGCGCCTCACTCATGTAGTGAGTTACAATAGAGCTAGAGGACCGCAAATACGGTCCACCACCACTGGGATCGTGGAGAAATGTCAACTCGTACCTGCGACCCCAGCGCTCAGTGATGAGGCGAACCACTAGTTTCGGACCGGGCTTTAGTCAATCGTTGTGATTCGTTATTGGGTGAAGTCTGACATACCCACGTCAGTTTCCCCGGGTGGTTGATGTCTATGATTTCCACACGAATAAAAACCAAAACATATAGTCCACCTCGCTAGTGCGGGCTTGTACACTCCACATGCTGTTGAGATAATCCCTGTACGACGCAAACTTGCTTAAGGGTTTTTTTTTCACAGTGTTAGGGTATGATAAAGTAATGGTTCACGCGTGCCTTGCATTCGAAGTTGTTGTGTAAAACTTGGCAGTTCTTGGTCAAAAAGCCTGTCGCACTTTGAATTAAATACATTTTGTACGAATCAAATAGGACGCTGCCCACAAAGACTTACGCCTTATATTTTTCTGTTCTAGCTATTTCTTAAAGAACCCAGGCCTGCTTGCTGCTAAAGTGAATATGGATACTAAGTTGACATATCAGGTAAATCCGCCCTCCGGCTAAGAACACAGGCATTTTCAGGCATTTTTCATTATGACGTCGGGATATGGTACATATTGCATGGTACATAATTTTCAAATTCGGGGTTACACCGTTTGTGTTTTCTACCCCGTAGGCACGATTCCAATTCTAAGCCGATTCACTTGCTACCGTTTATAAATACTGATTTGCCTAATAAAGGTTTTCTATAGCTACAATCATGTGGTGAGCACATTTTAACAACAATGATTACATGATATAGGTTAATGATAAAATATGTGTTATAGAATTTATCAGCATCTTTTCAGTGTTAAAAAGATACTCGTCTATTTAAAAAATCATCGCCTAGTATGTTATTTTTTCGATATTGATACGTAAGTGCTGCGATTGGTGCTATACAAGCTTTTTGGCCACTCAGTCATGCGACAAATACGACAAACGCGATAATTGCGACAAAAGCGATAAATGCAGTTACGTTTCGATAGTGAAAAAAAAACTCACTAGTCAATCAGTAGTATTATATGTCTATTATTAATCGCTGTCTATGATACATTGACGTTTTAGAATTAGTCCTGTGATTATAAAGTTTGGGTTACTTTATGTTTATGTTCAAGTACAAGTTGCGGAGGTTCCACAGATAAATTATACAAATTTATTTCATAAAGAAGACACGAATTTATTTCACTAATCCAATATATATTTTATCGCTAGAATTAGTTATTATTATAATAAGTATTACCAAAAATTGTGTTTTATTACAAGTAAAACAATCGTTCAAGTTAATATTACGTTATGTTAGCGTTGTTTTAGTTTAGGGATTAATTCAGCCTGTAACGTTTTCAGGGAAGCATATAACAAAAAAAAATACCTGCCTATTATCATATTCTTTACTATAATCACCATCGTACTTTGTGTCATTGACCTTTTAATTATGGAATAAATATGTATAATACACCGGGATTCAGATTCTTACATTTATATTAAGTACATCTAAGTTCCACTCATTTAAAATATTGCTTTATTTTCACACGAAGAAACGTGATTTTCGATTAAACGTGTCTAAAATTTGGTAGCAGCTCAGAGAATTTTGTCTTGTATGACATAAAGTGTGTTTTCTATGATATCCTAAGTTTATGAATTCGAGTGTAGATTACTTATCGCCCATTTATGTAAACAAAACAATTTCTACAATAATAATATTTTTAATGATATTGTAGTTTCGAGTTTCATTAAAAGACAAAGTGTAATGTGATCACACATGCGTATAATATGCCTCTTTTGAATATAATATATTGTTTGCTATGTGATATTGCAAATTCACAATAATATTTAAAAAAGACGACTCATAAGTACGACATAAAATGTACTGCACTATCACAACGCGTTAATATAACCTGATATATTTTTTATTCATATAAACAATAACGCCTATATTTGAATAGACGTTATTATATTTTATCGCACTTGAGTGTTCCGCCTTAAAAGCCCTGCTTTTGAATAATCATTAGTTATTATAAGTTTAATGTCTGTGATCTATACAGGGTCTAGAAAAAAGTTTTTATGAATCCTGAATATATTTAATATGTTTGGTGCCCCTTTATTTTTTTAGAAACCGTCCGAAGTACTTCATGGTAAATATTCCCTTAAGAATAATAAAAGTTACCATTAAAATCCATACAATATATTCTTATAATACATTACTATTTATACTTTCTTTGAATACTTGATTGCGTTCATTATGTTTCAATAGTTGCAATCTTTCTTCATGTGCAGCTATTTCAATAATAGGATTTTCGGTATTTCTGGATAAAATTTTCAAGAGAAAAATCTTCTAAATTTATTTTTAATGTTCTCGAGAACAGTAGTTCCTCACATAATACATATTTATATTCTTCTTGGAGTAATCCAATCTTGCGGACCACTTACCCTATTCAATTCATATCTTACCCTAATTAAGTATTACCTATAAACGTTTTGTATAAAAATAAATTATTAAGATAGTTTCCTATGTGATCCTAAGATAGTTTACCGGGTAGGAGATATTTTATCAAAACGTCGCGTCGCCGTCGTCGTGATTTTATGATAAAACATCACCGAATTTATTTTAATGATTTTGATCTTTAAGAAATCTGTAGAACTTTTTAATTATGGATTCTGTAAACCTTCTGTGGTAAGCTCAAGCGCGATATTTGTATGAAGGTAATGTTTTACAAACAATGACGATTGTGCCAAAAAGGCGTGATTAAAGTGATATTATTCGATGTCTGGTGTCTACCTGAATGTGCTGTTCGGTTTTTATGGAAGGCTAAAGCTATAAGCTATTATAATTGTTTTTAAAATATAACAGACTATTTCTTTGAAATAAAAAAAAACCTTTTGAAAGCATGCGTGTGTAAAGATTCATTGATAATAAATACACTATTGTTGAATATTATTTTAGCAGTTCGCAGTTCTATTTATTTTAGGGTTGAACAAACTAAATTAGGTAATATTTATTGACGTCTTTGGATGTCTGCTCATTTCTATAGTTATATGGATCGTTTTTTAAATGTTGTATCCAATTGTCGTAATAGTTTAGAAGTAGGAATTTTAATAGATCTTAACTCTAAGGGTAAGATCACTCAAACTTATTCGTGTGTATACGAAGCCGATCCAATATTTTATCGGAATACACACACACATTACAATGTTGACTTCCATGACTTGACTTTTATGATTCTTGATTGATACGAATAAGTTTGGATCATCCAAAACTCACACAGCCGTAGTTTTTTAGATGGACTTTAAAACGGATAAGGCATTGTGCAGCTATGTTTGAGGCTTTAAGACAATATGACCATCCATTTAGTAGGACCGTTAGACACGATATTAGTTTGCTTGACAGATATGTTTACATCAAAACATCGATTGCTATCGGAAGTTGCCTCTTAAAAGCACCTATGTCTACATATGGAATCAACAATTTTTTTGATAAATGTCAACTGTACCGAAATTTGTAATTAACCATTGGTTGTCGAAATTCCTAGTAATTTTATTCATCTTTAGTCATGGTGAATTATATTATACTGTCGCATCGTTCGTGTCATTCATACAACTTCATGAAAGTCTAACATAAAACTACAGAAAGATCTTTTAAAGGATTGTAAGAAAAGTATCTTGGACCGGCTGCCTAGTGCTTTATTCATTCCAGTAGTATTTTTCGATTCCCACCTCTTGTCGTTTGTGACAACTTAGACATTTGTAGTCTTTGTCTATTCGCAACATGTGTGTTTATACGATGAAATAGTTAAGATGTTGCGATGCGTTTGATCCAGATGTGTCTTTAAAAGAAAAATCTTTAAAGCTTTAGTAATGAGGAATGCAAAATTTATGGGAATTGATTATATTAATACACTCAAAGAAGAATTGACTTTTCAAACTCTGATCGAACGCAAAGCAATTAATTAATGTTAGTCACTAAGAATATAGTAATATATGTATATTTAGGTCATATAATTTTTCCTGGGTTTTAAATAGTACCATGATAATGTTAATGTTAAGTTTATGACTATTATGTTGAAGTCGTACTTGTTTTAATTTATAGTTTCATTCACAGTTGGTATCGTGGATATGTGGAGAAAAGATAGTGTTTCTGTACTAGATATGCCAAAGACAGAATGGTTTTTTTGTAAAAAATATTCGTCCCTTTAGGCCTAACGATGCATGAACATTTAAGGGAAAGTTTGAAGCCCACTATAAGTGGGTAATTTATTGGGATGGTGCTTCGGAATCGTGTGATAAATTTACTTGTAGAGTATATTAAAACGTTTGAGTTGCTGAAAATTTAAAATGTATCAAAATTAACGATGTATCAAAATTTAACGACGTTTAATGTCTGCTAACTTTTTTTTAACTTGTGCTTTTGTAACATCCATTCATCATTCTAATATCGGATAAAAATATGTACCTAGTTTATACCTCTTATTATTTTTATAAAGATTTTTTTAGATATCAAACGCACAAATTTGGTATAAATTGGATATAATAAAATATACTCCACATTATTTTCTGCTATAAGTAATTATTTATCTTATATCTATGAGATTAAAGTTGGATTATACTTGATAATTGCCTAAATTTTGGGTGCTAAATGTTCTTTTATTTGATATAAGTGACAGATACTCACGTTATTGGCGTGGTATCTATTTATTGATAAGAATTAACAGGGTCAAAGTTTCTTATCTTTACAATATAAGGGACAGACCCAGGGTAGGACTTGATTAGATCGTGGATGGTAACGTGCATCTAATGATACTTGCAAAAATCTTTCCGATAATATTAAAGATTAGATCTCAAACAACGCGTGGATTCAGTGTATTTTAGATTGTTTAAATATATTTTTAGGTAAGTGTTTGGTTATGGTTTTTATTTTGTTTTTAATGTGACTATTAATGAGTTATATTTGTTAGAAGTTTTAGTTTTTGATGCCATTTTTATGAACAAAAATATTATCTAGTAATCTGTATTAGATTGTAAGTCACTGTATTTTTGATGTGGACTGTCTGTCAATTAAAAGACAAATAAATCTGTAATTATGTGTATGAGTCGTCTTTTATTTGACTCCTATTTTTCTCGCACTATATACATAGATTCCGACCGTTGTTACTTCTGCCACGTATGGGGGCCTAGGGGTAACAAGGTCCAAAAATTTAAGCAATTATTTATGTTGCGAAAATTTTTTTTGGTATCAATTGAAGTGTGATGTGATGTGTAGGTCACCATCGCGAGTTTTGAGCGCTCGACGAAAGTAGTGGGGAGACTTGCGCATGTTGTACACTCGTGCTCACATATATTACGAAGTGTTTTTAGAAAAGTTGAATTAACTTGACTTGTCACTTTTAATGGAAAAGAAATATAAGTTTTATATAGGTATTTCAAAAGAGAAAAATAAAATATAACCACGATTTATTTTATAAAAATAATAATTTATTATTTTTTGTAGATACCTATAGAATCTATATTACATAATCAATAATAAAATTAATGTAATGTGTATTTTCATTATTGGTGTACAATAAAGTATATTCTATCTATCTATCTATAATAAATTATATTTTAAAAAATTAAATTCTAATCATTTGGCAATAATCCCATTCCTTCCATCAAATCGTCGTTTATTAACGAAGTCGAAGTTTGTAGATGGATGCGACTGGAACTACTTGTTGAAAGGTAAAAGGTCAAGACGACGAAAAAATACGAAAGCAATATGTGCGTGAATGTACTTTGGGCGACGAGCGACTGATACACCAATACGGCGCCGGCACTGGCCGCTTCACCCTCCGCACACCGCCCACCCCGCCAAACGGACCTAAAAAACGATATCTGCGCATTCAAGGCCAGCGCTCTAAACTCATGACGGCACCTATACAGTAGGTAGGTACCTTTTATAGTCCCGTAAAACATTTATTATTAATTATTTTTCCATTTATTGCCCATTATTTTTTTTTATGAAGTGTAGGCTAGCGTTTGATCTTGATCACACTAAGATGGTAAGTGACGATGTGGTCTGAGAAGAAACACACTTACCTAGAAGAAACCTATTCACCCTTTCACTGCCCAGTACCCGGCTCCTGGGTCGATATTATATTAGGGCTCTGGGCATTGAATTTAATTACTTTATTATATTTATGAAGTCGTTTTGACATTCTTTTCGTTTATGTCAAAAAGTCTTCTTATGTATTTACCTTAAATATTGAATGCCCAGAGCCTTGCTGTAATATCGACCCAAAATCGGGTTCTGGGCGTTGAATGGGTTCACTCGTGACTTAAGACCCACAAATTGTACGCATGTTAAATGCTAAAATGGGTATGTTCCTTCGAAGTACTTATATTTTGATCCCAATGACTGACTAATGTTTAATTCTCCTTTACAATTGTTTTATGGAAAAAATATGTGTTCGACACTATCTTGTTTATAAAAAAGAAGAGATAGAAGAAGCGAGAGAGAGAGAAGATGGAAGCGGATGGATGTGAGTTACTCAAGACCGGGATGATTAGCGCACGCAATAGGCTGATAAAATATATCATTTATTTTGGATCGAAGTTTCTTATGGGGCGTTGCGGAGGAGAGCCATTTTTCAATGGTTCGGATTTGAATCTAGGTGATCAAGGGCCCTGGGGCTAAAAAAAGGTCATCCCAATTTCCCTGTAGTATTTTTTATTATTTACTAATGCGCATGCGCATTTATAAAACGCATGTGGCTCGCGAGCCGTAGATTGGCCACCCCTGTTATTATGCCAACGAACCTTCAGTCAATGTTTGAAAAAAATCTTTTTATACAAAAATAGACCGATTATTTGTCGTTGTCATCTGTTTAAGTTGAAGGATCTAACTTATGAGGATAACGAATTGTATAACAAGCGTGGCACATTGTGGGGTGAATAAAATATGTCCATACTAAGCTTCGAGGCCGTGGCTTCATGCAAGTCACTGCTTTGCCTACATTATATGCATAATAGATCATTTCATTACATTTCGAGGACCTTGGAAGATAATTATAGATAGCAGCGCCTGAAATAGGTACCTGTTAATAATATAATTCCATGAACTTTTCAATTTTTAATTGAATTGTATTTATTGTGATTGTTTTCGAAGGTGACTTTCTGTCATTTCTTATTCGATATTGACGAAAGATTTTATTGTTGAATTAAATTAGTAGGTGTCTTAGAATGTTCGAATCATTAAAACGATTTCACAATAAAAAAATATTCCCAAATTATTTACGTAGCTCGGTAGGCAACATGGATAGTCCCGTTTCTGCTAAGGCTAACAGGACAAGGTTAACGCCCAGCCAAAGTTTCCAATCAAATTACAAAGTGCCTAATAGACTTATTGCCAAAATTATATTTTGTTGTAAATACAATATAAAGACAATGTAACATACAATATAAAGAAATTATTAAAAAAATTGTTAACACTAAAATTCATAATAATAACATTGTGGTATTATTACTAGGTAACAGTCTAGGACTAAAGAAAAAGGACATTGTGGATGGTATAGACACCTTATTGACATTGAGTCCAGGGAAGATTATGTTATGTGCATTCCCTTATTCAAACTCATTAACAGAAAATTGTAACAACAATATTTATCGCTTAAATAACATTATGCACATGCTGACATGTCGCCACAGTGATAGGTTGTTATATTTTGACACAAACAAGTTTGTTAGTGGATTTAAATTAACACAGGAAGCTATGTTTCTTCCAAAGAAATATAAGTGTTTGATCGCTACTTTGATAGCACACAATATTAATTTTACTATAAATAATAACCCAGTTGTATCTAGTTATACAACGCCTAGTATAGTCAATGACATTGTGGACTATTGTTCACACGTGGGGAGGTGTACGCGAAGTATATCCTTGCCAACTAGTTCTGACGTTGGGGCAGTAGATTTAGCTCCAGATTCTTATTATAATTTAAACTAGTCAGTAAGACAACAGAAGATAATAGTAATATGAGATGTATATTATCTTCTGGCATATTGTTAACTTCACCTCTAAAGGGAAAATGTTTAAATACTCTAAAATTATACCATCAGAATGTTCAAGGACTCTCTTCCAAATTGTTAGAATTTGAACTTTTTCTGGAAACGTTCAAGTACGATATTGTTTGTATTACGGAGCACTGGTTAAAAGAATACCAAATGTTATTAAGCTTTGAAAATTATCATGTGGCTAGTCGTTACAACCGAAAGTTAATGATACATGGTGGCTCTCTCATATTATTAAAAAACTCATTAAAGTTTAAAGAGAGAAAGGATATTGTCTCAATGTCCATTGAACATAGTATCGAAATGTCCTGTGTTGAGCTGGATAAGCATATTGTAGTGTGCGTGTATAGGCCCCCAAATAGCCAAAACTATACAGCATTTGAGTGTGTCATGGAGGACGTACTGAAACTACATTTATATTCTAATAAATCTATAATTATTTGTGGCGATTTTAACGTCAATATATTAGATGATAACTTGATCAGTAGTAAATTTTTGTGTCTTTTTAAGTCATTTAATCTAACAAATTTGTTCATAGAACCAACTAGAATAACAAGTACGTCTGCAACGTGCATCGACAATGTCTTCTGCAGCTGTGATTACTCAGATAAAGCGATTGTAAATTGTATGTCGTCTGATCACAGTGGACAAACAGTCTCATTTAATACCAGTACAAGTTTAAGTAAAATACAAATAAATACAAGGCAGATTACAAAGAATAAAATTGTTAATTACAATAAATGTCTAAATACTAAGTTAGCCGGTCAAAACATAAATATAAATAATTGTGATAAACAATATTCACGTTTTTTCGCGATTGTAAGAAATGAATTTAATAAATATTTCAAATTAAAAACCAAGAACGTAAACATTAGATTTAAATTTAGTGACTGGGCAACTATAGGCATTCGTAAAAGTCGGGAACGCTTATTTGAATTATATGAATTAAAGTCATTTAATAAAAGTGAAGAGTTTTCTCAATATGTTAGTAAATATTCAAAAACTTTTAAAATAGTGTGTCAATTAGCAAAAAAATTATACATACGTAACAAAATTAAGAATGCTGAAAATAAGATAAAAATGACTTGGACAATAATAAATAATGAAAATAATAAATCTAAAGTACGTCATAACAATAACGCACTGCAAACGGCACGTGGTCTTATAACCACAAATTCTGAAGTAGCTCAAGAATTTGAGACATATTTTGCGAACATACCCCTTACAATAACTAAGAGTTTAAATTCTTCTTCCGCACTTTCCGTTGCCGTACTTAAACATAATGTTACTGTCTGTCCAACTACTTTTAAATTTAGGTATGTTAGTCCAGAGTCAGTCATTAAAGTTTTTAAAGACATAAAAATAAAATTAACTGAAGACTTATGGGGTTTATCATCTAAAGTTTGTAGTGGAATAATTGTTACTATAGCACCCCATCTAGCAAAAATATTTAATGAATGCGTTGACCAGGGGACCTTCCCGGATCTTATGAAACACAGTAAAATAGTACCCTTATTTAAATCTGGAGATTCTGAAGATCCTGGAAATTTCAGACCAGTTTCCATTCTACCTGTATTTAGTAAAGTTTTTGAAAAAATGATGCTTAACCAAATGTTGTCACATTTTAATATACATAAACTTTTTCATGACCAGCAATATGGGTTCACCAAAGGGCGCAATACAACTGACGCCGGAGTGACGCTTATAAAGCACATCTTTGATGCTTGGGAGGAGTCGCAGGATGCCGTTGGCATATTTTGTGATCTTTCAAAAGCATTTGATTGCGTGGATCATGATACACTACTACTAAAATTGGAACATTATGGATTTAAGCTAAACTCGTTAAAGTTAATAAAATCTTATTTGCAAGGTAGAGTACAAAAAGTCCAAATAAACGGAGTTAAATCATCTGGTTCCAAAATTAAAATGGGTGTTCCGCAAGGCTCTATCCTGGGCCCGTTCTTGTTTTTGGTATATATTAATGACTTACCTTATATGTGCCAGAATGGATGTGAGATGGTGTTATTTGCTGATGATACCTCCTTAATTTTTAGATTAGAAAGACGGTCACCAAATGTTGACGATGTAAATAGCGCCCTTCTAAAGGTCCATGAGTGGTTCACTGTTAATAATCTGGTATTGAATGGGCAGAAGACTAAATGCATAAAGTTTTCCTTACCAAATGTAAGAAGTGAGGATTGTAATATAATATTAAATAATGAAAAGCTCGAATTCGTCGATCAGACTGTATTTTTAGGAATCAAACTAGATTCCAAACTTCAATGGGGACCGCACATTAAGGCTTTGTCGGGACGCCTGAGTTCAGCTGCTTATGCAGTTAGAAAAATCAGACTACTTACGGATGTAGAAACCGCAAGACTAGTTTATTATAGCTACTTTCATAGCATCATGTCTTACGGAATATTGCTGTGGGGCCGTGCTGCAGACATAGAATCAGTTTTCGTACTGCAGAAAAGAGCAATAAGAGCCATTTATAACCTAAGTAGTCGTGATTCACTCAGGGAACTCTTTAAAGAAATAAATATTATGACAGTGCCCTGTCAGTATATATTTGAAAATATAATGTACGTTAGAAAAAATATATCACATCATACGAAAAGATGTGAACTGCATAATTATAATACTAGATATAAGTCTAAATTAATGCAGCCACAGCTTCGTCTCGCTAAAGTCCATACCTCTTTTGTGGGATATAGTGTTAGGTTTTATAATAAGATTCCGGAAATCATTTTAAACCTCCCGGAAAATAAATTCAAATCCATTGTAAAGTCTACTCTAAGCAAGAAAGCATACTACAAATTAGAAGATTATCTTGTAGATAAAAAAGTTTGGCAAAATGCTGGTCCAGCTCCATAGGTTTGCTAGCCTCATGATTATTATATATTCTTTTATTTATATTTTGTTTTTATTTAGTGGTTTGACTTCTTTTGTTTTACATAAAGATATTTATACATTTTTACAATTTGACATGCTCAATTATACACTTATACAATTTGACATGTTTAGTTATACACCTTTACTGATTGACATGCAAATTATTTATTAATTTAATTTATTATGTATTAACTATAAATACTATAATAGTTACTGAGTAGTAAAATAACTTGTAAAATATGAGACTGATGTTGGCTTTGATGTTGTTTTTTTTTTTTTTTATATAATAGAAAATGGCTACCGGTTGCCGGGCAGTCTGGGCTTGTCATGCTCACTCAAATGTCCTGCTGGTGGTGGCGGGTCTTTTTATTCCCTACAACATGGTTGAGTAGACAGACGCCGATACACACGTCATGCTCGTGAACGGGTGCTATCAGTTGGGACTGGTCGGCTCATACATGTTATGGCAACCTAAATTGGTTTTAGTTATTTCTTTTATTTTCATAAATTATACGTTTCATATCGAACTGCACCAGTCTCATATTGATATTACATACACAAAGCATTGTAAAAGAAAACCAACAATTTTGTATTTAATTTAAAAAGAGTATCTATGGAGTTTCTTGCCGGTTCTTCTCCATAAGACCTACATTTTGGAACCGTGCAACTAAATTCAATTTAATTCGACTATTCAAAAGCACCTGTATTGGTCTAATTGAAATAAATGATTTGATTTGATAGGTACCTATAAATTTAGTTCCTACTCACAACTGGCGCGCATGTATGACAAGATGATCAGTCAGTGATGGCGCATACCGTTCTTTGGTTTCTACCATCTCGTACATATAGGAAAAGGGCGTGACTTTATGTAAATGTATGATATAAATATAACAGTCACACTCTATACAACCTTTCCGATTCCAATACCTACTGCAACTGACAGTACCTTAGCTAGATGATGTTCGTTCATGCGCCTTTGTGTATGTGTGAAGAAAAGATAGCTGTTTTTTAATATTTTATAAGGTTTTGACCGTTTTGATGTAGTTCGTACAGACCTTACGAGTTGCTAGATCCGCTATTTCATTGGATCTTACGGCTTAATTTTAGTAAACATCAGTGTAGCTTTGTTTAACGACCCAATTAGTCCAGCAGTATATAGTTCATATACTGCCTTCTGTGCTAAGGGTCCCGGGTTCGAATCCCGGTAGGGACAAATGTTTGTGTGATACACATTTGTATCCGAGTCATGGATGTATCTATGTATAATATGTAAGTATTTACAAAAAAAAAGTATATATGTAGTATATCAACCAACTAGTATCCGTAACACAAGCTTCGATGCAGACACACATAACAGATGCTTAGCTCGGGACTAGATGGCGCTGTGTGTCATAATGTCCAGGAATATTTATTTATCAACCCTTGGGGAAAAATTTATAATGAATTAGTATAGATATGTTATGTACATTACATACATTAAGGAAA
Source organism: Craniophora ligustri (assembly GCA_905163465.1). Classification (NCBI taxonomy): domain Eukaryota; kingdom Metazoa; phylum Arthropoda; class Insecta; order Lepidoptera; family Noctuidae; genus Craniophora; species Craniophora ligustri. The sequence continues at coordinate 5,700,989 of LR990963.1, forward strand.
TTAATTACTTGGTAATGTTCATTTTATTTAAAACTATGTCTATAGCGTTTCTTGTCGGCTCTTCTCCATAAGACCTACTTTTTAGAAACGTACAACTAGTTCTGACAATTCTGAAGTACCTGTATTATTGGTTTAATTGAAACAAAGATTTGATTTTGAGTTAATTGGAGTGAGATTTAGCTTACAAATGGTCTAAAGGCCTTATTTTGTAACGAAAGCCTCCTGAGCCTACCAATACCTATTTATGTTGCGTGTCCGGCAGTTTGTTGGGCGGCCTTCGTAATTAATTTTAATAACAGCGCCAAAAGGGTATCGGTAGTAGGAACTCAAGTGATCCGGTTTGTGGTTTGCCTCGCTACGGCTTCTTTCACTGCGACAAATATCAGCTTCGTCAAATTTGTAGCGACGAACACAGATATCCTTGGCGATAGGCTTATGTGTAAGTACCTACCTACCCAGGTACTTCATCATCATCATAACAAACTCCAATTCGATAATTCTCATTAAAAAGAGTATTTTGCGGTTAACCCAAACCCATCCCAGGGGGTGTGATGAGCCCCATGATCCCTCTAGATCCGCCATTGAATATAATAGTGTCTTGAAAATAACTAAAAGCACAAACACCACAACTTATTTTACATAATAAACATACATACCATCCCGCCTGTCGTCCCCGAAAGGTTAGGCAGAGGTGTACTAATGTATACCTACGTTTCACCGGTACGTTTTAAGCCCCATGTAATAGGGGGTGAGCCTATTGCCATCAACCGGGCACGAGTTCCAAACTCCGAGCCTACTATGCCACTGTGAATTTCATAGAAAAACCAAACAAAACTGCTCGACCTGTAGTAGACCTCGTTAGTCTAGTGCACTGTATGACCACTAGACTAACGAGGCAGTTTCTTATCTTATTTTATTAGGTATAATAATAATGTTAATGTTAATGCATCGGTTAGATGACACAAACACACAAAGAAGGCGGACTGCAGTCCGTCTCACACATAGAAACTTACATAGATCTTATGTACGTTGGTTAGATTCTTGGTCCACCACGCTAACCTAATGGAATAAATACCCACGCACGTAACTTCGAAGCGCGTGCCTTATGATCGAACACGATAACTTTGACTTTACAGTGCAAAAGTCGAACCCACAACCTGTTGTGGAAAAACCAAACAGCTACAGACAAGTTTAGTACAGCAAGACTTACATCGCATAGGCCATAAATAACTACTATTCTATATATTTTATTTAAATAGTTACGTGATTTCGTATTCCAGTGATATAAAGAATCTATATAAAAGCTTTGATCAACATAAAGCTTTTCATTTTCAATTTGTCGAGAATTTCTCATAAACGTTCTCATGAAAAGTATTAAAGTATCTACCTACAAAGAACTTTTCCTCAATAATGTCGTTAATAACAATTTTCATATGTCGTTGCTACCTACTCCTGAACTGATATTATTCACATGAATACCTATTAAAGACTGTCATATTAGATACTTATTTAGGTTGTCATTTTAGAACGAGTTTAGGAATTATGCAATTTACCGAATATAACGACATGATCATTATTTGCCTTTCTACCTATATCATCATCTTTCTGTCTACTGTTCCACTTATGGCGTCAGTTGTCCCCATATTGTGAGGTCTTGAGCCAGGCTTAGTGTTCAGGAGAGAAGAGCGTCCAAATCTTTTACCATCAGGGCTAGAAGACTGTCGGGCCGCCAACGCTGGGGTAATTGAAGGATGACAACTCGTCCCGTTGCCGCTGGAAAAAAGTAAAAGTGCCCACTTTACGTGGATTCAAACACATAGGTACCGAGGAGGGAGATTTCCGTGAGGATTTTCAACACGTCTAACAAATAACGATGTATTATAGGCTGGCAGGCTTTATATTCCGCTGTCGTTGTCCTGCAGGCTATATTATTTTTAGTTATAGTCGATTTATGGACGTGTCGTAAAATTTTAATGTTATCAATGTTATAAAAAAAATGTTTCAGTAACTAATACATTAAGTACATTTTTGACATCCTAAATCTGAATATCTAAGATATTTATGCGGCGTGTGAAATAGAAATTGCGGGGAGCCAGGGCAGAGTAAGAGAACTAAAGCATCAGCGGTTAAGATTATGGGTTATTTTTTCATTATATGACGAGCTTGGTCGCCGCCGTGATCATGTTAATCACTAAATTATTATTTTATTTATCTTTTACAGATTTCTCAATATATATAGCATTAAAACAACTAAACGTTATGCTTCAAATACATATTTACTTAGTTACTTAATAATATTTGTAATGTCCTATTCCAGAGTCTACGGAACTATAGAATTAGTATAAGAGCAAAGGATTTCACAACGCCTGAATCCAGATTACACATTCAAAATTATATAATTTTAAATTTGTATATCTCTTTTAATTTTTTTGTTAATAATATCGAGTTTGAAACGTAAGCCTCAATAGGTTGTTATTCTTCGGTGTATGCCCATGTCATATTATTTATAGACAAGCTATATGCTTATATTTTGTTACATTCGTTTCATACATAAATATTAAGGAAATGAGCTCCGAATATGTCCTTGATATGTCAACACGATTGTGACTCGCCAATTTCAATTTATACGAATTTATTGTCGCGCAACGTATCCGGCAAGAACAGAAAAATATTGGTCAAGTTTGAGAATGTTTGCACAAACTACACATCAACGATTGTCTTATTGGTCCAGTGGTCGCGGGGGAAGGTTTGAGCGTGAGGCCCTGGTTTCAATTCCCAGCTCGAGCAAAGTCAAAATCCAGACCTATTGTTTTTTCTATGAAAAACACTTATATCAATTACTGGGTAAGATTGCTGAGTTCGGCAATACTTGATTTGGTTTTCCTCCGAAAGCTTGGAAGTTTTGATCAGTAGCACTTTACTTATTCTCTATGTATTAAGAGTTCAGAATATCCTCATGGATGCCACACAGGAATCACGGCTGTATAAATAAAAAATAAACTGACTAAAATTTTTATTACAAATCCAAGAAATAAACTAATTTACTAAATTAAGTTTGTTTATCATTGTTTTTGTTTCTAATAAATTTTTTTAATATTTTTATACTTTATTTTAACAAGTCGATTTCTATGATATGAGTACCTACATACTCATATCATAGAAATCGACTTGTTAAAATAAAGTATGTCAAAATTCAACAATTAAATAAATATATTTTTTGCCCTTATTGGGCCAATTTCGATGTGTCTTACTGAATAATTATAGAATAGTATGAATATTATAATAGGTACCTATTATGTATAACGAGTGAATTAAAACTGGGCAGTTTTTTCAGACTTAAAAATTTGGTAATATCTATGGTCCATCTTTTGACAATCTGTGGTTTTCATACCACATGTTGGTTCATGAAACGTTTCTTAGTCTTGAGTTCTAAGACTATAACAGTTCGAAAATTTAAAACTGTATCATAGGACTGAGGCAGCTAGACCATGATACCTATGCTATTTCTATGTTTATTTAGAAAGGTTCTAAAAGAACATATTCGGAGGAACTTATTTCATACTCGTGCAGAAAGCTTGTGCTTTCCTACCCGCCATACTGTCACCTCTCTTCCTTGGCACGCAAGGAAATGCTCTGTCTGAAGTATTATACTTCACACTTTTTAAAAAGGTCTTCGGTTCACGTATCTTTTTTTGAATTCACAACCGTACTATTTAGAAATTTCACCAGATCTATTTTACACTAATCCGTACATTCTTCACAGATATACGAATTTCATATACTTAACAAAAAACATTACAACGAAATTAATTGCACACATTGTACTAGACAAAAACGAGGACACCGTTTCTAACTTAATACGTTACACTAAGTACTTGATTTCGACCTTTAATGTAATGCAACGGAAATTGATCACTCGATATTAGTTGCGATATTTTAGACGAGGACGTATTGTAGCTTCGATTCAAGGCTATGTCCGCCCTGTGCTTCTGTAAGCGCGGAACAAATGAAATTGAAAGGCTATCTCTGACTCACACGCGTAGGCTACTTGCCCAGTACTCAATAGGTACGCCAGATCACCTTGACAATGAAAGTGAATTGGACAATGTATACGCGATCTATTCGTATAAAACCCGGGGCACCTCCCGTCAAAATTATTCAGTTGCCAACATTTGCAGAATAAACATGTACGCCAAGGTATGAGTACTTACATAGATTTATTAGTAGCGTAATTATTACTTACCAATAAAATATACATTGTCAGTGATTGATAAACTGTTGAACTCATATAGGAAGTCCATTGGTTTACATTAAGCGTCACAGTATTAAAAAGCTCTTGTTATTGAAAAAATCATTTTCTAAAGGACTTTAGGACCAGGAAGCATGATTTTTTTGTAAGTTCTAAATAATAATAATAATAATGTTAACATTGCAGTTGATCATCGCTCTTTGCGCCGTGGGTGTGGCCCGTAGCAGCGGTCTCCATGGAGCCGCTCCTTTGGCCTACAGCGCGCACGCAATCGCTGCCCCTGCTGTGGTGACCAAGACCATCAGCCCCGCCGTCTCATCCATCTCCTCGTACTCGACCCACACCGCCCACGGTGGCGAAATCTCCTACGCTGCTGCCCCTGTCGCCGCCTACGCCGCCGCTCCCGTAGTCGCTAAGACCTACGCTGCTCCCGCCGTGGCTGCCTATGCTGCGCCCGTCGCCACCTACGCCGCTGCCCCAGCCGTCGTGACCAAGACCATCGCTCCCGCTGTGAGCTCTATCTCTTCCTACTCTACCCACACCTCTCACGGATCTCCCCTGGCCTACGCCGCTGCCCCCGTTGTGGCTAAGACCATCGCCCCCGTTGCCTACGCCGCTCCCGCCGCATATGCCGCTCCCGCCGCGTATGCCGCTCACGCCGCATATGCCGCTCCCGCCGCGTATGCCGCATATGCCGCGCCCGCCGCGTACGCCGCGTACTCTGCCCCCGCTGTTGTGACCAAGACCATCACCCCCGCTGTCTCCTCCGTGTCTTCATACTCCACCCAAACCGCTCACGGTGCCGCGTACGGACCCGCTGTCGCCACGTACTCCTCTCCCTTGATTGCTAAGTCGTACGCCGCTCCCGTGGCTACTTACGCCGCTGCCGCCCCCATCTACAAGTCTGTGGCGTACTCTGCTGGCCCCGCATACGCATACAGCGGTCACGGCGCTAACTACGGTTGGTAAACTGAATCAATTGATTATGTAAATAGACTAATAAAAAAAATAAACGACTTGCCCTAATTTTATTTGTTTGTTTAATTTATGATTCATATACATATTAATTTGTTTATTTATCATTTATAAAATATTATATAGCTGCTGTTAGTTAAATCTAGCACTTATGATTATTTCTAACTTATTCCAGTACGTTGAATAAAGTTAAAATTTGTGAACATAATAACGGGTAACACCTAAAACTACACTGTGCAGCCAATATGATAAGACTCTTTTAGCGGTGTTAAGACACAATGTGCTAGTAGGTGTGTGATAAATATTACGCCATGATCACTATTAGGTATATTGTGGAATCTATCTTTGAATCCTTAGCTATCTAGGTGTTCAATACAAGCACCCGCGCCAAATAATACCCTTGTTTGATTGTTAAGGCTTTTAAAAAGAATTGGTCTTTAAAACCCCATTGTAACTCAAGTCTATAAATAACTTATATACTTAATTTGAAAAGAAGTTAATCGATTTCCAAGAATCAGTAATATAGACATATTTATATAAACAGTTCCTTGGTCAGTATCAACTCCCGCAAACAGATTGTACGCAGATTTGCAATCACGATAAGTTCCATTATCCATTGACCTTTAAATATTACATTTAAGTATTATGGTTTTACCATTTGAAGCATGCCTTTGTATTATAACTTATGGGTTGTTTGATCCTAAATAATCGTTACTGTCGTCTATTAAGTAGGTACGCGTTGTTGATATACATACAAAAACATGATAATGAAAATGACAATACTATTTGTACTGATTTCTTTGAAATTGACTGTGTAAAACTACTTTAACATTTTTCCGTGTACCATGGATGCTATAAAGGAACCGAAATGTCCAGATTAAAATAATATCTAAGTATATACCATGAAATAGTCCGCAGAGAGTAGCTTACACGTTCAGATAATTCACCGTCTAGGTTTCTTAGAATAAGGGAGTCACTAAACTGACAGAAAACGGAATCCCCATACTTTCAGAATAAGCACTCCCCTAGGAGTTCTGGTAATCTTACTCACTCGTAGAAACACAACTATTGTTGTTTCACTGCGGTCTTCTGTAAGGCGAAGGTACTTCCCCAGTCATGCAGCTCAATTTGAGCGAGGAATTTCGCTATGCCCTTTCTCTCCGAGGTGATCCGTATTACATAAATAGTAATTAAGTTACTAATAGTGCATTATCATACTAATAAAAGAATCAACAATGTAATTTTATTATATTCGATAAATACAGTACATTGCTTGTCTATAAGCACGTGTTATATTTTTGTATTGTTGTATTTTTGACATATTTCCATACTTGAATTTACATCAAGTATGGAAATATGTCAAAAATAACGTTCACTGAGCCTTGAAGTGAAATGACGTACCTAGCTTTAATACATTTATTATGTAAATTATGTTTAAAATTGGAGAGGTTTCCCCCAAAGTGAATTAGGGGTAAACCTTTTATACTATAAGGTTGTCAACCAGTGGCGTAGCGTGGGGGGTGCCGGGGGGCCATGGCCCCGAGCGGCATATTTTTGGGGGCGGATAATTTGGGAAAATGTTTTTTTCTTACAGTAATAAGCTACAATAGAGGGCGCGAATTTTCTGGTCGGCTCCGAGCGGCAAAAACCCACGCTATGCCACTGTCGCTAACATGCTTAACTAGATAAAATAATCAATAAATTAATACTTGCTTCAACTTAATTATATTATTTAAAATTAAATGTCTGCGGAAAAAATGAGGCACAAAAGTTATACAAAGTTCCAGTCAAATATTTCTTTACTGTCAGTTCGAGACAAAAAGTTTTTTAATATATTTCTAGTAGATTTATTTAAGACAAAAAATATTTCATTGGTATTGGTAGTATATATTAATTTAATTAATTAGATAATAATATACTTACATTACATAATCTTAACGAGCCATTGAGAAAATTTCTCGCATGCATGCAAGTTTTCATGCGATATTTTTCTTCATCGTTTAAGTATGTGATAAATAGGTGCGCTACGTGCGTATATACTTAGAAAAGTCATTGTCTCGTGATTTAACTTGAAACGTTTGCTTTCTCAGTGCACTACTGGTCACACCACTAGGCTATCCACCTTGTAACTTAGATAACAATGAAATCCTATTCAACAGTGATAAAAAAAACTGTAAGTAGGTATATTTTTCCGATATAAACAGTAGCCTTGAAATCAAAAACACTCCGAGTTGCTGAGATCATCTTAGAAAAATTCAATTACAATTATTGGCTTACCCTGGACACCAAACACAAGACCTTAGAAACACAGCCGCACTCAGCAGGCAGTAGGTATTAATCTATGATTTAAAGTATGATTTGAACAGGTATTACAATTATTATATCATATCTCAACTCAGGGGTAATAGTAATTATCTTTCGCTTATTTTTGTGTTTTGGTTTTTAAATGAAGAAAAGGCCTGTCGATGTGGTATTGGCCCCCAAACCATGTCGCATCTACTTTCATGCCCTTGGTGCCCCAACACCTGCACGTCAAGAGACCTTTGGTTTGCCACTGAAGGTGCCGTAAATGTGGCATCATTCTGGGCTCGTCAGATTTAATGGCCATATTTACTTAAATGTGGGTATTAAATTTGACGACATTCATGTTCCATCGACACGAAGAAGAAGAAGAATTAAGAAACACTAACTTTTTTCAATATTGTTTTCAATCTACCTTATATAATTACATATGTAAAAAATATTATCGATTATAATTTTTTACGTCACTTTAGTCATACTTGACCTTTTGAGACACATCATGTGTATGGTATGTAGTAATATGGAATCAATAGGGCCTTACTTTTCAGTTCCTGTTGTAGCCCAGACTGTGACAATTAATTTTCAAGCAGCAAGTGATGCTGTTTGTTCCGCTTACTGTAATGATAGTCCTTCTGTACCAAATATGAATAATAGATCGCGAAAGCCAATACTGCGCCGCCGTACCACTTCGAGCAAAGTCTTTCGAAGCAGTTGATCCATTTTTGCGAATTTTGTCCCATAAAGTCATTTTGTTAAACCAGTTATACCAACCATACGCCAACAATACCTCACGAAGAAAATATTATAATGTAGGTATACCTTGCAGAAAATAAAGTTTGGGCTGAATCTTATGGAGCAGTCAATGCATTCTCTTTCTATATAAAGCATAATCTTTGCAAAATATTCAGCCTAATATGGAAATTATATCTCTACCTCCCGCTTTAATTAAATATACCGCGAATCATGTAGTGAGGCCTTCAACAGCTCAACACTTTCCTGCTTCTAGAATAGAATATGTTGTCAATCCTGACGATAACTCTAGTACATATGGCAATAGGTTTATCATCTACCGTTTCTGTTGTTTCCATAAGCGTCATACTAGAAGCATTTTAATTCAGTGTTTACCCTGCACCTGCTTCTAAGTATGCATCATTCTATTGTGTAAATAAATACCTGTTCCAGTTAGTTATAATTTCTGTTTAAGAAACGATTACTCTGGTGTCCAACAAATTACAATTGAATCTTGAATCTAGTTAGTTCAGGGAAGAACTACGCCTAGAGCTGTTGTATTTTCTCCCGCATCAGAAGTTATCTCGTGTTACCTTTAACGGTTTAGAGACAAGCTATGTTTAGTCATATATATTTTTTGTATAGTTTTATCTATTAATATGTTGTACCATTAAATAAATAAATATATCTGGACATTCTGACACAGCGCCATCTAGTTCTGTGGTAAGCAACGAGGCTTGTGTTACGGATACTAAAAGGTTGATATACCACATAATTATATTATACCTACAGTACAAAGTACAGTTCACTGACACCAACACGCGCGCAGTCAGCAGTTTCATGCTAACCCAAATCTTAACTTTTATAAAGTTAGTTGACGAACAACCACCAACCAAGCCGCGTTAACTCGAACCATTTTACCATTACCATTACCATTTTACTATTACGATTTTACTATTACCATTTTACTCTTACCATTTTTCCAGTTTAATATACCATTGTGTTTTCTATACCATAGTGTTTTATTAATATTTGTTGGAGTTACGCCTAGAGGATTCGACCCCGGGATCCCGGATCTCGGGATTCTAGGATCCCGATCATATCTCAGTCCCGAAATTTTCGGGATGAAATTTAATGAATCCCGGGATTTTCGGGATTGATAATTGTTTTAAATAAGTCAATAAAAATGTAGGTACGTGAACCGAAACGCCATTATGTTAATTCCCGCTTCAAGTCGTTTAAGTGTTGATATTTTTTTGTTAATTGGTGATAATCAATGAAATTATTAAAAAGCAATTCAGTAAATTTAATTTATATGTGAATTTAATATGAGTACCTATAAACATTGATCTCTTTAGCATATAGTGTTTTTTATGTAGTTAAGTTGTTAAGTTAATCTAAATAAGTATAAAGAAACTAACAATATTTTTTTTGAAGTTTATAGTTACTTTCAAAAATTATTTACAGAAGTGCTTAGTTTGTTTATTTTATAAGAAGAAAGTATAATTATGAATTACCGCTTTTTTATTTAAAATTTTAATATTGTATGTCCTCACAAAACTAAAAGACACATAATAAATGATTTTGATATGTTTTACTGTCCTTTTTTTACCTCTTTCCAATACAAATAAAATGCTGGGATTGGCCCGGGATCCCGAGATTAACTTTAAATAATCCCGAAATCCCGGGATCAGAAAAATCGACCGGGATCGAATCCTCTAGTTACGCCCGACACCTACTTTTGTTTTTTAAAAACATGTAGCAGATTAGTTTGTAGGCCTGCTAATCGTTTCGTAAGTAGGATAAAAGTTTGAATATTAATATATGATTTAGGCTTACTTATATTTGCATGCTTCTATAAGCACGGAACCAATTAATTTAAAAGTCTATCTCTGACTCACACGCGTATTTATCCAGTACTGGTACGTACCTTGACAATGAAAGTGAATTGGACAATGTAGACGCGATCTATTCGTATAAAAACCGGGGCACCTCCCGTCAAAATTATTCAGTTGCCAACATTTGCAGAATAAACATGTACGCCAAGGTACGAGTACTACAAACATTTATTACCGCCGTAATTACTTATTAATCAAATGTATATAGTCAGTGACTAATCAACAGTAAATGTCATACAGGAAGTTAAGTGGTTTACATAAAGAATCACAGTATTAAAAAGCTCTTGCTATTGGATAATTAATTTTCTAACGGACATTTGGACCAGGCAGCATATTGGAGTAAGTTTTGTGTAATAATATAATGTTAACATTGCAGTTGATCATCGCTCTTTGCGCCGTGGGTGTGGCCCGTAGCAGCGGTCTCTATGGAGCCACTCCTCTGGCCTACAGCGCGCACGCAATCGCTGCCCCTGCTGTGTTGACCAAGACCATCAGCCCCGCCGTCTCATCCATCTCCTCGTACTCGACCCACACCGCCCACGGAGGCGAAATCTCCTACGGTGCTGCCCCTGTCGCCGCCTACGCCGCCGCTCCCGTGGTCGCTAAGACCTACGCTGCTCCCGCCGTGGCTGCCTATGCTGCGCCCGTCGCCACCTACGCCGCTGCCCCAGCCGTCGTGACCAAGACCATCGCTCCCGCTGTGAGCTCTATCTCCTCCTACTCTACCCACACCTCTCACGGATCTCCCCTGGCCTACGCCGCTGCCCCCGTTGTGGCTAAGACCATCGCCCCCGTTGCCTACGCCGCTCCCGCCGCATATGCCGCTCCCGCCGCGTATGCCGCTCACGCCGCATATGCCGCTCCCGCCGCGTATGCCGCATATGCCGCGCCCGCCGCGTACGCCGCGTACTCTGCCCCCGCTGTTGTGACCAAGACCATCACCCCCGCTGTCTCCTCCGTGTCTTCATACTCCACCCAAACCGCTCACGGTGCCGCGTACGGACCCGCTGTCGCCACGTACTCCTCTCCCTTGATCGCTAAGTCGTACGCCGCTCCCGTGGCTACTTACGCCGCTGCCGCCCCCATCTACAAGTCTGTGGCGTACTCTGCTGGCCCCGCATACGCATACAGCGGTCACGGCGCTAACTACGGTTGGTAAACTGAATCAATTGATTATGTAAATAGACTAATAAAAAAATAAACGACTCATCCTAATTTTATTTGTTTCTTTTATTTATGATTCATATTTTGTGTAGTGTTTACTTATCATATAAACGTAAAAGTAAAACGCAGCAGTAATGTAACGAAACCTAATACGGTGTTTATAATTAAATTAATAATGATTCCCTTGGGTGTCCGACTGAATTGAATATAGTTTAATTAGAGAATAATTATAATAATGTAGCCTATTGGCTACTTTAGTGTTTCCCATTATTATATAAAGAAATATAATCCTAAAAATAGCCTATTAATATAATATATAAATATAATATTTTGTAAGAGGCTATTTTTAGGATTGTATTTTGGAATAAATATTTGAGTCCTTAGCTATCTTGGTATTCAATACAAGCACCCGAACCAAATAATAACTTTTGAGGCTCATATAGAATCTTCAGATTAGTGAGTCTTTTAAACGCTCTCTCTTTTAAGTGATCACATTTATAAATAAGTTCTAGAGGTATTGCCATGTATTCACATGGCAATAATACTATAAATTTTCACATACACAAAATCAATAAATTGAAAGGGAGTTAATCGACTTCCAAGAAACAGTAACATATCCATACAGTTTATGTTCCGTTATTTAAGCATTTCCTTGGTCGGTACTCAGTATTAACTCCTACAAATAACTAAGCAGTTTGCAGATTCGTAATCACGATAAGTTCCTGTATCCTTTAACCTTTAAACATTACCGATACGTTTAAGTATCATGGTTATTAGTACCATTTAAAGCATATCAATATACATTAATACTGATTTCTTAAATATAAGACTTTTTATGGGCCGTGTTCTTATCACTGTCGATCTGCAACATCGTGATTAAAATATTATGAATATACCGCGAAAAAGCCCGTAAAAATAATTTTATTTTTATTTTATTTTGTTTATACTAGTATATTATACAGGTAAAAAATTGGTACAAGCTGACAAAAACTTTTAAATAATATCGAGGTGATCCGTATTACATAAATCGTAATGTTGCTATAGTGCACTATCATAACAAAATAAATAAATAAGAAACTTGATAATTCTAAATAGCATCAGATTTGACCTCTGATAATTTTGAGACAGCTTATATAATGCAACTGAGTTTTTAAAGATTATATATTTTAAAGATTCATTGATTTTTTAAATAATTGGAATACCTACTACTAGAGAAATAAATACTTTTTATGTTAAAAAGAAATAATTTCACTGTAGTGAATATTATAATATGATTTTGAACACTATCTTACTTCATATACCTGATCAAGTTATATCGGATATGCAATATTACATTTGATCAAGCTTATCATGTCGTATATAAAAGTATAATAAATAAATAAATATTTTCGGACATTATTACACAGCGCCATCTAGCTCCGTGGTAAGCAATGAGGCTTGTGTTACGGATACTAGATGGTTGATATACTACATATATACTTTTTTTTGTTGTAAATACATACATATTATACATAGACACATCCATGACTCGGATACAAATGTTGATGCTCATCACACAAACATTTGTCCCTACCGGGATTCGAACCCGGGACCCATAGCACGGCAGGCAGCGTTAACTACCGCTGAGCTAAACGGGTCGTCAAATCAAAAAACATTATGGAATATTATTTTACTTTCTATGAAATTTTATTCATACGAGTACTTTAGTTGAGACACATCATGTATGTAGAATGTCTGTTAAACTGATATGGGAAAACTCCAATGAGCCTTAACTCTACAAACTTAATTTGAGTTTGAGTTTTTAAGCACACCAGTATTATATACCTTAATGCAAAGCTTGAAAGGTCATTTTCTCAATGACTAACTTCTATCATTTAAATTGCATAAAGATGCTACTAGAATTCGAGACCAGTTTTCCTGAGATGGTATAAAAGTGAATGCACATGCTATTGATGTTATTTTGTCATAAAAACTAGCGGAACCAACATGCGAAAACAGGTGATAATTTATTGTATTTTTTTGTCATAAGTGTAAATATACTCTGTATTCTTAAGAACTAATGTTTGCGTTTTATTTACAGTTCGCATTAATATGCGCTGCAGTGATCGTTTGCAATACCCCGTTGCATATTTTAGCTCAAAATGCAACAACAGAATCGAGCGCGTCAATTGAGGCTGATGAATCAGTCCCTGCTCAACTACAAGATAACAAAGCTGTGCCCTCTGAGGCGGCGTACCAAAGTGATGTGCCTCCGTCAAGATATCTGCCCAGTTCTCTGGTGTCATATGAAGCTAGTTCCGCGGTTGTGGAAACGTTACCCGTAAATACTCCGATCGCATCGAATAGTGTTTCAGATCAGTTCAACGGGCCAGTTTATTCTAATCAACGAACTCCCATTTATTCTACCATTGTGGCATCAGATCCTGCTGCACCAGAGAATAATAATATTCTTGAGAAAAACTTTAGCTATGTGGAACCAATAAGGCCTTACTATTCAGTTCCTATTGCAGCTAAGACTGTGACGATTAATTCTCAATCAGCCAGTAATGCCGCTTATAGTCATCATGTTAAACCAGTTATACCATACGCCAACAATGCTGCCTCACTAAGAAAATATTATAACGTACCCATTGCAGAAAATCAAGTTTCTATTGAATCTTATGGAGCGGTCAATGTGCATCCTTCTTCTTATGCCATTCAAAATATTCAGCCTAATGTGGAAATAACACCTCAACCTCCCGCTTTAGTCAAATACTCCGTGAATCATGTAGTGAGGCCTCCAAAAGTTCAATACTTTTCTGCTCCTGAAATAGAATACGCTGTAAATCCAGATGTAAAATCTGTTTCGCCATTCTGTTGTGCCGTATCCACGGTTCCCGTTGATGCCAAAAAGGTGACAATAGAGGCATATAATTCAGTAACGGCTCACCCTCCACCTGCTCCTAAGTTTGCACTTGACCCTGCACAAATCAACTATTTACTCCAATTAATCCTCCAACAAAATCCTCTATTTACTCCAGTAACTAAGCCAATATCTGTTCCAGTTAGTCCGGCTTCTGTGGTAGAAACGGATTACCCTGGTGTCGAACGAATTGCAGTGAACTCTAGAACAGTTGCTCAGCCTGTACCAGTGATCGTAGGTGATGATGCTATAAGGTACAACCCTGAGCACATACCTAGGTTGCATGCAGAGTCCTTTATTGAGAAAGTCTATACACCTGTAGGGTCAACGCAGGCGCCTCCAGTTAATCCAGGAAAGAGCTACGCCAGAGCTGTCGTATTTTCCCCCGCTTCAGAAGTATCTCGTGTTTCTTTTAATGGTTTAGGGACAAGTTATGGGTGGTAAAGGAATTGTCATAATTATATGGCTTTATCTACTTATATGCTGTGCTAGCTGTAGCCGCAATTTTATTTGTTATGTTTGATATCTAAATAAATGAGTTGCCTCAGTCACTGTATTTTATTTGTAGTGATGTTATTAGTAAGTAGGCCTACTAATTGTTTCGTAAGTAGGATAGAAGTTTGGATATTTGCCATGACTTACTTTTGCGCTAGTTTTCCGTGTTAGGCTATAAGAATTGGAGGATTGTGTTGTGTTTGCATAATATTGTGATTGTATAACGGATTTCATTATATATATATAATGCATTTATAAGGCTAGATAGTATATATGAATAATATTGTATGTAGTTGTACTTGTCAAGTCAAGTTATTTATGTATTTTTTTTAATTACATTTTTTGTAGTTGAAATTTAAAATAAGTTATATTATTTGCAAATACGAAACTAGGTTGCGTTAAAAATGTACAATATTAATTACTAAGATGTTAATATTTATTTCTTCAGTGTTGTGTCTTTTTTTATATAGCAAGTATAAAAATTCAAGATCATTTGAAAACTTACTCACCTTTAATTAAAATGTATAAATTTTAATTCTTAAAAATATATGCGAATGTTAAATGGTGATGTATTAATTCAATGACATGAATTATGTAGGTAATAAGTTTATGAGGTCATCAGATTCAGATCGAAGCATCAATAAACTATGAACATCTTACAAGAGAGAATACATTACCCTTCTTTATTTATGCAGTTAGGTAGTGATTTCTTCCGTATATCTTCAGAAAACAGATGTTTTGTATAAGCAATAAGGAAATAAATTAAATGGCTTTTTGGAAGCAATTTTATTGATTATTATAAGCAACGATGCATCAAACGATCTTCACTATTGTATTATATGGAGGAGCTTATTGACTTACCTGAATGTGTTTTATTTGTACCTTGAGACAAGCGTCACTTTTAATAAGCGTTGATTTTATTAATAAAAATGATTATACATATATTAATTATTACGTAGTCATCCATTATTTTATTATACAATAATAGAGATCATGATTGTATGGAAATATTTCTTAGTATTTTATCTTATTTTCGCATGCATATGGAATGCGGACAAAACATGTAGGTACTGAAGAAATCTGACGGACTCCGGCCGTGAAAGACTGTTGTGACCTTGCCACTGAATATAATATTTTGTTAATATGGATTATTGTAATTGACCTTGAAATCTATTTCGATGTTGTGATATGTATAAATTATGGCGTATAACAACATTGTAAATATATCGTACAAGGACAATGAAAATTTCCCACTTTCGTTTACCCCCTAGAAAAGAATAATTTTGTATATAGAGAAAGCTATGCCTAGGTTTAAGCTTCACTACATTTTTTGTATATAAGTATTTATCGTGTTATTACTATTGAAAACATAAACATCATGAACAATAAATAATGTAGTATAATAATGTAGATATTGACGACTCGATTAGCCCAGCGGTAGTTAACGCTGCCCTCTGTGCTACGAGTCCCGGGATCGAATCCCGGTAGGGACAAATGTTTGTGTGATGAGTATAAACATTTGTATCCGAGTCATGGATGTATCTATGTATAATATGTATGTATTTATAAAAAAAAGTATATAATATGTAGTATATCAACCTTCTAGTATCCGTAACACAAGCCTCGTTGCTTACAACGAAACTAGATGGCGCTGTGTCATAATGTCCAGCGATATTATATATTTAAATTATTGAAATCAAACTACTATTTGCGTACATTGTTTAATCCCGCCTGCGTATTCAAGGATGCTGTAAATGATCTGAAACGCCACAAAAAAATGTTTATTCACGTAAGTAAATTCTTAATCAGTCAAATTTTTTTTTTCAACTACATTAATTTTGTAAGTGCTGAGGTTTTTTCTTATAACAGTATTTATGTAAAAAGAGATATCCGCATTCCTTATGATTGATAAGAATTAGATTCGATATGTTTAGTGCTAAATATTCTTCTGAATATCACAATGAATGTGCGACGTGTTAATGTTATTTAGATTTCGCGAACTGCCTGCCGGAATAAACATTGCTTCAGGCGGTACCGGACGGTGATTCAATGCTAATACCAGTCGCAGAGGCTCCTATAAAAGCGCAAGTAAGTGCTCCAAAAACTACACACAACAATCTCGTTCAATACAAACATGTACTCCAAGGTATTACAGTGCTTTTTTGTTTAAAATAATAATATATGTATTACTTATCTACCTACGCTTTTCTGTTGTTCATAGGTCAAGGTCTATGTTTTAAAAGGTTATGTGGGCTCAGGGGTTAACGATCTTTCACTTGCTTTTAAACGTTCTGATTTTGAAACCAAAATAAATGCTATTTTATTTTTTTAGAGAATATATGAGTCTAATTAAGTATTAAAATACCAATCATTAATAAATTATTCGTCTCTTTCAGGTCGTAGTATTCCTGTGCGCGGCGAGCCTCGCCTCCGCCGGCCACCTCCTCCAGGCTGCACCCGTGGCATACAGCGCGCCCGTAGCGTACAGCTCCGCGCCCGCCGTCTCCTCCGTGTCGTACTCTTCACAAACCTCTCACGGCCCCGTCGCCACATACGCCGCCACACCCATCGTAGCCAAGAGCTACGCCGCTCCCGCCATCACCACCTACGCTGCTCCTGCCTACGCTGCCGCTCCCATCGTAGCCAAGTCTTATGGTCCTGCCGTGTCTTACCAGTCGATCTCCACTCCCGTCTCTTACGCTAAAACCTACGCCGCTCCCACTGTCGCGGCCTACTCGGCTCCAGTGTACACTAAGTCCATTGCTCCCGCCGTGTCTTACTCCTCAATCTCTACCCACTCTGCTCCTCTATCTTACGCTGCGGCCGCTCCCATTGTTACTAAGACTTACGCCGCTCCCTCTTACACCACTTACGCCGCTGCTCCCGTGGTAGCTAAGACTATCTCTCCTGCAGTGTCATACTCCTCCTCTTCCTCTTACTCTGCGCCCGTCGCGTACGCTGCGAGCCCTGTCATTGCGAAGTCTTATGCCGCTCCTGCTTACACCACATACGCCTCTGCCCCCGTGCTCAAGTCTGCCGTGTCCTACTCGGCCGCTCCCGCTGTATCCCACGTGACATACGCTGGTCTTGGAGCCAACTACGGTTGGTAAAAACACCATGTTTGTTGATTATTTATTGTTAGAAATATTCAACTTTGTACATATTTAAAACAAAATATTTAAAATATAAAATTAAAAAATTATACCAATGTCTTTCTCTTATTTTTCTCTCTTAAGTACTCACATACAGTTTTACTCGATCGATCAAATATGTCGAGTAAAAACCACGGAACGGGCTGAGTTGTGCACACATTCAGCATTCATCCGTCGAGAGCCACGGGGCGTTCAATACAACTAGAAGGCTCGCTTCGAGTAGGCGCGAAGAAAATTACTTTTATTTAATTCTATTGAGATTTAATTCTAGAGATAAATACTTATATGCTTGAATATGTGTACATCGCCCCTAGTTGTGAGATTGGGTTAGGTGAGAACTGCGACCCCTTGGTTAAAGAGAGTACCGGGGCGGGGACATAATGGGAATATTATTTTATTCGTATAATACGCGCTTCCTTAACCAAGTATAATAGGTAGAATTCGGTTCTGGCACTAACTAACTACTGACTCTGACCTATTACTATGTATAATATCCGTATGAAGTGATTAATTTAAAATTAGTCATTGTATGTACTAGCCAGTTATATATAATAGCAATTTAATCCCTGTCTGTAACATATGCATAGCTATCGACGTATTGGGAATTTTGTCTTTTAGCGACAATTTCTGCTGCTAGTACTAATTCAGCTTGTAGATAAAGTAGTAGCTTCTAGTGTATCGTGTATTATTCACCAACGTTTAATAGCATTGGACTTTTATGAAGTTGTCGGAACCATAAATATGCGTATTTTGCAAGATTGGTTCCTGGTATTAGTTGAGACATAATGTTCTGGTGTATGACGTTTCTTGCTTTTTAATTAGTTTTGTCACACAAACTTAACTTCTTTTATTTAGAAGCCCTGACAGTTAATTTGACATAAACAGATACAGTTTAAAGAAAAACAGTATTTACTCTATTAGCTGTAATCCTCTATTCATGAATCATATATTCATCATATAATCATATATTCATGAATTTAATATCAAATATGGAATGTATGATTTCATGATAAGATCTGCTTGCGCTCTTTAAACTAATATATTTTTTGATTGAGTGTATCGATTGCGATGAAACGATAATATTACATACAGACCTATTACTTTCCCTATTTCTAAACAACAAGTAAAATCTAATGTCAGTAATAATTAATAAAATACACATATTTTTATTTCCTTCCATGTCATCACTTAGATTGTACTAAAAAAATACATTATATTTTAAAATTTTATTCAGTTTCTTGTTATGAACATCGGTTAATATAAAGAGATTAATTAAGTTTCACCAATAAATATTAACAATGAAGGCATTATGTTTACCATCCGTAGTTGGCTCCAAGACCGGAATAGGTGAGCTGAGAGACGGCGGGCGCGCCGGAATACGTTAAAGCAGACTTGAGAACGGGGGTGGCAGCGTAAGTGGTAACTGCGGGAGCAGCGTATGTGGTGACAGCAGGAGCAGTGTATGAGGCCACAGCAGGAGCGGCGTATGAGGCTACAGTAGGAGCGCCATATGAGGCCACAGCAGGAGTGGCGTACGATGCCACAGCAGGAGCGGCATATGAGGCCGCAGCAGGAGCGGCATATGAGGCCACAGCAGGTGTGGCGTACGATGCCAAAGCAGGAGCGGCGTATGAGGCCGCCGCAGGAGCGGCATATGAGGCCACAGTAGGAGTAGCGTATGAAGCTACTGCAGGAGCGGTGTAACTCTTAGCCACAATAGGCGCAGAGTATGCAGTTACAGCGGGAGCGGCCGCAGTAAATGTTTTAGCTACAACAGGCGCAGAGTAAGATGTGATGGCAGGAACACTTGCGGCATAATTCAAAGGTGAAGTTTGAGTGGACACTGAAGAATAAGAGACAGCAGGAGCTACAGACTTAGTGTACACTGGGGCGGAGTAAGCGGTGACGGTTGGAGCAGCACCGTACGTGGCGTATGTGGGGGCAGCAGCATATGTAGTGACGGGAGCGTTTGAGGAGAATGTTACGGAGGAGACGGCGGGCGCTGAGCTGTACGCTACGGGCGCGCTGTACGCCAATGGTGCAGCACCATTGAACAGGTTACCAGCCGAAGCAAGGCTTGCAGCACACAGGAAAACTACGACCTGTACGGAAAACAACCATTACTATATACATATATCAAAATACACAATTTTAACCTTTTGTTTGTCTGTTATATACTAAGTTCCTATGGCCTGACTTATAATACTTAAATAAAAAATTTCTTTTCAAAAGAAAGATAATTATCTCGAAGTTTCCCTTTTCGCAGAATATGAGTTCTGGCTTAGTAATAACAATATTTAAGTAAAAAAAAAAGAAATAATATTTCTGTTTTTTTAAGGAACCGTGTAAAATAAAAATCTAAAAATTTTCTGAATTCGCCCTTTTTCACATTTATAAATTGAAAAATGATTTAGAAACAGTAGTACCTTGGTGTACATGTTAGAATTGAACGTGTTTGTACGATGCAATACTTTTTGGAGCACTTGCAGGCGCTTTTATATCAGCGTTTACAAACTGGTATTCACATAGAATCCCTGTTCGACATGGCTTACAGTTCAATTTGTTTATGAGAGCAGAAAATGTTGTTCACATTTCAAAACTGCAACTGTTGGTTCAAGGTATATCGCTAATATGTGGTGCTGGTTATCAAATTAACCGCCATTATTTTCTACTTAAACATATAATCACGTCTTATATCCTTATGAATATGTGATGGTTTGTACGTACAGTTGTTTTTTAATTACACTATATAGTTACTTAAATACTAGGTTTATTCAAAACTAAATAAAACTTTTAGCAACCTAGCGTTTATTTTACGGTTTTTTTTAGTTACGTGTACGTATTAATCATATAAGGTATTATGTATAGATTTTTCATGCTTTTTATGAACTGTAGCATTAAAATCATGGAAGTAAACAATCGATGGAAGTTAAGAATAGTTTTTTTTTATATCTGGACATTACGACACAGCACCATCTAGTTCCGAGCTAAGCAACGAGACTTGTATTACTCATAATAGACGGTTGATATGCTACATAAATACTTTGTTTTTGTAAATACATACATCCACGACTCGGATACAAATGTTTATGCTCATCACACCAATATTTGTCCCTACCGCTGGGCTGATCGAGCCGTCAAAAGTTATTGTCTTTAGCCATAGAGCGAAGCTGTCACAAGCCTGACACGGACGGGAGCACGTGATGACGCACTGCGTTGTTCTAACAGCGAGTTTACAAAACATTGTAAACCGAAACATGTTTGACACTTCCCATTCATATATTTTGATGAACCTTTCCTGGAAGTTTTGATAAATAAACAATTAGGACAGCTGAATTTTAAAACGTATATCGATATTATTTATGACGATATCTTAGGTGCGCTTCGAGGAATAAAATTAAAATATTTTTAATTTGATTTTCAAGCGTATCTAGCCAGGTGCGCTTGGAGGAATTATTTAGGTGCGCTTGGTTAGGTACGCCTATATAGGTGCGCTTCGAGGAATACCCCATTTTGTAAATTTTGAAAAACAAACACATACGGTACATACGTGCAAGATCAACATTTGATTAAGAAAGATTAGAAGATGAACATTTTATTGTACAGGCGTTGGTGGTTAAGTTGGCTTAAGCGTGCAACTTTTGTTGATTTTTTAGTAAATCTATTGTATAAAAGGTATAATAACTAAATAACATAGGTACATATGTAATAATGTAGGTGGGAAAAGTATGCAAAAGAAATATAATATTTTTATATTTTATTTAGTTTTTTTATAATTTATCAATTCGTTATTTACAACTGGTTTTATTTATTATTAATAAATACTTATTAACAAACTAGTGTTCACCATCCGTAGTTGGCTCCAAGACCAGAGTAAGTCACATGGGATACAGCGGGCGCGGCCGAGTAGGACACGGCGGACTTGAGCACGGGGGCAGAGGCGTATGTGGCGATCGCGGGAGCGGCGTAGGACTTTGCGATGACAGGGCTCGCAGCGTACGCGACGGGCGCAGAGTAAGAGGAAGAGGAAGAGTATGACACCGCAGGAGAGATAGTCTTAGCTACCACGGGAGCAGCGGCGTAAGTGGTGTAAGAGGGAGCAGCGGCGTAAGTGTTGTAAGAGGGAGCGGCCGCAGCGTAAGAAAGGGGAGCAGAGTGGGAGGAGATTGAGGAGTAGGACACGGCGGGAGCAATAGACTTAGTGTACACTGGAGCCGAGTAGGCCGCGACAGCGGGAGCGGCGTAGGTATTAGCGTACGAGACGGGAGCGGAGATAGACTGGTAGGACAGTGATGGCGCGTACGACTTGGTTATAACTGGAGCAGCGGCGTAGGTGGTGATGGCGGGAGCGGCGTAGCTCTTGGCTACGATGGGTGCGGCGGAGTATGTGGCGACGGGAGCGTGCGACGTCTGCGAGGAGAACGACACGGAGGAGACGGCGGGCGCGGAGCTGTACGCTACGGGCGCGCTGTATGCCACGGGCGCAGCCTGGAGGAGATGGCCGGCGGAGGCGAGGCTCGCCGCGCACATGAATACTACAACCTGGAATAGGACCATCAATTGTACCTTATAATTTTTTCGATAAAAATCTCGAATGATTTACCGGTTTTTTTAACTTAACTTTTGGTAACGAATTAATATTTTAATTTTAGAAATCACTTATCAATTTGATATTATAATAAAATCTAAATAACTCTAAAATTAACTATTACGTTGAGTAACACAGTGTGTCAAAATAATATTTATAATTTAAAAAAATACTATCATAATTAATCAATTCGGTGTAGTACCTTGGTGTACATGTTTGTTGTGAAGGAGGCTGTTGTTTGTAATAATTTTTGGAGCACTTGCTTTCGCTTTTATATCAGCGTCTGCGAACTGGTATTAGCATTGAATCTCCATGAGATATTGCCTAGAGCTCAGTTTGTTCCGTCAAGACAAAACCGGTCAAGCACGACAGTGATTCACGTGTCGAGGGTAACGACATAATTAGTAAATAATGCGAGTAAATTTGGAATATGTTCGTTTACTATCTAACAAACAAATATATTTATATTATTTATTTATTTTATTTTAAACTTAAAACAATGAATGATAAATAATATTATATAGTGTAGGCCAGGATTTACAAAGATGCCAATGTTACCTTCGATTTTAACATCATACAACGCGCCAACATAGTGCGATTTAAATTTTATTGTAATTTTAGAGGTAAGAGGGGTACATCCCAACGACCCTGGTTGTCCCTCCGGGTAACGGGGCAGTTGGGGAGAACTGTTTTTATTTACTAATGTTTAAAAAAAAAATCCACCCGTGTGAAGCCGGGGCGAGCCGCTAGCTATGTATAAAGCAAATTATAATATTTGTATTAATGTTTATATATACACACATTGTGTGTCTCTAAGTTGGACCTAATTTATGAGATGGGATAGTTTTAATGATTCGACATTACGCAGATAAACTTGGGAACACAGCAGCTAGGAAGTATATACAATAATAAACGTAATAATATATATTTATTTTAATTAACTAAATGATCACAAACTAATATGAACCTAAACAAGTTAAAGGTTGGGCGGCATTGTCACATGCGATAATGGCGTAGTAGTGGCAATTAAATTCCAAAAACAATAATCATCATTATTCCCTCAGTAAAAATTCTTAGCAACACGAGTATATTAAATTGCGCTCCTCTACGAAAAATCTAGTCTCATAACACAATGAACTAGTGAATACGGTTGATGCAGGAATCCATGTTATTGCCGTCTATATGGACTTTACGAAGGCATTCGATTGAGTTAGTCACCGAATACTTATAATTGCTATGTATGGTTTATTCGGGTCTCTTTTGTATTGGTTCAAATTAAGAAACACAGAAATTTATCCAGTACTTTTTTCATTAAAAGGTTACAAAGTTACTTTTGGAGTTCCTCAAGGCTTGCATATTATTATTTGGCCTTGGCTATTTAAGTTATTTATAAACTTATCGATCGAAAATAATATGTCCTCATGTGAACGGTTCAGTAATATATAACATGCATAAGGCAATAATATGTGATCACCTTGTGGCTTCAATAATATCTGAGCAGGCTTAGCTTCATAATTTTTCATGGAAAGTCAATTATATACCTGAATAAATAAGATATAGTCATAGAGATAGTTTCTTTCTTCTTTCTTTCTTTCTATCTTGTTACAGAATTGACAGTAGTTTCCATTATATACCTCGCGTTTGCTTCTTTTAAGTTTTTAAAATAAGTGTTTTTCAATGCCGTAGTGAAATTAATCCATCCAGTGACAAATAATGTTGCAAATTCCTTAACCAAACAATTTTAAGATTACTAGTAAAATCATCTTTATGCAGAAGTATTAAGGTTGAATAGGAATTTTTTATTATTGTATTAATGTGTGCAAACATATTTGTGAATCCTACACTGTTCATATTATAATGTAATTTTGGCTGTAAACATATTAGTGAATAAAAAAAGAGAAAAAAAAAAGAAAAAAAGCAGTCACATATTAATGAATCTAAATCTTGATCACAATTTAATGATACTTACAGTTGTCGCATTGTTATGAACTTTTTTGACTTTTATATATTTTTGTACCCTAGATATTCCCATATATATTTGACGGCGCATGCGTGCGTCGTCGATAATATCAAATTTGAGAGTGGCTGTTGTCAAAGTCGCTCTAGCGGAGCGTCGTGTGAATGGAAGCGGTGCGGGTATCTTGTTTTGGAGACGAGCTGAATAGGAACCGCAAGCGCACCACGTCTGCGACGAATCGCTTGTAATCTGCCCGAATAGTGTGCCCTAGTATCTGATTATTATGAGAAGTCAGAAGCGATATGATGCCTCCCGATCGAAAATATGCCCACAACAACTGAATACATGATGAATTCTGATGAACGCTTATGTAGGTTCCCGCCAGATCATTGGTGTTTGATACTTACAGAATCCACACATGTTTTATAGACCATATGAGGGACCCAGTACATGTCACGGGTGTCCAAAGGGATTCCAAAGTAATCAAAATACACCTGTTTTATGAATTTCGACACACTTAGTCTACAATTTATGGTTGCATTTCCACCACAGATGTTACAACAATAGTTGAGATCATTTTTACAGATATTTCTCGACTTGGACATTACTAAGGAAAGAACTTATTTTTGAAACAATTGATTGGAAGTTTAAATGTTACCAGTACAAAAATATTTCTGGTAGCTGTATCTCAAAAACTAGAGCTGCTAGAGAACAAATGACTGGTAGATTTGAAATCAGCGACAGTAGTTGTAAATTGGGGTTTCTGGATCAGAGGAGATCCAGAAACACCCAATTTACACTATCATTCGTTTTATTCAGAAGAATTATCAAGGGCCTCTATATTTATCTACTCAAATTACCAAAGGATCTGAATCAAATGAAGCACCCCAAAATCTATGAATAATTTCAAACCATTCGTTCAAGTTACTTAATCGTCAATCGATTTATCGGTAAATTTTTATATATTTATGATATGAACTGGGCAATCAGTACATTCTATTTTATCATTCATACATTCAATTATTCACGAGAGGAGATCTAGAAGCACCCAACCCACAAAAAAATCCAGACTGGACCAAATATCAACTTGTCCATGCGGGAATCGAACCCACGACACTTGGTTTAGATGGTTAAAGAACAAGTGCGTGCATATAATTGTGACCATGTCTTAACCATTAAGCCAAACGTGTCGTCAAATATGAGACAAAATAACGGATCACTTTATGCACTTTGTTTATTTTAATGAAGCGTGTGTGTGTGTGATGGCATCATTCATTCAATGTGCTTCCCATATATGGTTTTCATTACAGATTTGTCAAATGACACGTATTACATATTTCATTTAGAAGTTTGTATTCAATTAGATACATGTTTTATTTATTTATTTACTAGTTCTTGATACTAATATACTCTTTATAATCATGATTGGACAGGATCGGGAGGGATGGTAAACTTATTATAAAAAAAGCAAAAGCAAACATTACTTCATAATAATTTTATTATCAAGGCACCATTTATTTATACATAATACATTTTTTAAAGCACATACAGAGCTATGATAAATACAATGATAAACATCTTGGGAATATTTATATTGATCGTATAGACTTATCAAACTAGGACAACCTTTAACTTCTAAATCAAATATATTTCTATTACTATTTTCTAAAATATGCTTTAGCCATAAAACTTTTTCTGAACCTTTAACGTAAACATATTTATCTCTTAATATATCTGAAACCAAAATCCGGTAATTGGAAAAGGGTACAAAGCCTTCACTCCAGTATATCTTTCTATTACGTTGAATCCAACTGACTTGCTTCTTTTCTGCTTCCGATAAATTTTTAAATGAAAATGGTGGCTTAATCAAAAACACTTGTAGTTTTTTGTTATACAATATAGCGATTTCTTTTACTATAAATTCGTTTGCTTCTGTTGTAAAGCCTTGAATATCAACAATAGCAATCATGATAACCTGCGCACAATATTGCTGAGAGGTTTGTATTCCACAAGTCGATCATTTATAATCAAACAATACGCAGTTGTCTTATCTGGTATTGGTGTGGAACATTCAATTTCCAGCCGTACGTCCACTGGGCCTGTTTTTAGACAATCGTTTTGTCTTGAACAATCTAAGATAAAAAGGGGGGCTTTTTCTTTAAAATCTTTTAGATCTAGCAAGGGGTCTACAGGACTGTTGTAATACGACTGACGAAATTTCACATACATTTCATATAATATACTATACTTGTTCTCAGAAAACTTTAAACTCAAAGGTTCATAGGGATAATATTGCGAATTCAGAAAGAGCGTTACGTTGGTCACTTCACAATGATCAAATAGTGAACTGTCTTTAGATTTATTATTTCTCCTATTAGTTTGCAAGCAGAATATAACATATCTAGGTTTTTCTAATTGTGAAGCAGTCTTAACTGACCAAGAATGCTTTGTGGTTTTAGGGAGTAATGGATACTCATATAAATCCCAATTCCTAAAAGCCATTTGAATAGGTTTATCTCTTTCTAAATGTTTTAAAAGTGTCAGTCGTTCTCGATCTGAAACTTTTATGTGGGGAACCCTCCATTGAACTCTTTGCATATCTATTTCAAAATGAGTAATATCATCAGTAAGAATAACACTGTTTAGGTTAGAGTTACTTCTATTCATTATAAGTTCATGTTTACAATTTATCACAATTTTGTTATAATCCTCTGCAAATCCTAATAACTTGTTTAAAGGTATCACAGCACTAAAATGCCCATCACTTTGGAACCCCTTTAAGTTCCAACCCCATAATGCAGCAACTTTATTTTCTGCTTCATTTAATGAGATATATGATTTTATTGTCGACGTTATTCCTGAATTTTTTATACGATCTATTTCAATACCATTCATTTCGTACCTGATGTCTTGAAACAAAAACATAACAGGGTTATTAGTGAACGTCACAGTTTTCTTGATCGGATTCCCATCTTTACCGAACAGCCTTGCCTGACCTTCGATGTAAATTGAACTGGCTGATGGTAGCACGTATATGTCTTGCTGGTGTATGGGGATTCTGATTTCATCATTTTCTCTAAAGCTGTTATTGTAGGGATTGTATGAATGGACTTCATAACTTTCGATTGAAGTATCAAAGTGCGGTAATTCAGTAAGCTGTAGTATATTCATATTTTAAAACCTAGAGCTTTAAGAAAGTCTTTATTTGTTTTAGTCAATTTCTTCACTATTTTCTTGCGTCTATGCACTTTAGTGAGCTTAGATGGAATGAGACGTTTTATTTTTATTGGAGTGTTTTTATAATAAACTATCATTTTGTTTTTCTTAAATGAAGGCGTAATTCAATATATTTTTTTTCTCCAAAGTCAATGCAGCGGTTAAACTGGTCGATAATCCTAACAGATATAGATGGAATTATATTTTTGTTTATTGGAAAGTAAATAACACTTCGCGGTATTTCTATGTAACAGTGATCTGGACCAGTATCAGATACAAATTCATGAATAAAATGAGTTGTTAAGCCGTTACAGTATGAACTGTTTACAAGATCACATTCGATTCTGGTTACAGATAGACCGCTGTTGTTGATTGTCACATTTGGTCTTGAATTTAGTACCGAAAAGTGTAGCAAACCACACTCGTATTGATCAGATAAATGTAGCGGTGGTTGAAAGTACGAAATCAGTTCAGATGTATTTCCAGAGATGGTAACCGTTGTAGACATGCTTGCATACTAAACACATTTTGATGATCACGTTTATTTTATTCCTTGATTAGACCAGAATTTTTGCAAGAATTTTAAGCAGAGATGACCACAATTGTATGGGTGATCCCGTTGTATATTGTCATAATTATATTGGACTTTAGAACCTACGTATTTTATGAATTCCTTTGGAGGCTTAAGATTTCCGTAACTGTCGAAATACTCAATGTAATTATTATATTTTGCATAGGCTACCCAATGAGAACCTGGATTTTTAGAACTATCTAAATTAATAACTCCACACTCTTTTTTAAAAGGATATTTAGGGAGTTCATCTCTCATAAATACACCTCTAAAATAAGGAATACTGTTTCCAAATTTTAAAATATCAAAGTTAGTTAAAGCTCGTTTGGGTAGCCGATATCTTAGTTTTTTTCTTTAGATACAAAAATTCCAAGCCCATCTTTATGTGGTTTAAGGTGTAATCCTTTCCCGATACATAGAGCTTCCATTTTTTCATTATGTCTCTTCGATTCAATGAATATCTTTTTAGCCATCTTATATTCATTAATGGTTTTCGCAATACCAGCTGCACCGCCTGCTAAAGCTCCCACCGCTGATAACCCCGCAAAAATAGGAATCAAAGGTAATACACCACCAGTTTTTGGTATAGGAATTACACGAGGAAGTTTAAGGGATGAATTATCAGCCAATTCTCTGGCGGCGGCAATAGCTAATTCTATAGCCATCTTCTTGGTCTTTGGTTTTAATTTTTTGATGTGTTTTTTAGTTTTAGTAATAACATTATTCAATTTACTTTTTAACCCTTTTCCAGAAGTAACTTTTTGAGAATTCCTTTTGCTACTTGTTTTTAAGCCAGAACCAGTTTTGATTTTGGCAGACATAGCTTTGCTTACTAAGCGTGCCGCGATTTTTTCACCTACACTCGCATCCAAAGCAATTGCTCGCCTTTTCGCCATTTTTAATAGAATTAAATCAGCCTTGTGCCGATCTTTTAAGTTTGATGATTTGTGATAAGCAATGTCGTGATTTTTGCAATATTCGTCTAATTTGTTAATACCACTATCTCCACGTATAAGTCTTTTAATTAATTTTGTACCTGGACCACAGTAATTGTATCCAGGTAAATGTAATTCAAATGGTAAATTATTTATAAGCCAATTGAGAAGACTACTCTCCCCAAAACACATTATAAGACTGATGAATCTAAATTGAACGTACTAATAAATACTTAAACGATTCATCTACGATTTTGTTATTAGCTTAATGTTATAGTAATATATTCGATTTATCAATCCAACTATTTTCAGCTGCAGATAAACCTAACCATTTTACTAAAACCTTGTCACCTTTTCTTCTGAGAACTTTTTCAACTAGATATACATTGGGTTGTTTTGTTTTTTGAAGCTCTTGCGAATAAAATGCACCTAAAATGGGCTGACCTCTAATAGTATCTTCAATTAAGTAAGTTACAGGGGCTGTATTTTGTATTTTACGAATTTTAAATATTTCTGTTGACCAATTGGGAGTGTAACCTTTTTCAAACGTTCCTTTATATTTACTGATACGCACATAATCACCTACTTTGTACTTACTTTTTAAATTATCATTTTTTAGCAACTTTAAATACCTTACTAATATCACTTTTTTATTAATATTGTCTACATTAGCAGGAATTTCATTAATAGTACGATGGTAAGTGTGATTGTATTTGTGAATAACATCATTGAGGGTATTATTTATCCAATTGTAATTGCCTTTTAAACTAAATTCCTTATAAATTTTAGATTTCAATGTTCTGATAAATCGTTCAACAATTGAAGCCTTTTTTGTTGAGAAGGTTGAATAATGGTTAATATGATACCATTTTATCAGCTGCTGAAATTTGTTATTATAAAATTCTGTTCCATTATCCGTTTGCAGATTTTTAGGAACACGCCCTTTTTCTAACAAAGTTTTGAAAGAGTTACACACATCTTCTTTGGTTTTACTTCTCATAGGAAAGGTCCAAGCATATTTCGAAAATGTATCAATAATGGCAAGTATATATTTGTAATTTTTATTTTCTTTTGAAATTGATTGCATATCAATTAAGTCAGCTTGCCACAAGTCATCTATGTCTTTCATGATAACATGTCTTCGCGGATAGTTCACCCTCGCATTTTTATGTATTTCGTTTACCACGTCAGCTTTGCTCATGTTCACAATTCAGTATATTTGTCTTGAATTCAGCTATAATACTGAATAAAAAGCACAATATTATACCTATTTATTGCTTAATTATATCAGCCTCTTTTAATTCTTCGATTATTGATAAAATTTCATTATCGTGGTTTGTATTACCGGCGTCTCTCGATGCAATTAATAGTTTCAATCTATCAACAATTTCGTTAGGATCATCCCAATACACCAAGTCAGTGTTATTTTTGTATTTCTTTAGTGTAGGTAAGCTTCCTCCAAATTTATTGACAATATTACTGTTTAATGATTCGGAGAACATTGGTTTGATTATTTCCCGATATTTTATACCTTTATCACCTCTAATTTGTGCATTGGGATTAAAATCTCTCTTATGTGCATTTGTATAATGCAACATATCCTTATAGACAAGTTTATCTTTGCTCGATATTAGTTTTAAATCAGGTTTTCTTCTAAGTAAAAGTTCTTTTAAACCAGGGGTTAAATTGTAGGTTTTGTTACCAATTTTAATTAAAATAACATTATCGTCATTCAAACTATCGATTTTAGAAAATGAAACTATTGAATTACCCATTAGTATTTTTTTGTTATCACTTCTTATTCCAAAAGGTATGTTTACACCGTCATAAATATTATGGATATCACGACCCTCTAATGATATTTCTAAATCTTCCGGTAATTCTTTTGCAGGAGAATTTTTAATGAACTGTGCAGAATTCAGTTTTGGATCATAACAGTCTTCAAACTTTGTTGATGAGCTAGTATTATCATCATCCAAATCTATATCATTAGAATTAGGGTGTGTATTTTCAAAATCTTGAATTGTTTCATTTGTTTTATTCGAATTAACTAGTGTTTTAAGGGGATCTGTGACAGGTTTTAACATTTTATCAAGTGACAAATTCATTGAGTGTTCCTGATTTTTCATTTGTTTTATTTTATTCTTTATGGAGTCTACAGACTTCATTAATTCGATTTTAATATTTTTTTCCATATTATATTATAACAACTGCGTTCAACTGAAGAAAAAATAATACTGACATATTTTTGTGTGTAGGTCACTTATATTTATAAACCATCAGTCAAATTTAAAAAACATATCAAAGTTCTGTCTATATCGTCCATTATTTAATGATGATTCTTTGTTAATAAGTAAAAAATTATAAGGTTGGCTCCAAACAGTTTGACAAATATTTTTGAACTGTTTCCATTGTAGATCAAAACTAACATGCTCTTCATAAATATGTTTTAAATTTACATCGTCTTGTTTAAATATTATAATCAAATTAACATTATCACGTAGCAATTGTTTGGGAATTTTAGAGTAGGTTTGAGATAAATAGAAACAATCGATTTGTTTATGTCGACCCATACAGAAATAATTGCGGATATTTACTTGATTTTCACATGCAACATCATCAAATATAAACACAGAATTTGTTAAAGCTTCACTCGGTGATATCACATCTTTATCATCATTGAACTCATAGAAATTAACCTGTGGTACTCTTTTCAATACTTCGGTCAAGAACCGGTATTTAGGTTGAAAATTAGTTTTAGAATACAAGTATAGATTGCTAAATTTGAGCCCATTTTCATGCAGCAGTAAACTAATCATAACATTTGTTTTACCACAATTCGATGGACCACATATTATACAGCGAACAGTATTTGGCAATAAAGTGCTGTGTCTGATGTGATGAGCAGAGTCACTAAATCTTATATTATTAACATTTAGGGATATGGGTTGCTTGATCAACTTCATCTCGTCAATTAACTTAATAACTGTCTTTCATACATATTTATAGATTATTCCCTCTCAATTTAGGTAGGATTTAATTTAGGTAGTTGAAATTATCAGTAATAAAAAGAGGTAAGGTCTGCTATATTTTTATTTTTATTTGAATATCTTTAATCACAAATATTTAAAAATGACATTTAATCATCATAATAATAACAATAATTTGCTGTTTACAATTTACGGATAAATTGATACAATCTATACAACATTTGAAATTAGTTTTGATTGCTCACAACAACACTGCATGCTTATCCAATTTCGCATTAGCATATATTTATGTGATTTATGAACAAAACAAAAGAAAGATACATTTATGAGCAAGATATGTATTTATTAGTTTATTAAGTAAAAATTATAAGTATGCAAATTATACTATCTACATTAATAAATCTTATCATACTACAAGTTTCAAATCGCACCATAGCGCAACATATAGTTACACGTTTTATGATAAATTTGTTATAACATATGAAATCACAATGACTTAAAGATAACAACGCTTTTACAGGAGGGCATCACAATGACCCCAAGGTAGTGTATTTATTTGATTCGACTGAACTTGTATTTTGTCATCCACTCTTTTCAAAACGACTTTATTAACATTTTGTGAATATAATACATGTCTTATAGATTTGATCATATTCATTTTACGCTTTAATTCAACATTGTTAAATAATGCTTCTTTATAGTTGGATGTATTTAAACTTTTTGTAATTGGCTTTGATACTCCTTTCGCTTTTTTGATTTGAGTTTTTAGCGTTTTAATGGAGTAAAGTTTTGCTCTTAATCCAATAAATTCTGTGATTATATCACCACCCAATTCGTCCTTAAATAAGCCAGGTACTTTTTCGTTTACTCGTGGTATACCGTACGGATTATTAATTTCAAAATTGCTAGTATCAAATTCATGTATATTATCATGCATGTCTTCATAAAAATCAGGTGTATGTATTAAATACAGTAAGCTATCAGTATCAGTATAACATAATTTGGCATTATCACCATATTTACTTCTAATGAAATTGTAATGGAAGTTATATAAATGCTGTTTTGAGTATTCAAGCACAGCAAATCCAACATATATCGGTCTATCTAAAATAAGCTTTTCATGACTCAGTTGAACAGCAATTAAATCTTCGTTAAAAATAGAAATACTTTTTAGATTTGGTTTTGTAATCAATTTCTCTGCACCCAGTGACTTATTTGTGTTATTACAATTATCGCTCCATTTAGTGACTAATTTGACATCTACCTGTTTATGCTTATTCTCGATTGTTTTACCAAATATAGAATTATTCAAAAGCTTAAAGAAATCTTTTTCAAATGGTGTCAAAGCTGCTTGACGTAGTGTAGTATTTAAATCGATATACGTTTTTAAAAAATTGTCTTGTCTAAATTGAAGTATTTTATGAACTTTTTTTAAAACTAGACCGTTTCTAAGACATTCCTTTAAGTGAACATAATGTATTATGTAATTATATTTATCGTACAAGTTAGCAATTAATTTTGGTGTCTTCCCCCCGATAGGTACAAATTTTTCTGGAGCGAAGGGTAAGTCACTATGTAAATTATGTAAATGATTTGGATATATAATATCAACTTCTAAAATATAACCGTGGAAAGCGTCATCAGGCACATCAAAAACATTAAAATTCATAATGTCATCATGTTCCATAAATTTAAAATCTGATATTGGTAATTTCTTTGTCATAGCATAACCGTAAAGATTGTTACAATCTAGATATATTAAATAACTTGATGGTTCGGTATCCTTAAAATTAGGTAAATAAATATTATTGGCTTCAGCATATCGATGAGTGCATTGTGCCAGCCCACCACGTATGCCTTTTTCAAACATTTGATAAATTTCTAAATCATTAATCAGCTCTAATTGAACACCTGTGTAAAAAAGCATAGCATCCCAACTGAGACTGGGCGAAGTAACATAGTAAGCAGGATCAAGTTTATAGTTCTTTAGACATATATTTCTAAAATTTTCGAATACATCACAAAGCAAAAGTACATCACCCTTTAAATATAAATCAGTGTATTCACCAATGGAACCAATATTAAAACATTTCCAGACAGTTTGAACATGTTCATATTCATCATCTGTTATATTTTTCATTTGCAAGCTGTTATAAAAACAATATTTTGATGGAAGTTCTGTTTCATTATATCTTTGCCATGAATTTACATATTCATATGGATATATACCTTTTTTTCTTATTAAATCAAACTGGTCTTTACGTGAGTAATGAAGCGATAAATGTATGAAATCATTATCGGATAAACTTTTGGTCAACGTATCAATGCTTGAACTGAGAAACTGAAAAGAATCTATAAATTTTATTTGCACTGGCTTTCTATCATAATCTGATTTTATGAATTTTGTTATCGATAAATACTTTTCTTTTGTTTTAGGTATAATTTTTAATTCACCATCGTATTTAGACAATTCAGTAATAAATATGTGGGCATCATAACCAGATAAGTTATGAAATATAACCGGCACGAATGAACACACTTTATATAATAAATTACAATGCGAATGAGCTGCACCTCTGTATTCAGAAGTAATATGATCATGATCACACACTTTATCGTCAAACAGTAATTGCTTACAAATGTGGCATAATGTTGCATGACAATAATCATCGATTTGTTCTTTAGTCATTGCTTTCATAGGTTTATTTGAAATTAAAATCTTATGAATTAACTGTACATCTTGAATCAATTTTTTAACGAACACTTGCACACAATCACTTCCTCTGTATGTAACAAATTTATTCAAGCTTTTATCATGGGAACAACATACGTAGTAGGCAAAACAAGATGGTTGGTGTAATTTATTTCTTACGGTATTTTGATCAGAATTTGATTCTTTAAATTCTGACAGTAAACATTCAAAATCTGCATATATGACAAAGTTTATTTTTAGTTGTCTCTCATAATGTTTGAATCTTAAAAAACTGTTATTTTCTGGTAATATCGTTATAATTTTAGAACAACTATGCGAAGTGTATTTTGATTCACTAGCAAAAAATTGTAGACATATTTCACATAAATACATTTTGCCTTTATGTCGTGAAACTTGTCGTCTGACTAGGCGCGTAAGATCTTTAATAAGACAATAATGTGCTTTACAATTTTGTTCAAAATACAGCAAGTTAATGTGTTTAATTCTCTTACTATTGGTGACATATAAAGGACCAGTAACAGTATGATGCTTGGCTAATCCGTAAACATTGACACTTATTTCAGTATTATTTTTTTCAAACAACTCAATATCTTTGTGTGAGGGCGGAAATGACATCCCCTGTATATTAAATATGGTATTTAAATCGGGGTACGAGCTAGTTCTACAGACATTACTTTTAGCTGGAAATAATGCTGCAGCTATGCACCACAGAAAACAATAGTTATCATTATTTTGAATGTTTAAACAGCTCTTTGTATTCTTAATTTTAGTAGGCAAGTCGATGAAGGATCCACCCCGCATGGGTGAATACTTGTTAATATTAACTTCTAAATGACTTACAGACATGAATGACCATCCAGATTGACAATGTTCAAATTCAGATAATTTCATTTTATAAACATCTCTTATTCGGGAATATAACTCATCGTAATTAGTACTTTGATATATAGTTTCATATTTTGTATTAAATGACTTCAGTTGCTGCTTACTCGATGCAGGTAGTACGAAGTAAGCAAACAACTCGAAGTTCAATTTAATACAGGAATGTTTCATTAATGTCAATTCAATTATTTTAAAAAGATCGTCTCGCTTCCCATCTAAGAACGCCTCTATCAGTAGGTACTCGTCTTCTTGAGATGGGTTTAAACGATACGTCATTATTCTGTTTTTAAATGCTGTTGCAATTATATCAACATTCGCAAACTTTGACTTTATTAAACAATTTGATTTATGTATATTAGTTCTATTATGATATCTGTATTCATGTTCTGGGATCTCAATTTTACATTTGTTACATATAATATGAGTGCTTGACGATGAATTAACGGATGGTTTAGCTGAAAAAAAAATTCAAAATTGGCATTGTACACATAAGTATGATTATTTATTTATTTAATAAGAATAAACAATGGAGTACATAGCGATTAAACAATATTGATTATAATAATAAAATAGTGGTAAATATGATTATTATACATAAGTACTTAAGTTCATATTAATAATAAATTATAATTAAATACATTTTTATTGATATGAACTTATAAACGTAGGGGGACAGTCCTTAAATTCTTTTCTCACACTCTTAACATATGCGTTTAAGTGATTCCACGACTCAGAATTTGTTTCGCATTTATTTTTCACAGTCAACACAGAATGTCGCCATCTATTAACCGGTGGCACGCGTTCAATGTCATCGCAGTTATATATTTTTAATTCTATATAGTAACTACCGGTCTTCCGATCATCCATCTGCCTCGAAAAACCATTAGCTAATCTGCGCGTGATGTATGAGTATATAGGCTGCATTTTTTTACCAGTTGCCTCCAACTGCTCGTCGCCGGAATCACTGCCGAATAAATCGCTTGCTGTTGGTCTGGTAGCGGACTTCTGCCTCTTACTAGTCGACGGCTGGCACTCGGCGGACCCCTGGGTGGACTTGCGCTTCCTTTTTTCTTGCTTTGATTTCACCGGGACCTCTACCTCCGAGTCGTCGGATGGGAAAAGCTGGTCTGCCATTTGCTTGGACCTGAAAAATTAATAAATAATAATTAATTAAATATAATAATGTAATACTACATCAAACAATAATCTTCTGATAGTAGAATAGTTGCAGTATCACTTTATTTTAAGGATGATTTATTAATTTATTGAATAGTAAAATTATTGAGCACTTGAATGACTGAATAATAGAGTTATGGAATTAAAGAATTATTTAATGGTAAAGTTATTGAATAGTTGAATGATCGAATAGAAGAATTAGATAAACATGATCATAAACCAAAAGTAACTTACATCTTAAAAAAAAACTGGTCAGGTATCTGGTAGGTAGATACTGATGAATGGTGAAGCTCTTGCTTGTAGCTCTTGAAGAAATGCTTTGTGGTCTTACTTCGACAGCTGCACTCTTAAATAGTGATAAATCCACGTCATAATATCCCGAATATGGAACAGGGCACGTGCTGGTAAAATGCTGTGTCAGATCACTACACCCAAATATGATTTACTTTTTAAATAATATTATAATACCTACTCCTGTTACATATCACACCCATTAGGTTTGATACTCACTATGGCAATCTGAGTACAATAGTTCCGATACGAACATTATATTTTTTCATATGTTCGGAGTACAACGCATTACACTATAATGTTTGCACTTGTAATCAATCAACTAACACTTACTAGACTACAAAATAAAACACATCTTCCATGGAATAGTACTAATAAAAATCATCGCAAATTAGTTTTAAGGATTTTATAACTGCTCACAGTGAATACTCACCTTATATTTTAACCGACTGCTTTAAAAAATGGTGAGTTATGTGTAGCATTAGCATTTATTAGACGGTATTATTTATGTTCCTAACGTAAAGTATTAACAATTATATAATATATGAATAAAGTTAGGTTTATTTATAATTTATAATTAGATGATAACTACAACTTGAATTTGATGCTATACTTATACTATATTTGATTCCACAAACAAACACACACATTACGTTATTCTAAATAATAGCAGACGAAACTGAACGTAACAGTAGTATGTCAATGTTGCTGCATTATTTTGATCTTCTCCTTATACATTAATACTTACGCTGCAATAATAATTAAGATTGATATACTAGCTATCTACGATGACTTTGCCTGCCGATTTTTCTTTCAATTGCATGTGTGAATATATTGTAAAAAGGAACAATGAACAAACGCACTATAGTATTTATTTTAATCATATTATTTTTAGTAAACAATAAGTGTTGGACACGTGTCGACTTGTCAGGGTTTTAATTTCATCGCACCATTTTTATATGCCCTAGACAAAAATGGTAAGATGATGATAATATGTAACAAAAACGTGCGATTTTGAACTCTATAGTTTAAAATAAAATTTTCTATAAATATAATATATAAATAGCAAAAATCTTTCTAAATCCATTCAAATTCTACATCTCACCGTTGAAACTGTCTTCATCGTGTAATATCAGTAAGTTTTAATATTATTTCTCAGTATTATATCTAACATTTAAAATAATATATTGACTTATATTATTATCAGACAATACCTATAATCCTGATTCAATATATGTATGTGTCGGGTACATAAGTCAGTATTTATTTCGACTACACACATGTTTCAACCATAATTATTGTTCTGAGATAGAATAATAGTAAATGAAATATTCATTTCTCGTTTTTTCTAGGTGTTTAACAGAGTCTGAACATAGAATTTAAGTATGTCACGCTCACCATCCTATAGTCCTGTATTCGATAACATTGACCAACAACGTAACGTAAGTATTTCAATGACTATTAATGTTAATTAATAATTGAATTGATGTTTGATGCTGTTTTACAACAGGAAATCATTTATTTTTATTCAATTTCAGAATTTGATGGGGGGCTCTGATCCAGTTTTAAATCCATTTTATTATGCTCAAGATCGAGAAAGCTGGTACGCTGAAGTAGCGTCAACTGCATGTGAAGAGAGTAGACAGCAAGAAATAGAAAAGAAAAAAATGAAGAAGAAAAAAATAAATGAGTCAAAGGTTTTAAAAAACAGATCTTTTATCATGCGGAAAGAGCCTGGACATATTCGCCGTATAATAAAAATAATTATACACGATGTGGATGGTCGTAAGATGGAAGACGTAGACGGTGACCCTGAGAGTGCAAGTGTGAACATTCAATATTTAGTAAAAAATGATTTCGATGAAATCATGATTGAGACTGATTATTTAGTTAGTAAAATAGTTAAAAAGTTAAGTTCAAATTAATGTAATTGATTTAAAATATAGTTATACTAAATATTATTTTCTTTTTATTTCTAAGTCATCCATTTAAAGTAAATAGCCACTACGCTGCATATATAAGGCAGCGCGATGGATAATAGCGAGCGCATTACATTTTCGTAAGGCTGTCGCATCGAATAGATTACACCGTCTGTTACTCGAATATCATGCGCATGTTTGACTTGTAGAATTGAATTGATTGAATCGTGGAATGAGTGTAATAATTAAAATTCTAATAGTTAATAAATAAATTAATTAATAATTAATAATTCTATTAATTAATTTTATTATTTAATTAATTAAATTTAACGATGAAATTAAGATGCATGCTGTGATCCAATGAATGTGGAATTATGATAAATGTTTAAATACGTTTATATTGAATATTTAAATTACTCATAATTTCCATTAAATGAATAAAAACCATAAAATAGACTATCAAAATTATTAAGCTGATTCTGATCATAGAACATATATTCATAGTTTTATAATTTGAGTAGATAAATACGGAAGCCTTTGATAATTCTTCTGAATAAAACGAATGATAGTGTAAATTGGGTGTTTCTGGATCTCCTCTGATCCAGAAACCCCAATTTACAACTACTAGCGACCTCAAATTAGTAAACAACAGTCATACAATTCCATGCAAAAACCGACTTCCAAGTCAAGACCAAATTTAAAATAGGAACACACGGAAAGAACCAACTTTCAATTAAAAAAGAATGAAAAATCAAAAATGAAAAATCGGTTTACCCAGTCGAAAGTTATAAGGTAACAAACATAAAAAAATATAGTTGAATTGATACCCTCCTCCTTTTTTGAAGTCGATTAACAAAAAGAAAGTTTAATTTGTTGGATTGTATTATTGATGGATACCTTTACATAAGTTGATAACTGCTTCGTAAAACATAAAGGTACTGTTGTGGTTTTCATTATTATTAAAAAAATGCAGCTATATGTAATAGGCTATTTGGTTAGGTTAGGTTAGGTTTATTGTGCAAACAAAAATAGACGAGGATATTTTATAATATTTTATTTTGCATTATTTACAGCAATTCTTAATTATTAATAAATATTTATTAACAAATTAGTGTTCACCATCCGTAGTTGGCTCCAAGACCAGAGTACGTCACGTGGGAAACAGCGGGCGCAGCCGAGTAGGATACGGCGGACTTGAGCACGGGGGCAGAGGCATATGTGGCGATCGCGGGAGCGGCGTATGACTTAGTAACGACGGGAGCAGAAGCGTAGGTGGTGTAAGTGGGAGCAGCGTAAGTCTTAGCGATGACAGGGCTCGTAGCGTACGCGACGGGGGCTGAGTAAGAGGAAGAGGAGGAGTATGACACTGCAGGAGAGATAGTCTTAGCTACCACGGGAGCAGCGGCGTAAGTGGTGTAGGAGGGAGCGGCGTAGGTCTTAGTGACAATGGGAGCGGCCGCAGCGTAAGAAAGGGGAGCAGAGTGGGTGGAGATTGAGGAGTAGGACACGGCGGGAGCAATGGACTTGGTGTATACTGGAGCAGAGTAGGCCGCGACAGCGGGAGCGGCGTAGGTATTAGCGTACACTGATGGGGTGTACGACTTGGTTATGACTGGAGCAGCGGCGTAGGTGGTGATGGCGGGAGCGGTGTAGCTCTTGGCTACGATGGGTGCGGCGGAGTATGTGGCGACGGGAGCGTGCGAAGTCTGCGAGGAGAACGACACGGAGGAGACGGCGGGCGCGGAGCTGTACGCTACGGGCGCGCTGTATGCCACGGGTGCAGCCTGGAGGAGGTGGCCGGCGGAGGCGAGGCTCGCCGCGCACAGGAATACTACAACCTGGAATAATAAAACCTTAAGTTGTAGTGAATACCTTATAATTTTCTCGATGAGAATCTCGAAAGATTAACCAGACTTTGAACTTGAAACTTTTGGTTACAAATTAATAATTTAATTAACGGAATCAGTATAAATAATAATTGACTAGTCAGTTTATGATACTAATGTCTAAAAAACGCAGAATTTTATTATTTGGTTGAGTAGGTAACAAAGTTCCCATGCAAAATAAATATTTATAATATATTAGTATAATTCATCAATAATTTAGTGTTGTACCTTGGTGTACATGTTTGTTGTGAAGGAGGCTGTTGTTTGTAATAATTTTTGGAGCACTTGCTTTCGCTTTTATATCTGTGTCTGCGAACTGGTATTAGCATTAAATCTCCATGAGATATTGCCTAGAGCTCAGTTTGTTCCGTCAAGACAAATCCGGTCAAGCGCGACAGTGATTCACGTGTCGAGGGTAACGACATAATTAGTAATTAATAACGCGAGTAAATTTGGAATATATTTCGTTTATTACCACGATTAACACGTGTATACTTATTAACAATATACAACGCTGAAGGAGCCTAATATTTACATAGGTAAATAAGATATTGGACTTATAGTTCTTTTACAGTGTACATAGACTATATAGTCTATGTACACTATAACATACTAATAATAGTAATAATATATACATACTAGGCTAACATTATGTGTTTAACTAGTGTGTTGTTTTGATTTAATTTTGCATTCGTAGTATGTTAACAATATAAAAGGGTAAAAGATTATTTTTCACGAAATTATATAACTTGTTCAAGAATATGTCAGGTATATATTTTAGTATACAATCTGGTTCTAAACTTACGACTAGAACAATGCGGGCATCAAGGTCGTTCCGTGTCGGTGTTAGGCTGGATTTGCTCGCTTTGTTTTATGGTAGCTTGAAAGACTTCTTAAGACAATCCATTGCATAGTTATATATGAAAAAGCCTTACGACAATATCGTATTAAGTATTTTATTGATTAAGAAGATTATCCCATTGGATTCTCGCTCGATTCTGTCCTGTCGTACTCTATAGGCGTTTGCAACACCAGAGGTGTAGCTCGCGCGTTGCCAAATCTGTAAAAACCGTTTAGGTTCCTTAAAATAGGGGAATAACTAAACTGATAGCTAACGGAATCCTCATGCTGTCAGAATAGTCACTCCCCTAACGAGCACTCGCAGAAATACAACTATTCTTAGATAACTATTTGTATTTCACTGCGGTCTTGTGTAAGGCGGAGGTACTTCCTCTTTCAGGCAGCTCA
This sequence comes from Craniophora ligustri, assembly GCA_905163465.1. Taxonomy (NCBI): domain Eukaryota; kingdom Metazoa; phylum Arthropoda; class Insecta; order Lepidoptera; family Noctuidae; genus Craniophora; species Craniophora ligustri. The sequence goes on from LR990963.1 coordinate 5,743,226, forward strand.
ATTTGAGCGATGAATCTCGATATTCCCTGGTAGGGCATATCGAGATTCATCGCTCAAGAATACATATAATTTAAATACTTATAAATAAAAAAAAAACGGTTAGTAATGCGTACAAGATGTATATTATATTATATAGTGCGAAGTACTGTATCCTTTATTTACCTTGGATTTTAACATCATAGAAAGGATGTAAATTGTGTTAATCTTATGATAATTCTCGATAATATTTTTTAAAACCAAAATATTGTATTATATTTTTAAATGATGTCTAGCGAAACTTTGCACCACTGTGTATAGTTTGGTTCATCTGGAGAGATGGTAAAAAAAAAATTTTAGGCATTACGATGACAAAATTGCTAGTACAGTACTGCAGCTAGTGAGTATATTAATGTATATTTATCTTATCTTTTTAAATACCAATATTATCACAGACTAATACCAACCTAGAATGACAACTACAAAAAGATTCAACTTTACCAAAATAAATATAATTTTGGTATTTAAAAAGATAAAATAAATATAAATAATAATAAAAGACTTGCTAGCTACAGTACTAGACTCAACCGATGGGCAGCATTGTGGGATCGGATAGTAATGTTAATTCTTTGGTCAACGTAAAGACCAGCCTTTGGTTCGTCTCTTTTTATAAATTCAATTATTACCGCAATAAACTTAAAAAATAATTATGTTAATATTATGTCATTATGTATGAGAGAAAGAAAGAAAACACGAGAGGTAGTGAGACTTCTCGCTTAAATTTAACCGTCCGAATGGTGAAGTCCCTCCGCGTTACAGAAGACCGCAGTAAAACAGAAATACTTGTGTTTCTGGGAGTGAGTAAGCTCGTTACTGAATATCTATTCTGACAGCACGGGAATTCTATTTTCTGTCAGTTTAGTAACTCTACTATTTTAAGAAACATAAAACGGTTTATACAGGGTCGGCAACGCGCGAACGATACCGCTGGTGTTGGTTGCGGTAACTGCTGGCTAGGCGGGCCGTAATCTTGTCTGCCACCCTTGTCGTCCAAACCGGTTCCAGGGTAAAATGTATCTAATATCTGAGTGCTAAGAGCTGAAATTTTTAGTTATACGAGCAACATGAGAGTAGTTGTGAAATTTCTAGCACCTAGAGGCTACAGTTGCCGCAAACTGTTAGGCAAGCCGTTTGTGCACATCACATCATCATCATCAACCCATAATCGTCCCACTGCTGGGCACGGGTCCGGTCCCAGGCTGGGATTAGGCTAATAGTCCACCACGCTAGCCTACTGCGGGTGGCAGACTTCACATGCCATCGAGAAAATCTCTTAAGGATGCAGGTTTCCCCACGATGTTTTCCGTAACCGTTTGAGCGTGTGATAAAAACGCACATAACTACCGAAAAATCAGTGATGCATGCCTTGGGTTTGAACTCGAGACCTTTGACAGTCTTTGACATCTCAGTCCATTGGTCACACCACTACGCTATGACAGCTCAGTTTAGATCTTATATATAAAATTCTCGTGTCACAATGTTCGTTCCCGTACTCCTCCGAAACGGCTTGACCGATTCTCATAAAATTTTGTGAGCATATTGAGTACGTCTGAGAATCGGCCAACATCTATTTTTCATACGCCTTAGTGATAAGGGTTGTCCACCAACCCCTATAATGCGGCAAAACAACGTTTGCTGGGTCAGTTAGTATATGTATAAAAAGAAAATACTAAAAAGATAACCAAGTTTGAAACTGGGTTTTAAAACCGAGAATGTTCGTCGCCTATTAGGAAAGCCCACGCCATGTACCTATCTGACATTTTACTTCTCAAAATGTCTTCAAATATCTATTTTCTGAAATAAATATTGTTTAGCTTACCATTTATTACTAAAATGCCATAAAAATACACGGAAACCCAGAAAATTATTTAGTTATGTCTCACTGCAGGATTTAAGGATTCAAGTAAACTGTAACTAAGTATGAGCAAATAAAAAAAACCGACTTCAGCTGTCGGAACTGAACTAAATTGAAATGGAAAGTACCAGACGGAAAGTACCAGATTTCAAATGAAAAAAGATTCATCAAAATCGGTTCATCCAGTGGAAAGTTATGTGGTAAAAAAAGTACAGTCAAATAAATCAATCAAAAGGTTTTTATTTCAAATAAACTTTTTCAAGAACTTTTGAAACGTTATGATTCTAGTTGCACGCTTTAATTGATAACCTCCTCCTTTTATGAAGTCGGTTTAAAATAAATAAATGAAAAAGTAGTAGTAGTAGTTGTGTAGTAGTTAGTGTTTGTCGTAGTTTTCATTATCATAAAAAAAATTAACTAATACTTGATGTAGGGTAAAAAAATAGACCAGAATATTTTTAGATTTTATTTCGGTTTTTCGTTCAATTATACAGTCATTATTTACAGTTAGATTTATTTATTAGTAATAAATACTTATTAACAAACTAGTGTTCACCATCCGTAGTTGGCTCCAAGACCAGAGTAAGTCACATGGGATACAGCGGGCGCGGCCGAGTAGGACACGGCGGACTTGAGCACGGGGGCAGAGGCGTATGTGGCGATGGCGGGAGCGGCGTAGGACTTAGCTACGACGGGAGTGGAGGCGTAGGTGGTGTAAGCGGGAGCGGCGTAGGACTTAGCGATGACAGGGCTCGCAGCGTACGCGACGGGCGTAGAGTAAGAGGAAGAGGAGGAGTATGACACCGCAGGAGAGATAGTCTTGGCTACCACGGGAGCAGCGGCGTAAGTGGTGTAAGAGGGAGCGGCAGCGTAAGTGTTGTAAGAGGGAGCGGCCGCAGCGTAAGAAAGGGGAGCAGAGTGGGAGGAGATTGAGGAGTAGGACACGGCTGGAGCAATAGACTTAGTGTACACTGGAGCCGAGTAGGCCGCGACAGCGGGAGCGGCGTAGGTATTAGCGTACGAGACGGGAGCGGAGATAGACTGGTAGGACACAGATGGGGCGTAAGACTTGGTTATGACTGGAGCGGCAGAGTAGGTGGCGATGGCTGGTGCAGCGTAGCTCTTGGCGACAATAGGTCCAGCGGCGTATGTGGCGACGGGGCCGTGAGAGGTTTGTGAAGAGTACGACACGGAGGAGACGGCGGGCGCGGAGCTGTACGCTACGGGCGCGCTGTATGCCACGGGTGCAGCCTGGAGGAGGTGGCCGGCAGAGGCGAGGCTCGCCGCGCACAGGAATACTATGACCTGGAATAAGAATATCAATTGTTAATAACCTTATAATGTTCGACCTTAATTAGAAAAATATAGGTACTATATTAATATGGTCATAACCGGACTAGGTAGGCTTAACTCCCTACCGAGGAAATATTTGTACCATCTACATGGTGTTCTGGGTTTATTCATGTATAGTACATTTAACTTTTAATCACTTTTCATTATTTTTGGACCTATATCAAATAGTTTCGACAATAAAGGAAAGAAACCAAATTAATCCTGTCCTGTTAAATTGCAGGATAATATTACCAAATTCATAATCTGATATTTAAAAATCTGAAATTATTTCTTAGATTTTGACGCTTTTGATATTAATTAATTTCTAAATAACTCCAAATGTATTAAGTTGAATAACAAGGTGTATAAAAATTACGAATAAGTATAATAAATAATTCAGTGAATTATTTATTTATATTTAATTTTATTATTTATTATTATTATTATTTTATATTTTAATTTTATAAATCACTAATTAATTTGATATTATAATAATATCGAAATAATTCTAATATAATATTCTATTTCGTTCAGAAACACGGTGCGTCAAAAAAATATTTAAAATTAAAAAAATACTATAATAATTAATTAATTCGGTGTAGTACCTTGGTGTACATGTTTGTTGTGAAGGAGGCTGTTGTTTGTAATAATTTTTGGAGCACTTGCTTTCGCTTTTATATCAGCGTCTGCGAACTGGTATTAGCATTGAATCTCCATGAGATATTGCCTAGAGCTCAGTTTGTTCCGTCAAGACAAAACCGGTCAAGCGCCACGGTGACTCACGTGTCGAGGGTAACGACACAATTAGTATGTAACGCAATTTTCTCTGTAGGTTTGAGTGTAATGTTAATGTCAAACACACTACTTACGAGAATCAATTTTTTTTTTCTTTTGTAGTTGGGTATTTTTACAAACATATTTTTTATAAACTCATAGTATCTCTTTCGTTGTTTCGATGGAATCGAACCTGTAACGTAAAAGGCGCGTAGAAAATTAACGTAAAGGCGTAGAATCTAAATTGTTAAGAATATTTTTATTTTTTAACCGACTACGAACTAAAGACGAGTTTGAAATTAAACTACATTTAACTGATTATTTTTGCGTTATATTGAATTGATTTTACTTAAGTAGTTTATTTTCAATATCTAATATTCGTGGAAATGTAAGAAATCAATAATGGAGGAGGAGGTTCCACCAATAAATTACTTCATTCTTTCTTTCAATTGTGAATCGATTTTAATAATTATTTTTGAAGCTATACCAGCTTCAAGAATTCTCCATGGATCCTCTCCAAATTCAAATTAGATATTCGTGTTGTTTTGAAGTCGCTTTTTTTAAATAATATTTTTTTGTCTACATCTACTTCATCGCTTACCTTATTTCTTAATATGTATTAACATATCGTCACGTATGTCTGCCTGAACGATTATACAGAGATGTACAATGGTGAGCGCACGTTTTATGGTAACATTGATCATATAATAAATCAATTGAATATTTTTGATTCGAATTCCTACTAAGAATATCACAGAAAAAAAACAATAGTATTTCGCTCGACGGTAGAAAAGCAGCTATGATGAGGAATGGTTACCACTAGACCAATCGTATGGTACTTGCAATACATAATAAGGTAATTAACATAACATATCATCACGTCTGTAATCTCCAGAAGGTTAGGCAGAGGTGTACTAATGTATACCTACGTTACGCCGGTATGTTTCAGGTCCCATGTAATAAGGGGCAAGCCTATTGCCATTAACCGTGCACTCCGAGCTGCTACTGAGAATTTCATAGAAAAACCAAATAACACTGCTCCACCTGTGAATCGAACCCAAGACCTCTTGCTTGGCAGTCACACTGTAAGGTAATTGTAAATAAATAATTGTAATTGTACATTTAATAAAAATAAGTAAGTAAAAATAAAAAAGCAGTTATAAGAAAGGTAAGAAACTTGAAATTTACCTAGTTTCCTCTTTGCAAACTTTTAAGTTTTAAACTTTTTAGTTTGGGCCCTGCGATGATATGTCAGTCAGTCAGTCAGTCTGCTTCTTCTTTTATAAATATAGATTTTTCGTCCGTTCGATGTAGTTTTGAGCTATTTTACACATGTATCAATGCTGATGAAGATTATTCTGAGTTAATCATATTATGCTTTAAATTATTATCTACGTTTCGAAATCTTAATTTCATAACGATTTAGGCATCATGTTAATATGTTATGATAATGATAATATGTCATGCATAGTTAATATTGCTAATGGTCGGCCTGTGGTCGAAATTTTATCATAATTAAAACAACATGCATTCTGCACTCCTCTATACAAACTACAAGTGTGAGAAATTTCATTCTCTTGTGACCGCGCGATTTTCGTAAAAAGGGGTAAATACAAATATTTGTATATAGATGTATAATATTTGTGTACCTGTGATAACAATAAATGGATTATGATTATGAATATAACGATCATTAGGAAATGTCATCATAAACATAAATATTTATTATTTATTTAGTAAGTTTATAAAGTTACATGGTATTCTTATAAAGTAACGTAATGTTCCACAAAACTGAACAAACAGTTTGACTGTGGAATTACTGTTACTATGCTAAAGTTAGTGATGACATTCAATTTTATGCGCATATGCGTGTTCTCCAAAAAAAGAGAGGGTCACTTATTATATCCATGACGCGTATGCGTAAGTTTAAATAAAACAATCGATGAAATAATAAATATTTGAAATAAGACAGGTAGTTTGTGTGCGCCTATTATTGTGAAATCAATAACAACTTTTGTTCGCAAAATTGTATTTATATTTCAATGGCTAGTATATTATGCGTAAGGGTCTGATATAATTACAATAATATTTGATTTGAAATTACCATTCCACAATATAACATCACGCCTGTCATCTCCGTAGTGTTAGGCAGAGGTGTACTAAAGTGTAACCACATTTCGAAACACAAAGGTGAACCTATTGCTATCAACCGCGTAGTAATCGAAACTCCGAGCTGCTACTGAGAATTTCATTGAAAAACCCAATAACACATGTTCGACCTGGGAATCGAATTGAGGGCCAGACCTTAGGGTCAGCAGTCGCACGTTAGGACCACTAGACCAACGAGGCAGCAAATTACTAATACTATATGACATTTAAAATACAAAGAAGAGTTGGAAAGGGCGTGCTTGGAGAAAGTTCCACAGTCCAGTCATGGACGTTTTTGATAAAATGGTAGAGTAAGAGCCTACTAAGGGCATGTAATCATGATGAGGTTAATGAAACGTAGAAGTATCAAAAGGTGTTTGCCAAGTTCGTAGTAAGTGGATCCATAATTACTGTCTACCTTTGTGGAAGAAGGGAGTGCTAATAAGTAGACATGTAGTAGATTTGTGTGTGTGTTTGTGTATATTTTATACACTAATTACTCAGATTACTCTAGGTTCTTACAATTGCAACTTTGGCTGTAGAAATTATTTTTCTATTATTGGGGTGCAGCGGTAGGTTATGGCTGTGATTTCTGGTGGAACTGGGCACGATCGTCGGTCGCAGCCATCCTCGCCCAGTGCTGGCTCTCGGAGACTTCAATGCCAAGTCCGCGGCTTGGGGTTCCCCAGTTACCAATGCCAGGGGCAGGGTGCTCGAAGAGTGGGCCCTCTCTGCAGGCCTAATCATCCTCAACCGAGGTTCCGTGCTCACGTGCGTGCGGCAGCGGGGCGGGTCAATAGTCGACATTACGTTTGCTAGCCCCGCCCTGGCGCACCGGGTTCGGAACTGGCGCGTCGTCGAGGAGGTGGAGACTCTGTCGGATCATCGCTATATTCGATTCGATGTCTCCGCCCAGACCTCCGATGCGTCCCGACCGGTACTAGCGACCCCAGCTAGGGTCGGTCCGCGTTGGGCCCTGAAACGGCTGGACAGGGATGCCCTGCTGGAAGCCTCCATCATACAGGCCTGGGTGACAGCACCGGACAGGCCTATCGACATTGATGAGGAGGCCGAATGGTTCCAGCGGGCCCTTATGCTAATCTGCGATGCGTCTATGCCCCGGGCTCGACCCGGAGCCGCGAAGCGTCAGGTGTACTGGTGGTCGCGAGACATAGAAATGCTGCGCAGCGCCTGTGTCGCGGTGCGACGCCAGCACGCCAGACACCGCAGGAGACGCATCCGCACGCAGAATGCGGCAACCGTGGAGGCGGAGTTGTACGAGGGTTACAGAGCTGCAAAGCTTGCTCTTGTCGAGGCGATAGAGGTAGCTAAAACTTCAGCTCGAGAGGCACTGGTGGAGTCTTTGGACCATGATCCGTGGGGGCGTCCATACCTCATGGTACGGGGCAAACTTCGCCCGTGGGCTCCCCCGCTGTCCCAGAGTCTCCGGCCGCAGCTGCTCGAGGATGTGGTGGGCGCTCTATTTCCCTCACGAGAAGAGCACATCCCCCCGCCTATGGCTCCGCCTTCCACGCCCAATATGGAACAGGATGACGACGTGCCCGAAATTACCCGGGTAGATATGAGAGTGGCGGTGAAAAGGCTTCAGGCCAAGAACACCGCCCCAGGACCCGACGGCATTCCAGGCCGCGCATGGGTTCTGGCCCTGGGGGCTCTCGAGCCCCGACTGGCGAGGCTCTTTAGCGCATGCCTCGAGCGAGGCCAGTTTCCAAGCCGGTGGAAAACCGGAAAGCTGGTCTTGCTGAGAAAGGAGGGGCGCCCAGCGGACAGTCCATCCGCATACCGGCCCATCGTGTTGCTGGACGAGGTGGGCAAGCTCTTCGAGAGAGTAATTGCCGATCGCCTCGTCGCACACCTCACTAGCGTGGGGCCGGATCTGGCGGACAACCAGTTCGGTTTCCGCCGCGGGCGCTCCACAATCGATGCAATCATGTGCGTGAGAGCCGAGGCGGAGAATGCTGTGTCTCGGGGTGAGGTGGTCTTGGCGGTGTCGCTAGACATCGCTAACGCCTTTAACACCTTGCCTTGGAGCTGCATCAGGGCGGCACTCGTGTACCATCGGGTGCCGACCTATCTCCGCCACATAGTCGGGGCGTATTTGTCGAATAGAGCCGTCATCTACCCGGGTCGGGAAGGTTGGAGTCGGCGAGAGATGTCGTGCGGTGTTCCTCAGGGTTCGGTCCTGGGGCCGCTCCTGTGGAACATCGGTTACGACTGGGTTTTGCGCGGTGCGCTCCTCCCCGGCGTTAGCGTGACTTGTTATGCCGACGACACGCTGGTCACAGCGAGGGGAGAGACGCACCGGCAGGCGGCCATTCTGGCCACAGCGGGGGTTGCGCAGGTCGTTAGAAGGATCCGGCAGTTGGGTCTCGAGGTGGCCCTATCCAAGTCCGAGGCCCTGTTTTTCCATGGGCCCCGGAATGGACCACTTCCGGGATCCCATATTGTGGTAGGGGGCGTCCGCATCGGCGTCGAGTCGACGATGAAGTATCTCGGACTCGTGCTCGATGGCCGGTGGGACTTCGGACACCACTTCCGAAGGTTGGGCCCCAAATTAATGGGCACCGCGTCAGCTCTGTCGCGAGTGTTGCCCAATTTAGGCGGGCCCAATGCCTCTTGCCGGAGGCTGTATATGGGGATCGTGCGGTCCATGGCGCTCTACGGAGCGCCAATATGGGGAGGAAACCTGGCGGCCCGTAACGCCGTGTTGCTGCACAGACCGCAACGGGCGATGGCCGTCAGAGTTATAAGGGGATATCGCACGATCTCCTTTGAGGCGGCGAGCCTCCTTGCTGGATCCCCGCCCTGGGACCTCGAAGCGAAGGCCCTCGCAACACTGTACCAGTGGCGCGAGGGGGCGCTGAGGCGGGGCGAGCTGCCGTTGCCGCGCGAGACTGAGGCACGGCGTTCTGAGCTCCGCCGGATCCTAGTGGCGGAGTGGAGGATGCGACTTGCGCAACCCAGTGCAGGGCACGCCACGATAGTGGCGGTAAGGCCTGTCATGGAGGAGTGGCTTGAGAGGCGCTACGGCGCCCTCAGCTTCCGGCTGACGCAGGTCTTGTCTGGGCATGGGTGCTTCGGCAAGTACCTGTGTCGCATAGGCCGGGAGCCATCGCCCGGATGTCACCACTGTGTGGGCTGCCCTGAGGACACGGCGCAGCACACGCTCCAGGCTTGCCCGGCCTGGGCAGAGCAGCGCCGTGAACTCGTAGCGGCGGTCGGCGGTGACCTCTCGCTTCCAGCTATGATTCTATCCATGGTCGGGAGCGAGAGTGCGTGGGATGCCGCCGCCTCTTACTGCGAGCAAGTAATGCGCGCGAAAGAGGCGGCGGAAAGGGAGAGAGAAATCACAACCTCTCTCCCGATCCGCAGTAGACGCACCGGGCGCCGGAGGGCGCAAACAGACCTCCGGCCTCCATGAGCTGTGGCCAGCGGGTAGGCGCGACTAGGGGAGTCCGCCGCCCGACCTGAAAATGGCCCCAAGTAGGCGGCGCGCGTGTTCGTCACACGTGCGCCTGCGTGGAGGATGCGAGGCGAGCGATGCCTCGCTCCTAGCCGGGGTCCAGCGATAAGAGCTGGACCGAAGCCCGCCGGGGTTGTGGTGCATGCTTTTGCGAATCCCATGGCCCCGGCAATCGGGTTGGTGGCGTTGACGGGTGCGGTTTTTTAGTCGGTAAACGCTCACATTGGGCGGAGTCCGACACACCCCGTCGCCTCCCCAGGCGGCGGGAAGGTCCGTAAAGGATTTTTCCGCACTTAAAAAAAAAAAAAAAAAAAAAAAAAAAAAGGTTATGGCTGTGATAGTGTTTCTTTACGGGTTTTTCCATGATACATTATTTTTAGAATATGACAAGTTTTTGATAATACACCAGTACTGTTTTATTGAAATAAAGCATTAAGTTTTTGTTTATTCAATCTCAACTGATGGTAAGCGACGACGTGATCTGAAAGATACCTAGAAGATATCCTATTCACTCGTGACTTGAAGTTTACTAAGTTGTACTCAGCAGGAAATACAAACTCAGGTAAGTGATATCTAAACTTAACTTATTTTTTGCATCTTTTATAAAGTTAATAACTTTATGGTTTAATTGTGTTTAAAACACTATCATAAATATAGTCGTGTTACAACTGATCAAATTAATTGTTGAATCATTTTTAATAATAGGATAATTATAATAATAACCTCTTAATAAATATGATAAATAAAAAATATAAAATATTCTTTAGTTTTTATTTCTCTTCGTTTCGATTATACACATTATATACATTCGATTATTTACTAACAATAAATATTAACAAATAAGTTTTTACCATCCGTAGTTGGCACCCAGACTAGAGTATGACACGTGAGAGACGGCGGGTGCAGCAGAGTAAGTCACAGCGGACTTCAGTACTGGAGCTGCGGCGTATGTGGCGACCGCGGGAGCCGCGTAAGACTTGGTAATGACGGGAGCGGAGGCGTACGTGGTGTAAGAGGGAGCGGCGTAAGTCTTAGTGACAACGGGGGCGGTAGAGTAGGTGGTGTATGACGGAGCGGCATAGGTCTTAGCGACGACGGGCGCGGCCGCGGCGTAGGTCAAAGGAGCAGAGTGAGAAGAGACCGACGAATAGGACACAGCAGGCGCGATTGACTTGGTGTAGACTGGAGCAGAGTAAGCTGCCACAGCGGGAGCAGCGTAAGACTGGATGGCGGGTGCAGCGTATGTCACGGGAGAAGAGTGGCTGGAGATTGACTGGTAAGAGACGGCGGGCGAGTAAGACTTGGCGATAACGGGAGCAGCGGCGTAGGTAGTGACGGCGGGCGCGGCGTAGGTCTTAGCGTATGCGACGGGAGCAGAGTGGGTAGAGATGGACTGGTAAGACACAGACGGATCGTAAGACTTGGTTATGACTGGAGCGGCAGAGTAGGTGGCAATGGCTGGTGCAGCGTAGCTCTTGGCGACAATAGGTCCAGCGGCGTATGTGGCGACGGGGCCGTGAGAGGTTTGTGAAGAGTACGATACGGAGGAGACGGCGGGCGCGGAGCTGTACGCTACGGGCGCGCTGTATGCTACGGGTGCAGCCTGGAGCAGGTGGCCGGCGGAGGCGAGGCTCGCCGCGCACAGGAATACTACGACCTGGAATAAAGAGATATAAAAAATAATAAAGTTAAACATCACACTAGTTTATGATTATCCAATTTAGATCATCTAGGTTGGAATCACTTTTGAAATAATTTTTATCACAAGTTCAAGTTAAGCCCATCACCGATGAGTAAAAAAATATTGAAAATAAAAAAATCACTGCTGTACCTTGGAGTACATGTTTGTATTGAACGTTGATGCTGTGTGTATTTTTTGGAGCACTTGCTTTCGCTTTTATATCGCGTCTGCAAACTGGTATTGGTATTGAATCCCGTAGCGGATCAGCCGCGGGCACTTTCCGTTTCAATGTCAAGGTGAGTCTCCACCCGGCAAAATAAAATTGTGTAATCTGCCGAAGGTATTCTACATTACGTACCTCCAAATTTAAACCATAACAACAATAAGGAAGTTGTATTCGGAAATTATTTACTGTGTGAAAATAAATTAATGGCTCTAAACCTTTTAATTAACCATAAAAACATCTAGATAAAATGTATTGGTTGTATTTATTGGGATATCCGGTTATTGATAAATAAAAGGTGTATTTGTATGCTTAGTAATACTTATTAATAGATATCTATTAGGTTGTGGAGATTTAAATAATAAAATCTTAATACATTTTCAATTATTTATTTTTCTATTCGCGCAACACATTTTCCAATTCAAGGAGCAATACTTGATGAATCACCAGGCGAGCTTGTTTCCGTAGATACCATTGCCGTATCCACCATGGCCGTAACCACCGTACCCGTATCCACCATACGCACCATTGGCGTAGCTGGGAGAGTCTTCACGGTAGACGGAGACAGAAGACACAGCGTTTCCAAGACCATTGTAGCCGTGAGATCCATAGCCAAGCCCGTTGTAGCCGTGAGATCCATAGCCAAGTCCGTTGTAGCCGTGAGCGCCGTAGCCGCCATAGCCTCCGAGGGCGCCAGAGTATCCTCCAAGAGCTCCGGAGTATCCTGCATAGCCCGCTCCAGTTTCTGGCACTACTTTGGTGACGGAGGTGTATGAGGTGGCTGGGCCGTATCCGCCATAGCCGTGTCCGCCGTAGCTGCCGTAGCCGCCATAGCCGCTGGCGTATCCGCCATAGCCACCATAGCCGCCATAGCCGGAGTATCCGCTATTGAGTCCTCCGTTCAAGAGAGCTCCTGCACGGGCCATGCCGAAGAGGCAGACAGCGATAGCGAAAATCTGGAAATTAAAATCGAGATAGTGAATAAACAGGTAATAAAAGTCATCGTACTTTGATATGTACCTAGCTGACCTAATTTTCAGAGATAGCTTAATTTGAAATGTTGAGGATATATATTTCTAGAAATATTCAATTTTGTTTACCTTTGTATCACTATAATACTTTATAATTTGTTTATTTACAATTTTACTAACAGCGACCTCTTACTGACCCATGATTATTGGCATAAGGTCTCAATATCACGAATGCATGCCGTGGACTCTTCCAACTGACATATTGCTAAAGTAGCATCTTAGTATGTTTAAAAAAAAAATGTTTAAGGATCAGTTCTTACAGATATTTTAATATCGACAGTAGTACATAAACTGTCGATCAGAATCGGTATTGAAGAGTCCATGACCGTCCTTAAAAAGGATAATATGCATTAGAAATTATTTTCCCGTGATAGGTTTTTCTCGACTCCTTAATAATGATTCACATTATTAAAAGTCCTATGTATGTATTAGTACATAAAGGTGGTATTATATCCAAGTATTATTATAGTAATCAGCGTTAAACTAAACAATGTAATTAAGATTTAAATACTGTATAATATGCAATTACCTTAGTGAACATGTTGTTGGTATGTCTTCAAACTTGATGAGTTGAATGTTTTGATGCTATTGTTACACGCTTTTATATTAAAAACGTAGGAAATAAGTATTCTTTTTCAAGGTTCTATTAGATTTTGAGAAAAACGGAGCGTGACGAGTTTTAATTAGGCTTACGTATAAATGAAATATTTACTAATTATTTCAAGCGATTAAGAATCTTGTCTGTACGGTTCAAAGAAGGTTATTGTCTGAGTTTGGAAAGATGGTAATCTTTAATTTATGGTGTTAATCTTGAGAATTGGTGTAAAAAGGTTGCCATTAATGTTTACCACAAACTGTTGTAATTAATTAAATATTAATATGATATTGTTTTGGAATGCAATATGCGATAACCACTTTATTGCGTTTTAAAAAAATATCTATCGGTTTAAGTATCGGCAAATAATAATGTTTTTTTAGATATTCCTGAATTTATTTCATAATGGATAAATATATAAAGCTCGTTATAAGAGACTTCAAAGCAATTTTATCTACGGAATGTACATATAATAATTAGGTCTCCTCTGAGGTTCTTTGTCACCCCCTCTCCCTTCTCAGCAAAAGTTACGTTGGTACTGATGACATTAGCTAGAATTTGACTTTGAACATTTAAGTCAGTAAGTTGGTAGCGAAGTCGAAAGGCATCGGACTATTTCATTTGTTAAAGTGAAATATTTATTTCAAGAAGACCAATAAATATTACAGGTGCGTTTGAATTGTCAACACTAGTTGCACCGTTCCAAAAAGTAGGTTTTATCGAGAAGAGCCGGCCAAAAACTCCATAGATAGTTCCTTTTTTAAATAATAGGTTTCCTTTAAAAAGTTTGTATGTAACATTACTACATAAGCTGTGTAATATTACTACATAAGCTGTGATAGCCTAGTAGTACAAAAAGTGGCCAGGAAATCAAGATATTTAAACCCCAAGCTACTGATTTTTTAAAATGGAAAAGGTAAGGAAAACATCGAAAAAACCTGGATGCCTGAGAGATTTTCTCGATGGCAATAGCGATCGTTGTGTGAAATCCGCCAACCCGCAGTAGGCGCGTATAGTGCTCTATAAGCTAATCCCTCTCCAATGATACAATACCCGTACCCAACAGAGGGACTGTTAATGGGTTGATAGGGAGGGACCAAGGATATGACAGGCGTATTGCTACTTTAGGCGTCAGGTTTTAAGTCTCATTTTCCCAAGTGAGGCTCATTTAATGTTTGCATCCAGAAATAGAAAAAAATTACCTAATTAAAAATTATTAGTTCAATTGTATTTCATTTTAATTTTTTCAAGATTTATAATGAGAACGTTACAATGATCGTTATAAAATCCATTAATTTATTGGATGTTATTAAGACTGATTCTTCTATTTGTTTATTTTTCTTAGTAGTGCTTTTAATATCGTGATTAAAGGTAGAAAGAAATTATGTATCTACTGCTAAATTTATATAGGTATGTTTGGAATTAAAGGTTCAAAATAAATACAAGTGCTTCAAAATTATTAGCCATATTAGCAATATTAGTTGTTCATTAAAACATGTTAGGGTTTCGAATCAAGAAAATCCTGTTTATTTATACATATCTCGGCTGATTAAGTTCATTATAGTTTTGTGCGCTTAGTAATGAAAAGAAAAGCGAACTCATATATACAATGTAAGTTTGCAGCCGGTTAGTAGCTTAGTTGCGCGAAGTTGCTCTTACTAGTCGAAGTAAAAGCTAGAAGGCGTTGAATGATTATTTGTGAGATGAAGTTAGGCGCCAGAATGAATTGAGGTAACAAAGTCATTAGTTGTGTCAGGAATTGATTGGCATCGAATCTTCGTGTGTTTCTAATACACAATAATTTAGAAGTTAGGGATCTTATTGTTCTGCAATAATGATTATACTATTGATAAAAATAAATAAAAAAAAAAGTGTATAAAGGTATAAGTTTAATTAATACATAAAAGAGGAACACAATAGATTCTGCTATTAACTAAAACAGCCATACTATATACAAGACACAGAAAGTTATACATTATTTACAACCTCATTCAGAATACTTTTATCTAGGACATTATTTTGATCGCTCACCAGAGGTATTTAGAGCCGTAACCGTAAGCGCCGGAGCCGTAGCCAGCATAGCCCAGGCCAAGACCGTTGTAGGTCGAGCCAAGGCCGCTGTAACCATGGCCGTAGGACACTGAGTATGGGGACACGTAAGATGAGTAGGCCAAAGGCGCAGCGTAAGACTTAACAATCGGCGATGAGTGGACTTGGTAGCGGGAGACAGTGGAAACGGCAGGGGCGTAAGAAACTGCAGGAATAACAGCTTTGGTCACGATGGGGGCAGCTACCACAGTCTTGGCGACTACGGGGGCGGTGTACGCGGGTGCAGCGTAGCCGGAATAACCGAGGCCATAGCCGAGACCTGATCCGTAGCCGAGGCCTGACGCGTAGCCGAGACCAGATCCGTAGCCGAGGCCGGCCCAGCCGCTGGCGCGTGCCAAGCCGAGCAGGCAGACGAAGGTGGCGAACTGAAACAAAATAATGGAGTTAAGTATTATTTTATGCAGTTGAGATGCGATTTGACTATTGTATGAAAGTGCTAAAAAGGTGAACAGTAACCACTTGGCTACATAATTATTATAACGACAAAAATAAATTGTTTTGTACAACCTAACAACTTAAGGATTATGTAGTAAATAATAAAATTTAATCTTGCACTTGCTTACGAAAATATAGTCATAGCGTGCCGATAGCAATTTTGTCGACTTTAAAAGTTTACACTCTGGGCATTGTTGTGTCGTCACTAGCCGTTTCGGAACGTTCGAGGCTGATACCTTGACAATTGCGACACAAGGAGGTAACTGTCATGAAACAATCGACATTACTCTTCCACCTACGCAACGTCATTACAATTATAACACTTAAGTACTTAATTGCCTTTATGTCGTCTTTGTAGCGTGATCTTGTTTACTGGTATGGTTTGTGTCGGAACAGGTCACAAATTGACATTTTGAGCTGGTAATAAGAATTGACATTAAAAGAAAGGTTGAATTTTTTTTCGACGAAAGATCGAATTGAGAACTTCACAATCAACAGCGAGATCACAAGATCAAAGAAGCATGTTTGACTCTAGTTTAGGCTCTATTCTACAATCACAGTATTAGCTTTAGTTTAGGCTCTCTTTGTGGCGGTATTGACAATACAAAATTTTAAACCAATAAAGCCTTGCTCGATCAACGAATCAAAGCGTACTAAACGGGTTTTAAATTAAGTAGTATGATTCAAAATTACAGAATACTTATCTGCATTTAATAAAAGGTCAGACCGGCAACATTAGAAGATGATTGCAGGACATCCATATTGCAGGATATAATTATCTAAGGGATATAATATCTTACTTATTAATTTGCATTAGACATTTTATGATTAACGATCGTCTTGATTGCGTGTGTGACAAACATTATGAAAGCTGTCTCCGATGTTGCAGATTTAAAACCTGTACGTACTGATTGATTCTCTAAAGGCCGCAGTTACTTAATAAGAACTGGGTTAAGCAAGCCTGAGTGGACCGAGAATAATGGTAGATAAGTTGCACTATCAGGACCGGTCATGTGTGACTTGCTAATGTGTGTATGGCTTAATTTGTTAGTTGATTCACTGATCATCGTTATTTTGACTAATTATATCCATAGTGATTGTATTAACTATAGTTGCGATAAGTAAAGGATTCGAAACGTGGATTTAAGTAGTGAATTATCTAATCTGGTATGTTGCAATAAAAAATATAAAATGGGAGTTATATTCCAATTTGATCTAAATGCAAGTGCAGTTGCAGACGTTGACATCCTAGGTTCAATTATGAGGCATATGCTATGAATTTCTCAATGGAACACGTGTCTTCGATTTGCGCCCGGGTTAGGGTAATATGCACGTGTTCTGTCACATAGGAAACCACACAGTATAAGTTATTAAATGTTTACCTACACAGATAAGATGAAAAAAAAACAAAAGCATATAACGAGTACAGTACTGGTAAGAGAGAAATAGTCCATTTTGCGACTTTAAACGTAAAACTATCCTTGTAGATATTATTTCAAGTTAAAGTAATATTATTGATTCTCAAGAATAGTAAAAAACTAACTACTAAGAACTATAGGTTGAATAAATGAGATATTTTGAAGCAATAATTAATGCAATGATTGAGTGTTAAGTTGTATGAACATATCACAATATGGCCACTTGTCAGGCAAGTGGAAGGCCGCTTTATAATAGTGCATTGTATATATGGTGTAAGAATGAATAAGCCTGTTCAGTAATGGACTACTATTCGCAGATTAATAATTCTAACCTAGATTAATCATTCAGCGTATTGCTGCCATTGTCAACCTATTTACTGCACCCTGATGGGCACAGGGCGACCTTTCCCCAGCAGTCTCATTTAAGAATGACATTTTTATTTAATTTATTTAAAAAAGCATTACCCTTCTCTAGGATTCTTTCCTATCGTGGGTGTTTACAAACACAAATTTCACATATACAAACGGTCAGACCCGGAACAACTACCTGTAGATTGTACTAATATTTGCTCCGTGCGGGGATCGAACCTGCAACCCGGGACGCACCAGCCGATCGCTCGGGCGCCAATCAAGTCATCATGTGATGTGATACAGCGTATTGCTGCATGTCCATTTAATTATTGAAAAAAATTACTCTAAAAGAGAAATCAAAAGACTGACTTTGTTAAGCTGTCAAATGGTGACAGTCAATTCAACAAACTATTAGCCCATTCAGCGTAGTTCAATTGTCCTCATAAGCGATTAGACGTAACCATTCAGATACTAATTATCTAAAAGTAAAAAGCCTGTTAAAAAACTATTCAGCTTAAACAAACAAGTGAAATTGAAAGTTAAAAATGTTTACAATAACAAAGAGAAAAGTAAAACCCATTATCTTATGAAGCTGGTAGAGACGCGTAATCTCATGCGAACGTAATTAAAAAATACTCATAAAATAATATTAATTCTAACATATTTGTATTACATTGAATATCATTAGAATTTTCTATTTTCCAAATACTGTATTAGGTAATATATAAACCAAAAATAAAACGGATACTTTTAACAAATTTAATCGCGATAACAACAATATCTAATATGTAATTAGATATTGTTTTTCTTTCAGAAGTTTACAGCTTCCATGGTATGATATATACATATTCTATATGGTACATTGCATTCCTCTATAGACAAGCTGAGTCAATATTCCCGTAAATATAACTTAATAAATTCAGTTATCTTAAATGATTAATTCGATGTTTTCGTATTAAAAATGGAGTATCTAGAGTAGTAGATATATTAAAATTTGATACTTGAAGTTCAGTTGTCTGATGTAAGACATTATATTTAAACTTTCCAAAAACAGTGAGCTTGTAGGGAAACTTAAACATAATTCAGTAAAATTGCTCTGTTTTTGGAAAAACTTGTACTACATATCAAAGTAACTAACATGAGTTCTAGAAAGATATGATGGTGCAGTTTCTTGTTAAATTATGTTTTTTTTAATATTTTATTCAAGTACTGATTGATATCGAAAACAACTGACATTACAGGAAGGTCATTAAATATAAGTGTACTTAAAAAAGCCTATTTCAGGCATTCCACTAACAAGTGGGTACTACTAGCTTGGAGAACAAAAAAAAACGACTACAAATGTCAAAACTGGACTAAATCGAAATGGACCAAATGGAAATGTGATCAACGGGAAGAACCAGTTTGCAAATAAATAAATGCATACACATGGGATGGAAAAGGATGTCCTTACAAAAAATATCGTTGATTATTGTTATGGTTATTATCACTGAATGATCCTCAATCGTAAAACTTCACAGTAATTATTCATCATAACATTGTTAAAAATTAAAGGCGTGCCCTTATTTTGAATTCTGACTACCCCGTAAAGGCTTTCGCTTTGTGAAAATTTAGTACTTATAATACTACCTGAATTTCAACCTATTCTATCAAAGAGTCCTTGATAAACACTGGTATTACTTTTATATAATTCACGGACTTAAGTAACACTTTGTTAGTAGATAAATCTGATACTAGGTATATTTTTTTTAAAGGAGTATTTTTCTTACCTTAGCGATCATCTTGATGTAGAGTGTTGGAATATGATGTGTTGAATGTTAGCCAAACGAAAACTGTCAGCTTATATATTTAACCAAATCTCAGGAAACAAAGCGACCTCGCCATTGTCAAGTTTCTAGGCAATTTTAGTAAAATGGCTTATAAATGTACCACAAATGTTGTGCATAAGGTCTCTTTTGAAATTAAAATTATTTTTATTATAATATTATAATAATAAAGGTGAACTGAAGGTGAACTAATTTGCCGAATACTTAAGTTGTTTATAATACAGGAAATGGAAATTTGGATGCGTTTTTTTGTGTTGGAATACCTTCGACTGGTATTTTCATTGTTTTACGAGTCATTCATAGTATTGCTTGCGTACTGTTACCACATGTGGTTATTGGTTTAGTCATAGTAGTATAGGCTGAAGTCAAATTAAATGCCAGTGTTAATACAACGTTGTGACATTTAAATGAAAATGTGTGCTGATAATGAAGAGTACTACGTAATGTGCAAGGAACATTGGGGTCTTGGGGAAATATGATCATGACCCTATTGACCTAATTATGAGGAAAGGACAGGAGGCCTAAACTGTGTACAAGTCCATTATTTAAAAATAGTTTTGTATGTTCTATTCATTCGACCACGTACTGGAAGACGCAGCGTGGGTAGGCCCCCGGCAAGGTGGACCGACGACCTTATTAAGGTCGCTGGAATCCGCTGGATGCGGGTGGTGCAGGACCGGTCGTCGTGGCGATCCTTGGGGGAAACTATGTCCAGCAGTGGACGTCTAACGTCTAACGGATATGATGATGATGATGATGATTCATTTAACCATGTTACAGATAACAGCTATACCTATTATATAAAAAATATGTAAAAGATGATATTTCTGTTCAACCTTTTTTAGTATACCAATGGATGATGAGGATGATTTTAAAACAACGTGATTCCACTACCATTATTATTTCTTTTGGAGTTTTATGCCTCAAATCAGCTTTTCTTGTGGTAAATTTGCAGTATCAACTAACTAATTTATTGAGATTTCATGTACAAACATCTTGAAAAAAAACATGATATGTATTGCTGAAATCACAATGTCTGTTTTTGTTCACGCAATGATCGTAGTGTAATGTTGTTATAATAATATACAGTTGTCTGTATTACCAACATCGATATGTGACGACACTTGGAATATACTGTGTTTACTTTTGAAAGCTAAATTGACAATAGTACTTAAATTATGTATCTAAACAGACTGTTTTTATTTTTTTATTTTATTTTATTTAGATAAATAAATAATATTAATAGCAAGAAAAGAATTACCATGAAATGCGTATTAAACTAGTTCTTAAATTATAAACTAACTATGCCTTAATCTGAAGGGGTACAACATTAATATTATAGGAAATACCGAAATAAAATCCGTAAAATCGTTTTCCATATATTCGTAAAAACATATATTTCAATGTGTAATTTTTGCGTAAGAAATTAATAACAGGAACTAATTTGGAAATATTTATGTCGCTGATTGTCATCCGCATCGAGTGAAATCTCATATTCGTTAATGGATTGCAAGAGAGTGATTGATATAGCACGCGACGATTGCGTTCTACTGGAGGGCTACCATACGGCCAGCGACAAAATTATATCGCTGCATTATCTCGTTTTTAGGCCAATGTTTTGGTACATACGTGACGACAAAATTTAACCTGGCTGATATGATTCCGAGCCGTTTTCAACTTCAGAGAGGCACGACCAAATTATATCTGCTGTGCCTACATTCACCTTAAATCTGTTGATCAATTATTAGAGTAATGGTATAAAAATACTCTGATACATGAATTATATACGCTTTAATGAGGGGTCAGTGTCTGTTAAATTAAATAAGTGATATTTTGATTACCTTTTTTAACAATTATTTGACATATTTCGTTTAAATCAAATGCAATTGACATTTAATTGAAGCTTATTTCATTTAGTATACTTATGCCCTAGCTCGCCGATGCACAGTTGTAGTCCGAAAAAGCAGCCTATAACGATAATCATAACGTTATCAAGTATTGAGCGTAATTACATTAGAATTGATTCCAAGAATCTTTGATAGTTACATTACTGTTCAATATTTAAAATTGCGTTGTAAAAGATCTAATAAAAGTGTAAACACATACGAAACATTGATCATTACGAAATACACGTGATGTTGTTTAATAATTCAGATCTATCTTGGAACTGTGCCCACTGTTATGTCTGGTAAGGAGCTACCATTATAATAGGGGCTTTCACAATAGGCTTCGTAACATATGAGTTGTTTTACTAACTTTTATTCGATTCTCGATTTCCTCTATTCACTAAGATTTGATTATTCGATTCACGTTATAAACTATTACATTATTTAAGATCGGTGTACTATTTTACAGTATATACATACTATATACGGTGTACATCATACATTTTGTATTTCGAGCTGGGGTAGCCTAGTAATTGTATGACTAGTGAACTGTGGTCTATGATGTCAAAAGTCTTTATTTCGGTCTCAAGGCGTGTCGAAGTTATGTGAGTATTTTTTATAAGCTCGGTGCAGAAAAAAATTGAAACTTCCATGCCTACAAGTTATTTTTGATATGGTGTGAAGTCTACCAGTTCACTTGGCCACCATGATGCATATAGCCTATATCCTCTTAAATGATCGGAAAATGGTGGCCAGCCATTCCAGCTGAAGCCTCTCTGACAATGGAAATCGTTTATACTATTCTATTTTCTACGTCAAATTCAAAACCATGTAGTCTACATTAAAATCTACATATTAAAATTGAGTTTTTATGTGATTATTCCAAACAAACAAATAATAACACTTCAATAATCTCTAATAAAATTAGCATGATGAGTTTGTAACGGGGTTTATTTATCGTTATTTATTCTAATCCTTTGCAATTTTAATGCACAGTTCATAGTTCAATGGCATTAATTTATACGTCGAGGTCAGTTGGACGCATATCCGGCCATTAATATCATAAAGCTATATTAGCTAACATTAGTAGGTACGACTGCTTCGTTGGTCTAGTGACGACTGCTGTACGAGAGGTCTCAAACTCCCAGGTCGAGCATTTTTTCTATGAAATTCTCAGTAGCAGCTCGGCGTTTGGATTACATGTCACCTAAAACATACCTCCGAAATGTGGCTGAATATTATCTCTGCCTAAACCTTTGGAGACGAACGGCGTAATGGTATATTATGTTAGTAGGTATGTATTTGTAATCTGCAACTATGCTAAAAAAAGAAAAAAATAAGAGAATTAAGGCAGCATGGAAGAAGGTAAACAGAAATTTAAATTCTTTTCAATAATAAACGAGATTAATATTTGAGATCTGTAATTTGACAAATATACCCATACACCTGTATGTAGTAATAAATTATCTACATATGTAAGCAGATGCGCTGTTAATGCTTCTCGATATTTCCAGCTAAACTTGTTGACACCTAATATAATAAGGAAGAATCTCTGATTATGCAGACGAAATTTTTTAAATTATTCTATTCTATTATGATAAAATGCTTTGATTTCTGGGTCCATGTTTTATGAGCTTTTTAATGTAATTCTCTGTAGTTGCTCGGAGTTTAAGTTTGTACTCGACATGTAAATAGGCTACGTCTTTATCACATCACGTCTAAAAAACTGTGGGTGTTGGTGGGTGTGGTATTAATACTATTCTGAGTTATCCTTCATGGGGCGATAGCATAATATTATGATATTTTATTAGCGAATATTTTTGTAGTCGGACAAAAATCGATACGTGCAATGTCAATATCGATTTGCAATCGAAGTTTGCCAGTCTAATATTTATATCCTGAGGTCAACTGCAGCTGCAAAAAGTTCATTGACCTAAAAGGCTGCTAGTAGGTACCTACCGCGATAACGGGTCACGACAAAAACTGGGTACACATACGTCAACGTGTACACGTATTTTGTAATATGCTTAGTGACTTGCACACTGTACTGCCCCGCGGCGATGTCTGTGTCTAAATTAAATATTTTTAAATAACAAATGATCTTAAGCGGTTATTAGGCATGTCTGTTTTGTATTAATTATTTATTAATATGGCAGCGTGAGTGCGTTTATTAGACCGTTGATTGCTGCCTTCTAAAGTTCTAATTTTGTAGATTGATTTGACATTGATTGGCTATGTAGATAATGCATACGGGTCATGCATGTTTATCGGTGCTTTAGGCAGAGACAGGTCAACTCAAAGTTGCTATGACATCTTTAAAAGGCTAGACGTTGACTTACATCGTAGGACTCACGTACTGCAAACCAAAATACCAAGACCTTAAAAATACTGTTCATTCAATATTTGTTTCAGCATTTCAGCTCAATGGTCGTTTGTTAAGAAAGGCAGACGCCACATAAAAAGTATATCTGTCCCCAAATAGATCTTTTAATTACAGAAAAACATATACAGTAATCTTACTTTATATGTGTTTGTATTTGCTTATTGCTGAAACTAATATCTTTGGAGTTTATATCCGAATCCTATAAAGAAACTATGGAGAAGAATAACTTCCTCAAAACGTGCTCCTAGTCTTTAACGTTTCATAAATGCTTGTAAGAGCTTATTGAAATTTAAACATTACTTCACAAAACGGTGATCAATCTCCTTTATCCACCACGATTACATAAGTATATTAATAAAAACTATTACAGTATAAAATATTATTTAGAGGATAAGTTTATAGCATAGTTTCGACGACCCAATTAGTCCAGCGGTAGTTAACACTGCCTTCTGTGCTAAGGGTCCCGGGTTCGAATCCCGGTAGGGACAAATGTTTGTGTGATGAGCATAAACATTTGTATCCGAGTCATGGATGTATCTATGTATAATATGTATGTATTTACAAAAATAAAAGTATATATGTAGTATATCAACCAACTAGTATCCGTAACACAAGCCTCGTTGCTTAGCTCGGAACTTGATGGCGCTGTGTCATATAGTCCAGAGATATTATTTATTTATTATAGTATATTAATTAATGTATTTTTTTATCATACATAATTTGGGTTTCTTTAGTTTTGCACGCCATACCGATATGGCAGAATATGCGCTCATAACATTATATTTTATATAACACCATATTGTACCATATTCTAGCAAATAAATCATTTGAATTTGAATTTTATACCTACTCATATTAGTGACATTTTAAAAATAAAGACCTAAAAAAGTTATAACAAATTAATTACAATTTGCAATCTGCGGACAAAAGGACCAAATTCTATTATAGACCGCTAAGGATAACAAATTTGGTGCGTTGAAGACCAGCATATGTTGCCATAATAAAAGATAGTCCTTATGCGGTAGCACTTTTATCTCGTTACTTCGTGCCTAAATTATTACACAACGGGCTAAGTAATAATATGTTTTATAAGAATATAGGGACGGTTCTTTTTATATTGAACTTTATTTATAGATCACTAAAGGGTTTTGTGATAAAAACACGCACATATAATAAAATATCACATTCATTTATTTATATTGTTTAAATTGTAGTTTTTACTTAAAGACTAATTTAGTTATATCAATTTGTAATTGGCTTGTATTTATCACAATTAATCCAAAATCTTTATTGAAATACTCATGTGGTTAATTTGTACCGTAGCTACTATTATTATTATCTATAGTAATGTAGCAGGAAATACGAACAGTTGTCGGCATTTAAGAATAAAAGTATGAAAAATATAAATGATAATGGAAAATCTCGTTTAATGATAAATTACTGTGCTGACATTTTTTTTAAATACCTAGTAATGTACATTCTGCTAAGAGCTTAAGATGTGATTGCAAAACAAAGAAAACCTTTACCATAAGAATGTGGTATAAATCTTTAATTTTCCTTGTTGGTTTTATTGCCTTTACTGATGATCGACTTTCACGTAATATACTAACACTATAATTTACAATAATGTAGGTATAGCCATGTTATCTAAGACTTTCGGGCAACTTCCTAAACGTTTACTTACTCTGAAAAAAAAAGATATAAAGCCTCCTTTGTACACATACATTACATATAACAACATAGAAATACTCATATGCCTTGGCAATAACCCAAAAAGTTTTTTATCTAAATAAATTCTGTCTCCATTGAATAATTCTGTATTCATTGCGGAAATGTCAAATATTTGCTGTGATATATATGTATTATATCTAAGAAAATATTATTTACTTTACGATAACGATTACCTATGCAATTAATATAAAGTGTAAATATTTTACATTGAACAATCCTGTAGGAATTATATTCATTGCCATAATCTCGATTATTACTGTAAGGTAAGATAGTAATCCATTTCGTCAAAAATTATTCTTACGCGATCACAATCCCTTGGCGGCCAGTATAGCTACTTTAAGTCAAACGAAAATGAATGAAAATGGTTTAGGTGCATAAGTTCAAGTTCGTGGATAAAAAAAATGATCAAGACTCTACAACACAAAAGTACGATAAATGAACTCAAATTTATTTCACGATCATTCGAAAATATATCATATTCTTTGTACAAAAGGGCAATGAATCATTTGAAACTTCAGCTCAATCTGGCGCAATTATTACGACTTGTTTTAAATAAAGAAGGTTCTCACTTATGTCACGAGACATCATATTATCTTTTCGTCAACCAAATATTTAGACATAATGAGCTTTTAAATCTCAACACAATTGACACGGAATTCAAAAAATGTACCTCGTACTTACGCGTTATTCTGAATGAAGGTTGCGCGTGCGAGTTACAAGAGTGTGCGAATTATTTGTGCAATAAAACCTTATTAATGTGAGAATCAAACAAATAATGCGTGTGTTGATTAAATGTATTCAAATTCAAACTTGTAAATATTAAACTTTATGAACAAAAATTATATAGTAGCAGCGGGTTTGCTGCCTTAGGCATTTTTTTAGCCACTCTTAATTAATTTGACAGTTGTTGTTTGTAGTAGGTATACATATGTATATTATGTCAATAACTTTTGTATCACGGTGTTATTTGTGTTGATTTTACAAACCTGGCCCTATGTTCTACTTTGTTCACATTAGCTAACTATTAATAAATTATACCTTAGGATTATGTATAACGAAATCTTTATTTTTTTAATTGTGATGTATATAATTTGCACTGCCCTTGTCTAGATAGTTCTCAAAGATTTTTGAGATCCTATGACGCTATGTAACCATTAATTAGGCTTTTGATTGATTTCTTTGCTGTTTGTCTATCTCATTAGATTATTAAACATGTAACTAGAGTATCACCAGAAGTACATGTGAACAGTATTGGGCATAAGTAGCCCAATGTCACCACATAGAAATAACGTTTCACATCTAGAACTTCTTACAATTACGCAACTGAAATTGTTACAAACAGCATTCTATTTCACTGCCTAGATCAACATGGGAAGTAAACATTTAATGTAATCACTAAGTAATCTTAGTCATTGCACTGGTCTAAATCACTCGCATATACTATTAAAATCTAATTTATGTCAAGTGAGAAAAATTACTCAACGTCTCTAAAATAACACATTCTGGTCCTAGTGCCCGCAATTATTTATGTGACATATGAATAAACTTTATATGTTCTGACATTAGGTACTGTTAGCAGACATAGTATCATAGATTTTGGCGGATCAGAAGATAATTACTATATAAGGATAAAGTGTATATAAAATGCAGTTTGCCAATTTTGAGATAAAGTACCTAAGAGTTGAGTTCCGTTCCATAGTTCCAGAAAATTATCTACTTTGAAATTAAGAGCTACTTCACATATATTAGACATAATTATCGCCAAATTTTTCGTTATAATCTGACGTGACCATGCCGTGCGTACTATTGCGCGTGACGTAAGTTGAGCCTTGTTCCCATACTTTCGACACCAATGCTCAGCCTTGTCCAAGACAATGATGATGAATATAATGATACCTATCGTGATATTAACACATCATATCGTTATAAATTGTTAGAGTTTGTGCGAAATGATAATTATACACCAATTAGTGCGAGGTTATTTTTTATATAATTGCAAGTATTCTAGGCTTTAGGACTATTTATAATTGATGTAATCTTTTGTGTGTTTTAAATAGTGGTTGCGATAAGATCTATGAGTAAGCGAGAAGTTCTACAATACATCCTGTAATGGTAATAGATATACAATTATTTTGTTAAAAGTAATTAATCATTGTTAATTAAGAATGGATTTTCCTGTTTCCGTCAAATATATAGAACAAGTGTTATGGATTTCACAATGTTTTTTTAATTTGAAACGAAAGGATATGAATAGTAGTGTTTTGAGAATGTTATCGTATATGTATTTCTGAAACATAGTTTTCGTTCTATAAAATAAATCAATAATCAGGAGCCAATCAATATTTTTATTGTGTTTATGTGCAATAAATTCTTTTTTTGTGAGGAACCGGGATATACATAATATTCTTTAGATAGGAAAGGCGCCCGTAAATCTACCCTTCGGCTTATGTAATGAGAAACTAAGATATGAAATCAAGATTCTTTTGTATGTACAAAACAAATGTTACTGTCAAATGTTTACTCGTGCGGTTTTTATACTTTTTTCCTTTTACTTTATAGTCTCTCACTTTATCTAAAGATTCACCAGAAGATAAGATGACCCACATAAGATACCAAATTTTTGCTGTGTTTTTCAATGATAAGGTATTAACAAAAACAATAAAATAATTATTTTATAAAATTTATTCTCATTGTATAAAAGTATATATACAAAACATAAACAACTAGATTTGTACAGTTGTTAAGATGATCACCAGCCGTAGTTGGACGCAAGTCCGTTGTATGACACATGGGAGACGGCGGGAGCCGCGGAGTAGGTCAGGGCAGACTTATATACCGGGGCAGCGGCGTATGAGGCATAAGGCGCTGCGGAGTAAGTGGTGAGTGGCGCAGAGTGTGCGTACGACAGAGCAGGAGCGTACGATTTAGCGTAGGCGACGGGAGCGGCGGCGTAGGCAGTTTGGGTGGCGTAGGCAGCAGGAGCAGCGTATGTAGCATGTGCCGCGTACGCAGGTGCGGCGTATGTCGCGTGTGCAGCGTATGCAGGAGCAGCGTAGGCCGCAGGGGCGGCGTAGGCTGCGGGAGCGGCGTAGGTCGCTATCGGAGCAGCGTGCGCGGCGTATGTGGCAACGGGAGCAGCGGCGTAAGTAGCCACAGGGGCGTATGACTTAGCCACCAAAGGAGCTCCGTGCGAAGTTTGTGTGGAGTATGACGAGATAGACGAGACCGCTGGGGCGACTGCCTTTACAATGGGGGAAGAGTATGCGACAGGAGCGGAGTACGCTAGGGCCGGAGCCGCGTAGCTCTTGTACACAGGAGCTGCGGCGTATGTGGCCACGGGGGCGGCGGCATACAGACCACCAGCATGGGCTGACGCCAACGCGCACAAAAGGATTAGTAACTGTAAAAAAAAAACAATACAATGTTAATAACAGAAAATTATTAAAACGACTTGATATAACGTTAAAGGCTTATTTTAAAATAAAAAAATATTAATAATAATAAAAAAAAAAACAATTAATAACAGCTTTTTCAGGCACGTTACTTTCGTCATATATTTTTTAAAATGAAATATAAACTTTATGAAAATTTAGATAAAGTATTTAGTTTTGATTTTAATAAATGCATTTTTATATTAATTTTAGTGCCACAAAAAAGACTTGTGTTGACTTGTTGGGTTGACTTGTTTCTCCAAAATCCTGTCATATTTTAATATATATTTTAAAAACTGCAGTGAACATAATAAAACAAAGTACCTTAGCTGCCATTATGATATATTAATTCCACTACGGCAAGTGATACGGTTGGAGTACACACAACCACTTTTATACTAGTCTCGTTACCCCCGCGAGCGCAGACGCAGGTACCAAATGTGGTTTAGTATCGCAACTACTACCTAGGACCCTGTTACAAACTGACCGCCCAAAATGTATGCCACAAAAGTACTATACTGATATGTAATGAATGTATGAGATTTGTTTTAGGAAAATGCCTTATATTAGACGAATACTATAAATTTACGAATTTTATACCCCTATGGGTAAAGGATACAAGGTGATATGAAAGTCCCACTAAAGAAAACCTTTATCAGGCTGGAAAAATGTATCACGTGAAATACATAATTTGTTATTCATAATAATAATATTACCTTACTGGTGTAAATGGATCTTGTGTAAGTAATGACCCTTATCAATCAAACGCGGATGGGGAGTGTGAGGTTTTAGGTTCGGTTACTAAGCTAAGCAAATCTTTTGTTTGAATATGGCCCCGTTGATGTTAATGAGCTTACACTCTATTAACTAAGATCTTAAGCATAATGGCGAACGGTGGATGTATAGGAGTACGTCTTTTCTTAAACCTTCTGGAATGTCAGACATGATCCAAATCAAATCAAATTATTTATTGCATATCCTATGCAAATATATACACTACTACTGCACTGTTTCAAATTTCTGTTAATATCTATCTGAAGTATATATAAAGCCAAAGATTTAAAATGTTTTATCAGTAATCAATTAATCAATACCAGAGAACTTTCATACATCAAATTCGGGAGGTTTTAGCTTCTATGTAAGTTTTCTCAAAACAGGAAACGATCGCACGCCTAATTAATTTGTCTCTATAACAAAGTTAGATATAATCATCTACTGTCTCTTATCTACAGATCTGCTGTTACACGTTCCGTTCCAATATCGCTCATTAGTCTGGTGATCGATGCCGATAGAGAAATTAATATTGTCAAGTTTAATTATGATCGAGATAGTTACCTATTAAAGTTATGAAACATTTTTGTAAGTTATAAGTTTCAATATGATTTCGGAAAGTATGTTGTATTTCAATATGTGGGTATACTTTAGTACACCTTTGCCTAACCCTTTGGGCACGACAGGCGTGATGGTATGTTATGATTGCTGTCTCCATTTTGACGTTTTGGCTGAGGAGTCACGCTCATCACTACATTTGTACGGTGCTTAAGGCCATACAGTGGATAGATGACCATTCAAAAATCTTCCCTTGAGAAAGCACGATAAGCCATCAGTCCAGGTCTTGTATGAATATCTACATAATTGTTAGTAAAAGAGAAAGAAAACCTGATAGCATGACGATCTTTTCGCCTAAAATATTGATATTCAGCCGCAACGAGGTAGATTGGAAGCCGACGCCAACATTGCTAGATCGAAGAATAAATAATAACAGTTTATGACAAATTATGTTACAATGAACTAAGAATTCTCTGAATCCTACTAGCTCCGCGCTAGTTCAATTTTGTTCCGCGCTAATTTTGCTCAACAAATAAATCGAACCTGAAGCTTACGTCAGCAATTGTGGTTTGGTTGACGATACAAATGAGGTAGGATTAGTTTCAAATAACCCTATTTTTGTTGTATATTTGACTAAAATATCAACTGGTCTGAAGTCTAGGTTTGTTGCTCGGTAGATGTCAATTTCTATCATAGGTAGATTTCTATCATTGCACCATACAGCTTACTTACATATACTAAGCTGACACACATCATCACGCCCATCCTCTTAATTCGAAAACATCTTCCAACACCAGACCTTGTAAATTCCTTTTTATTTCATGATATCCTCGTTTTTAATTATTGCACATACAGTTTTTGTGTGGATTCGTGATTCTGATTATGATTATAACGTCAGCAGCTTACTTTGTAGCGTGTATAAAGTTTCGTATGAAACTTAGTATCATGATTATGCAAACCATTGACAGCTTTTGTCTAAGGCTATGTACTGGTATATCAAAGGGCTAGTGCACATGTATCTAGATCACCTACGCTGTTTAGCTTTTCTTATTTTCTTCAATATCTTTGAGATATTAGTGGTGTGTAAATATTAATTTCAATAGGTCTAACTGAAGAATAAGCCAAAAAGTTTTGCCATTCAGTTGGTTTCTGAATAATTGGATAATAGAATAATAAATAATAAGAACAGTCACTATCTAAAAATATAGATTATAATTATTATTAGGAAGTGACCAATTAGTATCTCAGCCTAACAAAAACCAAGCAAAACGCAACCTAACTCCTCTAAGTACGTAACCGAACATACTTTTTGTTCCTGTAGTACCGACCAAAAATATCGTACTAATACGTACTAGGTATTTGAATCCTGACTTATAAAAAAATCAAATAAGACACCAAAAACCTACAATATTCGTAATAAATAAATATTTTGCGGTTATACAACTTATCCAAATCAAACAAAACGGAAATTATCAAATGATTTAATTTGAATAAATTAATATTAATTAATTAAATGATCTATGGCGACAAAATATTTGATTAATTACTTGCACGGATGAGTTTTACGGATGTTTAAACGTTATCAATGGTGTTTGTAGATCAAAGGTAGTTATTATAGACGTAAATATTATCTGAAAAACCGATTACGTAAATGGTGAATACCAAAACGTAATCGGAACCTTGGTGATTCGAGCCTTTTAGTATGTTCTAGTCAGCTTCCAGTCTGCTCATATGTAGCTGAATAAAACGCTTAGGTACTTGCATCGAGTATAGTTCTCGAAACGAATGCGTATATAGTTCTCGCAACCCGATAACTAGGCTATGGCCTAATTATATAGCGATAGGTATTCTAAAGTGTATGATAACGGGGTCGATAGGCTTAAAGTTCTCCCCGAGGCTCAGAGTCGTTATAAAGAGCACGGTGTCCTGACTGACCTCAGCCTTAGTGCAAAACTTCCGCTTTGACCTTGTCCTTACAGGTCGATTCATCATCGGGGTTATTTTGGAACTGCACGCCTCTCCAAATACACGAAACTCTGCACCTTATTCTTCATTTTAGACTCCCCTATGTTAAGCTTATCTGTATCTAATCAGTAGAATTGTGAATAAAAAGTTAAGGTTTCTTCACAAGTTTGTATAGAACGTGCAGCGAGTTCAAAACCATTTAACTCATATTATTACAATAAAACTCACTTCGTGCTTTTTTTAAGGTCAAGGACGAGATGATCTACAACATTTAGATGTTTTAAAATATGACAAAGAACATAATTTTATAAATCAGCTAACTTCTAGCTTTCATTAGTTCAGTATTCGTCTACAAACTCTTTAAATACTGTATCCATTGTATCATTTTTGTGTTCTGACGTCATTTGATTGCAAAAACATTGAGCGCAGAACAAAAGACCAAAAGTGTGATCTGGACTGGTTAAATAATGGGTTTGTCGCTTCCAATATGCTTTCTGGTTGCTCTTGATATGACTTAAAAGGTATGCAACAGTAATTTCTGGTTCTTTGATACGAAATGTTATTATAATAATTGAATTTTTATGTTTATTAAGAGCTGCAAAAATTTCGTTTCTATATTTTACCTTTTATAACTTTATAAATACGTCACATATAAAGATGAGAGATGTGTATATATGTATATAATATATTTTTGTATGATGTGGTAGCAGAAAAAAGAATATTTTGGGTAAAGCAGGTTAGTATAATGTCGTTAAAAAAGAATCAATGTGAGATACAAACCTTCTTCCACTCTTGATCTATTAATCAACTATCCATGTATGCCGTGCTTAGGCTGCGTTTTGCAACGCGCATGGACAGGTCAATCGTGCGGGCAGCAAGTCGAGTATGTAACGTAAATGCCGGCCACAATACATCTTTATCAAGTCCGGTATTGTGGCCAGTCACCGATTGGACCCGCCTCGCGTGTGGTAATCTGATCTTAGATTGTAACGCACGTGTTTGTTAACGCAACAGGATATTGTAGGCAAATAGGTAGCTGTAATGTGGGCTTTTATTAAAGGGTATATACGTAACTAGCTCTTGCTTGCAGTTTTGCATGCCTTCTGTCCCCAAATGTTAAAATCAATCAATTTCATCCTCAGAGGATATTAATTATGCTATGAATAAAAAATATGTAATGTTTAAAAATTCAACTTTTTGGATTTAGTTTGATTGGCTTTGCGGTTTTCCTCAATCAGTTAGTTAAGATAAAGGATTTTACTTTTTTTTATAAACTTAGTAATTGTGACGTACCATAGGAGTAGAGGGAGGGTATTTTTTTGAGCAAATAATGGAACATTTGCCATACTGGTAAACTGTGCGTAAAACAAATGTGTAAATTTAATAATTTTAAGAATATTAAAACCACATGTATATGTATTTGTTAAGCATACCCGCCTGTAGTATGTTTTTATCCCGCCCGTATGATATGTAGGTATCGGAATTTGCCTAAAACGGATTAACGCCGTGAATGAATTCTATTTCTGTTTGGGTTGATATGTGGGTACCCACGCAATATTTTAGGCGTTTCGCAAGCTAAATATAGATCAGATTTTGCCAATACTCGTTGGTTGGGTGCTTTGATACGCAATTAGATACATAATATATTATGTTAAGTAAACGCGAGCGTCTATTTAGGTACTTAGAAATTTTACTGCTTCTTGTCAGTAATACTCAGTGTTCGTCTCATTTTTTTTTGTACAAAGCTGTTCTTTGTACCTGGAGGCGGAACAAAACTTCATTTGTTGGGTTCTTTAAACAATTAGCAATTTAGCGTTAAAGAATTCAGTACATAAGATTCGATGCTGTTGATGCTAAGTTACGTTATTACCTACGTTGTTGTTGTTATAGAAAAGATACTGTATAAAAAATCATAAAACTCATTTATTGATCCTTAAAATCTTATTATTTGGTATCAACAACATTCAATTATTCTCCTGAAAGACAACCACTGACTCTTTTATCTGTTTCACTTGCATATTTCATAACTTTTATGATTAAAATCTTGGGGAGTTGGCACAAGGAAAAAACACGCCTTTGTATAACTTCATTAACATTTGATTAGTGAACATGTTTTGCAGTGTCAAAATTATTGTCTTCCTTATTATCTCGAGATAAAGAATATTATTTACTTTTATTATTTTATTATTACTTTTATTACTTTATTACAGTATTTCTTTGAGTTCTCCGTTTAATAAAATAAATGTAATAATATAAAAATGCCCACAGGTTGCCAAGCAGTTTGAGCTTGTCATGCTCACTAAAATGTCCTGCCGATGGTGGCGTTGTGTGTCGGGTCCTTTTATTCCCTACAAAATGGTTGAGTAGAGCGACGCTGATACACACGTCATACTCGTGAACGGGTGCTGTCAGTGGAGGCTGGTCGACTCATACATGCTATGGCATTCTAAATTCGTTTTATTTTGTCTTGGGTAAATAGTTCATACATTTCACATCAAACTGCATTATTCTCATATTGATGTTGCAAATGAAAATTGTAAAGGAATTGACTTTCTATATTGTAATTTGTATTTATTTAAAAGAGTATCTATGGAGTTTCTTCCCGGTTCTTCTCCATAGACCTACTTTTAGGAACCATGCAACTAGTTTGACAATTCAAAAGTACCTGATATACTGGTCGACTTGAAATAAAAAATTTGAATTTGAATTAATACATAACTTTCTGGTTTAAAAACTTTAGCGATAACTATATCAAGTTTGGCATTATTAGATACATAGACTTTTGGACAATAACGTGTTGATCTGTGTCATTAAAACTACGCAAATACTTAATGAACCGCTGAACAACTTTCGTCTATTTGGAAAAGTTGTGATTATTTTAGTAAAGTATGTAATTGGCTAGAATGTTGCTTCAGTCTAGACGTTTGCAGTGACAAGAAAATTAATGAAGTCATGTAAGTTAACATACTACCTCACAATTATCGACTTGGAATCAAGCACTTGAATGCAGGCAATATTGCTCATTTTATCAACTCCAGAAAATTTCGATGATTATTTTTATTATAAAATTTGGAAATAGTGTTAATTAAGATTCAATGTCAGCCAACTATATACCTAACTAAAATTACTGCATCAAGACTGAAATAATATTACAATTTAGAGGAAAAAATAAATCACACATGTCTATTTATGATGCAGAGATAATTTATTTTATAAGATATAATTTAAAACTTACATTAACGTAACATTAAATAAATTAAACTTAATCAAGCAGTCAGTCGCGCATACTATGTGAAGGAAAAAATCTCAATTATTTACCATGAGTAACTCGCTCCTAGGCCTGTAAACGACATATGAGAAACTAAGGGAGCCTCAGAGTAAGTTATAGTAGTTTTAATTGGTTGAGACTCAATAATAGGCGTATGTGAAGAATAAGAAGATAACCCTGAACTTACATACTTAGTTTTATCTAAGACAGGCGTTGATGCGTAAGATGTAGGTGAAACAATAGTTTTAGGTAAATCGTGAGTTGTGTACGATATAGGTTCTGATAAAGATTTTGACAAAGTAGGTGTGTGAATTGTATGGACTAGCGGTGAAGAAACAGTATATG
Organism: Craniophora ligustri; assembly: GCA_905163465.1. Lineage (NCBI taxonomy): Eukaryota > Metazoa > Arthropoda > Insecta > Lepidoptera > Noctuidae > Craniophora > Craniophora ligustri. Next base: position 5,778,862 of record LR990963.1, read on the forward strand.
TAGCTCCTGGGTGATACACTATTGGAGAGTGAACAGCAGTCGAATAAATTCCAGGTATCGTGTTAGCTATTAAGTCACCATTAGGTGTTTCCGATTCAAATTTATTGAAATTTGAATAATCAGTATTAAAGGACTTGGTATAAATTGCGTGTTGAGTGCCATCTGGGCTTTCATAATTATTTTCTTTTGTTGTTATTATGGATTGATAAATTGGAGGTGATTGAATAATTTTGGTGTAACCAATATGTGCTTGCTTTTCGACGACGGGAGTCGAAATCGTCTTGACGAGATGAGGTGATATCGAAGAGTAAGAAACTGAAGCGGCAGGAGAATTATCAGTTTCAATTACTCTAGCACTCACTAGTGCAATGGAGCACAGCACGAATAGTATCTGGAATGAAATACAAAGAGCTATTACTTTTCATTTTTATTATAAGGGAAGTTGAAAATCAAAGGAATGAAAACTGGTTGGATTTAATAAAATATAATACATATATTTAAGTATTATAAAATATAATACAAAATATAATAAGTATTCGTACTGCTTATATAAAGCTCTTAATGAGTTTTTTCATACAACTTATATATAAACGGTTCTGTTGAACTCACCTGTTTTATCATCTCGCAGTTTATTTCCTTTAATTTTCAGACAATGACTGACAATTTTGCCAAAAGTTCGAAGCTTTTATACATTCAACGCTTTAATCATTTCTCCCTCAATGAGCAATTTAATGAGTGCTATGCATCACTACATAGCAGCTGTTAAACCAGTTTGAGACCTTAAACCCAGGGTAACCTTTGGTTTAATAACACACCATAAATGTAGAACGAACGATTATTCATGATTCCATGCTTTCATTATACTTATTTAATGTAAAACATTGCGAGCTAAGTATGGAATAATTCCGATAAGATTTATTTCCAGAGGGTTCCATTGGCGGTAGTTGGCCATCTAAGGTAGCGAAATCTTAATAAGGATTAGATATATCAGTGTATGTAGGTTTTTTGTGCGGTGTAATTGTAGGTATCTAAGGCGTAATTTTTTTTTTTCACCTTATAAGTTCTTATATTAAAGTACCTAATATTAATTTGTCTTCAGAAAGTTTAATGAATTTGGATGAACCCTTGAGTTTGTCATGAACTATAATAGCTGCTGTGTTGGAAAAAAAATTTAGATAAAGATTATTAAAAAAATATATTCGATTTTACTACAAACTCAATTTATTGCTTTTGACTCTCATCTCAAACATCGCATTAAAAATATTGAAAATACAAGTATATTTTGATAATACTGATATCTAACGATCTACCTTCGTGTTTTTCTGTTTAAAAATGATAAAGCCGAAAAAAGGACTTCGCCACGGAGAACGCGATAGGCACTTTATGATGACTCATATTCTTATTGAATGTACATAACTAATATCTATCAGCGTTTCCCTAGGTGTCAAAATGAATGGGCAGCAGAATCATTAGTAAAGCCAAAGTTTTTTAAATTGTTCTGGTCATTTGTTTATAGAATCAGGAAGAGGAATAGGCAGAAGGGAATATAATTTTGGAGTAGTGAAAGTAGTGGTAATAAAAAAAAAATGTATTTCTACTATCATATGCGTTACGTGTCTCAGGCAGCAATTAAACTAAGTATACTTATTTTATTTGGAAAGAGATGATTTTTTTAACTGAACTGAACACAAAAATCATTTCAATTTTCAAAAGAATATTTTTTTATTATATGCAGAAGGCATTCATAGTATATATGGAAAATTGCTAGTGTACTATAATGCTCACTTACAAGCTAATTTAAACAATATAAGGTTGCAATACACGATAAATATGTATACAATTTAATGAATGGTAAGTACATCGTGATACTCGATATTTTTTTTCAATAAAACGATCCTGCGCACGATTTTGCGTATGCAAGCGAGTTATGAACAATCGATATGTTTTATTCATATCTTACACTACTACAAATCGATGGATACTCGTTAGTCCGTTACTGATAAATATGAATAATCGACTCCCGATGGGTGGGCCCGAGTCAGTTGTTACCGTCGTCGCCAGTTAGTCTAAACATCGATATATCAGTTCTGTACATTCGATTAGTTGCATAATCGTTCTGAGAATTTATTCGGTACGTTAGGTATGTTTGTTGCGATTGCAATATGAACCGTTTTAATATATTAGCGTTGTTTACCGAGTGCCTACATGACTGAATCTAGTGCGTGGGTGTGACCTCAATTGTTTTGGTACTCGAACTTGTGTCTATTGATTTGTTTTGGATTGTTGTACTCTTTTGCGACTATTGTTTTGGCAACTAAGCAACGGTAACAACCGCAACTGAATATTCGATGGGTATTCAACGTTATATGTATATTTAACTTTAAGCCTGCAAATTGGCATTCAAGCGTTGTATAATAGATATGCCGCAAGCTAACCTAACATAGTATATATCACTTTATCAATCGTTTACTTTTATTATTTAAACAAATCTGATTGTCTTGCGGTGATAACCGTCTTAATCTCGTTTAGATCAATTTCGTGAACAAGACAACGCCAGTTCAGTGCTTTTTTAAATAGCATCCTATGAAAATAATCTCACGTTTGTAAAATTACTACCAAAAGGATATTGCACAATAACTCTCTATCTATTTATCTCTATCTTTCTTCTATTTTAATATCACAGATCGGTAAAAACTAATGAAAATTCCACAGTTTTCAATGAGGCTGAGACATCATGAATGAAGCAATTACTGATCTCATACATAACGCGGATGTAACCGGATGTTGGATGATAAAGCAATGAAAATTTAATGGCAGGCATTGGGTGGCGCATCAATAAAACATTGGATGGTAAGTGGGAACCCCTGTCAAACCACTATGTATGGAGGATACGCCCTTCGCTCTTTTTTATACTTTTCGTTTTCTAATGCTTAGAGGCTTGGAAAAGTACTTGAATTTTTTGTATGATTAATTAAGATATACCTACTACTTACTATTTTTTTACCCAATAGAGAAATGGTTTGATACATGTTTATTTTATATTTTTTCTACTATACGTAAAATGCCAAGAATTTATTCACCGGAGTAATTGGGCAGAAGAGTACTCTCATATTCCTTTAGTTTTCACATTCCCTGTAATAGAGGCGTTTCTATAGCCATTAATTAGGCATCATAGGTTACTCGATAAAGATTTTCTTAGAAAGACCTGGAAATCGAACTCGCAGCCGTCCTAATGTAATAAACCAAGGTTAAAATAAACATTGATAAACATGAGTATGTACCATTCTACTTTGAAATAAATTGTATAATGAATAAATATTGATATAAAAGTAGGTTTTTCATTTATACTATCTGTTTATGAAATTTACTGTGCTATAAAAATACGTTTATCTGAATTCGATCAGTGCTGCGCGCAATTAAGGCACTTTTGTTACTAAATTTTCTTATCATCTAGATTATTTTGATACTAGAGATGAGCGCTACACACGATTATTCGAAATTTGACAGCTTGTTTTATTTATTAATCTCCGATGAATGAATAAGTATAATCTCTTAAATAAAAAAAAACCCTGCAAGCTATATAAATCTAGCTTGCCCGACGCAAAAAGAGTATTAAGCATATAATGTAAGTTGAATGTGTGTATCTCTATTTTCTTTGTAAAGTGAGACTGTCAGTTTGAAAATTAAAATGTCCCGTATTTGTGCGACAGTCTATGCTATCATAGTTCCTAAACGGATGTACCGATTTCGATTAAGATATTGTTAACTGAAATGTTTTTCTTTTACGATTGGGGACGATTACTCAGACGCTTGTTCAGGTATTTGATTTGTCAAGATTATCAGCTCTATCGGGGGTTTTAAATTATTTAGTTATTACACCAAGAACTGAACAAAATCCGTAGGTGACCATAATTTGTGTACTATTTTTTGTATTGATTACACTATTCGTTTTAAAACTAATCGCAACACTATTTGACATCTAATTATTATATTTTTGAATATGATGGATGGAGCGATATAGCGTTTTGTTTAGCAAGTAATTAAGCCTTAATCTCATTTTAAATTGACCAACTTCTATTTAAATCAACAAAATTTAAACTCACGATAATCTAGCAACTGTCAAAAAGATTACGATCTTCATCCTTCATTCATTCAGTGTATACATTTATATTCTTAAGTTAATGTAATAAAGTTTAAAATTAAGTGACCGGTGATGATACATTGATAATTGTTATTGGTGCTTTAGTTTTTACATTAAAACTATACACATAACGTCAAAACTTATACGTAAACTGATGAGTGGGTGATACATATTTGTTACATACATAATATGTACATAAATATATTCAAGTCAGCGAGCTTTTAAAATATTTATACATAACTCCGAAAAGTAATTCTATCAAGTTCTAATTTTATAACTTAATACGTTTAATTTTAGATAAGTATGAGTAATTCAAAATTAATTGATATAATCAAATGAGGTCAGGGTCAGTGACTGATGCCGATTTATGATTTTATAAATAAGTTCATTTGACGTAGACGAACTGGTGTCTGGGTGTAATCTAACATTAGAGTCAGGCTTCTTTTAGTCAGTGTCAAGACAAACGCCTTTTTAATGCAAGTTAGATACAGAATCTGTACAATAATATTGGATGGTAAATTGGTAATTTAATAACAACAAAGGCAATAAAAATATTTTTTGCTTCTTATTTACTTGTCGGTTCGCTTTAGATATTTATAAAAAATTGTAAAGAAGAAATTATTATTATATTAAAAGAATGTATATAACAAAGACGAAATTATTTCATTAGAAGTTATCTATAATATCTTATGTTGTATATGATTATTTTAGAATAAACTTTATTTCTGTCTTTCTCTCTTTATTATATTCTTTTTTCGATTGTTTCATTTATTCCTAGAGATAAAATCCATTCGAGGAAAATACTTTGTCATTAATTGAAGTCCTTGAACATAATGTACCACTGCCACAAGTCATCAGTCTTATAGTAACTTACTACAAAAGAATACTTTTAATCGATTACAATATTTTTGGATATCCGATAGCCAAATCGAGTACTCAATGCCTAAATGAAGGTCAAACTATCGAACAATGTGTACGTAACATATTGCGTTCATCGTAACCATTGAATTGTAGTACCAGTATAATTATATTGAAATATGGTAGTAACTAACTTTTGCCTGCGACTTCACCTCCGAAGAATTATATTGTCAATCTTCTTTTTCAGTGATTTGCTTATTTATTTCTACCCTCTTTTACGGAATTATTCGTCCCACGTAATTACAAACTTGTGCCCCCCATTTCGCCCTTTTAAAGCACCATTTCCGGGACAAAAACTTCTATATTATGTCCTTTAAATCCCGGGACCTCTGTCCCGGGATCTAAATCGAGTTGAAGCGTGAAGAGGTAATAGACAGACCGACAAACTTTCGCATTTATAATATAAAAATATTAGTATAGTATGAATGCTAAAGTGTATACGTAAAGTATGGAAGCATGAATGGATAAATTATATAAATATTAATTGTTAGAATAGTATAGAAATAAACTACAACCTATTTTTGATACAACGAGTACAATGCAATATCATGTTATATATTTTGTTACCTATGTTATAATTAATCTGATTTTTGTTCCGTTTCAATAATATAGAGGAGTATGTCGTTAAGTACTAAGTTGATAAGCTCTAAATCTAGATAATACTTAGATAGAATGTATGTCTATAATTTGAGTCTTATGCAATACTGCTTAGTACCGATAAAGATTAATTGTTATTATCGTGATTAACTTTCAAATGCAGTTACCTTCTCTTTAGAATTTAATGTATTTACGATTTGCAAATATTTTAATGGAATATATCGCTTCATTTGTATTCTATGAAGGGTTAAGCAGAGATGTTTATTCACATTTAGAACGTTTATAAAACACTAGAAAATGGTGGCGGACATTATTATATTTCAGTATATAGCGGTACTGCTTGGGCTCCTCTTCCATCAAAAGTAGATCTATAATCATTTGATTACCAATCGATGGATTATCGACTTTATCCACAGTTATTTAAATCATCTTTCTGTTTAATTTGGTCATCCTATTAATCACTGGACAATACCATTATTTAAGAATGTAGAGACACGTCATACGATATACCGTTTACTAGCAATTAAAATAAAATAAGTTACTTTTAATAACGTTTCCCTAATGCAATGCAGCTCAATATTTTTCAGATTGTAATTTTATGTGTAAAGCCTTTTGCATTTACTTTATAATATCTACTTAATTATTACGACGCTTACATCGGCCTTGCATGCACATGTCGGACATTAAACTAGGTAGCGCTTGCAAAAAAAACTTGCAAAAATAAGTATGTAATTATTTTAATGCATTTTCAGCACTTTACTGTGAGTAAGGAAACAAGATTAGGTTAGGTTTTTATTAAAAGTAATGCATTTAAATTAGTATTAAAGATAGAAATAAAAAAATCTAAATGTTTTACTTCAATTAGACCAATATTGCAGGCACTTTTGAATTGTCAAACTAGTTGCACGACACTTACAAAAAACTTAAAAAAAGAAACTTAAAAAAGAAACTTAAAAAGAAACTTACAAAATGTTTTTCTTATTTACAATGATTTATGTATTTATAATATGAGAATAATGCAGTTTGATGTGAAACGCATAAATTACACACAAAGGGAATAATAATAAGAAACACTACTTTAGATTGTCATAACACGTATGAGCCGATCAGCCCTAACTGACAGCACCCGTTCACAACCATGGCGTGTGTATCGGCGTCGCTCTAGTCAACCATATTGTAGGAAATAAAAAAACCGATACACAACTCCATCATCAGCAGGACATTTGAGTAAGAAGCTCAAAATACCGGATTATAAATGTAAATAATAACGCAAGACATTTGCGTTGAAAGCAAAAAAAGTATTGTATCCATTATCCTTTTTAAAAACCTTTATAGGCACAAAAATAATCAATATAAATGAATACTACCTAGTACTTTTGCATTTAGTGTTATATTTTATTTTATGGATAGCGTTTGAATTAATATACATTTTGTAACGTCAGCTACTTGCATAAAGCAGATACTGGAATAAGCATAATCAACACTCAATATAGTCTAATCTAATTTCTTAATATCATCGAGATACTTAAGTTTAAGCAGTAATTTTAATACAACTTTGTTGCTATCTGTACGCCTAAGTTCCGTTTTCCCATGCGACTAGTTTAAACAACATGTATGTAATAGTGCCAAGTGGGTTCGGTCGCAATTTTCTTAAGTAATTTAATCCTTGGCTAGACGTAAAATGTATTCTAACCTTGAAATGACGGCCTACATTCTTTTTTTTTGCAGGAAGTTAGCCAGTTTTTAAGTTAATCGGAAGTGTTGTCACATCTTAAAATAAAACTGCAAAAGAGAAGCTGTTTATATACGTTCTGGGAAACATGTAATAATATAAAATATTGTGGTGTTTTATTAAAAATAGTGTTGCCCAAATGCAAGAACAAGACGAGACTTAGCCAGTCTTGGTCTTGGTCTTGCGCCAATACACCTGGTCTTGGTCTTGGTCTTGGTCTTGCGCTCCCAGTCTTGGTCTTGGTCTTGGTCTTGCAGCAAGAGTCTTGCAAGTCTTGCAATTACCTATTAGTCTATTACTATTTATTAAAGTTTACTTTAAATCTTAGAAAAACGTATTAGAATTGGAACATTGTGAGCTTTTCTGATTCCTTTTTGTGGAAAGATATTAGATGTTTCCTTAAGCCTGAAGTGTTTCTGTTTTTCATTTTTATTTCAATCTTTTTATGTTGGCACAATTTACAGAAGGCAGTTTGGGATGCATGAATTATTTCGAAAAACTCCTCAAATTTGCTTTTGGGTCTTTTAGATCTGTGACTCAAACTCTCGTTACTCGGACTAGAATAATTTGAATCTTCGTCACTCATATTAAATTGTACACGTGATACGTTTTTAGAAAACAACGAGAATTAGTAAAAACAATTATTAAGTTAGACTCGAAGCACAGCTCAATTGGAAATGACTGGAATTAAAATAATTCCTTTATTTATAGTACGTTTCCTTGCTTTCTACCGCGCCGCCTCGCCACGTGCCGGCTCTATGAAAAGGATGCCGCCGCAAATCAAACAATGCCGCGTGCGGCGTACAAACACACACTAAATATTACCTACTTGTACAGACGCGACGCGTGAGTAAAATAGAATTAGTGCCAATCACTATTCTTTACATATAAGTGAATGTTTTGGCGTACATCTATACTAATATTATAAAGCTGAAGAGTTCGTTTGTATGTTTGATGACAGAAGTTTTAAAATAAATAAATAAGTCCTGAACGTCACTATACCTCCAAAGTTACTATTCCTCGTGGACGAAGTCGCGGGCACAGCTAGTAAATACTTACTCTCATCATCTCTCTCAGAGATATTCGGGCTGGTAAGTAATACAAAACTCTTATCGCAGGCTTTTTATTTTATTAGTAGGTAAGTACCTACGCTTTTTATATTATTTTATTAGTTTTGTAGAATTTTTTTACACGTTTCAAGTATATTTAAAAGTGGCTACAATATTTATTAAACGGGTGATATTTGAACACTTTTTTGCTATTTTTTCTTGTAAAAACTTAAGAAATATAATGACTAAATGTACAATAATAGTACCTAAGTAATTAGTTTAAAACCATATAAGTAATCAATATTATAATATATACTTACTAGAATGAATTAATATGACATCTACTACCTATCCTTACCATTTTATCCTAATCATAATACTACTTGCGTGATCAGTATAATGTATTCATTTTCATTCTAAGCACTCTGAAACTTATTTATTCTTTGGAACACCTGTAGGTACTCTTAAAAAAATTCGAAATTATTTTGCATGAGTATACCTACGCCCTATGGCGGCAATCAAATAGTGTCACAAATGTTATGATTTCGGCGTGGCGGCAACGATTGTTTTAGATTTCAAAAGAAGCCGCCGGCGCGTGTATCATAACCATGTACTTCCGAAAAGCGGCAAATTTCTTTGAGAAGTAAGTACAAAACCTTTGATGCCGCAATCTCAAAGTGCCGATGGTTAAAACATAACTATGCATGCACTCAGTTTGATTTTAATAGATATTTTTTTATTCGCTATGTTTATGGTATTAGTCGTAATGCGCATAGGTCCAGTTTTTCATATTCTTTGATACAGTTTTTTGCGTCTCATAGAATTCCTAAGCGTACCTACCTATACACCGAACTGTTACACCTAACTACTCAGTGAAATAGCGCTAAGTCCTAGCTGCAAGACGCAAGAGTCTTGCAGGCTATGTCTTGTTCTTGCTCAAGTCTTGCACGGTCAGTCTTGGTCTTGGTCTTGCTAAAAATACGCGGTCTTGTTCTTGGTCTTGGTCTTGCAAAAACGCAAGAACAAGACCAAGACTGCAAGACCAAGACTGAATTTGGGCAACACTAATTAAAAAGGTCAAATTATTATAGATCAAATTGTATGTTTAAAGAATGCGTTATTCTGGGAAATTATCGTAATATTGGGATAGAACAAGCCTATCACGAGTAATATTAAGGTAATAAATAACGTGTAGCATGATTATTGTAAGGTCCAGTGTACGTTATAAAACCCAGCGTTTTTTACACATTATTCAATTATAGATCTAACCTTAAGTATAATTAAATCGTAATTAAACACATAGCTCATAAAACACCACAAACATAATGTAGCTACGTCATAAATAGTCTTAATGAATGTTATAAAGAACTGTTCCCATACAAAAGCTTACATAGCTATAGTGATGTATGTGAACTATAAGTGTACTGTAATATTATACAAGTTCGTATAAACGCAAGGTTACATTAGTATGTCAATTGTAAAGGGCATGGGAGAAGTATATAATTACATATCAACCTGTACCTACTATTTTGATAATAAATGAACAGTCACAACTTTTAGGACAGTGTTAAGGGCCACAGGTATATTCTTTACTTAAAAGTAGGTCAGGTCCCAATGTAAGATTTACTGTAAAAGTTGTACAAGTTTCTGCAATAAACTATTTTTATTTTTTAGTGGATGACAATATTTATTGTGACTGAGAGGTGATACGTTGTGAAAGTAATAATGATAAGATCGTTTATGTAATATACAAAATATGGTCATACTTTTGAATACTTTAATAGAATAAAGAGAGCAGCGAGAGCTTTTGCAGTACCTACCTATTTTTGTTTTATCATATATATTTATCATATACCTATATTTGTGTTTGTTCTGGTCTTACAAAAAGACAACTTTAGTCAAATATATGGAGTCATTTTGCAGGAAAAAAGGCTTATTGATTGTTGTATGTATGTTATTATGTAAAGGGTTATTATGTAAATTTGGTTCTAAAACGGCTTGTGGCATCAATTAAATGCAAAAAAATACAAGTATTCAAGTTTACCTACCAATTTTTAGAAGTAGATATTCATTATTTTTCCATTGCTGACTATAGATTGCATTTAATTTTCTAGATAAATAAGGGTTAAAATAAATATCATTTAAGACAACGATGATCATTAAAAATATAAATAAAACTTTGAAGTCGGTGCTAAGTAAATACGATATAACAGCAAACTTTTATCGACTTCAAAATTGTTTATCTTTTTTGTAGTTTACATATGTTTTGTGTTTTTAAAGTCTGTTTTTTTTAAGCCGATTATTGCAAATGCTGCGCGGATGTCGACAAGGCCGACACAAAAACTAAAGGATAATCAAACATGTTCCACTCTAGCTGTATAGCCTATTAAGACATTGAAGGCTACTTTGTCAAGTCATTACTTTAATTTAATAAAATACTTTTTTGTCTAATACTGTGTTACAAAACAACTACTCACTGCCTATGTGCCTCGTTAGCTTAAAGGTTGTAAGTGCGACTGCTGAGCAATAGGACTTGGGTTCGATTTGCAGGTCAATCAAACTGATATTGCGTATTTTGCGTAAACACAGTGCTACTGAGAATTCTATAAATTCTCAGTAGCACTGTGTTTGGACCCGTGCCCAGTTAATGACAATAGGCTCGGACAAAAAACACATACCGACGAAATGTAGGTGTACATTCCTACATCTCTGCCTAAACCTTCAGGGACGAAATGCGTGATAGCATGTCATCATCATCAACCTATTAATGTCCCACTGCTAGGCACGGGTCTCCTCTAAATTGAGAGGGATTAGGCTATAGTCTACCATGCTAGCCTACTGCGGGTTGGGTGATAGCATGTACGTATGTAAAACACATAATTGTCTTACCATGTTACAAAACTACTCGCTGCCTAGATATTATTTCATCAGTGCAACTGACTTTGATGCCTGTTGCGGTTCAGCTTTGCCCGTCATGTTATTGCGTAGATTGTAATGTTCGGTTAAATTGTTAGTTCTAAGTTATACTAGTTTTGATAGCAGCAACTTGATTGATTTCAGCTGTAGTTAGTATAATAACGATGTTCGGTAAGTAATTTGATAACATTTTACTCCGACTCGTTCGTTAAGTCGTAGTCTAAGTTTTACTGTCACCATTACCATCATTGTCATCAAACCTTTACTTAAATATTTTACTGTCCCACTCTAAGACATGGGTCTCCTCTCAGAATGAGAAGCTAGGCATTGGAATGGACCATCAATTGGTGTAGTACTGGTAGGCAGACTTCATATGCCGTAGAGAAAATCTCTCGGGAAATCAAGTTCTATACCATGTAATATCTATTTAGATATTACAAGGATATTACATGTTACATGGATATTAGATACATTGTGTATCATCATCATCCACCCATTATTGTCCTACAGCTGGGCACAGGTCTCATTTGAGAGGGATTAGGCTATAGTCCACCACGCTAGCCTACAAGCTAGCGTGTGTCGTTCTGAAGTCAGTGGTGCGTGCCTTGAGTTTGAACTCGGGAACTTTGACATATCAGTCCACTGGTCATACCACTATACTACCACAGCTCGTGTTATGTATGTGTTTAAACATTATAACCTCTCTTATTATTCCTATTACTCGAGTAATCTATCTCAAGTATCTGTTCTTATTATCATTACGAAAACCAATAATCACGTAGCGTTGGCTCCAAGCCTAACCTGTGTAGTTTCTCTGCCAATATGGCGGAGTAGGTGACATTTAACCACAGCAATTGGCCTTTCAGGCTCAGATGTTGCTGGATACAGGCCAGGAGTAATTATTGTGGTTGATAACGACCCCTCGTGCTGCTAATTGACCATCGTTTTCTTTAAAATGGGCAATAAAGACTAGTTGATTTCATGTAGTTATTTTTGTAAAATAGTTTTAATGTACTTTTTGTGGTCATTAAAAAGAGAGGTACCTAAATAATAGGAAAAACGTAATGGTATGAGTTTTCAATTTCAACTTTTCAATTTCTGGACCATGTCCCGCTGAATTCATAAATGTTATTCAATGGACAATAGTTTGAAATCCTAATTCTCGTGTAACTAATGCGGATCACAAGCAAAAGTGGACCTTAATATCGTCATTCCAAGACTGTTTAAGGTATTCCGTTTATTTGTAATACGAATGAATGAAATATTAATACGATGCACGATAAATGACAATAATAATAGAATGTTTTAAACCGTATTGGTTTAATTAAAAGCTAAGAAAGAATATTGTTGATGGAGCATATACGCTTGAATTTACTTTACATATTTAATTTAGTAAGAATTCCCGCTTTGTTACTCAACGGAAGCTAAGTTTAGTAGTAGTTTAATATCTTCAGGGGTTATTATAGAGAAAATTGCAAAATACTCTATTAATAATCCCCATTATACTTTGAAACTTCCTGTTTCCTTCCTGATTGCTAAATAAGTTAGGTAAGGAATGCTCAGTCCCGAAGTCGAAGGTTTTGCATACAATTTGCTTCTATATTCACAGTTTCTAACGTGTATGGGCGGGTTTTGAATATTTATGACTCATTGCTGCCAAATTTCGTAGTGTACGATCATACACGTGCACACAATAAAGCCCAATATATAACATAGAATATAGAAGGGTGTTTCGATTCTCCGACGATTCACACGCATTGGGATAAAAAAGGTGTGCACATTTATATTTAAAACCATTGCCCGGACAGACTTCGTTCTGTCAAGTTTTTTAAAAATATTAAATCTACTGTGGGCTTTAAGGAACATGAAAAAAAAATCATTTGCTGAATTGGTCCAGTTATTCTTAAGTTATGCGCAACGTTCATTTTTACGTGCCTGCTGTGCTATGGGTCCCGGGTTCGAATCCTGGTAGGGACAAATGTTTGTGTGATGAGCATCAACATTTGTTTCCGAGTCATGGATGTATCTATGTATAATATTTATGTATTTATCCGTAAAACAAGCCTCGTTGCTTATCACGGAGCTAGATGGCGCTGTGTAATAAATGTCCGGAAATATTTATATATTTATTTTTATATAGCGGCCCGGTCTGGCTTCACAAAGGTAGGTAGATATAGGGATTGAATCCTTAAGGATAAGGGAAAAGCAATTAGTTTGTTTTTAAACTAAAATATAGCTTATGTTCCTTACGGATAATGTAGCATTCAATGGTGACACAATTATTCACATAGGTCCAGTAGTTTCGGAGCATATTTTATACAAACAAACCAATTACAAAGTCAAATCTTTCCTCCATTGTAATAACGCAATAAACTGTTGCTCAATACCACTTAAAATTGAGTCACTATTGAGTATTTGGTCATTAGATATTATCAGACGAGGATTTTATGCAGAACTAGGAAGAGGAATTATTTAACGCATTAGATTATAATTTCTTCATCGCTTTAAAACAATGCGATTTGTATAGTCTATTATAAGTTGCGAAATGTAATAACTCAATGATATCACTATTGTGAATCATAGGTACCAAATTGGTAGAGGATCACTTTTGATAGGGGTAAAAACTGTTTTACTGCTTTTGTTACTAAATATATGACACAGCGCCATCTAGTTCCGAGCTAAACAACGAATACGCACATAACTCGAAAATGGCCCGACCAATGCGGTAATTTTTTTTTCATGTCACTTAAAACCCGCGGAAGGTTTTAATACAAAAAAAAACTTGACATAACGAGGCTAAGGAAGCTAAACCAAGAGGTTTGTGTATCGGGTGCCCTACACAGCATATAAATAGAAACATTCAGGACTCGGGTGAAATATCCATGCTCATCACACATTTGTCGCTATTGGAATTCGAACCCGGAACCCTTACTACAGAAGCCAGTCTTTAGTAGTGCTGCGCTAATCGAGACGTCAGATTTCTAATTTCCCTGGAAATGCTAATCCTTAATCCTAATTTTGTGTGGTGTAACTTAGAATGATAGATTGAGGAATGATGTGATAAGAAACGTTGTGGTTTGAAATATGATGTAGTGACAAAAGTTGAAAAGAATGTACTGATATGGTTTGGGCATGTTGAGAGGATGAATGATAGGCAACTGACGAAAGGAATTTATACGGCGGATGTCAGTGGAAATGCCGGGAGGGGGCGACCTAGATGGACAAACACCGACCTAATTGGTGAACTACTTCAAAAAGGTCAGGTGCGCGTGCATGACGAGATGTATGAATCTGGACGAGGCAAAAGTGGTATGCAGGGACCGTAGCGCGTGGCATTCTGTAGTTTCTGCCTACTCCCATGGGAAAAAGACGTGAGTGTATGTATGTATGATAATCCTTTTTACTTTGAAGGTTTAGGAAATAAATACGTATTGTTGTATACAAAATAACTTACTGACAATATGCGCCGTTTCTACTAATACCTCAATAATTAATAAATGCCTCGTTAGTTTAGACCAGTCACAGTTAACAACCACTAGTAATTGTTAAGTGCGACTGCTGAGCAAGAGGTCTTGGGTTCAATGCTCTGGTCGAGCAAAGTTAAATTGAGCTGGTCCATGAAATTCTCAGTAGCGGCTCGGTTCCGGTCGCCGCTTCTTACATAGGACTTAAACATACTGGCGACATGTGGGTTACCGTAGTACACCTCTGCCTAACCCTTCGGGGAAGACAGGCTTGATGCTATGTTACCATATCTAAATGTTAAGATTGAAACATTTGGGATAATTTGTGTAGAACAAAAAGGTTAATGGTTGATTTCTTGCGCATATTGATACATTATGATTAATGAATGTTCGTGGGTGAGCTTTGAAGTAATTTCGTGTAATTAAGGTTGGTAACTTTATTCAATAGAAAGTAGAAGTTAACAAAAAGTGTCTTTAATCCAAAAGAGCTAAACTCATTTTGAATGGATTCTATCCCGATATCGATACAAAACGTCTAGATTTAAATAACATCAAGTAGTAGAAATACATCATTGTATAGTCAATTAATTTAAAGGAGGTAAGTCCGCTAATATAATAAGTCCGATAATATAAAAAGATATAGATAGACAGCTGGTTCCACATTTATTCTTTTTTTGGAGCTGGTAGCCCTAATTCCAACTTCCCGCGATTTTTTTGTAACACTGAACAAAATAAAACATGAAATGAAACACTAAGAATAATAAACTTGTGATTCATTGTATGTAATCTACGACTATACTAATAAAGAATTTAATCAAACTTCAATAATTCCATAGTTTACCAATTATTTTGCAGAATTAATTAAAATAATATTCTTGCTGAAACCAGGAACCAATTATAAAAGAATTAACGCTACCTTCGCTACGAGTCCAGTAATTAAGTAAACAATGAACGGGTGGTTAGAAAAATAATGGCAATGTAATTATTAGGGATACAGATCTAAAGGAGGAAAACTCTAGATGTATCTTTTAATTCAAGGCACGCACCTCTGACTTATTCATAATTCACTGAAACTGGTGAAGGTAAACATTGTGATAAAACCTGAGAGATTTTCTTGACGGCAGGCATGCGAACTACGCAGGACTTTTTTTTATGGTGATAAGGGGGCAAACGAGCAGGCGGCTCACCTGATGGTAAGTGATGACCGCCGCCCATGGATATTTGCAACACCTGAGGCTTGCAAATGTGTTGCCAAACCCCTTAGAAACCGTTCAGGTTTCTTAAAATAGGGAGTTACTGAACTCACAGCGTAACGTAAACGTAATTCCCATGCTGTCAGAATAGTCACTCCCCCAATGAGCTGTGGTAACCTTACTCACTCGTAGAAAGACAACTATTGTTGATTCACTGCGGTCTTCTGTAAGGCGGAGGTACTTCCCCTCTCGGGCAGCTCAAATTGAGCGAGAAACCGCTATGCCCTACCTCCTACAGAACAGACTTAGAATATATCCTACAAAGCCTAAGTCTCTTTTTCTCACAGGAGACCCGTGCCCTATATATATATATGGAAATCTAATATACTAGCTTTTGCCCGCGACTTTGTCAATTGTAATTAAATGTAAATTAGTAATTTTATTTCCACCTCTCTTTTTCTCCTTTTAAGGGATGATTTCCGGGATGAAAACTATCCTATGTCCTTCCCCGGGCCTCAAAATATGTCTATACTAAATTTTATCTAAATCGGATCAGTGGTTATAGCGTGAAAAGGTAACATACAGACAGACTGACAGACACACTTTCGCATTTACAATATTAGTATGGATAAGTAAGGATACATAGCAGACCTAGCTATCCGTAGCTGTGGCTAAGTTATTTACTGGTTATAAATTGAGATAAAAGTTATACTATTATTATGTATCTCTCTAGTTGAACCAAACTACACATTGTGAGTATTTTCATTAAATTCATTTTATTGGTTCAGAAATTCATCGGGGACGAGTGACGTCACAGTTAATTCTTATTTTGATAGAGATAATGATTTGTCTTCCGATTCAGATTACAAACATTTTCAGAAAGACGACCTTTATGTCAGGCTACTTCCTTATACTGCCTATAAGGAGTAAAACTTATAATAATAAGACCACATAATATAACGAGAAGTTATATCAAAAGGGAAGAGGGCGTAATGACCGGTGTCAGCCATAACTTATAACGATGGGAAAACTTGGCGACACACTCGTGTGAACATGGACTTATGATTGTGATCGAAATAGTTCTTATTGCCATTGTGAGATATTGGTGTTCGCCGCTAATGTACGTATGTGCTTTTAGCGTTTCCTTTAAGGCAAACTTTTTTTCTGTCACGAGGGTGACAAACAATCTTACAGTCCACCAGTTGGGAAGTAGATACCGTAGTCTATGGACGATTGCAATACCAGAGGTATCGCTCGCGTGATGCTGAACCTATAGAAACCCATGTAATCTTTTTTATTAAGAACCCCAAAAAATAAGAAGTGATGTTTGAAGATTTCTTAAAATAGGGGAGTAACACGACAGCAAACAGAATTCCCATGCTGTCGGAATAGTAACTCCCGTAACGAGCTCTGGTCTTACTCCGTAGTCCTAAGTACTGCTGCCTGGCTCTGCTTATCAGTTTCAATCACACGAGAGCCATACACTCAATAGGTTACAAGAATACCTTTAATTTTAAATAAGTATTATAGTCGATAACCAAAAATAAACGGAAAATTATGATAATTATATCATAATTTTACGTTAAATTTGAATATTTGGATTCTGTACGGGCCAACGACCATGCATTTCCAGCGGTCAGCATTTTACGTCCGCAACGACGATTTTGTAACCATTATTAATCACTTCACTTTCAGTAAAGGCATCGTGTACTCATTAACATATTGATCATATCGTTTTGTAGCCTTTAAACTAGTTTGTCGCCTTAGTTTGTCAATAAATATTGTGTGCAATTAAATTCTCTACCATGCCTGTCGTCCCCGAAAGGGTTAGGTAGAAGTGTACTACCACTACCTCACCACGTTTTACTGGTATGTATTTTGGTCCCATATAATGGGAACAAACCTATTCTCAAACTTCGAACAGCTACTGAGAATTTAATAGGTAACTTCAATAATACTTTGCTCCATTTGGTAATCAACCCCAATACCTATTGCTCCGCAGTCACAATTACAAACAGTAGACCAACGAGGCAGCTATTATTAAACAAAAGTATAGTATAAAATATGTTAGCTACATAAAATGTACCAAATATTGGAAACTTTTTATTAAGCTTGCAGGTCATTTGATACTACTATAACAAGTGATACTAAAATATATTTAAAAAATATGAATACAGGAATACTTAATAATCAAAGGCTTATATAAAGCCCATATGAATATACGAATTCAAAATGAATTAACAAAACTAATTAATAGTCTTAAAGAAACCAAAGTGATGAAAAATTGCTTATGCCTGAAGCGTTAATAGAATTAATTACAAAAAAATATTATGCATTCATTATCTAAATATAGAATCCAATTTGTAATTTTATGGATGTCTGATTGCAGAAGCTAATCGCCCAAGGAGATAGACAAGGTTTTGCGATGATGATGTGTATGATTGAAATGATAAATTGGAAAGGATGTAAGAATTTTGACGAGGGAAATTGGTACGCAGGGATCGTAGCGCAGGGCCTGCTGTAGTTTCTGCCTACCCTCATGGGAAAAAGGCTTAGGTGCATATATGTAGTATGTATAAATTGGGAAGGTCCCCCCTATTACTTGGGACCTAAAACATACCGGCGAAACGTGCCTAACCTTTCGGGGACGACAGGCGTGATGGTATGGTTGCACCTATAATAATTTCGAACTGAATTTGGATCTATCTGATATAGACCGCTTCTAATTTGGATCCACTTCTTGTTAATTATAGTCAAGGGTACTTTAAACTTTAACAGGTACACTTGAATTGAGTCAGTCAATTAACCTGACTATTCCAGCTCGCTACAATTGA
Source organism: Craniophora ligustri (assembly GCA_905163465.1). Lineage (NCBI taxonomy): Eukaryota > Metazoa > Arthropoda > Insecta > Lepidoptera > Noctuidae > Craniophora > Craniophora ligustri. Next base: position 5,797,706 of record LR990963.1, read on the forward strand.
AATAATCTAAATGCCGCTATTTTTTTTTTAAATATCGAATAGAGAATCGAATACGTCACGCATTCGTTATTCACAAAAATCTAGTCGAGCCTCCCAACTCGATTAAATCGATGCGACTACGCAATCCTATCGATGTGCGATGTGTTAAATCGAGTTTGCCACATTTGCAGGTGCTCCGATTCTCATCGCAAAGGTCCTGTTGACATTTTGTTCGGCCTTCGAACATGTGGGTCAATGTGAATCGAGCGCGTATTTTAATTTTTTCTTTAAATTTTATCAAATTTCTTGGAGGTGTGAATATAATCAGATGTGGCAGTTGTCGATGTAATAATTATTATGTCATACGCCGAGTTTTACTCAAATTGTCTTGGATCATCTAAACGTTTTTTAGACTATTTATTTCCTTCTATATCTCTATCAATTGTCATATCATCATTCACTTATTATCTCATAATTGACTCTTGTCATTTCGATTTAAATATGAAACTTTCTTTTGTATATTATGAGATTTTGTCGTATTTGGACATGTCGCTTAAAGAACAGTATTTCAGTACAAGATCAACATAAGTTTTAAATTTCTTGGCTTCATGTTATCGTAAGTACATATCAAATTCAAAACCAGTGTAGATATACTCATAATTCGTATCTTTATAGCCATAATTATTTTAAAGGCAAGGCACAGGTGAATGTCAAGTTAACTTGGTATTACGTTACATTCTTTTCATTCTTTAGGAAATTAAAGACCACTTAAAATTATGAGTAAGATTTTTGTCATACGAGAATATTATGCTAAAAATTTCAGTGAACTTCTACAATGTAGAAGTTCAAAATGTAGAAATTTTGAATTAAGTACTACATTTAGGAGTTGAGAGAAAGTGCACGCTGTTTTACATTGTTAGAGTCTATTTTTGTTTGTTAACACATACGATCTATCTCGACTTTAAAAAAGATACTTATTTAATTTGTTTCAGTGTTACTTTTTTTGTAGTTTTACACTTTGATGTCAAAGATGATTGTTTTTAGGTGATCTGTAGGTATTTGACTTACTAACTCTGCTGATATCAGATGAAAAAAATCATATTTATAATAATAAGACCCATGGAAGAGGAACTAGATGCTTTAAAAACAAGCCATTGTATTAGGCCAGTTGTCTTGCTATCATTGTTCTCGACTGTAACATTATCCTACTTCCTACTAATGTTATAAATGCGAAAGTTTCTAAGTATGGATGGATGGAGGAATGGATGGATGTCAGATGTCTTAACAGATTTGAATGAAATTTAGCATACATAATATAGTTTATTACCCTCATTTTTATCTATATACAATGCGGGCAAATCCGCGGGAGGTAGCTAGTTGAGAATGATGCAATAAGAAAGAACCAAAATTGCCAATTAACCCAGGGTTTTCGTACTACTACATCCATTCAAGAACCTTACCGACTGTATTTTTATTTATGTAACAAAGGTCAATATTCTCAAGGTGCGTATCGTAGGCCGGAATTCGCGAAATAAATCGTACTTGACCGGTTTTATTGTTAATGAAAAGGTGATTAAAATTAATATTAAATTATGTAATTGGTCATTGTTGGTTGCTAATAATATGTATAGAAATAATTGCCTGTTTTACGTAAGTCTAACAACCTAATTGGTATACATGCAACTATCGACCGAATTTTGTGTGGATGTAAACCAATTAGCTCGTTAGAGTGTACATGCATAAGTACCATCAAGTCTCAGCCTCCGACGGGTTAGTTAGAAGAGTTAGTTCGTAGGAATGCTTGTATTCACCGGTATGGTTGAAGTCCCACATAGTTTTTATTACAGTCGCTTAATCACCAACCTATTGCCATTAATCGTGCTCATATTAAATCTCTATGTTACGAGAGAGGAAGATAGAGAAAAAAATTATAATTTCTTTTAATTTTTCAGAATTTTGTATAATGACACTGCTCAACCTAGGAATCGAACCCAGAACTTCACGCTCAGTATACTTCAGATCGAGGTTTCGCAGTCCACTTGTCGCACCACTAGGATCTCATAACTCCCTACAAATGTATTGCAATTCTAAAAACACCAATACCAATAAAGTTTCTATAACAAATCAGTATTTTAAAGCAGTATTGTTTTATTTCTAACAAATAACGAAAATAAACAAAGTCGGTTACATTTCCGCCACAAACGAACCAGTGAAGAAACTGGCTCAGAATTTACGAGACATCTTAATAAAGCTACGAATTCAGACCGCAGTAGACTTTATTTCGTTAGGCTTTATTCGAGACTACGACTTTGAAATGCTAGATCTAAAAGTATAAAAGTCGCATAAAAATAAGCTTCAACGTCAACTTAAAATCAATTAACGTTTGATTTCATTCAACTGTAGTAATTGCTTTAAAAAGTTTGATAGACGTGACGGCTTCAAGTGACTGTAAATGAATAAAAATGTAATAAATAAATATTTCTGGACATTATGACACAGCACAAGCTAGTTCCAAATACTAGAAGGTTGATATACGACATATAGGTACGTATAGTTTTTTTTGTAAATACATACATAATATACGTATATACTCCCTTAACTCGGATACAAATGTTGTTGTTGCTGATAATTCAAGCATTTGTACCTACCAGGATTCGAAACCGGGACCCATATCACAGCAGACAGTAAACTGGTCGGCTAATAAATGTGTATACTATAAAGATTTATGACGAGTGTTTGAGCTTTCTTTACAACTTTCTTTACTTTTTTCGGTCCAGAAGTATTATAAACATAAAGGTTTAAAAGCCCTGCACTTCCAAAGACTGAATCGGCCATATAAAAGTAAATTATACAATATGAAAAAAAAAAACATTCGAATGGCAATTATTATTAGTCTTTGCCAGCCTCCTGAACCACCATAAATCATTTACCTAGAGTAGATACTGAAGTTCAAGTACAGTCAGAGACAATCGAGTAATTTGTCATAATCAAGTGACGGGCGTGGTGGTTATGCGGGCAGTCGAGCACGAAAGTTACAAAATCAATGTCTACACGCATCATTTGTTATGTTCTGAGACGTGCCACATGACGGTACTGGTAGGTGCAAAATAGTTACCGCTTTCTATTATAATCGATAATTTTTAGTTAAATCGACGATAGATGTAGATTTTTACGCTCAAAAGCTGTTAACACCTTATTAAAAACCAGATTTATTATAATTATTATCATCAATTAAAGTTATGATCAAGTTAAGTTTATTTTTAAACCTCATGGTTAATTACATATTAATCGTTATGTAAATAAGCACGCGGCGTTAAAAGATACCAAAGTAATGTAACTGTACTTATTTTGTAACATGAATTTATTTTTAGATCACAACTTTTTGCGGTAATAATTAAGGAGATTGGATAAAAAACACTTTTACCAGAATCCTAACTCTTTTTGATTTGATATTAAAAAGTGATGGAAGTATATTAAACCTTTATTTAGTTTTTGTAAAAATGGATCATTGACGTTGCATCACTTCATTTATTTTAAATGACCATGTGAAATGCTTATTTTTGGGTTAATTAATTTAATAAATGTATTATTTGGCATTGCAAATTTTGAATATCATAAATATACATTTCTATTTACTCACGTTATATTACATGTCTTCATGTTAAAAATATGTTTTAATAAGGCAATAAAACTAGGCATAAAACAAATTTGCATTTACGACTTGGTAAAATTATTCATTAGACGAAAATAAATTAATTTATTCATATTATGTAGTAAGTTGTTGTTGGTATTTAGTTATGCATAAGATTGGACGCAACTGTACATCTTAAGTGTTACAATATGGCTAACATACACGATGTAACCATGATTAAAGTAGGCTTAATCGAGACATGGAAAACCAAAAATGAGTAAAATAAAAATAAATGCTTTTGACGTGGTTCGTGCCTGAGTTTTATACATACTATACCTTCTTATATTTTTTTTAGGTACGGACATCTAAACTACTTTTTGACTCTTATATTCTATAAGATTATTTTCCTCGCGGGACATTTATAAATGTTTATTAACTTTACTTTGCAAAATGCAGGTCATTCAAACTACACTAAGTAAGTTCATGACAATAGTAATCACGACGTGAATAACGGGATAGTGTCGAGTTGCATAACTAAGTACTATAATCTTCCAAATTCAAATAAAATTTGAATAGGCCGTCACATTCCATTTAAATCTTTACTTAAATAAAAGGAAATAGGTACATTATCGAGAATGTACCTCCTGCCAAAAGCGATATGTGTAGTCACATATACATGACCACATAGCGATGTGGTTGAACTTCAAGAGTTGGCGAGTCGTCACCTTGGTCCATATTCAAGAAAAATGAGCTCTCATAGTTGGCGATATTAATAGCGTGTCGTGTTGATGTTACGATTTCACATGTGATATATTTTAGACCTTGATGCAGATTAATCAAGATATATATAGTATTATGATGTTGTTACCACACCCCTATGTGATCAGTGTTTTCAATCTATTAAGTTTCATTAGACCCAATGTTGCTTACATTGATTAACACTAAAATTTTATCACTATAGCAAAAATTACATAGTAGGTACGATGAAATTAGAGTTTACTTTCAATAAGCCATTGATATACAAAATACCCTAGATGTACAGTTCCTTTCAACAATGTCATCATGAATAATAACGTGCTCAATAACTAACAATATTAAAAATAAAACCCAAATATTATAAGATTTAATCGACTAAACACATATTGAACTTACACCTCTTAAATTGCTTCTTAAACGTCAATATCAATTAGAAACTTATAATGAGTGGAGCAATATCTACTAAATGAATGGGTGCTTGTAATTGGTTACTTTTTCGATGCGATGTGTGTATCTTTATGCAAAACCAATTAAGTCTTCTAGTTAATTTTTTTATTAAAAACAAATTCTTTTCTTCTTCTAGGAGGATCGATTCCTTTTTTAGGGTCCCGTACCCAAAGCGTAATAACGGGACCCTATTACTAAGGCTTCACTGTCTGTCCGTCCGTCTATCTGTCACCAGGTTGTACCTCAAGAACCGCGATAGCTTTCTGTTGCCTTTTACAACAAATACTAAAAACAAAATAAAATAAATATTTAACGGGGGCCATATAACAAACACAATTTTTTTGGCCTTTTTTTGCTCGATATCAATAATAGCAACAGGCAGGCACTTGAAATATTCACAAAATACTCAGTTGTATTTTCACTTCAACAATAAATAATAAAATTAAAATTAAATTAATATTAAGGGAGGCATACAAAAAACGCAATTTTTGTCTAATTTTGTACGAAACGCTTCGTGCGCGAGTCCGACTCGCACATGCCCGGTTTTTTTCTAAGGACAATGCTAAATAAATTATATTTAAAGTTTGTGATTGACATTTCATTAAAACTTACATTAATATCAACGATGACAGCAAAAAATGACAGTTATGAAACTTTATAAAATATATTGCACAAAGGATGTTACAATATAAATTTAATAGAGGTTCTTCCTTTGATCGTATGAATACCTACTTTCATTGCAGTTAGATATTACAAAATGGCTGAACAATTAGCAAGAAAAATTACAGCAATTAACTCCTTGACTCATAAGACGATCTACTTTTAAAATATTCGCAACTGTAAGTAACGGATAGCGTACTAAGAATGATATAAATTTGAATAGTTAGACAAAGGAACTGCTATAAATCGTGGCGGGTTTTTTTCTTTTCATAATTAAATAATACTGAAGAGGACTACTATAAAAAACTAATTAACCACATATTAAATTAATTAAACAAACCGATTAAGAATGTGTTGATTGTGGATAAGTTGTAGGTTAAATCGATTCTCGATTGATAAATTCGATCTATTCCATTCAATCTATAAAAAATCCATAGCAGTATTTAATAGTCTGAAACATATCTAAGTTTTCTTTATCATAATTATAATTATTTTGATTGTATTAAAAAGAGATAATTATATATGTAAGTAATTAAATTATGTCCGTGTTAAATCATTAAAAACTAACTGATTTATGAGGTCTGTGACTGCTTGGTGATGTGTTAAGAGGATGCAATTTTTTATAGCCATAAGATTTTGCATAAATCATTATCAAGTCGAGGTTTTCATTCGTTCTAGTCATAATATTTATACGTATGATCAAACGATGACTATTATAAAATGTATTTAATTAAGATGAAATCGGTTGCAAGGGCAAACTCTTCATAAGGTTTGTGGCAAGTGGATTTAATCAAAGAATTCTGTAGATATAATAGTACTCAATAAGTCAGTTCAATAAGCCACTTATAATTTAGTGTAGACCTAATTAAATAATAGGTACAGGAGTCGTATAAATGGTAAAAAATAAAATAAAAGCAAAAACAGTCAAATTTACATAAGTTCGCAGAATATTTTTTCAAATTATAGTCCTTTTTTAGGTTTTGAAAATAGGCTAGGCTCAGCTTATGTATATATACTTTTCCCGTTTATTCATTTTAAGCTCGTAGTATAATAATATCGTTATTTGTCATTGTGTCAAGGACAATCAGTCTAAACTATTCGTATTTCGTCTTGTTTATTGATAAGGCTGTCAATACACATAATTATATATATAATACATAATAATTACATAGTAAATTGAAACTATTCAATTGAAGGCCAAATATAAAATATATAATACTTTGATTATTAACTACTGTAGTGTGTACTAAAGTGTCTTTACAAGTCTGGCTGATAATATCTATGCGAACTGTTTTATCATCATTACTTTCAATTGTAAAACAAAAATTACCTACTTACTCTTAAAAATACTTTATAGTGGAATATGCTCACATTGTTACATTCAAGATTCGTGATCTCGACGGCCATAATAGCCATTCGCTACAACGCCTTCGTATTCTAAGCCTCGGAATATTACAAAAGAAGGACTTTAGCACTTTCAAAACGTGCAAAATGTTTAATAAACTAGTCCATTTTTGGCCTAACTCGTTGCGTAGTGCCCTCTTTAGGGTACATGCGAATTGTATACATAAATTGACTGAGTCATTCAAAAACTAGTTCCATGCCATATAAGGCTTACATAATGATAAGTAAGTCATGTGTATATATTACATGGATCTTTTGGTATATTTATGTGGCATTTTTATGAATGTGTCAAAAGAATTAATTAGTGCAATTAGTATAACTGGTGTATAATTAACTCTACATTTATAATGTCTTGTATAAATTTTATTCTGCGGCTCTTTTGTGTTATTTTTATAAGCGTTATACATGCATACATGTATACACTACTGTATTGCGTCGCTTGTTCTTCCCAGCTACTTGCGAAGCAGTGAAGTTTTTGGGGGCTCCTTTTATTGTCGACGTCCAAAAGGAGCCAATGCTTAAATTTAACGTAAATGTTTAATTTTATAATTAGATCATTATAAGTATCTATTTTTTTTACTCGCGTTGAATTTTTTTTAAAATTTCTTAAGTATTTTTCTAGATCCAATTTATAAGCTACCTATGTGCTAAATCACACAATCATATTCTTAGTGAATTTCAGAATGAGTTTTGATAAACTATTATTTCACAATAATAATTTTAAACAAAGATGTCTTTTGATTATAATAAAATTATTGAACAACATATAAACAATTAAGCTATTGGTTATATGAAATAATAGTAAAATAATAAAGTTCAATCTTATTTGCTTACTCCGGAGTAGGTATTCAAATTTCAACAGCATAAGAATTTATAAATCAATTTCTGTTCATCAATCAATCACGTCTCATTCATTGGTTTATGCCCACAGTTTCACAGCGGAAAAATACTACACATTGGTAAATAAATTTTACCTTAGACTGGACCGTTTAGTCAGACATACAGCTAGTCATACATGTATACATGTACCAATTTCGTAACGGCCGGAGTCAGTTTATAGGCATTTGAAATGGCTTATTAAATTGTCTATCTAGACCAAAATACGTCGCATGACTCTTTATGATTTAGTTTTTTTTATATTTGCAAGCAAGTATTTAGAGGCTTTAATTAATAAAATGTGCTTGTGATGTGATCATGCAAACATTTTCAGTAGCTTGGTTACAAGTTTCAACATGCTTGGGTAACGGATTAGTAATTTTTGTTTGTTCAAAACTTACCTAGATTTACATAAATATAAATAAAAACATTAATTAAAAAACATGTGATGTGACTGGTGGACTGTTAAGTCAAAGGTCTCAAGTTCAATAACGGCCCCAAGGCACGCATCACAATATTTAAAGCAAGGAACATCGAAATATACAAACCCCATGACACAAAACTGTTCGGTAGATTCATAAAGAGTTACAGACAAAATATCCAAATGTTTGTTTAGATTTTTTCATTTTACATACGTAAACATCGTTCGATAACATTCACGCCGTCGCGCGTTGTCGCCGCCAAAACTACAAAAAAATGTTCGCTTTGATTTTTGGGTGCTAAGATAACACATTTTATGCCTAAGCACGAGTATCCACTGGATTCTAGGTCCCGATCTTGTGTTGGTGTAGATATAGCGTTGAGGTTAAGTTAGAACCCTACTGACTGTAAGGTTAGGCCGTCTATTACCATAGGCACAAAAGCGTGCAAACATGTCCTTAGGAATCGGGTTGTCGAGATCTGGTGGCTTGGTCTAGGTAGATTAGAGGCTGACTCTATCATAATTAACTAGGAAAATGTAAAAAAGGATAACAATAATACATAACCATAAAAAATATTACGAAGACAGCAGACTGAGTGCTGGTTGAGAATATATATATTTTCATTCAGATGTTATATACATTTATGATACAGTAGGGTTGAATCCATTAATCAAGGCGATTTTAGAATAGAAGTACCTATGTAAGTACAATAAATGTTATATTGAGTAATCTTATAGGTAGGTACCTACTACAAACTAATAATCATTTTACGCAATTAAAGTTACAAAAATCACAACTTGTGTGTTGGAATTCATATCGTTCAATCATAACGAGACGAATAATTGTCGAGATCTCGATACTTTTTGTAACACCTCGAGAATTTTCTAGCGTCTATCGATTTATGTTTCGCAAATGGACATAGGTTTATCTTACAGGAATCTTTCAAAGTTGAATAGAAGGGACGCATATGCTTGTGATCAACCTCGATTGTGTTTTTATTGTGGTTTCATGATTTTGTAAAATTATAATAATTATATTTTTGTTTATCCATTTTTGATTCTTTCATTATACTAAAGAAACATATTATATTTAATACCTTTTTCTAATAAATATTTTCTACGTCCTTAAAGAACGCAGCATCAATTTAAAAATAATACAATTGAGTTATTTTGAATACTTTTATTTCATACCTTTAAAACTAAAAAGAAGTTAAAACTGTATAAATTTATTTTTAACTTTTTAGTTTCGAAGTCGGTTTTTTTTTTATTTTATAATTTGTTACTAGCATACAATATGGTTTATTGCGGGTAATTTTAGTTTATGTTTATGTTATGGTCTTATCATCATTTTTAAACTTTAGTTACCTTCTACCGGCTTCTATAGATTTCTATGGCTTATCTGGTTGAGAATCTAGAGCGCTGACTGTACGTTTGTGGTGAAAGGTCATGCAAACCCGTCAGACGGTATTGGGTAATGTGTGAGGGAAAATATAGGTATTACTTTGAGGCTCGATATTTACTAAGCATGTAAACCATTAAGCTATTTGGCTAGAACAAAAACATAACAACTGTAGTATGGCCTCTAACAACTATTGTATTTTATGTTATAAAATATTCACTTGCATGACACAAAATCAAAAAAACATCCCAATTACTACAATTATAAAATATGTTCATTATTTTCTTATAATGTATCCAGATAAGACATAGTGTCTGTTTGAGGCTTGCGTTATGGATACTATTGATGGATGATACAGCTCATCATCCAAATTATGCAATTGCTTTAGAAAAATATTTTTTCTTCAGTATTGAAAGTCATGTAATAAATAAAAACGTCTTATTATTTTATTTTATTAGCGTAAGAAGATTTACATAATAACATATGATTTACATACTGAATAATCCATAGCCCACTTAAAGTTTTTTATTTAAAAAACGACGCTGCCCCATACTAGGATTTTCTTTTTGTGTCGCAGGTGCACAAATAACAAAATTATTCACATTAACGCCCAGATCAGACCACAACCTGTATATCGTATAAATATTTACACTGTGCGGAGATCGAACCTTCAACCCGTAACGCACAAGCCGATCGCTCAGTCACTGCTCCAATCGAGTCATGATAAGTACTCTTATTGTGTTCAGTAGTATGTATTTACCATATAAAATCCCATTCAATTGTTTTATTCCATTCATAAATCTTCATTCATAAACCTTCACGACAAAGTTCATCAACCTAAGAAGTGACGCAATAAGATGCACAGAGATGCGCACGAGTCGATCTCGTAGGTTGTACAAACGGATTCTGTAGTTTGTGACGTAGAGTAGACCTGACCTTGTACTCTCAGTTACTACCTACTCATCTTCTATTTATATTAAACTAATAGGTACTTGAAACATCCATGTATGTTTTAAGAATGGATAAGCTAGTCTAAAAAGTCCATGCTTTTAACAAACAACAAATTTTAAAGGTTATATATATTTAATATACTATTTATCAAAGTGCAATAGAATAAATTATCAATTATATTTCACTTAAATATACTTAATTATATTGAAGTGATTAAATAAATAACTAACAATAATGTACTGTATAAATTCCTCCTCTCTCCTAGGCAATAATAAAATTGTAACTAATGTATTTCATTTAATTTACTATAAACGGGCACAGCCCGACAGGGTCCATATATGTTCCTAATTTAAGCCTAACATCAGCTGTAAACCACACTATGGAATGCAATAAAGTATTGAGTATTGAGTTTTATAGTTGACGGTAACGTTGAGTATGTTCGCTATCGATGTTTAATCTTGGAATATATGGCTATTTATTATATTGATATCATAGATATCAGTAATATTGTCCACAGCTTCTAATAATACCAATAATAAAAATGTAATCTATTACATTTTTATGATTTTAAATAATTCTTAATTCATTCTTTGTCCAATTACTAGTCGTATTTTTATTAATAAAAAATGCCATATCTGCAATATTTTACATCATACTCTGTGTATATTACGGCAGACGAGTCTAGTCGCCATGTGAGTTCTCTAGCGCGTCAATAAGACATTAAGTTCAAGGTTTTTGAAGCATCTTTATTATTGTTTTGTATTTATATTTTTGTGGTCGGTCATTGATCTTTGATTTATTTATATTATAATTATTTTTCGTTTTTTCTTTCTCTTTTCACATAATTGACTGATTATAATATGAAATAAAAACTTTTACTAGGTTTACCACTGCTCTATGTGCAAGGTCCTGATTTCCGAAAACTACCTACCTATTAATGCGAAACCTGTAGTTAGCCTTAATTCGTCCTTCTCAATTTGCATCGAATACAACTATTAATCACGCACCATTTTTCAGTGTTTTATAAAGAACGTATTTCTATAACGGCGATTATTACTAATATACAAAGATTTACGAATAATATGGATTAAAAAAAAAATATAATACTGTATCATACATATCATAGGCCCTAACTTGAAAATATTTTCCAATATTTTACCTTATATTATTAAGCAGATTGTTCGTACATACCTACCTTCATCTAAACGTAAATAAGGTCAATTTAAATTTGATTTTATCTAAATTATCACACCATAACGACTACGTTTCGTCACGGATCTAGAGTAGGAACAATATTAATATTATATGAATATCTTTATCGGCTAACAGACAATAAATTACCATTGATCGTGATAAATTACGTAATAAAAACACGGTAGGTACTCGCCCAAAGCGTCCAACAAAAACAAACGATTAGCATATAGTAGGTGCATAAGAATGTATGAATATACATACATATATGTATATAAGAATGTTCTTGTGCGGTCTATCCTTAATTAACTATTGTACAAATTCTGTGCCAAGGTGAGATGTTTCTACAGCCTATTACGAAATAATGCACTTTTTTTTGGTGTAGCACCGATTATTTTAAGTCTGATGACAATAATGCGATGTCGTTGAGATTAAATTGAGGCTATGCGAACTTTGTTATTGACGTTGTTGGTAGTAAGCAGTGTTTATAGGCTTTCAAGAGGCTGTATGATTTTTTTATCGGCAAAGATGCGTCGACCTTCTTATGGTAGGTGACAACCGTAGCATACGGAAGGTCATCACCGGATAGCGTACCACAAAGTTCTTTAGCAATGTTGTTGAGACTATGAGAGAAGGATGCCGCTATATAACCAGTAAAACCCCTTTTCGATGATCTAAATAATATCGGCTAAGCATGTTCTGATACGATCGCGGTAGTACTGCTCTTCTAAGAAATTGAAAAGCTCTTTAGAATAGTTGGTCGAGTGGTTACAGGAAGGATAATATACACCCTCTAGACAAACTTATTAATAGGAAAGTTCTACCACGTGACCGTGGTAGGACTTTCCTATTAATTTTAATGGTCTAATAACAAAATACTATAACGCTGGTAGTAGAAAATCTGTAATAAACGGTAATTACATAGCTAGATTAAAAGTTGCGTTATAATAATGATAATTTTATTTACGAGTATGTATAGAAGAAATCTGATAGACAGGATATGGGATATTAAGAAACAAATATACTAGAATATAACCATTAGTGGTGTCGTAAACGGGATGTTGGTAACGCGAAGAGGATGTGAAGCCGCTACCTTCCATCTGTTAATAGCAATAAATTGGTCACCAGAGGTTTCGGTGATTTGTTGTTTTGGTCCTTAGGAGCCTCATTAAGATCTGGCCTCGTCATCATCATTAATTTAGGGTAGGTCATAGTCCGGATTTACGCAATGCTGAATAAACGTAAGTAGGCCTACATTTGCTTCAGTTTAGTTTTGTTTTATGAAAGTCTTCATTTATTTCTAAAATTGTCGATACGCGGATTATGACGGCCCGATTAGGGTAGTGGTATAAAAAGCTACCTAATCTATAGAGTAAGAGTCCTGGGTCCTGGGTTGGATGGACATTTGAACTAAGTCATTATCCTATGTATAATGCATACGCATTTTAAAAAACTATTTAGTTTATCAAACATCTAGTAAGAACCTGTCATAAAAGCCTTGTTTGTGTTTTTGTTTGTTTGTGTGTCATAAAGTCTAGGATATAATAATATATTTATTTATGTCATAGACTGGTTAAGGAGGTATATAATGGTGATCTGAAATTTACCCTTGATCTCCTTTTTTGGTTCGAAAAACAGTAAGACACCTACAGGACAGTGTCGAGTGCGAATTGACGTCATTGCCAAAATATTCTATTAAATTTTGTTTTTTACGTGACACTTATGGAGAAACGGGCTGTATTTGGTTTCTAAATATGGTTTGAAGTTGTTATTGTAATCATAGGTGGGTGGTGACCAGTAATTGGTTGTACTTTAAAACAATGATAAGTATTTTATCCTTGGTATTATATACTTGTAAGTTGTTTTAGCAATGACTTGACAAGTGGGTAATCCGTTTTCTTTGCTGTGCATATTTTCACGTATCATTTAGGCAAACGTGGTCATAGAGTTATTAGGCAGTAATATAAATGTCGTTGCGAACATTAATTAAAAAAAAAGGTACTATTCTTTCTTTCAAATATTTATGATTTATTCTAGAATCTATACGTCGTCAATCCATGCTCACTGCCCCACTATTGGCTACGGGTCTTTCATACGATAGAGATAATGCTATAGTTTACCAGGCTAGCGTTGCGGGTTGGTAGACTACACTATCTAGAGTATATCTCAGCCATGGAGATTCCCCGGTTCACCGGTTATGTATACAATAAATACGTAGATACATCTTTGAAAAATTAAGAGTGGTGTGCTTAGGTATTGTACACGGGACCCTTAACTTTACAGCGTATTAGTCACACCACAGGGCTCTCACAATCGTATCGTATCTACTGTTTTCGTACCCATAATATGATTTTGAGCTGTTTTTATGTAAGAATATATTTTGTTCAGTACGCTGTTCAAATGTGCACACAAATAATAAAATAAATTTTAAAACCAACTAGTCTAATATCCACATTTACAATTTCTCAGGTTGTCTAATAGTCTATGATACATCAGGTTGTCTACTCTAGAAACAGGTTCAATAATAAATATAAAAATTAATTAGAAATATAATTATTATAATTAATCTAGTTCTAATTCTCATTCGAGTTTATAAAAAAAAAATGTTCTAATATCTATACAGTGTACATTTGCGACACATGTATTAAGTAGGTCAGCAGGACTATAAATAGACTTGTCTGGGCATCTTGTAAAGATCAGGTGAAGTCGTAACAAGAATGACACTTAATGCTATTAACATTTAAAGTTATTCATTGCTTGCGTAATGTATGTTGGAGTGTTTATTTTTACATTGTGTGATTGTCATGGCAACTGTCATAAGTGGGCAGTTATTAGCCTAGTGGCCTTTAAGAGCGGTAGCTAAGCGTCTGATCCTAATACTTTTAATTAGAAATTGGAGTGTCGTTATGTTAAAATACATTCTCATCGTCAACCCATTATCGTCCCACTACTGGGCACGGGTCTCCTCTCATTTGAGAGGGATTAGACTATAGTCCACCTCGCTAGCCTACTGCGGGTTGGCAGACTTCACATGCCATCAAGACAAATCTCTCAAACATGCAGGTTTCCTCACGATGTTTTCCTTCACCGTTTGAGCTTTCGATAAATACGCACATAGCTTCCGAAAAGTCAGTGGTGCGTGCCTTGGGTTTGAACTCGAGACCTTTGACGTCTCAGTCCACTGGTCTCACCGCTAGGCTATCGCAGCTCTTAAAATACATTATTACTACTCTATCTTTTCCCCGGAGTACAGAAAAAAATGAATTGCTGTTTTTGTTTGTGTGGTTCTGATGACGTATAAGGTCAATAAATAATATGTAGGTAGTAGATACCTAGACGTTTTGAATCGAATTTACGAGGCCGAAATTATTAGATTTGATTATCGCCAATGGGAATGATAAAACCTATTACTAATCAACAAAGAATGTACGCCCTTCAAACAATTAAAATTTTCTTTTCATTTTGGCTTAAAAAATAATAAGAGATTCCTTTTGCAATTTGTCATCAAACTCATTAAGATTACTTACTAGGTATATTATACAAGCTGTTTCACGCCGAATTCAACACTCTCTTCCCTCATTTCAATAAATAATAATAAATAAATAAATATTAATAATAATTTCCTACCATAAAATAATTATTTTCTAAAATCCGTTCTTAACTGAGGTCTCTTATCTTATTACTATTCCTAAATTTCAGCTTCATAGGTCATGGCAGCGGCATTACAAGGGCACCCGTGAGTGCAGTGACCTTTTGCTTATTGATACGTATTTATATAATTATTAGTTAATGTTGGTCACTCGTGGCGTGAAGTTCAAAAGTTGGTAAATTATAACGAAGATAACATTTATATTGGTGATATTTAAATAAACAATGTGTTTTAGTGTGTAAATTTCGAGCTCAACAGAATGATTTTTGGTTTTGTTTGTTTGAAAATTACGCATAACGAATGAATGGATTTTAATTTAATGTTTACTGGATCAATAGATATGTCGATTAGTTGAATGAATTATAAGATTTAGCTTACCTCCAGATAACCAGACACTAATAACTAAGAGACCATTCATATTATTTGCTATGTTTGTAGGTACATGTATTCCACACGAGCAAAGCCTCATTTAAAAGCTAGTTACTCATAAAATCATACACGTACGGCCATGAGATATGGTTATGTCGGCAGCTAGTAATTAACAGTCATCGCCCTTCACATAAATTCTGTTTTAAAATTGACGTGACATTGTAAATCATACCATTAATTTATAGTCTTAAAGTCTATTACCAATAAAAGACATGAAATAGATTGATATAATAAAAGCATTACATTTGGCAGTCGGTTTTCTGATCTGAATAAACTTGTAATTGATAAAATCGAAGTAAGTTAACAATGAAAGAAACAATAGAGGCAAATATAAATTGTCACATACCCAAACAAACGATCTGAATCGAAACAATTATTTGTAGATCATCCAAATTTAATATGTATTTAGACGGTGCTGAGTAGGTACTATTCCCGCGATTTATGGCCCAAAAACCGATCTCTCGGCCAATATGCATGCAATAGTTTATTTATAAAGGCGATTTAACAGCTAGTAAAGGTAACAACAGAAAGAAACAGTCTTAGTGATTGACGATATCAGTTGAATTTTTATAAGCGTTACGTATCCTGCAGTCAGCTGCTACAACAATAATGCACGGTATTGAAATTGCAATTGCTGTCATACCTCTCCCGCACCAATTAATTGAAACGCCAATAAAATGGATGATGAACTATTGAACGGTTTTATAATTAAATTTTTCAACTCGATATTGCAAAATAAATATGCATCTAAGAAATATCTTTACAAGTCTGAGTTAGCTGAATAATTTTATAATAATTGATAAGTATCTAGAGATGGAGAAGTGTGATAGCCTAGGAGTGTTCAACTTATTGGTCACACTATTCGAAATTGAGACCTTTGAATTCACAGTCCACTCACTGAGTGTTTAATTGTGAGGAAATTTGCATCCTGGGGGAAATTTCCACCTTCTAGGGTAACGTATACATATGTACTATTAAAATTGATTATACGTTCAATACTTTCTCTACGAGCTCCAACCGATCCACGAAAACCAATCCCCTGACACATTTTCGTTCCCAACACACAATACGACCTTCCAATCTATAATCCGAAACCAATAGTTCTGTATCTCGTCAACAATGAGTTCAGATGTGATCTCTATCCTACGAAATGTCGCAACGTTTAAGGCCAAGCGAAATGTTAAGCGGTCGACAGTGGCCCGATGGATCATTACACCGTACGGTTGTGCAAACACGCCTAATTGTAGATATTTGCATGTCGAATATAATCCTTAAGCGATCTGGTTCTAGATGATTGGGTTTAGCGTGTAGAAATAGTTGGGCTGGGTATAATTGGTGTCATATTTTTTCATTTGTTTTTCGGTGATTATTTTAATGATATAATATATGATTGCATGTAGTTTAAAGAGAATATATTTGAGACAGTTAACTTGGCACAAACATATAAGCACATACATACAGCAAAGCCAAGATTATTTTTTTATAATTTAGGAGAGTATCGCGTTAAAATAATATTATTACATTAAAATTACAAGTATGTATATAATTATGATTGTAGGTATATAATATTAAACTGGATCTTCTATAAATTATCTTTAACAGCATAAGCTCTACCTTCGCTTTAAATGTACATATATTATTATCTGGAAACTTCAGAGGGGAACTCTGAGAAATTTTCTCAAAGCCTTGTAAAGTCTGCAAAATTGCAATGGCTGACGGCTAGCGTGGTCTAAAGAGTGACTGAATCAGTAAGGAGGGGGATATTCTAAGAAGAGTGAATAAATGATAATATTATACAATTATTTCATACTAGCTTTTGCTCGCGACTTCGTGTGCATATAATTTGATATGCATACTGACTTCCACCCCACTTTTTCCCCTTCTAAGATTGATTTCTGGGATAAAAACTATCTTATGTCCTTCCCCGGGACTCAAACTATCTTTTTACCAAATTTCATCTAAATCGGTTCTGCGGTTATACCGTGAAGGTAACAGACAGATAGACAGACTGACCCATTTTCACATTTTTAATATTAAAGTAAGTATGAATGTATGGATTTGGTTTTTTAACTCTTACCCTAATAAAACACTGGGCAGTCTGCTCCTGATAATGGATGCCGTAAAGGATTTCAAACGACAAAGTCTCTTTCTTCTGCCTCGTCGCTTTAGTGGTCGTCATTAAGTGTCACGCTGAGCAAGACGTCTTGGATTCAATTCCCAGGTCCAGCAATTATTTATTGGGTTTTTCTATGAAATTCTCAGTAGTAGGTCGGAGTTTGGGTGTGTGCCCGGTTGATAGCAACAGGCTCGCCTCCTATCACATGGGACCTAAAACCTATCGGCGAAATGTAGGTGTTACTCCACCTCTACTTAACCCGTTGGAGACGACATGCATGATAGTATGTAGTGAAATAATATCAATATTAACAGGTAATATTATCTTTTATATTATAGTATATTTTTATAGTATCTATATATATAAAAGGAGAAGCTGACTGACTGAATGACTGACTGACTGACTGACATATCCACGCAGGGCCTAAACTATAAGGGTTAGAATCTTGAAATTTTGCACAGGGATTCCTTTTTTATCGTAGGGGAGCACTAAGAAAGGAATTTTGAAAATTCACCCCGTAAGAGGGTAAAACGGGGGTGTAAGGTTAGTATGTAACTTTGCTGTTTTTGAAGTTATTCAATTGAAATTCAGTTTGAAGGTTTTTATTGAAAGTTATGAAACGCGTGTAAAATATTTTTTCTAAAATCATCCTTTAAAGGGGTAAAATGGGGGTGCAAAGTTAGTATGAAATTTCTTTGATTTTCAATTAAACTTGGCGAGTGTAGTCTTTGTATGACGTAGGTATCCGATAAGAAAGGATTTTCCAAAATTTTGCCCATAGGGGGGGCGGGATAGGGGGACCAAGTTTGTACGAGACAACGTGATTCCTTGGTCCAATCTACTTCAAATTTTGCATAAACATTCTTTAACAGAATTGATGGAAGACGTATTTCGTATTTTATCGAAATTCAATCCCTGGCGGGATTAAAAAGAGATAGAGAATTATGTTGGAGGTGATATCAATACTCCTTAGTGCTTTTGATTTAAATTACTTTTTATTTTGACACATGCTTCAAAACTCAATCCGATTTTATTCAAAAGAGGTTGAACTCACATAAAAGCTTGATGCAATGCAAATATTTTATACTCCTTAAAATTGGAATTTCTGTTTGTAATTTCATATATAAAAGTATAGATACGGTAATTACACAAAAAAATATTTTCTAAAATGTTTGTCTGTCTCTCTCTTCGTTCCTTCTAATTGCTGCAACAGCTGGACCGATTTTGTAGGGACTGTCACCACCGTTATAAGGAGTAACTTAGGCTACTTTAATTTAAGAACAAGAAACGAATTAAAGTTCCGTATGACTTAAAAACGCGGGACCTGACCAATGCATGAATATGAACATTAAATTTTTCGTTAAATTTTACGCGGACGAAGTCGCGGGTAACAGCTAGTTTAATTGTATTTCATTAATATACATATGTATGTGTTATTAACTTCAATTTACTGTGTACAAATTTACTCTTATATTCTAGTCCTTTCATCCACCGCTTATTAATTAACAAACGTGTTATTTGTCTTTCATGTTTGGTCTCAGTTGTTCTAGAAAGTGTGTTCGACTCAAATACAAAGTTATATCAGTCATGTTCTAATCAACTAAATTATATTTGTTATGAGAATGTTCTGAACATTAATTTGCTGTCTCTGATTTATATTCCTCGTTTGATATTACGTAATTATAACTAAACATATCACACCTGTTTCTCTAAGAGGTTAGGCAGATGTGTTCAATACTGTTCTTTGGTGTTTTTATCGAGATCTATCTCTATCTAGCCTAAGACTAGCGGAAGCTTTGAAGGCGTAATGGAATGACCACTGGTCTACGAGATCAAAGGTTTTGAGAACTTTTGAGTTTAAACCCTTAGGTTTGTGTGTTAGTGGCAGTCAGTCCTTAGACTGACTGCCACCGATTTTTTGAAGTGTTATATCCGTAACATGCTCAGTTGTAAAACATTTGTTTCCGAGTCATGGATAATATGTATAGTCTATGTATAATATGTATGTATTTATCAAAAAAAGTATATATGTATGTATATATGTGTAAGTATATCAACCAACTAGTATCCGTAACACAAGCCTCGTTGCTTAGCTCGGAACTAGATGGCGCTGTGTCGTAATGTCCAGGAATATTTATTTATGTATTATGGTGAAGGCAAAAATAGAGCGGAAACTAGCATGCTTGAGATATTTTCTCAATGACGTGTGAAATTCGCCCAACCGGCACTAGGCTAGCATAGTGGACTATAGCCTAATCAGCCAGAGGTTACTCCTGCCCAGGAGTGGGTCAGGAAATGGGTGACAGTGAAAGCTAAGCAATTGTCATTTAAAAAATATTAATCTGAACTCTGTATGAAACTGTAAAACCTGGGAGTCAAATATAGGGTTCCACACAGAACATCAGCGCTTAAGGTTGATACGTCAATAAATCAGTTACGTAATCGTAGCGGTTTTTATTTGCATACACATGTGGAGTTATATTATTGATCACGTTGTTTATGATTGGGCTATGAATAAATTTAAGGAGTGTGGTGAGTGATTCTACTATCAAGGGCATGTTAAACAAGTTACTCAGATGTTATTGAGCAACGGTAGTATCTGTAACGAATAGTATCTAAGTTCTAAGTTGTATAGCTATATGAACCATACTCCGGTCACTACATAAGACTTTCCGATGTTAAGATAGGTATTACATCTACTTTGATGACCCAGTTAGTCCAGCGGTAGTTGACACTGCCTTTTGTGCTATGGGTCCCGGGTTCGAATCCCAGTAGGGCCAAATGTTTGTATCCGAGTCATGGATGTATCTATGTATAATTTGTACGTATTTCCAAAAAAAACATATACATCAGTAGTAAGTATATCAACCAACTAGTATCTGTAACACAAGAGTCGTTGCTTAGCTCGGAACTAGATGGTGCTGTGTCATAATGTCCAGAGGAATATTTATTATTTATTTTTATTTTTATTAGCACGGTGACGTTTATATACAGGTTAATGTGTGCGTAAAGAAAAAGATGTAGGTTAAATTTGCATGTATGTATGTAATTTGATATCCAAATAAGTTCAAAATTAGTCCAAGTGCGATTTTTAGATTTATTACGACTGATTTAGTTTGTTAACATGTTACAATTTAAATTTTACCTACAGTATAATGGGCTATGCAATTACCAACTTTGGTAGGAGACGTAGAGTGGCCTCCCTGTATGTAGTTTGAGTACTAGTAATTCTACTTTTACTATCATTTATTCTGCCTGTGCCGAAGTATCGTGTATTTGTACTGACCCCTTACTTCTCAAATCTGTGTATGTAGCACAGGTGATGGCACATTTTATGGAGCGTTAAACAAAAATGTTTCGATCCTAATGATTTATGAAAACGTAACCGCACCGTTCAACCCTACGGAAACCGGTTGATGTACGGAAAATAATTTATACGTGTAATCAATCTGATACATATTGTCGGCAAACAAACACCGGTAGTATGCTCAAAGATTTTAGCATTCTGCCATTTGTATTTTTGTTTATATTATGTTAACATTATATTCGTTTCGGCTCCTTTGTGTAAAAGCATAGACTTATTATTATTGAAGTTTATTTTTGTATGATTGCTGTATAACATTGATATACAACATTTGATTTGTTTTTCCTGCTTGGTAATGCATACATGCATGTATAACTTAATATTATTTTGATTAATATTTGTATGTGTTCTTACACATACTTTGTACTCGTATCTGTAATCCGAACTCAATTTGATTTTGTAGTGTTAATAGTCCAACTTCTTAATTAAGTTGGCATATCGAAGTCAATTTAAATTAAGCCATTAAACGTTAAGCAGACATTTAGGTCACACGTCATTAGTATATGCCAATGTATTCAACGTTCACTCACTTAATGGGACTATGTATATTTGCTCAGATGTAAATACATGTAGATAATGTTAGTATGGGAATGACGGTGAAATCGTGAAATACTACATCATATTAGGCTAACGTATGTCTCGGAAAAGTACCTACATTTATTATTGTTACAGAAATAATAATAATACCTAGGTACTATGTACAGGATGGCTTTTATGGCTACTCTCTATTTACATAACGAAAAGAAGTGTAAGTACAATATTGTACCAATAATACAATTTTTTCTACTGAAGTTTACTAAATACTGCTTTATTATAAAGGTTTGATGTATATTTGTTGCTCACAAGAATTTAACAATTTACTTTATGAGAGCTCATAATTATAACTTAATTTTTGAGTACCTACCAACAATTTATAATGTACCTATATCATATTAATTTCCTAGCAAATTTTCTTCATTGGAATGCAATCCGTATGTACTAAACTACTTAATATTAAAAGCAAAATATTATCTAATAAAAATGTACTACGGAAATATACACTCAACAAATGAGAATCGTAATTCAGTTATACTCGTACTACATTCTAGAGAAATTAATCTTACCCAAGAGCCAAGCAATATTTCTTCCAATGTGGAAAATAATTGAATAGACTTCCTACCAGAAACAAAGAAACCATTAGTCATAGGATACCTATTATCTTGGCTTAAAACCACGCTACGCCAAACGAAAACGTAACATTTCTTTATATTTCAAAAATGTACTATGTAGTTCGAAACTATAAATGGAATAAAGTGTATTGGGTAAGTAAATCTTATATGAAATAATATCATTTATGAGCGTATAGTAGGTCTGCCTCGTTGATCGAGTGGTCGTACAGTGCGACTGCCGAGCAAGAGGTTCTGGGTTCGATTCCCAGGTCGAGCAGTGTTATTGGGTTTTTCTATGAAATTCTCAGAGGCAGGTCGGAGTTTGGATTTGTGCCCGGTTGATGGCAATAGGCTCGCCTCCTATTACATGGGACCTAAAATATACCGGTGAATTGTGGGTGTACATATTTGTACACCTCTGCTTAACCCTTCGGGGACGACAGGCGTGATGGTATGTAGTAGGTCATAACTGTTTTTTAACGTAACCCACACTAGGTTTAGCTCCTGTGTCATTGGTGCGTTTACAAACTCAAATTTTCATATTACAAAAACCCCCAGACCCGGAATAACTATCCGTAGATCATAAAAATATTTGCTCCGTACGGAGATCGAACCCGCAATCCGTGACGCATAAGCCGATAACTCAGCCAATGCGCAACCGAGTCGTCAGCTTCTACCTAGTGTTATTGCTATCGGTGTTATGGTGATTGTGTTCATAAATCCCATGTTCCGACAGCATGGTATGCAAGGATAGCTTAATGTCGCAGTATCACTTACCCCATGCAGTAGACCATTACTAATAAATTACATTATTAAAAAATATAATTATCATCAAAAGCAAAAAACGCGTACTAACAATAAAACCGTTAGACTGGAAATTTTCAAAAGAATATAAATCATAATTCGTAGGAACTTATGACCCATTATATAATTACAGGCAAAACTCATTTATCATTAGGACTTCTCGCTCGTACAACACTTTAGTTAAGGCAAACCCTGGATTGGACCTATTCCACACATCAGTAAGTAAGCTGAAACGTTTACTGACTGGTAGCTTTTTTCTTTTCAAATCATCCCAATTGAGTACCTAATCGCGATGCATGTGTGTTTTTTTTTGTGGGTTATTGTGTATGTTCTTTTTGCTTTTCTATTACAATGTTTGTTAACTACTATGTATATTGTACCTGTCGTCTTAATATTTCACTATGATCTACCTATCCGTGGAAACTTGTAATTGGCTTTCTCCTGTGTGTAACAATAGTTGCATATACTGTAAATTTACCAATTTGATTACCTAGCTGTAAGTTTTCCTAATATTGCAAAAATAAAATAAAATTAAAATTAAAATAAGTAATGGAAAAAAAAATACTCAACGAATTTAGGCAATCGTTAATTAACTTCTTTAACTGACTTATTAAAATTTCTTAAACAAATGCTTTATGTATAATAAAATTATAATAAAATGACTACAGTACAGTTTTCTTGTCTCTTATTTTGACTTTAATTTTTAATAATTTTACATAATTACTTACATACTAAAGGTACTTTGAAGCTAACTTAGTAACAAAAAAAATCATATTATTATTATCATCAACCCATTATTGTTGTTTGTTACCCACTGCTGGGCACGGGTCTCCTCTTAATTTGAGAGGAATTAGGCTATAGTCCACCACGCTAGCCAACTTCGGGTTGGTAGACTTCACATGCCAACGAGAAAATTTCTCAAGCATGCAGGTTTCCTCACGATGTTTTCCTTCACCGTTTGAGCACGTGATAAATACACACATAATTTTCGAAAAGTCAGTGGTGCGTGCCCGGGTTTGAACTCGAGACTTTTGACATGTCAGTCCACTGGTCACACCACTAGGCTACCACAGCTCTTTATTATTATTATGCTTTTCTTATAATATACATATACATATATCTCTTATTAGTATAGAACAAAAATAACAACAGTCATCATAAATTCAAATCTGGAAATTCCGTGTCTGGAATTTATTCTGGCGAAGACAAAGTATTTAAGTATGTTAGACTCAAAACCTTTAACTTATCTTATAAATTTAACTCTTAACGTAGGATTTCTATCGTTACTCAAGCATAATTTATTTTTAATTATCCCAACTCAGTTTCTGGCATTCATCATTTTGTGCTCTATAAAAGCTGTTCATGTGTTAGTGACTGCTGCTTCACCAGCTGTCACTCCTTGGTGGAGGTACCGGTGGACTGGAACATGAGAATAATATTGTACATATATTGTGTAATTTAATCATGAAACTGTCATTGAAATTAAATCGCGTTATTCTTTAGTCAAATGGCCCGTTGAAATTTAGAAAAAAAGCTGACAAGATTTTTACTCTCTCTCTCCGTAATTTTTCAGATTTCAAACTCTGATAAGCCTCTCTGCGGCGAGGTGCTACTCTGACAGAAGCTTTGGTCACAAAAGGTAACTCAATATAATATTTTATTGTTTTACTTTAATACTAAGCGGAAATATTTAATTTAATTTAAATATGTAATTGTCTTTTACTGGTTATCATCTAATTGGTATAATCAGTTAATTACTCTTATACAATATCACCAGTCATGGCGCTAGATGTGCATTCTTTTGAGAGGATATTTGTAGTTTGTTATTGTTAACCGCATATGACGTAATGAACCGACTGATAGACTGTATGGAACTTGAAACTGTGCCAAGTAACTTTCTGTTAGCATAAGTGGAAGTTGGAAAGAATTGTCTGAACATTTTTTCTATGTAATAAGAATACTATAAGGCTTACCCAGGTGTGTTCCAATTACTGCCGTCACATAAAGCCGTTGTCGGTGTTTCTTGTTGTCTGTAAAATATAACATGTTATTGTATTTTGGTTCTTTATGATGATACCAACATTATCCGATTAGATTAACAATTATTTTACACAAATAGCGTTACAAAAATACTTTTAGTACTAACAATAATTATGTTAAGGTAGGTGGATTAAAATAAAATGCTGATGTTACTACACAAATTGTGAGCAAAACAAGTTAATAGCCTGTATAGAAACTATTCGGTTCTCAAAGCAATTTGGTTGTAAAAGCAACTAAAAGTCACATAACATAAACAGATTTGAATGAGCCAAAGCGAAACTTGTACCAACCCTGAACCCAAGTTAGCCAGCGTCATAGCCTCGTGTGCCCTAATTTTCCTTCCGTATGCGCGCCAAAGTTTGACACAAAGTGGAGTTAGTGCAGCGCACCATGAAATTCCCAAGAAAAATCCGCACACCCACCAACCATGCTGAAACGTTTCTTTGTATTTCAGCGCAATGAAAATACCTTTCAGAATAATGACGCAAATATCGTTCCTTTACTTTGTTCGGACCGTAATGATCTAATTGTAAAAGTGAATTGAAACTACTATATCTAAGTTTAAAATAATTCCCTCATTTATAAGCGAAAGCTTTTTCTTTTCTTCGCAGCGGTCGTCGGTTATGAAACATTTTATAATAGATTGTAAAAGTATCTACATACAACAAATACCTAACTAATACTTAAACATATCCTTATTGAACTTTGTAGTTGTTCAGTCGAAAATTGTAGTTGATACCTTTTCATTGCAAGTTGCAAGGTAATTAAGTATTCTATTAGTTTTATTATTCATAACTTTTCTACTCCCCACTGTTACTATGCTGCTACTTACCAAAGACGATACATATTTAGAGCATAACAAGGATCTTGCGGCCGCATAGACAGCATACAACGGCTTACATCGAGCTGCATGCTTTGCTGTAGATATAAGCACGTGGGTTCTCCAACCTGCTGCATGGGAGACCAATCTAGATATGTACATTGATACTTTCTGAAACAACGAACAGTTCGATCATGAATCGAGGGCCAAATTATGAAGTGCGGAATCTAGCAGTGTTCGTTGCGTTAAGTTGCATATTGCGGTCTTGCAATAGAATGCTCTCGAAATGGAACAATTTTAATAATAAATAATATTATGGTACCTAAATATCGCAATGCAGACGTTGAAAATGTAAAACAAATTTTTTTTTTGTTTCTCTGTAAATCCTTTTTCATAACAGAGGGTCATGTGTTTTTAATCAACTATGTTAACTTAAAAACATTACTTCAAATAACTAACTGGAAAATCAAAAGTGCAATCTATCAACATTTATTATTATATAGTTGCCTGCATCCTTTGTGTAAAATTGCGAAGAAACGTTAATTAATTAAGGATAATATAATTAAGCCAATGCATTAGATTCTGAATCAATATATTGAAATAATATAAAAACTATTTTATTATTCAATCCCATCATCACAAAAATCAGCAAAATTAGGTACCTTTTGAGCAATAACATCGCCTTGATTGTCGATGTAAAACTGTGCTGTGTGTATGTGGCTTAGCGAAATATTCAGCTTTCTCCTAAACGGTAATAATTGAAGTTCCAACTCCGTTAATTTGAATACCACATCAGCGCGTAATTGTTCAAGCGGTTTGATGTTGGTAAGGTACAATCTCTGCGTTCTGGTGGCTGGAAAAATAATACAAATATTTTTGTCATATAAGCAGTGATTGTGATGTCAAAGCAAACAGTCATAATGACATGGTTACGAAAGCACGTAATTTTAACTTTTCAATATTATGTGCGTATTCCTTACCAATCACAGCAAAGGAAAAAGATTGTGTGGAAATATCGAAAGGACTTTTTGGCAGCATGTGACAGACTAGTATTTCAGCCTAACATGTCACAACTTAAGAAGACGACCCAAGCTTAGTAATGAGATAGTAAACCTGGGTTGGTGTGTTCACTAGTCTGAATTATTTCTTATCAGCCTATTGTCGTCCACTGCTAGTCTACAACGTAGGCCTCTCCCAAAGAGCGCCAACCATCCTCGTCTTGGGCAGCTCGCATCCATCCATCCGCCCTTTGTTGATCTGTATTATTATTTATTCAAATGGTTTATGTAAATGGTTAATTATGAAGTTGTATTCAAACCTAAAGTTTCCAATCTTCCTGCGGTGGTCAAATCAGTTACTTGGGCTGCTATGTTTTCAAGTTGGTCAACCAGAGATGGAAGATCTTTGCCAACTACAGGTACGTTGTA
The DNA here is from genome assembly GCA_905163465.1 of Craniophora ligustri. Lineage (NCBI taxonomy): Eukaryota > Metazoa > Arthropoda > Insecta > Lepidoptera > Noctuidae > Craniophora > Craniophora ligustri. The sequence continues at coordinate 5,825,218 of LR990963.1, forward strand.
GTCCATTCTAAAATATAGAAATTATTACGATTAACGACAATATTAAACATTTGGTAGATTATTCGTTGTAGATATTTTTGGGATGAGCTCAATAAAGTACCTCCTGTAAACCAGGATTAACAATAACTACCTATTATCTAGACCAGTCTTAAGATGATAAAATTATACACGTTTCAGGTGAATACTAATTTAAGATGTCTTGAATCCGCAGTGAATTAAATCAATTGACACGTAAGGATAGAGTTCTATTGACAAAAGAATAAAGGTTCCACCCTACTCACTAAATACCAAATGGGCTTAATTATGTGTTGCATCCGTTTCTAGGAATGGGAAAATGCTTGAATACACAGAATTTTATCCTGGTCGCCACAAGGTCTGAGTAATAAGAAACCTGGACGTCACTTGTAATACAATGAACAGTATATTGTGTTCACTTTGTGCGTTCCCACAGAATATCATGTGCAGATTTCTGATATTTAGTTTAAAGTCGAATATGGATACAGTGGCGGGCGAATAAGCATCAAGGAAAATAATTGCACTGCACTACGCAGTGCTCCACTTCCAACCAACTCGTCTTCAATCGCTCACAGACAGATAGAAAGTCTTCGCAAATGGTTGGTCTAGGGTTTAAATAATTTATAAATCATAGCGCAGTAACTTTCTGTAAGAAATTCAAATGCTCCTTTGAGAAGAAATACAATGCAATATGTTGATACACCTCGATATTGATCGGGAGCACTCACACAGGCACAACTAGTGCTTCAAACTTGTATGCATTCTAAATGCTAACTTTGTAGTAAATTACTGCACTAATGATAGGACTACCCTATCAAACCATACTTATGAATAAGGATATGTTTTGAAACCCTTACCTAAATTTAGCAATATTCACATCAGACACCACAAGCATTTCATTTAACAATCTGCTAAAATTAATTGATATTGTTTTGAGCAGTCCAACATCTATTGATGATGCTAGTCTCCCAAAATCATTTTGAAGTTCTTCCCATTCGAAGTAAGACGTCTCTTTATTAACGTCAAGTATTTTGTCCAGCTGGAATACTATGTAAGCTGGTCTATCTTTTTCGCAATCCCTGAAATGTTTATTAATAATCATGTTTATTTATATTAACTGGCAATTAACTAACAGGTGCCTAATTATTTATATTATAGGTGCGAAAGTGTCTCTGTCGGCCTGTCTGGCTATTTATTTTATACTAATTGAAGTAACTCATTGTCAGTGAATATTATTTGATCATATTGTTTCTATGAATAATATGTATTCGTGATACAAGAAAAAAACTGCACCCTGCTGTTCCTTTAAGATATCTAAAATGAAAGAAGATGTTGATGCGGTGTAATAAACAGCAGTATACTCGCAAAAAATCGGAAGCGATACTTCAATACAAGGAAAATGCACGCCAAAATACCTGAGCACATCTTTCACGGATACATCGATGGTTATATTTTCAAGTTCGCGGAACATTGCATCAAATATACCCTCATTATTCTGAAGAAGAGGCGAAGGTCGGTCTAGTAAATCCGTCAGCGTTTCGTATTGAGGAGAGTCCCACAGAGCATGACATACGTATACCTTTGACAAAACGAGCGCAACATTAGTGACAATATTAGGGCAACATTAGAGTTGGTTTGTTACTATCGAATACTTATTCACATATTTTATCTAGTCTAGTTAGTAGTTGTAAGTGCGACTGCTGATCTGCTGACCTGCGGTTTTGGGTTTGTTTCCTAGGTCGAGCAAAGAGTTTATTGGGTTTTTCTTGGAGTTGGAATTCGTGCCGTTTGGCTCGCCCCCTATTACATGGGACCTAAAACACATCGGCAGTGTGTACATTATATATATATATACACTTCTGTCTAACCCTTCGAGGACTATAGGCGTGTTGGTACGTTATGTTATATTTCACACTACACATTTTACAGCAATTAAAGTATTACGCATTCTCAGCTCGTTTCAGTCGATGCAAATTCAGACTAACCGACGAATAATGTTCTTGCTTCGCTTTTCTCTAAGCGCCTTCAAAGAAATACTTAGCAATACACACAAAAGCAATTTTCACAACCCGTGGAGCAAAAGGAGTTTTTAAACGGTCGTTTTTTCCCTTTGATTATTGTGTGTGTAACGTTAGACTTACCTCCGCATGGCCGGCTATGAGAAACACCGCTGATACTATTCCCCAGAGAACGAGTGACGCGAAACATAACCAAACTGCTGAGCTGAAAGAAGAAATGTGTTTAATACAATGTATTAAGTAGGTATAACTTTGTTCTTTTTGAACCAAAATGTTCCACCTTTATAATTAAGATCATAAGGTAAAAAACTAGAACGCTGGTAATAGATTTGTAGTAATGGAATTGTAAGAAGGTATAGTCTAAATAGAAATACTAAATCGATAAAATGTTATCAGTAGCTTAAATTTATAATACTGTTCAATCTAATAACAATCTGCTTAGTTTTGACATAGAATCATGCATTCCTATATGGATTGGATCTCTGCCCTACCTATGTACCTACCTTTTGGTGAATAACATAGGAAAAATCTACGAACACATTGAGTGCTAAAAATATAACTTACATTTTTAACGTCCTTTTTGCATGATTTTTGGCGTGCCCACAACCACAAAACATAGCTAGTATTATAAGCACCATACCAAAGGCAAAGGTTACCATGCATGCTGAAATTATGTTAAGAAGTAAAGTTTTGGTCAGGAGTAACAGTGCAAAATAATATTAAAACTGTGGTTAGATTATTGAATTTATAAGTTACGTAGTTACAATGTTTACGAACTAAAAATACCAGAATATTAATAAACAATAATTCCCTTATTTTTAGATTTTTGACACTTTATTATTCTGGCTGTTATGCACGCATCACACAAAAGTACACAATGAATTTTGTAGAAAAAAAAATTGATCTGGGTAAGCTGATGATTCAATCAAAAGGTCTTTTAATTTAAAGTACTCAAGAAGAACTTATTATATAACCGTTTCTGCTATTACTTTCTGCATAAAACGAGTTTAGATTATTTACGTTCTATCCAAAGGCATTCTATGGACTTGTATTTGACTGCGTAAGTTTCGAATATACAAACCAACTATTAAGTAAGCTGTAACATAAGTCAAACTTTACCTAACATGAGTGTCCACCTAGCAAACTCATATCTTTGCACTCTCTCGAGACTCGACTCCAGTTGTCTTGCAATAGTGTGCAGTCCCGACGTCAGATGGCGCACTATGTCGGTTAAGATTTTAGCTGAAGAATGAACTGCTTCTCTACGGAGTTCTACATCTCGGAGGATATCTAAAAATATATAAGAAGTATTTTTGTTTGCTTGTTTCTTTTATAGCAATGAATGTTGTACATACAACATGCATGTTGTTACATGTGACATAAAACTTAAATAGGTATATATTAGTACTAGTTGTTGCTCGCAGCTTCGCCGCGGAATTTAATACTAATTTCTCCTCGTCATTTCGCCCATTAGAGGTTGAATTTCCTAAAACGACGAAATACGTATGCATTTTTTTACTGAAGTGCTTGAATATTAAATTTCTTTCTTCTTACTTTAAAAATGACGGACTTCCCATAAACAATTTCAATCCCTACTTCACCCTCTTAGAGGGTTAATTTTTAGAAATCCTGAAATACGTGTTTATCTATTTCTAACTAAAAACGTCTATGAAATTTCATTTCCATATAACCATTCATCCCTCATTTTATCCCCTTAAGGGTTGAATTTCTATAATTCCTTTCTTAGTGGATGTTTTTGTAATAAAATGCATCATCTGTCAAAAGTTTATATAACCCTTGTGGCTTAGGCTCTGCGTTGATGAATCAGTAAGGTGATCGATTATATATTTAAGTATATATGTATAGATAGGGTACTGTCTCAACCTTCAAGGTTGCGCGTGTGACGCTATTTTGTACCACATAAACGAAATACATTATAATGTTATATATTTACTAATTAAAGATATGCTTTTAAATGAAGTTTTTTGTATATATATTTTTTTGTAAATTAATTGATTGTAGATACTTAGTATTCATCATTGATTGTACGCGAATTAATTTTTCTTGAATTCGTTCCAAATAAATTATACGGCATTTTTTTATTTCACCCGGACTGTCTGAGAGAATAAACAAATATAATTGAAATATATAAAGTATTTTTAGATGATAGAAACACGTTAATTTAGTATAATGGCTCGACGAAATTATATCGTTCTTGGAAATGAAGCCGAAATATACCTACCCACTACTCTAGTCTTTTTAGATTAATACAGAAACAATAGACAAAGAAATACATTATGCACACTGTAGTATTTTATATGCCCAAAGGCTACCTTCTCTAACTTGTGTGGTCTGCGCCAGTATGGCTGAAGGCAAAGTTTGAAACTCTTGTCGGGCCGTTGATATCGCTCGTGTTAAATTCTCCACCCCTAGAGTGCGAAGTTCCAATAACTGTTGTTCATGGAGAATCTGGAACAATAAGGTGATGTTTATACAATATGTTGTATCTACATGTATCTAGATACAGATACATTTATCTAACAGGTAAATAACAATAAGATACTAATTAACTTAAATAATAATTTGATATTTATTTTTTAAATAAGTCATTTGTCATAAATTTAATTAAACGAATGAAAAAACAGTGGCACGTATCACTCATTTTTCGAAACTATGTGCGTATTTATGCTTTAACGGTTAAAGATTATCGGAGATCGTGAGGAAATCTACATGCCAGAGAAATAATAAATAAAATACTAATAAATATTTCTGGACATTATGACACAGCGCCATCTAGTTCCGAGCTAAGCAACGAGGCTTGTGTTACGGATCCTAGTTGGTTGATATACTACATATATACTTTTTTTCTTTGTAAATACATACATATTATACATAGATACATCCATGTCTCGGAAACAAATGTATATACTCATCACACAAACATTTGTCCCTACCGGGATTCCCGGGACCCATAGCACAGAAGGCAGTGTTAACTACCGCTGGACTAGTTGGGTCGTCAAATTTTCTCTATGGCAACTGAAGTCTGCCTTGCCGCACCAGACTAGCTTGTGGACTAGCCTATAGAGACTATAGCCTTTTTAAATGAAAGGAGACACGTGACTTGCAGTGGGATCGTAAATGGTTAGTGTTAGTTCCAGGAAAATAATAATTATGTTTCAGTTTTGTTATTGTTTCAAAATGAATAGGGTTTTTTTTGTAAGGGATCTATTAACTTTTAAATGTTGATTTTAATATAATAATAAATAATTATGAATATTGCACCGCTCATAATATTTATTGAATATCTACCAACGATCATTAATATTGTTTTTGTTAACTTACCAAATCAAATTTCATTTTCAGCTCCAGCGAATGAGTATTGATTGTGTCACAAAGAGGAGAGTCCTTTAAAGTGCAATGTTTTTTGAGATTCTCTAGTTGACGGGCCAAGTCTTTAATCCTGTCGGATGCAGCTGACGCTAGAGAGCCTGCTCTGACGCTGACATCTCTCAATGATGATATCTTTGCTGATAGATCTTCAGTTTCTGTGGATACGAAAAGTACTAGTAAGTAATTATCTTTTGTAATTTAATGTTTATCAAATATTTTCATACTGTGTGTTTGATATTGTGTATTTTTATTAAAAAAAATACTCGACTTGTTATTTCGGACCAAAAAAAAATCTTCTATACAGCTGTTAAACGCGACGTACATGTTTTTTTCATGCCACCAGCAGCTTAGTCTGAGTGGTTAGTATATTGATAAAACGTAGACTTATGTCTATCGGTCATTTGACATATTTGTTATTATACTTTCATCAAAATTTCATCAAAACAGTAACAAACACATCTTCACAGTCAAACTTTTACATTTATAAATTGTATTAAGATTGACGTTGGTGTAGATATCATAAAATTATCTAGTCTTAAAATAAGATGACCTATAGTTTCGTTCTTATTATATTTCAATACTTATCTCTTAATGGCTTTTATTCACAGAAATTTATTCGCTACGTTTACTTAAATATTCATAAACCTTGAAAAGCTCTATTGGTGTACAATAATTAGTTCTTGGATTTGCCTAATTTAAGAGATATCCAAATGAGTGTATTCTATTTAAATTAATTACTGTCGTGACACCACACTTTGTAATAGGTACATTGAATTTTTACGTTAATAATAGTGTTCTTTTTTGTAAGGCATTAGTCTATTTTTATTTTATTTATTTTATTTATTTAGGTTTACCAACAATTGATTACATTAAAACAAACACTAAATACATTTAAGTATTGAACAAAATGTAACAATTACTTAAAGGTAAACACCGCATATGAAACATTAAAAAGAGTTAATAACAGTAAGCTACACAGTATAATTTAACTTAAAATAGTGTTTACGAAGAAACAACCATATCATTTTTTTTATTGAAATAATTTATTAATTTTCACAATCAGGCAAGTCACCAATAATTGATTTGATTTTGTTGAGAGAGTCAAAGTGAAGGTCTATGACATCACTTTGACTACTACGAGATAACACCTTGTAATACAAATATAAAGCTGAATATCTCTCGATTTTCAGCTAGACGAAAGCAAACATTTTCATTTCTATTCAAAAGTGTTACAATTGTATATTGCTATTTATTTTTATTATTTGTACTTTTTATGAAATACTATCGACCTCTGTCAATATTTTATTCTACATAATTTTTTTTTTTTTAAAACCTATGTTTGTCTTCTACGCGCATAACAGATTGTGATAAAATTTTGAATAGGGTTTGCGTTATACGTCCGCAAAGGTGCCTGACTAAAAAAAATAGTTTAGGTTCCTACAGTAGGTAGGATGCTAGGGATGCCTAAGTAGGCATATATGTGGCAGGTGCCGCACAGGTAGGAGTAGAGAGGCTAAGTAGTCTCTCTGCTCCTACCCGTGCGGCACCGGGCCTGGTAGAGCTAATGGCAATCTTCAACTTTGTATCAATGAGTATTGATCCTAAGACATAATGAAGCATAAGTAAGTAGTTATAAACATCTCACCTGAAATAATGTCTGCCAACGAATCAAAGACTAAATCGATCCCGCTCTCCGAAGATATCGCCTGTTCAATGGGTTCTCCTAACAACATCTCAACATCTGCGGATGAATGAACAAGTAATAAATCATCAGCCTCATTATCTGAACATAAATTATCGTTTGTATCTTTAATGGCCTACTTTGATGGTTTTTACTTCACAATTTGTCAGTTTTTGTGGCGTCTTTCTTTTCATCTCGAGGGACCGAATAAGACTTATATTCAAAACTTAATACAAATGAGAGGGGGAGGAATTGTTTGATGTTCCTTGTAATGTTAGGTAATTTAAAATAATAATGAATCCTGTACGGTCTTTGTGGGCATTAATGTTAGGAACTAACATAGTTTTGAATTCATTAGCTTAGTAACTAAAAACTCGGTTGTTGAATATGAGGTTCTCGGTTGAGCTACATATTATTTAGTTTCTTATAAGTCTAGTTTGTGTCTAGTTAATGGCAATAGGTTCGCACACAATTACATGGAACCATGATTATTCGCCCAAATAGGCGTACATCTCTGCCCAACTCTTATGGTTATTAATTTATTATCATACTTGTGCTTCTGTGATCTTCATTTGACTAGTACCTACTGTTTGTAGTGTATGCCTATTTTGTTAATATCTACTAGGATCTGCATGTGCATATTTATTTATTTATAAGGTTAAATTTGTTTATCAATCCCAATAGAATGACATGTGGGCTGGTATTATTTGATTTTTCTTTATCAAATTCTCATTATCAATTCAAATTTTGACAAGCTTCCTAAAACAAATACGAAAAAATATATACTCTGCCTAAAATTTTAGGGAAATATAGGAAAGATGGTTAAAAAAAATTCTCAGTAAATAGCATAATTATTAAAATCCGATAATCTCTTATTTTAACTTTGATAAGCGAATAGAAAATGTTAATGTTTCTTGCATGATACGTAATATCATTTAAAGTACAAAGAAGCCAAAAGGCTTTCATAATATCCGACAGGAATTACCAAAACTTAATTAAGTAGATAAAAAATGTTTGAACAAAGCGCTCTACTTTTCGGAGAATATAACATCACACATGGTTTAATGAAGTTACGTGTTTTAAATTTCGGAATAATGTTAATTTATGTAACATACCTATAAAAATTGTACCAGCTTTTTGAAAAAGAAAGAAACTAGTTTTAATATCAGGCATCGCTCATTTTCTAGAATTTTCGTATGAATGAGATAATGATTTTGTTATGGGCTATCTGGGTACAAAATATTATAAAACATACAAATTCTCTCAAACATGCCTAGATTCAATTCTTTGTTTAGACCATCCAGACCTTAAACTATTAAATCGCTTGTTCATAACAGTGTTTCTTTGTATCAAGACATTCAGTCGATAGTTATTAGGTACACAGGTTGGAGTAAATTAAATGAGATCCTACCCTAAAATTATTTATTTATGACTAGTAATTTTAGTTTGTATGAAATACTAGATATTAAATAAGGGGTTTTTACCGTCGCTTATTTTAAATCTACATACATACAAATACATGAAAAAAACATAACAATTGTCATACGCTAACACCAAAAAACTGTTATAAAACTAATCCGTACGCAATCCGTAGTTTTGATAACTTTTTTGATAGTAAAGTTGTCTATTTGAAACCTACAAATGATAGAAAAAATATGAACACGCTAAAACAAATTATCCTAAAATCACATAACAGTCCTCATGGATCTATAACCTTCAATAATTACACACAATAAGAAGAAGAATTAACCTACTTTTCAGATCCTGTTTATAGGCGTGCAGAACGAGATCTACGGGCGGCACGAGACTGTGGTGCAACTCTCGCGCAGCCGCCGACAACCACGCGGCGATGTCGGCGCACGCGCAACTGACCACGTTGCGCCCTTCAGACGCGGCCACGCGCGCCTGCTCGTTACTTACTGCCATGCCTGATATGAGGACACTGTAAAGAAAATATTACAATAAAGCAAACAAATAATATAAGTCTTAAATTGTTTTTGATTTCTAATCTCTTTGCCTCACATCTGAGCGCCAGATGAGCAATGTGTTGTTTGATTTTTTTTAATTAATTTTCAATGTCAAAAGTATGTTGTCTATGTACCTATCCTACGAAGAAAAATGATAGTAAGAAGGTCTTAATAAACTAATGACCCAGACCCGTCATGGTGACAATATGTTAATCACAACATTCACAACTTGACGTTACACACGCACACATTTATACAAGCAGAGACACTTACGTCAATAGATACCTTAATGGGGCCTCCTATCATAAGTTATATTAGGCCAATGCGGGGCCTTATTCATTTTAGACATTTTATGTAAATGGGGTATTCAACAATGTTGTGATTAGCTGAAGTTAAAAATAAATTATATCAAGTTTTACAGGCAAACATTATGATTGATTTGATTCAATAGCAACTTTGAGTTCGTATCTACATCTGGTCAATGGCAGTAGGTGCGAACTCAATTTATATATTGAACTTAAAAAAACTATACTGTTGGTGTATATCTGTACTACTCTGCATACCATCATCATAGAATGGTATTAAATTAATTTTCTCTTAAATCTATCTTAATGATAATGATTATAAACACATCATTGCCCTGAATTACATAATATGTTCTGTAAGGTCTTTGTTCCTGACAATTATTAGCGACATAGGCCATCTCACCGGCACAGATTATTCGCGGTAGCACATTGTCGTACAGTATCACGTGCTCATTCCCCACTGTGTCGCATGCACGGTCCAATCAATATACTTCTTGGTGGTGCTCCGAATTTTGATGTGTTTGTGGATGAATGGAAGGTTATTATGTCAGTATGTTTGAAGTTTTGTGAAACGAATTGTGTATGAATGTGAATAAATTATTGAATTGTTTATATATCTACCTATGTATACTTATTTTATGTTAATTACTGTAATTGGTGCAAAACCGTGGTAATAACTAAATAAATAAATAAATAAATCACGTATGATATTTTTTTTTGTTTACAAGGCAATGATTCCCTCAAAAGATTTCCCTATTTTCCGATTGAAAAGGCAGATTTCCAACACGATATACTGTAGGCGTTTAATTTAACTTTCCAGAACTTTCTTACGCAACGCACGAGTCTACAGAAGTTTTGTGAACATTTCCAACAAGTATGTTTTAAAATTAATTAGGTAGATAGCACCCGAGAGTTCTTCGGACGTGTGTAAACATGTAGATCGAATAAATTAGTACATAATTTATTTATATAAGGCTTCGAGAACAAAGTGGTTTGGAAGTAATGTGTATGTAGATATATTTACTTGTTTAATATTTCGTTTATATTAATATATACACATTAAATTGTCAATATTGACCTAGAGTAGCTTATGTTTAAATTACAAGGAAATTGCATTGAGGTTTTAAACATAAATATATTCGTTATTGTTGTTGTTAATGTGCAAGGTTTTTAATTGTGTACCTAAGGGGTTGATTAATTTCGAACTGATGATAATTTGTAATGATATCAAGAATTAATCTTAATAGGTATATCGAGGAATATTATTTGTGCGCAGAAAATAAATATGAAATAATACTTGGAATACTTATATTACAATAAAATACATAATGCAGGAGGTCAAAAATGTCGGAATTAAGTAGTTTCTATCTAAATTAAGTTTCTATTTGTAATGTCAACAGGAAATAAACTTTTGTCTGAGTGTCTGCTTGTTTCCGTAAGTATTCGAAACAGCTGCACCTATTTTGACGGAACTTTTACCGGCAAACGATGTTAAATAATAATATAGAGTGAATATGCTAACCAATTCCAAATTAAAATTTTGAATTGAAAGTTTTCTAATGAAGCGATAATTTTTTGCCAAGTTCTTTAAAAAGAGAATATTAATAATCAGATCCAGATTAGATTCAGATAGCTTCCTATCTTGTAGGTAATATAAAGCAGAAGTACCAAAGCCTTAAGGAGTTCCGTAAGAAAATACAAGATTAATATCATACTAACCAGCAGACAAGTACGACGAATAAGGTTACAACCACCAGCGCTCTGTCATTGCAATTCGAGTTCTCTGCTTCAGGGAATAGGGCTCCACTTTCCATTTCATCGTCGTATCCAGACCTTGAAAATAAGGACAGTATTCCCAAAATGAGGAGATACGCTGGTATCACGAGAGCAATGCAGGCAAACGCGATGATAAATGCCAGGAACGTTGATTCCACTTTTATTGACTGAAATGAAAATAAAAATTGATGTCAGAGCAATAAAATTGATTAAAAAAACCAGATTTTTATAATAATATTTTGTTTGCGAAAAATTGCTACTATCGGCTCACAAAATAAATAATACGTCCTAGAACAAATTATGGGACTACTGACTGATTCATAATCGCTCTTTGAGTCTGCACGGATAAAACTGGTGTAGCGTCATCTATCAAGCTACATTCGAACTACTAATCCTACATCGCGCAAGTGACATTTACACGCGAGATTGTATATATACAACCACCCAACATCAACCGTTGGGCAGTAGCCCGCCAGGCACAACACCACGCCTGGTCGGAGGATCCTCCTTTTCCAATGGAGGGACTACCACCTACTTCCCTCCATACTGGTGACCCCGAGCTGAACATCAACGCAACCTTCGATGACCAGCAGCTTCGCCTTCATCACTCCTCACAGCACTCTCCAGCGCATCACCCTGCCAGCCAGCACCCTTCCGGCTTCAACCCTGACCACACGCCTGTAGCGGACGCACATGCCTGGTCCAGGACCTTCAGCCGGCATCAGCAACTTGGCACAGCACACTGCACTTCGGCCGGTCATCTAGCAGAGCCACTCTCTCCTGGTCGACGCAGCAGCCAGCCACTACGCATCACTGCACCACCTCGACTCACTGAGGCATTCGCAGCATCCACAGTCCCGACTCACCGTGGACTCACCGCAACACAGTCCCGACTCACTGCGGACTACGCGGCAACCTGTTCCGACTCACTGGAACATCACACCTGGCACTGGCAACAACCAAACGACGCTGACTCCATCATCTTCATCAGAAGATCATCATATCGACCTCCGGTCTCGGAGGGGAGTGATGTAGCGTCATCTATCAAGCTACATTCGAACTACTAATCCTACATCGCGCAAGTGACATTTACACGCGAGATTGTATATATACAACCACCCAACATCAACCGTTGGGCAGTAGCCCGCCAGGCACAACACCACGCCTGGTCGGAGGATCCTCCTTTTCCAATGGAGGGACTACCACCTACTTCCCTCCATACTGGGATAAAATCTGTAAAAAATATTTATTTAAAAATATGTAAAAAAATATTTTTTTTAAATCTTAAGTAGTTTAAGTTCTATGATTTTATTAGAATTGCGGGAACGTTAGGCACTACTGAGTTCTTAGTCTGTGCGTGACCATGGATGATGTAAAGGATTCGAAACGTCAGGAATTGTAATGTTAGATATTAGGTCATTTTATATGTTGGGGTTGTGGTGCAGGCTTTCTAGAATCCCGAATCTCTTTCTAGTTCCGTAGACAGCAGGATTGATATACTACGCACATATATAATTTTTATTGTAAATACAAATTTATTATACATAGATATATCTATATCTCGGATACAAATGTTGATGCTCATCACACAAAAATAGGACTCTACCTGGATTCAAACCCGGGACCGTAGCACAGAAGGCAGCGTTTACTACCGCTGGACTAATCAGGTCGTCAAATAATAATTAAGGACGCTAAAGATCTAAGCCGATATTATATATGTGATAAGACACGTAGTCTATATTTCTTAAATTAATCCCAGATGATTCAACAACTTTTGTAACAATCAATAATGTACCTAATTAGTCAGTATGTATTATTTATACCTATTTACGTAATAAGGTATGTAGGTATTACATATATCCAAAGTAATGTAAATTATTAGAGTATATAAAACTCGTTTACGCAGAAACACAGTTTCATGGTCACCACAGCGTTACGTAAGCATGTTTTGATTTAAATTTGATCCACGGTGTATTCAAGAAGGTAAAACTCGATTTTCTTCTAAAATATTACGATATAAATGTTTCAAAACATAACGTATAATAGATGGCAACATCGGCGAGTCGTATGTCTTTTGTGTGTATACTATTCATAAGACTTCAAGTAGCGAACAATCATTCAGTAAATTTATATTATAAAGAAATTTTACTTCATTCGGACTTGAAAGGTTTCGGCCAGTGCCCGAACTTGGTGAGTATTGTAAAGAGCATTTTGAAATATGAACTAGGTATGTAATTGAAAAGAGACATTAAGATTTACGACTTGGTTACTGAAACTGTTTTTTTTATTGAGAATCTAACTCAATAAAAAAAATCGTACTAAGTTCTCTATAACTGGAGTAATGAACAATTTTTGTCGTTATCTATAAATGTATCTAAGGTTATGGAAAAAAAATATTGAAATTATAAGTTTCGCGAACATTCTCAGGGTTGGTTGCAGTTGTTTCGGTTTTAGATTGGGTTTGTTTTTGTTTTGTTTGCGAGAGTTTGTCTGTCTGTTCGTTGTATCATATTGAAGGAAGTCCTTTTTTATAGTTGAGCAAATTCTCATGGATTTGTCGCCGTCTAGGGAAGACTACTGTATTGGACTACTACTGTACTGTAAGTCCAGCGGTAGTTAACACTGCCTTCTGCGCTATGGATCCCGGGTTGGAATCTCGGTAAGGACAAATGTTTGTGTGATGAGCATAAGCATTTGTATCCAAGTCTATAAAAAAAAATAGTAAAGTATGTATTATGTCAACCAACTAGTATCCGTAACAATAGCTTGGAACTAGATGTTGCTGTGTCATAATGTCCAGAAATATTTATTTTTTAAACACAATTATTTAATTACAATTATTCACGTCACGTTCAGAGCTAACAAACCACATTTTAATGGTCCCTCTATTTAACTGATTTTACATAACATTTTTTAGGATAATATGTAATATATACTAATTAAATAATATGTATTATTGTTAATAATGCCATTGAGATTTTATCGTTCAAAATACCGTTAATTTGAAATTTTATGATATTATTTCAATTTTAATTGAATTTGGTTGCAGGTAATTACGAGTAATGATAATATTATATGTAGGTAATGTATTTATGTAATAACTAAATATATTATAGTAAAAATATTTTTTATTTTGGTACGGCCGGGAGTCTAATTTATAAACTACTAGCTGCTCCCAGCTTCGTACGCGCAATTTAATACTAATATCTCCTCCTCATTTCGCTCGTTAGAAGTTGAATATCCAAAATCGACGAAACACGTATTCATTTATTTTGGCTGAGGAGCTTGAATATTAAATTTCATTTTAAAAATGACGGACTTTCCGTATACATTTTCAACCCCTATTTCACCCTTTTAGAGGGTTAATTTATAAAAACCCCGAAATACGTGATTATTTATAAATATTATATATTATAACCAGAAGCTTGTTTATAAATCATTGTCTCAAATTCTAACTTTGAATATGACGGATTTCTATGCAACCGTTTATTCCTTATTTTACCTCTTTAGGGGTCGAATTAAAAAAAAACCTGTTTTAGCGGATGTTTTCATCATAAAATGTACAATCTGACAAAATTTCAAGTAAATAAACCCTGTGATTTAGGCTCTGCGTTGATGAATAAGTCAGGACAAACGATTATATAGATATAGATAACATGAGTCGCGGATGTCAATCAGTTCTGCCACTGTTTAACACAAATAGAATTAACTTTCTCAATATAATGTAGAAGTAAAGTGAACCTAGTCGCAATGTTAGACAACGCATTATCGCCTTACTTTGTACATGAACGATGGAAATGCACTAGATATCGAGTAACAGGAAGCGATCCTTTTAAAATGTCAATGTCTTACTGTGGACATACCCGACCTATTTGAACGTTGACATATTGACGTTCAATTTAAAATTTTAAATAAAGAATTACTATATATAGATTCACGTTTTTTATCAACTAGGATTATCACTATCGCTCCATTTGTCTCACTGGACCGGTTCTTCGAGGCTTCGGTCTTTCCGCAATATTTATTCGCAATCAAATGTTCAGAAGGCAAGTTATTCTGCAGGACCTTGCGAATATTGATCAGTTTACATTTGGACATCAGCAGTAGTAAACGACTTTTGGGTCACGATGTTCAAGATCACGTTACATACTTTAGTTTTATTCATAGTTTTGTGTGGAAGTTCTGCAAAAGTTGCGCGTGAGTATTTGTATTTGGCTGTTGAACATATTTTTAGTGTTAGTAACTTTTTTGCTCAATAATTAATTATAGAATTCATGACAATCTTTATATCAAAAAGGTATACATAGGTACTTACGTAGAACTAAATTTGTTAATTTATTTTGGATATAATAATTGTAATTAAGCGTTAAACATCTATTAAGAAATGAATTATTGTGGTTAAGAAATTATTTTAAATAGCAGCAATTTTTTTATAATTCTTATCTCAGCAAAATAGCACAATTTAATAATTTGTTAATCATTCAGAAGAAATAATAGCAATAACATTATATTTTTATTATTTAATTATTTAGAGAGGGACGAGCTGTTTTTTAGCGGGAAGTTAAGAAAACATAATTATGCTTTTATTTGGGACTAAAACGGACTTAACTGACGGAGCTGACTTACAAACTAATTTGTCATACTTATTTTAATTCTAATTGAATTTAAAAAGCCTTACCTTAAGAAGTAAACTTTAGAAGGAACATTTCACATTAGAACTCTAAAATTATAACTAGTTAACTAAAACGAAAAATGCAGGATTAAGACCTGTCCTTGATAAAAAACTGATCCAAATTTTGTATAATAATTATGTCATCATCATCAACCCCATTAACGTCCCACTGCTGGGCACGGGTCTCCTCTCATTTGAGAGGGATTAGGCTATAGTCCACCACGCTAGCCTACTGCGGGTTGGCAGACTTCACATGCCATCAAGACAAATCTCTCAAGCATGCAGGTTTCCTCACGATGTTTTCCTTCACCGTTTGAGCTTAATATGTAGTGCTAATTAAATACTAGGATACGTACTTGTTATGTTAATAAGTCGGATAGATTCTAAGATACAGAGATAGAATTGATGTAGTATAAATAAATATTCAGCGGCATTCACACAGAGCACCATCTAGTTCCAAACTAAGCACAGCTTGTACTAGGCGTACTAGACAATGGATATAATACTTACATACTTCTTTTTTGTAAATACATACTTATAATACATAGGAAACCCCCAGACCAACACAAACACTTATATACATCACATAAATATTTGTCTCCCGTGGGAATCGAACCCACGACCTCGTTATCAGCAGTCCGGTACTCGAACCATTACACCACAGAGGTCGTCAAGTATGCTAACGAATAAAAATAATCAGTCATTGTAATGGTCTATTATCCCGAATAAAATTCTATAGATAGGCGAGTAAAGCCGCGGGTAAACTTAGTCTTACCCGTTTATTATAAGAATATTATATTTGCCAAAATTTCGGCCATATGCAAACTTTGCCGCACAAAAAGAATTCAATATGTATAGCACAGAAACTAACCAAATATATTTTTTAAAATTTTAGCGTCCTATATAACACCTTGTCCTGGTCTGAAGACAGATTGTCTGACGAAAGTAGTGCAAGAAACGCTACCATTGTTTGCAAAAGGCATCCCTGAGCTTGGCGTGGACTCTATCGATCCTTTGAAGGAAGATTTAGTGAGCTTGGTACTGCCTGGTGGGTTCAAAGTTGAACTTCGTAATGGTACCACGACTGGATTGCGGAAATGCAACATCGACTCTGTGTCGTAAGTAGTAAAAAAGGTTTAATGACAGTAAACATTAAACAAGTCTTTTAGTGCTTTCTCAACTAAGTAATTAGGTTTATGATTTCTTTATTCCCACTTGATATCAAGCTGATAAATATACTTAAAAAACGGACTTTAAAACAAAAATCAGACGTATATAAACTATCCGGACACTAAAATTACAGAGTTTCAATGCAGTACCAATGGGTACTGCATGGGTAGGCGGAGGACAGAGTGTTGTGGCGCAGTTTGGGAGAGGCCTATGTCCAGCAGTGGACTGCGATAGGCTGAGGCATACATACCAATGGGTACCACGCATAGATTGCGACGACCCAATTAGTCCAGCTGTAGTTAACGCTGCCTTCTGTGCTATGGGTCCCGGGTTCGAATCCCGGTAGGGACAAATGTTAGTGTGATGAGCATAAACATTTGTATCCAAGTCATGGATGTATAATATGTATATATTTACAAAAAAAAAGTATAATATGTAGTATATCAACCAACTAGTATCCGTAACACAAGCTTCGTTGCTTACCTCGGAACTAGATGGCACTGTGTCATTGTGTTTTTTTTTCAGCCAAAAGATTTTTATTATTATTAAAATCGGGATCAATTAAGAAAATCAATAATCTGGACGAGTTAGAACACATCTGGATGGATGATAACCCTTATTCACATTGCCATTTATATGTAAAAAATATAATTCACACATGAAATCTGAAATAGATTATGTTGACGCTTGTGTGACGCACACAAGCGTCAACATAATCTACATATTATAAAAGTCATTATATTTTTGTACAGGTTAATTAATAATTCAGTGGTAAAAAATGCCAACCAGTTTAGGCGTACTGATATGTATTAATCACTCTGTTGGCACTTGAATACCTTGAATATTTTATTAAAATTATTAATTCCAGATACCAAAACAATGAAGCTGAATTTAAAGTACATTGCGATCTGACTATCAAAGGACAGTATAAGGCAAGTGGAAGAATATTGATCGTATCCATCAATGGTGACGGAGACGCTAAAATTAAAATTAGTGAGTATCAATATTATAGTAGATAAACTTGAAATTAAAAATAAACTTGATATGGTAAATAATGTACCTCTGAATGGTGTAAATTTAAAACCCTGCATGAATAAGCACTATCACACCAAACAAAAATTTATAAAAATAGTTCCACAACAAAAACAAGGTACGACGCCAACTCAAATGTAAAGTTTATTTACAGCATCGATTTTTAATTTAATTTGCATCGATTGATATTTTGTTAATAAGTTATTGTTTGTGAGTAGAAAATACTACTTGCATTATCGCAGTATTACAAGTAATGTCTAACAGACAATTATCCTCGTTCTTCCAAAGTTTCTGTAAATATTAGGTGTTAATTAACTTTTATGTAATTACAGAGAATGTTTTTATGCAAGCCAAAATTAAGTTCGAAGATAAGGTACGTGATGGAGTGGTGTATCACGAAGTAAAAGATATCGACATCAAGCAGGATTATGGAGAAAAAGTCACTTTTGGTCTTACAAATTTGTTCAAAGGAAACCCAGAAATAAGTGAGTTTTCTAAAATGTTTATCAACTATAGGGGGCATATATCGGGTCATCGTATCATGTTTTTTCCTGGATCAGATGTAGATGTATCTCAGGTAGTACATGTAGCAGATCTCTCTGAAGTAAGATTTACGCAAAATAAACTTTTATTTTTTCATTCAAAATCAAAAGGCTGTTTGTAAATACCATTACAATATGATGAGAGAGAAAATCTACCAATCTTTAATTCAAATTTTCATTTCAGGTGAGGCAGTTTTACTATTTTTGAACCAAAATTGGAAACCAATAGCTGAAGAATTTGGAAAACCTCTGGTTGATAAACTTGTTGAACTTGTCTCTCAAATTGTTAAGAAGTTTTTCGAAGCTGTACCAAAAGATGAATTGATTCAGGCGTAACACAATATCTCTCTTCTTGTCGACTGACGACCTCATTTTTGTTATTTAATCAAGACATCTATCTGAATTAATTAATAAAGTATTAAAAACAGGCTTAACTATTCTAAGCCGGTTATTCAAATATGTGTACATGTGAAATGTTTAGATGACGTCATATATAGTTTATAGTTGTTAGGCAAAATATAAAAACTTTAAGAATATTTCGTATTGCTAACAGTTTTTTTTTGTGTAAAACACTGATAAAAAGAAAATTAACTTACTTGTAGAAAAGAATACGGAAACGTGAATTCTCCCCATACTATATCCTTGATTAGTCCTAGAAATAAGGAAAAATATATTTTAAAAAACTACTAGTATTAGCAACAAGAAATTATATTGTTTAGAGGACAACAATCACCAAAATTCTACTAAATAGCACTTTACTCAGTCCTAGATCAAAATCAACAATCACCTTTTCTTAGAATCTGCACATAAGCAAAGGAAACTTAACTGGCTATAACAAATATTCTTGCGAAAACAAAATCTAAACTAATATTAAACTAACTATACAAATACAGGATTCCAGTGAAATAGTTGATGAAGATTATACTATTAGCAGTTGAGGTAACGAGATCATCGCGTGACCTCATTGAACGACTGCGGCGCGAAGCCTTTTGATATTGTAAGGACTGTCGCAAGGTCACTTCGGTTTATTACAGGTTTATACATGGTCAGTTTGGTTAGAAAATAATATGCCAGGGTGCTTCTAATTTTTAAAATAGCTTATCCAAAGCATTTCAAGTGATAGTGAAGTTTATATGTATTAAAAGATAAATGTAAATACAAATTGTTTGAGACAAAATAATCTAATATGTAGGAAAATACAAAGACTAAAACAAATCTTTTCATTCAAATCCCTCTACAGGTTAGATATATTCTTAAAGCAACCTTAAATTACGGTCGGAGGTTAGTAATTTATCTGATTACTGATGGGAATAATTTTGTAAAAGAAACAAAGGAGTTTACAAAGGAGATTATAGTATTCAATTATATTTATACAAAGATAAAGTGACTGCTTACCGACTGGAAAATCAAACGGGTATATCAAATAGAAAAACTCTGATATGAACCCGAATGGATGAAATCCTTCCTCCAATTTCAACGCTGGTATCAAGTATGTTTCTTTTTGAGGCAATTTACCAAATCTTATTTTACTCCTGTCCTTTTCTTCAAACCAATCCTCAGTGTAACTGGCTACAATATCACTTTCAGTGATCGAGTTCTGTGTAGCGTTAAATATATCCACAGGATCTTTGAAAACTTCTCTAGTAATTGGTATAATTTGAACAGTAGTTTTTGTTTCTGCAGTTGTGGCTACTGAAGTTGTTTTCTTGATAATGGTTGTTTCGGGTTTCTGTTGTCGCCTTTCCTCTGTTTTGGCATTTAACAAGTTGTTATATTTTTCCAACCACGCCTTTCCTGCAGTCGAATTCAATCTCAAATTTCCAGCATCTCGTTTTTTCCACAAACTACCAATATCTTTTCCTCCTTGAAATCGGTAATCGTGATTATCATTTTGCGTGCCTTGAGATTTCACGATATTTTGAGGACTATCTTTAAAATTGGTTTCTAAACAATTGTCCCAAACCAGAGCCTCAGCTTTAATAGAATCTAAATTTTCTTCCGAATTTTCCACTACATATTTTTTATTTTCCGTTCCGTTTTCACCTAGAAGTAATTTGTCCTTTCCATCGCGCGTAAATTTTTTATCATCGATTATCTTGTTTTCGATTGAATAAACTGTGGAGATTGCTCGGAAATTCTGTTCAGGTACGCTGAAAGAGGCCTGTGCGGTGCCATCAACGATATTAAGATTGTTTCCGGTAAAAGCCTCGAGCGTCGTTTCCGATGTCGTTTGAATTTGTTCGATTTGCGTCGGAAAAAATGATGTAAATTTCAAGCCTCTTGATAAACTGTTTACGTTGCTTCCCGTGCTTAACGTGGTTGAGCTTGTTTGCGGGTTGACTCGATTTACAAGTACGGCGAGAATTAGAGAAATTGTTGCCATCGCGAATTCATATTTAATTGTTTTTTTTTATTAAATTTATTCCTCCGCGACTGTGTGTTGTGAGTATCGATGGTTGACTGAGTCGCACCCCAGTGAGGGACATTGAACGGGGGATTTGTAGCACTTAGTAGTCTGCCCAGCGACGTTGCACAATCGTATCACGACGCCACCAGTACTACAGTAGCCTTACTGGATTATGTAAAGAATAGGTTGACTGTAATAGCTGTAATTGATTTTAAGGTAATCAGGGCACTTATGCCGAATTAATAAAAATAGTCACTGTGATAGTTTTATAAAGAATTAATAAATTGAAAAAAAAAAACTATTCATTAAACCTTAGTATCTATTTCAAAGACAGTCTGAAGTGAAATATATAAAATTTAAATCATAGTGAGATATTACTTACCTACTTACAATGTGATAAAACTGTGATGCTTCTTGCTTGAAACATAACATAATTATTTCTAATATATCTATATTAAAATTACAATAATTTGTCGAGCTGTGGTAGCCTAGCGGTGTGACCAGTGGACTGAGACGTCAAAAGTCTCGAGATCGAACCCAAGGCACGCACCACTGACTTTTCGGAAGCTATGTGCGTATTTATCACAAGCTCAAACAGTGAAGAAAAACATCGTGAGGAAACCTGCATGCTTGAGAGATTTGTCTTGATGGCATGTGAAGTCTGCCAACCCGCAGTAGGCTAGCGTGGTGGACTATAGCCTAATCCCTCTCAAATGAGAGGAGACCCGTGCCCAGCAGTGGGACGTTAATGGGTTGATGATGATGATGATGATGAAAATTACAATAACATATTAACAAATATTTAACAAAATACTATGCGTATCATTCAAATCAAATACCTAATTTTAATAATTGTTTTATATCTTTTCTATAATGTTGATATTCTTATAAACAGGCAAAAACTATACTCAGTCTAATTATGTCCAGAAAGTAAATATAATAGTACTAAATAATCAATATTTGCAAGCTAAGCAACGAGACTTTGCTACGGATGCTAGTAGGTTGATATGCCTACTACCTTATATATACTTTTTTTTGGGAATACATACATATTATACATAGATACATATATGACTCGGATCACAAAGATTTGTCCCTACCGAGATTCAAACCCTGGACCCATAGCATAGAAGGCAATGTTAACTACCGCTGGGTTATTATGGTCGTCAATATATTTCAAAAGTTAACTTTTAAACTTACAAGCCATTGTTTTTTAATGAAAGTTGTACTGCATTTTTTGAACATCCTGTTCATGTAGAATCGTCTTATAATGATAAATGTTTAAAATTACCTGTGACTTAAGAAAACTTAAGACTCCGTTGGATTAAGGTAAAACCACTGAAAGTGGATAATCTTAGATTAAGCACGGTGACATTTTGTCAATTATATTACTAGACTAGCTGCCACCCGCGGCCCTACTCGCGGGGTTTATCGATACAAAATAACCCATGTGTTACTTTTTATCGACAAGGTTAGGTAACTAAATAGGTTAGGTAGTTTTGTGCGAAAAAGTGACAAAGCAACTAAACTTTCATATTGATAATATTATAATAAAGGTACATATATGCTCAATCTATAATCATCACATCAACCGTTAGACGTCCACTGTTACATCTACGTCCACATCTACTGTTATTCATCGGACAGCTGATGGGGCTTGAAGATTCTAGAGTGGCGACCACATACTGGAAGACGCAGCGTGGGTATGCCCCCGGCAAGGTGGACTGACCACCTGGTAAAGGTCGCTGGAATCCTCTAGATGCGGGCGGTGCGTGACCGGTCGTCGTGGCGATCCTTGGGGAGACATATGTCCAGCAATCTATAATACATTAAGTATTTTTACTTAAATATATGTATTAGCATTTTTAATTTGTCAGGAGCCTAAAATTCAGCGGACAGTTTCAAACCAAACCTTCTACATAGGAACCTACTTAATTATTTTTATTGTTCAATCGTAAGTATAAATTGCAACTTATTATTTGACTTTCTACCTAACTACTAAATCGGGGTAACGTATCTTTCCTTTTCACCGCCTTGAAATAAAATATTTGACTCATACTAACAAAGCAAGTTTGATAAAAGCTCGTATCTTGTACAGAATATAAAAGTAAAGTATACCAATAAAATTTTCAAAAAATATGTGCTTTAACAAAAACACAAGGTAAAACATAGCTAACGTACTTACTTTACTTAACTCTTATTTTGAATTATCTGATAAAACACTAAATGAACAATTTGCACAATTCATTTGTATACATTGCAGAAATTCATGCACAACTTTATACATAGGAATCTCGCGGAAACGTTCAGTTCAGTCGAGGGCGCTCTTGTCTAAAAACTCTCATATAAAATGCATGCAACGGCACCTAACCTACATCGTTATTAACAGTCAAGTAGGTGAGCCCGGCCTTATTACCGACTCCCTACGTTAATTTGAAATCTGATGGAGGTTCTTACTTGCCTAAAAACTTGTAAACTTTTCGATTTTTTTTTTAAATATTTTACCTTTGCTAGGGAAATAAGTAGGAATAGGTACATTTGTGTTTATGTTAGCTCTTGTTTTATGACTTTTGTTTGTGAGGTATTCAATGTTTATTAAGCGACAATTTTTTATAGTTTGGTAAGAAATAATAAAAATACATATTATTCAGCTCCTTCAATTTGTAAACAGTCATAACGTACTGCTACTGTCACCAGATATGTAGGCAAAACTTCTACAGCTTTACGTCAAGCTCCTACTGTGACTTTTATAACTCATTGCTTGACCTGGTAATCGAACGTTTTGGTACAAAAGCCAAAAAAAATAAACAATGAAGCAGCAGCCAACGGTTGTAAGTCGTCAGTCAAATGTTTTTTATTAAAGATCAAAACTTAGATGTCGTGTAAAAACAAATTTCCAAGTGCTTACCGATCGGAATTCCTTTGCATCCATACATACTGTATTTGAATAAGGACGTCTGATATGAATTATTCATTCGACTTGTACGCGGGCTCAACGGATAGTATTTGAAATGCAATCGCGCATTATGTACGACTTTGCAAGTGTTTGACACATTCAAAAGCAGATGTACTTACTTACATTACGGATTTTATTCCATTAGTAAAGGATTGTTTTCACCGATCCCGAATGTGTTATTTAAATCATGTTTTATCGATACTATACTGTTGAATAAAACTTATAGATAATTATGTTTTTAGAAGCCATTTAATAATTATATTTAATATAATACGAATCAGAAATTTCCATAGATAATACTAGAATTAACTCCTTGTATAAATTAAAGAATGTAGACGACTATTATAAATTTGTAGAATTACGGCTGACAGTCTGTGGACCGTGGATGCAATAAAAAGGGATTAAAATAAATAATATAATTGAAATAGTGTACTGCTAAAAAAAACACAAAAATATTTTAATTTAGAAGTTTCTCATTTGTTATATGAGTAAAAGACCTTTGTAAAATTTAGATTAAAAGAAAAAATAGTATAATTTGTGATTACGTGATATTATTATATTTATCACAAGGATTTGTGTGTTGTGATAACCATAAGATGCAGCCAAAATAAAATGATTAAATCACTAATTTTGAAAAAGGGAGAATAAGAAATTTGAGATCGATAGGCAAAAATGGGGTTTGGAATAAAAGTTGTTCTATTCATAGAATACAAAACCGCACCTGATATCTTACTCAGAAAACGCTAACAAAAGATCCTTCACTAGCGGGCTATGAATAAAACATCCCTTTTATTGGATCTTACAAAACAGGTGCAGCCCTAAAAGTCCGATCGTATATCCTGACATTAAAGTTGTAACAACAAAATGTTAAAGTTGCTTTACATCCATTTGCGCAAAGCTATACTTTGTTTCGCACAAATTGAATATTCCGCGGCGTAACGTAAGTGCGATTGGACCTTAACCGCGCGAGGCATGTGATAGCAATTTGAATACCGTAAACATCGCGCTTCAGGTCTCAACCATTCCTAAGCATTCCTCTAAAATCAACTGTCGAAACGTCAGAAGCACTACTTCAAAGTTCACAGCAATATACACTTTAAAAGCAAAGGTGTGAAAAGGGTAAAGTGACTTTTCGCGTGGCTGAAGAAATGGGGGCACGCGGCCGTTACTGTGTATATGTGTGTTAAGTAAACAGGCTGCTTTTCTTTCGGGTTGAGGTTTGCTCGAGATTTTTTTTAAAGTAAATTGACTGGTCGCAGCTGGTTGAAGGGAAACGGGTCAGCGGGTCTCGGTGGTGTGTCATGTTCATGTATCACCAGGGACGCATTTGCGGGACTGACATATTTATCGTTATATTTTATTAGATATGCTTTTCGATAAAATAAGGGATCTACATTAAAGGGTAATACATTACAATATGGAAAAGTTACTTTGAGTACCTACTAAAGATGAAGTTTTTCCAAAGACAGAAGTAAAGAACTGTTACGTGCAAATAGGTCCATTCGCCCAGTATAATTATGTTCTCGTATCTTTCAGAAGTCCAAAAATTTCAACGATACTCAATTTGAATGCACTATTGAGGACTATTTAGAACTGAATAGTGTTTAAATTTAATTGGCCTTCTAATTATTTTATTTGCATATATCATAATTGGACCCTGACATTTGAGTACTTAAGGTTTCTCGTAAATACTTAAATGCCCAAGGCAATGTTTGTATCGATCATCACATATAAAAATAAAACGTAGTATATTTAAATGTTTATCAATTCCAGATTTAAAAGTCAAGCAAGTAGAGCAAAACGAATGCATTATTTATATAAGATAACAGCGGAAAATCCATGGAATGTTGTTCTTATTTTTACACTGCATCCTAAATCTTCAACGAACCTCCGCGCATAGGTATGTGTAATTGTGTATAGTCATTTACATCTTATGTCAACATAAAAGTCATGTAACAACCAACCAACGAGTGATAGAATTACTATATTCGTAGGTAGTAGATATCTTCGTATCACGTACCTGAAGTACCTATATGTCAAGGATGTGCTCTATTATAGGTATATTATTTATGCAATAATATTTGCCATCTTCAATAATTCTGTCGAAAAAAAAACCGACTTCAAACATCAGAACTAGTCCAAATTGACATAGGACCACACGGGAAGCACCAGTTTTAAAATAAAAAAAATACATCAAAATCGGTTCACCCAGTCGAATGTTATGAGGTAGATACCAAACATAAAAAAGTATAGTCGAATTGCGAACATCCTCCTTTTTTGGAGTCGGTTATAAATACTATTAAGTAGGTCTTTTCTTATTCAAATAAATATTAAATTCAAATCATTTGCTGAGCTGAAATTTAAACAATATTATGTTTATTATTTCATAAATTTTATCATATTTTTTATATTGGCAGATTATCATCTGAACATGAATGAACTGCTTAGAACTAATTCTACTTAGAGCTGGTGTAGTCTAGCGGTGAACGGTGAACCCAAGGTACGCACCACTGACTTTTCGGAAGTTTATTACAAGCTCAAACGGTGAAGGAAAACTTCGTGAGGAAGCCTGCATGCTTGAGAGATTTGTCTTGATGGCATGTGAAGTCTGCCAACCCGCAGTAGGCTAGCGTGGTGGACTATAGCCTAATCCCTCTCAAATGAGAGGAGACCCGTGCCCAGCAGATTATTTTGACTTCACCTGTAGCTTTATAGTTATTTTTTATATTATTGGACTAGTAAATAATTGATTATTCGATGGACTTAAAGCAGATAGTCTCGCTCACAATCTGCTGGAAGTCTTGTTTCAATAATATCTTATAGCATATTTTAGTGTACCTACCTATTTTATGTTAGCAATAATTAGTACTTCTACTAAGATAACTGATTCAGTGATTATATTATATTACGAAGTCTCCAATAGCTATATGTGCGATTGGCTCTTGAGACATCTTTAAGGACCTGTGCTGTATTCAGCACAGGTCCTTAAAGTTGCTATGTTGACAGAACTGAACTCAGTCAGTATCATTCATGATTCAATCTTGTTAATTGAAGCCTTAATCAATAATTTGATGCCTTTGAACTCTAGGAATAGTAGGATTCAACGGAGTACTGAGCTTCTGCACTCCATGCAACGTTGATCAAATATAATGTACAGAGGAGTTCACTAATTAAGAGCTCTTCAGACATTAAAAGTACTAATGCTATATTTTAGCATTAGGTACACGTACATATGCTAGAGTTCATACAGAAGATCGAAGGGTATAACCTACCCCTATGTTTAGCGTTTCTTACCAAATCAGCAAATTCAGAATGAAAAATGATCAGTAAGCAGTAAGAATTTAAGTAGAAAAGAGAAACCTTGTGGTACGACTAATGGACTGTGAAGTTAAATGTCCTGAGTTCTCAATCGTGAATGAGACAAATCTTTGAGTATGTGATAAATATGCATATAACTTACGAAACGTCAGTGGGTTGTCGACGTGCCTTGGGTTTGAACTCGAGACCTTTGACATCTTAGTCCACTCGTCACAACACTAGGCAAAAAATACTTATACAAATTAAATTAATAAGTATTTTTTAAGTTATTTATAATATACAACATCAAGATACATTTCGATATTTTAATGTTAAACCTATAATGTGTTTCTATAGAAAACATTTACATACATTATATACATTGTTAGGAAAGTTAGTGTCTAATATAATTCTGTCGATCGATTCGAAAAACCATTTTAGACATTTTGTACATATACTATGCCTACATATATTTATTTTAATGCGTAGAATATAAGCAAAATATTAAAAGATAACCTTTTATATGGCTCAAATAACTAAGAAACAATGATTTCTTAAATAAATTAATTATAAGATGATTTTATAATTCTAAGAAAAAAATATCCTTTTTTTTCTATTTTACACATTTTTGAAACGTTCCTTCAATGGCTATAATTAAATTAAGAGATTTTATTGTGTTTACTGTCGCACTAAATTTCAAAACAATAACTTTAAACAAAAATGACAACATTAGCTGGTAGGTAATGAAATGATAATTTTATAGTAGGTACAGTGTAGGTACCTACACTAAATCTTCTAGCAAAATCCGCCTCTGGTGTATCATATTTCTATTAATTACCGCGTCAACTGGGGCGCATCTCATCTCTACGGCCAGAGCATCTTGACGCGCGTTTTTCTTGAACCTACCACCTTACATGTACTACCAAGTAATCAGAGGTTTTATATACGGGATAATGAACTCCGTATTTTTACTTGAAGCTTTTTAATATCTTAAAACTCTCACGCTTTAACGTAAGTAAGTACGTCCTGTTGGAATATTATTTCGTTACATCGTTTTACATATTAGGTACTAAGGGGATAGAAGAATTTTCCACGTTTTTATGAGATGTTTTTAGGGTTCCGTAGCCAATTGGCAAACAACGGAACCTTAACCTTATATATTCGTCATGTCTGTCTGTCTGTCCGTCCGTATGTCACAGTTTTTCCGAAACCAAAGGAACTATACTGTTGAAACTTGGTTAGTAGATGTATTCTGTGAACCGCATTAAGATTTTCACACAAAAATAGAAAAAAAAAGAAAATAAATTGGGGCTTCCCCATACTTAAAACTGAAACTCAACTTTTTAAATTACATACATGTGTTGTATGAAGGCTAGTTGCCAGTTAGATAGTTGCCATAGGCGCTCCTATATCATAATATATAACATAACTATATTTATTTGTAGTGTTTACTAATGATCGTATATAAATGTGTAGTATATAAGCTGTACAATTTATTTGTTATTGACGATATATTATCTACTAAATGCTAATAGCTGATAGCTCTGGTAGCCTAGTGGTGTGACCGGTGGACTGAGATATCAGAGGTCTCGAGTTCGAACCTGAAGCGCGCACCGCTGACTTTTCGGAAGTCATGTGCGTATTTATCACATGCTCAAACGGTGAAGGAAAACATCGTGAGGAAACCTGCATGCTTGAGAGATTTTCTCGATGGCTTGTGAAGTCTGCCAACCCGCAGTAGGCTAGCGTGGTGGACTATTATAGCCTAATCCCTCTCAAATGAGAGGAGACCCGTGCCCAGCAGTGGGACGTTAATGGGTTGAAGATGATGAGATGATGATGATAAATTTACCTTTCATTCAATTGTGTACCTACTGTTGTCTACCTACTACCTACTACAGTCAATGGTACGGAACCCTTTGTGCGCGAGTTTGACTCGCACTTGGCCGGTTTTTTAAAAGAGATACTACTCATATACACGTAAGTTCTCATTTGTTGTCAAGTAGGTAAGGAAAGGCGTCCGTTAATTCAATTAAAGTTTTCCTATATCAAATATGACCCCTAGAGCTTACTGAGCTTCGTTGTCAAAAATAATATTATTATATTTAAAACATAAATATATTTATATCCTTTATAATTATAATTACGAAAGAAAATAAAGCAAAAGCGGAAAGACCTTTTAGCAATATCATTGAGTGATATTGTAATAGGTTTCGTATCATAATGATATTTAATTAGGAAGACCCTTTTGATCTCTATTTGAGGAAGGGAAACCCTTTTCCGGCACTTGAACAAAGACATGATTTGACCAGAGAATCGTCACCTTAGTGGACGCTTGTGGTTCGTGTGAAGTAAGGAGTTTAATTGCAATACGATTTCGAATATTACTATCTATTTTACCTATTATTTGTGTAAAAAACTCAGATATAGCTGCTTTAAGACTTTCCTTATTTATTTCATACTTCATAAGTATGATCTGAAGAAATCTTGTGATGAGCTTTTTCTATAAGCACATCTTGAGATGACAATGTAGGTATATTCGAAAGATAATATAGGTATTATTTGACTATTTAATTCCTAATTGCGGGTATTCAAAATGTTTTAAACCATGGAATACAACATAGCAGTGTTGCGAACTACACTCTTAGCTTGATGTCACTTACTCACGCTTTTGTCCCGGTTCCAATTAATTTAATGGAACACTAGAATTTTACCAAACAGAAACAATTATGAATATGATATATCGCGTATATTCTCGGAGGGTAAGGCAGACATGTCCTACAGATGTAGATCCGGTATATTTAAGATCTCATGATAGCCCACCTACAAATCCAAACTCTGTGCTGCTACAATTTTTTCCAATAGAAAAAACTATTAAATTAGCGTATATATATATTCGACAACGTTTTGAGCTTTAATTTATTAGCCCCATTTATCGTCCTTTATTTTAGACATCCTTTACATTGCACAGACTCGAACGCGAAGGGCTGACGACCTTGTAAATATTACTGATTGGAACTTGTAGCATGCGGGTGGCTTATTTATAAACCTTAATGTTCTTTGATACATAATACATTAAAAGAGGCTCCATGATAACAAATTGCTGGCTATTATCTTTAGCATTACAATAGTGTAAACTATTTCCTTGTAAAAATACTCTATACCAGCTCATACTTCTCATGGAAGCTAAAATAAACAGCCAACGATACGTAATTATCCAACTAATTCAACCAAGTAGGATTAAAAATAAATACCGAAGTTGAAATAGATAGTTAATTAAATCATCCTCACTAGCCCACAAAGTATCGAATATTGTCGTTTCACTCAGAATGCAGTTTCCTATCCAATCTTATCAGATCTCATCAGTTTCAATGTGATCTGGTACCCCAAGTTAGTCCCATACGCTTCGGAAAATGACCGAAAATTTATGTCCAATTTCCCCAAAATACCCGTCGAATTGAAATCGAATCTGCGTTTAATTTTGGAGATTGCATCCATTGATTCCATCAATCAGCTGAAATTTGGGTCAAGTGCCCATAGGATATAAAAACGGCGAAACATCTCAGGATCAAATTGGAAAAAGTGAGCCGCCCGTATTGAAGGTTTTCAACTTACCACCATTAAGGTTTTTAAGGAAACTAATAAAATTGATTTTATCATTAATATCAGGTTTTGGCCCTTATAATGTGTTTGTTTAGCTTCACAATTAAGTCAATAGGTGATCTTTCTCACCTACCGAGCTTTAAAATGCAATCAAATTTTTCAACAGTATTCGTATTTACGACGAAACTACTGTCCCTATTCAGAAAAAAATATGGGGTTTTTAAGCTTCAGCTTGTCGCCTGCAGGCTACATGTTGAGACTGTAAGATAGGATAAGACAAAACCATTATCTCACGGATCCTTATAGACTATACAACACTTATTTACATAACCAAGAATTTGATACGAGGCAGAACCTTAAGTCTTTTGTTTGTAATAAATTACAAACAGCCGAGTTGAATTTTCCAAATATATTTCTTAGCAAATACCTGCGTTTCTAAATAAATCTATTTATCAAATTTCAGCTCTCCAGAATTTGTCACTTTCATTGTACCTACGTTGATAAATAATTCAGTAAAGATATACCATTTTATAATTTACATTTGAATATTACACATCTTTTTAAGCTTTTATGAATCTGTAGTAAGTAGAATTAAAACATTGTCAAGGCTCTTTTCAATATTATGAATTACAAAGTTATCTCATTCTGACCTTTCTAATGGCGAATATAATACTTATTCTACACTTATACACATGAATTGTGAAGATTTTTATATATATCTAGCATAATTTGAAGGGCTAAGCTGGCGCAATCAGTAAATTGTTGTATAGGCACTTGTAGTTATTCGAAACAGGTCACGTCCGCATTATTATTTAACGGTTTTAGTTTACGGATTAATCGAAGCTTTGATTAAGTAGATGAAGCCTTATCTACTCATAGCAATTAGCTTTAATCATTATACCTGGCTATATATTAAAGACAATATAGATGAACATAATATAGAAATTAATATGGAGAGAGGTACAGGTGATCTTAATGATGTCTGAAAATCTTTTTGACACTTTGGTGTGTCTGAATTTAGATAATGCGACGTTTTTCTCCGGAATATTATTGAGTAAAGTATGATATTTAAGACCTCAATCTACAGTTCAAGTATTTTTAAGTTCTGTGCTAGATCCTAGCTATAGTATATATAGTTATTAGAATGTAAGACAATAGATTATAAAAACATAGAATTCCCTAACCTACGTTTACTAAATTGTCAATGGAGAAAGGGCGGGCCACAACTAATATTCCGCAATGCAACCGGTCAGAATATCGATAACTTTATCTATACAGATAATACTATCCTCGTATTGAATATACTGATTTAACCTAGATATACATAGTTTATTGTGAATGTATGTTTATTCCTTTATTAACCATTATTAAAGACAAATGTAGTTTTATTTGTTTTTAAAATTGGTAATGTTATGTTCCGTATGTTAATTTAAAATAGATAACAATTCAAACTGAATAGTGCTTCCAATATAAAGTACATCCATCAAAGATCTGAAGACTGAAATTCAAAGATCGTTTCCCGTCGTATTTGCTTTTCTCGTTTGATTGATGAATGTTGTATAGAGGCTCGGTGTTTGAATAAAAAAAACCCCATACGTATTTGTATGAGCATTTATTTATTCTGTTTTTCACTTTGATATATCCAGTATACAGTAATTTTGACGTGCGTTTGGAATTGATCGACTTGTGTTTGTCAAAATTGCTTAAATAGTTTAATTCTATTGATAATTATTTCTTTGTGACGTGCGAATTACAGTATAAATAACATAATAGAACTGTTTAAATATTATATGAGCCTATTTTGCAGATACTGACTTTCATGTTTTACATTTATTATCTGTATGGCTGTGTTTATATTTATAGTTACATATTGTTTAATATTCTAACATTACAATATGTGATTTCATAATGACGCCCTGTTTGTGTGTGCACAGGGGTCATTCTAAAGACAGTTTTCATCATTTGTAATACATAATGGTGCACGATCATTTCTGTCCGAGGTGAAAATATTGTTGATTTCAAAATTGTATGATGGTATTTTTGGTGCAGTAGTAGAGCAATTCACTTCTGCGCCGCGTGTATCGGGTTCTATTATGGCGTACGGGTGCTTATCCCATGTTTTGGTGTTTATGCATCGTGTGTGTTTGTAAATAAATCCATGATACACGGTTTTCATACAACAAAAATAAATTTCAATGATAATTCACTCCTTCGTTCATTGTCAGCAGTATCAAAGCGGTTCTAATAACAGTGGCCTTAGTCCCTGCTCTTTCTACGACACATAAATTAAACAGAAATCTTGAACTAAGAATAAATCCTCAGACAAACGGGTCGCGGTAGGTACTCCCAAAACTTTACACGGTAAAATTAGCTCAGACAAGTTTGTTCAACTTGTTTCTGCTGAGTGTTTTCTGTAGTTAGGTATTTCAGGTGAACTTTTGTTTTTTTCTGGAAGGTTTTTGTCGTGTCAAGAGTACCAGTGACCAATGATATAACGGTAGTCTCTTTATGTTTTAGCTTCGGTACATATTTAATATTAGCTGCGTCTGCGTAAAAGTTTAACTTAATAGTTGAATAAATTTCGGTCTCTAAACGTACCAATATATATATAATAATATACTTATACATGTTGAATTGTATACATTTGTGTTAGATTTAGACATTTAGATGTTTAAGCTCTGGCCGTAAGTAATTTAGTTCAATTTATTTGTAATAATGCAAATTTGGATTTGGAATCCACTATTGTATTGGGGTTATCCTGTAATAATAGTGTGATTGGAAAAATAATAATAATAATAATTAAGCAACCTTAACATCAATGTCAAAGTCTACGATGTTTTCCCTTTCTTATAAAAAAGTTTTCCTTTATCTTTAATTATACCTGAATACATAAGTAATGTACTTTTATTCTATTCATCTTAAATTTTTTTTGTATGCTATCTGCCTAACATTTACCAATTACTTAAACGGAAAAAATGCCTACATTGATAAGTATTTTTTATATCTTATTAATATGATAAATGGCTTAGGTAACATCATTATTTGAATTAAAAGTCTAGGTTCCAAGTATTTCCACTGAGGTTTACTTAAATCAAATTACAGCATAAAATTAAGTTGTAAGTTGATTTTCAAACTGCTAGAGCGTGACTAAACGCTGGCAAATTACATTACTTTGTTCATCGTAGTGATGAAAGCAGATTTACCTTTACCTGTGTGTGTGTGTTTTTTTGTAATATGCATAGGGTTCTAACGATAGGAATGTCTTTTTAAAAATTCTCACTCTTCTTCTTCTCTTTATTTTTATTTCATTTACTTTGACTTCAGATGAATGTCAGGGTAGATAAGAAACACATACTAATGAGGTACTGTCAAGATATCGAGTAGACCAAAAACAAGAATACGAGTAGACTTAGACCAATTTTTTTATGCAAAACTTTTGTCTGAAGAGGTGCGAGAGTGCGTTTTAGGTTTGTTGATTCCATGAAATGCGGCGTAGAAGCCAATCGTTCGATATCTGCACCAACAATACCGTTGCTACGCTGTATTACTTACTAAGTGTAGTGTCAATATTACCTTTTGGTTTAAAAAAACCTTTCCAGTCCATGATTATTATGACTTTCTTCACAAATCGACCAACAAGTGGCGAATTGACCAAAATCAGGCTTATTAGTAGAATGATTTGTACGGTCATCTATTCGATACAAATCAGCGGTAATTAACGTTTATGTTGATTGGATTTGAATGCAATTGTCAAATCGACAACGTGCGTTAGTAGAACGAATATTTACTTCATTTGAATTTTTGTGCACTGCACCTGTATTTATGGACATTTTGTTGGTAAATTTCGTTACACAATTGTGAAATGCGAATATACAAAAGAAATATTATTTATTACGACCTGATGAGTGTGCAATTTTAATTAAGGGAAAATATGTGTGTAATAAACGTGGATATTTGTACCCGAATCATTGTGGTTTCTATGTAGTGTTGTTCAGCTTAGAGCCAAATGGCGTAATAATTCAAGTAGGTATTATATATAAAGAGTAGCATATGGTTGCTTTTGGAAATTCAGAAACTTGCAGTCCTGATCATCTGGAAGTTTCTAGAATCTACAAAAGTTTGCAGTGCAACTTTAAATATAGAACGGCAAAGTCGAACGAGAGAGTCACCTTTGAGAGTATATCGGGAGTTGCACTGTTTATTTGTCTCCGGAATAATAATGAAAGACCATAACTGATATCGTAAATATACAAAGATATGATAGATAACACCAGTTAAAGTCTTATATTATAACTTAAAACTAACAAGTCCTTACTTATATTCATGTTAGTTTTCAAAATCACGTACATTGTCATAATCACTCCCTTAAACGGAAAACATCGTGAGCAATTTTGCTTACCTGAGGGATTTTCTCTTCCTCGCGTGAAGTCTAACCCCATGGTACGCTAGTGTGTTAGTTCGCGAATTATAGATAAAATATGATATATTAGTCAAATAGTAGTAGAAGTAATACCGATCAAATCCATCGTAAGTATATTAAAAGCAAAGTTATCCAAACAATAAAATGATTTTGTTTGGTCAACCGGGACAATCCACTCCACTGGAACTTGCCGCAACAACTTGTTAACTTGCAGACAACTTGCGACTTGGTGTACATACTGAG
This sequence comes from Craniophora ligustri, assembly GCA_905163465.1. NCBI lineage: Eukaryota > Metazoa > Arthropoda > Insecta > Lepidoptera > Noctuidae > Craniophora > Craniophora ligustri. The sequence continues at coordinate 5,860,712 of LR990963.1, forward strand.
CTCCCATAGCTTTGTTAGGTACTCAGAATAGGATTCGCTGCACTCAGTTATCTCTTGTTGTTCGGACATTTAAGAGTTTCTGACTTGTGTGAGTTCGTGACTATCTTGTAGATGTTAACTTGTGGGGCGTCTTGCACTCGATGTTTTTCTTGCCGAGCAATGTTGCAACCATGCTAGAATACTAAATAGGACTGGACTTGGCGCCGTTTTCACGTATCTAGTTTTTAGTAGAGTGCAAAAATATACTGTCCTGTCAACTTGTAACGTAAATACAACACATCGTTTACATGTATGTTAATTTAGCCAAGGTTTTGCTTAATCAATATAGAAAATATATTTATAATATTATGATAATTGGCATGTCTTTTTTTTATGGTGATAAGGGGGCAAACGAGCAGGCGGCTAACCTGATGGTAAGTGATCACCGCCGCCCATGGACATTTGCAATACCAGAAGGCTTGCATATGCGTTGCCAACCCCTGCAGAAACCGTTTAGGTTTCTAAAAATAGGAAAGTACTAAACTGACAGCAAACGGAATGCCTATGCTGTCAGAATAGTCACTCCCCCAACGAGCTCTGGTGGTTATCAGAGCTCGTTGGGGGAGTGATAGTTGTATTTTTGTCAGTGAGTAAGGTTTTACTCACTGACAGAAATACAACTATTGTTGATACACTGCGGTCTTCTGTAAGGCGGAGGTACTTCCCCAGTCGGGCAGCTCAGTTTGAGTGAGGAATCTCACTATGCCCTACCTCTCATCTTTACACAAGGTTTAAAATATTCGCCTTATTATGAAGTTTATTGTTATTTTAATTTGTGTACGCCTAGTTAAAATATTCGGATATCGTATTATACTTTTTACAACGTTAATAAAGTCTGAAAATGGCAAAAATCTGTTCACCGACTGCCGTGAGTATTATGAACAACGGAAAATTAACTAAGTTGTGTTATAAAATACGTTTTTACGAGCGCTTAAAACTTCAGCACTTACCTACTGACAATGGAATTTGAACTTTATATAAAAAGTAGAAAACCGATAATAGTCGGGAGAAATTAGCGGCGGTTTTTTCTGTCGCTCTCGAGTACATACTGCTCCTTTAATTATTGGACCTAGTTGAGAGCCATATATTTTATATTCAATTGGTATTTTTCCATGCACCATTAATGTGTACACTGCATAATCTTATCGTGCGGAGTTATATATTGTCTGAATTTTTAAATTGGCAGAGAGTTGAATAAACAGTAGAAGAAAATGGAAAAAGTTTTGTACAGTAAAAAAATTATAAATTATTATTATAGAATTATATTATAATTTCTAAACTTCTGGAACAAAAATATCCAAAATTAAACCTAATATTTGATATTAATTTCTCGTATTTCAGTTATAAAAAACAGTGAAACTAAATTGACTTAATTTGTATAGATACAAGATAATCAGCAATATATAATTATCTGTCATATTTTTTTTTGTTGTTAAAGAAGTTGCCGTACTTATTAATAGAAGATCATTATTATTTATTATGTTGCCCTTAGGCGGTAAGCGAGACACATTACTTACGTATCTGCTATTAATCTTCATAAAATGGTATTTTTTCTAAGGTTACTTTTGGATTCCTTTTTGTCTACCCTGTCGTTTAATGTATGATGATGACACAACAAAATATAATGCTCTTTGTGAAATCATTTTTTTTATTTTCGAACCCTTTAGTCAATTAAGAACTTTAGTGAAATAAGTCACGTTCACAGTGGGAATATCGTTCATCTGTTTTTTTTTTTTCAATATGATTTTTTCTACCAGCACTTTGGAGGGTGATGTGAGATTACATAGCATACACATGCAATAAAAAAAATACCTAGGTGTGAGTTAAAAGGCGCCGTCTTATAATGGGTTAAGGTTAAATGTTTAATGGGAGAGCACTGTGCAGGTGAATTTTATACAACCTTAAGAAATTGACCCCAATAAAACTATCTTCAGGATAATAAGTCAAAAAAATTAAAATAATTTCTAGTAATAATTTATACATTAATTATTCCGAGGTGTTCTCGACAGTCGTAATGTTTTTAGATTATGAAAGAAATCATTGATGTTAATAGAGTTTAAAAAAGTAATTATTAAGATTGGTTGCTTTTACGGTTCAATAGCTTTATAGCCTTGAAGCCTATCAAATGTATTGGAAATGATTGAATTATTTAATTATTTCTGATATATTGATAATAGATTTATACTAAATTATATATGCATAGAAACGTCAAGACTGAAACTATTTATAGGAAGACCAACAATCAGTTGAATTAAAATGTTACAACAAATTACCATAATAAGAAAATGTCCCTATTGGGCAATGGTGAACATATCAGAGCATTTCATTGTTTTTTTTGAGGTTTATGAAATCAGTTTAAGAAATGGTAGAAAGATCCTCAAAACTCATTAACAAAAGATTAAAGTTAGTATTATAAGCTTCAATCTTATAGAGGCTTTGGTGCAGCAGTCGATTCCAAATTAGATAAAGAAGTTAGAGATTAATGTAAATCATAATTCCGCTACCTATTTAAAGCTTTCTTAATTGGTAAGAGTCCAGGAATCCCGGTAGGTAAATGTAGACAGGATTTTTGTGTGATCAGAATGGAAATGTTACCTGAGTCATGGATGTTTCTGTGCATAACTTATATGTATGTGTTTCCAAAAAAAAACTATGAAGTATATCAACGACGGCAACGGCGATGTCTCATAATGTTTGTATATTCATATATGTATGTATTTATTTATCTGTTGACTAGTCTACGCCTGGTGGCGTTTGATGGAATCAATCGTAATGTAGCTCGCAGGTTGTATCAAACGGAGCGGAGAGAACGTATCTATTTTACATCAGGCGTTTAATGGGAATACAACTTTTGAAACTGTTTACAGTTTTGCAAAGCTAAATGGCTAGTACACATATAACATGATGATTTTATTAGAAACTCATTTTAATTTTTTGAAAACAGACAAATTACGAGAGGAATCTGTATTAGGAGAAGCAGGAGTACAAAAGTGTTTTTTTAGTGTTGTCGGTACAAAAAATAATAAACGTTTTCGTGGAACTTTTATGTTCTTAGTTTTAATGTTCCTTTATTTTCTAATTCCTTGAACCCATTACTGTGCTCACAGTTTAAGTACAAACTATATAATGAGATAAGACCGCTGCCTGTTTTTGGATATATTTATTATACAGTCCAAGAGATAAGACGCAGGATGACGAACGTTACATCAATGTAACTTTAAAGGTTCCGTATTGACTACGTAACCAGACTAAAAGTAAGTCGATTGGGTTGCTAAAATAAAGTCCAAAGCAATATTGATTAAAAATCAATAAATATGACTTAACATTCAAAAATATTTTATTAAAATACCTCACGTATATTTCCGCTAATAGTCTGACTATTAGCGGAAATATACGTGAGGCATTTTTCAAATTTAATCGGGACGAATTTTATACAACAAGAGTCATCAAAATAGGATTGTTCTAAAAATGTCCCTGACTGAAAATACTTAAATTTTTCTGCCCTTACTTTATTTATATACTATTAACGAATAAGAAAAGGATTATCAAAATCAAAATACCCTGTAAAATTATTCGAAGTAGAATAAACAACGATATAAGTGTCAATACAAGAACTGCCTCCTTTTTGCGTCAGTTGAAAATTATAATTAACCTTGCGATGATTAAAAAAACTCATGGCTCTTCCGTATTTATTTTTGTTTTTACCATATTTCTTGTTTTCAAATAGCATTTTGTATTTCTTTTTTTTTTCATCGGTACCATTTTGTCATTAATGAGTTTTATCTGTTGACAAAAAGCTTTCTTTTCTTTTTGTCAACAGATAAGCTTTGTCAGTTCATTCAATTTAAGAATAAATAAATATATTATATAAAATTGACACATAATTTATCACCTTTTCAATTTTATTAAACAGACGAACAAAAAACGTCATTCGTTTCCAAAATCACTGAAACGACAAGAACATTAATGATCATGATTATAAGAAATAAAAGTGATGAAGAATCTGAGTAAAATGGAACATCTGACTCCACGGGTAATAGGAAAGGATCGTGTCAAGATGTCGAAAACGCGGGAAAGGCGGGACTGTCACTCACGTCCAACTAAGACAAATGAATTGGTATTTCCAAAATGAATTGTATTTGTAACAAATCCCTTATTACAAGGTATTACAGTTTAATTTACGATGGAAGGAAATAACCAGACACACTAACTAAGTTATTTCAATAAAACAAATGATAACTGAGGTAAGTAATCATATTTATATTAAGCTTATTATGTACATATGTATCTACATTCTAATTAGGAATAGGAACATTGATAAGTTCTTCGTAGGGTACTGCAAGGAAGAACTTCTCTATAGTTTTTATAGCTAGTTCTACTGAATAGTCTACAATAGGTTTTCCAAATTCTTCAACAACCAGCCGCCAACTTTCGTTGAGAAACTGGAGGACTGCTGTACCTGAAATCATCAAAAAATATTATCGATATATCTATATTCAATTAACAAATAATACCATCATTACGCCTGTCGTCTTTGAAGGTTCAGGCAGAGGTATACTAAGTACACCCACATTTCACCGGTATATTCTAGTCCAGTCTATTGCCATCAACCAGGCACAGATTCAAACTTCGAAGTACTACTGAGAATTGTATAGAAAATCTGATAATATGTACTTTGCTCGACTTAGGAATCGAATAAAAGACGTCCCTCTCAGCAGTCGCACTTACCTACAACTAAACCAACGAGGCAGTTCTAACAAATTATATAATACGTATTTTATCAACAAAAATAATCCTATTCTTGTCTAATGGTACAGAGTGAGTCAGTATAATATGACTATAAATGCTGTAATGGTTTCGAAATGTCGGGATCAAATAGTATTCAGATAAAATCCATAAAAGTAGTTTTATTTCAATATCTGTCTGTGCGTAAGTGTCAGATATCAGATCATTCCACCATGCCTATGGCCTTATAGCTTTTAGGCCCATTCAAACCTAAGTGGTATTCGCTACAGTCTGCGGCAGAGAAAACCCAGTGGGTATGCGGATTTCACTATCTTTGTAGGTAGAATACCCTACGGTATGCACTTCTTCCCACAGCAGCGGCAACGAACACTAGTCAGGTCGCTATAGCCGCGGAACTTGATACTAATTATCTGAGCGAAACCTGCGCGGTATGTACTCCCTACCTACAGTGGCAGCGAATACTGCTCAGGTTTTAATAGGCCTTTAGGCGGAGCTGTACTGATGTTTGCCAGGTTTTTAGTCACTAACTGGGCACAAATCTACTTGGGTTTGTGCCCAGTTAGTGAACTTCATACTAAGAAAAAAACCCATCATAATAAATAGACTTAAGAGTACGTAAACCATTTTTGTAATCAAATAATGTACTACAATGTTGCTGCTAATAAAATGTGATTTTCCTATTTATTTATAATATTGCTCAAGTTAGGTGTCGAACCAAGAACCTCGTCTTAGATTCTGCACCACTATACTAGAAATATAAAAAAGTGGAAAACTAAATTAAAAACATAATCATTTCAATAATAGATTTTTTTAAGGAACCGTATTTATTTTTGTATCTTTTTCTGTGTATGCAACACGAATTCAAGGTAACTATGTCAACAATTTTTATTACACAGTACATTCACGGATTGTGCATATTAATCGGAAGAGGATTTCCTTGAATAGGGTGATTAACTTATTTAATTGCTATTTTGGCTCATTGTCAAGAAAATGTAATGAGGACAAAGTTATTACCAATAATTGTGTGAGTTTGTAGAAGTCATTTTGTGTCCATTCAACTGGTATATTTGGTGACAATAACGATTTATTTTCATCCTTTTAATACTATACACTTCACTGCTGGGCTCGGGTCTTCTCTCATTTTGAGAGGAATTACACTATGGTTCACCACGTCAAGCCTACTGTAGGTCGTAGACTTCACACGCCATGGAGTAAACCTTTCAAGCATGCAGGTTTCCTCACGATGTTTTCTTTCACCGTTTGAGTATATATACCTAACTACCGAAAAGTCAGTGGTGCGTGCTTTGCGAACTCGAGAATTTTGACACCTCAATTCCCTGGTCACACTAATAAGCCATCACAGCATAAATATATTTACTAATATCTTTTAAATTAATCAAGTCTTAGAGTAAGTATATTGGTAACTTAAATTACATTTATTAATATTAAATCAAGTTTTTTTAAATGATAAAAAAAAGTTTTATGCTCAACTGACAACCCGCTCTGACTTTGTACGGTGTACAAAGTCAGAGCGGGAAATGGGGGAATAAAAACAACTTTTCGTTTTCTGCATTCTGATAGTATTATAAACTCGTTTTAAGTGATTTACTTGTAAACGTATACCATCGCAAATTAGGGAGATTAAGATTCTGTAATAAAATTATAGGACACCATAATTACAACACATTTATTGGGATAGTCTAGAGAGCAACTGAGTAATTCTCTAAGAATATATACAGCCTCTTCAGGACTGAAGACGATATCTATAGAGTAGTCATACTTTTTTTAAGTTCTAAGGCTCAATGTATGACTTTCTCCTGTGTCGTAGGTGCGTTCACAAATACAGAATTTTCAATTGCACAAACGCCCAGACCCGCACACGCAACCTATGAAACAGAAGCTAAATCGCTCAGCCACTGCGCTAAACGAGTCAGCATAATACTTGCGCTAGTGCAAAAACTTTGGAGAACCACTTATTTCCCTCTACTTGTGAGGATAAAATTACACTCTCCATAAAGCAAAGTATCGTTTAATAAGCTATGTTATTAATTTGGGGATAAGCATTGTCGACCAATTTGTGAAGGTTACTCAGTAAAACACAAAGGTTTTCGTTTTTTCTAGATTGATTCTTCCCTTGTATTGTGGTAGCTGCCCACCACATTTTTGATTAAACACACTGCATATACTCTGTCCTTATTTGTCAACAACGAAAGTTTCATGTTGGTTTTCAGTTCCAGTTTTTTCACATAATACACATACATATGGTATATTTGTAATGTATCATATTTTTAATAAAGCATAGATCTCTATCAGGCCATGTCTAATGCTGTTGAGGTGGCCTTTTATTCATCAATCAATGTTTAGCCATTAACACATTACCAAGAACTTAATTTTATTAGCTCAAGTACCTCTTGACACAACTTAGCAATAAATAATATTTAATCTATGATATCTTCTAGGATATTGATTTCTATGTTGAATATTTAGAAATAAAACTACTTTTTTAATTTGATGGCGCTATATTCATATTATTTTAATCCGGTGTATCGGATCCGTTTCAGCATCCATGGTCACAGGCAGTCAGGTGTTGGTTTTCTTGAAGTTATTATTACCAACAGCTACCCTACATTTTTATTTAATAAAACTTGCATCAGAGAAAGATTCATTATTATTTCATCTATTGAATAATGATTAATATCTATATTAATATACTATAGTGTTTAAATTAACTTAAAAAATTACAAATTTTTGTAGTGTATAATTGTTATTGTAGGTAGATGTAACCCTTTTTAAGGCTTGGCTCACATGAGCAATGTCCCTTACATGGCTCATGTGAGCTGAAAAATATATTTCAAAATATTTTAACAAATTTCTGAAAAGATATATGAGATTTTAAAAACCATCCGCGTCGTATAGACGAAGTAAGAGGAGAAATTAGACAGACGAAAACAGCGACTTTATATTATTTAGGCATGTGACTTAGATTAGTTTTGCATAACCAATATTTTGTATAATAGTTACAATCACTTATTAGTTAAACCTGGTTTATTAACGAAATCAAAGCTAAACTTTTTAAAATGATAGTAACAATGGCTCAAGTAAAATTTCTCATCAGTATTTTTTAATAGTGTGTAATATGCTAACACGCACCAGGCTATTACGGTGGTATTGCCTAATCTCTCTCAAGCAAGAGGAGACCCGTGCCCAGTACCTAGTGCGACAGTTAAAATAAATAGGATGTTATATATGTTATATAAGTTTTTATTATATTAAGTCGGAATGCGATGTTTCAAGATAATGAAATTCGTTAAAACATATTCATAAGCTTCGCATGAACTTCAAACTACATGGTACTAAAAATAGAGTCATAGAAACATTGAAATAAAATAATTTGTTTAAGCTGTAGGTACTGAGTACCACAAAAATCAATCTGCAAATACGTTAAAAGATCAATAAAACAAATCAAAACCAAAAACCAATTATATTCTAATTTCCTTTCAACATATACGATTCTGACTTCAATCGGTAATTTTAAAAATTAGGTATGGGGATATTTATAAGTTCCTCGTAGGGTACTGCCATGAAGAACTTTTCTATAGTCCTTGTCACTAGTTCTACTACATAATCAACAATTGGTTTGCCAAATTCTTCTGCTACCGTCCGCCAATTTTCATTCATCAAATCGTTAATTGTTTTACCTGTAATAATCGATTTATAGAACATACAAAACAAATATATCCATATTTGTTTTGAGGAATTATGTGAAATATGTATTAGAAACCATATGAAATATGGGAACACCATTATTAGTGAAAGACGAACGGCTAAATATTCAAACACCATATAATTTTAAGTATCCTACAAATAAAGTGTCGCTTTCAGTTTACAAGCAAGTAAAAGAAGCAGCATTATATTTCAAGGCGGCGGGCGGATTAGCATCTTTAGTATTAGCAAAAAGGAACAAAACCACAAACAAAAATGATACTTTACATCTTTAGCAAGAGGTATTTGAAAACAGGTCAATCAAACGTAGCAACAATGGAATTATGGGTATGCATGCACATTTCAAACGGAAAAGGCTTTTTTTGGAGTTAATGATATTGAAAATCATTAGATGAGAGTATGTCAGAGGCATTGGTGGACGTAGGAGGTGTAATGAAGACAAAGATGACCAAAATGTTCATATATTTTTACGTATTTTGTTTCTCAGCATCTAAGCTTGTGTCTGCTGCAATAACGCGTTAAATAAGTATAAACATACCAATTTTTTTGTCAACTTTATCGTGTCATGTTTGTCGTATGCGTATCTATGCTTTTATATCTTTTTTAATAACTGTGTACTTACTAAGTTCCTTGCTTTCCTTGAAGAGATTCTCTAGGTCAAATGTGACTCGATCTCCATAGTCGAAAGAGTACTTGTAATTCTTCAAAGCAAAATGATTGACACCCTCTTTGTCTTTTATGTACTTGGTTTTTATATCAACCTTCATTTTAAGATTGGCTGCAACAAAAATAATAGTTTAATTTTATTGAGATAGGTATACGTTTTGGTGCCGGAAGAAAATATTAATATTTCATGGTCAATGTGTGCAAAATTCAATAACAATAACAGATATATTAATCATAGAGGAATAATATGAGATAAAACCGGTTGTTATAAAAATCTTGTACAAATTGAATGAATTAATCACTGACTAAAAAGTATATATTTTATAAATAGCGATATATTTTATAGAATCGTGTGTCATTTCTACGCCTAAAATTTATTTGATAGATGTAATGCACATAAAACAGTCAAATACATCATCATCATCACCAACTCATATTAATAGTTCAAATAAACACATACAACTATAAATTGAATTACGACACTTTACGTAACAATTACGTAAAGCTTTTGATTTCAAGTCACAAACTGTAATTAAATCCAAAAGAATTTGGAAATGTAAAGCAGCCAAATTCTGAATCTTCACAAAATTCACAATCTGTTGAATTATTAATGGCAGTACTTACTTAGCCTGACTTTGGCGTTGCCGGCACCATCAATAGGAAATAGAAGGATCCTTCCAGTAGCATCGTAGGTGCCTACAATTGTCAGGTTGCAGTGAAACGCAAGAATAAAGTGACGCTTCTCAAGTTCAGACCTAAAACAAGATGATGGGAGTTGATTATTAATTAATTGTATTTAACATGGAAACAAACTGCGATGTAGTCAAATAATGATTTTTGCTAAGTGCGAAATGATTTGCAAGTTTTATATCTATGTATGTATAGGTATTTTTTCACATAATTTGCTTTGGTTTTTTAAGTAATATAACGGTTTGGTTTAAATGTTGTTCCTGTAAAAACTGTCTTCAATTACAGGTAAATTTGTGTTTACCATCAAACTTTGCATCATTTTAATATTTTTCAGAAAAATAAAATATTAAGACGATGGTAAATATTAAGAGATACTTTTTCGCCGGGACTGTGTAAAATGTTCAAACAAAGCTTTAAGCTAATAATTATTATTGAAGTTTGTTTTCAAAATGTTTCTTTACTCGTAATTAAGACGTTAAGAGAAAAACTTTTTTAAATAAACACTGCAGGTATTAAGAACAGCCATGATGGCTCTTTGTTAATATTTGATGAATATTCAAAATTCAGTGTTGTGCTGATGCAAGTTCTTGTGCTTTTCATGTTTTTTGTTGAGTATATAATTAAGTTCTTCTAGCTATGGACTGCTTACATAATAATATGTATACATCTAGAAATCAAGTGAACCAAAATCAAGTAAATTATATATTTATCTTGTATGTAAAACTTGTATACGCTAGAGATGTTTCAAACGGCTAGTGAAGTATATCAACAATAGACCAGTTTATAGTGGACTTAGTCCAAAACCCTCTTATTATGAAAAGTTCGAGAGGTAGCGCATAGCGAGATTCCTCGCTCAAATTGAGCTGCCTGACTGGGGAAGTACCTCCGCCTTACAGAAGACCGCAGTGAATCAATAATAGTTCTGTGAGTGAGTAAGATTACCAGAGCTCGTTGGGGGAGTGACTATTCTGACAGCATGGGCATTCCATTTGCTGTCAGTTTAGTAACTACCTATTTTAAGAAACCTAAACGGTTTCAGCAGAGGTTGGCAACGCATGTGCACGCCTTTTGGTATTGCAAATGTCCATGGGTGGCGGTGATCACTTACCATCAGGTGAGCCACCTGCTCGTTTGCCCCCTTATCACCATAAAAAAAGTCAATAGAATAGTAAAGGTGTTGAATTTTTGAAAACCAGTTGTTGAGATGGTTGATTAAATATTCACTCTCTAGCCTTTGCATAAATGTAAATACAATAAGAGTTTTTTCTCGTTACTTAGTTATCACATATATTTATAACTTTAATTATTCTAGATGTTAAAACTTATTGAGTCAACATTTAAAAAACATTACTTACGAGCAAACAAAAAACTTGCTCGCAGTATGTAAATAAATGGCTCGACATTTGATTTAAGTTTATTATTATGTAGTACTATGAATTACTTTGAGCTAATATAAGCGTATATATTTAATTTTAAAGAAAATTTACGAATTATCCTGATACACAGGTTTAACCTAGTTCAGGCATAATTATCATAAGTAATGTTTTATATGTAATTGTAAGATACCTATTGTGAAATGTACAGAACAATTTATTTAATAAGCAATTATTATTATTCTTGTTACATAGTGACTTATTGGTTCACTTACTACTGCCTCGTTCGTCTAGTGGTCTTAAGTGCGACTGCTGAACAAGAGGCATTAGGTTCGATTCCCAGATACATAATATACAAATAAAAATATGCTACAGAAGCTGATGTGTGTAATATTTTATATTCTACGTTTTATTCTCTACGAGCAACAATATTTTAAACAAAACTGGATTATATAGGAAGCAGTGCATGACATTTCATAAGATTAAAGTACATACACGGTTGTGAGGACAAAAACAAAGAAAAAATGATTAATGTTTTAGCTTTAATTACTAAACAGCAATTAAGTAGACATAGATGTTTCATATAAATTAGCTAAGTAATATTTTGATCATCAAAAACCAGTTTATTAAAGTTTAAAGTTATAAACACACCGGTGATATTTTAAATTTAAATGTTTGTTTTTTAAGAAGCATTTAATTCAGATAAACACATTAATAAAAAAAACGATGAAAAGAGAACAGTTAATAGCGATATAGACATGAATGAATTTCCATTTATTAATTTGAAATATATACATATAATGCGTATTATTCAAAGCTTAGCGGGAAATGCAATATTCAACTGCTGTATGTATGTTGATTTCCAAGTAATAAATAATTTATTTATTTACACTTACGCGTACCATTATAAAACTACTTTTACTAACTTTATATACGTGTAGGTACTTAAATATACTTTAATTCTGATGTTTTGGATCCTTGACAGCATCTATGGTCATGGGAATACACTACAATAATTACACTACTATTATTTTGTTTATAATTACTTCATTTTATTATAGTTCGCACAAAATGAAGACATATAATAATCATTATTATGTAAATGTCATTGTCGACGAGGCCAAAATGATCAATTTATTAAATATTAATATGAGCGCTTAGCAAGGCATAACATATTAAAAAACACACAAATAGGGAAAACATCAATATTTCTGTTCATGTAAATCACTCCCAAAAGAACCCCCTTTGGTATTCCCCTCACAAATATCGGACAACAAATAAAAATTTATTTGTGTAGCAACACTGCCTATAACGGTCATGACCCAAATATAAAAGATATGTATAAAAACTCAATGATTATTTTTGGGAGCATGGAAAGTCAAATTATAATTATGTTCGATGAATTAAGTAATACAGACAACTATTCACTTAAAAATATAAGATAGAATGAAGTAAGATAGAATATAGTAAATACTTATTAGTACAGAATATTTTTCATTTTAAAATGTCGTAAAATTGTTAGTTGCCAGCGTAAAAATCGTTTTCCCACTAACAATAATTATATAACTAAGCTACATATATAAGTAATTTATAGCTCAACATACATTTCACTTATTCGCTTGTTCATTTTTCAGGCAATCCTAGTTTGGACTCCCACACAGCTAGAATTAAAAGGGTATAATAAGTTGTATGAATTTCATAACATGTCATTGTACTTTTTAACTTTTGTAATTGAAAAATAAAGTATTATTGTTATATTTTAGCTATGTATATCAAAACTAAGTTGCTTGTGGTAGTGGTACTAGTGTACAAGAACTACCAAGAGTTAACTCGCAAGATAGTCGTTAGTGTCTTTTCACGATGGTTGCCGTAAAATTTTATATAAGAAAAAACCTCTTACAGCCTAACCGGTTTTCAAACGAATATTATCCTAGTTGATGCTGGTACTACAAGGAATATTATTTCGATTAAGATTTTTACACCTGCCTCGATATTGATTTTATAGACTGCACGTGGCTATTATTTTTAGCCGAAAATATCATTTGTCGTTTCTCATCCATGCAACTACTATGTGCCACAGCGAAGCCTGGTAGGGTAAAACTAGGATGATATAAAAATCGATCTCATTTATATTTATAAAGTAGCTAGGTAGGATAATGATAAATATGACGGCGCATGCATGCGTCGTCGATAATGTCAACGTCCAATTTGAGAGTGGCAGTCACTCTAACTGTAGCGTAGAAGCGTCATGTGAATGGAAGCGGTGCGGATAAATCTTTTTTGGAGACGAGTTGAACGGTAACCGCAAGCGCACCACCTCTTGTAATCTGCCCAAATAGTGTGCCTTAGTATCTGATTAAAATGAGAAGTCAGAAGATGAGGCCTCCCAATTAAAAATATGCCCACTATAGCTGAATACACGATTAATTCATTCTGATGAAGGCTTTCCTGCACCGACAAATACGTAAACACAATATGGCAAATATCAAATTGTTTACGTAGGTACATATGCTCAAAAATAAACTTCTGACATTTAAATCTTAATCAGCCTTGATCTTGATATTTTAAAGCACTTTATTTAATGTATGTAAATAAAGGCTTCGCTTCCACCTTTTTTATTGTTATTTCGCAAAACATTTAATATGAGGTAATATTATTTTATTCTGTTATCTTCAAGGATGGTCTAATTTGACAGGCAAAAACAATAAAAATATTGGTCGGCTCCTATACAGCTTTATTTAATATACCTATAACCTAACTAGTAAATATGTTTTAGGTACGTTTATTACTTCACTTACATTAAAAAAAAGCTTAGTCGAAATTAATAATCGGTAAGTAAAAGTATTATGCAATGGTAGTTTACACACACATTACAGACGCGGAGAAGTCGCGAACATTTTCGCAGCAGTTTGTAAACGGGCCCTATACGTCATTAATTTTATACGAAAAGGGGGAGTGAATCCTTTTTATCATATGCTTCTGGTGTGCCAAAGCCCTAATAGTCGAGTACGCTGCGGTGAGTACGGTAGATAGCCTATATAATTATGTTTAATAGAAAAACCTGTCTCGCGAAGGTAATGATTGAGGTCATAATTATGACCGGTAAGCAAGAACATAACTACTGTAACGAAGACATAATATTAAATCCATAGCAACAATATATTTACAACTGACATAAAAAACTTATAAAAAAAAAATGTGACTTCATGGATTCACGTCTCTGTTTTTTCATTTTATGATTAGCAATTATTATTTATTATAGGATTTTTGCGTCTACACCTATGTTTTTTTGTAATCAATATGATGTCATAAAATTTCACGGAACCATGTTTTCCAAGGTCAATGAAATGTAATTTGTTTACTGGATGGTCTCTTTAAATTAAAGGCTTTTTATATGTGCCTACTAGGTATGATTTGTCGTATTTTGGTGTTTGGTCTAAATGTAAGTCCTAGTCTTCAAAAACTGAAATACATGTTTAGGTAATAGTAACGGCAGTGGGATATTGTGGAACTGATCTTGAGTTGTGATTTTAAGTGTTTTTTGCGTGTAGATCACTTTGTCTACCAATTGTTTTGACCAACTCCTTCAAGTCTAACATATTTTCGTTGCCATTATATATATACAACTAAATTTATACTTCTAGGTATATTGCTTAATTAAATTAATTATGATTAGTTATGATTATAAAGTTTGGTTCAAAAGAAATAATAATTGCCTATAGCTTTAATTGTTACTTATCATTCCTAAATGTTAAAATCATTAACTAGTATTTCAACTATTAACTTATAATCGATTTCGAATGAAAACCTAATTATGATTAATTTAATTTTTTATTTAGCAAGAAAGTAGTTAGTAAGTTGTCGTCTAATAATAGAAACAAAAATTTGAGTGCCAAAGGTTTTTTACTACATTAAATTGGCAGTAATGAGAAAGAATGAACGTAATTATGCTGTGGAAAACTGAAGAGCTGTGGTAGCCTAATGGACCAGGAGACTGAGATGTCTAAGCTCTCTAGTTCAAAACCAAGGCACGCACCACTGACTTTTCGGAAGTTATGTGCGTATTTATCACATACTCAAACGGTGAAGGAAAACATCGTGAGGAAACCTGCATGCTTGAGAGATTTTCTCGATGGCATGTCAAGTCTGCCAACCCACAGTGGGCTAGCGTGGTGGACTATAGCCTAATCCTTCTTAAATGAGAGGAGATCCATGCCCAGCAGTGGGACAATAATGGGTTGAAAATGAAGAAGATAATCATGCGGACAAGAAAAGTTATTAAGTGCTCGCTCGTGCATGTATTTTGATATATATGTATATATTTGGTAACTACCAAGGTGATTTTAGTGAAGTGAAAATCCCATACATTCCGGTCGATACCCTAGAGGCTGGAAGTTTTTTTGAAATTTCCATTCCATAAACAAAAGTTGGAGGAGAAGATATTTTACTCAGACGATATTTCAAACTTCATAATTCCCATATAGATATTAAATTAGCAACTGAATATTATAAAATTGTTTGCCGAGTTTTACACAGTTTCATGCCGGTTCTTCGCCATAAGACTTACTTAGCAACTACGTAGTTTTGAGAACTCTAAAGAATATTAATATTGGTATATAATAAAACATTTGAGTTTTCAGTGTAGTATTTTATGCGCGGAAGCGTCCTTGCTATTTTAATATTCTGTGAGCATTGATACTACGCGCCTGAAGAAAGGAGTTGAGCTACCTTTTGGGTATAAAGCAATTTATATTCTTACAGAAAAAACCTCACAATGCTCGTCTTTATCCTATTAATTCAGTACAACATATATCTACGAAAACAATCTAACTATGAATTTAATGGCCACTGAAACGGTACTAATCTTTAAGCAACCCTCAAATATAGTGCTGCTTCTTTCACTCGCCTGCTAAGTGAAAGATCATCATCAATACGTTTACTGTCCCACTGTTGGCCATGGGTCTTCTTTTATTAACCGACTTCAAAAAGGAGGAGGTTCTAAATTCGTCGGAATCTTTTTTTTTATGTATGTTCACGAATTACTTCAAAACGCCTGGACCGATTTGCAAAATTCTTTCTTTGTTTAAAAGGGTAGACTTTACAGTTGGTCCCATTGTGACCACATCATGATCTGATGATGGGATCCCAGGAAAATCGAGGGCAACCCTCAAATTTTATAGGCAATTATCACGTTTTGAATATATTTGCTGAAATTGTTCCAGTATTTGCGTCTGATAATCATCATTTGATGTTGATGAGCTGATGGTGGAAGGTAGAACTCCTCAAAGGTTAAGAGTTAAAAGAAAATTCTTTCAGTTATAGGCATTTATTACATTTACATGTATTCTCCAAATCTGTTCAAGTATTTGCATTTGAAAATCACCATCTCATGTAATGATCTGATGATGGAAGGTACAACTCCTCAACGGTTAGGAGTTGAAGGAAAAATCTTTCATAATTATAAGTATATATGGATCGATAGTTGTATTCTTTCAGGCAGTTAGATTGACCTGATATGAAAAGTTTAATATGTACAACACTAAAAAGAAAAAAATAAATTAACTTTTTAAAAAAAGTAAAACCAACATCAAAAACTAAAAAGCAAAAAATAACTTCATACAGTTTGACCTTTTTTTTAGTTTTAAAGGTATGAAGTCGGTGCCGATGATGTGGTAGTTTTAACCACCCCGCTCAAGGTCACTCGCGGTGAGTGTACTTACTTTGGCTTGGCACCGACTTCATGCCTTTAAAACTAAAAAAAAGGTCAAACTGTATGAAGTTATTTTTTGCTTTTTAGTTTTTGAAGTTGGTTTTTCTTTTTTTATTTGAAACAAAATAGCCCGCCACGCAAAGTAGGTACAAAGTAAGTACAAATTGTCAAGTAGGTAACTTAAAAAGAGCATATTCATTTTTTTTAATATGATCATTTTGTAACACACATAATTATAAACATTGATGGTCGAATCGATCAATGACAGAATAATTATGTGAATTAGTTAAATTTTCCTTCAATATTTTTACAACCAGTTTATACTATTAAGTAATTATTTAATTAGCCATGATTAATGTTATAGAATATTTAGAATTTTTCCTTGTTCAACTAAGCAGTTGAATTTAAAACTCATTCTTTTATTTTAGAAATCCAATATTAATTGCCTGGCATTTTGGAGACATTGAAAATGTTTAACAACATAATAACATAAATATTTATTGTAGATCCTATCAATAACGTGTTTAATATTGTATATTGCAATTGTTATATTATGTATAAGGTGTAATATTTGGCTCATTCCGTTTTTTTTTTAACCTAATGTTTCGGATCTTCCATCTCCCTTCATCGTTCATCCTTTCGTAGCTATGGTCTGGTATTCCTAGCTGAGCCTAAATACTATCAGATGCCGCGATAAAATCCTTAAAAACCAAGGTTTATTTTAAGCGACAAAAATACTCACACGACATCATCAACGATGCATTTCCTGAAGCCAGATACTTTGCCATTATAGAAAGTGAATGTTAATCCATTGAGGGGGATCGACAGTTTCTCTATTACGAAGGGATCTAGAACTGGAACGCCGAGCTCAGGAATGCCTTTGACGAAATCTGGAATTGCATCTTGTGTTGATTTCACAAGGCACTCTCTGGATGTTTCATTGCAAGGATGGATGTAGTCCGCTGAAAATAAAAGTGTTTTATTTTTATTTTGATCAGTTAAGAGTACGATAGGATATGGATGGACAGAGACAGGAACACACGTAAGAATGAGAGTGAATTTAAGAGGTCAGTACCATAGAGATTATAATCAGATAAAATTCAATTTCTTTCATATTTATAATTAGCTAGTGTCTTAAGCTTTAATAAATACAATCCGTTTTAATAGAATATACTTAAACTGTTCTTGTTATTTTTTGTGTTTTTAACAAGATTTTCAATTTTGTCGCAGAAAATAAACAACCAATTAAATACTCTTTTAATTTTTATATCATGAAGTGTTTACTGTTTTTTTGTTGATTGTATTTGAATGAAAAAAAACATAGCATCACTACGATCAATATAATATTATAAATAGGCATTAGAATTCATTTTTAAATTAATTTCGTAATAAATTTAAGTTATGTTCTTAAGAATAATTTAATACATTATATTTATGTAGACATTTAAACACCTGTTTGATGCGGTGTGAAAAGGCTGATTACCCGTTGTTTGCCTACATATAGTATATTTAAAAAAATCTGTACATATATCTTCTAAATGTTATGTTTGTATCCTTGAAATCAATTTACAGTGATATGCCAAATAATTGCCCATATAATGGAAGATATTTTATATGTAATGAGTAATTTATTGTTTACTTATAATGGTAATAAAAGGATGGTAATTAAAAGTACTTCAATTTATTCCCATTTTATTTACCTAATTTTACCCGTGTTCCACATATACTGAATGTGCACCAAAATATGTTCATTAAAAGTATTGTTATTACTTATATACACTTTCTTGGTATTCAGATTTGGTTCTGGCACTCGCCGGCCGCTAAATAACCAATTTAGATTGACATTAGGTCAATCGTGATCGGTCTGATCTGCCGTTTACAACAGAGATATGATAATAGCGGGATTCGAATAAATGTGCATAATGTAGGTACCTACAGTTATTTAAGAAAAAGAAGTTCATATTTTTCTCGCGTTAATTCAACGGTTGTTATAAAAATGAATAATGAGACTATTGGACCAGTGCTAAAGCCTTTGAAAATGGTAAAAAGTGAATAAAAATGAAGATGAAACCTGTTGGAAAAGGCACAAAAATTTTGAGGAAAAAACATTTACGGGCGATTTGAGGTTTATCGACACTGGTCTATATGAACAATAGACTAGTAAAACTAATAAAAGTTTGATATGACCTTTTATTATGTATTAACTAATTAATATTAAAAAATGACAAGGCCTATCGGACGGTGACTCGCGAGTTATGTGGCTTCCTTTACGAGCAAAGTCAAGGTTCACGATATTTTGTTTTTCAAAATAAATAATATTGATCTATGCATACCCAAAAGTAAACGTAAACACGCAAGTAAGTACTATATATTCAACATAACTTAAGTATCAATTAAAAATAGCCCGAAATAAACGAAACAATTTGAATTAGTGCCAAACCATATTTTTATGGTTTATGTGCCATTTTTTTTTCTTAGTGATGATTCATCATCAACCCATTATTGTCCCACTGCTGGGCACGGGTCTCCTCTCATTTGAGAGGGATTAGGCTATAGTCCACCACGCTAGCCTACTGCGGGTTGGTAGACTTCACATGCTATCGAGAAAATCTCTCAAGCATGCAGGTTTCCTCACGATGTTTTCCTTCACCGTTTGAGCATATTGTGGTAAATACGCACATAACTTCCAAAAAGTCAGTGGTGCGTGCCCGGGTTTGAACTCGAGACCTTTGACATGTCAGTCCACTGGTCACGCCACTAGGCCACCACAGCTCTGTGATGATTGTTTTTGTAAAATTTAAATCTAATAATGTGTGAAACATCGTTACCAAAGTCAAAATAAATATATAAAATTAGACTAATACATAAGTCATACATACAAAAATATACGCGATGACTTAAAACCTCGTTTTGCGAAAAATATGTACACTTGTACAGTTATAAAATTACGCAACAATTAAACAAGTATTTTAATATGGCTTAAAATAATCAACCTTGGATTGTAGGCTTATACAAAAATATTACCTGACGTGACCTTACTCCAAGTGCATTAGTAGGTATTAAAAATATAACAACCTGTTGTATTGTTTATAATATAATTTAAATGTTTAAAGTAATCTGAAGTAGACAGATATTGTAAGAAAAACAGCATCTTTAAAGTCTTTATTTATTAAATTTTTGATTTAGTAGATGTAATTGTATCATCATCATATTTCATTGAAATATGTCGAGGCACTCGATGTACGCCAAGTTTAAATAATATGAATGTATCGCAATGTAAAATATAAATATATTTTTCTACAATTATGCCGTTTTCAGAATTCCTCTTTTATTGATATTTGTAGATTAACATATTAACCTTCTTTCGTCATTTGAGCCGACACAACATTATATTAAATCTGCTAGGAAGTACTTAGCTTGTTAGGCTTATGACCTTCTCATTAATGATCATTAACTCCGCCTACTGTAATTAAATTTGAGTATGCAACTTCTGGATTGTACCTACAAATTATGACTACTATTAATACATACTATCATATAGAATAATCTTATACAGAGGAAATATTTGATTTTGTTACAAACAAATATTGAATAGACTCCAAAAATACAGGAGCGACTTGAATAATTATTTCACAAATCTACGCTACCTGTGATAAAAATAAGCTATATTTTTTACGCAGAAATATTTTACAGATATTACAATCAGTACACTTAGTTGCTAAAATATTCATATTTTATACTGAATATTTTACAATAGATAGCGGGTTACGGGTTATGCAATGTAGAACATAATTTAAACTATAGCCACTACATGTTTTATAGTTCAATGTCAAAGGTTATTAACCTGCACCCTCAGGTTAATAACCTTTGACATTGAACTATAAAATTAAGCTGCTAAGCTTAAGCTGGTAAGCAAATTGTCCAAATTCGAAAACATTAAATGTTCTTTGATAAAAAGAAACAAGTAGATATTGCTTATAAAAATAAATTCGCTACATTGTTATTGTGAAATATGATTATCTTATTATAGTATAATCCTTTTAACCTCTTAAAATACCGGTTACCAAATATTTACTAGGCTCGCTAATTTCTTTAATTGAAATCTGACTGTTTTTTTTTTTAGATAGTCATCGACAGATATGCCTATTTATTATAAAAATTCAATAATATTAAATCCCAATAAATAAAAAATGGAATCAAGATTTGTTTGACTTGACTTAAAAGTCTTAAAAAGACTTAAAAGTCAAGTTTAAAATAAATATAAGTGGGGTAAAGGAGGCTACGGTTAAATAAAACTTACGTGCTAATTTCGCGTATCCATTACTGCAGAAGAATAGGACGAAACATAAGGTGACACCGTTCACAGCCACTTGCCTAAGCATTTTTGGTCAACAACTATTATGGTGAACAATAAGAGGTGCGTGTGCAACTGTATCGGCGGCGGCGAGTGTAACAGCTATATATCGACTAAATGGAAAAATGATTATAAGACCTTCAACTGCCGACATTGTAAGCGGACGACCGGTCTCGAGAAGAACCTCAACATCGAATTATCGTAATTACTTCATAGAGTGTTGATTAGTTCCTGGATATGACTAACAATTTTAATTCGTTGTAACTATAAAGACAGTAGGTTTTACTTTCATAAGTAAATTGTGCGGCCTGTGTGTTTGACAGGTTGACAGTATACCCCATACTGTATACACTCACAGTTTGCTGGTTTGTTTTTTTAGTCTCATGTAAAAAAGGGAGAGCGTAGTACCTACCTTACGCAAAATTATTCTAGAACAACTATGTACAGTCTATACTGAAAGTTGAAACCTCTCTCAGACACCCTGCAGTCGTGCGTAGGACCACTAGACCAATCAGAAAGTTAATGTAGATAATATGAGGTGAGATTTAAAAATTTCAATATTGCTCTGTAAACCAGCTAGTACCAGTAGGAATAATTAGGTGTAGGAATTGGTGTGGAGTGTAGGTATTATATTAGGAATGTAGGTAAACATTCAATTCTTTATTTTTTCTTAAAAGTCTATAGGTGCAGCTATACAGCTACAAAGCTATTAAAACTTACATAACTAAGCTGTTGTGTGCTAAGATGATTAGTTCCGATTTGAAGGGCAAATAATATAGCTAGTGTGATTATTGAGCAAATAACACTTAACAACCGGTGTCTAAGGGTGAGAATCTAAGTATGATATTATGTAGGTATGTATTTACAAAAAAAAAAAACGATTTATATATAGTATATCAACCTTCTAGTCTCCATAACACAAGCCTCGTTGCTTACCACGGGTCTAGAGGGCGCATCAGGGTGTCATAATGACCCGTTTTTTTTAAGGATTGAACTTGATATCTTGGCCTTCTCCGCCCACTGGTCACATGAAAATGCTATCACAGCGACATAACATAAACATAAGATACCATCACGCCTGTCGTCCCCGAAGGGTGAGCGCCCACATTTCGCCGGTATGTTTTAGGTCCCATCTAATAGGGGGCGAGCCTATTGCCATCAACCGGGCAAATCCTAACCCCGAGCCTAAGAGAAAAACCTAATAACACTATGCTCGACCGGGAAATTGGACCTAAGACCTCTTGCGCAACAGTCGTACTTTACGAGCACTAGACTAACCTAGGCAGTATAGTATAGTCACAAATACTATTGATATGTTCGTACATTTTTTTTGTTATAATTTGTATAATTATTTTTATGAGCTGACTTGACTAATGTTCTTGTTTTTGGCTCAATAATCAAAATTTCATTTGAGTCGTTTGAGCTTAAAAGCGTGGATCGTGAGATCCCGGTGTATATTAATTGATGACATTAACAAACGCTTTGTTGTCATGGCTATGCTGTCAGGTGTTGGGTACCTACTCAGACAAGCATACAAAAATCTTTAGAATCTCAGGGTTATTAGCATACTAGCCTCGCGCGACTTTGCCCGCATGGTATATAAATAAAAAGTAGCATATGCGTTATTCCAGGTTTTAAATTATATGTATGTTAAATTTCATCCAGATCTGTTTCGCGGTTTTTGCGTGAAGGAGTAACAAACATCCATAAAAACTTTTGCATTAATAATATAAGGAGGATAAAAATACTTTATTAAGGTCGGGTCTATGTATTAAAAATTACATCTTATAAATATGTGATGTAACTAAAATCGTAAATTTGTGAATTCCATGTATCTGGTGTATCATTAATATATAATATAATATATATATATTATAATAGGATAATTCCATGTATCATGTATTGTTTACAGAATTTTATTTGATTCAGTTCAAAGATATTATAGTTTCATCTGGAACATTATGACTGCAGTTTTTTATATATATCTACCATTATGATTTATCACTTATATAGACCATTAACCGGTCTAAAATTCAAGGTAAAAAATCACTTCTTACGAACAAAATTAAATAAAAAAATACTCGATTTATGTATTCAATAAATATTTATGAATTATTGTTGTTTAACATCATATTGTTATTCGATCATATAATTAATCTACTAGACGAGTATAAAGATACGCATCAAATGCCAAACCAAAATTTAAGAATCTGAATAATATCATAATATTATAATGACCTATAGATAATAATTATGTTCGATTTTTTCTGTCTGTTATAGGTTAGCAGTGGATGAATATAGGCTGATGATGATAATGATATTAGTAGCAAAACTGGCCACGCTTTGTTGTGGCTAAGTTATTCTTTGGTTTTCAATAAAAAATATTGTGATTATCAATTCGGTTAAAACTATCTCCTAATTTGAACCAAATTTCCACGGTGTGGAAAGATTAATTATAATAATTTCATAATCGTTTCATTCGTTTTAAGCGCGGATAAACAACGTAACAATATTTTTTTTTTAATATAAAGATAGCGTTTGTATCTAAAATTTAGTTTCCGCCGTTATATTATTTACAACATTAATGACTTTATAAATTTACGCAAAGAGAACATTAAATTCCAAAATCTATATGTTTGTTGTAGATTTTTTTAGCATCGTTTTTTGTTGCCAGCCTTCGTTGTGTGAATTAAGATTATCTCAGTTTATCCTGTTGTTCTTGTATTTAATCTCAATTTTCCGTGATTCAATTTCCGTGGTCTGATGAGTTAAATAATAAAGATTTTTATTCAGTTTGTAACCGACGAAAAAAACCCGGAGAAGGTTATCAAGTTGACGCGTATATTTTTTTATTTTTATAGTATATATTTTTTACGCATAACGTTTTACAGAGTAGTCCGATTTTGATAATTCTTTTTTTATTGCATAGGAAATACTTCGAAATTAGTCCCATATAAATCTGAAAAAAAATTACTACCCTAAGGAAGGGAAAATATGGGTTTTATTTTACACTCTCAGATTCTATTGCTGAATTGTGTAGTGTAATGCAGGTAGCTATTTTAAAAGTAATCAAAAATTAAATATGTACATTATAGCCACAAAATATTGATAAATAAATAACCATATAAATATGCTTAAACTAATGTAAGTATACTAAAGTAATTTTGAGTAGGTGCCAAACAAGTGAATTATTTTAAATACATTTTAATGCTTATCGCTGGAGATTTGATCACCACCGAGTCCCACCGTTCAGACAATACCCTCAGCATACTGTTAGGCTGGAATTACATTACGAAAGTACAGTAGAGCTCTCAAAAGTATAGTAAAGCACACTTAAAGATTTGACTTATGCTTTGTAAACGTACATTTTTACATCGTTTAAGTCGCATCTTTATGTGTACTTGTGTATACTTTCATGCAACTAGTTTCGTAATGATATTCCGGCTTTAGTGCTGCGTCGCAAGCGACTTAGTAGCGAGGCGCTCCTCGTCCTTAAGCTTACGCGAAGACATTGTAACAAAACAACTCTTTACCGAATTTATTGCGGAACATTGATATTATTTTACGAACGTTTCGGATCCTTTACAGCACCCCTCCAGCAAACTCAGCCCATAACCTGCTGTACCATGCTGTAAAAATATCAATATACCGCGACAAAATCGGTACAAAATAGTTTTATTTGGTTAAATCTTATATATAAAAATCTCGTGTGATGGTGTTTGTCGTTGAACTCCTCCGAAGCGGCTCGACGGATTATTTGGAAATTTTGTATGTATATTTGGTAGGTCTGAGAATCGGTCGTAGGCTATTTTTTATACCCCTAAGTGATAAAGATGTCCATCACCAGTTTTTTTTTCCTTTTTTTTAAAGAAAAAAAATACTTATCATTCTAATATTTCACCCTTCTACCAGCAACCCCTATAATGTGGCAAAACAACGTTTGCTGGGTAAGCTAATATTATTATAATGACTACCGTACCTTACCCATGAGCGAAAGGCCCTGTGTGTTTGTAAACGATAGAACATTCTTGTTTGGAAATCGAAAATTAAATTAAATACCGATGTTCAAGGACTTTCATTAGTCTTTTTAATAACAATGTTAGGTATGCAGTCTGCTCACACTTTTTTTATTATACCTAAATTACCTAGTCTAGTCTAAGCACGTTTCATAAAATTTTATTGGTTGCATCTCAGTGTTGAAAGCATAAAAAAACCGGCCATATGCGAGTCGGACTCGCACACGAAGGTTTCCGTACCATTTACCAGTCACCATTATTAATTCAGAATAAAAAATGGCAAACAAATCACGTTTGTTGTATTTCCGCTCCCCTTATACATATATTTGTTATTATATTTTTAGTATTTGTTATTGTAGCGACAGAAATACATCATCCGTAAAAATTTCAACTGTCTAGCTATCACAGTTCATAAGATACAGCCTGGTGACAGACAAACAGACAGACAAACCATCGGACGGACTGACAGCGGAGGCTTAGTAATAGGGTTCCGTTGGCACCCATTTAAATTGTTAAGTTGCAGTTAAATATAAAAAATATACGAACGCTATCAAATATTCCAGAATAGCGAATCGTAAATCATATACATTCGCCAGTATAGCGATTATACGGTTTGGTAATTTATTGGTACCAATATAATGTGCTATATTCAACTTTATTTCTGCTCCTCAATTTTATGTAAACAAAAAATTTTAAAGACTTCTCGGAACAAAGTGCGATTGCGGTTTTTTTTTCCATATTTATTATCGTCACTTATTATGTTATTTGACGTAACAGAGTTTACAGTGAACCCTAATCTGAGAACATAATTATATAAAAATGTTAGGTTGAATTGTGTAAGCTTCGATAACTTAAAAAGTTCTGCACTGAATGAGCAAAAATTTTGACATGATAATATACAACCTGCTTCAAAAAATATTTTTATATTTAACCACTTTGTATGGCTTATAAATGTGGCTTATAATTATAGCTAGTTACAATTAACGTCACGTAATGGGGCAAGTGGTTCTTGAGTTTTAATCCAAGTAACGGTGGATAGTCACTGTTTGTAATAATAGTATTATTACAAACAGTAATCCGCCGTTACCTAATGTACATAAAAAAGGAAATATTAAAAATAATTAGGTGGTTATTAATTACCAAGATAATTCTAAAAATAAACTATAATTAAGTTCTTTATTTGAACTTAACAATTCATAAGTTATAATGTAGAATTATTTATGTAAAATTAACGGGTTCGTAACGTTATTGTGTTCGTTAGTGTGTCATATTATGTTCGATTAACGGAAAGTCTGAATGATTTTTCGAATGGAATTTATTGCGATGCAACCTTTCATCGCCAAACGCTACTTCGACTGAACGATTATCGAATATTTAATTATTGATAAACTGCTCTTACCAATGAGTATTAGTTATTATATACAGTTTAATAATTGAAATAATATAATAGATAAAATATTTTTCACCTCTTAGTCATATTATTTCATACATAATCGAGTAAATGAAACCCTTTCTAGATATCGTAAATTTTCGATTGATTGAGCAAGTTAATGGTATTTTTTTATATTATAATATACATCTTTCCTTTATTTGTGGTTTATTATCTTCCTTTTTACCAAATTTAATGTTTCTCAATCAATGGAAAATACGATATCTAGAAAGGGACTCAGTGATGATTTTTTTTTTCATTCATATTATTTCATACATAATCGAGGAAGCGAAACCCTGAAAATCGCAAGTAAATGGTATTTTTTTATATTATCATAAACATTTTTTGATACAGAATTAACGTAGTGAAACCAGATTGAAAAAAAAAATACATTACTCGACACGCTCTTGCACAGGTAGTGCCTACTACAGATCGACCGATTACATATCCTACCTTAAATATACTACACGAACAGCACACGAAATTTCTATGCTGTCAGAATAGTCACTTCCCTAATGAACTCTGGTAAGATTAGCTCGCAGAAACACAACTATTATTTTATTATACTGTGTGTTATATACTGTGGTCTTCTGTGAGGCGAACGTACTTCCCCAGTCGGGCAGCTCAATTTGTTTTCTCACTATGCTCTACAACTTCTCTATTACCTATTTATCTACCCTACGTATCTACCTCCCTGCCTATCTCGACTATCCGAATTGCCCTGCAGTAGTAACCGCTGCCTTCTGTGCTACGGATCCCGGGTTCGTATCCCGGTATCATGAGCATAAACATTTGTATACGAGTCATGGATGTATCTATGTATAAATTTACAAAAAAGTAAATATGTGGTATATCAACCTTCTTGTATCCGTAATACAAGCCTCGTTTCTTAGCTCGGTACTAGATGGCGCTGTCATAATGTCCAGAGATATATAATTAATATATTATCTAACCTACCTAACTCCCTACCTAACCAGTCTTACAGCCGATCTAATTCAAGTATAATAACAGTAATCGGCTTGTGAAGGTCATCAAACACTGAGGAAAATTATAGCAACATGTAGCTTTATTTTTAGACTAGCAATCGACGTTAGATATCAATTAAATAGTGTACAAGTAAGCTAATGAGTGCGCATTAGTTGATCTCAATTAAGTTAAAATTACGTAAGTAACTTACAATTACAGCAATTTAATGTTGACTTTGTGTCTATATAGGCTACAAAGTTAATTATGATTCTACAATTTACTATTTCCATATAATATTTTATATTATTATATAAATGAGACGCTCACATCCCTATTTCCCTTGATCATGGCATAGCTGGAAAACGGCTTCACCAAATTTATAGATCTTTTTTTAAACGTTTTGTAATACACTTAACGACTATGTATATTAACGCTTTTAATCTAACCTTATCAGTTTACATATAAAAGAAAAAGAAAAATCACGACAAATCTCTCAATACGCGATCTATACCAACGCCATCTATACCGATGCCACCAATGCCGACGCCATCAATATCGACGCCACAAATACCGACGCAGACAATACCGACGCCTACAATAACGACGCAACCAATATCGACACCAACAAAACCGACGCTTCCAATACCGAAGCTCTCAATACCGACGCCATTAATATTGACTCTATCAATACCGACGCCACCAATACCGACGCCACTAATACCGTCTCTCTCAATACCGACGCCAACAATACCGATGCCAACAAAACCGACGCCAACAATACCGACGCCATCAATAACGACGCCAACAATACCGACACCATCAATACCGACGCTTTCAATACCAAAAACAGCCGTAAAATACTAATTTTACGCAGACGAAGTCGCGGGCAAAAGCTAGTAAGTAAATAAATTATTACTATTACTATTATTATAGCCTTAGTTTATATTTATTCCTCTTTCCAACTTCCCCGACTAATTGTAAAGCATAGTAACATATTGAAATAGAACGTTCAAATACTTAGTGTCTCCCAACCACATGTATTCAACTTTTGGCATTAATACTGCAAGCTGGGAGCTTCTGTAAATTAATTTGTGACTTAATTATGCATTCAGGGATGGTAAAACATAGCACAGCGTATGAACTGAACGCAAAGCGTTTTAGAAATTAGACACATACCTAATGCTTTGAATATTATTTGTGACATTATTTAAGTTCCTGTGACATAATGTGACTCACATTGGGCGTGGTACTTGCAAATGCAGCTGTTAGGTCCAGGTTTTGCGTTGATTTCTAAGTTAGGCAGGATTTTTAATCGACTTCAAAAAAAAGACGACCTAATGAGCACATTTTTTACCTCATAACTGTGTTACACAGAACCGTTTTTTTTTTGCTGGCTTATTCCGTGTCTTTCCATTTTCAATTGGGTCCAGTTCTGCATTTCGTGATTTTTCTGTTATAAAAGTATTAGTGGCAGCTTGGAGTTAAGATGGCAATAGTTGGCAAATAGCAATAGGTTTAGACTTCATGAGTACTAAAAAATGTGTGGTTGTTGCAATAATAAAAATCTGATTCTAAAGTTAGTATCTCGCTTCAGATGCTTTACTTCGTACGACAGTTTTTTTTATGCTACATGGTTGGCAAACAATCATACGGCCCACCTGATAGGAAGGAGTTGCGGTTTGCAGCGCTAGAAGTGTCACCCGCACGTTGCCGACCCTGTAGAAAACGTTCAGATTTCAAAAAAATTGAGAGTTTCTAAACGGATCTCCCATACTCTCAGAACAAGCTCTGGCAACCTTATTCTCACGCAGAAACACAACTATTGTTGTTTCACTGCGGTCTTCTGTAAGGCGGAGGTACTCCATCAGTTTGAGCGAGAAGATTCTTCGCTATGCCCTACCTCTCGAAAAAAACTATGTATCAATACAATTACTACTAATTTAAATAACCAGAGTGCTATAGGGAATCTACTTAGGATATGCTTACCATCCAGTGATTATTAAGGAAGGAACAACACGGAGGTAATATTCATAACGACCATAATGACGAAAAATACACAATTTTTTATAAAGTTTTTTTTTATTTTGTTTAGAAAAAAATAAACGTTACTCTGATAACGTAAATAATAATTACACAAACTAAATATACAATAATAAAGTTCTGTTTAAAAATTGTTGGTAACTTAAATCTAAAATTTTAATGGTTTCATGTGACATCAACAGTGTTGCAGATGTTATTAAAACATGTTTTGAACATTGTTGTAGTACGTGTTGTAGTACGTCTTGAAACGTTAGTTTAAAGCGTTTTTAGGGCACCGATAATTTTATTTTATTTTATGTTGAAAAATTACAGCTCTTATAAATAAGAATATTTTTTGGACATTTTTGAAATTTATTGAATAATATTTATAAAAAATAAAATCGTTTATAACAACTAATTGGATATTTTGGTTTGATCAAAATTAGCCTCAAAGTATATGCTAAAGTAAAGTAAACATTTATACTTATAAGATATAATAATACTTTCATACAATTTACTTATTTATAGATATTGATACTGTTATCATTTATTTTTGTATCCATTCCAGATTGTTAACAGATTTCTAATCAAAATAATCAATATAATATTTAATAATACATATAATCAAAATCTGACGGGTCTACTTTCCAAAAAAGTTAACAATTAATGTTTATAATAAAGTCGTTTAATAAATACATAGTAATAAAATATTCAAAAACAATATTAAGTAACTCACAAGATATACGTGAAGAACACAATTTGCATTCATTGTTTCCTGTTACAGAGAGTAATTTTAAAATCTTAGTAGTAATTTATAATTAAGAACAAAAATATTTACATTAAATTTATATTATTTTAATATGTAATACGTTCGTAAATAGTATAAAATGTGTGATACGTCTTAGAAGATACTAGCAAAAAAAGCTTCTATGGCTCAATTATTCTTTAAATGTTTTTGGTTTAAGAGCCTAATTTAGTTTTTTTTTCTTATGCTTTCTTTGAAGCTCGGGGCTTAGCTAACTAAGCTAAAATTATTTTATGATTTTAATAGTATACTAAATCATCATTTAACAAATGTATACAGTTACTCTTCGTCACAAGTTGACTCCCTTCTGCTGATGACCATGGATGCTGTTAAGAATCCGGAATGTCAGATACCATGATAAAATCCGATACAACTATTCAATGTACACGTAAATGTAAGGAATTAGTAAGTAGTATTTTAAAGAATTTAAGTACCTAATGGAAAAAACAAATGGCATTATAGATTTTTGTCAAAAAAAAATCAATGAAAAGGAAATAAATATGTTATTACAAACACTTATAAAACTAATTTTACATTAACACATTTACACGTCTATGTATTTATTTGTACGTATGTACGTATGTATTTTTACCCTTTTATACATAATATAGATCTTTTACAACAACAAAAACTTTGATATGGATATTCCATACTTGATTTGTTTCTTTTTAATTTTATGATGCAGTACTTAGAACACAGAATAAAAATTACAAAATTACTTTTCTGTACTGTACACATAGTGGTCAAAGTGTTTTCATATGACAGAAACGGAACCTATAAGCCCCATTCAGACTTTGTTTTTAGAGGAAAAATCTAGAAAAGGGTTAAAAAAATGGTGCGTATTGAACATATTCATCATAATATCTCTCATAGTAAGACAAGAAAGCCTAAGACAGCTTATCTTCATTTGTTTAAATAAAACCTCCCTTTAACTTAGATTTTGCCCATTATGTATATTATTTTCTCACCTTAGTGTTGATAGAAATATATCGATACAAACAAAATACTTATCATGTTCTTGCCAATGCATATTTACAGAAAACGGTTTTAGGAGTTAGTCATTTTTTAAAGTGTTTTCAAGTGCAATTCCGGTTTGATATATTGTTTGGTCAGATTTTTTTATCAAAGATTCAACTTTAGTTAAAAGACGACCCAATTAGTCCAGCGGTAGTTAACACTGCCTTCTGTGCTATGGGTCCCGGGTTCGAATCCTGGTAGGGACAAATGTTTGTGAGATGAGCATCAACATTTGTTTCCGAGTCATGGACTATGTATAATATGTATGTATTTACAAAAAAAAGTATATATGTAGTATATCAACCATTTAGTATCCGTAACACAAGCCTCGTTGCTTACCACGGAACTAGATGGCGCTGTGTCATAATGTCCGGAAATATTTATTTATTTATTATTATTTACTTACACAAAGAACACTTATAAAGACTTTACCTCTGATACAAACAGTTCATATTATATTAGTTTTCATATCATAATTTGTTAATATAGAGGTTCTTATCAATACTTAGGTATAGGCACATTAAGCAACTCATCGTATGGCACGGCATCAAAGAATTTTTTCGCTGTACTGACGGTGACATTAATCGCATAGTCCACGACTGGCTGCCCGAATTCTTCAGTGACTATTCGCCAATTTTCATTCAGGAATTGTAACACTGTGTTACCTGAAAAAGAATTTAAGAAATGTCAGATTGGATAATTTTAAACAAAACTTGATGGGAATTTTGGTGTTCCACGAATGTTAATAATAATAATTAATATAATAAGTATATCACACAAAATATATGAACTGCATATTTTTGATGGTATTCATTAACATATTATCCTAGCTCGAAGAGGGTAGGGTCAAAAGCATAGTTTTGATATTAATTTCAACTTGATACCTTCACGCATTCTTAATAAATTTCATTCTTGACTGCCCTGGCAGTCGGACAGACGAAGGGGCTGACAGACGGATGAAGGACAAAGTAATTAACAAATATCCAACTAGTTTTGCTCTAATTTATTTATATTTAGAGAATTCGAGACTAAGGTAAAGTGGAAATTCATTTAGGTACGATCTAGTACATTAAGTATTTAAGCAGTATTATTTAATATATATTATAATTTGTAAGAGAGAAATAGCGCTTTACAAGATTTAATAGAACTATCCATCTTTTAATCTAATTAGATTTATTTGTCAAGATGTGGCACGGCAACTGATCTAGAATTAAGAAGGCGTTTCGTTTTCGTCAGTGCTTTGCTCAAAAGCTGCCTTGGGTTTTTACTCAAGACCTTTGACATCTCAGTCCATTAGGCAACCTTAGCTCTCTACAGCAGCCTGTTCTGTAATCTATATACTATGTGGAGATGATAATACGACAATAAACTAAACCCAGTATACCTAATGATATTCTTAGTCTGTATACCAAAAATCAATCAAATAGTTTAGTATTTAGTCCTAATAGCTTAGACACAGGATATTTTAATTTTTTTTTATTTTCAACATTATGCATTTTTACTAGGCTATCACAGTTAAGGTTAAAGACCTGCAACATAAGTATAAACACATGTTGCCAACTCGCCACTTAAAAGACCTTCGCACATCTTAAAAAAGCTCCTTACGCAAATCTAATTTCTTTTGCAATTTTGTGCTATTTATTTTGTTTGAAAAAAACTTTTTTTTTATTTCGATGTTACGACTTATTTAATAGAGTCAAAATACTCTCTTGAAATAGTATGGCTCCTCTTTTCATTTATTATCGTGTTATCATCTTCACATTGTATATCTATAAACTTACTTAATTCTGGGTTGCCTTTGAAGAGATTTTTAATCGTGTAGACGATTCTTTCACCGTAGTCAAAAGTATATTTGTAATTTTTGATCCCGAAATGATCGCGGCCTTGAGCGTCCTTGAAGTATTTGGTGTTTATATTCAGTTTGATGATTGAGTTCACTGAAACAAGAGTAAAATAAGGGTAAATGAAGAACACAGAACATATTTAAATAAAAACAGAATGCAAATATCAAAAGTAATGCGGGGTACAAGTCCAAAGTGAAGTCGAAATATTGAGTAGGTATATTAAAAATATTTTAATCATTGCTTTTTAAATGGTTAAGAAATTAACAGGCTATATAAGAGTACAATTTATTATATACCTAAACTAAAATTTTAGCTTCTATTCCGCATATTGTACCTACCCTATCTATTAATACATTTAAATATTAATTTCATTACATCTTGAGATGAATAACAAACACAAAATGACAATAGTACAAATCTTCTAGTCTGAAATGCACTATAAAGTACCTACTACATAAATCAAAATAGGTAAGGTAGGTTAGATCACATTAGATATCAATACATATTTTATATAACCAAATAAATAAAAAGATAAGTAATACTATGCTGCCTCGTTGGCCTAGTGGTCGTAAAGTGCGACTGCTGAGAAAAAGGTATTTGGTTCGATTCCCAGGTCGAATAAAGTATTATTAAGTTTGAGAATTTCATTCTCAGCAGTACCTTGGAGATTGGATTCGTACCCGCTTGATGGCAAGATGCCTAGCGCCCTATTACATAGGACCTAAATGCTGGAGAAATGTGGATATTCATTAGTATACCTACTCTGGGTAGAAAAATACAAATGTACACACAGATTTTACACCTCGGGGACGTCAGGCATGATGGCTTGTAAAAAACATTTATTGACAAACTATGTACATGAGTACAGAACCAGCACTTTGCTAACACATCACTGGCAGGCGCATACACTAAAGCAAAAACTTTCAATATTTAATATTCCGACGAATGCACGATTTCTCGATCCACTTCATCGCAAGTCGGCATTGTATCCGTTTATGAAGGTATTTCAGTGATATTTGCAATTTATTTCAATGTTACATATTTTCCGATTCCTTCGAAATATTGTATTGAATTACTTGATTCATTGTATTTGATTTGTTTTATAATGTGTCTGATGTGAATGTTTCTATTTTATTCCTTTTGATTTTTGGACGGTTTTATAGTTTACTGGAATTCTATAATCTCAAATTTGATATATTATAGTTACATTAATATCGTGTATGATATCCCAAGAGTGCTTTAGAGCTCTCAATGGTTGATAGTATGTTATGTTAATTTTATTAAAAAACTGACAATATTTCATAATAAAAGAATCAACTGATCTATTTATGATGTTGAATTTTTTTAAATTAGTAATCTTTCATGAAATAATTTCCAATTGCCTCTAACTTTTGACCCTGATTTTGTTATTTGAACATCACTCACCTATTTTGATCTTGGAGTCTCCTTCTCCGTTGATTGGGAAGAGCAGCAATCTACCGACAGCTGTGTAACTGCCTTTGATTGTAATATTACATCTCACCTCCAATATAAATATATTCTTCTCTAGATATGCTCTGAAATAAGAAAAAGTTTTGATATCAGCCATTTTATATAACATTATGTTTTTCTGTATGTGGCCAGTGGTTGTCTTTATTTGTCTTTTTAATGCGCGATATCGTAAATTAGATTTTTCAGCGCAAGTTTGCTCTTTAAATAACGCCTAGTCGACCCAAAGCTGGCCATTACTTCGGCTAGAGAATTACCATTGCCACCCGAAGTCACAATGCCACCAGTCTTTTAGGTATTCTTTCCCTTTACAGAATTCTGAGGTTTTCTTACCCTTTAGTTAAGGTTTTTCTGTAGTTCTTATAAGCTTGTATTAGCTTGTGCTCATCTGATTAGGCAATTAGTTTTGTGTTTTTAGATTTATTTATAAATAATAAATTGTGCATTTAAACATAATAATAGATAATGATTGTTGTAGAAAAATTATAATCGGTTCATTTTTGTACACGGTGATATATTAATGAAAGATGCAGTATCAGACAATAGATTAGAGTAATGTTATTAACTAGAATTATGTGTTCTGCTATGATCACGTAATAAAGGTAATTCAATTATTTTTTTGCAAATAAACTTTGTCAAATAAAAACAAAGAATTA
The DNA here is from genome assembly GCA_905163465.1 of Craniophora ligustri. NCBI lineage: Eukaryota > Metazoa > Arthropoda > Insecta > Lepidoptera > Noctuidae > Craniophora > Craniophora ligustri. The sequence continues at coordinate 5,896,253 of LR990963.1, forward strand.
TTTTAGAATGTTTGAAAAACTTTAAACAACATTCTTCTGGATTTATCATTTACATAGAAAATGTCTTCATAAAGCCTTTCTACCCCAAGTCTCAGGACCTTCGGAGCCATATAACAATAGGAAAAACAATTTAGATATGTCATACCCTTTTACCCGACGACAACATAATAAGCCCCATATTTCGTCCCAAAAAAAAGCTACACTGAGATAAACGTTTCCTCGTCTATCCTTGGAAGTGCGTTTGGGAAGTGCGAATATCTTCTAAATCTAAATCTGAGTTCGTGATCCATTTTCCAAAAGGTTTCAGTCGTGTTTGAGATTCTGATTTTGGGAACAATGTGTGTCAGCAATGGTAATAATGTCATTGCGATGTAATGATGAATGATGCTATCGTGTATTTTTCTTTGAAAGGAATGTATGATTTCAAGGATAGGATTTTTTTAATTTGGTTTTTGAACTTGATGATTATCTACAATATACTTATATGTCACTGTCTAAGATTCTAGATTTTTATCTTCACCTTCTATTTATAATTGTAAGCGATGTAATTTTGAAAAATGGTGCTCAAAGAAAAATATTTAGAACGTAATTTAGTAATCTCATCGTATTCGACGAGGTTGACGCTAGCACTACCTCAGGGCTGTTTTCAGGGACTATTATTTTGTGTTAACAATACGAAGACGCGGGTGTTTTCCTATCTTCTGTGACTAATCTAAGTACGAAAAATTATGTACTACATATTGTTCTTACAAGGTGCAACCAATAGTGCATTTCTCAAGGTCTCATTGTACCACTATGTACCTTCTACCCCAATAATTAAGATCGCATATTGCACGCTACGCTGGTCTAACTTCAAGGATATCTTAACAGATTTAAATCGTCACATAGTCCCACAGACAAATCGAGTTTATCCTTGAAAAAGACGTGTAACTATAGTCCTTTTGTTTAGGCGTACAAATGTTTAGTACTAAAACACAAAGGATTTCGTCAACTCACAGTAACGGCGTGAGAATAAAACCGCATTATTGTGGAGGGGAAAGGCAAGGTTCCCTTGGTAATGGTTGAGTTAGGTAAGCGCTTCTATTAAGTATAGCATTTGGATTGCGACGCGCCTTGGAAGAAAATTAGTGTTTACCTTTGTAGAAATAAAATAAAAGTAGAGCAAATCGCCTGTACCTTTTTCTGTTTACGTATAAATTATATGGAATTGTTTTTCCATTTGCTCGTATCTTGCTTTATTTTCGTCTATAATCGTGTCATAGGCATTATTGATTTTCATTACATTTTGTTTAAATATTACTTTAGATAATTATTTAGTAGAATTTATTATAAATAACTCAAGTTACATTCATATTATGGAATTGAGAAATATAAAGTAAAAATGGCAAGAAATCCATCTCACATAGAATATTTATTTAATTAAATATTCACTATTAATGTAGTTTAATGTGTATATTAATTATATATGAACCTGCAGTTGACCTCTTACAATCCATAGTAATATTATAAATGTGAAAGTAGTAAGTATTAGCATGTTTGTCTGTCTGTTGCCCCTTCACGTTTTAACCGCAAAACCGATTTATATGAACTTTAGTATGGAAATAGTTTGAGTTTCGGGGAAGGACATAGGAAATAATACTTAAAGAGGCAAGGGAGGCAGTTGAAGTTTGAATGCAAAATCAATAATTTCTTAAAACCTTTCTCGGTAAGAAATAAATAAAGAGGTTGATAAAAAAGCAGAATGAAAAAAAAACTAGTTTCACGCAAACGAAGTCACGATTAAAATCTTGTAGTACTTTATAATACATAGCAAGCACTTTTTTTTTCAACTACATAATATTTAGTTCAACATTAAATAACACCAGCTGCATTGAAGTTTAAATTCTCCTACTTTTTGTAGTTCCTACAGTAGTGGAAAACTGAAAGACATTATAAGCTGTTTGCTGCTTGGAATGATACGATTAAAAACAAATAAAGCTATATAGCTTAACGCTTAAATTTCAACGCGCTTAATAGTTAAGGCTAAAAGCGCATACATAAACTTGTGCTTCCTGAATATAAGCTGCCTGTTTCCTCGCATTTCGTTATGTCATTGTGTTTGAAAACTCTGAATATATTTTATAATAAAGTTGGTAGCATGTTTGATCTAACAGCGTATAACAAATAATAAATAATTCTTGGCCTTAAATGTTACAGTAATGAAGTAGTTGAAGCGGACTACTTCTTTAAAACACTAACGTAGAGCTAACGAACTTTGTCATTAACATTAATCCAAAACTTAATTTAGTCGAAGGTTTAATACCTTAGTACCCCCCCGTTCTATATATTTACGTAGACAAAAGCATTTTTGCCACAAGAATATCAAAGACAATCTCTAGAGCTTTGAAACCATTTCATGCAGAAATAAGCGATCCTTTGTTCAAGTGCGATTCAGGGGCAGAGGTCCGAGATTTTTAAACATTTTACTTTATATTTTTGTATAGGAAAACGTTGTGACTTCTTATTTTATGAGTCCTCCCTATTAATGTCAATAAAGATGCTTATAAACATATTCTAAGAAATAAGAAATTATTGGGGCTGTTTCTGCACTAAACAAATATGACTGCGTTTGGCTTAAAGGTTACTGTTATGGGGCGGATATTTCTTTATAAACATCTACACTAAACATAATACATTCTTGCGTAGTAACGCTAAATCGTTTATATTTTTGCATACTAATACACTAAGTGTATTGGCTTTGGCAGCATGTTAGATTTTTTTATGTATAGAATGATTTTTGATGTAAAAAATTTCCTGTATAAGACCTTTTGTTTAATATCTTAGAACATAAGAAAACTTAGCCTGAAAATATATCAATTTTAAAGAACATTTTACACCGACTTCTTATAAGAATCAGGATTGGAGAAACGAAAAATGAAAAACGCTTAAAACAAGCTCTAAAAGTTAAAAGACAGAATTTTCAACTCACTCAACATTCAGGACTTGACATTTTCGAAGTCCGGTTGCCTTCCCGCCATAAAACGTGACTTTGATTCCAGGCAGCTGTATGGGCAGCTCATCAATGACGAAGGGATCCAACGATGGCACACCAAGGTCTGGGAGACCCTTGGAGAACAGTGGTATCGCATCTTGTGTTGCTTTTATTAGACACGCGGGCTCAGTGCTGTTGCAGGGATGAATGAAATCCGCTGTGGATGAAAAAAATAGAAACATTAATAAATCTATATAATGTATCCATGTAGTAGGTATAAATTAATAAATATATATCTAATAATAACTAGGCTTGTGTTACGAAGACTAGATGGTTGATATACTACATAGATTTTTTTTATTTTTATGTACATACATACATACACTCACGCCTTTTTCCCATGGGGGTAGGCAGAAACTACAGAATGCCACGCGCTACGGTCCCTGCATACCACTTTTGCCTCGTCCACATTCATACATCTCGTCATGCTCGCGCGCCGGTTACGAGTACTGCGTACCTGACCTTTTTGAAGGAGTTCACCAATTAGGTCGGTGTATGTCCTTCTAGGGCGCCCCCTCCCGGCGTTTCTACTAACATCCGTCTTATAAATTCCTTTCGTCAATCGCCTATCATTCATCCTTTCAACATGCCCAGTCGAACCTCCCCGCTATGGTCTTCAGGATGGAGTTGGAGCTGGCCCGCAATCTGCATAGCAATGATGCAAATTTAGGCCTGACGATGGCATGGAAACCATTGATGTGTGTCTGTGCGAACATATCAGATGCACTGCAGAAACGGGGTAGCCCAATCAACATCCTGAACCCGTTATTATATTGCACCCGTAGCGGATAATGGATTATGTAGCGGATAATAGATATTTGATAAACTACATTTCTTGTTGTAAAAACATACTCATTTATCCATAAAAACATCCATTACTTTGGTAAGAATTTCTAAGCTCATCACACAAAACATTTACCCCATCCTGAATTTAAATCACCACGGAAAGAAACCGCTGCCCGGATCGAAACGTTTAAGCAATATTTAATATTGATTGGTATATATCCCGAAATTTCAACTCGCATTTAAACTCTATTGTCTCTGGTTCTATAAGGAGGGAGGAAATTCATATTTTTCCTACTGCTCCCATTTAATTTTGTGATTAATCTCGTTGCGGGTTTCAAGTCAGTTTCAATCATCCCCTTGGGACAGGTCGGCCGTCATTGTTTCGAAGATTCTGGATCGCTATTCTTGATTCTGACTTATAAGAGTAAGGAAGGAGGGCTTGTCTCATTCAAAATATATACGACTATTTACATACTTAACATAACATACTATCATGCCTGTCGTCCCCGAAAGGTTAGGCATAGGTGTACTATTGTACACCCACATTTCGCCGGTATGTTTTAGGTCCCATGTAATAGGGGGCGAGCTTATTGCCGTTAATCGGGCACGAATCCAAACTCCAAGCTGCTACTGCGAATTTTATAGAAAAACTCAATAACACTTTGCTCGACCTGGGAATCGAACCCAGGACATCTTGCTCAGCGGTCGCACTGTACGACCACTAGACCAACGAGGCAGTTATTTACATACATACTTGCTAAATCATAATTATATCGCACTTGAAAATGCTAATCAGTTTGTCAAAAAGATACTTCGTTAGCATGAATGCATGAATAAGACCAGATTTAAATCTTCTGAAAGATATAAATAAGCCTTGTCTTAGGTACATTAAGATCCAGTGTACACTAGCCATTAATAATCTTCATTCCATGTTGCAATTAAGAATTCCCCAAAGAGATGTTCAACTCATTGCTCATCCTATTAATTGAAACTAAAATTTCTTCCTAAAAATGATTTCCAAGCACTAGACCAATAAGGTACACATTTGTAATGAAGTTTAGTAATAGTGTTTCAACTAATGTGAGGGTACTGATTCAAGAGAAGTTGGGTAAGACTTCACTGCATTTCGCGATTAACACACGCGATTCATTAAGGGGATGGATTGCAGTTACGAATATTATTGTAAAATAAATGAAGACTATGAGATGCATAAAAAGGGTGATATTCGGATATCACCTTTCTTTCGGAAAGTAGGTTATTGATCTTGAAGTTGCAATAAACCTCTCGTATAAAATCAATTAGTATATTTAAAGTTATTCTTTGAATTTGAGAAAAAACAATTTTTCACTGATGGAGTAAATATGCTAAAATTGGTATACGGCAAGAAAATAAATAAAAGAAGAATCTGACCTAACACATTTCTTCATACTTCTTTTAAGTTTTGATTACATCAAGCTTTATCAGAAAAGCCTCAGATTTATTTATTCCAAACAAACACAGAAAAAATGTGTTGAAAGACTCATTTCAAGATCAAACAGAAAGTATTTCGCAATAAAACCTTGGAAACAGGTAACAGACACTGTTATTTTTTAGAAAACAAGAACATTTCATGATATGTATGTGCTTGAGACACTGTCTATACATTAATAATTTTTACATTGTGTCTCTTTTCTTTGTTAAAATGTGACCTTTATAACGTATGTATTCATTGAATGTAAATAGAGAAGTTAGTTCTGATTCGGTTCCTAATTTATAATAGCATTTTGAACGAGCAACCAAATATGATAATTACGATGGAATAATATTTACAAGCTTATTGAATTATAGAACAAAAAATAATAAGGAACTTTAATAAAAAAAAACAGTAAAAAAAAATAGTTTTGTATATAATTATACACTCGTATAGGTACTGATGTCTAAGATCTTGTAATTGGTGAAAGAACATTAAGGAAAATGAATTTCAGATATTTTACAATGCATTTTTATAATACAAGATCTAAAATGATAAGTAATGTAGTCCCCTTAATATCTTATGCGGCATCGATTACAGTGCTAAGTACGGAAACTCGTATAGAACTGGTTATACCAACACGTACTTACGTTTCATCAGACTTGGTTGAAACCACTTTGGATGTACGCTACCTTGAAAGCGGAGACACTTTAGTATTGAACTTGACACACTTTGCCATTTTTGTTTATTTTTGGGTAATCATGTAATCGTGTACATCTTTATGTTGTCAGTTGTTAAGTAAAAAATATTATACCTATCATGATACTTTTTATATTTGTACGAACCGAAAATAAAAAAGTTTACAAGTTATTTAGTGCTTTTGTTATGGGCTTATTTAATTTGTACGTTTGACATGACTAAATTAGTGTAATCAATGTTGCTCATATTAATTTGTTTACACACTTAGAAACGTGAATGGAATAAAACCACTCTTTTGGAACTGTATCGGGATATAATTATATTATATTGATATTATTTAAGTTATTAATATATTAAATTTATTGAGAGTTGACGTGGTTTGTGAAAATATTCCGGATAAGGTTGATGACATACTTCTAAGGTTTTTTTGGTAGTTTGTTGTCTAAACCTTACGTTTAACAAAAAAAACCTAATAGATACCTGACGATACAGTGTTTAAAAAGAGTGTCTTGGTAAAAAAATTGAATTGACTCCCGATACCCCTAATGCCACACGTAGGTATAACGAAGGAATTGTTAGAATCAAATCCAATACTTTGACACAATCGAATTTCTGCCGAACCGATACTGAAAAGGAGGTTTTATATCGGTTATATGTTACTGTACTTTACTATCTGCATTACTGTCTCTTTTATACGTACCTAGGTACTTTGTATTTCAGTTGCGTGAGAAATCTCACTTATTTCTTAACTTCCATTACTATTTACAACAACCTTTGTGTTAGTAATAAAATTACATAGATAATGCCTGAAAACAATTGTGCTTAGATACCTATCGGTTAAATTACATTTTTAACCTTGACATAATAAAATATTATCGTTGAATGCATGACATGTCATTAAGGTACTTGTCGTGTAAAGCCGAAAATGCGTAGTGTATGCAAGTAAAATAAACACGTATACGGCACAATACATACACCAGAGTGTGTGTATACGAGCATCACAATACAAATAATTGTAATTGTAAACATATTTTATCCAATAATGTAAATTAGACTGACAATATAAGGGGTACTCAAATTATTCTATCCCAATTTTAATTACGTTAGGACACTCAGGCATTATTGTTATATCATTTAAAATAAAGTAGATTCATTTTGCATGAAAAATTTGTTACCACAATTTACTTTCATTGTCACAGTTCATAAAGACACGGAGTGTAGAAGAGAATTGAAGAACAGAAATTTGATATTTTTTATTTATGAACTTTCCGCTCAATTTTTTTAGAATGAGTCCACATCATAGATTAGCTAGCCCTTACTACCTCTTAATAAAAGTATTTATTAATCTCTATCTTATGAGTAATTAAAATTACTACTGGCGCTTTTAAACCGTAAACTTAACCGGTACTATAAAAAAGACTGACAGACAATTGTTGGACATTAAAGCCAATTTTATGGAAGCTTTGACGATAAAGGGTTCAGTTCTGTGTCCCAATCAAACTGGTTGTCATACACCTTGAAACATACATAAACATAAAATTGCATAATATGGTTCTTTTCACCTCCCGCACTGAACATTGATTGCAGTTGCGTGTGTATAGGTAGTACTTTCAAGTTTAATTAAACTATCTATTTTATTGTTCATAACACTGTAAATTTTTGCACGTGTTTTAGTGATTTTAATTACATCGGATGCACTAAAAGTGGCAATTACTAGAATTGTTAGCGCGGTTGCTGAGCATTCGGCTTTTGTGCGGACATGATGCCCATTAAAATCAAATATTAACGTAGCTTTAAGCAGTTGTTTGTCTAGGTCTAATATAATAATATGATTGTGAATAAAACAAATACTTTGACGACTCGGTAGCGCAGTGGCTGAGCGGTTGGTTTGTGCGTCACGGGTTGCGGGTCCGATCCCCGCATGGAGCAAATATTTGTACGTTCTACAGGTAGTTGTTCCGGGTCTGGGCGTTTGTGTATGTGACAATTTGTGTTTGTAAACGCACCCACGGACACAGGAGAAAATACTAGTGTGGGGCAACGTTTAAAAAAAATCTATGAAAAATCTAGTTTAACTAAATGCAATCTAAGAGGTTTGTCGCTTGTAGAGGCTTTGCTGATTAGCCGGGGTCGCACTCCAGTACCCCACCACCGCATTAAACCTTTTTGATTTCAAAACCTGCTACAACTTTAAAAGTAAGATGATGTTTTTACATGTGTAAGTATATATGCGACCGCTACTTAATATTTGACAGATTTTGATATTGTTTATCGAGCTGTGGTAGCCTAGTGGCGTGACCAGTGGACTGAGATATCAAAGGTCTTGAGGTAAAACCGAAGCCAACCCAACCACTGAATTATTGAATTTTGTGCGTATATCACATGCTCAAACGGTGAAGGAAAATAGCGAGTGGAAACCTCCATGCTTGAGAGATTTTCTCGTTGGCATGTGAAGTCTGCTGACCAGCTAGTTTGGTCGACTATAGCCTAATCCCTCTCAAATGAGAGGAGACCTGTGCCCAGTAGTGGTACAATAATAGGTTGATGTTTGATTAATATTACTCGTCATGCTTGTACCCTTCAAAGGGTTGACAGAGGTGTAGTTAAGTTCCCCGTGCAATATAATAAGGCGTAAGCATGTTTTCATTAACCTGACACAAATGTGGATTTTAACTATCACAGAATTTCGCAGTAAACTTCAAATAACCTTTAGGTACGTAACCAAAACCAACAGCCAATAATCATTATTGTATAAATAAAACAATACGATTTGCATGTTCTTAAAGATGTGCAAACTAGTTAAGTATAATCTCCTAATGGAAGTTTGATTTAACATAAAGATTTATGCATGAGCCTACACGGAGCAGTTTACCTATGCATGCAACATGCATGTCGATAGATAGTTATTGTGTAATCATTACAGTAACTAGGCGATTGCAACAAATTATAATATCGTAGATAAGTATACAGATACGCGATTGGTACTGTAGTTAGCCGATATGCCTATTTATACGTTGGGTTATGGTTCGGTTCTCGCACAGAATAAATATTCAAATATACATATTTTTTAATAGACTTCATTTTTCAGGTCTGTTTGTGTACTAACATGAGAATTCGTGTTTGTATACGCACCATATTAACAATATTAAAAAAAAACAAATATAGACGTAGGTATATGAATAACTTTGGAGCTATATTGGACAAACTGCAAAAAAAAATTGAAATCAATTAGCAATTGGCGAAAATATCGTGTAACATAAAAAAAAAACAAATTGAAAACCAACCTCTTCTTATTCCTGAAGTTGATCGAAAAAAATTATAGATTTTGTATTGACAATGGCAACCGCAACACATGCCATTGAACTTTTTCATACAGTTATGGTACAATGAAATACGCACACGAAAATTGTTTTGTTATTAATATTTTTTCTCAATAAAACTATTGCAATCTTTACAGCACTTGACCCCGACCTCACAGTGTAGTTTTAAAGATTTTCTTTACTTCCATCTCATCAAACTTGAACCTGCTACTACTTCTGCTTCACGTCAGAATATAACGAAATTCGGTGGTCTTCTAGCGGCACCTACCAGAAAAAAAAAACCTATATGTGATGTTTCCATGTGAATATTCCATACGTTCATATACGGTTTTCTACCCTTCAAAACAAAACATAACATAATAGACTAACAACATTACATTTACAAACCGCGGCCGCCTTGTTACTGTTGAACCTAAACAAATATTAACCGAACGCCAAGGTGTGAAGGGTGTACATTATGGTGTTTCGATTATTATTTATCTAATAGACGAGTGTAGGGGTGCGCCTTTACAATATTGTTTACATAAATAACTCTGTTTATTGAATCTAGTGGGTCATATATACGTCTAGTGTTTCCAAACGTACCTAATTGTTGAATGAGAGGTCTGAATTCACATTCAATAGTCGCCTTTGAGAACACTAGACCACTAATGCGATTAGTTACTCTGGTAAGTTTAGCTTTGCGGCTGGATATAAGGTGTGTTTGACACAGGATCTTAGATCTACCGATGAACAGTGGTTATTCATCAATATTACGGCTTTACTCTTTGGGGTTACAGGCATAATTATATTTGATGATGTGAATATACCCAAATAAAAGCATTTTGTTTTAAATACTTCCAATAAACAATTTATGATAAAACATTATGTATAAGAATAAAGCCCACGTCAATGATAATATTTTTTTATATTATTCAAAACTGAAATACGAGATTTGAAAAAGGCTGCTGACAATAGTGTCAGCAGTTACTCAAACGACGCTCAGATACATTAGCGTCGTTTAAGTAGATCAAGGTTATTAATGCAGTCCGTGAGTCGCAGGAACGAGGCCCTAAAATGACACAAGCCACCAAACTAGTTACACAAAGATAAGAAGAGTAGATTGAAGTCCTTCATCTATCCATCGGACCACGTAGTATCCCACAGCTGAGCACAACTCTCCTTTCGCTAGACTTATGTGGATTGGCAGACTTCACCATAGAGAAAAAATTTCACGCTTAAAAATTTCCTCACTATGATTTCTTTAACCGTTTATGCATGTGATAAATACGTAACTTCGAAAATACATTTATGCCTCGGAATTAAGCTCATGACTTTTGACTTCCCAGTACACTGGTCACACTACAAGTAACTTCACCACTATTATAATTTACCTAGAACTACTTATTAGAAGTGAATTATTTCACGTTGCCAATTCTTCTAAAGTAAGTCAGCGACCCCGCTGCAAAATACCTAATAACGAAATATTGTGATAAACTGACGTTACAGCGTGTCTCATTACTACTTATTTAACCCAAGTATTTCTACACGTTACCGATTACTAAAGACTCGCAAAGTTTGTAATCTTCTACACATATTCTTAAGTATATATTTAAAAATAAATTATCTTGACATCTACAAATCGTTGTAATAAAATATTCTATATACCTGGTACCAAATATGGTAATAATTTGCTCAACACTTAGACGTTTGCTAGGCTTTCTATTAAAGTTAATTCAAGGTTTAAATAAGATATCTAAACAGCGGTTAATAAGATTGTGGGCAATGTAGACGGAGGTATTTAGCTAGCAGTACTACTTCCTCCGGCTTCTCTCTAACCTTCGAAATGTTAACGCTGTTCGGATGTGAGGTGAAATTTTCTAATATTCGATTTCCCACTGATGAATAAATAAAACTAGAAATCTTACAAGGCGTCATTGTTGGCTACTTGAAATCTATTATCCCACTGCCGCACACGATGTAGAAAGATCACACTGCTTAAAACAGTTATGCAGACTTCACACATAATTCAACGACAAAAATTCTCAAACATGCAAATTTACTTGCAGTACATTTTCATCAACGTTGAAAAACATGATAATATCATTAATTACTAACACGCACTTGATTTTTAAGTCATTGATCTCTTGTTCAGTGCATTGCTTTCAAACACAACATGACTGGGCGCTCTCCGGTCATATTACAGACTATCACTGCAACTGTTAACATATCTGTTTAATTAACTCATTGACAAATACTCAAACACTTCTCAATGTTAAGTACATAAATCTTAAATAAATAGTGCTACACCTAATTATGACTCTTTCACTTGCCAGCATAGTAAAAGAGTCATAATTAGGTGTATAAGAAGTCTCCTTAAAATTGAGTAGATTTTCAATCTGTAGCAATCCGTACTGTATTATATTTGAGCCTCTTATTGTCCCACAACTCGTTCTCCTCACAGATTGGAATGCAGCTCTCCTCGAAATATTTTCTCTTCACATAAATTATCTTACGCTATAGTTAGTTTTCAAGTTATATTCTATACAAATAAACACACTGGATAATGATGGCAACGCACTAGCCCTTAACTGTCAACACTCAATTAATTGACCGCAACAATTTATGCTTTGAATTAGAGGAGACCTGCACACATCATTGGTTTTAAAAAACGAGTGTATGCACTTAAAGTTTCCACTACTATAATTATATTAACAGAAACTGTATAAATTATAATACATATTCACAATTTTATTGAAATATAATAATTAAATATCATTACAAGAGTAATTCATAAGTCATATCCTTAGATATTAGGGATACATAACATAAATATGGATATTAATTATACACTTTATTAAATTTAATTTTAATTTGGACACTTAAATATCAGTTAGCCTTTCATAAAGTTGAAATTAAGTACTGCGGTAATTATAATACCTTATAAATATAAATTAGGTGTTATTAGAGTAGACACTCAATCGGCGCTATAACAGGCATAATCAATAGAGTATATTAATCGCAATAAGAACAAACAAAACGCAACTAGGCGCGCAAACGTTGCAAAACAAATAGAAAAACTCACGTGCAAACTTCGCCAAACAGTCGCTGACGAAAGACGCCGACAGAAAAGTGAAAACCAGAACATAATATCTACTATCACACATGCTTGTATCACACTCGAGCGGACCGCGTAAAGTGCGTAAACAACCAAGTCGACAAAAACCTGGAGCGAACTAAGCCGGGTGACCCTCGCACCTCCGCAGTACGTTTATGTAAATAGAAACAAGTTCTTTCTTATTTCTATTGCATAAATTCGGCGAGCTCTTTGCCAATGTGGAGCCCGATTTTCACGGAACGCTACCCACTAATCCGTTCCACAAAAGTTTCGCGACGCAAATGCGCCAGGCTGCGTGCGCTTGCGACCGTATTCTGTGATATTGCACCGCGATTGGCCAGGTACTTTTTGAAGTCGGTCCAAGTACGAAGGTCGTGGTGTCGAAGTTTGTCTTACTTTGTCATCGTTCGACTGAATGATGTGTGACAAAAATCTGTTATTTTTTATCTGAAAATGCCGTGACCTAGTTTTTCACAACCACGCAATAAGTTACTGTTTTAATTGGATTTAAGCTGGTTAATCTATAGATTTAGCAGTACAAATTTTAATTCCATTCTCAGAAGAACTAGATAATCTGCAAAATTAGGTAATATGCAAACAGCATGTTAACGTCTTTGATAAATAAATATACTAGAAAGACTTCATGAGAAAGTAGATATTTTTGTTTTTTAAACATTGAACTCTAGCATATAAACAATACCTTAAAAGGTACGTTGTTTTATGTAATAAGTACCTTTTACTATATTGAATTATCATTACATCAGAACCAGAACTCTTAATAATATTTACTCCTAACGGGGAGTCAATCCACGACCCGTGACGCGCGAGGCAATCGCTCAGCCATCAGTCATTATTATTAATTATAATAATAATGACTGATTAATAATAATGAATGAATGAAAAAATGTTGTTTCTATTTAGTAACTCGATAAATTATTAATGAACGTATCATAAAAATAATAACAAATGTGATAAATACTTTCACGCAAGATGTAAAGGAATAAATCACGTATTGCTAAGCTGCGTTGCGTAAACCGTAGAGCAACTAGACGAAACGAGCTACTAAGGTGGTCGAACACGACCTATTACCGTTAATTATGCAATATGCCAACCTTAAACCTTACATGGTATTGCAGTATACTGTCTCCAACATAAAGTATACAAAATATTAGTAGTAAAAAACTTATAAGTACAAATGTATACCAACACATGAATGAGTGAAGAGAGAATGAGTATGTACTACTCATTGCACGTGTACTAAATACATTAAGTTCTATGAAAATAGAGTGTAAGTCAATAGCCAGACAAAAATCCACTAAGCAATTATTTAGAATTTCATACAAAAAATAACCGAATAAAAGAAAGGACTGAATTCAAGACTTTTCAAGCAGACCCCATTGTGTCTAAGGCAGTTAGAAAAATAAAATGTATTTCACATTTCTGCAGAGCATCTCAGAGTTAAAGTTTGTGCTCGGTTAATACAAAAAAACTTTACTGCTACATGGCACCTAAAATAATTTTTACAGGGTCGGCAACGAGCGAGCGACACCTTTGGTGTTGCAAACGTCTATAGGCCACGGTGGTCGTACGTTTCTCATCAAGCGGGCCTTAAACTACTGACTTCATCTCGGTATTTAATATGGTATTTGATATGAATCCCGAGGTTTCGGATCCTTTTTTGCAGTATCAAAGTAGTCAAGTTGACAGTGTGTCATATTCCTATATGTGCTAGTAATTGTATATGTGATAGATTTATTTATCATCATCATCATCAGCCTATATTTGTCCACTGCTGGACGTAGGCCTCCCCTAGTTAACGTCGCACAGCTCAATCTTCGGCTCTTTTCCTCCAGTCACTGTCAGCTGCCCTGCGCAAGATTTATTTATATTTATGTGTAACATCAACAATATTTAAAATATTTTTTCTTTGCCAGAATAGGTCTATTAGTAAATATGTAATACCCAATTATTTCAGCAGTAGGTGCGTGCTCGTTGCATTTATGCATTAAATCATTTCAAGGTAACGCCTGGGAGTCCTACCGCCGCGCCGCGCCGCCGCCGCCACCCGTAGCGTGCTCGGGCGCATGGTGTCGAAACTACTAATAACTTACATGATTCATCATTATCTACCTATCTTTAGTAGTAGTGTTTTACAATCGGCATTTCATTGTAGGTATTTTATTATTACTGCAATTAATTGGTTGCTTTTGTTGCAAAAAGTAATAATTTAATTTTTTTGCTGTCTTTCGTCATCAATCCACTCGCTGTCCCAGTGCTGGGCACGGGTCTCCTCTCATTTGAGAAGGATTAGGCTATAGTCCACTGCGCTAGCCTAGTGCTAGTTGGCAAATTTCACACGCCATCGAGAAAATCTCTTAGGGATGCAGGTTTCCTGTTGATATTTTTCTTTTACCGCCTAAGTATGTGACGTACGTACGTAACTTCTATGAGTCGTAGTGCATGCCTTGGGAACACGAGACCGTTGATTTCACAGTACCTACACTGCTTTTACTTTCTGTCTAAAATATAATCTTTGTACTAGATTTTATAATCACTATAAGTACCTACTCTAATGTCATGAGCTTACTTACTTAAATAATAAAATAACTATTGTAATATAAATATAAATAACTGCCTCGTTTGTCATAGATAAGTCGTAAGTGCGACTACTGAGCAAGAGGTTTTGGGTTCGATTTGCAAGTTAACCAGTTTTGTTCATGATTATGTATGTACAGTAAGTTTATTTCAGAGACACTTTCTTTTTCAGTTAAATATTCGTGTAATAAATAATGTATGACATTCGTTGAGAAATCATGCAAACGGTATTTTTTAATTCCAAACATGCATACATTATTTTTAACACGCTATTTACTAACGGCGTATTGTTTTATTTACAGGGAACCTAAACAAATACTGTAGCGAACTGTGGGTGTACCAAAGCACCTCTGTCATGCAGAGGTGCTTTGGTATACCCACAGTTCGGTCAGGTTCGGTCTTTTTTATGGTGCGAATAATCCGCTACGCGCTGTCCTACTGCCGGGGAGGCAACGGGGAGAATCGAGGTCCGCCCAGAATAAAAACCACCGTCTTAAAACCTTACCGAACCGCCGCAAACCCTATCGTCCGCCGGGGCCATGGAATTTGCAAAAACATCCACCACAACCCCGGCGGGCCCCGTTAAATGTCTTTTTCAGGCAGGTAAAATCCATAAGCCTAGCTTAAGTTTTGGAATAGTCTAAACTGCATTTTAACTTTGCCTGTAAGGTCACTTGAGCTGCTACCCGCTCAAAGAGAAAGATAATATTCATGCATTTTCTCTTTGTCATCGACAATAGAAGCGGAAGCGATCGGATCGGTGAACGTAAATGTGTAAGTTGGCGATACGTTAAATATTAATGTAGTAGAAGCAGCGTTAGAACCGTGGTGGCACATCAGTAATCTTTAAAGAGTCATTATTAATGCCAACTATTATTAGGATAGTTTGATGTCATATAGGTGTATGAAATTCAAATTCGTTTTCAGCGACTCAATCAGTGACGTATTTATTATCTTAGGTATTGGAGAAGCCCGAGACAATAACCCAAAGAAAATGGTATTGAAGAGGCCACATTGGATTCATCTAAAGAAATTTCTGTGATATTTTATTTCAAATCCTTATATTTAATAGGCAAACATTTTGATATCATATCGGATGTGAATTGAGAATATTGTCGTCACGAATCTTAGCGTTGAAGAACAGAAAAGATGGATGGATGGATGATACGAATCTGGGTACTCCAAATATTGTAGCTGGTACCAGCGTGTCAGCGATTAAGGATTATTATATGAACCATATATCAGCCTATTACTGTCTACTGGTAAATGTAGGCCTCCCAAAGAGCGACAACCATCCCGGTGTTGAGCAACATGCATCCATCTGCTGCCAGCCACCTTCTTCAAATCGTCGGTCCTTCGTGTCACGGAGCGTCCTATAATATGTTTGCCCAAGATAATTAACTAAATGTATAAATCTGATACAGTTTTAACGTACATATAGTAGATACACTAGTTTTCCAGTAAAACAATAAGTCAATGGCTGCCGTTCTAATGTCAATGACCATTTAAAGGCCAACCATCTGGAACTGCAATGTGTAGTTTATAAGAAGTGTAAAGGTGACAATTAATATTCATGCTGACTACACCAGTTCATTTTGCTAGGGTACCTACTTCTTAGTGGTTCTATATTTATTAAGGATAAAAATGATTAAGACACTTTTCGTGAAGACTACTTTAAGATAACCCTGAACAGAGATGGATAAAGAGATGAGAGACCTCTCTTCAAGCAATTGATCATCATAGACATTAGATGACGCAATTTTTTTTGACAGCTATATCACTGTTTTGATCTTCTACCATTGTCAACCTATGTACAGAGCTTAATCACATCAACCCTTAGACGTCCACTGCTGGATATAGGTCTCCCCCAAGGATCGCCATGACCCCCAGTCATGCGCCGCCCGCATCCAGCGGATACCAGCGACCTTTGCCAGGCCATCAGTCCACCTTGCCGGGGGCCTGCCCACGCTGCGTCTTCCAGTACATGGTCACCACTCTGTAACCTGCAAGCCCCATCAGCCGTCCGATCTTAAAGCGATGTGTCCTGTCCACTGCCAGAGTTGAGTTGAGTTAAAAGCAAGAGATTATATAATAATAATTAATTCCATGACGACTCGGTGGCGCAGTGGCTGAGCAATCGGTTTGTGCGTCACGGGTTGCGGGTTCGATCAAATATATGTACGTTCTACAGATAGTTGTTCCTGGTCTGGGCGTTTGTGTATGTGAAAATTGGTGTTCGTAAACGCACCCACGATACAGGAGAAAATCTTAGTGAGGGGAAAAGATTAAAAAAACAAATTATTTAGTCAATTTATACACTGAACAAAATACCGATTTGTAGCAATTAATACCTTATATCAGATTTTTATCCACGCTCTTTTGTCAAGTACTTTAACTAACAAACTATATTACCTAAAAGAGATTCTCTGCATACTAGATACCTACATAAATATTCCCAGTTAATCTCTATAAGCGGCGACAGTGTTGCATCACTATGTCGGCTTACACCGCGGCGCAACATTATGTCAACTACCTGACATTCACAACGAATAGCTTTTTTTAATAAGTTTAAAAAATCACTTTACGCACAGATAAGGACGTATTAGAAATATACATTACATTCATAATATCACGCCTGGTGGTGTTCCCGAAGTTGAGCAGAGATGTACAAGTATACACCCACACCGGTAGGTAAGTATGTGGTTAGTTTTTAGGTCCCATCATCATCATCAACCCATTAATGTCCCACTGCTGGGCACGGGTCGCTTCTCATTTGAGAGGGAATAGGCTATAGTCCACCACGCTAGCCTACTGCGGGTTGGCAGAGTTCACATGCCATCGAGACAAATCTCTCAAGCATGCAGGTTTCCTCACGATGTTTTCCTTCACCGTTTGAGCTTGTGATAAATACGCACATAATTTCCGAAAAGTCAGTGGTGCGTGCTTTGGGTTTGAACTCGAGACCTTTGACATCGCAGTCAAAGGTCACACCACTAGGCTACCACAGCTCTTTCCTACTTTTATTATTTTTATACACTCATTTTCCTTCCCGTCCCAAGTCCTTGGTTTCCTGAGACAATTTTTTCCCGGGTGTCTTAAAACTGAATAAAACTCAGTTGAATTATTGGTGAGCATGCCGATTACTTCAATGCCATTGAAAGCTGATTCTATTAATTGCCAAGTTGTACTCATTAAATATTTAGACTAGTTTTTACTTGAAATAATAGTGCATTACTAACTGTTATGTGTTTGAAAACAGTATGACGTGACTTTTATGACTTTGAATTCTCTCAGTAAGTCTGCATGAGATTTCATAGAGGTATAATCATGTAACACATGTACATCTTACAATTGACTATATATTTACTGAAACTTGACAAAATTATTTCATTTTATTTTTTATATATCTATCGTGTATCAATTCAATAATAACAACTTACTCAGAAAAAAAGGAAATCTTGTCTTTATGGACTAAATTCCTTTGACAAAATAAACTACACCAAAATAGGTATCTAGACAGATTTGATAATTAATTAATTGCTACACGTAATGCAGCTCACACGGCTTACCGGCTGTATAAGCCCGGAGTAGATTATCTAGTGCCAACTGGTGTTTATTTACAGTCACACTGGTTATCAATACAATCGTGTTCAGTTTATTATACAAAATATACGAGTATTAATTATGCATAGGTATTTTGCAGAGATTGGTTTAATAGAACATAACATACCATCATGCCTGTGATCTCGAATAAATCTCCGTATAAACGGAGATGTAAATGTACACACCACATTTGCTTTTTATGTTTAAGGTCTTATGTAATAGGGGGCAAGCCTATTGCCAGTAACCGGTCACGAATCCCGACTCAGAGGTGTGACTGAAAATTTCTTAGAAATACCTATATATGATCCCATAACACTGCTCGACCTGGAAATTGAACCCAAGACATCTTGATCAGCAGTCGCACTTATGACCGTTATACCAACGAGGCATTATAAGGCAGTATAACGCCTATAATGACATTTTCATTATTATATTATTAGAGCCTCAGAATTGCTTTTTGGAATACGAGGATTAGGTAAATCGTTTTTTAAGGCTTTCGAGTGGTAATTTTACTCGATTACATCAAGACTTGCCCTTTTAATGATAGAATTATGCGGTTGCCTCCATTACAGGTAGTGTTATATGTAGTATTTCTTGAAAATAATGCTTAGCCTTGTATGTAGTGTCTATGTAAAATGAAAGCAAAGTAGCGCCTACTTATTAACAGCAAGCAACTTGTAGTTGTTGGAAATTGAGATTATTTTATGACCGCGGCAGCGCGCGGCGGCGGCGCTACTCGATGATTTTATTTAATTTTATAATTTATTAGTATTTTATCGAAAATTCTCTTCAACACTTTATTATTGGTAATATGTATTTTTCGAAACGTTTTTAGATCTCTACAGGGAAATAAACGAAATGTGTGCGTGAAATGTGTGTGTAACGAAACAGTGGTCATTCTTACCTAATATCCAAATAAATAGCTATTATTAATAAATAATAGTCACTAGGTACGTTAACTGTGGTATTTTATTTGAAACAACCATATTTTTAAATATATTATTGTGCAAGTAAAACGATAAACATCAAAACTATACAGCTTAATTTTAAGTTGTATCTATAACATAATGTTATAGATGGACCTGGCTAACTGAGTGGTGTCATTCTAGTATTTTATTCTGTTTATTTTACTCTAATTCCTATTCTTCGTGAAATATCACGAGATAAAGTGATTTAAACAATTTAAAACAGCCATTTAGACGATATAATGTAAGGGACAATTTAAAACTTCATTAATTGCTCAAGATAACTATTACATTTATTTAGCAAGTATTTATAATGAATGGGTGAAATGAACTTCACAAATAACTTTCAAAAATGTGTTTCAAATTGGGATTTGTTTTCTAGAGCTTGTTATTAACTACTATTCCGTAATATATATATGGATGTATCTGTAAAGGTTTACTCTGTGTAGGCTAAAATGATGTCTTAACAAACAATACCTAATAATAGTTTTTACAGATTTTATTGCAATATATAGATATTATATTATTATTGTACTCATAACCGGCGCGCGTGCATGACGAGATGTATGAATGCGGACGAGGCAAAAGTGGTATGCAGGGACCGTAGCGCGTGGCATTCTGTAGTTTCTGCCTACCCCCATGGGAAAAAGGCGTGAGTGTATGTATGTATGTATATAGATATAATTTTAAGCCCACGTTTCGGATCTTTCAGCATCCATGATCATGGACAGACTGATGTGTTGGTTGCTTCAAGTTATAATTACTAACAGCTACCCTATATTTTTATTTATTATTAACAATCTAATTCACACAGATTGAGCTCACCATGCCCTTCGCTCCCGCAGTTTTGTTTTTGGATATATCAATAAATAAAGCTAAAATAAGAGGAAGTTGTAAAAAAACACCGTTGCAGTTGCAAGATCATGCCTAGGCTTGTCTTCAGACAAGTTTTCAAGGTTAGCGCCTATAGACCCTGTACACTTAAGGACAAAAAAAGAACTGCATAACTTATTAATCCAAATAACATCTTATAACATTATTTATAAATTTGCTCATGTCTTTTGTTACTATACTAGCTGTTGCTCGCAGCTTCGCCCGCGCAATTTAATATTAATTTCTCCTTCACATTTCGCCCGTTAGGGATAGAATTTCTAAAAACTACGAAACACGTATGCATGTATTTTTGCTGAAGAGCTTAAATATTAAAATTTATTACTTGATTACTTAGTCTACTTATTCATTACTTACTTAAAATTGACGGCCTTCCCATATAAACTTTCAACTCCTATTTTACCCTCTTAGAAGGTCGAATTTGAAAAATCCCAAAATACGCGTTTATTTATTTTTACCGAAAACTTGATATTCGATTTCATATCTCTAACTTAAAAAATGCGTATTCCACGTAACCGTTCATCCCCTTTAGCGGTCGAATTCCTAAAATTAATTTCTTAGTGCATGTTTTCGTCATAAAATGCATCAAATTTCAAGCTAAAAATTTAGTACTAAAATGCATGTAGGCCAGCTATTAAACTTGATAATAGTCAATGCCAGGTTTGGATGGAAGGTATTCAAGTAGAGTTCTAAGCTTAGATGATAAAGTGTGGATTCTGATCCACAGACCGGGTGGTTACCATCATGAAAATAATAAGGAAAAACTAAATAAGAAAGCTAAGGCAAAGAAACAGGTCTGTTTTCGGCATTGATTAGTAAGAAGAGATGAATAAACCAGTGAAGTTAAAATACTACGTAAAAACTGCCAGTTTTTTTGTTTACATAATTAAATATGAAACTGCAATCTTTTTTTTGTACCTTGTTTTAAATTACGCTTTTAGCTCATCATATTAAAATAATTGCATTGCGTCTAAAATTATTATTTTTATAAACCTTGAAAATATTTTACTAGTCTCACTGTACCGTTTTCGTGGCCATCATTCCAAAACCAGTTGGAAAGATTATCTGTTGTAATACAATCCTAGCTATACATAATTAATCGACGTTACGAGTGTTTTATAGAATCTTATCTCAGTATTTAAACATTGACGAAACGTAGAGGTTCAAATAAAAAAAATGATAGTTAAGAACATTTCTGTGTTGTTCACGTTTACATTTTTCGTTTTTTGTAACTCTTTATTTGGTAAGTTTACTACATTTTGTTTATTTGAAATGGAATATTGTTTAGACATGATTTAAACACGGGGATTTTTTCCGCAATTCTCATCTACTATAAAACCTGAAGAGGTTTTATTTATTATATTTTTCGTTATTTTATTTATGTGGGTTGTGAACCCTGTTAGATTTCTATCGCCCCTTTATCAATTTTCCTTTGGCAGTCTTTATATCGAGAAAAAACTCAGGCTATAAATAAAAGCGCAGTAAGAACATGTAGAGAACATATAGAGTCGAAGCTTCTATTATTTTGTTCTTAAATATAATTTGGTAAAGAAAAATGCTTTAAAATTTTTGTTAAAACACATCTTGGCAAGGGTGCAATTGCTTGTGGAATACTTGCATAACAATGCACGTTTTTCACACGAGCCCCTCAGTGTGTATTATTTTTTTGTTGATGTATACATACTTACAACATTGCATGTCAGGTGAACAATTTATTTATTTACTCATACAAGATTTATAGGGGCGATAATTAAAATGATTAAATTCCTTGTCATAAGAAAGGTATAAATTACGTTTTTATTTGAACAATACAAAAAAAATATTTACAATATTTCCAATCATATTTCCAGTTGAAAACCTCCCAAAATGCCATCTGTATGATAACGAATGTCTGAGGAATCTTTATGAAACCGTGATCAGAGATATTGGCAAACATGGAATACAAGAGCTGAAGATACCACCGGTGGACCCTATTAGACTGACAAACGT
This sequence comes from Craniophora ligustri, assembly GCA_905163465.1. Lineage (NCBI taxonomy): Eukaryota > Metazoa > Arthropoda > Insecta > Lepidoptera > Noctuidae > Craniophora > Craniophora ligustri. The sequence goes on from LR990963.1 coordinate 5,918,679, forward strand.
CACAGTCAGTGTTCTGAACTTGGTGAACTTTACTATGGTGGAAGGAGTAGCAAAAGGAATTAAAGATTGTAAATTTCAAAAATTCTGGTATCTACTTTACCTTTTTTATTTGTGTATTATTATTATCTATAAGGCTAAAAGTAAAGATAGCATTTCTATACAAAAAAAAGATAAAATAAGTGCGTATTTTTTTATTATACCTATACAAATTATTTTCCATTCAATTTATTTTTGTACGTGTCCATATTAGACTGGTTGCTTACCTAAACTCTTTTGTCAAATAAATGAAAACAAAAAAGTTAAGTACGTGCATTAAGTATTCATTTTTTATGTACAAATGCAAAAGTTATAAGTTCAAAAGTTATAAGTTCGATCGAAAAATGCAATTTGAGGGTGGACTTGCCATGGACTTGTGCAAACCGCCCAGGGGTGACCCAAGTTTGAATACGGTTATAAATTATATAAACTATTTTACAAATTCTCAGACAATAAATTTTTTTATTTTCAAATGTTTACATACATACATACACTCACGCCTTTTTCCCATGGGCAGAAACTACAGAAAGCCACGCGCTACCACTTTTGCCTTCTCCACATTCATACATCTCGTCATGCACGCGCGCCAGTTATGAGTGCTGCGTAAAAAATGTTACAAATGCTTTATGAAATTCTTGTTAGATTAAAATTACACAAGAGAACACTACAATCAAACCTAGACCTTTGCATCGACTTTTTCTTTTCCCCACCGCTGGTCACGAGGATCCTTTTAGCCCACAGGCTGCTAGTGGCTGGTCAGTTTGAAGACTTTATTATTTAAACAAGCGATACATAAATATGCACATCATTTGAAATTTTCACAAAACCTTGAACTCTAACTTTTTATTCTTCCATGGTTATATCAAATTTTATGTACAAGATGAGATTACAGTAAATAGTACTAGGATAAATATTAGATAATTCAATAATGACAATGTAAGATTATGCAGGTGTTGCTATAACTAGTATTGAACCTCATGCAAGTGCAAGAAAAAACAAAGCAACTAAAATACATGAAGCATAAAATTATGGACTTTTTTCTGCTCATGAACATAATCTTTATGGAAATCGAGTGAGACAAGATAATGTTAAGATCAGCCAAATGGTGTGTGTCTAATCGGTTTCTTGAGTAATGACCATGAACAAGATGATTCTAGCGAATGTGATTGTATAGACCTCGCGAAACCTGTTTACAAACTACACAGAATTGAAATATAGATCTAAAATCAAAACCCAAAGAAAAACTAATTTATTAGCGGTCTCCAACTCAGCTGGATGTTGCGTTGCCAATTTAAAAAAATAAAAAACTAAATGATTTGAAAACACTCGTACAATTTTTTTAGAAGACTAGCATTCTTTTCGAAGATCTCTGAGAAGTTTGGTAAACTCAAGGATAGTAAAGCTCTTGAAATTTTAAAATCACTATTGATAGAAAAACATTTATGTAGTTTCCCGAAAGATTTTTCATAACTAGATTACATACTTTTATATACATACAAGGTTTATTTATAAAAATAAATAATAGGCAATTATAATTTTCCTAAATAATTGTAGTAGCTGTTTTTTGTACCTGGCCAAAATAACATTGAGTCTTTTTATTATTTTAGTATTAATATAACTGAAGAGAAAGGATACCAGGAGAATACGTGTGATGTAACGATCAAGGGTCATTACAAAATCCAGTCTGCAAGTCCATTAATAAAAGGACTTTTGGGGGCAGGCGACATCCATGGAGATGGAAACGGGAAGATCAAAATTGGTAATTATTTTTGAAACAATATAGGTAGTACATTGGAATAAACTATCAGATTTCCATAAAACTTAAGAACATTAGTAATTCTTTAGTTCTAAGGAAATTTTCATTTATACTTAGTAGCCTAAATTAAAAAGTTACTAATGTTTGACGACTCGATTCGCACATGTTGAAACCAAAATGTTTGGACTTTAAAAGAGACCATGATTCTCTGAGTTTGATTCGGCATTTCTTCTCAGAAGTCGTCAGTTAAGAAATGCCGATGCCAACTAGATACAAAAAAAAATTACATGACTTGTAAAAGTGTCTTTAAAAAGATCTATTTACAGAAATACACAATCATTTCAATCAATCAATTATTTCAATCATTTCAATCATTTCAATCAATCAATTATTTCAATCATTTCATGGGTTGAGCAATCGGCTAATGCGTCACAGGTTGCGCATTGGAGCCCCGCATAGAGCAAATATTTGTACGATAACCAGTTTTTTTTTTTATAAAGTTGTCTCTACTTCTTATGTGTCTATAGTGAAACTGAAACTGCGATCCTCTGTCTCAAGAATACTGTCCAATACTACGCAGCAAGGAAAACACCTGTTTATGCGTGTTTTCTGGACCTCTCGAAGGCATTCGACCTAGTGTCTTATGACTGCCTCTGGAGAAAACTCTCCCATGACGCGGACCTACCGGGAGGACTGATTGCCATACTGAAGTACTGGTATGGCAACCAGTCCAACTACGTTAGATGGGCAGGTGTAATGTCGGATGTGTACGGGTTGGAGTGCGGAGTGAGGCAGGGGGGGCTTAGCTCTCGTCGAGAAATGTCGTGCGGTGTTCCGCAGGGTTCGGTCCTGGGGCCGCTCCTGTGGAACATCGGTTACGACTGGGTGCTGCGCGGCGCGCTTCTTCCTGGCATCGGCGTGACTTGCTACGCCGATGATACGCTTGTCACAGCGAGGGGAGAGACGCACCGGCAGGCGGCCATTCTGGCCACAGCAGGAGTTGCGCAGGTCGTTAGAAGGATCCGGCAGTTGGGTCTCGAAGTGGCCCTATCCAAGTCCGAGGCCTTGTTTTTTCATGGGCCCCGGAATGGGCCACCTCCGGGATCCCATATCGTGGTGGGGGGTGTCCGCATCGGCGTCGAGTCGACGATGAAGTATCTCGGACGTCGTGCTCGACGGCCGATGGGACTTCGGACACCACTTCCGAAGGCTGGGCCCCAAATTAATGGGCACCGCGTCAGCTTTATCGCGGCTGCTGCCCAATCTGGGCGGGCCCAACGCCTCCTGCCGGAGGCTGTATATAGGGATCGTGCGATCCATGGCGCTCTATGGAGCGCCAATATGGGGAGGAAACCTGGCGGCCCGTAACGCCGTGTTGCTGCGCAGACCGCAACGGGCGATGGCCGTCAGAGTTATAAGGGGATATCGCACGATCTCCTTCGAGGCGGCGAGCCTCCTTGCCGGATCCCCACCCTGGGACCTCGAAGCGAGGGCCCTCGCGTCACTATACAAGTGGCGCGAGGAGGCGCTGAGGCGGGGCGAGCTACCGTTGCCTCGCGAGACTGAGGCACGACGCTCTGAGCTCCACCGGGTCCTAGTGGCGGATTGGAGGATGCGACTTGCGCAACCCAGCGCAGGGCACGCCACGATAGTGGCGGTAAGACCCATCATGGAGGATTGGCTTGAGAGGCGCCACGGCGCCCTCAGCTTCCGGCTGACGCAGGTCTTGTCGGGGCATGGGTGCTTCGGCAAGTACCTGTGTCGCATAGGCCGGGAGCCATCGCCCGGTTGTCACCACTGCGTGGGTTGCCCTGAGGACACGGCGCAGCACACACTCCAGGCCTGCCCGGCTTGGGCAGAGCAGCGCCGTGAACTCATAGCGGCAGTCGGCGGTGACCTCTCGCTTCCGGCCTGATCCTATCCATGGTCGGGAGCGGGAACGCGTGGGATGCCGCCGCCTCTTACTGCGAGCAAGTTATGCGCGCAAAAGAGGCGGCGGAAAGGGAGAGAGAAATCACAACCTCTCTCCCGATCCGCAGTATACGCACCGGGCGCCGGAGGGCGCAAACAGACCTCCGGCCTCCATGAGCTGTGGCCACCGGGTGGGCGCGACTAGGGGAGTCCGCCGCCCGACCTGAAAATGGCCCCAAGTAGGCGGCGCGCGTGTTCGTCACACGTGCGCCCACGTGGAGGATGCGAGGCGAGCGATGCCTCGCTCCTAGCCGGGGTCCAGCGACCAGAGCTGGACCGAAGCCCGCCGGGGTTGTGGTGCATGCTTTTGCGAATCCCATGGCCCCGGCATTTGGGTTGGTGGCGTTGACGGGTGCGGTTTTTTAGTCGGTAAACGCTCATGAGGAGTCCGACACACCCTGTCGCCTCCCCAGGCGACGGGAAGGTCCGTAAAGGATTTTTCCGCACTTAAAAAAAATTAAAAAAAAGGGGGGGCTTAGCTCACCCAGACTCTTCAAATTTATCTCAACCGATTGAAAACTCCTCCGAATCTGTGAAGACTATGCGGTGGCTCATGGTCTCAGGTATAAGTCAACTAAAAGCGAGCTCTTAGTGTTTAGGGCGCAAAATAAAATGTATGATATTGTTCCACCGGTTAACTTAGGCAGAGTTCCGCTGAAAAGAGTTACGCGTTCTAAATACCTGGGGCACTGAGTCACCGATAGGCTGTCGGATGACGATGATATAGAAAGGGAACGTAGAGCTTTGGCAGTCAGGTGTAATATGCTGGCTCGTAGGTTTGCGCGTTGCACGCGAGAAGTGAAAATAACACTTTTTAAGGCGTACTGCCAGTCACTGTATACGTGCGCCCTGTGGGTCAGTTACAAACTAGGCTCGTACGGGGCTCTGCGAGTCCAATATAATAATGCGTTCCGGATAATGTTGGGGTTGCCGCGCTTCTGTAGCGCGTCGGGGATGTTCGCGGAAGCACGCGTCCCGGATTTCGGCTCGTTGTTGCGCGAATCGCGTCACTAGCGCGTCGAGTGCGCGACAGCCCCAACAGTCTCGTGGTTTCTGTAGCCGGCAGAGTAGATGGCCAAATAATGTGTCACTGGATGGCGGCACACAGACCGTCACTCAGATATATTATGTAATTATTTTTTATTTTATTTGTTTTCATCGTTTTAGTTCTAGGAAGTGCCAATTAATGTTACTATATTATGGATCTCTGGTCTGAAAATAAAGATTTATTATTATTATTATTATAGTCTAGACTTTTAACATTTATTTTTTTTATGTAAAAAACTGTGTTTGTTGCATCCGCGATACAGCCAAAAATCAGCAACGTTATTAATAATCAAATAAAAAACATCAGGAACTATTCAATGTCGCGGGCACGTTCGCCACTCCAAGCAATTGCCGTGTTTTAGATTAATACATAAAATTAAAAATAGCTACTTACATAATTTAAATTCTCGTAACAAATAATCGGCTCGATTCTATTGCTTCAATAAAACCATATATTATACTTACATATATGTTTTCCAGAAAAACTGCGTTTGAAATTTGATTTCCCGTTTTACGCACAAAAACGTGATGATGGGGAGATCTACATAAAATGCATTTACGATCTGATCAAGTATGAGTATGAAATAGGAAACGTTGGGTTCTTCGCTGATAATCTTTATATGGGCAACCAAGAAGTCAGTAAGTACAAATAAGTCATAAAAAAATTTAGGACCAATAAAACTAAATAAATTGTGGAAAGCAATTTAGCAAGTTTCCCAAAAATTAAAAACATTTAACCCGCTGCATGGCGCAGGACAGGTTGCCGTAGAAGCTCCCTGGGGGAGGCTTATGTCCTGCAGTGAACTTTATATAGCTGACATGATGAGGTCAAGAGGTAGTTAAGAAATGAGATGACATGATAGAATAGGGACCGTAGCGCTTGGCATTCTGTAGTTTCTGCCTACCCCCATGGGAAAAAGGCGTGAGTGTATGTATGTACGTATGATAGATAGAATAAATACAATATTATACGTTTAACTACAAGTTTCAACCATTAGTTAAACGTATAGGAATAAAAAAATATTATAATAGCAACAAGGATTTATTCTTTATTAGTTAAGTTGCGAGAGTTACACCCGTATGCTTATAAATAAATTTGAATAAACGTGTTGCTGAGTTGCCGTTAACATATAGGTGCCAGCACTCTAGAATAAGATTGAAAATAATTGAGGAAACATATGAACTGGGAAGTAATCACCAGTGTTACCAGTGGAATATGAAGTCAATGCGAGATCCTTGTCTTCATAGTCCACTGGTCACAATGTTCAGACCTACGTCACGCGTCATCAACTTTTCGTGCGTATTTATCACATGCTGGAACGGTGAAGGAAAACATTGTGAAGAAACTACTACGCCTGCAAAATTTTCAATGGCATTTGAAGTCTGCTAACCTGCGCTAGTCTAGCGTGGTAGAGTATATTCAGATCTTTCTCATATAAGGGGAAACCCATGCCCAGCAGTGGGACAGCGAAAGGATGATGAAAAAAAAAACATGAGCCTTTTTTATTTCTAGACCTTGCTACAAAGAATGTGTTCATATTTACACTGTAGATATCGTTGCATTAATTAAACATATTAGAAGGGTAGATGATAATTCACATAGTCTACTCGTCGTAGACTACGAGTGCAACATCAGTACAATCACGACAAACAAATAATGATATTATCATTAGGATTTTTTTGTCGTGATTGTACTACGAAGACGAAACAGGTTTAAACTAGCATATTATTGGTAGGAGGATGAGGATGATATGTATTACGCCTGCTCAAATATATATTTCATTCTAGGTCAACCGATTGTACAGATGCTTAATGAAAACTCAAAGTTCGTCATGTCAGCGTTTGGCCAGCCTTTCATCGACAAAGCTATGGAATTTTACTTTAAGTACGCTGGATTCTTCTTTGACAATGTGCCCACTAGATACTACATCATTGAAGACCTATCGAGTTATGCAAAACCCTGAATTGAAACCGGTCGTGCTGTTATTTTAATAAAAAGAAATGATTTGATTAGTATATTGTTAGATTTATTTCCTTTTTTATTTATCATAATTATTGTTGAGTAATTATTTAGTTCTACATAGCATAAATTGACCTATTAAAGAACTATACTAGTGATGGCCTGTTAATTCACGCTGAATTTTATTAAAACTGCAAGGAGTGGAAACTCCTTTTATCTTGTTACCAAATATATCTGTTTTTTGAAGACCTTATAATAGCTACTTTTAACAAAAGTGTGACTCAGACGGTCAAATTTATTGTGATCGTTTTTGATTACTTAAAATTACCTACTTTCATAATTTAAATCCTATACTAATTAAAATGAGTATTTGTATTTTCAAAAGCACCCACGTTTATAGATGTGAAAATTATACTAAAAAACCACTAAACATGCCGTTTATGCCCAAATAAATAAAATTGGAGGAACAGGGGTATTCCTCGAAGCGCACCTATTTTAAGGCGCACCTAAAATATTCCTCCAAGCGCATCCGGTCAGGTACGTTTGAAAATCAAATTAAAAATAATATAATTTTATTCGAGGATAAAAATTTTGAGGCGCACCCATTTTGAGGTCAAGGTGTCAGTAGATATGTGTATTAAATAGCGGAAAATATCGATAACAAATGGCTTTATATCTATCGGAAACTGTCTAGAGATGATAACCGAGTCTAGTGTGAAAAAATCTGAATCGAAATAATCTGTTTTATTTTAATTATTTCGTTTACCCTTCCCCTTCCCTATATTTCATCATAGGTGCGCTTTGAGGAATAAAATTATAATATTTTTAATTTGATTTTCAAGCGCGCCTGACCGAATGCGCTTGGAGGAATATTTTAGGTGCGCTTGGTTAGGTGCGCCTCAAAATGGATGCGCTTCGAGGAATACCCCGAGAAACATAATTATTATGTATTTACTGTAATATACCTTCGGAATATGTCAGTAAATAAAGTACAAGATATCAAAATCGTTAGAAGTCTGTTTTCGCTAAAAAGTTAATTATTGTAATTTAATTTAATATAATTATTATAGTCAGAATAAAAGATCAAAAAAAAAACATCTAACATACCTGATTGGTATGTTAGACATAAAAACAAGGACCGCTAAAGCGTTACATTTTATTTATTTTATGTGCTTATATTATATGCAATCTTTTCTCGTTATTTTGCTTTGATGAACATCTTAAAAATAGTAGGTATGTACAAATAAGAATTATTATAAGACTGTTTTAAAAAAAAACAACCGTTTTTTCCACACCCGTCTAATTAGTTAGTTCTAGAAACATATTTTTAAAGAGTTTCTCGTATAACTGCAATTTGATTTCGAGTCTATGATTTTCCTAATAGTCTGTAGTAATACTTGATCAAGTATATCTGTAAGCGATGTTTACTAATTTGAATGAAGGATAAAAAAAAATTCATAGTTATTTATAGGACTTAAATTTAACCAGTTTTTTTTATTCAACTAGAATTATTTATTGTAGAGAAGTTGACTTAAGAAATTATTTTACTAAGTATTTAAGTTTTAACCAATATTTCCACAAAACTTTAGTTAAATAATACAGGTTTTATAATAATTGAAGCGGTAGTAAAGTGAAAGGCTAAATCCACAGCCTGCAGTGCAGTGGGACTGATAGTAATGAAAAAATATTCCTACTTATATTAGTAAGTTTTACTAGCAAAAGAGAGCAAAGAAGTAACAGAGCAAAATTAAGAATATAATTATGTCTGATTGTTGTTAAGTTAGGTCTGTTGTAGACCTAATCTATTAACAAAAAGAGACACATAAACAAAAACATTTCTACTACTCTAATTCGATAGATTAATTTATTTGTATTTGATGACCTGTTTGGCCCAGCTGTACTTAACGGTGCCTTTTGTGCTACGGGTCCCGGGTTCAAATCCCGGTAGGGACAATTGTTTGTGTGATGTGCATCAACATTTGTATCCAAGTCAAAGATGTATTTACATATAATAAGTGTGTATTTACAACAACAAAAAGTATATATGTAGTATTCTAGTAGGTATCCGTAGCACAAGCCTCGTTGCTTACCACAGAACTAAATGGTGCTGTCATAATGTCCTGAGATTATACGAGTAGCATTTCATTAGTACTAGTAGATACCAAATAATTGATGATGTTAAATTGTAGTTATTTTTTTTTGCCTGGAGTATTTGCTCTGAAACTTTTCCCAAGGCTGCCCAGCTGAATCGGATTTGACAAGTGAACTCTTTCCCGGTATGTAAAACACTGATAATACAGCTTTAAGTTAAGATTTCCTTACCGATATTCGCATTTCGAGGTAAATAGCTTTTGTCATAATAAATCTTTATTTTAAGACCCACCTGTTGCCAACTCTATTGAGGTCATCATTATTCATTTTGCTGAGATCTTGCGGCAAATCTGCCATGTCCACAATATCGTAGGCAAATCGAACGTAAGCGATGTAATTATTACCATTGTCAACTGCTTCCCCTTCAATGAAACTCGGTTGAAGCTATAAACAAATGTTAATTTCTCAGTATTCAAAATGAAACAAAAAAACATTAAAAACACGATACGAAGAAATTAAACGTAAAGAAAAAAAGAACGATAAAATACGTACTAATATATTAAACTATATGTAACTAACCTCAAGAGGTTAGGTACATTTAGTTATACATATACATAATTATGTATTGTTACTATACACACTTCAGTAAGGCAGAATTTTCCATAAAAACGAAATAATTGAACTCCAAGTAAAATATATGTTTATTGCATTTTAATTTAATGATTCTATTTATGTTACCGCATGCTCAAACGGAGGAAGGAAAAGATTGTGAGAAAATCTGCACCCCTGAGAGATTTTCTCGACGGCGCGGCGTGTGAAGAGTGCCAACCCGCACTAGGTTAACGAGTTGAACTATAGCCTAATCGCTCTTGAATTAGAGGAGACCCGTGTCCAGCCGGAAAATTATGAGGAATTATGAAGATATGAATGCCTATTAGTATTAAATTAACAATATTTGGATGAGATTCTCATTCCATTTCACTTCTTCATTGGCTTTTTGAGGGAAAAATTAAATAAGTAGGTATCAATATTTTTATGATAACTTTATTATTATTTTATATTTATATATTTTAATTACATTTTACTTTTAATCGACTGTAAACTGGGTTTATTGACATACAACAAACATTACATAATTATTATAGAAATAATTAAAAACTACTTTTTAATTATGCACATATACATAATTTTAAAACGACATAACTAACGATTCAAACCGAATTTTTCACGTAATCTGATAAATCTTCAGTTATAAAGTGTGAAGCCGGCACGTTGTCCAATAACAGTTGAGCATTTTCGTTAAAAAAATTTATAACCTTATTGAAGAAGGGTTTTCCGACAATCTTCACCCAACCCTTCCAATACTCGTTGATTATGTTAACTGCTACTGCACCTGGAAAATATAAATATTAATATATATATATTATATTATTATTAGAGTAATATCAAATTAGAAACCGTCACGCTTGTGTATTTAATAGGTAAAAGAATACTGATGCACCTAAATCCACAGTTCAGCGGTATATTTTCAGGTCTCATGAAGTTGAAGGCAAGCCTACTGCTACTAACCGAGCAAAACCCAAAACCCCCAAAACTCTCGCTACTGAGATCTTCATAGAAAAACCTAATAATAAATTGCTTGAACATCTTCTACTAAACGAGTAAACAGTTGTTATGATATGATATATTATAACATTCAGAAAATAAAGTTACTTACTGACATCTTGATTTCCCACAAACAAACCATCACCAGTAACCGTTAGTTTCCCTAACACGTCAAAGGTATACGCTGATTCTTCAGGTTTTAATTCAAAGTATATTTCAGAGTCAGCATGTTTCTTCTCTCCGTATGCGATGTCCAAGTTCAGTTTGAGTTTTTCTATAAATTTATATTAAATACAAAATATAGGCAAAACAAGAATTTTAAGGTAACCATGTTTTGATAACATGTTGGAATTTGTGTCACATTATAAGCGAATAAAATTCAAACATGTTTCTATTCATTCGCAAACAACACTTACACTAGGACTGAGGTAAACTCATTTGTAAAATAATACTGTAAAATTGTATGTTTTATTTCAAGTAGACCTTTATCAGTCATAGAAAATAAAACCGACTTCTAATTTCATCAAAGTCGGTTCATCTAGTCGAAAGTTGTGAGGTAACAAACAAAAAAGTACAGTCGAATTGTGAACCTCCTTCTTTTTGAAGTTGGTTGAAAAAACATTATGAGGAACTTGCTTTCTTGAAGGAGATGCTCGAGAAAATGCATTGCGGACTAACAGCCTAACTCCTTTCAACCGATAGCACTACCTAAGGTAGTAAAAGTAAAGATATTAATGATAAGTACACTCTTTTTTACTAATTTAACCATTCTTACCAACGGCAATGCTTCCTTTTCCTTTTCCGTGAATATTTATACCACTTGAAAGAGCCAAGAAGGCCGGTGTCGATTCTAAGACGTAACTTCCTTCAAGAGTAAAAAGATCGCATACAACTTCTATTGACTCATGTCCAGCTTTAAAATGGTCCCTATAAATAAAAACATAATAAATCAAATCAAATCAAATCAAATCAAAAGGTTTTTATTTCATATGAACTTTTTCAAGTATTTATAAAACGTTATGACTCTAGTTGCACGGTTCCAAGAAGTTGATCTCATGGAGAAGAACCGGCAAGAAACTCCATAGACACTCTTTTAAAAAGAAGGTATTGTTACATTATTTTGGTAATAATTATGCGAGGTCAATGTAAAAAATTCATGTCTTGAGATGTCAATGGTCAAAGATATAAAAAAAAAGTGATATGGTAAGTATAATTCTCTAGACTGAACAATACACTGAACTCACATTTACAAAATTATAACAATTGAATAGGGGCGTGAAATACGCCATAATAAAATGCTACAAGCTATGTCTTTAAAAAGACAACGTTTTTGTAATAGAAACAACCTCACGGTACCAGGGAGGCCACATGCACAACAGTATCTACATCCACACATTCCTATCGTCAACATAGTCCTTGATTTTATAATAGGCTTTCTTGACAAGAACAGATTTCACATGATTTTTAAATTTCTTGCCGGTGAGATCGGTGACACATTTAGGTAGTTTATTATAAAAGCGTATACAATTCCCTAGAAATGATTTATTAGTTTTTGTAAGTCTATATTTAGGCACTACTAATTTATGTTTATTCCTAGTATTAATGTTATGATAGTCACTATTGATGTTAAACTGTAGATGGTTTTTCCGGACGTACATAATATTTTCAAGTATATAGAGTGACGGAAGTGTGAGTATATTAATATTTTTAAAGACTTCTCTTAAGGATTCGCGGGGGCCCATGTCGTAGATTGCGCGGATGGCCCTTTTCTGTAAGATAAAAATAGAATCCACGTCCGCAGCTGAACCCCACAGAAGGATGCCATATGACATGATGCTGTGAAAGTATGCGAAGTATACCAATCTAGCTGTAGGTATGTCAGTGACTTGTTTAATTTTTCTTACTGCATAGGCAGCAGAACTTAACCTACTAGAAAGAGCTGAGATATGAGGCCCCCACTGTAATTTGTAATCCACTGTAATACCAAGGAATATAGTTTCGTTAACTAACTCGAGTTTGCTGCCTTCGAGCATTAAATTAGTTTCGCCTTGAGGAACGTTCGGTAACGCGAATCTTAAACATTTTGTTTTACTAGCATTTAGAAGTAAGTTATTCACATCAAACCATTTAGATAGCGTTGCTAGGCTCTTATTAACATCTAGAAGTACGCGATCTTTCCTATTGATTTTAAAGATTAGTGAGGTGTCGTCAGCAAACAATACAATATTAGACAAATCTGACATCATGTAGGGAAGATCATTTATGTACGCCAGAAAGAGAAAAGGACCTAAAATTGAACCTTGGGGAACACCCATTTTAACAATAGACCCTAAGGAAGTGACTCCGTCTATACTAACTTTCTGACGTCTTTCTGAAAGGTAGGAAGAGACAAGCTCTAGAGAAAGCCCTCGTACTCCGTAGTAGCTGAGTTTACGGACAAGCGTGTTGTGATCAACGCAATCGAAAGCTTTAGAAAGATCACAGAAGATACCTATAGCATCCTGCGATCCCTCCCAAGCATCTAAAATGTGAGAGACTAACTTCGTGCCTGCATCAGACGTCGATCTACCTTTGGTGAAGCCGTACTGTCTGTCATGCAAAATATTATATTTCTGAAAATGTGCTACCATTTGCTCGAGCATCAGTTTCTCAAAGACTTTACTTAACGTTGGAAGAACAGAAATCGGCCTATAGTTTGAGGGATTCATCTTGCAACCTGATTTAAAAATTGGAATAACTTTACTTTCTTTCATTAAATCAGGGAAGGTTCCCGACTTGACGCTAACATTAAATATATTTGCAAGTATTGGAGCAATATTGTCTATGATTGAATTAATTACTTTAACAGATATGCCCCATAGGTCTTCCGTTTTTTTCATATTTATACTTTTAAATGCTTTTTTTACCATATGAGCTGAAACTTGAAAGAAATCAAAATTTGGTATATCTCTAGCAACAAATTGTTTCACTAGAGATTCAGCTAATACAGACGACGAGTGCAATGACTTTGTCACCTCGATGGGAATATTGGTAAAATATTGTTCGAGCGAATTTACGACTTCAATTTTATCTGAGACTACTTTATTGTTTATTTTAAGAATCAGATCGGAGCCCTGTTTTTTCCCCCTTCCAGTCTCCGTGTTAATGATATTCCACACAGCTTTAATTTTAGTATCAGATTTATTAATTTTATTACTAATAAGTTTTGATTTAGCTAGCGTACATACTTAAAGCATTTAGAATATTTCCGAACATAATTATGAAAATTGGGGTCGGAGGTCAATGACTTATCATAATATAGCTTATAAAGCACATCTCTACTTTTCCTAATACCTGTAGTGGCCCATTGATTAAATTTAGTTTTATTGCGTAATGGAGCCTTTATTATGGGGCATGATTTATTAAATGCGTCACATATTATATGGAATAATTTACAGTACATTTTATCGGGGGTATTCAATGTGAATTTTGTGTTGAGTAATTTAATTTTAATAGCATTTTGCAGAGACTCTAATTTATTTTCCGTTAAAGGTCTAACTGATATAATTTTACTCAGCCGCGTATTTTTAACATTTTCTACCGAAATTAACTGTCCCATATGGTCCGACCTAACACCGCTAACTAAAGAAGAGCCTTGGACTGCGCAATTCACAAAAACATTATCAATACAAGTGCGAGTAGTGGGGGTAATTCTAGTGGGTTTATCAAAAATATGCTTTAAATTAAAAGAATTAAATAAAGCAAGAAATTTGCTTACTTCCGGCGATTCAATTATAATATCAATATTAAAATCCCCACAAACAACAATATGTTTCTTACATTTAAAAACTTTTCTGAAAACTTCTTCCATTACTAACAAGAATGTAGCAAAGTTTGATGCCGGCGGTCTATACACACATATAATAATATACTTAAAGTACGTTGCATAGACAAAAAATCTTTCTACGAGAACGAATTTTTTCATCTGTTGTAGGATGCTATTGATGTAGCCAGTCCCTTAATGTTTTCAAATGTATTGGCTCGAATGTACCTAATATTACAATCTAATAAAGTATTAACTTAATTAATATTGGCGTTTATCTATAATAGTTATCTAGTGGTTGTCGACTGGTCGAAATATGACCATCATCATCATCAACCCATTATTGTCCCACTGCTGGGCACGGGTCTCCTCTCAATTGAGAGGGATTAGGCTATAGTCCACCACGCTAGCCTACTGCGGGTTGGCAGACTTCACATGCCATCGAGAATTCTCTCAAGCATGCAGGTTTCCTCACGATCTTTTCCTTCACCGTTTGAGCATGTGATAATACGCACATAACTTCCGAAAAGTCAGTGGTGCGTGCCATGGGTTCGAACTCGAGACCTCTGACATCTCAGTCCACTGGTCACACCGCTAGGCTACCACAGCTCTATAATATGACCATAATTAATTTAAATTATAAGTTTGTATTAAACATAATTAAAAAATGAAAATGAATTCTGCACTCCTTCTCAATAAATGTGTGAAATTTCATAACTGCCTCGTTGGTCGAGTGATCGTACAGTGCGACTACCGAGCAAAAGGACCTGGGTTCGATTTCCAGGTCGAGCAAAGTGTTATTGGGATTTTCTATGAAATTCTCAGTAGCATCTCGGAGTTTGGATTAGTGCCCGGTCGATAGCAATAGGCCCCCTATTATACCCTATTATATTACATGGGCCCTTAAAACATACCGGTGAAATGTAGGTGTACATATTAGTACACCTCTGCCTAACCCTTCAGGGACGACAGGCGCGATGGTATGTATTTAATACTTCTCCGTTCGCGCAATTTTCGTAAAAAGGTATAAAGTTGTTGCTTAACGTATTAATATACATATATGTAGATAATAGTCGGACTTATTAACTTACTTGTAACTTGTAATGTGACAGTTTTTTAAACCTTTTGCGGCACCTTTAATAAGTGTGACATTAAACAAACCAAGAGTGTCTACATTCATATTTTCGATAACCAACGGGTCTGCTTTAGGTACGCCTATTTCTGGAATGCCATCATCTGCCACTTTTTGTATAAGACTTGTATAAAGGGTTTCTATACACTTATCATCGTGTACACTACATTTATGATCAAATACTTTAACTGGAACAAAAACCCAACAGTCAGTAAAAAAATATTACTTAAAGTTCTATACATAGGTATATGGATACCAACTATAAACTATAATATGGTTTCATTTTGAGTTATACAATTAATATTATAAGAAATCAATATAATATGTCATATAATACGTGAATATGATGAAAAACTTGATTAAATGAACCTTTTCTAATAGAAAAGGTTCATTTAATCAAAAAACTAATGGCCATTCAGAAAAAAATACAAAAAGATATAAAAACAAATGGTACCAAAGATACGACTGTTTAAAAAATATCGATCATTTTTGTTACCTTATTTTACATTATTGTACACCGCGATCACAAATTAATGAATTCCATCGGTTTTTTATTGTTAGGTATAGATACGATAACTAAACTGATAGATAAGCTATTAATAATATGACTGCTATTACACAGCTTTTAAAAAAACCTAGTTGCATTATTCTTTTACGGGTAAAGGAGACAATTTTTTTTGTATGGCGATCAGGCCCACCACGATTTGTAGCACGAACTAATGAAATATATATCATTTTTTCCACACAATCTCTAGATAACGTTACTAACATTTGTTTACTTAATGTCTAAAGGGAATATTGAGGTATTACTCAATATTCCCATTAAAAAAGCAATAAAATAACCCACAAAAACGTCAGATTTCGAACAAAAAATGACGTTCAAAGTCATTGTTTTTTTTTCTTTTCTTCCCTTTCGGGATAAAGCAAAGGAATCTATTCTATACTGGTCTGCATTTTTTTAATATTTTATATAAGATGGATAACAGGATGATACATACATACATGATAATGGTTGATGATTTGGTGAATTAATGGTTTATGAAGGATGATAAATGATTTTTTTCCCCTAGTTTCTCTAAAAGTGGTTTTTTACTTAAACTTAACTCGGCCTTCTTGGGAGAATTTGAAAATCACGTTACATTGCGTGCCAGTTACATTCAAATTGTCAAAGTCAAAGCAATGACATGAGCGGTTCGTTCTACGGTGATTATAACATAACAAAAACACTTTGATAAATATAGAAACTTTGTTACAAAAACATCTGATAATTATACCTAATTTTTGGACTCATTTTACTTTTTAGTCTTTATTTTTTATATTTACTTATATTTTCTAATGTTTCATATTTTTTATAATACTATAATAATATCTAATAATAAATATAAAAAGAAATCAATCTTACTTCAACATAATATTTTATAAATGAACTCAAATATCAACATCCATAATTAGGCTTTTTGGATAGTGACTACTAATCAATTCTTTTTCAATTTTTTTTACTACATATAGTTATAACAATTTACACAAATTTTTTTTCGGCTGCACAACTGGGCTCCGTGGTCTCGACATTTCGTCCCCTTCATCACCATCTTGTCCGGAATCGGAACCATGCTGACTTACTTCTAAAAAGTCTTATATATCTGAGCAGTATTCGTCCTCTATGCCTTCATTTAGATATTCTTTAATATCTCTGTCTTTATAAAGTAAATATTAGTCGCCATTTTTCCAATATAAGAAAAGCAAAAATATAGTCCTGTTAAAAAATTATAAAAATCACTTACGTATTTAGTCGCTACTGGGTCCAGTGGACCCACACGCACCTTTTACGTCTATAGCACTCAAGCGCCGCGCGCTAACTGAACCCTTTGGGTATTACCTACTACGACAACCGATCCTTGAAAGGTACTGAGAGCGGCAACGTCGCAAAGCGCTCACTTCAATAGTACTAAGCAAAATGCGGAGGTCTGGGTCCAATAGACCCATTATTAGCGACTGCTTAAGTATTAAAATAGTAATTATTATTATTGCTTGTTTTAAATAAAAAAAATAAAGATTATATATGACTGACATATTATTATTACATATTATTTTATACGTTTGCCAGAGTAACGCGATATCGCGATCTGTCTGCTAGCTCTGGGGAGGAAATCAGTAACCTATTTGCAACTTATTTTTATTCTATATTTCAAGAGCTTGATCACACAGTGGTTAGTCACGTACCCACGCAGGAATATAGAGACCTTAACATTAACAACAGTGTAGCGAATATTGGCTCTATTGACATAACAAATTCCCGAGTACTAACATTATTGAAAAACCTAGACCTGTCTAAGTCTGGTAGACCTGATCTGATTCCTCCGATATTCATAGTAAACTGTGCTGACAGTATTGTCGTACCAATATGTATTCTCTTCAGGAGATCATTATTGGAAGGTATTGTCCCAAAGATCTGGAAGTCGGCGTTAATTACGCCGATAGGGCAGATGTTGAAAATTATCGCCCAATTTCAAAAATTTGTTTATTCACAAAAATATTTGAGCGAGTAGTACACACCAGTGTTTACGCTGCATTGAATTGCAGTTTTGGTAATGAACAGCACGGTTTTTTAATGAAGCGCTCCACCACATCTAACTTAATACTGTCGCACGAATACATATCCCAAGGGATGGAACAGGGTGCTCAGGTGGATGTAATATATACTGATTACAGTAAATGTTTTGATCGTATTGACCATCGCGTACTTTTAAGGAAATTACTCGCAGCAGGTATCCATGGCGATTTGTACAGGTGGTTTTGTTCTTATATTGAGAACCGTACACAAGCCGTGGTACTTAAGGGTTATACATCCTGTCGGACATCTGTGCCCTGTGACATTCCCCAAGGTTCGATCTTAGGTCTTCTCCTATTTACACTTTTTATTACTGATATAAAATACTGTTTCAAGCATTCATACATTCTGTTATACGCTGATAATATGAAGGTTCACAAAAAAGTGTACACCACATCTGATGCTATACAGCTACAAGAAGATCTCAACAGGTTCAAAGCGTATTGTATCCATAGCAAGCTTCAGCTCAATGTAAACAAATGTTCTCACGTAACCTTTTCGCGTCAGAAGTCGCTACTCATGTCGCATTATAGACTAAGTAATCAAAACATCGGCAAAGTTAATACTATTAGAGACCTAGGAATCATGCTGGATAGTAAATTATTATTTGAATGCCACAGTGATAATGCAGTAAAGAAGGCATCTAAGGCGTTGGGGTTCATAATGGACTTCAGCTTCATTTCGTTCACTTAAACCTATTAAAGTTCTGTACTGTTCATATGTGCGCAGTCACGCCAGTCACATAGAGTACGCATCACAAGTCTGGAACCCCCAATATGAGACTTACAAGACCCGTATTGAAAAAGTCCAGATGAAGTTTCTTCGGTTTTTGGATTATAAAGCACAGAATTTTTTAGTAGATTATGATCAGCGATGTAGAAAGTATCACTTTCTGCCACTGGAACTTAGGCGACATATTAGTGACATTGCCTTTTTAATAAATATTACAAAAGAATCAGTAGACTGTTCTGAGCTTGTAGAAAAGATATCAATAAATGCCAATCAGATTCGATTTAGACAGCGCCCATTGCTCAATCTACAGTTGCATACAACCAACTATTGGCGTAATGCTTTTATTCCAAGAAGTATGCGGGCTTTTAATCAAATTCCGAGTGAACTAGACATTGATTTGTTTTGCACCAATGCACACACAGCAAGACGGCGTTTAGCACAACACCTATTTTTTATTCAAAACGTTTAAATGTAGTAAAACAAGTAATGCGATAGTTTAAGTTTTAATTAAATGTACCCAAATCCATTTTTTTTTGTTATAAATGACAATGTTTATATACCTATTTGTGGAGGCTTGTTGTTAGCTACTGGTTTATCTAGTTTTGAATGTTAAAAATTTATATTAGTCTGTAAGCCTTCCTAAAAATAAATAAATAAATAAATAGACATAAGATACATACTGATTTAGATATGATTGATATGTATACATATATTCCAAATATACATATTCGAAGAACAATTTTGAAACTTACCAATTCGTGACGAGTTGCACAAAACTAAGATAGCAATTGTAAAAAATGCAAGAGATTTTAAATTCATTTTTGTAACGTTCACCGTGTGCAGCACAAATCTAGTAATCAATTATGGTTCGGCTTCATTTATATAGGTACTCAAAATGCTAATTATTTAAATAACATTTAGCGGTTCCATAAAAAGGATACGATAATTGCAGGTAGCCATGTCAAGAATGTTATTGCCATGTGCGGTGGTGCTAGAAGGTACCATTACCAGGTATGTTTGTATTTGCCTATTAGTATAATTTACATCAAAAAATATACAAAAAAGGCTTACATTGTTGCGACCATTGGTTAGCACACAATTATTATAATAGCAACAAGGATTTATCCTTTATTAGTTAAGACATAGTTGCGATAATTAAACCTGTTCGTTTATTATACGTATACACTAGCAATGCTGTAGAGTATTTCTAGTGTCGGCAGCTACTACTCAACCTATGAACTGCGCAGTAATCACCTAGTAGTGTGACCAGTGAACTTTGGAGTCAAGGCAAGATCCTTGTCTTCACAGTCCATAAGATACAGTGTTCGATCCTTAAACACGCACCACCGACTTTTCGAAGTGTCCGTATTTATGATATGCTGAAACGGTGAAAGAAAACATTGAAACGCCTGAAAAATTTGGCAATGACATTTGAAGTTTGCCAACCACACTAGAGTAGCGTGGTGGAGTATAGTCAGATCCTTCTCAAATGTGAGGAGACCCTTGCCCAGCAGCGGGAGTTGGATGATGGAAGAAAATAACTGAGCTATTTTTATCTCTCGACCTATGCTTTGCTTTAAAGTTTTTTTTTTCTTCATATTTTACACTGCAGATATCGCTACATTAATTAGACATATTAGAAGGGTAAATACTTATCCAGATAGACTAGTTACTTGTCGTAGACTACGAGTTTACATGATTATCATTAGAATATTTTTGTCGTGATTATACTACGAAGACGGAACAGATTCCGACTAACATATAATTGATAGGGGGAAGCCTGTGTCCAGCAGTGGGACAATCATTGAGTTGATAATCTTGAGCTGATAATCATCATCTGATATGTATTAAACCTATTCAAATATATATTTCATTATAAGTCAACCGATTGTGGTGCTGTGTGAAATGTCGCAGAATATTATTATTAATAAAAACTCAAAGTTCGTCATGTCAGCGTTTGGCCAGCCTTTCAATGACAAAGCGAAATACGCTGGATTCTTCTTTGACAATGTGCCCGCCAGATACTACATCATTGGAGACCTAAAGTTTTTGCAAAACCCTGAATTGGAACCTGCCGTGCTGTGTGATTTTAATAAAGAAATGGTTTATTTATTATATTGTAATTTATTTAGTTTTTTATCATGATTATTGTAGAGTATTTGTACAATAAATAGAATAGAGCAAGTAATTATTTACCAATTTATGATTACCCACAATTATAGATGACAAAATTGTAGTCTAAGGAACCAATAAAAAAATGGTTTATGCCCAAATGAATAAAATTTGTGAAATTTTACTGCAAATTTTATTTATTTACTGCAAACGTGTGTACGATATACCTACGGAATATGTCAGTTGAAGTGCAGAATATGATTCACTCGTTTGAAGTGTGTTTTCCTAAAAAGTTAATTATTATAGTATAATTTAATATAATATTGTCAGAATAGAAGCTAAAAAACTAAAAAACCGCTAAAGCGTTTTAATTTAATATATTTTTCTCGTTGCTTTGTTTTGATGGACGTCTTTAAAATAATAGTTATGTATAAATAAAAATTATTATTAGACTGTTTTAAAAGAAATAACCTTTTTTTCCTCATCCGTCTAACTAGTTAGTTCTAGAAAAATATTTTTATTGGGTTTCTCGTAGAAGTGAAATTTCATTTTGAGTCTATTATTTTCTTATAATAGTCTGTAGTGATACTTGATCAAGTATATGTAAGCGATATTAATTCATTTTAATGACGGATTAAATGTTTTCATGCGTTCAATACATCCTTATTTATCGAATAATACCACTAGAATTAATCTTTATGCACGAGAAGTTTGACTTAAACCAATATTTCTAGAAAAGTTTACTAAGTTAAATAATACAGGTTTCTTATATATATGTAGGCGTACCCGCCTTTATACATCAAACCTCATTTGATGGTGACAATACCTTTTTACATCAAACCTCATTTGACGTATTAAAACGAACACCGAGCTCTGGTGAGGTGGCCATCTTATGTTATCTGACAGTTAAGTTTCAATGTTGAGAAGTGCGCTCGCAACCACGTACTCGGTGGACGTTTATCTTAATAAGAAATAACCAGTGATCAGTGACTATTTAGTGCTAGATTGAATTATTAGCGATCATAATTAAATGATACACATACGTGCTATTTCGTTCAAATATCGCCTCCTTACCCGATAATCCACGCCTATCTAAATATGCACCAATTCTGATAATAGTCGAAAGACTTTATATATATATTATTTATTTATTTATTTCCACCATAAATAAACATATAATAATATAATTGAAATGAGGTTAAATGCTCTTACACAGTAGTGCAGTGGGTCAGTAATATGTTTATCACATTAATTAAAAATGCTAATGCCTACTTATATTAGTAAGTATCACTAGAAAAAAAATAATTACAAAAAAAAGAAAGAAAAGAATAATAACAAAGCAAAATTGAGAAAATAATAAGTATGTCTGATTGTTTTCTTGTTAACAAAAAGAGATACACAAAAAGAAACATATTCGATAGATTAATTTATTATGCGAGTAGCATTTGACCTTTTCCAACTGTAATACCTACTAGTACCAAATAGTCGATGCTTAATCCTAGTCAGTTATTTTTTTTCCCTGGAGTATTTGTTTAGATAATCTTCCTAAGGCTACTAGCGAGATAGACTACATATAGCCTAATCGTTATTGGATTATAGGAGACCCGTATCCATCCATTGGTCAGAAAATGATGAGGAATTATGAAGATACCTATTAGTATTAAAGTAGCAACATTTGGATGAGATTCTCGTACCATTTCACGTCTTCATTAGTTATTTAAGGGAGATCATTAAATGAGTAGGTACGAATATTTTTGTAATAACTTTATTTACTTGCACATATAATTTAATTTTAAATGTTTAATTTTAAAACGACATGACCGGCGATTTAAACCGAATTTTTCACGTAATCTGATAAATCTTCAGTTATAAAGTGTGAGGCCGGGACGTTTTCTAACAACAGTTGCATATTTTTGCGATAAAATTCGAAACCCTTATTGAAGTAGGGTTTTCCGAAAATATTTATAAAGCCCTTCCAATACTCATTGACTATGTTAACTGCTACTGCACCTGAAAAAACATTTTGTTTTTATATTAGAGTAAAATAAAATTACAAATCGTCTAACTTATACACATGTTATGTAAGAAAATAAGACTGATTGATATACACAGTTCAGCCGTGTGTTTTCATTACAATTTGTTAAAATGTTGAAATATAATAAAATTTCAAATTCAAATGGCCCATGAAGTAGAAGGCAAGCCTACTGCTAATAACTCGCTGCTCAGAAAATAAAGTTACTCACTGACATCTTGACTTCCCACAAACAAACCATCACCAGTAACCGTTAGTTTCCCTAAAACGTCAAACTTATACGTAGATTCTTCAGGTTTCAACTCGAAATATATTTCAGAGTCAGCATGTTTCTTTGGTTTGTATGCAATTCCCAAGTTCAGTTTCAATTTTTCTGTAAAATTATATAAATGTCAAATTATCATAAATAACACAAGATTTTCAAGGTAAATCATTTGTAAAAGAATATTCAAAGCCAAATGTTCTATTTCCAGTAGACCTATCTCAGTCATTGAAATAAAACCATTATTTACGGATTTAATTATTGATTGTCGCTCATTGAAACGGTGAAGAAACAAACATCGTTAGGAAGCTTGCTTGCCGGAGGGAGATATAATTATTGCCCAAGCATCTCCGTCTGCTGTTTTGCATTGCGGACTATAATAATAGGTATGTATAATATTAGCCTAACTCCTCTCAACCGGTAGCACAAGTTTAGTCCTACTTCTGTGCACATCTACTGTTTTTTTATTAATTTAATCATTCTTACCAATAATAGCGCTTCCTTTTCCTTTTCCGTGAATATTTATACCATTTGAAAGAGCCAAGAAGGCTGGAGTTGATTCTAAGACGTAATTTCCTTCGAGAACAAAATTATCAAATACAAGTTCTAGTAACTCACGTCCACCTTCATTATAGTTGCTATAAATAAAAATAGAATTAGGTAGGTTCATAAAATAAATGCTGTCTACGAGAACAATTTTTTTCATTTGTGGGAGGATACAGTTGATGTTGCCAGTCACTTAATGTTTTCAAATGGCTTGGCTCTAATGTAATAAAATATATTTGTTTATCGTGAATGGTGCCATCAGTTTGAAAACGATTTTATTTAAGCACTTAGTAATGGTGATCACAATGATTATTGTAAGATTTTCTGTTACTCAAATCAAATCAAATCATTTATTTGTTGAAATATGGTGGATACATGAGATGTTAAATCGAGTTACAGCGCAGAATACATTACACCCTCATTATGGGTATGCAAAATATTAGTTAATGTACTAATTATAATAAAATTACAATTATTCGAGCAATTAGACAACTACAATTAATATGAATGGCACTATATTATGTATAAAGGATATTTATTTGAAGGCTTTGTCATGATAAATAAGAGGAAGACCCAGTATTTTAGTGGGCCCCAAATCGGCATGTGCTTTTATTCAAAAAGCTTTTAGACAATGGAAACTTTCCTGGATCAACCATTTTCGCAAGGCACAACAGAACCTTTTGTATGGCAGGTCAGACATTTCTTTTGGCAAAGAGTTATATATTAAAGGTGCCATATAGGCGCAGTTATTTCTAAACAGTTCGAGCTTAGGCACCGGCATTTTTAAGGGTAGATGGTTAATTTTGCGTTTAAATGTATTGTCGTTGGAGGTAAAATGATGTTAAAAATTTAGCTACTTCATAGATGTAAATGCAGGGAATAGTTAGTAGGCCCTAAGATTTAAAGACCGGTCTACACGAGTCAGACGAGTCCATGCCATACAGTGCCCGGATGCATTTTTTTGTGCTATAAACACCCTCGTGATGTCACAGGAATTTCCCAAGACTACTATTCCATACCGCATAATGGAGCATAATATATTATGTAAGCGTGATATACCATAATAGAGGTATGTCTGTTTGTCAGGTCTTTTTTATAATTAATATTGTGATAATAATATTGACAAAACAAGAAACTACGCGAAATCTTTGACCTGTGTGTTGCCAGTGATGACTTACGGTACCGAAACGTGGCCGCTTACAACGGGCCTTATTAGGAAGCTCACTGTCACTCAGAGAGCGATCAAGAGGGCTATGTTAGGAGTTTCACTACGTGATCGAATCAGAAATGAGATCCGTTGAATAAACCCGGGTCATAGCCCGAAGAATCGCCAAACTCCAGAGGCAGTGGGGCAAGGCACATCGCTTGAAGAACGGATGGCCAATGGGGCTTGAAGATTCTCGAGTGGCGACCACGTACTGGAAGACTCAAAGAGAAGGGTGGGTAGGCCCCAGGCAAGGTTGGTCGACGACCTGGTGAAGGTCGTTGGAATCCGCTAGAGGTGGTGGCTCAGGACTGGTTGGCGTGGCGGTCTTTGGGGAAGACCTATCTGGACATAGGTCTCCCCCAAGGGCAGTGGATGTCTAACGGTTGATATGATGATTATAATGATGATAATGAAAAGTATTAAGTTAATTAATATTAGCGTATCTTTAAGATAGTCACCCACTGGTCGAAATTCAACGATAATAATTTAAATTATAAGTTTGTTTTATTTTTACTTAAAAAATAGCATTATGCAGTCTTATGCAATATATAGAGGAAGACCTTCTATATAAACTATAAGTGTGGGAAATTTCATACTCATTTGTTCGCACAATTTTCGTAAAAACGGGCGTAAAGTTTTTGCTTAGCGTTTTCAAATTTAATCAGACTTACCACTTTGCCAGTCCTTAGACTAATAAGTCAAACCAGTGGATTACTTTAGGTCCATAAAATTATAAGTGAATATTTGTATTAACTTACTTGTAACTTGTAACGTGACAGCTTTTCAAGCCTTTCGCTAACCCTTCAATAAGTGTGATATTAAACAAACCAAGAGTATCTACACTCATATTTTTGATAACCAACGGGTCAGCTTTAGGCACACCTATTTCTGGAATGCCATGATCTGCCACTTTTTGTATAAGACTTGTATAAAGGGCTTTTAAACACGTATTATCGTTTGCACTACATGTATGGTCAAATAATTTAACTGGAACAAATACCAAACAGTCAGTTATAAATATTACTTAAAGTTCTTTACATTGATGGATGGACGCCAACTGCCCTAGACTGCGATGGTTGGCGGTTCCGATGGTTTTTGGAGGAGAACAGCAATGGGCTGATACATTTTATTATTATGTTATAATGTCCTTGTGCATTTGGCGGGTTTTATGTTGAACTAAAACTAGATAGAGCTGTGGTAGCCTAGTGAAGTCTGCCAACCCGCAGTAGGCTAGTGTGGTGGACTATAGCCTAATCCCTCTCAAAAATGAGAGGAGACCCGTGCCCAGCAGTGGGACGTTAATGGGTTGTTGATGATGATGTTGAACTATACAAATATTGTAAGAAATCAAAATAATATAGGTACATGAAATACGTGAATATGACAAAGAACTTGAATAAATTAACCTTTTCTTTATGGTGATTTAGTATCCTACGAAAATAAATTTTGACACTGAGATTATTATGCAACAATAAATTATTTTTAAATGATGCGTAATAATTCTATATCTGCATAATAAAAGTAACTAAACATTAAAAATTAATAATGATTATTATTTATTGTTTCAAATTAAATAAATGAGTAAGATTGTTTATGACTAATATAAGAATATATACTAATTTAGATATTATTGATTTATTTTGCAAATATACATATTTGTAAGAATAATTTTTAAACTCACCAATTGGTGACGAGTCACACAGAACCAAGATGGTGGTTGTTAAAAATGCAAGAAGTTTTAACATTTTCGTAATGTTCACCGTGGACAGCACAAAACTAGTTCTAAATTATGGCTAGACTACATACATTTATATACTCAAAATGTTAATTAGTTAAAAAAAAGTTTTACAACAAAAACAATAAAATTTGATTCTTAGCGGTTCCGTATAAGTTCAAGAATATTTTTAAAACTGACCGTCGGTTCAGCTAGAAGGTATGTACCATTCCCAGGTAGGTTTGTTTTTTTTTATTATTTATATTGACATTAAATAAAAATTAATTAAAAAACTTAACCGCAATTGACAACATTTCAAAATTTGGAAGTGTCTAAAATAAAAATACAATTTCTTTATTTTTCTGTCCTGAAAACAAAATAATAATATATCTATTTTATTAACTTTATTGGTTTACTTTTATCAGAGAAAAGCAATAAAAACCAAAAAATACCTTGTCACATGTATAGGCAGAATAAGGTCTTACCTTTAACTTTACTATTTGAACGAAGTTATAGAGTAGCAGTTGTAATGATATTTGTCATTTTTAATAAACAAACAAAAATACCACTTTAAATAATATAAATATGAATGAAGTCAGGAGTACACGTTATTGAAGGATCTCAAATATTGTGTATTTAAGAGATTATGATCAAAAACGATAAACGCTTATTTGACACGGATGACCAGACAAAGTCGAAGTGTGAAAAGTCAGTTTTTAAAAGTAGTGAAACAAATGGTTTTTGCTAATCCGCCGTATAATATGACAATAATATATTATGGCATTCCAAACAGACAAGACGTCTGTTTCGAATGATACAGCTTCTAAAGAGGAAATCATGAATGAAAATAACCGAATATCACGAAAAGAAAAAATATGGGTCTCTTTATTTTAGTTTCAATTAAAGTTATAGTTTATTCACGTGTTAAAAAAATGAAATGTCAATTATTGAAGTGTTACTCGAAGGTACTTACTTTTCGCGCTGTTGGAGCATACAATGTGTCACGGTATATATATGGCATTGGTGATGAATTTGGATAACGTCAACGCATTTAACTCCCTGCCTTGGGAACTATTACTAAAGAGAGGCAATGCCTCATAATGCCTTTCAAGAAGACACCCATTCTTATCTGCTACCTCGTCTTTATCTTAGCTGGGCAATGGCATATCTACGCTTGGTAGCTTGGGGCGAAAGCATTTCAGGGAAATCACAAGGACTACCGCAGGGATTGGTTTTAGGTTCTCTAAAATCAATAATTCTGTGATTTGGGCCTTGTCGTAAGAGAAGATTCTCATACGACGCGGTCCTGCGTATCGACCCTCCCGTCTACGTTTATGTCGTTTGGTACACAGAGAACATAATTTTTGGTCCGTGGAGGTACTTTCAAGGCGTCCAGCTTTGCAACTTGTAGGTTAGAATTGGATATAGAACATTATTATTATCGTTAATCCGAGGCCCATAAACTGTCACAATGCAGAGTCCACCCACAATAATATCTAAATGAGTATTAGAGTGTGTGCGTATGTAAATTCAGGTATGAAAACCCAATTTAAGGGGACCTTGGAATTAAATTCTTCGGCCCGGTGCTTCTGCCATACCAGCAATAGCACTGAATTGGCTTTCTATATTAATATCGAATACCTATTCAGTCAAGTTAAATCTCAGGCATCCGATGCTGCAGAACTTAATAAGGTGTAGCGGGAAATGGCAATTTTAATCGCACTAGGATGACGAACGGTGTTTTTTGAGGCCGCATTTCTTCTGGTTCGCTCTCCACCGCTATTGGAGTACTAAAATATTCTCATTTATAATAGTTTCAATTAAGCTTTAAGGAACCATAACTTTTTAAAATTGTTTCAAACATTAAACTGAGTAATGAGGATGCAAAAAATATGATATGCTATGATTAAAATTAAGTTTTTTATGACCATTTGTTAACATTATGTCTTTCAACAAATGCGTAAAATAGACACTTTCTTGTCTTAGATGTAGGGCCTGCTTCAGAGTGGGTGGCAGACAATTTGAACCTTTATTATAATTAACGGTACTATTGATGTCAAATTTTGTTTTTTTATTAAACCCAAATACATTTGGGAACACCGAAATACTCCGAAATATTTTATTCCGAATTTCGATGTTCCGATTTTCAGAAGTCCGAATTTCATAATACCTAAGAATTATAATGTCTATTATTTAAAATCACGAAATTTATTTTACCAAAATTCGTAAATGCGATTTATTTGTTTTCCGATACTCATACGTTCGAAGAAACAAATGCTCGAAGGGTTCTCGGTCCGAAAAACCACATTCTGATTTTCAATTCTTCGAATAGGCTAAAAGTCAACATGTTGTGCTACACAATTGAGTGGCAGAAACGAATCGCTGCAAAACCGACTTCACGGAGTCTTGTCTGCCCTACCCTAGAGTGTAATTTAAACCCGCGTAAGCCGAAGCTGTGGTAGTGAGCGTTAAAACCATCTACGACGATAAGCTCGCGTAGCGAAGCCGATAGTAGCTGGAGCCGTGTTAGAAATAATGCTTGCTGCATGTTGCATGCCTGCTTGCATGCTGCATGACTGCTTGCATGCTGCATGCCTGCTTGCATACTGCATAACTGCTTGTATTCTGCATGCCTGCTTGCATGTTGCATGCTTGCTATCACGCTGCATGTCGACTTGCACGCTGCATGCCTGCTTGGATGCTGCAAATCCCCTGTGTTATTGATAAATCACTTCGGTTTGGTATTCGGTATTTCGGAATTGTATTAATCGGTATTTTAATAATCGGAATTCGTATTTTTGATGTTTCGAATTATCATTAAGTCGGACTTTTTATCATTCGATCTATTAAAATTTGGTATTTTGAGAAAAGTAATTATAAACGTTAGGAATATTGAAATTTAGGAATTATAAATATAGGAGTAATGATAATTCGGAGTTATTATATTCGGAATTTTGAATCATTCGGAATTATGAAATCGGTATTTTGAAATTCGTATTTATGACTGACGGAATAATGTTTTTCGTATTTATGTATTTACCCGGTACATTTAATGTAAATAAATATTCCAAAATTGCAAACTTCATTGTTTAACCAAATTTCACTCCTTGTAAACATGAATAGCAATAATTCATTATTTACATTACGTACAGTGATGCATGATTCCATTCTTAAATTGTATATAAGCACATATTATTTTAAAATTGACGACCCGTCTAGCTCAGCGGTAGTTAACGCTGCCTGCTGTGCTATGGGTCCCGGGTACGAATCCCGGTAGGGACAAATGTTTGTGTGATGAGCATCAACATTTGTTCCGAGTCATGGATGTATCTATGTATAATATGTATTTACAAAAAAAAAAGTATATATGTAGTATATCAACCAACTAGTATCCGTAACACAAGCCTCGTTGCTTACCACGGAACTAGATGGCGCTGTGTCATAATGTCCAGGAATATTTATTTATTTATTTATTTAAATTATTGGTCACTTATGTTTTATAAAAAATTTTAAGCTATGGCTGCTTAAAGTTTGTCAAAATAAATATTTTTCACAAATTTTCCCGTAAAACAATAATTCAACTAGGTTTTTTTTGAAAGCTGTGTAATAGCAGTCATATTATTTATAGCTTATTTATCAGCTTAGTTATCGTTAATTGTTATAAAAATAAAAAAACCGATGGAATTAATTAATTTGTGATCGTGATGTAAAATAAGGTAACAAAAACATCTTTTAAACAGTCGTATCTCTGGTACCATAATTATATCATAAATATATTAGTTTTTTTATTTTTTTGTATGTTTTTCTGAATGGCCATTAAGTTCTACTATGACCCATTTCAAGGTTATCCATTCATTACCGGACACCCTGTATATAACTCAAAGGTGACTGACTGATATAGTGATCTATCAACGCACAACCCAAACCACTGGACGGATCGGGCTAAAAATTTGGCATGCAGGTAGATGTTATAACGTAGGCATCAGCTAAGAATGGATTTTTATTAATTCTACCCCCAAGGGGATACATTAGGGGATGAAAGTTTGTATGAAAACTATACCTAATTAATAATAATACTTCTTAATTCTTAATAATAATATAACGCGAGCGAAGCCGCGGGCAAAAGCTAGTTTTCCATAAAAACTAATTAATTTCTAAGTAAAAATATATTTTACTTAGTGTTTCATCGCATTTTAATTTAAGGATTCCATTTATGTTACCGCATGCTCAAATAGAGGAAGGAAAAGATCGTGAGAAAACTTGCACACCTGAGAGATTTTCTCGACAGCGCGCGGCACAGCGTATGAAGTGAGTGTGTCTACTCGCACTAGGTTAGCGATGTGGACTATTGCCTAATAGTCGCTCATGAATCAGAGGAGACCCGTGTCCAGCCATTGGGCGGAAAATAATGAGTAATTTTGAAGATATGAATACCTATTAGTATTAAATTAACTACATTTGGATGAGATTGTTGTTCCATTTCACGTCTTCATTGACTTTTTAAGTGACATTAAATAAGTGGGTATAAATATTTTCATATAACTTTATTCACTTCTAATGGTTAACACTAAGCACATAATTAAATGTTTAATTTTAAAAAGACATGACTGACGATTCACACCGAATTTTTCACGTAATCTGATAAATCTTCAGTTATAAAGTGTGAGGCCGGGACGTTGTCCAAGAACAGTTGAGCATTTTCGTAAAAAGAATCGAGACCTTTATTGAAGTAGGGTTTACCGAAAATCTTTATCAAGGCCTTCCAATACTCGTTGACTATGTTAACTGTTACTGCACCTGGAATAATGATATTTTTAAATATGTTAATATAATCATCTATCTAATCTAAATTTCAGATCTCATGAAGTAGGAAGGGAAGCCTTCTGCTATTAACCGAGCAAAAACCCAAACCCCAACTCGCTGCCCAGTGCATCATAGGAAAACCGAATAACAATTTGTTTGAAAATATATTACAAAATTCAGAAAATAAAGTTACTTACTGACATCTTGACTTCCCACAAACAAACCACCACCAGTAACCGTTACTTTCCCTAAAACGTCAAATGTATACGTAGACTCTTCAGGTTTCAACTCGAAGTATATTTCATAGTCAGCATGTTTCTTCACTTCGTATACGATGTCTAAATTAATTTTCAATTTTTCTGTAAAATTATATGTACTAATTTTAAATTATCATAGATAACACAAGATATTCAAGGTAAATTATAAATATGTTTTGAGAAAATGTAGAACATGCTCATTTGAAAAGCGAATAGAGTTCAAACATGTTTACATTCCTTCGAGAACGACGCGTCTAACGCGTTGGAAGGAATGGAGACTACATTTCAGGTAAATCATTTGTTAAATAATCTTATATTTAAAAATATCGTGTCACGATGTTTATTGCTGAACTCCTCCAAACGGCTTGATGGATTATGATGTAATTCTGTATGTATATTCGGTAGGTATGAGAATCGGTCGTAGGCTATTTTTTACACCCCTAGATGGTAAGGATGTACCTCACCAGATTTTTTTCTTCTTTTTAAATTTTTTGTATTTTTTTATTATGCATCATAAAAAATTTCACCCAAAATTTTCACTCTTCTACCACTAACCCCTATAATTTGGCAAAACAACGTTTGCTGGGTCAGCTAGAAATAATAAATATTTAATTATTCAAGTATCAATGACTGATTGTGTTAGTATACTTAACAACTATGTAAGTTTATTTTAAATTATATTTCCATGGGAGATGGCACTACAGTGATTGATATACATGCAATCGAGCCTACTAGCGATCATTCTCAGGATATTGTTGGAGATCGTCCGCTCCCTGCGCACCAGAGATCCTCATCTCATTTGTATCGGTGCGTAAATGCATTTTTATATGTGTGCAAACATTCCTGATCCGCTACAAAAATGAGGCAGCCCCACTAAAACCCTGAAAACGTTGGTGTATTGGACGCGGAGGGTATTGCACGACCGTTGGTTATATCTAGCCCTTAGGCTGCACGTGAGAAACGATGGGAAATAAACTTGGACCAACGTAATTTTTTTTAAGCGAACAGCTGGAACCTGCGATCTATCATGTTGGCCCTTACCGATAACTGCCTACGCTCTCACTGAAATCAGGGGTCAATACATGACCAAGATAATTCAATTTAAATAGTCATTGCAGTGGAGTCCCATTGAGAAATACAGGTGATACATAACCTGGAATACGCCCAGCTTCAAAAACCATGATCTCCGATTTGTTGTATATGAAATACTCTTCACATTTAGCGAACAACTTTCTGAGACACGCACAGACAAAAAGAAATGAATTTAGCAATTCTTACCCATCGTAGCGCTTCCTTTTCCTTTGCCGTGAATATTTATGCCATTTGAAAGAGCTAAGAAGGTTGGAGTCGATTCTAAGACGTAACTTCCTTTGAGAATAAAATGATCGCAAATAACTTCTATGGACTTCCGTCCAGCTTCAAAATCGCTCCTATAAATCAAAATATAATTAGATATGTTTCATAGACAAAAATGCTTTGTATAAAAAGCAAATTTGTCTGTTGGAGGATACAGTTGATGTTGCCCGTCACTTTGTGTTTTCAAATGGCTTCATTCTTATGTAATATCTCAATATTATAACTCCATAAAATCAGAATCAGATGATGCTAGCAGATTTGAGTATCGTGAATTATGTCGTTAGTTTGAAAACGATTTTATTTAAGCACTAAGTAACGGTGATCACAATTATTATTTTAAAATAGTTTTGTTAATATAATGATGATAATAAAAAAATATTAAGTTTATCTACTTTAGTGAATAATGGGATTTGCCACTTTGACAGTCGTCTACCGTCTACTCGTCATTAGACTACTAAATCGAACAAGTTGTTAGACTACCCTGGTTAAATTTGGTATTCCATCCAGTGGATTGCTTTGGGTTGATTATACATTTATTAGTAAACATTTGTATTAACTTACTTGTAACTTGTAGTGTGACAGTTTTTCACACCTTTCGCGGCACCTTCAATGAGTGTGACATTAAACAAACCAAGAGTGTCTACACTTATATTTTTGATAACAAACGGGTCTGCTTTCGGTACGCCTATTTCTGGAATGCCTTTATCTGCCACTGTTTGTATAATACTGTCATAAAGTGCTTCTAAACACTCATTATCTTTTATACTACATTTATGGTCAATCTGTTTAACTGGAACAAAAACCAAATAGTCAATGAAAAATATTACTAAATGTTCTTTACATAGACGGATGGATGCAGACTGGCACTAGACTGGGATGGTTGGTGCATCAGATCGTCTTTGCGGGAGTCCTATGTTTGGAAATGGGCTGACATATTATTATTATATTATAAAGTTCTTGTACCTACCCTTAGCGGGTTTCATTATGAATTATACAAATATTGTAAGAAAGGATCAATCGCACAATGGTTTGCTCCTGAACAGAAATCAATATAATATAGGTACATGAAATACGTGAATATGATAAAAAATAAAGGAACCTTTTCTAGTGTCCAACGAAAATAAATTTAGATACTGTGTTTGAGATATTTAGTTCCACCAATCTAACTAGATGGTGTTGTGCATTATGGTTCATTTTCTGAATCGCGCTATGGTTTCGTTACCGGAGAAAGTATAATACGCTCAAATTGTTTCCTCTTTTGGTAGCTTGCCAGTCAGTACACTTTGTAAATTTATTATAAGGTTTTAATACAAAGTTTATAAGTGTTACATGACTTTTATTGTGAGACCATTGGCCAGTTGTTCATGGTCCTAGCGAGCCGGATACCACTAGCCCTAAAATGCTAGTCTGGTTGTTATTGCGATATTGGCGTAGTAACCAGTGATGGATCGTCACTGAAGCGCCCGCACCTCTCTACAAGTGAGAGTGTGCATAGTAAAGTGCAACGAGTGGAGTACGAGTTGCCCAGCCTTCAGCGGACGGTGCCGGAGCAGAGCTGGAGCGTAGTATACGCCCAGTCACCAGTAATTCAAGACAATCTTGGAGGAGCACAGACGACATCATTATCCAGTACCTGAATAGTGAATGTGAAGTGTGGTTAGTTGGAGTGAAAATCGTGAGTACTTTGATTTTTATTCGCCGAGTTAGAAGATTCAAGGACTTTAATATAATTAAGTATGAAAGTATAGATATACAAATTTAACTTAGAATATTTTCACTGAATTGTATTAGTAGTAAAATTAGGACTTAGAAAATTTAAGCAAAAACGGTTGGAACGGGGAACCTATGCCCGATTTTGTATAGAATTTAATTGCAAAAACACTCGTAAAACTTTCGAGTCCTGATTCAAATTATTTAAATAATACGTTAGACTATTTTGAATTTATTCTATTGTGTGTTACGTAAACGTTGAAAGTTTAAATATGGAGTCTTTGTATAAGTTGCAAAATGATAAAAAACGTCTCATTGAAAAGTCTCAAATTAACTTTAATAAATCCCCAAAAGAGAGGATTACCAAGACATATGTTGAAACTAGACTAGAGTCACTTGAAGTTTTGTGGAAGGAATTCTCATCCACTCATAACAGTTTAGTACAATCTGCTACGGATGCTCATTGGAAACGTGATGAGTATTTCACAGATGATGTCTATGATAGTGTCGAGGACATTTATATAATACATAAAACTCAGTTAAAGGAAGTTTTCAATTCATTTTGCAAACATACATTAGATACAAAATTGAAAGATAATACAACTTCACATAATAGTGTTAAATTACCTAAAATTAGCATCCCAACATTTTCCGGGAATTACGCAGAATGGACCACATTCAAAGATTTATTTACGTCTCTTATTCATCAAAACGATAATTTAGAAGATGTACAAAAGATGCACTATTTAAAGGGTTTATTGTCGGGAGAAGCAGATCAACTTGTAAGACATATTCCTGTTTCTTCTAATAACTACGCTGAGTGTTGGTCTTTGTTAAATAGCAGATTTAATAATAAGCGATTTCTGTCGAATTGCTTGCTAAAGCGTTTAATGAGTCAGTCTAATGTAATAGAAAGTTCTAGCAGTATTAAAGTTTTATTAGATACTACTATGGAGTGTATTAATGGTTTAAAAAATCTCGGGGTGGATGTTAGTTCATGGGATATAATAATTATTTATGTTACTAGCTCCAAACTGGATTCAGAGTCTCGTAAGCAGTGGGAAACCCACATTAGTTTAAAGGAAGAGTTGCCCAAACTATCACAGTTCAAAGAGTTTTTAGAGGCAAGATTCCGCGCCCTAGAATTTTTAGACCCTAAGCTTAATAAACCAAATACCACTTGTAGTAACAAACCAAAAGTTTATCATGCTGTTAACACCGATACTAATAATACGGTGAATATACTTTGTCCTTTTTGCGGTGAAAATCACAAACTCCCAAATTGTAAACGATTTGCAAAGGAGAGTTACGAATCTCGTCATGGCTTTGTGCAAACCAAGCGGTTATGTTATAACTGTTTAAACTCAAACCACTCCATTAAATTTTGTCGCATGAACTCCTCGTGTCGTATATGCAAACGGAGACATCACTCCTTATTGCATCCCAAATCAGTCTCACATACAGTTGAGTCTAACGTTCATCCCAATACATTGGATGAAGTTAAGAGAGCGGTGTCTAGCGTTCAGACATCGTTATCAGCAAGCGAACCATCTAAAATCATATCACATTTTTCTAAAGGCTCAGTACCTACTCAAGTTTTGTTAGCCACGGCTCTTGTCGAAGCACAGGCAAGAAATGGCTCAACACAACTGCAGAGGGTGCTGCTTGATCAGGGGTCTCAGGCTTCGTTCATAGCAGAATCAGCAGTGCAACTACTGGGACTTAAGAAGACGCCAGTTAAGTCGGTCATATCAGGACTAGGCGGTGAGAAGAGTACTTTGTCCTCTAAGTTTACAGTCACATTGACTATCCACTCACGCTTAGATCCCAATTTCAGTGTTGAAGTTAAAGCGTTCGTTCTGGGAACCATTACGTCGTTTTTACCTTGTGATACACTAAACACAGTTAACTGGCCAGAGTTAAGAACAATTACACTGACAGATCCAGAATTCCACACCCCTAATAAGATTGATATCTTGCTTGGTGCTGATATTTATAGTCAAGTTATTAGAGAACGCTTGATTCGAGGTCCGCCAGATTTACCTGTAGCACAGAATACAGCACTTGGTTGGATCCTTTCTGGAAAGATTTCTTCACACGGTGATTCTATACATTCTACACATTGTCATCATGTCATTAGTGGCAGCATTGATCAGGCTGATGACAACGTTTTATTGAGAAAATTCTGGGAAACAGAGTCTGTTATACCTGAACAGAAAATACTTTCACCTGAAAAGCAACTGTGTGAAGATATTTCTGTTAAAACTACTTACCGCGACGAACAGGGTCATTATGTAGTCAACCTCCCTTTTCGTAGAGACAATCTGCAGTGTGAATATGGCAGTTCTAAAGACTTAGCCGATAAAAAGGTCAGTCAGGAAGAACCACCTGGACCAGGGCTGTTACCTCCACAGCAGACTCCAATAACAAAGAGAAAGGTCATCTCGGACATTTCCCGTTTATTTGAGACGAGGAAGATCAGCATTCCAAGGTGGATAAATACCCGATCTGATTATTTGCAAGTAGAGTTGCACGGCTTTTGCGACGCCTCCATTGAAGCTTATGCGGCAGTACTGTATATAAGAGTCATTGATGTACATAAAACCATTAAGGTTAGTTTAGTCATCTGCCGCACAAAGGTTGCCCCTGTGAAGCAGCAATCAGTTCCTCGCTTGAAACTTATGGGAGCAGTCTTACTTTCCCAATTGATCACGGAAGTCGCACAAGTTATGGGTATTCAGAAATCCCAAATACACACCTGGACTGATTCTTCAATGGTTTTAGTACGGCTTAGTAGCCATCCTAGCCGATGGCCTACTTTTGTCGAAAATATAGTTTCTACCATCTCTCATTTTGATTACACACACTGGGCTCATGTCCAGTCAGCTCAAAACCCTGCTGATATTGCATCCAGAGATTTGACTCCACTAGAACTTGCGTGTAGTGTGTTGTGGACTCAAGGACCCTCTTGGCTTAGCGATGAAATAATCGAATATACAAGATCGCAGTCTATTGTAACAAGCATGGAGCAAAGATCAGTGAAGACACATATTGCTACCGAAATGCCAGAAGATCTTATCTGGACAGAGTTTTCTAAGTTTCAAACATTAGTACGGGTTATATCATATTTTAGAAGAGTTTTGTGTTGGAAGAAACGAATCGATGGTAAACCTAGATTGAAAATCATTTGACACATAAAGAAATTGGTAATGTCGCTTTAGTTAAGGATTACTTTTTACCTCCTTTTGGCTAATAGGTAGAGTAGTCCAAATGCATCCTGGTTTGGATAAGGTCACACGAGTAGTAACTCTCAAGTGCAATGGCTCCTTGATTAAGCGTCAATTTAAATTGTGTATTTTGCCTATTACAAATTAGTATTTGTCAGTTTTTATGTTTTAAGTATTGTTATTGTTATTTACAGTTCACTTATTATTCACTTATTGAAGTTTCTTAATTGTTTTAGTATACCTACCAGTTGTGTTTTTGTATTTAATATGTGTAACGAAACCCATCTTAATTTTGTGCCCTTGACCTCGTGGTGGGCGGTTTTCATGTTGTGAAGGACATTCATTGATGTCCTTGGTGGGCGGTATGTTTGAGATATTTAGTTCCACCAATCTAACTAGATGGTGTTGTGCATTATGGTTCATTTTCTGAATCGCGCTATGGTTTCGTTACCGGAGAAAGTATAATACGCTCAAATTGTTTCCTCTTTTGGTAGCTTGCCAGTCAGTACACTTTGTAAATTTATTATAAGGTTTTAATACAAAGTTTATAAGTGTTACATGACTTTTATTGTGAGACCATTGGCCAGTTGTTCATACTGACATAATTATGTAATTCTATATCTACATAA
The DNA here is from genome assembly GCA_905163465.1 of Craniophora ligustri. Classification (NCBI taxonomy): domain Eukaryota; kingdom Metazoa; phylum Arthropoda; class Insecta; order Lepidoptera; family Noctuidae; genus Craniophora; species Craniophora ligustri. The sequence goes on from LR990963.1 coordinate 5,957,274, forward strand.
TAAAAGCAGCAAGTAACTAAGCATTTAAAAATTATTATTATTATTTATTGTTTCAAATAAAAAAATTATAGGTAAAATTATTTATGACTGTCATAAGATATTTCTACTCATTTAGAAACAAATCAATGATTGATTTGTTTTCCAAATATATATATTTGTAACAACAGTTTTAAACTCACCAATTGGCGACGAGTCACATAAAACCAAGATGGCGATTGTTAAAAATGCAAGAGATTTTAACATTTTTGTAATATTCACCGTGTACAGCACAAATCTAGTATTCAATTGGCTCGGCTGCTTACATTTATATACTCAAAATGCTAATTATTTAAAAAATAAAATATTTAAACCAAAAATATTGGTTCTTAGCGGTTCCGTATAAAGGATACGATAAAATTACAGGAACCCTTTTCAATATTATTTTTGTAATATCAGTGGTGCTAGAAAGTACCATTGCCAGGAAGGTTTGTATTTACTTATTAGTAACATTGATATTAAAAAAATTTATGTAAGGCTTACTTGCAATTATTGCAGTGTTACTACAAGGTATTTAGTATATTACCCGCTGTACTATCATTGTATGCTCCTTGGGGACTACTACCTCCTCCTCACTCCATACTTCCTACTTAACTTCCCGTTTGCATTTATGTTATTTGGTACACAGACAACACTATCAATGGTCAGTGGATGTACTTTCAAGGCGTCTGGCTTAGTAACCTGTAGCCTGGAATTGGATATAGAGCATTATCATTATCGTTAAAGCAGAAAGCCCACCGAGTAGTAGAGCGTGTGCGTTTGTAAATTCAGTTACGCCGATTCTTGTCATAGTTGATAGGGTTTCAATGAGTACTTCGAAGTCAGTTATCATGCATGTAGAAGACTGGCCCAATTTAAGAGGATCTTTTAATTAAATTCGTCGCCCCGGTGCTTGTACCATACCTGCAATGGCTGAATACACAATGCCTATTCAGTCAAATAGAATCTCAGGCAGCGGGAAATAGCAATTTTTGTGGCACGAGTATACCGATCAATGTCTTTTGACGCTGCATTTCTTCTGGTTTGCATATAGAATAATAATTCACGACCAGTTACATCCCAAGGCACAGGGAAGCCGTTTTTTATCAATTAGGGTGGGTAGGGCTTTAGGAGTAACGGGCACTTAGTTTCGGAATTCTGTCCACCCTCTGGGTGCTGGAGACAGTAATATAATTTTCTCCCAAAAGGAACTCTCTCTTTATTAAAGGAAGTCAATGTATTTATTAAAGAAAAGGAAAGGAATTTATTTATTAAAAGGAAATCTCTTTATACATTTATTTAAATATTGGTTGCTTATTACAAAAACCTACATATGTATATACCAATCATTTTATTTGTATTTTTCTTGAATTTATTTTTACTATGAAAATTAACAAATATTTTCATTTAAGTTTCAGTTGAGTTTTAAGGAACAATATTTATTTTAAATTGTTTCAGACATTAACTTTGTAATGAGGATGCACAAAATACTTTAATTCATTATCTACTGGTTAAAATTAAGTTTGTTATGACCATATGTACTGTTAACATCATGCCTTTAAAACAAAATAGTAGTGTACTATTGGTCGGTTATAGTGTCATTATATAAAATACCTATGTATCATTTGATGATGAAAAACTTAATTAAAGTATATTTAAATATGCACAGAAGTAACTTAATTGACCGCATTGGCCGCAACATTCGCTGACGTTTTGTCTGACATTTCAGGGAAGTAGATCTTACTTTGTCCAATTGACGACAGCCCCGATAGCCTCATGGTTTGCAAACTCTCCTTCTCCCGCTTATGAATAAAAGTCTGTGCCAAAATTGCATGCTTCACCGTTTCTTTAATTAGGTTCATTCTAGTTTTTTTCAGTGACATAATCATTTAAAATAAATACTTCATTTTGATTGAAGACTGCACTTGCATATTATGTATCATAAGTATACATTTTGATTGGCTGTGACTGGACGCGTGTGCGCCAAGGTTATAGAAGGATATAATAAAATCACTTTTTTATTTTAATTCAGACTAACTGAACATATTTTGTACTTCGCTTACTGGAATATAGGTATCGGCCGAATAGCTAGTCTGCAAGATACGGAACACGGTAGGTTGTAGGGTGCTAATATGGATATATTTTCGTAGTCTTCTCTTAAGAACCTTTTAGTCCCATTGGCTATCAGTTATAGAGCTATATATGTTCCCTGTCCATTGCCACTTCATCTAACTAATCTTTTAGCTATGTTTGTTACTCTTGTTCTTCGCAACTTTGACTGGCTTTTTCCAAAAATAACCATGTGTAATGGACATTATTGGACGTACCCTTTATCTTCTCCATGTTCGTTTAACCCAACTGTTGAAAAATTCTATTGATGTCATCAAGCATTGTGCTGAACTCTTGCGGCAATTTTGCCGCAAGAGTTGTGCATCACAATATTGTAGGCAAATTGACGGTAACCAATTTAATTGATATTGGTTCCTTTTAAATGATACTGCCTTGGAACTTGCAGTTATTTCCTCAAAGTTCTGAATGAAACAAAAATCTTTAAAAACACTATACGAAGAAATTAAAACGTAAATATTAAGCTAAACTACTTTACTTAACCTTATGATGTCTGGGGGCACGGTAGTGGCCTCGCCAAGACGAGCCAAGCGAAGCGCAAGGGCACTACCTACCTTTTCTCGGAATGCTTCGTCAGTTTTTCGGCCATATTGCCACATTTACATATTTTTTCTTTTATACTATAGTTCTTGTAGTAACGAAATGGCGAAGCCACATAATTTGACTACGGTATTGAGTGTGTGAAGTTAGGCCTTGTAGAGTTAGGGCGTCAGAAGTTTGGCTTTACATGAGATTATATAACTTTTTGACAGTGCGAGTCCTGGCATCGTTTTACATGAAAATGTTTTTGTTGGCATTTATATTGTTACTGTATATGCGGTTCAGTAAGGGTCAGAATTTTACATAAAAACGTAATATTATATTCAGCGCATTTTAATTTAATGATTCTATCAATGTTACCGCATAGTCAAATGGAAAAAGGAAAAGATCATAAAGGTGCGTACAAATTTAGTAACATGTTATGTAACAATTACAGTGTCATTTACGGTACCTATTCACGACTATTAATGACATGTTATAAAACAACGTTTTATAACACCAGAAAACCTGGACGCCTGAGAGTCTTTCTCGATGGCGGAAGCGCAGCTTGCGAAGATTAGCAAGGTGGACCATTGCTTTATTGCTCTTGAATTAGAAGATTCCCATGTCCAGCCATCGGACGAAAAATGATTACGAATTATGAAGATATGAATGCCTATTAGTATTAAATTAACTATATTTGGATGAGATTCTCATTCCAATTCAAGTCTTCTTAGGCGGTTTAAGGGAGAACATTAAATAAGTGGGTATAAATAATATTTTCTTTATAACTTTATTTTTTTATTTCTTGTACAAACACAAAAAAACAGAGGATTTTTTTTTATTTACTTTTGATTGTTTTTATTATGCACATAATTATAAAAATATGTTTAATTTTAAAACAATATGATTGACGATTTAAACAGAATTTTTCACGTAATCTGATAAATCTTCAGTTATAAAGTGTGAAGCCGGAACGTTGTCCAAGAATAGTTGAGCATTTTCGTAAAAAAAATCGATACCCTTATTGAAGTAGGGTTGGCCGAAAATCTTTATCAAGCCCTTCCAATACTCGTTGACTATGTTAACTGATACTGCACCTGGAATTTTTTTTTAAATAAGAGTATTATAAAAATATTTATCAACCGTCACACATATTGTATTTCATATGTAGAGGAATACTGTTGTAAATCCACAGTTTGCCCGTAGGTTTTCAGGTGCCATGAAGTATAACGCAAGCCTATTGCTATTAACCGAGCAAAAATCCAAACCCCGACTCGCTGCTGAGAACTTCATAGAAAAACGAATTCCTACCAAATTACCAGTAATTTTCTTCTACCTATCCTTTTGGGGAAACAATTATGATAAATGTTAAAATTTACAACATAAAGTTACTCACTGACATCTTGACTTCCCACAAACAAACCATCACCAGTAACCGTTAGTTTCCCTAAAACGTCAAATGTATACGTAGATTCTTCAGGTTTCAATTCGAAATATATTTCGCAGTCAGCATGTTTCTTCAATTCGAATGCGATGTCCAAATTCAGTTTGAGTTTTTCTGTAAAATTATATTAATTTCAAATTACCATGCTTAGATAATTCAAGATTTTCAAGGTAAACACGTTTTGATAACATATTGCTCTTTTGTCATTAGAAAAGCCAATAAATTCGACTATGTTTCCATTTATTTGCAAACAGCGTGTACACTACGTTTGAGGTTAACTCATTTATAAAATAATACCGTATTTTATTCAAAGTCAAATGTTTTATTTCAAGTAGATCAGTCACTGAAATAAACCTATGGTTTTATTTTTGATTATCGCTGGTTGAAACGGTGAAGCAAAGCATTGCAAGGAAATATGCTTGCCTGGAGATACTCTGGAGGATGATATGAAGTCTGCCAATCCTTAGTTGGCAATCTCTGCATACTAGTAACCTAACTTCTCCCTAAGCCTAGTTCCACTGCTATGAACGACAGGTAGTAATGATAAGTACACACTTTTTTATTAATTTAACAATTCTTACCAAAGGCAGCGCTTCCTTTTCCTTTTCCGTGAATATTTATACCACTTGAAAGAGCCAAGAATGCTGGGGTCGATTCTAACACGTAACTTCCTTCAAGAGTAAAAAGATCGCATACAATTTCTATTGACTTACGTCCAGCTTCAAAATGGTACCTATAAATCAATATATAATTAGGTTTCATAGACTAAAATGCTTTGTACGTAAAGAATTTGTTTCATCTATTTCAGGATGTTGTTAGTATTCTAAATCTAATAAAACTTATTAAATTTAGAATATTAATGTATTTAATATATTACAATCACTTAGTGTTTTCAAATGGCTTGGTTCTAATTTTATATCACAATTTAATAACTCCATAAAAGCAGAATCAGATGATGCTAGCAGATTTGAGTATGACGAATGGCATATAGTGTAATTTGTGTCGTCAGTTTGAAAACGATTTTATTTAAATACTTATAACCCAAAGATGTTTTTGTTAATATTATGATGATAATGTAAAGTAAGTTAGTTTATCTATTTTAGTATATAATTGTACTTACCACTTTGCCACTCGTATACCATTAGACTACGATTTCTAGCCAGTGGTTAGACTACTCTGGTTATTCCAACCAGTGGATTGGTTTAGGTTGATTATTATAAGTGAACATTTGTATTAATTAAAATAATTTCTTTCTTAATAACAAATTTAAAAATCTTAGCTTGAAATAAGCTAAAAAATACAAAAAGATTTGTATTAACTTACTTGTGACTTATAACGTGACAGCTTTTCAAACCTTTCGCGGCACCTTCAATAAGTGTGACATTAAAAAAACCAAAAGTGTTTACATTCATATTTTTGATAACCAACGGGTCTGCTTTAGGTACGCCTATTTCTGGAATGCCATTATCTGCCACTTTTTGTATAATACTTTTGTGAACGGAGCCTGCACACTCATTATCTTGTATACTACATTTATGGTCAATTAGTTTAACTGGAACAAAAACCCAAAAGTCAGTGAAAAATATTACTTAATGCACGGTTTCCCAAACTATGTGTATGAGCGACTATTGAAAAGCTCTGCCTATAGAACGACACACCCACTGACCGAGCCACCTGGCTGAGATGCAGGCAAAAACTGTGATGGCAAAACAGGACACAATGTCATCCTTCTCGTTAAAATATTTTTTTGATGTAATTATTTAATTAAGTAAGAAAAAAATAATATCAAAACTTTTTTATTTGAAAAATCCTGTATTCAAATTGGTAACGGTTGAATTTTTTAGAGGTCACTGGAGATAATTATGTAAAAATAATTAATTTTAGATGATACATAATTATAAACCTACATAATAGAAGTAGCGAGTACATACATTACGAGTTATCACATTGTTTCAAATAAAAAAATTAAGAAGACTATTTAAGACAGAGCTACGATATAAATAATATTGATTATTTTTCCAAATATATGAATTATAAAACAATTTTTAAACTCACCAATTGGTGACGAGTCACTCAAAGCAAATATGGCTATTGTTAAAAATGCGAGAGATTTTAACATTTTTATAATGTTCACTGTGTACGGCACAAATCTAGTATTAAATTATGGCTCGGCTTCTTACATTTATATACTCAAAATGCTAATTATTAAAAAAATATTTAAACCAAAAATTTTGGTTGTTAGCGGTTCCGTATAAAGGATACAACTATTGCATAATTTTTAAAATGTCAGTAGTGCCAGAACGTACTTTGTATATTTAGTATGTTCACGCGATATATTTAAATATCATCAATGCATTTAAGTGCCCACCTTGAAAACTATTACCATAGAAAGGCACATTGTCTCATAATGCCTTTCAAGAAAGCATCTATTCGTATCCACTACTTCGTCTTCATCTTATCTGTGCAATAGCATTTCTACTGTAATAAAATAAATAAATCTATATATAAATAAAGCTATCGTGAAATGCAATCGACCGTAGCATTTCATGGAGGAAAATCACTATGAGTTCCGCAAGGATCGGTTTTAGGTCTTCTCTAAACCGATCAATGGTCAGCGGAGAGAAGGACGTCCAGCTTTGTAACCTGGAAGCTATTGAAGCGTGTGCGTGTATAAATTCAGGTAGATTATGTTGTGTAGTAGGGTTTTGAAGAGCATTACGAATGACAGGTACCATGGGAAAAGCTACCATGGGGACTAGCGTAGCCTAATCTGGGGGATTTTGGAATGAAATTCGTCACCCCGGTACTACCGATGCGATCAATGGCTTAAAATGAGATGTTTATTTAGTCAAGTAGAATTAGAGTGGGTTGGGCTTTTGGGGTAACGGACACTTTGTTTCGGAATCCTGTCCATCCACTGAGTGACCCCAGAGGAGACAATAGTACAGTGAACTCTTAAGAGGACTTTCATAAATTAACTTAAATACTAGTCGCTTATTAAAGAAACCTACATACCAATTATTTTATTAGTATTTTTCTTTAATATTGCCTCTTACCGTATTGTATTATGGAAATATTCTCATTTATTATAGTTTAATTGAGCTTTGAGGAACCGTTTTTTTTTTGTTTCAGATATTAAACTTAGTAGGATGGGAGGATGCGACGAAATATTTTAATTAATTACTGGTTCAAATACGTACTTAAAAGGTCAATAGTACTATAGTTGATTATAGTATTATTATATATTAGGATCTATCTCTATGAATCATTCATATCAAGATAAAAAATATTTACAGAGTATACCTAAATATTCACTGAAGTAATTTAATTGTCGTCAGTAACATTCGCTGCCTTTTTTGTCCGAGGCGTCAGAGGCTTCTGAGGGAAGTAGATTTTGCTCTATATAAAGCCGGAATTACATTACAAAACTAGTTGTATGAAAGTACAGCCAAATACACGCAAAGGTACGACTCATGCACTGTAAACGTTAAGTTTTACATCGTTTAAGTCGTATCTTGTGTACTCGTGTATACTTTCATGCAACTAGTTTCATATTGTAATTCCGGTTTAACTGACGATCGCCTCGATAGCCGCATGGTTTGCAAACTCTTCTTCTCCCTCTGATGAATGAAAATGAATCTGTGCCAGACCTACATGCTTCAACGTTTCCTTAATTAGGTTCATTCTATTTCTTTCAGTGACATAATCGTTTAAAATAAATAGCTCACGAATACATGATTTCATTTTAATTTTAGACTACACTTGCTGATTATCATAATTATACATTTTAATAGGTGTTAATTTACTGTGACTGCACGTGCTAGCGCCAAGGTTAAAGACGGATGACTAAACCACTTTTTAATCTCGGTTCAGACTATAAAGAAACAGCATATTTTCGTACTTCACACACCGGAAAATATGCATCTTTCCGTCCGTGGTCTTGTCTTAAGAATCTTTTAGTCCCATTGACTATCAATTCTAAGAGCTATGTTCCCTATCCACTGCCACTTCATCCAACTAATCCTTGTAGCTATGTTTGTTTAGTTGTGTATAATTTCGATTAGTAGTAGTCCAAAATGGACCATGTGTCTTGTCCATGTTATTGTAAGTCCCAACTGTTGCGAAATTATATTGATATCATAACATACCGCATACCGCCTGCCGTCCCAAAAGGGTAAGGCTGAGGTGTACTAATGTACACCCACATTTCGCAGGTATGTTTTTAGGTTTCATGTACCGGGCACGAATCCAAACTCCGAGCAGCTACTGAGAATTTCATAGAAAACCCCAACAACACTGCTCGACCTGGGAATCGAACCCAAGACCTCTTGCTCAGCAGTCATCCTTAAAGACCACTCAAAATTATGGGTATTATAGCGCGTGCAGTATTTCTGCCATAACTAAAATATTGTTGGCAAATCAAAGACGACCGAAGAATCGAAGTGATGTAATCGCCAGTGATGCCAAATCCACTACATTATCTTGAAGTTACTGAAGACTAGATTCCCCATGAAAACAATAATGGTAGTTATTCTAAACAAAACATATTTTCGTCACATGTTCATGAAATGAAAATAATTATATTGAGTAACATGATTTACAGTACACAATTTTTAAGGGAATACATTAAATAAGAATAATAATTTTTATATTACGTCATTTATTTGTAATTGGATTTATTATGTACATTTGAAATTAGAACCTGACACATGTAACTGACTGAGTAAAAATATACACAATAATACATTATTTTTAGAACGATATAGGAACTAATCTAATTTTTCACGTAACTTGATAAATCTTCTGTCGTTATGGATGTGATCGGAACGTTGTCGAATAATTTTTGAGCGTTTTCGTAAAATATTTCGAAAGCTTTATCAAAGAAGGGTTTTCCAATTATGTTTACCAAGACCTTCCAGTTCTCATTAATGATGTTATTTGTGACGGTACCTGGAACAATTCACAATTAAGTAATATCATCACGCCTGTCGTCCCCAAAGAGAAAGGCAGAGAGAGGTGTACTAATGTACACCCACCTTTAGCCGGTATGTTTTAGGTCCCATGTAATAGAGGTTAAGCCTATTGCCAGTAACCGGGCACAAATCCAAACTCCGAGGTGTTAATGAGAAATTCATAGAAAAACCCAATAACACTTTGCTCGACCTGAGAACCGAACCCAAGAACTCTTACTCGGCAGTCACACCACCATTAGACTAACGAGAAAAAAATACAAAAACTATCACGATTGATTTGGTCAATCTATTGTTGTTCGATCGTTGGTTTAACATAATTATGGCTAATAACATATATGGCTAATAACATATGGCTTATGCTAACAGCTACGCTTTCGATGACGAGATCAATAAAGCATTTAGAAAAAAGTAAAACTTATAACGGTGAGATGAAGTTTAAACCTACCTACCAACTGATAAGTTACTACCTGCTACCTACTAGTAACTACAAGTTGGTAAGGTCATAATAGTATTATTTGACTGCTAAACGTGAAGCCCTTAGTATTTTTTTATACGACAAAAGTAGCAACCAAGTTTATGGCCCACCTGATAGAAAATAAATTTCCATAGCCTATGAAAGTTTGAGACACTTGAGATGTCCCTCGCGCGTTGCGGACCCTGTAAGAACCTTATCACTCCTTTTTTGAAGAACCCTATGATATTAAAGTCGCTTAGGAAAACCACGGTACAATATTTATATCGAATAATAAATGACTAAACATATCTGGACATTATGACACAGCGCCATCTAGATCCGTGGTAAGCAAGAGGCTTGATGTATTACGGATACTAGAAGGTGGATTTATAAACTACATAATTTTTTTTTTTTAGTAAATATATACTGTTTGTACATTCTCATTTGTGCCTACCAGGATTCAAACCCGGGGACCCGTGGGTCAGAAGGTAGCGTTAACTACCGCTGCAGCTGGGTTAATCGGATCGTCGTGTGTCATACTTGTGTTTCAATGGTAGCGCAGTGGCTCGTGTTGGTTTAATAACGACAGACTAGCCCCATATTACATGGGACCAATATTTTTTTAATTTATAGTTGTAAGATGGTGATACTTACTGACATCTTGACTTCCTACAGACACATTATTAATATCAAGTGTTATTTTTCCTAAAACCTCATATGTATACGAAGATTCTTGAGGTTTCAATTCGAAATAGAGTTCACAATCAGCATGTTTCTTCACTTCGTATGCAACGTCCAAATTCAGTTTGAGGTTTTCTATAAAATAATGATACATTAAAATGCAATTTGAAAAAGTAATACCCGTTCGTCAGGGTCACATGTTTGAATACACTCGTATCTTTAAATATGCATAAAGTGCGTACGCTTTTACAAATTAGGAAAAATCAAATCATTTGGAAAGTAACAACTGTAAATTTTAAATAACATGAATATTATAAGGAGTCTTAAACTGTCGAGACTAGTTACACAAATCCAATAAAGAGGTCTCACTACATTTACATTCCAATATCTTTGGTTATTGGCTAGGTTGATAGCAAACAGATGTCCAGAGATTTAATCCAAAGCACACATCGCTGAATTTTCAAAATCATGTATATATTAATGATTGCTTGCTGAAACGGTAAGGGTATCAATTTCTCGGCCGCCGTGTGAATTCTGCCAACCTACACTACTCCTACTTATGCCTGCCGTGCACAACAGTAGGATAGCGTTGATAAAAAGTGTCATAATTATTTATGCATTTATTCATTCTTACCAATCGTAGCGGTTCCTTTTCCTTTGCCGTGAACATGAATACCACTTGTAAGTGCCAAGAAGGTCGGAGACGATTCTAAGGCATAACTTCCTTCAAGAGTAAAGACGGGACATTCAACTTCTATAAATGCATGTCCAGTTTCAATATCGTTCCTTAAAGTAAAAATACAATATAATTATTATTATTGTTACGTTTTAGTTTTTATTATATTTGGTGTGTGATATTGGTAATCACTTACTTAATTCCAATACCAATTTTTACGTGATGTCACACCCTAAATAATTTATAGAAATTGATCGATACGGTTAATCGATGCCAACTTGAACTACATTAAAAATCTTTTCTACATGGGTTTAAACTACATTTTACATGTAAAATGTACAATCTAATAATGGATCCAATTTTTTTTTGGACAAGCTGTTGATAGGCATATTCTCCATTGCACGGACACACGATTTGTATTTTTAACGTTAGAAAGGGGCGGAAACAAAAGATTCTGCATTTATGCGGTAATCGCACATATCCCAGGTGAAAGATGGCAGAAATATTTGAAAGTATATCATGCATAAAGTGCATCTTTTGGAAAACGATTAAAAGAGAAATATTAAGTTAATTAATATCTATATATAGGCGTCTATCTATTTTAGCCAATTATTTGATTTACTGACAATGTTATGCAGGATTACGTCTAACCAGTGGATTCTTTTAGACTGTTTGATGATTGTATAAACTTACGTGTAACTTGTACTGCGACAATTTTTAAGACCTATTGCGGCTCCATCAGTAACTGTGAAATCCAACAAACCAAGAGGTTGTGCACTCATATTCTTGATAATCAACGGGTCTCCTACAGGTATGCCCATTTCTGGGACACCATATTCTGCTGCATGTAGTAAAAAGCTTGAAAAAAGAGCTTTTCCACATTCATTATCCTTAATACTACATTTATGGTCAAATAGTTTAGCTGGAACAAAGTGTTAAAAATCAGTAAATAATTATAAATTTATATTTATAGTGTTAACACCCCCAAAAAGATGAACTTTAAAGTATATAGGACAGAGTCATGTTAAAACATATTTTCTTTTAAAAGAACGTACACATCTTATATATAAAAATCTCGTGTCATGGTGTTTGTCGCTGAACTCCTCCGAAACGGCTAGACGGATTATTATGAAATTTTTTACGTATATTTGGCGGGGATGATTATCGAACGTAGGCTATTTTTTTTACCCCTAGGTGATAAGGATGTCCCTCACCAGATTTTTTTTTCTTTTTTTGACAAAATATTTTTTTTGTATTTTTTTTATAATTTGGCATAAAAAAATATAACCCTAAATTTTCACCTTTCTACCACCAACCCCTATATATATATATTGATATTAGTGATATTAGTATTTTTACCTTCGTCTAGTATTTAAGTTTGAGCCAGATATTGATTATTACAATGATTCAAAAGTGGCGATTCGTGTTATGGATAAGGAATGTCTCAATTTTTATGCGTTTATATAAAAAAGTGAGCTTTGAAAAAATTGGAGAAATTGATATACTAGGTACCTGAACCATTGAATGGCTTACTTATCGATACGGATCCAGATTCAAACCTGTTTCTGAAGATCATTTGCAACAGAAATAGTTCACAATATGCGGCAAATGATGAACTACTTTTCAACTTTTAATCTTTTTGAAAAAAAAAATCTTGAATTTTTTTTTATTATTTGGGATAAAAAAATACTTATAACCCTAAAATTTCACTCTTCTACCACCAACCCTATAATGTGGCAAAACAACTTTTGCTGGGTCAGCTAGTATAATTATATATATCCACATCAAAAAATACGTGAGCAAACAAAATAAAAAAATAGGTTATATATATTATATAGAGGTAAGAAATATTTATTTTAATTTATTAATGCTATGGAAACATAAAAGTAGAAAAATACTGGCTGCTCTACGGAAAGATTATTTTGCATCGTAAATATATTTTTAAACTCACAAATCGGTGTTGCGTCACACAAAACAAAGGCGGCAGTTGCCAAAACTGTGATAGACTTCCACATTTTTCTAATGCTTAGGTACTGTGTACGGCACAAATCTAATGATAATTATGGTACGCCTGCTAGCATTTATATACTTAAATGCAAATTATAACAAAATATTTCATCTAAAAATTTTAAGTTACCAGTTCCGTATGAAGGAAGGAATACAACAATTGAAGGTAATCCTTTCAATAATTGTTTAAATATGTTAATGGTGTTAGTAGGTACTTAGTATTTACAAATATAGGCATGAATTGAATGAACTGATCATTCAATTAATGTTCATATTGGTTTATTGCCTAAAATATACCCTCAAAAGAATGTATGTTTTCTGTATACATGACATACGTAACACCCCATCGTATTATGAAATTTTTCTCAGTTCTATAATTGGTTTCGATTCAGCTCTAAGGAACCATATTTTTTTATTGTTTCGGACATTAAACTCGATAATGGGGTTACGCCTAAATATTTTAATTAATTACCGGTGTAATTAGGCATTGTGATGACCATTGTTTTACTGTTATTATGTCTTTTAACAAATACTTTAAAGGTCAATATCTGTAATGTTATTATATAAAATATGTATTATCCATATCCAAGGCTAAAACTGAAGTATAAATAGGCATACAAATAACTTAATTAATGGCAGCTACGGTTGCTCCCTTTAGTCACCCAGACGTGGTTCAAAGAGCTGTAGCATCAGCTGGATTTTAGGGCGATGAAGACTTGGAACTTTCAAGAAGATAAGTTGTTCAAGAATAGTAGAGAAAGGTAACAATCATCGCTTTGGATCCTGGTTGGTACAGCCGGTTTTTACTTCCAAATAACGGAGCAATGCTCTAGCTTAAACATAGTCTTAAAAGTTACCGAGCCTCATCGCCCCATAATGGGGACGTTTGGATCGTGGGGTTCGTTCAGGGGGACTTTTAGTGTTGAAGTTATTTGACGAAGCAGGGTAAGATTTTCAGTATGGCACTAATCGACCAATTAGCGCAGCAGTATTAAAGGATACCTTCTGTGTTAAGAGTCCTGAGTTTGAACCCCGGCAGGGGCAAATGTTTGTGTGATGAGCACGGAAATTAAATCGGCCGTGTAATATCCGTATAATGTCCAGATATATTTACTTATTTATTATTATTTAACTACTTTTTAAATTGTTCTATTCTAAACTTTGTTTACAGATGAAAAAGTTTTAATAGGAAGGAGGAAGCATTCACAAAATAACTTCCCAACTAGCAAAAAGTGGTTTTTATACTATCCTAGAACCATCATTTATCGAAGACAATATGAGACTTATATCCACATATAGGTCGCGAAAAGGGCCCACTTTATAAGTCTAATTTTACTGATATCGTATTTATATTAGACCGCTGAAATGCCATATACGCCTATATTGCTCCTGTAATTGAATTACGTCAATGTAATTACTCCTGTTAATCTCAATATAAGTAAGTTATAGTAAACAAAAAAATAGATTAATACGCGCCTAGAAATGCTTCTATAAGCTGTATCGAACATTGTTGTGCTCTCTAAAAAATATTTTTAACATCTTGAGTTATTTATATGAATCAGAATTTATTAATCTCAACCATAGTAGAAAAACAAAATGTTATTGTTGTTAAATTGTTAGTCTTATAGCTTATTCGTAGGGGAACTAGAATTTTCTGTGAAATCTATCATGGTTTTGATAACAATTTTAAAGCGCCTCTTAGAAGTTGCTTATTTACATTTTAGTATTAATTAATATTATTTATATATTATGAATGCAGCTGACATTTTCTAAGTAAAATATTTCCAAGTGTGACATAGTGCTAAAATAAGTATTTTTAGCATTTCCAAGTGTGACATAGTACCAATATAAGTATATTGGTTCTATATTGGGTTATCTTAAAACCGAAGAAGGTTCGCCATTGTTACCGATTAGGGTTCCGCGATGCCCAGATGAATCAATGAACACAATATCAGTTTTATTTGCTTTGTATAATATTTGCATGCTGTGGGCTCTCATAATTGAGTACACTGACCTTATAATGTATGTGACTGATTATTAATATATTTTTGTGTATATCCTTTGTCAGAAAGCCTTAAGTAATAAAATGAAAATCGATTGATATTTATTTAAAGATAAGTTAAAAAAATGTTTTAAGGTTTGTTCCACGTGCTAGGTTAAACATTGATATTTTTCTGACTTAATTATTTACCTAATAGGTAGTCGACGATTTTTAATACAATGACGCAGTAAATTTTAGTTATAATCCGCAAGTTCTTCATGATTATCACTTTCGCTCAAAGATTCGGTACTTTCGTAGTCCGAACCTCTTCCATGTAAAGTAGTACTAACATTTCTTGTCCGGAACCCTCGCTAGAATTCGCAATACGATCTTCACCAGTTAAATTAAAAACATCGGTGCTCACTGCGGTTAACATTTCTTTATATGTTTTTTTTACTTTTTATTTTATCAGATCCAGTTTTTTTAAACCGCTTTCCTTATTCAATTCAATTTTTCAATGTTTGTAGAAAAAAATCTTGTAATCAAAATGGCTGTGTCCCACAATAGAATTTGCAAAACTATATAAAGCGTATTTTCGCCTGTACTGGTCGTTACAAGCAAAAGTGGCTTCTTAAGAGTTTTACCCAAGATTGTTTGAGATTACTTAGACAATAACACTACTGTGGAATGCCTATATAAACATGTCTAGGTTTAAAACGGCATACGATAAATCTAAAAAAATATATTGGGAACATTTTATCCTACCGAGTGCTGTTATAATCTTGGTGATTTATTACTTTTAAAACGTGGATACGAAATTCATTTAACATTTACTTCTAAGCTTATGTTAAACCAAACCAAATACATAAATGACTTATACTAGTAATTTATCTTTAATTTACTTATATTTGCCACAAAATATTAGCTTATATGAGGCTATAAGTAAAAATAACAAGAGTCATTGCTCCTCAGTGCATATCTTCCTGGTACATGCTCCTACGGGAGTATTAGGATTTAAATAGCCCGTAGATGTTATCTTATAGGCGCATATAAGTCTGACTTACCGGAGTAATTACTCTTGAGTGTAAATACTCTAATTTCATGCTTTTATAGGAGTCTTGATCCTATATTTGTCAGAAGATATGATCCTATTTGCTGATATAAGTACAAATTATAGGATACAACGTACTTGAGTAAAAACAGCATGTATTTATGCTGTTAAAAGCGTAGGCGCAACCACCAAAACCTTTATCGGAGCTTTATAAGTCCAAGTAGCATTATAACATCGAATTCCAGGATAATTTTGTTAGTTGGGTTGCATGCAGGCTTGAGCTGGCGATTGGCATTGTATACGTTGTGTTTATCGAAATTAAAAATTATTAGCTACGTATTACGTATCTCAGGAAGCATGAAACTACATATAATATATTATTTTTAGAGATATTATAACTATTACAGAAATGAATTATTTATTATTAAAGCTACATAATAATATATACATTTCAAAGAAATTTGTTGAAAATACAGGCATGAAATGAACTAAAGAGTTCAACCAAATATGTTAAAATACTATATATAAATAGTTTTTAGTCTCAGAGATCTTAAATGCATTTCATTCAAGTTTTAAGAACAAAAGGAATAATAACTTAATAAGCCATGCTAGCAAAATATCTTTACATCGTTTGCTTAGTTGTTTTTATGTTTTTTATTCGCTAGGTCGTACCAATCCTATTAATATTTTGTTCGTAAATTGTTAAAGTTTACGAAAATTACTAGATTTATAATTAGTATATCATTTATCAATATCACGGTATATAGATATTATTTTAACCTGACGTTTTGGATCCTTTACATCGTCAGAAAATCAGAGGTGTTAGTTGTCTTTAAGTCATAATAACCTCAGGTTGGAAGTTGTGAATCATAGGTACATTTACTTATTAATGTAATCATTAAAAAATATTTGTGAGCACAAGGAGAGCATCGAGCCTAAATAACATCACAATAGAAAAAAATATAAAGCTAAATCCGTTTTTATGATAGAATAATAATTTATACATAATTATCAACACTCGGGCCTGCGCGGAATTTTTAAATTAAAATTTTATTAATTATCAAACGCGATACAGTACAGTAACCTTCACAAGTTCAATGGAGTTATTTTTGTTGTAGAATAGCCTACTACAAAAAGAACTCCGCGATTATAACTTGATTACAATATTTATTATGTGGGATTTTAAAGTTTCTTTTTTCATAAAACTTGATTACAATATTTATACAAACTGTATTGATTTACGTAAAGTTAAGTAATTCCTTTGGGAGCTTTAAAGCGCCTGCAAAGCAATACGGCCGACGGAAAGTGTCTGGGAGTATTAGCGACTTATTTTTAAGGATATTGTCTAAAATATACGTAAAAATCAGCTTGGAGAATTTACGTGAGGTAAGTAATATTTGTACGTACCTTGATTACCTGATACCTGAAAATTGGCCCACTAGGCAAGATAGCTGGTAGGCATGCGTTCTTAGTACATACTAGCACTACTCAATCATCCACATTTGGTACATCAGAAAATACATGACGTCTGGCGGCCCTGGGATCTTACTCTATTATGTAGGTAAATGTTTTCTGCAATCAACTGAGTTAAGAATTAATGAGGGGTCTAAATAAAGTGAAAAACAAAGAGAAATTAAATATCTCTTCTCTTGTTTACTATCATACATAAAAAAAATAATTCATTGTTTGTCCGTTGAGTAACTAAATGTTGTGATTGTGAATAAAAACTTAGTATTCGTTTTTAATTTACTTTTGAAAAACATTAGACGACCCAATTAGTCCAGCACGAGTTAACACTGCCTTCTGTGCTATAGCTCCCAGGTTCGAATCCCGGCAGGGACATATGTTTGTGTGGTGAGCATAAACATTTGTATTCGATTCATGGATGAATCTATGTATAATAAGTATGTATTTACAAAAAAAAAAGTATATATAAAGTATATCAACCAACTAGTATCCGTAATACAAGCCTCGTTGCTTAGCTCGGAACTAGATGGCTCTGTTTCATAATGTCCAGAAATATTTATTTATTTATTTGATTTATTTAAAGGTTGGAGTACTGACGCTTGACCTCTAGATTATATGTAGATACATACAAATGAGAGACCATCATTATTGGATACTAATTGTTCATTGGCAGAATAAGCCTTACCTTTTGAAGGTTCAATGTCTTTATATTTCTCAATGGGTTGATTAACTTATACATGATCGGTATGATGCAAAGTAAAAAAACAGTTGTAGTCAATTAACCAACAGATGTTTGCAGAATCTTCTTGGGCAAAGTCACAGCTGTCAATGCTCTTTTTCTTAAAAAAATATTAAGGTTGATTGAAAATTGAACAAAATTATAGGTAGGTACTTACTTATTTTTTATTTGTCAGACACTACTTTATTCAACTCCAGTGACTTATTACTATTAAGAATTGGTTACATAGCATCACACCTTTCAACCCCAAAGGCTTAGGCAGAGTTGTACCTACTAATGTAGGTTCACCCATATTTCGCCGGTATGTTTTAAATCCACTGTAATGGGCGATGTGATATAAATATAATAGGGTAGGTCTATTGATACCAACCCGGCCAAGATACCAAACTTCGAGCTGTTACAGGGCTCAGCAGTCGGACAAAGGAGTTAAATAATTCCGGCTTTAGCCTAGGAGTAGGATGAAGTGAGTAAGATGTTTTTATATTTTTAAATAAATAAGTTAATCCTCTTAGTCATCTCTCGCTACGGATCGGTCATACGTACCAATGTCAATATAGATTAAAATCCATACTAAAGTAGATATATGTATATTGACCGTTTTTTTATTTTTTCAATAGTTTTACTTGTTTTTGTTTTTATTTTGATGGTTGCATTAATATAAATATGGAATCTTGATTGGTCAAGCTTATCTAAGCCAGTACACGGAGTCGAAAAGATGTCTTTAAAAATAATACTGTATTTATTCTTCGCAATTTTTGTGATTTCTGAATCAAGCTTTGGTAAGTTTTCGTTACCTAATCTTGTGTATTATTTTGTTGTTTATGTATTTATACAGGGTGTCCGGTAATGAATGGATAACCTTAAAATGGGTCATAGTACAATACAAACATTGTTGTTTAACCAAATTTCACTCCTTGTAAACATTAATAGCAATAATTCATTATTTAGATTACGTACAGTGATGAATTATACCATTTTAGAATTGACTATAAGCATATAATATTTTAAAATTATTGGTCACTTATGTTTTCATACATTTTTTTTAAGTTATGGTTGCTTAAATTTTGTCGAAATAAATATTTTTCACAAATTTTCCCCTAAAACCATAATTCAACTAGGTTTTTTAAAAAGCTGTGTTGTAGCAGTCATATTATTTATAGCTTGTCTATTAGCTTAGTTATCGTAAATTACTATAACAATAAAAAACCGCTGGAATTCATTATTTTGTGATCGTGGTGTACAATAATGTAAAATAAGGTAACAAAAAACATCGTTATTTTTTAAACAGTCGTATCTTTGGTACCATTTGTTTTTTATTTTTTTTGTATTTTTTTTCTGAATGGCCATTAGTTCTACTATGACCTATTTCGAGGTTATCCATTCATTACCGGACACCCTGTATATCTATAATATTACAAATAAATATGTCTGGATATTATGACACAGCGCCATCTTGTTCCGAGCTAAGCAACGAGGAATGTGTTATGGATACTAGATGATTGATTTACTAAATAAATATATATATATATTATAGACAGGGTGTCCGGTAATGAATGGATAACCCTAAAATGGGTCTTGGTAAAGCTAATGGCCATTCAGAAAAATATACAAAAAAAAAATAAAAAACAAGTGGTGCCAAAGTTAAGCCGACTGTTAATACGGCTGTTTTAAAAATACCAATGATTTATGGTACATTGTTTTACATTATTATACACCTCGATCGCAAATTAATTAATTCCATCGGTTTTTTTATTGTTTTAGTCATTTATGATAACTAAGCTGATAGAAACCAATAGGTTTTTTAAAAATCAAGTTAAATTGTTGTGTTAGTGCAAATTTTGAGAAAAATATTTATTTTAAAAATGTTTAAGTATGCACCCATAGCTTGAAAAAAAAATATGAAAATACATGTGACCAACAATTTAAAAATAGTATGAGCTTGTAGCCAATTTTAAAATGGTCTAATTCATCAATGTAAGTAATGGAAATAATGAATTACCTATTGCTATTCGTGTTTACAAGGAGTGAAATTTCTTACCACTATACTCAAAGTCAAAGTTAACGTTCTTTATTGCTTCATGTGTAAATAATACGTAGGTCTTACAATTATTTCGGAGTTGAATGTAGACACATGAAAAAGCAAAGGATGAAATTGTCTCCACATTTTTTTTTAAATAGGGTAAATATACACTATCCATTGTTGTGCCCCACAAAGTCCATAATTGTGTCTAGTACAAGATTGTTTTTTCATTCCACAATGTAATTTATTATCTATGATAACATTGTAGAATGAAAATAAATGATATGGATACTATAAAATATGATATGATACTAACAACTTTACATTTCCGTGCATACAAATATTTCAGGAAATCAGTAACTAACTTAAAATTATTGTTCTGTATTGCAGTTGAAAATTTGCAGAAATGTCGTAACAAGGATAGTCAATGTGAAACAAATCAGTTGCAATTTATATTAAGAACTTTGGGTAAAACTGGTATTCCAGAATTAAATATGCCAAAGCTTGATCCCATGAAATTAACTGATTTAACCGTAACACTTTTGAATTCCTTAGAAATAACTTTGATTGAGGGAACCTTTAGTGGTTTAAAAAATTGCATCGTCAACGAGTTTAAGTGAGTATATAAATGTTTAATCTATTATATTGACGTGACTGATTTCTATGCTAACCGAGACATTGTATGTAAAAATGAAATGACCATTTTATTTTATTTTATATGAATAAACGCTATAATGTGTTAATAATAAGATTTCAAGTTTCCAGATTGCCAATATCATTTTTATAGTCTGAATTTATTAGTATTATGAACTTCGGTCTTTTATTAATTAAGTATTAGTCTATATTAGTGTAAAATACATTAATGAGTTTATGCACTATCATTGGATAGTGCACAGAATAGTGCTTATACAGAATGATTCTTTAATCGATTGTTTAACTTTAACGGATAACTTAATTTATCCAATACTATTACTACCAAATGTTAATAAATTTACGATGAATCTTTTTTTTCCAGTTGTGACTACGGAATTAAACGCGCCTTCCTAGATATTACATGTGATGTGTCTCTCAAAGGACATTATAAAATAGTATCTTCCAGTCCTGTAATCAACAATCTCTTAGGTGGACAATCACTGCATGGCGACGGAAATGGAAAAGTCAAACTCGGTAACAACTTTTTATTTGTAACCTTTGTTTTTGAGTGTGTTATTTGTGTGAAAGTCGTGAAATATTCTGATTTTACAAATATCTACAGTTAAATATTTATGTTTTAACTAAAATATTTTTTAGATAAGTACTGCCTCACTGTCGAACGCGGGTAACCTCTCATTTTGTAGCCCACCACGCTGGGTGGACAACCCATTTCCTAGTGCGGGTTGGCAGATTTCACACGCCATTAAGAAAATCTCTCATTCATACAAGTTTCCTCAGCATGTTTTCTTTCACAATTTAAGCATGTGATAAATACGCGCGTAACTTAGGAAAGTTAGTAATGCGTGCCGTGGGATTGAACTCAGAACCTTTCATGCCCTCTGGTCACATTACTAGGCCTTATTATGTTTTACAACAGATTTTGCAAAAAGATTTTGTATGTATATGAAAACGCTTGTTTAAAATAATATCAATTAAATATGCAATCTCAAAAGTTTTACGGTTCGTGAAGCAAAATCTAAAATAACCTGGACGGATTATTTGTTTTACTATTTTATAAAATGACCTCTTAATGTTTTTATTTAATCAAGTTTCTATTTTCAGAAAAAATGCACCTTAAATTTGATTATCTTTATGACATTGAACAACGAGATGGAGAATATTACATAAAGTGTGCATTTGACAAATCCTCTTATTCGTATGATACAGAAAAAATGACATTCTTCGCTGATAATTTGTATTTGGGAAACGAAGAATCAAGTAAGTATCGTGTGAGTGCATACGTAAATACATAGCACTTTCAATTATACGAATCACGGATTAAAATTGTATTTATAAGGGTAGCACTTTCGCGATTGTTTTAGATAACCCTTCTAATGATGATCACTAATTAATATACCTTAATACCTTAATGTCAGTAGGCCGGCTCTATACAATGAATTACAAAAAGTGCATGCACTTCGTGCGCATAGTGCATACAACGCACTCGGCCCACGTGTTCGACTAATAAACGAATCAAGTTCATCGTATGTACACGAATATGTGTGTGTGTGGGCGTCTTTTGTAGCTCATTATATGAAATGGTCATTCTTTACCAATTTATTTTGTAGTATGATCCAGAACTGACAAGAACAGAAGAAAAAACCAATACAATATTTTGACACATCATGAAAGGATTGAGAAATATTATTTCTACAAATAAATTTTAACTGACCAATGTTTCAGATAATAATTCTCTTTTAAATACATATTATTCTTTTAAATAAATTATTTTAGAATTATATACCTATACTGCAATACACTAACACGTTTGGTATAATCTTATTCCTAATTTTCACAGGCGAAATCTTGACTGGACTGCTGAATCAAAACTGGAGGTTTATAATGGATACATTTGGCAAGCCTCTTATGGATAAAGCGGTGACAATAACGTACGGTATTATTCAGAATTGGTTTGATAGCGTTCCCGCGAAACATTTCATTGACTTGTCATCATATGGGATTAAGAACATAATTGCATAAAAATAAATGTTGGTTATATTTTGTTTTTTGTATGTGCCTATAATATTTTGTTTGTATTGATAATATTATGTACATATATGTACCAAGTAGTACTTTTAAATTAATTTCGTTATCATGAAATTTATTATGTTATTATAACGATTGAAAATTTTATTTTTTTTTGTTTCAATAAAGTATCCACACAATTATAATTCTATTATTGCTGTTTGTCTTACTTCCTAATCAGAACGTCTTAATTTATTATAAACATAACATACCATCTCACTTGATGTCCTTAAACACAAATGTAGGTACTAATGTACAAGTGTAATGTATGAACACATTTCACCGGTCTGTATGTGGGTCCCATGTAATATTGCTATTAACCTGGCACGAATCCAAATTCCGAGCTGCTACTGAGAATTTCATAGAAAAACCCAATAACACTTCGATCTGGGTATCAAACCCAGCAATAGGAGTGTTGACACTAATCACAAATTCATGTTTCTTGTTAATTTTATTGTAGGTTGTATTATTAGAAAATCGAAAATCTCATTTTATTTATTTAATATATCAAATTCAATTTGTTAAAAATAATTTTAAAATTTGTATTTATCATCTATTGTCACGTGACTGCAAACACCACGACGAGCGCATAACGATAAACAAGCCGTAAACATTTCTGTTTGTTGTGTTCATAGTTCATACCGACGTGAAACTGAAAATTTGTAAAACTGTGTGCATTTTGATTATAAATGTATTAATTATTATGTGAGGAAAACATAATTTCGACGAATTCTCATCAATCGCGATCCCCGTCTAGAGGTTAGCGACGTATGCAATCGCATGACAGCCGTGAGACTGTTTTGGCTGCTTTGGTTTTAGTATATTTTCTCATCGAAAATACTTATATTTTAAAATAAAATAGGTATATTGTTTTGTGATAAACGAGAGTCGACTTTTAAAATAAGAGCAATTTCGTAAAATTGTCAACATCCCTATTGCACTTACGACCACTAAAACAATGAAGTGGTTTTCTGAAAATTAAATCATTATAATGATTATGTTGAGTTCTTTTCCAGGTTAATGAGGTAAAGGATTATTCTTTATTACTTTTCTTGCTACCTAATCCAACCTAAATTTATTACAAACTCAGGAAGGATATTAAAAAATATAAATATTTAGTTTATGTTACAGAAACTTCAACTACAAAATTTCACATATCTCTGAGGGTGCAACCCTTAGAGAGAAGTGTGAAGTTAGCGTGAGTTTTAAGAGAAAATGGCATCATTCATTTGTTATTTTTGTATATATTTTTTTGCATTTACAATTGGCTGTTTATTCTCCGTATCAGCTGACCATTCGGGTTTGTGCCTGGTGAATAGTAAACTGTAGGCGTTTCTTTACTAAATACTGCGGATCCAGGCTTCAAAGTAAACTATTGTTCATTACAATTGTCATCACTGATTTAATTAGGTCACACTAAAACCTTGCCAAGAAACATAATCAACAATTATAAAGAAAAACTACGTAAATTGGACACGTCGTTCTCAAGTTTTAAGCCAAGTAGCAGACAGACAGGGTGACAAGCAATTTACATAAAATAATAATCGAAATATATTTATATATAACTCAAAGGTGACTGACTAACATAGTGATTTATCAACGCATAGCCCAAACCATTGGACGGATCGGGCTGAAATTTGGCATGCAGGTGGATGTTATGACGTAGGCGTCCGCTAAGAAAGGATTCACCCCCTAAGGGGGTAAAACGGGGGTGCAAGGTTAATATGAAACTTTTATTTTTTTAGTTAAATTGCACGCGGATGAAGTCGCGGGAATCAGCTAGTATAATATATGGAGAAGAATGCCAAAAATATAAACAGTTTTTTTGCAAAATATCCCTCAGTTTGGTGTGCCTTTTGCCACAGGCTTCCTGTAACTATCTTTATTGGGATCTAGTTTGTGCAATTTCATCTTTAATGTGACGTGTTCCAACGTCACGAGTTACTCGATGTACTGTGTATATAAAATTATATGTTTATGGGGAGATGATGATCTTCTTCTCTTCTTCAATATTTTTTTCAGTAACTACTTTATTTAATCCCAGCGAGTAATTACCTACTGTTGGTGTGATTTATACATAGCAACACACCTGTCACTTCCGCAGGAGAGTTGTACTAATGTACACCCATATTTCGCCGATATGTTTTAAATCCACAGTTATCGGCGATGTAATTTGTAATAATCCAAATTGCGAAATGTACCAGGGAATTTCGTAGAAAAAGCCAATAACACTTCGCTCGACCTAGGAATCGAACCCAAGACCTCTTGCTCAGCAGTTACACTTAGCAGTTAGCCTAGGCAGGAGTCGGTATGTAAATCTTTCTCAAAATACAATAAAAATGTTCTCTCAATACTCGTAACCTCTCGCTTCGTGTCGGTAATTAATACCAATGTCTATATTGAACTGCATCGTTGGTTTAGTGGTCGTACAGTGCGACTGCCAAGCAAGAGGTCTTGGGTTCGATTACCAGGCCGAGCAGTGTTATTGAGCTTTTCTATGAAATTCTCAGTAGAAGCTTGGAGTTTGGATTTGTGCCCAGTTCACGGCAATAGGCTCGCCCTCTATTACATGGGACGTGGGTGTACATGAGTACACCTCTGCCTAACCTTTCGGGGACGACAGACGTGATGGTATGTTATGTTATGTCTAGATTGATTACTATCCATACTCAAATATAGATTGACCTTTTTTAGTTTTTCAATGATTATACTTCCTTGCTTTTTTTTATACTTGCATAACTATAAATATGGAATCTTGTTTGGTCAAGCTTATCGAAACCAGTACCCGGAGTCAGAAAGATGTCTTTAAAAAAAATACTGTATTTATTGTTCACAATTTTTGTGATTTCTGAATCAAGCTTTGGTGAGTTTTCGTAGAGATAATATCGTAGAGGTAGTTTTCATTACCTAATATTGTGGAAAATGTTTTTGTTGTTTATGTATATATATTTATATCTGGACATTATGACACAGTGCCATCTTGTTCTCTGAGCTTGACCTGTTTTTGGATACAAACCGTCAAACCTTCTTTCTTCTAAACTACCTTTCCTTTAAATTTCCTGGATTCGGATCAAGATTTTTCAAGAATTTCCAATTTTTTTATGTGAAACATCTATAGCCGCACGTAAAACCGATTTCTGGCGTAGCGAAAGCGTCGCCACGAAATTAAAATTTGATTTTAGTTCTATTTTCAAGTTTACCTTTTTTTTTCGAATTGTGAATTGTATTAAACCTCTTTGAGTTTGTGTTAATATGTTTCTTTTAACACATATATTTTTGATGTGGAAAAAAATCGTAATATTTTATTTTATCATTATGACATATTTAGTTCCTATCACAATAATTATTAATATGTTCTTTTCTGCATATTACTTTTACAAAATAATGTCGATGTTTCACATCTGCCAGGCGTCCCGTGCCGGCTCACTATTTTTTTTTTGCATATCTATTTGTACTTACACTTACTTTGTGTTTTGAGTTCTTACAATTTGAAGTTTTTACTAGGTTAGGTTTAACTATGATAAATTTAAAACAAACAATACTTTTGTTTTTATAGCTGTTCTAACTGGTTCCTTATCACTTTATATAAGAAAATTCAGACTGTCTATATACCCTGGAGTTGAATGTAGGGACATGGAATTCCGCCCGAAAAAATTTGGGTAAGATGAAGATAGGATAGATATAAACTATATATTGTTGTGCCCTACAGGGTCCATAATTGTGTCAAGCATGAGATTGTTTGTTAATCTTAGATACAATTAAATTATATGAATATCATATTATAGTATTGACTTTATAGTTCCACGCACTCAATATACCGTACTCGGTTAGGTTAGTTTAGGTTAGTGAAACACAAAGGTACTTAATCAGTTACTAACTTAAAAATATTGTTCTTTATTACAGTTGAAAACTTGAAGAAATGTCCTATCAAAGATAGTCAATGTGCAACAAACCAGTTGCAATTTATATTAAGAACTTTGGGTAAAACCGGTATTCCAGAATTAAATATGCCAAAACTTGATCCTATGAAATTAACAAATTTAACCGTAACACTTTTGAATTCCTTTGAAATAACTTTGATTGAGGGAACCTCTAGTGGTTTAAAAAAGTGCATCGTCAACGAGTTTAAGTGAGTATAGAAATGTTTAATCTATTGTACTTATGTGACCCAAACAACTGTTTGAACTGATAGCATTGATTTGTATGCTATATGAGTTATTTTTTGTACCTAGTGTATTTAAAAATGAAAAGATCATATTATTTTTCTTTTACAAAAATAAATGTCAAGTGGTACCTAATAGTTGGTAATAATAATAAGATTTCCAATATTATTTAAATGAATTGAATTTATTACTATTATGAAGTTTGGTCTTTTATTAGTTACTAGCTTTTGCCCGCGACTTCGGCTGCGTAAAATTAGTAATTTTATATGTACCCTTAAAAGAGGAAAAAGGGTCCCTCTTTCAAGGGTATGATTTCCAGGATGAAAACTATTATAATGTCCTTCCCCGGGACTCAAACTATCTCTATACCAAATTTTATCTAAGTCGGTTTAGCGGTTATAGCGTGAAGAGGTAACAGACAGACACACTTTCGCATTTATTATATTAGTATGGATTATGTATTGTAATATAACTGGATGGACATCATTGGATGGTGCACAAACTTATACTTACCTAGATAGAATGTTTCTTTAATAATTGTATACTGTTTGTTGTTTATTATAAGTTGTGGTAGCGTAGCGGTGTGACCAGTGGATATGTCAGAGGTCTCTAGTTCACACAAAGCACGCACCGCTGACTTTTCGCAAGTTATGTGCATATTTATCACCGGAGACCCGTGCCCAGCAGTGGGACAATAATGGGTTGATGATGATGATTCGTGTGACTCTTGTCAGATAACTTGATTTATTAATTTTCGATGAAATTAACTTGAAATCTTTGTTTTCAGCCCTGACTTGGAAATTAAACGCGCCTTCCTAGATATAACATGTGACATAACCCTCAAAGGACACTATAAAATAGTATCTTCCAGCCCTGTAATCAACAATCTCTTAGGTGAACAATCGCTGCATGGCGACGGAAATGGAAAAGTCAAACTCGGTACCAACATTGAAATTTGAAACCAATTTTTCAGCATCTCATCTCAAATGAGTGTAATCGTGTGGAAGTCGTGACATATTCTGCTTGACAATTATTTCTTTGTGTGATCTTTTTGGATCAGTACTGTCCCACCGCCGAGTACGGGTCTCCTCCCAATGTATTATGGTCCACCATGCTAGGTGGACTATAATCCAATCTCTTAGTTCGAGCTGGCAGTCTTCACACGTCAAATCTCTAATTCATGCAGGTTTCCTCACCGAACATATTTTCCTTCATAATTTAAGCATGTGATAAATACGCACGTAACTTAGAAAAATTGGTAATGCGTGCCGTGGGATGATCTCAGAACCTTTCACGCCCACTGGTCACACTAACCTTATAACTATTTCGTTTTACTTTTTTATTTAATTACCTCTTGGCGTTTTTATTAAATTAAGTTTCTACTTACAGAAAAAATGCACCTAAAATTTGAATTTCTTTACGATATTGAACAACGAGATGGGGAGTATTACATAAAGTGTGAATTTGAAAAATCCTCTTATTCGTATGACGTAGGCAAAATGACATTATTTGCTGATAATTTGTATTTAGGAAGCGAAGAATCAAGTAAGTATTGTCGAGACGCCATCTTGGTATGTAGCTATTTGACATTTCACGATCTATTTTATTGTTTGAAGCATTTTGTTTATGAACATGTTATGATTTGCGATTTGTGAAACAGGTCTAAACTAGTTTTGGTGCCGAGTAGCTGTATTTTATTTTTAAGTTGGGACCTTATGCTGTTTACTTTAATAGCTATTTTTTTAATTTCCTACGTGAAGTTTTCTAGATTTTGATTTGTACAAAAAACACAAAATAAAATAAAAAACAGCACTTATTAGTACATAAAAACTTCCTTTTTTACGATTTTTGTGAATGAGGTGTAGTAGGAAAATCACGTTGCATCCCCCAGCTGTAATATTTTTTTTTTAAAACGTTTCCCCACACCATTATTTTCTCCTGTGTTGTGGGTGCGTTTACAAACACAAATTTTCACATACCGAAAGCCCAGACCCGGAACAACTACCTGTAGAATTTACAAATATTTGCTCCGTGCGGGGATCGAACCCGCAACCCGTGACGCACAAACCAGTCAGCCACCGAGTCGTCAAACATCACCATTATATCAATCTGCCATCATAATTATAATTATGATGGCAGATTACCTAGGCCGATGGGATCAGTATAAATACTGATCCCATCGGCCTAGGTAATTTTCTTCCATAGTTTTTAGTTCGCTCTCATTGTTCCACGGTATACGATCCAAAATTCTCTGAGAATGAGTCAAGATGACTGTAGTGGTAGTGCACTTTAATTGACACATTGCATCCTAAGTTTTTACAGTTCTCTAGCATGTCGTTTATAATTTCAGTGTAGTTACTTGACTTCTAATTTTCGAGTAAGCTTTTTGTAACTTCAACTAACGAAATCAACGCAGGTCGTTCAAAATTGGTAATTGAACTTAATAAGTACGTATCTTTTATTAATATTCTGATTTGTGGGCCATCAAAAAACATTTGATACATTATGAAAGATAAATTGATAAATTGTGTTTCCACAAATAATATTTAATTGCCAATGTTTTTAAACAATCATTCTCTTATAAATATTTTTTTTTTACGATGTAGGATATTGCAACACACTAACTAATATTGCACTTGGCATAATCTTATTCCTAATTTTCGCAGGCGCAATCTTGATTGGACTGCTGAATCAAAACTGGAGGTTTATAATGGATACATTTGGCAAGCCTTTTATGGATAAAGCTGTTACAATACCGTACGGTATTATCCAGAATTGGGTTCATGACGTTCCCGCGAAACATTACATTGACTTGTCAACCTTGGGATTAGGAATATAATTGTAGAATAAGAAATGTCACTTATATTATGTTTTTTGTATGTGCCTATAATAATTATATTTTTTATTATGTACCAATTGGTACTTGTAATTTTGTTAATATGTAATTGATTTTGTAATAAATATGCAATTAATTTAGTTATTATAACGATTAATTACTTCGTTTTCTTTTTGTTTTAATAAAATGTTGATACAATTATATTTTATTGCTGTTTATCTTGCTACCAAATCAAAACATCTTAATTCATTATAAACACAACATACCATCTCGCCTGATGTCCTTAAAGGGTTAGACAGAAGTGTACTTCACTATTTCGCCGGTATGTATGTATGTAGGTCCCATGTAATATTTCTATTAGCAGAAAACGAATACAAACTACGAGCTGCTACTGGGAATGTCATAGAAATATCTAATAATACTTAGATCAAACTCCGAAATTGCACTTGCGTACGACCATAAAAACGATTACTTATTATAAATGTTGTTATAATAGATAGATAGATAGATAGATAGAATATTCTTTATTGTACATAACCAAAACAGACAAAATATGAAATACAATCAGTAATACAGCGGTAAGTACAATTGGCGGTCTTATTGCTAAGAGCAATTTCTTCCAGACAACCATTGGATGGACAAGAATTGAATAAAGGAAAAAACGAGTAGTTGGCGATGTACCCAAGTAGTAAATATATATTTTAACATACACTAGGATATAATACACATACATATATACCTGTTACACTATATACATAATACATACATAAAATATACCTAATACTAATATTAATAAATACAATACATACTTAGTTTCAATTGTCTAAACAGTCAAGTAATGTTCTTTTACCAATTTCCTAAATGCAGCCAATGTCTGTGCACGTCTTATAGATAGTGGCAGTGCATTCCACAATCGAGAGGCCTGAACTGTAAAGGAGTGGTCAAAGAATCTTGTGGAATGCGCTGGTATCTTCAAATTTAGGTTTTCTGATGACCTGTGACACACATTCGCGGTCCTCACGACCGCGAATGTGTGTCACAGATGAACTCGAATCGTTCTTTAAGATATGATGGGGTTGTAGGATTGAATAAAATACTGTAAAGTAATGAAAGGATATGAGCATTCCGACGAAGGCGTATTGGAAGCCACTTGAGTTTAACACGATATTCTGTCACATGATCATATTTGCGTAAACCAAATATAAATGTTATACCAAAATTTTGAAGTCTCTCAAGCTTATTAAATTGGTCCTCGTTGAGATCGAGATAGCTGGCATCGGCATAGTCAAGTATTGGCAAGAGAAGTGTTTGTGCAAGCGAAATCTTGGTGGCAGTAGGGAGAAAGTTACGTAATCGTCTCAAAGAAGCTGCTGACGCAAATAACCGACGACTGGTTTCTTGAAGTTGTGGACCCCATGACAACGTTTTGTCCATGAAAATAATGACTGATTTTTCTGTATTTTTTAGGGTTACGTACCCGAAGGGTAAAAAGGCTGTATTATTAAAACTTCCGTCCCTATTACTAAAACTTCGTTGTCTGTCTGTCACCAGGATGAATCCCAAAAACATGTCACACCTTCTAGTGTGTCCCTTGTGCCCAAAAACCTGCATGAGGGACGATCTCTGTCTGGCCGTGCCTAATGCTATTGAAGTGGCCTCTTACTACTCAGACGTTGTTTAGGCCATTGACACGATAAGAAGAAGAAGATACCAGAAACTGCGATACCTAGATACTTAGTTGTTCTTTGATTTTTATTTTTGACATCATGATTAGTGCCATCTAGTTCCGAGCTAAGCAACGAGGTTGATATTACATAGTGTTGAAATTAATGAAAATAAAGAGAATAAATATGTAAAACGTAGTTTTATTATAGAGAGATCTGTAACAAAGACAGGGGCTGACAGATTGTCAAATATTATATTTAAAACTAGGGTTCTATTTTCAAATATGTTAACACTCTCACCAAATTTGAGCCCTTTTTCTTGAAAAAACAAACTCGTATTTTAAAACATAAACATCAATCTGAACCACTAAAATATAGACTCAAAAACACAACTAAATTAACAAACACTGACAAAAAATAATATTTTGTTTTAAACAGTATTAACGAACTATTTTAATTTCTTAATACCAATTTTATTCCTAAGATACTGAAACTTATCTCTAGGCAGAGCTTTAGTGAATATGCCAGCATATTGTTCTTTAGTACAAACATGATTCAAGTCTATTTGTTTTTCGGTATACTTTTCTTTAATGAAATTATACCTAACATCAATGTGCTTACAACGTTTGTGATAGTCTACATTTTTAATTAGACTAATCGCACTTTGATTGTCAATATTCTGCCTCTGTGGTGGATAACGCAACGCTTTGCTGACGTTGTGTTGCCCATGTTATGGCGGCTCCATTTTTAATGAAGACATACCCAGTTAATGACTTTCGAGTATCAGTGTCTTTAGCAAAATCTGCATCACTATAAGCTTCAATTTTATTTTGCTGAGATGATGTATAACACAGGCCATAGTCTTTGGTTTCCTTCAAATATTTCATTATTTTCTTAACGACGTTCCAATGAGTGTGATCAAAACAATTGAGATATCTGCTCACCAAACTAACTCCATAAACAATGTCAGGTCTGCTTACCACAGCCAGATGCATAAGTGATCCAACTGCCTCTCGGTACGGAATATTCTTATCCACACATTCAGTGCTCTTCTCCAGTGTGGTGTGTGGATCTACTGGAATATTTTTGCAGTTAGCATCTTGCATATTATATTTATACAACAGTCTCTCAATATATTTTGACTGATGAATAAAAATATATCCTTCAGATTTCTCAATTTGTAGTCCTACGAAGTTCTTTGGATCACACTGTCTTATTTCGAAATTTTGCTTCAATTCTTGCATTACTGTATTTAATGAATCCTTTGCCTTAGAAAGTAGAAGCCCATCATCAACATACAATAATAAATAAACTTTGTTGTTGTTTACATTTCCAACATACAAACACCTATCTGCTTGACTATTGTTGAAACCAAATTTCTTCAGTAAGGTGTCAAACTTTTGGTTCCAACACCGTGGTGCTTGCTTTAGACCATAAAGAGAACGAACGAGTTTACATACCACATTTGAATCAGCATTCAAACCTTCAGGCGGTGACATATACACCGTGAAATTATAACTATTGCTGGGACGAAAATTTTGGACTCTATATCAATAATGGAATCCATTTATGTGAAATTTAAATGAAATAAAGATATTTTTTTTTATAAAAAATGTGACAGACATACAAAAAACTAGAACGAAACCAGGATACATGGTAACGCCACTAAATTTAACGTACTACGATTACTACGATCGATATCATTCAATGTTACTCACACATAGGTACACAACTAACACAACTAAGCAGTAAAGCATGCCGACAAAGACATAAAAGCCGCCCGCGCGCTGCCGCTAACTTACCTACACATTTGCCGACAATCCACTCGGACGCACTACCTATTATTACCTACCACGCTGAGCGGCGGCGGCGCCGCAGTGTCGCGCCCGCCGCAGTGTCGCCGCCGGCGGCGTGCGGGCCGGGCGCTAGTTCTACTGCAACTCGCGCGCGGTAAGATTTACGTTGTCACGCGAAAATGTGTCGTCAGTACGAATATACGAACGCGAAGTACTTAGCAATTGTTCAGCTGTACTGTGCACATTAATGGACTCTCGTGAATCCATACTTAATACGGGAAGACCATCACCAAGTTCAGTTTAGTGCTAATGTGTAGGCAGTTATTATAACGGCCAATTAATAGTGACTATTTTCATTGAACGCTATCTAACAGCACGTTTTTAGACATGTTATAAACGATAATATCGGGGCTGGCTGTTAGATGATATCCCTGTAGCGTACTTAGCAGGGATTTACTATCAGCATGATGGCTGCCCCGCTCATTATTCAAGTGTAGTGCGTGCCTACCTAAACACTCAGTTCGGTGATAGGTGGATAGGCCACGGCGGCGGTCCCGTGGCTTCGCCACCTAGGACCCGGACTGAACGCCTTTGGACTTTTTCTTGTTGTCGGAAATCAAAAGACTTGTTTATACCCGTGAACATGAAAATCGTGACGAGTTACGCAGTGCGATAGTGGACGCCTTTGATAGAATGAAAAGTGACAGAGACACGTTAAGAAAGCTAAAAGACAATAGTATAAAACGAGCACGTTTGTGTATTGAACGCGGCAGATTCCACTTCGTCGTCGTAAATAAACTTTTAGCAGGTAACTTGTATGTAAAGTTGATTATTTTGTAAAAAGCTCAAATTTTTTAAATACGCCTGAAATACCTACCCAGTCTCTTGACTGTTTCAGCTATCTGTTTTTAATATTGATACAGTAAATAGCTAAAACTATGTTCAAGTAAAGTATTTCTGGCGGTCCTAAGCTCGTGGAATGTATGAAGGAGAAATTGGAGTACAATTTATTCCGTGAAAATGTTGCCGCAATGATTGGCGCAGCGGCTGTACGAGTGACTGCTGCGCAAGGCGTCGCGAGTTCGATCCTTGCTCGGAAAAAAAATGTATGATCTGCAGGTAATTGTTCTAGGTCTGTGTGTGTGTTAAATCTTTGCTTGGGGCAAAGTTACAAAAAAAAGGTTTTTTTAAAGCTATGTACCTACTTAACCTAGGTACCTACTTAATTTTTAATCCCTTTTATTTAATTGGAGGTAATACGTAGATAGGTGTAAAGTAATACTTACCATCAATTTCGTCGCCATCTGCATCGTATTGCTAAATACAATTTATTTCAATAATACAATGACATCAATAAAGTACTGACCTACTACTTTTAAATAACGCGTAAGTACTTATTAGTACTTTACTTATTCGCTCGGACAGCCGCTATCCGTTTAGTACCAGCTGCCTGGCGGGCGTTCGGGTCATTGAACCCGCCGCCCGCGCCGCCCTCGCGAGGCGGCTTCAGAGTAGCGAGTTAGCGACTGCGGCCGATTTTGAATGAAATATTGGTGCATTACTACTAGCAAACTCGATCAAGTGAAAATATTCTTTTCACTTGCCAACTTTTTTATTATAAACAGTAGAGTTAATCTAAGACTTTTTTTTGTTCTACTAATTATCATAACTTTCCCACCTTTCGGTTCCACAACGACTACAATTTCACGGTGTATATGTCTTCTTTGATATCACCATATAAGAAAGCAGTTTTGACATCAAACTGCATAATATTTAAATTATATCTCTTTATAATCAATGCCTTTTTTCTGGCTACATCCTTTAGCACATAACCTTGACTTATAACGCGGACCAGATGGCTCATCTTTTATTCTGAAGACCCATTTACAGCCAATCACCCGCACTCCTTGAGGTTTCTCAATCAATTGCCAAGTTTTATTCTTTGCATGTGCTTGTAGCTCTTCCTCAATTGATTGCTTCCATTTGGCAGCATTAACATTTTCTTTAGATATTGCTTCATCATATGTTTGTGGGAAATTTTCCTGTCCTGCAATTTCTTTTGTACAGATATAGGTATTTCCTTGCATTTTACTCAATTTTGCTTTAGATCTTGTAATAACATTTGGCATTAATTCCGCATGATCTATATTTATCTCTGGTTCATACAAAGATCCTTCATCTGAGTAAAAATCATCACTAGATTCATCTTTAGTATCTTCAATGCTTTCAGATATTTTTTTTAAAGTTATGTTCTTGTCAGAAGTACTTTCTATAGTTAAAGAAGTATCTTTACAGGAATTTGACGCTGACTCTGATAACGGTACTACAGCATAATTTCTTTTTACTGAGCTTTCTACAAAAATCACATCTCTACTTATAATGACTTTTCTTGTCTTGGGATCTATAAGCCTGTATCCTTTGGTTTGTTCACTGTATCCAATGAATATCATTTTATTTGTCTTTGAGTCCCACTTCTTAATTTTCTCTTTTGGAATGTGTACAATTGCTTCACAGCCAAAGATTTTCATGTGTGTTATATCTGGCTTTTTACCACTCCACATCTCTTCCGGTGTTAAAAAGGCTAAAGCTCTGGTTGGACATCTATTAGTAATGTAACCTGCAGTTGACACAGCTTCTGCCCAATAGTGCTTCTGTAGTTTTGCATTCAAGAGTTTGCCAAACTTCTTGGCAGTATATGATTAGGTATAAATGAGACAAAGTTGTAGTATAGTCTGGTTATAATTATCCAAAGGTGCATCTTATATACTAACGACTACGTGTTGATCACGGATAGTAGAAACATTTAATAGATATTGAACGTGCGATAAAGATCATAAGATTGCGATGTAGATTGTAGATACAGCACAAATATATTGTACTGTAACAGTACACCCCCCTTTAAAAAAAAAATTATTATGGTAATAGTGTTTACAATATAAATTTGACCTAAACCTTACTAGTTATTTGCTGATGTATATAAATAATAATGCTATTGTACGCGGTGGAATTTGATGACGCCTGTTGTGGTGTGATTTGCTGACGTGTGTAATTTTGACTTAGCTGTTGCACGAGTGTTTATTATTTTTTTCCGTTAAACTCTTCATTCTTCTGTCCAGTGTTTTCATTATGCCGTAAAGTAGGATCACGCCGATTGTTAAAATAATCTGTCCCATTGCAACATTTCTTGTCCACCGTAAGTCCTCCTGGATCAGGTTACGGAGTTTGTCCGCTTCGTTTTGATTGAGGCAACTGTCCGTATTGTATGTTATCTGGTCCTTAGAACTTTGATTTCCCATTTTAGATGTCTTGTTGTTACGAGTAGTTGTGAATTAATGGTATATGTTAAGATCTATGTTAATATATATACGAATAGCTTGCTTATATCAGCGATTTTTATAGACGTACTACTGGCTTTACTTTACGTCCCGATCGTGTAGTGTACGTGTGTGAATGTCTGTAGAAATCCTTTGAATATGGCACGTAGTTTGATTCGTCATTGATCATGAATGCTGGTTTCAATCTATCAATTGATATCACTGTCTCTTTATCCCTAATTCTAATGCAAAATGTTTTATCTGTTTTACTAATTACTGGGTAGGGTCCTTCATACGGCGGTGTCAGGGCTTTCTTAATTCTATCACACCGAACAAATACGTGTGAGCATTCTTTGAGTTCGGGATGCACAAATATAGCTTGGTTGTGGTTTTTTCTTTTCGGAATTGATGTCATTTGTGTGATGTCCTTTTGAATTTGTTTTACAAACTCTTCGTACGTTGATAACTGTGCTGCTGATGACTCAAAAAATCCTCCAGGGAGTCGTATTGGCGTTCCATATGTCATCTCTGCTGAACTATAACCTGTGTCTTCTCGCAAGCTACTCCGCAACCCGAGTAAAACTGTTGGAATTTCTTTTAACCAATTTTCGTTGGATTCTCTTGTCATTAACACCACCTTTAAAGTTCTATGAAATCTCTCTATCATTCCATTGGATTGCGGATGATAAGGTGTTGTCCTAATTTTATGTATTCCCAAAAATTGTGAGAGTGACTCAAATATTCTTGATTCAAACTGTCGGCCTTGATCCGTAGTAATGCGCAATGGACATCCAAAACGAGTAATCCATCCTTCGAAAAGTGTCTTGGCTACTGTTTCTGCAGTTATATCTTCTACCGGAAATATTTCGGGCCATGACGTACAACGATCTATGATTGTGATTAAATATCTCTTCCCTTGTGAAATCGGAAGTGGTCCGACGATGTCAATATGTAAATGTTCAAAACGTTGCGCTGTCATAAATGTACCAGGAGGTGATATCGTATGTCGTTGTATTTTTGATTTTTGGCAGGCTATACATGATCTACACCAATTATTGATATCTTTGTTCATATACGGCCATAAATACCTTTGGGTTATCATTTTTCTCGTAGTTCTTTTTCCTGGATGGCTCATACCATGAATGGTATCGAAAATTTGTTTGCGAAATTGCTTTGGTAAGTAGGGGCGGCTTTTTCCAGTAGACGTGTCGCAGGTGATGTTTATTGTGGAACCCGGAAGCGTAATGTTTTTGAATTTTAATCTTTTATTGTCACGTAATTTACTTAGTTCATTATCTGTTGATTGACATTTTTCCAATTCAGCGTAATCGATAGGTGATGGCACGTATATTTCCTCTATTCGAGATAAGGCATCGGCGGTAATATTGTCACGTCCGCTTATGTGTTGAATGTTGGTACTGTATTGTGAAATGAAATCTAACTGCCGGACCCGTCGCGGTGTATCGTTTGATGATGGTTTT
This sequence comes from Craniophora ligustri, assembly GCA_905163465.1. NCBI lineage: Eukaryota > Metazoa > Arthropoda > Insecta > Lepidoptera > Noctuidae > Craniophora > Craniophora ligustri. The sequence goes on from LR990963.1 coordinate 5,995,403, forward strand.
TGGGAGAATGCGTATGTCAAAGGTCGGTGATCCGTAAATATTGTAAATTCTCTTCCCTCGATTAATCTGTGAAAATGTTTGACGGCCATGTATATTCCTAACAGCTCTCTGTCAAACGTAGAATATTTTTGTTGAGTTTCGCTCAATTTTTGTGAAAAAAAAACTAATGGTTCCCAATTGCGTCCGGATTTTTGTTGTAAAACTCCACCAACGCAAGTAGCACTAGCGTCGGTCATGAGCGCTAGTGATGCGTTGCGGGAAGGATGCGCTGTTAACACTGCGTTTTTCATGCTTTCCTTGCATTTTTCGTAAGCTTTGTCTGCTTCCGTTGTCCAAGGAACAGGTGAATTATCGTTCTTTTTTGAACCATGTAGATATTCGTTTAAAATTCTTTGTTTTCCGCTGCGCGTGGAATATTACTTCTGTAGAAATTGACCATGCCCAAAAATCGTCTTAATTCTTGAATTGTTTTCGGTTTGGGAAATTCCATGATTGCTTTGTAATTTTCTTCGGTAGGTTGTATTCCTTGGCTCGTTATATGATAACCTAAGAAATCTATTTCCCTTCTGAGAAATTCGCATTTTTCGAGATTAATGGTTATTCCATTCTCGTGTAAACGTTTGAAAACCGTTTCTAAATGCTGATAATGCAAATCTTCGTTGTCCGATGCGATGAGACAGTCGTCTACAAATATAAATACGAAGTTTAAATCTCTAAATAAGGAGTCCATGAATCGTTGAAATGTTTGTGCCGCATTGCGTAATCCGAAAGGCATTCTTAAGTACTCAAAAAGTCCGAAAGGTGTGATGATGGCTGTTTTTTCTATATCTTTAACAGGAATACAGTGGTATGCTTTGCGTATATCTATCTTGCTTAGTATCTTCTTATTTTCTAATATGTATGTAAAGTCAGTTAATCTTGGTAGTGGGTATTTGTCCGGTACTGTCGTGCTATTGAGCATTCGATAGTCTCCGCACGGTCTCCATTCGCCATTTTTCTTTTTTACCATATGTAATGGGGTTGCCCATGGGCTATCTGACGGTCGGCAAATTCCGAGCTCTATCATATTTTGAAATTCCTTTTTGGCTATGTCGTATTTTTCTGGAGGTAATGGTCTTGCTCGAGCTGCGACGGGTGGTCCTGTAGTGATAATGTGGTGTTCAATCTTATGTTTGGGCGCATTGCGTAGAGAGGACTCTTTCGTGATGTCTTCGTATTTGTTTAAAAGTTGCGTAATACGTGAATTCGTTCCCACTCCGATAGTACGAATTGTTTGTTGTGTCGCTTTTTCTGAAGTTACATGCGTTGTCAGCTCTGTAACTTTGTCGATAAGTTTGCGACCTGCTATGTCGACTAATAGTTTATAGTGCTCTAGAAAATCTGCTCCAATTATTGGTTGTGTAACATCGGCGATTATAAAATTCCATTTATAACATCGTTGTAGTCCTAAATTCAAGGTAAGCGTCTTCTCGCCGTAAGTCCTAATTTTAGTCCCATTTGCAGCGTATAGTGTGTATTGTTCATTTTGTAAAATTGAATATCTCTGTTGCTTGCTAATGACTGAAATATTTGCGCCCGTGTCAATCAAAAACTTCATACCACTTTTTCGGTCGGTAATGGTGAGGCGATTGGATGGGTGGATTGCACAGAGTTTCGCCGTTTGGCAAATTGGTGACCCCGACGAACGAATACGCAGCAAGAAACATGGCACAATAACCATGCAAGGCGAGCATAAATCAGCAAGGAACACTTGAAGTAGCTGCTGGCACCTCGGTTTTATCTCGCATTCCGGAATTTTGGAAAGACCAACCAAGATTATGGTTCACGCAACTAGAAGCCATATTAGCACCACAGAAGCAAGGAGACGAATACAAATACTGTACAGTAATAGCAAAATTATCCAAGGAAGAAATACTACAAGTTAGTGACCTAATCACTTCACCACCGACTACAGATAAATATAAAAACATCAAGGAACGTTTAATTGATTGTTACGAAGAAACAGAACAGCGACAGTTTCAAAAATTAATATCAGAGACAGAACTCGGTGATCAAAAACCTTCGCAGTTATTACGTCAAATGCGAGTCCTCGGGAGAGGAAAAATCAGTGACGAAACAATTAAACTACTATGGTTCAGGCTTTTACCAACATCAGTTACTACGGTTCTAGCAGTTACGGAAGACATGGAAATTGACAAACTGAGCCAAATTGCAGACAAAATAATAATGAATTCAAAAGTAACCGAAATATCAGCTGTTAGCAACGACACTTCAAACGACAACAATACAGCATGCATTTTAGCCCAGCTAGCAAAATTACAGATAGATATTGACGCAATTCAGCAAGGTCAATATGGCTATCGACCCAGCACGCACAATCATTTCAAGAAACGTCAACAATACCCAATTTGCCAAACTTCTTGGCAGTATATGATTAGGTATAAATGAGACAAAGTTGTAGTATAGTCTGGTTATAATTATCCAAAGGTGCATCTTATATACTAACGACTACGTGTTGATCACGGATAGTAGAAACATTTAATAGATATTGAACGTGCGATAAAGATCATAAGATTGCGATGTAGATTGTAGATACAGCACAAAGATATTGTACTGTAACAAAGAGCATACATCTGGCCCTTTCTAACAATGTACGGTTCATTCTTTCCCCTAAGCCATTTTGTTGTGGCGTGTACGGAGTGGAGGTTTGGTGAACAATTCCAAATTTCTTGAGAAAAGCTTGAAATTCATTGCTTAAATACTCAGTCCCATTATCTGTGCGGAGAGTTTTTATTGTCAAATCAAGTTTGTTTTCAACCAATACTTTAAATTCTTTAAACTTTTGGAATACTTCAGATCTCCTTTTTATTAAATAAACAAAAATACTTTCCTGGTAAAATCGTCGATGAAAGTAAGAAAGTAGCGAGCTCCTCCAAGAGACGGTATCTCCATTGGACCACAGACATCGGAGTGAATTAGTTCTAGCTTTACCTGTGCTCAGGAACCTTCTGAAGGGAATGGGAATCTTGTCTGCTTCCCTTCCAGACATGAGATGCATATCACTTTATCTGTATTTTTTAGTTTAACTCCTGCACTTTCTGACAGTTTATTCAAGTCTTCAAAGTTTAAATGTGCCATTCTTTGATGCCATAAATAAGAATCATTCTCTGTTGTAGCAGATACGTATGCTGGAATACTATGTGTAACCAACCTGTACATATTATTCATAATTTTAGCCGCTGCAACTTGCTTGTTTATTTTATTCAGGATTTTACAGCCTTGTTTGTCAAATTGTACTTGACAACCACTATTTATGATTTGACTGACAGAGAGAAGGTTGGTAGCCAACTCAGGAACATAGAGAACATTCTGTACCTTGATAGTTTCCAATTCACCTTGCACGTTGACAACATTAAGATTTACCTTTCCATAGGCCTTGACAACTAACTTCTGGTCATTAGCTACTCTTATTGTGGAAATTGGAGGTGTAACTTCATCGTAGAGCAAGTCACGGTTCATTGTCATATGCATTGACGCTCCAGAATCAATGTACCAATTTTGGTCGTTGTTTGTTGTTGCAGAAAACACCGCGACATAACCAGAATCTTTGTTCTCATTAGACTTCTGCTGTTCCTTATTCTTATTTCGGCAATTTTTACTTATATGCCCATATTTGTTGCACACGTAGCACCTTGGACCTTTACCAGCTTTATTCTTATCTTGAGCTTGTTTGACAAACATATTCCTCTTGCTTTTAACATACAAAGCACCAGACTCAGAGTTTCTTACATCTTGTAGAAGCTTAGTCTTCACGGAATCAGCTGTTATTGTCATACCGGAGCTTTCAAGAGCCATTATCATGGGTTGATACACATCTGGTAAACCGGCAAGTAATAGAGTCCCAAGCCATTCGTCATTGACTTCAAAACCAATGTTCCTCAATTTATGAGCAGTGGTCATGATCTTGTTAACATAATCTTCAATGTTCAGACAACTTTCAAGCGTTGTATTGATTATATCTCTCAACAGACCAACTCGGCGTGTCAAACCTGTGTCATCGAAAGCTTTGGCTAAATTATTCCAAACTTCTTTAGCTGTCTTAGCTTCTTGTATGTGAAAGTAATTGATTGGATGTACTAACAAGATAATTTTCGACTTAGCTTTTGTATCCAGTTTGGGTTCAATTGTTTCATTGTCTTTCGCGGTGACACATCTCCACAATTCTTCATGTTGGAGGTAGCTTTGCACTGCAAATCTCCACGTCGGATAGTTTTCCCTTCCAGTCAGTTTTTCAATCAGAGCCATCGTATTATTTGACGACATTTTATACTGATGAAGAAAATTTAAAACGCCTGTCGACTTTTGGTAATACTGAACTACTTTTCACTTTCTCTACTGTACTTTTATACAAAACAGGTGGCCTGGGCCCATAACCTGTTGAAATTAATGAAAATAAAGAGAATAAATATGTAAAACGTAGTTTTATTATAGAGAGATTTGTAACAAAGACAGGGGCTGACAGATTGTCAAATATTATATTTAAAACTAGGGTTCTATTTTCAAATATGTTAACACATAGGATATTTTTTTTTGTAAATATAATAATAATTTCAATTTCAGGAACGAATCAAAATTAGTTACTAATTCTCGAAACATTTTTGCACAAAAAACTCGTAAATCGTAACTTGACAAAAATCAAATGGTTTTAATTAGGTAAACGATTATAATTATATTCTTTATTACAAAATTTCTTTATTAAGAAATTTCTCACTTCTCAGTGTATGAAGTGTGAAATTACTGTAATTTTTAGGAGCAATAGAGGCATAAATATTAATTTGTTGTTTGCTTTTTCATTCAGCTGTCTGATCTCCATAATTATCAGCTGAGTATTTAGGTTTATGCCTGGCTAATCGCAAATGGCTCGACTCTTTATTACACGACATCTAACAACATGCCGTCAACTGACGGCGTTTCTCTAGTCAACCCTTCGCGGATGAAGGTTTCATATTTTATTATTGTTCTTAACAATTGTCATCACTGCTTATTAAAATCACAAAGTATAGATACCTATGCTAAAACCTAGCCAAAAAACATCATCAATGAATTAAAAGAAGAACCTTAATTGGACACGTGACTCTCAAGTTATAAGACAAGTAGCATACAGAGGGATTGACATTGCCATTTACGTATTTTTAGATGATAATAATAATAATATAACCTAAATTGTCGGGTGAAGGGTTTTTAGAAAATCTGCTCATATGTAGTCCACTAAAAAAGAATTATATTTACTGTCATTTCTTTTAATAAAAATATACATAAACATTTTTTTGCTAAATATCCCTTAGTTTGGTGGGCCATTTGGGATATGCTTCCTGCAAATATCTTTATTGGGATCTGTTTTGTCCAATTTAATCTTTAATCTAGGTGATCCTAACTACTTGGTTACTAACTACGGAGTTACTCGCTGTAAAATTATATGTTTTATAGGAAGATCTTCACATAATAGAAATACTTAACTAATTAAAAAATTGCTTTTTTTTCTATATTCATTTTATTTTATTCAAAATGAATGGTCTCTCGGTCTGGAATCTTAATTTTTCGGCTACATCTCTATAAGATCTAGATAAGATTGACCTTAGAATATTTTTACTATCAAGTGACATACTAGTTTTAATCTATTTTGTGGAGTGCATAAATATGAAAGCATGTGTCCAATCAGTTTTATCGGAGCAAGGACTCGGACAAGGAAAGATGTTTTGTAAAAAAAATCTAATTCTCCTCTTCACAGCATTTGTGATTTGTGAATCAGGTTTTGGTAAGCTATTTTATTTATTACTAGTTAAGTTATTTATTACAATTTGGGGGTCTTCAAGTCACGAGTGAATAGGCATTTTCTAGGTAAGCGTGCTTCATCTTAGACCACATCGTCACTTACCATCAGGTGAGATAGTGGTCAAACGCTGACCTATAAATGATAAAAAAAATATATATATAATGATATATTGTATCATTTTGTATTATTATAATATTATTTAAATACAATTATTAAAATTTATATTCTGATATCCTAAACTACAACAGTGAATATCTACAATTATACTGCTATTGTTTTTGTCTAAATTTAATTATTATATATATATATAATTATGATAAATCTGATTAGTTCGGTAGGGATATTTATTTCGCCATTTATTAACGTCTATTTTTTAGGTATAGTTTTTATATTTATATCATAAATTTAAGTGTATAAATGCATACAGTGATTTCGAATAACGGCCGGAAACATATTACGACTGGGTCTTCATTACTCTTTGGATGAATTGAAATTGCCAATAAAAAAATACAAATTAGCCATGAAGAAATTCGGGTAAATACATTGCGTATTGCTGTTCTCTGCAATTAAAATTCCCATTAGACTAGGATGAATTATGTAAGAACTAAAAATAGATGGGAGCCTACTTTGAATCATTGAATCTCTCACTATTTTATCACTTTTATTCGTTTTTACCAAATAACAATTTGTAATTTTCATTACAGTGGATGATTTGGAGGAATGTAACATCAACGATGCCCAATGTCAAAAAGACCAATTACAATCTTTGATAACAGTTATGTCGAAGACTGGTATTCCAGAATTAGGCATACAAAAAATTGATCCTCTGAAATTAAGTGATGTGTCTACATCAGTTTTAAATTTCATTGACGTTACTTTCACCGACGTTACCCTAAAAGGCTTGCAAAATTGCATCGTCGAAAAGTTTGCGTGAGTATTTTTGTGTAATACTTGGTTCTGTTGTGTGTTAAAAATAATTTTTCCAACATAAAAAGTTCTTCGCAACATTATTTTTCATGGATTTGTAATACCTGGGACAACGTTTAAAACTAAAGAGAGCTTACCAATTTTCATTAGTGGTGAACGTTACAATGCCATGAATTACACATATCCAATACTGCAAAATGTTTTTAACCGTTTCCAAAAGTTTGAGTTATTTTGTTCTAATTGCTGTATCATGTTTAAATGTTTTTGCACTATGTAGTATCGATCAAGGAAAACTAAACTTAATATAAGTTTAACTTATATAAAATTTACTCTTATTAATAATAAAATAACTGCTTCTTATTAAATAATCGTTTGAGTCCATGAATAATTATTGATTATTATTTTGATATGTTATATTGATGACTAAAATTCAAATATTACTGATTATAATTACCTTCTTTATGAAACACATGAGTGCTTCAAAAAAGAAAGAAAATACTCGAAATATAGTTTTTATTTCAAGAAGAAATAAATTGTAATTTCGGAATCAATTGGCACATTTTTTTTTAATTTTTTGTTTAATACTATTCTTTTAACCGGTGATACTAATATCTATGTTATTTGGTATACAAACTACGGTAAAATAAATTTCATATAGCCAAATTTAACTAATCTAACCTAACTTAACTATTTTCTTTAAGTATATTATATTCTTGTTCCTAATATTTTCTTTCTTTTAGTTTGGACATTAAAAATGGACGTGCCTCCATGGAAAAGACATGTGACCTGTCTGTCAAAAGTCACTACAAGATACAGTCTGCCAATCGTGTCGTCGAGAGCTTATTTGGAGGACATACAGTACGTGGTGATGGAAATGGAAAAATCAAAATCGGTACCCACATTTTACTAGTGATTATTATCATAATTAAAAAGTGATACGTAAAGTGTAATTTTTTTTAAATGTAAAAAATATTATTTATAATTAACTGGCTTTTGCCTGCAACTTTGTTACCACTTCACGTTTTAACCGCTGAAGCTATTTTGATGAAATTTGAATGAAATCATCGTTCAAAATAAAAAAAGGAGGTAGCAGTTTCTATGTGGAATCGATAATTTCTTAAAAGAAAAAGATTGATGACAAAGAAGATTGGATTAAATTACTAATTCTACACAGCCGAAGTCGCGAGCAAAAGCTGTTAATTGTATATTAAGAACTGTGAAATTAGAAGATAGTTGAATTTTTTTGATGTAATTTATATAACCACTTATGAGGCTTAAAACATGTTGAATTTTTTGCCCGCATTTAACTCTGTTTAACAAATTCTGTAATTTTCAATGTTTTTGCGTGAACATTTTTTTTTGTTTTCAGATAAACTGCACTTCAAGTTTGGTTTTGTTTTATCTGTTGAAAGAAGAAATGGAGACATTTACTTGAAGTTCCAATTCGATAAAACGGACTATTCGTATGACATTGGAAACTTAACATTCATTGCTGACAATTTGTATTTGGGAAGCGAAGAATCAAGTAAGTACTTAGAAAACATTTTTTACATGAAAACATTTCGCGCTTCTAATCAAATAAAATTGTAAAAACAAAATAACAACTTTTTAAATGATAAAATCTATTCTATTTTATGACAACGGCTTATCATAATCTATTTATCTTATTAAAAATCGTGTTTTTGTAAAAAATTGTTAGAATCTTCTTCTTATCTATTGCTTAGATGTAAATGTACATAACGTGTGGTTGTCATTTGTCACTTTGGCCTTATTATTAGAAACACTTTTATTCAGGATTTATAAAGTATTATAAAATGAGTATTTCCCGTGATTGTAAATGATTGCATAATGGGCATAGACATTTGTACCTGAGTCATAATAATGTTTCTATGTATAATATGTACCTATTTACAAAAGAATATAGTAGTACTGCTTATGACTATAAAATATAACTGTATTCGGAAAACAGTAGTTTGAAACTACACTGTTGGTTCATAAAATATTATACAGATAACAAAAGTAACGCCCAAATCATACTCTTTTCAAAACTTAACGTACAACTGTTTTTTTTTAATTTGGTGCAAATGTAGAATTATAATAAATGCATTGTAAAATTTGTTGTAAACCTTTCAGACATACTTATTAGATATAGTTAATTGTTCATTGTGACTTTGTTTTAAATGCACCACCTTGCTTTTTAGTAGTTGTGACGTAATTTCTAACTTTTACAGGTAAACTCGTTATGGGACTGTTGAATCAAAACTGGAATATCCTAATGGACTCATTTGGCAAGCCTGTAATGGATAATGCTGTGGACATGTCCCACGATATTCTTCAAAAGTTCTTTGGTTCCGTTCCCGCCAAGAAGTTTGTTGACAGTGACTTGTCAATCTACGTGAAAGACGAATTGTAGAAAAGGAGATAATAAACTCAACCTTATTTTATACAATATTTAAATTTTTATGCTTATATTGTAGTTGTTATAGTTTATTTTACCAAATACATTATGTGTGTCTTTTTAAATAAATCCAATTATTCAATTTGTCGCATTTTGTCTCCTTGCCTTACCTAACCTTTTAGTTAAGAAGTCATGGCCTTTAGATTCTCTGCATATACATACAAATGACGACTATTAAAGAACTGCTTTAAACTACCTATCAGAAAACTATGAGTCTAAATTTTCCATTCAATTACAATGGAATCTGCTGGATGAGGGTGGCAAAGGAACGGTTGTCGTGGCGATCCTTGGGGGAGGTCTAATGGTCGATATGATGATGATGATTCAACTACTAGAATTTAATATTAAAATCAGTATTTTGAATAAGTCAGTTTTGGATTAACCTCCTGCCTACCAGTGATACTTTTTGTTTAGGATGCTGCTGAAACTTTGGTATTGTATTCTTTACCGGTTAAAACGTATCCAAAAAATCGTGAAAAAAATATCACCTCTCGGAAAAATTGTTTTTCAATATTTACTTTATAATGGACAAAGTGACGATATAATCGCATTTATTAGGACACAAAAAAGTTTTGGAATATACATACATTATAATTAGGATACTTAACGAAACTTAACGTTTTGTCAAACAAAATTGACAAAATTGAACATGTTTCTCAAAAACAAACATAAATAAAATAAATTAACTAATCAGATATAAATTAGAAAAATAGGTATCAGGTTAGGTAGAGATCAAAATGCTAGTAACTTATATACTCACTACCGTCATGAAAATTAAAATAACAATTCCGATTTGGCGTAAAACAGAGTTGAATGTCATATTTTTTACAAAAAACTGTTGTTTTTGTCACATACGCGTTCCCTACTACACGTTTCTTTAGGATCATAGTCATGTAAGTGTAAAGCTATTTTCTTACGACATTAATAAATTTACGCTTCTTAAGTGTTTTGGTTAAATTTCTTCATAGTCTTCTCCTCCGGAATCAATATCACTTTCTTCTTCGCATCAATCGTTAAGTAAGGGTTCTGTCGGATAGATAAAGATGACGGTTCGGTCAGCTGACTTTTTCGCTAAGATTTGAACCAAGTCCGCGACTATGTAAGTATGCGACCACGTCCACGTCACACACGTGGCCGACAGTTCTGCCATATCCTCCTGAGCCAAACCGCGATAAAAAAAAATCGGATACCGCTGGAGAAGCTAGTAGAAGAATCAGAGTATAATCGGATCTTGTTGATCGGTCTTGATCTGATCTGCTGGATTCACTAATCTCGAGGTAACTCGTTCTTTGAGTTAGTTCTCAAGGCAAAAAATCTGGATCATCGTCGCAACCATCCCCGGAAACCTCTAATTGAGATTCATTTTACGCTTCAGCTATGCCATTAACTGTTATTTCCGCATAAAATATAAATATATTTTAATGTACTACACAAAGTACAGTAGAAGTAAAAGTATCAAAACTTTAACTACCTACATTTGTACTTCGTATAGGACATAGAAAAACAATTCAAGGTTACTCAAACATTATTTATTTTTATTCCATAATAACACTGTTTATCAACATCTTGAAGTATTATTTGCTTACTAATCATTCAAAATCTAGAAATTATTAGAAATTTAATTTTAATTCTTATGTACTACAAGTAGTACAGATGTAGGTACGAGGTTAAGTCAGCTGACTGATTGATCCTGAGGTCATTCAGTAGCATCGGGTCCCCGCTACGTATTTTGTGTTTGTTCCACTACTTTCTCACTGCATGTAACTTGCTCGCAGTGGAAGATAGTATCAAGAGACCTTTGAAATGCTGGTGTTTTATGAACCGATAAGGTCTCAAAAGCAACCGCATTATCTGAAAAGTGAGGGTGCCACTTGAGTAAAGGGGTGTATGAAGCTGTGGTAGCCTAGTGGTGTAACCAGTGGACTGAAATATCAAAAGTCGCGAGTTCAAAACCAAGGCATGCACCACTGGCATTTCGTAAGTTAAGTGCGTATATAGCTCAAACGTTGAAGGAAAATCTCGTGAGGAAACCTGCATGCTTGAGAGATCTTCCCGATGGCATGTGAAGTCCGCCTACTGCAGTAGGCTAGCGTGGTGGACTATAGCGTAATCCCTGAGAGGAGGCTCGTGCCCAGCAGTGGGATATAATGGGTTGATGAAGGCGCCACTTAAGCTATGCCTCCATGATGGGACGTGAGGCAATTATTAAAGCAAGCGCTTGCAATTTAGGTCTCAAAAAATCAATACAATAATTGTTCTCCATCAAAGCTATATTAAAATAAGAAACCGGCTATAGGACCTCTAGATGTCTGTTTAAATAGAGTTTGATAGTATTTATATTTAGAATAGTTGACTCACGGCTGTTTTTATTTAAATCAATTGAAATTTGAAAGTCTAATGAATAAGCTATTAATTAAGTAACAAAACACAAGAATTGAATTGACATTTAAAATGTAGTTTTTTTTTTCAAAATTGACTTTATTGAATTCTAAAGTATATTTATTATCAACAGCATCATTTATTATCTTAATTTAATTTCCCTAACTCGTTAAGTATTGAGCGTATACCCCAATAAGTTTTAAGATAAACCTTGTTTTAACCTTGCAATTTTTTACCATATTAGACGTATATAAATATAAAAACTTATGTCCAGTTAAACTTTGTCACAACAAGAATTTGAAGAGAAAAAGATGTTTTTAAAAAAGATACTGTATACAATATTCACAGTTTTTGTGACATGCAAATCTGATTTTGGTAAGTATATTTGTCCTGTTTTCTAACTTATTGTGTTTTTTTATATTTAACGGGAAGTTGTGTAGTTTTCTGCTAAGCACTTTTCTACGGAGTTTGTATCGGCGCAAACGAACCACAATATTTAGATTTTTTATTGGCGCTCTTTTGGAAGATATAAGTACTTAGTCTGGCACTATTTTTTTTAAAGATTAATTTTATTTTATAAACAATTCCATGACATTCTGGTAATTGGAGGCGTTAATGTAACGTAGTTTACTTTGTCATTGACGACTCATGCTTAATGAAATTCATTATTTTTGTTTTATTCATTTGTTTGACATGACACACGTTTTTTTTTTATTTTGTTGGAACGTATTTATCAGCTCTATAATCGGTTTACTAAAATTGGACGGCTAATGTTCGGCTAATGTTTGTCGTATGTTCAATACAGCGTGCTGGAGGGTCGATATTGATCTGTTTAACATGAGTGTGACAAAACTAAAAAGGACGATGTGTAATGATTTTTTCGCACATCGAACCTAGAAGATTTAGTTGAGAAGTAGTAAATGAATGTGTGTGTTTATATAGTTTATATAACTGGTTGCATATTGTTTGTTATCCTAATAACTTTACTTATTTTTATAGCGTACTAGTCGTGTTACAGTAAAAAAAAAAAAATGTATAATTGTTATTTGTGAAAGCTTGTAATTGGCCGTAGCTTAATCATAGATTTTTTTAATATCTGTCAACTAGCTGTAAGTTTTCTAAATTTGAAAATAAAATAAAAAATAAAATAATATTCTCAGAAGGTCCACCTTTTTCACCTTTAAATTAAAAGTTAAAGGAGTTAAACAAGCAAGCATAAATATTTACTTTTACAGTGCAAACGAGAGAAATATATTCCTGGACATTATGGCACACAGCACCACCTAGTTCCGAGCTAAGCAATGAGGCTTGTGTTACGGATACTAGTTGGTTGATATACTACATATATACTTTTTTTTTGTAAATACATACATATTATATATAGATACATCCATGACTCGAATACAAATGTTTATGCTCATCACACAAACATTTGTCCCCACCGGGATTCGAAACCGGGACCCTTAGCACAGAAGTGTTAACTACCGCTGGACTAATTGGGTCGTCAAATAGTTTCCATCTCTTCTCATCTTTGAGTTCGTGTACTGGCTGTACCTTAATGATTAAGATATGATTTTTTTTATTGCAGTGGACAATCTAGTGAAATGTAAAATCAAAGATGATCAATGTCAGAAAAATCAAGTGCAAACTGTTTTAAAAAGTATAGCTAAGACTGGTATTCCAGAAATAGGTGTACCACAAATTGATCCTTTGAAATTAACGAACATATCTGTATCAGTGTTGAACTCCTTTGACATTACTTTGGTTGACGGAGCCGTGAACGGCATCAAAAACTGCATCGTCGATAAGTTCGTGTGAGTACCTATATATTTTTTTATGTATGATACGGATGATTGTGATGTGCTCCGCGAATTTAGCTCATACTTAAAAGATTTTCTGGATAGCACGTTAAGTCTGGCAACTCGCAATGGTACAGTGTGTGACGAGGTAATATAATACTAGCACTTTAATGGGTTCTAAGGTATCCAACATCGGCGAGAGTCGAGGCGGAAAGACAGCATTCTGCATAGTATTAGTAGGTACCTAGTTATTCCGTCGTCGTTCCTTGTGCTTGCAATTTACATGTTTCAACTACCCAGTGTGTATCGTTTGGGACAGCGTACAGAAGTGAAGAGAGTATTAACAGTTTAAGTTTATAAAGAAATGTATCCGTACGTTATGACACAGCGCCATCTAGTTCTGAGATTGAGAGATGAGGCTTGTGTTACTGCTACTAGATGGTCAATACAGTACATAGATATTGTTTTGTAAATACATACATATTATACAGAGAAACATCTATGACTAGAAATATGTACAAAAATCCACGCTCACTGCTACCGGGATTTGAACCCGGCACCGTAACCACATAACGCAGGCTGCAATACTGGTGCTGGTTTATCGGGAAGTCATATTTTTATGTATAATATTGCGCAATATTACTATCAATGTTATAAACAGGTTTTCCTACACGTGGAAGCTGTACACAGTAAAAAAAAAAAAAAATTTGCATTGTATAATTATTACAATCCTGGGTGTTCTAATCCTAATAAAATTATTATCAGCTCTATGTTCTATGTAGTACAAGCTAATACCGATTGCATACGTGTATGTTATACACCGTCATTAATTTGGCGGTGCATAAATTAGGAAACTTGAAATTAATTTTTCAAGTCCTATTTAGCGATACAACTCTTTGTCTAAGAATGTTGCGATTATTCCATTTTTTTTTTCAGTACAAACATCGACAATGGACGCACCTTTATGGAAGTAACTTGTGACTTGTCTATCAAAGGACACTATAAAGTAAAGTCTTCCAGTCCTGTCATCAAGAACTTTTTCGGAGGCCAGTCAGTGCATGGCGATGGAAATGGAAAAGTCAAAATTGGTATTGTTTCTTTTAAGAATTTTGTCAAATTATAAAAATGCAGTTCTTAAATCCTAGAAAACAGTTTACAAATCAGTATACATTAGTAATTTTGTAATATCATTTTAATTTTAAATGCAGGAAAAGGAATCAGGAACGAATTTCTTTTTAAGTACTACACAATAACTTATAACATTCAATAAAAAAAAATGTTTTCAGAAAAAATGCACCTAAAGCTTGATTTTCGTTTCTTCATCCAAAAAAGAAACGGGGAACATTATTTAAACTATAAATTCGACAAAACTATGTATTCGTATGACATAGGAAAAATGTCATTCTTTGCTGACAATTTGTACTTAGGAAATGCTGAATCAAGTAAGTACCTTATATTGTTTTGCTTTAATATTTTGAATGTTTTTTATTATAATAAAAAAAAAAATTTGGTTTAAACATTTGACAGGTTTGAAAATCGTCCAAATGTGTATAGTTACTAGGTACACAAAAACTAAATATTCATTGAAAACTCTTGTTTAATAAATTTTAAAATATTATTATTGTATTAATGTCATTTTTTTCAGGCAAACTGGTGACTGAACTGGTGAATCAAAACTGGAGGATACTTATGGAATCATTTGGTAAATCCTTCATGGATAAGGGTATGAACTTCACATACGGTTTTCTTCAGAAGGTCGTTGACACAGTGCCCGTCAGGTATTTTATTGAAGATGACTTGTCAAGCTTCGCGGAAGATGAATAAAGTTATAGAAAACACAAAAAAAAAGCTATTATTTTTTTTATAATAATGTCAAAAAGTGAATACAATAATTTATTATTAACCAAATGTTTTTATATATATTTAATTAAATCATGTTCGTATACATTTGTTTTTCTGCCTGACCTAACCTGGACATGGATTTAAGCCGGATTGGAACCAACTAAAAACCGCACTTAACTTGGATTGATCATGAGATTATTTATGATTATTTAGGTTGTTTATTCGTCACGAAAATGCAACCCAGCTGGACTTTTGAACCTCCAGAAGAGGGTTAGTTTATGCGATTCCCTCTTTGCACGGATTACCAAACTTTTTCGTTCCGTTGGATATTTCGTAAATATAAAGTCCAGATTCTGAGGTTATTCTCAATTAAGCTCGGAATTAAGATTTGTTGTAATGACAATATATATTAAAATATAGGCTGAGGATAAACCTACTCATCTATTCTAGTTAATCTGAGCTCATGCCACTATAGACTTAGCAGAAGAATACCTACTCGTCACCTATTAAATAGGAAATAAAACATGCTAGTAAATTACACTATATTTTTTTAATACTATAAATAATAAATATATAAATAAATAATTCCGGACATTATTACACAGCGCACTCTACTACTACTACTTTTTTTTGCAAATACATACATATTATACATATTATGTTGATGCTCATCACACAAATATTTTGTCCCTACCGGGATTCGAACCCAGGACCCATAGCACAGCAGGCAGTGTTAACTACCGCTGAGCTAAACGGGTCGTCCAATACTGTAGTAGTATTGTGTATACCTGGTTCATCAATCAGCATGTAGTAGCAGTACCACAATGTTACTATACCATCTTACCGACTTACCATCAGGTGAGCTCGTGGTCAAATTCTAACCTATATCTTAAAAAAACGATTACTAATCCTTTGGGAATACTGCCGTGGTGGTGGATATGTTATTATATGTAGTGATATTTTAATTAAAAATAAGATACGCTAGTAACACAGTTAACAAACGAATAAAGATTATATTCTGTTAGGAGTGGGTTTCAAATTTGAACGGAATAATTTTATAACAATTAAAATTTATACATGTAGATTATTAGTATTATCAGTGTATATTCTAGCATGGTTTGCTCAAACTAAAACAAGGTTCGTTTACCACAAGACGTTGGGATCATAATGCGTGAACGAAACGGAATATTAATTCATCAAGTAGGCATAACATAGGCAGTGGCTTTGTAAGTTTAACTGACGTGGAGGGATATAAATTTCATCTTTTGAATAGTGGATTAACTAAAAGTGCTTTGTAAGACTGATCTTGTCTATTCATATGGTTGAATACCAGGATAATGGACAAAAATAACAAGTACAAAGCAAATCAAATCAAATCAAATCAAATCAAATCAAATCAAATCATTTATTCAATTAGACCAATACAGGTGCTTTTGAATTGTCAAATTTAATTGAATTTAGTTGCACGGTTCCAAAAGGTAGGTCTTATGGAGAAGAACCGGCAAGAAACTCCATAGACACCTACTCTTTTTAAATTAAATACAAAATTGTTTGGTTTTGTTCTACCTACCTTTGATGTAATAATACAGAAAGCCATGATGCTAAACTTTGGCTGTAAATTATGGTGGTATAAAAAGAGCAGAAAAGGGTTTTAAGCATACACTTAAAGTACGACATATAAAAAACCACAAAAATGTGTATGTAATATGTATGTGGTAAATTCTGTGATAAAGATAACTTGTATTTAATCTACGAAAAAAAAATATCTTGCACATTTTGCTTAATTGCTGATAGTTTTATCTATTACCTTCTCCGTCTGAGAGAAAATTCTGACCCAGCAATAACAATAATTTGTTGCACATCTACAATATATTTTAATTAAATTTATATCCAAGCCATGCGAACAAAGCCACATGTAGTATAAAACAAATTTGTTGATTAAAAATTATGCAATGCGATTTAAATGTATGAACTCTATAATAATAATTGTATCTGATTACAAGACTAGCAGACACATTGTACATAATTTGGCATGTGGAAACTAAGAATATACATACATATAAAATTGTCTTGTCTAAACAGGACTAAAAATTCAAAGGATTTTTGTACGGTGGGTTCCAGAAGTCCATAGGCATTCTCGCAAAGCGATAGCTTGACGTCAAGTTTGACTTACGACCTTCTATTTTCATGCATCATTATAGTCGTCTAATAAGTGATTCTAGTTCATAATTTCAACGTAACATGAGTGAAAATGACCGAGCAGTTAAGTGTATGCACACAAATATAAGAATCAGTGAGATGTGAGTTCAAATCTCACGCGGTACTTATAAACTTTTTGTAAGATTTTACTCGATTGGAAGTAATGAGACAGAAATATAGTATTCTTTATCTAGCACGCTTTATGCACACATTTCGTCAAGTAAGTACGGTAGATGATAAAAAACTACGTAAAGACTTAAATTTGCGTGGGGTAGTAATTTTACGAATCTTTAACGTGATCAATATGAACGTTGGCGTTTGGTTGCAGTTGTTAATGTTAATGTGTAGTTTTGGTTAGTAACGTGTGGTTTAATGAATAGCGGTATTATATTTATTCTCAAAATGCAGGCCAATATAAATAGACAATAGGGCAAGAACAAATATAAATAGTGCGACTATTATTGCGTTGCATTAAAGTGTTCTTAATAGAACACAAATATCTGATGAAACCGGACTGAAAGTGAGTATTATAATATAAATTAATTGTAACTTAAGCTTTTATTTGAAATGCTTTGTTACCTAACATTGTTTTGATTGTTTTGGTGACATATGAATTTCTTATTCTATTTATTGTGTTTTATCAATCATGAGGCCTAAAAGTAAATAATATGCCTATAACAAGTGTATAATATAATAATATATTATATATTTATTTTTATTATAAATATATTATATACTATATTGTAGTATATGTATAGTATATAATATTAACTGTAGTATTTTGTTATAGCTGCCTAATTTATATATTCTTTTTGGTTTTAGAGGAATACTGTTAGTTTGTGGATACAGTGAAGTCGAAGGCCGTGGCTTATAATACCAAAGTGCAACCAAATGGTTTCACACCAACGAGACACTGCGGAATTATTAGACACTTATTGCAAACTGTTCACCGTGCCCTCCACGCTGAGGGTTTACATCACAGAAAACCAGCTAACAAGAAGAAAGACATAAAGAAGAGCGATTACGAAACAGTTAAAAACCCATAGAATGTAAGGAACCGAAATATGTGCTAACGAAATATTAATACCAAGATGTTTTGGTTTAAATAATTAGACGGTGTTAATAATTTTTTTGTAATATTAACATAATTATCTGTAATTGATTAACGATCCTAAATTGAGGTTTAGTTTCAATCCTCTTTTCGCCAAGAAAATGAACACTTAAGCTATAACCTCAATACATTTATTATGACGTTACATAAGAAATCATTTTCATTAAGTGTAAATCATATATTAAACCTATAAGAAGTGTGTATTAACAATTTATATTTGTGTTATGAGAATATACTTTTTTGTTAGGTATTATGAATTCACTAAGTGGGTATACTACAAAAATATTATGAGCAAATGAATTTTTTATCTAAATAGGAATGTGACGTCACAATTATTATAGGAGATTATTATTTTAAAAAATAAATAAAACTAATAAATATGTGTTATCATACAGCAGACTTTCTCATTTCCACCCCGCAACACCAAAAAGATAAATTAAAAATAATATTTAATAAATAGTAAAATAACCACACACATACTAATATTTAACTTCTTAATAATAATATTAAGAATAACGTATTCATGCTTATTATTGAAAAATAATAATAAGCATGAATATATTATAAATAAACATATAAAACCTATTAAGTTTTCTGGCTACAACGAATATTTTATGGTTTCAAACAAACAAAAACATCCACACGTTGTAAATGAGACTCGAACTCAGACCTGCATGACTACGGAGCCATTGCCTAGCCCAAGCAGCTACGAACGAATATTAAATATTTGCGAATTAAACAATACAATGGTTAGAACACTGTGACGTAGTTATTCTAAATGCAACAGAAATATAATGTTCTTTCACGTAGTTCGACAGTAGTAGCGACAGTTCATTTGTGTCTGTTATCTATGTTAAGACTTCAGTACATCACTCATACATGCCCACGCACACACACACTAGCTGTATCGTGCTCGCTTCATAGCAATGTAAACCTTAGCGTGCCTATGGACAATTGAATTCGATTGTACATTCCAGTCCCGAAGGTGTAAAATTTGATGTCCGGTTGCATGGAAGTTTTTTTGGACAAATTTCATGCATTTTACTTATCATGTTACTGACATGATAAGTAAAATGCATGAAATTTGTATTATTCGTATACAAATTCTTGTTAAAAATAGATGGTTACATATTGCAGCAGTAGTTCCGGGGTACACACACATTTACACGTTTGAATTAAACTTCTAGTTAACAGTCAGCAATGATTTTCATCGTCCTTCAAACAGCTAAAATGTCAGTTGTCTTATATACCTATACTACAAAATACAGCAATCCACAACAGTATTTTTACCGTATAATTGTCAACCATAGCTTAAGTTTCCTAATGTATTGCTGTTTGGGTGAGGAAATAATGGAATTTATTTATTTATTACTATAACTTGCCTTTATTTAAATTGTTTTTATTTGCAAACTTGCATTCAGAATATTTTATAGTTAGCATTGAACGTTACTACGTATTAATTCAAATTTGTGCTCACTCAATATAAAATGTTGGATTGCCATATAAACAAATAAAATTCATTTTTCAATCCATTATTATGTGAGAGCCGTTAGACGGCCGCTGCTGGACTTAGGTCTCCTCCAAGGATCACCACGACGATAGGTCATACGCCGCTCGCATCCAGCAGATTCCAGTGACCCTTACCAGGTCGTCAGTCCACCTTGCCGGGGGCCATGCTGATTGTGGCGAAAATATGCTTTTGGCTTAATATTCTTATTAGAAATCAGATGCGTGTAATTAATTGTTCATTTTTAAAGGTATTTTATCAAAGCAATAATTAATAATAAAAAAAAAAAAAATGTAAATAATAATTAAATAGTTTATGATGGTAGTACATATTTTTAATTTTAACACAAGGTTAATAATAGGTAATCATACGAATCAATATACCTAGTAAAAGAATAATCGAAGAAGAAAAACAATCATTCAGAAAGACGCAGACGTTGCTTTTTAAAATAGGCATGTAGTACATAAAAAATAAATGTTTATCCCAAATATATATACAAAAAAGTTATGTACGTATGTTATAAAAATAAGTACCTAGTTGTGAGTAAGTGTTCGTGACAACCTTGGCGATTATATATTATATATATGATTTCGCAAAAAATAATTGACATTATCTGCGTTATGCGTTCTGTATGAACCTTCGTCCTTTAAAGTGTAATAATAATACTTAACTATTTTTCCTTTACTTAAACCTATACATAGTTACGTTTGCTACGTAGATGTTATAAATATAATAACCTGTATCCGTTAAGCTTTATTTGAACAAGAACTCAGAACAGGCAAGATGGTTTTGAAAAAATCATTGTGGTTACTGTTTACAGTTTATGTGGTTTGTGAATCTGGTTTTGGTAAGCAACTTTTATGTTATTATTAGTTTCGGTTATTTTAACACTTCAACTTTTTATTGCTTTATATATATATATGTGTATTAAACGAAAGATAATATGAATGTTTATCTTAATTAACTCCTTGTTCTGCGAAGAAAATACGTTTTATAGTATCTTTGCTTTTTATCGTTGACAGAGAAATATACAAAGTTAATTTTTCGTTTAGTTTTTCGTCTGAATAAACTTAAATTTAATGGAAGACATGAATATTATTATGTTATGTGAAATGAAATAATAGTTTCGGTTGATTTAATATGATTTCTTAAAAGAAAATTATGATAATCCAGAGAGTAGCCGAACCTGCGTAGTTACTCCAGCAGAGACCTAGAAGGTTTAGTTGCTTAAAGGATTTCGTGTACCAAATTGGAATACCTACCTACCCAGATTTAATCATTTTTACTGGTTTTACTACTACCAGTGATTTGCTGCAACCTGGAATAAAATACTATACCTACATATAACTTGCCGTTGTACTTCTATAAACTCTATACATAATCAGTTCAGCCATGACTTCATACATTTTTTTTATTCTTCATTACAGTTGAAAATTTGGGGAAATGCAATATCAACCATGGCGAATGTCAAAAAGATCTCATTCAATCTGTGCTCAAGAATATTTCTATAAACGGCATTCCGGAATTAGGAATACCAATACTGGATCCTATGAAACTAAGTGATATTACTGTATCAGTTTTGAATTCCTTTGACATTACTTTGGTTGAAGGAACCGTTAAAGGCTTGAAAAATTGCGTCATTGAAAAGATGGTGTAAGTACCATTTTAACTTAAGTAGTTACATTTCTTATGAAATGTTTTGGATGATTCATAATTTTCAACCCATTTTACCTACTTGGGAGTTTTTGGAACAGGTCTTCTCTATTTGGAAGAGATAAGGCCACCACAATAGTCTAGTTTGAGTTGGCAGACTTTACACGCCATTGAGAAAATTCCTACGGGATGTAGGTCACGATGTTTTCTTAACCGTTAGTGAAAATGGTGATAAATCATGTAACTATGATGATAAATAAAAGCATGGAACTTTAAAAAGTCAGTCAACGTGTGTTCTATTTACATGGTAATTACCAAATATTCCGTTTTTCTTTGATTTTAGTACGAATATTAAAAAGGAACACTCCACCATGGATGTAACATGTGACTTGTCTATCAAAGGGCACTATAAAGTACAGGCTTCCAGTCCGATCATCAAAGACTTAATTGGAGCTCAGTCAGTACGTGGCGATGGAAATGGAAGGGTCAAAATCGGTACCAATATTTTATTTGTAATCAATAACATGGTTATAAATCCGTAAAGTCACTCCACCCAACAATTACAAAAAAATGTTTTCTTGATCACCTTAATCTATTAATTTTGTTATATAATTGTAACTTAGATAAGTACAATGACGATCCAATTTTTAGGGTACTATTTATTTACATGAAAAAATAAACCTTATAGAATAACTTATATTTATCGCCCCTTCCCTGAATAGTTTAACTCAAACTTTTCCGGTTCTTTTTTCATAATTTGGTATAGTGAAGATTCGATTTCTACAGCAAATAATTATTGAGTAATTCTATGAAACAGCTCCGCAGCGGCTTGAGGTTATGATTTCTGTCCGATTTATGCAATAGGCTCAGCCCTTATTATTGGATCTATAAACATTATTTTCCCACTGCTGGGCACGAGTCTTCGCTCAATTGAGAGATATTAGCCAATAATTCATCTTCATCATCTAGTGTGATAGCCTAGATTGGTAAACTTCACACAGTTTTCTGACTATGTTTTGTTTAATGGTTTGAGTATGTGATAAATACGCTCATAACTTCTGAAAAGTCAGTGGTTTGAACTCGAAACCGTGACTTTTACAGCCACAAGGCTACAACAGTTTACCCCTAAACCTAACTCGGTCACTTATGTTTCTGTAATAAAGATTCTGTTTTCAGAAAAAATACGCATGAAATTTGATTTCTACTTCTACATCCAAAAGAGAAATGGAGAACTATACGTAAAGTGTAAAGCTAACAAAATATTTTATTCGTACAATGTAGAAAAAATTACCTTCGCCGCTGACAACTTATATTTAGGAGACCAGGAATCAAGTAAGTCAATACAAGTTTATATCGCATGGAAATTTTACTACGAATATCTAATAGAAGAAACGTCACTGTTGTCTTTCGCAAATTTTTTAGAGTTACTACCTGTTTTCTTAAAATAATATGCTATTTATTAACTCACATAATCCACGAAGCGCATTTTTTTCTGTTGCAAAATAATTTGGAAATGGTAAAAATACTTGAATCTGACCCTTAGAAGTCATTGAAACGTTCATTATCAGCATTTTCATGGTCAGCATCAAGGCCAGCTTCTAGTCTACCCAGATTAAGCTGAATATTGATATTAAAAACGTACTATCAGATCGTCCCAACCTGATTACTTAAGAATGCTGATATCCTATGATTAAAGAACATCAAGATTTTGGGTTAGGTACCTCAATAAATTACCTCAATAATTCACAAGACATCCGAAACGTGGAAGATATTGAATATTCTAATAATTAAAAACCCTGGTCCAAACTATTGAACCTGTTCCAACTAACTCAACCCATCTTATCCTTAAGATGAACAAGACAAACGGGCTTTTTTCGATTTTATATCGTCACTTAACTACATTTAGTACAGTAAAAAGACGTCTCGCTGGGCGTGATGCCCTGATAGTACCTACTTTGTCATGTCACGTTAAGGACGCGTAACAGATCAGAATATTTGATATCAACGTGGTTTTGTAGTATCCCTTAGGATTACTCAAAATCGGTGGTAGGTACCTATACTCATTTACCTGTGTGTATGTACATAGTTGTGTTATCTTTCTAAAAAAATATTCTCAGTCTTTGACATTGAAAAAAAAAAAACTTCGACATTGTAAAAAAAACTATGAAATATTATTATTATGCAAATTATATTCTGTGTTTGTAATATTGCGCATAATTTTTTTTTTTTTTTTTTTTTTTTTTTTTTTTTTTTTTTTTTTGAATGGCATTCATTGTTAGCTCGAGGGAGCTTTTACAATGTAACCGGACTTTTTTGGCGAAGCACCAGACAGTGCCTCCAGCCAAGGCTTAACTTAGAATTTAAGCAACAGCAGCTAAGGGCGCCCCCGAATGGGGCTCGGACCTCGGCTTAGGGCGTTGCTGAGAGGACAGCTAGGGACGGCTGGATCATGGATTTGATTATTTAAGGGCGAATTTAAAGCTACAGGCTCGGCGCGGGCCGGCTCGAGCAAGGGACGGGAGGGAACGTTTACTGGACGTCGCGACGGGCCTCGCCGGCGAGGACGATATTTAGGTAGACGTGTGTGGAGTGTGAGAGTGCTGGTCTCGGGATTTGACTCTTGGAGAAGAGTGGTTTCGTCGTCTGGATAAGAGAGGACGTGTCTGGGGCGGCGTACCGAACTGATCGCGGAGGGCCTATAGTCGGTGCACTGGACTAACAAGGGATTCGGGTGATGGGGGACGCGTTCGAAGTATCGTTTCGAAGCACGTTTTAGGTACTGCTTGATGGTGGGCAGTTTTAAGTCTACATGAAGCTGCTTATTGCGCACGAACCACGGGGCATCCGTGGCCTTACGCATGAAGCGGTTCTGTATGACTTGCATACGATTTATGCTGGGACCGTCGACGTGTGCGAATACGATACTCGAGTAGGTCATGATGGGGCGGATGCACATCGAGTAGATTCTCACCTTACACCTAAGGGACAATTTACTCCGTGCATTGAGGATAGAGTGCAGACGACCGAGAGCGAAGGTGGCGCGTCCGCGCACCGACCTTATGTGCTCACGGAACGTAAGTTTCCTGTCTAGTATTACGCCCAGGTATTTGGCTTGCTTTTCCCATGGGATTTGCTTGCCGAATAGGGAAATCGGAGGAACTGGGGTGGAGAAATGATTCTCTTTCTTGCGGTGAAAGAGGACAGCTGCGCTCTTGGTGGGATTCACCTCAATCCTCCATTTCCTAAACCACTCGCCGAGGGCGGTGACTGAGGATTGGAGGATTTTGGCGATGTGAACCGGACTAGTGCCGGTATAATATATAGCCGTGTCGTCGGCGAAAAGAGCTAATCGTGTTTTGCCTTTTTTAGGGATATCGCTAGTGTATAGCGTGAAGAGGAGGGGTGATAACACTGAGCCTTGAGGGACTCCGGCGCTTATCGGGTGAGGAGACGACATGGCGCCGCCTTCAATACGATAGCGAAAGCTACGGTTCGATAAGAAGTCCCGAATGATAAGCACGAGACGGTCTGGCACGTTGAGGGAGTACAGCTTGTATATTAAGCCGTTGTGCCAAACTTTATCGAAAGCTTTCGCTACGTCGAAGAATAGCATGCCCGTCATACAGCCGCGCTGGAATCCAGCACTGATGTGTTCGACGATGCGATGCACTTGTTGTGGGCAAGAATGTTTGGTGCGGAAACCAAACTGCTCGTCTGGGAGAAGATGATTAGATTCGGCAAAATCCTTAAGTCGGGAGTAGATAAGCCTTTCGTAGATCTTCCCAAGTACGTTGAGAAGACTAATGGGGCGATAGCTGGTAGGCTCGGAGCGGGGTTTGCCCGGTTTGTGGATACCGATGACGGTAGCGCATTTCCAGGTTTGCGGGAAGATGTTGTTGCTTAATGCCGCATTGAAGATGCTGGTCATTAGCATGATGAGCTGAGCGGGGAATAGTTTGACCACCTTATTGGTGATACCATCTGATCCGGGGGCTTTCCTGGGGCGTAATTTTTTGACGATTGACTGGACTTCCTCGGGGGTGGCGGGGGGGACAGGGTCGTCGACTTGAGTTTGGGTGCCTACTGGGGTTAGTGGAGGAGGGGGTGGGAGAGCGACTCTTCGTTCGACCTCGGCGTTCACCTTGTCGAGGTGAGCCTGGTCGACCGGTTGAGTGCTGGGGGAGCATTGAGCCTCTAGACTGTCGGCTAGGCATTCGGTCTTTTCATCATCCTCAAAGGCGGGGCTTTGATTCGGACGATTTAGTGGGGGCATAGCGGACACGTGTTCGGTCTTCAGCTTCCGAGCGAGTTGCCAGAAGGCCAGGTGAGTCGGCTCCAGGTCGCTCAACATATTGTCCCAGCGAGATTCGCGTACTTCACAAATGCGTTTCTTTACAGCACGCTGTAAATTGCGCATGTGAGCACGGTTCGCCTCACAAGGAAAGTTGTCGTACGCTCTGATTGCCGCGTTCTTCTCTGTCATCAATTCACGCACGTCGTCCGGTAGTTTCCAACGGAGGTCGTCCTCCGCAGGAACCCGCCGTGAACAATCGTTCACTACGGACTGTACGTGACTGGTGAGAGAGTCGATAGCACCTATCGCGTCGGAGGCCGAAGCGATCATGTCGGGAATGGCGTCCAGGTGCGCGGAGGAGGTGGTTGACTTGAGGCGTTCCTCAAGTTTCCTCCAGTCCGTGATCACCTTTGTTGGAGCGGTTTGACCTGGGTCATCGGCGGGGGAACCTACACGGGGGCCTAAGTCTAGGATGACAGGTCGATGGTCGGAGTCTAGTTCGTGAAGCGTCTCAAGGGAGCGTAAACGTAAGTTCACGTTCTTGAAGAGGGCCACGTCTAGTATGTCCGGGCGATGGTCTGGGTTGTGAGGATAGTGGGTGGGTGCCATGGGAGCTATGATGTCGAAATTGAGCAAGGTGCTCAAAGTATCTAGCTCTCTGCCTCTCGGGTTGTTAGAGTGGCAGTTCCATGCGATGTTCTTGGCGTTGAGGTCACCCGCTATGATAACGGAGTTCCCCAAGCCAAGGAGCGTTTCGAGGTCGGATCTCAAAGAAGTAGTGGTGGAGGAGGGGGGGATATAGGTGGATACCACCGTAATTGGTTGATGACCGGTCATGCCTATTCGACATATAGAGGTCTCTATATGCTGAAGTGAGGGGGGATCTATGGGGATGCAGTACAGGGATCTTCTGTAGTAAATGAGGGTGCCTCCTTTGCCAGAGTTAGTCCTGTCGTTGCGCACTATTTTGTAGTTTGCAATTCCAGGGTTCCTCTTGGAGGGCTTTAGAAATGTCTCTTGTACTAGGAATATGTCAATTTGATGGTCGCGTAGAAAGGCGGCGATCTCATCTCGTTGACCGAAAATGCCATTGGCATTGAAGAAGCCTATTTTTAGGGATCTGGGTTTAGTGCGACCTGCGTTGCTGATGTTATCCATTAGAAACGCATGTCTATGTAATGTTGGAACAGGTCTAGATGTTCCAACCCTACCATCATGACGTCAGGAGTGCCCTCTCGGGCTTTCAGCTCCTGGACTATGAGCTTGATACGCTCAATGTCTCTGACAAACGAGAAGTAGTAAAGAGAGAACGCACTAAGGGTCCTCCCGTCTGACGGGGAAATAGGGGGATACATTCCTGGGACTGGCATAGGAGCGGGCACGTAGGAGGCCATGAGAGGTTTTGGAGGAGCCCGAGTGGCTGGGGCCTGAGGGGCCGGGGCCTGAGTGGCCGAGACCAGGGGGGCCTTGGCCTGAGGGGCCTGGGCCCGGGCAGCCGGGGCCTGAGGGGCCGGGGCTGAGGTAGATGGCGGCAGAGGTGCTGGGGCCTTAGTGGGTTGGGTTTGGGGGGCAAGGGACATGAGCGCTGGGATGTTGGCAGCTGCTCTTGACGGTCTTAGAGCGGGGAACGACTGGTGATTATCCAGTGCGCTCCACGGGGAGGGCCTCTGAGGGCCGAGACGGGTAGGGAGGGCGGTAGAGGGGTATTCCCTCTGCTGCTTGGCGGTTGATCGTTTGGTCTTTTTTGACTTGGGGGCCATGGGGCAACCTCGGTAGTTAGCCGGGTGGCCCTGGGTCTTGCATAGGACGCAAGATGGGAGGTCGGTGCAGAGGTCCCTGTTCTTAGGACGTGTGCAGTCCGACGTGGCGTGATCACCAAGGCACTTCACGCAGCGGGCCTTGGCGTAACAGTTGCGGGCTGAGTGCCCGTAGAGTTGGCAGTTGTGACACTGCCCAATAGGTCCACCCTTGTGTGGGCGCTCAATATGAATGCCTACTATGTGGCAAACAGAACGGATTCTAAAGATGGCTTGGCCCTCTTTAGAGTTGGGGACGATAACGAGTACCATGTTGTATCTGGTACCGTCTCTACCCGCGTGCATGCGGTGCACGTGTGTAACTGGGATGTTCTGCTCTATGAGATCATCCTTGACGTCTTGGGTCTCGAATTCGACGGGGATTCCGCGAATTACGACTCGAAGAGGCTTTTCGTCGGGGAGGGCATATGTATGGAATTGTACATTCCTATCTCTTAAGAGTTGGGAGAATTCCCTGTAGTCATTGGGCGTCGGTACCTGAACCTTTATGCCCTCGGCAATGACTCTCGCATAGCTGTAATTGATCCGGCGATCAATACACGCTTTCGAGATGGACACCCACAGATTTTTGTCGTGGATTATCAGTGGGGGTGGAGTGGGACTTTTCTTGGGGGTGACAGCCTGGGAAGGCTGTGGGCGATGGGGGGGGATTACTTGCGATGACGCAGAGGCGGTAAGAGGGCGAGAGGTGGGGGGATTAGAGGAGGACGGGGAGGGGGAGGGGGACGGCGAATGAGTTTCAACCGCAAGCTTAGCGGCTTTTGCGGCGGCTTTGCGCTCCTTTAGGAGACGCTTCTTACCCTTACCGACGACTGTGTAGCCGTCGGAAGAGTTTGATTCCGAAGAATCCGATTGAGTACAATCGGACTCTGATTCGGAGAATCGGTTTGTGTCCATCGGGACAGGTGGGGCTATTGTTTGCGACGCACGTGCGTCACAAACAATGGCGGAGGCTGAGGGGGTCTC
The DNA here is from genome assembly GCA_905163465.1 of Craniophora ligustri. Lineage (NCBI taxonomy): Eukaryota > Metazoa > Arthropoda > Insecta > Lepidoptera > Noctuidae > Craniophora > Craniophora ligustri. The sequence continues at coordinate 6,024,188 of LR990963.1, forward strand.
TACCTGAGGTTCCGCCGACAAAAGGTCGGCGTCATAAAAGGACTGGGAATCGGATTTCCCGGAATTGTCGCCATCTGGCGATAGCGGGCAATCGATGCCCGGGACTAGCGGAGCCTCTGAGGGTTCCTCTGGGGAAAGAAGATGACCATATTTGGCCAAGATGTCGGGGTCCTTTAGGAGGACCTCCTTCAATAGACGAAGAAGATTGGAGTCGGACATGGTGAGTCCGACGATATCAAATTCACCTAACTTGGTTAACTCCCCGGGTTGGATGAGCCCGGGGGTGAGTGAGGTGTGTGAACCCTCCCTGCCGGGTATAGGCAGGGAGGTGTGTGTGCCTACGGTGAGCCCTAGCTTGTCTCCCGTCGCCAGTCTTATTGTGCGAACGGGTTCCTATGCTCCAGTACAGTGGGCGCAGTGCACCCAAAGTACTAGAGAAGCTGTGAAGAGAACGGGGTTAGAGCTAGGGTCGACTAGGAGATCCCCCAAGGCCGGTGGTCCTAGCTCCTTCCAATGGTTTGCTTTGCCCTGAAGGGGCGCGGCGGGCGTATTGGGTCAACGCCCCACTCGGTTTGGTTTACACCGTTAGGTTTCCACCGAGGACCACGAAACTGTGGTTTTACCCTGAGGGGGCAAAAACGTTTTTGACAATATTAGAATCAGCCACCGCCTTGAAAAAGGCAGCTTTTGAAACTAATATTAATCTGATGTAGCCGGCGGGGCGACTACGGAGATCGCTGCGACGGAGCACAGCGTAGGGCGTTCGGGGGAGAGAGCGCAGCGCAGAGCGGCACGTCCTCTCGCAGCGAGCGTCAGCGGGCGAGTGTCGGCATAATTTTTTAGCATATATGACTTTATATAGCGTTCCATTTTCAAGGTTGTATTTATTTTAAAATAAATATGCTCATTCATTAACCGCTTTATTGTGTTACGATTATCTCATCGAGATTACGCCATATTATTACTGCTAATTGCAGTAATTTGGGTCAAAGCTCAAAGCAGTTCAATGTTACGGCTACAATGTATTTAATTACTGGTGTTTAACAAGCATTGCAACCAAGAAAATGATTCTTGTTAAATCTTGTTATCTTTATTTAAGTGGACATTATTATTTTATAATTGTATTTATTACAAACATATTATAGTCATGCATGTTTGATATCATAATTAATAAAAATACGAGCGTAGAGCAATGTGGTCTAGTATATTGCTATATGGCAAAAAGTAACTGTTTCTGTTTTATTTTGCTCATTAGTTTATAATAGGTAAGGAAATAGTGCTAACCCTTAACCAGGCCGTGGACATATGCGTCCCACATAGATCTTTCAATGCTGTAAAAAAGGTTCAGGTTTTGGAAGTAAATAGCCCACAATCTGTCCAAAAATCTGTCCTGGCCACAGCATCGAAAGATCAATGTGGGACGTGTAAGTCCGCAGCCTGGTTAAGAGCTATGTTGGGTGGCTCCTAAAATCTTATCTTGCATGATAAAATAGCTAATCAAATGCATTCGAATATATTATGATGGTTGCTACTTACATGCATTTCAATTTAACTATGTGAATTGTTTAATATCGTTCTTAGATGCTTAGTAGCACGATTTGTGTTAAGTATAAAACATATTTAAGGATAATACTATGACAGTTACCTACATAGTTGTAACATAATAACAGTGAATTAAGTCATACAAATAATATCCACAACATCTTATACGTTCTATATTTTTTTGTATATAAGTTATAATATTTCATAATATTAGATAATGTATAATAATTACAAAAACAATGATATACGGAATAACAATATTAACACACGAGATAAGTGTTTGATGCAGAAAACCTTAAAAATTCTAGTCAACATAGACACAACATACATTTCTAGAAAATAAGGAACGATACAAATATAATAATTTTCAATAATGTCGGTTTCTACAGAATCGGATTCTATCAAACTTCTTTTAGGGCGGTATATTATTGTTGTTGTTTAATCACGATGTTCAGACCATTTACAGCTCCTATGGTCACAAACAAACTGAGATGCCAGTGATCTTGATGTTATGGAAACTATACTGCTGCCCTATATTCTTAGATTCTTAAATAACAAAAATATTTTTAAATTCGACCCTGAGTTTTATATTTTGCAGGTAAGTTCGTGATTAGACTGCTGAATGAAAACTGGAGGGTTATAATAGAAGCATTTGGCAAGCCTTTCTTCGATAAGGCTATGGAATTCATGTATATTTATGTCCATAAGTTTGTTGATGAAGTCCCCGCGAATAATTATCTGAGCGATGACTTCTCAATCTACGCGAAGGACTAATAAAACTATAATACTGGAAGTGAGTTTTTGTGTTTGTGCCCTAAATATTAAAAAATATTGATACTGTATTTAGATGTAAGATAAAATTGTAAAATTGTTTTTTTCCCCAATAAAATAAAATAAGATAAAGTGTGGCAGTTTTATATTAATTACTAAACAACTTTTTATGTAGAACGGTATTATGTATGTACGGTACAGCCCGCACTAAAACTAAAATACACCGATGATGTAAATGTGGATCGGTACTATAGAATTGTAGATGAAATAATTTGTTAGTGTTTCTTGGTATCATTTGAGTTCAGGTTCTTTAATATAATGTTAGGATGACCAAATTTGCAAGTGAATACTGAAATTCCTTCTTCAAGTAGCTTTATAAAAAAATAAACAGAAATGATATGTAGTGTTGTGTGAGAATTATCACTATTTGGTCTTCGTATAGTATCCAAGTTTTTTTTGGAAAACACGATAACTTTTCATGCTCTTCGAGGTAATGTACAATCGAATTCAATTGTCCATAGGCACGCTAAGGTTTACATTGCTATGAAGCGAGCACGATATAGCTAGTGTGTGTGTGCGTGGGCATGTATGAGTGATGTACTGAAGTCTTAACATAGATAACAGACACAAATGAACTGTCGCTACTACTGTCGAACTACGCGAAAGAACATTATATTTCTGTTGCATTTAGAATAACTACATCACAGTGTTCTAACCATTGGATTGTTTAATTCGCTAATATTTAATATTCGTTCGTAGCTGGTTGGGCTAGGCAATGGCTCCGTATTCATTCAGGTCTGAGTTCGAGTCTCATTTACAACGTGTGGATGTTTTTGTTTCTTTGAAACCATAAAATATTCGTTGTAGCCAGAAAACTTAATAGGTTTTATATGTTTATTTATAATATATTCATGCTTATTATTATTTTTCAATAATAAGCATGAATACGTTATCCTTAATATTATTACTAAGAAGTTAAATATTAGTATGTGTGTTGTTATTTTACTATTTATTAAATATTATTTTTAATTTATCTTTTTGGTGTTGCGGGGTGGAAATGAGAGTCTGCTGAATGATAACACACATTTATTCGTTTTATTTATTTTTTTAAATAATAATCCCCTATAATAATTGTGACGTCACATTCTTAATTAGATAAAACATTCATTTGATCATAATATTTTTGTAGTATACCCACTTAGTGAATTCATAATACCTTAACAAAAAAGTATATGCTCATAACACAAATATAAATTGTTAATACACACTTCTTATAGGTTTAATATATGATTTACACTTAATGAAAATGATTTCTTATGTAACGTCATAATAAATGTATTGAGGTTATAGCTTAAGTGTTCATTTTCTTGACGAAAAGAGGATTGAAACTAAACCTCAATTTAGGATTGTTAATCAATTACAGATAATTATGTTAATATTACAAAATTTTTATTAACACCGTCTAATTATTTAAACCAAAACATCTTGGTATTAATATTTCGTTAGCACATATTTCGGTTCCTTACATTCTATGGGTTTTTAACTGTTTCGTAATCGCTCTTCTTTATGTCTTTCTTCTTGTTAGCTGGTTTTCTGTGATGTAAACCCTCAGCGTGGAGGGCACGGTGAACAGTTTGCAATAAGTGTCTAATAATTCCGCAGTGTCTCGTTGGTGTGAAACCATTTGGTTGCACTTTGGTATTATAAGCCACGGCCTTCGACTTCACTGTATCCACAAACTAACAGTATTCCTCTAAAACCAAAAAGAATATATAAATTAGGCAGCTATAACAAAATACTACAGTTAATATTATATACTATACATATACTACAATATAGTATATAATATATTTATAATAAAAATAAATATATAATATATTATTATATTATACACTTGTTATAGGCATATTATTTACTTTTAGGCCTCATGATTGATAAAACACAATAAATAGAATAAGAAATTCATATGTCACCAAAACAATCAAAACAATGTTAGGTAACAAAGCATTTCAAATAAAAGCTTAAGTTACAATTAATTTATATTATAATACTCACTTTCAGTCCGGTTTCATCAGATATTTGTGTTCTATTAAGAACACTTTAATGCAACGCAATAATAGTCGCACTATTTATATTTGTTCTCGCCCTATTGTCTATTTATATTGGCCTGCATTTTGAGAATAAATATAATACCGCTATTCATTAAACCACACGTTACTAACCAAAACTACACATTAACATTAACAACTGCAACCAAACGCCAACGTTCATATTGATCACGTTAAAGATTCGTAAAATTACTCACTACCCCACGCAAATTTAAGTCTTTACGTAGTTTTTTATCATCTACCGTACTTACTTGACGAAATGTGTGCATAAAGCGTGCTAGATAAAGAATACTATATTTCTGTCTCATTACTTCCAATCGAGTAAAATCTTACAAAAAGTTTATAAGTACCGCGTGAGATTTGAACTCACATCTCACTGATTCTTATATTTGTGTGCATACACTTAACTGCTCGGTCATTTTCACTCATGTTACGTTGAAATTATGAACTAGAATCACTTATTAGACGACTATAATGATGCATGAAAATAGAAGGTCGTAAGTCAAACTTGACGTCAAGCTATCGCTTTGCGAGAATGCCTATGGACTTCTGGAACCCACCGTACCTACTCTTTAGTCTCGAAATGGTAAGAATAGTTACCGTTTCCCTGTAGATCGTATCAATAGCATGGTTATTACATAGAATAATTTTTAAATTATATATATAGAAGGAAATTTACCTTGGCATTATGAACATTATTGTTACAATGTTATAAATTGCTATGCATCCTATAATTATTTCTAAGCCCAGTAGAAAATGCTAGTACCTAATAACAATGTCGCAATTTAACTATGAGTGGATAACTCAGTAAATTGCTTAGTAGACAAATTATAGATAATTAGTGATCTTGCAAACAAGGACTTCGAGAATAATCTTTGTGACTTATATAACAATAATTTTGTATTAAATTATTATGTGCTTAGTTACCTATAACCAGATGACAGGGCGAAAGCGTCCCTTCTTGGATAATTGCTTTTCGAATCAGAAGAAGTCGATAGGCAACAAGTACCAACATATCAACCACTAGACACCCACTGCTGGACATATATAGGTCGCCCCCAAGGATCGCCACGACGACCGACCATGCGTCGCCCGCATCCAACGGATTCCAACGACCTTTACCAGATCGTCCACTTTGCCTGGAAGATGCAGCGTGGGTAAGAAGTATTTATTACCTGTAATTTTAAAGATTATAAGAAGTCATTATATGTTATCCAATATGGTAAAAATAATAGTAAACAAACCAATATGTTAAAGTGGAACAATAATTATTATGTTCCCCTGTAACATAATAATTATGTATGTGTTGTATCTTTTTTAGCATGCAATATTATATGTCATCCATTTGAAATGGTGATACCCTGATGCAGTGCAGGTATGTATACAATAATAAAACTACATTTTAAGGATTCTTTCCGATATTTCTGATTTTTTTATAACATCCATAGTGACGAACGAAGGCCGTAAAATTAAGTCAGGTATTTTTTTGTATTTGATTTGCGTCAAAATCATATCGTATGCCATATTATTGTTAGATCTTTATGGATTCTCGAAAATCCAGATTTTATCAGTTGTTTTTTCATCACTGGTATGTAATGGTCAACTAAACTAAAGTGATATCGGAATACCAGATAATATGAGACTATTATTTTTATCGAATCTCTTATAATCGGTTTAATATTGAAATAAAGGTATTATACGAGTTATACAGTATGTTGTTTAAAAATATTGATGTTGAACTCAATATTGTCAAAAAAAATTGGTTGCCTGTAAAGTCGGTTTACGGACGATAATTTTACGTGATACCGTCCGGCCGATGGAGTGGAAGAGAGATAAATGCTTCACAAACCGAACGCTTAGGCCGATCGTGCCTCTCTATCGCTTGTTCCGCTCTCTCGCTTGCACGCTCGGCTCAAGTGGAACGTGACAATGTGTCATGCGTACAGCCGGCGTTCATCGATTTATAAGACGTTATCACGTCATAAAAAGACCGAAAAGCATCCTTTTATGTGTATAGTGGTTTTGTCCATGCCAATTAGTTACTGAATTTTCAGTTAGTCTCAGTATTTTGTTTCATTTTATTAAGTTATTCTTAACACCATTTATCCCATACAAGTGTTGTACTCAAGTGGCGAGCTGTCACTTCCATCCGAAACTATTTTGTTAGCATTTAACCAGAAAAATAGTACCATTAGAAAAACACAGACATTTAATAGTCAACTATATCACTCAAATACTAGAGTCCTGTGTCCTCTGTTCTGCCCACGTAAATATATTTATTATTCAAATTGAATTCTGTGTCACAAGAATAAGGTTGAATTTTACACGAACATTATTCATATGTCAAAGATGCATCTTGTTATGTTTATGTGAGTGATTTTATTTACATTTCCCTCGGTGATATATTGTCGCATACATTTTTCATTTGCGACGCTTTTCATGTATATCCTTGTCAAGTGGACACTTTAGCTTTTAGCACGGACTTTTTCTCTAATGTATTATTGTTATACGCAGTTATTAGTAATGATATATGAGTTGCAAAATATTACATTCAAATGAAAATTAAAAAAAAAGTGAAATTACTTATCTTTATTTTTTTATGGTTGTGTGAGTTGATCATTCATCAAACGTGAGCTCGTTAATTACAACTAATTAAATAAGTAATTATTTCCGGACATTATTACACAGCGCCATCTAGTGGTAAGCACCGAGGCTTGTGTTACGGATACTAGATGGTTGATATACTACATATACATATACTTTTTTTTTGTAAATACATACATATTATACATACATACATCCATGGCTCGGATACAAATGTTTATGCTCATCACACAAACATTTGTCCCTACCGGTATTCGAACCCGGGACCCATAGCACAGCAGGCAGCGTTAACTACCGCTGAGCTAAACGGGTCGTCAGAAATTTGTCACTCATAACTAAGTTACTCAAAATTATACTAATGTAAACGCGTCACAATGCCAACAATGTAAGCCTCTAGTATATAAATAGCATTTAATTCAACAATAACAACATTACATCAGAATTGACGTATTTGAAAATTAATACATACTATTAATTCACCTGAAAAATTTGATTTACGTCATACCACATAACAAGAGCGATAGATTGAATATAACAAAGAAACATCATCTTTAACACATATTCATTGTAGTCTCTTTTCAATTGAACATACATGTAAACCGTATTTTTTGAATAGGCAATGCTAAAGCAATGTATTAGAAAACGATATCCATTGCAAAGTCGTTTCTGGACTTCCATTTCTAACTGATACAAAGTGAGATATGGATTAGTCACAAAACAAAAAAGTCTATAGTCTCCAGTTTAAATATGTACGCACGTGAGATAACCATTCACATATAGAAAGAAAATTAGGGGTTGTGTGTACTGACATAATAAAGACTTTGCAGTGTATAATTTTATCTTTATTTGTTTATAAACGTTCGACAAACCGTCTAACTTCAGTTGTTTAGATTCTCCTAGTGTTATATAGTTGTTTTACAAAATGTTGCAGATAATTTTGTTTGTAGGGTTGTTTTGTTGTGTAGTGTCTATGGGACTGCGTAAGTTTTAATTAGTTCAGTTGCAGTGTTTGTTTTTATTTAAGTGCAACTTAGTTCTAATGCCATAGGTACTACGTATTTCGTTTATTACGTTCACTTTCTGGATAAATCAGATCGGACAAGACAGACAAGTATTAAAAATAAACGTATTTTGTGATATCAAAAATCTATTGTAAATAATTTTTATTTTTTAAATAAGCTGTAATTTTTTTTTAAACTTACTGATATCGAAATCTAAATAAATTACTACAGATATCGAATCCATTTACTGCGTGATTCTCGTATTTTAAGTAGAATGTAATATTAATCATTATATCTACAATATACCTACCTAATTGGAAACATTAGAAACTAAAGTCACACAATACAAAATTAAAATAATATAAAAAATGCAGTAATTTATTAAAAAAGAACATCAATTATTAAACATTTATTTCAGCTTCATATATCACATCATGTTCAAGAAATGATCCGAATCTAAATGAATGTGCTCTAAAATCAGCTCAAGATTCCATAAACCAGTTTTCATCAGGAGATCCAGAGAGAGGGCTACATTCCTTGGATCCATTATATGTAGCGGAGATGATAGTATACATACCAAATAAACAAGGACTTAAAGTGATATTCAAAGACAATTATTTCACAGGTCTTTCGAAAATGCACATGGAGAGCCTGAAGTAAGTTTGTTTGAGTAACTTTTATTTTATTGTGTTACGGAAAAAAGCCTCAAAATCTAAATGAAAATTAAATTCATATTTGAATTTAATTTTCATTATTTATTATATAAATAATGAAAATTAAATATTATATTATTATATATTATTTATTTCATTTGAATGATTACCTATTTGTTGTCTAGTGTATACCTATTGTAATTCATCATCGTCATCATCATCATCGCCCAATTATTTAAGCAAATCGTTATGTTTGTAAACCTATCCGTTTATGATCAGATAAATCATTTAATATTGGTTGATTATACTCAACCAATATTAAATGATTATTAAAGTAAGGTTTATTATTATACATATTTATTTTCAAATATATTAAAACATTTCATACATACTCAAATTATTTATAAAAGTTGATTCAACTGTCCCACAATAAAGTCAAAATATAATTTATTCAAAGTAGGTCTAATTTAATTGGCTTGTTTGAGACGTCGAAAATAAAGACAGCTAACAAAAAACGCCCGTCCTTCACCGCTTCCTAGTGTTTTTGCTGGGACGAAAGAGGTGACGCAACAAACTCCCCAGCAACACATTTCTATCTATTTATTTAATAAATGTTTCTATATCGAAAATTACTCTATTCAATATAGAGTGCTTCAATTAACCATGATGATTTTTTTTAATTGATGATTCTTTGTACATCTAATATTTACATCTCATACAACTCATATGTGGGTACATATCTCAACAAATACACTGATTTGTCAAATTAAAAAAGTGTTACATACATATTTTACAGTAATACGTTACTATACCATCTAATCTTTCATGAATAGCCGAAAAAAAATCAAATCAAGTAATTTAGGAAATATAAGAAGTTAGAATTAGGACGTCTGAAATCTATTATCATAACATACATTAGCCATTTAGATGACATAGCGGTAGTGTCACTATACTTGGTACTTACGTACTAAGTAAATATCCGTTTCCATTAGCGTTATAATGCCGTGACGTTATGATTACCATAAGTAACATCAGCAGCGTATCAGACGATGGTTTATAATAAAAATAATCCTTCCAAATCCCTTTAGTAGACAATTATAAATATTGTTATTTTTTTTGCTATATTTGACTACATGTTTAGCTGTCGTCTGAAAAAATGAGGATTTTGTTGAAACGTTTTTATTTCATTCATATTTTATCTGACATCATATTAATATATAGCCTTTCAACTTTGGGTTTCATAAAGTAAAGTAAAGTAAAGTAAACGGGATGAAAACATTTTCTTGTTTCTACCGCTGTTAGAAATATAATAAAAAGATACCGTTTATATGTACCTATCTACAATTATGCACATATGTATTAACTAAATGATTTTATAATAATAGTTTAATTATTGTATGTAACATTTAATATAGAGAAAATAATATTTGAGCTGTGGTAGCCTAGTGGGAGAGCTGTGGTAGCCTAGTGGGAGAGCTGTGGTAGCCTAGTGGGAGAGCTGTGGTAGCCTAGTGGAAGAGCTGTGGTAGCCTAGTGGGAGAGCTGTGGTAGCCTAGTGGGAGAGCTGTGGTAGCCTAGTGGGAGAGCTGTGGTAGCCTAGTGGGAGAGCTGTGGTAGCCTAGTGGGAGAGCTGTGGTAGCCTAGTGGGAGAGCTGTGGTAGCCTAGTAGTGTGACCAGTGGACTGAGATGTCAAAGCTCTCGACTTCGAAGCCAAAGCCACACTGAATTTTCGGAAATTATGTGCGTATTTATCCCAGCTTAAACGGTGAAGAAAAACATCGTGAGGAAACCTGCATGCTTGAGAGATTTGTATCGTGTGTTTATATGTGTTGGCATGTGAATTCCATCGAGACAAATCTCTCTGCCTACCCACAATAGGCTAGCGTGGTGAACTATTATATAGCCTAATCCCTCTCAAATGAGAGGAGGCCAGTGCCCAGTAGTGGGACGTTAATGGGTTGATGATGATGATGAAATACTAAGTGCATTAATGTTCCAGTACTTACGATTGTAGTATAAACGAAACTAACAAAACATTAAAATAAAACTCCTTTTTCTCTGTTTGCATTCATCGTTACAGGCAGACTGAGTCAGTCTACTATCGATATAGTTTCAACCGAATATAGGTTCCTATATTTAAAAGTCCAGGAGAAAAAAGTATTCACACATATACAGTGAAGACTTTTATTTCAATCTCTATATTTTGTTAATGTAAGAAGTTATTATACTCAATAATCATTAAGTTTATTGTACTAAGTACTAATTAAATTATTTTTATTCATAAATTTATTTTGCTGACTGTAGAACATAGGTCTATAATGAACTATGTGCCTCAACTAACGACGGCGTCATGACTCACGGACAATTAGCTTTGGGCCTTTTAATTACGAATAATATTATGAAGGCGCCTTAACTTAAAGGGCCCGTCGAAATAATTAGGCTCAGGCGTTGATTCATTGAAAACAAAAGGAGTAATGGTGTGAAAAATGCCCGGTGATCGTGCGGAATTCGATTCAAACTAGCCAGTTTCGTAAAATTAATGCAGATACATTTTTGCATATTCATTATGTCTGAGCTTTGTTCTGCAAGTTTACTCGTCCATAGTTACGAGCTTTTATTAAAAAGTCTTAAGTGCTGATTTCTAGCAATAAATTTGCTTTAATTTTGGTGAGCGTATTTTGCTAACATTAATCGCATTACAATAAAAGTTTTCTTAATTATAATGAATTAGGACTTAATATTATGCGAAATTTAGTCTAACAAATGAATTAGTATAATGATCATCAACCCTATTATTATCCTAGTGTTCATTCTCCTCTCATTTGAAGGAGATTAGTCTATTGTCTAGCACGTTAGCTTATTGTAAGTTTGCAGACTTCACATGCCATTAAGAAAATCTCTCAGGCATGCAAGTTACGTGACGTTGTTTTTATTCACCGTATGAGCATATGATAAATAGGCACGTAACATCGAATAGTCAGTGGCCTTTGCATCAAATGAACCTTCGACTACATTGTCCACTGGTATCATGATTGGGCTATAACAACTTGGTAATTAGTATATCGGTTATAAAATAATAATTATGTATAACATATTACAAAGACTCCCCCCAACTTACTAAGTTCACAATTTTTTATTGGAATAGAAATTCATTCAGCTATTTGTCTATTTAATATTATATTATTGTTTTATTTAATTTTAGGTTTGATCTAGAAAATAAAATGATCATAGCTGATGCTTTGGTTACATTGAATGTGAAGAACACATACGACTTAAGTGGAAAAGTACTTATGGTACCTGTTGCATCCAGTGGCGATTCTATGATAAACCTGAGTAAGTACCTAGTTGTAATTATGAAAGAAAGGCATGAAACCACATCAAAATTTGAAGAGAAAATACAAATGTAACATATACTAGGTAATATACCTATTAGTTCCTATACAATAAATCTTTTTCGTCCATCTATCAGGATACTGATATTCTTCTTTTTCATTCGTTTCTTCTTTTCTTCTCTATTCAGAAGGATGGGATTTTTTATAATGTATTGTTTCTTTATTGTGAATGGCTACATTTACAATCTGCTATGTGCATCAAATCCACTACATAAGCAAAATGCGTAAGTTTTCGGACAAAATTGAAGAAGTATTCGTATCTTATACATATAGCAATCGGCCTTTCCGTGTGTATTATGTACAGTTCAATACAACTCATTCACTGCGCCACTACTGGGAACGAGGTCTTCTCTCATTTCAGAGATAAGCCTATAGGCCTTGTAGGTTAGGAGACTTCAGATGTCATCGATAGAATCTTTCAAGGAGGCTAGTTTACTCGTGATGTTTTCCTTCACCGTATGAGCATATGGAAAATATGCTCGTTCAAATTCAAATTCATTCAAATTCAAATATTTTTATTTCAAGTAGACCAATATTACAGGTTCTTTCGAAATGTCAACACTAGTTGCACGTTTCCAAAAAGTAGGTCTTATGGAGAAGAACCGGCAAGAAACTCCATAGATACTCTTTTAAATAATTGGTTATATTTACAATGTTCGTATTTAATATTAATATGAGAATAATGCAGTTTGATGTGAAACGCATGAGTTACTAAAAAAGCAAATTAATAAACTAAAATAATTATAATATAAAACCCGGATGCCATGACATGTATAAGCCGACTAGCCCCAACTGACAGTTGCTTTGAAAAGTTGTGCTGTGATGCAAATCTTGGGATCAAATTCGGAACCTTTGACGTCACAGTTCGTTTACCCAGTGTTTATTAGTTTTTCTATGAATTAGGTATACATAAATACATACATACATACACTCACGCCTTTTTCCCATGGCGGTAGGCAGAAACTACAGAATGCCACGCGCTACCGTCCTTGCATACCACTTTTGCCTTGTCCACATTCATACATCGCGTCATGCACGCGCGCTGTGAATTAGGTAATTAAAAAAATATATATTACATTAGGCATCATTATTTCGCTAACCGGAACGAAATAAGAGAGCACATTTTACGAAGTATTCATAGGAATAGTGTAGGTACATAATAAAATGTAATTTGAATACTCCTCTAAGTTGTCTGTCTGAATGTATAAATAAAATAAATTATATTTTTTAAGAAAACACTCTTCTACATATTCGTTATTGGTACGAGCACGTAGAAGGGCCTGATGGGAAAATATATTGGAAGATATATAAACATGATATAAAATATGAAGTTGAAAAAGCATCCTTCAGACTGGAAAATCTCTTGAATGACAAAAATATTGGTAAGTATGTTATCTTTATTTTACTTTACTATTAATTTTTTACATATATGTAAGTACATCACTTTTGTCTCCCTAATTATTATCAAAATACACCCAAAATAATAAACTATTCTAGAGGCAATTTTTCAAGTTTCGTGAAATTCACAGCTACATTCAAAGGATTTTTGCTGTACGTAAATTACTATCCAAAGTGACGTGCAATAATTATATAGTTTATAACTAATATAAATTACTAAATCTTTGATTTTGTATATTATCAGGGTCCTCTTTTTCATTGATAAAGCCTTTTCCTTACATATCCTAACATTTTTATTCAACATTACCTTTTTTTAAAAATTGTATTACTTTTAACTTACGAAGATTTATGAAATGATTTAAGACTTATATCTGACTATAACTATTATTATTAATAATAATTAAAAACATCACTTTTTTCATCAAAGTTTCTAATGTAACTATGATTTGCACAAAAACTGTTTATCCCAGCAGACGAAACTTTTAATATCATTAAGCACATATTATCATACAATATATTCATAAACCACTACGTTATTGTATTTACCTAAATATTTATATTTATGTGTGCGTTGAAGTTAAAGGTCAATAGTTTGTCTCAAACATTAGCGCAGTATTTATGTACCCAACTTAAGAAACATCTGTAAATAATCTGAATTATTTATTACTATAATAATCATCTTGTGTATTTCCTTTATTTATAGCTGTGTGCATACTATATGTAAAGTATTTCAATTTTGTATTCGATTAGTAAGTATAGTGTGGCATAGCTTTGGAAAAACCAAAAATATTTTGAAAATTACCGCCTAATGAAAAAGAATTCCATCGAAATCAATTTAAATTCGATAATCGCTTAAATGTTTGTTGTTTAAAACATTAAACATAAACCAATTGTCTCGTTTGTCAATTAAACATAAATTTGTGAACACGAAATATTTTGTCAAATCACCAAAAAAATATCATACCATTTGTTTGTTCCCAATCGAATAACAGAATAGAATATAAATAAAAATGATGGAGTTTCGTTAGGAAACCTGAGTGTTAGATAAACAAAAACTGCCACAATTTTATGATTGATCGTTGAGGGAGCATTTCCGCGAACCCATAACAGTAAACTAGAACAATTTACGATGAATAAGTTCCGCAAATGGCTGGAAGAATTACATGTTTGTGAATTTAGATGATTGAAATACTGCAAATCAATGTGTATGGCACAAAGGAAAAAAATATAATTTACACCTATCAAAAACTATTCTCCATGATGATGTCAGTATTTTAGGAAAGTATGCTAATGTCCTTTTCCTTATCAGAAATTGTCTTGGGCTAATGTTTTTATGGCAAATGTACCTCTATCTACCTATATTTCATTCTTTAGTTGATCGGTAATGCAATCAAGCGATAGGTAAAAGTGACAGTTAAATATTTTCATCAGATACCGAATATTTTGAAAATTTTGGCTATGTTTTGAAAGTAACTATTCTATGAATTCTTTCAATTAGGTTTTGCCCTATATTATCGACACAGATTCCGGTTATATTTGTGGAATATGTGTGTAGATTGAGATGTACAACTTCAAACGGTGTGTATTGCAAACTATATCCTGTGGTATAACTTTCCAGGTGACCAAATCAACAGGCTTCTGAATGAAATGTGGCGTGAAATTGTTGCTGACGTAGGCCCGTCCATCTGTCAATCCCTTGGTGCAGCTGTCGTGGAGAATCTATCCATTTTGTTGGCACAAGTACCTTATGATGAACTGATGCCGGAATAGTTCAAGGTGGTTGAATCTTCTTTGATATTAATACGTTTCAATGTCTGTGAAATAAATCTTGTTGTTAACAGTTTCTTTTAACTTATTCAACTCGCCATTTCTTTCACTATCAATCCATTCACCTACTGTCTCACTGATGGGCATGGGTGTCCTCTCATTTGAAAGGAATTGGGTAGTAGTCAACCACGATAGCATAGTACAGGTTGGTAGGTTCACACGCCATCGAGAAAATCTCTCATGCATACAGGTCACGATTTTGTTTCACCATTTGTACATACATAATTATGATAAATACACGGGTAACTTCAAATATTCAGTGATGTATGCCTTGGGATCGAACTCAAGACTTCATAGTCAACAGGTCTACATACCTAGGCTATCACTGATCATAGCTTGCTGCTATATGAAATGTTGCATAAACAATATACACACACTCACGCCTTTTTCCCAGGGGGGTAGGCAGAAACTACAGAATGCCACGCGCTACGGTCCCTGCATACCACTTTTGTCTCGTCCACATTCATACATCTCGTCATGCACGCGCGCCGGTTATGAGTACTGCGTACCCGACCTTTTACCAACCAATATACTAATTAATTTATTAAGTTGAAGTCTTTCACATATTTTGTAGTTTTTATGATCCTTGCTATTCATTAAAAACTAATTATCATATTTTATTCAAAGTCAACTGCAACGCCATTTACTGTTAAAGGTCGTGTATTGCATTAATCATATTTTATGGTAGTCTATAATTTATTCGTAAAACATACTACCTGTACGGTGAGACGATTCTATTCTATTATTATATTATATTTACAGAAATACCTATCCGTTTGGGAGTTTCTGGGAAGAGTGTAAACCAGGAAACGTACTATTGTCGCAATTTTGTATGCGTAGCGCATCCTACTAAATCGCCCACTAAGGAGATACCCAGAAATACGTTTCAAAAATCCTGTTCCACATTAATTTATCGTGTACCCCGACCAGCTCTTAATTAAACCCCTGCGGACCAGAAATTAAATGCCCCGAGAACCTTCTGTTTGTTCACTAATTGCTGACGTAATAATTATATCAAGTTACCTATTAAAGGTCGCCCACATAATTTATTTCTCCTATTATTTTAATAGTTTTTGCGCAGCCCTCGAAAACTTATCTAAAATTTAATACTCTTACCTAAAGTTAAAGTTGGTCGTTCGTTTATAATGGATATTAAAATGAGTTTATTTTGAGAATATTCGTTGACATCAATCTTTTTAACAGTTATAGTACGTTAAAAAAAATTGTCTTTCTATTGTAACATATTCTTGAAGAATATTTTATTGAATAATGGTGTGATCATATCACATTATAGCCTTTAATGTTATTTGATATTCACTTAAGCGTTACAGTCTGGTAATCTGTATGTAAGGCTAACCTAGAATTAGTAAAATATCAGTCTCCCACAAAGGATAGAGTCATAAAATATGATAATCAGGTAATACTAGTATTAATACATAAAATATAGTATAAGATAACTTTGTGGAAAGGAACGACTTGAACAATTGTATAGAATTTTGGAATGTTTATTACACAATCTGTAAATATCACAAAAAATATATCCTGAAATGAAAAAAGACGGAAATTGACAACAGAGACCTGCTGACTCGAAACACAACAACCACGTTATGAAAAGACCGTAAAATGATGATATTTATTGTTTTTTCATTCTGCTCCGCTCTCGCGTATTTCGTGATTCAAAAAAATACGACATTTGTAAATAACTTTTTATTGCCCTCCATAAAGTATATCTCACTGAGGGAAAAAAGCAAGCTTTTCTGTAAACAAAAGTACCATTCATATCTGGTTAATTACGTTTTGTAAATAGCGATATGATCAAATGTTTGAAAAGCATCTTGTAGTAGGTAGTACCGTTTTTTTTTTTCAATACAATTTGCTTTTGTGCGGACTTATGGTTTATCAAATCTAATACAATGCTGGGATTTATCTATCGTAGGTATAGGTATCCTACTACCTACT
The DNA here is from genome assembly GCA_905163465.1 of Craniophora ligustri. Classification (NCBI taxonomy): domain Eukaryota; kingdom Metazoa; phylum Arthropoda; class Insecta; order Lepidoptera; family Noctuidae; genus Craniophora; species Craniophora ligustri. The sequence goes on from LR990963.1 coordinate 6,041,444, forward strand.
ACTACTGCTCCTAACGCCATCATAGATTCCTAAAATCCAAGCACAAAACTACGAGACCAAAGGAGTGTGCACAAAACTACGAGACCAAAGGAGTGTGAGCTCGTTCTGCGTAAATCGGATTGACAATAATTAACAAAAGGTAGGATAGCTGTTAGTAATTATAAAACCAAGACACCCAACACTTCATTCAGTCCGTAACCAGGGATACTATAAAGGATCATAAACGTCGTGATTAAACCAACAGTAAAGCATTTTAATTTTCTCATAATAAATTATAAGTACCTACCTATACCTAATGAGAAAAAAACTATTTTTTTTTAATATTTTACAAAATAGTTCCTTAAATTTTTCATTCATTACATTAACTGTAGTAATCTTAGCCCTCTTATTGCAATGACTCAGTCTACAATCCAACACAAGGGTTCGCAATATTCACAACCCGGGTAGCATCGTACCGTACTTGCCACCAAATTGTCTGTTGCCTGCAAACCGCTCGTATTTACACAGAACATAAACATGATCACTGACGGTGGACGTGCTCGCGTCGAACCTTGTGATTTAATTAAATTTTAAGTTCATCCATATGAAAACCGCAGGCTGCCATATTTGAATATTATTGAATGCCGGCAAAATAGGGTTAGAGTGCTCCGGAATACGCAACTCTGAATGTGTATCAAGTTTTATTTATATTTATAAACTTGCTGGTGTTTTATACAAAATGGTAGGTATGCGGAAGAAATTTTTCGTTCAAGCTGACTTATGAATACTCAAAGTATTTTATCAAGTCATAGTTATTCATAATGCGCGTTTGCTGCAAACAGTTTCGTAACATAACGTTACCAAATATTTGCTAGCCTAGAACGGCAATAACAAACAGCACAAGCATTAATTACTCAGGGACTAACAATTAGCTTATTTAGAGCAAATTTTTATACAAAATCCTACTTATTGTTTCAATCAATACAGAAAGTACCTAGGTACAAGTAAACCGAAATGACAAATATAAATTATAGAATACTAGCTTTGCCCGATCCGGATTTGCAACGGTAACATAAAGTACCTATATACTGGTTGCCTACCCTACCTACTCTACCAGGGTAGGTAGGTACATGTCCTACCTATCTGACTAATATTTTTTGTGCTAAAAAGAACTATGGCATTAATTCAGAGAATAAGCCACCAAAGTTTCATCACAATCGCATCAGTGATTTAAGAACGCGTACATGACAAACATACACACACATTTTTTTATATACATTTTTTATAGCTATCAATATTCTGAACGTAGGTACAGCAAACATAACTGAAATGGAAAATAATAGGAAGTACCAACGATATTCTGGGCTATCTTTTATATAAAGATTTACAAAAACTAAAAAGCAAAAAATAACTTCATACAGTTTTACCTTTTTTTTAGTTTTAAAGGTATGAAGTCGGTGCCAAGCCAAACGTAATAGTAAGTACACTCACCGCGAGTGACCTTGAGCGGGGTGGTTAAAACCACCACATCATCGGCACCGACTTCATACCTTTAAAACTAAAAAAAAGGTAAAACTGTATGAAGTTATTTTTTGCTTTTTAGTTTTTGAAGTTGGTTTTGCTTTTTTTTTAAAAGTTAATTTATTTTTTTCTTTTTAGTGTTGTATATATATATATTAAACTTTTCATATCAGGTCAATCTAATAGCCTGAAAGAATACAACTATCGATCCATATATACTTATAATTATGAAAGATTTTCCCTTCAACTCCTAACCTTTGAGGAGTTGTACCTTCCATCATCAGATCATTACATGAGAAGTTGATTTTCAGATGCAAATACTTGAACAGCTTTGGAGAATACATGTAAATGTAATAAATGCTTATAACTGAAAGAATTTTCTTTTAAATCTTAACTGTTGAGGAGTTCTACCTTCCATCATCAGCTCATCAACCTCAAATGATGATTATCAGACACAAATACTGGAACAATTTTAGTAAATATATTCAAAACGTGATAATTGCCTATAAAATTTGAGGGTTGCCCTCGATTTCCCTGGGATCCCATCATCAGATCGTGATGTGGTTACAATGGGACCATCTGTGAAGTATACCCTTTTAAACAAAAAAAAATTTTGCAAATCGGTCCAGGCGTTTTGAAGTAATTCGTGAACATACATAAAAAAAAGATTCCGACGAATTGAGAACCTCCTCATTTTTGAAGTCGGTTAAAAAGTGCAATTACAAGACGGGTAGGCGAGACAAAGACAGGCGGCAACGAATATCTGGGCCCAAATGTAATTTAGCTGAGATAAAGGTGGAACAATGTGCCCGTCCTACCGACGGCGAAGCCGATGTGATTACCAGGAATGGAACCCATAATACTGTTTGTCTCGCCGGAGAAAACTTAAAATATAACGTTTTAAAATCGCTGGCGCTTAAACATTTTCTTGAAACATTAGTGACGGACTTGAATTATATTAATTGTGTTGATATTTTTATTCTAATATGGAAAACTCTTACTTATTACCAACGTAGGGATTCTATTGTTTAAAATAAATTTTAAAAATATTATCAATATAATAAAATACTATAATCATAATATGGACCGAGGTGAACTGACGACCTGGTTAAGGTCGCTGGAATCCGCTGGATGCGGGTGGCGCAGGACCGGTCGCCTTGGCGATCCTTGGGGGAGACCTATGTCCAGCAGTCGACGTCTAATGGTTGATATGATGAATGATAATATGAGAGTGTTGTTAACAAAAATAATATACCATCTTAAATCGCCTGACGAAAGAATCTGGCGGTTAAAATATTGTCACAAAAAGTTGTAGACTGAATCGCCCGTAAAAAGTAATTAATGATAGACATTACAATCATATTTTATTTTCATAACACTGATATCACACTACTACTAAACTACTGTTTCATACATGGAAATACTGAAAACACACATTTTAACGACATGCGGATTTTGAAAAATCATTTTAAACAAGATAGATAATATAACCAAACATTTTTCACAAACATTTTAATTCTGTTTATACTTCTAGCAGTTAACAAGTTTCTATATACGGTACGTTGGCTACGCACCAGAATTTACTCATTATCATATATCTTATGGTAGGTACACAATTATTTGTAAGACTTTCTACGCTAAGGAACGTACCAAGCATGCAACAATTCCGATTCACTTCCTCTCCGGTTAAAAGCTTCTAGTTTCTTGAGTTTGTTAAAAGCTGTTAAAGCCAGTATGAATTGAGCCTTCACGGGGAACACAATAGGCTGAAAAGGCGCAACATTAAGACCAGATTTTAGTCGTAAGTAAGGCAATGACTTGAGATATTGTAATGTAGACACCGCAATTTCGTGCTTATTAACAAAATTGGTAAGGAATATAAAAACTCTCGTAACTTCGTATCAAAATAAATTCAATCTCCATTCCGCTTACTTGAGTATTTTATAAGGGAAACATAAATATATCTGCGCTACGAGTACGCTCTCCAATCCCCTTGCGCACCTGTTGTATTTGAAGGTCCTACACTAAAATATGGTCCCAGTAGTCTGAGTGCCATCTAAAAGTTATTTTCGGTTTCTTCAACAGCCTTTACTTATGTTCATTCAGTGATCTGGAAAGAGTCCGTCGTCCAATTTGAGGTGGAATTTCGTTGGACCCTCTTAACTAAATAATAATCTTAACAAAATCCAATTTGTCCGAATATACTAGCATTTATTTCGTGTAAAAATTGCACCAAGTATTTAACTTTTAAACTATCCATTTATTTCTTTGTACACTATATTACAATTCCCTTTCGTGCCATTTTGCGTTGAAAGAGTTCTGCAGCTGGTGCCAAAAGAAATAATTTCGTTGGTACTGCTGAGATTTAAGTTTAAGATTTTTCTAGATAATAGCCATTTTTTATTCTTTCTTTAAGTAGTGGTAAAGCTCTGCCTTTTATAACTTAAGGGCAAGTCGTGTTGTGTAACATGTCGGCAAGTTACACTTAAAGGAGATAGCACCCGCTTAATATTTCCCGGCCCCGCTTGCTTCCAGACGATGCAAACCGCCTCAAGGCACAAAAACAATTTGCTCCTCTAAGACCAGTTTTATAACGGTTCCAGGACTTTGCAAAGGATCTGCTCTTGTACTTTTAGAAGTCTATTTCCATCACAAAGTCGTACCTGCGGCTAGTAACGAAAGCGCTAGCTCATTCCGGCTATTGTACTGATTCTGATTGTCTTTAGGTAAGTATGGATGAAATTGAAGCTTAGAGATTACATAATAGAGGCTATAAAGTATACATAACATCCACTATATAATATACATATTATGCACTGTTAATATTATGTAAATAGAAATTTATACTGGAGTCCTCCATTGTTCTGTATCGAATGCAATATTTTTGAAGCACCGAGCGATTTATCCAGTGACTAAGTGATGGACTTCTGTGTTAAGTGTAATTCACTATACAGAACAAACTGAAGTCTATTTGTTTCTTTGATTTTCTTCAGTATCTTCGGTCTAAAAAAGGGAAAGTCATTATATTATTAAGAATATCAAAATAAAAACAGTGTTAGGGCAGTATTTAAAATATTATCATGTACCTATACAAGCTACCGCCAGGAGAATTCTGTCAAGATTTCGAGGTAAGCGGGTTCCCTTCAGCGTTTGGTTGTCAAATATCTAGTAGAAAATAAAATGTCCAGTGAGACGTTAACCTTCAATCCAGCATTTGCGTTTTTCAACCTAGGGATCAATGTGGTAGCATAAAATAAAAATTGTGCACCGACAAATACGGACCAAATATATTGAAACTATTGGAATATACTCGCAGTTCGGGAAATTTAAAGCCGATTTTCAGATTTAAGGTTTAAGAGAGAATTTAAAATATAGATCGGGCGTCGTCGTCGCCTCATATCATGTCAAGAAGCACTGTATGATAAAAAGTATTCTAGTAATATTCGTAATAGACATTGTATTTTATTTTTACAATGTTGAATATTATTATGTTATTGTTACCCTGACTTTGTTATTAGTTTAATAGGGATAGGGCTTGATGAAACAAATACATAGTTGGTAATTATTATGATAGATATAATAATAGATATAAGTACGGTTTAATGTGGTTTGACTTCCTAGGGCTAGGCAGGGCTTTTACAGTATACCCTATTTAATTTTTCAAAACATCACACGGACTATTTCCTCTTGAGCGTGTTCTTTTTAGGGTTCCGTACCCAAAGAACAAGAACGTCTGTTTGTCACCAGGCTGTATCCCAAGATCCACAAATGCTAGTTGAAATTTTCACAGATTATATATTTCTGTTACCGCTATAAAAACAAAACAAAATAAACATTAAACCCCATACAAAAAACGCAATTTTTTGCCTAATTTTGTATGGAAACCTTCGTGCGCGAGTCCGACTCGCACTTGGCCGGTTTTGTACTTTCCTAGCTAACCAACCAAAAAATTGGCAATACATACCACATCCTATAATAATATAGCAGAAAAAAGTATCAAAATGTGTGTATTCTAAGCCTTATTTTACTTGATACTAAACTATAACAACTATTCGATATTGTATGACCTGGTTAAGGTCTAACCGAGGTTATTGAAAACTTAATGACACATTTTATAGTTATTAATCTAAAGGTACCACGACTAAATAGGGGCACTTAGCCGGAGTATTGGCAATTAAGTGCGAGCGTCTTTACTAATGAAGATCGAACGCTTCTCGGGTATCAAGGTTTTACAGTAAAATATGAGTCACTTAGCTTCTGCAGAGTAGATAGAAGAAGACTACGGTTTGACGCCAGATTTCTAAGATTTATATTAAGATGGTGTAGTAGGTAGCTCAATATTCCTTTTATTAAGACCAAAATTGAAACAGTTCTTTTGTTACATGTTTGTTGTAGCAGTAGCTTAAATGTGAAAGTAGTTCTGATCATTTGTTTCATTATCACGACTTATCCATATAATAAGTTTTGATATTGATAAGGAGAAAATTAAAACAAATTAAACTGAGCTTACCGACGGAGTCATTAGATCCAGACATTCCGGTGACATGCGTTGTGAGGTGTATTCGGTAACTTTTCTCATCTGAGAAAATGCCAAATACATTGAAAATCTGAAACGTTTCCAAACTCTCACCTCAGCACAGCTCGGATGGAAACAGTATGACAAATTTAATAAAGTTCACCTGCAAAAACGTAATATTGTATTGTAAGACATAATAATTATTATAACCATTAAAGCTGAACTTGCGAATGAAACCTCATCACTTGATTAAAATAAAGCGTAATATTTCCTTACAATTTGTCGTACAGTTATATCGAATAAAGATGTAACAAAGTTAATGACAAGTGTCTCACCGGAGGCGACTAAAAAATACAGCACCGTCTAGGGAGGTAGAACATGATCATTAATTAAAAGACAGCAGATGTTCAGAAGAAACTTGCAATTAGGCGAGGGTAGTAAGTTAGGGCGGAAAATGGCGGCCTAGAGGGACATAATCCATTTTATTACCCACTATTGCTATTGGTATTGGTGAAAGAATTCTATTTATAGATAAGATTGCTGCAATTTCGCCTTCGAAAAAGATACTTCTTTTTGTCACTAATAAGGGCGTGTCTGTTAATTATAAATGAGCTGATTGGCAGTTGGTGGTGGTACGCATTAACGCAATTAAATAAGAAAAATTTAGCAATGCAGTTTTGAACTTTTTACTTTAGGCATTTCTGGCTACTATCGGTAAAACGATTTATATTTGCAGTGACTTAAAAAATGGTAAGATTTTGATTAAAATTTGTACATTTAATTTTGCCTTTATCTGTTTGCTAGACAAAACGCGTGCTGCAAGAGTCAACAAAATCCAGTAGGCACAATAGTAGTAGACGCTATAGATAGCGTCGTAATGTAGAATTTGGATTGTATCGTGATCCGTCGTGTATCTGAGAGTTAAATCCTAAATTTATTTAAAATCTTAGAGATGTACCTATTGATGCTTTACAAGTTGAATAGCGCTATCCCTCTCTTATAACCTAAATAAAACTTGGGATAGTCTTATCTAGTCGAAGTTACCAAAACAATTTACCTTTTCGTCAGAATTATATTAGCTCCACTAATGGATGGAAATTGAATAACATCACTTACTTTGGCGGCAATGAGAAAAAAAATGTTCTCAGTTTCAAGGTGCCACAAACGTAAATATTTTATATTAATTTCAGCTTGATGCCATGTTTTCCTGAGAAATAGGATGTTGTCTGATCCGATATACGTCAACAAAGTCTCATAAAGGTTTTGTATTTATTCAATTATTTATAAGTATCTCTAAGAAAAATACTTTTTTTCTAAAATTGTTATTGGTATATTGATAAACGCCTTGATCGTTTTTTCAATATAGAGGTACACATATATTTTGCACAATTAATCCCCATGTTTAGCCAACCTACCATATTAAATGAAAGCCATAATTAACAGCGGCTCCTATTAGAGAATCCACACGAAAAACCAAACGAACACATGAAATAAATTGCAACCGAACTCAGTCACGCATGAGAATCCACTTCCATATTAAATGGAAGTATCAATGATCAAAGTAATAAATATAAAACAGGGTAATAAATCTGTATGTCCACATCCTTTGGTCCATTATTACGGGAAGAAGACCCAGAGCGCATTAACTCTAGAGTATAACATTCGCATAGGAATGTTATTACAGAGTTCCAATGTCGTGAAGATTGTATGTACTCTGTTGGAGACTGAGATTTAGTTGTAGGGTGAAAGTAGAAAGTAGGGTGAAATTACTATTGTTAGCTTACAGTCCAATCTAGACTTTATTTATTTGGTATAAAAGTTATACTTCTGTCAGTCTTTGGTGTATCGTACCAAATTATATATTTGTATTATTAATATTTGTTTATTTGTGAAATAAAGATGAGGCATTATTTTCAGTATTTGATAGGCGTGCAACGCCTATACCTACTAAGAAATATAGTCTCTTGGTGTAAGTAAGATGGCGGCTTGATAGGTATCAATCATCATTTAGGGAGTTCAACGACCTACCTTATCAACAATAGTATTTTACTGCAAATAATTCCAGATTCATACGCTAGATCTGCCGGCAGCGCCCAATGCCAAACAACATAATTATTCAAAAAGTTGGTGAAGTACCTACCTATTTCGCAACCGCAAATATGTTATTTTTATAACTTCCTCTGACTGGGTGTAACAAACAAGTTGTATATAAAATATCAAAACAACACATCCGCACGTCTGTCGGGCTATAGGAAACAGACAAACAAAGCGACTTTTCAAGAACAAAGACTCGACCCACAGTCCTATGACGAATACAAACTAGCAAATATTTTAATGCAGTTGTGATGACGCTTCACATGTTTTGTTAAGGGTGAATTTTGAAAAGCAAAGGGAGGCATAGTTGTTAGCCGTAGGATGAACTAGTGACGATGCAGAATACGTGTTTTCCGCAAAAACTCTATACCAATGTGAATTTTGTGGCCAACATGCAGTGCTAGTAGGTATGCCTATATAGCTTTTTCTTAAATTTAATATATTTAAACCTTATGTATTATTGATATACTTACCTTATTTACTGATTTCTGTTACGAAGGCGATTTTTATATACCTATATTATTTTTTTAAATACATACCTATCTATCTATTGATTTAATTTTTACCCCGACGGTTATTGATTTTTCCTTTACAGCTTAAAAACTGAATTCCCATGCACAATAGATAAGATTTGAAGTAACCTAATACACAGCGATAAAATCTGTAAAAAAGTTTTATTTTAGAGGTATTGCTCGTACAGCCAAATATGAAATATAGCATACCACAGTGTTTTTGATCATTCAAGTCTTAGCGGGGTCAAATAGAAATGAATAATAAACATTTCGATTACGCCATTCCGTTCAATACGCTTATTAATAATTATCAATATCAAGTTTAAACTTTGGAGATATTTATTAATATAGTACAATTTAATTTTTAATTAGAGCCAACACGAATCTTTAATAAAAATAACTATGCAATTAGAGAGGAAGCGTGAAATTAAATGAAAGAAACTCCGTTCATTCGTGCAATAAAAAATTCCTATAATTATATCTACATATTTATTTAATTTTTTCAGGGTTAAGCAGATGTGCATAAATATCTTCAATTCGCTAATAGGTAGGTATAGGAATAGGACCTTGATTAGGGGCCAAAGCTATTCACAAACAAACTAGACTACTACAATAACAGTTACATAGACAATAACAGTTACAGTCGGATAGACTGTCTGCCTATGATAGAGGGTGATAAAAAGGTTTAAGACAGTATCAATATATTATCGCGATGAAATCCGTAACCAATAAGTAATTTAATCCGGATTTTGATATTCGCGTAAGTGTATTTATTTTTATTTTTGGTATGTTTTCACGCTTAACCTACTACAAAAAGGAGGAGGTTATCAATTCGACTGTATTTTTTAAAAATATGTTTGTTATCTCATAACTTTCGATTTGGTGAACTGATTTTGATGATTCTTTTTTATTTGAAAGCTGGTGCTTTCTGTGTGGTCCCATAAAAAATGGCAAGGATTTGATCAGTGGATCTTTGGGAAATCGAGAGAAACACTCAAATTTTCTACGCAAAAGACGCGTTTATTAATTGTTCAACCTATTATAGACACTAAAAAGTAAAAAATAAAATTCAAAAACTGCGTATTAAAAAGCCGACTTCAAAACTAAAAAGTTAAAAATAACTTAATACAGTTTTAACCTCTTTTTAGTTTAAAAGGTACGAAGTCGGTGCCGGTGTCTGGTTTGAAGTCACCCCGCTCAAGATCACGCGCGATGAGTGAACATACCTTTACATTTGCCTTGGCACTGACTTCATACCTTTAACCGACTCAAAACTAAAAAGAAGTTAAAACTGTATTAAGTCATTTGTAAGTTTTTAAACGCAGTTTTTATGGTATAAAGAATTGGTTAGAATATGGAAAGGGACATAGAGTACAAAGTCGTTGTGAAAAATGCATAGTTCTATCGAAACGAAGCCGCAGGCAGTAAGTATGTATATAAAATAACGGCACTCTTCCCCTACTGCGTTTACAAGTCTTTCTGTTAAATTCGTTCCGTATGAATTTTATATAAGTAATGCAAGGAAAATTCGACATGATTTTATTCAAGATCGTACCAAGCGAATATGGTAGCGGCTGTACGATAAAATCTAGGGTGGGATTGGCAATATTAAAGTCAAGTGGTACGGAGATCGCCATTCCCTCTTGTATAAGGATTGGCTGACACTATGCCTCTATTACGATAATTTCAAACTATTCCATGAATATTTTACGCATTATACTGTTCTTTATACTAGGGTCTATGTATTTCCATTGTTTTGTTGGCAAAAATCATTCTGTGTCGATAAAAGTTTAAGTGAGCTTTTAAGTGAGAACCAAAAAGGTTTCAGGAAAAATATGGGTGTAAATTCAGCAGTTTACGATTTGATTAAGTTTATTATGGGTAATGTTGATAGTAAGGTACCAGTTTGTGCAATTTTTACCGACATGACAAGAGCTTTTGATAGTGTAGATCATGAAATTCTCATACGCAAGCTAAATGTCATGGGTATCAGAGGAAACGTGCTTGATCTCTTAATATCGTACCTTAGTAACCGTAAACAATTAACTGAAATATCCAGAATATGTATAAAATCAAAGCGCGAGGTGAAACACTTGTCTGAACATAGAGTTATTAAGTACGGTATACCGCAAGGCAGTGTGCTAGGGCCTTTACTATTTTTGTTGTACATAAATGACTTGCCACAATGCACTGAGCATCCTATGGTCTTGTTCGCTGACGATAGCACTGCTTTAATTAAATGCACAGACATAAATACTTATGAACAAGATATAAATAACACTCTTAAAAACATTGTAGAATGGCTTGACAAAAATAATTTAATAATTAATATACCAAAGACAAACATAATGCATTTTTATCAGCGTTTGCCACCGCAAGCTTTAAACCTACACTATAACAGTAAATTAGTAAACCAAGTACAAGTTGTGAAATTCCTAGGCATACTCATAGATAGCCAACTAACATGGAATCCACAAGCAATAGAAATATGCAAAAAACTAAGTTCTGCTGCGTATGTACTTTTCAATTTGTCCAGGAAAGTGAACATGCAGACAAAATTATTAGCATATCATGGTCTGGTGGCATCGATTTTGAGATACGGGATAATATTCTGGGGTAATTGTCGCTTAAGGGAACAGGTTTTTAAGGCTCAAAAACGCTGTATAAGGTCAATGTGTAATATAAAAGTAACGAATAGCTGTGAACCTATATTTAAATCTCTAAAATTGTTAACGTTTCCATCGCTTTATATTTTAGAAATGGCTATGTTTGTAAAATTAAATATGCATCTTTTTAATACATGGTCAGAAAGTAGAAAAGGGCCAATAAGAAGACAATATAGAAATATGTTACGTGTTGGTGGTTATAAAACTGCACTGTTAGGAAAAAGTGTTTTATGCATGGGTCCGGTCATATTCAACAAAATACCAGATGTAATAAAAAATCAGACCAATATCCTTTTTAAAAAGAAGTTGACTATATTATTAATTAGTAAATGTTATTACTCAGTTTCCGAATTCTTAAATGATAAAATTTAATCTAATTCTGACGTCGATATATATTTCAATTTATTCTTTGACATTGTATTCGTAATGTAATGCTATTTTAATGCTTTAAAAAAAAAAAAAAAAATTGTCACACCTATTTAATTGTTATCTTGCTGACATTGTTAAATCTATTATTCAATTTGTGACTAATCCCTGAAAAATAATAATATAAGTATGTTATTCTCTTATTGTTGGTGTACCCATTATAATTAATCGATTTGGGTTTCTAAAATTTGTAGATGCTTAGATTTGAAACGTGTGTTTTTGCATGCCTAATTTATGGTAGATTGTATAAGGGTCTTAATATAACATAACATCTGTAAAAAATGTACCTACTTTCTGTGCAAATAAAGAACTATTCTATTCTATTCTATTCTAAAATTTCATGCCCCTGAGAAACATTTGTGAATAGGTGAGAATAAAAATGATATTTTTTTAAATAATATTATTTTTATTGGAAAATAAAAGTTAAGGAAAGGTGTGGATTGGGCATAGTTTTATGCTGTCGGCAGTTTGTAATAAAAATGGACTGTTTTTTTAAATCGTTTTAGCTAAACGTATGATGCACACTCACACTCAGCTCGCGTTTTGAAATTGCCTATCACAATACGATATTAAATAAATCCAGCCATTGTTGCACAGTGCCATCTGGTTCCGAGCTAAGGAAAGAGGCTTGTGTGACAAATACTTGGTGTTTACTATATATGTATTTATATATTTATTTATGCGCAAGAAAGTACGCCTATGTGCTTTCTTAATGGAATGGGAAATTGTCTACGGAACAGGCGGGACCTAACTACTTCATTGGTCTAGTGGTCGTATAGTACGACTACTGAGCAAAAGTTCGATTCCCAGGTCGAGCAATATTATTATTGTAGTGATATTAGTTCTTTCTATGTAATTTCTTTATAGAAATATAGTCATCTAAACAAAATTTTATGCAGCCTTTATTCCCAAGAATAACACCACTAAAAGTGTTTTGTATTTTTCTACAAATCGTAAACTTTCTGTTTTGTTAAACAGACGTGCTTATTTCTTTTCAGTGAAATAAGCACGTCTGAAATAAAATTCGGGTTCGTAAAAACGGAGTTACATTGCCTGTTACCTCGGGATTTTAAACACGGCAGAGGTACAGTCAGCAAAATAATGCAGAGAGATGCATCAGGCATCTATGTTTTGACATTTCCGTGATATTTACTAAGCAATGAGTAATTTATTAATTTACCGATTGTATTATGTATAGCTTAATCTGTGTGTCAATACGCAGATGTATTGAGCAGCTACCTAAACACCTTTTTTGCTGACGATACAAGAAGGGTATTTACGATGTCAAGCACGAGTTTGGTTGACATTTGGGTAAATACTCCATCTTCATACCAGTCTGTTTCTACTACGTTCCCCCATTTGCATAAATAGACACCTGACTTTGGTACAGAATTTGAATTGACTGAAAGAAATTTACGTAGCTGGGGTAGCCAAATGGTGTGACTAGTGGACAGAGATGTTACAGGTCTCGAGTTCAAACCCAAAGCACTGGCTTTTAGAAAGTATGTGCGTATTTATCCCATGCTCAAACGGTGAAGGAAAACATCATGAGGAAACATGCAAGCTTGAGAAATTTTCTTGTGAAGGTTCCCAACCCACAGTAGGCTAGCATGGTGGACTATAACCTTATCCCTCTCAAATGAGAGGAGACCTGTGCTCAGCAGTGGGACAATAATTGGGTTGATGATGAGAGATACTTAAGCGAACAGTTTTGTTTTGATTAAATTCATTGGGAAGTACATACCTACTGGTTTTATGCTCACACAGTTCGCGAGAATGTAACCATTATTTTCGCTGTAGGTATAGCCAAATTTAAAACCGCCTACGAACTTTTTTGTTTTTTGATGAAATTTTCTCTTTTATGGATAAAATTTTAAGTATTTTTTACCGGATTGTTGAATAAACTGTGTAAAATATGTAATAACCTTTTAGCCCTCAAATATAATAACATAGATATATAGATAGAGTATTCTTTATTCTACAAAAATAAAAAAAAACACAACAAAATTAAACATACAGATAGTGAAAGTACAATTAGCGGTCTCATCGCTAAAACCACATACACTCACGTCTTTAAAGGGGTAGGTAGAATTATTATTCTCAGTAGTAATATGAAAAAGCAGCATTATATTTAAGAGCTACTTAATAACTATCACACAATTAAGAATGTCAATCAAATTACTTTTCAACACGACTCCTGTATAAAACGTATGTTAATTAAATATCTAATTAAAGACATGTTAATTAAGCGTCTTCATGTCTAACCCTCATCAATTAGTGAAGCTCCGAAGAGCACAAATGTTGCAATATTCGGAAGGGCCTTTTATTAAAAGGTTAATTTTATAAATTACATTAATTAATTAACTGTGGGAACATTACAATGTTTGAAAAGAATATATATAATTAAGTGCTGATTATCTAACAGATTATTTTATTTATTTTTATTATTTACCCAATTATTTGCATACAATCATTGCTGGAAACAAATTACTTCTAATTTTAGAGTGATTAGGCTATAGTTTACCGTGCTAGCCTTGTGTGGGTTGGCAGACTTCACACGCCATCAAATATTTATCAAAAAGATGCAGATTTATTAATATAATTAAGCTTCTTTTCTTCATCATTTTAGCGTGTAATAAGTTCGAAAAGTCAGTAGTGATATAGGATTGAACTCAATACTGTTGACTTCACAGTCTACTGGTCACACCACTAGTTTATCACAATCTATCTTCTTTACATTCTTCGATTTATCTTTTTTTATTTAAATCTACATTATTTTTATTGCAGTTATGCCTAGCTCGACCCAAGAAGCAAACACAACCGTGCAGTTATTTGAGATATACACTTGTATACTATACTTGTACATAGAATAAAATAGCCCTCTTCCTCTCTCCTAAAATATTTTTACTTTGCTGTGCCCGACAGGGTCCATGATGATCTGATTTTTAACTTAAGTCCATCTGTAAAATTACCATGGAATGCAATAAAAAATTGAGTATTGAGTACAATTTTAAAGTAGGTAGGTAAATATTGGTCTCATAGAAATAAAATATTGAAATTTGAGTTTGACACAAATTGTTTCCAAAACATTGAAGGTAAATATCATTTGAATTAAGGTATTCTTTATCTAGATTCATAAAGCTATTTTTCAGTATACTATGCCAGAAATGTTAGCCAATTTTATTTATTAAATAAAATAATTCGTCGACTTGATCAAAAGGTTTATTAAGGCCAAAAAAGTTATATTATGTCTTTGTAAGATGTTTTCCTTAAATATTTCTTACTTTTCATAATATTTGCCTTTCATGAAATCTTTAACCGCGATCTTTTCTTTCTCTTACAATATTATCGTATTATTATAGGATAAGCTTTAAAACTGCCAAATATTGGCATACATGTAGGTTACCCATATTAGAACAATAGGGCTCGAAAACTTTTGGGTTGTGTTTTCTTTATTTGTCGAATATTTCATAGCAGCATTCGACTAGATAGACAGTTGACAAACGACGATGTTACATACGAATATTTTCAACTGTTCGAACAAAAAAATGTTTCAATATTTTCCGGAACGTTTTTATGGACTATTTGTCCTGTCTTGTTTATCACGCACGTTGCGTACTTGATACCAACGAAATCAGTGTTATTTTTAAGTTTTGACCAGTGTGTGTTGCCAGTGATGACTTATGGCACCAAAACGTGGCCGCTTACAATGGGCCTTATAAGGAAGCTCACTGTCACTCAGAGAGCGATGGAGAGGGCTGTTAGGAGTTTCATTACGTGATCGAATCAGAAATGAGGAGATCCGTAGAAGAACCCGGGTCGCTGACCTAGTCCGAAGAATTACCAAACTCAAGTGGCAGTGGGCAGGGCACATCGCTCGAAGAACGGACGGCCGATGGGTCTTCCAGTAGGAAGACGCAGTGTGGGCAGGCCCCCGGCAAGGAGGACTGAAGACTTGGTAAAGGTCGTTGGAATCCACTGGATGCGGGCGGCCTATGACCGGTCGTTGTGGTGATCCTTGGGGAGACCTATGTCCAGCAGTGGACATGTAACGGTTGAAATGAAGATGATGATTTAAGTTTTACTAATTACATTTTCCGGTTCTCCATAAATGGGTATTTCGGTACCTGCTCGAAGAATTAGAATATACGTTTCATTGTTTCGACTAAATGAGTTTGAAATTGGCTGACTAATTAATTTAGAACTGAACGTATGAAAATGTTCAGTCAGAACATGTTCATACGAAGAATTATACGGAAGTGTTGCAGAATCACAACTTAGTACTTACAGAAGTTATAACAAGCAAACATTTGGCTCACCCACTAGAGATGTGCCATTTGCACTAAAAACAAAAGTTTTAATTAGATACAAGTGTTTCATCCGGGTTTGTTTGCGGTTTTTGCTACCACCAACAGCGACAAGTTACGGAGAAATTACTCTTTCATTTAGCTACGAATATTATGCTCTTTTATAATCTAAACGCAAACGCTATTATGTCTTTTAACAGAATACTTATTAAGTAGACATTACTATTATGTATTAATAGAGAGTAAGAATTGTTGAGTTTTTTTAATATATTGTCTGATTATTTCTCGGAAATAAAATAACTATAATAAATATTTCAATATGATTGAACGTATAAGTATAAATATGCCATACACGTTACTTTAAATAATTTTGTATCTATGTATAAGATTCAGTTGCGCATGCGCAGTCACTAGCTACGTACGCGCATACATCAGCTAAGTACGCTTACGCTACTCAATCCGGCGATCTGAGACTAGCAACCTTTTGTTATTTTTCTCCCGACCAACTTTTATCGAAAAATGAAGTGTGCGGCATGTAATACCGAGTTTAATGACGGAGTTCAATGTGGGTTATGTAAAAAGCACTATGACTTTGGTTGCGTGAGTATGACCGAAGCTGGATGGAGGAAACTGGGTTCAGACCGACGAGCGTTGTGGAAGTGTATGACCTGCCGCGGGGGCTTCCTGTCTCCCAGTGTGCAATCAACACCTGAATCTGTCTCTAATGAAACAATTCTTATCGAGATCCGGGAATTGAAGACACAATTAGCAGGATTTTCAACACTTCAGGAAGATGTTCGGAGCATGAAGGAAGAGCTTAGAGACCTTAAGAAGAGCATTGAATTTGACAGCAACAGGATGGACGAGTTTGCTGTGAAACTTGATGATTTTGAGTCCAGAATAGTCTGCCTTGAAACTCTTCAGAATAAAGTCGATTCCATGCAAGCTACGATTGATAGCATCAAATCGGAACTGTCCTCCAACGACCAACGGTCTAGATTAAACAATATTGAAATTAAAGGTATTCCACTCAGCAAAGACGAAAACCTGTTTTCAATCTTGGATACGATTAGCCAAAAGGTCAACTATACTCTCCCTAAAGCCCAGATCAATTATATAACTAGAATTCCACTGTTTAATTCCATGGATAAGTCTATTGTGGTGAGTTTCCTTAATAGATACATCACGGAAGATTTTATCGCAGCTGCACGTGCTTACAAAGGCTTAACTTCTCAAGACCTTGGTTACAAAGGCCCAGCAGTCAAAGTATATATTAATGATCATCTCAATTCGACCTCTAAAAAGCTACTCAACGTGACAAGGACGGTGGCGAAAGAGAGAGTGTTGGGTTCTATTGCTGTGGTAATTGTGTACCGGGAATTCTTATGTGTAATGTGGAAGAAAACACCGATATATGTGTACCGCTCAGCTTTATTGTGTGAACTGACTTAATATTACAATTATTATAATGTACAAGTACAATGCATACGTGATCGCGAGCGTCAGCATAAAATTGTCGAGCGTGCTCGTACATGCTCCCAAACCACAAAAATAAAATGCGTGTGATATCTAATAACTTGCAGGCGAAGTTCCTCTGTTGACCTTGTTCGCACAGCTGGCCTCTGCAATTATCCGTTGAGGTTCAGTGGTATTTCTTTCCTGGTCCGAGGTTTGAGGTCTGTTGGTGACTTGCAAAACTGCACGACGGTGTCTTCTAAGTCTGAGTAGAATCCATAACAATAGCCCAATAACAGCAACTAGTATGAAACTATACATAATATAGCGATGTGTGTCGTGGGATGAGGCAACCTCATTTAATGTGTCCTGATGATTCTTCACCTGTTCAATCTTGGCCTTTAACGTCTTCATCATCACTTCATGGTTTTCGGATTCAAAAGTATAGTTATTATTAGTTATAAAGTGATTTATACTCGAGTCCCGCAAATACAGTTCCTCTTCATTTACGTTGATCTCACTATGAAACTTGTTATGTGAGCGGATTATAATATTGTCTCCTTTCAGCATGCATCCAGGATCAAGTTCAATAATACCACAAGCACTTAATTGTTTTGAAGACGTGCCAGATGGGCAAAAAATACGAGTCAGACATTGTTTACAGCACGAGTACAGCCACGCGCCATCATTGTGTAATTGGACCCACCTGTCGGTGCAACTTGATACAGTCGTGTGGCATGCTGATAAGTTTTTATTGTTTATAATTTGTGCCTCGCAGATTGTAGCGGCTTGTTTTATATCGTATATAGGTAGACTTAAGGAACATAGTAATAGGTGTCTTTTTAGTAGAACACATGTACTTAGATCACTGTAAGTCAGGGGCATCATCATATCTTTCTTCAGGTTTATTGCCAAATATTCCGATGTGGGTATAATGTGCCTTTCTGTTTCTCCTTGTATGAATGGAATAGGTATGATGCGGTTCAGCTCATACTGTTCGTTGCTCACCAGAGGCAGCTTAACTTCGAAGATAAAGAAATCTCTTGTTAACTTGACGTGTACTCGTGATAGTCTGTACATTTGTCGAATACATTGGTGACTGTTTGTGCATGGTAGTGATAAATCGTTGGGCAATTGACCGGAGATTATGTTTAACTGTTCTTGTAGCTGATTTGGCTTCAATAAATGAGCGTCCACACGACCATCCTTTACATCGGTTGCTAGGTCAAGCAGTAGCTGTTGAACTCTTCTTATGTTTGAAATTATTAATGTTGCAGCTAATGTCGAGGACATCATATTGATTGCATTATTACGTTCTAGTTGAATGCGCTCGTTAGTCTCTCGAAAGCGTTTGGTTATAAGTGCAAATTGCTCGTTCATGACATCTTCATTTCTCTTCAAAATGTTGTACTCGCCCTCTATTATCGACGTTTGTTCCTTGTATAAGTTTAATAAATGGTTTTCATTAATCTGTATAAGATTAATGTCTTTATCGTATTTTTGGGCAAAACTTTCGTCAAGCACTCCAAATAGATAGTTTGCAGCATAGCCCACTCCGTTTATCACTCCCCTTTTTTGACGAGTTCCGTGTTCCGATCGCAATACGTCATTGTAATGTTGTATTTCCTGGATCTCATGTTCCAATTGAGAGGCGATAGATGTCAAGGTTACCTCTTCTTTAGCCATAATGCTTAAATGATTGACATATTCTTCTACGTTTTGTAAACTTCGCCAGTATGTTGTCATGTTGTAATATACAACCATTTTCCAGTCGTCTTGTTTTATTTGCATGTCAGCTATTTTGTCGAAGTAGACTTGTTTTGCTGATGACAAGGTAGTCACGTTAATTGAAACTTGTTGCAGTGACGTAGTTACGCAAAAGGCTAATAAGAAGAATGCGTAAACGAAGTAACTATTTACAGATCTTTTGGCAGGGGCCTTGACGTTTGACCTGTCTGTAGTTTGTATGTTGGTAGGGGTGGCAAGCAACCTTTTATCCTTCGCGTCATCCTTTGAGGCGTCCATCTGTTGGTCTGTAGGTATTCGTGATAATTTGATGATGGGGCGTTTTAGAGTGCCATTTTTCGTTTTAAGCGTCACCACTCGTACGTGTCCATCCTTTCCAGGGTGCGTCTCAATAACTCTTCTTAGTAGCCACTTAGACGGCGGCAGATGATCTTCCTTAATTAAGACGATGTCGTTAACCTCCAGATTTTTGGTAGGGTAATGCCACTTGCTACGTGTTTGAAGTGTTTGTAGATACTCAGATGACCATCTTTTCCAAAAATCTTTGTGCATTTTTTCCAGTAGTTGCCATCTTGTTTTTATGTTTCTACTGTTCTCATCAGGTGATAGCGGGCTTGATAACATCGGTCCTCCCACTAAAAAATGTGCAGGCGTAAGGCAATCAAGGTTGTCAATGTCGTTCGTCAATGGAATTAATGGCCTTGAGTTAAGACATGCTTCAATCTGAGCTATGAGCGTTGAAAACTCTTCAAAGGTCAGTTTCTGTTCACCAATTACGCGTTTCAGGTGGTATTTCATACTTTTGACTGCGGCTTCCCACAATCCACCTGCTGAAGGCCAGACCGGAGCATTAAAATTCCATTCAATTCCTAGGTTTGACAGTTCGCTCAACAGCTCTTCATTGATGTAGTATTTTAGTGCCTGCTTATGTTCTTGGATAAGTGTCTTAGCTGCGCCTACGAAGTTTGTACCATTGTCAGAATACATACACCTTGGTGTTCCTCTCCGGGCGCAGAAGCGCTTGAATGCGCAGAGAAAGGACGCAGTACTCAAATCTGAGACCAATTCTAAATGAACGGCCTTTGTTGCCAGACAGACAAATATTGATACGTATGCTTTGTTTGTCTTAATTCCTCTGCCCTTATTGGCCTTGACTTCTACTTGGCCCGTGAAATCTACCCCTGTGTGCGTAAATGGCCGGGATGGAGTCACTCTGGGTTTCGGTAAGTCTCCCATCAGCTGTTTGTTCTTGGACGTCTTGAAGCGATGACATGTAATACACTTAGTAATTTGACCTTTTACTGTTTTGATGCCTCTAAGGATCCAGTATTTGTTTCTCAAATAAGACAAGGTGAGTCTGGCTCCTCCGTGCAATGTTGTGATGTGAGATTGGTGGATCAAAAGTTCTGTCAGTTTATCATTGTGTGGCAAAATGATTGGATGTTTTTGCGAGAATTGCAAGTTTGACTGTGTTAAACGTCCACCAACTCTTAAGATACCTTGGTCGTCTAAAAATGGGTTCAAATTTAATAAACCACTTCTTAAATGAACTTTGCCAGTTTTCTGTAAATGTCCAATATCGTCAGCAAAGTGTTTGTTTTGTATGACCTTGATGACTGCATTGTGTGCATTCTCAAGTTCCGTTGTAGTCAAGTAAGGCAAGCGCGCTTCACATTTCTTTTTATTTACTCGCAAAATCCAACTTAGAATTCTTACAACTCGTATTATAGAGTTATGCTTGCATAACAGTTCTTCTATAATTAATGACGATGTTTGAGTTGTATAGACCAGCTTCTTGCTTTTGTGTTCTAATGTAGGAACCTCATATTCTACAGTACGGTCAGGAATATTGTTTTCTATTAGCCACGTAGGTGCTTCCCACCATATTTTGTGTTTAATAAATTGTGATGGAAGTAAGCCACGACTAGCACAATCTGCAGGGTTTTCCTCGGATTTAACATGTCCCCAACACGATGGTGGCATTATGTTTGTAATTTTCGTAGCTCTGTTCGCTATGAAAGTTTTCCATCGAGACATGTCACCGTGTAGCCATCCAAGCACGACCATAGAGTCCGTCCATCCATATATTGTGACTGTCTGTTTGTTGAATGACTCAATTACCTTTTCCATAAGTCTTGACAGTAAGTATGCACCGCACAGTTCGAGTCTGGGTAGCGTCATGATTTTTTTGATTGGTGCAAGTTTAGTTTTTCCTGCAACCACCCTAGTCATGTATTGGCCTGTTTTTGTGATGCTCCGGCAATAGATAATGCATGAGTAAGCCTGCTCTGATGCGTCACAGAAGCCATGTAAATCAATTGGTTTTCGTGTGTCCCCTATCCATCGAGGTATGGCAATCTGTTTTATGTAATGTAAGTCGTTCCTGAACAATTCCCATTGTTTTTGTACATGTTCCGGCACAGGGTCATCCCATTTAATGTTGGTAGTCCAAAGTTGTTGAAAAATAAGTTTAGCCTTTATTGTTACAGGTGACAGCCATCCCAGTGGATCATATAATTTTGATAGTTCGGATAATAAAAGTCTTTTAGTTACGACGTTATAAGTGTTTATCGTTTCCACTGCGTGATTAAATGTAAACTGATCCGTGCAGGGATTCCACATGATACCTAACGTTTTATTTGTTTCAGCGTGCTTAAAGTCAATCATATTTTGACTTCTTTGATCTTGTTTCAGTTCTTCTAATATTCGTGAGTCGTTGCTTGCCCACTTGCGGAGATTAAAGCCGCCTTGATTCAGTAGATCAATTAACTGCCGCTGAGTGATTTTGGCCTCTTGTATATCATTGCTTCCACCGAGAAGATCATCAACATAGAGCTGACTGTCTAGTATTTCTGCAGCGAGCGGGTATTTTTTACCATCGTCCTTGATCAATTGTTTTATTGTGCGCATCGCTAAAAAGGGAGCAGCTTTAGTACCGTATGTTACGGTACTAAGCTGATACTCTTTGATCGTATCTTCTGTCGAGTTTCTCCACAGGATTTTTTGCAGATGTTGATCTTGTTCCTGTATACCAACTTGTCTGTAGAATTTCTCTATATCTGCGGAATAAACATATTGAAATCCTCTCCACCTTAAAATTAATGCCTGTAAATCTTTTTGGAGATTTGGCCCGCACTCCATCAATTCATTTAAACTGAAGCCTGTTGTCGTTTTGTTAGAAGCATTAAATACCACTCTAAGTTTTGTTGTGGTGGAGTCCAATTTCATGACACCGTGATGTGGCAAGTAACAACTAGGTTCTTGTGGAATTAAACTCTGTTTCATGTGATTGAGACGCAGGTAGTCGTCCATGAAAGCCTTGTAACTCGTAGCAAAGGTTTCATTTCTAGACAGTTTTTTCTCTAACTGTCTGAATTGCGCTATGGCCTGTGACCTTGAAGATCCTAACAGATTTTCAAAGTCTTGTTTCATCGGTATCCTGACCTCGTACCTTCCGTCAGCCATTCTAGTAGTGGTCGTTGCGTATAATGTTTCGCAGTATTGTTCATTTGAAGTCATCGTTGTGGTTTGTTCCGTTATTTCTTCTGATTCCCAGAAATTTGAAATATCTTCAAGGTTATTGAGTACCGCATGACACTGAAATGTTTTAGTGTTACCTAATAGAACCCATCCAATTTTCGTTTGTTGGGCTATTGGTGCATGTATGGGCCCTCGCAGAATACCTCCCATGATAATTTCGGCGTAAACTCCTGCGTCCAGCAAAATGTCTACTGGCCTTGAAATATTGTAGTTAGGGTCAGCTAGGTTAATGTTTTCTAAATGGGGCCAATGTTGTTTTTCAAATGTACTGTTCGGTAAGTTGTTCAACAGTTTTGTCATGACAAGTGCCTCTATGTTAAAGTTGTAGTTTCCGTATATCGACTCGCATTTCAATTGCACTGTTCCGTGACTTTTATTATTTGAGATACCAACTCCCGAGACGATTGCATTTTGTTTACGTCTTTGAAGTCCCAATCGTTGCGCGGCCGATTCTGTAATTAGGTTGATCTGAGAACCTTGGTCAAGTAGAGCTCTAAGTTGTATAAACATTCCATCGATTGACATAATGTTAAGTTCCACCGTGGCAAGAAGTACTTCATTAAAGTTCCCAGCAACGTGATTAGCTTTATGTTGGGAAAAAGTCGGAACACCTTTAGGTGTCATGTTGGTTGTAGGCATCGTATTATCTGCCCTTTGTTTTATAGCGTCATGTAGTGTCGTATGATGCTTTTTGCCGCACACCTTACATGTTTTCACGGAATTGCATTGTTTGTCATTATGACAGTACAAACAGTTCTCACATACTTTTAATTGCGCAATCGTGTTCAATTTTGATTCTGGATTCATATTTTGAAATGATTTGCAATAAACCAAAATGTGGTCCGAATTGCATAGAGGACATTTTCTTTCAGAGCTGGCATGATATGTTTTGGGCAAGAAGGGTTTGTAGTTAAATTTTTTTGGTAAGTTTTTAGATGAAAATTCCTTAGCATCATTACTGTCCTTGACCTCTGATTTCATGTAGGGAATCTTGGTTTTTCTGTTGACCGGCTCCAGAGCTGTAAATTTTCCCTCTAGGAATGAGATAATTTCATCAAATGAAGGTAGATCTCTTGGAGCTTTCCGTGATTCCATATATGAGCTGTAGGTCTCTGGGTCCATTTTTTCGGTGAGTATGTGCACTAAAATCGGGTCCCATGTAGTAGTATTTATTCCGAGATTATGTATTGCATGAATTGTTTCCAAGGTCGTATCGTGGAGGCGTTTGAGTTCTTGGGCAGAATGTTTATGTACAGTGGGCTGGTTTAAAAATATCTGGATTTGCTTCGTAAAAAGTAGCTGTATGTTATTGTACCTGCGCGTGAGTATATCCCAGCAGGCATCGTAGTTGTCGGCTGAGATATTTAAATGTTGCACTAATCGTTCGGCCTCGCCCCTGAGCTTGCCCTTGAGATGTTGCATTTTTTGTGTTTTACTTATCAAGGGGTTGTTGTGAATAGCTTCAGAGTAAAGGTCCATGAAGGTTGGCCACTGTGCGTAGTTTCCACTAAATACAGGAATCTCCAATTTCGGCATAGTTTGATGTTGGTGAGATGCATGGCTAAGTTTTTGGTTAAGTTGTCTCTTCGTTGCTTCGTAAATTTCTTCATGCTGAACATACTCTTGTTCAAAATCCACTTCTGTTCCAATCAATAGATTATCTATTTGCCAATGCAGCTCATCAATAGTTTTCCAGCGAGCCTGTACCATCTGCAGCTTGTCCTGTAATTCCCATTTTTCTGAAATACTGTTGATGTCAATATTTCTTACAACTCTTGTAAAGGCTCGAAAATTTGTTCTTTGCTGGTTTATCATCTCGTCCGTCTTGGACATCATACCTTTTTCTTCTGTGTTCGCCTTATGTTCTTCGTCACCTTGGCTGCTTGTGCCTGGATTAGTCATGGCTTCAACCTTGGTTATATCCATCAGCATTGCACATGTAGCTGCGTAGAGTTCCTTCACGGAAACGTAAGCACCAGACTGTAAATATTCATGTTTCTTGTCACACTTTAATGTCAGTTTAGAGTGATTAGTGTCAAATTCATCCCATAACTCTTCAAGGGACAGTATGCGTTTCCTCACGTACTCTGGTGTCTTTCGACTTGCAGAATCCTTTTTAATATTCGTGGATATTTTTTGTATAGCTTCAGCGATTATCTGCTGACGTTGCAGTAGCCCTTCCATTGTGGTGATGTCAGGAAGAAGCTAACAATTCTGTAGTACTCACTGGTGTTATGCTGAAATGTATGTAGTGAACACTAAGTCCGAAGGTCACTGTTAGTTCAGCGTGCGTAGGTATGCTTCACAAAATGTGCGACTTCTCAACTTAACTGGGTAGACCCGCTTGTGGGAGGCCAATTAAGCCGATCCGCTGTCGATGAAGGCACCTTCACATACACTTCACTAAATCCGGCTCGAAGGACCAAAAAATGTTGGGTTCTATTGCTGTGGTAATTGTGTACCGGGAATTCTTATGTGTAATGTGGAAGAAAACACCGATATATGTGTACCGCTCAGCTTTATTGTGTGAACTAACTTAATATTACAATTATTATAATGTACAAGTACAATGCATACGTGATCGCGAGCGTCAGCATAAAATTGTCGAGCGTGCTCGTACAGAGAGATTTTAAATATGTCTGGGTTAAGCACGGTAAAATTCACATTCGGAAGCTTGATGGATCCCATGTATTTGTAATTAACAACGAAAATGATTTAAACAAAATTTTATAATCTATTACTATAATCAAAATTCATCATATTTCGTTGAATATTCTAATTATTATTTATACTCTCAACCCTCTTGTTTAAATGTTCTATTTATTTTAATGTCTATATATATCTACATTGTTATGTTTTTAACTTACACTTCCAAAAATTTGATTTTTTGTAAAAGGTTTAGCACCCCTGCCTGTCCCTCGACACCTCGCTATCATTTTTGGATGTGGGTACCTTGTATTGAACGTCGCGCTGGATTTGTTCCGTATGCAACTTCAACACGTAATCAATCCATCCTTCTCGCGCTAACCGCATCTTTACGCCAATTTTATATTTGCCTGCTCGCTCGCACATTTACTTGGTAACCTGTTGCCAGTTTGTCGATTAGTTTATTTATTCTGCCCACTTTTTTGCCTCATAACAATCACTACTTAATTTCTGCATTCAGTCTTCGGTATTTTAGTTTGTTATTTAGTTGTGTTGATATTACGTATTTTATTGTAACCAATGGCTAATAAAGTAATGAAGAAGCTGCTTATGTACTACCAGAATGTTCGCGGACTTCGTACCAAAACTGATTCCTTTTATCGACTACTATGCCTAAACGCTTACGATGTTGTTGTCTTGACGGAAACATGGTTAGTGGATGGTATCTCGGACTCAGAGTTATTCGGTGAGCAGTATATTGTGTGGCGCCGAGATCGGGATTATAGTCATACCGGTCAAACACGTGGAGGGGGCGTACTAATTGCTATAAAAAAACACATATCTGCAGTTCCACAACCATTGTTACACTCTTCCGCCGAAGATTTATGGGTATCAGTGAATTTGCGTGAACCTATAACGAGAAATAGTTTTAGACTAAATTTAGGTGTTATTTATTTATGTAAGCAAAACCAGGGATACTCTTTCTCTAATCAATTATCGAATTTTATGCACAATTTAAGTAACTCGGTTTTAAATAATAATGACGATAAGTTTTTGATCGTGGGTGACTTTAACTTGAGTGGCATTTCGTGGCAATTGGTTAATAATTCACTCTTACCGTCAAATATTAGTAGTGGTGATGAATGCTTATTGACCGATGAACTGCGGGTGTTAGGTCTAAATCAGTACAATGGAATATTAAACTGTAATGGAAAGATTTTGGACTTGGTTTTATGTAACGATAACGCCGTTTCCGTAAGTGAATGTTTAGCGCCCTTGGCCCCTGTTGACAATTATCACCCCGTCCTCTTAATTGACGTAGATTTCGCGGAGTATGACTACTTGATTCCTGCACCATATACCCGTTATATGTATGATAAGTGTGATTTTATACATGTAAATAATGAAATATCGGCTATTGATTGGGACAATGTTTTTGCTAATCTCTCGCTTAATGACTGTATGGCCTACTTTTATAGCACTATACTCGATATAATAAATAAACATGTTCCGTCTAAATGCATACGTCATAGTTCCTATCCTGTTTGGTACACCTCATCACTCATACGTCTGATAAAAGATAAATCTAAATACCATCGTAAGTTTAAGTTGTATGGCAGACTATCCGATGAGGTAACCTTTAAGCTCTTACGTGATAGAGTGAAAAAAATGGAGGCAGACTGCTATTCGAACTATCTGGCGTCAACTGAAGATGCTATTGAAAAGAACCCCAAATATTTTTGGAGTTTTGTAAAGCAAAGGTCGAAATCCCACTCAATGCCAAATTACTTTAATTATGGAGATCAAACAGTTTCCTCTCCCAATGCAATTTGCAATGCCTTTTCTTCTCATTTTTATTCTACCTTTCTTGAATCAAATTCAACGCCCTCCGTGCACCTATCCTCATCAAATGAAAATGGGTGCTCGGATATTTCGTCGATTGAAATTGATATCGAAATTGTTAAAAAGCTACTTGGTAATCTGGATCCATTTAAATCTGCAGGGCCTGACAATATATCACCCAAATTTATAATTGGTACAGCTAAAACTATTGCGTTGCCGATAACACTACTATTTAAAAAATCACTTGCTACCTCTACTGTTCCTCCGATTTGGAAGTCTGCATATATCACTCCCGTACATAAGAAAGGCTCAAAAAATGAAATTAATAACTATAGACCAATATCTAAATTATGTGTTATAGCAAAAACATTTGAGAGGATTGTGTATGATCAAGTTTATGCCGCGCTCAGATACTCTTTTAGTCCTACGCAACATGGTTTCTTGAAGGGTCGTTCTACAACTTCGAATTTGATTTTGTTCAACGATTATGTCACGGGTGGGATGGATGGTGGGGCTCAGGTCGATGTCATTTACACTGATTACAGTAAAGCCTTTGACAGAATAGACCACGATACCCTAAAAATTAAGTTATTTAATAGTGGCATAAGAGGAGATCTACTGCGATGGTTTTCTTCCTATTTGGAAAACAGGTCTCAGTCTGTCGTTATTAGCAACTACATTTCGAGTTGGGTGTCAATCCCAAGTGGTGTGCCTCAAGGCTCTTTGATGGCTCCATTGCTATTCATTATCTATGTAAGTGACATCGACTCTTGTTTCCACCATTCCAACCTTCTCTGTTTTGCTGATGATATGAAGATCTACTCCACTGTTTCATCGGTAAAGGATGTGGAGGCTCTCCAGGCTGACTTGTCGCGGCTTGATGACTACTGCCTAATTAACAAATTAGATCTAAACCCCTCTAAATGCTCAGTAGTCACTTTTAGTAGGAAACCCTGTCCACTATTGGCATCCTATGACCTGAAGGGTCAAATATTGCCGAGAAGAGAGGGGATGCGGGACCTTGGTGTTTATCATGATTCGAAACTTCTGTTTGATTCCCATATTGAACAAGTAGTTGCAAATGCATCAAGGGCTCTGGGCTTTGTAATGAGAATCTCAAGGTGTTTTAAAAAGTGCAAAACTTTTAAAATCCTCTATTGTGCATTTGTAAGAAGCCACCTTGAATACGCTTCACAAATTTGGAACCCTTGTTATAATAAATATATTGACCGCTTAGAAAGTATTCAAAAACGTTTTATAAGATTTTTGTGTTATCGCCTTAGAATACCATATACTTCGAATAATTATATAATTCAATGTAAAAAGTTCCACATTCAACCATTATTAAATCGACGCCAGTTAGCTGACTGCTCATTCCTGTTAAAATTATTATCCAATGAAATTGATTGCCCTAAATTGTTGCAGAAACTACATTTCACTGTTCCACAAAGATCAGTAAGGTTCTATCCACCTATATCTGTCCCTCTCTCATCCTCGAACTATAGGCAAAATACATATATTTTGCGAGCGAGCAAGGATTTCAACAAATTATGTAAAGAGTACTCTTTTGATCCATTCAATACCAAGAGCGTAGTGGCTCGTAGGCAGCTAAACCTTAAATTTTTCAAAATTTAGACAGATTGTTTTTATAGTAAATTGTTTTTTCCTTTTCTTCTAGAAATTTTGTTTGTATGAGATCGCCTGTTGTTTTGTTAATAGATATGTGTGCTTCTATCACTATCAGTGAGAACCTATAATTGGCTTAATGTTGTCAATCCTATAAATTTTTTTTTTTTTGTATAGCTGTTGGTTCTCCTTATAATAATAAATAAATAAATAAATTTTAAAAAGACGATTTTTAACATGACATTGTATTTCAGCTAGCTATTAAAGGTGAGTTCTATTGCCACACTAAATAAAATATTGTTGTACCTGTAGGAAGTAGATAGTGTAGGTACCTAGCCGACAAATATATTTTATTTTTGCTTTTTGCTTCAGAAATAAGTAGACAGCATCAATTAACTGTTTTGTCTGTTTGTTGTTATATAAAAAAAACTATTTATGTCAATATTTGTGCGACCCCAAGAAAACTGGTTTATCGCTGGGCACCACTTAAAGTTTTTGTTGTCTAACTAACAGGAAGTTTTAGAAACACTTGTTACGCTAACTTTTAATGAAAAAGTGGTTTGGTGAGCACTTACTAAATAATAACACTTACGAAGTTCTTCCGCGGTTTAGTTTAATTAAATTTTTACACAAACAAACCGTCTTCTTCTTTTTGGTCTTCAACCGATATTCTCGTAAACATTTTAAAATCTACGTAAAACTATATGCATAGGGAAAATACTTCTTAAAGAACTAGTTCTTTAAGAAGTTCTACTAGTTCTTTTTCGTTTCATATTCAAAATACTAAGCACAACACTAGTGTTGTGCTTAGTATTTTGAATATGAAACATGAACGAAGTTGAATGAAGTTGTAGAATCACTATCACTCAACACGATGTACGTGTTGAGTGATAGTGATTCTACAACTTATGGACTTTGTGTCTGAAATAAAGATATTATTATTATTATAGTTGAAAAGCAAGGAGCTTACCTATTACTCAACAACCATTATCTTAGTTCCCTACCCACATTAATAATTAATACAATTAGTTTGTCCCTTATGCTTTGACCGCACAAAAATCCTCTTCTATATCAAAACCTTTTTGTACTCTCTCTTACGTATATTATGCTGAAGCTCCAACTTTTACTTGGGCATACGATTAATACCTCTCTAACCCTTCTCTAAACTAGCAACGTTGGTACTTCGTGTTAAAAGTAAGTGCCCTAATTGGATTACTGTACGAAATGTTATCGGCTAAAGTCAATCTAATCGGGCAAATAATTAGGTCTTGTTTTCCTTGTCTTTTTAGTTGGAGTTACTTGAGCATGCGTCTTGACTAACCAATTTATTGTGGCTCTAAACTTAATGGAGAGGTAATGGTGTCTACTTAAATTGGGTCGACTTGCAAATGAATTATCTTAAACACAAATCCGCTAAAACCTAAATTTTTTAAAGATATTTATTAGAGAAAGAAAGATTCGCATTGTTTTGATAATTATTTGAACCTAGAACCCCAGCTTCGCACGGACAGACAAATATTTAATCCCTGATTGATTTTAAAATTAAATATAGCTTATGTTCATCACCGATTCTACATTCTAACAATACGCTATATTCTAATGGTAAAGAAATTATTTAGATCGGTCCAGTAGTTTCGGAGCCTACTCAATATAAATAAACAAAGCATCTAATCATTCCTCTTTATAAAATGAGTATAGATAATTGCAATG
Organism: Craniophora ligustri; assembly: GCA_905163465.1. NCBI lineage: Eukaryota > Metazoa > Arthropoda > Insecta > Lepidoptera > Noctuidae > Craniophora > Craniophora ligustri. The sequence continues at coordinate 6,072,030 of LR990963.1, forward strand.
ACTGAACGATCTGGTTCTATACAAGTCAGCCTACAGGAAAGTAGTTAAGGTCGGAACCTAAAAATTGAAGTATGTTTGTAAATGTATCTACAATAATGGTTAAAGTTGTAGTGTATAAGTATTATGTATCAGAAATATTATGACGAAATTCTTAAACTTTGCTTAACAGCGTGTATTTCGTTTGTCCGTTTTAAGGGTTGAATCATTCTGTACAAAATGTTCCTCAGATAATCCAATAAGGAAAAGCAATTCTGTTTTCTTAGGCAACAATTGCCTTCAATGAAATTATCCTGTTCCGCACCTTTAAAGTTATTTTAGATAATAGCAAAAGGGCCGTCCGGGACACAGAAGTGTTCATTCAAATACATTTCAGGGAAAATGTTGTGTTCATTTTAAATGAACCTTCTGGTTTTGTTAAATGTACCTAAATGGGTAATTTTATTTCCCGACACTTTGGCTTTATTAGAGAATGGCTTTCTTTATCGTGTTGGAATGTTAATGTAGAATAAATAGATTCTTTATTCTTTAATTCTTTATTGTACACAAAAAAAAAAAGATACAACATAACATATATCAACAATACATTTAAAGTGTTGTGCACAAAGGCGAGCTTAATTCAAGATTGAATTTTCTTCCAGCAAACCTTTGAGTGAGAGAGTTTTAAAAAGAAGGGTAAAAAGACAAAGTGTACAATAATAACAAAGAAATTCTATATAGCATACGAGTAAACAAATAGAAAGATAGATAGATATATGTGTATATATAGCTATATAAATAAATAAATATATATTACAATTATTGACATATTATTCTGACAGAAAATGCTCCCTAGTCCTCCCCCTGAAAATGTCCAGAGAAGGGCTAGCGCGTAATGAGTGTGGTAGAGAGTTCCATAACCGTACTGCTTTTACAGTAAACGAACTGTCATAGCAGCTGGAAGAATGTGCCGGAGTTCGCAATAGAAGGGAAGAACTGACACGACAGAGTTTGTCCCTCGGGACAAGGTATTCAAAACGCTCTCGGAGATATAACGGCGAGTTAGGGTTGTGAAGGACAGAATAGAGAAGGCAAAGTATATGTAAGTCCCGGCGTCGCCGAATGGGTAACCACTTCAATCTGGCTCGAAATTCCGATACATGATCGTACTTCCGAAGCCCATAAATGAAGCGGATCCCCAGGTTCTGCAGACGCTCGAGTTTATTTAGGAGTTCCTCCTTTGCATCAAGAAAAGAGACATCAGCATAGTCAAGATGTGGGAGTAAAAGTGATTGCGCAAGTATTACCTTAGTTTGAAAAGGAAGGAAATTTTGAAGTCGTCTGAGAGACTGGAACGAACTGTACATTCTCCTGCTTACCTCCACAATGTGTGCTTCCCATGTTAAGGTGGAGTTTATAAGAACGCCAAGATTTTTGACACACTTAGAGTAGGCCACTGGGATTGAGTTGTAGATTATCGGAGGAAGTGACTGGTAATCTATAAGGTTCAACATGTATCTGCCACCAATGATCAGGGCCTGAGATTTTGTAGGATTTACTACAAGCCCAAAAGAGTTTGCCCACTGATGAATATTCTCAAGATCATCATTGATGGCATCTACAGCACCTTTGATATCGTCTATTTTACAATGACGATACAACTGCAAGTCGTCTGCGTAGAGGTGATATTGAGAAGTTATGACTTTCGTAATTTCGTTTATAAAAACGGAGAAGAGAAGAGGAGACAGAACACCACCTTGAGGAACACCCGCAGACAGTTCACACCATTCCGAGCTAACCTCTCCAGCGCGGACCACCTGCGAGCGACCACGAAGATAAGATTTGAACCACTCAATTGCTGAGGAAGAGAGGTTAAGAGAGGAAAGGATTCCTAGGAGGATATCAAAATCCACTGAATTAAAAGCACTGCTAAAATCCAATAAAATGAGAACCGTTAGCAGTTTCTTCTCCATAGCCAGTCGAATATCATCAGTGATTTTCACTAATGCTGTAACTGTGCTATGGCCAACCCGGAATCCAGACTGGAAAGGATTTAGCAGGCTATTTGAGGAGAGGTATTGTGATAACTGTTTTTGTACAGCACCCTCAAGGACTTTGGACAGGATTGGAAGGATGGATATGGGGCGGAATTGACATAGTAAGGTGGGATTTGAGACTTTAGGCAGCGTTGTAGGAATAGATGTTTGTAAGCCTCATATTTATAAGACTGCTAGCTTTTGCCTGCGGTTTCGTCTGGTCTGCGTAGAATTAGTAATTGAATTTAATCTGCTTGTCTCTCTTTTAAGAAATTATCCATTCTGCATACAAACTTGCACCTTTTTAAGGGATGATTTCCAGGACAAAAACGATCTCCACACAAAATGGCATCGAAATCGGTTCAGCAGTGATAGCGTGAAGTGGTAACAGACAGACAGAAAGATAGATATAATAGAAGTATAGATACTCGGATATGGATATAGTATGGATGTGGATGGTATAATATGAAGAATAAAAAACCACACTCAAACTTGAGCCTGCTGAAATTGTTGAGCACCACTCTTAGATGTATGAACTAGTGCTAGTTCAATACTGCTTCTACCTCCGTTTGTGATGGGGGTTCATATGAAATTTAATTTATTAACACGATTTTATTTTTGTGCATGCCTACCCGTCTAGTGTAACATAATATTTAAACATTTTTTTTTAATGGTAAGCAACGAGGCTTGTTTTACGGATACTAGATGGTTGATATTATTATACATAGATACATCTATGACTCGGATACAAATGTTGATGCTCATCACACAAACATTTGTCCCTACCGGGATTCGAACCCGGGACCCATAGCACGGTAGGCAGCGTTAACCACCGCTGAGCTAAACGGGTCCGAAAAAATTATCACAAATTTTACGCATTTTACACACTGTCTACGCCTCGCGCTATCTTACTTCTAACTACACACATGACAATGTCGATGCTATTAATTTTATGCAGGCGTTATGCCAAAGGAATTGACATTTGTACAAATCGTCATCAGAATTCAAACAGTGCACATCTAACTATACAATAATTTGCAATATAGTTAATTTCCATAAAACCTGAGTTTTAATAAAGCTCCATAATGTCCGCGTAAAGACACACACCAATCTAAGGCATTTAATTAAATAAAACACTTCCCCACGTACGTTAGGAACGACTTTACAAAAAAAAACAAATGTATGCAAAAAAAAAGAACCATAATGTGTGTTTGACTATGGTGTGTATTTTAAATCAACGTGTGTGTGTTCTTTAAGACTTTTTTGGTTAAGCCTGTGTCAGAAAGATCGCAATCAATCAAGTCTGTATATCCCATTTTGTAGAGGAATGTGGTAGGTACTTAACAAAAGGTAAGAACTGACTCATCTTCTCCAGCGGCTTGAAGTAGGCTTTGGTCGAAGCATGCTTCAACATGTAGCCAATGTTGGTTATTCTCTTATTTATAATAAAAAGGTTGTGATTAAAATATTATCAATACACCGCGATACAATCCATAAAAAGTAGTTTTATTTTTAAGCCCAAAATATTTTTTTCTATATTCAGTACCGAACGAGTTATTACAAAATCCATTCATCCAAAAAATATTTTAATCAACATACTCCAAGCGAGCTCATATGGTGAAATAAAACTATTCTTTCCATTCAATAATGATCGAATCGTCCGACAATAGCCGAATACTCTGCAAATGGTAATTGAAGAGGAGAATCAAGTCGTATAATGCTGATCAATGAGATTTTCTGCTTCTGTGCACTTTCTAGCCACTCGGGTCGCTTTATAACTTTCGAATTTTTTAAATTCTTCTGAAATTTACCGGCGATATAAGGGCCGTGAACGTTTGCATAATAATTGTGCTTATCAACATTTTTGTTGACATTTTATGACGTGAACAATTGTTTCCTTATTCTCTTTTTTTATTGCGTCATTTTAAAATTTTACTTTGTTTTTTTTTTTCATGCAGGTGCAAAATGTTCTGAATAATTTTGCGCGGGCTATAGTACAATATAAGATTAGGTATAATTTAATGCATGTAGGATTTTCTGCTTGAAAGAGCCAAAATGAGGCTAAATAGCTAGGTGTTTTGAACTTAGTTTGTAAAGTGCAATATCATCTTACTATAAAATATGGAAAGTTCTAGGATCCACTCAATCACACTATCGTCATGGGTGGCAATAACCCGTGACGATAGTGTGACTGAGTGGATCCTATGAACATTTCTCAGTTATCGAAGCTAATTCATGTTCAAACTTCAACATCGATCAAACTGCTAGCCAACAGTTTAACGCTAAAGGTTTTTTAAAATGTCTTTCATGTCAAATTATACCTACTTTATTACTTCTTTTTTTTTATAGTTGGCAACTACTATTTTAAACTTATAGATGTGAGTTATGCTTTAACATTGAATTTAGCTAACATTATTGACGGTAAGAATGTAAATCTGTTTTGAAATTAAGTAATGCAATGTTATTTAATATTTACCGTCTAAAATATGAAATGTAAAGGCTGTTCCAAAACAAAACAACATGTTTGAAATACTGTTTTGTCTTTAGTCTATTGTAATATTATTTTCAATCTGCAACAATTTCAAAAGCGTCGATACAAAAAGTACGAAAATAAAATGTTTTCGAACGCTGGTATGAAAATTGCGTCAACAAGATTGATTAGCCGTCTATTTTAATTAATTAAAAAAACAAGCATCCCTTTTAGAGGAAATCTGTTCGAGCGAAACGTTAATTACTGAACCATTAATAACTTTTAAAATAGTAGAATAAAACGCAGTTACAGTGATTACGGCATATTGTCTTTGTATATTTCAAAAACAACTGAGTTTTACACTTAACTCACTTATGATGCTTATAGACCTTTTTTCTGTGTGTAAATCTTAATAGGAGACTATCAAGTTAAAGTAAAAGTGTAAATTATTTAAAATATGGCAAATTGTATTGTCTCTTTTTTATTGTAATAATGTTATAACAGTATACGTCCATCGCTAATTTTAAGTCTATACGTAGTTAAGTGGGCTAAGTTATTCAAACTGAACCGTTAATCAAAAGGCAATCCGCTACTGTGTGAATCTCGGGAGAGTGTTATCTCGCTTCTGTTACTTCATCAGATCACCCGTCTGCCGGCAGCATCAACGCACCGGCGGAAGTCAATGAGGATTTTGACACGCTAACAAGAAATAAGGTAACTGAAGCTAGCTTGAGTACTCTGTAGGTTTTCGAAATATAGACTATTTACGACCTCTGGTGCGTAAAATACTTAGTAATGTCAGTAGATCAGCCAGACAGCCCCGTTGAAAAGTAAAGCGATCGTCACAGGCTCTAGAAATTGAATACCATAATGTTTACAAAACATCAATTAAGCAATTGTTTACATGCTTGCGACGTGTGCATGTCAAATTATACCTACTTTATTACTTCTTTTTTTTTCATTTTATGACAGTCTTTGTTAAATGTATGTCCATAACCAAATAGATTAGCCAGTCAGAAAGTGATAACAAGAATTATTATTTATCTAGTAACACTCGTTACGGGCTTTTTAATGCAAGTATTATTAATCGCTTGCTAAACTATATGAGGATTATCTTAGAAAGATGAGTAAGTACCTACGTACTGTGAATACAAATCATGATACCTTTGAAAAGGGACAAAGAAATATAATATTCGACGTTTCTATGTAAAAGCTAAGAAAAGGTACGGTTAAGCGATGACTTAGCCACATTTCAGAGATTTTGTAAGACAGAATGTAAGGATATTATGTAAATTGGTCGAAGATCTTCAACTTGTTGAAGATCAAGGATCGACAAATGTTTGAGTAGGGGCTCAAAGCGTCTATTGAGTACTATACTAATATAAATTGTTGGTTTTCCGGTGATGTTTCGGTTTCCAATGGCCTATATACGTATTTTGTGCTAATTTGAATGACAAAAATACCATGACAACTGTATTATCGAAGGGTTAATTAAATATTTGAGTACTGACAATTACATTATATCGAATGGCTAACCCACGGGCATTTTCTCAGAAATGTCAATATACATTAATATTTATTAGAGTTAGTTATTTTGGCTTTTATATTTTCGGTAATAATGTTAAGGATATCTCGAAAAGTATTAAAAGAGAGAGAAATAAAGTTCTCACAATAAATAAAATCCACATCAATAACCAAAAAAAAATCTAGCCATTTAATAAAATAACTTCAATTGAGACAAGAAGAACAGACACGCGAAATTAATTTTAAAGAATGCCCAGAGGCTTTTTTGTAGATAACGTCTGAATTTTTGTTTGATTGCAGATTTCATCGCTATTACAATAGGTATCTTTGTGTGAGAAAAATATAGAGGTTTTGGAAATTAATCAAAATATCTATTATTCAGAAGCTGACAGTGTAGTATGATTGATTATAATTTATAATGTATTAGTTGAAGCAAATATCAATGAAAAAAGAAATGCTGGTATTGATTGCTGAGACACTCCACTCAATGCTTGAATTCAACAGTTATGTATTAGTTGAGTACTCCTGTAAGTACTGTGGCTGTCAATAGATATTAAAGCTAGGATAATTTGAGTTCGTCATCATAAAAAAGAATCATATTTTATTCCTACATCAGATAAACTATACCTGCTGTACAACTATCACTTACTATTGGATAACGTTATACTAGCCGAAACCTTAAAGGAGAAACTGGCTACCTGATAAAGATCGGAAATCATTTGATGCAGGAAAAGGAATTATTTAATGAGTTTCAAGTTTAATTTGCCACTGAAATTTGATCGTTGATTTATATTGTCGCAAGCATGTAAACAATTGCTTAATTGATGTTTTGTAAACATTATGGTATTCAATTTCTAGAGCCTGTGACGATCGCTTTACTTTTCAACGGGGCTGTCTGGCTAATCTACTGACATTACTAAGTATTTTACGCACCAGAGGTCGTAAATAGTCTATATTTCGAAAACTTACAGAGTACTCAAGCTAGCTTCAGTTACCTTATTTCTTGTTAGCGTGTCAAAATCCTCATTGACTTCCGCCGGTGCGTTGATGCTGCCGGCAGACGGGTGATCTGATGAAGTAACAGAAGCGAGATAACACTCTCCCGAGATTCACACAGTAGCGGATTGCCTTTTGATTAAGGGTTCAGTTTGAATAACTTAGCCCACTTAACTACGTATAGACTTAAAATTAGCGATGGACGTATACTGTTATAACATTATTACAATAAAAAAGAGACAATACAATTTGCCATATTTTAAATAATTTACACTTTTACTTTAACTTGATAGTCTCCTATTAAGATTTACACACAGAAAAAAGGTCTATAAGCATCATAAGTGAGTTAAGTGTAAAACTCAGTTGTTTTTGAAATATACAAAGACAATATGCCGTAGAAACTGTAACTGCGTTTTATTCTACTATTTTAAAAGTTATTAATGGTTCAGTAATTAACGTTTCGCTCGAACAGATTTCCTCTAAAAAGGGATGCTTGTTTTTTTAATTAATTAAAATAGACGGCTAATCAATCTTGTTGACGCAATTTTCATACCAGCGTTCGAAAACATTTTATTTTCGTACTTTTTGTATCGACGCTTTTGAAATTGTTGCAGATTGAAAATAATATTACAATAGACTAAAGACAAAACAGTATTTCAAACATGTTGTTTTGTTTTGGAACAGACTTTACATTTCATATTTTAGACAGTAAATATTAAATAACATTGCATTACTTAATTTCAAAACAGATTTACACTCTTACCGTCAATAATGTTAGCTAAATTCAATGTTAAAACATAACTCAAATCTATAAGTTTAAAATAGTAGTTGCCAACTATAATAAAATTTAATTATAGCTCCTAAAAATTCGTTATGTTTTTTTTTTGTAATTTTAATACAACCGACCACTATAAACTAGTTATTTTTATTGTTTTAGTTTTTTACGTTAGAGGTTGTCAATCAAAAAATGTAAATGCCTGAATTTATAAGTCATATTTATGTTAAAAAAGGGTACCTACTTACTGAAAAATAACATATAAATATACCTTCTTATTTCGTACTCATAAATCTTGGTACCTATGTAAATTAGCTCCGAAATAGACCACAGGTGTTATGTTAATGTAGCAAGAAATGTAAGCTGAAGCCGCGGGCTTAGGGATTATGAGGATTATTATTATTCTGACCTCCTTTTTTATCTTTTGAATGATATACTTTTTTATATAAAAAAGGATATATACATATATATATTTTTAATGCGTTTACTAAATATATAAAACAAAAATTTAGTTTTCGTAAACATATAGAGTTATTATGGGTTTTATTCAAGGGTTGTGAGTAGAGGAAAAGGGTGATACCTAATGACAATGAAAGTATTATATTTATAAACTGATTTCATACCTCACGATTTCACTTCACGATATACCTGATCAAACTTCAAGTACCTACGTAGGCAGGTACTAAATCAACACTAAATCTAACAGCCAGTATTAAACATACTATAGAACATCTTTTTTATTTGAAATCAATATAATGCATACAGACATTTAATTTTGATAAAATACCCACTTCCAATTGCCGACAAAATATCTCGTCAGCTCGTAATTAAAATTGGCTTAAACTCGCGTCTGCATTGAAAGGCTCTATTAAAAGTTTACCGAACTCAACGTATCCTAACGAAATTAAAGTTTTTAAGCATCTCATCAATATTAATCGTTTGAATATCAAGTACTAAGTATGAAATATTATCCAATTGTAAAATTGGCCAGTGTAATATTTTCGTGGGTCTGAGAATAGAGGATTAGGGATTTAACGATAATGTATGGGTAAGCTTGGCTTATAATGCATGATCAGGCATGTAAGTCATCAATTATGATAATAATATTAAGATTAAAAAAAATATATATTAAATAAATATACACGAAATAATCCAAAGCCTAATAAATAATTACTCTGTTCTGAAATAAAATATATCCAGTCCTCCAACTTAAATACCTACTTTATAATAAGTTTTAAGTAGCGATATGAAAGCTTTCTAAAACAAGTCACGCTATTTCATATTTTTAATACTTTTTTATGGCACGAGCGAGCTGTGGTTTTTATATCTGGTATTTTAACGATATTGGTTAAACATTTTGATGGTACTTATTTAACACAACATTCGTTACTTTATTTCGAAATTGCAACTAAGTTACTTTGAGAATAAATATGTTGATAATTATCCACTTGATACGACCCAACAACTTCTTTAGAAATACACTAAAAGGAAAAGAGGAAGGAGAAGACCTAGACAAAGTTTTGTGGAACAAGTGAACCACTCTACCTTGAAACCCAGAAATGAGAAAATAGAACAGTGGCTAATGCTCCGTCAATAAAAGTTGAGCTATTCAAATAATAATAATAATAACTTTAAGAACTGGTCGTATTTTATTTTGACATTCCATAAATCATAAAATATTGAATTCTTTGGTGTAGGTGGGTATAAAGGCCATTTTCGTAAAAAAATAAGTTCATTCATCTGGTTAGCCAGTGAATTATTCTGCCAATTAGTCACGTTAATATCGCGCAAAACTACAGCGCCACAAAACAGGTAACTAACATTCGTTAGCATGCCAAGTTAATAGTTTGCTGATGTAGTAAATTGTCTGTAACATAATTTTAGATTCCAGTTCTGCGTGCTTCGCTTTGATCGTGAATCTGGAATTATATAACTTGAACGAATGGTTAATATTAATTTGGTTCAATAATAATTATATTTACTGCCAATGATGTTATTATACACGATGTATGTATTACAGTGCATACCCTTTTTTTTAAGTGCGGAAAAATCTTTTACGGTACCGTCCCGCCACCTGGGGAGGCGACGGGGTGTGTCGGATTCCACCCAACATGAGCGTTTACCGACAAAAAAAACGCACCGGTCAACGCCACTAGCCCTATTGCCGAGGCTATGGTATTCGCGAAAGCATGCACCACAACCCCGGCGGGTTTCGGTCCAGCTCTGGTCACTGGACCCCGGCTAAGAGTGAGGCGTTCCTCGCCTCGCATCCACCGCGTAGGCGCACGTGGGACGAACACGCGCCACAGTGCATACCCTAATAAAATGACGTTCGAATTGGGAATCAAAACCGAGCTCTCATGCTTAATAGTTAGGTGGGGCCCGTGGGTTTTCATTCAAATTGAGCTGCCCGACTGGAGAAGAAAGAAAAGTCATTTATTTTATGCAAAAGAAATACACACATACAAGATTAGAAATAAGTAGAAAAAATATAGGTACATAGTTAAGTGTAAGTACCTTCGCCTTACAGAAGACCGCAGTGAAATGACAACAGTTTTTGCGAGTAAGTAAGGAATTTTAAGACGCCTGAAATGATTTTACAGTGAAACCTATGGTGTTGCAAACGTCTATAGACTACCGTAACTGCTTACCACCAGGCGGACAGTTAGCTTGAGTGCTCGTTGCACACTCGTGATATAAAGAAAACCACCACTTTACTAATGACGCTATATCAATATGGTTTGGAGTTTAAAATTTCTATATTATTATTGCATAATATAACAATTGATGGACTGTTTTTTAATTTTTATTTCTTATGAAATGAAAACCAAGGAATCTCATTGAAAACTACTGCAATGATGACAAAAACAAAACAAAACCATAGCCTTATTAATATTACCTTCACATTTCAAGATTCTAATGTTTGAACATAATTATCTCGTATCTCAAAATAGACGAATGTATTCAACGTTCCACGTAATCCACATTAATAACTGAACACAGAAATAATATTAAATTAGCTAGAACCGTACCTAAGTTGAATTAATGTGTCAGCTTCATTAGCCCTAACAACACCGAAGTTTACTAATTACTTCAGTCTCTAATACCTAACTCGCTTCGTGGGAACTCTGTTGACTTTGAAAATTATTTGTGGAGACAAAAATAAAAGTTCTCCAACTGTCTCCGGCAACCGTACCTAATATCTACACAACGGCCACAATATAGAAAGTTTATATCAAAACTATTTCTGATTTCCAGGAGACACGAATAACCTTTTTACATAACTGTGGTGAAACTAAAGGAGAGTTATTTTGAGTGAACAATAAAAAAATACTAATAGAGGAAAAGAATACAATCTAAACATAGGAAATTAGTCAGTTCAAGATGACCTAAAAATTGGATAATCCATAGCACCTATTTATATCAATATCATCAACCCATTATTGTCCCACTGCTGGGCACGGGTCTCCACTCAATTGAGAGGGATAAGCTTTAGTCCACCAAGCTAGCCTACTGCGGGTTGGCAGACTTCACATGCCATTGAGAAAATCTCACAAGCATGCAGGTTTCGTCACGATGTTTTCCTTCACCGTTTGAGCATGTGATAAATGCGCACATAACTTCCGAAAAGTCAGTGGTGCGTGCCCGGGTTTGAACTTGAGACGCCGTATGTCAGTCCACTGGTCTCACCACTAGGCTACCATAGCGGGTCCAAATTAATAAAGCTAGTTACCAAAGTAGAATACAATGAGAGTACCGTACGTAACTAGAGGAATTAATGAAAGATTTCCGACAAAATGTCTTACTAAATATTTAGAAGCGTAACACTAAATTAATGAAAGGTCGGTGGCTTGTTTAAGACCATTAATATCTGGGCCGGGAGTAAAGCAAAGCAGTGCAAGTGTGGCACTAATGGCACAGCCCTAATGTCCACACCATCTGTCAACGTCATGTCTTCGCTTGCTTTTTGTAGCACTTATGTATGAAACTCTCAGTTCTATTCACTTTATTATAATGTTTTTCGTTTTTATTTGCTATGATGACTGGTTAGTTGGTTTATAATGGGGTTTTCGTAGACTCAAATTGATTGTTTTAGTATTATAATCGTTTTTACCATAGCAATGATCTTACATAAGGAATATCATGGACATTGCCGTTTTTGAGAAGAAATTCAATATGATTAGTTTGTATTTAAACATTTTGAACTATATCGAGGTTATCATACCTTATCAATATAATCTATTGTTAAAACAAACTTAGGTATGTGTCTTGAGTATGTAATTTTTATTTTCAAACCAACTATAATGTCAAAATCCGTCATTAATGTTCTTGCCAAATAGGTTGTCAGAAATTAAGCTACATCAAGACAATTCAGATTTAGGAAAAAAAAATATTGTACTATGTAATATGTAGCGCCTCTTATGCCTTAAACCGGCTGCAAATCCAAACATGGAGTATGGATAGTTGTGTGAGTTTCAGTTGCTTAAAGAAAAACTGAATACTACCGATCAGGCTGGAGTAGACACCAGAACTTCACGTTCAGCAGTCCGACCGACGACTGGGCTACCATCCCTATATACCACTTCAAATTTTATTAGATATGAATATGTATGCACCCAAGACTGATTTTCCATTGTAACCTTCATAACAGAAGCACATACAAGATAATAACACAAATCGTTATTAATAATGGTCATTGTTATGGACATTGGACGTAATAACGTTAAATTGGTCCACCAAACGCTCATTGTAGGTTTAATGCCTATTACAACATTATACCAAAATATGTGGCCTCTTTTCGACATCATCAATTTAATTTTGCCCACATTGGGGAGCTTTGAGCTCATTATGGAATGAATACTAACAATTGGGTCTATTCCAAAACTGGACGAGACCAGTACCAGACTAAAGCAAATGGTAATTATGGAGAAGTAATGGAATGGGGTAGATTAATGGCATGACCAGTGGACTGAGAGAATACTTTTCTTAGGAGGTAGGGCATAGCGAGATTTCTCGCTCAAATTGAGCTGCCCGACTGGGGAAGTACCTCCGCCTTACAGAAGACCGCAGTAAATCAACAATAGTTGTCTTTCTGCGAGTGAGTAAAATTACCAGAACTCATTGGGGGAGTGACTATTCTGACGGCATGGGAATTTTGTTTGCTGTCAGTTCAGTAACTCCCTATTTTAAGAAACCTGAACGGTTTCTAAGGGGTTTGGCAACGCATTTGCAAGCTTATGGTGTTGCAAATGTCTATGGGCGGCGGTCATCACTTACCATGAGGTGAGCCACCTGCTCGTTTGCCCCCTTATCATCATAAAAAAAAACTGAGATGTCAAAGGTTTCAAGTTCGATCCTAAGGCCACTTTTTGGAGGCTATGTGCGTATTTATCACATGCTCATTGAGTGAAGGAAAACATCGTGAGGAAACCTGCATTCTAGAGAGGTTTTCTTGATGGCATGTGAAGTCTGCCAACCCGCAGTTGACTCGTGTGACTATAGCCTGATCCCTCTCAAATGAGAGGGGACCCGTGCTCAGCATGGGACATTAATGGGTTGATGATGATGATGAATGGGATCAGAAAATGATAGATACTCCTTGACACCGTTGCCGAGCAACCTTGTTATTGTGTAGCTTGTCAATCTGGTTTCAATATCTTCCAAGGTATGAAGCGTTATATCTTCTTGGAATTTTTTGTCTTTGTAAGAACACCCCGAAGGGTATCTCGTAGTCGTTTTAGTTTTTAATTCAATATCCCATCCTCGTCGCCAATATTAAATAAATGATAGAACAATCATTTTTACTCAATGCGTATATTTTCTAAATTGACAAGCTACACAATAACAAGGTTGCTCGGCAACGGTGTCAAGGAGTATCTATCAGAAAATATTGGTGAGATTACTTGGATATTTTACTGTCAGCCTAGCAAAGAAAGCAATGATAAGGAGATTATGGAAAGATATAGAGCACGCCAATAAATAAATAAAATATGCTAATGATACTCTTCATTCTCTCTTTACATAGGTATTCTAACATTACATTGATTTATCGCAATTGGCACTTAATATTTACCTTTTCGATATAAGAGTCGATAGAGTATGTATTAACCAAATATTAAGTAGTATAAAATGTATGTAAAGTATAACTTGGAAAACAATCTAGATATCCAAAATAAAGATATCCATTGAATTAAATATCTAGTGTAAGTATCTCTTTAATCATAATCTAAAAGGTCTAATTTGGTCTACTCAAAAGGAAAATAAGGCAATTTCCTTTTAACCTATAACTTACAAAAAAAAACATTTTAGAAAAAAATATTATTTATAATATGAACAGTTAAAAGCAATGGCATTGTTAATTTTTATTGCGCCATTTCAATCTGACACAATCTAATGACTATAGGTAGATTGAATTGTATAAAATAACAATTTATAACCTGAGACCTAATCTGGAAATATTTCTAAGTCTTTTCACTAATCCGCAAAAAGCTTTAGATTTATTACTTACAAGCCAAATAGTTTTAGTGCGTAAAGGTTGAATTGCTCTAAAAAATCACATATACGTATTCGCCTTGGTGATAAAATGGCTGTAAAAACACTGGCCACAATTTATAACTCTCGCTGATGTAAACATTTTTAGAGTGTTGCTATATAATTGTGTTTTATATTTGGGTGGTATTTAATACTTTAACTGTAAATCCCCTTTTTTCAATCAAAATATTCGAAACCTAACCTAACCTAAACCAATAATTATGAATAGGACCGGAAATTTAGTGTGCAATTCAGTATTTTTGGTTGTAATTTCGAATATTTTGATTGAAAAAAGGGGATTTACAGTTAAAGTATTAAATTCGTAGTCATTTATTTGATATGCAGTAGGTTATTAGTGGAGAAATTTTGTTTGCTTAAATTTCTACATAGAGGTGCAGTTAAAAATTTCCCTTTATATTTTCATTAGTTTTTTTTAAACTATAGGTAATGTATAATTTTCGAAATTTGAAATTTGTCCTACCATTTCGTTGTTAAAATAAAAATAAAGAATTTAATGGGCATAATTTCATTGAATAATGCTATATTCAATCCGTTTATTTATACTTTGACAGTATAGAATAGTACAGTAAATAAAAATAAATAAATGAAATAAATATATTAACTTCAACTGTATATGTAGATCTGTGTGTGTAACGAATTTTACAGACATTTCCACCCATTTTATAACATCATTTTAATTTTAAATTCAGCATACTTATCAAGAATTGATGACAATACAATATTATAATAAGTTTTATCTAGATATATGATTAGAAAAGTTTGATTGATCAAAGTTAACAGGAGGTTTCCAATATAATAATGACACATTCAATTATGGTATTATATTATGAAATAATTCAGAATATAACCCGTTGTAACATATATGATGTATCATAAGCATTTTCTAATTTTTTTAGTTCAGCTACCTAGCTTTTTTATTTTTTATTTTAGGAATTATAAGTATATTGTGGTATTAATTTTTTTTTCTATTCCTACGTTTCGGACCGTTAAAAATATGAAACATAAAAAAATACATTCAATATCTAATGTAAGCTGGCTGTGTAAGAAATCATTTGAAAGTTTTTCTTATTTAATTCCTTTTAGTGAAACTAAGAACAACAAACAAGCAGCATATCAAATAAGCAATCAGCAATCTCACTCCGAATTCTTTCATAGCGTGTATTTGCCTTAAAGTAGAACACACAAAACATTATGATTAAGTAAATATGAACTCGCACAGATTGTACACGGAAAAACTAAGTCCCAAAACTTGTACCGACTACACAAACCCGCCATTATAATACTCAGAAAACTTGGCAAATAAATAAACCTGTTGTTTACGCACCACCACTGGGGTTCCCTGTTGTGTGTCCACAAACACTATCCGTCAATGTCTGTGCCTCTTATTCACTTTGATAGTGTAAACAGAATCTTAGAGCCTATTTACTGGCACGAAAGCATCCGCAGAGCACTTGTAAGTGATAAGTTTGGTGAGGTCGAAGGGATAATCGGTTCTGATTACAGTTTCGACTTAAAGGACATTTGCCATCTTCTTGGCTGGTATAAGATGACCTAAGTTGTGATAGTTGTTTAATAACTTTCGTTGATAATAATTATCGTGATTTGAGTTGGATCACTTTTGGGTAATGTTTACGTCGCAAGTCGAAAATATGTCAATTGCGTTATTAAGTAAATTGATGGACATTGTTGATTACAACTTTGATACTTGAACTGGTTATTTGATTTCATTGTTCCAAGTGTAGTTTGAAAGAGCTAAACTTATATTGACCATACCGTTTGCTATTTTCAGTCCGCAAGTTTCCTAAATTAAATGAAGAAAGACTTTCAATGTATTAGGATTAACTTGGTTCTACTCGCTATACGTAAGAAAAATCTTAAGTTTATTGTAAATAACGGATCGGCATTTAAAGGTGTGAGAGAAAAAATAATGTAATTTTGTACTTACAGATAGAACTTATGTTGCTGTGCTTTAATATATAAATAAAAGTAAATAAAATAGAACAAATACTTAGATAAGGCGATTAGATTTGGCGGGAAATTATCCAACTTCTGAACTGTTACCAAGAATTTAGTAGCAAAACAGTAATATCCTGATAGTCAAACTGAAGACTTCACCTCACGAGCACTAGAATTTTATATATTCTGCGACATTTGACACAGCACCATTTAGTTCCAAATTAAGCAGAGCTTGTACTATGGGTACTAGACAGTGGATATAATAGTTATATACTTATATTTTATTTGTAAATACATACTTATAATACATAGAAAATACCCAGACGAACATAAACACTTATATTTATCAAATAAATATTTGTGTCCTGTGGGAATCGAACCCACGACCTCGTGATCAGCCAGTCCGGAACTCGAACCACTAGACCACAGAGGTCGTCGATATAAGAATATTGAGACAATTGTTAACCCGAACTGATATAATAAACAAATTAAAATCACAACCATTTCGAATGACAACGAAATATTTATTTGCATTAAGAATTAAACTGATTTTGAAGTAAATATTGCAAATATTTACCATCCTGTATGCGTGGGCAAATACTCATGACTTCGTCTTATTTATGGGCAGGGGCCCTATCGCCCTGGGGACGTCTCAAAGACGACAGATTCGAATCAAACTCAAATATCACCCTTTCAGAATTTCGTTCCCTCGGTACATTACTTTCTGCCCTTCGGTTTTATCGTGAATTAATTATGAGCACTACATACATACATGCAAATAAGGATTAAGTAAACTGAGGTCTGTGGTAAATATTACCTACTGAGTTTCTTTGCGTTAATCTTATTTTTTTTATAAGTCTGTTTGACCAGAGAGCAAACAGACTTATTTCATCATATTTTTGGAACGGATTAAGATATATTATTATTATGGAAATTTATATTTATATTTTTAAAGGTGAAACTAATTTATGTTGGAGATTGAAATGTTATTACGTGGTACTAAAAAATAATATGGTGTTCAACACATGTGATGTTTATAAATGATTAAAAGCTAGACTCGCTCAAATTATCTTTGTGTTGTTTTTACATTCACTGTATGGAAAAAAAATCAAAAGTATGATCATATACTTACTAAAAGCCGCTTTTGTAATGGTTAAAAACACAAAGCCTACAGCTAGAGCTTTTAAATACTTTACACATATGTTATTTTTGATATTATTCTATAATCTTGATGATTGATGTTAGGTACGAGGTCTGAAATTAATTAAAATAATTTAGCTATAAATCAATCAACTTTTGAGCTACCAGCAAGGCTTGTGTACCAGATAATTGATCAACTACAGACATTTTCATAATATAAATAGAAACATCCATGACGCAGATTCAAACGTTTCACCTCATTTACATTTTCCCCTTGAGATTCGAACCTGGGATCCTCACTAAGACACTAGGAGTAAAAAAACACAACTCAAAGGTTGCATTGATATCTGAAATAATGATTATGCAAAAAGAAAAAAAATATATTTTCGTTTGTGATAAAATAAATATAATTATATTACTTAAATATGATTTAATATAAATATTGACATTATTACATCCTACTTTATTCATCCGCCACAATATCTATCCCGTCTACTGCTATTACAAGCAGAAGGGACATTATGCGATGGTGTGTTGAGAATTCAGTTGTTTATAATTTCACCCTTCAAAACTGAAAACAGAAACAAACACCCATTAGCTTTGCGGCATTATATGGCAATGCGGCCATATTAACTTCCTTACAAAAAAAATGCAACAGCTGTGTCCTACTGTACAAAAGCTACCTACTAGTTGTATTGCACGACATGACATCACAACATTCATTTGTTTAAAAGGGTGTTTGTTACACGATGTTGTTACATAAGTATACATGGCTTGTGGAGTTGCGGGTGTGACAGAGACGCGACCGCAATGTCCCCCTGCCCTTACACAAACGGTAAGGACGTGTGATGTTTTACATTTAAAAAAACAATGTTGTTGAAGTATCTTTTAAAGGGAATTTATGCCTTAAAATTAGTTTTATGGCTGTTTTTTTATGAATTGTGATGTTGGCGCATTAACGCATTTGAAGATTGGCAGTGGATTCGATTAGTGTACGTAATTGATGTTTGTATAGCTTCCCTGGTAGGTAGTTTTTTTTTATTTGAGCGTTATTTTAATATTATATTTAATATTATAGCATCTAATAAACGGTGGACGTAGACAAGGATCCAGTAGGAAATCCTTGTCCCCACAGGATAAATACGCAAATAAGTTATAGAATCATTTGGTATTACTATACAACTTAAATTGCGTTACATTCATAAAAGAAACACATAGAGAAATATTACCCGACCAGCAACAAAACGTCGCGACAACAAACCACATGAGGCCAAGGTCTACTTTAGGTATTCTGTAATTTTGAAATCAGAACGTTTCGTTGTTGCGGTTGCACAATGTGAGACATAATATCAAGGCGTCAGCATGAAAACCAGTCTCTACAACTCAAACATAATTTTGTAGGGATTCAGAATGCATTTAGAGGGTCGTGTCTAACAAATTGTGGTGAAAGTTACAAGCTGTTCGTTCAAATTCAAATTGACTTGGAGTTTCAAAAGGCTTCAAGATCAAGGCATTTGCTGTGAACTACCAATGATGTTGTATTTGTGGTAATTATATGTTTCCAGATTGTAACATTAATCTCAAATCTCATCTGATCATCCTGTCTTTACTTATATAAGTGTTTTTTACAAAGAAGTTGATAATAATAAATATTTCTGGACATTATGACACAACGCCATCTAGTTCCGTGGTAAGCAACGAGGTTTGTGTTATGGATACTTGAAAGTTGATATAATACGTACTATATACATAGATACATCCATGACTCGGATACAATTTTTTATGCTCATCACACAAACATTTGTCCCTACTGGGATTCGAACCCGGGACCCGTAGCACAGAAGGCAGCGTTAACTACCGCTGGAATAAACGGGTGATCAAAACGACCCTTCTTCATTTCTATCTCAATGATGGATATTAAGAAAGAAATCACCGACGAATTAAAAGTGATTATAATCCAAACGATACATAAATTGACTAAGACGTAGTAGATAAATGAAGCCGCAATTATTTCCTATCAAAAATAGACATCATTATGATCTACCAATAAAAAAATCTATTCCGTATAATAGCTTGGCTCATGATGGATTAGTTCGTGCAACTAGCTAACATAAACTGTGTGTTTAGTGAGATGAATTTATGCTGGGTTTTACAGCCCGTATTAATTGACTGCGTAATTATTTATTACGTCTCATCGGCATTGAGGTTATAAAGGAAGGATCTGATTATGACATTTTGGATTGGATTTAAAAGCCGTATATTGTATAGAGCTCGGGTGTGCGGTGTTAAGTGGTTCTTAATTTAAACCTCAGTGAGTACAGCTTTTGATAGAAAATGGCAAAGAGTTTGGTAGATAAATTTTCTAAGCTTTACCTTAAAAAATTGTTGAGTGTTAAAGACAACATAATATCTACTTTAAGATTAATAAAAATATTATAATACTTATAATATCCTTTAATTATCTGCATTGATTATATTGAAGGTTGCTGGAATCCGTTGGATGCAGGTGGCCCAGGACCGGCCGTTGTGGAAATCATTGGGGGACGTCATCTAGCTGATATGATGATGATGATGATGATTGATTATATAAGCTTTATTTTTCGTAAAACATTTACCTACTAATTTCTGATAAGCAGAGAATAAAAGAAGTATTGTCAGTAGGCATACAGACAGCTCTATATTAGATACCCATTACCGGCCATTAGTTGAGTTAGTCAGTTTTACTGTAAAAGTAATTCAATTTATTCTTGAATTCTAAGAATGTAGAGTTGTAGAGCGAAAACAAAAAGGATTCACAAAATAGAATATTCAAAATATGACGCTAAGCTAATAAATCATACAGCAGCACAGCGGTAAGTGCGGTGCACTTAGTACAATACGATATTTTGCCTGAAAAAGGCGGGTATGAGCTTCGGCGTTATCGGATTTTTTTACGAAATCTCTGAGTTTAGATTTCTGCCCATCTAATGACAGTAGATACTACACATGGAATCTATAGTTTAACATATCAGTGAGATGCAGGTGTATAGCAGTTTACTTCTTTCTACCTCTTCTGGGCTACAGAATTAGTTTATATAAAATGATATACCTAAATACAGCTTTATTATCTTTTTCCCAAAACGTCAAAATTACCGGAAATTTGTATCAAATATATACACTATACTAGACAGGGTTTAAAAGTATTCCACTGTGAGTTTCGAGTTTCATTCGAACACTTTTTAAAAGCTAAATTCTCTTCGAATCCGTTAAGCGGATTTTGAGTGAAAGAGTGACAAATATCCACCCACACATACGTACATTTTTACGAACATTCGCGTTTATAATATTAGCGGGATATTATTTATATAGTTAATACTATATAAAGAGTATCCCATTAATAGTTACACATTACATACTAATAGTGTGTAAGCATATGTATGATACACTATATTTAACAAAAAATAAATGAATGTCACATTCTTTAGAGAAAAATAACCTGAACTCTCTTTATTTCAACAGAACCTAATATGAGATTATATAAAGCAATAGATATTTGGAGCTCAAATTAAATTGGTCTGGGTTCGACCTGATTTTCCTGAATAATAAACTAGAAACGTTCCATATTTCGCCGCTGAATACTAAGCTGAGTTTATTTATAGTAAATTTTGATGTTATCAGTTTTACAGACATTTATTGTGAATTTATTAAGATTTAAGTATTTCCAACCTCGTTCTAACTTTATAGCATAATATAGTTCCCCATTTTAGGTTAGTTTATTACAAAGGAACAATGGATGTAGCTTTAATGTGGCTAAGTTGTTTGAAACTTATTTTTTGTGGTTTTTAGTGGTGGGCAGGTTAAAAAGCAGCTTCAGTAGCTTAATGTAACTTAGCAAGGATTCTTTTTAATAGTTAACTAGACAAAATAAATAAAGTATTTGGAGGCGAAGCGAGAAAATCTGCAGGTCTTGGTAGGAAATAGTAGAAGATAGGATGTTGGTCACTTGATACCATACGACGACTGCATTGGAACCTAAACGAAGTTTACTGGAACAAGTAAAGGAAAGAGTAGGAATTAAGTCGTGTTAAGAGGTAAACAGTAAGAAGAACTGTAGCAATTGCACCAACGACAAAAGCTGAGCTCTAAAATAATAATAAGTAGGCAAGCACAAAGATATCACTTGACCCTAGCTACCCTATTTCAGTCATACTATCCTTTACACCGAAATACAATAATATTAGCACATCAAAGCTTACCAGAAACATATTCTGCAATGCAGTAATCCTAGCAACAGGCTCCTAACACTGCATAAACTGATCATCCGAGTTTCATACCATTAAATTCATACCCGGTCAATTATTATAAATTAGACTTATTTTCCATCCTAAACCTACTCTCCTGGTAGTTATGTGTAAAACTAATTAATTCAAAGACGGTACGGGAAATTTGGCGATAGGAAATGAACATCTGAACCTGGGCGGGTCATCGAAAGTACTCAATTAATTACGAGTAGCAGGAAGTGTTCTAAGCTGGTTGCTTAAAGTTTAATCTGCTGGCGTATTAGATTGGAGAGAGACTTCCGAGTGTGTCTCCATAGAGGACTCATTTTATTTCATTTAGTTAATATTTAAAAAATACTTAATTGTCTTCCACGTCAGAAGTGAAAACTTCATAGGTTCATAAACTTGTAAACATTATTTTTGGATAGTTACGTAATATTTTTTTTCTTTGATATAAAAAGCAATAATAATGTTTATGTATGTACCTATTAAATATTTTTTTTTGTAAGTAAATTGTCAATTTACAAAATGTTATTGAATGTAATTATACCTGTATCTCGACACTAATAAATTTATATTTTCAAAAACTAGTAACGCCTCCGAGTTATTCTTCATCATTATTGCAGCTAAATGACGTCCACTGTTGGACATAAGCCTTCCCAAGGATTTCCGCGAAAAATGCCTAAAAAATCAAATAAAACTTCACCACAAACGTACACCCGTGACTAAAAAAAAAAATACAGAACTACTTATTTTTAATACCAAAGAAAAAATTGTGTATACAATTCCGCGTAACAAGATATCCGATTGAACTTCGGCGACTTTCACTCGACGGCCTGAATAAACCGTCTCTTTGGGTATGTAAAGCACAAAGTACAGTTACAACAACATTTATTTCCAGTAATACTACTCCGATTCTTTCAAATATTTTTTTTCTATTATCTTGTGGGTACTTTTCGATACTATTTTAACCGACCGTGGCTAACAAACTTACGGCCTGCCTAATGGTAACCGGTCATCATAGATTATAGACGTTTACAACACCTAGAAAAATAAATCACTCTTTTTTTGAGGAACCCCATGGTAGTTAATTACCCGACGACGATGATTGTGCGTGATGAAGTTCTTATGGTGCCATACATTATACACAGTTTGCCAGACGTAAACAAGTAGTTTTATATTTACCCCCTACCCATAATTCAAATTACGTCACCCTGATATTGAGTGTTCCCTCAGGAACACCTTAAAATTACATCCGAATCCCTTTACTGTCGCCTTTGGCTACTTGTATTTAGTTAATAAGTTAAACTCTAGCTCCTTGAGGCATTTCTATCTCACCCTTATACCGTGTTAAGTTAAAAGTCCCATTCATGCTCTTCTGTATTGAATCCACAGATTTATCTGTGGATGAAATGGCTTCTTTTTTGTTCTAGAGCTTTTGTGCTACTGTTTTTTATTTACTATGCTCCAGTCTTTCTAGAAATGTATCCTCGGGGGATAAACACAGCTGTGCGTTTTAAACTACTATCTGTATGTAGTGTGTTGGAGTTTGTCAATACCTTGTGTATTTTATTGGCGTTTCGGGTGGATGTGGGTGAGCGGTTAGGGTTGACGCATTAGCTGTGATTGCGTAAGCCATGTTTCTACACACACTGATTAATTTTAGATACGGAACTTACTAAAGAGGTTTGTGTATTTACTTCATATGTGGAACAGTATCACGTTACAAAATTATTACTTCAAATGCGTGTTTACAATTAGGTACTAGACTTACTTGATCAGATCTTGACTATGATAAATTTTACCTAAGACTTATAGAAGCAAGATATAAATAAAGATTTATTTTACATTTCGGTGGTTATATTTCCTCAACCTACAATATATAGTCCTAAGAAAGGCAGAAAAAAGTGTTATCTACATTTATCTGTAGACGTTGCTAAGTTACTTGTGAGTTAATGTAATATAAGAAAGAACGTAGCACACTGATTGTAATGCGATTTCGTGCAGCAAAAGGCGACACGCGGCTTAGAATCTTTCGAAACAACAACTACGATAAAGGGATTGCGTTCTTCAATTCTCTTACAGTTTGTGAGTGATATTGAACAAATATTTTACTAAACACAAGAAACCATTTCCATAGGCTACAGTAACGGCTTACCATCAGGCTGGCCATACGCTGAATAAAAAAAAGAAACATTTTAATAGAAAAACTTTATAGTTTGCCAAATTTCAACACCATTTGGAACAAGTTTAATAACAGCAAGAAATCCAATTACACAGTCATAATTATCATACCTATCGTGCATAGCCTTACATGTTTATTACATCCCTTTCTTATAGCTTTATCTGTAGTCTCTTCTTTATACTCGTATGCTTTCGTGTGTAGTGACATGAAATTAATTTATTAATTTTCCGCATCAGTAACTACTTCAATACCATAACTGGGCCGCAATAAGGATAGACATGACGTAATTATGGTATACTTTGTGAAGAACAAAGGTCGTATCTATTCATTTACTGTCTGCCCACACAGTGGGTAGTACAAAACATTTTTCAATAGGGAATAAAACATCCATTACCATAGTAGACACGAATAACCAATATAAAGACAGAATTATTATTACCGATGCCGATTATTTTCAATTAACTCTAAAATTTTAATTTTATAAATACCTACCTAAATTAGTTGGCAAATGATATTCGTCACAGGTACTGATCGAATTTCAAAATCTATCAGTGAATGGTCTAGTATACGATACAGCTCAGCTGTTAAAACTATGTAATCTAAATAAACAGAATTATAGATAAATTGGTTAAAGTCTACACGGAATAAAAATAAATTGAAAACTATAATCCTTTTAAACAATAGCAATAATATAACCATGCCAAAACCTTGCAAGGCAATTATTGTACCTAAATACCAAATAATAATTAATTAGGTTAGCACTCACCGTGGTTCGAAATTCTTCGGAATACAAATACTGGCATATTGTAATTTGTAACACCATGTCCCATGACAATTAATGTTTTGACACCTTCGCGAATACTTCGGCACCCCGAGCGAAGCTATTTACACTTCGCTCCACTGTCCTCGCTAAGTTTCGCACGTCTAAGGATTTTATTGGGATGATCTTTGCTTCAGTTATATCGCTGCTGGCCACTATGTAGTTGCTAGTACGAGTATTGGGAAAGTATTGACGGAACATGGATACAAAAAAATATTATAAAACCTATGATTGCCTTAAGTATTCGTATGATAACCGGAATCGGTCCAGATTCAAATCAATATCTATTGAACAGTTGAACCTTCTTTGACACACATGGGTCCCGATGTGTTATAAATGGTCACCTACGGGTCATCTATAGACCACGAAAAGCTAACAGATAATACCGCTCAATCCTTCAAGTAGCTAATCTTCTTGTGTTGACGGTTAAACGTCAACTGCTCGTAACTCTCACCAATTCGTGCAAAACTTTAAAGAAATCTGTAAAAGATTTAAAAGCAGCCAGCTGAAACTGACAACTGAAAATAGTTTTTATTTTTTGTAAAAATGCAGGTAGTATTTCCATTATTCCGTACAGGTTCGTAAACAGTCAAGTATGTTACTAGACTGCTTACGTACCTTAGTAGTTTATGATTTTACTGGCCGTTCTTTAAGGAGCTTCTATTCAGGTTTTCTACGTATCTCTGCCTTGTCTAGAAATAGGTCAACGTATTTTGGTCTTGCAAAACAAAATGTAAAGGCACTTTAATGCTATTTTCTTCTTTATAACTGGTATGAAAAGTCTCTTATTTATTTTGTTATGAGACTCAGAAAATAAGCGGCAAATATTTTTTAAGGGAATTTACTAGTGTGACACGGTATTTTAAAATGTGGTTGGGTGGTAGGATATAGAAGCTACTACTATTAACTTTAAAATTTGAACTAATATTTTCTGTATGCAAAGTAAATAATATAAAAATTGGGGCCCAACAACGTTTTTACTTGAGCATGTGCTAAATCTGTGTTTGAAGTTTTCATGACATAACATTTAGCTTATTTCGCTATTTATTAAAAAAATATTCCGATCTCTTATCCACAAAAAAATCTGCATGGTTGATGACATCAGTAACTTGGTTCATCTAGTAGGTATGTAAATGTTTATTTGATAAGTACAGTGTCACAAATATAATAAATAAATCGGAAAAAATGGCACAAGAAACCAATTTGCGTCAATCGTGGAACCCAATCATGGTTACTGCACGAATCAAGATATCGTTATTTTTGTTTGGTTGTTAATAATGAAATGGTCATTTCACCAACACCAGCACTCAACACTGATTGCCCACAAGCCGCACTTGTGCAAATAACAATTCAGGATAGCTGTTTAATCTATGACAACAGTCGGAACAAAATTAATTGTGGCTACGCAAACGGGCTAATTAATGAGCGAATTGTGGAATACAGTTCACATGTCATGTAAATATGAAACGTTTCAGGATAATTTTGAGGTACTATGTGCGTTAGCTTAGAATATTAAGAAAAAAAAAACAGTTGCAATTATAGATCTGGATTTTCATTCATGACTCAACTTGTCATAAATTTTATAATCTAGGTCTGTTATTCGGACTTTGTTTCTGTTATAGGACTTGTTATGAGTGAACCTACCTATGAACTCGAACTGTAACCGGTCCTGAAATCAATAGTAATGTAAATAACTTGTATGTTACTAGTCTTGAATCGAATTGACGCTTAAAGAATGTTAATATTATAGATGCAATAATTGAAAATCTCCGATAGAGCTGATGCTTTTAAAAAAACTTAATGGATTTTTTTAACTATAGTTAAAAAAAACGTTAAGTTGTTTAGTTATAACTAAACAAATTGTAACCAAAGAAACTGAGTTATAATTGTTATCCGACATCTAAGGCCAAAATGTCAAGTCGTTTGAGTTCAACATTTGTTAATAATAGGAATCAAAAATTTAATTTAATTACAATTTTATACTGAAAAATGAGAAAAATCCCTTTCGTTTATAATTCTTTTGAACATCGTGATAAAATAATTAAGAGCTGTTATTATCGCAAAATTAAAAACATATTCGTTACTGTAGTAACAGAATTTAAATAAGACGATTTTTAAAAACACTACTGCAGTTTTACCCACCTGGTAACTAGACAAAAAAAAAGGTCTATATATTAAACCATATAATTAACAACGCCAAATTTATCCAAATCCGTTCATCCATTTTATGTGATTGAATCAAATACATTTAAACGTAATACATTAATAGTATTAGTAGAACATTGGCCTTTAAAACTGTTGAAACTACGTAATTAATTTAATTTAATCCTACGATAGCTACAAAGAGAAACCAGTTGTAACACAGTCAGTAATGTATCGCGGTCATGTCATACGGTTGAAAACAGTTCGTAAAAACTAGTAAAATTTTATTCGACTATTTGGGAACTCGTAAAACCAAAACTTGTTAAATATTTTACAGACTACCTTATTGTTCTATAGGTCAGAAGATTGGCTTTGAAGCTTCGAGTGCTGGTTTTATTCTATATATTCCTAAATATTTACTCCATGTAGGAACTTATTCAGTACCCAGTGGCTCTAAAGCTATAATCTCTTTAATACATAATTTCTTGCTAGCAATTTGATGATTGTTATCTTGAAATGAAAGTAATTTTTGTATATTTTATATATATTATTGATATTATTCTTCCGTCAACTTACCCGTGATCGAGGATGATTTAAAATAGGTATGGGAAATGTTCAACTAAAGTTTATCCTGTTACATTAATAAACTTAAATAATTTTTTTTAAATGCCTAAATGATAAAATTAAAGTAAATAAAAAATTGAAATACGTGGTTTCCATCCTATCTTTAGACTATATACTTTTCAGCTTCTAGTATCAATTCTCATTCATAAATTATCAACATTAGGTAGGTACATGCTCTACACAGGCTTAATTGAATTTCAGCTTTAAATTAGCCTGTCAAACATTATCGTACGCGTTTACGATCCGCGGGATGTTTGTTATCGCTACATCAATGAGGCGAAGAGGAAATTTACATTAGATAATATGTTTACCTTTTTAAAGAAGTAATGAAAACACAAAACAGTAGTGCAATACCAAAGAAATTAATTTATTGAAGTTAATGCTACAGGTATCATTATAAATCGGTAGGCAGTGGTGCAGCTAGGCGTTCGCAAGTTCAACGCGTACATACATACATTTCAGTGACAAATATATCTATCTAATTTATATAGAATAGAACATTTATTTTTTCAATGAAAAATAGCAATACCAATACGGTTTAAAAAAACATGTCTTACGGAAAAGAACCATCTCGAAACTATTATACCTTTCTGTTAAACTATTTCTTATTATAACCTTTGCAATCTGATCTTTTTTATATTGATGAAACTGTACGTGGTAGTTGCGTGTCTTCTGATCATTTGCCTCAAGGAGTAAGGTACTATACTTAGATATAGATTCTATACTGATGCCCCAATTATCACAATAGTACTTAAGGCAATTATTCCTGTGATGTGGACGAATATAAGCTGATGATGATGATGAGTATGAACATTTTGTTCTTGAGTCATGGATATTTCTATGCTTTTTTAAACCACAAGGGTGACAAACAAGCTGCCACGTCCAAATAATTCATTATTACATAATTGTTGTACATATAAACACTAATTAAGACATTGGATAATTACAACAACACGAAAAGTGGTTACGGTGAAATTCTTGTACCCAGTGTAAGAAATGTCCTGATGGTAAGTGGGTACCGTAGCTTATAAACGTTTGCAACCCCATAGGTATCGCTCGCGCGATTCATAATACGTATGAACAAAATAAAATATGTAGTGTGATAATACCATCTAGTATCCGTAACACGAGCATCGTTGCTTAGCTCTGAATTACATATTTGACGCTGTGTAATTATTTACTGGCATACTTATTTATTTTTAAATACATATATCGTATTGACAATGACATATCGCTTTTATCAAAATAACTACTATTTTATTTGTCCGTAATAGTTGTATTGTAAAGCATTCAGCATACATTACCTATATCACAAACTTTGTAAAGTTATTTTGGTTAATATAACGACGAACTACTTTCTCAAACTCAAATTAACATTAATTTACCATAAATAGCTGTCACTGTTGACTGTTATGTTAGAGTAAACTTCAAAATACTTATGACAATTTCAATTAAAGCCCCGATGAGTTTCATGCTTAGAAGTTATTTCCAAGATAAATTAAACAGTCCTTAACATTTTTGGGTATAGCCAAATGCTGATAAATATTCATTTATTTATTTATTTATAACTATCACTTACAACTATTTTTACAGGTAACTATAACCTAATTCAATAGCAAAGTCAACTTATTTTCTAAAACACATACATATAACGATATCCTTGTGAATTCACTCAGGTCTTCCCCACCGCGCCTTTAGTTTTATATATAAATAATGAAATAATATATACGGGCATTATGACACAGCGCCATCTTGTTCCGAGCTAAGCAACAAGGCCTAAGTTACGGATACTGAATGTTTGATACACTACATCGGGTTTTTGTAAATACGTAGAAATTTTACATAGAATCATCCCGGACTCAAAATTTGACTCAACCTGAATTTGAGCCCTTTACTATAAAAAGCCGCGTTTAATACTGCTGCACCAGTCGCGTCGTCAATATGTTATATTTACCTGGAGAACATTCCATCAAGTACTAAGCGTATTGCAAATCTTTGTATTAGTACACCGCATCTTCCTTACATATACTAATGCACGTAATTTCTCATATAATTATGTTCTAAGTTAACCAGAAATTACATTCAATTAGCTCTGCTGCGGTGAACTTAGGAGCAAGTTCAAGTTATTAGTAGGTATGTCTATTTCTCGTGTAATAAAATTTTACGCACTTATAGCAGAGACTTCTTATGACATCAAGGTATGCAGGAACACACTAGGAGTCCAGATTAAAAACAATTTATATACTTTATAATATTGTATGGTCATATAAGTTATACCAAGATGTTGCTTCTCTCCTCTTGGGGTCAAAGACGATCCCGTTAGTCACGGCAACTGGGCAGCTTTAACCGCTGTGACGGATCAATAAGGACACGGATACCTGACATCCCTATTAGAAACACGTCCTAAACAGCATGCTAACAACACTACAGTCGGAGTAACTTTAAATTGAGTACGACTGTGATGTCATATTGCGATTTTAGTTGTTAGTTGAAAGCGTATGTCGAACATATCGAAAGTTATTGAGTGACTTGTGTAGAATGTTGTGGGAATCTTTGGTGAATTTCGAATTTAGTTCATAACAATTGTGAATTTAGGTTCTCATAATATTTGTTGAGACTGAACTGAACAGTAGGTGCTTTTAATATTATTAAATCATATATTTGAACGGTAAATCAAAACTGTATAATATGATTATAATAATATTAAGTAGCTAGATAGGTAAATATCAGACACCCTTACACAGCGCCATTTGGTTGGGAACTAAGTATCATAGTATAAAAATCGTGTAAGCATTAAGAGTTATGTTACGGATATTATATGGTTGTATAAATAGGTATATTTTTTACTTTTCGTTTGTATGTATAAGGAGGGTAAAAATATAACAACACCAATCATCTATTGTGACAATAAAGTGAGTGATTTTGTAAATAAAATACGCTACCCAACATTACAACTTATGTTTGATCCAACAAATTAGTTCTTCTAATCTGCACAGATATCAGTATTTACTCTGTTAAAGGGTTTCTCAACCACTCTAATCAATTGATAACCATTTAACGTCAACGGTCCAACGTCTCAATCTGCCTCCTATCTAAACAATAACAATACGAGTCTATCAGCTATAGGAACGTGTCGGGTGACCAACTAGTTTACTAATTGAAATGAACAAAGTTAGTTGTTCCTATTGTTTGTTTGGCCTACTATCCGTAGTCTCTAGCCCGTAGACATCGGCATCGTATTATTGTCAATGGTTGAATTAGAGGTGGGCTGTTTATTGGTGCGAGTGTTTGAGTTCTGTCGGTTGTTTTTTTCTTATACGTGTGTAAGGTTATTAGGTACCATAATTTTAGCGTTGAAATAATTAGATTTATTATTTGAAGATCCGATTACCGTAGTGGTATTAAAAGCTGCATTCTGGGTCCTGAGTCCAAATCCCAGTAAGGGCAAATGTTTGTGTAAAGAGCATGGGCCTTTGTACATAAGTCATCGATGTTTAAATCTCTACTAATGTTATAAAACTAAAGAGTTCGTTTATTTGGTAGAACACGTTAGGTACTCTCAGAAAATTTTGGTCCAAATGGAAA
Organism: Craniophora ligustri; assembly: GCA_905163465.1. NCBI lineage: Eukaryota > Metazoa > Arthropoda > Insecta > Lepidoptera > Noctuidae > Craniophora > Craniophora ligustri. Next base: position 6,103,070 of record LR990963.1, read on the forward strand.
AATATATTTTATTGTTGGCACAATTTTGTTGATGAAGGATCATAAATGAAAAAAATTGCAAAGCCTTAAACTCTTGCAATTTAGTTTACGTACTAACATGTGACTATTAAATTCTACGAACATTTACTAACTAGAATTCATTCTTTTTGGAAATGGATACCATTAACTAGAATCAATTACTCAAATTATGAATTTGGCCTGTCTTCTTTCCCGTTATTTCGGGGTACGAGATATTGCTTTCTAAAATATATTATTATTATTTTTTTTTTTTATGGAAATAAGGGGGCAAACGGGCAGGAGGCTCACCTGATGGTAAGTGATTACAGCCGCCCATGGACATCTGCAACACCAGGGGACGTGCAAATGCGTTGCCGGCCTTTTAATAAAGAATATACTCTCCTCTTGAAGGTTCCCACGTCGTAACGGTTCGGAAAGACCGCCGGCGACAGCTGGTTCCACAGAGCGGTGGTGCGAGGCAGAAAATGCCTCAAAAACCGCACTGTTGTGGAACGCTGGACATCGAGACAAAATGGATGGAACTTTGAGTTCTGGCGCGATGTCCGATGGTGAAATTCAGCGGCCGGGATCAAACCAAACAATTCCTCGGAACACTCCCCGTGATAGATGCGGTAGAAGATGCAGAGTGATCCAACATCTCTACGCAGAGCCAAAGGATCAAGCCGATCGGAAAGAGCCTGATCATCGACAACTCGAGCCGCCCTTCGTTGGATTCGGTCAAATGGAAGTAGCTGGTACTGGGGGGCCCCCGCCCAGAGATGAGAACAGTACTCCACGTGGGGCCGGATCTGCGCCTTATAGAGATTTAGGCGCTGCGCCGACGTGAAGTACCGTCTCGCCTTGCTGAGCACACCAAGCTTCTTTGAGGCCAATTTGGCCTTACTTTCCAGTTGACCGCGGAACTGGACGTTGCTCGAGATGTCGACACCAAGTATTCCGATGCTGGCTGTGGCGGATAAGGGAGTGTTCTCAAAATTAGGAGTTACGACGAATGGTGACTTCTTAGCGGTTAACGCGCAAACCTGTGTCTTTTTGGGGTTGAATTGGACTAAGTTAAGTCTACCCCAGTCCGAGACTTTGGTGAGCAAAGACTCGACTTCAGACACAAGTTTGTTCCGACACTCAACGACGCATTCCCGAGAAATGTTTGCTCGGCCAGTGTACACGGCATCTACAGTGCTGTCGTCTGCATAGCAATGAATGTTGCTGATATGCAACATGTCATTGATATGCAGAAGAAACAGGGTAGGAGACAGGACACAGCCTTGTGGAACACCAGCATTGACAAATTTAGGATCAGAGCATGCACCGTCAACGACGACCTTGATGCTCCGACCTGCCAAAAAACTGGTGACCCAGTCGCACAATTTCTCGGGAAGCCCAAAGGAAGGCAACTTCGACAGAAGCGCTTTGTGCCACACCCGATCAAAGGCCTTCGCCATGTCCAGACTAGCTGCAAGCGCCTCTCCCTTGCTCTCAACTGCCTCCGCCCATCTATGCGTTAGGTAGACTAGAAGATCACCAGCTGACCGACACATTTCTTGAACACACTTTCGAAATGTATAACTTAAGTAGAGTTTGCTGTTCAAAATTTTCAAGGTTTCCTTTTTGAATTTATTGCTATGTATTTTTCACTTCCTTATAGGCACAACTATATTAATACACATTCAAATGATAGAAGAATTATTTTTGAGTATAATTTAGAAGCAATAATTAGTGTTATATTGATTTACATTATGTCAGTATTGTAGATGTGTGCTTGGAACTTAATACAACAAACAATACACAAATGAATCGATTCAATCATTTATTCCGAATTTAATCATTGATCTTTTCCATTGTCCGACTCCCGTGTTACCACAGACAACAATTATATATTAATCAACATAATACAGATTATATAAACTCTACAATCCCTTTCTTCCTTTATGTAGAATATGACAACATATTATCATTTTTAATTATTACAATAAATTTCAAATATAATTAACAAAATAGAATTAAATGTGGGTATGATTGACATGATAGTATATTTAATCAGCTTAATCGGCTACTGCACTTGTACGAGCATCGCCACATGATTTTAATTGTTTTACTTTTAAACTTATTATGCTGTATTATCATTCCGCTGACTAAGCAATCGCGCGCAACTTAAACATTATATTTAGATTGTTAATATTTTTTAGTAGTTAGTACAATAAATACTCTCTTCGAAAACGGATACAAAACAGTTATTTCATTTTCTGCAACATCCCGTTTTTGTGGACAACACAACACACACTAGAAAACAACACATCTCAGTGTACGGGCAAACTGCTCGTACATTTTTGGTCCTTCGAGCCGGATTTAACGCACCTGGAATAACAGTCCCTACTACAACAGTCAGTGATCCGGAAGCTATTTGAAGTTAACAGAATTAGTGTTCCATAACATTTATACTACAACAATGGACACGAAACAACAAGAACTTCTCAAGCGGCAGCAGATCATCGCTGAAGGTATCAGGAAGATTGGAATCAACTTTGGGAAAGATGGTCCTGACCGTAAGAACGCAACTTACATCAAAGTCAGATTGGATAATGTCAGAGCTCTCTGGAACGAGTTTGAAATGAACCACGGCGTGCTGCAGCACTCTGAAAATCAGACTCATGAATACTATACCACTAGCGCTTTCGAACAAGTCAAGTTTGAATACTTAAACATACAACAGAAGTTACAATCGTGGCCTACTTATGCTGCTGGTGATCAAGATCAGGAAACAGCTGGAAACTCAGGTGAGCCTAGAACGAATACTGGAGTCTTTTCGAAATCTGATGAGCTCAAAACTCTACAAGCCACTAACTTTAGAGCCTTCTCTCGCTTCACACGCAACCTAAACACTGCTGACATCAGCGAGAAATGGGACATAGAAGACAAACTCAAGACACTCGAATCCAGATGGAAAGTGATTGACGATGTACACTGGCAACTCGACAACATCCTCGTCGGCAGCGACGTAAATTACGAGCTTGAGTTCTCAAGATATGAAGAAACTTACGAGTCAACAAAATGTGATCTTAATCGCAAACTTAATCTCGCTGTACAGCAACGCGACAGTGCTCCAAAGATAGAAATACCTAGTTTTTCTGGAAACTACTCTCAGTGGCCTACATTCCTTGATCTCTACACTGCCGCTATTCATAACAACCCTACCTTCTCTAAGGGTCAGAAAATGCAACATCTGAAAGGGAAGTTAAAGGGGGAAGCTGAGCGTTTGGTGCAACATTTACCTGTTTCCGAGAGTAACTACGAATCTTGCTGGGAAATTCTCAACCACAGGTACAACAACATGCAGCTGCTATTTACGAAGCAAATGCAAACCTTAATGAATCAGCCTTCTATTCAACATCAAAACTCCTACGAACTGAAGCGTTTACATGACACAAGCCTGGAAACTGTACATGCCTTGCGCAACTTGGGAATTGATACAACAACGTGGGACCCCATCCTAGTGCATATCCTGTCGGGAAAACTGGATTCCCAAACCTTTTCCGATTACATGGAAGCCAGAAAATGTCCACGAGATCTTCCTGTTTTCTATGAATTTATCGAGTTTATAGAAAGCAAGTTTACTGCATTGGAATCTGTGACAAAGAAAAGAGCTCCCACAAACTACAACAAACAATCCTATGCGCCACCTACTACTCAAAAGAAGGAATCTACTACTTCAACATTTCAACGGGATTTTTACAACAAATACAGAGGTGTTCCCAAGGCGAATCATACAAGCTCCGATAGAAATTGTCCTATTTGTAAAACGAGCCACATTTTACTACATTGTAAGTCATTTCAGGAAATGACACCAGACATAAAAATGAGGTCACTTGACCAATTGGACATTTGCAAGAATTGTATGTTTTCACATAATGGAAATAAATGCAATTCACGTAAAAGATGCAGAGTGTGCAATGACGCACACCACACGACACTACATGACATGCTACGCGATACTTTAACCGGTCAATCACCCGTCAATAATGCCAGCAATTCACATTACAGCAAATTATCAACGTCGCAAGGCAAATCTAACCACGTCTCGGGAGACTTTAACGAAGTCTTACTGGCTACAGTACAAATCAAGGTACAAGCCGTCGATGGAACTTATGCAATATTGCGATGCCTTTTGGATCAAGGTTCTCAACTGAATCTTATAACTGAGTCTGCAGCTCAACGACTTGGTCTTCCAAGAAGCAATCAAAACTCTACGGTGACCGGAGTTGGGACACATGCTTGCCACAGCAATGGAACCATTCAGCTGAACTGCATGTCGCTATATGGTGATTACCAGTTTACAACACAAGCTCTGGTAATGCCTAAACTCCTCAACAATCTACCTAATTACTCGTTTGAAAGACAGGACTGGCTTCACATTCAGAACATAAATCTTGCCGACCCACATTTCAACTTATCACGTCCAATTGACATTTTACTTGATGCCGGAGTATATGCTGACATAATCATGAGCAACATCCTTCGAGGAAACATACATGCGCCCATTGCGCAACAAACCAAACTCGGATGGGTATTAGTTGGAAACACTAAAACCTTTAACTGCCATGTCGTCGTAAGCTCCGACAATGTTTCACGTTTTTGGGAAATGGAAGAGATAACATCTCTCACCGAATCCTTAACTGTCAATGAGGAATACTGCGAGGAATTATATGCTACCACAACAAAAAGGCTTGAAGATGGGCGCTATGAAGTTCGTATCCCAATGAAACCAAACTTTGAACAGAATTTGGGTCAATCTAAGCCTCAAGCCGCCGCACAATTCAAGCAACTAGAAAAACGGTTAACTAGAGATGAAGTCTTAGCTTCCAGCTACAAGGCCTTCATCGATGAGTACATCATTTTAAACCATATGAAACCATGCACCACATTAATGACGCCGAGTAGCTTTCTACCCCATCATGGAGTAATACGACCTGAGTCAACTACTACAAAACTGCGTGTGGTATTTAACGCATCTGCAATCACTAGTACAGGGCAAAGCCTTAATCAACTAATGGAGTGCGGACCAAACTTGCAGCAAGACTTACAAGCATTACTCCTACGATGGAGGACATTCGAATACGTATATACAGCTGACATCGAAAAGTTTTATCGACAGATACGTATTTATGAGAAAGATCAACATCTACAAAAAATACTTTGGCGAAATTCTGTGTCTGTACCACTGACGGAGTTTCAACTAACTACTGTGACGTATGGCACTAAATCAGCTCCATTCTTGGCTATGCGTACAATCAAACAACTCATTAAGGATGACGGCGAGAAATATCCTCTAGCTTCAAACATTCTCTCAAATCAATTATACGTTGATGATTTACTAGGAGGTTGTAATGACTTCAATACAGCACAGAAAGCTCAAACCGAGCTTATAAGAATGCTGAAAGGCGGAGGATTCAACTTGCGTAAATGGACCAGTAACACCTCAGGCCTGTTGGAAAACTTGCCTGATGAATTATTAAGCCAAAGAATGTTTGATTTTAAAGATGCCGAAACAAACAAAACGTTAGGCATTACATGGAACCCACACACAGATCAGTTTTCATATACGCAAACATCACTCTGCCCTAAGCGCGAATTCAACACAAAGCGTACGCTACTTTCAGATATATCAAAACTGTATGACCCGCTGGGTTGGCTGGCACCTGTTACTTTAAAAGCCAAATTGATCTTCCAACAAGCGTGGACGTCAACAACGAACTGGGATGATAAGCTCCCATCAAACATAGAACAAGAATGGGAACAATTCCGCGCCCAGATGATTCACCTCTACGAAATTACAATACCACGTTGGATCGGCAACACAGAATCCCCATTTGAGCTTCATGGATTTTGTGATGCGTCTGAACGAGCCTATGGATGTGTCGTATACTGCAAGTCCTGTGAAAATGGTGAACAGCTGATAAGAATAGTTGTAGCAAAAACAAAATTAGCTCCGCTGAAAAAACCAATTTCTTTACCTCGATTAGAGTTATGCGGTGCGACTCTGTTAGCTCAACTAATGAAAAAGGTCAAGGATTCAATAAACATGCATACTATTCCCTTATACTGCTGGACCGATTCAATGGTAGTACTCGGATGGCTACAAGGTGATGTGAGTCGCTGGAAAAGCTTTGTGTCCAACAGAGTGGTACAGATAACACAGATAATTCCATCTGATTCTTGGAACCACGTAAAGTCTGAAGAAAATCCTGCTGATTGCGCAAGCAGAGGACTCTCTCCATCTAATTTCATGAAGCACGAGCTATGGTGGAATGCTCCTTCCTGGCTCCGAACGGATCACATACCCCAACAAAATACGTTCACAACAACCGAAGAGTTAAGGAAACAAAAACAAATATGTGCAACACAAACAAATAACGCGCCACTAATTGAAGAATTATTGCAAAAATATAGTTCAATAACCTTTGCAACCAGAGTTATAAGTTGGATATTACGATTCATACACAATTCACGTCATGCGACACGAGCCAAGCAAGCCTCACACTTGACGACAACAGACTTAGAGTTAGCTCAGCAATTAATCGTTAAAACTGTGCAGAACAACGACTTTGGCGATGACATAGCTTACATACGAAAACATAACAAGCCACGAACCACGAGCAAACTATTGAGTTTGAACCCGATTTTAGATGCACAAGACATTCTTCGAGTGGGTGGTCGGCTTGCACATGCGAACTTATCCAACTCTCAAAAACACCCTATTATTTTACCGAGTAAGCACAAGTTATCTCAACTGTTAATTGATCAAGCTCACAAAAATACACTTCATGGCGGTGCCAGACTAACCTTGGGACACATTAGAAACAAGTATTGGATACTCGGCGGCATGAAAACAATCAAGTCGCAAATAATAAGGTGTGTCAAGTGTCATCGCTACAAAACGCAACGTAGCAGTCAGCTGATGGCTGACTTACCTCCGCCTCGAGTTACACCGTCCCGGCCTTTTACACACACAGGTGTAGATTTCACTGGGCATGTAGAAATTAAAGCCAATAAGGGACGAGGCATCAAAACTGTAAAAGCATACATCGCAATTTTTATTTGTTTTTGTACTAAGGCTATACATCTTGAGTTGGTTTCAGATCTTAGCACTGTTACATTTTTAGCAGCCTTAAAACGACTCTGTGCACGGCGTGGAACTCCGAAACATGTCTACAGCGACAACGGAACTAACTTTGTCGGCGCAGCCAAAGCGCTAGCAAAAGAACGACAAGAGGCACTGCGACTTATAGTGAACAACGACCTCATTAACAACATGTCCGAGTGTGGCATTGAATGGCATTTTAATGCCCCATCTTGGCCAACAGCTGGGGGTCTGTGGGAAGCGGCAGTGAAGAGCATGAAGTACCATCTCAAACGTGTTCTAGGCGAACAAAAGTTAACGTACGAAGAGTTTACAACTTTGCTAGTACAAATAGAAGCTTGCCTCAACTCAAGACCACTCATTGCTTTAACAAATGATCCCGACGACATCGATTGTTTGACACCGGGACATTTTTTAGTCGGGGGTCCTGTGCTCGCTCCTCCTGTAACGTCAGGTATTGACAACTCCAGCCTAACTGTGCGATGGCGCCTCACAGAAAACATGTACAAAGGGTTCTGGAAAAAATGGTCAAACGATTATCTTCAAACCTTACAGTCAAGAGGAACATGGCAAACTCCTACACAGAACATCGTAGTGGGTGACGTAGTTCTCATCAAGGAAGACCATGTGCCACCTGCCAGATGGTCATTGGGACGAGTTATAGAAACCCATCCTGGAGCTGACGGCTTAGTACGAGTTGTAACAGTGAAAACTAAATCCAACATATTGAAAAGGCCTATAACAAAGTTATCCCGACTTCCCGTTGATACAAAGGATCATACTCAGGATAGGCTGACACAAAAACCTGTTGTTGAACAAATGGAGACGTTACGACAGCTTCGGCGCAGGCAAAGACCTACGATACCAAGGAAAGGTGTCTTCACGAACAGCTTGAGTATGTTACTATTTTTCCTGATTATATGCGTAACATCGTCCGTACAGCAACTTGTCAACGTTACATCTCTTAATCCATCTCGCCTGGTGTACTTTGACAAAATCACAGACTTACAGATAATACAAGACGAATGGAAACTGGTGATTTATTACAACATGTCGACATACTGGAAAAGCGTATCTGCTGTTGAACAATATGTGAAGCAACTACAATCACTTGATCAAAAGAACACAGCTTACTTTGCTATTTCTACGCAATTTGAGCACGAACTGAATGAGCTACGACATTATCATACATTACTCGTATCTGAACATGGAAAACGCAGAAGACGAGGTCTCATAAACGTAATTGGGAACGCCGCCAATTATCTCTTTGGTGTACTGGATGACAAATTCGCCGAAAAATACCATGAAGACATAAAGTTGATTCAAGATAACGAGGATCACTTGCTGAGTCTATACAAAAACCACACCTCAGTCATTGAAGGCGAATACAATCTGCTTAAAAGAAACGAACAAGTAATGAATAGACAGTTCATACTTATTAACAAACTCTTAAGAGATTCCGTAAATCAACTGAGAACAGAACAAGACCGGTCAATATTCATTACCGCAACTGCGCTTGCCGCGAACATGATGGTTGACAACTTGCGAAGAATACAAGACACACTGATCGACCTAGTTACAGATCTTCGTAACGGACGAGTGGACACGCATTTGCTGAAACCTGAAGCCTTTAAAAGAGAGCTGAATATTATATCGGGACAAGTGCCTAAAGGATTATCTCTACCCTGCACCAATAGTCACAAATGCATTACAAGGTTGTACAAGCTATCAAGAGTTCACGGGAAACTTATCGACAACTTTCTTATTTTTGAAGTGAAAATCCCCTTAGTAACAGACGATCAATACGAATTAACGGAAGTTATACCAATCCGTAACATAAAGGGAGACGCCATGATCAACATAATACCTACATCAAAATACATCGCTGTGAATTTAAAAAAGGATCTGATGATACCGTTAAACGATCAGCAAATACAATCATGCATAGAAGTAAATACAAATAAACTCCTTTGCAATTTCAATTTACCAATGTATGAAATTAAAACAACAACAAACATATGCGAAGCCGACATTATAAACAATCGTGAAGCATCCAGTTGCCGCACAGAGGTGTCAAATTGCATGAATGAATGGATTAAGCTACACAGCAAGGACGCTTGGCTGTATACGTGTTGCGAGGAATGCACTATGCGCATTTTCTGTCCAGCTGGTATTACGTCACAGACACTACGTAATACGGGAACGATAACCTTAGCGACGGGATGTATGATGCGCGGTGACAACCATGTTATTCACTCACACTACAACCTGCAAAATAAACTGGAAATAGGAAACGATGAAGACATATATGTTCCAGAAACAAACATAAATTCTTTAATTAAAAGTAATAACAACATTGGCACCTACACAGACTTAAAAATTGAGACACATGAAGAACAATTTAACAATCTAAAGAAGAAAATAGAACAGATTAAGAACGAACAAAACATACAAACCATAAAAACAACAGATGCGGAACAACATCATTACGTACTGTATAGTTTTATGCTACTGTGCGGAATTATGTTCTGTAGCTGGGTATGCTATAAGGTGAAGAGATGTAGTGCCTGTCGATCTCAAACAAACGTGGTATCCCCACCAGAACACAAAGAGGAAATTGAAATGGTAGCCATGGAACTTTCTAAGAGCATAAAAAGGGAAAGAAACGAATTAGCAGCTGATCAAACCACTGAAGACCGACCTCAAGCATATGCCAGCTTAAACAACAGGGTGGACCACGGGACATCTCCTATTCCATTCAGTGTTGAATGAAGAACTTTTTAATTTATCATGCATTTTATAACGTTTACTTTTTATTCAAAAAAAAATATGTTTTACACAATATTATTTTTTGTTTTTTGTAGTTGGCAGGATGTACGAGCATCGCCACATGATTTTAATTGTTTTACTTTTAAACTTATTATGCTGTATTATCATTCCGCTGACTAAGCAATCGCGCGCAACTTAAACATTATATTTAGATTGTTAATATTTTTTAGTAGTTAGTACAATAAATACTCTCTTCGAAAACGGATACAAAACAGTTATTTCATTTTCTGCAACATCCCGTTTTTGTGGACAACACAACACACACTAGAAAACAACACATCTCAGTGTACGGGCAAACTGCTCGTACAGCACTAGTATTACTCAGAACCAATAGTATCAAGTATCAAACATAATAAAGAGTCTTTATACTTAGGTGGGGCCCGATGTACTCTTTTGGGTCTGTCTTTCTCGGTCATAGAAGGCATAGCCTTTGTGGTCATGTCATATGTAGAAGTATTTGTCATGTCATTTAAGGTTTCTTCTGGACTAAGGGAGTATTTTTCTCCTTCATCTAACGACTGCTGTTGACTGCTTATATTTTCTTCTTTATTATTTGAGTTCTTATCATGTACTCCTAATTTATTCATGTCTCTTTCAACTATCTTTTGAAAGTATGTGGAATTTCTTCTTACAGTTTTTCCATCTTCTGATTGTGCTATCACTGAATTTCCTTTTTTCCATATTACAGTATGCTCTTTAGGTGAGAATGGTGTTGTCAGTTTGTTTTCTTTTCTTTGCTTAACTAGAACCTTGTCGCCGGTAGTTAAATCTGAAACTTGTGTGTGCCGCCTTTTGTCAGCATATTCTTTCATTTGTTGTTTTTTGTATCTGTCTATATCTCTTACTTCTTCATCATCTATATTTATCTTTAACCTCATTTGAGGTAGCTTTGTTTTGATTAATCTTCCCTTAAATAAATTTCCAGGGCACTGTCCTGTCGTTGAGTGTGGTGTAGTCCGGTATGCAGCCAAATAAGCAAGTAATTCCTCTTTCCAGTCAAGTTGCATTGCTTGTGCAATTTGTAATCTCCTTAAAACTCTTCTGTTCTGCCTTTCTACCTCTCCATTAGCTTGTGGCCATAAAGGAGTAGTGTGTCTCAAATTTATTCCATTTGTTTGGAGGAATTTTTGAAACCTCTTGTCAATGAATGCTGGTCCATTGTCACACACAATAGTATCCATGATACCCTCTCTTGCAATGATGTTAGATAATGCTTGAATTGTATTTTCAGCTGTTGGGTTTTTTGTAACTTCAACTTCATAATACCTGCTGTAATAGTCCACAATAAACAACAGGTAATGACCAGATGGTAGTGGTCCTAAGTAGTCAATTGCCACTTGTTCCCAAACTCTACTTGGTAGTTCGGTGGACTTAATTGGCTCTGGTATACTTTTCCGAACTAGACTGCATCCTTTACAAGTGTCAATCCAGTATTCAATGTCTTTGTCCATAGTCAGCCACCATAAGCACATGCTTATGGTGGCTGACTATGGACAAAGATATTAGTAGTAGTTAAGGACATCCTTAACTTGGCCTTCATACCATTTAGGGAAATGTGACCTTCATGAGCAATCTCTAAAACTTTTTGTATCAAGTTTTTGGGTATGATAATTCTGTCTCTTCTTAGTACAACTTCATCTATCACACATAACTCTGTCTTGATGATTTCGTATCTTCTCAGGTCTTTTGGCCATACATCTGTTTCAATAGCTGTTTTTATTTTAATTAGCAATTCATCTTGCAAAGTTGCTTTTCTTACTTCTTCTATTGATATAGCTGAAGTTGATGTTTCTATAGGTGCTAACAGGTACTTGTCTTCTTTTTCTTCCTGATTTTCATGGGTGATATTGTTTTTTTTGAGAAGTCTTGATAATGGGTCTGCTATATTGCTCTTACCTGGTTTGTATATTACTTTGAATGTATATGGCTGTAATCTAAGAACCCATCTTTGAACCCTTGCACTTGGCTTTGAATTTTTTGAATAAATAATTTCTAGTGGCTTATGGTCTGATATGATGATAAATTCCTTCCCGATAAGGTACATGTATAAATTCTCACATGCCCATACAATAGCCAATGCTTCTTTTTCTGTCTGAGAGTACTTTTGTTCAGTTAGCGTTAAGGCTCTGCTAACATATTTAATAGCAATTGGCTGTTTCTTGTTATAAATTATTTGGTATTGGGTCAGTACTGCTGCAATACCTACTGGGCTGGCATCTGTAATTAATATAGTTTGAGCATTTTTATCATAGTAGCCCAGGGCTGGGGCTGATATTAACATTTTTTTTAATGTTTCAAATGCTTGTTGGTGTTGATCTTCCCAACAGAAGTTTACATCTTTTCTGGTTAGTTGTCTTAACGGTTCAGTTAAGGTGCTAAAGTCTGGAATAAACCGGGCTGAAAAATTCATAAGACCGAGGAAACTTCTCACCTCGCTTTTGTTAACCGGTGCTCTACATTCCTTTATGACTTGTCTACTAGTTGATGTGGGCTTTATGCCATCAGCTGACAAATGATGTCTTAGAAAATCAATATGCTGAACACCAAACACACATTTCTTTTTGTTTAAGGTTATGCCATTTTCTTGTAACCGTTGCAGAACTATGTGAAGTCGTTGGTCATGTTCCTCTTTTGTTCTCCCACCAATCCTTATGTCATCTTGGGAGTTTGCTTGACCATCAATTCCTTACAGTAACTGAGCAATAATTCTTTGAAAAACTTCAGATGCAAATCGAATTCCAAAGAATAATCTTTTATAACGGAATAGTCCCGAGCTGCTACTAAATACGGTAATCAATCTGGAGCTTTCCTCAAGTTCGATCTGATGATAGCCCCATTTGACATCTAGGGCTGAAAAGTATTTACAGCCATTAAGATCAGTCAGCAGTTCTTCAAATGTTGGAAGCGGAACATGTTCCCTGAGGACGGCTTCATTAGCTCGCCTCATATCCACTACTAGCCGGTATTGTCCTTCTTCTTTTTTTTTAACAATGTGAGAAGGGGAAACACATGGTGTTGGCCCCGTCACAGGTTCAATAATGTCATTGTCAATTAATTCCTTAATTAATTTTGCTTCTATTTCCCTAACATTAAATGGTTGTCTGCGGGCTGGCTGAGCTACCAGAGGGATGTTGGGGTCAATATGTAATTTAAGTTTGAAGCCTTTAAGTTTTCCTACACCATTGAATAACTGTGGGTATTGATCATGTATACTATCAACATTTACAGAGCTTGGGTTTGAGTTTATGACACTAATTGGTCCAATTCTTAACATATTTAAATCAATTGATGTATTCTTACCTAATAAGCATGGTCCTGTGCCATCATATACAAGTATCTCAACATTATTTAACTTAATTTCAGTCAGTGGACAATACATATCAATTTTAGATATACCTAAATTAGGTATTTCTTTACCACCATAGGCATAAAACTTTAGATGTGACTTAACTAAATTACAATGTATGCCATTCTTAACCAACTTTTTATACAATTTTTTATCAATTATGTTTATTGCCGCACCAGAATCAATGATAAATTGGGTGCATACCTTATTATTTCCTAATAATAACTCGCATTTATCAGCACTACAGTCTATTTTAAATACACTATGCACATTTGTCATATTATGGTCACTTGTTTCATCGTCACTGTAGTTATCAGAGTCTTCCGATTCTGTATCTTCTCTCACCACATACCTGACCAGTCTTTTCTTTTTCTTATATGTCTTACTTCCTTGTTTCTTATCAGGCATGCTCTTTGTTTTGCACACCTTGGCAAAATGTCCACGTTGACCACACTTTTTACACTCTGTATTGATTGCCGGACATGTGGGGCTTCTTGATAAGTGTCCACGTCGGTCACACCTGTAGCACTTCATTTCCACTGTATGTACATTTTCTTCTGTTTTAGTGGTTTCAGTCGCCTTCTCAGGTGTTGTTATATTTTCCAACTCATAAATTCTCGCCATGTTCATCATTTCCGTCATATCAATTGTGTCGCCTTTTCGAAGCCATTTACGTTTCAACTCAGGGTAAATACATTTTTCTATAACTTGGTCTTTTATGGTCTCTTCCTTGTCTTTAAAATTACAATATTTACTCTGTTTTCTTAACCGCAATACAAATTGGTCTATTGTGTCGTCACTTTTCATTTCAAGCCTTCTGAAATTCTGTCTTTCGTAAGCAGTATTGACTTTAGGGATAAAATACTTATTCAATTTCGCCACTGCACGCTCATATTCGTCTTTTCCTTCGACGTCATCTTGCAATGTTTCAAAGACGTCTTGTACATCTGCACCCGCCTGGTGCAAGAGTCTTGAAACTTTCTGTTTTGCTGACAGGCCAACTTGCCCATCCAAGTAGTAATTAAAATTTCGCATCCAAATCCGCCATCTTTCAGCACAAGTATGGGGCTCTGTGTGTGGGTCGAACGGAGGCCCTGCAGCACCAAGATACGACTCGCCGAGTGCAGATAACGCCATTTTTTGCCTCGTCGCCAATTGTAGATGTGTGCTTGGAACTTAATACAACAAACAATACACAAATGAATCGATTCAATCATTTATTCCGAATTTAATCATTGATCTTTTCCATTGTCCGACTCCCGTGTTACCACAGACAACAATTATATATTAATCAACATAATACAGATTATATAAACTCTACAAGTATCTTATAATTAGCTTATGATAATGATAATACATACCATTTATATTAAGAACTAGCAAGTTTAGCTTAAAATGCTATAAAATTGTTGGTGAATCACAATTAGGCACTAAATGTTACTTGTCAAGAAAAACGTTCAAACAAGCTGTTTGAATAATGCTACAAGCTTTATTGTACAAGATCCGAACGATGTAGATGTGATTACGAGAGAAAAATTTGAACAGCGATGGATCAAGAATATAAACGACCAACGAAATGCAACTGCCACTTCAAACTAAACGCGTAGGTAATGTGTTTTTAAGTGAGTTTGGTGAAAAGAGTTATTAAAGCAAACAATTTGAACAGTAATACGTAATCTCACTTTTGAAAAAATTAAAGCTTTAGTTAGACAGACAGTTTTCCTAATAGTATTTTAGTGATTACAATAGAATAAATTTAAACTACCCATCACCCATTTTTTATCCCAATGCTCACCATAGGTCTCCTCTCATTTGAGAGAAAAGCTATCCAATGTACTTGTACATATACATTATTGATGCTTTCTATGATTCATAAACAGAATATAGTATATATGATGCAATATTAAAGTTTAAAATTGTAATGGTTTAAAACCGCCACCACGCCAGCCAGATTGGCCGACTCAGAGAAAATCTCTCAGGCATGAAGGTTTCCTTGCAATGTTTTCGTTCACTGTTTGACAATGCTCACTTCTCACTCACTTTACTTTCATAATCCACTGGCTATCACAGCTCTTCTATAACATCGAAATAGTATATTTTTATTAGGAAACTATATTATTAACTTACAAAATTAAATGTTTTACTAGATCCCTTGCCGTTGTTTTCACATTATTTTATCTTTATTGTCACATTTTTTAATTTAATGTTTAAATGAATAAACAAAATTCATACATACTTTCATACAAAACAATCTTCAGAATAAAAATTCATTTAGCGGAGCACGGAGGTTTTATTTTTGTGAGTCAAAACAAGTGGGTTGGTGTTATCTGTGGCGCGGCACTAATGGTGACGTTCGTGACGTCACTTGACACTCATTAGGCGTTGGTTATGGTGCACTTATGGTGTACTAAATGCTAAAAACAATGATGTTTAGAATAAAATGTGTGCCTGATATATTTTATTTTTATAAAACGACCAGTATTTAAAATGGATGAGTACGTATACACATATGCATTTTCTTGTAAGTATTTACTTATTCCATTCATTTACTTCATCAAGTGCTTATACCGTTTCATTTATTTTGTGAATTGTGTTTGTTTTTTTACTAAACAGGCAGTCTTAGACTGTAATGGTGATTTTACAAATAAACATACAATCAAATCGCACCAGGAATTTTTTGACGCGATGTTAAGAATTAAGCCGACGACGCGATACCTAAATAAAAACATAAAGAATTTGTTGGGGGTAAAACTATTTTGATCAAATTAGGAAACATAAAAATTCAGAAGATCATTCCTGTTCTACTGCCTTTAACATTTTTTTTTTTTTAATTTTAAATTCGAATTATGAAAATCGGTCTGCTTTTTAAAATAATACACGTGAATTATCCTCCTCTTTTTGTCGTCGGTAATAAAAGCCTATTCTGCTGTTTGAAGCTTTAAGCTTGCGGGGCTCGCTACTTAAAGTCATCTCACATTTCACCAAAATTCTGTTATAAGTAAAGTAATAAAACATTGAATTTATACGGTCGTGGAATCAAAACGAAAATGGGAATTCTATGTAACCAGTCGACTTCTAAATGTGCCCTCTGAAATATATCCTTTCGCGGGTTCAAAGGTGATTCTTGGCGCGAAGTTCAAAACTGTAAAAGCATTCTTGGAGTACAAATTAGATTTTAAAGCGCGACGCTGTCGCAAGCACTTGACACTCATTACTGTGCGGTTTGGGGGAGATCCGCATAAACAACAGTGTGTACGGCACCCTAGCGAGCCCACTGAACCCTGAATTAATTCCACAGTGGAAAAGAAAATAAACGCGTACACATTTTACCATGGGAGAGAGGTGCAAACCTGCATATTTCTAGTTATAGTTATTGTTTGAAATGCTCGCGCGTTTTTAAATGAAAAAGCATTGTATTAAAATTTTTGATGAATTTGTTCGCTGTTATGTTTATTTTTGTACGCCTTCAGTGATTTTATTAGGCCATTTTAAGTTTCTATTTTTGAAAAATAAGTATACATAATTATGTAGGTATGTAGTTATTATACCTAGTAATTTTAATTCTGAAATGATTTCTATATTATTGTAAATCAATAAAACAAGATAAAAAAATTACTAAAACTTGCTTTTATTGAAAAAATCGTATAAAAATACAATAACCCTTTCTCAATCTAACTTTTTTTTTAAAACGGTCTCATAACTAAATTATATTATTTTTCAATTTATTAGATCAGTTGTATTTCGTTTTACAATTTTTTAATTGAATTTCTTAATCTGAATTTTTTTTTCGTCGTGTTGTGTTATCAATTCATCATTTCTGAATAATGCTTATTTTCCGAATTAAAATCAACGTTTGAAAATTACATAGATAACATAAATACAATTCAAGCTAATAAAAGCGTGTTAAAGGTATAAAACGCAAAGATATACATAACTCACCCACGATAACTAATTGTTGGTTTTTAAAACCAATTCTAACATTCAACGTCATTGTTTGCCTCTCCGATTCACAAAAGAGCTTAAGAAAATATTTCCAGTCTCTGACTACTGTTTGTCTTTAGTTCTTCTTTTAGTCTGTTTTTGTACTAAAACTACAGGTACCTATTTAGATAGAAGCGCTTGTAATGAACCTGTTTCTTGAACGGAAAACAGCTTGAGATGTTTAAGTCAAGGAAAACTAATTCAAGGGTATATTTTGTTGCATTTATTTTGTAGATCTATGTGTTTCGTACCATTGGCTTGCATTTGGTTTTTTTTATTTTATCAGCGCGGAGTATAACTCGATAATCCATAGGTATGTATATTAAACAAACAAAAATTGCTGATGAAAAAATTATAGATTTGGATTTTCAACCAATAAGCCTCAAATTGGTTTAATTTAAAAGAGAAAATTTAAAACAGTCAGTAAAAAGACAAATTTTCTTTTTTTTTTTAACAAAATATACAGTGTCCTCTTGATGGCAATAGACTTGCCCCTGTAACTTGGGACATTAATGCATCTCTGCCAATTTTTTTTGGGGACGACAAGCCATATCATATGTTATATTATTAAATAAACAAAATGTATTTTCTTTTCTTAGCGTAGTAGCAGACTCTAAGTATCAGCTAGAAGTAATATACATACGTAATAATTCACCAACTGCCGCGACAAAGATCTCACTTGAGTTCGAATTCAAGTCATAAATTACTACTTGCTGAAACGTCGCATGGAAATCGGGAGTGGAAACATTTGCCTGAGAGATTTTCTCAACTAAGTAGGTATACGTAAAGTTTGTCAACCCGCATCAGGTGAACGCAGTGGACTATGGCGTAACCCTTAAGTTGAGAAAAGTCTCGTGCTCGAAAAGTGGGTTTATAATGATAGGGAATTACGATGGGACACGATAAAACTGGATGCTTTGATTGTATTTAATAAAGTAGGTATAGTAATATCTACGTATATATTATGTTTGTTTAAGTATAATAGTGTACATAAATTATATGTGGCTTGCCGCTGATTGTTATTTGATTACGTGATTTGTTGACTTCCGAGTTATTAAACCTAGCATATAGATTTCAACAAAGAGTCTCAATTAATGTCTTCTTAGTAATTGCTTAAAATTATGTACATACACTACGCTTCCCACGTAGAATAGGAACATGCACTATCATAACAGTGACTGCCCGATAATTCAAACAGTTTCGGGGCTCCAATAATAAATCCAATAACACACCATCTTGTAAGTATGCATCTATATGCAAGATAATCATACCTACTTAATCTAACTAGCATAGGTTAACACACGAGCCCGCATGCATGTAATCAGTAACTGAATCGTGCGACGTTAATGGTTTGAAGATTTCTCATCTGCCTATTCTGCAATCTAGTTAAGATTAGTTTTGCTGACCTTCAAAGTGAGTGTCATGCGAGCAGAAGAAAAAATATAAAATGTAGGGTTTTATTCCATCGGTCGAACAATATGGAGTCTATTATCTATATAGTTTTTGTATGTGCATGTGGTGTGAGGGCAACCACCACAAAAATGAAAAAAAGTATCTCAGGAGTTAGTAGAAGTTTTGAGGAGTCTTAGACGTCAATCCCAGAATTTGTACAAAAACAATAAGAGTGATATAAAGCTTGTTTTATGTTTTTGTTGATTGATATTACAAGTAAACAAATGAAGCTGTGTCTTAAATTACGAAAATTTCAAAATTATAACCCTTCATAACATAAATAATTGACATCCATCTGAGGGAACAGATGTTTCCCCGCTAAGTCGAGCACAAACTAAAACACAGCCGCATTAACCTTTCCTAAATGTATTGAGGATAAAACTAGAAACCTGATTTTTCATTGACCTAGCACATAATTTAGATACACCCCAAATTTCATGTAATTTCGACATTAAATCTAAAAATTGATGCAAGTCTCACCATCAAATCATAGATACATTAGCTAAAAATTTTGAACACAATTTATATTTACTCTATAACGTGGGTTGAAATATACTATCTGTGCGTTTGCATACATCTCAAACATTATGTTTGAGATGTTTGCAAATCTCCTAAATATTTTAATTGCTAACTTTGAAAGTCCTACTGGTTTGTACATTTTCCGAGAAGAATTTAAAAAAATGTATTGTTTGGAGGCTAGAGAGAGAATCTGGAAAAAGAACATGGCGAGATTATGACGTCACTAGGAGAAATTAAAACAGAGCAAAACGAAACTACTACATCGGACGGCAGCCGGTCAAAACGACCCTTGCTACAAAAGACAATCGTGCTAGAAAAGTATAGGTATACAAGTTTATGGATATTTATATTTATGAAAAATACGGCTTGCTATCTCACGGATTTTTATGCTGTAATTTTTTTCTTTTTACATAACATCCAAAACTTTACAGTCGTGATGTTACACCTTTGTTGTTGATCTTACTGAAAGATCAGTAGGGACTTATTAATTCAATCAACAATTCGCATTGATTTTTACAAAGAGAACCGTTATAAGGAAATATTTCCTTTTTTTAATACATTTTATATGTATTAAAATATGGAAATATTTTCAAGTTCAAATAACATAATTACAAAGCACCGCCAAAAATGATAAGAAGAAATTGCATAGTGCGTTTTTTAAAGCCTCATTGGTCTAGTAACTCTCTTGTTGCTTTAGTGGTCGTAAGTGCAAGTGCATAGCAAGACGTATTGAGTTCGATTCCCGAGTCATGTAAATATTTCTGGTCATTGAATAGATATTTCTAGGCATTACACAGCGCCATCTAGTTCCGAGCTAAGCAACGAGGCTTGTGTTACGGATACTAGTTGGTTGATATACTACATATATACTTTTTTTGTGTAAATACATACATATTATACATAGAAAAATCTATGATACACAAGACAAATGTTTACGCTCATCATACAAATATTTGACCCTACCAGGATTCAAACCCGGGACCCATAGCACAGCAGGCAGCGTTAACTACCGCTGTGCTAAACAGGCCGTCAAAGTGTTATTTGATTTTTCTATGTAACTGTCTATACATCCCTAAAACATTACCTCTGCCTAAACCTTGGGGATAATACGCGTGATAATATTAAAATACTTATTCCATAATAAGATACTATATGGTATTAAAAGTTGAGTTTCAAAGACAATAACAGTTAGGCTACTGCAAATTTTTTGGTCGTTCATAAAGACAAACTTGTAGATTTTTTATGAAGTACATCTTTTCACTGCACTACCTAATTGTTTAAAAAACAAGACGGGATACTTGTGATCCTTTATAAAATGAAACAAACATTTCGTAGAGGACCGTTGAATTTTTGTATGACTTCTTATTGTCAGCTATAGGTTCATTTTTCATAAATAAAAGAGGAGTATTATATTTAGATACGCTTTTATGTTTCTAACTGACGTACTTAGTGACTTATTTATTTGTAGGTAATGGATAAGAAAATCAAATAGGCATAATATAATAATCTTGAATTGTGTTCCAATATCTCAAGAGATAGACATCAGATACATGATGTACGTATTTAAAGAACTGAATACGATGCGTATATAATATAAAAGTAGTGTAACATAAATTATTTTGGGAGGATTGTTCTGTAAAAAAATATGTAATTTATGTGTATTACTTCCGACGGATTTGTATCTAGGGCAAACTGAATAATATGAACGAAGCAAAAGCACCTTTGCAACGTCTCATACAGTCTTAACTATCCTAGAATAAAAATAGGAAGCCATAATAATTGTTCTACGGAGGGGTAACTATCTCTGAATTATTGTGTATAGAGTACAGAGATTTGTGCCAGTGCTGTATAATATACAATGTAATTTATATAAATATTATGGTATTAAGATGCAGCGAGGGACGGCCTGTGGCGATGAACGGATGATCTCGTTAAGGTCACTAGAAGTGGTGCGATGCAGGCGGCATGTACTTGTGGAAATTTATGAGGATGGTCTTTATTTAGCAGTCAACGTCTCTTAACTGCTATGGGGTTGCTGATTTTTTTTGTACTTACAAAGTATATTTTAACACTGTAGTAATAGGTCCTTCCATTCCCAACATGTAATTTGTTATTTACTAAATATCACTTCCTCATAATAATTATTATAATTCCTATGGTCCTAAGGTTTTCTTTGTTACGTCACACCAGCCCGGGCGACTTGTTTCTCATTCAGTTCAAAATGTTTTTACTAAAATCAACCCCTTCAACCAAGGCATATTATTTAATTTCACGAACCCGCTACAACTGTCATTCCTCATAATACAATATCGTCATACATCGATCAGTTTCACACAACATTGACCTATGCCAAGTGTTGTGTATTTCCTTGGCCTGTCGCCATATTGGGAGACTTGGACTTGGCTAAGGCGATAACAAGTAGTTAGGGATTATATCGCTCATGTGCTACCGGTGTTTAATATACTCCGATCAGCATCTTGTTGTTTGTGTATTGGCTCTTTCGAAAAGTCTGACGTCTCTTACAAGTGAAGATAATATGAACGATGATGATAATAATACATGCCCGCCCAGCATCGTCTGGCAGTCAGCCAGCTTCGCTATCATAACCTACTGCCTGTCTTATCTTTTTCTCAAACCATACCTAGACTATGTACCCAGTAAAGTTGTGTACCCCATATAATATAAAACTACCTTCTAGGTATATAGGTACTTACTTGTAATTGGGTTATAATCCAAATATTTCAGTCATTTTGTTGACAGAACAATTTGTTTGCATTTAGCAAATTTAACGTTAGGTATATTTAACCTTTGATTTATATTTGCACCTATACATATAGTAGATAAAATGTACAACAACAAATAATACAATCCTTGCTGCATATACTTGCAGCTTCTAATAGCTAATATTTTGTACTTAAAGCTAAATTTTATCTAGATGTAAATACAAAACACGAGAGGAACAATCAATTTTTCAACCTTCACATACCAGATACGTATGTATATCACTTCACAGTAGTCCTATAACAACGGTTATAAATTTCGCCAATCGCTCTAGAACACTCCCGTTATTGTCATCACAATGCTACCAATCGTTACCAGAAGTGTTGACCCCAATAAAACATATAAATGGCCCACGATTGACACTACTGTGTTAGAAGTTATAAATGATATTGACAAAACCTAACTCTGTGTTAGTAACTGTTTATACGAACTTTGAAGATCACATTACCTTATGTCATAGTTCTATCAAAGATGGTTTGGCTTTTCGTTTTTAAAGTGGTCAATTACTAATCTTATTACTAGGTAGTAATAAGATACTACTTACTTTAGGTGTAATAAAAATATTGACCATTTTCAATAGCAAGGTTTTTAATGGAATGGAATCATGATGCGATAAAAACCAGTAGGCTCATCGGTTCAATATAAAAATAGAAAACTAACTAAATGTATTTTCTCTTCTTTTAGAAGAATACCAAGATTAGTTGAATATTTATAGATATAATTATATACTATATCAAAAAATATTTTCATCGCGTAGGTACTTAACGAACAAATACTCGCTGTGAAAAATACAGTTTAGAATATAACGATTACGGAAGCTGTTGTACAACTTTTAATTAGGCAAATTTCTGACAAACTCCTGTAAAACGGCCCAGTTGTTTTATATTAAATATTGTTTTACTCCTTAATCCTGTAAAACGTTTTTATGTTTATCTTACTATACATATTTGGTATTATTTATATGATCAATAAAATGTTCATCAAAGAAACATATTTAAAGATTAATAAAATACTTTAGACACGTACCTAAAATATGAATAAATTTTTAAAATATCAATAATGATATCCGTACTATGGAAGATATAGTAGGATTTGTAGGTGTGCTTATAAATCCAATGGCCACAGGATACAAAAAAGTAAGTGCTTTTTTTGTCAGTACGAGCCCAACATATCTACATATGTCAACACTAGCACTTACAGACAAGCAAGGCCGTTTTTTCATTCGACGCTTCCTTTTAAGCCATTTCATAGTTCGTTTTTACAAGTGTGTATCAGAGTTCATTTTTAATTCTAAGTCATGAAATCTTTATTTTCATTATGGAATGCAATAAAGTATTGAGTCAAGTTATAGGTATATTATAGTCATAGTTATAGTAAGCTACAAGCTCACTAAATGTGAACGTAGCCTAAACAGGAACATGTAATTGGTATCCAATAACTACAGTTCCACGATACACCCAATTTGTGTCAATCATTCCCTGTACATTGCTAACAGGCATCACATGTAGTCCTCACACATGCTTGTTATGCAGCCAATGTATAAATTACGTTTAAAATTCACACATTATTTCGTTCCGTCGCGAGTTTTCACATTGGGTTTAATTCACTTTGTTGTTTGAGCGCGTTGAGAACTTTATACGTTGGAAATTGTGAATAGAAATAAATGGACAAAAAGTTAAATTACATTATGATTCTAGTATATATTTGACCTTTTTGATAGAATTATTGTCGTAGCAGCTTATTATAAGGCAAACGGTTGAGACAACTAATGTATCCTTTTTTTTAAGTGTGGAAAAATCTTTTACGGTCCGTACCGCCGCCTGGGGAGGCGACGGGGTGTGTCGGACTCCACCCAATGTGAGCGTTTACCGACTAAAAAACCGCCGCCGTCAACGCCACCAGCCCTATTGCCGGGGCCATGGGATTCGCGAAAGCAGGAATGACTTAGAATTGAAATATTATATTACCGGCATTTTTTTTCCACAAAGAAAAAACATAATGTATATCATTCATTTATTTTCACAGATCTTCTCAAAACCAAATAAGATAAATATAGTGGTTGATTGAGTAATTGCTATGTTTAAGTCAATCCCAAATCGAAATCAAATTTCAAATTACTACATTTGAAATTTGGTCAAAGACATACTGGAATCAAATCACTACCTTTGTAAACTAAAACGGTAAACATAGCCTAAACAGGAATCTACAAATTCAAGTAAGTTTACTTAACATACTGCAAACAGT
The DNA here is from genome assembly GCA_905163465.1 of Craniophora ligustri. NCBI lineage: Eukaryota > Metazoa > Arthropoda > Insecta > Lepidoptera > Noctuidae > Craniophora > Craniophora ligustri. Next base: position 6,127,375 of record LR990963.1, read on the forward strand.
GCAAACAATGTTGTATTTCAATTCTGTTTGTTTATTTACTACGAGTTTATACCTTAATACATATAAACTTATCACATATAACATCACAGAATTATAAAATAATAAAAAAAAAGACTTTACATTACAAAATGAAAGTAGACTTATAAGCACAAAGTGAACCACCCATACATACAATATATCAAAGTCGATCTCAATAGATAATCTTGGAACAACTTTATTTAAAGCCATCTTCAAAATAAACGTTATTTTTTTACAACATAAACAAACATATTTTTTGGTTTTAAATTTATCAACGTTTTATATTCTTAAATTCTTTTAATTTTCCTTTATTATTTTACGTAAGTTTTTCTAGTTTATCGCTTTCATGCAACTTAACAAATTATATTTATTTCTGTAAACAAACTTTTTGAAGACACTTTTACGTAAAGTAAAGTCATATACATAAGTACAAAACAATATGTAAACAAAGCAATAAACGTAAAATTTATACTGCATTCAATTTACAACTGCGACATATAGTTGTAAAGTTTATCAAGATATTACACCTAACGTCGGACTCTTAACACAAATCAGAGTTCAATTTTCCTTCTCAACCACAACCTATAAAATCTCGCGCCGTGAATTGAAACACATATCAACGCAGTGACATGTCACCGCCATCGCTATAGGAACTGCGAGCCTACTTTCCGTAATGTTGGAAGGCTCTTTCCTTCCTTGCCAATATCCGTACAAGGGAAACTAGTTCCTTGGAAATCGTGCCCCACTTCGGCACAGATAATATAATATTTATACACGATATTAAATTATGTTTGTATTTATATGATTATGATTTGATTCCACGGCCTTTTTGTTTGTTTGCCAGTATTGGGGAAAACGCACAAAGAAATATAAATATGTCGTCTTACATTCGTCATGGTTTAATATGACGTTTAAAAAGAAAATGGATTATTATTCTGGAGAATCATGTTATAATCTGTTGATATTGTGTATGTAGATTTATTTTATACTAGATACACACAAGGTTGTATAATTGACCCTCAAAATTTTAAAGTTATTAGATCATTATGAAACAATATCAAGATGGCAGCTTTTATGATGATTTTATATTATTCGACATATTGTCGACCCACAGCCAATTAAAAAAAATATGCTATATGTATATTTTAACTATGCATTTGTATTCATTATTTAATCAACCCAGGACCTCTTGCTCGGTAGTTGCTCTGTACGACCACTCAACCAACAAGGCAGTTCCGATGATTGCGATGGCGATTCCCAGGTCGAGCAAAGTGTTATTGTTTGGCAAAATGTCGGTATACATTAGTACACCTCTGCCTAACCCTTCGAGGACGACAGGCGTGATGGTATGTTATTTAATCTACTCAACACATATAAACTCATATTGAAAAAAAAGCATCTAGGAAAGAAAGGCAAATATATATATTACTTGTCAGTACCGGTTACAAGTAGTTTTACAACAACGGTTTACTCATTATAAAACGAATGGTTTTCTAACATCGAGATTAAACTGAGATCAAAGCCCTAAGCCACAGAATGTATTTATGCATAGAGCAAATTGAATGAGTCAGTACCACAAGGACTTTTCTAAAGCAACGCCGTCTCTGGTCCCACACAAAACGTTTGTAAGCGCCTTTACCAGGTCAAATCCTACAGGTCTTACGGAACTGGAAGCTGATACCTTAGAGCCAGTACGGCTATAAAGTATCTAGTCATATCTTTAAACTTAAAATAAATGTAACTCTATTTTCTTCTATCGGAGTCGTTGATCTTGTATAGTCAATGGCCAAGCAGTTTTTGTCTTAGTAATTTTCCAATTGCTCTAATAATAGCAACATCCTTACTCCTAATCACGAAGACGTTGAAAGATATTGGCTTGAATTTTGGATGGACATTTCATCTCTGCCTAACCTAAACCTAACTAAATAGTATTGTATGTGTACGAGTATATTTATTCTATTCTATTCGAGTAACAAAACGTTTTTCACTAAATGTACGATCGTGACCGGGTAGCGCTACAGAATTACGACTGTCGCATTATGCCAAAGAATAAAGGCGTCAGATGCAAATATGCGTCAAAGAATTATCTCAATCTTTAAATACGGTATTTCTTAACTTCAACTTTTTACGTAAAAGTTAGTACCTAAACATGTAAATAAAATGGACGTAGTAATAATAACCCACTTTATCTAACATTTGCTCTCCAAATTCGAAATGTTTTTCTAAGAATGTCGGTAGAACAAATACGGTATTTTTTTATAAAACAATATCTTGGGCAGTTTATATCACTTAATACAACTGTTGGTAAATTTTTATCTCAGTATTCTGAAAATTAAAACGTTCTAGTCTCATAAGAGACCAAATAAAAAGAAATGAATCAAATTAATTCGGACTCGGTGAGACTAAATTAACGATTGCGTTTCGCCATCATAATAATAATTTATTACAATCACTCGAGGCACCGCCTCGTCAAATTAGTATCACCGTTAAGTGAAAACAATTGATTGCTTTTGTATACAGATTAAGAAATATTAATTGCGGCTATTTGACACCGGTTGCTATTACTGTCTTGAAACAATTGATATCGATGGTCTTTTATTATTGAATAAGATATTCTTAAAGCTAATTAATTGCTTTTTTGCTCTGGCTAATTATTATTCATCTGTATTTATGGAATTCGTAAAATATATAACAACAATGCATTAAAAGGAAACTGGCAGATCTTTGAATAAAAAGTAATGTGTATATGTACAATATTAATTTATCTTTTCTCATTCCATCTCCGGAAGTATGCATCGCATAAGTCTAGTCACATTTATGTGAAACAAGTTTGGAATTCTTAATAATTATTATACGCCATGCAGATAAGTACAGTCAACAGCAAAAGTAGATGATCAAAATGAATCAGAACGGAGTTCGCGCCAGAACTGTGTGACGTAGAATTGATTCAAAAGTATGTGATTGTAAATTATACCAAACATTTACTATTAGTACAGCTGCCAATTTTCATGATCAGTTTTGACTGCAAAAGTTATAAACTCAATTCGCGTCAGAAATAAGAAGTGTTTTTTTTTTTTCAAAACTAGTGAACAGTTAAATCCAAAATTAAATGATGAAACTGAGGCCACGTAATCATGACTTAACATGATAATTCTTCATCCATACTTATTATTAAACTATCCCAGGCATTTAATTTGTTATGCTCACGGAAAAACAGCCGAATGGGATAAAAAAATTGCATATTTAATATTATTATGCCGAATTTCATCCAAATGAACCCCGAAAAAAGCATATGTTCATTAAAAATCGTAATATGAAAAAAGTTTTTCAATTAGATTATAATTGAAAAACTTTTTTTTTCGTAGTCTGTCAAATGTTCAAAAGTAGCTGATGCGATACAAAACGAAAATTCAATCAATATTATTATCTTTGTATGTTTGTAAATTTATGTCAATGTTCAAAAGTAGCTGATGCGATACAAAATCTTAAGTCAATGATGGCTTTTGCCCAGTCGGTTACAATATATTAAAACCGGAAGGTAGATTGTCATTTTTATCTTTATGGCATTATTTATATGGAGGGAAGTGTTAATCCCTCCATTTGAAAAGGAGGTGTTATGCCTCGCCTGGTCGGAGGAACCTCCTTTTGAAATGGATGCACTAACACCTTCTTCCCGGTGTGACCCCTCTACACGGATGTGACGTCAGTTTGACAGTTCTCCGTTGCTATGTACGTCGTTGCTATGTAGCGAGATAGACGTCGGTACAATTCATATTGAGTTGTTGACTTGTTGCGTGGCCTCAGTTTCATCATTTAATTTTGGATTTTAACTGTTCACTAGTTTTGAAAAAAAAAACACTTCTTATTTCTGACGCGAATTGAGTTTATAACTTTTGGAGTCAAAACTGATCACGAATATTGGCAGCTGTACTAGTAGTAAATGTTTGGTATAATTTACAATCACTTCCACGTCACACAGATCTGGTGCGAACTCCGTTCATTGGTATTGAATTTCTGATTTTGATCATCTACTTTTGCTGTTGACCGCCTGCATAACTTTACAAAACTTCGTTTAAAAAAAATACACAAGTCGCAAGCTAGCTAATACTTTTTCAAACATAATATAATCTCACAAGATTTAATGGTGACCCGAGTGGCAGAAATCCTCGTTTCAATTGTTCGCATATAAAAATATCAGTAGTGAACCTTCCTCGGCTTACTCTCAGAGTAGCCGGTTGATCATTATCCCTTCTGCCTTTTCTTCATATTTCAGTCACGGCTGTTAAGGGGTGTTTTTTGTGAACTAATATATAGGGACTGTTTCGTTTTATTTATTACTTGGCTTAACCTTTCATGTTATCAATGTCGACTTGTGAACAATTCAGTTTTATCTGTACTCCGTTTCATTTAAATAAATGTAGAAATAAAATGAACGCATTAAATATAATATTATATTAGTACATACTTATTCTTTTTTTTTGGTTTTTATTCTATTAGGAATCAATTAGGAATCCTCAATTAGGAACCACCAATCGCCAACTAGTAATTGAGATATTGACTAGTAAAAAAAACCATAAAAAGATTTATTTAAAGAAATAAAATTTCAAATATAATTTCTAATCATATCATTTCAGTTCAAAATTGCTTGATGCCAAGAAATCTGTATAGTTTCGAAACAAGAAAATTTTAAAATCGTCAATGAGTATTTGGGCCCAGCTCTAGTATCTTTTTACAGGTTATTGCTTCTAGACGGATAGATCCCGAAACCAGGGGTTGTAAACAATTTTACAGTTTCTATCTATGAAAACATCGTTAACCAGTGATGCTGTGTATTAAGTTCCTTTCTATATATCCTGTTTACGGGTACTTGTTACTATTTTATAGTAAATTTAATACTTAAAATAATGGAAAAGGTGAATATTGGATATTTTATGTTTGTGTTTCGAAACAGCAGCTGCCGGAACGAAAAATCAATATCGTTGATAAAAGTATCTTCACCATATATAGTATATTTGAACTATCCGTTTTTTAAAGAAATACTGTTGCCGGACCAGTATGGCCCCTATTACGAATAAGTGAACATTTTGTGTTTAAAAGTTTTTTTGTAATAATTCAATATTTCTTTTATTAAATTTCAATTTTATTCTTTTGCTAAATTTCAAATATAAGAAGTTGTTTGTTACATCTAGACTTTAGAAAAACATCCTTATATCCATAATGGATATATCACATCGTCTAGTAACAGGTACTATTAATAAATATGTGATATTTATGTGTATATGAATAAAATTTACACTTATGAGTAATAATTTAGCTAAACATGGCCATAAAGAATATCCGTCTCTAATAAACTATAATAGCAGTACAGACGACTTTATGGCTGTGATAAACTATAAACAATTTTATGTACATATAATTACACCTTATATAAAACTTACTATCATCTGGCCTGTGTTGCTGAAAGGTTAGGCAGAAGAGTACTGCAGTACACTTTAAATGTACTTCTACTGTGTACCGCTGTAGATCCGATGTCCGATGATCCGATGAGCCTATTTACATTAACTGCACATCATTCAAACTCCGACCTGCTACTGAGAATTTCAAAATAAAAGCGAATTACACTTTGCTCGCCCTCAAAACCAAACACTCAGTAGCCTGGCTCTGGACCCCTAGACTGATAAAGTAGTTATACTATTTGATGAACTGATTCGTGCAGTGGCATTAAAGGCCGACTTCTGTGGTAAAGGTGGGCTGGAGTCTCAATAGGGTCGAATGTTTGTGTGAAGAGCGTGGGCGTTTGTACCTGATTCATGGATGGTTTTATATCTAATATGTATGTATGTATTTACAAAAAAACTATATGGTTAGTGTCAACTATCCAGTATCCGTAACACAAACTTCGTTTATAGTTTGAAACTAAATTGCTCTTGTCATAATTTTCGGATATTTTTTATTATCTTATTACTATTGAAAGTAACCGTAATCTCGGGAATAATACCATATAAAAAATATGTAATAAGTACCTACTTATAGTATAACAAGAAATCCGTAAGAAGGAGTTTTTAATTCCATATGTAATATAGGCGTTAGTGTAGGTAAGACATCAGTAGTTAAACTAAATTATGATAAATCTACATAAATTCATATTGATTTCTTACATTATATTATTAAATAATAACAAATTACTATTTTTTACTATGGATTGTAACAGCAAACTCTTTATTAAACCATCTACAAGGTTTATAAAATCTTGGTGAAAAATAAATCAAGAATGAAATCCTATTCTGCATCGGAGTATTGATTCTAAAATCACCTTCAATTTATTACTAGCCTTGTAAAATATAACACTTCTTTTAGTAGCATTCGCCCTACGTTTCAGTTGAAAAACGAAAGAAAAAGTGAATAAAAGAGGGCTTTCCGGGACTAGAAGTTTTCCTCGACGCGGGCTAAGAGCCATTACTGCAGGATAAACAAACAGATTTATCTATTTATAGCTTTCAGTAGGGTGACTGAGTATCGTTGAATACAGTTGGAGTCCTCATTTTCTGTTCCTAATTACTTTTTGATGAAATAAATAAAAAAGATATATTTGTTTGTTTACTGGACTGGATTATTGGTGGGTTATAAGCGCGACTGATGTGAGCGAGGTCCTGGATGCGATTTACAGGTCAAAGTAAGACTAAACTGTATTATTGCTAGGTTTACATACATAATTATGTTAACCCTAAAAACCTACACCTCTGCCTAACCTTTCAGGAACGTCAGGCGTGATCAGGTATGTTTGTAGTTTTGCCTAAACATGCTGATGTTTTTTATATGAACCTAGTCGTTGATAAAAAAAACTACTCAAGTCATTTTATCGAGATACAATATTAAGATAGTTTAATATACCTACATATAACAATGTCTCCATAATAAATATCAGTCTTTATTGGCAATTTCACTATAGAAACGTCTTGTCGAACTCAATCAGTTAAACGTTCCATGTAAAATTGTACTTATTATTTTGCTTCGTATCATTGCACTGTGAAATCTCGCTATAATATTTCCTCCCATTATGTGAAGGTAAAGACATTTTTGTATTATTGGATATTCATTTCATACTTCCAATGATTAACTTTATTGCCTATAAGTCTTAATATACTTGTATTCTGATAATGTTAAATATCATTTTAATGAATTTTAAAGAAGGCATAATAAATAAATACATATTATCTTATTTTGTTCCGAGCTAAGCAATGAAGCTTGAGTTACGGTCACACTATCAACAGCATCATCATCATCCTTATGTCCTGGTCCTTCGGTCCTGGTCCTGTGTCGACTCGGGTACACTATATGGCTAATTAACTACACAAGTATATATTCATATGCATTTATAAATAATGTCTATGCTTATCACACAAAAATTTACCCCTACTGGGTTTCAAACCCGGGACCCGTACCATAGAACGCAGCCTTTAATACCGCGGTGCCAATCAGGTCATAGTTGACTGTTTCCTCTGATATGGTAAATAAATATACCACAAATAATGAGGGCGAATTCGTCCCCATTTACAGGCAAACAACACCATTTACCACAAGTCCAAGGGATCTCGTGGTGATGTCAACAACATATATTAAGGATAAGTTACTGTATAGTTCGACCAACATAACTTGCTATAATTAATTCATCGGATAACGCTGTAATAACTTTTTTTAACTGTCGTGATGCTAAGATTGTTAAAATTATATTTTGTCGAACAAACTATTCCTATCTCATAATGTAATAAATTATCATAGCATAGTATAGAAACTCATATAAATTTCTATGCCTATTTCGAAGCTTCAAAGTTTTTGAAAATAAAAAGTTTCATTTCTCTTTAGATCTTATTTGGGTAGTTTACTTTAGTTCAAGTTCTTTCTATAGATTTTAAGTTCCGCCATTTTTCTCTTATTCAGGTGTTTCTATTAAAGGTGATTTAACGGAGATAACCAGTGTGATTTTCGGCGAATTGAGTTTTTTTGAGATAACCTTTGCTTTTTCGTAATGTTAGTAAGAGTCTTGTATGGAATGACAGCAAAGACAGATGCAGATAAACTATGCCAATAATTTGAGTAGCAAGATTTAAGATAAAATGATCATAAGTACGCGATCATCATTTCTGCAGAGGATTTTGAGCAAACGAACTTGCATATTGCCTACATATTATATATATTATTCCAAAAAATATTTATAATTATACGAGAAGAACATTTTACAACACAAAAGGGCCTTTCAAAGTTAATGAAAATCTCGCAAACACTAATTCTATTAACAAGAGAAACATTTTACGCGAATAACATACAGAAACACACTGTCCTATGGGGTAAGATTATACCCTATACTCACCCGCGTCACGTCTCGCACATACAGTGTGACCGAGACTGGCCCCCACATAAAATAATAATATCATACTGTATATTGTAAAACGATCCGTCTGTACGGACGTGTTATAAGAGGAAGATAGAATTATGTGTGGATATATCGCGGTCTCACTATACTGAATATAAACAGGGTTATCTGTTTCAGTATATTATGTGATCCTCGTATTCTGGCTCAATACCTTCGAAGGATGTATGATAAAAAATATATACGCATACCTAGGTAAAAAAAGATGTGAGTTCAAAAAGGCACGCAAGTCATCTACATTTTCTTAGTGATAAACTTACCTACCGCAGGTCTACTGCGTTGGTAGTGTCAAAATTTAGTAATTTTTAGTTTAGTTTAGTACACAGTGTTTCATTGGTCTAGTACCTAGTTTCAAGTATTACTGAACGTGATGTTTAAGATTCTATATTCGGAGTGAGCTGTAGTTTTGTTAGACTTTAAAATGCAATTTCTAGGGGCAGCTTAGAATTTGGATCTCTTCACGGTAAATAGCGGCTCCGTTTAACCATTGTAAAAAATACAGATAATAATTTTCAATCAAATCTTTATTTACTTTTATCTACAAAATAAACTTGTTCAGTTTAAGAATACATTTTATTTAAATTAAAGCAAGCAGTTTTAATTAGACACAATAAACATATTTTCCTGTAATGTTTATGTTTAATAAAAAATGTAATGTACCAGATATTTAGTAGGTAACGAAAAATTAATCATAAAAAAGGCTGCAAGCTCAGTCAGAGATGGCGAGATGAGCTGGAGTCCTTCTTGAAAGACTGGTCCCTGAGAACTGAAGACGGAAAGGTATGAAGGAAGAGTGGGGAGGCCTTTGCCCTGCAGTGGGAAGCTAAAGGCTGCTAAAAAAATAATTAAACATGGCCTTCCCTATATTATGTATCATTAAGATATAGTGTTGCATGATACAGCACAGAAATTCTTTTCTTTTAATAATAATGGGTCATATCATGTTCTTGTAGAAGGCATTGAGAATGGTGGGCTAAATTATATGGCCTTGCTGATTTGACTGATTGATATCAATGGCAACGTTGAAGCAGACAGAGAAATTGCTGGTGTGGGGAGTTACATACCTTTCTGTCAGACCAGTAAGAATAAGCAGTATTTAACTATGGAAGAATTTGCTGGAGACCTTCGCCCAACAGCGGGACACCACAGGTTAAGTAGAAAAATGTCTAGCATTGAAAAATATATTTCATGAAAAAGTAAGCGGATCATTAACCCTACCAACAACGTGTTATATATTGTTTGTTGTAAGCTTTTGAAACTTAAGTTTAAAATATACGGTTATTCCCATTACGATCATGATTTGTATTCTCAGATGAACTAGTTTCTAAATTTAATTATTCTCTCTACCTAACATTATATACACATACATAATATTATTTACACGAATAGCTTATTGTATATTATCTCAAGCTAATAAATAAATAATAGCACTGGAATAGATATAAGTACTTACTAGAACTACGCTATTGTATTAATAATAATAGCTGTATATGTTTAAATAAATAAATGTATTTCTCTCATTTAACTGTCTTGAATAAATATATACATTTAACCTCACGTGAATTGGCATAAAGTCTGTATAATTTCTAAAATAATTATGTACATTAAAAGCTTAGCTCTAGTAAACGGCGAGCTCTCGAAATGACTCGGCCGAGAAACACCGCGGGGCATAGTTAGTCTTAATACGGTGACAATAAAACATGGTAGACGTATTTTACGCTAAAGATTTTCCCTGTCTACGTGACTACATCCATTTGTTATAATTTCCGGACTAAATTCGCCCTGGGAAGAACATAGAAAAATCAACCTTTTTTATAAATTGTGACAGATAATAATGTCTTGAACACAAAACGATCACAAAAGTCACTATCAAAAGGGAGATAATATAAAATATAATCATACTTTATTTGGCTATGAAAAATAATATTTTTTATTTCTCGCGATATTATTATTTTAATTTGGCTCTTTCTCTTCTTTTTAACTGTTTTAGTGATCTTTTTTTATGGCAATAAGGGGGCAAACATGGACATGGCTCCCATGGACATCTGCAACACTAGAGGACGTGCGAAAGAATATTATATGAATCCTGAAAAAATAGCTACATCTCGTAAGTAAAAGTATAATTTATCAAAAAGGAAGAAAATATTGCAAACAATTGAGAATTGAGTTGGAGATCTCTATAGCTGTGTTCTAAATATATATTATATATTTTTTTATAATAAACAGGCCAGACGTGACTCGCACATGTGGTATCACAAATGTGGTATGAATGAAAACGGGATTTAACATTGCAATTTTCTTATTATTAAATTATAACCCAGTTGAATGTAGAATGATCCTAGTTTTGATTGATGAAAAATACAGACTATGCATAATACAGAAATAAGCAAAAAAATCTATTAAAAAACTATTGACGTATATGTCGATAAAATGTCTAAAATGTCTACTAGCTGGCAACTCTACCCTCTACTCAATTACTCTTTTGAACATACTCACTTCACCTTGACCAATAATAACAAGATTAATTTATTTTCTAAAATCGAACTGCACCAAATTACGTTTTAAATATTCAATTCCAGTGAAAACAGAACCTAATAATTACCTATCATTAAGTCCTAATTTGCATGTTAGTTACCCACCAACGCTTATACACTTAGTCTTGCTATAAGATAACCCCGGTGTATACTCTAAACTCCCAAACATCAACCCGTTTACTATCGCTTAAGCGTCCGCTTTAAGCTATTAACCCGCCAACGGGCTATAAAAATAGCCGTAAACGTAACAATCATATCGCAGATCATTCAGGGTTTGCATATTAGCTATGTCGCTGAAACCTGAATAACCTATATTGTGAACTACCTCGATCTCTTTCTTTAACAAATAACATACCATTACGCCTGTCATCCCAGAAAGGTTAGGCTGAAGTGTACTAATGTACACTCACATTTTGCCGGTATGGTAGGCTAGGTCCTATGTAATAGGAGAGCGAACCTATTGCCATCAACCGGGCAGGAATTAATGCTGCTAATGAGAATTTCATAGAAAAACCTAATATCACTTTGCTCGACCCGGGAATCGAATCCCAGACCTCTTGCTCAGCAGTCACACTTTACGACCGCAAGACCTATAATATATAAGGCAAGGAATGCAAAATCTGGAAAGGATACCTTTGTGATAAATAAAGCACAAATATTATACAAACAATTTATTTTCTCTCCGTTTGCTGATTTAACATTTAAGTAGACATCAACAAAGTTTTTTATAGTTACTTCATTATGTATAGAAGAAAAGTATTGTGCGATTTGAATAACTTTAAGAATTTCCCTTCAAACAGTCTTATTATTATTTACATAGGTAATTGATAAATAAATATTAGTATCAGAAAAAGTTTTATACATGAAGTTTAAAAGAAATAATTATAGTAGGTAAACTAATTTTACAAGACCTTAAAATAAGAAACACGAAATCTCTTCCATTATGGTAAAACATTTTACAAGTTTAAGATTCGACTATTACAAAAAATACAAAACTTCCTTTTCCTGATTGATACTACAACATTACATCTCTTCAACAATCTGTCCTATTCATACGTAGGTAGTATAAATATTTATGTTATACAATTAACTACATTTCTGAGAAAATTATTTACACAAACCAGTTCGTGACTCCTGATGAAGCAGATCACAAAGTTCTACTTCTAAAATATTGGCACAATTGATTTTTTGAACGTCTTTAAATCACATTTACACAATATGCAATCATTTACAGAAATTAGACCCGAAGCTACTGGTCCACATGTACTTAAAACTAATATGGCTCTTTTATACCATTATTCAACTAAGGATGTCTCTTAACTGACAATTTACACTTTTGCTTACAACAATGTCTATGTTCCGGGGACAAGTCCAGGTGAACAACATTTACCGCTTTGTCAAAGGTTACCCTCGGAAGTCATCGCGTTAAAGTCACTTCAGTGTCACTCGAGCTTCTAGAGCTCTCTTTAATAACATCAAGTTCCCTATTAGATAGTGAAGAATTACGTGAGAATTTATGAGCACTATAATCACTTTTATCTTCATGAATGTCATGACCACAACCGTTACCGTAATCTTTGTTTTCGTCTGAGTCGTCTTCAACTATGTCATTCACTTCAACTTCCAATAAATTATCATTTTCTTTCAGTCCATACGCGTTAAAGCTTCTCTCGTGACTCAAACTGCGTATTCTATCGAGATTATGTTCTAAATGTTGCATGTCATCGTCCACACCGGGTGAATCATCAAACTTCCACTTAATATTTGAATTAAAATGTTCCACACCGGGATACATGCTTATACTATTACTTCTATGCCCAAAAATCGGACAGTTTCGGAACTCTCACAATTCCGGATGCCTGCCGTTACAAGTCTTATTGAAATGACCCTCATCTAAACTTAGATTAGAACGAGAGCGACCACATTCCAAGCCAGGGTTTGGTCTGAATAGGCACATATCAGAGTTTTTCAATCTACACTGACGAGAACATGATTCAATTTGAAAAGCTGATCTATCAAGTTGCCTGTAATCGGCTAGGCCATAACCATCAAAGTATCTGGGGTCGTTTTTACAGGCGTTACTGGAACAGCCTTTGAAAGAACCGCTGCATCGTAAAGGATCTCGGTGACACGCCTTCTGAATTGCATGAAGGGAAGAGGATGATACAGTACGTTCTAATATTTCACCCCAATATTTTTCTCCAAGACCTTCGAATTCTCCTTTTGAATGTAGCCCATCAGATGTGACGGGAGAACCACAACATCCTGTTGTAGGTTTTTCATAACTCGGGTATGATTTTGATCTCCGACAACAGACCTGTATAAATAATTATAATTACAATATGTTCCAAGTTTACTCATTGTTGAATTAAGTCAAATGGGCTACTCTTGCAGATTACAAGGAGAGAAAAACTAATTTCCTTGGTTAAGTAATTCATAACCGTAGATACCCAACGGATATACTTACATAATATTGCAGTAGCTCATGGCTGATCCTCCTAAAATGACTGTTTAGGAGCCAGTAGAGAAATGGGTTCCAAAAACTGTTACTTAACGCCAACCATGTGACTATGAAATCCAGAGATGGTGGTACCTAAACAAAACAAGTCAATGTTACTACATAATCCCTAAATTAATTGGTGGTGAAAAGGAAGTGGATTGATGATGTTTCTAAAATGTACTAAAATTCAAAAACCTTATTTGAATAGCTGTTTCTGTGTTTATTTTAATGAAATGTGTATTTATTAGATCAAAAGAATCTTAAGAGAATATAAATAAATTGGTGCTTCAACATGATGACACCAACAAGATAGAGAGGAGCAATTAGGTAAATTTATAGGTAGGTAGGCGAGTCGGTAACCGTAAAGATAAATTCATATTATTAGATTAACATCACAATTTTTTTTATTTTTTTTTATATTTTTGCTAGGGTACGACTTATTTCCAACCAATACAATTGTTATAAAGCTATTGAATATACAAAATATATGTATATTACGTATCATACGAATCTAATAAAAAATCAAAGTGATTTAAGTTCATTGCATCACAATTTTTATTAGTTAGTTTGTGATTTTTTTTTCATATAAATGGTAAAATCAAAATATCATTGATTGTAAGTAGGCCAAATATAATTGGCTCTTTTCAAACGTCAGTATAAAGAGCGGATAAAAGAAGGAAACTCGTAGCGAACGAACGATTTCGGTTACGGTGACGGCTTCTAATTCTAATTCGTCTACAAATACAACTAAATGGTAAAATCGAATTCCAAAATTTGGATTTATATTGGGGTCAAACAGTTTTCAAAACAGACATCCATACCTTGCAGCCGGTACAAGCCGCAACCACTTCCTGAATAGTAGCTGGAGTGACCATAACGATGAACCCTAATGACATCGCTGCCATAGTTCGTGATGTACTCACACTGTGCGGTCTCACTGGTGCTTGAATCTGAAACGAGGAAAATTCAGCTCCAACATGATTTAAAAAGTATTTATTACTGAGAATAACATCAGATTACGCTAAACAAGTTTGATCCTTATAACAATTGTAATACAATGAAATGAATGATGACGAAATGTATTTGTAGATGTATTCTCTATTATATTTCTGGTGTTTTATAGTCTACAAATTATGCTCCAGTTAGGATGGTTAAGAATACAATGGTCCCTTTCCATAAGCTGGTGTCGACTATTCTAGATGATAGGATTTCATGAGCCGCTAGGCCGAGTACCTGACGTACAAAACAAGAATATACTCTGTAATACTCCACTGTTTTCCATCATGTGTATATGAGAGTAAATTAATTAAATAATCTATCTTATTAAGCCATTTCTACAACACCACAGCACTTAAATCAATGAAACCGGGAGAGCGTCAGCCGTACTTAAAATGAAAGACAATATATCATAACTCGGGCACTGGTAACGAAGTTTTGAAAAAAGATAGGGGAGGATGAAGCTCAGGGGATAATTTTATTCTGTTTATTGATGCAATTACTTCGTGAGCGAGATTTTATATATCATCCTGATTTATAAAAGTAGCTTTGTGAGATGAATGCTTATTGTGTTCTTTTTTATGATGAAGATGAGAATAATAAATAGGCGACTTGGAAAATTTTAAGAGAAAAAATAAACCTCAATTACAAACGATAAAATGTTGTGTGGCTTAGGGAAATGTTTATTTATTACAGAAATGATTCTTATCACAATTCCATAAACCATACTTAATTCCCTATTATACATTATTATAGGTATATCAAATTGATTCAGCTTCAGTTCTTTAGCTCATCGTTTATTTATTACTCATGTTTCAGGGGTGGACTAAAAATCTTCATGAATAATTCGTATCAAAAGACCAAATTAGAATTTACATTCATCCAACTGCAAAGCTTCGGTAAGTCAACTAAATGGCCATCCAGTAATTAGTTAGGTAATAAATTAGCTAAATGACTTCTTGAGAATAAAATGAGGTGATTCAATGCAGCGTGGTGGATGACAGTCGAGTGTCTCAAGATAAAGCAAGAAGAACCGCCCTTATAACAAGAGGATCTAAAGAAATCTCACCACAACTTCATGTTCACTGTGTGAAGTTTTCGTACAAGGCACTGGCACTCCATTAGGTCTCATAGGTTCTGGATTACATTTGCCCCTAGTTTTGCTAACGTGGAACCCAGATCCGTAGCAGTACATTAGTGCCATTGTCGTAGGGAAGTAGTAGGCGCAGCAAGACAGGATTCTAAGACAAGAAAAAAGATTTATGATACTTTATACATTATAACCATTTTAGAAAAATAATAATTATTCACAGCTATGGTAAAACTGTTCATGTATAACCTTTTTGTGTTTGTAGTAGTTAACATACTATGTACATAAAGTAATAAGTGACTATTCACAATTGGTATTAAATAAAACCAAAAAGGATATTCCATAGTTGTTATAGATATATTCGTACATAACATACTAACACGCCAAACATCCCCTAAGTGGGCAGAGGTGTGCTGATTCACAGAATTCCCCGAAATATTTTAAGTCCCATGTAATAGGGGACGAGCCTATTACCATTAACCAGCCACGAAATCAAACTCCGAGTTGATACTGAGAATTTTGACTGAGAGAAAACACATAACCCTTTGCTCGACCTGGGGATCGAAGCCAAGACTTCTTGCTCGTCGGTCGTACTTACGACTACTATACCAACGAGGTAATTGTTATAGATTTCATATAATAATAACACTGTGTTTATTATAGCACAAAAGAAACTTACCTGAAAGCCACTCTACTATGAAACACATCACAAGCCATCAGACCCGTCGAATTAAAGTAGTACCCAGATCTTGGTAGCACCATGATAGCGAACAGTGACACTGATAAAATCCAGGTTATACTTATCACTAGTACGCAACCCTGTATAAAAAGTATTAAGCAAATTACAATGGAAAATTACCAATATAATTATTGATAGACGAAATACTGAGTAAACTATTTATATTACACAAATTGAAATGTTAGTTGTTTACGTGGTCTAGAACCCCGACAAAGCAAATTGAACTTGGCATAACTTAATAAATAATAATACAACCTTTAGATAGTCTAACTGATAATAGTAGAAAATATTTCCGATTCCCAACAAATAAATAATTCTAAGAACAAAGATAACTTAGCAATCTTAAACAAAATTTAAACAAATCTCCTAAAGTCAGCATTATTGAAACTAAATTGATTTCGAATACTGTTTGAACCAGAAAGTTCTAGCATAAACCTAATAAATTATTCAATACATCTTATTTTCAGAGACGAAAGAGTTAATTTTAAACACGTATTGAACTACCTTTCTAACTAAGTTCGGAACCGATACTTAGAACTTTCTAAGCCTCTCGAAGAGAGTTTTCTGAGATATGTGTCACCCAGTAAAGCTCTTTAAAGGAATCGCGGTTGGTTGAATAAATGAAATATTTAAGCGCTTTACTTCTTACGTGAAGTGATTTTAATTTTAGATAAACTTTAATATAATATTTTCTACTTTACGTTTGTAAGTTCCGTGACAATAAATATTCCAGAAACCTATTAGCAAAATCTTGGACTTAAACGTAAAATACACGTATTCACATTAATACAACCTAACGTGTTTAAAATGTGCACATCACAACAATATCAGAAACAATGAACACAAAACCTACTCACCTTTTTACTTGAATGTTTATGATAGGTGTCCGGATGTAACAGATACAAATATCGGTCGATAGCCATGCAGACTAAAATAACCGCACTTTGTTGACTCACAGCCCCTCGCAGAAGAGCCTGCAATCAACCAACTTGTTTTAAAGCTAATAAATTTAGAAACAAGTCACGTCAAAGATGAGGAACCATGGCTGGGCATTCAAATGGCGTTGATCTGTAAAACAAGGGTGAATTTTGTAGAATAACGATTCTAGCAGGGTAAGTTACAAAGCTTTAACTTCATCTTTACTTTATGCTTGGTCACTGTAAACCATTAGCTGACACCGCTTTAGGTTCTTCAATAGAAATTTTAGAAATTTTATTGTTCACGGATTGCTGATCTTACGGAACGTCAACAATGACCCTTTTCAAAAATTTATATCTTTGAGTCACTAGTGATTAGACGCACCTAGAATGCCATATAATTTTCAATGAAAGACTGCTTATTTTATTGAACATTTTATTTACGTAGAAAGATTTGTAACGGTAACAGCTGTGCGATGAATGCAGACGTAGAATATCTCCAAATATATTTCAACTGATAGAAGTGTTCATTTGATTTCTAAAGAGAAATTTTCCAACAAAAAAAACCGCTTGGAAAATGATCATCAAACATTACTAAATTTGAATGAGTATTTTATCCTTATTATCCGTTTACAATTTAACTTTACTTTTTGAGTTGCCAACTTTTTTTTCTTGCGAAACAACTTTACTCATTTTCTCTTCATCTCTTGTTTAAACAAAGTTTTGCGAGGACCTCACAGCTTCGCCTAGCTCTAACTGGATTAAGTAAGACTCGTGAAATTTTGATGGCAAACTAATTTTAGTACCTGCACTTGTTTTCTGTATGCTATTTGAGTCACAAAATACCGGTGGTAGTTTAATTACACCAAAACGCATATTTGTTACAAATTTGTTATATAAACCTTTTTTGTTCTATATATTCTAGAATTTTGAACCTTAATTTTTTAATACGATTTAATTGTCAATTTAAAGTAACTTACCTGTATTTGACAGAATATCTCGCCGTATGGCCAGCACTTGTACAAAGCCGGGAGCAAAGCTACTGGAGCTATCAAGATTCCCGTGAATAAATCGTTGAGTGCGAGCGAGGTCAGTAAGTACCTCGGCTGTAAAATATGGCAGAACATTAATTATTTTCGTACTATCATTTTGAATTAATGAGCAAGAAAGATGTCTTACGATGCCAAATAACTAAGGTCTAGAATCTAGTAATATTATACAAGCATTAGTCAAAAGTCTAACATTATCAGACTAGCTATTATTCAAACACAATTGAGGTTTTATGATAATATTACAATAAACATCAATATTATTCTAACGATTTTCTTTATAATATATGTCTATTAAAAAAATCATTTTAAATTATTTTATTAATGTTTTTGTTTATAATTTTCTACATAACTTAGGAACCCCAAGTAAAAAATATAAATACCTGATTGTCGATATACTTTATGTATCTCCTATTATTCAAAACGCAGATGAGAACCAAGTTCCCAAAAACAATTGACATGGAAAGCGCAAATATGAAGAATGCCTTCAGTATGTCAGCTGGTGCTGGGAATGTTGACGGCCAGCCCTTGCCATTTAGCCAACAGGAGCTGTTGGAAAGAGACGGCGCTACAAGTAATGCACCTTTGGTCGAGTCAAACATAGTCGGCGCCTGAAGGCAGCGCACTCCTCGCTTAAATAAGGCATTTAGATCATCTGATATAGGTACACTGTCTCCAGACTTTCTTGGATTTTATACTTCTTATACATATTCTTTTATTAGAAATTTGTCTTTTTATTTTGGGATTAAAATTTTGATATCTGTCGCCATCATAACTCATTGATGGTGAATTTGTTTTCTTCTGGTCATGGGTAAGTCTTCATGCTTCATCTGAAACAAATAACCTGTTTTAATCATATAACGTTGCAAGATAAAATAAAATCTATAAAAAAACATTAGTGTAAGGTGGAATGTTTAAAATTATCTTACTATTTAAATATTTCTGAATCGTATAAGTCAGCGTAATGGATTTTTCTGAATTGCTAAAATAATTTCGAACATTTTTGTACGGTTTATTATACCTAATCCCGTTAATTTAAGATTGTCCTTTAGGTACTACAAAAAGAAATGGAATTTCTCATTACAAAAATTTAATTCAAGTCCAATATTCTGTTGAAAGTAATTTGTGAAATTCCCCGGTGACTAGTCCTATCTCACGCGATATTAGTTTAAAACATTTTAAACGAGATAAAATTTCCCGTAGCGCATTTGTAGAGGAAAAATAAAGGATCATACGTGGAGCGTGCGTGACAAGACACGTATTTCGAATCTTTTTCTCGAGATATTTTTTTCTCGATCGGAACTTTTCCTCAGATTGGTGGCGAGTGCTCTGTCAATTTCCTGGAGATAATAGAGTTCTGTGTCGAGTCTTAAGTGCCTTTATATTTTGCTAATAGTATTTATTAAAGACCTAGACGCTCTAAAATTCAGCAATATGCAAAGTAGCATAAGAATTTGTGAAGTTGATATTTATGTTTGACTTTTACATTATCGAGTACTCAATGTGTATGACTACGGTAAAATATAACATTTTTTTTTATTTATTAACTTTTTAAACATCTTTGCATTATTGCCTATCAAACCGGTTTGATAATGATCGGGAAAATTGGTTGGATAGTTCTAAAGTCTGTGTCGGACATAGGTACAATTTTTTTTAATATGTATATACATAAATTAGAAATTACCTAAGAATTTTCTAATTTTAAGAATATTACGTCAAGTAACATTAAAAGGTTAAGGTTAATCAGAGGGAGGCTTAATACTGTCCAAACATTGTACAAAATTGTACGCACCCTAATACCAATAAGGCAAAAGGGATCTAGAGGCGAAATTTTACTAGCGGCCATAAATTTGTTTTTGTAAGAGATGAGAAACAATAGGAAGTTAATGCTAAGTAGATTGATCTGTCTGATGGAGAAGTGTCTTGCAGTATTACAAGACTAAGTAAGAACACGTTTTTACATAACCCACAACATATGAAAATATTCAAATTCTTGGATAATAATTTGAATATTTAAAATATAGTAAATATTTTGAATCTAACATAATATTTATTATTATTGTGTTAATATTGTCAGTTAATATTCCAAAATTAATATTGGGTTTTGAATATTTACAATAGGTATTATAAATTCAAATTGTTGGCTTTAAAACAAATTATGTTATTAACACAATAGAAATATGCAATAATTGTATTAATTGGAATTATTACTTGTTTATTTTCATCACGTATTATTTCATTTAAAAAACTTTATATTAATATGCAAGTCGATCAATATGGCGCAACATAACATGATACTGGCAGTTTATCAAACATTGTAAAAAATATATAATTTAAGGAGTATTGGTAGCAAAAAATGTTCTTATTTTAACTCTTAAAGCGTCCTAATTCCTTTGAGTTCAGATTGAAATCTTGGCTCGGAAACTTTATTAGCCTTACTCAGTGCTTCTAGTGTAAATACTGGAATCTCAACATCTAGTGCTGGAGGAGCAACACATAATAAAAACCTTCATTAACTTGGAAGGTCAGTGGGTTCGTGATGTTTTTCCGTCTAGAAAGTGCAGTAGAAGTATGTAAACTGAAATGTTTGAAGTAATTTAATATAAAATAGTCTAGAAATTTCGTTTTGGGTTTAACTATTATTCCTATCTCATTACACAAACACATATTATTTGTACGTAAGTATTTTATTTTGATTTCAATTCATTTAATTTTATGTTTAAAATGACACCAACAAATTTCAACACAGAAATGTATAATTATTTTATGATATTTCTCCATTTCTTTTCTTTAACTTAAAATATATTATAAAGAAAAAAACTCCCAGATAAATAACATAAAATTAATAGTAGAACACACATGCAACTGGGACCAAAACATGTAATTTGTAAAACAACCATAATTCAACTTCTATATATTATGTTCTTGTCAAAACACCTTTGTTATTAACTAGAAACTGCTACAAATAACATCAAGTGCCACTAACCAACAGTCAATGTAGATCTCAAAGATCAACTGACGTGGAAACAGTCCTTTGATAAAACATCAAAGAAGATTGAGTACTGAAGAGGTTTCAAGTAACAGCGAACCCTCAAACTATCGGCTGATGTTTCAAAATACTCATTAGTACAAATAAGTAAAAGCTCTTTACACAAATTTGGTATAAGAACATACTAGGGTAAGGGTTTGTGTTCTGTTTGTGATTTTAATTATTGGAAACTGGAATCTCGTGCCTATGTATAAGGACCATTATGTAATATTATCATGATGAAAAGATCTTTGGAAATTATTTAAGAAGCTCTCGTTTTTATAAAGAAGTCTACTTTTATTTCTACCGTATATTTTTATATTTGTAATTTGTTTTTAACCGAAGTAAAAAGAGTGTTGTTAGAAGGAAAAACGTGTCTGCCTGTGCCATCGTAGGTTCTAAATTGATGATTGATGAAACGTAATTTACTTTTTCTTATTTGAAAGGTAAAAGTATTCTTGACTATGAATCATTAGATCGTTTGAAGATCATTCCTAGTTTAATTTCTTTTTACTTATTCAATTGCAGAAATACCTTGAAAGCTTATATACCTTAGACATATGCACATTTAAAATTTATCACCCCTCTATTGTATCGAGTAAATTAAACAAGCTGAGCCAAATAATTCCAGTTTCCAAATGTCTGTTTTTTAATATACAATAGGTCATTTTTTTTATGGGACTTGCCCACCACCCGAATCCCTACTACTGCAACTCCTGTAAACCAGGATCAACAATAGTAACTATCCAGAAAATCGTCGAGACAATGAAGTCCGACGTGTCCCAGGGGAATGATTTTAACAGTCTTGGAACCCGCAGCGAATTTTATCAAGAAGTTATATAGGAGGAGTAAGAAAAATATCAGTTTTTTCACTTCCCTCCTTATCAAGCGAGAGACAGAATAGAATTTACATGTCATTGACATAAGAACAGATCATCAACACAACATGTTTACAACTGGGTTAAGGCCAGTTGCCAGGCACCATGGATGATAAATTAATAAGTTATGGATCCTTATAATACAATAGGTCAATGAATTATCGAATAAAAATAAACTAATTAAAGTCATATAAATTAAAGCAACAATTCACAATAAACAATAAAATTTCGCTACTACCGCCACAAAATAGGTTCCATTACATTGTCGTGATAATATCGCCGGTTTGGCCAAACTTAATGCCACATTTGGCGACAACGTGTCTGGCCTGTTGTGACCTTTGTTTAGGTTTTCATATTTTTATTGGGGACGCTGCCTGAATAAAAAACTATATACTTTTTTATTAGTTCTCCTTTTTGTTTTAGGCGTTTTGTAAGCCCGTAAAGAAAATACGCGTGCTGCATGTTTGAATGTTAGGTAGGTAGGTATATTGTTTTTGTGATTTCAATAATTTAAAGAAAAAAACTATACAATAAAAATTAATACATCCAACTATGTAGATTTGGCATTAGAAAACATTGGAACATAAAATATAACCGCCGCATTTTTGAAGTCGGTTAAAAAAAGGTTATTTCATTCATTCATAAAAATTAACCTATTTAATGTCCCACTGCTGGGCTCGAGTCTCTTAGAATCCACCACGCCAGCCTAGTGTAGGTTGGCATACCTCATAAGCCATCGAGAAAATGTATCAGGCATTCGGGTTTGAACTCGAGACCATTGACATCTCAGTCTACTACACTACTCGGCCACAACTTTTTTTAGAATAAAGGTTATATAAACATGTATGCGCTGCGTGGTGCCGGCTTAGAATAGCACCACCCCATATCTTCCCGTGGGTGTCGTAAAAGGCGACTAAGGGATTTACCGGAGGATGGGCAGCAGCGCCCTCCGAGTACTACGCCTGCCAAACTGCGATCGCCAACCCGCCTGCCAAACGTGGTGATTATGGCATATCCCCCAATATGATTGCACCAAAAAAAACGGCCCCTAGTTCCCGGCGGACCCGCTTTTCCTCATGGCCATTGCGGTAGCGGTCGAGGTAACTTCCCAAGACCGGTCGTTGTGGAAATCTTTTGGGGAGGCTTATGTCCAGCAGTGGACGTCCACTAGCTGACATTATGATGATGATGAAGCATGTATAATATAATATGGAATCAGTGCAAAAACAACGATTTTATTATATTTCTACTATTGATAGACGACTAACATGAAAACGCACATACACAAATAACATAAAAGGGCTCTTCTAAACTAAACAAGAATACTTGGTACTACATAGGTACCTATAGTCTAGTCCTTACCAGTTAAAAAAAATACAAAGCTACTGCTGCATATGTATAACAAAAATAACACCAACATTCAGTTCAAAACATACAGTGTAAAATAAATGTACAAAACAATTTTAATTTTCTCGGCTGGACTATTCCATAAAACCTGCACCCACTCAAGCGTTATTTCGAGCTTAACTTCCATCATGGAATGTGGCGGGCCGTGTGAACGGACAGGATCCCTGCACAAATCTTCCACTGACACAGTTACTGTACTGTGCCAACTTGACCAGTTCATTTTATGATCACTTACAATGCTTTTATTTAAACCCTCTCGACTTACATAAATATACATTGTATATATGCGGTGGGTATTTTTAGATATATTTTGGCATTATAATAAATTAAAAAGCCGACAGTACCTACTTTACAACTAGAACCTAAATAGTTTGTTCGGATTTTATTGTGATATAATTATGTACGTTTTGATATTATTTGTCCCGACGTTTCGAATCCTATACGGACTGTACTGAAGTCTTTTTAAAGTTAAATATGTTGTGAAAGAAGATTTTTTGTTGAAGAAAACCGCTTCTGGTAAAAAAAAAACCGTGCGGTTACCAATTTGACGTTTAAGTTACGATGATATCCCCCTCGGACGTCAAATTTCACATCATAGCTGACTCAGTTTGTTATAGATATTATATTGGAAAACAAATGGATATTTTTCTCATAGCATGGAACATTCTAATTTGTATAACTCGAAATTTTGAACGTTTATATTAATAATTTATTTCCTTTAGTATATTAATTTGCTCGTTATATATCCGAACCTTATAAAAATCTATAGGGGAGGTTTTTTTAAAAGAGTAGGTAGTAGTAGGCCTATTTGCTTACCCAACCGCCTGAAAAAAACCTTAGTTTTCCCAATGTAAGCAGAGTAATGTCAATCTAAGCCTTTGACTAGTCGGAACTACAAACCTTTCTATATATACAATATTTTAATTTATATATATTATCTTATCTCTTCTGAAGTCTAGCTTCAATGAATTTTATTTACGAACGCCATCCTCACGTGACCTACGTAATTCCGCCTTCAGCCTGTCGCTTAGTGCTAAGTATAGCATTAAAGCGCTTATTGCGTAATTAGTTTTGCTTCGTGGTAAATTAATTTAAGACCAGTGGGTGTACCACCTAGCCTAGCCTTATTTAGTTTTAAAGAGAGGGATAGCGTTATTCATCATGTAAGGCGCCATCACTTTTTTACAACCTAATTGAGACGGTTTAACCACGTTAAGTTATGACCTCTAGTTACAAGGTCATTCTATTATATTTTTGAATGCTATAATTTCACTTAGCAGTTTAAATAGTATATGTGTATTACAGTATTTAATAAGAATTGTTTCATCTGTTAATTTATACTGTGGCCTTAAACAATACAATGTGCCAGCCCAGTAAACTTTTTTACATCTCTATTTATTAACACTACTGGGATTATGGCGTCTTCTCCTTATATGTATTTATATTATAGGCTCTTAAAGTATAAGAAAGTAGCGAATAAGCATTCAGATTGTAGAAATTATGTACGTACTTACTAACTACGTTATTTTCTCTTAAAAAGTGCCGTCAATTTGTCATAATATTTTTCGCGTGAGCATCGCTTATAAATCTAATAAAAGCCATCGGGTGTACCGCTAGGGACCTATAAATCTTAGATTTTATGAGACTCGACTCTTATCTGGCTTTGTAATCTGAGGCTATAAAACGACACACAGCGAATTCGTAAAGTTTTTTTACTTTTGATAATGAATTCCTAATTTGATGGGGATAAGATTATCCCCACCGGAACGAACCACACAGAAACGAACAGGGTATAGTTTGCAATGCATGAACGAAATGAATGAATGATGTAGTAAATTTTGTAATTGGCCAATTTCTGTACATTATAGATATTAAAGAAAACCTTTTAGGGAGGTCTTTATTAGAACAACAGATACAAAAGCAAGATTTTTTTTTAGATGATTTTCTGTTTACTTCTTTGTTCACGTATCACACAAAGAATATTCTATCTATAGAATTGAATTCAGTTTTCTCAGATGTATTGCTATAGATCTCACTTAAAATATAAGCTCCACTTTACCGCAGGGAAATATCATATTCCCAATGTTTCTAATCTAATATTGTAAATACTAATTAGAATAATACGTACCAAGCGGATGGATACTAGTGGACAATACGATAAAAAATATTTATATTATGTGCTGGGTTACTAGCATGAAAATTATATGGCATTTAGTAAAATCAGCTTAACACCATGCGAAGAGTCATTAGACCGAAAACAACCCCATATCTCCTCAGGCACATTGCCAAGGCGATAAAGTAGAAGAATCACCATTTGATATTGTAAATGGTGATGCATACTTTTCGTTTTACCCACTATAGGTGGGTGTAATGACAATACATTATTAGATATACAGTCTTGGCAAGAAGATATAACCAATACTTTCTTGCCAAGCTTGTTGTAGTGTAACCAAGAGATAATAAATAACAATGAAATAGATTTTTATACTTAAAACCTTCGTCTAGTGGATATAGAAGCGTAATAACGATTTTATTGTTTTTGGGTGTCTATAGTTTTCTTGGACCAAACGCTTACAAAATATTTATTAATATTTCCAATATTATACCGAGGTCAAATTATAACTTTTCGAGATTTTTCCCATTTCTGCAATATTATTACGCATATAATGTAATACGCCTGATGACCCGATGTCGCAGCGTGAAACTAAATGATATTTCCACAAAATGCGTTATTTGAACAGTCGCGATCGTAAAATCCGTATTTTATGCTCCACCGCGCCTGTTCGACTTTGTACGATGATAGCTTCTAAAATTTTCCCAGATAAATCCAGTCAGTCTTTTTGAATTTCACTGAGTTAACTCGTTTGTATGTTTTTATTTATTACCTACGACGTTGATATTTGAAGTACTTTACGTCCGTAAAACCGTTTATGGATTGATTTAAGTGACTATACCCTAAGACTAAACCCCTGAAAATAAAAATGGATATCGGTGCACAGATCACCTGCCTGATGTTCTATTTTGTTTTAGGGTTCTCTTCAGAGTAACATAAGAACGTTTATATGTATATATACATGTCTCATATATCTATGTCTAATTTAAATAACTATCATAAGCAGATACCTACTACATTATTTTCCCTTTATAATTTTGTTATAAAATTCTACAGCAAGAAAACGTAACGGTCTATTTTTTTATGAAAGTAATAACTTTATGTTATTATGGAGTTTCTAGTTTGAGACGATTTGCCGCCATCCCGGAAGCCTTAGTTTCATTCTGTACTAAGTTGGCTTCGGCCACACCGCCCACTGTGAGACTTACAACCGTAGCTACGATTAATTTAACAATTTTCTCGATTGTTCTACCTACTGGCTATTTTCCGTATTATATTTTATCACTTTTTTAGTATTCTATTTCAAAACTTTGTTATAAGCCTAAAAGTATTTTAACAACATTTGTCTATGTAGAAATATCTTGGACATTAATAAATCTTATACGTATTAATAATCACTCGTTTAATCGGTGAAAGAAAACATTCTGTGGAATTTAAAAAAAAAACAAAAACCTGCCCGCACTAGGCTAGTGTAACGAATAAACCTAACTCCTTCCACAGGAGTCCTATGTTCAGGTGTGAAACAGTGGGCATAGGTCGATGCCGAATATTTTATAACCAAGGTTCTAATTTAATGAAAAAAGAATCGACTTTATTCACATGGCACCTAAATCTATTATCTGCTAAGAAATGAGGTACTTAAATTAGTATCGACTCAGCTCTTTCTTAATCTTCCTGAGTTAAACATTTATTGTGTGGCTATATTTAGTAATCTATGGTGTAGAATTTTATTAAAAAAGCGGAATAATATATTTTTCTAGGTACATCTATTGACAGAAAAAATACAAAGCCTTATTTCATTTAGCAAGTTCCTATACTTAATTAGGTAATTAGATAAGTCTGTTCCAGATAACTACTGTGAAAAATCGAAAAGACCAAACCAAAAAAAAAGTGTTTTTATACCAGAATGGCAGACAAGCTTGCAATCCACCTGACAGCGGTTACCCTATAACATTTGCAGCAACACGGGCCAGACACCAAAATAAAACAACTTTTTTTACAGATTTCATCGTGGTATACTGTCACGAGCAGATTAAGGTGTTGGTTGTCTTGTTGTTATCGCTCGCGGGTTCAACCCTAAATATCTGTGTCACGGAAACATCCAATCAACATTTATAACGGAACGGACGAACAGTAAAATACTCCCCCGTCGAACTGAGACTACTATCAAACTATTGACATTAGTGGGACGTAAATGACGTAATGGCGTTAAAGATATTGACAAGCATTTTCTCTCATAAATCTAAACTTTTTTATTGTTTTTCAGTCGCATTTTCCAAGTGGCGTGATGACGGTGCGAACGGAAAGCCGATTTTATGTGTTATATTCCTTATTTCTACAGGTAGGTGTATTTCTTTAAATGTACGTATTAAAACATTTGTAAAGAAAGAGGTTAATTTTAAAGAATACTTAACTGTGTAATAAATGTTGCTCTTTTTTATTTTTTCTACCTACGTAGTACAACAACTTATAGGGTTTAATAAGTTATACGTATTAGTATGGTAAAATTTGTAACAAATCTCATTTTACATACCAATGTATCTTTGCGCAGAAATCTACATTGAAACTTATCATTATAGGAATACTTATCTACAACGAGTTTTTGAAATGATGTAACAACAAAATATGTTTAAGTATCATCAATTTATATGAGAAAATATTAATTTAATTTTAAAATAAAGCTTTCATTGAAATGACTCGTTGCAAAATTATCCACTTGAATTGCATTCTTAACTGTTAACAAATTAATTTGTTTCTCTAGGTGTTCCATTGCTGAAATAATGAACATTCAAGCAATGGAATTACAAATGTAAACAGATTTATATATAAACTGGGAAAAATACTTTTAAAATGAACTGTTCGAAAGTAGGCAAAGGAATTCATAATTATTGGGTATTATAACACTAAATAACGGCCATTGGCACATCACTAGCGGAAATTAACAGCAACAAATTCAACTAAGTGTCCCTAAAAATAAACGCACAAAGCAGGTCAGGGATATGTCGTTCCATTTGGCTGCAACATGAACTTGGCTGGGTCGCCAAGACCGAACCCAACTCTAGGTTATGTACGAAAATTATTCTCCCCCGTTTCTTTGTGCTTTGCATGTAGACACTGGCATTATTACGACAACAGTACCGCGTTTGCTGATTAAAAATCTTTTGTGGATTAGTCATGAAACGTAATATAAAAAATATTTTATTTTATTAAAGTTGCGATTGAATTGCGTTTAATTTAGAAAGAAGCAGTTATTAAGTACTATTTTATGTAAATGTGAAGAGAGAAATAACAATTAATAAAAGTAGATATAATTTATCATTTTAACTAGTATTTTAGTGTCTCTCTTAATTTAATTTCTACTGAGACTCTGGGAGATCAGAATTTGTTTAAAGTTCATAGTTGAAAAGTGGAATTATGAGGACTGTTGTTTTATTCGTTGAAAATACAACACCTACCATCTATATTATGTTAAATAAAATAATTGAAAAAACATAGTTGTTATTACTAAGTTTACACTGTCGCGAATTTAAGATATTAAAATAAAACTGTTTAAACATAATTATTTACTTTTCGAAATTTAATTTAGTTTTAAAATTCATGTATGATAATATTTATTGTTAACATTAAATTAGATAAATATTAGACTGTAATTAATGTAATGGATGCTGTAAAATATCCGAACCGTTGGGATTCAAATAATATTAATAAACTGCGATAAAATCTGTGAAAAATAATTTTATTTTTGAGTGTGAAGAACGATGACTATTATTTTTACATCGAATCACAATACAGGCCATTGCAAGTTGCAACGTATCACCCGCTTCCGTCCAAAAATGCTTAAGACTCATAAATAGTCTAAGAATACAATCGAATCGCATCCGATTGTTGAAAATAACGAACACGACATTAGAATCATAGTAATGGGCAGTTTTCCTACACTACACCGCTCTAACTCCTTCCCCTGTCCGGTTTATCTGACATTACATGGCAATAAAGGGCAAACTTTAGAAGTTAACGACAAAGTTGGTCAGCTTATTTTTCGACGCCATGATACGGGAATTAGTGAGGACGCGAGAATCGCGAGAAACGATTCTGGTCCACTCTCAGTCTGCGAGTTGCTGAGACGAAAACAACATTTCACAGGGTCTTATACTCTTGGGCGAGGGGTAAGCTCGCATTTTTACGATCACTTGTTCAGAATAGGTTTTTATTCTTAGAAATTGTTATGCCAAGACCGAAATTATTGCGTCGTATTGAAACTGAGACGAGTTTGCTTATGGGGTTTTATTTTATGTGCCCTTTTGTTTGCAGGAGTCTATGCTTTCGGATAGCTATTCAATCTTGAAAACATTGGGTAATGTGGTGAGTTCTTATGGTACCGCAGTAATAAGTCAACTTTAATAGTTTCACCACAAAGTGTGTGTGCCTATTTGTCCACGGCTTAACTCTTTTAGTACTAACGAGCTACTAGCGCTACTACTAAAATGACAGTCTCATTTTACTAGGGTAGTAAGTATGCAACAATAATATATAAAATATACTACATCACAATAAAAAGGTAGGTAACATTTGAATTTAAGTTACATTGTATGTATCTCCCCCTCCCTCCCCTCCCTCTAAAGATGTGTGGAAAACGAAATAATTTACATTTCAATTTTATATTTTAAGCTCAAAGTAATATTAAGGTAAAGCCTCACCTGCTAAAGTATCACTTTGAGCTTCAAATGTTTTATTCCTAAATGGTTACTATTGGATTTAAAAAAAAAAAGTCATGGCAGTAGTAGTAGTAGTAGCATGGCAATATGCCTAATGATCTTAAAAGGAAAACAATCACAGCTAAGTAGCTTACGTAAGGTGGCTTACAAGTTATCGAGTAAAACAACCGACTGCTACGAAACCCCACCCTATAATACGCGTGGCTCGACACACACTTGACCGATTTTTCCTCTTGTAACTTCTTTGCAATGTTGTCATACTGAGTTCTACTGTTTTCTCTGAAGCTGAAACTCCATTGGGTGTAATAGTATGTATTATTTCAGTTAGTTAAAAAAGAATTAAAGTTTTGTAGGGTAACCAAATGGGCCTAAATTAACAATAGCTACACAGATTCAGATGTCATTTATTGGATCTTGAATTTACAATTTTTGATGTACTTTCCAGAATACTAGTAATACTAGAGAATACTAAAATAGCAGAGACTTAATCCCAGTAAGTAAGTAAAATCATAAGCATACAATACCCATGATATTTGCATTTCATATTGTGTATGGCACAGAGTTTATTTAATCGTGCTCGTTTTATTAATATTTTAAAGTTGTGTGTACGATTTTGTATTTTGATGTTATTCTCCAAAATTTCGGTTGAGCTAATCGATAAGGTTCTTTTACGTTTGTCTATTTCTGTTTTAATGTATGTACCTAAACGTAGAATGTTTGTGGGTGCATAAATTCTGTGAACGTTACAAAAGAAAACAAATTAAATATGATCACCCTGACAGTTGACAAAACTTGCCACGCAAATTTTATTCTTAGCGACAAACAAATAAACATCCTATCAGGAAACGGCACCAAGTTCGGCGTGGTCTTTAAATCACGGCTCGGGTAATGTCCTTTGTGTTTTTATGATCGCCTCCCTGGCGAAGAGAATAGCTGAATAAAGATAACCCAAGTGCGATACGTAGACATAAGTATAAATTATTATCTATATAAATAAAAGCAAAAAACCACACACTATTTCCGAAATAAAAAAATCTGTAATACGAATAAAATTGAAATTTGGATGAAACCTTGCTTAGCAAATAAACTAGGCTAAAGAATTTTCCCATAAAAAGGAAAAAACAAGATAAACTCGGTAACACCACAGGATACAGTAGTTACATTTGAAAAAATTATAATAAAATTGTATCAGGCTGATTTCTGTACATCATCATAGATAATGAAGAAAAACTAATACGACAAAAAAAAATAGTAGTCTGTTTGCACACGCCAAAATTACGTCATGAAATTGATTGCAAATAATCGATTTGCAACCAATTATTGTTAGATGTCTAACTGATGTATATCTGAGTCCCACTCTATTTAATTTAATATAGTAAATACATTAAGCTAAACCACATACAGGGCGGGTAAGCCGCGGGCGGAAGCTAGTGTATGTAGGTGTATAAATATAGAGATATAAGTATATGGTAGTTAATCATAAAATGTGGAGACACACGACTCCCCGACAAATCCGTACAAGGAAAAAGTGCAAGCAATTTGTTTGACCATTTTTACTTTTTCCGCTGAATATTATTAATATGACAGCTAAAGTAGTATTATGTGTAAACGCGTCCGTATTTTTTTCGCTTTTATGGACACAACAAGTTTTATAACTAAATGGTTTTATGTTAAATTTCACAGAAGAATTGTTACCTTGGATTTGTATATAGTTCTTGTTTTGGTTTTCTTATGTTTGCTGGAAAAAACAGACATTCCAAGAAATATTGTATATTTATCAGAATCTACATTTCAAAATCTAATAATAATATAGTTCCTTGTTCATCGTATATGAAACTTGCACATAACCATACCAATATTTGTAATATGGCATATATAACTATTATTTTATTCATTATTATGATCAACTACATACAATCAGTAAACTAACCTATAACCTAATTCCTATGTAAGATTCAAAAAAACATAATTATTAAATATTTGTAATTAATAATTTAGTTTCGAAAGAAAATCGGATAAAAAATATTATCCAAACCTTGTTTTGCAATAAAATAAATAAAAAACATCTTCTACCAAGATTTTCCTTTATCCTCCAAAAACATATATTTGAT
The DNA here is from genome assembly GCA_905163465.1 of Craniophora ligustri. Lineage (NCBI taxonomy): Eukaryota > Metazoa > Arthropoda > Insecta > Lepidoptera > Noctuidae > Craniophora > Craniophora ligustri. The sequence goes on from LR990963.1 coordinate 6,159,898, forward strand.
GTCTTATAGTATAAAGTAAAGAAAGACGTTGATCGTATTACAGCAACCTTTGCTAAAGTTATCGAGATATGGAACAATAAAATCAAATTTATCGCTAAACGAGTAGAAAAGTAACCACTTCCGAATATATTGTGGTCGTAACTCATGCGTAAAATTCAATCTCAATGTATATAATCATTTTCATGAATATTTGGGAAATGGGAATTTAATCACATTAATTTTATTTGCTCGGTTAAGTAATACAATTGAAAAGCAATAATAAGTTATATTAATTGATAATGGTATTATTTGGAATTAAGTCTTCCAAATTACGTGGATTTCATTAATTATATTAAATAGAATATTGACGAATCTAGGCTTGGTGGTGATGATGATGATGATGTTTCAAGTCTGCCAACCCGCTCTAGGCTAGCTTGTTAGAATATAGCCTAAAACCTTTGAAGTGAAAGGAGACCCGTCCACACGTGCCATCGTGATAAGTGAGACAAAAAATGGGTTGATGAAGAATCAATAGAAAAAAACAGAAAAAATACAGCAATGAATGAAAATCTCCACAATATGAGACTATTATAATTTCGTTCATGTGTGCGAAATTTTACCCAATATTCTTACTACATATTGCAATGTGAAACAGCTCAATACTGAAATATTCTCACGACTTTTGCGACCTCATACATTTCTTTGTCCCATTATTTTTGTATTCACAATTCGTAAACAATTGACAGTGAGCATGAACAACTTTTGGTACATTAAGACACACCCGCACGATTGATGTTCCCGTAACTTTATCAGGAATGAAAAGAGAAAAACGCGTTCTTGTAAGGAACATGTCAATTCCATGACGACAGGGGTAGATAAATTATGTGAATACTCCCAAGGCTTCGTTCCGAGTAAGCAGATGTCGCCAACATTTACTTTATTAGACAAATACTTTAGATGTATTTTTTTTGTGAGCATATGTGCTTCTAATTAATTTGGTGTACCAGCCTATTTATTTAAGAAATAAGGGGACACGGACGAAGGTGTTAACGAGTTTATTAAAAACTGTTTTCGGTCTTAACTTGATATGCCAATGTGAATTTTTAGCGCTATGACATTTCCCGACTTTTACTATACAGTTTTTACTAAAACTTTCTTGGCATTTCTTTATTTAAAAGAGTAAACATTTTAATTTCTAAATAATAATAAATACTATGCTATTTTTAAATTACTAACACAGGTACAAAATATACGGTAGTGAAATATGTTAATCTAACTCCACTTAAACGTGCGAGATTTATGAACTTTGTTAACCCAGATCTTGGCTAACCCAAGAGCCCTAAAGTTGACCTTAATAACTGTACTAACGCAGCAGCCATTAGAGATAGAATTCATTGGACCCTTATGGTGATTTTTATAAAATTGCTAATAAAGTTATTAGACTAGATGGACTATAAAAATAAAAAGAGTGACGAGTAACGATTATAGGTAGCCTAGCGATATGATCCTAGAATGTATTGTCCAAGGTCGCAAATTTGATTCTCAGGCAAGCACGTCTTAATAATTGTACCTAGTTCTTGCTTAGACGGTGAAAAAAACACGTAATACTTTTCATGGTAAACCATTGCCAGATAGTATTGAAATCGATAAACGATCGGAATTTTATGTTTTCTTTTATCTTAGCAAAAACTTGCTCCGAGCTAAGCAACTAGACCTTTATTATGGATACCATAAGGTTGATATATGTATAACTTAAATTGTAGGTATACATAAAAATATCAATGACTCAAGTATCAATGCTCATCACAGAAACATTTGACCTTACATAATCCTCTACCGCGGAATGCAGTATTAATATTGCTTTGCTAATCGGATCGTCGAACCTTGATAAAGAAATATTAATTACTTTATCCCTCCGAATGCTGATCGCATCTTTGAAAGCGGTCGTAGTTCGACAAATGGGCTGTACGTGTTATTTACCAGTCACATTCGTAGTACTGTTGTTTTCCATAGCTGATTTCCATATATTTGCATATTTTTGTTGCATTGCGTTCATCGTAAGACCTTAAGCGAGTGATCTTTGTATATTCAGAGCCTATTCACATGTTAATGTTATAAATGCTAAAATGTTTGTTTGCCAGATTGTTTTGAGCCTAATGTTTCTCTTCTCTCGTATTTTGATTTAAAGTACTCTCTGAATGTTTACACACGAACTTCAATATTATACAAAGCTTGATTTATATAATCATTTCTTTTCTCTCTTTCTGTCTTTCACTTTATTATTATCAACTAGGTATGGCTATCACTCCGAAAACCTATACTTATAGAGTTTTACAGATAAAAGCTAACAATTATTATCATTGTTGATGAAATTAGTATTTATCTATTCATAGTAATCTCGTTGGTCTCCAAAGCGATATTTTTAAACAAATTTAAGCGATAAATTAACCAAATTAAGTGCAACTGCTGAGGAAGAGGTGTTAGATTGGGGTCGAGTAAAGTGTTATTGAAAGAGCTGTGGTAGCCTAGTCCTGTGACCAGTGGACTGAGATGTAAAAGGTCTCGGTCGAGTTCGAACCCAAGGCACGCACCACTGACTTTTCGGAAGTTATGTGCATATTTATCCAAAGCTCAAACGGTGAAGGAAAACATCGCGAGGAAACCTGCATGCTTGAGAGATTTGTTTCGATGGCATGTGAAGTCTGCCAACCCGCTGTCGTATGGTGGACTATAGCCCTAACCTAATCCCTCTCAAATGAGAGGAGCCCCGTGCCCAGCAGTGGGACATTAATGGGTTGATTATGATGATGATGACGATGAAAGTGTTATTGTGTTTTCTATGAAATTCTCAGTAGAAGCTCAGAGTTTTGATTTGTGCACGGTTAATAGCAAAAGGCTCGCCCCCTATTACATGGATCCTGATATTATATTTTTTTCTTGAATACCAATCGCATAATATATTTATTCTAGGATTCTTTAAAATATGAGTTTTTGCAGTAAGTCAAGAATTTTCAGGTGCTTAGAAAACAATCTTACACGATACCTACAGCTATTTCATTAATACATTTCAGTGTAGAAGTGAAAGGCATTCAAGTAAAGGCACGCTGTCTGAAGACAGACGAGGATCCCACACCTGATGGAAAATCAATAAAAGCATTTGCATATCTCAACAACAGCCGATATATTTGCTGATGTATGTTCATTTTATTCATTAACTGATACTGACTGGCTCAAAGCGAGTTTTATATGATTCAGATTGTATTTTTTTTCGTCTCTTTGTACCTCAATTAGGATTTTGGTACTAGTAGGTTGAATTTGTGAATATCGAAATCTTCATTACTCATTACAGGATTAGCAAACAATTCGTTTGATTTGATTTTTCTATTGGTCCAATTTTATTTTTCCAAAATACACGTTACCTACGTGTAACGTTTGCCATCCGACACGGTATATAGATTTCATACACTTATGAAAATATTATACATGAAACAAAACTATAACTATACCTACTACAATACTACAACATGCAAATTTTTATATCTATTAAATCTCAATCCAAGAACAAACTCTCTAGGACTTAGTCATTGCCTCTTGGATGCAGGTGGAGATATTTTTCTACGCTTTTTTAATAATATTGATTATTAAAAATTCTCATCAAGTATCTAAAATTGTATTTTTCGGAGAACTCCATGTACATGTACATGTACATTATTTACTTTAAAATACATTCTAAGATTGAAATCCAATTTTATAAATTACAATCTTATAGAAAAACATATTAATATTATACATGTGAAAATAAAAATGTATGTATACGGACATTATAACACCACCATCTAATTCCGAGTGTGTTACTGATACTGGATAGTTTATACACTACATACATTTTATTGTAAATACATACATATTATTAATAGAATCATTCATGACTCAGGTCAAATGTCCACGCAAAAACGTCATTACACAAAATTTAGCTCTACCGGTATTTGAACCCTTAACACAGTAGGCAGCCTTGAATATGCGCTAAACAGTCGTCATAACTCTGTTTTAAAAAATGCAAAAATGGCCGAACGGATTTAAAATTTGATTTATAACTTGGAGTAAATACATGGACTACTTTTTTATTAACATACCACTCGGGTAGTGCTGCGGATGGAAGCTAATGGTCATGTATTCAAAGCAACGTTAGTGTTGCTTGAGAGATTTGACCATTATTCTTTCCTCAAATATAAACTATTCAAATTTTATAACAGTGCATACAGAGAACAGTACATAATGGGTTGTCATAGTGGCCATTGCAAATCGATAGAAAATATCTTTATGTAAGATAAAGGTTTTTCTTTACATAACTTAACTTAATCAAAGCTGTCTATATGATAATTTTCGTGGATAAAAGCGATAGACACTTTAAATTGGTGTCCATAACTGCGCTATAACCGCAACGTTTGTCTCTCACTGGCACAAAGGAAGCGTTGGAGAGTGCGAACACAGACAGATGACTAATGGCCTGTACTCGGGGAATCGACGTCACTAGCTTTTACGCGAGTGATAATGCATGGTACGGTCAACTCGCATCTGTAGGTACTGATATTTGTATGACAACGTAATGGAGTATCATAATATTCAATTTTGTGTAAATTTTATTCCAGACTTCCTCTCTGCCACATTGGTGTGATTCTCTGACCTAGGTTCTATTCCCAGGCAGTTTTATTGAAGTTTCTTATTTGGAAATTTGGGTCTGCATATCAAATGTCAAACTCACAATTTATGACCCAAAAGGGATTATTTATATTTAACAAAATGTTGTCAACAAAATTAGGTTTAGATATTGTGAGACCATTTGACCTTTACGGCTACAGCATATGAGCGTAAATATATTTTCTTATTTTTGCAGAATGAGATTTAAGATTTCGTCCTCCTCATAACGCTGAAGCGTGTAAAAATTGCGTATTTCTTTCATCAACTTAGAGTTTGTTCAATTTATTTCGTGAAATAAGATATTTGTACGTGACAGTAGATGTGAATTAGTTTGCCAAAGGTCTTAACCTAGTTACCAAAGTTTACGACAGTCTGTATATTGGCATTTTTTATCTTTAACATATGACAGAAGTTTCTGTATGCAATATAAATAAGCGCGATTCCATCTAACAGAACATTTCCAATAATAAAACAACAAATACAACTATAGTTATGTACAACAGTGATATAACCTGTTCACCTGTTTGCTATTATAGTCTTAAGTGCTAATAAACACTCAACCCATTGTCCCATGACACTCAATCAGGACATAAGGTAGAAACCTCTTGTGACTTCATTGGATGGAACTAAATGACCGCTATTGTAGCTAAGTGATACTTAGGGACCAGACCTTATCTAAATGGGAGTAGATAAACGTCCTTATAATATATTTTTCGAATGCCTTACCTAGTTCGCTGTTAAGGTAAAAAAACTGTTAGCAGTTAATTTTCTTCGATAATAGACATTTATAATATAAATATATATTTCTGGACATTATGACACACAGCGCACTCTAGTTCCGTGCTAAGCAACGAGGCTTGTGTGACGGATACTATAAGGTTTTTTTTTGTAAATACATCCATATTATACATAGATACATGCATGACTCGGATACTACTACCAGGATTCAAACCCGGGACCCGTAACAGAAGAAGGCAGCGTTAACTACCGCTAGACTAAACGGATCATCAAGTCAATTTATATGCTGTATTATTCATGCGTAGAGTAAAGAATTACAGAAATAATAATAGTCCTTATTACAAGTAACCGCGACATTATAGTTTCTCTTCGAAAAACTAGATGACGGATAATTAAACTTCTAAAATTTTATTTTTAATCTATTTACATTTTTTTAATGTTTGATCGCTTATCTAAAAATAAATTCTTGACATTTATTTCTTTGACAAGTTTCCGCGGTAGAAACCAAATTGTTAGATTATTTTTTCCGAATTGCTGTTACCTATTAAGCATACTATTAAATGGAAAAAATATAAATTAGCTATAAAAAGGTATCATTCTTACCAAACTCCTTAATTTTATGTCACTTTCAAAGACACAGTTTACAGACAGTTTACAGTCTATATCATTATCATTTAATTACAGCTTTTGGTTAACTTATAAAACGAAAAAATAATAATTACACACATTCAATTTACAAATTCCCACCTTAAAGTGAATAAACAAGCTATTCATACTAACTGCACTTTACAAGATTACGCCACAATATAATTATTTAAGTAACAAAACAGTTTTCCTTTCCGTCAGCGAACTCCCAACCACACGTAGCAAACTTTTTCTTTATACCAACTTTGCAACCAAGTTTGCCACCAACTTTTCAAATATATACAGCTTTTTAATAAACGTGCAACGTCCCAATACATTGTATCCGTTGGGTTTCGACAGTTTTGTACCTTTCCAAATCACGTGCGACAGAAATGAGGCTAGATTTTTTATATGGAAAAGAAAATTCGGTATTTTTGACGTCTTGATCTACGCGTAAAGATAAATCGTGATGTGGTTGTATATTTTCCGGAGGATATGTGCGGAGGAAATAAAAATATATCGCCAGAATACAAAACTAACCCACTATGTGACAAGCTGCTGTCGTGTAGTAACATATTTGTTTACTATATTGGATGGAACTGGGACGTTTATAACTGAAATAGTTTTACGACAAGTATTGTAAACAGGCAAGGCTAAGTAATTCGGCTAACAGAGTACTCTCCAGGCGATTGACATTAAAATATTACTGGCCTTTCTCGGGGAGTTGGGATAGAACATTTTCATTCCTGAACGTCCGCTAAATACGAGCTTAACATGGAATTGCAGAAAACAGCCCTCTATACCTATATTTACGTCTATTATAAATAGATTTCAAAAGCTTTATTATTATTACCTACCTATCTACCCACAAATATCAAGTTTTATTTTAAAGCCTTTATTATATTATGTTCTTAAGTACATAAGTACCCAAGCCCAATTATATATGATTTAAAGTAGCATGAAGTCTATGCAGCTTGTAATTAGCAAAACACTGTACTTTTGGTAAGCGAGTGCATTTCAGGCTGCATGAAGTTTCTGAATTAATGACCACATATTTTTCAACGAAACCAAAAACGGAAAAGGTTCTCAAGTCAACGCGTACATTTTTTTTTATGTATAACCACGCATAGCTTTACAGAGTAGTCCGATTTTGTACGTACATGTTCGGAATGTACGTAAAAGGTAAATATTAAAAGAAAGATTAGATATACATGACTGTATAATATGTGTAAGTACCTACTAATATTCACCTATAATAATTATATAAGTGGTTATATTCTTGACGTCTTAATTCAGTAGACTGCCATTTCCTTGATAACTAGACAATAAAATTCGGATGTCAATAGCACGCCCATTCATCATTAGAAACAATAATCAAGACAGCAAATCAGATTCAGTCAACACGCGGAACAATGGTCCGAGTCACCAAGACACGCCACACACAGCGTGTGATCGCAAATCGTCTTGTTGTGACACATCAAACGCGGCATAGCAATGTTTAGGCATATGCGGCATATACTTTGAATAATAGCGTTCGATTTGATATGTTTGTGATGTCGGGTAGTAAGTTGACAGTGCCGAACATGGTGTAGAACCTCTTCAGTGGTTTCGACACGTTACTAATGCTTTTAGAGCCTATTTTACAGTATCCAAATGTGACTGAATTTAATCATGGAAAATATGTAAATCTATAGTGAAACTGAGGCCCCTGATGATAAGTATGTTTTTCCTTCACCAAATTCGTAGTTTTCGTTTTCTTTTGACCAACTGAAATTAATATTGGACTTGCAAGCGAACAAATCTAAAAAGAGTGAAAAAAGAATCGATTATCCAATTTTAGCGTCCATCTACGTAACGAGAAAAAAGTAAAGAGCCCTGGTAATAATTTATAGGGAGTCATCAAATTTGAAAAGTTTTTTTTAGGTAGGCAAGTTGGCACGAAGTTAGATTATTTCTTAAGAACGGAACATCATCTTACAAAAGTTTTTTGATCACTGGGCAAGCCTGAATGTTGGACATCGTTTTTACCGAACTATGGAAAGATTTTCATCAAACGACTTCTGATCGCGATGTTACCTGCTGAAGTTTGTTGCTTTCTGTGAAAATGTTGGTCACGCCTGTACATTTATCCACTTTGGATTTTGATAAACTTTTTCCAACTGTTTGATATACAGATAGACAATAGACAGCAAAGGGCAAGAAAAGTGGGAATCTTTTCGAAATATAAAATACAAATATATTGTTTGAAAGTCCCGTACAAATAAATATACGATTAGAATTCTTTTGTACCATGGCAGGTAATTCTAATTGAATTCTAGGTAAGACCCGCATATTCAGTGGCAAAATATATTAGCAATTTTGTAAAAATACAGCGTCGGTAAATACAGCAGCTTAATTATATTCATGATGATTTCCTGTATATTGCCTATTTATTAGATCCACGTTATTGGGATGTCATTAAAATGCGATTCAAATAAAGAAAATATAAGCAATTACACGAAACATACATATTTCATTTTAGTCTTCTGCTAGACCTTATTCCTTCTTTTTGATATACTAATTATATTTTTAGCCTTCCGAAGTTTTTAGGCTCAGAAATGTATCATACGTAACGTAGGTTCGAAAACTATGTTTCTTGCTATGTTTTCTTATTGTTTTAATTTTTTTATTTTTTATTCTAAAATAAAAAGAGTGAATCGGTTTCTTCTGGGTAAGCACAATCCATCATAGATCGGAGTGTCGCATACATTAGGCGAATTGGCGATTAACCTATCAACAATAAAAAAGTTAAGAAAACAACGTTTTATGATCGACTTAAAATACTTTAAAGGCGTGCAATATTAACCATAAGTAAATTTATTAATTCAGCCTTTTTACAGGAAACTGTATAAATTTAAATTTAATATACTTTATATAATTCACCCGCCTTTACAAAATAAATACTTTTAAGAGTTAAAACACGGTGTATTCAAATTGTACAGTCGATAACAAGAGCTTTCATTACTACGATTGAAAAACATGACATTTACTTTAACGCGGCCACTATCTACTAAAAGGAAATAAGCTTCACGGGTCATTTAGCGTCCACCATTTAATTTTATTTTCCTAGCGTTTCGGTGCTTAAGCGAGTAAATAATAGCTATGGTTTCATATTTTATTCGGTTAAACTTTATATTTTTGATTAATATTAATATTAGAACCAAAAAAATAAGCTGATCGAATTTGTTTGGGTCCAGCGGTCAAACGCTGCCACGTCGGGGGTCCTAATGACCTTTCTAGAAAAAGGATTAAAATTGATTTATGTCATAAATGGAGGCAATTTTATAAAATTGTTAAGACGTAAAACATGTAGGTACACTTATGTTAGTCATTATATGACTTGACAAAACCTTGAAAAAGTAACTAGTCTTTTAAACTTTTTTAGTCTATCTGAGTAAAAAGACAAATATAAAATTGATTTATTATTGATATATTATTCAGATAGAATTTAAAAGAATGTCATTTATTTGTGCGATATTTACGACAATTCGACAACTTTGAATTTAAAAATTTTGTACGCTTCAATGCAAAACATAGTTGGACTATATAATATATGAATAATGACATCCCATATATATACCTATGTTGACAAATAAACAATTTTGATTTGAAATGAAATTAGATTCGATTACTAAAGTATGTCATAAATTGATAACTAATAATCACTATTCAAAATCTTCCTGTTTATTTTGTACGGTATGCATAATATAGACAACCCATTATGTAAAGTGATCTTTACTATATTACTAGTATGGATCCCATTAGATATTCTATTACAGAGTACAAAACCCAACTGTAATAATGTTGTAATCACGAATGAATTTTTAATTGGTAACACTAGATGTAGAACCCTAACGAATTCTGTTTAGGTATTATTATATATCTATTACAATATAATATATATTAAATACCTTACCTTCTTTAACAATATTTTAGTGTATGTAATTTTGGATCAAGATCAAAAGATCTCCTAATTCTGAATGAATGAAAGAAATAAATTAATGTACTTTTTTTTCGTTTTTGTCATGTTGATTTTAGTTAAGCGCCATCTCGCCACTAGAAAAAATATACTTATAATTGACATTTTGAACGACAGCGAAGGATTCAATAGATGCAAGAGTTGAGCAATTGGATTCTGCGTTTTACCGCCGATTCGATCCCCGCATAGAATTAATATTTAGGTATACAATCTACAGATAGTTGTTCCAGGTGGATGTGTTGGGTTTAGTGAGAATTTATGCTTGATAGCGGACTTACAACACAGGGTTTTGGATTACATCTTTAAAAAAAAGGAAAATCCATACTTCGACCGTTTTATTTAGGTCTATTATAGTATAGGTTTACTACATTATATACGGGTCGACTAGAGAACCTCCTTCTTTTTTTGTTTCGTCGGTTGAAAACAATTTTCATTAATGATTTATAAACTTTAGTCTATAAGATAAGACACACTGTTTGAATCGAAAATTAGACTACTAGATATTGCATGTGAGTAACAACTATATAGAACCATAAAATTAATAAAACTAACATAATGAAGAGCCATAAAGCCGTTTGCCGTAACATTTGTATTCATAAATGGTGCGACCATGAATGTGTATTATGTGCCAACTAGATCATCTTACGCAACTACGCGTAATATAATATGTGCGTAAATATTATTGCTTCTTATGAAATTAAATCAAACCCGGCTGGCTCTTGCTGTATAATATTATGTAGATTAATCTCAAGTTAAATGAAATATATGCAGTTCATAATAATATTACAAGATACTAAGCTTATACGTGCGGCTTCATTTACGTAGAAAAGACAAAACAAACATTATAACCAACATCAATGGTCTCTTATTTGTACTAGTCCACAGACAACAGAGAGGTCAAGCTCTACTGCGGAATCTATTCAACATATTGAGATAACAGATATACCAGTCTGTAAGTTGAGCCCACAATCATGTTTTTCGAATTAAGTTAGAATCTTTTCATTGGTTTTGGCATTATTTTCGAATTAACAGACATGCAAGATATAATCTGGGTGTCTTTAAATCTAGAGTGAATTGGTTTCTAGTAGGTAAGCGGGCTTCATAGTAAATCAGGCGAACGGCCAGTTAAGCGCAAAAAAGCAAAAGACAGTTGTTCTTTTAATATCATCAATGTACAGAAACATGTTTTTTACAATTTAATCATAGAGATGGCGAGAACAGTTGCTTAGACAGTATATTTGCGGTTTTATAGTAACATAACTATCATACAATCAAAATGTTAAGGGGAAAGTTAAGGAATTCCCATATAACCGGTTCCTATGGAAATGCTACTACTACTAATACTTTTCTTCAAAAAACTTTCTAAAAAAAGGTTGAAGGTTTTAGACTTTAAATCTTTTTTAGATTTAAAGTCTAAAACCTTCAACCTTTTAAATCCATTTAAATCCCAGGTTGAAAAAAATAGCCCTACCAGAATGCCAACCCTGCGGTAATTATTGTCTCAGCATTTTGCTTCGGTAGCTATTTGCCTTGGCCCTATAAAGCGGGCAGACTGCCTTGCTGTCTTCTTATTTATAATTATTATTAATTTATAATGTTTGTGTTTCATTCAATCGTGGATGTTTTTATTATTATTTTATTCTCAAAATTGGTGTCTACGAAAAATTTTAAACAATAAATTGGGACGCAGGATGGTCAAAATTTAGTTTAGAACCCACGACTTTTCAAAGTGAAGAAAATTAATGACGTAGTGTGAACATCTCGGACTCGAAAATTCTCGACTAACGTTAATTCTGTTTGACGAATTTGTTGATTGTGGTTGAGTTGGTTGCCCAAAAATGGAACTGTAATAAAAATCTCTTATAAATCTAACAATTTTAAAATTACAACTTGTCAACACATTCAAACTTAGAGTTTGGAAACATTCATTAACATCAAACAAATTGTCTAAGTTGCTGTTGATTAATTTTAAAATCAACCAAATTCTCTTCATACTTTCTTAAACTTTGTCAAATACAATAATATGAATGCCGAACTTGTTAGCCCTAGAAACCTTTGATATAAAAGATGTTTGTTTCCATATTTTGGCTAAGTTTTCTGACAATATTTTGGTATTTACATTTTATATCTATTCACGATGCAATTTCTTAACAATCAGCTTGGAACACAGGTCTCAAGGTGATATTTCGGCCGGAGCAAATATTTGCAAGTGGGTATTAATATTATGACCCTCGTGTCTTTGTGTAGGTATGTAAAAAATTTTGTTTGTAAACAGACCCCCTTACATGAGTAAGTAAATCATAGTGTAGTGGGGCAACTTTTACAAAAACAAATCCATCACACAAGTTTGCCTCAATTGTATTATTGTTGAAACCATACAAAGATATCTACAATGAAAGTTATACAGTAAAATTTGTTTTTTATGAAAGTAGTTTTATTCGTTTTCTTTAATTTTTAAGATAATTTTAGGAATTACCTAATCTACAATTTATTACTCATGTTGTGTTTGTTTTAGCTGTAATAATAATAAAGATTATCTTTCTTTCAATGACGTAAAAAATATTCGTAGGACTGAAGTTTGCTCACGACAGTATTAGATTCTCGAACAATGCAAGAAAATATAATAATAAATAAGTGTCACGTACAGCGAAAACTACACGAAATAAATCTCCCATTCACAGCCCGACCTAAAAATAGGTCGGGATAAGGTGAAATCATTTCGTAATGGAGTAAAATAGGGTGGTTTAACTCTGAATGTGGCACGTAGAGTCGGCACATTTGCAGGAATCCTTCGCTCGCCCAGCAATTCCAGATATTCAAAAGGTCGCCCGTTTTAAAGGACCTCATTATTAAAGGCTATCTGTGTTTCGACTTTGAATAGACCATTTATTTGAATACATTCTTTCACGGATTTATGGCATTAGCGTTTGCTCTCAATATGCGGTGAGTTTTATTGATGTATACTTTAATAGCGAGTAATGTACATTTACACCGTGAATTTAATTAATTATTGGACCTTATTATTCCATTTATCGTATATTATATGTAACTGAATTAATACGCATACTTTTATAGGATTCGCATTTATGTTCATTGTAGGGTGAGTTTTTATTGATATTTACTTTGATATCGTGCATTCGTGTTGCCAAATTTTAATAATTATATTGGTCCATAATGAGTTTCTATAAATGAAATTAATTTTATTGATATCGTTTTTCTACAAATAGGAGACTTTTGCAATTCAACGTTTATGATTTACTAGATTACACCGACAGTGTTGCCTAACTGACGACGTTTGAAAAGATACACCAAAACACACTCAGAGAATATTGTCTCTTTAAAAACAAATATATATAATATTTATTTATTGATAAAAAGAGGAAAATTATATATTATTATGTAAATCACATTACCAACAACCGTCCATTACAATCTAATTTTAGTGAGTCGATCGAAAAATGTAAGGTCCCGTAAAATAAAGATGTTCACACACATGGGACTTTCATTTATCTTGTCCTAAAAACGTGGTATTATACGGGGCGGTCCATTAAGGTCCCCTACTAATGGAGAACAATCCAAAATAAACGCTTACAATCACGACCCGACCCAACCGCACGCAATACGTTCATAAATATTAAAGTCCACAGCTGCGATAAGAACAAACCTATTTTCATTTTAGAATTATCCCGTAACAGGTTAATTGAGTAGTTAGGGACCGGTCGAGTTTATAAGTAGTTAAGGGTTTCAAATCAAAGAGCGCACAGAACTTTAAAATAAAGATTTTCAACCAGTTATTTTACCAGTTTTCACCAATATAGAAGACAGCGAAATTGCCGAGAACGTTTGTTGAATAGCTTAGGTTTCATTATATTAGATTAGACTCATAAGGCATGAAAAAGTGGATACTTAAGATCACACTGTTGAAGGTCACAATATAGAGAGTGGATCAGACAATAAAGAAGACTTGAAAGCTATATTTTAAAGCTAGAAAGGTCAAAGTAAATATGAAGCAGACATATACCCGACATGGACAATGAAAACTAGACATAACGGTTTCTAGAATGAACATCTCGTACCAAATTGAGAGGAGTTATAAAGAGGAAAAAATACATAAAACTGACTGAGCCTATAAGTATGTAGGAAATTCAAAGCCCATATTTAAAATTCCTATCCATAGACAAAAAACTACAAAAGATAGATGTATAAATTCAAGTGTGTTGTATTTGGGTACCTTTGTGTGTTATTGATATAAATGCTTATCTATATTTCTCTCTCATGTTTATATTGTTGATGTACCTGTAGTAAAAAATAAATATTGTATTAGATAAGTAGATATGATATAGCAGAAAAGGATTAAAATTAGGACATTGCCAGACACTCTAATTTGAGTATTGTTGGGCGTTTATTTTGCGCAAAGCTAGTACAAATACAGATTATTGAATAATATTCACAAACTGGTTTGTATTAAATTTAAAATAAGGGACTGCAAAGTTGCTCTTTTATGTTTCACTCAGTTTGTATGCTGCGTTAGCGGGATAATTCCAACCACTCCTGGGAGTGGTCTGGAACTTTTGAAAGACTAAATGTTTCGGTCAAAGTGGACAAAGTTCCATAATTTGTTTTAAATATTCCAGCTTAAAATTAAAGATGCGCTGGTTTGTTGTCACAGTTAGATTAATTATTCATTGAGTATTTGTTTTTGTTACAGTTGCATTTATTTTGAAATGAAAAAAAAATGCAAATTATTCGTGTTACGCTGACTAAGCGTTGCGTTGAAAAATTTAAATAAATTAAAAACCCCCGACACATTTTGTAGCGTTTATATTAGACCAATTTTCATCAAACTAAGAATATAAGCTAACAACACTATTTTGATTAAATTTTTTTTCAAACAAAAAAATATAATCAAAATCGGTTCATTCGTTCGGGAGCTACGCTGCCACAGACACACACACACACGCAGATACATACAGAAATACATACACATACATATAACATCCTGTCGTTTTTGTGCCGGGGGTTAAAAAATATTAATTGTCAAGTTTCAGTTTTATTAATTCCAAAAGTTTATCTTAATGAACGTATAGAATTACTAAAACTGGCAGAATCAATAATATTCACCACCAAGAGTACTCAAAACTTCCTTGCGCAGTCTTGAATTTACATAAATTATTTTATCAAATAAATTATAGTATACTAATATACTAATTATTACTAATACTTAAGATAACAAAACAATAATATAGTCGCAAACAAACTAACCCCTGTGCATACGTAGACTGTTTATGTAATTTCCTGAACATACACTTTACTAAGTACCAAGATTAACACTGTACTAACCCAAAGAGTATTTATCCACAATATAACATCCGCTAAAGTGCCCTCATTTAATTCTTCCTCTGTGAAAGTAAGCCTGGGGATTATATTCATTATTACTATAATATATTAACGCTGAGCAAACTTGGAGGCTTAATTAAAAGCGGGTAAATCTGCGCACACCTCAGTGAAATCAACATGGCAGAATTGTCACAAAGGGCTCCAAAGACGCGGCGTAGACGACAACGCCTAATAACTTTCGAGAGTTATGAAAATTTCATGCCAAATGACGATGTAGGTACGTGTTAATTAAATTGTGTTCCACAAACTATGCTCGACGATAAGTTGCTATGTATGTTGCTATGTCTACTGCCAAACAAAATGATTAAAATCGCGCATGATTCAAACTTATACCAAAGTTACTGTATCATATGTGGAATTTTTGTTTCAAAACTTTATGAATAAATGACTTTATTATTATCTTTATGAATAATACAATACGCTGTTGGATGAAACAACTGTTGTTTTGTAAGGATGTAACGTTGTTATTTGGCTTGAGTGCTTGTATTGAATACCGCACCGAGCAAAAGATTTTAAGTTTAAACTACGGGCGCGTAGCGAGTGTTTCAAAGATAGAACCCTAAGCGATATGAGGGATTCAAAACCTTCAGACGTGAATAATTTTACAGGCGAAACACACAAGTTTTCATCTCACGTCAGCAAGGAACTCAATGATTTGTTTTTAATATATTAAGGCTAATCCATCAAAAAGCAGTTACTTGCTTATTGTAGATAGGCATCTACAATATATAATACTACATAACACTAAAACTTAAACGTAAAATTACTGCAGTTAGTATCCCGTAAACCGTATTTATTTATTTATTTAGTTATTACCACGGTTTTGCACCAATTACAGTAATTAACATAAAATAAGTATACATAGGTAGATATATAAACAATCCAATAATTTATTCACATTCATACACAATTCGTTTCACAAAACTTCAAACATACTGACATCTACATCTAATAAATTATTTGGCAAAGATAGTAGCTTGTGGCATTGAGAATATATTCCAAAGTATGCTCGATTTCCTTGCTTGGATAGTTTAATGAAGTATGACAGTAAATAGTACCCTTCGGATCGGTTCCTCTTTTTTTATACGCACAGCGAGGGAATGGAATCGGCTGCCTGATTCTGTGTTTCCCGATGAGTACAATTTGGGGGTCTTCAAGTTACGAGTAAATAGGTTTCTTCTAGCTAAGCGTGCTTTATCTTAGACCACATCTTCAATACCATCAGGTAAGATTGAGATCAAACGCTTGCCTATACTTGACAAAAAATCGACGTCATGTTTATTAGACTAAATTTATTAATTACGTCATCAAAATCCCAAACTGACCCTGCTTTTCTTTCTATGGACAAAATAGATAAACTGAAAAGGCGTTCTTTTTTTATACCACAAATATGATTACTGCCCACTTGATGGTAAGCTTTTACTGAGCCTATGAACGTTTGCGACACCACAGCTGTCTCTCGCGCGTGGCCGACCCTGTAAAAACCTAACCATTCCTTTTTTGAAGAACCCCACGCTATAGTCGTTTTGAAAAATATCGGCAGGTAATTCATTCCACAGCCTGACTGTACGTGGTATGAAGTTCTTATGGAACCGCTCAGTATGCGAAGACATTGGTTTCAAGGTGTGGGAATGAATTCGCTGCCGATGGCGGGAAGTGAACTCCTGCTTCACCCTGTTGAGCACACTTTTTAGCACAGCTTTTTAGATGCCAACTTAGTTTTGTCCTCTAGATGACATCGGAATTGGACGTCACTGGAGATGTCGACACCCAGTATGCCAATGTGTTTGGAGATGTTAAGGGCTGTGTTCACAAATTGAAGTGCTACACCAAATAGGACGTTTTTAGGAGTGAACGCGCGAACTTGTGTCTTAGCGGGGTTACGAATCGGATACCCTGGCCAGGCCAGAGTAGTCTCGATTTCCAACACAAGTTTACTTCGACCATCTACAACAACGGACCGAGGGATATTGGCACGGCCCGTGTAGAATATGTCCCCGTTAGTTTCATCTGCATAGAATGTATGCCGTCAATCGACACCACGGCGTGTATGCATGTGCAGAAAAAAACAACGGAGCCTTGTGGGGCACCAGCATTTATGTCAAAACAGTCAGGTCTGCTGCTGTCAACGACTGCTGTAACGCTTCTGTTGGACAAAAATCCAACAACCCAGTTGCATAATCCCTTGGGGAGCCCGTATGATGTCAACTTATTTTTTTTTAATGTAGGAGAAAATCCTAGTGAGGGGCACTAGGATTTTCTCCTGTATCGTGGGTGCGTTTACAAACACAAATGTACACATGCACAAACGCAAATTCCCGAAACAACTATCTGTGGAACGTACAAATATTTGCTCCGTGCGGGGATCGAACCCGCAAACCGTGACGCACAAGCCGATCGCTTAGCCACTGCGCCACCGAGTCGTCATGAAAGAAGACTGACTGCCAAAGCTTCACCGGTGTCAAGCGAAAGCCGTACTGACGGTCATTGATGAGTTTGTTGCCTTCTAGGTGTCTTAGAAGTTGGCGGTCAAGTAGGTACCTGCTCCATCACCTTAGAAAAAAGGGGAGTTATAGCGATAAGCCTGTGATTGGTAAAGCGATGGGTCTGATCAATCGGGAACTGGATGCACATTTGCAGTATTCCACGAAGACGGAACTCGCCTGCTGCTGTATAAAAGTGCGAAAACACGAGTTAGTACTGAACACTGCTCAGCAGTATAGTGCTTAAGCACCACTGCCATTCGGCCTATTCGACTTATCAACGTCTAGGAATCGGAGCTCCTGCCGGATCTCTCTTTGTGCGTCTCCAGCATGGTATTGTCACACCTTGAGATGGTAGGAGGTACTGCGTTTCCGTCGCGCAAAGTCAAGTTAGAGTACCCTCTCTTTAGCACTATAGGCCGAGTTCACCATCTGGCTTCCAAACAAACAAAAGTTACCCTTGGCAGCCTTAGCAAGCCAAAAAGCTAGTTTCCCAGAATGATATATGCGGATAGATACATAGCCGCATACCAATTCTATCAATGAATTTGAATTTGGCAACGTCGATTGCTCTCTTACTGGATCTCGAGGTAGCATTTAGTTTGCATCGAAGACCTTGAGATCCTGTCTAGCCCGAGCCATGGTCTAAGTCTCAAATGCATTTTGCTTGAAAGTTCTAGCATCCCTATAAGGCCGGTTAAACCACGGTCGTTTTTATCCCCCGGAACAGTCACTAGCGGTTTGGGGATGTAAAATTCCATACCCGCTATGATTGCTTCGGTTATCCAAATTCTTTTTCAAGGGATCTCATAAAAATATGCTGTCATATAAACGTGTAAAGTGTAAAGTGTATAGTGTAAAGTGTATATAAACATTTTCTCTGACAGCTTTAATGGAATCATGATGAGCACTCCCGGGTGTTTCAGATAATCTTCTTAAAAATTTTCCAACCTTTTGTATTAGTATTTCATCATGAGGGTGGATACTGCTTTTTAACCTGGGATGGTGTTTCCGAATCCATACTCAACATAATACCCAATTCTTCAGTATTTCCTAACGATTAGTCCTATATTAGTTATCAGTGGCGTTATGCGAAACCAAGTTTTTGAAAACTGAAACTAATCAAAACTTATTGATTTCGTACACTAATCGAAACTTATTATCATAATTATATATTATATTATTATTATTATTATCGTAATCAAAACTTATTTATGATCGACCATGACTGAAGACCGACTTTCCAGTTAAGTAATTTTGTCCAGAGAAAGAAAAACAACGTTGGTTTTGGATTTGATGACGTAATTAATACAAACTAAATTCAGAAAACAGAATTTGAAATGAGTATAATTTTAATTTCTTGTTATAGTGCGATTACTTGTCTTTCTTACTTCACTTGTAAATGTTTATTAACATGGTAAAAAATTGATTAAAATTTGATTAATGCATTATGTTTAATTCGATAAATATTTAAAACTGGAGGGCGTCAGGGGGGGGGGCCAAAATTAAAGATCGCCCCGGGCCTCAAAAAGTCTTAGTCCGCCACTGCTGATACACAATTATTGTATCTAAAGAAACAAAAAAAGGATTTTTATATTAACATACGGACAGAAACAACTTTAAAACTCTCGTGTTACATTACATTATATTCCACGATCAGTACAACCTAGTCGAAACGCAGAAAAAAGCATTTTAAAGGTAAAATCGCGTTAATTCCCGTGTAATATATGTAATGTATTATACGGACAGAAGTTTTTAAATGTTTAAATAGATAGAATTCTTTCCTTGTGATGCTGTCATAAACCTGTGTCGTTCTGCTGGAAGTCTCAGTGTGGTACCTATGCAGATATACAAATAGAATTTCTTGATAATGGCGCTAATGTTTCTATTGCAATAAAACGTTACACCTTAATTTTATATTGCCAACGGCCCCAGTTTTCTAAAACTGCCCCGCACTCAACGCGCACAGTTCATACATGACAGTTCTAAATGAAATCAAAGCAAGTGGACCTACACGTCAGTCTAAAGAGTCGAGACTAAGAACTGTAGTCACCAGTGTGACGTCTTAAGACGTTCCTAGATTAGAACCGTGTAGGCGTGCCTAAACCCGGTTTAAATTGAAGAGCTTTGGTATTCGCGAGGTGTTTCCAACTCGTATTTAATTAAGAAGTTTTCCGGATCATTTCCATTTTGATCTTGTTGGTAAAAATAGGCTGTTGGAAGGTTCCGTTGCGTAATGAGTTAATTGGGTAGATTGTACTACAGATTCATTTTAATGAAAGTTTGAATGACCGTACGGCGTAAGTTAACCAAAATTTATGGTATAGCAACTGTTTTTGTACTTATTTTGTTCCTTTTCATGTACTAGCAAGTTTAGTTTTGATTATTGCGAAGTAAAACGTTCATTTCTCAAGTTTGAATTCCCAAATTAATATCTGAATGTTAGTTCAAAACTATTTTGTGGAAATTATATTTGGAATTCCAAATTGCATTGAATTAATTCGTCAATTTTCTCTCTTGACATAGACTCAATAGTCATAATTACTAAGTGATTGAAATTCAAAATGTAATTAATTGCATACATGCAGCCATGAAAATCTAATCCCGTTACTATGGCGCATGTAGAACAATTACTGAACTGCAGTCATTGTTGGTTAACAGGTTTTGTTTAGCAGTACACGTCTTTTCTGATGATGTTAATGATTATGCCTATTCCAAATGCGTCATTGATTGAAAATGCACAAAAATGCAATGCATACAATTGCTTACAGTACCGATACATTGGAACAAAATAGGCTTCTTCCTCTGATTTGCGTAAACAAAGATACATACTAACAAATTTACGCTAGTTCCAATCAAACAGGCTACTTTTATCACTCCGAACTAGAAAGCCAGCGACACTAATGATGTGTCGTTGTTGGTGCCATGCACAGGGCACTCTGCCACTATTGATGTGTATACGGTAACTAATGGGGGTAATTAACAAAACCGTACGTATCTATCGAATCGATTTATATCGACGATTGTAGACTAGAATAGTGCTTGATTTGATCTTATATTTTATGGTTTCATGCAATTTCTTTTCATTATTATGCATTATAATAAAACTACTTTCAGAATTATATCGCGGTATATTGGTATTTTTTTAACCGGACGTTTCGAATACCTTACATTAGCGTTGATACAACTTTACCTATCGTATAATTTCTTTTTAAAACACTTTTGAACTTTGTACAATTACCTCCTACTTTTGATAGCAACTGTAGTACAATAACAATTAGCATACTAATGAAGAAAGTCTCGAAATGAGAATACGGTAGAATCTGACATTTTAATTGAAAATGTTGAATAAGTAATTAGGTAAGTAACAAAATTCAAGACGAGATAATTTTCGGACGAAACCGCTTGATAATAATATTATCGGGTCGGTGTGAAAATTTGCATTGCCGTTGGCTATGGCTTGCATTATAATTAGTCTTAATCAAAAGGTCCTTTTATTTATTGTAGCTTTTGCCTCCAGTTGACACAATAAACTTCCCGTCTTCCACAACGCCGACCTCCAAAATATATACTGGCAATATTCGCACACATTCTTAATAAAAGAAACATATGGCCCAATTAAAAACGTCACATATTCATAACACAAACATTTACTGCGATGTGAATCCGGATTTCTTAACATGGAAGGCAGTCTTAATACCGCTTTAATCCAGTCTTAATACTCTCATACACACCTTTCGGAAGTCGTTTTCTAAATGATATAAACCGTATTTACAAATTTAATCCACAAATAAGTACCTAGATAGCAACTCTGTTTTATACAGTTAAGTGATGTTTGAAAATAGTCACCCAGAACCAGAAAACATTGTGGGTATAGTTACTATGAATATCTGCGCTCGCAATTTGGGAGATTATCCAAACTATCAGGATTTGTAACCCGCATCGTTTTGAAGTGAGGGTTTACCGTGTGGTACGATAATGGATGCTGCAACTTATCCCTAGATTATTCTCCGTTGATGGTTGATAAAAGCCAAAAACATTTGGTTAAAGGCAATTGAGTGGTTGGTTCCGTGTTATGGATAACGTGTTAATATTTGGAATATTGGGTTTCATTTTAAAATAGCTTTTAAGCTCATATAATTATTAAAATTTTATAACTAGAAAACATGAAAAGTGGGAAGTCGTGTTGGAAAATAAGTGAGTATATAGTAGAAATTGTAATGAAAGACAAGAAAATTGCATCCAATTTTCAATTTAAACATTCAGTCCGTTTTAAAAACATATTTTGTACACCAAATTGCGATACAGACTGTGCCTATTATTTTCATCTGTAGTTGTCCTCTTCAATCGCGCAGCCTGCCACCCTATTGAGGCCATCCTTAGTGTAAGTGTAGAGGTTCTTGGAATACTCAGCAGAATACGGCATAATTTAATAACAAAATAGCTTCAGGACAATATGGTAATGCCCTAATTCGGCCATATTGTATTTTCAGCTCCCTACTTATTCGTAATAGGATTAGTGATTGCCGAATTGGTCATTGCAGCCGGCATCGGCAGTTGGAGCGATTAGGTGTTTTGTTTATTGTTCCTCGCATAATTTCAGAGGTTCTCTTAGGTGTTGGGGAAGTTTTGACATCAAAATACAATGACCCTGTGTTTGTCATTGTTCTGTCTTGTTTAAATTAAATCTTGACGTGAAGTTAAAACGTCGTACTTCAGAAGTCACGACGTTATTCTTCAACCATTATAAGCTTTCATATAAATGGTGCAATATTTAATATAACTGACCCTAAGTTGCAGCAAACAAAGTAAGCAAAACTACATATATTTAGGTATTGTGGTGGGTATGTTTTTTTCAGTATAATATTGTGATACTTAAGAGCACTATGATATAGGTATACAAAAATAATTAATAAATACAAAAATATTCTTGTACATAATAAATAAATAATACCATAGACTTAATTATATCTATTATCATTTCATTGTACTACCCAGCTAATACATTATATTATAATATAAATATACAGTTAGAATAGCAATGTGTAATTGTATGCTTCGAAGAAATGTATTATATATAATATACATCTTCATTTCTCATTAAATTTGTAATTTGGTATACAGTCGAGCTTCTGGGAATTCATTTGATAATGTGTCACATTTAGAAACGTAATAAATAAATGAAACAATACAGAAATAACATTACTTAGTCCCTACAGCTTTCTTAACATGACGGTAAATTGTATTTTCGGTTGGCATCACAAGCAATAAACAAATGCTTTGTTAACTGTCTAGGTTTTTCTAGAGAGAATAAATCCTATCGTCTATTAAAACCAATATGATTACATAACCTATCCAATTTTTTTTTAAGAATCTAATCATAAACTTTTTATTGCACACGTTATAAAGTAGTTATAAGTTACTCGTAGTTATATTTTCTTTTTTATTACTTCAACCATACCACCATAACTTGTTAATAAAGGCAATAAATATTTATAAAATAAATTACATCGAATACTAGGTATAATAAATACCTATATGTTTTATTATTCAAACTTATAATAACTATTTTATAATACAGTGAAATTACCTACTAATTAGGGTTTATCGCGGCATATTGATATTATACTTTCGGGCAAAGGATTTTAGAACGTGACGGTGTAAAAAATCCGACATTAAAACAAAATACACCAATTAAATCCACATAAAATTGTTTTATTTCAATGTTTTAAAATCGCGTAAGTTTAAGAAAACAATAAATAATAATACAATTTAATAAATCATAATATTGTTACGTACAACACAATCTTGTGAAACCTTTGCTGTACCGGTTATTGTATGTAGCTATATCAATTATATATAGGAAATATGAACGCTCGAGTTGGTTTAATGCAGCCACACCTCGCCTTGGATGCACAAAGCTCCCTCTCTACACACAGGTGCTGCTTACCGTAGCTTACGCTGAAATTGTGTAGTTCGAAACCTTTTCTTGTTAAAGCAGAACCCAAGAAGTGAACATCTATTTCTACATAATATCACGCCTATAGTCGCCGAAGGGCTAGGCAAGGGTGTACTAATATACCAAATTTTGCTTGTATGGTTTAGGTCCTATGTAATAACGGAGAGCCTATTTTTATCAACCGGGCACGAATCCAAACTCTGAACTGCTACTAAGAATTTCATAGATAAACTCAATAACACTTTTCTCGATTTTTTGCTGAGCAGTTGCATTTATGAACACTACACCAACCAAACAGTTCTACATATAGTTACATACGATATGTAACAAAAGCCCACCGTAATCGTAACCGTTAATCGTACAGTTTCATACTTGGATTTAGATTTCATAGAATCCATGATAGGGTTCTACCTATATTAAGGTACCTTATTACTTAACTGCCTTAAACACAATTACATAAACAAACTGAAGCTAAGCTTCCGAAACATCGCTGAGAAATTATTACTTATTCACGGGAATTAATCCCGTGAAATATGATTAAATATGAAGACAAAGTTATTGGATGCCAACTCAAAATCCCGGGGAACACGTAGAGAGGTACCTAGCTGTTTTCTCTAACGAAGTTGATATTATGAAGGGGCTTAACTGTGTTTGTTCTGTCTAAGTAACCTACGATCAGTTTCGGCCAGAGATTTAGGACATTAGTTTTGGTAGGTACACAGTGCAAACAGGTCTGGTACCTGTTTGTTCATAACTTCGAAGTCTATTATATTATATCAAAAATCATAATGTAAATGCGTTATGTGGAAATGTTTGTGTGTTTTTGCATTGCATTTCATCTTAATGCCTGTACTATATAACGAATTGCCACAACAAGCACACTAATTTAGTTACATAAAATAAATATTTCATTTTAAAATGTACTATTTTTAAATAATATAAAAGGAAGAACTACATAATGTTATAATATTCTCTAGTTCTTCCTTTACCATTATCAAATTATTGTCTTTACAATTTTATTACCATTGTTAGATACATGAAAGTAAAATTATATTATTTAAAATTAGTAGATACATTTTAAAATTATATATTTATTTTATGTCACCAAATTCTAAGATCCATCTGCATTCATGCTTAAAACCTTTTAAGTTATACCCTTGTACGCCATTAATGCAAGCATTTATTACATAACTTTTCATGAATGAAACTGTGACGTCAAAACTGTCTCATAGGGATACAAAAAGAAATTACATAGTATTTTGTCGTATACTCGTCTTAGTAATTAGCACAAGCAAAGCTATGCGCTTGAAATACCTACTTCTACTTTTTAATATTATAATCTCTTTGATATAAAGAACACTCTAACACGACGCCGCTAACGTTAAAATAAAGCAAAATAAAACACTAGATTTAATTTTCGTTCAGTCGTTACAAGCATTAGCTCTAAGTACGGGTAATTGAGAAGATTATCAGTTGTGTTGAAGGGGCTTAAGAACAAAGAAAGATAGCGGTTTCGATAAATATTTGGAAGAAAACAAAGGGATTGCCTAATATTGCTGTAAGAATTAGGCAATCCTTAAAATTACTTACAGTATACAGAAATTGAGATGTATAAAGCTTCATTTTAATTATATTATACAAAAGAACTGCTACAAACAGAATATTCTTAAAAGATTATATTAATAGGTCAAAGCATAACAGTCAAAAGTTCGAACGTAAATCTCAGATAAAAACATCTGCATCAGTACACATCGGAATAACGTGCGAGAAAAAAACCAACCAAATTTTTCACCCCCTATAAATTCAAAACTCGCCAACTTCGTGAAATTTTCGCGATCCTTCACCCCTTAAACAAACAAGCACTCCATTTTATTTTCCCAACCCATATCAACATGGAAACTGTCCAACATCCAGGAATGTAAAAACAATCGTTTACTTTAAACGCACAACGAACATCGGTTAGTCCTCGTTTAATTCTGCTAATAGTTCTCAAGGAACATTGTTCTTGTTCCTGCGGACGATGTCTATACATCCTTCGTCGTGATTTGTTGCCAGCCTTTTTTATTGTCTCCGTTTTTTTTTTCATCTAGCCACGCCATTTGCAAATTCCATATTGTTCCCACTCAAAATTTCCGCTGTGTCGAGTTTTAATTGAGAAATGTATTTGTCGTTTCAATATTCTCGGATATTTTATGATGTTACACATTTAAAAATGAGGGCAATTAAAATAAAAATCCTAAGTAATTTGGAAAAAAACTAGTGTTTATTTGTTCAACAGTAATTATAACTTTGATTAAAACATAGGTACTAACTCATTTTATAAACTTCTGAGCTCTTTAATCTTCAATCCTTCTAAGAACTCATTATAAATAATGCGAAAAATAAATACAACCTTTCTTTATACACTATCGCTTTAAATTCTTTATTTATAAACTTTACGACTAGAATAATTTTCTTAAATAAACACAATTAAACTAAATTAAATTGCAGAAATAATTTTGATTCAATTAAAATCCATCTAATGTTAAAGTTTAAAATATATCATATAGATATTTCTGAATGAGTAGAGTTAGTAATTAATAACCCAACAAAATTGGATTAATTATAATAAATATATTATTAAAATCATAATAATATACGTCTGACTGTTATACAGACTTATATTGTAACCCTTATACATTTCAATGTGTAATTAGTATTGAATACCATTCTAGAATAGGCGTAAGGCTGTAATCAATAATAATCATCTAACAAAAGCTTTGTAATAAAACAGAAATTTTCACGTTTGAAAATGGTTAACGACGATGAAACATCAGTTTTACACTATTTGAGCAGAAGATTAGTGTCCTAGAATACAAAGGGAACCTGTACTACCCGTTAAGAAGTTTCAAAAGCAAGAATATTGCGATGGACGGAGAATTTCAGAAAATTCCAAATGTACCTTGTTGACTTGTGTCCATGTCATACAATTTTGTATTGAACTACGTTTCAAAAGGATCCTGTCTTAGGGACAGAAATTTGAACTAAAACATGGTGAAACATGCGTGAAATCTTGACACTACTGTACACGATTAGAGATTATTGTCAATATGTGTTTACAATTTAGGTGTTGGGTCACAGTATTTTACTATTGAACGATTTAGTGAATATGTTCTGAGTTCTTTATATAGAAGAATGACAAAACCAGCGGCATATACATACCTACAGTTTATATCTCTCTAAATAACAATAATAATAAATATATTATTATATAGAATAATAATGTCTGGCATTATGACATAGCGCCATCTAGTTCCGAGCTAAGCAACGAGGCTTGTGTTACAGATACTAGATGGTTGATAAACTATAGAGATTTAAAAAAAATATTTATACTTATTACTCAAACAAACATTCATGACTTAGCTTAAGCAACAAATGTCCATGCTCAGCACTCAAACATTGACATCTACCGGGATTAGAACCCATATCGCAGTCTTTAATACCTCTGCGCTAATCGGGTCACCTTAATTAATGCTATGTACGTACCACGCATGAGAAGTAGGAACATTTGCGTCATATATATCAATAAAGGTCTATAATCTTAACTGTAAACCATGCTGTAAAGTGGAATTTTCTAGAACTTGAGTTAACAGACATTGTTCTCTCAACTAACGTATGTGTGTGCGTTATTAAAATTTATTACTATCTAACATTAATGCTTGCACTCACGAACACTGCTCTAAGTTTTATTAGATGAGGACATAATCCTCACAAGTTAAGAGGCCTCAGACTTTAGTCCACCACGCTTGCCTTTTGCGGTATACAACTTTTCAACATTTCAACTTAAGTAGATAGTATGAAAAGTTGTATACTTACTTAGATAAAATAGAACAAAATTGGGACCTATTCCAAATACCTACGCTATGAGATATGGTAGAAGCAATATAAATCCATCGCTTCTTTCTTTAGGATAATCGATCGACCTGAGAATTTATGTGGT
Organism: Craniophora ligustri; assembly: GCA_905163465.1. Classification (NCBI taxonomy): domain Eukaryota; kingdom Metazoa; phylum Arthropoda; class Insecta; order Lepidoptera; family Noctuidae; genus Craniophora; species Craniophora ligustri. The sequence continues at coordinate 6,187,773 of LR990963.1, forward strand.
ACGGAATCTTAATTATAATAAGAAGAGTATTAGCCTTACATTGTAATTTATTATAAAGACAATAGAACCATTATATCCTTTGAAGAACTAAATTTAGAACGCAAAACAAATCGGTCTAAAATAAGAACAAAATTAAACACAAGTTGAAACAAATCCTATTGTACAAACCTCCTCGATGACATTTTAATATTTTCTCCATTAATATACCCGTACTTAAGTAACTACCAACAAAATACAAGATCAATCAAGTATTATTTCTGAGAGAGCCCCAATAAACGAAGACTAAAGTGAAATTCAGCTATTGTCTTCAGAAAATATTTTGTGATATTTCGTTTCCAGAAAATTGCTTTAAGGAGAACCTTTCACCGGGAGTGGCAAACGCCAAAGAAAAGTTAAACCAATTATTCGTCTGTAAGAATCGTCAAAGTATTGAAATAATGAAGTTTTGGATTCCATTTATAGATTTCTTGCTTCTTAGTTATCTTTGACCTAATAGAATAAACGTTATTTATTACAAGTATAATAAAGGCTCTTTTCAATTAAAATGGCGTCAGTATTTGGACAGGAAGAACAAAATACCGCATGATAATTAGGATAAAAAAAAAACGAATTCAAACAAATACGATTGAGGATTCATCCAATCATTTGAACGTTCTATCTACAAAAGAAACAAGGTTCTTAATTTGATTACTCAAGATGAATAAAAAAGCAAATTAAAACCTACGCTAACAAACGACTCCATTTTGATTAAAGTGAAAAATTACTCGGAAAATTTCTTCTCTGTCAATCTCGGGTTCCACTTTGTTACGTTGACGAATCACTCGGGTGTACAGAACCCTTCAAACGAACTTGGACGAAAGTTTTATTTCGTTATCTCCCCTGAACGGAACTCGAATTGTCCAATTTGAAGACGCATTTCAGATTTCCACGCTCTACGTAATTTGTTGCTCTATTTTGTAAAGAACCTTTTTCAATAGCATTGAGAGGGAGCGTAAACCCTAAACCTATGTTGTTTCAGTTAAATCTTCAAGAGAAATAGATCAAATGCGAAAATGCTTGGTGTTACGAATTCAATGCGATATTTGATTTCAGCACTTACCACACTCATATGTCAACACCGCTAACATTAATTAAACTCGACACTTTAGTAGCACTGAAATTAAGACTTAAAAAAAGGAAAATTAAAAAAGTTTTAAGTCGACTCCAAAACAAATTCACTTATACTGTATCAGTTCATTAAAATATTGTAAGAAATAACTTTGAATTCGAATAATCGAGATATATTTTTCGTGCGTAGTATAGCTGATGCGATCCGCCCGCACAAACGTCCTACCCCCGCGACGTTACAGTGAAGACTGGATGAAACTGAAGCTGAAATCTGAAATATTTGACGATCCCTGCGGAAAACCACCCACCGCAGCCGTGAAGATAAGTTGAAATAGTGCTTGCGCTAAGTTGATAACTAGTCTTGTTTACAGATATTCTGTTTTCAATGTTCAACTTTACAGATGGACACATTAATTAGAACTTTTTAATATAAATACCATCACGCCTGTTGTCACCGAAGGTTTTAGATCCCATGTAAAAGGGGGCGTGCTTATTGCCATCAACCGGACACACATCGGAACTGCGAACTACTACTGAGAATTTCATAAAAAATACCCAAAACACTACGCTAGTGCTATGTACCTTGGAATTGATTCCAAGACTTCTGGCTCAGCAGTCGCACTAATGATCACTAGACCAACCAGGCAGCCTTTTTTATCCAAACTTTTTTGTTGACTTGAATGCATTTCTCCTTGTCTTTCGTTATAAGTCATACGTGAGGTATCTAAATAAGCGGATCATTAGACTCCATCACGAAGCATCCTGAGTTTTGTTGATTTAGCATTAATTTTTTTTCCAGTGTGCAGATAGAAAGTTTTAAATCCTTAGTTAACCAGAAAAGAATTAGATTTATCAACTTAGTAACTAGTCTGTTTCCTTCTATGGTGTAGCTGTTTAAATAAGACTTAAATCTTATGAAGACTGCAGTTTCAAAAATAAAACATTTGGTTTTCTTGATTAGGCCTAGATTAAAGGGCAGAATAATATGTATTTACTTTAAATCTGTATTTTTCATTTATATTATATTTTATTATTCGAACAAAAAACAAATTAAAAATAAGAAAAGTTAAGACAGCCTCATTGCTCTAGTAATATCCTAATTTCCATTGGTAGTTCAAGCTAAGTCTTTTCAACAGGATTTTTCTGTGATATTCTCAGTAGAAGCTTATTTGGGCCCAGTTAAAAGCAATACTCTGTCGGCTCGGCGATATGTGGGCGTACCTACATTAGCAGTCTGCATAGCCTCTCTGGGACACAACCGTGATGATATGATTACCTGTAATTTAAATAATGACCTAAAATGTGCAATGATCCGGTGACAGGCCAAATTAAATACCTATTTCAACTATTTATATAACTTAAATATAAAACGGTAATATAATGTAACTAATTCTGTAATTTCAAAGCTTGCAAAACTAACAAACGCTTTAGAATTATGTCTAACATTCTTTAGAAAATTGCAGACATTAATAAAGACAAAAATATTCTATTCTCAAAAAGACGAAATTCGAATTTTAGTTTAATATTCTTTAGTGAGGCCATAAAGATATACATTTAAGTTTTGAAAGTAATCTGAGTCCTGTACAAATATTAGGTTAGAATAAAAAGGCGTAGGTAACAATACTAGCCTGATTATATTTTTCAATTTGTGTTAGTACCTTTTTTATTCTGTATATAGACTATAGAACCATGAAATAAATGATAAATATAAAATTTCTTATGGAAACTTGTTCTGTGTCGCAAAAACTATAGCTATTAATGAATAATAGTCTTGTATGTTATTTTTGATTTATTTTTAAAGAATCTGTGATAGACAAGTGAAGGGACCAGTGCACCAGTTCAACCCCAAGGCACCACAGACTTTTAACAAATTTCAAGTAACATTCGTACTTTTCACGTGCTCAAACGGTTTCTCATACGTATTCTTAATACGTGAGAGAATTTATCATTACTGAGTCAAATCTACCATGGTGGACTAAAGCCTAATCCCTCTCAAATGAGAGGAGACCAGAGACCCAGTAAATGGGTTGAAGATTTATTTAATTTTGTTTGTTCGTCTTATTTAAAATCTTATATAATTCGTTAGAGTACTGACACTTTCACTTTGTGTTCATGCCTTCGAAGGTTTAAGAAAACCTTATTACCTTTATTAGATATTAGATAATGTAAAAAAATGGCTATATATTTTTTTATCCACTAAAAACGCAAATTAACCAATTTAGAATATACTTCACACTTTTCTCTATAGACAAATCAGCTATTTACAAAATACTTTATTTTTTCATGACCTACACATGATATCTACTGTATTTTTTAAGTTTTATATGAAGTACACAAGCTTTATATAACCAAGGTTGCCAGGTTGTATAGACTCTTGTGAAAAACAATAGCTCTATAGAAATCGACTCATTGTTTAACTAAGATCAAGGGCGATATACGACGATCTACATCTTGAGGGTTACGCAAGGCTTTCTATGAAAAAAAGAAATGTTTTAATTAAAATTTTATAAATAAAATTTTAATTTGAATAGTGGTGTAGTATTGCATCAAAGATTACAAGTAAGATTTTATGGCGTAATGACTGACTTTTTTCATACATACATACATACACTCACGCCTTTTTCCCATGGGGGTAGGCAAAAACTACAGAATGCCTTGCGCTACTTTTATACATTACCTGCATATTTATCATACGTTGAAAAAAAATTTCGCCATGACCTTAAAAAACCTTAAAAAAATTGATGACCCCCCTATTGTAGCGATAATTAAGGACCACTTTCGTGCTAAGAGTATGTCTTGGGTATGAATCTTGGTTGAGGAAAATGTTTGTATAATAATATAAGTGACCAGGTACAATTTCCATGTGTAAAAATATATATTTATATGAAGTGTATTAATCATTTAGTTCGTAAGTCTCGTTGTTTAGCCCGGAACTAAACGCCACTGTTTAATATTTTTGCGTCCATTTTTATAACGTTTTATTTAATTGGTTGTGTTATACTAGTAACTACTTGGTGGAGGTTTATGTCCAGCAGTGGATAGTACTAAGTATCTGGGTATTAATATGTAATTGGATTTCAATAGATCAATTGCTTATAATTGACTAATCCTAGTTTAACATATTACGTGGCGACATTAATCCTGTAGATTACCCTGCAAGGATTCCAATGTGCGTAACGGATATATTCAATTTAATAGGATTATTATGAATTAAGTCAAATAAGCTATCGATTGATGCAGGAAAAAACTAGTAATAAGATTAATTAATTTATGTTAAAGATAGTTCATACAGAGCTGGCCTAGTCGCTATACTAGTGTGACTATGCAGTGAATCGTAAAGTCAATCCTTGATGGTTAGATTGTACTCCACTTATTCTAACCATCGATTCATTGAATTTATCTGTTCGAATTTATATTTGTGTCCTAGGGTTGTGACCAGTGGACTGATGAAGTTTAAATAAGCTAACGATTGAAGAAGAATAAACTAGTACAAGTATGAACTAGTAATAATATGTTAAAAATACAAGAGTTCATATAGAGTTGACCTATTCCTGTCGGGGTGAATAAGTTCCGTAAACGTGAGCCATTTTGAGTCGTAAAACTAGTGTAATAAGAGTTGTGTCTTGCCGCATTGCCGAATATATTCCTAAGCAGAATAGTGTGCTAACATTATCGTGTTTGGATTTAAAAGATAATGTAGGTAACTAGTGTAATTATTGAACAGTTGATACTTTACATGATCGTGAACAATTATTAGTTAAACTCTATTTACATAAGCGAACTACATAATGATCCCAAACTGAAAGGTCTACCATCACTCTCAAAAAAACCCTACCTAGTAGCGTATTATTTGTCAGCGCAAAACATTCTCGTACGGCAAGAAACTCGCTACTCTCCCTCCTTTTAAAAACAATACAAGGTAACGTGCGTTTTTTGCACGACATGTTTATTTATATGACATCCTTATTCATCATTCCATATGCTGTCCCACTGTTAGGCACGGCTTACAGTGTCATAAGTGGGATTAGGCTATCATCCACCACGCTGGCATTGTGCGAGCTGGCAAGTTTTTTCTAAATTTCTATTTAAATATAGTCAATTAGTCAAGTTTTTTAAAACAACTAACAATGTAATTCAATTAAAAAACCGAACTAGCACTACTTGAAAAGGACCTCATAAAATGCACATTGCAGAACTTTGGACCGAAAATGATACAGTTTTTTATCATTCATTTTACAATTTCTCTTATTACATAGCTGGTATTTTCCGTTGAACTTTTTGTATGGACGACTGACAAGCCGAGTTTGAAACATGGTGGTTCTATGAATAATGGGCGAAGTTGAAAGAGTTTAAAATTGAACTGTCCGTATTTCGGTTGAATATTAATTTCGTGGATTCTAGTTGCCATTCATAATGAAAATTAATGTTTAAATTGTAACGCGATAAATTCGTTACGAAGTAGTCGGACTGTAGTTTGAAATATACATTATATGTAAGAGCTTTCCTAATTTTGAAAATACCGCCAAAGCGGTCTCGAGCCATTAGGGCACATTTTGGATCAATCAACTGAGCCTATCGCTGACCCAATGCTAGAATTTTTTTTTGGATAAAGCTTACATTTTGGATACTTAGGAAAATGTTTGATGCTAACTCTAAATGTATGAAGCAAGGCGAAGTTTTTTCATGTTTCTTCAATGTGTGTGTGAAGTTAGCAGACTTCTTTACGAGCGAAAAGGCACAACGAACGAGAGCAGTGAGATATTTGGCGTTGGGGAGTGGCCGGTCTGTACGTAATACTATTAGTTATTCTGAGACATTGATGCGTTGTCAACGTAACTGACGATCTATATGAATGGTTGCTAGCCTTGTTATCAAGTATCAACCTAATTACTGTAAACTTAACTCATGTTTTACCATGGCATCAATAATTATAGTATCTGATAACCATATGATGAAGACGATACGTAAAAGTGATGACGCGATTAGCGCAGCATATTCAAGGCTGCCTCCTGTGGTAACGTTGCCGTATTCGAATCTCGGTAAAGGCAAATGTTTTTATCATGAACTTGGACACTTTTGTATATATGTATTTACTAATAAATCTATTTTTTGTATCAACCAACTAGTAACAGAAGCCCGGATCTAGATGGCGCTGTGTCACAATGTCCGTATATATTATTATTATTAAATGAAAGTCAAAATAATGTTATATAATGAATATGTGACGTTAATTAATAACATTTACATAACAATCGTATGTGACCTATGTACCTATGTTTGGTATTCTAACGTAATGGGTGGGTCCCATGAGATATAATTAATAATTGTTTTATGCAAATCCGCATCCCTTATCTTTGGTGAGACTACACATAAGCTTCTGTTGGGAAGTCAAATGGGGGCTTATATAATTGAATCAGGCACAAAATTGTGCTCAACCGGTTAATGCGTTAAGGTATATTGAAATGTTGTGTATAAAACGTGGAATTGAAATCTTGTATTAAATTAGCTGTTTCATTTTTACTTTCAAAATTATATTTTAAAAAATCAGTTACTTTTTTTAGATATCTAAGTAATTGTTTTTGCAAAATATAGGTAGGTACTTAATTCAAATTCGTTTATACCTTTTGACTGAAATATACCTACTTTTAAAGTGTATATGAACTCTGAATATAATATAAAAAAACGTTTAAAAAATGTGATTTCGCGAGCTAATCAAGGAAATCAGTTTTAAACACAGCATTTGAATCAGAAACATTTTTAAAAACGAATAACCGGATTTTATCTTAACTAAAGACACTTATTTATCAAGTATTAATGAAAGATTTACAACCGCATCAACGAAGGTAATTAAAACGCCGGGTATTTAAACGCTATAGCTGGCAATGAATTTTAAACAAATCATAAAATGTCAATAAAACAGTTGATTGTTAAACTTATTGGGTTTGCTAATTACTTTTCCGTTTGTCTTTTTAACGAATTGGTTCTGAAAATTAATGATTTCAGTGAGAGTAGGTACAGACGAGTTATAATTATTATTATTAAATCCTGCCTTGGTTCAAAGAGCTTCTTGAATTAGGGCATCCTCACTCAAATTGAACTGCCCGACCGCAGTGAAATAACAATAGTTGTATTTCTGCGAGTGAGTGAGGTTACGAGAGCACGTTGGGGTTTTGACTATTCTGACAGCATGGGAATTCCGTTTACTGTTAGTTTAGTAACTCACTTATTTTAAGATTGTGTATCATATTAGATTGTGTCTATAACTCCAATTAGAGTCATGGACATATGAGTTTGGTACAAATGTCAGTGACAGTGTACGTGTTAATCATCGAGGCTATAACGTCCAATACTGTTCCACCCCCGTTACTGTTCTTCGATTGGGCAGGAGTCTACTTTTAGAATATGGAAGAGAACATGTGGGCCTAGCACTAATTGGAGTGGGTGGTTCACGCAATTATACTTCTTAAGCGTCCAGGTCTCCTGCCATTTTATTTACATTTCGAGTGATAATTATTTTTTATAGGCATTGTTTTTGAATACACACGAATGAAAAACTATAAATATTTCATTATAATAAGCTCAATTCAAGCTGATAATCTTCAAACTTATTTGAAGATTATCAGCATTCTACGTTTTCATTATTAAAATAATCTTAACATTTCTTTTCAACATCTCAAACATTTTTATTAAAAGCGTAATACACAAAAAGATTTTTCTTATCTGTGGTCTAGCTTGAACCATTAACAACAACATTTTTTCAATACAAAACATCAACAATGCAGCTCCTCGACTTATTTTATTTGTCATCTCTCGCTTATTGAAGATTACTTTGATAAATTTTCAATTTGGCCTACCAATTTATACAATCAATTTTAGCTGATTCGCCTTGTTGGTTCGGTAAGCTGTGTTCATTCACAAAATGTAGATTATGACCCTCATAATCTACATTTTGATTTCAATAAAATATTAAAATAATGAACGAAGTTCAGAGGTATAACATGTTTATTATTCTTATCAGTTTAAAGAGTATTTAAATAAAATAAAACTTCTTTGTATTGAATTATGTAACTATGAAATATATGAGAGCCTTTTAATCGACTAAATCAAAGCTTACATGACGTCACTAGTTCGCATACTCTGATAAAGGCCTTCACAAACGACCTCATGGCACAAATGTGTTAACTCCAACGCATTAATACAATCCCCTGCCGTCAGTTCGCGATAGTTGATAATGATAACGTTATCTTTGCTAATTACAGGCAGCCTTCAAGGTAGGGCGAGCGTATTAATCAACGTCCGCAACATCGATAGATTCGGGACTACAACGTTGACAAGACGTTCAAGCTTTCGCTCAATGATTTCAACTTGAGTAAATTGTTTCCTCAACTTTGTAACCAATTTGCTTCGGTACTTCCAATTACTTTTGGAGAAATGTTTGAGACTAATTTGCTTAAAATATACATTCATATCATCGCGCCTGTATCCTTGGATGGGTAGGCAGGGGAGTAGTAATATACTTTCATATTTCACCGGTAGTTTTTAAGTCCCATATAACGGTGACCTGCCTATTGACATTTTGTCAAGTCCAAATACAAACTCCAAGCTGCTACGGAGAATGTCATTAATAAACTCAATGCTACTTTGCTCGACCTGGGAATCAAATTCATGACTCTGTCTCAGCAGACATGTTTGCAAATACTAGTCTAAGGAAGGAGTTCTTTTAGTATAAAATGTTTGGTTGGTAATGTACTTGGCACAACTTTTAATTTTTTTAGAACTCATATAGGCTCTTTTTATATATTGACCTTTTTAACCCAGTTTTTTCTATTGGAAAATTTATGTAGGTTCGAAGACAGAGGCTCTAGCTTGTATCCTCTACTACTCAATGGAACACCAAACTAGATGGCATTAGTTTTACATTCGAGTGCAGTAGCTAGCCAGGTTACACAAGCCGGGTTTTTTTTCTTTTACAACTCTTGTATCGATTTTTAATAAAAAATAATAATTTTATTCAATCATTCTCTCCCAAGCAAAAGTACTTGGAAAGACTAGTCACGTAGACATGTCATTGTTCTATACAAAAAACAATATACTTCTTATTCTATATACCAAAACAAAACAAAAATAAACCCTGAATACATACAAATAAAATTATATTCTCAATGTCGTTTAATATAATTTAGCATCTAAACTCCCGACCAAAATAAAAAAACCAACAAAGTACAAACACTTAAAAAATAACGCAAATATTGTAAGGCGATCTCTGTTCGCCTGCCGGCTGCGTCAAAATAAAATATTAATACTGCAGTCATATCAATGGGGGTTTATATGGAAAACAGGACATAAAAAATCCTGCAGCTCAAATTTAAAATTTCATTCATACCTTACTTCAAAAGATTTAAAATAAGATTGCACAAATACTAGACATTGAAATAAATATCTTAAGTGGTGTACCGGATTGTGACAGTCGGTACTTGAATTTTGCTATTTTAGCGCTGAGCTAGGTGGATATTATTTTTGGAATATTTTAAATGAGAATGCGTAATCGTTGAAAACCATGAGGCGTGTATATTCGAATTAAAGAAAAAATGTATGTACATAGATCGAGGATAGTGGGGTAAAGGGGACAATAGTTGAGCCAATGGCAAGCGTTTATCACGTCATTTGTAGATGTTTTGATTGGCTACGAACATGATGTCGCTACCGGTACTAAATAAGTCAGATTTGAAGCATATGCGTGAACATGCCCCCGGCCTTGGAAGCAGTCGCTTTCAAACCCTTCAATTGTGACACAGCGTCACTCATCTTGCTCATCATCGAAGAGTGGGCAGATCTTGGCGTAACCCCGTCGCACGACGCCCGCAGCTGTCTTTATGTCCGCTACCCTTGAAATGCCATCATTGCCTGGGATTGTCCGAAGCACTCGACCCATGTGCCATTTTAATGGTGGAAGGTTGTTGTCCTTAATCAGGACGAGTGAGTTTTCCTTCAGGTCCGTCTTGTTCTCGGTCCATTTGGTGCGCACCTGCAACTCAGTCACATATTCTTTGGACCAACGGGTCCAGAAATGTTGGCGAATTTTCTCCACCCGTTGATATCTTGTCAACCTGTGCTCGGGAACTTCGGTAAGGTCGTCAAATACTGGTGTAGTTAGCGGTCGACCAACCAGAAAATGAGCGGGAGTAAGAGGAGAAAGGTCTTGGGGATCTGAGGAAAGAGGAGAAAGTGGTCGGGAATTAAGAACCGCTTCAATTTGTATATAGGAATTGAGCACCGTTCTATCGAACGGTGCTCAATTCCTCAAAGGTGAGGTGCGCGTTCCCCACCACTCTGCGAAGGTGATACTTGCAAGATTTTACTCCTGCTTCCCACAGACCACCAAAATGAGGCGAATACGGCGGAATGAATTTAAAATCAATTTGTTGGCTAATAGCGTAATCTTTAATATTCAAATGGCATCTACGAATAAATTCTTTGAAATCGTTCATTAACCCGACAAAATTGCGGCCGTTATCGGAGTATATTTCCTTTGGTTTGCCACGCCGAGAAATAAATCGCTTAAGCGTTAATAAATATGCTTCACTAGTGAGATCACTGACGAGCTCCAAATGTACAGCGCGCGTTATAAAGCATACAAAAAGGCAAACATATGCCTTCGAAGTTTTAGCTCCCCTACCTTTACGGTTAAGTATGAGAACCGGCCCACAGTAATCTACTCCACATTTAACAAATGGGAAACCAGAAGTTATCCTTTCCCTGGGTAAATTACCCATTTGAGGTGTTAAAATTTTACCTTTAATGCGTGTACAGACCACACATGCGTTTACTATACGCCTAGAAAGGCTCCTGCCACCCAAGGGCCACCAGGTTTCACGTAAATGACAAAGCAATGCCTGGGGTCCAGCGTGGAGGAGCTGCAGGTGCTCATGACGAAACAACAACACAGAAAAATGATGTTTGCTAGATACTAAAATAGGATGCATTTTATTAAAACTAAATTCACAAGAATTACTTAATCGTCCACCAACGCGAATTATTTTATTACTATCTAAAAGGAGATTAAGTCGTTTTAATTTATTTTTACCCTTAATTTGAGCGCAATCAGTTAAAAGTTTATATTCATTAGGATAGCTTTCCATTTGAGACCACCGAACTAAAACTACCTGAGATTCATGCAACTCCTCTGCACTAAGAATTCCGAATCGTTTATTATTTTTATTGCGAATATTGTGTATAAAACGTAACATATACGCGACGGCGCGTTTCATACGCATAAATTGTGAGAATCGGTGAAACGAAAAATAAGTTGACTCACGTGAATCATGAATCATGAAAGAACAAATAGACGACCTAACCTCAGGGAGTTCCTGTTCTACTTCCATGACACCGTAATTCTCAAGTGAGAAACAAGTACTTCTCAAAAATTCGGGACCTTCCCACCATAATCTGGAAGAAGATAGCTCCTCCAAGTAAGAACCTCGTGAGGTCAGGTCTGCAGGATTATCCTTACTACCTACATGACGCCAAAGAACATTCTGTGTGAGTTCATGAATCTCCGCGGTCCTATTTTGGACAAACGTTTTAAGTTTATTTGGAGACATACGCAGCCAACCCAGCACTATAGTTGAGTCAGTCCAAAACACTATATTTTTGAACTCACAACGCAGCGAATTTCGAACCTTGTCAAGTATTTTAGCACCCAGTAAAGCACCGCAAAGTTCGAGTCGCGGTATACTCACTGGTTTCAACGGCGCAACGCGAGATTTAGAAAGAAGCAATCTTACTGTAACCGTACTATCTATATTTATAGTACGTACATAAATGCAAGCGCCATACGCTGTCTGCGACGCATCACCAAAAACGTGCAATTCTTTATACATAGGTTGGCTACCTATAACGTGGCGAGGAATGTTTATTGTTGTGAGCGCTTGTAAAGTGTTAACAAACCGGTTCCACGTTCGCGCGATATTAGATGGAACTATGTCATCCCAACCCATTTTAAGAAGCCATAATTGTTGTAACATTACCTTTCCAATAATTATGGTAGGGCTTAACAAACCGAGTGGGTCAAAAATTTGCGAAATATTAGATAGAATATGCCTTTTAGTGACTGGCTTATTGTCATTGTGCAGTTGTGTATTAAAATGAAATGTATCGTTAACATTGTTCCAACTTAAGCCTAAAGTTTTAGAACTAATATTTTCATTAGATCTGATTTTTATTGAATCGTTTGATGACACATCATTATTGCGTGGGAAATTATAAACCCATTTTCGAAGTGGAAAACAACCTGCATGAAGCGTATTTTTTATATCCGTGCACAGCTGTAATAAAACTAATTTATCATCAGAACCTGTCAGCAAGTCGTCAACGTAAAAATCCTCCAAAATAGCTCGTTGAACCTCAGGATTAGAAGAGTCCATCCCTAGCTGTTTCAAACACCTAACACTTAGGAAAGGTGCAGAAGCGGTCCCATATGTAACGGTGTTCAATTGATATTTACCTAGGGGTTACGATGGGTCATCGCGCCACAAAATCATTTGAAGTTTGCGCTGGTCTTCGGCGACGAGACAATTGCGAAACATTTTCTCGACATCAGCACATGCAACAAACATGTGCTGTCTAAAACGGAGAAGAATGGAAACTAGGTCACCTTGTATTGGAGGTCCAACTAACTGTAAGTCATTTAATGACTTACCGGAAGACGACGATGCGCTAGCATCAAAAACCACGCGGAGCTTAGTCGTGGTGCTATGCTCCCTCAATACGCCGTGATGAGGCATAAAATAGCACGGATGTGTATAGGAGCACACCGGACTCATATGACCTAAATCTAGGTATTCCTGCATAAATTGCGTATATAATAATTTGTACTCAGGAGAACGTTGTAAACGTTTCTCCAATGCGAAAAAACGTCGTTCGGCTTGTGTATATGTTTCACCTAAAAAGTCAGGTGACTCCTTGAATGGAATGCGTACAGTAAACCTTCCCTCACTATCACGAGTGGTCGTGCGAATAAAATGGTCTTCACAAGTACGCTCATCCTGGGTCCGCGTATCCCTGACGTTAGGAAGTTCTTCTAGCTCCCAAAACATGCGAAGTTGCGAATCTAAAGAACTACTGAAATTACAATGAACCCGCTTCGCATTCTGCGTATCATTACGAACTGAGCCAGAGACAATCCAGCCTAGCTTAGTATTCTGTAGATAAGAACCGTTGGAAAGTCTCATTCTACCATCCGCTAACAAGTCCCAGAATTTATCTGCGCCTATTAGAAGGTCAATATTTTTAAATTCTAAGAACTGTGGATCCGCCAGCCTAATGTTATCTGGAATAAAGAACCGCGCGTTTACCTTACACAAAGCTGGCGTCATAGACGTTATTTGCGATAATACAAAACAAGTAATGCGTGTTTTAAACGTATTATTAACCAGCGATTTAATTTCAATGTTACAAGTTTCCGAACATTGTATCACCGAATCGCCTACACCCCTAATTTCGTAGGTTGAATTTATCATGGGAACATTTATTAGTTCACAAAACGATTTTGTTGCGAAACACCTCTGGCTACCACTATCAAGCAGCGCGTGCGCTTGATGATAAACACCGTTAACGTCAGGAACTTCTACAACAGCTGTCGATAATAAAACTGTGTGCATACCTATATAATCATTATGCATATACGCTTTGTTTACGTGAATAGGAGGCGACGAGTCTACGACGGTTGAGGAGGCGGGGTCAGAGGGAGCCTTCACGGCGCCCGCGACGGAATTCTCAGCGCGACCATTAGTCGTAATATGGTCATGTAGTGCAACTAAACTTTCGACGTTATCCTTATGAATTAATGAATTATGTTTACGGTTGCATTTGCGACATGGCCCAAACATACATTTATCAAGGGTATGACCCGAACGCAAGCAATTCTCACACAGTTTATGTTCGCGAATCAAGTTTAATTTCGATTCTAAGTCACTGTCAATAAATTTTTGGCATGAATAAAGTGGATGGTTAGCGTAACATTTTAAACAAGGTTTTTTATGACGAAATGTGCGGCCATCGTTGGATTTATGTGTAGAAACATTGCAGTGTGATGTGCTGTGTGAATGTGAATTCTGTTTTTTATTTTCAGGTTGTATCGGTGTGTTTTTGTTACGTGACTGCTGCAATGTTTCTAACATATCCGCCCGGTCTTTAAGGAAGCTAATTAATTCTTTAACTTTAATAATGCGTTTGGTCTTGCTTTCGCTAGGGTATAATGTGCGTTTATGCGTCTCCCATTCGCGTTCGGTCGTCTTATCTAATTTCGACACAATAATGTAATTAATAAGCGTGTCCCATGAGTCGGTGGGCTCGCCTAGTATGTTTAAAGCGCGTAAGTTTTTTAATATAATATCAATAAGCTTCTTTAAAGAGTTCGATGATTCCTTTGTTAATGCGTCAATACTAAACAAGGCCTTAACGTGATTATGAACTAACATTCTCTGGTTATCGAACCTGTTTAACAATAATTCCCATGCAGCTTGGTAATTATCAGCAGAGAATTCTACGGAATTAATGACTATCTCAGCATCGCCCTTTAAAGAAGACTTTAAATAGTGAAACTTTTGTATGTCACTAATACGTTTAGAGTTATGCACCAACGATACAAACGTGTCTCTAAACATCAGCCAGTGCTCATACGATCCGTTGAAGGTGGGTAAAGAAATAGTAGGAAGCTTAACCGACTGTGACTGCTCGCTACAACAATACTTATTGAAGCCGTCAGTAATCTCACCCGAATCTTTGCTACTTGATGTTAGCAGAGATTCCGCGTGGGCTAATATGCTGTAATACGAGGTTTCAAAAGATTCTCTGCAATCTAACTGGTCAGACATCTCACTCTCGGAAACACACTCTTCAATTTTATTTTGAATTTCATTAAACTCATTGTACAAACTAGTAGCACCTTTAATTCGTAATTTCAAATCTATGCGATCTCGAAACGAAGAAATGAGATTTACATTATCTTCTAATGAATTTAAATAGTTAGAAAATTTGGTGAGTCTACCTTTAATAACTCCGCGCTTCTTGACCAAATCACGAAGTAACATGGGATCGGTACACCCGATATTAGGAGACCTATTGCCTGATTTATAAATAGAATTTGCACTATCAATATTTAGCGTAAGAGGAGATTTATCGCGTGGTTTTTCGGTAGCCATTTTGGTGGTAAGTGAGAACAGGAGTACTTACTATTGATCCACGTGCACGGTGCAGTAGTAACAACGGGTTACGTCACACTCACCAGCCTCGGGAATAGGCAGATTACTTCTAGATTCGTTACGGCAAATCACTGAAATCAGGTTAAACACCGGTATCACAAAGAGAACTAGGAAGTGGTTGGGATAAAGAGGATGGTTGGACCCACCAGCTTGCGTATAACTTCCAGTGGACAGCCAATCCTACTTCGGCCCCAATGTGCGCTTAGCCTCCAGTAGTTGCTCCAGATTTATGCGTCTTCCGTCTAGCTCAGCAGCAACGAGCTCCACCACGTAGTGGATCCACAGGATGCTGATTCTCGATATCGATGCGGCGAAGAAGGACCACATGTACCGGATTGTGACAGTCGGTACTTGAATTTTGCTATTTTAGCGCTGAGCTAGGTGGATATTATTTTTGGAATATTTTAAATGAGAATGCGTAATCGTTGAAAACCATGAGGCGTGTATATTCGAATTAAAGAAAAAATGTATGTACATAGATCGAGGATAGTGGGGTAAAGGGGACAATAGTTGAGCCAATGGCAAGCGTTTATCACGTCATTTGTAGATGTTTTGATTGGCTACGAACATGATGTCGCTACCGGTACTAAATAAGTCAGATTTGAAGCATATGCGTGAACAAGTGGTCTGCGTCGCTCAAAAGGCTTAATTCAATAATAAAGGCTTAATAATAAGTATACAAAAAGGAAGGAATAAAGATCCGAAAGCTCGAGATTAAATAAGTAATATAAAAACCAATACTATATAGTCCATTCGTCACCCCCTACATGAGAATGGGACCTAGGTATTCCTATCAAAACATACCGGCGAAATGAGGGTTAATTTTTATTCATCTCTACCTAACTCTTCGCACACGACGCGACGTGATGATGCTATGCAATGTTATGACAATGGAAATGCAACCGAGATGTGGATATATTTTGACTTAATATAAGCTTAACAATCAATCCCAATGTCCAGCAACGTTAACGAGTTTTTATAGCCTCACAGTTACCCGCAGGATATGAAAATAATTAAAACATTCGAATCGACGTGGATCACCTACGTTAAATGTCAATCCGAACTCTGAATATGTAGTATTTCGTTAACCTACATGAAATTTTAATTATTCATCGATTTCTTACACATACGCGCATATAAGACATGGAAATAACGTTACATACGTTCCTATAGATTTTGTCGCAGTGTATTTATATTATTTAAAGCCGACGACGTTTCGGTTTCCTTAATTATATTTAGGGTTCGCAGCAAACATTGAAACGAAACATTTCAGTCTCTTAATTTACTAAGGCGTCACTAAATCCCACTTTTTATAACTAGAGTCAAAGCGCAATCCAAATGGCTCCGTCAGGAGTTTGAATAATAATACACATGACTAAACAATGCCATCTAGTTGCGAGCTAAGCAGCAAGGCTTTTTTTACCGGCTATTACTCATGGAAAGCTGCTGCATAACCGCTGCAAACATGCAGAGTTTGTTTTTTAAATAGTATATTACATCGAAAGAGAAGATTATTTTGTGCCTGTCTTAATATCTATTCATACTATAAAAAGCAAAAAGCGGCTCTTGTAAATTTACCTGGTCAAACGCAGAAATTCTGCCTAGAAATATAACTTTTAATAAGTAATTCGCGTATACCTGAAATACCTTTGGTCCCACTAAGTTAAAAAGTTCTGTCCTATGATAAGGATATAATAGTTGAAAGCCTTTTCTCTAAAATTATAAACACAAACGTGGTCTTGCTTACATTTACATTGTGAAATATAATTAGTTTAATCTGTAAATAAACAAACAAAATCAGTGGCACTGACAAAATAATATATGTACATATTCACTTTAAATAAAGTGAATATGTACATCATATTTTGTGTAGTTATTCAAAATGTAAGCTAAAATTATTGAATTACAAGATAATAAGTTTTACTGCTAACACTAAACAGATTTAAGCAAACCTTTTTATTATGAAATCCTCATTTCAAACTTAAACACATTAAATTTATATGTAATATACGTGTGCTGTGATAATGATTTTTGCCCAAAGCATGCACCATTGACTTTTTGAAAGTGATGTACGCATTTATTACATGCTCAATCGGTAAAGGAAAATATCGTGAGAAAACCTTCATGCCTGAGAGATTTTCTCGATGGCGTGTGAAGTCTGCTGATCAGCACTGGGTTGACGTGAAATTTTAACAACCTTAATACATAGATAATGGCTGTTCAATGTACATCTATAGTCACGGGCAGACTGAGGTGTTGGTTGTTTTGATGTTATAATAACTCACAGCTACACTACATGTTTATTGAATATCCATGTTTATACAACATACTTGTTTATTGAACAACTATGTATTACGGTTGTTAAAATTTCCCAGTTCTGAAAAAGGAGTTTTCCTACCGAGTTTTTTTTTACCCGTAATGTGATTTGTCGTACTAAAATATTCATAAAGCGGACGAATGGGCTTTGCAAGTAAATGGTTGCTTTGTAAAAGAATAAAATTATGAGTGACAGCAGTAGATACTAATATTTCAGCTTTTTGCTTATAAACTTAAATAATTTTTAGTTCACCCTGTGTCCCGTTAACACTGTTTATATTTCAAGGAAAAACCTTTTGATTAATGATTATGCATTATCGATGTCTAGCTTGTAAAGTTTTCGATGAGTTACTGGATTTCTTTTGCTTTATATTTTTCACGTTTCGTTTTGAACAATTATAACTTCATAAGGTACACATATTTTTATTGGAGAAATAGCACATTTATTTTCAGATGGAACATTAAGTATTGACAGTTCTGTGTATTTATTTTGAAGTTATTATGTTTAGTTAAAACATTGATATTAAAAAATGCTTGAAGAGTTTTAGTTAGTTAATGTATGTCATTATTAATCTTCCTTCGGTCATATTTAAATCTCAAAAGCGTTCACAGGGTTCTTCTTTTAAGAATTGAATAACAATATTACAATAACCAACAAATTTATTTAATCAAGTAATAAATAAATATTTCACATTTAAACATCAGCGATGTCACCAATGGGTATAGCTTCGAAGAACTTGACAATGTTATCGAATAGCTTCTTGGAAGCGTTGTCAATCATGGGACCACCGAATTCAGTGGCGACTTGCTTCCAGTTGTCGTTCAAGAACACCAACATACCGTCACCTAGAAACGAGATGAATGGGGATTAGAGAAATTCACACTGCGTCGCATTTAGTATAGCCCCAGAATAACAAAGAAAAAAAGTGTTTGTAGTTGAAAAGCATGCAGTTGATTGTCTCATTTATTGAGGAGAAAATGAAGAACTCTGAAGCGGTTTACAAGAACCTTTCTTATACCGTTAATTTAAGGTTCCTTATAGATTATATGTCATATGCTATATAAAAACTGTTAAGGTACGACGAAAAAATATAGAAAATTGAATTATTGTGAGCTGTGTGCATTTAATTATTGTATCGACTCCTCCTTACGTGGTTATGTTAAACGTATGAGAACAAATGCTTATAAAATTTATAATACATTTCGTAGCATGAAAAGCAGCTTGTAAAACCATCAATTATTTTAGACAAAGATTAATGCCACGTCTATCGTCAACATTAATTGCCAGTATTGGTAATATTTTGAATAAGAAACTTTTCTTTTTTTTAATGTTATATTTATATTATTAGAAACGTGATAAGACGTGAAATTGTTTGTCCTGACTGACTATAAATGCACAACCATAACTAATAAAAGTTGAGACCTGGGTGAAATGGGTGGTGGGCTTTAAATTATTCATAATTTACTTTGAACTATTCTACATCATATCAAAATATAAATAATAATTCCTATGATTTCTTATGTGTTCTGTCTGGTTTTAATTCGTGAAATGGTTCAAAATTTGGCCTCATTAGAAGAAGTTGGCTAAAGTTGTATCATTGTCATTATCTTAAGCTCAGTAAGAAAATGAAAATGTATACTGAAGCAAAATCAACGGCCAAAGGCCCAAAGGCTACTTACTGAGCTCCTTGTTGCCGTTGAACAGGTTGGTCAGATGGTAGTGAGCGTTATCCTTGACTTCAAACTCGAAGGTGTACTTCTTGGGCTTGACGTGGTCCTTGCCGTTAGAGTCCTTAACCATATCGTAGTGGATGTGCAGTTTCATGGCAAGGTTTTCTATAACATAGGTAATGTTTAGTCAAACTTGTTGATAGGAGACTTCGAAAGTGAGGGACTAAGGTGATGAATACTGATACTTTTATTAATGTATATTAATATATATATTTTAATAATAAGTGTAAAATACCGCAAGTGATGTTAAACTCATTGTTAATAAGTATCGTTGCGTTATTCTTTCCTTGAGTAGATCAAGATGCGAAGCTATTGTAACCGCGATAAATAAATTTATAATGTTTTGAAAGAACCTTTTGTTGGTCAATCTATTGTGTATATTTTTATATCTGCTTGTCTTTTAAAGAAACCATTAGGTCTGTCATCCTCGAAGGGTTAGGCAGAGGTGTAAATGTATACCGACTTTTCGGTATGTTTTATAGAAGGCGAGTTTATTGCCATCAACCGGTCATGAATCTAAACTCCAGGCTGGTATTGAGCTACAACTTGACCAACGAGGCAGTTACTGGGGTTTTTTTAGATTAATTTAGCTTATTATTATTATATAGTAGATACTTCACTTACTCAGTTTCAGTTTAGACTGGCCATCACCAGTAATGGGCAAGATCAAGATGCGACCGTTGGCAGTGTAGTGTCCCTTCACTGTGACGTCTAAGTGATAATCGACATTGATGACTTTCTTCTTGGTGTCCCAACTGAAATGCAAAGATTAGATTGTTTATTCATGCATAATCGTTTTGTGTAGGTTTCTGGTCTCCAGTAACTTATGTTACCAGTCTCTGAGGACCTCGTTGCAGGTTTTTAGTTAAAATTGTATTTAGATGCAACGGAAGGTGAAGTAAAATTGTCGTCTCCGAAGGGTAAGATAGAGTGTAAGCGTAAGGTAGAGTAAACACCCACATTTCATCCGGTATGGTTTAGGTCCAATGTAGGGGGCGGTTCTATTGCCATCAACCGGGCACAAATCAAAAACTCCGAGCTGTTACTGAGAATTTCATATAAATCCTCAATAATACATTACTCGACTTGATAATAGAACCCTAGATCAACAGTCGTACTTACGACCACTAGACCAACGAGTACTTTTGGACTATATGGCGAGCCAAATAGCACTTGACTATTAATCAATACTAACTCGATTTTGTCAACAACCGAAGTCTTCATTCCCTTCATGGTGGCTTCTTTAAGAGTGAACTGGAGGCCAGCTAAGTCGAATTCGAGATCGTCCATCTTCATAGGGTCAAGTACTTCAACATTCTCATCAGACATCCCCGACATGTAAATCGGTATCATTGTATTAAATGCTGTTATCAGGCAAGCAGAGTCTTCTAGCTTGCATTTATCCACTGGTATAACTGCGGACAAAGGTTTTTTTAGTCATCATCTTCAACCTATTTTATTGACACGCTGCTGGAAATAGGTTCCTCTCATTTTTGAGAGGGATTAGGCTACAGTCCACCACGAAAGCCTACTGCGGGTTGGCAGACTTAACATGAAATCGAGAAAATCTCTCAAGCATGCAGGTTTCCTCACGATGTTTTCCTTCACTGTTTGTGCATGTAATAAAGACACATGAGCCTTTAAGACTAGTAAATATGATTTTACACTTTGTATATAAATAATTTATTATGTATTCTAAAACATTATTTCGTGTGTTTGTGCGTGAAGTCGGTATTATGCTAGAATCACAGTAGATATTTTTATTATTACAATATTTTAATTGTAAAAATATCTTTTAAGACTTTACGTTTGTACAGGTTTATGTGCTTGGAGTAAGGCCCGTAGTTTAAGACCGTTACATAATTATATATAGCATTTTATAACAATACATTGTTTTTCATCGTTTATTGTATTTCAGTACCCACGTACTAGTGTCCCGGTTGTTAGACATAACATAATTGATACTATTAAAAATGTAAGAAATAAGATCGATTATATTAATTATGATCTATTCTTATTCATGATTACAGTATTTAAATTACCGAGCAGTTTCGTAACGCTATGTTTCAATAAACAAAGCTATGTCTATATTGTAATCTCAATAAGGCCACCGGAAAAGTTATAAACACGCATAGAGTATTGCGATATTAAAAATAAATAAATGAATAAGGAACACCTGGAAGAGAAAAATATATAAACATTTAAAATTATGCCCCACAAGCATAATCAAATTACTATTACCTATATTTTTATAAAAACATTATTAGTAGGTACTAGTCCCCAAATGATCAAGTATTTTTGTCAGTAAGACGAAGAAATTAAGTTAATACATAAATAATACATAGTTATTAGCGTTATTTTAGAAATTAACCGTTGCTATTTCTATATGGGAAGACGGCAACTGTATCTACAAGGATTTTTGGACTAATAAAGGGAAGTTTGTATTTGAGACTTCTTTTTTTTTCTCGCTTCAAAGGGATTATATCTGGCAAAGTAGCCACTTAGATTTTGTTTTTTTGTGTTAGTCTTATTAAGAAATATAATCAAGAATCTCCATATGAGTACTTTAAGTAAACATTCTTTGATTAATTGGTCAACAAATCATCCAACGGATTGACACCATTCCAAACTTGGTGTATATTTCTTTAAATTATAGGTGATATAGATTCTTACACTGTCACGAACAACACATTACAATGTCCAACCATCTTTTACAAATGACCCATTAAATTAATTAATTAACCATAATGAGCGGGAATTGACAAATAATTGGCATTTTGATTGTTCATATTAATGTATCACTCAATATTTGCCGGTTTATATTTTTGCATAATAAATTCATACTTACAATATATTTAATACAGTCATTAATACAAAATGTTTGGTTTTTAGTACTTTAACGGCTATTAGCCACTGACTAAGGTACTAATGCAAAAGTTTCCTCAAAAAGAAAGGATCTTTTATAAAATTGGGAATAAACCTCACTCGCTACATTAAATGGAACTAATGAAATGAGGCCATCTAGTTATTATTCTATATTCATGTAAAGCAGTATAAATCCAAATATTGTGAGACATGTTACACAGAAGCAAATAGGATAGAAATGAGAGAATAACAGGGCAAAATTATACTGAAGGACTTTGAAACAATGCAAGTTTAGGATTCTTAGACTTCCAGCAACTAAATTTTTATGTATAATAGACTTTAGTTAGAGGTGACCAAGTCATAGATATAAAAATTAACAAAACCCATTCGCGCTCTGATCAACTTTCTTCATCTGTATAAAGTGTATTATTATATATTATAATTTCCTTCTTAATTAAGAAGAAGATAATTTTATTTAACACAGATCTTATCGAAGGAAAGTAATTATATCTCTAACAAGAAAATTAAGGAACATCTTAGAGCGATTGTTAATTAAAATCTGCTTATACTTTGTAACGTAAATAATTCTTATAAAAGGAACTAATTATTAAAAATTGAGATCAGCGAAACTTGGAATAAGTAAAATTAAATATTTTCACATCAAAGGCTGAGCTAGGCAAAATATTACGGAATAAAATATTTTTTTCGAATAATTCAAGTTTCTTACCTGATGATTGGACGAAGCCAAATGCCAAGAAGGCACAACAAAATACTTTGGACACCATGTTTCTTGTTCTACAATACAAACTGTCCTAGAGCTGACGGCGAACTGTACATTTGCTAGGAAACACTGCGTTAATATACCCAACCGTTGACCATAATTACACATAAAACATCAATAAATATTATTCAACATCTTTACAATTATTCTAAAAATTACCTATTATTTATTACTTGTCATTATAATAATAGAGAATGTACAATGAAAAAAGCTGGTAGCTAAGTAAAAAAATGCAAATGCAAAATCCTAGTAAATGTAGGTAGGTACCTATGTTCATTTATTTCTATTTTCATTTGGAAGTTGGTTCAGGAGAATAAATTCAGTTTTAGTTCTTAAATTTTTCCAGTGATAAGTTCATGATCTGTAGTATTATTTTGGTTCTATAGGTATTTATCGATTGCTGGTTTGTAAATGTATTATTGTAAAAACATTGTAAGTGTTTAAACGTTAATATTATCAAGAACACTTATGCAATGTAATATCAGGATACTATTGATAGGTATGGTTTTAAATATGATACAACCATAATATCGTCTATAGTAATATCATAGTAGGTACTTTATAGCCATATTATTACTTATTATGTATATGTATAAATAATAAATAAAATAAATATAAATATAAATATTCCTGGACATTATGACACAGCGCCATCTAGTTCCGAGCTAAGCAACGAGGCTTGTGTTACGGATACTAGTTGGTTGATATACTACATAATTATATACTTTTTTTTGTAAATACATTCATATTATACATAGATACATCCATGACTCGGAAACAAATGTTTATGCTCATCACACAAATATTTGTCCCTACCGGAATTCGAACCCAGGACCCATAGAACAGAAGGCAGCGTTAGGTAACTACCGCTGAACTAATTGGGTCGTTTAAAGGAACGTTAGTCATTTCTATTAAAATTTATTATTTAGTCACCTGGGATATCCTATATTAAAGTGCCAGTGAACCTCCTTAGTGTGACCTAAGGATCTATACGAAATATGATAGGTACTGGGATTTATTTAAATACCAGTATCATATTTCTTTTGGAAACCAAACTAACACATGTTGAGAGTCAGTTCCTAGAATAGCTTAAAGTAATAACTTACTTATTGTTGCAGTTAAAAGCAGTTGAAGAGACGATGAAACCGAGTTGTATTGTACCAATGGAATTAGTAGCTTTGGAAGTGTATCTGTCTCGGTGATATAGTAGTCGAAAATGTAAAGTCCTGAGTATCGTCGACCTTAGAAGAGATAATTTTAATTGGGATTTTCCGTCAGGGCATTCTTAGTACCGACTCTGAGTAGAGATTTGTTCCTAGTTAATGACGTAAGCTCCCCCTCCCCCCTATATCATAATTATGCAACCTGAAACATTTCGGTGTTTTGTGGTTGTGCATATGGTTGTGCAAGAAAGTACCTAACCCATTGCCTAAGCCTTTTGGGATAAAAGGGAAATGGTATGTTAAGTTGGTAGGTATATCATAGGAATCCTGGAAATGGAGGCGTCTTAGACTCACAAACCTACATTAAGTTTATTGGTGAAAAGCGTCTTGAAACCGAATGTATGAACTTGGACATGTAAAAATAATTTGCAATGAAGTTGTGGCATGTAGCGTTTAATAGCTTCTAGGAAATCCTAATTCTATGAAAATCAGTTTATTTATTTTTCAATTTGGTTACAAATGCTCGTTTCGAGTTGGAGTTTCCATTGGTTTTACCTTATCTTGTGGGGATACAGACGTGGCGGCCTATTACGTTTGACATTTTTCAATTTAGCAATTAAGACTCTTTTCGAATTTGAGTTTTTATTTTGTTTACCTAATTCTTTCGGGATACAGCCGTGATATATATATATGGCTATATTTTTTTTTAATGCAGAAAATCTTGTTGCTTTGTTCTGGAAGTGGCAGGGTATGTCAGATAAGTACCTACCAAAAATCGCACTTAGTTACTCTGTCAGCGGGACCCTCACACGTGACGGGCTGATGGCTGATGGCACGTGATGGCTGGACCAATAGACCTCTACGAAGAGAGAAGTGCTGTTTCGCATCGTAGTTAACTAACTTACAATATGTGGTACTACGTATGTTTAAGCATATATTTAATTAAGTATACTCAAACTTTATGGTATTAATTTCAAAAATATGTATTTTTAATTTGCATAGTATAAAATTCCTAAAAATAATTTAATAAATAATATATTAATTTGGAAGATTAGTCTTAACTTGGTTTATAAAGTAAACTAAAGAAATTTCAGAAATATGCATATTATGTTAATGGAATACGTTTTTCATCTTAAACATTTTTTATTTGCAGTGACGACTGTCTGCTGCGTAGACTTGAATAAATTTCACTATTTCGTAACGCCAAGGTCAAAGTATGGCTAGACGTAAGTGCATTTTTTATTTTTGAAAATTTTGCAAATTATATGTATAATGGGTATTATATTTTAATACCGTCATTTGTCACAGCAGCTCTTCCGTGCAGAATATTAAAATTATTCAAAATTTTGCAAGATTTTTGTTGCAAATGGTTTGGTGACCCATATTTTGCTAAACATTTTGTAAATCTCTGTGATGAATTAATTTGTTATGTTGATAATTACATAAAAAAATAGTTTAATGACTTTGACAATGACAACCGGATATATAATATACCGTGTGTATAAATATTCAAATTAATCAAATCAAATTATTTATCAGTAATCTTACTTCATCATCATCAACCCATTAATGTCCCACTGCTGGGCACGGGTCTCCTCTCAATTGAGAGGGATTAGGCTATAGTCCACCACGCTAGCCTACTGCGGGTTGGCAGACTTCACACGCCATCGAGAATTCTCTCAAGCATGCAGGTTTCCTCACGATGTTTTCCTTCACCGTTTGAGCATGTGATAAATACGCACATAACTTCCCAAAAGTCAGTGGTGCGTGCCTTGGGTTTGAACTCGAGACCTCTGACATCTCAGTCCACTGGTCATACCGCTAGGCTACCACAGCTCAATCTTACTTAAAATTCCGTAATCTATATCAAATCTCTGAGAACTCTGAGAGTCTGCGAGTGGTCATAATCTTATTTAGACATTAAGAAAAGCCCTCATTTCACTTTATGTTAGTCGCTTTGATATTGGTTGTTTATTTCCTAAGCCAATAACTTAACTGCTACAGTCAAGCGTCATTGCTAACTTAAACTTGAAAGGGGCTTGATGAGAACAGAGCGGGATTCTCTGCCTCATCTGCCACAGCTGGGCACGGGTCTCCTCTCATTTGCGAGGAATTAGGCTGTAGTCCACCACGCTAGCCTACTGCGGGTTGGCAAGTCTCTGCCTCCTAGTATCATCCCGTCCCCGCAAGATGCATACCACCCACCACTTAACATAGAGGTAAGAGTAGACGTATGCCATTATTCGAATTCAAT
Organism: Craniophora ligustri; assembly: GCA_905163465.1. Classification (NCBI taxonomy): domain Eukaryota; kingdom Metazoa; phylum Arthropoda; class Insecta; order Lepidoptera; family Noctuidae; genus Craniophora; species Craniophora ligustri. Next base: position 6,214,251 of record LR990963.1, read on the forward strand.
CGAGCCTAGTAATATTGATACTACCAAAGATTGGAATTTCAGGAAATGCGACTATGAACAGTTATATTTATTGCTCTGCAATAAAAGTACTTGGATAGAGGTCCTGGAATCCAATGACGTTTGTAGGGCTACCCAAATCTTTTATAGAATAATCTACAATGTCTTTGATATGTGCATGCCTAAAAAGCGCCGAAAGAAGACAACGGATAGGCGTTATCCAGTCTGGTTTACTAATAACATTATTCAAGATCTAAAGCTTAAACTAAAACTACATAAAACCTGGAAACGTAGTAATCGCGCGAGTGATTATTCTCTATTTTCTGAACTAAGGGATTGCTTAAAGTCTCGAATATCGAATGCATATTCTTCATACATAAATAACATAGAAAATAACATAAAAAAAGATCCCGGTGAATTCTGGTCACATATCTCTAGCCTGCGATCGAAAGGTGGTTTCGAACCTAATATATCGTACAAAGGGGAAACCTGGTCGGGAACGAAGGCAGCTGAGGCATTTGCCGAATTCTTTTCCAGTGTTTTCTTGCCTGAAGTCCCGCAGCTAAATGCAGATCAAGCTAGCGCTCCCAACCATGCAACAAATAGTAATAACATCAGTATCCGTCACCTATGCACCAATGATATAATATACGGTATTAATAAATTAAAGCCCAACAGCTCCGTAGGTCCCGATAATATCCCATCTTTCATATTAAAAAATTCAAAGAACTATATTTGCGATCCTCTCTGTCATATTTTCAATTTAGCCTTGCAAGATGGTTTATATCCATATCAGTGGAAAGTATCAAGAGTTACACCCATACCCAAAACCCTCAACAAAGTTTCTGCGGAAGATTATCGACCTATCGCAATTCTATCTTCCCCAGCAAAGGTTTTTGAGAACATTCTCCACAATCGCATTTATGAACAAATAAATAAATATCTATGTTCAGAACAACATGGATTCAGATCTAAGAGGTCCGTTAATACTAATCTCCTGACTGTAGTAGAATATATTTCTATAAATTTAGATCACGGCCGACAAGTTGATGTACTTTACTTTGACTTCCGGAAAGCGTTTGACAGGGTCAATAATGACACGTTGCTGAATAAACTTAGTCAAATAGGATTCGCTCCAGATCTTCTTAGATTCTTCGCAAACTATCTACGCGATCGCCAGCAATTTATTAGACTCGGTATATACGAGTCAAGCCCCTATCATACGCGTTCCGGAGTCAGTCAGGGTTCAATTTTGGGGCCGTTATTATTTTTGATAATGGTCAATGATCTTCCCACAGTACTCAGTCACGCTAGATGTCTGCTCTACGCAGATGATCTAAAATTGTTTCTAGAAATAAATACCGAGCGAGACTGTCATGCACTACAGCAAGACATAGACGCAATTCTTAAGTGGAGTTTGGACAACAAAATGGAACTGAATTTGTCTAAGTGCTATGCGATGACATTCGGTCGAATGCACAACCCAATTAAATTCGAATACAAAATTAATAACAACTCTATCAGCAAAACAACAGCTATAAAAGATTTGGGAGTTACATTCGACCGAAAGCTATCTTTCCACGACCATATTATCACGGTAGTCAAGGAGTCTTTTCGAAGATTAGGTTTTGTCCTGCGGAATTCTCGTGATTTCCGCAGTGCTCATGTTCTCATAATTATATTTAATGCCTTAGTTCGTAGCAAGCTCGAATCAAGTGCCTGCGTATGGAATCCCCATGAGAGTACTTACGTTCTAATGCTAGAAAAAGTACAAAAAGCTTTTCTTAGGCAACTTTACAAACGTGTCCACGGATATTATCCATACCTCTATCCGACTAAATTTTTGCTAGGATGCCTTGGTTATAACACATTGCAGACAAGGAGAGCATGCGACCAACTCACAATAGCATGCAAAACTATTCGTGGTGCTATTGATGCACCAGATCTGCATAATGAGCTGGTTCGACTCTACACCCCAGATAATTACCGCCGTAATAGGAAGCATAAATTATTTGCCGTGCCCCCATGTCGCACGGTTGCGCGGGCTAACTCCCCTATACCTCGTACTCTCGCTGCGCTAAACTCTCTCTTGGATTATAGTCCAAGCTGTGATCTGTTTGCTGATGAATGGTCGAAGATATTGTCGGTATGCCAGAAGTTCTGTGAGAAAGATTAATGAAAGTCGTGTCTTTAATTACTGTAATTGGTCCTAGACCGTTGTATTTAAAGTAAAAAAATAAATAAATAAAAAAAATAAATAAATCATTAAGCCCATAGTAGACCAGCGTAGAGGCTACACTATTAAAGTTTAGGAATAAATAATTAGTAATCGCCAGAGAGGTACAGGATAAAAATGAAAGTAGATATCATAATATATATTTTCTCAAAAGATTATAAATGTAGGTTTATTTCTAAAGCTTTAGTAAAATAAATCTAAAATGAAAATAAAACGAGACAATGGGATTTTCATTACAAAATGAGCTTGATTACATACAATAGCCAGTACAAAGCCAGGTAATGTATTAAATTTAGGTACTTACTAAATGTAACAACGATTACAAACAATAAAAAACAAAAACTGCCAACTTTAAATCGTCCGTTTATTTGTTACAAACTATTTTACAACAATAATTTACACATCAGCGATTTCTTCCAAGGGTTGTGATCGAAGGTAAGTTTTGATGGCGATGAATATTTTCTCTATTGGAGGGTCCAATACAGGTTTGCTGAACTCCTGAGATATTGTCTGCCAGTTCTCGTTCATAAACGTATGCATCGCGTCACCTGTTATAACAGATAAGGTACTTTTTACTATGAAATGTAACAATATTATTTTGCGGATTGTTACTTAGTAAATAGATAAAATAAATGTAATTGGACATTAAGACACAATATCGTTTAGTTTCGAGCTAAGCAACGAGGATTGTGTTACGAATACTAGGTGGTGCTTTTTTTTGTAAACAAAGACAATGTAATTAGAATATCTTCCATGACTCAGGTACATACCGGGATTCGATTAGTTAGGATTAATTCCGCTGTGCTATTAGAGTCGTCGAACTAATCTTCACCAGCAGCTTATGACTTGCCACGATAGCGAAGACAAGTTCATAAATTAAAATAATTCTCATTAAGCTTCGGTAACAAAAAACATACATAGTTTTGGCGACAGGGCCGTGCCTATTACAGCAATTCACACAGCTCTGAATTCCCACAATCATGTGTGCATTAAATTATTACTCACTTTAATGTAAAGGCAAAGAAAAACATAACTATGTATGCCTTTGGAATTTTAATCAATATAAATACAAGTCTGCCAACACTTATTAGTCGGATGTGGTGTGACCAACCCTTCCCGATTTTAAGGATCTGGCATTGGATGATGCTAACATTGACTTCTTGCAATGACGCAAATATTTGACACTGATATTTTTTTAGCGGATTATATTCCCTGTATATGAATATTATTTGAATTCCAATGTTTTGGATCTTTCCTGTATAACTTTGACATGAAGAGATCGCATCAACCTTATTAATTTATACGCTCTGACTCCCCTCGACTCCACGACCGTACTGATTAACGGCACTTTCAAATTTATATTTGTCTCTGTCATTTTGAAGTTAATAATGTGAGACGGGACTAAAAATAGCACCAACTTTAGTAATTCCATGTATATTCTAAAAGGATTATTAGAACGTTTCAGAATAGGGGCGTAAAGTATACCAGCAATACTAACTCAATTGTTTGTTTCCATTGAAGAGGTTGGTCAGTTTAAAATGCGTGTTCTCGTTGTTCTCATAAGTGAACTTAAAGCTCTTCAGGTCAATGACATCTTTGCCATTCTCATTCTTAACGATATCATAGGGCATGGTCAAAGCAACCTTTAAGAGTTCTGTAAAAAGAATGTACATATTTAGCATATTACATAAGACAACATTTTCTATAATTATACGAATTATAATATTATGGGAACAATAACATAGCGCGACATAACATTATATATTATTAAATATAATCTAACTGATGGTAGTTAGATTATATTTAATAATATCTCTAGAATTGTACTATTTCATTAAATATTTTCTGTACCTATGTACTATTTCAGTACGATTGTCAATTATAATTTCGGGTTTTGGATCGGCGTCTTCTAGTGTGATACACCAGAAGCTTTTACCACGAAGCTACTTGTTCATTATTTGTCTTAAAGAAACAAAAAATAATATAATTATATCTGCAGAAAAACAGGCTGAGTATTGGTGTCCTTCGAAATTAATGCGATACATTTTAGGTCCGATGGGGACTAATCATTTGCCATCGAACGGTGGCATATCTAAATTCAGAGCTTGTACTGCATTTTATTAATTCTATAGAAAAAACTAATGAATTCAATACCATTAGTCAACCTAGGACTCAAACCCAGAACCTTATAATCAGCAGCAGCACTTGAGGCCTCTAAATGACCCAGCCAGGCAGTTAAAGGAATAATTGAAACTCATACAGTCCACGCCTTTCAGATTGAAATATACACCTAGTAATAATAATAATTCAGTAAATAATATTATACATACTTATTTTGATAGTAGCATCCCCATCTCCACTGATGGGTAGGATGAGCAGTCTGCCACCAGCCTTGTACTTGCCCTTCAACGTGATGGGGGCGACATGGAAATTGAGCGCCATTTGTTTCTTAGCACTATTGAAGCTGAAATAACAGAAATAATTGTGGCTGACAATACATAGAAAGTAAAGTACTCCTACGACTATAAGTAGAATTCCCTCACAGTTCTATTAAGGACACTCAAGTACCTATTCATATTTTCATTTACAAACGCACACGCACACTATAACACAGTCATTAGGCCTTGGAGGCTTAAGGAGGCACTGGACAATAAGGCCTACAGTCACTCCAAAAATGGAGTCTAGCAAGCATAATATAACACGTATTATTATTATTGTAAACTAGGTGTGATAGCCTAGTGGTGAGACCAGTGGACTGTAAAGTCAATGATCCTGAGTTCGATCCCAGGGCATACACAACTTTTCGAAGTTAAGTGCGTATTTATCATATGCTCAAACGGTGAATGATAACATCGTGAGGAAACTGTCGATGGCTTGTGAAGACTGCCAACCCGCACTAGGGATGGTTAAAGTCCATCATCTAACCTAATCTTTCTCAAAGAGGATACTGGTGCCCAGCATTGATACAATAATTTTGTTGATAATAATGATTGTAATAACAATACTAAGTAGGCAGTATTTTATGTATTTTTTTCCCTTTATCTGGCCGAAATAGAACTGAAGCCCAGTGGATCCCATAGATTCGCCTAAGCGGAAATTCGGATCTGCCACTCATCAAACACAGCCAAGATTCACTAATGTGGAATACGGTACCAATATCATCGGTCTGAGAAACTTGCGGCTACGTTCTCGCTTGCTTGGATCCCAATAACTACTGAGCTGTGAAAGGAAGTTAATTGATCGAAAACCATTTCGGCAACATCTAGGATATGTATTTCTCTAACAAACATAACTATTATCATAATACTCCTGTTTGTTTTGTTCTCCTCGTCTTTAGGGTTTATATTCCCGTGATTCATCTCATTTTGGGTTGCATTAAAAGATTATTAATTTATAAATAACACAAGACGCATTCAATAAAGAACAGGAATAATTTATTTTGGCATATTGAATATAGCAGAGTGCTCTGCGATCTTACCTCCCCATAATTTCACCAGTATTTTTCCAAATAAATTGGGTTAAGGCATTATAGCAACTTTACTAAAATATTGGACCCTAAAATAGTATAACCCTTAATTAACCCCTTTGAACTCAAAAAAGACCCAACAGAGTAGCATCAAATGAATTGCATGCCTAGGGCACACGCTCGAGACCTCGGACTTTGTAGGTACTCTATAGTTATACTATCAGGCCATACAACTTAGCAATCCTCATTTCCCGCTTAAAATATGCTTTTATTTAAACAAATCAAAAGAAGGCCTTACCTGACTTTATCAATCACGGAGTTTTTCAGTCCAGTAATAAGGGCATCTTTAACTGTCAGCTGGAGTCCTGCTAAGTCAACCTTGATGACATCAACATGGACTGGTTCCAAGATTTCTGTGCCCACTTCTGGGATACCCGCGGTGAATACTGACAAAGCATTCTGTGCCGACGCCTTTAGACAACTAGAGTCATCTAATCGGCATTTATTGATTGGTGGTACTGGAAAAAGATAGTTACTTTTAGGAGGTAGAGTAATTATTATAAATTCAAGAGTATTTATATAAGAACATATTAAGGGCCCCTAATATGTAAGAACATATTAGGGGCCGTTCAGGTAGGTATTATATAAGTATTTGTTTTTACAATTATTAACCTATCATTAAGTAATATAATTCACATCTAATAGTAAAATAACATGAAATTTAATTATGATTTATAAGTAAATATAAGTACCTATATATATGGTGTGAGTAGAGTTTGACAAACATCAAAAATTATATTTGATGATGTTTTGATGTTAGATCAACAGAAGTCAAAACCATTTTTTTTAGATTATTGTCTGTCTGTCAGCTTGTTTGTACTGATGCAAAAATTTCAGCAAATAATTGAATGCAGTTAACCGACTTCTTTAAAATATTGGCTCCATTTGACCGCAGGAAATATCTTATTCCTACTATTTTTTATTGAATATAAGAAATACATTAGTGATTACAATAACACAGACCATTTATATAGGTACATACATACCACGTGGAATTATGCGCGGGCGGAGGTAGTAATTAAATTAAAAACAACGTACCTACCCACAACTAAAGCCAGTAACTTAAATGTTACTGGCTAGTAACTTTAACGTTGGTTGGTATATTTTAATTCTTCTTGGTTCTATTATTGTCAAATAATAATTATAGTTTAGAAACAGGTCGTTCCTCTTGACCGAGCTATAATCATAGTTATATAATCGTAGTAAATGACATCATTCATATCGGCGTAATAGCCTAATTATAATTCAAGTAATCACAAGTAACCCGTTTCAACTTGACGCTAATCTTCAGAAGAAAACAAAATAAACATGTAAAAAATAGAAAATACTTATAATAATTATTAAATTACCATGCGAACATCGCGTGATTTCATTTTTCCGACATATCAGTCGTCGTCTTAACAATCTGAGTATATTGAGTTAATAACTGAAAAGGCTGACCACCTGCTAAGAGGACTGATCAAATAAATACTCAAGTCCCCTTTTTTAAGTACGGAAATATGCTTTTCGGACCTTTAGGGATTCGCAAAAGCACCACAACCCCGGTGGGATACTCAAGTCCCCTAATTTAACACTTCAACAGACAATCCACTCTGCGAGTGACTGGGCTGGATGGAGAGTATGCTGTCAAACTCATTATCAACTCAATTATTGTCCCACTGCTGGGCACTCCTCTCATTTGAGAGGGATTAGGCTATAGTCCACCACTCTAGACAACTTCGGGTTGGTAGACTTCACATGCCAACGAGAAAATCTCTCAAGCATGCAGGTTTCCTCACGATGTTTTCCTTCACCGTTTGATCACGTGATAAATACGCACATAACTTCCGAAAATTCAGTAGTCTTGGGTTCGGACTCGAGACCTTGGACATCTCAGTCCACTGGTCACACCACTAGGCTACCACAGCTCAATTTTAAAGCGGACTTTGCTAACAATATATATTTTTCCTTAGTTATAATACATATGTCCTTGAACTGTCAAGTTTCGAAATAATTTGCATGTATTATTTGGTTTATACACGCTTTAATGTTTATAGGTATATAACCCCCACTAGGCAAGCCGCCACGAGTAAAACTACAGCATGTACTGCTGTTAATAAATTAAATCATAAATGATGTACTTATTGATGTGTTTCTCTCATCACATAAATAGGTTATTTATATACTTAGTAACCTACAGTTGGGCATGGACATTTAATTGAGACGCATTAGGCAGACTTAACCCGCCATCGAGAATACCTCTCAAGCAGATTTTGGATTCATATGATATATGTAACTTGGAAAATTCACTAGTGAGTCCTCCATACTACGTCCGCAACGTAGTTAAATGAGGATCGGCAGATTTTACCCGGCATCGACTCTCTCAAGCAGACTCGGTTTCCTCATCTTTGAGAATGTGATAAATATGTATGTAACATCGAAAAATCAGTGATTAAAGTGCCTAGCGATCGAGCTTGACACTTTTGACTTAACAGTCCACTATATAATTATGTAGCTTAATAGTGTGACCCACTGGTCATATACATAGGTATACCTTTATATGTCCAAGCCTATCGTTTATTTTTTTTCTTTTTACTATTTGGATAAAATTATCAATAATTCTTCGCAGATGAAGTCGCGGGCAACAGCTAATTTAGATAATATTATATTTGACTCCCCGGTATACTTTTATTAATTCATTATGCTGTTTTACTGAACCTTAATAAACATAAACGGAACTAGTTTTACATATAAAGCATAATATATCTCCTACCTATTAGAAATAGTCTGAAAATAATTCTGTAGAAAAAAAAACTGTCTTTAAATCTCAGAAGTGGACTAAATTAAAATGGGACCACACGGGAAGCATCAGCTATCAAATAAAAAAAGAATCATTAAAACCGGTTCACCCAGTCAAAAGTTATGAGGCAACAAACAATTAAAACAAAAAAAATACAGTCACAAACCAAAACAATTCAAAACCTTCTCCTTTTTTGAAATCGGCTAAAAATTACGCAACTGATTGTATGCAATTTAGTTATAATAATTGCCTATATTAGGAAACTTGAGAAAAAATATTGATCACAATTCTTGATCAATTAGATGCGCACGAATATAATAATACTAGCTGTTCGCAAGGCTTCGCCCGCGCGTTAATATAAGCAAAAATCAAATAGGGTTGAATTTCCAAAAACGTTCTTCGTTTTTGGAAATTCAACCCTATTTGATTTCATTTCACGTGTGCATTTATTCTGCAGAGAAGCTTGAATTATGTATTTCATCCTTTTTAGTCAAAATCTTAGACTTTGCTTATAAACTTTCAACCCCTAGTTCACGCTTTTAAAGGTTTTTTTTAAGGCGATTTTCAAAAACCCTGGAATACGTATTTAATATGTGAAATTTTATATATCCAACTTTAAAAATGACGAATTTGCATACGACTTTTTAAGTTTTTTATTTTACTTTTTTCTTTATTTTTCTCTTGTAGCGGTCGAATTTTTAAAATATCGTTGTTAGTGGAAGTTTACGTCATAAAACGCATCATCTGCCATAAATTCAACTTCGTACGTCCTGTGGTTTAGGCCTTACGTTGATGAATCAGTCAGGACAAGCATTAATAAATTAATTGTAATATAATAATTTATTGATTAATTGAAGTGACAGCGGATTTCATGACTGTTCCTCCCAGGAAAATATATTATGATCAATGTGTACAGTTACATCATCCCTTTTATTATAAAACCAAATATGTGTTAATATCGTCCTGTCTTCTACTTTTCTATACCCTCTACTAATACCCAAAATTACTCACATAATGTAACCCAATCCAACGCAATAAAATATTAATTCCATGAATTAATTTTCCCCAATAGATCATCTGAAGGCGACAGGGTGTCCCTATCACGCTTACAGAGTAATACACGTATTAAATATTAGGTAAGAAGAACCCTTGATATTCGACACGAAAATAAATTGGTATTTCAAGAAATCTTATTAGAAAATTGCTAATGAAAAATGGCCTCTATTGTTTAAGGAATACGGTTGTACCACGCGAAAGCTTTTGCTATAATCGAAATTGGCAAATAAGCTATTAGACTTGCATATTTCTAAACAATGTGTTATAAAAAACCCTGTCCCATACACAACCAGTATTAGATATCGACATTCAATTATGTTTAAGTAATCATTTTCAAATAATAAAAAAACTGCCTCGTTGGTCTAGTGGTCGTACAGTACGACGGCCAAGCAAGAGGTCTTGGGTTCGATTCCCAGGTCGAGCAAAGTGTTATTAAGATTTTCTATGAAGTTCTCAGTAGCAGCTCGGAGTTTAGATTTGTGCCCGGTTAATGGCATTAGGCTCGACCCCATTACATGGGACCTAAAACATACCGGCGAAACGTGGGTGTACATTAGTACACCTCTGCCTAACCTTTCGGGGACGACAGGCGTGATGGTATGAAAGAAAAGATATACCTACCTCAAATTAAATTATTTTTCTAAGATACACTGAATGTGGACGCAGGGTGGAAACTTATGGGGAAATTTAAGAGAGCTGGTCTCTCCGTAATTAATACCTACTCCGGATTTTTGATTTTCTAGCGATATTTAATAAATAATTATACGAGCTTAGCAACGAGGCTTGCGTTACGGATACTACGAGTTTATGGTTGATACTCTAAATTTTTGTTGTTGTTATAAATATATAAATATTATACATCGAAATCATCACACAATCATTTACCCCTACCGAGATTCGAACTCAGCCTTAGCTTACCACAAAAGGCGCAGCTTTTATTACCGCTATTGACAAAAAAGAGTCAATACAATCATGCATTGACCCAACGTTATTTGAAACTGTATAAGGGACACAATACAAGTACATTTACAAAACAACAAACTTTGTTTGTGCACTACATTTTGGCGCAAAGCCAAAACCACATAATTATAATAAGTATATGAACCTATTTTGCATGTATGAAGCTGCTTTTGGAATTATGTATAATAATTGCCCATCCATACCTACTGTTGATGCTGGTTAAAAAATCCTAAACGTTTTTAACAAATTGATATTAAAGTATGTATGAAGTACTGACTTTACACAATGTTTTCGATGTCTTCATCTCTTAAGACATAGGTACCAAACAAAAAAATAATCATCAAAGTATTTTTTTATTGGTGGAGTAATCGCGTAACACACATACAATAACAAAATACAGCCGAATTAAGAACCTCCTCATTTAAAGCCGGTTAGAAATACTGATATTGAGAAGAGTATAAACAATGGTAAGTACGTAAAGCTATGCTGCTGTCCTGTATACTAGGACAGCATGGACGGGTTGACGATCATCAGAGTTGATTTGCCAGATAATGAATATAATAGGTGCTTTAAAACACCAATGTTCATACTTAAAACTTCATCAAGCGACAAGGTTAAAGTACACACGACGACGCTTTGAGATCCTCAACCTTGCTGACCATGACCACAAACACAAAAACAAACAGACACATGCATCTTAACGTTCGTGGTTCGCATTCGTATGTGCCATTTAAAAACGTATTATCGGTATAATAAGCAAATCAGCGTCAGATCTCTTTTGGACCTTATGCTAATAACAATAAGGTAGGAAGCTAGAGTACCGCTTAGGTGACTGTTGTTATGTAAGTAGTGCATATTTGGATTATTTGCGTTGAAGTCACGATTAATGTAAATTAATAACTACATGTATCAATAACATCACCATTTACTAAATTTCTAAGATTTTAGATTACGTTTATAGATTGGATTACACTTTTCTCATGGTGGAATCTTTTAGAGTCAACTAATATGGTTAATGTTTGACAATTTATGTTTTGATAACAACGCTTTCCAGATAAATAATACTTAGATGTGAATTTTAGGAAAAGCTGTTCACTGGCCCCGGTCGTAAACGCGTACACATTACGCTAATCTAAAGTATCAGTATAATAGGTAATATGTCTGAACTTAGGCTTAGCATTAGAACATTACTGATGCTATCAAATAATATATGTGCACTATTAAGTAAATTTAAAAACGGCAGCGGCGGCACGGTTGAAAGAGAAACGTTTGTCTTGGTTTGAGCATGACATGTGTAAACTCGAAATTAATTGGAGTACCTATAAGAGCGGTGATTATATACGTAGATTGTTTGCCAAATGTTATGACCGAATAGACAATTTGTGTTTAGACGATGGTTCACGCAGAAAAAAAAATCTTTCTACGATGGTAGACTGAACAGATAGACTGAAAAGCGGCTGATTTTGATTCAAATCTTTATATTCGCCCAAAGGGTAATATTATATTTGGTAGCGTTGGTATCAACATTTGATATTATATTTCTCCGACAAATAACTTATAAGGGGCGAGCACACTTAGTGCGAAGTACGGGTAAAGTTAGTGTTCATCAGCATGTTAAATTAATTAAGTGTACTTCGAGCATGAACTGTCAAAGTCAGGTGTTACTAACATTTTACACCTTGACATAACCTAAATCAGAGATCAGATACCAAGCAAACATACAGTATACTACAATCAAAACATAAAATACCTATATAGTGTAGTGTTAAGTTAATAAATAAGTCGTTATTTACTTTACATATTTTTACAGATATACGAAATTATTTTAACATGATTTTATAATTATAGCGTATAATTCTCTTAGACTAAATGGACACAAAATGTTGTCATTATTTTTTATTAAACTAGTCAAAGGGAGATAAGTATTTTAAAATACTTTATTTAAAAACGAAACATTTAATAACGTAAGTAATTTGGAGAGCTGAATCTGACAACTTACTTTTCACTCTGATTGTAATTACAAGGTGCAAAGTAATTTAATTAACTTAGATAAATTAATACTGAAATGCGAAATAACAATTATATGTAGGTATATTTATTATATATTTGCATTATTTACGATTAGGGTCAAATACGAAAATAAGTGTTATTCAGTCAATTATAAATCATGCGCTCATAAGTAAAATCATAAACTTTAAAATAAGCCTAAACAGCTTAACACATATGAATAAAAATCAATTAAATTATAAATTCTCACGAAAATTCAACACCCGCACGACATAATCATGAAGTATATCAGAACGTTATTTTCCAGTTTGTATTAAAATTACAAATAAAAACATAACACTTACACGCTGTTAATATAACTGTTATTTGCGTTAACAAAATAAACGCGTTAATAATAGCACTCATTGTGGTTTAGCTTAATTCGCCTCACGGTCCGATCCAAAGCTCGGTCACGATACAAATCAGTTTGATCCATTACCTCTTGCTATTTATAAACTTTGCGAAGTACTATCAAGGCCTGAGATGAGTCTATAATCAACATTATTTATTAGCTGAGGATGCAAAGTCAGAAAAAGATTTCTGTATTTAGGTAAGTTTTATATAATGATAGGAAATTGAATTATCAAATAAATATATATAAAATTGAAGTGTCTGTCTGTAATTTAAAATTAACAGCTTTTCAGTAAATGCATATGAAAGTTTATACCTACGGTCCTTACATCAAATAATTTTGTCATAAAAATACTGACTTAAAATTTTCAGAACTGGACCAAATTGAAATGGTAACACACGGTAAGTCCCAGCATTCAAATAAAAAAAGAATCATCAAAATTGGTTTACCAAGATGAAAGTTCTGAGGTAGGTAACAAAATACATCTCCTTTTTTGAAGTCGGTTAGTAATATTTTTTTCCGGGTTCGAATTCCGGTAGACATTCCACTTCCATCGCTTTTCCATTGTCACCGAATTGACTTCGGACTTAGTTGTTACCTGTTATGTACGCAAACGCAAAAATCAACTTAAAATAAGTGACACTAAAGTAAATATTTCAATAAAGTGGCAATTATAAAGCAATTATCTTAGATTCTGAATACGGATATAAATACTTGCTATTGATATTATTTATGTAGTTGAGGTCAAGGGATTCTTAACGACAATATACACGTGGAACATATTACGCGCAGCTCTAGGAGGTAGGTACCTACTTACTAAAAACTCGCAAAGAAGGAAGAAAATCTAACCTCCGTAAACTTTATTCTTACATAGAGGATCTTAAATAAGGCGTTTCGTTTTGGAGTAAACGCATTCCCACTGCTGGGCAATCTCACATTTTGAGGGATTAGGCCATCATCCACCACCCTGGCTTAAATTTCACATACCATTGAGAAGGTTTTCTCAGGTTTCCTCAAGTTGTATTCCTTTACCATTGGAGTTACTGATATTTATGCAGATAACTTCAAAAAAGTGGTGCATGCCTTGGGATCGAATTCAATACTTTCGGCTACGCAGTCCAGTGGTCACACCACTTGGCTAATTGCTCCTCCTAGTATCGTAGTATCTCATTAGGTATTGATAAAAATTATAAAAACGTACTAGATTTAAAATATTGTTAGAAGTTAACGCAGCATTTTGGAATTAGTGTTGAATCAATGTTACATCATAAATTAATATTTTATTGTTACATTAAAAGCACAAAATATCGTTTTTTATTAGCAATAATTAACAAAAAACTACAACTCATAACACAAAAGAACAAAAAACTTTATTGTAAAAAATATACCTACCGACTCTAGGAGCAAAAACTTCTAACCATCCAGCTATGTTTATTAATCGTAAAAACAAAACAGATATACTTACATAAGGTATGTAATTTAAATGAACTGCCGCATTGGTTTAGTGGTCGATTCTCGATTCCCAGGTCGAGCAGTGTTTTTCTATGAAATTATCAGCAGCAGCTCGGAGTTTGGATTTGTGCCCGGTTAGTGGCAATAGGTTCGCCCACTATTACATTGGACCTAAAACACACCGGCGAAACGTGGGTGTACATTAGTACACCCCTGCCTAATCCTTCGGGGACGACAGACGTGATGGCATGTATGTATGTACGTAATTTAAATTACTCGGACATAGAAAAAAGCCTTTAAAAAATAAAAATACGCGCATAAATAGTCCGCTGAGATTTTTTTATGTTTACATATGAGTCAGCATATAAAAAAGTCAATAATAACTTAATACAAGTATTATGAAGTTGAATTATTTGTTTGTTTGCATGTGATTAAATTTTGAACTACTGTATTCCGGTATTCTATACAATACCTAGGCATGGCACCTATAGAATACCTAAAACATGTAGGTGATTTGTATGAAATATTATTTATTTTATACTTTGCCTAGGTATTCTATACAATGCCGAATGTGCAGCCGGTAAAGTACTTATAGCCGGAAGATTTTTTAATTTCACGTTCATTTTATTGTACATTTTTAATTTTAATGTGAATTCGGTTCTGGCGCAGGGGGTCACAGTTCTAACCTAACCTATTTACATATTGCCGGTGCAACAGCAGGTACTCTATACAATCCCTAGGAATTTTATACATTACTAACATTACCTAGGTAAAGTATGTTGTAAGCTAGGCAATAATATTCATAATATTTCATACATTGCCTGGACGCCACAGGTATTGTATACTTTATAGATTGCCTAGGTATTGTATAGAATACCTGAATTATACAGATTGCCGGTAGCATGTACCTTAATTAAATCATTAAAATAATTGTTTTCGAATTTAATTTTAGGAATCACAAATTATAAATTTAGTTTAGTAGCTCCTAATTTTTAATTAAAGTTAAGTACAATTTAAACAATTATGTCTAATATATGCATGTATATGTTGCAGTCAAAACTTTTAATAAGTTAAAAATACTTTTAACCAGCTCCATTGGTCAAAACTACTTAAGAACTTATGTTCAAAGTAGTTTGGGCTGATTTTGCTTATTCAAAGTACTTTTCACTTGTTTAGAGCTTTTACTGCTACATAATTATGGACTACATACTAATGCGGTTTTATCCTTAACTTTGATTAATAGAGGTTAAATATTAAAAAATATGCTAGTAATTATTTCCTGTTGCAAATTACTACAGAACCAATTAAATAAAAAGATTTAGGTTCTTGTGTTAAAGAAACTTTCCGTCAAACAAAGAAACAAATTCGACCCGACTAGCTCAGCGGTATTAAACACTGCCTTCCAGGGATCATGGGTTCGAATCCCGGAAGGAGTAATTATTGACATCTTCTTTTTCCTAATGTGCCACGCGTATGTGCTGCGCTCGAGCATGAAAAACAGCCATGTCCGACTCTCCGGTGAAAAGGCTACGGACTAAAACTACCACCACTACAAAACACTACCGTCTTGTTGACGGCTTACTGTATCGCTGACCCATATTCTGCGATCCTAATGGGCCTTTCTTTGAAATCGTGTATCGCAAGCTCCCCTGTGCTTGCTGCGACCAGACGTCCTTTTTCAAAGCCTTTTCCCAACCTCTAAATCTTTAATTCTTAATTGAACACAATATCACATAAA
Source organism: Craniophora ligustri (assembly GCA_905163465.1). Taxonomy (NCBI): domain Eukaryota; kingdom Metazoa; phylum Arthropoda; class Insecta; order Lepidoptera; family Noctuidae; genus Craniophora; species Craniophora ligustri. The sequence continues at coordinate 6,230,393 of LR990963.1, forward strand.
TTAAACAATACATTTAAACTGTTGTGCACAAAGGCGAGCTTAATTCAAGATTGAATTTTCTTCCAGCAAACCTTTGAGATGAGAGAGTTTTAAAAGGAAAGGTAAAAAGACAAAGTGTACAATAATAGTAAAGAAATTCGATATAACATACGAGTAAACAAATAGATAAATAAATTAATATGTAATTATTATGATTATAGACATATTATTGTGACAGAAAATGCTCCCTAGTTTTCCTCCTGAAACTTTCCAGGGAAGTGCTAGCGCGTGATGAGTGTGCCTCATTCTCATGTGTCAACCTCGTTCTGTATAAATACAATAATATCATACTATATAAAATACCAAGTAATCTTGAAGAAAGAAAGAAAACAAAATTTATTTATAAAGGACCCCCGAGTACACAGATAGAATAAAAAATTAATGATAAAAACCTTACGAACTAATCTATAACCCATAATGGCACCCATGTCTATTCTATAAATAATTGTCCAGTTTTAGAAGACTAAGTAATTGTCCAGTTTTTTGAGTTTCTGACTACATTTTTTCCAGAATCTCATCAGTTTTAATTATTGTAATTTGTTGCAAACTAAATTTTAGCCAAACAAGTTTACCACGAGATTGAATATTTGTATAATATTTTCGAATACTTGTAACTTTATCGAGACAGTAAATATTTGGTATGCAATCCTGCTAATAAAAACGATGCAGAAAAAGTGTTTAAAGGTCATGGCTGCTCTAAATGTACTAAATAGTACACTTAAAGCAACTATATTATAAAATTATATTACTAGGATTTATATTTACGTTGTATTTACATTGATACGAAATAAGAACACTATTTTTGGAGATAACTGGATGAAAACTGGTATTGTATATTACTCTTTAATTTTATTTTTCTATTCTGCTTGGTAACTGCACGAAAGAAGCCTTCCTTTTATTTTCCTTAGTAGGTACACACGTCCACTTCTGCTTAGATTAAAAATCTTTTTTTGTTATATTTTATTAAAGCGTGAGGATTTCATTCACAAACCTACGAATATGACCCGGTTTGCTTATCCACCTTATATAAATGTTGTTCTATTTCATTGCATTTATCTAATGCAGAGCGTCTAGCGGGATATTCCGAAATCGGTCATAAATGTATTGAAAATTCAACCCTTATACAACTAATGATTCTGAATTGTAAATTAGCTAAAGCCTAAAATGGATTTACATATAAACCTACCTAAGTAGCAAAATAGGCCTTACTCTTTTAGCCCTAAGTACTATGTAGGCATGTATTCAGTGTTAGTATTCTCATGATTTACATAAATATGTTCCAGATAAGTTTTTATAAAGAAATGGGACTATCGAGAAAAATTACAACGTCGCGCGATACGAGACGGCTCATCTGTACTTGTGTTTGTTAAAGTAATCCTTCAGATAAACGTGTCTGAAGTATTTTTCTAGCAAACGAAATTGAGATTTACGATCCAAGTGTTTCATTCCAGATTTTTATATATTTCTGTATTAAAGCTACTATAAATTATAATTTGCTTTGTTTGTGTGCATTCGACGCATTGATTTATATACATTTAAGCTAAAATACAATGTGCATAGGTACCTATTAAATATATAGAGTTTACTAAAATACACTGTGCAATATTTATAATAATCGGCCAATTCTGGGTGTATCTGTACCTACATGTGCGAATTTATGTTTTTAAACGCACTCGAGATATACGAGAAAGTCCTCGCGCGTATTTAGAAATATAAGAGACATTTGGAATAACGATTAATTATTATTCAGTTACTCAATACTTTATTGCATTCCATAGTGTGGTTTACAGCTGATGTTAGGCTTAAATTAGGAACATATATGGACCCTGTCGGGCACAGCATAGTAAATTAAATGAAATACATTAGGTACAATTTTATTATTGCCTAGGAGAGAGGAGGAATTTATACAGTACATTATTGTTAGTTATTTATTTAATCACTTAAATATAATTAAGTATATTTAAGTGAAATATAATTGATAATTAATTCTATTGCACTTTGATAAATAGTATATTAAATATATATACCTAATAGTGTATTATAAAATGAATAAATAATTTAACAGTGACCTATTTTTATTAGATAAATATTATATAAAGTTAATTATTATTATTATTGATATAAAGACCGTCCTTACTGATTTCCTTAAGAACCGGTCGTATAGGTACAGGCTGCATTGAACGAATTCCAGCGAACTTTACCAGGTAGTCTTATCATTTATTTGGAAGCTGTCCCATTCTTGCGCCGCCAGATTCTTGGACTCCAGAAGAAGATTCAGTTCAGTGCTCAACAGAGGCATTTCTCCCATTATTATTTGACTAATATAATAGCCTAGAGGCGTGACCAGTGGACTGTGATAGTCAAAGGTCTCAAGTTTAATTAATGCAAGACACACTTTACGGATATTATGTACGGTTTTATCACATGTTTAAATGGTGAAGGAAAACACTGGGAGGAAAATTTTATGCTTGAGGGGATGTTGGGCTACCGATAAGAAATTGCCATAGAGTGGACTGTGCCCACCCCAGGATCTTGGGTTAGTACTATATAGGAAATGTGGCAATGTAGGTCGAATGTGTTTTTTTAGCTCCACCAGCGCTCGATCACTTAGCGCTGGGGCCAAGCCCCCCTGAAAGAAAAGTGATGATGCACCCATACCCATACTCTCAAATGAGAGGAGATTCGTGCTCAGTGGGACAATAATGGTTTGATGATGAATATGACGAAGCTGATCAGTATATATTAGTAAGTAGGACTCCACATAAAAAAATTAAGCATACAAAAATCCATCAGTGACAGTCATGTTTAGCCATGACTTAGTTTACATTTCGAAATGAACATCTTATAATACATATGAGGCCAAGTTACAACAATGAATTAACAAGGTCGCTTATTTGTTAAGTCCCTTTTCTACTAGTTGATAGTAGGTAGTCAGTATCACATAGGTAATATTTCTACAAATAACTTGATACTACTTATGTATTACGCCCGTGGCATCTCTGTAGGCCCTATCAGAATACCAGCGCTGCGACATCCAATGTCGTAGCACTATGCTGAGATAGGGGCCTTTTTGGTCTCGTACAGGTCTATAATAATGTTTAGTAATCTTGTTTAGCTAACATTGTTTTTTATTGTATTTTATCTTTTATTTTTTTTATTTTGTGTACCTATGTGTTGTTTACCTGTGCGAGTCACAAATAAATATTTTTTCTTTCTTTCTTTCTATAACTCAAGCCACGCAAGCAATATTTATTTACTTGTCTAGTCTTAATAACTGTTCTTGAAATAAAAGTACTTTTTTGTATATTGATATTATTTTTAATCTCAAAGTTTCAGATCCTTTACACAACAGAAACTGTACTAGATGTTAATCGATGGCCCCACAGAATTAACGTGTAAGTGAAAAACATCTATTGTTCAGGAAAAAATAAAAAAGTTTGAACTTGAATAACTGTTATTTAAAAGTAAATAGGGACAAGTGATGTATTAAATTAAAGATAAAAAAAATCTCGTTACATTGAATTTTTTATTTATTTTTTATTCCATCGGTTTTCCAAAAAAAATATGAAAAACCATTTAATTTTTTTATTCTCGTAAAATTTGTATGACTAGAGAATAGTAAATTGTCATTACACGTTTATTCGTGTAAAATGTCAACACATAAACTTATTTTTTTTTCTGGAAATAACGGGCAAACGAGCAGGAGGCTCTCCTGACGGTAAGTGATCACCGCCGCCGTTTGTACCCTGGGTAGGAGAGGAAAGAGGTGTCAGCCGAAGTGCATATCTGCGTATTGGTGAGAAAGAGCAACGCCGGATTCGCCGTCTCAAGGTGATGCAATTTAGGTGATGGCAGCCCTAGACTGGGGGCAAAGGATACAGAACAAACAAGTTCAAAGGTCCTTGGAACTAGTTCCATGTAGCTAACGATTTAAAAAGCCGCTTTTTATACCTTTAACATACCTATCATAATAATTATGTTGTCTGTTGAAAAATATGCTTGGTCATTTTATATTTGCGGTAGTAGGTACCCGTAAAAAGTTTAATTACAATGTTTTATGTTGGTAATAAAAATCAGTAGGTACGTAAGTCCTTCTATATTACTAGATAGGTACCTACCTATTTATTTTATAAGGTAGAGGTTAATATTACAATTTATTGTACACCTATATCTACTTAATTACTTATATACCTAATTTAATTAGGTACCTACCTATATTGTAATTATTTCTGTTGGTGCCAGGATCGTAAAATTAATTTCTAGGTACATGTACACTATATGAGGGATTATCTCACATTTTTCAATTAGTAATCAGGATAAAAAATGTGATTCTCTTACACCTTAGTTACCTACTAAGACACAACTACATACCTAAATATCTGCATATATCTTTGCATAGGTATCTCCAATTTTAATTAGGTACTTATTTGTAATTGAAATACTGTAATGATCACAATGTTCAACCGTCTATTTTTCTTCTAAAACAGTGTAGGTTCCTAGTTCAAAAATATCCTATTTATTCCGTTTCTTAAATTAAATAACAGTTAATATCGTAATCCCCTAGTGATCCGGAAAATCCGTAAGAACTTGCAGCAATCTAAGAAATTCTGTCGCGTACGAAATTTTATTTCTTTCTACAAGGCATTAGGCACGTTTCTTTCCAATCTCAGAATAATCGCAATTTAATTTCAGTTTCGGCGGGGAAGTTTTCGAATAGCGACTTCTGTCTGATCTCGTTTCTATGCAAATTACCGCAAAACGCTTGAGTTATTTAATCGAACTCGAGAGTCATTCGATTTTTTTATTTAAGGGTTGCTTTGTGTCTACGTATTTTTTTTCTGGGTAGTATATTTTCGTGGACTTACCAATTTTTTTTTCGAAAGGCTGGCACACATATATAAGGCCCCGCTGATGGTAAGCGGTTAACGTAACCTCAAGACGTGTGTAACACCAATGGTGTCGCTTTGCGCGTTGCCGACCCTATAAAATTGTTTTTTAGGTAACATACATACATACCATCACGCCTGTCGTCCCCGAAAGGTTAGGCAGAGGTGTACTAATGTACACTCACGTTTTACCGGTATGTTTTAGTCCCATGTAATAGGGGGCGAGCCTATTGCCAATATCCGCGCACGAATCCAAATTCCGAGCTGCTATTGAGATTTTCACAGAAAAACTCAATAACACTTTGCTTGACCTGGGAATCGAACCCAGGACCTCTTATTTGGCAGTCGCTCTGCACGACCACTAGACCAACCAGGCAGTTTTCTAGGTTTCTTAAAATAATATGTAGGTATGTACCTATCCTACTAATATTATAAAAGTGAAAGTTTGTGTAGTAAATGGATGTTTGTTACTCTTTCACGCAAAAACCACCTAACGGATTTGCATGAATTTAGCATAGGCACCTACCTAGTACCTACTTACCTACTAAAATAGAAACTAGTATTGACTAAGTAGTAACTAACTTATAGACCTAAAGACATTGTAGAGTAACGAGTTATTTTTATGAACCAGCACCTATTAACAAGTCATATAAACTAGACATTGGTAATTAAACACGGTTTAAAGGTTGCACCTACCTGCCTACCTACCTATAATGAAAGTAGATACCTAAACCATGCAGTAATGATGCGTGACTACGTAATTGAGCACCGGATTAAAAGTAAATACATAGGTACCTTATATATTCAAGTATATATATTGACTTTCCATGAAAAATTATGAAGCTTAGCCTGCTCAGATATTATTGAAGCCATATTACTGAACCGTTCATATGACATATTTTTGATGTATATCATCTAATATATAAAATTCTCGTGTCACAGTTTTCGTTGCCATACTCCTCCGAAACGGCTTGACCGATTTTGATGAAATTTTTTGTGCTTATTTGGTATCTATGAGAATCGGCCAACATCTATTTTTCATCCCCCTAAAAGTTAGGGGTAGTCCACCAACCCCTATAATGTGGCAAAACAACGTTTGCTGGGTCAGCTATTGTTCTATAGAATTTTTTGAGCTTTCGAACTCTTACAATATTTTGAACCCTAGAAATGCCCATATATTAATGAACTCGACTGAACATAGGTACCTACTTACATAAAAAAAACGCAATGTTTGCCTATTTACCTGAACGCAACTTAGGCATTGAGCAACGCAATCCTCAATGGACCGAGCGACGGTATTAGGCAATTTAAGAATTAAGTTATAAACATATTTTATAAAACTTATAGAAATATACCTATATTTGGATATACATAACACACTGCTATAACTTGACGTCGAAAGATTTCTAATTATTTTAATAATATACGTAATTGTTGAGAGTTGTTCGATATACCATAGGATAGGATTTATCGATAGTAGAAATGGTAATGAAAGAAACTTAGGTTTAGATCAATTTTATTGTAAATATTTTTTTTTTATTTATTAGTGTTTTTTAATGTATTATTAACCCTTTCGCCTAGATTGGTCGTCATATAAGTTACTGCAAACAAACGAAAATAACGCTAACACACAATTTCAAATGAAACAATAATAATAATTATTACAACAAATGTTATCAAATTAATAAAGATGCACAACTGCACATACAAGAGAAATATTTACATGGCAAATTGACTATACTATAAACTACTATTCGACCAGTGATATTAAAAACAATCGAACGCCACGGCGTAAGCGCATTGGCGGCGGCGTGCGTTGTCACATATTTGTGTCGTTGGCGAACCGAGTACGACGTCCTGTCACGCATACGTAACAACAGCATTACAAATGTTAAAATACATATAAATATTTTATCAGTTTATAAGAGATAGCGTGCCTTAACAGAGAAACGGAAGAACGTGTCCAAATCTTAATTTTCAGCTAGATTATAATATCATATCTATGTATCTACCTAGTTACCTGTTTCTTAATAATATCATGAAGTCCGACGAACATTAAATGAATCAAGGCTCAAGGTCCAAAGTGCACTAAAACTGTAAAAAAATGATGATGTGTACGTTTTACCTACTCATGACTAGACACATAATTGTTTATACAAAATAATAAATGAAATCATTTTTAGGGTTCCGTACCCAAAGGGTAAAAACGGAACCCTATTACTAAGACTACGCTGTCTGTCCGTCCGTCTGTCTGTCACCAGGCTGTATGTCAAGAACCGTGATAGCTAGACAGTTGAAATTTTCACAGATTATGTAAATACATAAGTATTTCTTTAATTATATATAATAATTATACTTAAATATTTCTTGTTATATCGGGGACAAGAGATAACAAGTAATAGTAAAACATAATAAAATAAATATTTAAGGGGGGCTCCCATACAAAAATCTTCATTTTTTGGCAAATTTTGTACGGAACCCTTCGTGCGCGAGTCCGACTTGCACTTGGGCCGGTTTTATAATGTTCTTGGTAATTTTACTTACTTATTGAGATATCAATTTTTTTTATTTTCAAAGAATACGTATAGCTACCGAAACTAGATAAAATATAAATTGTCAAAATAGATAATAAATATTATAATTTTACCATTAGTTTTAAGTGCTTATGTGGACTCATTATTTTAATGGCTCAATATTTTTCGCCAAATAGCGCATTGCCAAACTGCCATTTTGTTTTCAAGGACTTTTTATTATAATAAGTAGGTATCACTTTCAAAGATACACTGAATCGTAGACATAGCTCCTGTCTATATTTAAAAAAGCAGTTACACGTATATGAACTGTTATTTGAAACCCCTCCTCCTTCCCCTTGAAATAGGGGAAACCCTATTGCTATTAACCAGGCACTCCAGAATGCTACTGAGAATTATCTAACATAAGATCTAGGTCTTAGCAACTAAAAACTATATGATGCAATGCTTCCATGTTCTAATTTTTTTTATCAACAACTCAGTTATTAAAAAAACAATTGCTGCAAAGACATAGGACTAAAACTTATTGCTAACTAAACTTTACAATACTACTCGTAAATACTAAACGTCGAGTACTTTTTTAATATCAGCTGTTTGTGACGATAAAAATACTTTTTAAAAATATGGCAAAAATTTACATTATAGAAAAAATAAAAGTGTGTCATATAAATAGTATTTTAAGAAGAATACTGATATAATACTTAGTGTATATACAGAGAAGTAACAATGTTTGCTAATAAAGCGGTCATACAATATCAAAACGTAAATATTTGAAAGTAGGTATTTTGTTTTGCTGCCTTTTCAAAAATAATATCAAAGATTTCTATGATATGATGTTCAAGAGGTATCATTAGTTATGCGGAGTTGTCCCGACCTTAATTTATATCTATTATACGGTGAAAAACATTGTCGAACAATTTTCGATCTTATGTGTTCAAACATAAAGGTGGAAAATAGTTAACAACAATGATTGTTGATATGATCATAAGAAAATTTACTGTCCTTAATATTAGTATTTATTAATTGAGCATATTTTAAAAAATAAATATAAAATAAAATAAATATTTACGCTTTTATTATTTTGTTAAGTACAACTTGTTTTCGTCCTTATTAGCAAACAATGTTTTAAGAAATACTTTTTAAGTTATTTAACTAGAGATCGGATAATCGGGTACAATTATAATTAAACTATTTTTTTTCGGTAAAAATATGGATACCTTTTAATTATTTGAGAATGATCACGATACACGCGATTCAAAAGTAGATAACAGAAAATCTGTCGGTTTCGATTTATTCGATACGAAAGTCGATTCTATATTATTAGACTTGTGAGATTTTGTTAATTAAAAGAATACCCGACCATCATATCTCTAGTTCTTAAAAGAATCAAGATAATATTTCAATAAATATTAACCATACAATCGAAGTAAAAGGATTGTACTTATCGATAAATAGTTCCAATTCTAAACAATGCAAGATAGTGATGTAAAAGTGATATTAAAATATTAAACTAACCTAATTAATACCTGTCCATCTATTCAGACTTATAAAAAATAAAACACTACTCTTTTAGAGTCCAACTAGTTTAAATACCACAATGCCCCAAATAATCATCTATCACACAATATTTTTTAAATTTTGGTATGGGTTCTTTTTCCAAATTATTTACAAAATATTTCATATCTTACAAATTATTCGAATTTAAATTTGGCGCCAAAGTGCCAGCAGTCAAACCCTACTGTAAAGCAGATTTGTGTATAGCCAACTGTCGCACGATTATGGCAGAATTGTTGCACGACCATCGAACAACAGTCGCGCTACTTATTGGTAAGTATCGTAAAAAAATATTCTTAACTTAGCCCAAAGGCTTAGACAACATTGATTAAAATATTTTTTTAATAGTGACCACTGATCGCCTCGTTGGTAACATTAAAAAACACAATACCTTATCTCACAACAATCAATATGGCCCAAACGTGATACCAATAAATCACATAATACTATAAAGTTAAGTGAAGAAAATCACACTAGTAAAACACATCTTATTTTCATTGCAAATGAAAGCATATTTCAAAAGTGTACTTTAGAGAAAATTGAGAAATATATGGTAAATACTGTAAAAACACCGATACCGACGTAAAAATATGGTATCGTTTCAAATTACTATAACCTATACAGATATATCACATTACGAAGACTCCTGTTCAACTAATGCCGCTTGAGACAGTGAAATCTGCTGAGATCTCGGCATTCTTCTCATAAAGAAAGTTTTGACGCACGGAGCTAGTAAATACACTAACACACCAGCGGCTATTATGGATATCGCGCACAACGCCCACTGGGCAGCTTTTATAGAAGTTGCCACTTCTGTAACCGGCTTTATAAGTTGACAAGTGGTTTTAAGAGAGGAGGATGCATTGTATGGGCCCGTGATACGAGTGTTTGATCCGCAGTCCGATGTTTGCCAGCCTATCCAGCCAGATGATCTGTTGAATAGGACCTGCGAGAAAGATTATAATTTTAATAGGGTGTAATTGATTTTTTAAGAATTTAAAGTTCATATTATTATTATTTGATGAGCTCTGCTCTTGTCGCTAGAGCCATCGCCACTGTTTTCTATCTTCTGCTTTCTGTTTGACCTCCTGACACTCGATCCCCACTTTATATGTTACAGTAAATAAATATTGTGAGCGGATTTTAAGTTCTTTCTATATTCGATTTGTGATAAAGTGTAAAGATGACGATTAGGTACGAAAAAATTTACGAAATACACTTTATTTATTTTGATGTGCGGTCATACTGAAGACCTTGCAATTGATGGATACATTAACGTCGAAACATCGCAACTCTTGTGTTAATATGGACTGATTATTATGAATTATGGTGTCAATTGGAAAATATTTAAAAACGACTAAAATAAAAAGGTGATTTTCAGATAAGCCAGGTTTTACATAAAAATATGAAATGAGAACAGTATTTTTTATGACCATAAGAGCATTACAATCTTTGGATTTTCACAAATATTCGATTTGCCGATTATCGTATCTGCGATAGCCTATTAGCCCATAATCATGAATTTGTGAGTCTGATCCTAAACGCTCCACACATCCCAAGACGAGGAAATCTGCATGCTCAAGCAATTTCTCATAGGTGTGAAAATGCCGCATATGTACCTGTAATCCCTCCATAGCTGCATATCCTAAAACGGTCTCAGTTCCGCCCGCCTGCAGTCCTAGTTTATAACAATACGTGGACACCGTTCCTGAAGTATCACTGCTATTATGAACGCCCACTACGAGCATGTAGTTCTGTTGACAAATAAAACTATCTTACTATGTAGGTATATTGTATATATTCTACCTATGTAGGCAGAATAGTTCAAATAGGAGTAAAGACTTAAGGAAAGTACTTGTAAAGTTGACAAATCTGCACATTCTTAATTGTGTGTGGAATAGATGCTATTGTAATTTCTATATTGTAACTCTATAGACATTTATATTTTATTTATGTCCTTAAATTATTGGTTATGATGAATGTAATGCATAATTATATCTTAAGAAGATATAATTGATTTCAGATTCAACACATCTGTGAAAATCAACGGGCATTTTTTAATCTTCCAATTATATTAACCTCTATGGTCTATCATCATCATCACATCGACCTTTAGACGTCCAATGCTGGACATAGGTCTCCCCCAAGGATCGCCACTATAGTCTATGTTATATGATAATATATTTGTTTAAGTGATTTTTAATTATTTTAATTTATCGAATTTCTAATTATAAATATCTATGAGAGCGAAGAGCTAGTTCCTTCATAAGAGCATGTAATTTTTTTTAATGCTGCTTTCGCCTATATTTTATAATCTAATAGTTTTAAACATACTTGTGGCGGTATCTCCAACGTAAAATACTGATTATCGGCGTCAGCGCTAAGCAGGTCAATGGCTAGCCAAGGTAATGTCCATACTTGAGGCTCTGGCCAGCAGGCAGCCTGAAATAAGTTATACAAAGAGTTTAGTAAAACTAGGGCTATAAGGCTTATAATAACATAGCATAGATTTTAAAACATATAGAATTTAAAACTGTAAAATGATGATATAGTGCAGATTATTTCAACAAGGAAGTAACGCTGGAAGTCATTTTCAGCACTAGAAAGCGACGGCCTGCGCTTTTCAGTGCATAGAAACATAATGCGTGTATGGAAACCACATTTTTATCTACACATCATGTAGCAAGCATTACAGGCTTTATTTGGTCGATTTTACACAAAGGCGTGTTTTGCCTTTAACGTTGCACGTGTCACGTGGCTTTTACGCAACTGCATATATTGCAATAATGTGTGGCCATAACAATTTAATATCCTTTTTTACTTCTGGGTTGAATTCAGGAAAAATCAAAGATTTATAATAGTTACCTCGCGTCGGTTCCAGAATTCATCTAATATAAGCACTTGTGATTTTCGAAATTCATTTTTTAGTTCATCCACGACCTGAAACATGACAATTTATGGAATCACAAATGGGGACATCCATACTGTATAATTAATTGAGTCAACAGTTAATTGTTTGACCGTATAATGTAGACAGGTTTAATTATCACACAATACAAATATTTAAAGAGCCTATAGATAGTTTTCTTCCAACATGAGGGGGTAATCGTTGCTTCACTTACTATTATATTCACTTTGTGTATCTATAAAAGTAGTATTCGGAATTAATTGACCAAAAAGCAATGAAAATTTTTATTTGTATTTTAAATTTCAAATACAAATTACTGTAGAAGAATAAACATAAAATAATAAGACTAATAATGTAACGGCTTTTATTTTATATTTTGTTATAAATAAAATAGTATTTAAAATATTTATTACCTGTCGAAACAATTCGTCGGGCAATTTGATCTGTGTTGTTCCACTGTCCACAATACTTTTTACAGTATTCAGTTTCAAACACATATCAACATCAGGATCTTTCACCGTATTAAGTATATCAACTTTATCAGGTTTCATCGATGTCATGACTCTGATGGCTATTACCCCTACTTCATACCAATGTTTGTATAATACTGGAGTTCGGAATATTTTGTTTTCATTTGAATTTAGTGTGTGATCATCTGTAATATATTTTTTATTAGAATTATCATAATTTCTATTATTAATTGAGAAGCCTGTAATAATATCTCAATTAAAAGTATTAATAGCTGCGTGTTAATCCAAATATTTTCAAGTATTCAAAAATATTTTAACACCAAGAACGCCATAATTAAATTAAGCATTGAAACTATAATTTTTTAATATACTTTTGAACTGTTGATGCTCAGCGACTTTTAGAATGAAAGCATTTCGCAAATTATGAAACAGTCGTGTTGTATTATTATGACGCCAAAATGCTAAAATTCTTCTACGATATCTTAATATGGATATCCTTTTTTTAATACTGGGATTGATTTAGTATTTTAAATTTGTTTACCTTTATTGGACACAAAACATTTATTTTCATTCAAAAAAACATAAGAAATAATTTATTTATACAAATATATAAAAACACCTAATTGGAACCTGCCCACTGGCGTAGCGTGGGTTTTTGCCGCCCGGCGCCGACCCGAAATTTGCCGCCCCCTATTTAAAAATCTTAGTGGTATAAAAAAATTCTTGGCACTTGATGCCGCCTTTCTCATATGCCGCTCGTGGCCATGGCTCCCTCTGAACGCTACGCCACTGCCTGCGCGGTAAGTTCGTGTTTACGTATTTCGTAGGTAGTTTTGCGTCATTTGGTACTTAAAATCTCTACCTATTCCGACCCCTGCTTCTTACTATAAGTCTTAGTTATACTGTGTTATGAACAGGCATAGCAATTTTACTTATTCTGGGGCAAAATAGTATTTTAAATTGTAATAAGTAGTTATACATACCAACAATTTTGAGATAACCATAGTGTGTTGTATTTGTTGTGCTTATTGGACCACAGAGCTTCAATTGGAATGACATTGGCTTGTTTAAGTTTCTATCAAGTGCATCCAGCCAAGATTCAACTGGGCCGCTTGGTCCCCATGCCCCAACAGATGTATATGCTAGACCAAGAAGACCCTGAAATGTTTCATTAATATTTTCATAAATAGCTGTGATAGCCCCGAACTTAAATGGTTTATACTAATTAAAGTCTAGAGAAGTGACTAGTGGACTTTGCAGTCGAAGGTGCATATGAAGTCTGCCAAACTGGACTTGGCTTTGCTTAGTATTGTAGGCCATACTGCATTTTCCCATGGGGATAGACAGAAACTACACCATGCTTCACGCGACAATACCTGCATACCACTTTACTAATGTTAATAATATTTCAAATGATTATTATTTGCTTACATGCCAATCCGAGGACTTGGTGAAAAAGTCGCGACTTTCTGTTATAAGTGCAAAATCGGATCTAACTTCTGGCACACCAGTTAATGATGGAAACTGTATGTAATCTGATGCTAGCAGCCCTTGCCAGGTGCCTTGAGTATAAGCAGCATGAATCTGTAAAAATAGTAAATAATATTAAAAGAAATATTAACAAAAAAGTATAAGCATCAAATGTTAGTCCCTCACAGCACTGCGTAATGGGAATAAAAAATATTTTATTGCAGAGTAAGCTTTTTAATATTGTTTATTTAATTTAAAAAACTGTTTCATTATTTCTTATGTTTTATGCAGTATTTTGTATAAACTAGTACAGTGCCCCACAAAACTGTACAAACAGTACAGACAGTTTGACTCGAAACATAAAAAATATGTAGGTTACAGAAAATATATATCCAAATATACAACATAATTATATTTTATTGGCCTAGTGGATGCAAGTGTAATTGCAATTCAATTCAATGTATTTCAATTCCCAGTTCTGCTTAAAACAAAAGATCACTATATAGTAAATACATTATAAATACCGACATTGAATATAACTTAATGTTGATTACTCACACTGGTCCCGCTATTATACAGACTGCTTGAATTATCTGCATGGAAGTAGGTACTATCACTACTATTTGGTCGAAGGTAAGATGCTAAAGCTAGGGTTGTGCTCCCTGTATCTACTAATAATTTGAACTGCAAAAAAATAAACATTCCAAATAATATTTTCTGAAATTACTACCACATAATACCTAAGCATTTTTTATAGTAGTAAATAATGTAATAGCTGCCATTATTGAAAATAAAACTTAGCACGCAGAAAATCGTGGTGTGCTTGGTATACTTGGTTGGAATAAAGAGGACCATTCAAGGGTTTACTTGATGCTAAGTATAATACAAAATCACATGTTTAATTGTTCACTAAATTTAGAATAAGTACTTAATTACAGCTGTAAATTACATACTGTTAATTTGTGATTCAAATGTCAATTATCATCATATAGATATTAGACCTATATTTTAAGTTTATCATATTATTTCAGCATAAAGCTTATGCAGCAATATTTATTGTATATACATCCAAGCCATAAGACTGTATAGTAATCATCAGCACAAAAAAAGGTAAGTATTATCAAATTGTTAAGCATATATTTATTGAGCATACCTTCTGATGGGGATGGCCTATGTAAACTTCTATAGCATACGCTTCCCAAGCATCTCCATACAAATTGATTTCATCCCCAAAGGCTTGATTTAAAGAAAATATTATGATATATATTTCAAAAATAATTAATATCACTTTCATATTTAAAAACTGTTCGATAACATTTTACGAATAAGTATGGAAGATTAAAATTCGTAGGTTCTAAAAAATTCTAAATTTTTAATATTTGCTGGTATTTAATTTCAATTATTCCTATACGCTGTTTACTTCCTAAAATCACTGTTGACAGCGTTGATTAGCTGTCCGTTGTCACTGTCAACTTACAAAATGTTAATAGTTCCGAACTATAGTCTATTGGCATTAAAAAAAAAAATAAACTATAAATTACAGACTATAGATTGGATCTCTCATGTCACGTGGTCCCATTTTTAATTTTTCAATACTCAATATCTATCTACATAAATTATTCTTTTGCTTTGTTGATCTTGCAGATTGTTTTACTTACTGTATTATGAAAAAGACGTTGATAAAATCCAGTCCAGTTCTGTCAGCTGTCAGTACTCAGTATCAGTACTGTCACTGTCATCCATATACGTTACCCGCGCTTACTTGTTGTTGTTCCTTAGAAATTAAAATAGTGTCTAAATATTTAGTTGTTACTGCTTTTTGAAATTTATCATTATTATTCATAAAAATGAGTCTTTGGGTTGATAAGCACCGACCGAGAGATTTGATGAAACTTGATTTTCACAAAGATCAAGCTGTGCGATTGAAAAGTTTGGTACAGCAAAGTGATTTCCCGCATCTTCTTGTTTACGGTCCTTCCGGAGCCGGCAAGAAGACTCGCATCATGTGTTTACTGCGAGAACTGTATGGGTCGGGCGTTGAAAGGCTTAGACAAGAAACGATGACCTTCACAACACCTTCCAACAAGAAGATAGAAATAATGACTGTAAGCAGCAACTATCACATTGAAGTTAACCCTACAGACGTCGGCATACACGATCGAGTTGTTATCATGGATTTGGTAAAGAATGTGGCTCAAACACATCAAATAGATTCGTCTGGGCAGAGAGAATTCAAAGTTGTTATATTGAACGAAGTCGACGATCTGACAAAAGATGCTCAGCACGCGTTGCGACGAACAATGGAGAAGTATGTCGCAACTTGTCGCCTTATACTTATTGCTAATTCCATTTCTCGCGTCATCCCTGCGATCAGATCCCGTTGTCTGACCATAAGAGTACCTGCCCCCACAGAGAACGAAATAGCCTCTGTACTCCAAGTAGTTTGTAAGAAAGAAAGTTTGAATATACCATCAGAACTTGCACTGCGGATAGCCAAATCTGCTGACCGTAATTTAAGAAGAGCTTTACTCATGTGTGAGGCTTGTAAAGTTCAACAATATCCCTTCACTGCTGACCAAAAGATACCTGAACCAGACTGGCAACAGTTTATCAGGGATACAGCATCTATGATTTTATCAGAACAAACACCTAAAAAACTAGGTGAAGTCCGACAAAAACTCTATGAACTGATAATACATGGTGTCCCACCGGATATGATATTTGGTGGACTTCTAAAGGAGTTAGTACGGAACTGTGATATGGCTATGAAATGCCAAGTAGCAAGCCATGCAGCCAGCTATGAACACAGAATGAGACTTGGCAATAAAGCAATATTCCACCTTGAAGCATTTGTTGCTAAATTTATGGCTATCTATAAGAAATTTGTTGAAGAATCCCTAGGTGATGCTTTCTGAAGAGAAAAATAAAAATACTGTAATGTGCCTGTTTTATCATTTTTAATAAATACCTAATAACATTTTACACAGAATTTTTTCCTCGTCCAATGTTCAATACTTTTAATCATGATATTATTTCACTATCATGAAAATAATAATTATTCCTCGTTGTAATACTTGTAATAGAATTTTATGGGTACTTTTGTTGAGAATAATTTAAAATTGTCTACTATAGAATGCATAACTGCTGCTGTAATTTCATTTGAAAAATGATCCAGTATAGATTGTTTCGTCTGGAGTGCTTCATCAATTATGTGCGAGTCCTTGGAATCTGCAAGTGAAATATATTACTCAGATAAATATAAGTAATATAAGCTAGATGGACTGACAACCTAAATAAGGTAGCGAGGATAGACTGGATGAGGAAGGCAGAGGACAGAGTATTATGGTGCAGTTTGGGAGAGGCCTTTGTCCAGCAGTGGACTGCAATAGGCTGAGTTGAGTTGAAATTAAATATAAGTAACTTGTAATAGAAAGATTATTTGGCATTAGATTGAAAAATAATGACTGAATTGACATTAAATTAGTATCAGCACATACATCTAAGTTTATAAAATTGGTTATGAAACTGCAATCAAAACGCTCAAGTTAAGAAAGAAAAAAATTTATAAATGTTTTGAAATTTTGTTATTTTTTTGAAATAATTAATGAATTTATGCATGGGGCAGAGAAGTCTATACTAAACTGTGTATTAATAAGTTCTATCGTAAATCTTAAATAACAAGTACCTAGTCAGATCATTTTGTTATACATAGGCGTACCCACGGTGGGGCAGCTGCCCCACCCTGTGCTCTGACCCAAAGATAAGAATTTTAGACAATATAAAATATTTATATGAGTACATACTTTAGAAAAACCGCGCCACACAATGCAGTACCTAGTTGAAAAATATAGATTTGCTTCATGGTGCAATTTTTTATTTAAAGAATAACTGACACCTTGAAAAACACCGTAAAAATCCTGAAATTCAAAGCAAAAGTTTCTATAGCCTTAGCGAAGTTAATCGTCGGCGACTTTAATGAAGATTTTGAAGTTCCATGGATTGATATAAGGCATGGATGGTTCCTTGCCTAAATTAAATTATTTATCTAAGGCTGCGATTTTTTTTGAGCAATTCCCACCAGCGCCTGCTTATTCATCACTATTTACATTCACTCATTACAAAAACAAAAGTGGTTTTCTTCCTACGGGAAGACGGGTCAAAATTCTTTCAGCTGCTGCGTACAAGTACGAAGTCTAAACTGTCAGTCGAGATTATTCGACTTATGGACAAGAGGAATGTTAGTCCCAGGCAATTCCGTCAGAGACGCGGGCACCTAATCGAAATATCAACAAGCTTGGCGAGGTACGGCAAGACACGGAGTTTAAGAATGTCGGTTCATTCTTCCGGACGAACATCACTTCAAGGCCGGAGATATTCCCTGAGATAGAGACCCCAACCCAGTAAGGACGATTTTCGGGCCACTTTAACCTGCCACTATACTGATGAGCTGCCAGGCTTCAGCCTCGTCGAGATCGAGATTGCCCTCAAGCAGCATAAAAATAGAAAAACCACGGTGAAGGACGGAGTTACTTCGAAGCTCTTGAAAGTATCGGGAAAACATGTACTATGAGAACTCCAGAAGTTGTTTATCTCTGTTCTCACCGGTAGGAGAACCCTCAAAGGCATGGAACAAAAGCATAGTAGTACCTATTATTTTTCAAGAAAGTAGACAAATCTCTACTGAAAAGCTACGGACATATCTCCCTTTTGAGACACGTCTATAAGCTGTTCTCGAGGTAAACTCAAATCGTATAGCAAGAAAACTTGACGAAAATTAATTTCAGAAGGGGTTACGGGACCATAGACCTCATCCACTCATTGCGGCAGGTTACAGAATACTATTTTATGGACTATGAGAAAGCCTTTGATTCAATTAAAACGTGGGCTTTTTTGGGGGGATTGCAGCGATGCCAAGTGGACTAGCGATATAACGAAGTAATGAGGTGTCTATAATAACGCCATGTTTATGTCAGTCCAAGTACAGAATCAGCAAACTAAATATATCCCGACAGGGGGATGTCATATTCCAGAAACTATTCACTGTCTCTAGAGGATATGTTTAGAGAATTAGCAAACTGAAGTGGCGATGGGCCAGTCACATCTCTTGGAGAACCGATTTTTTTTGGAAAAATTTACTAATTTAAAGAGTGCTACATGATAGAGTACCTAAATAATGTTATGTGTATTTGGCTTATAAGTGATACATAAGAACTAGTGACATTACGGAGCAAAATAGACCTACCAAAATAGTAGTACCTATAATGCGCAGCACTTAATACTTTTGGCTTTTATAAGTGCCTTGTTGACACGGTTTTTAAAGACGACAATATGAAAAAAGAAAAATAACGCGAGCCTTAAGCCTGTCACATTTGACATTTATTCTTAATACAATATGTGTAGACATTTATTTACTTTCATATTACAACATTAATACGTCAGATGAACTGAATGAGGCTGGGCCAAAATTCTGTTCAACATTAATAAAGAATCACATAACCAAATACCGACAGTGGAACCAATTTCACGAACGATAAATCAAGGCTTACTTGGTTGCAAAAAATACGTGGGTAGTCGCATATTCCTGACAGCTATCCTCTCCGGACCGATTACAATGTAATCCTCATTATCGATGCCCCGGTGTATGTCCCACGGATAAGTTATGTTGCTTTCCGCTCCCTCTGAAATTTAAAGCGTTGCTGCTTTATGTGGCTAGTCAAAACTTGGCGAAAGTGCGATAAACTGCAGTTAACAAAGTTAAATTACACGAGATTGGGTGTTTATGTTTACATTAGGTAGGTTTTTGAGAGTTTAGTTGCTACATTTTCAGGGAAATGCATGTACCTATGTTTTATCACATAGATAACTTGAAAAATCTAGTGTTGCAAACGTCTATAAGCGGTTTAGCTCGTGGTGTTAAAAAAGAAGACTTTTTTATTCCTAAAACCTTTAATAGAAACCCAGCCTTAGTAATACATGATACATAGCCGGTTATCTAATCAAACGAGTCCTTTGTGCTACAGAATCCCAGAGTGGGTAGTCTGTCCGCTCACTAATTGACTTCAAAGAAGTCAGAATAACCTAACGGTCACAGCGAAGCTTGGGAGAAAGAGTGTTTGAAGAAAGAGAGAGAATGTTTTACAGTCCAGATGCACTGTTCCCTTTACACAGGGAGTTCCAGAGTTGGTCTCTTAAAAGGACTCGGGTAAGAATTCCATCCCTCCCGTTGTTCTTTATCAGACGCCAGGTGCCTTTTGAAAGTTCTTTAAATATACTTACGAATGTCCATTGTAATGTAAGCATTATATGGTTCCTGTTTGTCAGGCACTTCCATACTAATTTGCCCCGTCAAATGAAGATCCGTGCTGAAAATTACTCCGCTTTTACCACCTTTTAGATTGAATCTGAAAAATATAATTATATGAGAGCATAAAATAACAAACAAAAATCCAAAAAGGACATTATTGGAGATGCTGGGATTTGAACCCAGGACTTTCAGCATGCGAAGCAGACACTCTACCACTGAGTTACATCCCCGATGGCATCTGAGTTAAAATTAACGACCACTAACCTAAGTAGGTATATTACCAAAACCCTTCTCATCAATCTTGGCAATCCCACCCCTATGAATAACGAAGATTCATTTTTTCAAGTGTGCTTTTGAGCGGGTTCGATTCCCAGGAAGCACAGTAAGTATAAATGGCTTTACGTTTCTAATTTACCTTAGATTGGAGTTGTAGGTACCTACATAGAGAATCCATACTTAATATTATAAATGTGAAAGTGTGTCTGTCTGTCGGTTCCCTCTTCACGCTATAACCGCTGAACCGATTTAGATGATATAATTTGATAGAGATAGTTCGAGTCTTGGGGACGGGCATAGGATTATTTTTATAGTTTTCATCCCAAAAGGGCGTTTAATTTAAATTACTAATTTAATCAGACGAAGTCGCTGGCAAGACCTAGTCTTTTATAGAGATAAGCTCACCTAAACGGGTATTAAATGTTTATAGTTTTAGTTCTACCTAACCATAGACAAAACAAAATCATAATACTAAAGGTATATAACATTTTGAAAGAAATACAACAAAAAAGCTTTAGAAATAAAATTAATACCTAATTTATTATATAAATATCGAAAAATTATAAAAACCTCCTTTCGATGAGTTTTGTCCACTTGGCGCCGGTAACGTTGACCCTTCTCAATAAAAATGACTTTTGGTGTTCAGGTATAGTCAGAGCTACACTGTTTATAATTATCGGGTCAATAGGCTTCATGCCGAAGTCGCCCGTGTCCATTAAAAAAAAGAAAGTTCTTAAGCTTCGTCGGAGGCATTCGATGTTGTCTGCTCTGCAAGTTGGGAACGGGAGTGGTGATCCTGGTGGGCATAGGAAAAACAATAAAAATTGTGGTCACTCACCGATTATCTCAAAGAGCTCCAATTCGTCTAAATGATTTGGAGATATTTGGAAGTTATAGATGAATACCGTCAGCATTTTTTTATGTTCTTCTTAACTACCTAGAGATTCAGTCTTTACCTTGACTGGTCTTATTAATACATAACTAGCGCCTCGCCCCGGATTCACACGGGTGTATGACGGAAATATTTCATATCCGTAATTGCTTTTTATCCGTTGACATTAACTGCCAGTACTGCTAGTAGGTACCTAATACATATTTGCTTAAACCATAATAAAATAGCAATCGCACAAAATATAACGGTTGGAAAGGGTTTTAAGAATAGAACGTCTTTGATTTTTTTCTAATAACGTTTCGGTTTAACTTGAAAGAGTTCCTATCTCTACATAGGTTCTAATAAGAGTCAGACAGATAAGCTCTCAACTGCGTTTCTTATTGAAGGAATGATAAGACTGTACCTACATAGGTGGGCTTACCTATTTAAGATAGTCGGGTACAGTCAGTTACATATTTATTTGTAGGTAGTCATTAGGATCCGTGTATTATTAAAGTTTTAAACATAATATTAGACATTAAAATGATGATGAACTTTGGTAGTAATAGTATTCTCGAACGAAAAAGCAATGCTATACAATAATTGATAGTTATACATATGACTATGTATAACTATCAATTCAATAACTACACAGGTAATAACAAGAGCCCAATATGATTTTGGGGTCGTAAAATTTTATGAACATAATTTTCGCTATATCCAGCTGTTCCTACAATAATCATAAATGAAATTGCCTCTACTTATAGTTTCCCGCTATTATCTTAATGATTACGTTTTTTTTTATTTAAGCAATCATAGGAATGGCAATAATCACGGAATTGTTCCCGATTTAAAAATGACGTGAATAAAGCCTTACATTCGAATACTCCTATATTTTGTGAAAGGGGCAGAATTATATTGGAACGCTACGTACATTTTAGTAGCGTTTTGAATATTTGCTAATAAGCTTCAGTACTTCCTTACCGAATGGATATCTGAACTTCTGTGGCATGGGTTACGAGTTCGTACCGTTATGTTCAATTTAGTGGTAAATTGTAGTTCTGTTTGTAAATGTACCGACGATTCCCAAAGACATGAGTAAAATCATATTGTGAGCCGACGTTCTTTTAGTTAGGCAAAAATAAGAAAGATACCTAGATATACCGCTTGTAATACTAGTCATAGGGAAGGTTTTTTTCTCCGTCGCATAATTAATGCAATTTTCTTATTCGATTTTTGAAGCCGGTTGATAACGTGAGTCAATGCAGGTAATGCAGCACCGGCTTTGTTTTTTTTTTAACTTGAGGCCATTGACATCAGATAAATGACAGGACAACGACAATTATCAACGCTTCAATCATTATGAGGAATTATGAGATTTTTATTTTGCAATTCTGATAATTGAGTTTTAGTTTTTATATGACTGAGGTGGTAAATGTTTGGTACATTATAACGCATAGTTGTATAGCTGCTTAAAATATACTTTCTATTTTATTTTCTGCGACCACGGGGTCTGAGTCTGAGAAGTATTTTTCTTTAGTCTCGTCGACGGACAACATCATTGTTCGTAGAAGTGTCAATCAGAATTTTATAATAAAAAAATCCTATTATTACATTCACTAATGCACAATGCTTTAGTGCATTTGTGTATATGCATATATGACTCAGTTGGTTCAGGTTAGGTGTTGTTCCTGAATCACACCAACCTGAACCAACTGACTCATCAACCAAGTTAACTTAAATGAACGAATGTTTTGTATAGAGTAAATTTTAGTATGACAATTAGTACCTACCTTCGCGGGTAAATCGAACAATAGAGTTAGCTTGAAAATATTCCGTTCTAATAATTAGGTAAATATCGCTTTATCTAAATTAACTAACCCGCCGAGAGTTAATCGAATACATAGATGCATTAATTAGATCATCATATAGTAAGATAATTTGAATTTAATAATATAAATTTACTAATAAACACAATTTGCACAAAATAAGCACTTATATGCACTTAGTTACGTGTCTATATTTAACCGAGTATGAACTGAAAAACAGTGTATTCATACTCGGTTAAATATCCGCAAAAAAATCGGCTCATCGTTCTTACGAGTATATATTTAAGTACCAACTTGTGAAATGCACTAATGCAGATCACTTGATATACTGGCTAAATGATTTTAGGTTCGGTAGATCCGAAAGAAAGTGACGCAGATAGCTTGTGCAGTAAGTAGTGGGTGTTTAAATAGGTATGTGAACTTAGTTCAATACTTTTTCAATTTTCAGTTTCTCTTATTAGGTTTGCTCAGCAGTGTTGAAATTAATAATTATAAATCATGCAAGGTGCAATATTTAGTATGTTGCATCGCTTTAAAATCGCCTAAGATTGTTTCTCTCTTATAATAAAAAAATACATTTACATATGATGTCTCTTAATCCCGTTTGGGATTAGGATACAATTTCCAAAAACGCCGAAACACGTGTGCTTTTAATTTTATTAGATTTTAATTCTGAATTTCAGAATTAAAATCTAATAAAGATTCAGACTTCATTCTTCAAATATGACGGGACTTTACGGATAACATTAGTGTCTATTTACTTATGGTAAGGATACATTGTTGAAATAATCTCATACGCATTGTACGTATACGTAATTTCCAGATTATTTTGTAAATGACGGACCTACAACCATTCATTGTTTATTCAGGGGAGCAAACACAACAAAAATCTATCCTTAGAACATAAAATGCATACGGCTTATATTTTGCGTTGATCAACTATTCTGGACGGCATATTTTATATTATCTATACATATAATAAAACAGTAAAAAAACTGTGTCTGTACATTGAATATATTTAAAAAAAAAATATTGAGGGGGCTTTAGGAACAGTAAGAGAGCACGAATCCAAAAAAAAAATACTGTCTGTTTGTCTGTTTGTTTGTACACGCTAATCTTCGGAACTACTAGCCGGATTTGAATGATTTTTTTGTTGTTGTATAGGTATTAAGTCTGGGCAACATATATGGCTATAATTTATCTTGGAAACTTGAACACCTGATGCAGAACCGCAAGAGACCAGCTAAACTATAAGAGATACAAAAATGGTACCATAACAAAAAATGTTCCACATGATGAGCATTTTCTGCTGAGAGAATAAATTTGAAGATGTGGAATACCTGATGTGGAACTCCAAGAGCCGAGCTACACCGTAACACATATAGGAATGACATCTTAGCAAAAGTTGTTCGGTCTGATGGGCGTTTCATGCTGACTTATAAAAATCGAAGATCAGACATCCGATGTGGAAATCAAAGCTGTCACAAATTTTACTGTATATTATAAAATGGCATAAGCTGGGAGTACCTCCACGCGGTGAAGGCAGTCACAGTTGAGGACTGATTTTTGATGACGATTGTATATAATTGAAAAATAGATACTACTGGCCAAAACTACCATTTATGATGAACATGATGCTTGACTGTCCGCTGATCGTGAGCGACATGCATTGTCTCGCGAATCGGAAACGTTTACCGATACAGAATCACGCTCGAGTTCTCAGCGTATTCGCACATCTGATCTACTAACAGGTTTTTTGAAACGAATTATGAACGTGATGCGCGACTAACTGCTAATAGAGGTTATCATACATTGTCCCGAACACGCACACGGCAAAATATACATAATTAGTTAGAAAGTGAGGGACAAAAGAATTGGTAGAGTACGGCATGAAGAGACAGAAGAAGAGCGCAACGAATGGTTGAATTCTGATCGTCTTCGACTCCTCTGAGCAAAATGTCGATATCATCTGAAGAATCGGATGTGTCTCAAGACATAGCCGTACGGCATGGCGACCTTCCTTGGGTTGATGAGGAACGGAGTGCATTTACGTATACTCCTATAATTGACCCCGCCACATATTCCGCCATCGGAGGTATGGTATGAAAGATCTGGAACGTCTCGAATCGTCTCGCGCAACCCGTTGTTTTCCCGTCCCCGGACTTTTAGAATTCGACATCAGACCTTTCAGATCTCCGATTTTGACGATCCCGTTTTCGCTGGCATAAGCAACAGGATCCGCGTACGAAGTTGCGGGCAGAAGCTAGTATATAAATAAATCTAATCGGTTAACTCTTTACCTAACTAATCAAGAGGCCACTCTTGATTTTATTAATAAGTATTCAAACAAATGACAATCAGTGTCTTATTGATAGTCTGATGTGGTCTCATCCGTATAAGAACAGAAAGCATCCGTTAGGTTTTTTAATACCTACCAGCTATCCCTCTACCTACCCACGTTTAATATACCTTCTTCTAAACTTCCTGTGTAAGTAAATCCCTAAATAGGCAGGTATGTTCCCGAACCCCTTTTTTGCATTTTTTCTCTTGCCTAAACAATGTGCATATTTCGCGTGACCCTTTTAAAGGGGACAGAATATTAGATTTTTTTCTCTCACACATACGATTTAGGTACCTACCTACTTCGCTACCAACTATACGAGGTTATAGAGACGGCTAGAGGAATAAAGGTATAGGCACAAGTAAATGTCGACCATAAAATTTTGTGTGGTTTCATCTACACCTGGCGTGATATCGAGCTTCGATTTTATTTCAGACAGATGCTATCTTACTTAGGAACTGGCTGGATCTTATATATTTCTTTCTTCACATTTCATTATTATTAGCCATAAAAATTGTCTATCTATTGGGTTAGGGTTTGGGTTTGCAAGGGTTTTATTTCCAGGTCGAGTTATTTATTTATGTTTCTAGCCCTTCGGAGTTGGATTTGTTCGTATTTAGTAGTATTACTTTCAACCCCATTATGTACCGTCGAATACTGGGTGTACCAGTAACTACAACTCTGTCAAACCTTCAAAGGGACAAGTGTGATGGTATATTATATTTTATACAAAAAAAATTATGAATATTCCCGTCTAGAACTGGTCTATATTATTAAAGATCAAGGTTTAAATTAAATGTTCAACCAAAATACCTTTACTTCGTTCAAAATAAAATTTGATGACCTTCGTGAGCCTTCCTGCTTTAAAATTCCACAAAATGGAACGTTTTCGTCATTAAAGAAACTTGTTTGCAATATTATTAACTGTAACTTCAAAATACGTCATAAGCCCAATGATGAATTTTATTTCGATCGAACCGCAACCTGTGACTGGCTGTGACGCAGATACCGTACTGCACTACCTCAGCTTTTTAATACACGTCTTTATTCAAGGAAAAAATTGGTTATAAGGTACTCTTACGCGATTATTGTACATTGGAATAAAATACTTTTTACGGATTTTATCGCTGTATATTATTGTTTTGTACTAGGTAATTCATTATTATATTGATCCCAACATTTCAGATCTTTTTAAAGGAGCCGAAATTTCTGAACTAACACTAGTCTTATAAAGTATTATTTCAAAAGAAGTTTGTTTTAGAAGGAATATAAACCGGCATGAAAAAAAAAACGAAAAATAATTGGTGGTCTGAATAACATAAAACTTACTGAATGGTCGTTGAAGGTAACTAACACCGTTACGGTAGGTACTTTAGTACTTAGTAAAGAAAAGATTTACATCTTAACATTCATTCTATTCTATGTTTCAACAGCATTTTTTAAACGGCCATAATGTATTGCGACATTCACGGATAAGATTTAAGATTGCGATATTTATGTCCATTAAAAATAAAAGGTTTATGATACGACTTGCAAATATTACAGTCATTGTAAGAAACTCCTTCGTATTTACCTTCATATATAGTTTTGAAACGAAATAATTTATATTATGATTTATTATATTTAATACGTGTAGTGTGTAATATGTGTAGGTACAATATATTATATTTAGCTACAATAAATTCAACCGTGTGTTAGCAATATACCTATTGAAAACATACCTAAATATAAATTTAGTAAATATTTAAATACTTACTTGTATTATTTATTATGTTATCTATTATTCTGCTTCAACTGATTAGTACAGTGATGACAAGCACAGCTGCCCAGCATGATGCTTTAACGTTCAATTGACGACAAAAATCCGCCTTCTGAGGTACCTACCTACCTAATGGTCACGTGATGAACATTTTGACCTGAGTTATGATAATTTCTAAGTACAATATACATTTAGAATAAAAAATATATTTATGTAGTGTATTAACCATCTAACACAAGCCTCGTTACTCAGCTCGGAATTAAATGGCGCTGTGTCATAATGCCCGTCAGTATATCAGAAAAGCGTTATCAGTTTTTTCAAGGAAATTTACAGTAGCAGCCTGAAGACAGGCAAATGATTAAGTATCATAGAGCTTAAGCAATACAAATCAAACGGAATGTAGTTGGACTTAAGCTTATCTTGTATTTTTTAAATGCAATCGTTACGGTAAGAGATAAACGTGTTCATATGTGTAATATTATAAATGTGTAGTATTTTTTTCTGTTCCGTGTGTAGTATAATAATAAAAGCTTTAAAAAATTACTATGTATTCCTGCTCAAAAGTTTAAAAGTCACAAAATTTGACTTTTAACTGGGTAACGAAGTGAGACAAATTATTGTTCTAAATTTTTGTAAGGCCCACTACTCCTCGTTGAGCTATTAAATTAAATGTACCATTTTAGACGTTAGACTAAAATGTTAACACTTAGTCCCAGCGTTAGTTATTACGCTATACTAAGTATTCCTTTAACTTAAGTGCTATCATGGAATATGTATTTTAGTAACTTATTTAATGTTTTTAAGTAGTTTCCGCCCTCAGATACACCCGGATAGTCAGGTAATTCGGGTATTAAACTGTCTGTACGCCAATTTACATCCAAATCCGTTCGTCCCTTTTTGCGTAATTGAGTAACTAACATTCAAACAGGCAAACAAAATTACAAATATACTATACTGTTAGGATTGCTAAAAACGCCACCTGTCTCTGCCCTCATTTCTTCTTAGGCTAACAAAATTGATTTTCAGTATTAACTATAATAAAATGATATGTAGGTATGCATATTATATTAACAGATGAGTCGAAGTTATGTAAACAAGTTGTGAAAAATGTATGAAGACAGGGCGGATATCTAGTATCTAGTCTATTAAATCCAGACTGTATATGACCTTGTGATTATATTACTTACTATGACCTCTAGGCACTAACCTCAATCTAATAAATCCAGGCCGAAATAAACATTCGTTCCTTTTATGTGTTTCATTTTTAGGAATGGAGGATGACTAATATTTACATAATTTTTTGATTATATTATTCTTGTACATTGTATAGTATTAAATGGAAACGGAAAGCCGAGACAAAAAATTCAGTATTTAGGTTAAAATAATATAGAAGCTCTGTGTCGAATTTAATCAAATTAATTCCTGCGAACCCCTCTCAACAGTTTAAACAAAATTAAAACGTTTAATGTTTGAAATATTAAACTCTAGTGATGTTCGTAATAGATGAGTCGTCTTTATATTTGATTGTCTCCGCGAAATAATACCCAGCGAAGTTTGGTAAATTAAAATTTTATAACTAAAGATTTTTCTTAATAAGAAATCCCCGACTAGACAAAGACAGAATTTTTTTTGAAACATGGTCATTTAAAAAAATAAACACATTGGAAATCTGTTCATCTGTTTGCTCCTTAATAGATGAACCTTAGAATAAACCTTAGATGAAGACTTACGTTGACCTCAGACGGACACCTCGTTAAATTATAACACTCCTCTTTTTGTCTATATGAAAAAATATATATTGATGATTTTTTGGTAAAGTTAATTGCGCGAAAATAATATGTATTATACTAATATGACCGAACAATGTGATTTAACCTAATTCTTACAAAAAAAAAAAAAAAGTTTAATCTGTTAAGCAAGATGAGAACTCGGCCTTAACGAGGCTTCTTTATCTATGGAAATGACTAGTATTTCAGATTTATGATAGAGACCATTTTATCCCTAAGTACCATTAAATCCAAATAAGAAAACACTAAAGAAGAAAAAGAGCTTATTAGAACTCTATTGATAGACCAAACGTATACTGTCACTGTAATTTGTTGAACAGAAATCTATTGTACCTAGATCTCTTGGAATTATCCCAATATCGCATCATTGTTGTACAAGATTTTTATTAGCAAACCATATTACATACTTATTATGTACTCACTTTCTTCATAAATCCTTCTCTCAAACTGACCATCACAATACAATATAGTTTGTAACACAACGACAACACAAAAGGCAAACTGCACACGACCGTACACCATCTTGCTTGCACTAGTAATCTCGAAGAAAAGTCTCATGTTGAACCCAACTTTATATACACGGAGTTTATTTTTTACTAAAACAAAAACCGGATTTGAATCGCTCTGTAGCGAATTCGAAGGTGTGTTTACACTGCTTTTCGACCCGCAATTGTGGGTCCCTAAAATTAAAACGGGTGAATCGTATGTTTTATGCTTTTGTTTCAGTCTGTTTCCATGGTGTATTTTATGCATGTACATATTTAAAAAAGACGCGTAGATATACATTAGTATAGTGCTAACTGGAGGGGAAGTAATTAATATTTCAGACATTTCAATACCAAGCTTTTTAAGCCCACTCCGACTTTGTAATGGTAGAAAACAATATTTTTATCCCATAATGTCTAGCTTATGTCTAGAATTATATAGCTTACAGACGATAAAATAACGTTCTAAATAAGTGTCATGATTTGGAAGTTACCTAGCCTATAATATAGGTACACAACATTTGGATTCTCTCGTGTAATACGACTAGTAGGAAAGAGCATAGGAACTCACTCAAATGTTACAGTATTTCAGTCCACTTCCTAACTCGGTCTCTTAATGTTAAAGATGAGAAATATAATTATCGTTTCTTTCTACTGTATTATGGTGTCTAGAAGCTAGGAACAACTACTTGAAAGCCATACAAATATTTTATTTTCGCTCCATTGGAACCGCAAGCCACGATCACTCAACCACTGTGCTAATTGTGCCGTCAATGTATAGTGATTACGATCTCCATTTGATACGGTCTGTAGCTTGATGTATTCACTGGTACTTCTAGTAACTTTAACATCTAATTTAACAATCACTGCGCTACGTGCCCCCGCCCTACACCTTATATATTTTATATGTTGTTGTTATTAACTGGGCATAATATTATGTAACTGTTTTAATATCTATGTATGTGAAGCTTCTAGGTTAAAATAACTTACTTGTAATAAAAATAATTACCATCAGAGTCATATTAAAAATGTATACTAAAAACTTATCCTGGAACCCAATATTTTGTAAATCTGTTTAGAAAAAAAAAGAAATCTTTAATTTACTGGTGGGGAAAAAAAATAGTCAGTCTATTATTTTCTTGGTAGATTGACAATTACCCCCGCAGAAGAAAAAGAACTCCGCTATTCCAGATGGATACAGAGTTATGCAATTGAAATAAGTTAACTGTTTACAAAATAAAAATCAAAGAAGTATGTAGTTTATTTAAGTCCTTAGAAGTCAACAAACTAATATACATACATAATATCTCGTTAATATGCACCTACTTATGAACCATCCTGAATGTTTGCAGATAGGATCCATTGCTTCATTTTGAATTATCCCAGATTTTTACGTAATATGTTTATACGTAAATATCTGAAATATATCATTAATGACGAACCGTCGCCGTCGTCGGCGTTGTTAGTATTTGTTCTCGTCCGGATTTTGACCTTCCCTTTGATGTGCGATCAAATAGCGGCCTACAATATTGGTATACATTTGTGTATTCTGATATCTCATTGTTTAAATTAATTCCATGCGTTCGCTTTTTTACAAAAGTTGAAATACGAAAATGGGTTTTTGTTTATTACGAGAATTAATTAATTGTCTTTCTTTGGTCACCTTTTTTCGTGTCATTTAATTTAGAAATACGTTACCTACTTGTAGATTTTAAAAGGAAAAATCATTGTTTTACCGTTGTTCATAGACGTAGTAGTCTAAGATACGGCTGCAAAATCACTATGTTCATAGCCGTATGTAGTATAGTATGTATATAGTAGTCAAATCTATTTTTGCCGAGGTGCCAAACTAAATTTGCCCGCGAGTATTTTTTTTTAATCTTAGTTTACATTTGCAAAAAATAAAACACTTGCTATGAAAATAAACTACATCCCATAGCAATGTGTTGTGTACTTGTGTATCAACAATCAAGTATCTGTAACACAATCCTCGTTATTTATCTTGGAACTAGATGGCATAATATCCGTATATACCTATTTTTATTATTTATAACGACACTGACTGTCTATGTGTGTACTGCTATATAGTTACCTATGTAGTTTACACATGTTCGAAAAAACATTTCCCAAAATTACCCTACAACTGTTACTTTGCAATAGTAACTAACAACTGCGGAACAACTTTTTAGTTCGCTAAAAGGTTCCAAAGCAGCATAAATAAAGAGTGTTTAAGCGACTTGTACTACCAGCAAAATGTACCTGTATTTTTTTTAAATGAAGTTTAGTTTCAACCTATAAATGAACATTTACTGGTGTACCTATGCGACCTTATATTTTGTATTATTTAAAATATATGGAAATTAATATTTAGGCTTTTTGACTACTTTCTTGTAGGATATAATGTATTTCAATACAAACCTGCTTTCTTTAAATCAATTGTTTAATGCTAGAAACTCTAGAGACTGCTCTAGACTGGTCTAAACTTTGGTCATGAATTTGAAAAATAGGTATCTTATGTGCTCAACAACATCCTCTTCTCATTTTAGGGATTTCACCACGCTTACCTAGTGCGCATTGGCAGAATCTAAAGCATGTAGCTTTTCTTACGTTGTTTTCGTAAATGTGTATATTGTAATGCCACTAATTAGTATTTCTGAGCTATATAATTAGAAGTTATTAAAATTTAATTCAAATTTCTGTCTCGAAACCAAAAAAATTAACACAACTTACATTTTCTTTTCATTAGACGATACTCCTAGAACAAAAAAATAAGTGAAAATTTTTATGATGATGCTTTAAAACTGGGGTACTCAGGGAACAGCAATTATTTTTCCGTTTCAGATTCAATGAAATCACTGGACCATAGTCTTTGTTCATTCCCCAAGGGCTACGCTGCAAAAAGACAAATTTCACTATTTCCCTTACCCCTAATTTGGTTTTAGGCTCGATGATAAATGATCTGTGCGAATTTAATGATCTCTTTTTATGAAAAAATCTTAGCAATGAACAGGCAACGATTTTCTTTGTTCAGTGAATCTTCCTTAAAATATTTACAGGATATAGACGGTAAATAAAGATACGGTAATCTGATTTAGTTATAAGACGATAAGATAAAGGGCTTATCGAAAGAAGAAACATCAAAGTGTAACGTTCGAATAAGTTGCAAAACATAGGTACCTAATTATATTTTTGTTTGTATACTGAACAATATTCTTTATTAAAATGTTTGCTTTAACGGGGTATCTGCCATTGAAATTTGTCTGATTATGCTTTTTTTGTAAAAACTTTTTGTTTACCTATTATTTAATTTTAGTAGCATGACCTACCGTAATTCTTAATCTATACAGTTGCATGGTATTTAAATGTGGAATGCTGAGCTTCTGACTCGTTTAAAGTAGGTTATCTTATTTTATATTGATTCAGGGTAATTACAAAGATCTCTATGTCCAGCGTTGGACAGGCACACCAAAAAAAGAAAGATAGATAGAGGTCTACGACTCTGCGGTCAGGAACCCCTATACCTATAGGCTACAAACCAGTCAGCCCTTTCGCGTATCAATGTCATATTGCCTTTTGTATTTATTTGAACACGCGGCCTTGCTTCGTAACTGCGTTAAATATTCTCAGCTTTTATTTTGAGTAATTAATGAACTGCTGTATTATTTACATTTAGGGGACTCCAGCAGTGGACGTCTGTCAGTTGATATAATGATGATACAGTTAAAGATTAAAAATGACATATTATTATGTCCTTAAGGAAAGTATGAACGCATAAAAGCCACATGCATTTTAAATGGAAACAGCCCACAAATATAACTATTTGGCAAGAGTATGCACATATTTTTATATTAACCCGGTCTTAATCTGCCATCTGAATATTTTATTAGGTATAGAAAAGAAACAAACAATTTATATTGTCCTAGTACTTTTAACCAGTAACATGTAGTTTCATCTGAATTGTATTTCTTGGTCTAGGTACCTCACAATTTGCTTTTTTTTTCGTATGTCGTCGCGCAGGTAACTTCGCACGATTCCAGTTCTATCATTTCTACGTTTTTTATTAGGTATATTGGATTATAATGACGGGCCTAAGATGTCAATGAGCTGCTATTTACGATTTAGTTTCATAATGGAGTAATGTTCTATACCAATCCATGTCCGTAACGACACGTGTGGAAGTCAGCAGGGTTTCTAAAAGACTAAATGTACTTCCTGAGAGACGTTAAGACACTTTAAAAAAATTACGTTAGGTTCTACTACCGTAAGTATTAAGAGGTGTCTGACCATGAGTTGGCATGAGTTGTGTGCATGCATACCTACGGTTAATTTGCATGTTGCTGTAGTATGGTGTCTATGGCGGAAATTGAAGTGCGCGAGGCAATATGTAATAACCACCAGATATTGTTTCGAGTAGGTACCTACGTTAAATCAATCAGAAGTAGGTAGAATTTAAATGTCATTGGAAAAGACAGGATGGAAAATAAAAATTTGAACCATTAAAAAGCCGCATTCGACACAACTTATTGTAGTAGGTTATATAAATTCGATTATTATAAGTCTTGCCAACATGACTCAGACACGCATTTTTCTTAATTTACTTCCTCTAGACAATTTATAGTATTTTATTGCATTCTTCATAATGTCAGACACCAACTATTTAAAAATAATTTATTAAACTGGTTTAAAAATCGTAGGCGTATGTATACCTACATCGTAAAATGTAATGAAACATTTTACTACTATAAATGTAACCTTGATATTTTATTTTAGATATGTAATTTTAAACATATAGACTAAGTACTTACTGACTTACATTGCATTGCATTGTTACTAACAAAATTACTGGCTTTTAATTTTAATATTATATGAGACAAAAGTTATAAAATTATGATGACAGCATACATTGTATTTAGTTGTTAATCCAAACACATAAATAAATAAAGAACTGTACGAGACTGTACATAATTTATATGAAGAAGGAAGAGATACTCAGAGTTATGTATAGTAATGACGGTGGTCTATGGTAGGCAAAAAATTATCAACAAGAAAGATATTGTGTCGGTCCACCATGTATATAGTTATTTTTTGGAATTTTAACCGCAGAATAGAATCTTCCGCTTGGTAGCGTTTATACACAAATTCTCACAATATATGAATGTCCAAACCTGGCTTCACTATCCGTATGCCTGGGTAGGCCGTGGGTGACTTTATTAAACACAGATTCTCACAATACACTAATTTGTACTTGAAACTACTATAGGTAGGATTTATGGAAATATTTGCGGCGTGTGGGGATTAGATCTGTGAACCGTGGCAGAGATCAAATTCTCAATCACGTTGAAAGCAGTGGCAGCCTAGTGGTGTGACGAGTGAACTAAATAACCAACAATACGAAAGCATATACAACTGACATTCTTGAGTAATAAGTATGTTCGTATTTACCACTAGCTTAAATGAAGGAAAACATCGTGAGGAAACCTACATGCCTGAGAAATTTTCTCGATGTCGTAAGTAGGTATGCCAAAGCCGCACTAGACTATTCTTCTCGAAGGAGATCCGCACTCAACTATGGGGCAGTGAATGGGATGATGAGAGAGCTCATCAGCAACTTTTTGATGGTATTTATCGAAAACAGTTCTAACTACTCTCTGAATCCCGCACAAATATAAATTATTATGCGAAAAGAAGGATCCCAAATCCAGGTCAGAGCTGAGATAGTATCTTGATAATAAACTTAACGAGATGCTATCCTGACGTTGTTAGCGATTTATTTCTTACTCATATCAACAATGCAGTCGGTAACTCAGACTAAAGGGGCACTATGCCGTAAATAAAGCGAGCGACCAGTTGTATTATTATATCTAAAGTAATTTATTGACATGGTTTTTTTTTGTAGTGTTACATTTTATAGTAGATGTTAATAAGTTTCTGAGAATACCTTTCGGTCGAAACGAGTAGGTCTTTGAGTCGTTCGAAGACTAATTTGGCATCTAATTGAATTTCGTAATTTATAGTTACTAAATAATTAAAACATTTTGCGTACCTGTAATAAATTACGTAAATAATAAGGTTTATTATCAAGCTTTACTTTACCTGAAAATTTCAAAATTTATTTATTAGGTAATTTTGAATATTCAACGGGTACCCCTGACAGCAACGATCGCAAAATAATTATACAATCTAAGCGGTTGCCAGTTGCGTAATCGGCTTACTGTTTAACCGAAGTTCGTCGACTCCACGCAAAAAGGCTTATCACATACGCGAGAATTATTACATGCCTTTGTTCTCTTAGGACGCAAAATGGCTCTTATATTTAACTTTATTACTTACATTAACAAATATGTCAATATTAATATCTTACGTTGTTTGCATAAATCGGCTTAATATGACTCTGTCATCTCATAAAACCATTGCTTAGAGTTTTATGCAGCATTTTAGTTTAGTGATTGCAAACATAACTGCCGAGCTAGATCTGGGATGGATTGAAAGGTCAAGCAAAGTATTAATATAGTAGTCCTTAGTAGCGACTTGTTATTTAAATGTGTGCCTATTGCATGGGATCTAGCAACATACCGGTGAAGTGTGGGTTCAAGATATCAGTGCACTTCTGCTCAGTCTTTTGAGCATTATTTTATTATTTATTATGAGCAGCTTTGCTTTTATTAGCATGCATACATTATTATCAAGGCAGCAATATTTATTGTTACCTTTATTAAATGTTTTCAATTTCAATCAGAAAAAGATAAGAATTATTGGTAATTCCAGCCAAGTCAATAGAAACGCTAAGTAAATCATCGTCATCAAACCATTAACGTCCCACTGCTGGGCACGGGTCTCTTCTCATTTGAAAGGGATTAGGCTATAGACTATACTATACTATAGACCACGCTAGCCTACTGCGGGTTGGCAGATTTCACATACCATCGAGACAATCTCTAAAGTATGCAGGTTTCCTCACGATGTTTAACTTCACCGTTTGAGGTTGTGATAAATACGCACATAACTTTTGAAAAGCCAGTGGTGCGTGCCTTGGGTTTGAACTGACCGACAGACCTTTGACATCTCAGTCCACTGGTTACACCACTAGGCTACCACAGCTCTCTAAGTAAATACAACTTACTAATTTCTAAATAATTGTCATGACATCCCTGTCTATCTTGACAGTTCGAGGTATCCTCTTAAGGTCTATGATCTGCGCATTTTCTATTACGGACTTATACAAGGAAATATGTGACACGGTCGACGCTCGTCCTTCTCCGCGCCTCAAGACTCACCCCGCGCGTCGCTTTATATAAATCTGCAGACGACGCGCGGGCCTTCTTGTTCCCGCTGCAGCTACTGAAGTTAAGAGCCGCTCTCTACCGGTCGGACTTCGCCTCGAATCCTTCGTCGAACCCACCTTAGGCTTAACTCACCCTACTCTTGCCTAGTGTGTCTTATATTAATAAATTTGTATATTTATTTTTTAAATAAATGAAATCATTATTAGAACACTTCTTTTTCCGAAAAATATTGCTTTTCTTCGTCTGTGGGAAGTGATAATGAGGTCATTATTGAGTGCACGGTGAAGTCGATATTATTCAGCAAAAGAAGTATTCTAGTCTGGTAAATAAAAATGAAATTGAATATTTTATTTATATTCCCTGTAGATAGAAGTTAGATTGAAGTAATTTATACATAAGTAGGTACCTATAAGGTTTATTATGCTTTAGTATGATTTGTAAGTATATTTTTTTAATTATTCGTATAAAAAACTAGCAGACCCGACCACACGTTGCTGTGGTTAAGTTATTTATTGGTTTGCAATAAAAAATATATAAGAATAGAGAAGATATAAAGATTGTTTAATTTCATTTAAATTTAAGAAAGTAAGTGATAATTGCGCTTATTTTATTAAATAATGTATGTTGGTACCGGTGCACCCAAAAGAGGTACCAATTATATTATTGGATAACTATGGTAAAGGTAAATCCAAAATGAGTCCAGTTTTTACTACTTTGCTTCCCTCCTACCCTTTCTCAGAGAGATTAGAAAATATGGTACTCTTTAGCAAGTAAAATGTCAAATACTAGATTTCAACATTGAGCATTCTCAGGTCTACTTATATAGTAGCGAGAATATTCTAACAAAACCATGAAGTCATCAAATACAAAAAATCGAAACGAAATACGATTTTTGTTTCAGTTCTCACATTTCCTGTGATTCCTTTATACTAATTCAGTACAATGTACACAACCATTCTTTGTTTAGGCACACAACTTACATTACCTTTAAAAGCATTCACCAAAAAGGGTTTCTGTTTATTTTGTCCTCTTTTATTCCCACAAAAAAAAGGAATATCAAAGAGTTTATTTTTATAACTGAGCAATACCTGGCGAGAAATTTCTTCGAGTTTGATTAAATTATAATTCCAATTTCCGACTTAGCAAGAAATAAAAATTTCTTCAATTTTTCTTTTGAGTGTCTTCGTCTGCTGTGTAACAAAATAAGGCCTTTTCTAGAATAATTCCTGCAAACTTTGAAGATGTGATTAATGAAGTTGTGGCTTTACAGATAATTTATCTACTGGTATTACGTCGGTGATAATTTATGTTGTCTGAGTTCGCAAAAAGCTTTAATTATTGGCGGATACGTAAAATTGAGATGTGGGTAGTGTTAAGTTTGTAAGAAAAAACGTTATTTGGCCTTTTATATCTATATAAGATACTGTGCTTCAAATTCGTCTTGGTTAAACCTAAAATTAAAACGATCATACCCCTCAAGTTTGATAAAACCACGTACGCTATGTAAAATTGCGTAAATAATATAATCAGTTCATTAATTCAAAGTTCTTTTTATTATTGATTATTATTTGATTAAATACCTGTCTAGTTTAATTGAATTTTTTTTTTGATACAATCTACATTTAAAAGAACTTAAATTAACCCCAGTGATAATACCTAGAGCTGTTCTTATAATTGACATTTATTTTTCTTACAATATACAATGGTCTAAAACTAGGCTGATCCTATAACTTAAAACTAAAGATGAAATTTAAAAACGATATGAATTTTATAATTCACTTTGCATATTTCATTGCTTTATCATTTCAGTAGGCTGTACTGTGTTGTAGTAAGTGTACCTATTCACAGCTCCATACTAGACAGAAACAGAAATATATATTTCTGTGTCTTAGATTACATCTTCACGCTTTACCCGATGAACCGATTAAGATCAAATTTGTTACGGAGGTAGTTCGAGTCCCGGAAAAAGACATAGGATATATTTGTTTCGGAAATCATACCTTCAAACAGCGGAAAGGAAGGTAGAAGTTAGTATGCGGAGTTTCTTAAAAGAGGGTAAAAATAAATAAACATATTAATGAAAAAGCAGATTGGATAAAATTATTTATTCTGCGCAGACATAGTCGCGGGCAAAAGCTATTAATAATATAATTTATCATCGCTTTTAGAACACATTGTTACCAGTGTTTCTGCATAACCAAGTCCAGAGAATGTTTCAATTCCGAGATGCTCTCGTATGATTTCACGTGATATATGGTTTTGCGGATTGCACTAACGGAGTGTCAACTAGAGACCACTGTGAATGTAGGAACGCATTTTGACAGTTCAAATGACAGTTATTGATAGATAGGTTCATACTATATTGAACTGTAGCAACCTCGGTATTGTTGGGGAAACACGTGTTCTGCAATCTCAACTCAATGTAAAATTTGGGATGAATGAATCGGTAAACATTTACAGTTTTGGAAAAATAATAACTCTGTAATGTTTTTATAAGTAATATAACCAGTTAACCACGCTTATAAGTTCTCAGTAACTTGTCAACATGCTCATAAAGTTACTGAGTATTTCATGGAAAACACACTTTTTGCTCGATTAAGATAACACAGAGTTAATTAAATGTACATATTTGCTCTTAAGGATATCTACTTACGACGGGTGATAACTAATAAGTCGACAGCAGACCTACTCCCTCATCTTGTTTTCCTTATTACATCGGAGCAAAGAGCAATTTCACCTGACATTTTCTTGACTGAGGATCGTATCGGATAAATGGTGTTTTCTGATATTTACTGAACATTAATCAAAGTAAAAGATTCTTTTGTTTATCGGTACGTTACCTGGGATAGCGGGTGGCGGTTATATAACGGGTTTATGCGAACAGTGGAGTAATATAAGATTTTAACAATAAAAAGAATAATTTGTAAGCAAGAAAAATATGGTCATTTAGTTAATTATAAAACTTTTGCAATAAGCAACAAAGGAATGTTGGTGTTTATAAGTGAAAAAATGGACTTTATAATTCAACTTTAACAAAAAAAATATTGCTTGTATTTGTATTGCTTAAAATAATAAATAGTACTAATATAAATTTGGTCTAGTTAGCTCTAGGCTACTAAATAATTACCCAGTAATTATTTAATAGCCGATATGGTAATGGTATATACCATACCAACCTGAATCTATATTACTCTGCAGCTTCTATCGACCAAATGATTGACAACAACGAAGCTTATATATGAACCAACTAAAAAATAAGTTTATTTTGAGCACAAACTGTTCACTTCAAATGATACGGACTACATACCCAAACCTATAGCACAAGCAATTTCCATAGTTCCTCATATCGTTTACTATATTTATTGGAACCCTTTGATACTATGAGATTTTATCACGCGATTCTAAATTGAAGGCAATAAATTCCAAGATATATTTACCTAGTCTCCAAACATGAAAGGTACGAGTATATCTTATCTAAAAAATGTATGAGCTCTCTTTGTATCAATAGGGTATACAAAATTTTATTTGAATGGAGTTCTAAATTAGTTTCAAGTTTATATTAGGGACAATTTTCGAAGGAAATACGTTTTTGTGTAACTTTGAACAGATTAAGCTGGTATTAAACGTATGGAAAGCAGGAAAATTGTACAGGAAACATACTTAATTTAGTTGCTTAGGTATCATTTTCAACCCTCCCTTTGTCAACCCTCTTAGGTCTTCCCTACAATATTATTATTATCGAAAACAATATTAGTAGGTACATTATTATGTGTGAAGAATATGTTATGTCTGTATGTATTACATGTCTATATAGGGCATTACTAAGTTAAGAAGATAAGTTAATCTTGAATCACTAATAATAAATAAAAATATTGAAATATCTATCTCTATCAATATAATACAATTATATAGATACAATATAATACAATTATAGTTGCACACTTTTGAACTAGATGGCGCTATGTTATAATATTCGAATACATTTATTGTCATGGAAATAAGCTTTTTAAAATAGAATGTGTCCATCCAACAAACACAAATATGATAAAACTGACTATATTCCCTAGACTAAAGACAAAGTTTGTAGAATATAGGTCATTGAAGTAGACATTCACGTCATAGTATGACAGTATCTTGTTTTATTAGGTAATCCTACCTTTTGAATGTATGACGCTATTAAACGCTCTGTTAATGTCAACACTATCACGCATTCTGATGCAAAGGTTGATCATAACCAATAAAAATATCTTTGTTTTGCTATATTATCTACTGCATACATCGGTAGGTATTTGTTTTGCCAGACATTTATATTTTCAGTGTGGAGTTTGAACCAACGACACGCGGCGCAGAAGCCGAAACGTATTTTTAAAAATAATACAGCAATCAAACCTACCAACATTGGTTTCAAAAATGTACCTGGTTTAGAAGATCTAATAGGGTTTAGTAGCGAAGTTAACTCAGGCCGAGGTTTTCCTGCATATCTACAACATTTGTCTATTTCAGAATATATTCTAATCAATTCCTGTCTACTCGATATTGGTGCAGGTTCCATTTTTTATTAGATCAGCTTTTGGCTTGTGATATCGGCTGTCAACATGTAGGTAATATTTAATATGTATATGTGGAATAAATATATGGGTTCATTTCAAAGGATTGTGACCTTTTTCCTTTCAAGTATCCGAGTAACGGAACCAAAGCCTTTAGCTGAAGCAAAGTCACAATACGTAACTGAAATATTTTTGGCTGTAATGCGTACTTTTCATACCGGAGAGAAAAAATACGTTAAAATGATTATATAGTGAAGGGATAAAAATTAAAGATAAAGAGAAACATACCTACTTCCTACACAAAAATCTTGAATAGGAAAAGCGGGAGAATATTTAAAAGGTAGTTTAGAGGTATTCTTGAGTGTTATTTACGAGCTAGACTTTAAAAACTATTTACTGGATTACTCATTATAAATCCATGCTTGCATTTTCTTGAAAGCTATTCGAAACAGTTTTCTATTCTTTTCATCGTTTTATATGTTTGAAGTTACGAGAAATTTATGTTCTAAATAACAAAAGCTTTATTGCTTTCTGCTTTTGTTGAAAGTTAAATAAGAATTTTATTTAAACTTGAAATTGATGGGAGACTATTTCGAATATGGCCAAGACGGCAATCTTATTCATAAACGCTTTTTATAAAATAAGTTTCATTTTATTATTATTGTTCTCCTATTCAATTATTACCTAATTAGGTATTATCACTTAAAAAAAGTCTTAAGGTAGTTTACCGTGGGCGAAGCGTGAACGGATGAGAATTGATATATTGCCTTCCGATGTTCATCAACAGATTAAATTAATAGCTGGCAATGAATCACTTGAGGCCATTTGCCTTACAATTGACAATTCTCTTTGAGCCTCGCTTGTGGAAAAACACCTTTAGGGTGTATGATTTGGAGGCTAGAAATAATGAAATTCAATATTGATGTAGCACATATTTGCATTTTTTTATTATATATCTATGAAGAAAGCAGATTTTGGGAAGATCCGTGCCACAGCCCTAATGTTATGTATGACGGTAATATAGGCGGTTTCCACAATCTTGCACAGGGTCTTTTTCCTAAAAGTAACCTTGTTAGTTTCGTAGGCTGGCTTCATATCCTTCGCGTCTGGATCTATAAATAGATATAGAAATTTTATTAAGAAAGAAAAATTCAACCTCAGGCGGGACTCGAACCCGCGTCTTCTGGATTGGTACTCTAGACGCTCTGCCAACTGAGCCACCGAGGTATCCGCCTGATGTGTTGAATTTTTCCTTCTTTATGTTACTTATGTCTTACGGCGACATAGCAATATCGATTGGACAATTCTGCCCAATCGATATTGAAATCTGAATTTTTCTTTCTTAATAAAATTTAATAATCTTAGCTTGAAATAAGCTAAAAAATACAAAAAGATTTTAGATATAGAAAATTAAATCAAAAAAGATCATACCTAAGAGATAGGGTTCATACAAAACCAAAAAATAATCAGTTAAAGCTACAATTTTATCACTCAAATTTGCATGTTCACGCCTCACCACTGTCTTTGCTGTTTTTATTAAAACGAACAGAAAAAGTATTGAGCTGTCGACAGTTGTGTCGATAATATGTAAGAAGTAGCTGCTATGATCTGAATGTGATTGACACACAAAAGGGTCAAGAGGCATTAGGTCGGGAAAATTCCAAGTGTATTTTCCTCATTTCGTGGATTTATGCCTCCGTGCACGCAGTATAGCTTTGGATATTTCTCGTTATGCAAGGCGTAAAAATATCGAAAGTTTTTCTTATCTGTTACAGAAATACACGAATATTTACCATCATTACCATCACAGTTATTGTGAGGTCGGTTGTCAGTTTACCAAAACAACGGCTAATTATCCGTATTTTAATACCTATACTGTGATAGCCTAGCGGTGTTTAGATCCTAAGACAAGAACCTCCTACACATTTCCAGAATTCATCAATTTATATGGATATTTTTTTAACGTACCGTTTTCCAATGTGTTGAGTAGATCACCACCAATATATACATTTGGTTCTCCAATAATCTCGCATGTGTTTGTTTCAGGACCCACTTCGAAATAATCTAGACCATCCTTTTTCACGAAACTGTATCCATATTGGGAGCTACCCAAAGCAGCTGTTGAAAATAGGCAGTATTAAACATTATCGGCACCTTTTAGGTTTCATGGTATCTTTGAATGGGTTTTTTTTATCATAACCTAATTATATACATAAATGTTCTGATTCAGTAAGGATTATAAGGACTATTGTTACATAGTTCTTGGCACAGGTCAATTGGAATGTTTGTTGATAATGGCATCAAACAAGTATAAGTTTGAGGGCAAAAAAAAACTAAGTCTTTTTAATTAAAAAGTGGGTGTAAAAAAACGAATGTAATGTCATAACATGATAAATAATGAATTATTGGGTATATGACAATATATACACACACTCACAAATATCTATTTATAACTTTTGTGACAGCTTGTATTCGATTTTCTTTTTTTCAAATCGAAAATACCGATTAAATCGAAAAAATATTAGTACATAATATGAATTTAATCGAAATGACGACCCGTTTAAGCAGCGGTATTAGGGTGCCTTCCGTGGGGTCCTGGGTTCGAATCCCGGTAGGGGCAAATGTTTGTGTGATGAGCATGAACATTTGACCTGAGTCATGGATATTTTTATGTATGTATTTACATAAAAATATACATCTTCTACATGTAGTGTATCAACCATCTATTGTCCGTAACGCAAGGCTCATTCTCTAGCTTGGAACTAGACGGCGCTGTGTCATAATGTCCAGATATTTATAATCTATTCCACTTACTCGTCGAAGCTGTGTAAGTACCAGTGAACAATTTTTCCTTTTTGGTAAATCCGATTGTAAGATCACCGACAATATTAATATCAGCTTTCGTTTTTAATACCACTGACCTCTTGTCTGTATCCATTCTGCAAATAAATCATGTAAAAAGGTTATCGCGATACGATACGATAAGAAGGTAGAAACAGTTAATGCTATCAGCAAATTTGTTTGAGTATGGGTCGTTGCATCTTTGTTATGTTCCTCTTTGTTTGATAATAATATAATAATTTGTATCATGATCTATACTTATAATATAATATACTGGTTTTGAACTGGAAATCTTTATGAGTATGAAACGCATAAGGTCCTAGTTT
The DNA here is from genome assembly GCA_905163465.1 of Craniophora ligustri. Lineage (NCBI taxonomy): Eukaryota > Metazoa > Arthropoda > Insecta > Lepidoptera > Noctuidae > Craniophora > Craniophora ligustri. Next base: position 6,274,900 of record LR990963.1, read on the forward strand.
CACGGAACGTATTTAAAATTAAATTTTAATTTCTAACCCTTACGATACACATTGAATAAAAAAAATTTAGTAGGTATATGAAAGTCGTCAATACAGCTCGATATCAATTATTTCTTATATAATTATTATGTTGAATCAGATCATTATGGGTAGGTATATAATATCTTGATATTTAAATTTTGAAAATTTTAATTTGCAAAATTTTATTACCAAATCGGAGTTTGGATTTGTACCTAGTTATAATTGCAACAGACTCACAACCAATAACATACAAGATATGTAACACATAAGAGCAAAATAGTAGGTGCAACTCTGCCATACCCTTCACGAATACAGGCGTGATGATATGTTATATCAAATGTAATACTCACCGGAAATCTGAAATCTGTTGATTTTTTAATCCAGTTATATTCAAGTTTTTGTACTTGAAGACCAGTCCTAAGCCCTTATCGACGACGACTTCTAATTCTGGTATGATCAATGGGTCAAGTGGTAGAACATCGTATTGTGGCAAGCCTTTGCAGGTCTTCTCAAGGAACGTTTCGGTTGCTTTGCTCAGGCATTTTATGTCGCTTTTGGAGCATGGGTCGAAAAGTGGTCCTGTTAGTTAGCAAACATTTTGTATGATATACTTTTGGTAGGTAACTAATAAATAATAAAAGTAGACAAACAAAATCAACGACAAGATGCTTATTATGAAGTTATTTACGAGTATCGATACTATATTAATGGATATTATAATATGAAAGTAATTCTATTTATCTGTTTTAACGCCTAAATCACAGTTGAACAAAAACTGAACTGAAAAAATTTACAAGGATTTAAATCTCAGACAATAAGCTACCCTTTTTGATCTACGGAGACAAAGTCACGGGAATAGCTAATATATATTTTTGTGTATTACTTACGTTGCCGTACTAGGGTAGTATATTTACTAAGTACCTATATTATTATGATGGCAAATAGGTATAAAAATAATTATTTACAAATATATTACTCTTACCTACTACTACCTGTGTAGGTAGTAGTAGGTAACAGTAGGTAACAGTAATATATTTGAAAATAATTATTTTAACTTAAAAAAGACAGGTAGACCACAGTTAATTAAGTGCATACAACGATGAATATACCAAATACAGCTTTTAAATTTGCAATGACAATGTCTAAATCAGTCAAAAATTGTCAAGCAAAAACGAACCCTATAAATAATATGAATTTGTTAACACAAGTAAATTAATATAGGTATCATAACAAAGATGGTAAATGAAATTAAGATAGTGAACCTACCTTCGGAAAAAACAGAACACGCAAATGCGAGCAACAAGAAGCCCCTATAAACGGCCATACTGTAGACGTTCTGCCCAAATGAGAAGTAATTGAGAACTGATCATTTATCCTATACACTTTCATTTGTTTGTACGAATACAAACAGATATAATATGTGAATTCCACTGAGGTTTGATAACGCGGGTCAGAGTTATCAAACGCATATAGACATTTAACACAAATGATATTGGTAAGGAAAATATTGATTGTTGTATGGTTTAAAGTTGAATACGATTATATTCGGACATACTTTCTAGGTAGAAACTAATGAAATTACAACAAAAGAGTAATTCTATTTACCAATTCATAATTTAAAGAGTTTGGAGGAGTGTATTAGCCAAAAATATAAAAAAAATTGACGTTTTTCGATTTGTAAAGAATAATATCGTATGTATGCATGACATTTATAACTACAAAGAAAACTAATTATAAATAACTATGTCTTAACAGTTTCATGTGGCAAAATATGCATGAATTGAAATTCAAGAGGTCTCCTACAAATGGCGCGTATGTATGACAAGATGTATGAACGTAGAAGAAGAAAAAGAAGTTTGCTACGATCGTGGTACATGGCGTTTTGTATTTCTTCTCTCATTCGAGAAGGATAAGGCTATAGTCCACCATGCTAGCCTAGTTTGTGTTGGCAGACTTCACACGCCATCGAAATTTTTTAGGCATGCAAGTTCCCTTACGATGCTTTTCTTCACCATTTAAATATAAATATGCACGTGATTTTAAAAGTCTATGGTGCTTGCCTTGGGAACGAACACGGGACTTTAAACTTAACTGTTCACTGGTACTCCTAACCTAACCTATATATAATAAAACACATAGGTAATAAACAAATACTCAAACTAATAATATGCACATAAATACCATAGCTTAAAAAAGATTCAACTCTATAAACAGCGACAGACGATTGTATTTGGTACAGTGGATGACGGTTATAAATTTGGCGAATTTATGATGCGTAAAGTTATGTTTGTCACTTTTTAATTGCTTATTGTTTGCCAGTCCAGTCAACCTCAAAATAGTTATTGCTTTTTTAATATATAATTGGATTAAGGCACCTTCTAATGTTTTATTTTAAGAAATAATCATCACTCATTTTAAATACACATAAACTGTAAATATTCACATTTATATGTTAATTGAGTAAAAAAAAAGATTATAAAAGTAAAGATTGAGTAAGAAAAACAGAGAACGTATTATACACTTGATCGTACCATCAAAACAATAGAAAAAAAACAGAATTTAGACTACCCTATAAACATAACTATCATATAAATACACATGCCAATTCCTAGAACCCCATTAATAAAAAACGTATAAACTAAAACACTATTGTAAAACTCCATTTTATTTTATGACAATAGATTACACATGTAAGTACTACAAAGGTTGTTAAAACCTGTGACAATTTATACCAATTGATTGCATTAAACCAATAAATTCATTAAAAATCAATTGATTATGACATAAATAAGCAAGTGCGAGACGAAATTGAATATGGGTTCAAACTTTCGAGACACTGCATATAAATGAAATCTTGAAATGATAAAAATCGGCATTATTACCAAATATAGCAAACTTAACTCATATTACCAAAAATAGACAGGTTTAGTATACGAAATTTTACACAAATCAAGAACTTAACTGAGAGCACTCGAGACTAACTCACCTTTCAAACAAAAAAACATAATCAAAATCAGTTCATCCGTTTGGGAGCTACGATGCAACGGACTTAGTCACACACATCACACAAAAAAATAGGGACTTGATTTACTTTTGAGGTTATAGTACTAGCTTGGTTGGCAACCTTTAGATTTTAGCCCTTGACAAAATCCATCAGGCATAAAGTTTTCGCCGTCTATAATGTACATAATTTCGAAATGTCACAGATTCGAACCGATTAGTACCGAGTTGTACGTAGTAGGTAGTCGACTGATCAAGTGCAATGACAGCTATGACATCACTAGTTTGACATTAGACTTAAAATGTAGAAGGGAATAATGACAAAGGCTATCATGTTTTCGTTACATATTATGTACGAGTATATATGTATTAGAAACCAAAAGTTTGTGTATGTCTCTTTTGGCTAGCTTATGACTAAAAAGATTTACAACGTACGCATTTTGGCACGGATCCCTAAATATCTAAGTAATCATGACTGCATTCTTGGCAAGATACTACAAGACTAATATAGGTAATTTATGTAACTCGGTATAATAAATCGTAATTATTTGTAATATTACCAAAGGGAAGGGCATCCCTAATAGCCAGGTTGGGCAGGAATCTCCTCTCAGGATCAAACAGGCTAACGTACACTAGTGTGGATAGGCAGACTTCATAATTTGCCTCCCAGTAGTTTCTTCACCGTTTCAGCTGATATCTAATTAACACGGAATAGTTTTTTAGTCCGAGGTGCGTGCCCTGGATTTGAATTCTTTAACTTTTAACTTAGCAATCCGTGGACAGAGATATACTTCCGATGATTTGCCATCTCAATCAGTCTAGTGTGTTTCGGGATTTTTTTGCCTTCACTTTTCTTTGGCAAGCCTAAACTCAGAGGGGCTGGACTCGGAGGGAGCCAGTACAAAGTTCGCCAGGTCAGATAGTGATATTAAAAAAAAATCTACGAACTTTTATCCTGGATCAACAAATTAATACGAATCAAAAGATAAATAAATATGTTTTCAGATACATATTAAAAGTAATTAAACCAAATTGAATAAGTAATAATATACTCGTATGTATCATAATGTTGTTTTTAGCCTTTAGCCCTAAAATGTTCAAAAGAATAATTGCGGATAAAAATATTGATTTTATCCAAAATAATTCATTTGAACGTGAGCTATACAGCACAATAATCTTTCAATAATGTTATTCTATCGATAGTCTAGTCTAGAATGGAAAACGATGAATTGGATGTACGAGTACGGTAATAAAAAAAATTAGGGAGGGACGTTTGAAAGGGGTTATGCTGTCCAACCCGCTCGTCGAGCATGCGGGTTAGCAGACTTTCAACGCTATCGAGACATTCTCTTAGCAGGTTTTTTCAATGATTTTTGTCCACCGTTTGTGCGCGTGATTGTAAATTCTAAAAGTCAGTGCGTGTGTTGGGATGTTGAGACCTTTGACCTTCGTGTTTGGGTCACATGACTGGGCTATCAACAACTGGTAGCAATTAGCAATTACAGCTAATTTGATTACTCATTTACTAGCACTGGATAATATATTTTATTGTATTTAATGCATTGTTGCTATGACTAGGTTAGTCGTTGGATTGCAACGGTTTTAAAAAACGAAGACTTTTTTAGTTATAAGACCATAGTCTATAAGTAGTTACATTTCGTACGTCGTATCACGTTTAATATAACGCCACGTGGGTGCTATAACTCATCTTCCGCGGTACTACGGTTAGTATTGCGATCACGACGGCTCTCTACGGCTCTGTTCCAACATGATTAACTTGTTCATTGGGAACGAGACACTTAAGTATGTAAATATCTTGAATGCCAAATATAGTTCTCCGTCTGCTTAACTCATTAATATTGTTGGGCTTGACTAGCTCACTTACTTCGAAGTAAACATTATTATTGATGTGGTAAAACTTAAACTTGTATTTTAAACTACCTTTGAAAAAAATACCACAGTTTATATAATCATATGTATTATTTAACATTTACTTAAAAAGTTGACATACCAAGCTTGAGTTATGGCTGAGTCGATAGAAGTTATAGACGCTAGATAATAGTCTTAGCGACAAAGAAGCAACGTATCGGAAGCAAATTTTCTTGTAAAACTGGATTACCTTACACCGAGCGAACTAAAGTTCCAAGAAAGTATAAGGTACAACGCACGTGTTGACCACATATTTGATAAAAGGTATGACGTTGGTGTTGGTATGGAGGTTTTATTATAATTACCATCAAACTTGAAAGAAAGTTTAAAGCCTTCTATGAATAATTGAATCCTGACATATGTGTCTTCATATATGTACATGCAGTACTTTGTTGGATGATTTTTTGCTATAAGGAACAGTCGTAATCTTGTTCTAATAGACTGCACCACCTAACTTAACACCTATATTACTAAATACCTATATTAATAAATATCTGAATACCGAAAAAAAATGCAAATATAAAAATTGCAATCAAGGCGTGAACAGTGTGAAACGTTCAAACGATATCATAAGACAATACGGCATAAGGCGATATCAGGCAAACTGCCCTGCCTGTAACTATGAATGCCGTGAAGGATTTGAAACGCTGAGATTAAATTATAATATATATCCCGATAAAATGCATTATAAAATCATCACTCGAGTGTCATAATAAAATCATCAGTATTTCAATAACAACTACATAACTACATCCATTCCATCACGACGGCGACGTGTTAGTTGAATAATATGTTATAGAACCAAACTAGTGCAATGTTCTGCGAAGCGTAGCTAATTGAAGACGACGGTGGCGTGTCTGTGAGAAGACTAGAAAATCATTTGAGATATATGTGGGTAATACCGAGCGACGAGCTTGTTAAGGGGTGGAATTGAAACTGAATTTCCAACATTCCTATCCCACAAATATATGCATTCGACATATAAGTACCGGGGTCCCATGTAAGTAAACGGGGCAATCTACAGCCCTCAAAGCTAAAAGGAATTCAGATATGTTGGTTTCTCTAATGTAGTCCATGGTCGTAGCGAGGTACGGGCAGGGCCCTAGAAGAGCAGGCGGCCGCTGGTAAAATATATGTATAGTCCAGTGCATTTACTCTTGACCGTTGATTGACAAAATTCTCTACTGTAGGTACATTTTTTTCCTGGTCTGCCCCCCCTGCATAGAATCCTAGCTACGCTCCTGATGTAGTCCCTCTTCATATGCGACTGATTATCAGTTTTTTATACGAAGCTCTTGCTATCAAACGTCCATAACTCAATTGGATAATATTGACATCCTTATAATAATGTGATCAAGAATTTTGGGTTTCTGACTACCGTTAGCGATTGTTTCAAGATGTTTCTTCCAGGACCTAAGCACGGCGAGGTCTGGAAATTTTTAGATTGGTCGCCTCTATATACACACAATCCATTCAAGAGTCACATGTTGTAGTCAACGCAAATCAAAACATTTACATGACATTTTAATTAAATATATCCGACATACAGACATACATTACACAGTACCAAGTAGGTCCGTCCTAGCTAGGCTTGTGTTACACTTACTAGATGGTTATCAAGGTTGTTTAAAAATGTTTACAAACATTTTCTATCACTAATACATTTACTAACAAATGCTAGGAATTGTTACATTCTATTAGGAATTGTTAAATGTTTTAAGTACTCCTACACCGATGGAAAATGATTACAAACATTTATAACATTATAAAATTTGAAAAATCGGTTCGCTTTCGTGACCTGGATATAATTTACAAATTTACAAACAAATGATAACAAATGTTTTATTTCGATACAATTTGTTAACTGACAATTTTGTTCAGATATGTTTACTTAACGTTCACAATGTTAGAAAATGTTTTCATGTTAGGTAATGTGTTTCTTCTTAACAAATGTTTACTAAAATAACGTTTGAAAATAATTTTAAACGGCAGTGTGGCAGCACCTTCACACTATTTTCTTTGTGAATAGACTTGCCTTGTTTTACAACTTATTCAATGCTGAGTTCACAGAAATATTTTATGATAGTATTTATTTATTAATATAAAATGTTAACAGAATGAAACATCCTGTCACGGTAAATATTTTTAAACGCTGAAAATAGCTTGTCGGCCTAGTGACCTGACGCAAATGAATATTATGAACAATTATCATAAAATATACCTCATAATATTTTATATCACATTTCTACTCTGTGGTAAACAGTACCTACATATGATTAAATGCGTAAATATTAGCAAATTAAGCTTTAAAGTTAATAATTTTCAGTTTAATCATTTTGTTGATCTGCTGGCGGTTAATTGTATTTTATTTATAGTCGGATATGAATTAATTAAAAAAAGGAATGTATCTGGAATAATCTGGATGAATAAGGTAATTAACGCATTTTGATAGGATTTGAGGTTTTACCGCACTATCGAAATTATAATATCGTATCGTATCGGTGTTCCTTATATGCCTTCATTCGATAGTTTAGTTCGATTACAACATAAGATCGACTGGAAATTAAAGTATTCCATAATTTTAAACTGGTTTATTTCTAATAAATAAGTTTAAAGCAAATAGAGAATTAATGGCAAACGTTTACAGGCGCTTTATGGTGATGAAGCTTTAAAAAGTCCATTAAAATAAAGACTACCTTTTACCGAAAAACGTCAGTTTTTATGTTCGTAGCAGGTACCTACTACGTGCCGTTTCATAGTTCGTATTTTTTCTTTCTACAGGCTGCAGGATACACTTTACCTTAATTTATATTTAATTTTGTTAAATTCATTTAATATTTTAAAGAGAAAAGTATGTTAATACAATTACTTTTGTTTAGTGAAAATTAAATACTTTGTAATTTTACTATAGCAGTTGCTCGTAAATAGTTTATTCCATTTAGTATTTTAGTTTAGAACTCTTTTCAATACTATTTCGTTTATGGTTTGTTTTACATCTCATTATCTATGTAAATATAAAAAGGGCAAGTTGGTTTGTGTAAGCTTAAAAAACTCAAAAATTCTGCAACGGAATGAGCTCAATTTTTGACACGATTTATCTATAACCCGCTTCAAAGATTGTTTTTATTATAATCATTTATTTATTTTATCTGTAACCACAATGTGCCAGCTAAGTGTGGTATAGTAACTACAGCTAGAAAATATTGGATTAAAAACACCAATTAAAAAATATTGTTAAATTTAATATTGCTGCAGATTAAAAGGTATATAACGGCCATTTTAGCTAAAAGTAAATATAGGTACTGTACCTACACTTTAATTTCTATCTTACAAGTAGGACGTTAATAAATTGATAATAATTATCAATATTGGTGTCTCGCTAAGAGAGATCAGAAGTCCACATTGGTCTAATACAGATTGATATACTTCGAATAAACGATAAAATCCCTCAAGCATGCGTGGTCCCGATGTTTTGTTTCATAAGGGTGATAGGAACTAATAATTTCATAAAGTCAACGCCAAGTCAAGTAAACTTGGATTCGAACTCGAGGTCTTGGCAGATTGAAGATATCTCTAAGCTTTCTTGCTAGCTTCTTTCTTGCTTCTTTGTTAAACTTTATTATTTCAGAAAACACTTTATTTTTTGTTTACACAGTCATGTAACTTTTCCTACCTATTCTTCTTACTTACCCCACGACCGTGTGTTACTATCTTATCATTCAATAACTTCATGAAATACTTTACCCACTTCAAGTATTTCAGATACTCTGAAACAGTGCATATTTTTCCAGTATTCCTATATCCGCACATAGTTGATAGCTTTGAGAGCTAGCTTGTTTCAATAAGTAAAAGTCTTGAAGGTATGAGGCGAGGTATTCGGGGCGCCTATCCTCTCAGTCAATAAGTACTCGATACTCATGAACGTGGAGCAGAATTCACTGAACCACGTAATATGTTTCTTTTATTATGTTTATTATAAAGTAGATATTCAAATGTCCCAATATTACAAAAAATGTAAAAGAATTGATTTCTTACATTTACGCGAATATTAAACATTTAAATAAAACTAAATTTTACAGATTTTATCGCGGTATATAGATATTATTTTAACCCTACGTTTCGGATCCTTTACAGTATCCATGGTGGTGTACGAAATCATTACGTTATACTTATAATTTTATTGTATAAGTTCTCATATTTCTCACTCTACTTCTCCTATTTGATGTGGAATATAAAATACTAGCTGACCCAGCAAACGTTGTTTTGCCACATTGTAGGGGTTGGTGGACAACCCTTATCACTAAGGGGTATGAAAAATAGATGTTGGCCGATTCTCAGACCTACTCAATGTGCTCACAACATTTCATGAGAATCGGTCAAGCCGTTTCGGAGGAGTACGGGAACGAACATTGTGACACGAGAATTTTATATATAACATGATATAACGTGTATTACCGTATACTATACCGCGATAAAATCCGTAAAAAGTAGTTTTATTTCAAATATAACGTAAGTTAGGAATAGTGCATGTTTTCCCAACGTAAAGGCGGCTGTTGGTGCCTATATTATAAAAAAATTAAAGTATTGTATTGATTCTATTTGAAGATTTATATCATGTATTGGAATTAGACTCGTTCTCTATAGATCAGACCTTAAAACTATTCCTTGCAGTTTTGTCTAACCGACCACCCGATTAGCGGTATTATGTCTATAAATCTGCGGTAAGAGTCCTGGGTTTGAATCACGGTAGGGGCAAATATTTGTGTGAAAAAAAAACTATGCAGAGTATCTAGTATCTATGGTTATCTAGTATCCGTAACTTATGCGTTGCTTCATAATGTCCGAATATATTTTGTTTATCCATGAGCGTATTATTTTAAGTAAGAGTAATAACGCGCGAATATCACCCGACTAAATTTACATTCACAATAAAATTCCCAAGTCCCAATTTTCAAAAGACTCAAATATCCGGCGCATTAGCTGGTTCCCGTATAAATTACTCCGGCTAGAAGTTGCGCTATTCAAGAGGTGTTCATAAATCCGCATGCGGTTACCGTGGCAGCCACGACCCATATTTTCTGCTATAAACTGCTTTGAAGATAGCTATACGTTTTATATTACCGGTTACATGGCCGTCTTTATCTGTGTTGACGTATTTTATTACTTTATTTTGACCTTTATTTGTTTTAGGGTATTCGATACAAAACATACCATCACGCCTGTATTCCCAACGGGCTAGGCGTATGACATGTTCACCACACTGCGGTGGTATGTTTAAAGATCCATATAATAAATTGGTCACAATTTTCTAATTGGAATCAAATTGTGTTTAAAAATAGTTGTAATTTGGTAAGTCCTTTCCAGTATGTTTCGCTATCAAAATAATATCTTATCAGGCCATCCATGCCCACTTGGAAATTAGTACCTTTATAATAAGATTCAGTAAGTAAAACAATTATAAAAGAAAAACTGAATGGGATTGAAACCGATTTCTCACACTTAATGAAACATTTCACATGGGAAAAATCTGTTTTCTCTGCTTTTCGCGGCACCTATATTGAGTTATCATCATGTTAACACAGTCTGCCAGTCACATTGGATTCTGTAAAGGATATTAAATCAGTTGAAACATACTTTTATATCAATTACGACAATGATGTTATAGGTACTTACAGTAAATTATTGTGTAATTTCATCAGTTGTTTAATCAGGTACATTCGCTGTGGCGGTCAGTGCATACATCAGACATTAAATTGACACGAAACCAAACACATTAACCTGATTACCAATAAATAGTTTGAATTATAAACACGGATTTAAATTGACTTGATCATTTAGTGACTAAAAGCGCGGTAAACGAATGTAAGGTATGATTTTCAGATGGTCATGTAAAATATCTACTTACTTTATATTTTTCAGCTGTACTCTGCGGTTTCACCCGCCGTTTATTTTACTGTTTGGTCAGCACCCAACGGTCGTAGCGTGATGTTACATAGACCATAACTTTTTACGAGAATTGTGCTACCGTATACATTGTTTTTTAATCCAAAGTGTTGTTCGCGTTCAAATAAACAAACTCTTGAGCTTTACAATATTATTTATCTTATTATATACGTATAAAATACCTATATGTTATTTTTGCGAAGAACTGAAAGCATGAAGATCTGGAAAGAAAGAAATAAATAGAATATATTAATTGTTACATAAAAAACTTATTAAGTTAATTGCGCCAACAAATGGTGTATGAATTATAAATACCAAAAGGTTTACTCCTATGACACACATTTTAATATCACGAAATAAAGAGCGTGCACTAAATCTACCTAACCATTATAGAAATGTATAGGTCAAATGCTTTATTTTGTGCTTAAAGATTATAACTTATTTTAGATATCTACTACTTTAATAAGCATTTGATAGTTAAAAGAGAAAGAAATAGGTTCTAATTTTGTTTATTTTTATTGAATTAATGCGATAAGGCTCGGTTCTTGTGATTCTTGCCATCAGAAGAACCGGTAGCTGTAGCGTATGATCGGTAGAAACCTCAGGGATATTTATCGCATATTGCTACTTTGAGGCACTTGAGGTACATTTCTAATTAGCGACAGCCCAGACAGGCCCAATGGGAAAAAAATCCATATTTTAAGTAGTTAACAGGCACAATTATAAGACCTATAAGGCTCAGTTAAAAAATTAAATAAAATTTTCAGGCATAGGTACTTTATTATCATCACATCAAGCCAAAGACTGACCATTGAATAAAACACCTCACAAATTAGTTCAATGTAGGTACATTGAGCAAAATACATAACCTTGGATATAATTCTAGCATATAACCCATTCTTATTTTCTTTTCACAAAACCAATAACCCGGACATTGCCATACCATAGATAAAATAAAAAATAAACAATTTTACTGGCAGGATATAACACAAAAGTGGCATGACGGACGAGTGAGCATTTTGTCAATGCGCTAAAGCGGCAACGGGGTCGACAATAAAGATAAGTTCCTAAGATATCTTTGAACTATTTCGAACGTTTTGCTTGACTTGCGAAGATTTTGGAACGTGAGAATAACGTACGACGTCCAGAGGAAATGGTTTATATTTGGTGTGCTTTGAGTAAGAATCAGGCCAGATGTACTTATTTATTTATTTTATGTATTTAGGTAGTCGGGTGGAGCTTTATAATTGAGTAATGGATTCACAAAAGTAAAAGGTAGGTATGTAAAGTAAGTAAGACTATCACTCAATTAACGAAAATATTATGTGAAAAATAAGTAATGTAATCTAGTTTAGGCTAGTGTGTAGAATTACAAAACTTAACCCCTATCATTTTGGGATGAGACTCAGCAGATGGAAACTTAATCAATTATGACCTGATTCGGATCATCATGAACCCATTAATGTCCCACTGCTGGGCACGGATTTCCTCTAAATTGAGAGGGATTAGGCTATAGTCAACCACGCTAGCCTACTGCGGGTTGGCAGACTTCACATGCCATCGAGAATTCTCTCAAGCATGCAGGTTTCCTCACGATGTTTTCCTTCACCGTTTGAGCATGTGATAAATTTCCTGATTCGGATGAATCGGGAAATTTGAAATATTATAAAACTGATTACTACTATTCTTCTGCAAATTCAGAAGAGGTCAGCATTAGAATTATTTTAATATTGATTCCTTATAAAAAAAATCTAGTTGACTTAAGCTTTTATATCATGAATTTTGAGAATTTAAGAATATAGGCTGATGATGATGATGATGATGACGAAGAAACACATATTTTTTTTAGTAATTATAGTATTTAATGTGTTTCTAAAACTCCTGTACAGATTGTCTTATTCATACTCAAAGGGTGATGACATGTATGTAATTTTTATGTATGTAAGCAATCTTGTTTTTTCTCTCTGTGCCACTGAACGTATAAATAATTCAATCCGTGCAGGAACTCAGTCTAGTTCTAGGTCATATAACTCATTGTCACTCCGTAAGATGATACTGTTTTTTGACCTTTACCAAACTCGCAACATTTTTTCTTGTTAATGTTTTACTTCCGTATCATGAAGTATTTATGGGTGATGTTTTGGTATTTGTGAAGTAAAGTTTTATTTATTTTTAAGCACATTTTGGGTTAAACTTTTGCTTTACGTATGTATTAAAAAATCAGTTTTAGATTTATTAATAAAAGTATACCGGTAATTGTTTTAGTATCAAATCTGCTTTTCCAGTACTTATTCTAAATATACTAGATGCTTTACCCAACTTTATTTTAGGCAGCAGATAAAATATGTAACAATTTTTATCCAAAACACGTTGAAGATATTAATACTTTATAATTGGAAAATAAGTAAAGTCTAAAACACTATATGCAATATAATCCACCATAACTTTTGCCTACATCTAAGCAGCCGCTTTCCATATAAGGTTACCAACTTACCATAAAATATTGTCAGTGTGTTTGCGTTTCTGTGAGAAAGATGGATGAATGTGTTTAGTTTCATAGTTTATTTTTGTTATTAGTATGTATTCGTAGTATGTGTTGTATTGTTGTAATTCTATTGTACTTGTTTTTAATTATTGTAAGTGGTATTATGCCGTTATAATTAAATAAATAAATAAATATGAGGTAAAAAGGCATTTGTAATTTAATAGTGGTTCTGAAAAACATATAATTATGTATGGTTTTATTTTTTATTATTATAATGATGTTACTGTAAAATGATAAAAAACCATTAGTTTATGTAGAAACTACTGTAATTTTTGCAATAAAACACATTAATATTGGATATTTTTTATTCTATCCGTGTCTTGCCGTTAAATTTTGGACTTATGAATAACGTAACGGAAATCGCGCGCTAATTGGTTGTACCTGCGTCGCCATTTTATATGACGGTGACGGTACACAATTTACAGGGTGTTAATGTTAATTTCTCAGAAATTGGTGAGATTGGTAAATATGGCTATAATTATTTTATAGGTGTGTTCTCTCATAATTTTAATGGCTTAACGCGAACAGACTGTGTTTATTTTGCTGCCCTGTTCATATTATTTCTACAGTTTACAATCTGTCTAGTTTAATTACAAACTAATTGTCCTAACTTCTTCGTTATTCTCGTGGTCTGCTGAACAAGATATATTGGGGTTGATTTCCTGGTCGAACAAAGTGTTATTGGGATTTCCACGAAAATCTCAGTAGAAACTCAAAGTTCGGACTCGTGCCCAGTTGATGGCAATAAACTCGCTCCCTAAAACATATGGGTCCTAAAACAGCGGCACAATGCGGGTGTACAATTGCACATTAGTAAGTACACCTCTGCCTTACTCTTTGGTTATGACAGGCGTGATGATATACAACTGTATTTACAATTTTACCACGAGATTAAACAATGTACTAATTCGTTCGTGTGTGTAAATTCACATTAAATCAACACTTTACTTCTGCCAAGAGATTGATCTACAGAGCTACATTTCTATTTTGATTCTATTCAAGTCCCAAGACACCGATCGAATTGCAGTGTCCTTTTGTAAGGGGTTGCGGTAGCCCTAGTACTACAGAGTCATGTTTACAGTGTACTCGTAGTCTTAATCAGAGGAACCGCTCGTTTGTTTACTAAATAAACACAAAGGTGCACTAAGATCTTTAGATAGAGTCGTGATGGGAGAATATAAGAAAAATAGAAGGAATTTATTTATTTATTTAACTACAGGTGCACGAGTTGAACTCATATACTCAGGCTCACATATTGTTTATAAACTTTAAAAAATGTTTATAAACTATAAAAGTGACCATGATTCGCTAGGTTTGTTTCGGCATTTCTTCTCAGAGGTCGTCAGTTAGGAAATGCCGATGCCATCTAGATCCTAAAATAATGTTACACATGACTTGTAAAAATGTCTTTAAAAAGATCTATTTACAGAAATAAAATAATCATTCATTCAACCGAAGCTCTAGACTGCTTCTGCTCTACTGATTACAGGCCACATAGTTTTCTGATCCATTAGACCCGTAGTTTATGTACAGGTACCTATATATTTTTTTAGCTTAGCCTTTGGTGTAGCTATGTGTCTTCGTAAATCTCTTCACTTCTCACACGTTATTCTGCTTCATGATGAGACCCTCAGCATTTTATGTAAAGAGTTATTATAGGAACTGTGTGTAAAATAATTATTTTAAGTTTAAGTCCACCTGGTCTTCTTATCAGTAATTAATGCCTTTACTTTATTTGCAGAAACATAGTAAAATTACCTGTATTTAAGCTTATTCCCATATATCAGAATTAATTCTTCATCAATTTACTGACATATTGCTGAGCGCATCTACATATCATCAAGTCAATTATTATTATCTCACTGCTGGACATGGGCTCCTCTCATTTGAGTCCCCGACGGTAACCTAGTGCAGGTTGGCAAAGAGTTGTGAATTCCATTAACATTCTAGGATATGTAACACTATAAAAACGAATTATTAAAGCAGTTTAAATATTCGAACCCGGTTGTTATACGAATACCTATATGATAGAAAGAAAAGAAAAAAGAAAGAATAATCGTTAGTGCTGGTTAGAAGCCCGAAAACTGACAGTTAATTTACCCACAGGATATCGGTATTTCCCGATAATTTGACTTACAAATAAGCTGTGATGGATTTATTAACAGGCTGAATAGGGCAGATTTTTGGAGCTGGTAATTTTGGGTTTTTTTTTCGTCCAAATGAACATGATGAATATCATTATGAACTAGAGTTTTACATTATCGACGTCAGTAAGGACGGGAAAATTTAAGAAGCGTACTGCATAATGCTGCGGCATAATGTGTAAATCAGCCTCTGCAAATACGGTTTGTTCTTTCTTAAAGTCATCCATAATATAGCAGTACAGTCTTTAGGTTGCTCTAGTCTATGGAGAACTATGGAGTACTATGGACGTACGTGTGAACGTAACACCAAAGAGTGACGTTCGCTTGTTGCCGACCATGTAGAAAATGTTTCGCATCCAAAAAAAAAATCCAAGGAAATCTTAAATTAGGGGAGTTACTACACGGACAGCAAACGAATTCCCATGCTGTCAGAATAGTCACTCTCCTAACGAGCTCTGGCAATTTTGCTCACAGAAACACGATTATTTTATCTTGCGGAGAAATCTCGCTAAGCCATACCTACTTTTCTAAAACAGTACCGTATATACTCTTAATAGAAGAAAATATTCAAGTAGATTATCTGTGTCTATCTTTTGAAATGTTTTAATAGTCGAATTCTAATTAATTATCACCCAAGAATTCTCTTAAACACATTCTATTTCTTGGTAGCGACAACCCTAATTAAACAAAAAGCCACGTTGTGCGTTAAGCATTAACAGTACAGTGGCCAGCTTAGGGCTGTGCGCAGTGCGACAGTCAACCGCAGCGATTAAAACCAACCAGCTTCTGTAGCGTTTGACTGCAGCGCAATGATCCTAATTGCTTTAATTAGCTCGTAATAAATTGGGAGATATTGATTGCCAATAAAATTTTTGTTTGCATTGATGTTGTGAACGTGACGACATATTTGATTGAGCGTGTCGGTTCAACCACCAGTGCAACGTAAAATATGTGTTATTGATTTAAAGAACTATGCATTGATTGTGGAATAATAATTTTATTTCGCCAGAAACTACGATTTTCAATTGGCAGGAGGTTGAGTTGATTTAAAGGCAATGGCACGCCGAAAGAATGGAACGCGCTAAACGAAACTTTCAACAAGCTTTTCGACGATTCGCCGAAGTATTTCGTATAATATACGTAATTCTAAAATTCGATTCTTTCGGCTCCTTTGCATCATTTGGTTTATCCATCAATGAGTGACTTTTAAGCGACTAACAAGATATCGAGTTAACATGTACGTAGTAGGTACCTATATTTTTCATTTTATTAATATTATCTGTTTTCCAGCCTGGTGTACTTTCATATTTGTCATAAAACAAATAAAAGACTGCCAATATGATTTGTTGCTCTTAGTTTAGCTCCTATCTCTTTATTTTCTATACGTCACTTTGTACTTCGTCTATTAGTTAATTTCCAGAATTTGGCAGTTTCAACTTAATTTTGTCAATTGAACAAGAAGTCAAGTGGCCGAGGTGACAGCGCCTCGCCATTATTTCAGAGCAATCTTTTGGAGTTAGGTTAGGTTAGATTAATATCTACGTGAAAACTTTTGTGCTTTTTTGATAATTATTTGCGTAGGTGCTCGTAGGCGTGAGTTCTGAAAGCTAGAAACTATCAAATAAAATTCAAAAATAGAACTACAATCTACTTACTCAATATTATTAATAGGAACTCATATTGCTGAATAGTTGTTTTGGGTAGTGTCAGTATTATTTTTCTGGTTATTGGTACGAAGGTGACTCGAATCATTTTCGTCTGCATTTTACGAGCAACCCTCCCAGTAAGTTGTGATGTTGTTGTGTTCATGTTCATTATATACATGTCGGAAAATCATCGAATTTTATTTTGGTTTCTTACCTTACTTTTAGGTTAAATTGTACCAACCTTATAATTGGGTAGGTAACTTGTGAACTTTGGCCTGTGAAGTCAAAGGTCTGAGTCTTAGGCACGTACTATTGAATTTTCAAAGCTATGTGCGTATTTATCAATTGGTCTCCCAATCATGGTCAAACATATGGTCAAAAGCAAAACATCGTGAGGAAATCTGCATGTCTATAATATCAAAAAGGAGACCCGTGCCCGGCAGACTTGTATCAAAATAAAGAAAGACACTAATTATATTTCATCACCATCATATCAACCGTTAGACGTCCACTGTTGGACAGGTCTCCCCAAGGATCGCCACGACGACCGGTCAAGCGTCACCCGCATCCAGCGGATTCCAGCAACCTTTAACAGGTCGTCAATCCACTTTGCCGGGGGCCTACCCACGCTGCGCCTTCCAGTACGTGATTGCCACTCTAGAACCTTCAATCTTCGTCGGCCATCCGAAATTATATTGAAATTAATTAAAATAATAGCTGTGGTCGCTTAGTCGTGAGACCAGTGGACTGAGTTGTCAAAGGTCTCGAGTTCAAACTCAAGGAACGCTAGCACTTACTTTTCGGAAGTTATGTGCGTATTTATCACATGCTCAAACGGTTCAAAGTCTGCCAGCCCGCAGTAGGCTAGCGTGGTGGACTATAATAGCCTAATCCCTCTTTAGCGAGACACCCGTGCCCAGTAGTGGGATAATAAGGGGTTGATGATAATGAAGTAATAAAAAATTATGTTAACCACCGTGCCTCAGATTAAAGTTTCAAAACACTCAAATATGTCAACTGTTTGAATCACTTTCCAGTGAAATTCGTTGAACCACAAACAGCGCTTCATCCTTAAGTAAAACCGCGGCACTCGCAACAATTTACAATACGTTAACCCTTTAACGATGGCACAATACCATGAAAACCAAATTATAAACGAGTTTGAGATTCTTCTTAAGAGTTTTAAAATTTGAATTTAACCTGTATGTTAAATTAAAAAAATAATGGAGTAAAAAAAATAGGATAATGGACTCATTACTTTTTTCAATAAAAATTATTCATTGTCATATTTTGTTAGACTTATCTTAAAAAATATGTTAACCTCATCTTATAAAAAATATTTTAAATATTCTGAATTCGTTCAGCTGCTTTCGTAAATAATTACACGTATCGTTCAAATTAGTAATTGTCTAGTAAAAATATAATTGACGACATTACAACATACATATATTCGCATATATGTATGTTGTAATGTCGTCAATTATATTTGCCACCAAAAATACGGGCGTGTGGGTGAGACAGTGAGATATCTCATATAACAGCTACGAGTCCACTATTATTTTTGCCCATATTAAATATATGAACTGTTGTAATAAGTAGAATATTGATTTATTAACGGAATTTTATGATATTAAAAAACCAGACTAAGTTATACATCAACAACACACACTATAATTAAATACTATTAATTGCGCTTTAAATTATTTGAACGTTCGGAGAGTTGTAACTTCTAATAAACTGTCATTCAATCAGTCATTTCAGTCAAAACTACTACTACCAGCTCCATTGGGCAAAGTTACTTTTGACTGAAATAACTTCGAGTTTGACTGGTTAAGAGTTTTGACTGCGACATATATACCATGAACTATCTAAAATAAACACTGACAAAGTAATACAGAATAACTTTGAATATAGGTATGTAAGACATGACTTCAATCATAATAATATCACCCGATTTTACACCCTTGGCATTTTCTTTAGAGAAATCAGAGCCAGTCAGCTTAATAAATGTTTATTATAAAGTAATGAAGATTTACGGCGCCTGTAATTAGTTACCTCGACCTTTCTAACTTTACCGTTACTTGTTAGGGTTCGAAGTCCCTTATTGGTAACAAATCCTTATGACTGTATATTTTTGTTTTCAGAAACCCAGCTCTCAGTCTACTCATTCACGGCTAAATACCAGTGATGCATTAGACCTACAAACCCAACTACTGGGCAATACTTTTATTTTAAGGTTAAACTGGTGCTTAGGATATTTTTAAGTACCACCGGATGGAAAGACCTTCAAAGGGCTAGTAAAAATCCCCTCTTGTAGAATTATCAATAGCTATATTGCAGACTTAGTACAACACCAAGGATAATCACATTCCTTAGAAGTTGATTAATAAGAAGACACACCCCTGACAATGACGTCAACGGTCATCAACAATCAAAAACATAACGCAGCAATCAACAACAGCTGATTGCGTCTTTATATCAGTATTATTCGAAACAATTATTTCCAAAACCGATCACAATGTAATTGAGAGGAACAAAGTAAGGAAAATATTGAGGAAGGAAAAAGAATTGGATGAGAAAATATTGTCTATCTATATTGAATGAAACTATGTATATACTGACAGTTCCTACAAAGTAATCGCGTTTGGATGTTTGGCTTGTAATGGACTCCATCGTGATCAATTCAATTTGGAGACCCCTGTTACGTGGAGGTACTATTGAAAATAGATTAATAAGGAACAGGATACTTAAGAATCCTACACGTTCGCGAATATCAGACATTGAAATAAAACTCTTATGCATATTGATATTATTTCTATCTCGACATTTCGGATTCTTTCCTCAAATCCCAAATATCGGTACTGAAATAATATCAATATACCCTGCTAAAATCCGTATGAAGTAGTTTTATTTTATTGAATGCAATGTTTTAAAATATTGTCAAAGCATAACGTTACTTGTGTAGTGTGCCTAGGATGTTATGATTTTGTATAACATATTTTTTATTTATACGTGTATACCATGTATCACAGAAATTGAATCAACGGACTCATTGAATATGCATGGGTCATGGCTTTAACATATTGTACTCTATGCCTTTGTATCAGCCTGGAATTTGGCAGTCACCACATGGTTTCTGAACCTTTCAAGCACACAAGAGTATCAATCACTAGCCGCAATACAAAAGCGGACATAATAATTTGCAAGCAAAGTTGTGAGAAAGAGATCAATGCAATGCGCTGGCGACCATCCAGGCCTAATAACGACATATTCAAACCTTCCAATGCAAAAGATTAATGTGTTCTACTCTTTCACTGAACTCAGTTGACTCACAGCTAATGTTTCTGTGGATTAAGAAAATCGTTTTCTAATATTCACTTATTTTCTGATCGGAATATGGATGGAAGTCGAACAGTTTGTTCTTTAAGTGGTGCTTATTTCGATAGTTTGACCATATCGCAATTCAGTATTGGGTTACTCACTCGTTATTTCTTTGGTATTTATAGTTAATAATTAATTTTGTTCATATTGTGAAGAACAATAAAGTTCTGTTAATATTGTAATATCTATCAATATTATCCATTATACATTTTATTATTTATTTGTGATATTCGGAGATAATTCTTTATTTTATTTAATGACTTCTGGGGGGTTACATTATTATAGTTGTAGACTTTCACCTCTGTTCTATCATTTACTACGAAAGTTCTACTATAAGATAATAAAATGTATACCTACCATAAAAATTAAATTTAAATAAATATAGAAATCAAGGTACAAATCGTTTCTGCTTCTTTTGTAAAAATATATAGTCGATATATTATTAATAAAACAAAAAGGAAACAAAATTGGGTCTCAAAACTCACTCATACTGGTTGGTTATATCTCCTTCAAAATAGGCACAGATACACACGGGGCCTTGTTACAGAAATGTCGATGCTTACAACGAATATCGCTGATAGAGAAAGTTTTGCTAACGATCCTATCTTGTAGGCAAACGACATACTCGGGAGTGTACCAGCTACTAGTAGGTAACAAACTGTTGCTTAACAAGATACTCGAGACAAAGCTTTGGAAACATTTAAAAATAGTTGTTGGTGTAAAATGTCTTCTCTTTGCAAATTTTGGAAATGACTGTATTCTATTGAATTTACTGCGGGGACTTTTTTATTCGTAAATTTCTGAGAATTATCCAGTTTGCCACTTTTTTGACATGCTTTTAATAAACAAAAATATACTATCATGTCTGCCGCCCCTGAAGGGCTAGGCAGAGGTGGACTAATGTACACCTCATTTTGCCGGTATGTTTTAGTTCCCATGAAGTCCCCATAGTGGGTGAAACTATTGCTATCAAGTCATCAACCAGACACACATATCCAAACTCCGAGCTGCTACTGAGAATTTCATATAAAAACCTAATAACACTGCTTGACTTGGGAACCGAACCCAAGACCTCTTGCTCAGCAGTAGCACGTACGACCGCTAGACCAACGACGTATTAAATTATTTAAATAAAACTAGTTTTTACGGAATTTATCTCGGTATACAGATATTACTCAATCCCGACATTTTGGATCATTTACACACTGCCCGTGACCTAAAATCTTAAATCTCTTGTCTCCTTCCATCTTTTGATATCACGTTCGTAATAGTTGCCAATAAAATATAAAATTTGCAACATTTGATATGATGCATCCCCCACGTTTTCTCGTAATAAAATTATTTTCTGATTCTTATTTCAGTTATTACCATCGTGTCCCTTTTAGTATTTTTGGACGAATATTGAAGATACGGCGATAATTCGAGAGGGATTGGGCTATTCTTTACCACGCTAGGTTAGCAAATGTCGGGTTGGCAAATTTCACACGTCATCTAAAAGTCAGTTGACTACCCAATCCATTGGTCGTGCCAATAAGCTATCACAATGACTACAAGTATTTATTTAAAATTGGTTTTATTAAGATTTGATATATAAAAAAGACTATTGCCCTATTAAAAGAAAAAAAAATCCTATTTGTGGGTATGTTGACAAACTCGGACCAGCTCTACAGATCTACGGGGACTACGAGTTCCATTAATCATTCATCATCAATTCTTTGTATGGTGTGCAATTATTTGTGGTGTGTAGTGGCAATAGTACCAACACGTCACACGAATTTAGACTAATGTGATAGTAATACAGAAAGAGCAGTGCACACAACAGGTCCAAAAACCGTGAACCGTTTCATTTTATATTTTCCTTTAAGATTAATAGTAGAACTCCTGCTTTCATTATTATACTTAGTTCGTTAACTCATCCACTTAGCCCAACTTCTCGTTTCAGGGAGTCGGTCCATAATATTATTACTTCAGGAAACCGGACTTTGAATATACATAGTTGCCTCAATTTTGAAGTAGCGTTATCGTTAGCTCCAATTTAAATGCATCGTTATACACAAAGTTATTATAACTTCTTTGGTTGGCGATGTTTTAGTTGCGAACACGTTACGGGTCTTTAAATTAAATGATATAATTTAATTTTTAGTTAGTCTCCTCGTCGATTTGTACTCTGTTCTGTGTTTTAGAATATTAAATAATTACTAATTATAGAAAAATAGAGAGACATTCACTTCTTGCAGTAAAATTATTTTCTTCTTTTTAGTACAATTTTCTATCGAAACGTACTTTTGTTTAATTTATTTAAGCTGTGCATTTTTTTATTGGTTTTATGTATTATTTATAATTTGCCCGTGTCCATTTACTTTCCATGTCTTTGAACTTTCTACTTCTTTATCACCTAGCAATGTTATTACTTACGTACAATATTACATATGTAACTCGGCAGCTCATAGCGAACTATGTTAACAATCTCACATACTGCTACAAAACAATTGAAGTGTAGAAATAAGGACAGAGATCTGGCAAACATCCAAATATAACATAAACAACGATATCCTGTTGTTACATAGAATAGATAAAATACTTCATGAAGGACAATTTGCTGTGTTGGCCATTCACTGAGATGAACAGAATAAAGGAATTCCTTTGACTGATTACAGTCACTAAGGCGGTAAATGAGTACGATGGCTGTTTTTTTAGAATATATTTACTTTGTCAAGCTTTTCCTGGGAATTCCTTGTATTCAGTCCTTACTCTGTAGCAAGCCCATAAATAATATTTTATCGAGAAAAACCATTGCCTAGCTATATGGTACCTATCACAGACACAGTACCTATTTTGTTTGATCTATGCTTTCATTCGATTGAATATCTCGTATTCATTTAATAGAGGTTTCTCAATTCACACACCTGTCTACGAAATCTCAGACCTATATAGCATGTGTAGCGTCTAAGGGTAGTTAACTAGTTATAATATGTTTGAAATCGTTTACAGAACTGCGTTTGTACTACTGAACTTTGACGTCACAGATTAGAAATATGGTATTTCTACAAACTCCGTGCGAATATGGATTTTGATATTAAACTTAGTTACACTTAGTGGTCTCCCATGGGCGTTCACTTAATGGCACCGTCAAATTCTCATATGGCATTGTCGTGGCTACCTAATGGTAAAATAATAATTTGGAACACCATCGATCCTATAAGACGAGGAAGTACTTTAACTCTAACATTTCTTAGTGAAGTATCAATTTTGCGTTATAATAATAGAAAATACCCTATCTAACAGCTTTGAATACTTATAACCACTTTAAGAACAATTTTCATCTTTATTTGTTTTGTATAGAAGTTCAATTAATTATAAGAGCTATTAAATACTAAATCTTTGTTTCCTAGAAAGCGATGAATTGAAATGTTTGATGGCATTTCAATGTTATTAAATAAAGTAAATAGTCGTTAGGTTTAAAACTGGGTTAAGTTTAATGTGAGTCTTTACGGATGAATAATAATTAATGTATTTGTGGCATACATGTATCAAGTATTTTCTCATTAAAAGCTTGCCCAAACCATTATTCCTAATCACAGGCAAATATTTTGGACTTACATAACATATGTTTTATTACTCGACGCTGTCAAACGAAATTAGATCATCCGTTTAAATTTAAATACCTTTAAATCATTGAAAGGTCAAAGACTCTCTAATTGCTAAATTTAAATTTATGAACGGTTTTAAAACTGTTTAATACAAGCACAGATTATTTTTAATTTGAAATAATACAAAATTAGTCTTTTTTAGTTTTTTTAAATATTGTGACCAGTGCGCAGAAAAGTCAAATGTTTTGATCTCGATTGCGACGCACCCCAAATACTGAAATGGTAAAGGTAAAATTGTAAGAAAACCTGCATACCTTAGAAATTTTCTTGATAGCGTATAAAATCTACCAATCAGTATTGGACTAGAGAAGTAGACTTCAGCCTATGCTCTGTAAAAGAGAGGAGATCCTTGCCCAGAAGTGGAATGGTCATGCCACTGGTAAAATTAAGACTTTCTCTTGCTTTTGTTTTCCAGCTGCAACTTGTGTTTAATTCGATATAACCAGGTAGACCAATTGAGGATTTCCAGAAGAGTGACTTTTTTTCTTTTTTTCCTTCTATTCAAGCATGTCACTCAATAAAGTGTGTGGAATGCAATGACGAGAAGTTAATGTTCTATAAGGAGGCGTAAGTTTATGTGTGTTTGTAGAACAGAATTCTTAAGCAGTACAATTTCAAGACGCTTAAGTGTTTGAACTTCTTATAAAGTGCCATGTTTAAAGACCATTGTATATATCGTCGACAGCTGATTCACAATTAGGAACAATAAAAGACGGTTTTCTTAATTAAAACGCAGGTTGTACAAATTAGGACTGGGATTTATCACGTTAGCGAGAAAATTGTTCTATTCATTGAATTAATTAGCACTTACTTGAGCTAAATTTAACTAAACTTGTCCTGTAATTATTTAACAACATAACCTGTAATATACAGTAATGGACGCCTGGTATTGGCGATTTTTTTATTTTTATTTTATTTAATTTTTGAAGTTAGGCGGAAAAAAACTAAGAGTTATGGGGAAGTGTGATCGTGGTGTGCAACTACTCTGGTAGTAAATATAATACTACATATTGCCAGTTGCTATAACTATAACCTACCACGTGCTATTGAGTATTTATTTTTGAAAGGCAGGGCATAGCAGAATTTCTCTCTCAAATTGGTTCTGTAAGGTGGACAGGCGGGCAAGTCCACCTTACAGAAGACCGCAGTGAAACAACAATTGTTGTGTTTCCGCAAGTGAGTGAGGTTGTCAGAGCTCTTAAAGGAAGTGACTTTTCTAACAGGATGGAATTTTACCACGATTAGCAGCTGCGTCAATTTTGACTGTGAAAATATTTGCTAGTAAAAATAACTGCTTAGGTACTAGCAAAACCCATCGCTAGAAAAAGTTACTTCTAGCAAAAGTCACAGCATAGTATTGCTATTACACCAGTGTATTCATACACTCGTCAGCCAAAAGAACAGATGACCTGACTAGGAATTTGTCTGAAACCAAATCAGTTAAGGCTATATACAGTGCCGGCAGCAGGGTCACTGGGGATTCAGCGGTTTACAAAGCCGCCGAAAGGAGCCTCCTGGGTGTGCCGGCGGGTTGCGCTGGTAGCCGGCGTCGCGGCTTGTATTGCCGGCAGTATAGCAGCTCGGCATGAACCCAGCGGCATTGCTGGCATTGTGTGTAAGAGCTTTAACAAGATACATCACAAAACGTAAAACTTCTCCCAAAAATGACATAATCTCTCTCTTTGCGCTCTTAAAAGAAGCTTAACTTTATTTAAGTGGCGCAATCTACATATAAATCCATTTAATATAATATATATTTTCGAATTCAGTTCACTTAGAATGAGTTTTCTGAAGCATGTCGAGAGCTCATTAAAAGTCCAAACACAACTTTTTATCCTGCGACTCCGGAAAGCAAGCCGGATTATCGATTACATAGGTATAACACTTTAACTAAAAAGACCGACGCCAATAAATTTTGTAGCTAAGAATAACGTACTAGTTACACAGAAAATAAGGTTTCATTTAAACTAGCAGTTTGTTAATCTGGAATACCACAAAAGTACGTCAGCAAATACCCCTGGTAAGTCACCTCGGTGTCGATGCCTTCCGATACTTGAGTAGGAGTCAAACGAATTTAACAGTATCGGGTTACATCTATGTACTCAGGTAAGGTAGATAGAGCGAGTATTTTTTGGTAACCGTCGCTTAGTTTCGTACGATAATGTTATCATGTAGTGAGATATGGATAATATAAGAAGAGCTGCCACCCGTGATTTGAAATTAGTAACCTTTTGTTTATTACCAACTTTATTTATAACCATTTTCGGGAAAGTCTTGCTATAAACATTCCTTTCGGATTTTTTTTAGAGACCGAGAATAAAAATAATGTCTAGTTTAAAATGCATCCTACGACCTTTGAGAACCATAAAAAGAATGGCAAATGTTTTGAAATTTCCCTTTCTTGCTTTATAATCCCTTTAGCTAGTTAAATAATAATAATCTGTGTATCCATTTGTAAAAGCCTTAGAATACATAATACATTGTTGTCAAAGAAAAATTGCTCTGCCAGAGAAATTGTTACTTTTAATTTAATTTCTGGAAAAGCTTTGTTGAATTGTGTATGAAGGGATTTTTAAATTTTTGGAAACTTTTATTGTAGGTACAACTCCATTATTGTATTCTCTGAGAATCAAACTTGAGTATTTATTGTTTTAAAACAAGATATGGTTCCGCATTATGGGTGTGGCTTTCCAAAGAAGGATTGCAATCCTTCTTTGTTGTTCTGTTCTAAATTATCAACATATCAAAAATAGGTTTCCATTATATTGTAGGAATGCCAACGATAACATTTCTCGCAGCCTCCATCATCATCATCATATCAACCGTTAGACGTCCACCGCTGGACATAACGCTAACACCGCTGGTCTACCCCAAGGATCGCCACGACGATCGGTCATGCGCTGCACGTATCCAGCGGATTCCAGCTACCTTTACCAGGTGTCGCAGCCTCCATGATACAACCTGAATTTTACATAACATATTATTACTCCTTAGAACCATACTAGAAGGTAGAATTGAAGGAAAGAGAGGAAGGGGAAGATCTTGACAAAGTTTTGCTGATCAAGTGAAGGAAAAAGTGGGAATCGAGTCGTATCAAGAAGTCAAACAGAAAGCAGGAGATAGAGAACACTGGCGATTGCTCCACTCACAAGAGCTGAGTTCTTAAATTAATAATAATTATTATTATTACTCCTGTATCTACAAAGGACAGGCCACTCTATAATTATATACTCCAATAGTTTACCTATATGTTTTAGATAACAGAGAGCGAGCTCTGTTATTGTTATTAACAGGGTACAAGTTCAAACTCCGAGCTGATACTTATTCAATTCTGTGTGTGATCTGTCAATGTGATCAAGCAGTTACCTATACTAATGTATTATATGCGTTATGGCACTAATGAAGGTAATTTAAGTGATTTCGTTGATGCACACATGTCTTTAGTAGAGATTTTTTAAAGTCCACTCACGAATTCATCAGAATTCATAAGTCCAGCAACATTCAGTGTGCCCAAATGTGTTTTTTTCGTGTTTTGGACCGATCGTTTCAATTATTATTTCTTTATTTATTTTTTTAAAGCTGTATAAAAATAATCAGGACATGTATTTAAATCCCAGGCCTCAACTCATATTAAATCATTCGGAAATATAGATTACGACTATCGTTGAAAAGTGATGGTTGTAGGTGACGCAGAGCTATCGAATTTCCAACGTCGAGCTGAACGAGGTGGTTTCCGGAGCTTTTCAAAGTTGCCAAGGCACTTAGTGAAAGACGCTAAAGTTTCTAACTTACATACACGTTTCACGGTAAACCAACGGCTTGATATAGTTCCACAATTTTTTCTTGTATCGCTTTAGTTCACGAATACCTGAGTGTGTTCTTTATTTTCGAGTTAATGGAAGTGGCTGCTTTATTTGCGTCAATTAATTTTTGGTTTGCATTTGACCTTAGATTTTCGCAAATAAGTATTAAGTTATGGTTCCAAATGACGTATCTTTTTCATCTATCTTATCCTTATCATGACCGAGACAAATGCACGGCTGTTATTCGGTTGGCTTCATTATTTTAAAATTGAAATGATGTATCACTGGACAATTTGTTAGTATTTTTTCATTCTATGTACCTACATTTTTAGATAGAAGACTGGTTAAACCAGCAGCTAAAAAATTGCCGTCTTTGCTGAAGATGTATGCTATTTTGTTGTTAAGAACCCTACTACCCCAGCCGCATAACTGCTGCTGAGAACGCCTTGGGGAGTATTACCGCATTGCCATAATACATTTTGTCTTAATAGTAGCTGGCTAAATTTATTTTGTTCGGTATAGTTGTAGTGACCTCGCTACATACAAATGACGTATACAGCGACGAAGAACTGTCAGTGTCAATTGACATGACATATCGTACGCACCAATCACGAGCTTATCCTACATCGTGATAGTGAAGTATTCATGTGCAATTAGTTATATTGTTAATTATTCCAAACACCCGATATCAATAGCCGGGTATAAGCCCGCCACGTATAATGCCCATTCTAGTTGGGGGATCCTCCTCTACCAGTGCAGGGACTGCTAACACCTCCTTCCCTCCATAATAGTTCGTAAAATTCATGATAAAAACAACGTGGCAACTTGTTGCTATCTGCTGCGGTTGCCAATTGTTAGGCTGAACTAAGAAGAAGAAGAGCCCTTTCGTTTGAATTGAATACTATTTTGCTCTTCAGCTGACCGTTCTGACTAATATTCACTAATTACAAATTATAATGATGTCTGTAAATAGATCTTTTAAAGACACTTCACTTTATTAATAATAATGATACATAGGTATAAGATTACATAAAGTATCGGCATTTCCTTACTGACGACTTCCTGACAAATCATGGTTTCTTTTAAGTACATAATCAGATATTTTTACAAAATTATGTGAGCCTAACAATGTAGGTCGTTTGAAATGGCCTATTCAAGAAAATCAGCGTTTCTCCTGTTGTTGCTAATACTAGACTACTATATTACTACAATTCCTCAATTAGCACTCTTACCAACACCTTGCATAGGAACTAGTTATCCTCATTTATCACAAAAAATACTGTCCTTTAATTGGAACAATTTTTTAATCTCCTGTCTCATTACAACAGGGGAATTTTCTACGGGCTCTGAGATATTTTTCTCGGTCCCTCTAGCTCGGTTCTTGCAATTGTATGACACTAGTTTAATGGGGAACAATTTTTACTTTTATTAGATTATTTTTTTAATACTGCGGCAGAAGATGAGGATGCCTTTGCAAAGTATATATAGGTTATATAAAAAACTGTAAAACCTATCCTTGAACAACTTTTTTTTACGAGGGAGATAAAAGATAATGAAAGATGATGGGCGTCTCGAAAATAAGTTTTTAACGTTATCTGCAGAAGAAAGTCGTTTATGATAATTTCCTGCTTCATTAAATAAAATGCTAATGATGTTTAATAATTTCTTATGGATTATATTTTATGTTGATTTCATTTTAGCTTTTCAAGCTTCTATTCTGTTAAAGCATAAATTTATGATCTAACACGATACTTTATTTTGTCATAGATTATATTTTTGACTTTGAACTTTGTTTATTCCAGTTAGTGTTAGGGATTAAGGTGCAGGCAGGCAGGCAGTGTGAAAAAATAGAATCCTCAAAGTTTTGTATGAAATTCTTTTTAATGTTTACAAAATATTCATGATTATTTATTACTTTTTACATTGTTACATTTAAGCTTATATTGTCATCTTTTAAATATAAACTAAAAATAACAACGAGATCAAATACAATAGGTATCATTAACAAAAAAAAAAAATGGTGATGAGAGCAGGCGCAGCAGGCGCAAACGAGCTGGCGGATCACCTGGTGGTAAGTGATGACCACCGCCCATGAACATTTGCAACACCAGAGGCTTGCAAATGCGTTGCCAAACCCCTTAGAAACCGTTCAGGTTTCTTAAAATAGGGAGTTACTGAACTGACAGCAAACGAAATTCCCATGCTGTCAGAAAAGTCACTCCCCCAATGAGCTCTGGTAACCTTACTCACTCGCAGAAAGACAACTATTGTTGATTCACTGCGGTTTTCTGTAAGGTGGATGTACTTCCCCAGTCGGGCAGTTCAATTTGAGCGAGAAATCTCGCTATGCCCTTCCTCCTACAAATAATTTCTAAATTATTTTGTTAAGAATGAACATTATTATCAATATGTGAAGATATCATTTGCCGTACCCGAAGGCATTAAAATATTATTTGAATGATAGATCAGACAAAGAATATAAAATGTTGATACCAAAACTTATTACCTAGTTACCACTGGGTACAAGTCATTAGTCTAGTGTCATGCGAACGTAATAATATCAACAGGGCGCATCTAGGTGAATAAATTAAATAAAGATTAACCAATCATTATAAAGTATATAAAAAATCGTGCCAATTTTTATAAAGTTTTGGAAACTTTTTGCATTTGGTCGAACTTTAAAATATATTTTTTTATTACAAACCAACGACTAACTTAACAAGCAATCATAGGTGGCCAGGTCTACTAGAAATAAAAATAATTTATAAAATGCTATTCAAAGTTAGATGATGTTTCTAAATTTCGGGGTTACAAAAGTTATTCAGGGATTGTAGCGCGTGGCATTCTGTAGTTTCTGCTTACCCCTATGGGAAAAATAAATATAATAAATAAATGTATGTATGTACGTATGCATACGTTAAATATATAATTTTCTCTATTATTATAAATCTCTTTGTCTATAATCTAACCTAATTTTTGACCATATACCTAGGTGCCGAGTATACACAAGCGATAACATAGCAATCACTCTTCCTAAACCTTTGTTGCGGTTGACCCGACGGCCCTGCCTAGTAGGGTATTTTCCGCCTTATACGAGAACAACGATAAATTATCTGGGTCAAAGCAGATAGCAAAAAAGATAGAACGCATACATACAACAATAACGAATGATTAGTACGGCACCATCTGGGAAATTGCTTCTTACTTCATCACCGTTAAATATATCCTTTGATGAAATGACGATGGTGTAGATTGTTCATGTGTGTGAATAAGACATAATCGCTGCTTGGATGACAAAACTTGTCATTATCTATAGCTTACTGCCTTATCTAACGTTTTCAAGTGCAACTCCTAGGTCCTGGGTTTTATTTCGGAGCACTGTTATTGGGTATTTTTAAACAACAGTCTCAGTGGCAGCTCAAAATTTCGATTTAATTTCGGTTTAATGGCAATAGGCTCGATTCTTATTAGGTTGGTACATTGGGAATAAAATAATACTAGTGCCTTGTGGGTGTATATCATTACCGCTGCTTAACTTTACAGGGGTGATTTGGTATAGAAAACTTAAAAAAAAACGTTACAAAATTCGGAATTCAAAGTATTTTAAAAATAACAATGATCTCTATAGTTTTTATCATTCATCGCCAATAGTAATAATTGCTCATGTTTCCAAAATGTTATCAGCAAAAATAGCTCAATATTTAGGATTCTGAACCTCCGATTGAAAACCCGGAAACTTTACACGATGACTCCACTCAAGCAGGAAAGTGTAAAGTTTAATAAATAATTTATAATTTGAAATTCAAGGGTTGCAAAGCTACAGGATAAATAATAGATGACATTTGACCTCCCTTACTTCCGAAATAAGAGCGAAATATAGTAAAAGTTCTTCACTTATTGTTTACAGGAAAACCTATAAATAGTATGTAAATAGTATATTGTAAAACCCCAGTATTTTATAAAGTATCATACCATTGAATATCTCAATATTGTGCGTGCAAACTTATGTATATGAGCCGAATGTATGGCAGAACATAATTTTCAACAACAACATCAAGTTTGTAAACATTACTGATAATTTATTGTACGGCTACCTCTCCATACGAGTCTAATCCATACAGATACCCATCAAATATATTAAAATATACTTTATATCAACTACCGACTAGTATCCGTAACACAAGCCTCGTTGCTTAGCTCGGAAAAAGATGGCGCTGTGTCATAATGTCCAGGAATATTTATTTATTTATATATAAATATTATATAAATATATTTTTTAAAAGACATATTTTTTCTTAATTATGCTTAATTTTCTTTAAAAAACATCTATCACTTCCAATTTGGCGTTTAATTAAATAATGAAACAAAGGATTATATAGACGATGGCCTAAACAAATGGATCCAAAAATCCTTTTGACGGTACAAAGTCAAGTTATACGTATTTATAATGGATTTTTTTCGAGTAAAAAAGAAGGCCAACATTTTCAACAACAAAAATATTTTGTTCTTGATTTTCTCTAAGAATACAATCGAAGGATTCAGAATTTTCAATACAAAGGTACGGACACTTCTTAGCACCGGGGTGAGTACTTTCCAAGTACGAATCAGCGCTCCGTTCCGTTTCCATTCACGGAATACAATCAAACCTAATCTACATACTTGCTTACACAACCGAAAATAACCTAGTACTTGAAGAAGAATGGTTTTTGTCGCCTTAAAAATTCTCTACATCATATTTACAATAGGCGATCACAGATTGTTGTTTAGGTTACATATAGCTACTAAAGTTAAGCTGTCAATCAGTGGCATATTGCCACTGTGGAAAACAACACCTCAAGTAAACCTAGTATCGGGAATCTCGGTCATACTGGAAGACCTGGGAATCCAACCCAGGAACTCATTCTAATCTGCCGTCAGTACCTACCTATTTGCGACAATTAAACCGATGCAATCAAATCCTTTCCCTATTCTATCTATAAGTGACTTAAACCATACCGAACATGTATAATAACTGAATTATTTAGATTAACTTAAATAATTTGATAAAACCAATTAGAAAAATGGGCTACGTAGAATTTAAAGCCGCAATAATTCCTAATAATCCGATATTGCCTACGTTGGCCACAAATCTCGATAAGCTCAATCATGCAAAGGCACGACAAAAGGCAATTTAAATCTCATTTCAACAAAATGTCCTTCAACAACCGTCCGGCAGCGGAAATTAAAATATGAATCTCAGATATTATTCATAATAATAATTAGTAGGTGTCTGAATGAGTTTGGTGATAAGAGAAATTTGCATTGTTAATGCAGAAAAAATATTTCACCAATCATTCGGCAGCAATGGCAGTTTAATTTAAAGTTTTCATATTATTTTTTATTGGTTCTTTGTTTGATCATTGAACCAATTCAACATTGTAAAATATAATAATTTGCATTACTACTTATTATCGATGTATAACTTCCTTATTACATTGCTTAAATAAACGGGATAAAGTGAGCATACCATTTGCATTGTCACGCAATTTACACATGTATGCAAAATTTCAGCTCGACTTGTAACCAGTAAGTGGATCAAATTTAATTTGTAAGATTTGATGCCAACATGGTGAAACTAAAGAAAACCATAAAAAAGTGTAAAAATAAAACCACTGGTCGATCTAAATATATTAGGAAGAATTCATATAATTATAGGTTATTTGTACCTAACATAAACTGTACTAATGTTGGCAAGTAGCAAATTACCAATACTGATAGAACTTTCTACGATAAAACAATTTAAAACTCTTTACTCTATTCGTTTTTATTATGATAAAAAAAATACTGCAGACAGACGTCAATGTCAGTTTCCAGAGGTTTTCGTTTTGTTGCATTTTACAGAAGTTGAAAGGTATTTTTATATTGATTGTTTGTTTATAAACGTTTTGTACAAACAAAAAACAACAAGAATCGAGGAAGCGAGCATATTTTGCATCGTAAATTACTGAAAACTTGTAACAAAAGCATGATGAATAATCTTACAAAAAAACAACAAATGAAACAGAATTTTAATCCAGAATTATTGCAACATAGTTTCAAACAGGATTTCAAACAACACTTCAAAGAAGGTTTCGAGCAAGATTTCAAACAAGACTTCAAGCAAGATTTCAAACAAGATTTCAAGCAAGATTTTGAACAAGATTTTAGGCAAGATTTTAAGAAAGATTTTTAGTAAAACGGAAATTTAAAAAAAATTGGCGCTGAAATCTTTTTTAATACTAAAGTAACATTCTAAAATGATTAAATTTATCCACATAAATTGTATGTACGTATTAAATACAACAAGTCTCATGTCTGCAATCGATTGATTTTTTATTTACTTACTTATGTACCTACCTACATGAGGCATGTCAACATTTATATTACTGTTGACAGGAAGTTTTGACACTCCAATACAATACAGTCCTTAAAAATATAGAAGATTAGCTGACCCAGCAAACGTTGCTTTGCCACATTATAGGGGTTGGTGGACTACCCCTAACTTTTAGGGGGATGAAAAATAGATGTTGGCCGATTCTCATAGATACCGGATAAGCACAAAAAATTTCATCAAAATCGGTCAAGCCGTTTCGGAGGAGTATGGCAACGAAAACTGTGTGACACGATAATTTAATATATTAGATATTTTTTAGACATGCTGATTTCTTACCCAATGTATATTAGACATTAGAATTTAACTTTTTCTTACGTATTTTATC
This sequence comes from Craniophora ligustri, assembly GCA_905163465.1. Lineage (NCBI taxonomy): Eukaryota > Metazoa > Arthropoda > Insecta > Lepidoptera > Noctuidae > Craniophora > Craniophora ligustri. The sequence goes on from LR990963.1 coordinate 6,309,699, forward strand.
GCAATATTTCTAATCCTTTGCATCCATACTCAACCTGCTTTGGATGCTGTATTCCCTGATAAATTCCGCGTTTAAAGTAGTTTTATTCTGTCAGAGTTACATAGTTAATCGCACTAAATATTAGTGACGCGGAATAAATCTTATAACTTCATAATTAGTGGATAGGCATACCATCGTCGCTAGTAAGTGGTACCTTCTCCTCGACTTTTGCAGCCACCTGCGTCTCGTTAAAACCTTTCCTTGTTGATTTATATTATACATATAATAGCAACTCTATTACTCTAGTTTTTTATGCTCATATAAATAATAAGCTATATCTAAGATAATGGAAATATATTTCTAAGACAAAAAACCCCTCGGTATTCAACAAAATAGGTACCTACTATGATAGGTACCTACCTAGGTATAATTTTAAAATAAAATAGTAATAGTAGTAACGTTATTGGAACTCATATTAAACTTATTATACATTAGCTTTTGCCCGCGACTTCGTCTGATTAATAAGTAATTTAATCTAATCTGTTTCCATAAATTGCTTATTTATTTCAACCCTCTTTTCAGAAATTATCGATTCCGCATAGACACTTCCATCCCCTTTTCGCCCTTTTAAGGAATGATTTCCGGGACACATTCCAGGTCCTTTCACGGGACTCAAACTATTTCCATGCCAAATTTTATCTAAATCGGTTCAGCGGTTTAAGCGTGAAGTGGTAACAGAGAGACAGACCTTGTGCATTTATAATATTAAGTGTGGATATGGATGTTGTCTCTTTCTTATGATATCATGGAAAATATAAGTAGGTACATATTATGTCATACCGGACTTTTTTTATTATTTTCACTAGAAAGAAATAATTACCTACACTTTATACAATTTGTTTGTAAATTAATATCATAATCACCGAATATCTGATGTGATTTAAACACATTCACAAGATGCTTGTTGGCGTAACGATAAGGTCAACAAATAAAAGATAAAGTTTATAGAAATGAAAGTTATATTTTGCACTATAATAACCGCGGAGCACGTTTGGTGGAGCCCGTGTCTATACCCAATACGGTCAGATCGCGAACTGGCTAATGACGCGGGGCAACCGCGAGTTAGAAACGAATTGCTGAGTTGCTAATGTTGTACGGGTGCACCGTACATGCTCCCGGGACCAAGATTACATAAAAGAAACAACAAAAAATGATTACTAAAACATTACAAGGTATAAAGTAAAAAGCTTAATTGTTTAATATACGAGTCTTTTAAACCGATTCTGAAATAGTAAACACTCGTTGTGGGATAGGTGACGAAGACCTGTCCGTTTGATTATGAGCTTTGTCTTTGATAACACTAGCACTTATGCACTGCACTGAAGGCAAACGATTAGCCTTTTTTTGTTGTCGCGCACTCACTACACTTATGCTGCTAGTCGGAGTTGGTGGCACGGGTAGGTCGCGCCCTGCAACCACCCGTGACCTCGCCCGGCGCCTTCGCCTCCACAGGAACGTGATTGCTGCTAATACTGTTGCTAACACCAAACCATAGCTGATGGCGTAATGATGAATGTGGTGATAGAAGTCCGAATCGTCATCCGAAAGAACTATGTTTTTCATTTGTTTAAGGCTATCACCAAGCTTTTGCAGTTCCAAGCTGATTTGCAAGTCAGCCGTTTGATTCTCATACGTACTTAATGAGATGTTGATAATGTGATTAATCGGCGCGATCTGCGGACTATAGATATCTGTGTCGATTCGTATAGTATTAGACAGTTGTTTACTGTGAGCGTATGCCGTAAAATGCTTATCTTTCACAATACAGTCAGGTGCAAGGGCAATTAGGTAAGTACCAGTTAGTTGTTCAACGGTAACTCGATCTCCGCACATAAAGCGCAATTCACATGGTCCACAACAGAAAGATAAAAAGTTATTTAATTTGCTTAGCTGTATCCACTTGTTATTACAGGCAGCGGAGCTCGTTTGGCACTTGCGTGATTTTGGATCATAAACGCACAAATTTTGTTCATTCTTCATATGATAAATAGTTGTATGCATGTTGCATAGGTAGTTAGAAGATCCGCTATCTACACATTGTTGTATTTCGCTTCCGCTCAAAGGCAGGTACGTATCTTTCTGCAAGTTGATAGCGATGTAGTCTGATACTGGAGTTATAGTTAACGTAGTATTGGCTCGGTTAAGAGGAATAGGTATTATTTTGTGAAGTTCATAATTATCTCGAGTAATAAGAGGTATCCTTATCTCAAAAATGAAATAGTGATTAGTTAGTCGAGCCTTGACTTGAAGCAATTGATATATTTTTACAAGCTCTTGGTGAATGTTTTCTACTGGCAGTGATAAATCCTTGGTCAGCTGACCAGAGATAACGTTCAATTGGTCAAGTAATTGTTGCGGAGAAAGGATATGGGTGTTAAATTTTTGATGATGAATATCTGTGAGCATGTCGACCAATTGATCCTGGATGTTTTTTAGGTTCACGATTAAGTTGTTGGCTATCATAGCTGATATTATAAACTCGTTAGCGACTTCAACGTTCTGAATTTCTTTATTAAGGGTGTTTGCTGCTTTACTCAGTTCGTTTAAGCGCAAGTTAATTACTTTATGTTGCTTATTTATTGTTTCTTCAATTCTCTGAAGAACATTATATTCCCCTTCAACTATCGACGTTTGATTCCTCCATAACTTCGCTAAATGTTTTTGATCTTCCCTGATGTGTGTTATGTCCTTTTGGTACTGTTCGGCAAAGGTCTCATCTAACACTCCGAACAATGCATTCGCTACATATCCAATTCCATTGATAAGACCGCGCCTCTTACGAGCGCGCGTGCCATTTTGCTGACTAAGTAGAGCCCGGTTAGTGAACTCTAATTCCGAAGAACTGTGCCGTAGCTGTAACATTATTATGTCGCAGTGCGATAGTGCTCTAATCGATGTGCATATGTTTTCAAGATATCTTTGATATTTATCCAGTGCTGTCATTCCTTCCCAATAGGGGTTCATATTATAATACACGACAAGCTTCCATTGATCTCTTGTCAATCTCATGCTACCAATTTTGTCGAAATAAAGACCTTGATATTCATTCATTTTTGTGATATTGTATGACGCGTGTGAACCGCTTATTAGTGTCATAAATAAAATAAAATACATTGCCATTGATATAAACCCGCTTGCTCTTTTTAATCCCCCTTTTTTGCTATTCCTTTTGATTACATCTTTGCTACAAAACTCTTCTGAATCTTTCTCATTGTTACAAGTTTCTATGGGTAAAATTGAAAGTTTTACTATAGGTCTTTTTAACACGCCGTTTTTGGTCTTTAGCGAGACTACTCTGACTAAACCATCCTGGCCAGGATGGAGCTCTATTACACGTCCCAACATCCATTTACCTGGTGGTAGATTTTCATCTTGGATGGTGACTAAGTCTCCTTTTTTAATATTAGGACGCTGTTTCAGCCACTTGCTTCGAACCGATAATTGTGTAAGGTATTCCGCCTTAAAACGCTTCCAAATATCTTGAGTTAGTTGGTATGCTAAATTCCACCTTGATCTTGCATCCTGAGTGGTCTCTATTACGGTCGTTCCAGCTCTTCCAGTTAAAAAGTGTGCAGGGGTGAGGGCATCTAAGTCTTCCACATCTTCAGACATCGGAGATAGTGGTCGAGAATTTAAGCATGCTTCCAGCTGTGCTAGCAGAGTGCTAAACTCTTCAAATGTTAGTTTTTGATCACCTACAACACGCTTTAGGTGATGTTTTAAGCTTCTGACAGCTCTCTCCCATAATCCTCCTGCGCTCGCCCAAGATGGAGCATTAAAATGCCATTTAATGTTAAGATCTGCTATTTCATTAAAGAAGTTTTCATCGAGGGTGTTTTTTAGGTCGAAAAATTCTTCCTGTAACATCCGATTTGCACCGACAAAATTGGTGCCGTTGTCACTATATATATAGTGAGGCGCTCCTCTTCGAGCAGCCATTCTCCGAAGGGCTGCTAAGAATGCTGTGCTACTAAGGTCAGATACTAATTCAAGATGTATGGCCTTTGTCACCATACATATGAATAAAGCTACATATCCTTTAAAAATTTTTACTCCCCGTCCTTTGCTGGCCTTGACCTCAACATACCCTGTGTAATCGACACCAGTGTGATAAAACGGAGGTGCTGGGTTAACCCTTTCTGGAGGCAAATTCGCCATAAGCTGATGTTGCGGCCTTGGATCATGTCTTCTGCACTTTACACATTTCCTGACTTCCCTCTTCACTGCACTGTTTCCCGATATAATCCAAAACCTCTGTCTTAAATTCGATAAAGTCAGACGTGGACCTCCATGAAAGGTTAATTGATGTGCTTGTTCGACTAAAAGTCTAGTTAAAATACCATCATGAGGTATTATGATGGGAAATTTCATGCTGCTATTTATTTGAGCGTTTTTTAAGCGTCCTCCAACGCGCAAGATTCCCTCCGAATCTAAAAATGGATTTAGCTTCAATAATTTACTTTTGCTGCTTATCCCTTTATGCTTTTGAAGGGCTGTAATATCGTCTTCAAATTCGCTGCGCTGTATATATTTTATAATAAGTAATTTTGCTCGCTTTAACTCGCGTAATGTGAGATATCCATTGCTTTGTTGACATTGTTTCTGCTTGTTAAATTTAATTCTATTTGTAGCACGTAGAATATAAGCTAAAATTCTTGTTATCTTTATGAAAGATGCATGTTTTTCTAACAAACCTAGGATAATGTGCTCTTTCGTAACTTTTTGAATAATATTTGCTTGCTTCTGTTTACTTTCTTCTTCTGTCATATATTTTACTTGTTCTTCCGTACTGTTATTAAACGTTATTGCTTTCAACCACTCGGGTCCTTGCCACCATAGAGTCGAACTTGCTAATTGTGATGCCAAGAGACCTCTGCTTGCGGCGTCAGCTGGGTTCTCACTTGATTTGACATACCGCCAACGATTAGGCTTCATAATATTTGTTATGCTTGTTACTCGATTTGCAACGAAAGTTTTCCACCGACCAGGATCGCCTTGAAGCCATCCAAGGACGACCATAGAATCGGTCCAGCCGTATACTCCTATATTCTGCTTGCCTAGACAATGCACCACTTTATCCATTAGAGTCGATAGTAGATGAGCTCCACAAATCTCTAATCTTGGGAGCGATATAGCTTTGCTATGTGGAACTAATCTTGTTTTTGACGCGACTAAAACCACTGTTATTTGACTACCTCTGATAATCCGTGCGTAAATTACGCCAGCGTATGCTTTGAGTGACGCATCACAAAACCCATGGAGTTCGATGACGTCACCCAGTTTGTAACCAATCCATCTAGGAATCTCACATTTGTTTAAATTAATAATATCTGTCCTAATCTTCATCCACTCTCTGTTGATTTCTTCGGGTATTAAGTCATCCCACTGTAAATTAGCTGCCCATACCATTTGGAACAGTATTTTTAATTTTGTAGATAATGGGGCCAGCCATCCCAGCGGATCAAATAATTTTGAAATTTCAGATAAGATAATTCTTTTAGTTATACTAGCTGGGGTGTCCGTGATATTATATTGAAAAGTGAACTTGTCTTTCGTGGAATCCCACTGCAGACCTAATGTTTTAGATAAGCCCTCTACTTTGAAGTTAAATATTGGTTTATGCTCATGCTCTTTGCTTTCTATGCTTTTTAATAGTTCCGGCTCGTTCGACATCCACTTTCTTAACGTAAATCCTCCTGATTGTAATACATGGTTGATTTCTGCTATAAGTCGTTTTCCATTTTCAAGGTCATGAGACCCATGGACAAGGTCATCCATATACATTGCTTCTTCTAGTACCTTAGCAGCTTTAGGGTACTTGCTACGCTCATCAGCTGCTAATTTTTTCAAGGTCATCATCGCTAGGAACGGTGCAGCTTTCGTCCCGTAAGTGACAGTCGTTAGTTGATATGATTGTATCGGCTGATCTATTGCTTCTCTCCACACAATTTGCTGATAATGCTGATCTTCTTCGCTTAGTAAAATTTGTCGAAACATTTTTTCAATGTCCGACGTAAATGCGTATCGATATTGACGCCATTTAATGATTAAAGATTGTAAATCTTTCTGTAAGTTAGGGCCTTTGAACATAATGTCATTTAAGCTGTAACCGCTCAATGTCCTCGCTGAGGCATTAAACACCACTCTCAGCTTTGTCGTGGCTGACTCAGCGCGCTTTACCGCGTGGTGCGGTAAGAAACATGATAATTTTGTTTCGTTATTATAGTTCTGAGTTATATTTGATGGGATCATATGATGCAATGATATGTATTCACTGATAAAGGCTTTATATTGCTCTGCTAAACTCGCTTGTTTTTCGAACTTCCTTTCTAAGTTTCGAAACTGAGCTACTGCTATACCTCTCGATGATCCTAGTTTTTCCTTTAGATCCTGTTTTAATGGTAGTTTGACCACATATCGACCGTCGTCACGGCGTTTTGTGGTGAGCAGATAAAACTCAATACACGTTTGATCTTCTGTTGATACTTCAGACTGAACCTCGATATCTTCTACCTCCCAAAATCGCTGTATGTTCTCAATGTTATTAAGCACGACGTTACACTGATAGGATGACTGTATTTTCCCAAATAAAATCCAGCCTAATTGAGTTTGCTCTGCTAACGGTTGGGATGGATCGTCACCTCTGCTTATTCCTCCCATCTTGATCAATGCGTAAATATCCGAACCTAGAAGCAAGTCGACTGGTCGGCTAACATAGAATTCTGGATCTGCTAAATCTATGTTTTGAATGAACGGCCAGGACGGCTTCATAAATGTAGCATTCGGTAGATTTTTAATTAAATTATTCATTATTAGTAAATCCGTGCTAAAAGAAAAGTCGCTGTAAATTGACATACATGTTAAGTTAATTATGCCTTTAGAATTGTTGGCTTTCTCTCCTATTCCGTAGATCACACCTCGACAAAACGTTCGCTTAACTCCTAGTCTCTGCGCTGCATTTTCAGAAATTAGAGAGATTTGGGAACCTTGATCGATAAGTGCCCTCAAGATATGGTACTGTCCATCTTCCGATTTAACTTTTATTAAGGCTGTGGCAAGAAGTATTTCCGCTGTGCTCCTTGGAGACACGTGTAGGTTATTGCCCACATGTTCGGATTTCACAGATTTCGCCATCGTTTCGTAGTTGCTAGCTGACGGTTTCGTTTTGACGACGGCGTCGTGTATCAAAGTATTATGTTTTCCGTTGCACTTTCGACACCGCTTTGTGGAAAAGCATTGTTTGCCGTTATGGTCAAATAAGCAATTTAAACATAATTTTAGCTCCTTCGCCTTTTTCAACTTAAGTTCGCTTGACAAAGAGTTGAAATTTGTACAATGGAAAAGAGCATGCTCATCACTGCATAATGGGCATTTGATAGTTGTTGTATGAAATGTTTTATTTGTATTTTTATTATAGTTATATGAATAATTGTAGGGTTTTTTCCCATATTCCATAGATTTAGATGGGTTGCTTGATGTCGATGGCTTGATTGACACCTGATCTTGCTTTCGACGTGCAGACTCAAGGCTAGTAAACTTACTCTCTAGAAATGACAGAAACTCTTTAAGGATCGGCAGATCTCTGGGATTCTTCAATGATTCTAAATAATCGCTATAGGAGTCGCTATCAAGTTTTTGTGCTAAGATGTGAACCAGAAACGGGTCCCAAGTGGTGACATCAACTTGTAAGTTCTCGATGGCATGAAGCGTCTCTTGTGTGACGTCATGCATTCTTTTGATTTGAACTAAAGATGACTGAGATAAGTTAGGCAGATTTAACAAAGTATTTAAGTGAGCCGTGAATATGAGCTTTTTATTGTTGTAACGATTAGTAAGGATCTCCCAACAAGCGCTATAATTGTCGGAACTTATATGCAGGTGCTGAATAAGCCGTTCGGCTTCCCCTCGTAGTTTTCCTTTTAGGAACTGCATTTTTTGAGCTAACGATAGTGAAGGGTTATTGTGAACAGCCTCATTAAATAGGTCTTTAAAAGACGTCCACTGCTGGTAGTTCCCTGAGAATACAGGGATTTCCATTTTGGGAACCGATTTTTCCCTGTGTGATACTGACCACAATTTTTTATTGACTGCCTTTTTCAGATTGATAAATGTCGTTTCATGTCTCGTAAACAAGCGCTCATATTCTTCATCTTCCCCGTTCGATTCCATGTAAATATCCCAATGAAGGGAATCGATTGCCGTCCAACGAGACTGTAGTTCCTTTAGTACGTCTTCAAACTCCCATTTTTCATTCATACTGTCTATCTGAATATTGTTTGCCGTTCTCATAAACGCTTTAAAATTAATCATTTGTTTGCGGAATAATTCATCCTGCTTGCTCATCGAACCTCTAGATATCTTTTGTTGGGACGAACACGCTTCCGGTTCTGCTGGACGATCTGCTGCTTCTGATTGCGCCTCTTTCTGATCATCACGCTGTGTGCCCCCTCCTTTAGCTATTGACGATGGAGTTTGAATAGTACCTTGCTCTTCACCCTGACTAAAAACTTTTTCTTTTGCTGATTTATATAGTTCTTTTGTACGCTCGTATTCATAGTTAGAAAAGTATGGATGGTCTTTAACGTTCAGCCCACAGATGCTTTTATGATTACTCTCGTATTCCATCCAGTAATTTTCTAAGATTTCCAAACGTCTTTTGAAATGATCTCCCGTCCTTCTCTCTATCGGCGTTTTTTGTAAATTTATAATAAATTTCCTGATGGCCTCAGTAATTGCAAGTTGGTTAGTGTATAAGTTTTCCATCTCCATCTTTATTAATTAGTAAAATATGGAAAGATCTTACTTGGAAATCGCTGATTGCTGAGTTTTCTTTTCTTACTCTCCGTTTCCTCCTGCTTAACTGCTGGCTGCTTTGGCTCCTGATCGCTGCTTATTTTTAAACACCAAACTGCGGCACGTGCACTTTATGCTAGTTCAACACAATCCGGCTCGAAGGACCAAATTTGTTGGCGTAACGATAAGGTCAACAAATAAAAGATAAAGTTTATAGAAATGAAAGTTATATTTTGCACTATAATAACCGCGGAGCACGTTTGGTGGAGCCCGTGTCTATACCCAATACGGTCAGATCGCGAACTGGCTAATGACGCGGGGCAACCGCGAGTTAGAAACGAATTGCTGAGTTGCTAATGTTGTACGGGTGCACCGTACAATGCTAGATAGTAAGTTATGAAAGTAGGTCCCCGGACCTAGAACGGAAGTCACGTACAGTAGCCCTTTTCCATAAATAATACTTAGGTACTATACCAGGCCACACTAAATCAGAATATTTTGCGAAAAATAGCATATAGTATATATCATATCCTTAACAATGACAAACGACTATTTGCTAATATAAAAGCTATAGGCGTTTGAGCACTATCTGTGCGTTTGAGTCATGTTGCCATAAAATTTACGATAAATTATATAACTGCCTCATTGGTCTAGTTATCGTAGAGTGCGACTGCCGAGCAAGAGGTATAGCGTTCGATTCGGTCGAGCGGTGTTATTGGGTTTTAATTAGTAGCCGATTGATAGCAATAGCCTCGCTAACTATTTCATGGGACCTAAAACACACACGGCGACAACGGCAAAACTACATATTATTAAACAAAAATTAGATTGGTATTAGTTCGATTCGATTATAGGGATTTTAATTGGCAAAATCGATTTTGCATCGACGTGCGCCAGGTGGTTGTGTTCATTAATGGTTGAACTACAAGATGGCTGATCCAGTCTTCAGATTCAAAAAATCTAGATACCCATAAAGATAAAACAAAACGAGGAAGATGATGAAATAGGTGTAACACAGTCTGAAGAATCAGAACGATTCATTCTTTTTAAAGAAATTAAGAAAACTGAAACAGAATTTCTCAAATATTTGTCAACAATCTTGCAACACTTTGTCAATACCTACTTTGTTGTAAAGACAAGTATCAATCAATAATAACAAATCAAATTTTTATATTAATCTATTTTTATGATAGTCAGTATAATAATATAGCGAATGAGGCTTACAGATCGAAGCTACCCAATTCTTTTATTTAGGTACTATTTAATAAAAGTAGAACAAATATAGTACAGTGTACTTATGTTTTAAAAATAAAACAATAGATTTCGTACTTCTTATCCGTGATTTAAATATTATACTTCTAAGTTTCATACACTTTTTGCGTTTAGAATGTCACCCGTAAGTCTACGCATGCGCGTAATGGCACCCGTTCAGTTGGTCCAGTTTATTTCGAAGCCCGCTCGAAAGCGGACAGGGGTAAAACGGGTCGCGAAATCTCTTTGCGTAATACGGTTTCGAATGTATACGATAATTTTTTTTGGAAAACAATTAGTGATGTAATTTATTAAGTAATGTACGATGAAAATCAGTGTCGGAAAAATATTTAAAAACTACCATATCAACTTTAAAGTTACTTTAAAAACATAGTTTAGTGGTTATTTTTGTGTGACTGAACCTTTTAAATAAGTGCTTGGAGTATATTATTTTATTAAGTTATTCTATTTGTGTTCAAAGTTTTAGGTACAGCGTAAAACAGAAAGTTTTGTAGAGGATTATCTACACCGGTAAGTGGATTTTTATTACCGATGCAGGGATTTTAAACTTTTAATTGAACTTCTTCAAAATGTGTGGAACTTGTAAACCGCAGTTTCTGAAAGCCACTCGACCCTGAAAACTTACCTACTCGTTGTCCCCTCGATTTAAACTTTACTGATAAATTATAATAATTACACTAAATAAAATTAATTTCATTGTAACTGGTTGTGTTGAGAGCCGTATCAAATTTGATTTAATTAATAAGATTTGTCAGCCTTCGGGTGCCAATAAATTAATTGAATAAGTTTAAGGGGTGTTTGACTTTGAAATTTTATCATTTCAGTTTCACTAGGTTCCCCGAAACTGCTTTATCTACATTTATCGAAGTACAATGAAGTGAATCTTAGGATATATATTTTAGTAATAAGTTTTATCCGTTGCAATTGGAACAGTTTTAATTTCTTGTGGAATAAATTGTCAAAATACGAGTTCACTATCTTGGTACTTGATACTTTGTGTTATAATTAAAATTATAACACAAAGTATCCAAAGCTCCAACTAAATATTAATTTAGGAATTAATTCAATAGCATCATATCAACCGTTAGACGCCCACTGGACTGGACACTGGACATAGGTAATATAAATTAATTATAATAAAGTAATTTATACCTTTGTCAATAATAATTTGCTTTTCTTTATTAAAAATCTTATAGGTCCAAAATCCAACGTCATAGAAACTGCTGTTATATCGTACCTACTCAGTTTTATTTTAGCATAAAAAATAAATTGAGCCTTTTCATGACAAAGGAGCTAAGGAAAAAGTAACATAATTATATGACGGTTATGATTTGTAATAGCTTTACTTATAATGTTGAAAAGGTCAAATTTTATGGGTGCAGTAAAATAAAACGTTATGTCAATTTTCAGTTCAAAGTCGTTATGATTGCGGTGTTACGGTTATGAAGGAAAAAAAACTAAAAGTGTTATTTTAATATTATTTATACTTGAGTAAAACAGCCTTGAGGTTTCGATGGAACGATATCTAACGGCCATCGATAGGACGTTTAATTTTTTCAAGTATTTAATAATTACGTACTTACTTGTACGTTTATTACCTAAATAAAACATACATTATGCAAAGTGAGTTATGGGTAATTTATCTTTGAAGACAATAATGACTAATTACTTTCGTTTTTCGACAATCAATCAGCCTATCTTAGTCCACTGCTAGACATAAGCTTTTCACCGCCGCCCTAACGCCCGGTGATTAATATTCAGCATCCAGGGGGACCCAGATTTTTTTGGGCCTCCGTTTATCTACAAGAGTTTGGTGGATCAAATCAAAAATGTTTATTTCGTTATTACACGTTATACAATGTCATACAGTTGGTGGCGTCCCCTTTTAAGCATATGCCTGTACCAGGAGGCGCCGCTCTTTTATATCATACGAGTGTAATAAGTTATTAAACAAAGGTGTAAATTAATAATTAATAGTCTTATTCTAGTTTTATCATAAGTCTTTCTGTGTGTGTGTGTGTGTGTATGTGTGTGCGTTCAAGGTAGATTTATACGGAAAGTAGTTTGAGTAAATAGTAAATAGGAACAGTTTGTGGATGCTCACCATTTAGATGCCATTACGCGGTCTCCGCTCTAGAACACGTTTTTTCAACGGCCATCGGTCCATTGAAAGAGTGACTAGGTAACTGACTTCATCCTATTTATTCTGTACCTATACCAAATCGGTCAATTGACTTCTCTGCCGGATATCCTCATTGTGGATTCTATTCTACAGATAAACCCAAAGTATGAACTGTGTTATATCTTGCTGAGCGACTTTACACTAGTAGAATTATTCAGCTGTAATTATCTAAGTTGCGGCCTCCTAATTTATTACAGATAGGAAGGACTGGTAAATGGCTTCAGTTTTCTACGAAATGTACGACAAGAAGATTCTGATAACTTATATAATTATGAAGACTCTTTTTGCTCTTTTTCTTTCAAGGAATTCCATTATCGCCATCTCCGTCGAAGTTTTGTATACCTATGTAAATAGACGTATTCATCAAAAACAAAACCCACCCGTTTTTTTGACGTTTAATAGGATCTAATCATTTCAGATAAATATAAAGTAGGTAGGTGTTTAGATAACAATTTATTTTTTCCGTAGAATATTTATGATATATTCCTGAGGGATCAAATAGTAACGCAATAACAGAATAGGTTCATCATAATTTTCTAAATATTTATTTCCAAATGAGCACGTTACTTTAAATGTAATACGTTCATTAGTGTGTTGTATTATATTATATTTTCGAATTTATCTAATAAAAGTACTTCCATTTCATGCTCTCACATCTTAACAGATTCATAAATAACTTAATCGATTTACCCTTATTTATGTAGGATAAATAAACCTACGAATCAAAGTTGTTACTTCATAACCTCTGTCATCTAATCCATTGGTCCTGATATTGATAAGCTTAGCCCATCTCTTTTTGCTACGTCTAATCGAGAGGATTGATTACGTTACGCCTAATCGATCATGAGGCGACTGGATGGGGTTGAAAGCTATTTTTACATTATTACTGTATTTGTATGTACATTTTTATCAAAACTATATTTTGTTAAAGCGATATATTGGGAGTTTGGTATTGAATTTTATTTGTCATTCATTTACATTTCTTTCTCTTTTAAATAAGGTAATTTATTTTCATAATATATTGTGAAATTTATAAGCAACCATATTATGATGATATCCCCGAATAGGAAGGCAGATATCGAGCCGCTAATAAAAATATGAAGAAAATTCAGCAAATACAGCGCTTTGAACAATTAAACCTATGAAAAAGCTATGTTTTGAAACATCGTGTACCTATACTTTATTATATTATTGAAAGTTTGGAACTATGCCTTAAATTCGAAGCTGTTTGTTTTCATTGGATTTATGGGCAGTCGTGTTTGTATTAAATACAAGGTTTATTATAAACCTTTCTTATATATATAAGTTAGTTATAAAAACCTATGTATATCTTCTTTGGTTAATATCGTCACTTACCATCAGGTGAGATAGTGGTCAAACGCTGACCTATAAACGATAAAAAAACTTTTAAAACCAGTTAATCAGTTTTTGGGAACATTTTTTTACATATTAAGTGTTTGATTAACTTTTTGAAATAACTTTAAAGACCTGGCGATTTGTCATTTTATTTTCCAACCCATCGGAGCGCTGAATTCGGTTAACGTGACGTAGAATAAAAGAACTTACGCTAGGCATTCCAGTTACTTTTGAGCATCTAGGTATCCAATTCCGAGACTAGACGTAGACTATACAATTTATTCCTAAAAGATACACGACCAAGTACCTACCTAATCTCCAAACCCGTATTTCCATAGACAAACAAAAAAATCCGCGCGGCGGGTCTAATTTACAAACAGGACGTAATTTAACGAGGGCCCGCCAAGTTTCGTTTAATTTTTTTTTTATTCAATAACATTTTAAGAAAAAATGACGACTGTAATTTTAAACGGAAGCTTAAATTATTATGCATTATTTTTATACTTTTATAAGGCACTTGCCATGCGTTCGTAATAAAAGCAGAAAAAATACCTTTTTGCGTGAAATATTTATTATTTTGACGTAAATGATATACCTACGTTTTTCGTTTTTCTTTCGCATATCAGGATGTTATGGATATGTAATTTCGAATCTGAATATGTTTTAATATACGACATAATTGATTAATTATGTATATAATACATGGACAATATTAATCTGGATACGGATATTATTTCAGATAGTTTTTGAGAGTAATTATTGTTGGCCCGGCCAAGCAAAAACATATCATAACTTTTCTCATTAAAACTGCCGTAATCCGAAATAATAAAAAAATCGTATCAGATTCGGTTACGGTTTCAGACAAATGTTTCTTTTCCGCACATCAATGCAATACTGAGATGATTTTCAGAAATATTTAATATAAAACCTAGCAGCAATTGATTTCATACTTATAAATAAACTAGCTGACCCAGCAAACGTTATAGTATTACATTATAGGGGTTGGTGGTAGAAGAGTGAAATTTTAGGGTTCAAAGTTTTTTTTTAAGCCAAATTATAAAAAAAAATGTCTAGAAAAAAAATCTGGTGAGGGACATCCTTAGCATCTAAGGATGTAAAAAATAGCCTACGACCGATTATCATATAGGTATAAAAAATATACATAAAAGATTTCATAATAATCCGTCCAGCCGTTTCGGAGGATGAACACAAGATTTTTATATATAAGATAAGATAAGATATTTTAACTGTACTTTTTATGAAATAACATTAAATTATGAATTTATCCTTCAACTTTATAAATATTTGTTCTTTGCGGGAATCTAACTCACTATCCTTGATCAAAAAGTGCGCTCAGCTACTGGTGCCAATAATATCGTCAATATAAAATTACTATCGTTATTATTACGTCGTCTTGTGTCATTTTGAAAGGAAAATAGAATATGTCTTACATTCAAGGCTGTTAGTATATCTTTGGTCAAGGAATATGTAATAGGTAGTTTCTTACGTAATCTGTCTTGGAACACCGCTAACAAATGGGGTAGACAGTCTCCTGGTTGTTCTAATTACTGACTATATACATATAACTATATAGTATTACACCTATATCTGTTGTGATATATTTATTTATTTGTATCTCCCTTTCAACTTTAATTACAAGAATATACCTAATTCAAGCGTGATCTTAAAATTAAATTATTTACAGTCAAAATTATAAGAAACTAAAAATATAAGTACAACATCTTATAGCTTATACATAATACTATGACCTTGGAAATTAAAAATGCATGCAAACAACATACCTACAACACAACAACAGCCTACTCTACTCTACTCATATATTCTAGTATCTCATTGGTTCCAAGTGTGTCTGTCTTCCAGGGTTAGCTACTCGCAAGTAAAACCTCTGGTCTTCCAAACGTCCATAGGGTACGGTAACCGCTTACCATCAGGCATTCGCTACAAGCCATACGCTATTACATACGTTTGCCATCTTTGTAGTATAAAAAAGAGAAGTTCTAAGGTCGGTTTTCGGATGTCACTAGGTTTTAAAAATAGGGGCCAGCAAATTTCGGTTCGGCCCCGGGCGGTGAAAACCCAAGCTACGCCACTTCTCTTGGGTGACATTTCAAAACTGTCAGCTACATCAGTTAAAAAAGGCAATAAATATACAAAAGTACAAAAGTAGGAAATATACAAAATAAAAAAGTGATAAATAAATGAAATCTACATATTTAAATATATATCTAAATTTATTTAATGAATACCTTTGTATTTCCTTAATAAGCTTACGGTTAAAACGAAACTGTAATGGGATTTTCAGATCTAATTAATTTAGAAAACTCTTTATAGTGGTTAATTAATGGTTTATTAAGATTCCGTTTTGGTATTAAAGCGAATATTTACATCTTTCAATGTTTTGTGACAAATTATTATTGTTGTAGGGACATCTATCAAGCTACATTCTACATACCTACCTGTGTACGAAGGTAAAGTTCTACATCGCGCAAGTGCAATTTGCACACGAGATAGCATATATACAACCACCCAATATCAACTGTTAGGCAGTAGCCCGCCACGCTCAACACGTCGCCGTCGCCTGGTCGGAGGACCCTCCTTTTCCAATGGAGGGATTAACACCTCCTTTCCTCCATATTATTATTAAACTTATTCTCTGAAATATTCAACAAGTATTTAGATATTCTAATAGTATCTAGGTATTCTAGGTAGGTATCTTATAATTACTTACTTTAAAATATTTAAAATGCAAAATTCGCTCATTGGTATCTAAATAAAAATCGAAGTAGCAAAATCATGAAGATATCGATAAATTATTAAGAGGTATATGTGTGTTTTTCTCAATACTGCTTTGTGTAAGAACTATTTTCAAATAATCTGTAGTGGTTCGGAGTTTGAACTTGTGGCCAGTTGGCAATATAATTGGGGCAATAGACTTGCCCCAATTATTTGGGAACCTAGAAATATTAGTAGTTCTAGTTCTAGTAGGTACATAGAAGAGCTCGTGCGTTATTGTTATTTTTATTTATGCTCTTTCGTTTCTCCCATAGTATTGTTGGATATTATGTCGTTAAAAATATGATGAGTGTGTGACAACCATTTTTTTTTCCAGGACCGGTACGTTTTTGTCAGCTATATTATTAATAGTAATACATGTATATATCGAAGGTAAAGGGAAAACTTTCGCATCTAAGTAGGCTTTACAAATTAACTAATGATAGTCGACCAACGGGTAGTTCTAGAAGCTTCCATTGGTCGTTTTTAATTGCGGGAATCGGTTCTCTGGAATCAGAATCAATAGGGCTGGTACCGATATATTTTTTTAAGTAAACATACTTAAAAAAAATAGACGGTATTATTTTACATCGGTTCTTTAAAATTGATATAAGCCTAGATAACAATGGCACAGTAGAGTAATTTAATTACAGAATATTCGTCCTTAGCTTCAAAGAATTTGACCCTTTTTCGATTGAATGATTTTGGTGGTAAAATAACACATTCAATAGGGTCTTTTATTTTTTTGTAATAACAAAGTGGGGTTTCGATTAAGGAACATGCTATCACGTTGGTCACTCGCCTACAACTGTTTCTTTACCAACTGTAAAATAATTTTCAAATTAATTATAATGAAATTATTGTTATAGTTAATATTTTCTGTTCGAAAATTATGATAGACTTATCATTTGTTTTATTTTGATACACTATATTACTACATCTTATATTATCTAAGTATGATAAAATAAGTAAGCTTTTCTCACTTGCTTTGTTGGAATTGTACCTGTAGGTACCTTTTTTGTGTGGGTTTAGTTGATTTCCTGATTTGTCAAGTGACTGACTTGTTGCTTTCGACTTTTGACATCTAATTTCGTGACATGTCACAATCGTCGATACGAAAGTATTCGTGGAAAGATATTTTTATCACCTATGCTCACTTTTGTCAACATATTTTTTTCTATTGTAAAACTGTTTCGTTTAATTTTATTTTAGCATACTCATAAAAAGGCCAGTGTCGGAGCTAAATAAGTATTACAGGTTGATGACATGCCCAGTGGTCTGTCAAACGATTTCCTGTGGACAAAATGAATGGGGGAAATTCTGAGCGCGTTGCTTTGGTGTCGACCACGCAAAAACTTTCCCTCGTTTACGTTGTTTTTGCTCAGTGTCCCACACAGACGATTATCGTGAAGACTAATGTATAATTCGTTCGCGCTTAAGTATTATTATCAGTTATAATAAATTCGCCTTTATTTCAGATGAAAAAAGCTGGTTTTTTGGCTAGAAAACTGTTGATTGTATAGAAGTCTGCGACCGATAATGTGCTTCATGAGACGTTAACTAAAAACCATTTTATCAATCAAAGGTTCTGTTGCTATACTAAATTATCACGAAATTTCATTCAATGATATACAATATTGGCGCGCGTGCATGACGAGATATATGAATGTGGACGAGGCAAAAGTGGTATGCAGGGACCGTGGCGCGTGGCATTCTGTAGTTTCTGCCTACCCCCATAGGAAAAAGGTGCGAGTCTATGTATGATATACAACTAAGTCACGAAAATAACTTATACCCAAGTGCATGGTACCATTACAAATAACCTTAACCACATAATTTCGTTTATTTCCCCCTCTCCAATCTGCGAACGACCATCTTCGCGATTACTTCCTTCCCATTGATGTTATGACAAAGAAAAATCTTCCACGCCGCCACAGAAGATCTGAGCGGGAATAATTTGCGGTAAAATGCTTTGGCATTTTAACAATGCTCGACTCCAGGGGTGGGCTTCCTTAATTTTTATGAAAAGATAAGCAGCGAAATATAAATTCTAAGTTGTATATCCCAGTACTACAGTCTGGGGACACGTAAATAATTATGATCTGTAATAATTATAAATATTATGTGGCTGTTGTGTTTTTTGTTTTGGTTTTTGTTACTATTATAAATAATATGTTTGGGTATTATTTTTTTTATTTGTCTATCAATATTATTTTATTTTCAGAAAAGTGTTTAAAAATCTATACTAATCAATATTATTCGTCGTTGTCTCTCGATTGTTCTACTTGCCTTGTTCATACGGATATGTTTACGGTTTGTTTGTTTGTATTCAACGTTGTCTTTCATTGTGGTGAATGAAACAACAATAATTTCTACTTATTGGTACTTACATATATGTAGATTGAAATAGTTTTATATCTTTTTTATTTTTTGGGCAGAAAAGTGTACCACGATGAGTGTGAATAAGTAAAACAACATAACCTTGTTAAAATAAAACATTTGCAATGACATATCAATTAAGCTATACTTTATTTCTGTTGATGTATTAAGGTGATTGCTAACCATAGTTACATCGCCTTTGTCAATAATTATTATGTCAATATTTAAAATACGATACTGTTTTCTGTTTCAACAGGAAAATATGAGCGTTAATTAAATCATTGCTTCGTTAAAAAGCTGTCAATTTTGATAAGCTCGTCGAATTCCGTATTGCATTGTTAACTACGGTGTCGTTTTGTATTAAATTGTGCTATTAAATGTGTAGAAGGTACATTTTGTATTTTCACATTGCGGGTTATTGATAGGGTATTGAATGTAAAATACGCTGATAGCAAATGAAACAATTAACTATTATTATCGGACTTCAGATAACCTGCAGTAGCCTAGCAGTATGAGCTGTGGTACCCTAGTGGTGTGACCAGTACTCTCCCTATATAAGCGTGGATGGTACCCGGGATACTAACCATTACCTTTATATTAGATAAAATCTTTCTTTTGTCCCTTTTCGTTGGAAATGAACGTGGCAACGCGTTATAACATTTTAAAAGCTGGATGACATATCTACTCATGCTTTGTATGGATTCATTTTTAATAATAATATAATAACTGTACCTCATCGTTTCTATTTTATTTGAGCTCAGCTCCTAAAGGTTGTAACGTGATATTAAAAGGCTTATCAAATGCAAAAAGAAACGTTTGCGTGAGTTCAAACAAACTCTTCAGATTTATTTATCGATACTTACTAATATCATAAAGCTAAAAAGTTTGTTTGTCCGTTTGTTTGAACGCGTTAATCTCAGAAACTACTGGTTGGAATTGAATCATTCTTGCGTTGGATAGTCCATTTATCGAGGAAGTATAGGCTGGACATCACGCTGCGACCAATAGGAGCGGAGTATTAATGATGTTTACAAAAATTATGAGCACCCGTGCGAACCCTTGACGGGCCGCTAGTATTAGTATATGTATACATTGTATACTCGCATGTACAGTATATTTATTGTTATTATGTAAATATGCTTTCAATAAACCATGAAATGTTCGACTCGTAACATATCATTACATCAATAATTAACAGAAATTTGCCATCTATCATTAATGAAACATGTTAATAGGCATAATATCATATACAGGACATCAAAATAACCTAAATGCCTAGATTTGATATTAATTGGCTGGGCTTTCTGAAAATGACATATAAATTACATCGTAAAATTATCTATTTCGTTATAGATATTTTAAATAATATAAGGAGGTACTTATGAAGATTTTAGAGTCAAAGATTAAATTACAAAGTGCTTTAGCCATTAGGGTAATGAAGGTTTGTTTTTTAACTAAATGTAATTATTTTTTAGCACTGACCATTAATAAAGCTGTAATCGCTCGGGATCTGGGCTAATGTATTTGAACGATTTATCTCTGGTGCAAATTTGACGCGGAACGAGCAATGACGTAAACGAGGACGTTTAAAAAATGGTCTTCAAAACGTCGAAATTCCAATGAGATGAGCTCTTTTTTTTATTTAATGGGAGCTATTTTATTGCTTGGTAAAAATATTCACACATATTCGAAAGGTTTTTTGATTTTTCTTAATTTATAAGGTCGATTTTTATCAGCTATGCTGTCATAGTTCATCATCATAAACCATTTGTCTGTTATCTCACTGCTAAGTATAGGTTTCCTTTCAGGGTTTTTTCATATGTTTACCATGCTGACAGCCGATTCATACTGAAGCTTTGTGACCAAATTGTATTTTAAAATGATTGAAAACTTTGCAACGGCTACTTTAGTTCATCGTAACAAACAACTTAATACATTGTAATTAGACTTTAGGTAAGTTCATCTAATTATTCAATAAAGTAACGTCGTTCTACGTAATATTTTTATGTATGAGCGAATATATTAATTTAAGAGGATTGGCAACAGCGTCTACTATGAATTATTGCCGTAGGCCTGCCAAGAATACTTATTTTGGCGAAATACCCCTGGGATAATATGTTATTTAACTTTATGGGCTTAAGCCGTATTTGGCCATGTAAACTTTGAAATACTAAGCTAGTTACAGAGGCTAACGAGAGACGAAGAAGAAAGAAACAAAAACGAACATAAGAAAATACAGTAATTCTAGTATCAAATAGCCTAGTATTATGATAATGATAGATCATACATATGAGATGGGTAGCCTAGTACAACCAAGGTACTGAGATGTCAAAGAACTCCAGTTTAAACTCAAGGCGTGTACCACTGACTTACGATATGTGCCTATTTATCACATGCTCAAACGGTGAAACAAAGCATTGAGATTTTATCGATGGCATGTGAAGTTTGCAAACCCGCAGTAGGCTAGCGTGATGGACTATATCCCTCTCTAATGAGAAGAGAACCGTACTGAGTAGAGTGGGACAATAATGGGTTTATTTTACGATTTTTTTACGATTGATGTTAATTTACTACATGGTTTAATACATAAGCTAGTTGTCTAGCTTAGCTAGTAATCATAATTATCACTTGCTCATAACAGTGAATGAAAACATCGCGAGGAAGCCTGCCTGTCTGACTGAATAACACAGATATAATATAACACAGAGGTTATTCAAAGGTATTCTATTGTACCTACACCCACATTTCACCAAAAATACAGTCAATGACGTCCCCTGAGTATTACATTACGTATCATGAGGCAGTTGGCAGAGGTTTGGTATAAGTATTCTTTTATTTATAACTACATAAGTTATAAATATAGGAATTTTACAAAGAAATTATGTGAGTGTTGTTTTATATAATCAACCACATGTACCTCCATTGTTACATTTACTAAGAATAACGAGTAACTTTGTCGGGGTAGTGAGCAAAGTTTGCTCAAATTATTCACAGAAACACTTAGTGAGTTATTTATGGGTCCTCTTTGTTCAAACTTGGATGTATGAACTAGGTGCTATACGAAATATGTTACGTTTTTTATTACGAAACTTTATCTATAACCGTATCTAGTGTAAAAAAGTATTTCGCAAAATAATTATTTTTTATTGGATCCACATCAAGAAAAAAAATGATATGTTAATAAGTACCTAGTAAATTAACCGAATCCCAGGCAATCAAATTTGCAGAAGCAAGTTTCGAAATGAGTAGTGAAATCATAAAATATAATATATCCGAGCTAAGTGACTAGGCTTGTGTTACGGATACTAGATGGTTAATATAGTACATAGATATTATATCTATATATAGGTATATATAATCTAAATATATTCCATTAAAATTTGTATCTCAAATGTGTAATACCACTCAGATTGACTGACACAGTGATCTATCAACGCACAGCCCAAACCATTGGACGGATCGGGCTGAAATTTGGCATGCAGGTAGATGTTATGACATAGGCATCCGCTTAGACAAGATTGTTGAAAATTCACCCCTTAAGGGGAGTAAAACGAGGGTGCATGTCAATATGAAACTTTTATTTTTTTAGTTAAATTGCACACGGACGAAATCGCTGGAATTAGCTAGCTCATACATATGATGCATTGAAACATCCATGACATAGATACAAATCAAGTGTAATACAAGGAAAAGGCCATTTGCCGCCCTGAGTGGAGGCGTTTTCTGATAAAAAGTATGGTACTGATCATCCCAGTTCTTTGTTAATAAATAATTAATAGCAGTCACTAAAGCCAAAACCGGCTTGGAAATATACATTATTTTTAAACGTGGCCTCGAACTAGTGTTTTCTGCCGTATCGTGGGTGCATTTACAAAAAACAATTTTCACATACACAAACACCCAGACCCGAAACAACTACCTGTAGATGCTGATCTTTAAAAAAAAATATACGCTAAAGTACCTACCTATGTGTTTTTACAGGGATAATCATAATAAGCGATAATGTCCTAATGATGATTTGTCTTAATAAAACGTAACTAAGAATTATTGCAAGATTGGCAAATATATTAAGCTGTCTAAAGGAAAATGCACTAAATATCAATTTATCAGGCGATAAATGTTTATTACACCTCCCCGTGGTGATTTACCATCATAACACTGATCCAAGAATCGACCCTTGGGAATCACAAACAGTTAGCAGAAAACCGTAACTGAATCGGTAAATCCGTTTTGTAAATAAACGGGAACTTATGTTAGCACAACCAGACAAACAAACACTCAAACGGAGAGTTTCATGTTCACTATAAACGTACCGGTAAGTACGTTCCGTTGTGGGTAAAAAAATATAAAACAAAATATCACTTACCATTGAGTTTGTTCATAATATTATGATTACTTTTGCACATTCAATTCAATTTCAGCTTGTTAATTGAAAATGAACAACTATCACCTACTTTAAGCAATCAAAATAGATTTTATTGAATTGGTTTTTAAGTTAAAATTAATATCAATAGAGGTGAATTATTTTGTAAGGCAGTTTGCCAATCAGTAATTAATAAAACTAGAGCTTCTATTATTTCAGATTATTATAGAGGTTATCAGTTTTAAATTGTATCTCGCTTTTCTGTAAAGATATTATTATTCCTTCGCGATGTGATAAATATATATGTATGTATACCTCTTTTGTTATTAGTTCTAAAATCATTTATCTTTTCTTAATAAGGTCGAAAAGTGGTTAATAACCATTTTTGCCCATTACTTCGTGACAAGACAAAGTCAGGTATTTGAACTTTTATTTACTTAATTTGAGTACCTATAGTGGCTATATTTTAACAAGAATGAGAAACCACATAAGTAGTACTTCACATGACTGTTATACAGGCAAACAAACAGACCAATTTGTAGCCCGGCACGCAGCCTAGCACGTGTCGGGAGGTCAAACATCTTGTTCGCATGTGCCACACAGCCAGCAAATATTCAGCGTGTAATTTGACCGTCTTGTATCTATATAAGTAAAACGAAGAGAAGATGGGAAGTTCTAACCTAATGTAATCGTTCGCATAAATAACAAAATTAATCCGAGTCAGCCGCTATCACAAAGTTGTTCGCAACACTGACTGAGCAGCCGCGTATGTACAGTGTCCACACACATTGACATTCATCCTTTGAAATGTGGATACGAAAAACTGAATGCATATGCTTGCGACGATCCGGAGTGACTGACTCCGGATCGTTACAAGCATTAAGCCATTCAACCTTTTCATATCCTTGTGTACGTTGTATGTTGCGTTGAATACGACCGTCTGTACGTGGCGTAAGACTTATTCATATTCAAATTGTAATATCGGTTTATAACAAAGTGTCAAAGATCATACAGCCGTTAGACAGATGGTCCGACTCACCCAGCGTGATACGAAGCGAAAGATTCCACCAAACTCGTAAAAGTTTCGTCACTTATAGAATATCCCATAAAGACGATCGTTTTGAGGGAAACGCATTTATCTTGCCATGTCACCAGGCATTCCTTGATCTCAACGTGGCTCCAAACTTTACAAACGTGACAGACGCGCATAAAGAATTCCCTTTTGCCAATTTTTTTTGAGGAATTTCAATTTATAAACCTGTTTCCATATTCGGGTAATATTTTCTTTTTCTTGTAACGAAAGTCTATAAATAAAATGGAAATCTAAACGAGGAAATATGTTTGATTCTTTCTTGACGTTTGTATCGGGATACCTACTTGCGAGTTTGTAAGCGTATCATAAATATAATATTAAACCCGTAGCTTAAGAACTTTATAAGGAAAGCTAACATGTTACGAAAAAGGTGTGTGTTTGTATACATAAATATGTTTATAGTATTACAGTATAAGCACAGCTATCGTTATGTAATAGTCATAATATTTTTTAGTAATTCCAAGTACTGTACTTAAAGTATTATGGACATCGAATCAGAAGTATTTATTGTCAACACTAATTCTCCTTTTTTGACCAATTGAAGAGCACATAAAAGAGTAATTTCTTACATTAAAAAAATTTCGTTTATTTTACATAAGTGACACATGATTGGATTTTTTATTGTAAATATATTAGTGAATGTTTTTCGAAGAAATGTTAATTTTTACTTTAAAATTAAAAATAATTGCATTAGTCTTCCCCAAAGGTTCATTACTTTTGAATAGACAAGCTATCTTATAAAATGAGTTTAATGAAGAGAATCTGGTGATAATGACAACGTAAATTATGAAGCTTGACTGCCTACTTCTAAGACCCTTGCCTTGTAGAATTATTTATTTATTTATTTAAGGGTTTCCAACGATTGGATTACACAATTTGTTACAGAAGATATTGGACACATAATTTTAGTCTTTGTACTCCTTCACTTACAGGAGACCAAATAATGCTAATCTAAGTGAATGAATAACAAAAAACGGAATTTAATAAAATAAAAGACATTTGAGTTATTAACATGACAGTGCTTCTTTAACATGCTTTTTATACTTATGCAAAGTGTCGCTGATGTCTGTCACAACATATTTAGAGAGATTATTGTACTGTTTACAAAGCCTTGGTAGAGCACTGTAATATCCGACGTTTGTTTTAAAATGAGGAATATGAAAGAGTATATAAGTATTTTTTCAGAGTGCACGTGGGGGCAGGTAGTCTATGATTCCTATAAATAGTCTATGTAGGAAAATAGCATCTGAGATATTTCTTTGGTTAGATAATGAAGACTATTATAATGCAATAATGTTTTAATCTCGTCGAATAGTTGGAGAGTTGTTTTGCTTTATGATCTCTGTGACAAAGGTGGTACAGAGTATCAAATGCGAGTGCTGAGCCTGATGTGTGTTTGATTTCCAGGTTGAACAACTTCCGTACCGTTAAAAATACCGGTGAATAAATATATGATATTATTATACAGTACATATTGACTACATCTCCGTTTAACCATCAGATATAGGCGTGATGTTATGTAAATTGTGAAAGAGCGTAAGTAAATGTTGATACCATGTACTAGGGCATCATATGTGTAAAGGAAACTAGAACACTGTCTGCGATGTTCCCAGCCACTGGACAATACGACAAGCTATGTATATGTGCCTACAGCATAACTCGAAAAGTGCAAAGGTTGAATGCATTGATGTTTGTTGCAATGCAGTACTTATCTAGTACATAATATATATTCACCCAAAATGAGGCCAATACCGCTATTAAGCCATATATTAGGTTAGATTTAATTTACATGGAAACATTATTATTAATAAATGACAAAAATCTTTCTTTAATTCTTTCTGTACACACAAAAAGATAAAATATATCATAAATCAAACAATACATTTAAAGTATTTTGCACAAAGGCGAGCTTAATTCAAGATTGAATTTTCTTCCAGCAAACCTGAGCGAATTTTAAAAGGAAGGGTAAAAAGACAAAGTGTACATTAATAATAAAGAAATTCCATATCGCAGATAGATATATATATAGCTTTATGAATAAGTAAATAAATAAATATATATTATGATTATAAACATATTATTGTGAAGAAAATTCTCCCCAGTTTTCCTCTTGAAAAATCTTCTTGCTGGAGTATTTCTAGCACCACAAATACTTGGAAGCTCTAAATAACGAGAATATTTGGGCGCCATCTTTATTGTCAAAGTTAAAAAAGAGCCAAATAACATTAGGCCTACTTTGAACATGTTTTTTGACTTTGCCTTTTAAACGTTAGTATAAAAAATATTTAGGTATATGTTCATTCCTTTTATATTAATATCCTATTTGATGTTATGGCGAATCCATTAAAATGCTTTACCAATCGCGATATGCGGTACTAAAAAGGGTGCAGGAAACCCCGTTTAGATGGATAGCTCCCCAGAGGTATAAAATGAAATATATTTGTATTTCACCACGTTCCAAAAAGGCCAATATAATTTTGTACAATGTTCTAACCGTGAAGCGGCGTGAAGCGATAAAGTTATCTAACATCTACCTTTGTTTCACTGTTATACGTCAAGAATAAGCTCTTAATACTCACTACTAACATTCCTAGTACATTTGCATTTTAAAAGCAGACTCTTCTCTGTGACGTCAGAAAATCTGTTGAATAGATTTTTATACTACTATTATTTGGACTGCCTCATTGTTCTTGTAGTGCCAGGGGGATTCGAGTAAAGGGTTACTGGGTTGTCTTACTGGTAGTCTGGATTATGGCAATAGGCTCATCCCCTATTACTAAGGACTTAAAATACTCCAAGGAATTTGGGTGTATATAAGTACACTTATTTCTTAATTCTTCATCGACGTCAAATTCATAACTCAATTATTAAGTCATCATCAGGAACCCAATAGTTTGTTTATACGATACTGTAGTGATTTATGAACACTGTGAGATTATGAGTCTACGGTTGTGTTATTTTCATTGTTCCGAAGTTGATATGTTACATGCAAATTAGAATCGGTTTTCCAATAATGCAATACGTCGAAGACCATTGTTGTTTGTTATATCAGCTGCAAGACAGGGCTATACAAACGCGGTGAATCCAATAGCAGACTTGTATGGAGCATCATACACCCGATATGCTCAATTATCTCAAGGAAATTGCCGTATCGTCACACTCGGCTGAGTACTTTATCAATTGCGTTCGCATAGATTGAAATTGATGGTTAATGGGTAATAATAGCTTGTTCTCTACCGTACGGAGAGCTCTTGGGATCCTTTTGTCTTTGTGGAACCTTTGTTTCCTTTAGGGTGTCCATTTTAGTCATTACATTAACATAGAGCCTAAATCGGAGTTCTATTGATTGACTTAAGCCGCTTTGTGGGAAACCGGACACCATAAGTGCAAATCGAACTCCTAGACAAACTGCATCGGAATAGAAGTGGTATTTTGATTATATCGTTCAATTATTGGAGTGGCTTCTTTTTTCTCGATCTCTCTCCTGTCTGAAATGCATTATTACGTTTAATATAAAATCTAAATATATATATAACTCAAAGGTGCCTGACTGACTGACATAGTGATCTATCAACGCACAGCCAAAACCACTGGACGGATCGGGCTGAAATTTGGCATGCAGGTAGATGTTATGACGTTGGCATCCGTTAAGAAAGGAGTTTTGAAAGTTCACCCCCTAAGGGGGTAAAACGGGGGTGCAAATTTAATATGGAACTTTTATTTTTTTAGTTAAATTGCACGCGGATGAAGTGGTGGGAATCAACTAGTAAATAACTATATCTGAACCTATTACACAGGGCCATAGTTCTTAATTCAGCAACAAGGTTTTTGTTACAGATGCTAGATGGTACTTTATCGATATATTTTTTTGTGAAAATATAGTTCCTACTATCCTATTTATATTAAATACACGAAAGTTTATATGGATGTTTGTTACTCTTGCACGCAAAAACAGCTGAAAGGATTTGGACAAATATTTGACAAGTGGAGTTTTTTAATTACTTTTTTACTTTAATACACTGGTTTTTCATTCTTGTACAAAGGAAAAACTATTTCAGAACCATACAATATCTCGTTAAGGAAAACTATAGTCAGTAGTTTCTTTAAGAAAAAGGAACCATTATCCTCACAACTGCAATTAAAATATACTCGAAAACTACAAGGCTGCGACCGCCCGCAGTACCGGTGGAACATTATAAGTTGGGCACAAGTCGCTGAATTAACCTCGTTATGTTTTAGACAAAGTCTCAAGTCTGAACTATAATAAATGTCTGCAGTTTCTTTATTCTTTAAAGTTATTGCTGAATAATTGTGGTAGGTTAATTGGTTGGTTTACTTGAACCATTCTTGAAGATTTCTAAATATATCTTTTAACCATTATCTGTCAACAATTGTTAAGTAGGTATATATAATAGCAGCCCACGCATTTTTACGATAAAATGTGTTTTTCCTAAATCTACTTTTTTTTTATTTGTACACAATTATTACCTACTTTTTAGTTGAGCTAGTTATAAAATCGTGTTTCTTTAACTATATATTTATTTGATCTCATATTTAGGAAAATAAGGGGTCCTTTCTTCACCGCCACGTTTGTCCGGGGTTCACCAACACAATTCTTTGAACACTCACAAATGTTCTTATAACAACAGCGAGACAATTCAAAATAAACTAGAATATTTTTTATTTCAAAGTGGAATCGATAATTTCTTAAAAAAGGGTAGAAGTAAGCAGTACTAAATAAGCAGATTTAATAAAAATCACTAATTCTACCGAGACGAAGTCATGGGCTAAAGCTAATAAATCGTGTTCTAAGAAGTTGGCAAAGTATATTTCCGTGTGTTGTTAGCCTTGCACTCAAATAAAGAAGGGCGATGTGAACCGAAGAACCTTGTTTGTTCAGGTATGCCTGTAGCCTTTGTACTTCTGACACGGCGCTGCGTTTTCTTTAGGTTGTATGTACGAGTATGTGTATTTTTGTAGACGGTTGTGGACTTTCTTTCTAAGAAATACATTTTGATTTTAATTGATTCAGACAAGAGTGATATTAAATTGTCTTTAACAAAATATTGACCTTGATTTCCAGTATCGTTATTTTACTATGTATGAAATTTTATTATGATAGTGGAAATAATCCTAACATTTCGTGTGTCATACTAACCAAAGTTATTCAAACTGCGAATGAGTCATCTTATCACTAATAATATACATTTATATAGCAGAATATATGAATTTCTGATGTAACACCACTCATACGACTGGCCTGAAAACATCTTTTACGCACCAAGAACCCAATAAATCTTCCTTTTTTATGAGAAACTATAAATTACGTCCTTCGCCGCCCATGGAAATTCCAGTATCACTGATTCCCGGACTTGACATACGGGCAATAGCAACATTGAAAGAAATTAAGAACAGTTACCGAAGCAATAAAAAGTAACGGCCACCGAAGCACAATTACTGGGTATTACCCACACGTGATAGTGTTGCCAACTTCGATGAAATTCTCCTGTGTTCGGTACAAGACATTTACTTTACAGCCATATTGCGTATCTAGGGAATTGGACGAGATTTAAGTAATTATACGTACTATCTGAACTAATTAAAGGAATTTAAATATTATACGCACTTGATACCATTTTGACTTTTCCTAATTTGTGTCAAGTAATATGATCCTAATTTGTAATTGCTGTTCATAATTATATGGAATTAAAATGTTTGAACAAACTAATTACCTATTATATCTTACCCACCCGCAGTAGGCTAGCGTGGTATAGCCTAATCCCTCTCAAATGAGAGGAGACCCGTGCCCAGCAGTGGGACAATAATGGGTCGATGATGATGATTATATCTTAGATTTTTTTAACGGTACACACTCATCTTGATGTTCATTTATTTATCTTCTTTATTGTTCTATTTCTATACGTTCCTATATTTTTTTTATTTGGGGTATGCCTTAATGCTAATTAATTTATTATTACTACCTAGGCAGAGGACAGGACGGCAATAGGCTGATATGTATATCTGAGCACATCATTTTAATTTCAGAAGTTTCTTCTGAATTCTTCTACAGACCTAAACTAATAACATATTGAAATAAAACTAACGGATTGTATCGCGGTATATTATTAATATTGTTTTGACCGACGCGACGTTTCGAATCCTTTATAGCATCCATGGTAACGGGATATCTCAAACTTTATAATAATTTAATACATAAACGGGAACTATATGAAAACACCAACAAACCGGATGCAACAGCTGTTCATTTTCTCAAGTTCTACTGATAGTAAGGGTCCACTAAGAGAAATGGACTATTGTTACTGTAGCAATTCAATTCTGTAAGTTTGTTTTGCTGAACTTTAAACGGTAGCAAAACAGCCTTTGTTTGAAACGACTATGCTTCTCACTGTTATTGTTAAGAGCGTTAATCTTGGTGAAGTTTTTCTATGCGGTTACAGCTAAAGAATTCCTTTATTTATTACTAAAGAGTAATACATAACTATTACTCTTGACGTGATGTTACTTTTAAATTTTTATAATGAATAATTATTAACTAAAAAATAAATTGAATTGCCTCACTGATCTAGTGATCGTTAGTGGGACTGCTGGGCAAGAGCTCTTGGGTTTCGATTCTTAGGCCAAGCAAAGTGTTTTTTTTTTAATGGAAATAAGGGGCAAATGGACAGGAGCCTCATCTGATGGTGGGTAATCACCATTGCCCAAGGACATCTGGACATCATTCTCTATCGAAAAAAAAGACCTGTGTTAAAATTAATAGGAGTGTTTCAGAATTGCAAAATGGTGGAGAGTCATTTGGAGAAGATGTATATATATGTGTGTATCTTTGGCTTGACCGCCAAGAGTCGCAAGTTCGTTAGGTACTCGTAGGAGATAAGCATTTGTAAATATGAACTACATACAGGTTCTCGCTTCCATACAGGAGATATCGTAGCATGTGAACTATGTATTTAAAAAAATACATAATATCTTAGTAAGGTAATATTTTGATTGCCGGATAAGACTCGAGAACTATGATTTATTTAGGGCCCTTAGAGAGACTGTTGGGTATTGGAAGGTAATCTTCAACAAGCGCGATTACTCCCTTAATAATGAAGGTCCTAGTTATTGAAATAAAACTACGTTTTACGGATTTTATCGCGGTATATTGATATTATTTTAACCCGACGTTTCGGATCCTTTACAGCATCCAAGGTCACGGGCCGACTGAGGTGTTGGTCGTCTTGAAGTTATAATTACTAACAGCTTACCTTACTTTACCTTACTTACCTTACTAACCTTACATTTTTAATTATTATTGACAATCCGATTTACACAGAACGAGCTCACTGTGTCCTTCGGTCGTGCAGTTTGGTTCTTGGAATTAGATTTAATAAAATCTATGATGGGGTTCCAAGCAGGTGGTAATACCCAGCCATCTTCTCTATTGAAATTTGGGTGTTTTTTTTAATTTCAATAGCCTCAAATCTAATCTAATTAACTATTACTCATACATACGTTGGTTCTCCAGACTTTTTAAAGAATTATTTGAGTTGACGGGCAAAATAAATAAACAAATATATACTACTATAATTATTAAATATATGGAATACGTAAATTAGGATTTTGTTCACGGAATATACGTTGAAATGGCATTCTGACGCGTTCTAGTATGTATTCATTTTCCAATGTTGCCAACACACTAGTGTTTGATTTATCGCTGACATTGTTGTTGTGTTAGAGTGTAGTCGATGGATAGGTAAATGTTGACATTGTACGTTTTTGTATGAAGAACACAAATACGGAAGCGACTGTGTTCGAGATGACAAGTATTTCTGAACACTTTTTTGTATTTTTTTATTGTGATTTATGGACTTACTGACTGACTGTATATGACGCGTAAAATAAACCAGATAATTTTTGTTCCATAGAACCCCTAATATGTTATATATATAGACGAGAAAGTCAATCGAATCAACTTGCTTTATTTGACAAATAATATTATAATCCTAAAAATAAAATAAAATTCGACGATACGGTTGGTGCGGCTTTAAACCCTTTACTGAACAAATATATATGTATGTAGTTTTTCCGGACGGGGTGGTTGTACAGGAAATATTGATGGTAGGGCACCGTTTTTTTTTAAATAAACAGACAAGGTATTTCGCAGGCAATGACAGAATTGATACGTTTAATGTTTAATTTTGCGCAGGGCACACCATATTATATGGCTCTTTTTGACAGTTGACAATTGGAATTTAACAATCAATATTAAATCGTAGATTATATAATTCTCACAACCTAAATATAATTGCTCCAATATTTTGCAGTAACGCCGCCGGCTAAACCTGTAATTTCCGGTATCGTAAGTTCATCCTCTGGAAGACGAACTAGAAGCTAACTAATACAACAATATGCCAACAAGTCTTATATAAGCTCATACAAATTCGCTCACGTCACAAGACAAAAGACGTATAAAAAAAACATTTCTAAGACCTGTCATGGAGGTTGATAGATTAGTAAACCTAAACGTCACTTGTGAAAGTTCCTTCTCGAAAGTTGGGTAACGTGTAAAGGACACGCTTTTTCTAGACTTGATACAATTATAGGTTCATGATTGATTCTTCTTTAAGCAAAAAATCTTGTTACAGAATAATAAACTTTGTTCTAACAAAGTATCACGAGGCATTGACATTATTTTCCCTACATACCTACTCATACTTATCTTATTTTAATCTATTTTCTTTATGATATAAGGCCTAGTGCAGGTTGGCAGACTTAACACATCTCTCAGACATTCAGGGTTCCTCACGATGTTTTCCCTCGCCGTTTGAGCATGTGATACAATCGCACGTAACGTTGAAAAGTCAGGGGTGCCTTAGATTTGACCTCGTGACCTTTGATTTAGGTCATAATCATAATAATATGTAGGTGTAAACACTTATATAATTTATTGTACTCGCCCACACTCCCACTTAATAAATGATACACCCACACGGCGTTTCATCTATTCTTCTTAACAAATAATCAGTCCTCACTGAAATCTTACACATACGTGAATATGAAACGATATTGTTAAACCAAATTTTTAGGTATGTAACCTAACTTACTATGATGGGAGAAGCCATATAAATTGAAATAAATCAATTATAGCTTTGTTATATTTAAAATTATATGTATTATTATGGACTACTAAAAAAATCTGATTAATATTTTTTTTTATATCTAAAGCGTGGCAAATAAACATACGGTCCGCCTGATGGTAAGCGGTTACCGCAGCCTATAGACGTTTGCAACACCAGAGGTGGCGCTCACGCGTTGCCGAGCCTGTAGATAGAAACCGTCTAGGTTTCTTAAAATAGGGAGTTACGATGGATAATAATTTGGGTAAGCGCGCCCCATCGTAGACCACGGTGTCGCTTAACATCAGATGAACTGGCGGTCAAGCGTAAACCTATTAACAATAAAAAAAGCTACTAAATTCGAACTCTGGTAGACTTACTCACTCACGCAGAAACACTACTATTATTGTTTCACTGCGCCCTTTTCAAAGGCGGAGATACATCCCCAGTCAGGCAGCTCAATTAGTTCGAGGATCTCGCTATGCCCTACCTTTACAAAATGAACAAGATTTTTTCTTCCTATAATCACTTACTTATTTTTTTCTTATGAAATTACTAACATCTAGCTGTTAAGGATTCTATAACTTGGGATTAAATGAAATCTATGTAAGACGACAAAATAAAATAAAAAAGTTATTTCAATTACATCCACTATTAAGTACTTAGTACGAAAATCCTGTTGATTCATCTGCCTTGACTGTGGAGGCAGCGAGTATATCGTGCCGAATAAAACAAGGTACTACACTCGTTTGGAAATGAACTTTTAGTCGTGCCCTATAATCAAGACTATAGGATTCATTACAAGCGCTGCGGTAACAACTACAATTTTCAACCAAATTAGCTCATATATTAAATTAAAATCAAATCCAGTTTTAATTGAGCTTTTGCTGTTCAGTAACTGGCCGAAGCACAATGGGATAGTAAGTGATAATCCACCGCTTCCCTCGACTCCGCTTTTGTATTCTACTTGTTTAATAGGGATTACTGAGTCAGCACTAACGTGGAACCCATTCAAACACGTACTGCGAACGCCAAATTAGTTTTGGAAGATAAAAGATTCAAGTTTAGTTGTGCGTTGCTTTTGGAAACTTACTTTTTTTATTGAAAATTCGTATGTTGTTCAGATAATTATTATTATGTATTGACTGAGCGATCTGCAAATATTATACGTGTTGTAAGTTCGACCCCTGCATGTATGAAGCATTATTGTTTCATACATGCAGGGGTCGAACTTACAAGTTACAAGTTATCAAGAAGATACAAGTTATCGTGTATGGCTTACTAATAGACATAACTGCTGATGTTATTACTTATCGAAGAACTTCGCAATATATAGTTTTATCGTAGTGTACGCGAATACATGGCACACAAACAACTTCAAACGACAAACTTTTTTTTTAAGATTTTTGCCGTGGTGTATTATATTATCAGTCTACCCGTGACCATGGTTATTTTATTTTCAATGTCGTAGTTAGTGTAGTTTAATTTTTTTTTATGGTACGTCCGTGATTTGCCTTAATTGCTATACATACACGAATAAAGCAGTTTTATTCCTTCCTTAGAATAGAGCCGTTTCCAGTAACGAGGAAAAATTAGTAAAGGGAATACTTTGTAAACTTAATACTATTCCTAAGCTTCCAGAGCTAACGTTAGTAAGGCTTTATCGAACTTTTGGTACCCTGACCTTGCGAAGAACGTTAATGGCGAAATGATAATTACTTTAGTAATTAAAGGTCAGTGAGTGTTAAGATCTTGGGGATTTGCAACTAATCGCTAAATACTTAAGCGGCAATCAATTTTTGTAGCCGTCAAAATATATTGTGATTCCTCTTTCAGTTTGCAATTAAAGTAGCATGTTTCGATGTATATTATTCGCCGTGATGATGATGAATAAATACTTATATCATTTTTTACATGTACGATACCTAAAGTAGAAATACCTAGTGCCTGTGATAATTTATCTTTTATAAAAATATGTTTTTTCATCTTAAATGTGATATACCATAATAATAAAATAAATAAATAAATATTCTGTGACATTTCACACAGCGCCATCTAGCCTCAAACTAAGCAGAGCTTGTACTATGGTACATGTATATGGTACATGGTATGGTACTAGACAATGGATAATATCCATTGTCTAGTACCCATACTTACATACTTCTTTTTTGTAAATAAACTTATAATAATACATAAGAAACACCCAGACGAACACAAACACTTATATACATCACATAAATATTTGTGTCCTGCGGGAATCGAACCCACGACCTCGTGATCAGCAGTCCGGTACTCGAACCACTAGACCACAGAGGTCATCATAATCTATGATATTACCACGCCTGTCTCCGCGAAGTTGAGTTGATCCTGTTAGTTCGATAGAGATGTACACACGTAGATTGCTGGTTGTTTTTCAGGTTCCATGTTATAGGTAAAGGGACAAGATTGTTACCGTTAACCGTTTGTACCCGTTCAAAAATCCAAACACCGAGCTGTTGCTGAGAATTTTATAGAACAACTTAACAACACTGTTCGACCTAAGAATGGAATCCAGAACCTCACACTCAGCAGTCACATTCACGCAACGCGATTGCAGCAGTTTACTGTTATACAGTTATAGTATATATATATATATATATATAGTATATAAACAAAATCAGACTTACAATAAGAGACTAAGTACTTCTAAGCAGCTGAATGTGAAATCAGAAAATTTCCATAATGTTCCACAAAACATTGAATTCGACAAATTATGTAAACATTTTGTACCGTCTACAGAAACATTAAACGCTTTTCTAAAATCAGTTTTTGAGGCGATCCAATTTAAAATCTGTTTTATCCAGACTTTATTTATATCTCTGCGCAAAACAGATAACTAGTCCGCTTAGCCTAATTATAAGGTTTAACGCTTAAACTGTTTGCTAAGGAAAACCCGTTTAATGTAATTAACTGGACAAATTAGCGTGGCAGTGACTCATTAGCTGAGTCGGTAATAAGGCCTTATTTACTTTACTATGAAATCGAAATTGTTAAATATTAAAGGCTTATTTATGGCAAGACTTGGTTTAAGAAAAATCGTTTCACGTTTATTAGTTAATAGAAAGCTTTTCACGTCTTTCTTACCGTGATTATCTACTACCATCTAATCTCATTACATATTGTAAATTATCATCTTGATTTTATCTCGAATAGGTAAGGCAGAGGCGTGCTTATGTAAATCCATGGTTTATTGAAATTATTCCCATCGTGATTAAGGGTGAGCCTGTTGCAATTCATCGGTCACAAACCACGGTAAGCTACCCCGCTTGTGCCCACGATATATACTGATTAAATTGTTCTTTTTCGCTAAAAAACAATCTCATTTTCTGTCTCACTTGGTCCACCACAGTCTCACATAGTAGGTACCACCTACTGAGGAATCTTCTCGACAGAAATACAAAGTATCAGATTTTTTACGCGAATACGTATTAAAAAAACTTATTTTTTTATAAAAAAATTTAAAATATAAAAAAAACTAATTTAATCGCTGTATGTCGGTCGTATATAATCCCTACAATTGGAATTCTTTACAGAATCCATGGCCACAGGTAGTCTGAGGCATTGGTTGTTAAATATTGAAATTCCGATTCATACGATGAGCTCGTTCTGCCATATCGGGCTGACAATTATTAACAAATATTAGAGCTGTCTTTTTTATGCGGCACCCAAACACGTTTCACAGTTATAGTTACAGCTAAGAGTATGTTAATATAATTTAATTTAGCATTCCATTTAGTATTACCGATTATCCGTGCCCAGTAGTGCACAGCAAATGGGCATAACTAAGCGTATCACTATTAAGTTCTATAAATTAACTGCAGTAATATTAGGTCTCGAACAGAAGTTTTGGAGTACCTCGTACATCCATCTTAATATTAGTATTCGATTCAAGTATACTATATTAGTAAATAATAAGTATAATATTTGACGAATCTATTGACGCAGTGGCTGAGCGAACCCGGAGGTTGCGAGTTTGATCCCCGCATGGAGCAAATATTTGTACGATTATTCCGGGTTTGGACGTTTACACAAACTTTGAAAATTAGTGTTCGTT
Organism: Craniophora ligustri; assembly: GCA_905163465.1. Lineage (NCBI taxonomy): Eukaryota > Metazoa > Arthropoda > Insecta > Lepidoptera > Noctuidae > Craniophora > Craniophora ligustri. The sequence goes on from LR990963.1 coordinate 6,347,181, forward strand.
AATACAACCACGACATATACTGGAGTGGTGCAACTTTTAAGAAAAAAACAATATTTTTGTAATCACAATAACTGTCTCGTTAGTCTAAGTGACCGTAGATTTCAGGATTCAGTTCTTTCTTTCTTTGTAGCAATATTATTTGTAGCCCCTTATAAATAAAAAATAATTATATTTATATATGTTAAGTTTTAAGCTATTAACGATTATCGTTAATAGTATAAATACATTTAAACGAACGAACTGATCAATTACTTCGTTGTAATTACCACAGAGCTACAAAATTTAATGAACCTTTAAGAAGGTTTTACGAACATCATTTCTGAGCTCTTCAACTAAATTACGTAAAGTTTTAATGCCAACTAATACTGCCTATTAGTGTAATAGCCAGTATGTACGATTAGTTAATGACATAGTTTTAAGAGATGAGTGACATCTGTAAGAGGATCAACTATTGCTTGACTTTTGTAAGACTGATACAATTCCAATTAAGTTTTAGCTCTTGTTAGAGAAGCTCTGATTAAAAAGATTTTTAGTTATGATATCATTATCAAGGATTACAATCAACAAAATTTAATCGCCTTTTGGTCTACATTTTATGGTATAAAAAATGTTATCGTTGGCATATAATCAACCGGCATTCGATCAGCGTGGCTTGATTCCTCTTAACACGAGATAAAGAAAAAAATATCTTAAATGAATGCCGTAATAATATTATTTTTGTTTGAATTTTTTTCTAGACAGTAGGTAAATAAAAGTTGCACTTCACAACTTGACCTCAAAAATATAATTTTATAAATACATCAACTCCAGTTATAAGGATATAAAACCAGCATTTATCAGAGATATTATGTTGTTGAAAAAACCCTTGGGTTGCCTTTTATGACGCCTAAGGTTGGGTACGGAAGTCAACCCATTCTTCACTCACATGTACCTTACATTATGTCGTGGAAACGTTGAACAAAAACAAAATAATCTCTATATGAATATGTTTGTGTTGTGTGATTTGTTTGCCTTTACAAAACATAGCTGGCACAGGGTACAATTTCTGTGACGGAGTAAAGTTTACATGTATTTTTAACACGTCGCCCGTTGCATTAGTTTCGTAATGCTCAAATAGAATAGAAAAGTTTGCGGGTAAGCTTTGAAGAGAGGTCTGTCCGTAATACGTTCTCCGATGTAGGTATTATGAGCGCTAGTTGAGTACAATTCGTTAATATTTTAATAAGTCCATAGAATGTGAAAAGCAAAGGCCGCGCTAGGTACGCACCACTGACCTTTCGGAAGTTATGTGCCTTTTTATCACATGCTCAACGGTGAAGGAAAACAACACATCGTGAGGAAACCTGCGTGCTGGAGACATTTTCTCAATGGCGTGTAGTCTGCCAACCCGCAGTAGGCTGGTGAGGTGCCAAACCCTCTGCACAGATATTTTAGTTTATTATTATTTTAAGCAAATGTTTTTTTAGTTAGTTGTTATACTATCTGAGATCTTTAAAAAAGTAATTGAATTGAATTTTTTTAATAGTTTTTTAGCTACCCCTTTTTTTGAAAAATAAGTAATTGGTTCTCATTTATTATTTAAAAAAAGTACACGTTGGATTTAATAAACCTTTGTACCAGTCATAAAACTACGTATTTTATTAGGAAATAGGCAACTATTAGCTTCGTAAGAAGTTGATTACCTTCATCAAAGCGCTAAGCTCAACTATAAAATATCGCGTGATTCTACGCTAGTTTATAATCATACATTTATTTTTCTTACAATTTCAAATCATTATGGCGTCACAGAAGCTTTGTATGTAAATATAACTTGACCTGGAATAAACAGAAAAAAATTAAAACAAAATGTTTTGAGCTGGTTGTTTTCTTATAACATATTTATTCATACCATTTTATTATGTCTGAAAAGGAACATTGCAGGCGACATTGGAACATTTTACGATGATAACACTATAATGTAAATTATTCATAATCTAGAATCTTCTTTTTTTAAATATTGTTACTGTCTATAAACCAACCTTATAACAAAATCTGACACAGCTAGTAACTAAATTTCAGCATCAATTTAAAAGCGAAAAGAACATAATTAAAAAGTCCGTCCGGTATCAATTTGTCCGGTACAAATGTTTATCTTTGCGAGATCAATACTCTTGCGTCCAAGCATAAAAATCACACCTCTCTTTTAGCTTTAAATTGCCAGTCTGGATACCTTTTGACTCAAACTCTTCTATATTCGTATATAGCGTTAGTCCGACGCCAACGCGCAAATTGATGGCTGTTTGTAATGTCAGTGCCGTCCGCTTCTTTACAAAGAGCTGTCTTTTTAGGAACACGGCCAACAGCTTGATTCTCCGGTATATGCGCTGCCAAAATAGAGATGGGTCCTTTTGAAAGTTACATCGTATTACAGGGATTACCTTAGTTGCTTAAATAGGTACGTATGTATGTTTTGTCTGTATTTATAAATATCAATGGACATTATTATGACACAGCGCCATCTAGTTCCGTGCTAAGCAATGAGGCTTGTGTAACAGATACTAATTAGTTGATATATTACATAATTATATACTTTTTATTGATTTATTGTAAATACACGTCATATGCTCATCATACAAACATCTTGGATTGTCATGTTTGTGTTTGTGTGTGAGTGTGAGTATGAAAGAGCAAGACTGATGATTTGTAAGTAGGTCCCGACGGAGCAAGAGCTGCCTGAGCCGTATGCCGCGTGACATATTGCCTTGTCATAAAGCTACCGCGGCCCGTAAGCTGCGCGACCGAGCATTTGCTTGGCAAGGCAACGCGCGGTGTCGCGCAGTAAGTAATACCTAATACTGACACGACAGAAGACCTATAATCGCGTAGATTTTCAATATTATTGAAATAAAAATCAACTGAATTCATCATTAATGCTTTAAAAAAATCTTACTTGATATAATATTTCTATATTAGAGCAAGTATATTTCTACTTCACATTTAAGAGCTTTAAGTGCCACTGAAGAAATATTATTCATCTTGTATTGTAGAGCAAAAGTTGCTTGTATTACTTTCAGTAGATTTTTTGAGAGGTTTTCAGTATATTATCTTTTAACTACCCTATACTCTTTGTATAGAACACAGACAAATTTAGGCCAGTAGGTACGCTGTTCAAACGGCTGAATCCGATTGCTATGCGAATCACCCGTACTGGGATTTACATAACATGGCCTCCACAGTAATTATAAACACTAGATTTCAGTATCATCCAATTCCGTTTGGAGTGGACCAATAGGTAAGTGCAACTATTGTATTGCTGAGAACATAACGCTATCTCGCCTGTATTTGGTCAGAAGTCACGCAGTGGGTAACTAAACGAGTGAAATTGTCGGTATGTTTTAAAGCATAATTTAACAGAGGGCAAGCTTTTTAAGCAGAGGGTAGGCAATAGGGTTGGTGGCGTTGACGGGTGCGGTTTTTTAGTCGGTAAATGCTCAAACGGAGTCCGACACACCCCGTCCCCGTCCCCAGGGAATGGGACGATCCGTAAAGGATTTTACCGCACTTAAAAAAAAGGCTTTTACCATTTGTCAAGTATATAAACTAGTACCACCACATTATAATAGGTACTGATAAACAAACATAGCAACAAGATGTCGTTTGCATACGTTTTGTGTCAATAGTGTGTTCATTATGTGGAAAGTTATGTATGTATTTGCTCTTTATGTGCATAGGTATCCTTAAAAAAGATATCTTGCATCACATTTGATCCCTGACCCTTTGAAAGAAAAGGGCGAAAGGGTATTAAATAAAAGGATTCTGTACAGATTACAAAGACTTCACAAATGGTTAATGCAATAATACTGCCTGACCCAGGCAATGTAACCAAGACGCGAAGTTTTAGCAGATTCGCTTATGGACAATATAACTACAGGGCATTGTTATTAACATGTACCTACCTTAGTAATACATATTTTCATAAATTATCTAACTGCGTACACTACATCAGTTAAACGCAGAGTATTCAATTGAGATATGTACTTAAAAATAACCAAATGTAGTGCAAATTCGGTATATTACCGGTATTACGGGTATATTACCGTTACATAACAGTTATATACTCGTAATTTGCATAGGTACAATAACATAAACTATTCGTTTAGATACTACATATATTATGATATCTAAACTATTCATTACGTATTATCATGGGATATGGCGTGAAATGTGCATGAAAGTACCTACTGAAATTTCCGTAAATATTTAGTTGTTTAGTGTGAATATAACAGTATTATATTTTATTATTGCGTGAGCTGAAACAATTACGGGCAGCTGGTAATGAATATTTTTATATTAATTAAAATTTTATTGTAAAATAGGTACTGACTCAAGTCTAGCTCAAGGGTTATTTTGCTCGGTCAAGGGTTATTTAAGTAATTTTCAGTCTGGATTTGAGCTCATTAATGGTAATAGGTTTGTAATAGGTAAAGCTGTGGTCTCGAGTTCAAAGTCCTAAGGCACACAAATAACATTTCGATTTTACGTGCGTATTTATTACAGTCCAAACAGTGAAGGAAAATATAGTTGAGAAACCTGCATTCCTTAATAATGTTTTCGATGGCGTGTGAAGTCTGCCAACCCGCCCTTAGCGTGGTGGTCTAATTCCTTTCAAATGAAAAGAAACCCGTGCCCAGCAGTGGGACAGTGAAATTCATATCATTTATTTGAATTCCACAATGTTATTATAATGGTCGATGATGATGATGAGTGGCAGTAGGAGGAGTAAGAGATATTATACGGGAACTAAAACATATTGATAAATTTAAAGTGTCCGTTAAGTACCTTTGCCTAATTTTTCATAAATGCAGGCTTAGCATGTAAACGATCTACTTTATTTATTATTTACTTTTCATTATTGCACTATAAGTTTTAAGTACTACAATTATGATATGCACATCTAACAACAGCTGTAACGTTCATTCCACTGTTGAAAAGTAAATGCGCCTCAAATACAAGGTTACAAGAAAGAGATGGCACTTTACAGGTTAAGTAGCATCATCTCTCTTTTACAATCTAAATAAAACTGCTTACCCATATAAGTATATATGTGGTAGGTACGGCCATAGAACGTCCAGCCCACTGAACACAACGAACGACGAGATAATTACACTAGGGATTCTGATTAACATTTTGATTGAAAGCTCAATTCCTAATCATTATTTTTTAATCCTACATAGAAAAGGCTTAAACCGCTGAGCGATTATGTCGGCCACTTTCAATTCGTTGTTAATTTCGATACGGCTTGGTAATTGATTACGTTATGGTTGAAAATATTTTTTATTAAAAACTGAGTTTTTTTAATATTATTTTTTAAATAGAGACGATCCCGCCTCTGTGTGTGACAAAAGCTGCTACAACAGTCAGTTTGATACCTACACAAAGGATTTAAATTGTACATTTAAAACAATTCAGGAAATTTATTTATATAATAATAATATTTAGTTTTAGGAATAGACAAATAAAAATGACGACTCAGTGGCGCAGTGGCTGAGCGATCGGCTTGTGCGTCACGGCTTGCGGGTTCGAACCCCGCATGGAGCAAATATTTGTACGTTCTGCAAGTAGTTGTTTCGGGTCTGAGCGTTTGTGCAAGGTAAAATATGTGTTTTTAAACGCACCCACGACATAGGAGAAAATCCTAGTGTGGGGCAACGTTTTATTTAAAAGAAAAGAAAAAAGGTTACAGAATCACGAGGTGTGAGGAGCAACATGACGCATGTGAGAATAAAGTTAGTGTACTTAAAGCCGGAATTACATTACAAAACTAGTTGCATGAAAGGACAGTCAAGTACACGTAAAGATACGGACTTAAACGATGTAAAACTTGATTGAAATGATTGCTGTCACTCACAGCAGTGCGAAATTTCCCCTCAATTAAGGAAATAAGTTTCAAAACCAAATTGCCAAATAACTGCAACAAACTGTTGTTATCAAAAGTTATCTTTCATACGAGTAGGTACTGGAGAAAATAAAAGAGTGATTGAAGATGTCAAAAAGATCCTCGATGTCAGTTTTCGAAGTTCCGTTTTGTTGAAGATTACCCTCAATATATCTTCTGAATATATTTATTCTTGATACGGTTTTATGAGGGTTGAATTTTGAAATAATCCTTGTTATAGGTACTTCAGTTTAATAATTTTCTATGTATAAATAATGGTAGTCATGAAAACCATAAAGTAATAATATTCGCCGCTGATCTGAATTAGGTCAAAGTAAATAAGTAATATATTTATAGTGCTAATTAGGATCTAATTAATAACGTCAGCCATCGGAAATTCCCCAATAGCCCACAATGGCGTTTCCTCTACATTCGATATGCCATTATTACACATCATTGGCAATTAACTGTTGGGCCTTATACATAAATGGTTATTATTAATATTATTGTTATGGCTTCAGGTGTCAATTGATATGACCTATTAGGTAGACCTACATAAGGAGTATAGATATTTAGGGTGCAAATATACATTATCATTAAGCTTCTATCCTCGGAAAGAGTATGATGGACCTACATCATTCGTTCGCTGGTATTTTATTAGGTCCCTTGTAATAGTTTGAGCTTATTAGTAACATGGTAATTTAACGCTAACTAGAATTTTATTGAAAACTCTATTTCATTTTCCTCTACCTGCGTATCAGACACGAAGATATTACGAGATCGCGATTGCGAGGACCTAGGATTTTGTATTTTATATTTATATAATTTTCATCCTTAAAAAGGAATGATTACAGTTTAATGATGAACAAAAATACGGCTAACGGCCTGCTTGGTTCTTAAAAGCAACAGTAGTCTATTATAGATGCTTGTCTCTTCACAAGTATTATTCCCTGGTTGCTAGCTTTTCTCCCATAATAGGATAAATTACTTCCTAGGTTCCTACCCATCTCCTACTTCTCAAAATTCAGAGCCTTGACCGGCGATCTCAGTACATATCGATATCAACCAAAACACATGAATGTAAGCTTACAACCTGTTTAGTTGAAAATAAAAAATATCCGGTAATTATTCTTCAGCGCCATCTAGTTCCGAGCTACTTAGTGTTCGTCTGGGTGCTTCCTATGTATTATAAGTATCTATTTACAAAATATAAGTATATAAGTATTATATCCATGGTCTAGTACCCGTAGCACAAGCTCTGCTTAGTTTGGGACTAGATGGTTAGCGTTAAATGTCGCAGAATATTTATTATTTAAACTCAAAAAGTACTGGACCGATTTCAAAAATTCTTTCACCTTTAGATAGCTACATTATCTATTAGTAACATAGGATAAAAATTAGAGATAAAACAAGATTAAATGTCCACCCTTCTCCCCGGTCATTATTTAACATAAGTATCCAAATAAGAAACTAAATTTACAAAAGTGTTAGACGCTTATTTCAATACTATATTATAAATATATATACATATTATACTGTTAATACTACTATCATACTTAATTTTACGTTCGCGTGTTCACAATCAGAATAATTTGCAAGTTCATCACACAGAGCAACTCCATACCGCTACTATGTATTTAATAATAAATATAATACCCCTATAAATTTTAGCATAAATACGCCAAGCATTAATCAATACTCAAAATTTTCTATGTAGGTATGCCGTGATATATCAATCAGTTCGTGTATTAATTACCAAAATACGGATCTATTGTATCGACAACCCAATTAGCGCAGCAGTATTAAGGCTGACATTTATGGGTTCGAATACCTGTGGGGGTAATATTTGTATAATGAGTATTTACAATGATATCTTAGTAATTTTCACACACGTCACGTTTCATAATATCATGTCTGCAGACAAATGGCGTTTCTGTTTATCGTTTTTCTTTTAAATGCTAGAATATTGATTACTGAAGGAAAATACAATCACGTAGCTTAAAACCAAGAGTCTGGTGAATACTTGGGTTTCAGTTAGGTTTCAGTAAATAACCCATAATATACGACAGAACGTGACGCAGTACCTAGTTATGATAGAATCACGAAACATGATAATTATACTACTCCTAACGAAAATCCTACAATTATATAATTAATCCCGACGTTTCAGATTCTTTATAGCAAGTCGCGGGCAGACTAATTAATTTTATCTTGTTCATTTCTCATAATCGCTTCATTATATAGTTTCAATAATACTAACTAGTTTTACGCACTTAAATGTTTTGTAAAGAAATATTTAGAAATTATTTTATGGTTAAGCTATAAATAGCAAAGACCATTATTGTGTTCATCTTAATTCGAAATTTCGAGAACAATCCTGTACATCAGTAAGGTATTCTGAGAAATATTTCATCCCTTTTAACTTAATTACCGTTGTTATAAATTTGTTCACCGAAAACTTTACCTTAAAAAATGAGCATCTTTAATTTCCTTACGCTTTCTTTATATATTTTTAAATGAGGGTTATTATTTGACGACCCAATTAGTCTAGCGGTAGCTAACATTGCCTTCAGTGCTATGGGTCCTGGGTTCGAAACCCGAACAAATGTTTGTGTGATGAGGATAAACATTTGTATCGGAGTCATGGATGTATCTATGTATAATATGTACATACTGGCCATCAATCAATCGGCTTGTGTTACGGATACCTACTAGTTGGTTGATATACTACAGTATTTCAACTAACTGGTATCCGTTTGAAACATCATATAACTACATTTAAATCATATGCATACTTTATATTCAAATTAAACTTCTATATAAGAATCCAAATTCACTTAGAGTTCAGCCAATCCCATCGGAAACCCGAACAAACAAAACTTTTCTTTTAACATTATCAGTTACATAAAACAAATCGTAACCCTTGCCAGACATCGGAAAACACCGCCATATAATCCACTAACGCAATCCGGTTTGTAAAACCAGACAGGCTTAAGTAATATATTGTCTTACAAGACATTTATCTTGATTAATTGTTCGTGTATGAAGATATTTCGGAATATGAATTGAATAATGTAACATACAGAAAATAATCATTACCATAATTTAATAATATGTTTATCATACTATGTCTTCGAGAGTAAAAATATTACAATTTAGTTTATCTATAAAACAAATTATAAGATTTTATATTTTTGCGGTTGACTTCGTGGATGGCACTGTGAACCAGTCGCAGACAGGAATAGTGTTGTGTCACTACAACGTGTTATAAGACAAAATAAAAATTATTGACTGTCACTTCACATCTGTCTGTGAAAAACAATAAACAACGATGCTAGTCCTACATCACGCTAGCAAAGTTTGACGTGAAAGTTTTATTTTCTTAATTAGAAGCATTATTATTATTATCATTAACAGTGGCCTATATGAAATATAATTATCAGCGTCTGTTAAGTCAGGTGTCCTGTCTGTATAGTATTTACTCATGCTCAATATTGAGTATTATCTTCTAGACGACTGAAAGCGTATCACTCACTTAGAACGAAGACAGACCTCATAAGGAACTATTTGTCAGAAACGAAATAAACACGTGGTATTAAGTGCCTCGCCCAACATGGGACGTGTCCACAATTTCTAAAAGCTTTCCTTTTATTTGCGAACAGTGTCATTAGCCACATTGTGTGGGAGCAAGACGCAAATATATTATACGAGCGTCTTTATTGCTTCCTGTGATAAATGGTCATAAGTATGGGAGTTAAAAAAATATACTGCTTTGGGTGACGTAAAAAATATTAGTGTTGAATTGAAATGGTTGGTCATTCGGCCTATTGGTGAGCCTACTGCCATTAACGGGGCGAATTCCACCTCCAAGCTGGTATTGGGAATTTAATAAAAAATCCTGACCCTCGTTCTTAAAATGTCCAACGTCTGTTGTGAATAGGTCAGAATTGTGTGCTTATATGTTTGCTACTTACTAGCCGATTATGCGATTGGTGCTTGAGGTCAGTGATCGGGTGCTATTTTTTTATAACTATTCAGATTCCTACAAACTATGTTAGTCATATATGTACCGTATTGACGTTGTATATTTAATTTCAGTCTGCCATACTGTAAATGATCCAAAATATCGCGATAAATTAATATCCACGGCAACAAAATCCCTAAAATGTTCCAGTTTTATGTCAATCAAATAATGTTATCCTCCAAATACAATAGAGCTCAAGAACCAATTTCCTCAATCAACAGTGGAATGATCATGCATTATGAACTTTCCCAAAAAGAGCGGTAGTACACCTATTCACGAAACGGTAAGCGGTTGATAACCGCAGATAGAACCCTCTCGGTCGGTAAACTGCCTGTCAACTGGCAATTGGCTGTCAGTTCACATATTGCAATTTGGAGATTGCGTGCACGCGAGAATAGCTAGCTCTATTCTACTATGTAAAGTGATCTACAACTAAAGCTTTCAAACAGAATTTCAACACTGCTCGGTTTATTTTGTAATTTTATTAGAAGACTACTTGACCCAGCATACGTTGTTTTACCACACTATAGGGGTTGGTGGTATAAGAGTGAAAATTTAGGGTTATAATTATTTTAATGCCAAATCATAAAAAGAATAAAAAAAATGTTTTTTTTTTTTTTTTTTTTATGGGACGTGCCCACCACCCTAAGTCCCTACTACTGCAACTCCTGTAAGCCAGGATCAACAATAGTAACCATCCAAAATATCGTCGAGACAATGAAGCTCGACGTGTCCCAGGGGAATGATATTAACTGTCTTGGAACCCGCAGCGAAATTAATCATGAAATTAAATCGGAGGAGTAAGAAAATAACAGTTTTCCACTTCCCTCCTTACCAAGCGAGAGACAGAATAGAGTTTACATGTCATTGACATAAGAGTAGATGTTTACAACTGGGTTAAGCCCAGTTGCCAGGCACCACGGATGACATTATTAAGTTATGGGTCCTAAAATATGAGCTATTATATCTGATTCCAATAATAGGTATGGCAAAAACGCCTAAACGCACGGAAATTCATCCTAGTCGCAACAAGGTCCGAGTAGTAAATCACCCCAGATATAATTTGCAAACTGTCAAACATAATATTGCGTTCACTTTGCCATAAACCACACTCCCACAGTATGTGATGAGCAGATTGCTCGTATTCACAATTAGATGTTGAACATGGACATAATGGTGAGGAAACAAGCTTAAAAGAAAATAACTTGCATTTAAAGTTGCCATGTCCTGTAAGAAATTGGGCAACGCAGTGATCCACCTGCAGCCAAGTCCTCTCCAACCGTTCACGGACGGATGGAAAGAACTGGTGAAGGTGGCGGCCCTTAGAAGAATTATCCCACCTTACTTGCCATTCATCTAAAAGTTCCTCCCATACATCAGCCAGTGGCTTAAATAGTCTAAGAATTTTAGCGCGGTCACGTTCTACAAGAAATTCATTTTTCAAGTGCACTCTCGATGAAAAATACATTGCTGCACGTCGTTGTGCTTCAAGATCGACCGGCAGCACTCCCGCGAGTACTGGTAGTGCTTCCGTACTAACAGTCCTGTATGCTTTACATAAAAATATCAATGCTAAACGCTGACTTTGAAGTAACTTACGTCGTACTGCGCCTATGGTGGCTCTATCGGCCCAAACAGGTGCTCCGTAGCACATACAACCTAGGTAAGTAGCCCCATAGATGGTTTTTAATGTATGAAAAGATAAACCCCATGTAGCCGTTGATATTCTAGTCAAAGCATAAAAGTTACGTTTAGCTTTTTCACCCACAATTTTAATATGTTCAATAAATGAAAAATTTCTTTCTAGTACGAGACCGAGGTAACATACCGACTCCTTTCTTTTAACGGTGACGTTATCGAATTTGATGCTGGGCGCGGATTTAAGATTACCTTTCAAGATTAGTTGAAAGGTTTTTTGCGGCGCGAAGGTTAAGCGGTTCCGTTTGCCCCACGCGGATATTAAACGTAAACACGAGTGGGCTAAGTTTTCGAGACCAGACCGCGTATTGGACTGGATGAGCAGAAGGCCATCGTCCGCGTAACCAGTCAATGAACAGCCGTGCGGGAGCGGTATCGCGAGAAAATCATCAAATCCCAGATTCCAAAGATACGGCCCGATTACAGATCCTTGAGGACATCCCATAGTCAGTGCCTTCGACATAGAATGGTGCCCAAGTGTCAGTTTAACGGTACCGTGTAAGAAGTACGAGTATATAAGAGTGTAAATATTTCTAAAGCAACCTCGACTTTTCAATTTAAGCAGTAACATTGGCCACCACGCATTGTCGAAAGCACCAGAAATATCGAGGAAGATGCCTACGACGTATTTGCATTTCGATTTATTAACAGTTGTCCTAACAGAAAGCGCGGCGTCAGTTGTAGATTTGCCTATAGTAAACCCGAATTGATTATTATGAAATTTCGGCCCGTTCGGCAACAAACGTGGGACGATTAGGCGTTCGAGGAGTTTCCCTAACGAAGGTAGTAATGTTATAGGCCGATATGACTTAGGGTCATCTGGAGGCTTGTCGCCACTCTTCGGTATTATTCGTATAAAGCCACGACGCCAAACACGCGGGAAAACGCCCTCTGCAATACAACGACAGTAAACAGTTAGTATCATGTCACCAGCGGATTTACATGCTTCTTTAATCATCCGATTTGAAATTTTGTCTTCCCCTGATGATTTATTTACTGGTAGTTTTTTAACAACGTTGGAAAATTCGTCAATAGATGGCAGGTCTGACATAGGTGACATAGGTGGCTCAGCTGCCCACGCTCTAATCTGTTGGTGGTAGTCGTTGTCTTTAGAAACCGAGTCGTCCGGAATAAGACTGTTAAGCAGGCATTCCGTTGTCTCTTCAATACCAGCGGTATGTATGTCGTTTACTTTTATGTTTTGAATGTAAGCTAGGTCGACTGACCTGTTAGCTTTGAACTCGTGGTATAAAGGAGACCACGGACCCTCACTTTCAAGTCGTTCGACAACTTTGTGCAGTAAATTGCTTTTAGATTTTTCAACGTACGCTTTGTATCGAGACTTGGCAACTCTAAACGCATTTAGGGCAACGGTGAACGTGTTTCCCGTAACTTTATGTTTTTTAAGTTTATTTATCTTTCTGCGCGATCTTCGAAAGCATTTACGTTGTTCAACTAAATAGGCACTCCACCAATCACATCTACGGATATTGGTCATAGATCCGCGACCAATGGCGATATCAGCACAGTAAGTGAAAGTGTCTGACATAATTTCAGCACTCTCTTCCGCCGATAGCCCATCGCGAGTGAAGTCCTTGGCATGTGAGGCGAACAATAAACTAAAAAAATTCCAATCTGCACCCTTAGATTTGTATCTAAAATTTTGACCTTGATGTTGATTAGAACCTTGAGACAACATAGGAATAAACTCGTACACGATTAGGCGATGATCACTACATGACGCGTCTGGGAGGACACGCCACCTATCCAAGCGGACGTCGGCACTAGATAGTGTGACGTCAATACAAGATTCGCCCATGAGGCTGCAATAAGTCGGTGGTGCATCGGGAGTATTATGAATTGATAGGTTCATCTCAGCGATGAAATCCTCAACAGCATTGCGCCGTTCAGTATCTGTGGACCGAACCTTGCCATACCAGAGCGGCGAAGACGCGTTAACGTCTGCGCCGATGATTACTTTGCAGCCCGCAAGTGACCGCAAGACATTACGGAGGTTGTGAATATGAGGACCAACAGGGTCAGAATATTGAAAATAATAGCTCACAACATAAACTTTAAAAGAAGCCGATGAAATCTCTGCTACAGCACAGTGTGGGGTCATGAGATTACGCAATGATGTTACGGTAATGTTTGACGAACGTGATACATAGATTCCAGCCCGTGCCTTACTGTCTAGTTGAACTACATTGTTACGTAAGCTGGCGTTTTGATATTGTTCCTGAATTAGTACAATATCCAAATTATATTCTATAATTAATTTATCTAGCTCAGACGTCGCCACCCTGTCGTTGTGAAGATTTAATTGTCCTATAGCAAAACTAACCATAGTAATTAGTAGTTGGTATTAAGTACAAGTTGCTCTAATTTAAGTTTATATGAAGCACAGTCTTGTGACCCGCAGCGATGGTTGTGTGCTTTTTTAAAACGTTTACACACTACGCAAGTTGGTACGAAATCTATATTATCTCTATGCGGACAGTCTTTGGTGTCATGGGTCTCAGCGCAATTAGCACAGGTGGGCGATTCGGCAGCGCAATGTTTCCTGACATGTCCGAATTGTTGACAATGTAAGCAGCGGACAACATCAATGTCATCTATAAAGCGGCAGGTAGCCCAATCAATAAATAATTTCTCTTTAGTGTTAACTAAATGTTTACGCACCGCAGGCTCTAATTCAATACCTATCCATTTCCTACCATTATCCATAGTACGTTTGCGTATAATCTTTGTGGATTTAATAAATTCTTCCTCAATAATTGATAGTTCATCTTTAATGTTCTGGCGGAATAACGCGGTTAGAAAGGCACCATCCTCCATAGAATAGGGAACGTCTTTTACTAAAATTCGAGGTCTACGGCCTTTTGGCTGTTCGAGACGCAAGCCGGCAGATTTAATCGCGTCGACAGATTGCAATTTTTTTATTTGGGTCTCATTCGCTACACGTAACACGACACCGGATTTAGCGGTTTTTTTAACACCGACGATTTGGAAGCCATCATCAGTTGGTTTAATAGCTTTCATTAGCGCCTGTTTTGTAGCCGACGACGACGCGTAATCAGCTGAGCGCTCCGTGGTGGGATATGCAACTACGCACGGCAGCGGCGGGCGCGACTGTAAAGCGGGAGTAATTTTTGAAGTCCGTAACTTCAATGATTCCGCGTAAGAAATCTTATTATTCGGGCTAACTGTGACATTAGATTTTACTTTTTCTAATTCTCGCTCCGTACGAACTAATTTGGTTTCAGTAGAGGAAGATTTAATCGCGAGCAGAGATACAATTGCCGTAATACGCTGAGTCATATCCATAATGGCAGACTTGTTCGCAACGTTAATTCGGGATCCTTGATCGTTGACAAGGTCGTTAATTTTCGATAAATATGCCGATGCCTCCGACACTAGTTCGCAGTAGTCGGCATTGCTCGCGTCACTAGCATTCAATAAGGATGAATTGTTATCAATGACGTTAGATGGTTGTACTTGTAACCGCTTGGATCTATCTTCGGGCGAAATGTAAGACGGAGACATTTCGCTGAATAAGCGTTTAGAACTCGCGGAGGTCGGGGACCTGTTTGTTAGGGCACTTCTGCGAAATACATTCCCACCTCGATCGGGCGGGTCATCATTATACGTAGATGACATGATCTTACTATAAGAATAAACAGGTAACGAGAAACAAAACTAGATACGAATAACCGAACACAAACTAAACGGTCGTAGAAAGTTTTTCACTCCACCCGCAATACTAAAAAAAAACTAATAATTGTACTTACCGAATCCAATGTTTAACAATAAATCACAAATATTAATATTTACACGTATAAAAACTTACTCAGCCAGCATTTAAAACAATACCACACAACCAAACAACAAACCACGGTCCTGATTCGATCGCGAAACCAATAAATCACGAAATAATATAAGGAGCCGATTTGACGTTTACCGCACCGTACGGAAGCACGAAGGGAAGTGGAAAAAAAATGTTTTGCCAAAAATATTTAAAAAAAAGTCTGGTAAGGAACATCCTAATAATCCTAGTTGAGTAAAAAATAGCATACACCCGATTCTCAGACCTACTAAATATACATATAAAATTTCATAATAATCCGTCCAGCCGTTTCGAAGGAGTTCAGTGACAAACACTGTGGCACGAGAATTTTATATTTAAGATAATTGTTTAAAATATGCATTCACGTTCCTGCAGTGTGTCATACCTAAGTTCGTTGGAATCCGCTAGATGTGGGTGGCGCAGGATCGGTCTCCACGAAAAGTTTTACATCCAGCAATGGACGTAATTTAGCTGAAATGATGATGATACATAACTTAATGTCTTACAATAATTATCTATTATTTGACATATTTTTCTCCTTTTTACAGATAAATCAATCCGCACACACATTTCCAAAGTTTCGTACAGAGCGGTAAGTCTTGACATTTTTATCTTTTTTTAAAATTTTATTTAAAATATTGAACTAATGATGCATATCGTTGATAAAATACACTATTTTATTCTACATACTAAGACAAAATCCGGATAAATCCTCGTTCAGGCATCTATAGGCTAACGTTTCGTTGTGTTCACACATCGTCGGTCGGGATGTCGAACGTGCCTCGACTATGTCGCTGCTTGTCAATGCCGTGCAACCACACAAATCGTGCACAATGTATGCAACAATATTTGTACACGTTAACAGTGACGTGCTTTGTCAATACCGTGATGTATAAATCGGCTTTTAATGTTTTGAAATTATTATACATACATTGGTTTACATGTTGATGTTAAGCAGATAACAACATCAGTTTTGTATCATTGCTCTATCATAATATTAAAAGGTTTTGGATAAATGAATTATTTGCTATGCACAAAACATCAACCCTCATTAAGCCATTTAAATTTATTACATATATACATACAGTCATGCCTTTTTACCATGGGGATAGGCAGAAACTACAGAGTGCCACGCGCTACGGTCCCTGCATATCACTTTTGCCTCGTTCACATTCATACATAACAAGCAAATCGTAACTCTAGCAAACACAAATCTCAGTGTTATAATAATAATAGTATATAATCTTAACCTTTTCATTTGTGTAGTCGTTATATTTCACATTTCAACCGTTACGCAAGATTAATTTTTTAAGGAAATAAATCTGCAGCTACTTCAAACATTGCAATAATCATTATTTTATTCATGAAACAGTACGTACTTCCGTGCTATCTTAGCAATCCTTTATAAATATATTTAAACTAATTTTTTTATGAGCTTTGTACCTTTAAAACAAAGGAGGTATCGCTACATTTCCAAATATTATTTTAGGATTGTAATTCGGTGTAAGCCGATGTAGCTTTTGTAAGGAACTTTTCCGTTTCCCAAAGGTTTTTAGACTATTTTCGTTGGAAAAAAATATTATGAAAAAAAAACCTCAAAGCGACTGCTCCGCTTAATTTAACTAATTGAATACCTACCGTCCGAGGAGTAAAAAGTTTAACTGAAAAAAAGACCCGTTTTGGCCGCCATACCCAACCCGCTCTCTCCAGCCTCGCACTAATTAAGTGTCACTCTGGATTTTTAGCTTCTAGAGAAACACGAAGAATTTTCAGAATTTATATTAGTAGCTACAAGATATTTACAATTCTAAGTACGGATTCCAGCTTCTGTGTTAAGTTTGAACGGCTATCAAAATCACTTAAAGCTGAAATAAAGTTCTTGTACATAATGGAATTTAACGTTTTCCAAACATTAAGAGATTTTTTGAGATTCTTGAATTGTTTCACAGAAATGAAAACTTAGATACCGCTTTGAAATTGTCACCGGAGTTTAAGAGCTGTGTCATTTTATTGCGATTTTTATTATTTCTGGTTTTATTTGCAAAGATACCTAGGTGATATTATTATATTCTGTTCGTGGTGCGAGATTGAATAATAATACTGGTTACGTTCTTAATCAGAAATGTGTGAGTGAAATAAGGTCTTTATAAGCTTTAAAAAGACCTTTGTTTTAAAACCGCTTTTGTTTCTTCTGCAGTAATATCGACATTGATAGATAGCTAATGCAAATGAATGTTTGAATATTTATCTTGGCTTTTTTTGCAATCGTAACTTCGACAAACGAACTATTTAAGTTAAATATAAGATATATAAATACATTATGTTACCCCAGAAAAAAAAAGAAAGAATAATATGTTTGAATAATACGTACAGCTAGTTTCTTTCTCTGTTATTCATAAATTGCAGTTTATTCTCATACTGCACGCATGCGTCAACGTCAATCTAAAGTTATTATGGGTCGAGCGGGCGAACTGGAACGCGGAGTACCTAAGTACAACTATTAGCCGTGGAAAATGTGTTCTAGTTTTTTCTATTTTTCTAGTCATGTCGTGATGTGGTGTGTATAAAAAGTAGCATAAAAGCAACTAAAGCTACGCATAATATATAGTTGTAATAATGCTTTAATGGGTAAAGTTATGTTTCTTTCTAAGATACGTTGCCCTACTTAAGGTTTTTCTCCTGTATATTAACTGTGTCTACAAGCACAAATTTCCACACTGACTTCTTATACTTACGCTAAAAATATTTTTTGTTAATTATTGACAATCCTATTTGTGCAGAACGATCACCGTACCAATTATAACTATCATATAACAGTTGTAGGCATAACTGTGAGACCTAAGTATCTCATTTTACCCATGACCACAGCTGTTGCAAAGGGTCCAATACATAGACATTAAAATAAAATCGTATCATTTATAGAGGTTCCTAAGACATAGCACACAAGTTTGCAGGAGCTTGAACTTTTACTACACCAATCCTCTTCTACTAAATTGGGAATATCCTTGAAAGCTTATAAATTCCCCGTATAAGGGTTATGTCATAAATCCTTCTGTCCGTAGCTATTTTCCGTGGGTTGCGGTGGGTAACATGATTCAAATACATCTCGGAAAGGTAGGATTCAAAAAAACGTAATTCTGAAAAATCTACTGTCACTGGTGAAGATGGTGACCTTGATGGTAACACACTCTGCTTAAATTATTAAGACCGTCTTCGCCAACAAGAGCAGCGCACTATGGAACTTTATATATAATAAGTACAATATTAATTTTTTATTAAGAAAGAAAAACTCAACCTCAGGCGGGACTCGATCCCACCGAGGTATCCATGGATAGTATACCTCGGTGGCTCAGTTGGCAGAGCGTCTGGAGTACTTATCCAGAAGACGCGGGTTCGAGTCCCGCCTGAAGTTGAATTTTTCTTTCTTAATAATAATTTAAAAATCTTAGCTTGAAATATGCTAAAAAAATACAAAATCAAAATCAAAATCAAAAAATCAAAAGGTTTTTATTTCAAATAAACTTTTTCAAGCACTTTTAAAACGTTATGATTCTAGTTGCACGGTTCCAAGAAGTCGATCTTATGGAGAAGAACCGGCAAGAAACTCCATAGACACTCTTTTAAAATAATGGGTATTGAATACAATGTTCAGGCAATGGTGTGCGAGGTCAATGTAAAAAATGTAATGTATGTAATGTCTTAAATCGTCAATAGTCAAATTAGTAAGAACAAAATAAAATAATACCGTATGCATAATTCTTCAGACATTAACTACATTGACCTAACATTTACAGTAAGATTTTACAAAAAATATTAATGAAAACAACAATTATTTTACAATATTAATGAAAAACAACCTCAGGGTACCAGGGAGGCCACAAGCACTTCCGTATTTAACTCCATACATTTCCATCGTCAACATAGTCCTTAATTTTGTAATAGGCTTTCTTGACAAGAACAGATTTCACATGATTTTTAAATTTCTTGCCAGTGAGATCGGTGACAGATTTCGGCAGTTTATTATAAAAACGTACACAGTTCCCTAGAAATGATTTATTTGTTTTAGTAAGTCTAAATTTAGGTACCACTAATTTATGTTTATTCCTAGTATTAACGCTATGGTAGTCACTATTGATGTTAAATTTATCCTGGTTTTTCCGGACATACAAAATATTTTCGAGAATATACAGTGACGGAAGTGTAAGTATATTTATATTTTTAAACACTTCTCTTAAGGAATCGCGGGGGCCCATATCGTAGATTGCGCGGATGGCCCTTTTTTGTAGGATAAATATAGAATCAACGTCCGCAGCTGAACCCCATAGAAGGATGCCATATGACATAATGCTGTGAAAGTAAGCAAAGTATACAAGTCTAGCTGTAGGTACATCAGTGACTTGCTTAATTTTCCTCACTGCATAGGCAGCAGAACTTAACCTTCTAGATAGATATGAGATATGTGGCCCCCACTGTAATTTAAAAAAGAAAGTACAATATTATATCAGTCTATTGCCATCCAATGCTGAACATAGGCAACCCCCAAAGTGCTGCCAGTTACTTTCTTCAAATGGGACTTTATAATGTAACGATAAAATGCAGCTATAGGTAAGACAGATATAGGTAACATGAGAAAATCTCAGAGATAATAAATATAGTGGATAAGCCAAAATTGTAATAAACAGAAAGGGTGTAAAAATTATATGGCAAAAGAGGTAAACTGGCCCATATTTTATGATAGTAATGTTGAATGTTTCTTAATGACCTAGATATACTTAGTAGTTTTAAAACTGAAATAAATATAAATAAAGTCCCTGATCTAGAATTTATGAGATTTTATTTTTACGATGACAATAAAATGCACTTGCCAAACCATTTTCAAGAAGGGATGAATAAAATATATATTTTTATTGAACTTCAAACTTTATCGTAACTACTAGTGAGATTGATCTTTTGTTAATGTAATTTTATGTGTTAGTAATGGAGTTTTTAGTGGCTGGCAGAATTTAATCTGTTAAAAGATTTTATATATATTTTTAAAACAAGTAGGTTTAGGATTAGTATGTATTACATAACTATTACCAAGACAGTATGACACCACATGCCCTGGCGTGATATTGAGAAAATACTTCAGCTCTGATTAAATAAATTGAATATTTTTTTAAAGTATTAAAAATATTAGTTATTATTATTATTAAATATACTGGTTGACCTGGGAATTGAAACCAAAACTTATGTATACTCGACAGTGGTGTTTGCAATAACAAAACTACTTAAGTAGTCAGTAGTCAAAATATGTATATCGTAAATTGATAATAAAAAAATTAAAAAAATTGATGTTCGCACATGTGCCTGCATATAGATTTGTTAGCATGTGTATGTATACGTCATTCTGCTTGTATAGTTATATACGTGTTTTTATTTGCGTATTTAAAAACTGTGAGAACTGCTATAGTCGTAATAAATAATTTAGTCCGCTTTTTGAATCCGTTGAATTATTTTCTTATCATAATAAACTTGCTCGCAGTAGGTACTAAACTTTGTCAAAAATATGGTCATAAATAGAACAGAAGTTATGACAAGCGAACTGATAAATGTTAACCCTATGAACAGTGATGATTTCGTTGAGTTGTTTTTCGAATATGGAATATTACTTTACTCATGTAAAACTTTACGTTCACGCTTGAATTTTCGTTCGTCTGTTTTTTTGTCTCGCTTTTTGTTTAATTATTTTTCCAAAAACAAATTCATAACACGAACATCCAAACCAACTCCATGGCGGCCGATAGGCCTGGACAAACACATTCCGAACATACAAATAATATAGTATACTCCACGCGAGGATTGAAACCGTGACGCGTGGTGCAAGAGCCAATCACGCAGTTACTGCACCAATCATATTGTCATTTGAATCGTGTATCATTTTACGTATCGTAGTTATTTGCTATATTGAAATAGAATATTTCCTTTCTAAATTTCACAAAATATTGTATGTTAGTTCAACCTTGTACAGCATCGAATATTCAATTGGTCTCGCATACCGGTTTTTGTAGCGAAACATCACAACTCCGGCAGTGAGATTTCAATACAAACGCATATGTGAGTGGTGCATTTTGCGAATGCCAATGGCAAAGTACTTACGGACGTACCAACATAGAAACTCATATAGAGTTCGATCCTTCAAAGGAAATTATGCGAATGGGTTCGATCACTTAATGTGAACATTTTTTTTGAAAAATTGAATATTGATCGGAATAATAATATTTACCTATTTTATTATACCTACACAGTAAGTCATTTGTTATGGGAAGGGTATATAGTATGTGTGCATTTGTGTTAATAAATTATCATACATGGGACTACATATTAAATGTTGGGTAAATTCAATAAGTACTCCCATGTATGATTATAATACCATGTCGATATAGTTTACATAAAACTTTCTACCCAACAGAATGTGAAACAGGATTTAATTATAAGTACCTATTTACAATGTTCGTTTGCTTTGTGATTTTATGTACAACGCCACTTGTTAGTTTATCGTTTTGTGAATAACACTACATTTTCTCTTAACCAATGCGAAATATGGGCATCCAAAAATGTCCATCTCTTTATGGTTATATTATTCAGATAAATCTAGTACGCTTGCTATGAATGTTTGATTTTTACCAGCCTTTGATTGATTGGTAGAGAGTATCTGACGCATTAAGTGCGCCAATGTCCATTTTATGTTAAATACATTTTAAATAAGAAAAAAACGAAATAAACCTCCTTATCAAGATTAATAGTATAGTAACAAGCTTTTTTACAAGTGATTAGCTATTCACAAACAACCAAACTGTTATTTCTCGTCAACAACATGAACTTTAGATTTTCTCAGGCCGACGCCGCCGTCTCAGCGCCTTTGAATAAAGAGCCTTGGGAAATAAACAAAGTTAAATGACTTGGCTTGTCAAAATTTGAGTTTGCCGTCAATTCCAGATTTAGGTCCGCTTGTTTTTCAACAACATAGGGCTTATTGAATCTGGCGGAAAAAAAACTTAAATTTAATATTTGTACGACATAAATCCGATTAGGCCGAACTGTGTTTTTTGGGTAAGAAGATTGGTAAAGTCAATGATAAGGATAGTTATATGTAGTTCTGGTTATTTTTCCGTTACCGAGGAAATTAGGTTAGGTGTCAATTCCAATTCACCTGTTTTGCTGAAAGCTTGGGATTGGGGATTTTCTCCTGCGAATATTTTCAATTAAGTCTTGCTTACTTATTAAGGACATGAAGTAGTTTTTTTCATTTTCATTCCTAAATATCTGTGTTTTGTTTATTCATTATTGCTTGAAGAATTTATCTTATAAGATTTTAATGTAATTGTTTGTAATTGTCAACTATCTGATCCTTTTCGTTTAAAAATGTGATTAACTAATAACATTTAACTGCTCCTAAAAGTGCAATAGTTGGGTAATTAAATACAAATTTACAAATAGAAATTGGTTCGTTTGTGTTTAAAACTACTTAAAAAGTCGTTAGTCTCGGTATAGCTGTTCTATTTACATAATAGCTCAGCTGACAAAGTTGTTTGGAAGGCAATCGTGTCCGATTATACTCAGTTCTCAAGTAAATAGATTATTCTGACGAGAATTTAAATAATACCTTTTTTTATACACTCCGACCAAGATTCCTTTCAAAGTATTTACTTTCAGAACTTCATAAAAAATATTTAGGATTTTAGTAAGGCCTGAAAAACAGAATAAAAAAAGATTCTTTTGTGTGAAAAGAAATTGTGTTAATATTTTTATGTAAATCAGTTTTTCAAGTTACATAAATAGTTAAATACGTCAGGTCATATTAAGCATACTTTATTGGACTATCTATGAGCTCCACACATAAAAATAACAAAGAGTATATTAATGAAATCACAGAATAATCTATTAGAGTTTGACTTAAAATACGGGTATTATACTACCTAAAATTACGACCTTAATGATAATAATAAAACCTTTTATTGAACAAAAACACAGTATAACTATAAATTATATAATATTAAATAAATACTACATACACTACATCAGTCAAACAGCATTTATCCTGAAACGTTCATGAAATGTTAAAAACAATTCTCGTAACTGAATTTATTCATCTGTAATTGCCATTCAAACTTGTTCCCGAACCAAACAGAAAAATAAAATCAGTATAAAAAGCTTTTCCCACTCCGATACGTTGGAAAAAAGTTTTAATGTTACGCTTACTGATTTTGTAAACTCGTTCTTATTTACATTTATATTGGGAACATAGTTTTATAGCCATGCATCACGCTAACTTTGGAGGCAAATTACGGCATATTTTTTAAATTTATTTAATGGTCTTTGAAGGCTGGCTGAAGTGATTAGAAATCTTTCCGCTTCATGTCATGCGCCTTGACCTGAATTTGAAATTGTTTTAATACTTTTATTTTAATGAGCACTTATTTATAATTAAGTATATTTCGGTTAAGTAATATTGGCTGTATATTGTCGTTCAAAAAGAGTTCAATTTGGCCTATTTAGAATAAATTTTATTTTAACTTTGATTACCGGTTTGATTTTTTTATTTTATACTTGAAACCTTTTTCAGAAGAATAATGGTCTAAAACACCACATAATATGGGATATATAAGAAAAAAATCAGTACGGAAGCCAAACCACCGTCAAATTATTGCCCAAACAAAGTTATGTTTATAAAAAATATACCACATATAGATAAAAAGGTCGATTCTTCAATATTTAAGCTATTGAGGAGCCAAATGAAAATATAGAACGTTTTATACGATACAAGAAATACTTGTGCAGTCGTAAAACTAGACTGAGAGAAATGGCTTTGAATATTTATGTACATATAATACTGGCTATCCAAAGCTAGATGATAGACTGTGTGTCGTAAATATTTCAACAAATAAAACCGAAACACAGTTATTCTGAAAATATACCACTTATAATGTTATAATGTATATTTTATGATATACATATGAGAAGCACTTAGATACACCCACAGATCGCCAATATGATTTTTAGTTATTGGTGTAATGTAGATTTTCTAAAAAATCTGGGCCCTAGTTTTCAGTCTGCATTTGTGCCCAGATAACGGCAATAGGCTCACACAAATTATATTGGATCTAAAATATAATTTTATGTTACATTAGTACCTTCGTCTCTTCGTACCGTTTTTAGGGTACAGGCATGATGTGTAAATCAGTCTAATACATACATACAATCTAGCACATTAGAGTAAACCAAAACGCCCTACGAATATTCAAAGGCGGTGTTTGACCTCATGACCTTTGCCAGATATATTGTCTCCTCGACGCAATTTTAAGACTTCCAGTGTTCATTTAACAACAGGGGAGCTAGACAGCGATAGAATTCCAAGATAGCAACGTCGCGTAGTACTTAAATAGAACAGTTTAGTAGCCTGTCTGCGAACCCAACCTTTGCTTGGATCAACTTAAACAAATTGCCCTGGCATTTACTTGATGGGCTGAGCGTTAAAAGTTGTTTTTATTTGACTTCTCAAAGTATAGTTTAAATTTAAAATATGTTCTCTTAAAGTTCTTGGGTAGTTGTTAAAGTAGAATATAAGCAAAGAAAACTCACTAACATTTTTTACTATTTTTTCGATCTCATAATAATAAAAGCATAATTTCAACATTCAAATCAAATGAACGAACCATTATGATTTCCTGCGCTTACCAATTTGGTTCGGTTCGTAGTAATGATCATGGTAGCAGCCAAATGTAGTGGTTTAGTCATGAAATAATGATGTGTGCGAGCTTGAAATATATTTGATGATGTACGTACATTAGTATCTTTGGGCGTTTACTAATAGCGTGGTTTAAATCTGCGACAAAGGGATGGGTACTATTACAGATTCTCGTTGTTAATGAAACTAAAAATAAATTTAAATATGAAAAGGAATTTACTTAGGTGATAAAAAGAGCAGTGATAAACAAGTGATGTGGCCAGAGTAGTGGTCAAATCGATGGTCTTAAGTTTGTACACAACCACCGGCTTTTTTAATTTATATGAATATTTATCTCAAACGGTGAAGGAAAACATCGTGAAGAAAGCATGAGAGATTTTCTCTATAACGTGTGATGTCTGCCAACACGCACCATTGTATGGTATTGGACTATAGCCTAATCCTTTGTAAATGACAGAGACCCGTGCGCAAAAGTGGGACAGTGAATGGGTTGATGATGAGCTGATACAATACATATAAACTAGATATTTTAACGGCACTGAAATATGTATCTACTGTGAAGAGAAGCGTAAATACTGAAACGTTTGTTCAAGAATGAACATCCTTTTATTTGACACATATAGAATGGAAGTGAAGCCCTAACAATAGTTTTTCCCAACTATAGACGGCTCGTTTTTTTCAGTTATTTAAATACAAAAAATGTAACCTGTTTATTTATTCAACAATGACAGGCATGTATAAAATTTTTGTACAAGTTTTTATTATATCAGATTCATTAAAATATAGCTAAAGCCATAAAAGCTATATTATAGGACATTGTCATGATAATTTAATTATAGCAGATGTCAATCAATTTTATTAATCGTGTCAGTGTTTCCCGAATCATATAGTTTGGAGATCTTCAAGGCGAGAGTGAATAGATATTATACTTGCTGCATCTTTGGCAACATCTTCACTTATCATCAGGTGAGATTCTGTTAACACTCTCAATTTTATTATACAAAAATCAAAACTAATGAAACTATCGAAACAAACAGATTTGAATGAAACTATTTTAATATAAATTAGTATATGAACACTGAACAAGATCATATTATCGTTAAAAAGGCTACGGTTACAGAACATGATATTATGAGTTTCTAAAATTATGGAGATTTTTAAATTTCATTCTTTTTCAGCAGTTTCAGTACGATCGGAGGCGTTTCATACATTATTTAACTTATTCTGCAGAGTAATAATCTTATGAAGTGCTAATACTCTCTAAGGTTGTAACATTTGCGCTACATACCTATTATGTTCAATGAATATGGCGCAATATCATCTAACTCTATTATTTTGTCGGTACGATTTTATACCTACTTATAAAAGATATTGTGTACTATCAGCATTACAGAAGCTTCATGAGGTAGGGGAATAAATAGTTGTCGGTGCACTTCAGGTAGGCTTAAGTTATCAGACGTGATTAGGATACTATTTATTAAGTCTTGCTTGTTTTTGACGAAAAAAAAAATTAAAACAAAAATTTAAAAAAAAAAATTTTGAAGATTGTCATCGAAGAACATCATTCCATAGATTTATCATTTGGTATGTAGCATTTATAAATGTATATAATTGTTTATAAAAAATAATGTTTTCTACCATATAGCCATGCCTGTTTGGAAATCCATTAGGTCACCAGTTATATGTATTGCTACATCTTAATATTGTATCATGATGATTGACGTTATCAGACTGCAGCTGCTTTGGCTAGGACCACTCTCCACTCGTAACACAGGCTAAGTCCGAGTACTGTCAGGGATTTGTTCTGTTATGCGCATCCACCTGTGTTGATTTATACAGTAGCTATCATACATATAATTTATTAATCTAACAAACCCTGTAAGATGTCCTGTAACGTACTCTGTACCATGCCATACGGGATGAATGTGTGAACATATTGCGCTTTTTAATATTTTAATTGTAAAGTATTGGTAACGTATTATTAAATAGTGTAGTTGGCTTTGGCCGTTCTATTTAATGTAAAAAAAAGGTATGTACCTAGTGGTAGCGGTTATTATACTTAAAAAAACTCAATAAATGTTTGATTGGCAGTCTGGAGAAAGTGCAGGTTGGACTCGTATTTACTTTAAGCCCCACTTGCCTATTACTGCCCTATTATCGGGGCTGTTAGTGAATATATTATGTTCACGAGTCCCTAGGTTAACAGTAAAAATACGTTCAATAAAAAATTTGTTCAACCAGCGATCTACACGCGCTTCGCTTCGGGTACTATTATTATAATTTTGTGAAAAAAGTATTCAAGGATTTATAACAATAATAGAATCGAAACATCGGTTGAGTAGATTCAAAGATTACCCCCTATAACCTTACAAACTTTACCTCTTTATAATATTAGTATAAATAAAAGTATTTCTTGAAATCGATCATTATATCTGGCAACTAGAACTCTCTAACAGGCTTAGAGAAGAAAGGAAAGAATAACAAAGAAAACAAATATAATTGGGTTAGTTTTAGGGTTAGTTCAGGGTATGTTACGTTGATTCAAAGTAATGACGGGTCCAAATAACAACAAAAATAGTGAATTTTTATGTATTATTTTTTAACTCTGATTTCCTGGGTAAATCGGACATGATTCATTAAGTGTATTTTCAAGAGTGATGAATTAAATAAATCGGACTGTATTCACGTAAAGCAACATCTATCGGTCCCGTAATGATGTATAGTTCACAAAATTCAACTATCAATTTAATGTAATTTGAGAGAGTTAAAAAAATATGCCGATTTTATGAAACGAGAGTAATGAACTCTATACTGACCAACTATTTATTACAGTACATAAATATTTGGTCAAAATAGAGTTCAGAGAAAATAATTGTTATAATAATTATGCTTGAAATCCGTTTTGATCGTAACACAACTTTAACGTTTTAGTAATTCGATAACATTGTTATATAATATTTTAAAAGGTTGTTTATGTCTTTTATAAATATGAGCTTGTTAAAAATTCTCTTCAGAGGCACAAATGAGTTTCAAGGCAATTTAAAATATAAAGAAACATGGGGGCCTTTTGGTATTGGTAAATATATTAATTTTTACATGCAATTAAATATAAAAGCTGTAAATATTGTCCCACTATACCACCGGTTTGATATCTGCATAAAAAAGGAAAATTATACAAGGAACATACATTCCATAGGCTAAGAAAATTTACGTACGGCTTCAATTTTTTTTAACATGCTGCGTAAACGGCCTTGCCATATATTTTGACTAAGGCGTAGAGTTTGTGACGTGGCCTTGTTGGATCCCAATCCAATCTTAAGTTTTCTGCCTCTACAGGCTAGGGCCTGTAGAGGCAGAAAACTGGCTCAGTATGAGATCGGATGACTTTTTAACAGTGGACGTCATGGCATCATTTTATATGAAAATGTTTTGGTGACGGTAAGATTACCTTTGCCTACTGAACTTTTTTTTGTGGGATTATAAAAACGAAAATCAGTTGATAAACAAAAGAGAACGTCATTTGTTTGTCAACCGTTGTCAACTGTTTTATCTTTATGGGATTATAAAATAATTCTGATTTTTTGAATATCGACAGTCAATATCAACCGTTCACTCAATACTACCGTTCACTCTACTAAATTTAGCAAAAGAAAAAATACTTATTTATCATTTCCTCAACCCTTTATTCGACTAAAATATATCAACTGGAAATACGACATAATATAATATTATACCTTAAGGCTATTTATACTCATCCTATTTCGTTAAACTTATAAATCGGCTTAACTTTATGGCGCTACAGAAACTCTGGGCCAGAAATAACTTTGAGATAGGATTTTCTGACAACAAAGGTGACGTTCTTTTATATTATTTTGTTTGAGTTATTCCAAAAAGAGAGTTATAAATGTGTACTAATTATAATAATATGTATATTATATTCGATCTAAAGTGTGAAGAATTCAACAAAGTCATGGTAAGGGAATGAATGGTAAATATTCGACTAGGCGTTTTGTTTGGTCCGGTGTTTTATGGACCAACCATTTATTGGTCGAATATGTTTTTTTTTATGAATAGACATAAAATAAATAGATGTGACTCAGATACATACGTTCATGTTCATCATAAATATATTTGTCTCTATTGGGATTCCAACACAAGAACATTTGACACAAGACGACCTCTGTGGTCTAGTGGTTCGAGTACCGGACTGCTGATCACGAGGTCGTGGGTTCGATTCCCACGGGACACAAATATTTATGTGATGAATATAAGTGTTTGTGTTCGTCTGGGTGTTTCCTATGTTATTATAAGTATGTATTTACAAAAAAAAAAAGTATATAAGTATTTATATCCATTGTCTAGTACCCATAGTACAAGCTCTGCTTAGTTTGTGACTAGATGGTGATGTGTAAAATGTTGCAGAATATTTATTTATTTATTTTCCACGGAAATCACCTTTGATATTGTAACGTTATTCGGATTGTGATGGTGTAATTTCTAACAAACAACATTGCGTTGTATGTGTATTTACTTACACGAAAGACAAAAGGCGAAGCCCACTGTGCAGTATTTCTTTTTCTTTTTTGATGACTCATTAGTCCAGTGGTAGTTAGCACTGCCTTCTGTGATATGGGTCCCTGGTTCGATTCCCGGTAGGGACAAATATTTTCCTTGCCGGATCCCCGCCCTGGGACCTCGAAGCGAAGGCCCTCGCGTCGCTATACCGGTGGCGCAAGGAGGCGCTGAGGCGGGGGGAACTGCCGTTGCCTCGTGAGACTGAGGCGCGGCGCTCTGAGCTCCACCAGATCCTAGTGGCCGAGTGGAGGATGCGACTTGCGCAACCCAGCGCAGGGCACGCCACGATAGTGGCGGTAAGACCCATCATGGAGGATTGGCTTGAGAGGCGCCACGGCGCCCTCAGCTTCCGGCTGACGCAGGTCTTGTCTGGGCATGGGTGCTT
The DNA here is from genome assembly GCA_905163465.1 of Craniophora ligustri. Lineage (NCBI taxonomy): Eukaryota > Metazoa > Arthropoda > Insecta > Lepidoptera > Noctuidae > Craniophora > Craniophora ligustri. The sequence goes on from LR990963.1 coordinate 6,377,351, forward strand.
CGGCAAGTACCTGTGTCGCATAGGCCGGGAGCCATCGCCCGGTTGTCACCATTGCGTAGGTTGCCCCGAGGACACGGCGCAGCACACACTCCAGGCCTGCCCGGCCTGGACAGAGCAGCGCCGTGAACTCATAGCGGCAGTCGGCGGTGACCTCTCGCTTCCGGCCGTGATCCTATCCATGGTCGGGAGCGAGAACGCGTGGGATGCCGCCGCCTCTTACTGCGAGCAAGTTATGCGCGCAAAAGAGGCGGCGGAAAGGGAGAGAGAAATCACAACCTCTCTCCCGATCCGCAGTAGACGCACCGGGCGCCAGAGGGCGCAAACAGACCTCCGGCCTCCATAAGCTGTGGCCAGCGGGTGGGCGCGACTAGGGGAGTCCGCCGCCCGAACTGGTAATGGCCCCAAGTAGGCGGCGCGCGTGTTCGTCACACGTGCGCCTGCGCGGAGGATGCGAGGCGAGCTGTGCCTCGCTCCTAGCCGGGGTCCAGCGACCAGAGCTGGACCGAAGCCCGCCGGGGTTGTGGTGCATGCTTTTGCGAATCCCATGGCCCCGGCAATAGGGTTGGTGGCGTTGACGGGTGCGGTTTTTTAGTCGGTAAACGCTTAAGCGGAGTCCGACACACCCCGTCGCCTCCCCAGGCGATGGGACGGTCCGTAAAGGATTTTTCCGCACTTAAAAAAAAAAAAAAAAAAAAAAAAGGGACAAATATTTGTGTGATAAGGATACACTTGTATCGGAGTTATGGATGTATATATCTATAATATGTATATATTTACGTAAAAAGGTTATATATGTAGTATATTTACCAACTAGTATCCGCATCACAAGCCTGGTTGCTTAGCTAGACTTAGCGGAATTAGATGGCGCTGTGTCATAATGTCCAGGAATATTTATTTATCCTAGAATTTTAGGCAAACCGCTTTGGCATTTGCACCACCCGGTGTCGAATTCGTTGACCTCACCGAATAAATACATAAAGGTTGTTAGACCTAGGGTATTACTAAACTGACAATTGGTACACTTACGATATAGAAGAAAATTCTAGTGTGTGTGTAGAATATAAAAGGAAAGTCGCTTATGAAATATTTGAAAAAGTATGTGTACCAAATAAAATAAAATGTTATCTACAGCCAGTAGCGTAGCGAGGGAGGGGGCGGCAAAGGGGGCCATGGCCCCGGGCGGCATATGAAAGGGGGCGGCATCAAGTGCCACGTCGTTTTTATACTACTAGAAAAGGGGGCGGCAAATTTCCAGTCGGCCCTGGGCGGCAAATACCCACACTACGCCACTGTCTACAGCTTCTTTTTATAAGTATATAAGTACTGGTACATTTATGTGTAGGTATTTATAGTTAAGGTTATAGTTTTTTGTTTTGTTATTGTTACGCCGACGCCACTCGGCCACATACGAGAAATGTGAATAATGTAAGAGGTACGCACTAAAAGCCCTCCCATTATTTATGACCTCTTTAGGTAAGGGGCTGTAAAAGGTAATGGCGAAGACAAGTTAATCCCATCAAACAGGTTATAAATAAAAAACTAACAGAAATGTTGTATAGATTTCAGATAAACTCGCTTATTTAAAAATATACTTGAATAAATGATGAATATGAAATTATTTTTTTTGGGACTTGCCCACCACCCGAATCCTTACAACAGCAACTCCTGTAAACCAGGATCAACAATAGTATAGTATGTTAATTTTATTTTTATTTTTTTTGACATTATTTTATTTCCTGACATGAATTGTATAGGTGTACCTATAGATTTTTAATTATTATTATTATTTGATTTTATTTATTTTATATTTATGACATTATGTTAATGTTATGTTTTTGACATAATTATTTTATATTTGACATTATGTTGATTTTTATGCAATGAGATTATTTATTGTAACATACATGTCTATGTGAATGTGAGCACTTTGTAGGTAGTTAAACATACGCTTACAAACTAATGTCTGGCGGCTTTGGGTTTTTGAAATGGCCTACGCAAATGTCCCGCTGATCTTGCATAGACGTGCGTCGGGTCGTTAAGCTCCCTCAATAATGGTTGAGCTAAACGATGGCTGACGTATGCGTGCTGTCAGTATGGACAAGTCAACTCAAAGCTGCACTGGTGCTTTCTTCAAAAGGCCATCTCAGACTTTAACCTACATAGTCAGGCTCACATATTGTAACCAAAATGTTTGGACTTTAAAAGAGACCATGATTCTCTGAGTTTGTTTCGGCATTTCTTCTCAGAGGTCGTCAGTTAGGAAATGCCGATGTCAACTAGATATTAAAAAAAAATGTACATGACTTGTAAAAGTGTCTTTAAAAAGATCAATTTACAGAAATAAACAATCATTCATTCAATCATTCAATCATTCATTCAGTAACTATCCAGAAAATCGTCGAGACAATGAAGGTGTATTTATATGTATTTTTTTCATATCATGGTATATTAGCGTATTCTATACCGCGTCCTCAGTCACGACTACGAAATATATTAAATTACTAGCTGATGCTCGCAGCTCCGCCCGCGCAATTTAATACTAACTTATTCTCCTCATTTCGCCCGTTAGGGGTTGAATTTCCAAAAACGACAAAGCACGTATGCATTTATTTTTGCTAAGAAGCTTGAATATTAAATTTCATTCTTCTTAGATTTCCATACAACCGATTATCCCCTATTTTACTTGACCACTTAGGGGTCAAATTTATAAAATTCCTTTCTTAGCGGATGTTTTCATCATAAAATGCATCATCCGTCAAAATTTTAAGTTTGTGACCCCTGTGGTTTTGTTTGATGTTAATTATTAGCAAGCAGAGCTGTCTTTCAGTAATCTAGTAGTAGTAAAATAATATAGATACTAGAAACAGTACAGACATTACACGTCATTGTGACGTCACTAGTAAATATTAGTTGTCTAATAATTTCACTGACCACATTACACAGATACTGATTGTGGATGAAATATTTATAAATGTTATTGTACTCCCCAAGACGGACATAGTAAATAACTCATAAAATCATTTTCATTATGTAAGAGGGTTTGGTAGGCCCTGCAATAATAATGAGAGTAATAAGGATGTACCAATTAAGGTAAATAATAATGCTGACCTAATTCCTAACAGCAAGTACGTTGTTCAATGTATAACATTTTATAAAAGACAACGCAAATCATAATATGCTGCGAATATAATTTAGTAGCTACTTCTCGTAGCAAGCGTAGCGTCATTACTACGAGACTACGGAAATATAACAGTAGATTAAAAAAATATTTATCAGAAAATGTACTTAAGCAAAACTGCACTCTATTTAAGCAAATGGTTTTATTAATAAATTGGAAATATTATAACACTTGTGTCGCAAGTAAATGAATGTAACAACAAAAAATAACAAAATACTTCGTGTTGAGTGTAATCCCGTTTGGGGATTGCGGAGAGATTGGCTCGGTCTGCCTCATGAAAAAATATTGAAAGTTTATGCCCACAACGATGTTAAAGCTGAGCTCCTTTTAATAATAGAGGCTCTATGGAATTTTGTATTAGCTCTTTACATGTTCGTGTGATTTATATTCTGCTGCATTTATACGCAGTTTGTTGGACTTACTTCAATTTAGGAAGAAATTACCAGACGTTAATACTAATTAACTTAAATAACGTTTAAGGTAATGTGCTAATTTAGAATTTATTTGGTTCTCTGCTAATTGTTGGAAATAAAATAACGTAAAAAATATTTTCTTAATCATCTGCATCTCAGCCTCATTGATTTTGATTTTATATATTTTTCTACTACAATGGGATTATTACAATACAATAAATACGTCATTATTCTCAGTCAATGTCAAAGTTAAACATACTTTTCACATTTATTACTCAATTTATTTTTGGCAATTTAACATTGGCAACATAAATATATCGCGTCAAATTGAATATGCTATAATTGAAACTGTAGTGTGAAATATGAGAAAAAGAAATGTTTCCAACTTCTGTCTTGGGTGGTATCCAAAAAAGCTATACGTACATTATGACAAAGTTTTTGAAAGTAATTCTGTTCATATTACATTGTCGTCGAAATATTTTTACTCAAAGTTTTCATGTAATGCACTATGCACGAACCGTCGTCGAGAAAATATGATATTACATTTTAGTATTTTTATATACCGCGAGTGGCAATCTAGCTTATGGCTGACCTGGTGGTAAGCGGTTACCGTAGTCTTTGGACGTTGTAACATCAGAGATACCGCTCAGACGTTGTCGACCCACTGTCGAACAATGTCAATCATAGTTTTATTATAGTATTTAATCAATATTTAATAAATTTGAATTAATTAATAAATAAATAAATAAATAAATAAATATTCCGGACATTATTACACAGCGCCATCTAGTTCCGTGGTAAGCAACGAGGCTTGTGTTACGGATACTAGATGGATGATATACTACATATATACTTTTTTTTTGTAAATACATACATATTATACATAGATACATCCATGACTCGGATACAAATGTTGATTCTCATCACACAAACATTTGTCCCTACCGGGATTCGAACCCGGGACCCATAGCACAGCAGGCAGCGTCAACTACCGCTGAGCTAAATGGGTCGTAATATTTATAATAGTGTTACAAAACCCACTTTTCTACTTATTAGACTTTACCACTGGCTGACTTTGCTACTGGATGGACGCATCACAACAGAGCGTAATTGGTAATTTTTTTTCACAAATACCTATATAATATCAATTATTTTTACAACTAAACATTTCGAAAAGTTTCCAATTATATTTTACTACAAGTGTCAAAACATTATTATTTGGGCAGTTGTGTCTATCATTCGTTAAATATAATATTTAAAATAATTTTTACTCCACACTGTTCTTCAGAAATAAGGAGTATTTTTTACCTAACAATGTTGTTTAAATGAAAATTAAATGTAGAACTGACATTAATTAACATTATCATTTTGAATTTCGAATTTTATTTACATTTTTAACACCGGTATCCACGGGTCGTGTCTCCCCTAACCGCTAGCGCTGCACTGTATATTCGCGAAAATGTCGTTCCGTTTCACGTAGGTACCATAATGAACGCAGAATTAACGGAAAACACAATTATTTTTGTCATGGTCACCCACATAGTATGTATAGGATAATTGGAAGCGGAAATTTTGTAGAATGCCTGAAGCCATTTTAAAACAACAAAAATTTTAGTACTTAAAACAACCACAGAGAAGGTGTATTTTTGAACTGCATTTTTCTTTATCTTTTCTACCAAGTTTAAAACACACAATATACAAGAAAATGGAAGATCGGTGCTAAAGAATATTTATTTTGTCAAATCCTATGCGATCGAAGTCACGTTTGACAGCAATCCTTGTATTTTTTACCAAGAAATGTTTATCCGATTCTCGATTTCAATGTCTATAATCGATACATTATTACTTGTTAACGGAATGATATGCGAGAAGTTTATTTTTTTCCTTGTTTTGTTGAGGTTTGTACTTGGTTGCGTAAAGTATTTATTTGATAACATGATGAATTGTTCGAGAGTTTTCCACGTTTCATTGTACGGTTGTTTTTTTTTATATTCAAAATAAAGTTTGATTGGTCTTTATGAGGGACAATACTTCATTATGGCGATTATAAAGTTAGCTAATGTGTCCCCAAGCAGGAATGTCTTTAGGATGATTTTATTATAAATCACATCTAAACGACTAGAAACTTCTTTTTTAAGCATATTATAGCGCGAACTGAGAAGTTTTTTTTTTATTTCAAACAGCTAATGCCATTATCAATGACAGTAACTGACAAAATAAACACACAGTCAATTCGGGCTCATAGAAATCAATCATAGTAAATAACATCAATTATAGTATGCATATAGTCGCTAAGTCGGAAGAAGCTCATAAAAAAGTTTAATTTGTTTCCAATTTATCTATATATTATATGTACATATAAAATCGTTTGTCTTGACTGAGTCGGGTTACAAGCTTAAAATTTTGGCAGATGATGCATATTATTACGAAAACATGCGCTAAGAAAGGAATTTCAGAAATTCGACCCCTAAAGTGATGAAATTAGGGATAAATTACTGTATGGAAACCGTAATTTTGAAAGATGGAGATATGAAATTTAATATACAAGTTTATGGTTAGAAATAAATAAACACGTATTTCGGGATTTTTAAAAATCGATTTTCTAAGAGGGTGAAATAGGGGTTGAACGTTTATAAGGGAAGTCAGTCATTTTTTAAGTAAGAAGGATAAAAATTTTATATTCACGTTCCTCAGCAAAAATAAATTCATATGTGTTTCGTATTTTCTGGAAATTCAACCCCTAACAGCAGAAATGAGAAGGAGAAATTAGTATTAAATTGCTCCGGCGAAGCTGCGGGCTAATAAATAACTGTGAAGAGTCATAAAAAATCGAAATAGAATGAATCAATTTTAGATAGCATGATTTACTACCAACACTCAATAGCAAAACAGAAACAATGGAATGTTGTGTAGCGACATCTATCAAGCTACATTCGAACTACTAATCCTACATCGCGCAAGTGACATTTACACGCGAGATTGTATATATACAACCACCCAACATCAACCGTTGGGCAGTAGCCCGCCAGGCGCAACACCACGCCTGGTCGGAGGATCCTCCTTTACCAGTGGAGGGATTACCACCTCCTTCCCTCCATATTGGTGACCCCGAGCTGAACATCAACGCAACCTTCGATGACCTAGCAAGCTTCGCCATCATCACTCCTCACAGCACTCTCCAGCGCATCACCCTGCCAGCCAGCACCCTTCCGGCTTCAACCCTGACCACACGCCTGTAGCGGACGCACATGCCTGGTCAGGACCTTCAGCCGGCATCAGCAACTTGGCATAGCACACTGCACTTCGGCCGGTCATCTAGCAGAGCCACTCTCTCCTGGTCGACGCAGCAGCCAGCCACTACGCATCACTGCACCACCTCGACTCACTGAGGCATTCGCAGCATCACAGTCCCGACTCACCGTGGACTCACCGCAACACAGTCCCGACTCACTGCGGACTACGCGGCAACCTGTTCCGACTCACTGGAACATCACACCTGGCACTGGCAACAACCAATCAACGCTGACTCCATCATCTTCATCAGAAGATCATCATATCGACCTCCGGTCTCGGAGGGGAGTGATGTAGCGACATCTATCAAGCTACATTCGAACTACTAATCCTACATCGCGCAAGTGACATTTACACGCGAGATTGTATATATACAACCACCCAACATCAACCGTTGGGCAGTAGCCCGCCAGGCACAACACCACGCCTGGTCGGAGGATCCTCCTTTACCAGTGGAGGGATTACCACCTCCTTCCCTCCATAGTTGTATAATAATATACATTTATAAGACATATTTATTACATTATTTTGAAACAAGAGTCGTCTGTTACCAAACGTGACATCAATATCACGTATCACGCTTAGTTACTAACATACGAGAACATTTTCCATAGAGTAGGACTTAGGAGTCCCTTCAGAGAAAGGTCCCTTTACATCTTACTTACCCTTGTGTTTCAGCAAGGTCGTAATTGTAGACCCAATGTAAATTTGAATTCGATTAATGGAATTACTACCATAGTTCTTTTACATCTTTGGTAAGTTTTATTTGTGTAAACTAACACATTCAACCTGAGAATATGTATTTAATACCTCAGTAGATGAGCCTGCGACTACAAGACATTCAATTTTTAATGATTATATTTAGTGATTTTCAGACATTTCGTAAATATATTGGTTTCTTACACTGAACCCGGTTTATTTCAATGAGTTTAATAAAACTAACTTAAAATGCTACAATAAATTTTCTGAAAAGTCGCCGTGTTTTCCTTGACTTTTTCTACTGTGACCTCTTCAACAATAATGTTACATTTAACGGAATTAGTAAGTATGTTTTAGGGCAAGTAAAGCACTTAATAACTTTGTAATGGCTGGCTGAACGTTCGTGAAGTATTGTGCCTAACAGCTGGGTAGGACATAAAAAAGTAAAAATAAAAAAGTACCTTTACATTGAGGTCGGTGGCGGGCGGCGATCGCGTCGTAAATTATAATGAACTTAAAGAATAAATGACATTTGTTGAATTTATTAGTTTTTAGTATTTCATTAACATGTTCAGAGAAAAAATATTGTAGCTCTATAAATATTTGTAGTATTTGTTTGTTTCTATTGTTTACATACTTAAGTATTGAATATTATTTATTGATCATCGACATAAATGTCAAAGTTGCTATGCTAGAAAATAATAATGTACGTTATTCAAAATTATATTATTTAAAAAATAATGATGACCACTAGTGAAGATAGTTTTTCTCGTTTGGTAGAATTCAATTAAATTGTAAAGAAAATGCTTTAATTTTGATTGAATACGTGAGCAAATTTCTTTGACTCAAAGTCTTTATTACTGTCTGTATATCGTGGTCTGTTAAACTTCACTCTGTCTCCTATGAGTAAGTAAATTTAATAATTCAGTGCCTTTTCACGTCTTTGTACATCGCACTTCAAGACTCAGGGAAGGAAATATCTTATCACTCTTTGTGTCTTTTTTCTCAAGGTATTGCTGGGTATTATTGGGTAACTAAAAATTCAACTTAAAGTTTTCTGTGGTGCAATAGATTTTTACAAACTAAAGAAGCTGTTTTTTTCAACCTTATCTATCCATAACCATATAATATGCCGTATAACTATTCATACTATATTACATGGGATCTTAAGCATATCAGCAAAACGTGGGTATACATTACTACACCTCTGCTTAAACCTTCGGGGCCGACAGGCGTGATGGTATGTTATATTATGAGGTGACATTATATATTATAATTATGATACTACATAGGGATTACATATGGAATTGCAGAACGTAAGATAAGATATAAGTAGTTAGTACTATTTTAGGCTTTTACATAAAAGGAAGTCCCGCCACTGCTAAATATAACGCCGCTTCGCTTATGTTAATTTTATTATGATCCAAGTTGTAAGATAATTATAGTCGTTAAATTTTATCCAGAACACCTGCTTTACCCTTAGCTCATTCTAAAGGGTTAGGTAGAGGTATACTGATGTACAACCACATGTTGCTCTTTGAAAATATTTACAAATATCGTTATTTATTCGAACTTCTGCGACAATTTTACTAAATTGTACCTCTACTGTTCTCTAGATGATGTAAACTGCATTTAAATAGTCATACCGGGTAAACCGTGTGCTTGAGTGCCTTATTATTGGAACGAAGTTCCTTATCGCGCGTTGCGAAAGGGGGCTAAAAACTTGACTAAAAACTGGACGGAAAAAAATTAGACGAAAGTTGTAACGACACTTTTTGCTATAGTAAGCTATTGTAAAAAAAAAATGATTTTAATAAATTGTAATAAAATTGTTTTATTACAATTCCTTCACTAATTAATCGAAAGGAACTTCGTTCCATCCGGGTGTCCCTTGACACCTCTCAAGTTTTTAAGCTTATCAATAACTAACTTTTTTATAGGTACCAAGAATAAATTAAAAACTTTTGCATTACACAGTGGTTCATGTTACCATGGCAACAGTTTTGTTAATTTCTCAGAAAATCTTAACATACGCGGCTGTCAGATTATAACTTTTGGTAGGTTATGACTCGAAATCGGAGTTTATCTGTTGTTGCTTTACACGTTAAACATTCAGGAATAACAAATTAAATGAAGCAGATGAGATCACAGTTTATTAGTTTTTATATTTGAAGACTCCGAAGATTGAGGCATAGTAACCCCTAGTATTGGGTACACCAGAGGTTTTACGCCTGAATGTGCGTTAAAAGTTCTTTTGGCTTAACTAAAAAAAATTTAAAACGTTGCCCCACACTAGGAGTTTCTCCTTTGTCGTGGGTGCGTTTACAAACACAAATTTTCACATACACAAACGCCCAGACCCAGAACAACTACCTGTAGAACGTACAAATATTTGCTCCGTGCGGGGATCGAACCCGCAACCCGTGACGCACAAACCGATCGCTCAGCCACTGCGCCACCGAGTCGTCAAAGTTTTAGATGATAGTTATGTTTATTACATATTTTAAGGCCGGAAAATGCAAATTTTATTTGGGAGATTAGGTATTACACTAGAGATTGTCTACCAATTCAATAATAAATCCAATTATACCAGTTCAAACAGAACCCGCTAACTAGAACAAAAAATAGTGCTCTCAACTTTTGAAATAAAATTTCCCTTGGCTATTTTTTATGTGAAAATTGCTCCAGTGCTAGTAACAGTAACCGCTCCAACTTAATTGAGAATAATTATGGTATTACTTTAGTTTTGACATAATAGCTGCCAGAATTAGCTTTTAAACGACTAGTGCATGTTGTATTGAAAAATTACAACTGTGTTAGAGGTAATTTCCTTAAGTAAAAGTTCTAAAAAAACTTCAAGTTTTTTAGAACTTTAATTGGGTGCAACAATTTACGGGGCATAATAATGTGAATAATTGCATGAATATTTTATAGTAGCAGGTCAAAGTAGGTAGTGTATTTGAAGTAAATGATTTTTATTTTAACCTAGTTTCCACCCGCGGCTCCGCCCACGCCAGCACGTCTGCTGAGCGTTTGATTCCCAGGTGAAACAAAATATAAGTGATTTTTCTATGAGATTTCCTGTAACAGCTCGAAGTTTGGATTTGTGCCCGATTAATGGCAATAGGTTCACACCCTATTACTCGTTTATGCTACACTCGAAACTTCATGAGACTATATGTACATATGAAAAGCTCGAATATAAAGCGAGTTGAAAGTAATAAATACGTTTATTAATATTTAATTCATTTATTCAAAACTTCTTCAGGACATGATATAAATATGTTGTATTATGTATAAAATATATTTGTACTTTGCAAATATCATCTAGTGAACTAAACCAGACCTACGTCAACTGTCGAGCACAATAAATAGGCTCATGAGATTTCCAATTTTTTTATGATTGAATGTTCAAGGAGGCGATAGTAGCCTTTTTAGCAACATCTGTTACATAATAATTTTATGTTTTTTTTTAGTATGTTCACAAATAAAACTACTTGATATCTTTAAAGTTGAGCCGGTGTTCCGATATACATTTATAGTTTTCACGTATGTATTATGTCCCCATGTAATAGGGATACACCCACATCCCATGTAATATGGGAACAAGCCTATTGATAAAACCGGGTATAATATAAGCATCTATGCTGCTACTGAGAATAAGGCTTTGTTTGACTTGGAAATACAACCCAACCACACCCTTAGCATCTGTGCTTCTGATTACCAATGCTGGAAGTAATAAAAAAATCGTCAAATAAAGAATATTTGATTAAGAAAAAACAATTTGTACACGTAAAACAATTTTGTTTCTCAGCTGACTCAATTATTATAGAATCTAATATTGTTATCAAAGAAGCCACACTGAATAAAATATATTCCTTATTTTTATTTTTCAGTCAGCTATAGAAATTTATTGGAGTCCTTCTTTGTGCCATGTTTATTTTGTCTAAAGGAATCAATTCGTATTTCTATCCGTGCTTACAAACAAATACAGTGCCAAAGCATCTTTACAAGTGTTTTGCTAGTCAATACTTTTGTGAAGAAATAAAGAAAAAGTTTTACGTGTACTAAGTTTGTATTTTCTTTAGTCTGGACTTTTAGAGACTGATATTTGTTGTTTGGGGACAGCTCTAAGTCATTTCTGGACACAGATATTTTAGTAAACATTATATTATAGTGTTTCTAGGAAATAGCAATCGCAGCTCTTTTTGCGTGATCTTTTTTGTTTATTTATGTAGATAATTCCTACTTAAAACCCCATTCGCCTACTTTTTCCTTATCGTGAGTCCCATGGGATTCATGAATACATTTATCACGACAGCTTTGAGTTGACCTGTCCCAATTGACAGAATGCATGCATTAACCATTCCAATATAAGGGCTTTCAACGATTCGTCGCACAACGGCATTTTCATTCCGTAGCTAGTATCTATATATATTATTATTATATTATCTATATATAATTAGTTGTCCGCACTGCATCAACATAGACCAGCCTATAAACCACAAGGGTTATAAACCTGAAATTTTGTCAGAAAATGCATCTTATAACGTAAACACGTAGGAATTTTAGAAATCCACCCGTAAAGTAAAGTAATGTAACGGATTTTCTTACAGCTAGGGGTAAAATAAGGGATGAATTATCCCTTATTTTACCCCTAGCTGTAAGAAAATCCGTCAATTTCAAAATTATAAGTATAAAATTGTATGTGCAAGCTTTTGGTTAAAAATTAATAAATATAATTGACCTCCCTAAATACACCTATCTTACATTGCAAAAGGCAGCTATTTCAAACACATGTCAAATAGTTCGGAAGTGCCTCCAACTAGAGTCAGACAGCAATTTCACTACAACACAATATAACCAACCAACCCAAACTTACGGTCACACTTGGTATATACCCGTGCGGCTTATAAAGATAATATCCTGAGAACTTATACTTTAAAAACATAATAATAGTAATCGTATCGCTATGTATGAGCGAACGTACTTATTAACGACGCGGTCGTAACAACTATGTTATATACTACTGTAAGAGCCAACTTTATGGAAGTTCCACACTCACCTTAGATTCCTGAGGCCCGCACTGTGGGCCACATACTTCACAGAGAAGTTGTAAACTAAAAACTTTCCGCTGACTCTTCGGGACAAACCAAAATAAAGTGTAATGTTTTTTTTAGACACACGATCCATTTATTTATAAGGTTTCTTTTTTATTAGGATTTAGAGTAATTTGTTTATTTATTAACTGTGCTGCGCGATGTCACGCGCGTTAGGTATTTTAGTATATTCTAACACAAAGAACGTTTACGCCAAATCTCCAAAGAAATTATTTGATGAAAGCCATGAGGAACGTTTGGTGCATTTCCCTTGCATAGATCTTAATAACATTAAAATATCCTGTGCAGTTAATAAAACGTTGCAACTGGGTGTCCTTGACAATGATGCAATCAATAAAAATAAATCTGGATATAATAAATTATGTAATTAATAATATTACACAACGGCATCTAATTTCGAGATAAACAACAAGGCTTGTGTTACGGATACCTAGATGGTTAATGTACTACAGACTTGTATATACTGTTTCATCATCATCAAGCCATTATTGTCCCACTTCTGGGCATTGGTCTCCTCTCATTTGAGTGAGATTAGGCTATGGTCCACCACGCTAGCCTACTCCGGGTTGGCAGACTTCATACGTGATCGAGAAAATCTCTCAAGCATGCAAGTTTCCTCACGATATTTTTCCTTTAAGGTGTATACTGTGATAATAAAAAAACAAGCACCATTTATTAGATTATTACAGTTCTTCAAATAACACAAACACATTTTATGCTTTAAGTTGGTTACATATGTTTAAGTTACATAACTAAGAGTAAATTTACTTGAACAATTTATTGTTTCCATTGTATCCGAAGTGGTTGTTTCAAAATAAAGCTAATTAGGATACAGTGTGATAAACATAATGGAAATTTCGCACAATGGAAATCAGATTATTGACCGTTGCAAACGTGTTCGGGGAAGTTTCGATTACTGTTTCCAACTTTGAACATGGAATGCCTCTGTGAAACTGTTTGAACAGTACTTTTTAAATTAAATTTTGGAATACTGAATATCTAGTTATACCTACTAGGTACAGAGCAGCTTTTATACTAACACTTAATATTCCAACATTCCCCCAATATATATTTTTAGCGTGATTTTTATAAATACGCTACGTTATAATAACGTACATGATTTGATGCCGGTATCGTGCAGGCATCAAATTATGGTGGTCGTACGTAATTGTCTCGTGTGTATAATTCTCGCATTAGTCGTCAGCTTAGTGCCGCTATGTGTATACCAGAACCTATAACTACATCATCATATCAACCGTTAGATGTCCACTGCTGGACAAAGGTCTCCCCTAGGATCGCCACAACGCCCGGTCCTGCGCCACCCGCATCCAGTGGATTTCAGCAACCTTAACCAGCTCGTCGGTCTATACCTACATACGTGAAAAAAAAATGCATACTATATATAACATGGTATAATAATATGCATGGTTTTTTTATAGTCAACGAATTTGTAGTCCATTTCATTAAACCTTGGTTAGCTGATTCCTCCATGTATTTGTATAATGTTTATGCCTATATTTATGTGACTTTATGTGACTGCGAATTACATATCAGAAACATTGTGGCGTTATCTTGTTGAAGGCTCCGGAAGTTTATTATGAACATCAACAATGCATAGACAGTGGTCTGTATAATCTGTGAAGTCCTTCATTAATTTAATATTATTGAATGAGTATACGTCAGAGTAGTATTTATTTGTGTATTTTTAAATAAATATAAAATAGTCAATAATATATAAATACATATAAGAATAAATACAACACGTGAGAATAAAAATGATTAAAATTATTGATGTAGTACCTATTCAGGAAGGTGCCTACCAAAGTACTTTCTTGTTTTTCCTCACAAATAAAAATATGTTTTATAATATAAAACAGCCGTTTTATTTATAATTTTATATAATATAATTAATATTATTTGAACCCGTGACTTGCTGTTGAAGTTAATAAATAACCCAATGCTCGAATAATCTAATTAAGATGTTAAAGAATAAGGATAAAATACTTTATTGAAACTATTTGAAGCAGTGTAATCAAAGTAACAAAAACCAATTACTTGAAACTTAGATTTTTGATCTAATCATTCAATTATCGCCGCTTGAAGAAATCTTTAACAACATAATTAAGTAAGTCTATCAACATTTTGTTCACAGAGTATTATACCGAACTTGTTAACAGAAAATTCACTGATCAAACATGGGCTGCCGCGAGGGACTTAAAATAAATTATTTGATAATACAAATCTTATTGATTGGGCGTCTGTTTTCATGCAAAACAATTTTAAAGTTCGTCGTTTCGCTGACCGCAATCAGAAGAATGAAGTTCAGAACTTTACAACAGTCGGTCCCTGCCGACCTCGGAGAACTTCGCCTTATCAACGTACTCGCAGTTCCTTCGAGATAAATGAGATTTCCCCTTGTTCTTAAATCGCTTTGTCGTTATGTGTGCGTAGATTTATTTTCAAAGGGACGACTGAAATATTAATTTGAGGCATTTACTGTAGAGATGTTCGAGGAAATTAAAACTTTCGAAGGCTATGTTGGGATGTTTTATACGTATCCTTATATTTAACACAGATTATTTATTTAGTTATCGCATGTTCAAGGTTTGTTGTTTAATTTAAAATGGGTACATAACCATCATATTTATTAATTTACGATTATGACAATGCAACCAGTGGTAGTCGTTAATACCTGCCTATTCACAAGCACATAAGTTTGGTATTTCATCCTAAATATGTCGGTGTTCGGCCGGTAATATAGTTGCTAAGGTTTGATATCGGATGCTGATAACATTACATTACCTTTATTCCTCAAATAGGGTTGGGCTGCCAGCCACGCCATGCTCGTGAACAGGAGCTGTCTGCTGGGACTGATCGGATACGACAAGCCAATTTGGCTTTTGTTTTGCCTGCTGGAAAGCAATTCAAGCTAGTTTACCTTTTACTTTCAATTGATATAGGTACCACATTGGTATATCAAACATTGTAAACAAAGCTATTTTTTTTATTTTCAATTTCACTTACTTTTTGGTGCTGTGAAACTGGTTATGACAACTGAAAAGTAACTTTAGTGTGATTGAAATAAAACATCATCATCATCAACCCATTACTGTCCCACTGCTAGGCACGGGTCTCCTCTCATTTGAGAAGGATTCGGCTGTAGTCCACCTCGCTAGCCTACTGCGGGTTAGCAGACTTCGCATGCCATCGAGCAAATCTCACAAGCGTATAGGTTTCCTCACGACGTTTTCCTTTACCGTGTGATAAATACGCACATCGCTTTCGAAAAGTCATTGGAGACTTTTGACATCTCAGTCCACTAGTTAAACCACAGCTCTCTCAGCAAATAAAACATATTTTGACTTAATAAAAAAATTATGATTAAACATTTCGATTATACACAAGGTATTAATGTAATATTGTTTTAATCAACATTGTTCCTACAATGTATCAATAGGTAGCTGAACAATAAAGTCACGTTATCACAAAACCCATAAACAATAGTCTATGTTTCACGTCAAGTCATGATGAGATTCAAATTAGTAGATAATTGTAATAAGCTAATTAATCACGGTTACAATATCTACGACTATTACGGCTACGTACGCGTGTTCGGTCAGCTAGCGTGGTGAACTATTGTGTTATTATCTCTAATTTCGAGTCCATTTGCCTCATTGTTCTGGACAAATAGATAACTAATAGTTCTACGCACTCAGTACCATTTTTTTTTTTTTTTTTAATTGCGGAAAAATCCTTTACGGACCGTCCCATCGCCTGGGGAGGCGACAGGGTGTGTCGGACTCCGCTTACTTACGCACTCAGTACCTAGTTATTTTTCTCAATTTTAGATACAGTACCATTCCCCGAACTTAGTAGTAGTGTTAGTTGTCTTATCACCTTTTATGTTGATTTTGAGCAAGATTTACAGAGAGGGAACGAACACTGAATGGCCGGTAGAGGAGATCCAAACTAATATTAAAATAATATAAGTGTGGCTGTCTGTCTATCTGTTATATCTTCACGCTTAAACCACTGAACGGATTTAGATAAAATGTTTGTATGGAGATAGTTTGAGTCCCGGAAATTATCCCTTAAATGGCTAAAAGAGGAGGTGTACAACTCAACAGGGGTAGAGTTTGAGGACTTGATGATTTCTTAAAAGAGAGTAGAAATAAACAAGCAATTGATAAAAATGAGATTCAGTAAAATTACAATTTCTACACATACAAAGTCTTGGCCAAATGCTAGTATATTATATAGTTACAGACGGGTCGAGATTGATCGTTCTGTACTTATTACTATTATTTATTATATATCATTGGCTGAGTAATTACTTATGATACATATTCGGCTTGCTCGTATAGCACTTATACGGTTCAAGGTCAAACACTCCAATCAATTATATTACACGTGTTTACAAAATACTCGCAATGTCCAAGATACATACATTGTGCGAATTTGTACCAGGCGTATTATATGTAGGTACCTATAACTAAATATCATAATCCTAATAGGTGCTTCGACCAAAACAATGATATTATATATTCATAAATATGTATGGTTAATCCAGGTTTTTCAGTACAATTTCGAGTAATAGGAGGCCTTTACAGGTCGTATTTCATAGGTATATGTAGAAGATCTAGAAGGCAGCGGCATTTTCCAATAGACGACCCCTGAGAAGAAATGCTGAAAAAAATTGAAATAATCATAGTCTCTTTTAAGGTGGGACAGATTTATAGGTAGAATAGATTTCAGTATGAACATTATTTACCCCTAAATTACTTTATTTTCGTGTGTAACGAACGTAAATAATTATTATTCAAAGAAGGGATTATTCTGATAATGTGATAACTGATAGTGTTATTGATATTACAATAAAAAATCTGACAAACATGTGAACCTTTATGCTAGCTTATACACGTAATCAAGCCTTGGATTAATTCTAAGTAGCTTTTAGACTATTATTTTAGTTTAATTTAGAGATACTTACTCTACTAATTCTCCAGACTGAAGTTACATAATATAATTTGCATGTCTGAACTATCCCAGGTGGACATTGTTTACACCGACTACTCCAAGTGTTTTGATCGTATAGATCACGTGATTTTACTAAAAAAATTAACGCGTATAGGTATAAGAGGAAATTTGTTTCGGTGGTTTTCTTCTTACGTTCGTAACAGGTGTCAAATTGTAGTCTTGGGTGGCTATTCTTCTCTTTCAATGAGCATCCCTTCTGGTGTTCCCCAAGGATCTCTACTAGCACCTCTGCTTTTTACTATCTTTATAAATGACATCTCTTCCTGCTTTATACATTCAAAAATACTTATTTACGCTGATGACATGAAGATTCTACACCAAATCAATAATGCGTGTGATACTCATAAACTTCAGACTGACCTCATCAGATTCCAAAACTACTGTACTCGGAACAAATTGGAGCTTAATGTTTCCAAATGCTATGTATGCTCCTTTACTCGTAAACCTACTAAGTTAATCCATAACTATATCTTTTATAGCTCAGAATTAGCAAGAGTAGACAAAATTAAAGATTTGGGAAAAACTTTTGACAGTAAATTGTTATTCGATGACCACATAAACTCCATAGTTAGAAAAGCATCTCGTGCGCTTGGGTTCGTTTTAAGAATGTCTGCTGAATTTTCTAATATCAAAACGTTTAAAATACTGTACTGTAGTTACGTTTGTAGTCACCTAGAGTACGCATCGCAGGTGTGGAACCCGTGTTATGATGTTTACTCCTCTCGCTTGGAATCTATACAAAAGAGGTTTCTACGCTACTTACAGTATCGAGCTCACATATATCTACCAGATTATGAAACGAGATTACGTAAATTTCATTTTCTTCCCCTTTTTAAACGCAGAGAAATAGCCGATCTATCCTTTCTTTTTGGTATTTTGAATAGCACGGTCGACTGTCCTGAACTCTTGGAGCAGGTGGGACTGCGTACGAACACGGTTGCATTGAGGAAACCAAACGTTTTTTATGTTCCTATTGTCAGAAATAATTATAGGCAAAACTCATTTATCATTAGGACTTCTCGCTCGTACAACACTTTAGTTAAGGCAAACCCTGAATTGGACCTATCCCACACATCAGTAAGTAAGCTGAAACGTTTACTGACTGGTAGCTTTTTCTTTTCAACTCATCCCAATTAGGTACCTAATCGCGATGCATGTGCGTGTTTTTTTTTGTGGGTTATTGTGTGTTGTCTTTTTGCATTTCTATTACAATTTTTGTTAACTACTATGTATATTGTACCTGTCGTCTTAATATTTCACTATGATCTACCTATCCGTGGAAACTTGTAATTGGCTTTCTCCTGTGTGTAACAATAGTTGCATATACTATAAATTTACCAATTTTATTACCTAGCTGTAAGTTTTCCTAATATTGCAAAAATAAAAATAAATAAATAAAATAAAATAAAATTTAATAATATCGATAGTAATTTTCTGACGACAGTGTCGAGGTTTCGAGTTTAAATGTAAGGCTCTAACATTTATAAAGTATGCGCGTAGATACTAATTATCACTCCCTGAATAGCTAAAGGTAATTAGAAATCTGAATGACTGGAATTTCCTGGAGTATTTTGAAATCTATTCATCTTTACTATACGGCCTTCGACGATAGTAGAAACTTTAGCCAAATCTCTAAATAAGCTGTAAATAAGTTCAGGATGGATGGATACTATGTGCAGTTTGAAACACTAATGTAACGTAAATAGTAGTTTTATTTCAATTTCTAATATTCGCGTAAGTGTAAGGAATCCATGCAGGCTGATTTGAAATTTTAGAAATACATAAACATATTAAATCAATTCTATTATATAAAATCTATGTAAACAGGCACACATTTTTGAACATATTTGACAAACGTTGAAACACTTATTTAATTTTAATAAAAAGTAAAAATTAAATTAATCTCATCTTTCTCTCTTTACAGGTAAATTACGAATTAAAGTGATTACGCCAAAAACACCACGGAACAGTGATTAAAGAAAAGTCGGCTTTTCTTCGCTACGCCTGGAAAAGACTACAGCACCGATGAGGCTTGTCAACCATGAGTGCTTGGTGCTGCATCGCGATCATGATGTCTACTATCAGTACAAGTGTTCTTACGCCGGCTCCGCAGAAGACTGAGGCCAAAGAAGCATACGGTAAGTTCTATGACATTAAAAACTTAATGATGTACTGATGTACGCCAATAATAGTAAACCGGTATTGTTTTTAGTTTTCCATCGAATAAGTAAATATATACGGACATAGAAAATCACATAAAAATTAGCTTGACCTGTAAATTTATAATTAATACATTTGATTGAACTTGGTAATTTTAATAGCATCACGTAACAATACTTCGTATACATTTACGCATTACCATTTACCACATAATTGATTACCTAAGCATAGTATCGCTTAGTGGATATGAGAAGGTACTGCCGTCGACAGATTCAGCATCACCAGTACTACCTGCTACCTTCATTAACTAACTCACTGTTCCACTGATGTTTTCTGGTATTATTTTGTGTCTCTTGTTCAATAAACTGGCCTAGTACCTATAAGCATACTTCTTCAGAATACTTATTTCACAGTAACTCGAAATAATCAAAATAAACTAGAGCTATTTACATTGCTACGTACAAACTATTAATTACCATTACAACAGAATGAGGTTGATATTTAATTATTAAAGTTCTACATTTCTGATACATTTCTCAAATTTTGTGAAATAAACATACATGTTATTTATTTCATAATAGGTATTTATAGATTCAAATAAACAAAATACTTAGTAAGCCGACAATGCTAAGGCAATTTAAATAAAGGCATTAACACGTCTGTAATGCCTTCCAGCTGATTTCATTTTGATTAAATACGCTCGTTTTTCATTCTCCTCGTAAATTATTTCGAGAAATAAATATTTGATTTTAGTACTTGGCGAATGCAATTATTGTACGTGCCTATAATATAATCATCTCTAAATTGGTGAAAGAAAGTTGTTGTTGATTGAAAAATTTGGTTATAATTTGCTCTGTACAGCATTGCGTTTTCTTGTGCCGATTATTAATATTTTATATTTACAAGTATTTTTAAGTGTTAGGTAACTACTCTGTTTATACAAATAATTGAGATAACATATACCAGTCTTATAGAAGAGTCACTTGTTTAATAAAAGCTCAGATTGGAGTATTGTGAATTCAGGTTTGCTTTTTAATTTCAATAGCAAACGATAACGTAATAAGTACTACGCGTACTGAGTCCAAACCTACCGTCAAACAATATTTTTTATGCATTTCTGTAAATTTAGGTGAATTGTTAATTAAGTTTTACTAGTCCTTCTCTACCCAGCTCATTAAAGAGACAGTCATAATGGTATTGTAATGTTCGACTAGCAAACCGCGTGCGGTTATGCACGCGTAATTAACGAACTAACTCCTTGCTGATAAATTGCTTTCGGGTTAGACGAAAATACTGCAAATGTAATCATGTAACAAGTATTTTCTAAGGCCATCTAAGATACATATAATTATATACTCCTACATTGAGATAGTCATCGTATTATTATTATCTATTGTATTGGTCTGCGACCGTTCTAATTAAATTGTATTGCAACAAATAAAACATTCTTCTCCATACATTTTAAGGTTATATAGTCTGCTTCTAACGATAACCATCTTTCCCAGGTCGAACATTTATCTCTTTGAAGGCCATCCCAGGCTGAATTTTCAGATGTGTCCGTAACTTTAGTACTTTAACGGATACCTTCTTTTGTAATTCAGTTTGTTAGAGAAATTTCAGGCATATAAATACGTCAACAACTTAGTTTCCTCACAGCGTATATCTACGTCGTAAAACGTTGTTTTAATTTCAATCT
This sequence comes from Craniophora ligustri, assembly GCA_905163465.1. Classification (NCBI taxonomy): domain Eukaryota; kingdom Metazoa; phylum Arthropoda; class Insecta; order Lepidoptera; family Noctuidae; genus Craniophora; species Craniophora ligustri. The sequence goes on from LR990963.1 coordinate 6,398,945, forward strand.
TTAGCACTAAAAGTCATTCGTTGTTATTGTTGTTTTCACGTTAATGATCAACGTCATTGATTTACCACGTCAGTCTATTTCAAACACAGGTTCTGACTTTTTTTAAGTCCCCACAGCGAGCGACCACGATGAACCAAAGCCAAAATACTTTTTTGTATGACTAAATTGATCTAGGACGTGCAGCCTTATTTGTTTCGGTACCAGAAATATTCTCTCTATCCACAGGTACTGTTGTAGTTTATCAAAATCCCTTTCAAATATCAAAAACTCCTGCTCCAGTACACTAAAATGTTACCAACATGTCTGCAAATTCTTTGTTTTAAGAGACTGAAATTGTTTGGCTAGTGGGTATTCGAGATTGAAAATTCGTTTGTCTACGTTTACGTTGCATTATGTTGAATGAAAAATAATTAGGGTAGTAAAACAACCTTTTGCGAATTTTATCGCGGTATACAGATATTATTAGGTACTATTTGATAAACCTGAAAGAGATGATTCCTCAATATTTTGTGTGGCGATTGAAATACCCTTTCAATACAGAATATACGTAGTATTGGTATAATTATAGTCCAGTATTTAACCAAATTAGTTTCAACCTACTTGGTTGAGGCAACTTTACGACTGTATTAAATTATTTAAACGTGGAATGAAATTGATAACGTGTTAAAGATAAGGTAGGATATAATATTATAGTCCAAGATCCCAGGGCCGCCAGACGTCACGTATTTTCTGACGAACCAAATGTGGATTATTGAGTAGTGCTAGTATGTACTAAGAACGCATGCCTACCAGCTATCTTGCCTAGTGGGCCAATTTTCAGGTATCAGGTAATCAAGGTACATACAAATATTACTTACCTCACGTAAATTTCTCCAAGCTGATTTTTACGTATGTTTTAGGCAATATCCTTAAAAATAAGTCGCCAGTACTCCCAGACACTTTCCGTCGGCCGAATTGCTTTGCAGACGCTTTAAAGCTCCCGAAGGAATTAATTAACTTCACGTAAATTATGATGCTCCATTCTTGTAAAAGGTTTCAAAATAGTTGTGACAGGAGGCAGACCGTTCCAAAAGGCTAATCATCCCCCTTAATTCAATTTTAATGCCTCTGTGGGTAGGAGCGTGAGGGTATTATCAACGCGCATGAGAGTGAGGCAGATTGCGAATATGCGGAAGTCTAGGGGATGATTGGCCCCTTGGATCGTTCTGTCTTCTCGTAAAAGGTTTCGAAATAGTTATCTGGTGGAGACATAAACAATGGAGCATCATAATTTACGTGAAGTTAATTAATTCTTTCGGGAGCTTTAAAGCGTCTGCAAAGCAATACGGCCGACGGAAAGTGTCTGGGAGTATTGGCGACTTATTTTTAAGGATATTGCCTAAAACATACGTAAAAATCAGCTTGGAGAATTTACGTGAGGTAAGTAATATTTGTATGTACCTTGATTACCTGATACCTGAAAATTGGCCCACTAGGCAAGATAGCTGGTAGGCATGCGTTCTTAGTACATACTAGCACTACTCAATAATCTACATTTGGTTCGTCAGAAAATACGTGATGTCTGGCGGCCCTGGGATCTTACTCTATTAGAATATAACAGACAAACATTTTTATTTCGGTTTAAATAAAAAAAATCTTTTTACAGATCGCCACTACTGGTACGCTCAAGCGCAGGAAACGTTGCAAAAACGCCTTCAGTACGCAGCTGATAAAAATCCAGTCGCAAAGTGAGTATGCATCCTATTTTATAATATTGATTTTTTTTTATCTTAAACCACTTAGCAGTTTATGTAGAACGTCGCATTGCTTTATTATATTTCAAATTATAATCAATAATAATAATATTTCCGGACATTATTACACAGCGCCATCTAGTTCCGTGGTAAGCAACGAGGCTTGTGTTACGGATACTAGTTTGTTGATATACCTACTATATAATTTTTGTTTCTGTAAATTCATACTTATTATACATAGATACATTCATGACTCGGAAACAAATATTGATGCTCATCACACAAATATTTGTCCCTACCGGGATTCGAACCCGGGACCCATAGCACAGCAGGCAGCGTTAACTACCACTGACCTAAACGGGTCGTCAAAGACAACGCATTTTAAAAAGTTAAAATGCGTTGTCAATCAAAATATATTTTCATGTATCCTGTCGAGCCCGGTTGATGGTAATGGCGGTTGTTGTTCAAGTTGAGTGTTGACTTTTAAATAATTGCAACACAGAATAAAAATGAAAGTAATACATAATGATTTCCTACATATGCGAATAAAACCACAAAATACTTTTTAATACCATGTCTACAATCCACTGTCTACGATCTGATCCGAATCCAAAGCGTTTGAAAAAAATAAAATAAAAATGAACAAATTTAAATCATGTTTTAATTGGAATATACGATAAGGTTCAAAACACGTATTACTGTGGTTCAACTAGTAAAATTTTTTGTGCTATAAACACTAGTTACCAGTTCATTACCCATCTTCGTGGGCTTTTTATGGTGTGTAAAACTGTTGTATAGCAAAGAAAACAATAACAGAAATCTAAACACAATTTGTTCGCAAACTGAAGGTTTAGACCCAATGTGTTACGAGTGTTTTGGAAGCCTGTTTATTGACCGACATTTTCATAAAACATACTTCAGTAAAAATGTCGCTCAAATATTTTGACTGCTCTGGATTTATGGCTTCTAAATGGCAATGGATTGATATTTAAAAAATGACAGTGATTATTTATATTGTAACATGAATTCATTATATTACTAACGTATACTCAGCGTGTGCTACTTACTATGTTAGAAAAATACCTATTATAATAATAAAATTCAAAAATTTCTTTGAAAATCAGTACAGTTACAATGTTTCTGCAAACTTAAAAAGCAAATAATTATATTGAACGTGTATGTAAATAGGTGTATTAAATAATTGTAAAAAAATACGAAAACTGTATTAACGTGAAATAACAATGAAATTGTTACAAAAACCCTCTTATTTTTTTAAGACAGATTTTATAACAGCTAGCGTATCTATTCTGCTAAAGACAATATCACCCTAAGGGATCTTTTAATTTTTGTATAAAACAGACGTTATTACATTGAAAATCCCAAATGTCTGTATAGTCCTCGTATTTTCTTATTCTCCTCATATTTACTTTCCTCTGGCCTCATTTCCTCAAGCTCCTCGGGGCAAGACCAACTTTCACACTCATTTCCTTTATTATGTGAACAAACACACTCAACCCAAACTAGGATTCATAGGCCCGCATACAATAAAGCCCAAACAATACTAAAACTTGAGACAAATATTATTAGGACCTTTGTTGTCATACAAGTAGCTTGTGTGTTGTTGAAACTTAATGCAGTCATAAAAATCTATGACATGTGCCAAGAGAGATCACGGCCACGGCATTCACATAATAATGTGAATGCCGTTAATATCGATCGACTTCGAACTTCGATTCAGATCGTCTTTGCATTGTTGCAAAGATGATCTGAATCGAAGAAAATGTCAATAAAACGAAACGTCGATAAAAAAATAAAACGATATTAAGACCGCTTTATCCATTTATAAGCCACATCATCACAGGCAGACAGGCGCACATACATAATTATATACACATGAAACTTATGATGCCGTCTTTTCAATATCAGCGAATACACTACAACGTTTTTCAACAGTCTTATTTAGGTCGTAAAATACCGTTCTCTTAACCTCTTATTGCAATATAATCAAGTAATAATATCTTTAACCATAATAGCATGGTTAATCTCAGTCACTCTGCTATACAACTCAGTGATCACGAATGCTATAAAAGATCCGTTGAAAAAGTTGGGATTCAATAATAATAAAAATTATCCGCTTTGAAATCCGTACAAATATTAAATAAATAAATAAATATTCTGCGACATTTTACACATCACCATCTAGTCCCAAACTAAGCAGAGTTTGTACTATGGGTACTAGACAATGGATATAAATACTTATATACTTTTTTTTGTTTTGTTTTATTACACATAAAGTACAGATTTAGAGCTTGTATGATAGTGATTTATTTCAACAGGTAGTAAAGGTTGATATGTAATTTCTGGATTTGTTTACTTATCTGCCACTCGACCCTTTTGGGGGACAAGTTAAGCCTTCAGACCCCTCACATCACTGTACATTTGTCTTCAGGGGGCGGTGACACTGATAAATGTGTTACAAAAAATAGGAGATGGCTGCGTTGTTACCTGCTTTTATTACGTGCTACCAAATTGTTAAATAAAACAGGTATCGGTTGTGTTATTGCTGTTTTCCGATTAATCAAAGAATAAACTAAATGTCAAACAAGCTTCAATTTCTTATACATACAGGAATCTTATAATCAGAATTCATCGATATTATTTTAATTATCCATTACTTAATGTGCTTATATACTTATAAAAAAACCAATAAAAATGTAATTAAATCATGTTTAAATAAATATACTAATTATAATTTTCCAATTAGATTATATACCTACATACCTATACCAACAGAAAAAAATGTACGTACGTAACAAGAAATGATTACACAAACTTTAAAAATTAATTACTCCCACCGTGACTTTGACGTGACCTGACTAAGTATTCAATTATTATTATAGTATAATGAGATGTTCCGCAATTAAAATTTACATTTATATCCACTTAGTCCTGTACACATACTCTGAAGGTTAAGCCATCGAGGGGTTCGTACAAACGTTAATACAAAACATTTAATCATAAACCTAACATAACATAAACCTGTCCTACTACTGGGCACTGGTCTCCTCTCATTTTAAGAGGCATAATGCTATAGTTAGAACTGTGGTAGCCTAGTGGTGAGACCAGTGAACTGAGATGTCAACATCGTGAGGAAACCTGCATGCTTGAGAAATATTCTCGATGGCATGTGAAGTTTGCCAACCCGCAGTAGGCTAGTGTGGTGGACTATAGCCATATATCTTTGATTTCACAGTTTACTGATCACATCACTTGGCTATCAAAGCTTTAAAACATTTTTTTTGATTGCGTATTCATCGTGATTGGTTACATGTTTTGAGTGATTAGTCTCTAAGTCGTCTGATATATCTATTTATTCTGTAAAAAATTGTTTTTATCAATTGCGACACAAAATATTGTTTGTTGTATTACACTGACGTACCAAAACATTAATCTGTGCACTACACTTTTTTCAATAAAATAAACATTTTTCAATGCGTTGAAGAACAATGATGCGTTAATGGGACATATTGTTTCATTTAAATCCCTACGAGACGTCACTTCATCATTCACCTCCTTTTCAGTTATAATTATCGTCGTTTACACAATCCATCCACGTCCATATTAATTACGCTTTGAATTACATACGTTTCATACCTTTTCATCACGTTTCCGGGCCTAGACAAATACACTTTAATTTCGAGCATGTTACTGATATTATTATTTTTATTAAACTGTGTTTCGATATTATTAATGATAATTTACCTCGGTTACGGATTAGGGGCGGGGGGCGACTAATTGTATGTAGTTATTTAGAGTAGTAGATTTTCTATTGTTTCTAATTAATATTTTATAAGAACCATAGGATGCGGGCGGCGCATGACCTATCGTCGTGGCGATTCTTGGGGGTGACCTATGTCAAACAGTGGACGTCTAATGGTTAATTTGATAATGATGATGATGATTTTATCATCATCATTTATGATAACCAAAAGCTAATTTGATTCTGATCATTTGTAACGGTAGTCACAACTTTGCCTTTCCAAACTGCCTGTACTAATTACGTGTTTTTGTGTTATTAAGGAACGTGATACTAGTAGTGGGAGACGGTATGAGCCTCACCACGGCTACAGCAGCCCGGATCCTGCGAGGACAACGCCGTGGACAATCTGGTGAAGACACAGACTTGGCCTGGGACACCTTCCCAGCAGTTGCTTTGGCAAAGGTATCTATTACTATTATAATCAATATAATTATTGGGTTAGTTTACGTACCTACACACGGAAAGTTTTTCAAGGAAAAAAATTGATAAGGTGTGTAGGTTTGGCAGCTTAGGTACGCTGTAGATAGTTAGATGTTTCTAGATACCCGTGTGAAGTCGGGCCAGATTGCTAACTAAGTCGTAAGGTATACAATAGATTTGGCCTCTAACAGTACAAGTACTGAGACCTGTTTGTATTCACAAGACTGACCTATTATTAAAAGTAAGAAATGAGCTGTAACGCAATCTTATACAAGTATTCGACTACAGGAAAAATATATTTGTAATTTATATATTTGTGCTGTGTGTAAGTCGAACTTATCTAAGGTCTAAGGTCTAAGGAATGTTTCATTAATGCGATAATGTCCAGGTAGAAAGACACAACGTTATTAAATATGTAGAGTGATATTCCTCTCTTAAAGTTTCAAAAATATCGCGGTAAAATAACGCGATGCAGTATGGTTTTTAAACCTAAAATAACTAATCACTCAGTCACTGCGACAAATGGGTCGCCAATATTGAAAAATAAATACTTTTAATACTATAGGAGATTAATTTCCATTGCCGTTTCAGAAGTACCTAACCGCCATAAAGTATTACATAAAAGCATTTATTTTAATAAGTACATATTAACGTACGTATAAAAGAATATTAATTTGAATTAAATTCAGAACTCGTTGGAAATGAAATATTTTCTTCTTTCATTTGATAAACCTTCCGGTATTTTAAATCATTTTCCACTGATAAAGTAAATACTGTTCGAGGAGGTTTAATTTCACGGGCTTCATTAATTCTTTACCAGTGAAACCATAATAGTGTACAGTCATTACCTTGGATGTCCTTATTTAATTTAACCAAGCAATTAACTTTGGGGTTTCTCTCTATTTAGCTTTTTAAATAGGTTGCAAGTATCGTGATGACTTAGTTAATTATAATAATAAATCTTTTATTGAATAAAAACACAGTATAACTATAACTTTGATTGCGCTAATACCTACATTAGTAAAAACACTGTGTCGTAGGAATTAACGCCCACCTCAGGAAATTGGTATTGAAAAGCAATTGGTATTGACATACTTTATAGAAACTTACATAACTTTACATAAGTTCAGGACATTAGTTCTCATATTTTTAATTTCATTATTAACTCCGACTATTATAATTAAAATTAGAATGCAGTTGTCAAGGGCGACTTTAACTGCGTTTTCCTGAAAGGACAGGTTTCAAAACTTGTTTTCATGTATTGAAAACATAAAGTAAATAATAATATAGTGACGTAAAAGCTTTAAGTAAAGGCCTGGGTATACATTCTTAAATGACTGTAAACTTGGCGTAGTAAGTTAACTACTATGTAGGCACAAAGGTTGTATCATAATTTTATTTCCTGCCCGAGCAGTGTTGAATTAATGAAGTTACACACAATATTTTTTTTAAGTTGGTGAAATAGGGCTCATATTACAAATTATGTCAAAAAAATATTTTTTATTGATACCTACATACATACACTCACGCCCTTTTCCCATGGGGGTAGGCAGAAACTACAAAATGCCGCATGCCACAATCTCTGCATACCAATTTTAATAAAATAATTAGAAAAAAATACCAATGTAGTATTTAGGTGAAGGATAATAATATTAACAAAATGCTGTGATAAGGTGTTGGCTACAATAAAGTAATTAATGAAATGAAAAAGGTGAAGGGCAAGAGGAAAAATATTTCAACATTATAAAATTTCATGTTTTGAATATTGAATTGTTCTTTGTATGTACATCGGGTATGGCCCAAACTCCGTACCCAATAGTGAGTTTGTCAAATTTTTTGCTTGTATCCACTTTATTAGACCCATTATCAATAATACAAATGTTTACTTTGTATCTTTTATGAGCCTTTACCGAGATGATGTTCCCCAAAGATTGTATCAATTTGACTTGATTAAATTCGTTCAAATATGAGACGATTGAAGCATCATATAAAATTTCCATACATATTAGCATGAATATTAAACAAAAAAAATGCTGAAATCATTTTATTTTATAGATTTATAATCTGCTATATATATATATATATATATAGGTCTATTATTATATGCATACATATATATTATAATATATGTATATATTATTTACTTTCTAATTTCTTACAATATAATGTAGTTACTCCTCACGTATCTATATGCCCTGTTTTTTAATTTCTGATGATTATTTTTACACTTACACAAATAAAACTACATGCTTTTATTACCACGGTATTTTGGGTCCTTTACAGCATTCAATTTGCCAGAGACCATAGAATGCTATAGAGAATTTGTTTTAATTTTTTAGTAGTCTCACCCCATTTTGTATACTCACATCACTATTGCGGTAACAAATTTAGGGACTTGGATTACAGTGTAGGTATTCTTTCAGTACGTTTTGGTGATATTAGCGGAGAAACAATATTGAAATGTCAACGTGTATCTCAGAATGTAGTGCATAAATATAATGTATACGTAAAAGTGACCTAATTTCTTTTGTTTGTTCTATAATCACTCGCAAAGCGAAACAATCAACTGATAAGAATGGCTTTTCTGTATATCCTCATAAACAGTTAATACGGTATGACTTTAGGCAGTATGCCATTGTTTTTTATGTCTGTCGTATGCGGTGATTAAAGGATTATCCCAAGGATGCAGATACTCGTATACAAACAACATTCTCTTGCAATCACCATCCCCATATGCGTGGTGATAATAACAATTTTAGCTCGCAATTTTCCGAAAAGTATCTTTAGATAACGAAATGAGGATGCAGAACGATCTTTAGTATTTTGGAATTGTATTTGGCACTAAGACATTATGTCTTATTGGACGTGGCAATTGCGGGCGATGGTATTTCTGTTTTATTTATTAAACCAAAAGAAAAAGTTTTATTTTGTAAGTACTCCAAGATAGATCTTTGTCAAGCCACTTTATTTGATTGGTTCCGTCGGAGAATGTACACTTTACAAAAATGCTGCATTCCGCACCTAGTGCTATTCTTGCAAATCACTTCTCAAAATGACCCCTTAGCATAAATTACCACTTTGCAAAATGTGCAATCTATAAAAACCTTTTGAAATAAAAATCATCCAGGTTTATTAAAAGTCAATCATATAATTTAAACCACAGAAATATAACACATTTATCTGAAACTGTTTTGATAAACAAAAATCATACTTACCCCTTATAAAAATAGCTTTTTATGTAAAGTGCACTGATTTCGGAGTGTATGTTGTTTGCACAGTAATCATTTTCCAGAAATATTTTAAGGAATTTAGTAGATAATTATGTTCTTGTAACTTTAAGTCTTTTTTTGCCTGCAGACCTACAACATAGACGCCCAAACTGGAGAGTCTTCAGCTTGTGCCACCGCTCTTTTGTGTGGTGTGAAAGCGCGATATGAGACACTAGGACTAGATGCAGGAGGCAGATTCAATATCTGTGCATCAACTATCAACTCCAAAGTCTCTTCTCTTGTGGACTGGGCTCATGAAGCTGGTAAGCATTTTTTGATGATAAAGGAAGATAGAGTTTGGGAATGTAGTTAGTAAATATACCATACCTTACCTTTGATTAAGCTAGGGTAGATTTACTTGCTGATAAGATTTTCCTAGAATAATAGGAGTTAGGTTAGTCTTATAGTCTAATACGTTGGCATAGTGCAGGTTCACAGACTACACTTGTCGAGAAAATCTTTAAATTATACGTAGCATGCTTCACGAGTTTTTTTTTCTTATCAGTATAAGATCAAACATCACGGACTTGTTTTCATCAAAAATAGTACCTATCCCTGCTGACAGTTTTAAAATTAAATTCGTATTGAAATATTTCATAAGATCTGTAGTCTAATTAATACATACAAAAATTTCAAAATTAGATAAAAATCTATTTATTCAGGAAAAACATACTTTCATTAAAGTTTTTTTATTTTAAATCTGCAATTACTAAAAAACTTGAGACAAATTAGGCAAAAAACGTTTGCCTTTCAAATCTTCTCGCAATGTAACATTTCAAATCAGTTCTCGCTCCGGCATTAGCTAGTGGATACGGAATTGTGTTTATTGTGACCTGTTAACAATTGCAGCACGGCTTTAGTTAAGCTATATCCTTAAGCTGGGGTCACGTACTGGATAGTGTGCGCTTACACTCAACCCCTATCAATAGGTTGAGCAAATATTGCTGAATAACGGAAATCCAGTTTAGTAAAACAATGTATATTTGCACCCAGTAAAACATGTATGAGTTTACATACAAACTTGTATATTATTAAGCTAGAATAGACTATTTATTAAGCTTCACTATGGTTACTTTGAATTTAAAATTTCGTCAATAATTGCTGAGTCGCTATCTACCTACCAGAAATATTGAGAAAAAATCCATAAGTCCTTTTTCTAATGAAGTTGAAATTAAAAGAATAAAATATATTTTATTCATGAAACTGTTTTTTTATTTTTACGGAACTTATAACAATATACTTACGAGTGATATCATATAATAAATAAATAATAATAATAAATATTCCCGGACATTATGACACAGCGCCATCTAGTTCCGAGCTAAGCAACGAGGCTTGTGTTACGGATACTAGTTGGTTGATATACTATATATATACTTTTTTTTGTAAATACATACATATTATACATAGATACATCCATGACTCGGAAACAAATGTTAATGCTCATCACACAAACATTTGTCCCTACCGGGATTCGAACCCGGGACCCATAGCACAGAAGGCAGTGTCAACTACCGCTGGACTAATTGGGTCGTCATATTAACGTCATAAAACATTTCATTACTTTCACTCTCCATAAGAAGACAAACTTGTTCAATAAAATCATCGTGTTCATCCAAAGGAAACACGATAATATATATTTCATTTAATTATGTATTATACAACGAGTTCATAGTTTTTATTTTCATCTGCTGATGATATTATTTATAGGGTAAATTATTATTTTTATTTAAAATTTGGTATTTGCCTAGAATGTGCCTTAAATTATATAAATACGAAGTATTTCTGTTACGACGACAAACAACAAAACAAAGGATTATTAATTTACAATCTAGTATACACTAAAATATTACTAAATGCTATGCTTTTAATTTGCCTGGACCAAATCAGACGTTATTTGGGCGTTTTCAACGACAATCATAATAAAATTACTAATCAAATGCATGAATATCCCAAGATCAAATGGTTGTACCAAATACATTTTAGTTCTTTCTTTCTTACATAGTAATAATAATATGAGCATATAACTTTATTGAACACCAGTCCATAGATTTTTTATTTGGTTTTTCTCTCATACCAATATTGCTTTTTCGTTGGTGAAAATAATCGAACTGGTGACTTGCATATGATCCACTGGATTAAAATTGAATATAAAACAAAAAAGATTCATTCATTCATTAAAGTTTCCAGAATTAACTTCGTATTTTTCAGTTTTGTTTTAAATGCCATTATAACATAATGAATTTTATTCAGAAGTATGCCAAAACGATTAAAATATTTTGCGGCCATACTTCAAATAAAATTATTGTATTTCACAATATTCTATTTTTAATTCACTTAAGCGAAAATGTACGGACCATGAAATCAACATTTTGTATTATAAAAGCTTTGCAAATTTATTTAGCGACCATACAATTTCCATTTCGTCACGCCACACCACATTCCACGGTTAACTCCTAAGACCGTAACCATAAATGACTAAAAGCAAAGTTTATGTTGTATAAACAGTTTAGCATCAACAAAATAGGCTTTCAAGGCTTCATTGTTCAAGGTTCTTAAATATTCAGGCCCTTTTTACATAGAATTTTGGCTTATTTTTAATAAAGTCAAGTTTAAAAGAGCGTGAAAGTACAACGGTTTATATTTTAGTGTTTTTAGTATGGTCTTCTTTCTTGGAATGCATTAAGGGGATGTAGTCACGAGGTGGTTTAGCTTTTTAGAATATCTTGATACAGTCACAGTTGTTATGACCACGGGCTGCCAAGCCAAAAGTTTTGAATTCAATCCTAGGCCCCCTCACCTCTGACTTTTCAAAATAATTATGTGTTAATAATAAGTTGTTACTCACTTCATCATCATCATCAACCCATTATTGTCCCACTGCTGGGCACAGGTCTCCTCTCATTATTAAGAGGGATTAATTAGGCTTTAGTCCACCACGCTAGCCTACTGCGGGTTGGCAGACATTACATGCCATCGAGAAAATCTTTCAAGCATGTAGATTTCCTCGCGATGTTTTCCTTCGCCGTTTGAACATGACGTGATAATTACGCACATAACTTCCGAAAACTCAGTGGTCCACCTGACACGCTTCTTGGATTCGAATCTCATCTCAGTCCACTGGTCACACTGCTAGGCTACCACAGCTGGGTCACTTACGTGTTAAAAAAGAAACTTAGTGCGGAGACCAGAACACCTGAAATAGTTTTTCGACGTTGGCTGAAATTTGTCCCACACTAGGCTACTGTAGGAGATCTTTACCAGATAAACATTTTGTGAAACTAATCAAATTTAGCATAATATTTCTAACTTCAATGTTCAGGTAAGTCAAGCGGCATCGTAACAACAGCGCGGATAACTCACGCAACTCCTGCGGCGTTGTATGCGCACGCGCCGTCGAGATACTGGGAGGACGACAGCAGAGTACCACCCACGGTGCGGAAAGACTGCAAGGATATAGCTCTGCAGCTTGTAGAGAATGAACCCGGGAGGAGTATAAATGTAAGTGGTATATGAATAGCTGATCATGACTTAAAAATCCGGTGGGGAGAGAATAGAGTTATTATTCTAAATTTCCAAATAAAAGGCAGACCAATTTATTATTAAATTGTGTGTCACAAAACTTTTCAACCTCTCAAATTAATTTATCCAGCTGTATTGCCTATAAAGTTAGTTTAAGATGGCTTTATAAGTAAATATGTATATTATTGGTTCAATTACAAAATATTAAAATTTAAACGCATAAAATAATAATTAAAACGAATTATCTTTTAATTATACCGATATTGCTGGTCAAAGGTTTTCATGTCATTCCAAAACATAAAAGCATTTTTGGTCTAATATTATCAACCATGAAATGTGTAAGAAAATACATTATTTTTTTGTAATTGTTAGTAATTACAAAAAAATAATGTATTTTCTTACACAAGACGTACTAATTATACACGTATAATTTTCATACAAAATGCGGACTTATTTAGTACAGTTTATGCTCAACAAAATGGTTTTAGAAACAAAATAGAGCGCAATGTTTCGTTAAATTATTTTAATTAAGGGCAATACCTCTTAAAAAAGGAAGAGTTTTTGCCGAAATTTGTAAAAAGTACAAAAGAAAGAAACTTATTATTTTTATACTAATAACTCCCGGGAGATGAATCAAAGTGAATTCCGAAATTATACAGAAGCCGTTTTATAAATTAGTAAGTAAAGTTAATTAAATAGGGACGTTTAAGTGCGGTGTTAAGATTCAGCCGAGCATTTTTATTATTTTAAATGTAGGCTATATTAATGTAAATTTTCTGTTGATGCATTTGACAAAGTGCTGTGATGAGTCAAGATAACATGGCTGCAGAGTAAAGCGCATAAAACATTGTCAAGTTATGATGATAACGACAAAAGTCCTTTTAATAGGGGTGTCGCTCAAAGTCGTGCAATTAACAGGGAAAAATTCTGACGCTACATTTTATCCGATGAATCCAGAATGAAATATATTAAATATATTTTTAAAACTCAGTATAAGAGCTGTAAAATTTTACCAGACACAAAATGTGCGCTTTAAAACTTACAATTGCATGGCATAATTTCACGGAATATTGTCCATTTATTTACGAATTTTAACTAAATACTGTATCAGGATTCACAATTCTTGAAATTACAAAATGTTTATGTAAACACACAAAATAAAAGCTAAAAAACTAAACAACAATGTACATGCAAATATGTAAATCATGTATGTATGTAAATGTATGCAATAAAGTTGCGTGCAAAATTTAATGAAATAGTTTACACGACACAGAAGCGTCTCTCAAGCGACTTAATGAACGTGACCGCTTTTAAGTTCTTCGTAACAATCTACACGGCTTACAGCACAATAGAATGACGTATATTCCATGAGAACTGTTACCTTTTTAGAATTTGACCTAATATTTCCAATAGTAAATGAACTTGGGCTTGAGTTTATTTTCTTTCAGAAACTTTCAAATATAATAAAAAGTGTAGCATCTTATAGGACCTGTTAATTCTTTTTCTAAATAGTTTGATAGCAAATATTCTTACTGGTATAGGTTACATGTCTATTTTCTGTTCAGCTTAATTATTTTTCTAGTCTCGAGACTTTTTAACCTAAAATAGATTCTAGATAGGTCAATAATTCGTTTATTTAAATAACCTTGTTTATTTTGAAAAGGTCATAATGGGTGGTGGAAGAAGACATTTTCTTCCAACCGTGACCCCAGATCCAGAACATCCAAATCGTGAGGGGAGAAGACTGGATGGAAGAAATTTAGCTGAAGATTGGGCAAGAGAAAAGAAACGCCGGCGATTGAGAGCTCAATACATACACACAAGAGAGCAACTTGCTAAGTTGGATCCTAGGACAGTGGATTATTTATTAGGTAAGTTGAAGTAAATGCTTAGTTTGTCTTAGGAAGAAGCTGCCGAATGTTAATTATTTTGGTTTTAAGTAATTAGTTAGTAAGAAGATATTATTAACCAACCAATATCAACTGTAAATTAATTTATTGCCGTCATACTAGAATAATCTAGTATAGTAGTGTATACTATTCTACGAATGTGCACGTATTTCAACGCATTTTTTAGGTTCTTCGTATAGTTTAAAAAATATATATTATATAAATACCTGATGAAATTCTTGGAACGTTTCTCGATGCACAGCCATTTGACCTGAACATTCATTTTACGAAACTACTACACAAACGTGTCGGAATCCACTATGCATTTAAATAAGTGTGAAAATCAATATGAATTCTTAAAGATAGATTGTACTGCACTATTTTGCTTTTTTCTTTTTAAAGAGAAATTAATTTGACATAAATTTATCGTATGCTTAAACAGTAATCGTAAGGAACCTGCATGTCTGAGAGATTCTCTCGATGACATGTGAAGGCTACTATTCCGCACTGGTGTAGTATGATTGACTATAGTCTAATCTATTTAAAAAAACGCAAAGGCAATTATTCTCTAATTGCTGGGCACAGGTCTCCTCTCTTTTGAGACCATTTAAAGTACTGTTGTACGTTAATAGTACTAAAATTTGTCTATTTTTTCTTATTCTATTTTAGAGTCTGGTCGAAAGGACCAGACTCTAAACGAGAACAGTCTCCACATAACTCTTAAACTCTGCAGGAAGCAAGAAATAGAATTGCTTAATATTTTATGAAACGTTTTGCTTCGTGATCCGAAAACGAATAGAACTTTATTTAACATTGAAGTATTATTCAAATTTATTGTAGTAGTTGTAGTAACTACAGGCGCGGTCATGCGTTGCTTTAACTAAGTTAAAAACATCATGACATGAAATTTTTATATAAAGTTAAAGCTTTTGTAATTCGTGAAATAAGAAGATGGAGTTTCAGAGTCATCTTTAATAAATTACTTCCGAATCGTAGTTTTTGCATATAATAATAAAATTGTAACTTGTTGAAATTTATTTCTTAAAGTTTTGTTTACCTAGCTCCACAAAAACTCCAAGAAATAAATAAACGCTCAGCAAAGCCTTAGAATTAAAAAAAAATATTTAGGGCATTTGTCGATGTTATAAAGTGAAAATTAATACCTGCAAATTTGAATTAACTTCATAATTTTTTTGACTTGCCATGTTATTTAATTAATAATGTCATAACCGCTCTGATCTGAAGTCAGTCGGTTGGAAATTGGAGCGACGAAACTCCGGAGCTAGGTGAACTACTGAACTATACTCCGAACTACTACTTTATAGAGGTGGAATAACTCGTTCGGCTAACCTAAAGTAAACAGTTCATCTGAACGTTGCAAGTTAAGCAAACTTTGTAGGCAAAACATCTGCTCCCGTTGGATACATCATCGTTTGATGCCGAAAATGTTGAACAGGAAAATAATATTCAAAATGTCTGATACGATCAACGGAAAGCTTTGGATCTACATAATTCAAGCGAAGGTCAGGTCATATTGAAGTAAAATATGACCTGAGCATTAAAGCAAGGGTAGATAGCCTAGAAAAGTCAATGTTCGCTACCGAGGGCTGTTTACATGATGTGAATGGAGATATATAAATCATGGTATTCGATATGTACTGTATATTGAGGGCGAAATGTTCGGGCATAAATAGGCCGAAGGGTTGGTGGAGGCTCTCTGAATATTGAAAATATGTTCCTTTATTTTCGTCATGTCGAACCAGTGTTAATCACAGTTAAAGGAAAGTGTTTGCAAAAACTGGTGGTAGTTATTGTATCGGCGATTGCTACTTATACACTTTTTTACTGTGCTAGCCCAGTTTATTCCAGTGCTGGGAAAAAATGCCCTCTGCTTTTTATAAATAGTAGTCAGACATGAATTCAATTTAACAACTTTGCATGAAACACATACACAGTTATATTAATTGTATGTAGTAACTTTTACAAATATTGTAAAGTTGCGCTTGAAACATATTTTTCATTAAACTTACAAATAAAAAAACAAGGGCTATAACTATAAATGTAAATAATACGACTATACATTATATTGTAGAGTTAAAACAATCCATGCCTGTTAAATTTTATCATTTTTCTATATAACCGCCTCACGGTCGGAATATTTAAGAAACTGGATAGTGCAAAACCCTTTTGTGTGCTTTGTTAAGGGTTAATGCTTACCCAACAATTTGTGTTCCCACAAAGCTGGTTTTGGGTGAACCGTGTTTAAAATCCGACTGTATAAACGAATACATAATTTAAACTGCAAAGTAAATAGGTTTGCATCATTACTCTGATATTTGCTTTGAATACATTTTTACACATTGTATCTATGTAAATTATTATTTATTTTAATTAACAACTTCAATGTAAATGCAATTATAATTGTGTTTTGTTTGTAAAAGTGTTTTGATGTTACTTTCAAGGTAAACAATTAATTAAAACAACATTAAACGCTTGCTTATACTTGATAGAAAAATATAATATCCAATAGGTATCAAATGGTTCATACCTAGTAGTAGTAGGTAAGTAGGTAATACTATCAGTATTGTAATGATGACTGACTGTAGTGTCAACGTCTCGAGGTCTATCCGTACGGTAGTACGCCTACTTTTTAGACGTATTATCACATGCTCAAACAGTGAAAGTAAACATCGTGAAGAAACTAGCACGATTGAGATTTTTCTCGATAGCTTGAGAAGATTGCCAATCCGTAAACTAGCGCGCTAGTTTATTCTTTTTAGTTGACCACGCTATAGCGTGGTGAGCTAAAAAGTATATAAATAAATATATATAACTAAATAGTATATAATTTTTAAATAAACACTCATATTTTTCAAACTTGCTCAGCTGATTTTATCACAATAGTTTAAATAAAAATAATAAAGTTTCAAAATTGTCTTTCTATTCAGAATATTACACGAAGCAGGTGATGATTTATATCGAAACACAATATTATAAAAAAGAGACACAATATACAAAATACTACATTATTTTCGGACTAATAAAAAACGTAAAGAAGTATTTTTTTAATTATTATGTGCCACATAACAGACATGTGGCAATGTGACAGTACAACAAAAGTGGAAGTCAGTATTCGGTTTAAGAAAAGCGAGATAAAATGTTTCCGGACCCTCTGTGGTTTATGAAATATTTACGTTGGCCCAGATTACGTTTACCGAGTTTACATTATGATCAGTGCAGGGCGGTTGAGTAATTCCATTTAAATCCTTTTTAATCCCATTCTCCCGACATGAAGTAGCATTTGTAATTCAAATATGGATTAGGATGTTACCAAAATTCTTAATTCAAAAATTGTATTGTTAAACACGCTTCTTAATAAGTTCAACTGTTAAGTAGGTAGTACTGAGTTGCCACAATCACAACGGGACTTACATAATAAAATTCGTGAATAGATTTTTCAAATTTACCTTTTGTTTGTGTAATGATAATAAAAAGAAAGCAACTACGAAATTCGAATTGGACCTAAATAAATATTATGTCTTGACATTTTCACACAGTGCAGTGCCATCTAGTTCCGAGCTAAGCAACGAGGCTTGTGTTTAAGATACTAGATGGTAGCTCGGTTTATTTGTAGTTCGGAGAATTTGGAAGTATAACTGCCTGTCGAATGCTGTAAAATTAAACAAAAGTTAGTTTAATCGAGGACAATTATATGCTATTTATAATATTGTGACAGATGACGAAAAGGTATTGTTTTGAATGGTTATTTCCTTTTGAATTACTGTCTTATAATTTTGGTGAATCTGATGAAGCAAACTAGAATGTCTTGGTCAACCTTTTACAAAAAGTACCAAGTCTATAACGCTATACCTCTGACGGGGCTGCCTAGACAGGACAGTTGTGCAGTGTGTGAGGAATGAGGACGCAGGTCGGTTGTGCCCGAGCTGCCAACATCTACTGCGTAACTCGGGCGTATTATGTCAGGGCTAGCACATACTTGTTTTCGTTAATGGCTTTTTTAAATAAATGTTTAATATGATTGACATTATATTATTATAATGTCAAACTTCGAAACACACAATTTCAATGTTCCTGAGAGAGCTGAACTAAGCAAAATGGTGATAATGGTTGATAATGTGATGTTATCTCATGGGCCCTGAAATACAAATTTCAAAAGCAATCTCTATAATGCTAAAATATAAAATTTAAATGAGACTAGCTTCTAAATGCCATCTCCCGTATTACGCAAAAACACGAGAGTTGAAACTTTTACTACACAACAGAAAAATAGTCAACTCTCAGTATAAATACTGACTCTCTAAAACAAGGCATCACGTGTAATATTTTAATGTCAAATGCATCACGCAATGGTTCCAAAATTTATTCAAAATGTAAGTAAATAGTTCAAAACCAAAACAAACCTATCATAAATATACTTAATAAATAATTTTATTTATCAATGTCAAAATTTCATCATGTCCGAAAAAATTTTCGACACAACCTAACAAAAGCAAAATGCTCATTTTTTTTACCTGAAAACTCTGTTGCATTCGTGTGTGTGAGCGTGTTTCATTTGTACTGACTGGGCGGAACATAAATACTTTTAACACCAAATGAAGAACGATAACGATGAACTTTTTGTCTGTTTGTATGAGTTTGTGTTTATGGAGTCATAGGTAATACTCAAACGGATAAACCGAATATTAAAATTGCTGGTGTAATATGAATGTTTCATCGTAAAGATGTTTGTCATATTTTTTTCCGATTTTCACACATTTTTACAACCCAGGTTTGTTCGAATACTCGCACATGGAGTTCAACGCTGAGCGTGGGGCGGTAGCGGACGCGGAAGAGGGAGCGGGTGCGACTTCAACTGCTAAAGCGGACGATCCATCTTTGGCTGACATGACTCGAGCCGCCTTGTCAATATTGACTAAAAACGACCAAGGATTTTTTCTCCTTATAGAAGGTAAGCCTTTTACATATTTTTCACTGTTTATATAAGCACCATTATTCTTTTGATGTAATTGGATTGTAAGCATTTATTTAAATTACTCCTTTCAAACTGAGTTTCACAGGAATTTTATTAGGGAAAGATAAAAAAATTAAGATTTCAGAGAATAGGTACCTACACTGAAATGATCTCACAGAATTTCTCTTCATGTAATATTCATTGTTATGTTAAGGATAATTTTTCGTTTTATTTACATAGCTATAACTTTTTGCAGCCGAGAGTTCATTTTATGAAAATAATGTTTGTGTTTTGTTTGGAGGTGGGAGAATAGACCACGCTCATCACTACAACAATCCATATAGAGCTCTTGACGAGACTTTGGAGTTGGAAACCGCACTGTTGGCAGCATTAGAGAGGGTTAATCCCTCCGAAACTTTGATCGTAGTCACTGCTGATCACGGTCATGTTATGACTTTTGGCGGGCAGGCGACTCCGAGAGGCCACCCTGTTTTAGGTAACAATTCAAACAGAGAATTTAAATATTCCTTTATTCTTCAAAGGCAATTTTCTATTTAATTTTCAAGTGGAGATTTATATTTAATGTATAGCCAAAATGTGTTTCAATACAAGCGACATTTGGCACAGAGTACGAAAGTTGCTAATTGAAGTTGTGTGCCAAACGTTTTTCGTTTACATATTATCTTATAAGTCTGTATTCATAGCAATTGGCTTTTCATCTAAATTGCAGCTTATACTCGTAGTTCTGAACATTAATAGGTTGGTGTTCTGAATTTAAAATAGACTTACTTTTTTAAATGTCTAAGTATTTTTTATATAAATTTGAGGTTCCCAGCGTATTTTATGTCCTTTTAGGTGCTGATACTGTGGCCTCAGATATTGATGGACTACGGTATAGTACTTTACTTTATGGAACTGGGCCTGGACATTCAGAGCCCAGAGCTCTGCCATTGAATACGACGGCTTCTGCTGCCGCTTCTGCGGATGCTGTTCATGCAGCTGCAGTTCCTCGACAGTGGGCTACTCACGGTGGAGAAGATGTACCTATTTACGCTCTAGGTGATGATCTATTTTCTATGTTTAGAATGAATCATTTTGGAAAAGAACATTGTAATTTTCTATAACATGTTTGTTCATTTAAACAATCTCTTATATAGGCCCGATGGCGACAATATTGTTCGCCGGCGTTGTGGAGCAGAGCTACATCCCTCACGCGATTGCATATGCATCGTGTATCGCCCATCAGTCACGAAGATGTCAAGTAAAAGTTAACTTCACGCAACCACCAGTGAGCATACAATTTTTTTTTCATATTCTAATTCATTATTAATATATTCTGGCTGCGGCCTAATATTTTAGCGTAAAAAACTTTTCAGACAAAGAAAAATATGGCGGAAGTGTTCAAAGTTTTTATCGCATTATGTAGAAGTTTCGAGCTTTCACGTCACTGTTGTCTTAAAAGAAAATTATGATATTTTTATTCGATAAAAATCTTCAAATGACTGTTATTGTATTAACTTTCTTTGGCGATGAATATGAATGATGAATTTAACATAAATATATTTAGGGTGACGGTATTATAAAATAACACGAATTCAACTGAATTGTATGTACTGTAGCAGGAAAAGCCGCCGAACTGCGTGCCTCCAGAAGTAAGCAGCGTGTCAGCGGCAGACGAGACAAGAAGTGATGGCTCGAGTGGCCGCCGGATCGTGGTTGCCTCAAGCGTCATGGCGGATGAGCGAACACCGCGTTCATCCGCTCCTCTACCCGCTTCGTTTATGATGGAGTGCAACCTAATATCAAGGATAATCGGATTCATAGCCCGTCTCAGTTTTGTTTTGTTAGTCGTTAAATAATAAATATTTATATGAAATGTAAATACTTGCATAATATTGAAGTATAAGTTGAATATTGGTCACGATTTTTTTGGGACGTGCTGTCGATTGTTTACAGTGTATTAAGTAAGTGATCATATAAAATCATTTTGTACAGGATACGATTACTGTAAATACTCCAATTGTATTGTAATGTAAATACTATAGTTAATTGTAAATATGAACTGAAATGACGATTGATATTTTAGTCTCCTCATTAAATTGATTTTTGAAACACATTTTTTTTCTATTACCTTGCATTTTTAAAAACCAAGTTGATCAATTAATTTGCGTGGTTAAGCTATACCTGCCAAGGTCTATCTACCTATTAACCATTTATAAGTGATCGTGATGCCTTTGTGCATCACAAGCATGTTGAATTGTCAGTCCTGATTGTCATTCGAATACCTTTGACAGCGTTATTGGTAGCCAAAACTCGAAAATCCTGATAATTAGAGGAAATCCAAGAGTATTTCCCAGAAGTCGGGTTGAAAAGCTCTTAGGGTTGTTACTTTATGCGGAATAAAAATATTCAGCCGTATCTGGGTCGACTAGAAGTAGCCAACACGATATAGTTGATAAAAGTCTTGGAGAATGATGATACATTGACATAACATGCGATTTAAAGCTTTTCAATACCAATGGACATTCAATGGGTATAATTCACTCAAGGATGTTGACTTCTTCTCTTCGCACTAATTTTGACACAACTCATTTACACGCATAAATACTACATACATTAAATCAGCTATTCCGAGTGAAATAGTACTGAAAAAATCTCACTGTATATACATATTCTGGACAACCGATGGGGCTTGGAGGTTCTAGAGTGGCGACCACGTACTGGAAGACGCAGTGTGGGCAGGCCCCCGGCAAGGTGGACTGACGACCTGGTGAAGGTCGCTGGAACCCACTGCATGCGGGCGGCGCATGACCGGTCGTCGTGGCGATCCTTGGGGGAGACCTATGTCCAGCAGTGGACGTCAAACGGTTGATGTGATGATGATGATACATATTTTTCGCATAACTTTTAATAACTAACTCTTACTTTTAGTAAATTGACGCGTTAATGGTTCATATTTTATATTGGCATTTCGAAAAGTCGTGGAATTAAAGTTGTATATAATGTAGGACAAAAGCAACCCCTATAAACTGCAAACACCAGAATACCTACTGACTGCTACACTCAGCCAGTGACGTCACTAAAGGCAAGTATAGGCTGTCACAAAGCGCGTTCACACAATTGCAAACACCTAAATATTTATGACAGCTTTTGTGGCACATTCAGCGTGACTCATGTACGTACGCTTTGTTCCAAGATGAAAAGCGCTTACAAGGTGTGTTCAGCAGATTTATATCTGGGTAATAACGCGAACCACGTTGGACTATCGCATTTATCTTGCGAGGGCCACAGTTGGTGTAATGAATAATATGTTGCGCATTTGTGCCGGAATTTGGGTCGAATTTCGAATAGTGGTTTATTTATTTATTGATAAAATTGGGTAGTGTTGCGGCACGAGTTTTCTGTTAGCTTTGTTACCCGAAATACGAGAGAATCGCCCGTATGTATTGGGCTTTTGGGACCTTGTTTGATATTTTAGTAAATATTTTACAATACACTTGAATGCGTTCGGCACTTGTTTTGCCTGTCTGATGTCTCAGACAGACCACCTCAGTAAATACTTTTTCAGATTTTAAGTCTTATATACGCAGTCAAAACAGAAAGCTAGGCAGAAAAGTCATGAGATTGCTACAGTTTCCAGCGTGCTGTTTTTGTAAAGTTGTGCAACATGCTTGCTGATCAACCTTTACTTTTTGAGAAAGGGCATCACATCACCTTTCGAGGTGACAGGTAGGTGGTCGTACAGTGCGACTGCCGAGCAAGAGGTCTTGTGTTCAATTTTCAGGTCGAGCAAAGTGTTATTGGGTTTGAAAATCTCAGTAGCCGCTCGAAGTTTGGATTTGTGCCCAGTTACGCCCCCTATTACATGGG
This sequence comes from Craniophora ligustri, assembly GCA_905163465.1. NCBI lineage: Eukaryota > Metazoa > Arthropoda > Insecta > Lepidoptera > Noctuidae > Craniophora > Craniophora ligustri. The sequence continues at coordinate 6,422,440 of LR990963.1, forward strand.
ACTCTCTCGTTTCGCCGATATGTTTTAACCGGCGAAAAGTGTACCTTGCCTGTGAACCCTTCGGGTACGACAGGGGTGGTAGTATGTATGTACTTTTTACGAATTTGTCACGGTGTTTTTCAGATCCTTTACAGCATGACTGCGAATAGCTTGGAAAAGTCTATATTAAAATAATATAAATAAACTGCGATAAAATACGTTAAAAATTAATCATTCAATCAAAAAAATATGTTTCAATGGCATGATAAATATGTCATGTTTATAACAAATAGTTACAACAAGTGTTTACAGTAAAAAACCTGCAGATAATGTTGTTGATAAAAAATAAGTAGACTTCAGAACTGGATCTACAATATTTAAGTCTTTAGGTATTGTTAAATTTGTCTGTGTATAGGGTATATTTAATCAAAAAATATCTGATTAATGCAGTATATATACCTACTTTTGAAATAAATAAATAAATGTTATATGACACCTAAATATATCAAAACATACTACTTCTGTACCTAACCATTGCATTCCCGAATCCATACCATTCTCCATGGTAATTTGTATGATGGTATAGGTGAGCTACTAGATTTTGTGTCAGTAGGTAATTCTACAATTCTGTGTAAAGCAACTCATACGAAAGCCACAGAATTGCTATGGGTTGCTATTATAGTAACGTAATCCTTTCTAGTGCGGCGCGGAGAACCGCTAATGGTGCGTAACGAAGTCAACACAAGAAATAAGATAACATTATCATTTTATACCAACAAGAAAGGAATGTATTTTTCACACGTTCCTTGAGTTTATTCCCGTAACAGTACCCACTTAAAGAGTTTGTGCCTTTTGATGTCACATAACAAAGCTATTTGTACGATATTTTAGTTCAAGAATGTTTGATTTCATGCTTATGAAATGAATATTGAATGTATTCTTTTTTTTTTAATGTTTATGTCGGTGCACAACGAAATAAATCTGTTTATACAAAAAAGATCCTTATTTATGGAATAAGAACTATTTCAGATACAAAATAAATTTATTTTGTTAATTTTATAAAATACTATTTATCGCTTTTCTTAAAACTAAAATAATTAGAATATGCTGAATGGATGAATACTTTAAAAATGGTACTTTCATTCAGCATAATGCGGCAGCGCATAGAATCGCTGCAGCGTGACGTCAATAAACAATCTTTATAACTATGAAATATGGACCTTAACCGCGGTCACGTGAAGTACAAGCAACCTCTAATCTAGTCATGTTGTATATTAACAGTAGGACTTGTTGTTACATTTATTGCAGCTCAGAAACAATTTATTGATTTATATTATTAACGAAGGTTTAATTTTCTAGGTATTTTACAAAAACGATAAGACTTATTTAAATTATCAATTTATAAAAATGGATCATAATTCTGAAAATCATTCCCATTCACGAGCAATCCATACTTGGAACAACTATCATACAAAATATTTATTCAAAGCGACCTGTAGCGCATAAGTCAATCGCTCAGATAACGCTAGCCGTATCATCAAATTTATTTTCGGTCCAGGCAAAGATGAAACAGTTCAGTACCTTTTTATTCTTTTGTTTGTCAGACGAATTTCCTTCTCTGTTTTAAAAAATAAGTATTCCAATTTCAACCGCATAGCGACCTCTAGTTATTATAATACTGTCTTTTACTGGCCCGGAGCTTATGTATTAAATAAAACCTATTTATTTTCTAAAGAAGCTTTTAACTTGTTTAGTATGCCTTTGTTCTTTTTCTCCAATAACACAACAAAGGGATTCCCTAACAGGATTTCTCAGTGCAAAAATCTCAGGTATTATAGTAAGTAGGTACGCACTTCTCTTTGTAATGCTGTTAATGTTGTAAAAGCTATCTACATCTCCCTGCTCCACTTTCTATATTAGGTTACTCATTTACAAAATATTTTCAGAAACACGTATAGGATGTTTTTTAAATAGAGATTGAGTACGAGTTTAACAAGAATAAAAAAAGACTTAAAATTACCGGTTTCAAAAACAACAAAAATCTTTAAATAGTCTTGAATATCATCATTATCAACCTATATTCGTCCACTGCTGGACGTAGGCCTCTCCTAGGGAACGCCACAGAGCTCGATCTACGATTCTTTCCCTCCTGTCGCTGCTACCTGCCTTCCGCAAGTCGTCGCTCCACCTGGCCTGGTCGTCCTACACTACGTTTGCCGAAACGCGGTCTCCGCTCAAGAACTCGTTTGTTCCAACGGTTGTCGGTTCTCCGGGAGATGTGAACGGCCCATTGCCACTTCAGCTTGCTAATCCGCGTTTTGAAGATGAGTAGATTCAAGAAGAGAAGATTCAGATTATATATACATAATTACAGACTCACCTAATAGTATCGGATCTAAAAATTAATCTTTGGCGTTTCGGATCCTATTAAATACACTGTCACGGTCTAAGTAGCGAAACAACAGCATTAATTTTTTTTATGGTGATAAGGGGGCAAACGAGCAGTCGGCTCACCTGATGGTAAGTGATGACCGTCGCCTATGGACATTTGCAAAATCAGAGGCTTGCAAATGCGTTGCCTAACCCCATTAAAACCGTTCAGGTTTCTTAATTTAGGGAGTTACTGAACTGACAGCAAACGGAATTCCAATGCTGTCAGAATAGTCACTCCCCCAATGAGCTCTAGTAACCTTACTCACTTGCAGTAAAGACAACTATTGTTGATTCACTGCAGTCTTCTGTAAGGCGGAGGTACTTCCCCAGTCGGGCAGCTCAATTTGAGCGAGAAATCTCGCTATGCCCTACCTCCTAGAAATATTATCTACATATCCCATAAAATCGATAATAAGTAGGTGGTTTGTTGTATTTCAATGCCTAATGTTCGTGGACGTGTAATAAATCACTATAATTACCTACCTATCTAATATTGGCAAAGAAAGGAGGTTACATGCTGTGCTTTACAAGCACAACCCACACTTATAAAAATAGCTGTAAAATAATGGAGGCACATTGTCGGCTCGATGCCAACCAAAGCCATGTTAGCTTGTTTTACATCTAATACGGAGTTAAAAGGTTTTTGTATAGGTATATACTAGGGTAGCATGTTGTTTGCAAGAGAATATTCGTGAATTTAACATGCCTTGCCCTTGTTTGTAAAACGAACAAATGCCAACAGGATATAAAACCAGCCAGTAGCCAGCCCATAGCCGGTAGGTCTATTTAAACAAGGATTTATTGTACGGAATTTATGATATCATCATCATCCACAGCTGAACACAGGCTCCCGAAACACCTAAGCCACTCCCGTAGATAAGATCATTCACCAAATGAATCAATAATTTGTTTATTATGGATGGAAATTGTGGTTGTTGAATATGAAATTTTGGATTCGATTCACTGTGATTAGACAGTATTGATTTCTCCTGTTTTCAGATTGTATTCTCTGCTATAAAATTGCATATATATTCATCATCATCATCAACCTAATTATTGTTCAACTGCTGGGGACGGATCTCCGTGAGGAGATCCGTCCGTGGCGTGGTGGACTACAGTCCACCACGCTACCCTACTGCGGATTGACAGACTTCACATGCCATTGAGAAAATATCTCAATATGTACGTTTCCTTACGATTTTTTCCTTCACTGTTTCAACAGGTGATAAATACGCACGTAAGTTTTGAAAACTCAGTGGTCCTAGGTTCCAACTCGAGACCTTTATAGTCCACTGGTCACACCACTAGGCTAGCACAGCTCTTGTTTTACTTATATCCAAATTAATCCAAATCAATCTCATTTTTAATAAATACATATTTTATTATACTAATCCATTTCTTAATGTTATTGTGCATTCTGTGGTCTCCATTAATAATTGAGAAAGAAAGAAAGAGAAAGAAAAAAATAATATTATAGATTGAGCGATATGCGGGATAGATTTATTTCGTTTTGTTAATTTTTGTGTATACCTATATCCTTTGTAAATAAAAAACATCCGCACATTTCTGACAATTCCGGACAAAGCAAATATCATATTTATTTATATATGGAGTTTAAAATATTGTTTCTATATATCAAAGAACCACTCACAATCGACCTGTAAAAGATTTTGAATAACATCGAACTAAAAATTCTATTACCTTCATATTTTTTTCAGCGTGTTTACTAAGCCTGCCCGTGAGTAGAGGCAATAAATAGGTCGGACGTGCACTCGCTTCGGTGTTCAACTTTGTTTTATAGGGGTGAGAAAACTAAGAGTATGTATAGATATAGTGTCGAAAAGGTATCGAGTTCGAGATAATCATGATACGGTAGGCTGGGGTTCAAAACAATACCTATTAACAGATGGTATATGTAAGTATTGCATTGTATTCAGATATTATTCTAACTCAGGCACAAGTTTATTTTTCAACATAAAATTTTAAATACATTTTTAATTTGGTATTTCATTAATTAATTAAATTAAATTCATTTATTTCGGGTAACTAGGCCCATAAAAAAATACAATGACGGTTAAATAATTTAAAATACAATACAATAGAGTATATACACAAATATTCTGTAGTTCCTGCCCATGGGAAAAAGGCGTGAGTGTATGTATGTATTAATATTAATACATACATACATTCATTAAATTTCATTAAAAGCTAGGCCCAAAAAATATGTATTAACCAAGTTCATCGATCAATCAGTTAGAAAAAGTTTCACCTGTTTAACTCCAGGAGAATAATTTGAGATAAAAATACCTATGACTACTATTAGTGGTAATCAGAACCCAAATACTTATCTGTATAAGTTCTCTATAGAATACTCGGTCAAATGACTGAGGATCTTAAGAATACGTCACACTGAAATTTGCATAAAAATATTTTTTTATTAAGAAAATCTGTGTTCTTACTGCATTTAATCATGTAATGGTTTCCCACGCCGTTCACTCGCAAAGGTGAATGAGCTTCCAGCTGATTGAACAAATGATATTTATTTAAATCTTATTGTATCAAAAAACTTTCTACAGATCTTTCTTCGGCTGGTTTTATTGGTATGATTAGGAACGTTTTACATGAAAAATTGTTTTAGCACACTGCGCGCACGAACGAGTATATATATTTGGCATACAGTTATAGTTTATATGGAGAAGGAGTACAGAAAGCTATAACAAATTTCACTGCACATCTTTCCCGGTTCAGGAAGTAATATGGCAGAAAAGTAAACACCTTATTAAGCAACAGTACAGTACATCGTCAATGTTTATCACTAGCGAAAACCAGTTTACTTATGCCTTCGTCATAAAAACTGGGGTAAGTCCCTATCGCTTGATATCCGAGCTCGTGACGTCACGAAAATGAGCCTGATCTTTTTTTTTTGCGGCGAACGGTCTCGGCCCTTTGTAAAAAGGTTGTATCTCTTTATAAAGGTGACAGTTCGGTTGACGAAGATTTACGAGAAATAAGACGCGCATGACCAAGAAAATTCTATAAGTGATTAACTTCCAGTCAGTACCAATAGAAGAGAAACGATGAAGTTATTTTATATTTCTCTACGTTAAAGGGTGGGCTTATTTTATTAGTTTAACATATGTGTGTTCTATTGGTTTGTCTGTTGGTGGCTTTTTAGGTTCAAAAAGGAAAAACTATCTTAAGTTAACCAGTTAAAAGATTTTATTGTTTGAAAAGTGACTTAATCGAGAGTATTCTTAGCTTTGATTCAAGTTTACGTGTTTGTAGATCAGCTTTGTAAGTAGTTTGTTAAATAAATAAAAATATTACATTTTATAAAAGTATATTTCCCGATGAAACGGAATTACAGCTAAGTTTTGTAAAAAACACAAACAATAATAAAATATTTAAAAATATAAGTACGGTGTAAAGAATAAAATGCTAAATAAGTAATTAAACTGCTTTCTAGCTTTGGCCACAGTAAAGAAATAGGTAAAATAATAATAAAACTTCAATAGATTGGCTGGCTGTTCCACGTTTAAGTTTTAACAACATACGCCAGATACAAGGCCAAGAATTTCCAAATTGGGTTTTTGTTTCAAACTGTGACGAAACTTTCCCGACTTTATAGCTAGAGTTTTATGAACATGTGTGTAGCTTATATCAAGTGTAAATTAGAAATTGTATATGTTTTTTGATTGGAGAATTATACATAAGTCGGTTGGGCAGCGTTCGGGAAGCTAAGTCAAATCTTTTCGTCCCAAATAGCGCTGGGTCAAGAAGAAAGACGAACTTTGACTAGTTTGTGATGCCAGTGATGACTTATGGCACCGAAACGTGGCTGCTTATAATATAACTTATAAGGTAGGTCACTGTCACTTAGAGACCGATGAAGACGGTTATGTTAGGCGTTTCACTACGTGATCGAATCAGACATGAGGAGATCCGTAGAAGAACCCGGGTCGCTGACATGCCCGAAGAATCGCCAAACTCAAGTTGCAGTAGGCAGGGCACATCACTCGAAGAACGGACGGCCTATTATGGGGCTTGAAGGATCTAGAGTGGACTTACGATATAGTTAAGGTCATTGTAATATGCTGGATGCGTGTAATAGATTTTACTTTATCAAGAAACCTTTATGTGTAGTAACAATGAACTTATTTCAACTGTGTGTATATAAGTATGAATAATTTACTCATATGTTCATTGAAACTTATGTATGTACATATGTCGTATTCTTTATAATAGGCTAGAAAGCGTAAATTCAATAGTTACTCATATTTTGTGGGGAAAAAATTAAAAGAAACAATATTTCATTAGAGATTATTATTATTATATTAGAGATTATAATTCAATTCACCTTTGGTTTAAAATTTCATAACATATAGGTGACATTTACAAATATTAAACAAGGAAAGTTTAATCACATAATATATATATGTATTAAACACAGTACACACATATATATACATATATTCACAACTTGCACATTATATACATATATATATATACAGACACTATATATATATATACACACACAATACATACATAAACAATTCAGTATTTTAACAATAATAACAATTTAATATTTACTCAGCTTTTTTATGTAGCGGCACGAAACCCGGAGCTCTGTTCTGTTCGGCGACTGATTAAGAAGTGACTCGATCCTTCTGATACGTCTCTTTTATACCAACGTACAAACAAGTCAGACAGCCACGTTTTTATATTTGAGGGTAGTTTGTGCTAATAATGTTATTAAATCATAATTTACATTACATTATTCTTTGTTTGGATATGTAACTAATAATTAGAACTTAACTTTTATTATAACCTTAACCTAAAATCTAATCCATAAATAACAATGACATAAATATAAAACCTAACCAAATTCATAACACGTTATTGGTACAGAGATAAGTATGTACTTACAAATGAGACCCACACATATTTAATTGTATTTATTTGAATATCTGTTGAATATTTAGATATAATATTTCGAATAATCTATCACGGCCAGACTGACCAGTACTTCGCTCTCGAAGTACCCTCGTATATGATCCTATATATGGTTGTACAATATTCCTCTCATTTCCTCTTTTTAGCACCTGCTGCATTAATGTTTAATTAAACAGCAGTATTTTATTTTTTGATCTTTGGCCTTGACATACAAGCACCTATCACCCGCTGCAGTGTGAATTTCAGTGAAGTATCAGGGCAAAGATCGACCAGCGGCATTTTTTTTTTTTTTTTGTACCTTCTAATCATGACATATCGACCCTATCACCCGCCGCAGCATGATATTTAGGTTGATATCTGAATAGAAGCCGACCAGCGGTAAAACCATTAAATATGTGTAAGTCTTTTGTAGAATAAAAAGATAATATTTATGTATAATATTTTATTTTACCCAATATTCAAATCACAATCAATAAACAAAAGACAAATATGATCATAATGAAAGAAAAAACGTTTGTACACAACATAATTACATTTACACAATTGTACACAATATAGTTAAATTTATTTCCGATGATTACTACTATTTTCACGTGTATAATCAATCTTATAATAATCTATCACTGAATAAATTTACAATGATTCTTCAAAAGAAATATTTTGTTCTAGCCATTCGCCTGGCCAGACTCGTAATTTCTCCTTAGCTACTGTAATAGCCCTAATATTATTTTGACCCCGTAACCTATATCTATCATTTTCTAGTACTTCTATTATTTCATACGGACCTTTAAATTTGGGAGCAAGTTTGTCATGACGTCTATGGTCTTGGTTAACGTAAACAGTATCGCCAACAGAATAAGTCTTATTATTTCGTCTCGTATTGTCAAAACGGTCTTTAAATTTAATAGCACTTTCATTAAGTCTTTGTTGTGCTAAGTCACGGTCAGTGTTTACATTAATAAGAGGCAGATTAGATACATTTGTCACGTCATCCAGACAAGCTTGTATGGGTGGTGTGTTTCCTTCTCTACCTATCAACAGTCTAAGAGGCGAAAATCCCGTTGTTTTTTGAATGGTGGTATTAAGGGTTTGTTGTACATTCCAAAGAACGTTTGGCCATTCTGCAGTATTATGAATTGTTGTAGTTAGCATATTTATAACTGTCGCTACATAACGTTCAACTTGACCGTTACTACGAGGTGTACCGGTAGATATCATATGGTGTCGAATTTGTAATTCTCTAAATAGTGATTGTACATTGTTTGAAGAAAAGTTTGTTCCTCTGTCTGTTATTATTAAAGAAGGGGTACCAAATAATGTTACAGTCTCACGTAAAATGAATACTAATTCCTGTCCTCGTAAATTTTTAAGTGGTTTTAATATACAAAACTTTGTGAAACCATCAATAATTAACAAAATGTGCTTGTATCCATCTTCAGACTGTTGAAAAGGTCCAGTACAGTCGAGATGCAATGTATGAAAGGGAATAGTTTTTACTAAAGGGTGGAGCAGACCTTGTTTAGGCCCCGAATGACCTTTCCGAAAAGTGCAAATCAGACAATGAGAGATATATTTTTTTGTAAAAGCTGCTATGCTAGGGAACCAAAAATGTTCCTTAAGTTTATTAAGTGTCTTATCGTAACCTACATGGCAATTTTCATCATGGTAGAGTCGTAACATACTCAGCCTATATCCCTTAGGAACAAATAATTTTGGTACATCGTTAGGGTCAGTCTTATAATGTAATAGGTCATTAAGAATAACATATTGGTTGGTATCAATGTCACCGATCCGAACTTTGTCTAATAAGTCCTGAGTTTCTTGATCATTTTGCTGAGCGACCTTCAACCACGATGGTGGATCAGAATTTAAGTTTTCAATTATATTAACCGAAGGTTTTACAGTGACTGGATTGCGACTCAAGTAATCAACGTGTTGTACAAATGTTCCCTTTTTATATGAAATTTGGAATTGGAAATCTTGCATAAAAGTCCACCATCTAGCTACACGAGGAGACAGATCCTTTTTTGTCATAGTAGATTTAATAGAATTGCAGTCTGTCACTATAGTAAAATTTATTCCCAACAAATATACCCTAAAATGTCTCAGAGCATTATAAATAGCTAATGTTTCTAAATCGTATGAACAGTATTTAGATTCAGCGGGAGTAGTACGTTTGCTGTAGTATGCTACCACTCTATTTTGATTATTATTTTTTTGTAGTAAAATAGCTCCATAACCTATGGAACTGGCGTCAGTGTGTAATTCGGTCTGTAATTTTGGATCAAATACGGTTAAAAGGGGTTTTGATATTAAGTGATTTATAACGTATTCTTTAGCTTTCCTTTGGTCCTCGCCCCACTCCCATTTTTGATCTTTCTTTGTCAATTTAGTGATACTAGCGGTTTTTGAAGCGAACTCTGGTATAAACCTACGAAAATAGCTGGCCAATCCCATAAACTGTCGTACCTCTTTGATAGATGTAGGAGTTGGAGAGTTTGTTAAAGCAGTAATTTTGTTTTGACTTGGTCTTATTCCGTCTTCAGAAATATTTCGACCCAAATACTCAATTTCATTTACAAAGAACTTGCATTTTTTTAGATTTATAGTAAAACCAGCTACACTAAGGGCATCTAAAGTGAGCTCTAAGTATTGTATTCCTTCCGTTTCAGTCTTAAAGGGAATCAACAGATCATCAATATATACTAATAAAAATTTTAAGTGCTGGACAGCTTTGCTGATGGCTTTTTGAAAGACAGATGGACCGTTACATATTCCAAAAGGCATTTTTATAAACTCGTAATGGTTATCTGGAGTAACAAAGGCAGTATATTTAATAGATTCTTCAAAAACAGGGATCTGGTGAAATCCACTTTTCATATCAATCGAGATATAGTATTTAGAGTTACCCAATCTATCAAGTTGGTCCTCGATCAAAGGGAGAGGATATCTTTCCTTTTCAATAATTTTATTGAGGGCTCTAAAATCAACGCACATACGGTCAGTTCCATCTTTTTTTTTTACAAGTAAAACTGGGCTTGCATAAGGGGAATTACTTTCTCTGATTATATTTTTATTTATAAGATCCTTGCAGATTTCATTGACTTTTTCTCTCTCAATGGGTGCCAGTCTATAAGGCCTATAATTTATAACTTCATCTCTTTTTAGACGCAGATGTAATGCTCCAGTTTTAACAGTACCAATGTTGTGTGCAGTGGGTAACACAAATGGGAATTTTTCAAAAACTCTTTTTATTTTAGTTTGAAGGTCAATATCTAAATGGTTAACCAAATCATTTAGTAGTCTTAACTCATCAGTACTCGTCTCTGTATAATTTACAACGTCAGTCGATAATGAAGTTACTTTACGAACCACCCTACAACCCATGGAATCCATAATAACAGAAATATCTGAATATTGTACAATATTACGACCTATCAAGCAATCATAATTGAATTCGCTATCCCTAGCTACGTTAAATTCTATTTCGATACAAATTTCATTAAATTTTACAGGTACGTTAATTTTACCAAAAATGTGTAAGATACCGTTCCCAATACCACCAAGCGTGGTATAATGGGGATTTAGTTTACAATCTAATCGTTTGGCTATAGAGTCTTTAATGATACTACACGTAGCACCAGTGTCGATAAGGGCATGTAAGGTCATATTTTTAATATTAATCTTTGTTAATTTGAGATTGTTAACCTTAGAAAAACAATTTACATCATTTTTATCCGTTTTTGAATTGTTAGCCCTTTGCTTAAAGAAACATACATTTTCAGTATGACCTATTTTTTTACAGTATGTACATTGAACGGGGTGATGAATTGACGATGAGGTAGAAGATTTGGATTGCTTAGTGTCGCGATTTAGATTATGAAAACATTGAGCACGGGTGTGACCCGCTTTATTACATAGAAAACAACGTTTGTCTTCCATTTTAGATCGCTTATGATTGTTTGGGGTGGATAAGGAGTCTGTTTTATCAGTTTTATAATCTAGTGACCGCTTTTTGGGAACTTTGGCGTATGTGGTAAATAATGATATTAATTCGGCAGTGGTGTTAACACGACTGTTGTGTGCTGCCATTTTAACCGTGGTATCATGTATGCCCCCACAGATAAGTTCTACTAACTGTGCTTCAGTAAATGTTATTTTTGTCTGCTTAAATAACCTTAGCTTTTCCCTAGCATATTCACAATAAGAGTCTGTGCTTTCGGACGTCAGTAATACTGCTTTGGATAGTTTTTCGGAGAGATTACGTTTCTCAGGGTATAAGTCAGTCAAAGTAGTTTTAAAAGCTTCCCATGTTCTACCCTCTTCAGGATCCCAAGTATCATACCATAATAACGCAGAGCCCTTAAGGACTTTACCTGCCTTAGCAACCCTTGTTATGTCGCTCCATCCCATATCCACAGCAATAGAGTTGATGGCGCGACACCAGCTATCAGCACCATTTTCGTTTTTTTCTGGATCAAAAGGCGGTAGTACGATATCGTCGCCTCGACGTTTATCCGTCAACGCAGCTTGTATTGTCTTCAATAGGCTTTCAATAACCGAAGGGTCCATTACGCTCACAATTTCTGAAAACATTTACATATATACATTAGCTTATTTTTGTTTTCGAATCCCACTTCTGATAATAGATTTTACTTTATCAAGAAACCTTTATGTGTAGTAACAATGAACTTATTTCAACTGTGTGTATATAAGTATGAATAATTTACTCATATGTTCATTGAAACTTATGTATGTACATATGTCGTATTCTTTATAATAGGCTAGAAAGCGTAAATTCAATAGTTACTCATATTTTGTGGGGAAAAAATTAAAAGAAACAATATTTCATTAGAGATTATTATTATTATATTAGAGATTATAATTCAATTCACCTTTGGTTTAAAATTTCATAACATATAGGTGACATTTACAAATATTAAACAAGGAAAGTTTAATCACATAATATATATATGTATTAAACACAGTACACACATATATATACATATATTCACAACTTGCACATTATATACATATATATATATACAGACACTATATATATATATACACACACAATACATACATAAACAATTCAGTATTTTAACAATAATAACAATTTAATATTTACTCAGCTTTTTTATGTAGCGGCACGAAACCCGGAGCTCTGTTCTGTTCGGCGACTGATTAAGAAGTGACTCGATCCTTCTGATACGTCTCTTTTATACCAACGTACAAACAAGTCAGACAGCCACGTTTTTATATTTGAGGGTAGTTTGTGCTAATAATGTTATTAAATCATAATTTACATTACATTATTCTTTGTTTGGATATGTAACTAATAATTAGAACTTAACTTTTATTATAACCTTAACCTAAAATCTAATCCATAAATAACAATGACATAAATATAAAACCTAACCAAATTCATAACACGTTATTGGTACAGAGATAAGTATGTACTTACAAATGAGACCCACACATATTTAATTGTATTTATTTGAATATCTGTTGAATATTTAGATATAATATTTCGAATAATCTATCACGTGCGGCGCATAACCGGTCGTTGTGACGATCCTTGGGGGAGACCTATGCCCATATATATTTTTTTTATAGTGTGGATTAGCACACTTCATCGAGAATATATCTCAGACATATTGCGAGAATATCTCTCGGACATCGTGGGGAAACCTGCTAGGTTTCCCCACGATGTTTTCCTCCACCGTTAGAGCGTGTGATAAATACGCACGTAACTTCGAAATATCATGTGCTTAGGAATTGAACAACTATAGACTATGCTATAGCACGTTTTAGCAACATCATTATATCTTACCCTATAAATTTGAAATAAAATAAACTCATCTTTAAATTTTGTCTTGGCAAAATCTGGATTTTATAATGTACAAATATATTATTTTAAATCTTAATTTATCCTTTTTAATAACGCTGTAGATAAAAATAATATATAAGGGAATCGACGTCAGTATTGTTTTGTAAACATTTCAGGATTGCTACATCATTTTCTTAAAAACTTGGGCTAACATTTTGTGATTTTCCTTAACATACATAATATATTACAAGTAGCTACATAATTTATTATGTAGGTACCTACTTGTATTGTGATTCTTATGAAGTTTTGCTTCGTTCATGGAAATAATGATCAAAGTAATGGTTTCACATGCTTGTACCCCACATTAACAACTTCTAAAGAGTTAACAGTACTTCCAATTATAATGTTTCGCTGAAGGTACAATATTATAATTTTCATTTCATAATTAACAAAATTTAACGGAATTCTTTATTTTCAATATTAGTATAATGATGCGCTATTTTAAACGTTGTATAGGTACTAGCTATAATGTTGAATGTTTTAACATTTATGATATTTTACGGAATGCGTTCAGATAAAAATTCTAAAAATGAGATTTTATTTTTGTAAATGTTTTCAGTGCATAGTATAGATTTATTACATATATACCCAGTATTTATTACATATATTTTTATTTTTTATAAATTTTAAATTTAATTTAGTTAAAATTTGTTAGTTAAGTTTAATATATTTTTTATTGTAAACATAATATAATTATATAATCCATTATTGAATTTTTAAATCTCCTATTTATATTTATTGTATTACTTACTTAAAATATATGCAAACTTTTTGTTTTGATTTTCAGCGCGTAAACGGGTACCGCCATTCTATGACGTCTGTGGGGTTCAATTCAATTCCGTTTTTCATACATCAAATTATGCCGATGTCGACGATTCTGTCAATGGAAACAGTAGGTACCACGGAAATGTCTAAAAACAATACCCTATTGCTAAATGTCAAAGTCTGATGTTTTATATAAACAAAACCTCATGGATATGGCAGTAGTTAAGTACAAGCATTTTCAGAATAAAACATAATCTCTTTTGAAGATTTACTTTAATTCATCTGGTTTTATGAAGAGAAATTATAGCTTTTATAAAATACACCTACTATAATCAATTAAAGTAGAATCCATGTTATCTATGCACATAATATAAAAATATTACGAAACAATTAGACATATTAATGTAATAAACTCAAGCAGATTGAGAGAAAGTTGTACAAAACTTTTCAAATAAGACCAATTGTTTTCTTTCAGATTAGAGTAATGTGTATAATCTTAAGTCAGCATTCAACCTCATTTTCACGAATGTTGGAACATGAACATGACAATCAGTCTTTACATTACACCAAAGTGAAAACAACAAACATAAGTAGGCCATTTCTTAGAATTCCGGAAAAGCTTGAAATATGTTCTTACATTGTTTGGCGTGTCGTTCAAACGAAATGGAATTTTCTAACAAAACACTGCGTCATTCAAGGAAAACCTGAATATAAACATTGTTTCCAAAATGTACATCATTACTGCAAATAGAATTATGTTGAATTTAAATTATGGCAAGACAAGAATTATATTGACATCTTATATTATTATACATTATGGGTAAAAACTACACAAACTTCAAATAAGACAAAACTACATATTGAATATTTAAAGCCCATGGCCCATCTCCAATTAAATTGATATGAAAACTATTTGAAATTAATGCGAACTCAATGTCAAAGGATAATAATAATCTGTTCGTAACATGCGCAGATATCGAGTAATAAAAAAATACACAAACTTCAAATAAGATAAAACTACAAATTGAATATTTAAAGCCCATGGCCCATCTCCAATTAAATTGATATGAAAACTATTTGAAATTAATGCGAACTCAATGTCAAAGGATAATAATAATCTGTTCGTAACTTGCGCAGATATCGAGTAACATACACAAACATACAAATGAATAGAGAACCTCCTCTTTTTTGTGAAGACAGTTAAAAAATACCGAAACTGAATGAAAACTTGATAATAACAGATTGTGCGTGTGTGTGTGAAATCGTGACAAAGGTTCGCCAATGCATCAATATTTTTTTTCGTCTTGGCGTCACCGTTCCTTTAGATCGACATTTTAATAATTTTGTTATTTTTATTGAATAACCGCAACCTTTTGGGTAGGCCAAATATTTCATTGAGCTTTTCCTGTAGCATTTTATAGGCGATTTCCTTAGACGGAAAGCCACGCTTCGTAAAGGCTGGCATACATTGTTAAAAATTTTATATTTTTTAATTGTGACTTCATTTATTACAATCATATATGAATTTGTTATTGAAGCAAGAATACTGTACCAAAATCCGGCCCTAATCAATATTATCAATGCGAAACGAACTAAGTTTATTAGAAAACTTCACACCTGAACAGATTTTAATAAAATGTGGTTAAGATAGATTTAATTCTGGAGAAGGACTAACAAACATACTATGTGCATAAAATATATGTTTATAAAATATTACGCTACAAAAAAATCAACGCAGACAAAACTGTGTGTAACAGTACGTTAACTACAATATTTGTCCTGTATAAGAACTTAGTACTACTTAAAAAGTGCTTTAAAACTGTCTGTCACACTATTACAAGTAAATTTTGATTTTCAAGAAAAGAAACTTGGAGGTACAATAAACGGTAACAAGAAAACACAATCTACCGTAAAACTGTGTTAGTGTGTTGCATTCCTAACACAATTTTGTCATAAGGGCTTTCCACAACAGCGTCGAGGTCCCCTATATCGGCGTTTGGATCTTCAGCTATTTAATGACCACTTGATTTCAGGCCTATCGGTTATTCATAAAGGATCTATTACGAACGAACTTGAATTAACGTCTGGCGATAAGAAGCAGTCTTGTATAGATGACATGTATAGATAGGCAGACGACCGTACATAACATGACAAATGAAATCTCGTGTAGACTTACGCACATCAAAATTAGGTAAGAAGGATTTTATGTAGGCTCATGCGTCAAAAGGGATTTGAATTGTAATTGAAAATTTGATCTAGGTATTACTATTCGGTCTTATTGTACAAATTTTACAAGAAAATAAATCAATTTGGAGTTCATTAAGAATGGGTATGAAAACATCACAAAGGGAACATAATAATCGCATAATAATTATAACATTGAAGAAGACTTTTTTATATTTTGTTATTGCTACGCTGATTGTTAAAAAAGTAAGGAAAGTCTGGCTTTAAAGTAACTGAACAGAAGAGACGTACATCATAAATTGTTGTTTCAAAGATAAAATGAGCAAAACACGAGGATCAACAAACGGTTTGTTAAGATGGTAGATATAACAAAAGGAGATTGACGATACAAGCATACAAAACGAGTGTAGAGCAATTATTGGATATGGCTGACTTCGTTGATCAAGTGACGGAAATTAAGAGCATTCTGAACCAACAAGCATGGATGAGGAGAATTCTATAGTATCTATCTACTCCAACTTTATATAATCGTGACAGGAATGTAGAATATTTAGTTCGGCACACAAGGTAATGCTATTTCATTTTCGCATCAGCTGATTAACCAAATGTAACGTTGCAAGAACACCAAACCAAACTTGGCATGTTAGGCAAAGTTTTGAGTTCAGCTCGCTTCGTTTCGCTTAACAGTCATCGTAACTCGCTTCAGCGCAGCTGTGACTTGACAATCAGTTACACGCTTACACGTAGATAATGCGACATGTGTTGTGTGCATGAAGAGAAAATTTAAGGTATATAATTATGTTTGTAGCAGTCGAATTGTCAAGGACATCGACCCAAGTCAAATAATTATCTAAGGCATAACTTCATTTTTTAAATAAGTACCTATGTACATATTAATAACTAATATTTTCACATACATATGCACTGAAGGAAGAAGTAAGGAAGGAATATTCCCTATAGATTGTAAGTCTGCCAACTAAAACTAAGCCAGCAGTGTGGTTAACTGTGATAGTTTTTCCTACTCATTAGGAGACGAGACTTTGCCTAGCAATTGGGGCGGTAACTAAAATGAAGAAATATTCTTGTCTTGAATTTATTTTTGCAAGCATGATGCACTTATACTATGAGGTAAACGGTCAAGCGTGCTCATAATGTCATTACTACAAAATTCTTTGCTCACGTAAAACTTATGTAAGTGTTCATATTTCCATCAGAATATTGCTCATTTTTAGATCAGGTAACTTGGAATGTATTTCAATAAAATAATGTCGTATTTTGAGACTATTTGATATAGGTACCTAAAATTCACATGTTATCAAGAGGCGTGAGTAGTTTTAATCATAAAAGGATTTTTTGGGAAGTCGTAAACAACTATTATACTGTGACAAAAAATTATGATACTAGCTTACTTTGTATAATATTTATGAGCTAATAGAATATGTTAGAAAGTTTTATTACTGCGCGTTACCACATTGAAGCAATAAGGAAAACACCAAAATATTGCACTGTGTTTCAGTATGATGAAGTGTCATGAAAGAGGAACGAGGTAATTTGCGCCCAGGCTATAAAATATAAGGCAAAGGCAAAATAATAACGGGAACAGACTCGCCTTTTTAACCAATGAAATCGTATGTTCACTGATATCTTCTTTAGAAGTGGACAGTATAGAACATGATATCTTAGTAGGCATATCCGCCTCCATACATTAAACCTCATTTGATCGTGACAATGACTCTTTGCATCAAACCTCATTTGACGTATTAAAACGAACACTGAGCTCTGGTGAGGTGGCCATCTTATGATAACTGACAGTTAAGTTTGAATGTTGAGAAGTGCACTCGCAACCACGTACTCGGTGGACGTTTATCTTAATAACAAATAATCAGTGACCAGTGACTATTTAGTGCTAGATTGAATTAATAGCGATCATAATTAAATGATGCACATACATGCTATTTCGTTCAAATATTGCCTCCGTACCCGATAATCCACGCCTATGTAAACATGCACCAATTCTGATAATAGTCGAAAGACTTTATATATTTAGAATTTAGAATACACACCTTTCACTTGAGTGTGTTGTTATTTGTTATTATGTTATTTGAATTTCGAAGGTGGTTGGTTCTTCTTAATCAAAATCAAATTAAACGTGCATAGTAAGTGAGTTATTGTTAGGTTTATGATAATCACAAATCAAGTTAAATATCTAACTTCATCCAAAGACGTGCTGGTCTGCGGGAACTTATTAGCGAAAATCGGCACAAATTAATAGATTGAGCTATTATGGATAGATATTATATATCGAAATAGTATACTTAATACTTAATTATTTGCTCAGCCATAACTTAAGATGAAAAATAATTATCTGTATTTATGCAACATTATAACAGTGAATTTGAAATTAATTGAAAACGACATAATATAATAATAAGCATGCAGTGTAATTTAAATTAAAGATTATTTTATTTTGTTCCATGTTTTATATATATTTTTAATAATTTTGTTATGTACCTATTTACCTACTTACTTCATCCTTCTATTCATCAGGTGCGACGATTAATTATGGCTTAATATTTATATGTAATTAATAAAACATTTTTTTTTCTGAGAAGCGTTGGAGTTAATAAAAGATTTTCCTGGAACAAAATTCAATTTCACTACAAAATTTATAAATATATAATATTGAATATATTATATTCATTCTCCAATGAAATTGAAATATTTAATCAGTAACATTAATTTAGTAATCAAAAAGCTTTTTAAAAGTGTTCAGAAATTACCGAGAAAAAATGTATACTGCCTTTGGGCCGTGGCCTTTTTGGTCGTAGATATACGGACCTACGTATGTCAGTGCCTACCTATGTGTTTGTTATGCAATAAGTTTTTGTACGAATCAAATAAAATGTAGTACCTACTTAGGTTGAAACCAGTCAACAATTAATGGTCAATTGATACACAATGACAATGACAGAAAATCATTTCAGATTTTATTATAATTATGTATTTTGTATTTCATTTTTTATTTAGACGCCCGATATCATTTTGCTTTCTTACTGTTTTTGTCACATTAATCATATTATATATGATTAATATATATTTTAGGGGGGCTCCCATACAAAACAAACGCAATTTTTTTGCCTTATTTTGTACGGAACCCTTCGTGCGCGAGTCCGACTCGCACTTGGACTGTTATTTTTAATAATTCTGTTATTTATAAAACATGTATACCTAGATTTTAAATTTACTTGATTTTATTTGTTTACAAATGGCGTGGATTGTTTAGCGAAGTATTGTACATACTGGCGAAATGTGGGTGTACAATATTACACCTCGAAAAGAAAAGCTTTCAAGCTTCAAGATATGATATGGGGTACTTTCTTGACGTAAATAAACGATGAGTCTTGTAACGATAACATCATATCATACTAAAAAATAAAAGCTTCTAGCAGCAATACAATACTACTCAGATTAAAATAATAATGTCGCTAAAAATCTAACCAAAAAAAAAAACTAAGTAAGTAATGAAACCGCGTTTCAGCCCGATACAAGATACTAAATTGCTAGTAGCAATTAGATTACCCGATTCAATTCAATCTGCCCCTTTCCTAGTACGTACCTATAGGAGGGACCGAGGAAATCTAATCGCTACAATTCTCTGGAGACAGTGCGTTATTGTTTAACATTTAGCGATGGAATTACAACACAATCGTTCGTTAAACGATCTCGCCTATACCTGAATCACCAATGAGCTGTAAGCTTTAGCAATTTGTAAATCCCGGCAGAATATTATTTTAGGGTGTCTAGCTGCGGAATGTTTTTAAATTAAATATAATTATGTTATATTAAAGCCGTGTGGGTCGTGAATTCGTGATAGAAAAACCGAAATGTATCTCAATTTTTTTGTATCAACTTAGTCAATAATTTATGAGGCTTTTGCCTTCACAAAACTATTTCAGGTTTTGTGGCGTATCTTGTGGCCCTTTATTCGCCACAAACCATTCACACGCCTTTACATGTTTTATGAAACAATCTAAAAGGTACGGAACGCTATATCATGACCGAACGGCAAATAAAACACTGTGCGAGTATATCTTGTTGTGAGATTGTTAGTTAAAAACATTATTTAATTATTATAGACTAGAAATTTACCAACTGACGCAGATATGTATCAGTCAACTCAGTAATCGCTTGAGGGACTTCAATTTGCGTATAATGATGTATTTTTTATAAATATTTATTCAAGCGCAGATAAAGTTTTAAGGATTAATTATTGAAAGCAGCGATGCATAAAACTTAATTACACACTAAAGCACAGCAAATGAATCCTAAAGGACTGAATAAATTAAATAATATTATGCCAATTAATTTCAATAAGGGTACAAAGTAAAACAAGAATAATAGGAGAACATTTTTTCTTAACTTATAACGTTGAGGGTGAACATAATTTTGATATATTTAGGACTGGATCAGACTCCATTGTGGTTCTTTTGTTAGTGAGATTGTTTGGGTATCATACTGGCAAATTGGATGTGCCAAGAGCTATATTTAGGTTAGATACGGTAGAGGCGGCATATTTACCGCTCATTCCTATTAATATTACAATGATTAACGAGATAGCTGTTACTACATGATATAAGTAATGCTGTCTTATCGTATTGATTGAAGACTTATGAGTGCTTTCTAGCTATTAAGTGATTTTAGATTCCACCAGTGCGATATATATATTAATTTTTCAACATAAATTCTAATTTGAATTGACTTTGATTAATACTTTGTTGCGTTGATTTGTAAACAATTTAACTTGGAAACATTTTGATTTATATCATAAATCAAAATGTTTTTCTATTTTCAGGCGGTTTTTATGCCAGTTCTAAAATTATTAATAAATAATAAAATGAGTACGTACGGTACCAACGGTAGTTAACACTGCCTGCTGTGCTATGGGTCCCGTGTTCGAATCCCGGCAGGGACAAATGTTTGTGTGATGAGCATAAACATTTGTATCCGAGTCATGAATGTATTTATGTATAACATGTATGTATATACAACAAAAAAAAGTATATATGTAGTATATCAACCAACTAGTATCCGTAACACAAGCCTCGTTGCTTAGCTCGGAGCTAGATGGCGCTGTGTCATAATGTCCAGAAATATTTATTTCCAATAAAGAATATTTTTTTTAAGTCTCCATGGTACCTATTATATATACGTCAAACTATAAGCGATTGGATTATTATTTCTAGCTAAAATAAGATGATGTCTACATATATACATAAAATAGATAAGCAGAGGCGTCCAAGTAGGCTGCCAATGGGGAGATACATACATTATATCATTGTCCTGAGCACCCTGAGTAATTTTATAACAAGGTTGCTGTTATATAATGTTTTCTTACAAACAAAAAACCTAATAACAATTTGCTCGACCTGGGTATAGAACTTGGGACCTTACGCTTAGCAGTCGAAATCAGGACCACTTAACTAATAAGGCAGTTTAACATTATTAAGTTTTTTTAACATTATTTACTTTTAAGTTTTGTCCTTTGGCCCATTTAGTCCAGCGGTAGTTAACACTGCCTTCTGCGCTGTGGGTCACGGGTTCGAATCCCGGTAGGGACAAATGTTTGTGTAATCATGGATGTATCTATGTATGTATTTACAAAAAAAAGTATCTATGTAGTATATCCAACAACTAATATCCGTAACACAATCAATTTTCAGTCGATTCAATACGACAAAAAACTGTTACATGGTTTTAGGCTGAAATTATTAGATATTACATGATCTTACATCAGAGGGTGCATAGCCAGATTATAATTACCCGTTGCTGTTAATTAATTTGAGCTTAAATGTCTGATTAACTTTTTTAAAATAAACACATTGTTAGCCAGGGCACGTACCCACCACCCCTCCTCTCAATTTAATCCCGAGGTTTCTTATTTTTTGTAGTTAGTTTTAGATCTATGATTAAATACACCGTGAAATGATGACTATTGCTGGATCGAAAATTTTGGACTCTATATGAATAATGGAATCCATTTATGTGAAATTTAAATGAAATAAAGATATATTTTTTTTATAAAAAATGTGACAGACATACAAAAAACTAGAACGAAACCAGGATACATGGTAACGCCACTAAATTTAACGTACTACGATTACTACGATCGATATCATTCAATGTTACTCACACATAGGTACACAACTAACACAACTAAGCAGTAAAGCATGCCGACAAAGACATAAAAGCCGCCCGCGCTCGCTGCCGCTAACTTACCTACACATTTGCCGACAATCCACTCGGGCGCACTACCTATTATTACCTACCACGCTGCGCGGCGGCGGCGCCGCAGTGTCGCCGCCGGCGGCGGGCGGGGCGGGCGATAGTTCTGCTGCAATTTGCGCGTGGTAAGGTTATGCAACCTTACTTACGATTTACGTTGTCACGCGAAAATGTGTCGTCAGTACGAATATACGAACGCGAAGTACTTAGCAATTGTTCAGCTGTACTGTGCACATTAATGGACTCTCGTGAATCCATACTTAATACGGGAAGACCATCACCAAGTTCAGTCTAGTGCTAATGTGTAGGCAGTTATTATAACGGCCAATTAATAGCCACTATTTTCATTGAACGCTATCTAACCGCTAGTTTTTAGACATGTTATAAACGATAACATCGGAGCTGGCTGTTAGATGCTATCCCTGTAGCGTACTTAGCAGGGATTTACTATCAGCATGATGGCTGCCCCGCTCATTATTCAAGTGTAGTGCGTGCCTACCTAAACACTCAGTTCGGTGATATCTGGATAAGCCGCCGCGGTCCCATGGCTTGGCCGTCTAGGAGCCCGGACTTAACGCCTTTGGACTTTTTCTTGAGTTGTCGGAAATCAAAAGACTTGCTTACATTACAAAGACCCGTAAACATGAAAATCGTGACTAGTTACGCAGTGCGATAGTGGACACCTTTGATAGAGTGAAAAGTGACAGAGACACGTTGAGAAAGCTAAAAGACAATAGTATAAAACGGGCACGTTTGTCTATTGAACGCGGTGGACTCCATTTCGAGCAATTGCTTCGGTACAGGGAAGTGTAAATAAACTTTTTGCAGGTAACTTGTATGTAAAGTTGATTATTTTGTAAATAGCTCCAATTTTTTAAATACGCCTGAAATACCTACCCAGTCTCTTGACTGCTTCAGCTATCTGTTTTTAATATTGATACAGTAAATACCTAATGTTATTTATTGAAAAGTTATGTTCAAGTGAAGTACTTCTGGCGGTCCTAAGCCCGTGGAATGTATGAAGGAGAATTTGGTGTACAATTTACGTTATTTCGTGAAAATGTCGCCGTAATGATTGGCGCAGCGGCTGTACAAGCGACTGTTGCGCAAGGCGTCGCGAGTTCGATCCTCGCTCGGATTTATTTTTTTATGATCTGCAGGTAATTGTTCTGTGTGTGTTAACTTGTTGCTTGAGGCAAAGTTTAAAAAATAATTAGTTTTTTTAAAGCTATTGTAATACCTACTTAATTTTTAATCCCTTTTATTGAATTGGAATGTAGGTTTTACGTTCGTATCTCGTATCAGCTGATTCGCTAATCGCCAAACCTGTCATATTTCAATTTATACCTAGATAGGTAAGTTACGTAGGTGTGTAGATACTTACCATCAATTTCGTCGCCATCTGCATCGTATTGCTAAATACCTACAATTTATTTCAATAATAAAATTAGATCAATAAAGTACTGACCTACTAGCTTTTAAATAACGCGTAAGTACTTATTAGTACGTATTCGCTCGGACAGCCGTACCAGCTGACTGGCGTTCGGGTCATTGAACCCGCCGCCGCGCCACCCGCGCCGCGCGTCATTGATAAGTAGCGAGCTGGCGACTGCGGCCGATTTTGAATGAAATATTGGTACACTACTACTAGCAAACTCGATCAAGTGAAAATATTCTTTTCACTTGCCAACTTTTTTATTATAAACAGTAGAGTTAATCTAAGACTTTTTTTTGTTCTACTAATTATCATAAGTTTCCCACCTTTCGGTTCCAAAACGACTACAATTTCACGGTGTATAGTGTTAAATAATTTAATAATATGTAAGGAGTTTTACTTTGTGTTCAAATCAAGAATGAGAAGATCCGTAGAAGAACTTGGATCACAGACATAGCCCGAAGAATCGCATAACTCAAATGGAAGTGGGCAGGGCGCAGCGCTCGGAGAACAGATAGCCGTTAGTGCTTGAAGATTCTTGACTGGCGATAGCATTGGAAGATGTAGTGGAGATTGGCCCCTAATAAGGCAGGCCGACGATTTGGTAGAGGAAGGTCGTTGGAATCCGCCGCTGGATGCGGATGGCGTAGGACCGGTTGGCGTTGCAATCCTTGGGGGAGACCTATGTCCAGCTGTGGATATCTGTCGGTTGATATGATGATGAGATTATAGATCTCATCATCATACATACATACATAATTTATAAGGCGGATGTCAGTGGAAACGCCAGGAGGGGGCGCCCTAGAAGGTCATACCCCGACCAAATTAGTGAACTCCTTCAAAAAGGTCAGGTGCGCAGTACTCGTAACGGGCGCGCGTACATGACGAGATGTATGAATGTGGACGAGGCCAATGCAGGGATTGTAGAGCGTGGTATTCTGCAGTCTCTGCCTACCCCCATGGGAAAAGGCGTGAGTATAGGTATGTATGGTCTACATTGAGTTGATAACAATATTATTCTCGGAAATAATAATATCTTAAACGACAACATCACCTTAATATGTTGCACTCGGAAAGTTGGCAACGCCGCAAATAGCTGTCATAATACTTGCCCGTTTTAATTAATTTTTCATTTTCACTAAATGAAATATTGCTTCGGCTGGCACTAAAATAATGAAATTGAACTAGGTATTCTGCTTAAACCCCTAATAGGTACAACGTAATTTTTTTAAATTGTTAGTTAATATTAGCGATATAAATAAAATATTTGGAGTTAAGATATTAAGTGCCTCGTTGGTTTTGTGGTCGTTGTATGATTTAGCAAAAGGTCTTGGGTTCGGTTCCCAGGTCAAGCAAATGTTATTGGGTTTTTTTATAAAAGTAATTGTGTGTCTTTGAACCTAATTCTCAGTAGCGGCTCGTAATTTGGTTTCGTGCTCGGTTGATGGCAACAAGCTCACCCCATGTTACAGGGGACCTAAATCATACTGGCAAAATGTCGGTATCCATTATTTTACCTCTGCCTAGCCGTTTAATGACGGCAGGTGTGATGGTGTGTATATAAATATTAATTATTGCCATCGGTAATTGACGTTTCAGTTACAATGACGACCCGATTAGCCCATTGGTAGTTAACGCTGCCTTCTGTGCTACGGATCCCGGGTTCGAATCCCGATAGAGACTAATGTTTGTGTGATGAGCATAAACATTTGTATCGGAGTCATGGATGTATCTATGTATCATCATCATCATCATGTCAGCTGGAGGACGTCCACTGCTGGACATAGGCCTCCCCCAAAGATTTCCATAACGACCGGTCTTGGGCCACCCGCATCCAGCTGGTGTCTATGTGTGGTGGTCTATGTATAATATGTAGGTATGTACAAAAATATATAAATACGTAGTATATCAACCTTCTAGTATCCGTAACACAAGCCTCGTTACTTACCACGGATCTAGATGGCGCTGTGTCATAATGTCCAGAGATATTATTATTATTTCAGTTCAAAATTAAGCGATAATTCAAATTTTCATTTTCGACGTTGCCAAATTTCCTTTGCACCGTCTTAATTAGTTTTATATAGATAATTATTTCGGTTTATTAGATATACTAAATGATCATTATGATAATATTATTAAAGGTTTTACATAATATGATATTGTTATTGGGAAAGTAACATGATAATGTTGGCTATCTCCAATGAAGTTAGCCGGGTAGAGCAAATATTTACGCAACCTCATTTGAAAATTAATTAATTGTAGGTAGGTGCATGATTTTCGAATTCTTTTTGAGAGTTTCTTAATACCACAAGGTTGGCAAAGAGGTAAGCGATAACCAAAGTCTATAGACGGTAGCAATAACAGAGGTGTCGCCGTTGTCTACTTTGTAGCAAATGTTTAGGTTCCTTAAATGTAATCTCTGAAAGTGTAATAAAATAAGTAAAAGCTGTGATAGCCTAGCGGTGTGATCAGTGGATTGAGATGTCAAAGGCCTCGAGCTCAAACCTAAGACCACTGATTTTTCGGAAGTTATGTGCGTATTTATCACATGCTTAAATGGTGAAGGAAAAACATCGTAAGGAAACCTGCAAGCTTGAGATATTTTTGATGGTATGTTAAGTCTGCCAACCTGCAGTAGACTAGCGTGGTGGATTATAGTCTAATCTCTCTTAAATGAGGGGAGACCCGTGCCCAACAGTGGGAGCATAATGTGTTGATGATGATGAAAACAAGTAGTGCAGAACCACCACCACATATTCTGCACACCTTGTTTTCATCGTTATCGAAATAAATTCACGATTGTTTTTACTATCGATGTCTCTCGTAAACACGATTCATATTAAAATTAAAACCAATACACGTAATCTTTAACTTTTTAGATACTGATACGATTACGATTTACCGATACGATGAAAACGATTTTTAAATTGATATCTGAGAGCCAATGTCATCAGCGAATAAACCCACTGTATAAAATATAATGTGACGACGGCGACGCTGTGAGCTCGACATCATGCTAATTTAAGTTTTATAGACTAATGATAAGCTAAAAACTTTAATTGAAAATGTGCTTTTAACTAATACATATTATAAAATGGTTTTTAAGATAAATTATATTATATAATGTAACCAAGTCTTGTCTAAGTTAAACCAAAATTTAAACAAAGCTTAAGCGATTTGCACATTAAAATTAAATTAGTCACAGCGTAGACCATTGCATTAGACTCTTACTGAGATAAAACTCTATCTTGAATTGGATTATATTCAATTCTATCGCATAGAATTGAATATAATCCAATAAATCCCGTTTCAGAACTGAATAGCTGGTTGGTCAGATTATCGGAAAATATCAACTGGCTTGATTCATATAGAGCACATAATCCTTTCATGTACGTAATCCTTTCATGAGATTTCTATGCATAACCATGTCGCTTTCTTACCAATGAATTCGAGATTATCTTTGAAACGTTTCTTTTTTTTAAAGTCTGCATCACGCATGAGCTATAGCTTATATATGGAATCATCGTTTATTCCAAACCATGCGTTGTGTAATGTGTGAGAGACAACGTTGTTGCTGGGTAAATAAATCGATGCGAGAGTGACATACTGCCACAGGTCGGTCTGACAAGGAAAGTTTGTGCTGACAGGTGCTGAGACACTTTAATGATATCCCTGTACCATTTATTCACTAACTTCACAGGGAGTTATTGTTTCTTAATCAGACTCCATCGGGCACCAAAAAACATCTCTAAAAAATTTACTTATAAAAGAATATTCAAAATATGTACTAATTCGAATAAATAAATAATAATACACAATATTTCTCATTATCGACTATCGAGCCGTCTGGATCCAAGTTGTGAAAGGATCTAAATTGAAGAATGCTATTCAAATAAACCCTTTTGAACTCACACAGGTCAAACAAAATATACTGTATGCCACCGGTCTCACAAGAAAGACACAGAAGACGGTAGCTTCCCAAGAGATACAACAATAATACTAGGGTTTGTTGACTTTTTGAAACAAGCATATTTTCCCAGCATCTATTCTTAGGCGTTTACCAACGGAGAATAAAGTAGGTAATACATTGTTGAAATGACCATGATTGTAGTTTTAATTAATCCATTTTTTAATTTACTAACGGAAATAGCTGGTCATAAATGGGCAATGGCTACTATTAGTATTTAGTGCGCTTGAAACGAATCGTAGCAAACCAATAAAAATCAGGGTATTGTTGCGAATAAACAAAAAATAAGCAAAAACATCTCGAAATGCTAATGTGCAAGCTGCGACCACAGCGTTTCGTCGTTATTCATTCAAAAACACGTTGGAATAGAAATAGTTTCTCGTATTAAAAGATGCAGGTATGTAAATAGTTGCATATGCTGGAGTTTCGTGAAATTACGGCGTGGTGTTGCTTGTTTTTATTTTTTAAATTAATGATGCAAAAAGGGTTTAAGCGTTGGGTTAGCCGACCTAACAAGTGGACCGCTTTAATTAACTGACGATGTTATACTTAACTGGGACATTGCGTGGTGAAATAAAGATGCTGTAATACATATATAAAAGCGTACAAACTGTTACTCAAGTTAGTTTTACTCTAAAATTTTATTGTTCATAGATTATAATAGAAAAAGTATTAAAAAAAAACTTATTTTACAAACAGATACAACCTACGTCTACAATTTAATTTAGAAATAACTTAGTAATTATTCTAAAACTGTATTGTTTGTTTATTTTGTTTCTTTTATACCGAAAAGGGAAAATGAGATACAATTAAAGTTTACAACACGTATTACCTTTGGAATCCATTCTGTCTGTCAAATATTACTCTGACATACCCAAACTCGGACCTTGCTGCGTCATTGGCCAAATTTTAGACCTTTTCCAGCGAAATTTTGTAGCCCCTGCTCGGATTACTCGACCCTTGTTAGGGTAAGTTGACCATAGAATGCAGAATAGATAATATATTTTTCATTATTGGCCTTAATGCATTCAACCGTCGCGTTGACCTGACATACCGAATGTGCAGGCGGTCCGAGATAGCTTTTAAAGGGCTTCAGTCGATCGTTCAGGGGAACTTTTTAAAATTAACTGGCATGGTGATGAAGCACCATAAGTGCTTTCGGATTGAAGTGTTTGTATTCTAGGCTAGGTTTGTATACAAGGGTACTTATACTTTATGTATCAGGTATAGGTATACCGTTTGAAAGCTGATTATTGTACTTTAAGAAATATGAAATTCAAAAAAAGGAGCGTTAAGTTACGAGTTACGATTGCAATGAAATTGGCCCATAATTAATAAAATTATTTCCGTTTCTTTTTTTAATTTTGTCATTAAGCATATATGCCCTAAATTTACTGTTTTACATTCAACAAACAATATATATATATATATATATATATTGGTATACTTATACAAAGGAAAATTATTTTCGGTCGTTGCTCGCTTTGGGTAGTCGAATATCCTTATTTAATGTTGAGCTGTCCAGCGGGTACCTCAACGACGACATACTCGAACAAGTTGCGAAGCCCGCTGACGCGACATGAACGTGTTAAAGGACGTCCTCGTCGTGCTAAAAAACGTGGTGACTCGACTCAAGTGGACTTGGGACGTGGAACGACTATTGTTTTGCGAATAGTGACGCCCTGACTATTCAAAGTTGCGTGGCTGAATTCAAAGGTACGGTTTTGAACTGTACGCGGAGGCTTACGTGAGCATAGGTACAACTGTCTTATGACGACAGAAACATGGCTGAGTTTTGTATTTGTGTGGTTTCTTTTGTCATTGTGAACGAATATATTCAGCTGCTTGAATTATAATTAAGCTTTGCATGACGTGAACACTAAAATGTTCACTTCAATTTGGTGGTGTTATTCTTACTGGCCTAACAGCCGCAATCATGCCTACCATCCGTGAGGTTACGCTACGTTATTGAATTTTGAGCAGTAGGCCGGAATTTGGTGTGGGCCCTGTATTACTTACCCGAACTGTTTTATATTGAATAGTGGTTCATGAGACAAAGCTAAAACTGGATCTACTTTTGTTGTATTTTATTATATCACTAACAACTATACTAGAAAGTCATCATTATATATACTTATCATGATCGATATTTGGGCGTGTGATTAGGTTAAAAGGACCCAGACTAAGACAATCAGTTTTGTATTGGAGTGCAGCATTATGGGCAGTACAGCCTGGGCGTGATTGGCGTGACCGGCATTTGTAAATACAAACAACTAATTAACACCGCATTTAATCAATGGATTGTTTTATCTACAAAGTCAGGCAAGCTGACTCAACGTTGTGAATCGCTTTATCCATGTGCCGTGCATGCAAGACCGCGAACAAAGAAGCGTACCCATTGTTTTGCGCACTATATTCCTCCCTTTAGTATTATGAGATTACGAGCGTTGTTTTTAAAGCTCAACAACGCTATTTCTTACATTCTTGGAATTAAGATGAGTGAAAACAACTGAGAATCTCGGAATAGAGTAGCGGTAGACGCAGGGGAAATTACGTTTGATTAAGTTTAAAATGTGTCCTGTGTTCCTCTTTTAACGAGAAATAAACATTACTTAGTCTACAAACGTAATGTTCCTTTTTCTAAATTGCTTGAAGTTTTTATTTTATTATTATTGTATCACATACAATAATAATAAAATAATTAAATCTAAGGTCGCACTTTAACAGCTTTTATTGTGGATTGGTTACACTGGAATTTATACTTCACTGTTTGTGAAGTATAAAAATTTTTTCAGGCAGGATTTCTATAACGCAATATTTTACACGAATATTTAAGACACATTCTAGGTAATAAAATAGGTCAGTTTCATTTGAATTTTGCTAATATAGGATCTTTAAGTTTTTTTGATAGTACTTTCACAAAGATTTAGCATATTTTTTATCGATTAAATGGCTGCGATAAGTTATGTTTATTTCAATCTTGTGGGGTATAAATAGAGCATATTTTATCTAATTGCCTACCTTTCAGTTTGCGTTGACTTATTTCTCTCACTAATCCCTTCCTCAATTCCTTTGCGTAAAAGCGACAGATGGTTATTGATTTATCCTTGTCAGCAACTGCGTAAACAATTTAAACTAACAAAATGTCAGAGTAACGGCTTAGTCAGATTAGTAAATTTGATTTATGTCGAAACTATATTTATTATTTAGGAACTAGTTTTAAGGAGTACCTTCCTTAAAATAATAAATTATATTTGATACCCATCATTGTCTGTTTACTGTCATTAATATTTTCTGTTTCCCTTATAGGTATGGTTTCCTGTCAAATTAAGAAAGATGGAACTATTTGTCCACTGCTTTAAATTTTAGTTAGCCCTGCAGTAAAGTGATCAAGTGCGTTGCGGTTGGAGAACTGGTTTACAGTTCATATTGGTTCTTTAACTTGAAATTGGTCATTTCTCATTTCATACTTGCACCATTTTGTGGAAGTAAATCATATACCTAAATGGTTTATTGATTGACTGATAAATGTGAGGGTTCGATTTCAAGCTCGTTTCGAATTACATTTCACACATTACATTTCTCGAATTACACTTTGTTAATTCTATGGAATTTTCATCACCGGCTCGAAGTTTGGATATGTGGCCGTTCATTGCATCTCATTAGCAGCTCATTCATCTATGGCTATTAGATAGGATCTAAGCTATGATTTTTGATGAACAAAATGTAGGAGTACATACGTCCTATTCTGAAAAATGCGTAATCATTGCGTAGAAACTTACATACCAACGATTTTTGTGTTGGTACAAGAGCAACTTGCCTCAACCTTCTAACTTCGAGAGTAGACCCGTCTCCACATATATGACAGTAAAGTAAATTGATAATTATGACTCAACTACAAAGGAAAACATTCTGAATAATTAATATGGAAATTTGTCCTCTCTATTATTAAGACACATTATAAGGTGTATTAAAAGCGAATCTGTTCTTTTTCATGCAAAACGTTTCGTTAAAATATTATACTCCGTTATAACCTCTTTACTCTATAGTATACCGTAGAAGAATAAATTATCATAAACAAAAAATATCCGTACATCATGGCACAGCGCCATCTAGTTCCGAGCTAAGCAGCGGGTCCTTGTATTACGGATATTACTAGATGGTTGATATCCTACATAGATTTTTTCAAATCAATAGTTCAGTTAAAAATGTTTATGCTCATCACACAAAAATGTCCCCTACTGGGATTTGAAAAAGCAGCCTTTTACACCACTTATCTGTAAGTAAATTAGTCTAAGTGAATTAATTGTTTTATAAGGCCTTAAAAACAATTGAGAGACGAAAAGAATCTGCTGGAAATTCAAAATTTAGTTCTTCAATTCAGTCGCCCGGCAATGAAATCAAATGAACAAGGAACAGGAAGAAGTTTAAAGTTATGCCCGGGGGCCTAACACTGGGCTCTTGGGTGCATATGGTGCAGTTAAACGGGCGCACGCCGATAACGACTGCCATTATATCATTTACGTTTAATAAAGGCTGACGGGATTTTTTTGGGGGCTTATTTGAAAATGTAAGGATTACTGTAGCTTGTGAATGCTGGCAATATTATGGTTATGTAGCATTGTGCTGCAAATCATGTGCCATATTACTTAAGATAAGATAAGGTTTTTATGTGAAAAATAAATGACTAAACTTTAAATGAAAACAATAATTGATTTCCGTACTGTAAGAAGATCACGTATTTATATTTTTACTTTTATATTATTTCTTTTACAATACAAACAATTATTTTTATTTTCTTTTCAAAAGGCAAAATTTTCAAAAACAAAAGCCAAAGCCCAATAAATACTTGAAGTATTATTTTATTGTTTATGCCCTAAATGTCTGGGTAGAAACATATATTCGCAATAATATTATCTTCTCTACTGTATCTTCTTACTCTACTGTATGGAAACATTGTAATTTCTTTCTCATTTAACTCTCTATCAAAATAAAGAATGAACGAATGACGTTACACTAAGTGACGTTAAATTTCGGAATTTTATTACGTCCACGGATTTACAAAAAAGCATATGAATTTATAGGTTTAATAATTTGTCGAATTGAATAATAATAATAATATACCCGAATATTATGACACAGCGCCATCTAGTTCCGAGCTAAGCAACGAGGCTTGTTTTACGGATACTAGCAGGTTGATATACTACATATATACTTTTTTTGTAAATACAAATCGTCATATTGAGTTTCGATAAAATTATTTATTTTTTAAATAAGTTCTCCATTCATAAATCTATATCATAATTCTGGGTTTATAATAGTTATAATTCCTGTATTCTACTGCGTTAACAAAAATAAAACTTAATTTTAAAGATATAAAAATGATGACGACCTAAATATCATAACGAGAACATATTTGTCTCCTGTGCTAAGAGTCGGGAATTCAATTTCTGCATCAAAATTTGTATAGCCTACAGATGTCTGTTTCGTCTCTAGTTGTTCGTGTATATCCGCGCGTTTTGCAACAGAATCCAAACCGTACTACATCTTTTTAAGGTAGGTTTTAGATTGCGTGGTTGGGTCCTACGACATTATTTACGATAGCAATAACAATATTATCTAGGTCGTGTTTATTTCAACAAGACAATACAACATACGAAGAGAGAAGACGTCATTAACAAAATAAACTTTGTTTATAGCTTTTACTTTCAACACAATACAGTAAATAATAATCGGTTTACCTTTTAACAAAACTAGCAAAACCAATCGTATTATGATGAGCTCAAGATACATTTTGATAATATACATTAGTGTATTTTTTTTATAAAATGTTTAATTCTAAAGATTTATCAAAGAACTGTCAAGCAATTTATTATACAAAATCTTTTAAGAGTTCAGATTTTTCTTCATTGTTCAAATGAATGATTATACAATATGAATTTAAAGGAAAGTCAACTAGATGCAAATCTAGGATCCAAACTCGACTTGGACGAGGTTTAGGTGCCCTATGTAGGCAACCTTTAGTCTAGGTAGATGAAGTTGCAGGTGATATAAACATTTGAATAATCAATAAATATATCATTACTTCTTTTCTGGTGTAGTATGTTTTGGTGTCAATTAGCCGTGGTCTTGGTCAACAAGTACTTGAGAAGTGTCCAACTTGTTCCAATCATCATAAAAAAGCTCAATTCCTTATTCAGGAAAAACGGGCGCCCAGGATAATGTCGGAGGTGCAAAATGAAATAAAATATCCGACAGAACTACTAAGGGACTGACAGTAATTCGTTTTTTCTCTACAGCTGTAGATGTTGGACTCAAATTATATAATAAATTCCACCAAGTTATTATCAAGGCGTGTAACAAAAAAAAAAGTTTATTTAACTGTATAGGACTTTAATTATTTGTTTAAAATGTTCTAAAATACAGCTTTAGAAGCACCATAGGTTTTTTGAAATACCTATGTTGTCTTATAAGT
Organism: Craniophora ligustri; assembly: GCA_905163465.1. Classification (NCBI taxonomy): domain Eukaryota; kingdom Metazoa; phylum Arthropoda; class Insecta; order Lepidoptera; family Noctuidae; genus Craniophora; species Craniophora ligustri. The sequence goes on from LR990963.1 coordinate 6,456,803, forward strand.
GAAAAGTGCTGTATATTATGGTCACATAAAGAATTGTGAACTTACAACCAATTTCACGTTAAATTACCAGCTCAGACGCAAATTTAAGTATATCATCATCATCATCACATGACACATCAACCGTTAGACGTCCACGACTGGACATAGGTCTCACCCAAGGATCACCACGACGACCAGTCTTGTGCCGCCGGGGGCCTACAAGTGTAAGTTTAATTACGTAAGTAACTGGGACAAATCAAGTTAATTAATAAACTGCAATGAGTGACGATGTGATTCGCGCAGAACGCGTAAAAGATGAACCAGACCGACTTCATCAAAACGATTTACGACAAAAGGGCAAACATTTCACAACGGTAACATATTTTGGTAGCGTTAATTTAGTATTCAATCGTGGTGCAAACGTTTGTGGAAACGCGTAAAATATTTTAAAGAGCTCACGTTCAGTGCACTGTTCTTATTTTATCTGTGGAATAGCGAATAGAACGGGGATCGTAGAAACAAGAGAGGAGAGAATTTATAGTTTGAATATGCTCGCTTCAGTAACCAGTACCAACACCTGTGCTGATAACAGCATTGCATAGTAGATGACCGTGTATTTGGTGTATTAGAATACGTAACTACATCTTCTCAAAGTGTTTAATGGTTGAACAAATTTAGCCCAAAATATGTCCGCAGAGAGATCATGCCTTGTCGTCGTTTGTAGTATGACATAGTATTTACGGGATCGGCACAGTCACATTGAATAAGACTAAGATCTCTGAACCCCTATCTGCAAATATAAAACAATCCACTATACATAACTGATAATTCTAGCAGCTGCAGGCAGTCAAGAAAAATAATTGCTCATCAATACACACATGCTCTAATTTGATGAACAATAAAGAACAGGCAAATAAAAATATGAAAATTATCAGTGAAATATTGCAGTATAAGTAACCAGTTCCTATTAAAATAGCAGGTAATTTGTTTACACCAAAGATACGTTACTTTCGACTGAAACAAATTTATAGTGTTGCCCTTATTTTCAATTAGATCTTAAGTAGAACTGATGAAAGCCACAAACAATACCATAGAGGAAATTCTAAGTGGAAATTCAAAAAAGGAATACTTACTCTCTGTTCTGTTTCTTTGCTTCACGGCGCTACAAATGAAAATAGCTGAGTTTCGATAACCGTTTGTCTAGATTACTGGAATACCTGTCGCGTTTCGAAGTTTGTGGGCTTAAAGTATTCAGACACATTCATTCGTTGTGGTTGTTTTCAGTGTTTGTTTTTGTTAAAAACGCGGTGAACTATTGCAATGGTTTGAAGTTAAGGCGTTAAATCAAATATATGCAGATTTGTTTATTTTTAGTTTGTATACTGTTTTGTGTGTTATTCATGTAATGGCCACTAAGTTGCATCATTTTGAGTGATATTAAAAAAAAAATTGACTTTACAATTTTGCCTTGGCAGGTTACGTGATATTGCATTTATATGAAATTCTATTTCCCAGAAGCCATTCAAAGCTCAAATTTATACCCGATATTATGCTCTTTGGTATACATCGGGTTATCAGTTTGAATTGTTAAATAATACTTGAAGCATATGAGCGAATTGAGGTCATCATAATCAATCAATTTAAATATCTACTTTCTGTGACACAAATATGAAAAAAACCTACTGAAAAGAAAAATAGCATGCTTGTTATCTTTCTTTTCAGTAGGTTCATCAATAATCAAGAATCTTTTAACATAAATGCATACATTTCCCATAATCACACATCAGCACTTTGTTCTAATTCCTGAGATGAAAAATGTACGAATTCGTCTTTTTCTGAAGGAAATTACTCTGAGTGGCTTTACCCTTAATGCGTGGAAATCCTTATACCCAATGCATTTAAAATAATTCAGAAATTTACTAAACACATCTACTAAAAGGAACACAATTCAATTTTAAAATCAAACCAGATATTTCCTAATTACATTAAAGACATGAGCTGGAATAATAGGATAATAAAAAAATAATAGGATATAATGGAATATTAGGATAAAGTAAAGTTTCTTAATTTATATTCATACTGTCTAGGACTAAAAGAATTGTAATTGGATATTCAAAGCTGATCTTAATTTGCAAAGTAGAAGCCTTACTAAAACGCTCGACGCACCTGTAGCAGTTCATATTGAATTAAGTATCTATTTTTACATTCATACTAATATTATAAATGCTAAAGTATGTCTGTTTGTTACCTTCACGCTTCAATCTCTGATCCGATTTAATTGAAGTTACGCATGGATATAGTTTGAGTTCCGGGATAGGTATTATGATGATTTTTTGTCACGAAAATCATCACCCAATTCACACGATAATTTCGTAAAGATGAGGTTACGAAGTACGAAATATATAAAATTACTAATTGTACGCAGACGAAGACGCTGGGAAAAGCTAATACTTAATGTATTTAATAGTACGACCTATGTGGTCTAGTGGTTTAAGTACCGGACTGCTGATCACGAGGTCGTGGGTTCGATTCCCACGGGACACAAATATTTATGTGATGAACATAAGTGTTTGTGTTCGTCTGGGTGTTTCCTATGTATTATAAGTATGTATTTACAACAAAAAAAGTCTAGTACCCATAGTACAAGCTCTGCTTAGTTTGGTACTAGATGGTGCTTTTGTTACGGATACTAGATGGTTGATGAACTACACTGTACAGTTAGACTACATTGTATTAGTAAATACATACACATATACACAGAAACATCTGAGACAAAGGTACACTTAATGACCGCACTCATCATATAAACATTTGACCTAACCAGTATTGGAATATTTATTCCTTCAAAAATAATGACAAGGAAAATAAAGCACGCAGAACCCTGATAGGGTTAAACTAATCCTTAAGAACAACATAACAATACATAAAATTAAGTTTCCTAATATTTTGCTCTTTATCAATTAAGTTGTATAACAATTTGCCGTGTGATTTTCTTATAACTTCAGTGCCTAGTTTCTAGTTACAATCGGGTGACTAATCTAAAACTGTACCATATAACAAGCTTAACTTTATACATAAAGTATAGGCTACACAAGTTACTTGAAATCTGTGCTCGAAACAGAATTTAATATCACACATAACTAATTTGAAATTACATAAACAATTTTGTTGCAGCACTTTACAATTCAAATGTCTTGTAAAGAGAGTTTACGTAAACTTAAAATTGTTATAGTCAGCTGTGAAACTCTGTCTAAAGTGGCATTGTAATAATGTTTAATACAATTTCGACTTATGTTTACTAAGCAATAAATAAACGTGCTTAAATAGTTCATTTGCAAACAAAAATAATGTATCAATTTTATCTAATGTTTGTTCAGTCAACAGATGACAGTCTTATGTAGGTAATACTATATAATACGAATAATACTACTCAACTAACTAAATAATGAAATATCCATTTTCATAAATAATGTCTGGTACTTTTTTACTACTTTTTCTATTTTTTTTTTACTCTCGCTACAATCTAATTTAATGGTTTACAAAATTTTCCCAACCTTTTCTTTTTTCCGTTGGCGTAATGTTGCCAAAGAAACACTAAATACATTTATTTTAACAAAAATATCGGGGTAAATTGACCAAAATCGTACAGAATAAAGAGTTTACAAAGACTAATGAGATAGGCTACACAAAGCCCTCTCTCTATTAATAAGTGTCTTTGTCATAATGGCAACTCTAAAAGGCTCATTTTCCTCTTTTTAAATGTCCAAAAGGACTTTAGGTCATTAAACAATTCCTTATTTGCATCACGAACACCCGCAAATTAAGTTCGTTTTGATGTCGTTGTTGCTACAGACGCTACAAAAGGAAATACCACTTTACCAAACTGTTTATTTTACTTTTCTTTGTCCATTTTACGGTATCCAAGTAAATATTATTCAAAAAACCAAATTTTTCATTCTATAATTGCTTCAACTAAAATGCGTTTTTAAAAAAAAAACATTTTTTCGCTTGGAAAAGTTTCACATTCAGTCGTAAACCAAGGTGCGTATTTTAATTTCTGAATATGAACCCAGCATTTTTAAACGCTGAATGTGGTAACACTCAACCTACGTTTTTTATAAAAAGCGTTTATTTTTATGTAGCCTACCAGATACCGCAACACAAATCGTCGGAGACCGCAATTGCCTGTGAAATGTTGATTGCTAAACAACTAAAGAGCTGTAAGGCTTAGAGTGAGGAAAGCATTTATGAATATTTTGAGTGCTCGATTTTATTCAGCGAACAAATTTGCGTTAAATCAGATGTACTAAAAGGGTACGTACACTCATGTGGAATTTCTACTCTGTGAATTGATTCCATTTACACATCTACAGAAAGAGAAATTTATTATTGGACTGCGCTTTCGGATATTCATGTCGGTATATAAAAATACTATTCGGTAAAGGCACACCCAAGTCACATCATTCAACCTTTCTGATTCCAATTACAAGACCAAAATTCGAGATGATGTTTGTATAAGCGCCAATTAAGTAAGAGATTATGTGCAAAGTATTAACAGATTCTGTTATTGAAACCAAATTATATTTTATGGCGGTCAAACAACCATCTAGTATCTGTCACATATTACTCGTTGCTTAGCTCGGAACTAGATGGTGCTGTGTGCTGTGTAATAATGTCCGGATATATTTATTTATTTAATACCTTATATACTTATTATTTATATAATGATTATGCAAATTCGAAGGTGTGAAACGAGATGAACGCCTGCCTTTATCTTATTCTTAACTTCTATGCAAATATTATAACGCTGCGCGTTTGTGAGAGCGAAACGTGTGTTAGTCTTGTAAAGTCTTTAGATTACACACATTATGGATGAAAGTCTAAAAGTGTCATGCGGAATTGCATTTTTGGATTTTGGCCTCCTATTGTCCTAACTGTTAGAGTGGGTATACTAGCAGTTAATTGTTTACTCCCTCGGGAATAAACCCGAGGTGGCGAGGGAACTTCTAAAACTAAAATACAAAGTATACATTTTATGGCACGTGAGTTTATGACTGTCCCAAAAATATTATTAAAGCTAATAAAACGCTATCATACAAAACAAAAGCAGCTGGTACTTTTAATTGCGTTTTCACTTAAATATAATTGCAGGCATTGCATTTGCATTGCAAAAAATGCAAATGCGCTGTTGCTGTATGACCCCATGACCCCATATGCTCGTGTTGTGTGACTGTACAGGATTACGGGCCCAAATTCTGCTTAATATTTGAGCGTCTGTTAATGAATATTAATATGTGATCTGGCACATTTGTCTGTTTACTTAGTGTGATCCTTGATCCGTGACTGCGAGAGTCAAAATGTCGGTATATGGGTATATAACGCTATAAATATTATGTATTTTCATTAGTTTAGTGGTTGTAGGCATTATTGCCGACGATGGGCTATGACAAGTAAAGTGATATTATTTTTTCCTAAAAATCTTAGTGGCTATATTTTTAATCACTGTCGTGGCTTTATCTTAATTCATTTAATTCTATATCATGGAAGCAAAAGGTCACGACTAACTACAATCAGGAAAATGCTCGCCGTTGCTCAGGCAAGACCTGCTTCAGCGGGGCACCCAATAGCACCCGCGCCATGGCGCCATTCATGCCTAGACAAGACCTCTATGACGAGCCCACTATGACCAGTCTTACCACTACTATCGTGGCGTGGTCCAATAACATTATCCCAGTTTCGACTCACTATAACTCATTGACTGCAAAATAAGTCAGCCTGATTTTTTTTTAATAATGATATTTTTTTGATACCAGTACGATATTTAAAAACAAATAAATCTATTTTTTTTGTGATACACAATCTTCTGATCCACAATCATTTCAATAAGTCAATCAGTTCAAATAAAGATAGATTACTATCTATCCTTAACATTATTAATTTAATTTTATATAATTTCCTTAAAATTTCTTATTCGTAGGTACCCACAATTGAGTAGACACCCTCATTTGATTTGACTGACGAAATTAAATATTTAAATGTGAAGCAGTTTTTGTTCCATAATTACTCAAAAACGTTATCTAATATACCCACTTATATTAAAATCAATGTCTTATTGTATGTATTTTATGCGCCAGTATGTTAAGATAGGGGGGGTCAGACTAGGTGCGTCATTGATACTTGTACTTCCCATAGACACTGGCCGGGAGCCGGGTACTTAACAATAATTAATTAGAATACCTATATTAAAATAATGAAAATTGCATGAACCATGATTATGTATGACCATGCAGAAATACGAATATAAAGCACTAAATCAGTTTATTAACAGAAATAACATTTTAAATTTACGATGGCAAAACTAAATATTTCTTAGAATTACGATTTGTTAGCAAGTAAAATCTATTTAAGAATAAAAGAACGCACCTAATTTTCAATTTGAATATTTGACTAAATTATTTACAAAAACTTAGCCAAAATTTTTGGATTCAAAATAAGATGCGAACCCAATTTGCGAGGCGTGAAACTTGTTTGAATTTCAACTGTAAATTGAAAAGCGAAATATTTTCCAATAGCAGGTGATAAATATTATTTTAGTAATATAATTTTCGATATTTTTATAAAGCTCCCGTGGTACGCAAGCCGACACCTGAGACACAGTAAAATTGAAAAAATATTTGCATTTTGAACTCTATTTGTACTTTTATAAAATGTGTTTGTTTTTGTTCGGTATTTTTTCACTATTTTATTTAAGTAATAGGTTATTTACGTTCGTCTTTGCTGAATAATACACAGATTGGGTTCTCCAATTTTTTTTATAAGATTTGTAGCAAAATAGTTTATACATGGTGGATAGTTTAATGATAAGCTATATTATAAAACACAGTTATTATTAATAAATCAGCATTATATAAGTAATAGTGAAAATACACTCTACAAATGAAAATTTATTTATTATTAGTTATATGGATTTTATAATCTACATACTCATTATCTTTAAATGTTTCAGAACGTATACTGCTTGCTGCAATTTTGCATTTTCGTTGTGCTTCATCCACGTTTATTGAATTCTATCTAGAAATTAGTTTTAGTAGCGGTAGGTACATTGATTTAATAAGCTTACCCTGAATGATTTGGGAGATTAAGTTAAATTACAAAATATGGGAAAACCACTGTGTTACATTTGATTACACAGTTTGTGTGTATAATCATAAAAAAAAAACTATAAATAAATTTCCTAAATCAAAAACATTTCAATTTACTGATTTCTTAGAAGTAAGTTTTAGAATATTTTAGGGCGGTATGTTAATATTATTTTAATTATGACATTTTAGATCCTCTAAAAAATGCAACGTGATAAAATCCTTAAAAAATAACATACTTTAATTTAATAAAATGTTTCCCCGAAAAATGTTGTTCAGCCTGACTGGACTCAGTCCAGTCCGGTACCTACTAATAAATACAAAAACACAGTGCAAGAGAACAATACAAACTCTCGTCTATTGCTCCCTTGAGTACACACCCCTGTTTTTTATAGTTCAGAATATCCTCCTGACTCGTCTGCGGTCAGTGGAACCCTTGGAGATTTTCGGACTTGAATTGGCTAAAAATTGTATCTGCTTCGTTTATTCTGTGAGATATGGAATTCGCGAACTCGTTCAGTAAGGTCAGAAGAAACGTATTTAAGACTAGTTTATTATTCTTTGGTTCCCCCTTTATATCAGAATGTTTTCAGGCTTCATGTTAAAAAGGGCCTATCGCCATAAACTGAAGTTTGTGCTTCAAGGAACCCTTTGACTACACAATCCATTGGTCAAATCATCAGGCTACTATAGCTCTCCAGCTAGCCAGTTATAGCAGTGATAATAGGTGTTACCAGTGGATTGTGAAGCCAAAGGTCAAATTCAATGCCGAGGCTAGCATCCCAGACTTTTTGAAGTAATGAGCGTATCCATCAAACGGCGAAGGTACGCTGTGAGGAAACTTGGATGCCTGAGACAGTTACTCGTATATCCTTTCTAAATTAACAGATTGTATTTATGTTGTAAAGAATCAATCATGACATGTAAATAGTAGTTACTTATCGTATCCAACCAAGACTAAAACGATATCTAAATTACAGCTGAAATAAATTTCAGCTGTAATTTAGATCTATATCGTTTCGAACACCGTTCATAATATTTGGTTTATATTTTCTTCATGAGAACTTATAATAGAAATCGTAGCTACAAGCTTAGGGAAACTGGGGTTCAGTGCACAACGACGCACAGCCAGTAACCTATTTACCTAACGAGGCCTTTTTAATAAATCCTTATTTAGTTTCTCTTTAAATATTTTTTTTGTATTACAGTATCGTATTTAAACACAACAAGCCCATTAAAAATGTTTAACAGAATAAACATTTTTAGGCTTCAAATAAGGGTTAATGGAAAACGATTTTGGATCCAGCACAATACTTTTAAAAGGCCATTGGGCTTCGCTTATCAAAATCTTCGTAGGATTGAGAGAAAAGAATTATTCTTTCGGTATCGCAGCAAGGGCCGCAGATAAAAGGGCTCCGGCCTTAGGGCAAGTCAGTGGAAAATGATAAATTGTAGGTATATCCCTATTTAACTACTGAACAGCTTATCGTGATAAAATATTACGCATATTATATGTTCATATATTTATAACTAGTTGCCTCCCGCGGCTTTGCCCGCATGGTATATATATAGAAAGTAGCCTATGTGTTAATCCAGGTAAAAAGACGTAGAGTTGGCAACGCTGCCCACAGATTTCAGATCTTACATCGGTGTGGTCAGGTGTAAAATTTGTATTATTTTTAATTTGTATTATTACTTTTAAATTTGAATAACTGGCATTTTGGTCAAATGTCGTGCGGTTTTTAATTTTTAATTTTCTGTTATAAGTGCGAAAATAAATGTTTATTTTTTTCTTTCTTTCTTTCAGGTAATAAACTATGTGTATGCTAAATTTCATTCAAATATGTTAAGCGGTTTTTTGCGTGAAAGAGTAACAAATATCAATCCATCCAGACTTTCTTTTATATTTATTTCGCGTTTATAATATTAGTAGGATATTAATGGACGCTACTTTTCTATTAATGGTGAATTTTTATCTCAATTTCTTTGTATGAGATTTATTTCTAGGGGCTAAAAGGAAGTTATATTTATTCATGTTTGCTTTTATGGCACGTATTTTCAATATAAATATATTTACAAAAGTGAGGGTCCATTTCGTATTCATTGAATTGGTTAATATGAACAGAGATTTAGGAATACTAATATTGTAAAATAATACATGTTTGTATACACTCAAGTATTTTAGGAGCAAAAGTGACTGAATACTACGTGAGACTGAATACTAAGTAAATCTTAGCATACTTTTGTTTCGTTTTCATTCATACATCTACCGACATAATTAAGTATATGCTGGTTGCGAGTATTAGGTACGCACCGGACCTTTCGACGGTCTTTGGAATTAATTGGCATTCTTTCTCAGGAACATAATTAATAGAATCAATTTGGATATCAAGATAATGAAAGCACTATAGTACTTATTCTAGCAATCTTATGTTTTTTTTTATAACTAACACTGCTGAACAGAAGGCTTAGGTTAGAGGGCTTAAGTCCCCCCCACTCCGGGGTTCTCGGCTTGTCGTGCCGGGGGGGCTTAGTAGCCGCGGAGGGTCCGCGACTCCGCGGCGAAGCGAAGTGGAACCCCGAGAGGTCGGGCCGCTCCGACACGGGCTTTTCCCAGGAAGCCTGGTCGTAGAGTGGCCCTGTCGCGGGCACCTGCGGGTGTGACCAGCCCAGCAGGTTGCCTGCGACAAGGTGGAACCTGCCGTTCCGGCAGGATGCCTGCGTAGGTTGCGGTGTCGTATGGGAGGCACCGCAACTGAGGCGGGCCGCGGTGTCGTATGGGAGGCACCGCGGCTGAAGGATTTCGGGGCCGCGGCGGCGAGGACTGTCGGTGGCAGGGTTGCGCCGCTCCCCCCTGCCTTCCGCGGCCTCGGCGGGGCCACAGCCGCTGAACTGTGGTCGCGGTGGGGCCGCAGGGGAAGAGAAGTGTCGGTATGTCGTTCGCCGCTCTTCCTATCCTCTGCGGCCGAAAACAAGGCTCAGGTGGAGCCAGAGTGGGTGGCGCCCCCTCGAGAGGGAGATGCCGCGTCGAGTGTCCACACGCTCCGCTGCGTCGAGTGCTCCCGCGCTCTGCGGCGTCGAGTGTCCGCGCGCTCCACGGCGTCGAGTGGACGCTCCGCGGCAAGTCTGGCAAGGGCGGTCCGCCACCGCCGGGGTCGCGGACGAATATTTCAGTTCCCGTAACCCCGGCACTATGGTGGTGAGACGAAAAGATCCCGTGTGGTTTTAGTCGGTAGTCACCCACTATGGGTGGAGTCTGACATATCCCCGTCGTCTCCCCGGACGGCGGCGGCGGGGAATGCGTAAATGCATTTCCACACGGCTAACAAAAAAAAAAAAAAAAGAGGGCTTAAGTAAGATTAGGCTATAGTCCACCACGCTGGCCTACTGTGGGTTAGCAGGTTGGCAGATTTCACACGCCGGCTAGACAATTTGTCAGGCACGCTGGTTTCCTCACGATGTTTTCCTCGTGAAACATAGCATATGATAAACACACACACATAACTTCGAAACTCATGAATATGATGTCGCGAATATCATTCATCTATGCTTATAACAATTAACTGCAATTAAGTGACCTGACGGATAAGCGCGTTAATCTGCGACTTCGTGCAGGTTACAGACACTCCATAATAACCATAAGGTCGATTCTTGTAGAGATAAATCTGGTCGAAGTATATTTATAAATTGATATCGGAGTAAGGATTATTGCTAGCTCTAAGGATTGCGGAAAACTATAAATCACAATAATATGAGCTTCTAACCTTTTCATCACAAGAAATATTGGCATCATTGTTTTTCTTTTTTGGGAATCTTCGGAGTTCGTGATGTGAATACATATTATAAATGTAATAATTATAATTGGTATAAAATTAAATTAGCTAAAAATATATGTTGTGTTGGGTTTCCCAGAAAAGAAAGGCGATTCCGGGCATTCGGAACGGACGTTGTAAAGTGAAGTTGTGTTTAAGAGGTTTAAAATTAATAAATTAGTGAAGATCCGGTGGTGTTGCTGATGTATCCTTATTTTTTCAATGGTTTCCTTGCTAGTGGTACTCCTCGTGGGAAATATTCACACAAACTTAGTGAATGCATCCACCATTGTAAAAATAAGGATACATCAACATTTTGGAAACCCTACTAGAATAATTATTTATTGATAGAGGAACAGCGTTCACAAGTCAATAATTCCAACAATATTGTGAAGAAGAAGGAATAAAACATGTTAAGTGTACGATGAATTTTTTGGTTAGTCTGTAGTTCACCACGTTCTATTGTAGTGCGAGTAAGCATACGTCATTAAAAGGAATTCTCATGCACGTTTACTCACCATCCTTTTGTTTTGATTATACATTACTATAGTAATATATAATTTACGTACTAAACTCAATATTATTTTTGCAGACCTCGTCTGACCCTTGTTACACTTCGAAAAAAAATATATTCTCAACCCGAAGGCCTTAATTAAAATAGTGTTTACCAATACCTTAACGCTAACAATCAACAAACGAAACAAACTTTAGTGAAACTATCGGACGCACCTTGTGTATTAATTGCTCAGATATAATCGACTCTTATTATTCAGTATATAAGGTCTAAATTGGTCAACCGAGAATATTTTTGATTAGGTACCTACCAACCATCATCATTATTTTGATTGTTCAGAGTTTGACACTGACTTTGCATTCGTAATATCGCAGCGGTAACGTGGACCCAAGTTAATTAGGGGCAGAATCCCAAAGGGTTAAATGTTGCCAGTATACGTTGCATTATTGATGGGAGCGGCTATAAAACAAGGAGAATATAACTGCTTAGGGAATTTAAACTTTGTGTAGAAAATACATGGTTGAATTCCATTCCTTTTGATGCCAGTTGTGGTTTAGTAGTATCCAAGTTGTAAAGTCAATGGAAATAATAAAAGTATATGTGTGAATTTGCTTGTTTTTGCATTATTGTGTACCTATTTGTTGATATTTTATGAACTGAATGAACAAATGGGTTTCTAATGTTAAAAAAATATATGGTCACTGTTATTCAACCTTGCATTTAATTTTATGTATGGTTTACAGATATAACTACAAACATACATGTATTTCTTTTCATATTATGATAAAATATGGCACCTGTTTTGCTCAAAACTAAGTCATAAATTAAGTTTCTTTTCTTACACAAGTAATACAAAAGTCAGAGATTTCATAATATAAATGTTAAGCAGGTTTAGCAAAAAGTTTTTATTTATCTTGATGATAAATAGTTGACGGAGAACTGTGAACGGTGTTTATAGTAACAAGAAATTAATGTCACTAACCAAATACCAATTTAATAATGTAGATAAATATTAAGTTATGATCTTTATGAAGATAAAAATAATCTATAGGTATATCAGCTTTAATATTGCTTAGTTTAAAGACGATGGTTGGCATTTCCGAACCGAATTAACAAATTATGCGGTAAAAGTGTCTGAATTCTAAGGACCTACACTGACTAATATTGTACTAAATAATGTAGTTTTAGGTATAATTTTCATTTTTCGCGTGCTCTAATAACAAGTAGGCGAAATACTTCACTCACGTCCTTTCATGCATGGATTGAGCCCCGGCTTTAGTTGAAAAATCAGAGGTAGGAATCAAAACGCGACCTACACTGTTTTGTACGACGAAGCATTGTTTTGTATCGAAAAAAAAAATGCTTCTACAAAACCGTGTGGCGTATATGTTACGCAGAAACAATAACTAGATAAAAAAATGCGGAAAAATATAGATAAATGGAATTGTGAAAGATAATAATGGCTTGACAGGAAGAAAATAAACTTATGGTGGTGTGATAAAGACGGCAGTATGTAAAAGAAAGAGAGAGAGATAAATATACTACATTGACACTAATAACATTGGGTTGACTTTGGAGCATGACGTTAAGAAGATCAATACCGTTGAAATATTACTTTAACTCCTGTCGTACCACGCAATTTGTTTACTTAGCACCATAGAGCAATAACATCATAACTCGCCCGATACGCTTCGGGTACGACTCAGTTCTAGTTTAAACTCCACACGTCTAAATCATAAATCTAATCTAACCAGCTAGTTACACAACTGGTCTTAAAAGTATAGGTATACAAAATACTGTTATAGATTTCACTTTTTGCTATAATCAATCAGAAGTTACTATGTGAAAAATCATAGTATTAAAAAAAAAAAATTAGTTGCATAAATTTTTACTGTCAACAGTTAATCTCAATTCGTAGTCGATAATGTATTTTAAAAGTTTATAAACTTGTCTACATAATATTAATAAATTTGGGTCCACCTTTGAACCATAAACAAATACGAACAAACTACAAAATTTGACTTTCAAAGTACATAAAGATAATGACAATCCTCGAAAAGCCTACTTTACAAATGCCCAATAACGTTTACATAATAAAAGGTTGTTATATACCACACGATTTTGCCAAGTTTTAGAACAATGCTCATACAAAAGTCAAAAGTCACACAGACACACAATTATAAATTCTCTTCTCATTTCCTGCGTTCCGCGGAGAAGTTAAAATTAATAACTTCTCATCATAGTTTTAAGCTGCTTAGCTTGAGTATTAACGAGTGTCGTCAATGCATCGTTGTTATGAATGCATAGTGGAGTATTTCATAGAGAGACAGTCGCGAGTCCCGGGGGACTATGTATGTGGGATGTTTACCTATTTCGTATTCAGGTATTGTCTGCATGCACCTTTGTATACAGTCAAGATTTCTGAAGCCACGTTATTGCTTGTCAAATATTTTATGAATGGCGCTTTACATAGATGCCATGCAATAATATTAATACTTTATATTTTCAATACATAATTTATACTAAGGACGTCTATAGATCAGTTTATGTTGACAGACTTGCTTCTATAATCAAGTGTGCCTAGAAATCCCCAAGCTTACAGTGAAGTCGTGCTATGATGATTGCTACTTTCAAATTGCAAATTTGAAAACTACTTGCCTTAACAAATACTACACCAGGTTATAAAAATATTAGTATTGCTGGTTTCCAAGCCGTTGAAGCTGATCGCTTGGCTACTGTCTGGCGTAACGTTAATATAACTTAGTGGTTTTATATCATACCGTAAACAGCTAAGAATAACCTGTCCTTTATCGATATTGCTAGATAAAGTACTCTATAAAACGTTCCCTGGTGCATTCAGCTTTGATAGTGGTGAAGAGTTATCAGTTAAGACTTATTACAGTACTGACATAGTTAACGTATTGTCGTAAAATAGTTTACAGTCTCCTTATATGGAATATTTCATAGTTCCTTCTCATAGGAATTGAAATTTACTCAACATTGTGGCATTTGCCGTTTAATGCCATTTATGCAGTATGCTAAAGTTGTGATAACTTAACAGTATGATTAGTGGACTGTGAATTCAAAGGCATTTTGTGTAATATGAATGTGTATATTTTATCACATGCTCAAAAGGTGAAGGTACGCATCGTAACTTGCGTGTCTAAGAGATTTTCTCAATAATGTGTGAAATCTGCCACATTAGGCGTGGTGCTTTAATCTTTCGCAAATGCGAGGAGACCCGTACCCAGCAGTGGAGTTGATGATGAGGTGTTTTATATTATTTGTATTTTTTAAATCATTTGTCAAGCGGCTTCTATGTTGTTTTAATAAAGTCGGGTAAATTCAGGCAGAACATCTTTCCATTATTACTCTTGCCATTTTAGATTTGGATTCTAGAAAATCGGAGGCCATGGAGTTTGGAGTCGTGCGACTAATTTATGACACTCAATATTTTAATGAGATTTATCGGTATCTTAAAGTTAAATAAGTTAGGCATAAGCTGGTACCTATAGTTAACACGTTAGCTGCGGCACCAATTTTTGCATACTTTCCGTTCCTGCGACACGAGGTATAATCGGCCCGTACCGTGACTAGACGTTAGGGCGACACGCGGTCTATTAGACCCCACCTCCTTTTACAGACTAAAATCCATTTTCTGGCGCGAAATCAAAGATAAATGAGAATTTTGGTCCTTATTGATATAGACAGTGAATTGATGAACTCTAATCCACCGTCGCCCCGGGATCTGATGGCTAGTTTAGGAATTATTAGCAAAACAAAATATGGGATCTTATACACCTCGTAACGCACTGAAATAGGGCAAATTTTCGCTGCGATTAGTGATGGGAAAAATAATATCGACGTTTTTAAACTGTCTTAACTACGCAACGACTTGACCGATTTTGATCAATTATATCTCATTAGATCGTTTTAAGGGCAAAACCTGGCAAAACAACACAAAGCTATCAAAGGATACATTTTTTTTTAAATAATCTAAATTGTGCTTGAAGGCGCCATAAAGAAAAAAAAAACCGGCCAAGTGCGAGTCGGACTCGCGCACGAAGCGTTCCATTCTATACCATTAAGAGGCACCTATTACAGACTTATTATTGGAAAATAATGGATTACGGTTTATGCATAAGGTTTATCTTTCTATTTATATATGAAAATCTTAATGCGGTTCACAGAATAGAAAAAAAAGACAACCAGAAGTAGAAAAGAAACTGTCCTATTTATTCTGCCTCGGGCTTTAAAAATACAATTATTAGAACTTGAATTAACATTCAAAAATCAGTATCAATATACTTTTTTTTATAAAAATCTCAATATATATGTTGTACTTATTTATGAGTGTTTTTCATTGAATCGACGTGATCCACAACACTGGTCGCGGGAAGCTCGCGTTGAGTGCGGTACGAGGTCAGGGGGGATATGGGACGTTTTAGCCTCGTTCCGCACTGCATTAAAATTATATTAATTCAGTGCGGCACGAGGCCTAAGACATCCGGTACCAAGGTAGGTACACCACCGAGTCCGGAACCATTAGTGATCTCAAATATATATTTATCTCTTTCCTACACTGGACCAAACCAAAGCTATGCCATTCGCACGACAGAGAAATTCACTTTTTTGCTTGCCGCACCACAGGGAAGTTGCATCAGGGGTGATTTAGGCCTCGCTTCGCACTTAACGTGTTAAATACTGTTTTATAAATACCTAACTGGTTTCCAGCTGAACCTACATCTAAGTAATCTTCTAAATTTATCTGTATCCGTACCGTTCAGTCGTTTCTGCGTGATTGAGCAACAAATACTTTGACTGAGATTCAGCAGTTCGAGCTCAAGCTTTGCCAAAGTGCTATGAAGCGCAGTATATACCTACTTGTTGCTAATTTAACAAATTGAGTTGGGAACTTTTGCACTGCATTCCAAAATCTTCGCTACTGACGTAAATAGAACTGACTGACGGCAGGTCAGGTGTGCCGGTGGAACTTTGGGTTTGTGTTGTAAAGAACTAAATGTCTGAGGTAGTATTCCTGAGAGCCGGCGGGCTACGGAAAAGATGGTGGCTTGGTTGGCGGCTGGCAAAGAAGCAAAATACCTAGAAAAGTGTGTAGAACCTGTAGTCCATGTGTATAGATTAAAATGTGTTCTGGTGGTGACGTTAAAGAAACGTTACTTATCTTATATATAAAATTCTCGTGTCACAATGTTCGTTCCCGTACTCCTCCGAAACGGCTTGACCGATTCTCATGAAATTTTGTGAGCATATTGAGTAGGTCTGAGAATCGACCAACACCTATTTTTCATACCCCTAGGTGATAAGGATGTCCTTCACCAGATTTTTTTTCACTCTTCTACCACCAACTCATATAATGTGGCAAAACAACGTTTGCTGGGTCAGCTAGTTTTTTTAATAAAAAAACAGAGTGAAGACAAATTCTTTGTTTTGCAATAGGGGTTACCGCCTGGCCATTTTTAAGACATTCCTTGACTACATAAAATTGGTGCATATATACATTGAAAGCGCCCGTTACCATGTGAAAAGCGATATCCTCTTTGATACCTTTCATATTACATACTACATACAAAACATTCCTTCTGTCATATGGGTATGTGGATTACAAACGCGATGCTGAGACTAGGTTCAATTTTCAAATAGATCCGAGTGTTGTTATTGGGATATACCCGTATTGTACTCGTATAAAATTCTTGAAAAAAGCTTCTTGGAAAGTCCAAGAAGTTTCTTGGCATGACAGCTTTCTATGGCAATATTTGTTTATATGATATACTTAGATTATTAGCACGCTTACCTTGAATATCCTTCTTCAAACGTGATTTGAAGACCCTCAAATTCTACACGTCAAAAAATACAAACCAGAATGAAAACATATTGGTGAACTACACACTTCTGCTTCTCTCTTTCGTTATAAAGGCGTGATGGTATGTAAAAAATATAACATTTGCTTTTGTTTCTGTACGTGTGTGTAAGATATGATTTTTTCGTTATCTCTTCGAGTCGTCACGTCGTGGCATCTCTTTGACCGCCTACCCTCTGTTAATCCGAGTGCACTCGTACCCTGTGAAGCTTAAATTTTTGAGGACTATTTTCAACATTTTCAAGTTACTCTTAGATTTTTATATTTATTTTTAGAAATTCTAATGATATGTTTTAAAGCGCCTTAATATTTTACTGCCTTACAATTTATATACTAAATTGAGTTCTAATCTTGATTAACATACATAAATATTTACATCATATCGTAGATATTATATGCCATCAAAAACATACTTGTAAAAAACCCAAGTCGCGCAACTCAGTTCTCCTATCGTAAAAAGTTGTGAGATCCATGTAATACCAAGTCAGTTAATTTATTCAGTCTCTACTTTTAGATTAGACTTGGGCATCGCATGGAAATACAAATAAATAACGGATAGCTGCGGCGCGGGCCCGCCACCTTCGGCTGCGGTTATTATTATTAGTGTTCTGTCTTTCATGGCTAATTCGGGCAATTTAATCTACTTAATACTTTTCGCGATTTAGATACATCTGCATTAGACATTCTCATTTCAATGTATCAAAGTTAACTTTGAATATAATTCAATTCAAACATCACAAACAGCACCGCTCGCAGGTTCGACGACTCCCTGCCTCCCGAGCAAGCCGGTTTCCGAAAAGGCTTCAATACCATAGACCATATTATATTCACTGCGGCAGGTTATACTGAAGACCACAGAGTATAACCGCACCCTTATGTTTAGCGTTATGTGTTGGAATAGGAAACTTGAGCAAAAATGCAGTCTTTACAGCGGTGCCAAATTGATTATAAGTACATCGAAACGTTGAAGTGTTTTTACGAAAACGACACTATATCAGTCCAACTACAGGATCACATCTGAAAACCTATCCTCTTGCAGCGTGGTGTGAGACGGCGACGTTATCCCTTTAAAACTGCACCGCTGCACTAGAGAATGTCTTTAAAGTTCTGGACTGGGAAGGGCTTAGCATCAACATAAGCGGCGAGAACTTCACTCACCTTCGATTTGCCGACGATATAGTTATCATTGCTGAGACCCACTGAACAGCTTAGTTTATTATCAACGACCTCCGCGGAGCTTATGAATGTGTCGGTCTTAAAACGAACATGAACAAGACGAAAGTGATGTTGAATATCCATGTTGTATTGACTAGAACTCCGCTGAAGGTCGGTAGTTCTGTCCTCGAAGTTGTTGACGATTGCGTTTACGTGGTAGGTAAGTCCAAATTCTTAGAAAGAGTTCAATCGTCGAATCCAGATTTAGGAAGATATTCATTTTCTCCCAAATAGTACAGTGTCTATAGACGACAGTGTTTGACGAGTATGATTGTGTTACCAGTAATGAGTTACGGCACCAAAACGTGGCCGCTAACAATGGGCCTTATAAGAAAGCTCACAGTAACTCATAAAGCGGTGGAGAAGACTATGTTAGGAGTTTCACTACGCGATCATATCAGAAATGAGAAGATCCGTAGAAGTAACCGGGTCACTGACCTAGCCCAAAAGAAACGCCAAACTCAAGTGGCAGTGGGCAGGGCACATTGCCCCGAAGAACTGAAGGCCGGTGGGGCTCGAAGTTTCTAGAGTGGCAACCGCGATCAGGAAGTCAGAGCGTATCTAGGCCTCCGGCAAGGTGGACCGACATCCTGGTAGGTCGCTGGAATCCGCTGGATGCGAATGGCGCAGGACCGGTCGTCGAGGAATTCCTCAAGGGAGGCTTATATCCAGCGGTGGACGTAATTTAGCTGAAATTATGATCATTCTAAATGCAACGCAAATGTAACGATGTAATCCTACATATTTATATAGGAATACAAAGTTACGTATGTAGTTAGTGAAACTAAAAAACTGGACTGAAATTTCAAGATTTTTTAGTTTTCCCTTTATTTGTACACTAAACACTCATTGCATTCTAAATGTGAAGCTTCTATGTCGGCTAGAAGTGCCTTAGAGTTTTGATGATCGGTCAGTCAGTGAGTGAGTGACAAAATTACGAAACTTTGACTAGTTATAATTCTTAATCTACTGGTTCAAATTGGATGAAATTTTAAATATACCGTGTTTACACACTGCGTGCTTGAGTAACGAAAATTCAAGCTTCTAGTTTAATCCACAACGAAGTTATAGGGGGTCGAAAATGGCCTGAATTGGTTCAAGAAAAGTATAGTACGGCCGTGCCGCTTTTTTTTTTTGCTCGACTTGGCGGGGGCACTGCCATGCCCCC
This sequence comes from Craniophora ligustri, assembly GCA_905163465.1. NCBI lineage: Eukaryota > Metazoa > Arthropoda > Insecta > Lepidoptera > Noctuidae > Craniophora > Craniophora ligustri. The sequence goes on from LR990963.1 coordinate 6,476,511, forward strand.
AGATACATTCGATCACTGATGTCATTTAGTAACTCCGGCAGTATGTAAGGCAGGAGTATACTGATGTATACCTACAGTATAAATAAACCTATCCACTGGCAAGTTCGTATGCAAATTAAATAAATAAATAAATATTCCTGGACATTATGACACAGCGCCATCTAGTTCCGAGCTAAGCAACGAGACTTGTGTTACGGATCCTAGTTTTTAGGGTTCCGTACCTCAAGAGGAAAAAACGGAACCCTTATAAGATCACTTTGTTGTCCGTCTGTCTGTCTGTCTGTCTGTCTGTCTGTCTGTCCGCCGTCCGTCTGTCTGTCTGTCAAGACCCTTTATTTCGGAAATACGTGAAAGTATCAAGTTGAAATTTAAACCGTATACTCAAGTCTACGGTCCCTTGAAGTTGTGAAAAAATCAATCTTCTAAGTTTGCGTAAAAAAAAGATACGACCGTTTAATCAGCAAAAAACGCATTTTTCGACCCTCTCAAGGGAATCAAAACTCATAGGGTACTTCCCGTTGACCTAGAACTATGAAATTTGGCATTTAACATCGTTATAGACCAACAATGCAAGGAAAAATCTTAAAAGTGCACACTGTACTGTGTGTGTTTGTAACTAAATCTTAATTAATAGTGGTCTGAATTTTGTTATAGGAATCTGAATTTCTAGTTGAAGCTATTAGTTCAAATGGGGTATCATATGAAAGAGCTTGATGTGCATACTGCAAAACAAATTTTATTTATTTTTTCCGACGCATTATTAATATATTTATCAATGTCATTGATATATAATATAAAAATATTTATTAAAATAAAACTATGCCATGATAAGTCAAATGTCAGTTTTTAAACACCTACATCGAGTACTGATTATTTGATTTTTACATCCGTTTAGGGATAAGGCAAAGGAATTTAGGCAATACAGCCAAGTGTTGTACTCCAGTAATTTTATAATTTATTCGTGATGGTAATTTTTTTGTGTGGAACGTATATATATAATTTGTTGAGAGTTGTAATTGAAGTATTTATTGCATTGGGGGGGCCGCGTACCACTTATACATATAGTTTAGAGTTCATATTTAACACGCTAAATATATTAGTTTATTAGCACCTAATGTTTAGTGTTGATATACATAGAAATGACGTCACAGGCAGACGCCATGACCTGCATGACCAGTAAGCGTCTTGGCGTGAATTTTGAAAATAAAATTAAAATGTCAATTTCATTAATATTAAAAAATCAATTATGGCGAATCGATTGTTTAAAATCTTAATCAGTACGGGTACAACCACGGGGTACAACGTCCTGATTAAGATTTTAATACAATCGATTTCCGTATCAAATATTAGTGTAATAAGATGTTTGAAACAATACCGATTATGATATCAAAAATAAATAAAAATAAAGCTAATAACAATTGTTTCGTCACATTTTCAATGAAAATAAGATAGGTAAATGAAACAATCAATAAGTTAATCTATTTCATTTTATTGTATGTAGGTCGGTAGTCTCCATACACACATTAGAAAAAATGGGCATCGACATAGTATTGACAGGCGATAGTAAAAAAATGCCGTACTTTTAATCAGAAACTTAAAAGTACTAATTATTATTCAAAAAACTATCTCACGTCAAAAAGTAATTAAGTCTGTTTAAAAAAAATATGTTTTTAATTTAGATATTTAATGCTATTTCGCTTTTTGAGACACAAGCCATTTGTCAAGGTACTGTCCTTTATTAGATAAATCAAGGTGCTATTTATCTATTTAATTTACTATTTATTTAATTCTGTAACTAAACACAATCCTAAATAGGTGCTATTAAATAAAATATGGAAATTAATCATCTTTACTTATAGAGTATATTTTTATAATGAGAAGCTGCAAAATCAACAACGTTGCTTGGCAACGGTGTCAACGAGTATGCATCAGGTATCTACCAACTTAAGTGTCTTGTACTTAGGTATTAATAAAATAAATAATATCTCTGGACTATGTATATAATATGCCATCTAGTTCCGAGCTAAGCAACGAGGCTTGTGTTACGGATACTAGTTCGTTGATATACTACATATATACGTTTTTTTTGTAAATACATACATATTACAAATAGATATATCCATGAATCGGATACAAATGTTTATGCTCATCCCACAAACATTCGTTCCTACCGGGATTCGAACCTGGGACGCATAGCACAGAAGGCAGTGTTAACTACCGCTGGACTAAGTGGGTCGTCAAATAGAAATAGTAGGTATATTTTAATAGGATATTAAAAACGTCACGTTTAATTTTAACGTTATAGCAAACTTCAACTAAAATACCTATTAATAATTAAAATAGGTACCTATTGAACAATTTATCATACAAAGCAATTGAAGAATATTACATAAATTATATAAAGGCTACTCGAAACGGACTAGGTAAGAGGATCCAACGATTTCAATCCAAGTTTCCTCCAAATCTTGCTATGTTAAGATTTTCGCGTCCTTTTAAAAACAGTCACAACTTAAATCTTTTTTAAAAATGTCAACTTGATAATAAATAATAAATTATAATAAACAGCTTATAGACATGTGCTCGTTTTTCGTTTAAGATCTCCTTTGCGCCCACTTTGATGATCTTATATTTAAATTAGGTACGGAACCTAGATACATCCATGACTCGGATACAAATGTTTATGCTCATCACACAAACATTTGTCCCTACCGGGATTCGAACCCGGGACCTATAGCGCAGAAGGCAGAGGTAAATGCCGTGGACTAAGTCGTCAAAAATTTACATAGGTCCTATTGATAATTGATATTGATATTGAATTGATTTTGATAGGCAACAGATGCCGAGGCGAGGAGAGGTTTCATAGAAGAGCCGTATTTCTAGAAAGTTCTAAGCAATTATTTCACATTCTCATCAGGCTCACACATACACGCAATAAATTAATTTCCCGGTGCTTATGAGAAGTGTTAATGACGACGTCATTAGTTTCGGGGTTATTTGGGGTGTTAGTGCCGACCTTATCACACAGGTTGGCGTAATGAGTGCCATAATTATATCACGTGCTAAATGATGATGTGTTTTTATTAACATCATCAATTAATTTAGGGGGGATTCGAAGACTGAGGACCTTTACTTACAAATGTATTGTAACTGAAGTGTATTCCGTATGGCGAATAGGTATATTTTTTTATTTCTCGTACTGAAATACTTTTGTGGTGTAATGTTAAAGGTCTCGAGTTTAATCCCAAGGCATGAACCATGAACTTTTTCAAGCTACGTGGGTATTCCCACCCATACGTACATGGTATCCCATGCTCAAACGGCGAAGGAAAATATTGTGAGGAAACCTGAGATAATTTCTTGATGACCTGTGAAGTTAGCCAGCCCGTACTTGGATAACCTAATCCCTGTCAAATGAGGGGAGATTCGTGCTGAGTAGGACACCCGCAACCGATCTGGTCTCATAAAGAATCGAAGCCTTTGTTCATCATTTAAAGTACATTGATTGATTTAACAGTAATAATAATTATCACTCGAATATGAGGTGATACAAAATGTCAAGATGGTACTGCGTGTGAAGTCTGTCAACCCCTAATAGACCAGTGTTTCGGACAAAAACTTTACACTCCCTACAACCTTAGCAATTGTAGTTAGAACTTTGAATTAATAATTCCAATATTTGAATAGTAATTAAGTCAGTAATATTTTAAGTACCGAATATATTATCAAGTAAATCCCCGAAACAGTCTGGAAATGGATTAAGTTAAATACATCAGTCTAAGTCAATTATAATTTTCACTTCGAGACTGTAGACTTGTTATAATACCAATAAATGTTTTAATATAATTTCTGGGAATAAAATAAATGAAAATGGAATGTAAATTTTAATTAAGTTAGAATATAATTATCTTACCCGTAATTACTGTGTAGTAGGACATAAAAAGGCTGAAGACTAATTATTATTGCAAAGAGGTTGTAGTCTGAGTTTTAAGGATAAAGTCTAGGTTAGGGTAGGTCCTGCTATAATGACAGACGTTATTTGAAATTGCTTTAATTTCGTCATCTCATTTAATTTAAACCTATCTACACATTCATGCATATAATTTTATTAGTATGTGTGTGAATATGAAGATATCAGTATTTTTGTGGTTTTGTACGTTCTCTTTTTGTTATTTACTGTGACTTTCTTCATAACACCATCACCGGTTTACTTTTAGAGTTCCCTAAACGTTGGTTGCTTCATAAAATTGTGAAAGATTAAGTAATTTCCTATCACACATATCTAATTCGAATTGATAGACTTAACACGCTTTGACTGTTGTTGCTAAGATATTTTAGCCATGTCGGTTTACTAACGATGTTTTCCTTCAACGCTTAAGAGAGTGAAGTTTAATTATTAATACACACTTGATTTCGGAAATTAAGAGTAACTGTGGCCTTTAAGTCAGCAGCTGAAAGCACTCTTTAATTAAATAAGCGTAAAGGGTCTAACGAGACTTATGTATTTTGAGGTTTCGACATTATTTACAGTCAATGTTTGGACCATATTATTATCTGTTCAATATAATCTATAGTAAAAAAATACAAGTTCAGTTTTATACTGAGTTTTTTCAAATCCAATCATCGATATTACAATGACCATTGGTAATTTATAATCACTCAACGAATCACTGAACACAATAAATCTAATAAAGAGGTTCTTAATAAAATTTTGCACCATAATTTACTGAGTTGAAACAATAGCGTCCTTAATTAATTAAATAGATATCCAATAGAGCAAAAACCTTATTACAAACGTGGGTATATTTCAATGGGCTTCAAAGGGCGAAAAGAAAGGTCAGGTAGTCTGTGAAATATATTGAAATATGCAGCGATTGTCCCTGAACAAAAAGAAATATACAATTTTTTTTTAATGAATACTCAAAAAGTTTTTGATTTTTGCAACCAAAACAGTTAATCTTAGAAATTATGTAGTATAATTTTTTTTTAATTCAAATTAGTAAATTATTAAATTTTAGTTTAATCAATTTGGTAAATATAGCACAGCCATTTGGTAGTTATACTGTATCGTCAAAAAACTGATAGTATACGCAATTCTCTAACATGGTGGCGCGAGCAGCCAAATTGATATTCGAAAAGACTTTCAAAACTCCCGGAAAACTTTCCTTATAACCCCCTTTTTTTCCACCAAATTTCTGTATTAGTACTACAGTTATAATCGTCATTATTTCAAGTCAATATTTATTTAAACATGATTGTTTACGTTCCGCTTAAGAGGCGATTAACTCCAACTTCACCTAAGAAAAACGTATTTACGTATAGCTTTGAGACTGGTTCGTAACAAAAATGTCTCGCAAAGCAACATAGGTATTTAATGAGGCGAAAAAAGCTAAACTTGGCCACAAGAAAAGTGACTTGGCAAGAAAAGTTAAGCTTTCAGAGATGAGGTATATGGAGTAAATTTACTGTAACGAATATTTAAACGAAGAACTCATTTTTTTCTTTTTGTTTAAGAACTTTTTGAATTGGTGACTTATTGTACGTACATACGAGACTTTTTATGTAATTTTTGAGTAATATTTTGCATTTTTCTCCATTTCAACCTCTACATGTACACGCTATTATTTTTAGAGTGTGAGACAAAGAAAACTGCGACAATTCTCTCATAAAAATGAACTTTACCTCGATCTAGTACGTACTAAATCATGAATTACCTATCTTTATATTAAACCCTACAATGTTAATGGCATAGAGAATGAAAAAAAATGTCTATGGTAGAGAAAGGTAGATAGGCATAATAGTTCTCACGTATATCAGTCTATTTTTGCCTGGAGCCATTAGTAGTGAATCATTCGCTTATTTTGCAAAATTTCAGCTAGTGGGCGATATTTTTTACTATGGGTGTCAAGTGCCAATCTTAGAAGGAATAAATAAATAAATATTTCTGGACATTATGACACACAGCGCCATCTAGTCCCGAGCTAAGCAACGAGGCTTGTGTTACGGATACTAGTTGGTTGATATACTACATATATACTTTTAGAATATACATGCAGAATGCAGAATATTTATTACGAAATTACAATGAAATTGTTTAGCTGTCTAGATACTTTAAAACTATATATACTTTTATTACAAAGTGCATAAAATAGTTACATGAAAAGATATTGCATTTTATAAACACTGAATGTACCTATAGATTTTTTTTAAGTATGCATGAAGTATATACTGATTGTACTTCATACAATAATAAAATCAACTGATTGAACTTCATGCGATATTTAATATATTGCGTCGAAAGAGTAGTACTAATTATTTCTTCTCCTTTAACATTGTAGGTGAAAAGTTCAGTCCGTAGTAGTTGTGAAATATTTCAAAATTATAAAACTATTTGTTCAAGACCACAAAAAGTCTTATTATTTATTACATGATATAGTTTTGCCAACCTATTTACTGCCTCACTGCTGGTTGCTCCTTTCCATCCACGTAATAGAGAAAATTGTCTGCCTAAAAACTTCCTCATCATTTCTTCTTTAGAAATATGTGTTTCAGATTGAACCTTCAGACCTTTACTTTCATATTTTACTTTAGACCATTAGTCATAGCTTTTCTTTTCCTTTTGTTAATTTGTGTGATATCAAGTTAAATAAAATAACTGTCATAAAATAAAAGTCATACTTAGAATTATTTATTATTAACAACATTATTTGGAGGACTTTATCGGATAACACCGATGAATATTGATTGAATATCACCATATTATTATCTATCTAAGGAAACCACCTCTAAACAAAAGCCTCCGCAATATATTACACAACAATATTGATGCCTCAGCGAAAGTACAAAAGCCGGGTTTGTCTAGTGGTCGTACAGTGCGATTGCCGAGCAAGAGGTCTTGGGTCTGATTCCAGGTCATTCAGTGTTATTGGGGTTTTCTATGAAATTCTCAGTAGCAGCTCGTAAATGACAATAGGCTCGCCCCCTATTACATGGGACCTAAATATACAGGCGAAAAAGGGGTGTTCATCAATACACCTCTTCCTTACCTTTCGGGGACGACAGGCGTGATGGTCGTGGTACAAATTGGAATCGGAAAGTTGCTATGAAGTTACCAAGATATATCTGTAGTTTTAATTCACCAAACATAAAAAAACATTCACTACTAAAAATATTCACGTGAAATCAGCAGATTCAATTTAAAGATATTTATGCAGTCAGTATCGATAATGATTGATGTTGTGGCAGGCTGTTCATCAATCAATTAACTCAGCCTATCATTGCTGGATGTAGGCTTCTCCCAGACTGCATTGCCCATCACTATTTATCTCGTACACTCGCACTTTAAACGCACACTGGTGGGATTTCTCCCTAAGAATGCTGCTGCCAATTTACCTAAAGTAAGTGTAATTTATACTACAACCATGTGTTAAATACGTGGGGAATGCTTGCAAAGCAGAATTAAAAATAAAGAGAACATTCATTGGTTTTTTATAATAAATACCAAAGACCTCAACAGTTTTTAGTTCTTTTTGCACATACGGTTGTGTATGTGCAAATAGAACTAAAAACTGGAAATGTTTTTCTGTGATTTAATCTTGGAAAAATGTTTGTTATTTTGAAGTTGAGCTAATTTAATTCATTATTAAAAAAGTACTAGTTTAATATTGGTTGGATGAAAACTTACTTTGAATGTATGTACAACGTATTCAAACATTTTATTCAAATTTAAAAATTCAGTTAGATGATCTAATTAAAAGGAAACGTTGCGTTATAAAATAACTTAGGTAATGTTAATCACAATGTTGACACGAATAACTCTATTGACTCCAAATCGATAATATACCCAAATATATGCTTATGTTCGGAAATTGTGAGTAGATATTTAACTGTCAATAACATTTTATGGAAACTTTCAAGATAAATTTATTTTATTATGTTGAAATTTTTTAGTAAAAAGTTGTGAATATAATTGTATCGTGTAACAATGTGTACTTTACACATAGTTACTCGATTATATTAGCCATAACTAATATTATTATTTTTTTAATTAAAGTACTTTTTATAGGTTTTTAGCGATATACGAACATTAGTAAATTCCAACGTTTCGGATCGTAAGCAAAAACAATTTGTATTTGGTGTTTGGCGAGCGTCTCAACCTGAAATGGTAATTTTTTTCTAAAATAAAAATGGAACTCTTTTGTTTCATGATCTCGAATATTTTGCTTGGGGTTTCTGTGAGGCATACAAAGTGAGTGTAGGGGAGAGTATTTACAAAGCGAGCGGGTCCCACAAATACGTGCTTCTATGGAAACGCTTAGCGCTGCGCCTTAATTAAGTGCTTTGTGAACCACTTTAGTTAGCAGCGTTTCGTTGACTGAAATAATTAACAGTAAACAGATTGATGTTCTTTATTTAACTGCAGATGTATGCTCTTTTGAACCTATAACAGTGTAATATAAAAATTTGTTGAACTTATCAAATACATCATCAATCGAATCTATCCCACTGCTAAGCACGGGTCTTTTTTCATTTAAGAGTACTAGTGCAGATTGGCAGACTTCACCCACAATCAAGGATTTTCCAGGGATCCAGGTTTCCTCAAGAAGTTTCCCTTCATAGTTTAAACATGATTGTGATAAATACGCACGTAACTTCGAGAAGTCAGTGGTCTTGGGATCAATTTATGGAATTCTTACGAAATGTGCTGATTATATTTTGGTTTTATAAATAAGTAGGACTATATTATAATGTCGATTTGATAACTATGTTATGTAAAATAACTTTATTATATAATAGAATATAGTTACCTAATCGATATCCATCTTTTGCAGCGTGTAATATTAGTATGCAGTTAATATAGGTAGTCAGATTGTCTAGTCGAACGGCTAACTATATTCCAATCTCCATTTATATTATGCAGAATAAGACGGATATGATGTAAATCCAAACTTTGGCTATAGATTGTTAGCATAACTATGACGACAAATTCTGTAGATTAAATATATATTACATTAATAAAATTAGGTGCTTCAATGACCGTCTTGTCTTGTGCTCATTAAGTCACCAAAACTTTATTTTATTAAAATGTAAGCATATCTGTAATTATTATCAGTATAACTATTATATTATTATTGAGAATTTAAATGTTATCATCTACTAGCCAATACAAACTCAACATTCCTAACAACGAAAAAACACAATGTTATCAAGATCAGAAAGTACTCAAAGAACGCATTAGTATTAAAAACATTGTACGGAAACTTAAAACTCTAAAGTTGTGCTTGTGTTAAACTCATTCAGGATCCACAGCGTGTGGTGATGCTCATGATTAGAGGACCCCGGATACTCCTAAAACTATTCCAACTAGAAGCAATAAAAACAAGTCCACAAGTTTGAGACTGGATGCTAAAGTTCTACCTAGGAAGGTTTGGCTTCTGGTTCGGGTGACGTAACGAATCTGAAATCTTAAATGTGAATAGACGGTGTTGTGTATGAGTTAAAATTATATTTAATCAATAAAAAAATGAGAGATGTTAAAATTTTAAGAATGTTTTCAGCCTATGGAAATCTAGATTTTATTTATCTTATTTCTCACTGTCAAAGGCGATCTATTTGTCAACCTTATCAGAGCTGTGTGAATTATTTGATAATTATGTATGTTTTCTTAAAATAACTTGCATAACGATAAACAGCTGGCGTACTATGTTGCCAAGTTTATACAATTCGAGGATAGGTTTCGATAATATGACTTTTAAAATAGATTTTTGTACTATTTCTAGATATAGCAATAATTATTTTTTTCAACGTCCTATTCAAGAGGAATGTATACTGATTTTAGAATCGAGATGGTCAAAACTGGAGATAGAACTAAATTTTTATAAACATAATCAATTTTTCTAGCTCCGCGAGCGGTACTTTAGGGTTGCGCGTGCCAGCTAAGAACGTCATCAATTACCAAGCCGAGATACCTTAAATGTGTATGATGCTCGCATACGAACAGTTTGGCAACTGTTGCGGCTATTTGCCTGGTTTGATCTGCATAAGCAGCTGAATTCAAATCGCAAGTAGCGACGTACATTCTTCAGCATTTACTCGATTCTCCGGGTTATTCCAGCATTTACACATCGCTTCGGAGCTAAAGCTATTAATTTTACACCCTTGATATATTAATCAAGTTTTATGTTTCAAGATTGCGTAAATTTATAGTAGATTATTTATTTATATATTATTGAATAATTTAGATAAGTTATCTAGTTTTTCAATTTTTTCCTTAAAATATATTCTTATTATCTCTTTTCAAAAAAATGGTATTCTCAACATCCAGGTCACGAAACGCTTTTGTTTTGAGCAGGATAGACCACGCCTTTAGCGTAAAATTTTGTCATTCTTCCACTGCGCCGATCGTGTCGTGAAATATTAAGTTTTATGTATATTCATAGATACCAACAATGGAGACTTTCGGTTAGGGTAAAATATGAAAAACTATACCGAGTTAGAAGGCATCTTTTATTTTATGAAGTATTACTCGGCTTATGTCAGTTGTAACTTGAATCTGGATTCGTAGGGTTATAATCCGTCATTCCGTGTTCAAGCAACAAAATCACTGAAGGTATCCAGCCCTCGCCATCTGAATGATCAATTTTATTTTATATACCTACTTACATTGACAGTCTTCCTAGAAACTCAATAAATTCGAGAAAAGATTGAAAATGTTATATTTAAATCGATAACCTTGAAGGAGTCGCAATTGATTCAGCGTCTATAAAAATATAATATGATTTTGTGCTCGCGATGATTGACAAGACGTCGGCAATCCCCTTTTACAAATATCAATAAATCTCCCGACGTCTCTGGAAAGAGGATTAAGTAAAAAGCAGCTAGTAAAAATATGACAATATCTTTATTAAGCTGCAACCAAATATTTGGACAATAATTCGGCTCATAATTTACATATAATTTTAAATTTAATCAAATAGATGAGAGTAGATCGTAAACAATTTGGAGCAATAAATTATTATGATTATTTATTATTGAAAAGTGGGTTTAATATGAGAATTGAAAAAAGCGGCGCCATTTTGAGTGACAAACACTGTGAAAACTCTGAGAAATAAATGTAAAATTTTTAATGTTACTTATAAGCGAAATGAATGTATCAAAAATACATAAACCAGATAGAAAAAATATATACAAGGTTGAATTTAAAAGCCCACTCCTAATTTCACAACCTGAGGCGAACCGGTTTCGTAAGAAATTGTCTAACTATTATAAATAAATACCTAAAAATATAATATTTATTAAAAAACCTATGCAAAAATGTTGCACCATACCAGTCAGCTCATAAAACCACCTAGATTACGATATTGTGGTATGTCCAAAACGGTCGTCCGCCACGTCCACCGGGAATGAGACGGTACATATTTTCATTAAAAGACTGTATATTTTTTTTTATATTATTATGTATAAATGTGTATATTATGCTGGTAAAAATATTAATTCATTCCAATTAATTATACCATGGATAATAATAACTCACGTCCCTGCTGTTGTCATTAACGTATTAGCAAACATGACTGGCTGATATTTTTATAGACCCCGTGCTTGACTAAAATAACTACAACTACTTACATACGTATACATCTGTATATGTACATATACATCTTTAAAATAAACACAAGCGTCTTGTTTCCCAAAATGTAATTAAACGCTGTGGAGTCGTTGATTACATTGACACAAATCCTTTTAATATGCAGGAACGACGCAGATTTTACATAATTATTTTAATAATATATTTGGATTACTTTTTGAAATGTTATTTGAAATAATAGAACTAATGAAACGTATTTAATGATCAATGAGTGTATTAGGTTATGCAGCTAAACTGATCCTGGCTGTAGATGCTGTAAAAAATCCGAAACGTAGGGATTAAAACATACCATGACGCCCGCGTCCCTGAAGGGTTGGGCAGAGGTGTACTAATGTACTCCCACATTTTGCCGGTATTTTCGACCACCAGACTGACGATGCAATTTTTCTTGTAATTCACTTAATTGTGATAATCAGTAGATGGATATATTGTTAGAATTTACAATAAATATACATTACATTAGTATTGTTGTTTATGAAATAAGGGTACAATAGCGGTATAATCGCAAAATAGCAAATTCTACCAAACGGCCTTTGGATGGACATGAAATTAAGTATGTTAGCATATCATTATTGCTAAGAATCTGTGCACATAATTAATCAATATAACACAAAAGAGTTTCTCTCCAGCTGAGACGTGACCGACCTTGTGCACTTCCTATGCGGGAGAATATTCCAGACATGCCGGAAGATATTACTTTATCTACTCTCAGTGCCATCAATCATCGCTGGCAATTGTGTTGCGAATGTTGTGATCAACGAGGCCTAACGTCTGACTATGTTCATGACATTGTGTGAACAGAAATTCAGTTTAATAAAGTAGGTATATACCTCGGTAAGACTAACATGATTATTTAGAAAACTGTTTTTCAATCGGATTTGATTCGCCATCTTATATTTTATAGATGATAGGAATGAATAAATTCCTTTAAAAATAGGTATATATACCCTGTAAAAAAGTAATCATCTTTTATATGCTTCCTTCTGGGCTCGTCACATTTAATGGCCATATTTACTAAGTAAATATGGGTATTAAATTTGACGACATTCATGTTTCATCGACACGAAGAAGAAGAAGATAGGCTTCCTTGCCGTTATAGGTGATATAAATAGTTTCATAAATAGTAAGTCTTCTGTTCTATCTGATATGAAAATTCATCATCCTTATGTTTATGGCCTCAAAAATCGAAAAGTTGTCTTTGGATTGACATGAAAATGTTACATAATGATGTTGCATTTTAGTAGCAGAGTGTTTTATATATTTTGATGTAGCTACTTTTAATACGAAATTACCCGTGCGTAGTAAGGCTGGGTAAAACTAGATTAATTTATGAATTTGTGTTTGACATTATCATTATTTACTATAGTCCAAGATCCCAGGGCCGCCAGACATCACGTATTTTCTGACAAACCAAATGTGGATTATTGAGTAGTGCTAGTATGTACTAAGAACACATGCCTACCAGCTATCTTGCCTAGTGGGTCAATTTTCAGGTATCAGGTAATCAAGGTACATACAAATATTACTTACCTCACGTAAATTCTCCAAGCTGATTTTTACGTATATTTTAGGCAATATCCTTAAAAATAAGTCGCCAATACTCCCAGACACTTTCCGTCGGCCGTATTGCTTTGCAGACTCTTTAAAGCTCCCGAAGGAATTATTTAACTTCACGTAAATTATGATGCTCCATTGTTTATATCTCCACCAGATAACTATTTCGAGACCTTTTACGAGAAGACAGAACGATCCAAGGGGCCAATCATCCCTTAGACTTCCGCATATTTGCAATCTGCCTCACTCTCATGCGCGTTGATAATACCCTCACGCTCCTACCCACACAGGCATTAAAATTGAATTAAAGGGGATGATTAGCCCTTTGGATCGGTCTGCCTCCTGTCACAACTATTTTGAAACCTTTTACAAGAATGGAGCATCATAATTTACGTGAAGTTAAGTAATTACTGTGGGAGCTTTAAAGCGTCTGCAAACCAATACGGCCAACGGAAAGTGTCTGGGAGTATTGGCGACATATTTTTAAGGATATTGCCTAAAATATACGTAAAAATCAGCTTGGAGAATTTACGTGAGGTAAGTAATATTTGTATGTACCTCGATTACCTGATATCTGAAAATTGGCCCACTAGGCAAGATAGCTGGTAGGCATGCGTTCTTAGTACATACTAGCACTACTCAATAATCCACATTTGGTTCGTCAGAAAATACGTGACGTCTGGCGGCCCTGGGATCTTACTCTACTAGAAGATTGGTTAACAACCTTTTTTAACAAGAATGCTAACTAATTTCAACAAACCTAACCTCGTCATAAAACCATATTTATTTATAATAAGGGGTAGTGTTTGAGTTACATCAGTAAAAATTAATGTTTATCGTTTTGATATACTTAATTAACTTCATCAAAAGAAAGTTTAGGTATATAAACAAATATATCAGTAGGTACTACAAAAACAAGCCCAAAAGAAAATCGTATAACCAAAAATAACCTACTTTTATAATCTGGTGACGACATATTTTAAGAGCTTAGAAACAATTACGTAAAAATAAAAAACAGTTAAATAAAAATTTTGTTTGTCAACATACCTATTTTTTCGGCTTATAAACAAAAAGCCTATTATGAAATGGGCTTGAATTGAAATTAGATTTAAAATAGGTAAATATTATTCACCATTTCACTGTAAAGAAAAATAATGATATACATTTCAAACTTTTTAGAGAATGTAGTGAAGGAATATCTAGAAACATAAACCGTTCAACCAATTCTCGTATCCATATTACGTTATAATATCAGCATAAACTAAGCTGTTATACAACTATTATATAACTATTATACAATCTCGCAATCCCGCTTGTGAAGGGACGCGATAAGGTGCTGATGTCATCTGCATAAGAGGGTAGGTCGCGACACTTTGACAAGGTTGAAGGCTGAAATATTGCCGTGACATTGAATAATTCAATGTCGTTGCTGCATTCAATGTACATAAGTGGAGGAAAAAATAAATTAACTGACGTTGGTGTGTCACTGAATTCCTTCAAAATGAGTAGACCGGTTTTTTATTAAATATGATGGTGACAATTTAATATGATGATTAATTATTTGCGTCCGGTTCGATAATTAACTATTAATGAATACATCAGATCCACCTACACTGAAACGTGAGTTAGGTACCTAATATATATATAATATATATTGTAATTAGGGTAAAATAATTCTAGGAATGACTATTTTGTATAAGCTGCGGTTTCAAAGCTATGGACAAATATTAATATTAGTAATAGAGTAATGCCCCAAATAATCTAACCAGGTTTATTAAATAGTTTTAATTATAAAAATTAAAAGCAAAAATAAACTACCAATATCCCAAATTGAATGCGGAATAGACTTCTTCGGACGGAGGAAGGCTGAGCCAATCTTGTTTAAGTAACAGATCTCAGCTTTGCACAGTTAAGATGGCGAATGATTAATCGTCTAGGTTTTATTTAAAAAAAGACTTGAGAAATGAGTTTAAATTAAATTAAATTAGGGTAATCTAAACTTTGAGATTCAATGTTCTGTTCATACATTAAGTTCTATTGTGTATAAAACTTAATGTTTTTTATGAAACAGGAAAACAGCAATACAGAAAATAATAATCATTAATAGATTCGTAAACACAATTTAGTACTAGGTTCGACTTATTCTCGGCTTTTAACTAAGAATAAATTTTAAATTATACGTCGGAAAACGGCCAGTTTCCACGCGTACAAACAACAGGGTGAAAATCCCACGTAATCCACTAGATAGGCTGTTGAAACCCACATTATCTTGTCACGGCAAAAGTATCCTAAGGAAAAATTGCTTAGCAGGATCTTTTATTTATTGAAAACTTTATTACACCAGATACTTTATGGGATATTTAGACACAAACCGGGACTTTAGTTTCAATTAAAGTGAAGTCGGTGTAAGTCTTAGTTATAGTGACAATTTCAATCCAAAGGTTACGTCCAAAAGATTTGGATGGATAGAAATAATAGTACCTCATGCTACCTACACGGTTTTTGGGCGATAGTTAAGATGATATTCGGGCTATATTAGTGAATCGTTTTAATCGCAAAGCTGAAATGTGGTTGTTAGTGGTTGGCGCTGGAATTTCTGCAAGGTCTTTCCATAGGTGACTGGAAACTTCTTTCCCGTTCGCAGTCAGAAACGGCCAGTTGTCAAGACCTTAAATGTTTAAAATAAATAATAGAGTTAATAAGGAAATTCATCATTGTTGACCCATTTAATATCCCATTGCGGGTACGGGTCTCCACTCATTTATGAGTGACCAATAAACACTCCACCACGCTAGAGCGGCTTGGTTGACTTCAAACGACATCCAGTCATCCAAAAATCACAAGCATGCAGATTTCCTCACGATGTTTCCCTTCGCCGTTTGAGCATCTAATACATTTATTCAGTATATACCTACAGATAATGACTTCGAAAAGTCAGTGGAGCATGATATTAAACTCAAGTCATTTAACTTTACAGTTTCCTAGTCACACCACTAAATATATATATAACTAAAGCAGTGGTTAATGAACAATTGAAATGACTGATTGAATTTAATTGTCCTTTTTTCCAAATTCTTTATAAATAATAAAATGATACGCAGTTCAGGTGTACATGTATTTTGAACGAAACATCGTGTTTAAACTTTAAAAGTTTAAGGAATTTAATGCTTTAGTGAAAGGCAAAATGATCTCTACTCGACTAAGTATGCATAATATATTTCATCTCTCATGCTGCATTCTCTCAAAACTGCTACTTAAGTGTTAGAATATTAGATTAAAGTTTATTTCAAGATTAGTTAGGACCCACGATATTGGCTTTATAAAAACATCTTCAAATACAATATATTATCAACCTTATATCTGATCCATAGAGTGTATTATGGCTGCAATATCCAGTTAGCCAACGATGCGCCAGCTTTTACCCGGACTTTAAGCGAAAGTGAGTAGCATTTTAAAGCCAGGAACCGATTACTAAGCTTTTGATGTGATTACCTGAAAATTTATTAGGCTAGTAAGTATTAAATTATTGGAACGGCTTCTCTAATACATTATTTACAATTTCCAGTAACTCTGAGAAGTGTATATTTTTGGTTAAATGTAAAAATGAAATCTATGTACATATTAAGATCATCATTATCACATCATATTAATATTAATCAACTCCATACTAATACATAATTATATTACATGGTAATAAAAAATCTATTTTGTTATTAGTAATATTTAAATTATAATTCAATTACTATTTAAATCATTCATTTTTTATACATTTACATCGATACTGGTATTTGATAATTGGTTTCTACTTGAAAGTATTTAAATTGAAATAAAATTTACACAATTACAGAAAGCTGTGTCCATTTCACTAGTATTCCCTTGTACTATTGTACTTTTCATCTTCATTCCACTGCGTTTCATTCAATAATATTGTTAACATCTATAATTTGATTCCTTCGAATGGGTTCTATCAATGGTGGTGTTGTTATGATTGAAATTGACTTCAATTGTTTTTCAAGTAATTGTGAACTTGTGTTAAAAATATTTTATCTTCACAAAGACGCTGCCTACGGCACATTGGGTGGCGGTCTTATAATAAATAGGCACATAATTTTCAATTCTGATAAAACTTTGTCAGAGCCACTCATTTCGTCAAAGATCCTAACCATTATGACCTTTGACGACAAGAAACGAAATCAGTACTTATTTTTAAAAATTGTCTTCTTATCTATAAGTGAATTATTACTCAGTACCACTATCACAAAAAATAATGGGGAAAATAAATTCTCTTTTTGCCGCTATTATATATGAGGACTATAAAACCATACTTTTTATACTCATGATAACGAAAAGCTTACAGCAGTAAAGCATACACTAAGGCTAGGCTTATCTGCTGCCATCTTATTCTAGGTCGCTTATTATGTTGAAGGTATAACATCTAAATCCCCAAAAGGGTGAGAATTAATGCACGAACAGCATAGTAAGTGTTCGTGCATTGTTACTATGCGTTCGTTAGTATTCAAAATGCTATAGCAATAAATTCCCCGTCAAAATGCTTCCTCGGTAACCGCCCATGGTGCACTTTCGAACTGCACTCTGATTGAGTTCCAAAGATAGTAAACGTTTTCTTAACAGAGAATAGATACCTAATAACAATTAAATACCTAATAAAAAGTATTTTTAAAGTATTTCTCATAAATATAACATACATTAAATGAAATATTAAACTGTTCCCATTTCGACTTTGGCTCTAATTATTATTCTCTTTATAAAAATATAGTATAGAAGTTGCAACAAGAATATTTTACGATGGATAAAAAAAAATCTATGACTATGAAGTTAGTAGTTATAGCAACTTAAAATAATACAGATAATAAAGGTAACATACAAAACAATAGTAGGTATTATTTATCGCATCATTGTGAACAAAGTTTGCTTGAGATTTCAAACCAGTTATGGTCGATTTATCTGTGGATCTGTTGCGGATTAAAACAAAGAGTGGGGCGCGGGGGATGACTTAATCTTGTGAAATACGGTCTGCGGAGGGAGCTTATCTTAAGTGAAAATGCGTGGCAAAATATTAGCGACTAAGGTCCCCGATTTTTTGTTAAAGCGGTTAAAATAGAAGCAATAAAATACGTTTTGGAGTACGTCGTTAATTTTTATGGGTGCAATTGTTTTTCCGTTTCCGGGGTGCGCACGTGGTGTTAAGTGGGGAGGCTGTGAGCGCTTTTATTAGTTATCCACATTCGTACCTATGCGTAATACGTATGTAGCCTAGAACCAAAACTCACATTAAATTAAAGCTTAAAATAACTTTAAAGGTCATCATAATATCATGATTCTATTAGGCTTTATAACCAGAAAAATAGAACCACAAATCGCCATTATTTTGTTTTTATACGAACCATTTTGGACAGGGTCGTCTGACAAGAATGTAAAATGTCAGAATTATAAAAAATTGAATAAAGAGTACCTAATAATGTCTAGACAATTTAAATGAAGACTTAAAGTTACAATTACGACTAGTAATGGGTGTTAAACTAAATGTAGTTTTATATCAAGTGTGCAAAATTACATGTGAGATAAGATAGTAGAACCCCCGCTAAGCGAGGCGAGCGAGCTCGTATATTCACGCGAAGTCATTTCCCCACACGAGGAACTGATTAAGAAAATGCCTGCTAAAAATGTTTAAGTAGGTGAGGGCAATATCTTTCAACCGTCACTTACACCTGTTACTTAAACATTCAGTAATTGAATTTTCTTACAGTTCACTGTAAATAACCTCCTAGCGCATAATATAGGTGTTGAAATTTTATATCGAAAACGTCGGACGTTGATGAATCTGTGCTGTTCGATGAATCTCTTTCATTTATAACGCTCAAAATTTACCGTGTTGATGAGTCACTCCGACATTTTGTTTCGAAGAAAGATGAATAAATATGTATACCTGCACTTTAGGCTAAGTGGGATCTTATTATACACCTTGTAAGTCTGGCACTAATAAAGCTAAAACAGATAAGTTATTTGAGCAATTAATTATGATCCTATGACAGATACGAAGTGGTTGGGTTCTATTTATTAAATGAAGTTTTCCAAAGGGGACAGATTTATTAATATTATAATACTGTAAAAACTTTTATATAGTATAACAAATCTTGTAAATAGATCACTGTGGAAGTCAATTATTCTTTGTTTGTCAAGTATGGTGACAGTATACCCGAATCGCTGACCTCTAAAAAACAAAGCAGACTCAAACAACTTAATTCCATCACTAGCAGCTACAAATTAAAGCTTCAAATAGCATTAGTAATATTAGTAGATATACGTACGTTGTCTAATAACAAACACTGAGAACAGATAGTCTGGTTGTAGGCTTGGCCCGTAGTACATAAATCGTGTTACAAATAGCTCGGTGGTCGTACCCCTGGCTTAATGGTCTGTCGAATCAGTTCTCTGGTCCTCGCTACTTGCGTGACGGATGATCATGCTGTGGATTACAGCAGAACTGTCTTGTATGCGCTCTACGGTCGGTTGATTGTGGTGTCTCGCTGACTACGTGAACTATGTTCTATATACAAAGTCGTTAACTGGTACTGTTTGAGAAATATGTTCAGTTCATGGACGCACAGGTTTTGACAGTCAGGTAAGAAATGGAAATGCATAATATAACGTTACAATTATGTCGCCAGTATATAAAAGCAACCATAAATTGACTCGTTTAAGTGTATTGAAATTATTTATTGTCAAAAATAAAGAACAGTCATTTAGTTTGGTTGTTACAAGTTAGCGCTTGATATCAAATGGCAAGGTAAAGAAGTAATAAATCGCACGGTGCACAGATGAGGTAGATAGGTAATTATCTACAAATCTTTTTCATAAATAAATTTATATCATAATTTTATATTTTTGTATCTACACCAAACTAGTTAAATTGGTTAAATGGTTTAACATAACTTAATTAATTGTTGTTGTGTGTTAATAATATAGATACGTGTTCCAGCATCTTACTATAACCTAACCATAGAATAATATATCCTTGTATTTCTCAGATAAATATGAAGTGTTGTTCTTTATGAGAAATAGACGTCCTAATAAAATATAAAAAAAACACCAAATAATGTTATGAGAATTATTTATTTCATATTTACTATTTTCAAACTATATGATAGGCATAGGTACTTGAAGATATTATATAGGATACCTACCAACTGACCTTTTTGTCAAAAATCCCATACTAAATTGTCAGGCTCGTACAAAGTAAGGTTACTTGCCAGTATAATATTTGAGTTTAGTTTTTTCTTGGGACACCAAGAGTGTCTCAGAAATCGACAAAAAGAAAATGCTGAAGCCGTTTATTAAAAAAAGAAAATGTAAATTGTCAATGGGCTCTAATATTTACAGACTTATGCATCATTTGAAATGAAGTTGTCACAATAGTGTTGTCCTAATTGCGATATTAGTAGTCTTGGATTTAACTCCAAGGTCCGGCAAAGTTTTAATCGGTTTTTATATTTATATTAGGTTAAATACCATTCGTTATCCCGTATTAGGGATAACGAATGGTATTTTGATATGAATGAATGACGATTAGTGATAGTATAACTTAATATACTCACATCGTAGTACGTAGGTAACTTTAATCACCAAAGTATGTTATTATTGACCGTTCAGGCGGCGTTTCCGTCGTTGCGTTGCCTACAATTTCATTATCGTTTCAGTAACCTGTTTGTGTATAAAATTAAACTGTGATCCTGTACGGCCAGCGCCATAAGTACAGTAGCTCTCCCACAAATCTATCGCATAAAAAGTCAGCCACACTAACGACGTTTTTCTTTGCACACACACGATCTCGTATATCAAGATATTAAGAACATACTTTATGCCTTTAATCACATGAACTACCGATAGTATGATTAAGTTGTGGGTTTAGTTTCGGATTGGTTTGGTGAAAAAGATAAATATTTTTACCATTGAACCGTATACACCTCGCACTTATACTGTGACGGGTAGATTTTTGCGTTGAATGCAAATATAATCGTCGACGTGCTATTGGACTTTTGCCCCAACAGTACATCGATCGTTTACTAATTGAAACACTGTTCAGTAAACAATTGAAGTTTGCATGGCCTTTGATATTACATACAGAGTAACAAGCTGCATCAATATTCTGTATACACATCTAATGTGCAATATACACAATGTTACGCTTAATTCCTAATTTGTAGGTGCAATATACTGTAAGGTGAGATCTAAGTGCTTATGTACAGACACTTTAACATGGAGACGGTGGATTGTTATGATTGTATTTGTGGAAATCAGAACTCGAAACCATATATTATACTTCAAAGACTAATTATTAACTGCGCTGGTCAAGCTGTGTCTTCCAAGATACGATTATAGTCATAAGTATACCTATGATAGTCGTTAATGGTGAAAACCGGGTAACCTGTTTATTCCTAGGTAGATTGTTATCAGGTAACCGAAGTCAGATGGCAGTAGCTTCAAGTAAAAAAGACATGTCTAGTTACCATTCGTCATATAGTTGGGAAAAAGCACGGACGGAACGATTAACAATGGAAGAGAGAATCTTCTGGACCAAGAAACCCTAATACTTTCAAGTTCCGACATTCTTAATTAAATTTATTTACAAATTTAATAATAAGCTAGCGTTAGAATAGTTTAGCCAACATATGTTGCTGTTTCCACGGAAGTTATATACCACGTATTTCCGTTTAAGTCTGAGCATACTCTGTTATGTAACAAAGACGTAATCAGAATTCGAAAGGTTCAATTTTCAACTCTAAATTCTAAATGTTGTGGTTGAATGTCGAGTAAGTTAAGATACTACGTAGTTCCATGAACATCTACTCAGTATCCATACAATATTGCATTGATAAATCATGACTAACTTGATAGTTCTAGTGGTTGGATTGTCTGGGATTAGTCAAGAGAATAGCCTTTTGATTATCGAGTTTCTGGTCATCAAGCTAGAATTGGAAGATGATTGTATTCAGAAAATAGAAGAGCGATATTCTAAAATAGAATCAACTATTAGTTATATATGTAAGTTTTAAAGTAGCTTGTGAAGCTTTCAGAAAGAGTCGCTGAAGAAAACTAATAATAACTTAGTGGTCTGACAAGTAGACTGGGAAGAATATGGTCAAATGCGAGAAGTCAAAGGTCTCGAGTTCAATCCCACGCATGCTTCTCACTTATTTTGAAGTAACGTGCTCAAACGTTGCAGGAAAACATCATGAGAGAAACTGCATACTTGAGAGATTTTCTCAATGGCGTATTAAGTTTACCAACCCACACTAGGCTCGCATAATATTTAGCTTAATTCTCCTCTCATTTCAGTAAATGGGTTGAAGATGAGGATTTATATTATTTCACATAGTACCTAATCTAACCCTGCTTCTGACAACATTAATGTAACGAACTTGATCGCGTAAAATAACGGTCAAAATTTCATTCGATAAAAAAACGACACCCCAACAAGGTACCGAGAATAAATCTTGTCAAACTGTTAGTGTACTGACGATTTTTAAATATTCGCCGATATTGATACATATCTCCATTTAGCTATCGAAAAATAGAAAACTTGTTTTTTATTTATTTTATTCATCATATTCAAACTGCACACAAAACGGCACAAAAATATTTTACCGTAGTTTTCGATAGTTATTACTGAAGAGGTTGACGCAAAATTTAACAATGCTCTGTCTCTCTAGGTTTGTAAATAGTTACCGTAATTTTACAGTTTGAAAATGAATATGTTTTAGAGTTGCTTATAACTTGTTGAATATATGTAAACATCATTGTTATTGATCTCCGCTCGTTTTATTAAACCTCCCCCGACATCCTTCTTCCATTCTATTACGACATGGTTTTTCCTCCTTAGGTAGGTACCTAAGGAGGAAAAACCATGTCGTACTGTTACTGTAATAATACAGAAGAAAGTAATATAATTATGACCGTTCCCCATGGTCACCTTGTTAGTTCGGACATCACACGGAGTAACAAACTTACTAGAGAACCGTGTAGTCATTCGATCAAACTTCGGTCCCTCGATCAAAGTGTCGACACGAATAAATCTTGAGACGGCAGGATGTGTAATTATCATATATTCACTATGATCTACGATGCAAATAAGGGTGACGTGTGTGCCCACGTTACCGAACGGGAGAGCGATGCATAATTGATTTGGAGATAACGGTCTTTGATTATTGTTGGCCCGCTTCAATTATTATCTGTGGCATGCATATTAGGTGTAACACGCACACCAATGATTATAAACACACAATACATTCATACTTTTGCATAGGATACGCAATCACTGCCCACCATAGTCTAGAATTAAACTACTTTAGACGTTAAATTTGGTACTCAAAATGATTATATGAGAGAAAATTAGTATTCGCGATATAGCCTTTCAGAATAATGGAAAGGAAGATTGAAGCCCCGAATATCTAATTGTTAGTAATTTTAGTTTCAATGGAGTAAAACATGATACTAGGTTATTTCTACTAATATTATTAGTACACGTGTATCGAGAACAATCTCAGTTAATGAACAATACGGCTGAGCTGTCGCTGAAACAGATTAATGGTTTTCTTTAGAGTGGAACAGCAAACTAAACTATTTTCGGAGATCGTAACAGCAATTGTATATTAAGAGCTGAGGGTTGAGCCATTTTCCCGTTCTGTAATTTCCTCACTATTTAATTCCTGAACTTTTTAATCAATCTTTTTTGGGCCATTAAAATATGTGAGCACGTAAGTGATCCTATTTTTGGAGAAAAGGTAGTTGGTTTATGCAATGGTGGTTGGCTGGGCTCTTCAGACAGCGCACCGAACAACTATCAGTATCAATTTGTCTGAATATCGGTAGGATCACGGAATCATGCGTAAAGCATCAAATATCTCATCATGCGACATCAGAAACCCATCTAATTTCCCTAGTGTGCTAGGACTATGTGCAATTCATTCGGGTTCTCAAATATTTGGTTCACAACCAGAAATTTTGTCTGACAATACCTGTTCGAAAATATGACGTAATACATACATACGAGTATATTACGTAATGTTTTAAACAGAGATGGGTGATGGACGTGCCCATTGCGTTATATGTATTTCCCTTGTTTTCATGTACCTAATTATTTCCAAGTGTATCTTTTGAAATTTAATTTGGAGGTAAACGTACAGTCTAGTCAGTGTATCCAGTTGCTAAAACTAGCGATCAATCGAGGCTAGAGATCGCTTTTTCTAGCTTCTGGAAAGATAGGTATTAAATTGTAAACGTCCCTAGGCTATGGTAACTGCTGACTATCAAGCGACCCGTAAGTATATTTGCCACCATCGGGGTATAAGAAATAAACAAACGAAATGTATTATATCGACTCGCCGCAGTATTACCTTACTGCGTAAGAAAGGTCAAGTAACATTCGCTCTGCAAGTACTACTGATATTCAACCATATCTAGTTACAATGAAAAAGATCCACCCTATATATTGAGGGACAGTGTAGTATAGCAGTTGATCTGAGACGCCGCTATTTCGTTATTACAGTATCTATTTCTGCTGGCTATAGGCTGACTGGTCTCGTGGTAACGAGGACGTGGTAACTTGAAGTTAAGGCCTTCACATAGTTATGATACACACAATTTACTATAACCTGGTATCAGCTGGCCTATGAGAATCCACTGATTACCCTTTTTGAGGAATATAATCCATTAAATTAATCCGATTTATAACTACGCTGGAATCGGCTTCTAGTCTACCAGGATTCAGCTGAACATATCATTCTTTTACGCAAAGCTGCTGCATTTAAACCTTCACTTTAAAGACTCGATTGCTGGTCACTACCGATATCCTAAACGAAATATCTTTAGGTTGTCAAAGTTGATGAGGGGGCAAACGAGCAGGCGGCTCACCTGATGGTAAGTGAAAATCGAACAGTGGTATTTTTACTCTTAAATAATCGAAATTTTCAAAATAATTACAAGTGGCCAGTGTCTTATACATAAAAACTTTTTGTTGCAAAACTTTCTGAGTGGCCTGGTATTATCGATTCACCTACATTACAGTCGGGATATACTTATTCGTTTTTATGGAATCATACCTACAACAAAGAAGTAAAATGGCCACTAAAATTGTTAATTCATTCTCATATTTCCATAATTTAACGATAAAGGCTTGAAACTAAGATAGCGTTCCCCATCTAGAACTAACTACGTAATGAAACATACCGAACAAATTTGAAACATAGCTAGGCTTTAGGTTCTCAACAACATAATTGGTTCTCAGTTAAGTAAAGTTAACTTAAAGCTGCTTTATAACAAAGCTGTAGAACTGAGAGGGTTTTAAATTAAGGCTCGCATAATCACTGGATTTGAGGAGATCTCACTATCCATACCAATACCTATTATAAATGCGAAAGTATAGCTGTATGTTTGTCTATTACCACGCTTTAACCGCACGCTTTGATGAAATTTTGTATGGAGATAGTTTTTGCTCCGGAAATCTTCCCTTAAAAGGGCAAAAAGGGAAAGGAAGTTTGTGTGCTAAATCGAAAATTTCTTAAAAGGAGGGTATCGATAAATAGTTAAACAGATTAATGAAAAAGAAGATCGAGAATATTACTAATTCTACACAGATAATGTTGCGGGAAAAAGTTAGTTGAGTATATTTTATATTTAAACGCTATTTAGAATTAATTTTATATGAAGTTCTATCAAACATACATTTTATATGAAGTAGGTAATCATAGAACGAAGTAAAGCAAGACTAGAGTTGGGGAATCGAGCTAAAAAACTAAACCAAAACATCAATAAATTCGACTAAACAGAGATGGTTTTTTTTTAAAGTTATTACTTCTACATATGTATCAGTCAGTTGCCGCAATTAAATTTCAGAATAATATAAATAGAATTATATATAAATAGTATCAAACAGTCAACAGATATGGCACCATCAATAATAAAATTGTGTATTTTAAATGTATTGAACTTTTCTTCGAGACCCTTCCAAAGACAAAAAGCCAAAGTATTTTCTGTAATTAACCAGCAAACAGTGACCTTTGCCATCTTTAAATTTTCGAGATATTTTCCTCTCCTAAGAGGCTTAAAATTCAGACCTTTTAAGCTTCCCGTGATGCCGAGAAGCTTTCTTCTGGGTAAGATAGATTAGTTTATTTTTCTTTAGGCCATAAATTATATTTTATGCATATTCTACGCGTCTTCCGTGTTTTTAGTCAACACTTAAATATTTACGGCTTAAATGTTGAACAGTATTTAAAAAAAAATGATGATATTATTTATTTCACATAGCTTACAAACTATTTAAAAACTATGGTATGGGTAAGAAAAAAAAAATATTGATATTTTTACCTTTATATTTTCATTACCTACCATCAGAACATCTTACGTTTATTGTCCATCACCGCAAAATGAATATCAATACCTAAACATATCAGCGAACATAACGGACGCAATACAGTAAGTACGCACGGCATACAATAGGTAAGTAATTAAATTAAATATGCAGGTTGTTACAATCCCAATGGCGGGGCTTTATGGTTTCATAGATAGATTTAGATCCACCGTACAAGTCTAATTAGCAGATCTTACATACTCCTATTAAAAAGTTAGTATGCAATTTCATCATGATGTTTTCTTCACTATTTAAACTAGTATTGTCTTTTTAAACTTTACCCCACACTAGGATTTTTTCCTGTGTTGAGGGTGCGTTTAAATGCTGGAGATCAAACCCGCGGCACGAGGTGCAGAAGTTGCTCGCTCGACTACAGGAGCTTCTTTACCGTTGAATATGACAGAGTATTTAAACGTAAATTATAAAAATAGATTTTCAGTTAAAACGATGGCCTACCATTTTTGGATGGAAAATCCTATCAATTTCTCGTTAATGTGATAATAAAATGTTGGAGTAGAGGAAATCCAAGGAGAAGTAGACAAATAACTAGAATAATAAGGGTCGACCAGACAAAAGGGAAGATGAAAACACTACAATATTCATTACTCCCGGCAATTTATCAAGGGCCTTATATTGGTCCCAAATAAGCGCCTAATTTCGTAATGATTTATCGTTTAGGAATCGATTTACATTTATCATTGTGTTACAAACGATACGACAAGATGACATGATAAGACCACGAAATAACGTTCGTACTTTGGTAAAACAAAGGTGGAATACCTACGAACTGAGCGATTTAATTACTACGAATATTAATTTCTTACACTTACTGAAATATTCAAATTTTTGCCCAATACTTTGTTTGCGTAAAATTAGTAGGTAATTGTATCCAAACTGTTTTTTTATAAATCTGCTTATTGATTACTACCATTCTTTTAAATTATTAGTTAATTGATCTCCCCTTTACGGGATGATTTTTGGGACGTATACTTATCCCATGTCCTTCTCTGGGCCTCGAACAATCTCCATACAAATTTCATCTAAATCAGTTTAGCCTTAAAAGGTAAAATACAGAGAATCCGACATACACAACTTTACAAATATATTATTAGTAGATATGGATAGAAATAAAAAGTCTCGAAACCTTTACAGCATTCATGGTCACCGGTCACGTTGCATAATCAATCTTCGGGTTAAAATAACTTAAAATGAAAACTGTGAAAAGTAGTTTTTATTTTAATAAAGACACTACTAGTTAACATTTTGACAACAGCGAAAATTATAATAAAATTGAAAGAATTTTTTGTAAATTGCAAACTACGTATTTTAAATATCGAAACTTAGACACATTATATTATTGTATACACTCGTATGTCATGATTTCGTACTAATTCAGATAATTTTATGTATTTTTTCACATCGTTTATTATATCTATAAAATATAAAACTAATATAATATAAATATTTATTGCTATATCAGAAACATAAAGTACTATAATTCAACAATCTCTCCACTCTCTGCAGGTCTCCTCTCATTTGGGAGGAGTAAGCTATAATCCACCACGCACTGCGCGTTGGCAGACTTCACATGCCAGCCATCAAGAAAATCTCTCAACATTCAGGTTTCCTCGCAATGTATTCCTTTACCGTCTGAGCATGCGATAAATACGCACATATCTTCCGAAAAGTCAGTGATGTACCTTGAGTTTGAACTCGAGACCTTTGACATCTCAGTCCACTGGTCACACCACTAGGTTATCACAGCTGCAGAATGATTTTTTTTGTTTTCTACACTTGCAGACGGTCGAGAAAAGGTTAGACAGAGGGGTGGGTACCCTACTGATCCACAGTCGGTATCTCTTTAAGCCCGTGGGGCGAGTCTAATGTGAAACTGGTACTAGATACTAATTAGGTATCAAAAATCCAGTTTAGATTTTAAAGTTACAAAAAAAAGAAGATGTTTTTGCTAAAATCGATTGAAGACTGTTTTTACGTATGTAGCTACTAATATATAAATAAAAGGTAGGTAGGTACTCAATTTAGCTTTTACTCGTCATTTTGCTTCGAGTAATCATATGGATGAATAAAATATTGTTTATTTTATACTTATATGACTTCATAGATATAGAATGGATGGGCTTATTGTTAAGAGCGTAAAAAATAGAATGAAAATACAAATAAACAGTATTCAATACAAGTTTTTTTTTATACGAATACAACTGACATTAAGTAAGTGATACATGTCTTCTCGCCTGTATCGCTACAAGGATAGGCAAAATAGTATTGTAAGTATTTCCCATGCAATATACATAGCGCGAACCTTTTGTAGTAAATGTGGCACAGTTACAAGCTCTAATTTACTGTAGAGAATTTGTACAAAACCCAATGAAACTATGCTCGATCTAATTCGAACCTATAACCTATTAGAGGACGCTTTTCTCCTTAACCACGCTTATGACTACTGGACTACTAAAGAATAATGTAATATAATATTTATTTCACTCAGAGAAACCATCGTTAGACTAAATCGATGAAAATATAATAGGTAAATTCGAAGCTTTTATAAAACCGTGAATTGTGTATGTAGAATTAAGAATTTTCTTAAATCGTTAATGAAATTCCAAATTCAAATAAGATCTCAACCTCGACCCTTAAATTGTTAAAAAGGTTAAAAATAAATTGAATAAAGCGATGATTAAAATAATTTTGAGGCGTTCATCTAAATATAGATGAATCATTTTTGCCATGTATCTGTCGACTCACGCTTAATAATTTTGTTTAGAATGGATAAAAACCTCGACATCCTAATTGCCATCTAGTTATCGTCATCAACCGGGGTTAAGCTATAATCTATCACGCGCACCTATGAGCGGTTTGGCATCCAGTACCAATTAGAAAACTCAGATTTGAGTTGAAGACGTACTTAAAATTATAATATCATAATATATCTGGCGAGTTCGAGCTGTTCGAGAGATAGAGCTGTGGTAGCCTAGTGGTGTGACCAGTAGACTGAGATGTCAAAGGTCTCGAGTTCGAACCCAAGGCACGCACTACTAACTTTTCGGAAGTTATGTGCGTATTTATCACAAGCTCAAACGGTGAAGGAAAAACATCGTGAGGAAACCTGCATGCTTGAGAGATTTGTCTCGATGGCATGTGAAGTCTACCAACCCGCAGTAGGCTAGCGCGGGTGGACTATAGCCTAATCCCTTTCAAATGAGAGGAGACCCGTGCCCAGCAGTGGGACGTTAATGGGTTGATGATGATAATGATCTGGCGAGTCTCCGTCAGCCCAGCCTCTTAAAACTTCGTGCTATTAAAATATTAAAAAAGTAAATATACTAGGTTTCGTCACTTTAATTTAACACTAAGGCACGCTGCTATGTATCAAAACTTTGGTACTTTTCTTTAAAGTCTATGTTAAACTTAAGACTGTTTTTTACAAATAGGTAATTAATGTTCATATATTTCACTTCTTAGTTTCGTATATTTAGGTATCATAAAATAGAGGTGAGATTTTACCTTCCACCGAGCGCAATCTCAAAGTTGCCGCCATGAAGTCATAGACAATCTCAATTACCTACATATTACTAGAGAATAAAATCCAACCCAAAACTTTGAACCTTTTTGACCAGTAATCCCGTGAGGCTTTCAATAAATATTTGGCCGATAAAATAAAAGAAGTAGCTTCGTACTTCGTAGCCTTCTAACTTTCTATTGATTTACCGTCCCAAGTGAGCTCTCGACGGACGGCTTTTGATTGACATTGGTTTAACTTTCCGCACATTTATCATCTTTTTTACCTTTCTCTGTAGGCAAATTGAAGTTCTAAAGTTTCAGGACTTTGAAACTTCCTCGAAATATCAAGTTAGTTTGACGAGCAATCAATAGCGGTCTTCAGTTTGGAAGTATTAACTTAATGGTTATAAAAGAATATAATATTTTTGAACAATAAGTAGCAATGCTAATGTATAAAAAAATATATAATTAGAAAGATAATACCTAGCTAATTTAAAAAACAATTCGTAGCTAATGTCTCACCTACTCGTATAAAATCAGCTCAGCGGTTAATAGCTTTAGTAGTTTTCAAGGATTTGGGGTAAGTGGTTGAGTGAGTACCTAAGTGACCTTTCGCGTTTATATATGCATGGGGGGCATACTGAACGTTTCTGAAACTTTTGAATACTATGTACAAAAGAATAAATGCAATTATGGAATTCAAAAATGGAACTCTCCAGAAATCTTGTCGTTCATCTTACTTTTTAAATTGCGAGACTATCGTTTATTCTTTTGTGTGTTGTGTTCTTACAATCAATTTAGTTCGTGAAAACTATCACGCTTTGATTTTCTATGAATGTCGCTTTGGCTTAAGACAACGAGAAAGTTGCCAGAAACTTCAACTAACATTTGTTAATGACGCCCCATATCGCAGCTTTGAGAATTCTTGATTTTTAATTAAGACGTGCACGATGTTTATGTACAAACGCCACTGCGGTTACAGGATACAATTTTGGACTAGTAAGATAATGGAAGCATAGAATACTCCAAACACTAATATCATATATGGAATTTGATTGCTATCGACACTTCACTCCTTGCTCACCACTCGCTGCACGGGCTAAGCACTCCCGCATCTAGTTTCAAAGGTCCATATAGGTTAGCTACATCCAAACTTTGACGGTTTTCAATTGCGTGCAACTAAGTCCGCCATTAAAATAGCGTTGCTTACGAAGTAGCTGCTGTGAAACTTTAGTATAATGTAAACGACACCACACATTAGATCGTAACAAAACAGTGATCTTAATAGGTATATCACCAAAAATAATAAATTCCCAACACTTTATTAAATAATATTAACAGTTAGTGGCAATTCGAAATGGATATCGAAATAAAAAAAAACTTTTATATCTGTGCATTGAATGGTGAATGGTATGCCCAAAACCTACTGGCAATAGCACATTACTCTCAATAGTTTGCAGTTGAGCGATATTAAAATGATATATAACGTATTCATTCTACTTGATGGTGGTCACTATATTTTTATTTAACCATATTTTATATGAAAACTGAATACAGCAATAATTTATTAATTTATTTTTTGTTTCTATACAGTAAGGCGTGACACAATTCTAATGTGATACGATGTAATAAGTAGAATCCTTTATTTTAAACCTAGCAATTTGTGTGCAAGAAGGGGTTGTAATGAAAAACCACTTTAATTTACAAAGTGTCGAAGTACTCACGAGGTAATCATGAGGTCACAGCACTGAAAGTTAATACAGAATTATACTTGCTAATGATTTCGTACTGAAGCTTCGTATCTTTACTTTAAATACCGTAGGATTACTTTGGATCTACGCGTAATAGATAATCCGAAGCGTCGACAAACAGGATTAGTTTTTATAGATTTTTCTTGCTGATATTTTATTTTTTTACAGATTCAACTGAGAGGACAGTTGATTAATGTATATTTAAATCGACTTTGTCGTTGTATTTTTGGAAAAGTGGCCTTTAAAGATAAATAAACAAATAATGTTTAATGGCTCGTGACTATAGGTAATTGCTGCAATAAAACAGTAATATTTTACGTGATTCCCTATTTTATTAAATTCTTAGGTTAGCTACATTGTTTATTTATGTTGTTTACACAAAACATCAAACTGGATATGAATAAATACAGATTCATATTCAACATATCGGAAAGTATAGTAAATCAAAGCAAAATAAATCATCAAACGTTCCCTATTATGGGAGATGATAACCACATAAGACTGGGTTACCGTCTCGAAGGTAAACAAATACGCCAATATATCATACGTAATCCGCGGCGATAGAATAAATATCAATATATACGATATTTAGCTTATGAACACACATGAAATATATCCCCAGCCCCAATAGAATAGTCCTATTTATTGAAACACAAAGTGAAAGTGACAGGAAGAAAAATAAATGTGTGTGGTTGGAAGAAAGTTAATCAAATTCTTCCCAAGGAAGACGCTTACAAGACTTCGTCTCCCAAGGGAAGTTAGTTTATTAGTTATACTTTATTAATTTATTAACTAGACGTATGTACAAAACTGCGATAGTATAACATATTGTTTTGTTGTCTTTTTTGTATATAAGTTATAAAGCTTAGGTTAGACGTTCAATCTAACTTTGTACATCTAAGTCAGTTGGCCAAACTATTCGAGGGTCGCTCAACTGCTGACTCAGAGCTGTATGACGAAGCAGGATTGCCTCTCAGTTCACGTATGTTCCTTACCTATTGTTACATTCCACGCATTGCTAGCGATCGAGGTGAGATTAATGAGTTTGAACCACCCTGAAGGTATCGAATAGACCTTCATTCAATATTCACTATTATCTGTAATTCACACCGTCGAGAAAATCGCTCTGGCATGCAGGTTTATAAATAAATAAACAGATATTATGATACAGCGCTATCTAGTCTCGAGTTCAACAATTAAGCTTGTGTTACGGATATAAGATGGTTGATGAATTACATGTAAATTTTTTTTATACCCATACTTATTATACAATTATATTAAACATCCATGACTCAGGTACCTATAATAAAATTGTTCATGCTCATGCACAAACATTTCCTACTACCGGAATTCAAACTTGGGATCTTTACCACTGGAGGCATATTTCAGTACCACAGAGCTAATAGGATCGTCAGTTTAAATGATTTTTTATACAATTATAACAGAATGCATATGTGTAGCTAGTTATTATCATTTAAATTAATTAGTCCAGAGTCTTAAAAATATACTTATTTTAAGGCGCTTTCGGCGTAATGTTAAAATATAACTAACCCATTGACATTCATTTTAATGATTCCCAATTTAACGATATACAAACGTAAGAAATCCCGTCAGACTTACGATTTAGTGTCTACCTATTTACCCTTAGGAAATAAATGTGTACCCTACCCACATCTTTAAATCAAGTCATAAATTACATACATAGTTGGAATCATAAGGTAGAAACGCTGTTCATATTTTTTTTTATTCATTCAATTGTTAGACAAACTGGGTCACCTGAAAGATTTTGGCATGAACGTATTTTACTTTCAATAGATACCTTTCCTAACATTAAGAGAAGGCAAATATAATTTTATATTTTATTTCAGAAAAAAATCACACTCCGATTCGCACGATAATCGTATTACGTTAAAACGGTCAACTTTTCTATATTTTCTTAAGATCCTTTTTTTGTTTCGTCCATATTTAAGGCCCGATTAAGGAGTTTTATTCAAAGTGAAACGGATGGTAAGGCTGAGGATTGGGCAACTAGGCGAAACGAGGTGTTACATCTATCTTTTTCTAACAATGAGGTGACGGAAAGGGACAAAATATTTTCACGCTCGTGGTAGCGGATTAGTTCAGCGAGTTGCTGGCTTAATTTATAGCATGGAC
Organism: Craniophora ligustri; assembly: GCA_905163465.1. Classification (NCBI taxonomy): domain Eukaryota; kingdom Metazoa; phylum Arthropoda; class Insecta; order Lepidoptera; family Noctuidae; genus Craniophora; species Craniophora ligustri. Next base: position 6,510,559 of record LR990963.1, read on the forward strand.
GGGCGTTGTTAATAACATTGTTACAGAAGATTTGACGTCTGAACAGTCAACTGGTAAAATAGAACGCCAACAATTTGTTCTCTGTCGGCGTTTTACTACCATTCTCGTTAGTAAATTCAAGCACTAACACACGTAAATGTTTGGTTTAGGAAGCGTAAAGGAACAATGAATAGAACGTGTACAGTTCGTGTGCTGAACAAACATATTGCTGATTGCTAATTACTAGATACGTATAGATTTGATTCTAAATAATCAGAGTAAGTAAAAGGTTACTTACACTAATTATTTCGTCAGAATAATTATAATAATTAATAATTTTATTTTTTTATTTATTTTATTTTTCTTGTACATACACACATAATATAGAAGGAAAACAGATTAATAGATAGACTGTACAAAGGCACAACTTATTTCTAAAGAAATCTCTTCCAGTAGGCCTGAGAGAGGAGACGTATATTGAGAAAAAACAGAAGTGTGTGTAGGTTAATAAACTTACATATACTATAGTTACATATATACACAGATACATACATACTATATTATATAATAATATGTACATACATAAACTTACATATAGCTATGGCGAAGAGGAGAGGAAGTGTTCTTTCACTTTTTTCTTGAATAGGGTAATGGATTTACAGTCTTGTATAGTAGGCGGGAGACAGTTCCACAGCCTGACCGCATGGACAGAGAAGGAGTAAGAGTAAAAGTCAGTTTTATGAGAGGGACAGGTGAGACGGAATTTAAGGTGTGATCTGCAGGGATCATTATGTTTGTAAATAAAAGAGAAACGCTCTCGAAGATAGGATGGATATGAGGGATTATGAAGTATATTGTAAAGAAGACATAATATCCTAGTATTCCTGCGGAGGCGGATTGGGAGCCACTTGAGATCCTTGCGAAACTGCGAGATAAGATCGTATTTGCGGAGATTAAAGATAAATCGGATACATAGATTTTTCAAGCGCTCAAGTTTATTCAATTGCTCCTCAGTAGCATCCAAGTAGCAGGAATCAGCATAGTCCAATATAGGTTGAAGCAGTGTTTGAGCAATGGTGATTTTAGTTTTCAATGGCAAGAAGCTCTGGAGAGATTAAAGTGTGTGGAAAGTGTAATGAACCTTTTTACTAACTTCGCCAATGTGAGCCTTCCAGGATAAATTGCCGTCTATGATGACTCCCAGATTTTTGGCCGTGTTTGTATAAGCGATTGGCATGTCATCAAGCAGAATAGGCGGCAGAGATGTGAAGTCTAATCCATTACGCATTTGCCTGCTACCAATAATAATGGCCTGAGACTTTTTGGGATTTATTTGGAGTCCAAATGACCTAGCCCACTGACTGACAGCATTCAGGTCACTATTCATCGCAGCAATGGCAGTTCTAATCTCATTAAGAGAAAAATGACGATAAAGCTGCAGATCGTCTGCATAGAGATGGAAGTTAGAAGAGATATTATCCACAGCGGAATTAATGAAAATGGAGAAGAGTAAAGGAGAAAGTACGCCGCCTTGGGGCACGCCAGCACTGAGGTGACGCCATTCAGAGTATAACTCCTTATGGCGGACACATTGCGAACGCCCCCGTAAATATGAGTCGAACCAGGCCACAGTCTCCGCGGAGAAATTAAGAGATCTGAGAATTCCGAGGAGGACATCGAAGTCCACGGAGTTGAAAGCACTACTGAAATCCAGTAACACTATAACCGTAAGCGACTTGTTCTCCATGGCCCAACGGATATCGTCGGTGACCTTGAGAAGAGCTGTTACGGTACTGTGACCAGGCCGAAAACCGGATTGAAAAGGACTAAGAAGATTATTCTGTGTTAGGTAACTAGATAGTTGACGATGAACTATGTGCTCCAGGACTTTAGATAGGAAAGGAAGAATGGAGATGGGGCGGAACTGGGACAGGAGTGTAGGATTCGATGTCTTGGGCAGTGGAATAATAAGTGCTTGCTTCCAGGTACAAGGAAAGCAGCCTGAGTAAAGCGAGAAGTTAAAGATATGGGTGAGGATAGGGATTAAGGTTGGTAGTATTGGGGTAGTATTGGGTATTTTAGAGCACAACTGATAATATTTAAAATAATATTTATAATTATTTTGAAGTAAACAGGAAGTTCTTGTGATTCGATTTCCTGACCAACCTGCGTTATTAGGTTTTTTATCAGGAAACTCTCTGTGGTATCTCAGACATTAAATTAATATTCAATTACAAGGTTTTACTTAATTAGGTCTTTGACTAATAATAAAGAACAACCATCAATCAAGGTAAACAAACTCCACACTACACTCTTGCACCTTGTAGAGGTAAATGACAGTGGGCCCAGAGTACAAACTAGCTAATCTTCTTCAGCGATTTGATGTGAGATTTTGATTAAAGGACGCTTCAAGATATAGCCAATATTTTCCGTGAACCCTCTTTTATATGGTAGTACGGAGAGCACCGCTCAATTGTGGTACGTTTCACGCGGTGTCTGTGACTAGGATGCTATTTGGAGCGTTCTGTCATGCAGTAGGTACTTACTTGACATTTTAACAGGTGTTGCTCATCACAAGAAGACTCTTAATATGTCAGCAAGTAGAGGGAATATGGATCTGTATCCAAAGTGCTCTCTGAAACAAAGATTTACTCTCGCACAAAATAATACTAGACATTTAAATAATTCTACTGTTTACTGATTTTATTATGGCATATCGACATTATCCATAATAACGGACACTCTGTTTGACACCACGGAAATTGTATATAATATATTCAATAAAATCCGTAACAAGTAGTTGAAATAATTTATTTTACACGAACAGGGTTTACACCAAATGTAAAAAAAAAACACACAGTCGACATTGTATTCAGACTATGTATTGTTACATTTACAGTGCTGTTTTTTCGCCGTATGATTATTTCTAATAAACACTAGTCAATACATAAAACTGATATTAAGTGACAAGCTACCTACCCCAGGGAGAATCATAAGTATTTTAATGTAGTGTAAATTTATTTTTCCTCTATAAATATTGGTATGTCAAAATTGACAAGACATAGCGCACTATTTAGTTCTTAAGTTCCATCTATCATCTATCCTATGTTTCACAAATAAATTGATTTGATTTGAACCTAGCAATATTACCCACTAGATAGGAAGTCCCCCCTTTTCATTAGGGGGGCATGACTAGACGACGTTCCTTCACAGCTCTAACAAAGACTGTCGCGCCATTGTATGGCCTGTATATGGCGAACCGGTGTAACTCGGAAAATTGGGTTCGTACGTTGTGTCCTCTCGAAACATACGATTGCATGTTACAACAATTTTGTCAACACATTTTGAAGAGCTAAAATACTTGAACCGAATGTGTGCAGTCCATAAATTAATTACCAAATTATAACGTATGTGTATGTTGTTAGGTTTTTTATTTATGTAAAATAAATAAGTTGTAGGTATATACAATAATTTTAATATAAGTAAAATACAATTATACAACATATACTACATTTAATTATACTACATTTGTATAATTATCCTCCTTTAATTTTATTTTTTATTTTTTGTGCAAACACACGCAATACAAGGCACGAGGCTTACCTGATGGAAAGTGATCACCGCCGCTCATGGGCATTCGCAACGTCAGCAAATGCATCGCCAACCCCATAGAAATCGTTTGGGTAAAATAAGGAGTTACTACATTGACAGCTAACGGAATTCCCACGCTGTCAGAATAGTCACTCCCCCAATGAGCTTTGGTAACCATTGAGTGTATGCTTATCGACAATAGTGTCTGTAGCCCCAATTAATTTTATTTTTAATTAAGCTATAGTACAGCAGAGTAAAATAGACCATCAAATATAACTTCTACAAGAGTTATGGTGTCGTTAAGATGATTAATGTAGCCCCGGAATCCCAACTTGATTGGCACAAAGTGAATTAAACTTAGTCTGGGAAGTAAAGTTCTAACAACCGACGGAGATTAAATAGAACTGTACAAGTTGCTTATTGTAACGAATTAATTGTGAAAATTGCGTATTACGCTTTTTTCACCATTCTAGAAAAATGTTCATTACTCCTGGTTCGCACTGAAAACATTTACATGTTAATGTTGGATAACTTGTTGCATGAAACAAGTAGTGCAATTTGTTTCGTCGTTGGAAGCGTTCACGCCACCCGCGCCCAGGCTAAGTCAAGATTTTTGAACGAATCTCTTATATGAATAATATTATGTAAAACATGTTTTGTTGCTCGATGTAGAAAGCTGAGATTTTAACATGTTTTAATGTGTATATACCGTCAGTGAGATCTTACGGTTAGATCGATCTTAAAAAACAAGTTACAGTTTCAAGAAGTAGGAGAAGTATTTCCATGAATACTCCTTTAAATAAATAATTATTAAAATAGTAATCGGCTTCGTTTATGAACATAATGGAAAGAAGACAGAAAAATAACATTGAGATGATAAGTTTTCTAAAGGTTTTTTTGGAGCAGTTAGTTTTAATTTCAGTGGTGTAATCAAAACTTAAGCCCTTGATTAAGCCATATAGTAGTAACCGATAAACAAACAAACTAACGACGAAGAGGCAATGACCGGCCTTATCCTTAAGACGGAACATGGCAAACATATTATGGCTGCTTGATCTCCCGCCAAAGTTTAAATAGTGTGTAATTAACTACGTAGTTAAGCTTGTTGTAGCTGTAAACACGCGTATAATTTGATTCACGCGGTTAAGTTAAAGTTTGTTGCTTGCTACTTACGGAGGCGTTAGATCATTACCTCCTACTTGGCTTGTTCACTTGTTTGCTAATAACAGTTCACATAATGTTGACACTAGTTAGGTAAGTAAACCCTACAACAGTTTTACAACAATTAGTTGCAAACGAACAACAAATAGTTAATCGGTGGTACAAACATTGTTAAGAGAGATACAAAAACACATATCAGATTCTATAGAATCTGATATGTGTTTTTGTCTTTTAACATTTTATTTTAACATTTCTTTTAAACTGACTTATGTTATATATATATAACATAAGTCAGTTTAAAAGAAATGTTTGAAAACATGTTATTTATTCCATTCGCTGTATAAGACAGCCAACGGAACGAATAAGCCAGCTAATAAAGCTGAATTCTGGTGTTGAAGCTAGACTGCCGCAGTGGCAGTGACAAATTAACAGATTCTGTTTCTGCTCAGTCTTTGGCAATAGATTGCAGATTCTGAGAATATAGTGTTTATAATGAACACACTGTTAATCAAATTGATTGTAGCATATTGCAAAGAATTGCTTGGTCGAGAAAACACCTAACGTCACAATTATGTTGGTCCTCTTACTTTTCTCGGGTAGAAAGACCAAAATAACATTTACTGGTTGAGGTGTATTTAAAATTGCGTATAAACATTAATTGATAAATAGGTAGTTTAATCTTATTTATTTTATTATATTCTTGGCTAAATCATTACGAATGTATAATACAGTATTTATAAAATTTTGGTTTCCCCGTTAGTCGAAAACGGCCGTTGGCCGTTGGCTAAAGTTCCGTGCAATATTGGACAACAACGTACCTCTGCCTAAACTTTTGACAAAAAAAAACGTTTTTATATGTTATTTATTTTGTGCAAAATAATTACACGTTACGAATATACTTATTTGGTGACGATTTGTCTGAATTTAAAATAAACATCTGAAGATTATTATAACGTCCAGAAATCTGGATCAATCAGGACATTAATACCTGCTCTAGCCCACGTTATCCTAAAATGAAAAACCCGGCGCCGTGGACCCAGGATATTGATGTAATAAAGGCAGGATGAGAGGGACCGGAATGCGGAGTCATTTTTCAAGACATTTTCTCGCCAAATATCCAACAATATGACCGCGTGCTTGTTACACAAATAATTGAAAATGTATCCCTCGGGTATCTCTCAATCAAATTTCCCGTTTGTTTTTGTTTTATCCTCAATATAGGACACAAAATTTCACCTGTTACGATACGTATAGTTGACCATAGAAATGCTTTACCACCGTTAGAATGAATGTCGTTTGCACATCACAAAACAACTTAGAACTATTTATTCAATTAAAATTTTAATTCAGATAAAGCCTTAAAACTCTTATTTAATGTGATACCCGATATTACTTAGATTTGACATTATAAGAAACATTATCCTACTAATATTATAAACGCGAAAGTTTGTATGGATGTTTGTTACTCCTTCACGTAAAAACCATTGAAATTTAGCATACAGATACAGCAGCTAGTAGATAAATATGTAGAGTGCAAAAATTTGCGATGAAAAAGAATGTAATAACGATTTAATAACAAATTATATTAAAGTTGAACCTACAATATTAAACAATCTATGCAGGTATTGACATATAACCGACCAATAATCGACGATTTGATATATATATATATATATATATATATATATATATATATATATATATATATATATATATTATGATGTGAGAGAGATGTGTTTTTTAAAACATGTTGGAATAGCAAAATGAAGATTTAATTTTAAAAAACACATCCATTTGGTATAAACTTAGCTTAAATCTCCATTTTGCTATTCCAACATGATACCTGATCAGATTTCTTTATGACCTGAAATTTATATTCCGTTCAGTGGGCGACAAGTCACGTCCGATTTAGATAGGGTTGGTACCTCTTCAAACGTTAACTTGTCACAGGGTAGTGGTTTCCGAGGAATACGTGAACACGTAGTAGTTTTAGTTTTTTGGCAATAAAATCATCCCTAAGAGGAGCGTTATAACAATGGTTTGAGCTGCCCTTCCGATTGTAATGCTGCTGAGCTGCGGGTTGTGTCAACATGAAGTTTATGATTTCGCTCAAAAGGTTTTTCTCCCCTGTCTGTGTACTCAAAGTTCAAAGAGAAGGTGGAATCCAATAAAATGAGCTGGTGAATCGTATTAATATTTATGCTTTAATATTCAGGTCCGCAATGTAAATGACAAAATTTATTGCTGTATGAAAATTTTGTTTTGATGGTTACAATATTACTACTTACTGCTCATAATTAGTTTTGACTTGACAAAACAAAGCAGTGCTTTATAAATATAAATTGTATATTACTTAATAGTTTTCTTTTTCATTTGACTATAATATATATTTTTTTATACATAAAGTTTTATGAAAATGATAAATAATATTCTAACAAGCTATTATATTACACACCATGCAGGCAATTTCCTGAAGGCGATTTCGATTCATCAACAAAGTGGGCCCCAATTCAAAACATTAATAACGAGAAAATAATTTGCAATCACACTTCAGTTATTTCGTCAACAACTTTGTCCCGAGAGAGTAATTGTCTTTTTTGACGACTTCGAAATATCAAAAACAATCTTTCTAATTATAATAAATGATTATGTGCAAATTAAAAAAAAAATATTTGCATAAAATATGTAATAAATATTCCATAATTAAAATTATTATTATTTTTGTTTGCTCAAGACATATTGCCCGCGGCACGGTGCTCTCCGTGATTCCTATTTTACAGGTCAAGCAACCACATATCCATACTTTTTAATATTATAAATGCGAAAGTATGTCTGTCTATTACCGATTAACCCCTTAACCGCTGAACGGATTGGGACAAAATTTGGAACGGAGATAGTTTGAGTCCCGGGGAAGGAGATGAAAAAAGAGGATGATCTCTATAAGGGATCAAATAAATATGCAGATTCATGAAAAAGCACATAGAAAAAAAAAACTAATTCTACGCAGACGTAGTCCCGGGCAAAAGCTAGTATTTAATAATTATGTTAGTTATTGCATTATGCATTTTGGAGTCTATCACACGTAATTATTTACCGTGGCATAAGCAAAAGTTGAAAGTGGTATAATCCGCTTCTTGTTTCACGAATTATATACGTGTGGCGCGGCATCTGATTCGCTTAACCGCATTGCTGCGGCAGGCGGCAACGTGTGAGCATAGCCTTATTATTCTGTAAATAGGCTAACGGGTGAACGGGGCAATGAGTGCACACTGTACGACTGACCCACTGCCTGATCGAAGATGGAAGTAGGGAAGAGTGAAAGTAGTGAGCCTAGTCACTACAAGCACTTAAGTGTTTTATAATAATATGTACTTAAATAACGGTTGGTTAAAATGATGAAACTAAAAGAAATGCAATAAATATGAAAATAAGTTTATTTTCGACGGTGTGGTACGGGGGCTACCTTTGTAGAAATAAACGAAAAGTGCATGCATATCTCTGGTGTTAGTAGAAGTTCTAAAACAATTGTAAAGTGAACTATAAAAAGATGCTGAGGGAGATATTATAGAGCTTTTAGTTAGGCGCTCGCACAAATAACTTTAAATATACAGATAAATATATGCTAGAGTTATTATCATCGTGGCGTCAAATCTTAAGTACAATTGGTAAAAGTTTGTACGATATAAAACAGTTTGTAACAAAGATTTCAGTTTTATATTATTCAAACTCGAAGTTTGCCCACACGTATATAGTATTTTACTGGAAAATTTAAGAACCTAAAAGGAACTTCTGTGACAAAATAAGTGCTTCTACTGTTCATAGGCAACTGTTCTGCTTCTTCTGTTTTCTCTTTAGAAAATGTCACTTCTATACATATTATATCTTTTCACAGCTTCAAGATACACTTTCTGTTTTTTGGCATTTGCTTCATACATTTCATAAAACTATGATTTGAAGTATGTAGATAAATATCTTAGTAAAGCAGACTTAATTTACAGGTATTGCGCCTTATTACATGTAAACTAAATCATATCGGATAACGTATTGTTTAATTATCAGTTTAAGGCTCTGCTAGAGTATTCAGCGTTATAGGCGTGACGTTAGGTTATTTTATAGTTACTAGTACTCTTAGACACTTGCCTACATTTGTGATACTTAACATTAAAGCTTTCATCCCTTCAATAGCGTTAAATATATTGTCCATATACCGTCATATTAAATTTTCTCAAATAAAAGCCCATCATAGTATAAGGCCCGAGAGATTATTTTGCCCTTTAGGACCGCAAAGCGCTTTTGAAGAGCCAAGAAGTGATTTCTGATATTTCCTTAAGTATTTTCTAAAAGTCTACCAACAGGATATTGAAAATATTGATTTGGTTTTTTCTTTTTATATCACGATTTTTGTTGGGATTTGTTCGGGTACATTGTCAGCGTTAAATTGCTTTCGGTGTTTTCAGATTTTTGACAAAATTACATTTTGTTTTTTGCCTTTTCTTTATTATTTTTTATACAAATATTGATAAGAGGATAGACGTGACAAATCTCTTAACAATTAACGGAGTATTGACAAAACATTAATGCATATTTCTTTTGTGCAATCTTCCTAAACGAATACTCTCATCTGGATTATATTATTAATCTAATCAAATTAGTTTATATATTTAAAACTGAGATTTGATGCTATAAAATTGACAGAAAATGTTGTAAGTCTGTGTATATTCTACGTCGATATTAATAGGCTCGCATCTATTTTATCTATTTCAAAGGAACTAAAAATATATGGGTTAACTTTGGTCATACATCAGCAGACCTCTATTAATTCTTCGACGACGTAAAGGTATAATATTAGATCCTAATAAAATACTGGTCAAATATTTAAACGGTGTGTTTTCAAAATGAGTAGAATAATTGCCATATTTTACTTTTGAAAATATATTTTTTTACTGCTTACTGTATTATTACCCTCTTGTAATAGACTCCCACACAATACGCCCGCGTACCATCCCTTGCGCAGGTGGGTGGCTAGATGAGGTGAATGACGTTTCAGCTCACAGCAATTTTATCTATTTATATCAAATCCACAAACGAGAACTAATCTTCATCAACCAGAATTAAGTTGAATATAAGTTGAAAACATATCTTTTTTCTTCTATAAATATCTTTATTTACTTAGTCTGAAAAACTTGTTAAAATTTAACCACGTATTTTATAAGGACTCTGTATAAATTGTATTATAAATAAGATAACATAATTTTCATTGAATTTAAACTATATTAATATTATACTCTAAGTGAGCGAGCTGTCGCTACGAGTTACAGTTCCCTAGTGTCGTAGTCGCGTAGTTTCGTCATCGAGTAGTTTAGTTGCCGCGTTGTTTCGTCGTGTACCGTCGTAACCGCGTAGTCTCATCTTTAGTGTCGTAGTAACGTAGTTTCATCAATAGTGTACATAGTTTCGTAGCCACGTAGTTATATTGTGTGTTTTGTTTCTTAATTGATTAATGAGAAAATTATAATACCTATACCGTTAAAACTTCAGCCAGTTATTTCCATTTAGACTTTTTTCAGGAATCGAGATCCTCATTCTGTAAATGATTTGTATGTCTAAATTTGACATTAAATATTGAAAAAAAAAACCATAACTACATTTTTTTATATGTAAATTTACAATAGTTTTGATTATGTATCCATAATATTATTAGGCGTCAAGCTGCCAGCAGGCCATTACACTTCTTAGTCCCTTTAGTTTCATGAGTGTAAACTATTTATCTTTAAGTTCTCTTCTACAAGCGCGACGTAAAGGCAGTTTAGTTAAGTGCACTAACTCACTAGCAGACCGTAACCGATCTCGTTCGTAAAGTACATACGTACTTGTAAAGTAACTGAACTTCAATTTCTTATTAATAGCGTATTAGTTACATGAAACTTTTGTTTCATTTCACAGGAAATGTTAAATGATCAAGCAAGTAAGGCGCAGGGCCGGTCGTCGTGTAAATCCTTTGGGAGGATTATTTCCAGCTGTGGACATCATTTACCTGAAATGATGATGATGATGATGAAGCAAATGTACAACAACGTAGTTACAACTGGAGTATAATACGATGATACGATAGACTTTGCAAGGTTTGGTTTTAGGTGTGAGCATGCGGCATATGGAGAACAGGCCTTTTGTTTTTAAGGACTAAGTTACCTTAAGGATATCTTGATCTTCCGCAATTAAAATTGAAAGTAAATTAAATTCGATCTATTACCATCGAACTCTTATAATATAGAAATTATATTTGCTGTAGTGGGTCTAAATTTAGGTGTTACTATTTTTGTTTACTATTCAAATTATGAATAGTCTCTACTTTTATCACAATCCGCCCGCGATGATAATGTATCCAAAACGTCGGGATTAAATATGTATACACCACGATAAAATCCGTAAAAAGTATTATAACAATGGTAAGATATCAGCCTATTCTTAAATATAACTTACTATAATTTTCTTCGAACGTACCTAATATTATTAATGTATAAATATAAATTACACCAAACAAAAGGATCTTGCACAATATGCTAGGTTGAAAACGATTTTACAAAAAAAACCCGTACGCACAGTCGTAGTTCTGTATAATATAAAAGTGGGACATTTATTTTTATAGTCAGTGAGATTGTCAGCGCCCTACTTGCATTCGAGGCTATGTAATTGGCTCTTTCTTTAGTGAGCATATTGTGTAAATGTTTTTGTTCTTTTCTTCAGTTTTTGGTACAGAACAATCCTATTTAGAACATAAATTTAATACGACTAGCTTTACCAGGCTTCGCAACGGCACTAAGTACTTCTACCAACTCTCTATGCCTACTCTACTCTACTTAGTCCCCCTACCCTATCAAAAAATATGTTTTTAATGGGCCTGAAACCATCATAGTATTACAAAAACCACTCACCAAGTTGTCATTACTATAGGATCAATGGTTAAGAAACACATTGAGAACAAACATAATATTTCATTTATTTGGCAGGTTGTGTTTTCGTTGTGTTCTCACACAAGAGATTTTAAATCGTAATACTTACATTTAATATTCTCTGCAGTATTTTAACAGGTTTATTTTTACTTCACTAAAACCTTTTGACGCATACAACATCAGGTGAATTGTGAAGTCAGTTCCGCCAACAAGACCACAGAGTTGGTTGAGTTTATTTGTTAAAGTTTTGAGAAATGAGAACTTCCTCTTTTATCGGAAAAAGGTTCAAGTGCTTAACCAGCACTAGTTGGGTAAATACTTAACAGATTTAAAAAGATGCTGTATAGAGGACTATGCTTTAATTTAATACTAATTAGTAAAGATACATTATTTCATGCACACCAACAAGTTATAGTTTTCACATAATATCTCTTTGAAATTAAAATTTCAATCAATTAATTATCTTACGATATATTGGTACAATTACATTATATTTAATATTACTATACCTTTATTTTATTTTTTAAGCCCGGTCAATCCCACTTCTGGGCAAAGGCCTCCCTACCTTCCTTCCATTCCTCACGGTTTAAAGCTTTTATGGCCCAATCTCTTAACTCCAGTTCGTCCCGCCATCTCCGCCTCGGCCTCCCGCATCGTCTAACGCCTTGTGGGCTCCACTCTTGTAGCATGTCTGTATGCCTTTATTATATAATTAATTATTTTATAAAATCTTTTTGTATTTTTTAGCTTATTTCAAGCTAAGATTATTAAATTTTATTAAGAAATAAAAATTCAACCACAGGCGGGACTCGAACCCGCGTCTTCTGGATTGGTACTCCAGACGCTCTGCCAACTGAGCCACCGAGGTATCCGCCTGATGTGTTGAATTTTTCCTTCTTTATGTTATTTATGTCTTTACGGTGACATAGCAATATCGATTGGACAATTCTGCCCAACCCAGAATACTCCCTTTACAGCGAGTAGATTCCGGATGATATTGCATTACCTTTTATAAAATCTTTTTGTATTTTTTAGATTATTAAATTTTATTAAGAAAGAAAAATTCAACCTCAGGCGGGACTCGAACCCGCGTCTTCTGGATTGGTACTCCAGACGCTCTGCCAACTGAGCCACCGAGGTATCCGCCTGATGTGTTGAATATTTCCTTCTTTATGTTATTTATGTCTTTACGGTGACATAGCAATATCGATTGGACAATTCTGCCCAACCCAGAATACTCCCTTTACAGCGAGTAGATTCCGGATGATATTGCATTACCTTTTATAAAATCTTTTTGTATTTTTTAGGTTATTAAATTTTATTAAGAAAGAAAAATTCAACCTCAGGCGGGACTCGAACCCGCGTCTTCTGGATTGGTACTCCAGACGCTCTGCCAACTGAGCCACCGAGGTATCCGCCTGATGGATTGAATTTTTCCTTCTTTATGTTATTTATGTCTTTACGGTGACATAGCAATATCGATTGGACAATTCTCTAAAAAATACAAAAAGATTTTATAAAAGGTAATGCAATATCATCCGGAATCTACTCGCTGTAAAGGGAGTATTCTGGGTTGGGCAGAATTGTCCAATCGATATTGCTATGTCACCGTAAAGACATAAATAACATAAAGAAGGAAAAATTCAACACATCAGGCGGATACCTCGGTGGCTCAGTTGGCAGAGCGTCTGGAGTACCAATCCAGAAGACGCGGGTTCGAGTCCCGCCTGAGGTTGAATTTTTCTTTCTTAATAAAATTTAATTATTTTATTTTATTATAATTCATATTCACGTGACAGGCATTAATTTATCGATATTTATTCAAATGACTGCAGTAATTTAATACACATTTTTTTTATTTCACGATAAAGAGTTTGGTTTCACTAATGAGGAAAAACAGAATGAAAACAATTATTCGTAGGGTAAAACACCCATTTATTGGCACTTTAAGGAGTAGCTTGTAAAAACATTAAAATTAGGCATATACTTTTAATTTTAACAAGGTAATGAGTATCCATATTGGTTAAATACACATAGAGGATTAATTATATGTACTTTTTATTTCAATTTAAAGTAGATTATTGCATAGTTTTTATTTTATAAAGAAATGTCTCAAAAAACCAAGTGTGCAGGTAACCCTTTTATTGGCAGTTAAAATTACCTATTATTGGCCCCTCATTCATTTTGTGGGTATACACTTAAATGAGTAGAAGACAATATTACAGCTATTCTAAATTCTAGGGCTTTAATTAATATAATATATAGATATAGGTATATTTGTGTAGGAACATTAATTAGTTCAAAAATATTAGAAACAAAGTCAGAGGCAGGCATTTATTGGAAAGAGTTATTCTTCTTAAATAATTAGTAATAAAAAAAAAAACAGTCATAAATCATGCAACTAGGTAATTTTAATTCATCTTCGATTAGTCTTCTATTTCAGATAAAAGTTTTTCAACACAAGTATTTCATTAAGGATTTACGCTTAAAGCATACTTTCCTCTGTATACACCTTACGCCTCACCTTTACTGATTTTACTTTTACATAATTTCTCGTCCTTGGTTTCATGTTAGTTAACTGAAACGAATATCAATGTTACCAATCATGAACACAACAGAATTATCAATTATTTATACATGCCAATAAATAGATCTAACATCATTGGTAGGGGCCAATAAAAGGTTAATGGCATATTTTTGATACCAAATGTTAGCACGGTTAAAAAATATGAAAATCGCCATTAATACAATAATTTATGTACGGCTAAAATAAGATTAAGCACTCTTAAATCACATGAAATAACATACGTAGTCAAAATTCAGAAGATCAACTAATATACACAAGAATAAAATTAGTCTTACCTTAGCAAAAAATCAAAATTTTAATTATTTTTTCCACGAACGTTCAGACACGTCACTTAATTTCTTATTGAGGCACCATATTGAAAATACACCTGTTTCTATACTGGCAGGGCAATAGAGTATAAAACTACCGATGTTTTCCTATTTGAAAATATATGTTTTGCGTTCTGATAATCTTAATATAGTTAAAATTCTGTAAGATGCCAATAAATTGGTAGGGTGCCAACATTAGGGTAGTTTACCCTATTATTGTTAAATTGCATTTCTACTTTGGTATGATAAAAAACCAAAATAATTCGGACTTTCAATGAGATAATGGCCCAATTAGCAATCAACACCAAATTTTGAAACGCATTATTAAAAGATTACTTTAAAATGTTTTAATACGTTTGATCATTTTACGAATATTTTATTACATATAAAGTGATGTTTCATTCAATTACAATCAATATCAATATTGAGTATACATATAATAAGTATATTCTTATACATAATACATTATTTTACTGAGAAATTAATGGATGCATATTAACATATTACGTCGTCTAAAAATAAGCACGGATCCGATTGACTTAAATTGGCAGGAATTATTGTTTAAAAGTTACTTACGTTTCGCAAAACCCAAGAGTCCGTTCCAAAAACAAAATATATCATCTCAAAGACTCAAAACGAGAACTTATACAAAGAAACAATAAGGAGCAGCCAAACTAACCGTAGTTTCTCAATAAAAATCCCACGCTCGATTCTCCGATCCCGTTCACAAAGAAGATATTTGCGGGGAAAGTTTTAAAAATTGTTGTGCTCCAGATCTCGAGCTCTTTGTCCCAGTCACGAGCAAGTCCTCAGGGAACGTTCTCGAAACACGCTTACGGTCAATGTATGAGCAAACGGGCCTTTTTTAAATATTTTTTTAACGTATACTGGCAAGTTATTGTTCAAAAGTATAGTTTTATTTTGAACATATTATGGCAATATTTATTCATTCTATTTAATTGGCAAATTACAATAGTTATATGAATATGGGTTACAAAGGAATTATGGGACTGAGTTTAAATTGAAAAAATATAAAATCGTTTTCCGGCTAGGTAGAGATGATTTATTAAATTCCAGCTTTTGTCTGATATCCTTCCTATTTTCCCTCTTCCTAAGCGGTAATCTACATAATAATAATTATAATAAATTAACCTATATTTTAAAATCGGCATGGAAACTAAGTGGTTTAGTCAGTTGGGACAAACACTTTCGAATTAAATATTGATTAGGTATTAATAAATATAAGATGAAATTTATATTTTTTCGGACTTATTAATGGATCAGTCTTTTTTTTCTGTCCACTCTTCTTCTCCCGATAAGATTAATGCTAAATCTGTTTCAAGCATAACAGGAGTAAAAAGACCAGTCATAAAGAAAACAAGGTCTACTCGAAAGATATTCATTAATATATTTTATTTTGATTTCTGTCATATTTCTATTATCCTTACTAAATTATTATAAATGCGAAAGTGTGTCTGTCTGTCTGTCTTTTTGTCTGTCTGTCTGTTACCTCTTCACACTGTGAAGAGGTAACAGACAGACAGACAAAAACCGCTGATATAACCACTGAACCACTGAAATGATGAAATTTGGTATAGAGAGTACTTGGGAAGGACATAGAATAGTTTTCATCCCGGATATCATCCCTTAAAAGGGAAATTTGGGGGTTAAATTTAAATTACTAATTTTACGCAGACAAAGTCGCGGGCGAAAGCTAGTATTTCCATAAATAATAAACAAAAATGATCCTTATAGACGTAGTATAATATTGTAACGACATTATATTTCCTTGTTCGCTGCTACAGCCCAGTATTTTCGAGTAATGTTGCAGTGTAAAATCTCGCGAGTTAATATTCCGCGTGCACGGTGGTTGAGCAGCTATTACTCGAATTAATGCCAGTTCCATTTAATTGCCGTCACTTTACCGGAGTCGTTGTGTAACTTCTGTTCCGCGATAAATTGACCAGACTTGTTTTTTTTACTACAGAGCTGAACGATATTACTATGATATGAATATGTGATATGTTCGATTCTACATATTAGTACCCCTTGTGTACACTTACATTGCTCCTAAATACCAATTTAAGTTATGAATCGATAACTATTTCAATCAAATAAACATACGTTTTTTTTTCATTCTCAAATGAGAGAAGATCGGTGACCGGGCGTTAGTTGGGTTATATTAATTTAACCCAACGTTGTAGATCCTTTGCATTATCCATAGTCATGAACATTAGCACTTCATGCAACCTTCAACCCGTGCTAACAACCACTTGACCAGTAAAGCAGACATTAAACTCGAGCTTCACTTTTGTTTATCTTTTCGTTAGATTTTTCCGTTTAAGTTTATTAGTATCGTATCATCGTAAAATTGTAAGGTTCGTTATTTTATAACAAATCTAGGCAGACACATTTAACGATTATTAATAGATAGATTAGAAAATAATAAAAAATTTAATGTAAACTAATTTGACAGTTTAAATATTGTTTTTTTTAAGCAAGCCAAACAGTGAAATATGCTATGATTCTGAATATTTTTTTATTCACAAACCGCTTTATTTAATCTTGTATCGTAAACAAACGTGTAAAATTTAAATTGCGATCGTTACGTGTCCTTTCCGCGGCAATTCGTTTCAATGTGTCATTAAAAATAATTAGATATCCGAGCGAGTAAACAGTACTTAAGAGCAGCGAAGTAAACAAAATCGCCCTTCATAATCAAATTAGACGCAGCAATCATCTGATAAGTTTAGCTGTGGTAGAAAAGCAAAATTATTAAATTGTCGCCCCCTGGGATTAGTAGACTAGGACCACTGCATCCAATTACAGTGGTCCTTTGAGTATTTCTAAATATTTAAGCTTCTACACCAACTGGTTGCAATAAATTTAAATTAAGTAGGTACGTCTTAAACATGAACGTAAATTTGAGTCTCAAAAGGCATGATATTGTGTTTTTGCTTTGTGCGCATAATTTAGTTTGACTTAAATTACTTGCTGTAATTTATATATATAGTTGATTTGCTTTAAAAAAACGACCACGTACGATGTATTTTAATTGCCCTTGATTTTTTTTGTTGTCTTTTAAAACCTGGAATAATGTGATGCGAAACTAATTACATAAAATGATAACTACTAGACATTAAAAGTAGAACGAGAAAAAATATCCGACCTCACGGGTTTTTAAAAGCACTGAAATTCAAGACTATGCACATCTTAACAGCTACTGTTAAGTAGAATAATATAAATTTAAAAAATATGAACATATCATTGGGACTCTTTGATCAAACATGGTTAATAGGTGTTTCCGTAGAGCAAATTTCCAACACTGAGTTTGAATTTAATATACCTATGAGTTGAAAGACCACTTAAACAATTTGTAATCAATTTTGATACAGAACAATTTCAAACAAAGTCCAACTTGTAGAGGCTAACGAAATCAACCTGATATTTAATATAAAACGTTCGAGTGTCGAAAACACTTCACAGGATATTATTTATTCTGGAAGAAAATTTAATACACCGTTATTATTACGATAATGGGGGCAAACAACATCTGTTGATAACGGTCGATTAATAATTCCGTAATGGGATTCGATTTTAACAGCAACATTATATATTTTCGATATTGAATCACGCGTAACGGCATTGATGGCTACCCGCATCCGGGTTTCCGTACGAACTGTTTATCCGGGTTTAAAAGTTCCGTTCGGTTTACCTTATCAGTGGGCGTTATTGGCTTATTTGAGAACGTTTTATTATGTACTAGTTATTGGATACACAATTTATAAAAATAAATGCTAGTGACTATTTATAAGGTATATATAAGTTGTATTCGATCTTGCTGTTCGTGAATATAAAAAATATGGGCCGTATGCTCGTTAGCCACCCTTATGTTAACACATTACATAATAAATCTCGGTGTACCCTTTTGGGGGTAAAGGCGTATGTTCTGTTAAATTATTTTAACTTAAAATTCAATTTCAACCGTGATATTACGGCATATCCTAGATACAGCCCATACATCGATCGATACCAAACTACTACTGTTTAATCCATTCATTATTTAGTTTGACAACTAAGCCTCGGTGATCCCAAGACACTTTCTATACGGAACTGCGGGTTCAAATCACTTCCAAGCAATTATGTTCATACTAGTGTACTGTATTAGAGTTTGAATACTTATGCATTGGTTCTATTTAGGTAGGTAGAAGCGAGACTGTTAAATAAAATAAGTAAGTACATTATAATGATAACGTATTTCTTTTTAAGCAAATCATTTTTGAAATAAAAGTACTGTTCACACTTTTATCGTGGCATATTGTCCCACTGTTGGGCATAGGTCTCCCCTCATTTCAGAGGAATTAGACTATATTCTACCACTAGCTTAATACATGGTGCCAGACTTCATACGCAATTAAGAAGATAAGCAAACAGGTTTCCTCACTATGTTTTCTTTCACGGTTTAAGTATATGATAAATACGCATGTAACTTCATAAAACCAGCAGTATATTCTCGTCACAGTATATTTATTCTCACGTTGCAGATCCTATCGCATCTATGATTATGACTTCATGAGTAGTTAAATGTATTACTGTAATTGATTTTCTTGTAAACATTTATAGCATGTGAATACAAGTAACCTGTAAATATAGTTATAATCTCTGCCTAGCTCAATATCGAGAATCGGGCTGAATTAAATCGAGTATACATATAATTCAAAGTAAATCAATTATAATAACTTTATACATATTAATATTAACCTTCAAGGATTCCGTGCTGGTTTTACAAGACAAGTCCGATAACAAATTAAACTGCTCTGAAGGAGATACGTGATCGTTTTTGTAATGTGCTAGGGTAAGTGGAATTCAGGAAATGGTGTCACGTTCAACTGTCAAATCTATTGAGCATTTCAAGCTATTGCAATTTTACCGATAAAATTATGAAAGTATCAGAAATGGTTTTATTAAACGCGAAGAATACATTTGATGGAGTATTTTTCGGTTACTGGTGTGACCAAATCTTGAGTTAATTAGCACTTGGTATTTTGAAGTTAAGCTGTATTTTGACTCGTGCAAATTAGACATAACATTTAACATGTGAATAAAGAAAAAATAAAAGACTTTATCATGGACTTCTCAGAAATTCAGTAACCTTCCAAAACATAGATGGATAGGAATGTGTCGAAAAGATATGACTGTTTACATAAATATTATATCGTTCATCCATGAAAATATTCATATTTGATAGGTAGGTATTAACTTCCAGAAATACGAAAAATATGAATTCAAATACATATTTGAACGGAGTGTGTGCAATTCAAAAATGTATATGTAAATTGGAATCGTTTTTAAATATCGATTACATTCGCGTTCGTGAAATACGTTCGTGCTTCACATATATGTCTGGACAGGGAAACCCTGTAGCAAATTGAATTTTCTAATCTACAAATGCCAAAAGGCGACTGCTGCA
This sequence comes from Craniophora ligustri, assembly GCA_905163465.1. NCBI lineage: Eukaryota > Metazoa > Arthropoda > Insecta > Lepidoptera > Noctuidae > Craniophora > Craniophora ligustri. The sequence goes on from LR990963.1 coordinate 6,530,605, forward strand.
TACGAAAGGTAGATCGGCCCGTTTATTTGTAAATGGGAATGCAATGATCCAGACCCAAATTGAAATGCATATGTCACAGCCAAGTATTATAATCCACCGTATTACATTACGGCTAGCCGTTATCCAAAACAGCGCCGTTTTGAAATGCGGCGGTGCAATATTTAGCCGGATTGTCATTGCGATACCTTAGTCAATAAGACAGCCCAAGATTAACCACATAGTACTACTATTTAGATTTAATGGTGACCATATTTACAAAATAAAACGTTTAACTGTTTTACTCTTTATATTCTATATTTTTGTCTTTTTGGTTATGGTGGTATGAATTTTTTTATAATTTCCGTAATGTAATACAGCGGATTATACGATCTGACTGCGACACATAGGTACATATCGTTGACAGGGGTATTGTTGGCACCACACTATTTGGTGCGATTGTTTTTGTCAAAAATTAAAATAGAATTTTAACTATCTCGTCCTAGCCAAAAGGGACTTGGAGCCCAAGCTCCAAGGCTTGGCTGACAATTATAACGACAATACTCTCAATACCTCTTCGCCGTAGAACTTTGTTGTAGGTTTAACCGACAATTTACCAGCTACATTGTTACCCAACATGTTATGTATTATCTAATATATAACCTCTTTTGTTTACCGTGAGACGTGATTGATTCTATTCAGCGTCCATGGATGCCCAAACCAGAGCTGTGACCAGATTATTATCGATAGCGTGTTGTCATGTAACGACAATTACTAGTTATTATATTGTATCCCAAATATGATGGTCCGTGACACATGCTTAGCGCGTACTTTTCTCCATGTTGGCCTGTTTGTTAGTTTTAGTTTGTTGTGAAATTTGTTTTCATATACTCTATTATTATGTACATGACAGTTTAATTATTACAAAATTATTGGATAAACTATAGAATATTTAATTTGTATACACCAACTTTGGACGTAAATGGAAGAGCTCCAAGCTGATATAACTACACTTCGCTGGCCGGGGTGAGTCCATAGATGGGTGACCATTATTAACTTATCAAACACCCTACGTGCGCTGGAGAACATATTGACCTGTCAGTCCGGATGACATACGAATACATACGATAATCGGATAATTGACAATGATAACTTGAAGACCCAATTAGTCCAGTGCTATGAGTCCCGGGTTTGAATCCCGGTAGGGACAAATAATAAATAAATAAATAAAATAAATAAATAAATAAATAAATATCACTCGACATTATGACACAGCGCCATGTAGTTCTGTGGTAAGCAACGAGGCTTGTGTTACGGATACTAATTGGTTGATATACTACATATATACTTTTTTATGTAAATACATATACATATTATACATAGATACATCCATCTCGGATACAAATGTTTATGCTCATCACACAAACATTTGTCCCTACCGGGATTCGAACCCGGAACCCGTAGCACAGAAGGCAGCGTTATTTACCGTTGGGCTAATCGGATCGTCAAATGTCAAATGACAAACATTTGACATTTGACGACCCGATTAGCAATGCATGATAAACATTTGTATCCGAGTCATGGATGTACATATCTAAGTATAATAAGTATGTATTTAAAAAGTATATATACAGTATATAAATCAAGCAGTATCCGTAACACAATCCTCGTTGCTTAGATTAGAACTAGAAGGCGCTGTGTCACATTTATTGTTATTAGGCATTATCAACATCCGTTAAAATAACTTTATTTCAAAAATTTGGATTATGCTCTCCAACCAAATCACTACTATTGCAACTCCTGTAAGCCAGTACAATAGTAAACAATAGTAACCTTCCAGAAAATCGTCGAGAAAATGAAGCCCGACGTGTCCCAGGGGAATGCTTGTAACTGTTTTGGAACCCTCAGTGAATTGAATGAATCATGAAATTATATAGGCGGAGCAAGAAAAATATCATAATATTATATCTATTCAAGTAATTATAGAAGTCTTAATGAAAATCTTGCGACAAGGACAAGAAGACAACTATTCGGTCGTCCATCAAAAGTTTTCCACCGGGTGAGAACTTCACTCGTTAATCATGTGTGTATCCCGCGCCGTGACATTGTGACGTGAAACTTAATTTTCACGGGAAATTATTACCTAAATAAACTTAACCGCCTAAATAAACAATATCACCTCAATTGACTCAGTTCAGTTTCAAGAGTTGTTCGTTAAATGTAAAATAGTGATTTAAAATATTGGCCAAAATCTGGCACCAATAATCATAAAACTTACCTTTGCCTACGAACGACTAGCGTGCTTACGATCAGGTCACCTCTATTTGCGGGATTTACAAGGTCAGTTCACAACATTCAAAGTTTTTTTTAGGTGCGCAAAATTCCTTTACGAACCCTCCCGTCACCTGCAACGGGGCTTTTTCCGATCAAAACCGCACCCATCAACGCTACCAACGCTATTGCCGGGGCCATGGGATTCGCGAGAGCATAGACCACAAATCCCGATATATATTTGTATACCCAAAGCAAAGATAGCTATAATATATGTTTTATACAGTAGTAGTAATCATAACTTATGGAAAGATATACATATATGATAGTCAAGTTACCCGCACTGTTCTACGCTTATCCTTATCGTGGATTAAATACCTAAGACAATCTTGGTCACATGCGTCACCTTGAAACGACCCTTTTTCCTTTTATGATAGGGTTCACCGTTGCCAAACAAAACTCAACTTTGGTCTTCACTCTTTGTTGATGTCACAACTAATAGGGGATGAGTCTTTCCAAAGATTTTTGTGGTAACAACACAAACCATTATCAGATATAAGATTTTTTTTTGTTTTGATGTTTTTTTTATGCAGTGGATGCTACTTTGCCTCTTCTTTTTATCTTTGAAAAACCTCACATGGATTTCTCAGTAAAACTACCCTCCTTCTAACGGTAAAAAGTGGAGTATGTAGATACTACGTAGGAAACTAACAACTCTGACGTCACACAATAGCTCTCAAACTTCTACAATTGTTATATGAGTATTGTATACGAGTACTATCTACAAGTTTCTCAACAGCACTTTATTCCTGTCCCTACATACGCTCCCACACATATACAACATCGGCCTCATCGACAACACGCGTCTTTGACAGTGCCAAGTTTATTTCATGACAAAAGACATGACGTACATATACCATTTGTAGGTAGATACATGTACAAAGTTCGTACAATATACATTTCAAAAGTACGGAAGAGTTATATGAGTGCAATAACATACACCGTCACGTGCACAAAACATATGGCGTTTTTACGGCCGAAGCGACGTTGAAACTATTACAAAGAAAAAATGAAGTTCATACGCGGATTCCGGGTCACATTGCATTTGTATTTTTATAACTTTGACTGTGACTTATTTTTTTAGTAAACATAATGATTTAGTAGTTGTAAGTGTAATTTATAAATACTTGTATTTGATTCCCACGTCGAGCAAAGTATAGAATTCTCAGCAACTGTTTGGAGTTTGAATTGGTAGGGTCTGGTTAATGACAATAGACTTGTCCCAAATATAGTCTTAAACAACATTTGCGAATGGAGAGAATAATTCTCTCATGTACGGTGGCCTCATTAGTAAATATTTATCTTAGAAAAATATATTCATAAATAGGAGAATATAAACCAGTTCAGTACATTTTTTGTTTTTGTTTAGTAGCTTACCAGTTTTACATAGTATGTCATTATTGTTTTAGAAATGGTACCAAAAATATACCTAAAACAATGTTGCCCTAAATTACTAATATAATGATAAAAAGGTTTTACCGCAGACCCTAATTTACTGAAACCATTAATTAAAAACAATGAAATTCAAACTCAGCATTGCCTGAAATTTATTTTTAGCAGAATTTTGTGGCGATTTTAATAGTAAATGTAAATTTATTAAGAAATTGAATCAATTTACGCTAATACAATGAAATGTCTTAACCTAAACCTTAGACAGCTAAAAATATGGAATTAATATTCGTTATATTTGGCAGCCGCAATCCCATTCCAAGCTAGTTCATAAGACCTATGTTGCAAGTTCATCAGCTTACACTGAAACGAGCTCATTAATCATCTCCATGGCACTGACAAGCGAGATCGCGGCCTGAGGTTGCCAGATTAAGGAAAACATGATTTAAAGACAAAATATTGGCAAAGGTTAGTTATCTACTTAGTAGGAAAAACTGGTACAACGTAAACACATCAAATAGAAGACTGAATTTAATAAAAAATGACGAAATTATAGATGTAGGTTTTATTTAGATTAGCTTTAATTTCATATACTTTCGCTTATAATAATAACAATAATAATAATTGATTTATTTAAAGTAACTTGACTCACTTAATCTCTCTCACTGACTGACTTACTTATAGTAGACATTTACATCAAACGAATTCTTACAGATTATAATTACATGAATATTAACGCGAATCTTTTAGTAGTAGATACCTATCCATGGCCACGGGCAGACCGTATTAAATACCGCGAGGCAGTGGTAGGCAGAAAGGCGGATTATTGGAATAACAACAAGGGACTTTCGCAACATGCGTTTCTTCCCAGAACGTGCGAAGAAGAAGTTTTCTTATCTTAATTATTCTACCATAATGTTTTCTAGGATAGTGTAACCTGCGAACTGTAATAGCCTAGTGTTCAGACCAGTTGACTGCGACATTATAGCTGTAGAGTTTAATCCCAAGGCACTTCCACAAATTGACTTTTCAAAGTTGCGTGCGTATTTATCATAAATGCTCAAACGATAAAGAAAAACATCTTGAGGGAGCCTGCATGCCTGGGTGATATTCTCGATAATTTGTGAAGTCTGCCAATCCTCATTAAACTGGGGTGGTGGGCTATAGTAGCCTAATCCCTCTAAAATATGAGGAGACCCGTACTCTGCTGAGCACGGATCAGTCCATGGTTTCCAGTAAAACAAACGATATTCAATTGAATGAACTAAAACAGAAGGTCTAGTTTAACAATTAGGTACCTGATGAATACATAACATGCTTATTCTTTCGCAATATGTGAACGAACGCTTTAAAATATAGAAACATTTTCCAATAATTTACCTACTCTTCACGTTACTGAATATCGATAAGGTTATCAGTACTAAGTTTCCTTTGCGAAAACTGGATGCTGACTGCCGAAGCTACTTCGTTATCAGGCAAGGCCGTGAACTACGCGGCGTCTAGGTATCAAAGTTAATATAAGCGGAGGCACTTTATTGCGGTAGTTGATATAAGTATTGAGTCATACTGAGTGCTGATCCCATTATAACGCTTGAAGTTTCTGTAGACTGCTTTCCATATTATAATAATGTGATTCCTGATCCTTTCTGACTGAAAATAAGTAGGAATCTAAGTATCGGGAAGGAATCCGTTATATTATTTATGATAGCACATTTAATAATAAGAGAAGTTAATAAATTAAAAAATGTAAAAGTTTGAAGTAATTCCTTATTTTTAGTTATTAATTACAAGTAGTATTTTAAGTAATGTTGTTTATATTAAATGTCGGCACTTTAAGTACACACACACACGCAAGTGGTTCCAAAAACAATTAAAATGAAGCTGGCACTGCATATAAAAAGTATGTATTTGTATTTAGGCCTTATTTTCGACAGTTACAGAAAATTAGATAATCACTCACACACATATTTAACAGGTTGAAAATTACACAAACCCACAAGTTAAATTCGTTCCTCTGTACTGTACAATCGGTGTCCGATAGAATTTCCGTTGGCACGATATGGCCGGGCGCGTTGTGCCCATAACTTTACGTTTGTAACCCGACGGCGACATTTCCCTGAAATTCGCCACACGTACTCACATCGACAAGTGTGAGTAGGTAGGCTTAAGTACGTCACTCCCAAACGTACGAAGGTGTTTTGCGTTGGATGTTGAATTCTCTGATACGGATTTAATCCACAGGAAAATAGCAATCGGTTTCGCATGTATTTTGTTCTGTATTGATTTGGAACTCGAGATCTGTGGGATAATTAAAATTCACCATCAATACTTTTCCTTTGCGCCCTAAAAATACTTTATTAATCTTATATTTTAAGAGTCTACTGCTGTTAGTGGATGCAGAAAAAGATCAAATTATTTTATTTTATTTTATTTTATTTATATCCAATATACACATATCGCGGTAAAATATCTGAAAAGTAATTTTATTTCAATGCCTAATATTCGCGTAAATGTAAGATATCATTTATATCGAACCATAATTTACTTTAATAATATATCGGAATTCTTTTTTAATTATGCATTTTGAAAGTCTTCTCCCTTAACCGTAAGTTCTATCTGTCAAATACAATTTTCAACGATTTCAAACTAAAATTTTTCTTAACTCGATGCGTGACTTTGGTTGTGATATGAATTATTGTTTTATGTGCGGTTTAACTTTTTGTGTCATCAGACAACATTTTTGAGCATTTGGTTCTACAATATTTACATAGAGTTGCCGTTTATCAACTCTTTATTTTATATTCATGTAGTATTTCATTTAAATAACGATTATTATCGATGATGATTAAAGAGCAGAGTATTTATTTAGCTACGTACCACTTTATGTTACAGTTATATTATTCTTTAAGCTATTATTAACGTGAAAAATGATTACAAAGATACGCGTAAGTTTTTATTAATATATTACGTAAGTTTGAGATTAATGAAAAAATATCTCTGCGTGAAGGATTGACGTAACTCAAAACCTACTCCTCGAGTAAATATTTTAGGAATACCAGACTGTAATTGAGGTCGTCCAAACCATTAATCTTTTATGTCGCCTAATCTTCAAACATGTCCTTTGTGACGCATTACTTAAAGTATATAAAAACTGGTTGGATATATCTTTCTTTTACTTTCGTATAATGGCAATTATAACTGAGCGTTGAAATGGAAAAAATAGCACTTAATTTACTTGCCTAAACTGTGTAAGTTAGGTCACCGATGAAAATAGGGTTGTCACCTCTGACTGATTGCTGAGACAAAAGAACTAGATTTTATTTTGGTCTTTTACACGATTTTCTTGCGTAAAGCGCTCTTGTTTGAGTCTTTATAATCTGGGTTTATTCGTTGAATATTCCGAAAATTAGAGTGACCATTTAGATGTAAAGTGTTTTACCTGGAATACTTAATTCTGTTTTTTCACGAAATAGACAAGCCAAAACGGTAAAAATACACCAAAATGATGTTTGTTATTGTATTTAATAGAGTAAGTGGAATAGAAGGCTTAATTATTATATAAATATTGCCATTAATATTGTTCATATTGGTCCAAGATCCCAGGGCCGCCAGACGTCATGTATTTTCTGTCGAAGCAAATGTGGATGATTGAGTAGTGTTAGTATGTACTAAGAATTTATGCCTACCAACCAGCTACCTTGCTTAGTGGACCAATTTTCAGGTATCAGGTAGGTAATCAAGGTACATCAAAATATTACTTTCATTACTTTAAATAATGTCGTATTTAATTAAAAATGTATGCAGCCATAAATATTTACGTCTAAACTAAAATAATAACGAGGCACTTGGTGGAGGCGCCCACATATTTTTATAGTTCTACAACTGGCATAAATTTACAAAATGGACGCACACAACACACTACCTAAGTTTTGTACGTTTATCTCTTGAATTTTCACAAACACACAGCACCGAAATAAATGGCATTTGTGTGATATTTTAGTACTTATTGCTTCTGGCTAGTAGCGTGTACTTGTGTATCTAAAATGATTTTGCATGCAAAGGTTGTTTTTGCAAAATGAAAAGCATTATGACCAAATTGAATTTGTATCATTTTTTTTTATTTCAATTATACTGCTGTGTCTTTCAATGTTGCATTTTTTATACTTAAAATGTTTTGTTTTAAACTTTGCCCCACATTATGATTTTCTCCTGTCTCGTGGGAGCGTTTACAATCATATTTTTTACATACACGTATTCTTTGTTCTTTGAAGGGCTTGAAAGTATCTGTTAGTTAAGAGATTAGAAAAAAACCATGGGATTCAGAAAACATACTTCATACTGAGCGTAAATTGGTTTACTATACCAGAGTAGGTAAAGACTCTACCTATTCTGGTGTAAAACAGACGTGAAAGCATGTATCTACTTACATGTAAATAATATCATTTATATGTCAATCATCGAATTTTTGCCTCAGCCTATCGCAGTCCACTGCTGGACATAGGCCTCTCCCAAACTGCGCCACAACACTCTGTCCTCCGCCTTCCTCATCCAGTCTATCCCCGCTACCTTTTTTAGGTCGTCACTCCATCTAGCCGGGGGGCGCCCTACACCACGTTTGCCGAGGCGCGGTCTCCACTCTAGAACTTGTCGGCTCCAGCGGCGGTCAGTCCTTCGACAGATATGACCAGCCCACTGCCACTTCAGTTTGCTGATCCTGCGAGCTATGTCGGTCACTCTAGTTCTTCTCCGGATGATCTCATTTCTGATCTTATCCTTCAAAGAAACTCCGAGCATAGCTCGCTCCATAGCTCGCTGAGCGACTTTAAATTTGTGGACTAGTTTTATAGTCAGTGTCCACGTCTCGGCACCGTAGGTCATGACTGGCAAGACGCACTGGTTGAAGACTTTGGTCTTCAGACATTGTGGTATAGGCGACGCGAAGACTCGACGAAGTTTGCTAAATGCTGCCCAGCCCAATCGGATTCTCCTATTGGCTTCTTTCTCGAAGTTGTGTCTACCAAGCTGAATGGTCTGCCCTAGGTAGATGTATTCCTGCACAACTTCGAGCATTGCGCCTTCGACGGACTTCCAAGGACTGGCCTTGGCTTTACATGGACATTGAACATAACTTTAGTTTTGTCCAAGTTCATACCAAGGCCAACCCGTCGTGAAGCCCCATTTAGACCGTGCAGCATTTCGCCTAGTTTTTCCAGCGACTCTGCCAAAATAACGATGTCGTCAGCGAAGCGGAGGTGAGAGATATATTTGCCATTAACATTGATTCCCTGACCAGTCCAGTCCAGTGTCTTGAAGACGTCTTCCAACGCATTGGTGAACAATTTCGGGGATATAACATCCCCCTGTCTCACCCCTCTACGCAGTTGGATAGATTCCGTCTTATGACCTTGGATCTGAACAGTCATTGAGGCAGCATTGTATAAATATCTCAACACCTGTATATAGCGCTCGTCTGTACGACATCTTTGGAGTGCGTCCAGAACTGCCCAAGTATCGATGGAGTCGAAGGCTTTTTTGTAGTCCACAAATGCCATACACAGCGGCTGATTGTACTCTTCGGTCTTCTGTACAATCTGCCGAACAGTATGGATGTGGTCCACGGTGCTGTAGCCTTTTCGAAACCCGGCTTGTTCTGGCGGCTGGAACTCGTCGAGTCTTCCTGCGAGACGATTCGTGATGACCCTCGAAAACAGCTTGTATACGTGGCTCAAGAGTGAGATGGGTCGGTAGTTCTTCAACAAGGTTTTATCGCCCTTTTTGTAGAACAACACCACCACACTCTTGCTCCACGCCCCCGGGGTAATGCCTTGTTGGATGACGGAATTGAAAAGACTCCCAAGCTCCTTCAGAACTGGAGTCCCGCCTGCTTTTAGGAATTCAGTTGTAATCCCGTCATCGCCAGGAGCTTTGTTGTTCTTTAACTGCTCGAGGGCCGTCCTAATCTCGCTCTGGTCAACATCCGGAAGATCCTCTGTATAGTGGCGCGTGAGTAAGGCTCTATGATCGTCGCCGCTAGGAATCGCTGGTCTCGACGTTCGCACGGAATACAAATGTCCATAGAAGTTCTCGACTTCACGGAGCATCTCGATCTTAGAAGTGACAATTCTGCCATCCTCGGCTTTAAGTTTTGTCAGATGGGCCCGCCCAAGATGTTGAGCGAAAACTTTTGACCCCTTATTTTGCTCAATCGCAGCCTCAATGGCGCGGGTATTGGAGCTGCGGAGGTCGCGGCGCGTAAAGTACTTAATTTTAACATTTAAGGCTTTACCATCTGACGAAGTCGCCTGTGAAGGTGTCATTTCCCTTCTTTTCTTCATAAGATCGAGAGTCTCCGCCGAGAACTTAGACAATTTGCTTCCGCGCCGCGTTGCAAAGAACTTGCGAGACAGTTCCTGCAACGTAGTGACCATAGATTCCGTCCTCTCGTCAATGGTGCCTGTGGCTTCCAGCGAGTCGAAACGTTTTTTAAGTTCTGCTTGGAACTTTTCAGAACCTAGTTGAATCTGGAGCGGTGATGGTCTATGAGACTTTACCGATCACATTCTTTCAGCTGTGAAGTTAATATTTAGAGTGCCCCGAATGAGGCGGTGATCGCTTCCGGTATTGAACCTATTAATCACAGAGACATCTCTAAATACACGCTTCTTGTCGGTCATGATAAAGTCTATCTCGTTCTTAGTCACATTATCGGGGCTCTGCCAGGTCCATCTCCTTTGGGGCTTCTTCTTGAAAAAGGAGTTCATCAAGAAAAGCCTCTGGGACTCCAGGAAATTTACTAGCATTTGGCCCCTGTGATTTCTCCGCCCCAGAGTATGAGGTCCGATACTTGTTTCGCCGCGTTCTTGTACTCCCACTTTGGCATTAAAATCTCCCATAACAACGCTGTAGTGAGTTTTGGTCGTACTATGGATAGCCTGCGCTATGTTTTCGTACATGACCTCAACTGTTTCGTCGGAGTGTGACGATGTCGGCGCATATACCTGTACAATTTTCAAGGTGTACCTCTCGTTTAGTTTCAGTACAAGGTACGCTACCCGTGTTGACACACTGCCCACTTCCACAACGTTGTTAACAAGAGACTTATTGACAAGAAAACCAATACCACCTTGGGAGAACTGATCGCCTTCGCGGAAGTAGAAGAGGTTGCCTGACTCCAGGATTATTGTATCCTCCCCCTTTCTGCGGACTACTGATAATCCCAGTATGTGCCAGTTTATTTGACCTAATTCTACTTCCAGCTCGGCGAGGTGATGGTCCAGTCTTAACGTCCGTCCATTATACGTTGCCAGATATAGTCGTCGGGTTTTATGGTAGCCTGCCGTAACCCGGGGATTCTTAGCACCCCCCGTTCCGCCGTTACCGCGGCCGCTACCGTAGCCGGGAATAGCGGAACCACCGGGAACTGGGGGCCTGGTTAATGGCGCACTCATGGGAGGTAATGCCCATAGTCACCACGCTGGGCAAGCGGGTTGGTGACCGCAGGGCGTAGCTCTTTATACCAGTGACGCTGCTGCCCGTCACCGGCTTGTGTATTTTAGCTACGCCATTGTGTAATGGTTATACCGCCACTGGTCGGTCGTCAGAGCCTCGTCCGTTGTCCAGCAGGATGCACCACGAGCAGGTGAGGTTGACTTCGGGAGCTTAGATGGTGGTAGCTCCCTTACATCCTCATTAATCATCGAATATAGGATCTATAAACGCAAACAAACATAATATTTGACACAAATAAGCAAATGAGGTAGCTTTAAGATCCGCAATGCTTGAAAAATTATTTTACTTTCGTGAAACCTATAATTTATACTCAAACTGGTTCAATGGATACTTGGTATGGACTTATAGAGCAGTGCCCGTCTGGGTTCTTTGCCTTTAGAGAAAAAGTTAAGTATTATAAAGTGACCAATATAAGTTTTATTAGCGAACATCAGTTTTTTGTTGTGAGTAACGCAATAAAATATTCTGTATATAAAAAGAAACAAAAGCACATCTACATGCCAAAATCCTCGAAGGCCTTTTAGGTCCTGACTCTCAACTCACTAGTTTATTATTAAGGTTCCATAATATAAGGGCCGTCAATCACCAACTGGATAGAAGACCAAATCCTCACGGGTTTGCTGATATTAATTTCAGAGAAATCTAATAAAATGTTGCTTGAACTAAAAATCGAAATCAGGACGTGAGGCCTCAGCAACCGAGATGTTGTGAAAGAAAAAAGGACCGATGTATATTTTGGGGTCTCTCAAAAAGTATACCTATTCTTAGAGCCAGCTTACGACCAAAATCCTTTTCGTTTACCTATACTGTTTACGGCAACTCTATGGAAACTGAAATCAGACACAAATCCACGTAACACCCAATTTTTCTAATGTTGCGAAACTTTAATTTCATTCTAGGAATTCAGATTGTATATCGGAGAAGCCTTAAGGCGCAGTCACACAGAATAATCGTGTGTTCGAGTGTGTTCATGCGGAACAGTTGATGCAAATGGGTTATTGCTGTCCCGCAGGTGTTCTTGCGACATTACAATGCATGCATTATATTATTAGCCGGACAAGAAGATCCAAAGAGTCAGTATGTGATGATTTACTCTTTCGTTTCATGTAGTTATAGACAAAATATAAGGCGGGTAATAAAATATAATTATGTATGTAACGCGTATTATTTTTTATTTCCATAAATTTATAATGTTCCCAGTATCAGTATAACAGAATAGGATTTAATTTTTTGTAATGTAATGTGGATTTTTCGAAATGGTGCTGTTCCGCATCGATCGCGTACACAATCCGTGTAAACCAGTCTTTAGTGAACGGTTAGACGTATCCGAAGTTCCATGTAAGTATGCCAAGTCATGGGAGCTTTCCCCAAATCGAATTCGCTGAACCGAATAATTGTTGGGGTAAACATATACGTAAATAAGAATATGTTAACGCTGAGAGTGCACTTTTGGTTTGTTACGATATATTTAAATTCATTACATTCAAAAGGCTTGAATTAAATGTAACTTATATCAGGTAACATATTAGTCCAGGTTTACAGCTACTGTTTTGCAGATCCCAGTCAAATTAAAATAAAATAAAAAAAGATTAATAGATAATAAATAAAATAAATGAATACATCATATTTTTGGCGACCTGTAATATAGATGTTTACAACCTACCACAGGAGCCAGCGATTCACAACCAAAGGTTATAAAAATGCACTAGTTTTAAGTCCATTTTGTTATTTTGTTTGTGGTGAAAAATAAATATAGAATTGTATCTCTATTCGAAAATTTGATCTTCTTTATAATAGTCACATATAAACAACTAACCTTGATGTTTTAATGTACCTGCCGGAGAATCGATATTATGTGCATATTTTTCTGAAGACTCATAATACAAGTTTCAGTATTAAGTAATTAATATTACCAGCACTTTTCAACTGTCTTCTTCCAGTAAATGGTGTTGTAATTGATTTAATTTCTCTATGAAAATACCAACCGAGAATATTATAAATAACTAACCGTACATGACCTTTAGTTACAGTACTTTGAGAGAGTTTCTATTAGGCTATAATTCCACGAAGACCATCCCATTTAGTTTAAAAATATAGCTCCTCTTTAACAACGGTCTGGTCAAAGCATATTTAATAATTGTAAAACTTTGTAAAGAGATTAAATATTACTTTAAAATAAGAACCGTACATGGTCCTATGTGCCTAATATTTCTTGTGTTAGTACTTACATTTTCTTTAATGTTGCAGCAGAAAATATTAAATGAAGCCAATAAATTGCTACGCATTCCCTTACCATTGATTGCTTACCACAGAGTTCCGCGGCAAAGCAAAACATCTGCGTCACTGGTTAAAATTTCCGAAATTGTTATCTGCTTCTTGGAGTCGACAAGATTTCAGAATTCAGACAAGATCTTTGTCCATATTTGTTTGACGCTGCATCCCATTGCTATAGTTCTTCCTTTTGGCATCAAGCCAGTCGTCTGGTCCGTGACCAAAGAAGCATTACAGCGCACCATTCGCTTCATACAAATCTGGAATTTAATTTTCGTGATAAATGGATTTGGAGTCTTGTCTCCTGGTGTGAAATAGTGAACGACGTGATTGTATTTAAGAAGAGATTTCGAGCACGTTACCGCTCACGTAATACAATTTATGAAAAAATATTCAAATTCGAAATTTGATGGATGATATTGGTAAAATTCAATATTGAAAATGGAAATTGATTGGAGAAAATAGATTATATTTTTAGTTTATGCCGTCATGTTTGTATTTATACATGAAAAGCTTTATTCTGCAAAAACTATGCGCATTAAAAAGTATTCATGATAGTTATATGTAATTAAAAGTTATGTAGTTATAAAAAGTATTTTTTACGACTGGTAAAATTATTGTTTCTATTATTATTTACTCGAGCAAAAGTTTCCTAGTTACCTAGTGACGAGGAAATCATATCATATGGAGCAGGTAATAGAGATTTACGAGATATTACTAGGGCGTGAAGCATGTGTTATTTTTCAACTAAAATTAGGAATAAAAAGATACTTTTCGAGGTGTTTTTTAGGATCTTTATTCCGGGTCATACTCCGATAGCAATGTTTAATGTAAACTAGAACATACCGCATGTTTTTCACATATTATTACGTATGTCAAGTACCTATATAAAGAAATGTCCTATTTAAAAAAATTCAATGTTTGAAAATAAGTAAACGGTCAACCCCCAAGTCCGAACATGTCAAACAATAGTCCAAAGCAACGCTCGCCTTATCATTAGACCTGGCTAAAATCCTTATTAAAATGGTTCCTGCTATAGAAAATAAAGTAATAATTTATCTAACTAATCAGAAACATGGTGGGTGTTGAAGTTGCTTTTCAATATAGTTTAAGTGCATATTGGCAAAACCTTTCATTACTCCAAGCTTTCAGTGCCTCGTTTGTGGCGCTACAGATGATTGATTGAACTTCTAATGAAATTTGATCTAATATAAGTAGGTACAATGCAATTTCAATTATATTACTACCTACCTTAAGTATGATATTCATACCATAGTTTCTTGTTTAACTTAACCCGATAAAGAGGAATGTCATACTTTGGATGTCCTTCTAAAAATTGATTCAATGAACTGATTCTCCGATTTCTAAGAATTGTAATAAAAATCTTATATTGCGAATTTTTTTCAACCTTCACATTTGTAAATACTCGATCAAATCATAAGACTTCAAAGGATTTTGTGAAATATCAAATGTCTCCGTCAACACTCAATAGGTAGGATTCGTAAATTATGTTTGTACTCCATGTTTTATTTGCCAATTACTTACCTACCTACACATTTTTTGGTTTATTTTTAATATTCCTTAATTATTATGTATACTGCACATCACATGATATCCTAATTAAGCATTTCGAGACCAATACCAAGCCACTGACTTTTCGAAGTTATATATGTATTTATTACCTACATGCCCAAACGAAGAACTCAAGAAAACTATCGCGAGGAAACATATGAATATGCCTGACATATTTTTTTGATGGTATTTGAAATCTACCCACTCACAATAGACTATCTCGGAGCTTAGATTGTTACAAGGATCGGGTATATCCCCCATCTACACACATCTAATAAATTCTTTAAAATGCGTTTTCTGCATAAATTAAAAGGTTAGTTGTCATTTCAACTTTTACTGGTACATATTGTTACATCAACATGTATAAAATACTTCAAGGAATTCATCGTTCTACTCCTAGACACGGGCCTTCTATAAAATAAATTGATGCTTGCATTGCCTTATCTCACGAGCGATGTTTTCATATTCCGCATTATGTCATAAATTCAGAGATGCATGCCTTGAATTTCAACTCAGGATCTTACGACTAGAAGTCCATAGTCTCTAGGGTATGATGCACTTAAACAAGATGCGAAAAAAAACGGACGACTTACATTTATCGTTATACTCCTGGTAGAAAGCTACGAAATAAATACTAGAATAAATCATTAAGCAAAATGCCTGTCATAAAAACGTACTCCTTTTGATTAATAATTCTTGTTCTTGAAGCTATCACTTACTTCTCTTACAATTTTGCCGCCCATACGCCGCGCCCACACATTTGCGTACACATGAAATCATTCTACTCAATGACAAATTTCTCGGAGCGACAGTAATGGCGTCATATGTTACGCTCATACCCCATCCTGCGTGATAAGAAATGAGCTTATCTTACTGAAACATCGCGGCAATATTCGGATTTCGGCTGCAACACAAATGAGACAACGTACCCACATAAATAATCACGCTGGAACATGACATGTCGTGTTTAGACCACATAATTTGGACATAATAAGCATAATTGAAACGATGATAGCCTAGTTACGACCAACTTCCAAGCCATAAGTTGCTGTTGTGTTGCTTTTTAAGCATAAATACATATATGTTTCGTATTTTTAAAAGCTTTTATTTCACTGCCAATGTTTGTATCATGTATTTACCAACATGCTTAAACGATAAAGACAAATATACCTACATCAAAAGAAAAGTTTTTTAACTTCTCCTCCATAAAGGCAACTTAAAAATAAACACCATTTTGTTACAGACACAAAAATCCTCTGTGGTAGACGGAATCCCGGTCTGTAGCACAATGTTCGATGGCCGCAAATGGATGCCAATATTTGAAATGGATTTAGAAAAAAAAGCATTTGGCGGAATATGTTTCACACTAAACCGTAGAAAAACAGCTTCAACGCCAACTCATTCAATAAAAATTAAACAAAACCACGGTCAAAAACGTTTGCGACTACATACTGTATTTTTTTACAAACCTATCTCTACGTCAAGCTGTCAGACTATAAAACAGCAATTACAGCATTATTACTGCATCATCCAATTATTCAGTGAAATGCTTTATTCTCAGTGGGAGTATGCTACCTCGGCATTTTCAAGATCCATCTATTAAGAGTAAAGATCCAATTTCCTAGTAACAGTTAATCTCGGCGTAACGAGTCCATTAAGTAGACACAACGTCCATTACTGCATCGAGGACGGCGCAAGACTTAAATATTATTATATGGTCCAAGTTTGTGGGACGTAAAGATGATGAAACGTATGGGCATTAACCCCTTTAAAGTAACGTGCAATATAATTTACCACATCTCTAAAAGTGATACGTAGGGGTTAATGAGAGTATCATAAAATTTGAGATCAGTGTGACTTTGCTGGCTTGATCTAGTGCTCTAGAGCGCGACTACTAATCGAGTTACAAAGGTTTTGAGGTATGTGGGAAATAAGAATAGTGGGAGCCGCTTCTATTTTTAGTGGGAACGTTATTAAATACTGGTCATCTGGAAGAATTTATCCCGGACAACACTAAATATCAACGGTGTACTTACCCTACCAAAAGGTTTCCGTATTAATTTTTTATATAACTATTTTTTTCCACGGCAGACGCCAGTAAACCTCATGATTATTTCTACCACTTTCAACAGTTGACATCGCATTTCATCTGACGGAGTCTAAGTATTCATTCGATATTTTCTTTTATATCACGATCAGACAGACAGGCGCAGTAGATAGACAATACTTTATAATATGTACCTAGTGATACAAACATGAGTGTTGTGGGTGTACAAAAGTAAGCCAGGTCATGACTTGCCCTGTTTAATTAAGTACGAAATGAGACTCTCGCACGTAATGATAAACAAACCCAGACCTGGCCCAGACAACACAGGCCGCAGTTAAAACAAACAGAATACATTGAAGTTTGAACGCCGTTTTGGGAACGGGGAAACATTTACTGTCGAAGTTGAAGTACTCGGGTTATTTTCAAATGACATATATTTAGCTGTAAGAAGAGTACAAAATTAAATCATGCTTAAATTCTCGTAGACATAGTAGAGTGATGTATAACAGCAGATTGATACACAGCACATCATAATTACAGTCAGTCTAATTCTCTTAATCGAGGACAAATATCGAATGTAGACTGAAGACACAAAAAAAAAGAAGAAAGGAATAAGATTAATTGAGTATTGCTGACCATTTTAAAGTGTGCGTTCGCGCAGCGGAATGTTGTTGAATTTAAAGATTTTAATTATGCAGATATTTAGTGTATGACGTCGTGTAATTGTGTATGGTAAAAAAAAATTTGTGCACGCAGCCATTGTGGAGAAATTCACCAAAAACTGATTCCGCTGGGCGAACGTTGTCCTGGCGGAACTTTTTTTAATCCATAGACTTTAGAAGGAAAAACTTGTGTCCAAAAATTAGTGTGTATTTGTGTGTAATTGTGTATGTATGAATAAAATTAGTGCATGCATAAACTTCGGAGAAATTCAAGTTTCCGCTGCGCGAACGTTTGGCCATTAGCTAGTTTTCATATAAAGCGCTTACATAGAGAGCTGTAGATTTTTGCATACATTGTTTTGAATTTGTGTATATTTGTGTAAAAAACAGATTTAGAAAAAATCGTAGGGCTTAAAAGATAAAAATATAAACGTAAAATACGCTTATTAGGTCTTAGTTCTTAAAGTATGCACTTTGGGGTCTAGATTTTCACGTTTATACAAACCTTGTAAGTGTCTGCAACATGTTGCCAAGTATCAATGATGTTCCGTTAGTAATTAAAGAGTTATAGGACTATTTAACGTCGTGATATTTTACTGCTTTGTAAACAGTGATCTACTGTTTACAAAGCAGTCAAATATCACGACGTTCTAAAGGAATTGCATGGTAAAATGTATGCCAATAATTAGTTTATTCATTCAACTATTCACATGCAAAATTTCATGTCATTAAATTCAGTAATTAAAGAAAAACAATTATAATATTGACGAAGCATCGAAAACCTACATAACCCGACCAAGTTCGGATGGCTACAAAAAAGCGGCCGTGCCATATATCTAAGAAACGTTCTTAACCTTCCAATATAGTATTTATTAATATGGTACAGTGGCGTACACAAGCGTTAGGAAAAAATAAAACAATTGCATTTCTTGAATGAAAAATATTTTTTTAATAATAACGCCACTATCCACGATAAACTAAACTACAATACTTAGACTATTTAACCAAAGGACTAGCCTTAAGCGTACCGCTTCAAACAAAATAATTCTGCATATTTTGGTGAGGTGCGGGGGAACACGCTCACATATATAAGTCACTACCAGTACAACGCTATACATCAATTAAAAAATCGATTCAAGAAGTCGTTTTTTTTAAGTTATTAGATTGTTTGATCCACTAAAGTTGCAAAGGGGAACGCTCGTGCATGCCTAGTCCATTGGTTAAATAGTGTAATAAGCGACAATATGATAAATATTTACCTAAACAGTAGTACTTACATGAGATAATTATTTAATTTCCCTAAGGGGTCTATAGTTAGAATCCTGATCCGTGAAATCTTCAATAGCAATTAGCTGTATGAATTTTATTTGTCTTAAATAATATATCTCAGTCTCAAGCGCATACTTAAATAAAATACCTACGTAAATAGTACCTACTTTCTGTCATAGTCAAATACATTTAAAAAAGTAGGTGTACAAAAACAAATGACCTTTAAATTATATGGAAACAACAATTGTGTTATCACCTATACCAATTCAATACCGGTATTATACTGCAAATTTTGGGATGTTACCTAAATATATTGCACGGCCGCTTTTTTGTAGCCATCCGAACTTGGTCGGGTTATGTAGGTTTTCGATGCTTCGTCAATATTATAATTGTTTTTCTTTAATTACTGAATTTAATGACATGAAATTTTGCATGTGAATAGTTGAATGAATAAACTAATTATTGGCATACATTTTACCATGCAATTCCTTTAGAACGTCGTGATATTTGACTGCTTTGTAAACAGTGATCTATTCATGGTAAATTGTCCTATAACTCTTTAATTACTAACGGAACATCATTGATACTTGGCAACAAGTTGCAGACACTTACAAGGTTTGTATAAACGTGAAAATCTAGACCCCAAAGTGCATACTTTAAGAACTAAGACCTAATAAGCGTATTTTACGTTTATATTTTTATCTTTTAAGCCCTACGATTTTTTCTAAATCTGTTTTTTAAACAAATATAAACAAATTCAAAACAATGTATGTAAAAATCTACAGCTCTCTATGTAAGCGTTTTATATGAAAACTAGCTAATGGCCAAACGTTTGCGTAGCGGAAACTTGAATTTCTCCGAAGTTTATGCATGCACCAATTTTATTCATACATACACAATTACACACAAATACACACTAATTTTAGGACACATCTCTTTTCTTCTAAAGTCTACGGATCAAAAAAAGTTCCGCCAGGACAACGTTCGCCCAGCGGAATCAGTTTTTGGTGAATTTCTCCACAATGGCTGCGTGCACAATTTTTTTTTTACCATACACAATTATACGACGTCATACACTAAATATCTGCATAATTAAAATCTTTAAATTCAACAACATTCCGCTGCGCGAACGCACACCATTTTAAATTTAATAAGATCCCAAGCGCTGAGCTCCTCCACGCTTGTTATGATAGTATGGGTCCATAGCACACGAACAGGAAGGCACAAGTAAAACGTCAATCCAAAAAAGTACGCAGCAAATTCACCCTTATCTCCTCAACTTAATATACACATTTCGAGACGAAGATTCGAAGACGCATGCATTTGTTTTGACCGCATGCGCGACCGAATGATGACGCAAAGCTAGAACAAAGCGTATACAGGTAACCAATATTGATATTGACAATCCAATAAATACTGTATGAAATCCGTGGATATTTTTATGATAACTACTAAAATGTATAATAGGTATATTGGAAAATATAATGAAAATAAAACCTAAAGTAGTGTTTACGACATTCCAAAATTATTACAAATATTATGTATATAAATAATACAAGGCTTATTTACGAACGGTTAAAGTTTTGGCTCAAACAACGATTTATATTCTGGGTCCATTCATGTTTTGCCTGAATAGCTACAGTTTCTCGAAAACATTTCACTTAAAATTTATATTTCAAGCTTTCGCAATGATTCAAATGTTTACATGACAGTCTTGTTAGAAGACTATAAAATAACACACAAATAAAACTGAAGACTAAAATATTATTAGTGCTGTTTTATCTGCGTAAGAGTGTAAGAATTTAATATTTATCACTGTTAATACCAATGACTCTACAAATAACGACTGTGGTGCTCTTAACTGACTATTTTATTTTGTATTCTTCGAATAACACTTTGCTTGGAATCGAACCCAAGACTCATGCTCAACAGTCGCACATACGAACATTAGACCAACGAAGCAATTAAATATTATATTTGTCGGAGAAACATTATTTCTGTTGACATCGTCATTAGTGGTTAAGAATTTCGTGGGCATCATCAGGGTTAATTACAAGCACAAACATAATGATCATGGTTTTGCACTACATATTATTTTAATTCGGATTAAATAACAATTTATCACTTCACAATAATATCGAGAGAAAATGCACAGTTAAGACCGAGCAGCGAGTTCAGGGCACCGGTCTTACTTTTACCAACAATTAATACTCTTTCAGTCTCTCAGACTCTCAATCTCAATGATCCAACTCGATCAGTCGCTATTTCTCAATAATGTCCAATACTGTCCGCGTCCCTCCAAAAGTAAAGATGGCGCCTCGACCACGCTCAAGCTAAATGCTCTGCTCTGATTGGTCTATAACTGACTAACAATATTTTTTACTTTTTATTGGACTAAGGAGGTTTTAAGCTATGGAAAATTGTAATAAATCATTATGTGAGTTATTCTTGCAAACAATAATCAAACCGACTTATAGCTTCCTCCGACACGGCCGTCCTGACATACCACACGCCCTCGTGTGATGTTGAATGTTGCGCATCGTCCTTAACTGCAAAAAAAGATATTGTTATAGTTCGGCCACTCCTGACCAAGGAATCATTATTTTAGCTCCTGTACACCGACGATAAGATATTATCTTAAATTAGCTATACGCCTTTTGCTATCGAATCTGACTCCTTATAGCCCAGACGCTACACACGAAATCAAGTTCATAGTATCGAAACAGCCACCTCGCCGTTATACACGTTACACATTTTAGATAATTGGCCACCTCGCCTTTTATCCAACAGATTTTAGGTACTTTTCAATGGCCACCTCGCCTTGCTACGGCCACCTCGCCTTGCTATGGCCACCTCGCCTTGCTATGGCCACCTCGCCTTGCTATGGCCACCTCGCCCTACTACGGCCACCTCGCCTTACTACGACTACCTCACCTTGCTATGGCTACCTCATCTTGCTATGGCCACCTCGCCTTACTACGGCCACCTTACCATGCTATGGCTACCTCATCTTGTTATGGCCACCTTGCCTTGTATCCGCCGCCTCGCCTCTCACAAAGACTACCTAAACATTAACAACCACCATGCTCCTAGGGTATCTTATAGGCATGAGATATACCTTCAACATTACCTTGCAACGTACCCGGGTTCAAAGGTGTGGGTATGGCCGTATACCCAGTACCTACTAATATGTCCTCCACACCGTATCCGGTGACGGCGACTACTAAATGATCAGTTGGTCATTGTGATGGGCTCTGATGTGACTTGCAAAGCCATACTTCACCACATCAGTGTAGACGGTATGACGCCATTCCGTACTCCTCATTCCGTCCTACCAACCAGCAGTAGATATGTTAGGATGTTACAGGCCGCGAGATTGCGTTTCAACACGTCTTTGTAACGCAGGTATTGAACTCCTTGTTTGCGCTTTCCGCATGAGAGTTCGGAGTAGAAGAAAGACTTTGGCAATCTACTATCATCCATGTGTACGACGTGTCCACTCCAGCGGACTCCAGTTTTTAGTATCTACTAAAACGCTGTATCAAAATACCTACAAGTTTTCCAAACCTGGCCTTAGCGATCGCCTTTTAGAAACTCAATTATTTTATACACAGGAAACTTAACGAAAAAAATAACAATACATCAAGCAAAACAACAAAAACAATTCAGCATCACGATAACAGTTAAATCCCGCCAAAAATTTAATCCGTCTTCATAAATATTCACAGGCAAATAAACTGACGTAAAAAAACGTTTAAAATTAAAATAATATTACTATTTTATTGTCGACCAATTCCAATATTTTAAAATAGGTACTCTAAAATCACCTCTATCTTTATCAAACGTAAATAACTCTTTTTAGTAATTCAAAATAAATACTCTAACATTATTACGCAATTAACTTCTCAATTCAGATTAGAATAAGGAACAGATTTGTATCTCCGAATTATTTGTTAGAAAATGCTAAAATCTTACACGTACGCGTGTCGGGAATTGCCGTAACTATTCGAGTAACTTCGTATTCTCCGCGAGCGCGAGCATTATGAATGACCGCGCCGCCGTACTGGGTATGACGAGAGACCCGCGTAAGTCCGTACCGTCATACGATTTAGTTCGGCGTTTTACTCGATACCTAGTACAATAAAATTGTACTTATCGGGTACGGCCGGGTTTCTGCTATACATGGGTATTATATTACCAGTACCAGTATATAGTACGTATCATCCCTAGTATCTTTTAAAGAGACTAGTATTTGTCACACACGCACAAACTCCGATAACATAACATTTTTAAACAAAATATAACAACAGTAGGCACAACAGCAGCAACATACAACAACAGTACAACAACTTTGCCATCACCGTTATCCGTTTGATTCCGTTCGTAATTTTAGATTTAATTATCGTTATCACTTACTGAAAACGAAGTAACTTTTGACTCAATAAGTACTAGAATTAATTTACTTCCCTGTATACCACGGTCCGCAAAAGCAGAAGTCCACCGTTACCAACCAGCGTCAGTATTTACATCACCCAGTTTTTCTCGATATTCTATTTATCTACAATGCCTTATTATTGCGACTGCACCTCGCTTCCAGATGTATTCGAATTTCGAACCACGATTAACAGAGGCCGATCTGCTTTGTGTCCGTATGAATGAAAAATCTGAAAATAAATTGAAAAACGACAGAAAGCGGAGGTAGTTATCCCACTTCTGATGTCGGAGAAACATTATTTCTGTTGACATCGTCATTAGTGGTTAAGAATTTCGTGGGCATCATCAGGGTTAATTACAAGCACAAACATAATGATCATGGTTTTGCACTACATATTATTTTAATTCGGATTAAATAACAATTTATCACTTCACAATAATATCGAGAGAAAATGCACAGTTAAGACCGAGCAGCGAGTTCAGGGCACCGGTCTTACTTTTACCAACAATTAATACTCTCTCAGTCTCTCAGACTCTCAATCTCAATGATCCAACTCGATCAGTCGCTATTTCTCAATAATGTCCAATACTGTCCGCGTCCCTCCAAAAGTAAAGATGGCGCCTCGACCACGCTCAAGCTAAATGCTCTGCTCTGATTGGTCTATAACTGACTAACAATATTTTTTACTTTTTATTGGACTAAGGAGGTTTTAAGCTATGGAAAATTGTAATAAATCATTATGTGAGTTATTCTTGCAAACAATAATCAAACCGACTTATAGCTTCCTCCGACATATTTATAAAAAACTCAGAAATTGTCGAGTCTATAGTTTTTCCTTATTTTTGTGACGCACACAAAAAGTGCGGCCGCCATCATATTCGGCAATTCCAATACTTTTTTATTGTACGACTACATTTTGCAGAACTATAAAAATCAATAGTAAGTACCTACCAAAAATATTCATACCACAGACGGCCTATGATTTTTTACACAACTAAAAAGCTATATAGAATCAAGTACTGTAGAAGTGCTACACTTCTGATATATATGCATCTTCTCATAAAATAAAACCCTCCACAAAACAGGCATAGCCTAGTATGTGTGTTTTGTTTGTTTTGTTTCTAATAAGTTTAAATTTCAATTTTATGGGTGCTAATGCCTGAAATAAACGATTATTATATTATTATTATTTTAAACAATCGTTTTTTCTAAAGATGTACAATAGATTACTGAAAGACATAAGAAATGCACTAATATGAATATACAATGTATGTAAACATAAAGTCAAGAAACACACCCATTGAGCTCAGTGTCTCAGAGTTATATTTAGTAATTCGTTTTTAATGTACATATTTATCTCATTGTAAGTGAACTTTCCTGTTTTTATTAGAATAAATGATATGTAGGTTGACGAAATCAAACACTTTAGATATTTTTTACAAATACTATATGTTGAAAGTCCATTGTCCATCATCCATTTTTATACCTATATCAGTAATCCGTCCCAACCCGGGGCAGTACAGATACGAATACAAAAGCTTTTATCTCTATGCTGTGTCCGCGTGTTGCAGTATTGATGTGCACCGTACGTCCGTACCAGATTTTAGACCGACATGAAAAGTTAAAATACAGTGCCAATTCTTAATATAACTACATAATTCTAAAAAACAAAGTTTGTTTGTTTGCTCGTATTTTAAACGCTGCTAAAGCGTTAGTGTGACCGCGGATAGTGTATTGTCAACCAGGTTATAGGCATAGTAGACGTAGTGTAGGTAGGGTAAGTACAACTACTAATCCATCATTTCAACCGTCAGACGTCCACTGCTGGACATAGGTCTCCCCCAAGGATCGCCACGACGACCGGTCATATGCCGCCCGCATCCAGTGGATTCCAGCGACCTTCACCAGGTCGTCAGTCCACCTTGCCGGGGGCCTGCCCACACTGCGTCTTCCAGTACGTGGTCGCCACTCTAGAAACTTCAAACCCCATCGGCCATCCGTTCTTCGAGCGATGTGCCCTGCCCACTGCCACTTGAGTTTGGCGATTCTTCGGGCTATGTCAGCGACTCGGGTTCTTCTACGGATCTGCTCATTTCTGATTCGATCACGTAGTGAATCTCCTAACATAGCCCTCTCCATCGCTCTCTGAGTGACCGTGAGCTTCCTTATAAGGCCCATTGTAAGCGGCCACGTTTCGGTGCCATAAGTCATCACTGGCAACACACACTGGTCAAAGACTTTCGTCTTGAGACACTGCGCTATTTGGGACGAAAAGATTTGGCGTAGCTTCCCGAACGCTGCCCAGCCGAGTTGGATTCGACGATTGACCTCTTTCTCTAGGTTGGACTTACCTAACCGGACATTTTGTCCCAGGTAAACATAATCGTCGACAACTTCGAGAACAGAGCTTCCGAACTTCACCGGAGTCGGCACAACATGGACATTTGACATGACTTTCGTCTTGTCCATGTTCATTTTAAGAACGACACGTTCAGAAGCTCTGCTGAGGTCATTGAGCATAGTACTAAGCTGTTCAGCGGTCTCAGCCATGACTACTATATCGTCGGCAAATCGAAGGTGAGTGAGGTACTCGCCGTTGATGCCAAGCCCTTTCCAGTCCAGAACCTTAAAGACATCCTCTAATGCAGCGGTGAACAGTTTCGGGGAAATAACGTCACCCTGTCTCACACCGCGCTGCAAGAGGATAGGTTTTGAGGTCTGATCCTGTAATCGGACTGACATAGTGGCGTTTTCATACAAACATTTCAACGCTTCGATGTACCGATAGTCAATTTGGCACCGCTGTAAAGCCTGTAGTACCGCCCAAGTTTCGATCGAATCGAAGGCCTTCTCATAGTCCACAAACGCTAGACAAAGGGGCAAGTTATACTCCTCAGTCTTCTGTATAACCTGCCGTAGCGTATGTATGTGGTCTATGGTACTAAAGCCTTTCCGGAAACCGGCTTGTTCGGGAGGCTGGAAGTCGTCAAACCTGCGTGCGATTCTGTTTGTGATGACTCTCGAAAACAACTTATAGACATGGCTCAGGAGCGATATAGGACGATAGTTCTTCAAAAGAGTCTTATCGCCTTTCTTGAAGAACAATACGACCACGCTTCTGCTCCATGTCTGCGGCGTTTTCCCATCGAGGATGACAGAATTACAACTACTAATACTAACACTAATACTACCCTACCTAGCTAACCTAACCTGGTAGGGTAATAGATAGTAGATACCAAAAATCAATTTGAATGTCTATGTTCAATTTGAATATCCGCAAGCCTTATTAGCTTTGATCAAAATTTCATAGAAAAATCCAACACGATAACATTTTATGCAACTTGGGAATTGAATTCAGAATCAAGCTGAGAATAAGCTGAATAAATTAGCTAGCGATAGGTAGTTGTTGGACAATAAATACTATATAAAACATGGCGAATGTGAGCGGAAAATATAAAAGTTTTCTCATAAAACACGGTTTATGGGAGTTAATAAAAAACTTGCAAATTATTATTCAAGGCAACCCTGTTTGCGCGTATACCTAGTAACCAATTTTCAATCATTGGTTCCACATTGTTTGTTATGGCTTGTTGATTTCAGCGTAATGTTGCGTAAGTTAATTACTTATATTGAATAAATTATTCAATTATTGTGATTTTGGATTTATTGAAACTTTATTGGACTGATATGACCTGAAAGGAGCCCGTGATAGCCTAGCAGGACGTCCAGTGGACTATAAAGTTAAAAATCTTGAGTTCAATCCCAAAATACGCACCACTGACATTACGGCTGCTGAGTGCAAAGTCATGGTTTCGATTGCTAGGCAATCGCGGATAAGTTAGGTTTTACAGATAAATATGGTTAGAGGAAAGAAGTTCTTTAATAAGTTTTAGGTCTCATGGGCGAGTCTATTGCCATCCACAAAGTCAAACTCCACGCAGCTACTGACAATTTCATAGAAAAACTCA
Organism: Craniophora ligustri; assembly: GCA_905163465.1. Taxonomy (NCBI): domain Eukaryota; kingdom Metazoa; phylum Arthropoda; class Insecta; order Lepidoptera; family Noctuidae; genus Craniophora; species Craniophora ligustri. The sequence continues at coordinate 6,558,034 of LR990963.1, forward strand.
ATAGCACTTTGTCCGACCTGGGAATCGAACCCAAAACCCCTTGCTAAGCAGTCGCACTTAAGACCACAAGACCAACCAGGCGGTCGTAAATTGATATTTATTTCTGTAAATACATTTGAGGACTCTTCTACTCGCCATATTTAAAATACTATTTAACCGACTTCAAATAGGAGGAGGTTCTCAATTCGTCGGAATCTTTTTTTTTTTTTTTTTGTATGTTCACGAATTACTTCAAAACGCCTGGACCGATTTGCAAATTTTTTTTTTGTTTAATAGGGTAGACTTCACAAATGGTCCCATTGTGACCACATCAGGATCTGATGATGGGATCCCAGGGAAATCGAGGGCAACCCTCAAATTTTACAGGCAATTATCACGTTTGTAATATATTTTCTAAAATTGTTCGAGTATTTGCGTCTGGTAATCATTATTTGATGTTGATGAGCTGATGATGGAAGGTAGAACTCCTCAACAGTTAAGAGTTAAAAGGAAATTCTTTAGTTATTGGCATTTATTACATTTACATGTATTCTCCAAAGCTGTTCAAGTATTTGCATCTGAAAATCACCATCTCATGTAATGATCTGATGATGGAAGGTACAACTCCTCAACGGTTAGGAGTTGAAGGAAAAATCTTTCATAATTTTAAGTATATATGTATCAATAGTTGTATTCTTTCAGGCTATTAGATTGACCTGATATGAAAAGTTTATATACAATACTAAAAAGAAAAAAATAAATTAACTTTAAAAAAAAAAAGTAAAACCAACTTCAAAAACTAAAAAGCAAAAAATAACTTCATACAGTTTTAACCTTTTTTTTAGTTTTAAAGGTATGAAGTCGGTGCCGATGATGTGGTGGTTTTAACCACCCCACTCAAGGTCACTCGCGGTGAGTGTACTTACTATTACGTTTGGCTTGGCACCGACTTCATACCTTTAAAACTAAAAAGAAGGTAAAACTGTATGAAGTTATTTTTTGCTTTTTAGTTTTTGTTATTAGAACAAGACAGTACCTGCATTACCTATCTGACGACCTCTAAGAAGCAACAGGGAAACAATCTCAGAGGTCTTTTAAGATCCAGACATGTTTTATTCAAATAAATATATGAGTCCAGTCAAGAATTTAGATCAACTTCTAAACTCGGCTATAAAGAAAGCGCTGGCATAGCAGCGCTTTGCGTTGATCCTACCGTCGGCATCCATACATCAGCCATCGTGTAGGTCAACCATTATTTAGTAACCTCTCCCGTCTACGCCACTTATAAATAATTTCATGAAACTAACTAAAAACATGAAAGAAACATTCTGCATATATTATGTATATAATCTAACTGTTATTAACTACAACTAGGTACAAAATTAAACTCTCTTAAGTTTCGTACACTTTTGAGAATTTTATTTAGCAAACTTTTTCGCAAACTAACCAGTGTAGTTTAGTTTGCAGAAAAAATAAAAAAGACATGAAGTAATAAGTGGAATTGAGTTTTTTGAGTATGTTAAATCCCTAACAGAATAATCAAATATTCAACACCAAAGAGAAAATGATTTTCGCGACCCCATAAATATTTATCTCACAATCCAATTCACACAAAACTATAAGAGCTATAAATCTGAAGGTGCGTAAATAAACAAGCGGTTTCGAAACGGGAGTATGGTTTGAACACGTAAAACGTAAAACAAAGATTGTTCCGTTACATAATAAATAGTGACGTGAAGTCGACCGGGTCGCGAGTACGTTGGCTCGCGCCCAACCAGCGTGATATGTGGCCGCGCCTTTCCGACCACGCTCAACGCTCAGACTCAAATTGTTTTTCTCTAAAGATTTTCATTTGAAGGGTTCTGAATAATTTCTTATAAAATATTATGGTAGTAAAGATATGCTTGCATTCTGTATCTGTAATTTTTATTCGAGCTAATATTTTTTATAATATGTCGGCGCAGGAAGGCCGTCATCAGAATTCATCGTATATTCAGTTGTTGTGGGCGTATTTTCGATCAGGAAGCATCATAATTATCGCTTCTGACTTCTCATTATAATCAGATACTAGGGCTCACTATTCGGGCAGATTACAAGCGATTCGTCGCAGATGTGGCGCGCTTGCAGTTCCCGTTCAGCTCGTCTCCAACACAAGATATCCGCACCGCTTCCATTCACACGACGCTCCGCTAGAGCGACTTTTTGACAACAGCCACTCTTAAATTTGACTTTATCGACGACGCACGCATGCGCCGTCAAATATATTTATTAAACAAGAAAGCATTTTATAATTATCTTTAGTTATTTTGACCCGTTCAACCCGAACAATAAAATTCACAAAGTTATGTTAGTTATGTTCTGAGACATGACCATGATAGTGGGTAACATGACATCTCTCATTATAACTAGTTCTGACTGGTTGCTGCTGGAGAGATGTCATGTTATGAGTAACCAATGCAATTAATGTTTTATTATATATTTAGGCGGCGTACAATTTTTTTTTTAAACTATTCTATTTTTCACCCGTTCACAATAATACATCCTACTTATATTGATCATCTACGCTTGTTAAGTTTACCTACCCGAAATACTTATATCATGAATTTACAATTTGTCATTTAGCTCTTCATGCTAAAGGATTTCTTTACCTTTATACTTCAGCTTTAATTTTCTGATCATACATCAGAAAATTAAAGCTGAAGTATTTGCCAGATACAGGCAAAAGTAAAAAAGAGCCAAACCAAAAGAAATATCTATGAACATGTTTTAATTTTTTTATTGATTTTTAAAATCCCGATTTGTAGCTTACTCACCGCATCGAGACAGATATCTCATTTTAAATAAAATAACGACGATATATTGGCTTTTACGATCACAGTGATCAGTTGCGCTGAAAAGTGCTTAAACACAAGCACTCGGATTTAAGGCCTCAAAATAATGTTCCCGTTTCAAAGAAAGTATAGGCGACTGCGTATGAAGCATCCTCTTGAGCTTAAAACATTTTATCGACAACACTCTCCATTCGATTCCTTGCTGGAACAAAACTGCACTTTAATTCTGAAGCATTAGGGTTGGTAATAGTTTGGTGGTAATTATGTAGATCGATTGGACACAAGTGGGCCGCGCGGGACATGTATTGCGGCCCTCGATACAAACAGTTTAATGCAAAGTGCTAGAGATAAGTCGTGATGTAGCTGTTTAGAGAGAATCAGATACATGTATATGAGTTGGCGATATATTGACCGTTTTTCATTGTTGATGGGAAAACTGGGATATAGACTACTGTGTGTATAAATTGATAAGTAGATACTAACAGAGATAAAAAAAAACAATTAAGACATGCAGGGTTTGTATTGCCTAATTTTAAAGGAACCATCTTTGCATATTTTGTTTTTCTTCTACTAATTTCTAATATGTAGGTCGAATCGACCTGGTCGATAGATAGATGGGCTCCATAGATTTAAAAAAAAACTTCCAAAGTACCTAAAGTATGTTTATTTATTAAAAATATCGTCAAAGGCCCAATGTATAAAATATATCAAATATACTGCTTCTGTTGCAGCTATGAAAATTTAAAAAGGACTTGAAACCCCTGCCAAAGTTGCAAAGCGTACGTCTTTCTAGCGAAGTGGCTACGTAAGAGGAAGTGAATCACCGACGACTCGAACATTTGGAGTTTTACTCAGCTACTGAATAATTTAGTATCGCCCCTGCAGGAGCAATAAGTTTAAATGTCAATTGGCCATTTACTAAAGCACGTTCCACTGGCCGAAATTACACCTCATTTACATTATACGTTTGTAACGGACGTTTTTCTTGATACAATAGAGGTTTACTTGCAAGCAACATGCAGCTTTCAGAACATTTGAATATTATTGTTTTATGGTCTGAGTTTGGCCTGGGTTAAGTGTCAATGAAGATAGTTATTTTATTAACTGCCGTGTTGTTAACGTTATATTCAAAATTCGAATAGAACAGTTTGCAAGTGAAGTTACTATTTGCTTATGCATGCAAATGTCTTAACGCAATGTCAGCATTGATGGCTTTCTAGGTATCCATTATTGAAAATGTGTTTTGGAGGTTGGCAAATACACATTCAAATTGAAATAATTCTTAGAATGTTATGAATACTGAACTAATTATAGGCATTACTTTGATTTACCTAAATACGCTTACGCCATAGGTACTAGACATTAAAATGAATCTACTGTTACAGATTTTATCGCGATATGTTAATACTATTTTATATTATAGTATTTAAATCCAGACGTTTCGGATCGCTTACAGCATTCATCTTCCTACTTGTAATATGTATGCTGTACTAATAATATCAATATACCGTGATAAAATCCGTAAAAAATTGTTTTATTTTAATATTCACAATGTATTTTTTTATCTACATGCCGAGATGTATTTAACCCTCACAGTAGGTAGGTACACCACATAATGTATGGCTATTATCATGTTTTCGCATTAAAGACATTCCTCTCCTTTATTTAATCCACTGACTCGCCATTTGTGAGATACTTTAGATAAGATCGCGAACACGTGAACCCTCATATTTAAGGTTCCGGCGAGCTGCAGATGTGGCGAGACATCAACGTTAAAAGCGTAATTTTTGGGGTTCTATTTCCCTCCATTCTCGCCGATTAATACGCTTCATTCGTGGAGCTTCGCTACAGAATATTCTTGTTATTCGATTTCAAACCAGCTTCAAGCAGAAAACGTGTTATAAATATTTATTATTAAAGGTACACATCGTATCTATTTTAACTGTCAATATCTCGTCCTAAACATTTTTCTGAAGTTGTTCTGAAGCTGCTTCAATTGTTATTTTTTGACAGTATGTAGGTATATTGATTTCTTACACTTACGCAAATATTAGACATTCTTTTTACGGATTTTATGTGATTCACGCACTCCCGTGTTCTTACGTTGTTTGATAAAAGCACTACGCTGCATATTGCAGCGCAGTGTGCGCCTTTGTTAAGAACAAATGAGGACTCGGAAAAAAGAACGAAATATATATATATCACATTTATAGAGGATCGGCGTACGCTTATTGAATTGAACGTACATACTTAATTTTTGTTCCTGATCCTCTACCTTGGTTAATATAATAAATACACCGATCAAGAACAAAAATATTAAAACTGCTTAATCACCTTCAATCATTAATATTCAATTATAGTATAATTATGTAAATCAAACGTGATTAAGCGGTTTTATCAACGTTTCAAGAGAGGGATGGCACTATTCAGATTTAAGCGCGCCATTTCTCTCTTACAATCTTCATAAGACTGCTTGGATACTTTGTGGAAATTCTGAATACATAGAATCCTTTACATTGTGCAATGTAGGCTGGAGCTTGCTATTATCCTAGAAATCGAAATAGTTACTTCAAATATACTATTTTGAGGCATATTGATTTTATAAATTTGCAAAATACCCTATTAATAGTTAAAAGATTTCATTTTCAAAAGCAATACAAGCTCCCAAGATACAGACAAAGGTCTAGTTTAGGGGTCACTGTAATAATAATTCGAGTATTACATTTGTTAATACGTAATATTAAAGTCTAAATTAGGTTAAATCATGAATAAACAATTTTCATTTTTAATTTAGTTTTTAATAATAGCAACTACACATTAAAAATGAAAATAAAAATACGACAAATTTATTTCGTCGATATTAAATTTCTCCCAGCCTGTAAACGTTCAGCGCTAACATACTTGAAAACTTGAAGAATTTTCTTAGAATGAGCTTTTTTAGTATTTGCCCTGTTTGTATTGCATCATTGACATGTCTATTAGAAGCGGTGGTTCTTTTCTATACAATGGAATGAATAGCGCTGAAAGAGCTTAGTTGGATCCAACAATGCATTTACGTGGAACACAGCAAATCCCAATAGAATTTATTAAGATCTAAAGGTTGGCGTTGAAATGGATTATTTTTATAGTGGCATTTGAAAATCCGATACTCCGATACTATAAGTTATAGACCTATACTGTCATAGGTTATGTTTTGGTATGGTTATCTAGCAGCAACAATGATGAGTATTGCTTGGTACAGAAGTCGAGCGATCGTTTTGTGTGATGTTTTTTAGGCATAAAATCTCATCGTAAGTAAATAAATAGAGAGTAATAAAATAATTTGTTTTTTTTCAATCGACATACTGATATCATTATGTTGATTAACTCCATATTGAAATAAAAAAACGATATTTTAGATTTTAGAGGCTGGCTTACTGCATTCTCTTTTTCAACTTTCACCTTTTCAACCGTTTTGACATTTATTTTGTATCATTGATTATAGAAATAATTGTATGGTGTATAAATTGCATATTCGGATTGGTAATTATAATTATTCATGATATATTCAATGCGTAGATTGTTAAAGCATTTTAGCATTTACAGTTGTCAGAATAGTATTTATTGTGAAGACTGAAATTACATTTTGTTTAGGTACTATAAACTGTTATAAAGCAAGTCAGTCTTGAGAGCAATGTGGGCCCGTACCTTCCAAGTTTTGTTAATTAATATTCAACAAACAACGCAAGCTATTTCATTTCTAATTTGCCTCACTCACGTTTCACACAAACTCACTTGACCTCAGGTTTAATTATTAAGTAATATACTCAAGAAACAGGAAGTAGGGCATAGTTGTAGACATTCAATTAATATACTACTCAGGTGTAATTGGTATAAATTTTCATATCCATCTAATATTCTAAGGAAGGCAATTGAAATAGATGAGCACGTAAGTTTTCGTCTATTGGCGGCAAATTGAATTTGTGCGCTATCTTGACATCTCGAGCAATTTGCTCAGAATTAGTAGTCGTTCTGAAGATGGGAGCTGTGTTTAGCTCTGCATCTTTCAGTATTTATAAGATTAAATGTGGGATTAGTTTGGTGTTTGCGTTTGCAGTGTTGTTTATTCCGCATATATTTTTTTTATTTTGTTTAATCGATCGTAACAGTCGCTCCGATCTGATTCTTAAAATAAATAACAAAGTAGTCTCAGACAAAACTGAAGTCGCGAACTCGCTCGAACGATATTTTACCAATATTCCCATCGAGGTGACAAAGTCATTACATTCATCATCTTTATTAGCTGAATCTCTAGTGAAACAATTTGTTGCTAGAGATATACCGAATTTTGATTTCTCTCAGGTTTCAGCTCTTACGGTAAAAAAAGCTTTTAGAAGTCTAAATATGAAAAATACGGAAGATCTATGGGGCATATCTGTTAAAGTAATAAATTCAATCATAGACAATATTGCTCCAATACTTGCAAATATATTTAATGTTAGCGTAAAATCGCGAACCTTCCCTGATTTAATGAAGGAAAGTAAAGTTATTCCAATTTTTAAATCAGGTTGCAAGATGGATCCCTCTAACTATAGACCGATTTCTGTTCTTCCAACGTTAAGTAAAATTTTCGAAAAACTGATGCTCGAGCAAATGATAGCACATTTTCAAAAATATAATATTTTACATAACAGACAGTATGGCTTCACCAAAGGTAGATCGACGTCTGATGCAGGTACGAAGTTAGTCTCTCACATTTTAGATGCTTGGGAGGGGTCACAGGATGCCATAGGTATCTTCTGTGATCTTTCTAAAGCTTTCGATTGCGTTGATCACAACACGCTTATCCGTAAACTCAGCTACTACGGAGTACGAGGGCTTTCTTTAGAGCTTGTTTCTTCCTATCTCACAGAAAGACGTCAAAAAGTTAGTATAGACGGAGTCACTTCCTTAGGGTCTATTGCAAGAATGGGTGTACCCCAGGGTTAAATTTTAGGTCCTTTTCTTTTTCTAGCTTACATAAATGATCTTCCATACATGATGTCAGATTTGGCTAATATTGTATTGTTTGCTGACGATACATCACTAATTTTTAAAATCGATAGAAAAGATCGCGTTCTTCTGAATGTTAATAAGAGCCTAGAAACGTTATCTAAATGGTTTGATGCGAATAACCTACTTCTGAATGCTAATAAAACTAAATGTCTAAAATTCGCTTTACCTAACGTTTCTCAAAGCGATACTAATTTAATGCTTAACGACAGCAAACTCGAGTTAGTTAATGAAACTGTTTTCCTTGGTATTACTGTTGATTACAAATTACAGTGGGGGCCACATATCTCATCTCTATCTAGAAGGTTAAGTTCTGCTGCCTATGCAGTGACGAAAATTAAGCAAGTCACTGATGTACCTACAGCTAGACTTGTATACTTTGCTTACTTTCACAGCATTATGTCATATGGCATCCTTCTATGGGGTTCAGCTGCGGACGTTGATTCTATATTTATCCTACAGAAAAGGGCCATCCGCGCAATCTACGATATGGGCCCCCGCGATTCCTTAAGAGAAGTGTTTAAAAATATAAATATACTTACACTTCCGTCACTGTATATTCTCGAAAATATTTTGTATGTCCGGAAAAACCAGGATAAATTTAACATCAATAGTGACTACCATAGCGTTAATACTAGGAATAAACATAAATTAGTGGTACCTAAATTTAGACTTACTAAAACAAATAAATCATTTCTAGGGAACTGTGTACGTTTTTATAATAAACTGCCGAAATCTGTCACCGACCTCACTGGCAAGAAATTTAAAAATCATGTGAAATCTGTTCTTGTCAAGAAAGCCTATTACAAAATTAAGGACTATGTTGACGATGGAAATGTATGGAGTTAAATACGGAAGTGCTTGTGGCCTCCCTGGTACCCTGAGGTTGTTTTTCATTAATATTGTAAAATAATTGTTGTTTTCATTAATATTTTTTGTAAAATCTTACTGTAAATGTTAGGTCAATGTAGTTAATGTCTGAAGAATTATGCATACGGTATTATTTTATTTTGTTCTTACTAATTTGACTATTGACGATTTAATTTGACCTCGCACACCATTGCCTGAATATTGTATTCAATACCCATTATTTTAAAAGAGTGTCTATGGAGTTTCTTGCCGGTTCTTCTCCATAAGATCGACTTCTTGGAACCGTGCAACTAGAATCATAACGTTTTAAAAGTGCTTGAAAAAGTTTATTTGAAATAAAAACCTTTTTGATTTTGATTTTGATTTGATTTGACTCCCAACTCTCAATAAACTCAATGGAATTTTGGAAAATTCTCGCAGGTCATATTGCTCAGTAGCCATGCGCTTAAAAATCTCGTTAATTAACAATGTTTCGTAATGTTAACGGTTTTCTATTATCACAAAGAATAAATGAAGGAATAAGGGTTTTCAAATAATGGTATTTATTTTTACCATACAATATTAAATGACTGACGCGTTTCATAAAGCTATAGAGAGTCCAATTGCATTTCTATTACAATGCAGCGCGCGAAAGCAAACGTCATTTGCATACGCATCTAAACTTTTCTCCAGATCTCTGAGAAGATGTTCATTATATAATAAAGAAACTCTTCCTCTGTTTCCTTATGAATAAAAGTAAAAATATTTTGCGTATACAATCTCTTTGAAATTTATCGCCGTAATTTTGAAAAGTTTTTAACACTTTATCAAAGTTAAGAAAAAGGAATTTAAAAGGCAATGGTGGAACGCAAATTGAATAGTGTGCCAGATTTAAAGCCAATTTAACTTGGTTGCTTACTTGCAATTTTCAATAGTACGTTGCCGATTCATTGAAGGCAACCTAGAGCGAAATAATTTCAATTCCTGATCCGATTCCATCGTAAAATTTGATCTAAGATCGATGAGCTGGCAATTATAGTATCATACTGTATTTTTAAATTGGATCTTTAGAGGAAGTATCAGGTTGAGTGTTGAATGGCAGTGTTTGATTTCCCACTTTAAAAAAATATTATTGTATCTTAAACTGGCGAAGAACGATTAATTTTACGATTTAAAATTATGTTGTATGACTCATTTAATAAGAATTGATAACATAGTACTAAGCCAACATAAGTGAAACAAGATCAGACATACTTCGCGTAGAAATGGAGACCACATTTTCCAATAAATATAATCCACAAGGAAGGCGTACGATAGGACGACCAACAAATACACTTGACGGCACACCTACTTGTATTGTAGGCAAAGGAAATTGAACTGCCCTGGTTGAAATCAAGTATACCTACTGCCATCGACAGGGTGGGTCGGAGAGCTATATTGTCTGACAGCTGTCTTTAATAAGGATAATATAGAAACACAGTGTAAACTGTAAAGTAAATATCCAACACAATACGTCTGCGAAGTAATTCTTACGAATTGTTTAATTTTAACCCGTTGCTAGCTAACTTTTTAATAGCGTATATTGTACCATGTGCGGTACAATATTGGATAGATGAATGCCCCTAATTATTTTTAAGTATAATTCCTATTTTTCTTCGCCAAAGCATTTTAAATAATAACATACTTGAATATGTGAGCAGATCGCATCACAAATTCGTCAATTCGTCATGGTAAATATTTTTTCTCTTTGAAGCATACGTCCATTCTGTCTCGTTTCTTTCCAAAATCTACAGCAGTAACAGTTGACTACGATAATAAACTCTGTCAGATATGTTTCAACTTTTCTAAATGTAAACTAAGCACGTATTCCAATGACATTTCAAATATTGTATAGTTCATTTGTTCTAATTTAAGTTGCTTTGTTGGGCAACTGCCAAGCAATAAGTAGTTTCAACAAGCTTCCACTAACTTTATCGATGTTTCTCCAATTTCTCTTTGGGAAGATGTAGACTACTTGATTGCTGTGTAATAATAGTGATGCTACACAAACTTTGATATAATTACGGTATGTAAAAATATTTTTATTATTCAACAATGCTCAGTTTGAAGACAGACGATGGCCTGCTGATTAAATCTGTTAAGAGTAATAAAATCTATCTACGTAGCCTAATCTCTGGGCAATAATGGTTTGATGATCATGACATTAATAAAATTACGTAAAGATAAGCAAAAAGGAAAGTGCTGCTAGCAATCCAAAACGGGAACAAAACCTTTTTGCTGTGATTTACGATTACAAAGTATGTCCAAAGTATTTTAAATTACAAAAAGTGATAACAAATAGTCAAAGTTTGGCGGTGTACTCGACAAATTGTGGAACTTTTCAACTATAAAACACGAACACTGCCCGAGTGCCCGCGTAATTGAAGCTGTGTTGATCAATTGTGAAACCGTATTTGTTTTAAACGAATCCTTAACATAGATTGGAAATAGTTTTTATAACAAATAAAACCGTTTAAAAATGTTTTGCTGGCGGCCTTTCCGAACCGTCATGACCTGGCAAACTTCAAGAAGGGAGCATATTCTTTCCTGAAAGACCGGCCACGCATTTTCAAGTCTTGTGATGTGCAAATGTGCATGGACGGGGATGATCACATACCATCAGATGAGCCCTGCTGATGCTGATGATTCCTGCCAGTTTGCCCCGTATTTCCACAAAAAAATCTGTTAAAGGTTGTATAAAATGTTTTTACTTACATATCCATGCTTGCGTAAATAACGTGGAATAAGTGCTACAATATAGGTAGCTGTGCATATTGGTATGATGGGACAACAATTATTGTATGAAATGCAATACTGTATGTCAACTTTTCATACAAAAAAACTGTATAACAAAGTTCAGAGGGGTATCAAGAATCTGAATTTTCTGGTCAATAAGCTTCTTTGCTTTGTGCATACATATACCTATTTTATATTATAGTAAAGTAATAATAATGATTAAAACTGTCCACATACTATCCCTCTTACGTAAGCAAAACCGCGTTAGCAGAAATCCCCACGCACAAAACAAGTAACTTATAGAGGTAGCTTTGTATTGATAACTATGTGCCAATATCTTTAATATTGGCACGTAGTTACAGGTTAAGTACACAATTTTATACCGCAAAACGTTTTCAGCTTAATGTTTTGGACTTGGCAACTACACACGTCCCCACTCAATAAGTTAAGCGTAGTCCCAAGTCAATAAGAGCAACGTGTATTTCGGCAATTGCGACATTACAGCTAATATTTTTTAACCTTTTAAAATCAGGCCTGGAAATTGATTGTTTTGACTTGAAATAAATATAATTGTTTTCGTTGGTAGTTACCTTTACTGCACTTAAGATGTTCAAATACATATTATGAGGCAAAGTGCGCCACATCATTTTTCCGTAATGTCAATTCCGTAATGCAGGTATTATAGTACCACGTAGGTACAACTTATATGTAAGTTTATGCGCCTATGACTGAACTACATCATCATTATGAACCCATTACTGTCAGCAGTGGCAATGCTGGGCACGGGTCTCCTCTAATTTGAGAGGGGTTAGGCTATAATCTTCGCAAGCCTACTGCGGGTTGGCAAACTTCACATGCCATCGAGAAAATCTCTTAAGCATGCAGGTTTCCTCACGATGTTTTCCTTCACCGTTTGAGCATGTGATTACGCACATAACTTCCGAAAAGTCAATGGTGCGTGCCTTTGGTTTGAACTCGAGACCTTTGACATCTCAGTCCACTAGTCACGCCACTAGGTTACCACTGCTCTTTCTTATGACTATCTGTATTTTTTTAATTTGATATACGTATAAATACCGTACTATCAGACAAGAGTATCCAATAAATCGTTACTTTTGTACCAAAGTATGATACAGGAACTATGATTGTCTAGTGATGTGTTAAAACAAAGTTATCGAGTTCTTATGCCACGCATAACTGAGTTCTCAAAGTAGTACTCAATGCTCTGACGGTGCCCAGCAGTGGGACATTAAATATTATAACGAGATGAACGATGACTGCTTACTTACTAAAACAAATAAAAACTTGTTTTGTTACGTAATCTTTTAAACAACATTTTTTTTACCTCCAAATAGATTACATCCGGCTTTGTAAAAGCTTACCTATTTCCGAGTTAACCCGAAAACCGCCTTATTTTTAATTTTCTCTAACCATTAACGATGATGAGTAAACAGTATCGCCTAAGTAAATGGTGATTTTGATACTATCTAACACCTAATTAGTTTTAATATGATGAAACCATTTTTTATAGTAGGTACGTATTTTCTTTTTTGTTTTTGAGTGCGGGTTTCTAAATTAGCGAGTGTACATTTGCCAAAGCAATTTCTTCAATTGCATTAAGACTACCAACACCGTTATCCGTCTTGATTTGACGAAGCAAGCTTTTGTCATTCAATTTGCACTCTAGACTCCATTTTGTCGGGGTTTCGTACGATTCGTTGCTTATAATACCCAAAATCTACAGACACTCAAGCCGTTTTTTCGATATTCAACTCAACGTCTCAAGTTTTAAGTTCCATTTACAAACGGACATGGTTGTGTCGTTCAATTTGTTATTTCTTTGGAGAATAGCAACTATTATTCAGTCAATGTTCTTTTGAGACGTCTTCCAGCGTTATTGTTTTGTTTTAAAATATTTGCTCACAAAGGACGAAAAAAATTCAATTAAGCGCCAATATAAGAAACGTATGTAAGACATTTTGAACTAAAGTTATAAAGAGTACGGAGCTTTTTTATGTGTTGCTGTTAATATTTTCTTTGAGGCAGGTACGTAAACTTTTTTGCCAGTAATTCTGTGCATAATAAATTGGAAACGACAAATCACTTGATACTAAACGTAGTAAATGTGGGAAATTTAAAGCATTTAAAGCGTTGGCAGTGTCGATCAATGATTGTACCTGTGATAGGCGGCCTACCGGTACGTGAGATTTGTCGAAATGTGGAATAGCGAGTGCCTTCATATACATGAAACAGGAACAGTTTGAGGTTTGAGGTAGGCATTTAAGCCGTTCATAGCGCCGCACATGACTTTACTAATGAAATTTTCCAATCGAATTATCCAATTTTCTCATTGGACTAATAATGTTATGCTAGACTATACTCATCCACTTTGCACACACACAGGACTAGTACCTAGTAATTTATGAACCATTTAAATGATAATTCAGTATAATAATACCTACTCAACATTTCTGAAAATAAAAATCTCGGCGTGACCGAACCCAAGGACATCATTTTTATGCATGGGGTTACCTGGTAGGTGGCGCTGTTGTCGCCGATTAAAAAATATCTATATATAGATACTTTTTAATTTGAAGGCAAGACAAAGTCCTCTGTCGGGTATCTGATAAATTTTATCTAAAGTAACCAAAAGCCCAGACGACCAATTGGTCCAAGAATTTTAAATACATAAAAGTACTAGCTATTTTCGCTATTCAATTCTATTTTGACGTAGTAATACCATCACGCATTTATCTTTGGGGTAGGAAAAGAGGTACACCAACATTTTTGACCTGCATATTTTGATGAAAAAACCAACCACCAACCCAATACTGTACTCCAACAAATAGTGTTCCTAGAATTCAGGTTGGAACAAAGGTTTTTAAAAATAAAAGAGAAGCGAGCTATCGAACAAAAATATGCTGATAAGATTTGTTTTAAACTTTGTTTCACAGATAAATGCAACAAAACTATTTGATCTTGTATCACTAGATAAATCAAAAATACTGCTATATTTCATAGCATTCCATCACATCTTTTGTCCCCGAAAGGTTAGACAGAAGTGTAGGTAGTAAGTAAGGTACTTATGTACACCCACATTTCGCACCTATGTTTTAAATCCCATGTAAAAGGGGGGCGGGCGAACCTATTGATGGCAATAGGTTCGCCCCCTCCATTCTTATCTGGTTGATGGCAACCAGGCAAGAATCCGAACACCGAGCTGTTACTGAGAATTTCATAGAAAAGCCCAATAACACTTTTCTCGACCTGGGGATCAGATCCAATACCGTTTACTTAGCAGTCCCACTTTCAAACACTAGACTAACGAGGCATGTCAATAGAATTGCTTTTCTGAGTTATCTATGTCTAGACTATCAGGTTTTATATCAGTATATCAGCTGTAATTCATGCTGGTTGAACTCAAAATCAGTTTATTTATATTCTAGTGACAGACGTTCTAATCTATGAATAGTTAAGAGTGAACTTTGAGAATAACTCTGTGTCAGACAGATTTTATTTATCGCTAATACTATATCATTTTGGATTCAAAACCTTATGAAAAGAGAAAATTACTTTTTAATGAAAAATAAAAAAATACTGAAATCAATAAAATTATCAATTTTAAATCATTTATGCTTTACAATCAATTTGAAAACCTATTCCTTTTTGGTCTCTAAAATGTCAATTTGGTAGAAAAACGCCCAGTATGAAATATATTTTTCTAACTTAACAACGGTATTTCGTTACTATGCTTTGACATTACATGTTAAGAAGATATTTTCACATTCTTTTGTGTGGAGTGGCATTTTGTGTTTTCAGATATCTTGAGCCAAGGATTTTTTTCACATTACATAGATTCTTTGTGAAAATAGCCTTTCGTCTACGACCCAGTATTCAAATCTAAACGTGAGTATGTTTGTTTGGGACAAAAGTATATCAGTTTATATCAGGTACACAACTCGTACGTCCGCGGACCTTTTTCAGGATTTAGATAGAAACTTTGCCATGTATGTATATTTAAACAGAGTCCATTAAAAACTTTCTAACACTTTTTATTGCGAGTTACCAGTTTGTGTGCGTAATAAGGATCTAATTCGCCTTTTAGTGTATTCACTTTGATAGCGAAACTTATTTAATCGAATCTAACTGAATGTGAAAGACGTAAGTCCACAAGAGTCATTCTGTCATCTCTTGCGTAAAGGAGGCTTGTGCACTATGGGTAATTTATTGTACATTTGAAATGGTTGTTTGAACAAACACAATTAAGTTAGATTATCCTTTGGGGGTCGATTTGTCTGACAGTTAAAGGTGGAAGTCAGACGTTGATTAATTCGTCGCAGTTAAGGAAAATTTCCAGTTCGCTGAGGTTATTATGTAAAGTTCATTTAGTTTAAGTACCTACGGAGTTCCAGTTTCTGTAGAGACGTTTCATTATGCACAGATTGATGAAACTTTACACACGATTGTTAGAGCCGGTATTGCTAGTAAATAGGTAGGTATGCCTAATGACGCTGCGTTTCTAGGAGTTTGCTATCGATAGACGCTAGCATCTCGCAAACAATTAAACGTATTGAACTAAAATTTTATAAAGTTATCGTTGTGACGTTGGTGATGAACGTTAGCAACTCGCACGTATACTTAAGTAGATTACCAAAATGAATTTACGATTACCAATTTGTTGTATTATATAGTTCTGACGGTAAACGATATATGTACTTATTGATATTATATTAATTTATCAGTCTGAAATATTTACAACAACATTTGAAAAGGTTTTTATTTATTACGCGTAACTGGAAGAAATATGTAAGACTTAAATTTTTTGTTATTTTATTAATATGAAACAATGGGTCAGGTTAGGTAAAATATAAAAAAAATACTTCATAGTTATATATCAACAAGTACTTCATGATTTAATAAAACATATAGGTACTGTAAGTATTTATTTTATAACGCGTTTTTCCTATGTAGGTTGGCAGAAACAACAGCGTGCCACTTTTGACTCGTTCACATTCATAAATCTTGCTATGCATGCGCGTTGGTTATGAGTACTGCGCACCTGGCGTTTTCGAAGGAGTTCGCCAATTAGATCGGTGTATGTCTTTCTAGTGCGCCCCCTAACCGCGTTTCCACTGACATCCGCCATATAAATTCCTTTCGTCAATGGCCTAACATCGTCAATCATCCTCTTCATATGCCCAAACCATCTAAGTACTATCTTCTCATTTATTATCACGAAGTAGTCTTTAAAATTATGAGTAAATAAAATAATAATATTTATATTAATTCTGTAAAAACGGCTTAAACAAATATTTAATTACCTAGAAATTCGTCTAAATACATAATTAGGTAGGTATATTTTGTTGATTATAATAATGGTAACATATAAACTCGAACTAATGCAAATTCACGTGAAATATACTTACTGTGCCATAAAACCCAGCACTATATTTTATTAATATTCAAAATTGAGTGGCTTTGAAGTATTTTCATTATGGTCAAACCATAGTGAACGTAATCGTTTATGTCAAAATAACCAATAAATTAAATTTCCACTTAGAGACATGAATAAAATGTTTCGTAGAATAAAAAAAATAATGCCATGAATTAAATAAATATGTCTCATATAAAATGAATTGTTTGACGCATTCACCAATGTTTTTCATTAACATAAATTTGCCAAGATGCTTCCAATTTTAGGGTTAATTTAATAAGGGCACAAATATTCAACTTGGGAGTTATTAAGAATGTTACGTGATCCGAATGATGTCCGTGTAGCGTGTCTTATGTGACTAAGTTACTTGATTACGTTCAAAGTCTTTGAAAATCTTTAATCAGCGAATGAAGTACGTACGCGGAATATCAGATTACTTAAGTTTTGTGGCTCGTTTGAATTCCGACCCCAAGTTTAAAACCCCTGAGTTTCGTTAGTTTCAAACATGGCTGACGTTTGACGTAAGGTTTTTGGTGCAAGAAGTTTGTCTTATCAGCTGATTTACTCCGGTATACGAATTTTTTAAACAAGTTGAAATGTGTTTTTGTGAAAAAATTATTATCATGATGCAAGAAAGTGCTTTGATTAGTAAATCGATATGAACAAAGTACCTCCTCATTTTACTATTTATATTATTATTTTGAAAAACTAACTAAAACCTGAAAAAAATAATGAAAACAAAATAAATGTAGCGTGTTATTTAGCGTGGTATGAAGTTCCCTGATGTTTCGACGTTACCTGTTGCTTTCTATTGAAATGAATTACATAATCATGAAAAAAAAAATTCAAAAAAATATGTTTGGTTTCTTTTGACCGATTTACGAGAAATCCTGCGAAATGCTACAAAACAATTTGTGAAAAACTAATAATAATTTGGTTTGCCTGGGCATTCATACTAAACTAGATGACGCAGAGTATGGCTATGACTCGAAAAAGAGCTATTGGTGTGACCAGAGGACTGTAAATCAAATATTTTGAGTTCATATAAGATTCTTTTGATGTGTGTATATAGAATGACTTTAAAACTAACGTGCATATTTATTACAATATCATCAAACGGTGACGGAAATCACGTATAGCGCAGCGCGTGAAGTCTGCCAATCCGCACTAAGGTAATGGCCTAGTCTCTCTAATGTAATGAGACCCGTGCCCAGCAGTGGGACAGTAAATGATGATAACTTGAAAAATAGACTTTTATTTTCTTCCTCCTGAAATACTTGAGACCTTCATGTGATTTTGTAGTCATATTTTATACGTGTAATATAAATCTGATATTATTCCTTCAAGAGATGAGGAGTCAACATCAAACCAATCAACGAATACGATTGATATTTGAAGTACAAGATGATGTTAGGTATTGCTGGGAATGTAAACAGAAATACCTTTTGATGCTGTCGAAATAAATCCCTGATTTAATGTATATAAAATTGTATGTTTTTTTTTTTAATATCTTTTTTTTTCAAATTCGTTTATAAAGCAATTAGTTGGGGTTTTTTTCATATAAATTTAGTTTATCTAATACAACAATCAAGTGGTATGAAAAATTTAATATCCAGTAAAAAGGAAGAACTTAGTTAAGATTCTGTTTGCATTTATTTATTTGTATTTTGTATAATTATATTATCCTCCTTTCATATTTATGCGGAGATATTGATTTACTTAACAAAAAGCGGTGCTCGCGTATTGTACATAAGTTTTAAGCCCTGTATGAAAAACTCAGAGCAATATAGTTACGTTATTATGTTATATAAGGCTGTAAAGTTTTATTTGACGCAAGTTCTTGGCTAGAAAATAATTTTACAGATGTGCGAAATACAAATTTTCATCTCCCTACACAGATAAAAGTTTTTCATTGAATAAAAACAACACATATAATTTTGCGCTATTTAATGAGTATATGAGAGCTGTGGTAGCCTAGCGGTGTGACCAGTGGACTGAGATGTCAGAGGTCTCGAGTTCGAACCCAAGGCACGCACCACTGACTTTTCGGAAGTTATGTGCGTATTATCACATGCTCAAACGGTGAAGGAAAACATCGTGAGGAAACCTGCATGCTTGAGAGAATTCTCGATGGCATGTGAAGTCTGCCAACCCGCAGTAGGCTAGCGTGGTGGACTATAGCCCTATCCCTTTCTATTGAGAGGAGACCCGTGCCCAGCAGTGGGACAATAATGGGTTGATGATGATGAATGAGTATATGAACTACTACATTGGTTTAGTGGTTGTAAGCGCGACTGCTAAGCGTGACGTCTATGTGTTTGTTTCCGACCGACAGGTCAAGTAAAATATTATTCGATACTTCTATGAAAAGTCCAGAAGCGTTTGCGTTTGGATTAGCCCGGTTAACGACCTTGGGGCCTTAAACTTACCGAGGCGAAACGAGAGAGCTTACAGGTCAAATATATAATTATGTTTATTAGTATGACAAAACTTATTAAAGTTCATCCTGGCTTACAGGAGTCGCAGGAGCACGGAATTAGTGCGGCGAGATAGTCCCAAGACAAAAAGTTACAAAACTTAATCGTAAACATTCTAGACAGTCATTCTACAAATAATCTAAAGCTATTGAAATTGTTAAAAAGGTCCGGTTTTATAGGTACTACCAATTTATAGATAGCAAGTGTTGGCAATATTTTGAAACCGACTTAGATTTTTGTAATATGAGGCTTACAGTAGAATTTTTGTTTTAAATCTTTTTCATGATACAGCTAAAACATAAACTGTCGATAGCTTTGTTTCTTTTTGTTGAGTTTCATAAAAATAACGAGCGCAAAAACACGAACATTAATCGGAAAAATACAATCGTAATAAATACAACAAAAACAATTGTTCTTATTCGCGACGTGCTCCCAAAACGCCTATCCGTTCATGCAATTAGGCAACAATTAATAGCGGAAATGTGAAAGGAGGATTATTATGTTTACAAATTGCTCCATAGGCGACCGGCTCGTTAAGCGATTTATTGTCGGTATGGGCCACTCTATAAAGCTTTTTACCCCCCACTTATTCAAATTACGTGTTTTTCAGACATTAAGTTTCACGCCGGTGACTTTAATGGCTTCAATAAGATTATGTCATTTGGTAGGCTATGACTCTTTAACTTTATATTCATTTAATTTAGGAGAGATTAAGTTGTTTTAGAAGAGCATTGCGGATTGAGTTTTAATTCTATGTTGATTGTTTTAGGAAATTACTTTACAGTAACCATAAAAATCTTTGTACGCTGATTTGGGAATATACCAAAAAATTTGCCAAGGAAGGTGATAAGATACATAGATTTAATTAAATGGTTTTCTTAGCAGATTGATAGCATACAATTTAGAAGATTTTACAGTAGTTTACATTATAAATGTGCACAAATAAAAGGTTCTAAAAAATATCTAATGACTTTAAACATTAATTAATATTCTAAGTCATTAAACAAATCTTTGAAAATCTTGGAGCTCAGTGCTTAATCTGCCCTGTTACGTGCCCGCACATTTGCGAAGTAATTGCCTTATTCTGCGGTAACGAACTATTTCCATATGATGTTAACGTAGGTAATGAGATTGTGTCTCGCCTTTTATACGTTCTGCGTCTGAATAGTAATTAAAACTTTAACCAAGTGGTACCCAGCGAAAGACTTACGGAGTCTTGATAATATTATCCTTCTCCCCGCTTTTGGTTGCAGTATTTATTGTATCTAAGGCTGTGGCCAAACGAGCGTAATATTGTGAGTCGCAGTCGCGTAATTTTCGCTGCATTGTTTCATATAAAATTGCGGTTTGTCCGACGCAATGATGATAATGTCCATGATTATGAAATTTATCAGAAAAATCTTGTAGTTATAAGTTTTGGCAAGAAATTGGTGAAAATGTCATAAAGTTATGAAGAATTAAATAATATTACGAAGAAATTGAAACAATAAATTTACGCATCTAAATTTTTATTTATTATTATTAAATTATCATAAATAAAACATATTTTTTAACAGAAGAACCTGTTAAAAAATATGGTTTATTTAATAATATCTTGTACTAAGACACAAAAGCTTATATACATGCTTATAAGCAACTGATTATAATATATCAATCAGTCTGACGACCCGACAGAATTTCAGTCGAACTTAAAATACACGACGCAATTTTCACGACCGAAATCACGATCGTTTGGCCTCAGCCTTAAACAAAGGCCAGTGGACGAACAAGCTTGACACAACGTAAAGGCGGCCATAAAGACGATTCATGTCGCATACGCACATATTTACGCATTTAAGAACGTTAAGGTACCTATGTATTTATATAAGGTATTGCTATCAGAACATTTCAATGGAGTGTAGAGATAGGTATTATGTTTCACACACACTTAAAGCCAATCAAATATATATATGAGATATAGGTTTATAATAATTCACTGTAATAGATATTATCATGAGCTGGCCTAATTTTTCTGCACTGTAAATTATGTCTTACTATTTTATCTGTTTAAATATTTTGAGAACGTAATAAAAATATACATATACCTAAGTATTATAGTTACGTATGTGTTCATTTTGTGCTATGATGTTATTGGCAATAGTCGGTCGCTAAAGCCTAGTGGGGGTTAGCAGAGTTCAACGGCCCTGATATTATTTTGAAGGCATACAGACTTCTTCTCAATAATTTCCTTCCCCAGTTTGTGCTTGTGTGATAAGTATGTAAATAACATTGACTTTCAAAGTGGTACTCGATACTTCGGACGTCATAATCCGCAGAGGATTCTCAAGATCAGTAAAGAGTTTTATTATGATATTTATATTGCCACGTCCATGGTGTATAAAAGTTAACAATTTTTTTATTTATTTTATAATGTTTTCGTAAATAAAATAGAAATTCTTATTACTTGCTCAAAAATAGGAAATGCGCTATATAGCGCAATTATGTTACATTTTTTTTAAACATTTTTGTTACCGTCTACACATAATTTTAAAGCTGTCCTAAGGTTTTTTTTACCCAATTCAAGTAGGTACCTACCTATTTTACAGATAAATTTATCTTAAAACGGATTTTAATAATGAAATTATTGTTGACAGAACATGTTTCAGTATTTACTTCAGTACCTACATTAGATAATTACTTTTCTTAACTATTGGGAAATGAGGGCCGATTCTTAGTATGTAATACTGACTATTATGTTTGTAACCTGCGAGGGAGCTGTGATAGTCTTGTGTTGTGACGAGTGGAATGAAAAGTCAAAAGTCTTCGCCACTGACTTTTCAAATTAACGTATTTATAATATGCTATAACGGTGAAGGTAAACATCGTGAGGATTATCTGTTTACTGTGAACTATTATTAACTATTACCCGTTTGTCTGAGAAAATGTATAAATGGCGTGGGAAGCTTGCTAATCCGTACTTTTTACAAGCGTTAGCTCTCTTGTTAAGTGAGGAAACTCGTGCCACAATCATTGGGTTGATGATGATCATTAATATAACCCCGGTAGGATATCAACTTTTAATTTTTATTGTTACTCAGCTAACTTCCAAATTATTCCTAACTTATAAATCCTAATTTTTATCAGACTCCTCCTGATAATATGTGGAACGTAATAGTTATATATAGTATACTACGCTAAACGCTTCGCCAACATAAATCGGGCGATACCAACCAATAAAGCAAAGCAAAACAATAATTCATAGTCTTTTGACAACTCAATAGGGTTCACTGAGCATAAATGACCATCACTCACCCAGTTGACTTTATCACGCATATAAAAGTCAAATAAACAGTAGGTACTAGGGTTTCATAACAGATTGCGGTATTCCAGAGGTCCACGACTATTTTCCTTAATGTCTTTTTTAATGTTCTGTCAATAACATAGATACTGGATTATAAATCGTCGAGGAACAAAGAGAACATTTCTTTTTTTGTAAATTTTGTATTGAAGCAAATGAATAGGAGGCAAAATTTGTAGTAGAACAGTTTTGTACCTTATATTTATAATAATAACTTTGAATAATAGTCGTATATTAGCTCTTTGACGGTGTTATACATTTTTATTTGTATGTGGAAATCAAACTAGCAGATCGTGATGCAGAAACCTGTATTTCAGCCAATGTGCCAATCGTGGAGTCGAAACATAAAACAATTAAATAGCGATAATTCTAGATTTCAATATTTATTTCAATGGGACATTTTTATTCTTTAAAATATCTGTAGATAATAATTATAATGCTTGCTTTTAATAAAATTATTCACAGTAATCAAATAAATAATCCCGCGAATGAAAATGATTAATATAGTTTTATAGGTTTATTAAAAACATACATTCTGTTACAACTGTGGAACGATCACTGTAATAATATTGTGTCTAAATTTATTCATACTCAAGTATTAAGTGGAAATTAAGTATTTCTGAACGTTAATTCGCAATGAAATTGCTAATTGGATCAAGTCTCCTGTCGATAATTGGATCATTAAATCATTTAAACTATTCCAACGAAAAGAGTAACTGTAATGGATGGAGATTTATTATTATTATGAACATTTTTGGACGTAATCAAATTATCTACTAGTTGCAGGACTTATCGGACTAAAACCATGAAATCTGCGATCTGGCTAAAGCGTCATATGTACCAAACCAGACGAAAAAAGTTTAAAGTTAAAAGTTGAAATAAGAATTTCATTTATTTCTATTAAAATACTTAAAGTTAAAATATAAAATTCTGGTTGCATTCAGTGTTTGAACTTGAAAAAACTTAATTCTTTTATTTCAGTTATTTAAATAAACACTCAATCTATTTACTTCTAGTTCTATTGTTGAAATCTGTTAGCTTTTGTAAAGCTGGTGAGGGTACAATGACAAGCCTCTTAAGGAGACTGTTATCAGTGATGCGAGATTCTTGAAGATCTTCTTGAACCTTGAAGCTCGAGGAAAATTCTAGACATACTTATGATCACTTGACCTGTGCTTCTCAAGTCTTAAGTATATTTTAGATCATATTTTTGCCAATTTTAGTATTTTGAGCTTCGTAAGTCTGAGAAAACCGAAACATCTATATCAGCGAGTTGCTTCAGCATCGTTTACTAAGCGTGCCTTGGCTGCTTTGAGATGCTCCTAAATCCGCCTCGCTCGCTCGGTGCCGGACTTTGGGGTGTATCGATACCTTAACACGAAATAATCACCGATGCAAATTTAAAATTGAAACAGCGAGTTAGCCATATAACCTCAATAATGACATCGGTTTTGTTTTTAAGACTATTAAGATAAGTAGTTGTAAAGTTAAGCCAATATAGACCTTCTCGTTGCGGTCCCCTGAATTGCTACCCTGAAGACTTAAAAATTCTTACAATCTTATGTTAATACTTTAAGGTGAAAAGCAAAAGTACCTGTGATACCTACGAAAGAACCTTCAGTTTCTTTTTCAAAATATTAGGTCACCCGAATAACACATTTATAGAGAAAATGTTTAAGATATTTTTAACTCTCAATCATGCTTTTAATACTCAAACCTTGACAGGTTTGAGTATTAAAAGCTAATTGCTTGGATGAAAGTTTAATCCAGCCTTGATAAAATATGTAGTATGTCTGACAGTAGTTTTTTTATTAGCTATTTAACGATTTTTATTTAATATTTAAATATGTTTTATGGACCGATAATTATAAAAAAAACTCATATTTTTAGAATATCATTTGATTTGCTAATGCAATCAAATGATTATAGGGGAACACTGAAACGCTTGCAAATGACGTCAAAGCTATACTTACCGAAACTCAATTAATCCCTAATGACATTTGAATATATAATGAGGTCGTAATATTAAATTTTGCACAGGACGTAAATGTACCTATCTCATTTAATTTTTATATTACCGTTCAACAGCATCGGATTATTTAATAGCCACAAATTAATTTAAAGTATACAAGTTAATGAAGTTTAAATTAATATTCTTGAATCTTTTGATCTATGTACAGTGTTTTAATACACCCATTCTGTTTTTCGTGTTATATGTAGATAAAATAGATAAGAAACTAAATGTAAATAATTCTGGATTTTGTAATGTATATTTTTAACATGATACATTGTGTCTCAAGAAATAAAATATGTAATTAATAAGTGCAATCAAAAGTTATTTTATACACCTACATTCTATTGATATTTTCAAAGTATTTCTTGCTTTCTGATGCTTGTTTCGGATCATGTAATTAAGTGTAGGGATTTCTACATGGTAAGAAGCTATTTATGGAAACTTTCATTGACGATCAAGTGCTAGTGATATATATATGTATTTATTTATTATCTCGAAGTCTTATAGCTAAACAAAGTAGAATAGTACTGGAAAGCCAATTACAAGTCTATACATATCAGAATACATAGTTTCAACGACATCCTAATTTTATTTCGAAAGAGCTCAATAAGCAGTTCCAAATTACAGTAGATTAACGTTGGGCAGCCTACTTGTTATATGATATCAAAACTTTTTGTGCTCCGAATAGGTTTCGCCACGGGTTTTACTTTCTGATAGTTGGAAGTAGTTTAATGATATCGTTAGGATAAGGATCAGCAAAGCTTTAATCGAGGAACTCGGAAGGGACATTGAACATGAAATCAGCTTCCATTAAAAGTTTTGCTTAGATAGCTGTGTACCATATCTGGCCGAGACTGGCAGAGCAAATTGTATCTAGATTTTTCGATAAATCGCCGAATCCGCCCAGTTTTATTCACAATTACTAAAAAAACTCTAATTTTTATTTATTGCGGAAAAATCCCTATACATTGTATAAGAGGGGTATTTAAAAGGACCTTATCGTTACCATGTTGTCAATACACTTGTTAATAATTTAAGGACTTTGTATTTTTTTTAAATGCAGAACAACCCAATGAATAGGCGACATATTTTTACCCTTACCAACGCCATGAGAGACATCACTTCGTGTCCAGGTTAAAAATATTTGTAAAAATAGTAAGTTTGGAGAAGGAGATTCAGACACATTATCTATACGTCCATAGAACGTTGACTCATGTACGAGGTTAAATTTTATTTTAAAAATAACTCGAGTAAAAGGTTGCAGTATTCTTTTAAATAAATTTACAGAATTTAATGAGGCGTAAATTTAGGACTAAAGCTACCTATGTGTAAAATTTCAGCTTCATAAGTTTTACAATTTACGAGATATTTTTAGATAGAAATTCAACCTCTAATGGTCTTATTTGGGCGAAATACCTGTGTAAATATTACGAGAACCTCTGACTGCCGCTGGATAAGTAGATATTCAAATACGCCAAAACTTCATCCGGTTATATTTTTAACCAACTATTTTCCTAATGGTATACCAATATGAAATATATTTAAATGAAAAGCAATAAATATGAGTTCCTAGTGTGTTATTTTATTTTTGTAAATATACAACCATATTTAATAAAAAGTAAATATTTTAGTTTGTATGACTAGATTATGCTAGTGTTCAAATCAAACTGAAATAATAATAAAAAGTTTTAACCACAAATAAAAACTACGAAGACGAAAGAAACAGTCAAAAAATTAAATAAGAACTAGATAGGTATAATTTATATTGTTAAGTATAGTGCACCAAATAAAAGAGTCACGTGCATTAGTGTCCACTTGAGAATACCATCCTTTTACTGTGATTTAAAAGCAAATTAATTTAACCTACGAAAAAGTAATTCTTTTTTTAAATTGGATAATAATTTATCTTATAGCAGAGATTATCCTTATTGATTCCGATTCGATCTGGTTTAGAAGCAAATCTGGTTTGTGCTCGCACTGTTCTATAAGAGCCAAGCTAAAACTATCTGTTTTCTAAGTTTTAAAACATGCTTCAATTTTGTAGCCTTCCAAGTCTTTTTATACATTTTTTTTTGTATAAGTTTGTACTTTAAAATTTCTTCTTTCGTCGCCGTAACGAAAGAACGTTTTTTTTACTTTGTATAGTTATTTTACACTGGTTTGAAATATTTGTACTAGTTATATAGTTCTTAGTCGGAGCACAGAAGTATTTTATAGCAAACATTTTTATTGTTAGTACATCGGCTTTTATAAACGTTTTTTTATAGTCGCTTCCGCTTCCCATTTCGTTAGTTGTTTTTTCAAAGTTTTAGCTTAGTTTTATTATTCTGCTGAAATATGTTTTACACACGACATGTTTAGGTTAGTTTTTTACTAACATATATTTTTTTATTGATATAATCCGTCGTAGTTCTACTTAAGGCTCCCGCACCATTACCACAATATGTTTAAATAGTGTCATCGAGGTTACAAGAGAGGAATGACGCTACTTAATATGTAGAACACTATCTTTTTCTAAAAATATGAACACAACTGCTTAAACACGTGCTACGACCCTTGTACCGAAATGTTGGAATGTAGTATAACTGTTTGGTATAATTGCTGGCAATGTTATTTGTATGAGCTAGATAATTATATTATTGGATTCTGTTCTGGATTTGAATCTATGTTACGTGCTGGGTTTCTAAGAAAGATGAGCGGACAGGGACAGACAGACTGACAACAACATCTCTGGGGAACTTGGAATCATTGAGTATGGTATGAATATCTTTCACCCACGTCATTTACTCACACTACTTCCTAATGGACACACTTCAGAATTTCCAACTTCGTTATCTATTAATGTTCATAAGCGATTGCTTTTCCATTTAGATTGGAACTTATAACATGATTATCTCATCACGACTTATGAGTTATAACTCTTGGGATATTGTCTTAAGTATTGCAATTTGCAATACAAGAACAAAGTAAACCAATATGGTGAAAGAATCGCAAACATTGCTATTAAAAAGAAATCCCTTATGAAAATCATAAACTATACCTAACTACTCATTTAAAAAAAACATTAATGTTCTTTAATCATAATTGTGATTGAATGACGTTTTGTGTAAACACGCATTTAGATTTTGAGTTATATACCCATATAATTTTATATACGTTCTACCTACTAATAATAAGCAATTACTTTATTTATATTAGGTACCTGTTAGAAGGAAAATCCAAACAACTTCTAGTTTCGCTCGAGTTAGTTTCTGCTTGAAGCAGCGAACAGCGAGCGTAGGTAACACATAAAAGGAAAACCACTTACGTGTTTTTCAAGATTAGGACCGCGAAATACTTGACCTTTCCTGTTTTTTGTAAAAAAACATGAAATATCCCTTTCCTCTCCTTGGAAAACTTTGTAGTTATTCTGATTCATTCTAAACGGAACGAAAGCCGTTCCGTCTCCGCTTTTGCACTTTTTTTTAAAGTCATCTGTCAATGAAACTTCAAACTTCTTGTTTTCGATTGCCATTCGGTATCTAGTCTAACCACAAGATCTTTCTTGTGGTAAAAATAGGAAGCTAACTATGAAGGTACGAAGAAGAATGTACCTATTCTTCATATTTTTGTAGCAATCGATATCGATGAACCTAATAATATTTTAATGCCTTTTATTGTACAAACCTATTTCATTATATCGTATTATCTTCATCATCGTCAAAATTATTTTGATATCCCACTAAGGAAGGGCCTTCACAAATAAAAGGGTTCCTAAACCCTTTTATACCTATAGGTACCATGCTGTGTATGGGCAATGGGGACGGGTGACGACTTAAAAAGTCTGCAATCCGGATTTACATTAGGACTTTTTAAACCGTCACCCGTAATACGTATAATACCCTATTAATGTTTTATACACAATGAATCGAAGATTAAAAGCCTTAGTAGTTTAAAAGACGTATGGATAACCACTATACTATCACTGTTTATTAACCAAATAGTTGGTAATGAAACAGTCACCACTGTTTTTAATCAGGAGCTACAGAAACAATATTACTGATGCAAGGAACATTATATATGTAGTTGTTGTTGTTGTTAATACTACAAAACACGTAACATTAATAATCAAATAAAACCGTACTGATCAACATTCAAGTCCAAACACAGAACCCAATTTGAAACGGTGAATTGAATTTCAAATAGCTTTACTCACTGCGTTGGTGGCGCAAAGTTAATACCGTAGTTAGCTACGATTAGTTCCATATATTGACTGTAGGAAATTGTAAGACATCTCGATTAACTATATCGCCTGTTTACGGTGTGTATTTAGATTAGAAGAGCAGGTGTACTTTAGAGTTATCGTAATGGGCGTTACAGCGATCAAGTTTAATGCAAGTTTCTGCATGTATGTATGTGTACCTACATATTTGATATCAATGAATAACTTCATTAACATATGCTTTGAGCTGTACGTAGAAATTGATATTATTATGAATGCAGAGATAGACTAGTAGTATGACGAATTTTGAAATATATCTAATCAACTCATTTACTGTCTCACAAATTGACAGACTTCTCAGGCATGCAGAATGAACACATACATCATATTACAATTCCCTGGTTACACCACTGGGCTATCACAGACTTCGTATTAATAACTTGATGAAATTTTGTGAATAAAACTTCGTGAGAGATTTTGAGTTTTCTCATTTTCTTTTGAGCTCTGTGGCTCGGGGAGGCCTACGTCCAGTAGTGGACGAATATAGGCTGATGATGATGATGATGATGAGAAATTTTCTCGACGGCACCTAAACTCTACCAACCTGTGCTATAGCTGGCTATAACCCCTCTAAAACTTAAAGAAAATCCGTGCCCAGCAATGGAACATGAAGTAACCTAAGATATATTACTGCATTCGTGTTGGTGAGCATATTAAATACTCATTACATATTTTTACGTTTTGTAAACAGAACTTTTAGCAAGCAAACGAAAACTACGCTACCTGTTCAACATATATAATCATGATAATTATTCAAAAATAAAACAAGACCTCGTAATGAGTCCTATATCCTTACTCTTCTGGTTGCCCTTGAAATTCGTAGACTATTTTAAATCGAGATGAAGCAATGATTGT
Organism: Craniophora ligustri; assembly: GCA_905163465.1. Lineage (NCBI taxonomy): Eukaryota > Metazoa > Arthropoda > Insecta > Lepidoptera > Noctuidae > Craniophora > Craniophora ligustri. Next base: position 6,587,877 of record LR990963.1, read on the forward strand.
AATTTATATAAATTACCTGCAGGTATTACGTTTTTTATAAGTGAATAATTGTTTTTAAAATAACTCAGATGTTTGAGACAAGTAGTTGTTTTTATTATTTACAAACTTAATCTAGGTATATAATATTATAAAGCTAAGTAGTTTGTTTGTTTGTGAATCGGGCTAATCTCAGGAACGACTGGTTCGAAATAAAATAATATTTAAGTGTTAGATAGCCCATTTATCAAGGAAGTCTTTAAGCTTTATAACAGCATGCTACGAGCAATATGAGCGGAGCATCGCTGAAAAATGTTGCAAAAACAGGGGTGAATTTGCCACAATCTCTTTAACCCTGTCTCTTATGTGACACAGACGAAATTGCGCATGTCAGCTAGTTTTAAGCTAATTTTATAATTAAATGTTTTGTATCACAGCCAAAGTTTTTGTTAACCAATGTTACCAAATAATAAATGTTTTAATTTGATTTGCCAAGATGATTAGTCGATTAGAATATTACGACTAGGACTATGTTAGGATATCGGTATTGTACAATAACTCGGTTGTGAACGTTTTTTGCAGCCGAACCTAGGTAGACTGGGAGCCTATACAAAAAAAAGGTTTAGAATATGATCATTGGACTGAATCGAAATTAAATTTAAAAAAACCTATGATTAATTTCTAAGTAGTTACGGCCAATATATCAAAGATTATGTCGACTTTTTTTCCAATTTGTCGTAATACCAATACAAATAACTTACCTAACGATATAATAATAAATATTTGAATAGCTATAAAGTTTGTTTAACTTTATTTATTAAGTACAAATAGGAAGAGATAAATCAATGATATTGCTAAGCTGATTAGTGTATAAGAATTACTTAAATTAAAACTTTTATTGGTAAAGTAGAGAAGTTTAAGCTTAAGGTTCAATAACCTTATTCTAATTCATTGCTGATCAATTCCTGCATTCTTAGTAAAGTTTTATTCAATTGGTGGTCTTGGACCAATTAGAACTTTTGATCACTAGCCGATTGTATTTTATTTTGTGGATAATCGATATTATTTTAATGAGGGAAGAGATCGTTGACTTGTAACTCTCACTCATAGTAAAGTTAGTGTTACTTTACTTATGATATGAGCTATAAAAGTTCAAAGTGCGGTATGACCAGTGGACTGAGATGTATTTATCACATGCTCAAACGGTGAAGGAAAACATCATGAGGAAATCTGCAATTGCATGTAATGTCTGTCAACCCGCAGAACTGCAGAGCTGTCCGTGGTGGACTATAGTTTAATCCCTCTCAAATGAGAGGAGACCCGTGCTCAGCAGTGGGACAATAATGGGTTGATGATGAAAAGAGGTTTCAATGTCATGTGTTATTGGCTACAGACGTGACATCAGCTATATTTATCACTAGAAAAAAGTATGTCTCCCGAAGTTTATATCGCGGCCTTGGGCCGCTAGTCAGATACAAAGGACAAATTAATTTAAATGTTGTTAATTTTTAATCACATATAAATACGTTTACCTACTTGAGATAAGAATGTATAACGGTATACCGTTGATTAACTAAAACTTGAAGGAAGTTAAGACAACCAATTATAATTCCAACAAGAATACGAGATATCTAATGACGTCATATATAGCGGTAACCAAGCGAGGACTATAAAACCGGAAATTGGTTGGCTGATTTCAACCTTAAATTAGAAGAAATTCAGTTTAAAATTAATTGGATTGCATACATAAACACGTATTTTATACGCAATAAGTGGATCAAAAGAACATTTTAATGGCTTTAATGACTTTTTTTTTTGTATTTAATCCTTACTTCGACACCCAGCTAGATTATACCTTGACTGTAGTTGGGTTTTTCTATAAAATACTGCGAACCAGTTTCGAGTTGGTGTTTTCTTTGATGGCAAAACGGTCGCACCTTATTACTTTTAGACCCAAAAATCCTAACTCTTCGGGGATAGAAGCGTGATGGTATCTCATATAATATTACAGTAATGCCTACATACTCCAACACTTTCACTCCGTAATGACCTAAAATTGAGATAATTCCGTAATCGCATTACAGTTGGTACGAAATTTTCATTTAAACCTATTAGCCATTCCAGACAACCGACACGCTAAGCCCGCTTCACACGTCCCTACCTGTGTCGTTTAATATCCGAGTTTGAACGCTTCAGCATTATTTTTTATGTCTAGATACATACGTGACACATCTGTGCTGAAGGAAGCTTATTTTGTCAAACGTGTGTGAAGTTGCCATAAAAATATTCTATTTGAGAACAGAGAAATGGCTGTTTTATGGACTTGTTCCATGTTTCAGCAATATAAAATGAGCTTCGCGGCTCTGTAGGTGAAAAAATATCGCTAAACTGAACATCGCTACAGAGTTATATAGGCTTATCTGCTCACAAAACTGCTTACTACCGCTTCAATACATACTTTTTGCTGGGAAACTTTCTGATAGGATTACAAATTGCACGTGTATATTATATTAGATGTTTACGTTGAGACGATTTAGTGTATTATAGAAAGACGAAAGCCATAAAGAACTGATACTACAAAGATAGACAGGGTATGAAGATAGCACAGAATTGATGTTCCCTTTCGAGACAAAATAGTAACAAACCGCAGTACGCCCACATTGGGATGCCGCTGCAATGACCGAGCTGCCGTTCAAGATTTTACTCGTAGGAATTCAGCTAAATTTAAACAGGAAGGTAGATGGTTGTGGGCGTAGTGCGCTTGAATAATTAGCCAATTTTGAATAACTATGAAAATATTGACTGCTTGAGATAAATGACTAATAAAAATTATCATTATTTTAGCCAAAAAACTGTTGAACTAAATGATCATAACGTCATATAAGTGAAATAGCGTAATAAGGCAAAGTACCTACTTACATAAGCAGCATATTCATAATAACACAGACAAAATAAATAGGTTAAGTCATATTTAATTTGGACGTACGATATATTACCTTACAAAATACTTATTTAACAACGTAATCATTTTTGTGATTATGTACCAAAAGTTATATAAGCATAATGTGTTTGTTTTTTTGTTTCTAGATCATCCTTCGATGAAATCGCAACAGGAGTCTGGATACAATGGGCGTGTAAAGGTGCAAACAACATATTTGGATCATTTTCGTAGGTTTATCTTTTAAATCCATAGAAGAATAGCTCCAAATAAACAATCACCGGTACGGTATAAAAATTAAGAACCACGAGTCAGGTCAATAAATCTTAATTGGAGCTGGATAGGTTATTTACCTAATTTATAATTTCAATCATGTCCCTTCACGGTCATTGTTACCGTCTGATCTGAGAAAATCAAATCAGCTATAAAAACAACACATTGTAATGCCTTATATTATTTATGATACAAGTATTATGAAATGTAGGAAGCAAAAAGATACTGAACTTCAGACTTCGACCTTTTTCAACGTTTTTTACCTGTATCCGCAATTAAATTCCTTGTATATTGTTAATTATATTTAATTGTAACTGGTTTATCTTATTTTATACCAACTGTAGGTTATGTTTTAATAATTTTGTTGCACTAAAACGGATAGTCTAACAATGTGATGTTGAAACGTAATCAATCTTTCGTTCGTTATCGTATAATACATCGAATATAAGAAAAATAGGAGAGACTAAAAGAAAATCTTCACACGCGAATACCTACAAAGCAATCAACTTTGCTACAAAATTGCATAGCACCTTTTTAGCACAGAAACTATACTTAAAAAAATCTGCACTCATATACATACAGTAGTGGAGAATAAAGCGTCAAAAACTAGGTTCGAGTACAACTGAACAGATGACTGCGTAACGGATTGCGGTTGCGTACTAGCTAAGTGAGCGGCTTTAACACCGCGTGGATTTGATTCACAAAAATATCGAATTCCGGATGGATACAGAACAAATAGTTTCTATGTCGTGTTTACGTCAAGCTACGTCAGATCACACTGGACGTTATAGAACACAATATGATAGTGTGATACATAGTGAGATTTACCGCTCAAATTGAGCTGACCAACTAAGGAAGTACTCTGCCTTACAGAAGACTGCAGTAAATCAACAATAATTCTGTGTCTACGAGCGAGTTAGGTTGCCAGAGTTCGTTAGGGATGTGACTATTCTGACAGCATAGGAATTATATTTGCTGTCAGTGTAGTAACTCTCCTTTTTAGGAAACCTTAAACGCTCCCTATTATATGGGTTCTCCAATGAGCGACTGAATAGGTTTTTACAGGGTTTCCAACGCGCAAGCCGTACCTCTGGCGTTTATAAGGTACAGTAACAGCTTACCACCAGGCGGCAGGGCGTAATTTAGTTTGCCAATAGCGTGGTATCAAAAAAAGAATTTGACTACAAGCTATATACAATCAGACAGCCAATAACACACAATAGTGACTGAGTGAGTGGATCTGATTTTGCTCCATAATAATGGCATCATACCCAGCTGTTCCCTTGGCAACAGCTAAGGCCGGAGCTAGATTATGAACTGTTTGGGTCCGTGTGTGTCCGGTTGATGGCAATAAACTTGCTCCCTATTACATGGGTCTTAAAACATACCGGCGAAATGTGAGTATACATTAGTATACCTCTGCCTTATCCTTAGAGGATGAGAGGTGTGGTATAACTAAATTTAATTTCCTGATACTATTGCTCTTTTTCCCTCAATCTATTTGCATCAATACTTTTATAAAACAATAATCATGGATCAAACTGCAATTGTTGATAAGTCCATTGAAATAAAACAACTTTTTACAGATTTAGTAATATTCTTCGGAAAATAATATTAAAATTATTTTTAAGGTTATAATAATATCAATATACCGTGATACAATCCGTAAAAAGTAGTTTTATTTCTATTAAAAAAATCAATAAGACCTTTTCATATAAAAAAGCGTTTATAAATAATTATAGTATTATATTACACAGCAAATTATAGGTGATGTTCAACCTCAGGATTTACTGAATATTTTAGCTCATGTTCCATTCACGTGTAAATATTATAACACTTGAAATGAAAATATTCTACTTGTTGTAAAACAATGGATTAGCACATTATACATTTATGGAATGTTCCGAAGCCGATCGCTTTACAAGGCAACCTGTGGGAATACTACCAGGAAAGGAAATGATTAATTAAATATTTGATCTTCACACGTAAAATATGAGTGAGAAATATATATGGGAATTATTACCCGTGTAATATACCAAAATATTATTATTATTAGGATATGTAATAAATAGGCAGGGACAAAACAGTTAAGTATAAGTAGCCATGATTTTTTTTGCTAGCTTAAGTGTTATTTTTTGTTGATTGTGGATTATTTTATTATTATAATTATATATGGATCTGATTAATAATATGACTAGATAAACAATGATTATTGATATTTTGTTTTTGTCCTTAGTAGTAATAAATCTGGCCATACTTCATTTATAAAGCGGTCGCTTAATGCAAAATTCTGGGTTTAGTTTCGTCGTCGGAAATAGGTCGTTCGACAATCGGAATCTTCCTCGAAATTCTTATAGATTTTCGAAACGCCAAGCAGTTATTTTCGCAAGATGCAAGGTTAAGTACAGCCAATAGAAATATCAGAAGTCATAAATTGGTATTGATACCACACTTTGGTGGCATAACCCTTTGAGGGAAACTGGCGCGATTACAAAAAGAAGAGTAACACACATAGACTATTTGTCAAAATATGACGTTACTATACTTATAAATATTAAGCAAGTAAAAACCTATAACTAACAATACAGTTATAAATCTAACAAAAAGCTTAATAAATAACTTTCCATAAATGACGACTGAACAGATTAATACTTCAAGACAATTTATTTTCACAGCTAGAAATATAAAAAAGTAAGTGTTATATTTAATAAAAAATATTCATTCAGTTTCTTGTCAGTCTCGCTTTATTTTTGTTTATATTTACTCGCTAAAAGATTTGCAAGTCGAGAAAAACCAGCTCTCTCATTTATTTTATTCGTCTCCTTGGCTCGATGAAGGTTCAGTGACCGCTCCAGGGACGCAATTCTCAACTACAACGATATTGCTGTAATATAATAATGTATGTATATCCAAATACTATTACGCAATGCCATGTAAATACATGTCGGAAATCCGAGCTAAGCTTGTGTTACAATGATGACATTACATAGTTATTTATTTTCATATATACATCACACATCCACCTATCTGACATGACAAATGATACCATAAATATCTACTCTTCTCCTCGTAAAATCCATTTGTGTATAGTTTTTCCGCGGAAAGAAAGCCCTTCGCTGCGGTAATCGGTTTGTCAAATATACATATCTCGCTTGACTTCACCAATCAAGAATATCCGTCCTAATATTTATTACGGAAGAAGTATGCATGAGAAAACATAAATTCACGTTCAAATTTTTACAGTTTTCACTACATTTATCTAATTTAATATAAAGTCATTCCCAAGAATTGGATCCCAAACTTTATGACGTAGGTACTTGTCGCGTAAAAATCTTATAAAACATGCCTATAACCATCACAGCTATAGTTACGTATTTTGTTTTTCGGGTAATACATACATTTATTCAAACGATTGCACTTTTTTTTAATAAATAAAGTTCGAAACATAAATCCGTCCGGGGAATCGAACATGAACAGACCACTAGACTTCTTTACTTTTTAATTCAGGTTTTATTACATTCAGGTAACATGAAACACGTATAAAGAACTGAAGCTTTTTCTATTATTATAATAAAAACCCTAAACTTAAATAAATTTTAATAAAAGTACTTAAATAAGTTCTTTTAAAATTATTGAAAATCACAAAATAAAGAGAAATTTAAAATTTGCTTCAGTTCTATTATTATAATTTATTTAAAGAATTGATTTCTTTCTTTGTTGCCTAAATACTTTAGGACTTGCACTCACTAAAATATTTGACACATTTTTAGAACATCATGCTACTAAATTCGCTAATTGCACAATCGTGATGCTACTATAACTACCATCATCGCTAGATGAATCGCAGTTAAAGAAAAAGGTCCTTTATTACAACTTACAAAGAAAACATAACAAGAAGATAGTAGGGCTTATGGAAATAACAACAACTCCGTCTCTAAGGACCAAACATTACCCAAAGACTAGGATGCGTTTCTTAAGTACTCACGTAAGTTAGACATAATTGATTGCTATTCTTTTATTACCACCAGAACAAAGACATTTGGTCCTAATGTCTACATCCTAATAAATGTTACACGTAGTTACGGGAACGTCAAGGACTCTGCTATAAAGTTTGTTCCGGAGGCTTAGTGATGCTAGTCCTGAGTACCATAAAACGAGTGAGATTATTTTTAGTTCTTGATACAAGGGACTATAAATTCTTTGATGCTACGGCTATAAACAAACAGACAATGAGGCGACATGTCAAAACACTCACGATTCACAAATAAAATAAGGAATTTTATTTATTAGGTCCTTTCATTTCTAGTTTAATTGTATTAATCTACGTCGTTCGATAGAAAGCAAATTGGCACAGAAGTGCCTTGTAGTAGAAAAATATGAGGTTCCTAGAAGCTACTCGTATTATGTATTGAAACAAAATAGCTAGATATTTTTTTTATTAACTTTGTACATTCTAATCCACATAATTATTTATTGTTAAATCAATTGATCAATCATATGTTTCAATCCAGCAGTGGAAGAATAAAGACTGATGATGATGTTTCAATCCGAAGTGAACTAATCATAATATAATTTTTTCACATCTTCGTTTTTGCACATCAAAGACAACGATGGCATAAATTAATAATTTTTTTTTAATTAAATTTAATTATATGACCCAAAAACGCACATACGACAAACAGACACGTTTCAACAGTATTTATAAGAATGAACACAGGTCTATAATTTTGTTTGTAATGGAAAACCCTGCACATAAATTAATTGAGTTGAATATGCGTCTAGAAGGTTTTAAAAGGTTGGTCATAAAGCCAGGATTCCATATAAATAACTGGGATCATATTGTATTCTCATCTGGAAAAATATGACTTGAATTGAAAAAAAAAAGTATAATATGGAGTTAAACCAAAAGATCGTGTTATTGAAATTACGTTAACATTTTTTGGAAGTAGTGGATCAAGTTTTATTTTACAATATCATGGAAATTATAATTTTCATTAATAATAATATACCTAACTGTTGTAATTATTATAATTTACAATCGAGAATCTTTTATATCGAATCTTTGAGTGTTTGTAATAAGGGTTATACTTTTTAAGACTAAGATTTTATCATTTTCAAGTAGGACCTTGCCACAGTTCTTAATTAAAGTTATAAATGCTTTATTGACTTGTTGTACCTACTCTCCCATTAGCTGTCCTGATGAAGGCATTGCATTATATCCTGCATGAATAAACGAGACAACAACAGTATTGTATCACAGTAATATTTACTAATACTTTTCTTGAACTTACACGATTGGACCAGAACCAAAGTTAAGCCAAATTAATTTGTTAAATTGTATAAAAGTTGCTTACAATTCTTCATTAGCCCTTAGATAAATATTAACTACGTACTTAGAATACAACCGGCCTCTTAAGACAAGAACAATTTTAACTGTCACTATGGAAAATTTATACGGAAGTCTGCCTAAACCTTGCAAGTGCGTCATCTAAAGCATTATATATATAAAATATGCAGTAAATGACGTCCTTGTTGCTCAAGTTTTGAGATTAAGGAAAATATTGATATAAATTCCTGGGTTACGTTTTAGTCCAAACCAATGAACTGCTCAAAATTTTTGCCGCGATTTGCAATCTTAAATTAATGGAATACATGCAATTTCTGGGCATTAGATAATATTACGTGATATGAAATCAATGTTGGACATACACCGACCTAATTGGTGAACTCCTTCAAATAGGTCAGGTACGCAGTACTCATAACCGGTGCGCGTGCATAACGAGATGACTGTATGAATGTGGACGAAGGCAAAAGTGGTATGCACGGACCGTAGCGCATGGCATTCTGTAGTTTCTGCCTACCTCTATGGGAAAAAGGCGTGAGTGTATGTATGTATGTTGTCCATTACTTTATTAAATAATTGAAATTTTATTCAATCCGCTTTTTGATCAATCTGCTTGTTTATTTCTACACTCCGCTAAGAAATTATCGATTCCGCAGACTTACTTACACACCCATTTTTGCCCTTTATATGCTGATACCCGATACAAAAACTATTTTGTGTCCGTCTCCAGGAGTCGAACGATCTTTATACTGCTCATCGGTTCAGCGGTTATAGCGTGGAGAGGTAATAGACAGACAGAAAGATAAGCCACACTTTAGCATTTTTAATATTAAAAGAGTATGGATGTTATCATCATCAGCCCATATTCGTCCACTGCTGGACGTAGGCCAGTGTGTAATTTGTTTATTTTATTTTCGCTTTTTGACCACCGCATGATAAGTTTTAGTTAATTTCGTATTCTAATAATTCAAAATCAATCAAAAACAAAGTAAAAAAATCTCAAAATCTAAATGGTCTGCGTTTTAAGGAAAAAACGAATGGTTGAACTTTTAATAACTGGTTATGGCCGGTTTTAGTTTGGTTATTTAATTATTTTGTAATTTAATATGGATGAATTTTATTGAGGAATATAATGTATTATGGGATCAGACAAGATTAAATTGATTAAATTTTTGGTTATATCAAGCGATGATAAACTAAGTGGTATGCAAGGATCGTAGTGCGTTTTATTAGTTTCTACCTGACCTTTTTTCAATATATATTTTTTTTAATCTTGTGAGCAATTAGGTCTAAGAATTTCGTCTCAGTCATTCACGAAACAAGTTCCTAAACCCAATAGTTTGCACTGATTTCCAAATCTCTAAGTACTTTGATGCTAAACTTGGTGTAATACAAAGCGGACGACCGCAAACCACAGTAACATAACTCAGGGTATATTAAATACTAGGAACTTAGATTATCGTTAGTGCAAATGTTTCTACTTACAGAGTTAACAGTATCTATTCTGTCTAAAGCTAAGACATATTTCCGAAGAATAAACAGTGAGAATTGACCATTCTTACAAGCTTAGACGTGATCCTGGATGCTGTTAAAGATCTCAAATGTTTGATTAAAATAATATCTACATACCACTATATAGTCCGTCAAATTTAGTTTTTTTAATGTTTAACATTCGCATAAATGTCAGAAATCAATAAGATAATGCCTTCATTAGCCAACACGCCTGTTTGCCACACGTATTCCTATGGGGATGAAATATGTATTTATTCATGTAGTTTACAAAGAATATAGTTACTTAAAAATAGTTTTCATAGTTTATCGGTGCATGGTGGACGGTTACCAAAGATATACTAGTTGCATATACTTTAGTTCTTTTCTGAGTAGTACATATTTGGCAAGCATTTAGATTTATATTCAGCTGTGGACAATTGCCATTGCAGATTGCTCTTTCTTTAAACTATTTCGTAATTAAAACAAAGTTCTCAACATCAAAGAGTTATTATAACTCGTGAGAACCATTTTCTTTATATATACTATTAAATAAATTAGTACTTCGAGGCAGTAGGTATAATATGAACATATTATACCACCTCGAAATACTAGATTCGTAATATCATGCACGTAATTATATTGCAAAATACAAGGATTCTACTGTGTGGTGTGAATTGCATTTAGACTAAACATATCTAATACCGTACTGTTAATAAGCTTTAGATGCATATATTGTGCACACTGTACTACTTGCTGTTCAATTTCTGCATAAGACATTATTTAAATGAGGCTTTCAAGCGATGGCGAGAATATTCCTATAATATTAAAGATCTGGGTGATATCTTAGTCCCTTTCGAATCGACCCATATTGATTCACAGAGCATGAGGCTCAGTGAAGTCTAACCTAAATGATTAATTTATCAATGTGCAAAATGAGGCCCCATTTGCCAAGATCAACCAATGGATAGGCCAATATGAATATACGTTCATCTCGCGTTAGCGTTATTAAACGGGTTCGGATCCCGGTATTTAGGTACGAAACAAAACCTGGTTGCTTACGGAACTAGATGCTTTTCGGAATAAATAGCTTTGTCATAATATCCGGATATATTTAATTTAATAATAATAATAATAAATCTTTATTTAAATTCTTTTACAAAAAAGATGTACATTTCTTTAGTAATAATGTTTAATAGTAAGGTAGGGTATATTAGTGTCTTAATAATAACAAAACTAAATTATTTATTTTAATGGTGCATCTTGTATGCACCATTAAAATAAATAATTTAGTTTATAACTTTATAACAATATTCGTAACTCTAGATATATGAAGCGACCTGCCTGAACTAGGTTTGTAGAAACCTGTGGATGAATTTAAAGTAACATGAACTAGAAAAACTATGCAGCAATTTACTTACTTACTTTAGTGATTAAAATTAACAATATTACATCCACAAGTGCTCTAGGATGTTTCAAGATTTCCAGTTGTTTAATGCATAAAATTACTTGGTAATATCAAACATGTGAAGTTGTGGTACAACTGAACTTTAAAGATGGAATCGCTAAATGGTTCATGCAATTAGAGTATGCAGTAGCAAAGCAAGAACTAAAGTGTTTCTTGTAATCAAGGCATGCATTGTAAATTTCATTGAAGCTGAATTTATAGAAGGCAATAAGAAGCTGTAGTTTCACATTCGCTTGAACTATTGCTACACTAACAGCCAATGATACTATTATAAATACCAGATATAGATTTCTATGATAAATACCAGGATTAACTGTGCTATATACCAGTAGGGGTAGGGCTTGAAGGTTCTAGAGTGGCGACCAGGTACTGGAAGACGCAGTGTGGGCAGGCCCCCGGCAAGGTGGACTGACGATCTGGTGAAGGTCGCTGGAATCCACTGGATGCGGGCGGCATATGACCGGTCGTCGTGGCAATCCTTGGGGGAGACCTATGTCCAGCAGTGGACGTCTAACGGTTGAAATGATGATATACCAGTAGGTATTCTGATTTTTTATCAATAACCCACCAAAAAATATTTTCTTGTAAAATGTTGCCAAGACGAGACCATACCACTCGCACTGTGTAGATGGGTATAAATGAGATCTGATAATTTTAGCTTCTGAATCTGAATCTGAATACGCGTCCTGACTTCACAAATTCTACACCTCAGTCAAAAGGTGAAAGGTACACATTGTTCATTACTTTTCTGTTATACAATATTCTTGTAGAAAAGAAACGGCCAAGCCAGAACCAGATCTTGCTTATCTATGGTGCATTGATATAAATGACATTACCTATATTGTGTGTCACGGGCATAAAATAACGAAAAATAATCAAATATTATTATTTTCATATTTTTAATCAACGCTCAATTTTATTATCTAAAATTAACTAAAAATTCGATGTAATTTAATATGTACCTACATGTTTATATTGCAATACCGGGTTTAGGAAATATCTAGGTACAAGTAATAACCACCCAAATAGTTACCAACAAACACGATGAAATTTGAGTTGAGTATATTTTGAACAATCGGGCTAAATGTAAAATCAAACCCAGTCAGTTATCACACAAAACATTTTATCTTCTGATTACAATTTTATTTAAATAGAATTGAAAATGATTGTGTTAATACGTTCATAATTATTTAGAGTTATTCTAAACGAGGAGTTAACGCATCATTGTGGTTGACTAATTCTGAATTTGGTTACGTTTCGTTATTGAAAATATTATTGTAATTAGGCATTTTGGTAAATGGTATTTCATTTAAATTTACGTTTCGCATTGTATTTAATATAATTATTATAATATTTACATTAAGGAATAAAGTAATTTTATTTTCTTATATTCTACTGCTAGCTAAAGATCCATCTTTATTCATACCATTACATTAAAGCTGAAGAGAGAGAGAGATAGAGTTTTGGATGGACGGGCGTGACTCTGAAACTATAACATGGATTTGTTTGATGGCATTGAAGAAGGTTATCGATACATACAGGTAATATCACCTTACGATCCGCTGTTGCACCGTCCAGGTTCAGGGGCAAAGCAATTTCTTCTAACGTTTTATTTTTCCTGTTGTTGCTGTCTCAGAAATCTAAGAAAAAAATGCCTTAAAAAATGTCTAATTTATCCTGTTGACGTTTACCCAAACTACCAATATCGTTTCGTAAGCACGCAGTGTGTAACAAATATCCGCGTCCTTTATTTTTTGTATTTTTTGTGCCCTGACTTAAGGTATCTCCGTATCTCCGTAGCTTTTGGACGTTTGCAAACACCTTGTTGTCCGTGTGCTGCCAACACAAAAAATGCACTCCTTTTTTGAAACTCAGCAGGTAGCTCGCTGTCCCAATAACGGAAAATCTACTTGTAAGACGTGCAGATTAGTTTCTCGTAACACAAATATTTTAAGTATTGCTTGCAATTAGGAGTTACACAAAACTTGCTAATGATTTTAAAGAAACTTTTGATGTTAATGAATCCTAACATAAAGTTTGTATTTGCAAGCGTCGCTAACACCAATATTTACTTTTTTTCCTTAAAAAACCAGCAATGCTCACATTTTTTACACCCGTGAATCCGGTTTTTAATAACAGTTTTTATGAGTCGTCAAAAATATTCATAAAACTTTATTTATTAAACTACGTCATCGTTTTATTTGTCGATATTTTTTATTTTATAGGTCGATGGTATTAATTTTATGAAAATACATGTCTATAGAGTGATAATATATGTACATACGCTATGCTTAAAAAATTATGTGTGTATAAAGACATTAACTAAAGTGCGAAAGTCTTTCCGTTTCTACAAATATCAGTTTGTTACGTTATTACACATAAACGGCTGCTCTAGTTTCAAACAATTTTTGATATAGGTATAGATTGGACTATGAAGATAAGTACTTAAAGTACAAATTTTATGATACCTATACCCACTTAAAAAAATTGGCAGGCCTGTCAGATTGCTGGTGTATTTGTATCATTCTGACCATCAAGTTAAGTACAGTTTTAGCAAAACACACCATAGCCGCTATATGATAAAATATGTTATTGCTTCTCTGAACAAATAGTGCCTCCGAGAAACAACAAGAGGAGATATTAGGTACTATAAAATATGTCTGTAGTTGGCTCTAACGATCAGTTAAAACCTTTGCAAGTAATTTTGATATCGAAAAAATGTCTTATGTGACAGCCAAAGCTCTTAATCATTCGACGGAGAGTCAATCGTGCAGAACAACGTAATAATGAAACAAATAAATAAATCAAACATATTTTCATTACGTAGTGACTCATATTATTATACCTACATTGTGCTTTATATTACTATTTATCTTAGTTCGCACGAGATTATTCTCCCAATATAATGTCCTAAAACAAAATACGCTCGTTCTAGAAAAATATTAATAGAATCCAAAAAATAATAGGTCATGAAAATATGCTTGATTAATTGTGTATAATATTACAAAGTTACATTTGTATGGGAGTCTGTCACCTTCTGCCTGTATTTACTTGTGTGGCGAGTCCTATATTAATATATTATCTTGTTGTGCTTCTTTTCAGACCAGATTAAAGACAGGCGCATTAAATAGATATAAAAATATGATACTAAATCCGTATACATGATAAGACGATAATTTGTTACTCCAAATTCCTTAATTAAGCAAAGAGATATTTTATTGCTGTAGCTTACTGAGCTACGCTCTAAAATAGGAAAAACTTACTGTAAACAACAGTTTCGTAATTGTGTAGACTTAGTGAATTAAAAAGCGAACGATCCAATTTATTTGAGCGAAAATATACTACCGATAGAACTCCGCGGGAGAACAAACTGTAGATTCCATACTTTTTTATACTAAAGCAATGAGTATCTTTACTTAGAACATTGTCAGAGAAAAAAAAATCTACTGAGATTTATTTTGGGTTAGCGAGGACTATGTAGAAAAGACTCAGCTGGTGTCTAGTCAAGGGACAGTACATAATGGATTGAATGATTTCTTGTAAACTTTGCATTTACTAGAAATTTCTTCTTTATCAGACACTACCACCCCGGAACAAATTAATAAGCTGTAAACCACATAAAACGATTTTGAATGTTCAGCCATTGTACCAATAGTATTAAATGTCCTGGCTCTATACTCAAACCAACAACTTTCACTCTGAGTTTTGAAAATTCGTGAAAAAAAATATTTTCACTTAACATACAAAAGTTTTTAAGTATCCAAAGTGGAAATATTTTTTGTTCGAGAAAGTTCGGAACTTGTAGAACAAAATCCACCGCACGTTTAGTAAGTAATGTCTTTTGCGACAGCTAGACAAATAAGAAATACTAAGTAAATAAGTATATTGAATAAGTAGTTTTTAAATTGGGATTGGCACCTATAGTTGTTTATTAAAACTTGATGGCACTTTGGGTTTTTGTGGACATTATCTGTGGAGGACGAGTACCTCTTGTGGGGTCGTGCGTCAATCGTGTTTATTTTCCAAGTTTTTTTGCATCTTGTTTTTATAATGACGAAGTTATTTATACATACAATGTTTTTGTTTAATTAGTTTTGTAATTGAATTTTTTACAGTCCCTTATGATCAAAGAATAATATTTTTCTATTTGAATCTTTATGAGTTTTACCATTTCACTTCTTTCTCAGTTTTAATGGAAATAATGTTTTATTTGTTCTTTCTTTTTCTTCTTCATATCATAATTTTATCGCTGGTGCTATCGTTTTTAAAATCTAAGGAGCATGTGATAATATTGATTTCACATACATATTCTCGTAAATAAGGTTACGGTAACAGTTCGTAACAATAACATAACTAAACTTATACACAAACACAATTCGGTTACCATCGGAATTTTAAAAATTAGGCGAACAAAAAATAGAATTAGTTTTTTCAATATCATATAATAAACTATTTGATAAAATGCCGACATTCCATCTGTGTTATTTGTTTTAACATGAAATAAATACACTTCATTATTACGATATAACGTTTATATACCTAATAATAAATGTATATCCTATGTATAAGCTTGTGTAATAGAAAATCAATAACTATGCGATTTGGCTAAATTTATTTTGTAAAATGTATTATTGTCTAGCGACCGTAAGTGTTACTGCTAATTAAGAGCTCTTGGGTTCGATTCTCAGGTCGATCAAAGTGTTATTAGGTTTCCAGCCTATTAAACCAAAACTTGTAGTATTATAATTATAGATGACAGTAACTATGACTACTAATAACTTTACTAACGCTTAAATATAGTTACCATGGAAAATCTCTAGTCTAAGTGTCTGAAATAAAGATTATATTATTATTATTATGAAATTCATAGCAGCAGCTCATAGTTTCGTGCCCGGTTGTTGGCAATAGAAACGCCCCTATTACATGAAACCTTAAACATACCGACAAAATGTGGGTACCTATATGTACACAGTGATGGTATGATATGGTTTATACGTTTTTTTGTTTTTTTTTTCCTTTTAGTTTGACCTTAAAGTTTGACCCCATTGATGTCTGCCAAAAGTGCCCATGCTTAAGCTAAACTTGAAAAATAAGCAACAGCAGCTAAAGACAGACACAAATATCTAGTGAAGAAGAAAAATACTGATGAACTCTAAAAAGCTACAAAAACAAATGACTACACCCGGCATGGATGCAATCTAAACTAGACTTTAAAATACTCGTTTAATGAAAATATACATGAAGCAGAATTTATAGTTAGAAATTCTTCTAAAAATATTTGAACTTTTTTATTATTTTGTTTGCGATATGAACAAATTACTCTCCCTAATAATACTAGTAATAAATTATATTTATAAGAGATTTACATTAGGTATGATTAATATTTACTGAAGTTTGTTTGTTTTTATGAAAGGTCTCACATTTCATTTCTATCTAAAAATAATATGTATTATGGCTAGGGGGCTATGTTATGAAAATAATAATTAAAAATATTTGTAATTAAAAGCGGCATAGTTTAGTTACTCTCATAGTTTCTGTAACATAATGTCTTGAATATCTTAGAAAAAATGCTCCAGAAGTATAATACTTCTGGAGCATTTTTTCTTTTAGGTGAGAAACACTAAAATCAATATAAATTGTGCAGGTCGAAAATTATTTATTAATTATTTATTATTATTTATTAGTTGTGAGTTTATCCATGGGTTACTATTATGGTCACATAGACACTTAAAAGTTTAACTAGCCTTTAGAATAAGTATTTCATAGAAATCAGTGTGTGTAAAATGCTGATATTCAGCCGCACATCGCTCTATTAGAAGCCCACATTAATATAGCAACAATAACCAACTTAACTTCACGAAGTCTTAATATATGTATATTATACTCATCTCAGCCTATCGCAGTCCACTGCTGGACATAGGCCTCTTCCAAACTACGCCACAACACTGTCTTCCGCCTTCCTCATAATATATATTATGCTACATAAAATAAATTTATAAATAAGTAAGAAATCTAGTCCTAGTTTCCTGACTTAATCTACGGCTACCAGGTGATCAGAAGTTGAAAAATATATACATATTTTTAAATAACTAATAATACTATCTGTATATTTTAATGCTGTATACATTTCCTTGACATTTTTCTTACAGATTTAAATAGAAATATAGTGTACACAATGCAATAAAATCTCCACAGCCCACTAACCTTCTTATGGTGCTCTATATAATCATTTTCTTCAGAGTAAAACCTGTTTTCACTATGAATTGCTTGCTAGTAGTTTTAGTGCTCATTTTGCCTGCCCTATCCACAACGCTAATACCGGTTCTGTTCACAAAAGTGAAGCACTTTAATTTCCTTTGTGTAATTTAGTATTTAAATGCTTGTTATGCGAGGTACGAATAGTGTTGTCTATTCTCTCATATTCTCGCAACGGGACTATAACGGGACTATAACACTTCACTGCATGGGCAATGTACGTAGGACTGTGTAACTGTGGAATCCCGGAAAATAATTATTATTTTAGGGTTTAGTAGGTCACCATTATAACATTCTAACATAAAAAATAGGTCCTATCATTTCAGAAATATGTTTTTTTCGTAAATAACGAAATGATATCACGTTTTTGTGAGAAAAGTATAGTTTGTAGTAAGCGTGAGAAAGTATTATTTATGGAATATAATTGGATAGGGAACGCTAAGGTATTTTTTTGTAACCATATATGTAATAAATTTTTTGCTTGTTTTTGTAGAAGAAAAAAGTGAGAAAAGTCAGCATTAAAATAGTTATTTTCCAGCAAGTGTGATGAAGTAATATACATATAAGTAAAGAATTAAATTGGATATTTTAAGTAAAGTATTTTCTTTTAAAACTATTTTAAATAAATAAAGTTTTTCATCAGTTTTTAAAGTATCTGTTTATTTATGTATGTATGTATTATGTTTAGGTATTTCGTTCACACAAATATTTTTTGTACCAAAGATTTATAATCAAATATATCTTATACCCAGACATTAATGATCGAGCATCCTCTTGTGTTTCGTTTCATTAACGTTTATATTACAGTGTTCTTATTCAAGACTTTTTTCTATTGTTCGGTTGAACATTAAGGAGCTATAAAAAACTCGAAATAGGCTATTAAGGTGAACCGACTAACGATTTTCTTACAATTAGTGTATTTATCGAGTATAAATACAATGTACTATTTTGTGATGAATCACCTGAGTATTCTTTACAAAGAGATTTGTTACAGTCTTTTGTCATCTCTTGTTGAAATAACAAAAGCAGACATTTTGAGCTACGAGTATTTATAGAAAATAATAAATAAAAATACAATGAAACTGCGTCTGGGTATCCTTACTCGATTGGCGCAGTTGTTGAGCAGTCAGATACTTGAATCGTGAATCTTGAATGAAAGAATCGTGGGTTGCGGATTCTGTATGAAGGAGAAGGTGTTGGTCCCTCCATTAGAAAAGGAGGATGCTCCTATCAGGCGAGGTGTTTTGCCTGGTCGTGGGCTACTGCCACCTTGCTGGCTGCGCTTGTAAACTCCACTATCGCGATGTAAGATGAGCTTCGAGGTGCGTTCGATGTGTCATATCGGTTTTGACAGTTCTCCGTCGCTACAGAACCATCTAGAGTTAGTTCCATGTCTGGACGTTTGTGTATGAGAAAACAAAATGAGTGTAAACGCACCTACGACACATGAGCAAATCCCAGTAGGGCAACATTCATATAAATAACCTTTGAATGTTGTTGCATCAAGCAATAATTTTACTAAAATAAGTGGTAAAACATTAAGAGGAAACTTTTTGTAGAAAACAAGAAAGAAGTCAAAATGCAGAAGATAAAAACGTTGAAGTGAATATTTGGAATAATAATTGAATTAGATAAAGTACAGGTAGAACTACATTAGAGAGAAATTTAAAGTGGCGCCCGTGACACTAAATAGTAAAAGGTATGATAGATTTGGGTTTGAATGAAGGTAGGAATGTATGTTGAATGAAGAGATTGGGTAATTAGATAAATGGAAGAAAAGAACACCACGTCAACCCCAAATAAATTGGAATTATAACATTATGAAGACGTTATAAAAACACTTACGTAGAGTAACTCGAGGTGCCTAAAGTGAAGTAAATACAACCTGTAATATATGTATGACTGTAATATATCGAACGCCCCAATCAGTCCAGCGGTAGTTAACACTGCCTTCTGTCCTAAGGGTCCCGGGTTCGAATCCCGGTAGGGACAAATGTTTGTGTGATGAGCATAAACATTTGTATCCGAATCATGGATGTATCTATCTGTGTATATAGATAGATAGCGCTGTGTCAGTGTCCAGGATATTTTTTTCCTGGACATTATTATACAGCGCCATCTAGTTCCGTGGTAAGCAACGTGGCTTGTGTTACGGATACTAGTACTAGTTGGTTGATATACTACATATTATATACTTTTTAGGAATTTTTATTTATATTTACATTCTGGGTTTACAGTAATTCATTCACTCTTTAGTATGCTAAATGCTAAAATACCTAATTCTCTTGAGTAAATACGTAATTTATATTGCTATATTGATATATGCTTTTTGTTTGTACGGGCCTGGTTTTTCCCACAGCTGGTAAAAACCTCTCTTCCCTCTTTTGACGGTGTTAAGTTCTAGCTTTTACCAATATTCTTTATGGAATATTCCATAATTATTCATCATATCAACCATTACACGTATACTACTGGACATAAGTTTCATTATTATTTATTGCTAGTAAAATGAAATAAGGAAATCCCACAATACGATTTCTTTTAATTCATTTACGCAAATCAATTACAAAATATTCTGCCGGCTTCATTTACACAGAAGCATAACAATAGAAAAAGATAATTAATTATAAATTTACGCCCGCAAGAAGTTGTTTAATTAATGTAACGACGTAACATTTCTTGGAAATGGAAAATCCTTCCAGGACGTCCATTTCTTCACATTAACAAAAATTACGTCTTGGCAAATTTAAATTGTATATGTACGTTGAAAGATTTCATGGATGATAATAGTGCTTGGGATTGAATAGTTCTAATGAACCGGGCTATCAAAACATTTTTATGGTTATTATTATATTCTTGACATTATATTTTATCTTTAATGTATAAACATTAATCTCATATTAATATTACAGGTATGTAACAAACATTGAAAAAATAACCAATTATTTGAAAGAGTATCTATGGAGTTTCGTGCCGGTTCTTCTCCATAACACCTACTTATTGGAACAGTGCAACGAGTGTTGACATTTCGAAAGATCCTGTAATATGGTCTACTTGCGATGGCTAAAGTATTTAAAAATAGATATAGAAGCGAAAAACATTCTTATCAAAATACGAGACCTCATTTGAAAGCTGTTATAACACATAAAACTTGCTATTTACCCAACAAATCTCCCTTAAGCATTACAAAATATCAACTTAAAAGCCCAATCAAAGTTATCAACATATTTTAAATATGTATTTCATGTCGAAGTTACTTAGATGGAAAATATTCAACGTTCAAAACCGAAAATATTCAACGTTCAAAACCGTATGAATAAAAAATATAACAATTTATTCTTAATGTTCGACATAATCATTGTTCATGCATATTAAAGAAGATGCTTACATTTTAGGATCCAAAGTTTTAATGTGAGTTTTAAGGGTAGCAAAACTATTATAGATTATGTCATCATCGGTGTAAATGAGGTCTAAAAGACCGGTTATACATCGGCTTTGATCGGCGAACAGGAGAATGGCAATGCCGATTCTCTACAGTAGATAGTTTGTTTAGCAAAGCCTTTGTAGGCGCACGCGACGCTCAAACCAAAAGCAATACGTTCGAGTTTCAAAATATATTTACTCTGATTCAAAACAATCTTGTGAATAGATTTAATTTTGAGTGGAGTGTCCTTTACACAGTAAGTTTATAGTATTAATTATTACTTTAATAAGATTTTAAATTGATTTTTTCAGTTTAAATTAAATTGTGTCTGAGTTGTCTTTTTATCAGCGTGCATCTTTAATTATGAAGTTTTTATAATTTTCGAGATTCATGAGATTCCATTGTTTCAATTCAAGCTGATATTTAATGAAAAAACGTGAATATCAAATATTAAAATTATGAAAACTGGTTCTATTTAAATACAAGCTTGTGTAAAATGAACCAAATGTTTTCATTTTATTCATCGTTGTTTAATTTAACATTCGTTTTAAAATTAATGTAAAAATAAGTTAAAATATAATTTCCTCTCGTAAATATGGAACATTTAACATACAGTCAGTAGATTTCAAGGAAAATTTGTACACAATGATAATTATCAAAGTATTAATTTATTCCTATCTATCGGTTGATCGCTTGTACCATTGTAATGGTAAGCGGTAAGGTTAGAACAATGGGGTCTAATCTTATATTCCTCACAGCGAGTACTCGCAATCCGCAAAACGCATTTTGTATTACAGATACGTTTGTCTTTGTTCATTCATTATTATTGGAAACTTACGTCTGATAATAAATTTAATTTTAATTTAATTTATCGCGTTCAGTGCAGTTTTTATTCGAATTACATAAAAATAGTTATGTATACTTATTCAAAACCACAACTGTTTTGGAAGAGGTCAGTCAATCGTTGGTGTAGTGAACAGCGGAAAACTAAGCTTGAATTTACACTTGATAATACTCATTGAATTAGAACATTCATTTTATATTATTCATAATTAATAATTATTATTTATTTTCATAAGGAGTTGACTACACTTTTAACAGATTTTAAAGGCTAAATTGTTTTTCCTAATCAAAATGAATTAACCATCTGTAGTCGAATTAAGTAGTGCCTGTATTTCAACTATCAACACCATTATAATATTAAATTTAAGTTTGCTATGACTGTGTTGTTTTTTACATTCTCACAAAGAGAGTGGTCTCTTTACGTCTAAAATAATTGAAAACTTTGAATTAAGTACACAATCATATTACTATAATAGAATGTGAGTCGTATTTATAAAGACAAGTCAGTGAACTTATAGTTATCATTGTTTCATGGTTGCAAAACAGCCAATTGCAATATAGCAGCACTATAAAAACTCAAATGTTTTAAATCATTGCTGCCGTGTTATGCTGGTGTTACTGTTTAGCGTAAGGTTTTTGGTTATGATTCTCAGGCAACATTATGTAGGTAACAAACCATAGTACCTCTCTATGTTCCTAGAGAGAAGTATTGATTGATTTTTTTACATTATGCGGCATATTTTGTTAGGTCCTATGTAATAGGGAGCGACTACAAATCGATACTCGAACTGCTAATGAGAACTTTATAGAAAATCTTAATAATACTTTGATCGACTTGGGAATCACCAAGCACCTCCGCTCAACAGTCGCGCTTATGCACATTAGCACTAACGAAACAACTAAACTGGTAATCGATTTTAATATCAGAAAATTCTTAGTAGCAAGCTCGAAGATAATTATGATGTGTAGCCGGTTACTTGCAATCGACTGTCGCCATATCACATTCTCAAACGGTGAAGGAAAACATCATGAGGAAATCTGTATGCTTGAAAGATATTCTCAATGGCATGTGAAGTCTGCCATCCCGCAGTAGGCTAGCGTGGTGGACTATAGCCTAATCCCCCTCAAATGAGAGGAGATCCGTGCCCAGCAGTGGGACGTCAATGGGTTGATGATGATGACGGTGTTGCCATATTAAATGATACCTTCAAATCACGGTAGGGTCGAATGTTTGTGTGATGGCCTTAGACAGTTGTGCCTGAGTCATGGATGTTTCTATGTAGGTACTATAATACGTAGGTAAGGTAATTTACTATATACCACCTAGTATCCGTAATATAAGCCCCGTTGCTTGGCTCGGAATTAGAAAGTGCTGACTGAATGTTCGGATATATTATATAATAATATATTTAAATGATTATTTTTGAATAATGGACCACAGTCGTAATAAGCAAGCCCTTAAAACGAGTTAACTAGAATTGTAAAGTAACAATTTAATCGCAATTAGGTGGTGGAACGGTACGTTATTATGTACTACCGACGATGTTACCACAGCTCTAATTACTGCCCGAATAAGTGCATGCCCGTCCGTCGCGCCCGGCGTTTTGATAGGAAATGTTTTAATTAAATGGCAACACTGCACACTGCACAGTTTGAACGCGGACGTTCCTTTTCCGCATATGCAATGTTTGTTTGTTGACCGTATTTTTCGTACTGGCAAGCTAAATGATGGAATTTTTTCGAAGAATTGTTAATTAATGTTCACCGTCTCTAGCTCGTTATTGTTCGTATACAGTGCTATTTTTAATTGCAATCGTCGTTACTGATTGGGTTATTGCAACGAGATACGTATGTATTTGCCTAAAATTGATATTTAAGTACCTAATTAATGATCATTAGTGAAGTGATTTACTTGCATTTCTTTATTTGGAAGTAATATTCGAATTTAATCTAGATACCTAAAGATATTCATATTGATACCATTTATTTGCATTCTATCATTTTATAATAACAGTCGGTAACAATACAAGATACTTTTTGGGATGTTTGACTTACTGATTTTTTACATACATAATTACATTGAAATTAAACTATTTTTTTCTCGTGTTTTATGGCGGTGCCTGCCTGTTACAATGTTCTTCCTTAGTGAGATTTTGGCACACGTAGAAACTATACTGTTGTCTCTGCATCTCATCAGGATGTTGTTAATCTTGCACGCTTCGTCTTAAGATCTTATTACTGGCGTATTTTGTAGCGTTAGGTATTATGTCCTGGCTAACATACTAATTTCTTGCACTGATATGAATATAAGAGATTAAATTAAACCTATTTTTATGGATTCAATTTTGAGTTAAACTTATCACTATTTAACGATATTCAATATTCGGTACTGCACACAATTTTATATTTTTTGTTTGTACGCCGATTCATATTGGGCATTCTACTATTTTTATTTAAATCCATGTTTTATTCGTTTCAAAAGATATGGCAAATCAAATAATATTTACAGGAATCAATAGTACTTTATTGTATTTGATTTATTTCTGATAAAAGGTATATTTAACAATTTGACGCCCCGATTAAGGAAGTTAACGCTACTTTCTGTGCTATGGGTCCCCGACGATGTACCCTGAGTCATGGATGTATTTATGTATAAAATGTACGTACATGTTTACAAAAAATAATGTATATAATTATGTAGTATATCCGCCATATAATATCCGTCATAAAAAGCTTCGTTGCTTAGCTCGGAACTAGATCGCGCTGTGTTATAATATCCAGACATATTATATATTTACTTAACGGATGATGATGAGAGTAAGAGAGACCCAGTGACTTATCTCACAGACGCTCGATGCCGGAGCTCTGTTATGTAACGCGGTAACAGTCGTAACACAGTTTCGTTACACAAAACACAGGTCAAGTTCAATTGTTGTTACGCATGCATGCGAACGTAAGAGCCGCTTGGAGTTCCGCGAAGTTATGAGAGACAGAATATTATTTGAAATACAAACAGATAATATTGTTGTTTAATTTTTTAAATATATTGTGAATAAATAATAAATATAAATAGTGAATGTTGTGTATATTTTAATATTTTATTTTATTTTCAATTCTTTTCTTCATCCACTGGCAAAATTTTAAGTTTAAAATTAAAATTAAATCAGTCACTCAAACGGATATTTTATATGTATAAATGTCCTAATTGTAACTTCATAATTTAATGATTAAATCATGACTAAATGATTGGAAGAAATATTTTTAATCGTGATTTCCTTGATCTCAATAAATACAAAAACTTAACAATTACCTAGTTATTGCACAGCTTTAAAAAATAAACCAACGTGATTAAACGTATAAAGTTTACTAAGTAAAAAAATCTTCGTAGTTAGGTAAATCTCTTCGGAGTGGAGCATGTTAATTGGCATCGATTATTAGAACCAAATCCAATCGCTGAATACTTGTTGAATCTAAATTTAATTGGGAAGTTTCATTTCGTCTAGTTTTTTTTAAATATATTTGAATGATTCTATTTTTACTTCAATACTGAAAAGTAGGTATAGGATATTTTTCATTTTTTTAACCTACTGTGCGTATGCTGGAATTTGCAGTAGCTCGATCCCAAGTACAACTGAATTTTCGTGCGAAGACACAAGTGTGATAGACTATATCTAAATTCCTTTCAAATGACCCATTACCAGCATTAGGACTATGAAAGGCTTGATGATGATGATGATGATGATCAATTATCAGTTAAAACCCTGGTACGAGTTTGAATTCATACCCGGTACCAATAGGCATTGTCACTATCATAAAGGTTTGGACTATGAACATACCAGGAAACACTATAAGTGTTGTAAATACACCAGTATATTAATCACCTATAGGAATTATCTAGGCATCCCGATACACTGTATCTTATAACTATCAAATATGTATTTCAATTAGACCATCCTTAGGCATCATAAATTATCAAGTGGATTAGTATTTACTAATTAATATGATACTGATACGTTAATTAATAATTCGCTAGTCATGTGTGGGGAGTATAATAATGTTAATTACTGTTGGTGAAATCACCACAATGTAGAAATTACAAAGTTATTTGTAAAGGGGCGATCTCAAAGGGTTGGTTGCTTAGTAAATGATCTTGTAAACAAAATTTCGTATATATCGAAGAAAGTGCCTATATACCGTACAAATATTTGTTCTATACTGGGATGGAACTCAGCCGCCATGCTCGAAAAGCTCTTCCAACCACTGCGTCGATACTGCCATCAAATTAATTTTATGTAGTGTAATTGATAATTATTAGGAAAGATTTGTTCTGTAGCTTAGAATATCAAAAACAGAAACTGTAGTAGTCTAGTGGTGTGACCAGTGGACTGAGATGTCAGAGGTCTCGAGTTCAAACCCAAGGCTGGGTACTGACTTTTCGGAAGTTATGTGCGTATTTATCACATGCTCAAACGGTGGAGGAAAACATCGTGAGGAAACCTGCATGCTTGAGAGATGTTTTTCTTGATAGAACCCGCAGTAGGCTAGCGTGGTGGATTATAGCCTAATCCCTCTCAAATGAGAGGAGATTCGAGCTCAGCAGTAGGACAATAATGGGTTGATGATGATGAAATCAAAAACGGCGTCAAATTGACACTTTCTTTTAAATACCAATAAATTAGAGATTCCATTCCACAATTACCAGCTGACTATTTTGCACTATATATGGTAGGTATACTATATTACAATGCCAATGACGTCATAACCACAATCAAAAGGATACCTACCGTGTATCTGGAACGCGTCACTATCGCATTACTGGAGCAAAAGGTCACAACGCTAGTGTATGAGGTATAAGCTCTTAATAGACTATCTGTAATGGTTTCCACTGTCTCCGGCAGGCGAGCCTTTTGTCGCCCGTATGGTATGACTAATGGACTCACTCGCGTAGAAAATGGAATATTCGTATAAGTGAACCAAAATAGACTTATGGGTTATCGTGTGTGAGTGAGCGTAATGCATCACTTATTTTTTTACCATAAGGTACAAACTAATAAGCAAAATTTTAAGGTGTTAATTTTAGCTTATTTTAGTATTTAGGTATTTTATTTCAGTAAATAATTAATTTGACAATCAAAAGTCTATAAGTGACTGCTTATTATTAGGCGGATCGCAAGCTTCTTTGCCTCCTCGGTGGTATTAAAAATCTTCTCCATTTATTAAGCTTGAAGATAATAATGTTACTATAAAAATGTCGCAATATTAAAACTAACATAGCATCAATTCATAACATGTGTTTTGATCGCAACAAACTGTTATTAACCACTTATGTTCAATTAATACAAAGTTATCCGATTGCAGTATCGTAATAGTTAAAGTGATGTAAAACATAAGTGAAAGTGTGAATGACGACACTAGCAAGATCTGAGATCAAGCTCGCAGTATCGAAATGTCGCATGTTAGCTTATAATAAGATAAAAAATTAGCAACAATACAATTAAACTCAAACTCAAATGGTTTATTTCAATTAGACCAATATTACAGGTTCTTTTGAATTGTCAAAAATTAGTTGCACGGTTCCAAAAACCGTATCTATGGAGTTCCTTGTCTTGGTAAGGAACTCCATAGATACTCTTTTTAAATTAAATACAAAATTACAAAATAGTTGGTTTTATGGCAGTGTTTTATGTATGTAATAATGCAGTTTGATGCATATGAATAATAATAGGTATTATTATATACATCTATGAATCATCAAATTAGGTAACGTAACGTTCATGTTAGCAAATGGAATTCAAAGGCTAGGTTAAATATTTGGAATAATATTTGGAATAATATTTGGAATAATATTTGGAATAATATTTGGAATAATATTTGGAATAATATTTGGAATAATATTTGGAATAATATTTGGAATAATATTTGGAATAATATTTGGAATAATATTTGGAATAATATTTTAGTATAATATTTGGAATTAAATTAGTATTCTAGTTTATGTGACATATAGACGAACGGATTACCGCTGCGGTATTACGGCTGACATTTTATCCCTCAATCGTGAATGAATATTATGTATGATTCACGTAGACATACAAAAAAACTTTCGTGTGCGTAACTAAAGTCAGATTGTTTAGCAGTAATAAAGTGAAAGAGCCTTGGCAATTTTTTCGTTAAACCTGACATAGTATGTTTTTAACGGACTTAAAAAGAAGGTTCTCAAATCGATTGGTTTTTTCCTATGTATGAACCTACGCAGAGATTTCTGATCCAATTTCCATGATTCTTTTTTTTCGATACGAAATAGTTGCCATTTGGTCCCATAAAAATTGATTTAATTTAATTGTAGTTTTTATTTTATGATCATTATTGTTAAGACAGTGTTATTTTCACGATACTTTGTTTTGATAGCTACTTTTCACGTTTCTCAGAATATTATGCTCGATAAATATCGATAAGGCAATAACGATAGCTTAGCTGGTTGCCAAACCAACAAAATCGTTCAAGCATACAGGTTGCCGCACTGTTTAACTTCTCTGTTTCAGCGAGTAATATTGGTTTATTATATTTATATTTAACAATTTACACCGAAATAAAAATAACAAAATATACTTTATCGACATTAAGTAGGTACAAGGTAACTGCTTAATTCGCACATGATTTGAGAAAGTCAGTAAATAGCCTCGAGGCCTCAGTTGGCAGTATGTGTATATCACAAGCCTAACTCTGCTTATAAATATGTAATTATAACAATAAATGAACATGCAAGGTACTCAGCCCTAAAAGCTGTCATGTTTAATCTGACATTACAAAGTGAGTCAATCATATTTTACTCTGCAATGTGTGAGCGTTCTCCCCGCTTCATATGTTAACCTAAAATCAAGCCTTTGAATAAATCTCTAAATATCTACTTAAACACTGCCATCTCTATTTAAGATTTATTCAGACATTAGTAATTGTTCAAATGGTACCTACGTAATTAAGTCTTATAATTTAGTCGGAGTTATATAGATACATTATTATGTTTAGTATTTTGATCCCACATTCGTGGTTCGTTAGAACTGAAAGTTATTACGTGTATTGAACTTTTCACAGAGTTAATAATTTTATTTAAAGGTGAACAATTTTGCGTATTTAGCCGAAACCGAAGAAACTGAAACCTAATTTACTATAGTCAGTTAGTTACAGAGAAGTGAAACTGAGAATAATAATTATATTGTATTGCGTTTAAGTGGTCATTATTTGTAGATAATCCAATGTGAAACCCGGTAAGGGCAATACAACATATTAAAAATACCGAAAGATATTTTTTTTTAAAGTTAGTGTCTATACATATACCCACTTAATTTATAGTTTAGCAATATACTACTAATGACTTGCTCTTGTCTGTCCGGGACCCCGATACTGTAAAGGAAACGTTGGGATCAAATAATATCAATACACCACGATAAACCCCGTTATAAATTGTTATAATAGTAGTACCTATAAGAATTATCAATTTTGCATTAATTGACTAACATACTGGTTCGCCAATACATCCAAAAATAATAACATTATTTGCTTGTAGGGGGTTAAAAGAAAGTTCAAGAAAAGGTATATTATGTCCTTTTTAATCTTTATTTTAATCTCCAGCTTACTTAAACCATCGTTGCAACTGCAATTAACACACAAATTCCACTGCATGTATGTTACTACATAATCTTAAGGCGTCATCACAAATTACTGGCTGACACACAGTCATTATATTTAATTAACAGGAATTATTACATTGTTTAATCACTCTATTTATCTGTCAATTTATCATTCCAAGTTGCATTGGACAATCTTCGCGTGTATTAACGCATTTCCACGGCATTTATTTTGTTTTCATCTGTAGTTTTCTCTCGGAAGTAAATAGAAGACGCCCAATATTCCCCATATTCACTACCTACTATTAGTAAGTGTTGGTGACATAACTCTATCATGGATAGCCAAATGTGTCTTCTTTGATACGAATTGATTAGACAACAACAACACTACAACTATATTTTAATATAATAAAATACATTCGCGCAATTTTTCGCATCCACTCTCACCTTTTAATGAAAAAAAACTTCACGCTCCTTTTCGCTTTATGTTAGTACCTATGGATTTTAAGTCTTATCACCAGAATACCAGTATATTACATAAAGCGACAATCATCAGACATTCGCAACCCATCGTTGTATTACTTCATACCGCTTTCGGATCAGTGGATTTCGGGTTTCAGATTACCAAAAACTATTATTATCATTGGTATTCGTATGACATCTAGAACCCATGACTTAAAGTGTCTTAAGAGCCAGAGAAGAGTCTCGACTAAAGAATGATCACCTAAACCTCCAAGACTGTCCTTGGCAAGCAACTTCACCATACGAACCAATCGAACAACCTGATTACTGAGCCACGAGCTCCGTGCTAGCGAAATAAATGAAATATCGAATATACCTACGGAAATATATCCTCGCATACAATCTCTAAAATAATAGTCCAATTGGAGCAGAGTGTAACCAAGTGACATTATTGGCCGTTTATTGAAATTCGTACTACGCAATTTCCACGGGACTACGTTTTGGGGGTCAACAAGCGTTGTGCTCATGAATAAAGGCTCCGAGGGCCTTCGAAACAATATCGAGTGTTATATAACTTCCCTACTTACTACATATATTCTGTGAAGATGTGAGAGTCAAAATAATTAGTGGTTCTGTATTGATAACATATACCTTGACTTATTGAGTATTGTCTTGGACAATGTAACATAATAATGATGTAATACAAATTTTCAATATTATCAATCGCATATGGAATAAGTATTAGAATATAAAATATCACTACGACTGTTGAACGTCTCGTTCCATTACTATTGAAACCCCCTACTAATTACGAACCAATTTTGCAATAACACTATTTGACCACTTTTAGTGTGTAATATAGTAAGTACTACAAAAGTATAACTTATTTAAAGTACTGATTACGCAATTAAACCAAAAAAAAAATCAGCACTTCTAAGGTTTCCGTAACCGTAGATTATTTATTGAATCCGAAAGGATTCGTCAGGATTAAATTTATATTGTTATTAAATATTCTAATAAATAATATTTTGTACCTCCCCTGCCTTCTTATATTATATTACATAAAAGGACAGGCATGGAATACGACGATGGTTAATTAAAATTTGATCCTTCAAACAATGTGACATCGAGGGTCAAGATTGACAGGTCATATTAAAGAATTCCACGTATTCGAAAAATGTCAATTGAAAACGTACGAATTTTCCCTCATTTTCGATCTTTCATAGTGGTTACCAGGCCAATTTTATACGTAGCGGATTTATATATTTGTAAACATTTTAAATTGAGAATATACGAAATAAAATAAAAGTCATACGGTATATACACATAAGGTTTGTTCTAGAAATGACCAGATAGTCTATTTATTTTTTACAAAAAAAATATTAATCGTAAACAAGTGTGTTAAGATTACTTTTTACCGATTTTATTTCAATATCGCATTCCTCAAAAACTTTATCCTTGCTTCGTTTTATTAGGTATTTTTTCAAGAAAATCAATAATACGAAAGATACACCAGTAGTCATATGAAGTAGGTATATAGCAGTGTACCTACATATGTAATAGTAATATATATTTTTAAATGAAATATCATCTCTTCATCATCATCACCAGGATAGAACTTAATGTGCCACTACTATGAATAATTCAACGCGGATTAATGATCGTATCAAAAATTTTCTTTGCTGTACATAGATTATTAGCATCACGTGCTTTTTATTAAGAAAAGATAAAATAAAATAAACTTCACGCTCGCTTGGTATTCAATGCAAGCACTCGCGTCTACTAATAACTTTACAGTCTAGCATAGTAAATAAACAAATCTGTAAGAAAATAATAAAGTATTGGAATGACGCAATATAATAATACATATTTCTTTTTGGTTCTTAGTAAAATAAATATTAAGCATTCAATGAATTTTGATGATGTTTTTCATACTTAGGTGAACAAATGCAAAAGTGTAACATGTTTTAACATAATACATTTCCTTTTTTTTTCAGATACGATGCGGGAGTCAAGTTTAATAATATTATCAGTACTTATAGTACAAGCCTATTCGGTAAGTATTTCTCATTATTTCATCATTACAAATACTACAAAATTATAGGTTCGACTCGCGAGGCCTAACAAGTACAAGATCTTCGGTTCGTTCCCTAAATACAGTAAAGTAATAATCCTTCAGACTCATTTTTATTTGTTACTGGGCGACTATGTGGTTCTTTTTTGGCTGAAAAAAAAACTCAACTTGGTTCCTTTACAATTAAAATTCTGCTAGTTACTTCAATTACTACGAACGATGAATGGAACCTCAATTTACATGAAAGCAAACAGTAGGGCACCTTTTCTCTACATTTTGCTGGCGTGATGTTAAATGATAAAGTTTTAGAGCAATGAAATATTTGAGTTTTAACGTAAACTCATATCATTATTCATAAGAAAGCACTTTTACAATCATAATATTACCATAATACGTAGAATTTTCAAAATGTACCTCACAATGTTAATTTTACGGAAACTAAATGCATAATTTAATTTTGACACTACTATGACCGCTACCAATTTTCATTTCCTGCGTTGTACGAGTATGATGCAACAGTTTTCTGCTAAAATCTACATATATGTATAATTGTAAATAAATGTTCATTTGAACAACCGAAACAACCCGTTTCGAAGTAGTTTTATCTATGTTCCGGGAAGATTATTTATTCTTTAACCACAATGTGTCAAGCGAAACGTAGTAGGACAGAGCTAGTATTTTATCATTATCACGGTTTGGTATCGACGACCTAGGATAGTTTGTAAATATACTAAAAGCCATAGTTTTCCTTTTGTTTTCATTGCAAACATCAACCATTTCGTAGTAATTAACAAACAAGGTTGGAATTCAAAGAAACCTGACCTTAATTTAATTTATTTTTTATTTTGCTCCGGTCAACATTAGGTTACCCAATATTTCATATTTATTTACTAATTACGTGTTATTTGTATTTTGTTATTTAAATAAGGTGAACAACCATAATTTACAACATATCTATTATGAATAATAATTAATTGTTTTCAATTTTGCCAATAAAAGTATAAGTTTCCAAAACCCAATAATCACACTTAAAGCAACTTACCAAGGTAGGGACATTCCTACTCAACAAATGGAGGGTATTTTAAGTCTCGTGCAATAAGGTGAGAGCGTATTTCCATTAACTGAGCACCCATCCTTACTTCGAGCAAAGCTATGAATTTAATAGAAAAACTATGACATTCATCGACCTAGGAACCTCAAAATATTTGGAATTATTCGGACCACAATCAATATTTTGGTCTGAATAATTCCAAATATTTTATTGAAAAAATGTAATTGGCTAAATTTTGCTTCCGGTAATTGTATCGAAAGCCAATTTATTTTCTTCAATAAATAATAAATAAAAAAATTACAAACATTTTTCTATTCTGGATCCACTACAGGATGTGCCTAATTAATAAGCTACTTAACCATTCATATTTTTTCGGTAATTTTGGTAATGTCCGACACATTGTAATAGTAGAAAGTTTATACGGTATTTTATAAGTCATGTGAGTTTGAGATTTATGATGTAAAGCTTTTAATTTATGACTTAGTGAGATGAAATCTGATATAAACACTATCTATCTTCACTAAGTGTTTAAGAATATCAATTAACATAACACATGAAGTTACTTCGATTCCTTAATCCATCCATACTAACATTATAAATACAAAAATGTGTCAGTCTGTCTGTTATTTAGTCACGCATTAACCGCTAAACCGATTTTGATAAAATTTTGATATGGAGATAGTTTTAATCCCAGGGAAGGATATAGGATAGATTTTATCCCGGAGATAATCTTTAAAGAGACAAAAAGTGGAGTAGACTTTTCTACGAAATCAGGGACAAAAACTAGTATAGAATGATCAAAAAAACAAACATAAGAAACAACTCTTGTGCTATTATTGCGCATTTGTCCCCTTAAATTTTACTCACGCATGTTTTCATTTTAAGTTTGTTTAAAATTTAAAATAGATACTTCAGTGAAGTTTTACAAACAGCATCAAAATCTGATTCGTGGATTGGCGTTCTAAAAGTTTATTAGTCGGTGCACAAATAAATTGCCTGGCAACCAAGATCTCTGAATACACTGACAATCTATTTTATGGTGTGGTTTATATGAAAGTCCTCCAAAACAGGTTCCTAGTGTTTTTACACATAAATAGTTCCATTATACCTGTATCAGGCTACCCCTTTAGCCATTAAGCGGGCACAAATCCAAACTCCAAGGTGCTTTTGATAGAAACTCTATTTGGATAAAAAAAAACCAATAACACTGCTGGACCCGCGTTTCGATATTACCTATGACATAATTTATTAGTAATTTTAAATAATGATCAAGCAAAACGTCGGGATAAAATAGTATTAATATACCGCTACAAAATTTGTAACTAATATTTAGTTTATTTCAAGAAGTGGTTTATTTAAAAAAGTATTTATCTTTGAGAAGTATGTATGGTGTAACTTTGAATGATAGATTGAGGATGTGATAAGAAAACGTTGTGGTTTGAAAGACGACATAGTGACAAAAGTTGAGAAGAATGTACTGAGATGGTTTGGGCATGTTGAAAGGATGAATGATAGGCGATTCACGAAAGGAATTTATAAGGCGGATGTCAGTGGAAACGCCGGGAGGGGGCGCCCTAGAAGGACATACACCAACCTAATTGGTGAACTCCATCAAAAAGGTCAGGTGCGCAGTACTCGTAACCGGCCCGCGTGCATGACGAGATGCATGAATGTGGACGAGGCAAAAGTGGTATGCAGGGACGATAGCGCGTGGCATTCTGTAGTTTCTGCTTACTCCCATGAGATAAAGGCGTTTTTCGTAACACAAATCACTGCCGCTGTCATACTGTTCCCTAACCTTCATAAAGTTAGCCTAGGCTCGGAGCTGTCCCTAAAAATCGCCTGTTTATTTTGACTAGCCTGCGTGCCCGAGTTTATATGTAGAATTAAACGATTTGTCAATGTCACATGGACCTCGAGCGCTTTGTGACTTGTGAAATATTATGCGGTCACCCGCACGGCAACGGGCTTTGGCGACGTTTTAGGGTATATTGCATAATTATAATATTTAGATGTCCGTTATGCGGAAGCTAAGTGTATTTACTGTATTTTGTTTTTATAGTCCTCCTCATATTTTATCCCTTGGAGTTGTCTCATCTCTGTCTGACTCAAGAGTGGTCTAGGGCTTAGGCCGACCATAAAGTACTTTATACATCGAATTGGAGCTTGTATATTTATGTCTAGGTACTACTTACACATACAGCACTCATCAATCACTCACATTACACCTACTACTAATTATGTCACCAATAGGAATACTGATATTAATTAGCAAAATGATATAAATAGAAAATGTAATAATGTTATCACATAGGTATATAAAACAATAAAGCAATAATTAGATACTATAGGATTGTTATAAATATATAAACTGAATTTGATAATATAATAATGTATTAGATGTAAGTAATTATAAATTCATTAATGATGTAAATTAAATATTATAAATTAGTACATATTGCTGTGCCCTAGCAGGGTCATGTATGAAACTTTATATTTATGTAACACCTTATAAACTACATGAATGCAATAAATATATGATATGATATGATATGATTATATAAGAAGGTAGGTAGACCACATGACTATGTGACCTACCTCCCCCTGGTTTGAAAGTTGGGTCTGTCCTTACTCTGACCATGATAAAATCAATATTAATACAATGATTGGACAACCCGAATATCGCAGAAGTATCCAATATCGAATTAGGCTATAATAGTATAATTGACTGTATAATTAACAGAGAAGTACTTACTGGTGGTGTTTCGCTAGTAAGCTTTAGTTTTCATATAATGAAAAGCGAACCTATCCATTGTAATCGAGCTCCAATTCTAAACGCCAACGCTACGCTACGGAGGATTTCATAAAAAAAAAACAGTCCCACTTAGTCCCGTCTGAAAATCAATCCCTGAACAACAACTATTAAAGTAATCGCATCTACGACCGATTCTCGGACCTACCAAATATACATACAAAATTTCATAATAATCCGTCCAGCCGTTTGGGAGGAGTTCGACAAACACCGTGCCACGAGATTTTTATATATAAAATATATATTGTTGAAAGTATTATAATAATGTGTCAATTTTATCACAAAAACCTATCTACATTTTTACAAATTTAACTCAAAGTGACATAGTATAAAGTCACAGTAACTTTGTTTATTAAAGAAAAATATTAAATGTAGGAATATTTGGAATCCAAGTTTATTGAAGTTTTTGATGAAAAGACGGAGGACGAAATGCTTCTATTTGGATGCTCACGCAGTAAAACATGTTTTATGGAGCAATTTGACGAATGAAACGCATCCCATACAAGTCACACAGACTGTTAGTAACATTAATCAAAATAATATATTAACTGGCAATTTTGAATATAAAATGAAATGTGTTATTTCGCCCAAGCAAACAGATCTTCAAAGCGCAAATAGTTATTTGTGTATAATGAATGTTGCTTTACTAAAAACAGATTACAGAATTTCAAATATTAGTTATTATCATATTTCCTTCGCTGTTTAAGCATAACATTTGATAAATACGCACGCAGATTTCCTTGAGATTGAACTTGAGAACTATCATTCATAGTCCACTAGTCACAACTACTAGGCTATCGAAGCTATTTGCAATGAATAACAATGACAAATAATAGTTATGTAATTTTACTATGCTATTCGTGAAATCGTATAGATATAATTATTTTGATGAACCGAATATCGTTGCAGTATATTATGGTGATAAGGGGGCAAACGGGCAGGCGGCTCACCTGATGGTAAGTGATGACCGCCGCCCATAGACATTTGCAACATCAGAGGCTTGCAAATGCGTTGCCAAACCCCTTACAAACCGTTCAGGTTTCTTAAAATAGGGAGTTATTGAACTGACAGCAAACGGAATTCCCATGCTGTCAGAATATTCACTCCCCCAATGAGCTCTGGCAACCTTACTCACTCGCATAAAGACAACTTGTTGATTCACTGCGGTCTTCTGTAAGGCGGAGGTACTTTCCCAGTCGGGCAGCTCAATTTCAGCGAGAAATGTCGCTATGCCCTACCTCCTACAAATGCTTAATGCTTCCGAGGTGCGAATCCCAGTGAATGTTTGTGTGACATGGACATGGACATTTTACCTGAGCCATGGAAGTTTCTATGTATAATATGTAGGCATTTACAAAAAAAAAAAATGTATTGTATCAACCATCTAGTAGGTAACACAAACCTCGTTGCTTAGCTCGGAACTAAATGGCGTTGTGTCATAATATCCTAATATAGCGCTAAAAGGACATCGTTTCGTTTATAATGTTCAAACGATGTACCTATACCTACAGTTACTAGAGCTAGGTACGGATTCTATGAATATACCAGGAATTTCCGATTATTGTTCGCTTATATTAGTAATAGTTGTGAGTTTAAGTATATCAAAGAGTAAATGTTACTTACTGAATAAATGCTCAATTACTATTATTATACTCGTATATTAAATGACGAATAGTTTCCTTTTACTTCTGTTGCATTGCAGATACTTTATTTTTTTTTTTACTTTAAATTTAAGTAGCAACAATCAAATCACATTCATCAATCATTTCACAATACTCTCGGCATACCGAGAATATCAATTTCCATTAGTCTGCAAACGGATCACAACCAGGCTTCGTTTCAAAGTGAGTGTTGAGTGCACCGAGTGTACGCAGAATTGTAGGCAAAACGCACTAGTTTAACGGACGGTAGAGCCCGTTTTTGTTCGTAGGTACCATCAGAAAAATATTTAACAATAACTAAAAATGTAACCGACAGAAATCAAAATAAAATAAAAGCGTGCGCTGTGAACACAACAAATGATGTATATAAATTAATTTGCTTGTCTGTTGGCACCGACTCAAATTTTTTTCAGTTTAATTTTTCCTCGGTTTCATTTATTGTAAATTTTTTTTTGTTTAAATTTTGGGTAGAAACTGAGTTGGGATAAATATCGAAAACGAATTGTTACGATTAATATCCATCGATTTCTGTTTATAATTAAAATGAAATTAATAAAAAATTGATGTATCTCTTATCGAAAAAGCAATGATCAATATCGAAACTAATGGTAAAAAAACTTATGTAATGGCAACTAACTTATGCATAGATATAATTACAAAATATATGATATACCTACTCGTTGACTTAAGACGCCCCCCCCCCTAACTGATACCGCTTAAAACAAAAAAAATATGGGATGTGCTCCATAAAAAAGAAACCCACCCATATTGGATTGCGCTGACCGGAATTGCGGCAGAAAGCCAATTGAAAAAAGAATAGTCCTCCTGAACCCGAAATATTCACGAGTCCTGTGGCTGTTCGAATATCTGTATTCTAGTAACTACTCTTTGAAGTAAAACTCTGGGGAAATTAATTAAAAACTGCGTGTAGACTACAAAGAGCTAGTTCGATCACATAAGTACTTTTCTATTAGTTTTGAAACTCTATTGGCTTTTTTGCTCGTAACATTCAAACTTCAAAAAGGTTAGATTAAAAACAAACAATAGACAGATATAAAAAGTTTTTAATTACAGCCAAAAGAAAGCCTAACAGTAGTCGGGAACCTAAAGAGCCTAATATATATCTAGTCTTTTCTTGAGAATTACGGTATTGCCAGTCATCGCGTCACTGAGGTCTATGGTTTGTCTGTCTGCCGCATCTACGTAAACTAATCCTAGCATTTTCTAATTTTTTTTTGGCAGTATGGTGATGATAATTATGACTATTTACCATTCAACACGTCAATAGCCACATTAATTGCTCAGAAAGCACAAAGTCGACGTTTTATGTATACTACACGTTCCTCCCTTCTCTCAACTCGTATTCATCCAATGGACGTTCAATTGTACTTTTTTACTCTCTGTATATTCAATACTGTAGTAAAATTTGTGTACGATAAAAAAATACTCTATCCGTGTATCTATTTAATTAACCCCAAGATTATATTTAATCGGATTTTTTTCTATTCGTCTTTAAATTCTCAAGTCAAATTTTGTGAGTTTAATATTCTGATCATACAAAATTAGCAGCAAAACTGACTTTGACTTGAGCAAAGAATTCTTTGAGTTGATTAAGAAAGTTAATTAATTTTGGTGGCATTTACACTTAAGTTAACCAAGTTTGTTTGTTTTGGAAGTATACTTGTGCTAGAATTAATTAAACCTTAACATTTTATTTATTATTTATATAATTGATTATTTTCGGTTTATTTAGCCAATAAAAACGTTGTCTCTCAGACAATAAATCATTTATTTTCTAGAATACACGAACGTTTAAGAGTCATATATGTATATAAATTGATTTAATAGCGTCATTGGTAGCATGATCTCAAAGGTCACTACTTAACCAATGGTAATGAGTTCAGTGCCCAGGCTGAGTACGGTGATGTTGCGTTTTTCTGTAAGGAAATGTTCATTAGCTGCCTAGTATTTGGATTTTATGAACTTGATACCTACAAACAATACAGGGTAATGAGAGTTTAATGTATTTTGGCTACAGTGTCTAATCTTGCAGGTGATGATTCAAAAAATGACTCATCTCCATTATTGTCCCACTGGGCACGGGCCTCCTCTCATTTGAGAAGGATCAGGCTATAGACGCTAGCTTACTTCGGGTTCACATCGAGAAGATCTCTCAAGCATGCAGGTTTCCTCACGACGTTTTCCTTCACCATCCGAGCCTGTGATAAATACGCACATAATTTCCGAAAAGTCATTGGTGTGTGCCTTGGGTTTGAACTCGAAACGTTTGACATGTCAGTCCACTGGTCACACCACAACACTACAGGCTACCACAGCACTTTTAAAATTTTTCTTCAAAAATATCTCTGTAATACCGAAATGAAATAAGTTCATCTTGTAAATCTAAGGAAAATATAATCTATATTTATATAAAATACGAGTGAAGTTCGCAAACTACGGAGACTCTGACGAAACTATTGCTTTAACCCACAGGATGTTACCATTAGCATTCATGTTTAATTATTGCCCCATTTGATCTATTAGTTGCTTCAGAACTTCCTTCAACATGTTTATCACCGTCATGCTTGAAACCACAACGTATAACCGGCTAAGGAAATACATTTGAATTCAAATCGTATTATAATAAGGTTAATTTTACAACATAGCAATGCTTTTTAAGGATATGTTGATTGAAAACTGATAAATTCTAGTAGTTGTACTACTATAAAAAAAAAATATGGGTTAACATATTTTTTTTTTTTATTATCATCGTAGATCAAAGTTCTTTATAATTAAGTCTGAGTAATTTGTATTCACACTGCTTCTGTATACCTACGTGAGTTTGTTTACAAGATATTTCCCAAATATCTTCCTTTTAAATACAGTCATACGTGCACTTAAATTTGTGTTTTAATAACCTATTTACTGCGTAGTTTCCTGAACACAATTTACCACAAATTTATATATACCGTTTTCCAAATACAGTTTAGTACTTAATCCTTCTGCTTTTCGTTCGACGTATTGTTCTATTTGAGGCTCTTTCACACAATTGCCCCTTGTTAGATGTCAAATTCCAATGTTCCAGTATGATTTACTCCTAAAACAACAAAGGCAGTTCTGCTAAATTTAGCACTAAAACAAGGTATATAATGCAGAGTAACTAAATTTAGGCAAACAATATAAATTTGAGCTGTGATAGCTTAGTGATGTGACTAGAGGACTGTGAAGTCAAAGGTTCTGAGTTTGATCCCACTGACTTTTCAAAGTTACGTGCGTAGGTATTTATAAAAAGGTGAAGGAAAAATCCTGATGAAACCTGCAGGCCTTTTTTTCGGAGGTGACAGGGTGTGTTACCGACTAAAAACCGCACCCGTCAACGCAACCAACCCTATAGCCGGAGCCATGGGATTCGCGAAAGCATGCACCACAACCCCGGCGAGAAACCTGCATGTCCAAGAGATTCTCACGATGGCATGTGAAGTCTGTCAACCCGAATTAGCACTCAAATGAAAGGAGACCCGTCCACAGTAGGAGGGAAATAACTGGGTTGATGATGATGATAGTAATTAAATTTAATAAACAAACTAGAAATCCTTTTGAAATTAATCTAAACATTTTTTTTTGATTTTGTGATAAAAAAAATAACTATCACTTCATAGAGACCTTAATTATGCTTACCTGGTTGTAATGTCGAAT
This sequence comes from Craniophora ligustri, assembly GCA_905163465.1. Taxonomy (NCBI): domain Eukaryota; kingdom Metazoa; phylum Arthropoda; class Insecta; order Lepidoptera; family Noctuidae; genus Craniophora; species Craniophora ligustri. The sequence continues at coordinate 6,629,267 of LR990963.1, forward strand.
GCATTGGCCTTCACCTAACGGGATTTAATGTACGGAAAAACACAGTGAATGGACTTATAACGTCATGGCAAGAGTAATAGCAGTCGAATAATATCACTGATGTAGGACACGAGATATTTTAAAAAAAGACCATTCTGAACTTTGGACTCTTATGTTAACAACATACTGGCGTATTTACATTGACATTTAATGTATTTGTCCGAAAAAAAAAACAACATTTACTTGCTGCAAAAACTTTTGTAATGTCAAATACATAATTTACTACAGATATGTATGTACCTACGTTTAAACAAACTTTATATATTGCGATAATATTAATTTTTTTTTTTTTTTTTTTTTTTTTTTAATTTAATTAAAGGGCTTTGTCGCTTAGCGACCATATCACCCCGTTCAACAAATACAGTTTTGATAACATTTTTACCTTAATACTAACTTATATAATTGTATAGCCTTATCCGATAGTGGAAAAGCGAGAATGGTGTTACAGCTGCCAATATCATACAACTTAATTCTTCCAAAAACATGGATTCTCGCGTTTTCATTCCGGGCACACTCCATCAGAATATGATATACATCATCAACCAAACCACAAGCATCACAATTTGGTGACAAAACCTTTTTCATTAAGTAATAGAACTTATTGCAAGCAGTATGTCCGGAACGAAGTCTCAAGGCTGTAGTAATTAAATTTTTATTAAGTTTACAATCAATCCATGGTACTCGGGGAATCTCTGGCTGGATAGTTCGATACCAAATCCCTTTTTCTTTTGACCTCTCGTCAAAATATTCTTGCCAAAGATCTAAGCAATGTTTTTTGGCCTTTCTAAAATAATCTGAATAAAGTGGAGCAATATCTAAGGGTACTCCATCAACACACGCCTTTTTGGCGAGCATATCCACCATATCATTTTCTTCTAAATTGACATGCGACGGAATCCATTGAAAGCACACAGTTTTGGAATCAGCTTGGAGTTTCAAGAGCAATTCATATATTAAGTAGGCTGTCGGAGTACCTCGCATATGAGAAGTGTGCCGAGCCAAGTGTTGCAGCGAGCTTTTGGAATCCGTTAAAATAACAAAATTCTCACAATTAATTGATTGTACGTAAGACAGAGCTTCCAATATAGCAATCAATTCAATGTGCATAATAGAAATATCTGAATCAATCCTAAACTGCATCTGGTTAAGGAGGAAAGGATCTAAAAAGGCAGCTCCTCCCATGTGTTTGTCTTTGGAACCATCCGTAAAAATTTTGTGATAACCTGCATAATTTTCTTGTATGTATGACACACACAAGTCTTTCAATTGAAAAATATTATAATGCCGTTTAGCCTGAGAAATATTAGGAATTCTATCAAATATTATGTGTTGCATATTAATGCTACTTACCCACGTATTAAGACTAAACATTTCATGTTGCACGCTTGAGTGTATGGGGACAGAGTTATAATATGAAAGAGTATTAATAAGTAATGGCAGTTTCTTGTTCAGCCAGTAATTAGAACCTCTAGCGAGCGACAGATTTTCTAATGATTTAATGATATTACTGTTGTCAAAGGATTTTAGCTTTAGAATAAACTTACTGGCTAAATATCTCCGACGAATATAAAGAGGAGGCAGGCACAGCTCACTTTCCATAACATGTATCGGAGTACTTCTTATAAATCCACCGATAACACGTAGTGCCTGATTTTGGACCTTGTCCAATTTTGTTAATTTGTAGTTACTACTATTGTCAATCAAAAAACTAGCATAATCAATCCTGCTTCGAATCATAGAAATATATATCCGTCTGAGGTGTTTTTGATGGATTCCCCATCCCGGACCAGATAAAATTTTTAGTAAATTAATGAATCTCATTACTTTTTGAGCAGTTTCATTAATATGTTTACCCCACCTTAATGAACTATCCAGCCATAGACCCAAATATTTCACATAGTTAACAACTTCAATTGAACCATTATCAAAATCAAAAACGGTAGATCTTCTAAAACAGCCCTTCTTGAAAACACAAACCTTAGTCTTGTTCTGAGATATAGTTAAACCCAGCTTATTGATTATTATTTTGGTGATTTGCAAAGCCGATCGAAGTTCTCGAAACGCTGAATCTATATTATTTTTTGTTGAGTACAACACGAAATCGTCAGCATATTGAGATATATTAACCTGGTCAACGTATTTACATACATGTAATGTTAAAATATTAAATAAAAGAGGCGCCAGTGGATCGCCTTGAGCTAGCCCGCGACCTGTAAATCTTACCATGTTACAGTCATAAGTTGCCACCTGCAGATGTCTATTAGTTAAGAAAGACCACAAATAGACACAGAATTTTGATCCAATTCCAAACTGATCCAGAATATTTAACAGACAAGGAATATCAACATGGTTATAAGCACTTTCAATGTCTATAAAACATGCTGCTGTAACAAAATTTTTGGAGAATCCTAATTGAATTTCGGAAACCAAACGTGTGAGGTTGTCCAAGCAAGATCGCGCCTTTCGAAAACCTACCATGTCTTCAGGGAAAAGACATTGTTTTTCAAAAAACCACTCCATACGCTTGCCCAGAATGGTATGGAAAATTTTGCAAACACAAGATATTAGAGAAATAGGACGTAGAGATGGAGATGAGCTACTATGTTTAGGAATAGGAACAATTTTTATTTGACGCCATTGCGAGGGAACGAAGCCGAGGGAAAAACATTGATTATATATCAAAAGTAGTAAGTTTTTACCTGAAGGTGGGAGGTGTTTTATCATAGAGAAGGAAATTTGATCAGACCCGGGAGCTGTGTCAGAATGTTTAATACAATTTACTAATTCTGCCATAGATATTTGGGATTCTAGTGTTGCATTACTAGATTGAAAAGTAGGTTGCAGGGGACAAACAAAATCTGGAGTTAAGTCTCTCAGTAAACGCTCTGCTTTTTCTTTGTCCACGCAAAAGTTAAGTGCTCGCTGACCCTTCAACCACCTCATTTTATGCCACATTTTAGATACAGATGTTGTTTCATCTACAGATGAGCAAAACTGTTGCCATGATTTGCATTTAGCGTTGCGAATAAGTCTTTGAGCAATACTTATTTTTTGTTTTAGGGTATCTAAATTACTAGGGGAGGGGGACCGTCTCAGATTGGCAAGGGCCAAACGTCGCTCCGCAACAGCTTTGGACAATTCTGGAGACCAATATGGCTTTGGTTTAAATTTACTATTGATACTTTGGGGGATTTTAATATTGGGGATATACTTTTCTGCAGCTTTTTGCATTGTATTATATAGTAGGTCATATATATCCTGGGGATCTTGAGATGATACATAATTTCGCAAATAATCGTCAATAAACTGGGCATATAAAGTCCAATCTGCTTTTTTAAAGTTTCTTTTGATTTGATATTGCCGATTGACATTTAGGATACAAGATAATTTAATTATTAAATGATCACTACCTAGTGATTCATTTGTTGGGTTCCACATAAATAATAAAGATAGATCTGATGAAACAAACGAAATATCGGGGCTAGATTGCTGGAGTATACCATCTACCATCCTAATTCTAGTGAAACTACCGTCATTTAAATGATTAAAATTATAATCCAGCATAGAATCAAATAATTCGGAGCCGCGCCGCTCAGTTCTAACAGCCCAATTAGAGTGGTGGGCGTTAAAATCTCCCAAAATTAGAGTTTTCCTGCTCCCGATAGAAAATATCGCGTCCCAATCATTTTGAGTTGTGTAAACAGTTGAAGGGCAGTATATATGGAAATAATATTCTCAACATGCTGACAATTTAGAATTTTAACATGTAGCAATTCAATACCAGGGTTGCAACTTTGTGTTGAACAAACAAAAGACTTTACAGAGCGATGAGTTAAAATGGCAACCCCACCATAACCATCCTCCCTGTCCAATCTATACGTATTATATTCACTAATTTTAAAATGACTCTCAGGTTCTAACCAGGTCTCGCTTAATACAGCAATTTGGATATCTTCTTGATTCAGATATGATTCAAGTGAACGGGATTTGTGTCTTATACTTTGGCAGTTCCATTGTATGATATTGAGGTTCATAAAATTGACATTAGCCATTTCCAGTAAACAAATCAAATAAATATTCCATAGAAAAACTACTTACTATTTTACGTGTTAACCACTCTGCAACTAAGGAGACTGACTGCTGGATTTTAATCTGAAGGGATTCTTTACTTGTTATAATGTTTTTAATTTTTGTAAACAAATGCCAAAAGTTTAAATTATGTGAATATTTATCTGAATTTTGTTTATTATTTACATTAGTTGTGTTTAATTTTTCGGAAAAATCAGAAGATTCGGAATCTATACGCCATGTCCTTATGTCCTCCGTAGGGGTAGGGGGCCGACGAGATTTCTTCTGTAAATTACGTTTCGGAGGTTTGGTATGTGTATTTACCATGGAAGTACTACCTGGGCAATCCGTTTGTAAGTCGGTACTGAAATTTTCGGGTGAAACTAGGGTTTGCATTGGATTGCTATCTGGGACAATTATAGTAGGCGTCTTTTCGAGAACGCGCATAGGTTCAGGAACCAACTGTGGTGTATTATTGGGAGAAGGAGGAACGTATATTGTAAGGGCTCTCCTGTACGTGCAGTTGAACTCTGACATTAACTTTCGAATCGTTTTTTCTTTTATGTAATATGGGCATGTTTTATCAAAAGCCATATGAGGACCTGAACAGTTCACACAGATGTGTGACGTGATTGTACAGTTTTCATGGTTTTGAGAGCACTTAGGACAAACAAGCTTACTTTTTAATGGACATCTAATCTTCACATGACCGAATTTCCAGCAATTAGCACACTGTGTAACTGGGAATATAAACCGCTCCACTTGAATTCTCAAGTTGAAAATATACACATAAGGCGGTAAAGAAGAACCTTTAAATCCTACCCGGATAGTTTCACTAGGAGCCCAACCATTACCATCAGAGTTCTCCAGGCAACGTTTATTCAGTCTTTTGATGGATATTATTTCAACGGTGCTTGATAGATTCGTTTTAAGATCTTCATCTGATATGTCTAAATCCATAGATTTAATAAGACCGTACGACACACCTACCTCGGATGTCTTTTGGCAATTCCAACCCATGTCAGTGAACACCGAGCAACTCATAAATGTATCTGCTTCCTTATCGGTATCGAATGTTATTAACATTTTATGTTGATGTATATATTTAATTCGGTAAATATTCCCGCAAGCAATTTTATGCGTCTTAAGTAGTCGTGCCAACGCAAACTGTTTAGGCAAAGGTTCTTTACATGTAACGCATATCTGTACCGTTTCTTCTTTTTCTTTCTCGCTTTGGTTCCCTCTATTACATATTAGTTTGTTTCGCCCTCTAGTCACTACATTCCACCCTTCTTCAGACGAGTTTTCGTCCCTGTTCCTTTTTCTCCCTATCAACTCGTTATTTTGTTGTGTATCGTACTCCATAGTTGTGCTATCCTCTGACTCGTCACGCCTCGGCAATATATTAATGTTTACATTACTTAGATTAGATTCACTCATGTGGTCAGCGGCGGCAGGTACCACCCGGTGAAACCGGTTAGCCCGCGCGTAGATACAATGCACGTGCGCTCGATAACTATAACAGTAATGAGTAAACGTCCGCTCACAAAGATAGCTCGCGCGACACTGATAATATTAATAACATATTAATTTTATCTTTCAATCGAATTTTCAACGCCGACGCAAAAAGAGGGGTGTGATAAGTTTAATTTATACGTGTATTTGTGACTACGTGAAAAACTACAGACTGTAAAATAATATAGGTACATAATTGAGGCTCATCTGTCCAACGGCGAGACATTGAAAGTTTTAGCTTTGATAATGACAGCCCAATCCCATTAATATTAGTGTTTTTTTATTCACTATGCAAACCCGTCCGATTGACTTCTAAATTCAAATTATTCAATGACCAAAACTGAATAATTCAATTTAATGTTTACTCAAAGGAATCAAAATAAACAAGACAGCTTGAACTTGAGTAACAGATTGAATTAGAAAATCAAAGTTAAAATTGACATAATAATATTATTATATTTTGATGTTTCTTATCATATCTATAAATAAATTCACGCTCATTAACCATCATCCATGAGCGTGAATATAATTATTTAAATTAGGAATTTATTTATTATTTAATCATTTTAATCAGAGCTAATGACCATATTGAGCACTAGTTTACCAGCGCCCAATAATAATAATGAATTCTATTTGTGTCTGCAATTAAACTATTATGGACTCTTTTTAGATTCGTCACTATTGGACATTTTTCTATTGTTCTTGGGATGCCTTGGTTTAAAAGGCAACTACAACACCGAACATTTTTTATTTCCAGTAAAGTCTGTACATTTTCTTCATTTGATGAATGACTTACGCGGCATGGTCTCAAACGATGCTTTCTGGATTTCATTTATTCAAAAACACTAACTATATGACTGAACTGGATAAACAACAAATTATGCAGATATTAGGACTCTACACTTTGGTGAATACCAAGGCGAGGAAATAACGAAATCTGATTGGTTATTCAAACACATCTCTCGTCTCCTCTCTCCACTTTAGTGGATACCAGGGTTTATGCTTCATAAAACGTAGGTATAGGATTGAGAGTTTTCACCTTATATTAGCATAATTACGTACATCTTCATAGCTTTTTTGGTCGTCGTATATCAAAGAATTTTAAAAATGTTTACTAATTAATATTTTTGCTAATGACAGTATTCAGGTTTACGTAATAATTTAATTACTTTAATTACTTAAGTTACTTCATGTTTGAGACCTACAAAGGCATTTCTAATTATACTTAAAACAGTAAAGAATTCCAAACTGGTGACTTATAAATTTATTTTAATTTTAATATTATCAAAGTCAGCATGAGATGGTATACGAATAGGTATAGTGACATAATTTCGTTTTGCATGACTTTACATAGTGTTGCAATTATTAAAAAAACGGCAGCTTCCTTTTTTTATCATACGCAGAATTGAAGTCATTCTTTATGAAAGCAATACCCCCAGCAAGCTTTTGAGTCAGATTTCTATAAGATATATTCTGTATGTTTAAAAACCTACACAAGGCTACGCGTATTTACGGTTTACGAGTTTGTCGTAACACCGAGGGGTATAATAATTACGTTGTGTAATTGCGTGAAACAGCGAGCCGTGGAAACATCCATTCTCAAACAATGAATGACACAATCATACATCAAAAATACTTAAATTGTGGTTTAGAAACCGCGAGTAATTTTCAATTATACATAATTTGCGTATTGTTAGTGAAAATTGAAAATAGGATATTTATCAGACAGCTATCGTTATTCATTAAAATTAAGATCAAAAAATTATTTTGGAACATTCGAATTTATTTCATTTAATCTTATAATTATTTAGTATTAAAGTTCTTAGTAACGCCACGTGCATATATTACAGTTTACATAATGTTTACCAAATCAATGATGAAAAATTTTCATAATGTTGTACACAACATTTTGAAACAATTGTACATTTCCCTAAAAGGAACAATAAAATACTGTCCCGAAATATTACTAATGATGTGGGTTCAAAGTAAACATCATTGCACGTCAAAACAACGGATAATAATTAGGTATTGTATCATTTCCTATTGTGTAAAGTTTTGTGAAAATAATGAGCAACCTTGAACGAATTTACAACACGTGTGGATGGAGAAGGAAGGGATAACAACAGCCTTCTTTTGAAATGTTCGTCATCTTTAAAGTTTACTCCTGTGCCGAAATTCGATTTAAAAAACACAAATAATTAATTATGCCAGAAAAGCCCAGACCCAATATAAAAATGACTATCTTTAAGCCAGGTTTATATTTATTATCAACCAATTTATTTTCACTACTCGACCTCTCTTTGGTGGCTGGAAAACCTCTCAGGAAAGTGTACCGTTCGAGTAAAGTCAACGGTGTGTGGCTTGGATTCGAACTTGAAACCTTTGACATCGCTCTAATAAAGCCTTCTTAGTTAAATCATCTTCATATTGACGAAGATGTTTACCTTCTGTTTGATTAGAAACCAAACACTATTTACAGCACCCTCTTATAAGTTATAAATAATATATCTCATAGGTAAATTAATTTAAATTCCGTTTCATTTATGAATTTATCTAGTAAACAGAGCTTAGTTACTTCATATGCGATATAAACCGTTCCAAAAAACGGATCATAAAACGTATTTTATTTAATAGCAAGCGGCAATTTATCGAATCATATCTCCATAAGTTAAATGTATCTTCCATTTTATGGTACACCACGATGGCATACAAAGTGCTCCCCAAGTTGGGGTTAAGTATAATCAGTATATTTACTGCGAAACCTTGATGTCTGCATTATATGGATCCATATTTTATTGCTTGGCACTCCACGACCCGTATTAAATAGGAAGGGTGAGGCAGATATGGCCAAATACTCAAACGCTTCTCAATTTTAAGCCCTCGTATATCATTCTACCTCTTTCTCTCGTCTGCAAAGTGAAAGCAACAGCACTATATTTTAGGGCTGCTTAAAATTGATAGCGTTTATGCGTCGTTTGGTTTTACCAAACTATTAATAGAATACCACAATAAATATAATATACACAACGGGTACTTTAGACTTCTTTGTGTACTAATACCGAAAAGTAGGTGCAATGATGCAAATAGGGGGTAAACTTATTTTCATTTATCGGGTTATATATAAAACTCCAAGCAACAACCGAGAATTTCTCAGGAAGACTCAAAAATGGTGTCCGACAGGCGAATCTAAGAATTCCTGGGAAAACAAATAACCTACTAGTACATCAAAATAAGTTGTAATTCCTCGCATATTTCAAAATGCTATATTCTAGCGCATCTTAGATAGTCAAGTTCTACATTACCTTGTTTCCTGGATAGTCATATTACCACACCTCCCTGTACCAATTATTGTTGTGTAACTGACGCTCACACAATATGGATAATGAACATTTTCTTAGCAGCAACACCACATTCTAAGTATCTATCAATATAATATACGATTACCAATCCATTTCATTTTGACTGGTTAGTAGAGTAGCTTCATTCCATTCCGGCTACTGACGATTCTCTCGGTTATTTGTGAATATCAGATTTTTCTTTGTTTGTGTTTCTTTTAGAAAAACCAAGACAAAGAGTGATAGTCCTATTTATTTTTTCCCTCTGTTTGTCTTTCTCAAACATTGGCATCTGTTATATCATGACTTGGGCAAATATATATATTTATATACATAAATACGTAACGGGATACTAATTACTATTTTCCGATAATTGGTTAATGGTTATCATCATCATCATCATCATCACAATCACATCAACCGTTAGACGTCCACTGCTGGACATGGTCCCCACAAGAATCGCCACGTCGACCGGTCATCACCGCCCAGCATCCAGCGGTTATAAACAAAGCTAATCGGAAGATATGTTTTTTGTTGCCAAAAACTAATACAGGAAAAGTCTGCCAAAATGCCAGGAAACCCATTAGTAGTCAATGGTAAAGTACGTGGTATGTGCATACATAACTACGTATTGAATAATTTATACATTCCTTACATGCGAAATATATTAAAACGCTGTGTTATTCTATATTCTATATTTATAACATAGATTTCATTAACGAATTTGAGTTATATGAGGGAATGCGGCTTGTGTTCGCATATTCATATAATGGTATACACAAAACCCATTTCCTGTTCTAAATAACCAAAAAAAAAAACTGATAAACATATGCTACTGATAAATATATGTAAAACAATAGATATATAATTTTTTTTTATAATTTATTGATGCGTTTTTGTCACTCAAGAAAAATGACAGTTTTCTGTCAAGTTGAACACAGAACATAGCTCGATACTTCCTCTTAAGACCTGCGTCAATTAAAAATGAATTAAAACAACAATCGCAAATCTCATGTCATCTCTTTCCTGCCTAGTACAGCACAAAATAGTGTGTGAGAGAGGCGGCTAGTATTTATTATGGGTTTTATAGACTCATTATTTATTTGCATGGATTAGCTCACATTTTGAATTGCGCAGGAGTGTTTGCCGTTAGGTCGATAACAAAAGCCATTGTCTATCTATTACACGTAATATTTATGTCGTGTCGTATACCTTTAATATAGTCATTTGTAATCGCTTTATTTCTATCATAAAATTAACTTATAATTCTACACACGGCACTGAATAAGATTTTATAACACGTGATTCGGTGTGGGTATTTCCTATACGAACAAAAAAATATTCTTCGTACTTCCTAATGGCTATGATATTGAGCCAGTTTTTTATGGTTTTTTTAGTAGGTACACCATCAGCAAACACATATATAGCACTTCATGTCTAAAAAATAATTTACATTTTCTTATACATATGTATGCCAATTACAGGAGTACCTAGGTACATAATAATTTCATATTACTGATCAAATAACTAAACGAAGATTTATTACCCAAGCTTCGTCAGAAAATGGTATTAAACCTAAATGATACTGAAGCGTGTGTGTGCGTGTGTGGTGTGGCAGCAGTATCCTTTAGCTTAATGTAGGTTGGTTTGGTTTTCGCTAGCAGCGTTCTGTCCCTATGCATCCTTCATTTATTAAATTGTAAAGAGCATATTAGCTTTAGCGCGAATTAAAAAGAATAGAGCTTTAACGTTTTAATAATGCTGCATTTGCAGCTAACTTCAATTACAGCCAATTACTATTTTTATAGTTTTCACTATATTTCTGCACCACTTTTAGTTCGCCACGTTTGTTGCATTTTACCTAACACAAACACTTTCTGACTAATTCAGTCAGCGGCTAACGTATCAGTCCAGTCAATCGTTACCTCGGTGAAAAACTGTGGGAATTAGACCCAAGTTTGCGGCTTAAGATCTAGGTACGAGGAACTATAAGCTAAGTACGTAATGTTAACAAAGGCCTAATGAACCATGAAAAGCTATATATAGAATCACTTATGGTACTCTAAGCGGATTGTGTGAAGTGTAGGATAAACCAACAGTAAGAGAATCGCCGAATAGGTACCAAAAATAATCTGTATTCTGCAAACAGACTGTCTGGAATTCAAATTATATTTAACTGTCCTCGCGATCACACTATCCACGATAGTTATAATCACTATACTTATACAACAGTACACACACCGTTATTGACTACTATTGATAGATTATTTTATTTTATAATTTTTCGCATGTTTAGTGGCGCATGACCGGTCGTCGTGGCGTCGTGGGAGACCTTTGTCCAGCAGTGGACGTCTAACGGCTGATATGATGATGATGATGAAACGGTTATATTACAAAAAATATTATATGAAATAAATATTAACATGTGGTAGGGTCATTTTTAGAATTGTGTAGTATTTTTGCGATCGTAGGGTTCTGGGCATCTCAGCAGACGTTTTTAAGGCACCCACACGCGCCTCGCAACAGCAAAAAGAAACAACTAATATCGTCATCCACAGAGTATTTAAGTACCTATTATATCTATATTAATGTACTGATTGTCGATTTGTGCCGAGAAAGCAGTAACATAACTAGAACCAGTTTTTAATATAACTAAAAAATCTAAAATATTATACCTAGTAATCAATATATTTTTGTTATTTTTCTCGTAAATTATCAAGGACAAAAATACCTCTGTTACGTCAAATAGATCCTGCATTGTGTATACTAGTCATTCTGAACAAAGGGAATTTCTTATCAGCATTGGTACGATACGAGGGTGTAGCAAATAGGCGGTGAGCACAAGAAACGAGGAACGGTAAAGTGAAGTCGATAGGTTAGATCGGTGCAGTCGAATTTATTCTGGAGTAAATTGTACGAAAACATCTTTTCGACGATTGTGCGTCTAAGTTTTAAAAAAGGAAACTTTTTGCAAGCAGATTTTCGAAAACAAGAATCCTGTAAGTTCCTTAAATACCCAAAATCATTTCCGTACATTTACTTCTAGTATACGAAATATATAATTTTACTTACACTTGTTGAGTGTATAAAATAAGATTTTGGCTTAAAATTGCGTCGGGCGTAATGCAATGTATTACGCGGGTGAAGTATGAAATAAATTGCTAAAGCCACAACCTAAATACTGGATGAACTCATATTTTTGTGATAAAACCAATAAATTACTAAGTGGATCCGTTAAAGCAGAATTTATAGCTGGACCTCTATAAAATTTTCAATTATATATTCTCTCGAGTCGAATTTTGTTCAAAAATCTACAATAAACGTGTCTGCTTTAGCTAATTACAATTCATAATGTAAAGGGATTGTTTTATTTGGGGTTATATATACGTAAAATATAAGCTGTGGTAGCCTAGCGGTGTAACCAGTGGACTGAGATGTCAGAGGTCTCGAGTTCAAACCACTGACTTTTCGGAAGTTATATATGCGTATTAATCCCATGCTCAAACATGGAAAAGATCGTGAGGAAACCGGAATGCTTGAGGGATCTTCTCGATGGCATGTGAAGTCTGCCAGCGTAGTGGGCTATAGCCTAATCCTTCTCGAATGAGAGGAGACCCGTGTCCAACAGTGGGACAATAATGGGTTGAAGACGATGATGATAATACGTTTTGTTTTATCAACTTTATTGTAAACAAGCTAACTTTACTACGTTTTGTCGTGGCATATTGTAGATACATTGATGTGAGAAATAGATGAACACATTTTTTGAAGAGGGTTATACGAGTATATCATGACATAATTTGATCTCTCAGTGTACAACTTATTGAATTTTTAAAACTTACACGAACCAATTTAACAAATGTAACATTAAGATACACGTATTCAACAGTTTCTCAGCTTTCTCAGATCAAAAAGTAGATAATTGAGTGACACCCTTTTAATATAAAGATAACACTTGCTATTCGCAGACGTGTTTGCAATTACACAACTCAATTGTGAATGTGCCGACGGTTCATTGCGGGTCATTGGTCATTGTCATCGTGCAAGCAGCTTACAAAGATTAGAGATAACTATATATTTTTCTGGACTTCGTACAAATCAAAGTTTAAATTAAAGATCAAGGCCTTACTTTGTAAAAAGTCAATCTGTATGACTTATTGTGAACATTGTAGTTGTAACATCAATAAACCAAATATTTAATAGAGTCATCATTATATCAGCTAGATGACGTTCACTGCTGGACATAAGCCTCCCCTAAGGATTTCCACATCGACCGGTCCTAGGCCCATGATAGAATAAATTTATTTAACTTAATAAAAGTGCCCACAATAATCATAATTCTTAACATTAGAACTACCGTATAGCAGTGCCAAACGTGACTACCAAGCGTGGAATCCTAGCAATTCTCAGGTATTGTAGAAGTGTAAAGTATTGTTGAGCTTCTCTATAAAATTCTACATAGCAGCTCGGAGTCCTCACAAATCATTATTTGTTCCCGGTATATCAATAGGATTGCGCTCTATTACATGGACTGGGATAAATATTAGCAGGTTTTTTTTTTAATTAGTTCAATACTCCCTGCCTGTCGGTGTTGTGGTGCATGCTTTCGCGAATCCCATGGACCCAGCAATAGGGTTGGTGGCGTTGACGGGTGAGGTTGTTTTAATCAGAAAACGCTGACGCGTTGTCCACACCTTTCGAGTACCTAGGCGGCGGGACGGTTCGTAAAGGATTTTTTCCGCACCTAAAAAAGAGGTTAATACTCCCTAGGACAAAAACCAACTCTTGTGATTTGTAATAACGTTAATGTTTCTCTCTTTACAGGCTCCGCAGTTGATTTCATTCACTGACGGCAAGTTGGGGGTTAACTTTGCTGGCTATCACGCTGGTGTGGGCCTCGGAGGCTTGGGTGAGTTTATAACTTTTTTTCATTTGGCATTTAAGTAAATGTTGTCGAAGCAATAATATATAATAATAAATCCAGACATTATTCCAAAAGTGCCATTTAGTTCGAGAAAAATAACGAGGTTGATACAATAAATAGTATTTTTTTTAAATACATACATATGTATTATACCTGCATTAATTTATGACTCAAGAACATGTTAATGCTCATCACACAAACATTTGTCCTACCTGGATTGGAACCCGGGGATCTTACCATAGAAGGCAGCATACAATATCGCTGCGGTAATTGGATTGCAATATGGCTAAAATTAAATAACATTGTCAACTAAAATACTAACTATACTTCTATGACGAATGAAAAACATTGCCTTCGCATTTTAGTCCGATTTGTCCCGAAGGACCAATTATTTTTTATTGACTTCCAAAAAATAGGAGACTCAATTCATCTCAATGTTTTTTACGTTATTATATTCCATCTGTTTATTTATACATACCATACCATCACGCCTGTTGTGCCCGAAAGGTTAGGCAGAGGTATACTTATGTACACCCACGTTTTGCCGGTATGTTTTAGGTCCCATTTAATAGGGGGGAGCCTATTGCCATTAACCGAACACGAATCCAAACTCTGAGCTGCTACTGAGAATTTCAAAGAAAAACTTAGTAACACTTTGCTCGACCTGGGAGTCGGACCCAAGACCTCTTGTTTGGCAGTCGCACAGTACGACCACTAGACCAATGAGGCAGTTCTCAGTTGTTTATTTATAACTTTTATGTACATATAAACCGGAAAATTTGAAGTTATCCTTTATTGCAAGACATGAGATAGGTTAGCATCCGACCACAATGTAACTTAGGAATCGTACACATCAAGAAATACAGACTGACACAGCTGATTCTATTCCAACGCTGACTCAAATCAACTTTTACTGCTATTGTTATAGCTGGAAAAGACGGTACTGGAGGCGGTCTCTTCGCTGAAGCCGGTACGCCTTTTGGACCCGCAGCTAGAGCCGGTCTGGGCGGATCAGTCGACGGCAGAAGTGGCCCTGCTGGTAAGAAGGCTAACAATTATTAATTTTAAAAACATAACATACCTACCATCACACCTGTGGGGGACCACAGGTGTGGTCAGGTCAGGTGTGGTGGAAAGGCTGTGCAGAGTCGACTAATGATACCTACATCGCATATTTTGCTGGTATGTTTTAGGTTAGATGTCTTAGGAGGCGAGCTTATTGCCATTAATCCAAGCTGCTAGTGAAAATTACACAGACTTAAGAGAATTACAATAACACTTGACCTGGGAATCGAACCCAAAACCACTTTCTCAGCAGTTACACTTACGGTCACTAGACCAACAAGCGTTCAGTCAGTTAATTTTAAAAACATTTCTTAAATTAGCGCTTACTTTGCAGAACGCATAGACCTATCGAGATGCGATGTAATAATTTTAATTTCAAATGTATTAGGAATTAATCATATGCGCCTTTATTTCATTATGATATCACTTCTCTCATAAACATAAAACAGTTCATGTAGAATTACATTTTTTTCTTTGCTGTTTATTTGTTTAAATGTTTTATTCATCGTATAAATATATGAGCATGGAGACATATAGAGTACCTACGTCATTTTTAATAATCAATATTCAATATTTTGTACGAATGTAAACATTAATATGCCAAGATTAACGTCTTTTGCAATATAACCAAGCAGGATTTATCTTATCTCGTATTTCATTTAGCAAGACTTACTATTATGATGATAGTGACTATTCATTGAGCGTTGACATCACCTCGACCTAAGCAGTTGGATTGCAATTATCTTCTGACGATAAACTATGAGGGAAAAAAGTCATTATCTTGATTGCATATGCTATTTTTGCTTGAATAATATCATACCCGTAGTAATAATAAATCATCATCATCAACCATATTATTGTCCCATAGAATCTCTAGGCACAGGTGTCCTGTAAAAAGATTAGGCTTTATATATGTATATGTATAGTCCACCTAACTAGGCTAGTATGGCTTGGCAGGCTTCACATTCCATAGAGAATGTGTTAGACGTGCAGGTTTCCTCACGATATTTTCCTTTACCGTTTTTGAGCATGTGATAAATACACACGCGACTTTGGAAATTCCGTGCTGCGTACCTTAGACTTCAGTCACTGGTTACACCACTAAGCTACGATGGCTTTTGAAATAATAATAAATTACAATTAACATTAAAGAAATAATTCCATTCAATTTTATTCACTAATCAATTATTTTGTTTGAATTTGAATATTCTTCAAATCACACGCTGTTTAGCGATACGTGCTAATGTTCTATTGACAATTATCATTTGGAGATTATTTAGGCTTAATTTGAATGCGGATGTGCAATAATTAAATTTAATGGATATGGACTGTAAACTGCTATAATCTGAATTGTTTTAGTAACTAAAATTATTACTACGTAGTTTAAATTTCGTTGCTGATATTCTTTACTAGATTGTTGTGTGTCGTGTGTGTTGATTTAATATAACGTGCTTAATACTTGTCCGACTAATTAATGACAGTCTAGTGGTGCGAACAAACCAATGGAATGTGAAATCGAAGGTCCCGTTCGTCATTTTTCGAAGTTGTATGTATTTATCACACGCTCAAACGGTGAAGGAAAAAACCTGAGGAAACTTGCATACCTTATAAATGTTCTTGATGGCGTGTGACGTCAGCTAATCTACACTAGTCTAGAATCAGTCTAGCTATATGCTTATTTCATTTTATTTTATTTATCAGTCGGAGTTTTAATATAAATTAATTTAAGAGATAAACTAGGCAACTAATTTGTCTACCACATCCCTATAGAGAAAGATTAAACATTTAAATGACATTTAAAAATAGCAATACTTTACCATTTGCATAATTTCATAGTACTTAAGTACCTAAGTATATAATTGAAAAGATATTTCTATAAGTGTAATCACTGTTTTATGATAACTAGGTGGATTATACGCTGGCGCAACGGCTGGAGGAAATACTCATGCAGCAGCTGGTCTTGGAGGAGCAGTGAGTGCAGGAAAAGCCGTCGGTGGAGGCTTCTCAGCGGCCCAATCAGGAGGCCATTACGCATCCTCGCACTTGGTAGGTGGAAATGCACAAAAGGCCAGGAGAAAAGAAGAAAGACGCATATTGAAAGAGATGAAAAGGCTAAAAAAAGAACAAATGCTTAAACTTCCCAGTTTATAGACGTTCTTTTGGTACCTATTCAGAAAGCGTTGTGATTCTTAAAAAAAAGATTTTATGAATCAAAATCTTAATTTTATGATAATATTACTTTTGTGTCCAGCTGTAGACTGCGATGGGCTGAGTTGATTAATTTTGTTTATAGGACCTGGTAGAGAGCTTGACGAACGTTAAATTTATCTTAAACTTTTGTTGATGTGGGGTTATTTTTTAAGCTTAATATTAAAATAATCTTAAGTGCATTCTTATTATTCTTATACTAATATTCTCTAAATTTCTTTAATAAATATCTAACAAATTAATGTGTTATTATTAAGTCAGAAACTCCTATTAGAAACATATGTAGCTGTTGTTGGTTTCACTTCTACGAAAAACAACTCTTAATGAAGTAGGTGATTACTTACTTACTTGGAATAAGGTAAAAATACCAAGTTTTTTCTGTGCATGCACTCACAATGCACGGCCATTTGTCATTTCAACTCTCATTTTTGGGGCTCCATTACCCCCATTACACCCGTTTCTTGCATGGCGTTTTGTATGATATGCTACCTTTTCCCCAACTTTTCAGATCAACACGTTATCATAAACTATCTATGTCACTGTTTCACAGCCATTAACACGATATTAACTTATCCCAAATGTAAAAAAATAAAAACTAATTCAATATTTTAATTTCAGGGAGGCGAATCGGGAGTTTCGGGCTCATCAGGATTTTCCATCTCTGCCCACAAATCAATTAGCGTACCAACCACAGTGATTAAAGAAACAGAAGTTTCAGTCGTCCCTGTGGAAAACTTTCAGACAGTACACAAAGAAATCCACGGTGAAGCAAATATTGATGCTGCTAATGAAATAGCACCAGCTGTAAATGCTGGAGGAGAAGCTAATGTAAATGTACATTCATTCGCGGGTTATATTAAAGAAGTGAGTAAATGGAATGGTCCACGCTATAGTACGCGTAATAATCCGCATGTTCAGAATATAATGAGTACTTTGTTTAGAATTCCACAGAAATGGTATAAACCATTGCAGTTGACATATTCTCAAAACAATTATAAACATCAGGTTCGTTCAAATTGTCTTAATTGTATAAATCATGCACCCAGAGGCTTGAAGACAGCTGTAAAAATCTTTGCACTTTTTATGTAATAATAATCTAAGTGCAAATACTGTGTGCTAACCTATGTGTGACAAAAGACCGAATCTATTAATAAATTATTAAATATACTAAGATGATCGTATCTACAGGAGTGCTAAGTAATACTTTTCAATGTATGTGTGAACAAATAAACATTTCATTTTGTTTACATAGGTACATGCTGGACATCCTCCTCCACCACCGCCGCCACCACCAGTGATCATTCACAAGGTCAAGGTTCACGTGCCACCCCCACCCCCACCGCCACCTCCAGTGTTCGTCCACAAACATAAACCTCACAGACACCACTTGCACAAGACTGCTTACGTCAGCGGTTATCTATCAGCTGGTGGTGAAGTGGCTGCCCCAGAATCAAAAACAGTAGTTGTCAAAACCGTTCAGCCTATCGAAAGGAGAGTTGATATTGCAGCAGAAAATGAAGCTGGAGCAGCTGTCAATGGACATCATGGAGGATCTGGCAATGTAGTCACGTACAACAAGGAGGTTGTTGTGGGTAACAATGGAAAACCAAATACTTTCTTCCAAGACATATTTAACGTGAGTATTGATTAAATTGGTCTTCGTCAACTGCTTGAGTCTATTTATCGATGAGTATAATTTAGGGGTCTTCAAGATACCTATTTAAGGTACCTTCTACATAAGCATGCTTCATCTTAAAATACTTAGACCATATCATCACTTACCAGTAGGTGAGATTTTATCAAACTATAGACTTCAAGAATAAGTTAATCTACATTAAACATCAAA
The DNA here is from genome assembly GCA_905163465.1 of Craniophora ligustri. Lineage (NCBI taxonomy): Eukaryota > Metazoa > Arthropoda > Insecta > Lepidoptera > Noctuidae > Craniophora > Craniophora ligustri. Next base: position 6,648,267 of record LR990963.1, read on the forward strand.
AAGTAAAAACTTTAATCCAAATAAATATCCAGCAGATAGATACAATAAACATGCGTATAAGTAGTTTTTTTATTTAGCCATTTATTCTAGATAAATAGTATAGCAATTTAACCTTCTGTTTCCAGATCCCCATTTCAACTTTGAAGGCAGTCAGCGGTTTTCTGAGTAACACCGCTGCCAAAACAAATGTGTCGGTACAAAAGTCCGCTACGATACAAACAGGTGGTTACGCAGAGTATTCGGGCCATTCCGACTACCACGGTTCCTCTCATTACTATTGAAACTTTAAATTATTTTATACTTCGAATTTAAGTTTTTTTTTACAATAGCATCACTTATTAGTGATGGTACCGAAATAAATATTTGTATAAAATATATAACTTACATTATGTGTAATGTTACCTAAAATTGTTACTTATGTTTTATTGAAACGTATTTTGACATAAATATATAAGAAATAGTACTTTTCACTTAATTTCAAAGATATGCAATAATGAAATGATAATAAGGTATGCCGACAGTAAAAAAGTTCAATATTAGAGGTAAAATTATTTTGAACTGGCCAAGTACTTCAGAGAATCACATTTCAAAAGAAAAATAATAATTTTAACAATAAAATACCTCCTTACTAGGAAACAACCTACAAATAAAATAAATACATATAACAGGGAACACAAGCATTTATTTGTCCTCATAATCTTGATGATATTTTAATCGCCTTCTATTATTACGTTTTTATTGTTACCAGCGCCCCTTCTGTGGACTTATTAAACTAAACAAAATAATTTACAAAATAACCGCTGTATCAAGTCGTAAAATTTTTGAGTTAGTTCATTTAATTCTAGTGTCATAAAATTTAAAATTTAACACTCTTCACGTACCACCCTTGTTTGTTCTTTTTATTAGCTTTTCTTGGTATTTTAGTATTTTGCTCTAATTTGACTTTCTTTAAAATTACTTTAATTTCTTTAGTATGTACAACATCGTTAATCTAAGGAAGAATTAATTGAAATGATTTGTCAATTATACAATGTTGATGTAAATATTTATGTTAGTAGAAAAGTAGATTTACTAAAAGGGTAGTAGTAACACGATAGACGTTATTGTTTTTGGTAACATTGGTAAAAAAAAAACTAGGTGACCTCTGTGGAGCTAGAATCTACATACATACCTAAACTTTTTATACTCATACGCGTCTATGATTTACTACTACTAAAGCTACAATTTCAATGTATGGAGGAGATAATTACTTCATCTTAAATTCTTATCAGTAGTAGACTGTTCATTGTTTTTTATGTAATCATTTCAAACATCACTAGTTCTATCTTTTTCTAATTATAAGCATGTAGCTACTTTCTTCACTAGTAGAAATTGATTATAATTAATCGTCTTACTCATCGATTACTGAATTTTCTACAGATTCAGACCCCATAGCATCGAAGCATGCACCGTCATCATCATCATCAACGTCATCTGATGCACGTATATCGGTACAGACACCGAGTGCTTCACAATTTATCGATGGTATCTTCTCTGTAAGTGCATGATCGTTCATTGCAATCATATTCTTTCCTTTATTTAAACTTGCATGGTCTGTGTGCTCTTTCGCACTCTTAATGTGATGATTTATTAGCTTCAGCTTCTTAACAACAATACTTATTCGAAACTTGATTTTTTATATCAATAGAAAGGTAACGGTAAAAGGGTTCCCTTAATATTATATATATACTATACTTACTGCTCTTTTTATTTCAAATTGCTTTTTTTTATTTCAACTTTACTTGAGTTGTAGCTTTTTTGATCCTGTTCATTAATTTTGCACCAGGTTTTTCAAACTACATTAAAATTCACTCTAAGCGAGTGAATTTTAATGTAACCTAACCTAACCATAAAGTTTACCTTTATCCTGGTTTCCAGTTAAGTTCAAGTTTTAAACATTTTAAACTGATATTAGTTTGGTATGGTGATGGTCTAAAGGAGTTATTTACGTTTTAGATTTATTATAAAATATACTTTTATTAATTATACGCAAATTAAAATGATATTGTTAATTATTCGCATTTAAATGACTCCTTTTTAAAAGGTAACGGGATATTTATTATGTCTAACAAACGAAACACGATAACATCGGTAAAATTCCTGTGTACATATGTTTACGCCCACGTATTTTTAAGGTTTGGTGTAATTTGGGTGAGTACAGCTTTGTGAATATATTGTTTAGCGCATTGGTTTTGATTTATTATAATGAATGTATAAAAATCATTTTATATTTTATAGATTCCAATTAACACTCTCTCAGCAGTGAACACGTTTTTAGAAAACAATGTTGGAGCAAGGAAAAGAGTTCAAGTGAGTGAAACAAAATGTATATTTTTTTTAATTGAACGTAAAATTGAACTGAACTAAATTCGTTTTAAATAAAACAAACAATACCATTTTTCTTTTTTACTGTAAATATTTGAGTGTCTATTAAAATTCCATAAAATACTAAAATATTTAATATTTGTACTCTTAGGTACGATAACAAAACAAAAAACCTATTTTAAATATTGTTTAGACGAATCAAGAGCAGTATGATTTCTTATATGAATCAATCTCGGAGTAGATATATATTAAAACCTCAATTAATGTTTTTTACTCTGTTCTAGTAACAGCTAGGAAGACTTACAGATTTATGTCAAAAAGGAATTTACTATTACGTGTCAATCTTCAATCCACAGGATTAACATGCTGAGATTTCAATTAATATATCGACTTCTAATTATTATTACTGTTGACAACAATTACTAATAAATAATTTAAAAAAAAAAATTATGGTTTTATATTGTTTTACAGGTGACAGCAGAAGGATCCGGTGAACCAACCAGGGTCCGACTAGGACCACACGCCCGAAGGAGGGCAAACAAACAAGTTGTTTTACTACAAGAGCCTGCAGAAACAAAGCCTCAGGAAACACAATAAAAAATAAAGTCAAAGATCATTCGTACCTGAAGTTAACAAAGTAATACTTAATTTTCCAATTACAGGAATTTATCGTACAAAACTGTATTACAAAATACTTGTGTAAATATTTTAGTATTATATTGTACGTATTAAACTAAATTTGTGTACTAAAGTTAATTCTGTTTTATTATATGTATTCCTGGTAGTTTTCTTTTTCAATAGGGAAAGCAAAAAGGATAGTTTTTAGATAAGGGTTTTTTTTTACATTAATATGAATGCTTTTTTGTCTAACGTTGTTTTAAAAAACCGTAGATGATAACCGTAAATAAAATTAAAAAATATTTTTTGATAAATAACCTAGGGTAATGAGCATGTGTCACATATCATATTTAAAATAGAATATACGGGACAATAACAAAAATATATAAACGTAGGTAAGAAAAATTTAATCTGACTTACGAACAATTATAATACATTTTAAAACTCATTACATGCTATTTCCGACGCGTGTTATTACTCGATATGACTACTGTAGCTCCTAATGGCTTTATAATAGAGTTCAAAATGTCATAATAATAATTTCTGAATCAGAAGTGTATTCGTATTCAAAATGCTTTATATGGAACATTAACTCTAAGGTACCTATAACAATTCATCATAAACTTATTTATTGTTCCACTGGTGGGCATATAGAATTAGACTTTAGCCCACCACGCTAGCGTAGTACAAGTTGGCAAACTTCTCACGTCATCAAAAAAATCTCTCAGACATACAGGATTCCTCACGATGTTTTCATTTGCCGTTTGAGCATGTGATAGATATGCACGTAACTCCGAAAAGTCAGTGGTGCGTATCCTTAGAAATCGAGACCTTAAACTCCTTTTATATGATGTAACCAGTGAGCTGGCCACTGGTTACATCTTTAGGCTATCAAAATTCATGTTAATCCCTTTAAAATGTCTTAATTAACCTTTCTGGGTGAGCGGTCCCGCGCTGCTAGCTTTTTTATTTTTAATAGAGTGAAAGTAAGCATGTATGTAGTTGGGGATTCTTAGAAACCAGCCTATGGTGACCGTAAGTATATAAAGGGAGCTTCGGAAGCCTTTTCACATATCAGTTCGAAAGCTCCTGTGCAATACCTAAAAGACACAATTACTTTAAGTTACGTTTACCTCGTTAAAAACCTTTTAAATCTCTAATTGCAAATATTTATATCCACTTACCCAAGTAAGTGGTTCTATACATAGCTAATGAATAAGGTAAACCTACAGATTAGATACTTATCATTTTATTTCTTATATAATAATACTAGCTGACTTAGCAAACGTTGTTTTGCCACATAATAGGGGTTGGTGGACTACCCCTAACTTTTAGGGGGATGAAAAATAGATGTTGGCCGATTCTCATAGATACCGGATAAGCACAAAAAATTTCATCAAAATCGGTCAAGCCGTTTCGGAGGAGTACGGGAACGAACATTGTGACACAAGAATTTTATTTATAAGATTAACGTTAGTACTGGAATTTTTAAAATAGCAACGGATCAGTAGGGAAGATAACGATGGCTACAATCAATTAACTCACCAATCGAGATCAATCTCTCCAATTTTTGTAATCAACAGAGCAGACATATCACAAATCGGTTAGATATAAATACTTTCTATAGTCCAGTACTTACATATTCCATCCAGAATAAGAAGAAAATCAACAGTCAACCCATTAGATTAACTTTTCTCATGATCAAGTGTAAAATAAATCATATTACGTATGTAATCTGAAAAGCCACAAGTAAAAACGTACGAAAAGTAGGTAGGACGTTTTGGAATTGAATAACAATTTAAAGAGATATATAGTTAGAAAGACCCTTATACCACATAAAGCTCTTCAGCAATTTATGTCTAAACTTAATTCTACATTTGTTTTAGAAATTTAGTGAAATCTTACTTTGCGTTCATTTTCAAGGGTTCACACATACATAAGAAGTTTATAAACCTCATATTATGTCCAATCATAAAATTAAAGCATAGGAGTTCGGTTGTGAGCTGTGATAGCCTGATTGCGTGACCAAGTAGACTGTGAAACACAAAGGTCTCGAGTTCGAACCAATAACATTTCGGAAGTTATGTGCGTATTTATCACATGCTTAAACTGTGAAGGAAAATGTCGCGAAAGAACCTGCCCATTTTAGTGTGAAATTTCCCAATACGCACTGCCCAGCAGTGGACACGACAATTAAGTAAGGAGTTTGCCTTAAATCTGTGTCGAATTATTGAAATAGGTAACAGAAAAGTAGATTCAATAATAATACAATACTCTTTCTTATATACTTTTATTACTTACAGTTGAAAAAAAAGCAGAAATAATAGTGAATAAAATAAATAAAAAGTAAATAGCTACCATCATGTCGAAATTATCTTAAACTGTGGAACAATTTTGTGAACAGTGCTGTCACTACAAATAATATGAAGATAAGTATACCAATTTCTTACCAAGTCTTAAATTAATTATGCTGGCGCACGTAGTGCGAGAAAAAGCAAAAACTAGTGCCTTTTTTGTTATACATACTGAAGTATACGACGGACTCCCCCATCTCTTTAATAGGGTAGTAATAAGCACTTGGATCCAATTTATTTAAATCCATTTTAGCAAATGAATACTTTCCCTTATAAATTTCGCAATTTTGATCATTATACCGGACATTGGATGCAATTAAAACCACTTTAGGTATTACGCTTTTACATGTCAACTTATTGTAATTATTGATATAATTTATTCGATGACTAGATTTCTCGATACCAGTTTTTATCTTCCAATAATATCCTTTTAGATTTTCTTTTATCGTTATATTGCCTTTGTAAAATGTTTCTCCACTTTTGTTGTAAGCTTCAATATTCATTGTTATCAATGGATCATTTTCGTATGGCGGTTCTGGATCGCTGCATGGCTCAATACTACGCGATACTACTTTATACGAGGCCGGTGATACTAACACTACATGGATTAAAACTATAGTTAAAACAAAATTCAATTTTAAAATCATATTTCGAATAGTAACACAATCATGTATAAAATGTCAATGTTACTCCGAAAATAAACAAGGTATGAAATTTAAAAAGTCATACCAAATTGGATCCGACAAACGGATAATTATAAAACATTTTAAATGTCATTATGTGTATATTTTCCTAGAACAGGGCTATAATTGGATATCTGTTTTCCTAAATATGTTTCTAAAATATTAGTTCATAATATCGTTCAAAATATTAAACTCAAAGTAAAGTAAGTGGACAAAAATTTTAACGGAGTAATAGTGACATTAAATAAAATCTTGAGTTGTTTTTAGAGCTATGTTTTAAATTGGTCCTACTATAACCCCTCTATATGGTTAAATCTGAGAATACCTATATAAATAGAGGATTTCCAGTTTTAGAACCCCAATTCTAAACTTAAATCATTTGTTTAAGAATCTAACTTAACTTTGTTTGTATCATAATGTTTTAATCGAAAACGAAATCACATTCTAGTTCATTGTTACCATTGAACGTGATACCATTCGAAATAAGTTATGTGCTATATCAAAATACCGTAAAATTCCCACTTGCGTGTACCCATGTGAATAATAACAGGCATCACTAGCAGCATAATAAAAACATGGAGATGACAATAAAACTCGCAATACACAATGAGGACTCATAAACTGTGAACTCGCTTTGTTTACAGCTTTTCGACAAAATGAAAGTATGAAGAAATTTTACGGCCGACATCTTTTATGATGGTAGCTATCAAAACAAACTTGTCAGTTTTTTGAGGTACGGTGGAAGAATACTAAAGAAGGGTGCATTGGAAGTGGCGAGGTAAAACATAATATATATACGCCTACAGCTTGCCGGTGTATCGAATGAATAAATAGGAAGTCTATTGCCATCCAAGCTTATGTTTCATCATCATCAACCCATTTACCGTCCCTCTACTAAGCACAGGTCTAGTTAGGTCAGGCTATAGTCTAACACACCAGCTTGGTGCGGATTAGTAGACTTCACACGCCATCGAGAAAATCTTTCAAGGCGAGCGCTCTCGCGTGCAGGTTTACTCTCTATGTTTTCTTTCACCGTTTGAGTTTGCGATAAATACGAACGTAACTTTAAAAAATCATTGCTGCGTGCCTTAGGATTGAAGTCGAGATCTTCGACTCAACAGTCTATACATAAAATAATGATTCTAGAAAAACCTGTTTACACTTCACTCGAAGAACACACTTGCGTCTAGCCCAATAATGCTGTTCAAGCGACAAGATGTAGAGGGGCAATTTTCTGAATACTGACAAATCTTCCTTCCTTCAGCCTTCCACCTTCAGTTTTCTACGTCTAATGCAAATACATAATACGAGATTCAGCGGGAGCGAGGAAATTCTCGGCTTCCACGGCAAGCTGCAGTTTCAGATGTGTTATGGCATTCACCGAGCTATTCCTTGAAAATCTATTTTAAGTTAGATAGGATTCAATCTCTACATGATTATATAATAAGCCCTTTTAATCTTTCTGAACCAATCAAGTTCTGAACAGTTTTATAAGAATTCTGATTAATGATAAGAACAAAATATTAAAACGGTTTCCTCATCATATGCAAATATTTGGACTCCTTTTACCTGTACTCATGTCTATTCTAATATACAAATTATGATAATACGTACCGGAGAAGAAAAATATTAAACCAACCAATCTTTAAAACATCTAATCGTGCGCGCCAAACCAACCAATCTTATGAAACACACACCTTTTAATATTTTAGTCCATTTACATACGTTATTTTTATACTTTGGTTACGGAGTCTAATGTGCTATTAATTACATATTATTTGTTGTTGTAATAACTTCTAGACACTCCCAAGCCATGCCTTAACTTAGTGAAAAGACGACTGAATGCCAAAATTGTATTAATATTTAATATCTAAAAGTAAATAGTTCAGAACTCCTGGAAATAAATGTATTCTTATACGGATATTGGCCTGTAAGTCCAGGTGTAAGTGGTATGTAAAGTCTGCCTACCTAAATTAGCCAGTAGCACGGACTATTGCTCCTCTTTCAAAGCGCTGTGGCAGTAATTAAGTTAATTACAAAGAATATTCTAACATTATTTTCCCTAAAATTCGCTAATAAGACTAACGCCTCTCAATCCAATTGAGAGGTTTCACGAAAGTTTACACTACACTACAATAGACAAGTCCATCCAATTGTGTACTGTTAACTTGAGATCCAACCCTTGTACGTCCCTACACTTCTAATTAAATTAAAACTACCCAAATCACTTTGTCGAAAATGTTTCAAGCTCAAAACTTCTTACCCTTAGAGCAAACCTTGACCGTGTCAAAATATTTATTCATATCTCTCATCGTTAATAATCTAACGCGACTTAAAAGGATTGGCCAATCTGGTTTTCAAATAATTCAAATAAAATACGTAAATGCTGACTGACTGCTCTATCTGCTGCTGGGTCTTGGGTCTTGGGTTCGATTCCCAAGTCGAGCAAAGTACTATTAGGTTTTTACATACAATTTTCAGTTGCAGGTAAGAATTTAGTTTCGTGCCCCGGTTGATGGCAATAGGTTTAGGCACCCAAAAAACACACCGGAGAAATGTACTGTAAACTGTACTATCTGCCTAACCCTTAGAAGACGACGGGCGTGATAGTATGCTATGTTTTATGTATGTATATGTAAATAATCATACCTCCTACCATGATCATACATTGGCCAAGTGTGCTTCAGTTAAATTCATTTCAATGGAGTGTCGATTTTTCTGTCAATCTATAGAAGGCAAAAGCTTTTATAATTAAACATTTATTTACTATGTGTTTAAAAGAACACAGCTGCTGTTTTATCAAATAACTTATTGTAGATGCAGAATCTTCTTGGAAATAAAGTGTTCATTAAAATTTAACTCGTTTTGAAAATAAGAGAAGCAAGATATTCTGTTCTGTTAAATAATTCAATTTCTACACGTGACAAGGCCATATTCCTTGAAATGGAGTTAATTATTAAGAACATTTGGGTGAAACTCGTGTAAGGGAAATATTATTTCTGTAGTGTATTTGCATTGAAATATCTAATTTCTAATAACAATTTTGTGAAATGTTCAAAATAATTTCACAGATTCAACCAACTATCGTATGATACTGATGCACGCAATTTTGATTTTAGTATCAAATTAAATGAAAACAGTATTCACACCAAGAGATCTATGCAGTATGTTAATATTGGAATGACATCACAAACATAATAAAATGCTTTAATTTACTCAACAAAATTATGATATCGATAATGCATAAGTCTCAAAATAAAAACACGTAAAAAGTATATATTACTAAAATAATATTTTTATAACATTCCTAATATTCAGCAACAAGTCTTAATCACTAGGAATATCATCATTATGATTGTCTTCTATTTACAAACGTACATGAACATTCCCAAGCCACTTGATAACTGTTCCAGAAATTAGACCAGCTCGTCTCGAGGGAAAATTAATTTTGGACCCTAATCAAAGTTAGCCCGTGTTCTGTAAAGTCAGTTTAAGTCGAGATTGTTTGTAGGATAAGGTTACACATGTGCATTCATGGTACGGAATGTTCTAATTATATTAGCTTCGGTACCAAGTTTGTTCGACACTAGCTATGGGTATCACAATCAAGCTTTTCGTGCTTAAAACAGCTATTTTAGAGGGACACTGCATAGACCTTCAAAGAGGGAATTGTTAGCACGTATGTAAGTGTTTGTCCTTTAATCTTGATGAAGTTTGGTAGCAGTTGCTTCATTTCAAATACTAATATTCAAAAAATCTTTTTTTATGACGAAAAGGGGGCAAACCAGCATGCGGCTCACCTGATGGTAAGTGATCACCGCCGCCCATTGAGGCTTGCAAATGCGTTGCCAAACCCCTTAGAAACCGATCAGGTTTCTTAAAATAGGGAGTTACTGAACTAACAGCAAACAAAATTCCCATGCTGTCAGAATAGTCACTCCCCCAATGAGGTCTGGTAACCTTTCTCACTCGCAGAAAGATAACTATTGTTGATTCACTGCGGTCATCTGTAAGGCGGAGGTACTTCCTCAGTCGGGCAGCTCAATTTCTTGCCATGCCCTTCCTCCTACAACAGATCTAATAACATTAAAACTTCCTTGTAGTAGGAATTAAGGTTATAATTGTAACTAAAGCGAAAAAACAGATTGCTCTCACTCCAATAGCGACATCAAATTTTGTCATAAATGTATAGACAGGAAATTGTTACTAAAAGGAAAACAGACGTCATATACAAACACTCATGCCTTTTTCGCATGTGGGGGGGAGTCAGAAAATACAAAAAGCAACAGGCTATATCATATGTATATGTAAGTATACCTTGTTCTACACGCGCGCTGGTTGCATGTACTACTAGGTACTCGCTTCGTCTACTTGAAGGATTATTTTAAAACGTCTTCTCCTGGAGTTTTCACTTACCTACATACATCTTGTAATTATATTTTGTTATTAATTTTCAACACTCCCCAACGATCTTAATTATTTTCAAACCTTAAGTAAGGCCCATACAGTAATAAAATACTCAAGTTGAAATACATGCCAATAAACGCACGAAACCGGACACAGGATCACACTGAGTTTAAGTTTATGAATGCAAGCCCAAATAGCCACCCTATCTTCCCGAACAATGCCGTATGCTTGATCATACGGCATACGTATCTTTGAAGATATTGTATTCATCCAACTTAATAATAATACGATGAGAACAGCGGTACCAACAAAAAAAGTGGCCGTAACTTCAAATTTAGAACTACTCAAATATATTAGGTTAGTTGCACTTCACCTAATTCTCTTTGCAAATGGTTACACCTTATTTCTTAGATCCTCTTTGTCGTACATAATGATATTATTGTGTTAAGACGTGTTCGTTTCATGGTTATTTATGCTTGGTATTCCGTGTGTAAATTTCCCCTAATCTAATTGAATAAGTTGTTCATACGTATGTACGTCGGAGTTCAATAGGATCATGAGCGTAGAAAGTTGAGATAATACCTTTTCATTAAAACAATTAAGCTCCAATTATTGTTTCAAAAGCTCCATTAAATGTGTGACACAATAATCTATTGTCTTATTGATATCAGATGTTATAGCTACTTAGAAAGATTCAACCTAACTTAATTTTAGGATATGTTTAGGTACTGTTTATCTATAATAGTATAATATGTTAAAGCTGAATAGTTTGTCTGTTTTAAATGACAACAACTTCGGAGTATAGGTACTCTTTCCAATAAAAAAGAATTATCAAAATCGGACTATTCAGTAAAAAGTTATGCGTGGTTATACACAAAAAAATATACCTAAGCGTCGACTTGAGTACGTCCTCCAAAAATATTTAAAATGCTAGTTGAAAAATATTTAAAATGGTAGAAAATATTAGTTAGTTGATTACTTTTATTGGACAATTTGTTGAGCAGATTTTTCTTTAATATAAAGAAGTAGGTGAATATGCATTTTTGAGTTTCCACCTTGATGTGTACTGCCGTTGTTAATGTTTTTATCTTATAGATGATTTATGGCTTATTGTCCTTCATATTGATTACCCCCTAAAACGCTCATCCATTTTATTGGGATTGGCAAAAGAATGGGAAGAAGAATAGTAGGATATTTTACGATCTAGTCATTATTTGATCGTTAGATAGTAAGTACAAAAAACAGATTCTATTTAGTGTATAGTAAGAGTACGAATCCTCTTTTTTTGGGCACAATGTATTTTGCCCGGGCAATTTTGTATAATGAATACGTAGATATAAAATCTTCCCGTCTAAAATGTTTTCTTAGTATGATTTTCCTGTAAGAATGTTACGAACATAATTGTGTCATGCACGGTAACATTTTATTTACATACTGATGTCGGTTTGTTTGTATGTTTTAATATAAAATGACAGCAAATTTAGGATAAAAAGTTTACATCTACTTATACAGAAATATTACTGTTACTTCAATTACATTAAACGTCCGCGTCCCTTCGATATAATTAAAATTGTAAATATAAACTTGGAAATAAAAAAGGCAAGTTGATTTTTATAATAACTCAATACAAGAGTATGCGATAATTTAATTCAAGACTGGAACAAATTAAAGTGTTTTAATTTTTTATGGGATCGGAAGCATTTATAGTGAAGGTCTTTTTTGAAAGGTTGCAGTGTATAAGATATGCCTGGCTGTTCTAAGAATATTGGTATCAATAGAAATAAGTTGGGTGTGGTACAACAAAAAAGTAAATCAGTATATTATGAACGTTGAGAGATACAAATAAAAACAACACGATATAAGTGTATGGTAAAGTAAATGTAGTTACAAAGATAAACATAGGTGGACCACATAAAAACAAAAAACTACGAAAAATGGTTTTGCTTCAAAGCGAAGATTATTTATTTGAAGCATAATAAAAGGCGTAGCGTAGTTAACGTACTTTTCAAATACGCTTTTAAACGGAAACTCATTAAAGAAACGGTTTCGCGTAAGTTGCGGTTGTGTTAAACAGGAGTCTTATGTAATTATAACTACAATATATAATACTTGTGAAATGAGTAATAAATATGAATTCTATTCATACCATTTTTAGTAGTTTTATAAATATGTAGTGTATGTTTTAAGATAGATTGATTGAGAACGTTTGTTCAGATTTAAAAAATACTATCTTTACAAAATCAGTCAATATTTAATAAATCCTCTTGTAACAAATAACCATCTTCAGATAAGGCAATTCCTCATCATCATCATCAACCCATTATCGTCCCACTGCTGGGCACGGGTCTTCTCTCATTTGAGAGGGATTAGGCCATAGTCTACCACGCTAGCCTACTGCGGGTTGACAGACTTCACATGCCATCGAGAAAATCTCTTAAGCATGCAGGTTTCTTCACGATGTTTTCCTTCACCGTTTGAGCATGTGATAAATACGCACATAACTTCCGAAAAGTCAGTGGTGCGTGCCTTGGGTTTGAACTCGAGACCTCTGACATCTCAGTCCACTGGTCACACCGCTAGGCTACAACTGCTAGGCAATTCCTAACCCCTGCTAATTCTTATGAAATAGATGAATTAATTAATTAAAGTATTACTAAAACAAATACAATTATAATGTCGCCATACATATACCTATGTATAATATAATCTGAATATTTTATGAACTCGTTAAGTACTTGCGTGCATGTTATTTAAATTACTGTTAATTCTTATTTGCATACTTCTGATTATGATGGAAGAGCGGCTTTGTATAATATTCCAAGTAATTTTCAAAAAAATATGGTAATTTTGTTTTTAAGTCGGTAATTACCACACGTAGCCCTGTTTTTGCAAAAAACAGGGCCAAGTATCTTTAATATTTTGTTCAACGTTCAAAACAAGCATAAATTGTGCAATACATAAAACCAACAAAATCTATATTAGTTATTATTCCTATTAGTTACACAGATTGCATAAATAAAGAGTGACATTGTTACAAAATGCCCTAATTTCTCAATATTTATAAATATTCTCGTGCAAATTAGATCAATAACTGATCATAAAGCTATGTGATACTTCACTGATAATAATTGATATCCAAGTGAATCTCTAGATATTTTAAAAACGAATTTCAGAGTAGCCATAACGTTGAAATATTTTTATAAATGAACTTGTGCATTTTCAAACAATAAATGTTTTCGCATGCTCACATTTATTATTTAAGGCTTCACAACGTAATACATTTTCCACGACGTTTGGTCGCGGTTCTAGTGAATATGTTTGTGTGTACTCTCGAGTTTTAGGGTTACATGGTAACATAAATAAAACCTTTAAGTTTATCTGCAGCTCATCTATAACATGAATTTAAAGATTTATAAATACAACCTTTAAACTGATCAGTTTCATTATCCACTCGTTCAAACATTATTTAATTAACTCTCATATTATTACTAGATTTTTTTTTGCAGATCGTAAGTGTGTAATAATATTATATTATACCCATAAACAATACTCATATAAGTTACGAGTATTGTAATTTTTATACATATTTGAAAATTATACTCTTAAAGTACCTATACATGAACCTTTTTTAGGCTGCAGCTGAAAATCAGCGCTGCAGTAACCTGTAGCAGATGTTGAGCTGTGGCCTTTTAAATGCACAATACCACATCGAGCCTACCATTATCTGTATATTGTAAAGTTAAATAATAACGTTGCAATATACAGATAATGGTAGGCTAAAGAAAAACTCATAAATATGGCGAGAAATCTTCATTAAAATATCAATATAACTTATTTTATCGGTCTCAATTGACGAACAAAATGTCTACAGAACCTGAATTTATACACGGTCTGACACGTACTTGAAAATGTTTTTTTAACTTAAAGTGTGAATATTTCACCCCAGCGCATCCACAATGCAGATGCAAACTTTCCCTCATACATTATCTTTCTGCACCGTTACCTACCTTCTTTAAAAATAGGTACTTTGTCTGAAACTATGTTTAGAGTAGAATAAAGTTGTAATCTCGTTGTCAGTGTTGCAAACACTTTTGACGGCGAAAATCCTTGTCAAACAATAATTTACTTAAGAACCAGTTAATTGGTAGCAGGTAATTTGTGTGATGACCATAGACATTTGTATATAATATAAGTATATAATTCTCGTTGGTGAGCTCGGAACGTTGTATCATAATATCAAGAAAATATAAAATTATGTAAATGCTAATTGCTTATACTACAATACGATTAAATTTGCAAAAGTATTTAATTTTTTTTAATTTGAATGTTTTAAAGCTGCAGAAGTTGATTTGATCATTTCACGGTTTACCAGCATCCTAAAAAATATAATAAGAATTTAATATTATCGATTATAATCTGAAGCACCCGAAGTGCAGTATGAAGGGAACAAGTAAGTTCCTTTTGCCAGCACTTTGCTTTACTATGTATTTCCGACTGAACTGTAGTGCTGCTCAGACAAAGTTATCCTTAAAGTTATTGCAACAGTTTTGTAAGAGAACTTGTAATAACCATGAGGTTTATTTGCCTGGAATTTCTCTCACAACAATTGTACCCTTTAATAAATGTACTATACAACATCTGCATTATTAGTAGATCCATTTTAATTCATTTTTCCATAGGGAATTACAGAATGCCACGCGTATCAACTTCTTGGAATAAAAGTTAAAAGTTAAGATAAGCAGATTTGTCTTTTATTCTGAATTTTATGTACAGCCGATTTGTAAAATAATTGTGAATTATATTAATTCTTAAGAGATCGAGCGAGAATTCCAACAATTCTGGAACGCTTAAGAATTAATAATTTAACATTATTTAACCGAATAAAATATCACATCTTTACTAAAACTCAAGGGATTTTTCTTTAGATTTCATGTAACCGTTCATTATCGTATCTATCATCAAACTAAGAAAATGAATAGAAAACGGCTGAAAGATACCCAGTATATCCATAAATATATCCATACAACTTACATGAAAAAAAAAACATAACTTATAAATAAATTCCTTTTTTGATAACTTTATGACGCATAACTGACCTATGCATACATAATACAGTCTTGATTATGCTGCTGTCTGTCTAGATCATAATCTTGCGCTTGTATAAAACGTATGAAGACATTTCCCTCAGGTATCGTAAGACATGATGGAGTGGAATGGGTAGAACCTGTCTGTGAATTAATAACACCCTACTATGATCGCTGATCTATCTGCTAAGAAGGATGATACCTCTATCATCCCATAAGGGTCACTTGGAAACTAAATTACTGGTATTAAATTTACCATTTGTCGAATTAGCGTAAGTGCGCTACGTTCTGACATGCATTTCGCACCAAATAAGTATGACAATTTATTCAATTTTCTGTCAAACTTTTAGTATTCCTGAGTTAAAAAAAATTAAATCTACAAAGTGAATTTATAAAGCTTTGAATAATTACGTAGATCGCAACTTGAGTGAACTTAATTAAGTGAAGTTACGAAAGGATTAAGTATGAATTATGCGTTAACTTCCACTTTGAATACTTCGTTTTTATATTTAAGTTTTTAATGAGGTAAGTAGTACTATTATTCTGTGACTAAAACAAGAGATACGTTACCTACTTCGTTAATGTTATAGTCAAAAAGATTTTCCTTTTGTCTAAAATTTACATAAGCAGAATCTAGAGTGTCATCCATCTTAAAATAGTAAGAAGATGTTGATTGTATCTGTAAAAGTGGTCAGTACCCGCGTTCCTGAATTTAATTCATTGTCAATACTATTCACTAAAGCAGAAGGGTAGAAGGTCGTTGTAGTTCCGAGGTTGATATACTACGTAGACATATTATTTTATGCTTGGTACGGTTTAGCTCAGCCTCCTCTTTTTCTCAGTGTTGTCACTGACAGCTAGTACTACTGGCTACTGAAAAGTAATTTTAGAATGCATTTATAAATTTTTTTTTCAAACCCACTCCAAGACCACTGAATATAAACTTCTACTAAACTGCTGCTCCTTAGTCCGGTTCCACATCACCTCAGCTCACTTCTTCAGATTTTTTGCTAGAGGGAATCGTATACTGAGTTTTTCGATCAGTGGAAACTTATTTTCACAAAACGAAACATTCCTTTAAAAATAATAATCTCGTATATATAAATAAATATCTATAGGAATACGTCACTGTAAATAGCCAACATAGGTCAGTGACTTCGTTTTAATACGAGTACCTACACAAATTAGGCATGATAATTTCCGGCTACTTTACTTTTACAGAGGGCTGACAAAAATGTTATTACGCGCTATCACAAAGTAAGTACCTTTTTGTTACATTTCAACGACAACCGTACTTCTGGACGTTGTAAAAAAGCTTTTAAGTTTTCTTTTGACAAAAGGTCTAGTGTATTTCTTTTGTTCTATTCAAAGGATTTCAAATTTCCTTGAGGAATTATGTTTCTTGAAGATTTATTGGATACTGGCTATTTAAAGAAACAAGCAAATGAAGATAATATAAAGTAAAATAGCCATGTTACAAAAACTGCGTAAGTATTTGTTGCAGCGCATTCCTAGTGTTCTATTCGTTTCAATTAGTAGAGTTCTCCAAGAAGACGAATTTAATCACACTCCTATTGGTCCTGAAATAATGGAAGGGGACAATTGATGCACGTTTCCTGAATATTGAACACACACATGACAGCTCAAGCGCTAAAATTTTCCATATCGTTATGGATGGCGTGGTGAAATCCTATAATTTGAACCTTATGTGTGTTGTTATACAGTTGACAATAAAATATGACAATGTATTGTTCAAGTTATGCCTCGATTTGAGGATTTACAAATTGATCACAGTAGATTGGTTTGTGTTTAGCCAGTTGATTGCGTGTTGGGGAAATGTTACTAATAATGATTTTGATTTGAGTATTCATTTTAACCATTCCGTTGCCACTATTAGCTATCGACTAATGAATACATATATTAGCAATACACCTGATGGTCAATAAATTGTATATTTACAATATTGCAAAGAATTTTTAAAATTAATGAATTATATTTGAACGCATAGTTCTTAAATATGTTAGCATTAATAAACACAAACATAAATTCACCAAATGTGATGATTAAAAAATATTTGTGATTCTCAAGTGGTCGCAATTTGGAAAAAGTGGTCTCTCGTTTTTGGTTTAAATTGATCGTCTACGTAATAAAAACGGTTGACAAACAGATATTTTTGCCCTTTGTTTTGTCCTTGTTTATCGTTAAAGATATGTAGTTCAACAATATCAACTTTTTAAGTTGATATTACATATTCTTGTTAAACTCACTAGTTTAACAAGAATATGTCTAAAATGCATCGGATTCCAATTAACAGGTATTCTATATAACCTTTTTCGTGCAACATTCAAGTTATACATACAAAATAACATGATAAAACCTTTACGAAGCTTACATGATTGGCCAAACAAGATTTACTCTGAAAAATATACCTCGCCTGATCGGAGGATCCTCCTTTTCCGGTGGAGGGACTAATAACCATGTATATAATATCACTTTATGTTAATGATGTACTATAAAAGGTGTAAAACCGTGGTAATTAATTATATAAATAAATAAATTTTGATTATACGTACAATTGACTCTACTAATTATTGTTTATTAAATAATTGAATATTCGTTTAACTGCAATACATACATGATGATTTTCTTTGCCGATTGAGCATGTGATAAACACGCATAGAACTCCCGAAAGCTATGCGTGTCTTAAGATTGTACTCGAGATCTTTGTCAGGATAGTCCACCGATACACAACTATCCGCTTCTACAGATTAAATAACGTCGGTCTGAATCTGAAATTATCACTCGTGTAAACTAAAATACCGCGAAAATATTAACAAGGCTGAAAGGATTTCGCCACAGCGCAACGTGTAAAGTCTACCAAACTACTCTAAACCAGCGTAGTGGTCGGTGCTTGTGTTGACAATGACTTAGAAAGAGAACAAAACATACGGCTCTTTATATAGTATCAACAGGATAAGTGAGTCGGTTACAATCGAGGAACCATCCGATAAAGATGCATATGGCTCTTCCCACGACTAACGTTTGTTTAGGACATTGACTTAGGAAAAATAAATACATCAGAATAATACATTTATTTATCAATGTATTATTTTCAAAGAGCCTGTTTGTTAGGTGACGTAGCTTCATTGTTTTTTTATTTTGGTAATTAGTCCTCGTTACGTAAAATAAATAAATAAATATTACTGGACATTATGACACAGCGCCATCTAGTTCCGAGCTAATCAACGAGACTTGTGTTACGGATACTAGTTGGTAGATATACTACATTTATACTTTTTTTTTGTAAATACATACATATTATACATAGATACATCCATGACTCGGAAACAAATGTTTATGCTCATCACACAAACATTTGTCCCTACCGGGATTCGAACCCGGGACCCATAGCACAGAAGGCAGTGTTAACTACCGCTGGACTAATTGGGTCGACAAAAAAATTGTGATCTCTATACCAATGTTCCCAAGTATTTTGTTGTAAAGTACCATCAGTGTGCATATGCGGCTGAATCATAATATTAACCGTGGGACGTCCACTGATGGACATAGGTCACCCCAAAGCATCGCCACAATGGCCGGTCCCACGCCACCTTCATCCAGCGGATTCCAGCGACCTTTACTAGGTTGTCGGTCCATCTTGCCGGAGGCCTATCCACGCTGCGTCTTTGTCTTCATCGATGACTGAATGCTAATATTTAATCTAATGCGATTGCCATTAGACTTCCGCAACTTAATTAGTTAGAAATACTGATATTCTGAGGATAAATGGCTGTTAGAATTTCTGGGTACTGATTCAGTACGATTTACCATAGCCATTGGTAGTATAACCAACCGGGATCAATACTTTAATGTGCTCACCAAGGCACAATAAAATAATAAATATATAATAAAAATCGTAAGTATATTTTGAGGTCCTAAATGAATAATAATAATAATAGGTGTTTACGGTAAAGTACAAAAGTAAAATGATTTTTTAAAAGACTAATGTTACTTTGACTCTTGTTATGGTTCAAATCAATTAAAACATGTAGCAAATATAGGTATAAAGTACGACACCTTATTATCTCTATCTTCTGTCTAACTGAGGGAAATTTTCTTTTTAAACCAATTGTGCTGGAAAAGAAGTGTCCACTTCAAATTTATATTCAGAGGCAATAAAATTTAGGTAAAGTGAGTTCAAAACTTTTTAATTAAGTGCTACCTAAACCTAATACGTTGGTCGGAATTGCAAGCGAAATCCAATTCACAGTCACAATGCAATTTTCTTAGCTCTATGGCAGATAAAAAGCTTTCAGTAGGATATAGAAGCCACGACGCCACATCCGATTTAACTTGGTACGCCAATTTAGCTTTAGAAACTGTTCCTTATTTACATTTTGTATGGTACTTGATTTTAGTAAACGTGCCTCGAAGATGGGTAGCTTTACGTAAATCACAATGATAATTTAGTCTATGAATAAAGAAAACAAAATGTATATTTTCTTAAGAATTTGTTTAAGCTACATTAAACAAAAATGACTTTTTTTAACTGTACGTATAATAGTGAAAATTGTAGAAGTTTGATACTTTCGAAACAGCGACGTTTCTTTTTCTTTTATTTACTCGGAAGAAGATGAGCTATCACAGGATACAGATTCCATAGTTGTGTTGAACTAATACACAACTAAAAGAATACAAAGGATAATCTTCAAATAATAAGTATGCCCATCCATTATGCAACGACTGGGAATATACTCGATGGGTCGTGTCATAAATATGATTATGTTCTACCATCTTACTTTGGACCAGCTAGGCTCGGCATGAGCTCATATGAGTTTGTGTGGGTTTAACACTCTTTCTCTTGAGAAAATAAAATAAACAAAATTAGCAACTAGTTCCTTTTTGTGGTTTACACTGCCTATTTGGACAGTGTGTGTTTAGACTTGTGTCCAAAAGTGAGGAGGACTCAAGCAAACATCGATAAGCAGTATTGATTTGTGCTTCGCCTCACTCGTGACATAATCGTCTGTTAAAACGCACCTTTTTTGTCTCTCTATCAACTTTACCTTCGACAAGAATCGGCACTCAACTGATCCCTAAATCAAGATACTAACGAATACCTACGAACAAAGGACCTATTCAATTTGTCTTTCTCATCTTTCACGAAATGTCAATCATAATTATATGGCATGAATAAATCAATACTCACAGATTTGGACTTACCTTTTGAAACCGTGCAACTATGTAGTTTTTACAATTCAAAAGGGGCCTTTAATATTGGTCTACGTTAAATAAAACATTTGACTTTGGCTTGACTTGACTTGACTTTGACTTGACTTGATTTTGGAAAAACTATAACTGTTTTCTCACATCTAACTCTTTGTATTAATTACTAACAACAATTATTGTACCGTCGGATAACAAATGCCAGTAATAATAAACCAATCCTATTGCAATGTGGCATAACATGTGTTGGTAATACACTTCTTTTATATAGTCTTCATCTTATACTACAAGATATTGTATTTCAAAGGAAGTACCTGATAGATGATAATATATCACATTATAATAGACTAAGCAAGTGCTTGCTGTAAAACGAGAACAGCCCTAAGCAATACTCAAGGGAATAACCCTAACTACAAAGTAGTTTGTTGTAATAAAATACAGGCATACAGTCACACAGATATCAGCTCATCTCTGTGCACCTTTTAAGGTGCTTCATTAATGACGAGCTTCTTGCCTTTAACTGGGTATTCAAATATATTTTTTATGTCTAATAGGGTAACTTATTTATCTAGCTTTATAATCAAATCTTTGGGGGAGATCTATGTCCAGCAGTGGACGTCTAACGGTTGATGTGATGATGATGATGATGATAATCAAAACTAAAACTATGATTGTAAATTATTTTTTATTTCTGTAAATAGATCTTCTAGACACTTTTTAGATTATATTGGGATCTAGATCCCAAAATAATAATCTTATCGACATATAATAGGTCTTTTATATTCGATGCCATCTAGATAGATGGCATCGGAATTTCCTAACTGATGACCTCTGAGAAGAAATGCCGAAACAAACTCAGAAATATTGTTATTTGTTACTATATTGTTATTATTATAATTTGAAAGGTGAGAACGGAACGGTGCTTTCACCGTTAGAGCATTTGTACGTGTACGGGAGGAAACTTGCAATCCTCCATGCTAGAGGGATTTTGTCGATTGCATGCAAAGTTTGCCAACCCGCAGTAGGCAATGATGATGATACCAATAATATATGATCCAATAAAGTATTGAGCGTTTGGAGTTTCAGGCACCAATCAGTTTTCTTTAACTCCTTAAAACGCGTTTTGTATATATACGCCCAATGGCCTAGTATCTGTAATACTACATTGTTGCAAAGCCATTTGATACACTTGATACATTGTTGAAACGGGCTTCATTAGTTACTCAGTTAGGCAAGTATCGTTGCCAAGAATTCTAAGATCTACGCATATTCCAGTGGCACTGTTTCTGTACATAAAGACATATCAAGATAGTATATTAGTTTGTATTTGTATATCTCATGTCCCTACAACATACTCCATACCAGTGAAATATTTTTTTTATTTTTTTCATATCGTCATTAAGCTAAGCGATCGACTTGTGCGTTACGGGTTGCGGGTTCAACCACCGCACGAAGCAAATATTTGTACATACGATCTACAGGTAGTTCCTGGATGTGTTTACCACATCTTCGTCTACATAATTTACTATATTAAACATCCACATACATAGGAGAGTAAAGAGAGTAAATCCTAGTGTGGGACGACGATATAGCGCTTAAAAAAAATTGTAGATTTCCTTTATAGTCAAAATCTGCGTGAAAAATACCATTTTATCCACTACCACACCCAAACCACTCCATTCAACCTTATCGATTGCAATACCTACCACAACTACATAAGCAAGATTACATTTGAACACGCGCGAATGCGTGCGTAAATAAAGTAACAGCTGCGATGTATTTAACAGATTCTGATACCTATTGTTTATCTCCTTATATAGGGGAAATAAACGAAATAAACTCCTACCGTCATTGATTTATTGATCTTTATTAACAGTATTATATGTTACGCTAATTTAATATTAAAATAATTTAGTTCATACAATCGGGAAAAAAATAATATTTCTCGTTTCTGTGAACGGTTTTAATATTCAGTAAAAGTCAATACAAGTAAATAGATTTTTTTAATACTGTTTTCCCAGGTTGGACATGGAGTCAAACACCAAACGTTAACATTTTAATTTCTGCCTATATTTCAAATACATTTTCAATTGTTTTTCTGTTTAAATTAATATCAAAGTGGCCGTAGTGTTATTTTTCGCCAGTGAACAATCAGAGCGCCAACCTTACAGTTCGTCGGTCCGCTCGAAACTATCAACTTGTCAACTATCACTACTTTCAGTTCCAAACCACTATTGTCCCACACCTGGGCACGGGTCACGGGTCTTCTCTCATTGGAAAGGGATTAGGCTTTAGTCCACTACGCTAGCCTACTGCGGGTTGGCATGCTATCGAGAAAATGTCTTAAGCATGCAGGTTTCCTCATGATGTTTTCCTTCAGTTACAGCGAACATAAAAGGTCTAAGGTATACAACTTCAAAGTGAGACGGAAAGAGCGGAAAGTTATTCTATACCACTCTGTGACAGAGGATTTAATCCTCCAGTTCCTTTCATTTCTTTTATATAATATTAATAATATAAAGCAATATATAAATATAATTATAACATCTATAGGTTATAGTTCATTGAATTATATAATTTTCTTTGTGTTAAGTCTTTTACATTAGTATATTAAATCATTCAAAATACGCTTGCAAAAATAACACAAAATAAAATTTTGTTCAATAAGAGGTGAAATGAGATATTAGGTTAATATATTCATGTCCTAATATTAAAGGTTCCTATTCAGTACATAAAGAATATAAATATGTAACACAAGATTCTCGGAAACATTCTCGTATGCCTTTTTTTATTAAAAAGTAGTATACCTACATCATATTACTTAACGCGACGATTTTTTTTATTTAGAATATTATCCATAATTTGTTAGTAGGTATACAAAAAAAACTTGATAGCTATGTTAGTACCTATATGTAAATTAGAGAGACAAATGAGATTAAATTTTGCACACTAATATTAGTAAAAGAATATACAACTCTCAATAACTACAAAAACTACATCTTAAAAATCCTTACTTCTTTACTAATATTATAAATGCGAAAGTGTGTATGTCTGTCTTTCTGTCTGTTACCTTTCACCCTTTACCCGCTGAACCTATTTAGATAAAATTTGGCATGGAGATAGTTTGAGTTCCCGGGAAGTACATAGGATAGTTTTTATCGCGGAAATCAACCCTTAAAAGGGTGAAAAGGGGTGTGGAAGATAAGTGCTTAAAAGAGGGTAGATATAAATAAGTAGATTGGAAAAAAAATACTTATTCCACGCAGATGAAGTCGCGGGCAAATGCTAGTCTTAAATATATAAGTAATTTGCCCATGAAATAACTGTAAACAATTTGTTTGATAAATTCAGTTGCTTTTATTACTAACAAGGTATTCCTTATCAGTACTATCTATGTATTATTTATACTAGTCTCAGATTTATTATGGGGAATGAATATCAATTATCATTGGAATATCCAAAATATGGAAATTAAAGTATGTCACTACCATAAGTAGGAATTAAAGTCCCCAAAATAAATTTAACTATCTAAATTACCAAGTGCTTTTACGTTTAAGTTGTAACTGGTGTACTAACAATTTATAAGTTTTTGAGTTAGGTGTTTTAACCGCTAATTCATTTTAATTGAGAGGTTTTCTTGCGTCTAAAAAATCAATGTACTGAGATAAAAAGTTACGCTTTTCGCAAGGCAGTACCTACAATTATTCACGTCTCATGCTTTTGAATCCTTCGGTCACTCTGAATTCTATACACGCTAGCGTACTTAAGTCAAATATCTATTATCACGTGCATACACAGCACACAGTTTTTTCCGTAATACGGGTGCTAAAAAGGATCGGAAACTAAATAAAAATATTGTGAAATCTCCGCAATAAAACCTGTAAAAGTGATTAAAATTATTCGCGGAAGAATAAGAAAATAGTGTAGTTAAAAGTACCTTTAAATACGTACTATTCACTTTAGAGCATACTTCCTTATATATAAATTACATTTAATTATTACGTTAGCAGTGAAAATTCCAGTAAAATTTTTCAAGTGTAGGTTCTATTACTAATCATCGCTACTTTAAAGAAACTACTAGGTTTTCTTGATCCCTTTTTGAACTGAACCATTTTGACATAACGAAATAAGATGACAAAAGAAATATGACCACAATAAGGTTTATTAATACTCCTCCTCACTACCTCAAAGGTAAAGAAATTATGTACCCTAATAATAATTAGATGTTTAATGAAACTCATGCTACGGTAGGTAATTAGAGGTAATTAGATGTAGGCAGGTACGTGTTGAAAATTCACCAGTGTTCGTCAAGGTAATATAATTTGGGATGGACTGTTCACGCCATCCATCATCGGAGTAATTTAGCAGAGGTAGCATGACCTCACTAATGGAGAAATGAAGTTCATGTGACAAGATTTGTAATTTATGTTTCCTGCTGTATCAGAAATGTTGAGAGAAGGTCCTATGTTGATTATTGTTTCCAACACATAATAAACACGGTACGTAAACATGACGTTGTTAATGAGAAGATAATAATTAATTTGTTGCTGCGTTATTTTGTATGTAGAGCCTGTCTGTTTGTTTGATAATTTGCATACACAGTATTTCTTTTCTCTTTTATTCTACTTGAAATAGATACACAGTGATCCTGATTCTTTTGTAGACCAACTAATTTAGTATCATTGTGTCTCTTTTAAACTAAGGTCAATAGAAAATTATAGAAACAATTTAGGCAAATCGAATGATTTTATTCTCAACTCTGACTTTAATTGCAATCAAAATATGTCACAACTAGCTGTAGGCCGCGTCTTCGTCTGCGTAAAATTAGTATTTTTTTCCTCCCTGTTGAGGGATGACTTCCGGGATGAAAGCTATCCTATGTCCTTTCCCGGAACTCAAACTATCTCTATACCGATTTTTTTCCAAATTGGTTCAGCGGTTACAGCGTGAAGAGGTAACAGACAGACACATTGGTATGGATATGGATTTAATGATTATAGAGTTAATGGGATTAATTTGACTGCGCTAAATATGTACATAATATGTATATCCGTCATTTTGTAAATTATTGTTGTAATCTGAAACAGATGTACGTAGATTATCAACGAATCGAAATTGTACCTACTAATACTTTAATGTATTTAGTTCCTACTAGTGTTTTTTATCTTAGTATATATAGGTTGGATATCAAATACTAATAGATACTCCCAATGCTGCAGCGGACATTACAGTGCACTATTTCAAGTCTCCTATCTCTACACATTCGCAAACTTAGAAAGTTCAATTAGCAATCGTGCACGCAATTTTCAACTTTATATTGGGAGCATTAACGGTGTTATCGGAAAATAGCACATTGTGGAAGGATATTACTTTGTTTGCGCCACTGCTATTAGACGGTAAGTAAACAACGTTCGATGAACGACAAGATGTACTTATTTTTGCTTTTATCTTAGATTTCTCATTAACGCCATAATACGTTGGAGCGACCGATCTTTGACCTATAATCTCATGGAATAGGATACAGTATTGCTCAACATTATTACAGGATATTGATGTTGCATTTTATAATCGGCTGATATTCTTTTTAACATAAAATATATAAAAAGAAAGTAGATGTATATTAAATATTGTACCTATATAAGTACTTACTCGGTAAAAATATTCGGCTTCTTAGAAAAATGTCATCATTAAAGGAACTGTACGTAATGTAAGGGTCTCCTTCTTTTCTCTGAATTATTTTCGGAAAGGTCAAGGCTATTGACATTCAGGAAGGGTCCTCAGGTGTTTTCTGCAGTCGCCCAAGCGACAACTTTTGTGTTGACAAAAACTAAATAAAAGAGGAATATATTGGATTATGAATCTTGAGTTTGTAAGACTTTAAGAGTGATCAATTTTTTCAGCTTCTGCAATAAAAATACATACCATATTAGATGTGTAAACTTCTTATTTATTTTTTAAAGGCCGTTGATACGGGGCCCTGCATATTTTTTACAATAATAAGTTACAAAAATAATTTTACAGTCAGCCAAAATAAAGACGTAGTCACCTAGTGGTGTAACCGGTGGACTTAGAAATCAAAGGTCACAAATTGGTGTAGGAAAACATCGTGAGGAAATGTATATACCTGAGAGATTTTCTTGATGGCATATGAAGTTTGCTAACCCGCACTAGGCTAGTGTTAGAGGCTATATAGCCTGATCTCTCTCAAATTATGAAGGACACGTACCTAGCATTGGGACAGTAAATGGGTTGATATAGTATAACTTGTCAACTCTGATTGTCAGGTTTTTTTTTCGAAATAACACCGCTGTAAGGAATATGAATTCACATATCTTACATATTATACGCTCTCATTACTTATGTAAGAAATACTTACGTAATATAAGATCTTCCTCGATAACAAATGACTGTTACGTAATCCGGGATTAACTTGACACACGCGGCATTAAAAAGTCATTGATCTTTGAATAAATTAATGTGATGCTGCGTATGTTGAAGTGGAATTTGAAAAAAGTCTCAATTGCTGAGGCCATATTAAAAAAAGTCGCAATAAGGTCTTGTGCACCATGAGGTCTGTGAAATGTCAAATGACATTGTTTATGGGTTTTTAACGAGCCTAGATGTCAAGTTTAATATTTTTACAATTGCAAGCTTATCAGTAATTTAATATGTGTGACAATAGCTACCATAAACCTCTATATAATTTTGTGTTTAAAAAAAATAAGGTCGTAGTTTTTTTTATGAAAAATAACAACGCAACGTGATATTACAACAAAAATGGAAGTATATTTCATATTTTAAGAAAACTCCTTGATGAAAATAGTATACATAAACATAGTATGTACATAATAATACACATTATTATGAGCAAAGTTGGAATTAATTCCATTTTTTTCATATTTTCATCATAGTCATTTGCCTACCTCTGATTTCTGGACCGACTCTTTTACAAAACAGAAACAGATGACAGTTGGGAAGAGGGGATGCTATTTAGACCTACATGCATTAATATTTCTATTGAAATAAACGTTTTATACTTTACTCGAAAGTGTTCTTAAGTCTTATTGTCTAAAACTTCAAGTAAATTATATTATCGATCGTTTTTGTATCCACGTTCGTCAAGACCGCAAGCCGCGTCCGATCATTTCGATGGCCCCACAGAATAAACGTGCAAGTGAAAAACATCAATTGTTCAGGAAAAAATAAAAACGTTTGAACTTGAATAACTGTTATTTAAAAGTAAATAGGTTTTAAGTATTGTATATCAAATTAAAGATATAAAAAAAACTCATTACATTACATTTTTTATTTATTTTTTAATCCATCGGTTTTCCGGAAAATTATGACAAACCATTTAATTTTTTTATTCTCGTAAAATTTGTATGACTTGATAACAGTAAATTGTCATTATACGTTTATTCGTGTAAAATGTCAAGCGAACAAAACTTATAATGATATATTACACTATTATTCGGCGTAAATTAAGTTTTTTTTATACCCAGTAATAGGCATCAGCACGTTTGCTTACAGTAACTTACTCTATTGTTTAATTACTGTAAAGATAGAATGCATGTATATCAGGGTTCATAAGATCGAATCTCATTTATGTAATACACTGTTGTTATTGCATAGAATTATAATGTAATTTGCTTTACTTTATCAATTATACAGTAAGAAGG
Organism: Craniophora ligustri; assembly: GCA_905163465.1. Lineage (NCBI taxonomy): Eukaryota > Metazoa > Arthropoda > Insecta > Lepidoptera > Noctuidae > Craniophora > Craniophora ligustri. Next base: position 6,676,682 of record LR990963.1, read on the forward strand.
TGAAATAAAAGAAAAATATAATAAATAACTATCTATCTACATGCATACAAAATAAAGAACTAATGATAATGTAAAATTGAGTTCAAACCCAGACTTTTCGGAAGTTATGTGCGTATTCATCTCATGCTCAAACGGTGAAGGAAAACATCGTGAGGAAACCTTGCTTGAGAGATTTTCTCGATGGCATGTGAAGTCTACCAACCCGCAGTTGACTAGCGTGGTGGAATACAGTCTAATACCACTCAAATGAGAAGAAACCCGAGCCCAGCAGTGGGATAATAATGAGTTGATGATGGTGATATCGTAAAACACTAAAATTAGACTTAGCTATTAACTTGAACTTATAACAAAAAAAATAACGAACCATATTGTAATTTGAAATACTTGAGATTAAGTGCCCTCGTTACAGTCATTGGTTACAAAGATCTAAGTAGGTACCTTAAGTGTTCAGGATCTTCTGAAGGTTCTCCTCACTACCCTCGTAATTCGTTTTCACGAGAAAATTTTACTTATCTTATTCACTCCAGTAAATTTTGTAGCTATTTATGTCATGTATGTCAAAGATTTCGAGTTACCCAAGGCACACACCACTGACTGTTCGGAAGTTATGTGCTTATTTATCACATACTCAAACAGTGAAGGAAAACCTCGGGATGAAACCAGCATGTTTGACAGGTTTTTTCGATGGGATGTGAAGTCTAAGCCAACCCGCAGTAGACTAGCGCAGTGGACTATAGCCTAATCTCTCTAACATAAGAGGAGACCCGTACCCAGCAGTGGAACAATAATGAGTACATGATTCATGTCCTTTAATCAATTCTTCTATTTTATCAGTTCCTTGAAATCTATAAAGATCATTCTCTATCATCTGTTTTATTTGGTATTTGTACTCAGTAACTGTGTAATTCTCTATCAAGCAATTCATTTGATTGGTCGTGTATTAGTATGTAAGATGCTGCTCTCACATAGTTCTAGGTCTTTCTCTGTTATCTTTTATATAGTTCTCATTTCCTTCTTCAACTTCCGAATAGCTGTATGTATATTTAATACTTGCTGTGTAATTTAAGAATATAGTTTTGCAAATTTTAATATCCAATTCGGTATCTATTTCATTATTTATCTTTTCACAACATTTTAATTTGCAGTTACAAGACGATTTCTGTGTGTTTTATAAATACCGTGCCCGTCCACCGTACTCGTAGTCGTAGTTGTTTTTTAACAATATTGAAGACTGAGGGAAGAGGGGAGTACATAGAGAACTTACAAGGTGTGAACATTTTGTTATAAATTATTGCTTGCTTTGCTTAAAAGGATAGTCATAATAAATAAGGGCGAACGTGTCAGAAATCAGTATAATTATCTGTGGAAAATTTCACGCATAGCTTTTAGACAAAGAACTAATTTTCGAGCACATCGCAGAAACATTTTGTCCTGGGTGGAAATCGAACCTAAGACCTCCGGTTTCGCATTCATCGCATTATTAACCACTAAACCAATAAACCAGTTAATACCCTTATATTTCGCCGAATAAAAGTATTCAATGTTTTCACAAACAAGAATACTGTCACTTCAATCATATCATCTAAATAGAACAAATAATCAGTAAAATACCTGTGTAGTCACAATTGGATTGAACGGATCGTTGATCGTCGTTACTATGCATTAACTTAAACTAATGTGATGAAAATATTAGTATTTTGATCACATTAGTTTATTTGATCAGTCCGATTAAATACTGTAAGGGACAATGCAATACCTTTTTTTTTCAGTAAAAAATATATTTAATCTTTCATCTTATAATATGAAACATTAGGAATAAAAACTGCATGCAATATTACACGAATAAACGTGTAAGTAGCCATTACACAAACGCACAAGTCTTCTCAAACGTTTACTTGTTGTAACATGTTTATTCTTGTGCCCTCGGGGACCTAAAAAGCGTTTAATGATAGCATATACTAATATACTTGTGATATTAATTGCTTATTTTTCCGTAGAATAAAGGAATCAAGTGATATAACAAGCGTATTTTCGGTCAAAACATTATAAAAAAAATTGAGAAGGTGCTGGATAGGCCAAAGAAACGGAAAATACAAAAAAAAAATTTTTGGGTAAGAGCTCTTGCACGTTTATTCTGTGGGGCCATCGATTTGTTCGAAGCTTTTATTCTTACACATGTAAAAAGCACAGTGGAACTGCTTGGCATCGGGACAAGATGAGGGCAGTAGCTAGCTAGGCGGAATAAATCACACCACAAAGCGTGTTGGGTTTTGTTAACTTTTACAAACCGTATTCTTCAGCGTGCGCATTTATACAAATTTAAGTTTTATATGATTAGTCCAACTTTTATGGGAACAAAACATGTGAATTTAACAATAATTGATTTATTTCCGATCATGAAGCCTCTGTTTATGATCATAATCCGTTAACATGATATGAATTGAAGCGAGAATACCTACATGAATAGTGACTTCATTGACTCTTCCAAGTCATGGAAGGAAGCGGACATATATAATGAAATATAGAATTAAAAAAATTATACATTACTTCATTATAAACATTTGATTGACCTATACTTACTCTAATATTAGACAGAAATAATACCACTTTTTTACGGATTTTATTATTTGTGTTATATGTATTTTGATATTATTTGAATCTTGACGTTTCAGATACTTTACTGCATCCATGGTGATGGGCAGACAATGGATATTGTAATGAGAAAATGTTATATTTTAAACAAAAAATAATCCAATATAAAAATAATAAAGAATTGAAAAATAAAATTCGAGTCACCGCCAAATAAACAAATGAAGGGACATGCTGCGCATCTCATCGAAATTAATTTACTTTTTTGTTTGGACTCAAATATCCTATTACATTTAAAATTTTACCGTTAATAGGGGTTAAAGTTTATACGGGAAATCCGTTTCTTTTGAAGGCAGAAGAGTGATATTTAATATTGAAGCAATTTTGTTTTGTTTTAGCCTCAACCGGCGAGAAATAGGGTGCAAACATTAGTATAACAATACAATTATTTCCTTAGTAAATAAGCAGAAGCAAGTGGTTGTGTGAAAAGTGACGGCACATTGAACCCGTGCAAAACTTGGGCTGGCCGTTAGTCATATAGGTGGATGTATAGATAGTGATATGTTAATAATCATAATTATTAATAAATCATAATAAATAAATAAATAAATCTTTCCGGACATTATTACACAGCGCCATCTAGTTCCGTGGTAAGCAACGAGACTTGGCACTAGATGGTTGATATACTACATACATACTTTTTTTTTGTATATACATACATATTATACATAGATACATCCATGACTCGGAGACAAATGTTTATGTGATCGAACCCGGGACCTATAGCACAGCAGGCAGCGTTAACTACCGCTGAGCTAAACGGGTCGTCAGATATTACATATTTTACAGACATTACGTATTTTGTATTAAAAAAAATAGATTTCCCCCGAAAACGCTGAATAGTGTCATGGCGATCTGAATGACGTCACAGTCTGCGAAACAAAACTTTTTACATCTGTGTCAAGTGAAAAAAAATACCGAGTAACCTGCTCTGTTGTATGAAAACGTCAACAATAACAATGAAGTTTTGCATGGCGTGACGTGACACTTGCTAATTGGTGTTCGCTGTCACGTGACTTAATGCCTACTTTTATTCGAATTTATTTTCAAAAAAATTTTATAATTTTTAACTTTAATGAGAAATAGGTTGCCTTCTGTAGGGAAAATATTTCTGTAATGAGCATGCCTGATGGTTATTTTTATGTATAATAATTATGTATGTATTTACAAATAAATACCTATGTAGTGTACATTCATCATCATCATTCAACAATCATCTAGTATTCGTAACACAGGCCTCGTTGCTTAGCTCCGTAAAATGTCTGGATATAATTATGTATATATATTTAGTTATTTTATTTTCTTTCTTGATATTGCTCATAAAAGTTATGACACAATGGTAACTACCTAGTCTTGCGAATTTTCATTTCAACCAATGAGATAGTCTCATCTCATGGCCACCTATAACTTAGACCAATAACATTACAGTAGCTTAGCTCCTGCGGCAATATCTGCGGATGTGCCCGATAGTGGCCCCATAGGATAGGTTGACGTCATCCCCACAGATATTAACAGTAAGTTGGAGCTTGTTACTCTCTTGAATTAACGAGTGTGGGGATTTTGGGGGCCCACAGTCCTATGATATATCGAAAACTAATCTACCATTAATCCTATGTAACGGTAATGGTAAATGCTTACATATATATATATGTAAGCATTTACCTGTATATGAGGCATGTGTCACAAAGAACGTTTGTAGGTTACACGATATTATTACTTCGATATGTAAATCATTTTGCCTATTTATTCAATCTACTGGTACCATGTTGAAAAAAATATCATGGTACCAGTATAAAAATAATATATGAATACCATAGCGCGTTTTAGAGATAGGCAACGTTCGCCGGTACGTGTATAGCTCCAATATAAGAAGGTGGCTATTGTCATTGTAAAGGTACAATTTCTAAGTCCAAAGTACCTTCAATTAACACTTAGCTTGACCTGGAAATTAAATCACCAAGTAACTCACCAGTTTTTATGCCTACATTTCGCAATACATTATTTCGAATGATAAAAATCATTTACAGTGTAAACCTGTAAAGGATTCATTTTTCTTTTTTTTTGCATTAATTTAATTATTAATTAAGATAAGTATCTACCCATTTATAATAACTACAGCTCACGGTATTTACTGAAACCGTTACCTTAAACTAGAAGTATTTTAAGTGAACTAATACCGCTCTTTCATAACTTTTACAAGCTTTAAGTAGGCACCCATTAGCAACAAATGTTGCCTAGAAAATATTATATACGCTGCACTAAATAAAATTTATGTTGTTCGTACATTTTTTATGGTTTAATATGGTATTTAATTTTAACAGGTCTTATTTAAGGTGTTAGAATATTGTGTTCTTTAGAAAGAAGAACAAAGAAAAATCGTTTATTCAGGACAATTCTCAATTATATTATTACTAGCTGACCCGGCGAACTTCGTACCGTCTTACAGTCAATGAATATTATCTTTTAGCTGAACTTTAATTAATATTTAATAACGCAATAAAATGAACACAAAAAATGCATCAATAGTTTATTAGGATATAAAAAACAATAAAATTACGAAAATCAAGTATTGCGATGTTAAAGTCATCCACACCTTAGTAGCTAAAATGCTCGCTCAGATAACTATTTGTTATTTTTATTGATATTGTTGTCGTTAACAATGATGGTCAGGAATATTTTGTTCATGAGCTCATCTTTCAATGAGCCGAAATTGAAAAGGAAGTGAAATAAATCCACTTTATTGGTTGACTGAAACTCAGCAGTTACCAATAGTCAGCATTAGCTTCGAGAAATTTTCATCAGATAGATCGTTAGTAATGTGAAACCACGAAATTGTTGTGTTAGTTCGATCATTATCACTGAGTGATCGACGTCGATGTGAAGACAGTTGGCAGCCATCGTAACCAGTGATGGTCTTCGCCATTAATGTTCGTGGATAAAGTTTGGAACACTTGCAGTAGACCATGTACGGTGAGTAGGGGTTGATGGCGCCACACCTTTCATGAAACATATTCTCAATAACAACATGAAGTCGGTCTATGTCAGTCAGGAATATCGGCACATATTATACCATCTTCGTGTGGTTCAATTCTTTCGACTAACCAAATAAGAATGTTTGCATGCGGCAAGCCTCGTTTTTGGCATTTGATTGTATACATCAAGCATAGATCCCCAAAAGACGTGATTGCTTAACAATGTACTTCATTGGTGACTGGGCTTTTTGTTTGAAGACACGTGTGGTAATTTCGTACCGATCACTTGATGTTTGTCACTTGATTATTATCCCTTTAACCGTAGTGACAAACGTACGTAATAGCATCTTCCCGCATATTTATGTATATGATGGACTACTCGTGTACGTCACCGTTATTATGGTCAATCGATTAACATTAGCTGCATCTCTATAGGTACTCATTGCAACGTGTAAATCGATATACTCCTGCGAACGCAGTATAGCTTGGTTGAACCGAATGCAAGTTAAGCGCTCCTTTTCGATTTTGAAATTCCAGCCAATAATTATCTGGATTTTCACGAATCATCAAAAAATATGCGTAATAATTCATCAAACTAAACTTTTTGGTATTTTCCTTACCTGAAATAACAACAACGAAATTAGTAACTTAGTAGTAAATCAGAAGTGAAAACTACGCATCATCATTATCATCCTATTAGCCGTTAGACATCCACTGCTGGATATAGGTTTCTCCCAAGGATCGCCACGACGAACGATCCAACGCCATCCACATCCAACGTGTTCCAGCAACCTTTACCAGGTCATCGGCCCACCTTGACTACCTTCCAATACGTGGTCGCCACTCGATAATCTTTAAGCCCCAACGGTCAGCTGAGTGGCACAACTATGTATGTTGAAATGAAAGCTATGATATCGATACTTCAATGGATTTTTAATTTTGATATTGCAGTGATAATTATCGTATCCTTGCCAGAACATGTGTAACGGTTCATATAAATGGTGAGTTTCATTAATTAGTTGCAGTTGCCCAGTATCGCGACGTGTAAGCACAATATCTCGAATATATAAGTAATAAATAATATATAAGTTAGTTATAGTAATATATAATATATAAGTTTTTAACAACTATCATGATTGCAGCTGGTCCTGTATCCGCCCTGATCGCACTTTGATATACGCTTCACAGTAGTGTACAGATGACAGTCATAGAAATGACAGTTATGTCAGTTTTCTTCGTTTTCTTTTCTAATAATAATAATAATAATAATTTATTTATTTAAAGTAACTTGACTCACTTAGTAACAATAATTAATTAAACCTATGTGCAATCACGATCACTGCCACTCTCTTAACACTGAGGTGGACAGCTTGCAGCAGCGACTCACGTACAGACAATCGAGTCTGCTGGCCACACAGCTCAGGATAAGGTTGGGGCTGGCCCGTACGCGGCGCACCAGGGAAGCGCATCGTTTTCTCATAGTTGTATAAAAACAATCAACTCGAGCTTCCGCAAACATCCCTGATGCACTACAAAAACGGGGCAACCCCATCAATATCTAATGTAAACTGCTAAGGTTACAATGAAAGCGGTAATATACCTAGTCGTTACGATTTTTAGTTTGTTTTAAATGTTTTATGGCTGTCGAATGGAATAAATAGTATCCTATGTGCGTTTCCTGGCTCTAAGCTACCTCCTCACCAATTTTCAGCCATATCGGTAAAGCCGTTCTTGAGTTATAAATAGTGTAACTAACACGACTTTCTTTTATATATATAGATATTTAAATTTAGGTGTACATTATTGTATGCTGAACAGTTTCGCTGCAATGATACTGGTTCAGCGCATGGCAACCCGAATGTCTGGCGCTGGTTTTCAATCAGAACCAAGACTATTTTTTTAACTCTTTACTCTTAAGGAGTGTTCAGATTTATACATAACATAACACGTTGTTATATAACATGTTTGAGTAATATAAAGACTGAATGTTATAAAACGTTTTATAATAACATGTTATTATAACATGTTATACAACAATGTTATATAACTTATACGCGTGAATAGGTACAAAACCGACACTGTAATTGTTATATAGCATTGTTATTCTAATTTGTACAATATCGTTATATGTTGCAATGTTGAATAACTATGTTATGTTACGTAATGTGGACGTGTTATAAAACACAAGTTACATAACATGTTACTAAATCTGTAAGCACTTATAGGTTATTTTTTCCCTTTTTGTTTGATAATGGCTACACCACCATTAAGCCACCTCTGCACTACGGTACGGAATATTCTGGTGGACTATGATTGAATAGCAACGCAAATAATAACACTACGCGAGGTTGATTGAGGATCATGTGAGCTGTTTGCATAGATTCCAATAATTCCCGCTAAACACAGTTGCCAGAACACCGCGGAAATATGGCTTTGTAGCCACATAGTTCAAACATTTCAAAGTTCTAGTCAACGTATTTACCCCACTATTCAATGTGACATTGGAAGCAATTGATTTATATCGGTATTAAATGAGCTTTTACTATCGATACATTTAATTTTGAGAAGAGGCTGGGGAGACTGGGCTGTCAATAATAATTGAAAATGTAAGGTAGCTGTTAGTAATTATAACTTCAAGACGACCAACACCTCAGTCGGCCCGTGACCATGGATGCTGTAAAGGATCCGAAACGTCGGGTTAAAATAATATCAATATACCGCGATAAAATCCGTAAAAAGTAGTTTTATTTCAATGTCTAATATTCGCGTAAGTGTAAGAAATCAATATATTATCTCGATTTACACAAATGGTTGGAAAATGCGTCTTTCGAGAAATTTACAAGAAATATTTTCACTTTGTTTTACATTAATATTTAGTTAAAAAGTATGATATAAATATGTTTTTTCATTAAAATGCCATTGCAAACGGAATATTGATTAGTTTTGATACTCGAAAACTTTAAATTGATACTTCATTCTACGGTTTATGGGTTTTATCACTGCACGTTGATGATAATTAACACCATTAGAACACTTTAATAAATTTCTTTTAAATCAAAATCTAAGCGTAAATACTTCACCCGTACCCGTTCTGTGTAATTTGATTGTCAATAATTAATATTGATTTATCATTTAATACTATTGATACTTAATCCTTTTGATCACAATCACATATCCAAGGGCAGATCCAGCGGGGTAAGGGGTCATAAGGGCCCCCTGAGCTGGATTAATCGACCAGAAAATAGTCTTTTTAGTTAATCACAGCATAACTAACCCCCCTAGGACCATGATGGCCCCAAATCAGTGGGCGCGTTACTAGGAGACTCATGGGGTGAAAAAAAAGTCATCCTAACTTTTACAGTTAATTTATTTTACAAATAATTGTTGAAACTTGTAAAACAATTAATTTAAGTAGAATTACCGAGTAGAGAGTTTAAGTAAAATAAGTCGAAAGCTGGATCGGTGACTGCACATATCAATGTTATTTTCATTACAACTTATCGAATTTAATAAACTCATCTCGTCATATCACTCATGAATCATATCAGTAAAATATTTTTATGAAAACCAGCGAGTACCTTTTTTAATTGCAGGTTTATTTCATGTATGATCACTAATTAGTTTATAGGTTACTGAAATGAGTGAGTAGTCAGCTGATTGATAAGTGGCTGAGTGCTGAACGTGCATCGGACATTTAATGTCCTATTATATACCTATCTTCTTATTGTAGGTATATTATATCTAGTCTGGCCTATTTATGCACATCCACGCATTATAACACATTTGCCGTTGTTAGTCCCATACAAAAACTTCTTGATTTTTTATGCCTTGCGTAGACAATTCCTCATTTCAAATCACCATAAGCTATTTCATTATGTAGCTATAATTATGCACAAATGTTTTTCTTGTGCAGAAGCCTTGTGTTTAATGGAGTAGAGTAAATGTAACGGGTTGTAACAAAACAGGGAGAACGCAAACTTCTCGAAACCCGAGTTTGATTAAAAACACTCGAGCGAAACGCCTTAAGGCTTCTCTTGACGTTTTTCTTCTTAGATTTGTTTCGTGAATTAATTTAAAGCTTTTGCCGCAAAATCTTGAAGATTGTTTTGTGCTCCATGAATACTTAGGTACTTAGTGCTTAAACTTAAGGAGATCTAAAATATTTTAAGATTTTTTTTGTCAGTAAATGTAAGAAACTTTATTTACTACATTTATTAAGCAGAAGACCCATAGTTTGTCACTACAAGTTACATAATTTTATTATAGATAGTAGAAAAACTACTTATTAAGGTTTATTAGATTCTTTTTACTTAACTGCAGGGAGTGCTAGAGAGTTTTATGACCTTAAGCTATTCACAGAAAATAACTTATTGAGACCAAACTAAATATCAAATACATAAATTGTACCTACTTAATTAAAAATATGTTAAAAAATGTTGCTACGGCAACGCTGACGAGTAGGTTCTAATAGAAGTGACGTCAACCAATCCAATTTGTATCCCAAAATATCTTAAATATAATTTATAGTACAACAATATCTTCGTCTATTATCAAAAAGCGTTACTTTTCTGCCTTTCCTTAATCGTTTCCAACTTTCAGACCTTATCTAATAATATTACAAAAACTTTAGCGCAATTTGCCAAAATTATTGACAAGTTTGTAAAGATAAAATGCTATCTCTCTTTCCAAATTACTGAGTAATTATTCATTCGTCCTTTAGAAACTCTCAAACATTTAAGATACTTGATTGAATAAACAAAATAGATTTTAGGACTACTTCTTAAAATACTTTGATTATAGCGTAATCTTTTCAAGTAACTTAACGAGGAAAGTACAACATTTTTACTGTCAGAAAAAGATTTTTAAGCTTCATTTTATTAATATAAATGTTTAACGCAATCGAATCACAGAAGCTGAAATTGAAAGTAGCAATATTTATTAATTACTAGCTTCCACCCGCGGCTCCACCCACCTGCGCCCTCAGCTTCCGGCTGATGCAGGTCTTGTCGGGGCATGGGTGCTTCGGCAAGTACCTGTGTCGCATAGGCCGGGAGCCATCGCCCGGTTGTCACCACTGCGTGGGTTGCCCTGAGGATACGGCGCAGCACACACTCCAGGCCTGCCCGGCTTGGGCAGAGCAGCGCCGTGAACTCATAGCGGCAGTCGGCGGTGACCTCTCGCTTCCGGCCGTGATCCTATCCATGGTCGGGAGTGGGAACGCGTGGGATGCCGCCGCCTCTTACTGCGAGCAAGTTATGCGCGCAAAAGAGGCGGCGGAAAGGGAGAGAGAAATCACAACCTCTCTCCCGATCCGCAGTACACGCACCGGGCGCCCGAGGGCGCAAACAGACCTCCGGCCTCCATGAGCTGTGGCCAGCGGGTAGGCGCGACTAGGGGAGTCCGCCGCCCGACCTGAAAATGGCCCCAAGTAGGCGGCGCGCGTGTTCATCACACGTGCGCCTGCGCGGAGGATGCGAGGCGAGCAATGCCTCGCTCCTAGCCGGGGTCCAGCGACCGAGAGGTGGACCGAAGCCCGCCGGGGTTGTGGTGCATGCTTTTGCGAATCCCATGGCCCCGGCAATTGGGTTGGTGGCGTTGACGAGTGCAGTTTTTTAGTCGGTAAACGCTCATGCGGAGTTCGACACACCCTGTCGCCTCCCCAGGCGACGGGAAGGTCCGTAAAGGATTTTTCCGCAAAAAAAAAAAAAGTTTCCGTCTTTATCAATACCAAAATTGATCAACATCGGTTCAGTCGTTCACGCGTGATGCCGTGACCAAGGGAAATAGGGATTTATTTATATATACATATATATATAGACAATTTTTAGCGACTACTACAATAAAGTACGTAAGTCAAAGGTCAACCCCAAGTCACGGACCACTGACTTTTCGAAGTTACGTATATAAAAACTAAAATAGAAAAACTTGCGTTATATGATCGTATATCCAAATTTTATTTAGTTTAGTGATAAATAAAGGGGAAGCGGAAATATAAATATATATATAAATAAATAATGGACCAGTGAGTCAGTTATTAAAAAATATGACTCAACCAGCTTAAATACTGTTAAAATAAAGGTCTGTAATTATAGCTTCTCACGTAATTCCAAAACTAGCCGGCCATTGCAATGTTCGATATTCGAAACACTGACCAGTAATTTCCAATAAAAAGCTCTACATTTTTTAATTTCGATGGCAGACGCATACGTGCAAAACCACGTACAGTAGTCACCGTACAGACATAAGCAACATCATTCCGATATTCTTTTTTTAATTGTAGAATTTTCTTTAGGATATCTAGGGTTAATTAAAAACAAATGATTTTAGACGTTAGGGCTATAATTATCGTTATTGTTTTTCGTGATGAAAGGAATCGGTCTTCTTGCACCTTTATTCGTAAATCTTTAAGTTATAACTTTGCAGCGAGTACTTTCGTTCAGTTTCAGGTAGGTCCAACTATTCGCATTGTTTGTTGTTCGTTTTTAAATGTTTTATTAGAAACATACGAGTATATGGGGTCTAAAATATAATAAATAATTAAGGTATTATACATACATATAGTATATACAATATCTGCTTTAGACAGTAAAAACCGTTAGATAAACTCACCTTCCGCATTTCCACATATTAAACAAACCAAATGAAATCTATGCTAGCTAGAAAAAGTAGATACATTTTCTCTCACTGACGAATTACAAAATCTCAGAAACTTCTTACTAACATGAAAGAGTAGTGAAGAATTAAATACCCACGGGATTGGTGAAATATATCTCAACGGGGAACACCGTGGGACGAAACTAGTCTTATATACAGGTGCATTCTTAAACACCTATTCGGGAAGTGGATTGGAAGATTAAGTGGATCTAGCAAAGCTAACGATAAACTACAAGGAAGCAGAGAAGGATTACATTTTATTTTTAAACTATAGGGGTTTTGATAAGTTTGCTAAATATTCATTCATCTTTTTTTTATTTACGAGCTTTTGTCTGTGATTTCATCAACGTAGAATTAGTAATTTTGACCGATCTATTTATTAATTTCAGACCCGGTTCTTTTAGGAAATTATTATCGCCCCGCATACAAATTTCGCTTTTTGCTTAAGATCATTCTGTGTGTGGTGAGCGGTTACCGCAGTTAAAAGACTGAATGAAAGAGGTTAGAAGTGGCCGCATAGAAGTAGTTTCTGCATGTGAGTTTAAGGGATATACAGCTATAAAAGCAAGTAATAAAGTGAGAAATATATGTGAGGCATACTGAAATTGTAGGCTACCTACTTAGGATCATCATCAACTCATTATTGTCCCACTGCTGGGCACGGGTCTCCTCTCCTTTGAGAGGGATTAGGCCATAGTCCACCACGCTAGTCTACTGCGGGTTGGTTGGTACTTAGGATATAAGATAAAAAACATATACTTCTCTATCCGTATCTTCGCAGCAATGTCGTCCTTCGCCAGGACAACGCGTCCGCATTTTCCGCTAGGATAATAAATGTGACGGCGGCAGCTACATCGCACCCTTTATAAAGGGCTTAATAAAATCATTATATGGTTGTAAAATCTCCCAATTCCTCCCTCTCGTAGGCCGGTGAGATGTGGTCCATATACAAGACTTGAGACTGTGGGACAATCTTACTGCTATCAAACCTACTTTTTTTCGCGGTTTTAGCTAAACTTGGCGTGTTGGACAATAGTGACCATTAGAGAGATTACATCTCTCAGGTATGCAGGTATCTTAATGATATTTCCCATCACCGCTAAAGCTTGTGACAAATATGCATATAACTTCGAATAGTCAGTGGTGCGGGCCTTAAGATCGTATAGCAACACTTTATTACATTCCAAATAGTTTGTGGGTATTGTTTTATTTATTTTGTAAGCCATTTTGGGCTTTATGCACACGACGCAATGTTTCCATTGTCAGGATAACATATGCAAATACAACCAAATTACACACCACTTGTGCAGCTTTACTCAGAATCTGGCTGTCTGAATGTAATGTTCTTTTGTTGATCGCTATGAAACAATTGTCGTAAATGTTTATAGGCCAAGTTGCTTCAAATTTTTATCGAAAAAAGTGGAATAATTCAAGATTTATTGTAACAACATCAAATTGAATTGGCTTCCTTCAAATGACAAAACCTACACAGATACAAAGTTAGGTACTTACGGTTACTTGCATTTTTGTCAGATTAACTGAATAGGTTATCTGGATAGGTTAAGTTATGTTGCTTTAAGATTTGTTTTGCTTTGCAGTATTCTGTACAAAACGATAATTAACACAGGTGGGTACGGGTCTTCCCTCTGAACAAAGAAAAATCTGTCTCATAGGTATTTGGAATCGTTGCTAATTCTACTTTTTCATGTCCCATATTCGAGATAAAAAAACACTTTACGGTTATAATAGGTTCTACAAAACCATTACAAAAAACTGTATCCAAATGATACAGATAATAATTTAAATTAACAATAAACCTCGAGCTTGTAATTTTCTCGAAACATTTTTCAGAACATTGAAATTGAAGATAAACAGTAACCAGCCCACGTTTAAATATGACCTGGAGATGACATAGCATAATGAGCATGACTGTTCCCGGAATGATGGTCACGTTTCTGTGCAGACTGACCAACATCCCCTCTTGAATGTACGGACACGCGCCATCAAGGGTAGGGGCGGAATCGTCGACAAATTGCCCCGCTCCGTACCGGGATTATTCCGGATATACCCGGGAACATATTGCTCTGATATTTCTCACCGGGACGCGTGGTGAGCGATGCTCCACCGTGTTTCGGTTTCGAGCTTAATTATTTTGCTGCATAAACTTTTGAGGGTTAAGTTCCTTGTTTAAGCTCAATATATTGCAAGAGTTTGTGTTCCGAGATTTGAACGCCTGTGTAAGTAGACTTAACTTTGCTGTAAGTAAATTGACAATATAGCGGTTTGCTCAGCTTTTGCTATAACTAATTACTCTCTATTACGAACACGAAGTCCCTTGTAGGCGAGACGGTCTTAAAATTTTATTTCAATAAAATATTGCCTTATAAAATCCTGTAATATATTTTATAATTAGCTTTTTTCAGAATTCATAATTGTTTCTCATCAATCTGGATTTTATTTATTTTTACCCTCTTTTAAGAAATTTATCGATTCTGAAGACAAACCTTATAACGAGTTCCAATTCCAAAAACTATCCTATATAAAGACATACCCCGGGACTCAAACTTAATTTGAAATACGAAATTTCATCTACATTGGTTCGGAACCACTTAGAGAGACAGACACACGTTTGCATTTATAATATTAAATATAGATATGGATTGTGCTGCCAGAAAATACGGTAGAATATATTACTGAACATAAAAAAGTCATTAGCACTCAGTAGTCATACGATGATCGGTCATGATGACCCATGCAATGCTGCAGTGGCTTCTGAAGGTACTGGCAATAAGCCGGAACTTATAAAAGATAATTTACTTATGAAGCACATTTTATTGAAGTCCACAACAGCACATTCTATGCTGTTATATTCACGCAAAAAATATGTTTTTTTATCTTTATGAAAACTGATGAAATAACCACAATCACCTATAGCTACATTCTATTTTCCTCGTTACCTATATGTTTTAGGAAAAAGGCGAGATTGATTTTCCGCAAAATGACAGCGCACTCAAATGTTATATTTTACCCTTAGGTATCTAGAAATCGAACTCTTATGAACCTCATTCCCCATAGCTGCGTTTTCTACCACAGATTACAATGCATAATCATTATCACATAACAGAAATGGGAATACAACAAACAAACAACATAATTCTTCTGCCATCCGACTAGTAAAGTTAATTTAACAAATAACCATCAAATATTCCATATGAAAATACATGAGAATTTCTGATAAAATCTATCTGTTAAAATAAAAACTGTATTTAAACAGCCATCGGGGCTGTTAAATATACATGTTTTTTTTATGGAATGTTTGATATTACATACATCAAACATTCCATAAGAAAATCATGTATGATAAAGTGAAAATGTTACTAAATTATTTACGATCAACATAAATTTCAGAAGCTTCTTTTTCTACGTCTATTTGCATCTCTTTATGAACTAAATATTAAAAGTTATGTGATACAAAAATTTGTCAGTACGAAATTATTATATGTTGAAAATAAATAAAGTAATTTATATTAATATTTTCTGCGCGAAGAGATGAAAAGAAACTGAATTAAGTTTACAAATATCTACTTGATTCGGTTTCCTTGACGTCATATGAGATTGAAATAATTCTATTTTTATTGATAGAAATATGTCAATAAAAATATAATTATTTCATTTCATCTTTATACATAAAATACAAATTGAATATTAAATATTTTATTAGAAAAAACATACATATACCTGATGTTATATTGCTTATTTTTTTATTAGGATAAGCTGAGACTGTAATAGGTTTTTACCAACTACAATCTTGGCAAACACCCTTCACTTTATCTACGTTCATTATCCTTATCGAGTATGAGCCTCATCTTCATCATCAAGCCATTTACTGTCCCACTGCTAAGCACGGGTCTCCTCTCATATGAGATTAGGCTATAGACCTCGACACTAGCCTACTGCGGGTTGGCCTATAAAAGTATAATTGTCCTTAAGTGTTTTGACATCTTTTAAGAGATGAATTTAGTGCTGACGGAACAACACCAAGATAATTGGAATCTTACATTTGCCAATAGTTCTAGTCTATTCTAGTTAAATAGGTATATTGCGTATTCCTACCGAACTAATTTCATAATGAAATTAATGTCTTGTTATGTGTTTGGCATATACATAAACATTATCATAACAAAAGCAATATGAGCTGGTATTATTTTATCTTACCATATTAACGTTATTATGTTTTCACTCGTAACTTTGAGTAAAAATACAAGCTCTATATCTATTTTTTTTAATTTTTGCATGTAATAAAACATTATCATCCTAAAGCCTTACAATAATAAGTGAATTCCTTTTGTATATAGCCAAGCAGATATCCTATTAAAAATGAAGTCCCTACCTACTTACCTAACCAAAATTGTCTTCGTGTCTATACCCTGCCAACAGTTCCTCAAGTATTTATCGCACCTGAGCTACAAAGCCAGCACTGCATACTAAAGTAAGTGAATATCTCCCAAGGGTGACTTGCATTTAGTGAAACAATATGGCGCTTCATATGAAACGGTTAGGTATCAATATTTGATGATACGTCAGCAGAATACATATTAATATTTCCATTAATTAATAAGTCTTAAGGTTTATTATTATATAAGAATTATTCAATCATAAACCTTAAGACCTCGTGAACTGTTCTTGTAGAATTAATGGAAGAGGTCTTTGATCAGTAATGGCTTATGATATGATAGTAGTGAAGCTTAATTATATAGTCCTTTTTACACACATACCTTTTTTCCCGTAAAACAAATCGACAGGTCACATACACAGCATTGTTAGTTTAGTTTGTATTCTTATAAAAGCTACTTCCATACCCAAAAATTTTTCGTAAGCTGATCATTCGTATAAAGTTAAATTTATAAATGTTATCAACAATTAAGCACTTCTGTCGCTGCAAGATATTACAAAGGAAATGACTATTACGTGAATCCTCGTGTGAGTTTCGTTTAGAATTTAGCAGGTTTAGAAACTTTTGATTACAATCTGCATACATTCGAGTTTAAAAACGGAGCTTATTCTACGCTATATAAAATCAAGAATCACGAATGCATTTACATACCATCATCACGCCTGTCGCTCCTAAGGGGTTAGGTAGGCAGGCAAGGGTGTACTGATAGTGTACTCACATTTCGCCGGTATGTTTTAGGTCCCATGTATTCGGGGATGAGCCACGAATACAATGGAATGGGGCACGAATGCAAACCCCTGAACAGTTACTGAGAATCTAATAGAAAACCCCTATAATACTTTGCTCGGCCTGGGGATCGAACCCAAAACCTCTTGTCCAGCAGTCGCACTTACGACCACTAGATCAACGAGCCAGTCAAAAACTTCGGGCTCTAAAACCAGAGTTTATTCTACGCAATATTAAATCACGAATCTCGTATGAAATTACATTTGAAATATTATTAAAAATAACGCTCTTAGAGATAACATTTTAAACTCATACACTTAAAATAAAAATGAAATGGAATTTAATGTTACACTTAAGTTGTTCACGGACTGATTCACTCGGCATAGAATTAATATGCAGAGCTGAATGCCAACCTTTACTTACGCAGATAGTGTGCACAGATAATTGTATTACCGTACTTGCTATAGGAATTGCAACGTCCTGAGATTATTGTAGAAGCTTTCGTTTTGTTGCTATTTAACGCGGATTTTACATTGTGTTTTCTATAATGCGGATTTTATTGCAGTTTCACGTCACAGTGGGGTAGGGTACGGGTTTGGATTTCCTTATTTTGAGAGCGGTTAAGCTATAGTCCTCCACAGACTTCACACGCCATCGAGACAATCTCTCAGGCATGCAGGTTTCCTAATGTTCCTTCACCGTTTGAGCATGCGATAAATAATCATGTATCTAGTATCTAAAATTTATTTGCTTGAGTTTGAACGTAAGATCTTTGATGTCACTGTCACACCTGTCGCACGAATAAGCCATCACAATTATACCAAAATTTATTATAATCTAATATTAAAAATGTTTATAAAATAAATGTTCCTCCAATAAGTGCGTTATATCTACGCGTTATTCACGCGCTGTCCACGCGGTGGCTATATTTGACATACAATCGCGTAAATTCTCTACTTCACATTCATGCGGTGTCCAAAAAGAAGAAAAACAATGTTATTTTGGACTCCTACACGAAAAACGTGATAAAATAATTATGAGTCCTTGGTTGGTGCGTCCTTTTATATCTGAAGCTTTGAACCCCTTTGCGGAATACATGTAAAAAATTGCTTGATAGGTACCTGCTAAAAAAATCTACCGTATATATTTACTTGAATCACTTTCAAAACCAAGAACCCAAAAATCTAAAACATTTAAATATTATTCGTATCTCGTCAATAAACAACAACAACGTTATGTACTTATATTTATTTTCATTTCTTTCCTCAAAAGCTTTCCCTTTCCTCTGGAACCGTTTTCAAAGTGTGAAGCCTTAAATTACATAAACGAAATTAGATCAGCACTCGCGCAACCTTTAATCGAATCGCTACTGCAATTTTATATGTGCCGACTTCATTTTTGTCACAAATCGAAAACCATTCATCGTAATAAGAATTTGATATGTCGAATTTATTTGGAAGCCTATGGGCCCCTGCTTACGCTACTGCGACAAATGCGTACCTACTTAAAAGAAAATATTACATTAGCACATGAAAATAGGTACACTTCTTCTTAGATATATGATTTCGTATTATTTTTGTTCAACAGACGCGATGGCTTTTCATGCCATCTTGCTATGTTCATGAAGCAATTACGCAACATCTACCTTACATTTTCGCAGTGATGCTGCGTGTATATATCATAATACACGCAGCATCATACATTCGACATTATATCCTATTGTATAGATATATCTTTCAACAGCTTTACCAGTTACTTATTAGAGAATTGACACCGTAGCTTAGGTATTAGACACGGAAATAAATAAATATAAATATATTTAGACATGTCTCATAACATATTAACATTACCTATAATGCCAAGCTGAGGACAATAAGTTAATAGCTTGAAACGTTCAAATAATCACATTATTATCCTGTATAATATTTAAGATTTGCTCTTGAATTTGGTCATACGTGCCACGCCTTTTACCCGTACGTGTATTAAGAGAAGTACAGCTGTGGTTTAGCGATTACTAAGGTTTACGAGTATATCCGCTTCATACGGCTATGATCTCTTAATCGCATCCCAAAGGGTCAAATGTGATAAGGGATGAAAAGCCTCTCTTTATCACTAACTGTTCTATAGTTCATAAAATAGAAGACGTTGATACTTGACGAGGATTTATTAGTGGGACACAATACTATAGTACTATGTATTAGGTACGATTTTCATTTAAAATACCTTTACAAGGTGACATAAATATTTATTATCATGTAAGTAAGTACCTACCTAACGCAAAAAAAAATATTAGCATCATAACATCCTCAGATTCCGAAAGTTATCGGATCTTTTCTAAGGCTGTTCAAGACAGGCCTTTCTTTCTTTCCTATTATCTCACAAGTCCAAGATTGCGTGTATTGTTTTCAATAACCAACAGAAGACGGTCATTTCGTCAACCAGATTACTCAAACGCCACATCTGCATAATATGAATTACTGAATACATATATTTTATAGATACTTTGCACTCGCGTGAAGCCGGGGTGTACTTCTTTCATAAATAACACAACTTCATTTACATAATATACGTTAAACTTCAAAATCATTATGCAGTCTTTTGAAAACAGTATACGTGTTAATTTACTTTAGCGAATTTAATTATAGGGTTAAATTTTACTCCGTTACCGTGCTTCCCCACCACGATTAGACTTCCAACTGTGCTGAAAATAGTATTATCAAGAATATGAGAGGCATCGTGCAGCCGACCATATGACGTCGTGCCAGACCAATGTCTTAGTGTGGGGTCAAATTTCAACATAATAATTATTGATTTCTTACACTTACGCGAATATTTCAGTAATAATTATTATTTATGCAGGTATATTATAATCAACATCTTGACAATAGACCAGTTTTTATGAATACAAGGTATACGTACAGTGGTGAAAATACAATTCACGTTTGGATACGTTCTACATTGGGTCTCTTTCTGTATTTAGAATATATCCTATAAAGAAAAATAAACCTAATTTGAGGGCATAGACAGCCAAGGGCATAAAGGGGAGACATAAAATAGAGTGACTAGTGATTGAATAAGGGTTTGTTTCATAACGTAGGTACGCCTTTAAAGATGTTTGCTTTTTTTAATGAGGTGTGTGAATTGGATCTAGAGCAGGATGTATTATGAAAAATCGTTTCAGCTTGTACTTAAATCTCCAGTTTTGTTTCGTCAAAAGATATACTGAAAATGGGTGATTGAAATTCAACACGCAAAGTTGATCCCTCTGACCGAGATTTGAAGGCCAAATCGATCGTAAAACACTTTGGCACTGGGATAGGAACATTACCTTAAATTCGTCGTCACTATAAATTGATGTATTAGACCATGAAATATATTAGGAATAAAATAAACATTTAAATATCACGTGAACGCAGTACTCGTAACCGGCACGCATGCATGACAATATTTATGAATGTGGACGAAGCATAAGTAATATGCAGCTCGTGCCAAATCTGTAGTGACTGCCTACCCCCATGGGAAAAAGACGTGAGTGTATGTATGTATAAAATACAAAAGCCAAAATAAGCATTTAATTTTGTTTCTACGAATGCTAAAATAATTAAGCAGAGGGATCCCACAATGATTTAGTATGAATTTTCTAATGTAATTGAGGCCAAGCACAATACTATCGAGCTGCTACCGAGAAAATTAATAAAATAAAACACTTGGCCCGGCTTACGAATGGGGAACTCAGGACTTATAGGCCAATGAAGCAGTCTTAACTAAAGGAGCGTCCATTAATCACGTGAGGTTCGAAACAAGGCACGAAAAGTGCGGAATAAAAAAGATATTAGCTGGAAGAGGACAACACCCTCTCTTAAATCGATGTAGATCTTCAACAAAGTACAGTTTCAACAGCTGATATGCGAGGTCTGTTTTGTTAGTCTTTAAAAAAGGTTTCGCTAATCCGTGGTCCAAAGACAAAGTATGTAGGTACATTAAATATTTCCACATACCTTTTCTTCATTATTATTTACCTTATGCCAGTTGAATAATAACCCTAATGTCGATTCTTTAGTTAACTGAGGTCGTTCAAAGTAATGTCGCAGAATTAAATGAGAGTTGATATTGAATTGGGCAACTGATACCATTTATACATTTAATGATTTGTACAGACATGCAAAAAGTATTAGAGATTAGATTTAGGAAAACAACAACGTAAACCAAACGAACAATTTTAATCAAAACTTGCGTATTAGACTACTACTGCTTACAATTTTTACGCTTTTTATTTCCATTTAGTTATTTTCTTTATTTATCATTTAGTCAACTCATCCCGCGGAACAAGTTCGAGCGGGTTAAACTGACTAAAAAGCCTTACTGTTTGTCCGGACTTTTTTATCATGGTCCTTATTTTCCAAAATTGAATTAGATTATGCTTTTTTTATTTATTATTTATTATTTATTTAAAGATAACGTTTTGAAAAAATAAATAGGACACTATGTACTTAAAAAAACACGTGATTTACGTATCACCACGGGGAAGGAAAATTCAAAAATAGCTTTACCCATATGATTAATGGACGACCCCTTATTTGCATAAAACGAATACTTATTAAAAAGCAGAAACTGTTTTTGCGTAAGTCGAAGCATAATAATAATGTAGCTAACTTAAAAAGTGGGATATTATGAATTCTAATTCACAGACACCCTAATTTTTCGATATCATTTCCCCATTGGTTAAATTCTGAAAGACAAAAAACTGTGAGCAATATTGCTGGGGTTTTCATGTAAATGAGATGAGACTTCTACCCAGCGGTAAGATAGTATTGGACTAGATGATCGATTATCTACTACATAAATTATTACTAAGGTATAGCATATTTGATGACACGACTGGTGTAGTTCATACTATGTCTTAAAGATCATGTGAAAATAGGCATTTTTTTATAAGAGTTATCTAGTTTTGTTAATGTGAAGTGTATGAAGATATTAAATTTTATAACCTCGTCATCATGAAAAGTTTGAAGTTATAGTATATCATTTTTGACGTTTCAGAGTCGGCCACGCGCGAGCCACACCTTACGCCCAGGCGTTCGCAAGCTAGTTTGCTACCCATGCGGTTTAAAAAATCTTGTAAGAGAGGAGTTTTAACGTATTTGAACGAGGTTGGAACTTATTTTATGCCCCGAACAACTAACTTTTGTGACTGGATAAAAGTAGAATATTTAACCCTATCAAGATAAGATAAAAAAATATTATAATCACCTGCAGGTGTGCTTATGACCCACATTAGATTTATTTCAATCTTTATTTTTTATTTATATATAATTAGCTTCTATAAATAATAAAAACTTTGATTTTATCGCGGTTTATTGATATTATTTTAACCCGACGTTTCGGATCTTTTACAGCATCCATTGTCACGGGCCGACTCAGTCGGCCGTGACAAGTAAAAACAAAATCCGTAAAAAGTAGTTTTATTTCAATGTAGTGTATTTAGTTGTTTTTTCTTACAGTACCCAAATAATATAACATATGCTTTTCATCCATTAAATGATCAGGACCCTCCTTCATACAGGTTATACAATATACCTGGTTAGGAATCCGAACAGCACCCACTTTAATTGTAGCAAAGGAGTAATATTACCATTAACATACATATATAAACTAAATACGCATGTTTATGGTAAGCAACTACTGCAATTTTTATAAATGATTAATTAAACTTTACTATTCTTATTTTCCTGCCAAAAATTAATGGGCGTTAATTCCGCCGAAGTCTAAACTCGGATTGCGTAAATCATCCATGTAATATAAACATTACCGACAATTTATAACGACTTTGCAAACTGGAACAGGATATAATCGATTCAAACTTCGTACGTAGCTTACAAATTCAATTTAACAAATGTTATATTTAATTGAATTGGCTTGAGGATAGTTTAATTAATGAATATATTATTTACACTTGTTAAGTTTGTGCTACGAGAATTTGTAAAGGTTTTTTGCAAAGTTATTTATACACGTGCCGTTTATAATTTGGAAGCGTAATTTAAAATTTTCTATACATAATTTGCTTTAAAAGAGCTGAAAATTACTTACGAAATGACATAATATTATATATGTTTACTTGACTAACGTCTTTTTGAAGGAACGCGTTCGATGCGTTTTCCTCTTCAACATCTCACATTTTTGCTGACCTCCAACGGGAATTTTTTTTTTTTGGAATACCATATTACGTTTTTTAGTAAGTAGGGCATGGAAGGCAGTAGATAGGTATGGTAGTACCTAGGTACTCTGTAAATACCTATCCCGTGAAGCTAAGCCCGATAAATTAGTACCTATAACCATAGGAAAAAATCTGTTATGCAAAAAACTCACGATAACGACCAAGATGCCATTAACTTTTTTGAATAAGGAAAGAAGCAACTCGCAGTCACGTTTCATCAATACCATTCGAATATTTTTTGTGTGAGGAAAATTCTACGGAGGAGTTTTAACCTGCGAGCTTACAGCCTCCTTGGGGATAAAAGTAGGCTTAGGGTCTGAACACGTGCATACATTGTGTAAGTAGTACTAAAAATACACCTGCTATACGGTCAAGGTACATTCTGTTATTCTGTTATTTAAATACGTGAACTTATATACCATCTTATTTTGTGAGGTTTAGTCGTAAACAATTTGTATAGGGTTGATTGCATTGATGCTAACGTACCAACCTCAGATAGATTTATCTCATTTAAAGGAGATATAATATTGATTTGAGCATAGGTTACACTGTACAATAAGATGGATATTGAGAAGTATTATTAATTTCAATGTTACTTGAAGGTAAGACTTTGCTGTAGAATTTGAGTAGGCTGCACTGCCAAATATTTATCATGAAATATTTTCCGTTAAACCAGTGTGCTAGTGTACTAAATCCAATGCAATTTGAATTTAATAACAAATGAATGTCTCGTAACGGCTATAAAGTTGTAGGTCAATTAGGAAATAACTTTATTATAAATAGCACCGGAGGTAAATGTGTAGTTCGCAATTATGTTTCAGGTCCCATGCAACATGGGGCCAGAGCTAATTGCCATCAACCGCACTCAAATCCAAACTACAAGCTGTTACTAAGAACTTCCTAAGAGAAAAGCGCAATAACGCTTTATTTGACCTGAGAAACCAGAAACTTTAAAAGAAAACTTGACATAAGAAAACACAAACTCTGGAATAATGTTTTAACCTTGACACGCTCTTTTATGTATAGAGTGAGATAAAGAGCCGAAACAACCTCTTTTACTACTTTGGCACCCAAATCAGATATACATACATTATCTGGGGCAACTTTGTATGACTTCAATCAAACACTACGAAGGTCATAAACTCCGCTGTTCACATGCTTTGCAGCATTTTTTTTCGCATGACTGATTTTCAAATTTACGTCTTATTTATGGTCTCCTCACTTTTTGATGTCAATAAAAAATGGAGGCTTGCATTACTTTTTTATGAGGACATCTAAAGTTCATCAAAATGTTGATAAGCGATTTTGCTTATAGCCGTTTTCCAGTCTGAGTGTTTTGTTGTGAAGGAATAAATTGTGTATACATATTGCCGCGTCTTACCGATCTTAAATATAGTCGTTTCATCAGACCATATTAAACTAAAGTACCTCTTTACCGTGATTTTTGATGGGCCGATTTTTAATTGATTTTAAGCTGACTTCCGGATGTACTAGAGACTACTAAACATGTACTAAACATTCCCGGAATGGGATGACCATGCAAGAAAATTAAAGTTAAAGAATAATTCTCTGAATTGTACGATTGCAACAAATTTCAGTACTAATCATTTTTAAGTTGCATACGAATTATGTGCTTGTAGCATGGATTTATTATTAACAAAGACAACGAGGGCTGTTGACGAATATAAAACGATATATAAAAGAAAAAAACGTTTTTTAAAAAAAAAAAGTTTTATTGGTAAAATAATAAAATAATTACTGTGCTCGTGAAGTTGAGAGCTTTTTATATAACGTCATATACATTTCATTCATTCATTTGTTATCCTTTTTATAATATAATATTGTCAATATAAAACTACAGTTACATAAAATGCAGTGATTAATTCTGACTGCGAAAAATAATTAAAATACCACAAAATATCCCAAGTTATGCTCGATATAATGAAAAATATATTGTTACATGCAAGCTCTTTGTTCTGCCAAATAAAACTATTGAAGCATTTTCTCAGTGTTCCGTTAATTGAACGGCGTCACAGAGTCGTATTTTGCAAATATATTGCACGCCAGGGAACAATAACAAAATAACGAAACCATTTATTTATTTATATAAATATATTTTTAACTCGTCTATTTTGCTTTTTCAAGTTAAACCACCGTTTCCGTGGTCAACTTAATTTTTTTTTTGTTATTATTAAAATAATATTACCTAAGACAGGACTTGAGCGTACGTCCTCTGGTATGACACACCAAACGGTTTATCTAACTAAGTTTGCTAAATCGTTTCAGGGTAACGTTTTAGGGTCGCCCGAATCAAAGCTCTACTATTGCAAACGTCCATAGGTAACGGTAACCGTTTACCATCAGGCGGGCCGCAAACTTGTTAGCCACAATATTATTGGTTAAAAAAAGAATTACTGAGGCTTTTACCCGTCATAACTAATTTCTGTTTCACATGGTTCGTCTAAGTGTTCACTCTGTATGATGTTAGTAAATGAACTTGACTTACAGTTTGTGATGCAACACATACATATATTTAATTTAAATATATTGAAGTATTTCATAATTATCGTAAATATGTTAGCTTCTACAGTACTGTATAAAATAAATTATATTAGATGCTAGAGAAACTACTACTATTAAGTTTTACGCCGTGAAACTCACTCGGGATATTCAAATAGGTTTATAATAAGTTGTATGCTACATAAGTTTAAGAAACTTCAATATATTGCTCGTACACTTCTTCTGAATACGTTTATATGAAATTTAAATATAGTTTGTTATATACAACTGCACGTTAATTAAATAAATAGGTAACTGGACATTAAAAGGCAAAGCTTATGCAACTCGCAACATCTAAAACTGAATTAATAGTTTCTTAAAAACAAAATATAGCCAATGGACTTTGAAATTGATTCCTATGATTTCTTGTCGTCAAATACTGCAATATAATAGGTTACTGCAATATCAAAGGAACTTGAAGTGTCGCCAAACTCGATGCAATCGCCAGTCGTAAATAGCTTCGTATATAGTATACAATTCGTTTGGTTTCCAATTACAGGCACTTACCTACTCATATTATACGTACCTACTCATTTATTTATAAAGAAATTAATTTTCTTAATATAATTATATTTACGAATATAAATCAGCAACAACGTAGCTTATTGTAAACTGCGTGTAATGAAATTAATGACAATACCACATTAAGACAGCGCAGAATCAAAAAAGACTGATACGAAATCTGGGTCCAATCACTCAAATCGCTTGGACAAGAGCCAAATACCATAATCCAGCTGATTTACTACTGTGTCATGAGCCTATAATCAAATAACCAGTTTGGTTACTTTCTTGGTGTTGAAATATACAATAACATTATTACATTATATACCTATTGGAAAAACGGACGTACATTGAATTAATTAATTCTTTTAAAAACTATCTTGTTATTTTTTTTAATGTATAGTGAATCCAAATTGAATTTCAGCTACTTTTGAGGACTGTACGCTTTTATAGGCCATAGTTGCTTGCAGCTTGCAAGCAAGCGTAATACGTAATAATAAAGCGTAAAGCGTAATTTTTCCACGTAACCTAGTCTAACGTAAATTACGTCACACCTTTTTTTTACGTTTACGCAAAACTCGGTAAGCGACATCACAAGCAAATTACGGTAAACTCATACTAGATGTAGGTACTAGCTATACGTATTCGTTTTATTTCCTTTATTATAATGTCAGGTGCTGACTATGAACCCTGATGAGGGCCGATTAGGTTTGTTATTGTTTGGCTCGAAAACTGAATATTAAATAGTTTACATGAAAAATTGTTATATCTATATAGTATCATTATCGATATAATCTTCTTATCGATTGTCCTGTCCAGTGACTGAACAGATTTATGACCAAATACTTAAACGCTACCAAATTTTAAATATTTACCTAAAACTATATTTGAGAGTAGTTAAAATTAAGTAGCGCTTAAAAAACTTAAAAAACTTCAACTCTTCAAATGATGTGCGTATTTGACAACCCACTTAGTCCAGCGGTAGTTAACAATGCCTGCTGTGCTATGGGTTCGAATCCCGGTAGGGACAAATGTTTGTGTGATGAGCATAAACATTTGTATCCGAGGCATGGATGTATCTATGTATAATATGAAAAAAAAAACTGAGTCGGTACTTAATTTTGTCAGACCTCGTTAGGGGAGTGACTAATCTGGCAGTTTGCGAACTCCAGTTGCTGTCAGTATAGTATGATGAGAGTATACCTATTTAAAAAAAACTTAAACAGTTGTACAAAGTTGTCAACCCGTGAGGTACAATTCTGATGTTGGTATAAAAAAATAACTGTGCAATGGGCATAACGGCGAAATTTAAACGAGTTACATCGAAAAAGAATTACTTTACACTAGACACCCATCGACTCCCATCCTTGGTATAACTATTGGTCTGGTGTTTCATTTTATTTAGTTTAAGCTGCTTAAATTTATTTTAGTCTTATAAAATTATTTCGTAGTATACATGTATTATGTGTTTCCAGAATACAAATATCCTTAGAATTTCGCAAAGAACTCAATAGAGAAATCAGAACGTGTTTTCAAGTGTATTCTCACTCGGAAAGCGAAGTGCTAGTAATAACGCATTCGTATAAAGTACCTAACAGATTACCGTGGAATGCCGACATTTAAAAAGCTCTACTCTTTCCTGACTCACGTAGAAATGGTTTTGATTTTTTAAGTTAAAAGAAATGAAAGAGTTGGTTGGTGTAAGGTTAAAAATTTCTTTGAAAAGGTTTATATTATTTACTATATAATTATAGGTATATATCCGTATTCCATACTTACTATATACTATCCATACTAATATTATAAATGCGAAAGTGTGTCTGTTACCTTTTCACGCTAAAACACTGAACCGATTTAGATGAAGATCGAAGCGCTTGGCTGTCTGAAGTTTCTGCCTACCCACACGATAAAAGGGATGATTGTATGTATATTATTATGTCAAAACTATAACTAAAACATCCAACAGCTATATTTTATAAGTAAGTAATAAAAAAGGGTTAGCAAAATACTCTTACAAGCTGTAGACATAAGGATAAAGCCTTAACGGCTGTCTGCTGAACCTTTTATTCATCGTCGTAAAAGTTTAGTATCATATCACTATAACAAGCAACGTGAGTATATTATTGTATGAAGAAAATTTGTGAATCTGTCCGCTATATTTTATGTTACAGAAAAAGTAAACATTATGGGAAACTTCGATAATATTACAGGCTGACCTTTGATCTTTGAACTCATCGTTTGATGTGTATCAGTTATTATATTTTAATAGTAACGTTATATACTGATTTCTTACACATTTGTTGTTAGACATTCAAACAAAACTACTTTTTACGGATTTTAGCGTGGATTATAATGATTATTTACTTACTTATTATGATAATATTTACTTTGACATTCCGGGTCTTTTTATAGATCTCAGGCTGGTTAACAAGTTAAATAATATCGACATACCGCAACGCAAAATATTGCAATTTGCCGGTCATTGTCGAACTGAACATTAAACAAAATATGATTCGCGCCTGTAAGAGGTATTTAGTTACAGAATTATAATCATTTAAATCAATAAAACAGCCCTCAAAGTGCATATAACTGTATTGATTGTCTATTTCATGAAAAAGTCATTCAATCCAATTGTATGCACTGTGAGGGTTGTATTGATGATATTAATTATTATAATTCTGTAACTAAATACCTATTACAGGCGCGAATCATATTCTGTTTAATGTTCAGTCTGACAATGACCGGCAAATTGCAAAAAACGTACGAAAATTTGAATTTTGCGGGCTAGCGTGGAGTTTCCTTAACATAGGAGAGTTACTACGCTAACAGCAAAAGTAATTCCTATGCTGTCAAAATAGTCACTCCCTTGACATGCTCTGGCAATCTTTCTCACTCGCAGAAACATAACTATTACTTTTTTCACTACTGTCTTCTATAAGGCGGGCGTACTTCCCCAGTCGGACAGCTTAATTTGAACAGAAATGTCGCTATGCCTATCTCTCTAACTATTGAATTAAGTTTCTTTTCACAGTTGAAACGTTAACGCGTTCGTTCCGTTTATCTCGTTTGGTGCTGGGACCATGCACGCTGCGCGGTGGCGTATTTGGCAAATTTAGTTTTATCTTTTAAGTTCAGATAAGTCTTAAATTCGGCACTGTGGTCTATAACAATTTGAGATAAAGAATATGAAATAACGAACTTTTACAATACAAAGGACTAATTTTCACAGACGAGTGTACAAAAGTCATTGCATCCACGACACAAAATAAAAAAAATATTGTGAGATAAAATAATATCAATTGGTAACATAACATTCAAATAAAAAAAAAACAATTATTTTAATTGTGTAGCTTAATTAGGAAATTCATACCTACTCATAAATTTACTGCAAAAAAATCATTTCGTTAGAATATATTTTGCAAGTTGAACGTTGAAAATATTAATGCTGCTCTAAAAATATTAAAATGCGGTAGTATGAAATATAAAATATGGCCGCGGAATGAAAGCGAACAAAGGGGAGCTTATCTCCGCTTTACAAAGCACAGTTTTGTTCTTGATTCGACGCGGACAGAGAAATATCGGAAAATAATGATTTACGCGCGTACTTAGTAAATCACGCACGTTCTCTTGTATTCTGTTTGGGTCAATATTGGTTTTTTCGTATGTGCGAAGAATACGGCTATGTAAAAATAAATAATAAAATAACGTAAAAAAATAAATAAGTAACATAACATACCATCACGTCTGTCGACCCCGATAGGTTAGGCAGAGGTGTACTCATGTTCACCCATGTTTCGCCAGTATGTTTTAGGTCCCATGTAATAGGGGGCGAGCCTATTGCCATTAACAGGGCACAAATCCAAACTCCGAGCTGCTACAGAGAATTTCATAGAAAAACTCAATAACACTACTGCTCTACCTGGGAATCAAACCCAAGACCTCTTACTCGGCAGTCACACTGTATAACCACTAGACCAACGAGGCAGTTAAATGTTGAATAAGTTTTATTTAAAAGTACTTAGAATACCAAGATTGGTGAGTTATTCTTGGTCGTAAATAGGTCCGGTCTAAGTGCACTTCAAATCGTACTCAACAAAAATCTTTAAAATACATCCTGAAATTTCCTGTACAAGGAAGGTATTTCTTTTCCAGGATGCAATAAGTGTTAAGTTAAGTTTTATTTACAAACTATCTTCATTTACTTACCTACTCCTAGTAAAGGAATAATAGAGAACGCAAAACAATTATAATCTATATTATTTATTTATCTATATTTCTTTAAAAATTGGCGGTAGACAAGATTGGACAAAAACAGACTAGTTTTTCGGGAATTTCGTTAGTGTTCGTAAAGAAAGCAATATCCAAATATTCCATTTTTTATGAAAATAGTTTACATAAAGCATGATTTTTTCAAGTGAGCGTGCATCAGCAAATTCTAAACTATAGAAAGAATTTCAAAAAACTCAAAATAGGACACTACTTTAAGTATTTTGATAAAAGACTCAAAAGAGTCTTGATAAAGGGTCCGAT
Source organism: Craniophora ligustri (assembly GCA_905163465.1). Lineage (NCBI taxonomy): Eukaryota > Metazoa > Arthropoda > Insecta > Lepidoptera > Noctuidae > Craniophora > Craniophora ligustri. Next base: position 6,707,940 of record LR990963.1, read on the forward strand.
TATGATAGAAACTACTACTGTATTATTGGATATTTGTAAATTACTAGCCGACCCGGCAAACGCTCGGCCAAAAAAAATACTTGAATTAAAAAATGGGGGGTTTATTCTCATACCTACCCACACTCCTGCCTACTGACTACCACACAATATTGTTAGCTCAGATACTGGAAATGCAATTAATCCTTGTTTAAGGTATAAGACATAATTATTTTAGTAACCCAAATGCGATTAACTAGAGTATTGAACTAGTAATATCAAATTGTGCTTGTGCTACGCTTTGAACATTGCGTTTAGTATCTCGTCTGTTTAAATAATAATTATTGATCCGCATAAAACTATATAATAAACATATACATATTAAGTTAACGTCAACATCAACGTCTACGTTTATGTCAAAGATTGCAGTATTTTTAAATTCAACACTAAATAAGCTGCTTTCAGCACTTAGCGTGGTAGTTATCGAGATTTACAATAATTCTCTACTAATTGGCACTCTATTTATGCGCGATGTGGCAATTAAAGGTCAAAGTCGAAAAAAACATATAAAAAAAGTGGAAGTAATAAACATGCTGTTTATTAAGATATACTGTTTTCTCACACATACATAGGATACTAGACATTGAAATAAAACGACGTTTTTACGGATTTTATCACGGAATATTGCAGCGTATGCTGCTTAAAGTGCTTCTATACTTACCGTATCGACATCCCACATCTAGCGTATATGAACAAGCAGGAGTACTATCTGTGAGAAAGATGTATGTATCCGAAACTTTACGAAGATATCATAAAAGGATAGTACCGTACTTGCCTCCATCACAAAAGCGTGTAGTACGCTGCCCTGTACCTCGTGTTAAGTCGACATTCGCTAAAAGAAATTACACGTATTTAGCTCCCCATTTGTATAATAAATGTGATAAAATCCATAAAATAAAAAAAAACAATAATAACAAATTTAAGGTGGTTATATCTACATGGCTAAAAGCTATGAGTTATGATGCAGTAGAAAATCTTATAGGGTGTTGAACCTTGATCACTCTAATATACTCATACACACTTGCTCACACTTACGCACACATGCACCCACGCAAACACACTCACGCACACACACGCACACACTGGCACAAACACACGCGCACGCACGCACCCACTCACACATGTACACACACACACACACACACACACACACACACACACACACACACACACAGATACACACATATACACACATGCACACACACACACTAGCATGCAAGCAGGTTTGTTATCAACTTAATTTATTTCATTTCATAAACATTAGCTTTATATAAATTTTGTATGATATAAATTTAAAAATGATGTCAACATATAGAGGGGAAGACGCTAGCACCTGCAACACAGTATTTACTAGCGCAGGTGTTAGGGGATTCTACTATTCTGATGTATTTTATTTATATCAATAAATAATTATTATTATTATTATTATTATTTAGTCGTTTAGGTTCCTTTAGATGGTCGCAGCATCCATAGTCAGTGCAGTCTGCAAATGATTCAATACTTTGGGATTAAAGAATGTTTATTAAGATATTTTACAACCAGTCTAAAAGCTTTTATCCTACAAACTTTTAACATTTGACTGTCACAAAAGTAAACACTTTAAAGCTGAGTATATATTGCAAAGGGATTCCTGGATCTAAAAATGGTTTGAAATACCCGTAATATTTTTAACGGACTATTCCAAGACGTCCCACCACATTTATGTGAGTTATGCGAGAAAAGGACTATAAACAAAATCTCAAAAAAAATGTTTTGTCGATTCTATGTATGTATACAGCTTTCTAGTGGTCTCGAGTTTTCTTAGAGTTTCTGAACTACATAAGCCACGGATAGGAAAGGATAGTAAAACTATAAGAGTTCCTTCTTGACTATTATATCCTATATTTACATATTAGATGTTTCCAGGAGGTTTTATGTAATATGTGTAGGTACAAAAAAACGTAAAACAAAAAACTGGCAAACTTTTTGCCAAAACTGGTATACAGAAATAGCACATCAAAATATTTAATAATATGTAGAGTATATTTCAGAATGAATGAAAACAGGGTTGAATAAACCACTGGTTTCTTTATAGGAACATGTTCCTGCCTAATATAGAGAGGAATTCTTTTGTGTCATAACTTTCTTTGGTGCATACGTGCATACCTGACGCGCCGAGAAAAAACGAGGGTAATAACCGGCGCCCCTTTGTTCCTCTTCTCTGTTTCATTGGCATTCATAACCTTTTCAATACAAACTTATAAAATTCCAGGTTCAGATTTTCAGGCTGTTAAAACTAAGGGAAACTGTCAGCAGATCCTGTTGGCTCATTTAGCCGCCAATTGCCGATTTAAAACTGGCTGAAGGAACTTTTTTATACCACGAGGTTGGCAAACGGAAATAAAAGAAAACGGCTAGCACGATGATAGGCGGTTACCGTACCTAACGGTGGCAACACTAGAAGTAACCTGCCTGTAATAACCAATTCGCTCTTCTTTGGAGAACCCCAAACAATAGCGAGAAACATTTCATGGTCAACCAGGTGGTAAGCTCACGAAACTTATGAACGTTAGTAATCACGTCAATTACTTACCTTTTAAAGTATTGTCTAAGAAAATACATATGAAAGCACTAAAACATCACAATCATCGTAGTACTGTACACATACACCACACTAAAAACTCCAACAGACCGTATAATATCCATCGGAATATAGGATGTGGAACAAGCGCTCTGTAACGATTAAATCCTCGTACAACAAAAAAACAGAATATAGAAATAAAATACATTACGACATAATACATACGAACACTTCACGATAAGAACTTGGATTTAATATATTATAGTGTTGCAACATTTCGTTTATTTTCAATCACATAAATATCTCACTCTCTACGTTTTTACACTGACAACGAAAATTCAAAATACGTGATCTCATTTTCTTTTAACATGCTATGTAAACAGTATATTATATTCATGAGTTCACGTCGGAACAATTTTTCGTACGCGTAGTATTAATAGTACATGATTTTCTTACGAATACCTACAAAATTCTTCTAGAGATAGACGGTGTTTAAGCTAATTATTCGGCCGTTTGAGTCTTTAGTCTGAAAATACGTAAGCACATTTCTTTTTCAAGGTCCATTTAGAGAGTTAATGAATCGAGTAATTTGTTGCTTTGTCGAATTTTAATTTGTTTTTAATGCAACATGTACTTATATATGTATAGCTATTGTTGAGTGAGCAGTCTTTTGAATTTTGTGTCTTGTACATTTTTAAATAGTGGATATTATTAGAAATACCTAAGAATAAGTGCTTTAATTATAAAACATATTTTTTGCTCCAAGTAAATTAAAAGTGTAAGTAAATGTTGAGTCTTTCAGCAACTATGGTAGTAAAATAATTATGCAGATATACATATACATACTGAATAGGTATGTAGGTGTATCTCTCACAACTACAAAGTATAATGTAAGTAGGTAATAAATAAACAAATAAGTGTATACTCCCTATAATGCCACTCAAGAGTCAAGACCCGTGCCCAATTGTGAGACCGTAGATAGTTTGATAATGTATTTTATATGTAACCGCCTTATAGTCATTGTAAAGTATTCTAAAAAATAGTATATAATAATAAAGGTTAAGATAACGGCCAAATAAAACCTCTCTATAATAGATAACCAGTATTAACTAGTGTAAGCATAGCTTCAAAGACACATTTAATATTAATTCAACCCTTTATTGAAACCGTAATGCAGTATGAGGTCTATATATAATGCTTTAGTCAACCCGTCTAACAATGTTAGGTTGTCTAATAATTAATCTGAGGTTAAGATTCTCCTTTGAAGCTTCAGCTCCTTCACATTACATGTACGTACTTGGATTAGAAACTATATTAAAGTAAGATTAAGACTGAATCCAAATGTAAGACAAATTTTATCTTAATTAATAGTAATAAAGCTGTCGCCTAGTGGGGGGACTGTTAATTCAAAGTTCTTGAATTCAATCCCAAGGACTTTCCCACCGACTTTTCAAAGTGACGTGCGTATTTATCACATGTTCAAATGGTGAAGGAAAGGAGATTTTTTCGATGGCCTGTGAGGTTCTTTCAACCCGAACTAGGCTAGTGTCGTGGACTATTGCCTAATACAATGAGCACAGGTCTCCTCTGCGCTCAGATGTGAGACCGTAAATGGGTTAATAATAAATAGTATTAATTATTATATACACATGTAGTATGTCAACATGGATTTTAACATTCTCACACACCAAATGTATGAGAGAAATTTATTGTTTGCTTTTAATACACGCGTAAATGTAATGTTTCATCATTATTATGTGTAACTCGGTAGTTTGCTAGTTTTTTTTTTGCAAGTTTATTATACATTACATAATATCTTTCATATTATTCAATAACCATATAACATTAAAAAAAATTATAGCGCACTTGTTGCCTTTCAAAACTTTATAGAAAGTAGACAATGTGAGACAATTTACAATCTACAGAATTTGGATAACATTGACAAACAGTACCCTTTCTTATTTTTTTTTTGTATTTTTACTGCGATTAGTCATCACCGACCTAAGCATTTTATATGTACGTATAATGTATTATTTAAATACTACCGCATAGTGAAGGCAAACTTCCAGCCAAATATGACAGCCAACAAATAATAATTTAAGGGGTGCCAAAGGGCTTAATATTTACCTACGCACACCTGACTCAAGGAAGGTTTATAAATTCACCCCTTAAATATACATACGCCGAAATTGACTTCCGAGTGAACTATTGACGCTGTTCCATTCAATAAGATGTTATTCAGTTTGCAGTAATAGTTTTTTTATTTATTCCTGTATTAGATATAGGAATCATTATACCCTTTGTTAAATGGTTTTACGGTTGAATTCCGAGTATATAATGTGTATATAAGAAAGTATTATGTTACGTTTGAGCATGTATATTTAATACATGCTCAAACGGTGAAGGAAAACATCGTGAGGAAACCTGCATGCTTGAGAGAATTCTCGACGGCATGTGAAGTCTGCCAACCCGCAGTAGGCTAGCGTGGTGGACTATAGCCTAATCCCTCTCAATTGAGAGGAGACCCGTGCCCATCAGTGGGACATTAATGGGTTGATGATGATGATATAAGAAAGTATTAACTCCTTGCACCTACACAAAGTATGTGCATTTATGAGGAGCCGTTTTTAGCTACAGTAAATCGTAAAAAACAATAATCATTTTTATGCATTCCTAATTTCGATATAATTTTGAGCAGTATTTTAGCAGCCGTCGTGATCATTATTGCAGCCTTGCAGTGTCACGCTGACGGTTTTGCTCTTGTCATAGCTCCGATATACACGGGTTTACGCCTCAATCCCTACAAATTGAAAAATTCTGTACACAACAGAACTTTACCGCCCACGACAAACCCGGTCAAGTATCGCCACATCGGTTTGAGAAAGCGAAGCTCTAATCTATCTCGGAGGAACAACTAGGTGTAAGAACTTTAGCGGTGGTCGTCAATCTTTTCCGACGTTTAATTCCGTCCTCTCACTTGCGAGAACAATATTGTATTTGTTGCCAAACATAGAAGTTAAGTCTGTATACATTTTTCTTTTCCAACCTAGAAAGCAAAGACGTACTTAGATAAATTTGGTCTCTTTTTGTGTAAATATTATTCGGCTCAGGTTTTCACGGTAAGGACCTGACGTTGTTTTTTCTACGTTTACCTAACGGTTTTAAGTGGATATAATTTTATATTCAGAATAAATTATAAGGCTTAATGTAATGTGATATTACTCTATTAAATAATAAATGAAATCGGTTAAATAACGTATACTTGTTAGTATTTAGTATTAGTGAAAAAATCAGGTATCAACTAGTCTCGCAGTAGGTCTAAAGCTCAAATGTTACGATAGATTACAGTATTCACCAAGATCATACAAACACCCCGCCAATGTCACTATACTTTTTCCAACTGCTTACAAAACACGGACCCTTGTATTATTAATCAGCAGAGTCCAGTGGAGGCAAGGGTTCCTTTTCTCGTATTTACAAATATAAGCTTCTGCCCGCAACTTAGATTGTGTGCGTAATAACGAATATATTGATTTATAAAACTGATCTTATTTATATACAGGATATATATTTATATACTAGCTGACCTAGCAAACCTTGTTTTGCCACATTATAGGGGTTGGTGGACAACCCTTATCACTAAGGGGTATGAAAAATAGATGTTGGCCGATTCTCAGACCTACTCAATATGCTCACAAAATTTCCTGAGAATCGGTCAAGCCGTTTCCGAACATTGTGACACGAGAATTTTATATGTAAGATATATATATATATCCTGACTGATTCATCAACGTAGTCTAGACCACAGGGGCCACAAACTTGAGATTTTGTCAGATGATGCATTTACGAAAACACCCGCTAAGAAAGGAAGTTTAGAAATTCGACTAGTATATATATATTATACAGCTAGTATAATTTTGGAAACACTTACGTGAACTGATATTTAACGGATTTTGTCATAATATACTGACATTATTTAATCCTGACATTTCAGATGCTTTACAAGCATGCATGGTTGGTTATTACGCCGTAGAATCCGCCGATGCGAATAAATAGTTATTTAACTATCCTGGAAAATAGCAAGTAATCCTTTTGAAACTTTTAATTATAGGTTCTCGTCTAGAAAGATTAAAACGACCTTTTTGCAAATCCCTCAATCAGCGACGGATAGGGAAGAATAGTTAGTTCATTGAAAACACTCAGTGTGACCTAACTACCGAGAGATTGATCGTGATTGGTTGTCGCGAACAATCAACGGGCTGCACTATTACCCACTTGGAAAGCCATTTCTACTTTACTTTTCTAGTTAATTTCACTTGACTAAAGTTTGTCGTTTTATTTGGAGTTTTTACTACCGTTTTATACGTCTGTACGTCTAGTAGTACCGCAATTTATACTATTTTTTAAATTAAATTTTTACTTGTATTTGTTTGATAGTCTTGATCCAGAATGAATTTCGTTCTCTGAGCATTTAAAAAGAATGAATAAAAGGAGATTGACGTAGCTAGCATGCATGAGGAGGTTAAACGACGTTAATAAATAGAAATGAGTTAAGTACTAGTATAGTAGAAGGAGAATTCTTTCATTTTTCCCCAATAAAAAAGTGTGTTAATTTTTTCTTTTCAAAAATGCTATGGGTCCAGGTTCAAATCCCGGTAGGGGCAAATGTTTATGTGATGAGCATAAACATTTGTTTCAGTCATGAATGTATCTATGTATTATATGTACATATTTACAAAAAAATATATGTAGTATATCGACCAACTATTATCCGTAACACAAGCCTCGTTGCTTAGCTCAAGGCTAGATGGCCGTGTGTCATAATGTCGAGAAATCTTTATTTATTTATTAATAACGTGCAAAAACACCGAATAAAACAATCTCATAAAATACAGAATGTCATCTGGAAGTATTGTATAACAGATTGTATTACAAAGTGGTTGGAATACGGTAAAAGAAGTAAGTTCATAAAAGCATGATGCCTAGTAACCTACTTTTCCTCAGCCCACTTCCACAGTTCCAACCGTGCAAGATTTAATATTTGGTTTAAAATGAGAATATTTTTATGTCATATGTGTTATTATAGTCTCTATGGAGCGTAATAAATTCCAAAAGTTAGATTAGATTTCGGTTCTTTTTAGGAAGGGAGAAGAAAATTGTCTATAGCATAAAACATAATAAGTAAAGAAAATTAAGGAGAACATTTCTTTCCATAGATAAATTCTACAATTAAAAACTACTACAAAGTGAGTGGCGGCCAACGCCTGAATCAGCGCTTTGATTTTATATCTATAAAATTCAAATTAAAAATGAACATGTACGCGAGCGAATTGAATGAGTTTAACACAATATAAAATTGTACAAAAATCGTTATTAAATTAAAATATTAAATGAAAATAATTTAAGCCGGAGCTAATTTTTTTATTTAATTGGCTCTTCAATGATGAGTACTTAGTAGTAGTAGTATTATTCATTCTTATTTCTAAAATGTTTAATACATTTTAGAAATAAGAATGAATAATTTTTAATCTTTTTTTTATTCAGGAAAAAAAGATAATGTGATTGATGAAATGAATTGTTATTTGTTGTAAATCTGAGATAGTAAACTTATTTGCTTTTTTCAGCAAGTACCTACACAAACTAGAATCGACATTGTTCCTATCGCTCATTTGTTTTTTGTATGTATAACTTTGAACTTTAATACAATTATTAATACCTTTTTAATGATTTAAACAACTTTATACAAATAAAATTTCCGGTTTTTTTTTAAGTGGCTCATCACTTAAAGAGAAGCCCTTATTTATCCATAAATACTCTTAAAACTAAGTTTAAAATATAATACATTCACTTTAATACAACTATTATTTGGTGCTACATACCTTTAGTCTACAACACATCCATTTATAAATAAATAAACAGACTCAGTCCTATTCAGTGATGCGTCGGTACTGAGATTTTCAATTATTCTTTCTTTATTCCGGGAGAGTGCCCGAATGAAAAGCTCTGAGACATATAAGGCTTGAAATAATTCAAGAGGCTCGCGACTCGCAATGTTCCACCACATCCTACATCTCGTATGACGGTCGTTCCGACGGAATAAAGCGCTGAACAAAATAGACAGGGAAGCTTTCATTTATGTATGTGTCGCTTCTTTAGCTTCTGATTTTTCCCGTACTTCATGTCAGCTTAACATTTACTGTTAATGCAAAGCAATTAACATCGATTAAGATGATAACCTTAAGAATGCAATCGCATATCTTCTATAATAAACTTGTGTTTCAAATATTGAAACATGCAATGACGATTTTTAATGTGTTTTTATACATTAACTGCCCCAGCTAGTGTCTTCGCTTTTTTGAAAGGGATTCGGTATACTGTAGTCCAATACGCTAGCCTAGTGCGAATAAATTTAAACCTACCGACGAAATGTGGGTATACATGAATACACCTCTGCCTAACCCTTCGGGGACAATAGGCTAATATGCTAGTAGTGACGCTAATAAATTACTATTATAATTAGCGTCGAGTATGATGTATTATAATTAGTAGTTATACAAGCAGTCTATTAAATTCCTTGAAGCATGAACTTAAGATCAAACGCCGAAGTTATGTAACGTCACAGCTCACGCTTCGATACGTCTTATTTTGGAATCAATGCAGATGCCTAAATTCTAAGGTACTTAGAATTCAGGCGCCTAAATTGTACGGTACTTAGAGTACAGTAACGTCGTTTTCGTTTGCTTTACACAGGCAGTAAAAATAGGTTTTTGCTATTAAGGTCCTTAATACGCTTTAGTAGGTACTCTTAACACATTCAAACTTTGAGCTGGAATAAATTTTCTTCATACGAATTATTACTATGTTAACTAAACTAGGTAGACACATTTTTTTTCATAAAAGCTTAAGCGTATTTTGGAATAATAATTTTATGCAAATTTACTCGCATTATATTTATTTTTTAGGTATCTAAAACTTTACATTGATATTGTATTTTACGAATACTGAACGCAACGCAATTTAGTAACCAATACGTAGGTGTTGTTGAACGTATATACATAACATACCATCAAGCATATACTCCTTACCGGATAGGCAGTGGAGTACCTACACCCACAATGTACGCTAAGCAATGTATATTCATAGTTAACATCATTTCGCCAAGTGCTTATTTATAAAAAAAAACCTTTGAAATTGAAAACAGAATAAAACAGCGCTGATACTCGTAAGGATTGAATTGAATTGAACAGACCTTTGACGTGACAGTCTACCGTTCACACTACTAGGGTACTACAGCTCCTGAAACGGACAAACACAGGGTAGTTAAATAATAATACAATAATCACATTTACATTTACATTTACATTACAACAACCCATTATTATCCCATTGCTTAGCACGGGTCTCTTCTCGTTTGAGAGGGATTAGGCTATAGTCCATCACGCTAGCCTACTGCTGGTTGGCAGACATTACATGCCATCGAGAAAATCTCTCAAGCATGCAGGTTTCCTCACGGTGTTTCCTAATAGTCAGTGGTGCGTGCCTTGGGTTTGAACTCGATACCTCTGACATCTCAGTCCACTGGTCACACCGCTAGGCTACCACAGCTCACTACAATACAATAATATTAAATAATTATTCTTTAAAAATGTATTTTGTGTATAAGCTTAAGCAACTATGTACGCCGCAACATGGCACAGACCGCACCCTTAAAGCAACGCAGCCTACTTTCCGTCCGGTTTGACCGGAGGCCATGTCGCTTTGAGACCACATCAAATACATTAAATTCTAAGAAAACGTTCAATAGAAAGACTTAGAAATACTTCTAAGAATAAGAACTACAGTAATACGAACTTGGAGTCTGCTTCTTGGTACAATTAATCAAAATTGTCGCACCCTTTTTCCGTTGACTTATAAAAGTATTGAGACATTTTGAGTAGAAATAAATGATTGATGAGTTTGGAAGAATCTCCGATTTGATTTATTAAAATAAATGCGAATTTAAAATGAAATTTGTGATTGATACTTAAGTTAAACTTTCTTGTTTACTTAATTCTGCATAAAAAGTGAGACAACATTTAAAGCTTTATAAAATCATTAATTTATTCTTATGTACTGGAATGACGAATAACGGCAATTCTTGGATCTTCACACTTACCGAAAAGTTCCCTAGTGTTCAATGTATTGTTCTCTTAAGTGCTTCATTTAGTAAACAATCATAGTATGCAATCTTTTAGATAATATTTTTTGCATCGTTCATTTTCCATTTGATCAAGAACTTAAACTTCTTTTAGAAGAATAACTTAATAATTAATTATTTATCGATTAATTATTTATAAATAAGAAAAGGGACAGTATTTTAGATGCTTAATTCTTTTCTTGATTTGATTCTGACTGAATAAATCCGATCACAGTTTGTGTTGTCACAGCAATCAGGCATTAATCCATCATTCTCAATCCTGCACCTAGTAAGATTAATCGAAATATGATCTAAATCTTTTTAAGACTTTATTGATACTTGGTTTTTGTTGACTTTGCCATGTTGGCGACGAACCAAGGTTATGTTTGCTGTATACGATAGATATGTATCCATATCTTAGTAGGATTGGCAAAGTCTGGTAACTTGAGAATGGTCTGCAGAGACCCTTTTAGAGTGGCAATGTGAATAAACAGCTGTTGTGGACCTTTCTATAAGGATCTATGACACGAGTCAAGTTACTTTCCGCCAATGAAGTAATTTATGGGAAAAATTAAATACTATCTGGTTTACGAACTATGCTTCTAATAGGTATAAAAAATAGCCTTTACAGCTCTTGGTCTTTTAATCTATAACATACCATAACGCCTGTCGTCCCCAAAGGGTTAAGCAGAGGTGAACTAATATACACCTTCATAACGCCGGTATATTTTAAGTCCCATGTAATAGGAGGCGAGCCTATTGCCATTCATTTTTCATCTTTATATGAATAATATATGAATAATTAAGTACATACATACACTCACACTTTTTTCCCATGGGGGTAGTCAAAAAGTACAGAAGCCACGTGCTACGATCCCTGCACACCACTTTTGCCTCGTTCACATTTACATTTTCTCTGCATTATATGTTACTAAATCTATCTTTGTGATTTCAAGCAGACTAGTTTTATAAAATTAGTGCAGTCTGTTTATTTAAAACGAGTGTAACCCGTATTCAGTTCAGAGATTTAATTAAAATACGTTTTAAAGTTAGCACTAGACAAATAATTCTGCCATAAAGGACTTGAAGCATTGTTCTTGCAAATACATAATTAATTAAAAATATACGTAAGACCTTTCATGACTTTTTAAACAATTATTGAGGAAAAAGAATAACATAACATACTGCATGACATACCTACTAAAGAAAAGCTGTAAAACTAATTTAAAGGAGATTGCTATTATTGAGCATCTAATTAAACGGTAAAGTTTTTCATTGCATACTTTGGTCTGATACATTTCGTTATAAATTATAACTGCACATAAATTATGGAAACCACAAAAAAAAAATTAACAACATTAATATATATAATTTATTCACGCACGGAGCATTTCCTTCGCACAGCGGAGAAATGGAATCTGTTGCCTGAGTCTGTATTTCTCGATGAGTACAATTTGGGGGTCTTCAAGTCACGAGTGAATAGGTATCTTCTAGATAAGCGTGCTTCATCTTAGACCACATCGTCACTTACCATCAGGTGAGATTGTGGTCAAACGCTGACCTATACTTAAAAAAAAAAACGTCTTCTGATATTCATCATCATTAGCCCACTGTCCCACTGCTGTGCATGGCTCATAATCACCTAGACCAAACCCCTATTGTGGGTTGGCAGAGTTGCATCGAGACTATACTCCAAGCATGCAGGTTTCCTCGAAATTTTTCCTTCCGACGTTTGAGCATGTTATAAATACACACAATAACTTCTGAAAAGTCAAGTCTAGGGGTCAATATCGAGACCTATCACTTTCAAAATTCACTGGTCTCACCATTAAGTTATCATATAGTTTATTATATCTTATTATCATAGCTTTGTTCACAGTGTTTTCATTTCACAACCACAGAAAAAACCTTAATTTAGGTGCTTTTCACACGTTTTATAAATGAAGCAACCACGATCACACGACGCCACTTGATTGATAGTCCAGTCAAGAACTTGGCTCGTAATCCGCCAAGCCGTAATTGGCCAGTAATACTGTAGAGGAAAATGTAATTTTAAATTTGTTGCGCAGTTAATTTTACGCTCTACTTAAAGTTTATGCGTAACTCATTGTCCTGTCAAGATTTTGATTTAGTTGAGAATCAATTTGAATGGTTTTATAAAAATATTGGAACTTTTTGATATCAACGCCTATGAGATGTTTGCTTTTGGATAAAATATTTATAATTTATTTTGGATAAATATTTCCTTCTGTAAATTGCAGTAAAAAATCTTGAAAACCTTCATCAGGTTCAGCTGTTAAAATATCATATTCCTTTAAATTATGGAACCACAGCAGGGCCGTAACCACAGAAGGAAGTATTTAATAAAGCTGCGCTAATCGGATCGTTAAATAAATATGTACACAAGTATTTTATTCTCAAATCAAACCGTCATTTCAAAATAGAACCTTATATCGTATATATTTAGGCACTATATAAATTAACATACCTATATTAATTTATATAGTGACGGACACAGAACGCATCACACTGTCGTAAAACTCTACTAAAGAAAGTGGTACCCACATTAAGGAGGCTGGGTTCAACGATATGTCGTTAGCCTTTAACCAACTCTGATTAGAGGGACTAATAGTTAACATTAACGATTAATGCTTCGAAACAAGATAAAGTTACCTAAAGGGATACAAATAATTTTATTCTACACAGGTATGATGTAATTACAGGCCCTAATTATTTTACTATATAGAACGAAGATAATTGACTAACTAAACATTTTTATGTTCAACTTTGCCGAAGTATGGAAAGAACTAATATAATTTAGTACCCGTAATGAGTTACTTGTATTTCATTGTTAATTAATAATCATTGTTAAAGGACCGTTAACAAATTATGCTCATTAGTTCGCACTAGAGGCAACGAAAAAGGACGACGTATTGTTAAAAAGAAACATGTTTATAACACGTTTCTTTTTAACAATACATCGTTTTAATAAAAAAAATCTTATGCAGTTATGGGTAAGAATTTTAAAGTACAGGCGCACTTTTAAATACTGTGAAGGCATTTTTCTCTCGTTTATTATTAAATTTAAGTTTAAAACTGCATTTTTTACGATTAAAAATGTATATATAATAATGATTTATCATCAACCCAATTATTGTCCCACTGCTGGGCAAGGGTCTCCTCTCATTTGACAGGGTTTAGGTTATAGTCCACCACACTAGCCTAGTGTGGATTGGGACACTTCATAGGCCATCGAGAAGATCTTTCAAATATGGAGGTTTCCTCACGATGCTGTGTTTCACCATTTTAGCATATGATAAATTAAAGAGGTCGTATCTGAAACTATCAACCAAGGAACAGTAAATTTCGTTGTCTACGAACAGTTTCACACACTAAAGAGGATGCACTCACCAATGTGTCCACAGGGACTATATATTATTCCTGTGGGCAATGAGGTATTGCATAACTTAGTTATTTAGGGCATGACTTAGCAGATAATCTGTTCCACCACAAAGTCATTAGAACAACCACTAAAAACACTTAGGTACCTACGCGAATATTAGATATTGAAATGAACTCCACTTTTTGGACACTTTTCAGCATGGATGGAAGCTGTAAACGAACCTAAAATTCGGGTTAAAATAATATAATAAATAAATAAATAAAAATAAAATAGTTTATTTCATTAACATTTCGCATATAACATAGTGTGGCTAGAACCACCCAGGAAGCATGTAGTAATGCTTGTGTTGAGTGACTCTGCTCCTCCCTAGGATCAGTACATATGTAGTTATATTATATTAATTAATTAAACTATTTTAGGTTCATTTACAATCAAGATAAGCATAATAGAAATGATTGGAAATATGTGGTGTATAACTATGTGTGTGTGTGTGTGTGTGTGTGTGTATGTGTGTGTGTGTAATTGTATTCGAGGACTTCTAGCCCTACGATTTAGTATCTTGGGATCGGTAAGTACCACTAGAAATTGTGACCATTGTCTAGAGTTCGTATTTAAATAAAAAGTTCTCTGTTTCACAGTACCCAAGCGGTTCGAGTTCCTGGACAATTGTTTTTTTACATACATGTAGTTGTAGGTTATGTATTGTACATTTATTGTGTAGCTTATTATAAAGGTAGGCAGAGTGGGCTTGAAATTGACACCTAGCAAAAAGAGTTCTACAGGGAGGAGTAGGGGCCACTTTAGGCTTCCTTCTACCTGTTTGAGCTTTATATACATATGGTAAGGTTTTATGTAGTCTAAGTACTGAGTTGATAATATAAAGTTTTCTAAGTGACAATAATTTATAAGTTTGATAAAGCTCGTCAGTAGGAAATCTAAATGGTTTAAAGAACATTGTCTTTATTAGGCATCTCTGGGCTCTTTCTGCTTCCAGAAATTTGGTTTTCGTGGCACCACCCCAGATGGGAATAGAATAACTCATAACTGATTGTGCCAATGCAACATAAGTACGTTTTAGAAGATCTTGAGTGGCGACATGTCTTAACTTTTTAAAAACCCAAATAAGTTTGCGGATCCTACCATTTATAGCTTCAATTTGAGGATGCCAGGAGAGACGGTGGTCCACGATAACTCCAAGATATTTAATAGATTTTACACATACAATTTCTTCGCACCCACATTGCGCGGTATTAGAGAAGTCACAAGTATGAATCCTCAACGAGAAGTTTCGGGGGGGAAGTGTACGCTTATTAATAGCAAAGCAGATATGATTCGTTTTGGCAATGTTTAGTGTAAGAAGGGCAGATTTGAGCCAGATTGCAACTTTGTGGAGACCATTCTCAGCAGCCTCAAAAACGGAGCTCCAGGAGGTACCATTAAATACAATGGCAGTGTCATCCGCATATGAGAATACTTGCCCTCTCTCAACCTCGAGATTAGTTAGTTCGTTAAGGTAAATTAAAAATAACGTGGGGCCTAAAACGCTTCCCTGGGGCACGCCATACTCAATTTTAGTGTCAGAACTATATCAATATACCGCGATAAAATCAGTAAAAAGCATATTCCAATACATGTATGTAAATGAGTCTATCATGTGGTCCAATACAATTATTCATTTGAAAGAAAGAAAACATTTTGTTTGGCCAACCCCTCACGAACCCAAGTAATATCATTAAATATAAAGGAAAATACAACGAAAATGGCAGGAACCAACTAAACAAAAATAAGAATAATAAAAGGTTCGTCATGTTCGTCGAGTGTCTCATGGGTTGGCTCAATGGGTGTCCAAACCATCAGTGTTCAACACAGTTAATATTACAAATGCCTGCACTCCACGAATGTCAATCAATTGCGCCATCATCAGTGTAACATGCGTGTGATATAGATAAGTACATATTAAGAAATGAACATGATTAAAATAAAATTAAAGGATTTTTGGGGAAGCATCTAATGGACAGCATGTAATATGTTGTCCATTGGATGTTTCCTCATCAAATTACATCTAAAACGAGACTCAACTGTGTCTGCAGACAAACTGTTTAAAACAGTTTTGTGAATCAATTTACCTAACTTTTAAGATTTTATATATGTTTAACAAATAAATAATAAATAATAATGATATTAACTGTTAATAGTTGTTAGTGGCAATTGTGTTGATTATATTACAAATATATATATATATATATGTTAACACCTAATTATATTAGAGAATGAGAAATAAAATAAAAGAACAGATTAGTAAACACACGACAATAAGATAAAGACAGATACAAAAAAAACCTCTGCAGTTTACATTGCGCCCTAGTACATAAATTCATTTTTTAATATGTTAATGTGACTTACATAAATAACCTTTAAGTACGAGATCCGGCTGCAGAATCCTTACGTTCATAGCGTAGGTACATAGTCAACATCTATTTTTTAGGTAGTATTATTTTAAGAATGGGGGAAACTATTTTTGTCGATGTGCCAATCAAAATTTACCCGAGATTTTTTTTAATATTAATTTTAAATATTAATAACTAAAAAAATTCAAGACTTGCCAAAAAATATATATTTATTCTATGGTTGGCGCTATTTTGTATTAGCATTAATGGGTCGTTTATAATAATCCCTCATTCGCCTTTTACGATAACCACAAAAAGAGATAGGTCTTTGCTGTCAGAAACCGCGCCACAGCGTTAAACAAATATAGAGTTTACAACAACAACGAAAATTTGTCGTACTCGTATAAATTAATCTTGTCAGGTCTCTGTGCAATATATCAGAATGAGTGTCCCGTAATACACAGCATTATGCGTCATTTGTACGCGGTTTTGTTTGGCTGCAAGTGCGGTTGTATGGCCCATTATTTGTATAATTACATTTGAATCATATAATACGAAATATCAATTAGTTGAATGCGATTACTATTCGTAACTTATTGGTTTATTCGATGATTTAAATTTTAGTACCTTATAAACCAAAATCTTACCCTAAAACTTCAACATTTCTGACCTTATTTTACGTAACAGCAGTAATTTCAAAACGAATGCGTATACCGCTACTGATGCTAATAAACACTATGGCGAGTTTTATTGTTTTTAATCGTAGAAGAAATCGTTTTGCGTGAAAATTGAGAAAGAACTTGAGAAACCCTGATTCCTATTGATAGATAAAAATAAACGCTCGGAACGTAAATAAAACAGGCTCACTCTTTCAAACTACACATACATATTTTATTCTCGGAACTGGGAGTTTTACCTACTAGACGTTTTAATACGGAGCGAAGCTTTGAATTCTCTCCGATTCCTTTGAAATACGAGTAAATAGTATCATACAATTTTAAAAGCATTTTAAAACAGAAACGCATGAGATTCTATTTGTAGTTTTAAGTCTATCTGTTAAGATATTATTACATTCTCTCGGGCTGAATTTCAACGCAAGGATTTTTATTAAGTCGAATACCAATATTCTGTGGGATGTTTATAAGAAAGCACTATTCTGAGGTTCGGATAGGTCCCACGTAATATCCTTATTCCGTATCGCGGCAACCACTGGCAGATCGTAAAAGGCATCACTTCGAGGTACGTACCTATTCGTATGTATATTACAGCAGTCCCTCCCCAAGAGAATATTTTTCGTATATTTGAAAACTCTCGTATCAATAATACAAAATTCCAATTTCGATTTGAGTGGTAGAATTCCTTTTGATGTACATTTTTTTGACAAACTACACCTTTTGAAGCGATTTCAATATTGCCTGAGGTGGCGACTATATAACTTTTAGTAAAGAGCAGACGGAAATTTTGCATTGAGTTGTTTTAATAATATGTTTTTAAGAATAATGCCTAATGCTGCTGATTTATTTTACCTTCGTGAGTATCAAAATTGAGATAAAACTGCTTTTTACGGATTTTATTGTAATATTATAGTAAGAGTGTGTTTACAATTTCACATTTAAAACCTGTAATTGAGTTTAATGTACACTCCGTGAAATGTTATTTATTGGCCATGAGTGAAATTAACTCTCACATGACTCATTTCGATAACAAAGAAACACAGACACAGACACAAGGAACAAATATAGAAAACGCCATGAACATGATATACATGAACTAAATAAAATAATAACTTTCTCCCATAACCTATATGGAGGGAAGGAGGTGGTAATCCCGCCATTTGAAAAGGAGGATCCTCCGACCAGGTGTGATGTTCCAGTGAGTCGGAACAGGTTGCCGCGTAGTCCGCAGTGAGTCGGGACTGTGTTGCGGTGAGCCCACGGTGAGTCGGGACTGTGATGCTGCGAAAACCTCAGTGAGTCGAGGTGGTGCAGTGAAGCGTAGTGGCTGGCTGCTGCGTCGACCAGGAGAGAGTGGCTCTGCTAGATGACCGGCCAAAGTGCAGTGTGCTGTGCCAAGTCGCTGATGCCGGCTGAAGGTCCTGACCAGGCATGTGCGTCCGCTACAGGCGTGTGGTCAGGATTGAAGCCGGAAGGTTGCTGGATGGCAGGATGATGCGCTGGAGAGTGCTGTGAGGAGTGATGATGGCGAAGCTTGCTGGTCATCGAAGGCTGCGTTGTTAATGTTCAGCTCGGGGTCACCAGTATGGAGGGAAGGAGGTGTGAATCCCTCCATTTGAAAAGGAGGATCCTTTTAAAACCAGCCAAAACAGACCTTCATGATAATGAAGGTCTGTTTTGGCTCGCTTCTTATGTGACCACTGCCGTGCTTCGTCTACACCAAGTCTCTGGAGTCACTTAGTTGTCCGTCAGTGCCCCACCCAAATAAACTTTAATCTTAATTTACTTAAGAACAAAGTCATATATCTTTTAACTGAAAATCAATCTCACTTTAAAGCCACATAACAAACAAACCGTTTGCTAATACCCGAAATAGTCGTACTGGTCTTTCAGACTATGAATGGAAGTAATTTGCGCCAATTTGTTGGGGCATTCAAACCTTCTCTATTATTAATCGAGCCGTCCTGAAATCAATGAGACCGTCCATTTTGCTCACAGTTCAACCAATAATGGGTAATAGTTAAATTGTTCCCATTCGGTCGATTAGGGATTAGTTATTTATAGCTTACATCTAAGATGCTAATACTTGTAATAAACATTCACAGACAGTCCACTTGTCACCTGACTAGGCTATCACACCTTGTCCTTATCAAACTGGCCTGGTTAGGATCCTACGTTGTGATCTTATCTTATATTGCAACAAATGCCTTTATAAAAATCAGCACAGTATATATATGTATATTTACATTTTCCATAAATAATGTTGACTGTCAATACCTGTTACGGTAATTCCATCCAATAATGTATTCAGATTAGATCTGAACGGATTGCATTAACGGTGTAATAAATTAACGCGATAACATCACTGGCAGAATCAACGCAAATTTGTATATACCTACTTACATAGTGTAAGCACGTATTGGGAAAATTTAATGATGTGTGACTGAAATTGTTCCACGAAGCTAGATTGAAGATATATTTAGGAAAAAAAAATGATTAATTATTATTATTCGTAGCTGGCTGCGGATGGATGCGAGCTGCCCAAGACCGGGATGGTTGGCGTTCTTTGGGGAGCCTGCGTTCAGCATATACGGCAATAGGATGATGTATAATTAATTTGTCACCGATGAACTTCTGAACAAATAAACCGATTTTAATTAAACTTTGTACGAAGGCGAAGCATATCAACTAGTACCTATTATACATACATTCATCGACACATTTTCGTACGACTTGTGATCGTAATCATAATAATAATATTTAATTGGAACAAGGTTAGTTACACAAAATTAGGACAAGTCTAAGTGCGTACAGTAATCCTATTAATTATTCGGAATCCTTGTCGGTGCCGCGCTGAATGACAAATTGTCGATATCTGGGCCTCGAGACATGAAGCTCGATTTGTGAATACTAATCCGAACCACGCCTACTTAATTATAGTTTTATGTTACAGAAACTGTTCTAAAATATATCTAATGGCTAAAATTAAGATCACTGGCGCAAAAAGAGGACTAATAATTATGTGATCATTGAAAACTCGATACATTTAATATTTTTTGTTGAATGAAATGAATTAACGATAGTGTTTTTAACTATGATTCAAGAAAATATTTTCAGCTGTTTGAAGATCATTAGGTATGTCTGGGGTTTTTTAATTTGACGACATGTAAACGTGCACTATAAACCCGTGTTACTGCAACTCCTATAGGTAATCCAGGATCAACAATAGCTACCATCCAGAAAATCATCGATGTGCACAACGTGCCTCAAGGGAATGATTTAAACTGTCTTCGAACCCGCAAAGGAATCAATCATAAAATGAATTTGATGGAGTAGGAAATTCTTAGACTATGTAAGTATTATTTCTAAATTAAACTATGTACCATACACCTTTCATCTTCGACCCGGTCTGTATTCAAGTACACCCACAATATGCTTTTGAGAGGTTCAGGCGTTTGCCAATAACTGTTCTAGATTCGAAACTCCTATAATAATAACTTCTATAAGAATAATCCAAAACAGAATAAACCATTGCCTACTACCGAGCCAGCAAAGAAACCGGTACTTCCGACCACTAGACTAATCTATTTACTTTCTTAATAATCTATCTTCTTTTAAATATGTTTTTATCAACATTAGAAATCACTTGAATAATATTGAATTAGGATACATAACATTTATGATCACTCAATGTCGTAGGTATTTGTATAAATCCGTTTTTTAACAAGAAATGTTAATTCGGACGTTAGACTAACTTGTCTAGGATTTCTATTGAAAACAAAGTGAAATACCAACTCCACCTTCACATAAAATCGATTTGTCTCTTCAGCTAAATTCCTGGCTGTGACCTTTAGACCTCCTTTATCCTAGGCATAGTCTAGAATAGCGCATTATTACTGAAGCGTTAAGCAAAGACCTTTATATTATTGTCATCAATATAACCCAAGGTATTTAAATACTCTGACCTGCCGAACATTCATAGACCCAAGCAATATTGTGAAAAAATCCAGACATACCGCTGTTGGTATACTGCCTTATTATAGATGAAGAGAACGCTTAGTATAGGTAAATACATCTGGTTTTTTTTTTAACTTAGGTTTGGTATTTATACTGTTATGAATATTTATTGATAAATTAAAGGGAGGTGGAGTACAGCGTTCCTGTCAATTAAGTAAATTATTCCTAAACGAAGTAGCGTGATCCTAGTGGTGTGACCAGTTGACGACGGTTTTTTTCAATGCAGCTTCTTCTTAGTAGTCTTTGTAAATATCTGTCAAAAAACATTTGACGGCTGCTGAAAGGCGCTTTTTCCTAATAGACTTTTTTTTTGTAATAAAAGCTGCCTTCTGTGGGCGGTGGTGCCCTGGTCCGAATCTCTAGTATCAAGTATCCATCTAGTATCCGTAACACAAGACTCGTTGCTTAGCTCGACAAGTGTGGATAAGAGTGTTCGGATATATTTATATATGTAATTATCGAAATAGAAACCACTATTGTTTTACTAATTCTTGTATTAGGAATCTTGCCATATAAATAACTAGCTGCCTCCCGCGGCTTTGCCCGCGTGGTATATAGTTAAAAAGTATATATGTGTTAATCCCGGTAATAAACTATATGTATGCTAAATTTCATTCAAATCTGTTGAGCGGTTTTTACGTGAAAGAGTAACAAACATCCATCCATACATACATCCATGCTAACAAACTTTCGCGTTTATAATATTAGTAGGATTATATCTTTTCTTTCTGTCTAAAATAATTTTAATGACATAGGAACATAAATAAGGTACAGCTTAAAATAGCTCCTAGACAGACGAAATTGTTTTTGTGGTTTGATAATATTCAAACCCGAATTCTCGGTTGCTTTATAACACGTATGATCACGGGCAAGTTTTTATTTTATCGAGTTTTTTATAGGAAGATGAACTTTTTTATTGATGTTTTCCAAACGTTTAGAACTAAAGTTGCTTGTGATGATATGCAGAATTTGGTGTCGAGACATATTTAGTATTTTACAAATGATTATGTATTACCGACATGAATATAGTCAATATAAGTATTTTTATACAATCGTACTAACCATCAGTTTTTCTACTACTTTTACTTGATTAGTACTGGTACCTACATTTTTATTTGTGATGATGTGAGTATTTCAAATGAAAAAATCGTTATACAGATAAACAGAATCTTGTCACAAAACGAAAATCATACCTATTTTTGCGAGAATCATATTATTAACACTAGTACATCTTAGATATACCTTGGTTGCACTCATTTTTTGACGTTACTACACACAAATAATTAGGATTTAAATTATACAAAGTTACAGGTTGTATTCTATCCTATTAGTATATTTTTTTCATTAAAATATATCTCTGTCTGTATAGTTTGGTTGAATCCACCCTTTATCTAAACGAATGTTAACATTGTGCGCAAACATTCATCTACAGTTTTCAATTAAAATCTCATCAACATTTTATTGAAATACCGATCCAAGTTGGTATATCAAAAACAGTCTGTACTAATTAACATGTACCGAACAAATAGTCAAATAAATAAACAAATGCTAACAACGGTCGCTATTGCCGTAAATAAAACGTAGGCTTGAAAAATATTCAATCGAAAATTCCTGTCATTACACAATAAAACATCAGCAAAACATTGATGCAAGGGACCCAAAAACATACCTGATATGGCAAATTGTGTGCTTAGATTACATTAATACACCTCCAATTTATACCAAGATTTGAGAATTCAAAGAGAGAGTCATCATCCCAATTATTTTCCCACTGCTGGGCACGGGTCTCCTCTTATCTAAAAGAGATTAGGCTATAGTCCACCAAATCAACGACGTATCCCAGGGTAATGATATTAACTGTGAAAACCACCATGAAATTAAAAAAGAAAAATTATAAATAAAACACCACTTAGCTATCGCAGCTTCAAATAATACAGCTAGTACAATATAATTATGCATTACGTTATGGCAAGTTGGGCACATACATTGAGCAGGCTACCTACTAAATCCTTAACACATAAAAGCAAACGACATATTTTAAAACACATCATCCGAGCAAACAGCCCATCCCGAAAGAAACACCCGCCTCTTTATTAGCTAAGTACGTGAATTTAAGATTCAATAAAACGTATAATTTGTTACCCTAAAGGTTTTCACCCTTTTAATGTAGGAAATAAAACATTTCAACATCTGACCAAGCAGAGGACTTAACGGGGGTGCTACGTTCCGATTTATAGTCCATAAAACGTTTCAACAAGCTGCAGGGGTTGCGTCGTTGTGACATTTATAGTTAGTCTCCCCCTAGGGGCCTACCACTTGTGATCTTCTGTAATGTTCATGATCGTGGGCAGAATATGAATATTGGAAAAAATTGGAAATAAGTTTTGACGTAAGCAGAAGATTACTGTATTTATTGTGTAAGAAAATTGATACAATATCCACGTTCAGCGTGCCGTTGAAACGTTGATCTTCCTCGAAAATAATTTGAAGCGTGTCAAAGATTAAGATTAGATCTCTTGAATAATTTAAGCATATTAAGTAGCAGTTTAAGCTCATACTAGCTCTGTGGCGTTCATTAGGAGAGGTCTACGCCCAACAGTGGACGAATATAGGCTAATGATGATGATGATCATGAAGTTCATCCACTAAGATCTTTTTTACGATGTTTAGACAGAAACGGGGAGTTATTTTACCTGCATATAGTCTAAGAAATTCTTCATTTAAAAAAAATTTTGATATGTATATCCAAGAAGAATAGCTGTTCGTCACAATTATGTCCCACTTAACATATTTCTTACTCGAAAGGTATTGTAGCCAGTAAATGTTATCAAGGAATACACACATTATTATCACCGACTTGTTTTTTGTGGGAAGTGGGATAATACTCGAACACAGTTCGATCTTCCGTGATCCCTTAGTAGCACGGGAACTTAATACGATTAAATAAATTAAAACGTAACATTAACGTACGTATAAAGGATCCTTAGAGCGGGATCTGTTAAATTGACCTCTTTTTTATTGCCATATCCTTATCGTTATTTGATTACCAAGAGATATATTTTCGTGGTACAATTATGTTACCCCTTTACATTGCTGGGCTATGGCATAAATCCAAATTAAATTATTCTATTTTTAATATTCATAAATATATAATACTTTACAGAAGACATAAAATACTTTTTTTGATGTAATTTTTATCTGTAAATCTGATAAAAAATAGTATCTGGATGATTATATAAAAAATAAAAAATATTTCATTAAAGCGCATTATACTGTTGTAAAATTTTATCTGACGGCTCGCTCCCAATCTCATTTGAGTCATAAAATTTATAAGGCTTCCTTAACTTCCATGTTATTACCAGAGAATCCATTTGAACTTTTGCGTTGAAAATCTGGAAAATCACAATGCTACATCAAGTAATCGTAGGAAATAAAAATAAATAGTCCGTGATATCGCATTCTTGCGTTTCAATGTAGCAAAGGCTATTCCAGACAATTTTATATGTCTGGAAAGAATATATTAGAAGAATTTCCGCTAAGTCAGCCTCTAAAAGTAGTTCTTGTTATTTTTTACTACAAAAAGAATAATGGTTACCTAATTTATAAAAATAATACGTTAGGTATACAAGTCAAATCCAAAATTTAGGTACTTGATTCTTATTTACTTTATTTAATTTCGATTGAATAAACTAAATTAAATATCATTTTTAGGGGAAATTTATACTCGAGTTTCATTCTATAATACTAACCTTCATCAATTTCATCATTGTCAACCTATGTATTGTCGCAGCTAGGTGAGCTAGGTGCTAGTTTCATCGCATAATCCACCAAGATGGCATGGAAATTCTGACATGTAGTTTTCCTCAAACATGTGTTTCCTCACCATTCACACATTTAACTAGTATTAAATATAAAAGCGATTAAAAGTCGGAGGTGCAAGCCTTGGATTCGAACTAGAGTCGGTAGTCCGTTGTCATATCACATAAGCTACTACTGCTTCCGATACATGGCTTCACGTTATACACAGTAATGCCTTTTACGTAAATAGGAACAAAATGTATTTTTACCATATCATTGATTGACATAGATTACTTTTTCATATTTTATTCCGGAATGTTGATATTATTTAATCCCAACCTCTTGGATATTTTACGGAACCAAGCAGAAACTGATAGCGGCGCCGTGCCGTGGCCTAATACGTAGTTGTATTTTAATATCCAATAATAGCGTAGTACCAGAAATCAGAACTAAATAATTATATACTTACACAGTATTGCATAAACGAAGTCTACCAAAGTCGGATCAAGTCAGCCTTTCCGAGTTTCGTTCGATTTATCACGTATTCACATTCAGAAGAGAAATC
Source organism: Craniophora ligustri (assembly GCA_905163465.1). NCBI lineage: Eukaryota > Metazoa > Arthropoda > Insecta > Lepidoptera > Noctuidae > Craniophora > Craniophora ligustri. The sequence goes on from LR990963.1 coordinate 6,733,556, forward strand.
CGACTGAGTGGATCAAAGTTTGTACTTACTGCATTATTGATTGAAGTAGTTTCCAGTCAGCTACTACATTTTGAAACTACGTTACGTGACACGTATCTTTGTAGATTAAGGCGGTGCAGAACGCAGTAACTTCCCGTTATAAGTTTCTAACTAGCTATCGAGGACTGTAGGGACGAACACTTGGCAAAACATTTGTATTATTTAAAAGGGTTGCGCTAATCAAAGGAGTGGTAGCAGATGTGAGATTCTAACATTGAGAGAAGTTGATTTTGTAATAGGAGTTCATGCTGGCTACTTAATAACGTAGCTCAAATTCATTATCAGTTGATATCTCTCCGCTCTATTCGTCTCCGCTCCAGTTGATGTATGTAACTCTGTCTCTTCTATGGCATGTTTGCCGTTTCATTTCTAAAATCAGTGTACCCATTGTGTCAACACTTTTTATGCAGACATTGAAATAAAACTACTTATTTTTTACGTAATGGGCAGAATGACTACACACTACACACTACATGTCGGCACATACTTAACAAATGTGTAAAGATTGCTATGTATAAAGTTATTCATCAAACACTAAATTATAATTGCTGTATGAAATTTTTATTATTATCATAGATGGACTATCAACTTGATCAATCTAACTTATTTATACTGTGTTTAAAACCTTTTCATATTTCCATCTCTATTACAAAATAATAAACGCCACTTGATACTTCAAAGCCGTGATAAAAAGACATGAAAGTATTATATTAAATTACATAATACAAATGAAATGTAATAAATCTGGTGGAATAAGTACAATTCATACAACACCATTCGTTTAAGCACCTTATTCGTAACAATACGTTACCGCCCACAAAGTAAGTGGCAAAGGTGAAAAATATGTTTTTTATTCGTCTCTCTTTGTGTAATCTGTGGGGGAATCCGGAAACAGCTAATGAAATGGTTCGATTCTCGTGTGTTGTTGAGTGTACAAAACATATTGCCAACGTAAGGATATTACTTGATTCCCTTTGAGTGTTTGTTTTTGTTACGTCGAATGGAGTCGTTGTAAATTGTTGAAGGGTGTTATAAGGACGTTTTAAAGGTATTGAGTCTCTAAAGATAGCAAGTTAAGCTGTTGAACACAAGCACCTAAATTGTAACCCCAAGGATTTTTTTTCTTAAGTATATCTATTAAGAAATACCTAAGAAATAGTTGTTAATCTTTGGAATCAGTCAGGACTCATTACTATAAAAAAAACTTTTAATTGGTCACTAGCGATCTATGCGTACCTACATGATGAAGTACCTATCGAAGATTAATGCAAGTTGGCAGGCGCTTTGGTATTCATTGTATGCATAAATTAATGAATTGGTACGATTTAGCTCATTATAAAATGTATTATTTTTGCTACTTCACTCAATAAAATAAATACCAAGTCTCAAGACTTAGGCCGTCCTTACTTCAAAACATAATACCACCAAATTTACAGAAGATTAAACATCCATTATCTAATTCACGGAAAGGCTAAATCTAAATAACTTGTACGCTCTACAAAGCTAACCTAAACTGTACTAACTTGATTAGCTAACAAAGGGTACAAACAAGTGAAAATACCCGTCACCACAATAGCTATCCGGTAGGCTTTGGAAAACCACACTAAGCCAAAATTTGCATTAACAAATTGAGAGCATAATCAACAGTTTTAAGACAGAACAGACTTCTTTAATTCACTTAAACATCAAAAGCCAGATGGACATATTATAAATTTTGAGAATTGAAGTTAGAGACTTAAATTGACACTTTAATTAGCAACCATTTTGTTTGTATTATGACCGAGCGAGAACTGCTCCAGAGATTTTGTTGGTTCTAAGAGTGCAAAATAATATTCATGTGATGCCCGACTGGAGAAGTAACACCGCCTTACAGAAGACCGCAGTAAAACAATAAACTCGTTAGGCGAGTCGAAATTCAGTTTGCTGTAAGTGCATGCATTTTTCTAGAAACCTAAAAAGGTTTTACAGCGTCGGAAACGCGCGAGCGACGCCTCTGGTATTGCAAACGTCCGCGGGCTGTGGTAACGGCTTACCAGTAGCTGGGTCTTATTTGCGACCGTAGTATGAAAAAAATTAACACTGGTGGACATTTTAACTGACTTTGATCACAATCAACTCGAATTTTATATTGCAAGTATAATATAATTCATTGTCAACCCAATTATTGTCCCACTGCTGTGCACGGGTTTCCTCTCATTTGACAGGGATTACAATACGATTACGATAATAACTTTATTGCAGATACTGAATTAAAATTTCGTCATTTCATATATATAATACTCTTATTGCCGTTGAACACTATATACCCGTATAATACAATACTAAAATCTATATACATAGCACCAACCAGCATTTCAAACTCATAACAAGAATCAACCCCAACTAATAAAAGTGCTTTACAAAAATGTGAGGTGACATTAATGACAACTTGCCTAGGCAAATCATATCACTCGTAGTGAGTCTATTGATTGATCTTTAAATTTTTTTCATGGTTATAAGGGGGCAAACGTGCAAGCGGCTCACCTGATGGTATGTGATCACCGCCGCCCATGGACATTTGCAACACCAGAAGGCTTGCATATGCGTTGGCAACCCGTGTAGAAACCGTTGAAACCGTTTAGGTTTCGTATAATAGGGAATTACTAAACTGACAGCAAATGAAATGCCCATGCTGTCAGAATAGTCACTCCCCAACGCACTCTGGTAACTTTATTCACTCGCAGACATATAACTATTGTGAATCACTGCGGTCTTCTGTAAGGCGAAGGTACTTCCCCAATCGGGCAGCTCAAATTGAGCGTGGGATCTCGATATGCCCTACCTGTCAAAAAGTTCCTTAACGAACTTCCATAAGGTTTAATTTCGTGTTCTAATCTTGTTCTGTTTGTTTGAAACGCTTTTCAGATATCGATACCTACCGGGATTCAAACCCAGGACCCTTACCACAGAATGTAGCATTTGACCGCTGCGCTAAACGGGCCGTCACGATTAACAAAACCATGTTCCGGCAAAAAATAGGATAACCTGTGCAAGTACAGGTAGTAGTACCAGTACAAGTACCAGCAAATACTAGAATATCAAATCCTTTTAACATGTAACAAAGGTTAATTATTTAAATATAGACACATTTCTCAAAATATTTTCACATTTATTAGGTCTACTTTCATATTTCTAGGTTAGGCTGCATTCACACCGCAATATATTATAAAACAGTGAAAACTTTGTACAATATTTTCAGTTTAAAAAAATAAGAAAATATCTTTAAAGAATACCTGCTGGTTGTCATTTGGTTCGAATGTGTATTTACAAAAAAAAATATACGTCACTTAGCTCGGATCTAGATGGCGCTGTCTTGTAATGTTCGGATATTTTACTATACATCACATTTCTGACCAACTCTTTCGGATAGGTACAAGTGGTTATGTATAAACTATAGTAATGAAAGTTTCTGCGCAGTATGGTGTAAATGTAGCCTTCATTTTTCCGAAAGAGGTTCTTTGTATGTAAATTTTAATTAGCGGGACTTTTGAATATTCATCTTTATTCTAATAAGCAGAATAATCTTAGTGTATTTTGGTTTTTTCATACACTGCTGCCTAAAATATATGTAGGTCTATATAGGATGTATATAATTTTAATTGACGCTTATAAGACTCCATTAAAAATCAACATAAAATAAGAACACACAAAGTAGAAAATAAAAATGCAAGTAGTATATTATTGGGCATTCTACCCCACCTGCCGTTCCGGCTTCGCCTCCACTTCGGTGGGATAGAATGCCCAATAATATACGATCGAATCTCGTCCGCTTCGACATTACGTACCTGTTTATATTTTATAAATAAACACAATTCGTCATTCCAAGTAATTTGACTAAACCAAAGCCTAACAGAAATGTTATAGCAACAAAATACAAATAATTGCATACTAGGCGCAGGCAATAGCTATCATTAGTACAATGATGTATAAAGTAAAATTAAATTAATACTATCATAAATTTTAAGAAATAACCATATCCATCAATTTGACTCATTGTTAGTATAACTACCCATAGCATCGGACGTGTTATTATGAAGTTCATTAAACAACCTCATTCACTTCATCTTGATTCCATTTGCGTGGAATCACAAAACAGCAAACGACGACACGGTGAACTACTACCAAACACTATAAGGTGTATTATATGTGGTCCATCTAACTGTGGAAAAACAAATCTTGTAATTGGTTTGCTGTTGCATAAGAATGGTTTAAAGTTTCGTAATGTATATGTTTACTCAAAAACTCTAAACCAACCGAAGTATGTGTTTGTTGAAAAAGTGTTAGCTAACGTTCCAGATGTATCGTTTGCAAAATTTAAGGATAATGAGGAAGTAATAAGTCCACAGGAAGCTAGATGTGATTCAGTTATTATATTTGATGATGTAGCATGTGAAAACCAAAATAATATAAGAAATTATTTTGCAATGGGTCGACATAAAAATATAGATTGTTTTTATTTAAATCAAACATATAGCAAAGTACCCAAACAGCTTATTAGAGATAATGCAAATCTCATTATTCTTTTTAAGCAAGATGATATTAATATACGTCATGTTTATGATGAACACGTAAACACAGACATGAAATGGAATGAATTTCGTGAGTTATGTAGTAAAATATGGACTGAACCTTATAATTATCTAGTTATAAATAAAGATTGTCGTAAGAATGAAGGTGGCTATCGCAAAAACTTTGATAGTTTTGTAGTTTTTGATTGATCTAACGTTTATATAAATATAAAATTATATAAAAAATTGTTTATTCCTAATTTAACTGTGAAGGAAGACAGTAGATCATTTATTCAATTATTATATAATGGAAACATCTTTAAAAAGACAAATTATTACTGCTGCTGAAGCAGTTAAGAAAAAGGTCCGAAAAATGCGAAATATTGAAGATGATAATGAAAAAGCATTACAAACTGTTTTTAAACCGTTAATCAGCCCACTTAATCAAATAGCACAAACCAACAAAAATACATCCATCGAAAATTTAAATCATATTAATTTGAAAAATAATGATTACGCAGACCATCATGATAGCAATTTATCTAATGATGAATATGTTAAATTTGAAAGTGATTTGGAAAAAAATACCAGTATACCTGAAGTGGGTACTGATGATCAAGATCATGGTTATATTCAAAATTCTGAAGATTCAGATGATAATTCACAAAACAGTATCGACTCGTTCAAATCTGTTGGTGTCGGCGACAATGTTTCATCATGGTCTCTATCATCTGAAATGATAGATGATGTTCCTTTCGGAGTCAGAAATGAAAAAGGGAAGTTAATGCTCGGATGTACTAAAATAAATATTGGTAATAAAACTATCACAATAGGCACACACACATATTCATCCACGCCAGGGCTAAAGGAACTTTTATTAAAGAAAGATCCAGATTTAAATTTGGTTACCGAAAATGATAGACAAAATTATAAATTAATGTTGATTCATACAAATGCTCATAGACGTGACTATGATGCAAAAAAACCAATAAAAAGCAACAAAGGCAAAAAATATATGGACGTTATAAAACCTCTATTTAAATTGCCAAACGACAGCAGCGATCAATTAAAATTTCAAAAAGGGAAAGGACTGAAAATGCTGAAAAAATGGAATAAAAATGTAGACTACATTTATTGGGATGATCCTAATGAATTAGTTGAAAGATTAAAACTACTCATGGCTTCTCGAGGAGCTGGAAATACAGGGTTAGATAATGAAATAATATCTATTATAGAGGAACTACGCGAAGGAAAATTTATAAATTAATAAATATCTTGGTAAATAATTATGGTTTTCATTGTCATATAAGCATTCTCTCTGTACACACATAATGAATATAGATAAATTTGGTCATCATATTCACAAAAGGATGCGATTGTCAGATATTTTTGATATCGCAGACAAAACAATATTAAAAACTGCAAATGGCGAGTTTAATTTGCAAATGAGTAGACTACGAGGCGTTATTAATCCTGTTGAAGCAGACGATGCTGCTAATAAGGAATATGTAGATGAGAAAATTGATGACTTGTGCGCTAAAAAAGATGTCCAAATATTAATAGACAAAATAAAAATAGAGATTACAAAAGAAATTCAAGCCTCATTAGACCATTTAAAAACAAGTATGACATCTTATATTGATCATAAAATAACGAACAGTGGTACGAGGAAGACTAACAATCCGTCTCAAAATGATAAAGCAACAGGTCGTGAATGAATTACATAAAACAGCTAGAAAAAACTTTGCACGTCGTTGTGTTATTTTAAAAGGAATCGATGACTTATGGCAAGCTGATCTTATTGATTTAAGAAAAATTAAAAATTACAATAAAGGTTTCAGTTACATCTTAGTTATAATTGACTGTTTTTCTAAATATGTTTGGACTGTACCCTTGAAGTCAAAATCAAAATTAGAAGTAACTAATGCATTTGAAAATGTTTTAAGTACATGTGATCGTTCCCCTCACCATTTACAAACCGACTTAGGAACTGAATTTTATAATGATACATTTTCAAGATTAATGAAACGTTTTAATATTAATCATTATTCATCGTTTTCAATTAAGAAAGCTTCGATTGCAGAAAGAGTAATTAAAACTTTAAAAAACAAACTCTACAAAACATTCAGTTTAAATGGAACCTATAGATGGATAGAAAAACCTTTAGAAGGTATAGTCTTTAATTACAACAATACAAAACACCGTACTATTGACTGTAAACCGGTTGACGTTAATATTGAAAATGAAATTCTAATAAGGAAAAATATTTTAAAATCACACAAGAAAACACAACCTAAAAAACACAAACTAGAAATCGGAGATCGTGTTCGCATAAGTAAATATAAAAATTGTTTTCATAAAGGCTATACTCCTAATTGGTCAACAGAAATCTTTAAAATCATAAAAATAAATGAAACTATGCCTACAACGTATAATATTCAAGATCTTCGAAATCAGCCAATTTTAGGTACTTTTTATGAACAAGAACTTCAAAAAACGAATCATCCCGACATTTACCTAATTGAAAAAGTTTTAAGAAAAAAAGGCAGTAAGCTGTTTGTTAAATGGCTAGGTTTGAGTGATAGTGAAAATAGTTGGATTGATAAGAGAACCGTGCTAAAATAATAAATGGTATTTAATCATCTATTATTATTTTTTCTCACATTATAATACAAACCATGCAAGGAGGTGGACTTATTAATAATTTAATAAATAATTTACCATTTGAGCTTCATTTGCCAGGCTACAATTACTGTGGACCAGGCACTAAATTACAAAAACGTTTAGCACGAGGAGACAAAGGCATAAATCAATTAGACGAAGCCTGTAAAGTTCACGATATAGCCTATACAAATTATTCAGACTTATATAACAGACATCAAGCTGATTTACAGTTATTGAATATGGCAAATAAACGATTAAAAGCAGCAGATGCAGGGAAAAGAGAAAAAATTGCTTCTTGGTTGGTAAGCAAAGCAATGAAAGCAAAACTTAAAACTGGATCTGGATTAAAAACTTTTGGATCTTTAGTAACAAAAATTCGATCACAGATCAAAAAGTTAAAACCGAAAAACAAAGAAGACGTAATAAAGTATGCTTACTTAGCGGCAAAAAAGTTGTATTCAAAAAATTGTCGGATTCCTGTACCTAGAATTATACCGTTACCAAAAACAGGAGGTGTTTTACCGCTGATTCCAATTTTCGCTGGATTGTCTGCATTAGGTACTTTAGCTGGCGGGGCAGCTGGTATCGCAAAAACAGTAAACGATTACAAAAGTGCTCAAAATAATTTACAAGAATCTCAACGTCATAATAAAATGATGGAATCGATTGCGTTGGGTAGAGGCTTGTACGTCAAACCATACAAGAAAGGAAACGGATTGTTTGTAAAATGTTCAAAAAACTAATCAAGAGGTTACCTAATCGTGCTCTTACTAATATAGATATCCAGAATCATGCATATAACGTACCTTATTTCAGAGGTGTGTTCATGAAAGATCAATTACCAAACAAACCCAAACCTATTGAGAGCGGAGTTGTTAATTTGGATAATTCTAACAATGAAGGAACACATTGGGTAGCCTATGTAAAAGTGTATAAATATTGTGAATATTTTGATAGCTATGGCAATCTAAAACCCCCATTAGAGTTACTAAATTACTTTAAAAATTGTAATGTTTTTTATAACTATACGAGATATCAAAATTTTAACTCTGTAAATTGTGGACATTTATGTTTAACGTTTTTGTATGACTTCTGGGATAAATATATAAATTGAATAAAACATTTTTTAGTTTCATTTACATAATGTCACTCTCGCTGTCAATAACTGGTAACTCATCAGTGCTATCTACTTATTATTCTCCTACTCTACAACTTGAAGGAGAGTATGAATGTGCATTATTATATTTATCTACATTTAATTCTATACCAAATATTGATAATAAAAATAACAAATTTTATTACGATCATAAGGTTATTGAAATTCCTGAAGGAGCATATGAACTGCAAGATATCAACGATTATTTAAAATCAAAAATACAAGACGCAGGAATCAAATTAGAGTGCAATAATAATACGTTAAAAACAAACATATTTTGCACAAAAGCTATTGATTTTACTAAAGAAGATTCTATTGGTAGATTGTTGGGTTTTGAAAAAAAAATAGTTGAAGCAAATAAATTACACGTATCACAGTCTCCAGTGAACATTCTATCTACGACTGTGGTGAGGGTAGAATGTGACATAGTGAGCGGATCATATGTTAATGGTCTACCAAGTCATATCATTCACGAGTTTGCTCCGAATGTACCACCTGGTTATAGAATTATCGAAGTACCTAAAAACGTAATTTACTTTCCCGTAAACCAAAATATAATTAACAGTGTGAATATAAGACTGTTAGATATTAATAATAATTTACTAAATTTACGTGGGGAGGAAGTGCAGCTATATTTACATCTTAAAAAAAAATGATTGATTATAATAAAACTAATAAATATCAGAGTACCTCTACTAAAATAAACAGTGCGTCTTGGGCTATCCGCAAGACAACATCAAACTGTAAGAATAAACTGAAACTTACTAAAGAAAATCATAAATTCCTCAAATCAATTGGTCTTCTAAAATGAGTTTATTAGATGTATTATCTTCTCCTGCTAGTGATAATAGCATTATTGGTATTGAATATCATTCATACAAACCATACATAACAAGTTTCAACAGAAACGATGAGATTCGCATACCTATTAATCAGAAAGATCTGTATGTTCTACCATCAGCCAGTACATTATATTTAGAAGGTATAGTAAATGTTACTAAAACTGCCACTAAAGAAAAAACTAGTGTTAAATTTACAAACAATCCTTTGATGTACCTTTTTCAAGATATTCGATATGAACTGAACGGTGTTGAGATTGATAAAATAAAAAATGCAGGCGTTACAACTACTATGAAATCATTGCTATCCATGAATGAAAGCGAGTCAAAATCATGTCGTTCTTGGGGTTGGGATATACATGGTTTTAAAAGTAGTAATGGTTCATTTTCTGCATCTATACCGCTTAGCAACATTCTTGGATTCGGTGAAGATTACAAAAAAATTATAATTAATTGCAAGCATGAACTGATATTGTTGAGATCGAATACAAACTTGAACGCTGTGAAACTCGATGCTGGAGAAGTCATAAACGATATTGAAATTAACAAAATCATATGGCGTGTACCACATGTTAAGGTATCTGATAAAGAGAAGATAAACTTATTGAAGATTTTGGAAAAGGATAAAACACTGCAATTAGTTTTTAGAAATTGGGATTTATATGAATACCCGCTATTGCCTAGAACTACAAAACATACTTGGTCTATTAAAACTTCATCTCAGATTGAAAAACCGAGATATGTAATTATAGGTCTACAAACAAATAAAAAAAATAATTCTGCTGCTGATATGTCTAGATTTGATCACTGTACTTTACGAGATGTCAAAGTATACCTCAATTCAACTTACTATCCCTATGAGAATCTAAACGTGGATTTCATTGATGATAAATTTGCATTGTTATACGAGCAGTATGCACGTTTCCAACAATCGTATTACGATCGCCGATCTGAACCATTGTTGAACACAAGGGACTTTAAGGAGATCGCCCCTCTGTTTGTTATCGACTGTTCTAGACAAATTGACAACCTCATATCAGGACCAGTAGTCGATGTGCGTGTAGAGTTAGAAAGTAATGATGAAATACCTGATCTAACTTCTGCCTACTGTCTTATATTGAACGATTGTATCATTGAGTACAAACCACTGAGTAATATTGTAAGAAAAATATCTTAGTTATTTTATTTTAACGCAAATCTACTACTATCAATCTACGATGTGCAAAGTTCATAGATTCTCAAATTGCATGACATATAAATAAATTCTGTCTTAATTTTGTACTGTTTAGTGTAGAAATATTTTATTAAAGTGTTGGTATAATGTAGGTATGTAACTAGTGTACCTAAAAGATAGATTAAATAAATGAATTTAATTCAAGGAAATTTATTTTATTTCATAACCCTACCCTACACTTGATAAATTTTCAATGTGGAATATAGTGAATAAATAAATAAAGACACATTTATAAGGTCAAATCATTTATTTAATTTAATATAAAAATAAACAGTTAAATAATTACAAAACTAACAAAAATCATAACCTATTAAAGACTTAGCAATTTTTTTAACTAATGCCTCCGTTTCGTTCATTACATCATCAACCGCATCTTGCACTACATATTGCGCATTTAATATAACATTTTCACTGTCACTATCACTATCACTCGTTTGAGGGTTATTGCACAGATCGATAACCGAAATCTTTATGAGTTTTAGGCCTCTCTTCTGAATCCTATTCATAACAAACGATTTTGTTGGTTTCACAATATTACGTGTTTGTTTATCTCGTCGATGCCTTGATTTCTTTTCTTTTTGGATATGCGTGGTCTCTGGAACTTCAGTGAAGACCTCAGAAAACTGACCACAATGTCCTTGTCCATACTGACTGAACACAATTTCCGAATCCGATATCTAAAACAAAACATAAAAATATTAATAAGTATTCTGTCAAAAGTATTGTTTTGATATTAAAAATAACTAGGTATTTATAAAAACACTTACCGATGACATTGTGTGTTGTACAACAAGTTTAAACAGGTTACAACAGGTACAAAAATTAAAATAAAATATGTAATTATTTAAGAATTAATTTATTAGATGTCTTCACTACGACAACTATTTTATGAATGAAACATTATGGCACAATTATTTTTGGATATAATAATTTGTTGTTTTATAAATATGTACTTTCAATTCAGAACACATAAGTCACGATTTAGAATGTTCCATTGAAAACTGCAAGCTTGCTTTACCTACATTTTATATATTTACAGTGCAATGAACTGGCACATGTTCGCTAAATGTATTACAACACTGAGCTCATATTACTATATTGTAATAAATTATGATTAGGATTTCTGTTTATGTGAAATCAATCTTATTACCTCACATTTAAGACACTATTCAGAAAATTACTTTAGCTTAGAATATAATAGTGCAGTCTGTTTAGTGACTGGTTTCCGAACCGTCGGTTGCGGGTTCGACAACAACGGATATACATATGTATATACAATTACAGTGGAATTCGTAATGGACGAAATAAAAAAATAAGTTTGATTCATCAATAAATTTATTTACCCTTTATATCATAATTAATATCTTAAAAATTAAACAAGTATTTTTATTATTTACATACCTCATAATTTAATCTAACAATATATAATCTATACAACATTTAACAATTAAAATTTCCCTTTAAAATACATGAATTACCCCATGCTCGGGTTGCAATATTACCTGGACGTATTAACCGCTTATCGTCATTATTAGAGAGCGCAATTTTATTAACACTTTGCGTAAATATTTCATGCTTTATTGATTTAAATAAAATGTTTTTTCTCCGAATAATCTCATTATTAAATAGTACATTCTCATAATCTGTGATGTTCAGATCACGTACCACGCTACTTTTAACCCCCTTAGCTTTTTTAATTATTTTATCCACAGTTTTTATTGAATAAAGTTTCGACCTCAAACCAACAAAATCAGTTATAATTTTACCAGCCATTTCATCTTTAAAAAGGCCTGGTATTTTTTTGTTTATTTGCGGTATCATGAACTCATTTTTAATGCTATAGTTGCTGGTATCAAGGTATTCCAAAAACTTGTGTTTTAAGTCGTAGTAAAAATCGTTGGTATATATTTCGTAAACAAACGAATCTGTGTCGGTATAACATAATTTTACCCTCTCATTATAAAATGGTTTGATTATATTATAATGGAAATTATACATGTGTGATTTAGATAGTTCTAAAACAGTGAAGCCAATATAAATCGGTTTGTCTAAAATTAACCGATCTGGTTTCATCTGGATTGCTACTAAGTTTTCGGATAAAACTGTTGCACTATGAAAGTAAGGGTTTGCTATGAGCCTTTCTGCATATTTTGATTTTTTTGTTACATTATTTTTATCATTCCACTGATTAACTAAATGAACAGTTACTCTATTTTCAGTGTTTTCGAGCGTTTTCCCAAAAACACTGTTATTTAATAACTTGAAAAAATCTTGTTCAAATACACTTTTTGCTTTTTGTCGCAATTGAGTATTTAATTCAATATACTGTTTCAAGTATGCACTTTGCCTGAATGTAATGACTCTATGGATTTTACGTAAGATAAGGCCATGTTCCAAACACTTCTTTAAGTGAATATAATGAATAACGTAATTGTATTTATTATACAAATTTGAAATAAGTTTTTTCGTCTTTCCTCCAGGTGGTATGCATTTTTCAGGACAAAAAGGTAAGTCATCATGCTCCTGGTGTAAATATTCAGGGTACAATAAATCTACTTCTAATATGTAACCCCACTCTGAATGATCTGTAATACTTTCCACATTTAATTTATCTATTTCATTTTGATTTAAAAATCTAAATCCGGAATAAGGTAAATGTTGACACATACTGTAACCATAAAGATTATTGCAGTCTAAATAAGCTATAAAACACTGCGGTTTTGTTACATCACAATCTTTCATATATTTATTGTTAGCCTTCGAATAGCGATGAGAGCACATACACAATCCACCTCTAATACCATCTTGAATCATTCGTACGATAGCTAAGTCAGAAACAAGTTCAAGCTGAACACCTGTTTTCATTAACATCGCATCAAAAGATAAACTAGGCGCGGTTATGTAAAACGCTGGGTCAAGTTTGTAATGCTGTTTACAGGTTTTACGAAAATTTTGAAATACATCAGTCAATAAAAGAACATCGGTTTTCAAATACAAATCAGTATATTCACCTAAATTTTGTATATTAAACTCATTCCACACTAAATTAGCATGTTTATAATCTTTATCTGAAATCTCCTCATTCGTTAAACAACTAAAAAAATACCGTTTAGCCGGTAACATTGTTTCTTCATAACATTTCCAACTAGTCATATAATCATAAGGGTATACACCTTTTCGTGCAAGTAATTTGAATCGATTATTTTCGGGAAAGTGACATCGTAAACTTATAAAATCCTCAATTGGTATGGTTTTAGCAAGTTTGTCTAAACTAGCTCCTAAAAAATGAAATGAATCCAAGAACCGGAGTTGTACATAATCATTATCGGTGACCTGCAGGAATTTAGAAAAAGAAATATATTTTTCTTTGGTTTTGGGTATAATATTCAATTTACCTGGCATTTCGCCTAATTTCTTTATGAATAAATGACAATCGTACCCTGATAAATTGTGAAAAAATATAGGTATAAATTTAGGTATTTTAAATTGTAGGTTACAATGTCTATGGGCGGCTCCACGGTATTTACCGGTTATATGACAGTGGTCTCTAACTTTATTTGTCCATAAGAGGTTTTCACATATATGACAGATAGAAGCTTCTTTATAATCAGACGCATTTTTTTCTGTAAATATCATTACATGATTTTGATTTAAAATTTTATAAATTTTTTTGACATCAGATGTAAGAAAATCGATAAATTTTGAAACACAATCTATACCGCGATAACTTTTAAAACTATCGTCAAAAGTATAATTTAATGAAGAAACAATGTTGTAAGCGAATGCCGCAGGTACGTGTTGTTGTAAACATGACGTAGTAGCGGTGTCAGATTCAAGAACGGAAATTGGATTTAACAATGTTTCGAAATCGGCATAGATAGCAAAGGGAACATTTTCTTTTCTATCATAATTTTTAAATTTAATCACACTCCCCTTTTCTGGTAAAACAGTAACGATCCCTCCACACAAATGTTTATCAATCTGTTCAAGGGTAGGAAAGAACAATAAACAACTTTCACAGAAATATAATTTGCTATGATGTTTTGTTATCTGATTTTTAACAAGACGTGGCAAATCTTTTATAAGACAATAATGAGATGATTTATGATTTTCTAGGAACAGTAAGTGAATGCTCTTCATTGTTGTACCCCTCTTAACTAATTCAGGTTTGTAAAGGGGGCCAATTATTACCCTGTTATTTTTTAAACCATACACATATATATTTAAAAATGGGTTATTTTTTTCAAAAACAGAGATATCCGAAAACGATATTGGAAATGAAACACCTTTAACATTTAAAACGTCTCGAAAATGTGGATAAGATGTTACTCGTTCAGGATGACGAGTTGTAGGATATAAGGCGGCCACTATGCACCACAAAAAACAATAATCATCCTTGTTTTTGATATTCAAGCAAGCTTTTTTGGTTTTTATAAATTTAGGTAAATCTATATAAAAAGAGCCGCTGAGTGGTTGATATTTATTGATATTAATTTCTAAATGGGAATTACTAAGAAACGTCCATCCACTGTCTCTCTCCTGAAACTCTTCAATTTTTTTCAATAACGTAGTAGTAATTGTATTATAAAGAGTTTCAAACTCGTAATTAAAATGTATAGCAAAGTTTTTTGTCGCAAAAGATTTTAACTCTTGTACATCATTTTTGTACATTAAGAATAAAGAAAAAAGTTCAAAATTAATTTTTAACGCTGTATATTTTTTGAGAGAATCATCAATTAAACATTTCACTTGATCATGAATATCATTGAAAAATAATTCGGGCAAATTTACTGCTTCGCTGTTAGACGCAATAATACGGTAACTAACAATACGCCCTTTAAACGCAGAGTTAAGGATTTGAACGTTATCATTAATTGTTACAGCATTATTATTTTTATGTTTATTAGTTCGTAAATGACCAGTCCACGAACGTCTATCTATATGTATATTGCAAACCGAACAATGAGGCATTTTCAGTATATCAAAATAACGGATTAAAGTTGCACACAACAATATAAATATACCTTAAATATTAAGCGAAGTAGAAGATTATTTCCAGCACAGCTTCTCTCAGTACGTTTTGTTCAGTCTAGGTTAAACAAAAAAATATTAATCAAATCTTCACGTAGGTCATCTTAGTGCCGTAGTAAGTAGTTAGTCTTTATATATCCTGAAAATAATACAAAGGCATTAGAAAATATGCATAAATAACAAATAAAATACTAGGCTTAAGTAGATATTGATAATAATTATATGTACCTTCAAGTTTATGCACAATATTGATCAGCTATTATAAAATTTATATCTCCAAAATGTCGTGCTCCGCAGAAGCAGTTTATCAATAAATCTCATTACCCCAAGATGTTGTAAGGCATCAAATAACTCTGAAAATACAAACATTAAATTTAAAATTTATATATTAAAAATTTCTTGACGATAAAGAATAATAATAAAATAAAAAATAATTAATTAACATAACTAAGGTTTATTTTATTATGGTATGGACATACTCTGGTTATCACTACAAGCTATTTGTAAGTAAATAGGAATAAAAAATTAAATAATATAGTTTAATAATTACCTTACTATTTTCAAAGAACAATATCGAGATGTCGTATATTTATTTACTCATGTATTCTGTTCTACAGAATACTACTTATACAGAAAAATGCGATATATAAAATAACTATCTTCGATTTTTACTAATTTAATAGTATATGATTAAGTTTTACGAACACATTTACTTGAATTATGTATTATTCATTATAACAAATAATACGTAATTCAAGTAAAGGTGTTCGATTACTAATCAAATAAATTAAATATTATATTTCAATTAATATCGTCATCGCTTACACGTGTCTTCCGTTCCAAATTCATATCATCATTTTTTATAGCACAGTCAGTAAATCAGTAGGGATGTACACCTACAATACTTAGCTGTTATGTTAACTCTGAGTAGCTACTGAGAATTTTATACAAAAACTCAATAACACTAAACCACAAAGGAATCAAACCATTGCAGTTGCACTTAACCACTTATGAGACAGTTTTATTAAATATATTTTTCTGCCATATCACATAAAAACACAGATTATTTATTTGACTTATCAAACATAACTATACTGTAATTAGATTTGTGGTTAAAGTAGGAAAGTTAAATAATTGTGTATAGGTGTGCCTGTGCATGTGTACAAATTAAGTACTTACTTATATTATACTTTTATTATTAATGAATCAACTTAATGTAAGTGTGTCAGCCCTAAGTAATTTAGCTACATCGACATTATAAAAATGCAACATTTTATTTTTAGACAAGCAATTTACCAGAAAGTCCTATGTGCATCATTACTTCTATGCTTTTGTGATAAAATTCTTAGTTAATTAATTTTGAACGATTAGTATAAAAGCTATACTTTTCATAAACATTTAACAAATTCGAGTTCGCGTCTACAAGAGTTGGTTCATCATCAAGACCAGTATACAGTGATAGTAGTGTTAGTAGTAATACAGACTAGAGTCTACAGTCTGCAGTTCAGAGCGGTTTCCACAACGCCATAGCCCAGAGAAGCGATTCAAATAGCTTAATAAAATGTAAGTATGAACATTAACTTAATTATTCTGCTTTCAGGTTATTTACTGACTTATAAAATATTCTTTAATTTTACTTTAATTCTACTTTAAACCTCCCAATAAATTGAGTACTTACGCTACTTTCTTTAGATTGTTTATACATACTTAAATTCCTTATTTCTTTATTTTAAAATTATTAGATTTCATTACTTTCTGCAACTAATATGTCCATTATGATCACGAACTTATCTCACTGTCAATAAAATTTAATCTGTTTAATTTAACCGTTAATCTTACATAATTGTTTTTTTAGGTCCGAGTCTGAAAGTGAAGTTTACCAAGAGTCGTCGAAGGTGCATGAAGATAAATCTAATCGCAGTCAATCAGTAACTGGAAAGCGCAAAGCATTGAAAAAATCACCTACCACTACAAGGTACTTATTTAATCTTCATAAATTTACTCAAGTGAATATAACCTACGACATACGAGCTATTCTTATAAATAATAATATATTTTTTTAATCATGCGTTCACGTTAACAGCTATAATGATTTCAATGTCCAGTGTTTCAAGGAATGCGATATCGCTCTATCTTGGTTTCATTCAACATTCACAGTGTATACATATAAAGTTATATTACAATCTTTTATACATTACGTACATGTAGCTGGTTTGGCTGCCTATGTAATAAATATATTAAGAAGTTCTTAAACTGAATACATATAATTTTGTTTATTTATGTGATGGTTATTTATTAAAGAAACAGGAAAACATGTAGGTTGAAGTATTGTTTTATATGGTTGTGTGATGGTACGATGTTTATTCTTTTGTTCTAGCAAAAAATCTAAGACTCTGGACATCTTCGGTCTAAGTCGTGAGCGCGGCGAATCCACAGCAGGTTATCCTGTTCTGTCTTCGTTCTTCGTGAATCGAGTTGCTAATGGTAACGAACGGCGATCAAATGCTACATCTGGCAACTACTATGTTGATTTTAAAATATACAGGACGAGTGATGCGCGAGATACCGAGTCCATGGAGCTGTGGAAAAAGGCACTAGTACGAGTCAAGTTCCAAACGAATGAGGATTCTGTTCAGTGGCGCAAACTTCAAGACTTCATGCGGTCAGCTGATACGTTGTTTGACGAACAACCTATATTTACTACTTAATATTATACATTACAGTTTATTTAAGTATAATGTTATTTAACTTCAAAATATAATGATGATTTCATGATAACATTATGTTGTTTTATTTCATAGCTATTACGACGACCAGATTTGGCGCGAAGGTTTGTGTATCAGATTTTCGTGTCAAAGGTTGCGGGTTCGATTCCCGCTAGAGCGATGAATTTCGTCTCTAGTCTGGTTACAACTTTGATAGTTGGTACTGTTGTTCGTTCGCGTTAAATGTTAACGCAAACTCGATCGTAGTATCTAAATTTACATCACAACGTAACACATCACAAATTAAAACACATCACAATTTTTTTTATCACAATTCCAAACTCCGAGCTGATTGATACTGAGTAATTCACAGAAAAACTCAATAACACTTTCCTCGACCTAGGAATCGAACCCAGGACCTCTAGCGTTGCAGTCGCGCTTAGGACCGCTGGACTAACGAGGCAGTTATATTGTGTTTATCAATATGTTATTATAAGTTTTCAACGGTCTATATCACGTTGCGATGAACGATTCGCGCTTATTCGTCGGTAATCTTTTTATTGTGTAATTATACGCCGTTAGGCATTCCGTCTCGTTTGAACAAGTAAATAATGAATTATCATTGTGATTCAACGAAGTGATGTGACGTACAGACAGTGACAGTGAACGAAATAAACAGGTACGTAATGTCGAAGCGGACAAGATTCGATCGTATATTATTGGGCATTCTATCCCACCGAAGTGGAGGCGAAGCCGGAACGGCAGGTGGGGTAGAATGCCCAATAATATACTACTAATGCATAATAATAACTTTGTAAATAAGCCTATAGGCAACTTTACTTAACCTATACTGGCGAAATCTGGTATGTTTCACGAATCCAACCTCCAAGCTTTGCAAACTTTACTCGAAATCGAACGCAAGACTCCTGGCTCAGCCGTTGCATAACGAGACAGCCGTATATCTCTAATTAATAAATAATAGCGTAAACCAGATATATCTGCATTCATTTTCGGAAAATATGTAAGAAAAACGATACGGCAAGATAAGCTTCAATATATTATGTTGTAAAAAGAACAGGAAACTATAGTATTGATGCGGTCCGCCACATTTTTCACTTTCAGTGTCGATTTCCGGGCTATTTCGTACCCGGATAGTTTCCAGTGTGCAACACGGACGAAATAAATCTTCTCTAAAATATATTACACTCATATAGACTAGACTAGGTAGTACCTACATAATATCTGCTTTTTTTATTTGTAATTGAAATCAAAACTTTTGGACACATCGGTTTCTTTCTACGCATCATTCTTAAAAGAATTATGATTTCATTTGATGTTTCTTTTCAGTAAAGTTAGATTGGCTAAATAATCATTTATTTTCTTAAATGAAAAAATGTTTAAGACTTTCTCGTTTTTATATAATATCACACGGTATAAAAAAAATATTTTAAGTTTTCTAATTTGCACCCCATAAATTCAATGGACTTACGTACAACCAAACAGAGCTCCTGTATGAGTTACGTTTTTTATTCTGACGTACGAAACCCTAAAATGCTACATGGCTACAGAATTAGAATACCTCAAATACCTAAATCAGTAAATTCGTACTCACTCGATTACTCCAAATACGAATTACCGATATAATCTCACCACGGTCTAGCAAATGCTGATCTGTAGATTATCTACACACGACGAGGCGCCTCAAAACTTAATTCCATCCAAAATAAACAAACTTATTTGTAGATTAATGATTCCAAACGTATACACGGGCCGTAGATCTATTATTAAACGTGATAATTTGAAAAGACAAGAGGAACAGGGATACAATTGCATTATATTCAAATATTTTGTTGAATCGTGTGGATTTGTGAGTTACACTGACAAAACTGTACCTCGTGTGATTTTTCGGCATGCTACATTGCGATTGGCACTATAGCTATCCGACCAATGATCGCGATAAACGCGGTTTACATTTCTATCATACAATTAAAATCGCAATATCACTCAATTATAATCAATCTCTTTATAATTAATCTGTTTATTTACAAAGTCGGTCATCGACATCCCTGCTACAAAGCAGAATCTCAAAGGGTAAATTCGTAGATGTATTGTCCCTTTGTGACAACGGAATTCGGATCTTGTCCGTCAAAGTGGGCCGTAATTTATGAACGAGTCTATTAAGCCCGCCCGTAATTAAGTCTAGGACCTAAAACAAGTAAAGATTGCTTTTGGGATGAACTCAAATTTGAAACGTGTTACCGTTTCACAATAGGCGTGGTGTTAAGGGGATGAATAAAGTAGGAAATTAATGATTTTGCTTTTTAATTACTTAAGGTCGCACTAAAATGTTATTACTGATATTACACGATTATCACAGCATTAGTAATTAAAGATTTATTTATGATATCCCTTCTAGGGTAGGTAACCAGTACTAGATTTACATGGCCTAGCCTTACCTCTTATAATCTAATAGTAGCCCTGTACCGAGCAGTAGACTGTTATTGCGTTGATAATTATGATGACCCGTTAAGGACACACCTTTTGAACTTTCTAACTTGTTTTAAACTGCGTCATTGTTCTAATTGTCGTACTGGTCGTACAGTGCGACTGCCGAGCAAGAGGTCTTGTGTTTGATTCCCAGGTCGAACAAAGTTATTGGGTTTTTATATGAAATTCTCAATAGCAGCTCGGAGTTTGGATTCGTGCCCGGTTAATGGCAATAGGCCCGCCCCCTATTACATGGGACCCAAAACATACCGGCGAAACGTGGATGTACATTAGCACACCTCTGCCTAACATTTCGGGGAGTACAGGCGTGATGGTATGTATGTAATTTGTTTTAGGGGTTCCGTACCATACAGGATAAAACGGAACCATGATAGGCTCACTCCGTTGACCGTCCGTCCGTCTGAAGGATTAGTCAAGACCCTCTTTCTCAGAAATACGAGGAAGGTATTTAGCTGAAAGCCTGCGAGCTATAAGCAATCAAGGTTATATCCATAGGCATACTATCGAGATAGCGGAATAACTTCTATACGTAGAAAAACTTTAGAAGGTGTTATTTTCCTGTGTCAAGATTATCTAGTAGATATTAAAACACTATGAAAATGTTTGCCTAATAGTGTATAGCCACGGACAAATGGAACCGTATCCATTAAAGGCTCTGACTTCAAAAAATATCTCCTTTATCCCTGGTCATTATCAATACGATCGAATTCAGGTCATGATTGGTGGACAGTTGATGACTTAACAAGTACGAACCAGTTCATTACAATGTTAGTATTTTCATGGTAGTAAAATTTACATCCAATACAAAAGCACAATAAATCGAACAAATGTAAACTTTTTACTATTACATATATCTATATTATGAAAAGAGTGAACGGCTTTGTTCCCATTCATTTTCCAATTAATGCGAATGACTCTCAATGGTTCACCGGATTGTAAAAAGCCGCAACGATACACACTCATGTTTGTTCATTTTTAGGGTACCGTACACAGAGTGCCAACTGGACCTGATTACTAAGCCTCCGTTGTCCGTCCGTCTGTCTGTCACCAGGCTGTGTCTCCTGAACCGTGACAGCGAGACAGTTGAAATATTCACAGATGGTTTATTTCTGTTGTCGCTATTATAACAAACACTGAAAATATGATAAAATAAATATTTAATGGGGCTCTACAAACGTGATTTTTTGACGTTTTTTGCTCTGTATTAATAAAGGCCACAGCTAGCCGGTAAATGGTACGGACCCCTTCATAGCGAGTCCGACTCGCACTTGGTCGGTTTTTTATATAATAACTAGCTGACCCAGCAAACGTTGTTTTGCCACATTATACGGGTTGGTGGACCACCCTTATCACTAAGGGGTATGAAAAATAGATGTTGGCCGATTCTCATAGATACCGGATAAGCACAAAAAAAATCATCAAAATCGGTCAAGCCGTTTCGGAGGAGTATAGCAACGAAAACTGTGACACGAGAATTTTATATATTAGACTAGCTGACCCAGCTAACGTTGTTTTGCCACATTATAGGGGTTGGTGGACAACCCTTATCACTAAGGGGTATGAAAAATAGATATTGGCCGATTCTCAGACCTACTCAATATGCTCACAAAATTTCATGAGAATCGGTCAAGCCGTTTCGGAGGAGTACGGGAACGAACATTGTGACACGAGAATTTTATATATAAGATAATTTAATAAAAATGTGCTATTTGTTTTCTCAGACTTCTTCTTTCAGAGATTAATTCTAGTAATACTAATCCCATTATTCTACTATAATAAGCACAATATAATCCACATCACCGTATTTCACAGCCAGCATGTGCGTTCACGTATACGAAACATGCGAACATGAATCCGAAGCCGCTCCCAGTAGATTCGAGCGAATAAATCAGGCAGTTGATTTGTACAGAGATTGCGGGGTTTTGTCTTCCATTCACACGTGCTGAAAAAAATTACCAAGTCAAGTGGAAATCTGACTTATTCAACGAGGGAACCGCAAAAATATGATAAGTCATATTTTGATTTGAACCTCAACACTTAACTGTCCATTTGCAATTCCATTTATATCAGTCTTCGCTTTTATCGGCATGTTCAATAGGAAATCCAGTCACAATCCAGAGGCTCATTTTTATATTTTTATACGGAACTCAGGAAATCATTTCGCTTGAATCTCTTTTAAATGTATGCAGGTCACGTCCTTTGTAAAGCAGGTTAGGGTCTGATAACTAAATCAAATTTATTCGTAAGAACATTCCGGGCGATGTAAAGCACCCTTAACTTTTATAAGAGGTTTCAAGTAGATTTTGGCAACTTTTAATCAGATAGGAAATGTGAAGTAAACATCCCACATAATGTGCTTGTTCTGGGCAAGTGTGTTGCAGTACGATGCGAGTTACGACAACTGATAACAACTTTTCCCGAGTACACCGACAAAACGTTGTTGATAACAGAAGGATAGAAGCAGTAACAATATCGAGCCCTCAACTTTCTGGAAACGGTTATTAGTTGCGCATTATGCCAGCTCCATACGTTGGTCCAATGGTCTTGCCAACGTTTGCGCTAATCGAAAAATCTTCACAATGTAAATTTGTATGGGATGATGTACAACTGTTTTTATAAGCCTAAAAATCATATTCTTCAAAATGTATATAAGCAATAAGTAAGAATAATTACGGAGCTGTTAAAGATAACTAACAGAACCAATTTCCTATTTTTATCTTTTGTTTGGTTGTCCACGCATCACTTGAAAAGTACACAACCAATGTTGTAAACATTTATGGAGTAACAAGATAAGTAACTTGAAATAAAATCTCCTTTTTTTAATTGCAATCTCTTAGTAAACGCTTACGTTACAAACGGGTTGTTAATAGCGTCCCGGAACTAAATTACTGTGGCATAAGACAGAAAATAAAAACAGTGAAATAACATGCCCAATACGTATTTAATATCACAAAACAATGTGAGCCTCTTTAATATGTGACTCACGTAAAATTTTGGAGAAGCGCGGTTTTTCCTGCGACAGATTAAACACGATTGTTGATGTGCAGAATACGAAAAAGAAGTTGTTTGTTTTAGTTCCTTATTATTTCCTCCATCTACCTAGGTTAATATTCCTCAGTATCCTAAATATATTATTAAACTAGCGGCCCGCCACAGCTTCGCGTGGGTGTTGTGTACACAAGTATTTAAATATATAAAAATACAGCTTGAGTTATACAATTGAAGTTTCATAGGGGCTCCTAATTGTAGTTTGAAATAAAATATAACTTATGTTCATCACAGATAGCCTTGCATTCTAATGGTCGAAGAATTTTTCAGATCGGTCCAGTACTTTCGGATCGTATTCAATATAAACAAACAATTAATATTCTATATATAATATAACTTTATTCTAAAACTTTCCAGACACCGGATACATTTATCAACGGATCTACAAAGTTCGTGTACTAATTAGCGTATCTAATCAGACATCACATAACTCGGATATAGCGTAAATTCGGATGTGCAAATGAATAAGTAGCTTCTTATGCGCTAGTTCGAATGTACTATTTCATATAACTTCATTTTTCTAACACACTATGACAATAGCAAAATTTTGCCGAAGTGAAATACCAACCTGACGACCTGACTGGAGCAGTGGCTGAGCGATAGGCTTGTGCGTCACGGGTTGCGGGTTCGATCCCCGCACTGAGCAAATATTTGTACGTTCTACAGGTAGTTGTTCCGGGTCTGGGTGTTTGTGTATGTGAAAATTTGTGTTCATAAACGAACCAACGACACAGGAAAAAATCCTAGTGTGGGGCAACGTTTTTAAAAATAAAAATAAAACCTTTTACTTATATTATCGCTATATATTATTTAATCCCGACGTTTCTTTGTCACGGGCAACATGAACAGCCATGAAAACCGTAAAAATATACTATTTCAATGTTCAATATTTGTATAGGTATAAGAAATTTTTAGATTAAAAAAAGGAGTGCCGAACATCGTTAATGTATTAGTATATGAACATGTTTAAACACAACCCAATTAAAAAAACCGTATCTGTGAGGAATTTAAAGAGTTCATTTTCTCAATGCACTGTTTAGTAATTTCAAATCAAATCAAATCAAATCATTTATTTGCTGAAATATGGTGGATACATGAGATGTTACATTGAGATACAGCGCAGGACATATTTCACCCTCATTTGGGTATGCAAAATATTAGGTAATGTATCTACTAATTATAATAAAATTACAATTATTCGAGCAATTAGACAACTACAATAAATATGAATGGCACTATAATATGTATAAAGGATATTTAAATTACAATTATTTGAAGGCTAAGTCATGATAAATAAGAGGAAGACAGATAATAATCTTAGTGGGTACCAAATCGGCATGTGCTTTTATTCAAAAAATCTTTAAGGCTATAGAAACTTTCCTGGATCAACCATTTTCGCAAGGCACAACAGAACCTTTTGTATGGCAGGTCAGACATTTCTTTTGGCAAAGAGTTATATATTAGAGGTGCCATATAGGCGCAGTTATTTCTAAACAGTTCGAGCTTAGGCACCGGCATTTTTAAGGGCAGATGGTTAATTTTCCGTTTAAATGTATTGTCGTTGGTGGTAAAAAGATGACTATGGTACTTAACAAATTTAGCTACTTCATAGATGTAAATGCAGGGAACAGTTAGTAGGCCTTTAGATTTAAAGACCGGTCTACACGAGTCAGACCAGTCCATGCCATAAAGTGCCCGGATGCATTTTTTTTGTGCTATAAACAACCTCGTGATGTCACAGGAATTTCCCCAGACTACTATTCCATACCGTATAATGGAGCATACGTAAGCGTGATATACCATAATAGAGGTATGTCTGTTTGTCACGTCTTTTAGCTTTCGGAGTGCAAAAACAAACTTGTTTATTTTTGTGCATAAACTATTAATGTGCTCTTTCCATGAAAGATGTGTATCTAAAATAATGCCTAAGAATTTTGTGCTGTTTATTTGTTGTATAGGTAAATTATTGTAACTAATATTTAATTCGATTTCTTGACTCTTATATGTTTTAAAGTTAATTAGTTTAGTTTTTTCTAAGTTTATTTTTAATTTATTTATATCTAGCCATTGAATAACATCTTTCAATGTTTTATGTACTTCCGTCTCATAAATACTAATATTTTTAAAGTCTATAATGATAGTTGTGTCGTCCGCAAATAAGACACAATCATGTGTTAGTGCACGTGGAAGGTCATTGACGTATATAAGGAATAGCAACGGTCCTAAGATGCTACCTTGTGGTACACCAGAGCAATTAATCCTTTGTTTCGAATCAAAGTTAACTACATTATTTGTTTCTGCATCAAAATTTGTAATCCTAGTGAGTTGTCTCCTGTCTTGCAAATAAGACTGAAACCATAATAAAGATGATCCCCTTATTCCACATTTTTCAAGTTTCGAGATGAGTATCGAATGTTGAACGAAATCGAATGCTTTACT
Source organism: Craniophora ligustri (assembly GCA_905163465.1). Taxonomy (NCBI): domain Eukaryota; kingdom Metazoa; phylum Arthropoda; class Insecta; order Lepidoptera; family Noctuidae; genus Craniophora; species Craniophora ligustri. The sequence goes on from LR990963.1 coordinate 6,759,766, forward strand.
GAGGTCTAATAGTAGAGCTGATGTTGGGATTTTATGGTTGATATTATTAATGATGCGGTTAATTAAGGTGAAGGTAGCTAATTGTGTTGAACGATGTTTCCTGAACCCAAATTGTTCTGGTGCCAAAATATCATATTTATCTAGGAAATTTACTATTCTCTTGAGCATAATTTTTTCAAAGATCTTAGACAGGACCGGAGTTAATGCAATAGGCCTATAATTATTTTTATCTGATTTTGATCCTTTCTTATGGAGAGGCTTTATAATCGATAACTTTAGTTTGTCTGGAAAACATCCTTGTTCAAGAGATAGATTTATAATGTGAGCCAAAGGTTCTGATATAAATAGGGCAATACGTTTCAATAAGGGTGAGTTGATTTCGTCATAACCTGCTGATTTTGAATTTTTTAATGAAATGATTGTGTAGAAAACTTCATTTGCATCCGTGGGTTTTATAAAAATACTACAATTGTTACTTTTTAAATTTGACGTGCTATGTTCAAACTCATTATTGACAAAAGCAGAACTAGTAGAATTTTGAGCTACATCAATGAAAAAATTATTAAATATATTTGCTATGTCTGATCCAGATGTAACTGTACTTCCGTTGTCGACAATATTATCAATGAATGAACTAGTCCTAGGAGCAGTACCATCAACATAGCGTTTTACTACGTCCCAAGTAGCTTTACCTTTGTTGTCAGAGTTGGTTATGTACTTTTGGTTGCAAAGCGATTGAGTAGTATTTATACATTTCCTTAACAATTTGGAATATTTTATATAGGCTAATTTATTATTGTTGCTTTTATTTAAGTAGTAATTGTATCTGAGTGTTCTTTTGGTTCTGCAACTGTTTTTAAGACCTTTTGTTATCCAAGAAATTTTACCCGTTCTAAAACTATTTCTTCGTCTTAATATAGGAAAGCACAGCTTAAAAAATAATGTTAATTCTTCATGAAATTCATTGAAAGCCTCATTTGTATCTAATTTATTAAATATATCAGAAAAAGTTATACTGCTAATGCACTCTATAAATTTCACTAGGTTATTTTTGCTGTAGTCACGTGTAGTTGTGAAATAATGTTTAGTTATTTTTTGTATTTGTGTCATTTCAAATTCAATTATTTGTGCTGTGTCGTGATCCGAGAGAAAGAAACTGTATGTCCTACCTACTGCCGTTGAAATATTACTAAGAATATTGTCGATACATTTATTAATTCGTGTTGGTTCTTTGATATGACACTGGAGTCCGTAATTGGATATAAGTTCTAGGAATTGAGTACTTGTGCTATCGTGAGCGAGTATATTAATGTTAAAATCACCGCAAATAATTAATTTACTTTGTTTGTGGCAAAGTTTTGATAGAGTTTCATTCATTTTGCTAAAAAATACAGTTATATTGGAATTAGGAGTTCTATAGATACATATAATAATTAGTTTTATTTGAGGTATTTCTAAGCCACAAATTTCAAAATGTTTTTCAATGCACAGTTTATTGATATCATGCAGTTCCACGCTTTTGAAGTCATTACGTAATAAAATACAAGAACCCCCCCTTCTTTGCGACTGACGGGAATAAATAGTTGACATATGAAAATTATTTAGCGTAAGAAATTGCTCCTCACCTTTCATTATAAAATGTTCCGTAAGACATACGGCAATAACACGCTTATTTGATTCATTTAGTTCATTAACGGCTAAGTCTAGATCATCCATTTTATTAAGTGCGCCTGCGATATTTTGATGCATGATACTGCATAATAAGGAACTACTATGCTTCCTTACGAAAAAACTGATCTTTGTCCTTATTAGACAAAGCGGAAAAAATATTTGTGGAAGAATTATTCTTTGTGTCGGCTGAGAAATAAAAGGGTATTGTGCCTTTACGAGGTTGAAGTGTAGATGGCAAAACCGTAGTGGAAAGATTCTTGTAGTCTTGGAAAATGTATTGCTTTAAAGTATTAAAAATGTTTTTCATGCCATGTCTATTTAGTATTCCACTTCGCTTATAAAACATTGTGTAGTCGCATTTTAAATTTAAGTTGGAATCAAATAATGTTGCATAGTTATATTTACAAATATCTTGGTATAATAAATTATTAAAAGTCTCTACTCTTGAGTTAAAAATGTTATTATAACCATTAAGTTTATAGGTAGGCAAACATAATACTAAGTTAGTGTTGCTAATTGACATTAAAGTTTCGCGTATACTTATAACTAGATCATAATAATTTATGGTTGTCTCAAAATCATGTTCGCCTATAAAAATCAAACAGTAGTCTTGTTCACTAAAGTTAATAAGCTTGTTGTTTACATTGATAAGTAGTTGTTTAATTCCGCAGTTTGTTGAATTATAACGGCATACATCATAACTCGCAAATGTATTTAGCGCTATAGGGAGGATATTATTTACTTTGTTACTACTAATAATACAGAGTTTATGCCTTGAGCGATTTAAATCTTGTGATTGTAGAACATTGTTTATCACTTTGGGTTTCACTAAAGAGAATATGCCGCAATTTTCACTCTCCTGTAAAGTGTCGCTTGATAGACTGGCAGCGCCATCAATTGTTTTCTGCTCAAGATCTATCAAATTCGTGTTGCTTTGGTCATCAAAAGTAAGTCTTAAGTTTCTTGATGTTCTCTTCCCTGGCGTTACCGCTTTCATCTTGGGTTCTGGACAAATTCTATGAAGAGTTTGTGATTTAGGGTTTTGTTTAATTAGAGCGTCTTTTAACAACAAGTTTTCTTCTCTAAGTTTTAGTATTTCTAAATGTGCGCTTTCGAGTTCGTTTCTAAGCTGTAATAATTCTTTCTTCGAGTCATCATTTTCACTGTCATATCGAGTAGACAGGTCCGGTAAACTAAGTCTTCTTACGTCTGAATTTGTAGATTCAAAAGAGAGGTCTAATGACTCGTTCAGCAATGTTCTATGCCGCCGCATTGTAACATTTTCATATGACATCGTAATATCTTGATAATATTGTAGATACTCAAAGATTGGTGATCAGTTACTCCTGTTTGTTCGTTTACTGGAGATAACTATTAAGTAAGTAATTTGAGGGTGTTACAGGTCAAGTAGCTACTATTCGACGATAGATGTCGTTATTATTCAATTATCAAGTTACTAATTTCAGAGAATGTACAAAAAGACCTTCACCGTAGTGGGGTTTGAACTTGAGATCACTCGTCAATGAGATATTTCAATCGTATGCTGTAGCCTCCACGCCACAGTACAGATACAATATTCAGTGAAATTACGAAACAGCTCGTAGGTTTTCTTGTTTGATCGTTAATTTATACTCAATTTAAATTTTGAAAGCAATTGACATTTACGATGTTATTTTCACAAAACTTCACTATTTAGGGAATAATTTATACACTTCTTAGATCTAATCCTTATGTTCACGATTTTAAGGACGAGTTAGTTATTATTAACTGAAAACATAGTTATTTATATAAATTTTGTTTATATCTTTAGTCACTGAATTAACAAAGCGTTTTAAAGTTACTTATTCTTGATAATTAGCGTAGATAACACTTGTACACCCGAACTGGCACTTTAACTTCCTATTTTACTATAAATTGAGACTTATTACAAAAGAAAACTATTTTTAATTATTTTAAATAAGAGGAGCACTTGTTTACGTGGCTAGTGGCGCCACCTCCACCACGATAACAATAACATGCACAGCGCGTGCTTCAGTTGAACTTAATGGCCACTGAAACTCACTGAGCGCACTAGCAATTACGAACAGTGCACGAATTACAAGCGGGAACGTGTTGCTGTGACGTCACCGGACATATGGAATGCATGAGTGAAATTACAGATTCCGGCTAAGAACAAATATCTGTTATGTAAGCCAGATTGTTGTTCCCCGAGCTGATTTATTAATGTGCGCAAGTTGAGATGAGTCATACTAGGTAAATTTGATACTAGGTGCATCCAGTCCGATTCCGTACAAATACTCGATCTAAATACCTATTCCACCTAGTCCATGAGGTACGCGTACTTTATAATATGTATCGGTTAAAGTCTGCTAGTGATACCTGAAAGTACTGTTACGGACGCAGTAATGCATTGTAATCTTCCCTTCATACTTTACACAGGATTTTGACTGTCAACGTAAAAAATATATCTATATTGTAGATTGTTGGCGTTTTTAAAAGATTTCAATATTTTTTTTATATTAATCAGTTTTAGCCTATTTTTAATTTTTGTTTACTTTTTTTAACTTTTTAGCATTTTTTTGATAAGCTCGCAATCTATCAAGATTCGCGCGGGATTCGGGTGCCGTGTCGTACGCACGCCATGTGCAGAACAGTCCAACTAGGTGGATCGAGTATTTTGTAGTATTTAGTCTCGTTAAATACCTAGTCCCTGGATCTGTCCTAGTATATATACTTCATCTTTATGCGCGAGTGTAAATAAACTAAATAACGCGATGGAAATATATCGAAACGCCTGTCGCTCCCGAAGTGTTAGGCAGAGGTGTACTAATGTACACCCACATTTTGCCGGTATGTTTTAAGTGCCGTGGTAATAGTGGCGAGCCTATTGCCATCAAAGTGCACGAATCAAGAACCAGAGCTGTTACTGAGAATATTATAGAGAAACCCAACTTGACACTTTGATCGACTTGGAAATTGAGGTAGTTGCCTACTATGGTTAGACAGAAGTGTACTAATATAGACCCAAGTTATGTTACAGATGTCTAAGCATGTTACAGATGGCAAGTCTTCTGCCATCAACTAAATTTAAGTCCGAACGGCTACTGTGAAGATTTTTCTAAATAATCCCAATAACTCTTATTGCTATCAACCTACATAAATTAAAGTCGGATCCTCACAAAATAAACAGTAAAAATAATGTAGTAGGCTAATAATATGCAGATATTATACCTTACTGGCAAGGCAAACAAACATCAATTGACTTAAACACCCACTTAAAGTTATAAATAGTGTCTATTACACCGGATCCCAATAACAGATTTCGCCAAGCATAAATCGCAGACAACCCGACCGTTATTCAGCTCTCGGTATATTACAAGTGAAATAAAGGGAGAATTTAAAACATTCAAAAATGTTCTTCTTGTCGTCGACATAAGGTTCAAGAGAAAAGACGGAAGTTTTTAACGTGCAGTTTCATAAATCTCATACCGTGAGCATCAGGACGCACACAAAACAAGCCTCACAAATTGCCTCCTGACATTTCGATGTAAAAAGTTGTGAAAATGACTTACTGCACCGACTTTATAAGGTCGTGATATGAAATGCAGCCTCCGTGCAATAGTCGCGTTCAAATAGAACAGTTGGCAGCATGCCTGCTTTAAGCATTTGAGAATCGAATAAACGCTGATCCAAAGATTTTTGGTTGCCAGTATTTGGCCTCTTTGTTCTGTGATTCAGAAAATTGTAAGAGAAATCAGCATATTTTATGAATAACACTAATTATGCACAAAACGGCATTAATAGATAGTTTTATAGTAAATTAATGGTTGACTTAGAAAGTATTTTAACCTATTAGGCCCAGTTGTTATAATATTACTAGAAGGCTGGAATAAACTAGGATTTATCGGGCAAGGTCCTTAGGCTAAAAACCTTTAAAATACAACCTATACTGAATAACGTCTGTATGCTGACTACAAGATAAGAAAAATCTACCCTAACGTTAGTAGCCAACACCACGGTCCACTTAATAAATCTGGCCTTGTATTTTATTATGACATAATTATTATATACTTTTGCCACGCCAGCGTAGTTCATTATTAGACATTGATTTAGGTTAGCTAGTTCAAGTTTAGGAGGATTCAGCTGGGATGGGCAGCATTCGGTGAACTTCGTCAGGTCTTTTCGTCACCCATACAACAGTGCCTTAAGACGAAAGTCTTCAATGCGTGCGTCTTACCCGTTATAACCTACGGTCACGGAGCCGAAACGTTGACACGCACGGTGAGACTGGCCCACAAGTTTAAAGTCGCTCAGAGAGGTATGCACGGAGTTTCTCTGAGGGATAAAATCCGGAACGAAGTTATCCGTCAGAGAACCAAAGTTACTGACATAGCAATATTGCTCAGAGGATTAGCAAGCTGAAGTGGCATTAAGCCGGTCACATCTCTCGGAGAACCGACAACCGTTGGAGCAAACGAGTTCTTGAGTGGAGACCGCGTCTCGGCAAGCGTAGTGTAGGGCGGCCGCCGGCCAGGTGGAGCGACGACTTGCGCGAAGCAACTGGCAGTGACTGGAGGAAAAGAGCCGAAGATCGAGCTCTGTGGCGTTCAGGGGAGTACTACGTCCAGCAGTGGACGAATATAGGCTGATGATGATGATGAGTTTTATCCCATGCAATTCCATACTTAATCTAAAGTAGGTGGCTACTTAAACTCTTATGAACTTTTTAACTATTGTTTTAATAAAAACCGTATAAAATAAATTAGTCCAGAAGTCCAGAAACATACATTTTGTAAGACTATTATTGGCGTTCTTTATGTAATTTTTTCCAACAGTCTGTATCATAACTTCATATTCATTATAATATACTAATGTTTTAATGTTTTGTATTAACCGTTTATTTTTATACTAAACATTAAGATATAACATTTATTACGTAGGTATGCCCAAGAAAAAAGCCCTGCTCGCTGCTCTGTTTATCTATCTATCCATCTACAATTTGTATTGCAAATTAAAAGTCAAAACAAACCCAAGGCGCTCCAGAAACGAGCAGTAAAACTGCAACAATCTAATATACATTCATTTAGAATTAAATATATTGGCTATACTCAATATTCAGACTCCATAAATTGACTTTTAACAACAAAGTTTATACAGAGTGTACTTCATAATTGATCGAATTGAAATATTTTATAACATTTTTAAGAATCCATTTCGAGTTTCACCATTACGTCACATTATTCTTTCTTGCTATAATTATATTTTAAAGAAAATATTAAGTTATTTTATAATAAAATAAAATAAAATATTACCAATACGTATATATTAGGTATATAATAGGTACCCTACACTGAAAAAGAGTTGCGGTTCTGGGAGTTGTAGAGTAAGTTAAGTTAATCCAATAAACAAAACTTTTAATTGTTTGATATACATATTTTCTAGACAAAAGGACTTCATATTTGCATTTAAAATAAAACATTGCGCACACTAGGATTTTCTCCTTTGTTGTGTTTACAAACACGAACCCGGAACAACTACACACAAATATTTGCTCATGCGGAAACCGAACCCGTGACGCACAAACCGATCTAGTCGTCAAATATTTCCATTACAGCTCATATCGCAAACCATTCTTTGTTTGTTGGCATTATGCAAATAACACAATAATAATGACGTAATCTATACTGTCCTAATACATCACAAAGACAATAAAATTAACCTTATCGCCTGTTAGAAATAAAATCGGCAGCAAATATTTTACCAAGAACATTTGGGCCGTAAAGCTAAATTAATTGTGATAAAAATCAGATAGTCCGTAAGCATGTCACGTAAGGGTTGAAAAGGGTATTTCCGGACTCGACGCCGGTGTCCCATGCTCGTGAGATGGTCTCTTCTGTGTCTCAAGTTTCTTGTCGGCTTTATCTTAACGTCACAGTAACTTCATTAGAACTAATTTATAGTATTAACATGCAGCATGATAACCGAGCAGCTTGACCAGTGGATTGTAAAAGTCAAAGGTCTCCAGTTCGAACCCGGATCAAGGCTGACGCAACGCTGATGTTTTGGAAGTATTGTATGTAAAATCACATGTATAAACGGTGAAAGAAAACATGTCGAAGTAGCCTTATGTAAAATAAAATCACATGCTCCAACGGTGAAGGAAAATATCTTGAGGAAACCTGCATGCTTGAAAAACTTTCCTCGATGACGTTCTGCCAATCCGCATTAGGACTGTAGTGGACTTTAGCCTAATCCTTGATAAATGAAAAAGGGAGCCGTGCCCAGCAATGGGACGCTAATTGGGTGGATGATAATATTAACTTTCCACGTAGGTAACAGTTATTGTCTATTGTCCCATATGTTTTTCTTTATAGGTAAAATTTTCAGGCGTAAAAGGGTCCGTGGCTACGTAATAGCTTAAATCAATCCATATTATCTTAATTTTATCCACGAGCTGTGGTAGCCTAGCGGTGTGACCAGTGGACTGAGATGACAGAGATCTGGAGTTCAAACCCAAGGCGCGCACCACTGACTTTTCGGAAGTTATGTGCGTTTTTATCACATGCTGTAACGGTGAAGGAAAACATCGTGAGAAAACCTGCATGCTTGAAAGATTTCCTCGATGGCATGTAATGTCTGCCAACCCGCAGTAGGCTAGCGTGGTGGAATAAGGCCTAATCCCTCTCAATAAATGAGAAGAGACCTGTGCCCAGCAGTGGGACAATAATGGGTTAATAATGATGATCCATACTAGGTCAAGTAGTTTCTGACGATGCCAGACTATGAGTTTATAACTATTTGTAACTGACATATATATATAATAATGTTCTTATGAAGTAATAAGTCCTTTACATCGATATTTAGTTATGCATTAGCTTAATTAAGATTAAAAGTGAACTGGTATTTCCAAGACTTTCAGCGCTAGACTGGGCCTGTCGTGCAGAAAGCTTTAGTGATACCAAGAATGTACAATGTTGTAGGGTTGTTAGGTACTTGTTATTGTCACAGTTAAAGAATTAAATGACCTAATATTAACAATAGTATTTTATAAATTTAATTAAAGTAGGTGTTTTAAAAAGTCTTAGATTAGTTATACGTCCAGGTTAGTAATTTTCTAGTTTTTTAGTTTTTGTTTCACGAACCGTAAAACTTTTGAAATTATATATTTTATTGATATTATTACAAACAAGAGTTTTCATATACAACGTAATACGTTATACATAATAAGACCACCTGATTGGCGCAGAGGCTGAGCGACCGGCTTGTGCGTCACGGGTTGCGGGTTCTATCCCCGCACGGAGCAAATTTTTGTACGCTCTATAGGTAGTTCCGGGTCTGGGCGTTTGTGTATGTGAAAATTTTTGTTTCTATTTGTAAACGCACCCATCGTGGGTGCGTTTACAAATAAGAAAAAAATAAAACAAAAACAAACCAAAAACTAAATCTTTTTGCAAACTCTGTTTAAACGGGTATCGTGGTGTCGTTCGTTGGTTCCAATTATCATACAAATACTTAAAACAATCGTTGCAGACTGTTCAAAAAGACTGACACCCAGCTTATTCTTCATCATCAACCTATTCACTATCGCATAGCCGACGGCTATGGTCCACCACGCCAGCCTTCTGCGATAAATGCGCATGTATGTTCGAAAATCTGTGATGCGATCTTCTTAATTATTCAACGCGATTTTATCATCGAGTATCGAGTATTTAATATATAGTAGATCAATTGTTAATTGAATCAGTCGCATCTATGAATTGACTAGGCACCAACACTGACATAGTTTGAAAAAGGCTCAGAAGATGATGACTTTACACCGTATACATCTGTACATGTTGATCTAATCAAGGTATTCTAAAAGCGTTAGCCGAAATTCATTCAGTTTTCGGATCAGATAAAGGCGAGACACTGACAAATGGTCGGCCGAACAGAACGGTCGTCGCGCACGCCCGTACTTCCCAGATCCAACCTTCCCCATAAATCTACTTCGAAAAACTCAAATTAATCTTAGTAGGGGATGTTTAGCTATCACTCTAAGATTCCCGAGCCCCCTGAACCGAAGTCAATGGTAGATGTATAGATTTAAATTGAAAAGTGTGACGATTATATGCTAATATTTTACTGTAACTGTACTAATATTTTGGTACTATCTTACGACTGGTACTCTGCTATGATTTTCCTTTAAATTGATTAATAACTTTTTTAAGTGAAAACGAGTGTAATTTGTTGCACTAGTACGCCGCCGCCTAATTTATTTTGCAGCTTTTATATATTTCAAAGCTTCGTGATGGTTAGCACTCACAAGTAGGCCCTACCCTCCTCAGGAAAATCATTAAGCCGCAATTTCTGCCTAAAATGCTTTAAATAGTGTCAGAGTTTCAAAGCCAACCCCATAGTTCTTCGAGATTAAAACCCGAACACAAAGACACGATAGGGAACTTGGTTTCATTGTGTTCTGACGTTTATATTATAAGATTATTACAACTGCAAGTAATATATCGCACACTTCACAATAGCAATAGGTTAAGTGTGAACACAACGCAATGATAATGTCAAAGTTTCGAACTTATGACATGGGCAAAAGTTACAACACTTTACAGAGTTTACCGGCTGGTTCGTGTAAAGTCAGTAAAGTTTCATAAAGTTGTAAAAGTAAATTACGTGTAATTACTAACTTCATTCCGCTTAGGTGTGCAAATGTTATATTAAGTTACTGGAGTTTTACCGTCTCACTTTGCTAAAGCAACGGTTATTGTCTAAAGTGCCTAGTAAGTTGGTATAAATAAATGATGCAGTATCGTTGTCAACTACATTTTCACCAAGTTTGCAACATTAAGCCCCTTTGGCTAATTCACGAAATACTTCAGACCATTCTGTGTTATAAATTTTATCAATACAACAACCTAGTTTAGCCATGAAAGTTTGAATCATAGAGCTATCGCAAGGCCGCTATTTTAATTGTAATTGTAATGTTTGGTCTATCGAATTGTTCAATTTTATATTTTACTCCTTTATTTAGTATCTACATAAAAATAATTCTTTACAGATCCCATGGATTGTAATTCATAAATCTGAAAAGGTTGTTGTAATAAAAATATGACAAACTGACATGTCAGTAGCAGTAAAAAAGATTTAATGTTTCACGTCCCATGGAAAAATCCAAATGAATAATGTATTTTCATTTAGATATATTTCATAACAGCTATTTCTTATCTCGACGGTGGTAAGACCAGAGTCGTTGTACTTGGTACAGTCACCTACTAAGTAGTTAGTATTATTTATATATAAGCTCCTTATTTGCATTTGAATATGCAAAAGGTTCGTATAAATTTCACACTAGTACTTTGATAAATGAATAAGAATAAACATACCCGGGATATACACTGTGCCAAAAACGTTTATAATGAATAAACTGACTTAGCATTGAAAATCGCTTAAACCGTTGAAGAGAAAAAATATACAACACATGTCTACACGTCAGGATGAATAAAGGGATACCTACCTACATTCTAGAGTAGAAATTCTGATGTAAATATAACCTAACAACTTTAATTCTAAAAAGGCAAGGGAAATTCGTTCTAAGAAGAAAATTCGCGACAATACTTATAATATTCCTACTTTACATACTTAGAAAAGTCATTAACTAACCGACAAGTTTGTATGTAAAGTAAAAATATTTTATACTACCTTCGGAAAGTGATCTACATCAGTCATCTAACGGTAGTGAATTAACAACTTATAATGAATACGTTATTGATTTATAATCCCCGCGTAAATCCGCTCCGTCGCACTCCGCCGCTCTCAATTCTCCAACCTTTGGGAAGATATGAACACGGCGTTAATTAAGTAACAAGAATAGGTTATTTCGGTGACAAGCGTAGCGATAAATTTTACTTTACCATCTTACCAATTTCACGGAGCCGTAGATTTCTGTCGTCGTTAACAGATAAGCCTAAAACACGACGGCATTACTTAAGATGACAGATTTTATTGCTATCTCCTTTTCATTTTTATGACACACAAATTTATTGCTCGCACAATGCCCTGAATGCCAGTTATCCAGTTTTATATATTTGTAGTGACTCGGCGTCCCTTGAACCTTTGAATGTATTGTTCCTAATGTATTCATAATTATCCAAAAAGTTATCAACAAACATACTGAGTAGTTTTATAGCTGTTAAATTATTCATCATCATCATTATCACTGCTGGACGTAGGCCTCGCCTAGTGAACGCCACAGAGCTCGATCTTCGGCTCTTCTCATCCAGTTGCTGCCAGCTGCCTTCCGCAAGTCATCGCTCCACCTGGCCGGTGGTCGTCCTACGCTACGTTTGCCGAGACGTTAAATTATTAATAAGATAATATTTATTTTCATCGTTAGCTATGTTACTCCAATGATATCTTAACAATTTAATCATAGAACGCCAAATCATAGATGTCTAGCTAGCTTCCAAGCCGTAAGTCATAATATTGATAGCTTGGATCACGACGCGCCAAGCGATCGTTGCTCGAAAAAACTTTTATTGATATTTAATTGCCTTATAAATCAGGTAACAAGACTACTGCGGAGACTGTTACCTATTCAAACGCAAGAATGGGATTCATGAAAAATCTATATTATGATTATATTCGTTACTTTGTTCTGATTCAGATAGTGAGCTTTGAGAGGTAGGGATCAGCGAGTTTCCACGCTCAAATTAAGCTGCCCGACTGGGGAAGTAACCTCCGCCTGATAGAAGACCAATAGTTGTATTTCTGCTGAGTAAGTAAGGTTCTCAGAGATCGTTGGGAAATTACTATTCGGACAGCATGGGAATTCCATTTGCTATCAGTCTAGTAACTCCCTAATTTAAGAAACCTAAACGGTTTCTACAGGGTTTGGCAACGCATTTGCAAGCTTTTTGGTGTTGCAAATGTACATGGGTGGCAGTGCTCACTGGCCATCAAGTGAGCCTCCTAGCCGTTTACCCGCTTAATATCATTAAAAAGTGGGGTATGGTGCCGGATGTCCTTAAGGAACCAGCTCCTATACTCCTTTGACATGGAATAAACTGCACATCTGCACCTTCGTGCCCCAACACCTGCACGTCGAGAGACCTTTGGTTTGCCACTGAAGGTGCCGTAAACGTGGCATCATTCTGGGCTCGTCAGATTTAATGGCCATATTTACTTAAATGTGGGTATTAAATTTGACGACATTCATGTTCCATCGACACGAAGAAGAAGAAGAAGAACTGCACATCGTGCATTAACCAATTTAAATTGACATTTAATGTCAATAGTATTGAATATCAAAATCTTCGAATCATCAAAACCTTTAGCAAAAGTTAAACTTTAACGCAAACGACCGTTTACTTAGCTTACCTTACCTGACTTAAGAGCCGACAAACCACAGAGTTTCGTGAAACAGCCGGCCTCACTGTACACCTATTTATTGCTAAGTGACGCTACTTAATAACGTATTATTTCCGAATTACGAAACTGTAATTAAATTACATAACACACACAACCGAAATTTATAATTAACCGTATGGAATCATTATCATTATTTTAAACGTAGTTTTTCAAAAAAGACAAGCACCAAGCACTGTTTTCAAAAATCATCATAATTATGATAATCTTTATTAACACGTTAAAAATTATCAAAAACAGAAGATGAGTGAGGAGAAAATTTTAATAAAGATTTCAATCATATAAAGTTATTACTTGGTTTTCTTCACAAATATTGGAGGCAGTTCCGGAACTTGTTTTGATTGCTTCTCCCAGTTGATCCTTGATACACTGTGAAATGATGATCTGCCCTGTTCACCGAAACCTATATAGAAATATACAGATCGATAATAAAATTATAAAGGTCTTATGGTTATTAATTATAAAACCATTGATCAGGATATCACTATAATCAACGCATTACCTAAAAAGTTTAACCCACAGTATACACGTACAAACTCATTATAATACATGTATAGGTTTGTGGCTGATTAGTTTTTGGCGGAACATTAGTCGGATCTGGTTCTGGTGCTTTTAGCGAATCCACAACTCTGTGGTGTGCGTGATTTCACGGATACGCGAGACACTTATGTTACCACCGAGATACTTAAAAGGGCACTTAAATAGTTTGCGATTAAACGAGCATTTCTGATCGAATAAATTTTATGTGTTTTTGGTATATCAAAACTTTATAGATGTTGTTTATTATTATTGATACTACACAAACCTTTCAAGCGTATTCGTTTTTTTTTAATGAAAGACGTAATAAAAGAAGTGACTTTAAATTATCGGTTCGTAATAACTTAGAACGAGAGCGCTGACTCTAGGATCTGTAAGATGTCTATAATGGCCAACCTAAGCAGACATATAGACTGATTACTCCATTATAGATTTCCAAAAGTTGTTTTCTGACCTCAGGGTCACTCAACTTCTGATTTTAGGTTTCAATAAAACGTCAGTTGCAGCTGTGGTAGCCTAGTGGTGTGACCAGTGGTCTGCGATGTCAAAGGTCTCGAGTTCAAACCCAAGGCACGCACTACAGACTTTTCGGAAGTTATGTGCGTATTTATTATATGCTCAAACGGTGAAGGAAAACATCGTAAACTGCATGCTTGAGAAATATTCTTGATGCCATGTGAAGTCTACCAACCCGCAGTAGGCTAGCGTGGCGGACTATAGCCTAATCCCTCTCAACTCAACCAATTATTGTCCATGCATTGCTGTGCAGGGACAATAATTGGTTGATGATGAAATGCGAATTACTTTGTTTAATATCTGAAGCTGTAAAGGGTGGAGGTCGCGGTGCTACGCAGAGTTCCAACTTAAAGCTCTTAAGTTCCACAGCAGAAGGCATGTCCTGGCGACATGGTGGGCTTGTTATCTTACTAGCCACCAAACGTCCTATCTTCAGCACCGCCTGAATAGAAGACACAATAAACTAACACAATAGACTAAATCAATATCATTTCGTTAACATTATTGAACTTCCTGATAATTAACCAATAGTTTTTTTAATCTGAAGGACAATGTGACACATGACGTTATATTTAGACATTTACAGAAATGCAGTTCGGGGCACGGCAAGTAAAATGGAATAAAATAGGAATACTTACAGCTCGAGTGAGTAACGGTAAAGCAGGACGGGCGTAAATCGGTACCAAACTCAATACCACTGTAAGTGGAACAAACATCTTCAAAATATTGAAAGGCATCGCAGCTAAAAGCAGTTCTGTGGAAATGGTTTGTATTAAAAAGCGCTTCATACAAGGTTTCTCTCTTATTTCGCCAGTGTATATAGGTATAAAAAGCAAAAACAAATACCATAGCTTGTTACCCACCAGGATACAATCGACATTGATATTTTGCTGAACTTGAAAAAACAGGCTTTACATTCGGGTGGAAATCTTCTGCTCGCTCCCATACTCGCAATATTTGGCCTTCTTTTGGACCTTCTACATATAACATTACTGCATCACCTGTATCCAATCCAAATCCTGTCAATAGGCCATCTCTAGAGCCCGAAAGCAATACAGACTCATTTATTTCAGTTATTTGACGTAATAACGACATTATAGCCTCAGGTTGACAAACAAGACAGTACAATCTGGAAAATCTTTGAACGAGTGGCTGTGGCTTACAGCCAACTAAACCCATAGAAACTTCTATTGTCATTTGTGCTTCTAGGATGACGCCTGGTTGTATAACAAGATATGGTTTGATTTTTGCTCTCACTGCATTTACATCGTTGGTACAAATTCCCTCGCGTTCCATAATTTCCACATGGGGTTTAGGTGGATACAAAGGAAACTCCCCTTTGACAAATCCATTAATTTTTGATAATAATCTGGCATCGATCCTGGTTTTTGCAATTAGTATATCGGTTTCTTGGTTAGGTACTGGAGGTGGCACAGCTATACCAAAGTCACGGTCGCTTTTTTCGTACCCAAAAAAATTTGGCTTTTTAATTAATGGTGGAGGTGTCCTTATACCACGGAGCTATAATCACAAATATCTTGTATAATACCCCGTCAGATTTCTATACCACATAAATTGAATGGTATTTATTTTGAATAAAAGGTGCTTATAATCGCAAAGCTAAAGAGGACTCATTTTTTATTATAATTTAAATAGATTTTAATGAGTGTTCTACCCATTACTTACTATAAAAATCTCCTGAAACCGGTTTTTCCGGGAGGACGGTTTTTCCCTAAATTAGATTTTAGATTTTTTGTTGCTTGTTTATTACTGAATAAATATAAATCAATTCGTTACCTCGATGTGAAAAGGATCTTCTAAAAATGTAGCCATTACATCGTATGCTAAAATACTGGACATTGGTACCGAGTGATGGTCATTGAAATTAACATCCTTTTTAGATTTTTTTGTAAACAAACTTTGCAGTTCCGAGCTATGTTCCTCCTCGCTGATTGTCCATCGTGTGTAAATATGTGTGAATCTACAACCATTTTTAGCTGAATATAAGTAGTATCGAGTAGGGAGTATCGAGTTCCGAACGATGAAAGGTAGCGGGGATAGACTGAATGAGGACTGAATGAGGCGGGGAAAAGAGTGTAATGGTGCAGATTGAGAGCGGGCTATGTCCAGCAGTGAACTGCAATAGGTTGAGTTGATTGAACGATGAGTTCCAAATCTCGATTGGAGGCAATTTGTGATAAGCATAGCCGAGTCATGGATTTTGAGGCGTATTTTTACATAAAAAATAGTGCCGTAGGTACATATATGTGCTAGATAGTTCATAAACTATCTAGCACATATGTACCTACAGGCACTACAACACACTACACTACAACTATCTAGTTTCCAGATATATTTATACATCTAATTACTTGGCGTACTCAAACACTCTTTTAAGATTTAGAATACAGGTTTTGAAGAAATGTATCTCTATATGTATAACTGATCTTATTCAAAATGGTCGTTCGAGGTTATGTCGCTATAATCCTAAACCGCCAAGGAACTACTGCAAACGTGGCTTTGAGGGCCCAATAGTTACTTCACAGAAAAGGTACGATTGAAAATAGACAAAAAGGGTAAGTAAGCCATGCAACAAAATAATATAACCTTCTTACTTATAAAAAGTACACGGTTATAACTTCGTTAGATATATAATAATTTACCAAAAACTAATTGATGATATTCTTTATTTATCAATGATACATGCATGTTATGATAAAATAATCTGTGTACTTAAAAAAATACAACTTTTATGTGTTGTACACAGGTTTTCTAGAAGGTCCTTCCAGAGATACATATTGTGTTTTTTTTTCTAACGTCATTTTTATGTTTTTTTATAACATAACATATCATACCATCACGCCTGTCGTCCCCGAAAGATTAGGTGGAGGTGTACTAATGTACACCCACGTTTCGCCGATATGTTTTAGGTCCCATGTAATAGGGAGCGAGCATATTGCCATTAACCGGGCACGAATACAAACTCCGAGCTGCTACTGAGAATTTCACAGAAAAAACCCAATAACACTTTGCTCGACCTGGGAATCGAACCCAGGACCTCTTGCTCGGCAGTCGCACGTACGACCACTAAACCAACGAGGCAGTTTGTACGTCCACTAGACCAACGAGACCAATTTTTTTTATAACTTTTAATGTTTTATAAATCGTACTTGTTTTAATCCAGCCAAGGGCATTGACGCTGAAACCCACTTTTTGTGCTTTATTGTTTGTTAGTGAATGATAAACTTTCATACCGCGTTAGAATACTGAATTCCTACCCATGTTGCTTGAAATGTTTCATCGGAATATCCGTCAGTGTGCCAACATTAACAAAGAACACTGGCAGATCGTCTTGGGCTGGCAGATTGGTGCTGCTTATCAAAACTATTACTTCCCCAAGATCCAAGGGTCGCTCTCCTATCACATCAAATGGCACTATTCTCCCAATGCCTAGAATAAAAAAATGTACACTCTTAATTATAAAGATAATAGGAGGGAGTATTGTAGGAGGCAGGGCATAGCAAGATTTATCGCTCTAATCGAGCTGCCCAACTGGGGAAGTACCTCCGCCATACAGAAGACTGCAGTGAATTAACAATAGTTGTCTTTCTTCGAGTGAGTAAGGTTACCAGAGCTCATTAGGGGGGTGACTTTTCTGACAGCATGGGAATTCCGTTTGCTGTCAGTTCAGTAACTCCCTATTTTAAGAAACCTGAACGGTTTCTGAGGGGTTTGGCAACGCATTTGCAAGCCTCTGGTGTTGCAAATGTCCATGGGAGGCGGTCATCACTTACCATCAGGTGAGCCGCCTGCTCGTTCGCCCCCTTATCACCATAAAAAAAAGGCAGTGGTCAAGAAATCGTCTTCTGCGCCGAGTGTGCGCGGATTCGATCCCCGCATATTTGTTTCATTGTTATGAAGTTGTTTGGCAGTTTGTACATTGTGAATATTTTTGTTTGAAAACGGACCTACGATACAGGAGAAATTCCTAGTGCGAGGCGTTTGGCGTGCGGAACCTTTTTAATATATATTATATACCTATTAAAATTATTCCGAAAACCACCTAGTTTTATTTGAATATGAAGTGATTGAGTGATATCACTGAAGTTTGTTTCATACAATTTTTTTTGTTCGAATTATACGTTTTGTAGTTAATCGAAATAAAATAAAGATATAAAAATCAGGCTTTGACAGTAAACCAAACTAAAAAGTTGCAAATGTTGCAAATATTTCAACATTTGCAACTGCTTCGTTGGTCTAGTAGGTAAGTGCGACTGCTGAGAAAGTGCGTTCCATTCCCAATTCTAGCTAATTTCTTGATGGGTTTATCTATGAAATCCTCAACAGCAGCTCGGAGTTTGAATCCGTGCCCGGTTGATGGCAATAGGCCCACGCCTCCTATTACACAGAACCTAAAATATACCGCCGAAGAACACACCTAAAATGTCTAAAAAGTCAATTGTTCCAAGGTTGACCACTTTACCCTACGTACAAAATGTCCGTTAATTTCTAGTCTATTCTGTTACTAAGTACTAGTTTTCTTCGTTGTAAAGATCCTCTTAATACCGATAACATGAAGTTATGATAAATATTAAGAAAAAAATTGTTCTATTCCAAATTAATAGTATAATTTACATTCACGGAGTTTGTTAGAAATAAGCTTATGAAATCTTGCTAAGCCTGTTAACGTACCATTCTCAGAGTGAATTGCACAGTACTTGTTAGAGTTATTATTGTAAATAGTATATAAGAAAAGATTATTTAGGGACCTACAACCTTTCCAACTACATAAATTGGTTCGAGCTTTCCAATTACGTTAGGTTAAGTACTCGCCAAATATTTATAATAACATTGAATATTGTATATTTTATCCATAACGATCAAACTCAACTGATTGAATTTTAGATATTGCCTGCGATTTTGTGCGTTGTAGCTGTAGGCAAAATTCAGAATAATATGAATACTAGATTGTAAAACTATCGTATGTTTGTATATTCAGCCTGAGAGACATTGACTAAAAAGATATAATATTGCATAAGATTTTATTTTACAATATGATTAATATTTTACCAGAAATTATAGAATCTCCTGATAACTTGATTTCGTATTTAACTTTATGAACTTCTAATACTTTCTTCCTTTCTTTTTCTTTGCTTGGTCGCCTTCCTTTATTTTGTACTTCAGGTTCTGACTCCACCTCAACAACCTCCACGTGGCTATTTAATATTACATCTTGTACTTGATAAAGTGCAGCGTCTTGATGTCGTACGTCTGTAATATACCAGTTGTATGTAGATGCTATTAAAATAGTTTATAACGAACAGGACACAAACTACTTCATATTGGTGATTTCTCGTATTGTGTATGTTCTGTTCGTCTCCTCCCATAACATGATTTTTGATAAAGCAATGATGGAAATGATAGAAAACTGCCAAGTGTTCATAAATCATAGCCCCCATTAAGATTGTCTGTCTTAGGTGCGTTTAGAAACATAAATTGTCACACAAATATTCCTTCCAAATTTAAAACCATGGCCCGCCGTAGAAGTCAATCACTCACCCATCTTGCCAATTTTATAGTTTTTCGCATTATAGAATTATGTGTGTATCATTATCAGTCGTTTAAAGCGTGAAAAAAATTCACTCGTTTTATGTATGTTACCCTTTTACGTTACATTAGGTTCGTTAATTAATCTTAATTAATAGATATCTAGCAAATTATAAATGCATTTGATCGAGCTCGATAAAGATGGTAAGCACAAAGCCGATAGCTCACTTCATCACCTTATCATTCAAAATTATATTAAGTGAAAGAGTAATAATAGCGTAACCTGACACTGGATACGGTGTATCGAACGGGCCATCCAAATACGAAGCCGGTATGTGGTACACAATGCGTTGCCAAATCATTTCCTCTACGTACTTCCACAGAGGAACCTCACATTCTATTATAGGTCCGAACTGCCGGCGTTCGCCAAACATCAATGGGGGCAAGTATACTTCATTTGTAGACTGATCAGTTTTGCAACTGGAGAATAAAAATAATAATACCTATTGATTTGTTACACTTACGCGAATATTAGACATTGAAATAAAACTACTTTTTACGGATTTTATCGCGGTATATTGATATTATTTTAACCCGACGTTTCGGATCCTTTACAGCATCCATGATCCACGGGCCGACTGAGGTGTTGGTCGTCTTGAATGAAGTTATAATTACTAACAGCTACCTTACATTTTCAATTATTATTGACAATCCGATTTACACAGAAAGAGCTCACCGTGTCCTTCGTTCGTGCAGTTTTGTTCTTGGATTTAGATTTAATAGAATCTATGATGGGGTTCCAAGCAGGTGGTAACACCCAGCCATCCTCTCTATTGAAATTTGGGTGTTTTTTAATTTCAATGGCCTCACGGATCATCCTAGGTAGGAATCGGTTTTCTTTTGCAAGGACTTGGAGTTTATCAAATCTGATTTAGTGCTGGGGTTTGTCTATTTGGTGTGTTCACAAACCGCTTTAATAGATTCTATTAAATCTACACTAATCCACATGTTAGTAAATAAACTTCTTAGTAATCATATTTTATTTTCTACAGTAGTGATAGGTGATGATGTTATTAAGATGAATAGCTCATACCGCTTTCTTTCCACGCATACCTACGACACAAAAATCACCATCCTTAACTTATTTACTGTCCTGCTGCACCACGAGTGTCCTTTATTTTTTAGGGGAGTTAATATCACATAAATATCGTTATTAAATCTACGAGAAAAATGTATTACAAAGCCCCAAGAGATCCTATTCCAGCATGAGGTACCACAGTGGCAACAAAGTTGCGCAGTTCGTTTACTCTCAATGGAAACGCGTGGCGGATTGAGAACGTCAGCCATCTTCTTTCAAGAAACTGCCAAGTTCGAACCCAATCGTAGTTCTGTCCACAGCACACCTAAAACGCAATATAATCAGATTTATACAAATGGAACAAAGACCTGTTCATTGATATGAAAATCGTCAATTAATTGCAATAATTTTACAGTGAACGAATATCATAAAAGGACACCATTTAATCTATTAATCTATATTCTGCCTGTCACGACTAGACCAACATGGTTCACTGTCATGCTTTCATTTCTTTTATTCTTCAAGGTTTTCTAAGATCCAAGGAATCCAAGAGCTTTTCTAATATTTTGTTTATATGACAGCATAAGAGTTGGATTTGCGCCCGATTCATGACAATAGGTTCTCACCCTATAACATAAGACTTAGAAACATACTGAAAAACTATGTTATAACCTAACCTAATAAAAATAATATAGGTTTCAGTTTATGTTTTATTATACTTTCTTTTACCTATATAAAATTAAAGCAGTATAACGTTGAAATTAAACTTTAGACAATGTGAATATCGGTAATAAAACGACCCGATATGCAACGCCAGTAGGTATCTTAGCTTCCTTTACCTTAGCAGCATGTGGCCATATAGCAATATCAATATCGAATGCCTGCCCAGGATACAGGTGATATTGTAATTTGAGACCCTGAGCGATTGTTCCAAGGTCTAGCCATCCCTCATTACAGTCGTGCCAAACATCAATACCAATAACTTCTATTACGAAAGTTAACGTAAATGAGGTTTTACAGGAACCAGACAAGTCCAGGACTGACTTTTTGGCCACCGTTGCAGGCTTACTCATGGGTATCGGTTTATTCTGATAAATAAGATTATTTTAACGATGAATATTTTGTCAATGTGACATCGATTGATTGACACGGTAAATTCACACCACAGATAGATTCACACACACTTTAATATCATAATTAAACTGAAACTTTTTGTGGTTCTCCTTCTTTCTCTGCAACAAACACTTTGTAGGTAGGTACCCCATTTTACTAAAATTGCGTGGACAGAGAAGTATGTGTTTCACACATAAGTATAGTTTATATAGAGAAGGAGTGCAGATTGCTAATGATTTTTTTTATTATGCGTAAAAATACATTAAATCACTAATAAAAATATTACACTACTAATCCGATCTTATTCAAAAGAGGTTGAACTAACATAATAATTACCATAATAAAGAATTAGAATGTCTGTTTGTAATTTCAAATATAAAAGTATGGTAAGTACGGTAATTACACCAAAAAAACTATTTTTATTTTTATTTTTGTCCGTGTCTTTGAACCGGCTGGACCGACTTTGACGAGACTTTCACTCGCAGATAGTTAATGTTATGAGGAGTAAGTGAGTTTACCTTAATTTAAGAAACAGAAATGTATTAGGGTTCCGCTTGTTTTAAAAACGCGGGACCGGACGATGTGAATGAGTATAAACATTTTATTTTTCGTTAAATTTCACCCGGATGAATGGTCGCGGAAATGCTATTTTTTTTTATTATGCACCAAAATCTTATAATTTAAATTAATGGTCTAATTTCGAGCACTGGTCGACCCTTTTATTATACGTTAACCACCTAATTACGAGTAGGCCTACTACTCGTAATCAGGTGCTACTATCTTACTTGGGATCCACGGAAGATAGTAGCACAGAGGTCACGTGCTGGTGTAAGCATCAGTTTGGAAGATACACCTTTACACGTAGGCGTTGCACTAGGGGTTCCGGAACTTGTCTCTTAAGAGGACTTGGGTGCTCCATTTATGTGCTGATGGTGTCCATCGTGGTGGTTTTAACGAGGTAAATATCCCACACAGCCCGGTCTCTTCCCCAGAGATCCAGGTTTGATACCATTTGGTCACGTAATATATGATGCATGTAACTTGGAAAACTCAGTACCTTGGGATCAAAATGGTGTTCCTCCTACTAGCGAATCTTACCCGCCTCACCGCTTCTCGTGGTGGTGGAATAGCAGCCTTAGTCGATTGGATCGCCAGATGTCCAAGTAGACCTGATCACCTCGAAATTCGTCCACTAAGCTCGTTACGAAGTGAAAGGAAGTTTAACACTTCTACATAATTCTAATGCTTATTTAAATTGCGCGGTCGTCG
The DNA here is from genome assembly GCA_905163465.1 of Craniophora ligustri. Taxonomy (NCBI): domain Eukaryota; kingdom Metazoa; phylum Arthropoda; class Insecta; order Lepidoptera; family Noctuidae; genus Craniophora; species Craniophora ligustri. The sequence goes on from LR990963.1 coordinate 6,782,909, forward strand.
ACCGTTAGGTTAGTTGACGTTTTGCTGTAGGCAGTTGTGTTTGTTGTAATAAGTGCGTTTTAAAATTAGTATATAATTAAATAGTATAAAATTCCTTGTACTTGAAGATCGAAGAATTTAGACATTAGTGTTACAAAATGTTATTAATTGCGCTAAAAAAATTCAATATTATTTCTTATAAATTGCTAAACACCCATTCCCTGTTGTTATCATGATTCTTGAATATACTTTTTTACTTAAGTATATTTAAAATTAAACAAATCACTGAGTAATAACAATAAATCTTGCGTCGAGTCAATTAACAGATTTTTCTTTACACAAATTAAGGTGGTGTAGTTAAGGTGCGTACAGATAAAGTAACATGTTGTATAACACGTCTACATTCATTTACATTGTTTTTCAATATTGCAATATATAAAGATACTGTATAAATTAAAATAACAATGCAATATAATAATGTTATATAACAATTACATTGTGGTTTGCCTTGCAGTGCTTTTTCACAATGTTAACATATTTTTACTCGCGCGTACAAGTTATATAATTGTTGTAAAAATTAATAACATTATAAATAATTTGTTATTATAACACGTTTTATAACATTCTGTCTCCACATTAACTCGCTGGAACTCTAACACTAGAACTCGCTGAGAAACACTATTCGGTCCTTCTTGACGATTATAATAACCATACGCAGTTTCAAAAGTGTACATGCGTGCGTTATTGAATAATATTCACAAAGGTGTGTACAGATTACATGGCTTAACATGTTATAAAACATTGTTATATAACATGTTCCAGTAATGTGGAGACTGAATGTTATTAAACGTGTTATAATAACATATTATTCATTTTTACAACAATGTTATTATCACTTATACGCGCGAATAGGTACGAAAACGACATTGTAATTGTTATATAGCATTGTTATTCTAATTTTTACAGTATCGTTATATGTTGCAATGTATGACAATGTTGTGATGTGGAAGTATTAAACACAAGTTACATAACATGTTACTAAATCTGTACGCACCTTTATAGTCAAACGACGGTGACATCGGCGATGCACCCAAGATGTGCATCTTGGGTTGAGCCGGTTTAAACTAAAAATTAGTACGTTTAGTCAAAAATATATGGTGAAAATATTTTGCTTGGTATGTTTCGCAATAAGTAGATATCAACAACTATCTAGGTAAACAAGGGCTGGTTATCCAACCAAATTCGAAAGACTGTGAAAAAGCAACGATTTCATACATATCGATAACCTTCTCAACTTTACTGACTAACCTGTTGAAACGGGTTGTGCTTGTGCCCGAGAGTGCCCGAGACTCACAGATAACCCGGGGTTATCTGTGCCGAGACTCGATTTCAGATTCCAAATAACGTTGACTATGGTCAGGACTTTTTGAACTTTTAAGCTAAAATAAAGAAACAATAAATTATAAATATCGGTTTTGGAAATATCGACAAATATTAAACCGGTTTCAGTTTTCATTGTCAAACTTCTCTAATAATTAGAGGTTATGTTGTCAAAATGTTTTAATGGAATTTAAAATGTCAAGTAGATGGTAACTAAACCGGTGTTTATTTTGAAACATTTCTGTTAAAAAATACGAAAATGTTATCTTGGAAATTAAGCAAGAGTGTTTTAGATAAGACTATGTATGTACATTTTAATTATTATTTGTTTGCCATGTCCAACTGGTAATCAACAGCTTTATTCTAAAATTTCACGTCTATTGTAGAAACAAATCAAAACTTCCGAAATGGAGTTTACTGACGACTTCACAACCTATACGAAACAAGCGCAATACACATTCAACAATAGATGCCGCGGATGTAGATTTATTTTCAAAACAAATGAAGCAATGGTGGAATCTAAATGGAGAAATGGGTGCCCTACATAGAATGAATTTATTAAGGTAAACCTGTAATAACTAGTCATATTTATAACTTAATAAAATCTCCTCATCCTTAATCTGTTAAATTATAAGCATGATAAGAAAATAAAAAGTCTGTCATAGACAGTTTTTTTATCAGGCTTATATACAATAAAACTATCTATTTAATTTCAATTACAATATTTTATTATACCAACAGGTATTAAAAATTAAAGACTAGTCTGAATATCATTCTGAATGTGAGAAAATGAATCACTCATTTCCAATAGACAGCACCCGTTCACAAGCTTGACATGTATCCATAACAGCATTTATTAAAACTGGTATATTATTTTCTAATTACAGGGTCCCTTTTGTCAGGGATGGCCTTGTAGCTACTGCTCAAAAAGATCTGTACCCTCTAAAAGATAAAAAGATCTTAGATGTTGGCTGTGGTGGTGGTATACTATCCGAGGTAAGGATCATAAAAAATATTATTAACTAACACCGCAACTTTGCATGGGTTATTATATATATCAATATTTAAAAATTATAAACTTCAATTGAATTTTTCATATAGATCCTCAATTATTTTTAAAATAAAATTAGCCTATATTCAAAACAGATAGCCGTAGCATTCTAATTGTGAAAGAATAATTCAAATCGGTCCAGTAGTTTTTGGAGCCTATTTAATGCAAACAAACAATCAAATCTTTCCTCTTTATAATATAAATGAAAATAATATGTATACATATAAATGAATAATAAACATTGTCAGGTTCTGTTTCCCATTCAAGGTGCCATTTGAAAACCCTTTAACCACTCTAATTATTACTATTTTTTTAATCACTAATTAAACATATTTTTTTTACTATATTTTAATTAATTTTTTAATTTAATTTACAGGGTTTAGCAAGACTTGGAGCTTGTGTGACTGGAATTGATGCAAGCAAAGACCTTATTGATGTGGCAGAGCATCACAAAGATATAGACCCAAAAATAGCTAACAACAAACCTAAATATATACATACTACCATAGAGGTAAACTTATTCTATTTTCTGAAGTCTGTGGCTTAGCATTGCAAGCATTATTCTGGCATGTAACTTGTTCAATATGACTTGCATGTTGAATTCCCCCCTCTGGCATCTCACACACACGTTAAAACGGAAATACAATAGGTTTATCAATATAACTAAGGTATAGCAGGGTCTTTTCTCCAATTCCACTACATAACGCTAGATAGAAGAAATATTGATAAATCTATGAATTTAATAAATTGTTAATTTCTCACTAAAACAGGTACATGATCTGAAAAGATACAATTTTGGTTGTAGAACAATATTATGTTACTATACCATACATCATGATGGTGTAGTGAGCTTTGTTTATCATTAGGGTAAGTTGCCCTGTCCACTCATACTAGCTAAAAACTGTATCTTTATGTTTCCGATCATCATCATCATCATTTTAGGTAAATAATGTCAACTGCTAGACTTAAGCTAGCCCCAAGGAGTTCTGCAACAACTAGTCCTGTGCGCTCTGCCACCAATCCATATAACTAATGCTATCTTAGAATAGGTGGAGGTACCAAAGACAACTGCGGCAATTTCTGTTAACAAATTATAACATTTTGCTTACTTCATTTCAGGACCACGCCAAAACCGCTTCCAATCTATATGACGGAGTAGTGGCTTCAGAGGTGATAGAACATGTAAATAATCAAGAATTATTTGTCAAATCTTGTATACACACTCTGAAACCAGGCGGTAGGATATTTTTCACAACTCCTAACAGAACTAGATTGTCACAGTTCCTGGTCATATTTGTTGGTGAAAACATACTTAAAACTTTACCACGAGGAGCTCATCAGTTTGAAAAATTTATAACACCAAATGAACTCACTTTTATATTAGAAAGAAGTAAGTACACTTTTAAGCTAAACAATATTCCTAGGTTAAGGGTAGGTTTATTGAGGTGCATCTTCAGTTTGCTTGTATGTTTGAACATCATGTAATAATGCCCAATGCTGGTTAATGGTTGCGAATCTGTAATCTAGACTGTGAATATTATGCAGATTTAGTATGAAATCAATCAATTATTTATCGATTAATATTTACATACATGCATACATGATAGAGTGGGAGAACTTAGTAAAAACATCTTGCTTGTATATGTAAATTATATGAGAGTAGATTTGATAAACCACAAGTCCCTGCAAAAGAAATCTTACCCAGAATGATTTGTGAGGCTATTCAAATTAAAAAACATATAAATTTCAATAGAGAAGATGGCTGGGTATTTCCACCTGCTTGGAACCCCATCATAGATTCCATTAAATCTAAATCCAAGAACAAAGCTGCATGACCGAGGGACACGTTGAGCTCGTTCTGTGTAAATCGGATGGTCAATAATAATTAAAAATGTAAGGTAGCTGTTAGTAATTATAACTTCAAGACGACCAACACCTCAGTCGGCCCGTGACCATGGATGCTGTATAGGATCCGAAATGTCGGGTTAAAATAATATCAATATACCGCGATAAAATCCGTAAAAAGTAGTTTTATTTCAATGAGAGTAGATTGTCAAAATTTACTATTTATTTGCCTACATTTTTAAATCAATTCAATTAATTCAAGTCTAATTCTATTGAGGTATCAAGGAAGAATCATCTTCCACCTAATTACTGTGTCGCTATTGGGCATGGTTTTCTTCCCAGAATGAGTGAGGCTTAACTCCGAAACGGCTGGACGGATTATTATGAAATTTTGAATTTGGTATGTCTGAGAATCAGTCGTAGCCTCTTTTTTATACCCCTAGGTGATAAGGAAGGAAATCCACCACTTTTAAAAAAAAAATTTTGCTAAATATTTTTTGTATTTTTTTTATGATTTGGCATAATAAAATACTTATAACTCTAAATTTTCACCCTTCTACCACCAACTCCTATAATGTGGCAAAACAATGTTTGCTGGGTCAACTAGTAAAGCTATACAATGAGAAGAAAGAAATAAAAGACAATGATTATGATCTTAATTATTTATAATCACAATTGTTACAGATAATTGCCAAGTGGAACTGACATACGGTCTTACTTACAATCCAGTTACTCTCAAATGGGCCTTCACAGAATACCAACACCTAATGTACGCTATTCAGGCTGTCAAGCTAAGTTAATACCTGGAGATGATAAATAAAGAAGTATTATCAATATATTTTGCGTTGCAGGCTCAAATTTAGTTCGCTACTTTAAATGTTTTTTTATTAGTCAAGGATAAAAGAAATATTATATAATGTTGTTTTTAAAAGGCAGTTTTTTATTATTAAGTAACTACTAGCTTTTGCCCGCGACTTCTTCTGCCTTGAATTAGTAATGTTATTGTATTCAATCTAATTATTTTCCCTATTTTAAGAAATAAACGATTCTGTATACAAACTTGTGTCCCCGTTTGCGCCCTATAAGGGAAATGACTTCCTGGATAAAAGCAACCATAAGGTAAAGATAAAAGGTTTTAAGTAATATAATATATACTGTATAATGTCACTCTTTCCTGTAGCACATTATGGTTAAAGTTAAAAACAATCTTTGAAGCGCAAACGAGGGTAGAAATTTGTATGGCGAATCAATCGTTTCTTAAAATATGACCCCAAACTTTTATAGTATAAATTTTCGTTAAAAAATAAATAATCAGATTGAATACAATATTGGGCCGGGCCCACCCCAGGATGTTGGGCCACTGATTAGAAATAGACTGTGCCAACCCTAGGTGCATCCAGGATCTTTTTTATTTTTAATCTTTATTTTAAGGGATTTACGACATATATTTATTAAGGCTTTGACGGGACGCCTGAGTTCAGCTGCTTATGCAGTTAGAAAAATCAGACTACTTACGGATGTAGAAACCGCAAGACTAGTTAATTATAGCTACTTTCATAGCATCATATCTAACGGAATATTGCTGTGGGGCCGTGCTGCAGACATAGAATCAGTGTTCGTACTGCAGAAAAGAGCAATAAGAGCCATTTATAACCTAAGTAGTCGTGATTCACTCAGGGAACTCTTTAAAGAAATAAATATTATGACAGTGCCTTGTCAGTATATCTTTGAAAATATTATGTACGTTAGGAAAAATATATCACATCATACTAAAAGATGTGAACTGCATAATTATAATACTAGAAATAAGTCAAAATTAATGCAGCCACAGCTTCGTCTCGCTAAAGTCCATACCTCTTTTGTGGGATATAGTGTTAGGTTTTATAATAAAATTCCGGAAATAATTTTGAACCTCCCGGAAAATAAATTTAAATCTATCGTTAAGTCTACTCTATGCAAGAAAGCATATTACAAATTAGAAGATTATTTTGTAGATAAAAAAGTTTGGCAGAATGCTAGTCCAGCTCCACAGGTTTACTAGCCTCACGATTATTATTATTATTTGTATTTATTGGTCTGACTTGTTTTGTTTTACATAAAGATATTTATATTTATAAATTTTTACAATTTGACATGCTCAGTTATACACTTATACAATTTGACATGTTTAGTTATACACTTTTACAAATTGACATGCTAATTATTTATTAATTTAATTTATGATTTATTAACGCAATAGTTACTGAGTTAGCAAAATAGCTTGTAAAATATGATACTGATGTTGGCTTTGATGTTGTTTTTTTATAAAATTGAAAATGCCTACCGGTTGCCGGGCAGTCTGGGCTTGTCATGCTCACTCAAATGTCCTGCTGGTGGTGGCGTTGTGTGTCGGGTCTTTTTATTCCCTACAACATGGTTGAGTAGACAGACGCCGATACACACGTCATGCTCGTGAACGGGTGCTATCAGTTGGGACTGGTCGGCTCATACATGTTATGGCAACCTAAATTAGTTTTAGTTATTTCCTCTCTGCATAAATCATACGTTTCACATCGAACTGCACCAGTCTCATATTGATATTACATTACATACATAAATCTTTGTAAAACAAAACCAACAATTTTGTATTTAATTTAAAAGAGTATCTATGTAGTTTCTTGCCGGTTCTTCTCCATAAGACCTATCTTTTGGAACCGTGCAACAAAATTCAATTAAATATGACAATTCAAAAGCACCTGTATTGGTCTAATTGAAATAAATGATTTGATTTAATATATTATATAGGCAAATTAATTATCATCAATTGGAAACGAAATCGAGTGTGTCGAGGCTAAAAAAAGGTCACATGAAACTTTAAGTGTAATGATGAGCTTAATTGGAATTCAGTGTGGTAGCAAGGAGATCTAGGGTTCTGAGGCCCGACGCAAAGTGATCGAAGCGCAGGAGCTCTTAGCTCCGGTGCTTCGACCACTTAGCGCTGTGGCCAAGACCCTCCTGAAGGAAAAGTCTAGATAGGCCCATGTGCACCATATAGGTACCATATTTTCGTTTTGGGAACTTTTTTCAAAAATTCAAGTCGGATACTGCTTTCACAGACTAGGAACTTACGCTAGAAAAATTATTTTAGTCATCGAAATGTCAGTATTACACTTGTAGCAGTCAAATAATATCAAGAAATAGAGCAATACAAAATTTTAAAAATGCTTGATCATTGAGATAGGCTTAGCTTTTAGGAGTAGTAACAGTGAGCTATGTAAATCATGTCACTAACTAAGCTCTTAAAAGCCCCAATAAAATTGTTCAAGAAAGAAGTCATTACGTTTGTTATCATTAGGCGATATGACCTCGGCAGTAAGTTATTTATATTTGCTTATATTATTAGATATTTATACACATAAAAACTGGGGATGTAACTAACTAACGAAATCCGAAGAAGATATCGAACCAATATCCATTATCAAGGAACGTATACTACTGACTGATATCTCCTATCTCGTATAAAGATTTGAATTAGGTACCAATGTGCTGCAGATGTGGAGGGACGAGTCAATCCTTTAGTAAATTACTATTTTTAGGTCTCGAAGAATGCCTCCGGTATATAGCTGTAAAGCCGTCAGCTTCTATTTCGGTGTTACGTCAAAAAGTATGGTATTTACTGGACCTACCGGATTTTTGTGAAGAAATCATTGTACTTAAGTCCAGCGCTGATATTGTAATACCTCTGACTGAACTGCGCAAGGGCAATGATCCTCGAAAACCTTACGTTCTTGAAGTGTGGTTACCGGAAAATAAAATGCAATGTGAGCCATGGAGATCATAATTATATGAACAGAACGCCTAATCCGTAAATTACTGATATAATATTATTTTTGAGGAAGTTAATTTTGAATTTCCGTACCTGCTTATTATAGAAATAGGTAGATGAGGTATCTATCGACTCCTATTTTAATGACATTGTGTAGTTTGCCTTGACTTTTTGGCTGTTTGAGAATATAGGCCAAAATCAAGCTGCTGATTGGGTTTCCAGTCTACATTAACTAATTAGGGACGATGTTTGAAGTTTAATTCCTGACTTTTCCGTGCTCTATTGAGTACTTTAGGTAGGTACCAACCAATATTCTTCATAAAGTGATAAATAATTCATGACGCACATTGCGTAGGTACACGCATGTTGACGGAATAAATTATACCTTTTTGAATTAACAATGAATGTCTACCTGTGCATAGATTTTCATTTAATATCGTTTTTATTCATGTTTTTATGGACTCACAGCCTCAACGACGCTCCAAAACAATATGCTAACGATTGGCAATGGTGACGAGCGAACCCAAGATGCCAATCGCGTACAATCCACCAACACGATATATGAAGGAGTCCGTCAGAATACTGTTACTGAAAAATTTGGATGTAACCGGTTTTGTATGCACCTGTACACATTCTTTTATAATAAGTATGTAGAATATATTTTTTTATGGGAATAAGGGGGCAAATGGGCAGGAGGCTCATCCGATGGTAAGTCATCACCGCCGCCAATGGACATCTGCAACATCAGAGGACGCACAAATGCGTTGCTGGCCTTTTTATGTACCTAGGTAATAATCTTCTGTCTTATTTTGTAAACAACATTGGTAGATCTTCTACCGAATTCGAATTACATAAAAATATTAAATGGTAGGACCATTAATAGTCTACTGGTCGTAAGTTCTTACATCATCCACATTAGTGTCCCACGGCGGGCATGGATCTCCTCATCCTCATCTCACATTACTGGCTGGCAAACCTTTAACGCTGTCGAGGAAATCTCTGTTTTTTCAATGTTTTTCTTCACTGAAAGTAGATTTCACCTTCCAGCAGATATGACTTACGCACATCATTTTGATATTTAGAATTGCATGCCTTCGATTCTATCACGAGACTTATGACTTGGTACTTGGCAGTCCGTACAGTACGCTAACTGCTTTCGCTACTTTGGTTGGTAAATATTGATAGATGAGAAAGTGAAATCTACTTTCGTGTTGCTCTAAAGTCAGATTCCTATAGATACGAACGACGCGACGTGCACTTTCGAATAAATCATTGTTTGGCTTAGGTATTAAAAAAGGACCTCTTTAGTTAAGAAAAGTTTTCAACAGGGATGTTTTGTCGATTTAAAATTGAATACAAGAATAGCATTTAAAAGTAGGTATAGGTACCATACATATGTATAATATCTAGTCATTAGGGTCACTAGGGTATCCATATCTAGCCATTAATTAGTACATACGTTATTTTTAGTGGGTAAGATAATGAACGAAAAAGAATGTAAGGGCGTTTGCTTTTCAATGTTATAATTTAGACGGTAAATTAGTCTGGGCTCTACTTAGCTAGCTCTGAAGCCCTAAAATGCATTCTCATTTTTGTTACAGGTGATTTTTCGTTGTCAAAAGAGACAATAGGCTTGAATAAGATGCATATTTCAGAGAACGAGAAACCTATGAACACACTGCTATCAGCATTTAGGAAGTCTGATATATCGGCTCGTATTTCTAGCACTTCCCTGTTCAAACTTCACGGCAGGAAGAGTCGTGACAACTTAACTAATATGCTGCTAAAAATACAAAACGATCTTTCCACGTTGACTAATAAATTATCTGTCTTAGAAAATAAATTGCCTATGTAAGATTGTTTAGACATTATATTAACCGAATTGTCCTTCAGAATTCTTTTTTTTTCGGCATCCGTGCCGTGCTCATGTATTTTATGATCTCATTAGTTTTAACGTGCGGTAATGCTATATATAATTAGGTAGGTACACAAATAAAACTACAATTATATAATAATAAAACAGCTTTCAAATAAATAAATACATCTATATTCCAAAAATAAAATGTAACAAGTTTAGTACCATTAGGTACTAATATTTTATTATACATGGTATAAAATCGTGATACCTGATTTATTATTTACAATACTCAGTTATAAATTGGTTATGTACATAGAATAATACTCAGCCTATCTTCGGAGGTATTATTTGGACTAGTGTTAACTATTAAACTTCCAGCCAATGCGAACAAAGTCACTTGAGGGCAACAATACAGTACATTAACGATATTAATAAATCAAATATATCTGGACATTATGCCACAGCGCTTACTAGTTTCGAGCTAAGCAGTAATTCTTTTTTTTTTGTAAATAAATATTTGTGGACATAATGCCACAGCGCCACCTAGTTCCCAGCTAAGCAACAAGGCTTGTGTTACGGATACTAGTTGGTTGATATACTACATATATACTTTTTTTTGTAAATACATACATATTATACATAGAAACATCCATGACTCAGATACATGTCATGCTCATCACACAAACATAATTTGTCCCAACCAGGATTCGGACCTGGGACCCATGAAGGCAGCCTTAACACCGCTGCGCTAATCGGGCAGTCATATTAATAATAATACATAATATATTTTATTAGCAACCAAATGTCTCAATACAATTTATATTCTTCGTATAAACTTTATTATAATGCTAAGCACAACCAAAGCTTGAGACTATTGTATTTATTTACATTATGATGCAGATCGGGAACACTATAGCAGTTTTGTCTAACACAAGATCGCAACTATTGTTCTTGTGTGATATATAATATAAATGAATGAAATCAATAGAACTTTTACTACTTATGAGCTATTTTTAAATGGATTTGGACTTTGGATGAATGATGTACAAAATTTATAATGTATCACAAAAATATGATTATCTATTAACTTTGTAACATGTGCTACGGTTAATTAGTTAATTAAGACGTTCAACGTCGTCCTGTGTGACATAAGCTATTAAGTAGGTTTATTTAAAAATCAGGTCCATAATTCATATTCTAAGCTTCTTGTGACTTTGTCCTGTTTGCAAATCTGTTCACCATACCCAATATTAAACTAATATTTGCCATATTCATGAAAACTTAAAATGTAACTTTAAATAGAAACTGTAAATATATAATAACAGTAATGACCAGCCAAACTTAAGGTTTAAATACGATTTCTTATATATGGAGGATGTATTCTGAAACAAAATGTTTTCAAAAGTTATTAATTTGTTATGCTAACTGTAGTAAGTACCAACTTAACTTAGTAAATATGTAACAAAAAAAGATCCGATCAATTGAGAACCTCCTCAAGGCATTCGTGCCCATATCATACACTATTGTTGCCATGTTTCAAACCTAGATATTTCCGAGTTAATCATGCAAGGAGCAACAGTAAGACTACTAAGGACTACTGAAGAGTACTAGTCTTCCCTGATGGTCTAGTACGGCTGCTGAAAAGGTTTTGGGTTCGATTCCTAGGACAGACATAGTGTTATTGGATTTTTGGGGATGGCAATAGGCTCGCCCACTATGCCGAATTGTGGGTGTACATAAGTACATCTCTGCCAACCCATCGGAGACGACAGGCGTATGGTGTGTTTATGTTCTTTACTACATGTTTCGCCATTTCGCATGTCAGAAGCAGCACTCGGTGAACGCGGGCCAGAGTTATACTCGTAATACAATGATCTTCAAATCGGTTCGCGAGATTTATCAGATGCCTCGTATATATTTATATCCTCGTATATATTACAAACAAAGTATCTAAGACGGATGACCTAATCAGCCTAGCCCGTTAGGGTAAGTTGAAATTTTACAAGTTAACACATATTATATTGTAAACATGCACTAAGAGAGGATTATTAGAAATTAATTTCATGACTTATGAATGGTTCTAAGGAAATTTGTCATTTTTAATTTCTGGTTTAGAAGTAAACGTATACGTATTTCGTAGTTCTTAGCAATTCAACCCTAAATGGTTTTTTTTTTAATAGTGGAAAATTGTATAAAAAATAATATTCTTTTTATTTGTGGAGAAAAGTCGATCTTTTAAAAAAGTGAAAGCGACGCCACATTCTAACATACTTGTGCGAGTCCGGGGCGGGACACTAGTCTCTTATAATTATTTATATTAACTCGGCACAACTCCTGACATACTTCCAGCGCTAACTAAATGTTAGCCTAAAACTGAATATACTCTTCGAGGAAGGACAAATCAACCGAAGAAATATTGTGACACTACAACCTTCAATAAGTTCAAACAACAAAAACTCATTTTCACGAATACACAACAATTTTGTCGGTTTCATCATTTTCTAACAACTCACCTTATATTCAAGGTTATACACACTCTGCACACAGCATTGGCTCATGGTGACAAACCCGCACATGCGGTCCTGCATCCCAAGCGCGTATTCTATACTACGAATAAGATCGTTCGTTTTCAATATCAGCAACGCTTGCCTGTCGACTTGTTCCAGGCATTGTGTAACATAGTGCAAAATGTTTGGTAACTCATTTTGGAATGTTGATTTCTGAAAAATAACACTTGTTTTATCACTGGACCACTATTATTTTAAACATTACAGTTTGTATGGATGGATGTGTGAATGTTTTATACTCTTTCAAGCAAAATCATTATGAATATAAGAACTTCTTACTAATACTTTAGTAAAACAAGGTATTTTTGGTTTATCTTTTGAGAAATACTTGGATCTTTTTGGAGTGGTTGCTTACCTCATCTGACGTTGGTCTAGTCCGACCAATGCCTTTCATAATGGTGTCCCACGGTCTTCCTGTGACCATGCAAGCAAACAATCCATATAACTCTTTACGTATTCCCAATTCTTCTGCATGGACCTTCATCTCGTCCCGGTTTCGATCAATTATTGATAACCATAATTTAGAATAATGATACCTAAACTTATCTGTTAATTGCTGAAATAAAATATTTTTTTAAATACACATGCATTTGAATTTATCAAAGTAATACTACCTATATTATTTTAAATTAAAAAAAAACATTTACTAAGGGCGCCTGTACACTAGGGTTGGTTCTTCGTAACACTCTTGAATTAAAATGTTATGAAGACTACTGATTGGTATTATAAACCGAAGGTTCTCTAGATCGAGAATCTGACCATTTTATGGAAATGACATAACAATTGTGAAGTTCTAACATATAAAATTATTAATTACTGTAATTTTATTACACTTTTAGTGTAATATCAGTTATGTGGACTCATGCGTACTCCTGGCTCCTCTCTGTAATGACTTATATATTTATTAATAACGCCATGATTATATACAATGTCATACGTAATTTGGCACTTTACCAACAACACAAAAAAAATATCTCCTTTGCCCAATGTCACCTATGTTTTAACTAAAACATATAAACACCCATGGCATGAAGTCGAGTCGGTTTTATATTCTAAGTGTTTCTAGAACTGTGTGTTTTTTAATCTATATCCCGAAGCTACTATAGTTTTATTTCATATCTACAGTGAATTGTGTCTTTTGGTTATATGATAATTGATAATGACTGATGACTCGAGTAAATGTAATCAATACCTGTATCAAACACTTAACTACAACTTACAGCATACAAACCGTGGTCCAACAAGTAGACAGTGACATCCTTGTCTTTAGGATCTTTCTTCACAAGAATATTGCCTGGGTGTGGATCACTGTGCACAAAACCACTAATAAATATCATGTGTGAATACAAGTCACCCAGCTTCTTGCATAGATCAAATCTGTTTATTTTGTGCTCCTAAAAATAAATGAAATTATAAATACTCATGTATATTAATAGTTGAAATACATTTTGAAAACTACTATAGATACTCTATGGAAGGTCTAACAATTCTGTATTGTGTCATTATTACGCAAAACACTTTTAGGTAGTTCTTTAATAGTGCTGCCTCTTACACTTATATCAAATTCAAAATTGGATTAAATTAAATCAAATCATTTGATTCAAAATATTTAAATCACATTTAAATTATAAGCTGAATGGTATAGTAAAGTTTACTCTTATGAATTTCACTTGATATACAAAGGAAACACCAATACATCATTAAAATTTGTTATAATTTTTAAATTTTATTCTTTGTCTATAAAGTTACTCAATTGTCTATTATGTAACAGCATTGTGTATGATGTAATTTATACTCCTATATGTATTATCATATTATTAGAATAATACCTCACTAAAATTTTATATTGATAAGCAAGCATATTCCTTGATGCCAGTATAAAATAGAAAGACTAGATTAAAATAACATTGTAATTTTTTTACAACCAAGTATAGAAATAGTAGGTCAGACAAATACTTATAACAATATGTGTGTGTAGTTACTTCATAACACACTACCTTCCTAATGTTTATTCATGTGCAATAAGTGAAGATATTATGAAACTGTGTGTATACTTACATCAATGTATTGGACATCATTGACTTGTCCACCATTTACATATTCCATTACAAGTACTCTTTCAGTACTGAATTCCCAGAAAATTTTTGGTACCTTCAACCACTTATAATTTTTAAATAAAGAAGCCACTCTCTCTGCATTACGGCCTTCTTGCATAAAGTCTAATTCTTTGGCAATATTCCTTTTTGTTTCGTCAATGAGCCATTGCATTTCAAAGTCAGGGAAAATTTTCGCCATTGTTGTAATAATGAATTCCATCCATTTTAAATCTATTTTTACATTGTCCCTTACAAAATAGTGCTGAACTTTAACCGCGACTTCCGTACCATCTTTAAGCTTGGCTTTGTGTACTTGTGCTAAAGATGCAGTTCCTAGGGGCTCAGGTTCAAATTCCTCAAACAAATCTTTGGGCTGAAATTTTAATTTATTGTGAAAAAATTAGATACCTATTGGGTGAGTATCACAATAAGACATTGTGTAGCCAAACTACTTACATCCTGTTTTAAGTCTTCTTTCATTACTTTATACAGTTCTTCTACAGTGTTTCTTGGTGCATCCTTATGCAATATTCTCATTGTCTTCACATATTCATTAGGCAACAAGTAGTCCAATGCACCTACATGCTGACCAACTTTTATGTACACACCTTTATTGGCCTTACATAAATCAAGCAATTTCTCTGCCCCAATTTGATGAGCATGACTCTTGACCTCCAAATATTCTTTCGAGGTCCTATCCCAGTCCTTACTGTACAACAAACTTTTATAAGTTCTTCCAATCAGCACAGCAGTGTATGCTGTCCTCGTGAGCCTGACGATCGCCAAAGAGTCATAATCACCATCATGAAGTTTTACCGCGGTAACTGACCCACCTATAGCTACACTACCGTACAATCCATACTTTACAACGCGTGTTACTTTTCTTGAAAACATATTTAATAACTATATAAAGTCACATGTTCCAATATATTAAATCACTATTTAATACGTTAATGCATGCAACACCACACACAATTACTACATGAAAAGTCAATTTCTTTGGTCAATTCAATGAATGGTTATCGTCCGTATCGAAGACGACAAGCCGAAGAATTACGAATTAATCAAAATCAACTAAATGTTCAATGTCATTGTCAAAAACGTCAATCTTGAAAATAAAGTCCTTATTCTGAATCTGAGTACACCTTAAATTTTTTTTTATTTGCATCTACAACAGTGCAACGTTATACATAAACAACAAATAGACTTAAAATGCTTATGTTTAGTTTGGTTACACGTTCCACGGGATTTTATAAACATGAATAACTTATTTTTATTATGTTTTATAATATTATTATCGTTTCAGTCGTTCACGTGTGATGTCGTGACCAAAGGAAATAGGGTTCCCTAGCTAAATGGCAAAAAACGTAACTCTTATAGATTCGTCATGTCTCTCTGTTGGTATATAGATGATTGTATTCTGTGAACTGCATAAAGATATTCACTTACAAATAGAAAAATACAATCTTTGGGGTTTCGCTATACTTAGAACTGAAACTCATTTTTTTTTTCATCAAATCCATTCGTATGATGTATCTATGGATACGTCTTCAAAAATGATATTGAGGTTTCTAATATTTTTTTTTTCTAAGCTGAACAGTTTGCGCGAGAGACACTTCCAAAGTGGTAAAATGTGTGAAGTAACTTCTAAAATAAGAGAGTGATAAAACTAAAAAAAATATATGATGTACATTACTTACCATGCAAACTTCCACCGAAAATTGGTTTGAGCGAGATCTAGTGAATAATTTTTTTAATATGTCCTAAATCGTAAATCGCAATTTACTTTTCATTCAATTGTGTACCTACACCTGTTACAAATTGTTGGTAGTCAATGGTATGGAACCCT
This sequence comes from Craniophora ligustri, assembly GCA_905163465.1. Lineage (NCBI taxonomy): Eukaryota > Metazoa > Arthropoda > Insecta > Lepidoptera > Noctuidae > Craniophora > Craniophora ligustri. The sequence continues at coordinate 6,799,339 of LR990963.1, forward strand.
TTGTGCGCGATTCCAACTCGCACTTGGCCAATTTTTTGTATATATTTTTATATATAAGATTTACTCGCACACAGTGCACTGGATATTAGATATGTACATAGATAATATCCAGTGCACTGTGTGTGAGTCAAAGAGTAGATTAATTTAAGGTGTGAGTAATAGTGAGTATATCTTAATGGAATACGAATGTCATATTAAATGCTGCCCAAAGAGTAACGGTCTTATTCATAATAGAACGCTTATCGAAGGCATAAACCTAAACTAGTTAAAACGTCTAAATATTATAACAATCAGCTGATCAAAATCGTTTGATAAGGTGGACCATGAACTACTCTTGCGTAAAATTGCATTCAATGGTATACGTGGTGATCTGTGTCTAATAGAACTCAAAGAGTTGTGATAAATGGCTTTAATTCCTCCACTTTAAGTGTCACTTCCGGAGTACCTCAGGGCTCCATTTTATGACCCCTTTTATTTATTATATTTATTAATGATATCAATACTAGTTTTCAAAATTCAAAATTATTATTATACGCAGATGATCTCAAAATTTTTAGGCCCATACGAAATTTATCTGATTGCTTACTTTTACAAAACGACCTTGATAGGTTTACTATATATTGCTTCAATAATAAACTACAACTTAACATATCCAAGTGCTGTTGTATTAGTTTCACAAAAAATAAAAATATTTTAGTGCATCCCTACTCTTTAGATAATCAAATTCTCGCAAAAGAGATACAAGTTCGTGACCTTGGGGTTCTATTAGACAATAAAATGCACCTTGACGCTCATATTAATGGGATTGTCAACAATGCCTTCCGCATGTATGGTTTCGTGATGAGATCAAGTACAGAATTTGTACGCCCATGTACCTACTTACATCTCTATAAATCCTTAATCAGGTCTCAGTTAGAGTATGCGGTTTCAGTGTGGAACCCCTTTTATAGTAAATACTCAGATTTTATTGAAAGGGTTCAAAGTAAGTTTTTGAAAACCATGCACTACCGTTGCTTTAGGTCGAACACATCTTATGATGATTTATTGGATATGTATAAACTTCAAAATTTAAAGTCTAGGCGTATAATTTTGGAGATTGTCTCCAAAATTATTGTTCTTATTCGATTTGTGTAAAAATGCATATGATTGTATAGACATAATCAATAGAATTTGCTATGTGGTGCCAAGAACTACAATAAGCCGAGGAGTGCGCTCGCGACCCTTCTTTGCAGTAACATCTTGCCATACGAATGCGGGCTTACGGGCACCTCTCAGGCGCCTCACTGGCCAATATAACAAGCTTTTTCAAAATTTAGATATCTTTGCTGTTTCTACAGGAAAATTTCGAAACCTTGTACATAAAACCATATCTGAGTTAAGTCACTAGATATGCCAAACCATTTTATATAGTTTACATGATATTACTACTTTTTAAAAAAATATATATATACTTAGTTTAGATAAGAATCGCACATCGTACTATTAATATCACTAATTAATAATCTGTGGAAAATGTTGTGGGTTATACATTTATAATTCATTTATCTTAATTAGTGTATAATACTGAATGTGTAACTGTTTATTTTCCCAAATAAAATAAAATAAAAAATCGGCCATGTTTCTTACTAATATACGCTTATCGTAGGCTTAAAGTAGGGTCCGAGCTTGTATAAATCGAAGTCGCTTTATTGGACAGTTGTAGCACATTTTAGCGTTATCGAACCATTATGAATAACATTTTTTGACAATCTACTTTTAGCGAGCTCTAAAACTTCCGATAACTTATTATGAATAAGACCGTAAGTGTACTGGTTTGTCTATTGTCCTTAATAGTAGTCTCACAGAAACTAAACCATTGAAACTCCTCATTTTCGTTTAAATAATATATATACTATTTATCAACTATGTTAATACCTATTTATTAAACTAGTGAAGCGCTCCCAGCGTTTATGCTGGTGCATCGTCGCTTTTAGAATGACCACTGGACCAGGTGACTGGATCCTACGTGCGAGCTCAGAGCGGGCCATTAGTAGATTCAAATTCGGTAAATGTGACGATAGTATTTGGTTTTAGTTATTTCCTTTCATAATTCATACGTTTTACATCAAACTGCATTCTCATATTTATATTAATACTTAAAGCATTGTAAAACAAAACCAACTATTTTGTAATCTTCTATTTAATTTAAAAAGAGTATCTGATCTATCGAGTTTCTTGCCAGTTTTCCTCCATAGAAATTACCTTTTGGAACCGTGCAACTAGTTTCTGACAATTAAAATATACCTGTAATATTGGTCTAATTTATGTGAGCTGAGTTTATGTTTATTTATTCCATTGAATAAATACGGAAGCTACTCTGTGGATTTGAATTTGTGTATTTTTTATATAGCAACTTTAGCGGAGTGGCGCCATCTTCTTCGCGTCAGTGTTCCGTTTCCGTTGACAGGTTCTTTTAGTGAAAATCTCCGAAAATGAAGGCTAAAGGAGAGGTAAGTCTCGTTTTTTAGAAGGAATGTAATGGTGAAATTTAGTGAAAACTACTTATTATAATTACAAATGATAGCCTATATAATCAAGCAATATAAAATATAAGGTAAAAAGTGATAATCTCGGTGTGAGTGGTTCGTACACGTTGTCGGTGTATTCCATCAAACCTGATTTAAAGAATTTGCGTGCTTTGGTGGATTCTCGGATAAAACTACACTGACTAAAACAGCTATCCATACATGTTTGTAATTTTCTACATTCCTGTAATCGTTGAAATACGTATGTATTGACACTAATTTTTAGGTTATGTCATGTTGTGATGCTGTGCCCAATTCACAACTGTCTGATTTCATTGCACGGTATAATCAAGCCTAAATATCCTGTTCCTTTCAATATATTCATTTAGGTTTATATTGGCATTGAAGATAGACCATACGTCAACGTTCCTGAACGAGAAGTATTGAATTAATATTACACTATTGTAAATATGTGTTGCAGTTGAAGGAGTATGAGGTCATCGGCCGCAAGCTCCCTTCGGAGAGCGAGCCCAAACCTCCTCTATACAAGATGAGGATCTTCTCTCCAGACCAAATTGTGGCCAAGTCCCGATTTTGGTATTTCTTGCGTCAACTGAAGAAGTTCAAGAAGACCACTGGTGAAATCGTCTCCATCAGGGTTAGTTCATTTTTAGCCAGGGTACTCTAATATAATGTGTATAGTTACCACCAGCTACAGAAACCTGTTGAGTTAAATTATAAGACAACAGATTGCTGTCTGCCCCTAATATGACACTAACCAAATTTATATTCTTTCTTTATATATATTTATGTTAACTGAATAATATGAATTTAATCATTAAATATGAATGCAGAACTTATAGATATTGATATTATAGTCCATATACAAGTTGAATTACAAACAAAAACATTGTTATGGTCAGAGTGTCACCTTAGATGCGGAATATAATACATAGTATATCTGTACAACTACTACTAAAAACTACTCTTTTCTATCGGGGTTAGGTACCAAGAAGACTGGTAGCATTGCCAAATTGGATTGTAATGCTAATTCTCTGACTAGATTATAGGACAGTTTTTGGGTCATGAGCAACATTGTCCAGGTGTTTGGAAATTTCTGAACAACCAGTGCCTTTGTTAATACCCAGAAGTGTGTATTCAACATTTTTATAATACATAGAACTTGGTGGTTATTTACATTATATTAATGAGCATAGACTGTGACTGGCTTGTTTGTGGGCCGTGGACTGTCTACTTCAAATTAATTGTAATTTGAGTTATAAAAGAGTAGCAAACTTTATTTGTATGTTATTTTAATTGAAATTACGAATCTTCTATGAATACAGTGAATTCTGTTGGTTGTTGTTCCATGTTTATTAGCAAATGTTAGGATACCACAATCCAAATAATAATATTATTAATGTTTTATTGTCTCATATCTTCGTAACAGTTCGATATCTATAACCAACTAGTTATTTAAATATTATCTGGAAAATTATTGTTGATTGCTTGGAGTCAGCAGATGCTTTTTTAATTATTAAATTAACCACTCAAATTCCAGGAAATCCCAGAGAAGAGCCCAGTAAAGATCAAGAACTTCGGTATCTGGCTCCGTTATGAGTCTCGCTCAGGTGTCCACAACATGTACCGTGAATACCGCGACCTCAGCGTGGGTGGCGCAGTCACTCAGTGCTACCGCGATATGGGAGCCAGGCATAGAGCGCGTGCTCACTCTATCCAGGTAAGTCTGTCAGTCATCACAATTCCATTGATCATTATACACGTCAGTTGCCCATCTATGATTTGATATGAGGACCCCAGAACATATAAGAGCCAATTTCTTATTTTGTAATCTGGGTATCTGGATATCTTGATGAGAGTAACTCTCCTCTATTATTCATGTGATGATTAAACCCTTAGTATATTAGTAAGTATGGCTTTATTTAAAGCTTCCACAAGGGAAAAAAAATTCATGCACAAGGCATGCAATGTGCGCCAACGACGTCTATTCTCGAAAATAAACATATTTCACAAATTAAAGCATTACTTTTTATGTATTTTAATGATACAGCTCAAAAACTAAAGCTCCAATTAATACTTAATTGTAAATAATATTATTATATTTGATGATATAAAACAGTATTTGTTATGGTGTTGCGATCAAAGGATCAAAATAATAAACAAATCCATCTTGGATTTATGTATAAATAAATTATACTATTTCAGGATCATAATTTAATAATTATGTATACTGTATAATTTGTATTACGTGTATTTAAAAAAAAATAAGTTCATGCTCAGACAAACATGATTATAATAAACTTTTTTGTTACAGATCATCAAAGTGGAAGTCATCAAGGCAGCTGCGTGTCGCCGACCACAGGTGAAGCAGTTCCACAACAGCAACATCAGATTCCCTCTGCCCAAGCGCGTGCACCACCACAAACGCCTCAACACCTTCGCATACAAGAGGCCCAGCACTTACTTCCTCTAATTTTATTATGTATGCAATAATATTATTAAAATCCACATCCTGATGTGGGAACAAACCTATCTGTTTTATTTGTAAAACTAGGCTAGGGAAAGTATCTCAATAAATATTAAAAAAAATATGTTCACCTGGAATAAGGTAGGCTTAAAATGGTGGAAATTTTTAATCGCCTGTAAGTTTAAAAAAAAAATATGTATTAGCAGTTTGTCACTGCCTCACATCATGCAGCGTAGCGCGGGAGTGTGTGATCTTACGTTGGTCGCAAACTAAGTATCTCCGTTTGTATTGAAAACACGCATAGTACATCACACCAAAAACGCATTCACTCTTGAGGTTGCAGATCACGCGTCTACATGCGGAGAAACGTATTCCCGTGCGTGGTGCGGGGCAATACGCAAAGTAGGTATGGTATGGCATACAGATTGCTGTACATATCGTGCAGACGTATACTTATAGCCGTGGAAATGCGTTCTTTGTGAAGTATGTGTGGTGTAACTTTGAATGATAGATTGAGGAATGATGTGATAAGAAAACGTGGTTTGAAAGACAAAGTAGTGACAAAAGTTGGTGAGCGTCAGAATGGCTGGTTGTCTGTGGCGTTGGTCTATGAGAGTTGATTCGAAAATTGCTACATAATTGCTTATATTTGCTTCATATAATGAATAATTGCTACATAGGATATATATTTAGCAACAAAATATTTTTTTTGACCAGCGATCCTGACGTTTTGATGGCTGGTCAACCTCTTAGTTTATAGTCAAGCATGCAGACTTTCCCGAAATGTATTGCATCAATAATTGCTTCATATTTGCTTCATTTATCTAATTTATTTGTAACTTCAAACAAATGTTAAATAAAGGATGTACCAATTATTTAAATTATGCCAAGGAAAAGTGCCTGATAAAATAATAAAGGCAAATAGTTGCAGTGTGTCTTCACTCAACGATATTGCTACTTTAGGAGGCAGGCGTTTTAAATTGTTAAATGGCATGTTATGTTTTGAGTACGTAAGTGGATAATAAGTACATTAAAAGGATATCGTAAATAAAAAAAAATCGCATTACTTCAGATGTCACCAGAGCCTAAACGATTAAACCGACACCTACATAGCCAATTATTTATTATTTTATCAGGCACTTTTCCTTGGGATAATTTAAATAATTGGTACATCCTTTATTTAACATATGTTTGAAGTTACAACTAAATTAGATAAATGAAGCAAATATTAAGCAATTAGTGACGCAATACATTTCGGGAAACTGCATGCTTGACTATAAACTAGGAGGTTGACCAGCCATCCAAACGTCAGGATCGCTGGTCAAAAAAAATATTTTGTTTCTAAATATATATCCTATGTAGCAATTATTTATTATATGAAGCAAATATAAGCAATTATGTAGCAATTTTCGAATCAACTCTCATAGACCAACGCCACAGACAACCAGCCATTCTGACGCTCACAAAAGTTGAGAAGAATATACTGAGATGGTTTGGGCATGTTGAAAGGATGAATGATAGGCGATTGACGAAAGGAATTTATAAGGCGGATGTCAGTGGAAACGCCGGAAGGGGGCGCCCTAGAAGAACATACACCGACATGTGAACTCCTGCAAAAAGGTCAGGTACGCAGCACTCATAACCGGCGCGCGTGTATGACGAGATGTATGTATGTGGACGAGGCAAAAGTGGTATGCAGGGACCGTAGCGTTTTTCCCCATGGGAAAAAGGCGTGAGTGTATGTATGTATGTAGTTATGTACAGTCGCCAGCACGTCAAGCTACCCCACTTTGACCTTGAACGCATTATGAGCAGCGACAGCGCGATTCGTGCGAAAGAGATAAATAGCGTTTTGTCAGTTCTTGCTTGCAATGTTTCGTGCTGCAGTGCGATTCATATTCGAAATCGCAGGTCGTGAAGCAATTTGGAATAATTCTATAGAAATGACCCATTCATCGATCTTGTTCTTAAAGGATTTAGGTACCCAATATATTTTTAGAGACCTGATTTCTTCTAATTTAATTGGTATACAAAATAAGCAGATAATATAGGTAACTCAGCATCCTGAATGAGTACGAAATTAATAACCATTTTTTGGTATAAAAAACAATGCTCTCAATGTACTATGACTACCGTAAACTGCTGTGAAATGATACTTCTAGGCCACCGCAATCTGTACGATGATGCAGATCTGCATTCCCGCACCCGCATGCGCCGTCGCCACGCATCCCGGGGCGTGGTGCGGGACAGTGTGTGCATCGCCTTAGATTGATAGATACTGGGTGCGGCAATAGCAGTGCGTTCGTCCGTATATAGTTACGCAGCTGTTAATGATGAGGTAAAGTGTGGTAACTTCAGTGCAACCTCGATATAACTAAACTGAGGGGACCTAGAAAATCTAATATTCAAGTTTGTGGGGTCGCAGCCTTTGTTCCCCCGCCGCTATCTTGGTTTTTTATGGTTTATCTCACAAATTATAGGATTCACAAAAAAAAATCGAAGTATTCTTTGTTGCAAATATAATAATAATTATTTTATACTGGTCCAGTAACTTTTGCCGTAGAACTAAAAATAAGAGCGAAATCTATTAATCGCTATCTTTCTATCGCAAACTGTTTTTAAAATAATTTTAGGAAATAATTTTAACAGGCTATTATGTACTAAATATATCGCAACGGCCAGTTTGTCGCCACGACACATCATCAAAAATAATGTGGTTTTAGATAATTATATTGAATTTCCTGCGAGAATGAATGAATGAGAAAACGTATAAGTTCCCTGAAGACTAGTCAGTCCTTCTAGTCGCTTCTAATAAATAACCATAAAAAGTTCAAGTGGAGAAATATTAATCTATAACGCATGCCATTAATATTTCTAAAACGGTGTCATAACTTTGACCACAAAAAAATAAAAAAGAACCCTAAACAAATTAGTTGGGTAAAAAGTTTACAAAAATCAAATAAAAATAATAATATTAAAAATTTATTACGAAAACATTTATTCATTAAAATTACAATTACTGTTTCCTTTAAATAGGTACAAATTTATTATTATAGGTATTGTATACATAAAGTGACTTTTATAAATTCTTCAAATGTAAAATTAAAACTTCAAATTAACATCTAGACATTAAACTATACAAGCTTGTGTAAATATGTATTTGAAAAAGTAAAAAACAACACCGTCGTAAAATGAAATTCAACCACTTAAATAATTTGCTGCATTGCTTACCTAAATTACACAGCTAACTAACGGCAAAATATTCAAACAGAAACACTACTCAATTTTTAGTAGTACTCAAATGAGACAAAGTTGCATCACAGTTTTTGAGTGTTACTCATAGTTGAGTAGCGTTTGAGTAACTGGGTATTTGTTATTTGACCATTTATAAATAAGAAATGATATTTACTTTTATTCAAAATAAAATTCAAAAACTGCACTTTTGAATATAAACGGAACAGATTTGACGTGTGCCACAATTCCTTATCCCATTGACCTGGTTATCTACGCCAAGCGACAATTTCCTTCATTCATCTTACAAAATAAAAGTCACAGTAAAAGTAAACAGGTTGTTTGGTGCATCGTTTTCCAAATGAAATTGGTCGACAGGAGAGGTTATTAGTTATCTTTTCAGCCCTTCCAACTTGGTACACCGATATTTCATTATATTTTTTTAGTTTTATTAAGAAAAAAGAACATAGTTTAGTGCAGAAACTTGTACTTACAACTTTTACAGCAAATCTTACTTATGAAGAACACAATAACTGTGTATTTAAGCTTGAATAAAAATAAATCATTTGGCAAACGATGCACCAAACAGCCTGTATAAAAACATCGATTTATACTTTGACGCGCCATGCCATCAGTGTCGTCATATGGACGTTTTCATTTGACGTCTATAGACTTCCGTGGCGGTCAATTAAAACAAAGGAAATCTAATCTTTTACAGCTTCTACGAGGGCCAAGTCGGTGACAATTCTATTTAATATTGAAATAAAACGATTTTATCGCGGTATATTGATATTATTTTAACCCGACGTTTCGGCATCCATGGTCATGTCTGCTGCTAGATGCTGTGTCTAATATTCGGGTAAGTGTAAGAAATCAATTCTATTTAATCTTAAGCGAATAATTAACAAATTAGACTATCTATAAATGTATTTAATAATAGCCTAGCTAGTAAATAGCACTGACAATTCTCTATTTGGACTGAAAGGGCTAAAAATAGTACAGTTAAGCTTTATTTTAATATAAATAAGCACGTTACGTTCTGTTCCCTCTCGTAATAACTATTTTATGTCCGTGGTTTGATTAAAGAATTGAGCCACGATTCAACGGATATTTTTAAATGCTCGTTAAGTCAATCAGACGTAATAGAACATAACGCACGAAAGAATCCAAGAGCATAGTTAGTTTCTGAATTATATGTAGGTACAACTATTCTATTAACAAATTATTACAATGAATTATTAGCACAAAATAATTAAGGCTAAATCGAAGTAAATAATATGCACTCCTATTGTTTTTCTGTCTCAATATTTATGCATTTTAAAGTAATTGAATCTCATTTCTACAATTTTTTTGTTTATGAATTATCACTCAATTGACAACAACATAATTCAGACGCACATAACGTTCACGCTAAACAAGGTTTTTATCAATATACCTAAATGACTTACTTTTATAGACATATCATCATCCCGCCATACTAAACACACCCTGTATTTGTCTTTTTAGACTCTTCGTATAAATTATTTATCTATAACTACTTAAAAATATTTTTTTTAATTTCGTTATAATTTAAAAAAAATATATGCGGTGATCCATATTGGCCACCGCTCAAGTAATCTCCCAAAAATACAGTAATTCAATTAGACCAGATGATACTTATCGCAACAGTTATTCATTGCATCAATCCCATACCGAATTCTATCTATTTTCAATTCATATTAAAAAAAAAATGCCTTCTTTTATTTTGACATTATATTATAAGTAGAGGCGGCTCAAAATCTCAAAAAATATATTAAAGTGAACAGTGGAATTAAGGGACTTTTTTTTATTTATTTCCGGAGTAGGAATTTTGATTTTACATACCCAAATATGACATCCTATATGTTCAATAGTTTCAATATGTACTAGCAGTATGTACATACACTCATGTTACATGTGCTACGTCTTCTAGAAAGAATATAATTAAGCATACAATAAGGAAGGCAAGCAGAAAACAGATGTCGACACCTACGTTTGTACCTAAAAAATACAGCGACCAATCAAAATGCGTAATTTTGACATTGACAGTTGAGTTCAAGGTTTCTGCTACTGAAAAGCATTGGCACAAGCGCTAGTACCGACATTAGTTCCGCGTTTGTCAACCCCATTATTCAAATGCGAGAGATAGAAACACGGCAGCCGTCATCGTTGTTTCAACAACTACTTAAATCGACTTAAATAAAAGTACATATTATATGTATTCGGTATTTTGGATAGATGTACTATACCCTCCTATTTGTCGATCCCCTATAAAGTACAGATGTATACGTAGCTATATCGATTGTAACTAAAAATACATAAAAAAAATAAAAACTCATGTTGAACAATTAATAGATTAAAATAAACATGCTTTGCCATAAATTACCCTATTACATGGGCTATAAAACATATCGGGGATACGGGTATGATGTTACATAATTATGTATGACCAGTTAAGAAAATCAAGCAGGTCCGCACAGAAGAAAGTATTAATAGACGTCTGGTTTGAGATGATATGATCGGCTGGCCGTTTCAGTCTTTCAAATCGCCAACTTAGCTTCATAGCAAAACATAAAACCAAATGTCCACAACGCAGTTCAACCTTTATACTTTCACCAGTTCTTTAGAGCGAAGTTTCATTTAATTAAGGAATTAATTCTGGTACTTATGCATCACAAAGTTTAATACTAGAAACCTAAAGACTTAAGACCTTTAAGGCCATTTTCGCAGCGGCTCGCTTCGCTTGAGATTTGTTCCGGCCAAGACCAAAGACGCGCACTTGTGATCCGTTTTTCGTAAGAGTAACTCCCACTTTTAGTTTTGGAATGTCAGGATCAACCACGGTCGCTTTTCTGAAATGTCAATAACATACACTAATTATCATCAAGAGCTATTGCTAGCTTGGTGGTATGAAGGTACGCTCCCAAGGCACCACGACTAACTTTTCGAGTTTAATGTGCGTATTAATCACAGGCTCGAACTGCTATGGAAAATATAGCGAGGAAGCTTGAATGCTTGGCGTGTAAAGTGATGGACTTTAGGCTAATCCTTCTCAAATGAGAGGAGTTTTGTGGCCAGCAGTGGGACATTAATAGGTTAATTTTGATGAAAAGAATCGTAACATCAAGCTAAGTCTCTAGCTGATCTCGTATCAAATTGAGACGACTTAATTTACGATAAAACATTTTGCAATTTATTGAATGATTTTCTTCTGTAGTAGGTGCATTCCAAACATAAATTAGAAATATATAATTTCTTTAAGCTAAAAGGACTTATGTTAATATTGTGCATTTTATATATACATATATTTTTACTATTTGTTGCAGGTAGGATCGAACTAACAACTCTTACAACATACGATTTTTCCAGCAAATGTAGAAGATGTATCGTGTTAATTGTAGAATTATAGTAAAAGAATATGACAGACTTACTCAAACACAGGGCACGCGTGGATTTTCTCGTACAATATTTTTACTGGTTGTTGTGGTATGCGATTTGAAAAGGTGTGTATTTCCTTAGACATGATGCGATACACCACCGACCATACTCTCTGCAGATCTCCACCACAATCCAGGTATATCGCGCCGACTAACGCCTCGAAAATGTCACTTAGTACCTGGGGGATTGATTAGTAAATGGTTATAATTTTTTTTTCTGTAAATGTTGTGAAAAATAAATGTTGACTAAGGGTCATTTATTTTTCATTTTAACCCCGACGCAAAAAGAAGGGTGTTTTGTTTTACGTGTTTTTGTGTCTATTTGTGGCGTCGAAGCTCCTAAACGAATTGACCAATTTTAATGCGGTTTTTTGTTTGAAAGCTGATGTAATCTAGATTGTTCCTAGCTACAGTTTATAAAGATCTGTTCAGGCGTTTCAAGGGCATGGGTTCTTTTTTAATAAATTGTCTATGATTTCTGGAATTGTCAATATTTCGGGGTTATTTTTTATTTTAATATAGCTATGACGTCAAGTTATACATACCTTGGGAACTTCAACATATTCGGCAATGTGACATTCTTCTTCATCTATCAGATAAAGAACGTCTTCTACGATCTCGTGGTCTCTCTGTTCTTGGTGTTCCACAAACATGATGATAGCACTGTCTAAAGTGGGATTCAACTCCGAGCAAAGGAACCTGAAACATGGTAACTATGTTATAAGAACGCTTTGGGTCTAAGGGGTAGATGAAAACCACGCCGAAAAATCTAAATCGGTCTGTACGATTAAGCTGCGCTTGTCAAGGTCCATCTGTAGATCATACAAGGACGGATTCAGTCATGTGGGTCAAATTCACCCTGGGCTGGTTCAGGTCAACCAGAAATGGCGAATTGATTTTGTTATGACTAGGCAACTGACCATGTAACCCCCCCCCCCTCCCCCCCTTCAGACTCATGTAGTCACATGCCCCGTAGGCGTATTCAAAGTTCGACTTTGATGGTGCGATGTTGGTTGAGTGGGATGACCTTTCATTTAGATAAGCCAATGACTCTCCCTGAAGCTGGATCGGCCCTTGTGTGGATGAGACGAGACCACGTTCAAACGAGAGAAAAAAACACGAATGGCAAAAAACTTACTTATGGAGTCCCAGTTTCACCACATAGGATGCGAAAGTAACATTGTTGACCAGCGCTGACCTAAGGTCGGTCATTTCACCCGGCTTCAGTTCGCCACAGTTCTCAAATATATGCGATGTGATTAGGAAGTCCAAAATCGCGTCACCTAGAAATTCTAAGCGCTCGTACGAACGCGTCAATCTGTTCCGAATGTATGATGGATGAGATAGAGCCTATAAAAAAAACAGAAATTAAATTAAAATTAAATATATATTAATTCGGACATTATGACACAGCGCCGTCCAGTTCCCAGCTAAGCAATAAGGTTTACGTGACAATCACTAGATGGTATACATATAGTGACAGATATAGGTATGTACAGTCGAGTTCAATAATATATTGGCATTGCCAAGGGTTGAAAATATTGTAAGCGTTCGAAAGCTCAATAAATTCTATAGAACTTATAGATCAAAAATATGTCCTCATGTGAACGGTTCAGTAATATATACCATGCATAAGGCAATAATATGTGATCACCTTGTGGCTTCAATAATATCTGAGCAGGCTAAGTTTCATAATAGTCATGGAAAAAGATATACCTGAATAAATAAGATCTAGTTTATATTGTTACAGAAATGATATGTATATGTATTCATATGTGCATACATATTTGTGAAAATCCTACACTGTTCATAGCCAAAAGCACATTACTTTTGGCTGTGAACATATTACTGAAAAAAAAAAAAACAATCGCATACTAACGAATCTAAATCTTGACCACGATTTAATGATCCTTACAGTTGTTACATTGTTATGAATTTTTTTGACGATAATATATTTTTGAACCCTAGAAATGACCATATATTAATGAACTCGACTGTACATATAGCGTTTGGAATAAGAGTCGTCATAATTTCAATAAGGGTCAAGTAAGTACTAACCTCCAATAAAAATGATGCATCATTAAACTGGTAGTTCATAATACTCTCCACATCATACCTACAATGGGTCAATAGGAAATTGATGTCGCTATCAGTAGCTTTCTTTTGTGTGATCACAGTCGGCACTCGTTTATGAAGATAATCGGCAAATTGATCCTGAAATAAGAAAGTGAAAATGAAATATAACATGACTTTAACTAAAGGAATATTAAATAAATAAATATCTCTGGACATAGCGCCCTCTACTTCCGTAGTAAGCAACGAGGCTTGTGTTTTGGATACTAGAAGGTTGATATACTACATATATATATATATTTTTTTTGTAAATTCATACATATTATACATAGAAACATCCATGACTCGGATACAAATAATTATGCTCATCACACAAACATTTGTCCCTACTGGGTTTCGAACCCGGGACCCGTAGCACAGAAGGCAGTGTTAACTACCGCTGAGCTAATCAGGTCGTCATACTACGATAACAGGAATATACAATGTTTTATTGCATGCAATAGCTTGACGGAATAATGTTGATATTAACATGAGTCTCCCTCACGCCTATGAACCTCCCATCACCCCTGAATCCTGAAGGGTTAGGCAGAGGTGTGTATGGTATAACAAGAAATATTAACCACAGCCCCGGTACGTTTTTAGGTCTGGTATAGCAGCGAACATATTGCCGATGGCTGAACACAAAGCTGAGCTCCGATCTGCTACTGAGAATTGATCATTAAAATCCAATAAAACTGCTCAGCAGGACCATGCTTAGGTTATTTAGGTGCATGTGCACTTGTACTTTGACTAGACCAATAAGTTAATTTATATTTTATCTCAAGTTACGCGATTGTTTTGTATTTATTTATATGATGACTAGCTGACCCAGCAAACATTGTTTTGCCACATTAGAGGGGTTGGTGGACTACCCCTAACTTTTAGGGGGATGAAAAATTGATGTTGGCCGATTCTCATAGATACCGGATAAGCACAAAAAATTTCATCAAAATTGGTCAAGCCGTTTCGGAGGAGTATGGCAACGAAAACTGTGACATGAGAATTTTATATATTAGATATACTTTTTTGTACATACCTTTGAAGGGATAATTTGCATCCATTCGATTAATTTAACAGCACCCATAACACCGCCACTTAACAAGTATGTCCCGATGAGCGCTTCCACGCAATCGGCTACGGCCTAAAAATAATTAATATTATTATACCATGCCGTTTTCATCCACATATACAGTCCCACTGTTGAGCACGGGACCCATTTTTAAGAGGGATCAGTATATTATCCACCAAAGTCTAATGCGGGAAAAATAAGAAAATTTCTTAGGCGTGCTGGTTTTGTTAAGGTGGAAGCTAAACCCTAGCCCGCGAAATTCAAATTTTCGTACGTTTTTTGCAATTTGCCGGTATTTGTCAGGCTGTACATTGAACAAAATATGATTCGCACCTGTAACCTGTTCGGTATTTAGTTACATAATTATAATCATTAATATTTAATATTGCAAAAAAACGTACGAAAATTTGAATTTCGCGGGCTAGCGTGGAGCTTCCACCTTTCGTTCACCGTTTGAGCAATGATAAATGCGCAAATAATTTAGTAATAGTATAATAATAGGCTGCAAACTATGATTACGCAGTCTTACTTATTAATCTATAAATAAATCTAAGTATTACTTATGTGGTGCAAAACATTATTTATTTCAAAATTGGACTTCTAAAACGTGGTGTCATCGTTTGAGTAAATATAGAACTCAGGCCAACGCCATCTTGTGAAGGGCGTATTCACTTAGCGTAGCAATACCTAATAAAATAGAATTTGGAAATGACGTTCAAATTCAAGCCAAAATAGCATAAAGTGGAACCATAATATTAACATAAAATACATACATACAATCTTAACATATTGTGTAGTTTAAATGACATAGTTAAAGTTTATTTATTATTTATACATAGTAAAGCAAAATGTAAGTAACTGCTTAAATATTTAATAATTAATTAAGGAAACCAAACATTATGGAAGCAGTTTGTCGTTTACGTTTATAGTTGTAATTGAGTTAATTACAACTATAAAAAAAAACTTTGAATAACACACTTAATGATGGGAGCATAACAATTTTAATTTGATGTTATCGAGTCTCAAACGTGTGTAGTTCCGATGAATAATAAATGAATATTGTTATTCGAGCTTTGCAACTAGGTGGTTGAAACACTAGGTACGTAGTTTTTTTACATAGAGACATCCATGACTCAGGTACAAACGTCCATGTTCATCACACAAACAGTGGCCCCTACCGGGATTCGAACCCGGGGTTCTTACCACAGAAGGCAATCGTTAATATCGCTGCAATAATTGAGTCGTCATAACAGAAATTTCAGTATAGCAGTTAACTTCATTATTTATATAAACTCTTGAAGAAAAACTACAAACAATGCGGCATTTGCGTAAATCCAAAATTTACAAACCTAGCTTAGATGATTATCAGCTGGTGGTAGTCTAGTGAAGGCAAAGGTCTTGACATCGACTCCAAGTGACATCGACACGCGTCATTGATTCGAGGTTTTGTGCGTATTTATCTCACGCCACCATCGAAGAAAATACCTATGCGAAACTATAACTGGGAGGATTTCTCGATAGCATGCGAAGTCTACCAATACGCACTGGGCTTGCGTAGACTACAGTAATACTACTAATCCCTTTTAAATGAGAGGAGACCCGTGCCCCGCAATGAAACAGTAAACCGGCTGATTATAATATTCTTAGCGACGCAACTCTACAATTGATGAAGCATTGAATACGATTTTTTTTATCATTGTTAATTAAGAACTAAAATCGAAGTTATGAACTTGGTCTTCCACAAAATTTTAATTGATTTTAAATTAATAAATAATTAGAGATGTACACTTCAATCGCGTATTTAGTTGTTAATCTAGCGTATTAGGCTTATAGAAGGGGAGCCCATGATACTGTGGATTTACTCGAGCGTCGCGGCAATCTATTAGAATTGGTAGATTAGATGATAGGAATAAAAATGGTCCTATAATGTTTCCACTTTTAGTGGTGGGGGAAGCGTCTACAGATTTCTAAAATTTTGAAACAGTGACATGGAAATAATCAAACGCTTCAGATATTGATATTTTACATGCGTCAAAATGTCGCTTAATTAAAATATATAGTAATCTGATGATTTTCGTGGAGGGGGTAGCCACCCCCTGATATAGCCATGCGGGAGGCGTAAAAATGAAAAAGCAAATAAAAAATTCTCGAGCGCGTCACATTTTCATAAAGGGTTTTTAGTGAAGTGTTACAGATACTCCCATTTCTTACTCTGACGATTTGGAAGTGTGGCAAGCTCTCAACGAATTTTCGAAAATGTAAAATCTTAGATATTGATCTTAATTAACGTTTTTTTAAATAAAAAACGTTAATTAGTTTCCGCAAGCCGGGTGTAATCACCCGGCTTGCGGAAATCGTCTGATTATATTTTTTGGTTATTCTGGTATTATTACCTCTAAAATAAATAGAACAACGACCGCGCTCGAGTAAGTCTAGTTTATACAATTAATCCCCCCTAACTTAATTTGATGCGCTCAAGTAAATCCCAAAATCCCCAAATTCCCCTACTATTATTAGGTGTTACAAGTGAGTTCGCGAGCAAGCTTGGTTCGCACTTACAACGTCCAGCTCACCAGTCCGACAGTGCAGTCGTTAGGCCATGCAAAACAATATTGTCGATTATTGGAATAATATAATATGTAGGTATAATCGAAAACATTATATAAAAGATTTTTAAATAACGAAAAAACAGTAAGTATGTATGTATAGTAATGGTATGTACTCATATAGTATGTGATATAAGAAAACAAAAGTTAATAATTATCCGCTAAAGTACATCATTATTATAGTTACTAACTTTAAAACCTCTGTTTCAGCTCAGTATTTACATCATACCCATAATTAACAAACTACGACATGTAATTTATGCGGAATACTGAATAAACAATAACAAGATTGTGAATCCAATGGTATCCAGCATGACATTTTTGAAAAATTCCTTGTCAAAATCTATAATCTTTACTAAAAATAATATACCACTACGGCACTTGTACAAATAGAATAATACCGTCGCGTCTCGGTAGAATTTGAACTCGAAAGGATCCTTAGGTATGTTAACCTATACATTAATCATCTGACGTCTCAAACTCTATTTTTCTTTCACAAATTAAAAAGAAAATATTAAAATCGATAAATAAATAAATAAAGTTGAACATAAAAAAAACATCGAACATTTTTATACATTGTCTTCTACGTTTTAGTCGAATGATAGGAGCTGCTGAAGACTCGGTACGTCATAAAAACAACGTATTTGTCATACTTAACAAAAAAACAACAAAAAGTTACCTAAATGTCATAGACCTATAAATGAATTGCACGTGGAAAGCGTATTATCTAATAATCATACCCGGTCTTGGAATTAATGTCACTGCCCTGTATCTATCAGAACTGGCACGTGTAAACGATATTGTTATTCTGTATCAACCCGCCAAATGAAGATTTATTATCACTTAGATAATTTTGTTGGTCAACCTTATAAAACTCCAACATCCTCTATTCCATATGTATTAAAGTCGTTAATGTAAAAGCGTTCGTTATCATTGTCCATTCATATGACATGACATTTACATAAGTAAATTTAAAAAAACTGTTGTAAGCTGCTCATGAATGCTTACGAATTTGTTTAGAAGAATGTGTACTGTAACCATGCTAAATTGGAATACATTTACTTCAAAATAGTTCCAATGAAAAACACCTGTTACATTTGGACTCATGAAAACGGATCAAAAACGAATTACCTATTCATGCAGGAAGATAAGCATCTTACCATTTAACTAGAACAAAGCGTAAAAAAAATAAATGTACTACATTTTAACTAAATCCTTTATTTTTTAAATTTATGTTCAAAAGAAATCACAAGCGTGGCCGTACTAGAACCAACCCGTTATAGAACAAAAGGTAATATAATATCTTGTAAAGACTACAATAGATATAAATACAAAATTACAAGCATGACGACTCATTTTCTATTGTGTCTGAATGTCATTATTTCATTGAATATAATTTCGTTCCAAAAAAAAACGTTCACACATTAATAACGCTTACATAGGTAATATTTGTTGACTTTGTTGTCATAAAGAGGTACATTGGTTGGACGATCGGCACTACGCCACGGGTTCTATCCACGTACTGAATAAATATTTGCATAGCCCGACTATGTATCGTGGAATTAAATGAATATGTACTTGAATATGTTCTAGCAAGACTGCCACTAGAAATGGAAAAAATATTTATCGTGTTCCGAGAAAACATGGAATATACGATAGTGGCGACTTTTTGAGCTAATTAGGTTTAGAAAAAACAAACGATAAAATTGTCTCGACATAAGGACACTCAATAGATTTTATTCGATAACACTGCCTATTAGATTAATATATGGAAAACGTCCAGCAGTGGACGTCCTCCAGCTGACATGATGATGATGGAAAACGATATTTGTATGTTTGAAAGGCCTTTGTAGATGTCTCTAAGATTGCGTGCATTCCATGATATTTAATTTTGCGTTCCCTTGCAGACTGATTTAAGCGAGGAATGGTTTGGCATCTAATCTCAGAGATCCCGGGAGGGCGGTCATTAGGTACGACACGTAACTACAGTTATTATATTCTTTGATGTGGAGTTCTGTTTGATGCAGGTTTGTATTACTAGGCGGTTTTCTACGGGAGGATATTTTAAATGCCACCTAACTCATTATTCGAAGTCGTTTATAAATAGTGCAATATAGACATCATACCTTGTCAGACACAGCTTGCGAGTGCACGTACAATTGCATAGCGTTCTGCGCTTGGTCAATGGGTTCAGGCTCCGCGGCACCGTCGTAATTAGTGTAGCGGTCTCGCACTGCATCCATACTCTCCTTCGACAAATGACCATCCAGGGCTTCCGACGTCGGGAATTGCACGCCTATCAGGAATGTAGGGCGGATCTGAAAGATAGCTTGATATAAATTCCGGTTTTATTGAGTTAAATTGGACTACTTTCTAATGTCATGTTCCAATGCGTCCGATATCTTCCAAAATTCCTTAGATTAAAATTGGAGTAAAACTATTTTTTATTATCTCGATGCCATGTGAAGTCTACCAATCCGCAGTAGGTTAGCGTTAGCGTGGTGCAACATAGCCTAATCCCTCGCAACGGAGTGGAGACCTATGCCCAGCAGTGGGACAATAATTATAGGTTGACGATGATGATTGAGAATAGGCACCTATTCATTTAAAAAGAAACTTGTAAATAAGATCAGACAAAAACGAACTTGAGAGTTCGCTTGGGACGTGTTAATCTAAATAAAAAACAGTACCTAAGTAAATTCACAAAAGTAACAAAACAAAATAGGGTAGGTATTATTTTGTTTCAACCCAAAGACATTAAAATATTATATTTAATCTCTGACTAAAAAGAACAAAACGAGCAACGTCTACATTATAGTTAATATGTAGGTATATTTATTTTTTATATATATTATATAAAAAATAAATAAAAAATATATGTAGAAGTGGTACCAACGCTAATTTGAACTTTGTTTTTATTGTCAGATACAGGGTAGAATTTTAATGAAATCTAACAATACGGTCGGTGGTCAGGTTTAGCGTATCTCACCCACTTTGGTATAATCTGAATGTATTCTCTATAGTATATAACATAATTCGGTCAGGAGTCACGATCAATGAAACAAAATCAGAATAATATGTATTCCTATCGTGTAACCTATCTCACCTCCCCCACCTCGTATCCAGTAGCTGAATCTAGAATTTTCCTTCGGTAATCAGGAAACCTATTGTTTAAAATGGGTTACCTTACGTGTTAATGTGTACATACTGTACGATGAGTAAGTATAATTGTTTCAGAGACAATTAACTACCTACTACTACCGTCTGCGTATCTAAAGCACAGAATAATAATTTAAATGCGCGGAGTCGTAAATTGGAAGTATTCCCGTTTTAGCACCAATTTTTAGAGCACCTATGCATTGAGCATCAAAGGTATTCCCATTTGAGCACCAATCAATATAATAGCTTGTTGCTCAATGGGGAACAATAAAAAATATTCAACTTTATTCCCTTTTGAGCATCAACGCACCTACCTGTGCAGTAAGTTCGAGTGATCGGATGTATAATAATAAATCATATCGATAAAAATCAACAGTTTTATTTGCAGAATGTTATAAGTTAATAGTTTTTATTATATCAACATTTATTTAAACCTAACCTAATTTTTTTTTCTTAAAAAACGGCTGCGTTTACAGACACAAATATTAACATGCCAACTCCTCTAGTCCAGTGCGAATTGACAGATTTCACACGACATAAAATCTCTCAGACATGCAGGTTTTCTCACGATACTTTCTTTTACCGTTTGAGTGTGTGATTAGATTACTGTCCCATAATCATTAACAGTATTTACGTTAAACTCAATAATTAATTAACGATAATGACATACAGCAAATATTTGAAATGAAAAAGAATAAAAAATTGCTTCCTGCCTTGAAATCAATTGTAATGTGTTTTTAGGGCTCATTTCTAAACGATAATTGGTCCAGACTATGATCAAAAATAACTAAGAAATAAATAAGTACCGATCTGCATACTTTATACCTATGTCGTGGGTTCTAAATGCAATTATAATTAGTAATTTGATACTGTGCTGTGATCACGAATAGGGCAGTGTGACACATTAATTGCGCCAATCAATACTGAATATTAACTTCTTTACCGTTACGAATTGTACCATTCTCGGGTATAGGCCTACTTTAAACGTTATTTCATCCAATTAACCACAGCTTGAATTTCGATTCTATGAATGGTTTTAAATATACCTTATATTTAAAACCATTCATCAAAAACAAAAAAAAATGTGAAATAGCAGAACACAGGCAATTCTCGACTGTCTGTCTCTGAAAATAAATAATCAAATAGCTTTTCCGTAGGTACCTAAAAGGTGCTCTAGAAATACGCTAACTGAAAGCTTATCTAACTGATGTGAGTAATAAAAAAACTGATATGATAAATATATGTAAAATAACTCCTTTGAACAAACATATTTTATTATTTCTCACAGTTATACATGTAACCATGAACAAGATAAGGTTATGATTCGTTTTTAGCATTTTTTCTAAGAATTTCTAAATGTTTGTATTTAATATTATATTCATTCATATTTTTTTGATAAATAAAATTTTATTACTGCTTTTGGCCTGCACGTCGCTAATGCGACTGCGACTGAGGTCTAACTGAGAATGAGCGTGAGGTCCTGAGTTTAATTCCCAGGTCAAGCAGTATTATCGGAATTCCGTAAATTCTCCAAAGTAGCAGTTTCAATTGATGTCTGGTAATGAAAATGCGCTGGTGGCACGTACCACCATGAGCTTAACAACTGGTCGACTTTAAAAATAAGATTTTATCAAAACGTTTTTACAACGGTAAAAGTTTGGCTGATTGTCCAAAGGGACAACCAGCCAAACTGAAAAGCGGCACCGTTTCATGGTGGAAAATCCGTAAACCCACGTCGTTTTCTTGCGCTTAGTGAGGGAATGGAATCATTATCCGGTGAGATTGTGGTCAAATAGACTGATTTCAAAAATTCTTTCACCATTAGAATGCTACATTATCCCTGAATAACATAGGGTATATTTATCACCAGAAACAATTTACGTCCACCTGTGCGGAGCCGGCACGGGCCGCTAGTCTAATATACTTATATAAAAAAATCCTCTTGACAATAACGAACACAAAAGAAGAATAAATATTATTCAATTTGGTACAATCGTTCAGGAGTTACGCGCGTACATAAATTTCGATTCGTTTTCATTTATATAGATTAGGTACCTAAAAACTGTGTATTCATATTACACACTATTCATTCATAAATAGTATGTTATTTTGGTAATATTCAATCAACATAAAATTTATTGGATTATGTATTTACATTATAATAAAAAGACCTTATCTTATATTGATTGTTGCTATCGGAAAATAGCCAAGTCCAAGATAAAACGAATGACAGTTCTACGAATAAATTAAAAACATAAACAGGGGGTAGGTATCACATCAAATATGTAACCGTGCTGAAAGTTGTAATCAGCAGGTTGTTTAAGCGTTATTCACGTAAAGGAATTGAGTGGATTGCCCCTCATCCCCAGCCACCAACTCCTGTCGTCTTTAGCAACAGGATCAAGATCTGTACGAAAGGTAAACCTAAGCTAAAGGGCATTATTATTCGGTTGCAGTACCCGCGGACATTATATTCAATAAGGGCTTAATAGGTCAAGGCTTGCCAGTTTGCGGGGCGCGGCGATGAACTCGTTGCGAACAAGCCATATGATTTTGGCGGTCATCAGCATCGCACGTGCGGTGTGCAAACATTATGACATATTATATTTCTACCTATGTGAACTGTAAAAAATATTGTGTTAACGGTTAACGGTTTATTAATTTTGCTAATATTTCTTAATATATATCAACGAGTTTTAGTGCTATAATTGTTGTAAAACAGTGAAATTTTAATTGACTTTATTAAGTAACGTAAATAAGTGAAAGTGTTTTGCAACTGATAAGCCGATCCGGATTTTTGATAGCTATTTATATCTACCAGTAAATTCACGGTAATAATACTGATAATATCAATTATTTTTATCGTTGTTCAGTTGTGGACGTCGGTAAAATATTTTAGAAGTTCAAATTAAAATGATGCTTGTAAAAAGTTTACAGCTTTTTGTGAACTTATTCAGACTTAATTATGTAGGTAGACTGTATATTTAGATATGTAAATATTCAACCAAGCCTTATTTACTCTGTGTTTCTGTACACTTGATCATTTAGAGATAGGAGACACATTTTATTAATTTTAATGATTATATTATCATAAGATCTTCTAAATAGTATTTTAGAGACGTTCATAATTGCAAATTAAAATGAAATGAAAATCTCAATTATACCTACTACCGAGGTACCGGGGTATAAATTACATTAAAACTAAAAAACTACATGTAGTTGGAATGTTGCAAAAAATATTATTTATTTTTAAGACGTGAGGTAAACTGACAAGTAGATATTAGACAGCCTAGCCGGTTGCCACATGGTTGTTTGTGCAGTTTTTGGGCATTGCTAATAATTTATCGATTAATAAACAAAAGTGTAAAAAATATGAAACCGTTAAATATGAATAGCAGAGTTCGACTAATAAAATCTTTTACATTCACATTTTTATTTATGAATATACATTAAATTTTAAGAATACTTGTGGGATGTCAATTTATACTATTCACGCCTGTATATCCAACGGGTTAAGTAAATGGCACATAGTCATTAGAAATATTCGGAAGTATATTTTATATAGAAAGGGATTCGGGAGGGAATTTAATTCCGTGCTTGGTGCTTGTAAGGTCAATTTGTCCTGTAGTGGATATCTATTACTGATTTGATGAGGTCAAACGATAAACCAATTAAAGGTCCACGGATAATTCTAATAACTCTGCGTGAAAATTTATAGATTTCGATTAAATTGCAGTTTTCTTGATTATCCGTTGTTATCCGAGGTAATTTCCTTTTTGTCCTACAAAATAACATAATATACGATCACGCTTGTCGTGATGGTATACTGCCAACCCTCTGCCGGGTAGGCAGTCCGTCTGCCTACCCGGCAGAGGTGTACTACCAAAGTACACCTTTCGTCATCATCATCAACTCATGAATGTCCCACTGCTGGGCACGGGGGTCCTCTCAATTGAGAGGGATTCGGCTATAGTCCACCACGCTACCCTACTGCGGGTTGGCAGACTTCACATGCCATCGAGAAATTCTCTCCAGCATGCCGGTTTCCTCACGATGTTTTTCTTCACCATTTGAGCATGGGATAAATACGCACATGAGTTCCGAAAAGTCAGTGGTGCGTGCCTTGGGTTCGAACTCGAGAACTTTGACATCTCAGTCCACTGGTCACACCACTAGGCTACCACAGTTCGATTATTACACCTTATTACTACATCTTTCACCGGTATCTTTTGGTTCTAAGTAGTAGGGGGCGAGCCTATTGCCATCAAACGACCGCGAATCCAAACTCCGAGCTGCTACTGAGAATTTCATAGAAAACCCAGTAACCCTTTGCACGACTTGGGAAGCGAACCCAAGACCTGAACTGCTGATCAGGAAGCAGTTGTGCCTACGACAACTAGACTGACAAGGTAGTTACTCCTAGAATATAGTGGTAGTTTTTGTGTGTAAATTAAGTAATTTAATGTAAATTAAGTAATTTAATGTAAATTAAGTAATTTAATGTAAACTAAGTAATTTAATGTAAATTAAGTAATTTAATGTAAATTACTATCTCTAATTTGGATTCATAATTTTTGTTTTTATTTGAATACTTGATGGACTTGCTTAAAAAGATTCATACGGTTTCAGTAAGGTATGCGATGAAAAATATAGGTATTTTATTATTGAAATTGGAAGGATATCAATTTTCAATTCAAGGATAATGTGAAAATCCAGTATTCGCCTACCTAGTTTATTTGTAATTTGTGGAGTACGGTAAGCAACAAGAACTTCTCAGTTTACTTATACATATTTGTAATTTAGCAAGGTCACTATACACATATATATACACCAACCCACAAAATTAGTAAAAAAAAGGAAAAACAAATTACGGTTCATTCTCTATATAATTTGACAGGAAGTTAAAAATATTATGTTTGTAAAATATTAAACTATAAAGATCAAATTTTTGTTTAATCAAGTATGTGTAAGTGTGAAAAATCACTCCTTATCACAAAATCGAAACAGAAAGTCGTTTTTCTTTTTTATATTCGACTAACCGGTAGCTTCGGAACCCGACACTGCGCATGACCCGATTCACAAAGCATGACGCACTTGGCAATGCTTGAAGCATCTTCTTACACATATATATAGTAGTCATCTCTCTCTCTCTCTCTCTTATCTTCTCTTACTCCTACCTGTCTTTGTTGGAGTCATTCTTCGCTCCATTTTATGGAATGACGAACCCAAATCTATATCTGCTACACCTACAACCTATTTGGACAACGGACGAACCATATTTTACAGTAAACAGGAAAGTCGATATTAATATATTCTGTAAAGGTAACTAAATGCAAACTTGGCTTCAGAATATGTAATCATATGAAAGTCTTTTATTTGTTATTCTTCCCTCGTTTCGTTCCTTATGAGTCCACTGAAACACGTATGTAGGTAAATAGTTACATAAATGTTAACTTGGAACACTTTGTTTCTTGGACTTAAGTCCTATACACAAAGTGATTGATGTGATTCAATAAAGCAGTACTTAGGTATAGGTATTAAATGCTGCAGACATGTTTTTCTTTTCATATTTCACCCTGAAAGCAAGTTTCCCCTTAAAGAGAATACCTGCATTATGCCATATATTTTCCTTTTCCAGATGAAGAAACTATTGTTATCAACGTTGGCAGTCATTATTGCCATATGTTTGGGAACACTGCTGGTTCGTTTGAATAGTAAAGTGCAAGACATACCAGAATTGGATTTTAACAAGTGGTGGGGAACTAGTCTAAGAACAGAAAAGGAGGATGACTCTATAAGGTCATTCAAGATAGATTTCAATGATACGGTAAATACAAACATCGTATAATACTATAATAATCTTCCAAATAATTTACAGAAATGAATATAAAATTCATTGTTATTGGACGACCACCGGTGTTCATATTATACAACAATTTAGGCCCTAGATTTAAAATAAAATAAAAAGCAATGGCTTCCCCACTCTGTTTTTACTTGTTTCTGTTTATTGCACCATTAAAACAAAGTATGGTTGAATAACAACTAATTGCACATTGAATTTGGAAAATAAATATCCGGGACAAGTTATTTCTTTATTCAGAAATGTGCATTGTTTGACCTGAATATAATGAACATTGCGCACGAGTTCCATACTGATTGAATGACTAGTTGATTGATCGATCATTTTGTACACAGACCTATATACAAATAGATGTCATGAATGTGTCCAGCATAGGTTTTTGCGTACGTCCTGTTGTATTAACAATATATCTGTTTCATTATTGGTCGCGATATTAATTTCAAGTCGTTCGTATAAGATAAACATAATGCAGCATGATTGGTTTCCACATCTTTCTATTTCACTTGCATAATCTATTACGGCGTAGATCTGTGGTCAAAACCCTAATGCTTGTCAAGTGAAATTTATCAGCTAGTACAAGTAGTAATTTATGTATGATATACGTAGGTATGTCATGCGAGAGTAATATTTCTCCAGTAACAGACGAATATAATTCATGAACTTTTTTAAAGCAGCGATGACAGGTCAAAAGTTTGTTAGAAGTCATTATTTAAATAATTACAGATGATCCAAGACTTGAAACAAAGATTAAGAAGCAGAAGGAAATTCACAAAACCCTTAGAAGGTATACAATCGGAATATGGAATGAACACGGATTACTTGGAAAACATTTTGACATATTGGGTGGATAAATATGATTTTAAGAAGAGGTCAGAGCTGTTGAACATATTCCCTCACTACAAAACGAGAATACAGGGATTAGATATACACTATGTAAGAGTTAAACCAAAAGTGAATAAAGGCATTGAGGTACTGCCAATTCTCTTGTTACATGGATGGCCAAGCTCTTCCAAGGAATTTGACAAAGTTATTCCAATTTTGACAAACCCTAAGGATGGATATAAGTTTGTATTCGAAGTTATAGCAGCAGACTTGCCTGGTTACGGTTTTTCTGAGGTAAGAACGAAAAACTATTGTGTCATCTCACAAAAACTAGTTAGGTAATAACAACATACATTGATTATTTACAAATAATAGTGCAACGTTCATAAATATCTCGACGAACATCGCGGGTATAAAGAAAATGTTAAATAACTGGTTTCCACCTACGATGTGGTTAAAAATAAATTTTTTTCCATATTCCAAAGTGCGAAGCGCTATAACTGTCGGCAGCGGTCTCAAACAGAAACGGTTTATAACAAAACCTTGACTTTATAGTATTGCTGGATAACTTGACTGCCTCTTACACGTGTCATTTTTTTATCCACTGCGGTATTCCCGTAGTTATCTTTCATGTTAAGCTATTACTATTTATAATAGTAGATAAAAAAATGTGTTGAGTAATAACTACCAAATTAACGCTGTAGTTGAGTGATGCAACTAATGCTTCACGGGTCGTGGGTTCGATTCCCGCATGGAAAAAAAAACATGGAAATATACATTTAGTTCACACGTTTGTTGTTTATATGAGGATTTGTTATGTTTTTTCTGTTTTCAGGGTACGAATAAACCAGGTTTGAACCCACTACAGATTGGAATTATAATGCGCAACCTAATGTTCCGACTCGGTTTTAAAAAGTTCTACGTTCACGCCGGAGATTGGGGCTCTCAGTGTGCTACACATATGGCCACATTGTTCCCGGAAAATATTTTAGGGTGAAGTTCTAATCTTATCTGGTATCAACTTTTTTAAAGCGAAAATGATGTAATAGAAAGCATTATCTTGTTTGACCTCGAATATGATCTGGTTATAAATAACTATATACAAAGACTGCACAACATATTTAAGTACTTTTAGGCTGAAAAAAAAAACAATCGTGGAATGGAACTTGTCTAAGGAACGAAGTCTCCAGTGACTAAAGTTTTGAATGTCATCTTAGAATAGTTAAGTAGTAGAAACTTAATGATATTCATATCGTTAAGATAAAGAGTTCTGTAAGGGCTACCATAATTATTTTAAAATGGTATAATTATGTAATTTCCATTTTCCAGATACCACACTAATATGCCTCTTTCTGTAAGACTTACTAGCAACGTAAAATTATTAATTGGATCCCTGTTCCCGAATTTAATTGATTCGGATCACCCCGAAAGGGTATATCCGCTGAAAAGCTTTTTATCTTACGTCCTTAAAGAAAGTGGATATTTTCATATTCAGTCTACAAAGCCCGACACTATAGGTAAGTGAGGATAATACAGTACAATGTACATCGCATATTTTATACATTAGTTAGAAAGTTTGTGTGTAATCTGTGAACCGTCACTAGGTCTAACTCTATGTGATGCTCTATAAATCTGCTCTTTATGTCCGCTACCAGTGCAAAAACTAGCAATGTTCATGGTAATTATTAGTAATATAAAAAATATTCAGGTCTAAAATCTTGTTATGGACAAAATCGTATCGTTTAAAATTTCGCAGAGGACCTAAGAAGCCAAATTCATAGTAAATAACCTAGGCCTTATACGGTGGATATAAACGACTATTGAAGAAAAAAACTTGCACGAGACACGTGAAAGGAGGCCTAACAGTAGGATAGTTCATAGGTTGATGATGTAATAAACAAGAAACACATAATTCAACATTATCTTATGCTCAAAAGTTAAGACCAAATAAATGTTTTGAACAAACAAACTTTAAATATTGTTATTTCTTTTAAGGAGTTGCCCTTAGCGATTCCCCGGCAGGATTAGCAGCTTATATGATGGAAAAAATGGCTATATGCAGTAACAGGGACCAACTCAATACACCTCATGGAGGTTTGGAGAATCTAGAAATTGATGATGTATTAGACACGGTCACTATAACATGGATGAATGAGTGTATTGTCACTTCTATGAGGCTCTATTCAGAGGGCTTCTTTGGACCAGAAGTTGTTGCAGTTCAAGAGTAAGTTTGTATTACTACTCAACTAATACTTCGCAATCAACTCGCACTAATCTAGCGTGGTGGATTATAGCCAAATCCCCCTCAAAAGAGAGGGGACCCCTGCCAAGCAGTGGGACAATAATCGGTTGATGATGATCTTGGTACTTCAAATAACTAATTTAATTTTTAAATTTAAAAATGGTTGATAAAAATACTAGAAAACAGCGAAGGGCGTGCGTTTTTTGGGACTGTAGACGTTAAAAAAGAGCCAATTAAAGTCGCCTACTTTTAATAAATTATATTTTGAGTTTCGTGGACGATAGAATATTTTTTAATATCAGAAGACGGAAAACGGATTGTTTACGAACTATGGTTCAGTAGAATCTATAATACCTCATCATTTATTACGGCCCATTCATTTTTTTAAAATTTTATTATGTCCAGGGGATGCATACTGTACCGTTAACACAAAGAAATAACAAAACAAGAACTACCAATTTTGAAACGTAATATATGATACCTAAACTTATATTTCAGTATACAGACAGAGGTACCAACAGCCGCAGTCAAATTCTTATATGAAGTCGCCTACCAACCGGACTGGATACTAAGAGATAAATTCGTAAATTTGGTGAGATCTACAAGCTTTGACTACGGAGGACACTTTGCCGCTTTGCATACGCCCAAAGAATTAGCCGAGGATATTTACGCGTCGGTAGCAGAATTCATTAGATTCCATAGTAGAACTTACAATTTATAAAATTGTTAACGGTATTGCGACTGTGCAAATAATTACAATCGATCGTCTTCGCATAATTCAGCCTTTAGCGTTCTTTATCGTACCTCAATACTATAAAGACAGCACAGTAGCACGATAATATTAGCATTAGTAATTATGTACAAGGCAGCCGTTGCCAGTTTACTATTTTCTATTATTTATCAGTAATTTTTTATATACGGTCTTGCGTTTGACCACTATTTCACGAAGTGCTCAGCAATGATGCTGTCTACGATGTAGCACGTTGCTTAGAATTAGCTCACAGTTGAAACTGAGCAAAACAGACAAGGAATTTTAATTGTTTTTAGCAGTCTGAATTAGAAAGGTGGAATTGCGTAGATAGAATAACCAGCATGAAGCGATGACGCAAAGCTGTTCGCAAAGTTTGAGTGACGCGCATGCTCGCCAAAATGTTTCTGATAAAACATCGATAACCTTGCAAATGTATTACAATAAGCTTTAAAATAATAACCATTTTAGATAAAGATATTATTATTATTATTATTATTCCGTAGAACACACTAGCAGCTAATGAGCTGGTGCGTGTGTATCAAATAGCTTGGAGATGTTTTCCTTGTCCAATCTGTTTTCGAAACCGTTACCGATATCCTCAATAAATTGTTACATTAAATTACTTAAGAGAAAAATCATATAGTATAGTATACTTCTGTAAATAAAAAAGTTTTTGTAACCTGTTCGTTATTTCTCATTTATTTTTTGCTGATTTAATAGACAGTCCCACGATTATAAAAGCCAAATATAAGTAGTTCTTGTTTTAGCGGTGAACTTTATATTATTCCCATTGACGTATATTAATAAAAATGTGTAGTGCCTGGTTCAAGCCACCCCGCTCAAGATCACGCACGTTGAGTTACCTTTACATTTGGATGGGCACCGACTTCATACCTTTAAAACTAAAAAGAAGTTAAAACTGTATTAAGTTATTTTTAATTTTCTAGTTTTGAATTCGGTGTTTTTAAACGCAGTTTTTTTATTTTATTAACGACTAAATATTACAAATATTATTTATTGGACTTTTATAGCCACGAAAAAAAAATATGGTCTTGACTTTCTGAAGTTAAATAAAAAAACATGTGAGGGATTGGCATATTTATTAATTTCTAGTTAGACAAAATTGTTCACTCCCATATTATTTTATTCAGGTGGGTTTTTGATTTTGAGATGGAACAGTAAGCACAGGTGCGTTCACAGGTAGGTATATTATTTTATATACTTATTCAATGTCATTTTAGAAGCACATATTTTGAAGAAAGTACGCTCCCTTCTTATTTATTTTAAATAATCAAAACAAGAAAGAAGTTCGTACACAAGACATGACAATATTATTATCTTAGCTAAAACCCCATAAATTCCTGTATCAGAGATTTACATTAAGCCATGTTTTCGAATTATATAAACCTTGATATTTTCTAAAATACACTGAATCTCTTAATAAGGTAATAATTTATAGTAGGTACGGGAGGCAACTACTTTGAATATTGTTAATTATTCGTAGGAGCTCTGTACCCGTACATCGATTTTGTACGACAGTAATGGGCTAAATGTTATACAATCAATCTGACATTGGTTCAGTGCACCGAACCGAAAGATATATTATTATATACATACATATATACATACATTTATCGAAGTGTTATATCTTATTTACGTACGCACCGCTGTAATTGCTTACGATATCTAGTTCATATCTAAATTATTCGTTTTATGATGAAGATTGTATTTCCTCGTTGTTCTAGTGGTAAGTTGGGTTCGATTACCAACTCGAGCAGTGTTATTAGGGTTTTCTATGAAATTCTCAGTAACAACTCGGAGTCTGGATTCATGCCCGGTTGATTGCATGTATTAGGGAGCGAATCTATAGCACCCATAGCGTGTTTCGAAATTTGGGTGTATAGTACACCTCAGCCTAACCCTTCGAGGACGACAGGCGTGATGGTATGTTATGTATGATTGAAAGAAAGGGTTTACTGACAAACACGTACCTGTTTCTCTTGGAGGAACTCTTCAACCACTCGTGGTGCAAAGAAGCCGGGTACCATGAAGTCCTTCCTAGGGCTGAATTGCTCTATCTTCATACGTCCCCCCAAATTGAAACGCTCCCCAGCGTAGTATAGATTTCTAAAATGAAATATTGAAAAAGAGAGCATAGAGACATGTACAAAGATTCGTAATACGACTAAACTGAGAGAGTTCATAATTGGGCAGCAGTTTAATTAACTTGTAAGATGCTGTAATAGATGCAGAAGCATACAGATAGATAGGTACCTACAGTCTGCTTTGGACATCTCGTCTACACGATCGAAAGTTAATAAGGACGATCAAGGAAGGGTGCTAGGGCTATAAAAAAAGCTCTACTCTTTTAAAGTTGTCTTGTAATGCTTTGGTAATGTATGTGTGGGATGAGCTTTTTTTTAACGCCACCACCTAAGATTGCTTAGCCAGCTAGTTACCGATTTCTGGATTCGTAAGAATAATATTCGTAACAATAAGCAAATGATAATCTAATAGTATTAAATACCTATAGAATAGCAATGTTAAGAATTGCTTTTCTATAGGTGTTTTATATTATTTAGGATTTCGCCAATCGAACAATTAAAAACACGCGAATCAAGGTATTATCTATTAAAAAAATCAACATGACGTATTCAAAAGGCAAACTAATATGTAGAATTACCTGTTACTGATCAATCGGCATTTTATATTCGTCAGCTGTCCTTCATTGAGACCGGGGAACTTGTGATACAAGTATAAGCTGGCAGAAAATTTTAGGAATGAATCGCCCAGTGTCTCAACCCTTTCAAGATTGAAGGTGTCATGGGATTTGATCGTTGTTAATGCAGCTAGTATGTCCCGCAACTCCGGCCCTTTGCCCGTAGCTGTCGCTTTAAGGAGCTCGATCTGGTCATTGTACCTGTGCAAATATTTTTATCAACTCATTTGCTACGAACAGTGGCCTAGCTACACTGTGACAAAAAAACATTTAGGTTTTTTATCGTACACTGCAGGGCAACCTATCCACTGTAATTTTTTTTATGAGACTTGTCCACCACCCGAATCCCTACTACTGCAACTCCTGTAAACCAGGATCAACAATAGTAACTCGTAATCTGCTCGTCACATACTGTGGGAGTGTGGTTTATGGCAAAGTGAACGCAATATTATGTTTGACAGTTTGCAAATTATATCTGGGGTGATTTACTACTCGGACCTAGTTGCGACTAGGATGAATTTCCGTGCGTTTAGGCGTTTTTGCCATACCTATTATTGGAATCAGATATAATAGCTCATTTTTTAGGACCCATAACTTAATAATGTCTTCCGTGGTGCCTGGCAACTGGACTTAACCCAGTTGTAAACATCTATTCTTATGTCAATGACATGTAAACTCTATTCTGTCTCTCGCTTGGTAAGGAGGGAAGTGGAAAACTGTTATTTTCTTACTCCTCCGATTTAATTTCATGATTAATTTCGCTGCGGGTTCTAAGACAGTTAATATCATTCCCCTGGGACACGTCGAGCTTCATTGTCTCGACGATATTTTGGATGGTTACTATTGTTGATCCTGGCTTACAGGAGTTGCAGTAGTAGGGACTTAGGGTGGTGGGCACGTCCCAACAAAAAAAAATAATAATAATAGTAACTCGTGATTTTAAGTGACAAAACTTTTTATGTTTCCAAAACTGCGGCATCTGGTTTCAGCGCGTGAAGTTATGTAAGTCATCATACATGATAGTATGTTGTTACATTAATAACAAAATTAACAGACAAAAGTACATACCTGGCTGGCGGCGCAGAAATTGCCGCGGATATATTAAAGACTGAGGGCGGTTCACGCACGTTGCCGTAAACCGACGAATTTGCTGCGGACAACTCAGTGTTGACGAATTCATCGTAACACTCCACGTCCATCACCGTCACTGTCGATAGGTTTCGTTCTATATCCAAAGGCTCCATTTTTTCCTGTTGTATATAAAACATGATCCTTCATATTATCTAATCTCGTCATACAAATAAAAAAAATGCACGGTCAGGAGATTGATATAAACTTATATTGATGAAAACTCTCAGCGCGTAATGTATATTATTTTTATTTTATATACACAATATCTTCATAAATTATTTAGCCAATGTGTTATTCTGATGTATGAGCTACATTATTGTAAAGTTTCATTAAAATCCATTTAGTAGTCGCGTGAAATGGTAACTGTTTAATATATGTATGTATAATGTTATGGCACAGTCGAATCGCACATTACGCTTATTCTAGTAATTTATGTATTGTACGCCTGACTTCTTTAAGTTTAGGATTGTAATGATAATGATGTTAAAATAAAAAGAAAAATATGGAAGAAGAAAAAACAAAAGCAGAGAGGGCGGTAAATTAAATAAGAAAATGGTGTTAAATAACTATTCCGAAAGGGGTAAGTGCTTAGTATATTTAAAAAATATGATTATATTTTTTTATTGATGCGCCGTAGATTTCTTTTATTGATCTTCAGATCAAACAGTAACAAAAATCCACATACAAACTTTCGCTTTAATATCATCATAATTAAGTCAAGATACTCACGTCCCAGGGATATTCCTTATTGAGTCTCTTTTGTTGCAATTGATATAAGCTTTCTTTCATAGACAATATCTGAGGACGTTTCCCACCGTCATCGTCTATTGGGTTGTTAATCCTAAAATATGAAATAAATTCCCGAAATGTTTTTATAAGTAGATAGTTCACATAAGTAATATTTACAGTCAACAGCAAAAGTACATGATCAAAATCAGAAATTCAATACTAATGAACGGAGGTCGCACCAGATCTGTGTGAAGTGGAAGTGATTCAAAAGTATGTGATTGTAAATTATACCAAACATTTACTATTAGTACAGCTGCCAATATTCGTGATCAGTTTTGACTCCAAAAGTTATAAACTCAATTCGCGTCAGAAATAAGAAGTGTTTTTTTTTTCAAAACTAGTGAACAGTTAAAATCCAAATTTAAATGATGAAACTGAGGCCACGCAACAAGTCAATATGAATTGTACCGACGTCTATCTCGCTACATAGCAACGACGTACATAGCAACGGAGAACTGTCAAACTGACGTCACATCCGTGTAGAGGGGTCACACCGGGAAGAAGGTGTTAGTGCATCCATTTCAAAAGGAGGTTCCTCCGACCAGGCGAGGCATAACACCTCCTTTTCAAATGGAGGGATTAACACTTCCCTCCATATAAATAATGCCATAAAGATAAAAATGACAATCTACCTTCCGGTTTTAATATATTGTAACCGACTGGGTAAAAGCCATCATTGACTTAAGATTTTGTATCGCATCAGCTACTTTTGAACATTGACATAAATTTACAAACATACAAAGATAATAATATTGATTGAATTATCGTTTTGTATCGCATCAGCTACTTTTGAACATTTGACAGACTACAAAAAAAAGTTTTTCAATTATAATGTTATGATTATGATTTTTAATGAACATATGCTTTTTTCGGGGTTCATTTGGATGAAATTCGGCATAATAATATTCAATATGCAATTTTTTTATCCCATTCGGCTGTTTTTCCGTGAGCATAACAAATTAAATGACTGGGATAGTTTAATAATAAGTATTGATGAAGAATTATCATGTTAAGTCATGATTACGTGGCCTCAGTTTCATCATTTAATTTTGGATTTAACTGTTCACTTGTTTTGAAGAAAAAAAACACTTCTTATTTCTGACGCGAATTGAGTTTATAACTTTTGCAGTCAAAACTGATCACGAATATTGGCAGCTGTACTAATAGTAAATGTTTGGTATAATTTACAATCACATACTTTTGAATCAATTCTACGTCACATAGTTCTGGCGCGAACTCCGTTCATTAGTTTTGAATTTCTGATTTTGATCATCTACTTTTGCTGTTGACTGTACTTTATCCGATTACACCTTCACCTTGCGTTAAAAATATATACAAGCAGAAGCACATTTTAAATTATTATACACTGTATTCGGAAGTCGATCAATCAAGATAGTATAGGGTAGGTAAAGTAATTTGCATGGCAACATAAAAGCGTTATATTGGACTGTATTCGCAGATAATAAGTGATAGTATACTTTAACACCTTATAAATATATGTTTAGACTTAATTGTTTTAGTAAAATAGTATTAGCATAAAAACAATGAGTATGTACCTATTGTTTTGAAAAATTGACTGCTTAAAGGCAATAAATGCCTTTACATGGGAATGTATTGTACTCGATAGTTTATCACATCGGCAAATGCAAATATAATTCTATAGACATATTATTTATTCTATAGATACATCAATTCTTTTAATCGAATTCTGATTTTATTTATAGTGTCGTTAGCTATGATTCAATAAAATCTGAATATCGTCAGTTTTGTAACATGAAGCAGCCAATAGTTTTAAACATTTAGCAAATATTTATGCACAGCACATAATAAACATATAGTAACATATTGCATATTAAAATGATAATATTTACCTGTCCACTGAATTAATGGGATTTGGTTCTTCGACTTGTGCCAATAAAGAGTTCGTAGCGATTAGTATATTTGCTTGGATTGATTGCCAATCACCTGGAAGTTTTTCTAAATAAATTGCGGCTGGGCACAAGGATTAATTAGGCTATAGTCCACCACTAGCGTGTTGGACTATACTCTAACTCTTCTCAAATGAGAGGAGACCTGTGCCCAGCAGTGGGACAATAATTGGATTGCTGATCAAAGAACATACGTATGTCTAGACTAATGCGATCATGTGAGAAAATACATAAATAAATACATTTAACAGGATATTATGAGTATTATGACACAGTGCTCATCTAGTTCCGAGCTAAGCAACGAGGCTTGTGATACGGATACTAAATGGTTGCTACACTCCTTAGGTTTACAGATACAAATGTCCATGCCGATCACAAAAACATTGGCCCCTACTAGGATTCGAACCTTTACAACAGAAGACAATTACCCTAACTTAATACTGCTGCCCTAATCGGGTGGGCGAAATAAGATAATATAGGAGTAACCAATTTACTATTTTATACACTTGCCTGAGGCACGATACGCTGTTCCATAGTGTGTTTCTTCGACAATTTCCGCGAGTAGTTCATGTGCTACCAATAACATAAAGACTCTGAAAATAAAATTTTATTATTACCTTTTATATACTTGATTGCTTCGTTGATCTTAAGCGCGTATGTGCGAATGATGAGCAAAAGCAACAGTAAACAAGTAGCAGCTCGGAGTATGTATTGGTGCCCGGTTGATGGCAATAGAATCGCTCCCTATTACATGGGACTTAAAAAACATACCGACGAAATGTGCGTCTACAATAGTACACATCTGCTTTACGCTTCGGGGACAGGAGACGTGATGGTATTCTTTTTTATACACGTAATATGTTTACAACTATTTCAGCAAGTTTTGTACCTATTCGTATT
This sequence comes from Craniophora ligustri, assembly GCA_905163465.1. Lineage (NCBI taxonomy): Eukaryota > Metazoa > Arthropoda > Insecta > Lepidoptera > Noctuidae > Craniophora > Craniophora ligustri. The sequence goes on from LR990963.1 coordinate 6,837,105, forward strand.
TCCTTTAATAGTTCGTAAGACATGTATGCGACTGGAGGTTTCGTTGTAAATCCATTAAAATGTTACCTGTGCACGATGCTGGGTATAATTATCGCCTTGTACCACAGTACTCCGGGGAAGTCATATTTGACACAGAATTCTGCCACAAAGATCTCTGCGAAACCTCTATTGGTCTTATCATCGCCTTGTGAGGCTGACACCAGTTTCCTTTGCTTGTCAGTGAACGAATTTATTGTAGCCGCTCTGGGCAGCAAACAGTTCATTCTTGAACTAATGTTGCGCACCTAAAAATTATAAATAAACACCAACATTAAAGTTAGAAATATATAAAAAATAGTTATAAAATTATTTTATGTACTAGAATTTATTTTTGAGGTATAATTGGGATAAAAAATAGTTAGACTCACCTCTAATAAAGGCTGGGTTTTATCACCAATGATTTCCAATTTATATTTGTCTGCATAGTAATCAGCAAATGTCAAATAGGAATCCGAATCGAAATGAGATTGCGGCGTCATGTATTCTAGGACATTTGATACTATGTACCTATTGAATAAATTAGTAATTTATTGTTTGTATTCAAAATGGAGGAGAGAAAATTTTATATGTTCATTATAATGTTTATTTTTTTGTTACAGTAGAAAATAAAGACCTTCCCCAAAAAATGCGTTTAACAACAATGAAAGAAAACAGTTTAAAAAAAATGTTCATTAACATTTAAATGTATGTATGTACAAATTGGGTAAAAATATGCTTAAATAGCTACTATGTTTGCAGGAAATTCCATAAGAATTAAAAACCGAGTAAGAGTCAGTAAGACTAATTTCAACTTACCTGTCCGGTAGGACTCTGTACCAAGGTGTGACTACACAATTTTTGTAACTATCTGGTGTCACGTTAATGAAGAGCCTCTCCTGTAGAACAAACGTTATCATCATATTAAAAATCATATATGCAGTTATAGTAAAATAGTGATGTGATCATCACGGGCGTACCCAAGGCTCACTAACCCAAAGCGCCTTAAATATGCTGGGTACTCAGTAATTATGGTTTTATTACTAAGCGAATTCTAAACCAAAGCACAGCTTCTTGACTGTATAGTACAGTATTCCTCACTTAGTGATAAAGAAACACATCAAGCGGAAACCTGCACCCCTGGGGGCAAGAAAGTCTGCCACTTAAACTAAATAAGTGTGTGGGTCCACAGCCAAAGTCCTTTAACTTTGAGAAGATTCTTGGGAAAATTCGCAGAACGCTATTGGTGTATTCTGTGATCTTTCGAAGGCTTTTGATTGTGTCCACCATAAAACACTTATTTGTAAACTTGCACATTACGGGATTCGAAGTAAGGCACTTAATATCTTAACTTCTTATTTAAGTGGTAGGATACAGTACGTAAATATCAACAATACAAAATCATCTGGATTGTCTGTGCAGTTGGGTGTACCACAAGGCTCAATTTTAGGCCCTTTCCTTTTTTTAATTTATATAAATGATTTGCCACATTATCTGAGATCCATTTGTGATGTAGTACTGTTTGCTGATGATACCTCGCTTATTTTTAAAGTAGATAGAAATAGAGATCATTTTGACGACGTAAATAGTGCACTTGTTCAGGTAATGCATTGGTTTACAGTTAATAATTTAGTACTAAATGCTAGAAAAACAAAATGTGTAAAGTTTAGTTTGCCTAACGTGAAAAATCTAGGACCCAACTTAATTGTCAATAAAGAAGTACTTGAGACCGTCAATTCTACAGTATTCTTAGGTATTACACTAGATGCCAAGCTTCAATGGGGCCCACATGTGTCATGCCTCGCGGGGAAACTTAGCTCCGCTGCTTATGCGGTCAGAAAGGTTAGGCAATTCACTGACGTAGACACTGCTCGACTTGTTTATTTTAGTTACTTTCATAGCATTATGTCCTATGGAATTCTATTGTGGGGTAGAGCTGCTGATATAGAAAGTATTTTTATTTTACAAAAGCGAGCTATTCGTTCCATATATCAGCTAGGGGCTCGAGTTTCTCTTAGGGAACGTTTTAAAGACATTGGTATTTTGACTGTTGCATCGCAGTATATTTATGCCAACATAATACATATAAGGCAAAATATACATTCCTATTGTAAAAACAGTGACGTTCATAGTATTAATACACGGAATAAACATAAATTGTGTGCCCCCAGTCACCGTTTACATAAGGTACATAATTCGTTTGAGGGGGTTGGTATACGTATTTATAACGGAATACCTACTGATATCTTGGATCTACCGACTGACGTATTCAAAAGTAAAGTAAAAAATTGCCTTATTAAGAAGGCTTATTATAATTTGAGTGACTATTTTAGTGATAACAGTAGATGGTCGCCGGATTAGTCCAAGATAGCAGTCTACTTTGTAAAATGTAATTGTTGAGATGTGTAAGTGTGAGCGGGCACATACAGAGAAATGGAGGCCAAGAGTGTGTTAACATTATCATCGGTTGTTCTGTATTTCTATATCAGTAGTTTTTATATCTCGGCTTGGTAAAATGGATTGGTATATGCTAGCTCACATAACCATAGGTAATGATTGCACTCTATATTGTATACTGATTATAGTATTGTATAGAATCACTTATTATATAAACAGACAGAAATGTGTGCTGGGGAGTTTGTTGCGCCGCTTCTTCTTCCCAGCAAAAACACTAGGAAGCGGTGAAGGGCGGGCGTTTTTGGGGGCTGTCTTTATTGTCGACGTTCAAAAAGAGCCATTTAAATTTGGCCTACTTTGAATAAATGATATTTTGACTTTGACTTAAAAAAGAGACCCGTGGAACAATAAATGGGTTAAAAGGGTTGGTGTTTAATTGTAAACTAACCTCATATGGTTGCGGTTGAACTGGTTGTATGTAGTCATGAGTCGTCATAATATTCCAGTCAATATTGTACCCATTGTCATCCTTCACGGGCACTACATACATGCAGTTTACCTTGCCTTCAAATACTATGAACTTCTTAGCGATAGCGAGAACTTGTTCAAAAAGGAAGTAGTGGAATCTGAAAAATCAAAGGTAGTAACTTAGTAGATTCTTTATGAATATTGGACCTTATATTTATTTATTGAGAATCGAACTTACTGTTTCACTAATTGGAACAATTTGGGATTGAGTTTTATGACAGCATGGTTGACATCTAAAGAGGTAGAAACCTCCCCAACAGTCATAAACATGGGGAAGTCGCACAGTGGGGGCAATGGCTTGGGTGTTAAAAACCCAAACCCTTCCTTCCTCTGCAGAAGGTCATACAATGCTTTTTCACGTGAGTCTTTTGGCTCTTCAAATGCAGTAGTTAGTTTTATGATGTGTAAGTAATATACATCTTCACCTTCAACACTGTTGAGCTGAGATGGGAACTGAAAAGTTATTATATTATTAATAGTTATTATATTATATTAAAATACTTGCATGTGAGCTTGCAAGTGTTAATATATCTATATAATTAGCTCATATGCAAGTATTTTTAAATATAATAAAATAATTAGTGGTACGTAAAACATATTTGAGTTTAGTATTTATATATATTGTGTCGTTTATATTTCGATTATATTATATCGGCGCAACATGTATAACTATTACATGTAACGGAAGTCTACCATCATTATTAGAATAAAAATGTACAGTCTCGTACCTGATTTCATAAATTTAAAAGAAAGCAAGCTTAATGAGGTCTAATAAAATTGTTTCAGTAACCTGCCTCTATTTCATCTAATTCAACTATTAGTTAGCAGTTTGCCCACATAATATTTGAGATTATTATCAGTATTTTGCTAATGAAATTAAATTTTTCTTGATACATACCTGTATTCTGTGCTTCCGTACCCGTTTTTTTGTTCCAGGATATGCAATTTCGGGCTTTGTGTCAGGAGATGATGCTGATGCATGGGCTTTTGCTGATGACTTTGTCACGTCTTCATCACGCCAGTTCGGGAAACAAGCTTTTACTTCCATGTCATCAAAATTTACGGCACTGTAACATTACAGTGTATTATTACATTATAAGATCATGGATAGCACAAATAAACCACATAAAATCCAAGATAATCTCATTCATGGCTATAGCACGCGATAATGCTAGAACTCTCCCTCATAATGTCCGGATAATGATTCACAACTCTTTGGTGAAGCCCCATTTCGACTATTTAATAGAAGTTTGGGGAAGTACAACTAAGACTAATTTAAAAGAACTACAAATATTACAAAACAAAGTAGTAAAAGTATTATTCAACTACGACTTCCTCACACCAACTAAAACTATACCAAGAAACTCAATTGATGACCATCAGACAAAAATATACTTACAACATATGCATTCTTATATGGAAGATAATTAACAATAATATACATACACAAACAGTACTAAAAAAGAAAGTATCCAAGTACAGCTTAAGAAACAAAAATAAATGATGTGTAAGAAAACCTTGAACAGAATATGGAAAGAAAAATATTGAGTATAAGGGAGTGCAACTTTACAACCATCTACCTAACTAAATTAAAGAATTCAGTTCTTTCAACTTATTTAAAAATAAATTTAAAAAATATATAACAAGTAACGATCATTTTGTTCTACAGATTCCGAGTACTGGTATGATTAATTCACTTTTTTATTTGAATAATTAAACAACACACATTGGGTAACAGCTATACAATGTGGAGATGACAATATGACTTTAAATGAAAACACTGGCAATACTGGTTTATAGAAACATTTGTAAACTATCAAATAAATCCGAACATGGAAATTAAAAAAAAAAAAATTTTCTTACAAACTAAATAGCTTAAAACTGCAAACAAAATAAAACACCATTTATAAAAATGGTACACTGACCTGCGATAAGAATGGCAACGCAGCTTGGTTTCATTCATGTTAAAGCTGTGGCCGACGCAGCGACGTAATGTTTGGCGCCATTATTCTTATTGTTATTAATGCTCAATTACACAAATCAAATCACAGAATATTAACCAAATAGTCGGGCATCATTCACCCGCGAGTTATTCACTGATCAATTTATTATTCACAATCACTTTTCGATCACATAATTATGTCGCCAGTCATTAAATTTTTTTATTTTCAATATGTCCGCCGTGTTCTTGAATACACAAACTACACCGACGTATAATGTTATTTCTCACTCTTGATAATAGGTCTCACGGTATGTCCGTACAGCTAAAGCGGCATTACCGTGACACTCCCCATAAATTAAAATCATATCAGTGTACTCCGAAGCGGTATAATTGTAACGAGGCATGATTATTTAATAATAAAACCTTGAAACACCAAGTATTAAGCGTCTAATTTCGCAAAGTTCACTTAGCTATTTAACTAAGTACCTATAATACGTTTATGTGTCCTGTCACTATTAAAACAAAGCGTCAAATTTCGCACAACACAACACAACACAACAACAAAGATACGATAACACTCGCGCGGCGACTTCAAACGGGCGCGGGCGCATCCGAAATTCCAGAGAAAATAAAATGCGTCACAGGCAGTAAGGACGTCCGGTGACACACTGACCGCGTAACCTAGACACGTCGACAAGTAAGCAAAGAGGAAACAAGCAAACTTACCTATCTCTTTCGCACATACATATTTTCTTATCTAGCTGTGATGACACGCTTTATGACTCTTATGGCTCGGGCATAAAGTATAATTTGCATTGAGAAAATAAATTTGATAAAAAAGGCGTAGGTTTTTAAAGTGGCGAGCTGGCAACGTAAGTCGTTAACCTGTCGCGTGCTCTCCTGTTTACAAAACATCATGTCGAAAATACTTAAAATGAAAAATAATGTCCTGTGGCTAAACTACTGGATATATTCATTTGATTTTTTGTGTGACGGTTGGGAATATCATGACTTATACGAAGTTTCATTTATGATCATATTGTCCTCCCCACATTGTATATATTTGTATTACCTTTGTATCTCATGCAGTGAACGATGTTCTTTTGAGAAAAAAAGAATCTGTGAACCTAAGAACTACACTTAAGGTGGAAGCTTCACAGTAGCCCGCGAAATTCAAATTTTCGTACGTTTTTTGCAATTTGCCAGTCATTGTCATACTGAACATTAAACAAAATATTAATCATTTAAATCAATAAAACAGCCCTCAAAGTGCATATAACTGCATTGATTGTCTATTTCATGAAAAAGTCAATCAATGCAGTTATATGCACTTTGAGGGCTATGTTCTAAAGTATTTTTTGATGCCAAATTATAAAAATAATAAAAAAATATGTTTTGTCAAAAAAAGTCTATCCTAATCACCTATGGGTGTAAAAAACAGCCTACAAAATCAGCCGTTTATCTTATATATAAAAATCTCGTGTCACGGTGTTTGTCGCTGAACTCCTCCGAAACGGCTAGACGGATTTATTATTAAATTTTGTATGTATTTAGGTTATTTGTTATACCCCTAGGTGATTAGGGTGTCCCTCACCAGATGTTATTTTTTTTTTTTTGACAAAATATGTTTTTGTATTTTTTTTATGGTTTAGCATCAAAAAATACTTGTAATTCTAAATTTTCACCCTTCTACCATCAACTCTTAAAATTTAGTAAAACAACGTTTGGAGGGTCAGCTAGTCCATATACATACAAGAAGAATATTTAGTAAAAGTACATACGTGTAGCGGACTGGCAGCATCGTCAAGGGATCCAATTCTCCTGCTTCATACAATTTGGCGCATGCATTTAGCGCCGCTGATCGTTTCGCAGACTTCACGTTAAACAAAGGCAGTCCCTGTGGAAAAATACAGAGTTTAGCGTTGCAAGTTTATAGGTAGGTATATTATTTTCGTACATTAAATATAAAATAATGTAAAAAGGTACACTGTTGTAAAATTATAGGAAAATGGGCTGTAGAAATACATGATCTTTACATATCAGCACGCCTAAATCCTCGAGAGTTAGGCACAGGATTACTGTACACAAGTTTTAGATCCCATATAATAAAGAGAGAGCGAGCCTATAGCTATTTACTGGGCACAATTCTAGGTTGCAACTGATTTTTTTATAACCATACCTGGGAATTAAACCCAGAACGTCACTCTCAGTAGCCGCGCGACGGTTCACTAGACCAATGAGGCAGTCAATTGAATACCCAGCCATTTAATTTCACAAAATTTATTGATGATATCGAAACATACCTTTATTTCTTCTTTAATAGGACAAGTAATAGGCATGACAATGGTTATAAGTTGGCGCTCAGTCTTCTTTACTCTATCTATAACGCTCTCCTGTATCCACATAGGCGTTATGACGGTGAACTGGTCGTGTGGCAAAACTGTACAATATCGGTTGAGCAGACTTATGGCAGCCACTGACGACAAACGACCTGAAAACAAGTATATACTTAGCATTTGAGGACACAGTGTGAGAAATAAAGTAACTTCTAGAAGACGGGTTATATATTTTTTTATTAAAAAATATTTTATATTGTGACGTCACAAGGTCTTTTCGAAGTTACGTGCACACTTATCACATACACAAACGTGTATGTATTATTTCAACGTATATGTAGTATATCACGATATTTTCCTTAACTGTTTAGTAAAAGAAAATATCGTGAGGAAACCTCTATGCCTGAGAGACTCTCGATGGCATGTAAAGTTGACTGTAGCGGTGTAGCCTCTCTCATATGAGAAAAGTTCCGTGCCCGCATTGGGCCAATAATTGGGTAGGTAAAACTTATAATCATTGTATGCTTCTTCTATGTTAGTTTAAATGTTATTTTTCAGGAAACCTCTGCATATTTAGATATATTTTTATTATTTTTAAACAAAAAACAATATAAATAAGCAGCTATACTCAAATCGCGTTAGATTGGCAATACAGGATAATGACCCCGACCTGTACCAAAAGTCGCAATTGTAAACGATAATTATCGTTTGCGTATCGCTCCCCATACTAACTGTTGCTGAAGGTCATATCGCAAGCGTTTCATAATACATCGCCGTGCAACAAACGAGGGACACACTAACAATTGACGAAATGGAGTTAGTGACTGAGTGAAATTTATTGATGAAATACACGTATAATATTATAACAAAAAATTATACTGCACTCTAATTACTGTTTCATTATTGATACATGACTATTATAAAGCTTTACGTCAATATTTCCCAAATAAAAATGATCGTAGTGTTTAAAAAATGCTCTCAACGTAATAATAATCAATTGAATGAATTAAAAACCATAATCAATAATTGTAAAACAAGTTTGGCTCAGCTCAAGAATATAATATATTTGTGTGTGCATGTAAAATAAAAAATGGAACGTAGCCCATTCGAAATTAGTGGGGCGACGCGCCATTTTTTTGTCAGGAGTGCGCAACCTAACGACACATTTATGATGCCGGACCGATTTTATTATATTTATTTATAATACGGGAAAGAGAACCTACTTTATACGATTTTTATTTATTTATATATACCTATATATTGTATTGTATAGCTTATTAGTACAGCTACTATACCTATTGTCGGCTAAAATGTTTAAACTATTAAGTCGATGAATATGCTAAAATCATTAGCAAATAATATACTAAACAGTTTCAAGTACTGTAATATATATAGTTATGTTTATTTTTTTTAGTTGTAGTCACTTGGCGTGTTTGTCCAAATATTCGCGTTATTTGAGCAATTAGCAATTTAGCACTAAAGGTACATACACAAACTTACTCTTACTCCGTCAAAACCTTGCCAAGTTACGTGCCAGCAACTACGTGTAAAACTTGTTACGTTAATATATGTACCTATCTACCTAGTAGATATAGTAGTATAGTAATAGTATTTAACGGTTATTAAAAATACACACATACCTATTTTCTACCCTGTTAGTATTTCTCTTTTACAAAATATGTATGTTAACATCATGAAATAAAAAACAAATAAGTTCGAAAAAGCAATTAGGTTTAGCCTCCCTGCGACGACCTTGACGACGAACGTGTCGTTTATCCCCGCCTACCACGATATAGCGAGCGACAGTAAATTTGGTCGATACGTAGAACAATGGTAGGTATCGCTTCCGCAAACACGAGTAACATAGGTAGGGAGGGTTCAATAATTTGTATTGCCAATCTAACGCGATTTGAGTATAGCTTATGCTACATTAAACGTACACTCTAACATCCTAATTGGTATACGTGCAACTAGCGACCCTAGCGGATGATACAGGGAACTGGAGTACATATTCAATGTGTGCGTATATATAGTGCGTATTATGCACACGCTCAAGCGAGCATTAACAATTTAAGTCTTATTAGTTTACCTACGCACACAATAACAACAAAAGTTATCCATGACGACCCGATTAGTCCAGCGGTAGTTAACGGTGCCTGCTGTGCTATGGGTCCTGGGTTCAAATCCCGGTAGGGACAATGTTTTTGTGATGAGCATAAACATTTGCTTCCGACTCATGGATGTATTTATGTATAATATGTATGTATTTACAAAAAAAAAGTATATCAACCAACTAGTATCCATAACACAAGCCTCGTTGCTTAGTTCGGAACTAGATGGCGCTGTGTCATAATGTCCAGAAATATTTATATTTATTATTTTATTTATTTATGTGTGGATGTAAACCAATTAGGTTGTTAGAGTGTACCTACAGGTCAGGTATGTCATGCATTACGAAATTGACGCAAAAATTACGTACCTCCATTCCGTGTTATATAGGGAGGTACATCTTCATCCTTATAAAGTTGACTGTTGATGTCAGCAAATGCTGGTTCGTTCCGTTCATCAGCATTACCGATAAGTATCTACAGATATGTAAAAATATATATGTAATTTAACCATGCCTTTAGATAATGATACTTTTGGTTTGAGCCAATTAGATTATCTTATTCAGTAAACTTTACATATTATATTCTTTCTACATTCAGCAATTAACGGCAATAGGCTGATGTTAAAATGCTTTTTGTATTATGTCATTTTATTTTATCTGTTTTTTTTTTACATTCCTTTTAAACAGTAGGTAGTTATGGAGTTGCTGACTCTTCTCCATAAGACCTACTATTGATATTTATTTATTATCTGCATAATTTACAATCTTGAATTTTTAGAGTTTTTGGTATACCTATGACGTGATTTATTTTTTGTGGAGAAAAATAATATGTCAAATTAGGTCAGTTAATAAATTGATAAGACAAGTTCAGAGCCCTAATTTAATCGTAATAATATGCTAGAGCAACAGACAGATCAGAAAAGTTGAAAGCGGCTTTTATTTTCAAAGATAAGGTAGGTATAGAGCGGTTCCGCTACTAGTTAACAGATATAAGTAACAGCTAAAAGTACATATTATACAAGGTGTTTAACAAACATAACATTATATAAGTATCTTACCCTCTGTATAAGTCGTTCTGTACGTTGAAACTCTTCATAATTCTTCATGAATTTCGGTTGATCTGCTTTATCTACTAATATCACGTAACTAGATTCTGGGCTTCTAGCGCGACCTAAGTAAAACATAAACGTTATAAAATATTAGTATGTAAACATATAAAATATTAGTATGTAAACATATAAAATACTAGCTGCCTCTCGTGGCTTTGCCCGCATGGTATATAGATAAAAAGTAGCCTATGTGTTAATCTAGGTAATAAACTATATGTATGCTAAATTTCATTCAAATCTGTAACAAACATCCAACCATACATCCATACTTACAAACTTTCACGTTTATAATATTAGTGGGATTTAAACTGCTCGTTGTTCTTTAGTGAGATCAACGAGCAGTCAAGAGGTCTTGACTTCGATTCCCAGGTCAAGCAAAGTGTTATTGGATTTTTATATAAAATTGGTCATAACCTAAAAATACCAGCGAAATTTGGGTGTACATTAGTACAACTCTGCCTAACCCTGCGGGGACGACAGGCGCGATGGTATATTGAATGTAATTTAAATGTAATTTAACCAAATGTGCGAATGTAACAATTCGTTTGGCCCGACAGAGAATGAGTTTATCTGGTATCATAACTTTTTACAATAATTTAGACGCACAACAAAAATTTGCCAGACGCACAACACTATCAATCAGCCGAGACTACAAATAATTAATGAAGCGCCATCTAATTATTAGCGCGCTATGAAATTTATACAATATAAACTTAAATAATATGCAAACTAAGTCGAATTCGGAATGATAAGATAATTGTCACGTATTATCGATGTTTAGTATGTACATTTTTATCCATTACCTTTACTTTGTATGTACGATCGATACTCCAGTGGTGGATCGTACCGCAACACTAACAAACATTGCGGAATATCTATCCCTTCTTCTATGACACTCGTCGATATCAAACAGTTGAGGTCACTGAAATTTGTAAAGTTAAAGTTAAAAATTGGTAAAGTTTTATCTGTTTTTGTATCGGTTTTGAGTGCAGCTCGAGGCAAATACTGAGATCAGAACTTATGAAGTGTTAAACTTTAGTATTATTAACGGGTAAGTCGTTTTTGAGATGCGTCGTGGCGTACCACGGCCATGTGGTGAAAACGGCCCGGCCCGGGAGAACTATTTATTTTAAAGAATATTGCTCTGTACTAGGAGTTTCTAGTGTGTGTTTATGCATTGTAAATATTTGTTTTTGTAAACACGCACGGTGTTTACAAACATAAATACCCAGACCCGGAAAAACTGCCCACCCAAGAATGGCCTAGTGCCAGACCTAGGATGTTGGGCTACCGATTAAAATTCTAATCGATAACTTAGCAAAGCTACCCCTAAAGAAAGAGTCTAGATACGCCAATACAAGGTATAAGAAAAAAAAAACATTACAACTTACTTATTTCTAAACTTCAGTAGAGCTTGCTGAGCAGCCTTCTTAACATAATATTCCTCTCTTGTGTTTTTAAGCGGGTTTACGTTGAAGCCGACTACAAAATCGTGTTTCAGAAAGTCGAACTCAGCCGGATTAGAATTCTTAACGTCTTTTAGTAGATTGTACAAAATCTTTGCTGCAAACCTTTGTCGAGTGAATATGATCGCCGAAAGAGGTTTCCTTGTCTTATTTACTGTCAGCAGCGCTGTAAATGAAGTGGCTTTTTTTAAACTCAATTCTAAGACGGTTAAGGATGAAATTGTTCGATATTTACATAATAACATCTTATAAGTAATTTAATGCGCGTTTAACGGCCACCAAAGAAATATCGATCGGAAGCGATGCACGCTCCCTCATGCTAAAATTTAACATCAGATAAAATAGCGGTTGATACAAATTTTGACCAGAACACCCATATTTTTAAAGAAATATGGTCTAATATCAATATTACCTCTAGAATATTACAATAATTAAAATAACTAGGGTCGCAAAGCGGTCGAATCTCGACAAAAACTGTAGCCGAATATGTTATTATTGTAAAAAAAAATCGGTTGACAAACCGAGGAGAAAAAAATAAACGCAATATCACTAAGTGACGTTCACTATTACAGATAGTGTCAAGGAAGGGCTGAATACTAAATTAATGAATTACACATTAATATTATTACAGATTACAACCAGTAACGGATTACAAAGTGTTATCGCTATACTTAAGCGTTTTAGTATGACGATATAATATAATGGCTGTCTAGACTAAAATTACACTAACTCCGCTTTATACCAATTTATGCACATTTTATGAGCATGCGTGACAAGAATCAATGAAAAAAATACTATCAATTTTGCAAAAGTGTATAGTGAATGAAAATGAAAAGACATTACATAGTTAGATAGTTACATCTTACATTATACGGCTTCTCTACAACGGAGTAGTTGACACCACCAGTCAATTGATCAATTTTTATAATTGTCAAAATGGTATTTTCCCTTAGAGCAACAATAACGTCAATTATTGTTTGATTTCACGTTGACTATTGATTACAGAAAAACTTAAAAATATATTTATATATTTTGGATCTTATGTCTTGGAATTATTGATGTAAACTACCCAAATGAAAATACTTTGTAAAAATAATCTAGTTAGGTTATATTACTCAAACTAAAACAAACAGTACATGAATACCTACAGAATCCACAGGAATAGATACTAATCATACTTTGTAAATGTAGGCCTTACTCAAAGGATTGATTGATTGAATTGATTACATTATTACTTACTTATTTCGTTCAAATTAATAGCTCGGTATTTTAGACACTGTTGCGAATAATAAAATCCTAACTTTTGAAGCTAATTTGATTACGATATAAAAAGATATCATGCAAGGACATTCTCCTTTTTTTATTAAACACTAGCAATGATAAACATATTTACCTCCAGGAGCGTTAGCTACAGCTGGACTATACTCTTTCAATATATTCAACATTAGTATAACTTTTTCTGATGAATATTTGATTATCTTATTGTAGCCAGTCTCGTCTTCCATTGCATCTAATAGCATACCTCGAGCGCTAAAACAAACATAATTCTAATTATATTTTTTCTACCTAATTAGTTCAGCCAAGAAGTTGTGGTTTTGGTGTCAGAGTTTTTTCAATTAAATGCCTGGTTGTTATCAGATATGGAGCCCGCCTGTGACCGAAGGATGCTATAAAGGATCTTAAACGTGGGAATTAAAATAACATTATAAATATTACGCCATAAAATCCGTAAAAAGTTACTTCATTTCGATACCATCTTTACTATAAATTGCGTGTGTTTTTAGTCAGAGTCACATAAACCTGTCAAACTGTCAGATTTAGTTAAAGCTTGTATTTTTAGTTCAATGATGACATGGGCCCTCGGATATTAATTTTAAAAGGATTCGAATCACTATCTGAATCATTCAAGATACATAACAGACTGTATTATCACGTGGAGCCTCAACTAAGATATATATAAAAATATTTGCGTATTCAATAATATTTATTTGCTTTTACGTATCATATATTTTGTTTAACCTCTATTAACTTGACTTGAAAATAGCAGCGGAAAATTTTAAAGGAGACTTCGCCACACTAGAAGAATGTAACGCAACAACTATACAGTACCTACTTTTATTACTTTTTTTACCGAAAAGTCGTTTTAGTTGTTATGGGTTTTTAAATATTATTACAAGGGCTAGTGAGACTACAGGTGCTTGCTTATGTGTCACTATGAAAGAGCAGTAAATTTTGGTAATGTTTGTAAAACGTAGGAAGTTATCACTAAATAACTCAGCCTTTTCGGTATAGGTTAGCGTTCGGTCTTACAAACATTGCGAAAAATGTGGGTGATAAAATGATTTTTTAACTATTCTACTCTATTCTATGTGCTACGTGACTTAAGAAGCGAAAATAAGTCTACATATTATTTGTAGAGAAATGACGATCATAGGCGATTACAACTTATGGATTTTATTTAATGAGTATAAATAAAACCGGTAGCAATAAATATACGTATATGACTATACTGTTTTTACATATTTTTAATATCAGCTTAATTGGACCAATCTAACCAAAATATACTGATTTACTGTACATGATTATATGCAGATATTTACCTGACAGCGTGAGTGATAACAATTTTATAAAGCATTTCTTCTTCTTTCGACGACGCTTTACGTCGTAGGCGTTCCAACAATATTGTGTAAGCAAGTATGCCTAAAGAACCACCATACATTCCTAATTCGTCCAAAAACATTACCATCGAACTTATCATATTCTTCACGGCTTTAGTTATCTGTAAAAAAATACGTAAATATATACAAGCCAAGTAAACCTGAGGAAACCTGCACGCACGTGGTCTATAGTTTTTTTTAATCATTAGCATAATTACGTGCTTGAATTTGACGAGGATGCAAATCAACACCATGTATATATAATATGTAAGTGACAATTTAACTCTCTTACTTAATTTTTTTTTTTTTTTAATTTCTTTTAAGTCTTAAATATTTAAATTTAATCTCAATACAGTTTAATTTAATTTTGAGCAAACGCCATTTGTAATTTCTGTATTCATAAGCATGCTGTGATTTCCTGTAAATGAAGAAACACAAGGAAATAACTATTTATATCTAAATTGTATGACTTTTATGTATGTAATGTGTATTTTTCGTTGGAAATCCTAATAAATAAAATAAAATAAAAAAAGGGCGGAAAAATTCTTTACGGACCGTCCCGCCGCCTGGGGAGGCCACGGGGCGTGTCGGACTCCGCCCAACATGAGCGTTTACCGACTAAAAAACCGCACCCATCAACGCCACTAGCCCTATTGCCTGGGCCATGGGATTTGCGAAAGCATGCACCATAACTCCGGCGAATGGTTTATAACCTAATATCTCACAAATGAAAGGAGACCCGAGCCCAACAGTGAGATAATAATTGGGGTGTTGATGAAGATGATGATAATACTAGCATATAACAGCGGTTAAGCAAAACACAGTGATGCAACCGGTTTTTTTTTAAATCCACTCATACCAATCTTGCCAATTTTATTTAGAGGATAGCTCATACAATATGAGGCATACACTAAATTATAGTCCTTGTCGCTTATTAGTAGACTTCACACATTAACTAGATAGCATATTTATATCACTACTGGACTATAGTCTATAGTTTACTAGAAATAAATTAATAGTTAACCTTTTTAGGATCTGTGGTGATGTCACGTTGCCACTTTTTTAATTGAACATTGTGTGTGCCAGAAGCTTTCGGCAATGTCACGTTTGCGATTGTGTTGTAGAGGCTCTGCAATTTCTCCCTTGCACGCTGAGAGGTTTCCGTACATTGTATACATCTGTAGAACTGTACCATCTCGTTTGGATTTGTCGAGTAGCTGAAAGCGTATTTATATGATTTTTTTAGTTTTTTTTTTTTTAATAAATTGGTGTCAACTTAGATTTTTCTACTTTCTATAAATTCCGATCGACCCTATAAAAGATCGATCGCATTATTTTATGGCGATCCCACACACTGCCCCGCACCACGCTCCGGGATGCGTGGCGACGGAGCCACGCATGCGGGAGTGCTGATCTGCCTCATCGTACAGATTTCTCCGCACAAACGTGCAGATTTCTCCGTACATTGAGAGCATTGTTTTTATACTAAAAATTGTTATTAATTTCGAACTCATTCAAGATGCTGAGTTATATTATCTGTTTATTTTTTATAATCAAATTAGAAGAAATCGGGTCGATAGAAGATATTGGGTACATCCTTTTTTACAAACAAGATCGATGAATTGTTTAGAATTATTCCAAATTGCTTCACGACCTGTGGTTTCGAATATTAATCGAGCGATATCGAGATCCATTTCGAAATAGTACGACTGGCTCTGTCACCTTGCGTGTTGCCCCGCACCCACGCGCGGGAGTGCGTGTTTCTTCGCATGTAGACGCGTGATCTGCAACTCCGCACGTGAATACGTTTTTGGTGTGTTGTACTATGCGTGTTTTCTATACAAACGAAGGTACTTTCAAACAACGTAAGATCGCGCACTCCCGCGCCACGCTGCATGATGCGGGGCAGTGTGTGGATCGCCTAAGACGTCACGATCCCCAGTAATGAGGTAACGAGGAAGGAGTACGTACTATATTTAGTGACGGGAATACCTACTTTAACACTTGTCCCAGTTCATCCACCGTTGCAATTTTTGCGTGAAACGTTATTTCTAATTCATGTAATGTGTCTTCTACCTTCGAGGTTTTAACGTTTGCATTCAGCAGAGTCGCCGTCAAACCTAAAAAAAGGAATACATGTAATAAATTCTATAATAACACATGACTCAGAAGATATCTTATTAATTTGGGGATTATCAGGGACTCTACAAGGAACCGTTTAATTATAGGTACCGTTTTATGGAATTTATAAAATATCCTGAATATTATCAAGCACTGTCAATAAAATACAGTACTTCTCCTGTTTACTAAAGCGAGGTCTTGTAAAGATTGTTTGACAATATGTGTTGTTATTCTTTAAACAAACCATTCACACAAAATTTTAGCCGATATCTACTGTTCTGTATATTTAATAGTAGTAATAACAAGGTCCTATTGTTAGTTAACGGGTTGCATTATTACTTTGTATACAATTTGTAACGTATTACCCAGAACTCTCGGCTGTTTGTTTTTCGAGCAATCCTCGAAATGTTTCATTATTAAACGCATTGGATGATCTTCGACGGCGTGATGACATTCGTCAAATATCAATAGGTTTATGTCTTCGATTCTGATGTACCGGTGTGTTAACATGTCGCATAGGATCTGGCTTGTCATCACGATGACCTGAAAGTGTGGTAAGTACGTAAGTATAGATAAACATAAACACCATATACCTACATATTTTATGCCCCAATGCAGTTTGATATGACTGTCAAATAAGGGAGTACCCACACTTATTCAGCGCTATTCGGCTTATGTCCATAGAAAACTACAATTTTATACGGAGATGCGTACGCGTCCGCGTAGAGGTGAATAAGTGTGAGTAGTCCCTAAATGTCGTTTGCAATGTTTAACAAACATAACAAGTTATTGTAAGGCAACGGAACAAAACACAACGGATAATGTGTTCGTACTTAAATAAATATTGTCCTTAAGAATACCGATGTTTAAACTTATATTATGGTAAGTGGCTTAGTTGTTTATGCCACCTATTCATTAAGGTAGGACTTATGAATATAAAACCTGATTTTGCTCCAGTTCTGCATCCCATTTCGCCTTGTCCCAATAGTCAACTGCGTCTTCACCACTGTACGCGCCAACACCATTTACAGCACAAAGCTTTTCTATTACTTTCTTCTACAAAAACAAAACAAAATCATAAAACCTACGTGCATACTAAGGAAATAGGCTCGTATTACATAGGACCTATAAATACCAACGAATTGTATGTGCATCAGTTTTGTCTCTAACACTTTGGGAATACTGGTCTGATGGTGGACTTATGTTACTGTATCTACGATAACACTAACAATGCAGAACATTATTATAAATATACGATAACTTGACCAATGCAAAACATTATTACAAATAATAATTATAAATATTTGTGACAATTCTGCTCCTACAAACCAAATTAATTCTTAGCTAAGTAATTGCTATGAAGTTTCATCAGAATTCGTTCAGAGAATTGCAAGCGTCTAAGTATCCAAATATCTTTTCATATTTGTAGTAAGTAATATCTAGTAAAAATACTACGAATATGGGTTCATCATCATCATCATCATTTCAACCGTTAGACGTCCACTGCTGGACATAGGTCTCCCCCAAGGATCGCCACGACGACCGGTCATATGCCGCCCGCATCCAGTGGATTCCAGCGACCTTCACCAGGTCGTCAGTCCACCTTGCCGGGGGCCTGCCCACACTGCGTCTTCCAGTACGTGGTCGCCACTCTAGAACCTTCAAGCCCCATCGGCCATCCGTTCTTCGAGCGATGTGCCCTGCCCACTGCCACTTGAGTTTGGCGATTCTTCGGGCTATGTTAGCGACCCAGGTTCTTCTACGGATCTCCTCATTTCTGATTCGATCACGTAGTGAAACTCCTAACATAGCCCTCTCCATCGCTCTCTGAGTGACACTGAGCTTCCTTATAAGGCCCATTGTAAGCGGCCACGTTTCGGTGCCATAAGTCATCACTGGCAACACACACTGGTCAAAGACTTTCGTCTTGAGACACTGCGCTATTTGGGACGAAAAGATTTGGCGTAGCTTCCCGAACGCTGCCCAGCCGAGTTGGATTCGACGATTAACCTCTTTCTCTAGGTTGGACTTACCTAACCGGACATTTTGTCGCAGGTAAACATAATCGTCGACAACTTCGAGAACAGAGCTTCCGACCTTCACCGGAGTCGGCACAACATGGACATTTGACATGACTTTCGTCTTGTCCATGTTCATTTTAAGACCGACACGTTCAGAAGCTCTGCTGAGGTCATTGAGCATAGTACTAAGCTGTTCAGCGGTCTCAGCCATGACTACTATATCGTCGGCAAATCGAAGGTGAGTGAGGTACTCGCCGTTTATGTTGATGCCAAGCCCTTTCCAGTCCAGAACCTTAAAGACATCCTCTAATGCAGCGGTGAACAGTTTCGGGGAAATAACATCACCCTGTCTCACATCGCGCTGCAAGAGTATAGGTTTTGAGGTCTGATCCTGTAATCGGACTGACATAGTGGCGTTTTCGTACAAACATTTCAACGCTTCGATGTACCGATAGTCAATTTGGCACCGCTGTCAGGCCTGTAGTACCGCCCAAGTTTTGATCGAATCGAAGGCCTTCTCATAGTCCACAAACGCTAAACAAAGGGGCAAGTTATACTCCTCAGTCTTCTGTATAACCTGCCGTAGCGTATGTATGTGGTCTATGGTACTAAAGCCTTTCCGGAAACCGGCTTGTTCGGGAGGCTGGAAGTCGTCAAACCTGCGTGCGATTCTGTTTGTGATGACTCTCGAAAACAACTTATAGACATGGCTCAGGAGCGATATAGGACGATAGTTCTTCAAAAGAGTCTTATCGCCTTTCTTGAAGAACAATACCACCACGCTTCTGCTCCATGCCTGCGGCGTTTTCCCATCGAGGATGACAGAATTAAAGAGCTTTTGAAGGGCCATAAGGATCGGTTTACCACCCGCCTTCAGCAGCTCTGCTGTAATTCCGTCATCACCCGGTGCCTTGTTGTTCTTAAGCTGTTTGAGAGCCATATGAATCTCATACAGGCTGACGTCCGGGATATCATCGGTATAGTGCCGGGTTAATCTAGCTCTTTCGTCGTTCGCTAGATTCACGACAGGTTCGTGTGTCGAGGTGTATAGCTGCCCGTAAAACCGAATATGGGTTATGCTATAACATATCAATTACCATCTAAGTATGTGCTCTAAAAAATGAGGACTGTAGTATTGAAATGAACAATGTTATATTGTTTGCGTACAACTAAAAAAATCTTATGCAATGGTATTTTTACTATGCAGGCCTGTTTTACTGAAATAGATCTAAAGTACTTCAACTTACAGTTCAAAAATTAATGACAAAGTAATGCGATAAGCAGCCCCTGAGAGTTATAGCAAATAGGTATATTTCATAACAATTCTCGGTTAACCTCTAGAGTAGTTGTTTACAGTTTGAATGAGTCATTGTTTATGCTTAGCTAGTTGGCTGATATAGCACGTTTTATGAGTCATTAGCAGGAGTGGGTACAGAACGCATTACAATTAATTATTACACCCGTGTTTTTTATACTGCTAGTAGTAGTAAGTAGAGCCTTACCTAAAGCTAAAGCAAGTTTATATAATTATGTTTAAATATGGAATACTTTCATACCTGTTGGGTGACCAATGGCACAGTGTTGACAAGAAAAAATGTGCGCTTTCCACCTTGGCCCCATGGCTTTTGCAATGATTCCCGGAATTTTTTAATGAGGCATATCGCAATAAACGTTTTGCCTGATCCTGAAAGTAATTTAAACAATATTTGTTGTTACACCTGGATACCAGTAACCAGTTGCTTAATAAACGTAGGAACTAACAAAGTGTTTCAAAACTCAACTATATCCTACTACTAAACCATGACGCGTACCTATTCAGTATTTTTTCTTAGGCATTGAGTTGTACCATTTGTTTTAAACAGGGCACATTCTTATTGCATAATTATTTAAGAAACGCGGAAGATTAATTTTTCATTACTGCTGTTACCCTTAGGCCCTTAGAAATTCTATTATCTTGAATAAAAGCAATGTAGTCTTTCGTATGGCCACCTACTAACGCTGGTCGCAAAACCGGCGCAACGAACCTACAAATGGGGTACTGGTAAACTTTACAAGATTTGACAAATCGGAAGAATCAATTTGTAATTAAATAAATAAATATTTCTGGACATTATGACACAGCACCATCTAGTTCGAGCTAAGCAACGAGGCTTGTGTTACGGATACTATATGGTTGATATACTACATATTTACTTTTTTTTTGTAAATACATACATATTATACATAGATACATCCATGACTCGGAAACAAATGTTCATGCTCATCACACAAAGATTTGTCCCTACCGGGATTCGAACCCGGGACCCATAGCACAGCAGGCAGCGTTAACTACCGCTGAGCTAAACGGGTCCTCCCAATTGAATCACTTGACCTTGAAAGCCGCGCAAGTTTGAATGTACTCCAGTCTAAAAGTAAACATGTCTACAACAATCTACCGTATTAATAGGAAATAATCAATAATTATGATAATAAAATTAATATATTTACAAAAGTACCTATACAATATAAAGAATACCTACATACTTAAATAAAATACTTAACATTTTAAAACTATATAGGTACTTATGTACTACAACAAGTTCTAACTTGCTCCTTGAGTCCTGGGTCTATGCAAAATGCATTACATTTTTACACAGGTTTTAACTTGATTTATTTTTCATGCAATGACATAGAATTAGGACACCATAATAATTGATAATATGTACCATTGACTTAAAAAAGTGCTAAATATGTATTATTACACTTATCATGTACCGCATAATGAATATTTAATAAAAATAATATTCATAATCATGTAGTCTCTAACAACTTATATAGCTTTTATTTCAATAAAAGCTATATTGGTATATATTATACATATAACATTGGTTGAGATTCTAAGAACCAAGTTCTAGGAATATTCATTGAGTAGGTTGATTGCTTCATTTATGAGACCTAATAATTTAATCTGTGAAGCCTATAATCCCACAATACCAACCAATCAATTGCAATCTCTACAAAATTTGGGATAATGATACCTAACACAGATCAGGTGCATATGTAAAGTGGCATTAAATTAAATATAACCAAGATAGACTTCAGTACGCTTATAATCAACAAATCAGGTAAATAAACCAAGCTCATTTTCTAACCTGTTGGTAAATATATGATTGTGTTACTTCTCAACGCAATTTCTTCAAGCTGGGCCTGGTAAGGTCTTGACTTTAGCTGATCACTCCCATCTGGACGCTCTTCTACCTCCATCTTGATCGCACCTGCTTAAATTTGGAAATTTGTGTTCAATATAAACTAATAAACTGAGCTGGACTTGACATAAACTTATAAATATGCTTTGTCTATCATCATTAAGGTTTTCCCAATGATAAGAAATGTCCGATTGTATTAGGCATTTTTCAATACAATACAATACAATATTCTACTTTCCTATAATTGTATAAAGGAAAGTAGAATATTAGATATTTTTATATGTAGATTGTAGCCAAAGGAGGTCTCTAAGACATTCAGCTTTGAAACATGTGGAATATAGGTATGTTCCAAATAAGAGAGATAAAGAGGCAGCACAATGTAGAGTGGATAGAGATTGTATTAATAATGTACAGAAAAACATAATGGGAAGTGGGATTTTATGAGTTGGTTTAATCAAATGTTTTTCTTCTACCAAAGATAATATATCAAAATAAATATTTACTTCATTGGTACGATTTGAATCTTTTAAATTTATTTAACATTAACTTTTAAAAAAAAGAAAAACCAACTTCAAAAACTAAAAAGCAAAAAATAACTTCATACAGTTTTACCTTTTTTTTAGTTTTAAAGGTATGAAGTTGGTGCCAAGCCAAACGTAATAGTAAGTAAACTCACCGCGAGTGACCTTGAGCAGGGTGATTAAAACCACCACATCATCGGCAAGAGAGAATTTGGAGAATAGATGTAAATGTAATAAATGCTTATAACTGAAAGAATTTTCTTTTAAATCTTAACTGTTGAAGAGTTCTACCTTCCATCATCAGCTCATCAACCTCAAATGATGATTATTAGACACAAATACTGGAACAATTTTAGTAAATATATTCAAAACGTGATAATTGCCTATAAAATTTGAGGGTTGCCCTCGATTTCCCTGGGATCCCATCATCAGATCGTGATGTGGTTACAATGGGACCATCTGTGAAGTATATTCTTTTAAACAAAAAAAAATTTTGCAAATCGGTCCAGGTGTTTTGAAGTAATTCGTGAACATACATAAAAAAAAAAAAAAGATTGCGACGAATTGAGAACCTCCTCCTTTTTGAAGTCGGTTAAAAATAAAAATATTTGTGAACTTTATATGTATAAATGATACTCTGATGTAATATTGTAGAGTATTTGGAAAAAACACTTTCTGTATTAAACAGTAACAATATTTTTAAATCATCTATCAACTAATTCATCTATCAAATAATTTCAATCTATCAACCATTGTAAACAATGAATTGAGAAAATAAATATTTGAAGTATTAAACTAATTTTAATACTCAAAATATTTATAATTATACCAACCATATCTATTCCCAACTAAGAGGGATTTAAAAGCATATCCATATTAAAATAATGTCACAAAATTGCACTATTTTTTCCATCATGAGTAATATTATTTGTAGGTGCCTAATTAAAGCAATACTAATTTTAGATGATGATGACTGATGACAATATAAAAATAATTATGAAAAACTCTCAATAAATGTAAAGAATACTTATTAATATATAAGTATATCTATTTTTTATCAGCAGGTAATCAATATTATGGACCTAAATAAAAAGAATAAATGATTGAAACAATTAATTCAGAAAATCTCTTAGATAACGCTGACCAGTATTGGAACATAAAAATCTGTGAAGTAACACAAACCCAGATTTTGTAAATTACTTAGTTCCTAAGGTGACACTCTGACCTAGTTTAATTAATTACAAAATGTATCTTAATTTTTTTATCAATTTATTTAAAAAAATAAGATGCATATAAAATAAGACCAATCAACCTTTACTGGTTGAAACTGAGCTAGGGGTAAATATGAAATATACCTATTATCACTTTTATTCAGTCAAATCGCTTATTATTATTATTATTATTCGCATTTAAGTATTTAAACCGGCGGCATTTTAAGCTTCGCTTTATGATACTAGTTATGACGGTAAATAATGAAATAGATAACTAAAACCGTAGTATAAATTAATACAAGTAGGTACCTGGCTGATGCAAAAATATATTCTTCGAAATTAAATAAAATTTAATTCACTAGAAACGCACTCCGTACAACAAATAACACTACACACTAAAATCCGAATCCCCATCTAAAATCTTGTACCTTTTATTTTTATTGACATCTTTAGAGCTGCCATAAACGATAACTGAATTGCCCTTGTATATCAGCAGCTATCCCAATATTGCATTATTAATTATTTAATAAAACTATCTTGTAAAAATATGAGCCAAGGAATTCATTTAAATGAAAAATATTCAATATTCAAAATATATAGACATATAAAGGCCATGTCTATGTCTTATGGGGGTGTTAGTTTCACACAAACAAGACAATATATTAAATATATTAATTTGTATTAAGTTGTATATTTGTTTGTAGTTACTGAATAGATGCTGATTTTTTTTGACGAGATCACGTCTTTGAAATCGATAATCGCCGGCTGCACGTATGAAAAATGGTCACGTCCTGCCTAAGCAGAGTGTGCATGCGAGAGCGCGGATCAAGCGATAGGGTAACGGTAAGACACGTAAAATTATGGTTCGTAATTCGGAATCCACTATTACCGACAATTTTTTTTTCTATTTCTTGCTTTTGTGATAAGTTAGTTTTACGTGTCTTTCAAACGGGACTTGGTTAGAACACCCTATATTATAGAATTTAGAAAAAAGATTTCAAAATAAATTTGATCTAGAATGTTGAATATTTTCCCCAAAAAAATGGTATTTTATTTAACTAGAATCATCGGTTATTGACATCAGACGTTCCGATGTACGTATGAAATTACAATATGCTAAAATTCTGGTTTGCATACTATTTTACGTAATTTTTGCATGTTTATAGGTGTATTATAAATCATAACTATACACAAAAACACGATGCATAAAAAAATAGCTGCAATTAATGATCCAGAATGCATATACATATTTTTTTCTCAAGGATTTCAGAAAAATCATAAACGGAACGTAGTTTTTGCTTCGAACGCTTCATAATCGGTAATTCCCATGACAGAGTGGAGAAAAATATTTATCTTAAGTACACGTCATCCTTCTTGTATCCGCTGTATTATTTATAGTCACCTAGCATCTGACTGCATTTTTTATTATTTTGGTTCCCTTTTCATTATTATTGACTAATTGTGAAGGATGTTTTTACTTTCCACATCTAGGTCTCGTTAAAAAATATATACCTACTAGGTTTTTTAAATACTTTTGTCATAAAAAAAATATGAGTACAGTAGTTGATTGCGATTGGCTGAGATGACAAAGATTTTGTCATTCTTCTATCTGAGACCATCCTATGCGGCGTCTCCTGTTTCAGTATATGCAGCCATCAAAATATTCCGCTTACAATTGTAACAGAAATGCCCAGCATAGCTCATTCCATTGTTCGCTGACTGAATGACCATGAGGTTTCGTATAATATTAAAGAGTCTGGTCCATATTCATTAGGGTCAACAGTTGGGAAACTGTTGAGGTTATACAGTGGAGTAGCTTGTCATAGACGTCATAAAAATTATGTCAAGATTTAATGTCTGAACCTAAATATGTGGTAAAACTTATTTGCAAATGTAAAAAAACTGATCGCATTTGTATAATTACTTACTTTAGTTAATTTAATTAGTTACTATGATTTTTTTGCGCCAATTGGAATTGAAAATATTCAGATTGTTTTCAATCAACTAAATAAACGGGAAATCTTGTTAACGTAGGAATCCAGTGCTACCTAATTTAGGGCGCTCTCTTATACGTTCTTTATGAAATACATAAAACTATAATATAAATGTTTAATTAAAATATTTGTTGACTATAAGGTGGGATTTGGGAAGGAGGTGGTAATCCCTCCACTGGAAAAGGAGGATCCTCCGATCAGGCGACGTGTTTTGCCTGGCGAGCTACTGCCCAGCGGTTGAAGTTTTCTTTTTTCATATCCATCCTATTTTGTCATAAATATCGTACAAACATATAAAACGTTAAAATCAAAATAATGAGATCGTACGCTTTAACGTTTAGATATGTATACGGGTATTTAGTTCGAAATTGCGAATAATGTTTTACTACTTCTCGTTCTGTTGTTCGGCCCCTGTAATCCAGGGAATTAACTTAGTCGATATAAAAATAAAAATCTTCATTATATTATTTGGAAAGCACTGACTGATTTTGATTACCTACCTACTTATTTTTTTTTATTCGACAAAATATAGTGGAGGATATTTTCACCATTGGTTACATCGGTAATGCAAGCTCACTCTACTGTAGAGCCCACGTGGCTTGTGATACAGATAATTTGCTCTAAGTTGCATTATCTCACATAAAAAATATTGCAATCTCATCTTATTGACCTCCTTTGTATCTCCTTTGGTGGCCACTTAGACTCAGGCAGTAGATTCCACTAGTAACTCGCTCGTAGCACAGATCAAGAAGCTAATTTTATCGGCGCTTTCTAGCACCCGGTACGTTTTCTACCGTAGGAGAGAAATGGATGTTTCTATGTTTCTCGCTCTCTCTTAATTGTTCTACCTTAATTTATTTATTTATTGTGTTAATGAATAGAAACCAAAAAAAAAAACAAATCAAGGAAAATGTAAAGTAAAAAGTCTTTTAAATGGTTATTTTGTAATCTAAAAACTTACGTAAACTAAATCTGAAAATACTAGTTTTCTAAAATTAGTGAAAATTATTATTTATTTTTGCACGGCAATGAATTACTTATGTCAACTCAAGTCAACTGGAACTAGGTGTTTTTTGCGGGAAAGTGAAGCATTATTTTTAACAGTTTTGTTTTACTTTTTGATGAATTTTAATGTATAATAATGGTGAATTATTAACCGTTAAGTATTGGTGAACGAGCATGAGTGTTGGCAAATGAAATAAAACAGTGTAACGTGACTTTCAAATTCTCTCAAGAAGTCCGCGTTAGAATTCATTTCAGTAAAGAACCACATCGTTACTGAAACTAGGAATAAAATATTTTTTAACCCATATCCATTTTCTTCATAACCCATTAATTCACCAAATCATCAACCTTCCATCATCCTGTCATCCATCATAAATAAAATGAAAAAGAAAACTAGGCTTTATGAACTAGATTTCTTTGCCTTTTCCTAAAAGGGAAGAAAGGAAAAAAAAAACAACTGTCATTGTCAAATCGACAAACTATTCCAATAATATTGTATCAAATCAAAATATTCAAATAGAAGTTTAGCTATATTCAAGAAATTAATAGAATCGAAAGCTGGTTGTGGTGATATTTATAGTTCTTCGCTATGATTGATACTAAATTTAATTTAAAGAAAAGATTCCTGCCGTTATATTGCGGATTATTACTCATGATATTTATCAGTTCGGTTTCACCTGGTGGTAATTTTATTTCTAAAGTAGATACTGGTTATTTGATATAGGATAGATTTTATAGTAATATTTATTATTGTTTTACTATTATTACAGCAAACGATTTACATTTCTACGATGGCGTTTCAACGGCAGACGTAATATTTGGTGACGTGTTTTTCGAAATATTAGACCCTCCAGAACTTAGATATTCCTATAGGGTTAGACCAGCTAAAGATTTCGGGACACCGTTTGTAAGTAGCTTACAATTAATCACTTGCTTTTCTTCTTATATGCGATAGCTATGTGCTATTATATAGTACATTCATACTAATATTATAAATTCGAAAGTGTGTCTGTCTGTTAACCTCTTTACGCTATAGTCGCTGAACCGATTAAGATGAAATCTGGTATAGGATTTTTTTGTGTCCTGGGGAAGGACATAAGGTAATTTTCAACCCGGAAATCATCCCTTAAAAGAGGGAAAAAGGGAGTAGATATAAAATTACTAATTTTACGCAGACGAAGTCGCGGGCACAAGCCAGTGGATGTATATAGTAGGAATGTCACAGGTAAATAGTGACTTTGCTGAATAACAAATATTAGGCTAGGATCTCGGCCGAAGCACCGAATGTTTGGCACCACCAAGTATATTACATAACAATTTAAGATCATGTGTAATTATGCTGCAGGTTTATTCGTTTCTATTTTGAAAATGTGGGACTGAACAGTTTAAATTGATTTTTACTTGATAACTGAGCACCTATTTCAGATGAAAAGTTCTCAGAAATTACAAGTGCTGGTCAGCGAATAGTAGCAAAACCTAGCAGAATTTGCTAATATTTATTTATCTTCTCCAAGTTGCATAGTGTATATCAGGATAATTTATTAGGAAAACCCCGATTGTTTGTTATAAACAATAAACTAATTCTTAAAAAATAGTTCGCATTTATTATAAAATACATCTAATAAATTTTAAGTATTAAAAAATACAGGGATAATTTATAAGGAAAACACTAATCCATTGTTATCAACGAATGCCGAAAAAATTTTAACATACTGATTAATTTTTACTTTAAACTAAGATATTTTCACAAAAAGGACCACTGTTCTTTTGTGAAAATATCTTTGTGTGTAAATCAGTATAAATATACTTATTTACACTTTTTTTTGTGAAAGTATTTTTTTTAAGTTCATAGAGTATCTTAAACAGTAGGCATAATACAATTTTTCCTTTAGAATGCTTTTAATTTTTTTATAATAACCTTATATGATGGTAGTTGAGTTCATTAATGTATTGGCATTGTTAAGGATTCAAAATATTGTGAGCATTGGAAACCTCAATAATTCTATAGAACCTATAGATCAAAAATATATCCTCATGTTAATGGTTCTTCCAATTCATAAGATTGACTGGATTTCTAGATTTAGGTGGGAGTGACAAAAACTATTAAGTTAATTATGAGTAAAAATTAATGTATATCTATAACCACTTTTCAGAATGAAAGTATACAATTTCAAGAAGCCCGGCTGGTACCCACGGTGCCACTACATAGTTGTTCAGATATAGTTAATCATGATGATATGGTGGGGCAGATTGCTTTGTCAGAAAGAGGGTAAGATATATTTTAATATTACACTTAGTCATTTAATAATGTAGTCCTACATTTACACTCAGGGGATCTGAAAATCAAAATGCAATAATATCAGTATACCAAAATAAAATCAGTTAGATGAAGTATTATTTAGATGATGACATTTTCAACTTACTAAAGAAAATAAAATGCATGTTATTTATTATGAAAAAATGGGCATTTTTTTAAGTCAAGAAAAAAAATAGATTTTTTTTAAGCTAATTACTAAATATTTAATCATTTCTATTTAATTGCTTTTCCAGGGAATGCTCTTTTGTGTTCAAAACTGCCAAAGCCCAAGAGGCGGGAGCAAGGGCCATTATTATAACAGAGTCAGTTGACAAATGGGATGATACACTTGACCATCTAATAGAGATGGTGGATGATAAGTATGTGTTATGTATTTGTATTGTAATATGTATAAAATGGAGGTACTTATTGGTGTTAGGTATTAGGGACCTGCATATTTACTAATACAATTTTTACCAATCATGATCAATATCAACCCATTATTGTCCCACTGCTGGGCAAAGGTTTCTGTCCACTCATTTGAGAGGGATAGGCTATAGTCCACCACATTAGTCTGCTGCAGGTTGGCCGACTTCACATGGAGGATTCTCCATGAAAATTTCCTTCACCATTTGAGCATGTGATAAATACGCACATAAATTCCGAAAAATCAGTGGACCAGTGGACTAGGACACGCGGCACTGACAACTACGTATTTTTACTAATGGGCTCTATTAAAAGAATAATATAATGACAATTAATGATTGAATAGTATAAACTACCCAGTTAGCTGGCATGACTGTCAATATACAGCTAATCTAACCAAAAAGAATAATCTACTCGCTAATGTTATTCCCAGTAGCATTTATTATTATTATTATTTTGTTCAAATTAAGATAAAAATAGAAGTGCAAGCTGGGGTGGTTTTGGCTTAGTAATAACTGCTCTTAGGGAATATATTATTATTTCAAATTAAAAATGTAATTTATTCAAAGTAGGCTATATTTAATTTGCTTGTTTTGAACATCGGAGTTAAAAATTGACACATTTTACATACACAATTTCGTATAACATTATAAGAATAAATGTATTATTGATACCCATACAGGCCTCGCGTTAATCTCAGTTGTTATTGAATCTATGTGAATCAATTAAGTAAAAAAAAAATTACTGATAGCTAAATATTGAAAACAACTAACCATTTATGTAAAACTTTGTAGAATGGAGCTAGATGTGAACATACCAGCCGGTTTCCTACTCGGTAGAAGTGGTGCTACGATACTTCGTACATTAAGGAGGTTAAGAAAACCCTATGCAGTAGTTAATCTGCCAATAAATATGACGCATGTGCCAATTAGTAAAATGAACCAGCCACCTTGGATTTCATGGTAATAGTACATTTCTTTTATGTGTTGTTTGTTCAAGTGTTGCCATGTTGATAATATGTCTTATATACATAATAAGATATCTAAAAGTAAGTGAACTCGGCCATATGCTGTTGGGCCACAGTACACGAGAATGGTTTCTACCATACTGCATTTGATTACCTTTGCCTTTAAATACATTCCACAGACCTCAAGAATACATTTAGCACAACTCTGCTTTCAGGATCCTAGCATGTATGTTACTTTTATAGTTGAGAACTGAAGAGATTTCACTTCACAATAAAGAAGTGTATTTACTATTGGATATCATTATGTGTATAATTACAATAATATTGTATCATTATTCTAGAATTAGTAACTACACACCTAATATTTCTATGAGAAAACAATGTTCATAAAAAGTTATTATTTTCACATCGAAATATTATGACAAGAATGGAATTTTCTGACAAACATTCGAGGTTACCGGTTATTTTTATAATAAATATTAATAATATATACTATTATAGCAGATTTTATTTTTATTGTAACCACATACAATGTAAATACCAATAAAGATAAGATTTACCTAAGCTATGATTGAAATCGAACTTATTTATAATAATAATAATAATATTCAGCATTTATTTAGGTAAATCTATGTTTTATTCTTGTATATTGAGTTTTTTTTTGTTTGTTTTAGTGTAGTTATCTTTTTTTCAACTGCTGAAAAGTTACTTTGATATATTCGATACACTAACATAATAGGAAATATTTTTTTATAATACAATGGTAAATACTTTCGGATAGGTAATTGTATCCCAATAGAATTTACTATTTAAATTAATAATTAAATAAATAAATAAATAATTATGCACATGCTTGATTTCTGTTGGTATTTGAAAAATTCACCTATGTACATATGTATATAGAATTTACACAAAAGATAGTGATTATACATGTTGTATGCAATTTATCCATTTATTCTAAACAGCAATGACAATTTTATGAACTCTCATGTTAAAAATAACATGCATGCATTCACTTACTGCATGCTTAGTTCCAGAATGTTGATAGGTTTCTTGGTAGTACTTTTTTTATAAATAACATAGGTCGGATAGCTGATAATTTTAAGTTTTGTCACCAAAAATCTAGTACAAATATGTATTTTTTTTAGGTTTAGTATATAATTTTACTAAGTATAAGCTTTTACTTATAAAATACAACTAGTCTATAGTCTACTGTTAGTCTATAGTGTAGTATTGTTTATGATCGCATATAATTACGTACTACATAAACAAAAACAAACCATATGATAGATGCATATACCTATTTAAAATTCCAGAATTTTAGCATATAACTTATTCTAAAATTCTGGAAAATTGTTAATTTATATACCACCTATAATTCCATACTAAAATATTTGATACTTCCATTTTGTACTAATGCTGCTTAAATCACGGAATCCAAAGAGGCATTTGTACAAATGCGAACTTTAAGAATGTCAACATAGTTAACATTTAGAATTTTATTTTAGTGGAAAAAATACCAAATTGTAATGAGGAAATGGGTGGAGGAAATAGTATAACGATACTATGCAGATGTCTTCTCTAAAGTATAACAGTTACCCTATTATGTCCATCATGGACATAAAATATCTAACATAGTCATGGATGGATAACGTAGATGTGGATGTTTCTATTTGTAACATGTATGAATTATTCAAATAACTAGTATTGCCAACAATACTATCGTGACCTCAAAAGCCAGTCAGAATATCGATAGGTCTATCGATAGTGTTGGAATTGTACAATACTAATGCTGCATTGCATGCATTTATCAAAATAATAAATAAGCAATACTATCGATAGTATCAATACTCGATACATCGAAAATCGATAGTTAGGCAACACTACATCAACCATAACCATGTGGCTACTGGATTGGATATAGTACATAATTCATCTAATTAGTTCGGTACTAGATGGCGGTGTGTAAAAAATAGTATTTCTACTTATTATTATGTGCAAATTCATGATTGGAGGTCGGCGCAGATTGAATTACAAAAACGAAATAATTATTATTTGTTTTTTTGAGCTAATGCCTAAAAGTTGGCTACACCGTACTGCAAAGTGCAACGGACGGCGGAATATATTAGTGCTCATTAGATTTCCTCCGTTTAGGTGCATGAGAATAATCACGACAGACATATGGTGGTGGCTGGTGACGTGGTTACGAAGGTCTTCGGGAAGTACCTGTGTCAAATAGATCAGGACCTAACGCCAACATGTCACTATTGCGTGTACGTGTCTCTGGGACGTGGTGTAGTACACGCTGGAAGCGTTTAGACCAGTTTAGTTTCCAGAGGTGATAGGCATAGCGAGATTCCTCGCTCAAATTGAGCTGCCCGACTGGGGAAGTATCCCCGCCTTACAGAAGACCGCAGTGAATCAACAATAGTTGTATTTCTGCGAGTGAGTAAGGTTACCAGAGCTTGTTGGCGGAGTGACTATACTGACAGCATGGGCATTCTGTTTGCTGTCAGTTGAGGAATTTCCTATTTTAAGAAGCCTAAATGGTTTCTGCAGGGTTTGCCAACGCATATGCAAGCCTTCTGGTGTTGCAAATGTCCATGGGCGGTGGTGATCACTTACCATCAGGTGAGCCGCCTGCTGGTTTGCCTCCTTCCCACGACAAAAAAACCAGCATCTCCGCTTGAAAAGCGGGTACCTAGTAGTTTGTTTACTTATTGTCTTGTTACTTTGCATTTATAGTTAAGGATATTTTCCTATCGTATTGTATTGTATTGCTATCTGTGTAACAATAATAGTCACCTTTTGCTTCAGGAT
This sequence comes from Craniophora ligustri, assembly GCA_905163465.1. Taxonomy (NCBI): domain Eukaryota; kingdom Metazoa; phylum Arthropoda; class Insecta; order Lepidoptera; family Noctuidae; genus Craniophora; species Craniophora ligustri. The sequence continues at coordinate 6,870,232 of LR990963.1, forward strand.
TTTGTAAATAGATAATTTGGTTTACCGCCAAGCAGAGGCGGTGTGAAACAGTATCGAGGCACAGTCGGTGACAAATTATAATGAGGATCTCGTTGTACATAGCTACATTATAATATATTGTACGAATCATTTACTTATAGCTTTTGTAACTTATTGTGTGATATAATAAAACTTCGCTCCATCGATTTTGTTTCATTGAGTGATGGTCCTTGCTGATATGATAACGATGACGAGTGACATTGCGAATATTTATGATTCCTTTTTCTTCATTAAATAACTACTGATTCGATCGACTTTTTGTAGTATGGCACGAGCAGTAGGTAACTACGTTAGTCATTTAATATTTAATTAAAGGCAATTATTAAATTTTTCCTCTTACGCGATTTCTGGAAGAGATTTCATTAGATATAAACAGTTCATACCTGTCTATTAATTATTAATATGTTTGTGTGTGCAGAAATTGTTAAATAAAGTCAATAAAAAATATAAATAAATGTTTTGATCATAACAGCCGATAAATATTCGTAGTTTGTAAGATTATTAGACAATTAAATAATAATACTTCGTCAAAATGTTTTTGTGAATATATTTTTTCTATTATTTATTGTTATAGTACAAGAGTGGAGATTTATATAAATACTACTTAAAAACGCTAAAAAAGATGGCTTTATTTTTGTCAAGTCAGAAGTTTATCACTTTGCTATATTTATAATAATAACTTACAGCTTGTAAAAATCAAGATAACCATAAAAATGCAATGCATTGCAGAATTCAAAACCAAAATGATATATTCGCGTGTTTTGTACATGGCATGCAATCTGAGTATTAGCTTAAGTTCAGGTGTTTCAATGTTGAACTAATCTCACCACCACCTATCTACGTGTCTTGTTATTTTCATGTAGCGTTTATTTGGTTTATGTTAAGATTTTACCCAAGTATAATTTAACATTACAACACGCCTGCCCTAGAAGGGTTAGGCAGACATGTACCTACCTACTTATGTACGCCCATATTTCGCCGGTACGATTTCCTAGTAGGCAGGCCCCATTTAATAGGAGGCGAGCCTATAGCCATCAACAGGGCACTCGAAGGGAGAGAAATGAGAGAATTTGAAATCCCGAGCTGCTAGGTACTGAGAACTTCATAGAAAAACCCATTAGGTAACACTGCTTGATTTGGGAATCGAACCTACCTCTTGGTCAGCAGTACCACTTGCGCCCACTAGACAAACGTGGCCTATAATGTTGACCATAATGCGTCAATTTAGGCAGTTTTTTGGGACCCAACTAATAAGAGAATTTATGTGATTGGATTTTTAAATATTCCGTTTTATTCCGTATTATCTTACGTCAGGGTACATTTCGCTTCAGATAAGTATATATTCTCCGAATGTCAGGCTAGATCTCAGTCTCGCCCCTAAGGACCGACGTTATCAAACATTCAAAGCTTTCGACGTTCCGCCATTTTGTCACGAGCTGTTATTTGCGAGAGACGGCATGTTAATTTTATTGTAACACTCATTAAATATGAATATTTCTATAATTAGGGTGTTAATAATCATTAGGTAGATACCTATATTTATTAATGTTACTTATTCTTAAGATATGATGATGAGTGTTGATGAGCGAAGGCGTAATATGATGTCGTCATTATTGTAAGTAATACGTCTCGAATTTTGGAAAACAAAAGCGTAACGTGTTGAAAAATGCGAGTTTAAATTTGGGGGGCGTGGCAGCTGATAAATTGTATAGTCCAGTGCATTTACTCTTACACAAGTCCACTCGCTTTCTCTGCGCTCAACTCCGAAAGCGGTTAATTTTACAGAAAAATGAAAAAGGCATTATTTGTAGATAATTTCACGACAAACAATTTTTATCCTGACCTCTATTAACCTCCGAGCAATAGGTCGCGAGATATTTGCGAAAAACTGATTTTCGTGACCTTTTGACTTCTATAACTTTTTAGCCGGTATGATATCAATGTCGATTTTTATATCTTCATTACAACGCCGTAATAAAGGTATACCAAAATCGGCTCACTAGGAATTATTCCGCACTGAAGCAAATAAAGTATTAAGTAGGTATCTTTATACTTATGTTGAAACTAAATTACACTCACGAGAATGTAAGTATTTATTATATATAAATAATTATGTATGATTATTATGATGATAGGTACGTATGTACTTGTAAGCAACGAATACTTTCGTACCTATTCATAATTTAAGGGGCGACATTCGTGTCAGAAATAACGGGTACCTTCTTGCGTGTTCAAAGTAGTAAAAAAAGGTTAAATAAGCGAGTGAAAAGTATTGTTGGATGTGCTATCAAAGTAGAACAAATGTGAGTAAACTTGCCAGTGTTGGCTTGGTACTATCGTCTTTAAAAGCTTTACTAACACGTAAATGCAGTGAGACATTTCGTTTTCACGATCTGAAAATGTTTAATTTAAATCATATTGTTCTGTAATTTAATGTTTAATGTTTTGTGGATCCTCAACAGACAATTAGGTTAATTATGCATTTAGGCGTTGAAGCTCTTTACTTAAATGTGTAGTACCTACCTATTTCCTGAACACTATGTAGGTAGATAGAAAAATTAGTATATCGAATAGCAGCGCTACTAAGTAGGTATATTTACATAAGCAAAATGGCGTCATGAATATCATTTTCATATGGATCCTAGGGGAAGAAAAGTTAATGCGTTTAACTTAAGGGACAAATAGTACCTATATTTTCTCTGATTTTAGTCTGATTTCGTCGTGCTTCAACCAACACCTTATGCACTTACAATTAAGATATTGGGGTGAACGCCATTACTTGGTGGATAGCAATTACCCCTAACTTCCCTATACGCTTATCTGCTCGTGAATATGAGACTAGGACCACTGTCACTAGTCCTAGTATAGACATCCTATCGGTCTCAACTGTTGAAAACTTCGTCCGTTGCGTTTACTGCACTCTGCGTCCCGGCTGCTGATAGGACAGGAAAGAGCGGACTATTCAAGCACGGCGCGCCGGTCACCGTTATACGTTTTCTGTTTCAGGAGTTTTGATTCGTGCCCGGTTGATGGCAATAGGCTCGCCGTCTATAACATGGGACCTAAAAATAACGGCGAAATGTAGGGGTATATTAGTACGCCTCTGCCTAATCCTTCGGGGATGACAGGCGTGGCGCTGTATGTGTTCTGTTGAAGTTCATTACTAAGTACTTCGCAGTCTAAAAAATATTGTGTACGTGATATCAAACTAACACTTGCAGGAGGAGGGTACGGAACACTCGGTGCGCGTCGGACTTGCAGTGGACAGGTTTAGGTAGGTATATACATTTAAATTTCCTTTCTTTTCCTGTACCTACTTAATTTAAGGATTAGCCAATAATGAGAAGCAATTAAGTATATATAACTATTTTTTCACTGTACGTATGTATACGTACCTACTGATTTAATATATTACATGTGACGTTAAACTAATGGTGTTTGGAAAATTTGGAAATGGAATAAAAGTGATTGCTATGCGCATACATTATTTAAATCGTTTGATAGATACGTGTTTTTGCAGTCTGCTATATTAACATATAAACGTTAGCAAAAAAGTTAGATGTTACAAATTAATTTAAAATGAGTACTTCATCATCATTATCATCATTAGCTTATATTCGTCCACTGCTGGACGTAGGCCTCCCCTAGTGAAAACCTCAGAGCTCAATCATCGGCTCTAAGTGGGTGGGTACTTACTGATGGGTAACTATTAAAGATGGGCTAAAAATGACCTATGAGCTGACTCGCAACTACTCAGTTGCAAAAAGACCTATTAGCGATTATGTAGAGATAATGATCGACTTGGCCAAGTATTAGAGATGAGTCATACTAGGTAAATTTGATACTAGGTGCATCTAGTCCGATTCCGTACAAATATTCGATTTAAATACCTATCCCACCTAGTCCATGAAGTACGCGTACTTTATAGTATGTTTCGGTTAAAGTCTGCTAGTGATACCTGAATACTCGATCTAATTATCTATTCCACCTAGTCCATGAAGTACGCGTACTTTATAGTATGTTTCGGTTAAAGTCTGCTTGTGATACCTGAATACTCGATCTAATTACCTATTCCACCTAGTCCATGAAGTACGCGTACTTTATAGTATGTTTCGGTTAAAGTCTGCTAGTGATACCTGAAAGTACGGTTACGGTACTTTACACAGGCTTAGAACTGTCAACGTGAAATATCTATCTTTATTGTAGATTGTTGGCGTATTTAAAAGATTTCAATTCATTTTTTATACTAATCAGTTTTAGCCTATTTTTAATTTTTGTTTACTTTTTTTAACTTTTTAGTTTTTTTTTAAGTTTATTTATAATAAATATAATATAAGCTCGCAATCTAACAAGATTCGCGCGGGCTTCGGGTGCCATGTCACGACGCACGCCGCCGCGCCGTGTGCAGAACAGTCAGACTAGGTGGATCGAGTATTTTGTAACTTGGGAATAGGTGCTACCTAGTCTCGATAAATACCTAGTCCCTGGATCTGTTCTAGTATATACGCTTCATCTCTACCAAGTATATTATATAAAAAATATGATATATTATGTACTTATATTCCATTTTAGAAGTCATTGTCACATATTATATAAAACTTGATAGTAAAACGATACAAGTGGATACAACATAGGTAAAGACTGTAAAAGTAGGGTAAGTATTCACAATCGATATTGACTGTCTATGAATATCTGTGGGAATAGACACACATGCTTCAATCATACGTGTCTTCTACAATTTTACCTCATTAATAAGTAATTGTATTTAAACGGCTGTAATTATCACAGAGTATTAATATTTTAGTTCTGGGCCATCGATTTTGGTCGTGGCCCATTATTGATATAAAATTCATGATAGGTATTGGAAAATTATGCTTCAGCTAAAGTCGATGTCGATTGTGTTCGTTAATTCTTAGTATCAGAGCTAGGTGAGTAGAATGTGTTCAATTTTATGATTGTAGATCTTAGAATTTGATGATCTAGACCTACTTGTATAATCATTTCAACTTTATGCTTATATGTCTTTAAACTTTATGCCTCTAGGTATTCTTGAGAAATACCGTCTTGACAAACCAGACGGTCGCACGGAGTCATGCTATAAGGTTTTATATTCATTTTTAGGAACGAAACCGTAGGAACGAATTTGGAAAACAACCACATTATATCATACCAATTTGACCCCTAGCATAGGCCTATGACCTTTAGCACTAGATAGACCCATACAATCTAAATGCTGTCACAAATCATGTAAAGTTTACCTTAGTACGATCAATAATGACTTTGGTACCGCAAATGCGGGCTCATCGCGTATGCGCATCGGTATCGGGTAATTTGAATAGATGCGCCTGAACAGGCCCGAACAAAGGATAACAACCGGAAGCGATAAACAAACGGGTTTCCATGTCATGAAATGTTATACTTAAGGTTCGATTCGACCTGTTTTTTTAAATAATTCTTGTGACTTTCTTGATTGTTGTCGATCGACAATTTTTCTTCACGAACGTTGAAATCTACATTTTATTTAAAACAAATAAATTACGGCAACCCAAAGTTACCTAGATGTTAAAACGAAAACAGTGTACCTAATTACAAATGTCACCTCGTTCCATACAAACATGCATTACCTACCTACATATGTATGCATGTATTGTATAATTATCTATATGTTATTTTACCGTATCACGCTCTAATATTCTCTGCGTTTAGCTTCGTACAACAATGGCCGCAGTCACGCCCGTCGATTTCTCTACTGCGAACAATGTTTATGTAGAAAAAAAACCGTTTGCGCTTCAGTGGTCAAGCGTAACGGACACGGCGTGTGCGCAGTGCTCTATGCGCGCCATCTTGGATGCGCGGATTGGGTTGCGCAGCACGGCAGCCCAAGCGAATACTTCGAACACTTGGAGTTTCATTGACATTGTTCTATCTGCAGCTAACGTTAACCAACATGTTTTTCCTTGAGTTTATTATCATTGATTATACAGGTTAATTACTTAACTAGGTACACGACCATCTATAACTCTATGGCTCCTGGAATGAATTTTTAATAGGTATTTTTGATTAATATTCTTGTGAGTTTTTCTTAACATACCTAGTTACGTGCCAACAACATATCGGTGCGTCCGAAAAATGATTGCCCTTATGCAGTGAGATTGCCCATTATTTGGAGTTTTGGATTGTATTACAGCGCTATCCTACAGGTGGATTTCGCAATAACAAGTTAGCGCGAGAGCTGTGCCTACTTACTTTAATTCACTTAAAACAATTAGAGAGTTAAAAAGTGTTTAAGTTACGAGTGTTATAAATATTAATTTTAATTAACTATAATAATTTGAATTACTCTATAGTAGGTATGTCTGTCTCGTTGCGTGGTAGTTCTAGTTAGTGCTTAGTACTGTACTGTTAGTAACAAAATTTATAATTAAAGGTCAACGACTCGTATATAGTTGTTCAGAAAAATAATTCGTTACTATTGGTTGTTTTTCGTATTGGATATTACTCGACATTTCAAGGTTGTTTGCGATTGACTTCTCCGGTTTTAAGTTAACGGGATATTAATCTAGCTCAGTTAGTTAGTTAACCTAGTGCTATAATTGCATTTTTTCTTGCATCTGGTACCCTTTAGTGACCTTAATCACGGGTAACATAAACACTACAAGCAAAGCTTTTGTCGACAAACAAGTTGTCAACAATAACATTTACATCCTATGTCGGCGGCTACGTCTAGAGTATACTTATATTAAATGTCATGTCTAGGTTGCCATAATACACTGTTGTTCGTTGTCTCTCTTAGAGCTCTATCAGCTTATACATCACAAGTTTTGGGTCGATCTTATCATACATTTGGAGCTGTGGCCCGGGCATCTTCTACTCGTACATTAAGTTACAAAAATATTATTAAGATGACAACTAATGTCGCGTAGGAAATCCATTATTGCATGACTGCGCCCATCATGACCTAGTTGATGCGAGTTTTGCGAATGAATGATAATATTGCTAATTGACTCCCGGCCTGGTAGCGAGACGTCAGCATCTAATTGTTTTCGATAGCACGCAAACGCGTTTGAGTCAGATTTCTAATTGTTTCTCTTAGCAGGCTTTGGTTCCAAGGCTTCTGTAATTTACAATAAACAATGGATAGTAACAGACTTATATTAATAACCTTCATCGAAATTTGATATTTGTTTTGCATATTTATTTCGATGTATATGTAATGGTAAAGTATTGGCATAGTGTAATAAATTCTAATTACACTATAGTACCTATTGGTATGATGCAATCATTATGATTTGGCAATCATAAGTTGTGGTGTCTGTTTCAAGCGAAAGTGTACCGTTTCAGCAATAACGAGGAAGTAATCACGAGGAAACTGGATATCACAGGCTAAAGGAAGCTAAAACAAAGAGACCGTATGTGTGTATGGTTTAGGCATTATGTCTGCAAGTGATGAAACGGTGAAGCAGAACATCGTAAGCAAACCTGAGAGATTTTCTTGATGGTGTGTGAAGTTTGCCAACGCTCATTAGGTAAGTCACCAGACTTAGCAAGATTATACAATAGAACACCAGTTCTATTTTGCCTAATCTCTTTAGTGGGACATTGAATGGCTCTAAATTAACTATATTAACTTGCCATAAACTTTAATGTACTTTTATATCCTCATCCATCGTATGCGAATCGAGCTCGCAGTATGTCGATCGCATAAAGTTTTATCAAATTAACTCAATAAAAAGTCAACCTTTTCTACGTCCGCAGCTGTGATCCGCACTCCGCGTGCCGGTGTCGTGCAATAATAATGAACTACTAAACCGCGCATAGACAGGTGAACCCTATTCCTAATTAGGGACTTTATATATTCCTGTTTTATTTACACCTGGAAGCTAGGAGTTCAATGAGTAAAGTTTTAGAAGAAATAGGCTTTATTATTATTATATCTCTCAAGTCACTTTCATACTTAACGCCAGGGGCAATGTATTAGTACCACGTGGGTAACAATTTAACTTACTGTGTTTGAGACCCAACACATTTCCAAGAAACAGGGGATACTAAACATTTTGCTTTGAAAGTACTTCTTGTACTATATTTTATATAAGATACAATAGTATGTATAATTACATGAAAACCAGATGGTAACACACCGAGTTAGCTGCCAAATGGACGGAGGTCGACTGAATCCATTTTATCTTTGAACATTACCAACATGGTTATTCTTCAATATTTATATAAAATGTAAATTGTTCAGGGGCTCTGGGCCTTGACTGTGTTATACGTATTAACGTTAGAGGTTTGTTTTTTCATACGAAAATAACGTACTCCGCTGAGAGTACTACGTTGCGTTCATGTAAAATTTTATTCTTTCTACAGTTTGTATAGCGGTTTGAATCAAGATTGCCTGAAGACAATTTGCTTTCCTTATACTTGTACGTATAAGTACTGCTGGTTTTTACAATGTTAATTTGAGTAAATATAATATGTTGGGCTTCGCCTCATAATTGGATAAAACAATAATGTGAAGCAAATGTGGTTACTTGTAGCTTTTTTTAGCAATCTTATTTACTGATATATAAGACCATTTTAGTAAAATGCATAAGAAAAATTACGTTTTGTACACCTCCCAATAAGTGCGTGATGACGGAGATAGCTCCGAAGTATTTAATAAATATTATCGATATAAAAAAAAGAATGATCTTGGAAATATGGCATATTTCACAATTCGTAAAGATTTAACTCTTAAATCGGGTCCAAGCGTGCGCACGCAACTGCCATTTTGCGTGATCTTAGGGTCATGCTATTGACACCTTTGGACTTGTTCGCGAGTGGTGTACAACTATAATTGTGCTCTAGTGAACACGAAAATTGCGGTCCATGAACAGTGAGCCATGCATGCGTGGGTAGAACGTGATGTCGATATGAACGTCCATAGGTACAAGCGTGGATTCATCTTTCAAGTCAAAGGAAGACCCGTGTGGTCTGGCATAACAGACTCAAATTCTAAAATAAATAATGTTTTATGGTCGATCTAGACCCAGTCCAAGAGGGGGTCATGAACCCCAGTCCCCAATGACCCCTCTGGATCCGCCTTCAGGTGCGTAGCGTGCACGGTGCTCAAGCGCTACGTGTGCGGGCGTGGAACTGCCTCTAGAGTCATGTCCATTTGTTCGCGCGCTTTGAACGGCCAAGTTGTCATTGAGTATCTGCTGTCAGTTACATCTGAAATTACACACGCACTACGGTCAGTCATCTTGGGTGACTTTGGTGGGATGTGGGTTATTTTAGTAGTTAAATGTAGGTAGTTGTTCAGTAAAGAGACCTTAGACAGTAACAGTATGTAAGTAAATGGTGATACACTGTTCAGATTTATCCACTATCTAGGCTACAGTGTAATGTAGTACTTCATTTATAAACAACCCACTCATTGAGCGGTGATATTGCGTAGCCCTCATTTCGCCATGGTTGGGAAACAATTTTTTTTTAGTGCTTGTGGATAACTCATGCGTTTCACATCAAATTGCATTATTCTCATATTAATATTAAATACGAACATTGTAAATATAACCAATTATTTAAAAGAGTATCTATGGAGTTTCTTACCGGTTCTTCTCCATAAGGTCTACTTGAAATAAAAATATTTGAATTTTGAATTTTTGAATGAACCATAATATAAATATGTACAAGTACATGCCCAAATTAAGTGTCTAGCACAGAAAATATCATAAAGAGTAGGTTTATTTCAATACTATATTCTTTGTTAGTTATGTTTGTCTCGTAATCATCCAAGTATTTAAGGATATGGTAGGTATATCATAAATCGCTGCCGGAAGATAAGGGTCAGTGGGCACTAAAGAACCATACACAGGAAGACCAAATTATACAATACTAGCCATACACCGACACCAATCTATACGACATAATATAGCGTTAGTATTATTGCTACATAGCTGCGGTATAAAGTTACGTGGATCATTATCATAACTGTACAACAAAGCACAGTAAGTTCCGATCCATTGGCCGCTCACAAAGAACAATAAACCATTAATTTGAAGACACTTTATTGCTACCATTAAAACAATGCACTGCGACTACCGTGCGTAGTCCAATAAATACCCTAATGTTATTGTTCTGTTGCGTGGTGTTACTAGCTCAACAGTATGCGTGTACATTACATTTTACGTGATTGATTGATATATTGAAAAGGGGTTGTAACATGAAAAAGGGAAAGCCAGGTTTTTTTTATTCCATTAAGAGAAATACTTCCTAATCATCTACCACCACTGCTGGAAGTAGGCCTCCTTTAGTCAGAAGCCACACAACTCGGTTTTTGGTTCTATTTTGTTTTTTGCTGAAGAACAAAATAATAGACACTACAAATTCCATAGAATTCTTCTACAAAGTATTCTTTGACTGAATAGGCTATAACATTCTTCAAACGAAAAATACCTAACCTCAAGGGTAAAATTAGACGCTTCAGTATTTTATTTATCAGTACTGGCATAACAGTGTTCTATGTTCAAATGTCGTCGTGATTGCTCAGCCTTGGGGCTGTCGCGTTTTTATTGTTCCGTCGTAGGCTTTAGTATATGCTTGTAAAGCATGTTTGAAATATAACGGGCTACTTTATTTGGTGATATTTCGTTTTATTATAGTTCTTTGTTCTATTATAACTTGTAGCTACTTGTACAGTCGGTTTGACCTTAAGCGCTGCCACAAAATCCCGAAAGGTAATTTTATCTGTCATATCAAATTGCATCAATATTTTGTAATATTTTAAAGAGATGCATATATATAATCATTAAATGAGAATGTAGACGAGGAAAATGTGGTATGCAGGGATCGTAGCGCGTGGCATTCTGTAGTGTCTGCCTACCTCCATAGGAAAAAGGCGTGAGTGTATGTATATAACTAAATGAGAATTTTATTTGGCTACGGATCGTGTAGCGATGCACTGGAGATTGCAGGATACCGTAGCCCCTTATAACGCGTAGCAGATCCTTGTGTCTGCTACGCAGTGCTACGCAGTAAAGATAATACGTAGTATTTTATTCAGATGTCAAATGTCATAATTTTTAAGAAATTTCTGATTTCATAATTTTTAAATGAAAGCCAATGCGCTGATTGATAGGATATCGAGGCGGTTGAATAAACGTTTGGCATTTTTTACAGAATGGCGATAATAAACTAGCTTATTGGATTGTCTCTAATATGAACGTCATATATAAATGGCCTTAGTTATTCAGTACAATCCTATGTGGATAAAAATATTATCTCTGTTTATCATAATATAGTTCATGCGTTACCATTTTCAAACTTGCGAGTTGCAAAGTTAATGATCATGATTATGAAGTGTTTGGCTCGCATTTCTCACATTGATTACTTTTTATAGCTCATAATAATGCGTTTGAAAGTACTTAGCTAAAAGCGAACGTTATTATGGTAAAATTCTTTATTAATAATAATCACGCTATGTGAGGTCATTTGGTTCAAGTATAGTGACGGTAAGGAATATTTTATATTCCTTTCTATATTTTTCCTTTTTCAACAAAGAAAACCGTTAAAAAATATAAGAAATGCTATAAATTGTCACGCCATGCATACTGAAATAGTAGTTTATAAAGAAACGGAATGGCCAGGTCAAGCATGTTTCGTTTTGATGCCTATCTTATAAGTTACAGAGACTTTTTCTTACAATTGTAATGTTAGAAAATATCGCTTTTTATGCTTTTCACAGCACGCAGCACGTACAATACGCGGGTCTAATTTTAGGGTTCCCTAGCCTACAAGGATAAATAAATAAATAATAACCCTTACACTTTAATAATCACATCCGTTTACCTGTATTTCTTCTGTATAGCTCAGATACTCTTGGCTACTCATAACAATCAAGTGTTTAAATAAGAAGTTAAATTTAAAACGATATCATAGTTCTAATTTAATTAACCGTGTGTAAAAATATGTTTTTCAATTAACACATCCGTTTGCAAAATAATAAGCGTTAAAGTGCAAGTTTCTGTTAGAATCAAATTTGTATTAGAGCTAAATGGTTATTTACGGGTACATGAAAGAAACCACAACAGTAGTATATATAATGAAGCTTAAAGCAAGACTATAACAGGTAAGTAGTAGGCTTCACAAGCTAACGAATAAAATAGTCGACCAAGGGAGAACTATGGAACCCTTATACGCGCATGGAGACACACACTTGGCCGATTATATTGTGTGGTTAGTTATAAAATAAAACAACCTATTTACTATTCATATTTGCCCACCCGTATTAACATTTAAAATATAGAAAGAAGCCGCATTAACAAAAAAAAACTGGTTACTGTACCTACTACGATTCGATAATGATTTTTTACTATGAAGCACTAAAATTATAGCATCCACCCGCGGTTTTGCGCGCATTGTACCTCATAATAAAAAGGAGCCTGTGTTAATTCAGGTGAAACTACATGTACCTATGCCAAATTCCATCAAACTCCGTTAAGCGACTTTTGTCTGGAAGAGTAACAAACATCCACATCCACATATCATATGTACATCCACATACAGCCTTATACTAGGAATTTATTATTTGTTATTTTTTTTACAATTGTGGGATTTGACTGACTATCGGGTCTGACTCATCAAATACAAATCTAATTATTGTGTGAAATGTAATTATTCTAATGAAACAGACAACGTTAATGATGAACGAGTCGTATGTACGGCCCATCAGTCGGATACGATACAATCGGATATATTGAATGTATGCTGAAATTGCTTTCCAATAGTCCGATGAAAGTTAAGAATCGGATACGACTGTTGTGGAAAAATCAAATGTATAAATAATTACACTAAGAACAGTAATGTACGTTGGCAAATTAGTAAGAAAATACTACGATATACTACGAAACTTCTACTATTTGTAAGAAAAAGAACGTACTAATATTATTTATTTAATTTAGGCTATTTTGCTCGTCGCCAATCAAGTTATTTACAAACATGAAACTTCCAGTTTCTGGAGCGGCTCAAGCACGGCCCCTGTTTTATCGACGTTCCCCTCAGGAACTTGTCAAAAGAGTAAGCTACTGCGCATGTGCCCGACATCTGACAACTGTGACATTTCAAGGCACGCTTAGAAAATCACTGCGAAGCAATACACCCTGAAAACATAGCAAAATAATAACTGCACCACCATCAAATCTATCAAGCAGTGCGTCTCACATACCGCTCAGGTTTTTGTCTTGCTTTTCACGTCACAGTTTACAGTAGATTCGCTAAATTCTGTGTTTGTTTGTAGACGGTGTCCAAATGTAACCAATCTAAACATCAAGTCGCCATAACCCAGACGAACTATGAAATAAAGTGATAATATCATCGGAAGCTAACAGTGACTCTCAAGAATGTGAAGAAATGTGAATAGAATACCACCTCCTCTCAGCCATTCTCGAAGAAACTGTTTATAACCACGGCGATGAGGCATGGAAACAACATGTACTAGCAAAAAATGACATAACAAAATATACGCAATGAATCTACTGTAGTGACGAAATTTCGATGACTTAGCTTATAAAATAATATCAAACAAATACATATCATTACTGTGCCTGTAGAATAAAGTATAAAATATCCCTTATATTTACCTTAAATTTATTAATATTGCATTATAAGAGGATTTTACAATATTTTGGCGATTTTAAATATTAATTAACTATATGAAAATGAATAACATGTAAATGAACCTGAACTGAAACTTGAAATACTACATACTACCTCGTTTTGGAAAAAGAAATCATTTTGGTGAGTAATTTTTAGTAGTTAGTTATATCAATATCATGTATTTTCATGTGATTAATAGGATTTCAATAACTTCGAGTATTTACGATCCTCATAAACTTTTATATGTATGTAGATATGAATGAATTCCCTATGTTAGAAAATATAATCCTATTTGGAAAATCGTGTTTGAAAAATTGCATTGCTTCATGTGTTTGAGTAATGTCTAAAAGTCACGCTAGGACTTTTTATGATGACAAATAGTTTTTGTGGCTGCGTTCTTCCAAGTATTTTGATTCCACATGTTATTTACTGTTATTTCTATGAACCAATAAAGAAGGAAATATTAGAAACTGGGGAGAATTATATTACTGCTCGACTCGTCTTTCTTAATTTCCACTGTTATTTACGTATGGGGTGGTCGACTTCGGGAATAACCAAACGAAATAACCTAACACGATATTTTCTAATAATCTACTTTTCATTAATTTCTTCACAATTAGATTAGTTTCGAGTCGATATTAACGCTAGAAGACCAACGTCGTCATTTTGACGCTAGGATGTTGTATGGCTGTCTTCCGGTATAGGCATGAGTTACAAAACCAGTATCTAGAGGCAAATATATTCTCACAAACATGGTCTTTTGTACCTGAGTCTAAGAGGTTTCTATAAAACAAGATGTATTTAAAAAAAGCAATTTATCAACCATCCGTAAAACGAGCCTTGTTTCTTAGCTAGACACGAGATGGCGCTGTGTCGATCATTTGTCTTATTGTCATCACCGACAATTAAATACATAATATAACCCCTTTTTCCTCGCATGTCCGCTTGAGCTACACTACAATTCTTCATGCCAGGATTAGATAAATAGATTAGGCAATCGTAAGATTGATAGCATAACTGACTATACTGATTGGTATAGTAGGAAAAGAAGGTAATACTTTACTATTTGTTAACATTAAATTACAGGTTTCAGCAAATACAGTAAAACCGGTGTAATTTAGAACGTATAATAACAGCATTTAATACCGGTAAAATATCGCTTTCAAATGTTACAATATCGTGTTGCGTACATTATGTGTATTTACCAAGTCGTTTCCTTGATGGAGTAAAATTTGGGGTAGTGACGGGAAGCCAAACAAAGGTGAGGTAAGACAACATGAGTGAATTCAAATTACTGTTTTCCGTGAAATCGCCTTCGCTATAATACTGAAAGTTTACAAATACGGCTAGATATAATATTGTAGTAGATTAGTAATGTTGCTTTACATAATTGTGATTCGGATACTGTTTAGGAGTAGCTACCTACTGATGTTGCTCTCCAAAAAGCGATACAATTGTAGTACATCTACATCTCAGCCTATCGCAGTCAACTGCTGGACATAGGCCTCTCCCAAACTGTAGTACAATTGTAGTACATCTACATCTCAGCCTATCGCAGTCAACTGCTGGACATAGGCCTCTCCCAAACTGTAGTACAATTGTAGTACATCTACATCTCAGCCTATCGCAGTCAACTGCTGGACATAGGCCTCTCCCAAACTGTAGTACAATTGTAGTACATCTACATCTCAGCCTATCGCAGTCAACTGCTGGACATAGGCCTCTCCCAAACTGTAGTACAATTGTAGTACATCTACATCTCAGCCTATCGCAGTCAACTGCTGGACATAGGCCTCTCCCAAACTGTAGTACAATTGTAGTACATCTACATCTCAGCCTATCGCAGTCAACTGCTGGACATAGGCCTCTCCCAAACTGTAGTACAATTGTAGTAATTGAACAAAACAGTATCTCATCGTCTACCTACACTTTTTCTAATAAACGATAGATTATCATTTGTATGTATAAAATATATTAAAATGAAATGGATATCAAATTCTTAAGTTCGCAGATTCAGCGGCAATAAGTAAATATTATCGAAATACATTTTATTGCTTTTATCACACTTGCGTTGGGATTGATCTTAGATTGTCTGTAGAAGGACATAGGGTACAGATCTCTCGGTGCCCGAGTCCAGCTTGCATTTGACTGGTTTATTTTATTATTTCGCATGCTAGGTTCAGGCTATGGAGAATATTTGTCAATACTGCTATGCAAAGTTGAATAATTTCTAAAGTACAAACCAATCAAAGCCGTACTTAGCATGTATGTGTAGCAGTGTACTTAACGTAATTATGACCTCCTAAATGGAACTCCTTAAGTCACTCGCGGAATGTAAGGCATGACGTGTTTCAACTTTTTATTCGATTGAAGGAATGTTCTCGAATAAAAATACGCAGCGGTATTTGCGGGTCGACTTCCAACATTCATAACAGTTTAGTTGTTAATCCTGAGATTTGTCAAACCTTCAGGTCTATAATAAACACGGAATTTAAAATTTTTATTTCGTTATATATAATATTTATTTCGGCTATGTAACATGCTCTGGGAATACTTAGGATTTTCGCGTCAATCTTAAAATTTGCTTGAAAATCTTGATTTTATATTATGTAAACAATTTTATACCTCCGTTTTCCCTGGATACTTTGGATACTTTGCCAGATTTTAGATCTTAAATCTTTAGATTTTAAATCAGGAGGAAATATACCTTATTAGTTTCCTAATGAGTTAATGCACATATTTTTAGCTAACATCCCAAGAGCATGATTCGAAAATCCCGTAAAGGGTAAACGTGTGTGATAAATATGAAGCAGGTAACTGTGTGGGTAATTTATTTTTAAATCGATTTAGTGTATCAACTACAGTATCCGTAGCACAAGACTCGTTGCTTGTTGCTAGATGGCGCTGTGTTATACTGTCTGGATATAAATATTTATGTCGAGTTTTAATATAACTCTTGACATATTATAGTTGGCATTACCTTATTGTGTAGTTTACTTATGTTTTATATTAACAGTAATATTACAGTATATATTTATTTATACTCTATTGTGCACTAAGAGTGAATAAGTAAAAGTCTTTTATTATGACCTTAAGCAGTTACAAACAAAATAAGAATAAAAGCTAATGTACATACCGACATATTACATAAAACTTTTCACAATAGGAATACGTGGCAAGTATTTAACGGCTAATTCACAGCGTCAGCCGAGTGCATTATGTTAAAAGACGACACGTTGGAGGAGGAATTACGCATTCCTTGGGTACAATTTCCTTCCACTTGAGCTTAAATTGATAACGATGTGACGCCGCTTCACTCGCACTGCGGATATTTTTACGAGCAAACACGAACGTTATGTCAATAGCAGAAAACATTAGCTATTTCCCCTATAAAATGTTGACTGGTTGGAACACCGGGGCGCGGTTCGCGTGTTTCCAAGCTCTTGCGTTTCCCTCGCATGCTGACGGTACCTAACCTCTATAGCGGCTGCCTACATTTTTCCACATTTTAGTACACAGCCAAGCAATTATGGATATTGACGTTCGTGCTTTCCTATATTTAGGCTTCCAAAGAAAAGACCGAGTTCTGTGTACCTATTGTGTACGTAACCCAATTAATACTATTACTCATGCCGAATGAGATTAGCTTATACATTCAATAGTCGTATGCTTTGTATGATTCGAAGTAATGGAGATATTTTGATAAAGAAGTAACCATTTTCGTAAAAGCTTTTCCGAGATATGTGTGATAATTCAGCGACGACTATATGTCGGCCTTTTATGATTCTGAGAATGTACTTTAACTTATTTATAATAAAAAATATTTAAGCTGGCATAAAATTACCATAATAAATAAATAAATTTACAAAACCCCTGACCTATATTGTGGTGGTTATTTGGACCGATTTTCATCAAATGTAGTTAAGAACGAAAAAATAAAAATAAAAATCGGTTAATCCGTTCAAGAACTACGACAGACACACACACCCACATAGACACACACACAGACACGTCAAACTTATGACACCCTGTCGTTTTCGCGTCGGGGGTTAAAAAGCAACCTTTAATTTTTGATAGAGTAAAAAACTTAAATCTTTAATCTTACTAAATAATGATTGTTATTGTTACATAAGTAGTTGCATAAGTATTACAGAAGTGGTTTGGAGGTAGGGCATAGCGAGATTTCTCGCTAAAATTGAGCTGCCCGACTGGGGAAGTACCTCCGCCTACTGCAGTGAATCAACAATAGTTGTCTTTCTGCAAGTGAGTAAGGTTACCAGAACTCATTGGGGGAGTGACTATTCTGACAGCATTGGAATTCCGTTTGCTGTCAGTTCAGTAACTCCCTATTTTAAGAAACCTGAACGGTTTCAATGGGGTTAGGCAACGCATTTGCAAGCCTCTGGTGTTGCAAATTTCCATGGGCGACGGTCATCACTTACCATCAGGTAAGCCGCCTGCTCGTTTGCCCCCTTATCACCTTAAAAAAAAAAAGTAAATATTGTCCTAAATTATTGGTGTTATTTTGAATCGTACCAGAGTTTGTATGAATTTATACAAAAAGTACCTATTTGGAAAAGATTTTTGTACAGCTTTTTTAGAGTAACAATAGTTTACAGAAAACAAATGTGCCAAAAATTGCTCACTGACTGCAGCCTGTTTATCCTAGACATGAAGTCGGACATGTAACGTCACCGCGCTCTTCAAAATCTGTCGATATGTGTAGGTACGCTACAGAGGGTCACAAAGGAATAGAATACATACAAATTGATGTAAATACGTACAGGAAATCATTACCTGCCGTCTCGAGCAGATCTGCTACATACGCTTATAGGCTCAAAAATATCAGTTTGTGCAGTCGGTGGCTAAGATTTATTTTTGGAATAACTATTATCTTTATCTATCTATCACTATGTATATAAATGTTAAGTAGTTTTGTGTACCCTTTAAGTCAAAAAGTTCTGCACTAATTTAGATCAAATTTTGACACGATATATCACCCGCTTCAAAGTCTGATTTTATCTATTTTACGCGGCTTACAGGGTCGAATTGAAAAAAAATATCTTTTATTAGTTAATTAATAAATAAATAATATTTTTTTATTAACTATGGTTAGATTTTCTGCTCAAATCTAATAATAATATTCGTGTTTCTATTTTTTATTGAAGCATACGCTGCTATCTATTTGTAACGACCAGCATGGCAACTAAGCCTAGACTGTAACAAAGACTTTGGATAACAACAGCCAACAGCCCGGTTGTGTTACATGTACGTTTCGGAGGTCTACTCGAGTTTGATCTGTGCTCATGCCACAAGGGAATTATATTCGATCAGAGAACAAAGAAAGAGTACCTATATCGTGCTTGTAGTTGTAAAAGCGACGTGAATTGAATGATTTAATAAGTTCTATCTCGCACTATGTTCAGTCAAGCGAGAAATTTTTGCGCGTCAAAATATACATAAATGAGCGGTTTATTGGGCTGAGATATGTAAGCCCCAAAGCATTGCCCTTTCTAGGTAGCTACCTGCATGTTGTCGCATTGGGCAATCTAATGCCGCATAAAATATAAATACAAGTCTAATGAAATAGTGCGTTACGGACTGAATGTGTGTACTAACTACAGTAGCAAGCTAACTGTACTGGTACTACATTTATGATAGTTTTGCATTCAACTTTATAAAAATTAACGTTGCCCCACACTAAGTTCTTCTCTAACATCGTATGTGTGTTTAAGAATTGTATCATATACATACAAACAACTAGACCCGGGCCGACTCGTGCAGATCTGATAATATTTTATCTAGAAAAAAATTATCCTCACCCAATTCATTTATTCACGTCTTTTTGGTACTAGATGTAACTGTATCTACCTGCCTATTTTCCATCTACAAACATTACTTTCAACCAATGAACCAGTGCCAATGACGCGATGAAACGATTAATTGAGTACCTCAAATTGTGCAAGGCGCGGTCGGAGGTCCGTAACGCATCAAAGAACGTTCTAATTGTCCGGTTGCGATTTCGAATCCGGCGCGAGCGCAGCGTGCCGTGACGTGCCGACAATTCTATTTATTTATAAAGCAATAATTTCACAAAGCATTTCGTTTTCTACTGTCTGATCTAGACTTTGAAATCGTTCGTTTCTCTTTTTTGGTGAAGAAAAAAAAAATACTTAGTGCTTGCTCATGCGAAGACTGTTTATAAAACTTTTCAGCGAGTCTATTCTTATTAGTAATTTAGAGACGTATTTACGTAGTACTTAGTATGAGCAAATTCATATGGGTATTGGGTATACCACAGTACTCTTAATCCAGTAAAAAAAACCGATCCGATTATATGTGTATCCGAAATCTATCGGATCTACTTCTACTGAGAGTCCGGTTTACAGGTCTGTTACCACTTAAGTAAATGGGGCATTAGGATTGATCTCAAATGTGTTTACTAATTGAATACATCGTCGGCCTTGTTGGCACGATTGATATCTACGCTTCCTTCAGTATGTATTTTATTATCATTTCAATTAACATTTATTCATAAAAGTTAAATCAAAATTGGAACAGGTACAATTCCGGCCTCTTGAAATAAAGTATCAGAGATGTAACTAGGAACTACAATAAAGTTCGTATTTTACCTTTTTTTGTCTAAACAGAATAAAATAAAAATGATTGAAAGGTACAGTTGTAATAAAATGCTCCAAAACGCATGAACAATAACAAGCGCGCGCGCATCGCACAATAGATCGGCGCGGCGGGCACGTCGGACGCGATTTCATTTCCTGCGTAGCGCGCGCGCCGACCCGTGGGCCAATTTCCTGTGACACTATGTACCAAATGATTGTACTAGTATTGAATGAGGCCGAATTATAAATCAATTTGCGATTTCACTGTACACTACGTAATAAACGAGAATCTATTAATTAAATTATAATTAATTATTTGAATTAAAGTACCAGGGTAGCAAAGTTTTTAGTCATGTAAGTTTCTATAAATAAGAAACTCGTGTATTATTTATTGTGTTCTCCACGTTTTCTTAAACTACACCAAAAGTTACGGTTAGATGTAAGTAAAGATCGAGGAAAACGTTGCAATAAACTTTTAGTTCAAGTTTAAAAGTCTACCCACGGTTTTGACTTATTGTTGTATATTTCTTGTAAAAAGGACTGTTTATGTGGTGGCCGCATACGTAAATATTTATGACAATTTTAGGCAGAGACCACAAAAAGACTAGGAGCCGAATAGAAGACTATTTTCTAATTTCTTATCAATTCTAAGTGATAATAATAGGTAATATAATAATAATTGAAAAAAAAAAACAATTTTCGACATTTATTTTTATTACTACCATTAAAGTTCGTCAATAGCTACTAAACTAAATAAAAATTGGTTGACAAACAAATGAGAGTGAGAATAAGGTACTGAACAGTCTTTGCCTATTTATACAATATACTAACTGGAGATAGCCAGGGGAAATTATCTTGTTTACAGCATTCTAAACTTCTTCACTACTGAAATCGGAACGTTTGAAGTCCCTCAAAACTCACAGAAAAGTTTTACTGAGGAACTTATTTCGACGTCGGGATTTAAAATTAAAATTTATTTTAAGTTCGAACTGTGTGTAAGGTTTTGACAGTTTACGTCATTGAATTTTAACATTATGTAAGTAAATAATAGTTTTATTGTAGTCGTGACAGCCATAATTGAAAAAAATTTAGGTATATAAAGTTTATATAATTATATTTTTCTGTTTCTCCATATGAACATTCGTCGTCATCAACCCGTTTACTGTCCTACTGCTGGGCACGGGACTCCTCGCACGTAACTTTAAAAAGTCAGTGTTGAGTGCCTGGAGATTGATTGAACTCAAGCCCTTTGACTTCAGCCAGTTTGACTTCAGTTTACTGATCACATCTTTAGACTATGACACCTCATATAAACTTTAACGACGCCAATAGGTAATCTCACACTGTTCCATGTGCGCAACACTCGCTTCAACTACTATTATTTATTATATAGATATTTTATTAATACGTAGATCTGATAAGAGTCACGTGATAAATAATTGGGCAGTATATTAAACTAAAAATGTTATTTCTCTAAATAAAATTGGTTATTATTTTTGTTGCGTGCACGAACGGTATGACAGATTTTGAGATTTGGCGTGTTGCACGCAGCTCCATACCGACTGTCGTACGTTGACATACGATAAAATAGCGTTTGAAAATCGGGTATGCACAGTCACAAGTTATATTGTACGTACGAGCCAAATATAGGGGTAAATACGTCCCAAATATCCGCCTATATTTTTCACTGGATGTGTAAAATTTACTCACTTTATTTATTACTGTAGCACTGAAAAAGTGTGAACATTTTAGCGATATCGGATTGCAGATTGACTCTTTGTATGCAGTACCGATTAAATTGATGACGTAATTGCGTTAAAAATTATTTATTTTTATGCAAGTGCTGTTAAATAGAGTTTTTAGTGAGTGCAATGTATTTAAAGCATGTTACAAAATATTGCCTCTAAATATCAAATAGTATTTTAGAAGCTTTTTATTAGGTTATAATCTCAGCGATTCCCATTCTTTTAGAGTATTATTTTAAATTAAATAACATACCATAACGCCTGTCGTTTTATTCCTTTTCTAATTCTCTGTATTTATTATAGAAGCGTTTAATGTCATAAAAAATAATTAACTTCCTAAAAGAATGAACTAATTTTGATTATCGGAGCTTTTTGTTTGAATGGTGATTTTATTGGGCTTTAGATCTTTTATTTAGTTTAAAATCTCTCATTATATTACTGCGTCTGTTCTGTCATGTGGTACAATTTCTACTGACAGAAATATTGATTAGTAGTCTAAATGTTAAGACTAATACGATATGAAAATAGATCAGAATAATTTGGGTATTTGCTAGTCAATAACTGTATCACGCACCCACTAATTAGAAATAGGTATAGATGTAATAAAATAATTTATACGCACACACCACAACATGTATTAATTATTACCAAAATATACACGCCATAGTATAAAAAAATATGTCTTATTTGTCCATTTTCGTGGTAAGTGTGCGTGCGGAAGGCACTTACTCTGTGGCACCAACCCTGAATTTCCTGGGCAAACTATCTTTTATGGCGTCAATTACTAACATAATGCTTCTGTAATTTTACCGAATGTGTACTTCTGAGGAGTTAGAACGGTCCAAATGTTTCGTAGGTAATTGTATTTACAACTAACGTATGTAATTGCAACAATTATTGTAATTAACGGTTCTTTGTTATATTCGGAACGAAACTTGAGTGCCATAGATATTGTTGGTCTATAATTTTGACAGAAAGAAGGATTTATTTAGTGACAAAGTTCTTAAAAACGAGTAGGTACAGGTACAGTACAGTTAATTTGTGACAATTTTATGGCATTGTTAAACAGACTGCCTCGTTGGTCTTGTGGCCGTAAATGCGACTGCTAAGCAAGAGATCTTAGGGTCAATTCCCAAGTCGAGCAAATTATTAGTGGGTTTTTCTATGAGTTTGGATTCGTGCCGGCTTGGTTGCGATAGGCTCGCCTTTATTATGTAGGTACATGGGACCTTAAGAATTTACCGGAAAATGTGACTATACAGAGGTGTACTAATGTACACCTCTGCTTAACCCTTCGGGGCCGATAGGTATGATGGTATTATGTATTGTTAAACGATAAGTAATATTAAAATTAAAAGAGCTACTATTATAAAATAATATGACATAACATGGCAGGACAATAAAAAAAAAAAAGTAGGTATTGATTAAAATTTATTTGTTATTTTTATACCAATGTGTGCAATACACATTGTTATAAAAACAATAAATACATACAATAAATAATTAAAATGTATGTAAGTATTATATGTTCATAATAAATGAATTCATAAGATAGAGAATATTGATAGATGAAAATATTTATTATGGATAAGCGTAAAATACAATTGAATAATAATAGAATTCGTTGTCGAACAAAAATGCGCAGAATTCCACTTAACGACGTGTATTATATATCAACATGCACACACATATAAAGAAACTACCAATATATATAAAAGTGAT
Source organism: Craniophora ligustri (assembly GCA_905163465.1). Classification (NCBI taxonomy): domain Eukaryota; kingdom Metazoa; phylum Arthropoda; class Insecta; order Lepidoptera; family Noctuidae; genus Craniophora; species Craniophora ligustri. The sequence continues at coordinate 6,893,993 of LR990963.1, forward strand.
TCTTTAAATGAAACGTGTACTGGTAAACTAGTTAACTGATAAGAAAATTGTAGAAAAAGATGTTCTACATACTACATGCTTAAACCTGATTGAAATAATCACGTGCCGTGAAAACGGGCTTTCGCTACATAAATTTAATATACTAGAACATTTAACAATGGTAGGTAGGTGTCTACAAGTAATACTTTGCCACACTGTATTTACATTGAAATGTAATTAATTCATTCAACCCTATAATTTAGTAATATCAAGCAACAAACGTGTCCTTACGTTTTTAAATATTAAAACGCGTTCTATTTCCCACGCGTATGTTTATTCGTACGAAGGTGTTTGTATAGATGTGGGTATGTGTATGTTGGCGTTGCAATCCACGGTACAACCAACAAACACATAAAACATACATAATAAGGTACGTTTGTGTGTCGAGCGCGGTCGGCGCCGCCGCGGCGTGTTGTGGGGCGCGGTTGCCATGACAACGCCCGCACCCCTTTCCCACACCCCCACAGGTTCCAGCTGACCCGCCGACCTCTAGTGACGAGTCGTAACACTGTCAGTGTTATAGGGATGGGAAATGTTACTGTTATTGATTAACTTTCAGTATTTTTTTTCTGTTTGGGGATAAATATAGTAATTCCTATACTCCTATTAACGGTTTGTTAAAAAATTTTGCACGAAAATTCGGTATTCTAATACTAATTAGGCTATTTTAAATGGAGAATTGCTTTTTTTGTAGCATAGATAAATTGTACCTATACAAATTTCCTCAAATTAAAGAATATTTCATGATTACTATGCAATATACTTGTCCTGACTAATTCATCTCTGACAATTCATCAACACAGGGCCTAAGCTAGGGTTAAAAAATTGTTATTTTGACAGACCATACGTTTTGTGACGTAAACTTCCACTAAGAAGTAAATTTTGTAATTTCAGCCGATATTTCCAAATGGAAATCCGTCTGAGAGGGTGAAATAGGGATTGAAAGTTTATATGAAGAGTCCATCATTTTTAAAGTAAGAAGAATGAAATTTAATATTCAAGCTCCACAGCAAAAATAAGAGCACATCTGTGTCGTCGTTTTTGGAAATTTTAACCCTTAACTGTTAGATTGTGAGAATTATCCTCTTGTTACTATTAATTTGCAACAAAATTAAATATAAAGTTTGCATTTTAAAGCATATGCAAGCACCACATAAGCATTAAACACATCATATTGAACATTTGCAGTAATTACCCTAAGTTACAAAATAACAGTTATCGACAAGTAGCCCTTAATCTGTTATCGAGTATGTTTAGCGTCGCCCCATCTCTACAGGACGAAGTCTAGTCTAGTTCTCGGCGTCCTCAGCTTTATGAATACTTCAAGCTTCAGGTGCTTGCACATCGTACACTCTGGGCCAATAAAAGGTAATGCTCCAAAATTCCACGGCTTACCGGCTTAGCAAAGAAAATCCTAGTTTGAGGTCATGTTTTAAAAAATCTTGTTGTATTCCTTGGCGTGGCGATGCTGGTCGTATTTTCAACTGATCGATAGATTCGGTAATGACTTGATTCCGTGTTAGGTATAGCTAAGCAAGGAAAGCTATTCTGTTTCGCGGATAAATTGAATGGATTGCCAGTCCCATTCAATTTATCCGTGTAGAAGCAAACAATGTAGAAGATTAAAATTTAATATATTAGATACTTTATATTTGTTTTATAGAACCAGGTACTAGGAACGATACAATTTGTAAACGATGGTTCAAAACAATTATCGTATAGTGTATCCCTTTAATTATGATATCCTACTTCGTTTCAACTTTCATGCCGTATCGACTTTGCAATACCAACCTATGTCGTTTGATGCATGTTTTATTCCGTGTGTTCTGTGAAGTATAAAAGCACGATACGTGCATTATTAAAATTTAATACTCTTAAATGCGCTGTCGGGTGATTTTGTCCACCAGTGCACAGAGTCGACATTAATATTTTCTACGGGAACGAGTGTCTCATGTGCTAAAGATCAAAGGGATAACTACGGAGTTTCTCGCTAGATGCAAATTAATAAATATATATACGTTTATGATAATTTGTTTGTATCAATGTTTGATAAATCTATTTGCGTGTTATGCTTCAAATTGAATCAGTGTGCTTGAGGTATTTCAGAGAAATTTATTAACAGTGTTAGTGTGTCAATATATTGGGATGAATTAGCAGTATTAAATAGCGTTCACAATAACTAATAGCCAATATCGTGTGAAATTTCCCAGGATTGAACATTCTTGACTGGTAGAAGAGGCCCTTGCCCAGCAGTGGGACATCTATGTATTACTTTAGGTTCTTGGTTATTGTAACCTCAAATGACTTAAATTTATGAGCAATACAAGTTTGTTAAATTAGTTTGCCAGCCACTTTTGTTTTTATAAATAACGCAATAAATATGAACCCTCGCCACAAAAGTTCTCACTCTAAAAATATAAAATCCAATTTAATTTGCTGCTGTGTCCTCAAAGATTATTATACCGCAACGAACAAAAATATTGAAAAATACTACAATAACAAAGACATTGTTTCCCTCAATGGGTTGTATCTACAACGCAATCGCAGTTGCGTCGCGTTCTACATAAAAATGGTGGCTTTTCAAAGGACTTTTCATATACAATAGGATAATTTCGCTTTAGTTTCCATTATGTACGGCGGCCATTGTTGTCCAATGCTGCGGTTTAAACACACCAATTTGCAAATGCGCCGCTTTTAATTTTACCTAATTGACCGTTTTACGGAGGCTCCGAGGCCTTGTGAGTGTGGCACGGCTAGTTTCGTCACCGCAGTCAAAGGGTTTGACCGTAAAATGTAGCTCATTATATGGCGATCCGCCGGATCTCGCATTCTCCGGAATTAAGCTGAAAGGGGTTCAGCAACAAGTCATAATGTTGGCTTGTGTTTGTAGTATCAGAGACATCTTTTGTGAGATACCAAAATACATATGTAGACCGGCGCGTCGTTGAGCCAGCCTTTAAGCGATAGTGATGTTACTGCCTTTTACAGGCTTTGGTGAGCCGTTATTTGTGGCTTACCGATTGCTTACCTACATATAATGAATCACTTTATTTTCTAAAGCTTTAACGTATTGTCTATGATGTTAATGTTAAAATATTTAGTATATTTTATTTATTGAATTAAAACTACTTTTTAAGGATTTCATTTAATCCAATAATTACATTTTTATGAACGATCATAATAAATACTAGTGGAATAATTAACAGGCCTATAGAAAATAAATTTGTGTTCCATACTAACAGCCAATCGAGAAAAACAATTTCATCACAGATTTTGATGCGACTTTATTAATCAGCATTATCATCTTAAACCCTTTATATAGATTTGTATTTTTTTAAGATTTTATAGAGTCAGCTGATATTACAAATTTACAAGAGAATAAAAAATAAAAACATGTCTTGGAAATTTTCCATTAATTTAAAAGCATTTGGTCATTACACTTCCCAAAGGCACTGAATAGCACCCACTGTCAGTCAGTCACTTTTATAAATACAAGACATACAAAAGGTGATCAGTGTCATTTAGTTTACGTGGAGACTAGCCGTAGTGATACATTACATTTATAAACCAGATGGTTATCTTGCGAACAAGTTGTGTCAACACTTAGTACCCGTCTTAATTAACTCGTTAGACTTAGGTAATGTAGTTAGGCGGGTCGGCGGCCCCGCGTTACATGCACGCTCTATCAATATACATATACGTAAAGAGCCAAACTGTTTTTTGGTACTTTATTTGTCGTTATCACGGAGACAGTCAGGTATCTATGATGTGGATATTTAGATGGCCTTTAAGGTCTATAATCCCTCAGATCGATATTTAATTTTAGGTTTTAATTTAGCTGTACATACATACCGTTACGCCTATCGTCCCCAAAGGGTTGGGCAGAAGTGAACATCCACTTTTTTTCAATAAAATATAGCAGGGTACAACTAGTAATGGTTTTATAGCAATAACTTATAAAGCATAAGAAATATATTCAATAGACAAAGACTGTATTCATAGTCATTTATTTTTAAATAATTTCATCAGTTTAAACTACTTTCCAAAAAAGCGTTATATCTATTTGTCCATCCAATGGTTGTCTGGAAGAGATTGCTATTAGCGATAAGACCGCCAATTGTACTTCATACTTTCTGTATATTCCATATTGTTGTATCTTTGGTGTATGTACAATAAAGAATACTCTATCTATCTATCTATCTATCTATTTCCCAATTATTTTTGTATCCATTGACTTATTTTATATTACTTGCTGATAATTGTGATATGTGAGGCCCACGTTTGTGTGGTTATCTATCACTATCTGGACACTACGATATACTTGTCCGATTGTGTAGGTTTTCGATCAATAGTATAAGCCGTTTCTATAACAACCCCACATAGATAAACAATAAAGCTTATGTTGAAAAAAATAACGTTCGATATTGTTCCAATATGAATGATTACGTACATTTTTATAACGGATGAAGTTATAGTATAAATTAAAAGAAAAAATGCTTGTTAAAAACAAGCTTTTATTATGTTCTTGTTAATAGAAGAGGTAATTTAAAAATAATATTAACCCATATTTATAAATAAAAGCGCGTTGTTATTGCAAAAAATTACCTATTATAAATATCGCTGGTTCAAAAGTTCTCCAGTTCTTTATTTATTCTAACAAAAAATTCTAGTTTTTGCACTATTTTTCTCCTTTGCAAATAGTTTTATTGTATTTGATGTGTGTATGTGAGCCTGTGAGGGTCAGAATCTGAAAAAATATTAATTTAAACTGTCGTGTTTTGAGATCTTATCTGTGCTCAGACATGACGTGGGCCAAACGCAGTGAACAACAAACAAAAACACGTCGTGCTTACATTAGAGATGGAGTATAGTAAAGTACCTATTGTACTTGATAAACTGAACTAGCTGACGAATATGGGCACTCACAACACGTATCTCGTAACCCAATGGAATTGCTTTCAGATCCGCTTACTTCGTACACAAGAACCGATCAATATACCAATACTTGTATCATGTATATAAGTCAGGGTAATCTTATTAGAAGTCACTAAACCCAATACAACTAATATCTAAAGATCATAATCGTATTATAACACCTTTTGCTTCAATACTTACGAAATAGGATACAAACGAACGATACAATAATATGATTAATATTTTATGTTTTTATATAGGTACTATAATAGTTATATTCACTAATCAAAAGAATATAATGAATCCTTTTAAAACTTAACTTTTGCAAGGCCGAAAAATAAGAGATTAAATGAGATATAATCTCACGGGACAAAATGTGGAACTCTTCATTTTTTATTTTGATCTCTTAGTAGAAAAACCAAGATAGCTCTCTTTATAGCTCACTGAATGGCCGTGCTTCCTCATGATGCTCATTGTACCTAAGTGACGACATAAATCATCAATGGTAACACCTGGTCCAATCTTTTCAACAAGCACTGTTGTATTTTCGACGATGACTTCCAAAGTTTCCAACCGTTGCTTATAATCGAAAATAGGTGTGACTACGGCTCTTGTACCTAACTACTTACCACTTAATATGTATAAAAACGGAACACGCATCTTTTGAAATGTCATTTTAATGTAATTCGTAGAGTCATTAATATCTTGTAACGTAGTTGTGTTGGCAAATTGTTGCCTTTAACCCCGCAATGCGGCTCGTTTTTTTGACATTTATCATATCGCACCGGAATACCGGCCCAGCTTAATAGGCTTTTTGGAACATTACCAGGTTTTTCTTTCCAACTTACTGAGTTGGTTACGCCTAAATGTTCTTCGTATACCTACTTTTATGCTCATGTCATCAAATCATTCACTTATGTATATATCTAGACACATTTTTTCTAAACAGTATTACTGTATATGTATAAAATACAGACCTTCAAATGCAATACATTTTAATAATGTTCAGATTTTACATCGTAATTATACTGATAGGTTTTAAAAATAATAAAAGGTATTAGCTTTCCCAATAGAGTTTGTTGCTAAGCAGTAGGCTAGGCTGCGTAACATAGAAAAATGTTGTAACAATCAGGCGAACACAGCAAAACCTTCCAGGAATACGTTTCTACATATAATTAAAAAAATAGAATTTGGATTTCATTAGAAGTTATTTCCGTGACATTTGGAGTAACAAGGTTATGCATGAATATTAAAATGGCTTCCTATACAGCTGTACGGTCGGCTATGAAAAATATAATAACAGTGAAGCGATAATGATAGCCCAACGACCATGAACTATCGAGTCATAGGTATCGTGTTCGAATCCTAAGCACGTAACTCTGACTTTTCGACATCGTATTTTTACTATTATTTTTATGGCAATTTGAAAGAAACTATCATGAAGAAACCAGAACACTTGAGAGATTCTTTTTCGGTACCTGAACCCGCGAAACCCGCGAACAGCAGCGAAAGTCTCGCTTATAAAATAAATTATTCTAGAAAGCTTGTAAAATTAACTCTTAATTACCGGTTATGTTTTGTCTCTGTCAAAAGATCTTGAAGTGACATAAACGAGAAAGACACGATCTACTAAACTAGCTAATCCCAATGTAAGTAGATCTTGTTTGACTTCAGATTAAAATTGGATTAATTCATATTGATATCTTACATTTACGTGAATATTAGACATTGAAATAAAATATTTTTTTACGGATTTTATCGCGGTATATTGATATTATTTTAACCCAACGTTTCTGATCCTTTATAGCATACATGGTCACCGGCAGACTGAAAAGGATCCGAAACGTCGGGTTAAAATAATATCAATATACCGCAATAAAATCCGTAAAAAGTAGTTTTGTTTGGATTATTTAAGATAGGTAAGTTTTATATTTTTGTAATTGCAACACCCAATGTGTGAGTCAAAGAGAGGATTATTCCATTTGACTGAAACGCTAAAAATATCCAAAACCTATAAATGTATCAATTCTAAACAAACTTCTTTTAGATTATACGATTAATCAATAGCACCAGTGGAATATAAATGTGTATATACGCCAAATGTTTCGTAAGCGTGGCTGGAAATTTCGACCCGTTAAAACCCGTAGGAAAGGCCAAACGGGAGCGGCCACTCACAGTTGCGTTAATAACTTCAACGAGAGGCTTTTTTCTTAAGCTCAGATATTAATAGGTTGTTGCGAACTAACAAGTTTCAAGTCGAGAAAATTCCACAGCGAACGGCTGAGCGCGAAAGTATAAAATATTTTTCTCAACCCTATTGTATTGTGGTTTACTTTTCCTTGAATAATTGTATCTATGAAAATAGTTTTAAAGATTCCTTGGAAATTAATTATAACTGAATATTGTGCAAGCTGGGGACATATTAGAATTGTATCGAAAAAAATTTAACGAAAACATACTAATAACATTATTTAATATTAGGACTGAATATTTGTTTTTAATAATACCTATGTATGATGATTATTAAACCATTTTACAAAAATATATCTTTAATTCTTTTGAGGGTTACATAATAATTACTACTGTAAAAGAAAATAATAAATATTAAAAAAATCTTAGTAATAATTTATTTAAATATTCTAAAATCGACATATAATTTACGCTTACTGCGTAAAGTACATATATTAAAACAACTTTTTTCCTTCCATTACAGAATCAGCCCAGATACAAAAATAATATTGTTTTGAAGAACAGAATTGTAATTTTTATAGAAGGTATTTTTTTAAAAGTATATTACGATTTTTATACGGTTGATATGGTCAACTTAAAGCAGCCTACTATTTGCTAGATTCTAGGTGATAAGCACTGAATCATCATCATGATCAGTCCACTGCTGGACGAAGGCCTCCCCTAATGAACGACTCAGAGCTCGATTTTTGGGTCTTCTCATCCATTGCCTGCATCAAATGGTATCATTAAATGGTCGACAAGATTTTAATTATATTATTAATTTTAATTGATCCGTTTAGCCCAGCGATACTATAGGCTACCTGCTGTGGTAAGCGTCCAAGGTTCGAATCCCGGTAGGGACAAAAGTTTGTGTAATAAGCATGGATATTTGTATTTAAGTTATGGATGTTTCTATGTATAATATGTAGGTATTTACATCGCCCGCCGTAGTCAGGCTATTGATGGGTGGCCCCTTTTAATACTCAAGACCCCTCCAAGCTTCACAGAGCACGTTAATCCGTCGGTCTTAGTAGCGATAGCAATACTTATAACAATCGTGAGAGTTAGAAATCGGAAAACTGACAACAATCCTTAGGATATTAGTATCGTCAATTAATGGAGCGTTTTTGGAAAATTCTCCATCAGCATTATAATATATGTACTTGTTTTCAGCTCTCCAATATCTCCATATTAGTTAAGTTACACGCGTACGACGCGATATTAATTATAATACGGGAATGCTTGTGAATGGCTAAAAATTGCCAATTGTTATTACCCTTGATTTCTAGGTTCATAGATATTACCTATTTAAATTACTAGTTCATTCATTCAATCTTCAATTAACACATAAACTTAGTAAAAAATTTTTTACTTAAAGACGAAAGTACATTGAAAACAATATTCATGGTCTTAATAAAAAAAACAAATGTTGACGTTGCGTAAATAAAATCAATTTTGCATATTTACTTAAAGTTGATTAACAAAACAATAATTATTTTGAAGGAAACTGAACCTTGTAATAAGTGTTAAAATAATGTTTTGCCAAGAAACAGTATAGCCAACATTAATAAAATTCCTCAGTCGAGAAAAGCGAAACTTTTTTACTCTAGTTTTCTGGCAGCAACTTGGAGCATTTTTCCCCCCCAGTTAATAAACGTAAGAAGAATTTAATAAAAGCATCATATTTTGAGTATCACTTTTTTGTTTCCCGCGAGATAAGAATATTGTGTAGGTGCTGGCTAGTGGAATTGGGAATTTAATTGTCTCGGTGCCGGCTAGATGTGGCTCGAAATGAAAAAAAAAATACAATGTAAAGTTGGAAGAAGCAACACTGTGTTTCCAAACGGAACCCTGGTTACGCAACAGAAGCGGTTTTACCTTGTACCTCAGAATATTAATAAAAATAAATAACAAATTGATACATAGGTTTAAAGAATTTTATTACTCACTAGCTGATTCCCGCGACTTCGTCCGCGTGCAATTTAACTAAAAAAAAGATTCATATTAACTTTGCACCCTCGTTTTACTCCCTTAGGGGTGAATTTTCAAAAATCGTTTCTTAGCGGATGCCTACGTCATAACATCTACCTGCACGATGCGTCCAGGGGTTTGAGCTGTGCGTTGATAGATCACTATGTTAGTCAGTCACCTTTGAGTTATATATATTTATATAAAGAACATCACTTACAATGAGCATAAATTGCTAACTTATAACTAATAAAAGCTATTACAAAAAAAAAACCAGTGCTCTTTCTAATAAATTTGTTAGTAAGTGTTTTTAATTTAATTTTACAATTTACATAATAACTATTTTACACAAACAAATCGCGTTTGTACGAAATGTACTAATTGCCTATAAACAAAGATTTATATCCGATAGGCAGTGAGGTCAAATAATAAATTCATGAATTTATTAATCGTTAATTTCTCTAACAACTTTAATGATTATAATTAGTTTTGTTATACAAGTAAGTTAATATTTTCGGCATTGGACGGCTAAACAATTAAATAGGTATGGTCATACAATGAACCTCTATTTCTTTATAGAGTATTTAGGACGTAAAAAATAAAATGGTAATTTTATTTTAAAATTATTAGCAAAATCTTATCAATTTAATATTAATAGACTATTATTTTGAATCTACTATTATGTAGATTTCGTGTGTAAGAAACCTTGTACAAGTTTTGTGCACACCTATTCATTGGGTGTGGTCTCATATGTGTAAATATTTATTGAGATCTAAATAGGGCATAATGTTAGGTATGGCTGTCTAAAATAATTTGAATTTACAAACAGCTGTGTCCCCATACTGGCGTGAACATCGCACTCGGCTGTCTGACGGGGATCACAATCGAGAAACTTTTAAAAGCCGGTAAGCCTCGGCTCGCTACGAACGAAATCACAGCCTACTAAAGTATATTTCACCCTTTTGACGACACATTATGTACATTTGCAGCGCGTAACGACACGGGCACGGCTCACAATTTCCATTAAGGCACGCCGTAACAGAAAGAGCCTATATTTAATGTGACACGTTCTAAATTCGCCTCTAAATCGTAGTCAATTGAGTTGAATTCATGTTAGGGTTTAGCGATAGTTTGTGTCCTAAGGATGTTGGTCTGAAACCGCGCCCCGTGTAACATATCGAATTAGCAAAAGGACGGTATCTTACTGCAATTAGCTTTAGCATATTAGGTGTGCCCAATTGTCCGTCGTACCTTTTTGGCGTATCAATATGTTGAAAAATATCGTTTGTGCCAATTTGGGGAGTATCTATGTTACGGATGACGTCCTGTTTTTGGATGACTTTTTAACCAATTCATACGTGAAGTTGACCTTAGTTTTGTTTTAGGAGTGACCGCACATATACTTGTGTGTGTATACACGTATATTGTATTATATACGTGCTCGTGTACGCAGATATGCCAGTGTGTTCATGCTCTAGTGACTCAGAGACGGTAGTAAAGATTGGATTTAAAGAAGTTTAATCCCATTTAAATGTAACATACCATGACGACCATCCTGTCCAAGTTAGGTAGAGATAGATATATTCGTTTAAGTAAGTAGGTACATCCAATGCTCATCGGTATGATTTTATGTCTTAAAAATATAAGATTATATGAGTTTTTTTTATAGAATAATACAACGCTACTTTTTATTGTCACAGTATCCGTAGTCAAGGGCAATTTGGTTATGGAAGCTGTAAAGGATCAGAAACGTCGAGATGAAAATAATATCAATATACGTGGAACAACATATTTAAAAGAAATACATATTATTTTAATTTTATTATTTAGTCTTCTCATTCAGGACCAAGTTTAACGTAGGCTAAGTCAGAATTAGAATACCAAAAAATAAATATTAAAACACCCAATCAAAAGTAAATATGAATAAACCAAACCAACCATAAAGGCAATTGGGGATATTCGATTGTTCACCGACCGAATTTTGACGTATTGTTTTTTCTTTTTTATATTTCAAGGATTTGATTGACCAATTAGGAATTTCCACCCACAAAGTTAAAAAATAAAAGCTGGAAACCGACTGAAATTCCAAGTTGGCCGACCCGTTTAGCTCAGCGGTAGTTAACGCTGCCTGCTTGTGCTATGAGTTCGATTCCCGGTAGGGACAAATTATTGTGTGATGAGCATTAACATTTGTTTCCGAGTCAGTATTTATTTACTAAAAAAAAGTATATAATATGTAGTATATCAACCACCTAGTATTCGTAACACACGCCTCGTTGCTTAGCTCGGAACTAGATGGCGCTGTGTCATACTGTCCAGAAATATTTATTATTATTATTATTATTTTAAAGTTTGTTTTTCGATTTTCAGTTTTATTTTTGTTATAAAACATTTTTATATGATAATACATATTGGTCATAAACTAATTAATTTTCAACAGCCCGTTTCATGTGACTAAATCGTATTTTTGATAATAAACTAAATTTACACAACTTTCTGGGTCAAATAACATTCAAAATGTACTTTTTGAAATTGTTTTGTTTGCCTTCGCCAAAGATATTGTGAAACTTGTACTGTATTTTATATTCGTTTCTATTTCTACAAGATTAAGTATGTAAACATTTTGGTTTAAAGTAATTTTCATTGTTAGTTATCATAAGATTCAAAGCTAAGTGAAAACCAAAGTTATAGTAAGTTTACTCAAAACAATACTTATTATAAACACGAGTCATTTATTCAAAATTTACTGATACAGAAATTGAATATGTAGTTGAATTTTTTTTCGAAATATCATATTAAGTGTTTACGGAGGTCCTACATTCCCAGAAATATCGAGGTGATATCTAAGTAGCTGTGATAGTCTGATAGTATGACCAGTGAACTGAAAAGTCAGAAGTTTCGAGTTCTGACTGATATTTAGCCGCATATAAGTAAACTGGACAGTTAGGAACAGACTTAGAGGATGATGTCTTTGCAAATAGTATTTTTCTAAATGTTTGCAACCTTATATCTGCGAAAGCCAGCGTGACTCCAGTTTCATAATACCTTACTGTTCTTACTTGCTACAGAAACAAATATTCCCCTCTATAGTAGCTCTGGAGTTAGAGCATTCTTGTTCTATTAAATTAATGTACTAACTTTCACCTTAATTGGTCTAGTAAATTCGTAGTTAATTGGTTGTGACAGAAGGACATCCACACGAATGATTTCACGATTTTCCATTATTGACGTATGGAACCCAAAAAAAGGACAAAACAAAATGTTGATATATAAAGTGTAAAAAATGCAAATTGACTCTCCCCTAAGTGGATATAGTAACAAATTAAGCTTGTATCTGTTTATCCGGCGAGGCACCGACGAACATAATTATTTATTAAAATTGTTGCCATACTCGAGCGAGTTGCGACCGTTTCGCAATGTATTAGCTGCTGTGAAATTATCCGGATGAAATGTAGGCGGACCATTCATCCGACCCGGTTTTCAGGATGAGATTTTTATTTACACCCACTGAATTATGCATTATGTTTATTACTGCATTAATGTTAAACATATACATGTAAATACTCGTACATATATTGAAACGATTATTTGTGTCTATATTTCAAAGCTGTGTATTTTTATTCGACAAATGAATATAATTTAAATCAAAGCTGTAAAAATATTTTCTATTAACTTCAGCTTTAGATTTTATTCTCGTTGTAAAATGTTCTTTCCCGTATTCTTTTCCTTAAGTCGATTCCATTTTTGATCTGATTTATTGTTATGTTATAATTATTATAGAAGGAGTTATATATCATATGACACTAAATATTTAGGTTTCAGACAATCTACCAAGTTTCGTGAAAATTAACTCAAGTTGTGTGGATTTTAGCTAGTACGTTGTTGTTCGAACACTCTTGAGGTTAGGTACATGCATTATTTATCAAAGTAGGTACCCTAAATGATAACATAATATTTGTGGTTGTAAATAGATGTTACTCAACAACCCATTACATATAACATACGACGGTGATACTCAAGCAAAGGGACGTTTGCGTTGGTTATCAAACATAATTATACTTACCTAAGTTTAAACTAGCATACATCTTAGCATCATATTAAACCATCTATCTAAACCGGGTTAATTATTTAGTGCTTACTAAATGATTAACAATAACAATTTTTAATTATATACACAATTACTTATATACTATACTCATTGTATTATGAAAATAATCATTCATTAGGAATCTGAAATCCATTTTTAGTTATTCTTGAGCAATTGCTACACAGTTTGCATACTGTGTAGCAATTGCTTAAGAAGAACTGCAGGGTATTTTTCATATTATTTAATAACGTAGCAAATGAAGTATTCTGTATATTTGACTGTGCATAGCTCATAAGTAACTGAACACCGAGTGCTATTGTTTGTTGTGGGTATTGACCGGTGCACGTCGTTGTATAGGAGAGTCGCAGTTGTAGAGATGTTTGATTAACCCAAGGAGAACACTGTTTAAATTATAACAGATAACTATATTACAGGTACAAGCTAGTAGATAAGTTTGTACTAAAGCAACTAAAAGCAATGAGGATATTGCAGTTGACTAGCAAATTTTATAAATTATATATTAAGATTTAAACTTAATTTAAACAAAAGTATTATATTGCAGGTCAACGTGTTGCTTTAGCTCTTAAAATTGTCCAACTACTAATCGTAGTTAGGTAGGTAATGTTGGTTTGTTTAGCATACCCGTATCCGAGACAATGTCTAAGCAATTAACGTTATGGTCACCATGCACAGAGCGCAAACCACGTCATGTCGGTGACACGTCGTGTTCGGTGACGAAATATTTTAACAAGTTCATTAAAGCCGGCTTTGGTATTCGAATGTTTCGCCCCACATTTGTTGTTGAATTGGAAGTTCTGTTTGTGAATGTGTATTATATTTTCAATCCAAAATACGTATATCAAATGATTAATTTTCATAGTTTCTACTTACCCTTAATTATGGGGCTGCTATGACAAGGATCTGACATTATAATATTTTGAGCCAATTCAACCTTCAATTGTTTCCTTTTGAAAAATATTTTTTTATAATTTATCCTAATTACTGCGAACGATAAGTAATTAACTGTGCCTTATAATTATTTTTTAAAAATATAACCGCCTAGAAGATAATATTAAACATTTTGAAGTTGGTGTCACGTTAATAGATATCGCTATGATAACTTGACTTGGCTGGCTGCGACGTCAAAATTCTGTAAAAAAAATTAGATGTTTTATAAAATTTATTATTATCCTTTTGAAGTGGTTTTTTTAAATTAATTATTCTAAGTGATGCTACATTTTTTTTACGTATCTTTAAAGTCTAATAGTAATAAAATAAATAGAGCTATAAAACATAACAGCTATCCAGAACTCTACGCAATAATGTTTATTAATTTCGGTTCATAACTAAAGAAAATATCGGTGAACATACATTAAAAATAAAACATATGGATAAACAAACAACCTCCTACAGTTTTTCGGAGTCGGTTTAATATATAACCTCTGACATGAATTTATAGAAAAATATCATTGTTATTCTATTTAAATAGTTATTTACTAATGTTTAAGTCTTAATTTAGAATGAACAGTACAATGTTCTAATTTATTCTTCTTTAAAATACTTTTCCAGAGAGAATTGAGAGCATAACAATAACGGCACTTTAGTTTATTTAACTTCAGCTCTACATAACATTAAAGAAACAAGTGTTAGTTCTTACTTTGTTGATAGTTTTTGTATTTGTTGAAACGCATTACTTCGTTTTTTTAAAATCATATAAATAAATAAATATCTCTGGACATTATGACACAGCGCCATCTAGTTCCGTGGTAAGCAACGAGGCTCGCGTTACGGATACTTGAAGGTTGATGTATAGTATGTATAGTATCATATACTTCTTTTTTTTTATAAATACATAAATATTATATACAAATACATCCATGACTCTGATACAAATGTTTATGCTCATCACACAAACATTTGTCCCTACAGGGATTTGAACCCAGGAGGCCAAGTTGTTATTTTCTGAGAGTTAGCATGACATACATATGTTATAATGTTTTTTGGAGTAATTGATGTAGTTCTTCGACATTTAGACACGTGTATATCTATCAATTTAGGCATGATTTATTTTTTAAACGATGACGAGATTATTTGTTTATCCAAAAATACTTTTTTATAATTTATCTTTGTATGATATGTCTAATTGTTTAAATTACCTCAAGACTTCGACTATCTACAGTGACCGCGGTCACTGTTAATTTTGGAACTCCGTCGTCACCCTAACTTAATAGTTTTTGACTTCAAAGGCAGTAAGAATTTTTAAATGATTAATGTTAAGTTTTTAAAAAGCATCTGGCTAAAAATCGCATTATCATCCTTGAATTATTTATGTAGGTACATACACACACCGCGTATATTTCAGAAGCACAGCACTTATGTAGAGCGGAGGCCTTAAATTTAATCTCTTAGTAGAACACATCACATGAACGCAAGGAAAAGTAAAAGCCCTTAAATAAGAGAATGAAAAACGAGCAAGAAGCTCACACGATAAGCGTTTTAATCTCTTAAGTGTAGCTACATATGATTATACAACGTAGGTACATCACATATTGTGAAAACCCAGTTTAGTACCCTGAGTGATAAATAATATATACTCCTGTTATATACACCTTGCTTCTCTGTGAAAGTCTGGGGAAAACTCGGTCATTACTGTTTTTTACTGCCATTTAATCCAGTGCCATTTAGAGGTCGTGTTATAACTTTGAAGTTACATCTGACTGAAATATGTACTTAGCCATTGTTGACTCTGATAGTTATGAATTGATTAGCTTTATTAAGTCAGTCCTTCAAGCATTTTCAGTAAGAAAATCTCTTGTCATTGGTCAATCCTCGGAGAGATTAAAGATGATTGGATGATTCTGACTGATTAGGATTCTATTAAGTGAAAACTGAGTTCGAGGCTTAAGTCTATTATTATCAGTAGGTAAGTCTGAATGCTTTCAAACACAAGGCTAATTACGAAAGAACCTGAATTTAATTTAGGCGATTACCGCGAACAGACATATCAAAAATTTAATTATAAAATTCGCCATATCCTAGTTGCGCATTGGAAAATTTACTGAATGCCAACAATTTGGCTACGTAACCTAGGTGCATTACATTAATTTCTAGCTGAAAGCTGGGGCATTAATTTGCGTCTGCCTCCACAGGGAAACCGCAAAATACTAGTTCCGTACTTCCGTTGCTATTCATAATAAAACCGGTGCAGGCCGCTAAGTGCTTCAACAACTGGGCGCAACGAAATACTATTATGATGACAAAGACCGTGAAACTGCCGTTGTAAACGCAGTCTTACTGATACGTAAGCCACGTTGTTCATTAAACTTGTTCGACATTGGAATAATAATTGTTTTCTACTAGCTCCAATTTATTTGTGAATATTTACGCTAATTAGACTGTTGATGACACTTTATCATGCCCATGTGAGAACAAGAATGTTTAAAAGTGGTAAAACAGGGTTCTCTATCAATTAAATTACAGTTATTTCTACAGAATAACGTTGTTTACGTATAATTAGAAAGATAATAAGTAATTCAACTTAATTATATTCTATTCACAGTTTGTCACGAGTAATTAAACAAGTCGATCAAAGTAAACGAATACAATGTACTAATTTGTATTCTTTTACTAGACTTTTCTATGTTCCATATAATTGAACATACATTTTATTAGTGTTCTTGATTTCGTTGGGCAAGAATCGGACTCTCAGATACAATAAATTGTTTTTAAGCAAAAGTGTTGATATATTATTATTAATCATAACAAATATAATTAAAGACTAATATAAATATTACATTTTCTGATAAAATAATTGATACAAATATTTCACGTTATAATCATGATGCATTTCTCACGTTCTCCGAAATTCAACAAACAGAATCACTATGAAGAATATGAAAAATATTTTATAAACATTTCTTGGAGGCACTGTAATATCCATCTACTAGGAATTTTCATTGCATACACAAATTTCTCTTACAACCTACAATACTTATTAACCTACAATATTTATGTTTGTTTGTTATTGAATCATTATTATTGGTAAAAAAAACCTAAGAACATTTGAATTTGGCTCAACAGATCTCGCCACCTTCAGCTAGCAGCGTAATGCACGGGGATTTAATAAAGATATTGTATAAATTATCCCTTTTCCTTAAATGTTCAGGTATTTTTTCTAACCAAGTGGGGAAAATGTCAACGAATATGTAAATTAAACGCGTACTTTGAAGATATTTCTGGGTCTTTTAACTTCTACAAAATAATTATATAATTATGCTAGTACGGTGTACGCTACGGCGTAAATTATATATATACTATATATAATTTACGCCTAGATACTAGCAGCCTGAGAGCCTAGGCTGCTGGTAGCTAGCTCAATAGTAGTTTTCAAATATTCATAGCATATGTATGATAATAACTTGCGACCATAGTTTGATTAGATAATAATGTACACGTATTTTTTGAGTACTCCATGTGCATACAGTACTACTACTTTACAAATCATTAAGTATATTGTAACATAAATAATACTAATCTTAAAAAAAATAAACAACAATCTAAGTAGGTACTCATCTTTATAGGAATATACTCAATATATTACACGTGGAATAAAGCACCACACGTAATCCCTTATAAGAAATAAAGATTAGCAAAAATGAATCGGTTCACAATCCTATTATAAATTAACGTATTTAATTTATAATATACCCGAGCACGGTTATTACTCCAATGCATTAGTCGCCAACTGCAAAGCCTTTTCCGTCTTATTACTTTAATAAAAAAGCCAGTACTCAACGAAACGCGGCGATGTTATTTTGAAAGAGTTTAATTTATTACGTTTGCTGCTTCAGAGCTACGAATGTCATGAAAGAAACTTTATAGTGCAATGTTTGATAAACCGATGCGGTTGTTCGTGAACTTATTGGTTGTGTTGAGTAGAAAATATTCTTTTTAGATGCCAACATTTAAAATCAGATTTATTTTATTTCCGATTGGAAAATAAATGCTGGCGTTTATGTTGTTGCGGTACTTAATTTGTTTTGAGAGGTTCGACTATAGTACTTAAAACGTATTAAAGTATACATAAATTATGTTATATTTAGTTTTTTAGTTTTCTAATGTTTTTGCCCGCGACTTCGTTTGCGAAGAATTAGTAATCTTATCCGACCTGCGTTTTCATCGAATTGCTTAATTCCACCCTCTTTTATGAAATGATCGATTCCGCATAAAAACTTCCACCCCTCTTTTGGCCCTTTTAAGAGATGATTCCCGGAACTGAAACTAACCTATGTCCTTTAGCGGTACTCAAACTTTCGACTTGTTGACTGGTTAATCATTTTACTTAGTGACGACTTACGATTGTATATCGCACTCGGTAATAAGAATGGCCTAACTAGTAACCAGGCGTGGGACTTGCGCCTAACAGTTTTACTGCTTTGTCATGTGTGTGTAAAAGCAAGAGCCCGAAAGAGTATTTTTACTTGACAGCGCGCCATGAACTCTTACATAAGCTACGTTTAAAAATTGTGATTCTGTGGTCATAAAATATTTTTACCTTGGTTTTTAGGTAGAATATTCTTGATTTATAGCCCCTCGTTGGGCTAGGTTTCGCTACGTTTATGTATACAATTTTAGCGGACTATTTTTTTTTCTTTTTACAATGACCTATGAGAGGGCAATTCTACACAGGGTGACTTTGATGCCAGTCGAGAAATTTAAGTGGATATGTTAATTTTAGTGAGAATTTAAATAACTTTTACTAATAAAATATTTCAAAAACTAATAAACTTTTTTGTAATCAGCAAATTACGAATGGAAAACTAATATATAAATTGCGAGTACTGAAATTCAGAAAATGATTAATACTTACCTGACTTACCTTTTACTATCTGTATATTTCTTTTTATTAAGTGTGTTTTTTTATTTATGTACGAGAATACTCTATTTGCTAAACTTATTACTTAGAACATTTTGTTTTTCAAAGGTTTACCCTTAAGTTTAGACTTTAGGATCATATAAAGGCCAGTAGATACCTACATAATTATATATGTAATCTGTGGACTACCTCAATCAATGAGAACAATCTAACATCCCATTGATGCATAATGCTTATCAAAGAAGCTACTAATACTACTAAACCATTCATGTGCATTGACGCGTTGTCAATTTCATAGTGTATTTGGATTAGGGGCCGTATGTAGTAAAGGAACGGTCAAATTCTGATTTGTGAATGAATGAATGAGAGGTAAAGGGTCACTTCAGGGGATGTCGAACGTAACAATCAGTGGATGAATAAACCTGTAAGGCATTTAGCTTCTGTAGTGTTATGTGTGTAGGCATTTATGAATAAATTGATATTTGCTTCGAAAAAGCTGTGGCAGCCTAGTGTTGTAACCAGAAAGGACACTTCACTGTTGTACAGTGAAGTTAATGGTCTCGAGTTCAATCACAACCACACTCACTTTTTAAAGTTAATTAGCACACGCTCAAACGGTAAAGGAAAACATTGTGACGAAACCTGCATGCCTGAGATTTTCTCGATGGTGTGTAAAGTACGGGAACCTGCAGTAGGCTAGCAGACTATAAGCCTTAATCCGTCTCAAGTGACCCGTGTCGAAATATATTAGTGTTAAAAATATAACGTATAGTATTAAAATCATAACTTCAACATGAAGAATTTCCTATTCCAAATCTAAATGTAATATCTCAGAGGCCTAGGATTACGACAGTATATGGCTAATACTATCCTACCTTATATATCTGCCTACACATATTTATGAAATGGTCGCTATGTTATACAATATAGCTTAGCAGTATCGTGCTGTTGGGGTGTTTAAGTTCAACATTTTATAGCGGTACGTGGAATGCATTGCCCCCGCAACGCGTGAAAAATTAACTCTGGTGTGAATTGGGGATTAGATACCTACTACGTAGTACATACAGGACGGGATCAAAGGAATACTAATACAGATTATATTTATATTAAACATGAGACATCAAAATGTTATATCTATGTATTATGTAAAAATATATCCAATCTGTAGAATGGCTGTTGCCGTGTGTCAAAAAAATTTAACAATATTTACGGACAACTGGCGTGATATATCATCACGCCAGTTGTCCGTAAATATTGTTAAATTTTTAAAAAATGTCCCAGATGGGTTAGGTAGAGGTGTACCAATGTACCGCCACATTTCGCCGGTTTTAGGTCCCATGTAATAGGGGGCAAGCCTATTGTTATCAACCAGGCACGAATCCAAACTCCGAGCGGTTACTGAAAATTTCACAGAATAACACATTAAGAATGCTCGACCTGGGAATCAAATCTAAGACCCCTTGCTCAGCAGTCGCATTTACGACCACTAGACCACAGAGATAGTTATAGTTTTTTGATTGACCATGCTATTTTATTTACCTAGTGACTATTTTCTTGCAATCTATTTCCATCAAAGATTGAATCAAGTAACATGATTATTTTTTTCTCTCTTCGATCCCGGTATAAAGGTTGTGTTATATCTTTGACATTTGACATTGGTATTTTTCTTTTTAACCGACTTCAAAAAGGAGGAGGTTCTCAATTCGTCGGAATCTTTTTTTTTTTATGTATGTTCACGAATTATTTAAAAACGCCTGGACCGATTTGCAAAATTCTTTTTTTGTTTAAAAGGGTGTCTACCCTTTTAAACAAAAACAGTTGGTCCCATTGTGACCACATCATGATCTGATGATGGGATCCCAGGAAAATCGAGGGCAACCCTCAAATTTTATAGGCAATTATCACGTTTTGAATATATTTACTGAAATTGTTCCAGTATTTGCATCTGATAATCATCATTTGATGTTGATGAGCTGATGGTGGAAGGTAGAACTCCTCAACAGATAAGAGTTAAAAGAAAATTCTTTCAGTTATAGGCATTTATTACATTTACATGTATTCTCCAAAGCTGTTCAAGTATTTGCATTTGAAAATCACCATCTCATGTAATGATCTGATAATGGCAGGTACAACTCCTCAACGGTTAGGAGTTGAAGGAAAAATCTTTCATAATTATAAGTATATATGGATCGATAGTTGTATTCTTTCAGGCAGTTAGATTGGCCTGATATGAAAAGTTTAATATATACAACACTAAAAAGAAAAAAATCAATTAACTTTAAAAAAAAAGAAAAACCAACTTCAAAAACTAAAAAGCAAAAAATAACTTCATACAGTTTGACCTTTTTTTTAGTTTTAAAGGTATGAAGTCGGTGCCGATGATGTGGTAGTTTTAACCACCTCGCTCAAGGTCACTCGCGGTGAGTGTACTTACTATTACGTTTGGCTTGGCACCGACTTCATACCTTTAAAACTAAAAAAAAGGTCAAACTGTATGAAGTTATTTTTTGCTTTTTAGTTTTTCTTCCTTGTAGTGATGTCCTTGCAAAGTGTGTTTTAGAATTTTTAGCATGTTAAATGCTTAATTCGCTTATGCCGAAGTTCCAGCGTGTTAAAAAAGTATCTGTTAATAATTATTGTTATCATTAACAGATAGTGCACGTCTATAATTGTAAGTTTACGTTACAAATTATTCTGCTTACAACTTAAATAATATTCAATTATGTATTGATTTTATAATGTTCCAAGTTTATTGAATTTAGAGCTAGTCGTTCAGGATTTTATGAAGAGGAGGTCGTTCTGCCAAAGCGTTCTCAATAACGTTCATAGGAAAGTGTGGTTCAAGTTATAGTCCGCGCCATAAACTAGGGTCGAAAGTTGTCGGTTTGGATCGATACGAAGGTTTACTCATCCACGGACGCACGGACCGGACACATCGCGTGCTACCTTTAATACAAAAATATCGATTTTTCCACAAAGCCGCGTCACCGCAATCAATATACCTTTCCGCCCCGTGCCTAATTACGCCCGCCTACATCACTCAAACATCCGTAAAAAGCTCCGTAATCACGATTGCTGTGTATACTGATGATATCCATCCTGAAAAATAGCGCACACTGAATCATTGAAAGAGCACAGGAAAACGCTTCATTGTAAACGTTTTATTTAATTTTCCCTCCATTTACTTTTTATAATTTCTGCCGGGCATAAAAAACGATACGCCGCCGCAGGAAGCGCGCATACACGCAAAGCCCGCCATATCTGGACGCACACAGGGATAAGAACACCTGTCTCGGGAACGAAAGGTGTGCTCGAGCGTGTGCGAGTGAGACAACTGTATAGGACCTCCTGGCGTAGGACAGAGAGGCGTTATGCGCGCGCAGAGTGTTGGCACGCCCGCCGCGCGTCCCGCTGGCTTGCAAGTCCGCCTGTGAGCAGTCAGTCTATCGCGCGCAGAGGCAGTGCTTGTATGTGCCGCCCTTTGCTCTGACGCGACCGACGCAGTGTCCGTAACCGGTGTTCGGAAAATTGTGCATGTGCGTTTTCCGACGAATGCAGTGTGTGTGCTTGTGAGATGTGCTATTGTTTTCTAGGTAACGGAGACTCTTGTTCGCAAAAGGCAGTTGGATGCAACGTATTAATTAATGCACTTGTTGGCGCGTTGTTAATTTCACTTTTATTATAGTTCCCAAGGAACGACTGTCGGAAAAGCTGCCAGTTTATAAGTAAAAATATCTATAATTTTTCTGCCTATTAATTTACGAAAAGCGGCACATGTTATCAAAGTTTTGTTAAAGCGCGCAACTCTTATTAGTCGCGATATGAATTTATGGTCCGTTAATTGTTTGCGCCGCTTTAGATAAGCCTAACAAACTGTTAATTTTAGCTATTGTTATTTCTTTTATAGAAACAAAACTTAAATCAGATTCTTACAAGAATCTGATTTAATTCTCGGGACTCGGTATTACCTATTAATATGATTCGTTCTATTGTAGCGAAGTAAAATACCAACCGTCTTAAGTTACTTTAAAAAGATAGACTTATTACAGAGAAAATAAGATTCGAAATGGGAAACACGCATATTCATGTCATTCATGTGATACACAAAAGTCACAAAAGCGAGGCTCACAACAATAGCAACGTAGAAATTACTGCCAAGTATCGACAGCGGGAGCACTTTCTGAAACCACCAGGCATTGTACTGGATCCAAACAATGAGGAAATACATATGTAAAAGCTACTTATCGTACCTACACCTTACTGAATTGATGGTGTTGATACAATAACTAAATTAATATTCAAAATTATATACAAGTATATTGTGAAGAAAATATTTGCCGCCTATAGAAGTTACGTAGAAGTGTAATCACTATATACTGGAAAAAATATAGAAATAACTGAAACCAATGTTAATAAGTTTATAAAAAAAAAATATAATGCAGAAACGATTTTAGCCTATTGGAGTTGAGTTGTTGTAGTGAATAATGGAATAACCATCAGTTAAATTTTGTTTCGTGACGAAGAGATTTGTCTAGATAAACTAAACAATAATACTTTTGAAAGTCATATGAATTTAATAGTTAGTGTTACGAGAAATAATATAATTATTTATGATTCTACATTGGCATTGGCAAAATGTAAATGATAAAATATGAGGAAAATTCACAACAATATTAATGCGAAATTTTATAACACTCGATCTAAGATGGCCAACTTGTAATATTAGTTTGATACAGCAATATGCGAAACATTATCTCCATATTGATTCATCACCAAATTGTATTTGAGATGATGCCGATGTCGATCGCATTCTTTCGCAATATCAGTTTCAATAGCTGCAAACAATGGCTCTTGTTACAACGATTTTGCATAACACCACCTGAGTTAGCGACCAGCCAAAAGTTTGTTATAACATTAACACATTATTTGCATACAAACACAGTGGCGTTTGTAGAATGAAGTTGATGTGAATAGATGACTTTTTTCACGGTTGATGGTCACGCAAATGCAAGACAGACGACTGAACTCCCTCGCCACGGTCGAATAATCGTCAACGTCATTAGATAGACACGTACACCTATGAATAATGTTTTCGGAGACATTGACGGAATCAACAAAATGCGACCCGATTTCAATAAAATTGATGGCGGACTTGCATATATCATAATACTATTTATTACTCTTCAATCATTGTGTTCAAGAATAGGTTATACTAAGAATCAATACGATGCGGGTACGATTT
This sequence comes from Craniophora ligustri, assembly GCA_905163465.1. Taxonomy (NCBI): domain Eukaryota; kingdom Metazoa; phylum Arthropoda; class Insecta; order Lepidoptera; family Noctuidae; genus Craniophora; species Craniophora ligustri. Next base: position 6,918,347 of record LR990963.1, read on the forward strand.
TAAGATTGTTCTAGCAAGACTATTATATTCAAGAACTCGAAGAAATAAATTATTTATGATACACCGTGAACTACCGCCAACGCTTTAACTAATTGATCTCAATAAATGAAAATGACCCCTAGAATAGCGGCGTGACCCTTAGACTCCCTACCGTAAGAAATGAGAGGTTAATTGAGTTAATGGAAGTATTCTCCAGTGTGGATTGAAGTCAAATTACATTAAACGTTACAACTTTGACGTATAGGCTTATTAAAACTTTTAATAAATCGACAAAGTTCTTGATTAAGTAAATCTAAAAAGAGTAATTAAGATTGCTTATCCCAGGCATGATAATTTACCATACAGGGCTAATAGCAAAGTGCAGTTAAACGGTGTTGTCGAGCCTATCTGTTTTTCTTCCCATAAGTAAGTGTGTGTGAAAATATAAACAGTTGATATTCTGTTTTTCTTGGGTTCCCATATCGCTATGGAAAATATTCTCAAGTTACGTAATCGTAATCACATTATGTCTACAACGTTGACTACATGCTGGTTCCTTGTCCGTAAATTGCTTATTGGTATTAAATACATTTCACGCCTGGTTACATTCTTTTATTTTTTCGTTAAACTTAGACCTGGTTACAGACATAATTTTTTTTACAATGTATTCGTCTTTGGCACTCTAAAATTACTAGTAGAACCCTAATCGAACTCTTAAATATTCAATAAATCCTAATATTACCTCTCATTTAAACGCATTTTTTCTGGGTTAATGATGCATTTATTATTTCTAGTAGATATCAGCTTCAAAGGTTATTTCGATAATTATCATCGTGTGTGAGTGTCTATTTTATTTTATATTACAGTTTTATTTATGTATAGACATCTTCTACTGTTTTTGTTCATATTTTTTCTTGTATAAATGAATAGTTTTGTGATATTAGATACCAAGTTATTGAACCAAACACTCCCTACAATTATTAGTCAAATGCTTCTACGCAAAATATAATAAAGTCAATTTGTTTATAGAAAAGAAACAAAACCAATTTTACTCTAGGTAACCCTGAAATAATCTTACTTTTTGGTCTCTTTTGGCAAAAAACAACAGTCTTAGGCGATTTATTTGCATTGCTAGTCAGAAAACAAACGTATGACAACGGCAAAGCTATATTCACTTGTCTAATATCGTGACTCACTGAAAATTGCCTCTAGTTGATTTATCGTCATAGATTTTTTTGTCGTACGTTTTTTCATTTTCGTTTTTTCATTTTCATAACATAACTATGACTTCTGCCTAACTTTTTTGCCTAACCTATTTTTGTAGTAGCATTTTGTTGGTATAATTAATGTGCAGAGACCACCTCGAATGATGGTATCCATATCAAGGTCTACTGTTGTGATGGTTGCGTCACTCCATGACATGACTTTGCTCTATAAGGACGGCTAATAGCCAGTTGTTAAATTAATTTATTATAGTCGGACAAAAATAGATATATTTCAATCACATTTTTGTAACCTAAGCTATTAATTGTAGGATTGATTTTACTTGTATGAACTGCCAATCATTGTACATTATATTATTTAAATGAGTTACTCGATCAACGAAACCACTAAGGCTTCCTGATAGGCGTTAATCAGTTTTTTGTCTTGTTTTAAGCTTAGTGTAAATTATAAGAGGCAACAGTTAAGTATTTAGAATAACATCAATAAAACATTATCTTTTATGAGAATGAAATTTATGTGTTGTATGAAACAACTTGTTGTCTAAATAGAATAGTCCTATTATGCACACGTTAAGGAACGTTGGCAGATTAGTATAAGTTTCCAAAAAAACTATTTATCTTTTATCAAAATTGATTCTGGAATCTATTTTGAGAAAAGGTTTCAAATACCGAACAAAAGTATTTATTTCATATGGAAAGTTGGTAAAAATAGTTTTAATCGTAAAAAATTATGAGTTGTACAGTTATAACTGAATACTTAGCAATAGACATCAAAAACGTCGCATCGCGTGGCGCATAGGTATAAAACAGCTTTGATAGGATTTTCGCCGACTAGCAATTTGTTTTGTGTGTTCCGGAAAACGATCGGATAGCATTGATTTGCAATAAAAAATATTGCCTTGTCACGATTCCCGCGGTGTGGCCTCTTTCACAACGGGCTGCAATTCCCGCCGTGTAATGACGAGTGAAAATGTTACAAATATAATTGATATTTATGGGATTTTATTAGGAAATCATATATATTTATTGGCGACCGGTATTATATAGGTAACATACTAATGAAACTATAGCGTGTTACATATGTATTAAATTAAACTACACTTAACTAAATTATAGTAAATAAAGTAATTTAATTTCTTTATCGAAACTTGTAATGTGAGCCGAAGTGCCTACTGTTTTAACTACTCAAACTAATGCAGGTGTAAGTTAATTTATTAAATGGAAACCCATCCGATGCCAAAAAAAGTAATAATTTAATTTGGAATTCTAAAAAAGGTATTTGATATTTCTTGCTAAGAAGAAGCCCAGCGCTTGCAAAAATAAAACTGGGGCACTGGTTACAGACATCACTTTACAGTAAATGTAAATATTTGCGGTAATAAAATCTATTTAGGTGATTAATTCAATGTACCAAGACGTGTTTTCTACCAAGCACTGGGCAGTAACGTCTCAAGCGAAGGAAAAAATGTGCGTAAAAACCTTTCAAATGATCGAATTGATGGCCTGCTGTGTTGAGTAAGGACAACCAAACTCTCTAGATCGAATGATATTTTAATTGAGAAAGTGTAATTTATTAGGTGTATTTTTTTTAGTTTATCTGATAGTCTTCTGATTTATACACTGGGGTGTATAGCAATAACAGATGTTAATAATGTTTATTAGCAACAACTGTATTATGCTTAAAGCCTATTCCTAAGTCAGCTTTATTTCTAGCTTCTGTTCCCGAATAATCTGAACTCAAATTGTCGAGACTAGAACAAACATGATAGGAGCAGATGGCGCTTAACTGCGCTTAATGAAGGCGGTCGTGCGACAGCTGATGTCACCGTCTTGCGAAAATTTTATTCCATAAACAGGTGGTCTGTGGGTGTTCAGTATTTCTGATCCTAAATGGGTAAATAGGTGCAATTTAGGCCGCTGCTCCGCCAGGGCCGTCGGTCTGATTCAACACTTCGTTGCGGCAATTAGATTCAATTTGCGGGACGCTCGCTCACTATGAATATGGGCCCGCGTGTAACAAAGGTTCATTTCTCTTGGAATTAGACTGAATTTTGTACGAAGAGACGCTAATTCCACTGTAAATGTTACTAATTAGACACCATTGTGGAGAAAGTTCTTTCACCAATGTTTTTCGGTGTAGGTACCTAATTCTTTTTGCAAAGATATTGCAAAGGAACCGTTAAGTAAGTTAATGTTACAATAAGAATTATATTATTGCAAGAATTGACAGTATAATAAAACATTTTGAGCATCTGTCATTTTAAAGTACCTAGGTACTGTCCAAATTTCATCACGTGAATTGCTCCATTGGTTGTCAGGCTGACGTTGTTAATTGAATCGACTTGTTTGGTTTAGCCACAGTCATATGGAATAGCTCTGAATTATCTGTCCATATGCTTTTGCCCTGTATATCTTCTGAACTGTATTTATTACAGAAATTCGCCGTACACGTAGTATTGCAAATCCATTAGGATGAGCCAGTTAGAATTATTTTTGCAACAGCTTTAACATTTGAAGCTTCTTTTAGTGCTGGGTATTATAGCTTATTATTTTTCATGTCATTTCATTACATATATTCATACCTGGTTTAAGTTTTAAACCACATGCCGTTTAATTGTAATACAATAAAGAATTCAAATGAAATCTTAAGGCAATCGAAGATTAGTAAGTCACGATATTTAAATAGGTAGATTTCGAATATCCAGTTTTTTTCATGTAGTCGAATGATATACTGAGAAAAATACTACAACTCGTCCAAACAGTATATAAAATATTTTAACGTTCAATTGTTTACTCAATCATAGTCTCGTCAATAATAAGTAATAATATCGATTCTTGTTGTTTTATCGATTTAGTTACAATGATTGATGTCACATTTTTAGCAATTCCACAAGTTACGATATCAATTATTTAAATCTTTTTTATTTTCTTACATGATGAGAATGGAATAACGTAACGTAAATTAAAATATTTGGTATTTCCAGTTCGTCAATTTATGCTTACTTTGCATATATCCCCTCAAGCTACTATTAAACTAATTAAAACTGTCTGCCGAGCAAATTACTTCAAATAAATTAATTTGATGTGATTGAAATATTAAACTTTACGTCTTTTGAAATTATTATAGTATATCACTGTCCTGATGACATGTAAAACCTCAATAATTTTGAATATTACCTACTTTTGATTTTTCAACATCACCATAAAGATTAAGTATGACTGAACCCTTTTTGGTACTTAAGCAAACATAATACTGATTATGGATAAAATAAAACTTATCTTCTCATTGTTGTTCAATAAACTAGATTGAACAAACAATTATACGATCTACATACATGAACATAAAAATAAATCTGTCAAAAAGTCTCTTCTATTTCTTTTTTTACTTCCGTGAAAGTAAAATTTAATGAAGTCCCTTCGTCCTGTCTCATAATATACGAGTTGTTTTTGTTAGTTTTGTAAACTTGGGCCGCGCAAAAGTGTAGTTACACTTTTGCAGCATTGCGAGGGCTGCCCTCCGAACTATTTCTTTGTACCCGACCCCATAGTTTTCAAATTAAATTAAAGGAGTTTGTTGAGGCAATATGAATACTGGGCCTTGACCGCAAGATTTAACTTTAAGGTTTTGGGATAGGCCCATAAGGGTAATTATTTAACGAAGATTAAGTACATAACAATAGTTTAACTAACTAATCTAATAATCAGTAATTGGCGTTGAGTATGGTTAACAAGTAGTATAATCACGTTATTCGCGAAATTTCAACGGCTTCCGTCGTCACTAAATATAGTAAGAGATTCGTGTAAGGTATTATTAGAACTGTGAAACACGGCAAGTTAAATCGTGTATTTATTTGATCACTACGCCGAACGAACAGAATTAAACGGCGTACTCGTTTCACACTGCGTGCTTATTGATTTTATTCCGTTATCAATGATGACGTTACCGTCCGATCGAATAATTTATTCATCGTATTTAACATCGGTTAATAAATTGATGACATTGTATACACGTGTGTAATTAAATTTGGATACATATTTTCAGGAAGGAATATGGTTGAACTATATCGCTCAATATTGTTATCACTCATTATACTAGTCGATTTTAATGAGATTTGCCATTGTTATAACGAGCTAGCTGACTCGGAGAATTAGTCAGTTAGCATTTCAAACATTGTATTTTATGATTCCATTTGCACTTAGTAATTTTTAGCTAGTGAAAATTATTCATAGTTTTGACCTGTAAGATAACTATGCAAACTCAATGTACTCATGCATTAATTTTAAAATAGAATATAATGATAAATTCTTTATTACTTCGATGCAAGTTTGTTTAGCAATAAACAATACGTCTCCATTCTTCCTTGTTCACTGCACTATCATTAACGTTCTTCGAAGAATATAAGAACAAGTGCTTTGATTTTTCTCACACGTACATATATTTATATAGGTATCTCTTTTATTTAAAACTTAAACTTTAGCTAATTAAAACTTGAGAAGTACTATCCTTCTCTTAATCTGACTGTGCCCCGATATAATATTTATTATTATTACTTGTCCAATTCAATGTACTTATCACTTATTCCAAACTTCCTCGGTAGGTACGAAGTCCCACCCCCAAGTCCGGGATCTCGCTGGGACTTAGTAGTTATAACAAATGGAAACTGTAAGAGTTGGCCGGGACTTATTTACCGACAACACCGCAGCATAAATACACGAACGGATTTAAAGTATTCAGCCAAGTAGAAAATATTGCACGACGTAGTTTTCTGCGTGTCTGTATTTTGAGGGTGTTAAAGTTTGTGGGCTTAACATAAGTGTGGACACCAGTGTTTTCCAGTCAGTGCCTGTGTCTAGTGTCTAACTAGTAATTAGATGTCATTCGATAGTCTAATTAACACTTTCAACATTTAGGTACCGTAGGTACGATGGTGCGGATTGCATCACGTATCTACATAGTAAAACGATCTAAAGTAAAAGTAACACAAACACCAATGTCGATTCCAACCAATAAAAATATTGTACTATCGTTGCTTTTACAGATCTCTTTCCTTTTTGCCATTCTGTAGAGGTTCGGTTACAGAACAGGTTTAACAACTTTATGATTATTACTAATAAACCTAGAAAAATAAACTATTACGAAGAATCTAATTTAATAATTCGGGTATCAATATTCAGTATCTATCTTCAAGTATTTTACTGCATTGTATTGTATTACGTATTGGTCAGATGTTTAGACAAAATTCACATTTCAATACGTGGAAGTTTTAAAATATATGAAAAGTTTGACGACAGTATTGCTGATTCTCCGTCGACAAATGTTGGGGAATCTAAGAATACAAAACAAACTGCTGTCGAATGAATAAAAGTTGTTGTTTTGTTGATTCTACTATAATAGAAAATGTTATAAGTTTAGCAATAAATTGAGCTTTAAGTAAATTACATAATATTTAGTCGGTGTTTTGTTTGAGTGTACGTTTAATTTGAGAATAATCTTAAAATTCCCCTTTGAGTCGAAATTACATCAAAAAGTTATTTTGGTGCTTATTTAATGTATTAAGAGACTACAATCTTGATCTTTTCTAAATGAAACAGAATTCTATTCAATTTCAAATGATCCTGTTTCTCTAAATGGAATCTATTTGTGAACCAAAAAGGCTAATTACGATAAGTAAAAAATATTCTATAGCTGGCAATGGACGAGTCACGAGCAGTTTCATTCGTCTTCTTGAGTATGTTATTTAGTATTCACGTATTTGCCTGTACTCTGTTTTCGTTTACCTTCATTTTAATAAATTCTAATTGCTTGAGGTCGTTACAATCTGTACTTGTAAGAAAATTAGAACGTGTTCTTTTACGGGAAAGAAATCATAGAATATAAAGATAATTTTACTTTAGTCGTTGGCTTGTTACTACCTAAGTAAAAAGTATTTTATGGCTTGAATGCAAAGGCTTGATTTATACATTTTTAATGTTGAAGTTTTTCTCAGATAATTTACTTGGTTTAAAAGGTTTACAAAATACATTCACACGTTTAGCTGAACACAATTAAGTAATTTTGCGGTCGCAGTAAGGCCATAATGGTAAAAAAATCGTTTCAGAACATAATATACCACAATACAAGTAGGTACTTACGATCTTAGATATTGTTCTACAGACACTCAAGTAATTGTCGCTATTGCATAACTTTAATAGTCGGCGTAGAGGACTGTGTTGTTATATTTGTAGCATAGCGTAGGCATTAAAAAATCATGGTCTCAAATGGAATTACTTTGTGCGTTAACTACGTCTTTGTAATTTAGGAGCCAAGACGTATCATTTGTGAAGTACGGAGTTTTTTTTACGTGTGCACCAGCGCTTAGTCACGGAGTTGAAGCAAAAAAGCAGCCTTGGCCAACGTAATGGTGCTACACGTGATTGTTACATATTAAGCCTGCGTCCGGTTTAAGCAACGTATAAGGACAAATAGGAATAATGCTGTAGATTTTGACTATCTACGTTTTTGTTATGTCCGATAATAATATGAGGGCAGTGTAAATCTATAAATAATAATTTTATTTTTGTAGGTAACATGTTTCTTATACATAATTTTGGTGGTTTTTGTCAACTTATTTTTATCTAAACTTAATGCCAAAGATTCGTTATTAAATGTTCAAGTTTTTCTCTCATATATCGGCTCGTTACTTGTCTGTGTTAAGTTCATGCCTACATCATAGACTAAAATGTATTTGTGCGTAGTACTATACGCCATCTAAGTAAATTATTATACTGATATCATCAGTCTAGTCAGTAATTTAGACGTTTCTAGATGTTTATTGCTATGAGTAACCGTTTAAATAGTTGACTACGACCCACACAAACAGCAATCGGCACTCTTTGACATAAGTATTATGTATTTTTGCATTGAAATATGTGTCGTGTACCGTTATGTGTTAGGTGTAAAATAATATAACGATATTGTAATAATATTTATAAAGATTATGCTAAATAATGTGGGCTATATTTTATAATAATTGTTAGAGCTTTTTTTAGTTGACAGCTCCAGCATATTATCTCAAGTGTGTCGATAATTTTATAATAGCTTAATGCGTATATTGTATATACTATACATGTTTACTAACAACACAATCGTCTCATGCGATTTATTTGTCTTTATATATTATGTAACTTGTGTTTCGTAGTATGTTTTGATAAAGAGACTTGTAAGTAGGGTAATAGTTTTCTCTTAAGTTATTATATTATCTTACATACATAATATTATAGTGTCTTCTCTCACTAGGTGTTTGGCTGGTTTATGTGTTGTTGTTGTTGGAAGTCAATGTTCGTAAAGCGTCAGTGTAGATCCGTGCAATTCTTGCGTAGAATCCGCGTAGACCCAGCGCAGGCACTGCGCAGATTCCATGTAGGCGCCGCGTATTCATGGCGTATCTTTATAGAAACAAATCATATTTATGCCAAAACTACGCTGGTTTGTATAACGTAAACGCATACTGGCTTAACTAAAATAACATACCTATCTTGTTTTCTGTGTACCAATATTTCTTATGTGGTCAGACGTCATATTATGTATAATGCGCACCGTTTTGTTGTTTAGAAGTACCGACTAAGCGCGTCTATAAAGTCATTCATTAACGTTATTGTTATATAAATGGTCGAACAAAGCCGTAACCAATTACTTTGTACCTTTACGGTTATTTATGATGTGAGTAGGTACGTGTTAATTTTATTGAAATGAGATCAACTTTGTAAATTGTTTTACAGCCCGAGTTCGGACTCGGGTTTTCAAGCAGTTATCAGATTACAGATTTTTATGTCTATACAATAATAAAACGGTATATTTTACCAAAGTATGTAACAAAATGTAATATACAATACTAGCAGTACAAACACTTTCCACGGAACTCACCGATTTATTACAATATTGCCTTATAAGAGAATTTATAATCCTCTTAGAAAACATATACCTATGTATGTATATCTGAGTTAGTAGACTATCTAGATTATAATATGTATAAAGTGCATAATATTCGTTGCATCACTGCCTTTTCCGAGTATATTCTAATTCGATGAAAATATGCAACATAAACTAGATCTATATCTTTGTTTTCTTTTTTTCAGGAGTGGTTTACAAGCTGAGGATCAACTAAACGAATGAAAACAAAAGTGCTACGGCGCTTATATAAAAACATTCGCAAATAGCTATTCTCTAACAATCTAAATTGATAAGTCAATTAAAATTGCGTACCGCAACGAGCGTAGAGCTGCGCCGTTGTCGATACGTCGATATCGAACCCGCGACGCGTCGCGCGCGGTCCTTAACCTGTCGCTGCCATAGTCGGTGCTCGCCAGAGTCACGTGACTCGGCCGGCCCGCCCAGCCACAGCCGTGGATAACCTCGGCCAGAGCCCCCTTCCGGTGAAGAGGCTGCACGAAGCGCTGCAGAGTGCGCAAGTGAAGCGCCAGCGGCTCTCCCCCCCATACCCCGCACCCCCCACGTCTCTCCACCCGATCCACCAGCTCGCGGTGCACCAACACATCAAAGTGCAGCAGAGCATAGTGCAGCAGAGCATCGTGCAGCAGCACCAATTGAACCTGGCCCATCAGTCGCTGCAGAACTTGCAAGCGCAACAGACTCTGCAAGCTCAACAGAGCTTACAAGCGGCGCAAAGCCTCCAGGCAGCTCAGAGTCTTCAGGCGGCGCAAAGCCCTGCAGCAACGGGAGGCTCAGGTGCGCAGCAGGCGGCAGGAGCGACACAAGGCGCGCTGGTGCCGCCGCAGCAGCCTTCGCCCCGGCCCGCTTCGCCACAACACAAGAACATGGAGCTCGCGCTCTGTCAAAGCATGGACTCCGTCAACACCGCCACCACTGAGGAAGAGGTAGGTTGCTATTCCTTTCTTCATTAAATTTAATTCATTATCATCATTATCATACCACGTATAACCTATAGCTTTAGTTAACTACACTTGGCAAACATTTTTGGGACAGTTGAACACTTACCTACTACCTTTCATTTTCATGGTTCTCGTAAATTAACTATAAAGACTAGAACGTGCCAAATTCCCCTTTCGTAGGGGACTTAATGTATCGTTTCGTTTTAGCTATTTGTCATCTTACAATTGTAAAGTTATATCGAAGAGGTGCGGCTCCGTAGCTTTTACAATGGGGAAAACGTTTGGATATACAATAAGCATCGCTAACACAATAAAAGGAAATTTTCCTCGTGACAAAGAGGGTTTTGAATCGGAAGATTATATTGCTCTTACCTATCATTATATTTTAGTCTCTATTTGTTGAAAGTTAAGGACCGTATTTGGAAATTTATATTAGTAGAATAAAAACGACTCTACAGACCATGCGGCGCCATGTCACTTCCGGGCTTAATCGCAAGTTGTATTCTGCAAACGCCGAATTAGGTTTGCGAATAAATTATTTAACGTTCCATTCATTTATATTTTGCCGAATTGAATTTCCTTTCCCAATTGTACGCATGAAGAAGAACCTAAAGTAAGTAAGGACTGTAAGAAGGAAAATTTTTAGCTTCAATCTCGTTACAGTTAAGCTCGAATGTTTCTAACCCATTACGTCAACAAAAAAAAAACAAAGTAACAAGCACAACCCTAGAGAAAAAGCGATAAAATCCTTAACGCAAACTAGGAGGAGGCGACACGACGCGACGGGAGAAGTGGCCGGCGGTTGTGTTAGCCGAGACAAATAGAGTAGATGTCGCTTCACCGCTTTCAGCCGCTTTCCTGAACCGACAGCTTTATAAATAGCTTGTTTTATTGTTGCATTATCTTGTCCTTTAGTTTTACTATACATTAATCCAGCAGTATTTAGGTGTAATATGGATCATACGACTAAATATTTTCTCGAATTCGGAATGATGCAACGCTGTATCAGTAATGAACATCCGAACTACTAATATAAATTCTGTGACGGTAATAATCCTCGACTCGAACCAATGTGACATTTCTGTGTTCCAGATGCCCCAGTGTTTAGATTCCGTAGTATAATTTTATACCTGGCAAAAATAACTAAATGATCCGTACGGCATTCTTTAGCGTATGAGTCGTTTTATTTAGTGAAAATATTTATATTAATTTAGAAATAACAAAGAACGGATATTTAACTAATATGCAACCAGAACGTTACTAAACTAACAAACAAACAGAGGGTGCCTGTGTATTTGCATGTCACACATTATTTTACAAAACGCGTTGTGATAATGACCGAAAACACCCTGAACATGTAGTTCGTAGTCCAAACTTTGTTCAGCACTTTTCGGTGTAAATCCTTTTCATAATGAATCCGCCAAATAAATACTGTTGTCTGCGTCCAGTTTCCATTGTTTGGCAAGTTAGTGTTGATTTCCTACTTCGCTTTGATGTGAGTCCGGTCGGCGAAGCGTGGGTGGGGGGCCGGTTTATAAACAGGGTCCTTTGCTCACATAGCGTGGATGCATTCATTCATGCGGTCCACTATCGCTTGTACCAAGTAACTATACACAAGTGCAGAGCAATAATAATATGTTCGCCAATCTATCGTGGTGATCTATCCGTACCTACCTGTGGCGTAATACCTTGGACATTCTCAGAATAATTTTGTTTTTATTTTCCTTCATTTTATATTAAATAAGAGAAGCGGCTTATTTAAGATTTTTATAAAATTTTGTAATATTTACTTTACTTAAGCTATTTATAAAAATTCAAAATTCTTTATTTGACACAAACACAGGTAAATATAATTAGTTGGAACAATAATGGTATTTCTGCAAGTGCGCTGTGCTTTACTCTTTCGAGCATACAAATATTTTAAACAGGCATCATCATTATCTTAGAATTTAATACAAAAATTCAAATTAATGATTACATAGCATAACAAAATGTCCAGATTTAAAATTATTACAATTTATATTCAAAAAATTCATGAACACTATAAAAAAAATTCTCCGCGAGCCACCGTGTAAGATGTATTTTAAATTTATTAAATGTAAAAGACTTAAAATTATTTGGAATTTTATTAAATAACTTAATACACATTATATAACAATTATTCGATGTCAATATATATGTCAATATATATTAGGTAAGTACGTTATTGATTACAAAGATTTTGCGTACGAGCACTGTTTGCAAAAACGACACGCTGCTAGAGAGTCAAACGAAACATATGTACTGACCTAATAGAAACATTCATTTTGAAATCGGACAATGTCATAATTTTTCTTCGTCTTTTGTTAGGTTGTGCGCCATACAATCGCAATGTAGTTTGACGTCGTTCCGTGTGTAATCTCAGGGGGTTGCCGGGAGCCCGGAGTGCGTTCGTCTGGTGGCGGCAGACGGGGAGCCATGGCGCCGTCGGGTCTGCCGCCCAACACTACAGACTATTTCTGTTTGACAATTGCGTGTAATAAACTTTTATCGAAGATTTTTAACATCAACAACTGCGGATTGTTGTTTAAACTTATAGTAATTATTATGTGTATGTCCGATATTTAGATTAACAAAGTTTCTACGACTATATCCTTATTTTAATTAGATTAGATGATATGGCATTCTAGTAATACAGTCGTTCAGTGAATCTATATGTGAAAAGATCAATAAAACTACACATAAACCGGCGCATTGTAATGACTCCGTCGCTATTGCCAACACAAGTAATAGAGCATTCTTTGTATGAAAATAGTGCCCAATAGAATCTATGTTAGTGAAAACACTTATTGACTCGTGTTTTGTTAGCATGATAAATACATTGATCGCTTCCCCTGTATCCGGAGCGATCGGGTGACAAGTCGGTTGATACGCAGTCGGCTGCCGGCCCTCGCAGACAACACTGCTATGGCTTCCTGAAACCTGTAACTACTTTTTGTTCAACGGTTCGTTCACATTTTGTCCGCGAAAGTTACTCGACGCTACAACTCCTCTGAGACGCACAAACAACGTGGTTTGAATCGAAACGCCGAAAATATTTACAGATGCTATTTATCGCATTAATTCACACATATTATTAGCATACAAAAATAGTCAATGTGTGCATATTATCAAGCTTTGGTTAACAAATATATACTTTTCGTATAAAAAGTGCTCAGATATAAACGAGATAGGTACAGTTTAACTTCGTCCTAGGTAAGCGTTGTCAGGCAAAAGTGGCAATTCTAGTAATAAATTTAATGAAAGGACACTCATAAACAGTATTGTAGGAGACTGTTTGTATTTTCTGTTGGCCGTCTTCAAGCAAAACAAAAGCTGTTTTCCTCTCCATCTCTATCATAGTATCTTTATTCCACAGTGGTCAAAGAGATTGGAGACTCTTTTAAATAATTGAGTAATTTAGATCTTGAGGCGTCAATTGGACAGTCCAATTTATATCTTTGAAGAGTTTTCCAATTTAATAAATGTTTTATTTTGATAGATTTCTAGAGGGAGTTTTTTGTTATTGTGATAATTTAACACTGCTTTTGTATATCTTTTTGTATACCTACTATCTATTTTAAATGTCGGTTTAATATAAGAGTTATAGAAAACTTTGTTAAAACAAGAAGAGAATTTAGTAAACCATTTTTAGACTTAGTATTACCTTATATGTGAACTCGACTCCTCCAATTGGTTTGTGAGTGGTTTAGAAACGTTGCCTGCCTCCTATTGCAGACCAGTGTTTTAGTAATCTGAATCCCTAATGGCTCCAATTTCCTCGGAAGTGTATTACAAAATTTTACATACAGGTCGATTATTATACACTTCCATTCTAATGCTATTTTCTTAAAAGTATTGTCTATTTTCCGAAACGCTTATATTATCTCCTTTGTGTTTTCCAAAAACCTAAATTACTCAGGTATATTCAAGTAGATAAATTGCTATAAGCATGAACAACGAACATGCCTGTTGTTTAAGTGATAACAATCAATTGAATATTCTATTAAAGTGCTCGCGAAGTATTGATTTTTTTAAATCTTATCAACAAGTAAATCTTTTTTATAACGTTTACATCACGATCGGTTTTTAGTTCTATTGTATTTTCTTATATCCGATACAATATTAATAGCACATATCGCGGAATCCAATAACTTGTTAACTATATATGTATATATACATGTAATAAAGATAAACGTGAAAATCTAAAAGAAAGAAAATTCGTATAAACGATATCGCTTTCGTTCTTGAAAATCCTTTAAGTATCTGCCAATAATACGCAGATCGAAGGAACATCTCCATGGGAACTGAAGAGAAAATTATTACCTCGCTCGAGTTCAATCGCGGAGACATTCTCTCTAGAACGATTTTAAGAAGAATTTCCGCAGAGTGGAATATAGACACCTCGACCGTTTCAACAGTTTGTCCACCTAATTTGTTCGTCGGCGCTCGACTGTAAAAACAAATAGCTGCTCCCGCATTTCCCCTTACAGAACGATAAAGATAGATATATTCTAACTAAACGGGGAAAAAGGAGGGATAGTTTTCCAAGCTTCGCGTTCACGGGTCGCTTCAATGAGCGATTGGTGTTTACGTTCAAGCTTTTGTCTAGTTCAGTTGGAATCTTGTTTGCCGGGCGTTGCAAAGAGGTTCCTTTGTCCATTAACAGAGTAATAATTAATCGAGCTTTATCTAATGTTCGTTGGTTTGAGTTACTCGCAGAAAACTTTTAATTGAATTTGTTGGTCGATTTTGGCTTTTTGACGGCAGCGTGTTACGGCTTTAAAACAATTTTTAGGTAACGCTTTGCAAAGTTTCGTTGATTTTACCTGTTTGTGTAACTTTAGAGACGTGTCAAAGTTCGTCCAGACAATTAAGACTTGATTTCAAGGTGGTCGATACGAAAAGTAAATAAATATATTTTGCATTAAAGAGCAGAACGAAAAAAAAAAAATCTTATGTTATATATTTGAAAGAATTAAGATCGTGAAAAAGTGGTGACAGCAAATATAATGTTTTGAAAGTTTCAAAGTAGTTAGCTACATTAATCCATTATTAACACGAGACAGTTTTAATTGCCGCTATAACTCACCAATGATATTTGAAGACGTCTACATTTTACGACATCCCGGGGCTTTATAAATCAGAGTACATCCAGTAAGGTCAACTCCAGCTGAGTACACTGGACTGACCACGCAAACAGAGACGATGCACATTGAATAACTGTTTTCCAATGCGCTGAGCATAGCCCCTTGCACCTCGGATTACCGCCGATCGTCAGTCGACTAAAGAGGACAAAAAGTTCTCGTTTGATGTAAGTCCAAAAAGGAAATTTTAAAAGTGAGGGTTAATTACCCATGCAGTTCCATGCGTTCAGCTTTATATCGGACCGGCGAATTTTCGTTTACACGATTTTGAGGAATGCATTTAGCGCTTAATTCCCAAATTACAGAACTGAACTTTACCAATGAGCAATAAATTTTTTAGTCATTCAACATTTTACGAGCAGATTGTTTTAGTTTTAACCTAGTGCGGAGGTGTAAAAGTATTTATTTTTAACCGGGCACATCGGTCTGGCGTATACCAGCAGTTACAAGCTACTTAATGTGAGTGAAGTAATTAAGAGTAGTCGCAGTAGTAGGTATTTATCGTGTATTGTGCAACCAAATTGGCTATGTGCCAAAATTCACGCACCCTCACAGCTTTATGAATTCTAGCAATGTATTAATTCTCATATATTGTTATGCAGAACCTGATAAATGATATCATCTACCAGTAAAAAATATGCAATTGTTGCCGTCACAGACGGTACGACAAAGCTACAGAGAGGGTACAATATGGACGCAAACCGAATGGACCGTGGAAGTATAATCCAGAATGCAAGACGAAAATCGACGCCCGCATTGTGAGCGGAAAATCGAACTCAAATGTCGCAAGACGAAAGGCTCTTTGTGCGCAATCAATGGGCCCTCGATTGCTGATAACTTTCTTTGAACCCGGGAAGTTTGAGTTTGAAACTGCTAGTCGGGCATATATTTAACTCTTCACTTAGTATTATTCTGTACTTGCTTGTTCTTTAGAATAGTTATTACGGAAAAACAATTATTCTAAAGATACGTCTTATATTTTATAAAATTTCCATTTCATCAAAAAGAACTTGTTCTCAATTTTCGTCACGTTTAAATTCTCCAAACTTCCACGTCCATTGTGAAGACGAAATTAAACGTGAATTTTTAAACGAAGATATTCTTTACTCAAAATAATTTGCAAAAAGAATCTGATTACATAATTAGGCATCTATTTAAGAAGTTTTTACATAACGCGTTTTCAGCAGGCATGAAGTTTGGAAGTGTTCTAGCCTTAAAGATTTTCTTATCGTTTCAATAATTTTAGCTGACTAAATTAAATTTGTTGGTTCGGCTCGACGTAATCAAGGAAAGTTCATTTATTAGGATGTCTCGGAGAAACTCTGGGGTGAGTTTTGCTGTAGCGAAGAGCGGTATCACGACGTCGACATTGGGGGGTTCGTGTTCAAACAGGGCGCATTAACACAGCCAATAATTCACAATCTTCTTGTTACTGCACAAATTAAGTTCTTGCCTCGTTGCGGTCACGTGCGGGGTCGCCTTGTTTGAAATACGAAGGAGCTCATCGGTCGGGCTCGTTAAGCGTCGGAGCGTGCTTTTATTACAGCGAGGCGTGCGCCGCGTACGCGCGACTCTTGAATATTAAACCGAACGCCACTGGGTCATGCATATTGTCCCGCACCAATAATAACCGGTACGGAACTCAACGCACTATTCCATGTGCGGCATTCGATCGCCTCCCCCGAATACACGTGGGCGAGACTTAGTCATGTATTACGAAGGCCATATCATGTACATAATACGAAATTTGGGAGATCATATTCCCTGACTAATACGTGGGATAATTATGGGAATTTAATAGTCCAATTAATTGCTGTGTAGATTGCGGGTTGGAAGCATACCTGTATTATTAAGTGCTTATTAACTTAAATCTTTGACGATCTGACAGAAAAACATGCTCAAGTGTTTGCTGTTCGAAAAAAAAGATTTAAGATATCTAATCTCCTTTAAACAAGAAAAAAATTACAGTATTTACGTGTAAATATATAACTAATATTCTTTGCAAAAGATTGCGTAAATAGATGACATTAGTTGTGTGTAATGAGCACATAGTTTATCGCTAAGCAATATAAAACCTACTTTCCTTTGTTCAATTAATGGCTGCAATTAATAACCTATTTTCTCGAGGCCTATACGATTTTGAAATTTTATGGATATCCATAGAAGTTCTGTCAAATATGTACTACATACCTATATCTATTTTTGACATACCTAATATGAGTCTTACTACCTACATAAGTATGTATACATATTTGTGACACTCCTTGTAATAATTAATAAGTTATGATTTAATGCGTTGATATTTATTGTTTGTATATTAAGCAATGCCTCTTCGTGGGACGTACGTAATACTATCCTTTGGTTTCGACGCATATTCGCTATCGCCATACGTATCGATAGTAATTATTACAACAGATTTATTACAACGTCTATTAAATGGCAACGCTTAGGCCGATGTTACATTGTTGAAAAAAAAACTCAAGTAGGTATAGTCGGAGTAAAAATAAAAAGGCCATGCTCAACCTAATATAGTTTTTAATATAGTTGACATTAATATTTCTTTTTTATTTGAAGGAAAAGATTTTGAAGTAAAATTCAACCTGAGTGTTCTTAATAAAAGTATGTACTCAGCTCAAATTAAACGTAGATTCGATTTGTAGTATCTTGCCCGTCTTTATGGGTATCAAATTGCTTCCCTGTACGTAGAGGTCACTTTAAGTATCGTATTATTACCTTTTTATTAATTTAAGTTAGATAACTAATAAAACATCACGCCTGTTTGAGATACAGAGGTGATGACTGTCACATGGTGAACTGTTTTCAGATCCCATGTGACAGACGGCGATCCTAGTGTCATTAAACAGGCACAAATCAAGCTACTACATGAAGGAAGTTTTTATAGAAAAATCGAATAACACTGCCTTGGATTCCCAGGACTTCGCTCAATGTATAGTTGCGGTTGCGGCCGCGAAACCAACGAGACAGTTCAATGGATAACTTAGATAATAAATCAACCATATAATAATATATACTCGATTAACTCGTATCAATATAATATTTGTAAACGTGCCTTAATTTTCGTCCAGTGCTAATATAATTGAGTCGACGAAGCGCAATAATTAAAATGCGCGATGCGTCACATTCGATCTACTCGCGATCATCGGAATGAGGTCACCCTTAGCATTGTCTTTATTTATTGTTTAGATTACACTGCAATACACATAACCATCTATAATAGTACATCTCAATTATACTTAAAAAGCAATAATACTCGCGAATTGATAAAGTACAGCATATATATTTAAGAATGTTATATTGTCTGAATCAAATTGTATTATTTTGCTTGAATGGTTTTATGATGATACTTTTGTTTGTTATACTCGCGTTTCACTTCTACTTTAGATAGGTAGTTGAATAGATACTTGAATATTGAAGAATTATATCTTCCATATTCACGTGTGTCTATAGAACTGCGTACCTGGACCAAAATAAAGTATTTAAGATAACTTCCAGGTTACAAAATGTAAATGTAACGATAAAACAAAAGTTATTGGATGTTGATAGTATCTATCTATTGAAGCTAAATCAATTTCTTCCCTTTTAATAGTTTCAATAAATTTTACCGGTTTAATCTTTATCTTAATTATATCAAACCTAATATGCTTTCGTCTCGCAATTATTATCGAACGGGCGTTTGTAGAATAAAATCACGTAGTCGATAAATTTTATAATTCATCGAATGATTTTTTGTTTAGCATAATAAGGACCTTATCCGAATTGAATTGGAATAAGAGTTTGCGTCGTCTATAATACGAGTAGTCGAGTATTAATAATTCTAAGCTACAGTAAAGGCGCGCGAAGGGGACATGGAATCCTCCGCATGAGGCGCATATCACGTACCGTCTACCTGTTCCGACTGGTGTACCTATACTTGCTAGTATAGTTCACTAGTCTAGGTAAGCGGGAAGTAAAAGCATCGTAGAACAATTTATAGTATGTGCATTGCCAATATTTAACTCTAGACAAGTTTGACGCTCAGCTCGCCGTGTCAAGTATATTGTTAACTAGTTTGGTAGTTTTACCAATGCAATGTTGGCTACGAGTTTTTGTAATCAATGTAAACACATAAGAATCAGATTTGTTTCTGTTCGAAGATACATTTTAGATTAGAATTCTGACAGTACAATTTGATTTAAGTACTTACACGCAGATTGAATAATAATGCATTAAAATCATCTTAAAATGTATCCCTGGCTATCTATTATAGCTTTGATTTGTTTCCATTTACTGTTTTCCTTTCACTTTTTATTTGAAAATGAAAAAAATGTAATATCCTTTCTGTCACAGCAAACATTATTCGTATCCGTAATCTCCACGAGGAAATTGTTTTATTCCTTGCACGTCTTCAAAAAGTTATCCTGAATCAATTCAAGGAAATCGCATTTTCATGCACGTTGAGTTTAAATAAACTGGAAAAATAACATTGACGAGAAAAGTATTCAATTTTAAAATAATAACCTACATCATGTTAGAAATGATTATTATTGCCTACTACTAGCTGATGCTCGCAGCTTCGCCCGCGCAATTTAATACTAATTTCTCCTCCGCATTTCGCCCCCGTTTCCATGGAATAAATAAATAAATACATATAGATGATAATGAAATATATGTGTATAGCGACGTCTATGTCGCTACATAGCAACAACGTACATAGCAACGGAGAAGCTATCAAAACTGTCATGACACATCGAACGCGATAAAGAGCTGTGTGATAATTTTTTTACAATTACTCCTAAGATATTTGTTTATATTGTATAAAAAGTAGCCTGCAATTGTTAATCCAGGTAATAAACTATTTGTATGCTAAATTTCATTCAAATCTGTTAAGCGGTTTTTGGGTGAAAGAGTAACAAACATCCATACTTACAAAATTTCACGTTTATAATATTAGTAGGATGTATTTATCTAAAAACATAATAAATGTATTATTGTTATTTTTAAATAGAATTTTCTTAAATTAATATTATTATAAAAAAATACGGTGTTGTCAGTGTGAACTCATTGCGTAAAACTTACACAACTTGTTTGGTTAAGTTTTATAGAGAAATGGGGAAATGGGTTGAATAAATTTTAAAATCTTAAGGTCCATGGATGGACGACTCTATCTGCACATGTTTGCCTGCTTAAAAGTTTAAAATTAACATCATGTGTTAATTTTAAACTTTTAAGCAGACAAACTTGCTATTCTAACTACCTCTAATAGGTATTATATACATATATCTAATAATATGTATCTCGTAGCTATACCATAATAATATCTCGGATTAGTAAGTTTGGCGACATCCAAGGCGGCTCGTCCAATCCGGTGGTCATGTGTGGACAGGGACGCAAGCCGCAAAAGGTACTATGATTTATGGCGACGAGGGAGTACCAACTGCGGGCGCAACCACATTAACATTCGTAACGCGTGTCTGTCAGTGCGTTTGTTACCTTATATTGCGAGGTGAGGTCTAGTTGAGTCATTATTGGGATGTTACGGCGGTACTACGACGATTTCACGCGACGTCTGGCCTACAATTATGTTACTTAAGTTTGTCATTTGTTTGTTAAAATGTATAGAAGCTGTTTTGCCCTTCGCAGCATAGTGTACTTAGGAACAAGTTTGATGTCTCTTTTGAATCGGAGTAAATCTGAAGTTCTGAGAATTTACAGCCATAAGTTCAAATGAAGACTAATTTAGGTTGAGCGACACAGTCTCAGTACCAGACGGTCGTGAAATATTTTCTGACTTGGTAAAGAAAATGTAAAATATTCTTAATTTTAGCTAAAATATTTAGAAGATCAAAGAAAGCTGCCATTGTAAAATTGATTGCTGGTTTATCGTACGAGAGATAATACATAAATTACAAGAAAGCTTCTACTTTAAATTTATTGATAAAATTATTCTTACATTTTATAAAAAGATCTGAAGGTATTATTTTTAGTTCCTAAACGTGGTTGGTTTTCTTTTGTAAATGTCAATTGTTAACTATAGCTTAATTATAAATTGGCGGGTGAGTCGATTAACGTCGGCGTCGCGCGTCGATGCGATATTACGCGACTTCGCGCGACAGTTGGCGCGCGACCAACGCTGTGTCGTTGACTGCGGACTGACCATTCGGTTTTATTTTATGTTCTCATCAGAACCTTTATCGGGTAAATTACTGGCCGAGAGGGAACCATGCAAGCACCTAATTCTATGTAACGTTCCTCCAGTCTACGCGGTTTATTAATAACTTAATAGAGTTGCATTAGCTTACTGCTTTTTTATAACAATTTGCGCATTTCGAGTAAACGAATAGTTTATATTATTCGGAATAATATTATAACTAACAGTCTTTTTTATAAATTCATTTACACATCTTTTTCAATTTTCTACAGGCTAGTAATTAAAAACATTAAAAAACACATTGTTGGTACAACCGCTATTGAAATAATATGGTGTATGTGATTGGTTATCACTAATGGTAGTTTAATACTTTGATTGTTTTACATAGATACTGTGAACGATTATATTAATTAGTACTATAAAATAATATTAAATTTAACAATGTTATCGGTTGCAAAATAACATTTTATTCGCCAGCTAGTCGAATACGGTTATTATTTAATAGCCATCGTGATGTGACATGAATGCAACTAAACAAGATTATCTTTCATATCAGTTAACCCGCAAACACCGCGATGTATATTAAATTTACCTTGTTACTATGTTTGATTCAACCCTCTCCACATAATTTGCGAGCGGATTGAATGAGGTAAAATAATAACGAAAATCTGAATACATTGGGCATGGTTCGTATGCGGGCGGAGGCTTATTATGTAAATGCGACCCCTCATGTATGTTGTTGATAAAATTGCAGGCGCCTTACGGACTTCACGCTCCAAATAGGAATATTAAGCTATATAACAGAAGTTTACCCGTACTGACCGTAGGGTAAGTGGGGTGTGAGGACTACACACGCAGACACTCAGAAGACAGGCGCTAAAAAACGATTTGCGAACTCCTTAAGTGTTTGCTTATGATACGACTCGAAATTTAATGGGAAACGGTCCAAAGATTTCGATAAAATTCCGCTTCCTACTTCAAAAAGGGACCCTCGTGATGTCTATATTTACAAGTGGGCCACCATTTGGTCGGATTTTCAGAATCATTAATTAAATCGTTGCCCGTGAACAGTACTGTCAGTCAGGGGGATTGCGTGGCTAGCGATCTCATGTGTCCAGTGGTGCATCTAAAATTTCCCACATTGCGTAATCGAACCTGAATATGAGCGCATAATTGCTTATTTGCCTCATTTCGAATTCACTCGCGGCTGGAGTACGTGGTATGGGTAAATAAGGTCGGATACGGACATTGGGCTGCGAGCAAAATTCGCTTTGGTCCTTACTGATGGAGCGTAGGGTTACCCCTTCGTAGGATTACAAGGTTTGTTACATAAAATACGTCAGTAAAAGAGTTAAGAAGGGACGTTTTCGATTACACGGAACTCCCAGAAATACCTACATGCCAGTTGTATTTGGTGTGCTTGGATACTTCTGCTATATCTTAATGGCGTGGTAAAGTATCCGTGCCAAACGGATCGGTAAACCGACCGATGGACATGCTCAAATGATTTCCATTAGTTCTTCATTCGAGGATACTTTTTAACTTCCTTCTTTGTGCTTTCATTCAATATTAACGTTTTATTTTTCTTGTTTCAGGTAAGACCACCGTCAACTTTATATAAGGATTTATTCAGATGTAAAGTATTAAGTACAATTAGAGCGTTGACACTCAACCCTGTTTTCGGTAACATGTAAGGTATGTCCAGCGAGCAGGCCAACCGGCACTTACTCAAATGAGAAATTCATTACAAAAGGTGTTTTTGCGGATTTCGGTTATGTGCATAAAGCAGACGGTGCAGTTTGCAATACTCTGCGTACCCTTTGTTTGTGCTCTTAACACTAACTTGCTGTGTTCACAATTTCAAAGCATTAGCGTTTTTTGCAGCAGTACCGTAAGGGAGGTAATTACGCGTGCGTCGGACTAAATCCATTTTCCAATGTTCAGAGCAGCTATTTTAAAATTGTATAAATGTTAAGCAACCCTTTTGTTGCGAAAAAGATTCAGTTATCTTTGAGAATACATTCACATTTTTATAAACCTTAACATTCCATTTTTTAAACGTGTAATTGATGAACAAACCTGAATAGGTATATGAAGTAAAATAAAAAATATGAATGCCGTTCATCATAATTCGTGTATTTATTATCTGGAGCAATATTTATGTTAATTTACTAAAGCTTTAGGTAGCTTGTTATAATACATAGTCTATATTACTATCAAACATGCATAGTGAGTAATTTTAAACTATATTTAAAATTGCGTAAATATTTAGCGAGTATACGTTTTAAAGAATCTTTAAACTTCGTTGTGATATTTCTAGTCTGCAGTGTAGACGTATTATAATAAATTAGCTCTGAATACGTAAGTGAAGTTGCATGGATAAGTAATTAAATGAATGAATTCGCTTTTTGTGAATCAGAAAATAGTGTTGTTGCCAGATATATTTTAGGATTCCACCGTTCAGCACCACCGGTATTTTGCTCATAAGTAATAGCTAATGGAAGTCATGTGGGAAACAAATGCATTGTAAATAACTAAAATGTTTAGTTTAAAACAGCTTGTTGATTGGTAGTTTGAGTTGTCGGAACGTCTGCTAAGTGATTGCTAATTCGGCGGACGTCATCGCCTTTATTTCGAAGACTTGAGAGTCAAGACAAGCGGTGATCGCTTCTTGAGTGGCGTTTGAGTGATTTATTCGAATAATATGTCATTATCATTAACCAATATATCTTTAGACAGCCGATTGTAAGTTTAGGGCGTTTTTTTTTAAATTTAAGGCATTGGTGGATGACTTTTTTGCAAAAAGATCCAATAATATTATGCGTCTTGTCATACTTAGTAATAATTAATAAACACTTGAAAGCTGCAAAGCTGGACGTATTAACGTAGCTAGTATCCTAGCCCGAGTATGTTCTGTTATACGTGTGAGGGATACACAAAGTTTGTATGCGTCGCATACAGCTTGAAATATTGGGACATCGATGTCCCTACTGCCGTCCCTTGCATACTAATGTAATTTGGAACACTGGTGTACAGAAGCCTTGTGGATCTTCTTTTCGTATTGATTAACTTGCCAACTATTCGGTGGTAAGCTGGTATTATGTGGAAGCTTTTGCTCGGCTTGTTGAATAATTAATTATTATCAATATGAGGTACTAACATTGTTAATTGTATGAGTATAATAATTCGTGATACGGTTTGAAGAACGGATAGTAAGGTGAAAGACATCGCTCATTATAATTATGGTCACCTAAGAAGGCCCTTTTAATATACTATCACCAAACTATTGAACCTTACGATAATAATAATAAGGCTCAAGACTACCGTTTGTTGATTATTATTATACATAACATGAATCAACGTAGACTAAAACAAGTGCAATGTGCGTGCTTACAGTGCAATTACAATATACGTAACATTTATATGTACGAACACTAACTTTGGTATGACGTGGTACAGAAATGTAGTCAGTAGTGTGATTGGTTGGTTAAGTGTTGTGACTTGTGACTCATTTCTTGCGTGTAACCGCAAATTAGATAATTGTATTGACAATTATATTCTAAAATATACGAAAACATCATTGTTTTACTTGTGAATAAACAGCCTCTGTAATATCTGAACGACAACAACCGACGCAATTACATTCAAGTATCCACATTCTTTTACTAGATACACGTTTGAAAGAACGGCCATTATGTGCCGTTTACGAATTCCACGGCTTTATGACAATGCATAACTACAAACATGCGATCAGAGCGACGTGTCTACATGAATGTTTCGCAATCGTTGCGAATTCAGCAATATTGCACAAGAAAACAACATTGTACTTGTAATAATGCTCTGGGAACCTCGACTAACACCCGTGAAATATTACCATTCCGTTCGCCGCCCTTGTTACGTACTTGTATAGCGCCTTAACATTTTAATATGTTTGCCTGGATGGGAATATAGTTGAGTTTCGTAAGATAGGACACGTATAAAAGCTTATATGAGCTCTTTTTGTTCAAGTTACTGTTGCACGATATACCTAATATGAAAAGTGTTAAGCCAATGTTCAAGTCCCAATTTATTACTACAAATACTACAATTGATACGGAGTTTTAATTACACAATAGTAGAATTATAGAAGGACATACATAATGATGTATAAATTTCTCATGAGAAATCCTCTAATGAGGCGTCTAATAATTTCCAACTTTATCTCTTTCTATCTTTTGTTTTGCCAATTTTGCTATAAAATATTGATTGGTTTCTATAATAATTGTCATAACGATTTTTAGTGATTAGCTTTCCAGTCTTAATGGTCGTGTGTAGCGGTGGTAAATCGCCACAGTCCAATGAATGAATTGACACAATAGTGTGAAAAAAATACCACGTTATTCAATTTAGATTTCAATCGGTTGCGACCTTTAGTTATTTGAGTTGATATTAGCGGTTTTGTAAAACAATGTTTTAACAACAAAGATATTAATTTTCATGTAACTACGCGTGAGACGTTTTGTCTAATGCCAAGTAAAATTTTATAAGTGATTTATTTTTGCAATTTTTCACATGACTGTACAAGGCACTGTACTACTGAGCGCAATATTATATGCTTAATTATACATTTTATGGCAAAGACATAAATGTGTACATGTAGGTTTATTATCATGTAAATGTCAAAAATACGCCCATTAGACAATAACGATAGCTGTAAATTAACCTACATTTGTGTAGTTAGTGTAGTTATATAAAAAAAATATTATTTATCAAGGTTTTCATAATAGAGTTAATTAATATAATGAAATCCTAAAATCGTGCTCTAATTAAAAATGAATTCATTAGTAGATAATACTTTGAAATGGACGTCATATAAAGGCGCGGTCACACAGCGGCGAAAGCGGTGTAAAGGCGCGGCCACACGCAAACACACCATTAGCTGGTCGAACAATATTTCATACGCGCTCATATAATATGTAAGTGACGTGTCCACATTTATGACACTTTGTTGGGTGACATAGAAAAAATAACATTTCGTGACAGAATTATTTAGTGTGAAACGTGTCGCAAAGAATACAGTTTAGATTATTTTTTAGTTTGGGGGAAATTTACTGCCGTAGTGCATGTATTTATACTTTTTTATGACGTCTCTCCGTCCGTATAAACATGTAAACAGTTTTCAAATGTCCGTGTCCGAGTGAGAGTTTTAATGTTCATGTCCTGTGTCCTACAGAAATTTGTTAAAATAATACCTGTATAGACTGTTATCTATGAGATGATTATGACTCGTGATGACAGCCAAAAAGTCAATAATTTTAAACCATAACATAAGTTTTATGGTTATATAAATATGTAATATATTTTTTTTAATATGTTTAGGCGTAATTATTTATAGTTGTGAAACATTGATCGTCTTTAAAAATAAAAATATACCTATTGAAATGCTTTGCCTTAACCATGATAATTTGAGGAGTAAAACAGGTAGTACTAGTTATAATACTAAATAGTAAAAGGTTAATGATGTAGAAAACAGGGCTTGCCGAGGGCTAGTCATACAAAATAATCGTCACATCCTCTGACTTTTCCCTTGTTTCTGAGGGTCAAATTAATTAGGAAATAAATAAAATATCTTATCGTATAATTCATTAGTGACTAATATCTATGTCACATCCCTAATAATATACCGATCATTAAAAACATAATACATTTTAGAAGAATAATAATGATTGTTACTGTATAATTACTATATTATAATTGTTATAATATTCCATAGATGCATTCACACTAAGTAAGTTAGATAAGATATTGACTGATGACCCTACTAGTAATGTATCAAGTGAATCGAAGTTCTACCATTGACATATTGAACATCGATGTAATAGACAATGACAGATCGCACAAAATTACCTGTTCCAAGGATTAGCCGAAGTAAGTCCTCATATTGACGTTTGTCAGATCGGTCAAACAATACATTGGCAGTTGCGAAAGCTTTTAAACATCTATAGGTAAGCATTAATATGTAGACGTATTATTAAGGCCTTACGATTAACTAATGTATTATTCTGTTAATTCGTGTAGGTATCTGCCTACCACCATTCTAGCTTACCCAACTTACGCTCAATTGCAACACCTAAAATTATTAATTTCGTTTAGATGCCCACGTATTGTTTCGCAGCAAGAATAGACAACTGTTACAAAAGTTACATTAAGGTTTATTGATCCACTGATAGCTTATCGCTCACATTTATCTCCGCACCGATAAGTATAGTTGCATTGAAATAATACTCTTTAGCATATTGCCTTTATATATGCTGCTATTGTTTTGTGTAAATCGATAGTACAATCTACATATCGCTAATCCACGATCTTGAATACGAACGCGTAGAAACGATTCAGAATATCAAGGGAAAGGTGAATTTAATTAACATGAAACTTTTAACTTTGTCTACCTAGTTGTCATACGAATGTGCTATGAACACGGAAACTGTGACGCGAAACTGGAGCGAGGCAAAACGACAATAGCGCCGACTAACTCAAAAGCCAATTTTTTGAAATGCATGACGAGAACGGATGAAAAGTCATAACACCACTGTATATCAACCCGATGCGTATCTACCCCCCTTGAAAAAATCTAGTACGAAAAAAATAATAATGTCAACGTGTGAATGAAACGGTGAGAGGTAACGGGTGGGTGGGAAAGAGACGATGAGTTATTGTTCTACACCTGCCAGTCGTCACCTGGTGCCGTCCATATTTGATTAGGTTTTTTCGGGGTTGTAGTCCTAACTATGGATACGAGTGGCGAATTGAATTGTTTGGCATATTTTAACGTGATATTTTTGACACAGCACTCACGTGTATGTCGAATGTTACGAATTTAAATAAATTTATAACACGCTGACATATTAATAGAAAGTTCTATTTTCCTAAAACACAGTTTGAGGAGGAGTAATTTAAATAACGCGAACATTTTTTTTAAAACCTTCTCGTATATTGTTGTAAATAAAACGTGCTTTAGTGAAGAAACGCTGTACAAAACAAAACCTACATATTGTGCAATGAGTACATGTAGGTACTATAGTAACAGCGAAGGTATTATTTAATGGCACTGTTAAAAATGCACGATAAGACCTTAGTAATTGTTGAGAATATGCTTACTTAAGCTCTATGGCGTACAAACAGCTGACTGGGACCTTGCTCTAAACCGGTTGTTAATAGCTTGCGGTGAAAATTCTGTGTTTATTGTTATTGATACTTACGCCGTTCACCTTTAAAGGTCACGTAATTTAAAGTAGTTTAGATATCTACTACTGCTTAATAAATAATAATGCATTATTGTAATGGATATCTTTGAATAACAATAACAGAGTATGTATAATATTTGCTGCTTAACTTATGCTGCTTAATAATCCTTGCTGCAAACATCCATCTGCATTATTTACTAACTTTTAGATCTTTATTAGCTTCGCAAAGGTTATATAATAAACTATTGTTTTTTGTCTGATATAACAAAGTTAATAAAACTACGTTTATTTTATCTGCTCATAAAATAACCAGATATTACGGTACTAAATTGTCGTTATGCTTATTTCCCTTGCGGAGTAAGCAAAGCGAAAATGCATTCAGCCTGCGCTCGTAGTCGTTGTCAGAAGTAAATAAAATGCAAACCAAAAATGAACGAGAATTCAAAATTCACAGAACCTTCTTCGAACTTTCTTTTGGGTGTTTTGTATAAACAAAATACGCGGAATTCCTAATATAGTATCAGTAATTTAATAAATGTTACGTCCATTTCAGATAGATGAAGTTGGTATTATCTCTAGTGCTGTTTCATTTCATTGTCATCAAGATAAAAAAACGGGTATATATTTTAGAGTATCATCGTTATTTAATAGACCGCTTTGGAATATGGCTGCCAGTCGGTTGAACCAGCTGTAATCCAAGACAACTGAGGGTCGGTGGTTTACCGCAGGCGCTCGCCAACTCACAACTTTTGCCATGACCACTGTCAACTTGGTCCGCCGAGAAATTATTGGCTAAAAAGCTTACACAGAAATTAGTTTAAATACCTTTTGTTTTTACTTTGGTAAACCGCATCTCTTGCGTCCTATCTAAGGTTAACAGGGAACCACATTTCGGGTGACCGAAGATAAGCCGATGAAATACGGGCGGATTGTCTTGTCTCCCAATATATTCGAATCTAAATGTTTTCCTACATTACGCCGTGTTGTGTGTGCATTCATTACTTTTACTTTGAACTGTAACATTGATATTTTTGCAACTTGTTACCAAATTCAAAAGTCGGCAATCACAGTTTACTAAGTTATAGAACTTGAAAGTTGAAACCGATTTAGCAACTCCTAAGTAATTAGTGTTTGGCAATATTGTCAGAAATACGGTTTATTCATTAGAAATGCTTAAAACAAGAATAACAAGAGTCAGTCTATTAGTATCTTTAGTTGAAAGATTTACTGTACCTATACAATTTTGACAGCAGTCAGTTTTCATTGAAAACATTTAATTCATAACGTTCCATCACTAATGTAAGTAATCTGAAACTGAATAAACTTATCTTGGGGGACTATAATGGCTACAAAGACTTTCAAATGTTCTTTGAAATAAATCTGTGAAATTATTCAGTTAGTTGGCATACGATGGTAATGACGTCTAGTTGAAAAAGTACTCGTGCTGCCTCACGAAGTTTCATTACCGGTTTTTTTATGGTTCAATGTCACTGAACCTGAACCTTTTGTATTTTTTCGTCTTTCCGACTCTGAATAGCCTCAGAGAGCGACGGTCAAATTTATTCTTGAAGACAGTTTAATGGTGCATATAATTTGTTGAACGTACTAGTTTTAACATTTGGTGTTTCACTTTGTCCGGAAGTTGGAATGCTAAGTGAACACTACTTGACTGTACCTATGTACATAGAACTATTCATCTTGTGTAAACTGAATACATCGTTAGATGTATGTTATAGTTATTTTGGCGTCTTCTCTAGACTCCAGGGAAACGCGCCATTTTTAATGGAACTAAATTGATCAATATTCATTTGAGCCACATCATGTACTCAAATGAAATAAGCGTTAAATTCCCTTGTTGTAGTTCGTTTATAGAAGGCAAGGAGAAGAACGCGGACGAGAAAGTACTGTAAGTGAATTTCTTATCTTCGTGCCAAGGTTAATTCAACGGGCCTTGAGAGTACATAAGTATTCCGCGCTTGGCGAATTTCTTCTCATGATTGTGTCGGGGCTAATTTAAGAGCCCTTGGGGCACATTCTCTCTCGTAAACCAAGCTTTTCATAACACAAGTACCTTATTTAACACAAGCCTCAAAGTTTCAGTACTTAGTGCCTTATATCGGCAAAAATATGCTATGTATTATTCGCCCCCGACCGTAATTTGTAAACTCCCGGCAGAGTTTCGTTGACCGGAAGTGCTTGCGGGTGGAAGCGCGGGATTTGACCGGAAGTTGTGCAACCCCCGGGTTGATGTGTTAAGCTTTAGTACGGGGGCTTAACTGAGTTATTAATTAATGACCGCGGGCATCCGGCTCCCATCAAATGTGCGAGCGTTACCGTTTTTCGTTCAGTATCAGTTTTCTATAAAAACCGCACAGAATTTATGATAAATATATGTAATAATTCATAATGAGTACTCTAGAACAAATCGTTCTTTTGCTTTTAGCTGCAACAAGTGCGGACTTCGTAAATCCGCAAAGTAGGTACGGTATATACACTATTTCTTCTCCCTAGGCATTCTGTTTAGTTTTATGCTGAAGCCCGTACGGGTCAGTTTTATTTAAATTAAACTACTTGTGTTGACGTCAATTAAAAAGAATATTAAAATAAAAAATACCTTAACTGGGTAGTAAACCGCATCTATTATAGGTATATTGGATATAATTATATATTTTAAGCGATCAGCTGTTGCCTTATCAATAAAGTGAGTATGTTTATGTTATAGCGGGTCATTGGCATTCAGGGGAGGCATATGCGAAGTCACCTGCCGCACGCAAACCCCTGCCGTAACGACGCCTCCCTCGACGTGGAAATATTAAATGTTACTTGTTTGGTAACTTATATGGGTTCAGTTCACCTTCGCATACAGAATGTGGGGATGTCTAGCCTATTACTTTTTTGATACAAGATTATGTCTTTCTAAGTAACGTTACTGCAATCGAGCGGCAAACGAGTTAGACCTGGTTAGGCTTTAACGAACGGAATTATTCGACCTTAAGATAACTTTGGAGATAAATTTAACAGGAAGGATTTAGATGTTGCGTCAGTTTTGCTCGTGGAGAATAAATGGACGAACAAAAAAGTAGAACGCTTCAGTAATGGCGGTGACATCACACTGTCACAAACCACATAAGTGCTGAACACACAAGATAACGTGTGGTCGTAAATAAGGGTATGAATTAGTACTGTGTAGGCTAGCCATTAGAATATCAAATTACCAACGGTGCGCGGAATTGTAAAACGTTTATTGGCACTTTATTTACTTAATCGCGCACAAAGTGGAAGCACCTACTTTAAGAAGCCAACTTAATTTGATTTTTAGCATCTTTCCGTAGACCTTTTTGTCATTCGTCTCCTTCGCAATATGTTTTATGATAGGCCTGCCTGTTTTAATAATTTGTACCATTGTTGTGGTCTGAATTACTAAATATTGTACGGCGAGTGGCGACGGTATGAAGTCTTCTTTCTTTAGTAGAGTCTCTGGGTTCGAATCTCGGAAAGAACCAATGTTTGTACAGTTCTATACATATTTATAAAATACCGAATATATCGGTGTTGTGTATCAAATATCTAGTTTCCGTAGCTCAAGCCTGCATTGTGTAACAATGTACAGATATATGTTTGTTTATAATTACTATTACAAGTATTTTTTTAACAGGCACGAATCTCCCTAAAGGTACAACATGACTGATAGTGTTTCATGTAAACTACACATTTCGATTCCATTCTGGACTTGGGTATATTGGTTAACATATAACGCAGTAAGCATAACACCTGGCAAGTTCAGTTTTAGTTAACGATCCCCTAAAAAGAGGGTAGTATGCATCAGCCGGGGGACATTGGCTGATTAAACAGATAAAACCCACGAACGAAATTTGGGGGACTATAGAAGTAAAAATTACGAACAAAATGTTGTGGCAACCCTTATTTAGGGGACCGGTAAATACTTGATCGCTGTTAATGATCCGATGAAAATTGGAAAAAAATAGGAAATCAGTTACTGGCAATTTGAGCAGGGTTTACACGCAATTGATTTTGGACGCATAACAATTTTATCGTAGCACGATTACAATTTAATTCACTAAAATTGTTCAACGATAATGAACTACGACTTACGCATTCACTTTCGTCAAAGAACGACTTTGAGAAGATTACAACTTAACTGTATTTAGATTTTTAGAACAAGGTTATATACTTATATTACTGACTCCGAGTCCAGTATCCAGCAAAATAGGAATTTATATAATTTTTGCTTTCCTTAGCGTATTGAATATTTCGATAGTAGTTATATATTTGACCTTCGATAAAAAAAAGTACTGAAAACGGCCACTGTGTGATTTTAGGTACGTTGGGACTTCCCCAAGTGATTACATATACATATATATATTTTTACGAAAGGGAAAATATATCTATCTAATATATAAAATTCTCGTGTCACAGTTTTCGTTGCCATACTCCTCCGAAACGGCTTGACCGATTTTGATGAATTTTTTTGTGCTTATCCGGTATCTATGAGAATCGGCCAACATCTATTTTTCATCCCCCTAAAAGTTAGGGGTAGTCCACCAACCCCTATAATGTGGCAAAACAACGTTTGCTGGGTCAGATAGTTTAAATTATATATTTATCATACTTATTTTAAAGATATGACTACCTACGTATATTTCTCGGACCAACGCAACGGCGATTTGGTTACATTTCCGTAGTAATCGTTTACAACATATTTAAAACCGATGGAATCGTGTTCACATAACATGCAATTACGTAGGAAGCTGATAATACCTTAATGCGTGTATTATCCACAACACGATTAGCTTGGAGCGATGAATTAATCATAATGCCGACGCGGACGTAATAATAATGGAAAGAACTGAACTGTTGGATTTGAATACGTAAAAATCGTATACCTAACTGTGTCGTTGATATGAAGAGAGATGCGTGCCAGAGAATTCTACACTGGCGTATGATACAATGTTATGTCTGATGCAAAATGTTATGGGAACTAGACACGCTCGCGAACATTCGTACCTAGCTGAATAATTATGTCTTAGCTAAACACAACATAGCATCATCAGAAGGCTCACACACCAACATAATAAACCTTTTATACGTACCGACTGTCTAATCTATCCACGCATAGCATAAACTACTCAGTCTACAAAACTGAAATTTGGGACATTGGTTTATTTCATAACGTTAGCATGCTGTAAGAAATAAAATTTTGACTTTTGGTGGGAAATAGATAGCGGGAAGGAGGTTAAGCAAACCCAAGGGCAACAGTTAGTGATGTATTAAAC
Source organism: Craniophora ligustri (assembly GCA_905163465.1). Taxonomy (NCBI): domain Eukaryota; kingdom Metazoa; phylum Arthropoda; class Insecta; order Lepidoptera; family Noctuidae; genus Craniophora; species Craniophora ligustri. The sequence continues at coordinate 6,952,268 of LR990963.1, forward strand.
ATGTGGATAAACACTGCAATCGTATTAGTTTAAACAAAGCTGTTATTGCTGAGTCAGTTGCTAATTAAAATACTTATAGATATAGATTTGTTTCGTACGGATATGGGGAAAAAGAATCCGTAATACAAGACTCAATCTTACCTTCAAGTATTGTTTTGAGTAGACCTTCTTTACCTCAAATTGTGTAGTAATGATCCACCGAGTGAGTTCACCTCAAGGTCGACAACTACGTACACGGTACTACCTACTTCAGGAGTTATGTCTGCTCAAGTTTTAGCTTAACTTTTTGTTGAAATAAGCCAGAGGTACAATAGCATATGCTAGACGTGTCGAAATGAGTGGATTTTAGCTAAATTACCGCATTCGGTGCCATGTGAGAGATAAGTACCTAGTTGCTAAGCAAAATAACAAGGTTTTATTTTTAGTTACAGTATGATAACATCTGAGAGTATGCCAGTACCTACAGGAAAATAGAAATTGAATTGTTTTTTTTTATTTCGACTTAAAACATATTATAGCATCATTTTTGTACCTACGGAAGGGTACGCAGAGGAGTACTGATGTTCACTCACGGTCTGACAGTATGTTTATAGGTATTATGTTGATAGAAGAAAACTGAAATGTATCACTAGATAGAATTAGAAACGTTATGGTATGGCATAAGTTTTGAGCAGAAACAAGCAGACTGTCTCTCCGAGTCATCAAACAAATAACAACCGCCGACAGTGTTGTCTTTTTGATAGAGTCATCTTGAATACCTAGTACCGATTAGCTCGGAAACTGTCGTTATACAAAGTACTAGTGCTGTCCTGTAGTCCATTATAGTCGTCTACTAAAAAATTCCATTACAACACTGCATGCCACTCTACGTCTACGTCGAATAAAAATGAACTCAGTTAATTAGAATAATAGTGTGAAAGGCTTGCTATTCACCTCGTTATAACATTTATTTGTAACGTGCTAATAAAAACGTGTAAAGTCTAATAAAATCATCTTGAATGAAAGCTATATTGTACTATGTTTGAAGTATAGGTTAAAGAGGGAGATATGTGTTTTTTCCTTTGACTTTTATGATCTGTTTATTGGCGACGAATCAGGTCTCCGACAATGACAATTTATAATTTTGCGTATTCGAGGGGTTTCGTCTACTCGTTTTCTATGATTTACAACTATATTTATCGTTACGAAATAACCTTCTTTCTTCAAGCAATACATTCAAAAAAATACCCTAACGTGTTCGTTGTCTATACTGATACTGCCATAAAAGTCGGTAGTAGTACTTCAGACAGTCATAATTATAATGTAATTTAAATTAAAAGTAGTACCTAACGTCGTATGTTCTCTGGCGGCAGAGGCAAAGTCACTAGGTGGAAAATATCAGAGCAATTTCCATAATTCTGTATCATCTAATTATCTAGTTAAAATCATTGAAGTTGTTTTCCTTGTTATCTTAAAGATAACAAGGAAAACAACTTGTTGCATTATTGATGTTATTTCCAATCGGAAAACAAATGAAAAGTAATTGATGTAGCAAGAAAAATATGAAAATTTACCTTATCACTGATAACAGGCGTAGCATGGAAGTGAATGGTTTACTTCCTTATTATTTTCCGAAATTGCACTAAACCTGCTCTCGATCTTGTCACTGTCACTGTAATCAGATAGACTCTGGCTACTAAACAATAATCTTCAACAGGAAAACATCAGACATTGAAACGTGAACCCGTAAAATCGAATTTTGTTTTGTTTCAATAATTTGTCAAGCCAAGTAATGCCATCGATATCGTAAATTTTGAATATAAATAAGGCGAACAGAAAGCTTTTGCTCTCAGTAATTGATGAAAGACGATTTTATTTTTCGCTCTTTCCGACCCTCGAGAAGGAGCTGTCTAATCTCGTGATTTATCGACTTAAAGTTATGAGGCGTGGGGTGTATTCTCACGGATAAAAATGATTTCAAAATAAAATATTCTTTATTACCGATATTCTACATCTGAGTAGAAAAATGACTTATATATGTAAAAACAGTTTTCTTCGATTCTGCCAACGAAATTCCCAATGTTACATTACAGTAACTACTTAGTTAAAACTTTCATGTAAGGTACAAAGTTCGTGAAGGACTTTAACTTTCATCTGCATGTTGTACTTGTTAGGATGTTTGCAAGAATCTTCTTAAGAAGAATCTTCACGATCTTAAGTTACGGAGAGGTCTACAGAATACTCAATTTTCATTTAAAAATATTCAGAACACGAGAAAATGACGGCGGTATCTACTAGTAGGTACATTAAATTTGAATAGCGATCATGCACCAAGTTCGTTATCTTGTCGGAAGTGTTCGTAGTTTTGGGCCTCGATTCATGTTCAATGTCGCTCATTTGAAATTCGAACAATGGGTCACAGGCCAGCCTCATAATCATAACAGTATATGGTATGACTATTACGCTTAGAATTAGAAACACAGGGACGAAATCTTGTGGATTATCTAAATTGGGAGCGATCGATTAATAAGTAAGTGTCTATAGCGTAGTCAATGGACCCGAACTGACTCGAAGGGCTGAGCGACAACGGACCAAGAGGATCGCTTCATTATTATATTAGTTAAGGGTCACCAACAGGTGATCCCTAACGGGATCTTTGTTACGTTTGTGTTCCGTTCGTTCACCGAAAGAAACTTGTTAAGCTAAACAATTGTTATGATGATACTACAATATTGTTAGCTGTTTATCCGCAAGAATATAATGAAATAGCAAGATACGTTAATTTTGTTCATCATACTAAAGTCGAGCATTGATTACCGGTGCGGTCGATGCCTGCAGTGTTTCGAGCTGTTTGTATAATTATAATATGCGTCGGTACATATTTTATTATATTTAGCGAGCAGCTTCATAAACCACGCGGTTACTAGACGCGGCGCATGCGCGGTTGTGTTTGTTTGCTCACTCGCGTTTGTTTGTTTTAGTAAAAATTTATAGCGTTTCGCGGAGATTCGCCACGCTTGTGACGCTCCTGCCTTTGAACTGCTTTACGTGTTTGCACCAAATATGCATGCATGCGTCTCTTTACTTTGTACTATTTCTTCTTACTACCGTGGTTATTGCGCTTAGAGTAAATTATTGCCACATATCTATGCAGTCTAGACATTGCAAGTGTTGAAGTTATTTTACCCGTAATAAGCTAGCATGGTGTACTATATTCTACACCGACCCCAATGAGAGGAGACTTGTGTCTAGTTGTGGAACAGTAAATGGGTTGATAAAGATTTTATTTATTTGCCCGTCGTTTCAACCTTTATTTGTAATAATAAGCAGTCACATACTTATCGTCTGTAAGTCGTTTGTCTGGTTGAGAGCAACTGTTTAACACACAATACCAGGTTTAGTGTCGACTACAACCGCGTCAATACATTAGCCACATAATTGTGTAATAAATTACGGACAGATAACTAACCGAATGATCATTAATTGCCAGATTATTGCCAGGGAAAACAATCAAATGGACTTTAATAGTTAAAATATTTTCATTAGACCGCCTATTTAAGCCGTTGGAATCACTGTTCATTCCAATTTATGCACTGTTATTTTTATTGCTGCTTTTGTGAGTCCATTTATTTGCCTCGGTTTAGGGTGCTCGTTTCATTGAGAGGTATTACTTAATTCACTATAGTATCTGGCAAATACTGTGCTACATATTTTGTATAATTTTTTTGGTAGACAGTTAACGAAATCGTCGACCATCATCTCTGTTTGATATATTTTCCAATATTTTAATTATAATATCGCATACAAAGCGAGAGCAATCTTAGATGGCTCTTAAGATTGGTTGGTTTTAGTCTCGCCCGTTTTTCCCGCTTTTCCACAAAAAAATACTAAAGGTGTAATTCATGTATTCGCATTTTACACCTTTACTCCACCAGTACTTCAATGTACGCTTTTGTTTCGTATTTATATCATTTAAATGGTTTTAATGGTTGTAACACATCGTCGTCGTCAGTAACGTATAATGAAAATGTTAATAATAATTAAAAATAATAATCACCCTCAAAATAATCTGCGCATTTATGCAAATATGAATTTACATAAACATGTAGATGAAAAACCTCAATTAAGTGCCTTAATCCTCGAGATAAAGAGACATAAAATTAAAGTACGTTATTAAAAAGAGTATCACCGGCCAAATGGACTCGATAAAGTGGGGCTGTGATGTCCAGCGTATGGCTAAATGGCTGTTCAAAATTACTTCGGTCGCTGGGCCCACTCCCTTAAACATTTAATTGAGGCAATTAGCATTTAGGCCACAAGTGTAAATAAAAAAAAAGCTTAGTTTAAAAAGAATGCCCACCCTACGCTAGAATGTTCTATCGTTATCGAGTTTGGTTAAACACAATTTGCAATTTCGCGTCGTTCGTCGAGCTACATCCTCAGTCGATAAACGTCGCCATCGCTTTGCACTACACTGTTTGATATCGACGAGGCACTCAAACTAAGTTTTATTTCAATGGTGGTAATAACCATTTTCCAAAGGCATTGATGCATTATTTTACAGGTTACAGGTTGCCTTTGCTGCATTTGTTCAAGGATTTTTAATGAATGTAATGTATTGTAATGAATGTAATGTGAATCGTACTTACGATTATAAAAAAATAAGCATACTCTATATATTTACTAGCTAACCCAGCAAACCTTGTTTTGCCACATTTTAGGAGTTGGTGGTAGAAGAGTGAAAATTTAGGGCATAAGTATTTTTTAATGCCAAATCATAAAAAAATACACAAAAATGTTCTGTCAAAAAAATAAAAATAGAGGGATATACCTATCACCTAGGGGTGTAAAAATAGCCTACGACCGATTCTCAGACCTATCAAATATACAGACGAAATTTCACAATAATCCGTCTAGCCGTTTCGGCGGAGTTCAGCGACAAACACAGTGACACGAGATTTTTATATATAAGATGTAGATTGTTTTCAAAGTTCATTATAATTATTTAACCAAAAATGAAATATTATTTAAGTTTTAATTAAAATATTACAGAAAAACTGTGTTTCTTTCTATTCTATAGTAAAACGTTAGGGGCCAAAATACACATCGTATATTAAAAACGGTTTGATTAATTTCAAGAAACAGGTAGCGTAATTTTATCTATGTTTATTTTTTATCAGCTTTCCATGTTCGTGGGCTTGTTTATTTCAATTCCGTGGGTCCCGGTAATAATTTCCATTTTTTCATGACAACGCTGAGCGCTTTTGATGTTTATTTACGCCAAAATTACGCAAAAAAGACACGCGCCTTGACAGTTTTACGGACGAAAAATCCTTAACATAGCAATGAATACGTAACCGGGACCCTCCCCCGCTCCCCTCATCTCATACTCATCAATTGTTTTGCGTGTTTGTTTGTGTTTATTCTCCGTTGCTTGTTTTCATAACACAGTGTCTGTCTTTGATGGCGTTGTGTGTTTGTACAGCGGTTGGATTGCTCCGAGAACTTATGCTTGAGACACCGAATTTTCCGAGTGTTGGGTATGTGTTTCCCTTTCTGCGTATTGCGTTGTATTTATTTGTGACTAATATTTGTTATGAAAACTAAATTGCAGTTGGTAATAAAATTCAGGTTTTTGGAAAGCTTGTTGGTGTAATTACGGTATGTGTTATGAGTCAAGTAGAGTGAAAAAATGAGCACTTCAACTTTTGCATGTAAATAATAATTCTAAGGAAAGTTGTATCTACATTAAGATGTGAAATGTTATTTCACCAAGCAGTCTACTTTCGCTGTTATTGTGGTATTTATAATTAACATTTTACAGCCAACGTATGCTCTTTCTAAGAGCCTCTACACTGCGGTCGAGCTAAGTTCAGTGAGCAGACTTAAGTTTCAAAAGTGCATCTCTTCGTTTAACAATTATGAATCGTGAGAGAACGTTTAGAGATGAAATTTAAGTAGGTACCCACTTTTAATATACATATATAGCAGAATTTGATCGTCGTTAGGATCTGAACAATAAAATTTCAATAAGGTCTTCTACTGACACAGAAGTGAAGATAGATTATGTTAATGGAATTTGATTAAGTAGTTTAGCCCATCAGGACGAAAAGCATAACGCGAAAGTACAGTATTTAAAATGCGATTGTATTATATTGTATTATACTCGGAGCAAGCAAGAACTTCTTCCTTTTTAGTTTCAGCATCCCTACTACAGAAATATTTTAAATTCAACTCATGAATCATTCATAACTATCGAACCTATGTCCTTGTCAAACATTCAGCTTCAATCCGCACTGTAGTAAATAATGTATAATGTCTCATTAAATATTCGCCGCAAATTATCTGCTTACCAAATTATTAATCTGGCGAGCATTACGCGCTTCGCTGGCGTTTGGCCGGCGTCCACCACATGAATCTTACGGACTCTTGTGTCCTACGCTTTGTTAATCCATTGTTATTTATAGGCTGTGTACAAGTGCGGGGACGCATCTTCAGGATATTAGTGGACAGTCAGCTCCACAAATATCAATTTGCTTTTTCTACTAACACAGCGATAATATGGTGAAGAAAGTTTGAGTATAGAAGTTTGATTGATATTATAAATTTGTTTAGAACAACTTCTATGCTTATCTTTTTACTTTATATATCTGTTTATAACATTTGAATCTAAAAGTAAATTAGTTGTATCATAATTTCCTTAATATCTGCTATTGTCAGTCTTTTAACGTTCAAAGTCTCTAAAATCGTAATAGGTCGCTTTAATTGTTTGACGACATACCATCATGCCTGTTGCCCCGAAGGGTTAGGCAGAGGTGTGCCAATGTATACCCACATTTCACCGTTATGTTTTAGGTCCCATGTAATAGGGGGCGAGTCTTATGCCGTCATCCGGGCACGAATCCAAACTCCGGGCTGCTACAGAAAATGTATTAGCAACATCCAATACTACTGTTCGCCCTGGGAATGAAACCGAAGACATCTTGCTTAGCAGTCGCACTCACGACAACGAGGCATATAGACGACTGAATCATGGTCAGAAAGCAATTAAATCGAGAGGGGACAATCGGAAAGCACGTATGTCAACGGCAACTAGACCGCTTTCCTACGACATCGTTCAATAGGTGGATTAAAACAGTACACTAACGCATACAAGCCCTAAGTGAAGCACTATAATGGCCCCTATTAAAATTTATTCGAGCAATTTTAATACTAATTGAACGGACGTCGCGTTTTATAATAAGGCGAAATATGCACAATTATCATCTCCGGAAAGGTGCCGCTATGCTGTTAATAATAGGGGGCGATGTATCGTAGGTGTTAGCAAGATTCACGAGGGAAATAAATAAAGAAGGCTCATTACTACTGGAATTCACACTAATATAATAGTGTTAGTAGATATTGGTACATGAAAGGCGCGACAGAAAAGACGTTACAGTACCTTAGAATCTATTTTTTTTTGTAATTTTGGCATCGACCCAATAACAATCAAAATATTCGAAGGGTTCAAATGTTTTTTTAGGTTATACAGATATTTGATTTCAATAGTAGACAAGATACTATTGACGCCCGGAAATTGGCTTTGGTTTTGTAGAATTTGTACAAATCTTAAGCCACTACTGTCACTATTGGTTATACTATTTTGTTATGCTCTAGTAATAACTGTAGATGTAGGTACGTGAAATGTCTTTCTTAAATAGACCATAGTAGCCTTAGTTGCCTAAAATAACTGCTTCTATTATGAGCTTTATGTCAAGTGCATTGATTCTATATTAAAATTAAATAGATTGCGAAGTACGTCTTCTTTGTTATCTTCGTAGTGATCCATAGTACTGGTTGCATGGTTGCACGCTAGTTGCTCAGTGAACTTGAAGCGGAACGTCTGCTCGCGTGCTATAGCTTGCACAGTTAACTTTTATACACACATACAATAAAGTATAATAATCGTGATAGCACTGTACCGTTATTGTTACAGCTTCAGGTAGGCGAACTGAGAAATGAGAGTAACGTGATTATGTTGAAGCTGTGTAACTATCTGATAACAAGGCGTAGATAATCTACTTACACGCGAATTTGACATTATAAAATGCCGACGTTTCCTTTGAAATATGGATACACTGGTCTTAAAAAGTTTTATTGCAAGGTGTATATAAATAGTTTTATCGATAGATAGATATGTAGTTTTAGCACTTAGCGGGTTCTGGTAAGAGTTACTGTAGTTTACAAAGTTTCTTTTTAATTTAAACCAATTGTGTTAGATTTGATTTGTATCAGATATACCTACTTTAATTCCATTACTTTCCAAAGCAACGTTACTCATTTAAAGCTAGCATGAGTGCTTGTAAGACATCGTTAGAGTTATAGCGGCGGTCGTGATGAGAAAAAACTAAATAACATCGATTTGTCTCGGATGACGACCACTAAGAACAAGCGCGATATTCGTCGCGATTGGCTGCCCGTGCGGTCGTTGACACGGCGGGAAACATTCCTATTGGTCAGATGCTCTCATTGAAGTGACAGAAAACGCGGACGCTGCGCTTGCGTTATTTACAGGTTTTTTTTAATTTATATAGTATTTTTTCTTATTTTATTCCGTATTTATTTTTGTTGTTTCCCCTGAAAGATATAAACTTTTTTCATGTTAAAGACTACAACTTAATATGTTATATAAACATGATTAAAACATGAAACTTATTAAAACTTAACTACGACTAATAAATACCATGTTTTTAAAACAGCTTTAACTTTACTGAATTCGTGAGTGAAAACGTAAATAAACAGTTTTAATATAAAATAAGAACACCAATAAATGGTATATCTACAATATGTGCTATGTGGCAATAAATGCCTTTTGATGAATAAGGATTAAAAGAAAGAAAAGAAACGTAACTTTAGAGTAATTAAAAAATCTGTTCTTGTTTATTTTGTCGGTACATCCTTCTGCATCTCAAATCACAAACATTGTTTTTGCTAATAACAGATATGCCTTTGTGCATGTTTCCAACCGACTTCACAAAAAGGAAGAGGTTCTCGATTGGATTGCATGGTGTTTGTTTGTATATTACGTAAAATATTCCCAAATTGCGAACCAATTTTAATGAGTCTCATACATTTTGCGTTGAATACAGTATAACTCCGGGATATTAATTTCATTTGTATTTGTTTTTGGACTTCGAACATACATGTTACATATTTTGTGTTAATTGAAGGCAGTTTATTTAAACAAGTTATTTTTTATTAGAATTTTGTTGTATTAACCTAATGTGTCCATTTTAGTCTATGATATTTGCGTAAACAGATAATTAATTTGTGTAATACAAAATATACGAACCTCGGGCTTTTATAGTTAAATAAAAACTTTTACTTAAATAATAAAGACCTGTTATAATGTAGTTGAATTATATGTAATTTATAATAGTGACTATGTTCTGCCATTCTGCAGTAGATATTCTACTGATTAAATTACATAAGTATATAAAAAAAACACTTTTGAAAGTAACATGAGCAGTTTTATGAAAACACAAAATGTAAAATATATCCGAAGAATAGAATAGAAGAATGTAAATAAACAGTAAAAATAATTTAAAGATATTTATTGAAATAAAAACATGGTCCTACGCACGTTTTTATTCGTATGGGGTCGAAATCTGGTGCATTATAAAAGTTGTAACAAATATGATACTGATACAATCCACGTCATTACATTTCAAAGGAATCGATGTAAACAATAATACACAATTACAACACATTGTCGTAAGACGCCAGTTGGACACGCATTCTCCTAGAGCGTTTACACAAGAAATTCCTCCGAGATATGGTATTTGTATTTTTCCTTAGTGGAGTGCACTTTTCCAGTATTCTCGAATGTCTGCTGAGTAGAATCCATCAAAGGATTATGCGGTAAGGCGAGGGGAGGGTCTCGGCACCTCGATCGGTCTATCTATATTTTCCGGCATGTGGAATAAATTATCCGCCAGTTAACGCCACCTCGAAGATTTTACGTAACCAACAAGATCTTTAAACGAGTTTAAAATGATGCCATTTCATGTTAATGTACGGATAACGTAGTGAAAATTAAAGAGTATGTTTGAATTTCATAAGTTGAAATTTTTTGATTTACGAGAAAATTTAAATTGTGCCAAATTGACTCGTGACAGTTTTTTTTGTGAAATTGAACTAACCTATCAAAATATTCCGAGCACGACATAACAATTCGACGGTAATTGTTATGTCGTTCTCTGAATATTTTGTAATTTGTTGTTACGATATTTCATATTGTTTGATCACAATCACCGATGACGAGATAAACTGTGACGAACGAAGACACGATTGTATTACGTGCAGTCATAACCGTTCACCGACCGATCGCCGTTCGTCTAGAATCGAAACGCTCGGCAAGCATAGCCGCGTTTCAATCAGTGCAGATTGAGGGCCGCCGCACACAGTGGCAACCGGGGGGATTATAGAATGCATGACGCGGCAACATTAGACGGAGCCCGTCATTTCATACAGTGGAAATTGGATGTGGCTTTAATGGGAACGAACTTGGACATTTTCTAAGTAATTGACGAAATCGTGGCTATCAAATAAATTTGAATTTCGCCCATTACATAAGAGTTTCTTTATCTCGTTCAGTACGTAAGGCATACCACATCGACCTGTTTTAGTTTTAAAGTGTTTGCTTTTTATAACAGTTGGTTTGAAGCAAATATTCTTGTCGCTTACCTAACTCATTTTTAATGTTCAGCAGTTATTTTCATATGATCGTAGTAATTCCGAAGCTAGCGATTTCTTTGTGCGTAACGTTATTTGCCATCATTTTGTAGAAGGATGCGACAAATATATGTTATGAATTATGATTATCAGCTGTGTTAAAATTATTCATTACGTACAAACTAAATATAACCAACTAAATTGAGAATTGAGTAAGATCAGCGAATTGTTATTACTGGACTAGTATACTTATATAATAGTCGTGCATGCGTTTCCTCCCGCCTTCAGAAAGCCAACTCGGTACTTAACACGATCTAATTTCCAATTTGCTTACAAGTCGGAGTTGGTAAAATCCTTTACGGATTTCGTGGTATTGCATACGGTTGCATTAGGGAAATACGTAGAAATCTCCGTCTAGTTTCTTGAGAGAGATGTACGTTCAAAGTGAATAGTTTTGAAGAGCTTTCCCGACAGATTTTCATAAAGTATTTACTCGAATGTGAAAAGTATTATTTTTTCATTTAATTGTTCCACATTCCGCATACGTAAGGAGATGTTATTTGATTTGTTACATATGTTTGATCTCAGAAAATATCTCATATGGTGCCGGAACCGAATAAAAATGATTAGTTGATGTGTATCTGCGACGCTAGAGCGGTAGGACCGCACGACGGCGACACGACTAGTCGCTGTCACAATCGCTCACTAATTACGACCTTCCTCTGTTTGCAATTGTGTTCCGATCAAAGTGATTCCGATCACAAAGGGTTATAAAACGCCGGCGTCACCGTCGCAGGGGTTGGCGCTGCGGTGCCGATTAATTGTACCTCCGATACGTTAGTGGTTCGATTGTTTGTGTCTAAATAATGCGTGTTCGATCGCATGGAATAATAGCACTCAATATGTGTTGTCTTGTTTTAGTGATATTGAGATGTGTTTGCTCGAAGTCAATTTTGTTAATGAATATAAGTTCTATTAGAACTTTGCCCCACTTTTGGATGTAGAAAGTTATCAGTAATGTGTAGTTGATGTGAAATGGAAATTGTCTAATTTAAAAGTTTGTGGTAGCTAGCGAGTAAAATGATATGAATAGGTTGGCGTGGTTGAATAGGAACACTTTAGAAATAACGTGCTATTACTTACGTGTTCAATAAATTCATAATATTCATATTTCCGTTCATATTCATCGTGCAGCTTTATTTACTGTTAGGTGTGTTTAAAGCGATGACCAGTTTATTTTTATTTGCCCGGGCATCCTTATTTACCACGTTTTATGGTAGCTGGTATTATAAAGTTTTGGCGGAAGCATAATAATTATCGGTGCCGTCGTGTACCTAACGTGTCGAAACTTGAGTAACGGATCATTTTGCATGCATATCAGTGACCGCGTCATATTGCTATTGTAATAACACGCAAATTTTATATTAAGTTTTGTTAGTTTTCAGGCCACGTGTCGTTTTACTATGTGCAATTGACAGCAACAGTTTAGTGCTGCATATTAGAATACCCACCGTTGACACGTAATTAAGTCAATGCAATTCGGTGCGCGCACGCACGAAAGTGAGTGGCCAGTATCAATATGGCACATGGAACGCAACTGCTACGTATTAGTCATAGGGTTGTGGATTATATCATTTAAAAGACAGCTGTTTAGTAGATGGGAGAATAAATTTTCGAACTCATGCTTTTTCTGTAATTATTTGATAATGTTCTATTAAATTTAGTGAATTGTTTAATCCATACATATTTGAAATATAGGAACATATTCGGGACAACTATTACAAAAAAGAAAAACAATATATTTACATACAAGAATAAAATAGAAGAATACTAGTTAAAAATATATAATGTAGTGTTTCTTCTTAAAAATAATTACCTTATTATTTCTCCGTAGGTATCTACATGAATATGAGCCCAAATTAACACGGGATAAAAGCTTTGTAGACATTTACCTTAAATTAAAGTTAATAATGACCATTATCATAATATTATAAAGCAACTATTCTTTAAATATGTGTAGTCAATTCAATTCCCGACTAGCACAACCCTGTCGCTTAGACACGCACGCCACGTCGCTTGCGCATTCTCTTTTTGTAAAGCCTACTGCCAATGATGTACTAAGAATGCATCCATTAGTTGTTCTTTGTATGTCAACTGCAATTATTCAATGTCTCTGGTTGAATTAACCTCGCAAACTTTGTATGTATAGGTTAGTCGCCTAGTTTGTATATATAAACGTAGATTAAATTATGTTCGTAAGATTTTATATGGATAAAAATAAATATGAAAAATGGATGCGAGCATTATCATTAAAAAGACAAGTTCATCCTTTTATGGGGAACATCAATAATATCGAAGGGGTTAGGACATTTTTTATTTATTTATAATGTTTTCAATCATTACCGAATCGGCACTCACGTTTATTTTGGCGGAAAACTGGACTCCAAAATGAGTAAGCCTCGTACGCGTACCGTGATGTGAGTAATCCTTTATAAGTTTATAATATAATCGAAGCACGTGTTTTCTCATACGTGCGTACTTTTAATTAATTGACATAGACAACTAAATAAAATACAAATCTCATGCCGTAATTGAAGTAAATACACCATTAACCATCCCTGTATTTATTAGAAGGAAACTAAACTTCACTTGTTTCTTCAAAGCACTGGTTGTGATCCATACTGTATACATTTGACAACATGAAACAATTTAACTTGGTTAAGCAACTATGCTGCCTACGGTGAAAATTTGCCGGTCGGCGACGGGATCTCATGTAAGTGCCGTTAACGAAACATATACCTATTATAAATTAGTTGCGTTACTCACTCTAATCGACGCGCGGCAAGTTACGCTATCACTTTGATGGCTCACGCAACTTGCAACTGTGTTTGTTTTAAGTGAAGTAGTTTGAAGATAAACGACATTGTTCGGAGCTTCAGGTGAGTTTTCTAAAGGGAATTAACACTTGACGATCGGGCGGGTGAGCTGTTTAATAATATTGTATCTTTCACCTATGTTGATATTCGGCCTGTTGGTAACATACCTGTCTTATACTTTTATTATTTGAAATGATGAAGTCCTAATGTAAAATCTGACAAATTCTGTAGGTGCCTACGTCTCAAAAATATAATAGAACTATTTGCTTAGCATAACAAAATTTACAACCGCAAAACAACATAATCGCAAAAGGAACCAATAGGTTGCTCATACAATATTAGGAGCAATTTACTGAAATTTCGTGTTTAATTTACATTCTCAACCGAACGAGCTGCTCGATTCATCGTCACTGGCGCAAGCATTTCAATTTGAGAACGTCATTTATACTACACCAATGTTGCTTTGACAGTTTGCGCAGACACTACGCCGAGGAGTTTGATTGAATTGAACTCGTTGTTTACTTGTTACACGATATAGATTAAAGTGGTGTACGGGGGTGGCGGTTATATGAGAATTAAACCAAACAAAACTATGTAATTAGTGTTCATGTGCGGTTCGCAAACAACCGACCTTTTTTACAAATTGGTTACGGGTTTTTATTGTGAAAACAATTGTCTCATTATTTATTTTTAAGTCGTAACATGAACTTTGATGGTAAAATAATAGAAATACAATTATGTGTTCTTGCATAAACGCATGTAGTTCTGCAGAAATAGGAATGAGTATTTACAAATAAAGGTGAAATAATGGCCGAAGTGAAAGATTGCGTGTGTCTCTTGCACGCCATTTTGTTCAGTAATCCAATAGTGGGGAAAAGATAAAAGCGAAAAAGATAAAAGGGGTGATTTAATGGAATTAAACAACGACGGTAGGGGGTGGGGTGCGTCGCCGCGGCTCGGCCGCCGCCGCCGCCGGTGCCGTAAGCCGGACTTGTGGAATGTCTTTGTTGTGATTGCTTTATTATAATTTTGGCTCACGACTTAATTTTTTCTTTGTATTTCTCATGACGATTACAAGCGGCTTTCTTATTAAGCTGCGGTTTTATATTTCTTAACATTCTGAATCGCGTTATGCAACTTATTTATTTGATAAGAAACTTCAAACTATTATACTTGCAATAAAATATAATTGCAGCTTGCAAACAATAAGCGATACTAAATTAATTAGAGATTTTGGCTGTTAATAACATGATGGTCGTTAGCTTATTCGATGTTCGGGAATATAATGATATATATTTATTTTATTAAAGTGATATGCAGGCTTGAGTGTATTGGCTAAGTGTAATAAAACGCGTAAGTTGGTATTTATCTCAGTGGATGGCGGACTAACTGCGCGGCGGCCGGCGATTAGTAGGTCGATTAGCAGGCGGCCAAGAATCGGCCGCGCTGTCGATATTCGATTATTTACGCAGGGTTGCCAATCGCGACTTATTTCTTTGGTGATTTTATTTCACGCCCAGGTATAGTCAGTTGTTTGGTACATTAATTATTGTTAAACTGGTAAATTAGGTTTGCTTTTATGGTATAAACTATGTTTTAATTGTTATTTGATTTTCAACTTCAAGCAATTTCGACTTATTATAAAGGTTATATTATGAAGGTTAAAAACATAAATAAGAATAGAATGTTTGCTTTAAAATATATTGCTCAGTGGTGGATATCTACAATAAGTATGGTTATTTGTTTTATCGGGGTTGCGCCACGCGCCATCTTTATTTGAATAGGTAACCATAGCAACATGATGTTTGTTTGACAACTAAAAACTATACCTTTTCCAATACACCAAGACCATTTGTTTTTCTATTGAGAACTTGCTATTGGTTGAGACATCGACGTTTTGATAAATAGAAGATTATGATTGGTTCCCACTATTATTTGGAACTGACAGAGCTACAAATTGAAGACTATTAATTCAAACGCTCTTTTTAAATTCAATGTTATTCGAGTAGATACCATCATTATATCAATAATCATAAAATACAGTTGGAAAACAATTAGTTTAACCAATGCATGTCTATGATAATAAAAGCCTTTTGCATAAACTTTATCTAATTTAGCTTTATTCAACCAATTTCTGTGAAGTTGTAAATAGTAAATCATTTTTCGAAAAATGATGTCATAAAGCAGTTTCACTTCTTACGTGTGTACACTAATACACACAATTTTTTTTTTATTTGACTACTGTATCCTGTTTGTACTCAATATATTTAATTGGAAATGATCAATGAGACTTGTACTGCCGATTCAAGAAGTAACAATCAATAGCACAATAATTGCGTGAATAGCTCATTAGTCGAAAAGCAGTCGCGTTGAGCCCGTAACGCATCATTTGCACAAATTGCTAGGAACTATAGTGATTAGTGCTAATTGCTCGGTTTGCCAAATTGTTAGATCTATGGAACTTTGAATGCTTGAATTCCCCATCAATCGGATCTTCTGATAAATTAATTTCCTACCTCAAACAAAAATATTTAACTGCCGACTTGTTTAGTAGGTAATATTGTAGTCACATTGTAGCAGCCAAATAATATTAATTCATTTATACATTTTGAAGTAAGTAGTTAATATTTTCATTAGACAATTAAAGGCGACGATATAAATATTGTCAATTAATTAAACTACATGGTGCAATAAATAAATAAATAAATTATCAGCTCCCAAAAAGTAGTGTAAATATCGGATCGTGTGTAAATAAATAAATAAATAAATATTCCTGGACATTATGACACAGCGCCATCTAGTTCCGAGCTAAGCAACGAGGCTTGTGTTACGGAAACTAGTCGGTTGATATACTACATATATACTTTTTTTTTTGTTGTAAATACATACATATTATACATAGATACATCCATGACTCAGATACAAATGTTTATGCTATCACACAAACATTTGTCCCTACCGGGATTCGAACCCGGGACCCACAGCACAGCAGGCAGTGTTAACTACCGTTGGACTAATTGGGTCGTCGAATACATCGTTTGATTGTAAATTATAGTTTTGCACGCGACTTCGTCAGTGTCGCTTTAGTAATTTTATCGTCTGCTTTTTCATCAATCAGCTTATTTATTTCTTACTCCTCTTTAAAGAAATTATCGATTCCGCATACAAACTTTTACTTTAAGGAATGATTTCCGGTAGGTACAGAAACTATCTCCATACCAAAATTTCATCTCAAACGGTTCAGCAGTTAAGCCGTAAAGAGGTAATAGACAGACTGCCAGACATATTTTCGCATTTATAAAATTAGTATTGGTGAAGTTAGGATACGCGTGTCAGCCCTGACTGGGATGCACCTGCCTCGATCGCTCAGCGCCAATGCGCCAACATCTGTTGAGGGCATGCACTTTTTATTTCTTTCCTTCTTGTTTTTCCCGCCTAATTGCATAGCAACAGCCGAACTCCAAGACTTATTGTTATACAATACTCAACGATGTTTTACGACATCGAATTTATTTCGACAACATTTGGCTGTCATAAGATATCGTTACCTATCTAATATCTTGATCGGATTAATTACGTTATTTGTAAAAGGAAGAGGAAAATTTTCATGCGAATTCTTATTTACATGTTGAGTGTTTTTTATGTTATAATATAATTATGATAGGCTTCTTTATTATATATAGGCTGAAAAAAACACAGATGAAAACAATCTTTGAAGTGGGTTGAATATTATGTCAAAATTAGGGCTCAATCATTGCAGAGCTTTCGAGTTTTTAAAGCTGGTTGGCAGTTGGTTTGTATACAAACCAACTTAATTTTTTTTATACATGTATTGATGTAGTTTGTAGAATTAAGTAAATACTTTCCATTCTATTGTATTGTATATGTATTCCATTATATTATATTATTCTATTTTAAGATTGATTGAACTGCTTTTTATCAAATACATTAGGTACCATATAATACAATATAATAAAAATTTAAAAATCTTAGCTTGAAATAAGCTAAAAAATACAAAAAGATTGTATAAAGGTAATGCAATATCATCCGGAATCTACTCGCTGTAAAGGGAGAATTCTGGGTTGAGCAGAAATGTCCAATCGATGTTGCTATGTCGCCGTAAAGACATAAGTAACATAAAGAAAGAAAAATTCAACACATCAGGCGGATACCTCGGTGGCTCAGTTGGCAGAGCGTCTGGAGTACCGATCCAGAAGACGCGGGTTCGAGTCCCGCCTGAGGTTGAATTTTTCTTTCTTAATAAAAAAACATTAGGTACCTATATTCAAAACTTGTGGAGCAAGTTTTTATGTGATTTTAACAAAAACTTTTTCTTTTTCAGGTAAGTGCCTTTTTGCTCATCAAAATCAATTCTACCGGATGATTTGTTAGCTGTAATAAAACAGTAAGTAGATTTTTTTGAAAAAAGATTTAGTTTTCAGAAAGACACTGGTACTAATCAAATAATGAACTTGTTAGTAGTCCTTAATGGTCAAAATTCTACTGCGTTTTCATTCCGTTTTTTTTTCTTGCACGTACTTATCGACTTGAATGATTATATTTTTTTCATACAGCTCCATACTCTACAAACAAACATGTTGCTCTATGCGACTCTGCCTTATTGGTGTAGCAGTTCCAACTGCGATCTCTTTTGTTATTAAGTACGGAGTTTAGAGTCGTGCCCGTTAATTACTAATAAAAGCGTCCTCTATTGTATAGGACCTAAAAATGAACCAGCAGTGTGGACGTCGGTACATTAGTTCTCCTCTGTTTAACCTTAAAGGGATGGGCCTGATGGTTACCTTGCTATATATCAATTGTTTCGTAAAACCTAAATGATTAAATTTATTGTTCACACTTCAGTCCACAGTGAAACATTTTTCAGTCAAAAAATTCACAATATTGTGAAACGTACTCACTCATTTTATTTTGCTGATGAAGCAAATTTAATATTCGGCCGAGACGGCTGTTATGATGGCTGTGGAGGGTGGCGAGGGGAGGCAAGCAAAGAAAATGCTCCTCTCTGTATCAATAATTGTCTTTTTTTATCCATCTACATCTCGTTTTCTTATTTTCTACACCGGCTACAGAGTATTACAATGCGAAATTAGACACATCCCTCAGAATCCGCCTATTTTACCCAACAAAAACAACCTCTGGATTTGGCGTGTGTTTTAATTTTCTTTGTATTAGTGAATAACGGACCTAGTAACTTTACTTTATGTAAATTATTAAATGAATAAAGAAAACCAAAACACGTATTGCGCTCAAAAACGGTTCTAATAAATTAAAAGGTATTTAGGTATTATAATTTTCTGTACATAATATCTGTTGTATCCGTACTCCCTTTGTCTGAATTCCCGATGGCTCATGTTCTGTACAACAATCGTCCATTCCTTGGAATCCCTGATAGTAATTTATTTTCCCTAATTGCGTAATTCCCGTTAATCCCGGTGAAGAATTTAATTTAGGCAGCCAAATGTATATTTTCCCTTTTTGTTTACGGATCTTTTTATTTTTCTCATAAAAACTTCTCTAATTAAATCTTATATTCTCGTAATCGAATCCATTAGAATATTTAACACGATTAATTAAAAAATAAACAAAAATATATTTGAAATTGGAACGTGAAGTAGCCGATATCGGAAATTGAATAAAGAACAAAGTGACGTTCGGAAATTAGCTCGAAGAGCAGTTGAATTCGGTTCGGGCAACTCAAGATCCATGACCGGAATTGCGTCAGTTGGTTGTGTTTCTAAGATTTTTTTATAAACTGAACGCAACACTGCTCGTATTTAGGATTATCACGCGGCCAGTAGGGTATCCAGTTTTCTTACGTGCATATTTATCTCTAAATTTTAGAAATTTCTGGACTGACTGATCCTAGACTCAGTGTATCTATTATTACGTTTCAGTAAAGTGAAAATTTCTCTGGATATTTCTGTAGATACATAAATAAACAGAATGCTGGATATTTATAAAGTGTGAAATGGGAGTGGATGTCATAATCGCAATAAAACTAAAACCGCACGGCATACATTTACTAGATATTGAATAATTCTGTATCTTATCCCAGTATACATGAGTGAATATTTTATCATCCGCCTTTATTGCTTGACATCTGATCTATTTCTGATATTATTGAGGCGCGAGTGACATCGGCCAAGTTTCTTCGAGGATTGGGGTCTGGTATTGGATCGATACGCGGCGCTCACCCGATCGTTTTTCGTACAACATGTGAGCGGGATTACCCTCCATAACGTCTTGATGTCGGACATCTGCTGCGTGCCCGGATAGCCCCGGCCACATGTTTTTATCGACAGTTTTTTAACTTATGATTTCCGAATTGATAGACTGATTCGAACCGACGTTTTTATTTGGAACGTCCGTTACCTCGAACTTGATAAAGTTTCTGGGTTTTAAATTCGCAGCTGACGTATAGGGCATGGCGTTATTATTCAATAGATATTGGTCCTTGTATTATGTGAACTCCTTTAAGGCTTTACGTTTAGAGGAGTCTCTATTTAAACTATAATGACAATACAAAGCTTCCCTTAAGTTACCGTAACCGGATGTTCAAAATTTTGCTGGACCGCCGAATGTTTAATATTTTATTTTGATGAATAATAAACAGGTTATAAATACATTTTATGAACCATTGTTCTAAAAAGCGTTAAACAGCGGCTGACACCGCGCACCGTGGGATTATACACTGCATAAATGCAATTATGTCGAATGATATACGATTGAGAGTAGCTCGAAACTGGTGCGTTTAAGTTCCGCATAGTGCTTGTAACGTTATATTGCGTTCATAATAAAAATAGACCCGGTTTTGAAAGGACCGCTACTCGTGACTTGTGTGTTTGCCACATTTTTCTACAGGTAACGGCCTGTTTGGTATACCGATTTTGAAACTGAGACTCTCAGTTCATTACACATTCAGAAATACTTGTCATTTTAGTAACATACTACATTATTCTTGACGTTTATATGATGTGGCATTATCTCCGATGTACTCAACCCTGTTATGACTTCTTCAAACGATAAGTTGAGAATAAAATATTTACTACTAGACTACACTTCAGTACGCGTAAAACATATAAGAATATATAAAATGAAATTATAGTTATGTTTTTCTATTCGGAGATAATGTGTAAACTAAAACTAGCTCTTCATAAACAGTTTTACACAATAATGATGATATATGATCATTCAATAATAATATAAATAAATAACCATTTAACACGTTCTCCGCCGGAAAATGAATATTTTTCTATCATCATCATCATCATCATCATCAGCCTATATTCGTCCACTGCTGGACGTAGGCCTCCCCTAGTGAACGCCACAGAGCTCGATCTTCGGCTCTTTTCCTCCAGTCGTAATATTTCTCCTAATTCTTTTATTTTTTAATTTATTTTATCTGTTTATAATATTGTATCTATTTTACTTAATCTACGGTAAACACAATATTGAATCAGCAGATTGAATTAGCAAATCCGATCAAGATTACACACTACATCACAATCTCACAAGTTTTATGATAAAATATGAAATCATGACGATCCACAAAACGTTATAATAATGTAAAATAAAACTGTTAACCGCAATAAAATGTATTATAATTCCACATACATTACGCCTTTGGTTAATAATTTGCGCTATAGAAATATCATAATGCTGCATTGGTCAGCGAAACGCAATTCTCAGTCGAGACTTTACGGTCAAAATCTGGACAACGTCCAACTGTTTTCAGGTGCGAGAAAACATTTTAATGATATTTATTACACCTTTTAAAACAATTTCGACTGAAATTTAGGATAATTTATGACATATGTGGACGCACGATGCATATATTTTATTTTTCATGAAAATACGCTTATATTTCGCTGTGATTGGCAAATACCAAGGGATTATACTGTACACAACAACTGACACTGTAATTTATATGTATAAACAATTTATCCCTTCACTCCGTCTTGGAATATCCATGAGTCTTAACACACTTGGGTACGTAATTTTAATTTAGAATGTTAACCTACATATAATTTACTGTAGGTACGAGTAAGATCGGAAGAAATTTATTTTATCTTAAAGTAGTGTAACTGAACGTAAACTATATACTGTGACAGAGCTAGACACAGTAGGTATATCAGTTGATTCAAATAGAGCGGTTTTGGACGCTTTGCCTTCCTTATTCAAATACATATTGCCAGTTACTACGGTACCTACTTTCTATTTATACAACAGTATCAGCAATCTTTGGCGGGACGGTCCGTAAAGGATTTTTCCGCACTTAAAAAAAAAAAAGGTACATCTAATAATAGAATTTTATCTTATTCTGTAATTTGAGTCCTATAAAGTTGAATAAAAACAATACTCCATACCAAAATTTCAATTTTTAGCGCCGTCGAAAGGATAGCTGAGCTTACAACATTTAATGGAAAGAAATTATTTAAGAGACAAAAATATTTTTTCTGGCTTACGCAAAAATAAGATATTCAAATACTTTTGAGGATATTTTTATGAACAAAAATATTATCTCGTTATATTTGCATTTTGTTCAGAATAGGAACAGAGTGAATTCACGCGACCGGCGGCTATAAAAAGTTACGATTTAAGTTAAACAAGATGAAATTTTCCTTGTAATGTCACTTCTCAAGCTAATATAACTAGAGCCCGACCCACTAACTTGTTTTAAGACAGACAGATTTTTAGATAACGCCGGCAACTTTTTAATGACTACTGAATCTGTTTTCCTTTTTTCTGGTGTTATTAAGTACTTTTGTGTTTTACCTCGTAATTAGGGTGGTTAAGAAATTTTGGAGTGGACTTAGATCGCAAAGATGGAAACTAAAGGGCAAATGTAAAATTCTAATCCGACTAAGTATTATCTCGAGAATAGCTGGTTATCAGGGCCCAAAAAAGTTGGTCCAGATTGATTTATTCAGCCAAAACTACTAAGTCTATAGAGCTACCATTTGAAATATTTTGTTCCAAATTTAACCTAATATTTCATAACGCAAGCATCCCCAAAATATTTTTTTTTTGGAAATTCCGATGCACTCTTGGCAGTCAACCTCGTTATAAAACCAAAGGCTGTGACAAGAACTCTTCAAAGTCCCTGAATGTGGCTACGGTTTTTGTTGTGTTTTAATTTCCTATATTTACTAGATTTCCGTTCTAAAATTGTTGGCAATTTTTCATGTGACGTCTCCCACGGTTATTTTGTTTTATTATCATTATTAGCTTTATTTTACTCATAATGAACTACAAAATTTTATACAGCACGTTGGACCAACACATTATTAACTGCTCGGAAAATTATACTTGGTAATGGTTGTTGGCGACCAACATCGCAAGTATTAGCGTCCAAAACCCTTGTGCATGGTACATACGTTCGCTATTCTCACGTATGTTGAAACTGAAAGTTATATTCACATAGTGTTCGTATGTAGTCGTTCGCAGCCACCGTTGTTTGTAAACGCTGCGCTGCAAACTAACTAGTGGTTGCTGTGTGTCGAGTTCTTGCTGTCAACAATGTCGATACAAAACCTATCGACATTGTTTACAGCATCAACGAAAAAAACCCGTAAGGTATATGTTTTCGTTATTTAATTTAAAATATAAATCATAATGTTCCTACCAAACTAAACAGTTTATAATAAAATAGTGAAATGTTTTGTGCCAATTTTTAACACCCGATACTGTTTTTATTACAGTGTCATGATTTCATGATCATAAAATTTATGTTTCCATTAGTCGTCAATCATCGCCAGTAAAAACAAACAATACATTATTTTGGTATTAATTTCGAATTCATTATAAAATAACAAACGTGAAACCCGGAGAAATCTTCCCCTTAAAGCTAATTTAATTAAAATGTTTGTTTGTCCGTTTAGTGAAATATTATTCCAATATAAAATGTAATTAAAAGCATCCATCATTCTTGTAAAATAAGTCCTTAAAGTATCTTTTGTCTTTTAAATAAAATGAAAGGCACGCTAAGTTCAAGTTTTGGAACGTTAAATTCTCCAACCTTTTTTACAGAACAAAAATGTCCTTGAAAAATAAGTTAGGCCCTGAAATAATCTATGGATTTATTAGAATTCTTATCTTTCGGTCTTGAATAATTTATGGTTTCAACTTTAGTCAACCAATTTTTTCGGTATTTTGCTATAAACTCAGTTGCATTATATTCTAGGCTATTATCAAGATAATATTTTATTTTAAGATTTACAAATTTATCGATAAGTTTGGTATCCTCGGTGCACACACTAGTAGCCCGGTGCTTCCCACGGCCCGGTTCTAATGAGCCGTGTTGTGTTGAGTAACAGAGGTGAGGGAGGGGCCATGCTTTTTGAATAACTAACTATTCGCCAGCGACAAATAGATAATGAGGCATGATGTATTTTTTGTCTCAATATTTGTACCTATGCTCTTAGAAAATGGTTTTCCATTTGTGGAGCCTTTTAAGGTTGTATTCTTTCTAGCTGTTAGGTTATTTTCTTGTGCACTTTATGTATAACATACGGCCCTACAAGAAAACAAATGCAATAAAAATGTATATCAATGTATAATTATGTTATTATAACTTTAATTACTAACTAACGTCTATTAGTCATTTAAAAATCGCGTGAAGTTCGCCTGAATAGGAATACTCGTCTTTGAAGAAACTCTGACCGTTACAAATTACATTGTTCAAGAAATAACTTAAAAATGTCAACCGGAAAAGCAGCCATAAAAGCACCACATTGCGAAATAAAGCAAAACAAGTGCGTCCTTTGTTTGGCCGGGCATGTTGACTGTTCCTTATCCACTATCGCCTGAACTAGAACTCTGCGGTACAACGACCTGACTTTACTATGGAAACTCGCTCCACAATCCGATTTGTCAACCTTTGGTACGAAACGCAAACAACACTTTGAAACCATACAATATTAACACAAATTACTGGTGACTATTTTGGAAGGTATATTAATACAGTTTAATACTGGCTGTTTGACACGATAAGTGTTTACCTATTCCTGAATTTATTTGCCAGTTTATATTCATGATGGTCATCAAAGTAGTAATTACAGTACTCTTAGTTTTCCGTCGATCCAAATCTTGAGGTATCGGTTGTACATTAAGTAAATTTTCTAGGTAGCCGGAATATTTATTACACATAGTTTATCTTTTTCTAGGTTTTGGGTCCTTATAGACACGATAGAAAACGGTAAAGTTTTTGCAAATGGCTAGAGGCGATCGATCCTATCACGAAGCGTGCTAAGTTTATTTTTTCTACTGAGTTTGTTTTTTAGTTTCCTGGAAGTCTAATACTTTAGTACTTTTACAGTAGTAGTATCGTATCGTAAGATACTATAAATTTGGAGCAACATTATGAGTTGTGGTCACTTTAAGGCTCGTCACTGTTGCCACATTGAGTGTTAAATCAGAAGCCGTACAATGGTAATGGTCGTCGTAACTTTCTCGACCATTGTTCGTTCTTGCCGAGGCTATGTCGTTGAAGTGATTACGCGCATCCTTTTTCTTTTTCTCAGCTCTATTTGATGCATTACGACTGGAAAAAGAAACATTATGAAGGAGTATTTGATTTAGCGCGATCGTTTTAAGCTTGCCGTGCCTACGACGAAACATGCGACATTGAAGAATAACAATAAACCTTTTGTATTGTTTTATTAATTTAAAACTATGTCAAGTATCTTTCTGGTTTTGCTTACTTATATTCAGATATAATAAAATAAGCAATACTAAGCCTACTACAGCCTATCTACGCAATGCAAAGCCTAATCCTTCTCAAATAAGAGGAGACGCGTGCAGTGGTACAAAATATGGGTCGAAGATGCAGTAGAAAAGGAATAATATGATGTATAACAGAGTAAATCTAGCGTCTGGGCGTCAGTAAGTAGTCAGCAGCCGATACAATAACTGGACGTTGAACTGTTGCAACGTCTATATAAAAGCTTCAAATAACAATAAACAGTTTAGAAAGTGCTCTAATGATTGATGTGGTCTTCTTTTTTTGAGATGGCATGATGTTGAAACTCGTTTCGCTGTTACATTTTGTACCGGCTATACTCGTGTGCCCCGGAGCGTGACGATTAGTGGTAGTTATTACTCTAACCCGGCACTCTAGACTGTAACTTCGAGATACAATGATAGTAATGTCATGTAATAAATTTAGAACATCATAATGCGTGTTTTGTAAAGTCCGATATGGAAAAATGATCAGATCATAAAGTAACTTGAAATACGTTTCTTTTAAAGAAATTTTTCTTTACCTATACCAAATCTTCAAATCAGTAATTATATTTTTTTATTTATTTTTATGTTTCAAATTAGAAAATTGTTTCTGCCTTCTCACCTGTTGATTATAATGAAAAAGAGGACTTCCATACCTTAACCTATTGCATTATAGAAAAACATT
Source organism: Craniophora ligustri (assembly GCA_905163465.1). NCBI lineage: Eukaryota > Metazoa > Arthropoda > Insecta > Lepidoptera > Noctuidae > Craniophora > Craniophora ligustri. Next base: position 6,978,266 of record LR990963.1, read on the forward strand.
AGAGTGACAACAAAATTGTACCCATATTTGAAAATATTTTAGAACGTTTGTGTAACACATTATTAACATAATATCGGACAGATTAGGGACATTCATAAAATGGTAGTTAGTCTAAGTATACAGCAGTTACAAGAATATACGACGTAGTCACGGAAATGTTATATATCGTAGCCATTGACGAGGAGTCTTGGTTGGACCGTGTCAGCAACGTTCCTCTGTACACTACACCTCGCACACTCATTTTGCTCTAATGGTCTTGGCTGACGCACGCAACGCATAGAAAAGGACCTGAATCCTCAACATTCGCCCACACTATTTCCATCCTTATTCACAAGTATTAAAACATACATTGGTATGGGAGAAATTTTAATAATTATACCCTTATGTGGTTGGACGTACGTGCAGGTACGCCAGTTAAGCCAAGTTAAGACTTGCGACGTACTGTTAGCTTATTCAGATTTGAATATCATTTACGTCTTTTCAACTGTGCCGCTAAGAAATAAATCTTAATAAAACTAACTTAATCTTGTAAAAGATTATTTACATAAGCAAATGGTTGTTGATTAAATTATAATCTTTGTGTAAATTTCACGTATAAAATACGATAGTTTTACACGGACTCAATATTGAATAATTTATGAAAATATCCGACAAATTTTAAAGCATTGAATTATATCAATTCTCGAAGGAACTTGAGTTGAAATTTTCAATGGATTGCTTACTTGTACAGCCAGCTATACATACAACGTCTTCAAGATCTTTGCCTTTATTATAAGAGTCGGGTTCCAAATCAGAGTTATGCTGCGCTCCGGCTCACCTTACTTACCCGTATTTCCAGTAGCGCAAGGGGATTAGAATTCTGATACCATTTCTCTTATATCGGACCCTCTTTGCAGAAATGGAAGATAATCTATTGATGAATAAGAGTATGTTTCAATAGGAATCTATTAGGTAAATGTATATTACATAGCTTAAAGAAAATTTAAGCTATTTAAACATGAGAGTGTTAATTTTGCGCAATCTAATGCTTAGGAAAAAGGTTTGAAAACATTTTACTGACTCCAAGGTCTCTGAGACCATTACACAAATTCAACATTTACTTAGTAGCTAATTTATTTAAATACCTAATTACTTGCGTCGTGAGAGCCAGCCGTGACTCTACAGATTTACCAACATTCCGTCAAACCTTAACCAAGTATTCGGGGTGGCTGGTGCCCTCAGAATTCCCTTATTGTAAGGTGAATTCGGTTAACGACCGTGACTCGTCGTTTTATTGTTCTTTCTCCTGATAATGACTGATGGCTTTCTCTCCGTGTCTTTGTTAAGAGTTGACATTGACGTGAAAATGTAATCATGGCGCGGGGTGTTGGCAAAACCGCTGCGGATGTAAACAATGAAAAATGTATTGAAGTTATTAGTTACTCGGGACGCGACAATTAATATCGCGGCAGATATTTATAGCCTGCGGGAATTAATATAGGGTAGCTGTATACTAGCTGGAATGGAGGTGTTCAGGCCAAAGGTCATTTGATTTTCTACGTTGTTTCATAAATACACGAACATTTAATATCTCTATTTTTCTCGGTCAAACTTTTATAATTAGAGAGCATGTTTCTTATATAAAATATCTTGGGTTTTACTACCTAATTAAATACACCTTGTTTATCTTTGCTATCTTTTCATTTTGGATTTTAATTATTGCTGTAATGTTATTAGTGGTATGCCAGACAGTTAGTTTGAAAGGTAGCAAAAATTAAAGGAACGGTATTCGGCGATGCGTGCGCATTTAGCACGCATGCGCATAACAGTTATATATGTTGTTTTATTTACGTTTCGCGAATAGCGGTGGGCTGTGTGGCTACTGTTTATATTTCGTAATTAAATATGTCCAAACCTTGTCCAATTAGTTGAATAGATAATTATGTTTTAAATATAAGTGTACAATGTTTACAAACACGGATATATAGATGATAAGTTGCATCTATATATCCGTGTTTTGGTCTACCTAAGTGCATTACTTGAGATTACCTGATTGGAGTAGGCAGGTAGAGTACGAGTAATATTTCTGGTAGTGCTGGCTGTAGCTAGTGTGAACTAGAACGGATAAAGCTAATTTAGAAAAGTGAAATATTCTTAGAATAATAATTATGAGTTCTGCTATTTCAATTTGCGTCTAGTATTAGACGTAGGGTGTAAAATGAAATTTAAAAAGACGTGCATAATATGGAGTAACATCATAATTCACAAAATATAGCACGCGTAATTACGTATTCGTTTCTTTAATGACCATGTTAAGTGAACACTTTGAAGATCCCCTTTGATGTTCATAAAGCTTATGATTTATTATTCAACAAGGCGAAACTACCTAAGTAGGTACCTACAATGTGCATGTACAACATATTTAATCTGAGTCAACAAATATTAGAAGTTTTTTTTTTTATGTAAATCATCACCGAAAGTTAGTACCGAGAATTGGTTTTCTATTAATTTTTGCAAAAGATCTTGTGCCTTTTTTTAATAATCAATTTTAAGAATCAACTTTCTTAAATCAATTCATAAAAAGCCAGTTAATTCTAACAGTTTACGTTTGAATGCGGAATTGATTTCTAAGCAACCAAATAATTACTTTATTGGAGCAGAATTAATAGAAAAGTCAGTGTTCCGACTTTTACAAGACTTTCGCAATTTCGCAGCTTAAACCGTGTAAAGTAGGTAAAGACATCTCGATAAAGAATAAATAGATTAGTTGAAGGAGTAACGGGACTGTGCAATGACAAAAACAGTACCAATTAACTTTTTCTTTTTCAACTTCAGACACAAGTATTTCCAATCGCTCGGAGCATTCCGTCCGAGAGAGCGTCTTTAGTCGTGCGATTTGCTCTCGATAGGATAGAGATCGATTCGCTTTGCTCGTTTTATTCCGATTTAAATTGTATCGATGCTAGAGGCGATTAAGGCTTCCGTGCCTGTACTCGGGGATGCAGTGAGAAAAGAAAATTAGTTGTTACAAAAAAGAGTAGCATTAACATTATCGGTAATGGGTTATTTGGCACCGTGTGTGGGAAATAAGGAGCGGACTTATTTTCCCTGTGTAATCAATTCCAGTCGGAGTACTGTACTATATTACAAAATAATCCCGAATGTATTGAAATATCATTACATTGGAAGGATGTCAATACAGAGTTGGATGTACAGAAAATGAATTCGGCTTTTGCGGACGACAAATGAAAAATTTACTGCCATTTATTCGGTGATATTGGGGATATCAACGGGTATTGATTTGTAGCTATCAAAGAAGTGACAACGGAATACATTTCGTTGGCTACTGACATTTACTGTAATTATCGATAACAATTTTAAAGTAGACACATGAAATGACTGTAATATATAATAACTATCTACTGCAACACCAAGTTTTGAACGCAGTACACACATTGTATCTTTGGCCGAATTGCCACACACCTGTTGTCTCTCTTGAAACTCTTAACGAAGCGTTTATCATGTATTGAAGAGCTGTTTCTCTTCAAAAACGTATGCTACCTACATGACGCTCAAGTTTCAGATTCTGAGGAGCGTGGTATGAACGATAATTATTTTATTTTTCTGGAATACTTGACAATATTTGACTACATATCATCATTTGCTCAGCTAAATTAGACATACAGTTAATATAATTAATTCAACAAAATATAAAGAGCCAAGGCAGGCCAAGGAGTTGAACTTAATAAAATAAAGTATAAACGAGACACATTACAGTTGTACTAAAACGGTAGATACACGCCTTTAACATGACAGTCTCAAAAACTCGGCAATTTAGCGCGAAATAACTCTAGTTGTAACTATAAACGCGCACCGCTCACTAGCTGGGCGGATCGCGGCACAATATAAAAAACTACTCAAATAAAACAACCACTAAGGATGCTTGCTCCTCGTAAGGAAAAAACTCTGTCATGTGTTTAAACACCCCTAGAGATAAAGTCATGGACTTCCGCTAAATGTCAAACAATTTGTCAATCTACACTTAGCGCGGCAAGGCAGAGGCACTGGCTTTATACGTCTTCCGAACTATTAGAGAGTACTAAAGTGACGCTTCCAGGCGAATGGCTCGTGTTTTCTCACGGCTACCGTGTATATATTATATTGATAAATGGGGTATTATATGTTAAAAATACTTTGGTAATACGTACGAGTTTATTTATATTCAATAAGAAATTTGCGTTAGTAGTTATGAGTTGATAAAAATTATATGTCTAGTTTAATAAAGTAACCAAGCAATTAAAATACTTACTGTATTTGTAAATTAGTACTTTAAACAAATTGTAAATCAATTGGTATAATATTACGGCACAATATTATAAATTATACAAAAAAATATTTATTTTTTACAAATAAACTATATTATTTATTTATTTATTTATTTATTTTGCATAATGTAAACATAGTTATAGGCATGGCTTACAACTAATAAATACATAACCCTGTTAGGGCGCAGCAAATTGACTTATAACTAATATTGCAATTTCAGTGTGTGTATAACTAATATTCAAATTAGTGTGTTTGCTTAATAAATATGCAATTTTAAATGCCTTTTTAACTTTGACACCGCGAACAATTTAGTTTACACACAGTTCACGATGCGGACGCAGATGTTTAAAAAGAATCAACAGTTAACAACATCGTAAAAAAAGGCCGAACGTAAACAGCTCCCGTTGAAATTTAACAGTCACTCTTTTTTCTTTGCGCTCTTTACGCTTAACAGCACCCTTACCGTCTAAGATTTGTAATGACAACGTAACTACTGTTTGCGTCTCTGCCGTTGAACAAAATATAATGTAAATTTTGCACTATATACCATCACGCCTGTCGTTCGTTAGGTGGAGGTGTATTAATTTACCAACATTCGCATTTCGCCGGTATATTTTAGGTCCTATGTAATAGAGGGCGAGCCTATTACCATTACCAACAACCGGGTACGAATCCAAACTCAACGCAATCACACCTTGCTCAACCTGGGGATTTGGGTCCAGGACTTCTTGCTCAGCAGTCGCGTTTACGATCACTAGACCAACGAAGAAGTGAATTTCGTAGTGGAGTCATAATTTAAAAAGGAAGATAAAAGTCGTTATATGTATCGTCACAGGGAATAGTGAATGCAGCTCCTATAAATATTAATGAGAAGTGAGATTCTCGCGTCATTACTCCAAAATTTACATTAAAATATACATAAAAATAAACGGACAAAGTCCCTACTTTGTTTTAGAAGTGCAAAGTGAGATAAAAATAATCTTATCAGTAGCGGACGGTATAAAATACATTTGTGCTAAAATATCAATGAATTGAAATTGTATTTTAGGATTCAATGATAATATTATCATACAAATACAATACAGTTTCATTATACTTGGTTGGTTAAGCTTAAAGCTGAGTAGATAGGCCAATGTATCGAGTAGAAAAGAGTTGAGAGATACATTCAAATTGTCTTGCTAGAGCAAGATTCTATTGCATTGTCATATGTCATAATGACGATGCAAATCGAATTAAATACTCATGCACTTAGAGAAACATATTTTTTTAGTAATATCGAACTTAATGTAATTTGTGAGAAAGTTCACGTTGTATCTTTCCTTTAATTAAATGCCCTTACGCCTTTAAAAACATTACATAGACTGAGACTCCATGACGTCATAGGCATTCGAGCAAATTAAATTTAGCAGTAGGTATTTATCTTAAATATGGATACAGTGTAACATTACAGTATTAGGCTCAACGTACACTTGTATTTACAGCTGAAACCCTAGCATAAGTACCTAGAAAAAGGAATTGAAGAGTTAGACACTAGTATACAAATTACTAGAGAAATAGTGAAGCTAAAGTTATCTGAACTGATTATAATTATTTTAATATATAATCATAGAACAGTTTTACAAATACTAAGAGCGGGTAGCAACCGCACATGCCACGTGTAATACTTACGAAGAAGAGATTTTATGAGACTGTTTGTTAGAGATAAATCTTTTTTTACTAACGACATTTCTCGACCACTGTTACTTCTGTCGTTAGATAATAATTAATAAAATTTTATGTCTCGTAAAATTTATCGTTCTAATGTATGTATAGCTCAAACAAATAAATAAATTAGTGTTTGACGGTAACAAGTCATGATGACTATGGCTCAACAAAATCATCAATAACTATGAGCTATAATTTAAATACAAATAGATACGTCTATTCTTTAGCATGTTTTAAAATTTAGTGTCATGGAAGACGATAAATAAGATATAACGATGAATATAATAAATTGTGACAAGTATAAAGTGGTCAAATAAGTTCTTTATTGTTTGCAATTTATTTAGGTACTGGCTTTGCCCGCGACTTCGTCGGCGTAGATTTTTTTTATCCCATCTGCGTTTCCTTCGAACTGCATATTTTATTTCTAAGGTGCCTGTTTTAAGAAATCATCGATTACATTCGAATCATTTCCAGGACTAAAACTCCTATTTCCTTCCCCGGGACTCAAACTATTTCCATACCAAATTTCATTTGAATTGGTTCAGCGGTTAAAGCGTGAAGAGGTAACGTACAGACAGGCAGAGAGACATATTTTCGCATTTATAATATTTACACTCGGTGTGTAAGGTTACAGTAAAATAAACGCAAACATTATAAATTCATTCCAATGAGAATAAACACATCGGTTCTTTAATGTAATTGGTCCAACCTTAGAGCTTGACGGGCTCTCAACATTACAATACAAATTGCATGTCTTTACATAGAATATTAGTGATTTAGTGCGGTTACGCGTGCCAATGCGTTCTGTGCATTCATATTACTCTACCATCATACTACGATGTAATTAATCAGTGAGAATCTATCAACAAATCAATGGATATATATTCGTGGTAAAATTTTCTCAATTATAATTAAGATTGAATTATAATAAATATGAAAATTTATGGACTACCTATATAAGTGCTATTGTTTGATTTCAATAGAAACGTTAACAAAACAGTCCGTCTAATAGTATCGTTTAGCTTTTAGTTTAAGACTCGATTCAATCCAATCACACAGCTTCACCATATTTAACATTAACACTAACAAAAGTATAAGAATTTTATATTTATTACTAATCCTTTTACAAAATCTGATTGATTTTTACAGGATATTCAGATCTAAAGTAAGATAAAATAATTAATGAATTTAATTCTGGTTGACTACGATAATCATTGGCTTTTAACACAATATCTAAATAAATGAAATCAGCGATCAGCTGGAAGGTCATTCAACTCTCCCGACCTCTTACCTGCGTATACATTTGAGAGCGTACTGCGATTGCATTACTAGACTTGTATACTTAGTAGTAACAAATCAAATTTACTAAAACAAAATATGCTAAATATTTTTACATAGATGTGATGTTCCGCTTATTCTCAATAAATAAATAATAAATAAATAAATATCTCTGGACATTATGACACAGCGCCATCTAGTTCCGAGCTGAGCAACAAGGCTTGTGTTACGGATACTAATTGGTTGATATATTACATATACCTATACTTTTTTTTTTGTAAATACATACATATTATACATAGATACATCCATGACTCGGATACAAATGTTTATGCTCATCACACAAACATTTGTCCCTGCCGGGCTTCGAACCCAGGAGCCATAGCACAGAAGGCAGTGTTAACTACCGCTGGACTAAATGGGTCGTCAATATTCTATAAATAAACTTGTTTAAGAAAGACCAATATCAATCTCTGCTTTTAACCTGTATTTTTAGTGCAAAGTTAACCAAAAATTACATTCCGAAATCACGTGTCATTCGCCATTGGCAAGCCGTCTAGATAGGTAGCTGGCAACGTTGCCACATCGGATAACTTAGTTAATTTTCTGGCAGAAGTGCCAACGTATTTTCACTAAGTGATTATTAACCTAACCGAGTTACTTCTACATTTAGTTTTAACATTATCTTTTTTTAGACTGCAGTTTTTTTGTAGAATTTGTAGCATATGTTTAAGAGATTATAATCTTAAAATATGTTTGAAATTGTGAATGTAAACTGCTGAATAAAATGTGACTGCATTTTCGATGGACTTATACATATAATTTATTAAAGACAAATGGGATGTTAAATAGTTCTTTGATATATGTTGACATTTTATTAATACTCGAGAGATCACGCCATCCAAACAATGACAATTGTAACGTATTACTACATTCCATGTCCCATTATCATTATACACTACTGAAATAACTCTTATAATAATCAATTAGTTCATAATAAAATTAACCGTCTCACTCCAGCCCACTCGTTAGAATAAATCTGTCAACCAATGCGTAAGGTGCGAATAGTTTACGGGGAACGGTGCGAATGTGCGCGGGTGTTGGCAATTGCTTCTTATCAAATATATGTTGTATTAACATTGTATCAATAGCATATTTTCCACCAAGCGCATCCAAAACAAATAGTTCGCAATCCTTGCCACTGCCGTTCGCCAAATAAATAAAGATGATCAAAGCGGTCAATTTTTGTAACAAATTGTTATGTTTACTAAGAGCCAGTTGGCGTGATTTCTGTATCACCTTCAACAGTGTTACGTTTGCGACTCTAATGACAGCCTATAATAATTTTAGTTTTACTCAGACCTTGTTTTTGACGCACGTGGGAAGTAATTATAATTATAGTGACTTATATCCGTATTTTTACTATGAACTATTATTATTATTGAGCTATGACTAACCAAATTATTTAAAAGTATAATTAACAAAATATTTTTTCTGTTTCAGGTAATACTAGTAACATAATTCTGTTATCTGTTTAAAAATTTGACAGTACGAGAACCTATGGGGTGAGTCATTTTTATCTAATTAAAAGTTTCCACGACGTCGCGTGTCCTACAAACAACATAAGTGCCTACAATAAAATATTTTGTGAAATTCTATCCCTGGGGGAGCGGAATGGGGTAAATGGCGCTCGCGGGCACGGCGGCGGTATCGTAGTTGTTATAATTTTGATAGGTTGCTATTGCATGGGGAGTTCCTCGACCTTATTTTGACATTTCTATCCTATTGATTTTCCTATTGCGACAAAGCTGCAGGCCCTACATCATTTTTATTGCTCCCTGGAGGAGCGGTGGTGGCGTCGCGCGACTTTCTGTCCGTCCGCCCCCGGCACTTACTTATGTATTTTTTTATTACGGTTTCGTGTGTCTGCTACGATATTAATCTCTTTTCGTTGAATCTACTCTTCTTCACAATAAAAATATTCTCTTATTTCGGCTATTTATACTTGACTTTATCTAATGTTCTCTTTTGATGTGGTGTCTTGTTTAGATTAATCTATTTTTATTGACAAATGAGTTTAGAATAAAATTAAAGGTGAATCTTGTAACGTACCTTAATGTTAGATACTACATTCCACGAAATTCTGTGTTTTGCTAGAGTTGCTAAACATTAAATAAGTTATTTATAAGCTACATGCAAACGGAACGGTAGTTAATTCAAATTTTTGTTGGTATTTTCACGTAATCAGTTTGAAACAAATATCGCAAAATGTTTGAAATCTAATTTGATACATGATATACATAATTTATAGATCGAAATATCGTATGATGTTAATTTGAATATGACGTAAGAGTGGGTCGGACGGACGCGCGACCGCAACCGGGCCCTCCTATCCGACAGTGATCGGATATCTGACAATATTATGTGGACGGAAGTTGCATAGTGTACAGTTTCACTTACTGTAACCATGGGCCGTGGTCTCGATTTCACCACCGTGTGGATTGGACCGTGTCGGTTTTGTGAGCTCGTTGATTGAGTTTCAGATTAAACTCTTGGACGCTAGTTGTGTCATTCTTTTGATCTTACATAGATAGCCGCCTGTAGCATCCAGCGGTTTCGATTTTTTTCAGCTTTCCGTTAAATTTTAGCAACTTCAAGGCAGATTTATTTTATTCATAGTGGTTTATCACTTGTGCAAACTTATTATAGTACATATTGTATAAATACATTATTTTATTAACTGACAGAAAAAGGTATACCATTACCTACACATTTATGCACATAGATTGTATGACATCGTCCAACTTCTTATGGAATATTCTGATTCTTACATTCCGAAAGGTATTTAATTATCCAATCACTCTTGACATATTATCCTAACAATTTATTTATTATTATTTCAGGAAATTTGCTTGTTACATGGCTCATGTAGGTACATAGAATACAATATTGACTAATGTGTATATGTACATAATTATCTAGAATATTATATCATCTTTGCTTATGTCTGTCTTGTATCTCATACACGCGCCGCCAAGGATTATTGTTTTAGTATAATGCCCCGTATGACTCACCTATGCTTAGTCTACAGGTGCGCTATTAACATTTCCAATGAGTTTGTGTATCCGTGACGTCACATATGTATACTTGTATATGTACCTACGCCTTAACAGGATGACTGATCAAGGATACACTAAGATCTGATAATTCAATGTTCATACTCTGTTGTTTTTCCGGCCATTTGCATATTTCCATCATTTGTCATGCTTGTATTTGTAAACACAAATCAATACTAGAATACTAATTAAAGGTCTCTTTGTTTAATGTTTGGTCTAGGCCCATAATCATTAGGCACGTTTTTATGTAAAACATGTCGTTATCTAAGATCGTGTCTTACCGCTAGATCGTAATGATAGTTGTTAAGATTAACCTGAGATTAACCCAAGATTAATCTGTGAACTAGTTAAGTGGTTACCTCCTTGCACAACGTTGGTTCTCACGACATTGGTTAAAATAACTGTTATTTGCCGCGCTCCCGCCTCTGTACACAAGATAAAACAAGATCATAACAATATATATACGGCGACAATACCTACGTTATAACGTTTGTCAAACTACTTACGAGATCGTAAACGTTTACCGAGACGATAATACCTTTGGTACACGCTGACTCGTCGGTTCAAAGACGCCGATGCTACTAAATTATAGGGTACTTTAGTGATTGGCAAAACTTCACATTATCTAGTGTTCGTTTGCGAATAATATCCAACACATTTGTCACATCTGACAAACGTTATAGCGATTAGGAGAAACAAGCTTTTGCACTAGTTAAATTGCCTGAGACTATTATAACCAATGAACATTGGTTGGTTTATTTATTAGTTTTCGACAGAGGCCACTTTTAAATCTGAAATAAATAAAATATTTAGGGAAAGCAAAGCGCGAGAGTTACCTCTGGCTTTGCGTTACCTATGGTCCTCAACCATAGGCTATGGTAACTGCTTGCCGTCAGGAAGGCCGTAAGCTGGTTTGCCACATCTGTGGTAAATATAAAATACTAATTTAATAAATAATAACTCATTAATATTTAATTCAGTAGGTACCTATAATGTAATACTAATGTGCCATCTGTTATTCAAACAAATGCAAAAGTATCTGGCAGTGAACAATATTAACATTGAATTGTTTATACTAATTAAGACTAACAAGTTTATAATACTAGATTTTATGAACGGCTTCGCTTCTTCAGCACTTATGTTTATATAACTACTGGTACATATTTAGTTATTAGTTGTATGTATTGCAGATGTGAGCTGGTAGCAATAAAGTTTAATGTCAACAATGATAATAAAAAATAAATTAACCTAGGTATAATAAAAACCAGCCACTTGTATTTAAATTCAAATAATAATAATGAGAGAATGGTATTACTACCTTATTATAAGTGATAAGATAAAATACTTTGATAGACGGGATAGAGTGCGTGACCTGACTGATCTCAAGAGTTAACAAGAGTTAATTAAAAAGAGTTAATTGATAACAATTCCACTCGTACACACACACATACAAACAATCAACCAAACGTTTGTTGCTAGTGCTCAATACATCGAATAGTGAGGTATAAATGGACAAAACATCGAAAACGCACAAACTAGCTCAAAACCCCGAGGTTAGATGCCGACCTCGACCAAACTAAAGCCTAACTAGCAACGCATAACCCGTCTTCGGTACAAAAGACCGGCCGGTCGGTCAATATGGCCTGGCTGGCGGGTTGAGCCACATACAGCACTAGAGCTTACTCAATTCTCTTTCGTTTACAAACTAATCGCCTGTAGACCTTGTGTAACGTTACTGAAGGCAACAACGGCCGTGTTATGTCTTACTGACAAGGACAAACAAGCCGGCCATCTACATAGATATCTGTATCCACGCCATTGTAGTCCGCAGTCCGAGAGCAGTGATTACTGTGCCTCGCCCCAAGGCCGACCATTGTTCTAAGCTGAATTCTTGCACGTAATCCTCATGTCGCCGTTTTTTTTGCAGCCTTTCATTATCTCGGGTCAGTTGCGTTTGTTTTCGCTTATGTTAATTCATTTGTTCCAAAGCCGCGTTGATTAAGTTCTCTCTCATTAATATAAAGTGTTCGAATAGGTGCGTTCTATCGGGTTAGAGCCAAATTCAGCGGCAATTGTTATAGAATATAGGATCATCTGTACACAGAAGAGGTCCAGACGGACAGAAAACATATTGAGTTTTTGTGTGGAAAATCTCGGTCCGGGAAAATATTGTGGCCAATAAATTATGGTAGGTTCACCCGTTCTCATATAGAACTTATTACCGTCGTCAATTGTAATGTTATTATGGCTTTTTTCAATATTTTCTAAGCAAAATATTTATTGCAGGAAGAGTTAATGGAGTATTATTATGTTTTATGATTTTATTACAGTGTTAAGAGGACCTTCGTGATATTGAAAATGATATTCAACGCTGTCTAGCCGGTTTCACTTAGCTTCTGCTCCATATTACGTCATTCAATATAATGTAAGTGTGAAAACTCAGCGCACCAGTGCCAAAGTCAGTTTCCTTATAACTTCAACTTCTTTAATAATTTACAAACTTTCAAGATTCAATATTAAATCGTGTTTCGTATCTCTTTAATAACAAGGGATGATAAATTTACGTCAATATTAAATTTTATTGAGTTTTCAGTTGTTGTATTATGAAGTACTGCTTTCATCTCTTTTGTGTTTAAGTGATATTAAAACTCTTAGAAATAATTTCAACCATTCTTGTGAAACAGCTCTTTGTAAATTTGTAGGTGCTGCTCATCAAAAATAAAATTTAATTTGAAATAGGAACGTGACACCTTGTTGAAGTAAGCGCTCTGTTTACTTTACTTACGGACTTGTTGAGGTAGATATTATTATTTAACGGATCCAATTCATTAAATGAAATTTAAAAAATATATTATTCTACAGATTCACTAAAATACCATAGGTTTTTTTATGATGAATATAATTTTGTTCAATTTTGTAAAGATGTTTAGTCTGTCAGATGTCAAGTAATAAAAAATATGTATATGGCCCCGTTAGATCATTATTACCTCCATCTATGTAGATGTACACTCACCAAGTCATGGAATTAATCAGGCCGGATAAGTAGTTAAGGAATAATCGAGAATAAAAAATTCACCGCACCACTGACCAACGGTACTGTGACAGTAGTGGTGCGGAAGTGGGATCGTCATGACTATCCACGTTGAGCTTATCCGGCACGAATATTTGATGGCTCGATCCTTGTGTAATGTGCGGGTAAGACGGCGTTGTGCTTACAGAATTGTTTATTAGAGTGGGGAACGAACTTGTGCAGCTGTGATGTATGTTTTGGCCATGTTAAATTGATGAATACATACATCTATTCATGAGCCGCCTTTCAAATGTATTTCGCGAATAAATTAATGATTTTAAGTATTTTTTAATTAGTAAGTCGCTTTATCTGATTTTCTTCTTGCTCTCTCTTGCAATAAATTTTGATAATGTGAACGTTATGCGAGTTCTAAAATAAATTCTGTGCCGATTTGACAATCTGATGTCTCTTAGTCTATTTCACTCGCTTGCAAAGAGACTATGAGACAGCAGCACTATATTTGAGGGCATCATAGAATTGATTAGCGTTTGAGTAGTTGGCCAAGCAGACAACTCTAAACTTAGAAGCATAGACTTTCTATATCATAAGCGTCCGCTACGAAAGGATTTTATAACGGAATTCAAAATCTACGGGCATCAGCTGGTTTCTTATGTACAAATTAATATTTACGAACAGTCTAACCCATATATCTCATAACTAGCAATCCTGCGTTAATTGAATTTCTAGGGCATTTACGGAGATTACTGTACAAAGTCCCGGCAACAAATGACCTCCTAGACAAGGATTTCCGTTAATACGAAGTACAGAGAAAGTGGCACGACACGACATACTCTAGCCATCATATAGGTAACCCAAATACCGATCTAATTTCATGGCACGAGAGCCAAATTCAATGAACATTGATAGGCGTATTTTTGGCACTTGGAAACTCCTACAACTTCTACCACGTGTTTGTTATAATACCTAGTGATTGTTTTGACACATTTATTGGAATGTTTACATTCCATGCCAATAAATAAGCTGTATTATGTGCGCTGGCAAACTAAACTTCCCCGTTACGATTATTAGTGTGACCAACACTAATAATAAAGTACACACCTTGGCTTTAAAGAGGTCAAAACAAGTCCAAATATGAATGAGTGTTGTCAGTGTGATGTGAATGTAATGGGCCCACACCCAGAGCGTTTATAATGTATTACAAAGGTATCCATTCTTTCCGTGCTTTCATCACCTGTCTGGCGGACGGACGGACGCGCGACTATTTGCATGCAACGACGCGCGACCACCGGAAGTGGGGCGTGCCCCCGAACTGCTCGGCGCCCGCTTCCGGCGATACACGGCCGTCGATCTACTGTCGCACTCGTGAGGTGCTATACCTTATGCCTACAAGTTTTAATAACCCCCTTTTGCTCGCTTGAAAGCTTCCCGTATTGAACTTTACACATGAGAACATATTGTGACCAAGTCTTCGTAGAGAGCTTTTGTTTCACAAATTAGATATACCTACATACATATGTTTACATGTATTTACACCTAAGTTTAAGCGTTCGAAAGCCGGTGTTTAATGACGTGACTACTCATTACTATTTAGTATTTACTAGCAATAAAATTAGTGATCCTCTAGCTCCAGAGCAAGCGATTAGCTGTGGACATTTAGACAACACTTGAAGACAAAATACAAGAGAATGGGTGATACTATATTTAGATAAATTATTGTTTGAGTATATTACGGTCTTCACAAAATCACAATACTGATATTTGAAATAATATATTATATAGGTATAGGTTTAGGTATTAAGGCTGCCCCCGTGGATTTGAATCATCCCGTTACGGCCAAATATTTGTAGAGTGAACAATGAACTGAATTTATACCTGGATCATACATATTTCTATTTTATAAAGTAAATATGTTGTGTAATTTATCTATCATCTAGAATCCGTAATACAAGGTTTTTGCTTATCTCGAAACTAGATGGCGCTTTGTAATGTCTGAATATATTTTACAAATTAAATCATTTTATAAGTGATGGTTGGTTTATTCTCATGAATGTTAAATTAAAATGATTAAGTCATTTTATTACTATGCAAAATATGTTAAACCTTGTCTTCACTGACGTCAACTATAACTGTGTAAGACTGAGAACGTATTTTTTTATTATCTGCAGTAAGACTATGCACAAATTTTAAAGTTAAATCCGGCTCAACAATAGTAAAGTATGAACTTTTCTATCAAATATGTGTTTCACAATGTGACTGTTATATTATTTTGACGTCCCACCTGGCATATTCTTACATTATAATATACGGGTGTAATTTCGACATGATTTTTGTCACAGAGCCGAGGTTTCTTAGAGCTATATGTTCATATAATGACGGTAATTTGCCAGCTGCGTAATTTGCTTCGAAAAATGATCTTACAGTGTACTTAGACTGATGACAGTGGTTAAGGCTGAGTCTCGAAGTGGGGCATTAGCTGGAGTTAAGCCGCGCACACACCGCCTCGCTCGCTCGCCTGTTGCGCAAGATGACATCCGAGCCACAGATTAGCATAACGATAGTGTTGCAACACAATTATCGATAAACTTCAAAAGAGCAATTGACATTTTTACTAATTTTACTAAGCAATATGGATAGGTCTACCTATGTATGTATATTTTGATTTGGTTCCTTTATGATAGGATATTTATTTAGGTCGTGCACTGCATCCCAAGCTTAAAATCGTAAATAAAACAGTCGTATTAAGTGCATTTCACACTAATCATTAAGCTAAGTATCCTTACAACTGCATGAATAAATTGCCTCTAGGAAGTAATGCAATGGCAGCAATGTATTTAATAGCACAGCACAATCCAAACGTTTCAACTAAGTACCGGAAACGCAATTTATTGACTCTTGCTGCATTTCCTAAACAGACTTTGTTGTACATGAATGTTCTCCCTCGGATTAACTGTTCAAGTGTTACGTTGCATCGGCAAGATATATGCTAGAATAGTACTTCTAGTAATTAAGTACCATATGTACAATAATTCACATTACGTTATCTGGTATGTTTTGGCAATAAAAATGTCTTGAACGGACTTAAAATATCTGCTCATGTATATCAGTTTATTCTGATGACTTTATTTAAGAAGTGTTCATTTTAACTAATAAAACCGAGTGAATTGTCTGTTTCTATATAAATATACATTAACTCGTCAATTACGGACCGGAATATGAAGAATAAAATTTATTAGTACTAATAAAAAAAGTCTATCGATACAAAAGTGGCCGGAGTGTGTCACTAGTGTTGAATTCGAGGTCGTAATAATATGACATGACGGAGTGCGCATGATTCACCGGCGCACGTCGCCGCGCGCGCGTGCCCGCGTCTGCCTACTGCGACGTAATGTGGTTCAGTATACGCGATCATGTTTCTGGTCTAGACGGGATCTAGTAACCATTGCAACGGCTGGTATGCAGCTAGCTTACAAATAATCTGTTAGCTGTATAGAGCACTTTCAGAACATGTAGGTATTTTAACGTACTGTCTCTATAAGACATTTATTAAAGCTTTTTGCGCTACTTATTGTTATTTCTCGTAATACTACGTGATAGTGAACACATAATTGTACCGCATACTTTCTATGACGGTCATAAAAAAAGTGTATTGGTGATTTATGTCTATCATTTTTTTAATTTAGACGTCTACACGACAATACTGTAATAATTGTCTATCAGACCACAGCTTGCTTCATATGGAGTACAGTGACTTTAATTAAATTGCATCTATTTTTTGCAACACAAGTATTTTCAGTAATAAAGGTGGTGACAAGACAAAAAACTGTCTTATATTATTATATATTATGCTTTTTAAATTGACCATTGTTAAGCGTCTCACCACGTTCTTATTGTAGTCCTTTACTTGACGGATATCCTTCTGCCTTATTAGGAAAAAATATATACCCATATATGTTTAAATCAGTAGATATAGAAACTATATATAAGCGCGCTGGCTTATACATAATTTCACTCGTATAAACACGCTATTTGACTAAATAGATAGTCTTTTCAATGATACATGCTATTGTAAAATGAATCTTATGGAATTATCGTAAGCGGTGATTTTAATCATTTGATTGAATTGTGTTTTACATTTTAGTTTGAGTTATTTTCAGTAACTGTAAGTAGTAATCATTGTATGTATAATACAGTTGATGAAATTCAACGAAATTTCATTACAATTTACAGTTAGCCTATTCGTGCCAGCTTATTCCATAATTTAGATATTTCAATTAGAGTTCGCATTGCTGAGTATTCAGACAAAATCTTAACTGATTGAAATACTATTATGAAAGAGAAAGAATTGCGAATACCCAGAACTGAAGGAATAAATAGGGCTGCCTTCCAAATTTTATGCCAAAATGTATTTTTGAATCCAATGTGTTCATCCACGATATTTTATAATCGTGCCGGATATTTTTGAATTTTTATTTCGAACAGTATTTTGATGTGTTTTCGGCACAAATTTGATCGCGGCGCGACGACACGGGAAGTCATAAAATGCGACTCCGCGCGTGTCGCGGACTGTTAAACTACGTTTTCACTGATGCGAATATTCCCTCTTGTTAAATTCCTCAGCCCTGTCATAAGTTCCGTCTCAATGAATCAATAATATTCCTTGCCAATACATAAAAACGTCTTTTATGAAATATTTTTACTATTATAAAATAAGTTGAAATATTTTCCCTAAGAAATATATAGAAAATACCTGTAGTTTCATGTCAACTAGCAGTTTAATATTATCCGTGCCAAAAATATTTAATAGCCCCCATTTTGTTCGCCCTCAACGTGTGTAAAGTCATTGCTTCTAACTTTTGTTTAACCACAATTATTTTAGAACGTTTTATTATTGCGAGTGGACCTGATATATCCAGCATGTGTAGTGTTTTTCGTATCTAATTGTGTCTCCGATGACAGAATTACGTCGATGGTGATAATATAGATCTAACGGCGATATCTATACAGTTATTTTTAGACATTATGACGTAATCTTTACTATAATTTGGCTTGTGAAAGAAATAAAAGTGTCGTAAAAATATGATTGTTATATTTCCATGACAACAATATTAGCGAGATTATATTAATTGTTCATGGATCGTTGTTGAGTAAAAACTCAGATAGGTACGAATATAGGCAACCGCTTCAGAACTTTATGCTAAAATAGATCTTCGTATTGTTACTTAAAATTCAACGTAAAATTTTCTAAAACAATGACTGGTTTTTGTCCTGGAACAAAAATGGTTACTTAAATATAACTCAGTCATCACAAAATCTTAATAATGTACACGGAGACACGGACACGCTAGACACGGAGTTTAGTGGTATTCGGCATTGTGAAAAACGAGAATTATAGCGAGACACAGCAGTCTGTAATCAATCATTATATGTCTTCTAGACTGAACCAGAATGTTCGAACCAGTAACTTTATAGTGGGGTATATTCGAGATCGTAACATTTTAGTAAGTGTTAATTTGCAACCGAATTATTGTTGCCCCATGTATCATTGTTGCTCTTGCAATTTTCTTGAAAATATTCACCGCGCGTCAGTAATAACCGCTAGTTGGCCTACTTTCCAGGAAACATGTAGGTACTTTAATTAATTTGGCGTCGAATCCTCATTAACGTGTGCCCTGACAGATATATTATCAACAAAGTATTTATCGGGTATACTCGGTGAACGGTTCCAGATATCTGGGAACCGTTCCATATGATTTATATGTCGTTTGATGTTGCATTCAAATGTTATGAGTTATAGTATAAAATAAGTATTTAGGTTTTCTGTAGGTACTTTTACTAGTAAACATTTCGAGTAAAGTACTTCTACTATATTTTGCTGGATATCATTTATTTTACAGCAAAACTAGTATTTATTAAAGCAAAGCAAACTCCCGCTTGTGTGTGGATTTCTGTTTTTACACATTTAAAATTTCTTATAAAATTTTTATTAGATTTACACCAAATAAATTTCTCTTAACTGATAAACTGACAGAGTTTGACTGGATCTCGACACATTTATGACTAAAACTTGTGACAGATGTAAGTCAAAACTTGGTTCAGATTTCCTCGAGGGTAGCCAATTTTCTTAAAAGCGTCTTAGTAGGCAATGATGTCAGGGATTTTACGGTCTCGATTTTATTTTAACGATGTTCAGATATTTAAAAAATTATTCGTTTAACAAGCGACAAATTTGATAGTAAAAGCTATAAAATAGGGTACTGTCTAAACGTAGTTTATAAATAAATCTATTCGTAAATATTGAATATAAGATAAATAGGTAGTGAATATAAGGTCTATCTTCTAAAAAATATTATTTTGATCTAAACTTTTAAGGAGTGGGCACACCAAAAGCAGTTGCAGTGCGGTAGCAGTGCGTCTCCGTTAGAAAATAATGTAGTTATATGAGGGATGACACACTGAACAAACGCGGGCCCGCTGATCCTACCTGCTCCGCCACTGCACCGCGCACGCACTGCTGTTCTACAAAACTTTTGGACGGGAGCAGCGCAGGCGCGGGGCGGTGGCAGCTCGGGCGCGGGGCGGCCGCAGTGAGTACACGTTGTATTACTACGTCCGCCATATTGACTAGTCACACCAAAGTAGTTGCGCGGGACAGACGCAGCGCGGGTCGTAAACGGTTGTGATTTTTTACAACTTTATCATGGAAACGAATGAAAAATTGATTGAGTTGTCATTATTTTCAATCGTATCATTTCATGCAATTCTTCAAAAGAACTCTTCGACATCCGAAAATAAGTATAGAACCTATCTTCAAAAGATTCTAATTCCCGACATAGACGATGGTACTCCCCATATTCTTCTCTTCTCTTATTTACATCGTGAACCCATAGTCTTTTTTTTTTACTTAAAGCTAGAAGCAACAATAGCTCCTCTTCGTCAGAGTCAGAACCGTTCAACATCTTGAAGTGTACTGAGTGTGGCTATCGATACGACACACATAACGCAGTTACAAAGCAGGCCCGCATTCAAACTGCTTTCTGACTGCTCACGTTTCTGGTGTGACATCAACCGCGGCGCAACTACCCTGCCCTGCTAAGGTGCTGCGCTTGTCCTGCTTTTGGTGTGCCCAAGCCTTTAAAGAATCCACTTACAAAAATCCAAACATATATAATAACATAAAAATATATAGATTTTAAGGAGTATATCAACAAAATTACTAACAAAGATTTGCCTCTACCGGATTTGAAATGAAGTAGTTAACATAGATATTAAACTAAAAGTGGCGAACAACCAAATAAAATTGTATTTGGCCAACTCAACGTCGACCCTTAACGTCGCTTTAATCATTCAATTGAAACAGGAAAAGCGATACATTTCGCCGTTGTAGGTTTTTAAAGCACCCGTCAGTTATGCTGACATCTCGACAGCCAGTCAAATCCCAGATAACTGCAATGATTCCAGTCAGACGGGTTGTTATGACATTATCAATCGCGCCACATATCGCACAGAACACCGTACAGTAAAGCCACATATTGTTCGACTGCCCTCGGCCAATTCTGCGAACGGAACTATGCATATGTAATTCGGGAATAGTGAAAATAACGAAAATTGCGAAAAAGGTATTCGGGGTTCACGTCGTCCGTCGCTGTGGGGTTAGTTCTGCTCGCTGGTCACAGCCTGACTATGTGTGACGACTTGCAAACACCCGCTCGCAACATTGCGCCGCGCCATATGTAATCGAAACGGATTTTATTACGTTCAACACGCGAATGTGACATACTTTTAAATTACTTAATAAATACTAGGAGTTTTTATAATGTATTACTTGAATTTACTTGCAGTCAACCGGGCGGCCGACGCAAAGCGGCATTATTTCCCCGTTTCTCAAGTCCATGATGTTTTAACAAGATAAAATATATCTTTTCTTATCAGACGCTCCGCAATACAATAATGAAACCTCCATTTAGATTTATTCAGAGATTCCTACTTAATGCGAACAACAAAAAATACAACAGGTAAAAACAGGTAAAATTTCTCTCTCATGGTTTGCTCGGTGAATAAAAACGGCATACACACATTTTGTTTTCGTTTGGCAGAGTAATGAAGTAATTATGGGTAATTCATACGCGTGCTTCATCTAGAGGGCAATATATAACATTTTTTATATGACGACCCAGTTAGTCCAGCGGTAGTTAACACTGCCTTCTGTGCTATGGGTCCCGGGTTCGAATCCCGGTAGGGACAAATGTTTGTGTGATGAGCATGAACATTTGTAACCGAGTCATGGATGTAACTATCTATAATATGTATGTATTTACAAAAAAAAAAAATTATGTAGTATATCAACCAGCTAGTATCCGTAACACAAGCCTCGTTGCTTAGCACGGAACTAGATGGCGCTGTGTGCCATAACGTCCAGGAATATTTATTTTATTTATTTATTATTTTCGCATATTATGCCGTTTTACGAGTATATTTTTCTCTATTCATCTTCATTAGTCGGATAATCAGAAACAATAGTCTCCCATTTTATTCGAATTCAGTTTTCTGCTTGACGGATTGTACGAGAGTGCAAATTCTGTTGAATATCGTGCGTTTGTCGTGTGTACACGCACAAGTGTCGACGCATCGGTGACACATTCTCGATGGGACACGGCGACACGGCCCTGCAGTTTTGTGCATTGCGCTCTGATTTATTTGTGCCCGCATACCGATCGCTACTGCATAGACTAGTCTCATTTAAATATTTTATTTCAATACCTACCAACAGTTCCCACGATTTATGCCAGTCAACAATGTTTACAGTTTAAATTCTACTAGATGTCTTTTATGAAAATGTTACCATGTTTCGACTCAAAAATACAACAATGACCCTACATCGTTACTAAGAGCAATTGTTGTATGTTACTGATTTATACGTGACATAGATCAACAAAATAGAAGTATTATTCTGATAGTTATAAAGTTAAATAAAAAGCTAGAACAATAAATACGATTTACACTATTCATTTTTCTAGTAAGATACTTATTTATTACAATGTAAAGTACTTTTTAATAACCGTAGGAAAATATTTCTATGATGAACATTTAGACTTGATTCACGGATTTTTCTATGAATAAAAGATCATGAGTAAATATTTAGATAATATATCAATAACGGATATATTTATTCATTAATATTATGTTATACATAATTCATGATAATAATCATTACGATCCGTACCAACATACCTAGTCAAGGAACAAAAGATTATACGAATTGCTTTGCGATTTATGTTTTAGGAGTCCTAGGCACCATTATGACTAGATGTAGTCACAAATCAATAACATCTATGGCATGACACGTGGACTGTGAAAATCAAAGGACCCGAGTTCGAACCCAAGGCCCACCATTGACTGTTCGGAAGTTATGTGCGTATTTACAAATTTCACATGCTCAAAATTTGAAGGAAAACATCGTGAGAGAACCTGCATCCTTGAGAGAATTTCTCGATGGCATGTGAAGTCTGCCAACCGGCAGTAGGCTGGCGTGGTAGACTATAGCCTTATTTATCCCTCTCAATTGAGAGGAGGCCCGTGCCCAGCAGTGATGATGATGGTGACATGCTCAAATGGAGAAGGAAAACATCGTGAGTAAACCTGCACCCTTGATAGTTTTTTGACGGCGTGCCAATCCGCACTAGGCTAGCGTGATGAGCTATACCCTCTCAAAAATGAGAGCAAACCCATTCCCATGGGGCGATAATTGGGTTGATGATGATAATATTCACAATGAATACCAATCAATTAATACACTTCCTAATAATGTCTTATTAAACTCGCAACATCTTACAGTTTAGTGCACCACGATCTTTAAAATCTGTTTATTGCCTCATATATTTATTACAGTATCTCGTAATGTATTTATAACCAGTGTATTTCTCGCTATTTATTTAAACCATCTAAACACGTTATGCTCTGAAGCTTGTGTTATTATTTAAATACAAATTAACATTCATACGTCGCCTGCTTATATCTCGTATGTGTAACAATGATAATCAGAATCTCCGTTACCGTTATACATACAGTAATATCTGTGCTAATACGTTAATTAGCACCATTAAACCAGATTTACGGAAGTTGCCATGCTGATAAAATTACAAGCTCGCTGAACAAACGTTTCGTTTATTGATATTATTTTCGTGTTTCTTCAGAATCATGTTACCTTTGTTATGCTACATACATTAAAAACGTGTTCATAGGATCATATTGTCTATCCATTTATTGTCCCAATGCTGGGCATGCATCTCGTCTCAGCTTGTGACAGGTTAGCCTACCATGTTGACCTAGTGCGGTTTATCAAACTTTGCACACATGCCGTGAGGCACTCTCGCAGGCAAATAGGTTTCCGCGCAGGATTTTTTTTTTCACGAAAAAAAAAAAAAAGGATGATTTCTTAGTGATACAATTTTACATAAATCCCGTCAACAAAATATTACTATTAAAATTTTACATGTGGACACCTCTTAAAAAACTTAACAGCGGAAATACAAGACGACCCGCATGAATCCTTGTTAATTATCAGTTTCAAAAGTTTAAACCAAAAACAATACGTCTTTGTGTTCCACCGCCGCAAAATAATAATAACGCGTGTGTAATCACCGCACACGTCAGCCTCACTTCAATACACATCCGCCTGGATGGCAGAGGGACAACCCTAGATTGATTATATCATCCCCTTTTCCACTTCGCCCTCTTTCACCCCTTTTTGCGTATCACCGTTAAAGTAAAAAGGACCCAGTTTCAATGGTTACACCGAACGGAACATTTATCATGGTTGTAATGAATTATCGGGAATTTTCCAATAAGCCTTTGCGAAAGCAGTGTTGCTAAGTTTGCAAGATAACTCATCCACGACCCCTGTTCTTGAATTAGAAAATTTGAGAGTTCAGTTGGTTACAAGATTATTGATATTAGTAAAATGTATTTTTATATAATAATTTGCATATGATTTTATAGGTACTAACTGTTTTTATTCGGGATTGGGTCCAGACTGTTTTTTTTTTCTTTCTATAAATAAGTACGCAAACTTTAAGGTTAATTCTAAAAATATACTTTTAGTTTCATTGGCTATAATAGTTGGTTGAATTTCTATTAAGTCATTTTATTTAGTATTTAATATAAAGTGATTTTATAATCGTTTGACATTGTAATTTGTTCAGTTTCGAAACCATTTCGACATTCTCTGTACTTCCCAGTCAACAGATTCAACTTATACGTAGAGGTCAACAAACTAGATGCAGAGTCTGGTCGCAACTTTGTTTCTTACTAAGACATTCTTGATCAGAATACCTCAAGGTAAATTGAAGTCTTATTCAGCTTGTTGAGATTCATAGTAGTCGCTTCGGTTCGCAGGATTCTTGGAAGTACAGGTAAGTACTAGTACGTAGGTAAACTAAAAAAAAATGGCCTGCACACAGCGCGTCCTCATTACCAGCGTCATTTATGAAATTACAAACGACGTTAAAAAAAATAAGATGGTGGCTCAATATTATGTGTATGTAAAAACAAAAGGTCGCTCTCTGACTAATTACGAAATCTTTAAATTTACTTGACCAATGAAGCTGAAATTTGACAATATCAACTCTTTGGAAATATCAACTTTATTTTAGGGGCTAAGCCGCAGCCAACAACTAAAGCAACGTTTTAAGGGTCGTTCGATTTTTACCTCCCCTACATGTTATATATATAAGGCTAGTTACGCACGTAACTATGAAAAATATGGGATGATGCAGCGTTTTGTAAAGAATCGATTAAATTGGTTTAATTGTAGTTGTATGTTCCGTTTAAGTGCTCGCTGTACTCTGTAGTACTCTCAATACCATAGTGTGTGTGTGACAAGACTTTAGACGTGGACAAGTGTTACTTTTGCAAAGATCTATTGCACCTGTCGTTACTAAAATATAAGTGTATGTATGTACATAGATTCCGTTCCTTGTTATTCTTTAAAAAAATTCAAATGTCACGTCAAAAATAGCAAGTTGGAAAACCACACAGAAAGCTTTTCCTCAAATGAATTTACGACTTCCAATACTATTTGACATAAAAATAAAAAAATAATAAACGTTCGCCTCAACTTCTACGTAACGCATTAGCCGATTACAGTTTTGCTTTTTAACAAATTGGATTTTTATCCGGTCTTACTAGCGGCTGAATTTGTATACAATAAATATTATACCCGATGTACGTGCAAAGCTTATTTTATGTACTTGTATCGAACGTTTACGATGGGAAATAAAATCATGCACACTTTTATGGAGAATGGGGAACTGGTGAATTTTTTTATTTCCTGATAATGCTACAAGGAAATTACGTTGTAAAAATGTGTCATATAAGTTATATGTCATAAACATTTTGCCCGCACAACCGTACATCATTAGTAGACATGTAATTAGTGTCTACAGTTTTAAGGGCTGCCTAATGAACCTTTAGGTTCTATGTATAAAATGTATTCTTGCAGGGCTGGCTGTATATATTAATAATAAAGTCTGACGCGTCCTCATTACCAGCTACATACATATATCTACAACAAATTGTTCTTAATCCCTTGCCGGATAAAACAGTAGTAAGTATTTTGCGTTTTTTAACTTTTTTGTTCCAGCGAATATTAAACAACACTCCGAACGCAGTAAAAGTATTTTTAATAATGTTTAATTAAAACCTGCTTTAATTTGCTTTCATAAATTTACCTAGACATTCTCCGACCCATTTCCCCACTTCGTTTAAGTTCCTCGTTTAAAGCTTCTAATCTACCAGGATGCGCCTGAATATCAGTATTTTATGCGCAGTGACTTCTATCAAATATCCGCAACCTGATTTTAATGGTATACCAATTCATGAAATATATACTAGTTGTCAGAGTTTTAGGGTTTCTGGCTACTACAGGTTATTTAGGTCCTTGTTTGACAGCTGAGACTGTTAGTATAAAGTGCTCTCTGAAGCTGAGAGGGATCTTGGTGAATTCATAATAATTGTTACCCATCCATATATTTTCCTCAGCTGGCGCAGCTTAATTTTGCATATCAATTGTCTTATGTCCCGCGCCCCTCTTGTAAAACCTCATTATTTGTACAAATTACGTAATAGGAAAAGTACTCGGTACTTTATTATATGATAGATCGTAGTTTCATTTGCAATGCATGTTATTATCAGTACTTAATAGAACTTAGTTTGTATGTGTATAGTTACGTTACTAGTACAACCTCAGCAAATTTACAAATCCGAACTCCAAGCTGGTATCAAGAATTTCCAATAATATCGGCAACCCTTAAAATCAATTAATTCAATAGACTCGGGAATCAAATCTAAAAACATATTTTTTATTTGGTGTCATCGAATGCAATTATTTTTATTGTGTTAGAAGATGAGTATTTACAGGAAATATTGGAATATACGATCTACACACAACAAAAATAAACACACTCTGCCAGAAAAAAATACACAGTAGGTTTTATATATATATTTCATTACACATTAAAATCTCAAAGAGCATATTTTCCACATTGAAAATTGTGAGATTTATTATTAACAGCGCAAGCGCTTTTTATTGAAAGCGGTGCAGTTGTTCAGGTGATAAAGAGGACATAAAATGAAACGTAAATCATAAAGCGCTATAAAATTTGAAGCTATCAAAGCGGCTGGAAGAGCGTTACTATAGTTCATAGCAGGTGACTATGGGGAACAGTTACTGTTAATAAATCGATTTACATATTTACACGTCATGTAGTCTTGTTATTTCGTATGGTTATTAACGTTCACTCGTTTTCCCGTTATATTTTACTACAAATGCTTGTACTAACGTAGCCACAAACGGGTGTTCCCTTAGGGTTTTTGATAATGTTTTGTTGTATGTATGTATATCGATACATTATTCCGCCACAATTCATGATGTCCCTCGATTTCACAAAAACAACCGTGTTCACTTATGAACAAAAAACTTTCAATTTTATTTAGTTAGATATTTACTAATGTACATACCTAAATTTAACACAGCTTGGAATTTGGATTAATACTAGGTTAATGGTACCTTGTATTCATCTAAATTCCAAGCTGCTACTGAGAATTTTCTATAAAAATACAATAAGTCTAATCGATCTGGAAACGAACCCAAGGCGACATGCTCGGCATGCTTCGCGTTTACAAACATAAGATCAATGAGCCTGCTACAGTAGTATATCTTCATAACAATTTATCAAAACTTACACTTATATTCTTGACGCGTGTTTTCGGTCTTGTAAAATTCGTTTTTTTGTCGCCACCAAATATAAGATATCAAGTCTTCCTACGTGATGCGACTGTTAAGCGCGATTGTCGCACGCGACAAAATCTGCGTTTATTCCGTGACTGAAATGCACATGGTTGTCAGACTAGCAACCCTATTCTCTAAGGTCAAATCGCGTAAAACCACTCATCGTGTATCGATATTATTTTGTAACATTGATCCATGTTATCCAATAACTTCAGCGCATCATTGCTATTTTTTTCATTTAGCTTTCATGGTTTTCGCATTAAGCAACATTTTAGCACACGTATCAAATATTATAACGTCGCGTCGCGTATAATAATTTATTGCATCAATTTCCATTTCATTGAACTTTATTTTACGCTAGTCCCGCAATAGAAAATTGAATTATTAAACACTTTTTAGTCATGAAATTATTATTGGACAATTCTACGATATCTAGGTCAATGCTAAGTACCTACCTATCTGCTTATTTATTATTTAATAAAGTTTGCTAGGCTACCGACGGGCGATCCATATTTTTATGTAAATAGTCTTCCACGTCAGAACCCACAGACCGAGACTAATGTAATCTCACAAGATTTCAACTTTACATCCACGCGAAAACATCAGATAACAATTTTTTGAAGATGCTGGATATTTTCGCTTGAACGCATTCAGAAGGACTGCAAAGAGGGCCAGAGGTAAAGATTGACGTCACGACGTACAGAATGTCATGTTACTTTGGCCTTTGCTGCGTTACAATAACGTACAAATAAAACATTGCCGCCAGCAAAATAATTTCTTTGCAAAATTTCTTAAGTTAACAAGGAAAACATGAAACTTTCGTCATTCTCGTTCCAAATTTGTATTTCGTAAGCTTTTGAAATGATGTACTTAACTGAATAGGACCAAGCTTTAAATTAAATTCTTTATTTTTATCGCGTTATTTATATAAATTTTGCATATTCGACATCGCGGTTCCAGCTATAGATCACTGGCTGTTTAATATTTTATTAATTACTTTTGATAGAGAGAAACATCGTTTAATCAGTTACTCATTCGGAATTGTTGAAACATGATTTAATAATGACTGTATACATTTAATCGTTAAACATTAATATCAAGCATCCAGAAATAAATCTACTTTATGACGTATTTACTTTAATAAGTTTTTAAACGGATTATGTAGCAAGTAATGCTAAAAATAAGTGCAACATCAGGTAATACTTATAAAGAGTGCGCTTGAACTGGTAACCCTAAACGTATAGATAAATGTACATACATAGTAGGTATACAGGTTGTTACGTTGAACAAGGGAGGTATTTTGGAGTATCATTTCTTTGGTACTACTACTCACTAGTTTCTACAATTACTACACATAAACATTGTAAATTGAGAGATTTGTATGTAATATTGATGTATTATTTCTCAAATTTTCCAAACTCGTAGAACTAAAGTCATTTCTTAAATAAACAACAAAAAATTATACCCTTAATCACACTATATACAGGAGCACTGTATGCGTAGTGTACTAGGGATATAATAGTGATGTAGTACGTAGTGGTGGCGTGTATACGAGATGTCATCTCATCTGCCCGCGGCGACAAAGCATCAAGCAGGTCAAAGGGTGGGGGCGGTCGCATTGTTAACTTGCGACTCACGCTCAAGGGCTTTTGATGACGACACTTGCCTCGTACACGTCACTCACTCAACTTTAAAAAAAATATATAAATTTCAACAGGTTTTGTGGGAGTAATCTTGAATAGCTCCAACAGATTTTGGGAAAGTTAAAGTGAGAGTTTTAATATTTCATTTCTATAATTTTACTTAATATCTGTGTCTTGAAATTTATGTGCTTAGAAATACTTTGATATCTGTTATTTATAATAATCTTTTAAAAAACTTCGCAGAAAACTTATCTTACCAAGTAGATTTGTGTATTTGCGACCATAACGTAGAAAATAGCTTATGCAGGAAATTTAACTCAATTTCCCATAACCAAAAAATAATATAAAAACTAAAATCTTCAAAATCCTTCCATCACAAAAACTCTTAGCTACGCACGCCCTTTAAAGGGTGAAACCTGGTTACATTCTAAGGTGCTATTTTTCACTTTATCAAAGGAAGACGCCCTTTCTTCCTGTCCCCAATGAAAAGGTCGAAAAGGGAACATGCCATAAAACACTTTTTTATTCTTGAAGGCTAACTGAACCGATGGGTCGATGAAAAACGACCGAATTATTCATATTATTCACAAACTTTAATGTTGTTACAGTGGGTAATATTGTGAAACATTCGGGGAAACTTCATCTTCCAAACTCTTGTTATAAGATAAACGACCACGACAGTACTCGTTGTTACCTACAGCTAATAAAAAAATCTATAATAGCTGGTAGTACTATTGAACATACTAAATAGGAATTGACATTGCCGACTCTATTTTCGCAGTAGTTTCATAATTTCGCTTCGTAGTTTTAACACTCGGATGGAATCCAGCCGCAAATCTGTCGTCAAACTGTATCCCATCTCGGGACTAGTTTCAATTCGAACTTAGTCTGGGACTGAACTAAAGTAGTATTCTTGTGAAGGCAGAAATCCTGAAAGCGGGTGCAGCAGACGGATCTTGACTTGGTGAAATTAATCCGTCTTCGCTCTCAATAGCAACGAGAAAATGTATTAATGTTGCCATCGCGAACAAGACTGGCTACTTCCGTACTAACATATACGCTCAGTATAACCAATAATAGGTTATTATAAAAAAAAACCATAGAAAATAAAAACAAAAAAGGCTTTCCTTCATGGGTGCATAAAAGTAGGTATATTCATCGGGAAAATATAATAAATATAATAAAAAACGGAGATTGTGTGTGGACACATACACTAGGTACATTCTTTGGTTATTCTAACGGCCAAGCCAGCCATATTTTATGTAGTCTTTTAAATATAATTTCATAATAAATGTGGGCGTTTCCTGTATGAAAGAAAATTAACAACTAATGATTATATCAACAAGCTTTCAGAAATGTTGGCGGTATATCACGAGGAAAATTTATTTAATTTAATGTAATTGAAGTAGTGAATTCCATACACACAAGTCTATAAAAGTAATGCGCTTGGAGATCATTGCAGGAAATTTCAATCTCGAGACTTATTTCACTGTTGATGGCGTCTCAAAATCCTTTTAAATTTATTGAGGCGAATCTTTCCCTTATTACGTACTCTCGCTTGCGGTTACACTAATCAAGACCCGGTAAATTCTGGTCTTTAATATACTTAGTAGAAAAGAATTAAGTTAAACGTAACGTTTTTTAAAGGATATATCTTCGTAGTATACATTATATTATGAATGTATCAAACATATGCCCCTGCAGCCACAATGACGTTGTATACAAATGCAAACAAGTTGCTCAATAAAGTCGAGCAGGCGTTTAGACTTCACCGCATCTTGTGTTCCAACAATTTATACAACGAAAGGACAGTTTTAAATAAAATGTTTTATGAACGTCTATAAAATGCTTTTAGTGCAACATGTGTTTACTCTTACGTCGTTAATCCAAACTTTGTACAGCAACGCCGGTTTATGGGGGAAAGTAAATATTTATGACGCGGCCTCATCTGTCATCGAGCATTTAAGTAATTTTCCAGCTCACCCCCGTTCGCTTCTAATCAGCTAGTGCTTCGAGGCCGGGTGCTTTCCCTAATTTTCGCGACACCTTATTTACCGGGCACAAGTTATTGCTCACTCCCGAGGGATCACAGCCTCGTTGCCTTGGCAACGGATCTAGTATGTTAACACACCGTTTTCTGTTGGTGTGGGTGTGAAAGTTGTAGTTTGCGGTTTCTAGAACTTGTGGATTCTTATCTATCGGTTTTTCGTATACGGCGCTCAATATAGTTTGATAGTGAAGCCGGAGATTAACTGAGCAAGAGAAACTAGGTTGAAC
This sequence comes from Craniophora ligustri, assembly GCA_905163465.1. Taxonomy (NCBI): domain Eukaryota; kingdom Metazoa; phylum Arthropoda; class Insecta; order Lepidoptera; family Noctuidae; genus Craniophora; species Craniophora ligustri. Next base: position 7,009,904 of record LR990963.1, read on the forward strand.
GTAGCGTTGAGAACGGTAGTTTGTTCAGAGTATTCAATTTCGAGTTGCTATAATAATAATAATAAAGATTTTATGTTTCAAAATCTTCTCTGATTTTTGCAGCATCTTGCGAAAACTATATACATTATACCAATGTGTAGGTTGTGGGTATAAATATAATGTTATGTGTCATAGATTATATTTTTATGTAGCTGATATAACTACATAAAATCTAATTATTATTAATTTAACAGCTAACAATTTACAACAGGACGAAAATGAACTATTAGCAATGATGTCACTACAAAAGGAAAACAAACTCTTAAATTTCTCATGGCTTACGTAAAGCCCGTGTATCTAAAAAAACTGAAGCGCAAAGCATTCAGTGAAGGGATCAAGACGATTCGAGTTCTACACGAAGTAGGCAATATAACGCAATAGGGCGGTCTCCGGGGATTGGGGGTGTATCGTAAGTGTTGATACCAACAGTTTTGTGTCCTTCTCATGTTGTCGGATAATATGTGTTGCTGACGCTTGGGCCGCTTTAAGGAGACTTCCTTCGCTATTTTATTTAACGAATACAAATAAAGATCCTTCTTTAGAACTTCATTCCAGTAAGAAAGCTTTACGGGTTTGTTAATACTGCCATAGATTATTCTATTCCATTCTTTCTTGAGTTTATAGATAAGTATATTCTATTACCCCAAATAAATAAATAAATAAGGGAATATTTTAATGTTGATAACATATGTCGTTTAGGCGTACTATACCTTTTAGAAATCGAATTTGTAATTTACAGATCGTACTTAGTTATAATTATGGTGTAAACAATTATCAGTCATAACACCGTATCTTATAAACAATGTTGCTTCAAAATTATGTTACAATATTATCAGTAGGTATATACATATATATACTATCAGCAGATGGTAAAAAGCTCCAGTTTATTAATGACGTTTTCCTGTAAATAATAGTATATTATATCTAAATTTCTCAATTCCAGACACAACGGTTAAGGTCAGTAATTACACCCAATAGTCATATAGATTTTTACATGAAGTTTAACCATCTATAATAAAGATGGACGAGCGAATAGTTGCCATAAAATTGGCGGCGTCCATTGGCTCAGATTTGAAAATTAGGGTTGGAAAACTCCGCACGATGTTATCTATGTCCATTAAAACAACAGTCCTAAGTAAACATGGGCCATGTGTGGCAACCAAGATAAGTGTTGCCACGCCATCTATGTGTTGTAATTAGAAAATCGTAGCTACGTATGTATAGGGAAATTTATTAACTAGAGACGATCTGGGAACATTGATTGACTGCGGTAATAATTGTTGTTTTTTAAATGTAGGAATCGAATACAGTATCGTTGTTGTAAGGTCCCATTGAATCATAATAACCTTCATGCTTAGTTCGATTTTGCACTAAAAAAACGGGTGAGCATTATTTAAAATACTTATAGTAAAGATAAAAGAGTCTTTACTATGGCAACGTTCAGCTCAGATAGGTAATAATAACAATTTCGACATATTTTGTTCAACAAACCGTTTCAATGTGAAAAGTCTGTGAAAAAAAATTATTTTAATAAATGGTTTACTTTATGAAGGGTTATCCGATAACATACATACATTATTTATGTAAATGTAAAACTTATTAGGGCACACAAATGTTTTATTCGACTGACATGTTTTATTATATTGTGTTAAATCTTAAATGAAACGTAAGCCTAATCTAATATACCGTTTATTGTTATCCCTACCATATTATATTATAAAGTAATAATATACAAAAAAATAATTCCTCTTGAGTTGGGAAAGCAAATTACATATTAACCCGCCCCTATACCACAAGTCGTATACTTTGAATTGTCGTTATGGAATTGATATTCGCATTCAGTTCCCCACTCGCCGAAGTAGATGTCTCCATAAGAGCAGCATCACAAACGACAAGGAAAGTAACGACGTCGAGTAGTACAAGAAACGGCAACAATAAAATAAAGACTTAAAGACCCTCATATTTCAGTAACGGGGAGCTACATTGTGGGGGGGAGGGGTGCATGACCTTTCCACTTTCAATAAAATTCCGCGATGTATGAAATTCCCTGAAATCGTTTATACAGTAAGCTTCATTACTTCCGTGAGAGACGTCTATTTTTGAATATTCCAAAGGAAAAATGTGGTGAGGAGCGTGCCTCGGTGCCGCCGTAGTCTGTACCTTTCATATGAGTTCAAAGGCGCCGCTCCCGTCTAATGCGGTGACCAATTATTACGTCATTCTATGGGACATGGTGGCGTCTTATTGATTTTTATATAAGTCACTAGTGCTGAACATAATTTAACAAGAACTAGGACAGTTTGTGTCGTCTACGTTATTTAATTAAGGTTACCGCGTGTGTGTAGTTTATCACTAAACATTTCCCATGTATAACATTCATATTCTTCATTTATGTTATTTATTTATTTTAATTAACTATCAACATTATATTTCCTATCAGTACCTAGACTTGACCAATTTATTCAGGTTGGCGAAAGGTGCGTTACTGTCTCACAAACATAAAATAATACAAACTGTGTAAAAATAAACATAATATCGTTACTGGTTACCCTCCGTGTACTATCAGACAGCATCGCGTCGTACAAAACGCCCGCTTTGACGTTGACTCTGCAAATATTTCCTATAAAGCCCGCCGACGAAACTCGGGAAACGCGGTCGGAGTGAAATATGGACGTCCTAGTATTGCCATTCCGTAAAATGATTCGTGATTTACGCGTCGCGCTTTTGATACATGAGCGAGATTTGCTTCACAGGTGACGTGGGCCTCTGACGCGCGGCCCGACCACGCCTCGTAGTCCCGTCTCCAATAGAATTGTTGTTCTGATATTGAATAGTGCTTATATACGCACATAAATATTGAGCTATTTTTCACATATTATATTTATATTTTTCTAAGTTCCTTTGGAGGGATAAATGTGTTACATTTTTGTGACATCTCTCATTACAGACGAAAGTGTGTTACGGATTTAATAAAGCTTGCAAAGCATGTTTGTCATAGAAAAATATTTATATATGCTTTAGGTGAAGCAATTCGAGACTTTTTTCCTACTCCTCTTATTAGTATTATATCTAAATAGATAATTTTCGTCTATGTTAGTGATAGGTTACCTACCATTAGTATTTTTTACGATAATGCATTACAGGTTTGATGAAACACAGTAGCGGAAAACTGTGTGTTTCGGTCGTGCAAACTCATATTTATGAAATATTTAAACGGGCATTGAAGTATAACTTGATTTTTATTAATGTAACGTAACTGATACATTTATTTTATTACGCTATTTTATTAAGCGAGTCGTTAACTTATTCATATCGGTGTTGTCCATGTTCCACCAATGCCCTACTATTTCCCTCCCCTAAGGAAAGCAAACGCGACGATGTAGCTAATGTAAGCGCGACCACAGCGAGCCGTGGCCTGTCACCACCCTTAGAGTACACTCCTAAGGGGGATTACACAAGCAAAGCTTGTGTGTGTGTGTGTCACACACTCAAGCTTAATGTACCATGTCTAATATCAACTTGTACGTATTATTCTCTTTGTAGAAGGGTGAATAAATCTTCTAGCGGTACCAATAAAAGACGGTGGTAGCCAAATAGGTCGTCAAACTGTAGCTCGCGTGATCCATATTAACCTGATAAATCGTTCTAATATTGTACCGGGTGGTACAGAATATAGCTGAAAGTCTATCAATAACAAAGTTCTTATTTAATTCGTCTGTATTCCATTATACTCGTTTTTTAAACGGTTTTATTTAGTTTTTTTTTGTCTATCATTGTGGTGACTTATAAGCGCGTAGTTATGTATTTCGGAAACATGATCTAAAAACTTCGTGTTTTATACGGAGTGTCCCTGCAAGTTGTCCCAGTTTTCGAAGACTACATGGAATAAGCAAAATATATTTATTCCGCAAATACTAGCAGACAAGCGACACAAAGCATAAACTTATAATGAAATTGATCAGCTTTGTAACTTAAGTTGAAATTGAGATGGACTGTTTCTCTCCCTATTCTAACAATATTCAATTCTAATGACTTTTCAGAGAACACACACAAAGGATTTAACTGACTACAGTTAAATGAAATCTATATTTAATCAAAGCAAACTCGCGATGTAGGTAGATACATTGGCTAGATAGTTTGTATTTGAAACCATGCGATGATGTGTATCTAATCAAGCTATCATTACAACCACAAAGTTATTACCAGTTAAGTCGAAATTCTGGGAAATAATATTATCGAAGTGGGTCAATAAACGTGGTAGATAGTTTCTGTAATAACATTTGTCGCGGAATTTGCGGTGGCTTGGGGGGTGGGGACAGTAGTAGGTTGTAGCCGGAATCAATCCACTCACGTCAGGTCCGTTGTCCAATCAACTGACACACACTGTTCACTAGGGATCAGCGGAGGCCGGGACGCGAGTGCGGCCACGATGTAAGAAGATAAAGATGGTTATATTTTTCACGTGTCCGCTCGTCTCGAGACGTTGATAAATGTTGACGCTTAATTACGTGTTGACGTCTTATCTAAATTATTTCAGACGTAGTACTAGAAGTGCAGCTTCTTTCGATGCGATTTTCAGTGAATGCGTATTTTCCTTTTCATGAATTAAAATAGTGTAATGAAATTAAAATGCAAATTTTAATTATAGTAAACTGATGTTGAATGATGTCAATAATGTTTTCTTGTTTATTTTCAGGTAAGCTTCATAAGAGTGTACTTAATCTGATGCTACGTCTTGCGATCGGTAAGCAAAACACATTTCATCTTTTAATTTTGCCCAAGAATATTAATGCTACGAGCCCTAATACTAAATATATATTAATTTACTGTTTATCTACTCGTACTTATGTACGTCGTAAGTATTATCAAAAGCTTTGTAGTTCGGCGGTGTCCTCATATATGTATAACGGGGCTTCAGTAGTAGCGCCAGCGCCATCGATGTGACAGCGAGTGAGTGTAGTTGTCCCCCTGGGCGGCGGAGCGACCCCCGCAACCAATTAACTGACCCCCGACAACACAGGGCATGCACTAATAGAGATTTTGAAGAATTAAAGTACGGAAATAGATTCATAATTCATAAGTAGGTACACTGTAAGTTGTCATGTGTGTTTTAAATTTAGATTAAAAATAAGAGATGTCTCGCTTGTATATCACTAATCATTCATAATAAGTACAACATACGCTATTTATATATAGGTAACTGGGAATATCATATTACAATTAACGAAATCAATATTTATGAATATTTTAGGCCGAAAAATATATTCCAGCTGGAATGGAATGGAATACAAATTATAAATACAACGAGAAAAGTGAATAAACAAAAAGAAATAAAAATGTGTTTACTGAAAGTTTTTTCCATTAAAACAAACCAAAGTAGGTACACCTACACGAGAATTTCAGCTCGACCCAAAACCAATATTGTCCTCCGATATCCGATCACGACAACAAAATAAATTCAAGTGCTGTTTATATTATACACAATAAGGAGAGTAAACAAGCGATGTCACCCCTTACACAATTCTGTCAGTTGTCCGGATGACAGGTCATATCCGGGGCCGGGCGGTCAACCGCCGCCTCTGTCGATTCTATTACACTGTACCCGACAGATTGAGGTGGTCGCGCTACGTATAAACTGACGTCTATTCGTCTACTCACTATTAATAAAAATCAATACTTTAGAAAATTGAAAATAGCAATATTACATAGAAAATTGAGAGAAAATCGTGTTTTACTTTTGGATTTTCAGGAAAATTAATCTTCCACATATTCGGATCTTGTCGTCTTTGATTAAAATGTCTGTCAACACCCAATGTTGTGGCCGGAACTAACGTGAAAAGTAGTCTGTTGTGAATGAAGAAACTGGACATTTACTAATGAATGTACGAGCAGTCCCTCGTGGATGCTGGCTCGCACGAAAAGAAAGTTCCAGAGATACGAAAAGCGGAAATCAAGAAATAGCACTATTTGGAACGTAATTTACTTCCTACTTGGTATTTCTCTGGACGGTTGCAAGATATTGATATTTAAAAAAGGCCGGAAAATGCGAGTCCAACCATGCAGGGCAACGTCTAAAATGTTTTTAAATAATATTACCTCAGGGGCTTTGATTTGACCAGACCCCATAATGAGGCATATATTAAATATGTATACACATAAGTATGTATTTCATGTGAGAATCTTTCTTGAAATCTGTAGTAGGTTCGTTAACTCATTCCATTAGCCGCTGCTGTGCCAATTTTTCTACATAAAACTCTTGGAAACGTTGAAGGTTAAGAAAATGTTTACTTGATGACGCTTTAGTTTACCCTTTATTATTACTTTTATCCTTACTTCATTATCATTTTATAAGCTGGGTTGATATTCCCCGGCTAACAAGGTACAATATATTTGTAAGTTAACAAGGCGATAACGTAAATTCAGCTTGTTGCCCCTCTAACATTACGCCATGGCTGAGGTAATAATAATGACTGTTGACTGTCTAAAATAATAGGGCCAGTATTAAAGTATAAAACTCAAGTACAACTCGTCTTGAGCATAGATTTCAAGCCATTCAATTGGTTGAATTAAGGTTAAGGGCCTATTATTGATCTCTTACACTAAGGCGAATATTAGACATTGGAATAAAACTTCTTTAACAGATTTTATCGCGGTATATTGAAATAATTTTAACCCGACCTTTCGTGATTGGTAGCTGTTAGTAATTATAACATAAAGGACAAGCATCACCTAAGACTGCCCGTGTCTATTAATGCTGCAAAGTGTCTGAAAGCGCTGGGTTAAAATTATAGTTAAAAGTAGTTTTATATCGAAATAAGGTATGGGTTTAAAGTTTTTTATGTATAGAAGTTCGCAGTTTGTACCATGTGCACTTATAGGACGAATTTAATTCTATTAGTAGCATTATCAGTCTTTTATTAGATAATTAAATAGAATAAATATACTTAATTTCAAAGTTGACATCGCTAACATCTAGTAGACAATGTATAGGAATAGATTAGTCTAAGTATCTGAAATACGATATAATAGCGTTTTTTGTTCTTGCTTTTCAGTTGATTGTGTCCAGAAATATTAATCCATTTCATAATTACTAAACCATCATACTTTGTTTATTTATTTCTCTAATAAATATAGTCACTTGGTAATACAGCATAAATTCATATACGTTTATACACATACAAACATACCGTATACAGGCAGTACACCGTAAGTAGATTTGGCCAATTCAATGACTCACCCAAAATGTAGTAATTAATCCATAAAATAGACACTAAAGTGTAACGTGTAATGTTTCACTTTACGTTCGCGAAACCTAAAGGGAATAATAAACCATGAAAAATAAGACGACGACGGCGACGCAACAGAATGGATGTAATAAAGAAATAGCTGGTAAGGTTCTCGCGAAAAGGTAATTCCAAAACAGTCGACAAAATAGTCACTCACTTTCATATATTTATAAGAACGACATAGAATATTAATTTCTCACTTATGTTAAGATATAAAAGAGCTAATATTCTTTTTATAATAATAAAACGTTTCGAAATTAAATACTCAATCGATTTGTGTCGAAGTTGAAAACCAGTTTAGTTTGTTATGTACTAAATACATAATAAAATGAATTAAACCTTTCCTAAAGATAACAGAACCCCCATTGAGTTGATACAATCTCTGTTTTATTTCGTTTGGTGCGGGTGTTCTGTTGAATAGATTCCTGTTTGTGGTTGCGAATGGTAACAGTTTGCTAGTCCATTGTATTGTTTCTACCATTACTTTTATAATCATACCATTTTGCTTTCTTAAATTATTTGAGGGTTAAACTGGCCTCCTTAGTCGGATGTCAATCATTCTAAAGTGTTTAGATCTTGAGCTCCGATCGAGCCCTTTGGTCCACCCTTCCGAGTCGACCGATATTAATCATAAATTACTGCCTCATATTTATCTTCAGTGTCTTGTTTGAAAGCAATAAATTGTAGCCCTACCTTCGTGCAGGACATTTTTTTACATATCTCAGGATTTATATCCCAATATGATCTATGTATTTCTTTGCATAGTATTTTTTTTTCTAGTTTATGAGTAGACTGATAAGCTTCACAAATCTAGGTGTTAATGCATCGTCGCGTAATTAGATTTGGTAAACTAGGAATCCATTTGGTGAATATTGCATCAAACAATCTGTTATTTTGAAGTAAAGTACGTGTAGACGAGTTAATTGTTCCTTAATGGAGAGAAGTATGTGCAGGCCACATCTACGACTATTGTGTTGTGTATAAAGATTTCTGGAGTGCTTGCTGCTGCTCCGCATTGTATTGTCTTACAACCTACAACCCTATCACAAGTCTGTGCCAAAGGACTATGTTAGTAAATTTTGTTGTCAATCAACATTCCTGTATAAATAAACGTCTATGTCAATTGTCCTATATTTATCTTTACTTTATGTAGCAACGTTCAGAAAGTCAAATTTTTTGAGGTATCTACTATTTTTATTTTGTTTTAAAAATATCCCGCTATCACATAACATTATTTGAATCTGTAGTCATCGTTGCCGTCACTTTTGTATCAATATGTAATCTATTTGCATCACACTTGACAGTAGGTACATAATTATTTTCAAGCTTTTATTATGTAGTGTTGTGAGATTGGTCAGCACTGTACGTAAATGACTTGTTGAGTGTGCTCTAGCCCTGCGTTCCGTTCCCAACAATATTTAGGTAATTGAGCGTTAATTATTGATTGGAATGCCCTGTCAATCTGTGAGTGATTAATTTGAGGTTAGACTGACGCGACACTAGTCAAAATTTTGCGTCGAGCGAAAATTCCAATATGTATTTAATTAACCATAATGGAATTTAGAGTGGTATTGCATTATGGGATAATGTGAAATACGTGTATTTATAAGATATTGTAGTTTAAATTAACATTTGATTTGATTTTTAAAAAACGTTGCCCCACACTAGGATTTTCTCCTGTATCGTGGGTGCGTTTACAAACACAAATTTACACATACACAAATGCCCAGACTCGGAACAACCTTTACCTGTAGAACATACAAATATTTGCTCCGTGCGGGGATCGAACCCGGAACCCGTGACGCACAAGCCGATCGCTCAGCCACTGCACCACCGAGTCGTCGAAAATAATTTTACTTTAGTATAGAATAAATTGACAATACAAACAGCGCCTTGGATATTTATCTAATAAATTATTAGACAATCAACATGGCTCCTCTGTTTTCAGAGTCTGAACACAAAATTCGACAAAGTATAATAATTTATCGAGAAGCTTTGAGTCCAAAGAGCAACATTAAAAACGTTCCGTCGCCATCGCAGCTACAGATGCTATTTTCATGGTTCCTGAAATAAAAATATTCACCTAAAGTCCTTTGGTTGATGAATGTAGGGTCTCAGCTATGAATAATGGGCGACGCTTAATAACGGCGCCGTAATTGCGTTATCTAGGCTCCGAGTGGGCGGAGGAACCTCCGCTATCCATAACTGAGGACTCATAATTGTCATCGGCAGACAGACGAGTACCTGCTGCTGTCCCGGGTTAGCCGACATGCCGATATGTCTCATTTTAATTAGGAATTTGTCATTAATTAGAGGTAAAGTAATTATTATTAGGCGAAGGTGAACTTGTGAATTTAATCGAAAATACCATAAACCATTAAGGTTAATTGAGTTTTATAACATCCTAACACATACGCACACAACACCACCAACATATTACAATTACCTATATGTTAGTGTCGTTTTTATTAGAAAGGCCTTTCACCTAAATATTTACACGTAAATTTGCAAATATTTTCCAATTCTTTCAAAGAATCTCACAGTTTTGTTTTACAGGGAGTGTATCAATAGAAAGAAATTGTTTTGTGTACATAAACATAATACCTACTATAAGCACGGATCACAGTCCTACTGATTCAATTGGTAATACTTACATAACAGTACTTGGAAATTAATAGTTCCACACATTGCATGTCTCGTATAATTTAATTTGTACATGCTTACTTTGTTTGTTTGCTTCCGGACATTCCATTAACAATCACTCTTTAGACATACATTTCATAACTACAGTACGGAATCTCAACATAGTCAGATAATTACTGATCACAGTTCTCTCAACCGCAAGTTCCCAACTCTATTGAATAGAGTGAGTTCGTTTGAGGTGTGAATATCTAGTGATCTAACTATTGGAACGTCTACTTAATTCCAGCGTAAAAGAGATAATGCTCAGTCCCCTTGAGAGTGAAAGAGACAAGAGTTAAGAAGTGCCGAAGAACGCAATTGATCACGCTAATTCCCGAAGCTTTGCGGAAAAAAATGTCCTCAATTTGTCACGTTATAACAAGCAGTGGATTCTTGGGTAATGTTTTCTTTGAAGAGAAGGTGGTGATTTTTCTTGATTACTGAATGCGTGGGCATAATGGTTGTATTGAAAAATAATATACTGATATACTTTGTATTGTCTGGTTTTGTATAGAAATTTCACTGGTACAACTGGTACTGGCAAAAGAGACATACAAATATCCTTCCGTGTGTCAAATTCAGGACATTGTCATAGCCATCGCATATAGGATGTAGATATGCTATACTTACTATTACTTATAGTTATATGTATCTTTCGTTGCTGAAATATTTAAACATAATGTTGTTGAAATTTAAATACATATTTCAACGTGGCCTTTCGTAAACCAGGTAAGCATCGCGGATGCTTTTAAATTCTTGTTTGCCTGACTGGTTATATTGAACAATATGAATCTCGGCTTCCAACAAATCCGTTTATGCTGAATTATCAGTAGTGCTATCGCAGCACTCTGAACTGAATTTCCTAAAAGCAAATTTTACTGTGTGCAGTGACAGAACATTGTATTAGTCTGACACACCCGGCAATTGAAATTCAACTCTATTCGGTTAAGTGAAGGTTAAATTTAGTGGCCTATGCTAGTTCACGATCTAGGTGCGTTCGGGTACCCCAGTAGGTGGATGAAATATGAAGGCACAAAGGAAGAATCTCATTCCGTTCGTGCCTGAAGCATTGCTCTAGGAGTGGGAATGATGTTGGATATTGAATGTATGAATGAATGAAATTGTACAAAGCAAATGAAGAGTATAGTTAACTTACTTCCGCGCTGAATTTTGAACTGTACGAACTTTAATTTGCCCTCCGAGGTATTTTATAAAGTTTCGTATTTACTTTAAATTCGATTTCTTAGTCAACGTTAGATTTTGAATAGAAAAACAAAATATCGCGGTAGTGTTTTTTACGGCGAGGCAATAAAGAAACAACAGAAAGTAGAAGTGAATCGTAAAAACGACACTAATCCGATGTGTCCCCAAAAAATCCCGTACCGAAGTGCCCACCCGGCGTTACACCGAAAATATCGTCTGTTTTGATTTATATGCCTTAAAAGCGGCCCTTGCTCCGCGCCTCGAGTTATTGTTTTTCCCCTTATGAAAATGGCGTATTTTTCCCACCCGCGCGCGGTCCGAGCGCCAAGCGAAGTTTCTTCGTGATTTATTCACCATTAAAGTTTATGTAGCGAAAAGTCAAAATATTGTTTTTCAACTCAATCGTTCCACCGGATTAATTAAATTAATAGCCAAGTGGATGATAGAATTAACAATTAAGATTAGGAGACAATGATACCGTTTTAAAATTGCGAATAAACTTTTTTATTCAGAGGTTTTCGTACTAATTTTATGTAAACTGAAACTATTATAAACAACATCAATACTTTGAACCCACATGTGTGGCTGTTATTAAATCACGCACCATATTGTGGAAATTTCGTTAAAGTTTGTCGCCTATAAAATATTTTATAGCAGCAAAAAATAAAATGCGCTATAATACGAATTTAATAACACGAAGACACATTCATAGTCATCTAAAACGTTTATCGTTGGAAACGATTTCTTAATATGATTCGTTATATTTCTGTAGCAGAGGAAGATGAAATTATGTGCAGTTTTTGGCTGTCTTTCAAGTTAGTGTCGAAGGTGCCTTGATTGATTAATTCCAACAATAATTCAAATACTGAGTATAGTGGACGTCAATTCGCTGAAATTATGGTCTTGTTTTCCTTATCAAGTCTTTTATAAGAAATTTTATAATCTAAGTATATTTATGGAACCTAGGTAACAGGAGGTCAGAGAATTAATGGTAATATATAAATATTTTTGTATTTAGTTATGTTTATATCTTTGGTAGGTTAAACCCGAGTGTGGAATGTAGATATATTACCATGATCAATGACAGCATTCCTTTAACAATTTATCTCCCCTTTGATTTCCGTGACATACCACGTCTCCTCCTTGTTCAAAGGTGATAAATTTGACACGTGCCTATCAATCGACGCCTTTTCAGGTAATTTCAGATGAATAATATTGTCACTTATCATTAAGACACACCCAGTGTTACAGGTTAAAATTGAACAAGGAACTCCAATGGGATGGTTTTAGATATTGGTTTATTTCTACATACAAATTTCATAGAATATTTATGTAACCAATAATACGTTAGTACGTCCTAGTTACAATAATTAACAATATTGTACGAATTAATACTCTTTAATTTAATTTATTTAACTTCACTTCTTGGTATGGTTAGTTAAATTTGTTAAATAGTATTTTCATTCAAAATATTCATTTAAAATCATATAAATACCTAGACCAAACAACGACAAATATAGGCAGGATGTAGTAACAGGGATGTAGCGGTTCATCGCGGTTAACCCGCCGTTTGGACATATTAAATTGCCGGCGATGAAATCCATATTTTAAATCAACAGATTAAATTCAATATTAATGGTGATCTGACTGTCTAATGGAGTAAATTTTTTTTTTAATATTAGACGTTATTTGACCTTATAATATAATGTGCTACATTGCTGCTACGCTGCTACGTCATGTAGTTCGTAGCACAACGTCCAACATTTATAAATCCAGTACTCATTTGTTTTGTATCATAGTACAACTTTTTCACTATTGCATTGTAGGCTATTATTACTTTAAAACTACTCGAAGGGATCTTGGCGCTGATAAATGAAATACAGACTTTGCCTAGTTCGGTTATAGATGCTTGATTCATTTGTTAGTCAAAAATAAATATTGCCGTATGAATTGTAATATTGTACTAAGCTTTTCGGAAATAAAATATTATTATTATTATTAATATTATAAATAAATAAACATCATAATTATAATTATATTCAACTATGTACACCTGAAATGATCTTTACAAATAATCAAACAACTATGTTTCTATATACAATCATTCTCCTGTCCTACTAGCCCCTATTAGTCTAATAGTCGTAGTTAATTTAGGGCATAAAGTCACTAATCCGACTAGTACTTACAACTTATCCGTTGTGGATGTGCATTGTGAAAGTGAAACAGAAAACTCGACATGTTGGTTTTGGTCCAACCCTTTTTTGGCTCCACACAGCAGAATAATTGGGTCTTTTGTGGTTTCCGGCAACGTGTGTCCCGTAATGGGCTTGGCTTTTTGTGCCTTTGAGCCGCTCTACTGTCTATTGGGCTCTTACGACATTGGCTCCTTTACTTACTAGAAAATATTTGTTTACGTGCGAACGGAGTGCATGATGACTCGTATAACTTTTGTCATATTTTGTTTTGCTGGGTTTTGTCATATTTTCTTTAAATTTGTAAAACTGGTGCAAGTTGGTTTCCCTAAAGTAAGCGTCGAGCCAAGTGTTTCACTTCGTTAAAGTTTTCAGCTTAATTATTTAAAAAATTACCAAGCCGGTAATTACAGTCGTTATAAATTTTATATTGGATCGCAATTTTTAGTTAGGGCTTAGTATAGAGCTTATTAACGCTATTTCCCAGAGCGATAACTGTTTATTACTAGCGTGATCTTAAACAGTCAATTATACCGCAGACACTAATGACTTCACTTTGGTGACAGTAAAATTTCCATCACAATTACGTAATAAAAAACAAGTAGAGGAAAGTTCATTAATATCATAAACATTTTCGTTTGCCTCCCCTCCGCCGCGGCCTTGTTACATTATCCTCCGCGTAGATAAGAGCGCACTGGCTTTCCGGTGCCGGAGGGCTCCTATCTAATTCTCTTGTTATGATAAATGGTTTACGTATTTCCTAAACATTGATGTATTATTCTACGCTTAACATTCCCTCCAAATTACTTGACAGCTTTTGTTTAAATGTTAGACAGTTCCCCCGGCCGATGTTATACTAATTGCGTCTTTAAAAGCTTTAACAAGAAACCTTTTTGGGTAAGCACGTTTTTTTACAAAAAAAGGCATGTGTAGGGTCTAGGTACTCATTTATTCTTAATTACTTTTTCGGCATTGACATTTAGAATTATTTTATCCATTGTAATACATAGGTATCCTCCTTTCAGACGGCACGGCACATCGCGTGATGCGCGCCCTATGCCATAATTACGTTACATCAACCAAACAACAGGGAGCAATAACTGTAACCCATTACTCTGCGTTTAGTGAAAACGCGCAAGTTTGCGTTAATGCCGCTAATGCCTCTTTGCGCTGTAAAATGTTGAGTGCCGATATTTTGACGCGGTTTATTAATAATGTAGCGAGTGCTTGTGCAGATTGTACGCGGTTTTGCGCTGAAACGGAGCTATCGCATTTCGATTCGCTATTTGCGTCTTCTAAGTTCGCGCAACGCTATTTCGTCTTGCCTGACGAAGTATATTTTAAATAAAAAAAAAACAAAAATATATATCGTTGCGGTTTTCAATTGATTTGTCAATAAGATTACCGACTTTTTACTTCTATTGGAAACTTTTTCACAACAATATTCTGGGACACTTAAATACTGACCAATATTTGAAGTTCCGTTAATACCGCGTTCGTAGTTGTCCACACTCGATCAGTGTATGACCGGTACTATAGTCTCAATGATCGCTTACACACTTATTAAGTAGAACAGAAAAAATATTTTCCTTGTTCACTTTCAAGACCGATCGGACATTTTCGTCTAGTCAGTAGCAACACTGGCGCCACGTTTTCTTATGTTGGCAACGGCAAAAACCATTACTCATACAAATCTATAAATACAGCTAAGGAATAATTATAATTATCCTTAATAGGTATCCTATTTTTTATTCTTAAATGGTTTCATTTTATCGACTGTCACAAACCTTGAGTTTACAATCTTGGGTTCTTAATTCCTGATGTGAAATTATCTCTCAGATATCCATTACAGGCACAAGCGCCCTAGCCTGCATTGTGTAATGAACGATCTTATAGACTGGTAATACCGTAATCACTATGCTTGGCAGGCAGATCGGTGATCGCAATGTGATGTTATTAGCACATAGACGGATGCCGATGCCCATCCTGACTTAATCCCCCACTCGCATATTACATCACGCATTGCAAGTTAGCGGTGATCTATGTGGTGACTCAATGACATGATGTATTGCTTTTGTCATGGATTTATTATGCTTCATAGTCTATCGGGAAATTTACCCTTTGCTCGACCATGGAATTGATCCCAACACCTTTCAGCAGCCATGCTTGGGACCATTAGACCAAGGTATTTAGATGTATATAAAAAGAGGTAAAAACAAAATAGGTCAGTATATTTTCCTCCTCAGCTTATCAAGCAATTTTCTGTTTTATTTTTTGTTTAGTTAAACATTAGGGATATTAATTTATTAATATTATAAGGCACTTCACACAACTACTGACGATATAAAATACTTTTTTACAAAAAAGAACGACCTAATTTGAAAAGGCATACGTATATCTTCAAACATATAATATGTACTCGTATATACATAATAATAGGTACGTATTCTATTAGAAGCATTATGTGGGTAATTTGTTGAGAGACGTATAATTTGTGTACTTACACGTTTTGTTTGCGTCCGGTCGCTAGGCAACACGGCGACATGTGGTGTGTGTCCCATGTCATATCGATTTACCTACAAACGTTGCTATTTCTACGGCACTTTAAGTTTTATTATTTCATAAGATTGATTTAATACCGCCTCGTCTATTTTCAAACTAGTTTCGAACATATTTGAAATGATAAATAGATCTTGATAACTGGAATAACGTAACAAAAGCATTTTAGATACATATTTATGTAAATACATAAATATGTATCTAAAATGCTTTTGTTTCTTGAAATATTATTTACTCTTCAACCCAAATGGGTTGAAGAGTAAATAATATTTCAAGAAACAATTCAGTGCTCCTTTTCTTAAGATATAAATTTTATTTAGTAACATTATTTGCAGAGGTAAGCGACCCCTTTACTAAACAATAGTGTTCATGAACATACAACTACGCTTCCCTTCCTTTACGGGCCCTGTTCAATCTTGAAAAGGAAAGAACTTTAGGTACGTTGCCCATATAAAACATGTAGTACCTATACTAAACAGTAAAATGTACTAGACTTCCCATCTGTTACTCACGAGCTGTTTGTTAGTTTCGTAAATAAAAATTATAGTTACAGTTCATTCGTTACGACAAGAGCATTGTGGCCAGACTACACTTTCGGACAAAAAAACCCACTACTTTAATTATAAACTGAAAAAATCGAGCGAAGTGTTATTAGGTTTTTCTATGAAATTTTCAGAATTCACATTTCATATTTTGATTCGAGACCGATTGGTAGCAACTGGCTCGCCTCCTATTACATGGGACCCAAAACATACCGGCGGTACATTAGTACACTAACATGTCTGCCTAACCCTTCAGGGACAGTCACAAAATGCCTTTGTACATTTTCATAATTTTAATACCAAACAATAACAATATACTGGGATAAAATCCGTAAAAAGTAGTTTTATTTCAATTTCAAATTTTTGTGTAAGCGTAAGAAAACAAATAATGTCGTTATAGAATAATATTTCAATACAAATCACGTGCGGCATCTACATAGGTAATCTACTAAAATTATAATAAGTCTTGTGCTTAAATTTGAATAATCGCCATTATTATTCGAATACAGTCAGAGAAGACTTTTATTAAAATTAGCTCGTATTTTCTAGATTTTCATTAAGTCCTTTTTTCTTAGAAATTTGCGGGCGTACACTTTTTTGCGTATTGTTACAAAGCAATATAAGTCGAGATTGGGGGTTCGCATCGATCTTTGCAAGTCCCGCTAAACCTTACAAGGGTCGAGAGAAACAACCTTCGAAAATTTTAAAGCGAGCCTTACAAATACGCTGAACCTCCTATTTTATTTTATGTGTTCAAACATACTTACTTTTAGGAAGTAATATATTTAATTATATCCGTTTATATATGATCAAATACATGAAAAAAATAGGAAAGCTATAGCGTTGGGTAGGCTATTGGGTTGGTCTGAAACACTGCATGTCGGGTTTGTAAGCCGTTTATTATATAAAATAAAGTCACACCACATAAAACCAGACTAATGCTAAGCCGAACAAGAACAGTCACACGAATACTTAAGCGCTAGCGCGGGGAACCCCGTGGCACCGCGCAACGCGTCTCAAACGCCACTCTTTCTCTCTCCGCGCGTCGGCGCGTACTACTCTCGCGCGCCCTCTACGCGGCAGGGGAAACAACTCCCGGGGCTGCCAACTACACACACTGTAATGTGCCTATGGTCTCACGCTATACACTCCCCCTCGAGTCGTGAGAACGCCCTCGCTCACGAACTCGCACAAGACAAAAATTAACAAACGGGACAAACGTGCTTCCGTGGACGTCCTCTGAGTCTTTTCGGAACTACGGGACGAGGAGGCGAGTCACCGCGGGAATGAAAACGCGTGAGCTCGGATACATGAAACTTGCCTAAGATACCCTCCGGGTTATCTAACTCTGCAATACAGTAGGCTGTAGGACTAACCCTTTTTGCAACAACATATGGACCATCTCTTTTCGGAATGAACTTGGCAGATATATTCTTAGCTGCATTACTAAGGACATGAGACTTTAAGAGCACCTGATCTCCAATCTCGAAAACTTCGGCAGGCTTCTTAGACTTATCCGCACATATCTTGCGTCGGTCCTGCTGAGCTTCAACTCTTTCTCTTACAGAAACTAAACTACTAACGAAACTTTTCAAATAGGGCGTAATTTGAGGAACAAAATTATCCTTATTAAGAATCGACCTAATGTCATGCTGCACGTCGAGTGGCGAACGAAGCTCCCTAGCAAACATGAGGTAAGCTGGAGACGACCCAGTAGTTTGACACACTGAGGAGTTCATGGTAAACCTTATTGCAGGAAGGTGCTGTGGCCATGAAGAGTGGTTGGTATCAACTAGACGTGACAACTGAAACTTCAAATCCCTATTTTTACGTTCAGCTGGATTAGCTGACGGATGGTATAAAGGTAACAACTCTTGACCTATACCTAAAATGAACATACACTGCTGCATAACAGCTGAAACAAACTGGACGCCATTGTCCGAAACAATGCGTCGAGGAAATCCATAACGAAGGAAATATTCTTCAATTAACGTACGGGCGCATACCTCCGAGGTTGCCTCTTTCAAGGCGTACAGCTCGGTCCAACGAGTCGCTGTGTCCTCTACCAACAATATCCATTTCTCATTATTGTCTCCTTTAGGAAGCGGGCCGAACAGATCTATTGCCAACACTTCGCCTCTTTGTTTTAAAACAGGAGTTTGTAAGAGACCCGATGGCTTCATGTTTGAGGATTTATACTTTTGACAGGTGGTGCAGGTCTTGATGTAGTCCGTGATGATCCTGCGCATACCTGGGAAATAGAAACCTTGAGCGACCCTACTGTACGTCCTATCGACTCCATGATGACCGCCTAAGTCGGAGTCGTGACACTCCTTTAAAATTTCTGAGCGGAGGGAAACCGGAACCACCAGCTGCGCCTCTTCACTATCCACATCAGGATTATACATATATAACACGCCTTGCTGCAAGAAATAGCCTCTTTCTGACCATCGTTTAACTCCTATGGACTCAGCATCAGACGTATCTTCCAGATCACTAATAATTTTCTTTAGTTCCAGATCATCGAGCTGCGCACGCCGGAGATCAGCTGGACTTCTAGCAGGTAAGTCTACGATGACAGAGCAAATTCCACACTGACTTTTCTCTTCTTCTTTACAGGGCGGACGGCTAAGTGTATCTGCGATCACATTGGCTTTACCAGGCGTATACTGAAACTGAATGTTAAAACATTGTAGTTTAAGAGCCCATCGTACGAGCCTACCCGATGGTGACTTCAGAGTAAGGAGCCACCTTAACGGCTGATGGTCGCTACCTATGATGACCTCATGACCTTCGATATAACCTCTGAAGCGTTCGACAGCCCAGACAACAGCGAGTGCCTCTCGCTCCGTCGTG
This sequence comes from Craniophora ligustri, assembly GCA_905163465.1. Lineage (NCBI taxonomy): Eukaryota > Metazoa > Arthropoda > Insecta > Lepidoptera > Noctuidae > Craniophora > Craniophora ligustri. Next base: position 7,029,263 of record LR990963.1, read on the forward strand.
CTGTAATTCCTCTCCGCTGGAATGAGCAGACGGCTAGCATACTCTATTGGGCGTTCGTCTTTACCCTCGCCCTGCAACAATACAGCACCTAAGGCGTAGCTGCTAGCATCCGTCCTCAACACAAATGGCTTACTATAGTCAGCTTGAACAAGAATCGGTGCCGAAGACAACAGTGTCTTCAACTCTTCAAAGGCACGAACCTGGTCAGATCCCCAAGACCATGGCTGATTCTTCTTCAGTAAGCGTGTCAGCGGCTCAGCGACAGCGGAGAAACCAGGAATAAATTTTCTAAACCACGAGCACGTCTGTAAAAAGGTTCTAAGATGACGCAGCGACGAGGGTGCCTTCATGTCTAGGACAGCACGGACCTTATCTTCGTCAGCTGACACACCATCCTGTGTTATAACATGACCAAGATACTTTACTTTATCCCGTGCAAAGACACATTTTTCTCTATTAGCGCGTAACTTGAACAGACGTAACCTCTCGAAAACTGCGCGCAGATCTGAGACATGCTTCTCGAAGCCACCATCTGAAATCAGCAAGAGATCATCCTGGTACGCTAACAGGGTCACGTCTTTCAGTGACGAACCTGCACGAAGCCTGTCTATGAGACGCTGGAACGTTGACGGCGCGTTCTTCAAACCAAACGGCATACGCTTAAAACGGAACGAACCAAACGGCGTCAAAAAGGCTGTTTTGTCCCTGTCCTGTTCACGGACGGAAACCTGCCAAAAACCACTGCGCATATCGAGGGTACTCATAAAACAATTCTTTTTTGTAGACTGAACAAGCTCATCTATCAATGGCATCGGATAGACGTCGGTTTTCGTAACCGCATTGAGCTTCCTATAGTCAACACAAAAACGTACCTTACCATTAGCCTTCGGCACTAGGAGCGCGGGAGATCCCCAAGCAGACTCACACTCCTCGACTATATTGTCAGCCAACATCTTGTCGAGCTCATCCCGCATAATCTCTTTCTTCGCAGGCGTCAACCTATAGGGCGGGACAGCAATGGGGGTGTTATCACCGGTATCAATCGTATGCTCAGCATACGGAGTCGCGTCTCCCCCTGGTTCAAAGATATCCTCATATTCCACGAGGAGGTTGGCAAGAACCTGACGTTGTTCGGAAGTAAGCGAAGTCGCCTCATCGTCCCGGAGCACCTCTAAAGCGGCGCACGAAGATACAGGTGACGAGATCTTTTCAAACTGTATTTTAAATTTTTGTTTACTATTTTCCGCAAAGTGCCATTTACTTTCACCAAAATTAAACACAAGGTTAAATAAGGTAAGGAAATTAATACCTAACAAGCTTTCATTATTATTAGTTTCAGGAAAAATCAAAAACTTGACTATTCTAGTTTTATGGTGTAGTGTCACCTTTACCTCCGTGGTAAGTACATTCATCTCCCTACTAACACCATCCGCCAACCTAACATTTTGCGTCGACGGCACTAACGGGTGTCCTAACCTTAGTAGGAGAGCGTAGAGCGTGTGACCGGCGATACAGCTAGTAGCTGCAGAATCAACGAGCGCAGTACCACAGTTTCCCAGAATGTTTATATTTAACACAGGGCGACGAAAAGGTAAGTTACACCCATAACCATCATCTAAACTAGATACACAAGTATTATTAATACACAGTAAACTTTTATCAACATTAACATTACATAAATCTCCTACGGCATGTGTAGGGTTAACTTGAACGGACAAACTAGTGTTATTAAAACGCGAAATATTTTATCATAATTATTACAACTGAATAAATCACCCACGGCACGACTAGGGTTAATTTTTAACGAAACACTAGATCTATCATAAACATTACAACCATTTGAATTACCCGCGGCACGCGCAGGGTTACCTTGTACAAACACTTGCGATGGCGGGTTAACTCGCTGCGATGCGGGGACAACGGGGACGGCAGCGGCGGCCGAGCGAGCCGGGGTCCTTCGATGTGCGGCAGCGCGGGCGGCGCTGGGGAAAGCGGCGGCGGGGGCGGCGGTTTCGCGCGCTTTATAACAACCGTTGCTGCGAGCTAGGGCTCCGCTATGCGACGTGTTGTCAACTGAATAAAACGCTTGCTGACCCGAACAGTTTTTACACTTAGATTTTATAACGTTCGCGGCACCACATCCGTAACACTTTATTTCACTTTTTTGTTTTAAGTGACTGTCAACATTGTTATCATTATTATCACTATTACGCTTAAGTTTCTCACACATATCCTTTACGTGGCCTGAACGTTTGCAGTAAGTACAAAACTGCTTCTTGTCCTTGACGACGGCGGCGGTGGCTGTCTCGGCGGACTCGGCGGCGGCAGCAGTGCCGGCGGCCGGTACATTCCGTGGCGACGACGACGTTGACGACGATACTACGCGCGTACTCGTCTGCGTACGTGATCTCGCGAGAGACGAGTTACTAGCCTGACCTGGACTAGCCTCCTTCAGGGAATCTTCCACGTTACGGCACTTATGCAATAATTCTTCGAAGCTGTTGACATTTTCTCTGCACACACGCTTCCTAATGCGTTGACTTAGCAGCCCGTACGCCATATCCAGTTGCACCTTTTCCGATAGGTCATCCTTTGGGAACTTGGCCAACAGCGCACGTACCTTGGCTATGAACAAGTCGGTATGTTCCTCTCCTTGAGTCAACGAAAACAGTTTTACGTAAAGTCGGTGTGGCGGGTCGCGGTCGCCAAAGGCACTCTTTATCCGCTCTAGGGCCTCCGACCACGACTTGGTGGAGCGCTTTACGCCCTGCCACCACACTGCAGCAGGCCCCTCCAACAACATAGAGAAACCACGTAGGGCGTTTTCGTCGGAGGCGGCGACGCAATCTTTATACGTAATTACCGCATCTATGAAATTTTCTAAAGATTCGTCCGCGCGTCCGCCATAGCGCGTTGTGCATTTCGCGAAGTTTCCGTTCGCCCCAAATGCAGAGCCCGATGCTTGGACTTCAGACACGTTGCTATGCGGCGTTGACGACCGCACCTCGCGTAATAACTGCTGGCAGAACTCTTGTTGGGATTGCTGCATACTATTAAGCAAAGTTGCGAGCGTCTCTTGAGACATTGTAACGTTGGTGGCTGCGGCCGAGCCGCCATCATTGTTCGACTTCGAGCGATCTTCAGACCGTGTTCGCGGCATTTTCGATACGATAAGACACACGCTACTCGTATAATACCGAAGAAACACACACAGGGTTCGATATAAGTCCCAGATAGTCACTTGTAGTGTTCGTTGCAACACACGACAAACTTTTCACTACGCGTTTTATACCTACACACGTTGGGCAGCCACTTATAGCGTTGGGTAGGCTATTGGGTTGGTCTGAAACACTGCATGTCGGGTTTGTAAGCCGTTTATTATATAAAATAAAGTCACACCACATAAAACCAGACTAATGCTAAGCCGAACAAGAACAGTCACACGAATACTTAAGCGCTAGCGCGGGGAACCCCGTGGCACCGCGCAACGCGTCTCAAACGCCACTCTTTCTCTCTCCGCGCGTCGGCGCGTACTACTCTCGCGCGCCCTCTACGCGGCAGGGGAAACAACTCCCGGGGCTGCCAACTACACACACTGTAATGTGCCTATGGTCTCACGCTATAAAGCTTATTTTATACAAAAGCTCTCCTTTAAAAACATTTAATCCTTTACATTCATTGTATCTAAAATAAAACTCGATAAAACTTTATTTTTAATATAAGCACAAAACAATCCAGTATCTGATTAAAATACAAAGTCCTCCAAAAATAGGAAAATATCATAAACTGAATGTTGAATACAGGTTGAGTGACTTTTGCTGAAGATGTTCATTTTCAATGTCGTTTTTATAAAGTCTAATTTGATGGTCTATTTAAATTTCCAAGCTAAAACTTTAACAGAACATAAGTATAAAGCAAAATGAAACTACACGCTGCGGTAAGCCATGCTTCGCAATTCGCTGCAATACCAACAGTTCCACAACAATCGATCGTGAAAATCCGACGTAAGCTGCTCTTGTGACTCTGAGGGGACGAAAGGTACGAAGGGTGAGAATAACAGGACTACCACTCTTTGTTACAAAGGAAATTCCAACAATATAAATACAGTTAATCACACACACAACGGAATGTAACGACACCCTAAAGGCGCGCCGGTAAGAAATTGCCCGTAGAAGGGCAAATGAGGCCGAGATGAAGGCCTTGTCACTGACAGACACACACACACATGAAAGCACCTGTGGCCACAAACTCGAATTAAACTTGCTTCGCTTAAAACAATTTATGTTAACTCCCATACAACTGCATCCTACGCAATACATGTCAGCCTTAGGGTTTTCTTAGATGTTCTTAACATGCTCAGTAACGTGTGTATGTATGGCCATAGTGAGATTGTAACGCAGTGGAATGAAACACTTCACGGTGTCGAGGCCCTCACAGCCCTCCTAATGCAATTAAAATTAAACTTGATGCTCTTTTAATAGCAGATGCTTAACACGAAACTTCGATTAAACGATGACGGCATACATTCAACATTCACTCACAGCCACTTAATCTTATTTCAGTCTAACTACCTAATTATTTGAAGTCAACGGGAGTTGGAATGCAGCTTTTATTATGTTACATCTGTTTCATATAACAGTAAAACAATATTATTTCATGTAATTTATTTCTGAACATTTCTATTAATCTCTATTAATTTTTTTATGATACATTCATAAAAAAATAAATATTACCGTTGTTGGTACAACGGTATAACATTTAATTAAATTCCAGCAATTCTATGAAAACGAAATAAACAATGTATTTATATCAGCTAATTAAGATATAAATACCGACTTGTTAAAACGAACCGGTAAATGAAATTAGATAGAAAACAGTCTGTAGTGCAGGCTTACAGCCGCAACAAAGCCTTGAGAAAAAATGTAAGCAGCTCTCTTTAATTTGAACGGCACAGTGTATAAGTAGGTATTTCGAAGAGCTCTTTTGTTTCCCCAAGTATTGTTGCTCGGCTGCCGATCTGTTGTGTGAAAAGTTGAAGCCAAGTCGGGCGATTGAGGCAAGTTTCAGTGAAATCAGACAAGTTACATCGTATTCCTGGCGGGTTTTCACTCGCAAGTTGGCTGTTGCGTGACGTTGATGCGACCCAAGTTTGTGCTTTATCCATTGAGACTTTAATTATGGGATGATGCCCCCGCTAATGGATGTTGTTTTGATATTACTTAACAAAATCTTATGTTATATTTTATTCGAAAAACTACAAGGCGTAAAAATATACACCAATTAAGTTTTTACGATATAACAACTTATAAAAAATACTCACTAGCTACCTTTTTCTACAAATATTATAAACATTATTATTTTAAATATTAATGCTAAATTCAGCTTTAACATTAACTAAATTGATTACATTTCAGATTCAGAACCAATAAGCATTTTCTACTCATTCAATGACAAAATGCTCCAAAACAATAATAACATAGGTAATATTCATGTGGTGTTTTGGCAACCAATCAAGAAAAGTGCCGTGTGCCATTTGCCCCACCTTGCCTACGCCCATACATTATGTGATGGCAAAAGCCTTCTTCCGGTGTTTATATTTTACCCATACATTAACTGTATTATGTTGAACTCCATCGATTTTTACAGTATTACATTGGAATAAAAAAAGCTGTTAAAACGCATCATGTTCAGTTCAGTTCAGATAATTGGGAATTACTAAAAATCATCGTGGTCCATGTTTTAACTAATGTACTGGTTTATATTTCTCTGTAGGTACTTATTACTAGTGCCATATATTACATAGATTTTAGTATCATTGTTACAGATACCCATAACATCATCATGAGAATAACACGCCCACCGATTCATCATAATAATCTATGAAGCATAATCTAAAATTTATATTGTTAGTGTACGATCTCCGGCGCTATTGTCGGACCGTGTTCGGTAATAGCGACCTAAGCAAACAAAGTGTAATCAGTAACATTTGCATAAACACACAATATTGATTGTGTAACTAATCATTGCTCGTCATTATAGCTGTAAATCATATTGAATTTGATTAAGAATATGTTTTTGATGTCGCACTGCTTTGAAGTTCTAATTTACACTGGGTACATCGTGTTATTCGTTGACCTCTGTAACTTATTTAACTCTATACTTCAACCTTGTCATTGTAATAACAAAGTTATATTGTAAACATACATACACACCATATATGTATGTTTCATCATCATCATCATCATCAACCCATTAATGTCCCACTGCTGGGCACGGGTCTCCTCTCAATTGAGAGGGATTAGGCTATAGTCCACCACGCTAGCCTACTGCGGGTTGGCAGACTTCACACGCCATCGAGAATTCTCTCAAGCATGCAGGTTTCCTCACGATGTTTTCCTTCACCGTTTGAGCATGTGATAAATACGCACATAACTTCCCAAAAGTCAGTGGTGCGTGCCTTGGGTTTGAACTCGAGACCTCTGACATCTCAGTCCACTGGTCATACCGCTAGGCTACCACAGCTCAATGTATGTTTATTAATTATATTTTCAGTTTATATAACAAACATTTTAAAATTGTTAATTTGTGGGAGCGTTTCCATTATGCCCATATTGGGTATAAAGATAACTGAAATTTATATCTAATGGTAAATTAATAGGCTGCCCAAAATCTACGCCATGATAATATTATAATAGTCGTCGGATTAACGATAAATCGCTTAGCAAATGTTAACCAGGACGCTTGACAATAAATAATCAGCGTCGCCCACTAAATTATTTTAGCCCATTAGCACGACAGAGCCGACACAAATTAATCACGGGAATGACAGTAAAGGCGTTCAACACTTTCCTGAGGCGAACAGCCCGGAAAAGCGACATGTTGTTATAGCTATTACGATGAAGTGAGGTGCTAATAACACTGCCAGTTATTTTCTCTTCATGGACTGCAAAGCACGACCCCATTAAAATAACAGACTTAAGACGTTACTTCTAATTTTGGTCGTTGTGGGTCCTAGTACTAGATTATTTTTTTACTGTGTCAATTTAGAATTTTATTTCGTCCTAGTGTTACTCCCTCGATGTTTACTGATTTATTTGAGTTGTGACCGTAATGTTAATACAATATAACTGGTATGTAACATTTTCATATAAAAATTTGGCTTTTGGACCAATGATCTGCGCAGCGAAAACAACTGTCTTTAGGTAAAGTTGAAGACAAATCACCCGTGCGATATGGCGTCTGCGTCATCTGTCACTATCGCAACTGTCAAACTGGCCTGCTAAATCGATCACGCGCGAACTAATATCGAAGTTGTGTCGACAAGTCGTGCGATTTGGGCGACCGGGGGCCCGACTAGTCGTACACGAACAAACTTTTTACGTGCACCGCCGTAGTATGGCACACTTCGTTTTATTGGATGTTTCCGTGCAAAGTTGGCTCTGTCCCCTTTTTACACTCCTTGAGGAATCGACGTGATCTTGGAACAGTATTTTTGAAACTACAGTTTTATGAGTATGGCTATATTTGGGCCAAGTTTGTTTTGTTTTGTCATTGGTAAAGTCACGTATGTATTATAAACTGTATTATAACTGTTTAAAATAAATCCATAACTGGCAAGATCTTAAGCCATGTATAATAATTACTTAATGGTCCATTATGTGTAGTATATCACTAGTAATTCTAATGCATAGACTACAAATGACCACGTCACGTCATTGTGTATTGTTTATGGCTAATAGATTTACAGCACTTGTAACTCTTGTAAGTTATGTCTAGTGACCTTGTCACAATAAAATATACTTTTAATTAATTTTACACGCATCTAACTAATTATTACTGTATGTATAGTACTTGATATATTACCTTTTACACAAGACAATTTAAATAGTATCAGCATACAATACATAGTAACATAATTCGTATTTTTTTATATAACATAAAAACAATTATGACTGTAGACGGCGCTGGCGTGTTTCAATTTTGTAGAACAAAATAAACCAAACGACAACGCTGGGTTATCGCGCGATGTAACAAAAGATAATGCCCCATATAATATAACACTAGTAGAAATATGGTGTGAGGAAAAAAGACGTTTATATTTATATTTTTATATCATCCAGCGACTCAAGAAAGCACTTGTGTAAAGGTCTAGTGAATCTCGGGTATCGTCGATGTTTGCCGAAGGATATCCCGGGACAAACGAGTCCCGGGGCTGGCGATCCCGGGATCATGGCCGCGTTTAGGGACAACAATAGCGATGGAGGCACCCTGATACCACGATATATATTATCTTTGTTGACACCGCATCATGTAGGTCGTTTTTGTCGCCAATTTTCTCATTGTTGTTGTAAAATAACTTTAGTCTCGGGAAATGGTGTTTCTTTTTGTAAAGTAAAAGGATTTAGGTGCGGTTAAAAAAGTTACATACCCCTCCCTTCAATCGGGTTCAAAACGTTTGTACCCAGAAAGATGTGATCCAATTTTTGCTCTTTGACCTTTGCCATTTTGTATTTTTTGGGAGGCATAAAAATTGTAATATTATTATCAAAATAACGGGCGTTTGGCGATTCATCGCGACGTCTGTAGCAGCTGTAAGCGCAAGGTTACATTGATCCGATCACTTAATGTTTACTGTGAGAGATTTGCAAACATCCTTTGTGTGCTGAGCTGCGGTGATAGCGCCCACAATCATTTTTGGTTCCATACAACACATACACACAATGGTGTATTAACAAAGAATATTATTCAATCAAATGTCTGTTTTATACAACTAATGATTAAGGTATCATCGATACAAATATGTATGTTTAGTTATATTGAAATAAGAGCGCCTTTATAAGTTACCTCAATATTTTGATATCACAAGTCTAACGTGTGCCTATGTGAACATTTCATGAACATTTAAGCGTAATATTTATATGTTTGTGTCTAATAAATATTAGGTCAACATGACGTTAAATTTTACCAAAATTTACTGACACGCTAAGAACTCTTTCTGCTGCTGTTTCTTCTTAAATCTAGTAATACCTTAAGAAAATGTATATAAAAAAATCCATTTCATGTATACTTAATCACTGCAATCATCATCGTCATATCAGCCAAATGACGTCCATTACAGAACAAAGGCCCCTCATAGATTTTTACAATTTATATCTGAATCGCATCCAACAGCTTCCGACTACCTTTACAAAGTCGCCCGTCCATCTCGTGAGAAGCCTTTCTACCCCAGTGGTTATACGTTTTACAATCTAAGTACCCGCCCCCCCAATGATCTCCATGATATGTCGTTTATTCAAATTAAATAATTAATTTCTGGAGTGCTACCAGAAATTAGTACCTACTGGTACATGACCGTACAATTAAACCACTTGACCCGGTCAAGCGTGCGTGGCCCCTATGACGCTGGGTCAATGAAGCTGAGGTCAAAATGGTCCAGCCTTATTAGTTGACAGAATATTGGTGATTCATAATATGAATTACGCTCTAATTAATTATAAACAATTTATGAGAGAAGATCCTCACCTTGAAATATCACAAAATTTTAAGAATTTACCCTTTTAAGTATTATTAATTTATGTATAAAATTGTCTTTTACCCAGTTCTGTAAAGCCTAATACTTAAGTTTTTTCCGGCTAATTTAAATATAGGTTTGGTTAGTATAAATTTATTAATTCCATTACCATGTATTTTTACCTTATATGTCTAATTTATGTGTAGCCTATATCTTACTTTATATTGTTTTGGTCTTACTTTTAAGTTTTCCCTACCCATACAAATTTTATCTTTACCATATTTTGTCTTTTCGTTCTATTGTATATATTTCATCTTGATTTGGCTTGTAGCCTCCTGAGTATCAAAATTCATTGTATATTAATGAAGCCCCTCTCTCTGTTCCAGGTAATGTTTATTATCTTAAGGCGGTAACGCACGGGTGAGTTACAAAACATATTTCACCTAAACGCTCCGGTGCTCCGCCGCTGGCCCTTCGGAGCACCCTCCCAAAAAACTCATTCATAAAAGATTTTCGTATTATTCAGCGACGTATTCACAAAGTTATGTCCTATAAAGAAATGAAGAGGAATATTCTATGTTTGTACTGAAAAAATGTGTATTTTGCGAGTTGTAGATCAAAACAGCGGTCTCCTCCCTAGAGTCAGAGAAAATATTAAAATATATGAGTACCTGCTTAGGGGGCGAAAACACACGATGTAAGAAAGATGAGGCGAGCTCAATTTTGTCGATTCGATGTCCCCAATTCGTTTGCTGAATTCTTAATAGCGCCTTGGGGTCGGCCTCGATAGGTAATCGCGACACTTTAGTATTTAATCCTCGTTCTGCCACGCGCTCCACTGTGCATACAGTATAACTTGGTTTTAATCAAGACTCATTTAATTAATTTAATTTAAATAAATTTGTTTTGGTGTATTGGGTTAATAGGAAACGGTGTCTATAACCCATTTTAAAAAAAAAAAAATACGTAGGTATGTCCTGACTGACTGATGTATCAACGCACAGACAAAACTGAGTTTAGAAAAGCTGAAATTAGGATGTAGGACACTTCGCAACACATACTAGTTTTTTTTTTTTAAAAATTAAACACGTAGAAAGATACATAAAATATTTATAGAAGTTAATTTCAAATATCACTCTATTAACATTCTGCTCACCGACTGATAATATGTACCTACATACGTATATCTACCAACTATTCTACGAATTCGTCGTACTTGTGCAAAACGTTAAAATCCCGGGTTTATATACATACATATTATGACAATAATTTGTATTGAAATAAATAAAACAAAAGTACTGCTACATATATCCGATTCAAACGAGCACAATCTAGTGCTTAATTAGTGGATTATTTGTGTTGATTAAATACCATTTGTTTTGTGAGGATATCACGCCGAAATATAACCAACAATCTATTAGGAGATTGTTATCAAACAATGAACATATCACAGCGCCGTGGTGTTATTGGTAATTGGTCGGCTATTACGTACAAGCTTTGTTTTAATATTACGAATATGTATCACCTTTTTTATAAACGTTACAGTAATAATAACTTAGAAATCATTTCTAGACAGTTCAATTATTTTTGTTGCCTCAAAAGGCCTAGTCTTAAGCACGATTTCCGAGCGTGAAAATTAATTTTGGGAATTAGTAGAAGAGTAAAATAATTTTGAGTTTTCATCAAAGAGTATAGTTTTCATATACAATATTCGGTAGGTAGCTGTTCGGAGTTTGGATTTGTATCCGAATAAAAGCAATAGGCAGTCTAAAACCAGTCAGTTTTAGACTGCCTACTGCCTACTTATCTGCTTACGGGCGTGATAATACGGTATGTATGCGATTTTCTTTTAGAAAGTAATATAACCAACGATCGTGCACAATATAATATCGATTGATGATAAAATAACATGCAACACGAAAGTAAATTATTTACATTTAAATAACTGATTCATAATTGAATGTATTTTTTAATTGTCTTTCTTCAAACTTTCGTCAAAAAGGTTATTCAGGTAAGGCTTTCGTTATTTCGCTGTATTGAAGATATAATAGATTTTATTCGATTAAATACAAAATATAATTTATTTAATATTTCATGAGTTACCTTGTCTAACTTACTATTTAATTGGCATAACAAAACAGGTATTATCAGGACTATGTAAAATCTTGATAGTTTATAGTGATGTGCTTATTGCAAAATAAATTCAAGTATGAATTGCATAGTCGGCTTCAAACTCACCTACTTAGAAAGGTACTAATTATAAATTCTCCTGTATAAATCACCACCTATTCGCCGGTTTACCGTCCGTTCTAATTCCGACACCCCGTATAATTGATCTACATCGTCTCCACAAGATAATTTCGTTCCGACTCGATCCCATCCTATCGCTTGTCACTGTTTTATTACCTACCCTCTGAGCGCGGATTGCGGGAATTCACGGTAATGTCATCGTATTATATACTTTAATCCGCAAAATAAAGTTTAGGGGTTTCGGAATCAAAAACATCATTGAAATGAATTTCTGAGTATCTCATATATATTTTTGATTGTTTCTTTATTCATAATTTAATTATTGAAAAATGCTTAAACTCATCTTTTGGTTCAGTATACCATGCGCTTTAAGGATATCGACGGTATCGTAAGTAAATGTTGGATAATGTCTATCCGACTAGTCTACGTTTCACCCTCATAAACGCAGAACTTATTATCCTGTATTATCTTTAGCATTAAGTACACAATCATCAACTGTAGTACCTATTGACTCTCTCCCTAACACACAATAACATGTGGGTACCATTTAACATGTTCTGAGAATACAATTAGTATTTCATTTGGAGCTGTGCGAAGATTACAAGACGAGTTGGAGTACTTACTACAATATATTGCTTCTGTACGTGGAGATTCATATAGGGACATTTATATAACACTCAGTGTGTACCAAACAAAATGGAGTCTTCGCGTGACTGCTTATTAAGGCGGCACAGTTAAACACGAAATAATTGACGAACTGGATCCAGATTTTGTATACAAAGAAATCAAGCCTAGGTATTGAGTACATAAAAACATGAGGCCGGAACATCGACAATATGGCAGTAATAAAGGCAGAGGTTGAGTCTTTAAGCGGGGAGCGAAACGACTGTCGTTGAACAGCCTCCACTACGCCTAATTGGTCTTACGATTACTACCCTCGCACCAGTCATTTTAAACAAAAAGCTGTTTAAAATACGGAACCGTAAGGTCTGTATTGCAAAAAAGCGAATTAAAATAAAAGCCTCCTGGAGAACCGTCCGCCCTTTTTCCACGTGCTCGTTGTCAGTGTAATTGATCGTCTCTGGCGCTGCGAGATAATTCCGCTGTGACGTGATCCGCATTGTTGTGACCGTTTTATTACGCCCTCGCTGCTTCCGAGATGCAAGGGAAATGCAAAACAAACAGATGTTAATTGGACCAGATATGACTCAATATACTACATCTAATCCCTTGCGATTTTTGGACACGGCAAAAAGGATTCAAGGATTATTTTCACACGTTTGACAACTTCATATGCCACATGATCCCCCATTTACATAAATTATACGGAGATCAAATAAAATGTGGTAGGATTACTCGTGAAAACCATTATATTCATAGATTTTTCATACTGTGATGACTTAGAGAAAATCTTTAGTGACTCCATTTAAAATTAATCGATAAATGCTCTTCGAAAAGTGATTTGAACAACGAAAGCTTATCTTATCACAACAATATACGAACATTATAATTATGAACTCTGTGGGCAGCTATTACTGATCGCTAACTTCTGACTTCGAATGAACCATATCAATGATTTCAAGGATCAGGGCGAAAACCCTTTGAGGCTTCCTTTATTTCAGTAACACAAGCAGAAACAATCGTCTTTGAGATTGAATACCAAGTTGCTCCGATTGAATTAATTCAATTGCTCTGTTTCAGCTCGCGTAACAAATGTTAAGTTTAACATTGTACACGACTCTCCCAACTCCTTAGTTAGAGCGACCTTGATCAACAATAACTTGAAACAAATATGTTACAGGCTTCCCTTTTCGTATAACGATTCAAATATTATTAGAAACTATAAGATAGAAGTCGTAATACAATACCAAAATTATGTTTCGTGTGTTTGTGAGTGTATTTGATAAAACTATCGGTAGATCTTCAGTTTTCCTTCATATTTTTTTTTAATTGGATGTTGATATTGCAACTACTCCTACAAGTGTATTTTAGAATATACACATAATGTAACTTCGGCAATGTAAACTTAGTAATATGTGATACCAGCTATAGTTTGCTGGCATTGTTTGGGCCATAAAATAATTAGACAATGCTTGCAGCACGTTTATTGTAGCGTGCATCTATTTTTTTGTAAATCTCGCCAATACAGGACGTGCTTGGGTGGCGTGGCGGTTTTCATGAATTATTACGACAGAGGGGTTTATACGCGATAAAATTAAATTCGCCAAACGCTCGTCCGTTGGAATTACACTCGCTAAATTACCGGTCATTGTGGCTCTGACCCGTTGTGGTCCTCTCGATTATTTCTGATGACTATTGTCACGCCAAATATTGATTTGCACTTCAATTCACCCCCCATTAGTTTTTTGTTTACTTTCCATCACATTGTAAAAACAAACACTCCAATGAAATATGAAATCTCTCGGTTCTACAAAATATAATCCAAATATTTAGAAGGATAACATTTCACAGACTATTATTTTGAATACACGAAGTAGCGTTATCAAAATGCTATAGAATAGTATCCATATTTGAAAATGTATCCTGCGGCTCGATGTTGTCGGTGTGCCGTGTGTTATCCCCGAACACAATGCCTATATAACTTCCCTCAAAACTAACTGTTGTCAAGATAAACATTTTCACTGGCTTTTGAAAAAATATAACATGAAAATGACAGTAAATACAGTACACTTGAGTGAAAATGGCAGGAAAAAGACCAGAGTTAAAAGTCAGCTGCCATAAGTAGATCAAACCATTAAACTGCAAAAAATATCAACTAGATTACATTAGGAAGAAAAGTGAAGGCTCTTCCATAACGCTGAACTTAAAGTCATTTTAACTTAAAAGAACAAACTTGAATATAATTTGTATTTGAGTCAGTTCGCTTCAGTTCACATCGCGGTAGTAGACCGGTTCCCAACTTCGTAACTGTGTAGCAATTATAATAATGGGTTACACATAAAGTAAATTGTGTGGAAGTTCATTCGATTGTTAGTACAAATGTGTTCTACATCGGAACAGTATGCGACCCACATAATTACATCAGAGGTGATCACACAAGATTGTGTGGATGTTTTATTTTGCACACGGAGTAGAATATTGAATAGAGAGACGGCGCTAATAAGTAACTCACATTTCAAATTGTTCTTGCATATCCTTTCGACGAACATAGTATGAATATGGAAAATATCCACTTATAATATATATGAGTTATTTAATTTCCTCCAGGAAAATAATTAATCCTTGCAAAGATTAAAGCACTCATAAGCCTGCTACGCATTTTCCTCTATATTATGATTTGCAAGTTTTCATCGGAACTTTGCATCGCTCAACGCACAGGGGAATTATTATTTATTACTACAACACCTGCGACAGGACGTGGAAAGTTTCCTTAAAAGTCTCACTCGGCTGGCCTGGTGTAATGGGGGGAATAAGTCTACGTTCCTCGCGCCTAATTTGGCAATCCGACGCGCGGAATTTATAGGGGTGGGGCCTCTACAACTTGAAATATTCGAAGGCTCCACTCGACCGTGAGTTATGAATGAATCCCGTTAAAGAACCCGGAAAATTTCTAACGGTACGCGTAACGGTTTTGACATGGCACGGGATCACTTCACGTCTTATTACCGATACTGTCTTTATTTTATATTTGAGGTATTTTTGCGCAGTACAGGGACGCTTATCTCCTTCGTATAATATTTAGGTTTACCCCTTGACATATGTCGAAGGTAATTGAGCTCATGTGTTTAATTTGCGCAAATTTTCACGTGGGCGTGATGGCCAAATTAACAAATCGGTCCGAGCGATGTTGATACTTCGTTTATTTAACATCCTAAGATTGTGGTGTGACCACAAGAAGGCGAAAGCAAACAATCAGCGGGGAATGGAATTTAAAAATAGAAGGATGAACTTTAATGGGCACTACATCGGTAACAGCCGCACGACGCGACGCATTCAAATCTGTTTGATTTATGCGAAGTAATCGCTTCGGCGCTCCTGCCTGATGGGAAACTGGAGAAAATGGCAGACTATAATATTTATGAGTGCTAGACTACCGTTTAGTCCATTGGTCAAACAACATGCAATGCAATAATAAATGAGCACGGCAGGAACACAAACTGAAAACAAGAACCAGAAATATTGGTTGTACAAAGAGCGCATTCCGAAAAACAATTTTATATCTAATTTAAAAATGCATAAGATCCAGTTACTGTACACATAAAACAAACATCGGTGGCGCCACCTACCAAAGAGTCAGTAAAACTGATCGTCTGCGCGGGCTCTTATACTTAAAAAACAAACTTCTTACTTAGTGCATTTTATTCAAGAAGTGATTCTTCGGTCATTTCTTTTATTAATTGTACTAAGGTCGTAAAGTTTTGAGACGAAGTTGACAAACGACCAACTTGTTAGTAGTTAGTGTCAACTTAATAACAGAAGTTGGTTAAAAATATGTTAGTCTGGGAACTACTGGTATAATAATGGAGGAACACTAAACTACCTTAATACTTTCACGGTGAAAACTTCAAATTGAATTTCCAGTTGTGTGAATATTTCAGGAGCCCTCTGTTGACTTTAAAACATTGCTCCCTCGGTCCGCACATAACATTTACAATGTAAACATGCGGTTTCACTTTTACATAAAGTTTTAAACAAATTAATTATAACGCACATATGTTGTAAAACTTCAATTGGTATTTGTACAAGGAATTTGTTTGGTTAATATATTTGTCTCTTCTTATTTGAAAGGGATGAAATGGTGTCCACGCTTGCCTAGTGGGGGTTGGCAGAACTCACTCGTTATAATACGAATATAATTTTACGCTTCTATACCATCAGTTCGAAATTAAGACCATATGTATAAATCGAATGTTATTCCTAATGAAATAAAAATGTATTATTGAAACCTGACTGGAAGTTGGCCGTATAGTAATTTGTAGGTGTTTATTTACAGTACACGACACTGTTTTCCTTCTAAAACAACTTTACAAAGATTATCTGAAGAAAATCGAGTCACGTATCGGCTTCGCAGCTGAAGGTACTTGTTCACGATTGGGTGCAGATCCATTGACAAGATATGAGGGTCCCACACATTGAAAACTAAAATTGAAATAGATTAAGTTTCATAGCCCGACGTGTTGATGATTGCCCATTTTTGCCAGACAAATATCTCTATCTTCCTCTTTATTTTGGTATTCCGTGCGGCCTACTTTTTAAGTACTAGTATCGTATAGGTAAATATGATTTCAATCCTCGGTAAATTAATTAATTTCAGATTATCGGTTGTGAAATAAGGCAGACATGAGGGATTATTTTTGCACGTAACTAGGTATATACCGTGGTGTAAATTAAGCTGTTTAATTTCTTACACTATGTTGATTACTCATTGGTAAACGTGTTATAGAACTTTTATAATATTGATTATACAAAGCTGATCATCTATGTATATACAATTAATTCGTTCTTTCATTTATGTTACAAAGTTATTTGGTACATTTCCTCTACGTTTACGTTCAAAGGCGAGATTCCACGGGGCATTGAGTAAGCATGTTAAAATCGTCAAAGTCATCACCAAAGCTGAAGCATTGCAGCGTCGACTGCGAATTTACACTGAAGGTGAAACGTTGCATTAATTACCAAAGCGTCCGATAGAGGTGTCTACACCAACACCGTAGTCGCACCATCAATAAAACAAGCGACAGCCGCGCAGGGCAGCCACACGCCAGCTAATTTTCATACTAAACGAGCGGGTGCATTATTAAAATGTGCCGTGACGTGACAACCCTCTCGACCTGGGCGGGCATTTAAACTTGACTCGGTAACTGAGCTGTTAAGTATTTAAGGTGTTTGCTTCAGTGGGGTACTAGTTTATGGGAGCGTGCACCAACGGAGAAGAGCCGTAATGTCGCTGTAAATTGTGTGCTGTACTATGTTAGACGCGTTATAACTTGTAATTAATGCACTAGCTCATATGTGGCTGGTTGCGTAGCAATACAAAATCTAGTTAAATAATATATTAATTATTAAATATTCAAGCAGCTTCCATCATGTTTTAGCACTAATGTATAATCCCAAACTCTAGAATTAGGAGTAAATATAAATATTAATGTTCTTACAGTACTCGTAACTATACGATTACAATATTTCACTAAGTAAACATGTCAAATCCTGTAATATATAAGTTATATTTCTCAAACAACTATTTAACACTTAGTTAAAAGCTACCCTACTGAGACTTGGAGTGAGTGGAACAATACATTTTCTTCATGCGACTCTCTCGCCTCGCAACTTTGAAACAACTGCCTTTACTACTGACATGTTTGCGCCATCCATCTAGCAGCCGTATTTTCATACTGGCTGAGAGCAGGTGTCAAAACTAAAGGACGTTAGGCTAATGTATGCAGATTGCATCTTTCGCTACTCGGAGCAGGTTGCGCCAAGCTGCACTGTACACCACGCGCATTACCACATTATCTCGGTACAGCATTATAAATGATGCTCTATTGCGTTGCGACGGCACTTTTATTTTTTAGCACCTGCCTACTTACGCGTCTTCTTGGCTGTGAAATTTTGTGCTCGAGTGAAGTATAAAATTAATTAAAAAAATACTTATTCAGCAAAATTACAAATATTAGGTATTTTCTTAGTTCTTATAAGAAGTCTTAGTAATGTACTAAACAATAGTCTATTAACGTTATAAAAAGTCATCTAGACATTATCCAGACAACAAAAGGTCGTGGGAATGATTTTCACGTCTTAATAATGTAGAATTCACAGTAATATGTTTTATTTGTTATGTTTATGGCAACATTTCTCAGTTCCAAACATGTTATGAATATAAACACACGTACATATAAATAGGTTACGTAAGCTAGACACCACGACTTTCCCAACAATGTTACAAAATTTAATTAATTGTATAATTTCACGTTTAACATACGTGCGAGCATATAACCACTGTCTCTCAAAGTCATCGTCTTAATTAAATTTAGGATATGTACTCTGTGACAATAACATTAGCATTCATATTTTTGGCTTGTACCTACAAAAAAAATTTTTACGGAAACATTTCCGATGCAAGTAAGGTGACCATGCAAGTTAATTAATTGCAAACCTAAAGGCAAATGGAAAAACAACAGTGGAACGGTTGACTTGGGCCAGAAACGAATTAAAATTGTAATTGCGAACCTTTAAATTCGTAACTCGTATAAACCAGACGTGACTGGAGAGTACAGACAATTAAACATGCCCATTCACTTATTGTCTATAAGAAATTCTATATTACTTGTTTAAAAATCATGGTTTCAAACCAAGAGCAAAGAAACAATTAGATATATTAATCTTATATATAAAATTCTCGTGTCACAATGTTCGTTCCCGTACTCGTCCGAAATGGCTTGACCGAATCTCATGAAATTTTGTGAGCATATTGAGTAGGTCTGAGAATCGACCAACAACTATTTTTCATACCCCTTAGTGATAAGGGTTATCCACTAACCCCTATAATGTGGCAAAACAACGTTTGCTGGGTCAGCTAGTAAATAATATATTTGATATTTAGATGTCTGTAAAATCATCTGTCTTCTATATAAGTATAAAAAATATAATATACTAAGTAAAATATGGATTTAAATAAAATTTCATTAGTCTCATCAACTATTTAATCCCGAAATAAAAAAAATACATTGTTTTTTTACAATTTTACTTGTAACCTACTTGTCACACAAAGTGGATCGCAAAAACAATTTGCATTGAGAGTGTCAGCAGTAATCACAGCTTCTGATTTTAATTGACTTGTTATCGATTAAATTGACTTTTTTTATTGTTATTATTACATTACCGTCGTATATCATATTGAAATTTCACTTACTTTTAAGTTAATGAGTAATGTAAGGTCCTACAAATATTGTTATCAAACACAAGTTATATGTATGTAGGCATATTGTAGTTTAAGATAAAAACAACCTTTGAAGTGGGTTGTAAACATTTGAGATCAATCGGTGCAGAAATTTTTGGTTTTTGAAGATTACTAAAACTTAATACTTTTACATATAAATTAACAGCTCTATACTTACAGTAAATTTACAATAATGTGTGTTATATATTAAACACCCCAACAGATCTTTTCTAAATGATAATGAAACCTGATAACCCTAGGGTATCAAAGTCCTTTGCGTAGTTTATAAACACTAATTGCACCGGACAGACAAAATAAAAACATACAAAGCTTATGTGTTTTTATTTTGTCTACAATTTCTAATCCTGTATTTTAGACGCCTACTCGTCTAGGTCTGGTGCTATTATTAGAGTTCTGTAGGATAAGTACAATATTAACTGTCACTGAAAAGGACGACTGATTCGTATATAGTTTCCCATTAAATTCAAAAGGTAACAAAGAAAAAGTGTGGGCGAGTAGCTTTAGCTTAGTCCATTAATACTATGTTTTTGTTATTGCTAAGTGTGGGTGAGAGGTCGGCTCAAAATATTGTGTTCTAATAAGTATGTATTTACAAAAACTGCTTTGCTTACTATGGAACTAGATGGCGCTGTGTCATAACAATATGTCCAGATATATTTATTTATTTTATTCTAAATGCCTTAATTGAGTTTCCAAACGCAGTTGTTGTGTGTGCTGCGTTCTGCGCTGTGATTGGAAGGAAAGTTTCAAGCAGCCCAATGGCAATGTTGAATGCGATAAACGCAACGTTTAGTTTCGACAATTTATCGAGTCTGGTATCTCTTAAGTTATTCGCAATGTTAATGCTATTGTACTCTCTGTGCTGCAGTTCCATATGCCTTCATCAGGGAGGCTTAGTTAGAGTGTCGAAACTGTACGCACACTTACATTTCAAATGTAAAAAGAAATTCCCCGTTGGTTTTCTATAGCTTTCAACATTTTTATTTAGTACTATGGTTCATATGTTTTAAATATATACACTACTTACTATCCTTTACTCACAACATAGCATCAATATCTAAGCTACACTTAGGTGTATTATAATATGTAAGACGTAGCGTCGAAAAGAAATGAAAATAACACACGCTCCAAAAAACTGTCGTCTCGATTGGTGTTCCTTTCTTAAATATTAATAAACGCGCCAAGGCACTTTTGAGACACTTTCGAGAGTAGAGACGGCGCGATGCATATTTAAAACAAAAGAGATGGGGCCCAACCTACACTGCCCCTCAATACGTATAACATGAAAACGCGGGATAACCCATTTACGAATTAACGTTTACCTTCATTACATATTAAATAATAGTCTCATTTGCATATATGTACACATATCTACTGCAAATGTTCTGTAAAATAAAAGCGGACTACCATAATTACTTCAACTGTGTATCGCAGGAGGCTGTTCCAAGTCCTTAAATTCTAATAGAAACGACCTAAGAAGGAGTTTTTAGTATCAGATTGATTTGCGTTTGTTCAAGAAAAAACGAGTTAACATCTACTCACTTTTCTCAAAACGAGAGCAAAGAAATTAAATAAAGACGTTTTTATAAATAATACGTGGTATTAGCACAAATACGTGGTAATATCCACAGATATTATCCAAACGAGTTAATACCTTGTCTCAATGTAACTGAGTCACACAAACTAAACTAACACGATAACTTACAGATTTAAATCGTAGTGTAATCCTCGTGACGTGCAAGGTCCACACGATAGTAGAAAACAGAGCTCTCAGCAATTTATCTCAAGACAAATCCGACCACGCGTAAGACACCTGTCAGATGGCGGGACGGGCGCCGTCTTGTCTCGTCTCGACGAACAGCTCGGGTATTAGCTCCCGGGGTAAATTAGAATATTTCCAACATAAATAAAACGATAATTAACGTTTAAACAAACCGAGTTGTTGGGGTACATTTTGTCAAGTTGTCGTCTTATGACTTTATGCCTTGTTTGCACTTACCGGCTGCGGTTTGGATGTTATAATAAGAAATTACAATCGCGAATCGAAATTATGATCGCGACAATATAAATAAATAAATTATGCTTTATACTGAGGAATGGCTATTGTGTATTTTTTGCTATCTATAATCCTATTATTTTTGTTTTAAACCCCTTTTAATGTAATTTTAATAAATAGTTTCTTAGAGACTTATATTTATGCATATCGCTATGTATTAAAATTTTTAACTAAACAGTTTTATTATATATGCGGTTTGAAAGCACTATTTTCAACACATATGGAGTCACTCACGAAAATATCAAAAGGCATCAAATTATTCTTTCTCGAGGCTACTTTCATGGAATAACGATTTGTTGAACTAAACGCGCCACTGAACGGAAGATCAAAAGACTCTTTATCCATTAAGTGTAAACACACAATTCACGTGGCTCATATATTTTGTCTCTTTCTCCGACTCAGATCCAATTTGCAAAATTTAAGAGAGTGCAAACATATTAATTTAGCGAAACCATTGCGCTGTTGTGTGTCTCATTTGTACAAAGGATAGCAGAGCGCCACTGCGCCGACTCGGCGTTGCAATTTGTCCCGAGATAAATTCAGCCGTAGACAGATGTCGCCTCTACCGACCTCTGACTTTTTATATTAATACGCCGTTATTTCTTTTAATTTTACTACAAATACTATATGAGTAATTAATTATTTTGTTTTACACTTCATGTAGGTAAATATCCATTTAATCTAATATCTATCTAATGAAATCAAGAAATTAGAGATTTTATTAGTCCAACAATTATATCGAAATTGTTGATATACATAAATAACTAAACTTCAGCCAAAACACTTATTGTCAACAGTTTGCGGTTTGTTACTGAAATATTAATCTTAACAGAAACACCGGCAATAATCGTCATGTATGTCTAAAATAACTTTACGACCATTTTGTAACACTTCAAAGGGGTCATTACATGTCGAGGGACGCTCATATAAATTTCGATTTCAGAGACGTGTGCCGTTTGCGACCGCCACCTGGCAACTGTCAACATGAACTGCCAATTTGAATTCAGAGCTGCCTAATTGGCTGACAGCTCGTTCCAAATATAAATATTAAAGGTCGAAAACGGATTTTGCGTAACGAGGTGGACGGGGATGTTGGTTAAGGGGTGTAGCGTGACTGCCTGATATGCGCGTACGATTTTTTCACACCGAAAGTGCTCATGTGTTATGCGGAACGTGTCAAATGTAAACAATTCCGAAATTTGAATACCCCGATCCTGCTTTGAGTTTTGTACATGAACAAATACTATTGAAATATATTTCATGGTTACAAATATAAACCAATATCGTATGATTGATTTCTTTTAGTACAGAAAGTAGTTTTTGTTGTTATTCTAAGTCTTTCCATATAAATTATTTCCGAAAAACAAGTTGCTCTTTAACATTATAGAACAATCGCGTGGACAAACCTTTCGTGGATCCCTCGAATTACGTAGCATATGCTAGCGTGATATTTCACATGGGCCGGGGTCCGAATAGGTAACCTTTCCGATTCACTGCGACCACCGCTCGTAAAATAGGGGGTGGTATTCTCCAAGTCATGAATACGTTAGTTCGTTGGGGCGGCCTGGTTTAATAGTTAAATAGGCAAGCTAGAGAGAAAGGGGTACGTTGTTACGTATGCCTAAGTCGCCCCCTGTCGAGGGAGGATTGTTAGCACAAAAACTAGAATAATTGCCTTACGTTACTTTCTTTCATCATTCCAAAATCACTAACTTCTCGTTAAACTTACACTGGGTAATTCTAGTATAAGTTAATTAAGAATATGTATTGTGTCTGCTGATAATAAATAATATATTATCACAGCAAACTATCTATATAGATGAAATAGATTTCGGTAGGACTTGTCGTTGAAACATATAATAAAAATTTACTAATGATAAACACACAGCCTGGTAGCCTAGCTTAAACCTAATATTCAATATTATTACACAAAATACTTGAAATAGTTATGGAATTACTCATACCAAATATGAAGTACTCTTCAATATGGAATTTAGTATTAAATCAAAGTTTAGATTGTCGATTTCAACTAATTGTAAACACTCGTAACCAAGAGATCGGAATGCGTGAGAGGCATCCGCAAACAAACCCTTTTGGGAGCAGTTCGCTATCGAATTTGTATTTGCGAGGGCAAGCCAAGCACACACCCGCACCCGATGAACATCTCAAACTCCTGCTCAAATATTGTATGCTAACGCAGCAATTTCGATGCCGCGAGTAGTGCCGGAGATCCTGGAGTTGGTATGGACATCTTGGGAAAACCCTCACCGGCGCGAGCAACGTACTTAACTTTTACACAAGGTGGGTGGATTTCTATAGCCATCCCGGCGTTAATACTAAACGAGATTCCTTATAACATATAGTTTGTTACATATGGTTTGCGAATACGTTACCGTTTACTTGAAGATAGGTAGTGTATAACTTTTAATACCCGCGTTACTTACTGTGAAATAGGGACCAATAAGGACAACAAAAGTATTAATATAACAAAATGTACTGTAAATAATAACAATTGCAGTGTTTAAAATAAAGAACGAAGAATCTATTACGGTGCAATGGACAAGACAAAAGTACATCGCAACAATAGAGACATCGAGACAGATAAAGTTCAAAGTGAAGTCGAGTGAAAAGAGAGGAGCCTATCCTTAATACTAAAGCTGAAATGAGCGAGGAGCATGGAATGAGAGTGGCTTATAAAGGAGTTTAGAGTGTTTCAGAGCGGGAGAGAGCAGTGAAGTACGCTACACGCGTTCGACACTTACAAACGGCACTCGTTCCACTACCTAGTCAGCCGTTGTTATCGACGATTAATGAACATTGTTAGGTGCTTACAAATCTTATTGCATCTGTCAACATTTATCGCACCTTCCATATTCTACAAGTTAATGTTACAATAATTCATACAAACATCCATGGATTTTAGATATCATAACATTTTTATAAAAATATATATGTATTTAAATAATACGTAGAACCAAAAGTCAATAAGCACCATGTAAAGTTATGAGAAACGTTAATAAAAAATATAAGAAGCAAAGGAAAACACCACAAAATCCAATAAAAACCGTATGGCTAAGTGGGCACGTATTTACCGCTTTTTATTAAAGTTTTTAAAGACTTTTCCCTTATATAGGGGATTCAAATATGTTCGTATACTGTGCATATACTGAGATTTTCATTTGAGAGTTTTATAGCGTGGCTTTGAATGCAAATTCCGCAGCAGTTTTATTTATTCCTCATGGCATAAACTTAATTTGTAATAAAACCGTAAACCGTATAATTATTAATGATCATAGTTTGTTTTGTTATTATTTAGAACTAATTTATTGCGTTTAGAAATCAATTAGGTACGATTTATCTATGTTAAATCGTCCAACAGTCATTTATTTTCACGAAATCAAGGTTATCCCTTTAATTCGAATGTTTTTATGATACAAAAAAAAACGTATTAGTGCTACTATTAACGGTATGTATCATACATTATTACTCACCTCATTACGATATGGCATACTGGTCAAAAACTATTAATTAAATCATCGCTGTTAGTGGTTATGGCACTAACCGCAAACATTTATGAGGTAACATTTTTGCAGTGTAACCCTTAATGGTATGCTGCTCTATTGGGCAGCTCACTTATGGATCTCTGGTTGTGCCTAGTACCTGCAACTTATCAAAATACTTAACTTATCATGACTTTACACAGAGTTTACACGATATATCCGTTTTTAGGCCTCCTATTCAGATCAATGAAAATATACAGGATTTTAGAAAACCTGTAATAATACCTGACAAACTAGAACAGGTATGGTTGAAGAGGCTTGCATTTCTTGCGTTATATGTGTAATTTCAAATGATATATTAAAGAATGGCGTGAGAAGATAACTTTGCGGGTTAAACGACGTCGTGGTGACAAAAAATTTAAAGAGTGCTTGTGTGTGAGTGAAAACATCGTGAGGGGACGCCGAAGAAGATTACATACACCTCGACCTTATACTAGGGGATTTCAAAAGGTCAGGTGCGAAGTACTCGTATCCGGCGTGCATGTAAAACACGATGTATGAAAGTAGGCGTGTAACGAAAGTGGTATACAAGGTTCGTAACACGTGGTGCAGTTTCTACTTACGCCCGTGGGAATATAGGTGTGAGGTATGTATGAAGGTACAGATGACCCAGTTGATTCACCAGACATATTGTAGGTACTATTTGCATAAGATATTGTTGCAATGTTATATGCAAAAAGTTCAAGTTTCAATATAATTATATTCAGTAGATATGATACAACACAAATACAGTTTCAAGCGTTGTTAGCACAGCTAGTGTTAATTACCCAGTGAGATTTAGAGCTTTCGCGGAGGTTATGTATCTCGCGTTATCTGCTTAATTGCCTTATAAACTGTTTTAATGTAATTACGTGCTACAAATATTTGTCACTTCTGGTTAAATAGCACACCGGTTTGTAAATTAATACATATTGTTGAATACATTTATTTCGTAGAAAA
Organism: Craniophora ligustri; assembly: GCA_905163465.1. Taxonomy (NCBI): domain Eukaryota; kingdom Metazoa; phylum Arthropoda; class Insecta; order Lepidoptera; family Noctuidae; genus Craniophora; species Craniophora ligustri. The sequence goes on from LR990963.1 coordinate 7,055,497, forward strand.
ATGAATGAATTAAATAGTTTAGTGTTGGTATTTCATACCGTGGTTTGTTTAATGATTATAATTGTTGTATTCTAGTAATATAATTAATGTCAATAAACGAATAACTAGTATTCGTGAAATTTAAACATTCAATTAGTTTTAAAAACTATAATTAACTGATGTTTGACTGATGATGAGTTGATAGATGTAGTTCATGTTATACAGAATTTATGATAACTACATTCAATTTCCTTTGAGCGCAGTACACGCTGATGTAGAAACCATGGGTGCCGTAACTTCCAACGGTACCCATAGCTGGAACAAGACATGCAAACGTATCGAGTACGTACTGAACACATTATTACCTGAAAACCCACTTAAAACAAATACAGTTAGAGCTCCTTTAATGCGTGTGTAGGACACAAGAATCCCGCAAGGCAGAGCCCATCTCATGTGAACGATGGAACGATGCCGAGTGCTCGGCGCCGCGTTGTTAAAACTCAAGCCGTGTTGAGTCGCGCGCGCTAATTGTGCTTCTAGGTGGGGCAAAACCCTCCCCCCACTCTGCCTAGTGCTTTACACTTCTTGTTTCGGAGACTTATTGTACGGAGGGAAAAACTTTATAACTGTTGACATTGAGCTCATGTTCTGAAAGGTCCGCGTGTAAAGGGAACAGTCTTTTTAATTGTGTTTTTTTGTTAGTTTCTTGTCGCCATCTCATTTGTGATATTATTTAGCTGTGTTTATTGGTAAACACCGTTTACTAATAATTCTTATATAAGTATAAGACTACCTACAGGTTTTGGCATTGGTATCACGAGAAATGACAAATGCTCTGTCCTAGGATTAGGATAATTTAACTTATCCAAGCTGGTAGTAATCTTAATAATCTCGATATAGTAATACGAAGAATAAGAAGAGATACGCAATTTTTTGTTATTAATATAGGTCAATAAGTCATTATTTATTGAACTTCATCTATTTGTACAATTTTGATTACCTTAAGCATAAATGATTACAAATTGCTGGTAATATAAGTTTTTGTAGACCAAAATGTTACCAGCAAAACTAATAAATGCCGGACAAGTATTGCTAGTTTAATCACAGCTGCACGAAAGCGGGCGACAAAACCAACCTCGGATCCGAACCACAACAACCGTGCCGAAGTTTAATTCAATCGGTGTGCCCCAGTGAGTGTTGGAGGGTGGCGGCAGGGGGCGCGGGGCTCGGTTACTAGGGGTGCGTGTGCGGGCGGGGGAGGAGGCTCGCGAGGCGGTGTTAATTACTACTCATGTGGCAGGCCACATATCGCGAACTTTGGCGCCCAACGTAGGGCCCCGACCACCGTATTTATCTTTTAATGTCAGCTGAGGGGACCTTGTTTAATCTTGTTTGTTAACAATGTGGGATCATAGAAAAAGTTTCATTTCATTATAAAATTATTTTTGGTCACATACTTGATTTAAATAATTTTTAATTGCGTACGTGTACGAACTCCACTTGTATTGGATTTGGGTAATTCAATAGATAAAGTAAGGTACTTAATAAAATTATGTAGAGGATACCTATGCCTAGCTTTTTTTGCATAATGGATCCGAAAAAAAATTAATCAACAAAAAATTCGATATTAAACACGTTCACGATTTCAATCAAATATTCCAGTCGTATTCCGCGTGCTTGCGTCGGATACTTCAAACATTCCCGTCCCTTGTTAGAAGACAGCGAGTCCCGAGACATCTCTAGGAACGCAGCCCTCTTTCCACGACGCTTTCTCATGTAAATTTTTGAGATTTCCTTCTCAAATTCGATATATAAGTTAAACGGTACCAGGGAGCTTACTTGTCTGCTATAATAATATGTCAACGATAATATTTGACAGAATACTTTGCCATCGTCTGGAGCTCGTAAAATATAACTTACACTGTTACTTTTAATACAATGTACTGCGCTACTACTAAACTTAAATAAGTTTGTAGTGCTTGTCTTTTATTGATATTTGACTTACGCCAGTGAAAATTAATATGTAAAAATATATTCTTTCATTTTCAGTGTGAAATTCACATACCTATATTAATTTTGACATGTATTATACATTTATTACGCATAGATATTAGCAATTTTCCCAATAGAGACACCATTCCTGACACTCAATTACTTTATTGGCGCCCAACTGGGACTCCCTCCCAGCTTTAACGGGAAAATATGTGTACGATTTTTGTTCGCGATACTAAAGTATATTAAGGTTACCATAAAATGCGGGTTTGAAAATTGAAACATTTATAGGCTCTAGGTGAATCGATATCGTGAAGAGCGCCTCCGTGGGTCCATCGACATAAATTCGTATTAGTGCCACCTCAGATCGACTTTACGACGCCTCAGGCGTACTTATTGCTCGGGCTAGTTATTTGCCCGATACGTTAAATGTTTAATAGAAATATAAATAATATTATTTAATGTCTTTTCTTTGCGAAATTTCAGTCAAAATACATTCATGTTGAATTATTGTTTATAGTATCTAATGATGTTTGTGTAGTTTTTTTTAATTGATGAATTTATTTTGACCAATATTTAACTTATATCTAACTTATTTAACTTTAACATAAAAATTAGCTACACTCGAACTATAAGCGAAGAAGAATTCGTCAGAATTCTGTAAAACCAAAAAGTAATTCTCTTAAACTAAAACTTATCAAAAGTACTCTAAGGAATAGGTACCAATAATTAATATGTATTATCCTAGCTACGAATATTTTGTATTCGAGGTATTTATTTCTTTAAATACTAAATAAGTAACGACTACACCGAAAAGTAGAGTAATAGATACATAAACAAGATTGTTATCTAAAAAAGGTTTTTATCTCGAATCTTATAACTGATTAGACCTTGGGCATTTTATGTAAATTTGTTTGATGTTTTACGGAATATGGAGGTCAGTGAATAAAAATCATAGTGTAAGTTAACTTTACCTAGTATTTCGTACGACGGTAACCACTGGTACCAATGCAATGTCCTGTTTCACATTTCACACACAGCTCTGTGTAGTCAGCTGTGTAATAGCTAGGCAGACTGAGCCTAGTTTAATAAATTAATGTCCATCTTAATTTGCCTGTCAGATTTCGGCCGGCTACTATTCAGTGTTTCGGACAACAAATATGGCGAGACATCGGTCGGTGCGAAATTAAGTGAGTTTGTTAAGTGTAAACAGGGATAATCCTTAGCTTGGCTATGATTAGCATATCGCGGCAGTCGGCGTTCGTTCCCGAGGGGCATCTGCAATTTAAATCAGGGACTTGGCCGGGACGGCCCGCTCCTTAGCTGCGTACTCGGAATTTGAGATTTACTACGATTGGGTGATTTGAGGTTCGATTTTCTGCTTGTTTGGACTGATTGAATTCACTCTTTAAATTGACTCATAAAAGTGATGTGATTGAATATTATATTATAGAATTGACCGCGTTGCTATAAATTATTACATTTTTTATGTTGTTGTGTCACCAAGGAATGTTTTTAGTCGCAGTTTTCCAATATTTTGACTTCTTTCCGCAAACATTATGTATAAACCCCAGTGCTATCTGACTTCGTACAAATTCTATGGTTGTGGAGATTAGAACCATCAATCAGATAGTCTGAAGCGGTAGCTTAAGTACGGCTATCGGTTTGGTGCAAGCTGTAAGAGATGATGCTATACTTCCGTATGCAATAAGGAAAAGTTGTTAACTTGTTTGCTTGCGTTTACTTGACCCTCTGGAGGAAGACAAACATTTTTTTCCTATTTTGTTTGTAATTAATAGTACCTTGACGTCAGAAATTCGTTGAAAAAAATAACACTACGTATAACAATATAGGTATTTTATTCATATTTTATATATTGAGCTATATTTCCACAATCGCTGATCTAATAAAGCGTGAAAATAAAATAAATATCATACTATTTTTCGAACTGAAAGGTGAATTACTCCTTACCAAGAAATATTTTTTCTTAATAAAATATTATAGTATACGCTGTTATTTATCGATGTCCATTAACTTAAATATTGTACCAGAGTACAATGCCGTGCGTCCAAAGATATACGGTGGAGAAAAATTACCGAGGATGTAGACATCGAGTGAAGGAATTCCCTCCCGCTATCTCAAGAATAAAGAATTTAATCGTGCCTCTCATAGCACCGCTAGTTACAGCTTTATACGCTACAAATTATACCTTTCCCGATGAATGATTTAATGTAACTTCGCTTGGAATTTTGTAATGAAAATCATATCTTTCGGTCGATTTGTAGGGGCAGTGTGACTAATGTATATTCAACGACAATCTAATAAATCAATGGCTTCAGTATTATTCAAAACTTAAATAGGTGTAAGTGTAAAATAGAAAACAGAGAAAAATACAACTTTCATTTAGCAATAGATGTAACGGCTGAATGTAAATTGCTGTTCCAAATATTATATTATTATCTTACCATTCAATGAAATAAAAACACAAGTTCGTTTTCTTGTAACGTGATCTTGCTCTAGTTAAGTTTCAATACAATCCAGTTTACTTTTTATTTTCAAATATGTATAAAGATACACACGAACATGTGTTTGTATGTTATGTTATCTCTATTCTAGTTTATCGTAGCTGTTAGCCTTTTATATATATAATTAAATAAATAACTACATGAGTGTACGAATGTAACGATAGCTCATTCGACCATTCCGACACAAAAGGTTCTCTTAAGACAATCTTACAAAAACATGAAATTATGTGTAGAAACTTGTGATTATATTACCTTCCTATACAAGTTTGTAAGGCCCGGTAAGACAAAAGGGGTGTTATGGTGTCCACAAGCAACAGGATAGGAAGCCATTAATATTAATGAAATGTCGCCCTCTATCGATCCAAGATGTTCTATATATGAAGACGTAGGTAATAGTAATTCTAATCGAAAAGTTTCATATGAAAATAGAAACACTATTGATTTAGACGACCCGTTTAGCTCAGCGGTAGTTAATGCTGCCTGCTGTGCTATGGGTCCCGGGTTCGAATCCCGGTAGGGACAAATGTTTGTGTGATGAGCATCAACATTTGTTTCCGAGTCATGGATGTATCTATGTATAATATGTATGTATTTACAAAAAAAAAGTATATATGTAGTATATCAACCATCTAGTATCCGTAACACAAGCCTCGTTGCTTACCACGGAGCTAGATGGCGCTGTGTAATAAATGTCCGGAAATATTTATTTATTTATTATTATTTATTATTGATAACAAATCAATAAATATTCAACTGAAGGCCCCTTTTTTCAAACACAATTCTGAACATTCCCAATACTAATGTATTAATTTAATAATTAATCACGGGCAGAATATGCGTCTATTTTACTGGTTAACTACGACAGATCTATCAGAAAATATGACCAAATATTCGTCATATTTTTTGATAGTGCTGCAAGAAAGTCTACAAATTCTTCGATAGTGCGGTTTCCAAATTGAAAACTAAAATAAAGTATCATAAGCTACTTTATCAAATAGACAGTACAAGTTCCAACGCTAGATTCAATTGAGACAGGTAAATCTAAACCGTACAGGAAGTTGGGCCCAATCGTATCCTCACCTGCACACGTATTTGAAATTCAAATAGGATGAGACAAACCCAGTTTCCTTGTAACCCTGTATGTTTATCGTTGCCAATAGTTTTCGTTAGAGACGCCCCGCAGATCCGTTCCGAGCCTTACAAAGGGATTATTTCACTTTGATTATAAACAAATAGAATACGAAGCCAAACAATGACAAGGCCAACTATATGTACCTACATGTATCTTTACTCACTTCTTTTAGGTTATAATTAAACCAGATTTGTCGATATAAAATATTGTTACTTTTGCACAAGTAAAAAGCTTAGTGAAGTACCTACTCGACGTACTTTCCATTTTATTAAATTACTGTGCTCAGTAATTTAATAAAATGGAAAATTTTAATTGCTAGCGACCCTCTCTTTGGGGTTCCATTAAAATAATACTACGGAACTCAAGTATGTTTCTCTTGAGGATAAAATCGCAAGAAAGTCAAAAAGTTCTCGCTATTCAGGTGTCATAATTATTTTTAATAAACCTCCATAGGTATTTAAAAAGCTATTACGTTACTCTCATTCTAATTTTAACCAACTTGGTGGACGCATAGTTTAATTATATTCCTCGAAAGGTAGGCAACTTATTTCATTTAAACGTTTACTTTCAATAACAGAGGCTTTTTGTGAAAAATATACAGTAAAAATGTAAAATAATAAAACAATCCCGGCCTCTTTGTCGTTTACTACAGTAGCCCCAGTGCCTTTTGCGGTGTAACAAATAAATGAGGCTTCACTGACAAAAGGGCAAAACAAACAAAGTCCCCATCGTCCAGGTAATTTGAAAGGTCAACAGCGAAAAAATATCCTGTCATTAGTCGTTTAAAGGTCGTTAAAATTATATTATCCGTGCAATATAGCTTTATAATGATCGATCTATCTCGATATGGCCCTCCATTGTTATTGAAGTGAACAGGGACGATTAATTATCCATTGAACATAATTTGGGCGGACCAGCGGGCCAGTGCTGTAACGGACCGCTCCCACCAATTTGAATTGATATCGGCGGTTGTCTCTTCATTATATATTATCTTCAGTAATTATTGGATAATACAAATTTTACTATTCAGAGATAATATACACAAAAGAAAATTTTAGATTAAAACACACAGTCGTTGGTCAATGTGAATCTCGCCGTATTTTCAAGAAGAGTTTTTAAATGAAACAGAAAAAAAAGTGCAAACTGACATGACAATCAAATAAATAAAAATATAATTTGTGCAATGAGCATCTTAAATTAGCAAATTCTTTTAGGATTCTTAGCTATCAAAGGAAATAATAAATTGTTTTCCACCCACCAAGTTTTGTCTGCTTTCGAGGCGAAAGGCATCTTTATCGCTGAAAACTTTTTCTTCCTTGTGTAGAGACGGAGAACCCCTTTTAATGAAACTTAAACCGGCCGTCTGCAATTTAGATAAGTATCCTACTTGCCTTTTAATTAAATATAGCTGTTCATCAACTATGATTGTACCACTATTCATTTAAAAAACTTCTTTCCTACGAGACAACATTTAAGCACACTTCCAAAGCCTGAGAATTCTTACATTTTCTTTGTTACAAAATTCCATTCTTTATGTCTTGTCCTAAATTAAGTTTATACAGTCCGTTCTCATCAGAAATGTTATTATACTTGTACATATTTACTTAGCTCATTTGAATAAAAAATGTACCCTTCAGATTAAAACTTTCACGAACTTCGATATTTACTTGATGTTTTCACTGTAAATCGTCTCCCCTGACTTGTTTTCCAAGATATTTATAATCAGCGACTTTCCCCAACTTAGTGTCGGCGACGAAATATCCTTTTAATGGTCGGCGGAGTGTTGGGTCGTCTGCAATTTAGATTAGTCCTTTAATTAAATTAACATTATGATCCCTATCTCAACGGAGCAGGTGGTCGGCAATATTGCTCCGTGGAACTCTTTATTTTATTCTTTTTCTTTTGCGAATGCAATTAGATGTTGTTCTTTTATTGATTAGTTATTCCGCTACATCGAATACTACAATAAATCGTGTAAAGATGAGATAAATATGTATGTTATTTATGAATGTTATTCATATCGTATGTACTTACATGCATAAAATCTCAGTTATTAGGTTTATATTGAGCAGAGGTGACTCAACATTTATTTATTTGCGTCTACAGAGAACAAGAAGTAAATAAAACTTTGTGTATAAATCTAACGACGCATGTGGTCTTACACTGCACGCACTCCTTCTTCATGACTGTTCATAAAACCCTTTCTAGGTTCACAGTAAAATATATTCTAAGGCATATTGATACTTAATGTATATACTTTGGTACAATATCCCCGATCGTATTTCTTGCAAGTAATCCCTGAAAAGAGGTCCAAGTTATTAATGATAGTGGTTAAATAGACGTTTTTGCACGCTCTAAGAGGGTTTCTCAGGAAAACATTTCTCGGAGACGAGACAAAGGGTCGATGAAGTCATTAATATTGTGATATTAAAGGTAAAAAAAATATGATAAAGATGATAATATGATAAAAAGGTACTGCTTTCCACTTTCAAGCCATAAATGAGACAATTACGCGTCGATTTTATTAAGTATAACTCTTTAGTGTTAAGAGATGATAAAAGGTTTAATTAAAGTTGTTAATAAAAGAAGCTCGCTAAAGTTAAATATTTGAAATGGATTAAATTATTCCAATTATTCGTTATATTCCGCTTGTTCATCGGGCAGCTAGCTCGCCTCTTTTTCTACTTTTCCAGTCTGTTTGCGTTCGCTTTATCTATTTTCTTAGTGCTACAATCTTGGCGGCGGGTCAGGTCAACCGAAAAATTAGAAATATTCTATCTCAATCAATCGTACAATTTAAGTGAAACGTTCTTCTTTACCGATACAGTAATATTTTATAAAGAAAATATATTGTAGCTTATACAAATACCTATAGAAAACGATACGAGTGAAAGTTCAAAGGCTTATTTAATCATACTTTTATGCAATAGACTAAAGTTGGTTTGTTTATACTATATAATATGTACTGCAATATTTTACATTCTTAGTAGTTAAACATTTTATCATTTTATTTTTGTTTGGTTAGCCTGTGATATCACCATGGTTAAATGGTAAAATGGAACTAATACAAGCCCAGCTCAAGATTATAATCGCAGCGGGAAAACCTCGACGAGGAAATAGTCTTGATTGTTTTTTATTTATTATATTCTCATTTTATGTACCTAGGAATTTTTGTTCAATTTCAAAACAAAACATTTCGTTTTTCTTTCTTATGTTTACTTCCCTACCTTCTTGACTGTATTATACATTATAATACATATCTAAAATCCCAAAATTCTCTAGATCATTCAATAACTTAGATAATAACTCCCCCAACTATTTACACACAAATTGGCTTAGTTGGTATATGGACGAGGCCCTACCAGGCGTCCAGTCGGACTAGGAGTCCCAAAGGCCATCGATATAACGCGGTGGCTGTTAAACTTGTGAAATATTGCCTCTGACATTGACGGCTCGAAGAAAAATTGCCCGCGCGAGAACTTTCACCACTTCATTTTGCAAAGTTTCACAACAGTTTGTTATCGCTTCGCTTACAGTTATTGACTTGTTTTTTTTTTAAATAGCTTCATTAGATGTTTTAATTTTACTGTTGTAAGTATATCAAATATGAATATGTGATTTCTTAATGTTACTTAAATTATTTATCAGGGACCAAAATATGTGGTTTCTGATTGTAACAGTAGGATTCTAGATTTTTTTAAACAAAACGCAACGCGCATCGCTCTCCACGATTTATACAGCGTTTGCGAACAGATGCTAGGAATAACGTTTTAATTTTAACCTACATATTCTTTCAGAATATCAAAAAGTATTTTAATATTTATTTCTATCGAGTCACACTGAATCCGACAGCTAATTCGGAGTGCAGCATCAAAACAGAGCAGAAAACAATGCGTCAGCACTGGTTTACTTTTCCATTCGGCGAACCGTAAAAGGAGAAAACAAATGAATTGCCAAAGTTCTCGTTAGAGTGGATAAAACAAAAGTTAACCACCGATTTTCTATTCAGCGCACCCGCCGTTTCAATCAACTACGGGAATAGAAATTGAACAACACGAGTTTCGGTTACTGTTAGCTTGTCCGACCAAGTATGACGCTATTTATTTCAAAGTCATAATTGAAATATGCTTACTTAATTTCGATTGTGTTTGTCTTTTGAAACTATAGTCAGAACCGCTTTTTTTTGGGAATAGATTTCATTGTTAGCTCGAGGGAGCTTTTACAATGTAACCGGACTTTTTAACGAAGGTTCTAACGATCGGTAAAAAGTGAACTGAAGCAAGATACTAGGTACTTAAATACCTATCATTGAACTGTAAGTGCACCCGTAATTATCTTTCGATACTCAATCCACATTAAAGTTTCCAAAAATTTAAGTGATTACAATTTCTAACAAGCAGAAATTTTAAATTTTGGTTTATAGTAAGGGCCAAAAGGACAAAGAATGGTAAAACGCTCAACCAATTCCAAACGTCATGCAAAAGATAATAAATAAATGGTTGATCTTACTTTTATTTCCTTTTATTGACATGCAAAGCCTTGACATTTAATTTTCTATTCCGCTTTGTAGTGTTGTGTTTCGAGCTCTTTTATTCCCCTTTCTGCGTTTACCTGAAAATGATACGTCCTCACTATACTGTCAGTGGGCACAGGGCCGATTGACTGTGTTTTTAATTTTATTTATAGGTTCATGTTACTAAAAAATGGGGCTACGTATCACGCAGGAATATTCCATACTTTAAAAAAATATTCGATTATTCGATCATAATATTTTTGATAGGTACCTAATAGTTATACTGTTTATACATAGTGCTAGGCGAGTGTCAGATTACTGAAAGTTAGGTGTATACACCAACGTATGATAAATTCGCTGTGCAGTGCCCCGGGCGTTTCCGCTCCAATCGCTTCGGATGCTCGTGCGATCGATCGCGTGAATACACCTTTATCCGTATTTTATTTTTATTTTCATTTATTTATAGGCGCTGCTTATTGAATGTCAACATGGCCCGCTTGCTTTCCAGGTTGCCGAGCGGGTAAATAAAATATAAAAATCCTTACTCTGATATCATTTTTTGCACGATATTTTATTTAAATAAGCAGTGAATATTTAAATAATAAGTAGTAGTATTGACCTGAATTGATACAAAATTGTTAATTATTTACATACCTTTATTAAGGCGCACAATTACTATTATCACATCGGCCAACAGTTGCCTCGTATTAAATTAATGTCCGGACGCGCGAGTAAATCGTTGACGATTGCGTTGCGCTGCCCACCCTCGAACACGCTTGTTCAATTACCAAACCGAACCCGAGGACCTGGCACGAATTATTTAAACGTAATTGTTAATGCAAGCAAAGTTTAATCATGTTTTTTTTATGTTTATGTAAGATAAGGAACTTGTAATATTTAATACCTATAAGATAAAAGAGACAGATGAAATTTACCTGAACTCCCCATTAGTTTAAAAGTCCGTAAGTGGTGACAAGCGCAGCAGCCGAGAGACGATTTTTGATTCGCAGAACTGATAGTGTTGTAGGATATTCTATCTATTTTTTGTAACAGACGGGAATTAAGATTTGTATTCGGTTAATGGTCCTCATTAGATACATGGAATATAAAAATGCCCCCGGCCGTGGAATAAAAGCATAAGTTATACTTACACAGATTGTTAATTTACACTTGATTAGGTACCATACCTTTCATGCAACCACGTTTGTTGGGTGCAGTGAAACGCCACACATTCCTCTTTGATTACATACTCATAAACTAATAGGATCATGATTCGTTTGATTATCATCGAGAGCTGTGTGTATGATTAATGAAATATTGAATCATGTTTTGATTATAACATGTTCAACTATAACGTTTTAATGTAGGTGATATTATTATAGTTATGTGGCGAAACTTAAGTGAATCTACCAAAATTTTGCAATTATTGATATAAAACCACTTCTTAAGGATTTTATCGCGGATTCTATACTTAGATATTATTTATAACCGGCGTTCAGAATTCTTTAAATTGTAACCGATGGACCATACATGCAGTATATTATAGTAATGATTTGACATTAAAATATTTCAAACTTTCTATTTTCAAAACTCTATTATTGCATTTTCATGCCGGCGTAGTCGTTTACTTTCTTGACGGAAATACACACTTTATTATATTTAAGAGGAATATAATTTATTTTTTGCCGCTTGTCGTATTAACGTCAACTTGTAGATGGTATCGGTCTCTCCAGACAGATCAAAATGTTCGCTTCGCTTTCAGAACCGTAAAGGCGTAAAATTGAGATAAGCTGAAAATAGACCACTTACACCACGGCCACCGCCTCCTATCCCGGTGATGGAGAAATCGTCCAGACACGAAAAAAATGAACACACAGTAAAGAAAAAAGAAGATTGTTCTTGCAGATATGTAAATCAGACTAGTGATAGTATTGGTCTAAAATAAGAGACAATATGCAGAAACAATGTACCCATTACAAATAAACGGAGAGTTACAGCTTACAGCTAGTTAATGTAGCTTTTCATTAATCGAAGCACCTTTGCAATCCGAAATATGACTGTACCAAATGAAAACGTACTTTTAATAAAATTACTAAAAAATACTGCGACAGCTATTACATTAGCCGGCGCCCCTTTTATTTGCAGAGTGTTGTAAAAAAACTGGTTATCACATCGAGCAAACTTTTCAGTCTGTGTGTTATCCGGTAAAATTCCCTTTCTCCCATCTCGGAGCGAGTATGAAACATAACTCAATAGTGAGCGTAGGGATTCGGGGGCAACCGAGTGTAAAATGGTCGACATGGAGGGGCATTTTCAAACTGACCGGACAGTCCGGACGCCACCCTTTGCCTCCCTGAAATATGTTAGGTGTGCCGGTATTTGACGTTCTTATATCCACACGCCGTGCTTTTAATACAAGTGTTGGAATACGTGTTTTATAGATTACCTTTTAACAGAACACTTGAAAAATTACGTGAGAAATGAAGTTTTTGGGTCATTCAGATACTACGGGGTCGGGGTCTGAACGAAGCAGATACTTTAAAGTTTTCTCAGAAGTCTAAAGCAAATTTACCCACATAATTATGATCTTAAATGCAAAATTGGAAAACTGGAAATGTGAACCGCCCCAATATCAGGTTTGAATAATACCGAATACAAACTGAAAAATCCCAAGTTTTCATGACAACATTTTAAATAATGTAAATATTACAAATCTTTAGTCCACAAACGACGTTTAGAAGCTCGTTTACTCTCAATTGACTTTTACAACTTCCAAATGAAGTTAAGGAACTGATACAATCTCATTTCACAAACACGCTGGAAAACAATTCTCTAAAGACAAACTTGTAACATTATTTCTACACTGACACATTTGTTCTTTTATTCTTAAATTGATTTAGCTCTACCCACGCTATCCTTCATACTAGGAAATCCAAAGTGACTGCATATAGCAGAAACAGATATTTATTACTCCCTCGGGAGCCAAACTCACGACTCCCGTGATAGCTACGCTGAGGATGCTATAGGTACACTACAAACCTATCTACCTTAATCTATACTGACACATTTTGTATTCAAAACAAACTCTCTTTCTACGTTGTAAAGTTCAGTTTCCTAGCTTGATATTATAAGGGTTTAGTAAAATGTTGTAATAAATAAAAATCCTCTAAAAATATCCAACGTTGAAAAATTAACCTGTAACATAATTACTGCGCGTACACTTTGGACATGCATGGATGTCCTTCAAATTACATCATATTATGTGGCAATATAATCGACGTGGGTGACGTTCACGTTCATTTCATATAGATATTTTAATCTAATAACCTCGTACTTTCCGTCATTATATGTATATAGAATATTTGAATTTACATAGTTATGTATTTTTCTATTCACTATGTTTTGTCACGATTCTTTGTTTCCAATATTCTCATAGTTTTCATGCACGGAATTGGATCATTGAAAAAGTTCTTCGTTCGATACCTCTGGTATTGCAAACGTCTATTTGGCTCACATTTTGCTTTTGTTTGCCACATATGTGGTATAAAAAAAATCTTTTCGTTTTATTTTTATTTTATTTATTTATTAAGGTATATTTACAGAGTAAACACAAACATTCACATACATTTATCACTTAAAAACTAACTGCATGTGCTACTCTAATTACAAATATGCACAACATTTGCAATTATCCGCAAGCAACATAATTATATAAAATAAATTTTAAAAAGAAATAACGTTACAAACAAAATATTGTGTTTTAAAATTAGAAAATAAAATAAAGTTAAAAGAAAACTTAATATGTATTACTTAATGCACATAATCAACTAAAAAAACATTTTTTTTTGTTTATTTTGCAAATAGCAATGTTAGATTACGTTAAGTACATTTTAACACCTATATTTATATAAAGAAACATTAAGCACTGCCTAATTAAAACCTCAGTAAAAATATTACAGTCTCGACGGGTACCATATGTAATAATTTCCATCGGTATTCCTGCAATACTTAAAAATGACGGTGTAAAAATATCACCTATCGCCGAAACGGGGAATTCCTGTGCATTCGACCGGAAAATAGCCGACATAAAGGTCCGACATTATGCTACTGACCGGGGCACGGACGCCGATAAAATATATACGAAGACCTCCCTCGCCGCAAGTGTCCTAATGTTGATAAAACCTGATAAATCAACACACCCCGACCAAATATGCTCTCAAATCTTTATTTGTCGGAGCTGCGTTACGTTTTGATAGATATTTGATGTTACGGGAAAAATACTCGGAACCTTTTTTTTTCTGGACTTGCATTTTTTTGTTGTTATTTTATTATAATTTTCACCAAAAATGATAAGGTATTGAAATTTAATTGGGCACTAAGTATTTTTAATGTACAATTTTAATATTTTTGATATACGAGTCGTAAGAGATTTAAGTGTAACACTTGGCAATGTAGTTAGTTTGATATAGGAATGTCGACAAACTTACAAATTTTGTAGTATCATCTTCCGGTGGTGACACACATAATGATGATATAGATTTATATTCACATATAAAGAATGATGAATATATTACTTAATTCTGCTATGTCATAGATTTCAAATTCGAATTGCCGCACCGCTGACTCTCCGAAATTGTTTACGTTTTAATTACCGCTGTAACAGTAGGCCTCAGAGATTTTTAGATGAATCCTAATCTTTTTACGCCTACGGGAGATCTGTACCCAGTAACGAAATAGTAACTGAGTTGGTATGCCTTAATAAATATTATACAATCGTGAAGCTCAATATTATTTGTTCTTGTCACCGTCTATTTATCTACTTACAGATAATACATACTGCAGAAGGAACAACTGTAGCTGCGTTTCACCTTTGTTGTCAGTTGCCGATATTTTGTTTAAATGTCTAAGGTAGAAAGTCAACTCAGACGCATAAATAAAGTGCGCAACAAGATGGCGTCAGCGTCGGCGGCGGTCGGTGTTGCCAGCAATTAATCTCCATTTCCCGCACGCGCCAAATCGCGGCGCCATTACTGGCTCTGTTTTATTTCATTAAATGGACCCGTCGAATTAATGCGCTGCATCGTTTACAAACCGATGAAAGAATGGAAAAAAACGGCATTGAAAGATTTCTTTGCCTCCTTTGTGGCTGCCTGTACAAATGTACCGACGCAAGTTTTCTTTGTTTCTTGAGAATAATAACCTGGTTAGGTTAATCTTCCGCCAATTCCTTTCAAAAATTGTTGCTTTGTATTCAGGATCTCTTTATACATAAACACCTAGTTTTCTATAAAGAAATTCTAATATTTTTTCTTGTCTTGATAGTGGACGATTGAATGTTACCTAAATGCACGAAAGAAAGTATTTTAGCCCTGTTTAAACGTGCGGTTCTGAGGAGGACGTCTATCACTTATTGGTGGAGTGTGACAAAACTAGGGCTGGGAGAGAGGCTCTGATGAATCAAATTAATATTAGCTGGATAAATGTAGGTATTTTTCAAAGCATATTGTCAGCACCTCTGTCGGAAGCAGCCATTTTAGTTTATAAAATAGTTAATAGTTTAGAGTAAGTACATGTTTAGGTTACGATGGGGCTGGCATGGTCTTACTGGTGACTATAAGCCCCTAAATAAATCAGATAATAAAAAAAATAAAAAAGCCCTGTTTAACGAATGAATCGTCAATCTAAAATCGTGTTTGATCACGTAAATAAATTTTGCGGCTTTCATGGCTATTTTTAGTCAAGTTAACTTCCCAAACGAAGTAAAAAAGGTCTTGTAACCTAACCACAGCAATCTATGTAGAAAATAAATACAAAGTCATTAGACGCTTACCCAAGTTTTATGAATATAATTATAATTAAACACGAATTTGCTTTTATCACGAATTTTATTTTGTAATCAATCATTGGCAGACATTACATTATTATTACGATATAATGTTATAATGGGAAACCATTACTAGGTAGTTTCGTTTATGTAAATACAAAGAAATTCATCGACTATAGATATTTATTGTTGGCATCTTTTAAATTGAAACAACATTTATAAACAAAGTCATTAACAGAATGAGCTTCAATAACCAATTCCCCTTCAATAGAGTGGAAATGCAACAAAATAAAATATCTCAATGGCTGGTTGTGTATTGTTGCAGGTGCGGACGTTGTTCGTGAGCGGTCTGCCGATGGACGCGAAGCCGCGAGAGCTCTATCTACTGTTTCGAGCGTACGAGGTATGTTCACGATTAATTACATTATTTTGTTACAACCAGAAACATTTATCAAAACTTTGCTACAGCATTATTTAATTTAGATAATGTTGTGTTTTGATTTCAACTATCATGGGGCTCAAATTTGCTCAATTAGATAGATTACATCAAGTATTTGCTGTCTTTATTTATGCTTGTTTTACACATGTGATGTCCGTAATAACTAAATATCTACATATACATAACTGTAGGTATGTATGTGCATATATCTATATATTTATTAACCAACAATATTTAACAAAGTAGATCAGTGTATAACTTTCCTTACGCAATTTTCAGAACTAATAGAAATGTCAAAATATTTATGGAGAGAAAATAAAAACGGAAAGCACCATCGTTTTCGTCACGCGACTAGATCTGGATACGGATTACTGTGCCGTAAATATCAAATGTCATGCCCCGATTCGTAATATTCGGATTGAATCGATTCTGTTTACCGATAAGGGGGATTACACTCGATCCTCGGCTGGCACGGATGGCACCACAAACATAAAGGTGCCTAAAGTTAAACCGGGGGTTAGTTTTAGTGTGGGTATCGCGTGACTGTACCACGCCAGGCACCGCCACGTACCACGTTTTTTCTATAGTTAAACATTATTTCGTTTGAATAGAATTTCGCTACGACATGAATGACACCGACGTTAAAGTAATTCTATAATGTGTTTCCATCTAAAAGTTCTACAAACATTAGCCTCGTGGGAGGCAACTTTTGATAACAAAGTTAAAATAATCATTGTAATTTTGTTTGCATAGGGTTACGAGGGATCCCTGCTAAAGGTTACAAGCAAGAATGGGAAAACAGCCTCGGTGAGTTTATACTAATAACATAATTATACATATTAATTAATCTACCTTTATTACTATAGATTATATCTTCACAACATCGCTTATTTTAATAAATTATTATATTATTGCGCTCTTATCTAAATGGGTATAAAATTATATTTTGTACGATGTAACTAAATGAGAAATGCGGAAACTATGTTACGCCATTGAATGCGTCAGTTCCGTATTGAACTAATAGCATGTTGTGTGATATGTAGTTACTCATGGTATCCCAGTAATGCCGTGGACGTAATATTTCATAAAATATAATGGTAACATAAAATGTTATGTGCTACATAGCTTATTTTTTCACAGCCGGTTGGTTTCGTCACGTTCCACACTAGAGCCGGCGCGGAAGCAGCCAAGCAAGATCTTCAGGTTGGTAGTGTCACAATACAGTCTCATAGCTCTAGAATTTATTCTCAACCGCTACTACTTACTAAGCATTGAGTTTGAACCAATATCTCACTAACCAACTCAAATTTCATATATGTATCTGCTTCAGCATATTGGAGCGAACTCAATAAATATTTTATCCGTAGATAACCGACAGATAGAAATTTAATAAAATCCTACTGAATCGATTCATATTTCCTACAATGCGGAAAATCACACAATAACAAGTAACAAATACCACGTACACTACAGCGCCTAATCAGTTTGAATGGCTTCAGAACACAGTATAATAGGTAACACAAAGGCAAGAGTATCTCTATGAATGACTGAGATACGTACTAGGTATTCGAAGCTATTGTAAATACTAAACATGTATAACGCACGGTGTTACTAAACCTCTTCTCATCACATGCCTCAAACACAGCCAATGAGCACTATAGTTAATATTCTCATTGTAGACTTGGAATAACATTTTCCTGACTCGAGTAACCGCATCGTAAGTTATGCTAAACCTATGCACAAACAGAATAGACCTCGTCGGGTCATCAAGTCGGTGCTATTGAGCTGTGAGGACCGACGCGGGAGTGTGATCGATCATGTTACGGTGTAAATACGCAATGCATGTCACTGTTTGACAGGTTTTGATGTCACATCCCGAGCACTGTGTTCCGTCACCTTAGCAGGCGCAGGCGCGGACCTCTCGATTATGTCGAACATATCCAATGAAAGACAAAATTTATCTACCGTCAAATGTTTCATTGTGTCCGAACCCTTACACATTAGCTATCTTGTTTAGGTAACTTTGAATGAATTTATTTGGGATGTAGTATTACGTTTGGTGATTCTGGTTTAACGATTGAGACAATCCAAATAACGTCCACGTACCGACGCCCTCCCAACCCGCGCTATCGTTTGTCGTGCCTTGCGGCGACTCGTGGGCGCTGGGAGCTCGCGGCGCCGACCCTTCCATCGTCATTATATCGGAGCGCCGCACCGCTCGCGGCTGTTCACAGCAGGGTGTCCGGTTCGACCCCGACATGCCGCAAACGATTCGGCTGGAGTTCGCTAAAAGCAACACGAAGGTCAGCAAGCCGAAGCCGGCAGTTGCCACAGCCGCGCCAGCTGCACACCCCGCATTGATGCACCCACTCACTGGACGTAAGTACCGCCGAACGCACACACCGCCCGGCGCTCGCTCGAAGCCCCCACACCCATACCGTACCTCGTCCACACTAATAAAGCCGCACGACCTATGTCTGTGCCAATCCTTACACTATAATGCTCGTATCCTCACTATTGCCCGACCGTTAGGCCGTAAGAGGGTGTAAGTAGACACGTAATGGGTGCGACCGGGGCGTCGAGCAAACGCGAAGGGCAAGTATCTGTGACCGCTTACACATACCACGCAAGGCCTAGCTCCGCGAAGCTATTGATTGATCTGTCGGGTTCTTACCACTGTTGTCAACTTTTTACATGTTTTCATGATAACACATTCACTAACAATAAACTCAAAGTATCTTCATGTTCATCTTCTCAATAATTATGCAAAATCTGGTACAATATTATAATTTATATGCTACCAAATATTTTCTACTTCTGCTGAGAAAATTTTCAATGCTCGGTAATAAGATTTCGAACATATTGTTATAATACCCGTGAAAACATGTTATTAAGCACATTGTAAATAATAATTTTCTATAGCAGTATTCTAATATCACATTCATAGTACCGTCGTCTGCGAATATTGAATTCTTTAACAAAATGACACAGCTTATTCGTTTGTGATGTACGGCTTGGTGACGTTGATGTTATGGTGGGCAGACTTAGCGAGCCCGTTCTTCCCGGGCGGCGGCGCCGAGCTGTGGCACCATCCCCTGGCGTATGGCGGTGAGCTGCCTACGCTGTCGCACGGACTGGTCCACCCCGCCATCCACCCACAGATGGCGCCAGTTCGATCTTACCTCTGACTAGCTGCCGCCGATAGGCCACACCACGTATGTAACCCTTGATTTATCTAAATTACGAATAATCATACACTAGGCCTAACATTATTATTACCTATAGCTTTATTATTCCTGCTGTTTTTCTTTAGCTGCTAATTAGCTTACCTATCTATATGTTCGAAAATCAAAAGATGATTGTTTTTTGCTTCACCAATTCTTATTAAGTACAATTACTAGAAGGCTACAGATATTTATAATATATTTTAAGAATAAGAGCTATCAAGCATTTTGCGTTCTGTGTAAGCGATACCCATTATTTCACGACACTATTCTTATAGTCCAAGATCCCAGGGCCGCCAGACGTCACGTATTTTCTGACGAACCAAATGTGGATTATTGAGTAGTGCTAGTATGTACTAAGAACGCATGCCTACCAGCTATCTTGCCTAGTGGGCCAATTTTCAGGTATCAGGTAATCAAGGTACATACAAATATTACTTACCTCACGTAAATTCTCCAAGCTGATTTTTACGTATATTGTAGGCAATATCCTTAAAAATAAGTTGCCAATACTCCCAGACACTTTCCGTCGGCCGTATTGCTTTGCAGACGCTTTAAAGCTCCCGAAGGAATTAATCAACTTCACGTAAATTATGATGTTCCATTCTAGTAAAAGGTTTCAAAATAGTTGTGGCAGATGACAGACCGATCATAGGAGCCAATCATCCCCCTTAATTCAATTTTAATGCCACTGTGGGTAGGAGCGCGAGGGTATTATCAACGCGCATGAGAGTGAGCCAGATTGCGAATATGCGGAAGTCTAGGGGATGATTGGCCCCTTGGATCGCTCTGTCTTCTCGTAAAAGGTTTCGAAATAGTTGTCTGGTGGAGATATAAACAATGGAACATCATAATTTACGCGAAGTTAATTAATTCCTTCGGGAGCTTTAAAGCGTCTGCACAGCAATACGGCCGACGGAAAGTGGCTGGGAGTATTGGCGACTTATTTTTAAGGATATTGCCTACAATATACGTAAAAATCAGCTTGGAGAATTTACGTGAGGTAAGTAATATTTGTATGTACCTTGATTACCTGATACCTGAAAATTGGCCCACTAGGCAAGTTAGCTAGTAGGCATGCGTTCTTAGTACATACTAGCACTACTCCATAACCCACATTTGGTTCGTCAGAAAATACGTGACGTCTGGCTGCCCTGGGATCTTACTCTATTATACACACGACACGAAAAAAAAACATTTGCACATACTCGTACCACAAATATACTAAACTCAGAATGCAGAACGCTTGGCTGCTCTGCCTGTGCGTTTTCTTATTTATATCAAACTTTACTAGGAGTTTGGACCTTATTATCATGGTAATAATGTCCAGACCCCCCTGACGCTGGGTGCATGCGTGCTGCCCGCACCCGCCCTGGGGTCGCCGGGCGCGGCGGTGCCGACGCACGCGAGCGGGCCCGGCGCGCACCCGGCGCATCCCGCGCCTCCCTGTTCGACGCTCTTCGTCGCGAACCTCGGACAGTTTGTCTCCGAACATGAACTTAAGGAAATTTTTAGCAGGTACATCAATAATTATACGTCTAATATAATCGTATATGTGCAACGCTTCAACTTTTCGACTGGAAATAGTGATTCAATTCACATGCAAAATAAAATACACACAGTTTGCTGAATATGTTATTATGAAATAGAATATCCAAATAATATTTCCAGTCGAAAAATAACACGATGTTATGTGCATGATCACGCAACACATAAGGTAATAAAACATATAAAAGCATTCGAAAATGTACATGAAGTTAATAAAATTTAACTTTTCCACAGTGCATGTTGCACCGAATATCACAATGTCGTCCACGTAATACATTGTTGGGTTATAATTTTATGTTTCGATTTTGGCTCTACTATATCTCACACAAACTGTTTTATTTAGAAAGATAATTTCAAGAGACGATCCAATATTACATTGTTTGTGTGAGATCCGAAGCCTGCACCCGTACCACCCTAAGCATGACGAACGTCACTATATCTCCACAGTTGTCACAACTAGTCGTACGTTAGCACTATAACACCACACAATATGAGAGCCGTGAATATTACTTTTTGTGTCCTCCGTACCGTGCCGCACACACCAACCAGCGATATTTATATCCGCAGCGCTAAAGAGGATGAAAAATGTCACACTATTTTGAATTATCTCTTAGAATTTAGAAGCACAACATTTATAAGACCGCTTTCTAAATAAGAATCACTATCATATTTTCAATAGTCAAAACCAAATTAAATATCTAATTTGCAAATGTGACGATGTTTGAATTTAGTTACAAAATTCCACAACATTAAGTCAGTTTCAAAGTCACACAAAGTCATACTGAGGAGGGTACGAGTGGGCACAATAGAGTATGATGGTACAGCTGCCCGGGGTTCTCTCGGCTGCGGCTGCTGAGTGGCGGCAGCGGCGGCGGCAGCACTGGCCCGGTGGCCTTCGTCGACTTCGCTAACCCGTCGGACGCGGCCACCGCCCTGGCTCGCCTGCAAGGCGCGCTGCTTCTCAGCTCTGAAGGCGCCATCCACCTCGAATACGCGAGGCATAAGATGGCACACAACGGCTGGATTCTCGCACATGAAGTATGCACGCGCACTATGTTTAGTTCTGACAAATCTGACTGATATTCTCTAAGAGTCAACTGCGGTGATTCAATGTATGCACTTGATTTCGCATCATTTACGTTAGTGATACCTATATGACCTTAGAGAATATACAAGAATAGTATCAGTCTGTCGATCTGGCTGTGATAATTATATTTCTCCTGCCAAACCAGTAATCAAAACTTAATAGAATATTGCATGATGATGACAGATAAATTTCAATAAATAAAACAAAAGTGCTATGTGTTATATTTGATGACGCTTCGGTTCTCATACACAAAGTAAAAAGCAAGCGAATTGAGTTAATTACTCGACTGGTATGAGGGTCGAAGATGTCAGTCGGCGTACTAATGTTTCACCATGCACCTCGCACGATATAGAGTTATTATAATGCCTGCCTATTACTAAGTGTGACACAGTGCCATTGCTAATATTAACGTTTATTCACTAAGTTGTATTGCTTCACACAGGGAGCCAAAAGCGGAGAAGAGGGCGAACAGCATTAGCTCATTCGTAGCTCTCGGCACTTGACAACCAGCTAACTGAGGGACGCGCTATCTGGATCCTCTGCATCGCAACAGATCGGCACCAGGAGACCGGGCAGACCATCACTCACAAACCTTACATCCTCACTAGAAGCTCTGTCTCCTATTTTGTTATGTTTACAGACTCCCTGCGTCAGAGGTGTGGTGTTAATTCGTTTATACCAAAATTAGCAAGTGTTAATTGTATTATTATTAACATTCCAGGTTTATTGTTTACTGTTCATGATAAAAATATTATTATTTAAATCTATTAATTTCCTATAAATGTAGCCTGTTTATTTAATATTATTATTCAATTTATCGTGTAACATAAGATTTATTTACAACTAACTTATTGTACGGTAACGTTTGTAAGATATTTGTTTTTACAAGGCCGATGTATACAACTGAGAGGATTTGTTATGATATAGTGTATTACCAGAAATTAAACATTTTAGGATATATCTCATTCGAGTAAGCTAAAAACCAAAGGTGCCCTTCATAGAAAGATTACGTTTTGTTAAATAATATTTCAAGTTGAATGATTTAAATGAAGTTGTATGTAATGATACGATACTTTTGTTTTAGCCTCGATAATGTTAGCGTATTTAAATGAATTTCATAACTATTTCAAATTATATTTACCTAATACTTTCTTAGTAATTTTTATAACGTTCATTCACTCGTTAAAGCGCTGGCACTCTAGTGTTGGTCTTACGATCCTTTCTATCTGTAAATGGAATTATTGCAATAATTATAAATATTTGAATAGGACTTGATGCGATAGGACGGGGAAGCCCTCGGAGCCGCTTGTCGAGTGCAACAGAACAGTGCCGCTGAACAGTGTCGCATCCTCCCCTACTTGTTAGATCTCCGTTGAGTTCATCATATCTCTTTCTCTGCCTAAGTGACTGACAACTAACATTTCTTGTGCCTTGCGAAAAAAAATCCTAGTATCGAATTTCGATTTTATTCAAAACTATGGTTACACTAGTTCAAGTGGTTATGTAGACGTTGTGCAGTGTGTCACGACGGGTTTCCCTCAACGTTCGCGGTTTGTATGCGATGCGACACAATCGAGATCAGTTCAGTCTTGTCTCTTGTTGCGAGAATTTAGCCTTGGCCTTATGAGAGTTAAATAATTAAATGTAATCATTATATTAATTAATATATAGTTATAAAGTAGCCGGCGACGTGCGCGCCGACGCTGAATAGTGAAACATTATTCTACTATCTGCATGCTTTGACGAGCTTTTTGGTAATAATCTAATTTAAAATTTAGTAGTTACTTTTATTGTGTAATCTTTAGGAGAATAATATTAGATAAGGGTATTTATTGTAGACAATCAACATAGTTACATTACTATTTAATGAAAGTTATTCATACATAATAATGAAACAATGTAATGAAATTTAAATTTACTGAAATGTTAGGATTAATCAAAATGAAGATTAATATATTTTTTATTTTTAGCTAGTTGACTATCGCATACAGAATGAATACTTAGTTACCTACGTGTCGACGGAACGGTGACGACATAAGTACACTACAGTGCGAGATAGCAATAAACCAAAAAATGAAATATTAATGTTATTATAGGTATTTAGTGACGTATTCTGCTGATGTAAACAAGGAAAATTTACAAAAAAAAAGTTAAAAAAAAATCCCTGCTTAGGCTATAATAAATAAGGTTTTGGATATTTGGGTTACAATGTTGACGTGACAGAAATCTATTGAGGTACTGACGCGATCTCTGTCGGTTGCCGGCCAGACGTACCGCATGTGAATTCTTATGAAAATCTCTTAGTCAATATTTAATAGAAATTTCGTCAATTTTTGACTTAGCAAAATTTTATACATTGTTTATAGTAAACTTCACAATGTACCGAACGTCGTGGCGTATAGACCAAAGATAAAGGATTATACATAATTTTAATACTAACCTCAGACCGTACCAAACTTGTATTTTGTAGGCACATTGTACTGCAATGTTTTTAGTGAACGCGACAAGTTAATTATTTAAAGCCACAGCAGATATCATTTCTTACAGAGCCAGGCCGCGGAGAATACCTAGGATAGGCATCATAATTATTATATTATACTATTTTAATTGTTACCTACTTTTGCAAATGTTAGAGACAAAACAATCAATTTTATTAAATCAAATATACATTAGACTCAGTTTTATACCCAACGCAATTATTATAAAATGAAAATCATTTTCGTGATTACATATAAAAATGTTTTGTGTCACATGAAATCTGGAAATTCAGATTCTCTTATATATTATTATTAATTATATTATTCATTGTCGGTTATAATAATTAAGCTAAGTCAATGTTCACTTATTTAATTCGATATGTAATGCTAATTCGTGTGTAAGTAATTGTGTAATATTGTAGTAGTGATCTCCCATACCTTCGGCGAGCGGCGTCCACAAACGCATACTAAAATACAACGAAAAGTTTGTTTTCCTTTTCAGTTGTTTTGTGTGGATGTGTCGATGGTTCTAGTAAGTCAGTAACGATCAATATTAAGCTCTCTTCAGACATATATGTGTCTTTGAAATTTATATCGTAGTTGTAACGTTAGCTGTAGAGCCATCGACAGACTCAACGTTTTGGTTAGCCACGTCCGTCGGCCCGGCGGCGCCCGCGCGGCGCCGGGGGGCGGGCCAGTGCGTGCTGGACGTCGCCGCCGCCATGATTCCGTCCAACAAGCTTAGATAGCGAGTAAGAGACGTCCAGTGGCTGCGGACACGGCTACGTCACCTTCTGCGGGACTACTCGATACATATCATCATGTAATATTTAATGTGTAATTAGGAATAAAAAGCGGTTTCATAGAGACGTTTATTCTGTATTCTCGTCTTACTTATAATGCAATCGGCTAAAATGTCACGCTAAACCCACTTTTTTGTTTCCAAGATGTAATAATTATATTATTCGCTTTGCTACGGTCATATTTTTTCTCTCGGAATTATCTTCACTTCTATTATCTTTTTTTTTCTACGGGACAAAATGTTAACGTAAACTATAAAAAACATATTTTCGTAACGTTTACTGTGAAATCGAGTAGATGGTATTCGGATCGTCGTCGATATATAAAGACGCGTGACATTGGCCCGCATGTGATAGGGTAGTGTAGGGGTGTAGCGTCGCCTTGCAAGTTAGGTTAAGTGAAGCGGTATCACACAAACGCCGTGCATCGGAAACATATCAATTCTGTGCCCCTTAATAAATTTAGTTAAATACTAAGAGATACAATATGGATAGAATAAAGAAGACAAAATAATCGGAGTATCAAATACCTGCTAAGTGTTGTTTTCGTTACGTTAAAGATACCGATTAGTTGGTGTTGGAACGCATAGTCCCCGAGTAGTGTCGCGCAAGTTTCCATTTATTTATCGCTGTAGAGTTTGTATCGTACGTTACTTTATTGTTATTTTATAGAATTATATTATTAACATGGCTTAATTACCAAATTACTTTAACAGTTCGCTTCGTATTCAGTATTAAATGACATTTTATTTTAAATTCGGCGACAAGAGTTAGTGCGTTGCTGAAAACTTATTTGTATATCGAGCAAAATAAACATACAAACTATATAGTTAGTAATTAATTGTTAGATTTGTGTGACTTGGATTATTTAAATGCTTTTAGAGCAGAGGTAAAGTGTTATTGTGGTTTAAGAGAAACATAATGACATTGTAAAAATAGTGATAAAATTAGCTTAATTATCATTATTACAACTTTTATAGATGTTCATTACTTTTCATTTCTTACTTCATGGAGTATTGTGGCATTGGAGACGTCATTGTTAATTCAAATAAATTTGAGCTCATCCTCAATCGGAGTTTTTATTCATCTCAAACCCTGTCTGCGCCAGCCCTCTGATTGAGCAACTGATTGTCTCCACAACTGATGAGTCGAGAACATCCGTAACCAGTAACGTATTCCGAAGTTAAATAGTTAAATGTTTTAAAATTTAGCCCGTAGGTAACAGATCCTTTATTAACGAAAAAATATAATCATTGTTTTTCGAATGAATTTATGTTCAATATTATGTGTCTATAGTTAGTAAAAATAGTACTTTTATAGGTGTCTAGAATAGGATAACTGAAATTAGATATAAAATTTGACAGTTGAGCTTTTAAACATATTGCTTTGTAGACTTGTCTGCTTTAGTGCGCACTTCTGTAAAATGAATTCAGGAAAAATAATATTCAATACAATGTTTTCTTCAATTTAGTTTACAGAAGCGACGCAATACTTTAACAATTAAACTATAAAATCTCTTTATTTCGATAATAATTATTGCAATGTTGTATTTATGTTATTATTAGTTTTAAAGCATTATAGGGTCCAAAGATTGGGAATAAACATTATGTGACAATTAATGTTCTTGTTTCTTTTACTGTAGACGTTTGTCCGACGACCTTATATTATGAGAGATGGGATAGAAAGAATATGAAAAGCTTAAACTGTTACTAAGCGAGAAATGTAGTTATTTAACAAGCTGCTGAGGATATTGACAAGTTTCACCTATATGAGAATAAAGCCAACATAAAATGTTGAACGGTGCATTCGATATTCAGCTCCAACATGTCCCATTAAAGTAGTTTTTAATGTCAACTAACTTGTTTAATCCAGTAACAAAGTAGGTGTGCAGAGCGTCATTGGGGAGTTGGTAATTATTTAGACAGTCGAAACTTGGCATGACCTCGTTCTGCGGCCTCGGCCAAATTAGTATGAATATCATTTATATCATATTAGCCACGACCGACTCTACGTATGCTTTTGGAAATTGCGTTACCAGTTAATTTTACGATGGATTTGAACCGGATTTCCTATTTAACTAGAAATGCTTTGTAAGTATCAAGTGGATTAATTGTTTGGCAACAAGCTACACACATGCTTAAATAACAAATACTACAATAATGTGTGTGTTCTGCATTCCATTGTGCTACAAATATTAATATTTAAATTTCGTAGCTATAACGTAGCCATTTCGTAGCCAAATGCTACGAAGTTCAATATGAATAAATTGGATTACGTCGAGTGAAGTTTTAATAAATAATATATATATATATAACGTTGGTGACATACTACAAACAAATATCGGTTATGAATATCGAATAAATTTCTTAAAAATACATGTAGCTTAATGCTCACGATTTCGAAGTATGTGATACGATTAGGAAATATATTAGCCCTTATGCATCATTTTGGAATACAATTTCCAATTAAAATTATACAAAATGCAGCCAACCAAGACTAATTTAAAGAGCCAGATGCAGATCAACATCAGACGTAGTAAGTATATAATTAAGTAATAGGTAAGTAAAAATGACGAATATCAGAGTAGGTACTGAACGAACTGAAAATACTAAAATTCTAGTTAAGTAATGTCAATATCAAATTGGTTGTATTGTAGTTCATGGATTGGCAATAACCTTGAGTTCGATTTTTAAAGGAATTTATAAGGAATTATACATGGTGGTGCAAACTTCATACCCGAAAAATATTCTCGAAGTACAATGTCCAGGCTATAACCTCTCTAAAATGAGGGGAGACCCATTAGAGAGATTATGATAATCTTCTTAAACCAAACAGTACGAGCATATGGAGGTGAAGTACGTATAGGTTCAAAGGCAGAATAGTAATATGAAAATGCAACATGATCACCATTCTTTTTGGGAAATTAATGGCAATATTATGTAACTCGACATTTTCATTTTACTACATACTAGAGGAATAATTCAACATTGGAACAGAATTTGTATGTCTGTATTAGTCAGAAAAGCTTACCCGTACCAGTCAAGAAACAAAAATGGCCAAGGAGATGAAAGGATGGCAAATTATTAATAAGCATCTTACAATAACACCACGATCAGACTCAGTAGGTAGGTACATACGTAAAATAGTCAGCCGAAGAATATGTACGTATATTGAAATCTGGTAATACTCATGAAGTTTTAAATAAGGTTTTAGCTCGGGTGTAGTAATGTGAATAAAACAAGTTCTGCTAGCCATCCTCTGGCGGTTATGTTCCTCTAGAGAGTTAAGTTTAAAAGGACTCTGTGTTCTCTGCAAATTGCCTAGCTTCTGTTCGGTACACTCGTTAAAACTGTTCTACGTGTTGTTTTTACTTAAATTACTGTAATACGTATTAGATGAACTGCAATACCAAGCTGTGACATTCTAGTGGACTGAGAAGTCAAAAGTCGTGAGTTCAATCCTAAAGCACGCACCACCATCTTTTCGACATGAGATGTGTATCTATTACTATCTATCACGTCAAACGGTAAATTGGTTGATGGTGAATGGTAACAACACCTACCTACATATATTTATAAGTAATTCTTATTATATTACAAAATATAAATTTATATCTTCAACCTAAAATTATATTCAAAAATTGAATATTGCCATTATTTTTAGATTATTTTCTAATCTTTTTGTATTTTTTAGCTTATTTCAAGCTAAGATTTTAAATTTTTTACTAAGAAAGAAAAATTCAACAGCGAGTAGATTCCTTCCATTTTCTTTCTTAGTAAAAAAAATTTAAAATCTTAGCTTGAAATAAGCTAAAAAATACAAAAAGATTGTATAAAGGTAATGCAATATCATCCGGAATCTACTCGCTGTAAAGGGAGAATTCTGGGTTGGGCAGAATTGTCCAATCGATGTTGCTATGTCGCCGTAAAGACATAAGTAACATAAAGAAAGAAAAATTCAACACATCAGGCGGATACCTCGGTGGCTCAGTTGGCAGAGCGTCTGGAGTACCGATCCAGAAGACGCGGGTTCGAGTCCCGCCTGAGGTTGAATTTTTCTTTCTTAGTAAAAAATTTATTTTCTAATATTGATTAGTTACACAACAAAATAATCGTTGAGTATTGTAAAGTAATGTTTGATCGAAGACTACCATAGTTCTACAAACATGACGTATCAACAATCTATATAAGCAACTTGCACTAATATTAATATCAACCGCTAATTTAGAGCATCGACCGCTAGATAGCATATCTACGTATAACTACAATTTATAATCAATCATTCATATTAATCAACTATCATTAGTCCAGAATTTCAATCAGGCCTTAGAATGTGGTATAATCATAAATAAATACGTATCCTCAATTAATGAACGATGTTACTGTTTTGTTTTACAAGATTGCATTCATTTGACGACTAAACGATAGTTTTTTAATGTATCGTTTGTAATATAAACAAGCCAATAATAATATATCACATTTTCAAACATTTAGACAAAACGGAAGTTGTAAGTATCTTAGAAGTGTTTCAAAACACGCTAAAGAGTGGGTGTCGTAAAAACTTTTTTATATCCATTAACCTTTTTATATCCGCTAATTGTTCAAGCTTAAATAACAACAGTTGTGTAAACAGAGTAATATATATAAACAATATAATTATATAACGATTACAGAGTGGAGTTACATTTACCGACGTATCATTTGATTTTTTTTATTACAAACGCAACAGCTGTCGTTTCTAAGTTAATTCTAAACTAAAGTAAATACCTAAAGGTCTTACTTGGCTCTTATGTATTAGGTGAAGATGCAACGCATACGATATCAATTGTCAACTAGCTCAACTTGCAACATCAGCATTACCACTTTCATTTAACTTTTTTAAACTTTAAATTTTGGATAATTTTGGCTATTGAAGACTCAGCACGACCTAAAAAGGCAGCTCTTTAAAGGCTTGTTTCATCACCAATGCTGGTTGGGTTATCAAATATACGTTGTACCTTAATTTATAATTAAGTAGGTATCATTATGGAACCTTTAGGCTTTCGGCCACCGGCAATCGGCCATTTTTTTTATAAATTTGAATAATTTAAATATCTTCAATCATAAATATGAATTCAGAAATAAATATGTACAAAAACTTAACTTCAATATTGGAACAGTTTTTTTTTGTCTTTATTAATGCTGAAAAGGGCCAGTACTATTTAGATTCAATATTTTTTCTTAGAATTGTATTCAAATACAATTTTACTGTACAATCATATTTACTAACGTTTTTCTTTTTTAAAACCTCGGTATTCGGTGATAATATTTATTCTCAATTCAAACACAACACCGAATTAACGAAAAACAAATCAAGGTTTACTCACGGTATTTACCTGCTTACCTTATATCAAGGATGACCTAAGGAGGCAGGACGTTACCTTCCTATACAATTTTCTTGTAGTATTTTGCAATCCACGAGTTTCCGATTTAATGTAGTCGCTTAACAACACATCTCCTTTGTATAATTTTCATTGCAAATCAGGATTTTCCTATCCCTTACAAAACATTGATGTCACCATATTGCGAAAACTAAGCGTTACTACTTCCAGTATAGCGTAACATATATATTTATAGTCTGCTATACGCGCGGAATATCTTCACAAGACTGTAAACAGAACGTTGATCCGATAAATCGCGTATCATTTCGGTCTCTTCGACAAGTGAGAGACAGATGTTTCTGTGAATGTTGCCACATGAAAGGAATGCGCTCTTTTCGTTTGGCCCGTCTTACGGAAAATTTGACGTTTCAATTTTATTAATGCAACATCCTTTGAAGATATGGTTGTCCACTGATTTATTTTTTGAGACTTCGCGACTGTGATATTACAAATTCCAGACACTTTGGTAAAGAGGTCGTGCTTTGCATAACTGAAATAAACATGCAGTTGTATTACATCAAAAATAAGCGCGAAAATAACTATCTCTATGTACAACAGATACATTGCTTATGTGTATAATAAAATAACATACCATTACGTCTGTTCTAGAAGATTAGGCTAATGTACTTCGCTACCTTTACGCGTATGTATTCAGGTTCCATGTCATGCAATTGGGGGTGAACCTTTTGCTTATTACATCGATTCCCAAAGGAGAGAAAATGATCCACGGGATACTTATTCTGGGCCCATTTTAATCCATGTTTGTTTAAATACACAATTGTAAGACTGTATGATTTAAATATAAATAAGCTCGCTGTACGGGAGAAATTTCTGGTTAAACTATTGCTCTTGAATTTTCAAAAGTCTTACACGTACCTAGACACGTAGACAGTATCATGAAGTCATTATACTGTCTTCCCGTGTAGGATATTATACAAAAAAGTGAGGATTCAACAAGCAACAACAAGTTAACTAAACAGATAAAAAGTTGCGCCCAAGTACCGAACGTACGCGTACACTCCTCAACTACTTTTATTAGTTTCGGATCAAAGCTTTACAAAACACATACATTCTAACAACTAGCGGTTTCGCACACTCAACATTTATTTTATTGCTCTACTAAACCATTTATGGGTGTTCTACAGATTGTCAATTATGCCGTCTGTTGTTTGGTCCTCTATTAAGAACATACGTTACTGACGTACCTAGAAGCGATTATAAATGTCTTGATAAAGATAACTTTATCAAGACATTTATAATCGCTTCTAGGTACACTATAAAGTGTTTATGATCAAATAATCCAAAGTTGGGGACAATTAATTAAATTAGAATATAAAATACACAATTAAATTATAGAGCATTCCAAATATTGATATCACTCCCCATGTTCCCAAACGCGTTCTCTAATAATACATCGTATTAAATTATCAGCCATGTCTTATTCATAAAGAAAAATGGTACAGCACTAGTGGTGTCAAGTTCTTCTAGTTACTAAGTACTGAGTAACGGCAAAACGCAATTTTTAAGTAAAACATAATAATATTCATAATGAGTTAATTATTTATTCAATGTTCATTTGGATGGCCCAATTAGTCCAGCGATAGTTAACACTGTTTTCTGAGCTATGGCTCCCGGGATCGAATTTAGATAGGGACAAATGCTTGTGGGATGAGCATAAACATTTGTATCCGAGTCATGGATGTATCTATGTATAATATTTATGAATTTACAAAAAAAAGTATATATGTAGTATATCAACCGACTAGTATCCGTAACACAAGCCTTGTTGCTTAGCTCGGAACTAGATGGCGCTGTGTCATAACGTCCAGGAATATTTATTTATTTATTTATGTCCTTAAAATCTTTGAACTGACTACGAGCAAAATATAAGTAGTAATATCGTTGCTAATGAAAATTAGATAATTATAAAATACTTAAGAGGTGTTGATGGCCGAATACGAACCCTAGGCACGTACGACTGACTACGGTGAAGTAAAAAAAACAGGAGGAAACCTGCTCGCTTGAGAGACATTCTCGATGGCGAGTGAAGTCCGCACTAGGCTAGCGTGGGGGCCTATAGCCTAATCCCTCTCAAATAAGAAGAGACCCGTGCCCGGCAGCGGGCAAATATAATAGGGTTGATGATGATAAAATACTAAGGAATCTCTATATATTTTTGTACTACGTATATACAACTACTAAAGTTGGCATTATTTACATCTTCATCTTTATGAATAAAAACGACACGCATGGAAAATTTATTAGACCCGAATGCAACACCATTCGGGTCTAATTCAAAAAACTTCATACATAAAAGTTTGAAAGCAAGTAGGTTTTAGTGCACGCCAGCCGTAGAAAAGGCATTAGAGTCGTATTCGCCACGAAGAACGAATGTCGTTGCTTATGAAAAAAAAATACCGCTGTAATAGTCGACGTGTCGTAAAAAAGGTCAGGGTGATACTGAAAAACGGAATCGAGAGCGTGTTGAATTTTTTATCGCAGCTTCTATCTTGTAAAGCGAGTGTTATAGGGATGTCTCGCCTCTTTACATAACGAATCGCACGCGAGGGAGATTGCTCCTACTAAATTTAGAGGCGTTTAACTTGTTCAGTTTCGAGTTCGTAAATCTTTATTTGCATATTGAGACAATAACAATCCGGCCCTTTTCGCTGATTTAACAGTCTGATGTTCAGTAAATATCTTTAGTTTCACCAATTTCTTGAAATTTTTTTCACGCTTAAATCTAACGAGAATGGTCGTGCAGTAACTGTATTGAGTAACAGAAAAACAGAGTAAAGATTTGGCGTAAAATTAAAAAAGTTGAAGAAATTCAGTACTAATTATTTTATTAAAAGAGGTTTATATTCCCAAACAATTTCCAACTTTACTCTTTAAACTGTAACGAGTTTTGTAAATCATTGTCATCTTCTATTTTGACGGCGCACATATTTTAGCATCATCATAATTCACAGGCAACCTAAATAGTTTGGGTTGAGTAAATAAATAAGGGTTACGAGCCGGTTTGGTAATGAGAAATAAATTAAAGCTGTTATGGTGACTACATCAAAAGGGAAACTCCGAAAGAATCTGCCAACATTTCATAAAGCTAAATAAAAGCGACATAACCTAATAACATTTACTTATTACATAATGCTTGGTCAGCAAATCTGCAAGCGCTAGCAATTAATAAAAATTGCGCCGGTGGTGTGGTGCGCACAATGTTGAAATATAAGTACTTTGTACGGTTTTTATCGTTGTATGTTGATAGTATTTAACCCTGACGTTTCAGATCCTTTAGAGTAGGTATCCAAGGGTACGGACAAATTGTGATTAATATTGCTTAATTAATAAATTTATTATAATTGCATCATAAAAAAAAATATATACATACATATTTAAATACTTGTCCCGTATCCAGAAATAAGAGTAAGCCAGTAACTTATCTTGACAATTATATTATACAATT
The DNA here is from genome assembly GCA_905163465.1 of Craniophora ligustri. Taxonomy (NCBI): domain Eukaryota; kingdom Metazoa; phylum Arthropoda; class Insecta; order Lepidoptera; family Noctuidae; genus Craniophora; species Craniophora ligustri. The sequence goes on from LR990963.1 coordinate 7,089,922, forward strand.
TGAAAATTTTCTATCGGTTATAAAAATAATAACAAGTAAAATAGCGTACGCGCCAAGATTTTGTACTTTTTTACCTATCATTCATCATCATCATCAGCAACCCATTAAAGTCCCACTGCTGGGCACGGGTCTCCTCTCATTTGAGAGGGATAAAAGTCCACCACACTAGCCTACTGTGGGTTGGCAGACTTCACATGCCATCAAGACAAATCTCTCAAGCATGCAGGTTTCCTCACGATGTTTTCCTTCACCGTTTGAGCTTGTGATAAATACGCACATAACTTCCGAAAATCATGATTTCCTATCATCCTATCATTATTTTGTTTTAATTACCAACAATGGAAATTGTATTTTATTTCAAATTCTGATTTCGAATATCATCGGGGTTACCAAGCAAAAACTACACAAATCAACTTGGAACTAAAAAAAAAGGCTGCGAGGTTGCGATGCGGTCGGCAAAATCGGGGTTAACGGGAACGGTTTGTTTACATGTTTGGTCGGTTTTCAAACTGGAGAATTGCGGACCACTGCATCGGGATGTTTTAATTACCGACGTTTGTTTTACAATTCATTAACCGTAATATCGCGTGGATATCTGTTTCTGTAATGGAAGTATTCAAACATTTATTTTTTGGGGTTACCTACTGATATTTTGCATCCTGGGTTTAAATAATAAAAGAATAAAATTTTGCTAACTCACTCAATAACGCTTGTTCTCTATCCCCATACGACTAGTCTTCGGAGAGTAGAGTAAATAGGATAATGTCAATCTCGAAACGTGTTTATTCTCAACATCTCCATCCTGGTCCCTACATCCTAAAACATTCGTTTTAAGTCCAATAAAAAGTTTCATAGAACTTAGATGTTCAGGAGTATCATACTGCGATAACATCTAGTTTTCCCATCCTTGTTATTACATATTTGTATCGAAATTGTTTCATTTATTATTACTAATTACAATGGAAAATTACAATTCTACTGCATAACCGAGGAGACTTGCCAGCAAAAAAAAAGGTATGTGAAATAACAAAGTTCAGGATCCTAAGACCAGCCGGTACCGGGGTGAAATGTGGTGGGGTGCGCGTACGAATATCAAGTAGCGTGCGGCATTACCCGGCGCGCACAGAACTACAGAGCCGCACGTGTAATGGCGGGCGTGACGTCACGTCCGGATACGGCACAACGCGGTCTCAGTCTGTATCATGAATTACATTACCCACCTCAGGCATGCAAGTGTAACATAACCCCCTCAGTTCTTAAAAAAACAATTGAGATCGCACCTTTCCCCGCATAATTTTAATAACGTTTTCAACAGCTGAAGCTACTGTAAAGAAGCCACGCGTATCAAAGGTACTTTGAAGCGGCGACTGAGCAATATAGTTCTTGAAATATTTCTACCAGCTGCGAGCTTCACTAGTGTTGATGATAACTTTCATATTGAACAAGTTTATATCGTCGTAAGAACCTTGTCAGTTTATATTTACAGAGGTTTTTGATTCTAAGGGTAATCAAGAGTTTTGTTTTTTTTACTTGTACACTGTTTGAAACATAATAGTAGTCTCAGCGAGTACCATTAAATATGTTAAATATTGATTGGGATGTGACATTATTGCACGGCATTATTACCTATAAAATGTGTAGGTATATAATATTTTTAAAGAGAATTATTAATCATAATCTAATAATAATAGATTGTATGTACGTATTTTTTTCTGATGTCTTATCTATGCACACAGTCACGTTAAGTATCGCGAATTTAAAATAACATACGAGTTAAAAAAAACGAACTCTTTAGTTCGGAAATCACTATTTGAGAAAATAATATTAATTATAATTTTTGTTTACAAAAGTGAATTAATTATAAAAATAAATTAATTTATTTCTTTTTATTATTGTATTCGACGATCTTCGCCGTGTGCACATTTTCAATTCAAAATTGCGTTAAAAAATCCCATCACATATGCAGACCGAAGTCAAGTTAATGAAAGCGTGTTAAAAACCAACCTATACTGAAAAATAGACATGAGTTGGCTTATCATCATGATCAACCTGTTTAGTTTCCCACTGCTGGGCACAGGTCTCCTCTCATTAGAGTAGGATTAGGCTGTAGTGGACTACAGCCTAATCCTACTTAAGATGTAATATATTATTACTTCAGGTCAAGATTAGCGTATCATTAAAAATAACAGTCTAATCCATTGATACCGGTTGTTTACACTTCAATTTTAAGGAATAAATACTACACTATTGGATTCTCGAATAACAAGTTTACTTTTTCGTTTTGTAAAAATTGCATCGGCCGCTCGCTCGAACAATTTATTGACACTCGCTGAACTTTGGAAAATAAAATCGGTCTAAACTGTTTTAATAAGTACATAATATTTAGAACCGGTGTCATAACTTCGTAAAGCTCCTAGTGGCTCGATCAGACAAAAGAGTCAATCCCAACCACAACAGAATTTTCAAAAGTAAAGGGTCCTTTACTTTTGAAAAGTCAGTGGTCGTGATGAAACCTGCATGCCGTAAAGATTTTATCGATGGCATGTGAATTCTGCCTACCTGCTAAGCTAGCGTGGAGGACATAGCCTAATCATTCACAAAATTGAAGAGTAGGTAACTCGCGCTCAGCAATGGAACAGGGTACAAACTGGGAAAGAAACCCGTTTAGGGTTTATGTGATGAAAAGTATTAGTAATTAATTAAACTTTCTTATTTGTCTTTTGAACCGCCTCGTTGGTCTAGGGGTCGTACAATGCGACTGCCGAGCTCAACTCCCGGGTCGAGCAAAGTGTTATTGGGTTTTTCTATGAAATTCTCAGTAGCAGCTCGGAATTTGGATTAGTGCCCGGTTGATGGCAATAGACTCGCCCCCTATTTCATGGGACCTAAAACATACCGGCGAAACGTGGTTGTACATTAGTACACCTCTGCCTAACCCTTCGGGGACGACAGGCGTGATGGTATGTTATGTTTCTTATGTTTCTTATTTGTTGATTGCATGGAACGTGAACGTTATGATTTACCTACATGAATTGCATAGCCAAGTCGAGCAATGAGTCGATTAAAGTTGTATCTATATAAAAAAAAAGAAAAACCAACTCCAAAAACTAAAAAGAAAAAAATAACTTCATACAGTTTTACCTTTTTTTAGTTTTAAAGGTATGAAGTCGGTGCCAAGCCAAACGTAATAGTAAGTACACTCTCCGCGAGTGACCTTGGCGGGGTGGTTACAACCACCACATCATCAGCACCGACTTCATACCTTTAAAACTAAAAAAAGGTAAAACTGTATGAAGTTATTTTTTGCTTTTTAGTTTTTGAAGTTGGTTTTTCTTTTTTTTTAAAGTTAATTTATTTTTTTCTTTTTAGTGTTGAATATATATATATTAAACTTTTCATATCAGGTCAATCTAATAGCCTGAAAGAATACAACTATCGATCCATATATACTTATAATTATGAAAGATTTTTCCTTCAACTCCTAACCGTTGAGGAGTTGTACCTTCCATCATCAGATCACTACATGAGATGGTGATTTTCAGATGCATATACTTGAACAGCTTTGGAGAATACATATAAATGTAATAAATGCCTATAACTGAAAGAATTTTCTTTTAACTCTTAACTGTTGAGGAGTTCTACCTTACATCATCAGCTCATCAACATCAAATGATGATTATCAGACGCAAATACTGGAACAATGTAGACGCAATGCTCAGTCTATTTTATGATAAAATAAATAATATAATTGAAATGCAGGACCCTCCTATTGTGCGTAAACATAGGACACACCCTCCTTGGTTTGATAAAAAATTAATTAGAGCCATGAAAGAAAAGGAACGGATGCGTATGCGTTACAAAACCTACAGAAACCCCATGGACGAGCTTGAACTTAAACTGCTGAGTAAACGGTGTTCTGTTTTGGCTGCTTCTTGCTACAAAAAATATATTAGTGAGGTAGAAAGCACAATAACAAATGATCCAAAGCGTTTTTGGGCTTATATCAAGGGCAAGCGAGGGGGTACCAGCTCTTATCCTCTTATAATGACAGACGGTATCGCATCGTCGTCAAACGGTCTCACCATCTCAGAAATGTTTGCTGCCCACTTTTCTTCCATGTATAGCCACCGAAACCCGACACAACAAACTTCTCCATCTGAATATTTACAGGAAATGTTAGCTTATAGTCTGCCGTTATCAACACCAACGATTGAACATAATGCTCTGCTCAATAAATTAAAATCCCTTGATTGCAGAAAAGGTGCTGGACCCGATGGGTTCCCACCGTATTTCGTTTCCAGGTGTGCATACTCTTTAGCACCTCCCTTATTACAGATATACAATCGATCCCTCACTTCAGGTATATTTCCTGATATATGGAAGGTTGCAAAGGTTGTACCGGTTCACAAAAGCAGTGATAATAATAACATAGGTAATTACAGACCTATTTCTATTTTATCCACCTTCGCCAAAGTTTTCGAATCCCTCATTTGCCCGTATGTACAGACTCATTTGAAACTCTATCTTAGTGATTCCCAACATGGCTTTGTAAGTTCCAGGTCTACGTGCACTAACCTGGTTACGTTTACCGAGGCGCTAATTGGCACTATTGACTCCGGGAAACAAATGGACGTGATATATACTGATTTTAGTAGTGCTTTTGATCGCGTGCCTCATAATTTACTACTACAGAAGTTAGCTGCATACGGCGTCACTGGCTCTCTTCTTAATTGGTTAAAATCATATCTTCGTGATCGTTCCTTTTTTGTCGCACTCAATGGTTACAAATCCAACTCCTACAAAGTTACATCCGGCGTACCACAGGGATCGCACCTTGGTCCGGTTTTATTCAATTTCTTTGTCAACGACATCCCTCACATGTTAAAATTCTCTGAGTGTCATATGTATGCTGACGACCTAAAATTTTGCAGAGTAATTGAGTCTGATCTTGATAGTGAGTTACTGCAGAGAGACATAGACACGGTAGTTAAATGGTGTGACGATAACGAAATGAATCTGAACACCAACAAGTGCTACATTTTAAAATTTTCTAGAAAGACTAAACTAATTCAGTCCTCTTACCATATAAAACATAACAGGATTCAAGAAGTGGAGCATATAAGAGACTTGGGAGTGGTTTTTGATCGGCAACTAACGTTTGTACCACACATCGAAAACGTGGTTAAAAGAGCTTCAAGAATGCTTGGTTTCGTCATTAGAAATGTAACTTGCTTTCGTAACCACAAGACTAAAATCCTGCTATATAATGGCCTAGTCCGTAGTTCGCTCGAATACTGTAGCACAGTATGGAGACCTCACTATGCCACCCACACATTGAGATTAGAGCGCATTCAAAAACGATTTTTGTGGCACTTAGCGTTTTCTTGCAGAATAGCAAAAAAAGAACCATCATATGAAGGGAGGCTTCTGCATTTTAAGATGATATCTTTGCAAAAGCGGAGGGACTTACTGGACTTATCATTCTTATTTAAAGTCTTGCGGAACAAAATCGACTGTTCGAATTTGTTGAACAAGCTAAAACTTCGTGTCCCCGCGAGACAACCACGCGCTCCCATAACTCCCTTGTATCCTCCACCCCGTAGGACTGTACTTGGTGTTAGTTCCCCTATTCCTCGCCTCTGCAAATTACTTAACAGCTACAGTGATCTAGTTGATGTGCACGCTGACTCACTTGGTAGATTTAGAAATATTATTTATAAAAACCTGTAATCGTTTCTTGCTTCTCCTATGTGTTCTCGTTTTATGTATAATTAACTACAATTATATAATCCTAATATACACTTCATTCCGTTAGCATAGACTTGGTTAATATTGTTAAGGTTTCATTTTACTTATGTTTACTTATACTTTGTTTTTCCCCACAATAGCGCAATAATGCATGCTGTGCTTACCTGTAAGAGATTGTTACACTTGGTTATAAACTTATTGGATGTATAAAATGTTGTTTGTATTAGTGTACTCAATCGTTGGTGAGCCAAATAAATAAATAAAAAATAAATAAACAATTATAGGAAATATATTGAAAATGTGATAATTTCCTATAAAATTTGAGGGTTGCCCTCGATTTCCTTGGGATCCAATCATCAGATCCTGATGTGGTCACAATGGGACCATCTGTGAAGTCTACCCTTTTAAACAAAAAAAGAATTTTGCAAATCGGTCCAGGCGTTTTTAAGTAATTCGTGAACATACATTAAAAAAAAAACGATTCCGACGAATTGATTGAACCTCCTCCTTTTTGAAGTCGGTTAAAAATTCTCAATAACATCTCGGAATTTTGTTTTCGCATAACATACCAGCAATACATTTTACCCCCTTAGAGATAAACTGTGGCGTCAGTACACTACACCACAATGTGCCGATTCAGTATATTTGGATTTGATGACAACATATCGAAAAACAATACCAGTTAACTGGGAATCTAATCATTATTTACTTAGGTATTAAATTCATTAGTACTTAAGTACATTATAAAATCTTTGTCTAAGCAGGAATACAGGCGATACCCTTGCGTTAACTCTGTGTACGTTGAGTAGAATTTCAAGTTCACTTAATATTCTAGTATAAAATTATGATTCATTCATGCGATGTTGGGATCGGATCCGACACAACTCTAATTAGCAATCACCCCATTCACTTCAGTCTCTTCAGCTACTTTAAGATTCTGTTTCAGCGCCAAACAATGTTCTGTCCCACTTTCCCTCGTTTTCTTCATTTATCTTTTCATCTGTGGCAAATTAAAATCTCATTTATTCCCCATTTTTCTATTCTGGTTATCTGTTTGTCAGTATCTAACTTTTATTGAAAAATATTCAAAGATGTAAAATCTGAATATTTTGGACTATTGAAAGCTTTATTTTTTCTTTCTAGAGAGAACACTTGAAGCCGTGTAGTTAAGGTGAAATTGGTCTTATATTTTTTTTTACAATCTTACATAAAGATTATCCAAACTCAATTAACGAGCTGGGGTCTAAAATAAAATACGCAACCAAGAATTAATCCCTTTTGATTCTAATGTACAAAAGGGAATAATTATTTATATGTAGAACTTCGCAACTCAACTCAAAATTACTATTATGATATCAAATTAAGGGGATTACACTGCCCGATGACCTTGAGGATTTGACCGCTGTACTAATATTTGTTTTTTTTGGCGCTAACTACCTTTGGAAGGATTATTATTATTATTATTTTATTATTATTGCAGGAATTATTTTTATTATTATTCCAAAGGTTGTCTGGAAGAAATCGCTCTTTAGCGATAAGACCGCCATTGTACCCTTATTTTATGAATAATAATATATTATTAATGTAATTCTTTTTGGTGTACAATAAAGTATATTCTATCTATCTATCTGTCTATTATTTAGTCTTTTTTTAAGTACTTAAGTAGGTACCTATTGACTAACAATTTTCGTTATGCAAACAAATGACAAGATGTGCCATGACATTTTGGTCATCGAACTGATATCGATTTGGGAACATGAACCAATATAAGCCGTAGGCACATACATTAAGGTACAATTTCCAATGGAAATATAGTTTGCTCTCCGGTACAACGAGCTCTTCCTAATTCCAATTCGCATGTGGCGATGACGGCAACTTTTATTTTTTGGTACTTTCCTACTGAAAAAATAGAACTATGAACGTGTAGAGTTGACGAGTTAGTTTCTTCCAAACTTTAGACGTCACCAGTTTATAACTCTTTAGTTTATAACTTATTTCGAGCATAACCGTTTTGTTTTTTAAATGAAGTTATAATAGAATGTTAAACCTGAATTAAACTATTTAGAAGCAGAAAAGTCATCACCATTGTCATTTACCACCCCAAATGTGTATGGGTCGTGTATGGGTCTCATTTGAGAGGTTAGTGTATCATCATCAACCCATTATTGTCCCACTGCTGGGCACGGATCTCCTCTTATTTGAGAAGAATTAGGCCATAGTCCACCACGTTGGCCTGCTGTGGGTTGGTGGACTGCACATGCCATCGAGAAAATCTCTCAAGCATGCAGGTTTCCTCAAGATGTTTTCCTTCACCGTTTGAGCATGTGATAAAAAGGCACATAACTTCCGAAAAGTCAGTGGTGCGTACTCGGGTTTGAACTCGAGACCTTTGACACGTCAGTCCACTCGTCACACCACTAGGCTATCACAGCTTAGGTTAGTGTATACTCCACATTATAGAAAACTATCATACCGTATCAGGGATCTAATAACTTACTACTCTTAATCAACCAAGTGCCTGAGTTATTTACTATTTATCAGATAGCTTTTAACCAAATACTCAAACGCTACTCAATTATAATGTCTTAAATGTCTATTTTAAATCGAGTTGCAACCTGGCACTTGGCAATTCGTCTCAACCTTACCGATCAAATGGCCTAATAGCTGTAGGGCGTAATATATTTTGAAACTGAGGTAAAAAATATTAATCCACGGGCAAAAATCCTGGGTTTATGGAACTTCTAACACATGATGGGGCGCGTGGTGGTCGTGCACAGGCACGGAGTTGTGCGCAATCGGCCCCCCCTAATTACCGCCAGTAAAAACTAATTGCAAATGGCTGAGCGCTGCGCCGCCCCCACCTACCCCGACTAACGTATTCACAAATATTGTGATTAATGCACTGTTTATACTGAATCAGAGAATTAGCCGCGGTGTACTACAAAGAGAAACCCGTACACTAAATTGACGTCTTCTTAATATTCGACGACCCGTTTAGCTCAGCGGTAGTTAACGCTGCCTGCTGTGCTATGGGTCCCGGGTTCGAATCCCGGCAGGGACAAATGTTTGTGTGATGAACATCAACATTTGTATCCGAGTCATGGATGTCTATCTATGTATAATATGTAAAATTTACAAAAAAAAAAGTAAATATGTAGTATATCAACCATCTAGTATCCGTAACACAAGCCTCGTTGCTTACCACGGAACTAGATGGCGCTGTGTAATAATGTCCGGAAATATTTATTATATAGGGACTGGAAGAGAAGTATTTACCATGCTGATCAATCTATATGCAACGGTAATTTACAATTATTGCGGTCAGCACATAGATGGGTGACTTTTTTAAAGTAATTAATTGCCAGAGGTATTTTGGTTGTTCGTTTTTTGGGTCAGCAAATTATATATACTTGTGGAAGTTTTTTTGTACAATAGACTGATGTATTCAACCACATTTAGTTAGACTTGAAGCATGACTTTCTCTACCTACACAGCTTATATGTACTTTACATATTATATTATTATGTTTTGTAAAGTAGATTAATCTAGCAATATTGCTACAGGGCGCCGTTTTACCCGCACATTCAATGTCCGGGAGTGTAATTTCATCTAGAAACCAATGTTCATTCGCATATTAGCTACTAAACCTTATAATTACCTATTAGTAGTAATTATTAGGTACAATTTTAGAGCTCCTAGAAGAACTTCAAGTTTTTACTTCAATCGTCTTTTTTATCCATATAGTGTTTCAAAGAATAGCGGTTTACAAAATACCAACAAAACACGAGACGTTTCCTTATTTTCTTTGCACACCTAAGGTTTCCGATCTGTATTAGAAGAAACCTACTATGAATGAATACTTTGAGAAGAAACATCAAAGGACGCTACCACATAAGAACGAATTTTCTGAAATGAATTCCTATAAATATTTACATAAAAGCAGCTTACAGTGTTTTCTTTTTAAAGATAAAGACCGCCCAGATTCTATTGAATCTAGGTATTATCTATTTGATTAACAAACGGTATGTTATAAATACTAAGAAACAGTTCGATCAAGCTCCGGATTCATATTGATCCCCAATCGTGTAAAACCAGTGATAATCGAAAAAGGTTTTAAAAGGATCCCGGCCTTTCCTTATCAACAGGAGATTAGGACGAGCTCGGAAAAATAGAGACAATATATATTTTGTATCACGTCCCACGATAACATCAGATCGTTAATAAATAAAGATCTACGACTATTCAGGGTATTATAATGTCCATCATGGAGGATTGGCTTGAGAGGCGCCACGGCGCCCTCAGCTTCCGGCTGACGCAGGTCTTGTCTGGGCATGGGTGCTTCGGCAAGTACCTGTGTCGCATAGGCCGGGAGCCATCGCCCGGTTGTCACCATTGCGTAGGTTGCCCCGAGGACACGGCGCAGCACACACTCCAGGCCTGCCCGGCCTGGACAGAGCAGCGCCGTGAACTCATAGCGGCAGTCGGCGGTGACCTCTCGCTTCCGGCCGTGATCCTATCCATGGTCGGGAGCGAGAACGCGTGGGATGCCGCCGCCTCTTACTGCGAGCAAGTTATGCGCGCAAAAGAGGCGGCGGAAAGGGAGAGAGAAATCACAACCTCTCTCCCGATCCGCAGTAGACGCACCGGGCGCCGGAGGGCGCAAACAGACCTCCGGCCTCCATAAGCTGTGGCCAGCGGGTGGGCGCGACTAGGGGAGTCCGCCGCCCGAACTGGTAATGGCCCCAAGTAGGCGGCGCGCGTGTTCGTCACACGTGCGCCTGCGCGGAGGATGCGAGGCGAGCTGTGCCTCGCTCCTAGCCGGGGTCCAGCGACCAGAGCTGGACCGAAGCCCGCCGGGGTTGTGGTGCATGCTTTTGCGAATCCCATGGCCCCGGCAATAGGGTTGGTGGCGTTGACGGGTGCGGTTTTTTAGTCGGTAAACGCTTAAGCGGAGTCCGACACACCCCGTCGCCTCCCCAGGCGATGGGACGGTCCGTAAAGGATTTTTCCGCACTTAAAAAAAAAAAAAAAAAAAAAAAAAAAGAATTATAATGTGCGTTATTTATAAAAAATAGGTTCTAAATCCTCCTTATAAAAAATGTTTTTCCTAAAGTATTGTCTGATAAAAGCTTTTACGTTCGAAATCTGTTCACCTGCAGATCGTTTGAATAATAATTATGTTGGTAAAACAGTTTGTAGCGCAATCGCTACTGTAGAACATAATCTACCACGTGATCCAAGTTCTGTTAAAGAGTTCCAAGTGTATATAAGTACTTTATAATGTTTCCAATTGTGTAGATCTATCTGAACTGTTTAATCAAACAGAATGTAACTTATTATACGTATCATGACTATACAAATTTGACACCCAATGTTGGGTTAATTTATTTCGAGCCGTGTAATCCGACGGGCAGCAATAGGTTCGGCTATATTCGTAATTAAAAACAGGTGGTCGCGCATGTACCTGCTACGAATAATTAAACCGACGCCATTTTATAAACGTGCATACGTATCGCTTTGACAGTCACACAAAATAATTTTTGACACAGAAATGAATGAAATGATGATAAAACATTCCTGTGACGACTTTCTCTATTCGATATTGTATTGTTAAGTATATGAAATTACATCCTAAATATGGATTTTATTACTTATATTGGTTTAAACTTAGTAAAAAACTGTATTATTAAATTTTGATTTCTCCAATAAAATATTCTGATACATTTTTGTATACCTAAATGTATCAGTGAAACCGGTTAAAGATAAAAAGGACACTAGCCTTTATTTCTTTGCAAAATAAACTGGTGCGGGCGTAATATTTTTTATTTATTTTTAGTATATAAAACTTGTATCGATTCTTCTCTCGATACTTATAAACTTATTTACATGTAAGTATTTTTTTCTCGGTCATTCCTAGTGGTTCGCTGAAACGATAATGTACATTGTACATTGACCTACGCACCGCAGTGTAACCTACACCAGCCAACTTCTAGCTAGTGAAACTCTCCTCGACATTAGGTACACGAACAAGATAAACAAGGTTGGCTTACAAACTCGCTACTTTGCATATTTACATATGTACATACATAGGCATATTCAGTTTAGACAAGAGATTTGTTAGACATAACTTCAAACTCTGTGGAACTTAAGCATAGAAACATCTGTAATCAAGTCAGTATAAACCAGTTTGATTGGCGATTGAGCGATCGTTCTCTCCTCTCGGGTTGATTCCCGCGCAAAACGAATATTTGTTATTTGGGGTTTTCATTAATTCATTAACAAACAGCAAGGGTTTGTCCAGTAGGTACATTTTATAACCTTATATTGGAATGGTGAAAAATAATAAAAATATCCGAATTATTGATATTTAACAATGTTTATTTTTACGATAACGTAAGTTTTAGGTAGGTTTTTTTATAAAATGATTGCCAGTTCATTTGGTTTATAAAACGTATTAGTTCTTTTAACACATGTAATAGCCAAGGACGGTGTTAAAAGTGTATCCCAGTGTATTATATAATATTATTGTATTCGTAAAATATATACATTACAAATTTTATATCTAAACGCGATTGAAAACGTAATGTTGCCATATAATTAATTGTATTACAAGCATTGATTTAATAAAATGTTTTTTTAATGAAATCAATGATTACAAGTTATTAAAATTTTAAACTATTTATTTCATACTATGTATATAACTATTTATGGACAAAAAGAAAGGATGATTTTACATTCACATGTATCTGGAGGTACTTCGGCGGAGTGGTATGAATTTTTCACAATCTCCTTTGCCAAGAAGAACCATTTTATATTGAGGTAGGACATACAGACTACCTCTATTTTTAGTAGCGGGTCACAAGTAATCGTATACCTATGCTTACTAATCGACATAAACACACTCCAAAAATATATCCCGTTAACTTTTAGATACGTACAAGCGTTAAAATAAATAACTCTGGCACAAAATAAAACCCCATATCATGTGGACCCGTAAAATAAAATGGCCGGATTTTTATAACATATTGTGTGGACGTAAATCCTGACACCTGGTTATGAGTTACAACCGTGTCCACGGTTACAATGTTCCTGGGAATTAAATTACCCGGGTATAGGCGCTCTGTCCATTCTGAGCATTCCTTGTGAAATGGACCTGGCTTTTTAGTATCCCATTTATTATTCATGGAATTTAGTAAAAAAATATATATTATTTAATAAAACTATAATAAATAAAATATTCTATTTATTCAATGTAGGTACTTCTTTTAACTTTTTTGTAGAATTCTTCAGACAATATGTCTGTGTACAAAGCTTAAGAAACACAAAGCCAAATGGTCTCTAATAAGACACGACCCTCGACCAGAGACTTATTGAAGTCCCTCACAGATTAATGATAACTATGTTAGCGTTGCACTATCATTAGTAGATATGTTTTCAAAATATACTCATTTTATATAAATACTTTACCTTTATTACTGAAACTGATACAACGTTCTACGAAAATCTGTATATATAAAAATTAAATCGCCTTGACCAAGGGCGATAGGGATTAATTTTGACGGCATCACGCGTAACCGACTGAACTGATTTTGATCAACATTGGTAGGTATTGATAAAGACGGAACCTTGGAGAAGGATATAGGCTACTTTTTCAACCTCAACCTACCATCCTACTAGTGGAACCGCGGGCGGATGCTAGTCTACACTAACTACTAAAAGTTGAATTCCAATTTTCAGCCAAAGTAATCCGCAATTGAAATGAACCTTCAAAAATGTTAACACGACATAAAAGCACTAAAAATGAATAAAGCTGTCATATTTTAAGCTTCATCCTACATTCAGTACATCAATTGGATTTCAATATGACATCAGTGTTGATTGCGGCCGACGATTTTTTATTACAATTTTAAATTAAAACATGAATATTTTGGGCTTTTTACGTGTTTAACTACTGGAAAGACGAATTTTATATTAAGTCCACTTACACCTTTTTTATATCATAAAAAAGAATATGTAAAATATTTAAAAAACTAGTTATTTAATATTCTAAAAAAAAGAAATTAAAACAGTTATTAACTGTTTGACTTCTCATATTCTAGTATTAATATTATTTTTTTATATTCAATAAAAATCAATCAAGTTATTTTGAAAATAAAAACTAAGAACATGCCTGCACCATGTAGAAAATAATGCATATATTTTTTCTAATTACCTAAAAATAGAAGCCAAAGATAGAAGAGACGACGTTCGTTCATAAATGAACCCCCCTAAAATTTTATTATACTGAAAATAAAAATAAAAAACCAGTGATAAATTTAGCTTAAATTATTCAATGTTATCTGTTATGTCTTCTAGGTTAAGTTACTATTGTTCGTGTTGTATACGTTTAATAAGTAATCATTGCACTCCTAAAAAAATCTTAGATACAGTTTATTTTTTCAGAGGAATCCTAGAAAAGTCTAGTCTTATCTTTTCACGCTACTTCACGCCTAGGCTAACTTATGTCACAAACAAAACATTTAAGGTAACAGGTACCACAAAATGTTAAAAAAAAACCTCATAATACCGTCAACATTACTTTTGCATTACCGAAATCGAATGTTTTTATAACCATTCGATAAAGACATCCCAGAGAGCAGAGTATATCACAGCACGAGTTACTGCCAAACTACTTATTTACTGCAACTCGTAAAATAAGTTTGCGAGATAAATCCACGCGAAGCTTGCATCAACCCCTTGGGCCGTCATATTGAGATATAAATATTTTTCAATAAAGCCACAAAAACTGATATTCCTGTAAAAGGGGTCATTATCCCCAGTAGGATATCATAATTGAATTCCATAATATGCAATTATGTAAATTGTGTATCAATTACACATCACCAGAAAAACCTTTTCGCATTTATGGCACAATATTTTTTTAATGCTGACGTCATTAGTATGCAGATAAAATCCTACCTATATGGAATAAAACGATACAATTGGAAATAAAAAATGTATATTTGGGACAAAGTAAAAAAGTAGGTAATTGGAAAATGGATAGAGCTCATATATTATTAGTTCAACCTAGTGAATATATAACTAAAGATAATTGTTATGATAAAGTTTGTTTCATAACGGTCTACGGAGCCCAACAGAAGTCGCACCCAAAGGACCTAAAACTTGCTGTGCGTTTCCAGGGAAACATTCTACAAAGCAAAGAACAGACTTTGAGATTATTTTCGCAGAAACAACTGAACAAATGTATATAGGTACCCATTTAAAGTTCCCCTTTACTAGGAATCATTGTGGTAATCATTACAGTGAACCTAGCTAATGTTAACAGCTATGGACAATGGTGACCTGGATTCAGCGCTGACTTTGTAGTGTAACATGTCTAACAAGACGATTACTTCACACTTATCCACGGAAAGTGATTTGGAGTTTCTAACAAAGTTCTTTGGGAACACTAGAGCCAGACACAGGTGCAAAACTTAGCGTAGGTACTCAATCAAACATCAATCTACCGTTACGAACACGTCCTTCCTCGTTACTGGAGGAAAAACTTTTTAATTAGACACTCTGTTTGCTCAGCAACTATGTTCCGGACTTCCAAATGTACTCAACTAATTGGTGTAATGCGTAAAGTGGAATCGAGGATTCGAGGTCGATAGCCAAACTTACACATATCTTTTTTTGTTTGCGCACCAAACGCCCGGTAACGTTTACTTGTACGTTTGCCAACACAACTAGGGACTCGCGCTTGATTGAACTTGATTCAATTGAAGACATCACTGAGACCATTGTCGATATAAAACACTCTATGGCGTAGGTAATGACTTTTTATACCAGTGTGAATAACAATGAAATGACATTCGTGTTAAAAATTCCGCCCTTAAAAAGCTGTATATATAAACGCTGACATGTTTTTATGGGAATGAAGATGAGGCATTTATTAAAACTCGCGTTCAACATTCCTGCTCAAATATTGTAGCAACGTGTGTTCTGAATTAACCGGCAATGTGTCGAGTTCATAATAACTTTCCGAATCTCGTGTTAGCGGCACGCGTCGCTCTCGGTTTGCTCAACTAAAATAACAGACAAAATTTATTATAGGGTTAACTGAAGTTCTAGTAATGATCTCTTAGAACACAGCCAATAATATTTCGCGATAAAAGTATTTTTATTTCAATGATTTATTCACATTCGCGCAAGTACTGTACTGTACAACCATTTCTACATATACGTAAGAGTCAGAATTCTAAATAAAATTATTTTTATTTACATAGAGATTTATTAAATTGTAGAACTATGACTAAAATAACTTTAAAACGCTACACCTAGGTACAAGATAGTACGATGACAGGTACTTAACAAGTTATCTCTCTTATATTTTACACGAGTCCAAATTAAGTCATAATTAAATAAATCGCACTAAAGGATACAGCTACTGCTATAACTAGACGAGCTCATTCTTTTCTCTCATTTATTTTATTAAAACTATAGATGGCTTTTCCTAGAACATCCTTATTTCCTGTTTTGAAAAAGGAATTCCTAAAATCCTGAAGCAGCACATGTGATGAGTAGGTATATTTTACACACACAGCGCCGACTCAGTTGCTGAATTTTATACAGCAAATATTGCCTGAACGTGACTTCTGCAATACTCACACACACATGCGACCGCATATGTATGTACTTACACGCCGTATACATTGTTCTTGTACCATGTATCACCAAAATTCTTTGTTTCACTGTTAAAATATACTTTTTGTCACATATAATAAAATAAAATTGAGGAAGTATAATCTGTGTAAATTCAATATATTTTTGCACCTACATATACATGTTTGTTTTTAGCGATCGGTACAAACCAAATACGGTTTTATTCATGTAGCCGGTGACCGTTGCGGGAGCGTTTTACGATCGTCGATTTGCAAGTGTCTGGTTCGATTCCCGATGCAAATTCCTCCGTTTTACTGCCACACAATAAAACCGCTCGCTTTCATAATACATTTTCTTATAACCCAGGCGCCTCTGCCAAGAAATTTATATTGGTTTTGCAATTGTTATCACATGACATGGCACCACATCATGTGGAGGTTACGAACTGCCATACTTTTGTTTCTTAGAATTTTGTAATATTACATTTGAATATGAATATGGAAACACGAAAGAGATCCAAAGAAATCGTTACCTTCACACATTTATTCCCAATAATTAATGAGGTTTATTATCTCAATGACAGATACTTAATAGCTATTACAACGATAATTTAGTCACTTTTGTCACATTATTTTTATACTTAAACATACTCTAAACAGTAAGACTTTCTCATTCTAATTAAACCAATATATTGTTTGTTCGAATATACCTTTCTTTTCATCCAAAACCAAATATGATTTTTACTACCCAAAGTGGGTTATGGTAAAAGTTATCTAACTAAACTAACAATAATAATCATGACCGTATTAATGTTACATTCTAATTTAGCTGTCTAGTGTCTAAATTGGCACTATGATGTCACTTTCCACAAAATATTTAGTGGAGTAAGTCCTGGCCACATGTGGTGCCAGGGATAATGCATGCTACGAGGACGCAATATTGGCGGACGCAGTCGACCCCACGTTGGGCGCCATTCGTTCCCTTGCATGCTAATAAACTAGAAACTTTGTAACTCTAAACTCAGGTAAAACGTTGTATTTATGAATATTTAACTCAAATAAACTTTGTATCTCTACATTCCTTACTGAGGATAATCCCACTATATTTAAACGCAGCTACTCCAGGCTGTTAGTGACAATAATGAAACACAAATTACCATAGACAATAGCAAAGATTCGCGAATGAAATAGCAGAATGAAAAAGCTAGACAGAAATAGCATGTATTTTATTCACGAGCCGCCAGTAAAGCTATCAGACATGTCCAAACTTCGCTGAGTGCAGCTTGCTTTATTTCCGTTTGACCTGTCCCGTTCGACGCTATTCCTAGAATACCACGGCCGGGGCCCAGACATGTTCATTTCACCGACAAGCCGAATGCAAGTCCTGACAGCGTTGCTGCAGCGACACGTCTCTGCACTACCGAATTTGAATATTTAATTGCGATTATTTTAACGCAAGCACGACTAATTTGTAAAGCAAATTGACAGCTCTAGTGTAGCTTGCACACTCACTAATGGGAAAGGTTTATTCCTAGACATTTCCGTTTCGAAATGAATCAATTGAATTTTAAATTGGTCACATTTGCATATACGTTGGCGACCGGCTACTTTACGATTGCCGACCAGTTTCGTATTCTTTGTTTGGTGTTTTATTTTGTGCATTTCCGAGCGAGAAAGGTACGTGATACGGCCGGGGTCGGGTCGCTCTTGTCTCTTTTCATAAAATATTTTCAGCTTGACATTCTACAATTTCAATTGAATATCTCTTCGAGGTGCGGTGTTTGTCAAAGTAAAGTTTTTCTTTATACATATATTTTCCATTTGAAAAAAACAATTCAATTTCTTTCCTTCGAAAAGCATAGTTTAGTTGCAATGCGGTAAATATTTTGACCAAAAATTTGTTGTTTGGATGTGTAACGCGACAGAGCCAGCTCTAACTTAAACTTAACTTAGATGTAGAGCCTCTGGGGGACCGCATTGAAAACCCAGGGCTGACATTACATTGGGAAAACCAAATTCATTGCGCAAGAAGTATATTGAATCATTTTTTAAACCTTTCACATCCGCTAGAACAGTTTTATGAGTACAGGCACGTAGTGTAAACTACAATAAGCGCATAATTTCGGGTTATTGTATTAAGTAAATAAAATTATAATTTCATACTTTGATTTACTGGACGCATACGTATACACAAATCATAGGTACCCACATGCATACATTTCACTGATAAAATTGAGTTTCCTCGAAGAAAGTCTATCGGTCATTAAATTTTCAGTTGCTCAAACGCATAAATATTTAATGACCAAGTTTTAAGTGTATATCTTGAGTCTTCAGCGAGCGACGCGACGTCTAAATGTCAAACAATCGACTCAAGTTCCACGCGTACCGCTGTCAAGATAAAATCAACTAGGCACGCACTTCGCCTCGTTTGAATGACAGATAGATTAAACTTTTACCTTCCTTTACGACAATATTAGTAAGATATAAAAGAAAATACCTGGTAAACTTATCACATGATAGAATATTGTATAAGTTTTTGGAAAACCAGGCCGTCGCTATTTCGAGACATATTTAGGTAGTTTTATTTTCAACAGAACTGATTTCTATTTCGATAATAGATGAGCCGGTGGTTTGCCTTATTTATTATATAAAACAAGGAGTGTACGATATCAAAGGCCAGGTAGTATTTATTTTGTAAACTAAAATACCTAAAGGAAAAATAAAAGGATGTGTTTTAAAAAATCAATAATCACAATCTCTTATTACTTTCTCTACCTTTATACTAGAAAAGAGGATATAATATAATAAAATACATGTCCTATCGATTCTCTTTTATGAAATACGCAGTATTTATGACTCCTTTTCTGCGGCTTTTCATACACACATTTATCATTGTCCTGTCAAATCCTATTTACTGCCTCCAGAACGAGAGAGTATTTCACTGCAGTTTCACTGGTTTTGCACGCCGTCGATCTCTAATTAAAAAGTAAATCTCTTATTCATACAGGTTTCCTTATGATATTTCATTGACACAAGCGAGTGGAGCGTATTAGTAGGTTATGTTACATATTGTTTCAAAAAGTCCTATTTATTATCAGCAGCCCATAGTCATATCACTCCATTGTCGAATGTATGTGTACAAATATATTTTTATTTCATATCCAATACGTTCATTAGAGCAATAATAATTAAAAGTCCACACTGGTAACCCATTCGTTATAGGCGAACTCTAATATTCAACCGCAGTTCATTCATCGAGAATCAGCGGTGCGCGAAAAAGAACTGAATGTGTGGGTCCGGTCGGATAGGCACCGCGAATGAAAACCCTCTCAATTGAAATGTTTATTCAAACACAATAGGATATACGTATGTGAAACTGTACTTAGGTATCACAGAAATAATACAGGATTCGTTGATATCTGTACAAAATTGTACTTATGTAATATGTAATTGATCCTAATACTGACACAAAGGCGTTTCTCTGTATTTTTAAAAGTTTACATTTATAACAGATAATTATTTAAAAATATTTAATACAAAACTAACTTTACCTTCACATTTCACATACTTTTGTCTATTTTCTCTGCAAAACCAATAAGTACCCTATACAAAACTTATAATCCGAAGCTGTCTGAAAAGTGTAATAATATAAAAGAGAATACTTTTTAAATAGTAATTAAAATTTACAAAATCGTGCAATTCATTTAATCAAAACAATATCCATCAAAAAGCTAATAAGAGTCGACTCCGAGCCGGCTGACCAATTAGCCAAGTGAATTTAAATTAAGAACTCCACTGACGCCGCGCCGCCGTCGACCAATCGGCCGCGTAATTTGACAAGTCTTTAGATTCGGATCAAGAATTTCCGTGATATTATTGAGAAGTAACTTTTTACTTTCTGTATTTCGTTAAAAAGTTGTAAGTTTTTTAAGTTTATAAACGTCGCCATTAAATAAAGACTTGTTTTTTGTTTGCTCCTCACAAATACAGTTGGCGTGTTTTCTACGGCGTAGTTTAAATATTGAAGCGCTGTAAATATTTTACAGTTAAACTAGTTTTTCTTTACGGCTTCGTTTGATGCTCGTTGCGTGGAATTTTAAATTACTTACATACAATTTTACTGCTCAATTTTCATTTAAAAGAAATTACCTTAATACGTATTATATAGGTACATATTTTTTGTATAAAAGTAAAACTCAAGAATGAATAGTTAGATATATTAGCTTATTTTACCGCTTACCATCCTGCGTTTACCAATAAAAATATTAGATAGTCAATACAGTAAAAATTATCGTAACCCTAATATTTAGGTTCAGAATAATGCGCCTGTAAAATTTCACCTGTAACGTGGACGATCGTAGCGTCTTCCGAATATATTTTAATTAAAGTGGCTTCCAAGATTTAAGCGGCGATGCGATCAACGCTTAAAATTTACCGCTCTAATTAAAACTATAAGCTCAGGAAGCCTCCGATAGCGACGTGTTGGTGTTGGTAGGTGCCTTGTAGCGTTTAGCAATCATACGTTAACTTATGCAAAATTCGTGATTAGTTATTGATTTTAGTGTATGATGTTATGTTATTTTACCGGTTATCACTTCGCGGCAATTGAT
Organism: Craniophora ligustri; assembly: GCA_905163465.1. Lineage (NCBI taxonomy): Eukaryota > Metazoa > Arthropoda > Insecta > Lepidoptera > Noctuidae > Craniophora > Craniophora ligustri. The sequence continues at coordinate 7,110,923 of LR990963.1, forward strand.
TGTGTAATCGAATTTAATTCCTTTTGTATAATTTACTAAATATAAATGGAAATTCAGAGCTGAACTTTATTTTTTAACTAAACAAAAAACAACCAATCACAACCGCAACCACCTTACAAAGCTGAGATAAACCTGACTAGCGTTTAATTCATTCATTTAATTTGATAAAAAGACAATGAAATAAAAAGAAGTGGAACTCACCGTCACAACGACGCGCTAATGAAAAGTAAAGATAGAGTTGTTCAAAGGTTCCGGTCATCGCGCGTCTCCGCCGCCAGATGTCTCTTCTGTACACCTAATTTCCTCACTCTCTCGGCTCACGATTTCTTTCCTAATTAACTAACTAGCTCTTAATGGTTTAATAAAGCTTTGTAAAAAACGACACTTCTCTTTCACCTTCAAGTATCGGCTATAATTAGTTAACCGCAGTCAATTCCACGGAATGGGTTTCAGAGAGCTAGTGGATTAAATTTTATTTAATTATTTCGTCAAGATTTAGCTTGGTGTATACTATGTTTTAATAAATGGAGTTGATTCTTTTATTGGCAAAGCTAAACTTTTAAAATAGCTTCGTTGCGTTAAATAAAGACTATGTGACTCAAGTGTTGTTAAGACTTACAAATTACCATGCATATGTTGACGAATCATGCGTAATTATCTTTAAAACAATATAACAGATTTTTTGCTAGACGAATAGAGCATATGTGATGGCCATTCTTACTGCTGCGAGTGTGCGAAGTAATAAAAATATACGCAAAAAGAAGAGAGATGAATATCCTACAGAAATGAAAAAGTTACTTGGAACGGCCTAAAGCAACGATCCGTAAAATAGTCTTGCGTCCGTTTTAAGACATATCCACAAAAACAGACATATTTCATGTGAAGGGATAATGCTGTACAATACGTGTTTTGGAGTCGACTCGAATTGAGCAAAAACAATTTCTTTCCCCCCCAACGCAAAAAAGAGGCGTGATGTATCGGATATAAGTCTAACGACTTTGTCTATGTCTAAAGGGTTCCTGGTTAAGTCATAACAACTGAAACTGTGCCGAGGTGAGTAGGTACTAAAAAATGGTATTCAGACTTTCGCAAACCCTGAAAGCTAGTTTATCTTTAGGAAAGTATAATTAAAATTAATACCTACTCTTTCTCAATAATTTGACTACGGAAGTAGATTTTATTAGAGTAAAGTCCCAGGAGGGAAATAAGTACACTTAGTCTACCTGCGTCATCGTAGCTCTCAATCAGAATTCTTAAATTTTGTAATCAGTATGCAGATTTCCAATTTTCCAAACAAAACTATAATGTATTGCCAGTTGGTAAGTCTAGTATTTCCATAAGTATAAATAGGTTTGTTATCAATACAGGGATCACTAAACATAGTGCTTATAAAGTAATTGTAGATAGTATAATAATACTATCTTATCTTATTATCTTCGAGAACAAAGAATTAAATTCTTCAATATATCTATTACTTGTGTATCTTGTAGGAGGTAGGGCATAGCGAGATTTCTCGCTCAAATTGAGCTGCCCGACTAGGGAAGTACCTCCGCCTTACAGAAGACCACAGTGAATCAACAATAGTTGTCTTTCTGCGAGTGAGTAAGGTTACCAGAGCTCATTGGGGGAGTGACTATTCTGACAGCATGGGAATTCCGTTTGCTGTCAGTTCAGTAACTCCCTATTTAAGAAACCTGAAAGGTTTCTAAGGGGTTTGGCAACGCATTTGCAACCCTCTGGTGTAGCAAAGGTCCATGGGCGGCGGTTAAAAAAAAAAAAAAAACTTCAGCATATGAGTCAGCCTATTGACTAATTGCTACAACAGAAAATGTATGTTAAATACTTATACAAAACACACCACAAATGGCCCGGTTTATGGAGCTCCCTGTATTATTGGATTTTCAACAAAGAAAGTACACATTTTTTTACAAAGGTATTAAAACAAATATTATTATAGTTGAGTTATACGTTAACTGATGCATGTATGCCATTGGTTGAGATAGGTTAACTCATAAACAGCAATGACACTTAAATAAAATATTTGAATTTGACTTATTAGGTACAAGCTGCCTCCTACGGCTTTTCCAGCTTTGTATATAGATAAAAATGCTTATATTTTTATCCAAGCAGTAACTATCTATATATAAAATTTCATGCAAATCCGTTCAGCAGTTTTTACGTGAAGGAGTAACAAACAGCCATACAAACATTCGCATTAGTAGGGTTAAAAAGCCTTCGGATATAAACAAGTTTTGTTTAATATAAGTTTGACGATAGTTCCAATTGTTTACGTCATGCTAGTAATTATCGTGATATTAGTCCGAAAAACGCATATTTTATTTTAACTTTAAATGAGTTATATCCTGAAGTTAACTTTACAGTCTACCGGTTACAAAAATAGGCCGTCATGTCTGTTTTTAAATTAATTAAAGAAATATTTATTGCAATAAACAACCATTACTTAGAAATTGTCGGGCTCGGTTCCAATTCTGGGTAATAACTTCTAAGTTTTGTAACGTGGCGCGGCGCGATTATTTATGAACACACATTAGAATGTGGGCCATGATATGAGAGCCAACTAACTGCTATCAATACACATTGAAGTAACAAGCGAGTTTTCACAGCAGTTGAAGCATTTTTCACTTATATCAGAGAGGTCTTAGCTAGGCAAAACCATTAAGACCATATCCGAAGAGAGAAGAAATAATTAATTTAATGTCTTGAAAATACTCGTTAAGTATCAACACGGTATTTTCAAGACAAATATATTTCTGCTGAAATAATACTTCTTTTAGTTCATAACAAAACGTATCATCACACCTGTCGTTCCCAAAGGGTTAGGTAGAGGTCTACTAATGTACACCTACATTTCGCCAGTATGTTTTAGATCCCATGTAATGGCGAGCTTACTACCATAACAAGTACTTTTAAATAAGAAAAACTAATAATTGCTACTTAACTCATTTTATTTTATCTTCACTGTAGTGTATCAAGCCCATGATTACGTCGATTTTAATCGTATTGAATTTAAATTTAAATAACAACATAACAGGTAATTATTATTTAGGAAAAAAGTAGAATAAAACCTATATAATATATTCCTACGTAATACAATAAAAAACTCAGTCGTTTGTACACCAGATAAGATATTTTTACACGGAGTGCGCCTACTCTGACGAAAAGGAATATTATAATATGTATGTATATACAACGTTATCATTGTATTCCTTATCGACAAAATATCTAGGTATATTTAACAAACGATATTAAATATAAATAATGTGACTAATTCAAGATTATCTGTATCTGCTAGTACATAATCATCGTCATAAATTAGTTTATGATTAACACGAATCAAAGTTTTACTTGATTATATGTAAATATTCAAATCATTTTGTATTGAAATGAATTGATTCATCAATAATTTTTCAGCACAAAGAGTTACCTAACCACTCGCGTATGAGGCTTCCAAAACCACCGAAGAGAAACAAATGAAGCAAACGCAAAACCGCAAAAAGAACAACTGTAAACAAAAACAAAATAGCTATTACAAAACCTCCTTTTTGAAAATCGATTGGGAATTCCGCCCCTTCTATATCCCAACAGGAAAATTCCATTTTCCAAATACAAAACTGAGAACAGACGACACAAACCTAAATACCTTGTAAGTAAACGAGGCGCAATAAGTAAATAGCATTTTCTGCTTTGAGGAAATTTCAAAACAAACGGGCTATGAAAAACTCCAAACAACTTTTAGCGGATTGCCATCCCACTGACGAAGTAAAATTATTATTTTGTGGCCTGTCGTTTCCAATCAGCTTTAATAGTTTTTCCATAGGTAGGTAAACTTTGTTCATCTAAATGGACGGTTTTTTTATTGATTTAATGGCCTTATTTATTATTCTTTGCCATTCGATTCTATTACGAGTTATAATTATTTTCTCTGAATCTGTTTTTTTTGTTAACGTATCACCTGATATGAAACAAAAGTAAAATTGTAAACGCATTATTTTGTGAGAAAAAGTGATTTTCATATAAAAATTATATAATACCAACAACATTTAACATTCTTATCTTTTCTCCAATGTTACTGTGCTGTGAAGAAAATGAAATTAGAAAAAAGTTTTAGGTTGATAACCACTTGTAAATTTAACGCTCCGTGTAGTGAAGCTCATCGTGGTCCGGGAGGTCAACCATGTGGAGGCCCAGGCAGTCCCCGGTGAGGTTCTACAGGGGGTCCCCCGTGAGGTGGACCTGAAGGGCCCCCATGACGGGGACCATGTGGGGGTTCATGATGAGGCCCGTAGTGAGGCGGCATTCCTTGATCCGGGACGTGCGGTGGTGGCGGCGGCATTTCTTAAATAGAAAAGGTAAAATAAATATAATAATAAATGTAATAAATACAAAATAATATTTGCATCAAATACAAATCCCACTAATATTATAAACGCGAAAGTTTTGTGTGGATGCTTGAAACTTTTACACATAAAAAAATATTTCATGGAATTTGAAATATAAATATTAGAACCTAATATTCATTCTAGTTATGACCTGCAAGAAAAACTTTTTTCAGTTAGGTACCTACCTATCTACCAAAAAATATATTACCTAATTGTAAACCATTTTTGTCATAGTAAATGCCAATAAAAAAATTGTTTGAACGAAAATTATGATTCTTTTTCTTATTCTTCTGATTACGGATGACTAACTTTTTTAACTAAACCATTGTTGTGTAGGAATAAGTAAGTATTTTAATAAAACATACGCACTAAAATCGTCCAACACCATGCATTTCATTTCAGATACATATATTTTAAAGCCTGATCAATCTAGCGATATTCACTATATAATATACATATATAAGCTCACATTCTATATCAAATGTATATTGTTTTTTAAATTTTACAGGTAAAGCAAGTTATTGGTTGTGGTGCAGCTTTTGAACTGATAATACTGTCAATTCGTTTTCATAGATACATAGCACTTATCGTAATAAGTGGTTTTATCGGTAAGTGTCAAACAAAAACATGGAAATGGATCATAATTTATTATTAATTATGTATGTCTAAATAATTAATTCCCTGCCAATTGTTCAGATCGAATAATCACTTTTTAGGTATAGAGAAAATAGGTAAGATACCTAATACGGATACCGGTGTCATTATAATTGAAATTAAAAAACGTTTTACTAAATACGGAAAACACTATAAGATAATATTATCACATTAGAGTACAAATTTACCCCAGTGTTTAACTGACAAGCTAATTGACAAAGGAAAAAAAACAAAATTTAATCTAATTTATGTATGTATAGACTTTTTATGGATGCATATACATATATATCCAAACTACGAGCTGCCATCGCGAATACACTAACAAGCAAACCTAAGGCAACACTAAGCTCGAACAGAGGATGAAACCCTGGACTTCACAGCACAGCAGTCCACTGAAGATTCAATTCACTGAAGATTCAGTCAATTCATGGCTGAAGGTGCATCGTGGAATCACTGAACAACTTGAGCAGACTTTAGCTTGACTGTCCAGCAAAGAAAACTGAAGGAGCGGTTGCAACACTTGGCCTTGACCACCATTTAATATCGATTGGATTTATATATTTTTTTCATACGATGGATTTGTAATATAACAAGTAAAATCTATAGGTACTTTTTAATTCGATTCAAAAGCAAGATCACTAAACAGCAAATGTATCTAATTAGTCATTATCGTCACATGTCCCTATCGCATTATCATGCTGGACAGATAAAGACCTACGCAGCTTATGAAAAAGGTGATAAATAGGTACATCGATAGAACCCTTATCATTCACTGTTGGTTTCACAGCCAGTAAATAGGCATTTTTCTAAAATAATAATTTTCTTTGTGAACAAAAGAAAGTTACCGTATAAAAGGTAAGATATTTTTTGTTGTTGATTATTAATTTTCCTGTGATGTTGCGTTGCCTCGGGTTATTTTATGGAAACGACGCGAAGATGTAGTCAACACCTTCTTTATATAAAGTTTTTAACATATTTTGCTAATTTTTCCTCCATGTATAGATAAACATGTCTCAAACAAATATGATGTCGTATTAGGCGCCAAAAATAGAGACATATTTATATATTCTACCATTTGCGTTTAGCAAACTAACAAACTCTTGTTGAAATTCCAGTATTTATAAGCTTTTTTATTAAAAAACGTTATTATCAACTATATGCTGGCACACGGACCCTTTTCTATAATTTAATCAACACACAATTCTTTGATATCAATATCTTTAACTCAGCCTTATTACGCATTATGATTTTTTGTTACAATTCCATGTTTTATTGCACAATAACCTACTATCGTTAAGTGTTTCTGTACTTCCCGGTAGAACTTTACGCCGCTACCGCTCCTCATAATTACGGAGCATTTCCTTTAGTATGTTAAAGTAATTCATAAAAGGTTTTCTCATAGAGTGTTTTGTTATTGTTTCAAGGTATGCCGCCACCACACGCGCTGCCATGCGGGCCCCACTGCGGGACACCCGGCATGTGCGCGCCGCACTGCTACCACCGCGCGCGTGTATACGTGCACGTGCCTCCGCAGCCGGACTGCCCGCCACCACCACCTCACCACCATCACCCGCCGCCGCCGCACCATTACCCCCCACCTCCACCTTACCACGGACATCCCCCACCCCCGCCACCACATCATCATCATCCTCATCCTCACCACCCCCATCACGGACCCCACGACCACATGCTGCGCTAACTATTCTCTAACCGAACTCTTAATCTGTTGGGCTGGCCATCAGTCTAAATTCGACCGGATATTTTTATTACACTACTGACCTAAAACGTGGAAAAAACCCACAGCAACCAAGATCTGTGCATTGTGATGGTGTCTTTACTTTTGTATGTACTACAAATCCTTGGACTATTGAAGATCTGCATATTATCTATCTTTTTTAAATTGGTATACTTATCTAATCAATGACGATAATGGTTAAAGTATGTACTCGATTAGAGTACTTTATATGTATGTATACTCAATGTACGTTTTATCAACTTGAACACTCAATTAAACATGTTTATACTTACACATGCATTTTTATTATACTACTTGACACTAGCTCTAAAGTATGTACGCGGTGTTTCATGAAATGCTCTTATGAGATTGTCATTATCAATAGAGAATATATCGACAACTTGATTGGCGCAGTAGCTGATCGAATTGCTGGTGCGGCACAGGTTGCGACTTTAATATCCGCACGGAGCAAAAATTTATTCGATCTACAGGTAGTTGCTCCAGGTCTGGGCGTTTGTGCACTTATGTGAAGCATTGTGTTTTTAAACGCACCTACGACAAAGGAAAAAATCCTAGTGTTGGGCACAGTTTTTAATAAAAACAAAACATATGAGCTAATGCAACAAGTTTTACAACGGTAGGCACCTTCTTATCAAAGTAACTCTACCGACAAATAACACCATACTTAACGAGCTTACATATCCGGTATTCAATATTGTTATTATTATATTAAACAATTCCACAATATATATCTTAATCACAAACTATTCAACGAATTTTATTCTAATAGCTATCCTATCTACGGAGATATGAGATACGAATAATCTAATGGATGACTAAGAAAAATAATCTTAGAAAACAAGCAGAGTATTCAACTCTACTTATTTACATTAGGATCGAAACATATATTTAATTGATACGCAAGAAAAAGGATACAAAGTAATTATTTTATCGTTTCCTCTACTACAGAACTATGAAGGGAAATAGCAAACCAAACAGCGCCCTTATTAAGAAAGTTTTTCTTCATAACAAGATTACGTCCGCCAGATGTGTTGGATTGTGTTCGGTATAAATGTTGGGAGGAAAGCGATACCATCAAGCGATATTACATAGTTGGTACATTAAGGAATTTGATAAAAAAATATCAGGGAAAAGCTGTAATAAATGTACATTCTTTCCTTTTAGATAGAACTCCTCTTCCTCTTCAACCCATTTACAGTCCCACTGTTAGACACGGGTCTATTTTCATTTGAGAGTGTGGGCTATTATCCACCTCACTAGCCGAGCGCAGGTTGGCAGACTTAATACGCCATCGAAAAAAGCTCTCAGGCTTGCCGGTTTTCTCACGACGTTTTCCTTCACCGTCTGAACATGTGATGACTACATACCTTCGAATAGACAGTGGTGCCGTGAGTGCCTTGATCGTGCTTGATACCTTTGACTTCCCGTTTATAATTCACTTTTTTTCTAGTCAAGACAAAAGAGCACTCAATATTAACATGCAGATAGCTGGTAATTGTGATTCGTTGAGGTCAATCTAATCCTTTTCATAATCCGTCTCAGAAAATAATTAGCGATTCTTCAATCAAAAATTTGTTCGACTAAAGATTAGAATTTCACAGAAAATCCATTTAGATAAAAATATCTCCCTTCTTTCTACCTTTGATAAAGCAAACAATCGAAAGGTATGTTTATTAATCCCGGGTATTAGAGATTCTACAAATTCTTCTTAATACTACTTACGCGATGTTGTTTCCTACTCCGCTGCTATAATATAATCTAAAAATCTGAGCTAATAATAATTATACTTTAAGAATTATGATACCCATTGATATTATCTTGCAGGAGTATTATTATAGAACAAAACTTGTCAATGAGTAAAGAACAATAAATCTGGATGCGTATTTTAACACTTAATACCTGAAATAACCTGAAATTCGTTCAAAAACAGTAAGGCGCGCCTGTCTCCCATTGGGGTAAGAAGAGACTACATTTTTCCGCATATCACGATTCCAGGATCGTTTATTCTATCTTTAGCTTTATATTTTGATATCATTAATAAAATTAAACGTCTGTACTTTTACACCTTTTCATGTCATTAGAATGACATAAAAATATTTATAAGCCAAGATTGAGTACGAGTATACTATCAAGACGTAACATATTAATTGCAACCATATATATGTAACTGAATGAAAATATAATATTCTTTGACTCGTATATTGCAAGACGTGAAAATATTAAAGGTCATCAGTCTGTCTCCGAGCATACTTACTATGCAATATATTTTATCGCCCACAATTTAACCGCGCAAGCAGTTGGGAGAAACCTAACTTAACGTAAATGTTATTATGTCCTTACTTACACGAGCACAAGACATAACACACATGGTTCATAAGTGCTGGAAATTAAGGCCTGATGTACGTAATAGGTTACCTTATTGTTCAATAAAACCACATTGTTCCAAATAAAATAAATTTTGCTTTTGAGTTTAGAACTTCCAAAAAATGTTCTAATTATCGACGTTTCATTTTTTTTTAATTTATTATCTCTTTCTCATACATACTTACGTAGGTTATATATTTGCTCTCAAATGAATACGATGTATATACATATGTTGCTGGTGCATTTTCGATAAAATTATATCATTAATCAAGTCATTTGTAATTTAATTTGCTTTTAAGTTATTTAAAAATATTATTTTATTTCAAAGCGATTTATTTATTTTATTGATTTTACCATTATCAAATGCCGGAAAATCTATTCGATCTCATAACAATCCTAATAGAACTAGGTTGAAGTTAAGATTATTAAACATTTTCTATATTTCGTAGTAAGAAGGGTCTAAATGTCTGTAAATATAGCTACGACGGTGACATATTTTTATTATATGGTAATATATGGTATCTTGTTCTTTGTTATATCAATGAGCTTAACATTTTATATAAGTAATAAATCATAACAAAAATATAAAGACCGAGAAGAATAGGATGACATAGACGTTCTTTTATTTTTATGTCGATTTTGTTTTACGTCTAAAGCCAGCTAACAACAAAAGCCATAAAGCCCATTAAAAAATAACACAACGTATACAATTTATAAGGATTACATGACCTTGAGATGTAACAGTAAAAGCGTTTATTAAAGCTGTGTATCGTTTTACTTCTCTCTAAGCAATAATGTTCTCGGAAAAAGTGAGAACGAAAAGTCCATAAATATCACATTCGCACACAGTTCGTTACCCGACCAAGGAAACGGAAGAAAAGTCTTAACTCGCGGAAATTTTGCCGTCGGCTTATTCTGCCAATGTATTTTTATCAATATACTGTCTACTATTTAATAAAGAAACCTAAAAATAGGGGTAGGATTAATTTTGTTCCGAAAATCTATTGCAACAAAAATTTTCGTCTAAAGTAAATGATAATGATAAATGATATTTATTTCTGTAAATAGATCTTTTAAAAACACTTTTACAAGTCATGTATGTGTAAGATATATTTTAGTAACTAGATGGCATCGGCATTTCCTAACTGACGACCTCTGAGAAGAAATGCCGAAACAAACTCAGAGAATCATGGTCTCTTTTGAAGTCCAAACATCTTTGTTTACATTATGTGAGCCTGACGATGTAGGTCAGTCTGAGATGGCCTTTTGAAGAAAGCACCATTGCAGCTTTGAGTTGACCTGTCCATACTGACAGCACGCATACATCAGCCATCGTGTAGATCAACCATTATTGAGGGAGCTCCAGTGAATAATACTAAGCCTTACATGTATGAAGCCATCATCCCTACATCATTAATCAGGATTGGTATCCCCGGTAAAATTTTATTGACTATACAGGTGCAAGTTTGAGCCCTTTTTCGAGGCATAATCCAATTTTACAGGACCCAGGGGAAGTGAAAGGGTGGCTCTACTCGCGACCGGAAACTGTGATACTAATATTGTTCTTTATTGCTAACTATAAAATACAAATCAAGTAATATATTAAGAAACATAACGTTGTTTCCATGACACACGATTCAACAAAACATTGGAAAAGGTAAAGGACCGCTCAAAATTTGATCAACACTTAGATGTCCTGTATCATTTAGAAGCAGATATTTTTGACTTTCAACCTCCCGATCATCCATGCGCTATGACAAGATACTCAGAAAACCGAGTAATATAATCTCAAAAACTCTTTGCGTTTGTAGACTTTGGTGAATAGAATCGAAGAGTACTACTTTTCTCTTAGAAGAGTAGTACTCTTCGATTCTATTGAAACCTAGGCAGTGCTGCAATCTCCGCGGCGGTGCGTGCCACATATGTTCACCGAAGTGTTTGAATAAAAGCACCACAATACTAACCGGAGTTCAGGAACAGATCAAAGACCATGCATGAGAAGCGTGAGGGAGCTATTACGTCAGGAAGAAACAATTTCCCCGAAGCTGTTTCCAATGCTACCTACAAGGTACGGAAGTGAATTAGAATTGGCATTAATCACTCACATCACATCACTCTCCTTCGATTTGCGATTTCGATTCGAGTTCATTCAGTTCCCTATATATTTTTAATGTATACTAAACATCAACTTTCCAGTTTCGTGTACGCAGTAAACCCATCTACAAAGATAGACATACATTTTGATAATTAATTATTACAAAAATATAGCTATTTATTTTTATTTTTTACTATCAATTGTAGGTAGTTGTGTATTAGGTAAGTGTCACACTAGATCTCCCTAGCTTTGTAGAAAAGTATATATATATATATATATGTCGGCGCAGGAAGGCCTTCATGAGAATTCATCGTGTATTCAGTTGTTGTGGGCGTATTTTCGATCGGGAGGCATCATATCGCTTCTGACTTCTCATTATAATCAGATACTAGGGCATACTATTCGGGCAGATTACAAGTGATTAGTCGCAGATGTGGCGCGCTTGCGGTTCCCGTTCAGCTCGTCTCCAAAACAAGATATCCGCACCGCTTCCATTCACATGACGCTCCGCTAGAGCGACTTTTACAACAGTCACTCTCAAATTTGACATTATCGACGACGCACGCATGCGCCGTTAAACGGTTGCACGTTTGGCGAGTATACAATGTAGTAGACTTAAGTTTGTAAAGTGAATAAATAAATTTTAAAAAAAAAAAACCTATCTTGAACTTTAAGTCGTAACAATTAAAGCAAAAGGCTGGTACATACCTAGCTACCTACACACCAATAATTGGAATAGAAAGTACGTGAGTTTAATATGTAATTGAAGGGTTATATTGCCTAAACAGCAATTTAATTGCCCAATAAATTTTCAGTTGTGACCTGAATACGTTTAATCCGCACTACATATACGGGAAGTTAATCGCCGTCAATCGGTCTGGGGTAGTGGGCTACATAAATAGGTGCACATGTAACATCACTTTTGAACGCAGTCGGATGCTGGTACGTGAGTTACGGTTATGGCGGTCCCGGCTCACTTCCGGTGGCGCTCACCCTCTGGTATCCGCTGCGATTGAAACACGCCCCTTAATTTTTTATAGGCCTTTAATAAGAAACGAGGTACGTTTGTAGAGCGGGTATGCCTACTTTTATAAGCAGACTGGGGCTGCGAGAAACTCCGTCGAATTAGTGTTTATTTTACGTGGATGGAACAGGATTTTTGTTGATTACTAGACATGGTGCATTTGAAGATCTCTAAGAATATAAGCTGACAATGCCAATACAGCTTTAAGTTTACCCGTCTTATAATAGCACGCATGCACCAATCATATTAAGCATAGTAATAGAATGTATTGCTAGTATATTTTATCGCCACTTACACTGTCTATGAAGACCATTAATATATAAATTACAGAAAATGTTACATAACATTCCATGGAACACCGAAATGAGCAAAAACTATTGAGGTTAATTACGTCAATACTGAACGATAATTAAAATAACAAAGGCTCAGATAAATGAAGCAAGAAAGAGCTATGAATAACTGGTACACACAATTCGTTTTTTAGCAGCGTTTATTTCAATCCATTTAATATACTAAAACATGGAACATTGAATCATCCAACAAAACGCAAGGCATTTCCATTCCCAAAAAGGGACTAATCCTAATGAGGCGTAAATCCTCTCTCAGCATGTGAGCATCGAGGGGTTAATAATACAGTATAAAATACTTCACACAATACTTTCTCAGTATATTACTTGTTATGAATGCATATACAAATAACCAGCCCGCAAATATGAACAATGCCCCACTGGGCCGTAAAGTAATCTCGACATAAGAAATTAGAACATTACTCGCCATTGTCGTCGTAGACGTATCAAAATGAGTTTCCTCACGTTCCTATTCAAGTAAATTAAATTTTGATGAAATCGCCGTAATGACTGGGGACGTTATAAATTTAATATTTCCTCGGCTTGTCGACGTGAAAAAATATGGGAAACGCCTTATTGCCGCGTTAAATTAACATTTATTATTAATGAAACAAAAGTAATGGTATAGTATGTCCATAAACTTGTTATGTTTGATGCTTATGTTTGTTTATTTTGACATAGAAAAATACTCCGATCCGAACATTGAATTTGTTCAGTTTGTTTGGGTATTTATTGAGTCCCCAACAAACATTGACTTCATTATTATATAACAATCAACCAGTGTTACGTAATAATTCTTCATTAGAATTAACGGTTTCTTCAGCAATGGATTATTATTATTATTTATTTATTTATTAAACATATTTATAATCTTAAAATATATGTATAATGGTCCACAAAACTGGATGTCCACTAGGCTAAATGATGGAGGTAAAGTTCCCTATATTGTTATACAATTATAAAAAAATACCCGTAAAAAGTAATTCATATTAACATCATTAATAGGCAGAGCTCAATTTTATAGCAATTCAAATTTAATTAAGAATGAATTAACATTTATTACAATACGATAGAAGGTTAATACATTTTAATTCACAGTTTCGTAGATCAGTAGCTGGTGCGATAGAAAATAGCGCAGTAAAAATCAGTATACGTTAGGAATAGAACTACAGAACACTACAGTGAAACTGAACGTAGGATGATACAAACAAATTGCTACGCCGTAACCCGTGGCCTCTAAGGGTGCTACGAAGTTCATGCTACAGTATCAAACAGTAGGCTGGCTAAGTATCATTATACTTTAGGACTATTGCTTTAGTGTTACTAGGCATTATAAGTACACTTGAAATGAGGTATATATAAATTAATTCAAATGAAGAGGAAATGCAGCATATGTAACCTCGTACGTAGGTATCTCAACTTATTTTTATTAAAGATTATTTTTTTTATAAAAAATCGTTATAATAAAAAATCTTGTTTGTCTGACTGACGCTCTCCATTACAATAACAGCAGCATACCATAAAACAAATCATATATTACGGATCCGTCACTCATATACGTATAACATACGTGAACGTCAGAAATCAGTACATTAGTATTGACTTTACATATTGATTTTCCAAGAAGCAAACAACAATATCGTATCAATTAACACAGTCACGAATGTCTATCGTGGCATTTGTGGCGACGGTAAACTATGGAAACACCTTTATAGTTCGTAAATAATGTATTTGAATTCCACATAATGTATTAACAGACAAGGTTGTCGATATTTTATCGATTATAAACTGAAGGTACACTGTATTCGTTGAATGATTGATTGAATTCGTCCAATTTACATTGTATTTATTTTATGTTTTACTTTATTTTTCCACTACTACAGTTATTATAGTGAGACGATAGTTCCTCTAGGTGTTATAACATATAGGGGAGCAGGGGACTAGTTGTAACAGGGGCAAATAGTAACAAGCATTTTTTACCTACATAATAGAATAATATTAGTTTGATTTTTAACCTAAACTAACCCATTCTATCATACAACCGCGATAAATAGTCCCTGCTGGACAGCGCAGGAAGCAGTGTTGTGCAGGCGCTCTGATTAAGCCAGGCAATGGACTTTTTTGTGTTTATACAAAATTGATTATCGCAGATTTCAAATTGTTTAGCAGTTGTTGATTTAAACAAATACACTTAGCATTTGTTTAGTTTGATTATATTAAATGTAATTTCACACCAAGCAAGCGACTTTTTTTTTATAGAGGTTATTTCAAAGAACCTCGCAGTGGGATATGTTGTAACACTTTTATGGGGCAAGTTGTATCATGTTACTTATAAGTTAATTATATGTTCTATGAAATAACGCGGGACGTAAGTATTTAAATTACTTCTTTGCATTTTTTGAATAATACTTTTTAGTTGAACTTGATTGATATTATGTATTTCAGAATGAGACATTACAAAACAAAAGCTGAATGTACTTCCCAAAGCCAAAATGAATACGAAATACTTATTTTTCTATTTCATTAAGTATAAAACTTAAAATTTTTATTTTCATTCAATTATTATAACGTGACTAAGGTTCATAATGCTAAATTAATCAAAAGTCCTAATACTGAAGTAATTAAGATTATAAATGGCTGTAAACCTAAAATGCCTTAATAGTTTACCTAAAGAAATAACACGTTATATGTTTATTTTTGAATATTATCTGTTAAATTACAAAAAATACTTAAAAATCTAAACCTGTTTTAGCGTTTGTAAAGTTTCTTATGCTAAATATACCAAACATATTTTTTTAAAATATAAAACTGGTCTTCAATTCTTAATGTTACAATTTGCCCCGTTAAAAAGCCGTTTCTACAAAAAATCTTTACAGGTTTGATCAAAAGTTTATTTTGAATCGATAGTTGAATAGTTTTTAATTGGAATGGTACTATTAGATTTCATAAATACGAAACAAGTGAGCTTTCATAGCCAAGAAGCGAAAAACTGTTATAACTAGCCCCCCGCTCCTCTACATACGCCATGATGGTCAACCTATTTATTGTCGCACTACTGGGCACGGGTCTCTTCTCATTTGAGAAAGATTCGGCGATAGTCCACCACGCCTAGTGCGCAGAAGAGATCACACGCTACCGAGAAAATCTGTCAGGAGGAATAATGGTTTAGTACAATGTTATATAATAAACAGCTTTTGCCCGCGACTTCGTCTGCGTAAAATTAGTCATTTTATCCGTATACAAACTTCCACTTCCTTTTCTCCCTTTTAATCGGGATGAAAATCCTATCCTATGTCCTTTCTCGGGACTCAAACTATCTCTATACCAAATTTTATGCAAATCGGTTCTGCGATTATAGCGTGAAAAGGTAACAGACAAACAGAAACACTTTCGCATTTATAATATTATAAAGT
The DNA here is from genome assembly GCA_905163465.1 of Craniophora ligustri. Taxonomy (NCBI): domain Eukaryota; kingdom Metazoa; phylum Arthropoda; class Insecta; order Lepidoptera; family Noctuidae; genus Craniophora; species Craniophora ligustri. The sequence goes on from LR990963.1 coordinate 7,126,976, forward strand.
AAGGATAATGAGGATTTTAATATTGAATTAATATCCTAGCTACAATGTTACAGCACCTTGTGTTGTAGCATTAAGGAAATAACGTCATTTATCAAAAGGTTACGGAGAAAACTAAATTGTTATGCGCATCTTGATGCAAGTTGCAGTAACTTCTCGGAACACATTATATTTCCTAGCATCTTTTATTTAGCGAATCCTAACGATAAAAAACATTAAAATACATTTCTACGGATTTCATTCAAACCGCGACTACAAAATAGAATTTTAATATTCGTGATTTAAAAGTCTAAATATTCCCGAGAATATAAAAAAATAGTTAAAACAAACCCGTAAGACCCAGTAACGAATTGATGTAACTTGCGTTTACACTCAGTTAGTGGCAATAGGTTTTCCCTAATTCCTACTGTACCTACCTATAAAAATCCAGTGAATTAAGAGTTTACATCAGTAGTGAATACAAAGGCCTGAGAACCTTTAAATTAATCTACCAGTATCATCTATTATACTTACCTTTATACTCGTAACTAGCTGGGCTCAATGACGCTCTCAGTTCAAGAACGCTATTGCCACAAAGAGTTTATGGAAATCGACCATTCTCGTTTCCTCTGCAGCTTAAGTTTCTCCACGAAACTTCTGTTAGCACAACTTGAACTCAACTGGTAGGTATGAAAAATGGTCATTTTCCTATAAAGTGCATGTAAGAAACAGTAATTTTAGTAGCGGGAAGAAACAAAAAGGATCACGGAGCAACGCGACCCACACTTAATTAAAAATTTCACAACAGGTTGCACCCCGTGTCCACCCTGTGTTTAAAGAAAAACGAACACTATTGCTCCGATACTTGTTAAAACAGTCTTCCAATCGATACGCAAAATAAACTACAGCTTACCTGTTGTTCTAAATCTCTCTTCACCAACTAGATAATGTAATCTAAGAAACGGCTTCGATAAACATAAATATGCTAAATTAAATCTCTATAAACAGAGACTAAGTATAGAACCATTGCCCGACAGAGTAATGTTAATTAAGTTGAATAAAGATTAATATGAATTTATAGATATACAAAAATACTATTATGCTTGGTAAAAGAAATTTGCGAATACCTAGTAGATTGCTATTCTACTTTAGTAAGGTAGTTATTAACTCTCATAACTGTCATTGTAAAAGTTTTCATGGTTTTGTTGATACTATCGTAGGTAAACAGAAGATTAAATAAACATAAAATAAATATGAGCATATAAAATTAAAATAACAGCAGAAACCATATAGTTGAATTTATTAAGCTTGTAAGAAACAACAAAGCGAATCCGGTATGTTATTGCGGCCCGTTTCGATGCAAAATGCCGCTTGGTTGAAATATGCGACACCAAATGAAATCATAAATTCCGGTAATACGAAAGCAAGGCGAGAGGTGCATCACAATGTTGTCCTGCCTCCTTGTAATATGCGTGCAATATGTTATAGTTTTATTATACATGCTCAGATACACTTACGATTGAAAATAAAAGCAATCGGAATGTAAGTTTTTGGATGCAATTTGTAAAAAGAATAACTAGTTATTTCAAATTTTCGTGCAAAATGAAAAATATATTCGTATTCGTGTTTTTTCTAATGAATTAAGAAATTATACCCAAAGAAAAAGTGCCTGAAAGTTCAGAAAGTAAGAAGTGAAAAGAGTCGGTACGAAAGTTAGAAACCTTTATTGCTGCTGCAAAGAAAGACGCTCTTAAAAAGCTCTTGAAATGTCTAAGCCTGTTTTGTATTTTATAAATTAACAACATATACAGTTACATATATATACTATAAACCATTCGTGAATCATCGTGTTTTTACCTGCAAAGGTTTTCGTCAAAAAATAATATCTAATAATTAAAATAAAATTCTTCGATTTACGAACTTCTGAACTTTGGCAAGTGTTGTTATTCGCGGCCTGATATTATCATTTGATACAAGTAAAAATGTCAAACAAAACTTATGTATGTCAACGGATTAAATGAGAAATGTACGACGCACTCACGTGGATAAGTATGTTTTGGTTTACATTTCAATAGCAAACGAATGCAAATATATGTAAATGTAAATAATATCTTGCAATAATTAAATATTTTACACGTTTTCATAGTTCCAAGATTATAATGTTCAATATCGCTTGCGGTGAAAAGCCTCCTCTGAAGCTAACGTAGCGAAATGGATGTGGTCGCAGTGACGGACATAATTGTCCCCGTAGAGCAGTGATATGACGAGACGAAATAGATAAGAATATTCAATATCTTCCATTAGTTTATGATACCGCCCTAGCGAATATACCTGCATAAATTCCTGGATAATTTCACACAATCATTATTCATATTTATTTTCAATATTTATTAATAAGGGTCTTTATAAAAGGTAGCATACTTAATTCAAACTTTTATTAATTAAATACTGACTGATATTACTAACAACTTAAATTTCTAAACGCAAGACAAATTTTCATAAAGATTTATTAAATTCTTTACTGGAGTGAACTGTAGCTTTACCTTTAAATTTTAATAAAAACATTTTCCGCTGCTCTGCTTCCATTGTGTTCGTAACCAGGATCTAAGATTTTGTGAGATTTTTCGTGGGCTCGATTTATGTATGAGCAAAAATAAATCATAATTTACGCATTATGTAAAATGCTTGCTTTTATGGTAAAATGTATCGTTAATACAGCCAAAACCTGGTCAAGCGTAGATAGAGAAGTCCAGATAGAAAACATTTGAAAAGTATTAAGCAAGGAGGCATAATTCCAGTAAGTAGTCTATCGCATTAATATTATGCAAGAGGGCAACGTTCAACACGTCCGTAGCCGGGTCTGCGCTGCGCTACAAATGCGAATCTAATGCCACTATAAATCGTTCCCCCTCTCCTGCGCATATCCCCACCCTCAACCCACTCCCGAAGTTCCAATAAGTAGGAAAATGTAGCGTGAATTAGTATCGATTACGAACCAAGCATTTCAATCTGAGCCAATTTGATGAACTAAATTTCCATGTGAATATATGTTTATAGGCGGCTCCTAAATCGTTTCAGGTGCTAGAAATTATGTACCTTTTTCAACCATAATGTAAATTACTAACATAACATAACGTAAACATAATTTATAATTTCAGCAAGGAAAGCCAATATACTTTAAGAAATGAATTAAAATTCCTGTGAACCTTAGGCCTTACAAAGGCACGCTAAAAGTACTTCGAAAGAACGGCTTTAACACATTACATACCTAACCGCACTGGATATTAAATAATAAATAATTCAAAAGAGGTTTTATTGTATCTTGATCGAATATAGACATAGTATAGTATATAGACATAGTATATAGACATATAGTTCTCGTTTACGCGTGTATATAATAAATTGAACTTATTAAGCTTCTTCATAGGAGTATCCGTCACTTACTCATAAAATATTGAAACCAGGTGAGTACCTAGACAAATTATTTTATTTAAATTTCAATCGCAGAGTTCCGCGGCTTCCTGGCGTCCTAAATGAGAAAGTGTAGAGATGTACAGGTCTCGTTACTGCCTCGAGACGAGTCCAACTAGAGCTCCGCGCATTCCGCATACATTACAGAGAGAGTGCGCTTTCTACAAAATTAAATTTTGATGTCTGCCCGGATAACGCAGAGTAAGCAACTCATTTTTGCATAGCAGTCATTCTGGATTTATATTTGTAATCATATTAAGATGCTTGCAATTTTCTTAGTTGCCCATCTCTTTTACGACACTTTGCTATTTTTTATTGTCCTATCAAATCCTAACAAACAAAAAATAAGTTCAATTTTAATTATCTATTAACATTCTATATAAATGCAACAATTTATTGATACTTTATAAATAGATGTGACATCTTTTATGATCTTAAATTGGTTATAAAGGTAATGTATAGAAAAACAGTGAGTGTATACAAGTCATAATAAATACCACGACATAAACCGTTCAATGGCTTAACACAACTCTTTATACCTAATGTTTATTTGAAATTTAAACGGCAAGGAAGCAGCGGGATCCTGCGTCGAGGCAGAACTAACAAGTTTCCCAAGAATTAATGCGTCGCCTTCAGCGTAATGTCGTCGTCCACTGTCTATTTAAAAACAATTGAGAACTCACTATGGATGTACTTAATTTAATTTGTTTAAGAAAATCTAAATTATCTTAACTGTAATAAAATGGTACTTTAAAAGTGCAACTGTTACAGGAACACTGTTATTTTAGGAGATAAAATTAGTCTAGTTCCCTGTACGCAGTCATATTCGCTATCGGCCTATTGATTATATTTTATATTTAATGTAAATTTTCAAATAAAATATTATTTAAATAAAAAATTACCAATATCAAGTCAAAGTGACTAAAATAAAATAAGATGCCATTATTGTGCCTCTGTTGTGCTTACGGAGTTCCTAAGTGTGAATTTATCGGCTTCTTACAAAAAAAATGATATCATAGTTTTCTGCCAACTAAAACAGCAATAAATGTATATTCGCTCAACAGGAAATATTTAAAGAAAAAAGTGTAATTTTCTGGGTAAAATCTCAGTTTGTCGTTTCAGTTTCCTCGTAACAATCCGACGTCAGTGGAGAACGGCCCGGAAGGCGCAAATGTCCCGCTTTAGTCGACACTCGGCGCCACAGTCTAATCTTTATCCTCGAACAGTATTGCAATATTCAGTTAGTACTAATGCTGCGCCGGCTTATTATGACTGCTTATTATCTTCTACTCTGTGTCCTTTATGCAGTCTATAATTATGAAACTAAAGCGTGGTAGCGTTCATACATATATTTTAAATTATATTGTGCGAATGTGGCGCTGAAATTAGGAAACCACTGAAGTAAATGGATAACACAAATTTATTTCTGTGTTTATATTATCATTTCATCACTTTTGGAATAAATGGGGCTTAATTAATGATCCTGGAATCGAATATGATACTGAAAATCTTCTAAACTAATATAAATCAGTAGCACATTGCTACTGATTAGGTATACGAAGTAATTAAATTCTGAGCTAGTACAGCAACTATCTCGACTCGGGATGCAAACGCCAGGCCCTTGCGCGAAGCAGTTGCCGTATTTCCGCCTAGGCTTACAAGATGGAGCTTTCTCCATCTCAATACTTATAAGTACGTCAAAACATTATTTACTCATAAGCAAGTACAACCAAATAAAAAAAAAAGTTTATAATCAAAATCCAACTGAAATATAATTTCTACAAACTTTCATACTTCAAGTAAGACACTAGGATATATCAATACAAAACAACCCAACCAGTATATTAAAGAACTTGCGAGACTCCGTTAATTTCCTGCCTTTATTCCCGAGCTGAGCGCTAGAAAGGCCAATTTAAATTAGTTGTTTCTTTGACTGGCAAGATTGATGAAACTGTCACGGAAGCCGAGTTCAACACTTGAAATTATTTCCTTCCAAACTCTTGGAAAAAGTTCCCTCTTTAAAACAGACCAAATATGAACTTGTCCTGGTGCAAATTCAAAGGAAATTTTACTCCTTGACAAGCAATTTCGAATATCTACTACCTCCGCAAATCATTCTTATTAAACAATACCAAAATAGCCTGCCACCATTCCATATTGTAGATGAAGTGGGGAATTACACAGTAAATAAATTGTTGGATTTTTTGAAGGCTTTACGCGTTACTGTGATCAATGGTGAGGCTTTGCAGTTTGTAATGGGAGATTTTTGCGTCTCATTCTATCGTCTTGGTCGCGCAATATTTTGTCTCAACTTTCGAGTTTGAGGCTATTTCCAGAGGCTGTATTCCATAGCCCATAAGTAAAGTAAAACAGAGCGCTGTCGGTTCTCGTTAGCGAAGATTTCGATTATTTTCACAGTTACTCCATAATTAAATAGATTCAGTTTACTTAACCTTCTTTTATGATTATAAAAGAAGGTTAGTTTCAAATCGAGTTTATTAGCTTTTGCCCAATATCATGGCAAATAAAATAAGTTACAATTAAAACACCGACTGCCTTTTCACTGAATGCATTCGAAAGCGATATGATATCGGTGCGCAAATCATCAAAACAATGACATATTTGACATTCGTTAACTTTATAACATGCAATATCACTTTACAATACCGTCTGAAAGCACGGTATAACAATGGCTGAATTTTTAAATGGTTGAAGCGACACATTTACGTTAATTAGTGACTGCGAGTGGAAATAACCTGGGCTATTAAAGATTCAGATGGCAAAGTGCAAATCGGTGTCGTTGCAGTCGCCGCTGCATTTAGCCTGCCGCGACTGGACAGGTCGGGGCTATGCACACTTACATACACTCCGTCTGCTCTTCGAATAGACGCGACACTAGCGCGGGAGCTGGGACGAGAATCACTAAATAATAAGCGACCCTATAATATAGTGTAATGTATGTAGTTGTAATGCTAGAACTTAAGACTCAATGCTTGAAGTATTGGAATAATGAGGGGAAAGGCACTGAAAGCCAAAACACAGGTTCTTTCTAGTTCTGCTTCAGAAACGAAATAGTGTACTAATACTTACTTTTAAGCAAATGATTTGTAAATATTGTATGTACTTGATTGTTAAATAAACTTATTAATATTATTAATTAAATAGTTGCTGTCAAGATAACCTCGTCACACCCGCTTTAAATTTCAAAAACGTTTTCGTAGTCAATGCATACGTCATACATAAAATAAACCAGTTCAAATTTCATCTTTCTAGAATTAGCAGTATGGTAATATTCAAGACAATAGGTTTTATAAGTAGAGATTTCACATATTGTCTGATTATATAGTTTGTAGAATAGATTGTTAAAAGATTATTTGAGTAAATAAATACGCAACGCTATTATTGTACCGAGGTCATACGAGTATCGTAAATAAACGAATATTATTGCAAAACATATTTAACACATTATTAGAATCATTATATCAATCAAGTTTGTTGAATTTCCGATTTAACATCCCTATAGAAGCTGTAAATATTTTCTGTGGTCAATAAATTATCGTTATATACTGTCGCGATTACTATGTATTGCCAAGAACATACAATGTGTAAAATAAGAAGGCTGTCTCATATTAGGTGACAGCTCTCGAGCTGCAACGATAGAATCCAGACTATACTGAAAATAGCGACCTGTATACGTGAAAATTGATTTTGACACATAGCTCTATATCAGAACTGAAAGTTGGAGAGCCTCTTGTATAATGCAAAACCTATTTCCGGAATTTACCTGTCTGCCCTCAGAATATGACAATTGAAATATTGCTTCTCCATTAGCTGGCAGAAATACTTTTAGATTGGTTGGAATACTTCAATCTAAGACATAATTGGAAGATAGACGTGTTTATTTTTGTTCTACGACTTGGACGTCGATTTTAATTCATTATTTGGACATAAAATTAGATTTATATTTTAAACGTTTGTTCAATTACGGTATTTTTTTAATCTAAGACTTATTCGCTTCCGTCTGTAATAAATGATGATATTGGAGAGCTAGCGAGACTTTTTGCTTTCTTTGTTTTGGAGAAAAACTCTGAAAGAACTTTTGCGAAGTTTCCAGATGGGGATATTTATTTAATGACCCCACTTCCATTTGCCGAAAATCTTGAAATGTACGTTTACCTAAATAAATTTAAATAACCAATTCATAAAATGGTGGACTACGAAAAATAAGCTCTTCTTTTATATATTAACATACATATTAACAAGTATAGGATTTCCGTAGCTATAAAGCATGTTACTATAGATATAAGGTATGTAAGAACAAAAAGTATAATAAAATGTATGTATACATAATATTTCAAATTTATCTTGACCCTTAGACAAAAAATCATCAGATACGCCAACGAAAAGATTCCGCCAACAAAGTTTCAACTTTGTAAAGATGCAATGACAGAATATTTAGGCGGGGAGACTACAGAGCAGCGGACGCGGTCGGGAATCATTGAATGTTTCCTGCACTCACAACTTCACCAGCTAGCCGATCTTCCAACGAACAAGTCTTGTTTTCATTGGTTTGTTGTACTTCACCGCGGCTGACGTGCCTTTCCAAACTTCCCCGTTGCCTACGACTCGAGTGAATACTCGATATACGAGTATTGTACAATTTGTATCTTGCGCTCGCCAAATTTCGTACTCGTGTTACGTACGACTAAACATGAAGCAAGGATGAACGTGAAGTTCTGTGGATCATATTTTAATCCTTCATTTAGAATTTAAATAATAGGAACAATATTTTACTTCCTTAACAGTTAACAGATAACGGTGTGACTTGCAAATAAAACAGTTAACTATTGTGATATATAATAATATCAATTTACTGCAACTAGTATCTACCTGAAAGTACAATAATAAGTATTTCATTTCAATTCTTGTATTTGCGTCACAAAAAAAAGGTTTTTCCTCATTATTATCCTTGCCAGAAATGTTTGAGTTATTTAACAAGCAAAACATTGATAGGCCTCTTACCACTAAAATAAATATGCATTAATATCAAGTAAGGACCTAAATTTACCATATATCTTCCATTAATTGACATCTTAGTAACCTAGCGGAGCTAATTTATACATATTATTATATGAAACATGTCTGGTCATTAATTTAATAAGTAATCTACCATTAGTCCATTAACAGGGCAACTGGCGCGAAATCTATTGTTCAAAGGCTTGAAACGACGATCAATGTGAGGTTTGCTAGGGGGCTGTGAAGTTAGATAATTAATTACAGCTCCATAATGCCTTGGTCGCGGTCGTTATAGTGCCCAGGAGCGTCGTAGCCAAACTCGAGGCCATACAATACCCTATTGAATCTAGGTAATACGTTTTTGAATTACTACCAGAATGGATTAGCAGCGTCGGAGGGGACGTGTACAGGAAATTTGAAGAGCGTCTGCAACACAAGTTGGATTACCGAACGATTGATTTATGGGATGCTAGTGCCTTATTCAATAAACAGTGTGAGGCACATAAATCGATTTTGTATAAAGTAAAAATGCATAGGTAACTGTTTATTTTAGTTTTAAATGAAAACTTTGACGACTAAGTAACTTATAATTTTATACTTTATACCCCTTGGTTAATCACCAAGCTTTTCCCGTAGAAATCACAGAATAAACTTATCTTAATTATTTTAGATAATTGAAATAACATATTCAGTTGGTGAATGCGAATGTTATGTCTGTGTTTCTTCAACCGTAAACTAAAAAATCAAAAAATGAGACACTAGTTTAAGCCAAATATCATAATAGTACCAGGCTTTTCCACTTCGTAGACTTGCCGGGGCGGTCAAGTGACAATAGATTTTCTATTGTTTGTATATGTAATTTGTAATTTCTGGACGGATTAATACTATAGTATTCATACTTGTGCAAATATTCAATTCTATTCTCTACAATTGAACACCAAAGTAGAAAAAATCAAAAGCTAACACTTGCAATTACAATCAATCATGAGAACTTCATAAAGAAAACAATGTTTAATCTAAGTGAAGGTGGAAGTCCAATAACAGAAAATTAAAGTCCGATTGATCAATCTTAGTGAAATCTGCAGGAAAGTGCCGGTGGCTGGTAGTCGGGAAGTGTCAATAATGTTGGAAAAACGCCCCCAACGTGAAGTACAGTTAGGAACCGAGACATTTAGTTGCTATATTTTTTTATATTTTTATCGAATTAACACAAGTGATTGTTGAGATGTCAAATATTGTATGTGTATTATAATATTTTACATCAGTTTTTTTAAGTACCTACCTATAAACCTAAAATAATTATAAACCTACCTTATTAATTTGAAGTTTTAGATTTAGAGAAGAGGGAATTCGATAAAATATACTTTCTTTGTAAAGAATATCTTGATTCGTAAATAATAAAATAGATTCATATACATAATTAATTTACTCGTAAACATCTTGACGTAAGCAACCCCCTTGTTCCAAAGAGATGTATAATTGAACATTAAAGAGAGGAAAATTATTGAAGTTGGTCATTAAATAGTCACAAAACAGTGGCCGAGAAAGAGGCGTATGTCATAGAAACAAAGAACTGAAAACGTAATTATCAACTACAGGAATATTCTGGAAACCAGACATCATAAACAATTATTTAGCAGCTTTACTTTGGTCTATAGAAATTAATCTGAAACAATGAATTTTTTTTAAATACCATTGCGTTGACTTCAAATTATACGAGTAAACGTTTTGCCGGTATGTTTTAGGTGCCGTGTATTAGGCGGCAAGCCTATTGCCGTTAACCGGGCACGAATCCAAACTCCAAGCTGCTACTGAAAATTTTACAGAAAAACCCATTAACACTTTGCTCGACCTGGGAATCGAACGCAGGACCTCTTGATCGGTAGTCGCACTGTACGACCACTAAACAAACGAGGCAGTTTCACAATATAGGTATATTTATTAAAAAATATGGCATAAGGCTTTACTAAGAATGCTGCACAAAATAGTATATCTAAGATATAAACAACATGGTAGTAAATTGTATTCATAAAAAATAATTACAAAAGATGAACATTTTTATGGTAGAAGAAGAATTTTATTCTATTTACTCAGTGAACATATTTAGAGAGAAATTAAAAGGTGTCTAGAGGAAACGGGCCAGAGGCAAATGGCAACGTGCTCTATCTACATCGTAACGAAATTAACTGGATGCTACCATCGCTGGATGCTAACCTCTGTTACCCTCGTGGTACTTAAATGGTATAACCGATTTTCATAACAATGTAAACTCTATTTATTTCATCCAGCCAAGCTTAGGCAACACTGTTTATTTTAAAGATGTGTAGTAAAACCTACCCAGTCGTACAGATAGTCAAAATGACAATTTTGCCGTATTACATCACAAATTATATTCTGTCTGGCGTGTTTAAGGCTAGATCTCTTCAAGACCCACTCTTCAGCGTCGTCGCCTCCACCTAACTCAATATTTAACGTTCCTAATAGACAGTCCATTAGCAATTACAAGTTTTTCTAATTAAATCCAGAAAATCTTTGCAATGCTTTTAAAAACGAACAGCTCTACGAAGCTCACTAAATGTGTTTGCTTGTCTACATCTTTCTTCGTAAATAACGCTCATTTAATTAAATTCTCATTGTTTTGTTTAAGTAATTAGCAACTATTATAGTTTCAAAAACTTTAATGTGCACTTAAAACTCAGATAATTGAGATGTAAGACTAATGCGTAGATGAAGGTAAATTGCGGAGAAACTGTAAACAAAAATAGCCTAATTACTTATTTAATAAACAACTAATAGTTATTATGAAAACGATCGGCTCCAAGGTCTATATTAAGACCGTCTGTGTCGCAGACGTTTCCACACATTGGAGACAGGAGCCCATCATAATACTCGAAATGATAATAAAAAGCGAATTCTTTATTTGGTATTATATTTATAGCTGGCTGAAAATACATTAATTTTTAATCAAGTGGAGTGCAGCTAGTGGTATTCTAGCGCAGAGGAATTGACAGGGCCGTGGGGAAATCAGCGCTGTAGCGACATGCGAACCAAGCCTAATTCAACTTTGTACCTACGTCTAAACGATCTCGACGTCACCTCGTTTTAATTGCTTTAAATACGCAATGCTTTGCCAACTACGTATGGGTCGTTAAGCGCGTACGTAAACGAGGCAAGCAGGATTCCTTTAGTATTGCTGACTGACATGTTGGTACTGACAACATTTTAGAGCATTTTGATATGTATATCATATATTGTTGATAACAATAACTACTATTCCGCTGATATGTATATCAGCGGAATAGTAGTTATTGTTATCATTTGACATTCATTTAACTGTAAAGATATTTTTATTATTGTTAATTATATAAAATACGCGTTATATCCTCTAAGTGATGCATAACCTTTCAGGTATACAGGTTTGAAGGTACAGAATTCCTCTGCCTAGAGTTGCTCCTGCTCCCATATTTTGCCGGTATGTTTGTACCAAGCTACTACCGAAAATTTCATTTAAAATCCAATAAGTGTTATTAGATTTTAAATGAAATTTGTAATGGTGTTCGACCTGTAAATCAAATCCTAAACCACTGCAGTCGTTCTTGCAATGTCCTAGGTCAGGGGTTGGCAACCTGCGGCTCGCGAGCCGCCTGCGGCTCTTAGTTCGTTAGTTCCACAGGAAAATATTATCAATTTTATTTACTCTTCCGACTCAAAAGGTTGCCGACCACTGTCCTAGGTACATTAAATTTGAATTATTTGTAAACAATAACCATAGTGTTTTAATAACTTAAAAAACACGGCAGTTCAAGGAGATTGAAAAAAATAAGAACTCAAAATATTTGTTTTCATACCAGCGTGCTTATGTAAAAAATAAACATTAGTCGCGTTGTGAGTCAAAGCACTCAACACCGCTCACATCTCCCAAGACAATTGGTTTAAAAGCATTGGAAACATGATGCTCGCGAATACTTACACTACTTCCACCACTTTTATCCACGCTTATCATATCCGAAGCCTTAAAAGTTTCAGACAAACAAATTTAGTACAAACGGCTCTATTTGCACCGCGACTCTCGAGCGATCTCTTGAGTGATTTCTCTGCGTATGCGTTGTCGATTAGAAGTATATTTGTGCTAATATATTTGTAGTTACTGTTGTTGTCGGTGCGCACGAATACGGTTGTGTGATTAAACTAATTTAACACGGTTTTCATTGCTCTAAGTACCCATTAGGATACTGGTATCCAAATTAGGGTGGATATAGATTTTACTCTTCCAGTCTTGGTCTCTTAAGAGGACCCGAGACGGCGAGACCTCTCTCTTATTATAAAGACCAAGGATATAGCTTTCCTCAAACTAAGTTCCTTCTGGACGTACGCCCTGTTAATAAAAATAAAAGTATTGCTGAAGAAAAGCTCAAGCTATATATACTTCATTACCTACTTCTGTATAACCTATAAATAATAATAATGATAACTTCACAACTGTATTATTTATAGTTGACTACAATGACTAAATTCTGGTTTAGAGTTTGATGTCTTTCGTCACTTTTCACATCATCATTAATGCGCTTATGTGAAAAAGTGCACAAGATAACTTTATGGTAAACTTCAATAAAACCTATGTTCAGTCCTTTCCAATAACTTGATACAAAGACATGTAAATCCTTGAAACAATCGTGGTGTGGAATGCAACCCTTCGCGGAATGTTGCGGGCTCACTTTGAACCCACGCCACGCTACGGTTGCTACGGTTAAATGCTTCTCGTTAAAAGTGGAATATTTAAAATATTCCAGTTATAACGAAAACATCAATAAATTAAAGTAGGTATATTTCGTTATTATCTTAACTTAAAATTGTTCAAGATAGTGTAAATTTAACTTCTTAAGAATACCTTCCTCTAATTTTCGACCAGAACCAGGTGCGCTGTTGGGAGCAAGCAGTTCCTGAGAACTGTCTGACTGAGGCCGTAGGTTCCTAAGAAAGGCAGTAGTTCAAGACTGCCTCCACGTCCAGATAAGCTAAAACTAGACTAAAATTGATTAAAGGGTGTTATCAAGGGGTGAGCCAATTTTTAAGACCAAACTAAACAAAACCTAGGTTTTGAATGTCGTTGTTTTGATATCAAGTCCTCGTCAAGTCGATTTCAAAACATCAACATTCAAAACAGCAACATACAAACTACATAAACATTTTTGGGGTTGACTTCATCGAAAGATTTAATCTTAATAATAAAGCAAGGGTAGCATCGAAGAAAATTTACTGAAACTACTGTTGCTTTATATTAAAATCATTTCATTACCTATATCGGTAGGCACTGCTATTGAGCTAAACCGTACTACATCTACGAAGTTCCTATACATGTACATTTTATTAATTAACACAACGTGCCTATACTAATCCATTAAACGCTAACAATGCTGCTTCAGATTGAGATTTCCTTTTGTTCGGAGCGGTGCGTGCGAGTACAATAAATTGTGGTAGCAAATCAAAGTGGGACCAGAGAATTGCCCAAGAATCCGTTTTAGGATCCTGCGGTCACAGTGACAAGGCTCGGGTTACGTAATAGCATTGTTATAACTCTACCCTAATGAGACCCTTTATGAGAACTGTTTGGACACAGTTGCTCGAATCAACTTTGATGGAATGAAATACTCATTATAAATACCAACTCAAGACGATAATGATGATGGGAAAATTCAATAGTCCTTCAGTATGATTTTTGTATAAAATAATTAGCCTTCTTTCGTTTAAAACCCATTCATTAAAGTAAAGGCATATTGTGACTACTACGTGCACTGTTACGTGTACTATGTACTACTTTTCATAACATTTCTTATATTTCTTATCCTTTTTTGTTTCATAGACATTGGAAACTACTCTTAACGGATTTTATCGCGTATATGTGTTCATATTATTTTTATAAAGACGTTTCGGATCCTTCTGCTTCAGTTTATATTTTTACTTTACCTTGTCGAAACAGTTTTTTATAGCATCCTAAAGCTATCAAAATACAAGCTTTACTCAGTGTGTGAACTACGGCGAATAGGTACCTACACTTCAAGACATTATAATCAACAAATTTAATCATAAACTTAAGATTAAGGTTGCTTTCAGGTTGACTCGGTAATTTGTATACTTTAATAAATACAATTTTGATCAATATCCATAGTTCATTGAGCACTCTTTTTCACCCAATCTCTTTAAAATACTTAATATACATTCTTGTATAATCTGTTTTAACAACATCTGAAGCTATAAAGTCCATTCATTTCATTATAATTTTAAACTTCAATATTCTAACTTCACTCCATCCGTGTTCATACCTTTGAAAGTTTTAACTCAGCGTGTACCTTAAATCCGGCATCGTAAGCATCCGTTGGGTAAGTTAAGTACCTAAGTAACTACCATGTCAAATGTCAAGGGTCAATTTAAATTGGGATACGTTTAGGTGGGTTGTGGTGATAATTAACGCGACTATCACATCAACCGCTACAATTATGAGTGACCGACAACAAACATATAACTTTAAAACCTATGAAGAGATCACCTAAATTCGATTTGCCTTTAATATGACATACCACTACACCTATCGTCCCCGAAGACAGAGGTGTACTCATGTACACCCACATTTCGCCGGTATGATTTAGGTCCCACGGGGACAAACCTATTGCCATCATTCTTCAATTCAATTTATTATTAATAAAATTTTCAATTTATCATTAACCTTGTACGAATCAAAACTTCGAGCTGCTACGGCGAATTTTACAGAAAAACACCAATAACACTTTGGTCGCCCGGGAATCGATCTCAAGATCTCTTGCTCAGCAGTCGCATTTACCGAACAAACAGGATATCTATTAGAGGCTCTAATGCGGTTACTGTCCCTACCTACCTCTACTTACTGTACTTAAGCACACAAGTATAAAAGCAAACGTAATATTTTCTGTCATGTAAACCGAAATGGCGCGCAAGTATCGGCTCTTTTAACTACTTTTTATATTAATTTACTTTCAACAAATAAACTATATAACTAACTAATAATCTGTTATTACCTAGTCGCGGAACGTCTTTAAGCGGTAGCGGTAAGTATATAAAAAGCCAAAAACGGAAATCATTTTTGCTTAATTCAGTTTTACAAAATCAATATAAATTACGTAAGTATTTAGAACAATACATTGGCGTACTAACGACGACCCACGTTCTATTTCAATATCCCTATTATAGGGATCGTCCATTACGATGTACTCTTAATTTATTCATCCACTTAAAATAAAAACACACCCGTTATACAACCAGGACACACGATACAAAAAATGGGCTACAAATAAAATCCCTCGTTGATACCGCCAGCCAAATGTTAATTTCACATTCATTTTAAGTTCCGTTTTATCGACTCTTACACTGCTAATAGAATCAAAATAGCATCATTGAAAAGTTTTATTAATCTACTCTGAATATTCAAAATACATAATGGTAGGTAAAAAGTATTTACCTAACATTACCTTGAATTAATAGTGTACTTATAAATGAGTGTCATTATAATAAAGGAAAATAGGAACCCTAACAAAACCTATAACTTCGACCACTATTGTGGATGAAGGGATTTCCAATAACAGTTTACGAGAACGGCACAATGAGTCATCAGTCACACAAAGCCGGTAATTCAACCAGGACGTCGGCATGTTATCCGGATATAACGTAGTAGCTAGACTAACTAGTCCTATACTAGGTATCTAGCTAGTGGCAGGCTCTAATCGCATGTCGTCAATAAACGGAAAGCTTCGAACTATCTGACGCAGGAACTGTCGACCAAATATTGAAGCACTTTATTACGCATAATCAGTACGTAAAGGATCACTGGAATCCTAAGTTTGTCCAATTAATAGCTAACAATCATACTAGAATTGTCAATTAAATCAGTAGAAAGCTCTTTAATCCCGGTCGGATACTGGACACAATTATTCATCAGTAGAACAAAGCTGGGTAATCCGGCCATATTGACCGGTTTGGTGGTGTCGCCGCACCCCTTTCGCTGTGTATACTAGCCCTTATTTGCTATTCAATAACGATAATGACAGGAGGTGTCCCCCGGACGTGGTCGGCCATCGTTTAATTTACTTTTACGAAAACATTTCCAATAAACAGCAATATATCCAAGTCCATGTTGTGTCATTACTTTTGTGTATTACGCCAGTAAGTATATTATCATGTTTGTAGTTAGTATTTCAATGTTGTATACCTATTTACCAACTAAACAGCAAATATATTCATACAGCGATGTGGCGAAAACGTCTGGATAGAGAAATCATGCAGGATGTCAGGAGTGAGACGCGGGAAACGTCAGCCCGAGCTGCTAACATCCGCTGACTTAGATACTCGGGACAAAAATTTCAAGGCGAACTTGTATTCCTTTCGAATATAACAACCATTTTCAAATTTATAGGAACTCGAAGATATCTAAAATGAGTTACAATTTCCAAGCTTTTCAGGGCGGTGATAACAAAAATAGGTTCGTTTTCACATTTTTATCTTTCATGAATGGTGTAATTTAGTTTTCACAAGAGCTTTGATTTTGGCCATCACGCGGGCCCTTGGTTATTGAGTTTAATAGACACAAATAAATTATGCACAATTTCCTTGTCAGTCAATTTACACTGTGTTACATACACTATCATAAATGTCCTTGTTTCTTATACATGTTAATGTTGTTAATTTTTTTATATTAAATATTATTTACTTAAGAAATCGACAATGTTATTCTGCGTTCCTTAATAGGTACTTACCCAATGATTAAAAGTGGTTTGTTGATATTTCTTTATCTAATATTTAGGTAAAATCTCCAATAAATCTTTATTATTATCATTATTTTACAAATCGGATTATGTGTTTTGCTTAGAAAACGGTCATGAAGGTAGATATTATTGGATAGGGAACCATAAAATTGATAAAACTTCGTCCAATCGGTATACACACTCCACTTTATTTAAGCCGATTACCGGCAGGTAGGTGTCAGGGGTTCTCAAATCTTATACATATGTGCTACAAGTATATAACTACAACTACCGTCAGCTAAGAAAATAGGCAGTTCTGTTTGTTGGATATTTTTCTTAGATTATTACGAATATTGAATGCTGGAATTAGAACAATCAAATATCCTTGCATTGATAAGTACCTAAATTTGCACTTATATATAACGGAGAAGGAGCCTCAATGATTACTCATTTTGGGTCTTCCAAAACTTCACTTTACTATTAAAAGCTTCGTTTATTCATCGGGCAGCTTATTCCAGAGAGCTCCGTACTGTACGACGACTCGAGTAAGAATGTATTGCACTCCGCCAAACGCTCGTATGAAAACCAAATTGCGAATGACTTCTACCGTCAATTAAACTAGGTAAATAAATTTAAATCACTCAAACTAAGTTTAACTAAACGTTAAGTTTAAGTAAAGAGTTTTTTAACCGAATAACAATAACCATTTAACTGTAGTTTACAGCCTAATGACGTCGCGCCGATATAAATACCTATGTATATGAAAAAAAAAATGCTCAAGTTTCCTAGGTCCGGTCGTCGCAAATATTTTCAAACTTACCTTGTTATAAAATTTGTGACGTTAGGTACGTATGTCATAGCCATAAGCCATACAATTCACGCGCTAGCAATGCCCCTGTCCTGTGCCTGTATCTATATCTATATCATTAAAGTACCGAGTGTAAAAATAATCCATTTCTGTACGAACATGTAATACGAGAGCGATCTTAACACAACAGATAAATAAAAAATAGATAAGTTCAGCGCAGTGCTAGCTTTCTAGCAAATGGCTTTAAAAATATTTCATTTCTGGAATTGTTTCGAGTCAGAAATAGCGCCAAGTGACAGTGAAACTGATGTGTTCTCTGCGAAGCCGGGAACGGTAGGTACCTACATTTATTAAATGTCCCAAGTCAAAAACGGAACAAGACCGGTCTGACAAGGTGATACTTAGTGATACTTAAGAATTGATTAGTATTGTCAACTTCATCACTATAATTATTGACGTAACCATCGATGAAATATTTACAGTGACTATGGGCGAGTCATATGTATCCTAGTTCCAATCCAAATATTTAGTAACGTAACAGGTGGAGACATCATACATACAGACACATCTGCATACAGTAATATATTTGGAAATATGGTTAGGAAATACTAGAATTTTGTACATAGGTATACCCTTTGTCTACGGACTGTAAGGTTTTGATGCTACGCGTATAGATATACCTTACAGATACAGTCATATGTAGCAGCAGGACCTATGAAGCAAAACGTGACTAGACTTCGAAGAAATTCGATACCTCGCGCGGTTGCCCCGGACGATCATCCCGAATCAATTTAAGATTAGATCTAAATTTCATATGTAATCGATACGTAAGTATCACATATAAGTTTAAAACGAAAAGAAACATCAAGATTTATATTATGAATACAAACCCTGAGTATACAATTATACGTATATACCTTCAATTTTGTAATAATAATTACCCCCTCCCCCCAAAGTTTTATGTTATTTTCTTGGCAAATTCTAAGAGTTTACGTGGTGAGTTGCAAAACTGAGTCTATATTTTTTTAAATCTATTATTGGTTAGACTCGACTATATTTTTTTTGATAGAATGTGTCGTAACAAATTCGATAAAGATTTTTCGATATAAACAAGGTTGGTTAGTTGACGTCATGTCGACACTTCAGTATCAACTTAATAAGAACAAAGGGTTTCAATATCCATTATAATATCTGAACCAGCTGTTCCAAATTAACCCCATAACTGTTTAATTAATTTTCATCTCGCCAGACCCTGGGGAAGTATAGTGCCGTGACAAGTTCGGCTGTATTTATACGAGCATTAACATATTTTACTTAAATGATTACAGAATTTGAATGTATATTATTGTATTGACTGTTATGTTTAAGTTACTTATCTTTGAAAATCCAAGCTCGTGAGTGCAAGCTGGTCTAATTAATACAAGCATTTAGAATAGGTAATGGCGACAGGAGATAATGTCCACAATCAAAATAAAAAAATAAATAGTATGTAGATAAATCAGCAACAACCATTGTTAACGAATAAATACCTATATCCATCATGATAAGATAAGTGTCTTGAATACAAAAATACAATAATTGAAGATAAGTAAAAACATTGGTATGACATTTCAGGTATATTTATTAATAAATAAGCTTAGGTACACACCACAACAATAGTAAAAATATCCCCAATTCAAATACCGGGCTGAAAAATGTTTACCTACGTAGTGCCTTACAGGATTTTCCTGTAGCATAGAAAGTTTTGTTTGTAGCCCTAGGCTGAAAATGGACCCTACCCTGACGGGCAAATTGAACTCTATCATCGGCAAGCTCTACAGCATACCTGACAATATGGTTATTGTAGGGTTACCATCCGTCCGGGTATCCTCGGATTTATTCTAGTTTCAAAAGACGTCCGAGGAGCGTCCGGGCGGAGTTTCATTTGTAGTCCGGGAAAGAAAAACGCAAGATTGCTAATTGTCTGTTAAAACTTTTAGAATATACTGGTTTGTTTGTTTAACTAAAGACTACATTGAGTTTAAAAGTATCAAAATAAATAAAAAGATGATTTACAACAATTAAAACTTTTTTATTTGATTGATTGTCTTAAAAAAATAGACATATCCGGTTCGAAATCTACAAAATCCTAGAATTTACACTTCGGATCCTGGCTGGATAAGTTTTGAAATGGCTATCCTAGTTATACGTATCTACCTGTGTATGCATCGATTAGGGTGACCAGATATCCTCATTATACGTGGTGTTCCGTAATTCAGACACGATTTTTTATTTTCCCGTAATTTGGCGACATTCGTCCCGTAATGTCATGATTCAATGGTATTTAATGACAAAAATACTTATTCAAACTATATTTATCAACTAGTATCCGTAACACAAGCCTCGTTGCTTAACTCGGAACTAGATGGCGCTGTGTCATAATGTCGAAGAATATTTATTTATTCATTTATTTTCTCGCATACGTGGTAATATTTTTTTTTAAGGTTTTAAAAGGTTTATGGGACATATCATGCCTGTAAGTCAGGATCAACAATAGTAACTATCCAGATAATCGACGAGACAATAAAGTCAGGGGAATTATTTTAACTGATTTGGAACCCGCAGCAAATTTAATCCTGAAATTATATAGGAGGAGCAAGAAAAATATCAGTTATCCACTTCCCTCCTTATCAAGCGAGAGACAGAATAGAGTTTAAATGTGATTGACATGAGAACAGATGTTTACAACTGGGTTAAGCCCATTTGCCAGTTGTATAGGTTTTACAATTAAAACAATTTAGATTTTTAATAAAAAATGGTCTGTCTCGTATTTTAACTTCGAATCCCGTATTTTTAATGCAGTTGTCCCGTATAACCGGAAATTAGATCTGGTCACCCTATCGATATGCTCCAAAACTGTCTACCAAACAATGGTCAAAAGTGACCATTCAAGACGTGTCTTACTAAGGCCTATTCGGTGAATCAGACTACGCGTAGCACCAGTCCGAATCGATATAACGTACTTTTGTACTTACCTACAATAATCGCGTATAAGTTTTGACCTTTGTGCCACAACTAAGAGCAACACTTTCATTCAAATAATATTATTTACCAGCTGATTCCCGAGAATTCGTCCGCGTGCAGTTTTACGAAAAAAAAAATCAATCGAATAACTTCAAAAACGGCAATGGTTCATACTAACTTTGCACCCCCGTTTTACCCCCTTAGGGGTGAATATTCTTTCTTAGTGCTCCCCTACGTTATAAAAGGAACCCCTGTGCAACATTTCAAGTTTCTAACCCTTATAGTTTAGACCCTGCGTTGATATGTCAGTCAGCTTATTCATTTATATATTAATAGAAAGAAGATTTCAAGATTAGTGATTAAACGTTAGGTACTACTTTTCCATAAAAACACGACTTCTTACTACAGGATATATTTTCTTCTACAGACGACACAATTAGGTGTCACTTAAAAGCCACAGGCGCGAACGCAAATCCGATTTGAGTAATGAAACAAGACTAATTAAAAAGTCGGGAGAAAAAATTATGGGCAAACAGAGCTTTATTTGAAAAGCTATTTACATTCAAGAACTTTTAATGCCTTTGAAGTAAGTGTCATTATTCAAGATTTTCTTACTTTTTCAAGTATTTAAAAGTGGTTTACATTTGGGGGCTTTAATATTTAATGGAAAACATAAGGAAACGCGCATGGCAATAAGAGGAGACGCATACCCAGCAGTGGTCATTAAATAGGTTGATGATATGATGATGTTTTCAACCTTATGGTCTGATATTGGATCTCCGTCTCTGTAGTTATCATTACTGCAGAAGTTGCAAATGAATAGCTACGTCCTCGTTAAATGTTAACCATGAATTATTTATTTAATAAATTTTAATTCTTTATTCCTATATATTCACAAAACCTATATATAAATATATATATAGGTATAGTAATAGTAGGTACCTACGTATTGTGACTATAATGCGTTGGTATCAGAATTGCTTTAAGATCAGCATAATTATTAATCTTATCAGTTTACAGCTAGTTTTCTAATAAGCTTCCTTTAATCGTTACAAGCTCGTATAACAGCCTCATGCGTGATTTTATGTCGTGAGTGTCGTGACCTTATACAGTATCGACGGCCGGTCGACGAATTACAACTGAACGAGGAAGCTATAAATGCAAAGCCTTTCAAAGCCAACTCACGAAAGGTGCGTGCGTTAGATCGCGTGTAGCCCTGCCTTTACGTAAGTATATACCGCCGATAACAATATAACTTGTTCAACTTGTTTTGTTCTCGTCGAATAACTTTCGATCCGGAAACCCCTAATTCATATTATAACTACTACTTTTAGTTACCTACCTACATATGTTTTATAAGATGATATCTGTAGATTTATACAAAATATATAAAAGTTTTTATAAAAAAATCTACAGTAAATTACAGATATACGTTGGTAACTATCTAGGTATATATCCTATCCTACTAATATTATAAACACGAAGGTTTGTAAGTATGGATGGATGTTTGTTATTCTTTCACGCAAAAACCGCTTATCAGATTTGAATGAAATTTAGCATACATATAGTTTATTACCTGATTAACACTTAGGCTACTTAGTACTTTCGGAGCCTATTCAATGCAAACAAAGGTATGTTACAGAACAATTGAAAGTATCAATATATATTACTAATATCGTAAATAATTGATGATCGGAAACTGCAGATGGTCAACAAATATATAATTATTAGATTCACTCGGAGAGAAAAGAAAAACAGTAAGTGTATTTCCCTAAACCACGTAATTGGCTACTGATATAGATCTGCTAACTCTCCTTCCTTTTTTTCTAAGCTGTTATAGCCTAGTGGTGTGTGATCAGTGGCCTGTGTAAGTCAAAGGTCTCGAGGATGAAACCAAGGCACGGACCACTTCTGAAAATTGTGCGCAAATATCATACGCTCAAACGCTGAAGGAAGACATCATCAACATACCTATATGCTTTAGAATGATGTCCCGATGGTTTGTATAGCCATTGGGTGCTAGCCAGGGAGGGACAACCTATTGTTTACCTATTGAAAGACCATGAGTTAGTTCAAAGGTTTAAGTTAAAACAGCGGTTTAGGTGTAGATCAACAATATTTATTAGTTAAATATTATCTTCGTGGTAGTTTAGTGCACTATTATCATATTATGGATTTAAAAATATTGTTTATTGCAACATCTTAATACAATCTTATGAATTCTGCTCACATAATAACAATATGATACGTTTATATATAGTTTTTAAGTTGCTTCTTCTCTTAATCTAAACTTTTATTAGAAAATTTAACAACTAATGTTTCCACATGTACATACACATATTAACCCAAAACGTTAAAATAAATAAATACGCTTGGAAATAATATATATTATACATAATTCATATCAGAAAGTATAGTACAGTATTTCATCCACTCAAAGAATTCATTCGGTTACACGATGATAATGTTGACTATTACTACTGTATGAGTCACAAAATATCAAATATTAATACATGTTAATTAACTAGCTGTATTTATGCAATATAGATTACTTTATCCTCAATTGATTTCTGTTTTACATTACTTGAGATACAAATTAAGACAATTCTTACATTTAATAACAAAAGATTAATCGTACCCCTAACATTATTCGAAAGAAGCTCCGCGCAATACACCTATAATATGATAAATGGAATACAAAAGATAAAATCAAGATGGTCAAAGTATATAGACTGAGCGCTATGCTAAATCTACTTCCCATTACAACTCTAGTATTATATGAATCTTACAGCATCTCCACGTCGATCGCGTAACTCATTCTTAACATAATGAAAAATCCCTGTAATATAAAACTTACGTCACAAGAACATACGGCTATCCGAGAAACGTTCTGCATAACTTTATCAAAGCCCAACAAGGCTCGTACGCCGTTGTGCGTTTAAGAAACACGTTAACAAGACCGTGTCTAATGTACTCCTTATAATCTTACGAGTTACGCTATGAATGTCTTCAATGTACGTGAAACGCAACCCGTACAAAACGGTTCACATGGAAGTTGGAGACCAGAAATTCATTTCTCGTAGTTCGGAAGGTTTGGGTCGGAACACTTGTTTTGAGGATTGAGGCTTGGCTGGCTGTACGGTCGGTTCGTGCGCCACAAGCTGTTCCTTCCTCTTAGGTGATGGACCAAGGCTTTCAACTGATTCTGCAAGGTGACCTGTAATTAAACAAATAGAAACAAATTAAACTAATGGAACAATATGAAGGTTAGAAGATTCAAAACTTCAACGTTACCTTTTTATATTATGTTAGCTAAATAGCCACCATAATGTGTACTATTTAAATACCTACGAGGCTATTTACAATTAAAGAATGTGTTTCTTTTAATCCAATAACCGAATGTATTGATTTTAATATTGCTTGAGTTCATTTGTCCGCGTTTTTCTAAATAACTATTCTAATTTAAAAAGCCCGATATTTTTACGACTGTGCTTATCAGAGAATCGCAAATTTAAATTGGCTACGGTAACTGCATTCCATCAAGCGGCCCGTAAGCGTAGGTTGTTTACTACACTTTGTAGTGTAGTATAAAAAAGCCATATTTCTAGATTAATGTGTTCTTACTAAACTAAAGGCTTCGTCAAAACTTCGCGCGTCCTCTTGAGTTGGAAGATAAGGGATTTTTGTTGCAGTTTGCAGTCTGGCCTGAACTCATTTTTCTTACATCACATCTCATATATCACAAATTTGTAAGTAGGCGAATCAGTATTTGTGAAATTCTTCTGGTGTCCTATATACGTAAAACTACTTTGTAACAAGTAATAACTAAAGCTTACCATGAGTATGCGTCATAACGTCAAGCGTGTCCTCCTCCGCCAGAGTCGATGTGGACGTGGCGAGGTCTTTCTTGAGACCTAGAAGAGCCATTGACAACCAGGAGCGAGCAGTGCTACCGTCCTCCACTGGTTCGTATGGTGATGTAAAGAATCTGCAACAAAAAAATGTTTCAGTTAAGTTTTATTTGTCTAGTTGTAGCAAGCGTATACTTACGATAGGCTTGATGTACCTGTGATTCGAATAATCACAGGTACATCAAGCCTATCGTAAGTGTAAGTGCTAACGAAATATTTAAAATGTGTAAGTATAACATAAATGTAATTTTGTTTTTAACATTCGAAATTTAATGTCAAAACTCTTTATGAGGGGCAATACCTTTCAATACAAATTGACCTTCAAAATTATTACAAAATAAGTTAAAATGTCATTCAATGTGTTTTTTAAACTAGACGATCTAAACATAATACGAATTCTTTTCAATACAAATTGACCTTCAAAATTATTACAGAATAAGTTAAAATGTCATTCAATGTGTTTTTTAAACTAGACGATCTAAACATAATACGAATTCTTTTCAATACAAATTGACCTTCAAAATTATTACAGAATAAGTTAAAATGTCATTCAATGTGTTTTTTTAACTAGACGATCTAGACATACAGTACAGAATACAATTAGCATAAACAGAATATCTTTAAATTATATGGCTATAAATATAATAATTTAGGTGATTCTATGCAGTTCTATGTATTCTGTATACAATATGAAAATATATACATTCATTATATATAAAAATATTCGTTTTTAAAGCTGTAATGACCTAGTTGTATGACAAGTGGACTGAGAAATTAAATGTCTCGAGTTCGGACTTTTCTAATTTTATGTGCGTATTTATCACATGCTCAAACGGTGAACGAAAACATCGTAACAAAACTTGCCCTTTACGAGACTTTCTCGATGGCGTGTGAAGTCTGTCTGCACTTAGCGTGGTGGACTATAGCCTATAAATCCCTCTCAAATGAAAGCAACCCATGCCCAACAGTGGGAAAATAATTGGGTTAGTGATGATGATGAAGATGAAGGCTGACATACCTTGTCATTCAAACGTTAGCGCACTAGTAAAAAATGAATAAGAATAGTGAAATATTAAAATCAGGAACGTACCGGTTGCCGTTCGCTCTCCTGCGTCCAGTGGGACTGCCAGGCGGTGAGTGCGCCGGGGTAGCGGGCAGGCTCTTGCTGCCACGTCGGTGCATCAGGTTGTACTGGTGCATGTCTGGAGCGACGGCGTGTTCCTCCTCAGGCGACGCTACAGTGAAGCCCCTAGATGACTTCGATGATATAATTTGATGTGCCACCTGGAAAATATTTACAAATATTGAATAATTAAACTTTAAGCAATGAATCAAAAGAACGAAAACTTCAGTCGATAATTAAGATATGTAATGTCTATAATAGCATTTCATGGCAAAGGTTATCAAATGTTGGCAATGTTCAAAATTAAAATAAGCATCATCTCTACAAACTGGAATTGGCTGGTAAGCTTTAAATGGACGAAACTCTATAAAATTGTTAATTTAACATTTATAAAAGATGTTTTACAAAGTATCGAATCGTATAATAGATTTCAATGAAACCTATTATTATTAATGATGAAACTAATGCAGATATTTCTTGAGACCAAAACAAGTGGTGTAGATAAGAGTGCCAAATGACTGTAACGAATTTATCAAACCACTCTTGCGATATCGGACCTCTCGGTAGTAAATTATACTTATCTGAGACAAAGGTGAACCAATAAAATTACAAAACAGTGATTTCTTCCATATTATCTCTTATAGCACACGAGTGTTTCTAAAGCTCGCTCACGTTTACCTCTTACCAACGACGAATACATTATTTGTTCTTTTCTTTCGACAACAAAGTGTTTTAGGAACAAAATTTCTCATGAAAGTCA
Organism: Craniophora ligustri; assembly: GCA_905163465.1. Lineage (NCBI taxonomy): Eukaryota > Metazoa > Arthropoda > Insecta > Lepidoptera > Noctuidae > Craniophora > Craniophora ligustri. The sequence continues at coordinate 7,153,812 of LR990963.1, forward strand.
CGAAATGATAACAGGTTGATGTGCCTCATGATTCTCAGTTATCAACAAAATGGGAGATATAATTAATGTATAACAATTTAGCATTAGCCGAGTAAAAATACTAACATCATAGTAATGACCAGAAATCATGGCGGTAGACCACATTTCGCCCTTATTATTATAAAAATAAGGTCCAACAGTGGCCCACGTCAAATTTATAACTTATATGTCACAGTCACTCAGCCATTCTACTACTAACCTTGACAATTGAAGTGCCGCAAGCCGCGCCCTCGCCTTTGAATCCGTCGTCAGTACCCGCCGGCTTTGGTTTAGAAGTTACCGAGTTAACTGCAAACAAACACACGCAATCAAAACTACATGTTGCAATATGCAATAACGCAATCGTTACTTTATGTTTATAATAATAACGTCATACATAACAAAACATCCTTAGTAGTTGATTCACCTTTAGTATTAAGAAAATAAGGTCTAAAATAGTCAACCGCCAACGTACTTGTAACGTATATTATTTTTAAGAGTACATCAATCCAAAACAAAGTATGTACAAAATATGTACTTAAAAAATGCCATGGACATAGGTATATTACATGGGAAGAAAAGCTGTAGAAGTAAATCATTTGTATCGGTAATTACTTTTCGAATGACAGTCAGAAGGCAGGTACTTATGTTATTTCCAAGTAAATGTTATTCGGAAATTATTAATGAATAATAAATTTATATGCATAGAAGTAAATTCAATTTGAATTTGAAGTAAAATTATACCTAAATACCCACGATTCCACCATTTATTTATTAAAATATAGATCCAATGGTACAAGCCAATGTCAATGTCATTCGATAACCTTTTCAAATATTTTAAGTGGTCTTACCAGATGTGTTGATTGGTGCAATGCCGTGAAGTACGTCTTGACACGGTTTCGTGTGCTTCGACCAGTCTTTCTCCTTGACTATGTTATACGCTGAGGATGCTTTGACTCCGTTAGACTCGTCAGTGAATACTTTGGGTACGTCTTGATCGAATCTTGGCTTTCCAAATAAAACGTCAGTTTTAGGGTATCTGATGTAAAAGAAGGAATCCTCAGGAGCAGGTGGTGATCCCGCGAAAGGTTCGAACTCCCTGCAAATAAAACAAATACATCTATAAATAAATTATGAACGAACTCATCAGGCAAAAATTTCACTTAAGTATAAAGTTTTTCAGTTTTGTATAAAGATATAAAGTTTGCTATAGGTACCACTTCTTCTTTTCAGCAAAAACAACATTTCTATGTATGCATATTGACTGCATTTTTAATTATACAATACATATTGAAGAATTGTGCTCGAAAATTAATCAACAATCTTGTTTTATATTAATACTAATGGTGATTAAACTTGCAATACAAATCGCTTTCCCTGACTATTTAGGATCCATTATAAGATATTATGTTTATATTCTGAGGAAATTGAATTAAAAAAGCAGATTCATCCATACCAAAAATTATTAATACTAATGGTGATTAAACTTGCAATACAAATCGCTTTCCCTGACTATTTAGGATCCATTATAAGATATTATGTTTATATTCTGAGGAAATTGAATTAAAAAAGCAGATTCATCCATACCAAAAATAGGTGCATTTAATATTCAACAGACAGTCGTATAGTAAATGTATCGAACTGCTGACATTATGCCTTTTGCCGTATGCATTTATGAAACAATTTTGTTATAAATAGATCAATTTAAGCAAAAATGTGCTGCGAGTGTACAAACACTTGCCAAAGATTACATTCGATGTATCATCATATTTAGGCAAAAAGATTAAAAAATGTTTGAATGGTACAATACCTAAGACATGAATAAATTAATCACTTCAAATGATTTTAAAATGTACTAAAACTCATTTGAATTGATTATTTTTTACTATTGCTCTAATCTATTGCCATTCCTGAATTAATCCTAATAATTTGAAGTAATTATATATTCACTATAATATTTTATCGGCACTGAAATTGTATACGATACATATAACTTGACGGAATGGTAATATTATGTGATACTATGTACTATTATTTCTCAGCTTAGTAATTTAAACATTTTTACGATTATGACTGCCCCCCGCAAGCTCCTTCAGTTTCATTTTATTGATAGCTCAATTTTCTATGATTTTTTTTATTTTTTTATTTATTTATAATACTACTACATACTAAAATTATTGACTAAAAGATTAGTTTTATTGTCGGTCAATTTGAAGGTAATTTAACAACTCACGATAAGATGTTGAACTGAGCCACCATATTCCTCTTTTTGAACATTGTATTAAGTTAATTAAATATTTAAATGTTATAAAACTCGAACACAGTCACTCTGTATCTCACGTTAAGGCGGTTGAGAACAATATCACGGAGTAACACGAAGAAGGTAAAATTATTCTTTTATTTATAATAATGTTTGTTAAAAAAATATATGTTATAAAAGAGAAGGCACTTTAAACGCTTGGAGCAAAATAACTGACATGATACACCCAAGTTTTCCTTTTTAAACATCCTAGATATAGGCACGCGACTTGTCGATTAGAGCACATAGTAAATACCTACGTCACTTCGAAAACAAGTGTAATAACAACACGACGTGCGACGTCACGGTAAAACTAATCAATGGAAGCAATGCATCAGCGCACTCCCTCTTTTACACTATTTTACAAATTCTGGAGGCATGTGAGTTTCGGTTAAAAAACTACTAGCACTCTAGCAGTAATACGAATTACACATATTATGTATTTGACTTTCTACATGTCAACGATACCATACAGTAACATTGGTATTAATGACATTTGTTACGTAGAATAGAGTAGACTAAGCTTAAAATACATGTGGGCTAACACGATACAAACGCTAGCCAATATCCTGCTAACACGGGCACTATTTATAAAGAGTTAGTAAAATCGTTTATATTAGAATTGTGAGAAAATAACAATAAGGAAACAATACTGAGTGCCATGTATTACAGGATTCTGAAAAATGTTAAAATATACCTGAATATCTAACAACTTTAAAAGCAAATTACAAAATCTCAACAAATATGTAGCTAATTTACCAATGTCAACGAACCTCCGACTGAATTGCACCTTTGCCAAAAAAAAATCATGATAACAAATTATAACGTGAAATGGCAAAGGCAGGAATTCATTATATTTATGCATGTTCACATGTATCGTACGCTAATATTATTAGGTTATGCTAATGACTAATATGCTAATGGCTAAAGGCTAATATTATTACCTTAATTCATATAAATAAAATGTAGGCTAATTGTAACAGTTACAGCCACAGATAACCCCCTATAGATTCCGCATAGAAGGCAACTGACGCGCACCACACATCAATGCATTTGCACTGATATAACTCGGCGGTCAAATTCACGTCTTCAGTGGCAACCAAACACTAGACCTGTGCTGATGTATTAAACATTGTGTTCCAAGTATTTGAAATAAATCGATTTAGCAAATTTTTATACACATAAATGACTAACTGTGCTGTAAAATGGTGTGGTTAATTGTCCAGGACATCAAGTTATGAAAAAGATAGTATAACATTCCACCGGTAATGAAATAATTAAATAACGTCCAGTCTAGCAGAGCTCAAGTTATAAGTATAAGTACAACTCGTCGATGTCTTTTTGGAAAATCCCTTTCACTCTTTAGATAAATTTATATAACTGTCTCTTTCCCACAAAACCAATAGTGCTGATAATGTTCATAATAATGCTTATCGGAAAATTATCGATGTTTTATGTTAGGAGTAAAATGAATAAGTATAAAAATAATAACTAATATATAAATAACTTTTACTAATTACCAACGGTTAAGGCTAACGTAAGTTTTAGGTATAAATAGAGGACGGAAACGGATCAGAAACCTAAATAATATGTAAAATAACATGCAAATTTTTATTTATTTATTTATATTTAATGTACTTATGGCATTTCTTTTTTATTTCTTGACAAATATATAATATCTATTGATCGTCATTACTCATATCCAATAAATACTGTTGGTCCTGGTGTCATACATAAGTTTAAAATTAATGTAATTTCGTTTATTATATTTATATTATGTTATTATACATATTTATTTATACTAATATCACAAAAAAAGTGAGTATTTGCAATAATATTATATACCACTAGCCCATTCGATTCATATGTGTATAAATAAGATGATATACCTGCTTGAACCCATGAATTTCTACGAATTTATTTTTATAAACTAATCTAAGATTAGTCTGTGTACAAGGTAAACAAATCAATATGAATGTAAAGGAACATCATATCGCATAAAAATAATGCTTTAATCTGTATTCCCTTTTAAAATTTATCGATAGAAAAAGCAATATGATTTCTTATAGTCCCACCACCATGAAAAGAGTACTATCAAATGTGTCCTTGAAATAGCCAATCACATTGCAGTTGTCAGCCCCCGCGCAACCCGTGCCTTTCGCCAAATTGGAACAGAACAAATTGTTCATCATGCGGTATCTATAGGGGGTTATCGGTGGTTACAGCGAATACTTCCATTATATCTAGAGGATTCGATCGGTCATATCTTAGTCCTGAAATTTTCGGGATCAAATTTAATGAATCCCGGGATTTTCAGGATTGGTTCAATTTTTAAAATATATCATTAAAAATGTACGTGAACCTGAACGCCATAACGTTAATACCCGCTTCAAGTCGTGTAAGTATTGATATTTGGTTGTTAATTGGTGATAATCAATGAAATTATTAAAAAGTAATTCAGTCAATGAATTAAATTCAGTGAATTAAAAAATATGAGTACCTATAAACATTGATCTCTTTAGCATACAGTTACAGTTTTTTACATGTAGTTTAATCTAAATAAGTATAAATAAGTTGATTTTTTGAAGTTTATTTTTAGTTTCATAAATTATTTACAGAAGTGCTTACTTTGTTTATTTTATAAGTAGAAAGTATCATTATGTATAACCGCTTTTTTGAAGATTACAAATTTAAATATTGTACGTCCTCACAAAACTAAAAGACACAAAAAAAATGATTTTGACATGATTTACTGTCTTTTTGTTACTTCTTTGCAATACAAATACAATCCCGGGATTATCGCGAGATCCCGATATTAACTTTGGATAATCCCGAAATCCCGGAATCAGAAAAATCGACCGGGATCGAATCCTCTAATTATATCACTCACACGTATTCGAGACTTCAACAAGCCGATTATGTTACTAGGACTGTTCTGTTTTTGATACTAGTAATATAAAGTAAATAGTTGCTTATTGTCTTTATTGCTAAGATGAAAACAATAAGCGTAATTTTAAAGCTGTTTTAATGCGTAAAAACCGTAAAAAAAAATTACATAGGTATAATAATACCTACGTAATTTTTTTTTTTGTGGTGGCGAGCTTTTGATAACATAATTGACACGTACAAAATAATTAATAAATAAAAATAAATGGATTAATCTACCGCCAATATTTTTATCCTGTGTTGATATGGAGACCCAGTATAAGGAACCGACTTCACGAAACCTCGTTAAGCATCACACGACTAACAACGACACTTATTACTTTACTTTGAAATGTTGCATAGCAAGGATTGTGGTTTCGATACAACACGTACACACGCATTCTCGTTCAAATCTGAGTTTCATTTTCATTTAACTGTGATTAATTAAGCCATGAGTAAGTAAGACTAACTGTGGGAAAATTAAATTGAGTTCTTCGTTGAGGATACAACACAATTGCTAGATCAACATAAAGTTCTTTAAACTGCTTGTAAACATCAACCGGGTTAATCGGTGACCGACACCTTGAAGGCCAGTTGTAATAGAATTAAGAGAGAGGATAAAACCAGCCATAATGGGCGTATAAGAGAGGAAATACAATAAATATTTAGTAGTTAAAAAATGAAAAGTTTCCGGCCATAAATATACATTTGGCAAGAGCACTATCATAGTGAGTATGAGCAATAATAAGTCACGCCCGCGCACTGTAATAGTGAAATTGCGTAGTCCCCGACGTCGCACTCGGCTAACACTAAATAATTACAATAAATCTCGCAATAATGACAAGTTGAATAAATCTGTTTGTTGAATAAATCTGTCTAATCTGTCTGTTGTTCCAAGGAAGCATATCTAAATATCTCTATCGAACGTATAGGTAGTTACTCGCTGTTCTAAACGGAAAATCTTGAAAGACAAAAACAAGACTGTCTAGGTACGGTATAGGAAATTATTCATCTGCAAACATGAAAACTCCGAGTGTATTAATTAAGTATGTGATGAAGAGTGTGTGAAAAACGTAATTCACAATCATTAAAACTGACCAATTCTTTCCGGAGCTCTAAAACAGCTAAATTATTTGAACTTTACGTTCAACTAACATATACGCGTCAACATTACATTCCATCTTCGACACTAAATACTATGTATTTAAAAAAACTTTGTGAAGTTGAAAGTCTTTCGTAATAGATGAAAGCATAATTCTCGTCTAAAGGGAAATTCATGGAGAATTTCACTAAATACCTACGTACATCGTCTTTTCTTTATATCATCGGTCATTTGAGTAGCTATTATCTACTGATGGTGATGTTAAATTGTTATTACAAAACTATAACAACACAATCTTTGCCATTGACTATCGTTATTGACAATATGGACCATTGTTATAGATCTGTAAATAATTGAAATAATAATGTAATGTAATAATATTTATTCATCAATAGCTTCGATAATCTCACCTTTGATTAGTAACACTCAGGCATATTCATAGTATAAATATCTATATGATTTGAAAATTACTTAAAATATTTGGAATCTTATATCAATATTTTGCTATTCGCAAGTGTGTGGTAAAAAAAAATTACAACAATCTGTGATCATAAGAACTAAAATAGAATACGATAAGATTAAAATACCGACATCGTAGAGCATCATAATGCAAATTTTTACCTATTTCTTTATCAACGTGCATTTAAACGCGTCTTTCTGCTTTTTCTAATTGATATTCCAAGGAAACTGTAAGTGTTGGAGTACTGTATTTTATATCACATAATATTATTCCACTAACTGAACTTCTTACATCGTATTACATCAACTTTTTACATATTTAAAAATGAATCATATTTCTGATTTTGGAAGTTACCAGGTGGTCAGACATCTTTCAATGCCGAACATGCAAATTTCCATGTCAAGTTAATTTTTCTATTGCATGTGCAATTGTGCAAATTAACTGGAAGTTTCTGGAGTTCACTGTCAATAATGCTAAACTTTTATCCGAAACGCAATGGTGAGAAGACACAAGAGGTCAACAATCACTACTCTAATTACGTAGAGGGAACTTAAGTGCGCCTTGGAATTACTGAATTGTCTTAAAAAACAATACAGTACAAGTTGTTCAATAGTAATTATTATTCGGTTGATCATGTAGTCATGATCAACCGAATAATAATTACTATTGATAATAATAATAATTAATTTAAAAAAAGGGATATACCAAATACGAGTTGCAATCATTCAGAACCACAGATAATATTTTTATGCGGTTTTTTATTATTTATATTAAGGAATTATTCTTTGTTTTGAATATTAATTTCGTAACGTAAATCTGTTGTTAGACTGCATGATGCATTAGCGAAAAGGTGAACCAGTTTAATAACTTTTTACACTGTTTATCAATTGATTTTCTCTTCATATATGTTTAGCGGTTTGCGAATTTTAATAACACGAATTAAACAATTTTAAGCAGTTTATTGTAAAATTTCAACCACTTGGCGACCACTTAGCTTTTATGATTCACCAACACGTATTTCTAGTTTGTTTTCTATTGGCTGCCAACCAAGCTAAAACAGTGCGCAGTTTTGCCCAATAACGTGACCTGCCTTATATCAAAAGATAATAAAATCTCAAGGTATTGAAACAAAACATCTTCTTACGGAAGATTGTAATACACATATTGTTATTATTCGGGTCGGATCGGATTCTTTTCACTGTTTAATACTCACTAAAGTGTAAGAAATCAATTTTCAGGATTTACCGTAAACATAGTGTGAAAAATTATCCTAAAATTCTTATAAAATTCGATACAAACCGATAACGTACGTGTATAACAATCATATCATATTATTTTAAATATAACAGTGACGTCACTACGTATCATACCGAACATTTTGTGATACTGATAAGTTAGTAATACTAATAATAAATACCTATCTCAAATGACAAGCCCAACAACCATAATTTTTAATTTTATTTTGCATCGTGATTAGTTGATTACACTTTTGGTGAAACTCATGCACTGCATATTTGATTAGTTTTAAAATATTGGTAACTATAATGAAAACTAGTACTCGCGTCACAGCCCTTGACACACCATTGAAGCCGCCGCAGGATATAAACATTGAATAGATTGAACAACCTTGGATTACAAAAATTAGCCCTCGCTTTGGCAATGTTTACTGAACCAGTGTTTTAGAGCCCCAGCAGACCACACACTTTCTATTAGCCTAAAGATTGATCAGTCTCCAAATCAGTATGAAGATAAAATGCAATTGCGCATACTATAACGATTTGGTATAAAGCGATTAAAGCGTTAACGAACGGGAGCGTTACACGATTCCCTTCACAGTAAACTCTAGTCGAATTATTGGCCGACTACTCAATCAGTATAGCACACCTCTACACGTGGTTTATAGTCTGCCGACTCGGCCGATCACTAATGTTTGCTTCTGCCGTTGCAGCAGCTGGCATGCGGCGCGGGATATCATATGTATTTTTCATGATGGCGCTTTTCAGTTTTAATTTAGATTTAGACAAATAGTTTTCCTATAGATTATAATCTACAGATAGTTTTATTCTATAGATAAAATATGAATACTAATGATACTAAGGCCCTGCACTGTATAAAAATCTCCATTTACCGCACCAGTTCCTCCCCTTACGTTGTATAAAAGCAATAACACTTTTCTCATACGCTAATTTTTGAGTGCAGTCTGACATTTTGTTTGCCAGTCAACAGACTGTTCCAGGGAGCCCAGTGGGCGCGCTACTTTAAAAGGTCTTTGCCAAACCAGCCCAACGATCATCGACAGAAAGACAGACAGACAGAAATAGTCTGTGAAGACTGTTAGAATCCACACATTTTGGAAAAGAATGAACCTACTTGCTTACTATTGCTGTAACTTAATTCCTTACATATTTTATTTTACAAATTATGTTATTATGATGTGTCTCTTCCAGGAAAATATAACCCATTATAGGTAAGTATATTATCATAATATGTTTTATTTTCCTATACATTTAATCCTGGGATGCGATTGGAAGAGCAGGCAAAGGTAACTAATTTCCTCATTGTAGGTATTTTTGTTTTCCAGGCAGAATTTAATGTGGATTTTTGTAAAATTTATAATCTCAATGTCAATATCAAATATTTTCTCAAAAATTTATTTCAAATACTCATTACCTGCAAATATTTCACTAATCGATTCCCAGGTCAGGCAGTGTTATTGAGCCATTTCCCATTAAAAAAGAAAATGTCTGGCTGCGGTAACATTACAAACGTTATCCCAGCGGATAATGTTTTTGTGAAATAACTAAAAAACGATATACGCAACAAATTTAAAAATGTGCGCAACAATTACAAAAGCTGGGCTAACTAATTATCTATAACATTTAAATGACGATTTTCGACATTATTTTACTGGGGTAAGAGAAAGAAATAACGTGTGTGTTACAAGTTATTTCTTTAAATATTATAAATATGACTAATTATTATGAAAGTGAGTGTTTAGTCTCAGATTTGCAGTCAGTGGTAAAAATCGCTAAATTCTGACTAACAGTAGATAAGGATAACAAGGATTATGTATCTTTGTCTACTGTACTGTACACATTCATGCAGATGTCGGGGGCGACGGCTCTCACACTTGATCACGATTTATTTTATTACCACCAGTTGGCATGCACATTACATATACCTATCATCTCTAATTGCAAAATGCCATTTAAAAAATAAAAAATATCACGAAATCGCGCCTTATTCTTTTTCTTTATATTCAAGATTATTTATTCTATTTTGGATGTTTTGCCAGTAACAACTTTGGTAGTTTTCTAATTACTAATTTAATAATTACAATCAAAATGTTATTGGGAATTGATATTTATTATTCTACAATATTAATACAATATTAATTATTCTACAATAAAAAAATAATGTTGTATCCATAAAGAGAAAAACGCATTAATGAGGTAATTTCATACAAATTTACATCCATCAAGGACAAAAGAACCAAAACTTGAATGGCAATGATTCACTTACAGTAGTAGGGTAAAGTAAAAAGTTTAATATCTTGTCACAAATCCACACAGGCAATACATAGAAATACCCAATAATGTAGAGTAAATTAAAATAGATACTCACTTTGCAGGTTTGCTTTTCATCCAAGCAGGAAGATTAAATCCGTCTTTGAGTTCAGGGTCACTTGAAGCCATTATAATTTTCTCAAATTAAATACAACTTAAATAAAATGTTAAACTATTTTCATAACATATATTGTAGGCAACAAGACAACTGTCTTGATTCCACACAAAAAACTGAATGCTGTTTTATCTTGAGCAGAAATTATAAGATTGTTTTATTTAGTAGAATTTTGTGTCAACATTATAAATCAAAGAGAGGAAATTACGAATGAGAATAGTACCAATATAATGGAATTATAAAACTAAATAAATTAAATAATGCTCAAGAAACCCTCGGGGCTTCACTAGACTTCATTGAAATCAAAGATGAAGACATCTGAAACAAAAAGAGCAAAACTTTGTAAAAATTATTAAATTAATATTTTGTATTATCTTTATTTATGTATATATATTATTTATCTTACCCATCCCAACTTTGCATGTGTAGCACTAAAAACAATGTGCTACTCAAATTTTATATTTGAATGATAATTACAAATAGGTACTAAAATAACCATAAATAAGATATCTAGCAAACTGTAATATTATGTTATTTTGTTTCCTTTGTGGGTATGTCAATATTTCATATATTTGTACTTTAACATGACAAAAAATTTCTAAGCTCATTTCAAACCCCAATTTCCATTTTAACATTCATATTGCAGTATACAATAAAATAAGTACAATAAAAACCATAATAATAACAGGGTTTTCCTTGTTTACAGTTGGCTGATAGGTAATTAACATTTGTTTCTACTGCTGCCACTGCTTATGAATCACAAACAAAATTCAATATAACTTAACATATATCACAATAAACTCATAACAATCACTTGACCAGCTCATGATCAATGCAGGTGTGTCACATGAGGCTATTATGATTATATCACATACAGCTAACTAAAACAAAACATATAATGTGTGAGTGTTGATACATATTACCTACATTTAACTACTACAAGTGTCTACCGTCAATATCATAACATATCCTATTTTCGTTACAATGAAATCGATTTTCAATGTTTTAATAATTATGTCAATTTAATACAATAACAAGAAGATGTACGTCTATAAATAATAAACTACAATTTCATACCAAGTGCAATAATATTATTTACGTATTTCGAACTAACGATGTAGTAAATACATCATTATAATAAATCACGAGGCGAATCCACGAGACGAATGCAAGTTTATTTCAATGCCATCACAATAACATTCAATTGATACTTAGAGTAGGTACCTATATAAATTGATCTAGGGTTACGTGTCTAATGTTAACTAATCAATTATGATTATTACCTCTATATGAGAAGATTGGCATAATCTGTCTTCTCAAATTCAAAACAAGCTTTTCCTACTTATTTGGTCTAATGTAATCATTTCGCCAAAAACAATCCGTGCAGTAGTACAAAAAATAACAGTTAACACAATAATTGACAATACTGACTGACTAGGATATGGTTACAAGGTATGCATCATCTGCAAACTTGCATGTGGTATATTTATTACGATTGATAGTGCTTAACTATAAGTATCTTGTTCTACGGAAGATTACATTATAAACTTACAGTTTTAAGAATAATATGTGAAGCAATAATCTTATCCAACATTATTATGAACGCTAAGCAAGCACGATCACCAACCAAGGAACGATATTGAAAACAGAAATGGCGTTGCGTGTTGCACAGTATAGTGATGTGATACCGCACGATAGTCGAATATCAGTAAATAACACAATATACCATAGATAGAAACGACAACAGGTATTAGTTATGAAGTAACTAGTTAGTTAGTTAGCTAGTCCCACAAATAAAGCAATGGCCCTCATGGTCATATAAACTCTGACAAAAATTTTGTTTTTTGGAACCATTTTGTCACAAAATGGTTCCCTATTTTGCACTGTATAGCCTGAGAGCTTAATTTTTTTTACCTTTAGACTTTTTTTAAAACACTTGGAAGTTGGAACCGCCAAGTGTCCGCCATATAATTTATTTAATAAAAGCATAAACATACTTTAAATGTATTCAAACGGCAGACAATCTGCGATTAAGTTTTAAAAGCCAACTTTGACATTCTTGGTCTTCTGGTCATGGCTAAAAGATTTATCGATGAGGACAGTGGAGTTATCTTTACACTACTCGTTCGTTTGCATACCTACTCAGAAGAATCAGTTATTGATGGACTAAACTAATGTGTCGTTGCTATGACTTCGTGTCATTACGATTATGTACAAACTTACAAATTGACTTTAAAATCAAACTCTTCTTGGTGAAACGGTTGTTTTTTTTTTATAGAAATAAGGGGGCAAACGGGCAGGAGGCTCACCTGATGGTAAGTGATTACCGCTGCCCATGGACATCTGCAACACCAGGGGACGTGCAACTGCGTTGCCGGCCTTTCAATAAAGAATATACTTTCCTCTTGAAGGTTCCCACGTCGTAACGGTTCGGAAAGACCGCCGGCGACAGCTGGTTCCACAGAGCGGTGGTGCGAGGCAGAAAATGCCTTAAAAACCGCACTATTGTGGAACGCTAGACATCGAGATAAAATGGACGCAACATTGAGTTCTGGCGCGATGTCCGATGGTGAAATTCAGCAGCCGGGATCAAACTAAACAATTCCTCGGAACACTCCCCGTGATAGATGCGGTAGAAGATGCAGAGTAATCCAACATCTCTACGCAGAGCCAAAGGATCAAGCCGATCGGAAAGAGTCTGATCATCGCCAACTCGAGCCGCCCTTCGTTGGATTCGGTCAAATGGAAGTAGCTGGTACTGGGGGGCTCCCGCCCAGAGATGAGAACAGTACTCCACGTGGGGCCGGATCTGCGCCTTATAGAGATTTAGGCGCTGCGCCGACGTGAAGTACCGTCTCGCCTTGCTGAGCACACTAAGCTTCTTTGAGGCCAATTTGGCCTTACTTTCCAGTTGATCGCGGAACTGGATGTTGCTCGAGATGTTGACGCCAAGTATTCCGATGCTGGCTGTGGCGGATAAGGGAGTGTTCTCAAAATGAGGAGTTACGACAAAGGGTGACTTTTTAGCGGTTAACGCGCAAACCACGCGTGTCTTTTTGGGGTTGAATTGGACTAAGTTAAGTCTACCCTAGTCCGAGACTTTGGTAAGCAAAGACTCGACTTCAGACACAAGTTTGTTCCGACACTCAACGACGCATTCCCGAGAAATGTTTGCTCGGCCAGTGTACACGGCATCCACAGTAGGGTGGAGTGAAAAAAAATATTTTTTATATTTGTTACTCCTGTATCACCAATTGATGATCCACATTCTTAGAGATACAAAAATAAAATTTTAAGTTCCTACGTTTAAATCTTAAGGTGTCGCATCAAATTTAAAACTTAAAGAAAATATCAAAATTAGTTTTTTAGAAAGTTTTTATTTGAGACAAACTATTTATCAAAATGAAAATATTGAAGCTTGAAATTAAGTATTGTACTTATAAATATACAAAATATATTAAATAAAAGCATTTTAACATTCGGAAGCTGGAGATACAGACTCTTCTTTTTGCTGAAAAAAAAAAAATTTTGTGTAAAAACTTGTATGTCTTGCCTTGCATTTATCCTCGTGCAAATGAATCCATCTCTTGCCTCTGGCCCACAAATAGATAAAAAAGTCTCAGTAACGAACTTGACGCACCGTTCTACTGCCTGAGTGTGGCAGGGATACTCTTCGATTTCAAATAATTTGCCTCCTGAGGAAATTACGCTTGAAATTTCTATGTCACTATATTTCATTGTCATCGGGAGTTCTGTTATTTTTTCATTTGACCAGTCAATCAAATCATAATAATGCATCGATTTAAAGATTTGAGAGTTGAAATTCTCTTACTTTCTTTCCTTTAAACTCTTTTCTTGCCTTTAAAACTCTACGAATTCCTAGTACCCTTATGTGAGACTCATCATCTTGTAACGTTGCTAATAGTATGTTTTCTGGATGTGCACAGAAGGAATTTCTCTGAATAGTTTTTATAACAACGCTTTTTTGGTCATTCGGTAGATACAAACATCTTTGAATCATGTTAAAGATATGAATTGGACCATATCAGCGGCTATCGCTTCATACAAATCTTTCATTGCAGGATCTTTAATTATTCAGTTCCAGTAAGTCATTTCTTAACCACAAGTAATATTTATAATATCACAATAAGTTGGTAACACATTATCACTTACTTTTATTGGATCGCCAAACAAGGGGTCTAGCAAATCTTTTTTAGTTTTTGGTATTTTATTGACGAATAATCAGACTTTTTTTACACTTGTTGTTACCACTTAAGTGAGAAAGTTTAAGAAAACTATGCGAAGACGAACAAGTTAACCCTTTAAAGTAACGTAAAAAAAAGGTTTATTACATATAGCTACACAATAACATGGGCGAGCAGGTAAACGATAGACGTAAAAATTGTGTTCTTTTTCAAATTACCCTTATAGCGCGCCACCTCAAAATAAAGTCGTAGGGTTTTAATTTTTAGCATGAATAAAGCTTTTATGTACGGTCATCGATTAATGACACAGGAAAAGAGAAATTCCGAAAAAAAAATTTTTTTCCTATTCACTCCACCCTAATCCACAGTGCTGTCGTCTGCATAGCAATGAATGTTGCTGATATGCAACATGTCATTGATATGCAGAAGAAACAGGGTAGGAGACAGGACACAGCCTTGTGGAACACCAGCATTGACAAATTTAGGATCAGAGCATGCACCGTCAACGACGACCATGATGCTCCGATCTGCCAAAAAACTGGTGACCCAGTCGCACAATTTCTCAGGTAGCCCAAAGGAAGGCAACTTCGACAGAAGCGCTTTGTGCCACACCCGATCAAAGGCCTTCGCCATGTCCAGACTAGCTGCAAGCGCCTCTCCCTTGCTCTCAACTGCCTCCGCCCATCTATGCGTTAAGTAGACTAGAAGATCACTAGCTGACCGACCCCGACGAAAACCGTACTGGCGGTCACTAATCAGCTGGTGCTCTTCCAGGTATCGCAGGAGCTGGCAGTTAATAATGCTCTCCATTATCTTGGAGAACAAGGAAGTGATTGCTATAGGCCTGTAATTGGACGGATCCGAGCGATTGCCCTTTTTAGGGATCGGGTGCACTAAAGCGGCCTTCCAGGATTTCGGGACTATGCCTAATTCGTAGGAGTGTCGGAAAAGACGCGTTAAAACCGGTGCCAACTCTGGAGCACATGTCCGAAACACGATCGGAGGGATGCCATCGGGCCCACTCGACTTGTGAGTGTCCAAGGAAAAAAGTGCTTTGCGAACTGCACTTTGCCGGAACTTAATCTCCGGCATCGTGGTATCGCACCGCGGGATTGTCGGTGGTGAGTTTCCTTGGTCATCCAGGGTCGAGTTGGACGCGAAGAGAGAGCCCAAAAGATCGGCTTTCTCTTTCGCGGTATGGGCCAGCGAGTCATTCTCCGTGTGTAGGGGCGGAAAGGATGGCTGACAAAAATTTCCTAAGACAGCCTTGGCGAGAGACCAAAACACACGGGTTCCCGACGGGAGACGTGCCAGTCTGTCGCCAATTCTGCCAATGTGCTCCGACTTCGCCTTAGCAATAGCACTTTTGAAGGACCTAGAGGCAGAGTTATACTCCTTTTTAAGTGCGCTAGCATTTACATCACTAGACGCCGATGCGTTAGCCCAGGCCTGGTAGCATTCCCGCTCTCGGCATAGTGCCGTCATGCAGGAACGACCATACCAAGGCTGGGATCTGCCACCGATGGGCACCGCAGAAAACGGAATAAAGAGTTCCATACCCTGCAGCACCACTTCGGTGACAGAGTCAACAACGACGTCTGGATCATCCGGCGAGAAGCAAATCCGCCCCCATGGGTAGGATGCAAAGAATGACCGCATCCCGTCCCAATCCGCTGACCTGTAGTACCATATGCGGTGGCAGCCCGCAAAGCGAGGCCGTGTTGAGCGCGCAACTGGCACCGTACTCCGAACGAGGCAGTGGTCCGACGAACCAAGAGGAGGATCGACGGAAACCAGGTAGCCATCCGGATGAGATGTCAACAGAAGGTCCAACAGGGAGGGTAATTGTCCTCCACATCTGGGATTCGCGTTGGCAAGGCAACCAGTTGTGTCAAATCATATGCCAAGGCAAAATCGCAAACAAATCTCGCCGCATGATCGGTAGTGCGTGAACTAAGCCATTCGGCGTGGTGGGCGTTAAAGTCGCCTAAAATCACGATCTCTGCGGATGGGATCTGCTGCAGCACAGAATCTGTAGCCATTTGTATGTGCTCAATGAGTCGATCAGTTTCGGTATTGCCGCTATGGGACCTATACAGGCACGCGTAAATACGTGGATGGTCGTCGCAGACTACGCGTAGCCAGAGGATGGATAGGTCCCGTCCTTCAAGGCTCCCGAGGCGACGAGAACAGATATCCTCTCTGACGTATACGCACACCCCAGCCCGCGGCACAAAGGAATACTCCACTTTGTACCCCGGGTAGGACAGGAAAGAGGTGTCAGCCGGAGTGCATATCTGCGTCTCGGTGAGAAAGAGCAAGGCCGGCTTCGCCATCTCAAGGTGTAAGTGTACGGCGTGCAAGTTGGAGTTCAGCCCCCTAATGTTGCAAAAGTCCACAGCAAGGGTGGAGGGGTAGCCTTAAGTTGCCTGCTCCGTTTACCCCTAGTTGGAGATGATAGCGCAAAATTGTCCCCCCCCCCCCAGAGTACGAAGGGCAGCCCGGGCGTCCACGCTCAGGTGGTGTACGACCTGAGCGTGGACGTCCAGGGAGGGATTCTCCACAACGATTTACGCTGGTGGTACCCTCTTGGGGTATTCGTACTGCACTATCATAGGAGAGAGGGAAGGGGGAGTGGGCTGCCGGGACTCTCACAGACCGAACGAAAGGCGACAGCACTACCACTAGGAAGTTTGTAATCTAAGTTCAGCTTAAAGTTTAACTTAATGCTTGGTCAATACAGAAACTTCTTAAGACATTTTATCGGAATTCGGGAGGATCAGTACTTCTTCTTTAAATACCTTTTTGTGTAAACAAGCGTAAGATATTTATGATAATGTAAATAAATACCCCAATATATTACAAATAGGTATTGAATAAAACAAACCCAAACACATATAACAAATTTCATGGGTTAAATGAATAATGACAAAACACCGCGATATGAATACACACTAACAATCTTTTGATTCAGACTAAAAACCACAGAACAGAAAAAAAGAGTAGAACTTTCTAGTTCTACTCTGGTATGTGACAAAATTAGTATGGAACCGCTGTCGCCAAACTCACACAAATATGCCAATAATCATATTCTGCACTGCAATCATGTAAACAATGCACTCAATTGGTCATTTTTATTTCCGTCAAAAATAGATTAACTCCCTAATGCTACATAAGACAATATACCTTTACTATAAAAAATAAGATTCAATTTTTATTAGACTAGGAACTTACTTAAGCCTATTATGATCTAAGGTCAAACTAAATACGATTGTTGAGATAATTCTGCCGGTAATTTTGAATAAATAAATAAACTTATTTGTAACAACTTTTTATACCATGTTTTATGCAAATAAAGAATTTAAATTTGATTTTTGAATTTGAATGAAGACAGCGTAGCCACGGCATGCTGACTTCTTTATTTATTGTGCTGCAGAGGGCATGTGCCTACTAAAGACAATATTAAAGACATAAGGTGGGTTTTACCTTTTCTATCAAATTACCTACTCAACGCGGTGTCAGTATACAACTAGGGTAGGATTTGAACGATTTGCGCGGAACATCGCATAACATTTGAACAGCCGCCACGCCCACTTTGCACTTCCACTCTTTTTTTCTGTTCCGTGCTAAAAACCGTGAAGTGAAGAACGTGAAAATACTCGCGATTAGTAGCGCCTTAAACCTGATAAAATTTAAGAGCACACCCGAACAAATTGTTGTCCTATATATATGTATATTATAGTAAATACTAGTGCCTTTCCCGTAGCAATAGAAAGCAACTAATTGATTTAAATTTTACCGTCAGATTTCAGTAAAAAATCACATTTACTGAATTTATACGAGCAATATTTAAATGAGAAGAAAACTGAAAGGATGCAGTAACCATATAAGATAACCATAAACAATAAGTTTTTTTTATCAATTATTATCGACATCAGCATAATTTGCCATTAATAATTTAGAATCAGCTGACATTGACGATACCAGATTTTTGGTTGAAAGATGAAATTTATATTCTACTTAGGGATGGACATTTTTAAATATACATCGATGTTTTTTCCGATGTAATGCATCGATCGCTTGCATCGATGTTAATTCGATGTATTGAGAAATACAACGATGTTTATAAAACATCGATTGTTTTAGCAATAATATGTTTAGGCCTTAAAGAAAATTCGGTAAGCACTAGGAAAAATGTACTAAATAACATACAAAAACGCAATAAACATTTACACAGCAGTAACTTGGTCGGCCATATTATTGTTTTGGTTTTAATTTTGCCATGCTGGCTCTGCGCCAAGGGAAACCTAACCAATTCATCGAAACCAATAAGGCGATCCAAACACTGCCCCGCACTACGCTCCGGGATGCGTGGCGACGGAGCCACGTATGTGGGTGCAGGAGTGCAGATCTACATTTTTTTTTATGGAAATAAGGGGGCAAACGGGCAGGAGGCTCACCTGATGGGAAGCGATTACCGCCGCCCATGGACAACTGCAACACCAGGGGACGTGCAAATGCGTCCTACATTATCGCACAGATTTATCCGCACAAACGTGCGGGGCTGCAGCATAGTCATGCGGGCTACCGCATAAGCGTCATTTCAAGGCAGCTTGCGGTAGTGATAGTACTTACATCGAGAGCATTGTTTTTTATAATAAAAATGGTTAATTTCGAACTCATTCAAGACTAACTCAGCAAGTTAGTTCATATGCTTATTTTTGTATAATCTAATTGTATTAGAAGAATTCGGGTCCATAGCAGATATTAGGTATATCCTTTTTTTACGAACAAAATCAATGAATAGGTTCACGACCTGCAATTTTTCGCGATATCAAGATCCGTTTTGAAATAGTACGTCTGACTCTGTCAAAATCACGCACGATACTGCAGATCTCGGTGTGCCATACCCCCGTATGTTTTGCATCCATCGTTATATCGAGTGTTTAAAATACATCGATGTGTATTAGGGATGGACATTTAAAATATACATCGATGTTTTTTCCGATGTAATGCATCGATCGGTTGCATCGATGTTAATACGATGTATTGAGAAATACATCGATGTTTCTAAAACATCGATTGTTTTAGCAATGACATGTTTAGGCCTTAAAGAAAATTACGTAAGTACAAGGAAAAATTTATAATATACTAAATAATATATAAGAACGCAATCGACATTTATACAGCAGGAACTTGGTAGGCCATATTATTGTTTTGGTTTTAATTTTACTCTGCGCCAAAGGAAACCTAACCAATTCATCTAAACCAATAAGGCGATCCAAACACTGCTCCGCGCTATGCTCCGGGATGCGAAGCGATGGAGCCACGCATGCAGGAGTGCAGATCTGCATTATCGTGCAGATTTACCGCACAAATGTGCGGCGCTGCAGTATAGTCATGCGGTGGCCTAGAAACGTCGTTTCTGTCGTGAAGTCACTGCAGTCGTCAGTCAGTGTTGACTGATCGGTTCGAGTGTTCGATGCATCGAATGCAAAAACATCGATATATATTCGATTCTGAAGTATTAACGAAACATCGGTTCAATACGATGCATCGTTACTATACATCGAGTGTTTAAAATACATCGATGTATATCGTCCATCCCTAATGTGTATCGCCATCCCTAATTCCACTTTGACAGCCAGATTATATGTGCAAATTGCAATGCATTAAAAATAAACCTTTATTATTTATCTTTTAAAAATTCTACCTCACAGTTTTAAGAAATTTTAATTATGTCTAACGAAGAGCCCACTGATTTGGACTGGATACAGCTCCGAAAGGAAATGGGAGCGCAACAACATGCTGAAACGTTTGGTGAAAAATTTCAAAGGAAATTTTCTGAAAACCCATTTGTTCCCATTGGTATGCCCCTAAATAATATTATATTTTTTATACTTTGCATTGACGTTGTTATTTATGAATTTTAAAAGTATCGTTAACAACTAGATATACAAGGTAGGTATTGGTATAATTATAAATCGGCTATTATCTTACTTCTGTGGGTACAAAAAAAAAATCTAAACAGGCACTTATGCAATACAGAATCATATTTTTACTGGCAGCTTGCTATACTAGTCATAAGCCTACAATGAAAAAACTGTAGTATTTTTAGCCTTATCTAATTCAAACAATATATTCAACGAAACTTTATATTTTCAGGTTGTTTAGCCACAGCAGGTGCACTGTCTTACGGTCTTTGGAGTTTTAGAACTGGGCGTAAAAGATTGTCTCAACAAATGATGCGGCTAAGAATTGTTGCACAAGGGTTTACAATTACTGCTCTAGTTGTGGGTGTTATGATTACCACAGGAAAAAATCTCGCAAAGTAGATATTACTCATTTAACTGATCTTTTTTACTTGACAATGTTGTATATTTAAGACGCAGTGAATATTAAATTAGATATTTTATTAAATAGATAAATCTCAAGAAAGTTAAGCTTTTAATTGTAAACAAAATGAAAGTATACATGTATACTTGGTGTTATCTTCATATGCAATTATATGTTACACTAGCTGTTGCTCGCAGCTTCGTCTGCAAAATGTTATACTAATTTCTCCTCCTCAAGTCGCCGGTTAGGAGTTGAATTTCAAAAGCTATGAAACATGAATGCATTTATTTTTGCTGAGGAACTTGAATATTAAATTTTATTCCATTTCCTTTAAAATGATCGACTTCCAATATAAACTTTCAACCATATTAGAGGGTTCATGTTTAAAAATTCCGAATTATGTTTTTATTTATATCTAGGTAATCAAAAACTTGTATATGTATATAATTTCATACCTCTAACTTTGAAAATGACAGATTTCCATACCCCATTCATTCCTCATTTCACCCCTGTAGGGGTCGAATTTGTTAAATTCCTTTCTTAGTGGATGTTTTCTGTCAAAATTTCAAGTTGGTAACCCGTATGTGTGCGAAGTGTGCGGAATACACAGGCGCCTAGACAATAGAGGTGCCGCGATCGTAATTATTTTTGTTACACTTACACAACAACATATTCTTTGTAGTGGAGTATCGATAAGTAAGTAGGTACATTAGGCGCAACATATTAGGCCTTGTTGTAAATAACAAAACATAATTATGATGCGCTTATTGTACAAGTCGTCTAAGATAATATTCACGTAACCCGATGCGATGCGTGCGACGTAAGCGGGGTGGGGGGTCACGGGGATTCCCCGACTTTAAGGGACGAGAGTGCCAAAACAATTGAACATAGTCATGCGCAAAATGTATCACTGAAAAGAAAAGATAGATATGTATATACCAATGATTTACTATTTACAACTTCACAGAAATTGGTTCAATAAAGCTAAATTAGATAAAGTTTATGCAAAAGGCTTTTATTATCATAGACAAAGCCTTTTGCATAAACTTTATCTAATTTAGCTTTATTCAACCAATTTCTGTGAAGTTGTAAATAGTAAATCATTTTCGAAAAATGATGTCATAAAGAAGTTTCACTTCTTACGTGTGTAAACTAATACACACACACTTTTTATTATTTATTTATCTACACCCATACTACAAATCCTCTCTAAAAGTTCTTGAAACAGTTAGCTTATTGCCAACATTAAAACAGCCAATGTCATAATAACCATATTATCATCCAAACGGATATTATAATGTTGTACAAAATTTCATAATGCAACTCCTTTTTAACCGACTTCCAAAAGGAGGAGGTTATCAATTCGACTGTATTGTTTTTTTTTTTTTTTTTATGTTTGTTACCTCATAGCTGTGGATTGGGTGAACCGATTTTGAAAATTCTTTTTTGATATGAAAGCTCCTGAAGCTTCCCATGTGGTCCCATAAAAAAATTTTTAGGATCTGATGAGTGGATCCTTGGGAAATCGAGAGAAACCCTCAAATTTTCTACGTAGATGACGCGTTTATTGTTCAACTTCTTACCTCATAACTGTGGATTCGGTGAACCGATTTTGAAAATTCTTGTTTTATATGAAAGCTGATGCTTTCCGTGTGGTCCCATAAAAAAATGGTGAGGATCTGATGAGTGGATCCTTAGGAAATCGAGAGAAACCCTCAAATTTTCTACATATATGACGCGTTTATTGTTCAACTTCTTACATACTATCACGCCTGTTGTCCCCGAAGGGTTAGGCAGTGGTGTACTAATGTACACCAACATTTCGCCGGTATGTTTTAGGTCCCATGTAATAGGTGGCGAGCCTATTGCCATTAACCGGGTACGAATCCAAACTCCGAGCCGCTACTGAGAATTTCACAGAAAAACCCAATAACACTTTGCTCGACCTGGGAATCGAACCCAGGACCTTTTGCTCGGCAGTCGCACTGTATGACCACTAGACCAACGAGACGTACATATAATACAACGAACCTATTACAGACAGTAATAAATAAAATAAAAAACTGCGTTAAAAAAAACCGACTTCAAAACTAAAAAGTTAAAAATAACTTAATACAGTTTTAACTTCTTTTTAGTTTTAAAGGTATGAAGTCGGTGCCAGTGCCTGGTTGTACACTGCGCGATGGGTGTGTTGTTTACATTTGGCTTGGCACCGTCTTCATACCTTTAAAACTAAAAAGAAGTTAAAACTGTATTAAGTTATTTTTAACTTTTTAGTTTTGAAGTCGGTTTTTTTTAACGCAGTTTTTTTTAACTCAACGAACAGCCACATTCTCATGGCATCTTTATGTATTTCAAAAAAAGATTATCGCCGTCATTAAAAAAAAACTTGTTCTAATTTTTGAATTGACGTCGTATCCCGCCATTTTTGTTCAATAATAGTATTGAAAAAAAAAGGAATATAATAAACCGCGCATCAAAAATACTGATTGAGCGACAAAATTACTGATTGAGCAGCATAATACAGTTATCGGTTAGGTTAGGTTAGAACTGTGAGTCTGTGACCACACAACGCACGAGCCGAGCGAGCGAAGCGAGGAGTGCCGCGGGTGCGGCCGGCGAGTGCCAGAACCAAATCAGAATACCAAGAAAGTGTTTATAAGTAATAACAATACTTTTAATGAACATATTTTGGTGCACATTCAGTATATTTGGTGGAACACAGGCAAAATTAGGTAAATGAAATGGGAATAAATTGAAGTACTTTTAAATACCATCCAAAAAAATATATATATTTTTTTGTTTTCAAATATAGAGGATTCATATCATGGGTGTAGATAAAGTCTTAGTCTTGTATGCAACTGTTATAATTAGGTATTAAAACACTCACGTGATACTATTATCACAATAGCCACATTCGTGTTTTAATACCCCTTTATATATTTAATACCCCTTTATATAAGTTGCATAAATAACTATTATTTAATCAATGTCGACTGCTTCTCACTAACTAGCTCCTTGAACTATTGAGTGGATTGATATTTTCTTAACTGAACACTGTCATAAATAGTTACCGTTTTTTTTTAAATTATAAATCCGTGTTTGCTTTACCTGATAGTTTGGAAGAGGCCTATGTCCAGCAGTGTACTGCGATAGGCTGAGTTGAAAGCTGATTGTGGTAATAAAAAGTAAATCAAGGTGGTGGCTGCAATAATGAATTATTATCAACTGTTTTGTCAAGGGTATCGTTTTCGTGGTTTTCCGAGTCGTAGAAGCCGATAGTGCTGTCAAAATATAAATCCAAGATGGCGGCTGCAATAAATTATCAACTTTTTCGACATGAGGGTCGTTTTCATGGTTTTCGAAGGTATTGAAGCCAATAGTGCTGTCAGAATATAAATACAAGATGGCGGCTGCAATAATTTACTTTTTCGTCATGGATGTCGTTTGCATGGTTTTCGAGGATGTTGAAGCCGATAGTGCTGTTAAAACGTAAATCCAAGATGGCGGCTGCTATTAATTATCAACTTTGGTGTCTACCGCATGCCGGCTCCGACGAGCGCACGAAACGACTTCGTCCAACCACGGCTCGCATGGCGTAACCTTTTACATGTTTTGGCGGGAGCGTAGGTGCTCCCGCCAAAACTTGTAAAAGGTTACGCCATAGTGACATAGTTAATGATCTATAATTCTACAAGTTGTGTGTTAATATTAAACTTTTTTCAGTGTTTAAAACTAACGTCTTTTGCTGAGATTAACCGACGCCATAAGACAGACATATTTATAAGCTAGTTCATTAAAAAAAATGTGTGTATTAGTGGACACACGTAAGAAGTGAAACTTCTTTATGACATCATTTTTCGAAAAATTATTTACTATTTACAACTTCACAGAAATTGGTTGAATAAAGCTAAATTAGATAAAGTTTATGCAAAAGGCTCTTTTTATCATAGACATACATTGGTTAAACTAATTGTATTCGAACTGTATTTTATGATTATTGTTATAATTATGGTATCTACTCGAATAACATTGAATTCAAAAAGAGCGTTTGAATTAATAGTCTTTAATTTGTAGCTCTGTCAGTTCCAAATAATAGTGGGAACCAATCATAATCTTCTATTTATCAAAACGTCGATGTCTCAACCAATAGTAAGTTCTCAATAGGAAAACAAATGGTCTTGGTGTATTGGAAAAGGTATAGTTTTTAGTTGTCAAACAAACATCATGTTGCTATGGTTACCTATTCAAATAAATATGGCGCGTAACGGAAAAAAATACCCAGAAATAAATATGGCGCGTAACAGAAAAACGTTACATTGCTATAAAATTTCTCCCATACGCCGGTAAAAAAGTTTTACTTCAATATCATAAATAAATATTTCTGGATATTATGACACAGCGCCACTTAGTTCCGAGCTAAGCAACGAGGCTTGTGTTACGGATACTAGTTGGTTGATATACTACATATTATATACTTTTTTTTTGTTAATACATACATATCATACATATTTTTTTTTTTTTTTTTGTTTATTTCTGTAAATAGATCTTTTTAAAGACACTTTTACAAGTCATGTAATTTTTTTGTATATCTAGTTGACATCGGCATTCCCTAACTGACGACCTCTGAGAAGAAATGCCGAAACAAACTCAGAGAATCATGGTCTCTTTTAAAGTCCAAACATTTTGGTTACAATATGTGAGCCTGACTATGTAGGTTAAAGTCTGAGATGGCCTTTTGAAGAAAGCACCAGTGCAGCTTTGAGTTGACCTGTCCCTACTGACAACACGCAGACGTCAGCCATCGTTCAGCTCAAATCATTATTGTGGGAGCTTAACGACTTGACGCACGTCTATGCAAGATCAGCGGGACATTTGCGTAGGCTATTTCAAAAACCCAAAGCCGCCAGACATTAGTTTGTAAGCGTATGTTTATCTACCTACAAAGTGCTCACATTCACATATATATGTATATTATAAATAATCCCATTGCAAAAAAATCAACATAATGTCAAATATAAAATAATTATGTCAAAACATAATTGACATAATTACATAAACATACATTTAACATAATGTCAAAAATATAAAATAAATAAAGTCAAATAATAATAATAATTAAAAATCTATAGGTATACCTATACAATTCATGTCAAGATATAAATTAATGTCAACAAAAAAAAAAAAATAATTAACATCAATGTCATGAAAAAAAATAATGTCCAAATCATAATAAATTACAGTAAAAGACGTTCGATAGCTCGGTTCATTAGAACTATTCAATCCCAAGCAGTTTTATCATCCATGTAAACTTTTAACGTATAGTAGCCTTTAGCATAAAGTCTCTGTTTGATAAAGGATTTAAATCTGCTGAGACTTAATGTCTGTACAGGGGTTGGAATTTTGTTATAAAAGCGTATGCATTGACATCTAAAGGATTTACTGATTTTCTGGAGCCTAGTTGCAGGAACAACAAATTTATTCTTATTCCTAGTATTAATATTATGGATATCACAATGCTTTTCAAAGAGATTGATATTCTTATAAGCATATAAAAGATTTTCGTAAATATACTGTGATGGAACAGTCATAATATCAATTTCTTTAAATTTCTCCCTCAGTGAATATCTGGAACTTAAGTTATAAATTGATCGAATAGCCCTTTTCTGCAACACAAAAATAGTTTGGATGTCAGCAGCATTCCCCCACAGTAGAATACCGTATGACATCACGCTTTGGAAATAACTAAAATAAACTAACCTAGCTGTATCTATATTCGTTAAATTACGAATTATTTTAACGGCATAAGCTGCAGAACTAAGCTTCTTCGACAATTTCTCTATATGTGGGCCCCACTGAAGCTTAGCATCTAAGGTAATGCCTAGAAATACAGTGGTATCTACAAGATCCAACTCTCCACCGTTAATTAGTACACTGGTTTTAACTTGTCTAACGTTAGGCGTTGTAAACTTAATACATTTAGTTTTGTTTTCATTCAAAACTAAATTATTTGCATTGAACCAATGTACCACTTTCGAGATAGCAGTGTCCACATCGTATGTAGTCCTTTGCTGACGTTTTAGTTTAAATAAAAGCGAGGTATCGTCTGCAAACAACACTATCTCTTGATTATCTCCCATCAGATAGGGTAAATCATTAATATAAATTAGAAATAAAAAAGGGCCAAGAATTGAACCTTGCGGAACTCCCATAGTAACAACCAACCCCGGAGATCTCTTTCCATTGACGTCCACCTTCTGAATCCTCTTACCCAGGTACGAAATAAGAAGATTCAGAGAAGTGTTCCACACGCATCATAAATACATCCATGACTGCATAAAACTGCATTGATTGTCTATTTCATGAAAAAGCCAATCAATGCAGTTATATGCACTTTGAGGGCTGTTTTATTGATTTAAATGATTATAATTCTGTAACTAAATACCTATTACAGGCGCGAATCATATTTTGTTTAATGTTCAGTCTGACAATGACCGGCAAATTGCAAAAAACGTACGAAAATTTGAACTTCGCGGGCTACCGTGAAGCTTCCACCTAAAGAGTTACAACCCTATTGCTTTAATCGAGCGTAGATATTTATTTCATCAACTAGGCTTAGTTTCCAACTTTCCATACTGTTTCATATTTATACTGTGCTATAGCTTAGGCTCTGCGTTGATAAATCAGTCAAGACAAGAGATTATAATATACAGAATGTCCGGTAATGAATGGATAACCTTGAAATGGGTCATGGTAGAAGTAACGGCCGTTCGGAAAAAAAAAACAAATTTTAATGGTACCAGAGATAAGAAATTAATGTTAAAAAATATCGATTTTTTCTTACCTTATCGGTTAGGGGTGGGATAAATGTCTCATCTTTGTGAATGGAACATTTGCATCTGAAACAGTACACTGTTCCGACTCGCTGATATGTATCATTTGGAACATTGTCTCAAAGATATAAAGTGAAGATTGATAGAGAGTGCTGCGTTGATACAAAGGGAACCAGATACTAACGTTGGTTTCATATGGAACATCGTTTCTTTGGAACTTCTCGAATTTGATTTTACGATTTGTAAGTCATATCGCGGGCGTGCTGAGGTACGCGTTGGCAAAGGGGTATGAAAGCTGAATGTTTTATTAATAGTAATGTTTTCTTATAAATGAATTTTATTCTTTAGTGCGATATAATTTATATGAAAGTTATTATTAATTTTATTTTTAAGTTTGTAAAAAGTAACTTCTCAGATTTAATTTCTTGTGAAAATTTAATTTGTTGAAATTCTTATTGATTTGAAAAATTATATATAAAAGACTACTCAGTATTTTGTTTCATCAAATTTATAATAGCGCGAAAACAACAACCTTGCGCTTCAAAGTAAAATAATACAAACATAAAATGTCCTTATAGTATTGAACACACAAACGCCATAGTGGTCATTATTCCGTGCATAGGCATCGAGAATAATAAATTGAGTTTCATCTCATTTGCTATCTCATTCTTATTCGCTTATATTTTATTGTTTTCCCGCTCTCTCGTTACGTCAGCTAGTTGTTCAGTTACTTGTCGATCTCTCAGTCTCTCACACCTACTTCTAGCTTCATGATGCGCGCTAAATAAAGAGAAAAGATGTTTCAGTTCCAAATGATGCATTTGAAACATTATTACTGTTCCAATCTTTTAAACACCAAAATGTTTCGGAACAGTGAGTTGGTTCAGTAAAGAGTTACACACGCCTATTATCGGTTCAACAGCCGCATTTCCAACCACTAGACCTAAGCTGTGGTTAGAATTTGATCTCTTACTCAAAGATCTATAGGCTATTTTGTCCCAGGTAAACATAACCTTTACCGAAGTCGGTAAGTACAACGTGGGGATTTAACATAACTTTTGTTTTGTCCATGTTTAATTTTAAGATCAGCAAGCTTTGCTAAGATGATTGAGCATAGAAATTTAGGAAGTACTAAGCTATTCAGCGGTCGCTTTGTCGTTCACTATACACTATACACTACCCTGCAAAATAATAGCTTTTGAGAGATCTGTTCCTGTAATTGGACTGTCTTAGCGGTGTTTTCATCTTTGGCGTATCCAGGAGGGTAATTAACTATAGTCTATTTGGGACCGCACCGCCCAACCGCTTTATAGCCTAAAAATATTTAAACCTTAAAAAATAGATAGATGGGCTGTTAAACCCGTGCCGTGCCGACCAGGATGGCCTAGTGCCCTCCCTAGGATAGGGCTACCGATTAGAAATTCTTATAGGTGGACCGTGCCTACCCCAGGATTCTGGATAAGTAAAAAAAAACCGAATCGATCAGAATCAGTGGCGTAGCAAGGAAAAAAATGTTATCTCACATTTAAAGTTGGAACCAAAGACTATAAATCGTTGGTTGGAACTAATAAGCTAAGTGGCATGAAGCATGGTAGTTCACCGTAGAAACTTGCGCAAGAAACATGTCATCTATGATTGAAAATGATGATCTGTCTGTTTACTCGCCGGTAGTCAGTTATATCAGCTGAAGTGCAGTCTTCAGCTGAATCATCCTGCGTTTTTAGGTCAACAGAAAACTTTCACTAATTCATGGGTTGCTAAAATAATTTAGAAACTGATACAACTATCCCCTATTTCACAATCATACCAATAACGGGAAAACGCTGATGTAATGAGGACGATAGAACACAAATCATAAAGTTGCATTTTCAGAATAAATATGATTGTAAACTAAACTAGCTAACTAATGGATTTCACAGGTCAGTAGGGGCGGCAAAAATTGAATAGCCTAGTAGCGGCAAATTTGTAAATTCGCCACTGATAGGGATGAACGAGGAGATTCGATCCCGGGACCCATAGCTTAAAAGGTAGCGTTATATAAACTATCGCTGTGTTAATCGAATCGTCCGCAGAATTTTCTTCAGAATTCCACGATCAAATAAAGTCCTTATTAGTTAATTATTGGTGATCAAATTTGTTCTAAAACTTTAATTTTACATCATACTTAAGGATTAAATATTATAGAATTTTTTCTATTCGGCTGCCATTTTAGTTACCATATTTTTTTATGAGTACTGTTTTGTTTTTTGTATTTTTCTACCCTACCTTTAAGTCTGTGCATTGACTAAAGGTATTCTAATCTATGGTAGTGATGTTGCAATAGCGATAGTTTAGCTATCGATAGTTGACCTTGAAAAACAGTCGATGGCGCGAATAGTCCTATCGAAAATATTGAAATCTTGCAATACTATCGATAGTATCGATAGTATCACGTCGTAACAGTCAATACTATCGATCCTATCGATGATATATTGACGCGTTTCGATAGTATCGATAGTTTTGATTTAGTAACTATCGACGTATTTTCGATATCATCGACGGGGAATAAAATAATATCTAGTCGGTAACACAGGGATACAAGTATTCGGTATATTTAATTTTTATGAAAGTGCTTGTGAACAAACGACGCTATGGATGACAACGAAACACATATGTTATTTACCAAAGACAATACGAATATGCAGACTATATGGTAAAATATTACTCCTAAATATTATACAGTACCGCGTGACTAATTATTGTCAATATAATAAACTAACTTTAAGAATAAACTGTGAATGTAAAATATAATGATCATGAAAAGACCACGAGCTATATTATACCGTAAGAGCAAGCAATACTATCGGAAAATGTTCGACTATCGATAGGGCAATACTATCGATAGTATCGATACTATTGATACTATCGATATTATCGAAACGTATTGTAACGATAGTAACGATATTATCGATAGGTTTTGTACTGATACAATCGATAGTATCGATACTATTGATCTTTGGTCCTGAATAGTATTACTTATTTTTATCAATCGATACTATCGATAGTTTCAATAGTATCGTCGAGGGTCGATAGTTTCGATAGGCCTATCGATTGTATGACTGAGTTTCAAGGCCACAATAGTATCACGATACTATCGATAGGCTATCGCTATCGCAACATCACTAATCTATGGCATTCATAGATTAGAATACCAGTTACTCTGTGTCAATCTGACTGTCGTCTGTCATGTCATGTCTGCGTTGACGGATGTGATCCTGCCTTGATACGAAATATTTAAATCATAATTTCGTGACAAAAAAATGAATGGATTTATAGCTGTCCACTGTGGTATACACAATAAATAAATAAATATTTTTATCAAATAAAAAAATAAAATTACTCGCGTTGCATTGAAAAAAATATTAATAATTGCTGCTTTCCAGAAATGACCAAATATTTATCATGATTTGCAGGAGCTGGCTACCATAGTGATACGTTAAAGAAGGAATATCAAAAAACTTGCTTTTTAGCGTGTAGAAAAGCAGCTGCTGCTCTCCAACAGGGTGGTAACGCTGTGGACGCCGTTGAGAAGGCTATCATTGGTTAGTGTGCTGATTATATTTAATTTCCTGCTCATGAGTAATATTGCATTTTTCTATATATCGGCTGATATCAATTTTCACTTTAATTTTTCAGAATTAGAAAATAGTCCTCTTACAAATGCTGGATATGGATCTAACCTAAGTTGGAATGGCTCTGTAGAATGTGATGCTTCAGTCATGAATGGGCAAACACTTCATTTTGGTGCCTGTGGAGCTGTATCAAATGTATGGAACCCAATTTCTTTAGCAAAGCATCTTTGCATTAAACAATGTGATAATCTATCACTGGGCAGAGTGCCTCCTTGCATATTGACTGGGCATGGAGCACGGTCATGGGCAGAAAGAATGGGTTTAGAAATAGTTGATGATCACAAAATGGTATCAACACGCGCATTTAGAAACTATAAACACTGTAAACGAAAGTTGAAACGTTATTCTTTACAAAATGATGTTAAATTCAGTCCCTTAGATACTGTTGGAGCTATTTGTGTAGATTCTAATGGCGTTGTGGCTTCTGGGGCTAGTTCAGGAGGTGTTTCTCTAAAGCATGAAGGAAGAGTAGGCCAAGCAGCTTCTTTTGGAAGTGGAGTGTGGGCAGTTATGAGCAGGGATGGTACAAAACCTTCAGTTGCTGCCTGCACATCTGGTTGTGGAGAACATTTGATAAGGACTCAACTAGCTAAAAATTCTGCAGAAAGTTTGCTAGAATCTTCACCTGTATTGGGTCTAGATAAATGTTTGAAAGAAAACTTCTTAGACTCACCATTTCTATGGGATGTTCCTGACAGATTAGGTGGCACCTTAGCTTTAAGGTTTGACTCAATTAATGGAGAAGGAGAATTGCTTTGGGGACACACTACAAAAACAATGTGTATTGGATTTATGTCTACGGAAAGTGATAGACCAAAGGTAACTATAATTTTTATTATTATTATTAAAGAGCTCAGCTCTTGTCGGTGGAGCAATCACCATTGTTCTTTATCTTTTGCTTTCTTCTTGACCTCTTTTTATGACTTGATTCCAATTTCCATTAATTTTTTTGTATAAACTAAATATAATTTAGAAAAATTTATACATATAATAATTAACTGCAATCGAGATACTAACAGATGACGTAAAATTATATTTGCAGTGCATTATATCATATCTGCCGCAAAAAGTGGAACCTGGAAAGAAGGCTGTTGTATCTGGACAATCATTCAAGGTGATGATGCAGTCCTGCCCAGTGTTTAAATGGGAAGTGAAGACTGAACCCAACTGTAATGGATCTCTTTAGTTACCTATGTAATGTTTTAAGAAATTAAGCAGATATTGTGAAGTGCATTTGAAAAATAAAGTTAATGCATAATAAGGATTATATTATATTATATTACATTATTTAGCTACTCACTAGCATTACATTTTCAGACAAATCAAAACTGGAAATAATCTTTGTACACATAGTACAATGTGCATTGTGCATAGTTTAGGTAACTCGCGTAACAGCGTAGAGCCCAATACAGGTAAATAAAGAAAGCAGAAAAATGTGTCATATTTTGTAATATAAATTAACAGGGTTAAGTGTGTGTTTGTATGAGTATGTGTGTAGTCATAGATTTCGTATTTTCATACGCAAGAGGTTGTAGCCTCTCTCTAGTAGTACCCTTGAGGACATATAATTGATCCTTGCCAGAAAGGTATACCCACGGTAGGCACTCATATTTTTTTTGCCGAATCTAGAATTATATGTGCATACCTGTCGAATAAATGCGCTGATTGTAGGAGAATCAGCGCATTTATTCGACAGGTATGCACATTTTCAAGGTAGCGTAAACATTCGTTAAAAGTTTAGCGCAACGTAGTACATTTTTTTGGAATACTCATTACAGTTAGTAATTAAGCGATATCTCGTTTGATCAAGGTTTAGATTCATTATCGAATATTAGATACTAAACACATATTCAGACGTTCCTAAGCTAAGGTACTTAGATCTTGACTGGAGGCACTGTCTCGCTAAAAATTATGTTTAAGATGTTAACTTCCCTTGAACTAACAAATTAGCAACAAATAAGCTCATAATAAAATTTCACTTTTAATTGTTATTTCAGTAACGAAAAACTATCATTTGGCGAAGATGGTATCGGAAATCATCAACTCATTATTGTCCAACTGCTGGGCGCAGGTCTCATCATTTGAGAGGGATTAGGCTATAGTCCACCACGCTAGCCCACTGCGGGTCGGCAGACATTACATGCCATCGTAAAAATCTCTCAAGCATGCAGTGTTTTTTCCTCACAATGTTTTCCTTCACCGTTTGAGCATGTGATAAATACGCACATAACCTCCGAAAACTCAGTGGTGCGTGCCTTGGGTTTGAACTCGAGACCTCTGACATCTCAGTCCACTGGTCATACCGCAGGCTACCACAGCTCCTCCACCACGATGTATCGGAAAGCAATGAGTAAAATATTGTTACTGCTAGTTGCGAATTTCTTACCTACTTGAATTATATGATTTTTGCTCCACCTATTGATCCAAGTGGGAGCTGTGATAGCCTAGTGGCGAGACCTGAAAAGTGAAAGGTTTTGCAAATTTATTATAAATAATTTGCGTATTTATCACATGCTGTATGCCTTAAAGTTAAATAAATGTATATCTCGATGGCGCGTGGTCTGCCAACCTGCAGTGGGCTATAGTGGTGGACTATAATTAATAGACCCAGGGCCCAGCAATGGGACAATAATTGGGTTGATGATGATGATCGGCCCAAGTGCAAGAAGTACGTGAATCAGTTTTCGACGATGTACTAGTGTGAAATTATTTTTCCCTGTGACAGGCTATGGTCAAAAATTTTAACTTAAATAGAAAAGAACCAGCAAACAGCAGCAGCAGGGTAATCTGCTGTTGCTTCAACCCATTCAAACAGAAATATGGAATGAATGTATTCATAGTATAAGGAAAGTATAGAATTACTAAAACACGTATTTTATTAAAGAATTGTATTCAAGAAGTTACATGTGTGCTAAACATAAATTCGGTGAGAGGCAATTATTAAGTATCTTACGTTATATCACTATTATTATTTATTATAACACAAGAAATAAGTATATAACATAATTATTATTGATAATTATTAATAAGTAACAAGCTCAAGTGTATCCTCAAATTAAGTGTTCATATAAAAAAATTGGAATTTGTTCTGTTTTGTGTTACTTTCGTTAACACGCTTATGCTGTTACCATTATAGGTACTTGACACAGCTTTATACCTACTTCCGCATTATCATGATTATCATTTAATGTTGAAGAGCACCACACTATAGTACCAATATCTTAGTATGTCATGTAAAATCTAACCACTATAGGGTTCAACGATTGCCCTATACATTACAACCAATTAAAATAATAGGCACGTGAAGGCACTATTAATACAACAATATTATGTACTTGTTCTTATAAATATTATATGGATTTGATTAGGCCAAACAATGAATTAGGATAGGATGAGAGTACATAATTATTATCAAAAATGATTTAAAGTAATTTATTAACTAAATCACATATATAAACAAATTGGTTGCTGTGTTCATATTTTTACTACATTGTGTAATGGTACAACTCCTGAAGGAGTAGTCAACTGAAAAAGTACAGCGTACAATGTGTACGTCGTCTCGATATGTTTAGTCTTCCCGCCGTGCTATCGATTATTCACATGCATAAGTGAATGGTCAGATAACATTTTTTTTGTCATGTGAGCATACGCTGAAATCCAAGTATCTACACAGATGAAGTGGCCATATATATGTATATTAAAATCATTAAGGTAATACAGTGTCCAACATTTTACTAATACATGATACAGTTCATCTACTCATAAATACATAACCCGTTGAGACTTATGGAATATATAAAACCATGCTTAGTTTGAAAAGATAGAAGTTATTAATTTCAACAACTGCAACACAAACTTCAGCACGATTTTGATTAAGCCTTAGATGGAGATGAAATATTTAGAAGCTCCGACTTTGAAGAAAAGCGGAACCTAGAATCGTAGTATTTCTTTCTTCATACTTTCAATAAGTCCAAAATGTAAGTACGTAGCGAACAGATAGTTGATGTCAGTGTAGATTACTCTAGCTTGTCATTGAAAGTAGATATTTTTTTGGTTTGCCATTAGCGCAATGTCTCATCCAACCAATCCCAACAGACAGTATTCGTTTAGAAACAACAAGTGTATATCAGGTTTGCTCGACTAATAATTCCTTCATAATACTGCACTTCCAACGTGGCTATAGAGTTTAGTGATACTTCTTACATATTTAAGTTAAGATGACAAAATACCTACGTGATAATAACTAATGTAGCTGGTAAGAATACTGTAGTTATTGTGCTGTAAATAAATATTAAAAGTATAAACATAAAATATCAATGTATAGGTAAGTAAATAATTTACAATTGAATTTAAAACATACATATAACTCTAGAATCACATTTGTACACATTATGATTAACAATTCATTAAAATAAAAAATAAAAACACTGAAACATAAATGAAATTAATATCAGTAGTCACAGTATCACTGGCAAGGAAATATTACCTAGTATGAAACATTACAAAGAGTGCCAATCAAATTGTGTATTAAATCTTAATATATATTTACAAAATATATAATACTATATTGATAAAATGCGTAGCCTCAAAATATAATTGAGTATTATATTTAAAATTGATTGGTAAATTAAATTCATAGACACTAGCATACATTATTTGGTCCTGTAAAAATAGTTCATTATAATTAGTGTGTGTTAATTATCATGATGATATTTAACCTTTTTTATTATTTCATAGGTATCCTACTTTTTGTTACAACTTGTTAGTTTTAAAGCATGAGAATCATGAGTTATAGAGAGAAAATTAAACATAACAGATGCACACGGTTTATTAGCTATTATGATTGTGCTGCCATTTAATTAAGTTTGTACTTAATTTTGTCATCCAAATAAATACGACAGAGGTGTTATTTAAATAATATCTTATCTTCTAATAAGTACTATATACTAGTGAACCTATACATTAACATATATTATGACCTTATTTTACAATAAATTTACGTTACATTGTCATCCAATAGTCACTGGTGTTTACGTCACAAACCTTTACGTAACAGGCCTTTAAAGCTTATAAGAAAATGTATTGTCGTCCATAACAAATTAAATGCCAACTAATACTGCTTTTACAATTATGTAAAATGAAAAGAAGAACTTACTATCAAAAAATATTACAATAACACTTTTAATATCAGCCAATTGTAATAAGAAAAAAAAACGGAAATTTCCAATCACACAATCACGAATATCGTAAAATTCGAAATATATATCATCAGTCTGTATTACATCCCATGTAATTTTTTTATATAATCAATAATAAACATTCAATAAATTCTACATCACACGCAACCATACTCATACCATATTGCAGATTCTTTCGAGTTGTCAGATTTTTCGTTACGGTTTACCGATCTTCTGTCATTTCTGACATCATCTCTTTCTGGTAAATTTTCGTCAACAGCAGACCGCGAGTGTTCGGACATAGACCGATGATGGTCTACCGCCGATCTGTCGTTCATACTTTGACAAGCACCATCACCAATGACCGTGGATATTCGATTATATACCAAGTAGGTCGGGTTTTCTTTTACAGGAGTACTTTGTGGCTTGGTGTTTATATTGCTATTGGGATCGTCGTCGGCTACATACACAGTGCGTCGAGTACCGGCCGTACCAAACGGCGCTGGAGTTGATGCTGAAAAGTAACATTTCTTTAATCAAATGTAACTACAACGTTTTCTTATCACATAATTCCCCAAAATATCATTATAAGTTACCTGCTGTTAATCCCGTATCTGCTTCTAACCCTTGAAAACTATTTCTGTGTGAGGAGGGTACAGCTTTATGCGGTCGCCTTCTCAGCGACGCTCTTATTAGCGCATCATCACCTCCTCCACTGTGAATCGATGTCCCAGAAAGCCGCCGCACAAAATTACCTTCAGTGTTTAATCTTGTCGAATCTAAACTTGGGATAGACCCACTTATGTCAATATTTTCAGATTTCTTAAGTAGTTTATCATCAAATCTTCTCGTAAAACTAGAATCCATGCTGTGCCTTGGCGATTCTACACTTGGATTTGACGAACCCTGATCTTGATCGGAAGTTTTAGATAATTTCTCGAGCTCTTGGCTGCCTGGATCGGATTCACCTGATTCAGAACCAGCTAAAGTTAACTGTGATTTTGATCGGTTTGAGTCTTCTATTCTTTTGTTGTTCCTAGAAGGTACTTTATTAATTAAATCTGTTCCAGCTTTACGAACTCTCTTCACAAACGACGCTCCAAAGCCGCGTCTTTTTGTAGTACAATTATCTAATTTCTTATAATGTTCCATAATTTTCTCTTCTAATTTTTCTTTCTGTCGACACAAGGCATTTACTTTATCAGCAAACATCTTCTCTTCTTCATGATAATGTTGTTTGTCTTTTAGTGAATGTGCCAGCAGTTCGTGATATTGGGTCAATAGTTGTGATACATGATCCATCAAAGAGCGCCGATCTGCATCAAGACTTTTGTTCATTTGAATTAGCATTTCACAGTGTTGATTGGTCTTGTTAATTTCCAACTCCATGCTTGTTATGATTTCAACTTTAGTGTTGATTTCACCAGAAATTTCTGTGTTTCTTAATTTTAACTGCGTAAGCTCGCTTCTTAGATTTCTGTACTCTTCTTGCATGTTTCTATATTCGTTCTTGAGCCTATCACTTGCCGTAAATAGATTCCTAAAATCATCTTTTAATTTGGAATGCTCGGCTCTAAGATTTGTTAGATTTCTTGACTCAGTTTTTAAATTTTCTCTTTCAAGTTCTAAGTCAGTTACTTTTTTCTCAAAATTGGTTAATTTTTCTTTTAATTCACGATTTTCAAATTTCTGGTCCCTAACAGTGACTTTGATTGGTTCTCTCTCACTGAGAAGTGTTTCATATTCAGTATTTAGTTGTTCATGAAGAGTTTGTAGTGCGACTTGGTCTCTCAAAAGGTTGTCCTGTTTATCTTTTAAAACTTCTAACTGTTTGATAATCTCTTCCTTTTCTGCTGCAAGCTGGCTGTTAGCAAGTTGTAAAGTCATTTGTTGAGATATCAAAGAACCATTTTGAGAATTTAAAGTTGCTATATTAACTTGTAATTTCGCATTTTCAGCCTGACTATTCTCTAGAGAAACTTGTAGTGCAGCAAGATCTGAAGTAAGCTGTTCAATTTGATGATTAATTATGCTGTCTTCACTATTTGTGCTTTCAGTATTATGTTTGCAGTCGCATGGAACTAGTTTCATTAAATTTGCTTTTGCAGCAATTTCAGATATCAAACCTTCATGATCAGCATTGGTTATTACTTTTTCTAACAAATCTTCTATATTAACATCTTTACTGAGTATTTCAGAAGCATTGATACCCAGTTTGTCCATACAGTTTCTTAATTTATCGAAATTAACTTTCTCAGTTATAAGGTCTTTCTGTAGTGTTTGGATAGTTTCAGAATCTACTTTTTTTTGTGATTTTAGTTCTTGAGTTTTTTGTTCTAAGTCCTGGAATTTGCTCATCAAAGTATGATTTAATTCTAGTTCTCTTGATAACCTTTCAAGTTCTTTTTTCTTAAGCTCGATTTCTGTAGTTAGTTTATCTAGTAATACATCCTTTTCCTCTACTGCCTCTCTTAATTTGTTTACTTCTCTCTGCAAATTGTGGGTGTCTCTTTCACTATAAGTTAATTTTGTTTTCAGCTCTTCAGTAAGAATAATAAGACCGGTGACCTTATCGGCTTCAGGTTTGACAATATTCAGTTCCTTCGTTCTGGCATCTAACGATTTTTCCAATTCGTCAGCCCTTCTTTGAATAGAATCACACAACATTTGAATTCTCTGCTTATCTTTGGTTATGGATTCTAAATGTTTTTCGAAATCTTGCAATTTGTTCTTTTCTGAATCTCTATCGATTGCTTGACGATCTATAAACGTCTTTTGACTATCAAAAGAATCTTGTAACTTTCTATTTTCTTCTAGGGCATTTCGGAAAACTTCTTCTAATTCCGAGTTTTGTTGCATTACCCTGTTACAATTTTCTTGCAGTTGTTCACATTTCAATGTTAACCTTTTCTTTTCTTTTTCTAATTCAAGAACTTTGTCACTGCTTTCCAATAATGTTTGTTCTCGTAAGTTGTCTATTGTTGTTAACAGTCTCTTATTCTCTAATTCGAGTTTTAAAGCTCTTGCTTGTGCATTACTAGTTAATTGTTCAGATAAACTGTTCTCTCCTGATTCCAATGTGCTTTCGCCTTCGTTGTCGGTGTCCAAATTACTATTATTGCTTTCACTCAATACTGATTTTGTTATGTATTGCAGATGATTATTTTCTTCTATGAGTTCTTGGATTTTTTGCTGGTCTGCATCTCTTTCCTGGAAATTAAAATATTTGAGTAGCAGATAAACATGTACTGTAATATGCCACTGTCTGATTATCAAAGAATTTACTCGATTAATCGCACCTTCTAGTAGCATTCAACTTACCAAGGCGATATCATTGGCCTCTCTTTTTAATTTAATCATAGCTGCTTCTAATGTGAGACATTGTTCAGCGCGCTTTCTCGCTCTTTGCAGTTGTTCTTCTAATGCGTCCCTTGTTTCCATTAAAGCTTTATTATCTTCACGCAGCTCTGTAACCCTAGTTTTATAGTATTCTGCATCTGCAAGGCGATCGCGGTACCGTTGAATTTCCTGTTCCAATCTAGAAGCAAACATTCATCATTCATCACATCTTTGTGACATCAAAAATTTACATTATAGCGTCGATTTCTTTAAATCAACACGTGTAGCATGTTATTTAATCCGAAGAAAGAGAGACATGTTAAAGAATATTCAGTATCAGGAAAAAGCTTTATATAATATCAATATAATCTCTTTTGGGAAAACTCGGCGACTTTACAAGTACTAGAATATTGAATACAAAATACTATACCTGTCACATCGCTCAGCCTTTTCTCGGAGAGCATCAACTTCGTCTCTATAACCCGATGCTTTTCTAGCTTCGTTGAACCACTCCTGGCTATCAGACCGTAACTTTGTCAGTACTAACTTAGTGTGCTCCAATTCTTCACGGCATTCTGACAACTGTTCTGATTTTTCTTCCCTAAAGGAATGAAAATTATTTAGATAGCGGTATTTATATACATTTTGTTATATTTGTGTTCAAGTTAGTGGCTATTCTGTAGTATTCCACGTCGAGAGTTCAAGTAACACTTACAATTCTTGTCTCTGCTTTCTAAGTCGTGCTTTCCAATCGGCCAACTCCACAGCAAGATGTTGACTATCACCATTATTTTGACTAACATTTTGGGTTGATCGATTCTTCCCATTCTTGTTTTCATTGTCATTCTCACACAAGCCCTCATGAAGTACTAAGGAAGCCCAATTTTGTAAATAGTGATCACGTTCTTTGGCCAGTCGTCTCATGTGATTAAACATTGTTGGTGATTGGAAAAGATCGATAGCATCCGGTGTTAATACAACAGTCTGCATGTCTGTTACCTAAAAAAATTATAAGTATATATTTACGCGCATAACTTTCGAACGACTGCACCAAATTGGATAATTCTTTGTGTTCGTTATTGTCAGAATCAAGTTAAAAAAAAAAACAAAATATAAAAAAATCTTAAAAGAAAGAAATAGCGGTTCGAAGTTATTATTTTTATTTATTAAGTTTGACTGGTCAGCTAGTTAGTATATTATACCAAGACGAAAAACGATTCCTTATACTTTACAGACTACTCTTTTCGCAGCGCACAAACCAAACGTCCGGCTAAAATACATTAACAGCTATTTACTCTATTACTAATATATTAATTCAGCTTATTATTCCTCCACTGTTGTGCTACAGTATTATTAATCGACCGCCTTCAGCATCAAATCGGGGCCTGGCGGGTCTTTCTGATGATACACATGCATCAGTTCTTTTAACAATTCTAACCACACCCACTTCTTGCAATTTTACAGCTTACTGATGCTGAAAGCTATGTCGATTACTCGTTTTTTCCGGATAATCTAATTACGTAATTTACCCTTCAAAAAAAACCCCAACCATTTGATAGTTCGCTGAAAGACTTTGTAGACAAGTCAAGCTGTCACTGGACATTTCGGCACTATAAGTAAAGATAAAGAGTTGATATTGATTGAAGACTTTTGTCTTGAAACTTTAAGGTCTGGGCGACGCGACGACGTTTGTCAAATAATCAAGGTAGATAAATATATTTCACCAACGAAGACTAGTCATAACGTGTCTTATGTAATTGAACATACTAATTTATTACACGAATATAAAGTAGCTTTCAGGGATTTTGTCGCAGCATATTGATAGTATTTCCGTAAAAAGTATTTAATCTCATAGGCATCCAAATTCATGGCAACATCGATATATACGGCTGATTATCCACTGCAGAATTCAACAGAATCTGCCTGGTCGTACGAATGTGGTCTAAACTGGTCTATGTAATGACCAAAAAATGAGCTTACGCTGTCCAATTCCACGCCGAGTAGACCTGCGAGACCGTGAGACGATTGTTAAGAAGTACGAGAATAGCTTGCAGACACGGCTCAAGGGTAAGAAAAGATGGATGTGTAGTTATTTAGAGGTAGGTATTAATTATTTAATAAAAACAATAGAAAAATATTTTACCTCTTAATTATTTCTCATCAACTTAATTACTGTCTAACCGCCACGCCTGGGTATGCGGGATAGCAGATTTCACACACCATCGAGAAAATCACTCTGGTATGCAGGTTTACTCACGACACAACTTCAAAGTCGGCGGTGCGTGTCTTGGGATTGAATTTGAGACCTTTGACAGTCCACTGGTTTTACCATTAGGTTAAGTAATAGGTAGCTTTCAAATTTATATTGATCGTGATTCAGCCAGCAGATAGGACTTGAGTCATGAGCTCTTTGTTATTGCCAATATTTGAAAAGTAACCATATTAAATGTAAAATGAAGCTTTATTGCACAATCTTCACATCTTAACATGATTAGTAGTATATAGTGTGAGACTGACCATTCCCCATCCCCCACGGATGGTAAGAGGGGTATTAAACCTTCTTCAAGGTTTCATACCTTGGAGAAGAATATAGGCTACGTTTTACCAACCTAGCACATGGGCGGAGCTACATATTGCACGAAATCCATGCGAATTAAACTCGTATTTTCTGTCATTATTTTCTTATCTCTAAGGGGCTAAGATCGGATTTAAGAGAATTCTCGCAAAAGTAGAAAAATTACGGTTACTGTGTGTTGATAGCAGAGTTGAAATAGGTGCTGTTATTGCTAAAAACTGTTGCAACATTTGACAACTTATTGATAATGTTAAAGATTCATCAAGGACATATTGTTTAACAGTTTGTTGTGCCATCTGCTGAAAGTGCTAGTGGTTCTAATGAGATCTTTCATACACCTATATGGCATTATTGTACATTTATGTAAAAATGGTTATAACTGACAACTAGGTAAGTCAAATAGTATTTTAATACATTAATATGTGCTTAGGAAATGCTAGCTGTAATGCCGCTGTAATGTAGCTGAAAACAATGAAAAAACTACCAAAGATATCATAGAGTTGTGTCCAAAAACCATTAGTGTTAGGTGCAGTCCACCAGCAAGTCATGCAAGGAACAATATTTATGGCTCTACAGGATTCAGCTATGGGTAAATGTGCATAAACAAGAGAAAGGCAGCATTTAACAATAATGTTTATTGTTAAATGCTGACTTCAATGAATTTGAGTAGTCTAGGCATTGTTTCTTAATGAAACATGGTGATGCTTGTTGTTAGTGGTACAAAAAATACTTGATGGACCCACTAGAAGATTAAACAAAATTTTTTTTATTTTTACCTAATAATTTGTTACTACTAAAAATATTAAATACCTGTTTGATACATTCC
This sequence comes from Craniophora ligustri, assembly GCA_905163465.1. Taxonomy (NCBI): domain Eukaryota; kingdom Metazoa; phylum Arthropoda; class Insecta; order Lepidoptera; family Noctuidae; genus Craniophora; species Craniophora ligustri. The sequence goes on from LR990963.1 coordinate 7,197,259, forward strand.
ACAATGTTATGTTGGAGATCCACATGAAGTTCTTTAATTCTTGTGATAAAAAGCTCTTTGTTAGGGCACTGTACAGCTGCACCAAGAAGAAGTAATATCAACAGTTTCATGGTCTCCAGCCCCTCTCTTGAATCTGGTGATTTTCCCAAGCATATACATTCTGGGACAACCAACAATGTCATACCCAGTTCTTCTTCATACAAGTTCTTTACATTTCTGATGATAGCATCAAAGTTCTTCACTCTACCTAATATTAGAGCCTGGTCTTCTAAACCAGTCAGTTTTGTTATATGACAGGATGGCTCTGGGTCTATCTGGAGGAAAATCTGATGTAGAATATCTCCACTGAACAGAGATGAATACTCCGTTATGATATCTGGATTTGGTATGCATGATTTTAGCTACAAAAGAAAAACAATATTAACCATAATTAAACTTGTTTCTACGTCCAACAGTGTATGAATATAGGCTGATGGTAATGATGGACCTTGTTTTCATAAAATTATTTCCCGTATTTAATTATTTAAGATGATCACAACTAAACGATCTGAGGAGTATTACAAAGATAGATTTTGTTGGCGTTATATTTTAATTAAAACTATGATCTGGTTCATACTCATAAGATAATCAATGTGATGATTGATATCGCTATAAGTTTCTCTTTGTGAATCTTTAATTCAGTGGTAATGCATACTAACAATGGATCAATGAACATCTGTGGGAACATAAGTGTTATAAAATACACAGATAAAAAAGGCACTTTGCAACCTAACAACCATACAAATCAAAATATCATAAAACTTTTATTTTAACACTGATGAATCTATAAAAAATATTTTGGGATCAATATATTATTTAACATTGATTACTTGTAGAGTTAACTGTGTCTATTTTTAAGTTAATCAATTATTATATGTTTGTCTATAAATAGCTTTCACTAATAAATTGTTATCACTATCCTAGGTCAGAAAGTCGCCTTAGCAGTAGCAAAAAACAACAATATTCCTATTAATAAAACAACTGAGAAAATCCGAACTAACATTCTCTTACCAATCGCTAGATACCAAAAAATTATTAATGAAAAAACTTTAAAAAAGTCACAAAATACCTCAAAAATCTATACTTAACGGCCAGATCAATCAATCTCACGCAATATTTTTCGCACATAAGTACCTACATACAAAAACAGGCACGAATCATTGTGCACTCACCCACGAAACTAGAGGCCCGTTCAAGAACTCGTCGATTTCGGTACCAGACGCGGCCATCCTTGCCATGCGTTAGGATAAACGCAACCTACTCCTTTGTAGTTGTCCGGCACGCATTGCGTCGAAGCAGTGCTCAGTTTTAGTACAGGCAGTAATTTCACATAACATCTGCAGTAAATAGAAAATAATCCTTTTACAACTCGTCTCGCTCTCGTACAGTCGTACAACTTTTGTTGAATTGACCACAGATAAATGATTAAACACTATTGATGGGCTAGCTAGAGACAATATTTTGCTCTAGTAAATAAAAAGAACCCACTCAACTTTATTCAGTTGAAAATAAATTAAATGCGACCCATTAATAATTTTTTTTTAAAATACGCTAATCTTCTTCTTATCGTGCTAATAGCTAAACAATGTTTGAGTAATAAGAGGTCATTTCAATTGCGTTACGCGTGGCCAGCCAGACAGAGATTGAGGGGATTGGGCTATAGTCTAAGCCACGTTGGCTTATTGCGGGTTGGCAGACTTGACATGCCATCGAGAAAATCCCTCAAGTATGCAGGTTTCCACACGATGTTTCCCTTCACCGTTTGAGCGTGTGAAATGTCAGTTGTGCGTGCCTTGTGCCTTGGGTTTGAACTTGAGACCTTTGACAAATCAGTCCACCACTACACTACACTAGGCTACCACAGCTAATTTAAAGTAATTTTATGTGAGTGAAAGGACTAGATTCCCATGAAATAATGACATGACATGTAACGTCAGACAGAATCAGAAATCACTCAAACCCAGGGCTGCCAGATCGTATCGTTTGATACCAAATTGGTATAATTGGACGATGTATTGTATCCATGTGGTATCCATGACCATTTGGTATAATTCGATACAAGAGCAAGACGCTTACAAAAAAAAGGTCATGTCAAGAAGTCCTCCGCTAATTCTGCAAAGGATAATGGAATAATTTAAGGATTTGAGCTAAAAAAAAAAAAAAGCTCGTCCGACATAGAATGGGCAGTATGGTCTAATACCATCACATTTGGTATAATTTCAGATGCTAAATGGCATAATCGCGTCGTTGCTTACTGGCAGCCGCAGCGGAAGGTGTCCGCTAATTCTGCAAAGGATAATAGAATAATCGAGGGATTTGAGCTAAAAAAAAAAAAAAAAGGTCATCCGACAGAGTGGGCAGTATGGTATAATACCATCACATTTGGTATAATTTCAGATACTAAATGGTATAATTTCGTCGTTGCTTACTGGCAGCCCTGTCACTCAGAAAGATATGAGGTAGATAGTAGAGATGAGTCATACTAGGTAAATTTGATACTAGGTGCATCTAGTCCGATTCCGTACAAATACTCGATCTAAATACCTATTCCACCTAGTCCATGAAGTACGCGTAGTATAAAGTATGTTTCGGTTAAAGTCTGCTAGTGATACCTGAATACTCGATCTAAATACCTATTCCACCTAGTCCATGAAGTACGCGTACTATAAAGTATGTTTCGGTTAAAGTCCGTTAGTCAAGTCTGCTAGTGATACCTGAAAATACGGTTACGGACGCAGTAATGAATTGTAATCTTCGCTTCATACTTTACACAGGCTTAGGACTGTCAACGTAAAATATCTATCTATATTGTAGATTGTTGACGTATTTAAAAGATTTCAATTAATTTTTAGTCAGTTTTAGACTATTTTTAATTTTTGTTTACATTTTTTAACTTTTTAGTTTTTTTTAAGTTTATTTATAATAAATATAATATAAGCTCGCAATCTAACAAGATTCGCGCGGGCTTCGGGTGCCATGTCACGACGCACGCCGTGTGCAGAACAGTCAGACTAGGTGGATCGAGTATTTTGTAACTTGGGAATAGGTGTTACCTAGTCCCTGGATCTGTTCTAGTATATACGCTTCATCTCTAGTATGAAGTCTTCCTAATATTTAGTTGAATGAAGTCCCGACTAGTCTCGAGTATTAAACACGCAAAGATAGACTTCGGAATAGTGAGCGAAAGAAAAAGACAGCGCATACATATTCTTACACGACACAGGTGCGTATCGCGTTAATTTTATATTGATTGCAATAAGGTTCAAATTCAAATGACTGAATGTAAGTTTAAACGGTTCGTGATCAATTCGCGCGAGCCTCGGGACACTTCGGGTATCGGCACTTCGGCCGTATCACGGCGCACGCCGTGTGCAGGAACAGTCCGACTAGGCGGACTAGGTGGATCGAGTATTTTGTAACGTGGGAATAGGTCCTACCTAGTCTCGTTAAATACCTAGTCCCTGGATCTGTTCTAGTATATACGCTTCATCTCTAGTAGATAGGTCGTTCGCTATCACATTCACAAAACAGAACGGATTTCAGCGGATCATTGTCATTGAATGTTATTCGCGGTATCAGATCATTCAATTTCACGGTGTACGTTTTTATTTTAATCAATGAAGTGCGAATTTACATGTTCTGCAAATCTATATCCTATAACATACATCAAGTCATGCACCAGAATATATCGCAAATAATCTTATGAAATAGGAACTGTAATTCTAAAATCATGTTTAATAAATCATCTTTTAACAAAGTAAAGTTTCAAGATCAACAGTTAGATGACTATGTTCTCGAGGTAAGGAAACACTTTAGTTAAATATTGCCTCCAAAATAATTATATACGTAACGAGTTTTTAAGAATATTACAAGTCATGATTGGTAAAAAAAACGATTATCTTCTAATTAATTATCTTCAGAGTCACTAGATCTAATGTAACAGAATTTTATTGATTTTTATTTGTTTTGCACAACTCATTGGCAACAAACAGTATAATCTATTGTAAACACATGTAAATTCAATTAAGAATACAATTTTATACCCATATATGATATTAAATATTATTCTTATATTTATTTCAGAACTCTGTGTTGAAAAGTAAATTGCAGAGTAAGATTGATGCTCTCTCTATTATGAGCAGGGAACTTGACAAATGTAGCATGGAAAGAGACAGATACAGAGTATTGGTAGAACAGCTAATGAGTAAGAAGACAGTTCCTACAAAGTCTAGATCAGATTCATACAGTATGTCCTATAGCTTAACACCTACTAACACTATCAGTGGTGGTGAGATGCTTGCTAAAACACAGGATTATAACAATATGTTGAAATTAGAGGTAAGTATTTTTTTAATACGAGACATAATTTTAGAATGACCATATTTTTATTTTCTGATTTTTGTTGCCTACAAATGATTAAAACTACCTCACTGAATGAGTGGTTGCAAGATTTAGTTAAAACATTATTTATCAAATAAAAAAACTACTCTACTTAGAAAGTAATATCATCACATCAACCGTTAGACATCCACTGCTGAAAATAGGTCCCCCAAGGATCGCCACAACAACCGGTCATATGCCCCTCGCTTCCAGTGGATTCCAGTGACCAAGTAATATAATCAAATTAAATTCATTTTCATTCTTTTGTCACTGTTCTATCATACAATCATGTTTGCATGTGAAAATATTGATATAAATAATTTTAGTAAATAAAAATCTTTTATATTTAATAATATTCTGTTTCTAGGTGGAAGCTCTTAGGTGTAAACTAGATGAAGCTACAGGTGACATCATAGCCTTAAGAAAACAGTTGCAGAAGAGTGACAGTCATAGTGATGAAGTAAATGGAAATAAAAAGTTGTCAACTATATTTAGCTACTCACATACTGATTATGAGCAGCTGGTGAATGAACTTGAAAAGATTCAAAAGAAGGTATTTTAAGTTATGTTTCATATGAATTATAATAATCATTTAATTTAAAACTAAACATCTTACTTTATGTTTTGTGACAAAAATAATTTTAATTGCAGCCTTTAAACTATCATTGCAGGATGTGCCTACCTAATCATGCAATATTAGTACAAATTATTCTCTTTGATCATGCCTGCTTCCAATTGTTTTAACACCAAGCTAATTCATTGTTGATTATTTGATAATGTTTATTTCAGTATCAGCAAATACAGCTAGATTATAGAGCAACACTGGATGAAAAAGAAGAATTGGTTTCTGACAGAGACTATTATAAAAACAAAGTTCAAAGATTGAGCCATCAAATTAGTTATGTAATATCAAATAGAGCTAAGCTACAAGATAGCAATGAAATTGATCCACCAAAACCTATAGTTGATATTGATGCCCTAGTTACTGAAAATAAGTATCTACATGAAAGAATTACACAACTGCAAGTGGAAAAAGAAATTATTAAAAGAACATTAGCTAAATATAAGGTAACAGTTTTTAACAATTAGCTCACATGTCAGTGTATATCATGTACAGGAATTATAATAATAGATTTAATCGAACTATATATTTTGTATTGTACATAGTCAAGATTGCTAGGGGGATTTTCAGGGGCTTAAAACCTGAATCTGGTTTGTTACTATGTTGTGGCCTAGATAAAAAAAATGTTCTGTTTTGTTTTTCAGACACTACTGGATAATAGAAATAAAAATTATTCTTTGCATATGAAAAAAGGTTTTGCAGATGTCATGACACAGAACCAAGGTGAAGTATAGCAGTTGTTTTTATGAGTTAATAAAGGGTTTAATTATATTATTATGTTCAAAATACCTAACAGTCTAAACCTGAATGCAAAAGATGGCTAAGTCCTATCAGCTGCTTGAAATGCAACCAGATTCTGATGAATCTAGTTCTATATATAAATCTGCAAGACTGAAAGATACTGTGGTCAGATTGTCAATAATAATCAAAATCTAGTGTTACTTCAAACTGCCTTGAGCATGGATGCTGTAAAGGACATGTCCGGATTGTAGTCAAACCACTGTGATAAAATATGTAAAATGTAACTTAAATTAAATGAATTTAATGAATTTTCATGTCAGAAATTAATGTCTTATGTATATTTCTTTTTAGTGAGAGAGTTTCTAGACAACATTAATTCTAAAGCTGGATTGAAGAAAAGTTCAGCTGCTGAATTGAAATCTTTATGTCTTGGATTATTTGAAGCATTGAATGACAAATCTGTGGCGTTACAACATCAAAGAAAGACTAACCAGTATGTACAATAATTGAACACCTTAGCAGTTGATCACTTTTCAATATCTTTAAATTACATTAAAGAGTATTAAAATTCAAGAGACCATAATATTGATATATTTAATTCTTGAACGTTATTTCTTCCCTTAACTTCGTTTATTATAACTTTTACATTCACTTTAACTAAGTGCTGGATAAAAGCTAGTTATGAAGATAAGGCTGCAAAGTGGTCTATTTGAAAACATTTGTTTATTTCTTCATCAAATGTTTAACTTAATAAAATGTATTCTCATTGAAATTCATGAATAAACTGATGCTGTTATCTGTAACATACCATATCTAAAAATAGTTTTTAATAAGTGTCTGTTTCCGACAATGTTATCTACATGGTGCAAGTACAGGACATAGTTGTGTAGATAAATTATTTTATATTTGTGTCTAATTTGTGATTCACAGGATCCTAGCTAACAGAATAACGGAACTAGAAAAAACCTTAGAAAGTTGGTGTAATGGTCAAAAATACATTCCAATATTTCCTTGTCAAATGCTGTTAGATGAAATCTTGACAGACTCTGGATCAGTGAAATCAAATGACTCTAAAGAACAACAAGTGAAGTCACATGATAATTCAGAAAATAATAGAAGTAAATATTTGGATAGTGATGATGACAAAGAGAACAGTGAGGGATCATCGGGTGATCTGAGAAAGAGTTATGATGATGATACAAGCCCAGTGTCAGATGGTCAAAGCAGAAACATATCTAAGACAGTATTACCTCAAGATTTACAAGAATTAGTAAAACAAGCTCTGGCTGAACTCAAACCTTCAGACTAACAAAGATAAAATATTAGGGATGGCTACATTAAAGTAGCTGTTTAAGAGTAGAATGTTTCCAAACAAGTTATTTAACAAGTACTTAGTTTGTGAAAACTATACTTAAACATTCTTAGAAATCTTTCTAGTCTATTCTAATCAATTGTCTAGTCTATTTTACTGTATCTTAATTAATTGTTATTGCAATTTTATGTCATAAAATATATACAATATGGATTCAGTTTCCTTATTTTAGTCAAATAAAACCACTTCATTTTATTCACAAAAATAATTTATTAAGGTATAACACTATTACATAACACTATTCATTATATTACATTTAATTTTAAAAGCTCTCTCTTTCTATACACATATCAAAATATTATCATACATAATTATTTTCAATGTTATATATTTTTTGCCAATTATTTAATTTTATATGTATAATACATTAAATACCAAAAGTTGTAATTATTATTCTAAAATAAGAAATAGTATCTAAAAAGACATGGCCAAAAATAGGTAAATATTCTAAGCATAAATCATATTCTAAATATAATAATAACTTGAATAATCAAAACATGTAAAATTAAGAATATTTTTAATTAATTCAATATATTTTCTTTCATATAATTGTAGTACTAATAAATTGATTCATACAAGAAGCTAGTAAGCTTCGCAATGACAATCTTGCAGCTAATAAGTGCTAATTTTGGCTTCCACTTCTACTTCATCTAATCAAATAAATTTTAAATCTATCTTAACATGTCGCTGCAATAAGTCGTGGTCATAGCGAGGATATGAAGTCTAATACTAGCAATAAGATAACAACCTAATCAATATAGAAGAAGAATATTAAAATCTTAAATAATATTTAGGTATATTGTAAATCAAATATGAATAAGTACATAATATTAGAATACCTTGGACAAAAACCAAGAAATGTTAATATGTGTTATCTGTTTATTATTGATTTTTCATCTATATTTTTTTTAATAATTTAGTTATAGGTATATTGTGGCCACTGCAATACATTTTCATCATATCAGAGACATAGCTGTTATCGCGACTTGTACATTAAAAATGAATTGTACAAGATAAACAAAAAATAACTCCAGGAAACCGGTTCTGGTAGAATGATTACATATCATACTAACTAGTTGATACCTGATCAAAGTATTTAGTTAAGTATAAACGTTATAGAACATTATAGTGTAACAAATAGTTTAAAAAAACTAATAGAATGATCACATCATGGTTTAAAATGAAAATGAACAGGTTAACCCGTTCACTTTCATTTTGATTAGGTATGTAGAATGCTACATACCTAAACTGACCTACATATTTAATACATTCACTTATTGTGGATTATAAGTCGAACGGTAGGTATATTTAAATAAGTCTTTATTTTCAAGAAATGCTTGTATAATGCTCGAGGGCCGCCGCGGTGTGGTGGTGAAGCGCCGAATTGTCACTTCGCTGTCGCGCGGCTAGAACTAGACGCGACAAGAGAGGGCGATGGTCTCTCTCTGAATATCGCTCATACGATTCTAAACCTTCTTGTAACTTGAGAATTAGACTGTCGTAGTTCTTTCGAACTACTTCCAGAATCTGAAAAATAAATCAACATTCTTAACAATCTTACGCGTGTAAAATTTATTAATTAACGTTAATCTATAGTCAAAATTATTTAATCAGAACCACAAGACACTCGTGTAAAACTAATTAATGCGTTTGCATTCACAATTAAACTTGTAATTGTCGGTGAAAACAACTTTAATAAAATTTCTGGAATTGACTAAAAATCAGACCTGATCCTCAGTAGGTGTGGAAAGGTTTTGCGATGCAAGCCAGGCTTCAATTTTTGGTGAAAAGTGTTGTATGATAGCTCGTACATTCACCAGACAATTGGCTAGTCGCAATGCTTCAGCTTTAAATTCACCGTCGCTCGTTGAATACCGTAAAGCTGTAAAATTTTGTACCATTACTTAAACTTGTACAAAATATAGTGCTACAATAATAGTAAATTAAAAAAATCCTTACCCATATAAAAAAGATTATCGAACACTTGATGCATTCGGATCAATTCATAATATAGTTGGTCATATGATGCAGGTGTTGGTAAAAACGTGTCGCCGAATGTAATAAAAAGATTGAAAATGTTCACGACCTAAGGAAAGAGTACAATATTAATTTATTTACGACAGCGATTACAACAAATTAATGTACAATACAAACGTAACTTTAAGACCTACCTGTTGCGCCATGATAAAAATGTTATGCCGTCTTAGCAAAGTGCTTTCGTTAGTTACTAAGAATTTTAACAAAGCAATAAGTGCGGCCCATAGTGGTCTCCAGTCCCTAACGAGTCTTACACGACATCGCTTTTGGTAACTGAGTAGTCGCAACAGTACTCCTACACATAACTGATATAATTCGCCGGGAAATTTCTTTAGTAGATGGCACATTATGAACTCAACGAGAAGATCTGGAATAATTATAGATTATTTAAATTACTCACTCATATATGTATGTATATAAAAGCTAAAAATCACCCACTTACTGTGCGAAATCTACTTGAACTATGAAGATTTTTGGCAGGTGAGTAGGTAGTTTAGTAGGCGACATTAGCTATACTCAAATCGCGTTAGATTGGCAATACAAATCATTCAACCCTCCCTACCATGTACTCGTGTTTGCGGAAGCGATACTTAATTTTGTTCTGCGTATCGTCGAAATTTACTGTCGCTCGCTATATCGTGGTAGGCAGGGATAGAGGACACATTCGCCGCCAGTCGTCGCAGGAGTGCTAAACCTAATTGCTTTTTCTAACTTTTTTTTTTATTTCATCATGCTAACATACATATTTTTGTAAAAGAGAAATACTTACAGGGTGGAAAATAGGTATGTGCGTATTTTTAATAACCGTTAAATACTACAGGTAGATAGGTTTAAGTATTTGAAACGGATTTACTCCACAGCGGGAGGCGAACGACTGTGGTTTATGGCAGGAACGTTGTATTTCTTTTTAAGTGGCTACAAATATATTATGTTCTTGAGCTGAGCCAAACTTATTTTACAATTATTGATTATGGTTTTTAATTCATTCAATTGATTATTAGTACATTGAGAACATTTTTCAAACACAATGATTCTTTTTATTTGGGAAATATTGACGTAAAGCTTTACAATAGTCATGTATTAATAATAAAACAGTGATTAGAGTGCAGTGTATTTTTTTGCTATAATAATATAAGTTTATTTCATTAATAAATTTCACTCAGTCACTAACTCCATTTCGTAAATTGCACGGCGATGTATTATGATACGCTTGCGATATGACCTTCAGCAACAGTTAGTATGGCGGGCGATACGCAAACGATAATTATCGTTTTCAATTGCGAATTTTGGTACAGGTTGGGGTCATTATCCTGTATTGCCAATCTAACGCGATTTGAGTATAATATCTCTAATATTTCAACTTTTAAGTGGGAACTGGGGTTAGATATGTGCAAAGTTGCGGGCAATAGCTAAATGTATAAATAAGTACATTACACCCGTTCTCTACTGGGGCGTCCACTAGTATTCTCTACATATAAGTACATATATTTTCTATATAACTATAACCTATAACTACTAACCTATCAAGGTAGATGCTAGAGGCTGCGACGGTGGTTCTTCCAGCGGTATTTTCCTATGGCGCATTGGAAGCCTATACAACTGTACCTGTAATATTTACAAATAATTTAACTTCATGATACATTTCCTAATGGCAATTATAAGAAATTTATCACTAAGTGGTAACCATATTCGAATTTACCTTAAACGTAAGATTTTGGTCATGCATAATAGAATTAGCAAACTGTTCTTCTACTATACAAGTAAGTATTATAAAACATAAGCTGCATTTGTTTATGCTTGATTCACTCCGTGTGTCAGCCATTACTATGGAACTGAAAAAATAAAACAATATATTATGCATTACAGATTCTAACATCTTATACATATACATATTATGATGGTTATAATATATTATATCGTAACACTTAGTATTAGGTAAGATAAACCATTTGTATATACTTAATTGCTTACCAATATTGGAAGAATGTTACAAGCAGATTTGTTGGCTGGTCATTGTCAAGGGCTTGAATTTGACTCAAATTAGGTGGAGTCTGAAACAATTTCCATTTTCATTATATCTTTAACTTTAGGATGCATATATTCATGCGGCATTATGATAATAACATACATACAAATGAGGACAAAAAATACTAAATATTTGAATTTGACATGAGTGAAGAAATGTACCTGGTGTGGTGGTAGGGTTGCTGGGGGGGAAGGCGGCGCTGAAGAAGCAGCGGCCGATGAGGAATGCGCCAGTGTCGTCATAAAGTTACGGTTCAAATGAGCTGCCTCATATAACGCTAGTAACATTCCTTCTTCGCCGCCGCTATGTGAAAATAGAAAATTAAAAATATTAAACATACAATATGTTCCTGTGTTCTTTTCAATAAGCAATATCTGTACGATCGCCTTTTACTTGTTTGACGTCGCGCCTATTTGTATAACCTATTATAGGTCACAAATACCCAGACATATAGGTCACCTATATGTCTGGATATTTGTTTAGGTGCGAATTTGTCTTTGTAAATGCACCTACAGTAGCAGAAATTCCTAGCGTATGTTGTTTACGTGTTAGCAATGTTTATCTTAACAAAAAGAAGGAAGGAAGAAGGCATTGGTAATGTTTCTAATACAGAAATTATGTTAATTTCTTACTTGTTTCTTTGTCCTCGTATAACTGGTTGGGTCTCATCACTGGTCAGAAATATACCACCAACCATGCTGGTTAGAGAGGAGAGCCATCCTCCACCGCCGCCGCCTCCTTGCATTCCGCCGAATGTAGACATCACATAGTCATTTAGGGCAGCTGTTATTACTTGCCCATATCTAAGTCAAACAGTAAAGTTTTATCAAAATAAAGACAATAATTAGATATGTTTGTGTAATATTAATATTATTCTACATACCCATTTAGAGCCAGTTCATCATCAAGTATTGATAATTTCACCACATATGGATTGGCAGATTCTTGTTTCTTGTAATTTACTAAGAACATTAACAGCATTACCACATCATAACCTATAATAGAAACAATGTAACATTGTGTCAAGCAGATCATCTAAATATACATACATAACTGTTTAAGCAATGGATAGTCCAGAAGTCCTATACTAGGATTACACTATCTGCTTAAGATATTTAAGAAAGAAATGGCTGAAATGTAACAGTTTGCACTGCAAACAAATTCACCTCTGTTTGTAAATATTTGAATCACATGCATATATGGTTGAAACATTTGAATACATACAACCTATTAAAACAAAAAAGGAAATATATATTACCATGATGTTGTCTCTCAGTAGAGGTGCACAGTAATTGTATCAATGGTTCAAACAATGAGTTCTGCATGAAGTATTCAACTAAAGGATTGTCATCAATGTTATCTATGCCTGTTGCTATAACTAAAAGAAGTTTTAAAACCATTGATTTCAAACTGTCAGGAACATCACCTGGAATGTGGTTGAAAATAATAATTTATATTACATGTATGTAGACAGGAGTAAATATAATATAATACATCATTATAAATTTTACTAGCTGCCTCCCGCAGATTTGCCCACATGGTAAATAGATAAAAAGTAGTTAATCCAGGTAATAAACTATATGTATGCTAAATTTCATTTAAATCTGTTAAGCAGTTTTTGTGTGAAACAGTAACAAACATCCATCCATACTTACAAACTTTTGTGCTTATAATATTAGTAGGATTTATTATACTACTACATCTTCAATATCTTAATATCAAACACTGTCTTGCTAACATATATTTTCAATCCCTTCAATTTAAATACTACTTCATTTATATCTTTGTCAGTATAACTTTATCGTTAACATAGAGAGTGCATTATAATCACATGCAACTCATTCCTACTAGAACCTTTCAGTCCATGTAAAATTCATTTAACCTATAGGGATATCAGCACATACACCAAGTATTAACATAATACTTCTGTCCATAAACCATTATAGTTTTTTATATTATTAATATTACTGTACTAATTTAAATTATTTCATACCTGATAATATAGTGCTACAATGTTCAAACAACTTATGCATTTTACTGTCAGCTTTATCTGAGCCCATCAAAACAGTTTTTATATTAATGTTAGAGTCTTGTCCTGCTCTTTGGTACATTGTTATCAACAGAGCACTAAGTGTTTGGAGTGCATATACCAATCTGAAAGCATTATCCTTGCATTGTAAAATTAACTCAATTTCTAACAAATTCTCGACTATATTCTGTTCTTTTTTCCTTGAATATAAATTCAAGAAAAAAAGAACAGAATATACATAAATACAAATACAACTTCAATTAAATATCTATATCTCCCAGGATGACAACATTTGTTTACCAAATGTATCAGTCTGATAAGTGGTTTAGTTTTAGGTGTGGAAAGGTAACAGAGTTGTGATTTTATAATTTAAAATATAAATTAAAAGTAGTAAAATATGGTATATTATCTGCTGCACCTTTACTGTATACAGCACACAAATATAGTTACCTTATGTGATGTTCTTGTCCTAACATTTCAATACATTGGGATACAAGTAAATTTATACTATCTGTCATGTTCATCAAGTGCTCTACAGATAGTTTGTGAATTTCGGCTTCTAGTTGAGGAATTTTAGGCTTTAAAAGAAAAAATTCGTCCCAAAATGTAGCATTATCAGTCGTTAAATCTTCGCCTCTAAAGAAAGATTCATAGATCTGTACCACCTTCTCCTTTAGGTGTCTTTTGGACCCGGAACCGCTTCTCTTTCGTGTAGCCATATTTTTATAATATATGATGCCCTGTTTATGACAATGACGCCTAATCACTCTAATCTGAACAGGCGATGTAATCAATTTTTATTGAATTTAATAACTATATGAAGTCCTTAATAGAAATATATCAATGGAAGCACTTGATATTTTGTGTATTAATAATATTTAAAATCAAAACTGATAAGAAACAACAAGTGAACTACTATTTCTTTATAATGTAACAATTCAATTAAATTGGTAGTAAACACTTTCGTTTTCGTCAACTGACTTCGACTTGACAATCTTGACATGACATGACAAATGACTTAACACTTCAATCGATTTGATTTTTTTAAATGAATTTTATAGTATGGTAACTATAACTTTTTAGCAGCACTTTTTTTAGTTATGTGATGAACTATTTATAGATGATAAATTATTTTCTCTTGAAACCGTTGACTTACAGTAGTCAAGTTTTTAACTAACCTCACAGATTTGAACGAATAAGAAAAATTACATTGCATATATTTGTTAAACTGACATTGGTATTTCAATGCCAACTTGATGCCAACGCTCCGACGTTCCTTTGCGTCAGAATTTATAATCATTTCATAGAAAGAGAAACAGTGTCTATGGATTTATATTGTCGTCCAATTTTTATAGTCTGTAGTTGACTATAAAGAGCATTTTCATAATGGCACAAAGGCCAAGGAGCCATGCCATAAAAATTATTAAAAAAAAAGCTTTTTCTACGTCTGTGGTGATTAAAAAAATGCACTTTGTTTGTCGCTGCCACACTTTATGAAGGTATTCTAATCTATGCCTACAAATGCAATCGCATAATTTGTAATCATTTGTTTGCGTTATTTGTTGCATTGGAATTTTGTTGTAACTTTACCGAATTTTGTTGCTTATAATGAAATCGAAGAAGCGTCATCATACATCATCGGAAGATTCTGATGAATCTGACGCAAGTGGAAACAGTAGTTCCTCCGGCAGTGATAGTGACGACTCTTCAGTGTCTGAACATCGCTACAACAAAAAGAAAAAGAAGCGTGTTGATTCAACAGATTCAGAAAGTGACTCTGAAGATCAAAAGCGCTCCAAAAAACGTAAGCACAAGAAAAAGAAGAAAAAGCATGGTAAAAAGAAGAAGCGTTCAGACTCCGTCGCAGACAGTGGCTCGGGAGCTGAAGATGTGTCTTCATTCAGTGAGGGTGAAATCTCTTCAAAGAAGAAGCGCAAACACAAACATAAACACAAGCGGCCACGTAGTACGTCAGTTAGTGGAAGAGGTGTGATATCTTTCTATATATAAGTAGGTACTATGATTTTGTAGTTAATGACTCGTATTTCACTCCTTTTATCATCCTTTATAGATGCAGAGCAAATTCAGCGTCGGCTACACAGTGTCGTAAAGGAACGTCGTGGATCTTCGGAAGAAGCAAATCCACCTATACAGACATATTATAATCAGTAAGTTAATAATATTATATTTATTAATGTAAGACAATTTAGACATTAAAAACTTTGGTTGCTTATACATATATCTTTTTATTAATAAATAAAAATTATGACATGTTGTACATGTATTATTTTTATGCAAGTTAAAATGGTTTGCACTTTTAGGAAGGAATATCGACGATCAGTGTCACCTGAAGAGTATGAAAGGGAAAGAGAGGTACAGCGTTTCTATCGAGGATCTAGCAAAGAAAGAAGACATCACTATCAAGAACAATTTCAGCAGTATGACAGAGAACATAATGACAGGTAAAAAAATAGAATTTTAGTCTTGATGATATTGTGTAATATGTATTGCACTACCATCATTAAATCTTTGCAGATATTCACAAAATCGCCAAGAAAAAAATGATAGAAATAGAGAGAAATTTGGTCAAAATTCTCAATATAATGAGTCCAATGAAGAATACAATAGAAGGCCAAGGGATTATGAGTACAAAAGGTACAATTAAAGTACTGAATTGCTTGTAGGATACTTAATGTGCTGAAAACTTTGAATTGGGACTAAAATATTGAGGTAATCATTGTTTTTTTGTTTTCTATCAGAAATCACAGATATGAAGAGCGTAGATCTCCAGAGGAAGAATTTCATAGGAAACCAAGAGACCAAGAAGAAAGATATCATGAACGGGATGATACAAGAGGTTAGTAAATAACTAATTCAACTACTGTTTAATGTATATAATGTGGGAGGGCCATACATGCTATTCTCTGAGGTCATATAAAAATATACCTAGTTATGTGTTTAACCTTTTAACCGCCATGTGTTTTGTCAAAGAAACATGCCCCTAGCGCCAGACACTTCATTACAACTAAAAATACTAGTGATGTGAAACATTTATTGCATTTTATCTAAAAACAGTATAAAAATACACTTGTAAATAAAGAATGAGATGAAGAGTGTTTTTTATGAAATGTAGCCCATAAATACCAATATATCTGGACGTTTCTATATGAATTACATAGAAAACTTGCTAAGAAAATAGACTATTTCTTTTTAAAAAATCAATAAATTATCGGTACGCCCCAATACCTTGTTCGAAAATGACGTCACAGGCTTTCGGATATATACGACTCCGGCGCTGAAGAGTTTGAAAATGTTGGAATTGATAGTGAGTGACACAAATAACCGACAAAATATGTTAGTATTGAAATTAGTAAATAACGGTAACACTAAAAACTACTACAATATTTTAAGATAATGATGTACTTATACTTAATATAAATATTTACGTATATCCTTATTTTTTTATTTAATAGGAGTTGTTTGGGATGGTAAATTTAAAAACTTATAATTTTATTATTTAGGCAATAAGATAACAACACTTTCTATCTTTGCCATTGAAGGTAGACGTACCATCTTTATTACCTAATTCAGACTTTTTAGTGAGACACCAACTTGTGAAAATACGGCACATCTGACTAATTAAAAATACTTATTAAGTTTTGTATAGAATGGCTTCTAAAAACATTGACAAGCTAAGTAAAAAACTTAACACATTTAACTATCACTTTTATTCTTCATCTTTCGAAACACACCTTCAAAAAATATTACGCAAAATTAAAACCGAGATCGAAACCAATAATATAACATACAAGTGGTTCACCTATTTCTAATTCGTGATCTGATTCAAACTTTCAAAATTAATTCCTCTGCACTCGACATGTTGTCGTTCGGTAGCTAGTGAACATGAAAATAATGTATTCTGACTACCTACTTATAAATACTTAGTACTCAATCCGGTATAGTTATTTATAACTTACCCTCACTATTCCAATCTTCTCTCCGTATATGACGTCACAGGCGGTCGCATAATATACGACTCCGGCGGTAATACATTGAATGTTGTTAAAACTTGAAGTGTTGTACCAATTAAGGAAAATTTTAACATATCAATTAATATTTTATAATTAGAAGCAACTTGTTAGTAAAAATGATTAATTAAATAATGTATGTTAGTTAAAAGTCAAACTATAAAAAGAAAAACCGTAAACATTAATAACATTTTTTCATTGATTTAGTATGTAATCATTATATTTTATGCATATTCCTCATCGTCTTGACCCCAACACTACTGTCGGATATATACGACTGCGGCGGTAGTAATCTAATAAAATGCACTATTTAGCTAATTCACAAATTAAGTTTTTTTCTGTATTGAAGTTTATGTCTTTCACGGGTTATATTTAAGCCAAAACAAAAAAATATGATTCACAAACGTCTTCTGTTGGATTTTTATTAAAAACTTTCACTGCTTTCATGAAAACGTCGAGACAGGAGGTACATAATAATATGGTCGGATATATCCGTCGGCGGCGCCTGGGGCAAAAATCCTCCTAGTCGGATATATGCGACCCCGGCGGTTAAAAGGTTAATTCCCCAAGACAGTGTAGTGGACTGAAAGATGGGGCCATTTACATAGTCATGTCACTCAAAACCTCATGCTAAGTTAGCTAGTTAAGTTGCATATTATGTAAATTATTTAACTATTGTAGTCAAATAGACTTGCTGCTATATTTTTATGTATACATAAGTCAATTGTATAATTATGAATATATCAAAATCTTGTGTGAGAAATACGACCGCCAATAGCAATGGAAATAGAAAAAAAAAAACTACTGATTAAAAATAAGAAATCCTAATCAAAACGTCTTCAGTTTAATCACTGTAGTTTTCTCCAGAGTCACAAAAATATTTCTATCCATGTTCAAGAAAGAGTATCTAAAAGGGCATCTAAAACTGGCTAACGGAAATTTATAACTACACTAGTTGACCCAGCAAACGTTGTTTTGCCACATTATAGGGGTTGGTGGACGACCCTTATCACTAAGGGGTATGAAAAATAGATGTTGGCCGATTCTCAGACCTACTCAATATGCTCACAAAATTTCATGAGAATTGGTCAAGCCGTTTCGGAGGAGTACGGGAACGAACATTGGGACGCGAGAATTTTATATATAAGATATGTGTGCTATCATCATTTTCAAACTAATTGCTATTTATTTTAGGATTCAACCGTTATAATCAGTATGAAGAAAGAGGAGGTCCTAAAAGGCGGGAGTTTGAAGATAGGCGGGACTATCGTGATAGGTATTTTTCATCATTTTATTAAATAACTACTATCGATTGTCCAACAAAAAAAATATTTATAGCTACTGCTTGTGTCTTCTGAACAATAAGAGGGAATATAGTTATACCTAATTTATAATTCTTTGTAATAGAAGCGTAATTTGAAATGAAATTTTTGAAATGATTTGATTTTTTATTTTAATGGGCTGTGGTAGCCTAGTGGTGTGAACAGTGGACTGACATGTCAAAGGTCTCGAGTTCGAACCCGGGCACGCAGCACTGACTTTTCGGAAGTTATGTGCGTATTTATCACATGCTCAAACGGTGAAGGGAAACATCGTGAGGAAACCTGCATGCTTGAGAGATTTCTCAATGGCATGTGAAGTCTGCCAACCCGCAGTAGGCTAGCGTGGTGGACTATAGCCTAATCCCTCTCAAATGAGAGGAGACCCGTGCCCAGCAGTGGGACGTTAATGGGTTGATGATGATGATGATTTTAATTATGTAACGGAGAAAATAATCTATTGGCTCTCCCGAAGCACTAGAAACAGCACTGCTGTTGTGGTGTAATGGTTCCAATTATCCCTTGTGGATGATGGCTTCATCTACGTTATGCAAAGGCGTGTTTAAAGTGGTTCTTCCAAATCCCAATTCAATGGAAGATCTCTAAAAGCTCTTCTTCCAAAAAAGCACAATACAAATTATTTAGCTTACTTATTTTCTAGAGAAGTGTATGTTAAACTGGAATAACTAAGCATGAGGATATCTAATGTATATTTATTTCTAGACGTGGTCCACCTGAAAGCAACAGCTACCGTGAGAGGGAGTTTCCTGATAGGAAGGAGAGGTATCATGAAGAGGGTTTTTCTTCTGAGAGGTATGTATATACTAGTATACTGTAGTTCATTAGTAGTAAGAACTTAACATTAATATGAGTATAATAGAGAGATATTATAATCTGGTAGTTAATGTTGCAAAAGGATTTTTTATTACATTTAAAGCATTTTTACACTTATAGTACAGAGTGTTATTGCATGCGTAAGTGCTGGCCACAGATGGCTAGTAACAGTGTACCTGCAACAATAAATAACTATATTTATTTTTACAGTGACTACTCTACAGAAAAATATTATGATCAGAGCATGTCGGTGTTGCAAAGATATTTTAATATTTGCACCTTAAATGATACTTGCTATAGGCATGTGTGAAACCATCAATTGTTATAGATTTGTTGGATTGCTAATTAGCAAAGGATTATAACTTCCAATATGGATTGTGCAGGCACAACATGCCTTCGATGACAGAATTAGTCACATATTTCATCAAATACTATACACAACATTGTATGACAACATTGATGTCATTGTGTACCAGCTTAAAGATATTGTTGATATGCTAACAGTTAGAGATGATTGAAATTCAGAATGGATGTAATATAATGATTTTAGATCTTTGTTATATTAATTATTGCGGGACTGGAATAAACAAACTATATTAGAAGATGTAGAAACAGCCAAGCCAAGGAAGATTTAAAGGAACAATTGTTAGAAATATTGTTGCTAGATTTCCAGAATAAAGAAATACTTTGAGAAATAGAAAGCTACATAAATACACATACATAGATATGTTAGGAATGGTTTGGAAGACAACATGCATACATACTGGAGCAGATTTGAAATTTCTTTGTTTTATTTTATATGTATCTATTCAGAATACTGTTTACTCTTCTGTAATATTTTATTAGGTTCTGAAAATATAACGCTAATTAAATAAATACAGCAATACAAATTGCTGTATCTCAGAATGGAACTGTTGACTCCAGATGTATAAGAAAATTGAGATGACATAAAATTAACTGTCATGGATCTTGCAAGCGGAATATTACCTATACATATTATTACATCTATCACAAAACTTAAACCTCTGTGCAACATATGGAATGCTGTGTTATCAAATCATTGCCATCCTTATTACACGAAAGTTTGTATTCAACATCAATGTTTTTGAAAATGATTATTTTGGAGTCAGGAAGAATTAAATTATATATGCATTTTTGCTTATATATAAATAATATTAAAAAAAAAGACATTTTAAATAAAGAAAACCATACCACATACAAGGCATTATAAAAGGGAGAAAAAATATAGAACAATAATGAAATTACAGAATTATTTGGCCCTGAACAAGATTAGATAAGCCTAGATTTTGCTACACATAAGAGTGAAATTAAACTACATGAAGTGTCATTCAATCATGGAGGATAAAGTGATCAATCGGTAAAAACATCGATTAGCCTATTCTATTGCGCTTCGATGAGATAGAAAAAGAAAACTGTTGCCACTTGCCAGTAGCTTATTTAAAAGCTAATCATATGATTAAAAATATATAAAAAATATTTGAAATATGAGAAGTTCATAAAAGGCTGAATGTAGTAGGTATGTTCGCGATATCAACATTGTGTTTCAAAAGTAATGGTAAGTGTACGATTTCAAGGAGTGTCAAAATAATTGGTTCTTCGTGTTGAAGATAAATTATTTATTCATATATTGTTATACTGAAACGTTAAATAACTGAGGATAAATGTCGCGATTGAGATTTTCTTTTATTTAGAAGTCGATTCTTTTTTATTTTAAAGAGAAAATGATTCCAATAGGGTTACCTACTGGAGTAGTTTTGTCTTTACTACACTATTTTGTTCACTTGTACATATCGACGAAATAAAAGAGTCTTGTAAGGTGTTTTAGGTAAAAATACTTCATATTAAATTGCAATAAAATGAATTAATGTTAGACTATATTATATTGTATTAATTATAATTTTGTGTATTTTTTTTTTGTAAAAGCTTGAGTTAATTTAATTAAATGTGTTGAATAATCAGTTTGCGATGGCCGTCGTAACTCATCGGTGGTAGGAAGTACATGTACAGTTGATCAATTATGCTGTTTTACGGTTACAGGCCACGTGAAGTTCGTCGAGAGAAGGTTATAAGCACAGCTGGAAGACCAGATAAGCCGGCTACATCACACCACAGGTAAATGAACTATTACAGTTACTTGCGGTGCTTTATCGCGCATTATTTTCAATAAATAATTTTGGAGAGATAGGACATAGCGATTCCTCTCTCAAATTGAGCTGCCCTTCTGGGGAAGTATCTCCGCTTTATTGAAGATCTCAGTGAAATAACAATAGCTGTATTTCTGCGGGTGAGTAAGGCTACCAGAGCTCGTTGGCGGAGTGACTATACTGACAGCATGGGAATTCCGTTTGCTGTCAGTTAAGTAACTCCCTTATTTTAAGAAACCTAGACGGTTTGTAAGGGCTAGGCAAAGCGCGAGCAACACTTTTGTTGTTGCAAATGTCTATACTACAGTAACTGCTTATCATTAGTAGGTTCGTTGCCATCCTTATGGCATAAAATAAACATGTTGCAGAATTATTGATAACAGATATCATTATACGTGTCTTATTATCGTGACAAAATTATTTAGGTTATAGGCTGAAAGATCTTTATATCACAATAAACAAAAAATTGTCACTTACGTGATAACATAATTATACAAAAACAAGATATTGGTGGCCGTCATCGCACTCGCCAATCTATTTTAATTTCAAGCATTTTGTACTAATATGTATTGAATTAATTTTAGAGAACGGTCAAGATCAAGAAGTCAAGAGGAGCGTTACAAAGAGCGAACTCGAAAACCAGAGAGATCAGAAGGACGGGAAGAGCGGTACAGGGAGAATCGTGGTGATGAAAGGAGAGAGCGCCCCGCAAGGACTGAAGATCGTAACGTGGAACGCGAAAGACCTCCAATCAAGTCCGAGCCAAGATCACGTGATCGTAAAACCAGGTTAGTCCCAAGAATTTCTAACAATATTATCGTTTTTATGTAAAATATCAGCTCAAATATTCCGAACAATGTTTTATTATTTGGAATAGGTTTGATTTGTTTGGAATAGGATTGGTTTTGTTATCTTTTACCCGATTGCGTGGCCCAACGGAGGGTAATGTGTTTAGTCTATGTATGTATGTGGGTTTGTACCGATTTTTATTTGATTGGTTGTTCCAAACAGTAGGTTTATTTTCTAATTGTGAAATTTTCACATTTTATCCAGTTTATTTTTGTATTTTAAAATTTCTATATGGCCATTAAATTGGACCCATAATGTAATTCCTAGAGAAAAAATATTACTAAATTTAAGTCAACAAATGATGTTGTAAGGTATTATCATCATATAATTTGTATCTAAAGGTTTGCAGACGCGGATGAAAATAAAGAATATAACTGGGGCAAAACTGAGGTCAAGAAGGAAGATGGCAAGGATGCAGCTGACAAAGAAAAGCCCAACTTTGGTCTTTCTGGTAAACTGACCGCAGATGCTAATACGGTCAATGGCGTCGTAATCAAATATACAGAACCAGACGATGCTAAGCAGCCGAAGAGAAGATGGAGGTAACATATATTGCTTATTTATTACAATACTAACATCCACTTTTAGAATCCTGTCATAAAAAACCCTTTTTTAAAAGGCTTTAAATTTTTCCAGGTTGTCACTGTTACAATTTTTTTGTAAATAATCTACACTAATATTATAAATATGAAAGTGTCTCTGTCATGAGAATGTATGTAGTGTTATTAAGTGGAATACAGCCAGGTTGCTCTACACTACTTTCCAATTCCGTTCCTACCGCTTTTGTAGACACACACTTTTGTAGATCTAATTTCCTCTATTCCCTATCTGCAATGGTACACATAATTTGCATTGATTTTTTCACAAATTATTTCTAGCCAAATTTTTGGGTAGAAATAATTTGTGAAATCCAGTGGCTGAAGTGGCTTCCGTCACATTCAACTTGAACGTGACGGAGGCTCTTATTGGCTAAAAAGTATCCAGAGATTCGTTTGGACACGAATTATAAAATGGTGAGGTGATTGTATATTGTGTGTTTCCAGATTTTACCCTTTCAAGGGCGACAAAGCGCTACCAATTCTGTACATTCACCGTCAATCAGCGTTCTTGATTGGTCGCGACAAGAAAGTGGTGG
The DNA here is from genome assembly GCA_905163465.1 of Craniophora ligustri. NCBI lineage: Eukaryota > Metazoa > Arthropoda > Insecta > Lepidoptera > Noctuidae > Craniophora > Craniophora ligustri. The sequence continues at coordinate 7,220,835 of LR990963.1, forward strand.
ACATAGCATTGGAGCATCCGTCTATTAGCAAGCAGCACGCGGCGCTACAGTACCGCGCTACGCCCTTCACTAGAAACGACGGCTCGCAGGGACGAAGAGTCAGGCCCTACGTTATAGACCTAGGTAAGTCAAATCAGTGTGTAGAATAGTGACATTTTAAAATGATTTGCATCCTTTTTTTAGTTCTTTATCCGATCAGTTCTTCAATTCCTTTAAATATTCTGCAACATTAAAATCTTTTACATTCTTCATAATTAGATATATATATAAAACATTTGGTATATAAAACATTACAAAAGGCAATAAGGAAATCGTTAAATGCGAACGGCCACTGCGTGAATGTAGCGGATGTTGTAAAATAGCGAGGTTCATCAGTGGCCTGTCATAAACTTAATTCTTTAGACCGAATTGGGGATAATCTTTACGTTAGGATTCACATATATTGATAACCTATTTTGTATACCAGGTATATTGTATACTTTCTTTTTCGAGGCAAAGGGTTATATTAAAAAATGTAACTCAATCGGTGATCGCTACTATTGTACAACAATATTAGAGTAAAATTCCAAAAAACTAGTACAAAAACAATTCTTTACTTTTTTACAGAATCAGCTAACGGTACATTCGTTAACAACAAAAAGATCGAGCCCCGTCGCTATGTGGAGTTACTTGAGCGTGACGTGGTCAAGTTTGGCTTCTCTCAGCGGGAGTACGTGCTACTTCACGAGAACAGCAAAGATGACGCCCAAGACGACGACCAGCAGGAGCCGCCCGCCATCGGCGGCAACGTCACCACCACCGAACAGTTGAAACGTGAGAAACGCGTCAAGCAAGAAATTGCTGAAGACGGCGAATAGATAGGATCACTAAATTATCGCATAAGAACTTTTATTTAGTTAAGAAAGTTATATATATATTTTTTTGCAGACACCTCGCAAAATTTGTTTTATTTTAGGGATTCAGATGTTGTATATCACGTCTTAATATTTTGAACTACCTCGATTTATTTTCCAATAAGCGGTGTAGTTCGACAATCATGTCTTACGTAATGTGACACGACTAAAAGGCGAATCGGTAGTCTAAATGTGTTTTTTGTTTTTCCTTACGTATATGTGCCTATATTATTTGCTGAAATTCTGTAACTACAACAGACATGTTTTAAGTTGTATTTTTTGCTTTCACCAGCACTAGTATCATTAATATTCGTTAGAGGGTGCTGGTTCTAGTTATGACAGATAAATATATACTTATTTATTATTAAATCGAAAATAAACGACTATGGAACAGGTGCTGAAAAACTTTCAAATTAAATTCCACGAAATAAATAAAGCGAGAAGAACCGAGGCCGTCAATCCTATATCTTGCCGAAGCTATGACTTTCAGTACCCTTTTCTCCTCTGTCCACCGATTTTATTTTTTTCTTTTTATTTTGTTTATTAGCTATTGACGAACTTCAGTGTAATCAATTCGAAAACTGTTTAATGTCGAATTTCGACCACTTAGCGACTACTAAATAAAAATGTTAAAATAATTAAAGTTAAATAGATTGTATGAAAAGTTACACTTCCGTTATTTTTTAGCTGTAAAATATAAAATTGAGCAATAAATTTTTCGCCTATCTAATAAAAAAACAGATGTGTTTTATTTTCAACCTATATATAGGAATAAATTTAATTGAAATATGGACATTTAATGTCATCGATACGTAATAACATAAATTAACTGCGATAACATTTGGAACCCAGTCGTAATAATGTAATTATTAACATGCTAAGATATACTACCTTATTTTCATTTACCCATACATAAAATTACAAGATTAAAGTAACAAAATCTTATTGATCATTATTTACATAGAGGTATGGTCGGTATGAGCTAATGACAGATAATAAATCTGTAGAAGCCTCATTTCAGTACCTACATTGAATTATTTATATTAAAAAATAGTCAATAAGTTGTATAGTTAGTGAGTTAGATTATACATACAATTAGTAGATGGAGTGATCGATTTTGTTTTTGGAAATTTTATTCAAAATAACATAAAGAAGCTGTAGACCAGTGCGACTGTGAAGTCTTAATGCCAAGAAAACCCAATTGACGCTCAGTTAATAATAAGTGTCAGGAAAATAAAACTAAGACAACTTTGTGTTTTTGATTTGATTGATAGATTCATTTCTAATTAAATTAGAAATAAATTCAACGTAAAGTTATATATACTGGTACCTAAACCAGTATTTTAATATCATAAGGAAAGGGAATTACGGGTATAAGTGAATTAAGTGAAGAGAATATACACAAAAAATATTATCTATTAAGGTCTAATTTTTCCAGGTACATGTCTCTGGAATAAATAAACGCATAACGCATCTAATTACCAAAGAAGGTATAAAATAAAAATGCATAAGTTACGATGATAAGGCAATATTATATTTTATCAACTGGCTTTTAATAAATGCATTTATAATAGTGTCTTCTAAACATGCTCGCAGCACTTTAGCCTATACTAATATGTACAACAAATTTATTCATCTCTATTTACAAACTGTAATCTAGTGAAAATAAATAACATTAAATATTTAGGTACTTAATCCTAAGACCGTATTCTCATTCGGTGGAAAAAATTACAAATTGCATAATATTCTTTTCTAATATCACAGTTCAAAATGGAGTCTTGAATACGTGTTTATTTAAGTCTAAGTCCACACGTGGTTGTCGCGAGGAACAAGCTCTCAGCTCTTGAGTGCTTATTTCCTCACACAGTGAAGCTCGCTTCACTAAACCGTTCCGCAGAGGAATGATTGTGGCGTTAGGAGGTCGCGTGTGCGTTCGTAGGGAATGTGTTCTATATAACGGGGGTTTGATCAGTCTATTTGGAGCGACACCGACGATGCTGTGTCTTGAGAATGGAGGCATGTATGTGATCGGCGCTCTTGGTATCTCGTAACCGTCACAGATAGTGCTGGGTGCTGAGTCGCTGTCGTACATTAGCTCCAAATACTTCGGAGTTCGCTCGGGAAGCAATCGTGATGGCTCCATGTGGTGTTCCGGGAAGTCTTCATCTGTAGCAGGTTAAATATTTTTTGAATGACGTTGTACAAAATAAGCTGCATGATAATAATTTAATTATTGTAGTCACGAACCTATGCAGGCGTTCTCATTCTCGTCCAATAGGTAGGTGCGGTTGTCGACGGCATCTGAACATGCAAGCCATGCATAATAATACATTGGTTAGTTTGTATTACATGAATGAATGGAGAAAAAAATACAATTTGTAATAAAAGTACAATCTAGTCTAATTTTATTAAAGCAAAAGCTAGTGTTATCAGTTTCAGATCATGCTGATCATCAAAGAGACTGGAATCTGCCATTATAATTAACAAATATGAGAAATTATTAAGTATTTTTTTTAATATAGCTTGATTACAATGACAGTTGCAGCACATAACGAGCGAGTACATAACTTTGTAAGCAGTCATGTCTAACGAGAAATGTATTTTTAATATTAATTGTTATTAATTTTAACATGTTTTCTGATAATTAATATGTAAGTATATTTTTTTAATGTTTAAAACTTGTTTAAAAATCAAGCTATATTTTAAGGATTAAGTACACGGGGACTACGGAGTAGTACACAAATGAATCGTTAATCATAGAATTGAACTAAACGAAATTTAAAGAAGAACTGAAGCATAGCGCGTTGGTTCTCAACACAGAATAGATAAACATCTGTTATGTGGTTCTCAACACCAAATTATCAGTGAAATGTGAAGATTTACAATAATAGTTATTTTCACTACGCTTGTTTCGCATTGGTATTTTTTTCATACAGGTATAATAAGGAGCCAACGAATCAAATCAAATCATTTATTTCAATTAGACCAATACAGGTACTTTTGAATTGTCGAATTAAATTGAATTTAGTTGCACGGTTCCAAAAGGTAGGTCTTATGGAAAAGAACCGGCAAGAAACTCCGTAGATAATCTTTTTATCTATGAACATAATAAAAATAAATAAGAAAACATAACTGAAAAAACTATCAAGCAAAATTGATAAAAATAGCTAAGTAATGGATTTTAAATTAAAATCGATTGGTTATCTTTTTATAAGTAGGTATGTTCATCACCATTTTTTTTCTGAAAATCCTATTTAGACGGCTATCCGAACTACAACTAACGGCATCGTTGAGCTATGATAACGTATGTTGATTTTCATCGTGGGCTTACTTCTCCGTAGTTTCACCTGGTGTTTTTTGTTCATGAGTTTCATGTGAGATGCATGTATACATGCATTTAAATAAATCAAAATGTTGATGTAAGAGTATCTATATATAAGAGTATATATAGGTGTAAATTTGTAAAGTTACCGTCTCCTAGCAGCGTGAGGTAGTGGGGCGCGGGCGTGGCCGTGGCCGTTAACGTGATGTTGGGTGATGTTTTGTCACGTAGCGCCGCTACCACTTCAAGACAGTGTCGGAATGACGGCCGCGCTTCCGCAGAGTAACTCCAACATTTCTGAAGTAAGTCGTAACTGTAACAAAGAATATAATTACCTAATTGATTAATTACTGACTAATTAAACGTTTATTTCGGTTGCAGACCCCATAGACAAACAGTCTTATATATCTATCTATATCTTATTTGTAACTTCAGTTAGGACATGAAAAATGTACCCATCTAAATAAACTAATTATTATTTAATTTACACACATTGTCAGAGAGGCTATTAATAAATCATAATAGGTTAAATGGGCACTATCAACTTACAAGACTGAGGGACAGTTAGGAGGTCTATCAAGCGTGCCGCCGCTACGCACGTAGGATAACACCTGCCGGTTGGTGCGCGCGGGATACGGCTGTTGCCCTAGTGATAATACCTGAGGAGACAGACACGACAATATTTAAATTCAGCAAAGTTCAGAAATTGCACATATTTCTGAACTTTGGTGACTATTCATTTTGATGTTTCGTAATCATTGTTATCAATGTGATCGTTAAATATGAATGGGAATGATATTAACATTATATTTTTTTAGGTATAGGTAATTACCTCCCAACAAAGCACGCCCCATGCCCACACATCAGATTGGCAAGAGAAAACTCCGTCCACTAAACACTCCACTGCCATCCATCGCACGGGCAACAAGCCTAGAAAACAACACATAGCAAGTCAATATATTATTGTACCCATTATTTAAATTAAGTTTTATCGCCGTTCCATTATTTCAGTTGGGAAGAAATCCCAGTTGTTGGTCACAAATAAATAACCAGTTTTTGGGATTTAGCCTGTTATTCCTTCGTCCTACGACCTACGATTGGTCCTAGATAATCAAAGCTTAGTAGAAAATGTCACTCTACTAAATGAATATGTAGGTAATTGGTTTTTTTTTTATTAAACACATAAGAAGATTATGTTGTTCTCCTTACCTTCTCCTTCTTTTCGATAGTAATCGTTTTTGTAAATGTCTCTTGCGAGCCCAAAGTCGCCAATTTTTACGACTCTCCCGTTGGCCCGATGTGCTACCAGGCAGTTGCGGCATGCCAGGTCTCGATGGACGAAGTGCATCTCTTCCAAATAGCGACATCCTTTCGTCACATCCACGCACATATTAAGGAGGTCCAGCAACGTGAGAGATTCCGGTGTGTACTGCGAAAAAGAGTAGCGAGTTTCAGAATTCTCTTGTGTGAGACATGATTCAGTTAAAATCAGCGTGTTTTCGTTAGAGAATTGACTATGTATTTAAAAAGCAATGTTCTAATTCTGATTTATCAATATTACTTAATATGCAACTACGCCTTTCTGTAATATCCTGTTGTTGAATAACTATTTCTTACCAGTGAAACGCGTTTAGCTCTCAGGTAACTGAGTAAATCGCCACCCTCCATCAGTTCCATTATGATGTAGTTAGGGTCATTGTCAAGACACACTCCCAAAAGACGTAAAATATGTTCGTGCTTGAAGTTTGACATTAGTGCAGCTTCTTTCAGGAACTCTGTCTTTTCTTGTTCTGTGGCACTTTTTCGTAATGTCTATAATGATAACAAAGGTATAGTAAAATATTTATGGTCTTCATTTTAACGACTTCTGTGTTTTAGAATATATAATAATTTATCGGATGTCATGTGAATGGAACTACTGAAATACTCTGACCATGGGATGGCTCCAATGCTATTCCATAATTATTTTTTACAGAATTATAATAAAAATTTTTACTACTCACTTTTACCGCGACTTTAGTGTCAGTGGTGCTGCCATTTAACTGCCTGGCGACGCCTTCAAATACTTCCCCGAATGCTCCCGAACCCAGGAACTTGGTTAGGGTTATCTGTTCTCGGCGAATGTGGGGCAAGCTGGCCAATTCTGCGTCAGTTGGACAGTGGACACCCTAACATAAAAAAAATAAGTACTATTGTGAAAACCATATTCATTGGTATACGTTGTGTAATTCTTTCTTAATATTGACCAGGGTTTTTTATGGTGATAAGGGGGGTTTGCCCCCAGGGCAGGGCAGGCGGCTCACCTGATGGTAAGTAATCACCGCCGTCCATGGAAATTTGCAATACTTACCAGAAGGCTTGCGTATGCGTTGCCCCTGCAGAAACCGTTTAGGTTTCTTAAAATAGGGAATGACTAAACTGACGGCAAACGGAATGCCCATCTGGCAGAATAGTTACTCCTCCAACGAGCTCTGGTAACCTTACTCACAGGAATACAACTATTGTTGATTCACTGCGGTCTTCTGTAAGGCGCTGTTATACTATATTGTTTAGATATTTTATAGAATGATGACTGATATAAACTTGCCTGATTATAAAGTATATTTGTAGAATGTCTGGTTGGTAACTGCCTCAGGGTAGCAAGTTCGACATCAGGTCCTCGTCTAGCGGGATGTATAGGCATTTGGTGTTCGATAGCTGCTTTCTTCCGAGCGCGAGCATTATATGCTGCTAAGAAATTCATAGAATTAGAAGGATAAAGTTACTGCAAGCAACAAACAAAGAGGGAACTTTTAGAGTTCTCAGATCTGGGTTTGAAATTGAGATGCATGATTATTATAACTTGATAGGCGTCACCTGCTGCATACATTTAAGGTAGTATTTTTTTGAGTTTTGAGCAGTGCCGTTTTAAGGTAACTGGATGCTCTAAGCAATCTTCATAAAATCGAGTGCGGTGGGGGGCATCGTATCTCGTCTAGAGGGGCACACTTACATATATTACAAAACATAACAAGACAACTCTTTATAAATAGGACGAGCTTTTTTTTGGCCCCAGCACCCTTGTTCGCGCGAACTAATTCTCGGTCGTGTGCCCCTCTACGGGATGCCCTAAGCAATCGTTTAAATAGCTTAGCAGTACTGGCTTTGAGTGAAGTCGTCGAGTGGCGTTAGACTGAAATTACGAATAAACAAGCGAAATGAGTATTAGCTCGTACCGTAGTAGACGGCGGCGGCGACGAAGAGCAGTAGCGCCAGCAGGGCCAGCAGCGCGAGCGCCAGCGTGGCGGCGGAGGGGCGCGGCGGGCGCAGCGCGGCGGCGTCCAGCGCGGCCGGCGCCGACAGCGGGCCCCAGCCGCGCGCGTTGCGCGCCTGCACGCGCGCCACCCAGCCCGCGCCCACCGCCCCACCGCTCACCAGCCAGTACGTCTCTGTGCCACGAGACCACTATATTAGTTTACGTACTACTTATCATCACGCCTGTCGTGCCAATAGGTTTAAGCAGAGGTGTACACGCATATTTCACCGGTATGTTTTAGCCCTCATGTAATAGTGGGCGAGTCTATTCCAGCCGACCGGGCACGAATACAATTAATACAAACTCTGAGCCGGAACTGGGAATTTAATGGTAAAACCAAATAACACTTTATTCGACCTTTTCTGCTCAGCAGTCGCACTAACGAGCATTAGACCAACAAGGCAATATTGACGTAGTACATCGAACATTATTATTCTCATACACTATTCATGTGTACTATTTTAAAATTACACAATTCAATTTTAAAAAGAGAGAGGCTGTACCTATAAAAACTGTAATGCGAGAGATTGATAGTGGAATCGACGCGACGACGCATTGGTTTAATACTGTGGAACTAAGTTTATTACAAGCACTTTACTTGGGTGTGTACCTATTGCAAGGTATATTTATTATATTCACCAGTTCCATTATGAAGCAACTCCAGTCCCTCTTTTGCGATGCGCATCTTCATCTTGTTGTCGATGTCCGAGGGCAGATCCGCAGGCAGCAGGTCACTGAGATTTTTTGTGATGTTTTCATTTCCTTCTGCAATCCTGCCGAGAAGAATTATGTGCATCTAGTAAAGAAATTCCCTAGAGTCATATCACGAGTCTAAAATTGCAAGTTCACTATTAAGGAAAAGTAAAACGTAATTAAAAAAAAGCGCACTAGAAATTCAGAACGTGCATTATACCTATTCACAATATAACTTGAATAATAATAATCTAAATATAAATAACTCAAAGGTGACTGACTGACATAGTGATCTATAAACGCACAGCGCAATCCACTGGACGGATCGGGCAAATTTGGCATGCAGGTAGATGTTATGACGTAGCATCCGCTAAGAAATGATTTTTGTAAATTCACCCCGTAAGGGGGTAAAACGGCGGTGCAAAGTTAATATGAAACTTATTTTTTTTCGCGGGAATCAGCTAGTAATCAAAATCAAAATCAAAAAGTTATAGTTTAATGTTAGTTTAGTGTTTAGTTATTAAAGTTATAGTTTAATGGGGTGACCAGTGGAGAATGAAAGACAAAGGTCTCTAGATTGATCCCAAGCTTGCCGTTTCGCACCACTGACTTTGAATTTAAGGGTGTATACATATATACACCCTTAAGTTATTATCTTCCTTCCTTCCCTTAGGTCGGTGACGTCAATGTTTGAATAATTTTCTTGATAGCGTGAGAAATCTTTAGCAATTAAGGGTTTCAGTCTGCCAACCTGGGCTAAGTACGGATTTACATATGGATAAATGCTATAGCTCCTATAGCCCTATATTTGTATTTTATTAATAACCCTGCAGAGAGCTCAGCAGTGAGAGGAAAAATAATATGAAATAGGTGAATTTAATTCCATTCAAATGGTGACTTTGCAGTTTTATTATTTGGGATAAAAATGGGAGACTACAATTACATACCTTACAAAAAGTTACTTTCAAATTAAGTATAAGTATTGATTAAAAATTGATTAGATATTTTAATCCTAAACACTTGACAAACCAACTAAGATAGGTAGGTTTTTATCGAATATTGATATCTATTAGGTCATAAGCAAAAAATACTAAGCAAAACAATGTTGAACACCTATGTATCAATCAAGTATTATACAAAAAAAAATTCAACATAATATTTATATTGATGAATTTAGGACTTCAACTACTTATGTATGTATGTATATGTCACAGTGTTCATACCTGTGCTGTGGGCGGCCCCAAACGCGGTAGGCGACGATAGCAGATCCCCGCGGGTCTGGCTCCCGCCACCACACTCGTAACACTCGGTCGCCTACCACTTCCACCCGCAACGGTCCGGGAGGGCCTGGCACATCACCTGAAAATCCATATCCATCATTACACCCCCGAATCCCACGACTTCATCTGCGTAGAATGAGTAACTTTATCTAAACTGCTTATTTATTTCTACCCTCTTTTAAGGAATTATCGTTTTCGCATACAGACGGGCGGAAGCCTGGGATGCTTACCTAGACAAAAATTATCCTTATGTATAGTATAACATAGTATAATATAGTATAGTATAAAAGCCGTTAATATTCGGTCCGACGATAATATTATTTTTATTAGTTAAAGTACTTACCAAGTGTCTCAAAAGTAAAACGGTCATCATGTGGCCAGTAATACGGCGGACCGTTAGCGACGTACTGCAGGCGCAGGCGAAAGCGATAGCGAGAGCGTGGCCGAAGTTTGTTAGCCGTCCACATATACCGCTCGTCGTGGGTGCACGCCTTCCATGTCACGCTCGAAGGCACGGCTTCCGTGTACTCCACTTTAAACCTGACGATAAGGTAAACGTGATTAACTAATCAGCTCGCCAGCTACGTTAAATAAAAGTCTAAGTATAAAGTCGAAGCGACGGTTACTGATGTAGCCGGTATTCAGTAGGCGGTGGCCACAGCACGTGCAGGTCGTAGGGCGTGGCGTCGGCGAGCGCGAGCGGCGCGGGCGGCGGGTAGGTGGTGAGCTGCAGCGGCGGCGAGTCGGCGGCCTCGGCGCTGTGCCGCGAGCGCGCGCGCACCCACACCGTGTACGCCGTGCTGGGCGACAGCCGCGTCAGCGACGCGCTGCGCCCCTCCGTCACCTCGAACGTGTTGTGTTCTGTTCACATACAACTCTATTGAAACTCGTATTTTCTTGGAGCTTATTGGAAAACCGACTGCTGTTAGTCATACCGAAGGAGTAATGTTTCAATTAAGTTGGCTTTGATTGTTTAAAAAATTTGATTGATTAATAAACCAATCGGGTCTATTCCTAAACTTAATTTTAACATTTGTTTCTTCAAGCTTTATTTACCTTTTACCAACTTGTGCGCCGGTGATGGAGAGTCATCCGTTCTCCAGTGTACCTCATACGAGAGTCCCGTGTCAGGCCTCCATTCTACGTGGGCAAGGACAGGGCTTAGCACTATTCCCGTTACATCTTTAGGAGCTGTTGGTGCTAAAAATATTTAGAAAATTAATTTTATTTGTCTCTTTATCATAAAGATTTTTATTTTAAATTTTTCTAATAGAATAATCTTTGAAAATTACCCTCAGCGGCCGTCTGCAAAATCAGCGGTGCTCCGACGATCGGTTTTGCCTCATGTAATTTTGCGTAGTAGTTGGTGGCTTCCAACATTACTGTGTAGTTAGTAAATGGTTTCAACTCACTGATCATTACTTCATTATTTGTAGTACTTACGTACGGACAAGATTGTTTATCACAAAGGGATGAGTCGTTCTGCATCTTAACTCTGTAAAATATCGTGTACTCGGTCGTTGACATTTCATACTGCAATGAATGGCATTGATTTGGTTTTTCCACCGGTGGCATATGAAGTGTTATACTATTAGCCGAATTTGACACTATTTTCGGTCTTAAGTGTAGTATGTTAGGAAATAAACATGGTTTGGGTGGATAAGGTTGATTTTCTGGATCTAAAGCCATGATTTTGTATCCATATGCAGTTTTTCTCTCTTCAATCCTGCTTTTTTGATGTTTTGATGTATAAAATATTTCTTTTTGTGTAGAGTTGAACCAATAAACGTATCTGCTATCGACCGTTATGGACATAGGTGTAAATCCATACTTTTTCTTTTCGGTAGCATCAACAATAATTCGACATTTACACGCGTCCATATCTGTTGCGATTATATGGTGTACCCAGGGATCAACCCAGTATAAATCGAAACTATTACTTCGCGTCATGTCAATAACAAACGTCTTCGCCACCTGAGGATTCTCCGGACAGTTACAATCACGACCTGTTGATTCAGAACTTCTAAAAAATGTTTTAATATCTGAACCGTTGACATAAGACGTCATTATTGTTCCGAGTCCTGGGTGTCCATTTTCCTCGTACCAAAACAATGTCCTGAAATTTAAGAAAATTATAAATATCGCATTTTTTTTTCTTATCAGAAATCACATTAAATTTTAGCCTCACCTATGTAATGGTGCTATTTGCAGGCTGTGAATAGGTTGTTTTCTAGAAAATATCCGTTTGATATGTGGTCGAGTATTGGGCATCCCTAGATCAGCTCGGTACATAACATACGATTCGATAGACGTCATTTCCATTTGCGCCCAGTAAACAGATCTGCTCACCCAGTCAACACACATGCTGCTAGCCGAACCATTAATAGAAGTTAGCTGGATAATAGAAATATATTTAATTAAAATATCAACATTAAAATGCATACAAAGATGTTCAAGTAAAACAAAGATGCAAAATAAAACCAGTTAAGAGTGAAGTATCGGTAATTTCTTACTACAGTAAGGATCCGTTCGTCATAAGAGGTGAGAATTACTTATATACGATTTTATTTCCTTTAGAATAGTTGGTTAATATTTAGTTTGAGTAGCAGTATACTTTTTAATGTATTTTATTACTATGTATTTATGTAATACCTTGAAATGTCCACTGCCATTGATTCTCGAAGAAAATATTTCTTCTAAGTTATTAGCCCAATAAACGATGTTTTCTTCAGTAGAAACAGCAAAGTCAACAGGTATTCCAGTGCTTTTAGGGATTGTTTCGCTTTCCCCGGAATCCAGATCTATAATTTTAATGGATTCTTGCGAAGACACCATTACTTTCGGTATAGGATTTACTTCATCAGATGATATTGATACCTCTTCAGAATACTGACCAAAACCAGCATCTGTGTGAGCCCGAACCTGCCAAAAAATAATGACGTTATCTTCATGAAAAAACTAATATGGATGTATTATGTTACTTGCGAAGTGCGCAATACTTGTAGGTACAATCGGACCGTTACCTGCACATTTCTGGATTTTAAGACACCACGCCATCTAGTTCCGAGCTAAGCAACGAGGCTTGTGTTACGGATACTAGTTAGTCGATATATTACATATATTATATACTTTTTTTTGTAAATACATATTATAAATAGATAGGTACATCCATGTATTGGATACAAATAATTAAGCTCATCACACGAACATTAGTCCTTACCGGGATTCGAACCCGGAACCCATAGCACAGAAGGCAGTGCTAACTATAGCTCGACTAATTGGGTCATCATCGCATCCAGAGCATAGTGAAAGGGTACTTAAATACTGCGTAAGCTTTTAGGTTGTTCATAGATATGTTTGAGGTTAGTTCAATGGCTAGTTAATAATTCTGATATGTAACATTGAATTTATGTTCTAGCGCTAGTCTTCTTCTTACAAATGCTATTTTCGTTTCTTACCTGAAAGTAGTACTTGGAGGCTGGCGTCAAGTCTCTCAGCATGAGTTGTGTGTGCGAGGGCGAGAGGTGTGCGTCGGCGCAGGCGGAGGGCTTGGCGGGCGAGGCGGCGTCCGTGCCCACCACCCAGCACTGTGCCTCGTAGCCGCGGATCACTCCGTTGGCGCGCGCCGGGCTGCCCCACCGGAATATCGCGGACTTCGGGCCGCCACTTTGGTGACAACAATTTTAAAATACACACGTGAAGGCAGAAACTACACTCAGGGATATGAGTGACGAATTACAATCGAGTGTGCAATTTAGGCTTGAGCCTGGCAAGGGTCTAAACGAGATAAAGTGCTTTTTAATGAATCTACGAGAATAATACAATAAATTTAATTATTTTACAAAATAATAATAGGAGGGTATCCGCCTATACGATAGGGACATGTTTCAGTGTTTCGTAAAGTAGTGGTACCTGAGTGCGGGTTGAACGTAGACCCGTGGTGCTCTGGGCGCAGAGGGTGGCGCTTGCGGCGAGTAGAGGCGCGCGCGGGCCGCCGCGCCGCCGCCCCAGTTTGTGTGCGCGCGGACCGTCGCCTCCATGTCGCTGTACGGTGCTACCGACACTGATACCACTTCCACCCAAGACTCTTCAACTGTCCTCTGTGTAAAACATAACTGCTTATGAAATGCCAGACAAATTCATAAAATCATCATCATCATCATTTCATTCAAAAGACGTCCACTGCTGAACATAAATCCGAAAGGTTTTGCACGACGACCTATGCTGTGCCACCCGCATCCATTCCATAAAATATTCCAACGTAAATACATACGTATATGTCAAGTGTTCAACACTATGTTGTCGGAAATTTGGTATTAGTGGGTGGGTAAATGAGATTCAATATTAGGTACATTTTACGGTACTGAGCAAAAGGGTCATCATTTGAATAAGGGTTATTCAAATAAAAGATGCAGCAAGTGGAATGAGAAGATGGATCTTTTTTTAACTCTTTTTATTTAAAATCCACTGTACCTCAATTTTAAATTTTCCCGGAAAATGCAAGTTAACGTCGTAATAAACTCTGCTGTTGTTAACGTTGACGCGCGTGGCCGGGTCCCACGTCACGTTGAACCGGTCCCACTCGCCCACCACTGCGATCGATGACGAATTTATCGTCTCAGGAATTGCTATTAATGATTCTGAAAATATAAATAAAATTTGATATTTATTGATTACATCTATTGCGGTAATTGAGAGAGTCGGTGGCAAACACATTTGTATTACACGTTTGTATTGCCTCCCAACACCCACATTATACATTGTGTGCCGCAGCACATCTCATCACAGTACTACGCTGACTAGAAAACCAATCGTTTTCTCGATCTTCGAGTACCTTTTATTCAAAATCTTCTATCGTCACTATTTTTATCAGAATAAACTGTTATAATAATTGCACACTTAAAATTAAACATACCGCTGTCTGCATGCAGGGTAGGGTCTCGAACAGCGATCACGTGGACTCTGGGCACGAGCTCCGCAGTGTATCTTCCAGCCAGGTCGGATACAACAGCGCGCGAGGCATCCTGCACCCACACCAGGCGACCACTGAAGTAGCACAAGGGTCCAAGCGTCGCCGAGCCGGATAAGCGAGTCACAAGCGAACTGGACACCTTGCAAATATATAGGTATAAGTGATTAGAGTTTATTGAATTCTTTGCTTTTGTAACAATAATACGATGATACCTACATTTTAGAGAATAATAAGGTGTCATAATGTAACTAGTATACCTCACTAACTCCGTGTGAAATTCGATCTGCTGTAGGAGCGCGATGGAGTTCAGATCCATCATAACTTCGTACAAGCCAATAAATCCACTTCTTTTCCAAGTCAGCAGTTAGTCCCATTACTATAAACAATTAATCCATAGTCATTTCTTCTACAAAAGTGCTTCTAGTGTTAGTAGTATTAAATTATAAAAAATGTTACCTTGTTTTCCACTAAACAACTGAGCGGGATAGTAAATCATCTTATTCTCTCCATTGAGCCTGGCTGCCTCTACTGCATGGCCTGTATTCCAGTATATGTAGGCGCCTAACGAGTCTATTGTGAGTTCTTTGGCCACCGTCACAATCGGTACTGGCTCACGATTACTCCCGTCTAAATTGCCCCGAGTTATCTAAGGAATTTGCATTTGTGGGATTAGTAATTGTCAAATGAAAGAAAAGAACACAAAAAAAGACTTCTTACCAGTTGTTGCTTTGGATTAGACCAGTAAATTTTCTTCCCGACCCAATCTACTGCTAAACTCCCGACATTGTCCATATTTGACATTAATCCTTCTTCGTGTGATGTGGTGTTGTACCACATTACGGTAGACGCATTTGTAACCAAGTAAAGTTTGTCACGATACCAGGAAATATCGGTGATATGAAAGTTTTTTAGATGTGCTCTGAAATAAACAATTGAATAAATATGTGTCTTTTCAAGGATATACACGTATTATTTATTCTATGATGAAGCTTTTACCTATGTATTAGAATTTGTAAATTATCTCCAGTAAGATCAGTTTGCAATAATCCGTCTGGTCCAGACCATAGTAACGTGCTGTGTCGAGTATTTGGTGATGACGCTAAAGTTTTACCAACGAATTCAGAAGACCATGGACCTATAAATTTAGAAAATTAGTAATTTCATAAGAAAATGATTATCTTCAGACTATTTGGTCAATTATTGACGACCCGATTAGCCCAGCGGTAGTTAACGCTGCCTTCTGTGCTACGGGTTCCGGGTTCGAATCCCGGTAGGGAGAAATGTTTGTGTGATGAGCATAAACATTTGTATCCGAGTCATGGATGTAAGTATCTATGTATAATATGTATGTACTTACAAAAAAAAGTATGTACATAGTATATCAACCAATTAGTATCCGTAACACAAGCCACGTTGCTTACCACGGAACTAGATGGCGCTGTGTCATAAAGTCGAGTGATATTTATTTATTTAATTATTACCTGAACCAGAATCGGTCACGGCAGCTACTCGTATTACATATTCTGCATCTTGTTTTAAGTTTTCCACAGTGCACATTGATTCATTTATGTGTTTACTGTAACAATATATTTATTAAATAAAATAAATAAATAAAACCCTTTTTCTCTCTTTTAAGGGATGATTTCCGGGATGAAAACTATACTATGTCGTTCCCCGGCACTAAAACTAAGTATCTTTATATCAAATTTCATCTACATCGGTTTAGCGGTTATAGCGTGTAGCGGTGTAGAGGTACCACACTTTCGCATTTATAATATTAAATAAGAAGGCCAGATCAGTACAGAATAAGCCTGGAAGAGATTTCTGTAGAAATAAGTAGTGCCTTTGTACATTGTTTATATTTTTTTTAACTGCCCTTTGTATTTTGTGTGTTTGTACAAAAAATAAAAAATAAAATAAAAAAATAAAAATAAGATTTACATTCACGCATAAATTATAACATTCGGTGATTGGAGTACATAAGTACTTACATGTCTATAATATCTCCTGTAACAACATGCGTAAGTTGAAGATGGAAAGTCCATTGTTGCCATGCCCCGCTTCCCTGATGACCCAAAAGATGGGGTGGCGACCATGAAACCTTCGCACGATTGATACCCATTACACTCTGCAGGCCTAGAGGCGGATTGACAGGAACAGGGATCGGTTGACAGCTTCTCAAGGCTACTAGAACTTGTCGTGTTGCAATTGTCTTTGTGTTATAGGCTAAAGGATATTCGTTGTGAAAGTAGCTATCGCTTTGCTCATGATATTCCTCTGTCAACATCTCTTTTCCGTTCGTCCAATAGAAAAGACCTGCTGCGTAGGCAATGGATCGCGTTGATAAGAACATTGGAGTTTGTGTATTGGCTCGGAAATCAGTGACTTCTCGTCTGGAAAACAAAAAGACATGTAAGTATAGCACAAACAACAAGATCTGTGAAAAAATCTTCTGGTCCTGGAATCAATCCCGAGACAAGCACGTGTTTCGAAGTTACGTGCGGTCGTGCGTATCTATCACATGCTCTAACGGTAAAGGGAATCACAGTGAGGAAACATGTATGCAACCTTAGAGACTCTCACGATGGCATGTGAATTCTGCCAAACCCCACTAGGTTAGCGTACAGTCAAATGTAGGGAGAAATGTGCCCAGCTGTGGGACAATAATTGGGTTGATGATGAAGCAACAATTTAGCTAACTATTTGTTTCTACTTACCCATCAAGAGAAACAGCTAGCACAGTGTTCCTTCTAAGGTGTGCTACAAGTATTCTGAAATCGGCATGGTCGACGGTAAAAGCACCTAAATGTGCGTCCCGAACTATAATTTCTGGAGGCGCGTCGTGATGCACACCGTTAGATATATTGGCTAAATCGAGCCTGTAGAGACCTCCGCGGTCACCACCTTGTTGAGCCCAGAATAAGTACCTAAAATAAAATAGATGTTACAATGAAGTAAATTAGTTGTCTTTTACATGAACTATCGATACCCAATATGAGTCGAGTATTGCATTAAGTGATAGTGGAAACAAATTATATTGCTTATGTAAATTTGCATATTCCTTAATATTGGCAAATGTTAAAGCTTCACTTCTCCTAAGAACGGAGTTTGGAATTTCCGAAAATCCAGTAGGTACTTTAGTTTAACTAAATTATAAAGTTGCCTTGTGCTGAAACTTCGTTTAAGTAAATTAGAAAGATGCATTGTGCTGAAACTTCAAAGATTTAGGACGTTGATAGATTAGTCAATCTGTGTCCTTAACAGATACCTACTTTCATAGATTTATGTAAATAAAACTAACCCGTTATAAGCATCCACTTCAAAATGTATGGGGCGAGAGTTAAAGCCAGATAAAGCAACGATTTGATTCTTTCCATCGAAATCACATCGTATAATTTCCCAGGTTAAGGAATAAGTTGTATTTGACCAGCCTTCTTTTGTATGAGACACTTCGCCAAGAACATACAAATGTCGATTGAGCCAGTCTACTGATAAGTCTTGAGGTTGATACGAAATGTTCTCAGCCGTCACAATTGGCTCAGAAGTACTCTTTTTAGAAAGGGAGCTTCGATATACGTATCCGTTTGATACTGATATGAACAGTGAATCACTCGATATATCCAAACCAACACCTGAAATAACAATAATATTTAGGTACAATTTCTTATTGAGGAAAGAATAAATTTATTGAAGAAATATCAGGTAGAGACGCATACCGGTAATTGAGTTTTCAGTGCTGTACAACTCAACGGGATCAGATAACATATCATTAGCCGGCGCAGCTAAAATATTTTGCTCTCCTCCCAAAATTAAAATAGGCTGTTGACTAGGAACGGCTGAAAACAAATAAAAAATTAAGGTATTGCAGGTACATTATTAGAAATACTACTTGGCTTCCACCATCGTCTTCGTCCGCGCAGAATACAGAAACATACATTAGACACCCATTTAAAGGACCTCTTATATGTATGGGTCTGCATACAATAGAGAGGTCAAAATAGAGATACTACGTATCCGTCGCTGTAACTTAATCCAACAAGTTCTCCAACAGTGAAGACTAAAATAAAATCTACTTCTTATTGTGCAAATTGCGAAAAAACAAACAACAAAAATTAAAACAATATTTAACTTGGGATCAGCAATAGTTACACTGTTTTTGAAAATATCTCCATGTAGGGCCGCAGCATTAAAAAAAAAAGAAGTACTTAATATCCATTGCAATATTAAAACACTCAATGCACTTACACGTAGGCAAAGGTGGTGTAGATATTCTCACATAAGCTCTCGGACCTTCTCCTACTGCGTTCCGCATTGCCACTGACACTTCATATTCACGAGCGGGGGCTAGGTTTTGAAACATGTAGAATAACGTGTTGTTCGATGCTGGCATGTCCTTAAATGATTAAGAAGAATTTAGAACTCTTACTTCTATCTCTTAGTAAATGTAACTTTATAGAACCTTTTAAAGCTACCTCAAGTGCGTCGTTTGTGTTAGGCTGGGTATCCGTTAGCCGCAACACGTAAGATATTAGAGGCCCATTTGGGAAAGGACCTGGTTCCCAGGAGATCGCCACCCGGCTTGGATCGGGAGCTGCGGCGCGTAGAGATGACGGCGCTGAACTAGGTTTCCCACTTTCTAAAGTTGATATCACTACTGACGGTGCAGAATAAATGGGTTCTCCAGTACCTCCGCGGCCCGCGAGGAACATGGCCACACGAAACTATAAAAAAATACTTATCAAGACTAATATATAAAAATAATAATTCAAATACATACTAGAAATATTGTATAAGTGTGTACATATATTCAGATTGGGTAAACTGATTGTGATTAAATAATTTTACATCAAATTACGCTTCTTATTTCTCTATGGTATACTATTGCGTTGATCATTGGTTTGGGAACATTTAATAAAAAATGGGTACCAAGGCACTTAAATATACGATAGTTCTCTTACTCTGTATTTTGTGTAAGGCCTTAATCCATCCACATGTATTATAGACTGATCTGAATTACTGCTGTTAGAATAATATTGCCACGTGCCAGCCAACTCCTCGTAACGCCATTGCACCATGTAGCTCAGATTGCCCAAATTGGGCGCTTCCCACACTAACGAGAGCGAAGTGGACGTCAAGCTATCAGCCACCAAAGCCGGTGCAGTTGGTATCCCGATCAATTCTAGGAAACCATTAAATTATATTATTAAATTATACATCAAATATTCATCTTGTTGGATTCTTAGAATTTTACAGTACCTATAAAAAAATCTTCAATCATCAAATAAAAACATACGATTAGTTTATAAGAAAACAAAGACATTTGCAGCTTTTTAAGTTTAATAGTGCTTTGCTGTGGAAATTTTGGAGTAGATTTGTAAATAAAATAACAATAATCATGATTTTAAACATAAATAACTAAATGGAATTGTAAAAGTCGATAGGAAACTCTATAATGGGTTCCCCAATGACTTTTCATTAGGTTGTCATACTGAATCAAAATAACGGGTTTAAGGCTAATCCAAACTATCTGATGAACAAACATTGTGTAGAAACAAACATTAATTATTCCGGTTTGTTGGAAGACAATTCAATCTTGAATTAAGCTCGCCTTTATGCGCAAGACCAAAACAGTATTGTTATTTTGATGTGCTATTTTATATGCGTGTAGGTGCAATAAATAATTATTCTCGTAGGCCCCCTACATCAGCCTTTCATTCATAACATAGCATACCTTTCTTACTCCTTAGACTTACCTCTTAATTTTTGAAAGTAAGTGTTTAAAGCTTCATTGCATCCCATAACACAGTACAGTTCCCTCGAGAATACAGTTTCGGATGTGACATTCTGAAAACAAATGAAAATCTTGTACCACATTCATAAATGAGAATTATCAATAATTAACTGTTTTACTTACGCAAACGATTTGACATGAATTTTCCAATCCTTCTTGCCATAAGCTACAGCCCAGTTTGCACTAGAACAAAACATTACATTATTTTCTTATAATTACACCCGAACTCCAAGCAATTAAAAAAAACTATTAGACGTATCCAAGTTTTGAACATTCTTTGTTAAAGGTAAATCATGTAGGTAGTAGTTATAACATTTTAAGCTTAAGCATCTTTTAAAGCTAATAATAGATAATTATATTACTTTTGAAGCTTATTCGCTATTAATTCCGAACTTAGGTACAATGAAATCAAGATCTATTTGTCTCCGTAACCCGTTTACATATGTTTGAACATTTTCTGTACGACGCGGGATAATGCACGCCGTGTACGTACGTATATTAAAAAAATTAGATAACGCAATTACAAATTATCCAAGCATCAATAGGACAGCAGTGATAATAACTAAGAGCTTCCTTATTAGAAGCATGACTTGTGTTGTCATATAATTAGTGGTGCGGGTTTAAATCCAATTAAATTACCACGACTCTATAAATTCCTTGTTTATTTTACGTTCAATAAACTTGCTTAATTTATGTAAATATGTGCTTAATAGTCAATTCAATGCACTCTTATTCAGTAGTTTAAACCTTTAATTGAAATTGGATCAACGTACTCGGGTATATAATTCGTTTATAAATGTTCGTGTTTTTACGTTCGGCGGGTGATGACTTTGCGTATGTTTACGTCTTATATGAGTGTTCAATTCCCAATCTACCTCTCTGTTAAGCTCAACAGACATGAAATGTAGACTCGTTCGACACGCACTTCCAATCTAAACAAATCTTGTTGTTGTTGCAACTTTTTGTATACATAATATTGTAAACAAAACGTGCTAAAGGAAACTGAAAGTAATTTAAGACAGTAAACGCCAAGGTGTGTATTCTTGCAACGGACGCTTTCGTTCTCATGGATGAGAGAGTAAAAAAAATAGTATTAGTAACGGATTTTTACGGTTCGGTGACGTCCTTTACGGATGGTAAGAGACCGGTAGCCACAGGTACACCCTCTTCCACCTTACGTTCCAGATAAGAATTAATTAAAACAAATAAACTTATATTTATGATAAAAAAAAAACACATAGATTAACTAGTATAAACGTGGCAAAATCGCAACAGTGTGTACAACATAATATATAACTTTAATTAAGTAGTTTGCCAGCGGGAAGTCTTCTTTGGTAATGATGTTATCAATGAATTGTAATATAAGCAATTTGCTAGCTAATAATAAAATAAACCTACTAGCTTATTAATTATTCATTTATGATATCTATAACATAGTCGTCGCTATACCTAATTATTATTTTATATTTCTATTGTGTGGTAAATTTGTAGAAAAGTATTTTGGATATCACTGCAAATTAAACAGTAGGAATAAAAAGTGACACAGACAGACCTCATTTGAGTCATATCCATTCAGTCTGATTAACAATACGCGTAACAATTAAAACGGATGCACAGACCGGCGCGCGGGCGCGATCAGTGGCGTTTGTTTCGGTTGTGTATAATTGCGGGTCGCGGCCTGTGCACGCACTAACATCAGACAGATCATCCATAAGTAGGATACTGTTACATGTTTATCCCATCAGTTTCGTAGTCTCTTAACAAACTATAACTTTTTAGTTTAACCAAATTGCACCTAATTTATATATTATTAAGACCCGGCAGATTCAGTTTATAACGAATTATGAATATCTATTCTACTCGTTTGTGTAAAGTTCAAAGGTATCCCTTGCTAACACGTCTTTTCCGCCATAGTTGTCACAACATCACGCCCAGACGCACCCTACATGTCCAATTTATTAATATTTGTGACTGACGGATGAATATGTTTTGAATGTTATAATAAGTATCTATTAGCTGTCAATTTTTATTAAAGTACCGATGTCTCTATGTATTTGTGGGGTTGTCACAAATATCTTAGCGTATCGGTCAGCCCGTACGGAAATAAAAATTACTCATGTAGGTTAGTCTTACTAGGGGGTTATGATATACTATGGGTTAGATAGGAAAGGTACTTTAGTAGCTATTCATTTTTATTCTTCCTGAAAATAACCTTGTTAGAATTTTCTGGGGATACTGACAAAAAAATTATTACCTTCATAAACCATTATCTTTATGATATTGTTTTATGGTAAGGTCAACCAAACGTAAAACCTGGATTGACAATAAATAGCAAGTATTACCGCTGTTGTTACCAACATTAAGTGTTTACTGAGACAAGGACATTATCATCATCACACTACTTGGAACAACTGCTATATCAGTACTCACGCAAACATTGAGTTTCTAGCATTTTATGACCCTTACCTACATTTCAAATAGGTATATATTTAAGTGAAAAATTATAAGAATATGTACATTAGAGAAAGTTAAATATCTCTAATAAAGTAAATTAACGCCTAATTAAGCAGTTTCCTGTGTCGTGTACTAATAATAACAAAACAATAACTACTCCCTTTAGAGTCATTAAAATCGTCGCGTCAGTACATTGTTGGAGCGATTTCGGAAACGCGCTCGGAAGTCCAATTGGGAGCGCAGGCGCACGCCGGACGCAGGGCGCTGTGAAAGCACTCACGGCTAATTTACTTCTTAATTGCTTCATACCAAAGTTTCACCTATTTATATTACAACCATGTCTTTGTTGTTGCAGAATAAACAGTCGAAATTTATTACGTAGATTTAGTGAAATTAGGTGGTAATCGTAATCTTATTCGAAATTAAACAATGAGTAGAAGGTAATTTCCACAAATGTTGTGGATGGAACCATCAGTTTACTTTATTTTTTACAGTGGAACATGTAAAAACTCCTGAGACTTTTTGCATATCTGACATGTGGATCCATCCTTCATGATACTGTAGGCAACATTCAGCAGGATTTCTAAAATTGTTTGGAATAGACGTCATGCAAAGTGTACTTAGACTGTTAATATAATCAAACAATCCATTAGGTAGGTATTTATTATAAATAAATTTTGTGCAATATTCTTCTGAAAATATTTTTATATGTTAAGAAAAATATTGCACCAAATTGCTATTACCAACGTACAGCCTAAAGTGTATAAAAAAATCTTCTAATAAGTTATGTTTATTATTTATTGAAGTCTCGTAATACTTACAATATTCCTGAGTGTTATCTACATACTAAGTAACAAATTAAAACTTTTTCGTGGTAACATCTTAATTTTGCATCATGTTTGCCTGAAACATTGCATGTTTGTGGAAAAGTTAAATGGCTGATTACAAGTTATTAAAACCCCACAAAAGATAAAAAATTTGGGACCCAGGCGCGATAAGAGCGGGCCGCTAGTCGAAGTATAAAAACTTATACTAACGTACATAATATGTTTGTAAATAAAGTAGTTAATTATTATCTGTTCTTAACCATGTTTC
Source organism: Craniophora ligustri (assembly GCA_905163465.1). Lineage (NCBI taxonomy): Eukaryota > Metazoa > Arthropoda > Insecta > Lepidoptera > Noctuidae > Craniophora > Craniophora ligustri. The sequence continues at coordinate 7,244,630 of LR990963.1, forward strand.
ATAAATATCAATAACATTAAAAATAAAGTGTCAGCGACGGCGATATTATACGCGTGATAGGAGAATAATAAACAGAGCTACACGTACAAGATAAAGCTTAATTGCTGTATAATCATAGTAAAATACTAAAATATATGGACATAGCAACAACAAAAAAATATTATATGTTATATAATGCTTAAGATACCACCTGTTAAAAAAATAATTGCATTTTTTCATAAATTAATTAATGATAACCAGTTATCTGGTAGATTTGTAAACAGTCGCCAGTTAATACCAACTTGCGTGAATTCTGTTTTTCTAATTTCCTTCGTTACTGACCTTAGATAAACTTTGAGATACTCATATCGTATTCCCGATTTATTTCATAAATTGTTTATAGCAACTTAGATTAATGTTTGCTACACAAGTTGGTCATCTGTCAAAGGCATGAGAACTTGTAATATTTAAGTGATCACCATCAGTCCATTTAATGTCTCACTGCTGTGCACGGGTCTTCAGTACAGAAGCGTTATGCTACAGTCTGCCACGCTTTCTTATAGAGACCATCGAAAACTTCCTCATGATGTTTTACTCAAGCGCTGACTGCGCTCCGGACTACTGATGTTTTACGCAACTAAATTTATATTATTCGTATTCAAATTTCAATGGATATATCAAAAGTCAGAAGCATATGCCTCGGATTCACATACAAAAACTTGAGACTACAAATAAATAAATAAAAATAAGAGGCTATCATAACCACGCGCTTATCTGCTCTAGTATGATTGTATGTAACCACATATATATAAAAACCAAAATCTCAGTGACCAATCATCACACACACTCTAAAACGATTTTGCAAACGCCTATCTAATTTCAAACTTATACCTAACATGACATTTTGAGGGTCGCTATGTATCCGCTAAAAAGAACACAGGGAAAATCCCACGAGATTGCGATAATTAAAATAAAGGCGTGTCACACTGCCGATGCCGTGCACAGTCACCACTTCTATACTTTTTATGCATGTAGAGCATGTAGTTAATAATAAAATCGATATATTTTTGTAAAAATGCAATTTAATATGTTTTAGTGCCCTTACCGGGTTTCATGTTGGAACTAAGTCTATGTAATGAACATCTTAACAAAATGAACACATGAAGAAAAAAAAAATATTTGACTTTGACTTTAACTATATCCCTATATGATATACTGAAGAACTTAATTCATATCATTGATGACGTTTTATGTGATTGATAGAGTAGAAGTGGTTTCGGTTCAGGTTTTTTGTGTATCTGATTTGAGAATGTATGTTTGTAAACACCCCTAATAAGATACAGGAAATAAATATTACGATTTTTTTTTAATGTTATATATAACAATCTCGTGTCATGGTGTTTGTTGTTAAACTCCTCCGAAACGGCTTGATAGATTATTATTATGTATGTATATTTGGTAGGTATGAGCATCGGTCGTAGGCTATTTCTTACACCCTTAGATAATAAGGATGTCCCTCATAAGTTTTTTTTTTCTTGTTTGTCAAAATATTGTTGTAACCACCATTGCAATGTGGTGTGAGACAAGGAAACCCTCAGGTATTTTTTCGGGTTCTCTGACATAGCCCGAAGAATCGCCAAACTCAAGTGACAGTGGCAGCCGGGCATATCACCTAAATAATAGGTCGGTTGAACCCCGTACCGATGACGCAGTAAGGGTAGGCTCTCAACGAGGTGGACTGACGCCTATGTGCAGCTGTGGACGTCTATAGGTATCGGCGTAGGCAAATCAACCGGTTTGTTTGTGTTGGTTACAGACGGACTGACAAAAAACATTATACACTTAAATGCTCTTTGAGATTAATATACCTAGATTTAAAAAAAATATACACATACGAAGTACATCAATGAGTCAAGATATAAATGGTTGTTTTGTTATTATTATAGGCGGTCATCGTCCACAGCGCTCCATTTTTACAAACCCCATTTTGTCCCCATCCCTGCAAACTTACAATAAAATTGTATTTTTAATTTAATTACCAAAACATTCACTAAAAATAATGTATGTGGCAAAACAACGTTTGCCGGTTCAGCTATTTAATATATAACTTTTGAAATGTAGAGTAGATACTAACTGACATTCTATGTAGGTAAACAATAAAATATTATATATATAAAGTTTACCTACATAGAATTTTAGCGTTGGACTTGTTAGAGACTCAAAATCCTAGAGTAGGTCACGCGCTGGCCCACGCCAACCATTTCATACTAGCAATTGGATAATGTCGAGGCAAATTGGGGCCCACCGGCGTTCCTCCCGCCGCCTCTAACATGCACTAGGCTGAAGAGCTCTCCTCTCAATCTACTGCCCTATTGTTAGCCTTTATCAGTCGATTTTACAACGAGCACTGAAGTAATGATTGAATAAATATAGACGTTAACTCACATTTTTAGTTATTATAATGTATCACATGATTGTGAAGATCTAGTGATTATATCTACGTGAAGATGCTGTAGATCTGTATTACAACGATCCATAGCATCCTTATTTAAAACGTACTAAGAAAACGGTTATGGTAGGTACTTAAAACGATTAGATGAGTTTTCCTTCAAAATTTTCCTTTTCCGAATCTACCCTAGTGTTGAAGAAAACATCTCGTAAACGCAATGGTTAGTAGCAAATCTTGCTTCAAAACAATCGAACGTTTCTTAAAATATTTTTTCCGTACGTACCCTCATTATTATAAACCTCACAGACTGTGGACATAATTATAAAAAATGAAAGAGATGAAGATAAAAAATGAAGAGATGGACCACGTCTTTTCTGAGCAAAATAATGAAATTATATCGTTGTATTTTTTCGTGATTGAATACTTAGTTTTAATTTTTGATTCGTTGTGTTGAAGGAGTTCTACTCCTATTTAAAAACGAAACAATAATTAAAAATGTAACATAAATATTTTACTGTATACCCAGATCCAGGTGACATTATGACGATGATCAGTAATTGTTTTATGCAAGATTAACGGACCACTAAAAGAACAATAAATCACAACACTTAGCAGAAGCTGAGTGCACTCTATGGTAATTTCTCTCAACGGCTTGGTATCGTAGTGTTGGAGGAGCAGCAGGGGGATATCGGCGTGGAGGGGGGGGGGGGTGAGGACACTTGTTGAATGGGCGCAAGCGCAGCTCGCAAGCGGGTAATGGTCCACCTAATGAGGAAATAGGAATTAGCGGGCGACGACGAAGCGAGTGCAGTTCTTTATCATAACTGAGCGGCTCTTCATGATTTACTGTATTCATTGCTTTTGTTATTGTTTTATTACTGTGGAGTAAGGACGCTATTTTAATACCTATCATTATAATTATAACTTCAGGTATATGTACCTGAAGTTATAATTATTATATTTTATTATTATTATTATATGGATTAACAAGGTAACGGTAACTCATAAGTTACCATTACCTTGTTAATCCATGTCCATCCGCGCCTTAACACTGGAACAAATTATAAGATTTATATTTAATAAATACGGACGCAGATTTAGAACTACCAAGTTAGGACTTTTACATTTAGTTTTATCTGCCGTCGATAAATACCTACAGAATATATGTATAGTAGTGTTTAGAAGTGGTGAGGTAACTGGTAAAGTTACTGCTTACTTGCGGTAAGAGATCAATCAATGTAAATGCAGATGAAAGTGAAAATTAATCTTCAAAAGAAAATCATAAACTGGATATTATCTTAGTCCTCATTACGGATTCTATTTTGATGAATTAGTATGTTCATCAATTCTTTTAGTGGCCTACAGCTGGGCGCAGGTATCTTCTCAAAATAACAACGCTTGCCTAGTGCAGGTACCCCAGACTTCACTTGCCGTCGGAAAAAAAGTCCTCGTGATATTTCCTGTACTTTCACCGTGTCAGCCAGATATCATTAAAAATAAGCACATATAAAAACAAAACAAACACTGCATGCCGTTTGAATTTTAGTTTTAACTAACAACTTATGTACATCCAGATTATTTAGCATCAAACTGTAACATGAATGTAGAGTCAAAGTTACGGATTGATAGACTTCATTCACTAACCTTTAATATTTTAATATTAAAGGTTAGTGAATGAAGTCTATCAATCAGATGAATCACTGTACACGTTCTTGGAGAAAACTAAACTTCACCCGGCTTCAGCCAGGAATTAAGCTGTCTGGCGGTCAATTAACGCTAGACACTCCAGACAGAGATTAGCGCTACTAGCGCTAAGGTTGACTAGCGAAGTAGTAACAACAATTGTTTTTTGTCATCGCCATTTCCCGTAACTCAGGGTTGGTATTCCTAGTCATAAAGGCTTTTCCCATATTTTAAACGACTGAGACAAAATTTCTTAGTATTTTTCATCAAGTATCAATGTATTCTTAGTTTTTCTACAAGCGTACGTACGGCTTGGGTACATGTTGTCACTTTGTATGATTTGGTTTAATAATAATTTCATTATTTTACGCCAAACTCAAACAACAATTTCATCTATTTATCATTTAACGGACATTTAATGTTTCTTTTGCTTAAACTTTATTTTTTCAAAGGCCGCTGCACTTAGTCCTTGCTATATTGCAATTCCTGTTGCCCAGGGTCAACAAAAGCTATCATACTCAAAATGAAGATAATGAAGTCCGACACTGCTCAAGGGGAATGATTTAAACTGTTTTGGAACCCGCCACGAAATGAATCATAAAATTAAATTGGAAGAGTATGAAAATATCAGTCTCAACTTCCCCCCTTATCAAGCGTGACACAGCTTAAAGTTAAAATGCCTTTGACACAAAAAATGTTTTGACTTGGGTTAAACCTTGTTGCTGTTGATATGAAATAAGAATCACAAATTAATATGTCTTTTATGTGGCCTATTATTATTATATCTAATTCCCATAATACGTGTGGCACAAACACCTTAACATAAAGGACGTAGATAACATAGCTTCTACTAAGCTGTAAGATATAATTCATCCCATTCCATCCTAAATTAGAAACACCAATTAATGTTACTAAAATTAGCTCAGTAGCCACTTAGAAATTGCAAGGTCTTTGTCATAGTAAGTAGTTAAGGAGCATTCTTTCATCTATTATTTTTAGTAGCTGCTCTTCCTGTGCTGAAGAAGAAGAAACGTTCTTTCATATATCAAATTGAAACCAGTAAAAAACAAACATAATCAGCGTTTATTAGCTAATTGAAGGGCCGACTCGTCTTGATATTGCACTTATTAATCGCTTAATTGATGCTTACACGATATGAGTTCTTTGTACCCGTCAGAAATATGTTGTCATGTGAACCCGCGAACGAAACTTATTGTCTCTTCGATATTCTTTACTTCAATTAAGAAAAGCAAGTATGTAAAACTATGTGGATCATCAGATATTTATTTATTTATTGAGTCTAAACACAAATCCATCTAGTAACCTGTTAGGAACAACATCATTGGTTATAATGCCTAATATGACTATTAAATGTACTTACACAACAACAATACATAACAATTTAAAGTACACTAGTTCCGAGTTAGTGCACTTTCACTGTTTGAAAAGTACAGTCAAATTATCAATTTTTAAATATATTATAAAGTTTTATTTACTTACAAGTCTTTGAGTATGTACTTAGCATTTCCATGATTTTAACAGACTTTGAAAATGAAGGTTATTAATATAGCCCTACATGTTTTTTTTATTAATGTTCACCGATATTTTTTTATTTTATTTATCTACCTATTCTACCTATGACACGATTATATTCTGATGGTATGTTACGTTAATAAAAATGTAAACATACTTACGAATTAACATTTATTATAATTACGTGCGTCCATTACTATTACCTAACTACGCCAACCTCCAATGCTTACCAAATTATTTTAATTGTTCATACAGTTGGCGCCGTAAACGTGATATATTTTAATTTGTAAACCATCCATTTAGTTTATATATTCCCACATTGTCATACAATTATGTTCAAAATTATTCAGAATATTCATGAATGCACCTGATGCATGCAGAATACGGTTACATTTTATTTCCATGTTCCGCTACGAATTTGGTTACATAAATTATATCAAAATGTGAGTATAATTACGCATGTACATTTTACTTGTTTTGATGGTAAAACCGGCACAAAAACAAAGCTAAGGGCTTAAAAAATATACAGTTTTATTCATTGATTTGATAGTGTATTGGCTAAATAATCAAATGCAATTTATTTTTAAGAAAGCCTAAGTTCTGCTCATTTGACCTGCCCGCTGTTTGAGGACTACCTAAAATTAAGTATATAATACCTAACGAGTCGCAAAATATTTAAAATTTGGCTAGACTGTATGCATGAGATATGTAAAGAATGTTTTTTGCTTTATACATCAATTTAAAATTAATTAAGGTCTCGAGTAATGTAATTACATCGGTACATAGATCATTTAACAAAGAATCGATATATATCTATATATAATCGTTTGTCCTGACTGATTCATCAACGCAGAGCCTAAACCACAGGGTTTAAAAACTTGAAATTTTGGAAAGGATTTTTTGAAATACGACCTCTAATGGGGTAAAATAAGGGATAAACGGTTGTATGGAAATCCGTTATTTTCAAAGTAAGAGATATCAAATTTGATATACAAGCTTTTAGTTAAAAATAAATAAACATTGTATTTCAGGGGTTTTATAAATTAACCCTCTAAGAGGGTGAAATAGGGGATGAAAGTTTATATAGAATGTCCCGTCATTTTTTAAACTTAAGTTTCTCAGCAAAAAAAACGCATACGTGTTTCGTTGTTTTTGGAAATTCAACACCTAACGGGCGAAGCTGCATGCAACAGCTAGTCTATTATATTAATAAAAAGTATACAATGTAGTAAATCTAATGCAACTTTATAAAGAAGAAAAATAAGGTAGTATTTTGGTATGCGTTTTGGCGAATAACATCGGTTGAAAATTTTACCGTATAACATAAAAAAAATATATTTAATATTGGGTAATATGTTTTAACTAACTGACTAACTTTACTGACTTTCAGTAGGTTGCCATAAAAGTTACCCTGTGCGCAGAATAGTCAGTCACCCAGGCGCAGTCATATTTATTTAAAACATTTGTATTGTCATACAGATTTTAACATACCGATACAGTTCAGAACCTTTTCACACATAAATTAATAATTAATCGCCGGCAGGTAAACCTTTTACTTCCGATAGATGATTGTTCATTTCCGAACACGATGCAACGGACCGCGTAGCACCCATTGATATTTGTAATTTCCTTCACTGTTCATGTATTAGTCGCTCAATTTATATACGGTTATATTTTTAGAATAACTAATATCTACGCGTTTTTTATTAGATTTATTTATCTACATGGTTCCTAAAGTCTAAATTTTCCTCTAGAGTACAAAAGATTGCACTTTCAGTTAGTGGATATTTCTGAGTCTTAAATACTTAAAACCAGCGCACAGCGCTGTACTATGTAGGTATACATATTTACAAAATATTTTATCAATGTAATTTAAGTACTTGATTCGTTGTGACAATTAATGTGTAAGTATATGTATAACGATTAGTTCCAGAAACAAAACCTAAGTACTTATTTACTATTTGCTTACGCTTATTAAATAGTATGTTCTGTAAATGAAAGATTAAAACGAATGAACTCTAAAATAGATCCGAGGGGAGCAGGCTGGCAACTAGAAGCTTCCTTCCTGCGACCATCCGGCGTTGAGTCTCACGCGACCCTTGCGCATGCGCCGCTCGGCAGCCGCACCATGCCACTGACCACCTAACACCGTAACTACATCCCCTGCAGGATGAAGACTCAATCAAATCAAATTAGATCTTTCTTGAATTGTTTATAAAAAAAATGCCTAGGAACTGAAATTCTCAAACGTAATTGTGATTCAGAGTTGCATCTGGGCTATAGTGTCTAGTGGGCTATAGTGTAGGTACATCTATCCATATAAAAACATAACCTTCATTTTTGCACAGTGCTCTACAGTATATATATCTGTTTAATTAAGATCCCTCGATTCATCCAAATGATATTCATCAAAACATTTGGAAAAATTTCGTCCGCAAGACAAAATTTTGGGACGATTTATGGATGTTACTTATATGAGGTAAATAAAATATTTACAGTTCTAATCAGAGTTTGCACTATGTACTAGACAAGTATCGAACTATGAAAAAAAAATAAAGACATGTCAATTGGCTAACTTAAAAAACACAAATTAATAATTTAAGACAACGTATATACGTGCTTAAGTGTGTCTTCTAAAGTATAGAGATTAATTTTGTCAAAATATTTTTACGTATGTGCGATTAAGACAAGTTTACAAAATCAAATCATAATTACATTTTATATGACACATTTTTCTTCAACACTAACAGCGAATAAATTTTCTTACAAGTACAGTCGAGTTCATTAATATTATGAGCATTTCTAGGGTTCAAAAATATATTAACGTCAACAAAGTTCATAGCAATGTGACAACTGTAAGTATCATTAAATTGTGGGCAAATTTTGATTCGTTATTTGTGACTTTTTTTCAGTAACATGTTTACAGCCAAAAGCACATTATTATATGAACAGTGTAGGATTCACAAATATGTATGCACAGATGAATACAATAATATCTAAACAATTCCTGTTCAACCGGCATAAAGATGATTTTACTAGCAATCTTAAAATTGCATTGTGAAGGAGTTTGCAACATTACTTGTCACTGGCTGGATTAATAATTTTAAAAACTTAAAAAAAGCAAACGCGCGGTATATAATGGAAACTAGTGTCATTTCTGTAACAATATAAACTAGATCTTATTTATTCAGGTATATAATTGACTTTCCATGAAAAAATATGAAGCTTAGCCTGCTCAGATATTATTGAAGCCAAGGTGACTGGTATTATAACAATAATAATCTTTTTTTTTTTTTTTTTAATTAATTAATTTAATTTACCAAGACAAAGTTTTACAACAATCATTAGCGTTCGGTAATAGCTACATTAGTTTATTAAAAACTGTGTCGCAGCTATTAACGCCCATCTCCAGGATTATGAGAGAACAGTGGTTTTAATATTAGTACACAACAATTAAAAAGAAATGCCTAGACGTAACACAAGGTATTTGGTAAACTGTATGTATGGGTGTGTCTGTATGTGTATTGTGTGTGTGTGTGTGATTATTGTAAATAATAATGTATGTATGGTGTATTGCCTTATGCATGGCACATATTACTGAACCGTTCACATGAGTATATATTTTTGATCTATAAGTTGTATAGAATTTATTGACCTTTCGAACGTTTACAATATTTTGAACCCTTGGTAATGCCAATATATTAATGAACTCGACTGTACCTAATGAGCGTAAGAAATAAGTTTGTTTAGAAGTAAGTGAAATAAAGGGCGTTATGTTCGATGCTTTCTGTCAGCCACACCTTGCGTCTTGACGATAGATGTTAAGCAAAGTATTTCGAGCCGATCAAGCTATGTTAAACTGATGTTAACACAAATAAAATGTAGATAATGTATTCTTTTTTTACACCTAAGCCGAAGATTATACTATGAATTTTTCTAGTGGGCGTGGGTGGCCAAACCCGGGGCAATAAGACATACCAAAAAAGAACTCATAGGAGTCACGGACTAATTTTAATGAAAAGTAGAACTAATTTATTTGCCTAATCCCTCTCAAAATGAGAGGAGACCCGTGCCCAGCAGTGGGACAATAATGGGTTGATGATGAATCGATCACGATGAATATGTAGGTATAATAGATAAATCTTTTATCTGTTATATATATTCATTACAATAGATAAAAGAAAAACACACGATATTATAACCCTATCTCATAGGAAGTATTTACTAATAGGGAGAGGGATGATATGAAATAATAATATGATACTGAAAACTAATGGAAAATGTCGCATTTTAATAAACTTTTCTTATTCTTTTTACTTGCTCCAGACTAAGAATCCATACCTCTTCAAAAATTCACCACACGTATGTATGAAAACAGGATAAATTGAATTAAAATAAATTACATTACATAATATGTTCTGTAAGGTCTTTGTTCCTGACAATTATTTGCGACATAGGCCATCTCACCGGCACAGATTATTCGCGGTAGCACAATGTCGTACAGTATCACGTGCTCATTCCCCACTGTGTCGCATGCACGGTGCAATCAATATACTTCTTGATGGTGCTCCGAATTTTGATGTGTTTGTGGATGAATGGAAGGTTATTATGTCAGTATGTTTGAAGTTTTGTGAAACCAATTGTGTATGAATGTGAATAAATTATTGAATTGTTTATATACCTACCTATGTATACTTACTTTATGTTAATTACTGTAATTGGTGCAAAACCGTGGTAATAACTAAATAAATAAAATAAATAAATAAATAAGTAGGCTGTACTCACACGATTAACAGTAAGTTTTACTTAAAAGGTTTAAATGTGCATTCTACTTTCAAGCAGTCTGTGCACATGATAATTTACATGTCTATGGTACATGAACATTTACATACATTAGTTGCTGCAATGTTGTTATTGAAATGGAAATATAAATAATAATAAATGGAAGCAAGCCAATTGACTTCGTTAGCTACGCGAGGGGTGCGCATGAGCGTCGTAACCGCCACCACTTGAGCTTTTTTGCGTTATGCAGGCCCAGGGTCGTAAATTGGACATAACTGATAATTTTGACATAAACCAGTAGTAACTGTCAAGAGAGTTTGGGAAGAAATCCGAAGAATACCGTTTTATGTCAGTTTTGTTACAACTTGTGATGGATCTGTGTAGGCAACAAATCGATAATAATGTTGAACACTATAAATATGGGATAATTAATATATTGTTTAATTTCGGTATATGGATATTTTTCTTTGTGCTTCGAGGAAATAAATCAAATATTTTTTTATTTATTAAACATCGCAAATAGCGGTAGTTTTTAAAATATATTTTTTTATTTGAAACCAACGCCTACTGTTTGAACCCAACAGGCGTTATTTATAAAAAAAACATGTTAGAGAACTAATAGAGAGAGATAGCCAGTGGGAAACCCCATCGGACTGATAAAAGTTAATTTCTGCCATCCATGTAGTAAATATTATCTACAGACACTAAATAATCTAAATATGTTTTTTTAAACTAGTCTACATTATTTAAATAACGCTATGGATGACACAAAAACAGAAAACTAGGATAGTGTCCACGACGCCGTTTTGTTCATGTCCACGGTCTAGCTAACTTCAATGTAATTTAGTTAACAAATACTCTTTTGTGCGGTACTCTGTTGTCAGTTCAGTTGCGACGTGTCATCCAAATAGGTACTATACTTACATTTATACTCAGTGTCAAGTGGTAAATATTCATTATCTCAATAGGTAACTACAGATTTCTTTGTTACTAGCTGATTACCGCGACTTCACCCGCGCAATTATATGAAAAGAAAAATATTATAAAAGGAATCACCATGCAAAATTTCAAGTTTCTAACCCTAATACTCGTATGTAGTTTAGGCCCTGCGTGGATATGTCAGCCAGTCAGCTTCTCCTTTTATATATGTATACTAGCGGACCCAGTGAATATTTAGGGTTATAAGTATTTTTTAATGCCCAATAATAAAATAAATACATAAAAAAGTTGTGTAAAAAATTGTGTAATTTTTTTTTTAAAGTCTGGCGACATCCTTATCACCTAGGGCAGTAAAAAATAGCCTACGACCGATTCTCAGACCTATTCCATAATAATCCGTCTAACCGTTTCAGAAGAGTTCAGCGACAAACACGATATTTTTACATATAAGATATATATAGATCTTGTCCTATCTTATGTTTTTAAAATAGTATTCATTAAATACCTCATATCACAAACTAGGTTATAGGTGAAACTGTGATTTGGTTATCACTGTAATTATAAACTTATTGTAAATTATTTTAATATTTTGCCAGTAGATATGCTTATCGAAAAGAACATCACCATTTCAAAAATATATATTGACATAAATAAAATTGTAAGTGGATCAGCCAGTAACTACGTTGGTTATAATTTCCGTTACGGAGTCATAAAAAATTGGGTTACCAAATACTGGGAGTATATAAAATATAGTTTATAAACAAAACTTATCGGACCATTGCATTTTATGATCGCTAGCGTAGTTATGAGCGACCAATTTTGACGCTCTACAGTGTAAAACAATTAAACATCTTGGTAAACAAATACATACTGATGAATGACCCATATAAGATACATATTATATATATTATATCCCTAGGTACTTCAGTAGCGTTAGCTAAATATTGATTGATACGATACTTTAGAACAAATATTAGCCTTAATTAATTTGCTATCTTATATTTACACTTCGAAATAAGAAATATTATTAACTACCTCGCTTAAGGTTGCTTATAAGATCAGTAGCAATCTACTGATCAATGTAACTTCAAGAACTGCTGTACTTTGTTTTTTTTTTATAAAGATATCTACATATATATGTATATATATAAATGAATCCCTATTTCCCTTGGTAAGTAATAATGGAGAAGGATATTGTCTTCTTTATAGGAGGATAGTATCAACTTACCACGCGGGCGGAGCCGCGGGCGGAAGCTAGTAACATATAAATTAATACAATTATCACGCGACTGGTGTTATTTAAACTTTTATCAGCTTTAAATTATGAGATAAATACAACTTACCTGTTGCACGCTGCAGTCGGATCCACAACTTACATCGAAGTGTCCATCTCCAGTTCGATTCTGTAAAAAAATTAACATATTTAAAAAATGATACGCATTTGACGGTATTTTATGAAATAGGGTCTTCATGGGATGTTCAACAGAGTCCTGATAACTTCCGTTACGACACGGTCGACGCGAGCGCAGCCGAGCGTGATCATCATTATGCGTACCTGTGCCTATAATTTAGGTGTGATTGATTTAACTTTTTATATAGCGGAATTTAAACATTTCTCTGTAATCATAACATTTTTAATTAGAAAGACGTTATTAATAGATAAATAAATAAATAAATAAATATTTCTGACTTTATGACACCGCGCCATCTAGTTCCGAGCTAAGCAACGAGGCTTGTGTTACGGATACTAGTTGGTTGATATACTACATATATACTTTTTTTTTTTGTAAATACACACATATTTTACATAGATAAATCCATGACTCGGAAACAAATGTTTATGCTCATCATACAAATTTTTGTTCCTACCGGGATTCGAACCCGGAACCCGTAGCACAGAAGGCAGCGTTAACTACCGCTGGACTAATTGGGTCGTCTAAGATGGCATTTAAGCTTAAAAAATACCGGAAATTAACTAGAAGATTTGGTCCTTCCTTCTCAATATAGGATAGGTATAGTTAGGCACAATAACAAGCAATGTTTTGCTTTATTGAAATATATTTCAATGAAATAAATAAATAGGAATTAGAAATTTTCGTAGATTATATCGTAGAGTATTAAAATTATCATTATAAATAATAGGGATAGAGATTCTTCAAACTGTTTTACGGCAAAACACGGTTGTTGTTACGGTTGAGCTAAATTGTTTAAAAACTAGCTCAGGACCATTGTTTGTTAGCTTAGTACCAATGTTTTTAGAATATAATACAGTATACAGTAGGTACAGTACAGTATAGTATCATATTTTACGTTGTCTTTTTGTCAAATCTTGTTTGCGGTAATTAAGACCAGTTCTTTTCTCTCTTCTTCGCGAAAGTTTTAAAGCTAACTGTTGATTACCATATTATTAAAGCTCGTTAGGGGAGTGACTATTCTGACAGCATGGGAATTCTGTTTGCAGTTAGATAGTAACTCCCTTATTTAAAAATAGTTACATATATGGCTTCTGGAAGGTCGGCAAGGCGTGAGCGACAACTCGGATGTTGCAAACGTCTATAGGCTACGGTAATTGCTTACCCTAATGCTGGCTGTAAGATCGTTTGCTATCCTTGTGGAATATAAAAAACTAAGCTGCAATATGTAAAGCTAGTTTCACATCGAGACCTCTCCATACCTGAGTTGGATTTAGGATTAGATGTTGGTCTCAGTTGTCAAACAAATAGTTATGGCGTTAGCGGTAATCAAAAACCTGAAAATCCCAAAGATATCGATATTCTTAAAGTATTGGGTTGCAGAGGTCTCGTGACATTTTTCAGCCTCATATGAGATTCATTATTGAAACAAAAAAATATCGAATATAGTTACTAAAAGTTTATCATTATTTTACGTGTTTTTGCAACAAGCGTGTGACCGGAATCCGCTAGGTTGCACCTCCAAGGCTTCACCCTGAAATGTGATCCTCTTGTGGTTTTTACATATCGTTTAGGTTACCAGATTTTTTTAAACATAAATCTACCTTTTTAATTTTTATGGGGGTAGGCAGGAACTACAGAACGTAATTTTATTTTGTAATCTTTTGAAAATTGTTTTTGTATTTAATTTGTTCAAGTGACTTATGCATCTACTTCTATTTATTCGTAAACAGCTCCTGTATTTCCTCGTAAACAATTATTACTTTTAAACCAAAGGCTTATCCGTTACAACAGACACTTGATGTTTGGGAACACTGATCTATATTTAGCGCGTTTGCGTTGATTATAGTGGATCGCTAATTGTCGACAATTACTTAGATGTGCGTTGAACCTGCACGAGTGTCGCCGCAAATACACTGGCTGCATAAAGTAAGATCATCGATTTATCCTAGACCAATAAACTATTAATTACAATCTTTATCAATGAACGCACAGAGTAGATAGAGCGTTATGTCATGCAATTTGTATCTACGTAAAGGGGAAATTTTATTAATGGTTTCCAAGATATAGTTATGACAATATTTAAGAATATTTATTCAGTTAAGCCAACCTGGAAAGGGCATTTTTCGTTGCATCGAGCCACAGCTTCCGCTCCAAATTTCTCGGTGATGGAACTGTAATCGCAACCAATTGTCCGAGCGGACAAAGCCAATCCGAGTAGCGACAACACTACCCATTTGTGCCAATTCTGTGGCGCACTCATTGTGCCCACTGATCACCGCCACTGTCGCTGAATTCACTCCTGCGCACCTTCACACGAGTCCCACATATTTTCGGCAATGTAGCATAGTTCTTTATAACACTATATTAATATATCGTAGAATTTTATAAGGACACTCAGGTTAAACACTTCGCGTAATTTAAGTTTACAGCTTAACTGTAAATAATTCGTTGAACGGAATCGACTCCGCGACACGTTAAAATCCAAAAACACATCGGATAGGGCCCGCTCGATGCGCATACGCAGCTAAAGCTACTCATGGACTGAGCGTATCCGCTCGCGGCGCACCCGCTACTGGCTACGAGGACGAGGACGCTTTGTTTGGGCGCTACTGTCGTATGATAGATCTACCTGTCGTCAAAAGCACTTGTTACTCTTATAAGTTGTACGTATTTACCTACGTATTTTATATAAAACAAACAAAAAACCTGTTTAATATTATTATTTGTGAGACCATAAATAAAAATAGATAAAAATTATGAGACACAAAAATAATATTTTTTATGTCTCTTAATTTAATCCTAGATAAACCAAATACTTATATATAAATAAATTTATATTACAAAAAAAAACATTTAAGTTTTTCAACATTATAGATTTAAATATTCAAACGGTAGGGGTAGAGTTCCTAAAAATCCTTTCTTTACATTACATATTAATAGGTACATTATTCTTGGCGTGTACCTACCTAATATTAAACTTAAAATCTTACGTTAATAGTTTAAGCTGCGCATTGAAAGTTTTTAGGGTTCCGTACCCAAAGGGTAAAAACGGGGCCCTATGACTAAGACTTCGCTGTTTGTGTGTAACCAGGCAGTATCTCAAGAACCGCGATAGGTAAACAGTTGAAATTTTCAAAAATTATGTATTTCTGTTGCCTTAACTACAA
Organism: Craniophora ligustri; assembly: GCA_905163465.1. Taxonomy (NCBI): domain Eukaryota; kingdom Metazoa; phylum Arthropoda; class Insecta; order Lepidoptera; family Noctuidae; genus Craniophora; species Craniophora ligustri. The sequence continues at coordinate 7,260,577 of LR990963.1, forward strand.
ATGCTAAAATAAAACTTTTAAAGGGGGCTACCAAACAACAAACGCGTTATTATTTCACTTTTTGCTCGATATCAATAATGACAAAAATAAGCACTTGAAATATTCACAAAATACTCAGTTGTATTTTTACTGTAATAATAATAAAATAAAATAACTATGTAAGGGGGGTTCCCATACAAAAAACGCCATATTTTGCCTATTTTTGTACGGAACCCTTCGTCGCGCACAAAGAGTTCTGTACTCCAAAGGGACTTGGTCGGTTTTTATAAATATAATATGTATTATGGCACCTATTGTTACAGATAGGTTTAATTTTTTTACGTAAAAGTTTAATCTATCTAATGTTATCATTAACTCACTAACTATTAAACATTTTACTTACCTTTTGATGTTTTATCGCTTCTAAATATACCGTCTCAATTATGAACTTTCATTTGTGTAGGTAAGTCTGCGTTGATGCATAGGTATAGACTTCAGAGTTAGATCTCTCTGATCTGAAGTCTATATTCTATATGCATCGATGTAAGATCTCCGATTTATTGTAGTATTCTTGATATCATAGTTTTTAAATGGGTTTATATACTATCCAATAATTAGGTACGTGAATAGGATTTGGCCACAACCTTGAGTAATAAGTATGCAAAAACATACTTAATATTTTTTGTGTTTGGGCACATTTATTTTTAAATATCTCTGAATATTCCATTTGTTATTTTTTTATATACCTACCAAATGAATAAGCACCGATAGTATAATTTTTATAACAGGTTGTCAAGTGATATAAATAAATAAATGCATACTTGCCTAGGTATCTGTTATCACTATGAAATGACCTGCGGAAGTGTACCCGCGATCTTGTAAATGACGTGCGTCAGGTCGTCAGTTACGACGGCTGATGTATGCATGTCGTCGGCATGGACAGGGCAGGGCAACTAAAAGATGCTATGGTGTTTCTCCATTGTAAACATTACATTACATATATTGTTAGATTCGCATAGTTTAAAATGTCTGCAACTTAAAATATACAATGAATTCGTCATTTCTATTAGAGGTCGTCACTAGAGAAATCCCTAAAACCTAAAAAAAGCTTATAAAAGACTTGTAAAAGTGTCCTCAAAAGATCTATTCTCAGAAATAATAATATTAATAAAATAATTTACCTACATATAATTTAGTAACTTTCCATATTGACATAGGAATGTGTCACATAAGTACGTCTTCATTATTATAAACTTGTTAAAATACTTCGAATTTGGTGCTCACGCAGTTAACCTCGTTGATCTTAATCTTGAAGTATATTTTATAACGCCGTATATCAGTGTAAGGAGCAAGGCCGTCGAATGATACGACGACTCTGCGCTGTTACACCAAGAGTTCAATTAATTTAACTACGTACTCTTCATGTATGACTTCCCACGCTTAGCAGCATTCCATTTGCCAGATGATTTAATTTCTAAAAAATATCTCTAAAGGTGTTTGGAATAATTTCATTGCACCTTGTTTTCTGAAGTCCATACATTTATCATAATACCTTATTAATATCATTGTGTAATGTGTCTTCCGTGAACTGCTGAAAATTATCCTTAACTTTCACTGTCTGGGTAAAAAGATAGGTCGTGTTAGGCTCAACCACAAGCGGTAACCTAATGAGAAATAGGAAACCGCAACCATATTATATTGTGGTAACGAAAGCAAACCGAATGAAATACTGGGTAACATAAAATAAAATTCTATCACACCTGTCGTCCCTGAAAGATGAGTCTGAGATGTAATAATGTACAACCACATCTCGCTATGTTTTTTTAGGTGCCACGTAAAAGGGGGCGAGCCTATTGCCATCAATCGAGGACGATTCCAAACTCCGAGCTGCTACTGAGATTTCATAGAAAACCCCAAAAACACTTTGCATGACCCAAGACTCAGCAGTCGCACTTAAGTCTACATAATTAAACTGACTATTCCGACAACATGAGAATTAATATTAACTTATAATAATAATTCCGTTTGCTGTCTGTGAAACCTAAAACGGTTTTTACATGGTCGGCAAGGCGCGTGCAACAGCTTTGATGTAGAATAAATGTTCATTGGCTACGGTAGCGGCTTACCATCAGACGGGCTGTAAGCTTGTTTGTAGCTATAGTGGTCCTTAAAAAAATAAAGCGACTCTCCGACCAAAATCTACTAAAGAAATCTTAAAAAATAGCGATATCCGAATTGGAACCCTTTCTTTTTTGAGGTCGGTTAGAAAGAAGATGAACTACCTCTAACCCCGTAACTTTTGTTGTATACGAGTTGATAGTATGTACACGGACTTCCAAAAAGCTTTTGACAAAGTAGATCACCAATTGCCCTTGAGTAGCTTTGACGGCCTGGAATACCTTCTCCACGTATCCTCCACGTCCTTTTGAGATAATTCTCCTCTCACGTTTTTAATGATCTCAGAGAGTTATTATAAATGGTTCTTATTCTGCGACTCTAAAAGTCTCTTCTGATATGCCTCAGGGCTCTATTATGCTCTTGTGATCTTATTTAAAAAGACATATGTATATCTTTATAAATAGGATAAACAAGAAGTAAGTAGCTGCTATCTAGATTATTACTATGCGCAGACGATTTAAAAATTTATAGACGTCTTCGTCTACTTTTGCAGGAAGGTAGATTCTCAGCATTTTGTATAAAAAATAAGCTTAAAATGAGTACTTATATCAAAACGGTACTTCCTGCATTAGTTTTACTAAAAATAAAAATGTAATAAAGGTATTGTTTAAATAATATAGATTTGGCCAGATGAACGACAAGCATCCCTATTGCGTCTTATTAGTCAATTTAATAAGACCTTCCAAAATATTTTTTATTTATAAGATTTAGAAACATAATGTTTAAGATCGTAATATAATCAAGCTTATAATAATGTAAGAAACAAAATTTGTAATTTCAGTACCAGGTATCACTTTAGTAGTATACTTAATCCAACGAGTGGTTTTACTTATAGTCTTTGTTAATCCAACGAGTATCTAACCACTTTATAGTCTTTGACTTAATCATACTGCATTCAATATAACTTGGATGACACGCCGATAACTTCCGTCTAACTTTATTGTTTATGATTATTTAATCTCGCTATGCCCTACCTCCTATGTATTACCTTTTTATATATTCACTTTACAAACTTAGGTCTACTACATTGTACACTCGCCAAACGTGCAACCGTTTAACGGCGAGACGCGCTTTTAATAATTACTTATTAGTAGTATATAAATAAAAATAAAAAACAAAAAAAATAAATCTAAACAAAATCATAAAATATATATCTATAACCCACGTGAATGGATAGGTTTCCCTACCCAATCACCTGAGTATCATCCAGCAAAATCTGCTTAATTTTTTTCTTCAACAGAGTAATCTTAATTTTTGGAATTTCTCTTAAAATATCTAGGTATGTTGTTAAATACTTTAGGTACCATAAAACTTCAGATCATCTCTCCACTCGTTGGAGGCAGTCCTGAGCTGCGTCTTCCAGTGCATGGTCCTCAGTGATGAACCTTTCAGCAGCCATCAATTCAATGCCCACTGCCTTCCCTTGACTTTTCTTATGAGGGTGACTGATATTATGCCATATTTTATCACAATTAATTAACTGTTTTAGTTATTAAGACGCTGTTCTTAAAAAAATGTGTGCTAAGTTTCCCCAACGCTGCCAACTTGAGTTGAATTGGAGTGACCTCAAATAAATAAATAAATAATATAAATGATGTGGTAGACCTACTGATTAACAGCTTTAAGAACAGAGTTCCCATATTGGAATGCGGAAATATGATCTACTACGCCTTTGGGTGCAGTGTCTGAATGCTCGGTTTCTGCGGTAAAGTTTGAAGCGGTGCGTGATTAGGTACGTACCGTAGTAAATAAGTATTAATACATCTTAGGGCTACGCCGAACTGAGCTGTCCGTCCTGTCAATAACTATGCGGCAATATTTTTTATATCTTGGTGCTTTTTTTCAGAGGATCAATATTCATTTACGCGCAGGAGGACTAAATCATTTTATTTATTTTATTTTATTTATTAGGCTCATCAACAATTGTTTACACTGAGACAACATTGTAAATATGGCACAAATTAAATAAGATTAGTGTAACATTTTTTTACAGATATACTCATAACAAAAATATACTTATAGGAAGTATATTTTTGTTATGATTTAGTCCTCCTGCTTCATAAGCGAGAATGGCAAGTATTGTTCTTTCCTAATTTAATGCTAAAGTCAGCTGGCGCCATCTCTTAATTTGTTTCCAAGATAAGTCTACAAAGAAGGATAAATTGAACTTTGATAAAGTTCCATGCATAACGTCCAGATGTCGCTATTTACGTATATAATGGTTTCAGACATAGATGAAAGGTGGCGCACCGTGGGCAGTACTTAAAAATGATGATCGATCAAAAAAATAAACAACGAGCGTCATGAATAAACATTGTATAATGGTTTTGCAGCGATAAGAATATATACGTCAACTTGTATTTTTCCTTCTAATGTGCGTAAAAACGAATTGATTACATGAAGCTCTTTCAAAGAATTAAACATAACATGATAGTAGGTATCTCTACTAAACGAAATCTTTCCTGAACATAAATGTGATATGCTAAAATACATATAAATTAAGAATATCACCGGACCAAAATGTTACTCATTATTTGTACATATATGTACTTACCTATGGATAAATAGAAGCATCAGATCTTTACAAATAGTGTAGGATACTTGGCATTTGGGCAAAACTGATATCCTAAGGATAACCCAGTTGACCGGGGAAAATGAGGATTATGAAATATTAATATTAAAACTACTGAATAAAGAATCACCTATAAAGGTTGTTTGTCGTTGTCGTTTTTAATCATTTAAAGCCAATCGATAAACAAGGGATGAATGGTTATATGGACTCCGTCATTTTGTAAGAAAGGAGCATAAAGGTTTTCTTCAAGTTTTCTGTTTAAATATAAAAGGTAGCAGGTATATCGATTCTGAAAATGGTAAGTACTTTACAGTAAACTTTCATGCATTTTACTTAAAAAACATAAATGTTTCAAAAACTCTTTTTAACCGACTTCCAAAAGGAGGAGGTTATCAATTCGACTGCATTTTTTTTATGTTTGTTACCTCAGAACTCTCGACTGGGTGAAGATTCTGTTTTTATTTGAAAGCTGGTGCTTCCCGTGTAGTCCCATATCAATTGTGTTCAGTTTGGACAGTGTCATCTATGAGAAAACCATATAAGTCTTAAATTTGCATTAAATATGTGAGTGACAAATGGACGAATTCACGCCAACCGATTTCAAAGATTCTTTTTTTAAATGAAAGCTGATCCTTCCTCGTGGTCCCATAAAAAATGGTGAGGATCTGATGAGTGGATGCTTGGGAAATCGAAACCCTCAAATTTTCTACGTAGATGACGCATTTATTGTTCAACCTATTACATACCATCACGCCTGTCGTCCTCGAAAGGTCCCATGGAATAGGGGGCGAGCCTATTGCCATTAACCGGGCACAAATCCAAACTCTGAGCTGCTACTGAGAATTTCACAGAAAAACCCAATAACACATTGCTCGACCTGGGAATCGAACACAGAACCTCTTGCTCGGCAGTCGCATTGTACGACCACTAGATCAACGAGACCTATTACAATGACCCTATTACCTGCAGACACTCAAATGTAAAAAATAAAATAAAAATCTGCATTTTAAAAAACCAACTTTAAATTTAAAAAGTAACTTAATAAAGTTTTAACTTCTTTTTAGTTTTAAAAGTATGAAGTCTGTGTCGGTGCCTAGTTTGAAGCCACCCCGCTCAAGATCACGCGCGATGAGTGTACATACCTTTACATTTGGCTTGGCACCGTCTTTATACCCTTAAAACTAAAAAGAAGTTAAAACTGTATTAAGTTTATTATTTTTAGAGAGTACCGCTCTGTTTCTGGTATTTGCTCTTAGGTAACTTTCAGCACCTTTATGCACTGTCTCTCATTGTGTACGGGTCGATTAGTGTCTCGAACACTTCTTTTTAATAGATCCCACACGTGTTCATTGCGATTTAGGTCTGGATTATTCACAGGCCAGGGGGCACAGCTTCTATACTGGCTTCCTGCAGAGCTTCTCTGATGGCCCTACCTGTATGCACAGGATCATTGTCGTGTATCGACTAAAATTCTTGACCTATTCGCTATGCAAATGACCCCATATGGGATCTGGTGATCTCCTTAATGTACCATTGAGCTGTTACTGTACTCTCCTTTGGAAGTGCAGACTGTGTTCTTCCAGTTAGGCTAATGGTTCCTAACACCATAATGTTATCCCCCCCAAATCGTTCATCTTCTCTTCTCCACAAATATATGCGACGATCATCAATAAAAAAAATCACTTTACACTCCCCTGTAATGAGTACCTAACAAGCTCCAATCACTCAAGTCCCATTTCAAATGTTGCCTTATGGAAGTTAAAAGATGCCCCTGATAACTGCAGACCAATCTCACTGCTCTCTGCACTAATTATTCGAGGATTTTAGATTGATATCTAAAATCCTCGAAAAATTAGTAAACAACCGCCTCGTTGGCTTTCTAAAGAAAAACTTACTTCTTTCGCACAGACAGACAGTTTGGTTTTCGACGAGGGAAGTCTACTGAGCAAGCTGTGTCTCCTAGCGGGCATCGTCTCCTCAAACGTCGACAAGGGTCATCGATCGGCTGGTGTATTCCTGGACCTCGCCATGGCCTTTGACACAGCATCAATTCCTATTTTGCTAAAGAAACTAGAATCCTTCGGTGTCAGAGGCCTGTCGCACGAATGGTTCAGGAGTTACTTGTCTGGTCGACACCAGCGAGTCAAAATTGGAAATATTGTTAGCGGGGGCCTTTCCGTGGCATTTGGCGTGCCTCAGGGAAGTATACTGGGGCCTACCCTTTTTATTATGTATATGGATGATATTCTGAAGCTTGATATTGCATAGTCGGAGGTCATTTACTACGCAGATGACACAGCTATCATCTTTCATGGAGCTACCTGGAAGGAGACCATTGACGCACCTGAAAATGGTATGTCTATTATAAAGTCATGGCTGGATCAAAATCTTATATATACACGATAAAACAGAGCGGTATTCTAAAAATACACAATAACAAATGCAATATCTTGGCGGTACCTGTGACCACCCAGCACATCGGCATATGCAACTGCAACGCAATTGATAGAGCAGAAACTACAAAATATTTAGGCGTCATAATCGATCAGAACCTAAACTTTAAAGCACATATCAGAACACTTGCAAAAAAGACTCGTAAATTAATTTACGTTGCCAAGCTCTTACGAGTAGTAGCGTCGGAATCTAAGCATTGTTGTTTTTAAATGCTGATCCACGCACTAATTCAAATGTTAAGCGAGTTAAAAGTTCACGTTAAAATATGATAAAATAACGTGGTTACAAATAAAACGACCCTCTTAATCTCCAAAACAAGTAACTACTTAAGTGTGATCAAAATGTGTGTGTGTGTGTGTTCACAAACTCTTAAAAGGGCACTACTTTACAACACTACTTTACAACTTGCGACAAATCAGTATCAATAAAATTTTGCTTTGACTAGTAAGTCAAAGCAATTATTCAACATTAGCAGCATTAAGCAACATTAAGTACCTAAATATATATTAGTACCTACTGGCACTAATATATATTCCAAATTCATTTTTAGATAGTTACTAAAGTGTGAGTATGCTTCGTGATATTTGTAAACACGAATACTTGTTAATGTACTTGTAAAGTTCTTACCTACTTTTTAATATTCTAATAATTTGTTGCTAAAGACTTTGTTCAGAAACTATACAATATACGCAAGTATGAATTTATTGCAACAGTAAATAGGAGTACGTATTCGACGTACTGATTTGAAATTTAGCTCGTGAAAAATCTAAATTTTAATTCTACGTTTCTTACTAAATATAATTTTCCAATTCACCGAGTTATATACATATGCCAAATTAAACCTACTAAAGTGCGAAATCCACGTGTAGCGTCTCATGTTAAATAAAATAATAAGTTAAATAAATCATAAAGGTGATAACAATATATTTTTATATACTTACCACGTTTTTTACAACGGACTAAACTTCTTCATTTTCTGCTTTTATTTTATCTTCTTGCTTAGTCATCCATATTAGGAAGCTCATCAGGCAGTCAATTTATTTCTTAACGTACTTTGCAAAAAGAAATAGATTTACCTAATACAAACATGGTATAGAGGTACAAGTTATCTAAGTATGTCTTAGCGAAAAGAATTTAGCGAATTTCAGGAACTAAGTTCTTTACTGATGCCCTTGACGTATTTTAACATTGTTTCGTAAGCATATCTAATTAAAAACAAAGTGTTTTTAATATTCTGCCTCTAACAATGTTAAAATTTTAAAAAAACATACTTATATTAAACTCAAGGTTTTAAGGCTGGTGTCCTCGCTTAGACCTAATTCACATTTTCATTGGTTATATGCCAATAATACTAATAATTGATGTCGGTTCAAAGTAGATAATACTAATTGCTACAACTTGTATATAAAATATCGTTAAAAAACACTTTTATAAGGAGACCGGTAGTGTACTGATGTTTACCTTTTTCAGTTTTTGGCCGGGGCATCAACTAGATCACTTACGGTACTGATGGTCCGCGACCCCCTTGGACGGGCGGCCCGCTATCCAAGTGTCACATTCGCCCCCATGCTTGCTTCCGCAGAGGATAGGAAGCCACTTGAAGAAGCTTCTAGAGGCAACTCGTCCTCCTATGCAGCTCCAGAGTATCTGTAGTTCAACGACTGCAACCCCGCCACGGAAGGTAGAGCGGCGTACCCTATAATTTTAATTTAAAAATATATGCAAACGAAATATAAATCGAAATTCAATCCTAAAAGACAGAAAGAGGGTAGAAACGTTTGTGCATAAATAAAATGATGTATTGAAATAATGTATTATAATCCAATCTACAGCGAGTGGAATAAAACTCGATTTTGTGTGAACATGAAGGACAGACAGACCGCTAGTTATTCATATAAGAATTACGGTTGCATGGTTTACAAAATAGTAACTAAGGGGATGCGGTTATATTAGTATAAACAACCTATTTACATAATCAGCCATATTACACATTTTAAAATAATATATGATAAATAATGCTAGGTAAAATCGTGAGTGGCGACATCTGCATTACAGTTCATCCCCATTCGTTCAATATTTATGGTAAGTACTTGTCTGAGAATATACGTTATGTATTTTACAATATGTGTAATTTCACAACGTCTCGCACATTAATTGAAACCTTGTAACAAAAATAATAAACAGTGTGGTCCCTATCAACTTTTTACGCCACAATAAAATAATAAACAAATCAATTATCACAATAAAATTTATTAGAACCAGTAAAATTACATACCTAGGTAATAATAATTTATATTTATTAAAAACATAGGTCATAACATCAATTCAATTAAGTTTCAATTAATTCAAAATTAAGTTATTTACGCCGCTTGTAAAAATATCTTTTTATCTGACAAGATCTAATCATAGCTGACTAAAGTCTTAATTACCCATTATATACGGGAAAATTGAAGAGTGCAATCTGAAACTGCCATGTACATTACGTTGGTAAGCCTCTATGTTTTTTGAACATGAAGAAAGAGAGAAAGTTAATTAAGTATTTACACAACAATGTAATATCGTCAGCCAGTCAGTCACGTGAATGTTCCAATAGAAGTTATTTTATGTATTTACTGTTCTTACTTACTCCATGACATGAGTAACTAACTATAAGTTAGGTGGTTGACCGTGTGTGGGAAATCGGTGCAACCTCCATCCCAAACTATAGGCCAATTTATAGCGTGAACATGAACACTGATTTTTAATGCCATAGATTTTAGAAAAGAAACGCCTGATTCTATTAGTAGTTATTATTGAATGGTTAACAAAGACATAGGCTACAACTATTATGTAGATAGGTAGGTACGTGTTGAATGTTATAAATGATGGTTTTGAAGCTTGTAGCCTTAAATTTGTTTTGTTTGTAGATCAGTAAACATATAAGACTACAAACACTCAACGAAGCATTTGTTAAGTAGGTAATTTGACATGTCGGAAATGGTCACCAAGGTAATTAATTCGATTTATTTTATAAAAAATGTGGTTGACTTCAATTATTTATTATTTGTCAGCTCTGAGTTCGAATTTTGATTTTAAGACACACGTCTAATAATGTCGATATGAATGTTAATCAGTATACTTCAGCCATTAGCATTTGCTGTGCGATGTTGACTACCTAAATATAAATATAGACTTATAAAATAATAAATAATAGTGAACACGATCATCTTTTATACTAGCAATTTATTTATTTTCAACTTTATCTCCCTAGTTATAAGATATAAAGTTAGTAAACCAAAGTTATCAACGTATTTTGTTTGTTCGTGCAATTCATCGGAGAAGTTTCGTAATATGAAAATCCTGAAGAAATTGTTCGACGAAAATTTATATAAAAAGGCATAATAATGCGTTGTAAAATAAAATGTTATCAATACTTAAAAATGTTGACAATCATTGATTCAATTGTATGCATGCAACACACAATTGAATTAATTATAATAAAATCGCACACAAGAGCAATGTCATTCAGTTGCAAAAACTAACTTCATATTAAAATTATTATGCATAATTTACATTAGATACTTCTGTCCGAAAACTGTCAGAAAATTGCTACGTTAATATTATGATTTATTTATTTAAATAACACGCAAACTGAGTCGCAAGTGGACGTACAAAGCAACAACACAACAGCTACTCATACGATGTACATTAGTCGCAAATAATTTGCCCTGTGCGTCCGTAGTGTTTTGAATCTCAATTCTCATCTTCCCACACTAGTCTGTTTGGGACAGCTCCAAGTTTCGAGATTTTGGTGCCAAAGTACGATCAGATCAGTGATTGTTACCTAACCATACTACTCGCAATTTATTTAGTGTCTCAAGACCACCACCAAATCTTATCAATACATAAAAGTGAATTAATTTATTGTATTTTTACAGAACATAGAGCGCGTTCATTGCCATAGCTAAATTTTATAATTCATACGTACAACAGGAATATATATTCAATGTAATTCTGCCGCAATTGAACGCAATTTAGATAAAGATTATAACTGTGGTAAATGTCAAGATAAAGGATTTTATTGTGGAGCTTTATAGAAAAGACGTGTTGAACAAATAATCAACTTATTTCCATATTAACTGTGATACTGAGTGTGTCGGTGATTATAAGACCGGAAAACATGGCTTCGGACTTAGTTGATTTCAAGGTAGGTAAAATATTCTAATTCACCTCTATACATAATAATATTGAGTTGGTAAAATAATAATCGCATATACTCCGTTACGTAACAAAACAAAATAGCAACGTTTACAAAAACTGTAGAAAACTGATTGTAATTTGCATTTTTTACTGAACACAGATTTAATGCTCCGTAAAGTAAATCGACTTTTTTATTTTTGTTAGCACAGGTGCCTAATGACTTATGATTAACCTAACTATACTAATTAAAATAGCCTCATACTTATTTTTCCACTAACTTCACAAAACGGAAGGTTCAGTCAGTTGGACTTTTTTTGTGCGTATGTTACGCGATGTCGCTTTTTTTTTTTTAAACGTTGCCCCACACTAAGATTTTCTCCTGTGTTGTGGGTGCGTTTACAAACACAAATTATCACATACACAAACACCCAGACCCGGAACAACTACCTGTAGCACGTCCAAATATTTGCTCCGTGCGCGGATCGAAACCGCAACCCGTGACGCAAAAGCCGGTCGCTCAGCTTCTACGCCAATCAGGTCGTCATTTGCGTGTTTGGTGACTTTTGTATAATATAATAATAATATTAATAGAATATTAATTTATAGTTGAATATAGTTCCATATTCATTTGAGTAGTAGGTATTGCTCCAAAGATAATAAGTTCCTAATTGCTTCTAAGATACATGATGATTAAAAAAGAGACTTTAGTTCTCCTCGATGTAGATTTCGATTTGAAGGTTCGATGATTCCTTTTCTCCTCTAAGCCATTTTGGAAATCATTTTCTAATTCAGGAAAATTGCCAAATTAATTTTAAAGTACAATTTTTTTTTGGATTGCATTATTCCCCTCCCCTTGATCACAGCAGAAGTGCAATAAATAATCAGGCAAACTATTACAGATATTTATATTTTACAAATTAAACAAGTATGTAATAATAATAGTAGTTGGTCCAACGGGCGACTGCGGAACCCTACAGGGCACGTGGAGCAACACGCACTTATTAGCACCATTTATTGTGTCATTTAAAGGCGGTTTATTGAAAAAAAACATTTGGCTTCATGACAACGAACATTCTGAAATGACTGTTGTCCGTAACGCCCTTACAAAATCAAAATACATATAACTGCTAATATCCAAAGTATGCGTCTACTCTGAAATAGAGAAAACATTATTGATACAGAATTTACACACTAGTTATTCTTAATATTCAAATAATTCAATAACAGTAGGATAGTCTGAACTTCCAAACATTTTCAAGGTATATTCCTATAGAAGATTTCCATATACTATTACTATACTTCCACATACTATATAAGAACGTTTTAGAAGAAGCATTCAGAAAACAAAAAAGGGGAAAATGTGGTCTACCGCCACGTAAACTAGTTGTACTATATGTATACTACTCTATATACATATGTAGATACAGTATATTCGCTATTGTTCACGGGTAATCCCTGTACAGAACGAGGAAAATTGTGTTATTAGTATTGTTTGTTAGTGGCGTGGGTAATAACCGTTGGACGACATGGTTAAGTAGGTATTTACCTCCTAAGCAAGTAGATAACTGCACGGTAAATAACCCGTAAAGGTTTCACAGCAGATCAATATAGGTAGGCACTATCTAATTCTGTTAATGTTTATCATCAAAACGAATCAAATTGGAAAGAAACAAAGGGATTTTACCCAAGTAGAGATTGAATTGAAAGTAGGTACGTAGTTAATTATGTATTGATATTTTTGTATATCAATATGTGTTAGGCAAAAGCACGTTGAGATATCTAAGTTCAAACATACAAGGTTTCGGGTCAATAAGTGCCGTATGGTATGGATATCTATTTGATCGTATCACAATTTATATAATTAATAAAATAATATGTTTATGCAATAAATAATAAAAAGATACCCATACATATACTACTATATATACCTATATCTATAGGAAAATAAAATCCTGACTGATTCATCATCGCTGGGACTAAACACAAATAACATTCAATTAGAAATGGTTTGTGAACATTTCACTTCCTATACGACGACCCAATTAGTCCAGCGGTAGTTAACACTGCCTTCTGTGCTATGGGTCCCGGGTTCGAATCATAGTAGGGACAAATGTTTGTGTGATGAGCATCAACATTTATTTTCGAGTCATGGATGTATCTATGTATAATATGTACCTATGTATTTACAAAAAAAGTATATACGTAGTATATCAACCATCGAGCACAAGCCTCGTTGCTTACCACGGAACTAGATGGCGCTGTGTCATAAATGTCCGGAAATATTTATTATTTATTATTATTATTTATACTTACACCCTTAAAGGAAATAAAACCAACTATTTAACCGTTCTGTTTTCCAGAAGACAAATCTTAGAGATTTCATCCTTGACAAAAATCCTTTATTATTTTAGCCGTGAAGGCGTAGATAACCAACTTTAAAACAATTATTTTCCTTATAATTTTCCTCGATTACTATCGCAAACATAAAACAATCCAAGTTTATTAGAGCCTTAATAAATTAGTCTTTAATAACACGAAAAAGGTCCTACGCTCGCGATAAAAAGGAATTCAGATTACAAACTACTTGTACCTATATGCCAAATTTGAACCGAATCCTTTCAACAAACGTTGTGTGATTTAGTAACAAATATTTAAACTTTCACATTTATAATAGCAGTATAATACTACTAGTAGAAGGAAATTCCCAATAAGATTACGCAATACAAGATGAACGCTAGTAACACCACAGAACACTGGCGTTCAAAAATCCTCACCTTTACATCAGTTATAGCCATTATGTATTTATTGTTGCTTATTTCTGTGACCCTTCGTTTCATTATCTTAGTATTTGTAACCTACTTATCTGTCAAGGGATGTCGTTCTATCTATGTAGATAACACAACAGTATTTTTATTATTAGTAAGCTGTATATGTACCTATATACATATAATGAACTGGTTTTACTTGGCGTCTTCCGTTTCCACGTCCACAATATTTCCCTAAATCTTTACTTAGCGGATGTCTGTCTATAAAGAAACTACATGTAAATTCGAAGTCTCTGTTATCATTTCTTTGGCTTTAATAACAAACTTCATATACATATAATACGTCATTGATACTCACTTTGCTTTTTAAATCATTGGTCTATCGTTTAGCATTTGTTTTCCGGACTATAGTAAACAAAGGTCGCCTATGAAGGTCATCCTTTCATTTCAGATTATAGTGCTCTGATTATTGACGTTTATGTTCGCATGCCATACGGAAATCTTGCAACTTTATTTTCATAATATACTACCAAGGTATATATAACAAATAATATATATCTGTTTGTATATGTCTTCTGTGTCTACTGTTCCATAATATACTTATGCCATTATCATGCGGCAAACGATGCGCGTGCGCTGAGTCACGCACACAGCACAGTGCTGCGCTCTTCACTCTTATTGTACGTCTTGTGTGTGGTCCGTTGAGAGTATGACTGCTACATAGCTAGCTGCCTACATGTATACCTACATGTTTGGGGGCACGTCACCTCGTCGCTGACACACCCGTTGGTACTTATCTGTGTGGTTGCGACACCTACCAGTAAAATAATGCTTATTTGCAATTTGGCCTGAGTCATGATGATTTTCCTCCTCACAACAGGCACAGCTGTCACAGACATAACGTGTGTTGGTATCAGATGTCATGTTATCAATCAAATATACTGTATATAGATTAAAAGTTAAATAGCTCATACAGGTAGGTATCTACCGGCACTAGACAGATACCTACCTGTATTTTTTTTTAATGAAATAATATGGGTTGGTTAATGGTTTACCTTTACACCCAAATCTCAATCTCATAACCACCTTTAATTTTGGTCAACTAATTACAACTACCTTAGTATAATTGTTCAATTAACTACCTATACTTAGACTGACTATACAAAAAAAAATGTGTTTTAAGTAGGTATCATATGTAACTATATACGTTTATAAAGAAACTCTTGAAGTACCTATATTTTATTAAGTTATTTTATATTATATAGTTCTCCATAAAATTTCCTTATAGAAACTACCTACCACTTCGCCCTGACCTGGTTCTTAGAAATGATTATTAAGGAAATACCTATTAAACATTAGAATAGGTAACAGTTAATAGGTAATCTGTGTAGGTAAGTAGGTACTCACTATTTCTTTAAACTTTCTCCTTAAGAGACAGTACCATATTCTCCTAAAATAATGAAAGATATAGTTGTATTAAGAAGATTTTATTATTTTTGGAGATAATATTTACTGATTGATCTTTTTTGTCTTATTATAAGATCATTGTTGCCGTTTTGTTAATAATGGTGAGCTGAGAAAGCTATGTTCGGCGTTTTTTAATAGATTTTTGATAAAACGTGAAAAGCAATTTTATATCATTGGTGAAAAGTTTTTTTTTTAAATCATCAAAAGAAATATTACCAGTAACCTGACTAGATAACATAACTAGTTACAGGTTTACAGCCTTTCACATTGAATATAGGTTATTAATTATACATCGTTTCTGGTTATTAGTTACGATCTCATTAAACGGCGAAGGACCCGTTATGCCCTATGTGACAAACCACCATGACAAAAACTCATATTTACAAGCAACAGCTTAAAAGTTAGTTACTCTAGGCATCACAGTCTAGGTAGGTAGTTTGTTCAGCTCTACAGGATCAGTAATCTGTTTGGAGAAAGCATATTCCAGCCATCCAGACATCTGTCTGTTTGTATTCGTGCTAAATTTATTCTGGATATATTCAATTAGATAATTACATATTCTTCTGGTACTTTTAACCTGATCGAAAGACTCAAATAATTAAGAAATGATATGAACGAAATTAAAAAAAATACGGACGCAATAGTAGCAACATAAAGGGCACGTGAGCAAAGTAATATAGCTATTCGGTATAGTAAGACAAGTATAGTTTGCGCGGGGACGAGGGGCGTCGAGGTGTGACGTCACATTCAGCGCGCCGCGTTCCGAGAGGGGCGCGGCGCGGGGCAACGGCGCGGTGCGAGGCCGAGGGTGTGGTGCACATGCGCCGCAGCCCGCGTCGTCTCAAGGTGACCCTCAACTCGCCAAGCAAGTGTTCTGCGTGGCTCACGGCACTGTACTCCGTTCCTTTCACTTCTATACAGCTTAGCGGTCATCGATACCGGTATTTGCTATAACGCGGATACAATTTTATTTCGTGCCCAGTTAAATTTATGTCAGCATCCTGTGGACTCCAACGTTACTCGTCCATCACCTTTTATCTCAGTCATCGCGACTGACAAGACAAATCGATATGCGTCAAGCGCGAGATGTCGTGAGTATTATAAAATCAAATATTTGCTCTGATTAGAATTTTTCCAATACTTAGGTACCTTCAACAACAAAATTAAAGCATAGGTACTTAATATCCTGCATTACTTGATACTCGATACTTCTTATCTGTTTGAAACGTTGTTCAGTCACAGTGATACTGATAAGACAATGGCGGGTAAAACCATTCTAGTCGGTAATACACCTAATGAATACTTTTTATTATTATAATAAAGATGCTTGCTTGCTTACTCCAATTTGTAATTCTCACATTTTAATAATTAAGGAACCTTTTGCGAAGTCCACAGACTCAAGTACTTAACCTATACTCAGTGTAGGGGACATCATTTTCATGTATTCATTAAATTATGTAAGTGTAACTAATACAATTTGTAAAATGTGTTTATGCTGATTACATTTATCGGTTGGAGTACGGCACATTGCATAGATTTACTTAAGATATTATATAGCTTTATATTCATAAGTACGTCTGTACCTATACGGGGCTATAGGTACGCGTTTTATTATCCGAGCATACCTGTCTATTGTATGTAATATAACCATAAATCATAAAACACCGGTAACGCCACATCTGCGTCAGTTGTTAAGTATTGAACCCATGAATACTTTGTACTTAGAATAAATTAGCACATTACATTTGCGAAGTTTTATCCGCATGTAACCAGTTTTGACTAGTAAATCGTGACTTTTACAAAGCGTGATAACCTGTTCCTCATCAATTTTAATCTCAACTATCAAGGTTATAACGATAATATTTTCTCATTTGAGATACTTGTATACATGTGAATATTAGTGGAAAAAATAATAAATGAATGTTCATTTGTATTGTTTTAAGTCGTAACTAAATCACGGTCATTAAGATTAGGAGTTAGTGAAATACTTAACCTAACAATATATTATTCTAACTTTAAACGTCCTTCCCTCACTACTTGTTTTTTTTTAATCTTACAAGTCCTTAACAGGTTAACTTACCAGGTTGGCATAGTTGGATTTTGGCCTATCCAGTTATTCGTGAAAGAAGACTGGACTAAAGTAAAAAGAAAGATTAAATGGTTGAATTTGTTTTGTTATTGAACAAAGCGAACATTTTGCAACAATTAAGTAGGTACAGTGCGAATAATTTTATCATTTTATCATAGAAGTATGATCAAAGATAAATGAATCACTATAAATTGCTATCTAAAACCGATACGGTCCTTTATCGCTGTTCAGACTGAAGTATCATGACAATGATTTTTTGCCGGCGGCACACCCAGATTTGTTTGTATTCGACAATACTTAATCAACATCACCTAGGATTATATTAGATGAGGTGGCGGGTTGAGATTGGTTAAAAAATTCAAGCACAGAACTACACAGATTTGCGTAATTGTAGGCCCTCAAGTAGGCTTTAGTGATTAACCAAATCCATGTTGCAGATATGAGTATTTTTGTTCTAGCATTACAATTTCTTTGTAACTTGAATATAGCGCCACTTGTAGTGTGCTAATATGATGTTCACAAAATACAAAATAAATTATTAAGGGTTTGGTATAACATACCAAATATAATAATTGTATTAAAGACCATTTTTAATCCCTACAGTTAGAAACTCTTTTTACCTACCTATTTTAAACTTCCTGAATTTTTTATTGAAAGAAGATATTATGTAGTCACTTAGTAAAATAATTTAAAAGTACTTACTCGTTGACGGCCCTGCTGTACGTACAAACAACTGCTTGAGTCTCAAAAATAAACAGATACTATGCCAAGAAAATGCTCCGACGCGTTTGTCTTATTGATGCCAACCAATCTCAATGTATTTATATTTTTCTTTTTTTAATATTTTTGCTAAATACAGAGCAAACCTCGATATTTATCAAGAAATTCGTTAAACTCAGTTTTGTTATATTGAGGTTAGAAGAACATACCTACTAGCGGAACTTATTATTTAAGTATGAATGTTACATAAAGGAATTATTTACACTTTTTTTGATTATTGAAATTTCGTTATAAAGGGGTTGTTCGCAAAAAATTTTCGCAATGTAAAGGTATATTTTACACTGTATATGAATATCTAGTTAACAAGGAATCCTTTACTTACTCTATATACCTAGATAAAAAAAGCTCGATTACGAACAACATGTTTGTAAAATTAAATGTCAACTCATTTAAAGTCAATTATGCCAAATTTTGTATTTTTGTATAGCTGTGGTAGCCGAATGGTGTGACCAGGGGACTGATATGTCAGAGGTCTCGAGTTCGAACCCAAGGCACGCACCACTGACTTTTCGGAAGTTATGTGCGTATTTATCACATGCTCAAACGGTGAAGGAAAACATCGTGAGGAAACCTGCATGCTTGAGAGAATTCTCGATGACATGTGAAGTCTGCCAACCCGCAGTAGGCTAGCGTGGTAGACTATAGCCTAATCCCTCTCAATTGAGAGGAGACCCGTGCCCAGCAGTGGGACATTAATGGGTTGATGATGATGATGATGATGATGCCAAATTTAGTGTGGAATGTTGAATTTTGTAATAACCTGTTTTAACATTTAATTTACATAGTTACAGTACTCAACTATCTAGGTACATACAAGACCTAAACACTTCTTTAAAGGTAACACAAAAAAACTATAACGAAAAAAACATTTAAATATAGTGGGCCAACCGACCCTTTAATCGTTTCGCGTACGTGAATCGCGCATACAGATAATACAGTGGCCATATTATCAACCTTTACACACACACAGGAGAAAATCCACAACCAACACTGTAATCGTTAAATGTGAATATCAAGGAATGCTATGACGTCAAGAGCGAGCCCACGCGCTAACCAATCAGATTCGTATTCTAGGGGGCACGCCTTAGGTAATTACGATAGAATGCGCTTTATAATGCACTGAAATAATGTAAACCGAAAGGCTAAGAAAAGTTACTTTTTCATTTAAAAAGACCTTGCTGGATAGATTTTTACAGTAGACACTTATTTAAAAACATTTTTCTGTTCGTACATACTTATCTATCCTTACTGTTTTAACACATAAAACATGGGCTGACAAGAGTGAGATAACAATAGTTTACTATCATGAATGAAAAAGACCGCGTCTGTATGTAATCGCGTTCGACGCAGTGCTGACGGTGACGTCCGTTACTAGCTAAGCTGGTCGTATTCCTCATTTTCTTGTGGATCCGGCGAGTCGTGTACTAACGTTGTACATATCGCGCGCTGTGAATTTTTCATTAAATTGTCATAATATAAGTGTTAAAAATGGGCATAGTTATAAATAATTTACCAAAGGTGTGTCTTTTTTTACATTTATTTAAAAATATAATATTTCATAGCTGGTTTTGCATTGGAAAGCAACGGTAGTGTTGTAATGACCGCTTTGACCTTGTGAAACTCACTCGCGATAATGAAAAACTTGCTCGTACGTCTGCAAGTATTGCATGAACACAACACTAACCTACCAAATATTTTACACTGATTATTGATATGCTCGATACTGTACAGATATATATAATAATATGTACAGGTACTATAATTTATAAATATAGTTAGAGATAATAATTGATAAAATAAATAAAAATAAGAAGGTATCTAACTTTGAAGTGCCAGACTTCAAAGTTCCCTTCAACGTAAACAGTGTCTAAAGTTATTATTATAAGATTTATTATAGTTTATTGTGTTAAATTTCAGTTTTATTTGC
This sequence comes from Craniophora ligustri, assembly GCA_905163465.1. Classification (NCBI taxonomy): domain Eukaryota; kingdom Metazoa; phylum Arthropoda; class Insecta; order Lepidoptera; family Noctuidae; genus Craniophora; species Craniophora ligustri. Next base: position 7,280,967 of record LR990963.1, read on the forward strand.
AATGCTTAGTTTGTTTATCCATTTGGTATGACGTCTATTGCACCAAAGGCATCAACTAACACCGCTACGGACATAAATATATAACCGGTTACAAGAACGTCTAAAATTAGCACCTGCCTCGTTTGTCTCGCGTCAAAGTTTTAACCAATATTTTTTTGTATTTTTCAGATTCGCGAAGAATGCGAGGTCCTCCATATGACAGACAAACAAATCAAAGAGATAATGAGCAGACTCCACAATGATTTGATCAAAGGACTTGGAAAAGACACCCATGCTAATTCCATTGTTAAGTGCTGGATCACTTACATTCAAGATCTACCAAATGGAAAAGGTAAATATTTCGTCTATCCCCTTCATTGGAGTAATGAGACTAAACAATATTAGCTTTATTCATATTTTACCCTCATTTTATGTTAAACTCATCGCATTACGAAACTAACGTTTCTCCGCTCTAATACACCCAAAAGCATAGTTATCCGAAATTTTCGGCATTAAGAATGAGTATTGATGGGTACAATGATCTTCTTTGGGATTGCCTTTACGAATGTCCGCTACAATAATTTTAAATTTTTCTTTCAGAACGCGGTAAATTCCTTGCGTTGGATTTAGGTGGAACTAACTTCAGAGTTTTAATTATTAACTTAGGAGCAAACCACTTTGATATGCAGTCCAAAATTTATGCTATTCCAAACCACATAATGACCGGTACAGGGGTTGCTCTATTTGATCATATAGCCGAATGTTTAGCAAACTTTATGAAGGTGGGTGAACATTTTAAATAAGTTAAATATAAAATAAATTTTATGAAATACCTACTTACCTGGTGACTATAATAACATATAAATGTGTAATATTTAGGAACACGATGTTTATGAAGAAAGATTGGCGCTTGGTTTTACGTTTAGCTTTCCTCTCAAACAATTGGGACTTACAAAAGGCATCCTTCAACGGTGGACCAAAGGATTCTCTTGTACTGGAGTTGTAGGAGAAGATGTCGTTCAAGGACTCAAAGACGCCATTGCTAGACGAGGGGTAAGTAAAATATTTAGAAAACGTTTATTATATTTTTTTAATTTACGTGTCCCTAGCAACATATTCAGAGATATAATTACGCTAACGATCTTAACAAGTTTTAAACAACTGATGGAAAACCATTGGCATGATCATAAATTATATTTAAAAGATGTTGAATGCATGCATATCGGTCTAAATTAAGTTAAAAAAGCAATTTTACAGGACCTTACGTTATATGTGATGGGCATCCTTAATGATGCAACTGGCACTCTTATGTCGTGTGCACATAAGAGCCCAAATTGCCGAGTAGGGGTTATAATTGGTGAGTTGATGATGATAACAGCTCTCTATTAGAATTATAAGGCATGATTATTATTACAGTCAACATATGAGAGCCAAGTAGAGGCTTCCAAAATAAGTAACAACTCAGTGGATACTGTGTTCATCTATCCTCATATTTTATTTACATCATACAATCAAGCATGACTAACGATGTGTTACATTTTATTTGAAATACTGGATTAGCACTTCTTTTGTTGTTGATGGAACGAGGAAACGCTAATTATTATTATTTACATCTCAAAGCCTGTTATTACGTTATTACAGACTAGTCAATACGTTCCTAAAAAAACTACCTAAATAAACCTAAATAATTTAAAAACGTGTAAATACTTACTATAGGAAAATTACGCTCATATCGCTAGAAAATAAATTCAGTAGGTTGGTTACCTAATAATTTATACGTATGTACGTATGACATCATTTCTATAAACTGACAATTTCATATTATTAGTCAGCACTTCAATATCGTCTTATAAAATAATACCTATATTGCACTGTCATACTGATTGCGCGCAGATAAAAACACCTTAAAAAAAAAAAGTTTTGAACTCTTGACTAAGTACATAAACCGAGTAAAACATATTAAATGCAATAGGAAGTAATCTTTACAATATTCATCAAAATCGGCTCCATATTCTGCCTACCCACTTCTTCATCTTTTCATCAATTGCGTCTACATCCAATAGATGAATTTGATCCATTTTGGTACAATATTTTGGTATCAACTAGCTACGTATAGAAATATCAATAGTCAGGATACCATTGTTTTGATAGACATACAATACCGCTTTGTTATTAAAACGTGTTCCGTTGTCTGTAAAATTATATTACTTATCAATATATGTACGATATATAAATGTCAACTATGTATCTTTACCAGATTTGCTTTGAAGCTTTCCTCCACATCCTTTTAAAGCTTAGAAAATAGTCCCAAATTGCAAGTTTCTATAATCAGTGGTTACTGAGAAATTCACCAAAAATTGGCCCGCATTCAAGCGTAACTGCTTTGTTGTTGGAATATGCTTTGAATTAAGCGCGTTTTTCGATGACCCCTTATCTGGTCTCTTATTTATGTTACGTGCAAATGGATCTTATCTCCTGCGTATTTTTTTACCGAAATCCACTGCGCCAGTCGGGTCATTAAATTATCTTTATGATTATACCTACCATGAAACAAAAAAACTGTTTTGAAAACATAAAACTAGAAACTTATACGTTAAAAAGGCCTTTGTTGGAACAAGGCGTTCAGAGCTGAAAATGGTGTCATGATGAAGTATCTCCAATTACATCAATCATTTGCGGCATAAAAATAACAAAAACGGTACCTTCAATTATATTTCAAAGTTGATAATTACAATTATACAAGGGACAAGTCAAGACCCATAACACAATATTTTATAACGCTGCAGTATTAAATCCAGTAAACCGATATTTCTCTACAGCAAAAAGGTCTTCATTATAATCATTTTAACTTGGTTTTCATTAGTCTAAAAAAGCGACTACGTACTGCAAAAAAAATACTGATGCAGTCAGCATTATACAATATGTAAATTTTGTAATGAATTGTAACTTATTTACTTTTATCTTATTTTAAACAAAATGTATATATATACCGGGTGACTTTTTTTACCGTCTTGATAAAAATAGGGGGTGATGGGTAAATGGAGTAGAAGCCTATGGCATAGTTATTTTACATTTTTTTTTGTTTTAGACTCATCATTTAAAATTTGTCTACTAATATACACGAGTAATTTACGACCAATTTTTCATATTAAAACATAAATGTTTAATTTTCAGAGAAATTTTAAAAAAATAATTCAAATAATTCAAATTCGTAAACATAGTCACCCTAATAAACAGGCGGCATATCATGAATGATATCGTTTCAAATAGGTAAAACTAGATCTTCAAACAAACGCACACGTGTAGCCGCCAGCGATTTTCCGATGCTGACACAGGATCCCCGCTCCCGCCATCCCGCGCTGGACCCCCACTGCCCTGCAGTCCTATTCTAATTATTTTAAATAATTTTTAGTCACATACGATTAGGCACTCAGTGACGTCGCGTGATCTATTCGCAATGTTTACGTTACCGCGCATGTCACCGTCGGTCGCTCACTGTGATAAAAGTGATTAACGTAAACAATAAACATGTACGAAAATAACAATGTAGAGTACTTATTTAGTAATGGTGCAGTGTTATATCATGTCCCTTGAAAGTTTAAATGGTGTACGGTGAAGGTATACAGGACCAAGTCATCTGCAATCTCATCTTCGACATTCGGACTGTCGATTCAAACGAATCCACAAAAAACTCGTCCCTCCCATCCATAACATTCCATCATCGATATAATGTTAGAGGACGTTCCTTTGAATTATTTGCGGGGAATGAAACCTACTTCCAGAGAGAGAGAAACTGTGGACACTGTGATTACTGCGATATCGCTCAAAGGTACTTTTTTTTAAATTTGTAATTAAAATCACTGTAATTTGTAATAAGTTGATTTTAATATTTTAAATACGCCGAGTATGTAGTAATTTCTAGTTAACGCATACTCGTACCTAATTAATACTTTATTTTTTCAAAGAAATAATGACAAATGAGAAAGTTTAACATGTAACACACAACTATACCATGCTAAAAGATCATAAGCTCTTTAAAATATGAAGGGAAGATTGATATCTCTACAAAACAATTCGGAGTTTATAAAATCGCAACGGAAAAATGCCTAGGTATTCAGATATGTAGTTACGCTATTTCGCTCGCACTTTTCATTCATTGGAAATCACGGTACACGCAGTGTAGGCATCTATTTTACTATTACACACGCGCCGTGTAGGATGTTCTCTTTTTCTGGATTTTCTTGGATTTTCAGAACTCCCATAATCAAAATGCTATTACAGAAATAGTCTCGTTCGCAGATTCCGTTCTATACATATAACCTACCCTATAATTATCGAGACGGTAAAAAAAGTCACCCGGTATATATATTTAATAAATATAAATGTATAATATAGGGTAAACCCTATATTATACATATATATTTATTAAAAAAAAATCTTATCCTTTTCAGATTTGTTTTAATACTTAAAAAAACGAATATAATTATTTATTGAAAACAATTAATAATTATCGAAAAAGAAATGTTTAGTTTGGGCTCAGTAAAAACTTAACAAGAAAAATATAGTGTTCCCAATTATAGTTCTGATATTTTTTGACACTTTAAGAACGGAAAGTTAATTAAAACAAAAAAGAACAACAACAAATAATAAGTTACTAAATTGATTAGACTAATGAAGACAAACATTCTTTTGCGGGAACATTAACAATTTTTTTTTAATGACGTAGATCATTTGTTAAAGTTAGGTATAAGCAGTATTCAAAACTAAATTATACAATAAGCTAATTTATATTTTATAAAAAAGTGCAGTTACATATGATTTTCCGTGTGATATAAATCACGTTGCACGTCACTACAAAGTTATGTCGTCATTTAAGTGCTCTCATTCTAATCAAGCTATATATTTCAAGAATTATATCACTACCTACGCATTTATCTAACGAGTTGATATTTTCCTGAAGCCTCTACAATTCAATCATCTTCAACCTAAAACAGCCGCATAATAGGGTTAATACATTCGCAATCGCAATTACTTAAGTTTAGACTCGGTTCCATACCATTCTGATAAAATGATTATTATTCACATAATAATCTCGTCAATACCTACATACAATTTACACAGCTTGATGTATCAAAACGGCACGTATCGTGATTGTGAATGCCTTGCGCTATAAGACTACCTACAGGTGTAATCATCATCTCTCATGTCTGGAACTCGAATGATAATTTAATATTCTCAATATCTCATATCTAAAAGGCATGTTTTCTCACACTTATAGGACGTACAGATTGACATATGTGCTATTCTGAATGATACTACGGGTACATTGATGTCATGTGCGTGGAAAAACCACAACTGCAAAATAGGACTCATTGTTGGTAGGTTTGACTTATTTTAATGAAACTTAATATTCTGTTTGGCTTAACTGGTGTCATGGATTAATAGCTTGTATACTATACCACTATAACCTCTTGTTCACACATTTTATCTCGTACGCATTCGTACGATTCGCTCTCATCTATTCAATTTTGATATTGCAATGTTGTCAAAGGTGTGCTTAAAATTTAAGCACAGCTTTCACATTCAGCATCATTTAATGTTTTTTTTATATTTCTAAAATGCTTATTACTGATGAGTTCATGTATTTACAATATGATGCATTACCACCTTACCGTAAACATGACTTAACAATATCATTAAAATTCACATTAATACGGATGACGGGTATGAGGTCATTTTGGTCACATGTGGAGTGTCGTTCACTTTTAACAAAGCAGTCGACTCAACAGAGTAAATGGATAAATAATTTATATAATTGTTTAAATATTTTTTTTTCATATAAGCAATTTATCTGTGACTATCTTTACCATAAATAACCAGTGTTCTAACTCCTACTCACCTACTTATATTATACACTTTTATAAAACAAAATTAATAAACGTAGGTACTGGCAGTAATGCTTGCTACGTAGAGAAGACAGAAAACTGTGAAATGTTTGATGGCGAAGCGGGAAAATCTGAACTACTCATAAATACTGAGTGGGGCGCATTTGGAGACGATGGAGCACTTGATTTCGTTCGCACAGAATTCGACCGAGAAGTAGACAACAATTCTATCAATCCTGGAAAACAAATGTAAGTTCTAGTAACCCTTTTCATGAGCGCATGCTTGCTCCTTACACCTTGATCCACTTAGGTCCAGCTGTTTTTTTTTTAAGAACAAATTTGGACAACGACGATAGGACATTTGAATCGAGTGATTGTCAATAAACCATTGATTATTAAATATGTCGGAATATTTTTTAAAGAAAATAACAGATATTCCACATAAAAACTATTATTGTTTATTTGGACACGATATCCCAATATCCAATAATATTTTTAATCGTTTTTTCTTTTATCGTTTTCTCTTCCTGTTTTATAATGTTCGACTTTTTCATTGCAGTCAAGAGAAGATGATTTCTGGCATGTATATGGGAGAGTTAGTTCGTCTGGCATTAGTAAAATTTACGAAGATGGGCCTACTCTTTGGTGGTCGCGGTTCCGATTTATTGTTCCAACGTGGTAGCTTCTATACCAAATATGTATCAGAAATTGAGTCTGATAAACCTGGAGACTTTACTAGCTGTATAGAAGTCCTTGAAGAGCTCGGTAAGTCATAATGAAATATTCATATTATTTTTTTTTGTCTAATCAATTCATGCTTACTGTATGAAATACATAAGTAGGTACGAATTATACTACGGGCCAAAATATCATACACTCTCAATATGTCGAAACTGATATATTAAAGTGTGTATAGGATTTCACATATTATGTTATATAACTTCACTGCATTCTAATCGAAGCAACAGGTTGCATAACTATTTCTATAACACTAAATGAATAATAAATAATAAACACCGATTTATGTCTGTTTGTACAAGCAACAAATTCTAGTAGTATTGCGTATGAAAAGTAGCATATAAAAGTTAAAGTCGTAAGTTCAATCAGCAGTTTCATTAACAACAGGTTGGTTTTAATACATTGGAATTACTAAACACTTAACGGGAATCGAAAAAAGAATTGGGTAATATGGAATTTCGTTAATGGTTTCAATTAACGAAATTCCGAGACAACTAAAAATATACGATTTTAGCCATAAAAACCCAATTTATTTTCAATTAACTGAATTTATATTTAAGGTGCTTTGAAACCAACAAATACTTAGTCAATTTAGTTAGAAAATAAGTGACATCATAATTTGCTATTGCCGTACAAAGTATTTGCGGGAGACGCTTTTAGACTGCTCATAAAAAGTATGTCAAATAGTTGGTGGTGGGTAATTATAACGAACTCTGTGTTCCTCAGTTCAGCTAAATACTCGTACGTCCTTCTATTTTTAGTATTGTGGGTAAATTGAATAAACGTCGAGTGACGTCCTTTATACGGGCAATGGCAAAGATAATTTAGGCTCAAATATGACAAAAAGATGCATTTGTTTTAAAATGTTATATCCCCAACAACAATTTCGAGGCTAAGTTCTTATACAAAGATTTGATTTTTTCGTATGTAAATATAGTACCTACCTATAGATATCTATGTAATCGTGAGATTACTTAGGTTATGAACTCTCAAAGAGTTATTTATCAACAATCTGTTAAAAACAAAATAAATTTCTATTTGGCAGGTTGAAGTGAACACGTCACCTTAAAATAACTTTTTTGTTTCACAGAACAGTGAGAACTAAAATATACTTGTATTGTGGGTATCTATTATTAGATGCCAAACAGGATAATGTTCGAATATTTAGAAAACAATGGAACAGAATCACAAATTAACATACAGCAATTTTGACATTTTCGTTGACTATATTTCTCTGGTTTTTTTTTTATTTAGGATTTAATACTCTAATTATTATTTATAATAATTTCTACAAGTAAAGTAGAGGGCCATTATATCTTATCTTTTTTATCATTGTTTTGCGTCATAGATTTGAACTGACGACCCCTAAATTAAGAACCGGATTTGATAATAACCAAAATACTTAGTTTCCTAATTTTACTATACATACATACATATATTTCTCCGATAACTGCCAGTACCGAATAATAATTCAATAAAAAAAAGATTACATTATTGTATATTGCTTGGTACCAACTTCATATTTTTTAATGTTTATTTTTCGATGAGTACCAACCATGCTAAGTAGTAGGTATACTAAGAGACTATATTTTTCTTCGCAGCTAGCCACGATTTAACCTTAATTAGTTACTAATTACAACCAACATTTTGCCACATCATTTGAGGAAACGTATAAAGTAAAACATGTGTAAAATGTTTCCTTGAGATAAAGCAAATAAATAAAAAATAAGTGTGTCATTTGCGCAAACTGAAATATCTGACGCTGAAGTAAAAACCATGAAACGAATATGTAGATAGGCGCCAAGTGAAGGCAGATACATATTATACATCAAATAAATTTAGTATAGGTACCTACTAATTATATTGAATTGTTTACTAAATAAAATAACTCAATCGTAAATGAAAAGATAGCCGTCTACGATTTTTGCCCGAGTATACCAGTCATTGATCTCTTTCATACCTGGTCACAATGAATTTTCATATTATTTACTGTGAAAAACATATTTTTAATTTTTAGTGTTCTTCCTCTGTATCCTTTTTTTAAGCACGTATCTTTTAGTTGTATGTTCAATCATACTGTATTCAATGCAACTTAAACTCGTAACCAGTTCATTTTCGTTAAGTTTTTTATTTTTAGTACATAATTATGTGGAAAATGGTGTTGGTTGAACATTTATTCCCATATTTCTGTATGTTAATATTGTAATGTGTAACAAAAATTGCAGGTCTATCCCACGCGAATGAAGCAGACATGGCCGCGGTGCGCCACGTGTGCGAATGCGTGTCGAGACGCGCAGCCCACCTGGTGTCAGCCGGCATCGCATGCCTGCTCAACAAGATGGACGAGCCCCGAGTTACCGTCGGCATCGACGGGTCCGTCTACCGTTTCCACCCACATTTCCACACACTTATGTGCGAAAAAATCGCGCAATGCGTGCGGCCGGGCATTCAGGTACGATACAACTTTTTATTTTATTTATAACATCTAGAAGTATTCAAATTTCAACGTTAAATATCCACATAATACTATACAATACAATATGGTCACTTCTATTGGATCTCTACATTTGAAGCAAGAATCATAATTATTCAAATTATTATATATATGTCGGTAGTATATTAGTACTTACGGTATAAATATTTAACACTGTTTTTTAAAACTAAATTAATTAACCATTACCTTAATCAAACATTGATGCAATAGAAGTACGCTACCGCAAGACACTTTGATGTCGCACTAGGTTTGCATTTCCTAATTAATTAGGGAGATTATTAGCACAACTGGGCTAATTATCACTTGCAAATAGCTAAAAAATGTTGGTACTTACTTACTGTATTGCAATCTTATTAGCAAACGAAATAATACTATGTTAGTGTCTATTTCTTTGAACGGTTAGAACAGAAAACATTCGTTCATGTACATGTTTTCATCAATTCAGTAAATTCAAAATAAACAACTTTTTCGGTTTTTATGGATTTTGATATTAATTTAAGTTCGATGTGTAATATCCAGAAATAATATTCATTTAATATATGTAAAACCAACAGCTAAACCAATAAGTGAAATAATAAGATGAAAACAGGTGGCCAATTACAGGTTTTTGCTTATAGTTACTATGTAGATTAAATATGGTGTACACTCGAAACAGAACAGCTACTTTTATATAATTACACATCCATGAGAAATTTCTAGACTTAAACACCTCACCACTGTTTCAATATCACGAATCTCAGGCATGTTTTGTGCAAATTATATTAAAGTGTTTACTTACTTGCTCGCAGAAAATGACAAGATTGAGGATAATTTGCTCATGCCTAAAGAATATTTATTGGTGCATTAAATTTAGAAAATTAACGTGGCCCGAGATACATTTTGGTGAATAATTCGGGACAATCGATATCTCCAGACAATGTTTTGATTATCTTATCAAAATATTGTCTGCAGATATCGATATGTGTCTACATACAATCAGCGATTTCGCAGCGTTAAAAAAGCGACAACACAAGTGGTTTTATATTTCACAAGTGGTTTTGGTTCTGAATTTTCGGATTGGTATGATACGTTTTAACGAAAATACGATTTTATGAAACTTTTTTGGATGAACTCAATGCGATTTATTTCATATGATAAAATTAATTAAATATAACTATTTAGGTTCCTGAAAAAGGAGCAATATAGTATTTTAAATAATATAACACGGTACTGCTGTTGCATCGCGTCCTACCCGTATTGTCTACAACTGAGCCAGAATTATGTTATTTGAAATATGTAGGTAGATAGATAGATAGAATATGCTTTATTGTACACCAGAATATAAAACATACATTACATTTATAATTATTTAAGAAATAAGGGTACAATGGCCATGTTATTATATCTTCCGTAACATATTTTGATTGTTTAGTAGCTAAGACGTAATTACTTATTTTTGTATGATAGAATACAATATGTTATTTTCAAGCTACGCTTAATGGCAAATTTGTAACTTAAGTGATATGTATTTTCTTTGTAAGTGAATTTATAATTCTTTTGAGAAATAAAGATCTTTAACCAAATAATATAACATAGTAAGTATTTGACAGTGTGGGATTAATAATGATGTACCTATATCTTATTGTTTTCTGTTACAGTTCGACTTGATGTTATCAGAGGACGGCAGTGGTCGCGGTGCCGCACTAGTCGCGGCCGTGGCGTGTCGCCAGAGCAATACGGTATCGTAGGCACGCGGCGCCAGCCGCACCTCAACAGCGATCTCTCCGGCGCCGGTGACGCGCGAACCCCTGCGGCCACACTATCCTGAGCCTTCGCAACAAAGCCGCATAAGCGTACAACAACCACTGCAGTGATTAACTCCTTATAAAATGGCAATATATTTTTAATAATATTTACAACTATAGATATCATGTAGTATCTGCCGATGAAATTTACGTCACACAAACGTTGTAGCTTATATTTTAACAGACGTACAGAGATCGTGTCATATCAAGATACAAGATTCTTTATTTGTCGGGTCATATAATATAACGAAACCGTTCCGTTATATTATATGGATCACAAATCAGAAACGGAAATAAAAGTTTTGAATTTTCCCGGCTGTTTTAGCACTATGCAGTTATTATAATATAATAAGTAACGCTGTGTGCTAGTTTCAGGCGTTTATGCTTTCGCTCTCTGTTGAAATATTATTGAACATAGGAGTTGCTCATGAAAAATCCAAAATTATTGTGGTATTTTAAGACACTAAGATTCAATATTCTAGCCAATATGGTTACTTAAAATTTATTACGTTATTTGTACTTATAATGACTTGAGTCTAGTCCTTTTATTTGGAGCTAACAGTGTTTGTATATTTTGTGATCTTTAACACTTTTGTTCTTGGAAAGAATAAGACTGATTTAAGGATACAAACCAATTATCGAAGTTATTAGCCTGCAAAATTACAATTGATCTTAGTGTCAATTGCTATACCGCGGTAATGTTAAGCATTTCTTTGCCAGCACACAGTAATATGGCTCAGAATTATCTTCAGTGACATGTGTTATATTAGCAATAAGTAGTTTTATAGTATTGTATATTTTATCGGAGAGAAAGCTCGTATACTGTTAAGTAGGTATGTAATTTTATATAATAATAGCAACTGTTGAAAAAGAAAATTAGAATGATATTATACCTAATTAATAACTAAACACTTAAATGCAAAATACTTCTTTAGATGCATTATTCATTTAGATAAATATTTTATACAGCAATTACGTCGAGTGATTTATTTTAGATAATGTACATATTCGGTTTATAGTAAGTGCTAAAAGTCACCACATAAGAATGGCATGATTTTTTTATGTAGGCAATAATTATTCGTTACTTCATATCAAATTTGTTTTGTTCTTAAAAAAATATTCTACAGATCGACCGAGTCAGAGTTAGCTCAAAACGGAGACACGAGAAATAGTTTCAGCGGCTCGACGCAACGCGAAGCTTCTTGTCCCGTAAAAACACATTTTGAAGCTTGTCGCAGTAAAGTTCGCTTTCAATTGTTGTCGCTTTAACGATACTCTACCGGTCTCAAATGCCCCTCAAAAGGTATAATCTTCTGTATTCTCGGTGAGAATCTCAATATAAGTATTTCTGTAGGTATTCATAAAGTACAACACACCAACTTGTAAAACCATCATTCCATCGAATTGTTGATATTAATCACATTGATAAATTTCTTAAGGGTACAAAAATACCGACCAACAAAAAAATAACCTTAAAATATAAATGGAAAACGTAGTCTTACAGATTTATTATTTGTTGCCATCAGTGTTACATAACGTTATTTAAAAAAAACGATCAAAATTCTGAATTGAATCAATGAAATTTGAGAAGTTGCATGAGTGTTTTGATATTTTACTGTGATAGAACTAGGCCTAGTTCAATTATATTAATTTCTACAAATATTTTCTTTTCAAAATTTATAGACTAATAAGCAGTTAATACTGACGTGTCTAAAATTTGGTTTCTTCAAGCTGCGTCAGTTTACTTGATGACATTTCAGAAAAAAATACTTATATACATTATTTATCAGTAATATTGGGTTGATAGTTTTACAGTATATACATATATTGTATCACATCTAATTTTAGTTCCTAGGTCCATTGAATAGGTGCATTTTAATTTATGTATGTTACGTGTTGTTCATATAAGTGTGCTGCACGCTGTAATGAACACTTTTAGTTTTATTTGTAAGTAATTCTAATTATGGTGGATTAAGTGTACAGTGTTAGATTATATTTACGTTCATTATTGTTTATTAAGCCTAATATTTGAGAACTAATTCGAGCTTGTAAACCTTTACAACAACAATTTCAAAATACAAAGTACAAGTACTTATATATTTTTTAATGAGTTTAATGATCCCATGTACTTACGATTATAATATAAATTTGGTTTCTGTAAACATTTAGAGATTGTTTATAAAAATATGTGATAGATAATAAATCTACAGTTTACTTAAATTCTTTGCTCAAATGAAATTTAATTGAAACAGTTATTATTTTTATCAAACTCAATGCTATACACAAATTCTTTTTTTTTTTCAACTGATATAAGATGCATTATGTAAAGATATGTAAACTTTCTGCATCAATAACAAAATACCACATTCCACATGTGTATGAAGGATCATAATTAATGTGTGTTGATTTATTTTCCTACTTGCAGAAGATGAACATATCAATTACAAGCAGCCAAAAAATATAAATGGCAGTTTTGCCTTTAGTAACATTACATCCAACACGTGAACTATGTTTTTGTCCCTTGAACTTAGATTTAGAAATATTTTTGTTGTTGTTTTTAATTATGGATTAAATTTTCAAAGTTATTTAATATTATAATCATAAAAATATTTTGCAAAATATTCACATGCTTTTTAGATACCTATTGGTTGAATTTAATGAAATTACTTTCAAACCATATTAGTAATTGAAATCATTATGTAAAGCTCTTAAGGCATAAGAGCTTCATAAATGTTATTTGAGAAATAAATTTATATAAAACCACAAGTTGTTTAAGTTTTTAATTTGAAATAATTTAACCCTTAGCGATAATATACCTCGCCGAATATTTAGCAGACACGAATGACTATAAATGCCCGCTTAGAAATTTTAGTGAAGAAAAACATAACGGATATACTGATATTTCAAAAAATATTATAGAAAACATTGCCGATCCTAATGAGGGCTTTAAATCAAACAAGGGACATTTTTTGAAAGCTACGCCACGGTGATAATGCAAGTCCGATTACAATGATATAATAATATATAACATCTTTTATTTATTATTCTATTATTTAGAGTTAGGGCCTGTTTCCACCCAGCTCTAGTGGAACAACCAAAGCGGACAGGAGAGGAGATGTGCGAAGATGTGTTCTTACAATTTCAAATCAATCATTTTGGCATAAGTCTTAATTACGTTTGAGATATCGGAAGACAATTTAAAACTTTCTGTCCAAATGTGGGATCTAATGATCCGTCTTTACTCCTACGGTGCACTTTTAGGCAGCCTATCCTACCTGGTGTCTGAATTGATACTGTTGATTCGGGGGTAGTAATATAACGCAAAACAGTTCGCGAAAATATCTGACGGTAAGAAGTATTAAAACACATGATTTAGATGTGGCTCTAAACTGATATATTTCGTGAATGTCACTAAGTATAACGCATTTTGAGGTCATAAATCTTAAAATTTGGTAATTATCAGATCATTTCTCTTAAAATCTATTTTATCTACTACACTTTTAATTCAAATACAAATAATTATTAACAAAAATCAGTTTTATCGATAATTTCTTAAATTATATATACATAATAGCCGTGATTAATATTTATAAATTTACCCTTTTACATATATCTGACGTCATAACGCTGAAACATGCAATATTTAAAATATCGATATCCGAGCTGTAGTTTGTGAGAAGCTTGGTTTGTGGATTTTTTTCAAAATTTTCCTCGAAAAGTTAGTTATGGTTTACGATAAACTTCATCCAAGACCTTTATTTTATATTAAAAATATAGTAATAGTATTTATGCCCCAAGGATGCAGGCTGTAATCAATAATTAGCGAGAAGTCCGGGGGAGGATACAGCATTCAAGCAGTGTTACTGGAATATTATATGATATTCTAAGTTCTTGTTGAGTAGCTCAGAGTTTAGAAATGTGCCAACTTAATTGCGACTGTGAGTATCCACAAAAAAGATTAGTTATCCACCCTCACTCACAGTTCACTATATCATACCATCCATCCGTATCATCACGCATAGTTAGCTAACTAGGTCTGATGGTATGCTATGTTATCTTATTATAATCAGATCTTATAAACGAAGCACAATTAAATTGCCTTCATAGCGTGTTCGGTACTTACATAGATACTTATTATAATAATTTTAAAGAGTAAAACTGTGACAAAGCATTGTTTTAAGAATAAACAAAAAATAATTATCTACCTGCAAGTCATGCATTACGATCATCGTTATGAGGTAACCATTTTATACATGACAGGCACATTCAGATGGAGTTCTTGAAGGTTTCTTAGGTGCGCTCAGCCGTTTGGATGTCCCAGTTCCATATTGAATTCCAGAACCTATCCTTTCTGGATCTAATTCGCCTGTTTCAATTTTAGCCAAGATTGTTTTAGAGCATTTTAAGAATGCTTCTTCAACATTTTCTCCAGTTTTAGCGCTTGTCTCCAAAAACATCAATTCTGAAAGGTAAGAACAAAGTATAAAATAGTATATCTGAGAGAACATAGAAACCAAAACAAAATGAGAAACACTTATATTCCATCGTTATATTTCATTGACATTGAAACCTACGATTCCTACATTTCAATGAACTCTTAAACCATTTCAGTGACACCGTTTGCGTTTGCAATTTTGCATCGTCGGGGAAAACTACTTAGATTAGATTTTTTTATAAACGGTTCTGGATAATTCGACTATGGAATATACGAATAAATGAATGACTGCAATATTTGCATAAAAAATTTTAAAAAGAGACTTCAAATGGTGCGTAAAATCTTATAAAAGCTAACCCGACCAATTTCTCTACTTGGTAAGCGGATCCTCTGGGAGATACAAAATACTTCGGCGTAATTCTCAACCGGAAAGTAACGTTCCGTGAACACATAACGTTGGGTACTCGCGCCGTTTTCACTCTCAATCGTCTGAATTCCATCCTCAATACGCGAAGTCATCTTCCCGCTGTCGTCAATTACATAAAGCCAAACTTTTTGAAATAAATTTGAAGACTTACTTACCTAAGTTATATCATATAATGCATCAATGACATAATATCATCATAATATTTTACTATATTTTATGAGATTTTGTCATGTTTTTAAATAAAATAAAATTGTGCTAAGTATTTGCTATCCAAAAATATGATACACCATATTTTTTTAACAAAGGAATTTTATAGAACCGGCTTTGCACGTTTCACGGAGCACGTGGCATTAGCGCAGGTTCACGCATGAATAGTTAACGAGATTGTACGAAGTAGTAGTAGTATATTGAAAACAGAACAGAGGCGATCATAAAGTAAAAACCTGATAGAACATAATATTATGGTACCATTCGAGTGAGGCCAAGCGAGTTATGGCCGACTGACGAAAGAGCGAGCAACAACGAGGCATATTCGGCATATTGATAGCCGGTGACTTACTCGGACTGGCTATCGATTATTTGAAGATGCCGAAAGAACACTTACAATCGTAAAATTTTCAGTAATTAAAATAGAAAAACATAAACATTTGAAGAAAACTTATTTCTCAGCTTATACAGATCATATTCTTACCATTTTCTTGTGCGAACTGGCTGGCTTCTGTGAACGTGACTTCTCTTGATTCTTCTATATCCTTTTTATTTCCCACTAGTAAAATTACTATATTGGGGCTTGCTAGTGTTCTAGCATCTCGGAGCCAATTAGATAGTGCATTAAATGAGTCGCGCGACGTGATATCATACACGAGTAATGCACCTGCGGCTCCACGATAATAAGAGCGAGTGACTGAACGGAATCTTTCTTGACCAGCAGTGTCCCATATTTGTAATTTAGTAGACTTTCCTCCTATGTTAACAATTTTAGAACCGAACTCAACGCCAATGGTGTGACATCTATCTTCTTTGACTGAAATAAAAAGAAAAACATAAAAAATAAACAGATTTTAAGAATACTAATACTATGTGATAAATATATTGTATGTGCTCACTGCTCAGCACACACGCTACCGAGATTCTAAACCAGAACCCTACTATAGAGCGCTGTTGAATTCTGATGTCCAGTATCTACACATTATGTTCTAGAATTATAATTGATCGAATCTATAGGCTATTTACTAGCGGTGGGTAATCTTTATTCCGGAAAGGGAATTGATTCACTTATTCCGGATCCGAATCCGGTAATGATGAGTTTGGATTCATGCCCAGTTAATGGCAATAGGCTTGCCACCTACCGGCGAAACGAGGGTGTACATTAGTACACCTCTGCCTAACCTTTCGGGGACAACAGGCGTGATAGTATGTAAGAGGTTGAACAATAAACGCATCATCTATGTAGAAAATTTGAAGGTTTCTCTCGGATTCCAAAGGATCCACTCATCAGATCCTCACCATTTTATTATGGGACCACACGGAAAGCATCAGTTTTCATACAGAAAAAGAATTTTCAAAATCGGTTTACCGAATCCACAGTTATGAGGTAAGAAGTTGAACAATAAACGCATCATCTATGTAGAAAATTTGAGGGTATCTCTCGATTTCACAAGGATCCACTCAACAGATCCTAAAAATTTTTTTATGGGACCACCCGGGAAACTTCAGCTTTGATATAAAAAAAGAATTTTCAAAATCGGTTCACCCAATCCACAGTTATGAGGTAACAAACATAAAAAAAAAATATACAGTCGAATTGATAACCTCCTCCTTTTGGAAGTTGGTTAAAAAATAAGTAATTTAGTTACCTTCAGTTCAGTGATACTCCATTTTTGGCTTCCTATACTGGCTAAATGAATGAATAACTATTTTGTTCTTGACTAATCTAATAGTAATCAGAGTGGATGTTATGTTTTGACACTGACATAAATGTTTTCAAAAAAGAATGTGGATATTGAAACTAAAAACCAATTTGTGCTTTAAAAACTACATACGGTCATTACGTAGTAGTAGTAGCCCATAGTGTATTATCTATGAGTAGCCCTATAAAAGTCAGGACACAATGGCGTCGAGCAAATTGTTCTTTTTAAAGGATGGTAGTACTCGGGAGGATATAAATAATGCCATACTTACATTTGTTTCCAATAAAATTGTTGAGAAGACTCGATTTTCCTGTACCAGCACTTCCAATAACGAGAAATTTAAACAAGTATTCTGAAACAAGGCAAGAAAATGCATACCGTTCTCAGTATTAGCACTAACAAAGATTTACAATGACGAAATTCATCTATACAGACAGGTACTGTACCATAAGATTCAGACATCCTTTCAATTATAAATGTAAGATGACACGGACCATGAAGTGAAATAAGAACAAATACAGTACAACAATTCTATCTTTCGGTTACAAAACAAAATTATAATGTAAATTGTTGTGTTGTAAACAATTATTTTTGGTAGCCGCTGCGAAGTATCATATTCTTAAATGACAATTCGATAATGACAGTGACATTATGTTTTTTTTTTCTTTTCTCAACTTTCGTGATGAGGCAAAGGAATCTAGCATTTAAATCATATAGCCAAGTCTTCAGTAATTTTATAATGTAACTATGATGGATGATACATATTAATGGTTGATGAATTTTGCTTGTGTTACTGATACTAGATGGTTGATATACTACATATATACTTTTTTTGTAAATACATACATATTATACATCCATGACTCGGATACAAATGTTTATGCTCATCACACAAACATTTGTCCCAACTGGGATTCGAAACCAGGACCCATAGCACAGCAGGCAGTGTTATTTACCGTTGGACTAATTGGGTTGTCAAATTCTTAATTTCAGTAAAGATCTTAACTCAAACCTAACGCGGACCTCTTGAAAGAGATTGAAAGTCACGTTACACTGTTTGTTTCATTTGCACGTTTACGAACACTTGATGGTTAATAACAATACATTAAAATTCATCGAATGACAAAAGAAGATAAAACTGTTAAACATAACGATTCATTTGCCTGCCAAAAAAACTGGACAATTTATAATAAATTAGATATTTTTATTTAACTTCACAGACTTCCAAGATATCCACGAACCTAAAATTGAATCGAAACGTACAAGACCCTACCCAAAAGTGCAGTTAATTATTTAAATTAAGCCTGAATGGCATAATTTAAATAATTAACTGCACTTTTTCGAAATTTAAATTTGATTTTATTTCTATTTTCAAGTTTACCTTTTGATGTGACAACGTCTTATAATTCGATAGAGCCGGCTGCACGCACGAAAAAACATGACTCATGCGGTGTTACCTCGTTCTGAGGCGTTCCATTTAAGGCTTGAAGTGCAAGCGAGAGCGCGGAACGAGCGACAACGAAGCACAATCGGCCTTTGCGTTCGGCAGCGTTCGACATCCGTCTCTCTCCTACTTGAACGATGCGTCTGCGTAGACAGCTGATAACTGTAGTACATTTACATGTTTTGATCGAGTATCAAGTGCAAAGTGTTTTACCTTTTTTTTAGTTTTTTAAAACTAAAAAAAAGGTAAAACTGTATGAAGTTATTTTTTGCATTTTAGTTTTTGAAGTTGGTTTTTCTTTATTTAAAAAGTTAATTTATTTTTTTCTTTTTAGTGTTGTAAACATATATATTAAACTTTTCATATCAGGTCAATCTAATAGCCAGAAAGAATACAACTATCGATCCATATATACTTATAATTATGAAAGATTTTTCCTTCAACTCCTAACCGTTGAGGAGTTGTACCTTCCATCATCAGATCATTACATGAGATGGTGATTTTCAGATGCAAATACTTGAACAGCTTTGGAGAATACATATAAATGTAATAAATGCCTATACCTAACTGAAAGAATTTTCTTTTAACTCTTAACTGTTGAGGAGTACTACCTTCCATCATCAGCTCATCAACATCAAATGATGATTATCAGACGCAAATACTGGAACAATTATAGTAAATATATTGAAAATGTGATAATTGCCTATAAAATTTGAGAGTTGCCCTCGATTTCCTGGGATCCCATCATCAGATCCTGATGTGGTTGCAATGGGACCATCTGTGAAGTATACCCTTGTAAACAAAAAAAGAATTTTGCAAATCGGCCCAGGCGTTTTTAAGTAGTTCGTGAACATACATAAAAAAAAAAAAAAAAAGAAATATTCCGACGAATTGAGAACCTCCTCCTTTTTGAAGTCGGTTAAAAACTATTAAATTGTAAAAAAAAAAATGACATAATTGTATTTATGCGTACAAATAAATCTAACTTGATCAATTTCATTGTGATTTCCAATTACCTCCTTCTCTATATACATACAAGATCAATTTCATTGTGATTTCCAATTACCTCCTTCTCTATATACATACAAATCTATTAAACAAATGAAATTATTTTTTTCTTTTGAAAAATGCTACCATTCCATCAGTATTTTCTTAAGACGTTGTCACGTTCAAGGTTCAACTATCGTCAGTAAACCGACAACCAATTTTTATTTTCGAATTGTGAATTGTATTAAACCTCTTTGAGTTTGTGTTAATATGTTTCTTTTAACACTTAAATATTTTTGATGTGGAAAAAAATCGTAATATTATATGCCTAGTCGAAAGACACAGCGTTTATGTGAAGAAGCTGTCTATGATCTTGCCATCAAGGAGCATATTTAGTTAAAAACATACCTGTTTGTCTCTGTTTACTGAAGTTACCATGAATTTCCGGCAGGGGTCGAGCGTCCTTCCCGCGCGTCCGTTGATTCACTTCATAGCGTTTGTGATTTTCGTCGCGTAAGGAGCGAAAATTTTCCAAAGTTGTAAAAGTGAGAACTAAGTGTTCCTACTTTGATTTTTTATTTATTTAGCTGAAATAAGTGCTTTATCGCATAAGTTTAATGTAGTGTGTGTGGGTGTCGTCGTTAGCGGCAGTTAGGTGAGTACCTATTTATACTTATGAATCAGTCGGAGGCTTCCGATGCACAAGTCGTCGCTCCCGAGGGAGGGCGAAGTGCTAGGAGCTCTAGCTCAATAGAAAGCAGCAGCTCTTCCTCATCTTCAGAAGATGAGGAGGGTTTTGAGGACCCACCACCAAACAATAGATCCAGGCGGATGTCGAAGCAGGTCGAAACCTGTTAAGACTCGCCAATAAATCAAGTCGATTTCCTTTCAGAGTGCGTAGCTCAGATTCCATCATACCTAAATGCATTAAATAGTAACAAAACTCATAATAGTTCAGATAATGCCGGCCATTCCAAGATGTCCGAAACAATTTTTTCTTTTATACCTACAACTAATATGTCATTAGGAAAGTTAATAATAACTTTATACCTAGTGCTGACCCAAGTAAATTAGCGGAAATCAGTAATGTACAACAGTCTAACTCGCAAGCTTGGAAAGGCATAAGATATAAAAAAGCATTACAGGCTCACTTCGCTACCCGGAGTAGCGATGTGATTGTGAGATTTACAGGTCTGAAATTAGATGAGGAGCTCTGTCATTTAAATAAGGGAACAGATTATTAACTAATACTGAACATTTACTAGCGGGATTATCGAATGCAGTCTTACGTAGTCGACAACTATTTAAGTAAATGGTTTACAGGACGTCATAGATTAGGCTTCTAATGCAGGTACGGAACTTAATGCAAACTCGGGTAAATTTACAGAAATATTTGGTCTGTTATCTCCATCATATAAAAATATGGAGTCATGTATGCAGGTTAATTGCGCAAAATGTATTGAGGTTATATGTGACCGTATTCTAAAAGAAATAAACAATGTCAATTTAAAAATTGCGTTTCAAAACATTCCACCCAGTTTGAAACACCTAATTAATAGGGATGCTCGTATTCCGCTGGTATACTCTTTGGGGAGATCCCAGGTGTGGCTAAACATGCCAAGTTATTTAAAGAATAAAAATAAATTTAGTGACAGTAATAATACTAACTTAAATAAAAAAAAAAAAAAAAAAAAAAAAATTAAATAGTCCTCTAAATCAAGAATATTTGATAAGGAAAATAAATCAAAAGTTGAGAAAAATTACTATAATAACTATCATATAAAATATTCCCCTGTCTCACAGACTCCCATGACAACTCCAACATTAATAAAGACAAGTGACTATCAAAGCAGGATATTCAAGGGGGGTACCATGTTCAGATATGAGCACAGCTGAGGGCGAGCAAATATGTTCAAAATTTTATAGCCAGGGGCTGTATACCCTTTTTTAACAAAACCTCCCGTGCAATATCCTTGCAAGAAAATAATAACCAGATTTGCTACAAAGCAATCAGCAAAAATGACACAAGTCATAAGCGAACTCAAGGAAGTGGGCATTTTAGAGAAACTAAAATTAACCGCACCGGGTTTTCATTCAAAGATGATTTTGATAAAAACCCAGACGAGGAGTACAACTCATATTCAATTTAAGAAAACTGAATATGCATGTCTCAACTCGTCATTTCCAACTCATTTCTCGAGTGGATATTATTCTGTTCCTTCAAGATCAGGACTGGATGATAAAAATCGACCTCTACCAAGCCTACTTCCATTTATGCATAAAGGAAACCCACAGGTGTTTTCTACGTATAATATATGGAGGCGAGATATTGCAGTAAACAGCCCTAACCTTCGGTCTTTCATCAGCCCCTCACTCTTTCGCTTCTGTTACCAATTGGATTGCGGAAATCCTTCAGAGACAGGGCATAAGGATAAAAATTAATTTTCATTTATTAATTATTAATAGTTTATTTAACCAATCAAAACCAAGCAAAGCTTGTAGAACCCTGATAAAGTTGGGTTGGCAAGTGAATTATCAATAATCACTTTTCACCCCAACTCAGTAACTAGAATACTTAGGCATGACATGGAACACAAAATCCAATTTAATATCTCTTCCTGTCAAAAAAGTACTGAATATAACAGAAATGTCAACCAATTTATTGTAAAAGAAAATGGCCTGTCTCCGGAAGGTACAGAAATGGCTGGGTATAATAAACTTTACCAATTTAGCGACACTGAATGGTCACCTGCACTATCGCAGAACACCGATTTTACTAAAATCATTCAGAGGAGGCAGACCAAGGCAAGAGAGGATGTTACCTCCTCTAGTAGACTCTTGAGTAGAGTTACTAAAGTGGCTAAAAAATGCAAGGTTAAAAGTGCAACCACAGACGCGGCGGACGCGGGCTGGGGAGCACACCTGAACAACACAATGTTGTCGGGCAATTGGAGTCCTCGCCAGCTAAAGTGGCACTCCAATGTGAAGGAGATGTATGCCGTGTATGCAGCCTTATCACAACAAGGTGCAGACATGAGGGGTGCACACGTACTGGTACACTCAGACAATCGCACCCTGATAGCCTACATAAGGAACGAAGGGAGTACCCGATCCTTACCCCTGTTGGGCCTAACAGACAAACTCCTTCACTTGACCGAGCAGCTCAACATAACGCTGTCGGCTTCTTACCTCTTAGGGAGGTTAAACAGGATTGCAGACCACCTCTCAAGAGGAAAGCCTGTGCCCAAGTGGCATCTGCAAATCCAAGCCAGGGTGGCAATATTCAAAAAATAGGGCGTGCCAGACATATACTTGTTTGCATCAAAAGAAACCGCAGTCGTCCCGCGGTACGTAACCTGGGACTCGACAGATGGGTCAGCAGTTTTCTGCGACGCCTCCAGTCAAAATTGGAACTGTCAGTTGGGCTGGGTTTTCCCCCACCCAATCTAGTCTCTTGGGTACTGGCACATTTGAACAAAGCCAAGGGAATGTTCACCTTAATAGTCCCACATTGGGACCAGTACTTTGGGTTAACCGACCTCAAAGCCAGAGCCCTAGCAGATCCATTGCCAACATTGGATCTGCAGCAGAATCTAATCGATCAAACAACAGGTCTAGGTCCCCCACAGGTGGACAAATTGTCCTTCCAAACCTGAATCAAACCTCCCAAAATTGGGGGGGGGGGGGGATCAGCTCTCAAACTGGAATAGAGAGGAAATACAATTATTGAGTAGCAGTTGGCGAACTAGCACTCTAAACACATACAAAACCCCTATAAACAGGTGGTTAGCATTTTCCACCACAAATAATGTTAATAATAAAAATCCAGATGGCAGAGATGTTGCAAGGTTTTGTAACAAATCTTTATTTAGAACTATTTTATAGTGTATATGTATATATAATATACAATATACACTATATACAAAAAATATACAATAATATTGTGTTATATATACTATAACACAATATTATTACATAAATCTGCTATTTCTACTTATTGTGTTTCAACAGTAGAAAACCTTTCCAAAAAATTTCCTTTGTTAACAAGTAATAAAAGCCATTGCATTGATTAAACTCAAACCTACAAAATCGCCTTTATGGCATATCCCTTTATTATTTTATTGGTTAGAAACCACTGTTTATAGCACCAATTCGCTTTTTGATATATACATATAGAAGAACTGCATTAATTTTGCTCTTAGCATCAGGTCCAAGAATACATGACCTTACCTTACTAGACATATCTCAAAACAACTGCATAGAAGAAGAGGACATCATTGTGCTGTGGTCCAGGTTTGGATAATAACAGATTCAAGCCATTACAGGCAGTCAGGATGGTCATTGGTGAAACACCCAAATGCCCTGTACATATATGTCCTGTAAGACATATCAAACAATTAATTTAGACTTCGCAGCATAGTCGGGTAAATAGTAATATATCCAGTTTATTTATTTATTCCTCTTAAAGGGTAAGTTAAGCCAACTACTAGAACCCTAATTGCAGGATGGGTTAAATTTGTTTTTAAAGCAGTAGGCATAAGTGCACCACCAGGGAGTATTAGAGCTGCAGTAGCATTCAAAGGCTGGTGGAAAAATGTACATTGTAATTGAAGAAAGACTAAAAACAGGCAATTGGAAAAGTGATAAAACTTTAAGAAGATTTTATTTCATTGCAGGGAAATCATTCAGAAAGATAAAAATGAGGATTTACTTAGATCAAATTTCTCATGTGTCTAGAGTTTATATTTTAATTGATAATTACAAATATAGAATTGATCTTAATTAGCATCTACTGTAGATGCACCTTTTTTATAATATTGATTGTTAATGATCATGAGACTGAGTGCCAAATTATTATAATATCTTAATTAATAACATTTTGTTTATTGTAGTAGTAGATAACCATACTACATAATAATATATAACTATATAAATGAGTCGTTTATAATTCTTACTTATATTTTATTATATAATGTTAGAAAAAATAATAATTGATTATTAATAAGAATAAATGTTTAAAGTATGAGAAACAATTCTTGGTATTTTACACATTTATATCCAATTCACATAGCGTTTGCAGTTACCATCACCAGCAGATATCAAACAAGTCTTCACATAAACGCTGTGTCTTTCGACTAGGCATATAATAGGACTGTTTTACATTAAAATAAAACAGTTATTATGTGCCGAAAGAAAGACACAGCGTTAGAGCAAGGGCCTGGCTGGTGAGTGAAGACACTATGAAGTGAATCAACGGACGCGCGGGAAGGACGCTCGACCCCTGCCGGAAATTCATGGTAACTTCAGTAAACAGAGACAAACAGGTATGTTTTTAACTAAATATGCTCCTTGATGGCAAGATCATAGACAGCTTCTTCACATAAACGCTGTGTCTTTCTTTCGGCACATAATAACTGTTTTATTTTAATGTAAAACAGTCCTATTTTATTTATCATTATGACATATTTAGTTCCTATCACAATATGTTCTTTTCTGCATATTACTCTTACAAAATAATGTCGATGTTTCACATCTGCCAGGCGTCCCGTGATGGCTCACTGTTTTTTTTTATTTTTAAGTTTGTAAATAGTAGTTTTTAATTAACCTAAAAGTTAGGAGTTACCACCTTAAACTACCACGCTGTCTGTCAGAAGTTCAGAAGTTCAGAACCCTTACTTTTATTACAAGCATGATAATTCGGATGCGGCTTGGTCATGTTTGTACTCCTTTCCACCTTGCTAAGTTGCATATTGTGAATAGTAATCTTTGCGAGTGTGGAGATGATGTTGGTACTTTAGATCACATATTCTTCTCCTTTTCCCGTCATGATCGTTCATCCTTCCTCCGTTCCCTTGTTTTCCAAAATGTTTCCCTTCCTACTTGTGTTTCTTGTTTAATAATATAATTAATCCCATTGAAAATTTTAACGTGATATCTGCATTCTTGTTAAAAAATGATATAAAGATTTAGTTTGTGTATTTTAATATATATTATATATATTTTTCATATATATACTTCCTTTCCTGAACCTTACAAAATTCCTTTTCCTCTCCGATATTTTCCGTTATTAATTAATTTCCCTACCTTTAATACCTGAAATTGGCACAAAGAACCAACTAGTGCCACACTACAAAAAAAAAAAACCCTTACTTTCCGAGAGTTTAAATTAGTCTATGACCCTTACGCATGTCAATATTGTCAATGTCAATATCGAGTCAATCTCAATTGTCATTTGTCACTAAAAAATAACAAGAACTAGACGTAAGACGCACAACTTTCACACATAAAAAGAGAGGAACACGCTTTCTTCTACTTGCTTGATTTTAAACAATACTTACTAAAAGAAAACAACAATGGGAAGTAAAAAGCAAGCTATGGTAAGTAACTTTTTCGCAAATGTGTTCGGTTGTGATCAATGGTGTTCTAATTTGTAAAATGAGTGCATGATCATCTGGTAGTGTACTAAACTAGTGGGAGACTAAGATAACACATCAGTTCATCTAACATTGTGGTAAATTTTTACCACAATGTTTGATGAACTCTTCTCATATGGTAAGTTTTTGACTGCTTTAAAGAAATAATAATGTGTCATGTACATGACACATTCTTATTTCAAACCAAGTAACTAAACCTATGAAAACACTTCAATCCTTATTCATAGATGTATGATATCAATTTGTTACTGACTATTGGGATGTTTTCAGAAAAAACTTAAATCCTTATGTTCTTTAACAATTGGTGGATCTGTAGCATATCAGTACATGTACTACAAGAAAGACTTTAATGGTTATTACACTAATGTACTACAACCACTTAGTCAGTATTTGAGTCCTGAGTGGGCACACAAGATCGGAGTAGCAGCTATAAAATATGGATTCTTCCCTCCTGAAAAAGCTGATGATCCACATGTCCTGGTTGGTATAAAATATGTCTTTAATTGATTGTTTAGTTCTTCAGATGCACAACCTTTTCAATTTCATTTGCAGAAAACTAAATTCCTGAACTATCATCTAAATAATCCAATCGGAATTGCAGCTGGTTTTGATAAGCATGGCGATGCTGTTATAGGCTTAAGAAAATTAGGTTTCTCTATTGTGGAAATTGGCTCAGTAACACCACAAGCACAACCTGGAAATCCTAAACCAAGAGTCTTTCGTTTACCTGAAGACAAAGCAGTAATTAATAGATATGGTTTTAATAGTGAAGGCCATGAGGAAGTGTACAAAAAAATAGACATGATAGAAAAAACATTGTTGAATAAAGGGTTGTTGGGAATCAATCTAGGAAAAAATAAATTATCACAGAATCCTAGTGAGGATTATATACTAGGAATAAAAAGGTTTTCAAATGTTGCTGATTATTTTGTTATTAATGTTAGCAGGTAATTGTTATTTTTTTTGTCAAATTATCTATATATTAATATGTAAAGCAAAAACTTTGTACCCCTTTTTACAATAATTGTGCAGAGGATTGTATATAGAGAAGGAGTGCAAAATGCCAATATTTTTTTATATTATAGGTAAAATAACTTATAATTTAAATTAATTATGGTCGAATTTCGACCACTAGGCAAAGAGCACTAGTTAATAGATAAATTATGAAGTGCATTCTTTTTTTAAGCCCTAACACCCCAGGATTAAGATCATTACAGAAAAAAGAAGAACTCTATCAACTTCTAACAGATATCAATAAGGCAAGAAATGCTTCAGAGATTAAAAATAAACCCCCATTACTCCTGAAGCTTGCTCCTGACTTAAGTTATGATGAAATGAAAGAAGTTGTTTCAGTAATATTGAACAAGGAAAGCCAAGTAGATGGCCTGATCATCTCAAATACAACTATTGATAGACCTCAATTACAAAACACAAAGTTTCCTAATGAAGCCGGTGGTTTAAGTGGAAGACCATTAACTGATAAATCAACAGAAATGATAAAACAGATGTACAAAATGACTAAAGGTTAGTAGTTCATTAAATACTAACCTAAAACCCGTCTCAACTAAGATAATTATGTCAACAGGACAACATCTTCTAAGACATGTTTGTTGCTACATATTATTTAAACTTATATTATTTCTCTTTCAGGTAAGGTTCCCATTGTAGGTGTAGGCGGAGTGTTCACAGGTCAGGATGCATATGATAAAATTCTGGCTGGTGCAAGTGCCGTACAAATATACACGGCTTTGATATACCATGGACCACCAGTAGTCACTAAAATTAAAACTGAATTAGCTGAACTCTTGCAACGAGATGGATATAGCAATGTGAATGAAGCTGTTGGTAAAGGTATCACATATTAATATTATAACAATACTACCTCAATGTTCAAATTTGTATGTAACGTAGATACAGTGCCATCCATTTGTTTGACCCAGCCCCTGATCTTTCTTGCGCTACTTCTATTACAGTAATTTATTGAAAAGTATTTAAAGTCTAACACCAAAAATTAACCTTATACAAATAATGCTGGCAAACTTATAGGTGTCAATAATAATAATATTTCCGGACATTATTACACAGCGCCATCTAGTTCCGTGGTAAGCAACAAGGCTTGTGTTAGGGATACTAGTTGGTTGATAGACTACATATATACTTATTTTTTTGTAAATACGTACTAATTATACATAAATACATCCATGACTCGGAAACAAATATTGATGCTCATCACACAAATATTTGTCCCTACCGGGATTCGAAGCCGGGACTAGGGTTGCCAACTTTTTTTTTCCGCCTTAGGGGACAAATGGTCATAAATCCTAAAAAATACGGGATTTCTCTTTTTCACGCGGGACAAATAAAAATCATTCAATTTTAATGCAACGCAAGAAACTTCAGGCAGAAATGAGAGAGTAGGTACCTACGCTGCGGGGGAAGAGAGAAGGAGAACTAGCGTGAAGGCAAGCGAATTATTCACTCATTCTATGACTCACTCACGCGCTTCGTTTGTTCGTCACGTCTCTCAGTCGCAGAGCGTGCGCATAGATTAGAATACCTTTAGCGTGCGTGGTGTGCGCGTGGTTGTCCGTGGTCTGCAAATTTTGGTAAAATACGGGACATTGGCTGTCCCGGCGGGACATAGAAATTTATGCATTAAATACGGGACGTCCCGTGAAATACGGGACGGTTGGCAACCCTAGCCGGGACCCATAGCACAGCAGGCAGCGTAAACTACCGCTGAGCTAAACGGGTCGTCAATGGAGGTTAAAAGTGGCATTCTAATTCAAGCAATGTCTCAGATAAATGTATGATGCTGTAGGTAATTTTAAATAGTCTCAAAGTTGGCAATGAGATTAATGATTTTGTGATCCCATCATTGCTGTCAGTACAATAGAAATTCAGTTCAGTGGGGACCATGTTTATGCAGTGCCAACTGCAGAAAAACAATTGCTGCCAAATATGTTCACAATGATATGATAGACAACTGGCTTGATTAGTGCATAATATAGGTATCTGCTGTGGTAGCCTAGCGGTGTGACCAGTGGACTGAGATGTCAGAGGTCTCGAATTCAAACCCAAGGCGCGCACCACTGACTTTTCGGAAGTTATGTGCGTATTTATCACATGCTCAAACGGTGAAGGAAAGCATCGTGAGGAAACCTGCATGCTTGAGAGATTTTCTCGATGGCATGTAATGTCTGCCAACCCGCAGTAGGCTAGGGTGGTGGACTATAGCCTAATCCCTCTCGAATGAGTGGAGACCCGTGCCCAGCAGTGGGACATTAATGGGTTGATGATGATAGGTATGTGCATGAAAAGTGGTCTAGAAGCGAAAAATAATTATGAATCAACATTACCAGAACCCATGCACACTAATTTGAAATTAAATTTCATTTAATTTAACAACAAAAACTGACAACAAAATAATTTTGCATCCAGGATATTAAGTATTACTACAGGTACCTACCAGAAGGAATGAATTCAAACACCTAGAACTGCCCCAAACCGAATCACTAGCCAGTATGACAATAAAGGATACTACTACCTAAGTTAAAAATACAGTCGAATTGATAACCTCCTCCTTTTTGAAGTTGGTCAATAAGTAAAAGTCTTTTTTAATCAACTACAAAATTTAAAATCACTATAGTTAGTAGAAAAATGTATTTCTCCGTCTATTAAAACCACCATAATAACAAATCCATTTTACAGTTTACATTAATAATTAATTACTTCATCATAATACTGCATTTAACTTTCACAGTGTTTACAAATACATGCCAGATTCTTTTCTTATTATCTTGTGTAGTTTGTATAATGGAATGAAAAATATTTTGTTGTATATCTGATAGAGGTGATGTGTATTAATTGACTGTATAAATATAAAGATCTGACCACTATTATATGTGAAAATCTAGTCCAATACATTGTTTTATTAAGAATAAACTAATTACAAAAAGAATACACATAATAATAAATATGTACATAATATAAACATAATTATAAATTTATGTACATAATTTGTGGCAAGGAATATTATATTATAGATACATAAACATTACCAAATTTATGAAGCCATGTACATTTGTGTCATTCTCATAGGCTGCGAAATATAGTTGTTAACTCATTCCATTTCGGAATCCCTTAACATTAAGCAAAATAGAAATATAAAAAAATACATTGCCAGCTTTGAGGACTGATATATACATCAATTTTAATTTATTTTTACAATAATGTATTTATGTTGTTAATATGATTATATCTGATTATATATTAATGCTTGTTTTTTATTTCATCACCACCTGAAACATGCAGAGTAATTAAAATAAAATAAGTTTCAGGTACAACATCATTTCAAGATTTATTTTCCTAAGTTTTTTGCATACCTAGTAATATTTTGCACTGAGGCAAGTGACTCTCAAGAATCTGCTTACACTGGTCCATATTTTCAACACTTATCAAATGAAACATGACTAACATTTCTAGTTTATCAAGAGCTTTCAATCCTTTTATTCCAGCATCAGTGACATTATTACATTTGGATACCTGAACATGTGTTATCGAGTTACGGCCATAGGACAGACCACTCAGTGCTCTGTCATCAACATAGTTACAATTATGAAGGACAACTTTGCTCAGCATTGTGCATCCAACTACAATAGAAAAAAATATCTGTAGCAATATGCATTCTAGGAACAGTAAAAATAATATAGTGTCACATACTTAAATGGGGGAAGCCATAGTGTGAAATAGACGAATCAGTGCCGTCAATTTCCATTAATTTTGGAACAGGTTGCTTTTCTGGTGGTAATGAGTTATAATCCGCTAATTTTTTTCCACCGGCCCAAACAACCTTGCCACCATTACGCAGTACCCATTCAGCACATGTACGATCTGGTCCAAATTGTTTGAGGCGATCGGTGTCGGGCTTATTAAACATCATATTTACATATTCCCAAAAAGATCTAACTTGATTTTTTCTTGGAATAAATATTCTAGGAGCGACTGCTCCCATAACTTTCTGTAAACAAAAATCATGTCTGTAGTTAAAATGGACACTTTAGTATCATCTTTTTAAATTTAACTCACCGATCGCAACGTAGTTAGCATTGTAATGTATGTGAATACTGTGGTAATTTTCCAGGTTTGTTATTATTTTTGTATTAGTTTACCGTTGACATATGACATAGTGGTGAGACGTAACATACCGAGACGTATTTACTGGGACAGGTTTGTGGAATAAGTATTTACTTGAATACTCAGTATCAAATCAGCTTCCAACGCGTCTCGTGGATTTTGGAGTATCGATTAGACTAGATTTAGAATTTTCAGATTACTAGATCAGTATTTAGTTGATTCGGCCGGGCGGCGTATCGTTTTTGATTACGTATTTGTGGAAAATAATAATTGTTTTAGTATTACAAATAAGTGTGTGTGTTTAGTAAAGAATATTTAATACGTATAATATTATATAATACGTAAGTTCATAATTTCAACAACTCTACTCCAAATTAAGCAATCAATTCAGCCTATCAGACTCCACTACTGGACATAGCCCCCTCCCAAACTACTTTTAAAGCTTAAACTCAATAATACTTTTTCCTCTTTGTTTTGTTCCTAATATGAACTGTATTATTATTTGTAGTACTTATTTATATGTCAACCAATGTATGTTTTTTAATTTAGAATGTTACGCAGAGCGTAGACATACTTAAAAGTATTAACAAATGTAATTGAAAACTATCTAATACTTAAAAACACACACAAACCTGTTCCACGAATATGTAGGAGTAGCTACATATTCGTGGAACAGGTTTGTAGAACAAGTAGTTTGGTACAGGGCCAGTTTAATTTGCGTAGGGTGGGGCAACCGGCCGGGAACCCCGCCCTGGTACCACGAAGCGAAGGCCCTCGCGTCACTTTACCAGTGGCGCGAGGAGGCGCTGAGGCGGGGCGAGGTGCCGTTGCCTCGCGAGACTGAGGCGCGGCGCTCCGAGCTCCACCTGATCCTAGTGACGGAGTGAACGATGCGACTTGCGCAAACCAGTGCAGGGCACGCCACGATAGTGGCGGTAAGGCCTGTCATGGAGGAATGGCTTGAGAGGCGCCACGGCGCCCTCAGCTTCCGGCTGACGCAGCTCTTGTCTGGGCATGGGTGCTTCAGCAAGTACCTGTGTCGCACAGGCCGGGAGCCATCGCCCGGATGTCACCACTGTGTGGGCTCCCCTAAGGACACGGCGTAGCACACGCTCCAGGCTTGGCCAGCCTTGGCAGAGCAGCGCCGTGAACTTGTAGCGGCAGTCGGCGGTGACCTTCCGGCTTTGATTCTATCCATGGTCGGGAGCGAGAGCGCGTGGGATGCCGCCGCCTCTTGCTGCGAGCAAGTAATGCGCGCGAAAGAGGCGGTGGAAAAGGAGAGAGAAATCACAACATCTCCCCCGATCCGCAGTAGACGCACCGAGCGCTGGAGGGCGCAAACTGACCTCCGGCCTCCATAAGCAGTGGCCAGCGGGCGGGTGCGACTAGGGGAGTCCGCCGCCCGATCTGAGAATGGCGTGCGCCTGCGCAGAGGGTGCAAGGTGAGGAACGCCTCGCTCCTAGCCGGGGTCCAGCGACCAGAGCTGGACCGAAGCCGAGCCCGGGTTTTATGGGCGTCATACGCAATTTTTCTGTTGTTTTTTTTTTGGTTTGGTTATTTAAGTGGGATGAGCTATGTTTTTGTAGCTGGAGTGCCCTTTAGCACACAGACCCGCTGAAAATTAACCCTAGATACGCCAATGAAAAGGGCGCCACAAGAATCGCCCGCGCGGGGCGCTTAGATGGATAGGGCTGGCCCTGGTTTTTGTATACTCGTACTTGCAAGACTCAGTACGTATTTGACTTATTACGTCTCATCTCTATTATGATAAACATAATTTTGACATTGACGGACAATATCAGTTTTATTTTATTTTTATGGCATGGCTCCTTGGCCTTTAAGCCATCAATATCAGTTTAAATATGACCGGGCATAGATGCAACAAACCTCTTCCACAAACTCGTACTAAATAGCCACTGACAAGCCGCTGTCAAACAGCGGAAAATATGGAAAAGAGCTTTTCATTTCCCGCGGAAAATTGATACTTCGGACCTTAGCGATAAAAAACCTTTTTCTTCGTAAACTATGAGGTATATCTAAAAAAAAATACCCTCAAAAGCTGAATATCTATGAAACATATTAACACAAACTCAAAGAGGTTTAATACAATTCACAATTCGAAAAAAAAAGGTATACTTGAAAATAGAACAAATCAAATTTTAATTTCGAACACGAAAATATTGCATCTTGTTATTTCTAAAGAAAGAAAGAAGAAAGAAAAAATAATTATTTAGACCCCGTAGAGGGTATGACCAACATCACAAAACACAACAGTAAAAAAAGAAACAACAGAAGCAGCACCAAAAATAAAAAATAACCACTTCACTTCATCATAACATTGTAGTACAGGTCGTCACGAACGCTTCAATGTATAATACTCTCTTAAATAAACATTCATCTCAAATTACTAACATAAACACTCGAAACCCGAAATGTAAACACAAAGTTTGATAATGTTTTTTGCTGACTTTTGGTCGTGTTTTTCTTAAATGAAAATGGTGCGAGAAATGTCTGATCTTGGTGAATGGAACATTTGCATCTGAAACAGTAAACTGGTCCGACTTACTGATATATATCATTTGGAACATTGCCTCAAAGATATAAAGTAAAGAATGATAGATAGTGTTGCGTAGTCGGGACTAGGTAATCGGTTCAGTATACTATAATGTACTCTGTGGTCGGGACAAAGTGAAGCAGATCATAGAAGCAGATACTGATGGGTTGTGTTTTGGTTTTGGTTTCATTTGGACCATCGTGTCCATGGAACTATGTCAGATTTGTTTTACGATGTGCCTATGCATCGAGAATAATAAAGTATTCTGTGGTCTGTTATGTGCTGTCAAAACACAACATGACATTGGCAGAATAGTCAACATCGATTACAGTTTAATCCGAATTCCTAAATTTTGGTTTTTAATGTTTTCTTCTACAATATTCATTTTAAAACATTAAGGTTTATAATCTGATTGTCGTCAATAGTTTATATTTATTTAGAACTACTGAAAAATTCAATAGGATAGTATAAAACAATAATAATCTTTATCTATTCTATTTGAATTTAGCAATCTATAAATATTTTCATTGGTAAACAAGATTACAAAATGAAAGCTTCATTAATATTTGATAGTGTTAATGATTTGGTGTTTGGAAAATGGGATTCAACTTTTATCGGACGTATAAAAACTCTCAGTGTTCAAGTGAGTAATTGCAGTTTTTTCACAATAAATTCCAATTCTTGTTTGACGGTTACCTATGATCTCATATTATTAACATCTTTATTTTTTTAAGGAGATTCAAACTGATGTAACAGATAACAACACCGTTTCACAACTTCTGGCTCCTATAATCACTTCTCAGCGTGTTATGGCTGCACAATTTGGAAATACATACTCTTCCATTCAGTGCAAAGACAACACTACTATAGTTTTTGATGAGGTAATCCTATATCTTTAAGAACACAAATATATACTGTTATATAGGTGTAACAGTATATATTTGTGTTAATAACTGATCTAAATGATGATAATAATCTGTAACATAAACATAGGCACAGTTATCCAATAGTATATTATAATCTCCTGACAATTATTCCACAGTGGTTAGATCATGTTTTCATGATAATCAGTGAAGACTATGTAGATGATGCCCACAGAGAGCTCTTAGATTTCAAGACTTTTGTACAGCATATATGTGGCCAAAACATAAATCTGTAAGTCATGTTTAATTAATTCTGTCATTCATAAATTACATTGTGCTGTAATTTTTTATGTGTGGCTAAAATAACAAACAACAACAACAACCCTGAACAATCTCACATAATATTAATTTTGTAATATTCTTAGAATAACTCTTTAAATAGCCAGCTAACTTTGTGTTGACAATTTTATTATTCTTTGTTTTTAAGGTTTCACGATTTTTATACATTTGAATTATTATAGACAACGGGTCTAGATCGTGTAATTTTATTGAGGTATAAATACCTTTTTTGTTCTTCCCGTGACCACGGCTTGATGCAAGTCAGCCGAAACGTCAGGTTAAAAAAGGTATTTATACCTCAATAAAATTACACGATCTAGACCCGTTGTCTATAATAATTCAAATTTTATTATTTGTCAATAATTACTTTGAAATAAAAGCAAAATTAAAAAATATTGTTACAGTGGAGTGTTGATTATCCGAACTAATGAACGACCAACCGCTTATCTGAACTAATATGCTGCCAAACCCGCGCAAGCCTACCCTCTCCCGCTACCCGTGCTGTTAATTGTATGCATATGTGAATAGATATTATTTAAGCTTGCGTGCTTCATCTTCGGCTCCAATGTCACTAGCTGCTGTCAAAAGCGCTCAATTTAGTTTTTTTTTAAATATCACTTTGAAAGTTGCCACCATTCGATAAACTATGTTTTGAAAGTAACCTCATGGCCTTTTAAATCGAAAATGCCTAAGCGTAAACATGTATCCTTTCTATGAAAGGTAAAAATTCATAAACGGGTAGAGGTAGGCTAATCTGCAACTAAGTTATTCAAGTGAGAGGTATACCAGCTACCATTACAGATATTTAAAAAAAACGTTAATAAGTACCTTTTATCCTAGCTTGATGGATCCAGGAGTTGCAAAAAGATGAAACTTGCCCCAAATCCGAATTTAGATGATGTTGTATATACAGTAGTTTACTCAAAGAAGATCTTAGGGAGGACTTATTCCTGGCCAAAAACTTGGCGGGAATTTGCCCGTATGTGAATATGTATGCTGATTGATGATCCGAAAATACCGATTATCCGAACACCCAATAAGTTCGGATAATCGATGCTCTACTGTATATCAAAATATTTTAATTCATGATTTTATTTGTATTCTACACTTATTGTATACTAGCTTCCAGTATGGTAGTAATGAACTATCTGTATGCTAAATTTAATCCAAATCCATTTTCTAGTTTTTGCATTAAAAAGAACAAACTTGCAATGATCCTCAAAGCTGACTGACAAAATGTCCCTACTTGCTTTTTTCAGAATAGTTCCTACTAATTTTGCAAATTAGTAGGAATGTTATAAGTTATTGAAAGTTAAATAATAATTATTATTATAATTATTAATTATTATAGAAAGGTGAATAATTATTTAACTTTTTATATATATACTTTTAGTCTCCATTCTTCAATATATCAAGACTGGCTCTCAGTACTTATTGACAGTCGTACCAAAGGTGACACAATACCTGGTGCTAATGGAGTGATTGGTGAGAGTGGTGCCACTGCAGCAGCTCTAAGTGCCCTCAAAACTGCTTCAAAAGATGTAAAATTGCCTTACCAACATAGCCATCTTATGTTATTTGTTGGGGACAAGTTGCTGGCACTTTATTCGAGGTATGTGATTTCTAGAATGCTATTAATTAACTAATGGTGATACACATTGTAGGTTTACAGAAATGGCAATTGTGACATGTCCTGCTTTTATAAGTTACATGTAATTTATTATACAATAACTAGCTGACCGGTGCAATTTCATCTCTGTCGTACTATAGAGAGGTATATATATAAATATTTACAATATTTTTCATTTATCGTAATTTTAAATGCTTTCTTATGAAGAATGAATTGACCAAACATTTTACAAGGACTTGATTCTACTGATTATACATTTCCAGTAAATTTTTATGTATATTTATTTCCCATAAACAAATTTAACTTCAGCTGTATAGCTTGCAACCTCTAGAAGTTCAGTTTTCTCAGTAGTTGAATAATTAATAAATATAATGTTTTATTAAATCTTTGACATATTTTATGCATTAGTCGTGGAAGTGAAGACTTGTCGCCTCCGGATTTAATTTTACTGAGCATACAATGCATTGCTGCACAAGAGTATTGGAAAGAAATTAGCAGTGAAGATGAAGATCACCATGACCAAGAAATTATTAGATTACCTTGTAAGTATCTGATACTTATTTAGTACAACTTTTACTTGTGACTTTATCCTCATAGACATGAAGTCCTGTATAATGCAATAATATAAGAGAGGTTTAATAATCATTAGATTAAAATATTCTGATTTATACAGGGTTATCAACAGAGAACAGTGCTATAGTAAATTTATGTGCGGGACCAGCAGGCGACCCTTGCGCACCGCATTCTATACATCTTGCTGAAGTCGCGCCCAGGATTACCTTCGTCGTCGTTGTTGATATGGATTTGAGGTAATTAAAACTATTTGTTATATTTATATAGTTATTAGCTTTTGCCCGCGACTTCGTCTGCGTAAAATTAGTCATTTTATTTCCAACATTTTCTCCTCTTTTCCCCCTTTTAAGGGATGATTTCCGAAATGAAAACTACCCTATGTCCTTCCCCGGAACTCAAAAACTATCTCAATACCAAATTTCATCTTAATCGGTTCTGCGGTTATAGTATAAAGACGTACCAGAGACAGACAGACACACTTTCGCATTTATAATATTAAAGTAAGGATAAACACTCAATGATTGTCTACAGACAATCATTGACAGTTTAAGCACTTGAAGTTCAACGTCCGCCCTTGCAGCCGCAATTGAGCTTGAAAGTACTTAATTCGATTTGGGGTTCTCAGATTATAAAATTTTCATTAGTAAACTGGATGAAGGAATTGTGCTTGGTAAATACTGCATTAAGCTTTCCTCTTACATACTTAATCCCAGCTTAAACAGGTGAAATGTTCATTTTAGTTCCTACTGTCTGCCTGTTGTCTCGCTGAAACTTGACCTTTGTAATATTTTTTTTTTATCTAATGCTAGGCGATCTAGTTCTTGTCAAACGACTTTCCTCCCAAGTCGACTTTTCTACTGCTTATCGGTAAAACAGTAACTGCATCTTTTGACGACCCAATTAGTCCAGCAGTAGTTGACACTGCTTTCTGTGCTATGGGTCCCGGGTTCGAATCCCGGTAGGGACAAATGTTTGTGTGATGAGCATAAACATTTGTACCCGAGTCATGGATGTATCTATGTATAATATGTATGTATTTACAAAAAAATGTATATATGTAGTATATCAACCAATTAGTATCCGTAACACAAGCCTCTTAGCTCGGAACTAGATGGCGCTGTGTCATAATGTCCGGGAATATTTATTTATCTACACGTTTAAATATTAATCATCATCATCATCATCATCATCATCATCAGCCCATATTCGTCCACTGCTGGACGTAGGCCTCCTCTAGTGAACGCCACAGAGCTCGATCTTCGGCTCTTTTCCTCCAATAATATATTATGTATAATAATCATATATTATTTAACCTAATTAATAATATTTCAGAGAGGTCGGTGTTTCGGCGCACATGTCAAATCAAATACTCTCGAATTTGAGAAGACTGCTGTTGCAAAGAAACTTAGAGTTATTGCCCAACACATTGGATTCTTTAGAAACAGCATTAAAGAAGGTCATGAACTTTTTAAAATATATTTTTTATTTAAATAAATTTCGTGTAGTCCTTAATATTTTCACACTAATTGTTAATTAATTTTTCAGACTACAGATGCGTTACGTAAAAATAAGGCTAATTCTAATATATGTGCACGTCTGTCGAGTCGAATGTTGGAGTTACGGAAGTCTTGTACGAATACGACGCCGCTGACGCCAGAAACAACTGCTACAGCAATGCACACAGCACTGGAAGCTGTTATAGAACAGTTGAAACCGGACATACCGAGCCTCAGGATGGCACAACCATTAAAAGACTTAATTGGAGTATTGGCGCCATATGTTGAGTTCCTTTGTGTGAAAGCCAAGAGATACTTCAGCCTCGGATCATATCCTTTTCATATAATTGTTTCTTATCTAGACATGGTTGTTAGCTATTTATAGGGATCCCTGGAAAATACCCTAACTATAACAAATAGGAAGACCTGTTCCGATAAAACCTGTTGATTGTAAAGCCTTTACAAATAAGAACTAAGTAGAAGAATCTATAATCAGGAGGAAACCCAAGTGTTTCAATTATTTTTGTCCCGGTTAATCGCCCACATAACACTAAGGCATTAACCACCTTAAATAATTACAAAAAATCACTGTGTTTTTCGTTTATTTATATTAGCTATCTATCTAGTCCTTTTATGATCATTTTAACATTTAATATAATAGTTCCGGACATTATTACACAGCGCCATCTAGATCCGTGGTAAGCAACGAGGCTTGTGTTACGGATACTAGTTGGTTGATGTACTACATAAATACTTTTTTTATGTTGTAAATACGTACATATAATACATAGATACATTCATGACTCGGAAACAAATATTGATTTTCATCACACAAAAATTTGTCCCATACACATAACACCGGGACCCATAGCACAGCAGGCAGTGTTAACTACCGCTGAGCTAAACGGGTCGTCAAATATAATTTAATCGGGTATCAATGCAAACCTAGAAAATCTTGCAAGGTAAAATTTGGAATAGGTTTATTTTTCTATTTATGTCGTTAACAAAGGTGTTGGTTTTACTTGAGTAAGAAAAAAACCGTCATGTTCGAATTGATTATTTCGCTTAATGTGGGATGTCTATAAAAGCACGGGTGAGACAGATGCGAGTTGTTCCCTAACGCTGCACAAGTATGTGGAAGAGTTCCCCGGCCTCATCCATTTCATCTACGTGGACCGCACTATTGGGAGGTTCCTGGCACCCGACATGGCCGAGTGCGCTGACATGCTTGCACCAGATACGGTAACATTCACACATGTCATATTTTGGCTATTAAGTGGCTTGCAGTATCAGTGCAGTATTCGGTACCCAATATAAATTCTTTAAGTTTGATTTGCATCACTACCCAGTCATGAGGGTCATGCATGATCCCATCTTTCGTCTTCAGAAAATACTCTTTTTAATAAGAATCATCGAATTGGAGTCTGTTATGACTAGACAATAGACCATGTGACCAGTGAACTTGAAGGCTGGACCCGTCCATGCTCAAACTGGACTTAGTATCATGTAACTGGCCAGGTGCGCCGCGCCGTGAGCCGCAGCTTCGCGGTGGTGCGCGAGGGGTACTGCGCGGCCACGTGGCGGCGCGGCGCGCTGCACGGCTGCGCGCTGGTGTGGTGGGAGCGGCGCGGGGCCGCCGCGCGCCCCGCCGCCGTGCCGCACCCGGCCGCCGTGCGCGCGCTGCCCCCGCCCGGCGACATACGAGGCACTTTCTACAGGTACCTCTACTCCAAATATTTAACGCCACAAAAGACGGTTTGTACCTCAAAATTGACAAGCTAAATAGTACCGCAATATAATCGCAATAACAATAACACAACAAAAAAAAAAGAAGCAGGTAACCATTAATCAACACGATACATATAAAAGTTATTAATAAGTCTGTTTATGGTTTGCTGGCATTCTCGTTCGTCGAGTTTAAGAGATCTTAGGTTCGATGGGTTTTTCTATGAAATTCTCAGTAGAACGCGGAGATTGGATTCGTACCCGGTTTTTGGAAATAAGCTCGCCCCGATCACATGGGACCTAAAACATGCCGGTGAAATGTGGCTCTGCCTAGGGTTGCCAACTTTTTGTACTGAAATACAGTATATTTAGCTCAGAAAAATAAAATGAACAGTATTTTAGAAAAAGAAACAGTATTCTTTTTTTTTCAAATCTATGTAAATTAAGCTAAGTAAAGTATGTAGTAAAATTACTTAAAATACCAGTGGTATGAAAACAGTATTTTGTATACCTTTTTTTTATTGAACAGTAAAAAATATATACTGTTTTTAACCGACTTCCAAAAGGAGGAGGTTATCAATTCGACTGTATTTTTTAAAATGTTTGTTACATCATAACTGTGGATTGGGTGACCCGATTTTGAAAATTCTTTGTTGATATGAAAGCTGAAGCTTCCCATGTGGTCCCATAAAAAAAATTAGGATCTGATGAATGGATCCTTGGGAAATCGAGAGAAAGCCTCAAATTTTCTACGTTGATGACGCGTTTATTGTTCAACTTCTTACCTCATAACTGTGGATTCAGTGAACCGATTTTGAAAATTCTTGTTTTATATGAAAGCTGATGCTTTCGGTGTGGTCCCATAAAAAAATGGTGAGGATCTGATGAGTGGATCCTTGGGAAATCGAGAGAAACCCTCAAATTTTCTACATACGTAGAACATTTTCTACGCGTTTATTGTTCAACTTCTTACATACTATCACGCCTGTTGTTCCCGAAGGGTTAGGCAGTGGTGTACACCAACATTTCGCCGGTATGTTTTAGGTCCCATGTAATAGGTGGCGAGCCTATTGCCATTAACACGTTGACTGCTGAAAACACACACGCTGTGTTTTGACTCATATAACGCGAGTGCGGCGCAAACACGCCTGGCGTGTTTTCACATTTTGTGCTACGACTGGGCGGCAAAACACGCCCTGCGTGTTTTTAACTTCGCTACGCCAGTACGGATTACGCGCGAGGCGTGTTTTAAACCGATTTCAAAAAAGAAGGAAGTTATCAATTCGACCGTATTTTTATATCTTTATTACAATATAATATATTGTAATACATATATTTTTTTATCGTCCTTTCGTAGATATTTAATTCTAATCAGCTTTTACGAAAAATAAATCGACATAATGTCGTAGTGTTAACAAATTTAATAACAAACGCCTTCATAAAATTCGAAGAAAACAAAGTAAAATATTCTACAAAGGATTCTGCGGTATTAACAAATACACATCTGCGTTTTAATTTTGAATAAAGAACTTAGTAGGTGATTGTTTTGCACAAAATATATCGTAAAATAATTCTAAGTACCTAATTGTTTTATGCACTCAAAAATAAAAGACAATGAATGGTTACTATTACTACTATTATTATTATTACTATATGCGCTCCCCCACCCAAAACACACCAGGTGTGTTTTGGCCGCACTGTTGGTCGGAATACAAAATGTGTTCCGGCCGTGCGGGCGCTCACGCCAGGCGCGTAAACAGCCGCACCGTAGGTTAGCGCGCGCTATGTTAGGCCGCAGCCAACGTGTTAACCGGGCACGAATCCAAACTCCGAGCCGTTACTGAGAATTTTACAGAAAAACTCAATAACACTTTGCTCGATCTGGGAATTGAACCCAGGACCTTTTGCTCGGCAATCGCACTGTATGACCACTAGACCAACGAGACATATAATACAACGAACCTATTACAGACACTAAAAAGTAAAAAATAAAATAAAAAACTGCGTTAAAAAAACCGACTTCAAAACTAAAAAGTTAAAAATAACTTGATACAGTTTTAACTTCTTTTTAGTTTTAAAGGTATGAAGTCGGTGCCAGTGCCTGGTTGTACACTGCGCGATGGGTTTACATACCTTAACTTTTGGCTTGGCACCGTCTTCATAACTTTAAAACTAAAAAGAAGTTATAACTGTATCAAGTTATTTTTAACTTTTTAGTTTTGAAGTCGGTTTTTTTAACGCAGTTTTTTATTTTTTAACATTATGGTTGGCAACCCTACCTCTGCCTAACCCTTCCGGGACGACAGGCGTGACAGTATGTTATGCTTTAGCGGTGAATTTCATTAGCGAATAAAACAGATAATTTTAAGAGTCATTACAAATCACCTTTTCTATGTAGGTAGCGATTTCAATGAAGAAATAGGATGATTAATAAATTCCAAAGGAGTTCAATGAGCCGATACCTCGATAACTGATTTCTGAGATTATGTGACAGTAATGACAATAAAATAAATCTTAACGATAACTTTTTAGTACAAAGCAATTGAATGATCGCTGAATATTATCTTTGCAATTGCAAATTGCAATTGCTTGCAGTGGCAATCAGAATCTCTTAAGTTTTTCTTATTTACGCGCACATTCGCCCATTTAAAAATTCGTGTGATGATGTAGTTGTAGCAGGTATTGGAATCGGAAACTGAATAGAGATCAGAATTTCTAAAAAACATTGGATTGCATCAGTCAACCGACCAATTAGTACAGTAGGGGAACAGTATAGCTAATTAAACTTAAAAAACAGTGTGTAGACAAAATTATATATTGCAGGCAATTACTCGAGCTGGCGTTCCCTGGTGATACCCGAGGAGTTGCTGTCAAGGAGTTGATCTGCATTCACCTAGGTCTCTTGCCTGCATCCACGGCAGTACAACAGGCCCGTCGCCTCGTGCACTCTGTTCACGAATTAGCCGGAAATATTTCCACTGGTGCAGCGGATCTACTGTAAATCTGCATCTGTATAAGGACGACAAAGGGTAGTAAATACTGCAAAAACACTCATTTGCGAAAATCTTAATCACGTATTATTGAGGTGTGTAGGATGACATGTATTAAAGGGCACGATCTGTAAAAGACGAACGATTTTTGTGTTTTGCATAGATTTCGTGTGCTATTGTAGATTATAGGTACCCATAACAGATATATTTACTTTTTTGCCGACTGTACCTGATATCTATGTATTTATATTTCACTTCTCCATGCTTCTTAAAGTTTAAGGTAACTTTCGAAGCGTGTACACCAACCTGTCCACGCTGCATTTATAGCATTACCTACACCGCGTAAGTAGTGTAAGTAGGTCAATTAATTGCCTAATCCTTCAAACGATGATACAGCAAATAAATACAGGTATACATTTTTAAGAACTGTTTCAAAGTTAATGACTGTCAGCACAGACACACTAAATGGATGAGAGGTGCGGCGTGTTGTATAGGACGTGCTAAAAGAATAGTTTATATTTTTACCCCGTTCCTCGGCACTCCTCGCTAGTAATGTCCTTGCCATAATGTTTGCAAATTAATTATTACAGATATGACATTCCATTATAGGATTCCTCTTATAATTAAGTATTTTTAAGAGATATACATATAACAAGCTAGATTGAAATGGATTGTAACAGGTTTTCAATATTGTTTTTTTTTTAATGTAAGTGAATAGAGGAAAAATAGTAAAATTAATCCTTTTACCCAAGTAAGAAATGAGTCTTCACCTGTAAGCGTTGGGCGACAAGCCATTCCCAAATAAAGAATTAGGTACATATTATGAATCAATCAACTCAAAAATTCGCTTAGTTTGATTATGATCATTGATGTAGAAGAACGTCGCAATTAGAATTTATCAATATACTGCAGTAAAATCCATACAAAGGAGTTTTATTTCCGTTCCACTTGTTTTCTCCATTCCATAGTATACCGTAAAATGGGGTGAAGCGGGTCCTAGGGGGGGAACAGAATCATGTAGTCTAATTTTGTTCACGTTTATTTTCTGGCTTTAAAACTTAGTTTATCTGTGGTCAGGTAACTGACTTGAGCAAAGAAGATTTTGAATTTTTATGAAATGGCAACACACGATTCATAGACAAAGTAGA
This sequence comes from Craniophora ligustri, assembly GCA_905163465.1. Lineage (NCBI taxonomy): Eukaryota > Metazoa > Arthropoda > Insecta > Lepidoptera > Noctuidae > Craniophora > Craniophora ligustri. The sequence continues at coordinate 7,325,939 of LR990963.1, forward strand.
ATTGAAGAAAAAACGGTTTAAAAAAACCCACTTCAAAACACTCGTATTTTGGTTCCGTGGAATTTCGTTTTTTTTTTGGTTTCTGTGATTTTTCGGCCATATAACCCAGTTCTAAGCAAACCTTGTCTCTTGGGTTATTGTAAAAACGCATAGGTGAGTGAATTTGTGTATTATTTTCCTGCATAATTGGAGAAAAATTTATTTAAGGCAATTACTTAGATTTTTGGGGTTATCAGGGTCACCTGAGGGGTGAAGCGGGTCATAGAAAGGGGGCAACAGAATCACTTGTGGGGGCTAACAGACTCAAGAATGGGGTGTACAGGGTCAAGAAAGGGGCGAAGGGGTTTTTTTATTAGGGTTGTCGACACGTTTAATGCTAACTATCCAAGGTAATGACTAGGTATATTTAAATACAACAATAAAATAAAATAGTTTATTAATTATAACTTTTTGAGTCCTTTCCTAGGTCATCATTACAAAATAATAATGATTTTTTATTTTTACCTACTTTATTTTTAAATTTAAGCCATTACAGATTGCAAATCAAATTATAAAAAATATACCTATGTATATTATATATATATATATTACAATATTATCCTGGTGAGTTAGTACGCGTGCTCAAATAGGTACCTATATTTACGAAATATATTTTATTTGTCTACAGATATGCCTAGAAATTATCGACCCAAACCGGGAGCGAAATCTCTTAAAAAACATGACGTAGCCATAATTAATCAAGCTTTACTAGACATATCAGCTGGAAACACATCGATACGACGTATTGCTGAGAAATATGGAATTTCATATTCAGTTTTACCGAGACGCAATAACAAATCAGTGAAACCCCATGGTGGCCAAACGGCAATGACGCCAGAGGCCGAGGCTTTTATTGTAAAAAATTTAAATTTTGTGCTGATTGGGGTTATCCGCTGGACCAAAACGATTTAAGATATATTGTTAAAATGTATCCTGATACATCAAACATTACTGTGAAAAGGTTTAAAAACAACTATCCAGGGCCTGATTTTGTTGAGAGCTTTCTGAAACGACATAGTGACAAAATATCAAAGCGGATATCTCAAAACATCAAACGTTCGAGAGCAGAAGTGTCACCTGAAATGATGAAAACCTACTTTGCAGAACTAGAAAAGTCACTTGAAGGCGTACCTCACTCTAACATAGTCAACTACGACGAAACAAATTTGTCAGATGACCCTGGGCGACCAAAAGTCATCGTTCGGCGTGGATGTAAGTATCCAGAAAGGGTTCGGAATTTTTCAAAAGGGTGTACGTCTTTGATGATTGCAGCAAACGCTGAAGGAGAACTATTGGTGCCTTATGTAGTGTATAAGTCAACCTACCTTTACGATACTTGGATACAAAATGGCCCAAAAGGAACCTGCTATAACAGGTCGAAATCTGGCTGGTTTGATGGAGAAATTTTTAGTGATTGGATCACAAATGTCATTATTCCATATTTTGACAAAAAAACCGGTAAAAAACTTCTTATAGGTGACAACTTATCGTCTCATCTTTCAGCGCATTTAATAGATCTGTGTAAAGAAAAGGACATACACTTTGTGTTTTTGCCACCAAATTCCACTCATTTGACCCAACCACTAGATGTGGCTTTCTTCCGACCTATGAAACAGGCATGGCGGAGTATTTTGCAGAAGTGGAAAGAAACTGATGGACGGAATTTAAGCTCCATTCCAAAGGGATGTTTTCCTCGCCTTTTGAAGCTATTGATCAATCAGCTTAATATTAACGCTAAATCCAATATACGTTCTGGTTTAAAAAACTGGTATTGTTCCTTTAAATAGTGAAGAAGTCATATCTCGCCTTCCAAATGCCGAAATTGATGAGACTGCCTAAGATGCTGTGAACGAGTCATTTGTGAAGTATTTAAAAGAAATGCGTTATGGAACTTTGGATATTACTGAACCAAAGAAGAAAAAGAAATTAAATGTTGTAGCTGGTAGAAGTGTGTGTCCGGATGAATTAAATAGTGAAAATAGACCCGAAGAAGATGAGCAACAAACTACAAGCAATATTGTATCAGTGCAGAAAAAAAAGGATTAGGAAAAAAGTCCAAACCGCAATCTTCAAACAGTCGCGTTATTGAAAAATTTATTCCTTTGTCCCTAAATACACAAATACCTCTAAATCCATCAATCAGTAGTGCTAGCACTTCCACTATGAATGAGATTCTTGACATGGATATAGAATCGATGCCTATTGTTTTAGAGGATGATCTATTAGTTGGAAGAGAAGAAATTTTGATAGAACAGACAGAAACGGAACAAGACACAAATGTAGACATAGATGTCAGCATTCAACAAGTAAACAAAAAAGAGGCTATAAAGGAGTTTAAGGTCAAAATATTATCTGACGAAATAGTTACATCGAATCGTATTCTTACAAAGAAAAAGAAGACAGAACATAAAAATATGGTGTGCACAACAAAAAAACCCAAACTGTTTTTTACTCCAAATGCAGCTCCGATCCCAAGCCGAAGAGGTTCGGAAATGAGTTTAAATTACTTTAATAATGCTGAAGAAATTATGAAGATTTTAGAATAGCCAGCCGTTGTTTATTTGTTTTGTTTTCTGTTGATATCTACTTAATGCGAAACATTTCAAGCTCAATATTTTCACCATACATTCTTGACTAAACGCACTAATTATTGTTTTACACCTGCACTGCGAAATACGAGAAACCGGCTCAACCCAGGATGGTTGAGCCGGTTTCTCGTATTTCGCCGTCAAAGTTACGACACCGTCGTATCGACTCATATGAATATTATTCAGTAACGCATGCATGCACATTTTTGAAACTCCGTATGGTTAATATAATCGTCCAGGAGCACCGAATACCGTTTTCAGCGAGTGTATACGTCTTCTTGTTTGGGCGCTGCGATAGGTTTTAGGTATTTCGAAAAAGCGCGATTACTTCGAAATCATTAATATTTTCTTAAATCTAACTCCGTCACAAATTCGCACAAATTAAGAGCTATTCGTGTGTCTTTATTCTACAGGCGCACATACAATGGTTTCCGAGATACACGATTTTGCAAAACGTTGCCCCAGCAAGAATCTCAATATCTCGGAAACCTGAAGACGCACAAATTTTATTTTTGGCGCACATTTATGCACAAATATAAGCTCTCTACCCATGCACAAATTTTCTCCCTCCGATCATTCGTTTAGAATTTTCTTGCTGGAACAGCGTTCCCCCAGCAGAAACGGTTTTTTTTCCGTTTTTTTCCAAAACGACAGGGCGCACAAAATTTTTATTTGGCGCACATTTACAGCATACTACGCACTAATTATACGTACCACTCATATCACTCTAGGAGCTACTTTCTTGCTGGGGCGACGTACACTGTGCCAGTACGGGTTCTCTGTTATTTGAGAGAGTAAATACGCCATACTATAATACGTGTAAACGTATATACGTAATAGATACGTGTAAACGTATCACATGCCGTCCGCCAAGTAAATCTGTTTTGGTTTCGATATTTTCATTGACCGTTAGAGCATGTGAAAACTGGGGACAACTCCGAAGTTAGTGAAGCGTGCTTGGGGTCGTACTTGAGAACTGTGACTAAAGTGTTCACTTGTTACAACTACAACACTAGACTCTGACAGTTTGTGTGTGTATTTTTTTAACCGACTTCGAAAAGGCGGAGGTTCTAAATTCGAATGTGTCGATTTTTTTATATTTGTTCATTGATAACTCGAAGACGGCTGGGCCGATTTATATCATTCTCTTTTGTTTGAAAAAATATATCTTCATGGTGGTTTTTTACTTTTTAGTGTCTGTAATTGGTTAAGCAATAAACGCGGCTTCTACTCCAATACCTATCTTCTTCACCAAAAAAATGGTGAGGATCTGATGAGTGGATCCTTGGGCAATCGAGGAAAGCCCTCAAAGTTTCTACGTAGGAGCCGCGTTTATTGCTTAACCAATTACAGACACTAAAAAGTAAAAAATAAAATAAAAAACTGCATTTAAAAAACTGACTTCAAAAATTAAAAAGCAAAAAATATTTTTATATAATTTTACCTTTTTGAGTTTCAAAGTTTAGAAGTCGGTGCCAAGTACCCCAAGTACGCCGCACGTAACCTTGATGGGGTGGTTTCAAAACAGGCACCGGCATCGGCACCGACTTCAAATCTTTAAAACGATAAAAAGGTAAAACTATATAAAAATATTTTAACCGTATTATACAGTTATTTTTTGCTTTTTCTACCACAAGGATGGAAAACAAGCTGAACGTTGTTATTGTTTTATTGTACCTTTTCATAATTGCAACTCTAAGATTACATTAAAATCTGGTGGTTTGTCCTGGATTAGCCCTTAAGCAATTGCTTACGGCATCCCGTGTAGGGGGGGGCACACGATCGAGAATTAATACGGACAATCAAGGTGTGCTGGGACTAAAAAAAACTCAGATGACTCACTCGTAGATGAAGGTGCGGGAGCTAGTTGTATCGTGTACATTAACTTTCACTACAGTGTCACTTTATTAATCGATCTTGTCTTTGTTGTTACTTATCATTGATATAAGGTTTTAAATAAATGCGAAATTCTTAAACGCTTAAGGTGGAAGCTCCACGCTAGCCCGCGAAATTCAAATTTTCGTACGTTTTTTGCAATTTGCCGGTCATTGTCAGGCTGTACATTGAACAAAATATGATTCGCGCCTGTAATAGGTATTTAGTAACAGAATTATAATCATTTAAATCAATAAAACAGCCATCAAAGTGCATATAACTGTATTGATTGTCTATTTCATGAAAAAGTCATTCAATCCAATTGTATGTGACTTATTCGTCAACTCTCACGCGCGTGAAACTCGCGCGCGCGCGCGAGTTGGACCTCCCTTTTTTCTTGTCGTCAACTCGCTTGCTCATAAAATTTTACGTATTTATGGACATTCAGCTACAAAAACATTTCAAAAAATTCAATATGAATAAAACACTTTATACGATTTGAGTTTAAAATATAACTTGTTTTTGTGAGAAGAGCTGTATTAGGCTAGAGATTTTCTCAATGGTATATACAGTCTACTAATCTGCAGTAGGCTAATATGGTTGATGATAATAGTTTTTGTGATACCTAGTTGTATAAAATAAAGTGAATAAAACCTAAATATTATAAGTAAAAATTTCTAAAGTAAGCAAATAAAATCAATACATATAATGTGAGTGAAATATTAAATCTGAAAATTGGTAATGAATAACAAGTATAGAATTTGGATAATGATTACTTACTATTAAAATTAATCATTCTAAGGAACTGTAAAAATATCAGATCAGGGTTTGTTGTAAATTATTTTTATAACAAACATTACAATTGAAAACTAAACTAGTTAAATAAATTTGTTAATGGTGAAGGTAACGTGTTCATCTATACCGTACTTCACCGAATCAGCCACTGTGGGTAAAGCCGCGGGTATAGTAAGTTATTTAAGGATTTTTGGTTTTAATCCATTTTTATTTGACTGTACTTTAACAGTGCGCGCGAGTTGACGACGAAAAAAGTAGGTAAAATTGGAAGGTGCCAACTCACGCGCGCGAGTTGACGAATGAGTCTTGTATGCAATGTGAGGGTTCGATTGATGATAATAATGATTATAATTCTGCAAATACATGACTGTATGTATACGTACATGGATACAAAAATATTTATTGAATATAGCCGACTTTGGCGGATACTTTTTGAAAGCTTTGCGTTTTTTGTGTATCCCATTCTCCCCAAGAATGGATGTAGGCATGTTTTCCAATGTATTTTCTAAATCACCCAATTATTCACTGTTTTTTTTTGCAGAAGTTAAATATAAAAGCATCATCTATCCAGGGGGAGTCTTTCTTGCCTTTTGTATTGTATTGACGTTGAAAATTCTTCAACCAAACTATTTCCACTGGTTGGATAAAGTTTTTATTAACTTTTATATTATAATTACCTAGCTCATGAAATTGTCATGCCGTTTTAAAACAGCAATTCGCGTTATAAAGCGTTATAAAAAATTGAAGTAGCTTAGAATAATCAGCTTAGGCTAAAATCTGATCTTCAGTTGGACTCTACTCGCCAACAGTGCGCATATCGTGTTTATGCAAATCAGAACTTGTATGCAGGATATCAGAAAAAATCATCATTATATGGTATTAAAAGTTAATTTTAAAATTCATTAATCAGGTTGTTTATAGTAAAAACAGCCTAACACAATGAACTTACTATTTTGCTTTAAGAGTGTGATGAATAATACCCTATTATAAACAACTGACAAACTAGAACACACATTACAGTAGTTACAGTACAAGAGTTTATAATATATTGTTTCTTGGTGGGTTACACCCACATAAATTGTAAATCTATAGAAAAACTTTTTTACAAGTACCTATTATTAGTAATAAACAAAAGTAACATTACAGTTAAATATTTACTTACATGGTAACTTATTTTACTTATTTCATAGTTATTCCAAAAAAGGCACTTGCTAATATTCTGGTGAGCTATCACTGCACTTTACATCTTCACTAATTACCAAAGTTTTTTTCATGTGATTTTCTCCAACATCAAAGGTGATCAAATCATCAGTGTGGATGATTTCCTTCTGTAAAATACAACAAAATTTATTCAAGTCATATCAGCCAACATAAACACAACACCTTATACAATATTTAGAGCAAACCTGAGATTAATATATCTAATGCATATAATTATAATTGTATAATAAGTGCCAGTGCCAGTATGTACTTGTGAGTTTTATCTATCAGTAATAGTTGTATACTAAAACTCTTAAGTACAGTGTACCTAAAGCAATACTAATGAAAACAATTTAACTTCATACTGGTGGAGAAACCAGTCAAACTATTGTCAGATAGAAAATCTAATCTGGGGGCAGTAGTTTATTGGCATTTAAATATCATCCTACATTATTTATAGTATAAATACCAGTATCCTTGAGACAAAGTTTTTTTATCAGTAAGAAGACTTACACTAGTAGATGCAACTTCAGTTTTAGTTTTCAATGCAGCAGCATAGTTTAGAACTTCCTTTGATGAGCTTGAAGAGACCAGTGGAGGACTTGGGCTATCCTTAACTTTGTGTTCAATTAATTTAACTGAATCCTCACTGTCAGTATGATTGCATTTTAAGGGATATATTGACACATTTAATATATCCACTTTCAAAGGAGTTTTCATTGCTTCCAAGCAAGCTTTTGTCATTTCAGCTTCTCTGTTCATATGTTTTTCTTCCATATACCTATTGTAAGATGCTTTTAAATCATTATGGTGCTTATCTGATAAAATTGTAGCCATCTGCTTGATTTCTGCTTCAAGTTCTCTGATTGTGACTTCATTTTTGGCAGCAAGTTTGGCTTCCTTTAAGAGTCTGATATCAACCACTTCTTGAATACGTAATATTGCATCACTAGTGTCATTGCAATGCACAGTACTTTCTCTCACAATTTTTTTGAAATTACTATGTGCATTAGATCTATGTGTTTTTTTATATCCAGTATATTTCTCACCTAAATTTGCTGTAATATCTTCAATGTATTCATAGATATCAAAGCAATTAATTTTACCAAACCTGTACATAAATGTGTGAGTTGATCCCGTAGAAGATGTTTTGTTGGACAAATTACATGTTACAAAATTTTTCTTTCCATGATACTTTTCAAAATATTTTTGCAATCCTTTAGATATTAGTTTATCTCTAAAAGTAGGCTTGATATTAGTATTTTTTCTGTATTTGTACCAACCAACAATTTCATTAGCAGTGGTGGAAAGCATATCAGATAAAACATCCTCCTTTATTCTACCAGTAGGTAAATAAAACAGCGATACCGCAGGTAGAGGCAGCACCGTTCTGATTTCAATTTGGGTGTCTAAGCGGGCATTATCATTATGAGAATCGGAAATATGATTAGTTATTTCAGAAGTCACATCGCCGATTAAAAATCCTTCCTGGAAGTAAAGAATATTGTTGTTATTGATTGTAAGTCAAGTGAAGTATAATGAGTATAGAATATAGTAAATACAAGACCTGACTATTAGCAGAGTTAACACATTCATAAAACAAAAATGACAAAGCTGTACCACTTAACAACACTTTTTCTGTATAAGCCATCGCTACACTCAATTTTCACTAGAAGAATTATTATTAAGACGAAAACTTTAATACCATTTTAGACTGGTATGCATTAAAAAAAATAACAATTACACATTTTTCAATAAATAAGATATTGACGATTTGACATAAAAATTTGACGATGACGTATTTAATCTATAGATAATTAGATATCACTCACTCATTGACTTATATCTGTGGACATGGCATATCTCATACTCATTTTTATACACAGAAAAATTGGAATAATATTTGTTGATCACCTTTACCGTGAATTTCATTTAGTTATTTTAAGAAAATAAATCTTATATTGATCAAGTAATGTAAACCGACAAGGACATATTTTTGTGTGATGAGCATTAACATTAAATTTGTATTCGAGTCATGGATGTACATATGTATATTATATTATGTATTTACAAAAAAAAGTATATAATGTAGTTTATCAACCTTTTAGTATCCGTAACACAAGCCTCGTTGCTTAACATGTAACTAAGTGGCGCGGTATCATAATGTCAAGATCATCATCATCATCAGCCTATATTCATCTACTGCTGGACGTAAGCTTCCCCTAATGAACGCTATAGAGCTTGATCATCAGCTCTTGTCATCCAGTATCTGCCAGCTGCCTTCCGCAAGTCATCGCTCCGCCTGGCCGTCCTATATTATGTTTGCCGAGATACGGTCTTTACTCAAGAACTCGTTTGCTCCAGCGATTTTTGGTTCTCCGAGAAATGTGACCCATTGCCACTTCAACTTGCTAATCCATTGAGCAGTGGAATAGCGTGGGTATTTGCCGCTCGGGGCCGTCTGGAAATTTGCCGCCCCCTTTTCTAGTAGTATAAAAACGACGTGGCACTTGATGCCGCATCCTTTCATATACCGCCCGGGGCCATGGCCCCCTTTAGCAGAAAAGGAAAAAAAGTGGATAAATTGCGGGCAAATTTTGATTGGCACCCTAGCAAAAATAGATTCTCCCATTCTTAATTGTACTTAAAAAAGATTTTGGTTATAATATATGCTATGAACGTAGTGATTTTGCAGCCGGATCTTGTACTATCAGTTTAATAACACCCATAATTGAAACTTAAACTGTTTCTACAGGGTCGGCATCTTTCTGTTGTTGCAAATGCACTGTAACCGCTTACATTGGCGTATCCAGAGTCATTTTTCAGGGGGGAGGGGGGCTTGGCCCTTGACATGCCGAAGCGTCCATGGCTGATGGGAATATGTTACGGATTTTCGTGTCCAAAATTATATATTTTGAATCGGTAGCTCAACATCTTTGGCTGGGCACGAGACCTTTCTGGGAATTTATCAAGCAAGCACTTTTTAACAGATTCAGATGTAACTCAGACACTCATCATGCGTAATCTTGAGCGGGGTGGTTTCAAATCAGGCACTAGCGGTTTTTTTAAACGCGGTTTTTTATTTTTATAATACTAATGAAACCATCTTTACCATATTCTGTCTATAGAACCTCGTAACTGCAAATTCTATCATAGATAGATATAATGTATATTGAATGCCTTATTCTGACCAGCACCTTGTTTTTTTACATGATAAAAATTGACACCTCCACCCTCCTTATATAAATTATTATTTATTCTGTGTCTGACTCTGAGAGTCTGAGGATGAGGAGGACAAAATTATTATTTATATCTAACGCTCTGTGTTATGAACTGAAAGAAAAATAGTCATTTAAATAATTATCCTGTAAATTTCAATTAAACTCTATAGGTAATATAAGTCATATAAGTTTTAAGGCACGGCCAGTGAGTGGTGAGTTATTGTTTTGTAACAAAGAAAATATACGTCTATCTGAAATACATTGGGTTATTTCTAAATATATACTATTGTATAAATTAGCTTTGCGTACTTTTTAAAGTACTATAGAAAGTACAAAAGGATTATGAACGTCATATTTGCAAACACTGTCGAGTATTAGGTTATTTATGTTCTGCGTACTTGTTATCTAATAGTTCTTTTAGTCGTTTTTTTTTTCTGTGCAGTTATTTCACATAACGTGATATACCGGTAGTGATAATTATTGCACATATATTAGTATAGTACAGGGCTACTTATCAGGACTAAAAACTGCTCTTGTAAGCCGCAGATACAATTCGTGGGCTGAAGTCCAAAATCGTAAGTATTAATAATTTTTCTTGTATTTTATGTACAATAACTAATTTGAATACTTATAGTGTACTGTACTTGTAGACAGAAGTAGTTGTTAGGTCAGATTTTATATGGACTAAATCTATTTATTCTTAAGAAAATGATGACCAGTTAAGTATCCTTCATAAATCCCAGTGTGTATTCCGTATTTTTTGCTATTAATATTTACTATTAAAAAATAGATTGTTTTCAATCCATATTCCTTATAACTTTATTTATTAGGTTATTATGGACAATATTGTAAGCAAGGATTTGATTATGAATGTATTTCAATAAAAACTGTTGGCACTTACTGTAATCAAAAACCACCAGTGACATGCACATCATTTGAAGTTTGAATTATTTAATGCATGAATCAAAAATTAATAGTGTGATTATTGTTTGGTTCTGAAAAAACACACACATTCAAATATAGAATCAGGCAAGATAAATAATATGTATGAATATACTACTTAAAAATTAACTTGATATAATTTTCAAATAAAAAAAATATTTATCAGTTAACATTGTTTAGCCATTGTCACAGTACGAAGAATAAGTTAATTTTATTTTATGTCACAAGGGTGGCAAACAAGCATAATTATGGCCCTCTAACGTGTAACAATATCCTACATGGATCCGCATACCTGATGGTATACATGTACATGTACACTTACACATGTAACATGTACAGTTACATGACTGTAGTCTATAAAAAAATTCTCGCTCCTTGCCAGTCATAAAGAAACCGTCTAGGTTTCTTAAAATAATGGAGTTACAAATTTACTATATTATCAAATAAACTGACCTACAATAAATGCTGTAGGTTAGGTAAACACTATAAGCAAGTTTTAGAATTCTGTTTAGTAGGTATCTTTCTCCAAGATGCACCCCAAAAGGCTTCTTAAGTGTCAGTTCTGTCAGTAGTTATATTATTACTGACTTTTTGAATGTAATATGTCAGGTTCAGTTTCATTTCTTAGCTCTAATATTGCCATGGATAAGTAAATCATAACTTCTTAATTGTATTTTTATTCTTATTATGTACTTCTGTATTTTAAAACCATCTAGTCTATAATTACCTACATAATAAAAATGAGAACTGCTAGTTGTATGTAGAAAAATTCTTCTTTTATCTATTTATGTCTTGCATGGCCCATCATTAGTCATATTATTAATATTTGTCAAAATACGAATAAAACTAATAAAAATTTAAATCTACATACAAGAACCATACTTACCTACTAAAATGCATATTTTTCTTTGTAGGTATTAAGATCATTACTAACTGAAGTAAACCTCTGCATGTACAAACATACAAGCATTTATCTAAATCAAAGATATTACAGTTTGGGTTTTTTTCTTTTTAAAAATAAAACTACAGATAGTAAAACTACGATGGAAAATTGTAACAAAACTTGTGACTATTATCAAGAACCTGAAAATCTGAAATCAAATGAATCTGATAACCTGAAATTGCCAAAAAAATACTATCGCCAAGCAGAACACAGGTAAGATTTTGATATTATATTATTGTAACAAAATACTTAAGTGTGAGTTTAATTAACCCAATAAGAAAAATATCTAAGCTGGACCTTAATATGATTGGCTATTGGATGGATAAAAAGAAGGAACAAAAGGGCCATATCCTTTGCATACGTTGAATTGTGCATTCTGTTGTTGTGTACCATCATTATCATCAGCCTGTATTCGTCCACTGCTGAACGTAGGCATCCCCTAGTGAACCGCTACAGAGCTCGATCTTTGACTCCTCTCCTTGTTGTTGTGTATACAAGCACAAAATTTTAAATAGTTTGGTATCTATACATATAACTGTTTGAGTCTCATTTCAGTGCAACATCTTTTTATCCATGAGAACAATATGATAAAATGACATTAAAAAGTTATAAACGTTATCCGTTTTTATTAGCAATATTGTAAACATTAAATCTTATTAGTTTAGGTTATCATAATTAAATATGTACTGTATGACAATCATTGGTAGTCTGTATTAAAAAAACCCTGATAATCAATTTATTTTCGAATATTTTAAGTTTTGGCCCTAAACTGTTTAGGTTAGTCAATCAGTCGAGTCTTGTTAGCACTGTTACGTTCCGCTCATGGTCGTGGTCGTCAAATCTATTGATCGAAACTAGGATAAATCCAATTCAGAGATTTTTAAAGTTTTTGGTATCAAACGAAGGGGTAAAGAAAGGCTTTTATATACTATTTGATCACTTGTGTATAAATCCCCATGGCTCTTGAGAAATACACCGTCAAAATCATAATATTTTATCTAAGCCAGATAGATCCATTACACAGATTTTTTCAAATCTAGTTAAGTCCAAGAGAGCCAATCAGCTCCGTGCGTTTTTCCAACATGGCTGCCAATTGACGTAAACTCTACGACATATAGCACCGTGCACACCCGCTTTTTAATTGTTTCTTTTTATAATTTAGACAGTTCCCATGGATAATTCATGTCATCAAGTAAAGCCCGCAAGCGGCCATAAAAACACATAACAACACAAACATAAAAACACAAACAACTTCAAAAACTAAAAAGCAAAAAATAACTTCATAGAGTTTTACCTTTTTTCTAATTTTAAAGGTATGAAGTCGGTGCCAAGCCAAACGTAATAGTAAGTACACTTACTATTACGTTTGACTGAAACGTAACAGTGACCTTGAGCGGGGTGGTTAAAACCACCACATCATCGGCACCGACTTCATACCATTAAAACTAGAAAAAAGGTAAAACTCTATGAAGTTATTTTTTGCTTTTTAGTTTTTGAAGTTGGTTTTTCTTTTTTTTTAAAGTTAATTAATTTTTTTCTTTTTAGTGTTGTATATATTAAACTTTTCATATCAGGTCAATCTAATAGCCTGAAAGAATACAACTATCGATCCATATATACTTATAACTATGAAAGATTTTTTCTTCAACTCCTAACCGTTGAGGAGTTGTACCTTCCATCATCAGATCATTACATGAGATGGTGATTTTCAGATGCAAATACTTGAACAGCTTTGGAGAATACATGTAAATGTAATAAATGCCTATAACTGAAAGAATTTTCTTTTAACTCTTGACTGTTCAGGAGTTCTATCTTCCATCATCAGCTCATCAACATCAAATGATGATTACCAGACTCAAATACTGGAACAATTTTAGTAAATATATTGAAAACGTGATAATTGCCTATAAAATTTGAGGGTGGCCCTCGATTTCCCTGGGATCCCATCATCAGATCGTGATGTGGTCACAATGGGACCATCTGTGAAGTATACCCTTTTAAACAAAAAAAGAATTTTGCAAATCGGTCCAGGCGTTTTGAAGTAATTCGTGAACATACATAAAAAAAAAAAGATTCCGACGAATTGAGAACCTCCTCCTTATTGAAGTCGGTTAAAAAAAACATAAAAATCCACACTGAGTTTCTAAGATAGATAAATTCGATTCCTTTTTATCAAAAGTTCAATCCAATCTAAATATTAAGTTTTAGAGAAAAGAGTTTTATTACTGAATTTATTATACAGAATCGTTTCCTTCAATACTGTTGTCATTACAAATAAATACAGGCGACTCTCGTGAATTCGAAACTCGAGGGACTCTTAAAATATTACGAATTCACACACAAAACACTCGATGTGTTTGAAATATCAAATGGTTCGAAATTTTTGAGAGAAAATAAATAAAACTTCGAATTATTAAGTGTTAATTAATTTTTATTTATTAACTGCTATTCTTTAACAAAGACAAAAGTTTAGAGGTATATAATGTGAATTAATTATTCTTTCGAAAGAACTCTGTTATACTGGTTTGCTTCAAAACACATTGCTGCTGCTCAGACTGCTCAATAACTTTTTTTAAGAGAAAAAGTCCCTGAAATCCTTTTTCATCACTTTCGTTTTGTAGACAGAAGCTTTGTAAGATATCCAATGAGGCTCTTGCTTCCTTAACTGACACCTCCGCCAAAGGTTCAAAAACAAAAGCGCGTGTACGATGATACAAGTTTGAACTTGCCTCAAAATGTACATACCTACTTACAATCTTTCTGTGTCTTTCTGCAACTTTGAATTGTCGAGTGTTTGACGCCGACGAGTTCGAATTAACGCGTCGATTTGTTGAGTAGCACTGATTTTTTCGTTCGAATTACCAAGTGCACAAAAATGTATTGATTTAATTCGAAATATCAAGAGATTTTGTAGGGAACTCGTGTTAACTTTGAATTGACGACCTATGTGATCTAGTGGTTCGAGTACCGGACTGCTGATCACGAGGTTGTGGGTTCGATTCCCACAGGACGCAAATATTTATGTGATGAATATAAGTGTTTGTGTTCGTTTGGGTGTTTCCTACGTATTATAAGTATGTATTTACAAAAAAAAAAGTATATAAGTATTATATCCATTGTCTAGTACCCATAGTACAAGCTCTGCTTAGTTTGGGACTAGATGGTGCTGTGTAAAAAAATGTCCCTGAATTATAGAGAGGTTCGAATTATCGCAGGTTTGAATTAACGAGAGTCGACCGTACTGCCTTTCAATTCATGGAATTAAGAGTATTATCACTTTTCTTTAAATATCTCCTAACAAGGTTGAGTAGATTACGTCAATTAGTAGACTCTATTTATCCGAGTTTGAAGTAAAGCGACAAAATGGCGCTAGTGGGATCACGATGCTATAATAACACAGGAATGCCAATTACAATGTTAAAGAAATAACATCCCTTGACTTTCTCTATATTTAAACCATGATTTTATCCGGTCTAGATCGTAGTAAACAATAGGTTTAATAACAAACACACTTAAAGAATAATTAATTTAAGTTTAGCTCATTGAACGTTCGATCGCGTGACTTAAAAAAAGAGAAAAATAAACAGGGCAACCTAAATAAAACCGTTTAAAACGAAAGTAATAAGTAAGTAGGTATAACGTTTTGGATATTTTAAAGCTCTGCTTGATCAAAACCACTTAACGTGTCTTTTTAACCAACTAAAAAACTGCGATAAAAAAAACCGACTTCAAAACTAAAAGTTAAAAATAACTTAATGCAGTTCTTTTTAGTTTTAAAGATATGAAGTCGGCGCCGGTGCCTGGTTTGAAGTCACCCCGCTCAAGATCACGCGCGATTAGTGAGCAGAAGCTAAATAAAAAGGACATTGCTTGGGCACCGACTTCATACCTTTAAAACTAAAAAGAACTGCATTAAGTTATTTTTAATTTTTAGCTTTGAAGTCGGTTTTTTTTAAACTGTTAAGTTTGTATTTTGGGCCGAACCAGAGATTTCTCAGGAGGCACTGACTCCCACTTGACTGGTTTTTTATATTAAAGTTGCTTTTTTAAAGATTTCCGTTCTAAAAATTTTATGCCGAGTCAAATATCAGTTGCTCAAACAGGTTTGCACGATAGTATTATATGTATGTAGTTAATTTTCTCTAATTATTCATTGATTTATTTAAATTTTTGAGCTAATAACAGTTCCAAATTCCAATTATGCTATTATAATCAGATTCTATCGACTGCCTCGAATAATAAAAATGACGAGTGTAACTACATATAAACTCAGAGCTCGAAAATTCACCTTGAAACATCATTTCTGAAACGACCATTAACAACACGCTTGTTTTTTTTAAGTGTTGACATAAACATACGTTGGAGACGTTATTGTGAGTTAATATTTACATCACTTCGTGGCCCGGTCAAGAGTTATCATCGTACGAGG
Source organism: Craniophora ligustri (assembly GCA_905163465.1). Classification (NCBI taxonomy): domain Eukaryota; kingdom Metazoa; phylum Arthropoda; class Insecta; order Lepidoptera; family Noctuidae; genus Craniophora; species Craniophora ligustri. The sequence goes on from LR990963.1 coordinate 7,341,971, forward strand.
TTATCTTTATCGTCTTGTTGTGAGAGTATTGTTCTGTTGACGCTATTTGTATTTTATCATTGGAGCTAGCTTGACTTATTTTAAATAAAAAAAAATGCCAGACACGTTCGAAAGTGCTTATCCTCTCTCGCCACCTTTAAACCCAAAAGACATTCGGGCACGCGCCAATTCATCCTCTAAGAAAAAACCGCCAGTGGTAACTTACTTAGGTAATGAGTCTGTAGAGATTCCCGAGAAATCAGAGGTCGGCGTGGACAAACCTTTGAGAGGCGATGTAGAACTCGATACTATTGCCGTATCATATAACACAATGCATTCATCCGTGTTAGACAAAAGGGAGTTGGAACATAGGTATGTATCGTCCTATTTATTAGATTTTTCCTTGCATTTATCTTTTTCCCTTAGATACAACCTAAGAAACGTATCAATACTAATCTAATCAATCTTACGTACTTATTAGCTGCGTACGCGATTCCGTCAGCACTAAATAGCGATAGCTTGGGGCTCAAGGGCACGTACAGCACATTTTAAGCCGTTTGCGACTTTTATATCAGTCTTATTCAGTTTTTGATCTCCTAACGAAATGGTTCATTTCATAAAGCGAACATAGCAAAAAAATCAAATACGACGCACCATGTTCGATAAAGTAAACATACTTTTTAACAATTTGGTGTTTAAGTCATATTATAACTTAATTTTGATAGAAGATTTGGGTATTAAAGCTCATAGTTTTACAATTGAACTTTATTTTTGAAACTGTTCAAAAAATAATAATACAACTGTACTATTGCTGACGACATCATTTTTTTAATAAAAAAAAAATCTGGACATTATGACACAGCGCCATCTAGTTCCGTGCTAAGCAACGAGGCTTGTGTTACGGATACTAGTCGGTTGATATAGATAGAATAGAATAGATACTACATAAATACTTTTTTTGTAAATACATACATAGATACATCCATGACTCGGATACTAATGTTCATGCTCATCACACAAACACTTGTCCCTAGCGGGATTCGAACCCGGCACCCATAGCACAGAAGGCAGTGTTAACTACCGCTGGACTAATTGGGTCGTCGAAAATAAAATGACTTACATCGTCATTAAATTAATTACAGACATGTTTTGTATAATAAAACAGGTCTGTAATTAATTTAATTTATATGACGCTTAAGGAGTCAAAAAATTAAAAACCGGCCAAGTGCGAGTTGGACTCGCGCACGAAGTGTTCCGTACAAAATTAGGTAAATCATGACGTTTTTTATATGGATTTTGTTTTTAGTATTTGTTGCTATAGCGGCAACAGAAATACATAATTTGTGAAAATTTCAACTGTCTAGCTACCGCGGTTCTTTAGATGCAGCCTGGTGACAGACAGACGGACTGACGGACGGATAGACAGCGAAGTCTTAGTAATAGGGTCCCGTTTTTAATACGCTTTTATTAGCTTCAGACGTATGTATGTTAGTATGTAACGGAATTTTTGAACATGATTTTGACCCCCTTCAAAACGTCGGATTAACTTGAAATTTGGCATTCTTATTAAGGACCAATGACAATTCAATATTTTAAACAGTTTGACCCGTTATCCTTACTAGGATAGTCAGGATTAGCGATTTTACTTTTCCTGAGACCCGGAGTGTCTGCGTCAAGACCAACTACCAGGCGCGCCGATCACCTATTTCTCGGATAAAAAAACGAAAAAATACGATTTTATAGAAATTTAAACTAAAAAATGAAAAAGAAATAAAAGTTAAAAAAAACTAAAAAATACGCTTTTATAGAAAATCCAACTAAATAATAGAAAAAAAAAATGAATTAAGAATAGTGTAAATAAGAAAAAAATATTTTTAATATATTATCAAAATGATAATCCTATCTGTCAATAATAATACTCATATTAATACTCATATCTGTCAATAAAATATTTATAACTATTTGACAACATGCACCCCACGCTTTTATTACAATAATTTTTTTTATTCTTAATTCAAATTAAAAAATAATCTGTTTTTTAGTTGGATTTTTTTATAAAAACGTATATCTTTAAACTATTATTTTAGCCTTTGGGTATGGAACCCTAAAAATGACGCTCAATCTCGATCCGACGATGTTACATATTATGACAAAATCATTAACGATACAATAGCAGCAATATCAAATGGTTATATTTCCTTGGGACATTGTTTAGAAAAAATATGCCCGTTTACTTTTTTTTTTCTTAGCTTACTGTTTATCCTATTTAGTTTATGAATATTGATTTTAAAAATACTTATTTTATACATGATTTTGTAATAAAAACGATTTTTTGTTAGTACTTATTGTTGATTTAATTTTTAATTTGAAACTTTTGTTTTAATATTTTAAAGATATATCGTGGTTGGCTGGTGGTGGCTATAACAATTATTGTGGTTTCAAATATTTTATTGTAGTTGATTGGTAAATTTTTCAGTTATTCAATAATTATTATTGCTTTAATATTGTTTATTTTAGATCGATCTGTTCTGTACATTGAAACTGTACACAACGTGATTGATTGGCGTGTGCCAAACTGTTGACAAGATCATTATTATATCTACTATTTCTGTGATTTTGATTGTGATAATAAACATGCTTTATACCTAAATGTTCATATATATTTTTTAAATAACTTTTAAATATTTATTTTTTGTTGATTGTACCCTATAAAGTATTTATAATTTGGGCCGCAACAGAACTTCAGTGGTGCTGTAGGTCGAACGAAGAATTTTTTGATATGTGGGCCGAACGAAGAACAAATCTTCACAATTCGTCTATTTTCACTAAGTTTTCGGAATTTAAGGGAACTCCTTAAGTCATTTTAAGTGGCAACTAGCTTTCTAAAGTAGCAGGTCGGTTTTGCTCAATGTACATAACGTCGTCGCCTTCCCGGGGGCCTAAACATACCGATGATTGTGAGTGTAGGTACATCATTGCACCTTTACCAAATTTCTCATATACTCACATCACACATACCTACAAGAGTACCAAGTAGAACCATAGTAAGTTACGTGTAAGTATGTAGATACTTTTAAGGGATACTTTAGTATTGATTGACCAATTAGTAAGGTAACACGCAAGTAAACTAAACAACATATTCCCAAGTAGTAAATTACGTTTTAGATACGTTAGTCAGTACACACGATAGTTGATTGACTTGGTGGCGGAGTTTTATTAAAGAAATTGATAGGCTAACGTAATGCCTATCAATTTCTTTAATCTAATCAAAATTATAATTAATTTTGATTAGATTAAAGTTTCATTGCATAATTAGGTAGACAATAACCTATTGTAGATAAATGAAAATGGATTTACGTTATTAGAAACTAAATGGACGAACTGGTAAATCATCGAAATTGAATTGTTATGAGATGTAATTTTTTGTGGGAGAAACGTCTCAATGTTATGCCAGCAGTTTTCAATTAAATGACACCAATGTTCAGATATCATTATTAAATAAAAACAACTATCAATCTGACTACGGTAAAGAGTTTTGCAAATGGTCAACAATATAAAAATAATCTACAAAATATAAACGGCAACTTTAGAATCTATTCATACTTCGTCCTTTAAAAATGAAATTGAAGGAGATTGATGATTAAACGACTAATGACATGATTACATTGCTCGCTGTTATAAAATCTAACAAAGTTCAAATCGGCTGTTACGGCTGCGGACGCGGGGGAAGTGGTTGTACAGTCGCCGCGTTGTCGTCGTGCGCGGGGCCTAATGTATGGACGATCGTCATTACTATTGAACGTCGGTGCACGCGAATGCGACGATCTCGTCGATCCATATCGAAAACACTAATTCTAAATTGATAGAATACAGATATTACCGTGTTCTTAGAATCCGTGTTGTTTACCAAGTGTTGTGCTGTTATCTGAACATTCAATGTCAAATTAATGTGACAGGACCTTGTAGTGGGTATTTGAATATATTTTTCTAGCTGAATATCGTGTTACTTTGTATTATATTTTATGTTTAAATAAAATACGATTTACTTTAAATTGTTAGTATGACATTCTTAGTATCTACCTAATTGTTATTTTGTCGCGTAGGTATATGGTGAGTCATATATGTACAATAGGTACTGCGCGTAACATACATTCATAGTTTGTATCGCTTTGTTGTGCAAGCGATGCTCAAAACTTGTTTGTTGCCTATTCCAGATGTTTTACGCTAATTTAATGGAATATTTATTTTTATTAGATCTATTATTGATACTTAGGAACCTTGTGCAGCTTCACTAACAAATTTGGTACAATCAAGTATATTTATCATTTCTACTGAACAGCTGTTACGGTTTATAAGGTGACTTATACTATACACTATACTTACGTCTTGCACTCCACTTAATAATAAGGGTATAGTTTTCGTACCTAAATATTTGATTTACAAATACTTCTGTACCGAAATATTTATCTTTGGTTAAATTTGTCTACCTATACCTAATTCGAATAGACTTTTAATTTACCGTTGCACTAAAACCTTACGAAAAACAACTAATGAGCACCACGACCTTGCATAAATAAATAATTTTTGTTGGTTTGTGTACATTTTATTAATATATCAGATCTTATAAGAGAATCTTATAAATGTATATTTAAAATTTAACTCATGCGACCTACTTTTTTATCGTTAAATTAGAGCTATACGTGTACATAATAATATCGTAGCTAATTATAGTCATCAGCAATGTGTACACTTTTGTTTGTAAACTAACGAAGCAATGCACATCTCATAAACAATAAACTAACGCTGCTTACCTAGGTATGCGAAATTGAATTGGACATTTAAGTGTACTGTCAAGGATACCCACTCAAATGTTTCCTGCGTTTCACTAAAACGATTGCCGTGAATCATGAGCGACGTGTAAATGTGAATTGCGTTACATAAATGTGTAAAACATTTTGTCAGTGAAGTGTGTTTGAAATACCGCGTAGTGCTTAAATACTGTTCTTAGAAACGTGGTGTAAAACAAACTCCATTTTGCGATAGTGATTAAAAATGAAGAAACTTCAACCAACAGCAAATCGTCCTGCGAATCAATTCGTGGCTGAACCGATAGCTAATGGTGCCACTTACGGCGAAGGGGACAGATATACGGCAGCACCAAACGAGTAAGTTATATTATTGGCCTTGGATTGTGAACTGGTCTACCAAATAAGACACGTCCGTATTACCACTGAGGAAAAATACATATCGTGTTCTAATGATAATAAATGACGTAATAAAAATAATCAATCGACTATTAGCGCGACTGTAGGTAGTTAGTTAATTTATCTGGTTTTAATTTTCAGGGAAACCAAAATTTTAATTAGGGAATTAGACCGGGACTCGAGATTTTTGTATCGGTTTATCCCTTTAAAGATCAATACTACCCATAAGCAACATGCATTATTTTACTTTCAAGGAAAAAGACCACATGTGTATCAAAATATTAAACTTTAATAAATAATGTATTGTAAACAATGCAGATTTCAAGTGACAGTTAAATTTGCGCGCCAATGACGTCTCTCCTGTCAAAGAAAAACTTCTGCCTTTTTATAAAATAAAAAATAAATAAAATCCATTTATTTCAGGAAGAAGATATTCCCATACTATACAATTTGTAATTTTTTTTAGTAACATTACATAATTATAAAATAAACGAATTGTCACAAATGTAATAATAAATAATAATAAAAAATAAAAATACAAGTGTCTTGCAATTTGCATCAGTCAATTTACGACGTCGCGTCGATGGTTTGGAAAGATATTTTTTTTTGTTGGTTTGTATTGAATAGACACCGAAACTATCAAACTAGCGAACCGATCTCCATAATTATTCACCATTGAGAATGCTATATTATCAGTGATGAACAAAAGCTATATTTTACTTAAATTTATTAAATACATTTGCGATTACCTATCTACATGTGCGAACCCGGGGAAGCATCGATATTGAATACAGTACATTTATTATTTACTTAGCTACTAAATTGGTTTTAACACATTTTGTACAATTCATATTTCCCTTGTCGAGCCTAATTATTAGGTGCACAGTGCTGAATAAAATACCTCCCGAGTTTATCTGTCACGATTCATTTATACACTTGAAAACTCTCACTTTTTCGAAATTACCTTGCAATCATCGTTGACGGTTGGTAGATTTCTAGAGCTGGCTTTATTATTATTCAAGAAATAATATTAATATAACCCCAACTAAATACTGTTCACTTTCATAAGTTCATAGCAGAACTATAACCTAAAATAAGTTGCCATAACAAGAATATAAATAAAATACATACCGTTTTATATATCTTTTTGTTCGTATTTATTTAAACATATATATTAGGTATCATAAATTCAATGCACTGGTCCTTCATTTGCTTTTTTGTTAACTGTACTTTAACTTCTTTTTTCTTGTGGTCCCAAAATACATCTTAGATAATTATGGTAGCATAATAATTTCCAAATCAGCTTTTTCCCATAAAATTAATGCGACAAGCAAAAAAAAAACAGTTCGGCAATCACAACAGTATTTGACATCCCAATTTTTACACTTAGGCGAATATTAGACTTATAATAAAACTGCTTTCTAGTATATAAGATACTGTAAAGGATTTGAAACGTTAGGATTATAATATTAATAGGTATCATCGCGATTAAATCCGAAAAACGTAGTTTTATTTCTGTTGTTGCGGTCGTCGGCTTAAGTGATTAGATACTCGTTGGCTTAAGCTAACCTATAGAAGGAATAATACGTTGTACACATACATTCACTCACGCCTTTTTCACATGGAGGTGGGCAAAAACTACAGAATGCCACGCGCTACGATCCCTGCATACCACTTGAACTAAAACGTTGAATGTGATCAATATTGGTTGTTTTGACAGTGTACATTTCGTATGAGTATTAATATTTTTGAAATGATTCAACACTACTCTTGAATATTCACGATGTTGGCATCGCATTGAAATTTGAAACGTGCGTGTTCACTGTAGATTTGTCACAAATCAAATGCATAAGATACGATAATAATTATTAAAATGAACATCAAACTGGAGCCAACATCAACGTTCCGTTCTGTATTAGTCGGACTTGCATATTTTATTGGAGACTGGAGTTGTTCACCTTGTACGACACGGGCTCCAAAAATAACTTACGACTTTACGAACTGACCGCTCAGTGACCCTTTATAATAAATTTAGAGTAACTAAATTGGTATTTACAATTAAATTAGACGACCTGATTGGCGCAGTGGCTGAGCGGTCGGCTTGTGCGTCACGGGTTGCGGGTTCGATCCCCGCACGGAGCAAATATTTGTACGTTCTACAGGTAGTTGTTCCGGGTCTGGGCGTTTGTGTTTGTAATGCTGGGGCCACAGTAGCGTTTAACGTCAATGCCCATTATCTCGATAATTATTGCGATAATTTTTACCGCATTAAAATGGGTGGCTACACTTCAACGATCAACATGAATGCTCATTATTGGCGATAAAAACGGCGTTGAATTTACTTTAATTCAAGCAAGATGGACGTCGACAGAGCTCTATATTTCATGAGTGTACTCTTGAGTTTAGGATCCCACAAATATGGTTCTGTTTGCAGAATCTCAAGAAAAGTAATTACTTTCTCGTTACTCCACTCCGTCGCCATAGTACGTATTTCGAGACAAACGTGCGATTTCGAGGCAAATCCGCACCCGTTGCGCTCTCGACGCACACTGACAATACGTAATGTGGCCGCTTCATCGCATTAATTCTCGCGTTAATCTCTTTGATGTACCGCCACTTGAGCTATTTCCTAATGCCAAACGGCAACGTTAACGCCGTTGTCAAATTATCGCGTTAAGTTGTGGCTACACCAACGGTTAACGTCCATTATCGCGATAATTAATGGCATTTCTCGTTAGTGTGGCCCCAGCATAAAGGCACCCACGACACAGGAGAAAATACTAGTGAGGGGCAACGTTTTTAAAAAAAATGAAAATTCATAAAAATAAATCTTTCCCATGATGAACTAATTTCGTCCTTCAACAAATTATTTTTACCTTTATATGACTCGGCTAAACTTAAGAAATAGTGGCTATAAAAGATGTAGGGTGTACAGCTGTACCTATGTTTCAATTTTAATTGGATGATGTATAAATGAATCAAAATATATTTACAGTGTTTTAAAATTTTCAAAACGTTTACGTGACGTTAATAAGATGCAGAACATAATTTTCACATAGTAACACAATGTATTGTATAATTCAGTGATAAAATTATCTTAAAAAATAACGAATTATCCTAGGTGTTCACTCAGTTTCGTATTGATAAAATTAACACCGAGTTTTATGTCACATAATTGAATACAGCCATTTCTTATCATAGGTACACTCAGGCATCTGTGATCTGACGTAATTCTTATCGTAGAGATACTTGGAACTATGGAATGACGGTGCGAGTTCCGTCGCGAACTTGTGCGTTAACAAACAATCACAAATGCTTGCATGACAATGCTAATGAGATATTGTTCATTAGCTTATGTCATCACTTTAATCATTAGGAGTCTGTACGTCCGAAAAAAAAATGCTTACTCTACCTGTCCATCTGTCATAGTCAATTTGCTGCTAATATATTGGACCCAATTAAGTTGATATTTGGTACACACCCAAATACCAACGTGACCGAAAAATCAACATATTACGTCAATATATGAATGGTTGTCACTTTCGGGGACCAATTGGATAATGATGGTAATAATGCTATTAGCAATTCTCTGCTATCTTCACGGAGTCTTGGAGTGATGAGATTTCTCTGCGGACCAAGAGTCATGACCATTTATATAATAATGATGCAGTTGATATTTTTAATTTTTAATAGTAAATTAATAATACAATAGTTTATTCCCGAAGAAGTACTGGCCGAAACTCATCGACCTCTTTGCAGAATCATTCTTAAATCTCACCCCATCAGACCATCGTTCATACATACGTCAAGTGATTTATATTTCGGACGCCTGTCAAGATACATGTTATGTTCTTATTGTAGTTCTGCATATTAATTTATTTTCTTTGTTGTATGATTTTTTTATTGTGTGAAGTATTATGAATGACCAACAAAATACTTGCGTAACAAAGCGGTAAGTAAATATGTAACACGTTTTCCTAACTATTTAGAAATATTTACGGCGTGGGGTTTTTTTGAATTGTTTCTCCTACAGAGTGATGTGTACATTTATTGATATAATTATATAAAAACCTGTTATAGTGCAAAAGTCTTTAGTTGTTTTTATTGCAAGTAGGTTGCCTGGTTGTTTTGTTGTTAGTCAATCATTTCCGATGTTGTTTATGGGTTTTAAACGCATCCATGACCTTAGCTGCTGCAAACACATAGAGATCATCGAACCTTCAGTCGCTTGGACTAAAGGAAGGAAGATTATATTTTTATCAGTTCCGGCGTTACCAGACCTACTGTGTATTAGGGCAACACCCACAAACATATACCTACTAGTTGCGCTAGATAAACTTTTTCACATCTAATCTAGTCACAATCGCCGATCGCCGGTTTTTTTTATCTTACGTTTATATTTGAATGTCTTCTAAATTTATAAAATTGTTTGTCCTGACTGATTGATCTATCTACACAAGGCTAAAACTACAATGTCTAGGAAGCTAAAATTTGCAATGGATCGTTTACCAATTACTTAATCAAATCAAGTACCAACGACGCATTATAATTAATAATAATATGTACTAGATAGAACTATTCAGAATATGTATAATTAAATAATACATTTTGCCTTCTTTGTTACAGAATTTTCGTCAACCGATCATTACATTTAGAAAATGTCAAATTTTATGGCTTTGACATGGATTACACCTTGGCTGGTAAGTTATTTCAATTATTACTTAGCTGTATTGGGTTGCCTCTAGATGTATCTAAAAATCAGTCTTAAGCTTGTTATACCTTGGAGTTTGAAACGGAGTGGTTTTTTTTTGTATTTAACATAAAGTGACGAACGGTAGGCAGACCTTTGCCGAGTTTTCTCGCTCCAGTTTCGCTCCGTTTCCAGTAAATTTATAACTTAAAAAAAATACGTTATGATGTTAGGTATACATATTTAAATATACAACATTAACCATATATAAAAAAAAATGGTTTCTATAAATTAAAAAAACTCAAAGCTTACAAGATTTACAAGACCCACTTCAAAGGTGGTTTTTTACTTATTTTTCGCGATTTAATGCAGCCACAATATGCCCAAACAAAGCCTGACATGGTTCAGCTAGTATATTATAAGCAGCTATATGTATGTAGGAATGACTGTCTTAAACCGAAACACCGTTATCTGAGAGCCGACACACGGAAGTCACGATGGAAGGAAGTGTGTCGCCTAGTGGCGAAGGGGGCATTGGCCCTCACCTTTCCAACCAAAATATTGAATAGTCCCGATAATTGAAGTTGTAAACTTAAAACATCGGAACTGTTGTTCTGTTAGATAACACCAGTTCCCAAATACCTACTAATTCTACCGTTTTACTAAGACCTCTTGTTTTATCTTCGCAGAATACAATTCGCCACAATATGAAACCTTAGGATTTAATTTAACCAAAGAAAGATTAGTACACGAAGGTTATCCACAGGAGATATTAGAGTTTGAATACGACCCGTCATTCCCAGTAAGGTAAGCATTATTTTCTTGTTAAAACTGAACCAATAAAGGACAGTGGGGAACGGATGGTCATGGACTTACATTCTATAGTAACAGTAATATACCATTTGGATATTGCTTTTCGAATGTAACATTAGTTACTTGTATGAATTGTAGTGAAACACTGGCCGCCATTAGTATTCATTTTATTGGGGTGCCTGCCGTTTTGCCGAAAAGATTTTGACAAAATTTCATTACCCAAACAAATTTTAGCAACCTTTTTTTATACCATTGCAATATTTCGAATGATTTTAGTACGTATATTTTTATTTCGTCAAATTTTTACTTGGCAAAATATTACCAAGTATAATGGCATTTGGTATTTATTCAAATGATTTATTACAGCAAACAATCTTCAGACAATAAACGTTTGGTGAAATGATTTGTTAAGACAAAAAATATTAAGGCTAAAATACTGCCAGACACGACTTGCATTCATGTTTTTAGTAGGTTACCTGGAACTCAACAATTTAAATTAGGTTAGGTTGAAACTGTGACCTAAGCCAGGAACTTATACATTATATAGAAAAAATAATGAAAAAAACGCTGCTAACGAAAAAAAAAGAATAGTTAATATTCATATTATCTTACCTATTATATTACCTGTTAATAATTAGTCCCAAGTGTAAAAAAAACACCCTTGTAATAAGACGTTTTCAAAGTTAGATTTTATGCTTGAAATGGCTGCCTTGAAAACTGACGATACTAACTAACATTACAATTTTTTTGGGAATAGATTTTTTGCTAAGTAATGATTTGGTTTGGCAAATGAAATTATGCGAAAAAATGTTTGGGAAGTAAAAATTTGACAAATTCCTTTTGGTCAAACAAAGTAGACCCTTCGAGGTTATATATACTCTTTAAGGTGACGAAACATTCTAAAAATTCATTCAGAAACCTTTAGATTAGATTGCTTTGTAAATTGTTTTTTTTTTTAAGTTTTTATAATGGTAATGAAAATTTCACATCGAATGTGTGCTTTAAATTATTCTTTCGATTTGTGAATTTAGAGTTTAAGGTGGAAGCTTCACGGTAGCCCGCGAAATTCAAATTTTCGTACGTTTTTTGCAATTTGCCGGTTATTGTCAGGCTGAACATTAAACAATATATGATTTGCGCCTGTAATAGGTATTTAGTTACAGAATTATAATCATTTAAATCAATAAAACAGCCCTCAAAGTGCATATAACTGCATTGATTGTCTATTTCGAAATAGACAATCAATGCAGTTATGCACTTTCAATTTCGCAGGCTACCGTGAAGCTTCCACCTTAAGTAATTTAATTTTAGTATCTGCATAATTTTTTCATTTACCTACTCTCCGTTATTTTCCATTTTACTTAATATAAGTAAGATGGAACATAACGTAAATATAAAAATATTAGTAAAAAACAAACAATCCTTAATATAAAGATTTTGTGAACCTTACTTTATTTTCCAGAGGTCTGTGGTTTGACACCCATTACGGTAACTTACTAAAAGTAGACGCCTATGGTAATATATTAGTCTGCGTGCATGGATTTGAATTCCTGAAACAGTAAGTTTTCTTTATTACAGTATTTATATTGAATAATACATTTTTATTATCATATTAGATTATGTTATATGTACAAAAATGTTAAAAAATAATAATTTTAAAGCGTGATAGACGAACAACCCATAGAAAGAAGACATAGCACATATTATATAATCGTTTGTCCTGACTGATACATCAACGCAGAGCCTTAAGCCACAGGGGTTACAAACTTGACAGATGATGCCTTTTATTACGAAAACATAACAAAAACAAAATCTAGTAAGAAAGGAATTCTAGAAATTCGAACCCTAAAGGGAAATGAGGGATGAATGTTTGTATGACAATCCGTCATTTTCAATACAAGTTTTTGGTTAGAAATATATAAATTAGAATTTCGAAACATTAACCCTCTAAGAGGGTGAAATAGGGGTTGAAAGTTTAGGGTAGCTACACACAAGCGGGCCATAGTCGGTTCGGCAGTATTTGTCGAACAACAAAGCCGACCTGAAGTAATTATTGCATGCCGGCCCGCTTATGTGTGTAGCTACCCTTATATGGGCAAGCCGTAATTTTTTAAGAAGAATAAAATTGAATATTCAAGTTGCATTTGTGTTTCGTTGTTTTTGGAAATTCATCCCATAACCAGAGAAATAGGGTGGAGACATTGTATAAAATTGCGCGAGCGAAGCTGTGACCAACAGCTAGTAGCACATAAGAGCCACCCGGACTTGACACGCATCCCTCGCCTCGTGCGCTAATGTTAATATGGATATGCGCTCTAGACTTCGTAGCACCACCAAATCACCTCGATCCTCTTCAATGTGTTATCACAAATAGAAAAGAAAGGCCACATCAAATACACTTTGACTATTTTGACATTCGTTATTTGTTCGAAATTCGTTGTTACATTATCATGGAACTTAATAGTCGAATAAAATATGTCATCTTATAAGGATCCCCTTATAAGATGACATATTTTATTCGACTATTAAGTTCAAGTATTCAACTATCCAGTTGTATTGAGTAAATAAATAAATAATGCTAGAATACCTAATAATTAAAATTTGTTTTTTCCAGCTCACAAGTATACGAATTGTATCCTAATAAATTTTTAACATTAGACGAGTCGAGAGTATATGTACTGAACACGTTATTCAACTTGCCGGAAACATATCTCATAGCTTGTTTGATAGACTACTTCACTAATTCGCCACAATACACAACGTAAGATATTATTACATTAATAACTTTTATTTTATATTCTCTGCATTGTATGATTTTCTTGTGGCTAGGAGATTGACTTAAATTCAGTAAGTCGGTTCAATTCCCGCATGTAACAAATATTTGGATGGCATGCGGGTCCTATTTGTTAAGTGAGTTTATCTACTTTTCAGTGCCCAAGAATCTTATGATTTTTATGACTTATGTTCAGTAATCAGAATTAAGTGAGCTAATACATACAATTATTTTTCATTAAATAATTGAGTAGTTCAAAAGAAATATAATTGTTATTAAAACATGTCTTGAAAACAAAAATGTTTCCTAAGCATTATGTTCTTTGAATTGCTGCCTGAGTTCCTTTATATTTATACCAACATTTTCTAAACAGAGAAAAAACTGGCGTAAGATGTGGGGATCTTGCAATGTCATTCAAATCAATCTTCCAAGATGTCAGAAGTGCGGTCGACTATATACATGACACACAAGGAGACTTTAAGGACAAAACTACAGAAAATATGGCACTTTACCTAAAAAGAGATCAAAGGCTACCCATGTTCTTGTCAAGGATAAGAGAAAGTGACTCCAAAATCTTTCTATTAACGAACAGCGACTATAATTTCACAGATAAAATTATGACTTACTTGTTCGATTTACCACACGGTGCAAAGGTATTTTTTTAAATGTTTTAATTTTATACTTTGCGAATGCATACATGGTACACCAAGTGAACTAAAATGAGCATACAATAAGTATGGTTAATATATGATTTGTTAAGAGCCTCCATAATCATAATAATTACTGCAACCCGATTTGTAATGTACTCACTAACACCGTTCCTTAGTTAAAAAATATACATATGTATGTTTATACTATTTTAAATTGGCTGTATTAAATTCCGTCTTTGTTGGTAGCCTGGCGAACCCCACCGGAACTGGAAATCTTATTTCGATTGGATAGTTGTGGATGCGAAGAAACCGTTGTTCTTCGGTGAAGGCACCACTCTACGGCAAGTAGATACTAAAACAGGTGCCCTTAAAATGGGCCATCATGTCGGCCCATTGCACGAAGAACTTGTCTATTCAGGAGGTAATTATTATATTCTATACTTGTCTATTCTATTATTATAAAATAGTAAATATTTTTCTCGTGCAGAATTATATATTATATATTCTGGAACGCCAATCCACGATTTTTAGAATAGGAAATTCTTGGTTTTCATTGTGACGGCGCAAAGGCTGCTAAATGTACTTAACCTGCATTACATTATATTTTGGTGTACAATAAAGCATATTCTATCTATCTACATTATGCAGACTTATAGAGAAGAAAAATATGTAAGTCAGTTATTAGTTTGGACTAAATTATGTTGTTAGAAGCCTTAACGTTACGTTTACGTGTAAGACAGTACGTAGTAGCGAGTTATTATTTTAAAATACTTTTGTCTTTGAAAGGACGAAATTAAACTTCCCACTCAGCATCCCTATCAGCAGTTTAATTGCCAATATGGAAACGAATAGGTCTTTGAACATTCAAATGAACGAATAGGTCTTTGAACATTCAAATGACATGAACCTTCTGCAATATCCTTACATTGTCATAGGTTCCTGTGAAGTGTTTACCGATTTGATCAATGCGAAGGGGAAGGATGTGTTGTACGTCGGAGATCACATATTCGGCGATATCTTGAAGTCTAAGAAGATCGGGTGGCGCACCTTCCTCATCGTCCCTGAACTAGTTCAGGAGCTGCACGTGTGGACGGACAAGTGCCAGCTGTTTGAACAGTTACAAGACCTCGATGTTGAACTTGGACATCTGTACAAGTATGTTTAATCCTACAATATCTGGAAAGAAAATATTTCTCCTTAATTCGTATCAATCAGTCGTAACTATTCTGTCCTACTGCTGGAGAGTTGGGCTTCGTTCTTCTCTCAGAGAGAGGTTTAGGATTACGCTAATAGCCCACAATGCTGGTCTACTGTGCATTGGTGGACAACATTACCGACAGTACATTTACCACCAGGTTAAGTAGGCCTAGAGTAGTAGATTTTGGATTTTTTTCCTACAGTCAAGCTACGCGCGAATGATCGTGAACTAGAGTGTTGAATTCCAAAGGTCAATACGGACGGCAATATTTTAATAGCCTACACGCGGGAAATGTATAAATTCGCCACTAGTGAAAATAATGAATATGAGCTGAAGCGAATTTATGTTAGCTAGATAATGAAGGAGTGCTTTTATGGTAATGAATGATTTTCATTTTTAATTACGTTGATGTCGGTTAATACCTAGTTCGTCAGTTCTAGGTAGCCTATATCTTGCGATAATCCTTATTTACTGGACACATTATCGTTCCTTTCAGAGATTTAGACTCGAGCACAAAGGAGAAGCCCGATATTACGCAACTGCGCAACTCTATCCGCGACGTCACGCACAAAATGGACCTGTCGTACGGCATGCTCGGTTCATTATTCCGTTCCGGATCCAGACAGACATTCTTCTCTTCTCAGGTTCGTAGCTGCATCTTCAGACAATCTTAAGACAAATACCTTCTTGTAATAGTTATGCAAAGTATTGCTAGGATTTCAAACTTTCGGACCAGAAAAGATTGCATTTTATAAGGTAAATCACATAGCAATATACATATGTAAATATCTTGAAGAGGCATGGCTGCCGTTGCCCATTCAGCAGCAAACTATTCGCAGCCAGATTCACACAGGTAATAAGTAATTTGTAGCATTGTTGCAACCATAACTATTCATGTTATTTTCATACAGGATGTAATTTTACGAATCTAAATTGTCAAGGACATAAATTGGTTTTTGGTTTTAAATGATGTAGACTAAGTTATCTTATAAGAAAAACATGAATTATTTATCAGCCTTTAAATATTAAATAAAAGTAATTATAAACTTTAATAAAAATAATTATAAATTTCAAGTATCAATTCAACCGCGCCGAGTAGACTATCTTTTACCTATTCCACAGGTTAACAACTTACTACGTGAAGTATGGCAACGCTTTGTATTTAATATTTTTAAATATTTCATTGAGAAATTAGGTAATGACGCGCTATGTTACCAAACCGTTCAGCTCATCTGACGCATCGCTTTGTCCTTGCCGGCCTGTAAGCCCTATCCCCGCCACCCGCGTCCGCGCATAATGTAAACAAACGAAATTTGATTTGTTTTGTTTTGACAGTCGCTCGGCAACTTCCTGGAGTGGTCATGATCGCGTGCGTAAAAAATAAATACGCGAAATCAAATTGTCTTTGTATAATTAATTAACGGTCAGTATCTAGATATGATTAGTACAATACTACAAATAATATGCATGAAACGCAGCGGAGATTTCGGATTCAATATTCCAATACGACCCCACCTTCAATAGGAAGAATCTTGAAAATCATAAATTTGAGGGATTTCGGCAGTTTTACCCTGCTAGCACACGTTCAAGGTACTTTGATTTTGTATTTTGCTCGTCCTAAGCCGCGAAAAGTATTAAAGGAAAGTTAGTTTTACAATTATCACAATGTGTCAAACACGCAAGAAAACCAGAACGCGGCGGTTGGGCGTGATTCATTCATAGGTTCATGGCGCACGCATTAAAGACAGCGGAATTATTATCTTGATACTTTCGCCACTCTTACGTTTTCGAGTCAAAAAGCATTTATTTTCTCTAAATTTTCTTGGTTCCACGTAGAATTATATATTTAATTTTGTCGCATTCTTTCAAGGTCAACTGTATATTGGTATGAGATGGATTGTAGATTATTTTCATAGCAAGTGTTTTTTTTTCATGACAATATTATAAAAAAAAACGCGTGGTTAAATTATGATTGGCACCTTGGCAAAAATAGATTCCTCCAGTCTTAATTTTACCTAAAAAATACATTTTGACTATGTACGCTATGAACGTAGTGATTCTGCAGCGGGATTTTAGACTATTAGTAACAGACGTAACAGTTAATCTGAATATGGTGTCGATAATGATAATTTTGTTTCAGGTGGTGAGATACGCGGACCTGTATGCGGCGTCATTCTTGAACCTCATGTATTATCCGTTCTGCTACATGTTCCGTGCGCCGGCCATGCTGATGCCGCACGAGTCCACCGTTGCGCACGAGCAGCGATTTAGCATCGGCATCATCACCTTAGACAAGTTAGTATACTGTCCTACGTTTATTTCCTTTTTGGATGCTCCATTAAACTTTTTTTTTATTTACATTTACATTAACATATAATTACACCAATGCTCCTCAAAACTGTGTTGTCAGTTTGACTGTGGGAACTTGAGTCTCCGTACTATACTATATTATCTTCTTCTTATAAAAATCGCGTGTCACGGTGTTTGTCGCTGAACTCCTCCGAAACGGCTTGATGGATAATTATGAAATTTTGTATATACGAGCGATTCTCAAACCTACCAAATATTGGTAGGTTTCAGAATCGCTCGTAGGCTATTTTTTATACCCCTAGGTGATGATATCCCTCACCAGTTTTTTTGACAAAGTATTTGTTTTTTATGATTTGGCATTAAAAATACTTATAACCCTAAATTTTCACTCTTCTACCACCAACCCCTATAATGTGGGAAAACAACATTTGCTGGGTCAGCTAGTATACAGGTTGTCCCGAAACTCAACGAAAACCTGGTACCGGGTGAGGGGCCAAGGTATACCAGTTATGAAAATAATAATAAAAAAATCCATGTCACTTAGTCAAGCGATAATAGACATTTTTCGAAAATGTTGAAAATTGGTCACCCTTGGTCGCATTATTAAGTACTGTGATCACAATTTTCACAATTTGTCAGTTTTTTTTAATAATCTAATCTCAAATAATAGTGCTATTAAATGCGACCACAAATCAAAGTAATAAATATTGTCAACTAAGTAAAATAAATTAAGTTTCGACGAGTTATGCTTTACAAAATTATCGTCTGTTAACTTTGACACTTTCGCTTTTAATTTTATTGAGATACTGTCAAGATTTAGAATTATGCGCTTTATATTTGCTTGTTCGTTTTTAAGACTGATTTGAAGTATATCAATGGATGGAATACATTCTTATTTATTAAATTTTAATTTATTTTTTATTTTTTAGAACCAAGAGAACGGCCAGCGTTCCACAAGCCATAGGTATGTCCGACATAACTGAAGAAGTAACGTCCCAGTCCAGCAATGTTAATTTGACAGACGCTACTAAGGTAACCAACTCATTAATACTTTTTGATTTGAGTTCCTTTGATTAGAGATCGTGTTAATTGTCTAACATGAATACATAATTAAACTGTGTGGAATAATAATACTTTTTTAATAAAGACATTTTAGCGCGTTAATGCGCCTGTGCAACGAAGGCTTGGTGTGGGATAGATAATAATTCATGTAGTGCCTTGATTTATTATTTGATGATCATAATATTATGTGATTGACAATATCTCTTCATTAAGTTGGATCAACGACTTTTCTTACTATTACTTTACTAATATAAATACGGTTATAGTGACGAGTCACAATTTTTTTAACGCGACTACACTAGATTATTTTGCGGATGTGGGTGTTACATATCCGCTAAAAGAAGTCATCACCTGAACAGAATTATAAAAAAATAACACTCAATATGTAACGTCTGACTTCAGCAACGACGGTGAAGACCTTTTGATTTCGTTATTTGGATTTTGTCTGATTGAAATCATCATTTCATTTTCAGTCGGCCTCGGTTCCGCACATTCGGCCGGAGACGCCTCGCCGGGTCACTCATACGCACGACGAGGACTGTTCAGACGACGAAGAGATTAAGGACACCAAGACTGTGAAAACCAAATAAACTTTATATTTAGTCAACGCACGGTCTTGTGGGATCATCGGATCAAGCCCGAACGCACACTATCAGAGAATTTCAATACAGACAAAACGTATGCATCCAAAATTTCGAAGTTACGTTGTCAAGGTTCCAATGATGCTGAGTGCATTCCGCGAGCGTGTGACTGTTCCTGATATTTTTTGGGGTGTGATATCGGGGTAATAGTACGTTACTGTACGAGACTGCCCGTCAAGCTGACTGCACTCTAACAACGATAATTCTTCGACGTGTTTGTTTAAAATGTGCGGTAGTGCCTAATAGAAACTGTAATTATACTATACGAGTGATACTGCCGGTTTATGTATTAACCTTTTGGCAGTGAGATTTTAAAACTCGAGATAAACACCCAGACCTGAAGTGGTGCTTAGGAACTCGGTGGTCGCCAGGCCGTAGCTCTAGCTAGAGCGGGAATGTAAATTATATAAGAATATTGCAATTTAACTCTACAAACGTATGTTATGTGTAATTTGCATGGCATTGTAAAGATTGCATTTTTGCAGTGTCCAATTTTCTTGAACTTTGGATCCCTGATTATCTATGCATAGGGATCCTGGGTCTCTAGCTCCAAGGCCTGCATAGACCATAGCGTCAAACTAAATGTTGAAGTATTAGCAAAGTGAACATATTTCATACTATCGATTAAATATATTCATTAATTTATATAAGTATCTTTTACATAACCCAGTTCTGCGCCATAATTATTTAACGAGGCTTTGATTATTATGTAGATGGAAATGAGTTTTATTATATGTTTTTGTTGAATGTTTGTTTATGATTTTAGATGTTTTTATATTTCGTGATAATAAATCAGATTATTATACAATTAAACACATTTGAGTTTTATTTACAACAATATATTATTAGGTTTATAATTAATGACTAATTTTACATGATAAAAGATTCCAAATGCAGTTATATAATTTGCATTAAAATCATTACATATATTAAATCCGAATGTTTTTATTTTTGGCCTTTCATTTATAGTAGTAAATCCTCCAAGTATTCTTCAAATTCTTCTTCTCGAGACTTCTCTTCGGTTTCTTGTATACCTGATTAACGAATAAGAGGTTTAGTCTATTTTACGTCATGCATGACACTACAGTGTCATTAATTCTCGACATAGGTAATGCTGTGACAACTAGATACTTTGATAATAAGTCTCGTCATCACCGGTAAGCAGTATAATAGACTTATTAGCGCCTTAATTTTACTGAGTTTTAGTTACCACCTTACTTGACACCCTTGGACGTAATGACGGAATGTTGACAAATTGATACAAAAATTCAGTATCAAACACATTTTAATAAAACACATTAAAATAAACAAAAAAATATTATGAATACCTATGTAGACCATCTGAGTTCATTTTAAATGGCAACACGTATGCTGAAAGTTACGTTGAAATGGCATTGAGTCCACCCAATTGCAGTTTACAGCTCATATTTCGCACCCATGCATGATAATGCTCGCTCGCAAACAGCTCAATGGATTAATGAGTACTTCGTAATGGAAACCATCCATGTATTTATTACCCTGGGCGCCTGGCCTGCACCATCGTCAAACTTCAGTCCCATCGAGCACGCATAGGAAAAATCCAATCAATAACTAAAGGATTTGTTAAAATTCTATTTATTCGATTTATAACGGGTTTTTATGATAGATATATTTTTTCAAACCAAACAAAGCTTTTTAGAGCAGATAGTGAGATGAATATAAATTTATAAATTAATACGAAATAATACCGAGGTTTTTCTATTTTATCTTCGTAAAGATTTTAGTAAAATCCATGGCTTTCGGCTGTGTCATATCTTTATGTTGAAAATATGGATGGTACAAACCTGTTTTCCATAAAGAGTCTTCGTTTGTCTCTGGGGCCACGTCAGCAGTCGAAGTAGATGGCATAGCAACTTCTTCAGTCCGGGAACTAGGTTCATCGTCTTCGCTATCTTCTTTACCAGACTTTTTATATTTCTTCATCTTCTTGTGACTTTTCTTTAGCCTTTTCACTTCCCGCTTCTTTGATTTATAGTTTAACATTTCAGAACATTCGGGGCATAAACCTAATGAGAAGATGAATTTTCATTATTTAACGTCAGTCTTGCACACATCATTCCATCCTGCGGGCTTATTAATAGCAAAACACTCAAATTTTATTAAATTTTAATTAGTATTCAATTATAGTGCTGCCTTTTATTGACCTCCGATTTGAATAAGGCAGCACTGTAATTGAAGGCTAATTAAAATTTAATAAAATTTGAGTGTTTTGCTATTAATAAGCCCGCAGGATAATATATAATAATTTTTACGTAACCTTTACGGTTACGTAAAAATTCGTAATTTGATCATAAATAGATCCACCGTTGTTTGCATTAATATCTTTATAAAATTATTTCTAACAGACTAACCCTCTGAAGTTATGCCAACTAATTTGAAGTAGGTACCATCTAGGTATATATCGTGAATATACTAAATGGCAAACACTTACATATAAAAGCCTGTTCGTTGTAAAATAGACACTTTACTACTAAAAATGCCGAATCCTTATCGCTATTTTTGTCCACACTGTCTAACCAGTCTAGATCCTCACAAAAGAAGCATAAAACTGGAATTTGATAAATCAAACACTAAGGTCTAGGGGCCGTGGAAATTTTAAAATTTAATCATAATTTTTAAATTACCTGAAGATGCGAGAGATGAAAAGATGCGCTGTAAGTTTAGCGTAATAAATTAACATTCTGTGTTCTTTTTTTCTGCAACAAGAGTTAAAAAGAAGCCGAAGTACCTATGTATCGTCTGTCCGGTAATGAATGGAGACTAATTGTTAACCAATATGTTGCAGTTAGATGATACAAACCTGTTTTCCAAAAGGATTTCAGTGGTCTGTGTCCTCAACCACCGCGCCGCGGAAGGAACGTTTTTCAAGATCGATCTGCAGATCGGGTACCGGGTTTGTCTTCTGTGGTTTCTTTGGTTCCTTATCGGGCTTTTAAATCTCTATTTTATTTAATTTAATTAACTAATATTAATATTAAGAGTAGGTACTTACATACTTTGCTTCCAAAGTCAGTGAGCCGTGATCATGTGTGTTGCACCCTCCTACATGAAATATTATACCCATCCACATGTATAAAATAATAAACAATAATAGTCGTTTTTAATCTAAATAATAAGTTAAATAAATAAAAGCAGTTACCACATACGTGTGTCACGTTTGTCACGGAATAGATAAATAGGGCTAGAATGGAAATCAAGGCGTGACGCGAGGCGTCGCAAGTGATATTAGACAATCTTACTTTATCCGATTAACTCGTTCACCGCTTTTAGTTATGTTTTGACTTTGAGAGCGTTGGAGTTGGAGATAGAAGCTGCACGTCTAAGGCAGTATACAGTGCACGCGTGTGTATTGCACTTAATCGGATGAGGCTTCGTAGCTTATCATAATGCCCTATGTTATTGTGCTCATGTGGTCAAACAAAGCATCGTTAGATATTGTAATTTATTATAATAAGCACTTCTCCCGATTGCGTAAAGTTACTCCTCGTCAGCCCTCGTTGGTCTAATTTCGTACAGTGCGAGTGCCGAACAAGAGGTCTTAGTTCGATTCTCAGTTCGAGCAAAGTGTTTTTGGGTTTTTCTATGTTTTTTTCAGTAGCATCCCGGAGTTTGGATTTGTTCCCGGTTAATGGCAATGGGCTCACCCCCTATTTAATGGGACCTAAAACATACCGGCGAAACGTGGGCGTATATTAATACCTAACCCTTCCGCGACGATGGGCGTGATGGTATTTATGCACATAATTATTTATGCTGATTGATTCAACGCAGTGCTTAAACAACAAATTAACTTAAAATTTGAAGAAATGCCGAAATAATATTGATTTAATGTATACCTACGTGCGTACTTCGGCATGTTTGAAAACGTGACCCGCCTAAGAGGGTGGAAAGAGGGTAAAAAGTTTGGGAAGCCTGACACTTTTGAAGAAAGAATCACGATCGAGAATTCATCGAAATATGAATTCAATATTAAAATTATTATTATAAATAAATCAACCCCTAAAGAGGTAACATAAGAGATGAATAGTTGTATCATTTTTATTTTTTAAAGTAAGAAACAAGACATTTTTAAGTAAACAAACTTCTGGTTAGAAATAACTGTGTACCTATGTATATCTGAAAATTTTACCCCTAGTGTGACAATTAATAGTTGTAAATGGAAAATATGTTTCGTCGACTCGGAAATTCAGCCTCAAACGGTAGAGCAAGCCGCTAGTACAGTGTTAAGAAGTCAAAGTCAAAGTTATTATTATACTCATGTGACAAATTATATATATGTTTTAGAAGTGTTTTTATTAATATTATTCCGACACTACATTATTTATTTAGGGTTTCATTATAGATATAAGACACGTAACCGCGTAACGCAAGGGAAATATACATTGACACAACTAAATGAAGCAGATTTTTAACGACATTTATTGCTTAAAATAGTTACTTATCTAAGTAGTAACTACTAAGCTTCACATCATCGACTTTGACAAAGAGAAGCGTAACAAATAGGTACTTTTTCGATACGTTAGTGTATCCAAGATCCCAGGGCCGCCAGACATCACGTATTTTCTGACGAACCAAATGTGGATTATTGAGTAGTGCCGACTAGAGATTGCACCATTCATACCGGGCCCGGTAGGTACGAGAAATGCAGCACGGAAGCCCCAACTTGTAGAAAATTGGCATGGCAAGTTGCCGTTCTCTCGCGCACCTCTCACCCCTGCTCGCTGTATGCGTATTTTCTTTTCATCACTTAGTCACAGTATAATTTCTACTGTAACTTAGTCGACGTTTGTCCTTGGTTGACGAAGTATGTGTGTTGCTCTGTCATTCCGTCGCCGCCGCAAGCACAGCAAGACTAGTTGATTATAGCTACTTTCATAGCATCATGTCTTACGGAATATTGCTGTAGGGCCGTGCTGCAGACATAGAATCAGTCTTCTACTGCAGAAAAGAGCAATAAGAGCCATTTATAACCTAAGTACTCGTGATTCACTCAGGGAACTCTTTAAAGAAATAAATATTATGACAGTTCCCTGTCAGTATCTCTTTGAAAATATAATGTACATTAGGAAAAATATATCACATCATACGAAAAAATGTGAACTGCATAATTATAATACTACATATAAGTCAAAATGAATGCAGCCACAACATCGTCTCGCTAAAGTCCATACCTCTATGGATATAGTTAAAACTAAAGCTACCAAAGTTTATCTATCGAAGTTGATAAGACAAGTTTAGCACATTAGGCTGCGTTATTAGTTTCTTATTTTAATACAATATATAATATGTATTTGAAAACATATGTTTTCAAATACATAGTTACATTAGTATTAGTAATTAACTTTAAGCAAGCAGGTCTTTCTCTTTACTCTGTATAGTACTACGTAGTAACTAATTCTGTATTAAATACTCGTGATTTTGAGACTGATTAAGACTGACTTAGTGTTGATTTGCTGTTTTGAAATAAATATTATTCCGTATCCTTGAATCATTGTATTTTTCCTCCATTTACTTAAACCAAATTGTTCTATAATACTTTAAAGGTTCCATCCTAATATTTTGACCGCCAACCCGGCCGGGTTGGCGACGAATGTTACCGGACCCGGCCGGGTTGAGAAAAATACCGGGTTGCAATCCCTAATGCCGACCAGCTATCTTGCCTAGTGGGCCAATTTTCAGGTATCAGGTAATCAAGGTACATACAATATATTACATACCTCACGTAAATTCTCCAAGCTGATTTTTACGTATATTTTAGGCAATATCCTTAAACATCAGTCGCCAATACTCCCAGACACTTTCCGTCGGCCGTATTGCTTTGCAGACGCTTTAGCTCCCAAAATAATTACTTAACTTCACGTAAATTATGATGTTCTATTCTCGTAAAAGGTTTCAAAATAGTTGTGACAGAAGACAGACCGATTCAAGGGGCCAATCATCCCCCTTAATTCAATTTTAATGCCTCTGTGGGTAGGAGCGTGAGGGTATCATCAACGCGCATGAGAGTGAGAAAATGCGCATGTCTAGGGGATGATTAGCCCCTTGGATCGCTCTGTCTTCTCGTTAAAGGTTTGAAAATAGTTGTCTGGTGGCCATATAAAAGATGGAGCATCATAATTTACGTGAAGTTATAATATAATTTTTGTATGTACCTTGATTACCTGATACCTGAAAATTGGCCCACTAGGCAAGATAGCTGGTAGGCATGCGTTCTTAGTACATACTAGCACTACTCAATAATCCACATTTGGTTAGTCAGAAAATACGTGACGTCTGGCGTTACTCTATTAGTGACACTCAGGACAACTCACACTCAACCAAAACTGTCAATATACCGGTACAAACAAAGTTTCCTTATCGATGTCAACAATAAGTATAGTCGCTCAAACGTTCGAGACGTTTAAAAAGTCATATATGTAGATAGGTTCAGTCGAACCGCCATAAATAGTGACTGTTTTGGTTGCGTCTATTTATCTGAATACTCCGAGTGTCGCTAACTATTTGAAGCTGACTGTATGGTGCCTACAGAAATTAGAACAAGTGGGGGAAAGAATAGCAATCCTGAGATTTATTGATTTGTTTATTATGCGTAGTATTTGTAGGTACATATGATTTAAGTCAGTAGGTATGTTTTAATAAAACGAAATAATGTGACTTAACCAGCGATACTGGTACTAATATAAAAATTTAAGCGAAAGTCCTTCGAACCTTTATCTATTCCGTGAGTTTTATAACCGCCGACATAAAATGAGGGGTGCTACTTCTATAGATTTCAAGCCTTTGTCAGTCTGTGACATTGTAGCTTCTGAACAGCTTAACAAAAAAGCATTGCTTACAACGAATTTCTTTTGTTCGATCAAAATTATTTCGATGTTCTATAACTATTATCTAAGACCTTTGTTTGATGATAAGCATTAAAATAATTTCATAATCACTATAGTAACTCACATAATAAAAACATTTTATGAAAGCGTAGTTCAGGGATTTGCTATAATCATTCCGTGTCTGGTGACATGCAAGATGCAACAAAGTGGATAAAAATATATTGGTACAATATCAACCATTTATAAAGTAACATATATTTTTTTATAAAATGATATGACTTACGAAGCTTAACGAGAGCATTTTTCTTCTCATTATCTTCCACGTAAGCGAAGTTGACCTCCCAGGATTTGAGATCACGGTCACTGCAGCACACCTTGTTACCGCATTGAAACTGCCCCTTTCCGAGCACTACTTCCTTCTCGATGCGCCATCGCAGTGCTACCTAGTGTTTTAAATACATCATATACGAACAAATGACGTTCCTATTGGTTTGGTAGACTAGTGAAATTATATAGTTTAAATATCTGTTTGGGACACGCGGAAGGATGGAAACAACGTAAGCTGGCGTGACTCCCAGTACGCAAAACCAATACTTACTTAATTTTTGGTTAAGTATACAGTATAAGTACTTATTATCGTTAATTATGTTCACGTATGGAGTAGTATCAAGTATGGAGACGAGGCTCTTTCTCAGGACTTTACAATTGTAGAGAATAATTCAGACAAAATCTGCTAACCCTATTTGCAACTTCATAACGAAACAAAATCATCTGGAAGTCAGAAAACAGTAACTAACAAACAATGACAACCGATCCCAAAATCATCTCACATAAGAGAAGAAACACCGCTGTTTGTACAACAACTAGATTTAAAAACAGTCTATCTCAGAATTTCTACGGTTTCTTGGGTCCTTATCTATATAATAAGATGAACAAACAACTTATGATCAATCCTCTTTCTAGGGCACAGTGCAAGAAAAAAGTTTCTTCATGGCTTCAGAGTATTGATTACAATGCAACTGAATGTCTATTGAAACCCTTAAAATAAAATAAGTAACACCACACTCACGTACACGCACACACACATACACAAACACACACACACACACACACACACACACACGCACAAACACAAAAATACATATATTTACTCACCTCAACAACCAACATTTTAATTTTATTTCTTTTAATTTTATAAGCCAAGTAGGCATTGTTGATTTTAAAATGTCCAATTGTTTTATTTTTTATCTACTAGATTTTTTATGATACATGTTTTAAATTATTCGATGTTAAAATGTTAAAATACAAGAGATCTTTATTTGTCCTACGGACGGAGGGTAAGCCTGGTGATCTGTACTACAGGTTTTACCTACATCAGACACCAGTCTCTATGCTTAATGCTTGTTTTAACTTTGTTCTGTGATTTGATGATGAGAGAATAAATAAACATTAGATATTATTATTATTAATTATTTAGAATTTGGGTAGCAATTTGTAGACAATGGACTTAGAAGCTGTTATCTACTCTAACGAACTTGTTTTTATTCCTTATGTGTATTTTTAGTTTAGGTAGTTTTAGTTAATGTTAATTTACAATAATTTATCAAGATGATTAAGTCAAATTACTAGGTACTGACTTGTTTCCACTAGACAACGATGTGATGACCTACCGGTAGGAGTTCATAACGTTATCTCGTTGAAATATCACTAAAATTTAAAAAAATAGGTAAGGAGACTTAACCCGTAGCTAAGCTACAATATAAAAGGTAGGTTAGGCACCATTAGTTTAATCGTAGCGACATAAATAAAAAAATATTCCCAAAAGATCTGATGATCTTAAAACGGCTGTAGTTTTTCTTGAATTATACCTCAGAATATTATCGATCAAGTCCCCTTTCAAACTTTAAACTACAACAAGAATTGAATCAAAATCGGTTCATCCATTTAAGAGTTAGGATAGGTATGACACACATTAAACATATAGCGCCCCTCTTCACGTCGGGGGTTAAAAATAAAAACAAGCGACGATAACAGATGATGTGTTGCGGTCTGCCTAATTCAATCTAAATGAAACGGGACGAAACCTAAGTGTTTGTAACCTAACATTAATACCTATAGACTGTAACGCTCAGGAGGTCCCTAACGAGATATAATAAGTCGTAGGGAATAAAGCTGTCGATCCTTTAGAATAATAATTAGGCGCGCCCTAAACTGCTTGGTTTGCAAACATTTGTAAGCATTTTAAGGGCAAGATTACTAAGGAACCACACATGCACATCACACGAGCCCAAGCGTGCTTTTTTGTCATTGATTTTGTGATACAAATGGGGCTCGGCTGTGGCACGAAAAGCCAGATGCGCGCTACTCGGTATCAATGCGGGTGTATGTATAGAGTTATATTTAGCCCACAGAAAGGCAGCACGGCCTTTGTTGCACTCCCCAGTAGGTAGGTACATTACACACAAAGGAAGGTCTCTCGGGAAAAAAAATGTGTTACATAAGGGAACGTCCCCAGCTCAAAGCAATGTTAAAATTAGGGGAGAACCTTTAACACATATTTCTATTTGACCTTTGGATCCGTTAGTAAGTAAAGTACTTACGTGACTACAATTGATTGGTACGAATATGAGGTTTCGTTGCGATGAAATATCTTTACGAATAATAAATCGTTATTATCTTAGCGTTGTTGTTCAACTTATAAAATATACATACACCTACTACCTGCGAATGCATAATGCGAAACTAGGTACATACTTAGTTTTAAATATTTAAAATGTTCTCACACTTACTTTGTTTTCTTTATATCGGCTTAAATCACAAATGCAATATTCTTTGAAAAGTTTGTCGCAGTATTTTTTTGCTAACTGTTTCTCCCATGTATCGGCAACATCGTCTTCCTCCCACAAAAACTTGTGGTGTTGCCTTATAACATCAAGATCAGTTCTGTCTCGAGATGCATCCCGTTTCAAAGATAAGGCAGCACCCTTCGTATTGAGACAATACACATTAACTAAGTATTTATGCAATTCATAGGGATTAAGATTACGTAATCTTGCAGACATCGCTATTGCAACCTAGAACAAAGGGAAAACTTGTTTAACTTAGAAATAAAACATATATATTTTGCAACAAACAACTCTTTAATAAAATCGCAATTATTATTACACATTTCCATAAAATATTTTTTATTCATATATCAAACGGATCTTATTCTAATTGTCATGATGAGTTTTTAACAAGGTGCATTTTTGATAAATATTAAATTGCAATAAACAGTTGATATGAATAAATAATTGTTTTGTGCACAAGTTACTTTACTACTACTACTCTGAATATTATCGTCAGTCTTGTAGATTTTTGCGTTTTATTTCATTTGGCTCAATATCAATTTCTTAAATCTACAAACAAGTCATGCAAGTTAAATATCTAAAAAATTAAATATTATAAATATATTAAAATATTTTTATTGTCTATATTAGATTTCATTAATCTAGACAACATTATAAGGCATTATATTACAACCAGTACATCATTAAATTCAGGTGGCACAAAACACTGCCTTTGGTTTTCTAAATAGCCAATATAAAATAAGACATTATCTTTGGGATTTTTATTTCTTATTTTGGTTTTCGAATCTTATAGCAGGTAACCCTGCTTATAAAATAATTTATACTAATTAATTACTAATGTTCCACAAATAAATATGTGCACTGTTAAACATTTGTGATGTTTAAACAAAACTTCAATCTATAAATCTTAACTAAATGTAATGTATTACTTGTTCAGTGTCTTATCTAACAAATCAGGAGACTATCAAGAAGGAAATATTGAGACTTCCTACATTTCTACTTTTTATCTACAAGTAGAATAGAGGTAACTTATTACCTCTTTCCACATGTGGACACCATTACCATTGATTTAAATTTACTACATCTATTAAAACTAATAATAAAATTATTTGGTATACTCGTATTTTAATTCAATATTATAAAGAATAGGCACATTAAAATGTTATTGCTTTGGTTACAACACAGTACAGTAAAAAATCACTTTAAATACTTATCTAAAATTTGGCAAAGTTTACTTCAACTGGTAGTTTAGTACCTCATAGTATAGTTTTACAAAATATATGATTTGTGACACGTTTTTGGGAGGAAAGGCCACATATTGAATAACAAACATCTTTCCTCTATCTAATGTAAACATTACAATAAGGCTATCGGACCTTTGGACATTCAACTTACATCACAACGTCCACACATAAAATATCTCTTTATCATATCTAAAAGGCAACATTGGATTGAGATATGTATGACCTTATTGTAAAGCACCTGCAAATACATTTTACTAATATACTAATATTAACCCAAACATACAGCTGAAAATCATATAAATAAAAAAATCTTGAAAGCAGCACACATGAGTGTTTGTAAACACTTGCATAAACACAGAAACACACCATAATGACTAAAATATGAACTAGATCATGATAGGTTTAAATTTAGGATAAACAATGTAAAAGTTAATTCTTAACAAACATATAACTAATTTTTTGGCAATAAGAGAATCAGAAATCATAGCTTGTTGAATAGTAACTATTATAGCTTAGTGTTTTTGGCAACAGATTGACCAGACATCATTAACTTGTCAATTTTGTAATTAAGTTAAGATGCAATTGAATTGTATCTTATATTATGACATTGTTCACAGTTCTATATTCTCATTTAGTTCTATCAAATGACATTTAACCATGAGTTTTCTCATGTTTCTTCATGTTATCAGAGCGAGTGAATGCTTTGTCGCATACCCCACAATAGTAGGACTTTTGTTTAGTGTGCACTGTCATATGACGAGACAGTTCACTTTTGGTTACAAATTTCTTTTCACATATAGTACAAGCATGTTTTCGTACATTCAGGTGGAATTTCATATGTATTGAAAGTGAACTTGATTGTGAGAAGGCTTTGTGACAAAGCTCACAGACAAATGGTCTTTCACCAGTGTGTTTGCGTAAATGATTCATGAATCCGGTTTTAGTATAGTCTTTTTGACAAAGGTGACAAAAGCTGGACTTAGATTCCAACATTCCAGGAAAATGGCTACTAAGATGTTTTCTGAGGTCCCAATAGCTTGGAAACTTTTCTGAGCACACATGACATGGGTACTTTTTTTCTTCGGTGGGTTTAGCACTGCATTTGTGTGAGGCAAGTGAATTCTCATTAGAAAATATTTGGTTACATTGGTTGCAAGTATGACTAGCCTCAGAGTCAGTAGATAAAGTGACCTCCAAATAGTTTTCGATCGACATAACATTACCGTTAGAGCTATCTGCATCATCAATATGGATTTGAGTCATATGTTCCTTAGGTGAATTAATATCTTTCACATCCATTTTTTCGACATATTCTCTATAATCTAACGAATCTTTGCCTGAATTGTTATTATCAGGTTCTACGAGACGTAAAACAGGCGACTCGCTCTGCTCTCTATCTGGCGAAGTAGTTTTTTCGTTGTCAGAATGATCGGGTCTGGAGGAGACATTATTATCAGACTCCCAACCATTTTCAACGATTTCTACATCCGAATCTGAGTCTTCAGCACTCGAAACAGTATTGTTCACTAAGTGGAATCCGATATCATCAAATCGTAGAACATTTGGCGGAAGTTTAACCCCAACGATAGCCTGAATCGCCTGCCATGAAAGCTCCTGGGGGTTGTTCTGCATATTAGATCGCACTACTATAACCTACAAACGAGTGGTATACATAAATTACTGGATTGATATACTTGCAAGCAACTAACTACAAAATAATAAAAATAAATATAACAATATTTACCTTATGTATACGCGATCAGGTATATTTTTATATTAATTATTCAGATGACACCTTTGATTTCTACATCTAAAAATAATATTATGCACTTTTCATAACTTATACCTCCTCTGTTCAGTCTATAATCTATAACTGATATAACTCTATGCCTGATTCCTGCCTTAGCTAGGTACCTATTGACTTTAGTACAAACAAAGGCTTGTTGCATCTATATATTTTAATTGAATTTAGCGTCATCTATGAGATGGGCGGAAAACTATTTTTTATTATTTTTTATTCAAAGATAGTTCTTAGCAATCCTTTGAGAATATATTATGTATTATATTATATTTTCTTGATTATAATATTATTAGTGGCAACATCATACGTTTAATAATTACATTTGCAATTAGATGTAATATTTATTTTGGGTTTATGGTGGGTTCGATTCCCACGGGACACAAATATTTATGTGATGAATATAAGTGTTAAGTGTGTTCGTCTGTATTATAAGTATGTATTTACAAAAAAAAAGTATATAAGTATTTATATCCATTGTCTAGTACAAACTCTGCTTAGTTTGGGACTAGATGGTGATGTGTAAAATAAAATGTCGCAGAATATTTATTTATTTATTACAAACCTTATTGTAAAAGAATTTTGGATTGTTTCAAAACTTTGTCCGGCGACGTGCAATTACGGTTTTTTAACGAACTGCAGAGAAAAAGCTTATGTATCTGACGAATGGATCCGAAAAGATTGAATCAAAGTGTATACTTTAATCACTACGTTAGGGAACGCTATACCATTACAATCAAGGGCAGATCCTTGGGCTAGGTGTAGGTCAACTAGAACATACTAGGGTATATCGAATTGGAGTCTGTTATGACTTATGACTAGACACCTGTGATCCGTCCTCGATTACTATAAAAATGCCGGCCGGTGCGGAAACCAATCGAATATATTTTTACACTAGTATTAAACGTACTGATTTTAAAAATAAAACCAACTTTGGTTGTAGTTCAATAATATAGCATGGCGCTGGCATAGTCTCAAACGTTGAATGGGTTGCCAGTCTATCGCCTAATTTATCAATATAATGCATGGGTCGGAATCCTGCCTACATTCATGGAAAACCGCGACAGTGTCGCCCTCTTTTTTTGGGACACGAACTATTTTCGTGACGTCACAATCAATATGCCAGCAGAATTTAAATACTACCTTTTAGTAGAATTTGTTTGAAACATACATTATTCGAAAAAAAAACTGAACTGGAAAAAAATATTATGAGACAAAGACGACATTACTTTTATTTTTGATATAAGCACTTTCATTTGTTATAAGAAGAATTAATTTCTCCCCTAAAAAGGTATGTTCTGTTTGCGTTTTATTCGAATTATAGTAACCGTATGGTGTGAATATAGGTTTCAGTAATGTCAACTCACAAAATTAATAGCTTCCTGTTTGTTTACATGCTCGTGTGTAATTATTTTAGTGTGTCGGTATAATTTGCGTTGTTTTCAGTGTTCACGTCTAGTTTTCCTATGATTTTCTTATTATTTTTGTTATATTCTCTTGTTTTTTCAATGGGTTTCATCTACAAAATTTTTTTTTTGGTTTATAATTTTTATTTTTTTTAATTTGGTTCAAAAATTATCCTGGTCGAAATTATTTAGCATTTTTATTTTATTTAATCGACCGTGTTCTGTTTCTTTTATTGTGTAAATAATAAATTTTACGTGATTATAGTATATATATTACTTTGTATGGTTTTATTTGTTTTTACCAAAACTTACCTTGAATACTACATAATATTATAACAAAATAACACATTAAGTGGCACGGCGAAATACTGCAATAAGCGTCATCTATCGTCAATGAAACGTAATAAAATAACAGAGTTAGTGCCTGTTTAGTTCACAGGTTCACACGTTGCAGTCGCCAAAAAACTTTGCCAGTTTATTTCCGATAGTATATATTAATCTATCATCTAATGTAAAAAATTGTAAAGATGGGATATAATAATAAGACATTTTTTTATAAAATAATCTTATCACAGAAAGAAATAAAATATAATTATATTGTAAATCCCCAAGTTCCATCCAAACAACAGATAACAAAATCAAGTCAAATAAACATAAACAATCGAGAGTACAATCTTAATTTAATAAAACAAATATTACATGGAAAAATATGAATGGCAATCTATAAAGTTTACGTTAGAAAATTTACCTACGAAAGACTAGTCGGTATGGTCGTAAGACTTTAGCCTGCCCAAAGGGCGAATAAAAAAAAAAAAAAGAAAAAATATTTTGACAAACGTCAATCGTCATCTTTATTCATCTTTTGGCGGCAAATATCATGAAATATCTAACTATTAATTAAGCTTTTTTTATCTATCCTTCCTTTCTCAAAATGACAAAACCTTTGTCAGATCTTAAAGATTTTATAAAATCTAAAGATAATTATAGTAACTTTATAAATTTTTCCCATGTGCCTGAGATATGTAAAACTGAACCGTGTCTGCTTGGAGTTGATGAAGCAGGACGAGGACCTGTTCTAGGTAATCAAATGAAAATTTATAATTTTATTCCGTATAACTATATTATAGTACAATGCTTTTAACGAAATCTATTCCGTCTTCAACTTTTCTTGTATTAAAGTGGGACTATGTTTCTTTATCAGAGTGACTGTTAATTGAGTAATCTTTGCCATGTGAAATTAAATGTTTTAGGTCCAATGGTGTATGGAGTGGCTTACTGTCCAGTGAGCCAAACAAAAATATTAAATGATTTGGGTTGTGCTGATTCAAAAGCATTGACTGAAGAAAAACGTGATGATATATTTAGAAAAATGTTAATAGATGAAAACTCATATAATAATGTTGGCTGGGTCGCTGAAGTTATTTCCCCAAATTATATTTCTAACTCAATGTATAGAAGAGCAAAACATTCTCTGAATGAGGTTTTTTGGAATCATACATATATTGTGTCTTGGTGCGAGTGAGATCATAAGGGCTGATGTTGTAACTAAATAATACTTTGTTTTTAGGTGTCAATGAATTCTGCAATATCTTTAATAAAAAAAGCAGCTGAGAGTGGTGCAAACATTACAGAGGTGTATGTGGACACTGTAGGGCCACCAGAAAAGTATCAAGCTAAATTAGCAGAAATATTTCCCCTGTACAAAATAACTGTAAGTATTGATGGAATGTTGAAAGTTATCACTCGTGTGTGGTCTTCTTATTGGTATGATATTATTATTATATATATGGCTTTTATATGGCCTGTTATGCTATCATGAGGTTAACAGAATGAAATAGAATTTGGTTGTTAGGTGAAAGCTTAAATTCAATTTTAAGAGATTACTTGTGATGTTTGTTATAATATGTTATACTTTTTATGCTGGAGTATACTTCTTTAAAATCTGGTTTTAACACTGTGTCTCAAATAATATTGTACGTAGTAATATATCAATATTGATAGATCGAGCATTGTGGCATTCAATATGGGAGGCCTACATCCAGCAGTGGATGAATACAATATCGATATTATTATCAATCTATGATGATGATATTTACACCCGTTTAGCTCAGCGGTAGTTAACGCTGCCTGCTGTGCTATGGGTCCCGGGTTCGAATCTCAGTAGAGACAAATGTTTGTGTGATGAGCATTAGCATTAGTTTCCAAGTCATGGATGTATCTATATATAATATGTATCATCATCATCATCGTCCCACTGATGGGCACGGGTCTCCTCTCATTTGAGAGGGATTAGGCTATAGTCTACCACGCTAGCCTACTGTAAGTTGGCAGACTTCACATGCCATCGAGTATTCTCTCAAGCATGCAGGTTTCCTCACGATGTTTTCCTTCACTATTTGAGCATGTGATAAATACGCACATAATTTCCGAAAAGTCAGTGGTGCGTGCCTTGCGTTCGAACTCGAGACCTCTCACATCTCAGCCCCTCAGTCATAAGATGTATGTATTTACAAAAAAAAGTATATATGTAGTATATCAACCATCTAGAATTCGTAACACAAGCCTCGTTGCTTAGCTCAGAACTAGATGGCGCTTTGTCATAATGTCCAGAAATATTTATTTATTTAATGTAAAATAAACTAATAAAACTAAAACTAAATAACTAATAAAAGTTGTATTATTTTCAGGTAGCAAAGAAAGCTGATTCAATTTACCCTATAGTTTCAGCAGCCAGTATTGTAGCAAAAGTAACAAGAGATCATGCATTGAAAGTATGGAAATTCCATGAAGGATTGGAAATGTCACACACAGAATTTGGCAGTGGATATCCTGGAGGTAATTTACAATTACAAGAATCAAGATCAAAATGTCAAAAATAAAATAACAGACCCCAGAGTTATTAGACAGTGAATGGGTTGGTTATGATGAATGGCTGGGATTAAACAGGTTCCTCGAGGACTTATCCTGGGTCAAATATGATTGCAGATCAACCTATAGGGCCCAACTGTGAATCTTAATCAACCAAGGACCCATTCAAACACACCTAAAATTTGTATTACAATTAAATGTATTGCAACTGAGTTCAGTCAAATATCTTAAGATCAAAATTTTAAGCAAAGTGCCTAAAATAATATATTGCTTAATTTAATTTTTCAACTTAATTTTTTTTTCTGCTGTTATAAGAGTAATAATATTTTGTTTATAGATCCACTGACCAAAAAGTTCATTCGTGATCAAATCGACAATGTATTTGGATACCCAATGCTAGTCAGGTTTAGCTGGTCAACAGCTGAACTGATGCTTCAAGAGAAAGCTGCTACATGCAATTTTGAGGAGGTAGATGAACAAGGATCTACTAAGAAAGCAAACATGAAGTCAATCAGCTCTTTTTTCGCAAAGCCTGATGAGGAGAAACAGAGAAAACGACATAGGTTCTTCCAAGAAAGATATCTGGTTGTTAGTAACCCTTTTGAGTGAATCAATAGGTAGGTGATTTTTAAATAAAATATAATAAAATAAATTTTTAATCCAGGATATTTGTCTTATTTTGGTAGTATGAAATAAATGTAGTTTTTGAGATGGTATCGTTTTGTTGACTGCAAAACAGCTTGATTTTGAGAAAAGTTGGGTTGCAGAATGCAATTAAAAATTCACTTTCTTCTATTTTCTTTCTTTCCATCTTATCGTGGTGCGGTCAATGATGGGTAGGGTGAGAGGTTCCACCAGGATTGTAAGCAGCTTGAAGAACCATATCAAGACCGTTGGGACACAACTATGCTAGGTGATCACAGTTGGCGCTTAAAACGAGAAGATCATTCCAAGCACCAATGAAAAAGATAAAATTTCTCGATTTTTCGTGTTAAAAATTTCAACGATGATTAGTTTTAGTTCTTATTTACTGATTTAATGATAAAAATTTTCTTTATTTCTTTAAATTATGTTTTTGGTCTTTAATTTTTTTAATATAATTTGGCGCATTCTTACGGAAGAAAAATGAGACGCGATGTATCAATTAGAAAACATGACGTATCAAAGTACCTACCCGCATTTTTTTTTAAATTGTAACGCAGTGTAATTTTACAGATTTCAAACAAAATCATGAAAAAAGCATGGAAATATTTGCTCTTATACCACTTGTATGTATATTATCAACGCAACATGAATTAAGTCTATCACCTTTATGCCCATTTTCCTTTAAATGAAAATGGCAGGTTTATCAAAAACTAGCTGATTACCGCGACTTCGTCCGCGTGCAACATATCTAAAAAATAAAAGTTTCATATTAACTTGGCACCCACGTTTTACCCCCTTAGGAGGTGAATTTTCATAAATTCTTAGCTGATGCCTACGTCATAACATCTACCTGCATGCCAAATTTCAGCCCGATCGGTCCAGTGGTTTGAGCTGTGCGTTCATAGATCACTATGTCAGTCAGTCAGTCAGTCAGTCAATCTAAATATATATAACCTTTGAGTTATTATGTGAGTGAGAAAGAGGTATTAAGTAGTGTGACTTAAATAGCTTATTGCAATATACAAAAAAAATGCTAAACTATAATTCATATAAGTTAAATACACACGCAAATTAATTATTTAAACATATACCTATTTACTTGTTAGTTTTCATTGCAACATTATCTACTCTAAACATCCTTGCTGCTCAATTTAATCAATCGATTTAATTAATGTTGTAGCTATATTCTGCAGTCTAATTAGAATACAAAGTACTGCGTGGTACAAATATAATACTTTTATAATACTAATTTGTTGTTTATTTGTTACGATGGTTTAATTAGTAACAACGGGCTTTCGCATGTTAAAATTTGAGTGAATATTTACATATAGACAAGGTATGAATATACAACCACGTTATTTTCGAAATGAATTTCAATATTGTACAATATTCTTACTCCCGGGAAAGTCCGTAATTATACTCCTATAGTGCATTTGTGGTGTGGTCATGTTACTTGACTAATAAGGCAGGACATAGCGCGATTCCTCGCTCAAATTGAGCTGCCCGACTGGATAAGTACTTCCGTCTTACAGAAGACCGCAGTGAATCAATAATAGTTGTATTTCTGCGAATGAGGAAAGAGCTCACTAGGGGAGTGACTATTCTGACAACATAGGCATTCCGTTAGCTGTCACTTTAGTAATTCCATATTTTAAGAAACCTAAACAGTTTTTATAGGGTTTGACAACGCATATGCAAGCCTTCTGGTGTTGCAAATGTCCATGGGCGGCGGTGATGATTTACCATCAGGTGAGCCGCCTGCGCCTGTTCGCTTGCCTCCTTATCAGTAGTATATTATTGGGCATTCTACCCCACCTGCCGTTCCGGCTTCGCCTCCACTTCGGTGGGATAGAATGCCCAATAATATACGATCGAATCTCGTCCGCTTCGACATTACGTACCTGTTTATATTTTATAAATAAACACAATTCGTCATTCCAAGTAATTTGACTAAACCAAAGCCTAACAGAAATGTTATAGCAACAAAATACAAATAATTGCATACTAGGCGCAGGCAATAGCTATCATTAGTACAATGATGTATAAAGTAAAATTAAATTAATACTATCATAAATTTTAAGAAATAACCATATCCATCAATTTGACTCATTGTTAGTATAACTACCCATAGCATCGGACGTGTTATTATGAAGTTCATTAAACAACCTCATTCACTTCATCTTGATTCCATTTGCGTGGAATCACAAAACAGCAAACGACGACACGGTGAACTACTACCAAACACTATAAGGTGTATTATATGTGGTCCATCTAACTGTGGAAAAACAAATCTTGTAATTGGTTTGCTGTTGCATAAGAATGGTTTAAAGTTTCGTAATGTATATGTTTACTCAAAAACTCTAAACCAACCGAAGTATGTGTTTGTTGAAAAAGTGTTAGCTAACGTTCCAGATGTATCGTTTGCAAAATTTAAGGATAATGAGGAAGTAATAAGTCCACAGGAAGCTAGATGTGATTCAGTTATTATATTTGATGATGTAGCATGTGAAAACCAAAATAATATAAGAAATTATTTTGCAATGGGTCGACATAAAAATATAGATTGTTTTTATTTAAATCAAACATATAGCAAAGTACCCAAACAGCTTATTAGAGATAATGCAAATCTCATTATTCTTTTTAAGCAAGATGATATTAATATACGTCATGTTTATGATGAACACGTAAACACAGACATGAAATGGAATGAATTTCGTGAGTTATGTAGTAAAATATGGACTGAACCTTATAATTATCTAGTTATAAATAAAGATTGTCGTAAGAATGAAGGTGGCTATCGCAAAAACTTTGATAGTTTTGTAGTTTTTGATTGATCTAACGTTTATATAAATATAAAATTATATAAAAAATTGTTTATTCCTAATTTAACTGTGAAGGAAGACAGTAGATCATTTATTCAATTATTATATAATGGAAACATCTTTAAAAAGACAAATTATTACTGCTGCTGAAGCAGTTAAGAAAAAGGTCCGAAAAATGCGAAATATTGAAGATGATAATGAAAAAGCATTACAAACTGTTTTTAAACCGTTAATCAGCCCACTTAATCAAATAGCACAAACCAACAAAAATACATCCATCGAAAATTTAAATCATATTAATTTGAAAAATAATGATTACGCAGACCATCATGATAGCAATTTATCTAATGATGAATATGTTAAATTTGAAAGTGATTTGGAAAAAAATACCAGTATACCTGAAGTGGGTACTGATGATCAAGATCATGGTTATATTCAAAATTCTGAAGATTCAGATGATAATTCACAAAACAGTATCGACTCGTTCAAATCTGTTGGTGTCGGCGACAATGTTTCATCATGGTCTCTATCATCTGAAATGATAGATGATGTTCCTTTCGGAGTCAGAAATGAAAAAGGGAAGTTAATGCTCGGATGTACTAAAATAAATATTGGTAATAAAACTATCACAATAGGCACACACACATATTCATCCACGCCAGGGCTAAAGGAACTTTTATTAAAGAAAGATCCAGATTTAAATTTGGTTACCGAAAATGATAGACAAAATTATAAATTAATGTTGATTCATACAAATGCTCATAGACGTGACTATGATGCAAAAAAACCAATAAAAAGCAACAAAGGCAAAAAATATATGGACGTTATAAAACCTCTATTTAAATTGCCAAACGACAGCAGCGATCAATTAAAATTTCAAAAAGGGAAAGGACTGAAAATGCTGAAAAAATGGAATAAAAATGTAGACTACATTTATTGGGATGATCCTAATGAATTAGTTGAAAGATTAAAACTACTCATGGCTTCTCGAGGAGCTGGAAATACAGGGTTAGATAATGAAATAATATCTATTATAGAGGAACTACGCGAAGGAAAATTTATAAATTAATAAATATCTTGGTAAATAATTATGGTTTTCATTGTCATATAAGCATTCTCTCTGTACACACATAATGAATATAGATAAATTTGGTCATCATATTCACAAAAGGATGCGATTGTCAGATATTTTTGATATCGCAGACAAAACAATATTAAAAACTGCAAATGGCGAGTTTAATTTGCAAATGAGTAGACTACGAGGCGTTATTAATCCTGTTGAAGCAGACGATGCTGCTAATAAGGAATATGTAGATGAGAAAATTGATGACTTGTGCGCTAAAAAAGATGTCCAAATATTAATAGACAAAATAAAAATAGAGATTACAAAAGAAATTCAAGCCTCATTAGACCATTTAAAAACAAGTATGACATCTTATATTGATCATAAAATAACGAACAGTGGTACGAGGAAGACTAACAATCCGTCTCAAAATGATAAAGCAACAGG
This sequence comes from Craniophora ligustri, assembly GCA_905163465.1. Taxonomy (NCBI): domain Eukaryota; kingdom Metazoa; phylum Arthropoda; class Insecta; order Lepidoptera; family Noctuidae; genus Craniophora; species Craniophora ligustri. The sequence goes on from LR990963.1 coordinate 7,383,296, forward strand.
TCGTGAATGAATTACATAAAACAGCTAGAAAAAACTTTGCACGTCGTTGTGTTATTTTAAAAGGAATCGATGACTTATGGCAAGCTGATCTTATTGATTTAAGAAAAATTAAAAATTACAATAAAGGTTTCAGTTACATCTTAGTTATAATTGACTGTTTTTCTAAATATGTTTGGACTGTACCCTTGAAGTCAAAATCAAAATTAGAAGTAACTAATGCATTTGAAAATGTTTTAAGTACATGTGATCGTTCCCCTAACCATTTACAAACCGACTTAGGAACTGAATTTTATAATGATACATTTTCAAGATTAATGAAACGTTTTAATATTAATCATTATTCATCGTTTTCAATTAAGAAAGCTTCGATTGCAGAAAGAGTAATTAAAACTTTAAAAAACAAACTCTACAAAACATTCAGTTTAAATGGAACCTATAGATGGATAGAAAAACCTTTAGAAGGTATAGTCTTTAATTACAACAATACAAAACACCGTACTATTGACTGTAAACCGGTTGACGTTAATATTGAAAATGAAATTCTAATAAGGAAAAATATTTTAAAATCACACAAGAAAACACAACCTAAAAAACACAAACTAGAAATCGGAGATCGTGTTCGCATAAGTAAATATAAAAATTGTTTTCATAAAGGCTATACTCCTAATTGGTCAACAGAAATCTTTAAAATCATAAAAATAAATGAAACTATGCCTACAACGTATAATATTCAAGATCTTCGAAATCAGCCAATTTTAGGTACTTTTTATGAACAAGAACTTCAAAAAACGAATCATCCCGACATTTACCTAATTGAAAAAGTTTTAAGAAAAAAAGGCAGTAAGCTGTTTGTTAAATGGCTAGGTTTGAGTGATAGTGAAAATAGTTGGATTGATAAGAGAACCGTGCTAAAATAATAAATGGTATTTAATCATCTATTATTATTTTTTCTCACATTATAATACAAACCATGCAAGGAGGTGGACTTATTAATAATTTAATAAATAATTTACCATTTGAGCTTCATTTGCCAGGCTACAATTACTGTGGACCAGGCACTAAATTACAAAAACGTTTAGCACGAGGAGACAAAGGCATAAATCAATTAGACGAAGCCTGTAAAGTTCACGATATAGCCTATACAAATTATTCAGACTTATATAACAGACATCAAGCTGATTTACAGTTATTGAATATGGCAAATAAACGATTAAAAGCAGCAGATGCAGGGAAAAGAGAAAAAATTGCTTCTTGGTTGGTAAGCAAAGCAATGAAAGCAAAACTTAAAACTGGATCTGGATTAAAAACTTTTGGATCTTTAGTAACAAAAATTCGATCACAGATCAAAAAGTTAAAACCGAAAAACAAAGAAGACGTAATAAAGTATGCTTACTTAGCGGCAAAAAAGTTGTATTCAAAAAATTGTCGGATTCCTGTACCTAGAATTATACCGTTACCAAAAACAGGAGGTGTTTTACCGCTGATTCCAATTTTCGCTGGATTGTCTGCATTAGGTACTTTAGCTGGCGGGGCAGCTGGTATCGCAAAAACAGTAAACGATTACAAAAGTGCTCAAAATAATTTACAAGAATCTCAACGTCATAATAAAATGATGGAATCGATTGCGTTGGGTAGAGGCTTGTACGTCAAACCATACAAGAAAGGAAACGGATTGTTTGTAAAATGTTCAAAAAACTAATCAAGAGGTTACCTAATCGTGCTCTTACTAATATAGATATCCAGAATCATGCATATAACGTACCTTATTTCAGAGGTGTGTTCATGAAAGATCAATTACCAAACAAACCCAAACCTATTGAGAGCGGAGTTGTTAATTTGGATAATTCTAACAATGAAGGAACACATTGGGTAGCCTATGTAAAAGTGTATAAATATTGTGAATATTTTGATAGCTATGGCAATCTAAAACCCCCATTAGAGTTACTAAATTACTTTAAAAATTGTAATGTTTTTTATAACTATACGAGATATCAAAATTTTAACTCTGTAAATTGTGGACATTTATGTTTAACGTTTTTGTATGACTTCTGGGATAAATATATAAATTGAATAAAACATTTTTTAGTTTCATTTACATAATGTCACTCTCGCTGTCAATAACTGGTAACTCATCAGTGCTATCTACTTATTATTCTCCTACTCTACAACTTGAAGGAGAGTATGAATGTGCATTATTATATTTATCTACATTTAATTCTATACCAAATATTGATAATAAAAATAACAAATTTTATTACGATCATAAGGTTATTGAAATTCCTGAAGGAGCATATGAACTGCAAGATATCAACGATTATTTAAAATCAAAAATACAAGACGCAGGAATCAAATTAGAGTGCAATAATAATACGTTAAAAACAAACATATTTTGCACAAAAGCTATTGATTTTACTAAAGAAGATTCTATTGGTAGATTGTTGGGTTTTGAAAAAAAAATAGTTGAAGCAAATAAATTACACGTATCACAGTCTCCAGTGAACATTCTATCTACGACTGTGGTGAGGGTAGAATGTGACATAGTGAGCGGATCATATGTTAATGGTCTACCAAGTCATATCATTCACGAGTTTGCTCCGAATGTACCACCTGGTTATAGAATTATCGAAGTACCTAAAAACGTAATTTACTTTCCCGTAAACCAAAATATAATTAACAGTGTGAATATAAGACTGTTAGATATTAATAATAATTTACTAAATTTACGTGGGGAGGAAGTGCAGCTATATTTACATCTTAAAAAAAAATGATTGATTATAATAAAACTAATAAATATCAGAGTACCTCTACTAAAATAAACAGTGCGTCTTGGGCTATCCGCAAGACAACATCAAACTGTAAGAATAAACTGAAACTTACTAAAGAAAATCATAAATTCCTCAAATCAATTGGTCTTCTAAAATGAGTTTATTAGATGTATTATCTTCTCCTGCTAGTGATAATAGCATTATTGGTATTGAATATCATTCATACAAACCATACATAACAAGTTTCAACAGAAACGATGAGATTCGCATACCTATTAATCAGAAAGATCTGTATGTTCTACCATCAGCCAGTACATTATATTTAGAAGGTATAGTAAATGTTACTAAAACTGCCACTAAAGAAAAAACTAGTGTTAAATTTACAAACAATCCTTTGATGTACCTTTTTCAAGATATTCGATATGAACTGAACGGTGTTGAGATTGATAAAATAAAAAATGCAGGCGTTACAACTACTATGAAATCATTGCTATCCATGAATGAAAGCGAGTCAAAATCATGTCGTTCTTGGGGTTGGGATATACATGGTTTTAAAAGTAGTAATGGTTCATTTTCTGCATCTATACCGCTTAGCAACATTCTTGGATTCGGTGAAGATTACAAAAAAATTATAATTAATTGCAAGCATGAACTGATATTGTTGAGATCGAATACAAACTTGAACGCTGTGAAACTCGATGCTGGAGAAGTCATAAACGATATTGAAATTAACAAAATCATATGGCGTGTACCACATGTTAAGGTATCTGATAAAGAGAAGATAAACTTATTGAAGATTTTGGAAAAGGATAAAACACTGCAATTAGTTTTTAGAAATTGGGATTTATATGAATACCCGCTATTGCCTAGAACTACAAAACATACTTGGTCTATTAAAACTTCATCTCAGATTGAAAAACCGAGATATGTAATTATAGGTCTACAAACAAATAAAAAAAATAATTCTGCTGCTGATATGTCTAGATTTGATCACTGTACTTTACGAGATGTCAAAGTATACCTCAATTCAACTTACTATCCCTATGAGAATCTAAACGTGGATTTCATTGATGATAAATTTGCATTGTTATACGAGCAGTATGCACGTTTCCAACAATCGTATTACGATCGCCGATCTGAACCATTGTTGAACACAAGGGACTTTAAGGAGATCGCCCCTCTGTTTGTTATCGACTGTTCTAGACAAATTGACAACCTCATATCAGGACCAGTAGTCGATGTGCGTGTAGAGTTAGAAAGTAATGATGAAATACCTGATCTAACTTCTGCCTACTGTCTTATATTGAACGATTGTATCATTGAGTACAAACCACTGAGTAATATTGTAAGAAAAATATCTTAGTTATTTTATTTTAACGCAAATCTACTACTATCAATCTACGATGTGCAAAGTTCATAGATTCTCAAATTGCATGACATATAAATAAATTCTGTCTTAATTTTGTACTGTTTAGTGTAGAAATATTTTATTAAAGTGTTGGTATAATGTAGGTATGTAACTAGTGTACCTAAAAGATAGATTAAATAAATGAATTTAATTCAAGGAAATTTATTTTATTTCATAACCCTACCCTACACTTGATAAATTTTCAATGTGGAATATAGTGAATAAATAAATAAAGACACATTTATAAGGTCAAATCATTTATTTAATTTAATATAAAAATAAACAGTTAAATAATTACAAAACTAACAAAAATCATAACCTATTAAAGACTTAGCAATTTTTTTAACTAATGCCTCCGTTTCGTTCATTACATCATCAACCGCATCTTGCACTACATATTGCGCATTTAATATAACATTTTCACTGTCACTATCACTATCACTCGTTTGAGGGTTATTGCACAGATCGATAACCGAAATCTTTATGAGTTTTAGGCCTCTCTTCTGAATCCTATTCATAACAAACGATTTTGTTGGTTTCACAATATTACGTGTTTGTTTATCTCGTCGATGCCTTGATTTCTTTTCTTTTTGGATATGCGTGGTCTCTGGAACTTCAGTGAAGACCTCAGAAAACTGACCACAATGTCCTTGTCCATACTGACTGAACACAATTTCCGAATCCGATATCTAAAACAAAACATAAAAATATTAATAAGTATTCTGTCAAAAGTATTGTTTTGATATTAAAAATAACTAGGTATTTATAAAAACACTTACCGATGACATTGTGTGTTGTACAACAAGTTTAAACAGGTTACAACAGGTACAAAAATTAAAATAAAATATGTAATTATTTAAGAATTAATTTATTAGATGTCTTCACTACGACAACTATTTTATGAATGAAACATTATGGCACAATTATTTTTGGATATAATAATTTGTTGTTTTATAAATATGTACTTTCAATTCAGAACACATAAGTCACGATTTAGAATGTTCCATTGAAAACTGCAAGCTTGCTTTACCTACATTTTATATATTTACAGTGCAATGAACTGGCACATGTTCGCTAAATGTATTACAACACTGAGCTCATATTACTATATTGTAATAAATTATGATTAGGATTTCTGTTTATGTGAAATCAATCTTATTACCTCACATTTAAGACACTATTCAGAAAATTACTTTAGCTTAGAATATAATAGTGCAGTCTGTTTAGTGACTGGTTTCCGAACCGTCGGTTGCGGGTTCGACAACAACGGATATACATATGTATATACAATTACAGTGGAATTCGTAATGGACGAAATAAAAAAATAAGTTTGATTCATCAATAAATTTATTTACCCTTTATATCATAATTAATATCTTAAAAATTAAACAAGTATTTTTATTATTTACATACCTCATAATTTAATCTAACAATATATAATCTATACAACATTTAACAATTTAAATTTCCCTTTAAAATACATGAATTACCCCATGCTCGGGTTGCAATATTACCTGGACGTATTAACCGCTTATCGTCATTATTAGAGAGCGCAATTTTATTAACACTTTGCGTAAATATTTCATGCTTTATTGATTTAAATAAAATGTTTTTTCTCCGAATAATCTCATTATTAAATAGTACATTCTCATAATCTGTGATGTTCAGATCACGTACCACGCTACTTTTAACCCCCTTAGCTTTTTTAATTATTTTATCCACAGTTTTTATTGAATAAAGTTTCGACCTCAAACCAACAAAATCAGTTATAATTTTACCAGCCATTTCATCTTTAAAAAGGCCTGGTATTTTTTTGTTTATTTGCGGTATCATGAACTCATTTTTAATGCTATAGTTGCTGGTATCAAGGTATTCCAAAAACTTGTGTTTTAAGTCGTAGTAAAAATCGTTGGTATATATTTCGTAAACAAACGAATCTGTGTCGGTATAACATAATTTTACCCTCTCATTATAAAATGGTTTGATTATATTATAATGGAAATTATACATGTGTGATTTAGATAGTTCTAAAACAGTGAAGCCAATATAAATCGGTTTGTCTAAAATTAACCGATCTGGTTTCATCTGGATTGCTACTAAGTTTTCGGATAAAACTGTTGCACTATGAAAGTAAGGGTTTGCTATGAGCCTTTCTGCATATTTTGATTTTTTTGTTACATTATTTTTATCATTCCACTGATTAACTAAATGAACAGTTACTCTATTTTCAGTGTTTTCGAGCGTTTTCCCAAAAACACTGTTATTTAATAACTTGAAAAAATCTTGTTCAAATACACTTTTTGCTTTTTGTCGCAATTGAGTATTTAATTCAATATACTGTTTCAAGTATGCACTTTGCCTGAATGTAATGACTCTATGGATTTTACGTAAGATAAGGCCATGTTCCAAACACTTCTTTAAGTGAATATAATGAATAACGTAATTGTATTTATTATACAAATTTGAAATAAGTTTTTTCGTCTTTCCTCCAGGTGGTATGCATTTTTCAGGACAAAAAGGTAAGTCATCATGCTCCTGGTGTAAATATTCAGGGTACAATAAATCTACTTCTAATATGTAACCCCACTCTGAATGATCTGTAATACTTTCCACATTTAATTTATCTATTTCATTTTGATTTAAAAATCTAAATCCGGAATAAGGTAAATGTTGACACATACTGTAACCATAAAGATTATTGCAGTCTAAATAAGCTATAAAACACTGCGGTTTTGTTACATCACAATCTTTCATATATTTATTGTTAGCCTTCGAATAGCGATGAGAGCACATACACAATCCACCTCTAATACCATCTTGAATCATTCGTACGATAGCTAAGTCAGAAACAAGTTCAAGCTGAACACCTGTTTTCATTAACATCGCATCAAAAGATAAACTAGGCGCGGTTATGTAAAACGCTGGGTCAAGTTTGTAATGCTGTTTACAGGTTTTACGAAAATTTTGAAATATATCAGTCAATAAAAGAACATCGGTTTTCAAATACAAATCAGTATATTCACCTAAATTTTGTATATTAAACTCATTCCACACTAAATTAGCATGTTTATAATCTTTATCTGAAATCTCCTCATTCGTTAAACAACTAAAAAAATACCGTTTAGCCGGTAACATTGTTTCTTCATAACATTTCCAACTAGTCATATAATCATAAGGGTATACACCTTTTCGTGCAAGTAATTTGAATCGATTATTTTCGGGAAAGTGACATCGTAAACTTATAAAATCCTCAATTGGTATGGTTTTAGCAAGTTTGTCTAAACTAGCTCCTAAAAAATGAAATGAATCCAAGAACCGGAGTTGTACATAATCATTATCGGTGACCTGCAGGAATTTAGAAAAAGAAATATATTTTTCTTTGGTTTTGGGTATAATATTCAATTTACCTGGCATTTCGCCTAATTTCTTTATGAATAAATGACAATCGTACCCTGATAAATTGTGAAAAAATATAGGTATAAATTTAGGTATTTTAAATTGTAGGTTACAATGTCTATGGGCGGCTCCACGGTATTTACCGGTTATATGACAGTGGTCTCTAACTTTATTTGTCCATAAGAGGTTTTCACATATATGACAGATAGAAGCTTCTTTATAATCAGACGCATTTTTTTCTGTAAATATCATTACATGATTTTGATTTAAAATTTTATAAATTTTTTTGACATCAGATGTAAGAAAATCGATAAATTTTGAAACACAATCTATACCGCGATAACTTTTAAAACTATCGTCAAAAGTATAATTTAATGAAGAAACAATGTTGTAAGCGAATGCCGCAGGTACGTGTTGTTGTAAACATGACGTAGTAGCGGTGTCAGATTCAAGAACGGAAATTGGATTTAACAATGTTTCGAAATCGGCATAGATAGCAAAGGGAACATTTTCTTTTCTATCATAATTTTTAAATTTAATCACACTCCCCTTTTCTGGTAAAACAGTAACGATCCCTCCACACAAATGTTTATCAATCTGTTCAAGGGTAGGAAAGAACAATAAACAACTTTCACAGAAATATAATTTGCTATGATGTTTTGTTATCTGATTTTTAACAAGACGTGGCAAATCTTTTATAAGACAATAATGAGATGATTTATGATTTTCTAGGAACAGTAAGTGAATGCTCTTCATTGTTGTACCCCTCTTAACTAATTCAGGTTTGTAAAGGGGGCCAATTATTACCCTGTTATTTTTTAAACCATACACATATATATTTAAAAATGGGTTATTTTTTTCAAAAACAGAGATATCCGAAAACGATATTGGAAATGAAACACCTTTAACATTTAAAACGTCTCGAAAATGTGGATAAGATGTTACTCGTTCAGGATGACGAGTTGTAGGATATAAGGCGGCCACTATGCACCACAAAAAACAATAATCATCCTTGTTTTTGATATTCAAGCAAGCTTTTTTGGTTTTTATAAATTTAGGTAAATCTATATAAAAAGAGCCGCTGAGTGGTTGATATTTATTGATATTAATTTCTAAATGGGAATTACTAAGAAACGTCCATCCACTGTCTCTCTCCTGAAACTCTTCAATTTTTTTCAATAACGTAGTAGTAATTGTATTATAAAGAGTTTCAAACTCGTAATTAAAATGTATAGCAAAGTTTTTTGTCGCAAAAGATTTTAACTCTTGTACATCATTTTTGTACATTAAGAATAAAGAAAAAAGTTCAAAATTCATTTTTAACGCTGTATATTTTTTGAGAGAATCATCAATTAAACATTTCACTTGATCATGAATATCATTGAAAAATAATTCGGGCAAATTTACTGCTTCGCTGTTAGACGCAATAATACGGTAACTAACAATACGCCCTTTAAACGCAGAGTTAAGGATTTGAACGTTATCATTAATTGTTACAGCATTATTATTTTTATGTTTATTAGTTCGTAAATGACCAGTCCACGAACGTCTATCTATATGTATATTGCAAACCGAACAATGAGGCATTTTCAGTATATCAAAATAACGGATTAAAGTTGCACACAACAATATAAATATACCTTAAATATTAAGCGAAGTAGAAGATTATTTCCAGCACAGCTTCTCTCAGTACGTTTTGTTCAGTCTAGGTTAAACAAAAAAATATTAATCAAATCTTCACGTAGGTCATCTTAGTGCCGTAGTAAGTAGTTAGTCTTTATATATCCTGAAAATAATACAAAGGCATTAGAAAATATGCATAAATAACAAATAAAATACTAGGCTTAAGTAGATATTGATAATAATTATATGTACCTTCAAGTTTATGCACAATATTGATCAGCTATTATAAAATTTATATCTCCAAAATGTCGTGCTCCGCAGAAGCAGTTTATCAATAAATCTCATTACCCCAAGATGTTGTAAGGCATCAAATAACTCTGAAAATACAAACATTAAATTTAAAATTTATATATTAAAAATTTCTTGACGATAAAGAATAATAATAAAATAAAAAATAATTAATTAACATAACTAAGGTTTATTTTATTATGGTATGGACATACTCTGGTTATCACTACAAGCTATTTGTAAGTAAATAGGAATAAAAAATTAAATAATATAGTTTAATAATTACCTTACTATTTTCAAAGAACAATATCGAGATGTCGTATATTTATTTACTCATGTATTCTGTTCTACAGAATGCTACTTATACAGAATAATGCGATATATAAAATAACTATCTTCGATTTTTACTAATTTAATAGTATATGATTAAGTTTTACGAACACATTTACTTGAATTATGTATTATTCATTATAACAAATAATACGTAATTCAAGTAAAGGTGTTCGATTACTAATCAAATAAATTAAATATTATATTTCAATTAATATCGTCATCGCTTACACGTGTCTTCCGTTCCAAATTCATATCATCATTTTTTATAGCACAGTCAGTAAATCAGTAGGGATGTACACCTACAATACTTAGCTGTTATGTTAACTCTGAGTAGCTACTGAGAATTTTATACAAAAACTCAATAACACTAAACCACAAAGGAATCAAACCATTGCAGTTGCACTTAACCACTTATGAGACAGTTTTATTAAATATATTTTTCTGCCATATCACATAAAAACACAGATTATTTATTTGACTTATCAAACATAACTATACTGTAATTAGATTTGTGGTTAAAGTAGGAAAGTTAAATAATTGTGTATAGGTGTGCCTGTGCATGTGTACAAATTAAGTACTTACTTATATTATACTTTTATTATTAATGAATCAACTTAATGTAAGTGTGTCAGCCCTAAGTAATTTAGCTACATCGACATTATAAAAATGCAACATTTTATTTTTAGACAAGCAATTTACCAGAAAGTCCTATGTGCATCATTACTTCTATGCTTTTGTGATAAAATTCTTAGTTAATTAATTTTGAACGATTAGTATAAAGGCTATACTTTTCATAAACATTTAACAAATTCGAGTTCGCGTCTACAAGAGTTGGTTCATCATCAAGACCAGTATACAGTGATAGTAGTGTTAGTAGTAATACAGACTAGAGTCTACAGTCTGCAGTTCAGAGCGGTTTCCACAACGCCATAGCCCAGAGAAGCGATTCAAATAGCTTAATAAAATGTAAGTATGAACATTAACTTAATTATTCTGCTTTCAGGTTATTTACTGACTTATAAAATATTCTTTAATTTTACTTTAATTCTACTTTAAACCTCCCAATAAATTGAGTACTTACGCTACTTTCTTTAGATTGTTTATACATACTTAAATTCCTTATTTCTTTATTTTAAAATTATTAGATTTCATTACTTTCTGCAACTAATATGTCCATTATGATCTCGAACTTATCTCACTGTCAATAAAATTTAATCTGTTTAATTTAACCGTTAATCTTACATAATTGTTTTTTTAGGTCCGAGTCTGAAAGTGAAGTTTACCAAGAGTCGTCGAAGGTGCATGAAGATAAATCTAATCGCAGTCAATCAGTAACTGGAAAGCGCAAAGCATTGAAAAAATCACCTACCACTACAAGGTACTTATTTAATCTTCATAAATTTACTCAAGTGAATATAACCTACGACATACGAGCTATACTTATAAATAATAATATTTTTTTTTTAATCATGCGTTCACGTTAACAGCTATAATGATTTCAATGTCCAGTGTTTCAAGGAATGCGATATCGCTCTATCTTGGTTTCATTCAACATTCACAGTGTATACATATAAAGTTATATTACAATCTTTTATACATTACGTACATGTAGCTGGTTTGGCTGCCTATGTAATAAATATATTAAGAAGTTCTTAAACTGAATACATATAATTTTGTTTATTTATGTGATGGTTATTTATTAAAGAAACAGGAAAACATGTAGGTTGAAGTATTGTTTTATATGGTTGTGTGATGGTACGATGTTTATTCTTTTGTTCTAGCAAAAAATCTAAGACTCTGGACATCTTCGGTCTAAGTCGTGAGCGCGGCGAATCCACAACAGGTTATCCTGTTCTGTCTTCGTTCTTCGTGAATCGAGTTGCTAATGGTAACGAACGGCGATCAAATGCTACATCTGGCAACTACTATGTTGATTTTAAAATATACAGGACGAGTGATGCGCGAGATACCGAGTCCATGGAGCTGTGGAAAAAGGCACTAGTACGAGTCAAGTTCCAAACGAATGAGGATTCTGTTCAGTGGCGCAAACTTCAAGACTTCATGCGGTCAGCTGATACGTTGTTTGACGAACAACCTATATTTACTACTTAATATTATACATTACAGTTTATTTAAGTATAATGTTATTTAACTTCAAAATATAATGATGATTTCATGATAACATTATGTTGTTTTATTTCATAGCTATTACGACGACCAGATTTGGCGCGAAGGTTTGTGTATCAGATTTTCGTGTCAAAGGTTGCGGGTTCGATTCCCGCTAGAGCGATGAATTTCGTCTCTAGTCTGGTTACAACTTTGATAGTTGGTACTGTTGTTCGTTCGCGTTAAATGTTAACGCAAACTCGATCGTAGTATCTAAATTTACATCACAACGTAACACATCACAAATTAAAACACATCACAATTTTTTTTATCACAATTCCAAACTCCGAGCTGATTGATACTGAGTAATTCACAGAAAAACTCAATAACACTTTCCTCGACCTAGGAATCGAACCCAGGACCTCTAGCGTTGCAGTCGCGCTTAGGACCGTTGGACTAACGAGGCAGTTATATTGTGTTTATCAATATGTTATTATAAGTTTTCAACGGTCTATATCACGTTGCGATGAACGATTCGCGCTTATTCGTCGGTAATCTTTTTATTGTGTAATTGTACGCCGTTAGGCATTCCGTCTCGTTTGAACAAGTAAATAATGAATTATCATTGTGATTCAACGAAGTGATGTGACGTACAGACAGTGACAGTGAACGAAATAAACAGGTACGTAATGTCGAAGCGGACGAGATTCGATCGTATATTATTGGGCATTCTATCCCACCGAAGTGGAGGCGAAGCCGGAACGGCAGGTGGGGTAGAATGCCCAATAATATACTACTCTTATCACCATAAAAAAAATAAAACATCACGAGTCACAGTTTAGTTTTCCTGAAAGACTTAGGATGCCATCAGTACCTACTCTCCCTCTCCCAATACAAGAATTGCGCTACATGATAGCGGATGCTGGAAGCTACCTCCTTGAAGAACTACAGATGCGAGATAAATTAACTGGACCTACTGATTGAGAAATCTGGGTATAACTTACGTGACCATTTATTTTTTGTTTCAAAACGGGACATTAATTTATTTAGGTCAATTAACAGGTAGTCAATAAAAAAAAACATATTTTTAAAGTTATTTAGTTAGAAATTAATGAAAATTCGTCAAAAACTTCTGTATCTTTATTACAATCAATATATTCCTTTTCAAATAATAAATCCAGAGATTTTTGAATTTCTTCCCATGCGAGGACCTTTTTTAAATCTGCCCAATAAAATATCTCTATTTCTTTGGTAACAAAGCAAGTCCACTGCTGCAGGTATTCACGGCTTATTTTATAAAATTCTGTAGCCATCTTTTTCACAAACTCTTCATCTATAGCAGTACCTTTTTGCCTATTAACTGACGGACCGTAAATGGAAGAAACTGATTGGTCTGTTTCTGAGTTAAATTGTCTTTTAGTTGATTGATTTCCTTTGCAGCTTCAATTGCCGATACAGTCTGACCTTCTAATTACAATACAGCTTAATGAACTTGCTGACTGAGCGTGTAAACAACTTCAAAAACTAAAAAGCAAAAAATAACTGCATACAGTTAGACCTTTTTTTTAGTTTTAAAGGTATGAAGTTAATTTATTTTTTTCTTTTTAGTGTTTTATATATTAAACTTTTCATATCAGGTCAATCTAACATCCTGAAAGAATACAACTATCGATCCATATATACTTATAATTATGAAAGATTTTTCCTTCAACTCCTAACCGTTGAGGAGTTGTACCTTCCATCATCAGATCATTACATGAGATGGTGATTTTCAAATGCAAATACTTGAACAGCTTTGGAGAATACATGTAAATGTAATAAATGCCTATAACTGAAAGAATTTTCTTTTAACTCTTAACTGTTGAGGAGTTCTACCTTCCACCATCAGCTCATCAACATCAAATGATGATTATCAGACGCAAATACTGGAACAATTTCAGTAAATATATTCAAAACGTGATAATTGCATATAAAATTGAGGGTTGCCCTCGATTTTCCTGGGTCCCATCATCAGATCATGATGTGGTCACAATGGGACCAACTGTGAAGTCTACTCTTTTAAACAAAAAAAGAATTTTGCAAAACGGTCCAGGCGTTTTTAAGTAATTCGTGAACACATAAAAAAAAAAAAAGATTCCGACGAATTGAGAACCTCCTCCTTTTTGAAGTCGGTTAAAAATAACGCTCTCGCACGACGCACACCGCTCCCGCCAGGCCAGCCCGGGGCGGACCGGTGCGCGGTGGCCGTCCGGCCAGCTCGACTACTTAAATTTTCGCGCGATTTCCGAAAACGGGACAATTTTGCGTTCCAGAATTCATTCTGGGAACACCGGGACTCGTAATTATAAAAAGGGACGGTCCCGTTCAAAACGGGACGTCTGGTCACGTTAGGTATAACTGACCCGCAAGTTAATCAATCAGTATGCCTTGGGTGTGGTTGAGTGTTTACTAATAGTATACGCTATTCTCGTACCTAATCACTATTATGAAAATGCAGAAAGTATAACTTAGTAGGCTGAAAAGATCTTTTAGTTTCGTTTAACTTAGCAAGTGAAAATGACACACCTGTGCATTGCTGATCAGTAGAAATCGACAACAATTTAAATACAATTCATGCGGTTGTATGTTTTACCTTACAACTTGTATAATTTGGAGTGTATCGATATGTCGGAAAAGTTGTCAAAATTGATTGTATTGTACTGTGAAAAGTAACAAGCATTTTATTGGAAACATGATGAGGGACAGGACAAATTATTCGATTGGGGCCAAGGTTCAGTTTTTCGTTGAATCCGACTCGGTAGAATCGGCTGAGCAGTATTTGCGAAACCACTGTAATCCCTTTTCGTCAGAAATGCTGCAGTTAAGACTATTTTATGACTACTAACTAATGCTTTGAACCATTGCCTTTGTGGTGACATACCAATTTAATATGTGATCACTTACTATGGCCTTCAATAGAAAGTTCAAGGATACTCAGCGACCTATGGAGAGAGTTATGAATTTGTATATATATATATATATATATAGTCCTCCTCATCGTTTTCGATGACGGCGACCCTGACTACTTAAACTTACTCTAATATAATACAGTACTCATTCTACATGTAGAACTATGAGTTTCATCATAATCGTGTATGTAGGTATCTACTAGTGCTATTATAACCTTAATAACATGTCCGATAAAACGACGATAAAACTTTCACTGACAAATTGCGGTCTTTTAAAGATTTCTTTATGTGATAAAAGGTCCCGATATTTGGGGAGGCTCATCCAACAAGGCTGGCCGCCGGGGCGTGCGCGGTCTCTAACGTCCATTAGCATGCGAGCCGCAACACGCGCGCACCTACTTACCATGAGCAATGCGGAACGCACTGGGCTCACTCAGAGAATTTAATTGTGTTCCATTATCATATTTAGGTTCTTTTACGGTAAGTCAAAAGTGAAAACGAATGGGAGTCAACATCGCTTGTCATTCGTTAGCCGCGATCGATGGCGACCACTTCTTTCGGACGGTAGACTGAGGATTAGCAGCACCATGGGAATCTTTAAATATATTGCTGCTATATTAGCATTTAGCGCGTGTGTTTCTGCAATTGTAGGACCGGTAAATAGTACTAAGTTGTCTTTATCAAAAACCGACACATATTTAGACGCATATTCTAAGTCACGCGTAGAAGCCGAGAAGGCAAAGCAAGGTGTGGTGATAATAACAGCAAAAGATGGCGAAAAGAAGATCTCAAATCGGGATGATAGTTACCAAGCGGCTTACGACTATACTGCACCGTTCTCGAGTGATAGCAGTTTCAGTTCTTCGGGATCGTCTGGTTACTCTGGCCCTTCAGCATCCAACAGCTACTCTCCACCGTCACCAAGTTACGGATCACCAGTGAAATTTGAACCAGAAATAACGTATAATGCTCCTCCGAATACGTACGGTCCGCCTTCTCCAAGTTATGGACCACCTTCTCCAAGTTATGGACCACCTTCACCGAGTTACGGTCCACCTGCTCAGTCATATGGACCGCCAGCACAGACCTATGGTCCTCCAGCGCAGACATACGGGCCGCCGATCCACAAGCCTTTACCACCGCCGATATATGGTCCACCTCTAAAGCCATCTTATGGAGTCCCGTACACGGCACCAGCTTTGGGTTTCTTGGACAAATTGTCCCTGAAACTTGATATTTTGACAATTGCAAAATTGTTGTTGAAATTATTGATATTTAAAAAGCTCGTGACTATGCTTGCCGTGGTTTGCATGTTGTTGGTGATACCAAAACTTATTTCCTTTAAGAAAGATAGCAGTGGTGGTGGCAATGTTGACGAAGATGAGCGCAGATTTGGTGATACCGAACGTAAGTTAATTCTATTACATCTATGAAATTTCTCATGGAAACCAGTATTTATTATACATATTTTTCTTTCTTGTTAGTTTTAAAATATATTAAAATTTTAGTAGTCCCTTATAATAGTGCTAATTTTCCGGATTGGTTATAAAATCATAATGAGGTGGATTTGTTTAGGTTTATTCTGTGTAACTATTATTATGCTTATTGGTATCTCATATAAGACGTATTAAAGTGAAGAAAGAATGTGAAAAAAATATATACCCCAGTGTAGGGGGAAAGAGATTATAGCAATATAATAAATGTAAAATAGGGTTCTGTTATTGTCTCATCTCTGCCACTGATAGGCATGAAGTTATTTATATAGAATTCAATGTTTTTACAATGCAGTGGTGGAGTTAACGTCAGTGCAGCAGTTGTTGGAGCGGGCTGTCTCGGTGTACGGGCAACAACAGCCGGGGTGCGGCGTCACGTGTCGCGTGCGCAGAGTTATCAACGACATTTACGAATTTCAACCGTATTTCAGGTAAGCAAATGATGTTTATTTTGAAAATTAAACAAATACGTACCTCATTGATCTAGTGTTTATACTGGGTATATAGATATTCCCATGTCACATAGTGTTATTTGATTTTTCTTTGAAGTTCTAAGTATCAACTCTAATGTGTCCGTGTAATAATGGGCGGGCCTGTTGCCATCAAGCGGGCACAAACCCAAAATAAAAAATGTTTTGAACCTGGGAATCAAACCTAATACCGCTTTCTCAGTCGCACGTACGACTACTAGACCAACGAGACAGTTACTAGACCAACAAGGCAATTTACAATTTTTTTTTTACATTCTTAATACCTTCTCACACGAACATTTCTAAAAATCGGTTGATAAAACCAATAACACTTATGTTGGTAACTATTTACATAAGTGTTCTTGGTTTTATTAAACGCATACATTTAATAAAACCAAGAAGTATATATCTATCACCTACCTTTAACTATAGATTGTCGTCAGATAGTATTATATTAAAGTTATACCTACATATATTTCATCTTAAAACATGTTTGTTAACCCTGAATATGACAGTTAACAATGACTGATTTGAGATTACAAATTATCTTTTTGAATTTCATCAACTATTTCTTTTCAGAGGTGACACATCATAAAGATCCTCGGAAGTAAACGCAGTTCGCGTAATAGTATTGGAGTGGTTAAAGTAAAGCAAGTGCCATTGAAGTCTGATTTAAGTCAAATCGTCAACGATATCTATTTATTTATTTAAATTATTATTTGTAGATAGTTATTTATATGATTATTGTAAGATAAATAAAGATTTTTGTGTTTAATGTCGTGTTTATTTTCAGATATCTTTAAAACTGTGTAGGTTACACACGTACGTATGCTACAGTACGTACCTAATAAATATGCAGGTACATAGTTCTTATTGAATAGGTACCTAATCAATTAATCGTTACATTTCAGGCATCGGTTACCTCTTAGATCGAGAAAGACTTGCCTTCAGTACTTAGTTTGACAATATTCTCATAACAAAGTTAAAGTACTGACTACATCTTATTATCTCTATTTATAAATATTCCATATAAATTATGTAACATATTGTATTATATTATTATTCCATATTACTATATTCGCCAATTGTTTTGTTTGCCAATTTTAGATCAATAACATATTGAAAGTTCACAACAATAGCAATCGAGCACATTTTATGTATATAGGTAGGTACTACTAACAATATCACATTAAACATTTCCTCAAAAATTGAAAGCCTAACCCTACGGTTATGCTATACCTACGTATAGGTATAAATATATATTACAGACTGCCAAATTCTAAACGTGTTCGTCTCGTGTATTGTTGTTGTTTGTTTGAATTGAGTTTTACATCCTTAGGTATATGGTATTTTACAGAATCGTACTGAGAAGTAGTATTCAGTACACGATTCCAAGTCGCTGTCGTCACACCTACGGTTACTTATAATCCATTCACGAATGGGAAGGTACATGTGTAGCTATAAAATACGTTTTGCTATATATTTGCTAAAACTCTCACGTGGTCATTAGAGATCCTGTCTGGTACGACAAAGTATTTACTACGTAAATTGTGTAATTTGGTATTTTGGTGAAATTCTACTTTCTCTGTATCGGATCACAGACCGAGACCTCGTATCACTTGACAATGCCACACACGGCCCCGTATGCGCACTGGCGCTGAATAGTAATACCACCGTCCATACTTCATTGTTTGTCTCTGGACAATTAAAGAAAATTAGGTAACCTGTGCGCTGTTTTGTATGCACAGGATCCGGTGATCGATTTGCCGTGTAGGGAAAGTGGCGTATGAAAGTTATGTACTCGTGTATTATTATAGTTTACTTCCTGTCCCAAACTGTGTTACCCAGGGCTATCTAATCATACATAACATCCCGTGGGAATTTGTTAAATATTCTTAGCTCCACATTAATACGATGTCCTCCTTCACATGGATGTTTCCCAGCATACGTAATTCGTTAATGACTGGTTTCTTTGTAATGCCATCTCTGTTCAGTAGTAACTGGTAGGGTATGATATAATTATTATAAGTATTTATGTCGAAGTCGTAATTAATGTCTTCACGAGTCCTATGGTTCTGAAGATTACCTAAGTACCGTTTTTGGTGGTTACGAATCCTACATTATCTAAGATAAAAAAAGATAAAAGTGTATTTTTAGAAATAATGGGGCAAATGGGCAAGTGGCTCACCTGATGGTAAGTGATCACCGCCGCCCATGGCCATCTATAACACCAGAGGACGTACAAATGCGTTACCGGACGTATGAATATAACGTATAATTATGATTAAATTTATTCATATGAATCACGTTACTAAACAAACCCCCTATAATAGTAGGTATGAATCTTGTTATGTACCACAAAACAGAATCAATTTCGTATCACTGCAAAGTAGGTCATTCAAATAAACATGTTATAAATTAGTAAATAAATATTATAATATGTATTATATTGTAAAACGCCCAGTTCCGAGTTTAGCGGGTTTCTTGTTGGGTTAGTTATGCATTAACAATATACATACATATAGGTATATACATAATATACATACATATTTATAAAAAAAAATATATTCAAATTACATTGAGATTATTAACGTACTTTAATTTAATGTAAACTGGAAGACGCAGCGTTGGTAGTCCCCGGCAAGGTGGACTGACATCCTGGTGAAGGTCGCTGGAATCTGGTCGGCGCAAGACCGGTCATAGTGGCGATCCTTGGGGCGACCTATGTCCAGCAGTGGATATCTTACGGTAAGTAGGTACCTACCTAATAATTATATGTACATAGGATCTAGTACTTGATACATTACTCCAATTTTTTATAGACACCTCAATTATAAAACAAATTTCCATATTTATCACACTAATATTTGCTCCTACTGGGACTTTCCAGGACCAAGGCCCTTACAGGCAAATATTTACCACAGAAGGCCTTATCAGCGCTTCGCTAAATGGGTCGTCTAAAATAAGTACTTATGCGTTTTACTTGCCGGGACGTCCCTTCTGCCATGTATTCGTCACCGCTTGGTTGATTTATTATTTATTTACTTACAACTTGTGGTCTGGAATATAAAATATTGATTATTTAATAGAAATTAAATATTTTCACTTATCATCCTTGTAAGTTCGAATGACTAGGAACATTATACTTTAAAGATAAGTATTTGTATGATTAGAGAGTTAGCCTTTATGTTTTCACTATCTTCTAAAGACATGTTTTTTTTTATAAATGACAGCCTTAGAAAAAGCTGTCTTTATAATAACATATCCAATAGGTACCTACCAATAAAATTAATACCGCTTTGCACTCTTACCCTTGTAACAGAAGAAATAAACATTTTTGCTGGTACACTGAGTGAATTCACAAGGATATCATTATACATATGTAATAAGTTGACTTTGTTATTGAATTAGGTTACAGCTATCTGTAAAAAAGTTGTAAGTGATAGAACTCAACAGACCTATTTTATTTAATGTTTACCATCGGCGTCTGCGCTGCGCATACGTTCATCGAGCGCCTACGCTCAGTGTGAAGAAGCCCTTAGGTGACGTTTACATTAGTCCAATATTTTTCCGTTATTAGGGGTTTTATTGGTTCAGTCAGAATCGTGTTACTAAGCAGTATGCAGAGAACAATTACATGTTGTAATTTATCTATATATAAGCTAATTTAACCCACTAATTTCCACATCCATTTGTCATAAATTGCGATATTTATCTATGTATAAGGATAAAAAAATTGTGAATATGGATAATATTCCTTATTTTCACGGTTGCGCAAAGGTACCTATGTCGCAGGTGTTCTATTTAAAATTGTTCCTAGAATGGTAATTATCATTATACAAAAGGACTGTATTAATTTCTGACTCGTTATCCTTCTTTCAATTGAATCGTCTGACTTTAGATTTTTGTGTTCTCTGTTAATTTAAGCCAATTCAAGCAATTGACATGTGTTTGAGGGGGCAGTATACTCCGGGTTTAAGAGATTTGGCTGTGGGATTTATTACTGCTTATTGAATCAACTGTACGATAAGTATTTTAAAAATGCAAAAATGTGCGTGGTTTACGTCCGGTAAATACAAAGTCCTTAATGTTTAATTATGAGGTAATAATAATAACTCTTTAGTTTGTACCTACGTGTGCATAGTTCTGTTATAATGGTAAATATTTTTTTAAAATGATGTCTCAATAAGAATATTGAGACATCATTTAGACAAATACTTTTAGGGACATTATCTAAGCGTGTGTGTTACCTATTCAACGTTTATCATTATCGTCATCATATTCAACGTTTATAAAATAATAAAAAAATAAAGTTCTATTAATTTTCGCAGTGCTTTTGTTTATAACTATATTCCTAGATACCTAACAAACTGCAAACAGACTTGTGGTCATTCATCAAACCACTATAAGACGTCATCGTCAAACGGTTACCCCCTTGCAAGTCAATGGCTTGCAAGTCATCTGTCTATGACTGTTTAAGGTTAAAAGAAAAACTAATCTTGCGGTTAGATACTTACCTACCTTTAAAATATGAGATTTGTCATACGTTGTTTAAAAAAACATATAATACCGGTTTGGTAAAAGAAAGAGGTTCATTTTATATGTGTGGGTAGGTACCTATTTTTTTTAATCAACGATGTTGTTATTTTTGGCTTATTTTAATGATTTTTGCGTTGAGAAAAAAAACCTATAAACTTCGACGTTGATGATCAAATTACCTAGTGATTAAACTGATTGATTTATTGTTAGGTTTATCACAATCCCAAATCAACATAGCACCTACACTATACAGGGTTAGTTGGAAAACACAAACAACCTCGCAGGACTAGATAGCTAACATCGTAAGCAACAACTTTTGTTCTACGAGTTCTGCCATAACTCAATACATGAAAAAAAAATGATATTTCAAGTTTCTGTTGTATGACACACGAATATTATAAGTCTGTAGTTTCATTCATAAAGAAGGACGACGTGACTCTCGCGCTATTTATAAAGGCTTCAACACACTACTGCTTAAAAATGTTTACAAGTATTAGTAAACAGTTGTTAAGAAACATACGATCATAATATTAGAAAAAGATTTCTTGTTAGATAATGTTAGTGAACATTTCTGAGCAAAATTGTTAGTTAACAAATTGCAAAATAAAACATTTGTTATCATTTGTTTGTAAATTTATACCCAGGCCACGGCAGGGGCAATCCAAACTGCAGGCAAACTGATTTTTCAAATGTTATAAACCTTTGTTAACAATTTCCTCCGGTGTAGGAGCACTTAAAACAGTTAACAATTCTTAATAGAATGTAGCAATGCCTAACATTTTTTAGTAAGTGTATTAGTGTAGCAGCACCTTAATAATACACAATATTCGCCAGTTAACTACCTATACCTATGTCAAATACTCGCCGCCTTTGTAGAAGCGGGACGCCTGTTGTGTCGATGTTTATACATATTATAAAATAGTAAAGAATGCAATATTATTACAAGATAAATATTAAATAATAAAAAAAAAATGGATATTTGTACTGAGACTAATTAATATTATAATTTTTTTTTTAAATAGATAATACAGCGACAGCGAGTCACTGTCGCTATCGTCACCTACGCTAATGACAAGGCTTTCTAAACCTAATTAACGATTATACAATTACCCTTGTAGTGTTATTTATTAAATTATTAATTTACGCACATTTCAATAAATAAACTAGGTACCACGCCAGCGCTCTCTGAGGGATCGATAAGTGAGGCACCGCACGCGGCTGTCCCGCGGCTGCCCCTCTCTGATTTTAGCTCGTACGACCACGAATGGGTTTGTGGGCAGGCAGTGAGTACATACCTACACTGAGTCCACAATCGCTTCATACTTTACCTGGCTCCATTTAACTATTAAAAGCAAATAAATCATGCGTAGGTATGTAGATTAGGTATCTTAACTTTCAAAGTATGTGAAAATGATTTACGTAATCGTTTGTTAACGCTTTCCACAGTTTAGTTAAACTACTTATTTAATATCAGCTGGGCGCTTACCTACCTACCTAACTGTCATGTGTATTACGTTAAAACGAACCATTGAAAGACAAGCAAATATCTACTTACGTCTCTGAAACAACTGGTAGCCTAAAAAACGAGACTTCACTGTTTAATGTTGAATTTAAAGATCCGTCACTGAACACGTATTTTTTGTTGCTTCATTTTTGCACAAAATAGTTCTAACTTCAAATACGCAGTTGCACTGATGTGAGATATCGTGTCCCTCAGCGGTGTCGCGCACTTTTTATGTAGATAGGCTTCTGTAACTATCTGTTTTTTTTAATAACACTCAAGGTATAACCCAACAACACATCGATCGAAATGGCGACGGAAGGAAACATACAACGTGACGCGCGCGCATCTTGGCCGACGGCTGGCGGCTAACTAGGTCAATCGGACAATCGGTCAAGTTCAAAGCTAGCACTCGCAATGCGCCCCCCTTTCTCCGCGTCCCGCGGGGTTTTTACTATGTGCATAGAGTTAGGAAGCGCGTAAAGATATCATGAAATAAATATTTGGTTTTGTATGAAATAAAAAAAAATTAAATCAATGAAATTATTGAAAGTCGTAGAACAAAAGTTGTTGCTTATGATGTTAGCTATCTAGTCCTGCGAGGTTGTTTGTATTTTCCAACTAACCCTGTATAGGTGCTAACGGCATGGCACAAATGTATATTTTGTGTTATTATGTTATTCCATATGATTTGTACCATAGAACTAGGTACGTAGATAAGTACCTACACAGTTTCTGTTCAGTCAGCACTTGGTTAAATAATTAATTTAAAGATTGTTTTAAAATTAAACCAAATAAAAAGTAAAAAGCAAATACTGGAAATATAGTATTTTTTTTACAGAGTAGTCCGACTGTTGGCATCTTTTTATGTCAGACCTAGAAAGAACAGAAAATAGGGTCTATTTACCTAAAACTACCTACCTAAATTCCAACACATTATATTTGAAGTGTTTAATTAATAAAGCGGCAGCCTTGCAATTAATCATGTGTTGACGTGCTTCCTAAAAATATCCTCATTACCTATGACCTAAATTTGACCGTTTTAATACCTATTAATAGTTGCAAAAATTACTGCTCGGTTGAATTACGAGGTATATTTTTTCTCAACAGTTGCGGATTAGTTGTGTAGATTGCGCTCGTTCCCATCCAGTGTAACGTGTTAGGTACAGTACCTCATAGATAGATACTACTAGTTCCATAGGCCTGTTAGAATTGACATAAGAAGATAAGGGATGTGCTATCATACCTTCTATGCCCGTTATTACATGCTCTGCTAGTAGCTATAATTAGATCATTTCTTAATAAATGGTACAGCAAAAATTTATTCAATGTTTACGTAAACATACCATCATGCCTGTAATCCCCGAAGGGTTAGCTAGAGGTGTACTAATATACACCAACATTTTGCAGGTATGTTTATGGTCCCATGTAATACAGCGTGAGCTTAATGCCGTTAACCGGGCACTCTTCTTTCTTCTTTCTCTTCTTCTCTTCAGACGCAGAGTCTTTCTATTTCTAGGTTTAGAAAAAACCCAAATGCCTGGCAATCGAACTCAATACCTCTTGCAAGTAGTCGTACTTATGACTAAATAAGGGCGGGGTCACAGTGGGGCACGAATACGACAGCGACATGCCGAGTGCGACAATGAACTTTGCGGAAGCAGTTGTCACGCCCGCAGCGACGAACAATGCCCCATGAACACAGATAATAGCTATTAACTATTCCATGGCGTTAGAAATTAGAACAGCACAGACTTAAGTCCTTATTTTGTCTATACCTAATAGAAATACCTGTGTTTGCTTAAAAAACAAAACCTTATTTCAATTCTCGCATAAACATTTGATAACTAATCCTAACTACCAACATAGTAATAGGTAAAGAAAAAGTAGTTACTTCTAGAAGAGTTCTAAGGTAGAAATATTACTATAATGCTGGCATAAAATGTTCCGCAATTACAAACAAGACAGCCGCGTCGATTAATCATTAAGAAAACATATAACATCATGTACGTACATAGTTTATAATTATAGGCACATGCTTCTTGAGCGACGATATGTTGTGATGTAATGATAAACGACAATAATGAGAGTAAACCAATAAACCGTATGGTGGATGCTCTATTTAATCCATTGTATCGGTGGCGGCAGGATGGGCCGGTCCGTGGGTATTGCTGGTTGAGTCAAGTGCAGGAGCAGTCGCCTGGAACGCTTGCTGGCTCACTGTGGAATCTGCACGTGCCCTTGCCACACGTGTGCATTAACGTACCATAACATCGCTGGGACTGTGTTTACTAACCGTGAGTGTACGCGAAACTACTCCTCATCGCTGCTAGTAAAAAATCGCTAATTTTCAGTGATCAGTGTGGTTGCAATTGAAAGTTAAAAGCTCAGTACATCAAAGTACCGAAAAGTACAAGAATAATTACCTACTATGTGGTTTCTCTCAAAGAAAAATCCCAACATGCCCATGTGAGTATGTGATATGTTTTCATTTTCTTTTGTTTTTCAGCGTCCTTTGGCTTAGGCTATTCATATATCTATTTCAGGCCCTTATACATCGCAAAATTTTGAATATGAATAATAAGGTATACGTTTTAACTGCTCGTTCTATACGGCATAGGTTCGATAAAATATGTGGTTAAACCATGACCTTACATAGAGAACTTTACGAAGATATTGTGGCTTTTTAACATAAACTCAAAGGCTGATTAGAATTTCGAAACGCGTATGTAAGGCCTACATACTCACTCAGGTGCCGAGAATAAAATTACGTAATAATGGATAACGTTATTCAGTCTGCTTTTACACAATACATTGTGTTAACAGATTACAATACTGAGTATACTTAATATGGTCTCTATACGTTGTTCCAAAATAGTTGAACTGAACTTATGATTTATTTACTAAAGGTGTGAATCATACGAATTTATCTGTTCTCTCGAGCGATACGTACATGTTATCAGTTATCACACTACCTCTGAACGCATTGTTTGGTTAAAAAAATAGTGTTATTGTCATATACGGTGTATTCTCAACAACTGCTTCCGAATTGGAATCTGTTCGTAGCTATTAAAAGGTGTTGTTTATTTTAATCGCTTACGCATCACACAAATCCATTATTAAAGTATAGACAGTGACGTACGTTTTAAAAGATTTCTTTGCGTATGTAAGTATCTACTATTTTTATTTTATTTAGTTGAGTCGCTTAAACTGTTATTGAATGTTGTAATCTGTAAGTAATACATTATTAACCTGTACAAGGTATGTTATCATACATTTTATTCCAACAATTTATTATTAAATAAATCGATACAGATATCGTAAAGTATAATTATTTTGGTCAATTGATCTTCTTAATGACTCTTTCAAGTTTATAGGGTATGTATTTTAGAATTCTGTATAGATGCATATAGGTATAGGATTATTTTACAATAAACCAGAGGTTTAAAGTGTACCTTGAAATATTGCCAAATAATACTGCATGTTATACACAATGTCTTATCGAGATTCGGTGCGATAAGGTTTCGATAGTTCGGATACAGTTCCTGTAGTTATAATAGCTGTGTGCCGGTGATAGGATGTAGTCGATGTTGAGGTAACTACAAATTTTCGGAAGGACGTTAGAAATCGCGGTAAGGTACTTCCTTTCAATTATATTATCGTTACGATGCTATGTTCCCTTGTCAATTGATCTAAAGAAGATATGGATCAAGGCTAATATTTCTATTAGACATTCAATAAATATGGTTTTTTTATTAAGTAGAATTCCGACTTTCGTACTCTTGTGTAGGATATTTAAGTTAATAATAATAATATTCCTGGACATCATGACACAGCGCCATCTAGTTCCGTTGTAAGCAACGAGGCTTAATAGGCTCATGATTATATAAATTAATGGCATTTACCACATTACATGTCTACTCGTGACCATAGATGCAGTGAAACGGGAACGTCAGGTTTTAAATAATATAGATATACCGCGATAAACTCCGTAAAAAGTAGTTTTATTTCAATGTCTAATATTCGCGTACCTAATCAGTATGTTTTTGCTGCTTTGTTTGCTCACAATACAAAATACATCTGAATATAGGTAGGAAAGTGCCTACTATGGGACGACTAGGAAGGTTTTTTTTTAATATTTAAAATAATTGTGAGTACATTTTCTACTATTATTTATTATTTTGCTGGTGCCTGGTTTGAAGCCACCCCGCTCAAAATCACGCGCGATGAGTGTACATAACTTTACATTTGGCTAGGCACCGACTTCATGCCTTTAAAACTAATAAAAATAAGTTAAAAGTGTATTAAGTTATTTTTAACTTTTTAGTTTTGAAGTCGGTTTTTTTAATCGCAGTTTTTTATTTTTTTATATTAAATAAGAATGACATGTTGACTCCTGTAAAGTTTACTGCTTAAATCTAGGTAGGAAGATATTTTGGCGTTTATACCCTGGATCGCGGGATTGAGACTACCTGTACCCTACATATATTTGGGTTAAAAATCCCACTTATTAGATAATTAGTTAATCTATTTGATGAAAAATCTTATTCTGAGAAAACGGTTTAAGAAGTCAAAGTAACTAATATTATTGTTTGGAATTAGGTTAGCGCTGTACTCTATTATTTAAAACTCAAAGCATTAGGCAAAATCAATTTTAGTCTAGATATTTTTGCATTATTGATTAGAGTAAAAGTTACCTATTTGAGTTCAACACGATAATAACCTACTTAGACATTAATCTAGAGTAGGTACTAGTAAAGAGATAACTTTGTGAATGGTAGACAAGAGTTTTATAAGTAATTCGTTCTACGTGTATTTCTTACCTACCTACTTACATAGCTTATTAGAGCCGTTATTCTTTAATTAGTGTACTAATTGAAACGTCGAAATGCAACGACCTTTCGTGACCACAGTTTATTGCAGTTCATTTCAATAGGTATATTGTATGTTTGTATTGCGATTGAAGGGAAGCGATTTAACTGTTTACTATGTATTGTTGCAGAAAAATGCTGTAATAATTTAAAATTGTCAAACATCGTCGAACGCGGTTGTTAATACTAAGTAATTAAGAGTAAATACCTACAGATAAAAAATGCCAGAGATAGGGCCAATGATGCGCGCACTCGAGTTGCAGAGGCTGATAGAGGACAAAGTGGCCGAATGGCGCGAAAGGTCAGCTAGGGTCGCCGGAGCAACCGTAGCCGACGCTTATCAACAGCCACTCAACTTTAAACGACACACATATAGACGTAAGAACAACGCTGAAATAAACAGAATTATCGCAAAGTACTCCAAGCCCACTAAGAGAACGGACGAACCCTATTCTATAGTGCGCAACACACCTCAGGCTTCCCCAAAACGACCGCCGAGGGCTAAAAAACAGTTATCGAACCTTAAAGTGCTATCTAAAAGTGAGGACAATCTGACCAGCATCGGTGACATGGAGGATGAAGCGGATCCAAAGCGAGAAACCGAGCGCTACTTCACATTATCCAAATATAGCACCAAAAGTTGCGAGGATGTCACAGCATTCGTAGACATCCATCACAATATGAAAAGTAAAAATTTTGAGCAAAACAGTATTTTAAATTCCAAGACAGTCGTTGAAAATAGAAGACCCCAACTTCACAGCATATGTGAAGGTGTTGCAGACATTTCAGAATTCTCTGACAGTGGCTTAGACTGTGGTGAAAAATCATTTATTACATCAACCCCCTTATCAAAAAGAAAAACATGTCCTCCCTGTGCATCTGTGTCGACAATAGAATTCGAGAAGGTTTCTAAGAAACATCATAGTGTCAGTGATTTGCGAAAAGGTGTTTCTGAACCGAATATCCTTAGTGCGGATGTCAGTGAAAGTGGAACTTCATTAAATACAAAGACTATTGATTTTAGAAAGCGATGGAAAATGCTGAAACCACCTTTCAAAAAAGGTGCTCTCGATTGTTTACTGTTGTGGCGTGGGAAGAAACAAAACTCTACAGACAACAGCAGCCGGAGGTAAGTCAATAAGTTTTTGTAATGTTGTTGATTGAAAAACACTGACTTATACCAAGTTATGTGACAATTACGCAGTAAAATTAACAGTAACCCTAACTGATGCGAAATTGTACATTTGTAGAGTTTATATATCAAAAGCGGAGTAGGTAGGTAACTGTTAGCGAACGGCAATTAAAAAGTGGACAAATATCAGACACTGATCCTGTGGGACATTAATGATTTAATTACCATAATATACGGATACCTGGATACAACTTGGCTACCCAAGTGGAGTCCAAATAAAAAAAATGTTTCTAAGTTGAGACAAATGTCATTAGAGATTAGGTTAGGTAAAAACTAAGCATAGTGTTGAAAACTATGTAAGTTGTTAAAACCTATTTAATTTTATAAAATTACTATTAAATACTAATAAGTAATATTACTTGAATGATAAGTTTTAATTGCTTCCTCTTTATGATACCGTTAGATAACTATGTGAATAATTTCTCGAGCGAGCCTCTTGATCGTTTGTAAAACATGTGCGAGCTGTTTATTATTGAAATATCGAAACGTGATACTGTCATAATCAGCCAGTAAAACAGATGACTATACCTACTTCATCATTTTTAAAAGTCTTGAGAAAGCAAATACGGTTCTTAATACCTCTGTATTATTATGGTACATATAATATGTAATGTGTACTATATTCGTACTTATTTAGGATTAAGTTTAAATATTATTATTGGACTGATTGAAAAAAACTAATGAATAAAGTTTTTGTAACTACATAACTTTTTTTTAACACGCTTTTTAAATTAGTTTCTGTGGTAGGCAAATGTTTCTAAGAATATTAGATCTAGGAGTAAACATATAATTAATGAAATCGTAGCAATAAAAAGCTCCTTCGAGTCAATGAATAGATATAATTAAGTCATTGATATTATTTACTAATAAAGGGAAACTGGTACTTAGTATCGAAGCAGTTTCTTTTTATAATTGCAGTTAAATCTTGTATGATACCGGTCGAACTCACAATATTAATGAAAATCCATTAAGCCAGTTACGTGCTCATTGGGGGAACAGTATTATTGCCAGTATTGTACTTACAACGTTTGGTAGTAATAGTAGTAGAGCATGTTAGTAGCATAGGTAACTTTGTATTTCTTTAATTTATTTAACGTGTAAGATAATATGTACGCTATAGGATATTATGCTTAATCCACGTTCCCGCGCGAGTAGTCTGCATTAGCCTATTTCCCAATGCCTGAAGCCACACCACTATACACATATGTATTCAAGGGCGGATCCAGACTTCAAGCCAGGGGGGGAGGTTACATGGCCAGGTGTACAGTCATTACAGACTTCAATTCGATAATTCTAAAGAGAGTACTTTCTGGTCGACCTAAATCCAGCAGGAAGGAATCATGGCAGGAAGTCATGACCCCCATGACCCCCCCTCTGATCTGCCCTTGTATGATGCATTGCTAGTGGCATTAGCGACCCACTATAGCTTCGCACGGGTAGCGCCACCTGTCGCTTTTAATTGTGACTCTTCTTTTGTTTGGGTTCAAATTTAATCGATTGTCGGCCCATCTCTTTAGGAATGTAGAAATGTACACAAACATTATTCAAATAAAAATGTATAGTGAAGCAGAACGATTCAGTAGCTCAAACGAGTATAATAATATATATACTACACACATCACAATGACACAATCACTTGAATATACATTGATAGAATATAATTGTTTCAAGAAAATACGACAGATGGCACTGTACTACTGTAGTAAACAAATCAGTTGTTTTTTTTCGTGAGAACATAAAACAATGCAGCAACGTCTTTTTAAAAGGGAAAAATAAAAATCCCTCATTATTCTTAATTATTTCGTTTCAAATGACAGGGGATTCACTCATTAAACAAAATCAATATTTATTATGTATTTTATTTCACGTAATTCACGTATTCTATTCAGGAAATATAAGAAAATAATCAGCTTTCTTATTAAAACTAGCTAGAAAAAGTAGCTAGAATTGGATAATGTATTTTTATATGTAAAATAGAAAAATTAAAACATCATTAATCTAAAACATATTCCATGAGCCCATGACTGGTGAGTAATCTCCCGACCTTGGGTTTGGTCATCTACACAATGGAACAGGTACTTCGTTTACATTACCGCGAGGTTGTGTAACATCAATGTGCGCTCAAGTAGCAAGTATTATTATGGTGTTTCTTATGTTACTGTGGCAATTGTAAGCGGCAACTGTTTGAATAAAAATAAATATAAGATCCCCTGGTAGAAATAAGGTAATTAATAGGCTTTCATAAAAAAGATAAGATTCAGAAGTTACCTACCTAAAAGAGAGTAATTATAAATTAATTAGTTTAAGTAGGTAGGTAGCGTAGGCAGTACAGTAGGTACATATTACATAATATATCTAATTGATAACTGTAAAAGGTAAATAAGTAGCAATTTGCGTGTTCTGATTGAAACATATTGAAATTATTCGTAATTATCTGAATAACTTCTTGATTATGATTCGATTAAAAAATTTAAATTAGTGCATGGCGGTTTTGAGCTTCTATGACCTAATTCAAAAATTATAGAGAATTGATACTTTTATCTTATAATAGAATGATTTACCACATGCGTTTTAAATGTGTGTAATTTTCGTTACACACGAACGCGTCCTTCTTACAGGGCACACACTCAGATGTTTCTTGATAAACATCTCATCTCTGTCTCATCAACAAAGACTTATTGTACCGTAGTACTTAACGCTGTTTGTTCTTTGTCAAAGTCTAACAACTTAAAGACGTTATCTTCGAAGCAGAAACCGATAATTATATCAAATATAAACGGACTACTTCCT
Organism: Craniophora ligustri; assembly: GCA_905163465.1. Classification (NCBI taxonomy): domain Eukaryota; kingdom Metazoa; phylum Arthropoda; class Insecta; order Lepidoptera; family Noctuidae; genus Craniophora; species Craniophora ligustri. Next base: position 7,415,019 of record LR990963.1, read on the forward strand.
CTGAAAACTGGATAGTGCATTACGTACTTGGAAATTGCGGCAACGACACCAGTTATACTTGCACTATAAATGTTTGCTTTGCCCTTAAGGTATGATAACAAGGTGCAAGTTCTTATATGTATCTATTTATCACTTTTTTCCTTTCTTTTAATTTCATTCATCCTGTTTCCATCACGTCCGCAGCCGTTATATATTATATTATGTAAGTAGTAAGTACTGTTAGATAGGGAGCGACTTAACAATGATAACAGTTTAAAATCAGGATAAATTATTAAGTAACATTATGGATTTTTCAAATAAGGGAACCTAGTTATACCAATCATAACTTATACCTAGTAAATAAAAACAAATTTAATTGCAATGTAAGTCTGATTAGGTACTTAGAATAAAATATAATAAAGTGTTCATTCTACGTATAGTATATGCATCATCAGATCATTTAGGAATTCATGACTAGCAGGTCCTATTTACAGCATAATGTAGACATCTAGATGTACCTACTTTAGCCTAATATGTTCCATAACAATTCTAAGAAACGACGTACGAAGTATGAACGTACCGCGGAACAACAATGACAACAATTCTGCCAAATGCAAATTATCTTCCCACTCGCGCTGCAAATACTGTACAAATGGCTCCTTATTGTTAGGCTGTTGACATACATTATGTAGGTATCATTACTTCTGTTCTTTTTCTTATCATACTATGCGAAAATATATCATGAGATCATTCGATTCCTGCGGCTATTTTTCATCATCAACCCATTAACGTCCCACTGCTGGGAGCGGGTCTCCTCTCATTTGAGAGGGATTAGGCTATATTACACCACGTTAGCCTACTACTGTGGGTTGGCCGCTATTTTAATCTCTGTGGATACCAATTAGTTGTAGATTCAATTGAATATGTTGAATTGTAGTTGGATTTAGATAAATTTGAGTATTTTTACAGTACAGTACAACTGCTAACTTATCTGTCCTGTCGTATTTGACTGTTTTGCGGTGTCAGGTATTACCTAAACCAAAATGGTAAAAGATAGCAGAAGGGTATTAATTTTATATAATAAAACTTTAAAACTTTTTATTAAGACTACATTTAAGCCCTAACGTAAATAGGCTAGATACATTTATCAATATCTAACTTAAACCTATTATTTGTACCTATAAACAAACATCACATTACTATGGACAAGTAGTAATAGCAGCTTGACACTTTATCGCTCGAGGGAAGTGTTAAGTAATCATGAAGAACTTGCCCCTGCAGCTAACAGGACAATTAACTAGAAGAGAATACGTGGTCCGTCTTCTGTAAACATAATTAATGCATTAAGAACAGTACCTAGGTACAACATTTATGAAATAATCAACCGTCTTCAATTAAAAGATTAACCTAGATAGAAGTTGTATATATTTTGCTATAACGGCTACTTGCCATTTTATAATAAATTTTGTAAAAAAGCAACGTTATAGTTTTGATTAGTATATTAAATTAAAATGTATGATGTGGATATATTGCACTAACATTCCCAAATGTGTCAACTAATGACTGATCGTTGTTCATCAAATTACATTCTAAAAGAATTTAATAGTCCTATTGTTGTTAGGGGGTTTGCCCTGACGTAATTATTATAAAGACTGGGTTAGGGAAATCCTCCCAGTTAAACTCAATGGTTATCGCGATGGAAGCATTAATTTATGCTTAGTTCCGTACCAAATAGTTTTAAAGAATTTCGTATTCACACGTTATTTTTATTTAGTTTAAATTAATTATCATCATTAGTATTTTATTTATTAAAGCTGTAGTAATTAATTTTGCAGCAAAACATTTTCTGCCGAAATTGACTTTTTGTGATAATTAAAAAAACTGGTGACGTGGGAATTGGACGTGAAACATACTAGCTATTTAACAATTGATCCCGCAAAAAATGGTTTCCATGTAACAGCCTTGGAACTCTAAAAAATTGGAGTAGGTAAACCTCCAACAAACAAAGCTTACAGCATTGCAATCCAGTCGGGCAGTCGCTGACACCTCGCGCTGTCTACAGCCGGGCCTGAAAAAATCGTTACAAGCGTATATTGTACAATAACATTATAACATGAAAACTTTTTATTGTGGTGGTTTTATATTTGCTTTTTATTAATATTATACATACAACTTCACTTGTATGTCAATCTGGGAGTAAAGTGAGAAAGTGAGAAAAATTGTCAGTGAACAGTGACTTGTTAAAAAAATGCATAAGTCAAAATTTGACGATCCATGGTCTTTCGTGTTCAGGAGGTTACAAGAAAAGGAGATTATAAGCAAAACAAAGTGAGTTTTTAGACAACCATATATCACATTCTGTTCACCTAACGCGACAACCTACATAAATAGCATCATAATCATTTAGGATTATGGTATTTTAGGATATTACATCCATTTATCCTGTTTTTCATTTGGAAAACCGTTAGTATTTCGTCATTACCGAATAAACAATTTGGTTTTCGAGGTCTGAAGATCGTACTCAGTACCTAACAAGTTTAAGATGAGTTTAGCATATTTCTAAAGAAAGTGTATCAATTATGTACGTTTAAGGAAATGTCAATAAAACCAACTTGCTGTTAATAGGAAGTATATAGATGGGTATTTATAGTTGGTTTAATTAAACCTAGTTGATATTTCAAGCATAACAACAATCTTGGGTATGAAAATTCTGTGGTATTATACATAAGTGGTAATGGACTAGTTATTTACAGTTACTAGTAGCGGGAAAGTCCTTCTTTGTGAAAGGTCGGCAATGTTATAATATGTAGAACGCGAGGATAATGAACACAAATTGCGCATAAAAAACTAAAAATAAATTATGAAGACATTCTAAACGGTAGAATATTATTCTAGACCGCTTATATCCATATGCCTAAATATATTTATGTGGTGCTTCGCTATATGCAGGAAAAACGAAGTAATAATATTACGTTGCTTTAGTAGATAATTAATATAGTATTTATTTATTTATATGATTTAAAAAAAACATCCAATGGTCTGAATATCGTTTATGTTTGCCATGAACGACCTTAACCTTTCTATAGCTCACAAACACGCAGTGTTATGGTATTTTGGCTCGTTGCCTGTCCTCAGTCCTGTTGGATCGATTGTAAGTCCCGCCCATGTTTCGCCATTGTATTTATTTCATCAAAGACAGACATTTTAATTTCATTATCAACAACGATTAAACTTAATTATATTTATTATCATGACATGAGACACCTGTTGACATCCGATGTTGAGTAATGTAGTTCAAACAAAGAGTGTTTTGCCACAGCCAAACAGAGCCAATTGTTTAAATAGGATTATGATGTATACGTGATGTATGAAGAGCAAAAATTATTGTACCTAGTTGCCGCGACCTGTCGTTCGCCGGCTGTTACACGAGACATAGTACGCCCCTGGTTATCCTTCGAGGGATATAGGCGAGATGGTATATTACATGAATCAATGTACATAATGATAATTATGATTTGTATTTAGATATCTATTAATTATTATTACTTGCTAAAAACTGCATATTTTTTTAGTACCTATTTTGTAAATTTGGTATTTACTCTTTTAGGGTCAGAAACTCTCTAAGGGTAAATACAATTTATCATAATTACTTTTTTTTATACAACGAGGGTGGCAAACAAGCTTTCGACCCGCCTCATGGTAAGCGATTACCGTAGCCTATAGACGTTTGCAACAACAGAGTTATCGCTCGCGCGTTGCCTACCCTGTAGAAACCGTTTAGGTTTCTCAAAATAAGAAACTAAACTAACAGCAAACGGAATTCCCATGCTGTCAGAATAGTCGCTCCTCCAACGAGCTCTGGTAACCTTACTGATTACTCATTCGCAGAAACACAAGCTTCCCGACTGCCGACTGGGGGAGTAGGTACCTCCGTCTTACAGAAGACCGCAGTACAATCACCAAAGACTATACAACAAAAAACGTCATTGTCGTTTTACTGCGGTCTTCTGTAAGACGGAGGTACCTACTCCCCTAATAATGTTATCTTTAATCTTTTGAAATAGGTAGGAATATCAATTACAATGATTAGTCAAATTTAAAGCCTGCTCGTCTTATATAAAAAAGTTCGTAGACCGTAAAGCTTGTGGTGTAGAGCCTCCATGCAACCTTGAGTTTGGACGTGCATGACCTCGGTGCCTCAAAGTTTGAGAAACTATGCGTCATTCAAAGTTCGCTTGTTTACATACCACTATCAGACGTTAACTGGAGCGATAATCGTTTTTGTCTTGGCTAACATTACACATTATAGAATAAATATTGTTTTAAATTAATGAACAACCGTAAATAAGATGTTTGTGTATATGATGCATTTCAATTTACAACCGCAATCTAACAGCCCTGTTTGTTTGCGTTTGTTTATAAATACATATATGTATGTGCATAAATAAACAAAATACTGTTACAGTTTACAGTTTTAACGCAACTGTAACGTAATCCTACAAAGTTGGTCAACGTGTATTTTCCTTATTTACAGCGAGGGTACGGAAAATTCGTATTCTTATTTTTTAATCGTCCTCCAATTATAAAATTATAATTAGGCACTTAATGTGTCGTCGGCAAAGAATAAATATCAGTTATATTTATTTATTAGCATTTAGAAGGAGACAAAAATTGCCTTTTCATTAGAATATGAGATATAGATGACTAATGATTGACAGGGAAAGGGACATAATAATTCGAGTGCCAACTAGGTTACGTTGAAAGACCACTAACATGAAATAAAAGTTAGAGGTTATTATACATTATACATTATCTCATTATCAGTCTACAATTTTACTTTAAGCATCTCATTTTAAGCTGAATCACTGTCTCTCAAGATACAGGTTTACCTAGTTTGAGAGGCAGGGTTTTTTCCATATTGTGCACTGATTTTTGTCAATTGATTTGTCTTGCATTGTGTTACTACCATAGCTGAATTGTCCGTATGTTGTAAATCATTTAAAAAATCTGTATTTTTATGAAATAAAGTTATCACTGTAGTATAACAACAATGCCTTGTTGCTCTAGATCTACAGGTAAACAAGCTCAGCTGGTAATGACCGAATGCTCAAACGCTATACAATTTTAAATAGTCCTGTTGTGGGCGTTAAGGTTCAGTTTAGCTTAACTGTTTTGGAGTAAAAGAATACACGTCTATCTTTGATGAGGTTTATTTGCAACTAAAACTAGCTATGCTCGTACAAATGGATTAGTGGACTGTATGAATGATTTTATGAATCTATGTACATATAAACAAACATATGAAATGGCTTCAACATAAGCCGCCCACCAAAGAACCTATGGTTCTTTCAAAATGATACAATGTTCATGCAAATTACTATTAACTTCTGCTATATAATCACTATGGTTGATAAAAACAAACAATTATGAATGGTGGACCAAATAAGCATGCAATATTCGAACAATAACATTAATCAGTTTCAGTACTATCTATCGGTAGGGCGCACAACTTCGTGACACATCGCTTAGTAATGCTGTCACCACTTTTCACACTGTACACCCTGGTCAGGCCGTCTGGGCCGGGATGTTTTTCTGTAATGCGTCCCATGTACCATTTTCCTGGTGGAAGATTATCTTGTTTAATAAGTACTATGTCTCCGACCTTAAATTCTTCTTCACGTTTTAGCCATTTGGGTCTTTGCTGAAGTCTGGATAAGTACTCTTTTTGCCATCGTGTCCAAAAGTCATTTAATAATTTTCTTGTGTACTGCCAGCGTGTTAAGTTGCTAATTTTGACATCTTTAAAGTTATGGTCTGGAACTACGATTGGTGCTTCAGTGATTAAAAAATGACCAGGTGTAAGAGGCTGCATGTTGTCATCGTCCATCGGGCATAATGGACGCGAGTTTAAACATGCCTCAATTTCACAGAGGACCGTCGACATCTCTTCAAATGTTAAATTGGTATTAAGTACTCTCTTCAGATGGAACTTAATAGATTTGACTCCGGCCTCCCAAAGTCCTCCAAAGGTTGGTGAATATGCGGGTATAAAGTGCCACTGAGTTCCATCGTTTGCTAACGATTCAGCAACATCTTCGCCGCATTTAAAACCAGCTTCCTTCCAGGCTTCATATAGTTCTTTGTTCGCACCGACAAAATTTCGCCCTTGGTCGCTATATATGTGTGTGCATCTTCCTCTGCGCGAACAAAATCGTTTGAAGGCGCCGATGAACGCTGCTGTACTCAGGTCACCGACTAACTCTAAATGAATAGCCTTCGTTGATAGACAGATGAATACACATATATACGCTTTAGTGGTTTTGGCGCCTCGGCCCTTCATTGTCAATATCTGAAAGGGTCCTGCGAAGTCTACTCCTGAATTAAGAAACGGCCGTGCGGGTTTTACTCTCACGCTAGGCAAATCTCCCATTATTTGTGTTCTCGCTTTAGCCTTCAATTTGGCGCACACTAAACAACGATGAACATATCCTTTCACTAAGGTTTTCGCTCGGAGTATCCAGTACTTGGACCTAAGGTGAGTGAGCATCAGTTGCGGACCTCCGTGCAACGTCTTCGCGTGAGCTTCGGCTATGATGAGTAAGGTGAATCTGTTTCGACCTAGTATAATCGGGTGCTTGCTTTCATGGTCCAGTTCTGAGTTCCTGAGCCGGCCGCCCACCCTGAGGACACCAGCTTGGTCAAGGTAAGGATCAACAAACTTTATTTTACTTGTTTTCTTTACTGTTTTCTTTTCTTTTATCCTATCTATCTCCTCTTCAAATTCTTCCTCTTGTGATTTTATTATACAGGTTTGTAGAGATAGTTGGAGTTCTTCTGTTGTAATTGGTTTGTCTATACTATAATTTATTTGTTTTTGTTTCAGGAATCTTCGGCAGTACGTGATTGTTCTTAACAGAGTTATTAATGTGTCAAAACTTTCGAATTGTGTACATAGCTTTCTTTCTTCTTCATTTTGTGTTATTTTCAGGACCTTCAAGGTGTTTTTCTTCCTTTCCAAGTCTGTTGGTATTATGTTTGGTCTAGTAAACTCTATTTTTTGTTGCAGTAACCAATGTGGTCCATTCCACCACAGCTCACTCTCTTTCAGATTTGCAATAGATGTTCCTCTACTTGCAAGATCAGCTGGATTGTCATTGGATTGTACGTGATGCCACTGATTGCAGTTCAGATTTGATGTAATCTCAACGACACGATTGGCCACGAATGGCTTCCATCTGCATGGATCACCGAATAACCAAGAGAGGACAATTGATGAATCTGTCCAAGCGAAAATCTGTGAGGTAGGGATTCTCATAGCCTTTTCTATTTGTTTTAACAGCCTGGACAATAATACAGCGCCACACAATTCCAGCCGAGGCAGCGATATCGTTTTTAAAGGAGCGACTCTTGTTCTTGCTGCAATAATTGATGTTTTGACTGTTCCATCTAGGTTTACAACACGGCAATAGACAACAGCACCATACGCTTGCACCGACGCGTCACTAAATCCATGTATTTCAATAGAATCTTTATTCGAGTTTGACGTGCCGATCCACCTGTTAATTGAGATTCCACTCACGTTTTCAAGATCGGATCTAATTGTGACCCATTCTTCATATAATGTTTGGCTTAAATTTTCGTCCCAATCTACTTTTTCAAGCCACAATTTCTGAATAAGAATCTTTGCCATAACAAGACAAGGCGCGAGCCATCCGAGTGGGTCGAATAACTTCTGAATGTCCGAGAGAATGCTGCGTTTCGTGATGATGTTGCCAATTATAGGTAAATCTAACTTATATTGAAATTGGTCCTTTCCTAGGTTCCACTGTATGCCCAGTGCTTTAACTATTCCGTCAACATTCAGTGTTAAATTAGCATTGCTTGACCTCTCACTTGGATCTATTGTTTCCATGAATTCTCGACTGTTGGATGACCATTTTTTTAGTTCGAAGCCTCCTAGTTGTAGTAGCCTTTTCAGATCTTGACTGACTAGCACAGCTTCCCGTACATTGTCACCCCCAGACATTACATCATCGACGTAAAAGTCTTCTCGCAATATCCTGGCAGCTTCGGGATATTTATCTCCTTCGTCGTCGGCTAACTGCATGAGCGTCCTGACAGCGAGATAGGGTGCAGATGCCGTTCCAAACGTAACCGTCAAGAGTCTATAATCTTTAATATCCTCTGTTGGATTATTTCTCCACAAAATCCTTTGATAATCCGCGTCAGCTTTATTAATCCATATCATCCTGTACATTTTCTGGATGTCCGAAACGAAACAAATCGCATGAGTTCGCCATCTAACTATTAAGCTTCTCAGATCATCTTGCAGGACAGGTCCCAGCAGGAGTTCATCGTTTAAAGAAATATCATTGGACCCCTTGCACGAAGCATCGAACACGACGCGAGTCTTCGTGGTTTCTTTATCACTTCGTATCACCGCGTGATGAGGTAAGTATACCGATTTATTTCTTATTTCTTCTATGGGTACTTGTTCAATGTGTTTTAATTCTATGTATTCTTCTATCACCCTTGTATATTCTTGTTTTAGCTCTTTATTTTTACTAAATCTTTTTTCTAATTGTTTAAACCTTCTTTCAGCTATTTCACGGGTGTTTCCCTCAAGTGATCTTGGATGTTCTGTGTTAAACGGTAAGTTTACAATATATTTACCATTTTTATCCCGCTTGTGTGTTTGCTTGTATATAGTTTCACATTGCTGTTCTTTTAGAGTAGGTATTCTTTTTGTATCTAAGTCTACTTCCCAAATAGTTTTTAATAATTCTTCAATATTGACTTCGTGCTTCATAACTTTTATTGCTCGTTCCCGTTTATTAGATTCAATCACGGATCCGCCCATCAAGATCCATCCCAGGTGAGTGTTTTGGGCGCATGGGGTACCAGGTGATCCTTTTTTGAGTCCTTGTTTTAGAATTGCTGCATACTCATTTACTCCTAATAGCAAATCTATTGTTCCAGATGCAAAATAATTTTCATCTGCTAGTTGAATGCTTGATAAATATGGCCAATCAGTCTTCATATTAGTGCTTGAAGGTACGTTTGCTGTTAAGTGCTTGGACATCACGTAGGCTTTGATATGTAAGTTGAAGCTCTCTTCCCAACGTGACAATAACTGAAATTTGACCTCATGTTTGACTTTAACCTTTATTGATTCCATACCAGAAACAATTATGTTCACTGGGGATTTGTTTAATTTCAGGATCTGAGTTGCCTTCTCACTAATAAAACATGCTTGAGATCCCGAGTCTATTAGTGCCTTCAAGACAGTAGTGGTTCCTTGTTCACCCTTTAAAATAACTACTGCAGTGGCTAATAGAGCAATCTTCTGACTTGAGATGTGGTGTGACGTAACCATAGCATGATGAACCTTCTTCTCTTCTACATCTGCTTGAGACGAAGTCGGCTGATGATATTCCTCATGAAAAGCTGACTCGTGCGTATCCTGAGGTTGATGTAGAAGTGTATGGTGACGTCGCTTGCATATGCGGCATGACATTGGCATACGACACTTGAACACCGAATGTCCCGCTCCCAAACAGTTGAAACAGAGTTTGTTTGTTTTGACGTGTTCTCTTCTGTTGTTAAGTGTCATTTTGTTGAACTCGTTGCAGTGACACAGCGTGTGTACATCCTTGCACAAAGCACATTCCTTCCTCTGTTGGCTTTCAGATGTGGAGACGTGAAAGGCGCGTTCCTTGGTAGGCCTAGTACCAGTGGTAGGGTTAACTAGCTCGAGCGTACGGTATGTAGCTTCTAAAAAATCACGTAATTCCTTCCACGTCGATAGTTTCTCTGAATTCACGGAATAGGCAGCCTGTTCCCACTCTTTGTGTGACTCCGGGTCCAATTTCTGTACGAGTAGAAATATAATTACAGGATCCCAGGAGTCGGTCGGCACTTTTAAATTATTTAAACCGTTTATAATCTCGTTGGTCGTATCCAGGAGATTTTTCAGCTGTGTAGCAGATTGAGTGGTGCATTTCTTCAGCGCAAATAATCGTTTCAGAAGTGCATTAACTATAAGGCGCTTATTGTTGTAGCGATGATTTAATGTTTCCCACGCTTGCACATAATTAGCACCGGTCACTTGGATGTGTTTCAGTAAGGACGCCGCTTCACCGGCTATGCTGGTTTTTAAATAATGTAATTTTTCTACATCACTTAATTTTGAACATTCTTGAATTAATGACGTAAATAAATCCTTGTATGTAGGCCACTCTTCATAATTCCCAGAAAATGTGGGTATCTTTATATTAGGTAATTTTACCCTTGTAGGACCTTCACATGACATACCGCTGCATATAGAAGAGTTAGGTGTCTTACTTGTTTGTGATGCTAATAGTTCCTTGAGGTCTCCTAACATGCATAAATATAAATCTTCGTGTAGGAAAAATTCCTCATTCACAAAATATGGAAGCACTCCACGTTGTTCTCGCGTAGTACACTTCACTAAGTCTTGATGCGCTTTCTTAAAAGTGTTCCAGTATTCTTCAATAGTTTCGATTCGAGTGTGTAGGTAACCTTGTTTTGATAATCGTTCCTTGGGACACTTTTTTAAGTTTATTTGAGTTTTCTTAAGTAATGATGCGGTGTCTTCAAGTATACTTAATGCTTGATCTGCTTGGGACGTCATGTTATAGTCGTGAAGGTTCTATATCTTCGTAATTGGCTTTAAAACGATATATAAATGACACTAAATAAAATCTTGCTAATTAATTTTCGTAAACAATTTCGCCGGTCGTTCGCTTATCGCTCAGGAATGTGGGCTTCTATTGTTCTCGCGGCGCAGGTAAACCAGTCCGGCGATCCAGTGATTCGGCTCGAAATACGACCATATGTTGTGGGCGTTAAGGTTCAGTTTAGCTTAACTGTTTTGGAGTAAAAGAATACACGTCTATCTTTGATGAGGTTTATTTGCAACTAAAACTAGCTATGCTCGTACAAATGGATTAGTGGACTGTATGAATGATTTTATGAATCTATGTACATATAAACAAACATATGAAATGGCTTCAACAAGTCCATATGCTGCCTCTTAGTTTTTTGAGGTGTGAAAGAGGCCGCACGATGACGTAGAGATATACATATCAGGTGCACATCTCTACATATTTTTTCGGGCATACTGGTGTGACGGTACCTACACATATACATATGTTTTGTTTGTAAAGTTGACAAAAGAATACAGATACTTTTTGTTAAAACTAAGTAGGCTATATATACATAATATTCTCCCGAATTGTCGTTACGAGTTTACGACGCTGATTAATCAAATGATGTCATTCTTATTATTAGAATCTAGGTACTTACCTTGTCATTATGCATGAATGAAGAAGTATCTTTTGATAAAAAATAAGTTCAAATTGGTCTGAAAACAGGCGACACGCAAACCTCATTGCAAGGCAATACTTACCAATGAGAAATTACAGGCGCTTTGTGAGTTACTATATCTCTCAGTCTCTTTGTGTTTGGTTATACCAAGATACCAATTTATTATAACTACAGTCATGAAGTACCTACCTAATATTTATAGGGTAATCTTATTCAATAATTTAGGCATTATTTATCATGGATGGGAATAATTACATAGTTACGAAAAAAAAATTGGAGATAGCAAAACATAATGGTTCATTTTGATCCCTCACGTTTATTTATAAATTTGTATGTATCCTAGAATATTTATGTAAAGATTGGAGAGACGAATAGATTTTACTCATATAATTATGTGAGTATTCGTTTAATACAAATTAGGTAAGTAATATGCAAATCTTTAATTAGTAGCCGGTGGAAGTACTGAATAGGTGTCAGAGAGTCGTTTTAGGGGGTAGGTACCTGAGTACGTATTTTCTTGTCCTAACTCAATATTAGGACTTATTTTTAGCCTCTTTCGAACCTATTGTTAGACTGATTAGTGTTTCTTGATTAATTATTATTGAAAATTATTATTTTCTATCACTTAGCACGATGTTACAATGACTAATCATTTAAAAAAATATATAAGCCAGGATATGCAGCAAGAATCATTGTTTAAATGTTTGCAGATTGATTGTCACAATACTAAAAGCACGTGTGGTGATGTAGAATATTTAGTTTGCCGCGGGTCGGTGTGCGGTGTGCGCAGAACATTCGTTGTGCACAGCCACCTTGAAAGTCTTGAATTACGTCAGTCTCTGGCCATAACTGTAATCAAAACAAACCGTCTGCGACACGTATACAAAAACATTTACGTGCATATTAAATAATCCTATGTTAAACCATTATAACACCATATTATCGACACAAACATTGATCAAAAATATTAGTGTCATTGAACTCCTCAAGTGTATTAAAATCGAAGTCTGTTGCTCTAGAACCGCTGCGGTTAATAACATTATTTCCGTGCCAGTCAGAGTCTTGAGTTTACTGGTACTGTTTACGTCATTTTCTTCCCGACCATATGACTCGTTAAAGTTTGTGATTCATTGTGTTTATCGATGGCAGTGGGTATCTACATATTATTTTAATCTCAACCGCTGGCCAGTTGCCTTATATTAGTAAATTATATCAAATCTAACTAATTAATATAAAGTGTGTTATAAATTTCTCATAAAAATGGATGAAGAATCAATGTGGAAAGGTTTTTACGAAAAATTACAGCAACAGAAATCTATCGAAGAACAAGTGCACGATACTACGTAAGTCTTAGACATTCATTTCTAACGCCTATTACATTTTACCGAAGATTAATTAAGATGTAAGATTCCTACCAGGTTAACTGAATAAAATAAAGATAGGTATAGGTTTTGATGAATTTATAATGAGTTTCAAAATGTACATTGTTTAGTCATGCGAATACTGTTCATTTTTGTGTATTAATGAGACTTAGCACAATCGAAAGATTAGACGTTAGTGTTATCAATGAACAATGACCCTTGTCGGTCAAGTAAGTATTGTTTCTACTTAATTAATAGATATTATTGACCACGGAACAAAAAAAGACTTTTTTTCTGTTCCGTGGTGTTATTGACAGATGAGGGTGGTTACTTTTCCTTAATTATAAGGCAATGAAGCCCACACCGCCAAGTCTTCAGAATTTTTTATTTGGTTTTAAGGATTAGACTGATCATATAATTATGATACTTAGTTGAATGACTGATATGTAAAGATTAATGAATAATTTTCTCAAGTTTCGGTAAAGATATCGTATTTTTTCTGAAGTCTTACACGGACTTCTTGAAAATATACGAAACTTCTCATGCCATGCATCTTAACGAACACTTAATGATTTTTATTATATTTTACATTAAATCTAGTTTAACACAGATTTAGTTAATTAAACAAAAATGCTTAAACGTGACACTTCACTTTCTCCCTGCTAGTTAAGGGCTATTTGGGCTTTACTTTTTTGTTGAATTACATTAATCTTTACTGTATGTAGGTACGGAATGGCCAAGTTACATCAGGCATCATAGATAGGTCACTGTTCACAGCTAACCTATGGTATGGTTTGTATCTATTGACAGCGTAATAAGTAGGTATATAGTTATATCTCAGAAAAAAATCTAGTTAGGTACGTTGTGTATAGGTATCGTGGCCGTTAAATACTTACACAGTTATAACACCCTGGTGTATTTGATTAATCTTTGTAATGTGTATCAGACTACATGTCGTGTAAGAGGTAAAGATATAGATTTATTATGGAAAAAATAAAAAAATACTTCGCCAACTGAATATCAGTAACACAGTAATAAGTAAGAATAATCCCAATCTAAGAATTATCGCAATATTTCATTTTCTTGTTTTGTCATAGGCAAATTCACAAATTGTACAAATTGAAATTAGTGTGACAATGTACATTTAAGAGAGAAATAAACTACATTATTAATTAAAGTACGTGAGGTAAGTAATTACATAATTATAAGTCCCAAATCCATTATTTGCACATTCACACGACGACACAAATATTTTAAGTCCAACTTAAAATATTTGTGACGATTTTAGAACAAACATTTTAGTATAAAGTAGTGAATATACTACATAACTGTGATAACCTGTGATTGTCGCGATTTCCAACTCCCAAAGAGTAAATAATCTACAATTTTATTTGAATTTGGCGGGCTATGTTACTTACGGTTTCGTCGCTGAGGGCTATTGGACTATAAACTTATTTAGGGACTGCGCTACCGTACTATAACATTATAGTTCCTGAGATGATGTAATTTATCACGTGACTATATTTTACACTAGAGCTTGATAAAAAAATACTAATGCAATATAGAGAGATTATCTTTTTGTGATGAAACAGCTCGGCGTGTTATTGTTTGTATCACAATAAAATCCTTTATCTTCAAATTATTGAAAAAGAGAGCTGCTAAAACCGCATGGTCTGAAACTGGTTATAATATGATGATGTCACGATTTATTTTTTTATTTAAAACGTTAATTTATAATAAAATTTAAATTATAGAAAACTATCTATGTCATGCATGAATCGGAACGCAACTGTCACTTTCAAATGTGTCAAACTTAAACGTCAATGTCAATACTTCATCTCGAAAGGGAGTAGTCGGTCTAACAAAAATCAAAAATACAAATAGTAAAATCAATTCATTTAGCCGGACTTAAAATAGAAACCCGTTGTTCTGGAATACAGCTAGATTTAATTGTAGTCAGCTGGCGAGCTAGTTGTCTGTTACTTCTATTTAACAAACTCGACTTGAGGTACGTTGTAAATTTGCAAATGATCAGTTGTTTTTATGCTACCATATAAACAAAGATACAGTGGTACTGTAAGATAAGTAAGGTCGGTGATAAAGCAGCGACATTGAGATAATACGTACATCAAACGGCTTGGTTCTCGTATATAAGTAACACTGATATTTAAACGTCGGCATGGAATTGCTGCGCGTCAGTGTGTGTAAGAATTTTAAAGCAATTAGAACACAATTTAGACAAATGCATTTACTACAAAGAAAAGCATATATTGAGGGCAAATGGGCATCTGCCGCAAGTGGGGAAGAGTTTGATGTGTACAACCCTGCAGATGACACCATTATTGCAAAGGTGCCGGATATGTCAGACGCCGATGCAAAAATAGCCGTTCAAGCTGCCGCCGATGCTTTCAAGACTTGGAGGAACATTACAGCCAAAGAGCGCTCAAAAATATTAAGGAAGTGGTATGAAATTGTGGAAGAAAATACTGATGATTTAGCAGAGATAGTGACTGCTGAGAGTGGAAAACCACTATCTGAAGCCAAAGGTGAAGTGGCTTATGGGAATTCCTTTTTGGATTGGTTTGCTGATTGCGCTCGCCACATTAAAGGAGAAGTCATACAGAGCCCATGGCCCAACAAACACATGATGCTTACAAGGCAACCGGTTGGTGTAGTATCTGTTATTACTCCATGGAATTTTCCCTTTGCAATGATCACACGGAAAGTGGCAGCTTTGATGGCTGCTGGGTGTACTTGTGTTATAAAACCATCGGAAGACACACCTCTGTCTGCCCTTGCTGCAGTTAAACTTGCAGAACAGGCAGGAGTGCCCAAGGGAGTAATAAATGTTGTTACTTGTAGCAGAAAAAATGCACCCGCTGTCGGAAAACAATTGTGTGAAAATGATCATGTTGGATGCATTTCTTTTACGGGATCTACACATGTTGGTAAATTATTATATGGACTTGCTGCCAAAGGTGTTAAAAAAGTTGCTCTTGAATTGGGTGGAAATGCTCCATTCATTGTTTTTCCAAGTGCTGATGTTGAGCGTGCATTGGATCATGCAATGCTTGCAAAATTCAGAAACAATGGACAAGCATGTATAGGAGCTAATCGATTCCTCATTCATGAACAAATATATGATAAATTTATTGAAGGTTTTAAAGATCGCATTGTAAAAAAATGTGTATTAGGACCTGGAACACGTGAAGGAGTTACATGCGGCCCGCTTGTAAATATGGAGCAAGCTCGTAAGGTGTCTAGCTTGGTAGAAGATGCTATAGAAAAAGGTGCAAATGCATTGATTGGTGGCAGATTTGCTAAAAAACTTGGTAATAAATTCTTTGAGTCTACACTGTTAGTGAATGTTACACCTGATATGAAGGTTTATAATGAAGAAATCTTTGGCCCGGTTGCAAGTGTTGTAAAGATTAAAACCGAGGAAGAAGCGCTGCTCATTGCTAATAAAACTCGGAGTGGGTTAGCTGCATATGTTTTTACTAAAGACTTGGGACAGGCATTTAGAATGTCAAAAGACCTTGAATTTGGAATGGTAGCTATTAATGATGGTATATTGTCTGCAGCTGAACCACCCTTTGGAGGTATTAAAGAGTCTGGTATTGGTAGGGAGGGAAGCTTACATGGTGCTGAAGAGTACACAGATATGAAATATACACTAATTTCAGGTTTGGAACATTAATTATTTGAAAGAATCTGTAAAAAACACTAGGCTTTAGAAGACTTATTCAATGAAATATTGTTCCTTTCATGTATGTGTATAGTGCTTTGAGAAAATATTGTCTGTTATAATCTTTATGATAATATTGATGTTATGCCCATATCAACCACAGATATTCAAAATATTGATACTAAACTTCAGTAATACTATAATAGCTTTGAATAGCAAATCATATTTAAATAAAAAATAATAACCTATAATAATACTTATACATACTTAAATATTAGTCCCCAAATATTATATATTTTAATGTCTTTGGTACCAACATATCAGAAATTTAGTTGTTTCTTGTAGTTTGAAAGTTTATGTAAACAATAACTTTACAGTATTTAGAAATATAAGGTTCAAATTCCAATTATTTACGTATATCTGTAAAATGAAACAACTAATTACGTAACAATAGCTATGTATTAGGCATATTTCTGGTTTGTAATGTACTATATTTGGTAGGTTGAATGCTACTTATCCTGGGATCAAGGCTACGTAAAATTTAATTGTAGTCACTATTGTTTTGTTGTTTAATTTTTATACTTGTTATTGTTAAATGTTTTTTTTATATATTGTTTTTTTGCATAGTGTCAATGACAAACTAGTTATTTCAAGCTTACGATGCTGAATTCGAACTAGACAATAATGATGTAGAATGTAGAATACCTAACGAATTATATCGAGTTCGTCATTCCGAAACTTAATAAAGTGAGACAATAATGTTTATTAGGAATAATTAAATAATATACTTGTATGTATTTAAGTCTGTGGTTTTATTTAGATCCTTATGATGACTGCATAGAATGTATACATACAAGACTCGGTTGAGTCTGCCACCGGTCGGCCTACTCGACATACGTACCGTATGACTTTTCGGTACCTATACATTAAACCAGCAAAACTGGCTACGCGTGCCTTAAGTCATTCGATGGTTTGCAATAAGAAAAAAATATAAATTGAGATAAATTCCATCCATCCATCTGTCATGTTGCACCAAACTACAGCCAGTGTGTAAAATTTATTAAATAGGTTCATTAGTTGCAGGTTTATGATTATGACGAACAAAAATAGGTATATTATAGTAATTCAAATGGTCCTTCATGTACTGTGCTACAACATAGTACATGAAGGTTTCCGTATGTTAGGTCCGACGAGACAAAAATAATAATTAGCTACCATTACCTTCTGTTCCAATACGGCGGTGGGCACAAGCTTTCTGTTAGAGAATTAAGCTAGTCTCAAGTGTTGAAGTCTAATTCATAGTTATACCTATATAGTAATATACGTAGTATCTACTTACATTTACCTCGCCGTTATAGCAACGCGGCTAGTCTATTACTACCCACAAGCCTACAACCTTAAGTAGCTTCAAGAACTTTATAGCGTCTTAAATGTCTTGTTTTTATCACAACGTTACAATTGTTAAAGAAAACAATATCAGTTTCTGGCATGACTTCGAAAAATCACATGACTTTAATTTTTTTAGGCCAGTCACATTTCTTTTGACTGAAGAGTGTGATGCCCTAAAATGTAGTTAATTAAAGTTAATTCAAGTTATCTCTATAAAATTCTTTCGTATTTTTCTTCGTAATTTATTGACAGCTTTCTGTAGGTACTATTAATATGTAGGTAAGTTTGTCTATCTCTACATTGTGTTTTATTTGGTTTAGGTAATAAAAATCTTTAGTGTTAAGAATATAATTAGAAATTTTGACAACAACTCGTAGTTTAATTGCACTAAAACAAAACCTAGTCTTTTGCGGCTATCACCTCATACTTACCAGTAGACCATTAAATAATTACTTAAATTAAAATATGCAATTGAATTTATAATATTGCACTATCGTATGTTTTTTATTGTATTTTATTTTCGGGACTCGCAAAGTTGAATGTTAACCTTCAACAGTTTTTCGTTTTTGTGTAGTTTGTCTTATTCGCGTTTTCTATTACAGGATACAAGAAGTAGACGACAGTTTTTTCGAAAAATTTGGTTCGATACTAAAACAGGCATCACAAAAGGCTGCTTTAGAAGAATCCACACCGTTGGCACCTTTGAAAGAGGTCGAAGAGCAGGATGGTGAACAAAAAGTAGAGGGTGACTTACAAGCGGAAAGTAGGAGCCTTCTCCGGGACTCCGACAGCGGGAATGAAACCCTGCTCGACACTGATTCTGAGCCTGATGAGAATGAGAAAATAGATCGTTATGTGGAAGCTGTTGGCTGGAATGTGAGTACTTTTGTAGTCTTACTTACGCAATACCTATTTCTCACCTACATATGTTTATTTAAAACATTAAAACGTCTTTATCTTGAAGATAACATCCATCCTCATTATAAACTTAATCTTGTAATGACGCTTAGTGTTTAGGTAGGTAGTTACTCGGTTTTTGTATATTAGTGAATACCTACACGTCCCAATTGGTTAAAAAAAACAAGCTGTCCTTCAAAAGTATACATTTTATATTAAGTATACAAAATAAACCCTTTCACAATATACGTTCCTAATCCACTGCTTTAACCATATAAATACCATAATGCCTTAGTAATAATACCTACGTACCTACGTACGGTACACGAGTATTATATTATGTAGGAATTAAGACAATCACTGCTTTTGTCAAAAAAGTCACGTTCAATTTGATTTTATTTTTATCATCTACAATAAAAAAATATATTCATAACACAAAAAATAGCGTCATCGTGAGAAGAATAATAAAGTTATTATTTGATATTCAGGGTGTTGATTTTGCCTCTATTTGTTTCTATGGACTATTATTGTAAAGTCATTTCACACTGTAACATGACTGACGGATGTTTTGCAACGTCCATTAAAAGAACTAGCCGTAATTTTTGAACAGGAACCGACCTATTTTCCTAAATTGGTTGTGAAGAAAAGTGAATAGACAATAAACATTTCATCGGGGCGGAAATCAATGCGCTCTTAACATACGAGTTAGTCAAGAGTGTCGTTACAACATCTGTTCTATTTTTGAGCTCTAATATGAACTCCAGTACGGCCTAGATTGAAATTGAACTAGACATTGGGCTATACCTATCTTGGGAAATTGTGTCACAGTTAATTTTGGGCTCCGCTGAGACGATTCAGTGACATTAACCTGGGGGGGTATTTTATATGGTGGGCAATATTCCAAGTTGGTGTATAGATAAGCTTACTATGTGTAACTATATTATTGTTCTTCATTACGTGATTGCATTATGGAATTACGGAGAGAATCAATAAAAAGAGGCTAATGGACCCCTCAAACACCGTGTCACCCATACGAGTATGATGCGTATTACCTATACGCATCATAACACGTAGACGATATGCAAGTTCCAAACTGCCATTATAAACTGTAAAAAAGTAGTTAGGAACTAAGTCTATCTAGGATATCCTATAGTTACATTGATCCAATTTACATTGTGTAATGTTCGTTGGCTCGACGTAGTACGCTCGTCAATTGTGTGGTCAAGCGCACAATGCTCGCGTTACTCGGCTGCGTTTCTGGCACGTATCCAGTAGATTTTTACTTTTCTGATATTATTTTGTCAACTTCCTCACCAAGGTTGATCTCAATGACCGTCGTCTATACATTATTTCCAATGTCATTCCCCTTTAGATGGGATTGGAATTTCCGACATCTTTTACAGCGTTAGTTAGCGTAGTAGCTAATGAGTGTGAGGATTTTAGTATATTAGTATTGGGTATATCGCACATGTGCTGTTTCTCCTACTGTTTCGTCATCAATAACACAGCAATAATTAATGCCGTAGATACATACCAAATAGCTTCAGTTAGCAGGTTGTTAAAATTGATAGCCAGGTTGACTACCCTACAGGTGAATGTGCTTGTGATGCACCTAATTAGTATATCCAAATAAAATTGAGTCAAATCGTGATCTTCTTGAACTGTTTCGTATAGAGGACCCAAATACTTTACATCCGCTAGCATAGAGAGCACTAACATGAAGATTAGATCATTTAATCCATTAGCAAATAAGTTTAAATATCTAACTTCAAAGTTACCTTACTATAAATACATTTTCAGTCACTAAGCCCGAGTGCTTTAGTTTTGAATCATCTAGATCTAGACAGTTATGCCCTTGATGTATTGTCTGGATATTCTCTGCATGCATTAACGTAATCTCGAGTTAGACGTATGTAGGTTTATTATATCTGAAATAACTATTTAAAAAAATCTAATAAGAACTACAATCAAATTAAACTTTAGCATTATTATAAAAGTTAATGGTTTTTTTTTTAATTCTGTCTCTCTCACTTCGTTAAGCAAGTTAAGCAATATTTTTTAAGTAGATTCGGTTTCATTTCTAACTTGTGAATTGCGGTCCCGTAAATCTGATTACAATACACTCATAATAATCGGACTTTTGGTAAAATTGAATGAAATACCTTAATGAAAATTAGACGTCGGGGATTTTATTTCTGAATAGCGGCCCGTCCCGGCTTCCCACGGGTGGACTAATATTTTTAAAACATTCACCCTTATGGTATTGTTATAGCCTATGTTACTCAGGGATAATGTAGCATTCTAATGGTGAAAGAATTTTTAAAATTGTTCCAGTAGTTTTTGAGTTTATTTGTTACAAACATACAAAAATACAAATCATTCTTCTTTATAATATTATTAGTATAGATTAAAGATTTTATTTATCTTACACAAAGCGTCTTGAATTCTAATCTTGTTAAGAAAACACTTAAACAGTAACGTACTAGCGCCTACTGAAGTTCAGTTATGTAAATAAATTGGCAATAATGTAAGAGAGTAGTTTCCGTTCGCGGCAAGCCCAAACGCACGCGGTTAATAAAATAAATAAATCGTTCAGCACGTGCGCCTGTTGCCCTGCTAACTGGGAACCTTGGCTTTTAATTGTGTGCTAAACACGACTAAGATTTATTATAAACATTGCCTCAAGAGTTTTGCAAATGTAAGATACCTTTTACCGAAAATGCCCATCTTATCCTCATTGAAGATACTGAATGAAACACATATCCATGCACCCCACGAACGAAATACTATTTTCGTTCGAGCCTGAGAAATCATTATAATTATTATGAACCTACGTTTATACTCATTAAGATTTTATATTTATGATTTAAAATAATGGCTTCCCTCGTGATTAATAGATTCAGTTCAAGTGTTTTATAGATTTTTTTACTAGGCAGAAATGAATTTACAGTTCCATTAAACTTTCGATAATGTTTAGTTGTGTAGTTATTCTTTCTCGTTTTGAGAGGCATTTGGTCGTATATCAAAAGCCCTAGATACATACGTTTAGAAAAGCCGTAAGACAGTTGGTTGGACTCTTGTTAATAATATTGCGTCAAAGCAATATTCAAGTAAAAAAAAATGTTAATGAATTCGATATTTTCGAATTGCCTCGCTGAAATCAAACATGATAACTATTTTCTTCGTCAGACATGATTATTGTATAGTTAGAGTGGGCAAGTTTCCGCAACTGCACGACAAAGCGCGTATTTTGCGTATGATTGCTGTAACAGGAAATTAGGGAATTCCAAAACTGATGTCGGTTGGGTGAGGAATCAGTGGTGTCTTGAAATATTTTGGAGATTTTTTTATTATTTAGGTGTGCTCTCGCATTCGTATTCGTTGGCGGCGCTTTGCAAAAATAGAATTTGGCGGCAGTGCGGGTTCAATCCCGAGTCCCGTTCGGCCGGACTCCGCCAGTGCACCGGCAGCTCCCACCACATTCATTTCTCTTCACTTTTCTCACGTTTTCTGTCTGTGAATGGACAATATGTTGATAATCTAAAATATATCTTTTAAAATTATGGAAACAAGACTGACTCTCTCAATTTTATGGCTTATCAACAAAGTGTTATTAAAAGTGGTGTTATAGTGAATTTAGTGAATATGTGAACAGTCAAAATGACTGAAACTTTACAAAAAATGAATGGTATGGGGACACTTAGGACCAAGTTCAGAGGAGTGAAGAAAGAATTATTGGAGAGGCAGACCAGTATGCTCATTCAGTCCATGACAGTTGGTATCCTAATAGTTTTGTAACTTATGCAAAGGGTTTTATAATAGCTAGCATTTATTTCAAATCCGAATCTCTGAAAACAGTAGATGTGCTTAGTTGTTACGTTATGCTTATTTTTTTATCACATTAGCTACGAGAATTTACCGATAACCTTGCATTCGTTGCTACGTTAGTCGATAGTTGTGATGCATACTGATGTTTGTGCAATCGATGATATTTTGGGTAAAATTTAGTTAATAGATTGTGACGGGTTGAGTACCTGTTAATTTTTTACTGTTATCATACTCATCAGTTAGTTATTTTCCTCTCACCTACCTGGGTAGCTAAGTGTGTATTTTAAAAACCGAGTCACGAGTCACGAGTTCAGAATAATGACCTTCTTATAAAGTTCACTAGCTAATCAATCTTCTGCTTAGTCAAACAAATACAAACCTAGTGGTTTCGTAACCAACCGACTGGTTAATCGTAAACACTACCACTTTTCTATCAGATCGATAAGCTTCCCACGACGGCGCAGTAACCCAGCTATATCAAGGGGGTCACTATAAACATGGCGTGAAGTCTGTTGGTCGCGACATTGATATTCCGTCGCGTAGTCGCGGGTCGTTCCGGTAGTGTTACCAGGACACCCCATCATTCAAAATTGTTGATGATTCATTCGGTTGTGATTTTAGCTGCAGTGCAGAGGGTATTGTTGTGCATTCTAGCTTCCAGATTCAGTCAACTAGTTTATGAAATTGCGATATTATTATGACTCGTCGGTAAGTGTTTCGGTAATTTGTGGTGTGCAGTGAGCTTATCACATATAGTTGTATCTTTGAGTACCTATCATTATTGTCTCCTTCAGAAGTGCCTTTTTACGCAGGTTCCATTTTACTAGGTCATACTAACGAGTGGATGTGGTTTTCTATCTTAAGTAGTTCAAGATATCAGAATAAATGGTTTGAGGATCTAGGTTTTAATCAAGAGTGTTGTTTATCAGTAATAAATAAAACTGTATGCATTATCCACAAAACGATTAATTTTCTTGAAAGAAAGCGAAGGTGCTAATACTTTTAGTGATAAATTAAAATTAATTTTATTTTGTTTTGTTAGGTACTAACAGGTACCGATTGATGTATCTAGGTATATTGTGATGGTTGTGTTCCTGCAGTTCGAAACTGTTGCTCAAAGAGTCCCTGTGACTGACACGGAGGTTTTTCGTTTAAATGTTTAATATACCATATATTATTACATATTTATATATCACATTTAAAGACACTACGTCACTCTCAATATAGTATATACGTATACATTCAATGTAGACATCTTATTTATAACTGTTATAAAAGGCGTGTGACAATTTAATATAAATTAATCCATAGCATACAATTTTTTGATTGTTAATTTTTTCCATATATTTGTAGAAAATTATTAGGAAAAGTTGTCAGTGGGTTTTCACGTACATACCTACTAAAATACTTGCTAAAATTTATCTTTATATGTTAATTTGTTTACTGCGTCTGTCAATTATGTATGTCATCTGAACTTTGTTCTAAATGACAGTATTTTTCTAGGTCGATGAACTTTATTTGGAAGTACTTTACGAAATATTACACAATGTCGGGGGATGTGACGTAGGATGCGAAGTGGGACAGCTCCCCATGCTGTCCTACGTACAAGAAGCTTTCAAGATAGCTAATGATAAGCACACAGAATTGCTCACAATGGCGGAAGCGAAGGAACCACCGGAGTTGATGTTGAATGTCGAAGTAGTTGAAGCAAAAGACTTGGTGCCTAAAGACCCGAACGGATTAAGCGATCCATTTGTAACCATCTACCTGATGTCCAACCCTACACATAGGTACAACACGTCAGTCAAGTCTGGCACTCTCAACCCTCTTTGGGAGGAGCACTTTTCTTTGTAAGTACCTATATTCAAACTTGATTAATTCTTTGTAATACCTCATAATGTCGTTGATGAAGTAAAACTCATAAAGGCTTATACGTAATTGAGACTATGAGACAATAAAACACTTTATCTCATGCAAACATGAGATGCAACGTTTCTGAGAAATGTAAATAAGTATCTTGTACATATGTAAGCAGACAAAAGGCGGGGAAACGCGTTGACCGACGATGAAGTCATGTTTGAAATCTCTATGTAAATCGATGACGAATAAAATGAACTTTTAAAATTAAATTTTGCAAATAACTTGGTGAAAAATATTATAAAATATCACATTGTGGGAGATAATATTATTAGATTATTTTACAAGAATATTTTGTGATGCACATGACCTACTGACTGTTTAAGATAAAACTAACGATGAGTAAAAAATGTTCCACGTAAAATGTAATA
Organism: Craniophora ligustri; assembly: GCA_905163465.1. Classification (NCBI taxonomy): domain Eukaryota; kingdom Metazoa; phylum Arthropoda; class Insecta; order Lepidoptera; family Noctuidae; genus Craniophora; species Craniophora ligustri. The sequence continues at coordinate 7,439,798 of LR990963.1, forward strand.
GAGTAAAATGCAGCTATAAAAATTTACGACTCCATTAGTGAAAATAACCTCGGACTATTATTCGTAGTGAAAATTTCATGCAAAATTGTTTTTTTTTCTTGCACAGATGCAAAGCAATTATAATTGTCTTTTCTAGATTTCGCAAGGAAAAAAACTGTTTTCTTTCATTTATTTCTAAAGCAATGTGTTTGCTTTGTTGCGATGCGGTTTGTTGTATCAATGTTCATGTTTTCAGACCTATGCCGGGAAGTGTTCAAGAAGATTCCCTTGTACTAGAGGTATGGTTAGTATCAAACACCTCCTGTTTACTATAAATCTGTAGCCTGTTGATTGAAATTTATTAAATATGCGTGACCAAAACAATATAGTTGCCTCAAAATACTTAATCTTAACCAAGGGTCATTGACCTCTCACTCCGTTTACGGTTGTGATTAGTGATTATAACTGAACCGACTTACCGGTATTTTTAAACTGCTTAAGCCCGAGTTACTTAGCACGCAACAATATGTATGTAAATATTCTTGACTTGATTTAATTACCACAGGTGGCATATGAGTAGTAGGTAATTAAATATTTATGTCCTAGAAACAAATGCCATTGACTTTACACTACGTCGTAAGAATATCAGTGAATGAGATAACTTTAACACCTTTAGGGACTTCGATCCTGCGGAAACCGTCAAAGAGAAAATGACTAAGATATTTGAAGTGAAAGGCGTGAAAGGACTCCGAAAACTGATGAAGGAAATAGCAATCACTGCATCTACTGGCAAGCATGACAATGAACTTATTGGCACTTCTAATATACCACTGAAGGTAAGACACCAATAATCTTGATTTTAATCGCTTGTAGTGAACTATTTCTGTATCTGTATACATTACGTTATCTTTCTACACTTCCGATCCCCGATTATCCGCCTTTCGTCTTTAATCAATTATCTGCTTGTGATGTTAGAAAGAGCATCCTATCCATAACTTCCAACGCAGTTGGTAGTGACGCAGTCAGCCGTAATATGATCCTTCCTATACTCGACGAAATCCTTCCTATCATATGTCACATACTAAATCATTCCTTATCTAGTGGTGTTTTTCCGAATGCCTGGAAAGACGCCCAGATTACTCCTTTACCCAAAAAACCCAATCCCGTTTTATTTTCTGAATACCGTCCTATCTCCATCCTACCATTCCTGTCCAAAGTCCTGGAACGTCTCATTCATAACCAATTAAGTTCATTCCTTTGTAAGAATAGACTTCTAAATCCCTTCCAATCCGGATTTCGTCCTGGTCATAGTACTGTTACTGCGCTGGTTAATATTACGGATGACATACGGTTAGGCATGGAGAATGGAAAGTTGGCGGTACTTGCACTGCTAGATTTTAGTAATGCTTTTAATACCGTTGACTTTGACATTTTACTTGGCATACTTTGCTCTCTTAACATATCTCCAACAGTGATTGATTGGTTTCGTAGTTACCTGACTGGGCGCCGGCAACGTATCCGCATTGAAGACTCATACTCTTCATGGTGTAATACTACAGCCGGGGTACCTCAGGGTGGCGTTTTATCCCCGTTACTTTTCGCAATATTTATTAATTCTATCTCCAACCAATTACTTTCATCCTACCACCTTTATGCAGATGATCTTCAAATCTACTCGCTAGCTCCACTAGAACGGTTGGCAGAGGCCGTCGATAACGTAAATGTTGACCTTGCTAAAATATCCGAGTGGAGTAAGAACTTCGGGCTTCAAATCAATCCGTCTAAATCTCAAGTTATTGTTATTGGCAGCTCACGTATGGTTTCTAAGATTGACTGGTTTAATCTCCCACAAGTCATATTTGATGGCGTTCAGGTACCTGTAAGTGATAAGGTCAAGAATTTGGGAATTTTAATGGACAAAACGCTGTCATGGGGTCCACAACTGCAGGAAACCAGTCGTAAGTTATTTGCGTCAGCAGGTTCTTTGCGACGACTGCGAAACTTTCTCCCTACTGCCACCAAGATTGCGCTTGCACAATCTCTTCTTCTGCCAATTCTTGACTATGCCGATGCCAGTTATCTTGATCTCAACAATGACCAATTTAATAAGCTTGAGCGACTTCAAAATTTTTGTATAAGATTTATATTTGGTTTGCGCAAATATGATCATGTCTCAGAATATCGCGCTAAACTCAAGTGGCTTCCAATACGCCTTCGTCGGGATGCTCATATCCTTTCTTTACTTTACAGTATTTTATTTAATCCTTTAACCCCGTCATATCTAAAAGAACGTTTTGAGTTCATCTGTGACACACATTCGCGATCCTTACGGTCATCGGAAAACCTAAATTTGAAGATACCTGCGCATTCTACAAGATTTTATGACCATTCGTTTACGGTTCAGGCCTCTCGATTATGGAATGCACTGCCGCAATATATTAGACGTGCACAGACATTGGCTGCATTTCAAAATTTGGTTAAAGAACACTACTTGACTGTTTAGACATTTGACAGTTTTGTATTTAAACATTTATGTATGTATATATTTACTTTTATGTAGGTATTTATATGCTTTATATATGTATATATATATGTATAAGTATATATTATATTTATATGTATGATATCTAATGTATCTTAGAGTTATATTGATTATGTACACCAACAGCTACTCGTTTCTTTTTCTCTTCCTTAAACTCTTGTCCATCCAATGGTTGTCTGGAAGAAATCGCTTTAAGCGATAAGACCGCCAATTGTACTTTTAAGATTTGTTTATTCCATTTTGTTGTGTGTATTTCTTTGTGTACAATAAAGAATACTCTATCTATCTATCTATCTATTTGAAGTTATCGTGTCAGTAGGATTTTTTATTATTATTAGGTAAGTATATGACTAAGGACTGCCAAGTAAAAGGTTTCAAATTCTAATCCAAAGAATGCACCTCTGACTTTTCGAAATCGTGTGCGTATTAATTATTTTCGCTCGTTAAAATGGCAAAGGAAAACATCGGAAGGAAACCGGCATAGCAGAAAAGAATACTGCTAAAACACACTGAGGCCAGCTATGGTGTACTATAGCCTCGGAGACTTAAATCTAGCTGTAAAAAAGTAAATAATAATAAGTAATGATGATTATAAACTCTACCTTCTTTTGTGCTAAAGCGAAAAATAATTTAAAAAATACCTAGTACGAGAAAAAATTCAAACGTCCTTTATTTATATATTATAAGGTTTATAATCTTTTGACTCCATTGGTTACAGTCAATACCAGCGAGCGGGATGACGATGTGGTTCAGTCTTAGCAAGAAGAGCAAGCTGAGGCGACAGGGCGTTGTGAAAGTGCGACTCAACTTCTCTTCAGAGAAGAACTCGCAAGTCGCGGCCCAGGAACACCGACATCTCCTCAGAATCATACTCCTACACGAACTGGAGAACTCTAAGGTCAGTTAACTGCGTAAATGGGTAGCTAGTAATGTATGATTCAATAGCACGAACCACCGTCCCGTGGTATGCATACTAATTACTTATTTCCTTTGGGTACTGACCTACGTAGTACTCCACAGCTATTATAAACCATTATTTATTTATAACGACGATTATTTAATCTGTTTTTGTAATGACTAGCATTTTATTGATGTCTCAGTGTATGATCTCATTATGCAAAATCAATTTATACGGAAATCGTTGCAGGTTATAGACAGCTGGACTGTTAAACCAATAAATTGTTGCAGCACTACAGTTATTTTTATTATACTGCATTGCTTTATTGACTGACGGCAAGAAATCGTAAAATTGCAGCTATCGTCAATTTACGATCTCCAACGCAAATTTAGATCAGACTAATAAGAATCTTACGTCAATATTGATAGCTGAAATGTTCAGTTTTATATGTGCTTTAACGGATAGCCGTTAGAAGTTGAAACAGAAAACCACACACTTCCTAACCGTAGATAGATATTTATCCGGTCGTAAATCTGTCCCTGGTTTTGCCCTGAAATAAACAAAATACAAGGTCAACAGTTAGCGGATCTCATTAAACGATATATTATATTTATTAGGTACAAAATAAATGATTCAGTATGTACTTTTTATTTTAAAACGCAACAGGGATAATTAAAATTGCCTGTCTAAACCTAACTATAGTATCTAACTATGTATGTGAAATAACATGTTTTGTTTCAGATTTTAAAATAAACATAATTATATTCATATGATATTTATATATTATTATTGTATTTATTTATAGATACCACGTGATATACGCATGATAGGCACATTTATTTATCTACGTTTACTGTGTTACTAGATGTTTCTCACCGAACAATCAAGTATACTGTCTGATTCTTAAAACAAATTGATAATAATAATTAACATTTCAAAATCTATTTTAGTTTATGTACTTCTATAATTGGTACATAGATTATCATATTTTATGGCGAATTAAGTGGGCGTATCGTTCTATTTATATCCATTTATGTCCCAATAGGACACTGTTTTTCCTTCTCGAAAGGACTTCTGACAATTCCATCTTTTGTGATTGAACATAGTTTGTATTTTCTTTTATGTTTCTATTTTCTCTGCGATCTAGGTCTGTTCTCGTAGTGCTCATTTAGTATCTTTGTTATAAACTGGTTCCAATCTAAGTTTGCTCCCACGCAGCAAAAAATAACTAAAACGTTACGTCAACCAACTCTTAAATCGCCATCTTGCCTTACCAACTATTTCTAGCCTAAAATTTTATTAGCCATCTAATTTCATCCTTTTAATGAAGGCATGATTTAATATTTTTAAGAGTAGCATATAGGTTGTCGCGCAAAACTGTATTATTAATGCCCGTCACTCACAACGGCCTTGTTAAACCGTCGAGGAGATAGAGGAGAATAAGTTGTTCAGTAATATGTAATACCACTTACTCCTGTTATCTTTCAGGTGGCGCCATATTGGTGGTGCGGCAACTTCAGCGCGCCGGGCGAGGCGATCCTGACGCAGCACGCGGCGCAGAGCGGGCTCAGCTCCGCCGACAACAACCTCGCGCAGTGGGCCGTCTTCTGCGCTGTCACCACCGACCATCCGCTCAGCTTCGCTCTCTTCAACATCTTGTTGGATAAGATCACCAAACCGTTACAGTCAGGTAGGAGGCATTTAAGTGTTGGGTGTAAAGCAGTGTACAATTATTCTATATTCTGTCAAATGCCGAATCTACCTTAACAGCCAAAAAATTCAAAATAGTTTAGTTTGGATTTCACTGATTTCCAGGTCTAGTAAATGAAGAGAACGTCAAGCTATTCTGGGATGGCGCGAGGAAACTGCTCCCAACATGCTACAGTCACATTAGAAAGCTCAGGAAGAAGACCGCCGGAGACAAAACGGTTATGAAAACACTACGAGAAGTGCTTAAAATTTTGTACAAGTTGTCCGTTTTGGATATTCCTGAGAACATAGACTTATTCCCATCAAACCTTTATGGCTGGTTGAGGGATGATAAAGGCAAGCTGACTATTCACGAGGTTTTAAACCAGGCAGTGACTCAAGGTGCTTCGGATTGGTTTGTACACATACTGGATAACAACGAGTGCAAAGACAACACCGAAGACACAAGACTACAGCACTTAATCAGAGTCATACAACTAGTTCGGTCAGATTTGCAAAGAGCAGTAGAATATTATGACAGAGTATTTGTTGAGTAAGTATTGCAATGACTGAATACTACTTTTGAATAACAGCATTTACTCATACCTATTAGTAAACGGGTCATATCTATTTATGGCATTATTTACTTTGTTAGATTGGTTATGTAATTTATGGTAATTATATTCATTGGTACGATAATTTTTTCAGGGTAATGGGCTTCCCTTACTCAAAGGCCTTGTATGGGTTGTATGAAAGCAAGATAGCGTCATTGGTGGAATCTGAAATAGTGGACGTCTGTAAGAGCCTAAAGAGATTGCGGTACAATGAGGGGTCAACGACCACCCTGGCTGGTGGCATAAATGGAGAGACAGGGCTTGGGTCTGCGTCCGTCAGCGTTGAACCTCTGACTATGGGAACAACGCTGTTCGAACTCTACCTCACTCTACAAAGGTTCCTTACGTAAGTATCAATATACATCGTAATAGCAAGATAACCATAAGTCATTATCACGCAGTCAATTGACTGATTTGAATAGTTTTGTAATTGTGATCGTAACAAATGAAATGTAAACAATGAAAAGATTATTTTTTAAAAAGGCTTTTGTTAGCGGATGTTTTTTTTCTGATACCTTTAATTAATTATTGTTTTGAGATAATAGTAGTATAGAATATAGTCGTAAATCTCTTGTGATATTTAGCTCTCAATTTATTTGATTTACACAGTGGTCATTTAGTATGAAATTAACTGTTTAATTAATTTTATAGACTTGTCATACTTACAGAAATAATTAAAAGTACGTTGTTAAACTATATTTATAAGACGTTCGAATAAATATTAATGTACAGCAAAGCAAACACATTTGAAGTAATCAATTTTCCATTTGTCACAGTCAATATTGATGTTTCATTTGTAACACAAAGAATAAGGAGGCAAACATAATTCTGAATAGACGTGTAATCTTGTTAAATATTTAAATGGGTCTACCATTTTTCTTTGTTCTTTAATAGCGTTTGGAAAATTACTGGATATATGCTAATATAGTTGCTCATATACATACATATAGTCGGGTGCTTGTCGGGTGGTATATGTCTGGGAGTATACCTACAAATGTATTTTAAAACAAATGTGTTTTTTTAATAGCCCTAATAATATATAATGTGGATGTTTTAAATAGATAGTAGATATACCAATGACACTAATATACATTGACGTCCGCTTAAGTCCCATGAAATCTTGTTGCTTTTATAGGTATGGAAATCAATTAAAATTATCGTATAAATCTGTGAAATTTTTTGTACCTAACACGTTGGCGACTAATGTCAAAATCTACTTTATGATCATGGACCTTTTATGATACTTATCTGCTAAATAATAATCAGATGTATGCCATGTCATAGTTACAAAATCTATGTAGGTTATGATCTAAAACGAGCATTATTCTCATTCTAGGTTAGGTCAAGGCCTTAACGAGACCGACTGGCAGTCGTACGCCATATCGAAATTCCATGCATGGTTCTTCGGCGGCGTCGCTCAATGGTTGGATATCGCGGCTTACAAGGCACTCACGCGCATAGAGAAAGCTGTGGATCTAGATAACTTAGTCCCAGTGGACACCAACGTCAAGTACAGTAGCTCCGGCGTCGACACCCTGGCTATATTCTACCAGATCAAGATATTCTGGCAACAACTCGCCTGGCCCGATGTGGAGGGCTGTTATACGTTTGTTGCCAAAATTATTGATGTAAGTGGATTTCAATATTTTATCACTGTAGCTATTATTCCCATTTAGGTAATGTCCCACTGCTGGACATCGGCGTTCTCTCAACAGGGAGTGATTAGACCTAATAATATAATGCCTGCCCCATCTTGCTAGTGTGGGTTGGCAGATTGCACACGCCATCGAGAAAATCTCTCAGGCATGCATGCATAGAGTAGACAGTTTGCGGATACCTACTATTATTCACTCTGCTTGACCTTATTGCCGAATAATTTTTCAATAAAATGTTCAAAGCAAATGACCAATTTGCTTTTAGGCAAAAATGGCATGTTTTGTTATCATGACATATTTGGTGAAATTTGAACGAATAATCCGCTTGCAAAATTACTCTATAACAATTTTTGTCACCTCCAGGATATCTGTCGCTGTTGCGTGTTCTACTCGGACAAGATGGCGAGTCGGGTGGACAACGTGGGCCACGTGACCAACGTGTTCGAGGAGCGGTTCGAGGTGACCACCGAGTGGTGCGTGGCCATCAACAACATCGACTATGTCCGGCAGAGCCTCACGCCCTTCGTGCAGGAGCTCGGTATGGACGATATTATACAGAGGATGTGTGAAGCCAGATCACCTATGGAGGCTCAGAGGTAAGTGGCGATTGGGGAATAAATGAGAACTTGTTTGATAGTTATAGGTACCTATTGATATTCATATTAAATGCAAGAGGCTCAAAGTAGACAGCATAGACTGTTATAAAAATACTTTAAGTGGGCTACTATATAAAAAGTAGTCCCATCACTTAATCCTATAATTATGATTCTTTGTGACGAATTAATGTATAAAGTAGGTATTTAATTTGAATTTCTTTTATTTTAATAAATTGTTATTTTTTTATTTCATTTTCAGATGCAAAGAAACTCTGCAGAACGTTATCGCAAACGCCATAGATACTGTTCGAAATAAAATTGTGGACCTTCTACAAGTAATGGTTAGAAAGGTGAGATTTTTTTTAAAATACTAGCTTTTATACTCGACTTACCGTGCGTGATATGTAAAAAATACTATTTTGTCTTTTGTATAAAACAAACGATTTTAAGCACATATATAGTATTGGTAAGCTATGAAACAAAAAACCACCATAAAATCGATTATCTAATATATAAAATTCTCGTGTCACAGTTTTCGTTGCCATACTCTTCCGAAACGGCTAGACCGATTTTCATGAAATTTTCCAAAATGTCCACCAACCTTATAATGTGGCAAAACAACGTTTGCTGGGTCAGCTAGTTTTTATATAAAACTAGCTGGCCCAGCAAACGTTGGTGGACTACCCCTAACTTTTAGGGGGATGAAAAATAGATGTTGGCCGATTCTCATAGATACCGGATAAGCACAAAAAATTTCATCAAAATCGGTCAAGCCGTTTCGGAGGAGTATGGCAACGAAAACTGTGACACGAGAATTTTATATATTAGATAAACGTATGTATTTATATTAGTGAGAATAAATAAAACAACAGATTTTTTGGTTATAATGGAGTAGGTCATAATGGGTAAGACATAATGGAGCTGTAATTCAAACATTCGAGTACATATTTACGTATGCCAAAAATAATTTGATATTTGAACGTTGCTTTTCAGATGATGCCATCCATCACCCGCTTCCTGATCGAGGGGGCCGAGCTACTGCACCAGGACTGTTCGAGCATGGACCGGGTTATGCGCTACTTAGAGGCCAACCTCGACACTTTGTACCAACACCTGAACAACGAGAACTTCTCCAGAACACTTGACATTGTGTGGGAACAACTTGGCGAAGTACTTTACGAACTCATACAAGCCAACTTAGAGGTCAGTTGTTCATCTTTCGTTTTCATCACTGTCTTGTATTTTATTCTAACTTAGCTGCTAACAGCTGTAAAATTGCGTAGTTTTCTTATTTGAATAGTCTAATCAGTTGTAGTTTATTATACCTACTTACTAATATAACATATCGTACTCCAACATAACTATCAAAATCATATAATAATTTAGGTTAATTACCTAAATAGAATCTCATTCATACATAAGGTTTTTTCACAGGGTTCATATTTATATAACAATAACAAGTAGAATAATTTAATGTCTTGAAGATACTAACCCATTATTAATTTTAACTTGTAGAAAGAGAAACTCGCCACCCGTATTCGCTTCTTTAGGCGTAGATATTTTGGAAAAAACAAAGTATCACCCAACTATATTATATTCAGGGTAAATAATATTGCATTGGTAACGCATGCTATTGCAATTATTATTAAAGTTTGCACTTCACAATTGAATTTAATTGTATACGTTGGCTGGTAATTAGTGACTGTTACCTATTTATGCATTTGATTATCCTCATGATAACAAACACCATTCTTCTTTTTATAAAAAATATCAAGTCTTTGTCAGCGAGTCGCTTTTAGTATCAAAACTAAAATGAATAATTATGAGATTGACTTCGTTCTAAATATTTTAATACAATCCTGCCAAAGAGGCGGACTCGCCAAGGCAGGATTAATGCCTTGGCGAGTCCGCCTCTTTTGTTGCCGAACTAATGGGTCACCTATGCGTGACTCACAACCACCTATTTCCAATGATGATTGAGTGATTTATAATACCAGTTGGATGTTTTATTTATATATTTGTTATAAATAAAATAGCCAGGTATAGCAATATTGGCACTAGGCATTAGCACTTATATGTTCGAATCTATTGGTCTAAATAAATAAATACGTGTCGTTACACCGAGAGGATCGGGAGTGCCAATATCGGTAATACTGCGTAATTCAACTCCCATGTGACGTCACCCGGCCCCGATGTAAGCTCAAGGTCGAAACAGCAGAATTAACTATTTTAACTAAATGAAGATACAGTATTTATTAAAAAACTCATCGATTTCTTATTATATGTTAATAATAATACAATAATTATATAAAGCTGTGGTAGCCTAGTGGTGTGACCAGTGGACTGAGATGTCAAAGGTCTCGTGTTCAAACCCTGGCAGGCACCTCACCTGACTTTTCGGAAGTTATGTCGGTATTTATCACATGCTCAAACGTTGAAGGAAAACATCGTGAGGAAACCAGCATGCTTGACTGATTTTCTCGATGGCATGCGAAGTCTGCCAACCCGCTGTAGGCTAGCGTGGTGAACTATAGCCTAATCCTTCTCAAAATGGGAGGAGATCCGTGCCCAGCAGTGGGACAATAATGGGTTGATTATGATGATGATTTGTAAGATGATAAAATCTAGAAAACAAGACCTATTTAACTGACATTTGCAACGTCCAAATTTTCAAATTTCGTTCCATGTCAAAAAATTTCTGGGTGTACGAATCGCGTTTGTGGCGTAGCACTCGGTTCGGACAGTAATATATTAAAAGACCAGTTTCTGTGGAAATGTTAGATGATATCATGAGAACAATCACGTGTTTATGTACGTATCAGCCACCAATTATCATGTACCCTATATTAATACATGTAGTTCTAGATAAGGGTTATATCGCACTAGCGTTGTTTTAGGCAGAGGCTATATTAGGCCTGCTAAACAAAAAAATATATAGGTATACACGTACTTATATTGATCACCTAATTTTAATACATATATGTATTTGGTTTTGCACCATCTTTGTGTGGTCACTCACTTTACAATTTGTGATCTAATGTAGTCCTAGCTTGTTGGCGCCAGTACCACGTGAACGTTGTTAAAAAGTATCTTTAAAGGTCTCTCAACGCCAACCGACGACTAATGCGATATCTCCTAAAAATAGTAAAATTAGCTTTCTGAGAATCGGAGAAACAACTTAGTTCGCTTTAGTTTATTTTTGGAAGCTACATTTAGAATGTAACCAAAAACAAACGACAACGAGAGAATCAATTAATCATCGTTTGTTCCTGGTACATTTTATTTTTATATTTAAGGTAAGTGATACAAATAAGGCCTACCTAATTTCAAACACTCAAAATTTGATAAATTATTCGAATAAGGTGATAAATAAAAGCGTGGACTTCTTTTTTGGTTAATATTTTATTATGAATTAAGTAAACATTATATAATCTTCAATCAAAAATCAACTAAAATGAGATAATTGTAAAACCTTAGCTTTAGGCCTTTTTAAAAACTAGTGACTTAATTAAGCCTACATATTTAAAGTATAGGAATATTGTTATTAAACTATCAATCATTATAAAATTATGTATTTCTGAGTTTTTTATCACGTTTTCATGAGATCCTTGTACAACTTTTTAATTTATGTGACTAAATATTATACTAAAATTGCTAGTCAGACTTGAAGTTGTATATTAACAAGAAATAAAGAATACTATAAAAAACAACATATCTATTCAAGCAAATATTAGAAAATAAACATATTTTCTCAAAAATATTATTAAATATTTAAAAATGAATATTTTTTTACAGGCCTTATTTAAACAAGGTAACAAAATAAGGCCTCAGAAAATAACACATATAGCGTAATCTACTTATAAGAAATTTATAGGGAACGTAATATAAAATAGTAGCATAATTTGCTTAGGAACATTAATCAGTCTTATTAATAATAAGTAAGTAGTAATAGAAGTAGCTATAAAATCAATTTTCTTGACAGTTAGGACATACAAATGCGTCTAGATCATTTTTTGTCAAGCCGACACAATCCTCGTGGTACCACTGACAACACTCTAGGCATTGTCTCATATCTGCAATCCTCTCTTCTTCACAAGCAAGACTGTTCTTTATTTTCAGTTGATTTTGGTTTAATCGTCCGTTTCTTGTTTTCTTCGTGGGTTTCTTTGGTAGTTTTTTTTCCTTTTTTTGTATTCTTCGAATTATTCTTTTTTTCTTCTATATCTTCAGTTTTCGAGGAGCCATACTGACAGGAATCAATCTGTAAAAAACACAATAAAGCTAAAATTCAACAGAATTTCTAACAAGGCCTAAGGTAACAAATAAGGCCTATTAAAAAATTAGGCCTTATTTCGTACCATATACCTCATACATGTTATACGCAATAATTAATTCACATATCCTAAATAATACAAAATTAACTCATAGTTACCTTTTCGATGAGTTATAATGTAAACCGTGTACATAACTTGAAATAAAACTCTAAAAAATACCGTAATAAAATACGATAGAAATTACGTTAAATTAATAACACGCAATCAAAACGGCCGTAGTCCACGAACGACCGACGAACATTGGCGCTATGAGCGTGAGCGGGCCTCTCGCGTACTATTTGCCGAGTTGTGGAGGTGTAGTCTATACGTTCGTGCAATTGTATATTTGATGTAAATACATTAAACGACTTTTTCGCACTATAGGCCTTATTTGAGCATAGGCCTTATTTGTATCAAGTACCTTATATAAGCTGACGTTTGAGCGCTACGTCACCGATAGAAATAAATGACTGCGAAACCAGTTCTGTCATCATTGAAGTCTTAGTATATTTTATTCACTGAATCAAATAATTTTAGACGTACCTATTTATGTATTACCAATTACAATTTCAAATAATCAACAAATCTCCTTACTCTAGTAAATGTTATACAATCTCAGTGTAGCTACACAATGTTTTGTCTCATTTTTTGTTATTCATTATATAATATTTAATACTTTCAGGAAACCAGACAAAGCACTGTGTAGCTATGTATAATTAATTAGTAAGACGCCTTATTATTTGTATTTATTTTTTGTTTCAATGTTTTTACCTACACGAGTGAGTTAGAAGAATTGTATTTTAAACTGTTGATTGTTGTTTTTGATAGCACCGAAGGGCAAAGATAACTCGCTATCTCGACCCGCGACGCTTGAGCAAATCGGCCGCCGCCAACCTAGACGCGGTAAACACCTGTCCTAGCCTAGCAAGCACCTTGTTATTGTCTTATGTTGCTCTTATCCCACCGAGTTTACACATGATTGTGTATACATTACCAACTGCTAACTATCAATATGTGAACGGCACGTGCGATGTGCGTAATGTATATAAAATATGAAATGACTTGGCTTCAATGTTTCGTTTACTGCCTTCCTACATAGAATGTTTTAGTCAAATTTATCCTATAGACAATGTATGTTACAGTTAACGGCCATGTTCTCGTTTATGTTTGTACGCTTCATACGCCTTGTTTTCCAATTATCCAGGTTTCCAATCTAGTAGTATTCCAAGTTATCCAATGGTTTGTACGGTAAATATATACATATACATATCTATGTAATACGTTATTCGTTAACTGTCGGGTACCATTGTTTTACGTTCTTTCAAATGTGGCATGTCAGATATTATATGTGTTTATAAAAGATAGAAATAAACATGAAAATTAAAATGAATTTGGTTTCCAAGTAGAATTTGGTTTTTAATTAAATAATGAAAAACAACCTTATCTAAAAGTTGTGGTTGTATTCGTAGGTATTGCATGATTTGCATGTTTTTTACAATCATGCGAACATAAAATCATTACTAAAGCCCCATCCTCTGAATGTGCATGAAGGGTGACGGTTTATAATACAATGTCAATTAATACAATGAAGCTTATTTTTTTAACTACTAGCATCGTGGTGATGGGAAAATGTATTATATATTTTACTTTACTTTAATGGAGAATCTAATTTTCATTTAAAATATTACAGAAACGTAGACCACCGTCTTTCTTCTCGAATCTCCACGAGTGTGTCAAAATAATGATACGGTCGTTCCGCCAAGATAATAAAGAGACTTATACGTCAGAGACATTGAAACGCGTTGAGTACTTATTGAAGCTTCATGGAATGGAGACCAGGGAATTGATACACCAGTTCCACCTAGAAAGGTGGCAAGATCAGCAGACGATACAGGAACCCAAGATGGGCATTCTGACGGTCAGGGCACAGTTCATAGACGATAACTTGAAGATTGAGGTTATGAACGCGAGGAATTTGATGCCAACGGATTCTAATGGTAAGATTTTTTAATCATTTAGCTCGTTACCAATCGTTGAACACAACATAATTATAATTAACTAGCTTTATCCGGCCCAGCTCCGCACGGGATACCAAGAAGTACATACGGAGGGTGTCTACCCTACCTATTCTATATTAGTATTTATCACATGCTCAAACGGTGACGGAATACATCTTGAGGCCAGGCGTGCGTACGTATGCACTCCTAAAAGATTTTCTGGATCAGTCTAGTCTGGTTTGGCAGACTGCCAAACCTCACTAGGCTAGCGCAGTCCTGGATTTGTCAATAGGCCGTATAGGCCGCGGCCTAGGGATGGCAGCGTCCTAGGGGCGGCAGATTTCAGAGGAATTTAACTTTATTGTTTAGTGCATGGGGCGGCGGATATCAAGTGGCCTACACTCATAAAAAATATAAATCCGGCACTGGGCTAGCGTGGAGAACTACAGCTTTCTCCCTTTTCAAAATAAATGGAGAATCGTGAACATCAGTGTGACAATAAATAGAAATCAACAGAGGATCGTTAAAATCACGAATCTCTGGAGATATCAATGTTATAAAATCGAAAATAATTAAAAGACAATTAATTAACTTTAAGACCATACGAATTACTTATTTTACACACTGTTAAAGCACTAATAAGTTTACGTGATTTCTTGCAACAGGTCTATGCGATTCGTATGTTCGAGTGGGCCTTCTTCCAGAGGATTCCTTTGTCAACGTACAGAAGCCGAAGACACAGACGCATAACAAAAACTTGTTCCCGCTTTACGATGAGATGTTCCTTATGTGAGTAGTTATAATTATTTATTTTTATAATTTATTATATGCGAGATTGGAGTAACTACGTTGTAGATAGGATACATCTTAATATTTTAAATTACTTATTTTGCGATCTATGCGTGGTAAAGTTTTCACAAATGTACAATGTTTCACTATATATTTAACCTTAACGGTACGCAAAATTAGACGAGGTAACATGTCTAATAGATTATTTAAAATAACATTAATGTTTATATTTATATTTTACAGTATTTAGGTATTTCTGTATGTTCTTTTATTATGCTATTATTATTAGGTTAGAAGGTAGAAGGTAGATTTATACAATATTAATTAGAATATTTTTTATGGTTCCATAGTCAATAAATTTATTGTTACGCCACGACCCTCCGTCTATATGCGTTTGCTTAACTCAGAGGCTCTTAGTAGTAGAAAGCTCTAATTGGGGCATAAATATCATTACGATAACACCGAAACAATAGTAAAATAAAATCTTGAAATATTTTGTTTTAGTTTTTCCTCTACACTCGCAGAGTTAATTTCTTTCTCGTTTTTATAAAAAATCTGAGGAACCTATCATAGCACACACATACTGCTAAGGGTATAGTGCTATAGTTGGTATACATATATACCAGCTATGAAACCCTACAATACCTGTGGCCCAACGCCGACACGCACTTGGCCAGATTTAATTTATCAATGCTGACTTATTATATAATGCAGGGTCTTTGCAAATTTAAACTACCGTAGCAGTGACATTGGAATGAAAAAATGCCGTTACGGCTAACATTGGAATACGTTCATGTTTTAAAATAGATGAAAGAGACGCTATAGGCCAAGTGATGCACAATGTTTGGCAAAGTGCCGCGATGTTGATGTTTTTTAGATCATTGTTTTTATAAATAACTTTTAAAAGAGTTGGACACTTAAGGGATCAGCGAAAGTAAAATGTGACTGTAATAAGTAGGCACTTATTAGAAAATAGCAGAATATCTTACACTTATGCTGGTTATGCTAGTGTGTATTACACAGTTAAATAAAATTGTTTAACTTGCCTTTATCTTGTATTGATTTTATTGGCGGTATTAAGGCGGCTTTCCGTTTAGGGTTCTGGGCTCGAATTCCAATACAAGCGAATATGTGTATTTTGTCATGGCCAGAGTCATAGCTGTATTTACAACAGCAAAAAAACCGATGTCTAAGCTTCGTTGTTGAGCTCCGAATTAGATGACGTTGTGTAATAATGCATCTTTGAATTACGAGATTCTTATCCTTTATGTCATCTATACCAATATTCTGGTTTAATTTAAAATTATGAGGGGTCAAATTAGGAAGTTCAGTATAAATATAAATGTGTTTTCAACCTTTTCGCAATTCAAAATATTCACACGCCGAATAGTCATAATTCACAAAACTTTGTCAGGTGTCTGAATTTCGCATTTTTCTTGCCTGGTAAAGGAATACTGGTGGGCAACATAGATTAATGACAGAATATATTTATTTATATTAATTTCCGCCTCTAGCCCTCTGACGTCAGAGCAGCGTCGAATCTCCGACGGGCTGATACATCTGGTGATAAAGGACAAGGATATGTTCAGCATGAGCAACACCTTCGTGGGCGAGGCGTACCTGCACTTCAGCGAAGTGCCCGACACTCCCGCGCCCATCTCCAGCCTGCCACAACAGCTACTGCCACTCTCCAGACCGACCAGCATAGGTCAGTAACTCTAACATAGCTTTCATTCATATTTTATTTATAAGCATTCACAAATTAATAGTACCTAAATAAAGTGGTACTCTTCTAAGGAAAAATTGCCTCGTTAGTCTAGTTATGAGTGCGACTGCTGAGCAAGAGGTCTTGGGTTCCATTCCCAAGTCGAGTAAAGTTATATAGGGTTTTTCTATGAAGGTCTCAATAGCAGCTTGGAGTTTGGATTAGTGCGCGGTTGATGGCGATAGGCTCGCTAATTACATCATCATCATCATCATCATCAACCCATTAATGTCCCACTGCTGGGCACGGGTCTCCTCTCAATTGAGAGGGATTAGGCTGTAGTCCACCACGCTAGCCTACTGCGGGTTGGCAGACTTCACATGCCGTCGAGAAATTCTCTCAAGCATGCAGGTTTCCTCACGATGTTTTCCTTCACCGTTTGAGCTTGTGATAAATACGCACATAACTTCCGAAAAGTCAGTGGTGCGTGCCTTGGGATCGAACTCAAGACCTCTGACATCTCAGTCCACTGGTCATACCGCTAGGCTACCACAGCTCTAATTACATGGGACCTTAAATATACCCGCGAAATGTCGGTACATTAATGTACTCCTGCTACTTCGGGGACGACAGGCGTGATGGTATGTTTATGTCTTCCACAGACTGGACAGCATACACAGCTTTTTTTGACATAACAGGACAGAGTTAAACTGTTTGACGTTGATATTACTTACTGCAAAGGATGTTATCTGTAAGACGTATTATTAGGTGCTACTACCAAATTTTTGCTTGTTTTTGAGTTTCAAAATGAAAGTGAGGTGTTTTATTTCATTTAGACCTATACATATTACAGGAACTTTTGAATTGTCAAAACTAGTTGCACGGTTCCAAGAGGTCTCAAGTCTTATGGAGAAAACCCGCCAAGATACTCTACGAGTTTTACAACACTCACTCCCACTGCCATCCGAATCCTTTCACGTTTCGTTTTGTAATGACAAAATATTATTTTAGATGGCGAAGCTATCAAGGCGTTGGAGACTCGGCAAGGCGACCGGCAAGCTCGCGACTTCATCAAGAAACAGAGAGCTAAGTTCCCAGGAACCAAGCAGTTCTTCTCACTTGGCTGAAATTATATACTTACTTATACTTAGGTTTTATAGAGGATACCTCTGAGGTGTATAAAAAGGTACGATAGTTCATTTGTAACATAGAATTGAATTAAAATTCATGATAAGTATAAGAATGTTGCACAAAGTCGGTCGTTGTTAGATGTAATAATAATTATGCGTCACATATGATTGTAATTCATCTAATGGTATATGACTATCATAATGAATATTGTATGAAACTAGGAGCATGACATACATTATTAAAACCATCTTTATGCAGAGCTGAAGTCGGACTATATGCCGCCATTTGTTATAATATACGTTGTAAAATTATAAACATATACGACTCCTTCTATATACATCTCAGATTAGGAACTCTTAGACTGGCAATAGAAGCTTGCTTTTATAACGCACAATAGAAGCTTTAGGCTGTGGTAGGTAATAAAGATAAAGCTCTACTAATCAGAGCGTTTTTAAACTTAGTGATATTTAAAATCTAAATTAATCTAATCTAAATAAATGATGATATATTTCTGGTTTTTCCCCTATAAAACCAGGAAAAATAATGTACTGTGTGGTTTCCACAGATAAAAATATTCGAATGCTTAAATAATACTCTTATTTTTGCTATCACCCTATAACAATAGGATGAATATAAACCTGCCATTATATTATTATGTACTTGAATAATGTTGCGTGTACGGAATATATATAATTATGTAGTTATATTGATTATATGGCTATATGGCTACAATTGTACATTTTTCTCCAAGGGAAGAAAGTGACAGATTATTACGAGTGTGTATTTTAGAAACCACACGAGTTTGTTATCTGCATTTACCTCCGAGAGATAGAAAGTATTTTTTACTTTACCGAGGAAAATACGGAGAAGTGGAAACATTTAAAAAAATATTAGACATGTCTTTTTTTAGTTATGCATATCTGCATGAACAGTTTATGATCCATATCTTTGAATTTATTATTTTAACTTAATTTTCTAGGATTAGTGGGTTTTATCACGTAATTTTGCTAATCCAATTTAAAAATAACAGATTTTAATACAACTTAACATCCTCGAACTTTCTTCTCTTCCTTTCTTAGGCGAAGTAAAAAAGTCATCTACAGTGGTGCTGATGAGATATAATTATAGTTTACAAAAAACAAAGAACACGAGAGATAGAAGATATTAAAACCGGTCTAATTAATCCTTTTACCTTTTTGTTTCCTCGTGAGTTTGGTTGACATCGAAAGAAGTCACGTGTTCTTTCCGTAAATTGTCAATATTGTCATTGTAAAAAGAGGTGTGGTAAGTTTAGCGTTATTTGTTACAGAATTATTACTGATATACCGAGATTTCTTTCTTAATATTCCCTACTTAAAATTAAAAAGATTAATAAGGGTTATTTAGGATGCCGATTCCGATCATTGATTTGCATGTTTTCTTTGTAAAGGAAATAATATAGGTACTTAAGCAAGGCCCCAGTTATGATCAAATTCAAATGACGTTTTTCTTATTTTGTATTTTAAAAATATTGTTGTATGTATGTTAATGGTATATAAAATTGGTCGGTACAGCACGTATGTAGATCCGTTCGATATTCATTTATTCCAAATACGAAGTCCCTCGTAATCCGAGACAGTAAAATATTATATGAGCTCGTAATACTTGATCTTCTACGTTCATTAAATAGGTATATAATGGTTTTGGTTACCGTACACATTTACCTATTCTAAATTTATCTGTCACAGGGAACTTCCTATTTCGAAAAGAGTTAACGGTACATAGGTATGTAGAATTAAATGTAAAGGGATATATTGAGATTGTAACATAAACCTGAGGTGTTTGTTCCACTATTCTCCCTGCTTTAAGAATCAGGTCAATGGAACAGTAGAATTAGATTACGTTGTAAGTACAATATAACTGTAACTATGTATAACTCAAAAATATTTTTATAATAAAAAAATAATAAGTAGGTAGTAAAAACTTTTTGTAATAAATAGTAAATAAAAGACGTGATCACAATCCACGTGTTTGGCTGTTTATTTGTGAAAATATTTTATTTTTATTAGACCTTTGTATCCTATGTCTAAGTAGACTCATATTGTAAAACTATTAGGGAACTAGATTCCTAAAATATTTTTATTGTGAGTCTACTTCGGTCAAATGTAATTATTTTTTTGTCATATCGTATGTATTTTGTTTTGTATTCAGCAATGTAACTGCATTCT
This sequence comes from Craniophora ligustri, assembly GCA_905163465.1. Taxonomy (NCBI): domain Eukaryota; kingdom Metazoa; phylum Arthropoda; class Insecta; order Lepidoptera; family Noctuidae; genus Craniophora; species Craniophora ligustri. Next base: position 7,459,913 of record LR990963.1, read on the forward strand.
ACAATGAACCATGATACCTAAATTGTGTGTATCGAAGTCCAAGAGGCCCGCGGATAAAACATAATAACTAGGTCCTAAACATTTTATAAATCGTAAATCATTAATTATATTTGTATGAGAGTTAGTGAAACATGGTATATGAATCTCGATGGTTTCGGCCTACACGTGGGGACAATAAATTATCGCCATCATCATGTAGTGGTACATTATTCTCTTACCATTATTTAGATCTCATTTTGTCAATATTGTAAGTACATATCTTAGTTTTTTATATGATTTAAAGAAATGGTAATTTATTGTTTCTACCACAAAACTACTAGAATACATCATTTTGTAAAGGAAAGCGTAGCAAGCATATTTTTTTTGAGTTTTTTTTGTACGTAATAAGTTTGGTCTAATTGGTTGTATAATTGCGACTATTTAAATTACAAATTATCTACTCGTTTAAACTGATATACTTTAACAATCTGTTGCTGTGTATCGTGAACTATGAAGCAATATTATTAAGTTTACGAAGCATGAATATGTCTTGGATCGGATTGCATTGGCTATGGTGCTCTACTACAAGCAATAAGTTTTTAACTAGTGAATAACAGTTGCAGTTTGTATGTACTATAAGTTAGGTACTATTCGAAAATGTATGTTATATTCGGCTATATATTTGAAATGTAGTGAGTGTTGTATTCTGTGATAAAGAGAAGTGCCTTATTTTGTATCGAGACTATACATACCTACTATTAGTACATATGTATTATCATGCCTGTATTCCAAAGGCTTAAGTAGATGTGTACCAAGACACGCTCACAGTCCGCTGGTATTTTTATGGTAAAATTTGGGGCAGGTGAGAGATCCTATTTGCCATCATACATTGCGGGTTTCATTTATGCCTTTAAATTATATCTTCAATTTGATTTTTACTGGTAATCTTGTGATAGGTACCTCCATAGTTATTTTTGTTGTACATGAGGCATAATATTACAAGGAAAAATCCTGTATGTCTGTTATATTTATTTTCCAATAAACTATTTAAGTCTTTTCTTTAATTTTCATTTTCTTTTATCCCACATTGCAAAAAACCTTTAGAATTAATGAGGTATTAATATTAAATCTATGGCAAAAACATATTTTTTGCCTTTTTTTTTAATATGGAATCGTTTACGGCACTAATTGGCCGGTAATATAAAATTTCTACAAAACAAGTGCGGTGTGAACGTGCATGGAGCACTAAAGACGTAAGTATGATAAAGCAAAGCAGGAATGTATGGCTAATGCGACTTGTTTATGGCAAATTAATTACACAAGACGCCAGTAGACGCTCTCAAAGGTACGGTGTTATTGCTTCATGCATATAAAGTAATAACTGCTACAATCTCTGTGTACTATTACACGGAGTCCATGGTATTGTACGATACGATATTTTATAACCTTTGTATATTAGAATTAATTAGCTTCAATACATAATTGTTATTAGTTTTGAAATTATATGTAGACATAAAAAGCGAGAGAGTAAAAAATATTATCTCGCTTACATACATTAAGCCTTGGGGTGGACAGATATTGAAAATTTCGGAATGAGTATAATATTTACCTGCGACAATTCTTGAGACAATCGGCCGCGATTTGCATATAAAAATATATTAAGGACATTATTTTCTGCCGCCCAGTTTTTCTAAGGCTATCAGCTAAATATACTTAATTAATTCTGAATTCGGTAGAATTAAATTAGAAGTTGGTTGCACCTATATCTACCTATAAATAGTTACTTTTCAAATAAAACTGAAAAACAATGCCTTTTTTCATAAATAAATAATATATTAATAATAAATAATACTTATAATAATAATAATATTGAGATCTATTAAATTTACACAGTTTCGTGGATATTTCATAAAAGAGGTTATTAAAATTAAGCTTAGAATTTGAACTCACAAGTTTACTACGCGTATGGTATCGGACTGCCAACTGAAAACCGCATTCGCCTTCCCTTACCCTGTGGTCGGGACCATGGGAACGCTACAACTCTGTTAAGCTACATATCTATTTAGGCAGGACTGTAAATTTAATTAATTTCACAAAATCATGTTCAACCCAGGGTGGATGACTCTTAAAGATACACAGTGGCAATTTAATGCTTGTCAGTCTACCAGGAGCCGGATACATTTAACGACATTATAGTAAGTATATGATATCCCAGTCAGTCCATTACCGCAACGCCAGGAGAATACTTTACCTTCGTCATTCAAATCTGTAAACGTGTCATTCAAAATTAAAATCAAATTAATTAAAATGTCACATAACAAAGCACCAATCGGACGTGACGCGCGGTGGTGGAAACGCAGCCTCGAATGAAACATCTCGGCGGACGGCGGCGGCGGCGCCTTTCATGTTCCTCCCCTCGCTTTGATCGCGCCGCGCCGACAATCCGCTCGACTACTTATCGGTTCAGATTTATTGTGATTCGGAGGCTGTAGGCCGCAGGGAGTCGCGCACGGCTACTGCTCTACTCGCCCATTCGTACTTCGCTTACAATGCTTATTCATGTGCGTAATATTATAAACAAAAGTGCTAGTATTGTTTATACTCGAAAAAAAAAACTACCTACTACATAATATATATGAATAAGATACCTGTAAATAGGTACCTACTATTCCTTCTTATATTACTTTCATATTTTTTTGATATATGAAGTAACTTCAGTCTGTGCCTATCGTCAAATATATTGACAAAGACAATTCGTATGTATTACATTACACACGTATTATTACATGCATTAGACTTACATTCCAATCAATTTAAACTCGTTGTATTTGGCCGCTATACGATCGAATAATAAGTTTTTTTCCGGAAAGGTGATCATTGGAGTATTAAACGTACTCGAACATTTCGCGCGTAATTCCAGTGACAAGCTCGGGTTTGAACTGCTACTAAGAATTTCATCGAAAAAATAATAACTCGACCTGGAAATCAAATAACCTAGATTTTTCTGTGAAAAAACGTCCAGGATAATTCGATTCGACTGCACGACCTGAACCGACCAGTAGAACAACGAGGTAGTAGTCATTTTGGTCTAAAAATACAACCTGCATAGATGTATAAAAATGGTTCTCATGTGTCTCAATAAATAAACTGAGTATTTTCATAAAGCGGTGCCAAAATTTTTCTTTGGCTGAGCTTAGCTAGCCAGGAAAAGTTCATTAAAATAATCTGCATAGTAAGGTTTTTTCAATTTTAAGTTCCATATCAAATGTGCTTTTGAAGCCGATTAGGACCAGAGGCAAGTTATGTTATGGGTACCTATTATTTTGTTGAAACTAGATGTCTTCTGTGAAATTACGGATTTGGTTTAAGGAGTGACCATTACCTTATGCATAAAACTTCAATAAATCCAAGACCGCAAAATAATTGGGTAAAGACTTTATTTAAATGTATAAGAGTTAAACCGTATTCTGAAGTAACATATATGTATAATAACAGTAACCATATTATGATATTTTAAAGTAACTTTATTTTACCCCATGTATGAAGACATAGACTTACATATTGTATTCAATTTGTAGATACATAATAATATTCTGACAACAATTAATTCTGTTCATAATGCTTTAAAAGTTTATGAATAGGTGCACATTTTAATAAAATAAGAAAAAATAGCTCCAAACAAAAACAATTTCAGATTTTATTAAGTGCTGCAATATAACTGTCACGGTTTTAATCCCCGAAAGAGATTGTTAAAGGCCCAGTGCGAGACCTTTGACCGTTGACACAACTCACCCACGATATAGCTAGGTAATTTATTTTGTGGTCTCACAAGACGATTATCCCAATGTGATGGGCGGTGAGCCTTTACTATCACCGAACCGACCCGGGCCGATCAAACGCAAAGCTTCCACCCACGTTAGAAGATCGCTACATAAACTTTAAAATACCTTTGTAACCTTACAGATAATTCTGTCGGTAAGTGTACCGATTTAGAGTCACCGACAATGAGTACTATTTTTTTGCAGAGTGCAAACCCCGGTAGCTTGAAACCGGTGGCTTGTGCAAAAAGTTCACCATTATATCTCCGTTTTCGAGGTGACTAGCGGTTTATCACTTGACACTACTTGTGCCAACAATATAACTGACACATGTAGGTATACTTAATTCATAAACGTGTATAGTATATACCCTACCTTGTAGTTGCTGTCTATATTCATCTGATGTAAGTTATATGTACTGAAGAAGGTTATTTATAACTTGAATCGCGAACATCTAAGAGTTTATATCTGAACATAAAACGAGCTAAATAAGACTGATGTTGTTCTATTATAAAATGAATGTGCCGTTATTTAACGCTTGCGAGAGCTCAGTGTTTTGCCAATACTGTTTGGAAATGTGTCTACAATAGAGAAACAGATACTAAAATATGGCTTACTATATTTGTTGCATTATACCATACCTTGTGAGTTGAGCTGGTAGCGCTCCTTCAGCCGGTACATCAATTTCAAATTGCGATAATTTTTTTTGGAAATTTCAACTATCGCGGTTTGCGATCATGAATAAATAAATTAAATCAAATCATATATTGAATTAATTTGTCGATATATCGCAATTTATTTCAAATGTTGAACGTAGTACATATGTCAATATAGATGACAATAGTACAGAATTAAGCCATAAATATAGGCACGGAGAACGTTTCTTTCGTCATATATTTTTTTAAAACCCATGGTGACAGAATCGCTAGAAGAGATTTGCGTAATCTATTAGCTGCCGATGAATGTACATTTTTTTTTCATTCATGTCACGTTGTACGTAATGGTCAGTAGCAGTACTTAAGGTACTTTTTTACTTTAGGTAGGTAGCCCTTTGGCTACCTCAAGTCAAATAGCGTCACACTATTGAATACAAAAAAATCTTATGAAAGACAATTTAAAAAATATCTAAACTGAAAATGCAGATTCCCGTATAGTTTCTGTTAAGTACATATGACAGTTAATACGGTAATTTATTCTTCTTAGTACCATTAGCAAGAAACAAACTTACTATCAATGAGTAGTTGTTCGAAGACAAAGTAGTTAGCTCGGTTGTCCAAAGTTTTATCATCTTCTGCCACGTCTGAGTCAAGATTGAGTAACGGAGTTGAGGATGAGTTGGCGGTCGATATTTATTCACACTTCTTAGTTATTCTATGTGCGTTGGCCAGGAGGTCCGTGATTACGGGAAGGCTTTTCGGGTTTTCAAATAGATATGGATTTGCTGATAGTGGTTAATGCGAATCTAGTTATGTGGCTTTAGAATTTACTTTAGTTCAGCCCCATATTTCCATAGGTCAACAAGACGAAAGCTAAATACCACGGCTGAGGGTGGATTAAAACCGGAAAGATCAATGAAAATAATAATAAATAAAGACCAATACATTGTTTATCTAAGTTGTGCATAGAGTTGTGTTATTATATTGATATCACTCTATGGTTGATATAATGGTAGGACTCTGCCTTAACGCCTGACTGTTATCCGTACATTGCCGATTAGTTTTCTACTAAACTGTAAAGTATGACAGGTGAAATTGCAGAACTAATGGAACTTTACAACTTATAAAAAATTTCGTGTTTGGCAATCGAAATATAGAATAAATGGTTTTTGCGATCTAGCTGAATGAGTGGAGCTATCAATCAAGTACCTAGACGTCACAAATCTCCAAGGCCAGGCTAGCCTATTTCTATTCTTATCAGTGACACCGTTTTGTAAAAATGAATCAAGCATTATGGTTAGAATTGGGGAATCATTTTCTAATAATAGTGGTAAGGACAAGAAAATATCATTTTTTTATTTACCGCTTGAATTTACAGAAAAATATGTGATCTTAACGATTCGTACGGTGGTCTCAAAAAACATTTGCTATAATTTGTTTATAATCTAAATGGAAATGGTAATATAATGTCTAAAACGTGCTTAACTGCTTAATGCAATATAATAAACCAATATACATCAGCAGTTACGATAAGTGAATACAAGAATATAGGGCCCTTGGGAAATACTAGCCTCATAAACAATAACATAAGTGAACATCCTTTTTATTTATTTTATGCTCTAGCAGAAATAGTAGTTGCCTTCGCTATTAAGAGCTTTTGACCGTTGTTGAACAACTTTGTATTATTGGCATCGTTAAGAAATTTACATTTCGCAATCCCGAGAGATAATGATCATTAAAGAACTCTCCACAGAACATAAAAATAAAATAAATTACTGACGAGGTCATATGCATAGAGCTTGCCTTGAGTTTCAAGTGAGCCAAGTGTTTTGGCTTTTCTGTTAAAAAAATAAGAGCAATAGGCCGGAATTAAGATTACTTAGTAAGTTTTAAAGACTAAGAAATTTTGCTGATTTAATTGGACTTACATTACACTAGTGCGAAGTTAAATGGCTCGACTTCAAACCCAAGGGACGCACCTCTTTCAGAAGTTCCGTGCGTATATATCCCATGCTCAAACAGTGACGGAAAACATCGTGACGAAGTCTACTAACCTACACTAGGCTAGACTACGCTAGTAGTGGGCTATAGCCTAATATCTCTCAAATGGGAGGAGATATCTCAAGCCAAGCCGTATAATAATTAATGGGTTGATAATGATGACATTACAACGTACAAATTCTTCGTCGGTTTTTTCAAAACATAATCCTGCTGAGCTCTGGGAAAGCATTGGAGGAAGAATGGAGATCGTATCCAATAACTTCGTCTGCATGGATCACAACATGTCATTGATCACTGAATTAGTTTTCTAACTAGTTTTCATCGAGATCAGAAAGTAGCCCAGCTATTTTAATTGCTTATGATGCGATATAGTAGTAGCATAGAACAGCAATTAGTTGCAGACCGATTATGTTTATACACATCATTAAAATTGATAAAAATTAATGAAGGCATGCTTTCGCTAGGATAAAGCGAATTTAGGCGCAGCTGAAATGTAGCGATCCCTTCTTCTATTATTGCGTTTATGAAGATTGATTGTCCAGGGTGAGTCGGATGATTATTGGTGTTTTGATAATTCATGTAGGCACTGCATTCCAAAGCGATCCCAACAAAAGATTGATTCCAGGAAATCTATTAATTCTTCTCAAACTATTTAACAACTACAAAAATTAGATTTGGTAACCGTAGAGACCAAAGTACTACCGAATGATAAAAATAAAACTATAAAGCTAAATGAATACGGGTCAACATTTTTTAAAGATCTTTTATTGCTTATAATGATTAAATAATAAGCAATATAACGAGAATGCGGAACGAAAAAAATATTATGGTCATTGTTATGGAAAATGGGCTGTATAATGGTCTTTTATATTAAAAGCTCTTTTAAACAGGCCGTCCCACTAAGTCTTTAATGGGATTGAATAATAAGCTATAAAGATTTTGAATGGTTTAACTAAATGGTTTATTCTTTCCGCCCTGTTCGTGAGCGGTAGTCGCGCGTATTTCTATGCCTGATTTACTATCCGGGATAGCTAGATTGTTGTATTGGGAGTCGATAAAATAAGCTTAAATGGGTTCGGCTCGTATATCAGAGTCGGCATCATAAAGGTGGGTACCAACTGTCAAATGGCTCATTGTGGCGGCTTGGCTTTATGATGGCATTTTTACAGGCAGGTACACGCTTTGAACGTCTGCCATGCCGCCCGCCAATTATATTCTACTTAACTCGGTGTCTACGTCCAGTTTTATACACTTCGGACAATTTGCTTTGAAATAACACCTGCGGGCCATACACATGTCAAATCATACGATAAAATCTTTATTGACTTGCAAACTTGGTTCACGGTGGTAAGTACTATACGTCTTGGGGCTTCTTGTTAAAAATTGATCGTAAAATTACAGGGCATGTCTAAAGCATTGTCACTTTACAGAAAGCCGTTAAAGTTCAATCAACCAAAAGTAACTTGAAGGAGTCGTAGTAATAACGTGGTTTAAATTTAAGGCAGGATTACCAAAGTAGATGTATGTAGTAGATGACTTTTAGAATTTATTGTGTAATAATCTTTAATAGATCCTTTTGCTCTTTAAGGAGAAGAACTTCAAGCTTTCGATATATTTGCTTTTGTGAATGTGGAGTATAAGTTTCGTTCTTAAGGTACGACCAAGATCGCTTTTACAAATGGTTTGTATGGAATTACAATTGTAATATTTCGATCGTCGAATTGTGATCTAACTTTAAGTATGACGGTAAGATCAGAACACTTCGCAATTGATCCTAAGTTGGTTTAATATCGCTCTATAGCCATATGAAATATTCAAATGTATATAATTTATTCTTGTGGCTTTTTGAATACATATCTGAACTCAAGTTCAGCAGCGCTTTAAATTAAATGACTACCAAATAAATGGCACCCAGTTAACATCCAATACAGCTCGGTTTTTTTAATAGGAACACCTTGAGGCCTGGATTTTTCTTGGTTGGAATAACCACCCTTAATATTCTGATTTTATATACGATCGTCGTGTCTGGCTATCCTTAGTGTGGTTTGGATGAGGCGTTAAATAAATCCTTAAATAATATAATACATTTCTTTAGTTACCTAGGGCTAATATGTGAAACAGGAGGCGGTGTGCGGGGCACGGACGCAGACCGGAGGGCGGTCGTTTTGTTCGGTGTCGATGCCGTTGACAGGTGGAGGGCGCGCAGGGCCCGCGGGGAGCGCGGCGCCCGCGCAGCTCGCGTGGCCCTCTCGCCTGAGTCACGCGCGCCTCGTAATGCTTGCATAATAATAATGACGGATGCCGATCGCGCAGCGGCTCCTTTGATCTGCGGCGCGTTTGATCTCGCCGCCAGAGCCGGTCCCACCGCCCCTGCCGCACAAACGAGCCGCCCGCTCGCCTACTCGGTCGGGCGGCGCGCGGCGGTGAGCTCTCGGCCCTTCGCCCTCGCTCTAAATAGAGGCTTTATTTTGTAAACAGCGGGAGCGCTACCGTGCGGCGCGCGCGTGGTGCTCGGCCTCGCGCAGTGGTGCGCCTGCGCCCGCCAGTATGGGGTGTGCTCCGGCTCGCTGTCTGCGCCCGCGCTCGTCCGCTGTCCACCACCGGGAGCGATGACGCGCCACCGCGGCTCGCTCCGCCGCTACAGCCTTTGGATTGTTTGGATAATCTGTGTACGCATTGCTTTAATATTTTGTGACATGTGTCTTTCACGCCGATTCCAGATAACAGTGATAGTTAATGCCTAGTGACTTGAAGTCCATATTTTGGTTGTCTTTGTCTTTTATATCTACTAAATATTAAAAGTAAATGAATAATGTTCAAGTGGAAAACTGTTTTAGTGTTGGTTGAGTTTTTAATTAGACATCTACTAGACGGAGCGTAGAATGAACTAATTAGGAGACATCTAGAAAATAATTCGAATTCTCTATCAGTATGATCCCATAACCAGTTTTTAATGGGGTTTCTTTAGGATAGTTATTATTTTTGTTGTTGTTGGCAAAAATATCATCAAAAATGTGTTCTTTTCTATCATTTCTTTCAAAAAGTTCAGGTATAAGTACTTCCTATTGCTATCTGTATCTTTAAGAGTCTCTGGATTAAGATTAAAAGCTGTGACTCCGCTGAGTAGTAGGTAGTATAAACTGATATCTGGTAAGCCGTATTATAGAAACAAGTGCACTGTTACCTTCTGTGGTACCTTCAAGAAGATTTGTGTTAAGGAATATTTTTCCGAAAAAGCTACTAGGCCCTGAACTTATTGTGTTGCTGTCAATTTGGTTCCCAGGTTCGATTTTCAATCGTTCGATTTTGATAAAATCTCATGTGCATCTTTTGTATCAGATAGCGACAATATCGAAATATATTTCCTAACTGCAAAATCTAATCCAACTAATCTATTTAGAATTGTACCAGTTACGAAGCCCGAAAAACTAGAACTACAAGAAATGTGAATATTATTCAAAGAGCGTCGTCGCTATCATCATAATTTACGTGCTAATTCTCTTAAAATGTTTTGATAAAACACTAATTAAGATTTGTTAAGAAATTAAATTAAATTGGAACCGTTATTATATAAAAAAACTAGTCATTAAAGTAATAATAATTAGTATTCAATATCTTATATAAAAAATATCGTGCCACGGTGTTTGTCGCTGAACTCCTCCGAAACGGTTAGACGGATTATTATGAAATTTGTAAAAAAAATACTTATAACCCTAAATTTTCACTCTTTTATCACTAAGATATGTATGTCTGTCTATTACCACTTAAATCTTAAACCAGTTGGATCCAAGTAAGATAAATTTTGACATAGGATAGTTTTTATCCCAGAAATCATCATTTAAGGGCGAGAAATTATTTTATCAATAAGAAATAATTTTTTCCCATGTTATAAGGGGCGAACCTAATTAAATTAACTGGGCATAAAACGAAACCAACCAGGACTTTACGCTCAGCAGTCACACTTGGGATCACTTAACAAATAATGAAGTGGATTAAATTTACTGATAATATTATTTTGTGTAGTACTAGTTTTGGTGAATCCAAAAATCAAAGTGTCTGTCTATTAAGTTTTATCAACCGACTTAAAAAAGGAGGAGGTTCTCAATTCGGATGTGTCTTTTCTTTTTTTTGTTCATCTTGAAGAAGGCTAGGTCGATTTTCATGGTTCTTTTTTAAGAAGTGAGTTGTTTGGGCTACTATCGATTTTAAATACATCTGTATCTATTCTGTATACTTCATAAGTCTTTGCTACAAAGACAAAGACTTATGGAGTATACAGAATAGATACATAAACGAACGATTTCGTAAATAAACGATTTCGTAAATTTTAATTTATATTTCACTAATAAGTAGGTATGGTCTTTCAGTGACAAGATTTTACTGTTATAAGCTTTATATACATATACAATATGTAGGTTTATATATTACATAGAATTTCGAACAGGAATGTGATACGAGTAAAACTTAACTTCTCCCTAGCTTAAGCATCAAATCGGAGAACGTAGCTTAGTTCTGATTTCTGATTACTGCCCTACATCGAAACTTTTCTGTGGTAAAAATATGTATGTCAGACTTGTAAGATTCTCACTATGAATATTCTAAAATAATTTAAATGCTTATAATACTGTGCTACCCGATAGTCTAATGAGTTAGGCCATATAGGTAATGACTATTCTAGTCCTTACAACAGTGCACTTGTTCCTATAACTATTTCGGTAACAGTGTGGTGTTATATTTATATACTGACAGATTCTATTACGTTCTATAGGCAATATTGTGCGGTACCTGCGAGAGCGTGACTCCACCCGACAGCCTGGGTCTGGTGTGGCTCTCCAACACTTCACTTACGTGCAACGATGGATCTCCTGCCGGGTATGATCTGAATACCTTTATTTATTATAAGCTTTTCGGGTAGGACGTATCCTTGTCCTACAAAGCCACGTTTCTGTGCTCGCTTTCCACATGGTATAGGTTAATCCAGTAAAGTGGCTACATTGGATTAGTTATTTTACCAGACCACTCGATTAGCGTAGGTACTAGCTTAATTATCGGTTTATACGGCGCGGGTTAGAACATCATACAGAGCAAATATTTGTTTGATCTACATATACATAAGCACATATTTGATTCGGGTCTGGGCGTTAATGTATATGATAATTTGTTTTAAGTACATTTACAGGAAGGATAAGTAATCTTAGTGTGGGGAAAAGCTTTTTATGTTTGTTTAACATATTATGGATGAATATGAAATATTGATTTACAACCTGAAAAATGTAATCTCATAAATGTATTTTTTTTGCGTGCAAGATGCTAAACAAAGTATGTTATGCAACTTGTAATATTTGCAAGTTATATTATTTATGTCATACGTTTTTTTGTATATTTTCAGGTACTATTTCCGGCGCGGTACGAACAATAACCACTGGGTGGTGTACCTCGAGGGTGGCGGGTATTGCTGGGACACAGCCTCATGTAACGCGCGCTGGCGCCGTCGACCTGCACTCATGTCTTCAACGCGCTGGCCAAAGGCACGCCGTGCACCTGCCCTACTGTCTGATGATCCCGCTGCCAACCCTTTATGGCATGCCTCTAACCACGTACTCCTGCCCTACTGTACAAGTGATATGTGGGCAGGCTCCAGAAGCACTCGTCATCCTGGCACCGGATTTATGTTCGCCGGCCGACTCATCGTACGCGCTGTCCTATCTGATCTACTCAACTATGGACTCACTGGCCGAATGCTGCTCGTGGGTTCCAGTGCTGGTGGCGCTGGTGTTATGCTACATGCAGATGCTGCAAGACGCCTGCTGCGAAATCAAGGAGTCCGCGTGGCAGCCATCGCCGATTCTGGTTGGTTCCTCGACCGTCCTACGCGGACAAGACGAGCACCGGCTGCTACAATGGCCCGACTCGGACATACATTATGGCGAGGCAGACCGCCTACATCCTGTGTACGCGAGCATACCACTGAACCATGGCTTTGCTACTTCGGCTATAGGCTCTACCCACATATTCGCACGCCCCTCTTCGTTTTTCAGTACTTATTCGATACGGCTCAATTGGCCGCAGAGGGTGTGCGCGCTCCTCGGACAAGGTCGCAATGGGACGCTGTACACCAGACAGGTGCAGCATTGTTGTCAAGCTTAGGTCCTGTGCGGGCTGCTTTTGCGCCAGCTTGCCTGGCTCACGGTGCGCTTGCACGTCCTGAATGGCAAGCCATTAATGTATCGGGTATAACATTGCCCCGAGCTATTGCGTGCTGGGAGCAGAAGCTTGGTAGTGGTAAAAGACGCGCTCGAGGTGGTTGTGCACCGCGAAGGTTGGTGGAAAGGTGCACGTGGCCGCAGTGTAACAGCTCGTGTCCGCGACTGCGCGACCCACGCACTGGTGAGGAGGTGGCCCTAGCGTCGCTGCTGCAGAGCTTCGGGCTAGACGTTAACGGTGCGGCCGCTGCGATGGGTCTGGATGCACGTGCTCTATCCCGCATGAGCCGTGCCGAGTTACTGCCACTGTTAGCACCGCACATGTGACTCGGTGTTTAACTTTATATGGACTTTTATGTGCTTTTTGGCACAGTGAATCTACCTCGTTATTTTTGCACAAGTACAATTAATATTACGTATAGATGTTTAAATATTATTTATTGTTCATCGAACTCATTGTATTTATAAGTAAAGGGCTGGAACTCTTTCACTATGTTTTTTTTCATTGTAAGAAGAAAATAAGAATCAAAAACAAAAATCTTTGGCACATTTGTATTTTATGTACAAATTAATACGGATCCTTTTAAAGGACCGACAGACTAGTTTTGTGTGTCTACTTATAAAATAAATATCTCACTATTTATCCGCTGGGCGATCTACATATGGCAGTGATGAGGCGGATATTCGCGATCTGCAGGTAACTAGATAAATTGGTTGGGTAAGTATAGTCGGCGCGGCGGTTCCGAGCGGTTTCGACCGCGCGGGAGCCACGGCGACCGGCGGACCGAGGCGCCGACACGGACGCGCCGCGATGCATTCACATGGAGACCCCCGTTTCTAAATCGTCTATGGTGACGTCATAAACGGGAGCCACGCTCCACGCTGATCATTATAGATAAGTCGACTACATCATTGCCTAAGAAGAAATCGGTAGAAACTATATTGGCTTGAGTCCGCCACCGCGACGCAAGGCGTGCAGACACATTGCGATTGACATCGTCAGCGCTATCACGCAAGGAACCGCGCATGAAGAGGATGTCGAGCACGGTGGGAGTTGTTTGCGCCATTGCAGAAAATAGGGGAGAACGCGCCGTCGGTTGAGGAGACGACGAGATTGTCCCGTCTAAGTACTGGAACAGCTCCGTAGGACTGTTTGTGTTCGCCCATAAGTGCGGTAGTATTGGCCACAGCCATGAGTTATCTGAAAATAAAAGAAATATTGTTTTTTATCCAAAAATAAAGATAATATATTAAAATCCTTTACATAAGTATTTTTTTAATTAAGTAAATTAATGGAATAGATAATTAAAGTGCCGAGTTTATTATTGTTTGTTATGAGATTTTCACTGTATGATGTATCTTTTCTATTTTTTATCTTGGCCATAAACAATACAACGTTACACACAAGAAACACCTTCAGGGTTGTTGTAATCGCAATGTTAACTTGAAAATCTAGCTTAAGCAAATTTTTTTCTTGATAGGTACTTGATGTTCGAAGATATTATCTTGCAGGTAAATTTTGGTTGAAATGCAAATCATTTTCAAATAGTGTAATAATTGATCTTGTAGAAAAGTTAAGTTTATGTCAAAATATTTATGGTCGATACAGGAAGGAACCCTTAATTGTTTCTATCCACAAACATTTTAGAAATATATCTATATATTCAAACAGCGTGTTGGAAATGTTTTCCCTCGATACATGGGTCAGCAAGGTGGATCTTACTCCAATATTAGAACCAGAAATTCAGAAAATTCACAAATCTAAACATAAATATAACTTAGATGAATTAAAACAAACATGCTGTAACTATTTAACACATAATTATTAAAATTTTTACCAAATCTACACTGATGGATCTAAAGACAAAAACAGAATTAGTGGTGTAGCAATATTTGATCCTCAGACTAATTACTCCTTACAATAAAAATTGATGTTAACATTTCCATTATGTACACAGAATTAATAGCTATAGCAGCGGCGATCTCCTACATAGACTCTCTTAATTCCAGTAGTTATGTTATACTGACTGATTCAAAAAGTGCAATTTATCATTTGGCTCGGTGCACCTCGAATTTTCGAGGCGTACCGATAGCTTACGATATTCTTAAATCACTTCGGCATTTAACAACTACAAACAAAACTATAAAAATTCAATGGATCCCTTCCCATGTTGGTATACCTGGCAATGATGAAGTAGATCGCCTCGCTAAAGACGCTGTTACAAATGGGGTTCCGTCTACCTATCTACCTCTCTATACTGACAATTTATATTTAATCAGAGATAAATGTATGGAAATGTGGAGGGAGTATTTCGATAAGAGATCACTAAATAAGGGCATTTGGTACATAACCATACAACCTTGTCTTACTAGATCGTCATGGTTTGTCGGTTCTGGCTTATCCAGATCCGATGTTGTGATTGCGCTAAGGCTTCGGTCTGGACATATACCACTAAATAGTTTCGCATTTCTTATGTCAAATCGAACTCACCAAATTGTAATGAATGTGGAATTATAGAAGATGCGTATCACGCTATGGTCGAGTGTGTACGTATTGAAGCCGAGAGAACATTGTTTAATTGCAATTTAATCTACGATAACAAACAGGAAATACGAGACAGAAGAGGAGAATACGAAACAGGTAGATGTAACTCCATCCTGGCCTATCCTCTTTCAGAAGAAGCCAGGATGCTCTATAAACTCATATTATTATTGATTAAGGACGCTGTTACATTTTCGACGAACTCAAATTTAGGTATTTAGAGTCGCACACAGCAACATTACGGACACGCACACATTGAAACCACTGAGCGCTCGATTTTATACATCGCTTAAATAATCTTGATCCTTGTTATTATTTCTTATTTTTATTTGAATTGATTCAGAAAGTTTAGTGACCGTACTATTTTCGTGATAATTAAGTTATTTGCTACCTGGTGACCTATTGTACATTCGATACGAATTACTTTACGTTTGGTCTGCAGATATCCCTAAGTAAAATATCTTAAAGATTAATTTATTTCGTTATATGTGAATTCAATGCGCTGTAATGCATTCACAATAGACCGAGTCATTCATGACTCGGTCTATTTTGCTATACCTCATTAATTATGATTAATATGTATTTATGTTTTTAAAAGTAAAAAAAAAAACATAATGGAAAAATATTCGTTTACCTTTATTAATGAAAACTAGAACTACAATAAGAAAACTAAATTTAGGATTAAGAGTGATGTTACAATATTTTTAGAGTTATTCACAGCAAGCCTATAATTTGATATCGAGCTATTTTTAGTAAGTTTTTTATCCCCATGTTGTAAAGTGCATCACAAATAACTAGTCCGCCATGGGTGTTCCGGAATGACGTCACACAACTAAACATCCAAATATGTCTATACAAAATTTCAGCTCAATCGGTTGAAGATTCAAAATTGACTTGCAAGAATCCACCCGAACAAACATAATTAAGTAGTTAAATATATACATTGCAAATTAATAAAAAGATTGTCAAAAGTTTACGGTCAGAGATAGTTCACGTACTAAGTACTAATAAGAATTAATCCCGACACTGACAAGAACAAACTATTCCTTTTCCTTAATAATACATCATTCTTTTAGTACTACGTCGTTCGTTCGAGATGTCAGTATTCTTAGTCTCTGGTTCCGAACGAGAAGTCGCACGCAACAAGCTAGTAAATTTAAAATTTTAAACAACAGTCTGCGGTAAAAACTACACATACTTATATCAAAAAATACTTAACAATAAAATTTACAATAACATGATACCTATATTTCATTTTAAATTTAACTCAGAATATATTTTAAAATAAAAATTATAACATTCTACAAGGCTTAATAAAATTGAAAATATCTAGATTATTATAATTTATAGTTTAAAAAAAATGAAAAACGTGCAATAAATAAAATAAAATAAAAATACATAAACATATCTAAAACAAATATAGAAATACTTATTATAAAATAATTATATTATACGATACTATAATGATACAATTTAATTTAATATACCTATATAGTTTTTATCTTATTTGACAAAGAGCGCCTTCATCCTCTCTCCTATTAAAAATATCTTTTGCTGTGCCCGACAGGGTCCATAATTGATCCAATGTTTAACATGCCTACCAACTAATGTACACATTATGGAATGCAATAAAGAATTGAGTAATTGAGTAACTGTAGGACTGTAGATACTTGAAATACTCGAAACGCGACTAAACGAGCGGGAGCGATATAAAATCAGTGTATGAATAAGTGGGATGCATGATAATATTTCATATAAAGAATAATCGGGTATTGTAAGAATTATAGGCAAAACCTGCAAAGTATGAAGGAATATAAAATGTAATTCACTATATACTGTACTATGGTACTGTTGTAGGTGGTACTAATAGTACCAGAAGACAGAACTAGTACATCTGAAAGTTTTACCTACTAGTACAGTCATTCAGTGGCCGAGTAAGAACAAGCCTAGTCAGGGAACACCCGTCAGGAACGGAGTTGACATCTTAACCCCACCCATAAAGTCTCGACCTCACTAACAAATGCTTAACCCTACCCATCCTTTTCTTGGACTCACATACAGACTCTTAATCCCAATTATTCTCGCCTTGTTTTAGTAACATTTGATCTCACCCATCCATTTCTTCACCTGTCCAACAGTTGCTTAATCTCACCCATCTATTTGTTAACTTGCCCAACAGCAGCTTAACCCTACCCATCTACTTTCAGGCCTAATCTAAATCACAGGTTTAATATGACTAAACCCCACCCATCCATTTCTTCACCTGCCCAACAGCTGCTTAACCTCACCCATCTATTTGTTAACTTGCCCAACAGCAGCTTAACCTTATCCATCTACTTTCAGGCCTAATCTAAATCACAGTATTAATATGACTTAACCCCACCCATCCATTTCTTCACCTGCCCAACAGCTGCTTAACCTCACCCATCTATTTTTTAACTTGCCCAACAGCAGCTTAACCCTACCCATCTACTTTCAGGCCTAATCTAAATTACAGGTTTAATATGACTTAACTCCACCCATCCATTTCTCAACCTTGTCAACGACTGCTTAGCCGTTAGTATCCAAATCCCGATCTTATTCATCAATCCCAAAATAACATTCTAATAATAAATTTAATAATATTATTAAAGTCGTATTTACTTTTATTTAGATTTGAAAAAGTATCAACATCTTCCGGTCACGATAAACGACTATATGAGTGTATGACACAGACTTTTTTCGTAATTTATTTTTTGCGACAGAGCGATACGCACATGCTTCCACAAGCGCGTCTGAGCGCGGAATGAAAGTCTGCGAGTGAAAAATGTATGAAGAAATTTGCAAGCGTTCATATTTTTGCTGTTTATTTAAAAATGTAATGATTTAGGTACAAAATAATTAGTCGAACGTATAGAGGACTATATATGCCGTAATTTTATATAATTTTGATGATAAAATATGCTCTAAGTTTACTTTAAAATGGTACGTAATCAGACCCTATTTTTATACATTTTCTGTGATTATTGTGATGGTGAAAACGGATTTATGGGAAAAATTTGTATGATGTGATAAATTTTTTGTGATGCCAATCTGAAGATGAATAGATTACCTTTAAATTGAGACCATAATATCTTCACATATATGATTGCTTATACATTAAAATTGTACCTGCAAAACACCGTTATTTGTAGAAAAATGTAATAGCGTCCTTAAGCGGCGAGGTTAAAGAATGTTTATAAATAAGGGCCTATGAGGGTGGCATAATCATGTCTGATTAAACCCTCTTTTTTCTGTAATAAAGATATAAAAAAAAAAATAGGTACTTACCAGAAACGATGGCGTTATCTACATAACTGAATAACAACCGCTTGTCAGCATTGAGTAGAGTTTGCAGAGTTGGGCCCTTGGTGCCCACGCCCGTGCCAAACTGGCTGGCTGGAGCTAAGTGAGGTCCCAGTTCTCTCTGCACTATTTCTAGAAGCCCAGCATGCACGCTCCGAATTGGTGACCCATCTTGGTGATAAAATCCGATGGGGAAGTGATGTGCGTCCAGAAACACTACCTGAAAAGGAATCGTTGTTAAATTTAAGTGACAGAAAGAACCGTAATAATTTCTTATAAGATATTGTTATGATCATAAAGCATAAAAATACATTTTATCTCTAGTTATCGTTTGTGGCTTACCTCTTTAGTGGCATCAAGGAACGCTCGTATTTCTCTCAACAAAGGGACTAAGGGACGGACTCGTATTAAGTTGTGATTCAGCCAATATCTGTAAATATAAACAGCAATAAAATTCTATTTATTTTAATTGTCTTGTAGTAGGCATCAAATTTATTTGCAAATCATGCAAATAAATTAATTCCTACTTGTGCAATAATACTCGGTAATTGAAGTAGCCATGCGAGACCAATGATCGACTGACCGTTTAGTGTTCTGTTGGTATTTGGAACAAAAGGTTTTCGAGCATAATATTTGTATTGACTTCTGTTACAACACTTCCAAGCAACCGCGAACTAATTACGTGCCCGAATTGGCATATGAAGGCGAAAAATTTTATTGCCTAAACTATGACACTACATTTACATAAGACGTTAGGGGTATACATCGGTGGACACAAAATATCTAGCTCATAATATACAATTTTTTTATTTACTTTTAGTTGTCGTTATGAATAATGTTTAGAATAAGGGTGATACATACAATAATGTTCATATCTAAGTTTGTAATGATGATCACCAATACCTGTTTTCCTCATTTTCATAGAAGTCGTAGAAAGCTATTCTGAAATCGAAGTATCTGATGCCGTGGACTAGCTGGCCCCAGATGGAGCGGTCTTGGCACAGCACGAAGCTATCCCGTGACAGAGAACTGACCTCTGTGTTGAATCGCCACGCGCCCGCGTTATGTGTACCCGCGATAGCCAAATCACCGATGCGCAGATTGTTGATTCTAGAACTAAATATTACAGGAGATTTTGTTGTATGTTTAGTGAACTATAATAGGGTACATGGTAATTAGAATATTCTTCCATCACCTTGGAAGCAAGTTTTAGATTAGATATAAGTTTACATATAACATTGTTAGGATATTTTTTTTAAGAAACTTACGCAGAATCTTCCATCCAAGTGGGTTGTATTTTCAAGCAATTATAAGCTTGAATTTCATTAGGATCTCCCGCTCCTACCCACGGCCATAAGCAGTGGGGTCCTGCCGAGCCGACACCAGCCTCCCAACCGGCGGGAAGTGTCCCTTGTCCCAGAGATATGTTGGTGATGACGTAACCTTCCACAGATGTCACCAGGAACACTGATAGGGCGTTGTTCCATGACTGTGGTCTGTCGTCGAACAGACCTATCTGCGGATACGAAAGCAGTGAAAGTTATTTAATTACAGAGATTATACTACACGCAAACTCGAGAGCGACGAATGACAATAATTTATACCTACAATTACTGATGCGGAAAATTATACCCTCACTGTCTGTTAAGTTAACATAGAAGTTACTGTAGTAATTTACCATAGACGCTAGCAACGATATTTTACTAGGTTCACAAGAGCTGTTAGTAAAAATGATTGTAATACGTATTCATGAACTTCTAAAGAAATAATGTTCATTGACCATTGCAGTACATGGTTAAAACGTTATACATGAGCGTTTATTTCCTGTCTTTACATTCGCAATTGTATTTGATGTGTGGATATGATCATTCATGGACAGGCGACATGTGAACGATCACAGTTTGGAGTTCCACTATTATTAGATTTCGTAACGTAGTATTTGAAGGAGCATTGGATGACGTCGTGAATAAAATTGATAGTCAACAAGCGGGGTGTCACGTCCGCCTGATTGTCATACAATGTGTTACGTAAATTATGAGTTGCAGAAAATATTTTTGGATGGGTCACTAATGCAACATTGTTTTCATAGTTAAATTTCTTTAATACGTGTATCAACTATTAACAATACATCAAGTGCCCCACTGATGGGCAGTGCTCTTTTCTAAAGTTTAGAAGAGTTAGGGTACTTCACCACAGTGGCCTAGCATGGGTTGGCAAGTTCTTCATTTCTTTTATATCAGCGAGTGTAATCTTTTGTCGAGATACCTACTCGTGATTCTTGTGAATTTCACTAATATAATAAAAGTTTGTATGGACGAGTAGATGTTTGTTTTTTCTCACGCAGAAACCACTAATGAACACTTAATGCTGCTTTTTGTCTATATACCATGTGGGCAAAGCCGCGGGTCGAGGCTCGTCCTAAAAAAATTTAATTTAATATCGGTCATATGATGGGATTGTTTAATTGAGCGTATATATTTTTCAACAAAGAACTTAACAGTTAAAATGAGAGTGGTGAATAATTAAGAGATAAATAATGATGACTAATACCATTATTGTATCGGTATTAATTTCAGCGAGGCAGATGGACACTGGCAATATAACATGAAACAAAGGATGTTTAGGTATCATGAGTTCAGAGACTTGTGTATTAATCTTTTGTGCTGCCATTCATCATTAAAAAATGATTGCTAATCAACTGCTACTGCATTTTTGGTTCCATTTCTTTTGACTATATCAGATGTTTAACTTTTTTCAGTGTATGTTGATAGAGTCATTGTGATTGTAATTTTATTTAACTTTCTTTTAAATTGTGACTTTGTATATTAAAGTATGAAAGAGTATTGTTATAATGGCATATTTTTAAGTGAGTCATGACGATTTCTGTTATTTAAATTATTCATACGTCTCCTTAGGTTCAGCATTTACTGTAGGTGCAAACAAAGAAAACCATTATATCGCAGTTGATTGTACTCGTCATATCAATCATGTAAAATGCGATTAATTAATTGATGATTTCCGATAGCCGAATAATTTATACATACTTTCGTTTGAAAAATCTTATGTTAACATGGACAAGTTGTTTTGACTAACTCGTCTCGTAGTTCTCTCCACGATTGGTCATGCAAATATTTAATAGTTTCTGAGGCTCTTCATTATTTTCTCAGTATTTATTACTCAATTACCTTAAGACCTGCTTCTATTTTACTAGTATTAGAGGTTTTCCTTGTAGTAATTATGGTCACATTTATGTAACTTTATGAGGTAGGTTTACTATCTTAATATTTATAATTACTATAATAATAATTATATCCATAATAATATGTAACATAATTACTATGTTAATATTCCTTTTCCCTGACTATTATACACGCTATTAAGAGCTACTCACTTGTCTAGGTATACTGAAACAGCCGTTGAAGTCCCAGTTGAGTTCCACAGCATCCAGGAGGGTGTTGGCCGCTCCCAATCCCAGTCTGATCTCAGGAGAATGGACCGTCACCCAAACTCTGCCGCATGATGACTTCTCTAGTATTTCATTTTCTGCAGCTGGAATTTTAAGGTATTGATTATGGAATACTGTATTTAAACTGTTCCTCAAATCAAACTATGTATTTCCATTTCGTCTCCATAAATTATTTACAATACCTAATCATATTAGTAACGAGTATACAGCATCGTAGTTTACAATATAAAACAACCCACCGGAAACCACATTGAAACGTATATTAATTGTATAAAAAACCGGACAAGTGCGAGTCAGACTCGCCCACCTAGGGTTCCGTACCTAATGTAAATATAAGATCATCAAAGTGGGCGCAGAGGACACCTTAAACGAAAAACGAGCACATGTCTATAAGTTGTTTATTATAATGAATTTAACTTCTTATTTCTTATTTATCATCAAGTTCACACTTTTAGAATAGTTTTTAAGTTGTAACTGTTTTTAAAAGAACAGGACGCGACGATGTTCCCACCTACATTCCAAGTACAAAACTGACTCGATTAATGAGATTGATAAATATATTAATAATGCGTCGGAAAAAATAAATAAAATTTATTTTGCAATGTGCACATCAAGCCCTTTTCATATGATACCCCATTTGAACTAGTAGCTTCAATTTGAAATTTAGATTCCTATAATAATAATAATATTCAGACCCCCTATTTTTTAAGATTTAAATACAAATGTACAGTTTTGAAATTTTCCTTGTATTATTGGTCTATAACGATGTTAAATGCCAAATTTCATAGTTCTAGGTCAACGAGAAATACCCTATGAGTTTTGATTCCCTTGAGATAGTCGAAAATTTTTTTTTTTGCGTAAACTTAGAAGTTTGATTTTTTCACAACTTCATGGGACCGTAGACTTGAGTATACGGTTTAAATTTTAACTTAATAAAAAGGGTCTTGACAGACAGACAGACGGACAGACAGACAGGCAGACGGAAAACAAAGTGATCTTATAAGGGTTCCGTTTTTTCCTCTTGAGGTACGGAACCCTAAAAATATTAGGTATTTTTTTATTTTTTTTACAATTCTTGTGTCTGATGTTCTGCGTTCTGTGTTATGGGATGGCTTATAGTAATAAATTATGTGTAAATTCTATTACTTTGATAATATAATTTCGCATCATGAATATAATGTTTATGAACTTGACTTAATTTCATGTATGTATAGGTACGCTTAGCAACATAGGCGGTAGGCACTTTTTTACTCTTAGGTAGTGACATAATGTTCAAAAGTGGTCAACTGAAAAACATATCGTACGTTAGTAATGACTACCGTGTCTGGTTTTGAAGGTTAGTGCGTATTACGTTGATGATTCGCCATTTACAATGTGTGCTACCAACCACCAATAGTGTGATCCATTGGAATCGTACACTTTACGTACATACACGTTTAAGAGTCCGAATAATCCGGCTCGGTTTTACGGCTGGTACAATTACCGGCGGTGTCTTGTGTGGCACTAGGGAAACTGAAAATGTATTATGGAAATTAAAGTGGTGCATATAAAGTTCCTTGCATGCTGCATAAAGAATAGTAACCTGAAATAAACGTCATGTATAGGATTCACGTCGTTCTACCACACATAATTGTTGTGATGGAGAGTGTGGTCCACCATTTCTTCTTTCCAGACATTGATTTAATTAAATCAATGTTTCCAGACCAAAAAAACAGGAGCGTATTTTTTTTTATTCCCTATATTAATGTCAAGATTTTGATTTGTGTACGACGATGTTAGTAGACTTGAATATCAATGATAGTTTGACTACACAAAATTAACTATGTGACTGACGAACATGTAAAGAATGAAAAAGAATAAAAGTAACTAAGATGACTACAGATACCTAACACATGAAAATGTGAATAAGATAAACGATAACTTTGTACTGTACCTACATTTATAAAGTTCTTCTGGCTGTCATTCAGGGCGAAAGCAAAATAACGACAAATCAACAAGAAAAATATGTTACACATGTTCGACCCCAATACATGTAGACCTAAAAAATATTGAGCTTGTCTTTTCAATCTCTCATTCATCATGTATCCGTCACGGAACACAATGATAATATGTCAGTATGTGTGGTGAGTTCCAGCAAACGTAATCCGATGCTAATGACATAATTGCACAGGCGAAGTGTACCGAGGCATATTTAATTATGTGTTTAGTAAATCCACCGCGTGGTATTCCTTTTACGGCTACCACAGTGTTATGTAACTTTTTGCTGCTCTAACATTTGTGGCTGTACAATGTTTTGTCGCATTATAGTGTTGCGAAGTCTAAGAGTTTACACGGTCGATTTGATAAATGTGAAAAAAATATTTTTTATGATTTTCAATTTCTTTTAGCTGTACATTTAACATACCATCAAGCAAAATTTAGGCCAGTGATGTATTATAGACAATTTATTAACAAAGTGAACGACTTTTCGATCTCATACTTGTATTCATTACAGTTAAAAAGTTTGGGTTGTTTAATTTTACCTACTCCTACGGATCATCGGTAAAATTTAGGTCAAATAGTTACAAGGAGCAAGACTATCGCTATTACACTGGAAATAATCTATGCTCTGAACTGCCTCTGAATTTAACTTAAAAAACTGAATAAAACTTCAACCTAGGAATAAAAAATTAAGGACCTTACGAGTTGTTCCAAACATAGGTGCTGATACCTATGTTTGAAACAACTAGATAAAACAAACAGTTTTAGAATTTTAGAAAAATTAAAGTTGTGCAGCACATGCTCGTCTAATTCGTAAGAATGGATGAACTACATACTAAGAGGTAAATACAATAAATAAAACTACTATTTATAGTTTGTAAATAGTAGTTTTTAATTAATTTAATGTATAATGTGCTCTTGGTTGTATTTCTTGTTGGTAATTAATAAATACAGTTAAAACTGTAAAAAAAATTATTAGATAAGGTGCAAAAAAAATACAATAATATATGATACATTGAAACATTTACAATAATCCATATCTACACTGCGTAATTGATAAGAAGTGATAATATGTGATCAATAATTTCAAACGCGTAATAATTATAATTACGTACCTACGCGTAATAATCTGATGATTAAATCACCAAAGACAATTTGCTTTCAGTAAATTGTAATTGTTGTCTTTGTTGTCTTGGCGGATTATTTACGAGATCTTTCTATCCTTTTAAATAAACATTATATATGATATATATACAGGGATCGAGTATCTGACTTTCTTTCTGTCTGTTCGATTTAGATGAAATTTAGTATAGAGATAATTTTAGTTTTTTCGGAATCAATAAAAAAAATTGATTGATTAAAATTGCTAATTCTACGCAACAAGCTCGTGACAAACAAAAAAACCTAATAAATTGACACAAAACTGACAGAGCTGCAGCAGCTGTAACATGCAGTGCATGCAGTTTTTACGTAAGTTAGTATAAGGTATATACATATAATAATAAATTATCTAGATTTCCGGCAGTACACTGTAAAAACATATTATTATGATGTATATCCATATAATTACGTAAATACTAAGTCGGAAATAATTCGATATCATTTTATGTAACTGATATTTTTAGTCTATACCCATATTATAACTATATTTAGATTATCTGTTCGCGTAATTAGTAATAACAGATTACGTTTTTAAATTATTGTTATAAAGCTTGTGTTTTGTAATTGAAATAAATATTTTTATTTCGTGCCTATTTAATCGCGCCTAATAGGCGCGAATTTAAAAAGTTTATTACAACATTTTCAGAATGATTAAAACACAGTTTGCTGCATAAATCGCATAGAAATACCAGGTCTAGACTAGGCAGGTCCATATGTGTTAATAATATAGTATTTTTTGTATAAAATGCTGGAAGAATAAAATAATAAAAATATGCATTGCCTACTAAAGATACTGAAAAAATATTTCTATTTATGCGCTTAGATAAAATTCATGCAACCACTAATCAAAATAATTATGCGTTATCTAACGTACTTATTTTGAAATTGTTATGCAATTATTATTAAATAGATTAACTGAGTATATTAATAATAATAATATGGAGTTGTGTGTTGTAAAAATATTTGAATATAAAATCACAAACACATACATAATTTAATTTCATATGCCAAATGAAACGCGATATGAAAACATAAAAACTTACGTCCTATAGTCGCTCCAAGAGCGGTGACGGCGAGTGCGAGAACTGCGTACCACGACGCGGCCATCTCACTGAGGGGTTCTCGCGCCACTGAACTACGAGCAGATTTGGCGTTCTTTCGCTACAATTGATTGGTGCGCAGGAGACGTGCACTAACACTAAGAACACGTTGCAATCTAATTGCAAAGAGGTAGCTCGACCCTTTTCTACGCTCACGAATCATTTTCACACTCTCACGTACGTCAATGGATTGTGTTTGATCAAAAATTATCGTAAAGTCTTAAGTGCCATCGAGTAGGTAGACGGTAATGGTAGTGCGGGTTTCCGACAGTTCCCTCATTTCCGATCGGGTGTCGCGTGCATCGGCGACAGGCTGCGTTCTGGAGCACGTGCAGTCCACCGGATGTCTCTCATCAACGCACAAAACGGCTTAAAAACAGATTTGTTTTATTGATCGAATGCAATTCAGTACACCCGCTTTAGATTTTTGACCTATTGAATCGAGTGTGCTGTTTTGTTTGTAGCCGTAGATACATCATGCGGGAGGATCCTCACATATGGCTTTGTATTTCAATTCAATAGACATACTACTATCAAATGTATGTAGCAAATTTAAGTACCTTTTACTACTTTTGGGAGGTAGGGTCTAGCGAGATCCCTCGCTATGCCCTTTTACAAAAAAAAAACCTTTTAATAACTTAATACTAGGTATATAAAACCGTGTAGTTAATAAAATATCGGATGATTTATTACTATTTAATTTAAAGTTAAAATCAATTTGACCTACCAACAACAAAGCATGAAGCCCGCATTTTTGGACGTCATTAGAAAGTCCCAAAGATGGTTCGCATAATTTTCTTCCACACAAAGTTATTACAAAATATTTGTCCACCAACTTTTGGAAATACATAATAGGACTTACATAACTTTCTTGAATACAATACGAATTCACGTAAATTGATGAGAAAATGCACATTGAAGTGGTTGCGTATGTTTTGGGATGTATGTAGGCATGATGTGTTACGTGAAGATATTCTAAGACCATAGTTAGGACGTGTAAGCCGGTAAGGAGAGGTGCAAGAATATAAAGAACATCCTACGTTCTAAATGGAACCCCTGTGCAAAATTTCAAGTTTATAACCCTTAAAGTTTAGGCCCTGCGTTGATATATCAGTCAGCCAGTTAGCTTCTCCTTTTATATACATATGTATATGGATTTGCTTCCCATCATCAAGAAATAATTTTACCATATAGGTAATTTTTTTTATTGTTTTTAGGAACTTTTCCGTACTTCTATATTACTTTGATTGCTGAAAACGAATTAATTGTTCCTATCTGTACAATAGTCACTAATAATCCATTATTGATTTGCAGGTGTTGTTATCAGTCGATTTATTATTAATTAACACATTGATAACGTTACCATTGGATTAGCAAACACCAAAACAATGATAGCTTAGGACAGGTTAAGGTCACGTCAGAGTGAGTAAGAAAAAATTATCGATTTTAATCTTATTTTTTTTTCTTCGGATTTATAAAAACAATTAAACACTGGTTATTTATCAATATTAGAACAACAATTATCATTCCAAATTAAAAAATACGAGACGAAAAACGATATATTTTCCATATTTTCTGAGATTCTTTGCATCAATAAATCAATTTTCATTGATCAATCGCATCTAATTTATCTCTTTTAGATGTGACGAAGTGTTCGTAATATGTTTGAGCTACTTTGGCAAGAAATATGTTTCTATTGATTTTACGTTTCATTACTGACGTCGCATATCGTGCTGCTTGAACCACTTTGGTCGTTCAATTTGCTTTCCTCAGTACATGCATGGAATTAACTAAGTTTTGATAAAATATTCAGATTATGACATATTTTAAACTAGCTTTTGCCCGCGACTTTCTCTTTTTTAGTTAATTTTTTATCCAATGCGTATATATTTCTTACAAAAAGATAAATTATGATAATTTTATAGTAAGTACAAATTCCATCTCCTTTTCACCCCCTTAAGGGATGATTTCCGGGATAAAAAATGACATCCTAATCGGTTAAGCGGTTTAAGCGTGAAGAGGTTATAGACATACATACTTTCGCATTTATAATATTGGTCTGGATGGATAACACTTAAGTATTCTGCCCACATAGAAAATTGAAATAAAATCTAATGAGGTTAATATATTTTTGAATATAATCATTGTTGTTAACTTGAGCGGCGCGGCGCCCCAACCAATTGTTTTAGATCAGATACAATTTTGTCTGCTAATTGGTAAGTTCACAGATCAATTTCAGATTAAGCAAGGACTACAGTTAGGTTACCAACTGTTTGTTTATCTAGTTAGTATAAAATGGCCGTCAGATCTCAGAGAGAGATGCTTCGTAAATAATTTTCAAAGGAGACTAGTTATCGCTAAGTTCTAACGAGCTGCCACCTTTAGTTCAGCGTTGCACTTTTAAGTGAATACATAAACTTCTGTGGGTTACGGTAAGTATGTTCTTAAAAGTGTCTTTTTTAATAAGAGCTATAAATAATTTGGACCTGAGTTACGTAGGTAACTACTCCTATGGTGTATATTATTTTTCTTTTAACCTGAAGTTGACGTTGCAAACCTTTTCAAGATTAATGGCCATTAGCTCATACCATGAATGACAAAAAGTGAATATAAATAGACATTAGGAAAGTCTTTGTATTTCAAATACTAAGCTGCATATCTATCACCGATAATTGCAAAAATGGTTAGTTTAGTCTAATCAGATATTAAACTATAAAAAAAAACTTTGTGACAAAAATAAAACCGACTTAAAAAAAAGCACTAAAAAGTTAAAAATAATACTTATTCTAATTAACCAAATCTTGATTCATTAACCTATAAAAATATCCTACTTTTAACCTACATATACAATCAAGGTTACCTATTTTTGAAGTCGGTGCCATGCCAATATATAGATTATAGCATGTATGTATAGTATTTTTTTTATATAGTATCGGTTTTATTTTTGTTAAAAAGTTTTTTATTTATTTATTTTTAGTTACTGATTTTATTCTATTATCCCTGACCTTCTATTATCTAGTAAAACTCATAGCCTGAAAGAATACAAACTATCGGTCCATATGTAAAGATTTTTCCTTCAACTTCAACCGTTGAGGAATTTTACCTTCCATCATCAGATCATTACATGAGATGGTGATTTTCAGACGCAAATACTTGAACAGCTTTGGAAAATCGTGTAAATGTAATAAGTGCCTATATCTGACAGAATTTTCTTTTAACTCCTAACTGTTGAGGAGTTCTACCTTCCATCATCAGCTCATCAACATCAAATGACGATTATCAGATGCAAATACTGGAACAATTTTAGTAAATATATTAAAAACGTGATAATTCCTTACACAATTTGAGGGTAGCCCTCGATTTCCCTGGGATTCCATCATCAGATCCTGATGTAGTCACAATGGGACCATCTGTGAAGTCTAAACAAAAAAGAATTTTGCAAATCGGTCTAGGCATTTTTAAGTAATTCGTGAACATACATAAAAAAAAAGAAAAAATATATATATATTTCGACGAATTGAGAACCTCCTCCTTTCGAAGTCGGTTAAAAACTGTGAAACATAACGCATTATTATATTCGATGGTTAATAATCTGTCTAGATTTATTGGCAAGTTGATATGTAAAGATTTATGTATAAACTATATATCTACAATTACCCGTAACAATCGAAGTTATTTTCTCCTTATTTCTTTGAATTTTACGGAGCAAGGTATAATAGTTGAACGTTGAACAATGGCGCGCCATTTGATTGTAGGAATCTCGAGAGCTGATAACAATTTTGTAAATATTGCTAATAGATTTTTCCAGACTACAATGGATAATAGTTATAGCGGTTTTATTAGATGTGTAAATATATAATACGCTCAGCCAGTGGTGTTGGTTTTCTATTATAATATTTTTTACCATTGTATATCTAGAAAGGCGTGAATGTATGTATGTATATCTAGAAATCGATCCTAGTGGCGATCCTTGGGGGAGACCTATGTCCAGCAGTAGACGTCTAACGGTTAATGTGATGATACCTAGAATTACATAACTACTCCTTTCAAAAGAAACATCAATAGAAGATTTTATCTAAGAAGAGTGTATATAAGAATGATTTATTGACATCTAACACATAAACAATCAATTAGTTACAACTCTAGTTAGTACAAAAATGAAAATTTTATTCTTCACATAATACATATTATACAAAGAAAAAATATAGGTTATTATTGTACATCTTTTTCAACATCTAGAAAGTTATCAATAGCTTTATATTGTTTCTCTCGTCTTTCGTCACTCTCAGAAGAAGCGAGTGATGCCGCTCTGCTAGGGTTGCGGAGCACTGGCTTTCGAAGCTGGAAGAAGTTCAGCGAGGCCTTTAACTCCTTGATGAACACCTCCTTATGTGTCACCTAGAAATCAGAGGGAGTTCTTTGTAAACATATTATTCGTTACAAATAACTATCATTTTGTCTAAGTTGCCAGTAATTTAGTTGTATCCATGATTTTGGAATTTGTTATTTTAAAATTTTACGTTATATTTTTTTGAATCACCAGAAACAACTTCCACGGCTAATAGTAACTTTGTATCCTACTTGATATTTTATATAAGTGTTATTCTACAGCGGATTATATACCCTTTTATTGCAGCCATTGTGTTCTTAACATTATAACAGAGCTAGACTATTATAATTTCAAATAAACGTATATTGCGGTAAAAGCTGCAAAAAGAAGAGCGCACATTTTATGCAAAGAAAGTTTTGTCATAAAACTATCTGACGCTTAAGTAAGTATTTCATTCAATTGCAAATATTATGTTATTAGGATTTTGGTTATAAGGATTCATGAAATAGTATTGGGGTTGCTATTAACAGGGTGTAAATCTAAACAGCTACCGCGAGCTATCAATGATACTTTGCCAACCACATAATGTAAACGCGCGTTCAGTAGTCGCATCACCACCATTGTAAAACAGGCTGTTATAATAGCCTAATACCAGTGGACTGTGAAAGTGGCACGACTGACTTTTTGGAAGTGATGTGTGTATTTATCACATATTTATTCGGTGAAGGAAAACATCCTGAAGAAACCTGTATGCTTGAGATTTCTGCACTACGCTAGCGTGATGGAATATAAGCCTAACCCCTCTCAAATGAGAGGATACCCGTATCCAGCGGTACGACAATAATTGCTTTGATTATGATAATGCAATACAGGTAGAGTATACAAGGTGTTGTTTTGCATCCTCGTCAAATTTCAGGAGGTTGTCATAAAATACATAAATAATCAATTGAAAGTACGGTAGTGGGCAATAACTAAAAAGTGCTGCTTTTATTTGTTGTTGAATTTTAACAGTGTTTCAGAATTAAACCCTTAATTCAATACAAATAAAACAGAATCACCCGACTACGCACACAGCGACAATGCAGCTGTGTGCGTGAGTGTCGACGTCTTCCTACGAAATGCAAGCGCGGGCGAACGAATGATCGGTAGCAATAATTTACCTAATTTTATTTCGAAAATCACCTACATTATTGTCATAAATTTTGCTTGATAATGAACTCATTGTTGAGCATCATTGGAATGCGGAAATCTTACTAATGGCAGTAATACTAGTGCGCCGAAGAAAAGTTCATTGACCTGTTATCAGATGATTAATAAAATGTTAGTTTTGCTTTATCCTTCCACCTAAAGTTTTCGTAGTGATTTTGTTTTGATTTGTGGATTAAATTGATTGATTTGAAATTTTCCTTCCTACTTAACGGGCTTAGGACCGGCAATAATACCTACCTTAGTTGGTGTACCGATCTACTTATGATGGAAATGGAAAGACGTGCTAGTTAAATGTAAGTACGTGGTGATACTTTCGACTCTTAGGTATTATTAGCGTAGTTACAAATTTGAAATCAACTTATTTACACTAATCAAATTGATTAAGCTAACAACGTATTTACAAAATGTACAAATAAATAAATTACCTACTTAAGTTACCCGGAGGTATTGTTCAAAGTGGCCACCATCACACTCTTCGCACAATTGAGCACGACGTAGCTGGTTTTCCTTCAGCTTACGTAACACCAACACATTAGTTTTGACAGTGTCAAAAGCACTAATGATCCTTGCACGTAATTCTGTTACACTGGTCACTTCCTCCGTGTAAACTAACCTTTTAACGTCTCCCCGCACATAAAAGTCTAGAGGCGTCAGGTGCGGAGAACGCGGAGGCCAGGCCACCGATCCTCCGCGACCGATCCAGTGGTCACCAAAACTTTCGGTCAAGTACTCGCGTACTTGCCGACCATAGTGAGGGGGGGCACCGTCCTGCTGGTAGTACAAGTTGCGATGGAGTGCCAGGGAACATCCTCCAACATCTCCTCGACAACGTGACGCAACAGCTCCAGTTTTTGGGTGTTGCAATTCACGCTTCAGTAGGCGAAACACTGTGGTGTGGTGCACTCCAAAGTGTTGACCAGCCTGCCGCGTGCTTGCCCGTGGGTCTCGCTGGAAGTATTCCAGCTCTGTGATGGGGGTTCCCGATTGGGAAACATTTCGGTGAACATCCGGATGGCTCCACGTAGGCTGTCTCCACTGATGGCATACAGGCGGACCATCTCTACCAACTCGACATTCGGATAGTTGTCCGTCATCTTGCACTTCGTAACTACGTCTCAACGATGTCCGAGAAGTGAAATTCGCAAAGCGCGCGCACGCGTCGGCGACATCAAACAGACTGTTTGTTCCGGGGTCGCGGCGGCGTGGCTAGGGATTTGTACCTACGAATCGATCGATGAATGATCGTTGCGTATGCGTTGTGTATGTGTTGTTTGCGTTTGTTTGTGTGTGAAAGCGCGGTTATAGGGCTAGTAACAGACGGGCCGCGTTTAAATACGGCTGGTTCACACTTACGGATTTCCGTATACAAGCAAAATTAAAAAAAAAATACCTACTCATTTTATTGTTGCTTTGGGTCGAGAATCATTAGCATAATTACGTCCTTGAATTTGACGAGGATGCAAATCAACACCTTGTATAGACATTATTATTTTATTATTAGAATGGTAACAAACCTGTTCACGTACGACAATGTTGCGGATCTCGTTCATGAACTCGATAGCCGTCATGAACAGACAGAACACAAGACCTACTACCAAGACCACGAACGCTCCGATCAAGTTCTCCATTTCAAGATCACCTTCTATATCGTTCTCGTCGGTGGGCGCCTGAAAAGATACTTATGTAGGTTTGTTTTTTTAAAATGTAAATTAGTTAGCCAGTAATAAGATTTTTTTTTGATTAAAGAGCTTTGTAGCTTATTAACACTTACGCTTTCAAGAGATCGAATAATTTGAATACTAGTATTTAGCAACTTTTATATACGCTTCAGGCGATCCATTTCTCACTAAACTCCTAGGTATGAGACGTATCATAAAGAAAGAAACAAAACTCATTGAAGGAGGTTAGACCTGTATTTCCGTGATAGGTATTTCAAGACAGAAGATATGTCGAGATTCCAATAAGAAAATAATTGCTTATTTTGAAAGTATCTTTATCTTTCCAGGCTTTTCTAAATGACATTGGCGCCGTGGATTCGTGGGATATAAATCTTGTTTTCAGGGATTTCCAAAACGATACAATATAAGAAAAAAAAATACTACCTGTATAATTATTTGCGCCAAACCAGGAACAAAATTCAACATGAATTAAAGTATCAACAAATTTAATACAAATAAAGTTAATAGTTGAAGTTCTAACATACTTACTAAATATCAAAAGTAAAGAATTGCTCGAACCAAACTGCCGGCTATCGTTTTATTATCAAAAAAATCTATGGGTTCTAAAGAGGTTTTATACAAGCCAGTCCATTAGGTTGCTTGCTGTAATATATAACTATTGGTAGTGGATTCAGATACAGTCGCAGTTTCCGTAGTTCGCTGCTACATGTTGTAGTTATTACACGGCAGCACAGATGTCGCTACAATAGTGAATGTTGAGTATTCTGTATTATCCCTTACTAGGGGCTATTTTTATACTTCATTGAGACAGTTCAAAGTCTTTGAAGGATATTATCGTACGTCTCTTCCCTATTGAAAATCTATAATTTCCTTATCCTTTGCTTTATTTAGGTACTTTCACAATACTCAGCTGGCTCGTTGGTTTAGATTACGTCAATTATGAAGAGTCGCAAGCAATGCAATGCAAGTCGGTAAGAGAAATCATGATATTTTGAGTAGTCGTGTCACGCTTAATTCTGTTTATTTACCGTATTTATAATATATCTACTTTGAAGACATCGAAGCAACTCTGAAAGCTCTTGAAGTTGGCGAATCTCTTGGTTACAATCTTTCTAATACAATACTTACTTCACATTTCTTGGCGCCATACTTTTCATCCCACCATTTATTTTTAATTTGGTCGAGTGTCGTTAATTCTTTCAACCTCAGAATTGCTCTGTTTATATCAGTTCTGAACGGTGAATCTGAAAATCAAAATGCGTATATAAATAAAATATAAATGTGAAAATTGTATGTATTAATGTATATTCATCATCGATCAACAGTGTTTGAGCAATGCTGGACTCTATTCATTTGTGGATTGGAAGATTTTATCATCATATCTATTTATCACTCAGCCTAGGCCCAGTATTTCACTCGTTTGAAAGTAGCTATATTAGGCTAGTGTCAGTGTCATTTGACTACTCACGACATCTTAATAATTATACGATAATATTATCATAAATATCTAAGCGTAACAGACGGCCTAGCAAGAGTGCATTAAACGCCTAATATAAATAAGTTATATTCTATGTAAATTGGGTTTTATATTTTAATACCGGAATCAAATTTATAATATAAATACTCACTGGCTGGCATCGCTATCCCATAATCTTTGCTGTCTAATTCAACCCCTACTTTTTTTAAATTACAATTCCTCTTTAGCTTGTACTCGATTGTACTGGACTCCATAAAGAAGGCGTATTTATTTTTACTCTTAAAAACTCTCTTCTCTCCTTCGTCATTGCTGCCAACTAACACAGCAGGATTCGCTTCCATAGTTTCGTACATGTGTCGGTACATTTTGTCTTTGGAAGACTGAAAAATAAGAAGTTTTCTAAAAATATATATCTATAGGTTGGTAGTTGCCAGTATTTACTTTGAATTATCAAAACTAGTTGCACGGTTCCAAGCGCAAGAACTATAACTAACTATACATATAGTGTAAAATGAACATTAATTGGTTACTTTATGATGTTTTTATGTAATTTTTTACTGTGTACATGTATTATATAATATATTGTATATATAGTATTGTTAAATTCGGTATATTGAGATAATGTCTCTAATACAATTTTACTAGTTTCGAGATACCTTAAAGAATTCAAGAGTTGATCCTCCATTAATGGCACCGTATAGGATCTTGGTTTGCTTGGCCAAGTCTTCCACGCTGTTGATCGGTTCGTTTTCTAACGCTGACGTCATAGAAGCCGACAACTGGGCAATGTAAGTCTGGCATACAATCACTGCGAAGAACCACCACATACCACAAACCCACCGGGTACCAATAGCCCTTAAATTTATTGAAAAATAACATAAAAACCAGTACAGTGTTCTAGAAAAATCGAACATGGATGCGATACTTCAAGTTCTCTATTCGATTGCAGTTATGTTCATGTTAGTTATCTGATTCAAATCTTTTATGACATACAATTATTTAACCGCAAGCATCCACATTCAAGTATTAGCATTATATAAATTCTGTTAGTAATAAAACAAAAATTGTATTAGTGTTGGTATACATAATAATATGTTGCGCAACTCGAGTATCGAGCGAATAAAACACAATTACTTGGGCAATATGTCACATCCTTGCGTCATGATAGAGCCCATTGTTAGCCAAGCGCAATTTTTAAATGTCCATATATTTTCTAATTCTTCCGGATCTTTTTCACATGGTTCGGGATTTTCCCAATCAGCAGGAGATATTCTGAAATTTTGAGATAGTCAATAAAGCTTTTTAGATAAATCTAAATAAAAAGGTTATACCTAGTTATTAATTACTGCCTCGCCGGTCTAGTGGTCGCAAGTGCGACTAAGAAGAGGTCGAGTAAGAAGTCTTGGGTTCGATTCCCAGGTTGAGCAAAGCGTTATTGGGGGTTTCTATGAAATTCTTGGCAGCAGCTCGCAGTTTGGATTCGTGCTCGGTTGATGCCAATAGGTTCGCTTCTAAAACCCACCTAAAACATACTGGCGGAATGTGGGTGTATATTAGTACATCACTGTGTAACTAATGGGGGATATAATTATAAAAACCTCTTATATTCTTCTGGGTCTCATCCTCCGTTATAGTTATTTTGGTACAATGTATGTGGAAATAAAAACATTCGTTTGTTTCAACTGAACACGACTTAAAATATTCGTTATTTATTTATTAGGTTTTTTTTAATATACTAATTATAGTGATTTAATTGTAATTGTAATTTGACTCAAGTACTAATGTACTTATGAGTCAAATTACAACCTTCATAGAACAGTTTATCTGCACGAACGAGGATCTGTTATCGTGAGCAATATTATGAGGCTTTCGCTTCGATAGTTAATTGCCAATTACTTTGGCTGTTATAGTTACCTGGCACAAACAAAGAGGACGATTGAAACAAGACAGTACGCCGTCGCCGTGTGCATCCACACCTCAAAGGTATAAGGATTGAGGAAAGAAAACATTCCCGGCTTAACTTTACGATCCTGAGTGTATAATATACTTATTCCTAAAGACATAAAGGGCACCGAGAAATCGACGACCTTTTTCCGTTCTTCCGTTATAGTTAAGTCGCATACGGCTAAATCAGCTTTCTGAAAATATAAACAATATTTTATTGTAATATCGCATTAAAGAGAATCACATGTTACGATATTTGCTAGCTTTTCCTTAAGTAGGAGATTTTGGTTCTGCTACGCTCTTTTGTAATGATCAAAATAATGTTCCTCATTGGTAGGTCTTCGCTTTTGCCGATTCAGTTACTTTTTCGTTTGTACAACGCCTCTGAACTATCAATTATTGAGATTCTGAAGTACTATAAGTATATATGGATGGTTTAGAGGTGTGTGTGTTTGCCATAGTCTATATATAGCATATAGTTAGTAACTTGAAACCAATTGGTAAATGATTTACTCAAGTAGGTACATTTACCTAGTAGGGAAATATGTTAGTTTGATAATAATTTTACTTTAATTGATTACAATTTATCAATAAAACGACAACAAAAGAACGATTTGAATATTCTCTGGTGTCGGTTCTTATTTGAGAGCTTTATATTATAACAGGATCGTCAGTTAAGAATAGAGTTTTGTTATCGAAGAACGGTCATTATCGACCGTTATTACGAGAATGACCCCTTATTATTTATAGTAATAACTTACTTTGTCTAACAAATATCCAATGAGTCCGGTCCATTTATTTGTGGTTGGTTCATATTTCCCATAGTTCATGTCCTCATCGTGAATGAATTTGTAAGTGTAATTGTACTTCTCTTCTTTCAATATTCGAAATATGTTATCTACGAGGTCCACTGAGAAACCTTCAAATCTCTCATCATCTTTGCATTCTTTAACTTCACACTCTTCTTTTTCGGCGAAATAGGGCTTAGCTCTACGGGATATTATCTAAAAAAAATATGTTTTATATAAAAAAAATGGCGCATTTGTATTCGCCGGTACAACACAATGATAGTCTTATTTTATCACAGATTGTTAATCTGATTGATTATTTAGTTGCATCAGGGATTATATGATATAATTTATTAACTTGCTGTATGATATTTATTTTTTAAAAGATTTGTTCATTGAAAAATTTAAACTTATTCGGTGTAGCGGTAAAATATATATATTTTTAAATATAAAAACTTGCTGGTGTACAGATTTGGTATTAGTTTGGTTTAGACTACTTTCGAATGAGAACCATAGGTATTTAGTGGCAATATTTAATACAGAAAAACTATGTATTTTGACAAAAATACTTACAATAAATTCTTTACTAGATAGCTGATTGTTAATACTGTCTGTATACTGGCTATTTTTAATGATAGCCGAGCTATTAGCAGATTCCCATCTGCCTATCGTCTGTCTCGCTCTCACATGTATTTCATTAACATACAGAATATAGTTCTTTCTTCGGCCATCAGCGTCAAATTCTATGTGTCCAGTAACGCCATTGGTTGTGATCTAAATAAGTACAAATAAAAAATAAAATACATAGAAATATCCATGACTCAGGTCAAAAGTCCATCCTCATCACACAAATGTGCCACCACCGAGATTCAAACCCATGACCCTTAACACAGAAGGCAGCCTTTAATACCGCTGCGCTAATTGTGTCTTCAAGAATAAGTATGTAGAGTAAAGCGTAAATTCAGTTATTTAAAATAAATGATTTGGCTATTATTTATGATTTAATGATACTTTTACTTACACTTTTTTACGGTACTTTTTTTACAGCAAACAACAATTTAATACTTGTATGTATACATATGTATGAATAATATATATTGATCATAAAGCTGGCGAGAAATAAAGCTTTGCCACTATAAGTACTTATTTAAATGCATTGTCAATTTTGCAACCAACTATAATATTACTAACACCAATATCTTTACCTGTCTTAAGGCAATATTAGTACCTCTGGCGTTGCTGGCGCCATAGGCTACAGTTACCGCTTACTATCAAGCAAAGCACCTTTGAGACAAACCTATCTACATAAAAATTAATCGCCAAATTGTATGCAAGTGCATTACTTCCAAATAACTACACCAAATTGGATAATTATTTTTTTGTATTTGTTATTGTCAGAACAAGGTTTGTATAAAATAAAGTTTTCGAAAATATATACAGTACGAAATTCGCCGTGTCAGCTGGCATATTTTTTATTTATTTCCCATCACAACAGTTACTTTACATGCTATAAGTAATAATAAATTTGC
The DNA here is from genome assembly GCA_905163465.1 of Craniophora ligustri. Taxonomy (NCBI): domain Eukaryota; kingdom Metazoa; phylum Arthropoda; class Insecta; order Lepidoptera; family Noctuidae; genus Craniophora; species Craniophora ligustri. The sequence continues at coordinate 7,499,099 of LR990963.1, forward strand.
TATATTATCTAAAGGCAACTTTGTGAGAGACTGGTGCCTGATGTAGGATATAAATATAAATAGTGTCATATCAGATATATTACGTTTAGTATAGCTTGTTGATATGCAGCTCCGTGTTCCCAGGGTTCTTCTTCAGCATCACAATCGAAGACAGGCGGTTGATCTATGTCCTTTACTGCCTTTACTTCCTTAAGTGCCTTCACCAAGTGATTAGCGACGTCATCCGTTATCAAGGATTCAAGCTGTTTTCATTAAAATTATAATGTTATAGATATCATTAAGCTAATATTTATATAATGAGAATATAGAATGTTAACTCTGTAAAGTGTTTTATTAATAACTCTATAAAGATTATGTATGTAATTTATACAAGTACTTTGGATCCTTTATTGCATTCTTGGTTAAAAACAGTATTTTTTTATAATTCTAAAATATTAACGTGTTGTAAGAGGTCTTTTTGCAGCAGGTGTGGTCGAACAGTTGTTACATTAGAATTTGTGAATCTAACTTAGAAACTCAATTACGTTTCCACTACGGAGATAAATATAATATGTTAATTACTCACTTTAAACTGTACGACGGATGGTGATTTCTGGGTAGAATTCCAGTTGCCCACCCTTGTAGCTAAGTAGTGACGTGCATCTTTGATATTATCGTACTCAGTGATGCTGAGCCATGTGAAATTAGAAGGTCTTTTCGATAAGTCTTCAGCTACTATTGATGTATCCATCGAAACTAAAATAAAGTGCTGCAAATATAGGTGGAAAAGTATTAAAACAATAGGTTTGCTCCCTATTTCCTGGGACCTAAAACATACCGACGAAATGTGGGTGTACATTAGTACACCTCTACCTAACCCGATGATACGTTATGTTAATAAACACCGTAGCGTAAAAAGTATCAACATTGTGATGGGTCGACTTGAAAGGGTTTTTTTTCCAAGAATACTTCAACCCTCTGGTTATCTGAAATATCGACCAAACTAGTTAACACCTTGACAAACTTAGTATGTAATAGCAACAAGCGTTCCAGCTCTTGATATGTACTCGTTGAGGCAGTAATTCATCTCCTGTAGTGTATAGAGCTGAGTACAGTTTCAATTCAGTAGTCAGTTTTAGGTCCCACCACATAGGAGGATTTATGTTACAAGAGTGTAACATAAATCCTCCTTGGAATTAAACGCCTATGAAATTTTAATTTTGCCTGTAGTGTAATATAAATGATCAAAAAATTAATGATACCTGATATTCGGTAGCCAACTTCGCATCTTCAGCTTCTTTTATATAGTGTAGAATATGATCAGCATGACAGTCTACCAAGAAGCGGCTTATTTGGTAATCTCGTAATGTTTTGAAAATCTGAAAAAGTCCAGAACTTTAATTAAATCCTGTTTGAAGCTATTTTAAAAGGAAAATAGTTATTTAAAAAATATCCATTGACACGCTACGGTCATTCTATAGTGTTCAATAAGTGAGATGGCGCTCACATTTGCATGCGTACAAAATGTGAATATGTGTGTGTGTGTGTGAAGAATCATGTGTTTGTGGGTTTGTGACACCGAATCGCGGGGACCCTCAAGTATTTGATGTTAAGGATGGGTGCCCGTTTTGTGCTGTTTGACTTGACATTCTATAATGAAGCTGTAACATAAAAACAAGTCTTGATATACCTGACGGTTGTCATTGTCTGGGTCTAGTTTATATACAATTATTGGTGATTGAGCTGACACTTCTGCTAGAATTTTTTGCACTCTCAGTAATCCTTAAAAAAACAATACAATTTTATTTATAGTCTAGTAGTCTCAAAATATTAACTTAATTAATGTTGCTTTTATGCTACTGTTCTACTGTTGGTTTTGGGCTCCTTTCAGGTTGATAGGTTTAGGCTACAATTCTCCACGGTCGCTTAGCGTTGGTAAATAACAGATCAAATACCATTGAGAACATTCCTCACAGCGTTATCCATGACAATTTAACTAGCGATAATAATAAACACATAATTTGATATGACACAGGTGAATGACTTGGGTTCTAACTTCAGACTGATTAATTGGCAGTAAAGGTCATAACTATCATTACGATCAATACTTAAATAGTAAGAGAGAATTCTTTTTTTTCTTTGTTTTTCTTCACAGAATGGAATACTTATATTATACTTTCTCAACCCCGACTGCACAGTCAGTAGTTTAGGAAATAAATATAGTCTACATACCAAATGTATCTTCGTACAAAGCTGCAAATCCTTCCCATTTGTAATACTTGAGAAGTTTTCCGTAAGCCAGGGCAATTTCCTCGGAATCGGGATAAAAGTTTATTGAAATCTTTTTGAAAGTTGGCTCTCCATTTTCTTCTTGTTCCACTGTAGGATTTTCGTCTTCTTCATTTAGTTCTAAGTCAGGGTCCAGAGGTTGCCAAGTGCCTTGAATATGCGGTATGTTCGCAATAGCACACTGGTCTCTAATAATAGAGTCTGATATTGCATTTTGTGGACCAAACACAGCCACAGGTTTCATTCCGCTGTTTGAGCACACTGAAATTGTTATATTTATGACGTTTATACAATGAAATAAAACCAATAGAATTATAATTGCTATTGTCTTACAAGTCACAGTATCTTGTAAATACGACGACTTTTACACTATTACAAACTATACTTTGTTAAATATGCCTACTTTAATAACTTAATGTCCGTATGGCTTTAGTTATTGAGATAAGTACACCATGCACTTTGGGTCACTATAGGTATGTAGACTCACTATAAGCTTGTCTCAAACTAGATCCTTCATTCCTTTTTAGTTGTTCGCTGCCAAAGTAATGGTACCAGATGAAACAATATCAAATACTCACATTCCCTCCAAACGGAGTAGCTGTCGGTCCTGAGCGGTTGCATGGTGACTGGTTTTATCCGAACCGTGTCGAGATGTACATGGTTCAAACTATCGTTGAAAGCCGCCATCTGGGTTGAGTCTTCCATCTCAAATATACCCGCTGCATAATTCAAATTCAGTATTTGTTGTATAAACAATAATATTAGAACATAACAGTGTGGTGATGGAGCGCCGGAAATAAAAAAGGTGCAATAACAAAAATTGGAATAGGTTCAGGGTAAGAGAATGCCGTACCTAAACAAATTCCAGACGATCACAAAAAAGATTAAGAGCATTCTAAATCAATTGGCAGGAGGTTTAAATGAAGGAATGAAATGAAACCATATTACCAGATGATTATAATTATACCATCAGAAGCAGACAACATAGAAAATAACAAAACAGACCTACAAATGCGTTTTAGATGCAGTTCATTTGAAATTACTGATGAAAAGAACAAAATTGTTAATTTAGTACAGTGTACAAACACCAATATGTTAGGTTACACATAATATTTCCTCATCTCTCACACAAAACTTACCTATTTGATACGAAGTATCCGTTGTTGTCGTATACACAAACTGTTGAGTACATCTTTGGATACAAAGAAGCAGTAATAGTAAATAGTAACCCATGTCGTAAATAATAATTTAACGCTAAAGCATAGTTTATTTTATAAATAATATTTCACTATAACTTGTGGGCACACCGCTTGGTGAACGAACATCTGGGTAACCGTTCACTCAAATATAATTAACTTGTTCCAGAGTTATGAAAAAATGGAGGAGTTCAAAGCAAAATAAATTTTACTAGTTTCAGATAGAGTGTAGTAGAGTCGCAACATTGAGACTAGTGTGATGCGAATGTCACATAAATGTTCAGGATGTCTCATTGGTTTTATTGGATGATTATCATTGATTCATCGGTAAACTATTTCCTTAGAATTCATTCTAATGATATTCCAGAGTCGTTGAAGGGACGTCTCAAACTGTGGCGCAGATGGGGCGACGGCGCTACGGCGACGCGTGACGGCGCACGCGACGTGACCTAAAACTGCTTTCCAAAAATACTTCAGACGGCGAGGAAGCGGCCGGCGCGCCGCATGCCCGCCCAAACAACATTCATATATTCATATATAAACTAACAGCAATTTCCACAATGATCACTCCTAAAGCTTTACTTATAGTTACCTCCATCATATATATACAGAATACTTATGCACTACGTACGGCTGTTTTTCCAATAGGTATGTTCAAAACTAAACCCATTACAAAGAAAATTGTCGCAACAAAAACAAATGAGTGTTGTATGTTTTCAGGGGGTCTGTTCAATCGGGAAACGCAACCAAGTTCCTTGAAGGTATTCAACAATATGATTGAAATGAACAGGATGATGACGTACCACGGTCGTTCCTTGGACTCGAAGGTTGTCGACAGCTATTCCACTTCTCTAGAACGTAAGTTGCTATCGTACTTTGTACTTTTCCTACTATACCTTTTAAAATGTTTTTTTTAGCTTGACTTACTGGTCAAAAGCCGTATGTATGTATATAAGAACATCATAATTGTGATTTCTAATCTGTTCAGTCAAACATATATTTTGGTAAATGTTGTTTAAGTAATTTACTTATAAATAACTTGGATTTAAGCACACGAAACCTCTACAAAATAATTTAAAATGCTACGTGAATATTTTAAATCTTCTCTAATTAAAAACTAAATATTTCTTTCTCTGTTACTCATAAAGGACTGTTGTTTTCCAGTGTGTCCATTTACTTCAGATGGAACAGGCATCGTGGCTTTAATAGACGCTCGCCCGACTTACGGCATCTGCGATACTACTTGTTTGTTGTGCAATAGATTAAATGTAAGTTATATTATTGTGTAGTTGGCTAACTTGAGTATACTTAGACTTAAACTGGATTTAAACTTGGGCCCATGCCGCAAGGCTAATTCCAAGAGCCTTAAAGAAATGAACCCGTGGCGTGTATTGAATTGTTTGAAGTAAGAGTAACTTTGAACTACCTAACAGAGTCTGATGGACGATCAATTAAATTTGTAGTTTGCAACTATCCCACTACGAGTAGGATCTACTCTTAGGTATGGAGTAGGATACTAGAGAGGATGACGGAATTCATCACCATATTTTTATATATTCAAAATAGTAGTAATTTATTACTGGTACCATCATATCAGCCAAAAGTCATGAGCTGCTGAGCAAAGGCCATCTTTACTTTTTTCTTTAAAATTTTCTCACGCGTACCTAGCCATAATCAGGGCTTCTATGCACATTGTTACTGATTCAAACATCGTGACCATCATCGGATCTGCTAAAGGAGGTCCATCCTTTGTATTTTATATTTTGTCTACATAGTTTATGTTACATCTGACGTCTTAACATATTTGCATTATTTTATGGTATGTTTTGAATGCTCAATAGTGGGAAGAGCACAAGTCTGATTTTACTTTGATATTTATTTTTAGGCAAAGATAAGTAATTTGTCATTTATCTACATCAATTTCAGATAACTCATTTGTCTTTGGGATGGGAGCCTACTGCGACACAAACTGAGGATTTCTATACATTTGCTTATCATCCACCGCCGGAAATAATCTCGAAGGCTTACGCAACGCTCATTAAAGTCTTGAAATGGGACAAGTTCACAATTCTGTACGAAGATGACAGCAGTATGTTTCTTTTCCAGATATTTGACATTATGTTTCAAATGACTATCTAGTATTTTATTTGCAAAGCTTATTACAAATTAAGAGTATGTACCTAAATCAAATTAAGTTAGGTAGGTCTTTCCAATTACTTACTAACTATACGGAGAATTTTGTGTTTGTCACCTGTAATAAAAATTTGAGAAAAGATCGGCCGTGCCGCTTTTTTGCTCGACTTGGCGGGGGCACTACCGTGCCCGCAGATATTTTCTGATCCACTTTACGTGCCTTATAATCAATATCTGTTTATTTCAGGTTTTATACGACTTCAGGAAGTTATAAACTCATGGACAAGCATCACAGACCCGATTCTTTTCAAAAAATTAGACCCTAACAGTGACAACCGCGAGACATTTAAATATATATTCAAAGTCGCTCGAATGAGCTACCACGTAATTGATTGTGATGTTAATAACATTCATAAATATATGAAAGAAATTATACAAGTTGAAAACTCAACAGAATATCAAGTGCGTAATGTATAATGCTACATTATTAATTAATGTTTTGCTGACACCAACTCATAATTAATTAGAACGACTCGTGCTGCTTATTATACGCATATTATAGACACTGACAGGGTACTTATTTTATGTTTATAATAAGCTTAGTGTATATAGGTATAACATAAACATCAAACCATTTACCGTTCTGCTGCTGAGATCGAGAGGGTCTCCTCTCACTCAACTGAGAGGAGACCCTCTCGTTCTTTTCGCTACCTTAACGCGGGTGGGTTAACTTTACACGTCCCATCGAGAAATCTCTTAGGCTCTTAGGTTTCCTCACGATGTTTTTCTTCATTCTTTTTCTGCATTGTTTGTCGGTGTGATAAATATGCACGTAACCTTGAAAAGTCAGAAGTGCATGCTTTGGGATCGAAGTCGACTAGACTATCACAGCTTTTTAAAATGTAGTAGTGCCGATGAATCGCAAATTAAATTAAATTACAGAGTTTTATATTGGCGAACCTTGATGCATACAGCATAGACTTCGAAAATATGCCCTCTCTCATGGCCAATGTGTCTACATTGCATATGACTGTACCCAATGAAGAGAAGTGGAAAGACAAAGGGATGGGCGGTGATGGTGTATTAGGGGTGAGTTTTTCAACCTATCGATTAGTAATAATAAACGTTTATATGTGCGTGCGATGGTTTTTGGCACTTGAAATTAAATTGGGTAGGATAGGTACAGCTAACCGTGCGTACTCGAGCTGGGTGCAGCTGGTAGGTACTTTATCATACATCTATGAATACCACAATTTCATTTTTGAAATTTTCTTGCGTTTTAGCTTGAAACGGCTTTGGCTGTTGATGCTTTAAGTCACTTAGAAAAAGCGATAAGAAGCATGACGATTGATGGTGACTTGATGGAGCCTCCCGCTCTTTGTCTCAAAAGTTCTAAATCAGAGTATGAGGAGGTAGCTTGGCCTGTAGGATATGATCTCCGAGAAGCTCTACGCAGGGTAAGATACAATTTCCAGCCCAAATATAGCCTTTGCACGTAGAATTACTTACAATTACACTTATTTTTTAACATTTTCATAGAATAGCGTGGTCAGAAGTAACCACTGAGCAAATATTATGACCCGTACCTGGGAGTAGATTTCTCTGCACCAATACTCTGTCTTAGTCACAGGTTTTTTAAGCCCTTAGATACAACCATCGTTATAATTATCACTAATTTTACAACCACAAGTCGACGACCTCGTACGTGCGACTTCAAGATATTTCATTTATTACTCTTAGCATTCAATATCATCGTGAGAGACTATAAAGGAATGAGTACTGTTCATTTTGTTTTACGCTTTTTATAGACACAGATCAAAGGGCTTACTGGCCAAGTTGAGTTTGATGATACGGGGAAAAGAACTAATTTCAAATTACACTTCTCAAAATTGAGTAAGGACAGCAAACTAATGTATTCGGGAGAATGGGACTACAAGACTAACGTTATTTCAATGATGGATGTAGAAGACAGATCACGGGCTGTAAATAACAATAAAATAAGGGTAATAATTTTCATATTTTTATTAAAATTTTACAGAAAGAAACATTGGTAGTTATAAGAATATTAAACTTTTTGTTTAGGTGGTCACTCGACTTGGTAAACCATATTTTGATAAAGTAGAAACTGTCAATGGAACAGTGTACAGGGGTTACTGTGTTGATCTTATTGATGCTATATTTAAATACATAAATAAGGCAGCAAAAACCAACTTCGAATATGAGTTTTATGAAGCACCAGGAAATGAATATGGTAACCAGTTAGAGGGTACAAAGAAATGGAATGGAATTATTGGAGAATTAATTGATCACGTAAGAAATTTTTGTTTTTGTTTTGAATAGATTGCGCAAGAAATAAGTACTTATATTTGAAGTATTGTCTGTAAAGATCATGTAAAGTAGTTCCCTATGCAAATACAACAAATATTTGCAGTGTGAATGTGTATTTATATCTACTACCATTGTTATTTTTTTTAGAAAGCACATTTAGGTATATGTGATTTGACAATTACCTCTGAAAGGAATGCCGTAGTGGACTTTTCAATTCCTTTTATGACTTTGGGTATAAGTTTGCTGTTTAGAGAAGAAGATCCTGAAGCACCAGACCGATTTTCTTTTATAAAACCTTTGTCACTGGACGTTTGGCTATATCTGGCGACTACGTATGTGATCGTCTCATTCGTATTATTTCTTTGTGCACGGTTGGTATTGTCATTTTTATTACGTATGAACCTATAAATTCTGCAAATTTTATTACAAATCCTAGAATTTTGTGTACCCATAATTATTCGAACGCTTCTATTCTCTTATTTTTAACGAGTTCCCGTTTAAAAACAGTTTCATTACTACAATTGTAAAGTTAGTCATCAGTGATCAATGTTTTATATTCGTTAAAGTAATATATTCTGTTCTTTTGTAAGCAAACATATAGAAACTTGTGTATTTAGGTTTACAAAAATAATGACACGCGTGAATATTATTTTGCAGGATGTGTCAAGATGACTGGGTAAACCCTCACCCGTGCAATCAAAATCCGGAAAATCTAGAAAATATATGGAGTCTTTACAATTGTATGTGGCTTACTATGGGTGCTATTATGACTCAGGGATGCGATATTTTACCACGGTAATTTAATTTAATGTCCTTGTATTAGTAAAATATTATTCTTTACTAGCTTTTGCCCATGTCTTTGTCTGCGTAGTCCATCTGATTACCCATAAAAGTTCTATCCCCTTTTTCGCCCCCTTAGGGGAGGATTTCTGGGATAAAAATTATCCTATGTCCTTCCCTTAATACTTCATCTAAATTGATTCTGTGGTTTAATCGTAAAGACGTAACAGACGTACATACTTTCGGCATTTGTAATATTATTATGGAATCTACTCTGCAGAGCAGCTGGATCGCGGTGGATAACAGGCATGTGGTGGTTTTTTGCCCTTATCGTCACTGCTTCATATACAGCCAACATGTCTACCTTCCTTAGTAACAGCCGACGAAGTAATGTCATCAACGATGTCAAGGAACTGTCAGAACAAAACAAAATATCTTACGGAGCTGTGTACAACGCCTCCACATACAAGTTTTTTGAGGTATGTTTGTGTGTCCGAAATGATGATATTAAAAAAAAATACGGATTATTCTGGCGTTTTGCGGCACCCAGGGTGTGCCGTAAAGAATACACATGCACATGCAGAATCTATATTCTGAGCGTGAGTAGTTTTTATTGAAATGTCTATCTTATTTTCGTGAATGTAGATCCATGTATAGTTTTATTTTAGCGCTTATTTCAAATTTTATTTATTTATTTGTTTGTTTTAGGTAGGTGCACTTAACAGAATTATTCTTAAGATGCAAACAAAAACGTATTCAAGTTAATTGAATTACGACCCGTTTAGCTCAGCGGTAGTTAACGCTGCCTGCTGTGCTATGGGTCCTGGGTTCAAATCCCGGTAGGGACAAATGTTTGTGTGTTGAGCATAAACATTTGTTTCCGAGTCATGGATGTATTTATGTATAATATGTATGTATTTACAAAAAAAAAGTATATATGTAGTATATCAACCAACTAGTATCCGTAACACAAGCCTCGTTGCTTACCACGGAACTAGATGGCGCTGTGTCATAATGTCCAGGAATATTTATTTATTTAATTAATTGAATTTGATTTTATTTACAGTCTTCAAATGATACTATATACTCAAAAATTTGGGCCGTAATGAGTACTGCAAAACCAACAGTTTTCACGAATAGTAATGAAGAAGGAAAAGACCGCGTTTTTAAAAGTAAAGGAAAATACGCGTTTTTTATGGAATCTACCTCCATTGAATATTATATAAAGAGAATTTGTGAATTAAAAATGCTCAGTTCTAAATTGGATTCTAAGGAGTACGGTATCGCTATGCCGAAGTGTAAGTAAAATAATTTACTTTTAGAAATACTTGAATGAAGTTAGTCTTGCTTTGCAAATGTTATATATCTTTATATATAAATGTTAGAGTTTGGGTAAGATTTCAAAATTCAAAGAGTTCTGCATTGATTGAGCTCAAATTTGATACGAAAAACAACCCACTTCAAACATTGTTTCCTTCTATTTTTTGCGACATTGCAACCACAATATGCCACAGTAAAGCATGGCAGGGTTCAAATAGAGTTATATATTATAATATTACAGATTTTCCACACAAAGGTTGGGTTGACAATGCAATTTTATCACTCCAAGAATCGGGTGAACTTGAGAAGTTGAAAAAGAGATGGTGGGAAGATGAGGACAATGAAAATCATTGCGAGGTCTGATTATGTTTTGTTTTTTAACATACCTATGTATCTATACTTAATATGATAAGCACGAACGTAATGTTGTCTGTCCGCTACTTGTTCACATCTATGTATGTGCGTGTCTGTCTCGCCGCTGAACAGATTTAGATTTAATTAATAAAGCAGAAAAAATCCACACTAGAAATGGTATAACAAATCTGCAGCGAAAGATTCAAGGAAGGCGTAGTCGCATATTTTAATAAAAATGGAAATAATTTGTCTCTTCTTCTTACAGAAAATTGTTAAAGAGGAGGATGACAGTGGCTCTCTGCAGATGAAAAATACGAGCGGTATATTCTTAGTGCTCGGGTCAGGAGGAATATTGGGTCTTATCGTAGCTGTTATAGACTTCATGTTCCATGCTCGTCAAATCAGTGTCAAAGAAAAGGTAACCCAAACTTCAGTATTAAAATACATTATACCTAATACTTAAATACAAATTTCTATCACTCAAGCAGGTTGGTTTCAAAATCTAGCAAAACTAGATATCCAGAAAACGCTATCTCTCAGACAATATACCATGAACCGTCTGGAATAGACGAAGAGGCCAGGTGCTTTAAATTGCATAACAATGAAATGATCATATAGATTACTAGACTAGTCTTAAGCGTTTTTTTAACATGTCCCGATTCTAGGATTTTCTCCTATTTCGTGGGTGCGTTTACAAATACAAATTGTCACATACACAAACGCTCAGAACCGAAACAACGAATTGAACTACATCGTACAAAGATTTGCTCCGTACTTCGAACCCACAACTCGTGTTGCACAAGCCGAACGCTCTGCAACTGCCGCAATCGAGTCGTCCTTATATTCTGCGGAAATTAAAAGGACTGCCTCATTAGTTTAATGGTCGTAAAGTTCGACTACGGAGCAAGAGGTCTTGAGTTCGATTCCCAGATCAACCAAAAGAATTTTCTATGAAATTCTCGATAGCAGCTCGGAGATTGGATTCGATGATGGCAATAGCTCGCCCCCTTTTACATGGGACCTAAAACATATTGGCGAAATGTGGGTGTACATGTAACCTCTGCCTAACGGGGCGACAGGCGTGATGATATGTGTATGTTATCAAAATGAAATATTTTGCAGGTAACGTTCCATGAGGCGCTGATGAGTGAATGGCATGCGTCTCTGAACCCTCGGGCGCTGCACAGGTTGGCAGCGCCGCCTCGCTCCGCGCCGCCGTCTACTGCCAGCCCTTCCCCGCAGCGCGAGCGTTCGCAGTCCCGAGCGGTCTCCGTCCTCAGGGCTGCCTCCTCATTCATCAACTTCGATGAGATTTATTAAAAGTTCGTCTTACAGAACAATACAATTTATTTTAAAATAAATAATGTAACAACATATATACCTGCTACAAAATAAATCTTATAACTATATTCTAAAGTTACTTTAACTTCAAATTGAATTTTGTTAAATTTATTGTGCAAGTTAATTTGCTTAACTTTTCTGAAAAAGACAAGACAACAAAGGCGCCGTTTCAAAAGACGATAAGAGCATCAATTACATTTTATTAACATCATTGTCTATAACGATGCAATGATTACATCACGCCTTCAGAACAGACGGTCTTTTGTTTTATGGATGCTCAGAATTATATGATTTTAAAGATGAAATTTTGCTAAAATGTACGTTCTTGCGGTCAATAATTCTCTGATATATTCTAATATAATAAAGCGGCAAAACATTGTTTGTCCACCTAATCTGATTTGAATAAATCTTTCTTTATATAAAAATTAAATTATATTAATAATTTAGGGAACTTTTAGGTTATTTAAAATCATGCTTCGACCTATATGAGCAAAGCATCTATGAAAAATGTTGCAAATATCTACTGGGAATTTTTTACCCACTCTTATGTGAAGCAGATAAAGTTGCGCCGGTCACCTAGTTATTAATATAGGTAGGTATGTACAATTATTTAAATACGTCATTGAGATGAAATAAATCTACTGCGGACCGAAGCACAGACGACGCTCTTGAAGCATTGTTGGATCCTGAAGCGGTCGAAGATGGGCGTGAATGCTTCACTGGCTTTTCCGTCTCCCAAAAACTAAGTGCAAACGTGAGTTCAGCCCATAATGCATCGGATTGAGACATCTGCAACATTAAATAAGTGAGAATAACCCTAAGTAATTACATTAAACGAAGTTGTTAAGGGCCAGTCCTAAGTGCATTTTATTAAGATTACCTTAAATATATACAACTTTGTAAATACATATTAGAACCTTGATTGATGGGGCCTACAGAAAATATTAATTAATGCCTAAACAGTATTCCATTATATACTACCAAAATAAAGTGATTGAGAATTAATACATTTCGTGCGCAAATTAGTATGTTTACAAGAATATATTTGAGTCAGTATTTAACTTTTTAAACTTAGTCATAAGACTATACTACTTTAAAGTCATTCATAACTAGTATAAAAAAATTATGAAAAGCTGAGTCATCATTTTTAATTACTTATAAAGCATAATTTATAAATCCATATTTAGTAAATAAAAAGTCTTCTTTGTCCCATTTTGGTCAGGGTTGACTAGTTTTTCTTAAAATATGAATTAATAGGTATTTGATACGTAACGTATCTTGGTTAAAATAGGTAATAATATTTTCCACGTTATCACACTTCGTGAACTACTTCGCGACGAGCCATCAATTTTGTCGTTGCTAAAACGCATGTGGATATCCTACGTCGCTAAGATTTAATACGTATTAGCATATGAAAGCTATTTGTTGTGAAATTCGTACCTTCTGTTCGACGGCGACATCTTTGACGTTCCAAAGGAATTCAAATATACCCATCGCGGCTGCCATGCCGCATCCTATACCTAATACAACGAACACGCCGCCAACATTCTCCACTCCTAATTCCCCGGCAGCACCTTCCTCCGCCGCTTCTTCTGCCTACAAATTAGGTACACGCATTTATTATCTTTTATACCTTGGGCTACCATGAACAATTAACACCTATTTGGTAGTATCTCTTTGATAGTTTATTAGATGTATATTAAAAGCATTTATAGCCAATATGCACAGACATTAGAAAACCGGCAATATTAGTAATATTACCGGTGTATGTAAAGATTAAAGTAAAGATATTTTTGTGAATTGAAAGGGTTTTTGGAATTTGTGGATAAAGTAAGGGACTCAGTACCTACTGCGATGTACAAAATAGGAAATAAAGGATCTCTATATTATACCTGTTATGTATTGTACCTAACGTTCGAGTATTATATAATATATGTAACTTACAACACATGCTTCTTCTTTTGGTGCTTTCCACCAACGGTTTTTAATTTCCACGAGTTTACCGCTTTCCGCCAATTTTAATAATGCATTGTCCACTGCCGTACGATAAGATGAATCTGTCGTAAAAAACGTAGGTATGAAATATTATTCACTGGCAACATAGCTCACATGTACGCCTAACTGCGCAAACTAAAGTTTTTCATACATAAATTGTATATTTTTTTTTTTGGGACTTGCCCACCACCCAAATCCCTACTACTGCAACTCCTGTAAACCAGGATCAACAATAGTAACTATCCAGAAAATCGTCGAGACAATGAAGTCCGACGTGTCCCAGGGGAATGATTTTAACTGTCTTGGAACCCGCAGCGAAATTAATCATGAAGTTATATAGGAGGAGTAAGAAAAATATCAGTTTTTTCACTTCCCTCCTTATCAAGCGAGAGACAGAATAGAATTTACATGTCATTGATATGAGAACAGATGTTTACAACTGAGTTAAGCCCAGTTGCCAGGCACCACGGATGATAAATTAATAAGTTATGGGTCCTAATAATGTGAGCTATTATATCTGATTCCAATAATAGGTATGGCAAAAACGCTTAAACGCACGGAAATTCATCCTAGTCGCAACAAGGTCCGAGTAATAAATCACCCCAGATATAATTTGCAAACTATCGAGCATAATATTGCGTTCACTTTGCCATAGACTACACTCCCACAGGATATGATGTGCAGATTGCTCGTATTCACAGTTCGTTGAACAAGGGCACAATGGTGAGGAGACAAGCTTAAATGAAAACAATTTACTTTTAAAGTTGCCGTGTCCTGTAAGGAATTGGGCAACACAGTGGTCCACCTCCAACCAAGTCCTCTCCAGCCGCTCACGAACGGATGGAAAGAATTGGTGGAGATGGCGGCCCTTAGTAGAAGAATCCCACCTTATCTGCCATTCGTCTAAGAGTTCCTCCCAAACGTCGGCCTGGGGTTTAAACAATCTAATAATCTTAGCCCGGTCACGTTCTAAAAGGAATTCATTTTTCAAGTGCACTCTTGAAGCGAAATACATTGCAGCACGTCGTTGTGCCTCGAGATCGACTGGCAGCACTCCCGCGAGTACTGGTAGTGCTTCCGTACTAACAGTCCTATATGCTTTACATAAAAATATCAATGCTAGACGCTGACTTTGAAGTAACTTACGTCGTACCGCACCTATGGTGGCCCTATCGGCCCAAACAGGTGCTCCGTAGCACATACAGCCTAGGTAAGTAGCCCCATAGATGGTTTTTAATGTATGAAAAGATAAACCCCATGTAGCCGTAGATATTCTAGTCAAAGCATAAAAGTTACGTTTAGCTTTTTCACCCACAGTTTTAATGTGTTCAATAAATGAAAATTTTTTTTCTAGTACGAGACCGAGGTAACACACTGACTCCTTTCTTTTTACGGTGACGTTATCGAATTTGATGCTAGGCGAGGATTTAAGACTACCTTTCAAGATTAGTTGAAAGGTTTTTTGCGGCGCGAATGTTAAGCGGTTCCGTTCGCCCCACGCGGATATTAAATGTAAACACGAGTGGGCTAAGTTTTCGAGACCAGACCGCGTATTTGACTGAATGAGCAGAAGGCCATCGTCCGCGTAACCAGTCAATGAACAGCCGTGCGGGAGCGGTATCGCGAGAAAATCATCAAATCCCAGATTCCAAAGGTACGGCCCGATTACAGAACCTTGAGGACATCCCATAGTCAGTGCCTTCGACACAGAATGGTGCCCAAGTGTCAGTTTAACGGTTCCGTGTAAGAAGTACGAGTATATAAGAGTGTAGATATTTCTAAAGCAACCACGACTTTTTAATTTAAGCAGTAACATCGGCCACCAAGCGTTGTCGAAAGCACCAGAGATGTCAAGGAAAATGCCGACGACGTATTTACAATTCGAATTATTTACTATCGTTCTAACAGAGAGTGCGGCGTCAGTTGTAGATCTGCCTATGGTAAACCCGAATTGGTTATTATGAAATTTAGGCCCGTCCGGTAACAAACGTGGAACAATTAAACGTTCGAGGAGTTTCCCCAATGAAGGCAGTAATGTTATGGGGCGGTAAGACTTAGGGTCGTCCGGGGGCTTGTCGCCACTTTTTGGTATTATTCGAATAAAGCCGCGACGCCATACACGCGGGAAAACGCCCTCAGAAATACACCGACAGTAAACAGTTAGTATACAGTCACCGGCTGTTTTACAGGCTTCCTTAATCATCCGATTAGATATTTTATCATCCCCTGATGACTTATTTACCGGCAGTTTTTTAACGACGTTTGAGAATTCGTCAATAGAGGGGAGGTTTGACATAGGTGACATTGGTGGTTCAGCTGCCCAGGCTCTGATCTGACGGTGGTAATCGTTGTCATCAGAAGATGAGTCGTCCGGAATAAGAGTGTTAAGTAGGCATTCCGTTGTCTCTTCTATACCAGCGGTATGTGTTGTTAACTTTAATGTTTTGAATATAAGCTAGGTCTATCGACCTGTTTGCTTTGAACTCGTGGTATAGGGGCGACCACGGGCCTTCACTTTCGAGTTTTTGGACAACTTTGTGCAGTAAATTATTCTTAGATTTTTCCACAGATGCTTTGTACCGGGATCTGGCAACTCTAAACGTATTTAGGGCAAGGGTGAGTGAGTCACCCCTAACTTGATGTTTTTTTAGTTTATTTAATTTTCTACGCGCTCTTCGAAAAAATTTACGTTGTTCTACTAAATAGGCACTCCACCAATCACATCTACGGATATTGGTCATAGAACCTCGACCAATGGCAATATCAGCACAGTAAGTGAAGGTGTCTGACATGATTTCAGCACACTCTTCAGCTGACAATCCGTCCCGAGTGAAGTCCTTGGCTTGTGACGCGAACAATGAACTAAAAAATTGCCAATCTGCGCCCTTACACTTATATCTAAAATTTTGAGCTTGATATTGATTAGAACCTTGCGTTAACATAGGGATAAACTCGTACACGATTAAGCGATGATCACTACATGACGCGTCTGGGAGGACACGCCACCTATCCAAGCGGACGTCGGCACTAGAGAGTGTGACGTCAATACAAGATTCGCCCATGAGGCTGCAATAAGTAGGTGGTGCATCGGGAGTATTGTGAACTGATAGGTTCATCTCAGCGATGAAATCCTCAACGGCGTGGCGCCGTTCAGAGTCCGTGGACCGAACCTTGCCATACCAGAGTGGCGATGACGCGTTAACGTCAGCGCCAATGATTATTTTGCAGCCCGCAAGTGACCGCAAGACATTACGGAGATTGTGAATATGAGGACCAACAGGGTCAGAATATTGAAAATAATAGCTCACAACATAAACTTTAAACGATGCCGATGAAATCTCCGCTACGGCACAGTGTGGGGCATGAGATTACGCAAAGATGTTACAGTTATGTTTGAAGAACGCGATACAAAAATTCCAGCTCGTGCTTTGCCATTAAGTTGTACTACCTTGTTACGTAAACTCGCGTTTTGATACTGTTCTTGGATTAGTACAATGTCCAAATTATATTCCGTAATTAATGTATCTAGCTCAGACGTCGCCACCCTGTCGTTATGTAAATTTAATTGTCCAATAGAAAAACCAGCCATCCTAGTTAGTAGTTAGTATTAAGCACTAGTTGCTCTAATTTCAATTTATACGTGCCACAATCTTGTGACCCGCAACGATGGTTGGACGCTTTCTTAAAACGTTTGCACGCGACGCAAGTCGGGGTAAAGTTTAACTCGTCTTTATGCGGACAGTCTTTGGTCTCGTGGGTCTCGGCACAATTTGCACAGGTGGGAGATTTAGCAGCGCAGTGTTTTCTGACATGTCCGAATTGTTGGCAGTGTAAACAACGGACCACATCGATGTCGTCTACGAAGCGGCAAGTAGCCCAATCAATAAATAATTTTTCCTTACTGTCAATTAAATGTTTACGCACCACGGATTCAATTTCTATGCCTATCCATTTTCTACCGTTATCTAACGTACGTTTACGTATTATTTTAGTTGATTTTATAAAATCCTCCTCTTTTATTGACAGCTCGCCTTTGATATTTTGGCGGAATAGCGCGGTCAAGAAAGCACCATCCTCCAAAGACGATGGGACGTCCCTCACCAAAATGCGGGGTCTGCGGCCTTTTGGCTGTTCGAGGCGTAAGCCGGCAGATTTAATCGCGTCTACTGACTGTAATTTCTTTATTTGGTTCTCGTTAGAAACGCGTAGTACGACGCCAGACTTAGCGGTTTTCTTAACGCCTACAATTTGAAAACCATCATCCGTAGGTTTTATGGCTTTCATTAACGCCTGTTTTGTAGCCGACGACGACGCGTAATCAGCTGAGCGCTCCGTGGTGGGATATGCGACTACGCACGGCAGCGGCGCGCGCGACTGTATTGCTGGGGTAACTTTAGTAGTTCGTAATTTTAACGAATCCGCGTATGACACATTATTATTAGAATTAACGGTGACATTGGATTTTGCTTTCTCTAATTCCCGCTCTGTGTGGAGTAATTTAGTTTCAGTACAGGATGATTTAATGGCTAGTAAAGAAACAATAGCTGTAATACGCTGAGTCATATCCATAATGGCAGATTTATTCGCGATGTTAATACGTGATCCTTGATCGTTGACAAGGTCATTTATTTTGGACAGATAAGTCGATGCCTCTGACACTAGGTCACAGTAGTCGGCATTGCTCGCGTCACCAACATTCAATACTGGTCTATCAGTTTCAATTAGGTTTAATGGTTGTACACGCTTGGACCTATCTTCGGGCGAAATGTAAGACGGAGACATCTCGCTAAACAAACGCTTAGAACTCGCGGAGGTCGGGGACCTGGTGGTTAGTGCACTTCGGCGGAATATGTTCCCGCCGCGATCGGGTGGGTCATCGTTATACGTAGACGCCATGAGCTTAGCTTGAAAATTAGCGAATGAGTAAAAATAAAATAGAAACGAAAACCGGACACAAACTAAACGGTCGAAATATAAGACAAAAGTTTTTTTACGCCACCCGCAATTCCAAAAAGTAATAAATTGTACTTACCGAATCCAATATTCAACAATTAACACAAATATTTAGAATTACACGCTTAAAAACTTACTCAGCCAGCACTTAAAACAATAATACACAACCACAAACAACTCACGAGCCAGAAATCAATCGCGAAACCGAAAAAACACAAATAAAATAAGGAGCTAATTAGACCTTCACTGCACCGCACGGAAGCGCGAAGGGAAGTGACATAAATTGTATATAAAAATTTTCTAAAAATTTTGTCTCATAATTCTTTAACTTACCAAACGGCATAGCTATTCCATATCCTTTAGAGTCGAGTAGCCCTCCCACTTGCATCAGTTCACAGTGTCTCTCCAACTGATATTCAATGGCAGTAGATTCCATGAAATATGCGTAATCCCTTTTGCCTTTTAATACCCTGTCTAATCCTTCATCATTGTTTTTAACAAAAACAGAAGGTCGAGCCGATTCCATTGCCCCGAATATCCTTTGATACATGGAAACGTTAGAACGCTGGAAAACAGAAACATTGAAAATACTGTCATAGTTGGTACCGAAAAGTGTTTCACAGTAGTCCAACGAATGCGAAGTGGTTTCCGCGATAAACACGTGCAAAGGATTTACGGCTAATATAACATTCAGTATACTTTATATTTTACGTATATTAGTGAGAAAGTTTATGGAACCCTGGTAAAAAGATAAACAGGAAAAACATCGACCTAATATTAGCTTTTTATTAATATAAAGAAAAAGAAAATACTTCTAACTCAAAGTAATAGTTTCAGGAACAGACTGGGTTGATAAAGAAGAAATACTACCTCATAAAATCTATAAATACCTTAAAAAATGAATATGTGGATCCGCCTTTCAAAGTCCCATACTTAATTTTGGTTTGCATAGCAAGGTCTTCAGCACTTTTAATAGAGTCATCCATCGCGGCATTGGTGAGGAAAGCAGCCAGGTTTGCAGTATATGAGGAACACATGATCAGACCAAAGAACCACCACATTCCACAAACCCATCGCGTAGAATAACCTCTGTTATAAATTTAAATAAATTATATCTTATTGCGTTAAATTGATTACGGCTTATATTATTTGCTACCTGCGTGGATCCATGCAGGTGGCTAACAAACAGCTAGCCAAACATGTGTGCTTTTATAGTTGAGTGAATATAAATAAACTAGCGGCCTGCCCCGGATTTACACGGTTGTAAAGTAGTAGTGTGAGGGTGTGACCTCTGCATTGTAGGCAAAATATCGACTTTTCTTCACTTTCAATACAAATAATTTTATTTCTAAACAAATATATGACAACACTCTCTTTCTTTAACATTGAATTTTAAGCTTCTTTCTAATAGTCCAAGATCCCAGGGCCGCCAGACGTCACGTATTTTCTGACGAACCAAATGTGGATTATTGAGTAGTGTTAGTATGTACTAATAACGCATGCGTACCAGCTAACTTGCCTAGTGGGCCAATTTTCAGGTATCAGGTAATCAAGGTACATACAAATATTACTTACCTAACGTAAATTCTCCAAGCTGATTTTTACGTATATTTTAGGCAATATCCTTAAAAATAAGTCGCCAATACTCCCAGACACTTTCCGTCGGCCGTATTGCTTTGCAGACGCTTTAAAGCTCCCGAAGGAATTAATTAACTTCACGTAAATTATGATGCTCCATTGTTTATATCTCCACCAGACAACTATTTCGAAACCTATTACGAGAAGACAGAGCGATCCAAGGGGCCAATCATCCCCTAGACTTCCGCATATTCGCAATCTGCCTCACTCTCATGCGCGTTGATAATACCCTCACGCTCCTACCCACAGAGGCATTAAAATTGAATTAAGGGGTATGATTAGCCCTTTGGATCGGTCTGCCTCCTGTCACAACTATTTTGAAACCTTTTACAAAAATGGAGCATCAGAATTTACGTGAAGTTAATTAATTCCTTCGGGAGCTTTAAAGCGTCTGCAAAGCAATACGGCCGACGGAAAGTGTCTGGGAGTATTGGCAACTTATTTTTAAGGATATTGCCTAAAATATACGTAAAAATCAGCATGGAGAAATTTCTTGAGGTAAGTAATATTTGTATGTACCTCGATTACCTGATACCTGAAAATTGGCCCACTAGGCAAGATAGCTGGTAGGCATGCGTTCTTAGTACATACTAGCACTACTCAATAATCCACATTTGGTTCGTCAGAAAATACGTGATGTCTGGCGGCCCTGGGATCTTACTCTATAAAATGGCATATCCTGTTACCGATTTTTTTTCGAAAATACTGAAATATCTATGCTATATTCTATTCTAATGTATATTAATTTTCATATATTTTGCTTTAAAAGTTACGAAACAATAGTTTAGTTCTTGCTTTACTTCAGGGGCTTTTCTTTTTATCAAGCATCAATTAAAAGCAAAAAAATTAAACATTTAGCCCTAGCGGTATCAGGCTCTGCTTCGATCCGAATTCGAATCCGAAGCTAAGTATGAGGAAGAACAAGAAATGGTCAATAGTTTCAAGCTCAATTAAGGAGAAAACATTACTGAATTTAAGGTGGAAATCGATGTGTAAAGTGTTTAAAAAAAATACATTACACCATCCAGTACATACAGTTTCGCTAATTAATAAGAAATAAATATCATTCCTATAGTTTTTGCGTAATAAAATATGCACTAAAACTTACTTAGGTAAAATATCAGAACCTTGTGTCATAATTGAGCCCATAGTGAGCCAGCAAGAATTCTTAATATGCCAAATATTTTCTAATTCCTCAGGTGATTTGTCACAAGGATGTGGATTCTCCCAATCATTTGGTGCCAGTCTGAAATGAAATAATAAGAAATATGAATTAAACGAGAGGTAGTCAGAGCATTAAACCACGCATTAAGGTATAACTCACCTAGCTAAAACATGGAGTAATAATGACACCATCAAATAAGCCGCCCCCATATAGATCCACACATCAACTGAGAAAGGCTTAAGAAATGAAAACAGCTCCGGTTCCGGAGGAGTTGGCTTTAAATACAGAATACTTATGCCCAACGTCATAAAAGGTGTAGTAAAATCCACAGAAGATCTTCGCTCATATGTTATTGTCAAATCACAAATGGCTAAATCAGCTTTCTGAAATAGTAATAGAAAAAAAGCACTAAAGATATTATTACTTTACTTGATTTAGGATTGAATTGTAATGCTACTCACGAACCCTTTCTAAAAGATGTCCCACAAGACCGTCCCATTTTTTTGTGTCTTTGTTGTACGACCCGTAGCCATTCCCAGGCACAATTTCAATTTCATAGTTCAAGTGTAATATTTCTTTTAAAATTTCATGTATTAGATCTTTCGAATATCCTTCATATCGATCATTTCCCGTTAGCGTTTCGCCTTCCTTTGGGGGAACTTCGACCAAATATGGTGCCCCGATGCGTGACACCACTTTGAAAGTTTTGTTTTGCCATTTTTCTGCCAAGCGATCCGACGTCTCGTCCGCAGATCGAACATATTCAAAACCAGTTTCTGGATGCCATTTGGCTATACTATTAAATCCGCTATTAGATAATTCCATTATTTCCACATTGAAATTCGTACGTTCTCCTGTTATATTGTCTAAATTAATTTGGTTTGAAATTCCGACAATAGGGTTCTGAAATTATAATTGATCAGAAAATGTTGGTTTGATATACGAAATAGTAGGTAGTTGATGTGAATAGTAGTTAATGTAATTACCGTTAGCAAATGATTAGTAAAATCTTCCCCAACTTCCCATTGGTCTTCAGAATCACAAGCTAGTTCTTGTGCTTCTAATTTAAACTCCTCAGGAGCACTTTCGACTGCATCTGTAATTAATCTGGCTGCATCGCTAGCAAGTACTGCTTCTACCTAAAATGTCACGGCAGCTTGAAAAATAGGAGTTTTAAAATATTAATTATAATTATATACAAGGACTTACAGTGATTTCATGAGTTTGATGTGGTATTTTGACATCTGACAACCCTCTTGATTTCCAATCAGCTAAATAGGACCTTGTTCTTGCATCTGAGTGATCAAAAATCCTTAAACAAGTTACATTAGATAACCCGTAACGTAATTCTTCCAAATCTAAAGTGTGAGCGTCTAGTGACATTAACACATAACTCTGGAAAATAAAATACAATAACGAAAAATATTGGTATGATCATATTTATTTATTACATATAAGTTATAGATTATAATAAAGAAAAATGCAGATAAGGTAAATTATACAAATAAATAAATAAATATTTCTGGACATTATGACACAGCGCCATCTAGTTCCGAGCTAAGCAACGAGGCTTGTGTTACGGATACTAGTTGGTTGATATACTACATATATACTTTTTTTTTGTAAATACATACATATTATACATAGAAACATCCATGACTCGGATACAAATGTTCAAAGAAAAAAAAAAAATTAAAGAAACAAAGAATTTATCATCTTAAGATAATTAGAAAATGAATAAAGGTAATGAATAAAACCCCATTTTTTAGCTGTAGTGTTTGTTGAAATAAGTTATTTCAGAACCTTACCATATAGTCTTCAAAAAATTTAACTTCGTTGGCTTGTCGTAAATATTCGAGCACTCTATCAGCTGGACAGTCAAGGATTACTCTAGTTTCCCCAGTCCCTTTTAAAGACTTTAGTAAGGATCTATTATCATCACCGGGTACCAATCTTCTTACCAACCACTTGACCTCTGGATCAGCATGTTTTAATACCTCCTGTAGCCTTATAAGACCTACAACAGTAATAATTAAATATATTTCATTCATCTCTTTCCAGCTTTTAGCCATTATAATGGATATCATGGACAAGGAGTAGCATAAACATGATCAAAGAATGAAAATTTTGACACCTGGTTGGCACAGCGGCTGTGCGATTGGCTTATGTGCCATGAATTCGGGTTCGAGACCCGCACGGAGAAAATATTTGTACGATCTCCATGTAGTTGTCCCGGGTATGGGCGTGTATGTATGAAAATTTGTGTTTGTAAACGCACGAGAAAATCCTAGAGTGGGGCAATGTTTAAAAAAAAACCTACCATGATCGTCGTCATATAATAAGGTGTAGGACCTCCAGTCACTGTCTGCGATAAAAAGTGCTATAGCTTTTGATAGGGCCACGGCTTCGGGGTACAAATTGATGCCAGGTGGACTTGGCTGCTGTAGACCTCGAACCGGCGGAGGTCTCCAAAGTGCCTGAAATTTAGATTTCCCTAAAAATAATCCTAAGTATAACCGTAGAATCCCATCAAAGTCCCGAATGTACGTCATTACTTACTTACTTCGCTGGCTCAACGACCAGAAGTGGATTTTGGCCTCCGACATTAAAGTGCGCCGTTTCTTCCTGTCGTAGGTCATTAGTTATGATATTTTATGTACATATCACCGTCCCTTATATCATCATCAGGATGTATGTGGCAAAAGATGACAACAACTACAGGACGCCGACGTAATGATGTCCTAATCTATTAGCTATAAGCGTATAGAATCAGATATACTAGGTAATTTCCTTTAAATACTCTTCTTTGTCCCTCTTTCTTTGTTGTAGTTATTACGCAGTACCTACAAAGTTTTGTTACAATTCACCACTGCCGATGTTATTTATAACTTAGTCTCGATAATGAAGTTGCGAATTGAACGAACCTCGAAGTTAGTTTTATAAATAAATCACAACAATGAAAATTGTATACAGAAAATATACTAGCGTATACTTTGTAAGTCCGGTGTATGATTGAGCGTTTTAATTTTATAGCTAATACTTTACGGATTTCATAGGTATCGAATAGAATCTATGTCTCAGATCAGTAAAAAAAAGGTTTCGCAGATACTCAATCACTTGAAAATTGTTTAACTGATTCTTGGCTCTGGTCTATCTGGGTGATTTTTTTTAATATATTTTTGTTATGTTTGATTATATTATTGTTATTCATGAAGTCTGCTTACAAACATACTTGTATGTGAGGAACTCTGGCAGCTCGGCAATGCGCCTCGACTGCTGATGCGGAGACCGGGTCAGTGGGCCCGAATACTGCGATCACGCCGGCAGAGAGCAACTCGCACGCTGTGAATACACACGAGACGAACTATGCAAAAGAGATCCAAAATTATGTATTTTTTTGCTTTAAACAACTGATATGATAATGTGGTTTTCCATTCGTGTTACTTTTTCCGATTTTTGCTTGTTCTTTACGCCTTAATATTTTTATCTGAGTATTCCAAATATTTTCTAAGTTAGTGACGTCACAGCGAAAATAACATTATGGCTTCTGTTTTCGCGTCGGAATTGTACATCATTGATAAAAATGCAATTTTGTACCGTATGATTGTTATTAATTTACTATATTTATTATAGAAATAAAGGTATATACAATAAGATAGGAATATATTGAATGACAAATATATTTAATAGGAGCTTGCATACTGATTTTGCTTCACCTTTACCAACAATTAAGGATTGCGAAGCGAGACGCATTTTTGTGCACTTTATGTTTTTGATGCGATTTTGAAAAGTAATGTTTTATTAAAGACTAGTAAATATTTTGATGTATTTAACAAAACTAACAGGCCATTCATATATTGAATGCCAATTTTCCTATTTTAGTATAATAATTGAATATTTTACGAGTAGACATTTGAATGGTTATGGTTAAGTTATTGTGTTCGTTAAACGCTAAATTGATCAAATAAGCGTTGTTGATATAACAAGTATTTGTGCAAAATTAATCCGAAGTCAATGGCGTGAAATAATTATGTGGAAGCACATTGTTACGGGGAGTAACAAAATACTGATGCCATTATGTAATTATTGAGGTTAGAGATAACTGTTTGTCTGCCTGATGTATTTTCGAATACAATTAGTTAATTGATATTTATATCTGCATGTTTAAAATACACAAATTGTTTCTATCCAAGTCCGTTATAAACTTTGGAACCATCAAATGGATGTGCTCCACCCGTTCCAATTAGAAAATCAATAATATTTTATTAATTTTAAAAGTTTGTAAATACAAAGTTATATAACTTTTTTTTTAACAAATGAAATACAATGTATTTGTTATTTAGTTTAGTAGCACAAAGCTGCGGTAGTTTTGGTATTCGCTATATAGCCGGATATCTGCTAGTTAAGAAATAGTTAATTAAATTTGTATTTTTTCTAAATCCAAATCAAAATATGTCTTTATATTATACTTATGTAAAATTAGGTATCGCAACTTATGCCCAGCTGGTATTGTTTTGGCTGAGTTGGTACTTCCGTGCCCCAGTCCATAAAGTCCACATACATTTAGATATCAGTTCAATGCATAACAGATTCAAATGGTTTTTCTCACCAGCTTTCGAAGCTGTAAAGCTGTCACCATAGGGAGCGTACGCTACTTTCATGACATAATGATAGCGCTCACTCTCCATGGATGCCCGTGCCAGAGCCGAAGCGAAAGCCACCTCCGTAACGGTATCCGGGGGGAAAATTGCTCCTGGAAAAAAGTTATTATATAGAAATTGCAGTTTCAGTAGTCAGCGTGGCTGCCGAATCGGAGCAGAACGAGGACTGTGTCTGTATCAAATAGATGCACGTTTTCAATATTCATGACAATAATGTGTATTTTGTGAAGGGCGAGCGTTTTTGGGGGCTGTCTTTATTGTCGACGTTCAAAAAGAGCCAATTAAATTTGTCCTAGTTTGAATAAATTATATTATATTCTGTTTTTTTTTTAATTTGATTTTTGTCTGATATACAAAATGTTTATCCTATCTTCAGTTTTCAGCTGGAATAAAACATTTTTATTTCACTCTATTACAGTTTTTCTATATCTTATTTTATATAATATACCAACACTTTGTCAAATAAACATAAACTATTTTTTACAAACTTAAAAATAAAACTAAATTAAATTACTAATATCTAACTATGTATATACATTACAGAGCATCAAAGAATTCTTCAGATAATGTTTTCAGCTTGAAAATTTTGGTTTTATTGCAATGTTAAATATTATGTTTTATTTGTCATACCGTGTGATAATGTTAATAATAATGAGAATTATATCGTTCATAAAATATTAATACAAATATTTGATGTGCTGTGGCAAATAGGTATCCATCAAAAATTTATGAAAATACCTTTTACTGATTCTATTATTGTGTATTAATATTACATTAATCCCGACCTTTCGGATCCAAATTAGTCTGTCTGTGACCATGGATACTGTCAATTATCCGAAACGTCTGGATTAAAATCATATTAATATATATTAATATAGATAAGATTGCGACAAAATTAATTCAGAAAAAGAACTTTATTTCAATGTAATATAATATTTGCGTAAACGTTACCAATCAGTACATAGTAAATAACCTTTTGATAAATCTAGATTACGATCATTAGTTTCTTGCGGCAATAAATAAACTTTAGTTATTGAAATAATCAGCCAAAATAGTTAGTAGTCACCTTTGTGGAAGAGAATTTTATCAATAAATAATGTTATTCAATAATGATCAGGAAAAAACGAAACGTATTTTTTAAGATAAAATAACCTAAGAAGGACTCAGCTGACGTAGCTGTAAATGTGTATTGCTGTTTTTTGGGATGGTTTGTAATGCACGCTTTAGTATTCAACAATATTTGCAAAAGTTGTATCACAGTCGTAAACCCACTTACCGATGTTAACAGTCGTCTTCAGAGTTTCAAATTTTCGAAATACGGCACTAGTGTTCCCGAGAATTAATATAATTACTACAAGCGTCACGTACACTCCTGCAACAGCAACATTGTATCAAACAACTTTGTTATTATATCAAGTGAAAATAAATTAAAGCGTGACAACGAGAAACGAATGATTTCCAGTAAATTTTTAAAGTCGGTACTCGCCCCGGTGTAGCATTTTAGAGATGAGATTTTCCGGAATAAAAGTAGCGAATTGGAACAATGAGATTCAGCGTGGCACAGCTGTCGCATTACAAGTTTGCCGGTCGTCGGGGGTTGTTTACTCGACACATGACAAACATGGGGCACTAGGGTGCAGAGGACCCGATGCACAGTGCGTGGTGGCCGCACGGGATGCACCGTCGAACATGCCGGCCGCGTTGCATACATTATCATAGCTGTTTTGCCAACGAATTCGGTCTCTATTATTAGTAACTAGTATAATAGTGCAACGTTCCATTTTCAGGTCAACATGTTTGTAGATCAGCTTGTGCTATTCAATTCTATTTATTTTACCGGGCATTATGTACAATATTTCGTAATTCCAAACTGTATTGTACTGTAAATATGGTGCATAGGCACGTTCCGTCGGAAATTAATGAATTATTATTGTATTGAGTACCGATATATTAAATACTTTGAGGTTATTTATGTATTACTTTTCGCCCATCCAGGTATGCAGTCTCAAAGACGTGAAAACTAAAACGTGTGTTTGTAGTAAATATTGAATTCAGCTTTAAAACTTTCTAGCCGTATTGGGATTTGTTTATTTATTGTCCATCTCACTGAGTTATTGTGTTGCTAATTTGGTATCATCAAACAGTCTAGTTTAGTAGTACGTGTCAGTGAGCACAGCGGAGCAGGTGAACTGAATACGCCATGGTCAGACAACTTGGCTGTGCTCCAGTGTACCGATACGCTACCACGGTTACGAGTAACTCCTCTGAACCACTTTGGTTACTATCTAGAATAGTATTTTGATTACGTCTAGATTGAAATTGTTCACGCGGGGCGGTGTACCGAGCCTCGTACCTGCTGGCTATTGCAAGAGCGGCGGCGTTCCATTCTAGATTATATTATATTGTGTCCGAAAAGGTATAGAGTCAGTAACATTTTGGTAATTATGACATAGATAACATACCGTCACGGTATCGTCCCAAAGGCTTAGGCAGAGGTGTACCTATATCCACATTTCAAACCGATTACCATCACCGGGAACGAAGGAAGGGGATCCAAACTCCAAACTGCTACTGAGAATTTCATAAAAAAATCTAAGAACACTTAGCTTAACCTGAAAATAGAATATGTATTCGCATATAAAATGCAGTCGTAAGAGGCAGTTATGATTTATTTATAATCGAATAATTTAAGAAAGATTTGTCCCACTTGTCAGTTATATCGTCTGTCTATGTACTTTGCCAAAATAATAAAAAAGCGATGTTGTCAAACAGCGAAACCCTTTTCATCGTAATTTAACGAGATCTGAAAGTGACTCCGTAATGATCGCGCGCCAGATATTCCGCTTTTTTCGTCAAACTTTTAACTAACGAATGCGGATCTGTCATTAAAATTAATTGAATGACGTCTACTAGGAGAAACATTTTACTAAAATATATTATTAATATCTAACAATGACAGCTAGGTAAATACATTTTACTATGGTAAATAGCCTGTCTTCCTTTTGATACATTTAATGAATTAATGATTGATTGATTTTTGATTTATGTAAATAGCTCTTTTAAAAACACTTTTACAAGTCATGTAAAAGATTATTTTAGGATCTAGATGGCATCGGGATTTCTTAACTGACGACCTCTGGGAAAAAATGTCGAAATAAACTCAGAGAACCATAGTCTCTTTTAAAATCCAAACAATTTTGTTGTCAATATGTGAGCCTGACGATTAAATATAAAAAAACTTGTCTACTTAATCTAGTTCACCATACGGGATATCTATACATACCATACACAGTGGTCTAAAAATTGATTTATTGAAAAAAAATATGATCAGTAAATAAATACCTTTTCACCACACCAATATATTTATTATGTTTATTTTCATATAATTATGTTCGTATTCACTTTTGTTCATATGAGTTAGGTATATGAAATGAGATGTCGTATAGAAAACGGTAACTGATTACAGTTATCGTTTTCTACAAACACATAACATACATTGTTTTAATAATCAATGTATGTTATATGGTTTTATTCCACAAACGTTATATAAATTTAATTTATGTTTGCCCGCAAAAAATTCAAGACCAGTAAAAAAATCTGTTTAAAATGGCGAACAAATTCATTTTGATTTTGTAAAATATCTCACGTCTTCATAAAGTAATTTCCCATACGCGAAAAGTGGCACAATTTATTGGACAACCAAGCGAATAATAATTTCAGTTTAAAAAATATATATTTGGCGTTGATTGTATCTTCATAACATCGCGGAAAATGTTTTAAAATTGTTTTGGAATTCAGCCTTTTTTGTCTGATATCCGACAAATGCCATAATATATTCCGATCATCAGTTGATTGCATACATACTCCTACATATTTTAGGTGTCAAAATGCTTAAGTTATTTTTCTGTAAGGTTTCATCATCATCATCAACTCATTAATGTCCCACTGCTGGGCACAAGTCTCCTATCATTTGAGAGGGATTAGGCCATAGTCCACCACGCTAGCCTACTACGGGTTGGCAAACTTCACATGCCATCGAGAAAATCTCTCAAGCATGCTGGTTTCCTCACGATGTTTTTCCTTCACCGATAGAGCATGTGATAAATACGCACATAACTTCCGAAAAATCAGTGGTCAGCCTTGGGATCGAACTCGAGACCTTTGACATCTCAGTCCACTGGTCATACCACTAGGCTACCACAGCTCCTACTGTAAGGTTTTCTGCTCGCCAATAAGTAAATAGTAGGTGTACAAGTGTGTGATAAATAAGCATGTAACTTTAAAACACAAGCACAATATTCGACAATTATTTCAGAAAATATCTGACCCTCAGGGTAGCTTCGTCACACATGCTTTGTTCGCCGTAAGACTGAACTTTACTGGGTGGAAACTCAATCATACATTTCATCGGACTGGGTTTATTTGATACCTAGAGGAATAAACTAGAAGTGTGTGCCTAAGATTTTTAAGTCGTCTAAGGTCGTTTGTCACATTTAAACAAAATACTATACTTATAAATAAGTAAATCGTGTGCTAAATAGTCTTCTTGCGACGCTTCATGATAAGTATAATTTAAAGAAACTGCTAAGAGTTACGAAAATCGCAGGCGAATTCTGGAAATGAATTGAGTTTAGTGGAATTGCTAAATGTGACCTTTTCAGCGCCCTGTTTATCTCATGGGAGAAAAAAATCAAAATGTTTTGAGCAAAAAAGGCGACCAAATGAAGCTCTTATTCAATGAAATCGTCGTTCCGTTTACATAAATCCGATCGACTTTAGAGCGAGCACTGAATAATTTCTAATTCTCCTCAATTTTCATGCTAAAGTGGCGTGGGAAGCTTTTGGATTTCTGTTAACCCTCCAACGTCCTTTGCTGCGCGTCAAGAACTTAATTATTACGGGTTAGTTGGCTATGTTGCCTTCACAAGCGACACTTAACTCTTGGTGTGTATAGTGTAAAATAAAAGGCGGCAACTGGACCACACAACTTCGTAATTGTTTGCACACCGACGCAGAGCGAGTCGCGACCCAAAACAAGAGGAGTTCTAAACTTGTGTAGAATTTAAAGCTTTGGTAATAAATTGTGTTAATTTCTTTGAGTTCTGCACGCTTCCCGAAGCGCTTTATAAAAGTAAACCAAGCAATAATGACGTCTTAGGCTTTTGAATAATATGTCACTATGTTAATTTATTAAAATACTATATGCTTATTCATATTTATTAAGAATCAAATGTTATACATTGTTTACTATTTTTTGGGCCTTTTACCTTTGACTTGAAAAAGAAAAAGATTGACTGAAATACATGAAATGGCAGTGATTTATTTATCAAATTGAAAAAATATGACAGTTATTAGAGCAGTGACAGCCTTGTGGTGTGGCCAGTGGACTGTGAAGCCATCTTTAGAGCCCAAATATTACCGATATTTGAATTTGTGCGTATTTATCTCATGCTCAAATGGCGATGGAAAACGTAGTGTTCCTCACTACGTCTACTTGTTTCAGATTTTTTCTTGATATTATGTTAATTTTTCCAACACGGGCTGGCTTAGCAAGGACTAAAGCCTAATCCCTGTCAAATGAGAAGACTCGTATGCCCAGCACTGGGACTGTAGCACTAAACACCTTCAACCCAAAGGTGTTTAGTGCCTTCTGTAAACTGTTCCGTTTAAAGTTGAAGCAAATACGTCTTATTTACTATATACATTCCCACTTCACAAATGTCTTAATTTATTATATGTTAAAAGCGAACTGGAGTTAAAATAGACCGTTTGAGCTTAACGTTCGCATGCGTTACTTACGGATCAAGAATTCTTCTGTTATTCCTGCTAACAAGACGGATAGGAACAGTCAAGTCGTTTGTTATGTTAAAGATTCTTCCTTGTACGGTGAAATACGACGGCACTTCATTTTAACGACGCGAGTAGATAAGTACATATGTTTTAGCTATGTAGGTAGGTATTATAAATAGGTAAATTATTACATATATAAATAAGTACACGATTTTATAAAATGCCAGCTTCTTTGGTTGCAAGCATCGCTGCTAATGAGAGGTGGCAATTTCGATTCCCAGGTCGAGCGGTGATATTCGATCTATCTATGATTTTTCTTAGATTGAGGATGAGGATAAGACTTACAAGTATTCCGGAAAACTGTAGGTAACTTGTAGTATGTACCTCTACTTCTACATAACGTTTTGGGTAAACAGATGGTGTTTACGCTTGCAACATTCCTATTTTTCCTGCTCACTTCCTTTTCCTAACGTCCGCGGCGCTGGCAACACTGTCGTCAAAAAGAAATCAACCGCGAGGCCGGCCGCCATGAACGTGCGAGCGTAAAACTTAAATAAATTACTTACAATCATACAAAAGGACTGTTAATCACATGTGAAATTCACTAAATAACACTGCAGTGTCGTGATAATCAAATACCCAATAAATTCAAATCAGTGATCGCCTATAAACAAGAACGCGGAGCAGTCGCCGGCGTCGGTAAGTACCTACTTGCCTCCATATTCCTGTCGGTCCAATTGCAGCGTAATTTGTAACATTTCAATTCAAAAACCTGCAGCCCATTAAAACCAAAGGTCCCTGGCTTACGATCACACAGCGTCGTTCAAGCTACACCATTATTTTAGTGGTCCTATCGAACCGGATAACTATCCTACATATTTACCGCGTGGTATACCTACGGTGCGTTTGGGTTCAAATCTTGCGTAGTAGGTGTTCCTAATCCTAAGACGTCCATATAGATACTCCAAATAATCACTTAGGTATCTACCTAGCTAGATTTTGTCAAGTAAGTAATATACTTAATACAAATTGCGATTACCTAAGTAGCTACCTACCTAGGTACATCTTTTTGTTTTTCACATATCATTTACGTGTTATAACATTGTATAAGTGCGTCCTGCCTCTAATCTATAATCATGGACAAAGAAACTAAATTAAAACTTCTTGTCACCAAGCGTGAATACGTTTTTCGTGAGATACAAATACTTTTCGACTTATCTCGTAATTTATCGAGTGATAAAACCAAACTCGGTACATTCAAAAGCCGGTACAAACGCCTCGATGAGTTACGTCAGGAGTATTTGGACCTTACAAACGAAATCAACGGGTTAAAACTCATGATAAATCCTAAAGAATCCATCGATATGCAGATAGTAAGCGCATTTGATAACATGTACTACGCCGTCATGGAAGCCGCGGAGGCGATCGCGCCACCAGCGCCACCTGCGTTGCCGTTCGACGAAAGCGCCGCAGCTAATCTATGGCGGGGAGCCGCATCGGACGCGGCGGGCAAACCTATTGCTCAAGCACGATTACCGAAAATCGAACTAATCAAGTTTAATGGAAACATAGAACATTGGCAAACGTTTTACGATACATTTATGTCTCTGGTGCATGAAAATAACAATATCAGTAACATCGAAAAGTTTCATTATTTATTGACGTGTCTTACCGGACCTGCGTTATCAATAGCCAGGGGAATCCCGGTAACCTCGGACAACTACCACATTGTTTTCGATGCGCTGATAGATCGTTATCAAAGCAAAAGAATTTTAGCTGTCAATTATTTAGAAAAAATATGTAATTATACAACATTAAAAACAGGTAACATTCATGATTTACGTAAGATTACTAGTATGTTACAAGAATCTGTCAATGCTCTCAAATCCGTCAAAATAGAAAATCTCGGCGAATTTATTTTGTTTTATTTATCTTCTCGCAAGTTAGACTCAGATACACGAAAGCAGTTCGAGTTGCAAAACAAAGTTGAAATACCTACGTTTAATGATTTGTTGTTATTCTTGCAGAGTTACATTAAGGTACTGGAAGCAAGTGAACCGAGTGTTAGATTTAATGATAATAGTAATAATGCAAAACCTGTTTTACGTAAACATAATTTTAGTAGGTCCGCGTCGCATCCCGCGCATTGTTATGATAACTCGGGCCCGCAGTCAAATGCAGGGCCGTACTTACACGCAGAGCCGTATTCTAACAATTATGATAATTCCGGGACCGACCCGGAACTAGGACCGTACTCGGTATCAGGGCCGTATTTTAATTCGGACCCCATAAATAATAATAATTACAGTAATGATTTTCAATCTCAAGCCGATGTTTACACATACGCGACTTATAATAATTATCCAGACTGCGCTTGTTGTGGATATTCTCACCACACTATCTACAAGTGTCCGGTGTTTAATTCTAAAACTCTGATGGATAGGGAAACCGTGGTAAAATCTAAAAAACTGTGTTCGAATTGTTTAAGGCCTAATCACACGGCAGAAAAATGTTATTCAAAAACATGTTGTACAAAATGTAACTTACGTCATCATACTCTTTTACACCACGATCCAGGCACCACCTCAGCGTGCCCTATTGTTTCTCCCGTAATACCTGAAAATGGTAACGTCGCCGCTAATACTACCGTTCACCTTGAACAGGGACGTTCACAGGTTTTACTTGGAAAGTGTGTTGTACGTGCGTATGGTCCCGCCGGTGTATTCAAACTCCGCGCGCTTATTGATAGCGGCGCGCAGGATTGCTTTCTCACGTTGGCTTGCGCGCAGCGCTTAGGTTTACCGTTGCGGCGTTGCAATGTAGTCGTCGCGGGTATCGGCCAAAGTACTGCACATGAAGTAAACGGAGTGACGTCATTAACCATAAAACCTCAATGTTCTGAACAGCCTGGCTTTATTATACAAGCTATTGTTATGAATACCATTACGCATAAAATACCGTCAGACGAGATACCGGAAGCGGACAAGGTTAAGTTTAAGCATTTAGTTTTAGCAGACAATAATTTTGATAAAACAGCTGATATCGATCTTCTAATAGGCGCGGAGCTTTTTCATAACATTTATGACGGTCAACGACTAGATGTAGGCCCGGGTCTACCGGTCGCTCTGCACAGTGTCTTTGGCTGGGTTATCACTGGGAAGTTCGACCCGGAGTGTCGACCTCCTACTTGTACCACCTCTCTAGTAGCTTCCACACTTGCCCTAGACAATGTGGTCAAGCGATTTTGGGAGATAGAAGAGCCGCCTCAAACCATTATTACTAATCCTGAACAGGAAAAATGTGAACAGATATATACTGACCTCGTACGACGTAACAAAGATGGCAGGTATGTTGTGCCTATACTATTGAAAGAAGAACATGCAGCACTAGGCGATTCCTTGCGTGGATCTTTATCAAGACTTCATAACTTGGAAAAACGGTTCGTACATCACCCGAACTTGAAACAAGATTACAGCGAGTTTATGAGCGAGTATGAAAACCTGAATCACATGCATCCTGTGGAACCATGTAACCAAGATTTCCGATATATCATTCCTCATCATTGTGTTTTAAGACCTGATAGTCAGACAACAAAACTCAGGGTGGTCTTTGACGCCAGCGCGAAGACTACAAACGGACTGTCCCTGAATGATATTGTTTATACCGGTCCAAAACTACAAAATGACATCGTGGATATTATCACTAAGTTTCGATTGCATAACGTTGTTTTTACAGCGGACATTTCAAAAATGTATCGCAACATAGATTTACGCCCAGAGGATCGCAGGTACCAACATATTTTGTGGCGTAATTCACCCTCCGATGATGTGCAGGAATATGAACTGAAAACAGTCACCTACGGCGTAAGCAGCTCCCCATACTTAGCTATTAGAACTTTGCATCAGCTAGCTAAGGATCACGGAGAAGAATGGCCTCAGGCTGCTTCGATTCTTCGCCAAGACACGTTTATGGATGACATCACCGCCGGTGCGCAAACGCTTGAGGCTGCGTTGGACCTGAAGGCTCAATTAGTTAAGTTACTCAGCTGTGGTAAGTTCGAATTAAGAAAATGGAGTAGTAACTCACCTGAATTTCTCACCCTTCTTCCATCTGAGCATTGTCAAGTACCTAAAACATTTTGTGATGACAGCAACCAGCAGACTTTAAAATTACTGGGAATTCAGTGGGACCCCACTCAAGATAGTTTCACGTACTCTCGATCTGAGCTCAGTTCAAAATATACTAAACGTTCGATTCTTTCAAATGTAGCACGTATTTACGATCCATTAGGTTGGCTCACCCCAATGGTACTTCAAGCTAAACTACTTCTTCAAGAATTATGGCGCCTTCAAATAGGTTGGGACGATTCCGTTCCTGCGGGCGTTGCTCATCAGTGGACAGAGTTCGTAGCAGAATTAAATAATTTAAATCTAGTTAAAATACCCCGTCTTATCGTACCTCCAAATTCATTTGAATATGAACTCGTCGGGTTTTGCGACGGTTCAGCTAGGGCTTACGGATGCTGTGTTTATTTAAGAGCAGTAGGAAAAGGCAACATATCGGTAAACTTAATAATAGCTAAGTCAAAAGTAGCTCCAATCAAACCCCTGACTATAAACCGTCTTGAGCTTTTGGGTGCCGTGCTTCTTGCTCGAGTACTTAAACACATTATGGACTTGCTTCAGCCACATTTAAATATTGTTAAAGTAGTCGCGTTTACGGATAGTAGTACAGTTTTAGCGTGGCTAAACATCGAGCCTTATAAACTGAAAACGTTTGTTTCCCATCGCGTAGTTAAAATTTGCGATAACATAAGTCAAAATAACTGGCACCACGTGTCTACTCACGAAAATCCTGCTGACCACAGTAGTCGTGGCATGTCCTGCTCGCAGTTAGTGTCCTCTTCAATCTGGTGGGCTGGCCCGTTGTGGCTTTCTACACCATCTTCTAAATGGCCTGTGCCTAAGAAAACATCTTCATGGGATGATATACCTGAAATTAAAAACTTACCTCATGCCACCTGTGTACACACTGTGGGCCCGACTCCGGATAACGATGATCCTGCAACCAAATTGTTAAAAAAATACTATTCTTTATCTAAGGTTCAGCGAATCCTGGCGTGGTGTTTACGCTTTATTTCCCGACTACGCAAAATTTCCAATGTTTCAAAAGTCTTAACCTCTGAAGAACTTGAATCATCGTTGTTTATGTTGGTACGACACGAACAAACTAAATTTTTCGCGCACGAAATAAACCTAATTAATAGTCAGGAGCCATGTCCACGCCCTATTCAAAAATTACGGCCTTTTATCGATCAGCTAGGACATGTGCGAGTGGGGGGACGCTTAGAAAACTCCTCTCTTCCGCTTTCTGCAATTTATCCTGTAATTTTGCCAAAAAAATCATCTTTGTCGACTCTTATAATAGATTACTATCACCGGCTTCATTTACATTGTGGACCTCGCACCCTTCAGTCTATCATACAGCGAAAGTTTTGGATTCTAGGTATCCGTAATTTGATAAGGTCACGCCTCTCCAAATGTGTGATATGTTTCAAAGTCAATCCACATCCTGCGTCCACAATAATGGGAAATCTACCAGCCCCCCGAGTGCAGCCTGCACGTTGCTTTAGCAAAATTGGAGTTGACTTCGCTGGCCCTTTCATAATTAAAGAAAGTAAGAGACGTAATGCTCGCACATACAAAGTCTATGTGTGCGTAATAGTTTGTTTAGCAGTTAAGGCCATACATCTCGAACTTGTGACTGAGTTATCAACACCCGCTTTCATAGCTGCGTTAGATAGATTCGTATCCCGCCGCGGTCTTTGTAATCTGGTAATTTCTGATTGCGGTACGAATTTTGTTGGTGCTAAGCGATATTTAAACGAAATTCAACAGTTTCTTCTAACACAAAGCCCCGAGCTCAATACAGAGTTTTCTAAACGTCATATTGTTTGGCAACATAATCCACCGACTGCGAGCCATTTTGGCGGAATATTCGAAAGTGGCGTTAAGTCCATGAAATATCATCTTAAACGTGTGGTCGGTTTACAGGTACTAACGTTTGAAGAGTTATTGACCGTACTAAACAAAATAGAGGCAGTCCTAAACTCTAGGCCACTTTGTGCATTGTCTAGCGATCCCACCGAAGTAGACGTATTAACGCCAGGTCATTTTCTGACCGGTGGTCCCTTGGTGTCGTTACCTGAAATTCCGCTTACTGATATATATCTACCACCTCGAGAGCGATGGCAAATGTTGCAGAAACTTACGCAGAGTTTTTGGAAGGTCTGGCAAAATGATTACCTTCATACCTTGCAACAGAGATGCAAATGGTTCAAAGAGCAGGCTAATGTTCGGATAGGTGATATCGTCATCATCGTAGAATCAAACCTTCCACCTTTAGAATGGCGCATTGGTCGGGTGATTGAACTTCATCCCGGCTCGGATGGCGTGGTACGTGTTGTTACGATTCGAACTAGGCACGGCTTGTTTCGTAGACCTGTCGTCAAGATATGTCCACTGCCTATCACTCATTAACTTAACCTATCTATCCTATATTTACTTAGTATTGTAGTAATATACCCTAGTAATTAAGTCGCAAGATTGAACCCAAAAATACACGTAGCTTTTGTTTTCCGCTTAACATTAACTTCAGTTAATTATTTTATTAATTTGTGAAATCCCGGGAGTGATTTCAAGTGGGGGGAAATGTTTACGCTTGCAACATTCCTATTTTTCCTGCTCACTTCCTTTTCCTAACGTCCGCGGCGCTGGCAACACTGTCGTCAAAAAGAAATCAACCGCGAGGCCGGCCGCCATGAACGTGCGAGCGTAAAACTTAAATAAATTACTTACAATCATACAAAAGGACTGTTAATCACATGTGAAATTCACTAAATAACACTGCAGTGTCGTGATAATCAAATACCCAATAAATTCAAATCAGTGATCGCCTATAAACAAGAACGCGGAGCAGTCGCCGGCGTCGGTAAGT
Organism: Craniophora ligustri; assembly: GCA_905163465.1. Taxonomy (NCBI): domain Eukaryota; kingdom Metazoa; phylum Arthropoda; class Insecta; order Lepidoptera; family Noctuidae; genus Craniophora; species Craniophora ligustri. The sequence continues at coordinate 7,538,017 of LR990963.1, forward strand.
ACCTACTTGCCTCCATATTCCTGTCGGTCCAATTGCAGCGTAATTTGTAACATTTCAATTCAAAAACCTGCAGCCCATTAAAACCAAAGGTCCCTGGCTTACGATCACACAGCGTCGTTCAAGCTACACCAGATGGGGTAATAGGACAAAATGTTATTAGATACTCATATAACTAATTCCTTTTATTACTTCTATACCATTGACCATGTTATTGTTTGTTTAAATGTAGGCAGCCGTATCAAAGACGCTAGTAATCATCTTAAAAAATATATGTTAGTCGGTACTTAATTCATATCCATAGGTACTTCCATACTTAATATTATAAATGCGAAAATGTGTCTGTCTCTCTGTTGCCTCTTCACGCTACAACCGCTGAACTGATTGAGATGAAATTTGGTATGAAGATAGCTTGGGTCTTTTATTACTAATTCTACGCTGATGAAGTCGTGGAGCAAAAGCTAGTATATATATACATTCTTATTATATATTTTAATGTGTAATTCCACTTTGCCCCACCAAGCCCGCCACCCTGGTGTGGCAAAGTGGACTGCCTAAAATTTTGCAGTGGAATATGCCCCACTATTCTGATTTGATGGGGCGGATAACACTAGCATAAACACTTTGTGGATTCTGCCCCACTAGGGTTGGCACCTCAGGATTTGTGTATGAAGGTTAACATGTATTTTTAAAAATACTGAATTGCACACTAAATTTGAACCGAATCGGTCCTATTCATAATTATTGGTCTAGGTTAGGTTAGAACTGTGACCACAACGCACGAGCCGAGCGAGCGAAGCGAGCGTGCCGCGGCAGCGGCCGGCGAAGTGCCAGAACCGAATCAGTCCTATTCATAATTATTTGTTTAGGTTAGGAACTGTGACTATTCTAGTAGTGTGACTATACTAGTCCTATTAAGCTTTAAAGATCTTTTTTTTTTTAAAGAATTTTGTTTTTTTACCAATTAAAACCACCAGTCTTATATTATTTAGTGGGAGCAATAGACCCAAAAAAGAATTAATAAATTATTCCCATTCGTCCCCCCAAAAAATTTTGAGGGACCATCGGGAAAATAAATAACGAATTCCCGTTCGTCCCCCTCGGGGGACGAAGTCTAGGGGACGAACGGGAATACACGAACTATATAATGTATTTATTTAAATCCAGGAAGATTTAATATGTGACAGTTTTTTACAAAAGTAGAACCTTAATACACTGTTTAAATAACCATTTTGATGTATTTAGATTTACGTTTGCTTGTCTCAGACTTGTCAAATCCTAACGTCAGTGGTTACATTTATTTTTTTTACAAACAAATGTAAAAATACATGTTAACCTTCATACACAAATCCTGAGGTGCCAACCCTAGTGGGGCAGAATCCACAAAGTGTTTATGCTAGTGTTATCCGCACCATCAAATCAGAATAGTGGGGCATATTCCACTGCAAAATTTTAGGCAGTCCACTTTGCCACACCAGGGTGGCGGGCTTGGTGGGGCAAAGTGGAATTACTCATTTTAATGTGGTAAACACGAATTGAAGCGTGTGACATTATATAATTTCAGCGGTACCTTAAAATGTTTAATTAGAATAATACAATTCTAGAAATATATATTTTGAATAATAGTACTATATTTACACTTCTATAGAATCCTTCGCGTCTTCGTCTTGGACCAATTATTAGTTCACAAAATGCTAGGCTAAATACATTTCTATCGCTTTTAGATGGACAATAGTTTTTTATGACAGGAACAGAATCATCTATTCATTAAGTGCCTCGCTATGTTATGTATTATAACGAACCAAATATAAATTATTGAATTAAATGTGAATACGTTTAATATAATATTAGCTAGTTATTGTGGTATAGGTATCTAATTAATGATAGTCAGGTTCGTTATTAAATTAAGTAACATGATGTTATTCAAAATTCAGTTAGCTGTAATATTTCTAGGTATTGATGGGCTGTGATGCAGATCGTGTGTATACTACGTATTTGTTTTTAGAATCAACACATACATGGTGTATGTGTATATATGTAACTGATGTGGGTATTAGGGATTGCAACCCGGTATGTTTCTCAACCCGGCCGGGTCCGGTAACATTCGTCGCCAACCCCGGGTTGACTGCATTAATTTTGACTTATATCTAGTATTATAATTATGCAGTTCACATTTTTTCGTATGATGTGATATATTTTTCCTAGTGTACATTTAATTTTCAAAGATATACTGACAGGGAACTGTCATAATATTTATTTCTTTAAAGAGTTCCCTGACTGAATCACGAGTACTTAGGTTATAAATGGCTCTTATTGCTCTTTTCTGCAGTAGAAGACTGATTCTATGTCTGCAGCACGGCCCCACAGCAATATTCCGTAAAACATGATGCTATGAAAGTAGCTATAATAAACTAGTCTTGCTGTGCTTGCGGCGGCGACGGAATGACAGAGCAACACACATACTTCGTCAACCAAGGACAAATGTCGACTAAGTCACAGTAGAAATTATACTGTGACTAAGTGAAGAAAAGAAAACACGCATACAGCGAGCAGGGGTGAGAGGTGCGCGAGAGAACGGCAACTTGCCATGCCAATTTTCTACAAGTTGGGGCTTCCGTGCTGCATTTCTCGTACCTACCGGGCCTGGTCACCGGGCGCGGTAGGAATGGCCGGGCCCGGTGGATGTCTAAAAGGGCACCGGGCCCGGCCGGGCCCGGTTTGCAATCTCTAGTGGGTATATCATAGATATTGAAGATAAACTATTGCGTGGGTGTTGTTTAGAGCAACAGAAGCCAAAACATGTGTGTGTATGTGTCTGAACGCACCACGCTAAAACTACTGCATGGAATTGAATGTAGTTTACACCGATTTATTGCTATAGGTCTAGTTGTGATAATATCTTAAATGTAATAAGATATTCTCAGCTTATATTTTAGGCTGTAATTTACTGCTAGAAAATATCTTATTCCTTTTATTTCTAATTAATGTTCATTTAATTTTAATATATCAAATTGGATTTACAGATTAGAATTACGCATAGGCTACTATTATATTTTTCCACATACCTCGCCGCGCCGGCTAAGTTGGACAGAAGCTAGCTAAATAACAATTGAGCATCAATAGGGTTCGGTTGCTTCATGAGTGTAATACTTATTTATGTATGTATAATATAATTAATATATTACTATGTTTTTGAATTTTTATTAAGAAAGAAAAATTCAACCTCAGGCGGGACTCGAACCCGCGTCTTCTGGATTGGTACTCCAGACGCTCTGCCAACTGAGCCTAAGCTAAAAAAATACAAAAAGATTATATAACTATGTCCTTAATGCTTGTGTGCTTTCTTGTTTTCAATGGGTAGCCCAGATTATAGTGTCATAAAATTTTATCGACTTGCGTAAACTCGGTCTGGCTCAAGTTGGAAAAGTGGTTAATGGCACCGCGCGGACGTTTCTGGGTTCCCCCAAGGAATAGGAATTGAAAACAGAAGATTATTTTCATGTAAATAAGCTGATGAGTTGGGGTTTACTTTTAAACAACAAACCAGGAGTAAACAAGGCTATTCAAACAATCGGACATACCTACTTAGAGATTTATTGTTTACTTATAAGTATGCGTGGACTTAGGGCTCTTGTTACCGAAATTGTCGACGTGGGAGAGAATCTTCAAAAGCACAGACATTTGGGCGTTTCCGAGTATTTTACCTGACATCATAAAAATCAGATAAAATAATCAACATGGTTTTAATAATGCACGCACTCTTTTTTTATAACCGTTCGTATAGATTAATAGCTTTTTAACCGACTTCAAAAAGGAGGAGGTTATCAATTCGACTGTATTTTTTTTTAATGTGTATTTTTTTTATGTCGAAAGTTATGAGGCGACACCTCATAACTTTCGACTTGGTTAACCAATTTTGATGATTATTTTTATTTGAAAGCTAGTGCTTCCCGTGTGGTCCGATAAAATGGTAAGGATCTGATCAGTGGATCCTTGGGAAATCGAGAGAAACACTCAAATTTTCTACGTAGATGACGCGTTTATTAACCTATTACAGACACTAAAAAGTAAAAAATAAATAAAACTCCGTTTAAACAAAACCGACTTCAAAACTAAAAAGTTAAAAATAATACAGTTTTAACTTCTTTTTAGTTTTAAAGGTATGAAGTCGATGCCGGTGCCTGGTTTGAAGCCACTCCGCTCAGGATCACGCGAGATGAGTGTATATACCTTTACATTTGGCTTGGTACCCACTTCATACCTTTAAACCTAAAAAGAAGTTAAAACTGTATTAAGTTATTTTTAACTTTTTAGTTTTGAAGTCGTTTTTTTTAAACGCAGTTTTTTGGATTTTTTGTCATTCTGATTATTTATTTTTACTCTCCTTCTTCCTTTTAAGAAATTATCGATTCCGCATGCAAACTAAACTACAACACACTTTTAAAACTATCTCCATACCAAATTTCATTTACATCGGTTTTTCGGTTAAAGCGTGATGAGGTAACAGACAGACATTCCTACATTCGCATTTATAGTTTTAGTATGGATCAACAAAAAAACCGTCTTCCAGCACAAAACTTGACAAGACAATCGTTCATTATTATATATGCGGACATTGTTTCGCCAATATTTCGAAAAGTCGTAGAACAAAAGTTGTTTTTATGGAGAACAAAAGTTAAAAGATTGTCAGAATAGTATCAAATATCCCTGAATATTGATCTTAATATTGCTATATGATATTATCAACTGAGTTTATTATTGGATACAAAGGTTGTTTGGGTAAGTTGTAAAGCGTTTACTTTCCTTATAAACGGAAATAATAGCTGAGTATTTCCAATAAACATATAACAAAATGTTCACAAACAAAGTTGTGTGCGCTCGCTTACTTGGTCTGGCAGAACATTGGGAGAAACTGCGCGCCGGCTGGACAAAACTTGAACGTTTCTTAACAGCTTCATTACTGAAGGAAAAGTTCTAACTCCTGAAAACCTGATGAAAACTAGCCAGCTGAGTCTGCCGGTTAGCCCGCTAATTGAAATAACGTCCTTGCGTACAATACTGTTCAAGTTTTTGCTGAGAAAATATTCTGTTACGGATATTAGAATAACTATAACGACTTCAATTCATTCCTACAGCTCCCTAGATAGTTTTTGTGTAAAGAAGTTGGGAATATGTAAATAAATTATACTCTTTGGTACAAAATTGACTATTAATTATATTTAAATTGCTAAATATAGATAACATAATATTTTGTGTTGACTGAATGTGTAAATATTGTAATATAATACATGTAGGTAGGCTCACAAAAGGACAAGATACTTAGATATGGTAGACAGTAAAACTATAACTCAATTTTGGAGTTATAAAGTTATAGTTGTCCTTGCTTTTTTATTTTTAGTACTTTATAGTCTAACACACCCTGGGCAATCTTTTAGAAGCGATACAAAAGAAGTAAAGCTTTTTTTTTATTTCTTGAAACATTAAAGCTTTGTTGTGAGTTCTATTCGTACAGATACAAAAAGGAAGTATAAAATTAAAAAAAGGTTTCGATTATAGCAATAACAGTTAGCATAAGTGGATAGTATAATGTCCAGGTAACAACAATGAAAAGGGATCCTATTATTCGACTGAGAGCGAATGAAAATCGGTATTGCCTAAGGTAAGAACCCTGTACCTATTTGCGGGTTTAGGTCCATGAAATACAATTCGGAGCACATAATAATGTAACAATTTTGACTGGAAATGAAGCGGTTGTACGGTTGCGGAGAATTTATATCTGTAAGGGGATTATTATTCATAGATCTACGCACCACGATAGATACACCCCAGGTAATCTATTTTACTCTAAGTGGTAATGTTTTATCTGGATGAAATACATCTGAGCGGAGTAGATAAACGTATATGTGTTGCCTTGAAGGGTTTATCTTGGCCGTGTATCTCTCTAATAATATACAGTTTAACTATTCTCAAAATTTGCGTCGGTTATGTTGCTTTTAAATTTGAAGTTTATTATTATTATCGATCAAAGATTTTTTATTGTTTTTTTTTTGTATACAATTAAGGTGACATACAGCTTACGGCCCGCCTGATGGTAAACAGTTTCGTAAAATCGTAGTCTATGGACGTTTGCAACACCAGAGGTGTCGCTCGCAGAGGTTTCTTAAAATAGGGGAGTTACTATGCTCCACTGCAGTCTTCTGTAAAGCGGAGGTACTTCCACAGTCTGGGAGCTAAATTTCAGAGAGAATTCTTGCTATGCCTAGCTGTCTAAAGAAATTATTACTGTGCAATATTGATGGAATATTGTTGAAAAATAATGAGGGCTCAAAAACATTGTAATGTGTTCAGAAATTACTCTAAAATAATTTGAGAAAGAAAGAAGTAATGATAGGGTTATACTAAATACCATCTTACTCGGCTCGGATGCACACGGGTACCTAGCGTAAAAATTACGGCGAACCTTCCCTGCTTACCCTTTTTTTTGGTCCAGTAACTTTCGCTGACGTACGCAGAACAACCCACCAAAGTTTTATCATAGTTGGATGTACGTAACGCATGAAATACAAGCAAACAAACGTGGATTTTTAGTATTCGATATGAACACAAAATACCACCTTTAAGATTGTAACAACGTATTTTATCTGTAGGTAACTGATATATTTTGTTATTATGTTATTAAGATCATAAACAAGCGTAAGTAAGCTACTTATAATTCAAGAGGCGCATTACTTTTGTTTTATTATATCGTAATTGTTACAAAGTACTTTACAATCTTATAACGACGTCTCATCATAACAATCTCCGTTCATAATGACTAAGTAGGTATATCAGTTTTACGTTTTCCTTACAATATTTAGAACATTTCAGAGGTAAATTTCGATTTCATTATGCAGCCCTGAACCATGTCTAAGAGCAAAGCGCTTCGGTGCTCTTCGCCTCATGTTAGTAGCTTGGCATCTAGCCAGTCCTCAGCAGGGACACAAGAGCTATCGAAACCCATCTACGATGTACACCCTCCAATAATCCCTTACCTGTTGAATAATGTATGGTTCCACGTATTTATTCTTACTCTCAATGCTCCCCTGAGCCCACTAGCCCTATTCCTTATTTGAATCGCATTTAATGATGTTTACGACAATAGACCGCTGGGTCCAAAGCGGTTGTGATTGCCAAATATTGGAATTGATTGAAATAGTTATTTAATGGGTCGGTAGGGTTCGATGTCCTATTTTGCGATATTATATTTGAAGTATGAAAATGAAGTCATAGTTGTTTATCCGTTTCAGTTTATATTTCACGTCACGATGTTACGTAGTATTTATTGTATGTAAGTTATATTTAGTGAATGTAGTCAACAAACATGTTGCTCGTTTTAAGAAAACTGGTATGATATTACAAGACATAAACATTTATAAAATTTAAGTGAGATAATAGTTTATAGTAGATCCTAAGTAATCCATCTAGTTTATAATGTGCAACTTTATTAAGGTATTTGATTGGTTTTCGATAATTAGTAGAACTTTATTAGGATCAATATATGCTGTATTCAAAGTGGTAAGCAATAGTAGTAATAATGGTAGGAATAGCTAAAGAAATTCCTAATAAAAAACATAGGTACTTGAATATTATTATTAAAATTGTAGCCGTCCAAAGATCCGTAGTTTGAAATAAACGCAGAAACAATTTTACGGATTATATTTTTTTACTTAACATACAATTTGCTCGAATATACGAACAAATTTTCTTTTTTATTTCACCAAATAAAATATCGTTATCTGAAACGTATTACTTTTCGATTTATTTTATTATGTAAATAGTTTGCTAGACTAATGACGAGGATCACGAAATCGGAAGGAAGAAAAATGTCCCTTGACATTTATAAGGATAAATTTAAAAGGAATGAGTTAAATGGAAAACGTTATAGACTCAAAGTTAATAAATTTTCCTAAACTTTTGAAGTGAAATTGATAAAGTGAATTAGCATCACTTGAAGTAATCTCTTTTTGTCGACAGTTCTTACGTTGTTTTGTAGGAAAGTAACAGAATTAGGATCAACATTCTCGTGATTTGTTGGAAAATTAAAGTTCTACAACTTAATATTCGGACCACATAGTGAAGATATGAAATTAAAATTCCTTAATTTTTTTATTCGGTCGTTTGATTACAATGATCTAATATTTTTTTGATAACTTCTATAACGTCTTCAGTTCCAGTTTCTTCTAGGAACGTACCTGACTCCAGAGGTGCGCATTTATATGAAAGGTAATGTTGATAATATTAACTAATGATTGAGGTGAAGTCAGCCAACCCTATTTTTTGGAAAAAGATCCGTGCTCACCAATGGGTTAGTAAGTCGCCTTGACACAAAATAAAGAACAAGTCAGTTTAAGCAATAATGTCAAAACTATTCTTTCCTTAAGTAGGTTCAGATCAAGGAGTTACATTTGTTTTTCTAACTCTCAGGTCAGCTTAAAGTAGATGAGCTGTTAAAATTCCAGACTAAGTCCCGGCTTCGCGTAGACAGCGTGTTGTGACAGAAAGCTGGGTGCTCAAGCAAACGTGACAACTCCTAAGTATGAATACATAAGTGTTCATTACACACGCATACACATTTGCATCCCGACTGGGTGCCGTACGTAACTCGACTCAACTCAATTTCCTAGCACTCAAACGGTATTCCGGTCGCAGGGGGTGAGGCCTGTGGATCGGGGGTATTACTCATTTCCGTATCATAAAGCACTTGTGCTATGCAAATTTGTTTACGTTTTACGGTACTCCATATTATTACATGAGGTAAATACACTCTTGTAGCTACTGTCGACTCTGAAGTACGTCATTAAAAATAAAATTAATTTAATGCTAATAATATAGCGACACCGTCGCGTCTCGTTCGTGGAACAAGCGACAAAATATGGTTCCGTAATGGAGGGTGGCGCTCTTCCATTTCATAATTCTGCATGTTTGTTCCTACATTATAACTCCAAGTTTTTAAGGAGAATAATGAGCGTATGAGTTTTTACTAGTATAATTTATGCATGCGAGATATTTATTAATGCTTGTAGGTTATTATGATTATTCTTACACCAACACACATGTTAGATGAGGTTTTATTGCGGTAAGTATAACGATATTATTTCGATTCAAAAGTTTTATATTACATCATCCAGCCAACAACAATATCGAGTAGTTATAACTCAATATTTTTTTTATTTTGTCATAGCTTTTCTGCATAAGTGATTGCATAATAAAATAAAAACGCAGTCATAAGTAAAAATACATACTTAACTACAGAAAATGATAATTGAAAATTACATTAATAATGTTCTTGTTTTCCTTTGTCTTTGGTGTGTAGGTATAAGTAGACTGACGCAGCATATGGGCAGGAGAGGTTGTAGGGAGGCTCGCAAAGAGTAATTAATACAATATCTTACTGGTACAAACATGATTTATTAGGTAGGTACTACTCTATACCTGATATAAGCCAGTTTCCACCAAAGCAGAGGCGAGGAGATATGCGGAGATGTGTTTTGAATAACCAATCATATATCGTTTCCGAGAGGAGACGTGGAAAAAACGAATTCTGAACGGATATTTAAAACACATCTCCGCACATCTCTCCTCTTCGCTATGATGGAAATCGGGCCTAACAGGTATACTTATAGGTACTTACAATGGTAATGGTTACTACAGTTCAAGGCCATTTCCGTTGGCTCCGTTATATATTTTTTTAAATATTTCTTTACGTACATAAGTATTGTAACTGTAAGACCTTTGATATGCTTAAACATAACCGTTATGTTTATCTTCCATTTGAACATCTAAAGATTAGTATATTGTTTCACTTACCTACCAAATTTATACACATTTTTTTTTATTATCTTTATCAACCCATGCACTGTGCCAGACGGCGTAGGCCGATTATGTTTTTTTTTTTTTTCTATAAGTGGGCAAACGAGCCAGCGGCTCACCTGATGGTAAGTGATTACCGCCGCCCATGGATATTTGCAACACCTGAAGGCTTGCAAATGCGTTGCACACCCCTGCAGAAACCGTTTTGGTTTCTTAAAATAGGGAATTACTAAACTGACAGCAAATGGAATGCCCATGCTGTCAGAATAGTCATTCTCCAACGAGCTCTGGTAACTAAACTTTGACAGACATTTGACATAGTTGATTGTTTACACCAGTAGGCTATGAGCGCTACCGTTTAGGATATCATATTTATGTAACTTTATACTATCATCTGCCCATGTATTGTCCCATAGAAGGTCCCATACAATTCGCTTCTCAGGTAAGGAGGGATCTACGCTAGCCAGGTTGGCAAACTTCACACGCAGCCTAGAAAATCCCTTAGTCAAGCAAGATGTTTCCTGTTCGTATGGTGCTAAAATAATACGTAGTCGCAACATGCATCTCTGAACTTTGGAACCGTGTAGAGCAGTGCGTGTCTGGAATCAAACCCTCCACTTATGACTTGACAATCTATGATCTGATCATATCACTAGACAATGACGAGGTACCCCTAAACAATTATATTATATACAAAGCAGTACTTTGCCTAATTCTTCAGTAAATTAGGAGTTGGCGGAAGAATTAAACATATTTAAGTACTGTGCTAATTACCTTGATTATAATGGACTTTGATTTATTACGACTGAATTAAATCGAGCAGAATATTGTTTAAATTCGAGCGCGTCGCCGAGCCCATCTGTCAAACCATTCTGTTGGAATAATCGAGAGTATTACAGAGTGATTTAGGAACATCTGTCAGTCGGACACGATTCAGTGTTTCTGTATTTTTTTCCCGAATTTAATGGGTTTAGATTTTAAAGGATTTTTAGCCGTCGGTTTTTATAATTGGTAAGGGATTGCTTTGATGGTTGCGAATCGCTTTGTTAATTGCCAAATTGTAACTGACGAATCTTTTTCTGGTAAAATGTTATTTCACAAAATATTACGTAGTGAAGTAAAAACAAGTAGGTCTTTTCGGATCTACACTAATCACAAAATAAATCGCCTTTTTGTAGTAAAGTGAATAGAGAGAACACATGTACTTTTATTAATAACGTGTGGGTAAAATTGTGGGTAGAATAACTGTTCTCCTTAATTTTTACTACAGTATAGTTGTATATATAGTTTGTTTTCTTTTATTTTTTGAGTCAAAGAATGTCGACGAAGGTAGAAGTGCAGCAGAAATGCGCTACCTCAACTGTGTTGAAGTTTAAGTTTTGTGCCTCCTTTAGAGTAAAGAGGCATCCACGCTAGTTCAGTGACAACATCCTTAAAATTCCTTTTCTAAACGTACTTACTATACGTGAACCTTTAATTGTATCTTGAATTTTCATGTTCTTAAAATGTTTACATAATATAGACCCCTAGTAAAAGGTTTAGGTAAATATTATATTCTGTGCTGGAATTGATAGGACATGTCGGTATATTTTAGGTTCCTAATAATGAACTGGCAAAATTTGAACTCAACTAAAAAACTCATTCATTCATTCTCGCTTATGCGAGGGATAACTGATAACCTAAGAATATGTATAATATAACCAAATTTCAATTAAGTTATTCAATCCTTTTAAATGTTTAGTCAAGCTATTGGATGTCAGACATCTTCCATGATTCATATTTACTATACATTATATTTGAACTTGTTCGAATAATGATAGCTTAGTGATGTGGTGTGACTTAGAAGGGCAAAGAGTTCGAAGCGAAGATTCCTTTTACCTTTGACTTTCCGAAATCATATGGATAATTTATCAATTTCTCCATGTGATTTCCGCATTTCCGCAATTCAAACGTGTGCGATATTATCATATCGGCACTCTTTTGAAATGCGAAAGGAAGCTTTAGAAAGCATGGCTGATGAATTTTTCCTGATGACGCGGAGGTGTGCATTTTGCCAGCCCAGGCTAGGCAGAATAGGGCACGCCACGATAGTGGCGGTAAGACCCATCATGGAGGATTGGCTTGAGAGGCGCCACGGCGCCCTCAGCTTCCGGCTGACGCAGGTCTTGTCTGGGCATGGGTGCTTCGGCAAGTACCTGTGTCGCATAGGCCGGGAGCCAACGCCCGGTTGTCACCATTGCGTAGGTTGCCCCGAGGACACGGCGCAGCACACACTCCAGGCCTGCCCGGCCTGGACAGAGCAGCGCCGTGAACTCATAGCGGCAGTCGGCGGTGACCTCTCGCTTCCGGCCGTGATCCTATCCATGGTCGGGAGCGAGAACGCGTGGGATGCCGCCGCCTCTTACTGCGAGCAAGTTATGCGCGCAAAAGAGGCGGCGGAAAGGGAGAGAGAAATCACAACCTCTCTCCCGATCCGCAGTAGACGCACCGGGCGCCGGAGGGCGCAAACAGACCTCCGGCCTCCATAAGCTGTGGCCAGCGGGTGGGCGCGACTAGGGGAGTCCGCCGCCCGAACTGGTAATGGCCCCAAGTAGGCGGCGCGCGTGTTCGTCACACGTGCGCCTGCGCGGAGGATGCGAGGCGAGCTGTGCCTCGCTCCTAGCCGGGGTCCAGCGACCAGAGCTGGACCGAAGCCCGCCGGGGTTGTGGTGCATGCTTTTGCGAATCCCATGGCCCCGGCAATAGGGTTGGTGGCGTTGACGGGTGCGGTTTTTTAGTCGGTAAACGCTTAAGCGGAGTCCGACACACCCCGTCGCCTCCCCAGGCGATGGGACGGTCCGTAAAGGATTTTTCCGCACTTAAAAAGAAAAAAAAAAAAAAAAAAAAAAAAAGGCTAGGCAGAATGGCTCTAATTAGGACAGTTGACCCGAGCTCGGCAGTGGGTCTTTAATCGGGTTGATAAATGTCCAAATAGTATGAATATACATTGATTGAATTTGCGCAGAGTTCTGTTATTATTGAGGGCATTAATAAGTTTTATATGATATATTTTATCTGTCTGTAGGGTATTTTCAGTAAAAAATATGGGTGGTATCGACGCATCAATTGTGACTATTTGTGTATTTTATTATTAACTTATATATAATTTATTTACGGAATGGCACAACAATGTTATATTACACTGTTTAGTTAAAGAAGATGTTTATGCATTTACACACTTTTACAACAAGGAAAGCGTGAAAGATTTCAAAGAGTGGTGTCAACTGTTATTAGAAACTATTTTCTCATAGTGGGCTTCGTTAGCACGATGGCTCTCTTCTATAAAATGGTTTACTCATGTGCTCATGTTTCTATGGTGAATTTTTATCGACTTTCTAGTGGGGTTTTGATTGCGTGGTAAAATTAATAATAATTACAACGGAACGTAGTAAGGTTAATTATAAAGTTAAAGATAAATTTATTTGCTGTAACATGAGTGGATAGGTATACTATAATAACATTAAAATACATAATAACATCTTAAATAAAGTTAAATTTAATTCTTTAATCTCGTTTGGAATTTTATTGTAAATTGTATACATATTTTACTCTTGTGCAACATTACTGTCCTACATGTGTGTATGCAAAGATTATTATTTTAGTTTTGTATTACTATTTAATTTTACAATACTTGGATTGGTCAACAGCTTATCTTATCTTATCTTATCCATTCTATCTCGTCATCTATTAATAGGTATCTATTAATCGTTGGCGTAGGTTAGGCAATGCTGGTGTCTTTAATACTTTGAATACAAAAAATAAATGAAACGTAAAAGTAAAAAAACTAAAAAAAAAAATTACGATCCAGCCTTTAATACGATGTCGAAATCTCACATACAATCCATTTTACAGTTGGCACTATCCCGACCAGACCTCAAGATAAATGGCGACATATTGAAGACAAAGGTCCGCCTAAATATAAGGTCACCGGGTGAGGACATTAGTCAACACCCGCCGGTCGATGCTAAAGAAATAATGTATTGTCTGGGGTCGCCCATTCCCGGAATATGTTTTTATTCTGTGTCGTGAAAACGTTTAACGATTTCATTCTGTTTTTGGTACCCCTGCTTTTAAATAAGCTGTGTTGGCTTTGTTCAAATATACATATATGTAGTGAGGAAGGTAGTGATGTTGTTTTTACACTGAACAAAGAATTTATCGGCAAGCCTATTTGTTTCTATTTATTTCCCGTATCCCACATATATTCTTGGGATTCACTGGAAAGAAGAAGAAACGTTTGAACTGGCGACTATAAACGTTCTACATATACGTAATAACTGACTCTGAATTTCCACAGTACCTATTTGCTTGCTTAAAGCAAATACTGTGGAAATTCCGAGATAGGTATTCCAAAAAGGTAATTAAAAGTTTAGATGGTAGGAAGTACTGGAATTGGAGCAACGGAAATAAGAAAAAAGGTATATATAATGGCGGAGTTAGCTAGGGCGCTGTCGAGTCGAGGCACCCCAGGCGAAGGCATTTGCTGGTTAAAGAGTCCTTTCGAAGCGAAAGCGTTTACCATTCCATTAAAGCCTTCATTTTGCATACCCGGCCTCACCTGCCTCTAAAATTAAGGAAGGAAAAGATTCTCCGGAACTGTGCCATATTCAAGTACCCTATATACGAGGCAAAACACAATCGCACAATTTTTTTATCTAAGCAAGTGCACGATTATCCTTCTTTCTTAAAATATAAGTTTATTTCTGAATCCGACAAATGGCTGTTGTGTACATCTGAGCGCTACATCCTGTTGATAAGAAACAAAATTCATTCATTCCTTCGAAATAAAAGCTGTCAGTGAAACATTACTCGTAGAACATAGCAAAAAATAAAAGATATTATTTAACGTAAACAATATGTATTACTTCGCTCACATTTTCTGCGTAAGGCCTAGCTTAGGAGGTTATACGCTTAATAATGACTAAGACATGTCTAAGAAAAAAAAGTAACGATTCGTTGAACGTACCTTTTTTGTCGCAAAGAATAGCTACAAAAGAAGCATATAAAAGAAAGCAAATAACAAATTATGAAAAAAGGTTTTGTCTTTCAATTTAACATTCGATAAGGATAAAATCACCGCTGGCCTGGATAGGTAATTTAATGCATGGAATAGAACAAATGAATCCATAAATATAAGAAAGCTTTTACGCGACTTAAAGGAGTTATTGAAATTTACCATGCGCTCGCGGACATAAAAATGTTTCGATACAAAATAATTGAATTAGTTGGTAGTGTTGTAGTAATAAAATCCTTTCCACCCTAGGCTCCCTAAAGACGGTCTAAGAAAACTACAAACTTTAATTGATTCGTGTAAGTTTGTGTTAAATTAGAAATCAATTACATAATGTTTTATATCTGGTCTTGGCTTAGCCAGCATAGTTTGAGGCATATACATATTGCAATGAGGCAGATTATTGTGAAACTCGTAAAAACGTATCGCATCGAATAAAATATGAGCTAAATCGTTGTGAATAATACAACACGGAAGGACATGAGTGAATATTACATATGTAGGTAATAAATCATGTGACGTCACAGAGGTATCACGCAGATGAATTAAAGGATCAAATGAGGAGGACAACCTGCAAGGACCACTGTCTTAAGATATAATTATACCTACAATCCTACATGTCACGGTGACGTCCGACTCATGTCAAAGCTACGTAGTGCGTTACAAGCTTATTGGTGATGCACCAATAAGGTGCAAACCTCTGAAGCTGCTATAAGATAACACAGGCTTACGAATGAATAACTAGCTGAACCTTTGCTATGGCACATTGTAGTTACAGATAAAAACAATCTTTGAAGCAGGTTGTGTATCATGTCAAAATTCGAGCTCAATAAGGTGCAGAATTTGAATTTCTGAAGCTTTCCCAAATCCAAAGTAACATTTTCATATACATAGATAATGATATTTTTACGGAAGAGCTATATTTTTTTGAAACATCGAAACATGTATTGCAATAATGAAAATATGAGTTCAGCTAGATATGCAATTCCAGTAACACAAATCTTGTTCCAATGCCCGCTCTAATTACTCTTTAACTAAGTAGTAAATCGTTTTTAGGTAAATATGATTTTATATACAAATACAAACAAAAATATATTTACACATCTAAGAACTCAGAAGCAAGATTAACCCACGTACATATATATATATGTTTCGTAGATTTCATATGCTATTATGCTCCATTAATTACACATACATACGACTATTACTAGTGGTGGTTACCACATTTTGGCGGCGGAAGCCGAACGGCATTTAAGTGTATCCCTTCCATTAACCTCGTTCGCGGTTCATTTATTATTCTTGTCGAAGATATTACTGCACCCTTGTCGTTCTGGAACCACACTCGTTTGTAATTGTAACTGGCGGCACGAGGCGATTAATGCCCCATAAATGTTACGAATAAAGTATAGCTTTTTAGTATTAATCTTGGGTTTTCTAGATGGAAAAAATGTTATATGGACATAAAGACTTTTATTTATTTCGTTTCCTCAGGTTTTTTTTACCAGTGATTTTATAAACATGAAAACACAAACTTGTAACTACCTATACCTATATGTAAGTACATATATTTGTTCAGTTAGAGAAATGAACCCTTAACTCTAGCCTATTGGCTAGATATATGTACTTTATGAAAACGACCCTTAATATATTCAACCAGACTTTACTTTACTTAATAAGCCATTTTGACGAATTAATTTGGATATATCGGTGAAGACTTTTGGTTTAAAATATTAGATACTGTTACGATAAATAAATAAAAAGTTAAATAGGTTATGTATAATGTTGTTTCTATTAGTACTGTCTCCATACCAATAACTGAATTATTTGCTAAATAATTATTCAACTGTTGTTCTTCTAATTCAGTTGTTGTACTGTTATGAAAAGACAGTTTTATTTTCTAACAGAAATATTTTAATTAAATGTCACTTAAAGCCGGTAGCTAAAATGGAATAAACAATTTTCCTGTTGACGGGAGAGTGGTGCTGACCGGTTGGATTGTGGCCAGAGATACGAATTTTGCGCCCATTTTTGCACTAGTTTTGAACGATTTCGCGGCGTGTGTAACTCTGGCTAGCCTACATAACTGGAGCACCTACTTTATAACTACGTGCTCCAACCAGTTGTAGGGTTGAAATATGACTTTTATGAATAGGGCGGGTTTGTGCAGTTTTAGGAAGCCCCACCTTTTGATGTTTGAATAGCATTTCTGTCTTTACCTCACTTTAAAAATGGTTTGTATTCACTTGAGAAAAAACAAACTATTGTTTAGTGTAAATCTACCTAAATCAAAACCAACTCCACTCCACTCAGGCTGACGTAATAGGCTTAGCATTAAATTTTACCAATAACCTGAAAGTTTACGACGTTATTATCACATTAATTACACGTGTAGTCATATAAATTTTATGAGTTTAGTTTATGTGGTTCGTTGGTCGACATTGGTCCATAATTTCAGCTAGAACAGTTATATCACATGTGGGATGATTTTAATTAAACGAATTTAAATATTAAGGGCATTTTATCTAAATTTACGATTTCTGTCGGGTGTATGTACCTGGTTTTAATTTATTTATTTAGAATCTGTACCAAAGGCTATACGGTAACCAATATTTCAATACCGTGTGTTCCTTCAATTATATAAGGTCACAGCAGGCAAACCTATATGTAGGTGGTAATAAAAGTAATAAAACAGTGGTAAAAAAATGTTACAAGAATTATGAACAAATTAATGCAAAACGTTTAGCGTTTATCTCGGTATATCGATATTATTGAATCCCAACGGGCGGACTCCTCGTCGGGATTTAATACTTAATAGTAAATACTGCTAGATAACATCAATAGACTGCGATAAATATCATATACATAAGTGTAATGTAAGTAATCAGTATAGAATTAGATTATTTTACAAATTTCGTTAAAAATATTGTTACTTATAATACTTAAATGAATGTAATTTGAATCTTTCCATTATGCTAAAGGATACATTGTTGGTCCTCTATGAGTATAGTGTTGATTATATTATATAAGCAATATTAGGCACTCAAGTATGTATAATTGCCTGATTACAATATATCTGTATTTCTATAGAGCAGTATTATGGGTATAATTGCTTGACGCTAAATATTCGGAATCCAATCCCAAGAATTATGATGGTACGTGGTTACAATAACAATTTTCATATCTCATTTCAAGGGTAGGTAAATATTTTGAACAGGGGGAAACAAGGCAATTATTTAAAGCGAAATATTACAAGAAATAATCATAAACAAAAAGTGCCTATCTATTATCATGTGTCTACGTATCTCCACCGTCGCCTTCCGTTTGAAGAGCACATTTCGGAGGCGTCTCATGGGATAACAAGCATGTTCACATCTTCCACAAACTACTTTGTAAATATATGAAAGAATATCCTTTGTTCGTATGTCAAAGGAAATATTCGTCACAGTTACACTATGTAGCCAATGTTTGTGAAAGATTTTATTGTGCGTCCTATTTCGAGAAGAATTGCTTATTTAATGCTTTGCTCTATAGGAATTTTCACACAATGAATACATTTTTGTAAAAGTTTCGTAAATTGATCTTTATAATAATATGCGTTAGAAAAACTAACAGAATCAATATTGAAAGTATAATAGGTACCTTTTAGAACCAAATAAAAGCACCCATTTTTCATATATGTGAATTAATTGAGCTGATAGTACAAATAATAATCATGTACCTATAGGTAACTATTTTTGCTATAGTCAATATTTATTTATATAACTGGAATTTAAAAAATATAAAACTATACTTCGTTTTTTAAGTTTCACTTGCATTAAATATCCACGTTTTAGCTCTGAGTGAAATCTAGTCATGTTATTTATACTAAATATCTAATGAAAAAAAGGACAGTCCAAATCGGTTTATAGACGAAAAGTATTCATGTAAAAATAAAAAAAACATACTTAGTTATATAAAAAGAATTTGGAACCTACTTCTGTTGAAATAGAACTACTTCTTATAGATTTTATCGCAGTATATAAATTGTTTAATCTCGACGTTTCGGTTCCTTTACGACATCCATGGTCACGGGTAGACTGAGATGTTGGGTATCTTGATGTTATAATTAATTACAACCAGCCTATATTTTTGTTAATTATTTATTGACAATCTAATTAACGCAGAACGAGTTCATCGTATTATATTTTGTCCATGTGGTTTCATGTTTTGATTTTTATTAGCCAAGTATAGATTTATACTTGGGTTCTTTATTTAGGTATTTCCTTATATCAATAGCTTCACAAAAGATTTGTGTTTTACCAGATGTGACAAAATTCTGGGATTTGTCTATAGCATTTTCTCTATGTGCTGACTTCTTGGAACGGTGGTGTTAAACACTAGCAATTTGTTCTCTAACGCGAAGTGAAAGAAACCCAATTCGGTTTTAGGTATTTGTTAAAAACAAAGTGCAGTAGGTATTAATAAAGTTGATTATCTTCTATATAACTCACAAAACGTATAAGTGTAGGTATAACAAGTTGTAGTACAATACACATACAATACATATACACTTTAGTATCTATGAAGAGGGTTTAAGGTCAGCTATTACGCATAATCGCAATAAGACAGGGTTAAGAAATCTGCATTCAAACGCCGCCTCTGACACCAATAAGATTGTAAGCCTACATTTATTCCTCCTTTCATTTACCCTAACGTTATGTTTATTTAAGTGAATTTTGTCCGACTTGAAAAGCCTGTAAAAACTTTGAGAATTATTTGTTTCGTCTCCAGTACATTGAAATTGCAATTTCTGAAACTATTTACTTTTACATTGATGAATGGTCAGGCGGCTATCTCTATTTTACAAAGTATACGTCATTAATTTGATTGCCTATACAAGGTTTCTATATACTACTTAAAAATTTTACAACAATAACTGGCTAAAGGGTCGGCCTTTACTAGAATTAGTGAATATTCGCGACTATGATTCTATTGGCTGGTTAATTTTTTTCCACAGCATGAATGCTATGTTACAATAGTGTCTAGGGAATCTTGTCAATACATTTCTTCCAGAGCCCAAATGTTTTGTTACTTCGTACCGAATCTCTATAACTCGGGAATTTGGTGGTCCATCATTAAGTCATTATTGTACATCAATTTCAATAAGCATATAAATAAAAATACCTATATTACACGTAGTAATGCCACCAGTTACCGTTCTTACATTCATCTTATTCAAAAGTAGGTATTCTCAATAGAGACCGATTTTCGAATTCATGAATTCGATGTCCGTCGAATCCTTGATTTTATGTAACCAGGACACTCGGAACCCAAAGGCTCCTTGTAATGTAAAGGCCTTTCAACGTGGCCCATCATTATAATTCGATATACAACCGTTGTACATATATGACCCAGGTTACATATCTGTGTACACGTACAATATTGTTTGTTATCTAGAGTAGATTAATGTTACCTCATTTGAGCAGACACGTCTGAAATCTATTTTTCGCTGAATCAACCTGCAAATGTTCGTGTTCTATCTCAGTTCTATCAATGTCAATACATACGGGATTATGTATTTTGTGCTCGTCAAAATTCCCAAATATATTTGGAACGTTTTGCTTTGTAAGCGTTTTTTGCATTTGCGCGTATTTGTCTGTTTAACAAAAATATGGTAAATATATCCCGTATTTGGTTTGTAGATTCACCGTATTTGTTTGTACTTACATACAACTTGCATTTTTGTAAAAATATTCTTTAATTACAACGAAATAATGGAATTTTACTGGGATTTTAAATTGTATTTGCGATTCAAAATATTTGAAGCGAATCGTTCACATTGCAGACTTCTCTGATATCTATTTAGCAGAATTTTGTTGTGTTCTGAATAACTTAGTCTTCTTTTTATAAAAATGCTTAGCAGAATTGTCTCGTACTTTTACTTAAGATTTACATAAGTACTACACACCTACAGTGTATATTATACTATTTATGGTACACCTTAGTATATGAAACGTAAGTAGCACAATACTACACCAAGAGTATTGGTTTAGGTTAGTGCTTGTTGTTGGCTTCTATCCAGAAGCTAAAGTAATTTGAGAAAAAAAAATCCTCGTCTACTTTACTTCTAGCTATTTCACAAATACTATAAACGCAGTCATATGGAATATAGGCAAAATCCATTTCCAGCTTTTAACAATCGGCTGCATGCAGCGGGTAATTCCATACGATAGCTCGCTTTGCCGGCCAGTCGTCGAGGAAATCACAATGTTTGTATCTCGGTCGTCACGATATAAGATTTGTGTGTACTAACAATAGCTTCATAAGGTTTATTTTTGTGTTACTAACAGTATATGGACTACTTTTTTTTATGATGATAAGCGGGCAAACGAGCAGGCAGCTCACCTGATGGTAAGTGATGACCGCCGCCCATAGACATTTGCAACACCAGAGGCTTGCAAATGCGTTGCCAAACCCCTTAGAAACTGTTCAGGTTTCTTAAAATAGGGAGTTACTGAACTGACAGTAAACGGAATTCCCATGCTGTCAGAATAGTCACTCCCCTAATGATCTCTGGTAAACTTACTCACTCGCAGAAATACAACTATTGTTGATTCAATGCGGTCTTCTGAAAGGCGGAGGTACTTCCCCAGTCGGGCAGCTCAATTTGAGCGAGAAATCTCGCTATGACCTACCTCCGTTGTTTCAGTATAATGGATTACTAACCTCTCTGTTTTTAAGGCGTGGAAATATTCATAGGTCCTTCGTGGTATGTAGAAGTTGTAGCGACTTATCTAAGATTCTTGCCGTATCTTGGGGGCCGTGGGAAATATGAACACATTCACTAAGATCTCGACAATCCCTCTGTGGGGTCGTAAATAAATCTAAGGTATCTCTAATTCCGGAGCTTTTTATAAATCTACAATTGTGAGGAATCTTTGTGAAAATATATGGGTGAGGTATGATTCTTGCTTAAAAGTGTTATAGGTACCTAAGCCAAATACATAGGCGCAATTTTAAGCTGTAATTTAAAATACATTTTCATATTACAGCTCAATATAATTTAATGTATTTATTTTTTATTGGTCTATTTAAAATTTATTTAATTATGTATTAGCCTGTATACTCAACTTGTTGTGTAAGCTGTGATTGCCTATAATTGAATTTGCATTACGTACCTGTCTGAATTTTTGTTAATATTTAGGTGTAAGAATAATGATGTAAATTTGTTGGTAATCCTTAAATAAATAAATAAATATCAATTTCTAATACGTAACAACAATTTTTTCTAGTATTTATAAACCGTTTTATTTGAATAAAACTTGTTCTACATAACCTAACCCTGAAAGGCTATTAAACGTCCAAACGTTCATACATATATGTTCTAGATTTTAATTTTCATATTTAACTCCCCAGAGAACCAATTAAACTCGTGTGTCCTCGGAAATTCAATTTCACAGTGTGTACCCTACAAGGGTAGGTCATGAAGGCACGATTAGACTTTTAAAATACGTATTCATACCAATAGGTGGGATATTATTAGATGGGTGGTAATAATAGCGCACGTCATCGCCTAATATCGTGTCATATATTAACCAACCGGGTACCTTGTATAGAAACCAAAATATTGACAAGGAATATTGGTTATTAAAATATATTTATGGTAAGGTAAGATTTTATTAGTTTTATTGTATATTGCTTTGTATACATACAGTTTGACAAGAATTCTAGCTAAAGATTTTAAAAATTACAATGGTTTTGATCACTTCATTTTATTTATCATGCTGGTACCGGTGAAGGATTTGGCAGATATATGTATACTGATGTATGAACAGTTTGCAGATATGTTTTATGTCTAGTGTAATAACTGAACCTATTATGCTATCTACCGATCATAAACCCTAACACCGAATTACTGATGTAACGTTAGCTAGACATAATACATAAGATATAATGATTGCAACGTAATGCCCCATGAGAATTAGAGCGAGAAGTAATATATGTCCAAACACCTACTAGAACAAATGAACGGATAAACGTTAAAACCGCAACTACCAAACCTAACATCAGTGGGGAAGTTCGACCAGCGATGAAGACCCTTCTAGCTTCAAACACCACATACAAAGAACCAAGAAAACAAACAACCTTAGAAGGTCAAAATAAGTTGGTGTTAATCGTGTCGGTAGTACGCTTCTGTTCCTTACTAATCAGGATATTTCGTGGCAGGATGTTGTTTGTTCGGCGGCGAAGACAGAATCAATCAATTCATCTCATTTTGGCTTCGGAGATTAACGCTCACGCCCTTTTGGGGCTTCGACAATCACTATTTGGTGAGCCATTAATGTTTTGGTCTACTGTTAGTATGAATGTATTTTTATTCATCGGCATTAACTGTAATTAAACCTTTCAAGCGGGGTTTATTGCAAAGTCAAAACTATTGTTTCGTATCCACTTAAACATTAAACATATTTACACAAACATTCACCTAGTTCATCAGTTTGACGTGAAAAACAGAACTAATATAATTATAACTAATAAATTAATTATAAAATTACTAAGCATAGATAATAATCATCAAATCCAGGACCGTAATATATTGGTATGAGCATACGCGTATTTATAGCTGTTTAATTTGGGAAAATTTATTTGGGTCGGAGTGTTTAAATATCCACTTTAATTATATTAAGCGGGACATAAAGATATTTTATAAATGCCATGTTCATAAAACAAGGTTCTCTATCTACCTCGATCTTCACCATGTTAGCTCGTATCTTTGTTAAATATAAGAGTACTTAATAAAGATGATAAATGACCTATATTTGATGCAGATAAAAATGCGCATGACTTTTATTTTAATCTCATGTAAATATATAAATACATACTATAACAGTATTCCAAAAGATTTACTGCTCCTCGGTTTGGTTCCTGGTCCCATTTAGTAAGTGGCGAGAATACTCAGAAATTTATATAAAATTCAAATAACATTTTACTCGACGCGGGAATGGATCGCACAACCGCACGCTCAGCATTCAGCTTCTTCTCAATTAATTTCAAGTAGGACGTATTGAGTTTCGGTTAAACTGTATTCACTGGTAATTGTTTCGGCAAGAACTACTTTTAACTTAGTGAACGATTCAGACTTGAGTTCATTGGTTCGTAGCATAATGAAGCATCTAGCGGTTACCTGAGAAACTGACATCGGTATATAAAAAAATTTGTAGGTACCGTTAACTGAAAAAGCTTTTAGTTAGCTACCTTCATAATAATTTCCCTACAAGGATTGTTCTCAAATAGGTAACTTATTCTCGACATGTTACCACCCCACATTATGCAGCATAATGAAGAACATGAAGAACATTCATGAAGGAACACCTAACAGGATATTGAAATGCGTCAATATTACCCATTTACTTGGGAGCCGAGTCTTAGCTACGCAAATACATACTGTATACGTGTAAATACTCGTTCTTAATAATAAGTGTGCCGAGCTAATAGGTTGCGGCAAGGATGCTAACGAGCCGTCCCTTCCACATTTGCGACTGAAACGCGGTTCGGCGTCTTGCTTGCTGTAAAGATTTTGCTATTAGAACAGCGAAGTGGAATTGCCGCAGGCGCGATTTGATGCCACTGACTGTTCTATAAGAACGGATGACGTCACACTGCAAGGGCGGTCGCTGGCCAGTAATCATCCGCCTTTAGGACAATGATCCTTAGGAATACAAGACACATTATACACTAAACGCTTGCTGTTCCCGCTCCGCGTTCTATGTAGCGGGTTCTTTAATCAGCGAGACCTTTCGTCCCGTATAGCCAATATGACACCCACAACCTTTCCTTTGATAAATTATGCATATGTCACGCTCCGTGTCCTCGCATCATCGATGTTGTGACGGCTAAATAACACACGCTTTGCTCTCTGACACTCGCTAACGGAAAATTTACATGGAAAAGGGAATATGTGTACTACTCCAATAAGTCTCTTTGAAGATGTTTTACATTGTCTTTCAACTGCATGAAAGATACTTACGCGTAAACGTAAGTGTAACCAGTAAATAAAACACGTCAAGGAGGTAAATATTTTTGATGAGGCATTGTATAATTTTAAAAGAAGTTATTGATATACGGTTAAATCGGCACGGTTAGAAAATCTCAATTGGCGTAAAAATAATTCGTGAAATACTTTTGAATGTATTTTTTTAATTTCTACCCACATTTTAGCTTTTAACATTTCATATTCATATGTTTTTTAATACTTTATTTGGAATTCCAATAAAGTATTAAAATTTTCAAATCAGTGTATGTATGCCATCGTTAACCGTTTGTAATAGTCGTAAAACCTACGTTTAAAATCATCTCTGTCATGTTAGAGTTCATCAGTCGGTCCGTTTGTCGTGTCCTTTCATCCCGGACACACTTTGATGCAGAAACTTGAAGGATTATGTAGAGTTTGACGCAGTACGCGTCAAACTTGCTTCCTCGACTACTTGTATTCTGCCGTCCTATATTTGGTCCTACTCATTTTGCTTAATTGTCAAGAGTTAAGTAGTAAAGTTTTAGACTAACACTTTATCAGCGTTAGCACAGCCTGAACTTAAAGCAACAAATTTCGTTTAACGTTAAATTCCTTGAAACCGTTTTGTAATGTTTTCTTAGGAAAAATTCCGTCATTATTTTAAACTGAGCTCAATTTAACTCTAAAAACAAGTCCCCTGGGCGTATCCAAACAACCATTTGTAAACAGGCGGATCTTTTAACCGGATCACAGCAGCAGCGGCAGCGACGAACATTTTAGCGAGAGTCTTTTTTTGTTTTGAGTATCTTTTAGTTAAATGAAAAACATCCGAGCGACTACGGGTTTTGTGTGTTGAACGAGTGGTATTAAATGTGTGTGTGTGTAAGTTATAGCTCAATAACGATATCTCAGCTCCGATATCTCATGTCGAAACTTCTTTGTGAGTAGAATGCCTTCCCCGGGGCGTATTCTGTGCGTCGTCAATCTCGCTCCGATCTGCGCGACTCGTCAAATTGTACAAACTTGTCTGGTATTTTCAGAGCTCTGCAATCATATCCCTAGGGGGCACAGTGCCTGACACACTTTTGTGTCACTATTGTCTTTAAGAGGTGCGCTAGTGGCCAACGTCGTCAGTTCCTTCACTTAAATAATACTTGAATTCATAGAGAAACTGATACTTTTTTGAGGTACTGAAGAAAACTAATGACCTAAAAAGTTTTCGTATATTAAATATTATGGTGTACAGAAATTTAAATTTTCGAGGAGATCCATACTTGATTTTAATTTTAGACTATATGTAGCACAGCATTCTGATGCTGGCATAAGTGGGCGCAAGTTCCATACGACTAATATGTATTCGGTAGTCGTAGAAATTATACCTGTACAGATCGCAAACACTTAAGATGTGCTTGGCTTGGATTTGCGTATGTAATCGGTGTGGTGGAGAGTGTTTTGTTCAGTACGTTTGATAACGATGTGGTCGGCAATTAGTTACTCAAGTGTTTGACATGGTCGCACTCGTACTTGAATCGGTGGGTACCTAATGGCACAGGTAGAATCGTTTATGTAGGAACGGCGGAGATTCTATTTGTTGCCAAGACAAATGTTTAATTCATATAGGAGTAACATTATACTACATTAAACATTTACGTATGAAAGGTATTCGTAAAGGTCCTAAAATGGAAGCCCATTTTAAGGCCTTTTTAGTCTAGCCTATTTTAGTGTTCATGTACCACAATTGTTTGAAATACGTATACCATATTTTTATTTGTCACAAAAATCTAGTGATTAGGTACCATTTTAAAAAGAGAATTTATCCGAGAAGATGACAACTTTATTTTTGAAATTCATGAAACATTTTTATGGTCGTTGTTATTATAATCCTCTATTGTGTTGAAGCATCTCATTTCGGGATATCGTTTACTATAAAACTAAATGTTGCTAAAATCGGTTCTTAAGCACGAAAGTTATGTGTGAATAATGAACCATTCAATAAAAATATACAGACAACTTGAGATTTTGCCTCTCCTCTGTAGTAGATTAACCATAGTTAGAAATATATGGTATTTTACTTTACGTTTCTTGAACCTCAGACATTATAAACGTTCGCGTATTTACGTAAAAGTTTTCGTGGCGGAAATTTCTATTTTCAGAGTGATAGATATTTCCTTTAACCTTATGAAGGCGACAATGATAGTGGTTTTACTATCCAATCCATTTTCTTGATGTGAACGAATGAGTTCTCGATAAGGATATGATCACGGCCCTGGAAGAAATCTCGGTGAAAATGTGGATTTTTCTAGAAAGCAAGCATAACAAGGAAAAAGTTAACCGTTGTGCTTGTGATTGTCGAGGTAGAGACAAGAGTGTTCTAAGTTGATATTAAGGGCATCCAGTTTATGTTTAAGAAAAATAGAAATAATCTGAGTTATAATATGATACGGAGCTGTTAAGTAATTAGATAAGGATGGGCGTGCGAGTGAGATAGCGAGGTACATCACTTCTTTAAAAAAAACCATGATACAGATTGCCTCATCTAAAAAAATAACTCTATGTGGATCTTACAGAACCTTTTCTTGGATGGTATAAAAGGATATAAAATAACGAAAAAAGTGAAAAGTTAGAACTCCTGTTGAGTATTTCAAAATCAAAAAGGTTTTTAATTAGTTAGTTCTTTCTTTCATTTGACTTTAAGAAGTTACATAAGAAGACTCAACGAAAAATTCCTTGGAGACTATTGTTATTAAAACAAAATAAATTAAAGTCTTGTGTACAGTATTCGGACGAGTTGTGCGAGGTAAATATAGGTTTATTTAAAAAATACCGTCGAACATGTTAATGAAATTTGATATTTGCTCCAGTATAGCCTGACTCGACCAAAATAGTATCGATGTATTTTATTTTGTCGTAATAGTTATAAATAACTGTACTAATTATATATATGCTCATATTATGATCTCCACCTACACGTGGATTAACAAGATCGACTTTGATTTGCTAGAATAACTACGGGATATTTCTGGAAATAAATTGAGTAGGTTGAGCATTGACACGAAAAGGAGAAGTCTCTTAAATTATGAAGTTTATTCACAAACACAATTCCGGCCCTCATTTTTTCCTAATTTCCTGTTCCAACTTTCCCAATTTATGCCAACCTTAGGCCTGTCACACTTTCGAATCATGCGATCGATAGTCTAAATGAGTCCTTTATAAAATCTCAAAAACAGAATCACTGAAATACAAAAATATTCCGTATTGCTAATAATTCCTTTGATCGTCTTAATAATTTGTATCGAGAAAACAAAAGTTGAGGAACGTGATAAGTGTTGGTATGTGTAATAAATGTAATTTGTCATTGTTATTATGCAATCTAATGAAACAATAATTGTAATTCATAAAACCTATATTAGGATATCGTTAATGCGACGCGACGTTGACCTTAGCGACGTCTAAGGCATTAACAATATCTGTGAATCCTTTAATAGATTCGCTAAATGAAACTGTGAGAGATTTTAAATAATTTTACGATTGATACACATACATATATGTATTAGTTATTAGTTGCAACGTCATTATACCATTCGCTGCTGTAGGTTCGATATTTGCACGGCAAACATTTTTGTTATCTATCTATAAATTACTGATTTATATGAGTACTTTTATGAATATGTACTCGTATTTTAATATAAGTTTTTCGATACTTTGCTATTTTTGAACTACACAAATAAGTTGATCACAATGAAGGCTTTCTGCCCTTTCTGAAACCCATCTACACAGAGTAATATATCATTTATTAGGTACTTTAGCTTCCATAAACTTATACTCACAACTTTAAAATTAATTATTTTGCCGGATGGAGAAGACTATACAACTGACACTACTACACAACACTGATATTTTGAAAGACAGCTAAATCCGAAAGGATGAAATCGCAAACCATTTTGTGATATTTGTTTACCTACGTATTATAAGCTGAGTGCAGCATGCACGATCGGAACTTTGTAGTGATTTGCATATAAAGTACCTTTCAGGGATACCAGTTTGTGGGCACCACACCGGTATAATGGAGGATTTTGATCGCATATCGATATAGCAATCTGTGTATAGGTATGCTATTTATTTCAACGTTTGACTTTTTGTGTCTGAACTAAGAAACACCTTTTCTCTTTAATTTGAATGTATTGTTGGCTCGTGGAGGTTTGTTATTTGCTATAGTTTCATTGAAGAAAAGTAGTTGAGAGGATTGACTTATATTAATGATATTCAGTGTTCCTATATCCTCGAGAGAATAGTGCATTGCGATTTTAGAGTTAGTTGCTATTTATTTACAAATCACTATTAGTTACTTAAAAATAAAACTACTTTTAACAGATTTTAAAGGTAAATTATCTTAATCCCGATGTTTCAAGTTCTTTACAACAATTATCGTCACGATTAATCTGCGCGATACTACGATAAAATCCATAAAAAGTAGATTTATTTTGTTGTTATTGATTTCTTAATGATCAATTAAATTCTTGTGTGATAGATAATAATGACATATGATACTTATTTGATTTTACGCTTATGTCTGTTGTTACACTATTGAGGTATTAGAATAATATCTCTAATACTATATACGATAAACAAATCTTTATTAATGATTAAAGCATACGAATTTAATACGGACTAAGCGAGATAACCACAGATTAGAAGGAGCAATAAAAATTCTTTGAATCCCGGTTGCATCATTAAAATGGTTTGTTTCAGTAGACATTCATCTAGCGGTAGTTTAATTAAAACGAAAATCTTGTGGCAACTCTTTTTGCTGTCGGTTGACCCAACGAGTAATGTGATTACACGGAGACCTGGAGTATCTAATAGGAACGGAATGCTAATAAGTACTTTTATGTTCCGGTTTGAGCGATTCTTTAGCAAAGATCTAACATAAGTTAGATATTTTGACGACTCGATTAGCGCTGTTATATTAAAGTCTGCCTCCTGTGGTAAGGGTCCTGGATTCGAATCCCATTGGGGGCAAACGTATGCATTATGAGCATGGACATTTCTGTGTCATGGATATTTCTATGTATAATATGTATGTATTTACAAATAGGGTATATAGAAGTATGGTCACAGTAGATAGTGCACAAGTGCCTGGGATAAGCATTAAGTCGGGTTCACCAAATATCCTAGGTAGGTCAGTTGCCGCTGGTTTCTCTCAGGTGTTATCACTCCATTCCGTCTTAATCCATGTGCGGTGGTCATTAATTTATGCTAAATGCTGTCGGTATTACCCGACGCCCGTGTAAACATAATGTCCAATGCATTGAGGATAGAATTTAAATGTTTTATTTCTGCTTGTTCGTGTTGGTTTTCTGTAACGTTCACATTCAAGGATCCAAGGTTACATAATACATTTGAATGTAGCTCTGTAAAAATGTGTTGTACACAAAAGCGGGTGATTTGTAAACATAAATATATACATTGTTGTGTGTCATCGTTTTTATATTGCAATTATATTTGTTTCAGCTTATTTGTTTAAAGCGTCCTGGGTTTGATTTTCAGGTTGAGTTAAGTGTTGATTTAAACAGTTCTTAGTAGCAGGCAGGAGTTTAGATTTGGGTTCGCTTAATGACAATAGGCTCGCCATCTATTACATGAGGCCTTACTTACGGCAAACTGTGGGTGAAAACTAGTACACTTAACTACCCGCGAAGATTAATGCTTGATGGTAGGTATGGTATTTATGGCTGTGTAGGGTTTTAATGGCCAAGAGATGTTAAACGAACTCGGGGCAGACCATCAGCCCGATGGTCAGGTGAGGGCAGTGGGGAATCAGTGGGTCCGACTTGCACAAGATCGGCAACAGTGGATAGAGAAGAGCCCTTTCCTCAGCAGTGGGTGTCACCGTCTGGATAGATAGATAGATAAGGTTTAAATTGGTCTCTGTTAACAATTAGTGATTCTTAGATTCGAAATCATATAAATATATATCAAAATGAATGTCTAAGGAGGATATCTTTACGTACGGACGTATAGACTATTCCTCGACACTAGTGATTTCTTACTCGCTCAGTAGTTTCGAAGTAAGTAGTAAATACAACATAAGGTCATCGATGTGGTTATAAATGTAAATTTCATGTACTAAAATAAGAAGACCGATACCTATCTGTTGTACTAGATTGTTAGAGATAAAAGATACTAGATAGTGTCGACAATTCGAAATGCTAAAATCATTGTCAGTTTTAAACTGCTTTTAAGGCGATAAAACGCTGCCATGACAACAATTTTTCGCCGAAGTATATCTATAATTTCAGTTCTAATGTGTTTTGTATACCTACTATAGATCAAGTTGTTTTGTCACGGTACAATTGTAAGAACCGTTAGTTTGTAATAAATCTAGACAAATTGCAAACTACTGAAATATTGTGAACAGGACACTAACGCACTAATATTTGACAGATTATTATCGTTCTAAAATGTTACTTGATGGCAGTGCGTTCAGGTAGGGTTAGTAATCGATAAATTGTAATCGATTTGGCCATTACATGCGACATAACAATCTATCATGATTTTTATTGAAATTATTAATATTTGAATATTAATTCTAAACTAAAGAAATTACTTCATAGTTCATTGCTATGTACTATAAACTTATATACGTAACGAAACCTGTGGAATTGCAAGTAAACGTCAGCATGTCTGATATCTACATAGGTATCTATATTGACATGTTGTACAGATGTTCTCTGTGTGAGAGACTTAGATTTACGATGGTTGGACGCACTTGAAAGATTTGAAGAGAGGTCGGCGCAATTTGACCTCGCTTGATCAAGATTTCAGCATCAAATAAGTTTGCTCGGTCTTCGTGCAAGTAAAAGAGCCCTTAGGCCACGACCACTTCTCGATTCCGAACGTGACTATTACTCATACAATATACCCAATTTATTTAATTAGACTAAAACAATATCGTGTATGTTAATTCTGATATCGTCAAAAGTTTAAGGATTTAAGCCGGTATTATAATATTATTCTATATGTATAAAAAATATACTTTGAATTAGTCAATATTGATGAATGAATGCGAGTATGTTTAACAAAGTTATTTGTTGAGCAGAGACAACATTTTTAAGGCACAATAATTGTGGCTGTCAGTGCCAATTTTATTATAAACACTTGAATATCAATTGTGTCTGGAAATGATAGGCCGTTCTGGTACTCACGTCCTCAATTATATGACTGGTATCATAAATGATAAAAAAGTAAGTTTAGTAAAGCAATACAAGCAAGGCTACTAAGTTTAAGGTTGGCTTCGATGACCAGCTCTGTTCTATATCAGTAAACTGTAGGTGTACATCTGTCTAAGCCGTCGGGGCTACAGTTGTACGGTGTATGTTATAAATTGCGAGTGGTATTACGTAGTATGAGAGTAATACTGTAGATAATAAAAGACTCGAATATAAAAATATAAATTGCGTAGCACTCGTAGCAGGTGCTACGGAGCGTGAACACTGGCGCTATTATCACTGTGCGGGTTCCGTCCCAAAAACCCTTTCCCCTAAACCGTCTAAACGGAAACCGGAAAACCCGTATTCAATGGGTTATCGTTGGAAATTGTGATTTGGAGAGCGTGTGAGTTTTACACCTCGTATTTTACATTTCATCGCGCGAGTACTTTTGAGATAAAAACAGCGATTGGATATGAATTTGCATTGGGTTTTTTTTTGCTTATATTGTATCATTGATTTTTTAAGCATGCTTGGATTGTTATTTCATGAAACATGTTTTGTTTGTTGATATAAAATTATTGTTATTATTAGAAACGGGCAAATTGCGGTTTTTTTTAAAAAAATTTTCGCACATGTAGACTAGAGCCAATTTAAACAATATGATTTACAGCTTCATGATAATATTTTTATAAGTGTAACATATTTTTATTTAAATAATAAAACAAATCCCGGCGTGTCCTATTTGGAGCCCGCAGCGTGAATACAAAATGTTAATATAACTGACATAGTGTTAGCACTGAGCCAGCGTGGGCCGTTCGTTACAAAGAGCAAACAACGTAAACACACAAGTTATCCGAGGCATGCACGCCTCGCCCGCGCAACATCGCGCCATTTTGTTTTGGCTAATTAACGTCGGATTGTCACAGTCCCCCGGGGACCTTGTTAATGTACCCATGTGTCGTACAAAACGTCTACCGCGTGACTAAATTAATATTGCTCATGTATACCTATGTAGGTATGTATTTTTTTTGGTAATCATATCTATCTTGTTACGGTAATTGAGTTTTTTCTTGATTGCATGTTTGATGTTTTAGTTTAGTTTCTGCAAAACAAACTATACTATATAATGGTGCGAAAAGAAAAAAAAAATGCAGTAATAAGTTTTTAGGATTCAATGCGTCACTTAATTACGAATTGTAGATGGTAGATAGAAAGGCTTACAAAAGGAGTTATTATAGTATAATAACTCTTTAAAGATAAAGGCATGATAGATTGTTTATGATTAGGTAGATATAACTATGATGGTAAGGCCGTGGTGTATGTCTTCACCGGTCTCGACCATAACGCAGGAGAAAACAGGGGCGATTTTTGTCGGTACAAGTCCAATATACCCGTACATCGGAGCTTCTCCAGCCGACCGACGCCATCGAGCCATGAAACTTTCTTCCAGTATAGTAAATAATATAAAAAAAGGTTTGTATAGGATACATTAAGAGATTCTTTCATCTTTCATAATGTAAATCTTAAATTAGCTGCTCCGGCAAAACCATCCATTGCCATTTTTTAATAGGACTCAGTTACCGTAAATTGTTCGTAAAAATAATGGTAAGAGCTAACTTGTGCACTAAAAATAATGGGATGAAATAATAGCTTTTTTCAACATTATTTAATTGAACTTTATTTATTCAACATTTTCTTTAAGATTCAAGTTTCAGACGAAGTAGAATTCAGAACAACGAAGTACGTTATGCAGCAGTAAATACTATTTTCACAAAACTCGGAGAGTTTTGTGCTATAACAAATTTAAGTGAGACTGTAAAACACTTTTTCCCTTTTACCACAAAACGTGATCACTGTAATATAACTTTTATTCCTGGTATAAGAATTCTTAGCCTGATATACGACGTGATAAATCATTGCTTTTACAGTAATAAGCTTCTTAAGACTGTCTTACTATGTTTGAGGTCGCAAGGCAGGCATTAATCGGTGATTAAATTGATTTTAATGCAAAATGATAATAGGGCGACCTATTTGTTACGAAATTCTGTATAAGCTTTGAAATGTTAACATTTCAACTATATTTGGCATAAAATTACTTTTTACGGATTTTTTCGCGGTATCTTAATATTAATCGACCCAATTAGTCCAGCGGTAGTTAACACTGCCTTCTGTGCTAAGGGTCCCGGGTTCGAATCCCGAAATTCGGTATCCGAGTCATGGATGTATCTATGTATGTATTTACAAAAAAAAAAAATATATATATATATAATTATGTAATATAACAACCAACTAGTATCCGTAACACAAGCGTCGTTGCTTAGCTCGGAATTAGGTAGCGTTGTGTCATAATGTCCAGAAATATTTATTTATTTATTATTTATTTTACTCAACGTTTAGTTCCTTAACAAATGGTTTAAGAATAATGTTGTATTGGACTTATTTTTTGAACTCGAATTCACATAATTCATAATTGATATATCGAGGTTACACAAAATTCATCAGCCTTAAAACTTAGAAACTTAACTTAGAAACATTAACTATAGGATACTGTAACGGATCCTCAGAAAGAAATACAGAAAGAAATGGTGAATGGTAGTTTTTGCCTTATTCTTTTTTACAGGCATTTCAAGCTAGCCTATTGTTAGCAAGTAACAAAGTTGTCGGACTTTTTATTGAGAAAAGTAGGGCTCTTTCAGCATAAGTTTCATTTATAATTAGTTAACAAAATACTCTTAATGGTAGGACTTTGAACTTAGGTTTTGTATTATATTTACAGCTACTTTTATATTCTTCTTTTATGTCTTTAGTTAGTTTTCAGTTTCACTTGGAGTATTTACTTAGAAATTATTCATTATTATTTGATATTTATAAATTTTACAAAATTCCAATATATTTAAAGGGCAATGCACATATAGTAAATTTTAGTACAAACTTATATATTTAAGAATGTAAACAATATAAACAGATTGTGATAGATAATATAAATAATTATAATAAATAAATCGGTTGTCCTAGGTCAAATAAAACCAATTTTATTACGTGCTTCGCAGAACGTAGCGTATAGACAAATATAAAAAAATAATATTACGGAAATTTTATAGCAATCGTTACAGATATCTATAGTAAGTACTGCAATGGGAAACAGAATGATATTTTTGTATGTAATAAAATATAAAAAACACTTTACGTCGGTGACAAAGCAATATTTGATAGGTGTTCTGGTTTACTACCGGAGGCTCGTATAAACGGTGAACGTTACTTGGTATGGCTCGTATAAAAGTTGTATAAACGGTCGTGAACTAAGTCTGGCTCATTTACCTGCCTCCTATTTATTTTATTTCTAGTTTTACGTCCTACACCTGAATCACACATTATCTTGTTTTGATAATAAAGATATGAAGATGATAGGTCAGTATTTATGTCCCTGGGTTGGTTTAACGTTTAAGTTTACGCACTCGATAAACGTTTGACTTTGTGGAAGTTTGAATAAGTTTTTCTGGAAATAAAACTACTTTTACCGGATTATACCTAGCGGTGAAATCCGCAAAAAGAAGGAAAAGTAGGTTTATTTCAATTGTAAGAATTGAGTAAATTTTCTTCATGGCTTATAACTTGGAAATCTGTTCCAATATGGATAATATGTCTAGGTCTACTTCGATATGGTCTCGCATTATTGAATGAGTAGATAGTGGGTTAATGTACATATGTTCAATTGTCCAAGTATACTTAGAGTTAATGTTGCGCATCCCTTTTCTTTTGTTGCAGATTGAAGTGATACTATTTAATATTCTTCAGTCAATATGAGAAGTTCCTTTTGACAATCGATACGTTAAAGCTGGGATTGAATTTACTACGTTGTGTATTCTGATTAGTCGAAGGGCTTGGAACGGGTCGATCGCAACGTCGACCGCGGTTACGTTTCGATTGTGAAAATGAACTCGCAGGGGGAGCTCTGGCCACGCTTGTCGGCTGCCCGGCTCCATTCGCCGGCTGGCTTAGTGCCAGTTGTCAGTGTTCACACTTTTCAACCAGTTTGAAGGCAGATTGGCGTGCACATTTCAATGTGGTGTTTCTCCTCATCATAAAAGGAACCTAATGTCGAAGATTTTATTATATATCTATACATGTGTCTTATGTATATATTCTGTAAATATAGAATCTTCGTTATTTAACTCGGTGCTTTTGCCTTTAGCTCAAATTAACAAAATACTTATTTTTTATTTTCTGCACCCGACTGAAAGCTAGCTATTTGCATACGAAATGAACCACTGTAATTTGTTTTACAGACAGTAAATATTTTCTTTATCATACACTTATTTAAATTGACCGTCACTCCACCGCCTAACAATGTTCCTTCTTGGAGAGTATTCCGTACTCTTTAGATGTACTTTTCATTAGATGCTTATAATCATTAACTTATTTACCTGCAGCCCGAATTCAGTCAAGCTTTCTTTTAGAAGGCTTACTTAGTCTAGTTCAGTGCGGTTTGGCTGACTACGAAAAAATCTTTTAGACATGCATTGTGTCCGTGGTCATTAAATCATGGTTAATACGTACATGGTTACAAACAAATACTAGTACAGCAGTCAAATCTTCAAGGTCATAGGGCAATGTAATGCCCTTAAAAAGAGTGCGTGAATACGTAATACCGTTTGTTTGATCGACAAATATTGTTTTTTGGTATTATTTTAAATTTACTGTTTCATCAACAAGCATCAATATACGGACACCATCGTGAGACTGGGATTAATAATAACAACACGTATGTTAATAAAACAATTTTATTTATTTAAAGTCGGCATTGTAAACTTACAAAATATGGTAGGTACAGACAGTGAATAGGATATTTGGCACATTGATTGAGCCGCTCCGTTGAAATACTTCCGATATCAATTGCTCAATAGGTACGAGTATGTTACATTGTGACGTTGTTTCGTCTTTATGAATACTTCATAATAGTTTTCCGATTGAGTTCCCAATAAGTTTACGTCCAATTAATATCAACGTAAATATATTTAATTATACTTTCATTACATTCATATTTCATCCAAAAGTCAATTTACGTTTCTTTCTTCGTTATAGAGGTAAACATATCAATAAACTTAATAATCCGTTGTAAATTTTCCTAATTATTAACTCTACTTTGGCAGTACCACTGTATCGATTTATTTACAGATTATTTTAATTGGAAATATTAACATTTTCTTATAATACTGTAATGAAATGTTAATTTATTCTAATCAATTTATTAGAGATATAAAACATTGACATTACAACTACTAATTTCGTAATGGATATCTTCAATGGATATATAAAATAAAACATGGATTAGAAAAAAAATTAGGCGCGCCAAATACAAATATTCGTGTGATAATATTCACATTCACGTGTGATAATTGTACATCACAAAATTTGGCACAAGTATCTTTGGCAATGGGTACTACAAATCAAGGTACCTATATTGAAAAGAATTTGTTCGAGTATCAAATTCCGTAACATCGGGTCGCTTACATTACAACAGCACTTAGCCTATACAAATAAGATATGAATTTATTTACAACAATATATCGTAAACAGCTACGCTACATGGAGTCACAAACGAACCTTCAGCTAGTTTGAACATTCACAGCGGGCTGTGGTATGACCGGCGTGACCGGTGTGACCGGTGTTGGTGGAGTCGGGGGCAGCGATGGGTTACAGGAGCGTCCGCCGCACGGCCTACACGTCGCTGGGTGGCGAGGCGGCGGGCTCCGGCCGCTAGTGCAGCTGGCTCTTGGTGCTGAACCCGTAGTGCAGGTAGGGCGAGCCGGCGCCGTCGCGAGCGCCGCCCGGCCCGCCGCCGCCGCCGCCCGCGCCCCCGCCCGGGCACTTCAGCGCCGACCGCAGCTCAGACGCCATCTCCGAACACAGCGATGCCTAAATATATTAGGTAACTTAAATACCCTTAAACAAAATCCCTATGGTATGCCTATTTTGACCTAAACCTCGTTATAGTAAATAAGGCCCAAAAATTTTAGATGTATGTGAGATAGGAAGGAATATTATTATAGGAGAATATTATTTGCTTTTTTAGTCAATTAAAAAAAAAAGAAGTTGTTTGGGCTTTAAAGATATAGAATGTCAGCGTATATCTTGGCCACAGCGAAACATAAACTATTTACATTTGCAAATCCGCCCTATTTTATCAGTCCCCAAAAATTCAAAAACTTGTAACGAAAAAGTTTAGAAAAACATACCTCTTCCTTCTGTTGTTCGAGCAGCATTAAAGAAATAATAATTTCAATTATATGATATAAGATATTTTTCTAATTATTATAATACCTTATTTAATAGTGTTTATACTCGTAGCCAAAAATGTAACCCCAATAATACTAAAATTGTTTTACTATCTACCTACAACATCTCTAGCTGCTACTATTATTGTAAATGTAACTCACTGTAAAATTATTCATTTATTTAAAAATAAACCTAGAACAAAACAAAAATAAAATTAATCATGGAAATTAAAATTAATGAAAAGGAAAAACAACATGCAACATTTAACAGAACTCATGTTTATCGAAATAAATTTGTAAAT
Source organism: Craniophora ligustri (assembly GCA_905163465.1). Classification (NCBI taxonomy): domain Eukaryota; kingdom Metazoa; phylum Arthropoda; class Insecta; order Lepidoptera; family Noctuidae; genus Craniophora; species Craniophora ligustri. The sequence continues at coordinate 7,576,692 of LR990963.1, forward strand.
AAATTTACGTGGAATAATTAATATTAATTGATATCATCGCGGCTGGTTGGGAAATTGGAAATTATTGATGTAAAGTTTCAGCAAATAACTGCTGAATTTCAAATAGTTTATTCGATGTGACGGCGACGAATATATTTGTCGATTGATAGTGGAACTATTTTTTTATTGCCAGTACAAATTTATCTAAGTCTAGAATACTGCAACTGCACAGTCATACTGTAATGTTAATACTCATCCTCATGATCGTGATATTATCATTTCAGCTAAATTACGTCCACAGCTGGACATAAGCCTCCTTCACCGACGGATCCAGCGCCACCCGCGTCCAGCAAATTCCATGTTAATAGTAATACTAATCATCATCAAACTAAATTACTTTCTTATCCAATATGGTAATTAAATAGCTCTAAGTCTATTCTATGACAACGATATATGAAGGATCGGAATGAAATCTGATAATAATCTTATTCGTCTCTATCGTTTCCGACACTATAAAATATATACATTAAGCTCAAACGCGCACTATCAGACAATTTATGTTAGGGAGACCGATACACCATTTACGAAAAGGCAGCGTACCTATACTCTGCATTTTCGTGAATGGTACTCCATCGGTAAAATTCTGACAGTGCGCGGAGTCTAGTAAAAAATGTATGCGGCAGAGTGCTTTCCAACGAGCGTCCAACTATTTGACAAAATATGTTTCAGGTAGTGAATGGAGGAGTTAAAATTTCCGAATCGATCCACTTCGGATCGATTTTTGTTGCTCTTTAGAACATTAGGTCAGTGTTTGGCCCTGGATTTAATTTCCAGATAAAATAGTGTTGTTTGGATTTTATATGGTTAAATCTGATTTTATAAAGGCTCGGTCACATAAAAGCGAACTGTTGCATCAGCGGCGGGATGGTACGTAATAATAATGATACCTAAATAAAATGGCCTTACCCGTTCGTCAACGGCAACTTTTCGCGACTTCCAGACGAACTCGCAGACGGCGATAACGCACGCTACGCCCATGCCGCCCATAAGCACCACAAATACGCCACCGACGTTCGCTAAACCAAGCTCGTTCGCTGTCGACGATGATTTTGATGTTTCGTCCTGCGTTATTGAGATTAAGGTCAAAATTATGTAATTAGTATAAATATTGTTACAAACAATTTGCTTGATAAATTAGTAGTATAAAGGTACATATACATATATATGGCTGTAAGGATAGAAAAATTATGCATATGACGGCAAAAGGATTTCTGAAAATTACATTCCGTATGAATGAGTAAAATGTAAAGGTACATACAAATAAAAAGTGTACAATTTACTCACTTAATAATGTTTTCTATAAAAGGTATATGTATGTATGTACATTGTTGAACGACAATAATTCCAAGAATATGTTCGTTCGAATAACCATTGTTTTTGTTATTCATGGAATAAATGATTATAAATCGCAACATAGTCAGCGCACAGCGGCAAGGAACGATCTTGTTTTATTGGGTCATGATTGAAACATTGTTGAATATACGTGACACACACTTCTGCCCTTTTATATCCCCCATAATACCCCATAAACGTTTAGTAACGGCCCTGACGTTTCCCAAACAAAAATGCGGGATACAAGGAAAATTATTCGAGTTCTTTAGATGCCGTGAATTATAAGATGGGTTTTTAATGAAAATTCTTCCTTTGAGGTTGCTTTCAATCTTTTCTATATGAGGTTTAGCGGGGAATAACTTTTCATTAGGTATATTATTCTTAGTAAATATAAGCCTGTAATAACGTACGTATTACGTGAACGTACTTAAGGAAGGTACTTATTCATTTCTTCAAATGAATGATACGACTTTATAAATAGATTTGTTTAACTGCTTGATTAGGGTTTTGCTGATAACTTCAACTTCATATTTGGTGAATATACGAATGAGTCGGAAAATGTACCTAAATTAATTCTGAAAGGGTTTATACTTAGTAAATATAGCTAATACTACTAATCTTTTGTTCTTTGCGTAGATGATATACCTAATAGCAATTTCCTTTTATACGGCTAAATGAATAGTAAACGATAATAAAATGTGGAGTTTAATTTAAATAATATTAATAAAAGGAAAACTATTCAGTTGTTTTATTTAATTGAATGTTTGCGAAGGCCTTCTGGAACACGAATTAGGCGTCATAGTGTAAGTGTCATACCGTACACCGCGGCCGTACGGCAACTACGGGTAGCTAACGACGTCGTTTTGCTTTTACTTACCCTACAAGAGCCTCCGCCACGTTTCTCTTTCCACCATTTTGTTTTCAAAATGTGCAATTTTCCCTCCTCTTGTAGTTTGAGAACAGCCCCGCTTATTGCTGTACGGTATGGCGAATCTAAAAACATTTCGCTTAATGTAGTTATGTAGCAAGCGGGTAAACATAACATTAATTCCTACCTATTATGGCATGTTACTGTAATTCCCACTTAGTGTTAACGTAGGCAGTGTTAATTTTAGATCATTATGAACAATTTATATACTCATTATGAAGAATTTGTTAACATTTTGGTGATTTTATAAAATCACTTCTTATTTTTTAAGGCATATTATAATTTCACAATATTAAGAGACTTGTTATATTTATAATCAGTATAATAAAGCTGAAAACCTTGTAGTAAATATCTGGGTAATAAAACCTACGTGTACTATGCGCCTAATTATTATTCAACGCACGGGCTGATTGATAAAATTTATCACTAAATAATATTTATATACGAATAAACTTTAGTGTAACTATGATTATTTACATATTATATGATTTATACATATATTAGAATTTATTTAAGCTACAAACATATCGTAACAAAAAAACGACGAGGCGCAAATATTGGAGTACCTAAGTACTGAATGAATGGAATCAAAAGTAGAAATACTAGTATTTATACTTTTGCCATATATTCACAAAACGCCAACATACTATTAAAATCTATACATAAATACTTTTGCCCATGTCGACAAAATACGTTCATAAAAGTTTATATTGGCATAAAAGTAGGTACGGTTTTTGCCGATACAGTAGTAAAAGTTTTCTCATTATATCAAACACTATTTTCCTTGGGTGGTTTTTAACATTTTTGCGCAAATGATTGTTATAACTTTATGAGTTAATTTATTATACCAATGGACAGTAGTTTTAGCACGTTTTTTAATATGATTGTAATATTGCAATTTAGTATGTCTGTACATATTAGTATAAATAGATACTACTGAATATAAATTACGGTACAGGATTTCACTTACTCGGCGGCATAGCAATCCCGTATCCCTTAGAGTCAAGCATTCCGCCGACTTGAGTCAGATCGCAGTTCCTCTCCACCACGTACTCGATGGTGGTAGACTCCATGAGGTAAGCATATGCACCCTTGCCTCGTACTACTCTCTCCTCTCCTTCCTTGTTGCTAGTCGCGAAAACTGATGGCCGGGCAGACTCCATAAAAGACCACATCCGTTGGTATGTTGAGAAGTTTGAATCCTTCAAAAGAGATCAATGTGCTATTATTATTGTATATCGTAATATATCATTGCCATTTTTATCACATTAACTTCTCATAATGACTAAGTATTAAGAGATACTAGTAGTACTAGTTTGAAATACGTAGGTGTTTCACAACAGGAGATAAATAAATAAAATGTATCAGACGCAGTAGAAAAAGCAACTGGTTTTAATAAAAGTAATAACACGATTGGCATAAATAAAATATACTTTTGAATGTTCGACCCCTGTTATAATTATCATTTAATACCTGTCAGAGATTCCATAACCTTTCAACGGGACATGAATAGACTCATGTGACATCGTCATCATAAAAGCAATAAGCCAACATTGTCAAATATATAACCGTACACGATAACACACTATAAATCTTCAACTTCATCGTCTAACAACAGAAGTCACGAACATTTCATATTTATGAGATACTTGCGCCGAGCCTAAATTCATAAGGTAAGTCTTTAATAATATAACACATGTTTTGTTCCATGAAACAAAATATGTACATTTACGATTCATAATCTTATTTTGTGATGTTGCCGACAAATTTAATAAACTCTTTTAGAATTAAAAGGATCTTTTTGCTACTTTGAGGGTTGCAAATTTACTGAACGTAAATTGGATTTGTTACATTGGGTAGTCACCACAGCCTGATAGGAATCGGGGCGAATAATGGAATGATTAAATTTAAGCATCAGCAAATTGGCTGTGTCGTTTGTTGTTACATGAAATAGAAACCATTTAAAAATTTGACAAACAAATTTTTCGCCAAAAATACTTAGAACAGTATCAAAAGTACCTATATACTATCGGTTTGTTTGTGCCAACAGGCAATATCGCCTCCTCTTACATATCTTTGGTGCAATTTGGCATCCAAGATAGCGTACTCACCCTGAAAAACGCTGCAGTTGAGCCACCCTTCAAGGCGCCATATTTAATCTTGGTTTGTTTGGCGAGATCTTCGGCACTCTCAATAGGCGAGTCCATTCGCTCCACGGTCAGAAATGCAGCCAGGTTGGCCGTGTACGAGGATATCATGATAAGGGTAAAGAACCACCACATTCCCGCTACCATCCGGGTTGATACCGCTCTAGTGCAAATAACGGTATATTAGTAACAAACACATTGCCAAAAGAGGTCATACTACCGAGCATTTTAAGAAAAACTACATTACCGTAAAAACCACACTGAAGCTGTTTTCGCAAAGTTAAGCTTCAGTGGAGTTCGAACATCTAGCGGAATTGTATTATTACATTAAATGTGTAAAGTAACTATTGTGTACTAAACTTAATTAAACAAGACATTCATTTCACATTCGAGCTATTGTCGCGTGCAAGAACATTGCAATGCCAATGCGAAATCAATATCTGTTTCATTAGTATCTAACAAACTTTGATGCAGCAAGCTGTGGATACTGCACAAGCACAGAAGTCACGGGTGCGATATTATGTACGTTGTTGAACTAGTTGTTTATTTAGCTACTAAACCAACTGAAGGTATTTAGCTAAGTACTGTGAAATGGAAACCAAGGCTAGTCGAAATTGCCGACACGTCTCTATTTAAATTGGACGCTCTAGGCGACTACCGATGCTTGAAATTCACAAAGGGCTGTGGTCGCTTTGAAACTAATTAGTAAAAGGGAGTTCTTCATCCAAGCTCTGCAACTGAAGGCTACATTTCCGTTTTGTAATTACCGCGAGATTGCTCTTTTAGATAATTTTAACCGTTCTTATTATTTCTGATTGCTGACACAATCATTTTTATTCGTTTTTGATTGCGTTACCTGGCGACCCCTCTTTGGTCCTAATTTGAGCTAGCGGGTTAGATTCTTTTTGGGGATAGTAGCGGAATTGTAACCATCAGAGGCGTAAGGGACTTACTTCGGCGCGATATCCGAACCTTGCTGCATCAAGGAGCCGATAGTGAACCACAGCGAGTTCAAGAGAGTGAACTGATTCTCCAGCACCGGCGGCTCGTCTAGGCAGTTCCTGGGGGAGTCCCACTCGTACGGGCTGAACCTGCGCCCAAATACTGCCCGTCATTTAAAATGTATCACTTGTCAACTTGTTTTCGGTGAAACTTCAAACTCGGAACTTCAAACCCGTAATGATCAAGCAGTAGATGAAAACAAATAAAATAAGTTCCCGTATATTTTGTATTAGACCCATAAAAATGTTATGTGACCACTTTATTAATTATTTTCATACTGCATTATGTAAACCAATCTCTAACGACGCTCTCATTTGTCTTTTATGACGTTTATAGAGCGTTTGTGTGAGTAAAAAGAGCTTAGGTAATTAATTAGATATCGAGCTATATAGGTCAATGAAAAGGTCCCAGAATTGAAATTCACTTTAAATAAAGTTGACGTATGACAGAGCAACCCCTGTTTTATGTCTTTCTTGTGGACTTCGCTGAGTTCACTATTTATCACCAGAAATAAAAAGCATTTAGAGTTTAGAATGCTAACAAAGTTTTTATGAGTTTCCTCTCTTTCATAACATTTAAAACGAAAACATGCTTAATTTCATTTCCGGCAAGTAACTGCTCGTTGGCAGTCTGGTACTAATAAAAGTTAATGTTAAGGGTCTTTCTAAATTATCTTACTTGGGCAAAAAGTCACAGCTTTGTTGCATAAGAGATCCGATAGCAAACCATAAACAGTTCGCTAGAGAGAAAATGTTTTCCATTTTCTCGCCGTCAGGAGAGTGTGTTTGATGCCATTCGTATGGAGTGAACCTATCGGATAAATACCATGTAGCATCCCAGTTACAGACAATTCTTTGTAGCTTAGAGTGATCATTGAATGAAATAGGTACATTGGGAAGTAAACTTTGATACATCCTCACATTATTAGGGATGTCAAAATCAATAAAACAATATACTTTAGTAAATATTTTTTCCATGTGTTAATTTCAAGTACTTAGTACAAGTACACAGTTTGTCTACGTCTACGTACCTTGCCAGTATAAAGAGGAGAACAGAAACGCCGAGGTACGCGGTCGCCATATAAATCCACACGTCGAGGGAGAGCGGTGATAGGAAGGAGAACAAGTTTGGTGGTTGCTTAATGGGCTTGCGGTAAAGCACGGAAATGCCGAGATTCATGAACGGCATTGTGAAGTCAACCACTTGCTCCCTACAAACGAAAATAACACAATGAAAAGGATAAAATACAACGCGCTTCAACGCGGCACAAAAGTTTGGCGGTTTGTGAAGCGAAAAGCTAACAATGCCTTTTCTGTAATTGTTTCTGTAAATTGATTTTGAATCATATTTCTTCACAAATAGAGGAGTACAATATTACCAACCTATAGTTTGTATAGTATACGTACTACATATTGTGTATTTTTTTATTTGTACCTGTCATACGTAATGGTGAGATCCGCGATGGCGAGATCTGCTCGTTGTTCTAACAATTCTCTTATCATGCCATCCCACTCTTTGGTCTCACGGTTGTATGACCCGTATCGACCGTCAGGCGCCAGCTTGAATGTATAATTGAAGCCCAGAATTTTTGATATCTCGTGAATTAGATCAATGGCGTATCCCTCGAATTGTGCGTTGCCCGTTAGCTTCTCACTGGCCTCTCTCCTCATACAATACGGCGAGCTCTAGGGATTAACAGAACAGATTACATATGTAAATGTGTTAAAAAAGAATTACTAAATCAGTAAACAGAGTTTATATACTTGGGGAATACACGTGAAATGAATTCGTAAACAGCGAGCTCGGGAGAAATGCTCGAGTGATTTTTTTAATTTAAATACAGGTTTGTCTGTCTTCTGTATTTCTGCTTAGAGCTTTATATGTATCAAGTCATGAATACGGATATGTCTCGCATGAATGTTTTCTCGCAGGGAATATATTTTTACTGTGTGCCAGTCTACATAAATCCCCTCTTCGCTTCTCGAGTGAACATTCATATTATACATATATGTGCGATACGCTAATTTTGCATTTGTGAGCCACGGGAGGGCGGTAAAATGTTTCCAGTAGACTAATGCCTATATTTTGTAGGTTATTTATTGCTTACCAAAATGGTTGTTACGATGAGCGTTTTGTTCTGCAGTATTTCCACTATCTGTTTTTGGTTCTCACCGTACGATCTAGTGTAGTTAACGCCTTCAGACGAGTTCCAAGTTCCTGCTTTCTGCAGTCCGTCCCTCGTTAATTCGATTATATCGAGAGTAAAATCACTTCTAAATCCTTGATGATCAAACTTTATAACTCCGGTTAAGCCTTTCATTTCAACCTGTTCATTAAATTAAAGAGTTAGTATCGTAGAAATTATGTTATCAAATTTTAAGATCTATAATAATTTAGTTGTAGGTGGTAGTTTAGGGTGTTTCGATCGTTATGATGTTAGTAGAGGTCGCCTATATTTGAAGTTTGATTTACTAGTCATTGATTGAATTTTGCAAATGAATAGTTAATTGAATTACTCTCAGGGGATATAACTATTAGTTTCTATTGACCCATTACCTAACTCATTTCAATCATGACACGGAGACTAGGGACCTTTATATTTGTACTAACCTTAAGAAACTTACTTAAGTACAAATAAAATCAACTTAGAACAAAAGGTTTCTTTGGATAATTAACTCAGAACCTGTGTTGAATAGTTGTTACTACAAAGAGCCACGCAGAACCACACAGATTCACATAAAAAGCGGAATCTCGGGTGCTTAAGCTGAAAATTGGCGTAACAGTTAATCCGTCAAGTCTCACGTTCCAGCACTTAATCCCACTATGTTGGTCGCAGCTTTGTTCAATTACCACTAAACTTCTCTTTTTATTACGAGACTTCAATACTCTTTGTATGAAACTCTTTTCACGTTTGTCGATAGATTTTAGACGAAGAAGATAAGACTCATAGAGTTTTATGTATTAACTAAAATCTGCTTATACATAAATCATCAGGTCATTATATATTTTTGAAAAATAATTTAGTATCTATAATATTGAAGGTAAAGGATGTTGTTGGAAGTAAGCAAGTGAAGAATCTACTTACTATTTTCATGTAATTGATAAGGCTGTACCCATGTGGCCACGTATCTTCAGCTTCGCACGAAAGAGGTCGCACATCGATTTGTTGTGAAGTATCCAGATCGTGTAATGCCTTGGCGAACAGATGTACAGCGTCGTACATTAGAGCCGTTTCCGTCTGTATAACAACAAAGGATTTAGCTCAAAGGAAATTAAATGTAAAAAGTTTTCAGTAACGAGGGTCAAAGAAAATGTTTAATACAAATGGGATCTAATTCTAAGAACCGAGTTAAAAGATATACGTGAAGAAGCTGTAATTGTAAAGAGAGCTACAGAATGAAAAGGATTTGATACGTATGTGATTTTGTTGAGTAGAAAATGTATGAATTATATTTATTCTTCTTACCTTAATAAAAGTCATGTTTTCCTGTAAATAAACGTTTAATATGAATACAGCTCTGTTATTTTGTTCGTAGAGAAATAATTTCATCATTGACCTACATACAGTAACAGTTGGGTTAGGTGATTACCTTAGCCGTTGTATGTCCCAATTGAAGTTTACGCCCTTTTCGGGCTTCGTCGTAAACCCAATCCCTGACGACTCTTTGAACATCAGCACGTTCAGGGTCAAGTAATCTTAAAGCTGTAATATTTGTGCCGCCATATTTGAATTCTTCTAAATCTACGCTGTGAAGATCCTGTTAACAATTCAAATTGATGCGGGTATTCCGAATATTTTGTCATTTTGCTGACGAAGCTTTTTTTAAGACTTACCAGAGAAGTAATTAAATAACTGTGATAGTCAGACATCATTCCTATTTGCTGTGCTTGTTGGAGGACATCTCGTATCCGTTCTGTGGCACAATCCAGTACAATATGTGACTCAGCTGAGTTCTTTATTTGTTTCAAAAGCGGTCTGCGAATGATAGTGAGCTTTAGTATCTAATGTATTGAATAGATTACAAATGTATGTGCCTGTTAGTCAAAGTTTACCTGTAATCATGTGAATCTGGCAGTTGTCTTACGGCGACAGGCAGTTCAGATGGGCCGTGGGCTTTGAGTAGCTCTTGGAGGCGAACTAACCCGTCACTGTTCTCATAAACGATCGTGAATGACCTCCAACCCCATGCTCTCACCAAATCTACGTAGGCCTACAAGAATTTTATTTGATAAAATCTTTTAATCATTGATAAAGAAAGTTCATTCTTACGCTTACATAAATGAATAAAGATATTATATTATTATTTACATTTTATTTATTGTGACTGCTCCGCTACAATTTATGTGACTGAGTAATTATTATTTAGTAAAAAAATAGTTCAAATAAGTTTATACTTATATTGAGTCAATATTTACAAAATAGTTAATTTATTTTAATCAAAGTTAATTTATTCTCTTAAATTAATTAAAGCTTTAAATTTGTTTCTTTATTGTAGGTACCTATATAATTTTGAGTAGAAAATAATTTTAAGTTAGAAGTAGTTAAAAATAGGTGACTTAATTAAATTTGAATATCTAAGAGGAGTGGCCGGACAATTGTTTTTTAAATTCTATTTCTTTTTGCTCGCCGCGTTTGCCTTCGTATTTTGTATGCCCATGTTTTACAAATGGGTTCGATCGGCCTAATTGCGGATGTCCAATCTTCCGGGTGGATGGACAATTTCATTTTTACCAACGTCGGTACCGCGGCCCCATGTGCGTTTAATGACCGTATCGCTTTATCATTTCATTTTATGTTGGTTATTTGTTTTAGAAAGATGACAGTTTATTTCGTATATTATAATTATCGGAATGTATACTGCCAAGTTTGCAATGGAATACCTATTGATCTTTTTATGGGCAAATAAAAGAGGGTTCCGCAATCAAAAAGAAGCCCTATAGTTTCGCCACATCCGTCCGTCGTTCAGTCTGTATGTACGTCTGTTCGCGGTGTCGCCCAGAGACCGTAGTACATGCAGGCAAGAAAACGGGATTGATTTTTTCTCATCTATGTATCGTTAATTGTGAGGCATTATTGGATAGGTTGTTAAAAATATTGCGAATGTCTAAAATCTATTTTTAGATTTAGGAATCCGTGCTAAGTGCATTTTTTTGTTAGAGTCACAATCTCCTCCCTCTTGCTAGCATATGTTTGTATTTAGATAGATGAAGATAATATATATATATATATATATATATATATATAACAAAGTTAAAAGGAAAGCAATCACAATTTCATATGCCTTACAAGTTACCGAGTAATATTCGACTAACGGGTAACTACGGAATCCTACAATGCGCATAGACGATTAAATTAATTTCCTATTTTCAACTGACAGATTCATATTTTTTATTTGTTGTTTGTGGTCAACGCAAATGCCCTACCGACCTGATGACATCGTGCAACGGTTCGTCGAGCTCCCTAAATTATGGGTAGGTTACACAATGACTGATGTATGCGTGCCGTTGACAAGAACAGGTCAACACAAAGCGTATTGGTGGTTTATTTTAGAAAGCAATTTCATCAGTTGGCTTAAATTGTTACACTCATACTTAAGTAGACTAATAATACAGGTGGTTTTGAATTGTTAAATCTAGTTGCAGAGACGCAATAGACTAATATTTTGATATAATATTATACTCAAAATACTATACCACCGGTGTAGCTAACAATCAGTTTCTGAAACGATATTTAAATGTAATCTATTGTCAAACTTCACGTCAAGTGATATTGTTCTAGTTTTCATTGATATTGGCCAATTGCTTAACTTAATATTTGACAACTTGTTGATAAATTTTTGCATTGATCAGTCTATCAGAAAACGGACGAATGGGTATTTCAGTGTTTATTCGCAGATGCTGCTATTTCAGAAACGTAAATGTTTCTTCATAAGATCTATTTTTAATATATTTTATATAAATAAGCCATTTCGAAAAAGCCATGAGTGGAATGTATTAAATCCTAGTTTAATTTCAAAAATTATACCGGCCACATTTGAATTATTTACACAATAATGAAAATCAATAAAAAAACCAATTACAAATTAAATAAAAAAAATATATATATGTCTGGATGTCAGGAACCGTTTTTATTAATTAAACTCTTTGTATTAACTTGACAAGTAAGAAATTAATTTGAGATTGACTTTTTGTAGAGCTGTAAGTTGTCCTGAGCTTTTAAGATCTAAAGAGCGAGACTAAATCTCCTTTCAAAAATTTAATTACTTTGGATACATTCTAATTAAATATTTTTAATAGTATTTAATCAGTCACAAGTTAATGTTTTTATTTGAAGTTAAGCGTATTAAATTTTCATATCGAGCAGGGTGATTACGTTAATAAAATTAAATACCAGAATAAAAAATCAAGGTTTTATATGAGGTGTCTTGGATAATTATCTAGGCAAGTACAGCATTGACAGTTTCACGGAGTAGTGACTTTGAGTTTTAAGGGAGGTAACCTTAGGGATTATTGTCGTCTCCACAAGGAAAACACTTTCAATGTGTACGTTGACGTTACCCCGATAGGGTCGACTAAGTCTCCCATACCGACGCCACTTCCCGCAATTAAGATAATTAATTAACAAAGTTTTCTGTGACAGTTTGTACGCCTACAGTGTAAGCTTGGCGAGTGGTCAATAATTACCGCGAAACTGCTGTTTTATTACCAAGTTTGATTCGATTACATTCTAGTTGGTATTATCTAATCTATTTTCACCCAATAGTTTCAGTGGTAATTTGTTAACAATTTCTAACTGTGATACATTTACGTGGATAAAATACACAATATCAGATAATTATCTCGCTAATGTCCGAATTAAATGTGTTAATGGATACGATAAACATTACGCATTCGAGTGTGAATAATCTTTGTTTTCCTTTTAATAATAAATCACTTTAATATGACCCCCGTATTAATAAAATAAATACAGGGACAAAACGTTATCTTGAAATGTCATATTAACTCTTATTTCTAAGCAAACACCTTTCTGTATGACACTCTTATTGCATATATGTGTGTGTATCAACACAATATTCATAGAATTACGGGATTAAATCCATATACATATACGATACTTGTCATAACAAATCCTGAAACAAATGATATATGACAGAAATGTACTTACTCGGCTCAACGCAGCTGGGTGTGGATATAGATTGACGAGGCAAGATTCCCGGCGCGTGCGGTAGTCCCACCTAGTCTCCAGATGAGGCAGTTCCATCGTGTCGCAGATGGACTGTACGTGGGCCGCGGCCGGCGCCGACTGGGGACCGAAGATGGCTGCTACCCCGCTTCGTAGCAGGTGGCACACTGCGCCAAGCAATATTTTATACTGTATATATAAAAACACTATGGTATTCATATCCGTTTTAAGTTTATAGCAAGTATTGTCCATTTTATTTATTGTATATAAACTGCATCGTTAGTTTACGAGGTCCTGGTCTCAGTTTTTAGAACGTGTGATTCTTATATTAAATTCTCAGTGGTAGTTTGGATTTGTGCATAGGGAACATGGAAACATACAGAGGAATGTGCGAATACATATTATGTATTCTGCCTGTCTCATGCTTACACATATTATGCATGCATTATAATTTGTTAAATTTATATTTATATATCCGAATAAAACTTCTATTGATTTTGCAATACACTAGACAAGGTAACAAATTAAAAATTTAAGTTTTAAGGTCAATAAATATAATCATAAAATCAGGTTTTTATGTACTAAAGTTCAAACTAAACTCGTTACCCTGGGCTACGTTGAGAGTTATCTAATAAATCACTTTTGATAGCTACCTAAAGACTGAACTGTTATTAGTCTGAACCTTTTATTTTTAAATTCCTACAAATATTACTTTTTATCCATACTAATATTATAAATGCGAAAGTGTGTCTGTCTGTCACATCTTCACGCTATAACCACTAAACCGATTTTGATTAAATTTGGTATACCAAGATATAGTTTGAGTCCCGGGGCCTTCCCCGGACTATATATACACATAGGATAGTTTTCATCCCAGAAATCATCCCTTAAAAGGGGGAAAAGGGGGGTGGAAATAAAAAAATTATTTTACGCAAACGAAGTCGTGGGCAAAAGCTAGTATTTTATAAGTAGGTTCTTCAGAGGTATTAAAGAGAAATACCGCCCACTCGCTCACTAATCACGAAATTCCAGACACAACAAAATCTATTTACCTATTAGGAATTTGATACCTATCAAATTCCTATAATTTTGTTGTTGTTGCAGATTGTGGTATTTTTGCTAAGTAGGTACCCTACTTAGCAAAAATACTACAATCTGCAAAAAACTGAATGTAACACCACGGGATACAGTGTGAAAAAAAGACAATATAAATTACAGATACAAAAACCAATGGACGGTCACGTTGTCACGCCACTACGAGGCTTGAGAGATAAACTATTACTTCACATCCATTTGAGAACGGATTACATAGATGTGCGAACCTCAGACTACCCGACAGTCGGACAGCAAGACATTTCACTTCGGTTACATAAGAGACACTACTACTACAACGATGAGCCTTTTTGTGATACCTATTGCAAGACCTGTCATAAATAAATATGTACATATTTTGAATTTTACTTTGACCTATTGGGTGCTTATACTTACGCGAAAATTAGTCATTGAATTGAAATTACTTTTTGGGATTTTAAGATCAAATAATATCAATATACCGCATATTGATATTATTTGATCTTAACGTTTCGGATTCTTTACAACATTCATCGTCACGGATACACCCGAATAGTAAAACTACGATTGAATCAAATGAATTGAGTGTGTTATTTAATTATTATCGACCCATTAATTGTCCCACTGGTTGGCACGGAGCGGTCGTCGTGGCGATCCTTGACGTAGACCTATGTCCAGCAGTGGACGTCTAACGGTAGATATGATGATGATGATGATAATGGTGGTCGGCACGGGCCGGCACGGGCCGGCACGGCTCTACTCTCATGTGACAGCGATTAGGATTTATTTCAGCACGATAGCTTGGTGCGGGTTGGCAGACTTCTCACGCCATCGAGAAAATCGCCTAGACATAAAGAGCAGGTGTTCTCGCAATGCTTTCCTACATCGCAGTAGCAGATAAATACGCACGTAACTTCGAATAGTTAGTGGGGCATGTGCCTTAGGATTGAACTGAAACCTATGATAACACAGTCCACTGGTTACAGCACTAGGTTATCACATCACTTCTAATATTTACTTACACTAATGTAAATACATTAGTGTAAGAAATCAAAAAAGTATTAAACTTCAAAAGATAAAAAAAAATACTTCAGAAGTAGCGAAAATTGCAGTTTTCCGTACGATGTTTTCTTTCACCGTTTCAGCTTGCGAGAAATATGTAATAAATCATTTATTTAATATAATACTATAACAAGTTTGTGTTTGTTGTTCCGTAACCACAAATCGGAACAAAGTATGGTCAACTTCTTCCCTCGCCTGTCAAGTGTTATATATGCGAACGCCCATCTATCTTCATTAAATAAAGGGTG
Source organism: Craniophora ligustri (assembly GCA_905163465.1). NCBI lineage: Eukaryota > Metazoa > Arthropoda > Insecta > Lepidoptera > Noctuidae > Craniophora > Craniophora ligustri. Next base: position 7,591,704 of record LR990963.1, read on the forward strand.
AGAGGGACATAAAGAAACGTCGGGTGATATATTATAGCGGAAAGATTATGGCTTTGAAGCGATGCCGACGACGCCGACGGTGAGGTGGCGATAACGCGCGCGTTAGCAACACGTCACTTTGAAATTTTCTTTCCTTACTACCTACTAAGTTTTAGAAGGAAAACTTAAGGATCACATTTTCGTCAAAATGTTATTGTAGAAAATTATTATGATTTAATATTTTTGACACTTATTTTTAAGAAGATGACTGTAAGATATAATTGTACATCCATTAACCTTATTTTTATTGTTGATATAATAATTGAAGGACCGTATTATATCGGTACCTAGCAAAAAAATATCGATTGAACAAAAATAAACATTAATAAAAGGCAATGAAAGCTTATTTAATAAAATTAATTACTAAAAGTTATCCTACTTGTCTAGCAATCTTTGGTTTTTTATTTACTTAAAATCTATTAACACAACAATAGCTGAGTAATAATATCTTTTGAAGTCTGGGCTTATAATAATCTTCAAAGTTCTTAAGAACTAATTATGGATAGACGCAAATGCGCAAATATTTGATGGAATATAGAATGTTGTAAATGTTGGTATATTTAACGTAGTATATGTTTATATTATCTTGAATCTTTCACAGATTCTTCACAACTACATTGAGTTTGACGGCCAGTCTACCCAGATGTAGCTAAATATCAATATTTCATTCGAAACAATATCCAACAAACTTCCGTAAAATATATTATCAGGTATTTATAACTGATATCCTTACGATAAGCTGCTGATTACCATTAAAGATACACTATTACCACGCCTATCATCGCCGAAAGGTTAGGCAGGTGTGTACCAATGTACGACCACATTTCTTCGGTATACTTTAGGTCCCGTGTAATAGGGGAGTGAATCGAGAATCGGGTACGAATCGAAACTTCGAGAACCTTAGGGTAGGCTTAACGTACTTTGAGTCGCATGTTGTGGTCTCAATAGGTATATTATTATAAAGTTTGGTCATCCGTGAGACTGGCATCCGCAGACGCAGCGGAAGCCTACTGGTCGATTGATCATCTTAGCTATAACATAGTTTCGAGCCGTTTTGAGTTATGCTAATGAATATAATCAAGTAACGTAATGTTTTAAGCGCCTTCTAGTTCCGACCTCAGCAACGATGCTTGTATTACGGATACTAGATGATTGATATACCTACTACATATACCTATATATTTTTTTGTAAATACATACATACATACATACATATATACATCCATGACTCAGTTCAAATGTCCATGCTCATCACACAAACTTTTGCCCCTACCGGGATTCGAGCCCAGGTCCCTTACCACACAAGACAGTCTTTAATACCGCTGCACTTATCGAGTCGTCTGTAATAGACAAAACGGCCATATTATACATTATAATTATGTTACTAACCTCGTTTGGATGCATGGAAACTGTCTTGAGGCGAGATAGTCTCCACTTGCGCCATTAGTTTTGCTCGCGGCAGCACCGCCCTGTCGGCATTCACTCGCTCCACCGCGTACCGAAACGCGACCTCCTGTTTGTCGTCCTCTGGGTGGAATAGACCACCTGTAATAGACAACGTGAAATAGATATCCTTTTAAAGAGTTAATATTAATATGACTGGATGGCTCAAAGTTTCAAATTAATATGATAAATAAATATATTCGGACAGATATTATGTCACAACGCCTTTCAGTTCCGAGCTAAGAAACGAGGCTTATGTCACGGATAATTAACGTATATAAGTGTATACTTTTTATATATAGATACATCCATGACTCGGATTCAAAAGTTGATGCTCATCACACAAACATTTGTCCAGACATAGGACTTATAACACAGAAAACACCATTAACTACTGCTGCGCTATTTAAATCGACAAATAAAACAATATGAACAGAGTAGAAGGTTCGGGGAAACCGGACCACTTTAATGAAAATAGTGGGAAACAGGACAATAGATTAGTTCGGTAAGCTTACTAGGACACATACATCTATTTTTCGTTTACAGTACCTATATAAATTCTTTCATCTTAAATTTTGAACTAACTATAATAATCATCGGAACTACGCTGTGTTAATCCTGTTAAAAATATATTGATATTGCGTATTAATGCCAGGAAAACAATGGTTGTATAAAAAAATCTCGCAATCGAAGTGTGATATTTCATTAATACGAGTGTGGAAACTATTTTCAGTTAGTTTAGTTAGTTAATAATATAATTTATCACTGATGCGGGAAAATTGCTTCGATAGCCTTTTGTAAAACTGTAAATTTAAAATATCAAAGTGACATATCAAGAATTCGTTTTCATTATGGCACTAATTATAATTATATACTGTACAACACTACTTATCTGAAAAGGTCTCAAAAATAGTCCTATTTGTACTAACTACTTTTTGTGCTATCAAGTTCAAAAGTAAACTTCACAGTGAATTTAACACCAAATTATTCATAAGATAAAGCTAATACTAATAGAAAATGTTTATCTAACATTATTATTCATGTTGTTTCAAGCTCCCCATTCTCAGGACCCAATTATATTTAGATCATATTTTTTTTAAACATCACCCATGTTTAAAACATAAATCAAATTAACATTCAGATTCCGCTGTAATTAATTCATGATTATAATAAACTCTGTTATTTAATCCTTACCTATTCGGATGGTGTCGGGCAGCGCTGATAAATGGCCAAAGAATAAAATAAGGAATATTGCGTTCGCCCCTCTCATCCTGTAACAAAAGAAAATGAAGTCATATTTAGCCGACAAAAGTGACATAAAAAAGATGGATTGTAGAGTGACCAATCATGTCCTAAGTAAAATATCTCAAATTGAATGTTTTGTTCATTGTGGAATCGGCTACAATGAACATGTATAAGAAAGATTGTCACTGAAATATATAAAATACGTAAATAAAATGAATGAATTTTCATTCATTCAGCTACAAAGCTTTCAGAAATGTTTTGAAGAACAATTAGAATTCGAAACACAATTTAACTCTTAAATGAATTCTATTCGGGCGGATTAGAGCAAAAGTACATCACAGAGCTTGTTTATAGACTTCTGTATTTTTTTTATACTAACTAGACTTACACCTATTACCAGACACTTATGCCCATTAGATATTAAAACAAGCATACTTTTGATGAGTTTTATCAAGGTTTACGTTTTATTAACAAGCCTAAAACGTCCGAATTCTGTAATAAAGAAGATGGTTGGGTTTGTCGTAGACTAATAAATTGAAATGTAAGCCAAAAACTGTAAGACACGATTAAATAAGTAAAAGTATTATTCATAATTAACAAAAATGTGTTGGGTGTCTTGTACAGCATCCATGGATTCTTTAAAGCATCTGAAACGTCGGAATTAAGTGATGTCGATATACCGCGACAAAATCCATAAAAAGTTGTTTGTTTTATCGTTTTTTGAAAATGTACAAACTTTTTACAAAATTGTGCCACATCTGTCCGTTATTTTATGACTTTTGATTTGATACCCCAACCGTATACCGGTATGAAAAGTTACAAATGCGTCATAAAAATGACCTTTGACGACAGCCACATAGAATTTTAATTAAAATAAGTAATCTATGACACCCGAAAGTGAAGATTAATATAATTACATTAATTTGAATACATATGCGTGGTCATGTTATGTGTTAATCTATTGAGGTAGTTTGTGTTTCTGAAAAATCGACTTCACATGAAGTTTTTAATATAAGTACACTGGTTAAATGGAGAATATAAACAGGATAATTTCCCAAAGTATACAATATTTTAAAAACGAAATGCTAAATAAAAGCCAGGATATACAATGGTATTATGCGACATTTTGACCGATAAAAAATTAGAAAGCAGACATTTATTCTAACCCAAAACAACCGACAAAAGGCTCGCTTATTATTACATGGATGGTAAACGTGGGCGTCAATTCAACGATACGCCTCTGCTCACCCTTTCGCGTAATGCAAACGTGATGTGTATCTTTAATATCAAATCTGGTTGAGTGTTATGACGGAAAACAAGATTGCCGGCTAAAAATAGTTTCGAATGTCGAAAACAAAGATTCTTTCTACATAGAACAGTAGATAAGTCGATGCTATATATTTTATCAGAAAATAATATTCTTACAGAAAAAAATATTTTTAATAACAAATAAAATTGATTAGATTTTTCGCAGTACATTGACGTTTTTTAATATGGGCTACGTTTCAGCTCGTTGACAGCATTCGTGATCATATTCAGTCTGAGTTGTTGGTTGTTTTAAGGTTATAAATATGTACTAATAGCTGCCCTACATTCCTGTAATTATAATAATCGACATCCGATTTAGACAAAACGAGCTCACCGAATCAATCCTATGTCTAATATTCGAGTAAGCATAAAAACGAGTATAGAATTTATTTACATAAACATATCATCACGACTGCCGTCCCTGAAAGATTAGGCAGAGGTGTACTAATGTACACCTCTTCGCGGGTATGGGTCTATTGCTGTCAACCGGGCACGAATCCCAACTTCGAGCTGCTACTATTAATTTCATAGAACAACCTAATAACACTGCTCGATCTAGGAGTCGAAACTCCGTTTAACTTCCGAAACTGAAATTTATTTAATTGATAACCCACTTTTCTATATAATAATTCAGCTAGGTTTCATTTTAAATTCATTTCATTCAGTCATTCTAAATGGACATACATCTACATAACCCTATTGGTACCGTTTCTCTTGTTATAGTCTAGCTCTTGTACGTAGATACGTATGGCATGCGTGGGTTGACATGTGATTTAGCAGCTTTCGTTGAAAGATGGGCTTGTTGGGTTGATATGCCGTAGTTGTGTTAGCCGAGATCATTATCTTACTACCTACTTAAAAGGCTAGGCCTAGGTATATACCAACAGGTTCACAATGTAAATAATAAACCTTTTCCTTGAAAGGGGTTAAAGTAATTTGAAACAGTATCATGAGCCGGGGTCCAAAATAAGCGGTCACTGAGATATCAAGGTCTGCGAGTTTATTAAAACAATTATTGTAAAATCTATTAAGGTACCTATCGAATATTTATTTTCAGGTACTTTCAGAACGGTAATAAACAGGCTCTCATTTGTTTTTAAATCCTGCGTTCAATTTACATCAGATTTTTGGATTGGCCACATAAACGTCATATTAGCCAATTGGATGAACAGTTCTGAACAAAGGCATCCCCCGTAGATTTTTACATAATTATACTGGTTATACTCCGCCCGCATCGATCCGTATAGGAGCCGCATTAGACACGCAAAAAACACAGTTGTTTGTCCAAATCCCTTCAGTCAGGAGTTTCTATCTCTGGAATGGCTGGGGATTCCTTTCTAGGAGTGCCCGGACAGAAGCCAGTGAGGCGAACTCACTAGGCTTCCGTAAATGTTCATTGATTATTAATGTTTTATACATGTAAATTTTTAGGGTAGTTAAAGCATTGCCTAAATAATACTCTACTGCTTAGCAATATATATTGTGGTTATGTAGAAAAGTCTCAAGGAGGTATACACGAGCAAAAATCTATGTGCTATAAATGCTGCTTACGAGTATAATATCTATGAGAAAGAAACGAAAATAACCATTATACCTATTATAAACGTTTCCATGAGTAAATATTGTTTTATTTTAACGTACTATTAGTATAATAATGTTTTTATTGTATAGTAGAAATGTTATTCTATCGTTAGAAAGGAATAAAGGAATAACAACAAAACAAACAATTGAGATGAAATTTTTTGTTTTGTTGTTATTCCTTTCTAACTTTGAAGAGGAAAATAATCAACTAATTTGCTACGGCCATAGTTATTATTGTGGCTTAAAATTTATAAATAAAATATATTTATTGTTATTTTGGCCTACTTAGAATTACAAACAAAAAACAACTTTAATAAAAACGAAGTTGGCGCTCTATTGTCTTTAAAAGAATAATTTATGCAGGAAGGAGCTTTTTTTAGACCAAGACAAGAGTAATGAGCTATAAATCAAAGTTGAAATAAAAGTAATGACATATCATTTATCAAAATCCATTAAGCCGTTCGGGGAATATGAATAGAGAATAAGACAAATAGGTATACAATAATGACATAGTGTTACATTGACTTTTATCAACCGTATAGAAAAATACGACACTAAGTATCTAACGGAAAATTCGTATGTTTTTTTAGTTTTTTAAACATAAGTATTTTTTTACTAGAAATAAATTGATTGATAGCACGTATTTGGTGTGACTGTCAACTCCTATAACAGAAGATTCAAAAGAGAAATAAATCATATAAATAAACTATCCTAAACATACGTATCTATTATTCTGAACATTGCTATTTGTGCAACTAACGATATAAAACTAAAAATATAATATAAATAAAATCATTTGCTATATCTTATTAAGTTATAATGTACATAATTTTATTTGCTAACAGTACCATGCATTAAATGTCTGTATTTTTCATTTGAATTTCAATGCATATTTGAAATATTTTACCACGTAATTAAATAAATTATTTTTGTGAGCGAGCGCTGCCATACCGTATTGAGCAAGGTTTTATTGTAATTGGATAAATGGTATGGAAACCCGTGGATTTTACGGGTTTCAATAGCGTATAGGATCACAAGAACACATTTATTTTAAATACAAGCGATACCAAGTCCCCAATTTACTTAAAAATAAACTCAGACATGACACATCTGGGGCAAAGCGAACAAAATGCTAATAAAAGTAGCACCCAACCGACTGTCTGCTGATAATTTAAAACACGCATTAACGCTATATACAGACGTACAAATTCCGAACAACAAAAAGTTGTATTCGTTCAAGTAAATACTTCCACTGTAGCCGGTTGTGAAGTAATTAATTACAATTCCTTGTTTATCGTAACTAAAGATAAGAAAAAGAAATATAATAATATTAAGATTGTATTACTAATAGAGTTTGCAATAAATAATACAATACAATGTCTACATAGTCTAGCGGTCGTAAGTGCGACTGCTTCGCAAGAGATATTGGGTTCGATTCCTAGATCGAGCAAAGTGTTGTTGGGTTTTTCTATGAAATTCTCGGTAGCACCTCAGAGTTTGGATTCGTGACCGGTTTATGGCAATACGCTCGCACCCCATTACATAGGACCTCCGCCTAATCCTTTGGGGTTGACAGGCGTGATGGTATATATGTAAAAATGCTGTCCATATCGGTGAATCTGTGTGTTTCCATGCAAATACAGACCGGTCAACGTTCTCGCCGCTTCAGTGTGGTTTAGAAATTCAAATATAGAACGTAGATTGGCACGTCTGACTTGGTCCTAAAGTCATTAAATGGCTGCCTAACAAAGGTCACATCAGCTGACGAAGTTAGTAATGAAAGTGACGTGAGGTCACGTCTCAGAATGAAGAACGAAACTGTTATCTAATTTCATACAAGCTGCATCTAAACGAACTGTTAACTACATCAGAGCTCTCGAAGTTATTTTAATTAGCCTTGGGAAAAGTAAAACAATAACTAACTATACCTAACAAGATATACTCGTATTTGCGTAAACTTCAAGTGATTGGAATTGCCTTAATCTCATTATATAAAGTGGCTGAAACACAAGAAAAAAACTGGATCAAGAAAGTTTTAGAAGTTACATCAAACAATATGTTTTATCCATTTTTCTTGTATGTAGTTTTCTTGAATGGTAGGTGTTATATTCGATAGGATTAGTAGGTATCTTTATAAGCTTTTATTATCACGTCACTCTTATGAAATAAAATATACTTTTTACAGATTTTATCGTAGTATATTGATACAATTGAATTACAACGTGTAGATCCTTTACAACGTCCTGCCTTTTTTAACCAGAGCGTACGTGGATATAGATAGAGAGCTGATTTTTGGTTAGTTATTGAGGCATTCTGAAAAATTGACAGATAACTCCTCCATATTATCCTAATATAGTAATGCAGGCCTGGCTGGCGGGTAGTGGTCAACAACTCCGGAATTATACAACATGTAATTTTTAAAAAATAAATTTTAGTATTCAAAATAAAGAAAATAAACAAGCCAGAGCATTTGCCAGCGATTTTAACCCTGCAAGACACGATAGAGAGCTGGTAGAAATTTATTAGCAAAAGAGTTTTGCAAGTGTCTTGCGGGGTTAAAATCAGTCGCATATCGCCTAGCTTGTTTATATTCTTTATTTTTGAATATTTAAAATAAAATTACAAGTTGCCAAGAGTTATATGTCAATTTTTCAGAATGCCTCAAATACCTACCTATCAGCTCTCGGATCAATAGGATAGTGCTGATGTTATAATGTCAAATTCAGTAAAATTGGTTAAATAATATTAGCTACCAATTAAAAGTATAGGCATAAAAAATAGTTATATTTCAATATATTCGAGTATTTGAGGCTAACTATCAAACTAACAGCATATCTAAACTAACTTCAGTTTCACTTAGTTATTCGACAGATAGTTGCGGCCAACACTGTCTCGGCAACACTTACTATCTCCGTTTATCTGCCTCTCATTTCGTAAACTTGCATTAGGTAGTATTCCGACAGCTTTGCTTGTCATTCCAGAGATAAAACTTACACCCTTGTCAAACAGGCCCAGTCAGTTTTAAAACGTGGTTTGGAATCCCAAATTACTTTGTAGTGGGCTTAAATTTTACCTTTGTATATATTTAATACATTTTAACATATATCTATATAAAAAAATTGAGTCGAGTGGTTTGTCTGTCGTGAACTTTTGAACTGATGAAACTTTGCATACTATGTGTAGTTTAGTATAACTTGGAAGATAGGATACACAATTTTTATTTTTATAGTGTTGATCGGTCGGTACTTCGGTAGGTACGCTTGACCGCCAGATTGCCTAATGTTATTGCAAGCTTTGTAACAATTTAGTCACAATAATGCGTGGCTAGTGTTAGTTAAATATAGGCAGATATTAAAATAGCTATAATACTCTAAAAAGGAACAAAAACATAATGTCGTCATTCCGCAGAAACTCAACATATAAATAGCTATCGTTTGCTTTGGGTGTCGAAGAACAAAAGCTTACGTCTATAGATATTATCTTTTATTATGTAAGAAACATCTGACACTTAATACCAGTCTTCAATGTTGAGAGTAACAAGGCCTCCATTATTAAATCGAATATACAAAATGCTATACGCCCTTTTTAAAATACACATTACCTACGTGAAAAATAATGAAGTCACTTAACTTTGCTTAACACTAGATTTATTTTATTGCATTGTAAGTGCGTTTGCAGACATTTTTTCACACAAACACAAACGCCGATAACCGGAATCATCACTTGCAGGTTATAGTCATATTTTTATACAGGAATCATACCCGCAACCCATCTTACAGAAGCCGATCGCTTAGTTTTTATGCCAAACCAGTCGACCATTCATTACAACTTTCAGGTTACCGTAACCCTGCTGAAACATAAATGGGTGAAATGTCATACTTATGAAATGAAATGATTATTTATTTCTGTAAATAGATCCCTTCAAAGACACTTTTACAAGTCATGTATTTTTTTTTATTATGTAGTTGGCATCAGCATTACCTAACTGATGACCTCTGAGAAGAAATGCCGAAACAAACTCAGAGAATCATGGTCTCTTTTAAAGTCCAAACATTTGTGTTTATAGTATTTGAGCCAGATTATGTAGGTTAAAGACTGAGATGGCCTTTTGAAGAAAGCACCACTTCAGCTTTGAGTTGACCTGTCCATACTGACAGCACGCATACGTCAGCCATCGCACGTCAACCACGCTTAGTCCGATGTAATATGGTTTTGCACAAACAAATAAATTATAGTAATAGGTGTATTTATTACGTATCTTCTTAGCCTTGCAAGAACATTTAACAGAATCTCTAGAAAGACAAGCAGAATCTTTTCTATTAAAAGAAATGTAAGTGCCAATTTAATAAATGTTATAGGTAAATAATAGATATTAACGAAAACCTCTTTATGAAAGTCTCTGTGTCTCGGTTAGGTACACTTTTTATATTTGTTTAGGTTCCGTATGAGTTTTTTAAGATATCGAAGACTAAACGATCTAGCTGATAAACTCACCCTGGGCACATAAAGGGCCTGTCTTTCCTTAAAATGTAACGCACGCATAAACGGTCCCCAGAACCTAACCGATAGGAGCCGATGCCCACTGTCTCTGCTTAAGCAAAAAATACATTTGTACACGCGCTACCTGTTTACATACAATATGATTGTGTGTTAAATCGGTAGGGTAGGGTTGCCCTTTTGTTTATTTATTTACTAACTTATATTGCTTTATAAATTTATAATACACGATAGTTTAGCCGTTGGCCCTATTTTACAGACAACTAAAACTATAACGACGTACGATATTGTAGACGGAAGAGGCAGATTATGGGCATGTAATGTGATTTTATATTAATTATTATTATTAGGTGGTGAATGAAATTACCTAATTATTATTGTTTTCAAATTAAAACCAATTCTACAAAAGACAACATATCTACCTGCTATCTCTTTTCAAAGAAGAAAAACTTATCCTATATTCACAAACTTCTGACGCATATAATTTTATTATTGTCAATAAGCTACCTAAGCTTCTTTTTTTTTCCATTGTGTCGGTATGAATCACTCGAAACGAAATTCATGCCAAATATAAAAAATAGCCAGGCCAAAGTTTACTGAACAGAAGTTTATTTATCTGGAATTTGGAACAAGTATATGGCTAACTAGCTTTTTTCCGCGACTTCGTCTGCGTACTTACCCCTATATTCGCTCCTTAAGGTATAATTTCCATACCAAATTTCACCTATATTAGTTCAGTGGTTAAAGCGTGAAGAGGTAACAGACAGACATACCTACTATGTATATTACGTATGGATCGATTTCGAACAAGTATATTGTATTAATTAAGTACAATACACTTGTGCCAATGAAACATTATTGTATATACCTACTTGAATAGAACAACAGAATGTCATCAAGAACAGCCCTTCGTAACGTTTAGTTAGTCCTCAGACTCTATTATACGAGACACGTCAGACGCCTGCCATGATGAGCCACTACAATATTACAACAAAGGCGCAAGAATTATCCTTTTTGTTACACGAATTAGGACTAAGAGTTGCGTTAAATCAACAATTTGCGAAACATAAATTACTCGAGAAGTACCTGAATACATTAGGTACGACAGAAATTGTCAACACTAATACTGCTTTTTAATTACGCAATTACTAGACATTGAAATAAAACTATGTTTGTAGCGTTATATTGTTTTAATCCTGATGCTTTGGTTTGCCTTTACAGCACCTTGGTTACCGCCAGACAACGCGCAACGTTTAAAAGATCCGTAAAAAGTAGTTTCGTTTTAATAGTAGGTAAGTAGTTAATTATAACAACAGAATTACTTGATAACGGTAGTTTTTGTCTGTGGTATTATTTGTTACCATTAGCGTATACCTACTATTGTCTTATCCGTATTATTTATGTCGTTAATATAAACCGGTCTAAATTCAAATCAATTGCCCAAAAGGAGCTATCTGTTACCCGTGATCGTTACCTTGATTGACAGTTGATATTACCTAATGCCGCTCCTATTTGATCTTATAGACGATGTAATTTCATCGGCTATAAAGAGGAGCTCAATTACTCTCCTCACGTTTCCTCTCAGGAGGAAACCGCTCGGTAACGTCTGCATATTAAAAGCAAAAGGTAATTATAATTATGATGCCGAAAATGAGCTTTCCTGATACTAATCTCTTCTCTTACGGAACATTTAACTGACCTCATAATGAAATTATACTGCAAGGGAAGCGGTAATATTTAATTTTCAATTACACCATGAGGAAAAATTCAAATCTCAATAAAACCGCCGAGAGCGAAAAAATTACAGAATAAAATTACAATCTGTTTATGTAAATAAAATTATTTGGCCTATGTTTATGAATGTATTTTCATACAACGTCTTCTAAATGATAAGCTTTATGAAGCATATTGTAACATAAAGAAAATTCAAACACAAAGGCGTGCTCATATACACTTTGTTGTAATTTTTCTCACGGTATCATTTTTCCTAATGCCTGACGTGACATCTTGACACGAAAACAGGCTTTATCGGGTTTCAAGTTATTAACGAGACGGCTGAATATATTTTTGCTCGTTTCTCAAATTATACACGAATTCATATCACTGTCACACAATAGATGGGCAAATTTATGTTATTAAAAGTTATGTTATTAAATGTTATGTTATTCCAAATCAAATATGGTCACAGATTATGTTATTTTGTAAAGAAAAATAAAAGAAAGACAAGCGAATTACTGGCTACAGGAATACGAATTGCTTTTATTTATTTGATTGTCCGTCGGTTCAATGCGCTTAAGAATATTCCTTATTACAACCTCAGAAGGTTTTTGTTGGACCAAATAAATAAGTATTGAGAACCAAAGACATCATAATTATAATCAGGACTTACATTTTGTAAGATAATTATGGCTTCGTTGGCTAATATTTTATATATTAAATTTTATAAATAACAATACTGAACACGTACCTGTAAAGCTAGTTAATGTCACTCACACACAAAACATCTGTGTTATGTACACATTGTCAGCAATTAATTTAGTACTACACGAATACACACTAACCATTCACTAACACCAATCACAGATAACATTTTTACGTTGTCGTTAGCGCGGCAGTACGTTAATTGTTAGGGAAAACTGTCAATTGTTGGATTTTGAGCATAGGATACGTTTGGCACGTTATTCGTCTTGATTAATCGGATACGTATCGATTTGTATTCGAGAAGAGAATCGAGTCATGTGTATAAGTATGCCGATACAGCGTGCGGCGTCCGCCCGCGCCCGTGGCGTCGTCGAGCTGACGGCCGCGGGCAGGAGCGCAGAAGCCTCACCGCGCCTGCGTGCCGACACCCTGCTGATGGTCGCACATCCACCAAGATTGTATACTAAACCGAAATATTTAATTTAAAATGCATAGTATATGAATGATTAAGGGTCTCAGTAAAATTTACCATCGTGACAGTTTTACCAAAATGAAATATTTTAGCACTAAAGTAACTTCCAATATAATTATGTAAATAAAGCTTATTTTTCTATATCTTTGCCCTGTTTAAACATATATCGTTATATAAATCTTGACATACTTAATCATACCAAAAAATAAAAATAAGTTACATGAAAAGGAATAGGTATGTCTGGACAAACGAATACTAGATGGAAGTCTCTCAGGCGGACTACTGAGTGATGACTAGTTAGTCTCCCTCATACGCATCTCAGTATTGCCGTCCGTTGAACTTGTGTTGGGGATTCGCATTGTCAACGCAAATTGTCTTTTCATTATTCACACCGCGATTATTTTGCCCTTTGACAGTAGACAATAAAAGTTTGTGCACAAGAATGAAAGCGTTGCTATCATAAAGACCACAAACCCCTCTGCGTAGAATGGAGCAAGATAGATAAATATAAATACGATTTCACTGTTTCATTTTATATTCCACTTCATATTTAATCATTAGTGGGGCTATTAACTTCAATTCACTTATTTTTAATTGTAACCTGAGAACAATAAAGTTTTTAGTAAGTAGTTTAATGTATTTTTATAGTAATGACCTTCAAGTAAGTTTATTCTTTTTTTTATCTTGACTCGATATCTTTATGTATTTAATTAGATAAGATCGTTGATAATTGCATCTTTTAATTGGATATCGAACTTAACTTTTCAGCTTGGATGTCACCAGATAGGAAAGTATTTTGAAGTTTTTATAATTTTCCTATGCACTTAGGACATAGAGTAAATTAGGTGAGACTGTGAAGTGTTGTTGGCGGTAGATGTCACTTAAATTAGATTCTGTGAGACAGAAACTGGTTGAGCTCCAGTTGCATTTACTAGAACAGACTTTGATGAAGTGGCGTGATTGTGGGCAGTGATAGTTTAGTATATCATTAACATTAGTGATATGTTTTACTCAACTATGCTGAAGGTAGGTACTGATAGTAGATGAAATTTATGCAAAGGTTTTATGAATTAAAACGGTGGAGACAGTTCATGTCGCTGTCATTTCCATGTTGGAGTTCAGCCAATGCCGATTAAATTACCTACACACGTTTCCACAGAAATCACAAAAAAACTGGACAAACCATCCCAAGTTTATTAGGACAAAAAATCAGATTACGCCGTTATGACGTGACAAATTTATAAGGGTTTTATTATTAGATTTGCTGATAAAAGCGAAAACTTGATGTTCTTGTATAGAACATTTTTTTAAGGAAAACGGCGAAAAGTTTCGGTGCCAGGAAATAGTCGGAAAAGAAACGGCCTTCATGGATGTGATAATCGCTTTTCTTGTATTTTTTTTAAATTTACTGGCAAAGGGAAAAGGCTTTAAGCTATCTAAGTAAGAACAATGGCACATTTTCTAACAGATCGATCAAAGTTCCTTTATGTTAACTTGACAAGTAGCTAAAATAAACCTTATTCTTTCCTCTCAGTTCATGTGCCAGATTTAGTAGGTAGGTAAGCAACTGTAAAAGTATGCTTTCATTCTTTTAGTAGGACTTTTCAATAGCACTGCGAGGGTTCTAAACTTGCCCGACAAGTTGAGTACCAATCCTACTCTGGCTTCTTTCCAAGAGATAAAAGTCAAGTCAACCTCAGCAAACGGACACAGCATAGAGTTTTCTCAAGTTCCTATTCGCATGTGACATAAATCATCTGATCAAGATTACCTGCTCTGTGACTAAAATATTTTAATGTTCATTATATACCATACTTTATATCCCTGAACTGCTACATATTTTGCCTCCCCTACGTCTACGTCATCATCATCAACCCATTTACGCTAGCCTACAGCAGGTTGGCAGACTTTACAGGTCAGCGAGAGAATCTCTCGGGCATGCAGGTTTCTTCACGATGTTTTCCATCATTTGAGCATGTGGTAAATACGCACGTAACTTCGTAAAGTTCATGGTGCGTGCCTTGGTTTTGAACTCCAAATCTCTAATTCGCAGTCTTGTTACTTATTACACCACTTGGCTATTACTGGGCGCTCTTACAATCCCTTGCAAGAACGAATAGAATCGTTTTATAGAAAACTAATCATTCAAGTTTTACCCCCAACTACGATGTAAAAGACAGCTAATGTAAGTCATTTAAGTAACCCATTAACACTTTGCAATTTTATTGCCATGGTGCAATTTTATTGCTTTAATTTATAGCATGCAACAGGCAATTAAACTACTTCGTGGAAATTGGCTTTAGTGACACTATTAATAATTATATCTTATTATCTGTAATACTAAATTGTTTATATTCGTATGGATTATTTGTTTTATGTTGTAACGGAATGCACACTACAACTACAGATATTTACATACTACATATATTTGTGCTCAATTCTCAAATATTATTGACGTTAAGAATCATTTATATCCTGGTTGATTATTATATACTATATATGAAGAGATATTATATCCGATTGCCTGGTCACACACATTGACATTGAAAATTATCAAATAATATACCAATACTAATATAATAATGGACCTGGTCCGATATAAGTAATTTATTATTATCTATAATGCTAGTCGCGTAAAAGAAGTTCACATTGTTTGGTCATATAACTTTGCCGCTAAAGTTACAATTTGTTTAATTTTTTTTCATAGGTATAACTACATAAAGTTTGAGTAGCAAAAGTTTCAAGCCTTTAAACAGCACAAAGGGAACAGGAAAGCGTAGGAGTTATATTTCGAGAGGCATACTAACAAGCAGTGACTGTATTTCAAAGGGAACGACTGAGAAAGAAACGTGGATGTTACGTTTCATGATTTTTATGTTATGTTACGATTCAGGAAAATTGCTAGTTTCTAAACATTATTCCATGTTTACGGCTGTATTTGGGACCCTTGATGCTTACAATAGAAAAAAAGTCTTTTATAAATATTGTTCGCTCCATCCTCCTTGTTTGTATCCGGGAAAAAATTGATTCTTAGAACATACATCCTATATATAAATATACCAGTGTATGTATGAACCATGAGTGCCTAAAATCCCCTATGGAGAGCTTAGTGCGGAAAAATAGTGTACCATCTTGTTCGAAACTAAACAAAAAAGTACTTATGTTACATCGTTATAGGACATTACATTAAGTTATTTATCTACGAGAACCTATTTATTGAACTCATAAAATCGGAAAATATACGTAGAACAAAAATATTTATAATTATTTACTATTTCAAATTCTTTTGTACCTATACCAGAAACGTTAACCTACTTAATGCAGCGTTAATGCAGCGTTAATGCAGCGGTATTAAGGATGCCTTGTGTGTTACGGTTTGAATCCCGGTATGGTCAAATGTTTGTGTGATAACCATGGTAATTAGCAACCGTGTCATGTTTGTAGCGTTATATTCGTAAATACAAAAAAAATATTAACAATATAATCTGATATTGACACAAGCCTAATATTATATTTATTTTATAATAAAGAATGGTTCATTATATTATACAATTAAATATAATAGACATTATTTGTAAGTAGTTATCGGTAAACGTTTATAAATAAAAAACCCATAACTTTTTAAAATCAGACACATATTGCTAACTTATTTCAGGAAATACATAATATTTAAGTTTCGTTGACGTTACAGTTACACAGTTCCCAACTCAGTGGGGACCGCTGCAAATACTTTTAAAAACTTTAATATTATGTGTCACTAACTAGTGACATATGCAGGCAGTTGTATCTCGCTAAAGTTATAATTGCATTGCGTTCTAAGCGTTTGAGGAGCACACATATTATTAATTTCTAGAGATTATCTTGGTAGAGCATATCTAATAACGTGCTAACTCGTAAACAGGAACAGTGTGCTGTGGTTTGCATTGTCTACGTCGCCAAAGTTACGATCGCGCAATGCGCCTCCCTTTGTTTTGCGCTTGCTTTTACTTTTTACTCTATTCTAGGGTAAGATTAGTGGTCCTATACAACGCTTAATCTGGCTTGAGCCCGGCTCTCGGATAGTTTATTTATGACCCTACACATTGCGGTGGGTACAGTTACTCTAGAATTTTGATACTTCCGGGCTTATCTCCAACGGGTTGTTTCTATACCTACGTTAATGACTGTATATGAGGCAGAAAAGTTTCTGGTCCAAAAAGTTTTGATTTCATTCTACTGGCTGCCACATCATATAGTGATAATTTGAATTTGGAAATATGTTGATGGAATTATTTTAGAAAAACAATCAATTAGTTTTATTTTGTTCTTTTATAAAACTGCTCACTAACTTAACTTGTACGACTAATTTAAGTCCCAATAGCACCTATCGAAAATATTATTATATATTTTTAAATTTGTTTTAATTTCAATTGCAAATAAAATCAACAGTGCATGTGTGTACCTACGCTTTATAGTTTACCAACAAATAATTTTCAGAGAGGTTGCCGCGGGAATATAACTTTTAGTTTCTCCAATAAAGAATTGGTGAGTTTTAAATTCCACTAGGAATACCATGCATTTTAAATAACAAAAAATAGCTATTATCTGATACACTTGCTGTGCTTGTTGTTTATTATGGAAATTGGCTCCTCCGAAAACACGAGACCTGAAAACAATTTGATGATTATTAAGTATCAAGTATTAAGATTATTAGTAAGTCTCTAACTAATCTTTCGGGGACGCAGATTAAATTGGCAAGGGATTTTGCTGCATAAAATTGTTGCGAAACAAACATGTTTCTAATAATCGGATCCCTCCATACTACCGTAGTTCTTCAGTGCCGTCGTAGACCTTGGAACGCATTCGCAAGAAATGTTATTGGCATCTAAAATTGAAATGAACCACTTGGAGGGATGCTGTTTCCCGGTCAGGAATTCAATTACGTAATCGTTATGTGAATACATCTCCATTTTCTCAATGCTATCGACGTTATTGGACATACCTATAGATAAGTAATAATATAAAAGGTCTTTTAGATATTTGCTGTCAATATTATGGTATCGATTGATAGTGAGAGTCGGTACAAAAAGCAGTGTCGAGTTAAAGCAATTTCTCCAACTTTTACTGAAGTTGAAGTTAAACAATATGATTAAACTTGATATTGTTTTAAGGTGGAAGCTCCTCGCTAGCCCGCGAAATTCAAATTTTCGTACGTTTTTGCAATTTGCCGGTCATTGTCAGGCTGTACATTGAACTAAATATCATTCGCGCCTATAATAGGTATTTAGTTAAAGAACTATAATCATTTAAATCAATAAAACAGCCCTCAAAGTGCATATAACTGTATTGATTGTCTATTTCATGAAAAAGTCATTCAATCCAATTGAGATGTGTTAATGTGAGGGTTGTATTGATGATATTAATAATTATAATTCTGTAACTAAATACCTATTACAGGCGCGAATCATATTTTGTTCAATGTACCTACAGCCTGACAAATACCGGCAAATTGCAAAAACGTACGAAAAATTTGAATTTCGCGGGCTAGCGAGGAGCTTCCACATGAAGGATTCTTCGTAAATAAGTCCATTTGCATTCACAATAGTATATACCTGTGCAAAAAACAACAACATACAAATATTTGTCCGGTGCGGGAGTTGATACCACGGCTTCAATTTGGATGACGAGCACCCAGCCATTGTGCGACCTGTGACGTAAAAAAAATAACTATATGTGATTGGGGAAGGACACTTATAATCCTTTATGCTCTTAGGTTTCACTGGCTAACCTATATAGATTCTGATTTCCAAAATCATGAAAATTGTGCGAAAATTAAATTGTATATTACAGGAATTACGAGTATACAATTATTGTACTGTGGTTGTACACGGAAAAAAATTCACTCGGCTAGCATTGATATATATTTTTTCCGTATATATATGTATAACTTTGAATAGGTGAACCTTTAATAATGGAATATTGTTATCGTTTCTCATATTTTTATTGCGAAAAGAATTTATGCTAGCATTATTTGTTAATCTTTTTTTACATTATTATTTTACACTACATACAATATTACTTTACATAGTTTTATATTAAATAAATAAATAAATATTGAAAAAAAATATAAAACTATTACGATGATAATAATATGATATTTATCATTATAAACGTAAATAATGAATTGGGCTTAACTATACTACTATACTTAACGTATTTAGATAGAGCTTCCTACACAAAATATTCTTTCAATCAAGTTATTATAATCAGAAATTTTCCTTAGAATTTTTGTTTGATATTGGACATCTATTATTTTACTTTGAAAGCTCTGCTATTTTATTAGAATGAATAAATTAATTATTGTTTTTTCTACGCAAGTTTCTATTTATCTAGCGATAAACAGAAACTTGCGTAGAAAAAAAATCCAGTACAGTTAATGCCAATCGTTCATTTAGTTTGGCAATATTTTATGATCTCACTTCAGTTAATAATACTACTAATACTATTTGAAGAAAAAGGTAGGATTGGGACTGCCCAAGATTGGGTCAGTTGGCGCTCTTTGGGGGGAGGCGTACGTTCAGCAGTGGACGAAAATAGGCTAATATAATTCCATTGTACAATATCACGTTAAGGAATTATAAAGATCTCTTTTTTCTAAAATCACCATTTTTAAGGAAAAACAACTTTGATACCTTTAAGAAATAAATACCACGTATAATAATAATAAATATATAAATAATATAATAATAATAATATGTACCTATTGTTTAGCTCTAACATAAGTTAGGAAAGCTTTGCATAACTTATTAATGTTACCACACGAATTTGGGTGAGGGGTGGATTTATAAACAAATTCTTTAGAATTGTATAGATATAATTTTAATCAAAATAGCAAGAATATGAATATGTTTCGAATATTTTCCCAAACTGGTGAAAATTTACGTTACATATAGGTAAATTATTATTGAGCACTTGAAATTTTATATGAACTTTTAATAATAATTATATTTTCTTGGAAGTATTTTGCATGTACACGTCTAAGGATTTATTATACCTATGTATAGATTGTATACATACATGTTCATATTGTATTTTATTTCATATTATATTGCGTTCATTGCTTTTGGTACCTATAAAGTAATAAAGTTGTTAATATATAAAGCCCAAGGAGAACGAGATCGAGAAAATGGCATTTGACATAAAGTTTGCGTTAAAAGCATAATTATTATCATCATTATTACTGCAAATTAAAACTGAAAGATGCACTAACGCTCCTCAATGAGGTAGACGTGACATGACACGACCTGTCTCGGTGAGTTACATCAGTATAAACTTTCACACATAATATTTTTTTAAACGTTGTACGTTGTACGCTGCGAGTCTATTATCGTAAATCTCCCTCCGCTTCTAGTGAACCACACTTTTCGAACATCTGGACTATTTGAGTCCATTAGACCAATACTTGAAACTGAAGCAATATAAATCCTTTTTTACAATTAAATTTACTGATCAGTGCAGAGAACTTAGTCCGTTGTTTGCACAAGCTTTCAAGTGGTTTCAATAATTCCCACAATTTCTGCCGCCATTAACTGATAGCTCAATATTTAATCAGAGAGCTCTCCGCTAGGAGTAGTGCCCGCTGTAATTGCATTTGATTACACCGCCTGGGCGATTTGTACTTTTTGGTTCATAAGCTTTAGGGGTGAATGTACGATTTGTTTATTTGAAGTCAACTTTTTCAATGTACATAAAAAAGATATGTATTTTTTCTTAGCTGATGGTTTTTAGTGACAGAGATCTTTTTTTGCTAACTTATACGATCCAGAAGCTGGGCTGGGCTAATCACTTTAGGGCTATCTTAGGTTAGTCTATTAAGAATATATTTTAGGTTTCTTATTTCATCTTAATAAAATCTTCATCTTAATAAGAAATAAAATATCGTAATAAGACAAAATATTTTATATCTACCTTTTCAGATGAGGTGTAGTGTAGTAACAAAATAGCAACTAAACTAAAATATAATATAAAAGTCTTTTGAAATTCTTATGAAATTTAGTATAAAAGGAGCATGTCTTAAAGAACAACGCCAGTAAAATAATGGCCTAATTTATTTTGCTCAGAAGTGGTACAGGGTTCTGAATATAAAATAGGTATGGGTCAGCAAAACGCATTTTCAGAATCTTACTTCAACATGGTATGGTATCATAAATAATACAAAACAAAATGATGTGTCGTATATAGAATATATATAGCCCAAAATTGGCGACTTCGTAATTTATAGCTTGGTAAAGGTACCTTAGGGTATGTTCACGTTTAATCTCAATGTAAGACACTCTCTATATATGAAGTGACTCAAAGCCGAAAGTCATTTGTAAGTCATTTGTAAAACGGCACAAATTAACGAGGATCATACAAATGTTTGATTCGCAAAAATAATAGGTACTATTTTTTTTTACTTGTACGTACCTAAAGCATATTTAAAGTCACCTAATATACCGCTGAATAAATGTTTAGTTTTAGCTGTCCCTGTATTAGTAGGCTACGTTATTACATGTATTCTTGATAGCCCGAAATTTAACTTAAAAAAAATGTCATGGTCTAATTTTTGATGGACACAACCAACCTTAGTTATTTGTAGAAACTTACGTACCTACAAGATAGAATACGACAGTAACTGATAGCCCACAATGCGGTTAATGTAAACACAACTTTATGGCAGCGATATGAATAAAATTGGCTTGGGAATATACCGCTCACCATTAAGACGTCAACCGGCAGAAGGTCTGATCACAGGCGGCCTAGATGCCCCGAATCCTACTTGGAAGGCACACTGGGGTTATTAAGTAAGGCAACAAGATCAATAATGTATACCGTTCGATAACAGCGAGCGTACTGTTGACCTTTTGAAAGTTCCGGTGAGGTCGCTCCGGTGGTTTGCAAGATGAGGGTATTAGGCATCCGCCCTTCTGTTTAATTAATGGAGGCTTGACCCCCGTCTAACTTTCCCTGGCTGTATTTAAGAGACCTTTTATACGTAGGGATGTAATAGTTTCATTGTGTTTTTATATGGATTATATTTCAACTGAGGACGACGGATGAGAGTCTTTTAATTCTCACGAGACAATAAAAAAAAAATTGAAGCTTAGGAATTACGCATAGTTTTATAAAGTGGTTTTATTTTACTCTTACTAATTTTGCTGTACAAGTAATACTTAGCCCTAATGTATTGTTGGGTTAAGTTCAACACTTTAGCATAAATTATAATGGTTAAGTGTGAAATATGAAGACTAAGTACCTAATACTTCATCAACTAATTCTCCACGCTACTATTAAAATACAGAATGGGTACATCAATAAGTCTTAAAATACTGAGCAACTCAATTATGAATATTTATATAAAAGCATATGAGCTGATGAGTTACGCTCAGTGGCAATAAACAAAGTTTATGCATATGAAATGTCGTAAAGTCGTACATCAAGACAGCGCCGCGACAATTTTCCTCGCAGCATAAATTCGTCGAGTTTCTGAAAGTAGACAAGTTAATATGAGATTTCATATCATACAGCGGAAACAACGGTGCGTCGAGCTCAGCGCTAATGAATAAATAACACGCCAGTATGTCTACACTCGCTCGATCTCTCACGAGCCTGCATAAACAGCCTTTTTCTTTGAAGTGTACAAAAGTAAATACATGAATTTATATAATATGCGATGTTATGCGGTAATTAAAAACAGTCTCGTTTTTTACGTACAGTCTCGCACACATTAACTGTATGTAGCAATAATTTTAATACTCTGTGCCATAACGAGTATCGCCTACGCTGAAAACAATTCTCTTTTTAGTATGATTGGCACGATCAGAACGGGAAATAGACTTTATCGATAATCAAGTTAGAGTATTTGATTGGTCACTACGGAAGGATGATTAAATTTGGTCCCGACTGCACGTTAAGGAGAGTACCTATAGGTAAGATTTTATTGTAATATAAACTTTGAGTCACTCTAATGTATTTATTATTGTGGTAAATGGTAATTATTGAATACTAATATATAAACTGTCAGACGGATATTAAAGGAAATTAAAAAAAAAATGGTTTCAATTTTGTTAACTCAATGTCATGTTCATTACCAAATTAAAATAAAGTTAGTGTTACCGACCACAAGAGTACTGAATAAATAATAATAAAATTCCTCAGAACAAATTCTGATCCATAAACATTCATACCATGAACCATCACGCCTGTCATCCTTGAAGGGTTAGTCAGAGGTGTACTAATGTACACCCACGTTTTGCCGGTATGTTTTTAAGATCCCATGTAATAAGGAGTAAACCTACTTCCATTAACCGGGTACGAATCCAAACCCCGAGCTGCTGCTAAAAATTTCATAGAAAAACCCAATAACACTTTTCTCGACCTGGGATTAAACCCATGACCTCTTGCATCGGCAGTCGTTCTATGTACTTTGTGGAACCAGTAGGTACCTACGTACGTCGGCGTACGCAGAACAAAGCTTCATAATCGGATAAATGGTATGGCAGCGCATAAGATACAAACAAACATTGATTTTTATGTATTCAATAATAGGTGATATATTAAAGCTCCTATATTTGGCTGGAAATCAAAATTCCAGTCGGTACTCACCTTTAACGTATCACGTAAGTATTGAGCTCTTTCAAAACGTGTGACATTCGATGGTCGTGTTCCAAGTTAACTTCAAGTCAATTTGGCTGGGGCGACCCGCATCCAACGACGTTCTGACTCGGAATATCGCATGCTATTCGTGTCACGTTCATAATCGCAAGCAATTTTTTTATAACACAAATACTATTTTTATAGCTATAAAGGTGATAATGGCTTAAATTATACATATAATATTCTGTTCGGTTCCTAAAAATGCAAGAAATTATATTAAGTATATTATATTATTGTTAATAATGTATTAGACTAGAATTTCTATAACATGTGTATGTAAGAATCTATTAATAAGTTATGAACACACATACTATCGTAGTCAAATGTAACAAACTTTATAAACGCACATTACCATTTCCGACACTTAATTAAGATCAACAGGTCTCCTTTTTAGAATAAAAGTGACTTAAACACCATTAACTCGATTGGCAACGCTAATTTGTGAGCAAAAGCCTTTTAATTTACCGTGACCAACACTGGACGCCAAGAATTAGTTTTATCTGATGGTAAGCCAAAAGGATAGTGTAGTGCCTAATTGTATTTAAAGGTGGAAAAACTTTTCCTTTTAAGAATCCATTATCGCGTACTAAGTAAGATAGAAAGTTCATTTTATGAGTTGCCTTTTTAATAGTCGTTCAATGTTTAAGAGCTATGAGATCTTCTGGTAGGTAAATGCGCACAAATTACTTTGTTACTTGTCTCGTCTTGATCAATAATGGCAAAGTTTTCTTGTTACTCCTTTAGTGATTTCCTAAACCCATTTTTACTCGTCTGCCGAAACACCATTTATGAATGCTGACTTTATTCAGTAAATACTAAAGTTTGTCTTCAATCAATTTATTTTATTGTTAGAATTCGAAACGCATTGTTGATACTAACATTTTAGTTTATGAGAATTTCCAAGATTGAATCAGCTTCGTTATTAAAGTTGATTATCTCAAAGATGTTTCTAGAATCTGAGTAATGAAGATGTTTAACATTACAAATTGAAATCTTCATTTCAACGTCAAGCTAACATAATTTAAACTGTTCATTTTTTGTTTCTTTGTAGAACAAGAAATGCTTGTACAGTCTGTGGTTACGGGTGCACTGTAGTGAGCCCGCAAGTCACGTACCTACCGCTGCAAGTAACGGAACTTGCTATGTACTTGTAGCTCCGCAGAACAGCTGCCCCAGGATGTTTGTACAATGGTTCCCTAAGGAACTCTTGGGAAAATTCAAATGCTTTAACTAGAATAACTGGAGGAATTCTTAACACAACTGGAAACAAAAGAGTTTTTAATTTATAGTCCGGAGAAATATTTAATTTTTATTCTTTAGTAGATGAATTTCAGTTCGGAATTTCCTTCAGGATGCGCTTTGTTTGTTGGTCTTATTACAAATGTTACGAACGCGCATAACTAAACACGATTTCTACGGCAAGATTAATATTTTACCTGTTTTACCTAAATCTTACTATAAATATAAAACTGAAATGACCAGGATAGATATTTCGCGGAACTGAATACCATTGGGGTAAATAGGTTCTTGAGTGAAGAACATGTGGCGTAAAATGGCAGCACCCATCAAAATTAGGGACGACCTGCCTAAAACCGCCAACAGCAAGTTGTTGAATGAAGGTGGCATCGGAAATTTATGGAAGAGACCTCTGTTCTCACCTCTTCTCCTTCTTAACCTGATATAGTGACCGTCAGTTATAAAGCGATACTTTCAGAAACTGGTATTACAATGTATCAGGTTGTGTCTAATATAAAAATTCATATTAACAAGGCATATTTAAAATTTTATAGAATGGGACCTGTGAGAGTGATAAAAAGCGGCTGCGGATTTGTCAATGAAAATAAAAATACTGCTAGATAGCAAGCAGTATTTTCATAGCAAAAAAAATATACCTGTGATGAAATTGAATATATAACAGTTAAGTTAACAGCCACGATCAAAATAAGAATCGAATAATAACATTTCTATGAATTACATTTATTACTGTTAAACACATTAAAAAGACAACTACTTAATTATAAAAACATATCGTTCTCAACTTAATAGCGTTATTACACAAGTCCCACAAAAAGGAGGAGACGGTATAATATAATGATAATTACGCTGTCGAGACAGTTCTATATACGCTTATGTATAGATAAACCTGTACATTGTATATTCGACTACACCTGTGGAGTACGGGACTTAATTTGTTTTTATATCTTAGATAAAAAATCTTATGACACTGTGTTCAGTATATTTTACCAAATTATATTAAGAAAAAGAAACAAACGTCATACAAAAATAAAAAATAATTTTATTTATATTGCAACACTTATAATTCTTGCCTTTACCTGTTAGAGTGAGCCAATATTTCAGGAACGGAAAAGAAATGAAATCTGCTTACGATATTGCATATTTTGTTGTGTTATTTTCTTTCGAACAAAAACTATTAAAAAAACCTTTTTTTAAATTACATAAATACCATCACGCCTGTCATCCCCAAAGGGTTAGGCAGAGGTGTACTAATGTACACCCACATTTTGCCGGTATGTTTTAGGTCCCATGTAAAAGGGGGCGAGCCTATTGCCATTAACCGGGCACGAATCCAAACTCCGAGCTGCTACTGAGAATATCATCTCATAAAAAACCCAATAACACTTTGCTGGACCTGGGAATCGAACCCAGGACCTCTTGCTCGGCAGTCGCTCTATACGACCACTCGACCAACGAGGCAGTATTTTTTAAATTATACACAAAAGATGGGCGTTATGTAAGTTTAACGCGTGTTTTCTGTGCGCTTGTTGATGTTCATTATAGCTCCTTAACGGATACACCGATTTGGATATAGCATTATTCTTTTGTTCGATAGGTGACAACTTAAGAGTGTAGTGCGAGAGCGTAGAGTTTATGAAATTTGTTCAGCCTTTATATAGATTGACAGCCTTGTTAAGATGTTTTTAAAGTATAAACTATATTTATTATAATTAAAAAAATATGACAGAATTTTATTGATAGTTGCAAGTCATCCATGAAGTAAAATAAAATGTGGACTAAAAATACATAGACACAGACTGGTGCATTCTACAAACATACATACATTAGAACCAGTTACATAGGCATAACTCAACCACGTATTCAAATAATTCATTTTAATGGCCATCTCGAGGCTACTGGAAGAGATATATGTCTTCTTAGTATTAAATATTTGTTCTCTATGTATTCAAATAGTTTTCACCGTTACCGCAAACTGGTGAAATATTATGACGAAACTAGCTTTCTTCCTGCGAAATATGTTAATCAAAAGCTTATTACTCAATCCAGGTTACCCACGCCAATTCAAAAATTTCATCAAAATCTTTACAGTAGTTTTTGCATGATTAAGCGACAAACATACAAACTTTACCCTTTCAACTTTTCTATTAATAATAATTCGTTTTTGATGTGGCAGAACGGACAGTAAAAAAGAAACATATTCTAACTATTTATTTATTATTTCATTTCTACTTCTAATAGTAACAATACATCAGTGAATACTACATTTATACTATACTACTGAATAATTCCATTCAGTAGTTTTTGCGTGTTTTTCTGTAATGTCTCTGTAGTTCTCTCTACTATTCCATAGAAACCATACTTTCGTATATTCCCAAGAAATATTAAATTTTAGTTGAGTAGAAATAGTATACTTAATATATGGGTTGGGTATGAACATTTAATGCTGAACTGTTTTCCCTTATAAGCCTCCTGAACTTTCACATGATAGATAATATTTGTTACATCAAAAAGCGATCATGTTTATTAAATACAAACTTACGTAGGTTACGTAGGTTGTTTTAAATGAAAATATTCACATTTACATACCATCACATCCCCGAAGGGTTATGCAAAGGTTTATTAATGTACACCCCCATTTCGCCGAAATGATATAGGCACACGTATAGTCCATTGACTATTGCCTTCAACCGGGCGCGAATCCACACTGCTAGCTGGTTCTGAGAAAAACATAACACCGTTTAACCGCCAATTTTACTTTTTTATTATCTGTATATAACATATTGTTATCTCATTGGTGTACAAGACAGAATAGGTACTCTATCTCTCTATCTCCGCTCGACCTGGGAACCGAACCCAATACTTCAGCAGTCGCACTTACGACCACTAGACGGACGAGGCAGTACATATATGTATATTAACATTTTACTTGCAGATATTATCAATTCTTGTATACTGTTTGTTGGTATTTAAACACGTAAAACGTATCTAAACGGTAAATCGAAGCTCAAATCGTGTACACGGTACGCTGAGTAATCTGCTTGTTGATCGGGAGTTACGAGAGCGTCAACAATGTCGTGGTCACTATGTTGACCAGCGGGTTTACGGCGGCCGATACAGCCTCGTTGATTGGAGTATCGACTTGGTTTGTGGCTACTACGGCTATTCGTATAGACATTCTACGCGGCCGAGTTATTTGCATGGTATCATACCTACATGTTACACTGACATTCTTTCTAGAAAACTTTCATTCACAATGGAAACGTGATTTTATTTTGAGTAATTACATGCATGTGGTATAACAAAGAATATCACCCAAGTTTTTTACATAAATCTCCTTTGTTTCACAAAATTCAAAGCTTTTTAATCTCACCCTATACTTCATGTTTGTGAGAGATAAAATAGAAGTTGTTTTAAAAGAATTAAGTAATAGGGCAACCCAAGTTGGCACGTCATCAGGTGGCATTATTTCTTACGAATGAATGGGCATAGCTATAGTATGTGAACATGGGCGTAGTTCAGTGTCTACAAGATAAATGTAGGTTCGAAAACAAATGTATGAACCTATTGTACATTATTTTGTGAATGTACAACCTAAATGGATATTGCGAACAGTTTTGCCCCATTTGAAATAGTATTACTTGACATGTGGCTTGTTTGTATCTGTTGAAACGTCTTGTTTTATTTTCATCGCAATTTATGCTAAAGATCTGATATATTTGGGTTCAAACTACCCGCTCACTTGTATAAACTAGGACAACATCTGTTGTGACTTTCAGTTGACCTTACTTACCCTTTTGATTCATACATAAAGGTTTTGTATTATAGGTATTTTTAGGGGTTTTTTATAGAAAGGTGTACGGAAAACTTCACTTAAGCCCGGGACCCGTCTTTTGACTGAAATGTTTCTACCGGTTTTCTAAAAAATCGATACGTACATTTTTATACTGGCTTCAAATTGAAAGCGTGAAATGTTTTGCTTTGACCTGCTTAGTATGAGATAAGATTGATACGATTGTGTTGCAATTTTCAGATAGTCTGTTATTACTATCAACCAACTTTATTGTTTGTATACTTCATTCTAACGAGCAATATTGTAACACTTCGGACGTTATATTGTTTCGTAAAGTTTATAATTACGAGCTGCGTGTATTCCTGAATATTAAAATAACTTTTGACAAAGTGCAACTTTGCGAAACAAAGCTTTGTGTACGAATTCGCTGCAAATGAATAGTATGAGCTTTTGGTTACTTAACTACATTAGTCCTTTGTTCCTTTTATTTTTAATATTTGTTCACTTATTTTCAATTCAACAGTTTTCAGAGTTTCAAAAAATATAGCCAATACAAGAACCAAATTCAATAAAAGTAGCATACAATTGGAGAACTACTTGTGTGAGTTATTTGAATGTGCCTAGAGGGGTCGGTTGGTTTCAGGAATTGATAGTATCGGGATTGCAAACGAGTATACCTGGGATTTCAGTATTGGAACAAACTACAGCCGTAGGATGAACTGTTTCAATGATGGACAACTTTATTGAAAATATGTTATGTAGGAAGACTACATCGTTTTTAATTCCCGAAGTGATGAACAGAAGTCTGCCGACTTATGTTTGAATTTGCTTTTGTAATAGGGGACGGATCTATTGCTATTAACCCTATTCAATATGTGAACATTAACCCATTGAATATCCCACTGCTGAACACTGACCTGCTCACATTTGTAAATTAGTATTAAGATAAGTCTAGTCTGTTATGTAAATGCGTGGTGTTGGTAGATTGCACTCGCCTCGAGAAATGTCTCGAGCATAATATATAAGAAAACGAAAACGTCGTAAAATAACGTGTACACTTTACTTTACATGTAAGTGTGTGATAAATAAACATATAGCTTAAAAAGTCAGTGATGCGTGCGTTATGATTGAACTCCAGACTTCATAGTCTATTAGTCACACTACTAGGGCTATCAAACATATTCCAAATCGAGCTTTAACTTTAACAGTTACTAATAAACTCTGGACAGTTCATAGAATTAAATCCTACACGAAAGAGCCAGTTGCTAAAACTCAGTCACAGTAAATATATCCGGACATTATGGCACAACGCCATCTAGTTAATATCTATCTAGCTAAGCATCGAGACTTTGTTACGGATACGAGATGGTTAATACACTACGAAGTTTTTTTTGAAATACATTCACAGAAACACAATCTCAAAACCAGGGCACTTAACACAGACAGCAGCCTTTAATACCGTTGTATATAATAATACTATATTCTATATGGATAATATAGTCTTGTAATATAATCTCCAAAGTCATAATGAAACAAAAAATGTAAACAGGTAATGGAGTATTCGGTCTTTTAAGATTATGTCATTACTGTAAACTCATTGGACGATGTTCTCCAAAATTAAAACTCATTTGGAATTCCCTTTTTTCTTCCAGAATTCTGAGATTATACTGAGTTTTTAACATTCCTTAATCCAAGCTTACAGAGTTTGGGATTATGTTCCTTTCTTAAACTGCAGGTTCATAATTATTGTAACATTTTTAGCGCGAAATTCTATGTCGAGTTGATAAATTTCGATATTTTTCTGCAGACAGTGAATTATTAAAAAAATGATAATGCGCCACACGTTCCTATACAGGGTAAATAAAATTTACCTAGGTACTTCAATAAAAATACGTAAATTGGTAAGGGACCATAATGGCTTTAGAATCAAAACTATACATATGTATATTATGCACTTTTATTTGACTTATTCACTTCAATTCGTTGTTTTGTAGACAGTTAGAAGTTTAAGATCAACTTGAGTTCAAGTTAAGTTTTAATGCTGTTGTGATCTATTTATTATAAACGAACAAACAACGTGTTAGTAAATGGAATTTATTTATACACTTGATAATTAATCCAGACTAAAATGCAAACGAATAAAGGTCCACATTTATTTATACAGCTGTTTTATAATATAAAACACAAATATTCAATCATTAAGAGTTTTTTCTTCGCACATTATTTTCAGTTTAAATTATTGATTATTTGAGAACTCAAAGGCTGTATTTTAGTTTGTTTAGAATAGATAATAGTTAATATAAAATTAACTTTTATAGTCTAAAATTGTAGTTACTTATCAGCCACTTAAAAGTTCTTTACATTACGGACGTAAATAAAAAAGACTGTAAAGCCTTACAATTTTTTATTGCTACATTGTACATACATTGCATTACCCACCTTCGACCTTCCTATGACTTCGAAGGTCGAAGGTAGGTCTAAAACTTCATCTAGGTGGGTGTCAAGCCGTATCAAGAGGCCAAACGAAAAGTAGAAAAACAAATTGCTCCTTGAGCCTATGTTTAAGAAACGTGAAGAAAACAACTTATATATTTGTAAAAAATATTATTAATCCGACTCTCGTCATCCCCTGTACGGTCATTGACACAATAACAAGCGGAATTACGGAGTATGATAATTATTTTATAATGACGCCATATTTTGATTTACGAGTCAACTTAACGACTTATGATTGTTGTTCAAGGAAAATCGTATAAATATTCAATTTTCTTTTCGAGTCATGGAATTTGTTTCATAAAATTTATTTTCATTACACCTATAACTTAATAGATGAGCGTAGTCAGTAACAAGTTATTTCTGAAGTTGTTTAGTTCTATATGCCTCTGTGTAAACTACATATTTAAAATCACAATGGATTAAATACACATTATAGCTTGCGAGCCATAAGAAAACCACGATATTCACGAAAAAAGTTTATTAAGTTAGAACACAATGATTATGTACGACACATTATAAAAGAGGACATACAGGAGAGTTACACTTATGCTACAAAATCGTAGAATTGATCGAGTATCGACCACTTCGACCAGACGCATTCAGAGCATCAAGCGCACTACTTAAAGCGGGGGCGCGGGACACCGCGTCGCCGCTCGCGAGTCGCGAGATCGCGCATGCGCGTACCTAGCCGCGTCGCAGCGCGGCTTATTGTTAAAAACAAAATATGGCGGGAATATGATGCGCGTTACAACATCTAATTATGTATTATTCGTTCCCATCAGTCATAATTTGGTTGAGAAATAAAAAATATTGAATCTGAACATTTTCAATTTCCTTTCTCGCTCTAGTTTCGTATTAAACAGCATTAATTTTTTTATTAAATGTTAACACCATATATTAGAACCGAAACAAAATTTGACCATTATATAGGATGCTCCTACATTATATGCGAGAATATGTACGGTGTAAACGAAAATGTTAATAATACGGTTCTTTTGCAACTGCTAAAAGTTGTTGCATTATGTATGTATCACTAACAAAAGGTATAATGTTTAAAGACATTGAAGAACTAGAAACATTTTTTTTTTAAATTTTTTATTAGCCTGTACTGTCCCACTGCAGGGCAAAGGCCTCCCCACTCTTCTTCCACTTCTCTCTATCTGTTGCCGTAGAGGACCAATCTTTTTTATATAAGTCCAGCTCATCCCGCCATCTCCGCCTGGGCCTGCCGCGTTGTCGTCTGCCATTAAGTGGGACCCATTGGGTGGTCAGTTTGGCCCAGTTTTCGTCTGACATGCGACAGATGTGTCCAGCCCAGTTCCATTTCAGCGTGGCAGCTTTCCAAGTGACGTCTGTTACTTTCGTCTTGGAACGGATGACTGTATTCCTAACCCGGTCCACAAGTTTTATACCCAGAATACTCCGTTCCATTGCTCTCTGGCAAACCTCGAGTGTGGACCTCAGCTGTCCTGTCAAAGACCATGTTTGAGAACCGTATGTGAGGATGGGAAGTATGCATACGTCCATGAGTCTCCGCTTTAGGGATAGTGGAAGATCACCCTTCATAAGATCTTTCATGATCCAATAGCTCTTCCAAGCATTTTCTGTGCGTCTTGCAACCTCTTTATTCTGCCTCGCCTGGAAAGAGACTATTTGACCTAGATACAGATACTCCTCGACGTACGCAATCTCCACACCCCCCATTGTGATTCTGAAAAACATTATCTTAAAATTATTTATTGTTCTATTGCTGAGCCTGGGTGTTCTCTCGGGAGACCTACTTGATGTAGGTCCACAAACTTTACATGCCGCGCCGTTAAGTAAATACCTTAGAGATACAGGTTACATCACAATGTTTCCCTTTACTGTTTCAATAAGTGACATATGCATAAGAATTTGATTAATTAGAAATGCATGTCTGCATGGATATTTGACTTCAGAGTCTTCAGACTATATGGCTTGGTAGAAAAAGGCGTAACTAGGCTAGCAATGGACAAGGTATTTAACATCCGCGGCTTTGTAGGAACAGACATATAGCTGAATGATTAAATATTCCAGGAATATTCCAAGACATTATGACACACAGCGCTACCTAGTTCCAAACTAAGCAACGAGGCTTGTGTTACGGATACTAGTTGGTTGATATACTACATATATACTTTTTATTTTGTTGTAAATACATACATATTATACATAGATACATCCATGACTCGGATACAAATGTTTATGCTCATCACACAAACATTTGTCCCTACCAGGATTCGAACCCGGGACCCTTAGCACAGAAGGCAGTGTTAACTACCGCTGGACTAATTGGGTCGTCAAAATTATTCGTTAGACATTCTTAAAATATTTCGTTAAACAATTCTTGTTGTTTCACGGAAATAATCAAACTACTAACTATATTTCGTATTGGAATCATCCTGTGTTAGTCAATTTTAGGCTTAGCGCGAAAGCGGTTTGGCGGTTAGCAACGAAACCCGTCCAATCTCCGAGTTTACGATGCGATCCCAATCCCGCAGTGCCAAGAGAACTACTTTCGGGTGACCCGAAATAATATGTACTGTGACACCCCTTTAATTACTGGAGTACGTGTAGGTAGATGATAAAAAAATTTAAAAGGCTATAAATCCTCCAATAGAACGATTTATTATATTGCAAGAATATTTTGGAAATAGAAAGGTACGTTTCCCACGACAATTATGTCGATTATAAACCTCACTGTGTAAGTCAGACTGTAAAAGATATTTTAACCTTCTTTCAACTTGGTATGTATAATAAAATTATAAATACCGTCACGGACAAAATGTATACGTATGTGCCTAGGTAAAGTTACTACAACAAATTTTCCAGAAACTATAAGTAACAATACTTGTTAGTATGTTTTATATGTAGCTATTATACCTACTGTTATATCTAAATGATCATATTATTATTTTACTAGCGCCATCTAGTCCCTGAAGGAGTAAGTGCAATGAAAGCTCCAGTTCAAAAATGTTCACGAAATTTCCGTAGCACAATTTCAACTTCATCATGAAGCTAAGGGGATGTTACTTGGTGTTTGATATTAAGGTAAGAGGTCACTATAAACAACAAGGAAAATGTTTTGTATTGTAAACGTTATGGAGTGCAGATAATATTATAAAACATATTAATAATGACTTAATCGCCAACCCTTTGAACATAATTGTGAATAAGGCAGGGTAGGTGACCGTAAAAATAAATTCGTGGAATGTAAGTTTTCACATAATGACCTACATTTTCGCGCCCGGAATAGGGAAAATGGTTAAGAAAAATAAGCAGAAAACATCAAAATAATATTACACAAAATACATATAAATATATGTATATAGCAATCTCAACTCTACACTCTGTTTTAAATCAGCACTTGTGATGCACAGATAATAAGGTGTTAAACACTCAAATTGGGAACGAAGTTAATTTTAGCAGCGCAGTTATATATTAGAGCCAGTAGAATAGCATTCGAAACAATTATAGTTAACATTTGTACCCGCAGAGATATTTAGGTCAAGTAGCATAGTTTCTTGTGGCGATTCAGTAGATCTTCAAGTGGCGTTTTTACAAGTTGTTATCAGGAAGTGTTTACTTAGATTTCGTGTATGTTTGTGATTAATGATGCTAGTGTCAAAGTTTTTGTTGAAATGGCTAATAACATTTTACTGTTTACTTCAAACTTACGGGGATAGAACTTTGGGTGAGTTTTAGCAACTTATTTATATATTTTAGATTTAAGTGGTTTAGATGTATAATCTGCACAACTATTAAAATATTAAAAAAAATATTTCGCTTTGTTTTGTTGTATCAATTTATGTCCATAAAATAATATAAAATTCTAGGTGCTATTTTCGACGACGGCACATTTTTATTAGAAGCCGCATTCAACATTGCACTTACCGCGGCATCCGAAGACCAAGAAAATCCATTTGTAGCAAGTGTCATACGAACGTCTCCTGGAGATGTATTAGAAGCAGAAAATGCAATGTGCACGCTTTTAGAGGTAGGTAACGGTTATATTTTTAAGTATCAAGTAAGCTAGGACACTTTATACCCAATATCGTTTGTTTGTATTTTCAGAGCAATGTTTTTGGTGTGTTTGGTCCTACAAAAAAAAGTTCACTGCAACACATTCAGTCTATAGCAGATTTTCTTGAAATACCACATATAATAACGGATCCGGTGGAAACTCAAAATCGTAATTGGTCTGTGGTTAATTTGTTTCCACACCACATTGCATACTCACAGGTACGACACCATATAAATAATATTATTTTATTGGGTGTTTTCTTTATTATCCATAAAAAAATAAAATTATTCATAAATTTATAGATTTTCGCCGATCTTATTGAAATGAAAGGTTGGACTGAATTTACGATTATTTACGAAGGTGCTGAACTTTTACCATTTCTAGACAGTATTCTATCAATGCAGGATTTAGATACTGGACAAAAAATATTAATGAATATCGTGCAATTGCCTGATGGTGACGATTATAGGTATCTACAAGCTTTTATTTTATGTCATTATTTTCTTAGTTTGATCGTCTAATATAGTATAATTTCTAAAATTATTTTTAGGTCCCAATTAAAATTTATAAAATCATCAGGATCCGTAAATTACCTTATAAACTGTGGGAGAGAAATATTGGCATCATTATTACAACAAGCACAACAAGTTGGAATTATGTCGGACGATCATAGTTATATTATAATGAATCCTGATTTCCAAACAATAGACGTAGACCCATACAAACACGGAGGCTCTAGCATTACAGGTATCTAATGTTCATTCTCAATAATAAAGTTCCAAATTAATTTTGACTTACGTGAAATATTTTCTGAGATACGTAAACATGTTGACTTGTTATAAATACATTGTTTTTATCTTCAGGAATCCGTATGTTCGATCCAAGCTTAGAGTCCATTCAAAAGTTTATCACATCTTTAAATGAGAAAGTGGCTGAACTATCTGACAACAATATAGAAAATGCAATAGCAGAAAATGCTCTGACTCTAGATTTAGCTTTGGTATATGATGCAGTTACTTTATTTGTTTCAACTTTAAATACGATGGAATTAGAAGAAGGTTCCAATGTGACTTGTGATGGCAATGAAAGTTGGGAGTTTGGTTCTACTATTGTAAATTATGCTAGAACAGTGAGTGTTTGATATATTCATATTAAAGATTACATAATTATAATATTTACATGGTGGTATAATTATATACAATATACATACTGACATTTTTCAGATGGAAATTGATGGATTGACAGGCATCATAAAATTTGATGAAGATGGTTTCCGTTCTGATGTGGAAATCGACGTACTCGAAGTTATGAGCTATGGTTTAGATAAAGTATAGATTTTTTATAAATAGTGAATTATTTGTGTTGTCTTATAAAATATCAAACTTATACTTTTTATTTCATCAGGTAGGAACGTGGACTTTAGAAGATGGGTTTGTGGAAACGACAGATGAGGTTTCGCCAGCAGAACAAGAGGGATCTGAATCGATGAAAGGCAAACATTTCATAGTTCTCACTGCACTGGTATTTACTTTTTTGAATTCGTTAAAATATGCGGTTTCAGTTAAACAATACTTAGTTTTGTAGTATAACGTCTTTGAAATGAAATATGTATGTACTTCAATGTAATATTGAAAGAGGCCAAAAGAAGAGCGTATATAACTGTAATTAAGTGGTATATATAGTCTTAATTATAACAAAACTATAAATTCAATCGGTATTGTATGTAACGGAGAAGGAGCCTCCGTAGTGTTTTCAAAAGTGTGAAGTCATCATTGCCGACCGACGTCACATTTGCCTTCAGAATGATGACTCATTTTGGGTCTTCGAAAGAAAACTTCACTTAACTATTAAAAGCTTCGTTTATTAAACGGGCAGCTTATGGACGTCCTAGAGGGGTCCGTACTGTACGAAAACTCGAGTTAGAATGAATTGCGCTCCACCGAACTCCCGTATTTAAACGATTATATTTAAGCGAATTACGTCTACCGTCAATTTAAATTAAATATTTTTTTAACGAATCTCTCAAATTTAGTTAACTAAACAAATTTAACTAGAGTGTTTTTAACTGAATTAAATTTTGCAGCCTAATGACGTCCTCGCGCCGATATATATGAATAGGTATATAAAATGAAGACAATTGCTTTTTTAACTTCAATCTTATACAACCTTATTGTATTTTTTAGCCTATTTCAAGCTAAGATTTTTAAATTTTTAATTAAGAAAGAAAAAGGCAAAATTCAACACATCAGGCGGATACCTCGGTGGCTCAGTTGGCAGAGAGTTACCGATCCAGAAGACGCGGGTTCGAGTCCCGCCTGAGGTTGAATTTTTCTTTCTTAATTAAAAATTCAATCTTATAACTAAAATTTATAGCGACTAATTTTATCTAATAGACGTTTCACGTAAAACGAAAAGCCGTGTGCAACACACCTTACTCGATTTTTACCTTATAATTTTATCTTTCTCTTTTGCAGAGTGCTCCATACGGTATGCTTAAAGAATCTCCTAAAAAATTGGAAGGCAATGACCGATACGAAGGCTTTGGTATTGAAGTTATTGAAGAATTAGCAAAAATTAATGAGTTCAATTACACTTTTGATATTCAAGAAGATGGTGTGTACGGTTCATATGATTCAAAGACTGGCAAATGGAATGGCATGATGGAGAAAATAATGGACGGTGTAACTATCATTTGGCTTATTTTGGACCATTTTCACGAAATTTGTGACAAGCTATTATTATCTGGTACTTCCATAATAAAATTCATAAAAATCAGTGATTTTATGATCTTATTGATGGATGCTCAAAATTTGTATGTGTTTCAGAGAGCAGATTTCGCTATAACGGACTTGACGATAACAGCAGCTCGACAAAAAGCCGTTGACTTTACCAGCCCTTTCATGAACTTAGGAATAACGATATTATATAAGAAACCTACAAAAGAGCCACCGGATCTTTTTTCCTTCATATCACCGTTTTCAATGGGTGTAAGTAAAATTTATAGTTTTAAATTGATTTAAGAGTTTTATTTATTCAACATCTTACTTTAATGTTTTAGGTATGGGGATGGCTAGCAGGAGCATTTGTTGGCGTATCTGTTCTTCTATTCATATTGGGACGTCTAGCACCAGAAGAATGGCAAAACCCGTACCCGTGTATTGAGGAACCGGAAACATTGGATAATCAATTTACCTTAGCTAACTCATTTTGGTTTACTTTAGGAAGTGTACTTACTCAAGGCTCTGAAATTGCACCCATGTAATAAAGATTTATTTTGTGTAACTACATTTGATTTAAGGTTGCTATTTTTGTATTATATCATTATAATTTTATTTTAGCGCTGTTTCAACACGTATGGCTGGAAGTATGTGGTGGTTCTTCACTTTAATCATGGTGTCATCTTACACAGCCAATCTTGCCGCTTTCCTCACTGTGGAATCAAAGTTTTATGCCATTAAAAGTGTAAATGATCTCGCCAATAACCCCTATGGAATAACTTACGGAGCTAAAAAGGGTGGCGCTACTTTCAGTTTCTTTAAGGTAATATAAATGCTCTATGAATAATAAGTTGAGTGTCGAGACAAGTATCACTAAAGGGACACACTTTGGTCGCTTCATTTAAATGTTTAAACATTTTATTTCTTTTGATATTTATAGGAATCTGATAATTTACTGTACCAAAAAATGTACCAATATATGGAAGACCATCCAGAACATCAAACGTCTACTAATGATCAAGGATTAGAAAGGTAAGAGAGATTATTAAGAATATATTTGTACCTACATATGTAAACGTTAACATAATTCTGTAAATAAGTTTAATCATTTTTTTGCAAGTCTATTTCTAATTATTGATTACAATATTAGCACCCAAGTCTTGTAATTCATATTTAGGGTCAAGTCTGACAAAGAAAACTATGCATTTCTAATGGAATCAACATCAATTGAGTATATGGTGGAGAGGAATTGTGACGTAGCACAAGTGGGCGGTTTGTTAGATAGTAAAGGATACGGGATCGCGATGAAAAAAAGTAAGTGGCTTTATTATTCCTACTTAAAATCAAAGTATACAAAACGTGTTAGTATTTATCAGAAACTCATAATAAACACTACTATGTATGCTGGAAAATTAAGGAAACCTATATAAAGAAATGTCATTAAAAAACGATAATACCCTGTTTTTTTTTAAGTTGACTATTGGGCATTTGTTATTTGGATATTTTGATAGCGAATCTACCTACAGTTTTATTATTAATAGTCACTTTAATGCTTTAAAATGTTGATCAGTTGTTAATGAAAACTTTTAGATTCACCATACCGACAACCGATGAGCGAGTCGATACTGCAACTACAAGAAGAAGGTAAATTAACGAGGATGAAAGATAAATGGTGGAAAGAAAAAAGAGGCGGGGGAGCTTGTACGGTACGTAGATTATTTTTCATAAGTTGTAAAAAAAACATGACAGAAGAAGTTGTGTTTCAGTTTTGTTTCGTGAATAAAGTAGGGTGATACATGCATATATACCATCACGCCAGTCGACCCCGAAGGTTTAGGCAGAGGTTTACTAATGTACACTTACATTTCGCCGGACTTGTTTAGGTCCCATGTAATAAGGTGGGA
Organism: Craniophora ligustri; assembly: GCA_905163465.1. NCBI lineage: Eukaryota > Metazoa > Arthropoda > Insecta > Lepidoptera > Noctuidae > Craniophora > Craniophora ligustri. Next base: position 7,631,593 of record LR990963.1, read on the forward strand.
TAAGGTGTTGACTGGCGCTGAACCGATCACGAACCCAAACTCCAAGCTGCTACAAAAAAAATCATAGAAAAATCTATGCAAACTTTGCTCGACCTGCAAATCGAACACAAGACCTCGTGCATAGCAGTCGTATTGTGCGACCACTAGACCAACGAGGCAGTTTTAAAATAGGGTGATTCATAAATTAAATTCTTTGAAGATTGAAAGGTTTACGAGAAGCCTTTGAAATGAAAGACCGTCTATCGTCCACATTAACGCGGTTCTATCGATTAGGATGACGACGCGGGCGGTGGCGAGGCGCAGCCTTTAGTGTTGGCTAACGTGGGTGGTGTGTTCATTGTGCTCGCCGCTGGCTCCGGTATGGCTGTTGTCTGCGCCTTTATTGAGATGATCTTTGACGTATGGATGATATCGCACAAGATGAAGGTACAGCGTCTCATTAATTTACACTACTTCTAAGTACGCTGCGACATTTTATTGGTCTTACCAACATCGTATATTCATTATAAGAAACACAAACAAGCAAAAAGAGTTTAATATCCTACAGCAAATGTACAAAGAAATAAAACCTCCTTTTTCTTGAAGTCGGTTAATATGTAGTCGATGCGTGCTAGACAAATATGCAAAATGAAAGTTTCAAAAAATCAATATAGAGATTGAGTATGTAGGCTATATTTTTTTATGTATGTTTATAACCCGATGCTTTATAAGACCGCTAAAATGTTAGCGTATATTCTTAACCACAACTTGGGACAATTGTAAATTTGCGTGCAATTTTGTACCTGTAATGACCCTATTGAAACCTTTAGTTTGTAAATAAGGACTTTTGTTTTGAAATTGTATTTATTTCATTTCGCCAGAATTGCATGATCCAGTGTGAACCCTGCCCCCTGCCAATATATAGTTACCTCGAGTAATTCTCCATAGTTATTTACCTTTGGTAAGTATTGCATCCAACCTCCTAAAACTCTTTGCATTTTACTATTTAGAAAGCCTTTTATCGTGTGGAAATCCTCATAAATGTACCCTGTGAAAGAAGGCTTTCACCAGAAGGCTATAGATATGCATAAACCACATCATGTTATTCTTTGTATCTTCGGCTATTTACTACATGTAAGTTTAATACCAATAATGAATGTTAAAAAAACAAAAACTCGTCTGCAAAAGCGGTAGTAGGTAAGTAAGAAATATAGCTATTAGAATCTTGGATTACGCTCATCAGAATAATATTTCCCTTTCCCGAGATTCGGACCCTCACCAGGGCGTTAATAAAATCATAATTAAATTACATAGTAGTTATTTGTGATTAAGTACTTTAAGCTGGTCTTATTTCCTTAAACTGTGTTCTAATTTGATGAAAAAGTGGTTAATACAAATATTTGATTAAGTGTAATATAAGATTTGAGCAGCAATAGTTCGACTGTCTCTTTAAAATTGTCATTTGGCTGACTGTACATACGTAAACACATATATCTTACTTATTTCCCTTCTGAGTCGAGTTATTTTGAGATATATATAGGGAATGAACTGTGGGTAAATAAGCAATTACCCTAGATAAATTGTTTTTCACTTTAATAGAACGGCTGAAGGTCACAAAACCTTAAAATAATGACATGTTATCTGAAATAATGCTCAATAATATTCATTCTTTTACTCAAAATATTTTTTTATTTAGCTTCACATAAGGTATTATTACTTATTATACAAAATACTAAATACTGTACTAAGTATAATCTAATGTTATGGCATTAAATGCTTGGGTTAATTGGCTAACATTTTATTCTGGTTATGCTATTCATGTTGGTTCCAATTCCACCGGCCTTTTAATTCATAATTTTTATATCAGAATTGGTAATAAATTGTGTTATTTACAGGTGCCATTCAGGGAAGAGCTGGTAGCTGAATTGAAATTCATACTAAGTTTTAGCGGAGACACAAAGCCAGTTCGCCACCGGGAATCAACTGGCAGTGATTCAGGAGGATCTAAGGATGGCGAAGAAAAGGGTGACGAAGATCCCGAAAATCCGGATGATGATAGGATTGATCCATCTCCAACTCCTCGCTCCGAGAAGTCGTCGCATTCTCATCACACTTTGCACAGCAGGAGGCCAAGTAATGTGACACAAATGGCTAGGATGAGGAAATACAGTATGAGAAGTGTGAGATAAATTACTGGACACGTAGAATAATAATATCCTATTAGTAGATACAGTTATGTTTCGCAGGTAAAATTTACGTTGAAATTACGTATTAAATAATTTGTATAAAACTACTTTATAAAGTTGCTTGTTTTTACAGGTTTGGAAGTATTTAATACTAGCACAAGACTTGCATTTCCCCCCTTAAAGTTAAAATCCGTATTCAATCTTAGATGACGTCTGGTACCTACTACTACTTTATAAGTTAGCTAATTTTACAAATTTCTTAGTGAGTAGTTCGCTTTTACATAATTATAGCTGATTTTGAAATAAAAAAGAATAATGCTTCTGCGTTTATAAAGGAGGTTTCCGATTTCAATTATACATTTATATTCGATGTAATTACAATACAGAACAGGAACACCGCAATCTAATTATCGGGTGTCACTCTAAAATGTTAATTACTACAGTCGGCATGCATAATTAGAACTAGGTATAGCTCTATATTAACTATAGTATAGTTATTATTTGTAACCAAAAAGTCAGGTTCAAGACAGTTTTATTGTGTAATTTGGATTTCAAATAAAGACACCTACTTGAAACTTGTTGTTTTTTAATATTACAATCATTAATTAATATAAGCTTGTTGATAAAAAAAACAAATAAACGTACAGATGTTAGTTTACTGGGTGTTTTAGACTTACACAAATATTAATATTAAATCAATTATTTGCCAATTTTGAACGCGGTACATTCATATTATTTAATCACGACGTTTTAGAATCTACATCTACAACGCCCAATATGGCCGAGACATTAGGATTCAAGATTTCTTTATTTGTATAAAGACGCGTGTAAGTACCTATATTATAATCATGCAGGTTGTTAAATAATAAAAAGAAAGATCATTCATGTTTTTGCCTTTTTGGCGTACAAATATTAATAATTTTATTTATTAGTTTTATTTATTTATTTAACATCTTCAAGCTATCGTGAAGGTAAACCCTTCCTTCTTCATATCAATCTTCCTTATGAGCGTAATTTATTGGAAGGCCTGCTTTTGTCTACTAACCAAGTGTCTCAAATTCCTTCGTCCTCGTACTAGTTGATAGTATACGTCAAGTTGTTAATTAGTACATGGTTTGAGAAATGCGTGGCTGTCCGTCCTTGTAATGTGTCCAGCGTGAGGAGGGTACGGTAATGAAAGCTCTTGATTGAGGAGCTGCTGTTCCTTGGGGTCATTCCTTATAAAATTTAGAACTGTTTATATCTCAGAAGAAATATAAGTTTTCGATAATAAATATTCAGTCTGTGCTTACTTATGTAATTTTAGTAGGTACCTAACTATTGACTAGCATTTCGTGTTTCTCAATTGTATTTTTTTAGGCAAAGATTATTTATTATAAATCAGTCTAGATGCATAGGTTACGATTAAATTAAACAAGTTTTTGAAAAACTGTGCACTACCAAAATTACTGGTTGTTGTTCAAACTACAGGTTTCTATGAGAATATATAGATATTCTCGCTTTCAACAAATATAAATTAAGATCATAAAGAATTGCTGTAATAACTTACAGACTACGACGATAACTACGTGTAACGTTATAAGATGGTGTCGGACAATAGGGTATTACGGACCATACAAGAAAAATATTAAATTTATAGTATGATTTAGCTGTTGCAATAGGAAGCCGGAAAAATGTTGGTTCATATTAATAAAATTAAAAGGTGAATTTTACAATGCAACTTTTTAAATCTGTTCTATCATTACATTCGTTTCCTTTATAAATATTTTTACAGTAACTAGTTACTGTATATTTATTCAGTAACTAGTTTTTGCCCGCGACTTCGTCTATGTAGATTTAGTAATATTATCAATATGCTTAATTATTTCTTACCCGGCTCTTTTAAGAAATTATCGATTCCGCATATCCTTCCCGAGCCTCAAATTATCTCCATACCAAATTTCGTCTAAAATGGTTCAGTGGTTAGCGCATGAATAGGTTATAGATAGACATACAGATATATGTATAAATATATATGTATTCATAATATTAGAATGGGTAGAACGAATTTATGACATTTTTGTCATTAGTTTTCATAAATATTAGGTTCAGGTTTTTAAATATTACATCCCTGGAAATAGCGGCTCTCATGATCAAATTATTTAGGCGCGATGATAGAATGAAATATTTTAAATATTTAAATTTAAACAAAGTTTTGTGGCTCCTTACCATCCTAGAATCAATATCATCCACTTTCGAAAAAAGACTGTAATAACCTATTTGTTAAGCTAATAGAATCTCTGTGAAAGATCGCGGTCATAGAGGTCGGTGTACATTTCGTGCCGGACACTGATGTAATGGCCTCATATAAAATATTAAAACTATATGGTAGATGGAGAAAGTCTAGGACTATTTTATGAGAAATATCCGCTCCTGCCTGCTATTCATGCTACTGTATTAGTCCGTAAATTTCAATAACCTTGCAGAATGTTAACAAAAACATCTGTTTCATGGAGTCATTTCACGAATGTTCTTTTAAAATGGCTTCAGTATTCTTATGCGTATTAATAATAAAAACGAAGACCGATAAGTACTAATACATTAGGTGTGATGAACTCATATAGGTATTCAATATACGAGATGATGGAAAAGACAGCTAAATAGGTTACTAACTGAAGAGCTTTTTTTTAAATCATTTCATGATGTAAAGATTGCTGAAAATAAGTACGCCGGTGACTTGTTGGGGCTCACGTACAACACATACATACAATACATACATTTTAAAATTTTGTGATATAAACGATGAAGTCATTATGCTTGCAACTATTGTTCGAATATTCGCTGGAACACATTATCGTTGGTGATACTTGATTGGACACGTTTTCTGTTATTCCCTTTGCATTTAGCTTAATCCTTTAGCCAAGCAATTTCAGTAAAATGTTTGAACAATTTGAAATTCTAATCACGTTCATTGCCTGTTGCGATCGGTTCACATATGTTAAGTTCAAAAAACATGCTGGTAAACGTTCACTCTATGAATATCATTTGTTCAGGTAAGTAACTGTTTAATTTGAAATGCAAAGTACCTTTGCTTCATTTCAAATCACAATCAGTCGATTACCTCTTACCTGATAGCTGTTTATTAAGGTACCTAATATAAAATAGTATATGAATCGAGATCATTTCAACACTAATTTAATTTAATTATTACATGCAAAATAGGTGATAAAGGTCCTATCCTCTAGAAGGTACGTTTAAAAAAAATATTACTATTATTATTAGATACTATTTTATTTTTAGTATCTAAGTTATGTTAGAATTAAGTTATTCATTATATAATTATCACCTAAACTGACTTGACACTGAGTGTTGCTCTCTGAGTTTTGTGCATGTTGTGACACCTTTAAAAGTTGTGCATTTAACATTATATTTTTATAAATTTTATAGAAATAAGAAAAAATGTAACAACTGCTGGATGTCCTAATTATAAATAAATAAATCACCTATTTTGCAATAAAATAATTTAATTATAATAAATTGATACGACTAGTCTTCATTAGGTCAAGGCCATTGAATATGACCCTCAATTATTATATTATGCGAGACGTGTTTTTTATCCCACCTGACAATAGTCATAAATAATAACATAACGCGATGATATGCACGGAAAAAACAAGTCGCCGAATAAACCAAAATGTTTGTACAACAACTTAATAATAAATTAGTAGTATTTAGGAAGTAGTAGAAGTATTTAAAACCATTTTAATAAACATTTATTATACTTTGTCAACAAATATTATGTTATAAATTATAAAACGTAAAATTTAAAAATTTTAACTACAAAATTGTCACATTGAATTCGGATTCTCACACAGAATTACTGCAAGACATGATGTCTATTTTTATACTAGAATAATAATATAATTAATAATGTCGATAGAATGAAGAAATTTTACAAATATCTGAAGTGTAACTAAATAAATATTAATACTATTATATGGTAGGTACTGATTTCAGCTGTACGATCGTCTTTTCGCAAATGCGACACTGAGACTGCGAGACGAGTGTCTCGAGCTGTGAGAGTGGTGAGTTCTGTGAGTGTCGGTAGACCGAATAGATCGGAGAGACCGTATGTCATCCTTCCCTTCTTCCTTCGCCAGAGCTTCAAAACTACCTTGCACTGACGTCTTCGGCGACCGTTTAACCGGCTTTATACTACCACTGAACTTCAGAGCAAATTTGAGTTCTTCTATCAACTCATATTTGAAGGTCGTCTGGAAAAGAGGAACACAATCACCTTTATTAAAATATCCATTCATAATATATTAAGATATGGATATGGATAGAAGCAACTTACAGGTTGACAAACGGCTATACGAAATAATTAAATTTCAGATATTCCATTTACAATCTAAATATTGCTATGGTAAGCTCAGATACTGAATCGCATACTAGTTTTGACAAAAATATTAAGATGATATATATTACACATTCATAATTAATTTCGTCAATTCGCTAACTACACTTTGATGCGTTTTCGTACGAACAAGCGATAACTTTCCCAATCACCCGAGTGCTATGATGCCTCGCTTACTTGGTGAGAACTATTTATTCTTCCCTACATTTCCAACTAGTTCGTACTAGTCAATTTCATACGAAAGGTCTACAATGATATACTCTATCATAACCATGTATGTGCTTGAAAATAATGAATAAATTTCCAATTTTACTTACGCCATATTTAACTGATCTCTTGAACACTCCCCACAGCATATCTATGATAGATATGACCAATCCTATCAAGCAGCCGACGCCGAGCACCACAAACGCACCCAACATATTCTTCATACCCAACTGTTTTTGATCTTCATCGCGTTTTTCCTGTTCAAATATAAATTATTTATATTTTTTGTGAGTAGGTATGTCATACATTTTTAATATTATCGCTGTTACAATTAATAGCCTCATTTATTATTATGTTGAAAAAATCCCTTCCAAAACGCAATACCTAATATGTATATCGATAGCAGCAACGTTACTTTGAATATGTTGGCAATCACAGTAATTGTAATCAATGTTTGTTTAAAGAAAATAATTGTACAGGCAATCTGTTTTGGAAAAATACCCACCCCGCATTTTCCCCCACCCCTTTTTTCCTTCCACCAAATGTTTCTCAATTTATCAATTTCACCGCTCTCCTTGAGTTTAAGTAATGCGTCATCTATATATGGCTTGTATGGTGACTCTACAAACAGAAAAAAAAATAGTTTAAGTTATAAAAAAAATTCAAAGTTGGTTAAAATATATGCGAAAGTATCCATACTTTTCTTCATTCCAATACCATAACTCTTGGAGTCTAGCAATCCGCCAACTTGAAGTAAATCGCAGTGACGCTCTTTAAAATATTCAAGCGACGTTGATTCCATGAAAAATGCGTACTGTTCTGTTTCAGCGCTGAAAATATATAATTTAACAATAGACACATTACACTACAAACGTACGAGGAAAGTTACAAACAAAAATAAAACATTTGATTTTCCATAAAAGATATTTCGACCTGGAAATCGGATCCAGGACCACGCTAGTAAATAATAAGGTACTCAATATTGTCTAACTTAGTTTTAAAAACGTTTACTGCCCTACGATCACAATTAAGAGTTAAGAGGTAAGAAAAAGTAACTTTGTAATAAAAAAAACATATATTATAAGGTTTCTGTTATACAATCGGTTTGTAATAAATATTTAGACTTGTTTCTAAAAACACATTATAAACTTAAAGTACTAACCGTTTGACTCCTACATCGTTCTCATCGACGAGCCAGTTGTTTTCTACCATTTTTCGGTACATATCGTGGTACACTGGATTTGTTGAAAGCTGTGAAATAAAAGTTAACATGTTATTCATTGATACTAAAATAACAATATGATGATGAATACTTGTAGGTGTAGTACCTATGTATATAATTTGTCTCAAGTCTATAAATAAGCTTCACAGCTAAAGATGATCATGAAGCTTATATTCTAGCTTTCGTGAATACGCATTTACTTAACAGATATTTAGCATAGTGAAATACAAAGATAAAATAAAATTATACAAGTATATTTTTTATAGCGGATAATAACTAGGGAATCGTTAATGATTGAATAACAAAGATATAAATATAAACCTCAAAAAACTGTTTAGTAGATCCTTTTTCCTTAGCTCCATAGCGTATAGATTTATGTTTATGCAGCTCTGTGACAGTATTGAAGGGCAAGACGTTCTTCTCTACCGTAAGGAAGGCGACCAGCGTACCGACGTACGACGCCACCATAACCATGGTGAAAAACCACCACACACTGGTGATCATGCGCGGGGCTAACGCTCTGGAAACAATAAGATAATTTATTAGATTCTTCCTTGTTTAAAATATGACGAAAAGATAGGAATTATTCGTTTTGAATAATTAAAAACGGTAGAACTGAAAGTACGATTAAAATAGTTTAAATAGATAATTCTCTGATTCTAGGTAATGAGATCTGAAGATTGCCTTTATTTATGGTTCTGTATTTGATAAAACTAAAATACTCCAGACCTTTGACACACACACTTTGATCACAGTCAATCGCAGTACAATTATGTAAGCAAATTGTCCAGATAATACGTACTAGGGATTTGTAATAAGCGATACCCAATCATCTAATATCTGCCCATGTCATTTATCATTCTTATGATATGTGTGAAGACGAATTCAGCGAATAATATATGCTCACAAAATAGCAGCTCACTTTGCGGAAAAAGAACGCGCAGTCATCTGAACTATTGTGAAAATCATCAATGTGTCGGGCTTTCTCAATTTTCACACACCGTACTCACGAATGAAGAAAATACCAGTGACAGGCGGTGAAATGATGTATGTCGATGTGATGTACACCTTAAGTATTTATTTCCAGATGTTAATAAATGTAATGAACCGGACAATATAATAGCCAACATAACTAATCATCTTTAAAAAGAAAATTAATGTTTGTTCTCTATGCGTTAGTTAAGGGTGCTCACCCTATAGATATATGCTTTGTCAAGCAAAATGAGGCATAGCAACAGGATTGAAGGAATTTGACTCAGCATTTACTCGACACGAGTATAGAACATTCCAGAACAATTTATGCTGAGATTTACACTTAATTCTTGCACAATAGGTTATTTGATACTCCTTTATAAAACTAGCTTTAAGTAATTTTCCCATAAGATTGTATTCTGTTCTGAGTCTTCGCTCTGTAAACATTTGTAAAACGTATTTTTATTCAATAAATTTATTTTTATTAATAAATCGTTTGTCCATTCCTTGACTGGCGCAGCCGGTAAGTGACCTTGTCGTTTGGGTCCTCTGTGCCACCGCGAATAAATTTTCGGGCACCGAGAAAGCTCTAACGTTCGTCTCAACGATTCAACGGGTCATCGAACAAACAAATTCGTCAAGAGAAGCCACGGCGCAGAGCAAGCTGAACAGATTCAACCATCACAGAAGGAGAGCGGAAAAACTGAGGGTCATGTGAGTAAATCTTTTCACTGTCCTGTCAATTTTCCTTTGAATTTTCCTGGTGATCTTTATATGTGTTGCGTGTAATAGGGATTAGAAAAAGCCCGTCTGGCACGTAGCTCATAGTAATAGTACATAAAGTGATAAAAATCTCACGTTAGCCTAGATATTTTAAGTTATAATTATCTTTAAAAATAAATAGATAATAATGGAAGACATCGTAGTCGTACCCCCGGGAGTCCTGAAAATAATTCCATTATTCAGCGGAGAAGCAAGGCTTTTGTCGCTATTCATCCGTAAAACTGAATATATTATTAATTTATATAGGGGAAATGACATACAAAACGAATATCTTTTTAATGCAATAACTAGTAGATTGAGTGGAGAGGCTGCGAATTTAATTGGAGAACGAGATTCGATACACTCTTGGGTAGAATTGAAACGGGTTTTACAAGATCATTTTGGGGACCCAAGGACGGAAGATTGCCTCGTCCTTGAATTAGAAAGTTTGAAAATAAATAAAGGCGAAAGTTATTTAGATTTTTGCCACCGAATACAACAATTAAGAAGTATTTTAATCGCAAAAATTAACGAATCTAATATAGATGCAGCTGCAAGGTTATCTAAGCAAAATATTTATACAAATCTTTCTATGAATGTTTTCTTGTTTAATTTACCTAAATACTTAGTTAGATTAGTAAGACTCAAGAACGTTTCGACACTGGAAGATGCATTAAAAGCCGTTTTAGAAGAACAATATTTCCAAGAAGTTTACGACCAGAAACAGTCGCAGATCCCCAAATTTAATCAAAGCTTCCAGGGACGAAATAGTTCGCGTAATAATTTTAATTCACAAGTGCCGCCGAGTGCAAGCACTAGTGCATCAAATACGCAATGGTCTAATAACGATTTTAATTTTAATCGTAATTATCAACGTAATGTAATGCAAACACAAAATAGATATAACGTTCGCGATAACAATATTTCAAATAGTTCATGGCCGTCTAGGAACTATAATAGATATCAGAATAATTCTTATCACCAAAATAATCCATTTCATAATAATTACAATACATTGGAACAATCTCGACCGCAATTCTTAGGTCGGCAATTTGCTGACAACGCACAGCGTGGCTCGCAACAAGCGCAACCGACGCCACCGTCCGGATCAGGTTGCAATACCGACGTGACTATGAGAACGGCCAGTTCAAGACGCGTCAATTACACCGATTATAATGATAATGGAAATAACGTGTTACCAAGTACTTCTAATGAGAATGAACAAATAGGAAATTTTTGCATAAGGGCCTCGACACACCAGAGCGAATTAAATTAAATTGTAGTATATTAAATCTCCCGCACATACGTATACCAGAATTTAATGCAATTTTTATGGTTGATACAGGAAGTCAGCGTTCGTTTTTAAACCCGAAGTTAGCGGATCAACATTTTAGTGATTTTAAGCGACTCGAAAACTTTGAAGTAGTCAGCACCCATGCTAGTAGTAAACATAGTGCGGTTGCGTACATACCTTTACCTAGGACGTTTAGAAGTAATGAATGGCACAAATTTTATATATGTCGGAGAAACATTATTTCTGTTGACATCGTCATTAGTGGTTAAGAATTTCGTGGGCATCATCAGGGTTAATTACAAGCACAAACATAATGATCATGGTTTTGCACTACATATTATTTTAATTCGGATTAAATAACAATTTATCACTTCACAATAATATCGAGAGAAAATGCACAGTTAAGACCGAGCAGCGAGTTCAGGGCACCGGTCTTACTTTTACCAACAATTAATACTCTTTCAGTCTCTCAGACTCTCAATCTCAATGATCCAACTCGATCAGTCGCTATTTCTCAATAATGTCCAATACTGTCCGCGTCCCTCCAAAAGTAAAGATGGCGCCTCGACCACGCTCAAGCTAAATGCTCTGCTCTGATTGGTCTATAACTGATAACAATATTTTTTACTTTTTATTAGACTAAGGAGGTTTTAAGCTATGGAAAAATGTAATAAATCATTATTTGCGTTATTCTTGCAAACAATAATCAAACCGACTTATAGCTTCCTCCGACACGGCCGTCCTGACATACCACACGCCCTCGTGTGATGTTGAAGGTTGCGCATCGTCCTTAACTGCAAAAAAGATATTGTTATCGTTCGGCCACTCCTGACCAAAGGAATTATTATTTTATCTCCTGCACACCGATGATAAGATATTATCTTAAATTAGCTATACGCCTTTTGCTATCGAATCTGACTCCTTATAGCCCAGACGCTACACACGAAATCAAGTTCATAGTATCGAAACAGCCACCTCGCCGTTATACACGTTACACATTTTAGATAATTGGCCACCTCGCCTTTTATCCAACAGATTTTAGGTACTTTTCAATGGCCACCTCGCCTTGCTACGGCCACCTCGCCTTGCTATGGCCACCTCGCCTTGCTATGGCCACCTCGCCTTGCTATGGCCACCTCGCCCTACTACGGCCACCTCGCCTTACTACGACTACCTCACCTTGCTATGGCTACCTCATCTTGCTATGGCCACCTCGCCTTACTACGGCCACCTTACCATGCTATGGCTACCTCATCTTGTTATGGCCACCTTGCCTTGTATCCGCCGCCTCGCCTCTCACAAAGACTACCTAAACATTAACAACCACCATGCTCCTAGGGTATCTTATAGGCATGAGATATACCATGCAACATTATCTTGCAACGTACCCGGGTTCAAAGGTATGGGTATGGCCGTATACCCAGTACCTAGGTACTAATATGTGTCCTCCACACCGTATCCGGTGACGGCGACTACTAAATGATCAGTTGGTCATTGTGATGGGCTCTGATGTGACTTGCAAAGCGATACTTCACCACATTAGTGTAGACGGTATGATGCCATTCCGTACTCTTCATTCCGTCCTCCCAACCATCAGTAGATATGTTACAGGCCGCGAGATTGCGTTTCAACACGTATTTGTAACGCAGATATTGAACTCTTTGTTTGCGCTTTCCGCATGAGAGTTCGGAGTAGAAGAAAGACTTTGGCAATCTACTATCATCCATGTGTACGACGTGTCCACTCCAGCGGACTCCAGTGTTTTGTACTTACTAAAACCCTATATCAAAATACCTACAGGTTTTCCAAACCTGGCCTTAGCGGTCATCATCATCATCATCACCTTTAGCGGTCGCCTTTTAGAAACTCGATTACTTTATACACAGACAAATAACAACACAACAATCAAAATAACAAAAACAATACAGAAACACGATAACAGTTAAATCCCGCCAAAAATTCAATCTGACTTCATAAAATATTCACAGGCAAATAAACTGACGTAAAAAAAAGTTAACATTGAAATTAATAATATTACTATTGTCGACCAATTCCAATATTTTAAAATAGGTACTCTAAAATGACCTCTATCTTTATTAAAAGTAAATAACTCTTTTTAGTAATTCAAAATGAAATACTCTTTAACATCATTACACAATTAACTTCTTAATTCCGATATGTATAAGGAACAGATTTGTATCACCGAATTATTTGTTAGAAAATGCCTAAAATATTACACGTACGCGTGTCGGGAATCGCCGTAAGTATTCGGGTAACTTCGTACTCTCCGCGAGCGCGAGCATTATGAATGACCGCGCCGCCGTACTGGATATGACGAGAGACCCGCGTAGGTCCGTACCGTCATACGATTTAGTTCGGCGTTTTACTCGATAATACAATAAAATTTTACTAATCGGGTACGGCCGGGTTTCTGCTATACATACCCAGTCTGCGTACTGGTAAGCTCACATTGGGTATTTATACCTGTACCAGTATATCACACACGCAGAAACTCCGATATCATAACATTTTTAAACAAAATACAACAACAGTACAACAGCAGCAACATACAACAACAGTACAACGATTTTGCCATCATCGTTATCCGTTTGATTCCGTTCGTATTTTTTTATTTAAACGTTATCACTTACTGAAAACGAAGTAACTTTTGAATAAGTACTAGAATTAATTTACTTTCCTGTATACCACGATCCGCAAAAGCAGAAGTCCACCGTTACCAACCAGCGTCAGTATTTACATCACCAAGTTTTTCTCGATATTCTGTTTATCTACAATGCCTTATTATTGCGACTGCACCTCGCTTCCAGATGTATTCGAATTTCGAACCACGACTAACAAAGGCCGATCTGCTTTGTGTCCGTATGTATGAAAAATCTCAAAATAAATTGAAAAACGACAGAAAGCGGAGGTAGTTATCCCACTTCTGATGTCGGAGAAACATTATTTCTGTTGACATCGTCATTAGTGGTTAAGAATTTCGTGGGCATCATCAGGGTTAATTACAAGCACAAACATAATGATCATGGTTTTGCACTACATATTATTTTAATTCGGATTAAATAACAATTTATCACTTCACAATAATATCGAGAGAAAATGCACAGTTAAGACCGAGCAGCGAGTTCAGGGCACCGGTCTTACTTTTACCAACAATTAATACTCTTTCAGTCTCTCAGACTCTCAATCTCAATGATCCAACTCGATCAGTCGCTATTTCTCAATAATGTCCAATACTGTCCGCGTCCCTCCAAAAGTAAAGATGGCGCCTCGACCACGCTCAAGCTAAATGCTCTGCTCTGATTGGTCTATAACTGATAACAATATTTTTTACTTTTTATTAGACTAAGGAGGTTTTAAGCTATGGAAAAATGTAATAAATCATTATTTGCGTTATTCTTGCAAACAATAATCAAACCGACTTATAGCTTCCTCCGACATATATATTGTGTCGATGATAGATACGATGGCTTAATCGGTAGTGATTTATTGATGCAACTTCACGCGATTATTGACATGAAAAATAGAAAGTTAGTCACTAAAGATACTTGCATACCAATTATGTATAGTCCACCAATGCGCGAATTTTATGTGTTACCTCCGCGTAGCGAATTAAGGGTCAAACTTCCAGTTGATTTGTTACACGGTGAGGCCATAATAAATTTTACAGAGTTCACTGATGGAGTTAGAATGCCCACAGCTTTAGTTAACTGTGCACATGGTTATGCAACAACGGTTATTCAAAATTGTAGATCCGAACAAATGGAACTAACGGTTACCAATAGGTTCAAGGTCGAACCACACTTAGGAACTACTTTAGATAATAGTGTTAACTTGAATTTTACTGATAATGATAGCTATAAGTTAGATCAACTGTTAACTGATAATCTCTCTAAGTTAAGAGTCGATCACATGAACGAGGAGGAGAAACAATCTGTTATTAATATCTGCAATGAGTATAAAGACGTTTTCTACTGCGAGGACGTACCTCTCTCATTCACAAACGAGGTAAAACATAAGATTAGGACTAAAAATGAAGACCCAATACATATTAAAGCTCATAGATTACCGCCTACACAAACAGTAGAAATTAGAAATCAGGTAGAAAAAATGCTCAAAGACAATGTCATCCAAAAATCATTTTCACCATGGAGTGCACCGGTTCACCTAGTACCAAAAAAAATTGATAATTCCGGTAAACAAAAATGGAGAATGGTGATAGACTATAGACGCCTCAACGACATCACGATCGATGATAAATACCCTTTACCTAATATCAATGACCTTTTTGATATGTTAGGCAAAAGTATGTACTTCACTACTTTAGATTTAGCAAGCGGGTACCACCAGATAGAAGTAGAAAGAGAGGATAGAGCAAAAACCGGTTTTAGTACACCTTTTGGGCATTATGAGTTCAATAGGATGCCATTTGGGCTAAAAACGGCGCCGGCTACATTCCAGCGCGCCATGGATAACGTGTTGAGAGGTTTGCAAGGTATCCATTGCCTTGTATACCTTGATGACGTCATAATTTTCGCGAAAAGCATTCAGGAACATAATGAAAAACTTAGGGCAGTATTGGAAAGATTTCGTGAAACTAATTTAAAGGTGCAGTTAGATAAATCCCATTTCTTACGGAAAGAAGTGCTTTATTTAGGCCACACCATTACCAGTGAAGGCTTAAAACCCAATAATGATAAGATAGAAGCAGTATTAAAGTATCCTATACCCAAAACCACGACCGAAATAAAAAGTTTTCTTGGTCTAATAGGATACTATAGAAAATTCATAAGGGACTTCGCAAAAATAACTAGGCCCCTTACAGTATGTTTAAAGAAAGGTAAAATTATAGACTTAAATGACGAATATATAGAAAGTTTTGAAACATGCAAAAAACTGCTTACAAATTCTCCATTGCTGCAGTTTCCAGATTTTTCCAAACCGTTTATTTTGACCACGGATGCATCAAATTTTGCAATCGGGGCAGTACTTTCACAGGGCACCATAGGTTCAGACAAACCAGTAGCATATGCTAGCCGAACGTTAAGCGATACCGAGTCAAGGTACAGCACCATAGAGAAGGAGCTTTTAGCAGTAATCTGGGCGGTAAAGCATTTTAGGCCGTATTTATGGGGTAAAAAGTTTTACATCTATACGGACCATAGACCCCTGGCTTGGCTCTATTCGCTAAATGAACCAAACAGTAAACTTACTAGGTGGCGCCTTAGACTGGAAGAATATGATTTTGAGATTAATTATAAGAAAGGGGCACAGAATTCAAATGCAGATGCATTGTCTCGTATAAAAATAAATAATTTAGACATAGATAATATCGTAGTAAATTTAAATGGTAGTAAAATTAGGGAAATAAAGGTTAATATATTAGATAATTATACTGAGTCCATGCAAGTAAATGTAGGTAATGAGGAATTTGTTAGAAATTTAGAAGAAAATAATGTCGGGGAAGAAATAATATGCTTATCAGACTCAGACTCAGATAAGTTAAGCGTAGATAGAAAGGAGGTGCCTGTCATAGATATATCTGAATCAGATGACGGAGCTACGGCTCATTCTATATCAAATAGGGAACATGAGGGTATACCAATACTAAACGAAGCCGTAGATACCAAACCAAGACAAATACTTGTCTATATATGGTATAAAAACGAGATTCATGTAAAAGACATTTCTAATAATAATCAGAAAATAATTGAAGTACATATACCAGCTGTTAATAATGAACATTTAGTTAAACAATTTTTAAAAGAGTATATAGATTTTAAGCAGAAATATTTCATTTATTACGAAACGGAAGCATTTAGAAAAGTATTTAGCAATGTAGTAACAGCATTATATAAAAAAGGAACACAAAATTTAATAGAATGTACAGAGAGAGTAGTCAATGTAACAAACGAAGAAGAACAAAGAGAAATTATTATTAAGTATCACGAGGGAAAAACTGTTCATCGCGGTATTCAGGAAACACTTACAAAGCTTAAAAGACACTATTGGTGGTCTAATATGAAAGACACAATCTCCGCTATCATAAATGCATGCGAACAGTGTAGAAAAATGAAATACGACAGAAAACCAATCAAACCTCCAATACAACTTACTCAAACACAAAACATGCCATTTGAAGAAGTTTTCATGGACCTTTTGTACATAGAAAACAATTATTACTTAACAATAGTGGATGCTTTTAGCAAGTTGGCGCAAGCTTTTAATGTACCTAATAGAAGTACACCAGAAATAGTGAAGGCATTAATTAAGTATTTTAGTATCTATGGATTGCCTAAAAAGATAAATAGTGACCCTGGGACCGAGTTCAATAACCACCTTGTTAGAGAACTATTGAGTCTTTACAAAATCGAAATGCATGTAGGGACTCCGAATAATCCGAATTCTATGAGTATGGTAGAACGTTTTCATTCTACGATAATTGAGATTTATAGGTTAGCAAAATACGAAAGAAGTGATCAAGATGCAGCATCAGTGATGACGTATGCCATCATGGCATACAATAACACTATTCATAGCGCGACAAATTTCACACCTTTTGAATTGGTATTCGGACACACAGAATCAGGAAATATATTTGATATAGATAGAGATAAAAATCTTTTACAGAAATTAGTTCAGGATCATAGAAAAAGACTCAAAGTTTTATACGAATACGTTAGTGATAGGATTAAAGAAAATAAAAATAAAGTTGCAGAGAAGAAAGGCGGTGAAAAACCACCAGAGATAAGGGAAGGTGATAAAGTTTACATGAAAACTACTAGGAATCGGAAAGCTAAGGAAATGCCACGATATGAAAAAGCTACAGTTACAGGGAAAGTAGATAGGAATATTGTACCGGTGAAGTTGAGAAAAAGAAATACGAGAGTGGCAATAAAAAACGTTAAACGCCCTCCACAGGTGGTGGCAAGCAGTCTTGACGCTCCTGGTCCTAGCGGAGTCAGCAAGCAGCGTAAACCTGCAGGATATGACTCAGAATCCTGGAATAGCGCCGATACGGATAAGTGCAGCAGTGATTCAGAATAATCACTGGACTATTTTTAAGACGTTAGATTTATTAACTATTGTTAGGTACTTAGATAATAATATTTACCAATATTTTAGATTAAAAGACACGATTTACTCGCAAAATGAGTCACATAGTGAGCTTCTAGGATTAGTACTACAAATAGAATCTTTTATGGAACTTACAAAAGATAGATTGAAACAATTAATACCTAGTAGAAGACTAAGAAGGGGTCTAATAAACCCGTTAGGTTCTATCGTTAAATTAATTTCAGGCAATTTAGATAACGATGACGCTATACGATATAATTCGGAGATTAGTAATCTTAAAAATAGAGAACATTCGATAGAAAGAAAATTTTCACTAATGCAAAAAGCCTTTGATAAATTAGTTAATATTTCAGATGACTTGAAATACAACTTAATTCAATTAAATATTAAAACTTCGCAGCTACAGACATTACGGTATAACCAGACCAAAATACATAATATAGTGAGTCAAATGAACACTCTATATCAAATCTTAAACAACTTTCGTACTATTTATAACGTAATTCAAGAGACAGAGACGGCAATCGCTTTCAGCAGAATACACATACTCCATCAATCTATAATTAATTCTACAGAACTTTTTAATATATTATTAGAAATAGAGAAACATCATAGATTAGTGTATAAGGTAGATAAGGACAGCCTTACAAAGTTAGAAGGCACTATAGTTCTTAAATCTTATTCTGATAATGATAAGTTAGTTTTCGTGTTAGAAGTCCCCTTGTTAGACACGGTCACATATAATTATTACAAGATTATTCCTATACCTATATACAATCCTAGTTCCTTAACAACATCCATAATCATTCCTAAGTATCCCTACCTTATAGTGAATGGATTGAAATACAGACCCGTGTCTACCCCATGCGAGCAGATCGAAGACGATCGAGTCCTCTGTAAGGAAGATAACATTGTGCAATACGCTGATACGACGTGCGTTGAACAAATAATGTTACTGAAAAACTATTCAGCATGCCATAAAAACTTTATTCAAATAGAAGATGTAAGAAGTTACACCATAGCCGAAGGAATGTGGTTACTTTTCACACGGAAAAATACAATACTTACCGAGAACTGCAATAATGAAATTATGAAGTACAACCTGAAAGGAACATTTTTGGTAATCCCCAATAGAAGCTGTGAGACACAAATTGGAGACAAAATCATCAGTAAGGTAGCCGAAAGAAGGACACTCGATGCAAGCTTGCTGCAGAAAGTCGTAAAGATGCCTGAACTACAACAAGAAATTAAGGTAGAAGACAGCCAAGTCGACCTTCGTGACGTGGACCTTAATGATATCAAGGACATTTTAAATAGTGCAAAATACAACAGTGAAAGTGTAGATACAAGTGAAATTTTGGTTACCCAAGACATAAGTGTATGGACAATAAGTATTATAATAATAATGGTTGTAATTACATTAGGATTCATAATTGTTAAATTTAAAGTATCTAAGAAAATCTTTGTACTACGGCAAAATCATCTGAAACCAAAAGATTTGCCATCAGCTGATTTTTCTCTTAGGGGGGGAGGAGTTAAGGGTGCTCACCCTATAGATATATGCTTTGTCAAGCAAAATGAGGCATAGCAACAGGATTGAAGGAATTTGACTCAGCATTTACTCGACACGAGTATAGAACATTCCAGAACAATTTATGCTGAGATTTACACTTAATTCTTGCACAATAGGTTATTTGATACTCCTTTATAAAACTAGCTTTAAGTAATTTTCCCATAAGATTGTATTCTGTTCTGAGTCTTCGCTCTGTAAACATTTGTAAAACGTATTTTTATTCAATAAATTTATTTTTATTAATAAATCGTTTGTCCATTCCTTGACTCGTTCCTAAACTATTGTGCATTGATCCCATTGTCCTATCACATACGAAAGATAAGGGAAAATTTGAAATAAAATTAGATGCTGGGATAGTTTTCGTATCCTGGGTTAATCAGTATTACGACACATGGAACACCCAATGGTGCCCTCCGTGTTTCAACGTTTCTTAGTGTTCTTAGTTAGGTAATTAAGTACAATCCTGGAATATACATATAAATAGGGTTGCAAGGGCCTTAGCTTATATTTTATATAAGAACCAGTATTGCCGGTTGAGTTCCACTATTTAATACAAATTATACGCAAACCCTACGTCTACAAATATGTGGTATATAAACAAATCACAAATCTATAAATGTTAGGATTACCATTCATTCACCCACTTGTACCAACTTCTATAGACACCGTACACGCATCCGTAGAAATCCCATTTAAATATGCTAGTTTGTCGAATTCATCTTGTTTTAGAATACAATTATATTTTGTCTGATTGTAAATAAGTAGGAACCTATTTATTATTAGGTTTGTAATTATACATATGCTTTTGATGAAATCACTCAATGTATGTGTCGTGTCACCCTCAATTAACATACAGGTGTTAAAGATAATTTTCCAGAAAATTGGAGTTTAAATTACTATTTATGTAATTTGAGTAGCTACATGGAAATTAGTCTAGAAATAAGTTTATTATTCTTGTTAGTATTTCACACTAAATTCACACTTTCTACGATTTCTATTAGTGGCCCTTGGCGTAGCAAACAAATACTTTAGCCACCAGAGGCTATTTCAAGAATTTCTTGAAACCAAAACGACGCTTTGAAATGTTGAAATGTAAATTAATTTTATTTTCAACATATTGTTTTATATGCTAAATAAACAATAAGTATAAAACAAGTGAAAAGGATTTGGATGTGAAATTCAAACCAGTAAACTACAGAATAACTATGTCCAGCAGTGGACTGCGATAGGCTGAGATGTGTGTATGTAAACTATAGAATGTGCCATCTTCTACTTGCACTAAATTGTACGATGACAATACAAGCCAATTTGAGTTTTGCTTTAGAATATTTGCCTCGGTGTGGATCTCAAATCATTAAGAAGAAATCGAGTAGGTATACTTTTATCTTAATCTACAAGTAGTTGTACAATGTATAATAGTTGTATAGAGTTTTGCTAGCGTCATTGCTAGAAGTATTCCTAATATTTGAAGATACTTAATCGTTCAGTAACCTGGGCCTGACTAGCTAAAGGTTCACTATTACATCACTGCCTAATATTTTTTTTTCTTATTTCAACGTATTTTATACTACTGAAACTACGAGTGTAACTCACTACGACAGAAGAGTAATATTTAATTTAAGTACTTACATCGGCGCAATTTCAGAACCTTGCTGCATAACAGATCCAATGATAAGCCACACGGAGTTGGCGAAACTGAACTGATTGCTTAGTTCTTCGGGGGACTCTATGCATGGGACCGGGTTCTGCCACTCTTTGTTTGAAATCCGACCCACGAAGATCATAGTCACTCCCAGAGCCAACTGAATCAGCATCATGTAGTACCAAACCTAATAATGAGACAGTGTCAGAATTTTGAAACGATATTTATAGGGTGTAAGTAAGAACTTGTCAAAACGCAAAATTGCTCTTTTTGATTAAACAAAACATCGCAAGTCAAAGTATCAACGTATACATACATATGTAACTTAAATAATAGTCACTGTGAATTTAAGATTTATATTAATTATATTTTATCGGCATAAAGTTAAAGTTGTGCATGATCAATCGAGTGACACCTCTGGTGTTGCAAACGTCCATAGGCTACGGCTACCGGACTGCTTGTTTGTTACCTTCGTGGTATAAAGAAAATATGCACAACCAACCAATTTAATTGTAACATACAACATACATACATAGTTGAATATTGAAATATTACATTTCTTTGTCCTAAAATTACATTTCTCAGAGGATGCAATTTTATTTTTAGATATCAAGGAGGGGTGTAAACTTAAATTCGAATTTGTGGGATCGCAGCCCTTGTCCCCGGCCGCCATCTTGGAAAAATGGGGAGCATATGTTTTTACGGTTTATCTTACAAACATAGGTTTCCCAATAAAAAGCTAAAAAAAAGCACAAAGGTAAAAGGTACATATAAAACTTTCATACCTCTTTAGAGAAGACAGCCATGAAGGAGAACATCTCGGGTGGCTGCTTGCTAGGTTCCTTGTACAGAATTCCAATACCGAGCGTCATGAATGGCGTCGAGAAATCGATCCCGCTTTGTCTCACCGCGGTTATAGTGAAGTCGCATATGGCGAGATCGGCTTTCTGCAATACAATAGGAAAATTAATATTGTATCTTTAATAAGAACTATAGTTCCCTTGGTATGAATTTTCTTTAGGCACTTTACAAGTTAAATCAATGTGCAATTCTTTAAGTACATACTACGTATGTAAAGACTATGAATCTGCTGAGTTTGTTTGGGGACGTACCGCAGTAATATAAAAGTTACCTACATGTAACTTTACCAAATTTTAATATTTTTTCTTGTTAAAAAAATCGGGTACAATTTTGTAATTTACATATTTCCTTAAACTATCTTCTGTGTAGCAATTTTAAATATTGGATGGATCAGACTTGGATGATAAATGTGAGAAAACATGAAGTGAATGAAGATGACGACAAAGACTTTGTAAAATGATGTATGTTGATGAAACTCACAATCACGGCACAAGAGTTAGTACACCAGTAAATAATCTGAAACGGCGGAACAAAGGATAACAATATACCGCCATCAAATCTGATACGTAATATTATTTAAAATAATAAGTATTTTTGTAAGTATAAGAATTGAGTACCTAAATGTTAATGATTTATTAATATGTATGTATGGTACTTACTTCATCTCTCAGTTGTCGTGCCATACCGGTCCATTCTCCAGTCTTCTCGTCTATACTACCGTAATCACTCTCAACATCAAATTCATAACTGAATCCTAATATTTCACTTAGTTTCTCAATTAGATCAATGGTAAATCCTTCGTAACGATCATTGCCTACCAGCTTATGATGAGATTCTTTCAAGAATCCGTATGGCGGAGCCTGAAAACGATACCGAAAGAGTTTTAAAAAAAAATTAGCACTGCACATATTTTATGCCTGCCAGTGAGAAAAAACACGAAATTTTGGCTGTTGATACAAAACACACAAAGTTGCCCAAAATGTTTACTCTTCTGACCTACTTTTATAAATTAAAAAGTAAACGAATTATAATTTGTACCAAACAACAGTAATTATAATTACCTTAGAAATAAGTACTCGTAATGTTTTGTTCCTAAGTGCTGATTCTTGTGTGATTTCTGCGTCTGGCATAATTGGCCTTTCTATTTTTAATTCATTATTTTCCCAATATCCTATCTAAAAGAGTAAGATGAAAATATATTAACACGATAATTTGATACATATGAAAAAATTAATTAGATACATATGTGTATATAAATTTGAATAAGGGCCTGAATTAATTCAACATAATTCAAGCCCAATATTCATATTTTTTCCTTATTAAATATTGTGTATAAATAGACATAATATTGTATTATACCATTAATCTTGACACAATTAAGTGGTTAATATAATAAGTGGTACTTACTGTTTGGTTACCAGCAGAAGTTAATTCTAATATATCGAAAGTGACATCCGTTCGTTGACCTACTCCGTTAAATATCATTGTTCTTGTTATTCCTTCCACTCTGTTCTGTATTTAAAAACATTCAAAAATATATTTAGTATGTTTCGTGCGTTTAATACGTTTCAGATAATTAGGGAGATATAAAACATTTTAAAATTACCATTTCAATGAAAATAAACCAACATTTCTCACTTTAGTTATAAGGCGAAGACTGAATCCCATGAAATATATTATCAGGAAATTTGAATCGACACAATGGTTATCTCGGCTTGTAGGAGCTTATTTTTTTAATGGCTCAGTACCAATTGGGAGCCAATTTAATTGAATTATTCTATCAACTCATTTCATCTTGGTAAACATAGATTGAATTTGAACAATACCAAGACATTACGAAAACATGTTTTGTTTAATCTATTTTTAAGTTTCATGGGAAATTCAATCTCTGTCTTCAATACTCACAGTTTTCATGAAATTCAGAAGAGTCGATCCATATCTCCAAGATTTGTAATTAAGACAGCTTAAAGACTCAGCTGTCACATTGACTTTCTTCAGGGCTGCTGTAAACACTTCTAGAGCATCGTATATAAGAAACAATTTGGTCTTAATCTCTTCTGGTTCTAAGGCTTTGCCAGTCTCTAGATTGAACATAGATGTAAAGTTCCAGAGTTTCTCATTATCTTTATCTTGAAGGTCTACAAGACGGAATCCTGGAAAATACGGTGAAGAGCTGATTAACAATCACAAAATCTATATAATAAATCGATCAGTTAGAATAATGTATGTGGATAGATTGGTTGTAAAAAAAAATGTGTCGATATCCAAACGAAACTTTTATTTCTTAGTATTTAACCTACAAAACTTGATATGAGATTCTGCTATGAAAGTTTATCTAGGTGTCTACCATCTTTGTCAATATGTTTAGTATTGTAAAAAAATCTAGGAAATATGTAAGTAGTCTAACCTCAAGACTGGTACCTACCTATTATCTATATCATTTACATTATTTATGTGATAATAGACTTTGACCTTTGTGTTATATGCATCTCCATACTAATATATATAATAATAGCAGACAACTATTATTGTTGGCGATTAGGTTTCTTTTTATTGAACAAATTAAATGTAAAATAACACGACGAATACGACATTGTAAAATAGCATTTATATCATGCACCATACAGTCATGTTATTGTCTTCTATATAATTAGTATTGCTTTACTCACACACTATAACTCACCGGTCATGTTGACCCCGCCGTATCGGAATCGATGCATGTCTAAAGTAAATAGATCGGGTGACACGAATATGTACGAATGTTCTTCGGCCATCATCCCAACTTGTTGAGCATGGAGCAATATCTGTTCCAAGTAACGAGACGGGCAATCCACCACGAAGTTCGTGTAGCTGTTGTGTTTGGCATCAATCAGTACTTCCCTTTAACAAATACGAATGTTTAAGACCTTATTCCAATACGATTAGGTAGTACCTAATAGAGCTTATTACAAATAAAATGCAAACGTAGAAGTAACATAGCTATGTTCTGTGCATATGTGTGTGAAGTGGGTAGGCTAGTCCCTACCCACTTCACACACATATGCACAGGACCCACTTAAGCAAAAAATTAAGAATATATTTAAAATAGTTGATAAACACAGAGCTCATGGAAAGCGGTCGGTGACGATGATACGAGTTCCATGATTTTTGTTTAACTAAAAAGTGCTCAACGCGCCTAAAGAAGTTTTCATTTAAAAAATATAACTACGAAAGTGTAATTAGGAGAGTTCACGTAGACCCATAAATATACCATGACCCGTATTGTTCTCGGTAGAATGATGTTAACTAGGCTGAAAAAACCAACTAGAATAGTATAAAAGCATCACAGTGAACTTGATGATGGACAACCACTTACTACTAGGAGTACCAGGCCACTCAGAAAGTTTTGCGACAAAAAGTTATTATGTATCAGACACTGACCACTTGAAATTATTATAAAAACTTCGATTATTTAAAAGTAAAAATACCACTGTTCGATTTTCAAATTTCCCTCCGCATTTTTTTGGATCTGCATCGAGAACATTTTCGTGCAGTGATATTTTATGATTTCAAATGTGGCTTAAAACCTGATGATTCATTTGATCGACTTCGAATTGCTTTTATGGATGAAGGACCTTCAAAAGCAACCATCTACCGCTGGTATAGCGAGTTTAAACGCGGTCGTCTTACTTTGGCGGATGAACAAAGGAGTGGTCGTCCTACGACGGTTGTCACCAAAGAAAGTGTGTAGGCAGTAAAAAAAATAATTCAAGATAACAGATGAATTATGTACGAAGAGATTAAGCATATTCTGCTGATTGGTTTAGGAAGTGTTCACAAGATTTTGCACGAGCACCTTCGCGTCAGGAGGATAGTTTCCCGCTGGGTACCGCACAACCTCACTGAAGCTCAGAAGCAGGCCCATGTGGATTGGTGCCGTGATATGATAAAAAAAATTGATGCAGGCTCGTCACGGCGCGTTTACGACATTGTAACAGATGACGAATCCTGGATTTTTCAATACGATCCAGAAACAAAGCGTCAGTCGACAGTTTGGCTGTTTCAAAATGAACCAACGCCTACGAAAATGAAGCGATCGAGGAGCGCAGGAAAAATTTTGATCACTAGTTTCTTCACTTTGATAGGGTACGTAATTTCAATTCCACTTTGAGACCAAAGCAGCATCAACGCCGAATGGTATAGCACAAAATGCCTGACAGAATTTTTTTCTGCAATGAGCAACAAGCGACCGAACACCGGGCTCTGCGGGGTCCTTCTTCACCACGATAACGCGCCTGCGCCCTCTGCGTTTAAAACGAGGGACTTCCTGGACACCACACCGGTCAGAGTCTTGGGACACCCTCCTTACAGTCCTGATTGGGCTCCGTGTGACTTCTTTATATTCCCTGAAATTAAAAATCAGCTCAAAGGGATACAGTTTTCATCGCTGGAAGACGCGCTAGCAGCGTCTGCCATGGCAGAGGTGTCTGCGGAGGACTGGATTTTTTTTTTGAAAATTGATTCAAACGCATGAAACTTTGTATAAAATATTTTTTTCTTAGAAGTTAGTTTTATAGTTTCTCAAAACTTTCTGAGTGTCCCACGTATTTCAATGTGATATATTATAATGCCATCAAACTGCTTTATAACTGTAGAATCGAAGGAATATTAAACGATTTTGTAAATCTGTTTGTAGAAAAGTTTCAAAATTGCATTAAAAGTCTCACCGGACGAAGTCAGTATATACTGCATGTTTATTGTTAGGTACATAGTTATAACAAATAGGATCAGCTCGAACTCAAAGCTACTTATAGTTTGACGAGTAGGAGTTGGTACAAAGCAACGCCCATTTAGATAAATCAACTCTTATACGCCGCAGGTCGCTGAATAACGCCCACACTTCAAAGAGATTATGTTCCAAGTATGTTTTAAAAATCAAACGTAAACTGTCTGACCAAGACTGAACACATACCTATACCGATAGGCTACATTTATGTAACATAATAATATGTATGTAAGTGTTGTGTGTGGTAGAGTTCGAATAAAGAACATCGAATATTTATGTTGACACTGACGGGCTGCATCGAGTTCTGTGAATCCTAATAGCTTTGTAGCAACACTGACATTGCAGCATTGGTCGTATAGTTTATACGTTTGATTATTTTAAAAACTGAAACAAAACGCTTCAGTATACATTTATATATGCATAAATAGGTATTATGATAATACCTAATATTTGAAATTCGACCACGCGTAATTAAATTAGTTTATTCAAGATATGTTAATTACTTTACTATCATATAAATATTTTACAGCATTTTTGTTAGTGTGAAGTTGAGCGTCTAAAAAAAAGGTCTTACCTATAGTCACTCCCGCTGAGTTCTCTTACACTGACCACATATGGGTTAGATGAGTTGCCCATCTGCATCAAATGACTGACGGGCAACAAACTGTGCCCTCTTACAAACAGCAGAGTGAAGTTTCGCCATTCCTTGTGGATTATTAACTTTTCCAATACCTGGATTCACAAAATAGGAATCAATGAGAAGTACGCAGTAGTTACATGCGTAGTATATATATTTAATTAATTATAACCATTACTTAAGAGGCTGGCTATTTTATTTATACTTATTTTAGTAACAAATAAAGAAAAAAATATATAAAATTGAATCTTCAAAACTGTCAAATAATTTATATAAGAACAAAAATAGGCACAAGAAATATTCATTCAGTCTAGTATTCAGAAAAGTTAAAGATAGGCGAATGACGTTGTGGGCTGTGGTCTATTGATTTTTTTACTTATTTCTCAGAACTACTTAATAAAAGGCTGTTTATAACGTAAATATAGATCAATAACCTTCATTCCTAAATATTTTAAATAAATATGAAAAATTACATTAACATAATTAAAAAAAATACTGGGTCCATATTAACGGCAGTAAAGTCGCTAGAGCAGCAAGTAGCGTTTTCAGTATCAAAGTGTGCTCAATATTAAAATGGCATCACGGAACGTATTTTCAGGTAAGTTTACATTTTATAAGGTTCGTATTACGTATTTAAAATATATGAAAATTCAACACAGTTACTGAAGACACTGACGTAAAAAGGAATGAAACAGCTGCAGTTTAAAAATCTCACACGTGTTATTTCTATAGACATCCGATTGCCTCATAATGGCCTGAATAAGTATTTATACCATAACTGCAGTTTTAATCTAATTGAAGCTTCAAATATAAATATCTTATATGATAAATTAAAATGGTTGGCTTGCTTATTGGTTTAGTGACTAGTTTTTGATTCATACGCGATTGCAGACTTAGGAATCAATTTCCATATCTAGTAGGTAGTGGTTTTTCACAGTAATAAAATGCTGATGCTATTTTTTACTAAAAAATAAAATATCACGTGAACTAGTCAGTGAAAATCAATTTACAGTACCTATCATTTCATCATCATCATCATCAACCCATTAATGTCCCACTGCTGGGCACGGGTCTCCTTTCAATTGAGAGGGATTAGGCTATAGTCCACCACGCTAATCTATTGCGGGTTGGCAGACTTCACATGCCATCGAAAATTCTCTCAAGCATGCAGGTTTCCTCACGATGTTTACCTTCACCGTTTGAGCATCTGATAAATACGCACATAACTTCCGAAAGTCAGTGCCTTGGGTTCGAACTCAAGACCTCTGACATCTCAGTCCACTAGTCGCACCGCTAGGCTACCACAGCACCTATAATTTAAGCAAAGGATATTCTAAATACCTATGAACTTGGAATACCTATGGACATGTTTGTAGCCGATTAAAGATATTAAGCTCTCTCCTCCCTCTTCCGACTTATGTATTATAGTAGGACTAATAATAACTACGATACAATATACCTCCGGACATCAGTTTCTTCTGTATAACCCAACAGGAGACAGGTTTGATAGTCTAAATATACATAAAATTACATTAGAATATAAAGCGTTTGTAAATATACTGAAAATCCTGGCTAAAAGTAAAATAACAGTTAAAGGTTTGCCTATAAAATATATATCATTTGGGTGGCTTTGTAATTCATACTGTTAACTTAGTAATGTGTTTCTCGGGCTGTAAATAAAAACTTTTGTTTTAATTTATCATTTCACGCACACCTACAAAAGTAATTCGTTTTACAAATTATAAAAAGATAACGTTATGAATTTTTATAACTACATATTATTGATGCCTATAGTATCTTACTAAAATATAATTTATTTTAGATATTTTAAATGTTATTCACACAAATGAATTGCGATATTAAAATACCTAAGATAACATTTTTTTTGAATATTAATATAATATATTTTGTACGTAAAAATTAAAATTCCCTAATTAATCAGGCTGTTATACACCTAATATGAATAAAGGCTTGAAAAATGCTAATACTATTATATGATTTATTTTAATCCTAAATGGACAGACATTGTTTTGAAACGCACCACCAACCTACCTACCTACCCTATTGCTTCTTATCAATCAACATAAGAAAATGTTGTAAGTATAATACATTATATGATTGTGTAGGTAATCATTATAGGTAATAATTATATCCTTTCCTACTTAAATAGAAGTACCCTATTGCGTCACTTGTCAGTGTTCTAAGAGTATCAAAAGGCTTATGTCTCTTTCACATTGCAGGCCAGTGAAAGAAGCAGCACTATCAATGCTAATTGGCTACTAATACATCAGAAGAGAAAAGTGCTTGTATATTAGGAGAATGCGTGAATTTTCTAATTTGAACCTTATTTCAGAGGTTTGAGAAGTTATACTAGTTGTTGTCCCTTTATTTGACGACCCGATTAGTGCAGTGGTATTAATGGCTATCTTCTGTGGTAAGAGTCTTAGGTTCGAATCTCGGTAGTGACAAATATGTGTGTGATGAGTATGGATATTTGAATTGAGTGGATGTGACATAGATATGTACCTACCTATGTATTTACCAAAAGAGTATACATATAATTATGTAGTGTATCAATCACTTAGTATCCGTAACACAAGCCTCATTGCTTAGCTCGGAACTAGTTGGCGCTGTGTCATAATTAATGTATGATAATTATTTAAATTCTATACATATGTTGGTACTTTACCATATTGTAAGCAGAAGGGCTAGGGAACATGTTCAGGGCGGACCAGTTGTTACAGTACAAGTCGTTGTGCTGCACTATCACGTGGGGCAGTTCTAACATGTCACACAACGCCTGGATGTTTTCGCTTGCACGTCCACCAGTGCCATCTATGATGCCGATCACACCTTCCTGAAATACATTTTGGACTTTTATATTTTAATAGATATTGAGCATATCTAGAATACTTAGGAAGCTTATGCCGAAATATAATATCTGGAAAGAATTATTCTCTACGCGGACCATTCTTATCAGACTATACCTAAACTGTTTTTCTTATTCTTATCACACTCGTTTGGGCTCTCACTGAAATGACCTACCTTTTCATGTAGAAAACCACTGACCAGTCATTTATTTGAATCAAAGTAGACATTCTTAATTAAATTGCATATCAACAAAAAAAACAAAATCGATTCAGCCGTTAAGGAGCTTTAGTAGCACACACAAATATATGGTTACAAACGTGAGAAGTATAACACTTTTCTCTACGACTGGTCAAGAACAATACGTTATGGTATGGTACTCGGTTCACTCCGAGTGAACCGAGTTTGTTTTAAACATACAAACATACTACGTTATAATAAGTATAGATCTTTTTGTTATTCGTATTTTTCTTACTTGTCTTTTGCGAATACAATTATAGCCCTAAGGCCATAATTGTATTGGCAACGAAGAAAATCCCTTTATAAAAAAAAAAATAATCTTAGGTAGCGGGATAATCCTATTCTTCTTCGTTGTCTTGTCAGATATGCAAGGAACAAAGGAACTGAGTGCAAGAGAAAATATTTTTCTATCATTGTTATGTCAACGTTAATAATATTTTGAAAACATTGCAGGCATATCCATATCCGATTCATGGATGTATCTATGTATATATTATGTATGTATTTACAACAAAAAAACGTATATACGTAGTAGTATATCAATCAACTAGTATCCGTAACCTAATTTCGTTGTTTACCTCGGATCTAGATGGCGTTGTGTCATAATGTCCAGAAATATTTATTATTATTATATCTAATATACCTTATATTTTATGTTAAGCAAATAATTACATTGTTAGGAGTTACCTATGTACCTACGTTTAAAAATGTATTTTATATTATATTAACATTTTTACACTAAAACAAAAACCTTCTAAAGAAATATGATTTTCAAATTGGCACATACAATTTTTTCACTAAAGGGCATTGAATTTTCGCAGAAGACGAACAAAGAAACTTTGACATTTCGCACGCGAATTATCCGGAGCTATGTAAAATATGTGGGCGATGGAAAAGAAAAGAACAATTGAATAAAAGTCGTAAAAAGTAGCGTTTCACAGTCAGATCAATGAACAAGGCAATGGAGACAAGAAAATTAAAAAAAGGCAATCTATATCAATCTCAGGATCACATTACTTCTTCCAAGCGAATGAATTTAAATTGTATGAGCAAATGGAATAATCTGTATGGTTTTTCTATTAATAATTAATACTGTTAGTAGAAACTTAATTTCGACGTTGCTGTTTAAACCTATATAAAATACACAATACACATAGGTATATAATTTAATTTGTACTTACCTCAGCCAACTCGCATACATATTTGCTTATTTCTAATACTTCTCCTCTTACAGATATTTCCTTTACAGATGTTCTGAAATTTAAAATTTTTGCGCTCACATTCAAAGCCACTTTCATATCCTCGGAGTCTTTGTAAAATATACCGCCTGAAAGGTGAGAAAGTGTATATTAGTGTTACCGATATTTTATGTGTCATGGGTTTAAATTAGATAATGCAGGAAACAGAGAACGTTTCTTAAAAGTAGATAATCTACAATTATTCTCGTTTGATTCGTATGGCTACGACTATAATATATTCAATAGCTTTTTATAAGATATATTATAATGTTAGTTTATAATTGAAAAATTATCTCCAAAAATTATAATTATTATTAAGTATTATAATTATAATTGAATTAAAATTAATTGTTCGAAACTAACCGATTACAGGTCCTTCTTGTGCTGACACACATGACGATGAGAACGCCAAGAGAAAAGAAATCAACCATAACATTTTGTGCAAAAATATGTCACAACCACATCACTTTAAAATAAACACCATCAATGTAATCACAACATCACTGCACCGAAACATCGTATCACATCCCGCGCTTCCACGAACTTTGACTGTAAAAGTAAATGAGCTTAACGTTAGGGTAATTACTGCAAGCTTTACAGTTAATCAATGTTTTAAAACATTGGCGTAATAAACGTTGAAAGTTTAGGCGGTGTGTCGGTAATGTGTTTAGATTGGTATTGGACGGCGCTCGGCGTGCGCGACACGACGCTTCAGAAATAATCCCGCGCCTATATTTAGGACGGGTTTTCCACAAAACGACATACTTTATCGCGATGCCGTCTGTCTCGGTCTAGAGCGACGACGACGTCGCGAAAACCGATTTACGGATAGAAAGTATTACTGTTTTTTTCAGCTTGCAAGTAATACGAAGTTTGAAATTTTGGTCTTTATCAGATGTAGATTATTTAAATAAAAAAAACAAATGATAGGTGCGTCTGATCGAAGCATATGAGATGTGTGAGGTTAACTAAATATAATACCGTGCTCTTTTTGATGTCGAATTTTATTTTCATACACACACTCACAATGGTAGATGTACCTATAGGGTTTTGGTTATAGTGATGTTGACGGCGAAATATAAGTGTGGGTTTAAAATTAAAAGTTTAAAACACATCACTGAATATTATTTACCGGTTTTAGTATTCATTTTAGGACCTACCTAAGTGACATATTATTATTGAACATTTACTTGCCTAAGTGCAGCATTGTACGCTTTGTTAGTGATCTTATCTAATCATGTAGTTATACTATAGGTGCAATAGATACTTACATATCTATTGGTTATAACAATCTCGACAGTCTAGAGTATAATGTTTGAATGGAATATGCTTCATTACAATTCAAGAGAAAAACTACTCAAAAACATATTTACATTCACATAAAACACCACAAATTAGACAATAGACCATGTACATACCACACATCATCCCCTATTGATGTGCCTTTAGGCATTTACCACGGGGTCCCGGAGTTGGTCTTAAGACGACGAGGTCCGGATTTTCATGGTGGTGGATGGTTTTAGACAGGTAAGTAGGTATCCCACACTCCCAAAACTTATATCCGAAGGACTTTTGAAAGATTCTTACTGTTAAAAAAGTGTTTAAAAGTAAAGAACTGATTAGTTTGCTATAGGACTATAGAAAATATATATATCTAACCAGAGATCATACACTGGTAATATTTTAATAAATCAATTTCCTAATTATTGGCAGCTATATTGAAGCTAACCAATCAGCTTGATAGCTCTCGCAATATCGCACTTTGGATCGGGAGCAATTTATAAAAGCAGGCAACGGGAATTAACAAACAATAGCGATTCAACATTGAGTGCCTAAATTTATTATTAGTTAGATTGCATTGACGTAGCACGTATCTACTCACATAGGTATTACGGATCATAGAATACTTATGAGAGTATTTTAATACATACATTTACTGGTACATATATTTAGTGAGCGAATGGGAGCACCCTTTTTGCTTATTGTCCCAAGTTTCATATCATAATCATATTAATAGGTCTTTTATTCATATCATAAACTCATGTACCTAAAAAGGACCTAGATAACTACTTAAATAGATATCAACATTTGTTTCATACGATCTATAGTATCAGGATATACAGTCACGCACATTTTTGTAGAAATTATTTGTGATCTAAATACTTATTTACTATCACTACCGCACTGTAAAAAATATTAGGTTTAGGTTTAGGTTTAAAGATCTTTATTATCACAATAAACAAAGAAAATTGTCACTTACGTGATAACATGATCATACAACAAATTATGTTAATGTCCGTCATCAAACTTGCCAATCGGAAACAGTAGTGGGGTATCTGACTGTATTTTTTTTTACGGAATTAATTTTGCACTTAATAAAACATACCTACTGTCATCCACCCCACTGGTACTACGTAAATGTGAACAAACGCAATAGAGAAAAAATAAAAATAATTAAAATACAAATAAAACATGCAGGTTGTATGATCTTCCTACTTACCTAATTACAATCACTGCAGGTAGTCAGGTACCTACAGCCATTGCATTTAAGCAAGCAATAACATAGTTATTTGATGTAATTATGACCCAAATCGGATACAAAGCATCAAGGATAACAAAATCATATTATAACAATAATTTGCACGACATACCTCTTAAGAAAACCATAACATACAAAAACAACATATTAATAAAACATATTAATGTATCATTCTTTATAACTTTATTAATACTACATTGATGAGTCGTCACATAAACCTTTTAATGAAAGTCATCACAGGTAAACGTGTACGTGCAAAAAGTTTGCACTCAGTAGAATCTAGGTTGCCATAACACGTCCACAAGGAAAAATGCGTAGTGGTTCCAGTTAAGTGAACACCCGAATCCAATTGTTCTACATTTCGCAAAGAATAGTTAGTATGCAAGAGAGTGTCCGACCGACGTTGACTCACCGACGCGCGACGTGCCGTATGTGTTAGGAAAGATGCAAACACACGCGCGTTAAAAAACGCGAAGTTCGTAAATAAGCGTAAATAATATGATGACAGTAGTTACTGGCGTATCTACTGTCATTATATTTTTTTACAGATTACGTCTTTTATCAACTACTAATTCAATCATCAAATTCGAATTGTCCCGATAATAATATTCAATGAGTGAACAAACAATTATTCATACGACCTACCATCAGCGGTGAATTTTAATTATGGCATTATTTATAGAAACAAAATATACGCGTCGACTAGAGAACCTCCTCTTTAAGTCTCCAATAGACATATCCACACATTAAAATAATTACATTAATATGACTTTAGTCCTGAACAAATAGTATTTCACTCACATTGTTTAAAATTTCGTCGCATTATACAGAAAGTCGTTCGCTTGGATTCATCCTAAACAAACACTAAATGGAAATTTACAGTGGCGCGATCGATGAAGCCCAATAAAATGTTTACGAGGTTGATTGCGAAACTTCTGTTTATGAGTGGACCTATTGCTAAATATAGTCTGAATATTACAACTCAAGGTACCTTACGTACATTAAGCGGTGAATATGGAAAAGCGAAACATCCGGCGCCTTAATAACCTTTTAAAATTTTCGTTTGATGTTTGTAGGTACTAGCGTAATTAATTTATTAAAAGTGTTAAAAGTTTAACCAAGTGAAAAATACATATTGGAGTTGGCTTTTACAGTATGTGAGAGTTTGTTAATTCGTAGGTATAATATAAGCAGTATTATAATAATGTAAACGCATCCACGATACAGTGAAACATACAAACATTATATAATTATATGAGAATATGAAAGTAAATAAAAAAATGTTACTGATATTGAAATAGGTAAAACTATTATTTATGAATTTTATCTCTGGACCGTAAATGCTAATGGATTCGAAACGTCGAAATAGTCGTAAAAAGTGATTTTATTATTTATTATCTCCTACTCGTAAGTACCTCTCAACTTCATCATCATCAACCCATTATTGTCCCAATGCTGGGCACGGGTCTCCTCTCATTTGAGAGGGATTCGATTACAGTCCACCACGCTAGCCTACTGCGGGTTGGTAGACTTTACACTGTTTCCCTTCACCGTTTGAGCATGTGAAATAAATACGGACATAACTTCCGAAAAGTATATAATTACTTCATTCGTGTCCAGGGTTCGATCTCCAGACCTTAGACTTCGCAGTCCAAAGTTTACGCCTCTAGACTACCACAGCTACAATACGCTCACCTTACATATACATACATACATACACTCACGCCTTTTTCCCATGGGGGTAGGCAGAAACTACAGAATGCCACGCGCTACGGTCCCTGCATACCACTTTTGCCTCGTCCACATTCATACATCTCGGCGTGCACGCTCACCTTACTGCTTGAGTATTATAAAGTAGGTAACTGTACAGTTACCTATTTGTCAGTGAGCCTCATTATGTTTCCGAAATAAAATATTTTAAAAGAAATCAGACAACTTACTTTGAATACGGAGGAATCAATTTGATTTGTAAACAAGATAGGCAGGCTGAGAGTGTTTGGACGTTCCCGTCTTAACTTACGTTTGTTATTATTTATTTAACGTTGTTTTGTATTTTTGGGGAAATGTCAATTTGCTCGTGAACATTGACGAAAGCAATCTATTTTTAGAAAAAGTTGCGTCTGTAAATAAATAGGCATTATGTAGAAATATTTTTGGTAAATGGTAATACTAGCAGATACCCACCGTTTGTTGCTATGCTAAAAAAGTTTTATTTACCTACATATTTATATAGGTAGGTATATTATTTATACTATTAGGACGTGAACCTTGTTGGGCTAGAGGTACTAAAGTGCGACTTCTGAGCTAGAGGTCTTGGGTTCGATTCCCAGGTCGGCAAAAAGTGTTGTAGGGAAAATCTCAGTAACAGCTCGGAGTTCGGTTTTGTGCCCGGTTGATAGCAATAGGCCCACCCTCCATTACACGGGACCTAAAACATGCCAATAAAATGTGGGTGTACATTAGTGCACCTCTGGCTAACCCTGAGAGGACGACAGGCGTGATAGTATATTATGTTATACTAAAACGTCTTAAAGTATTATATATTGATATAGATTTGCAAAAAAAGGCAGCTCTTTGAAAGGGGTTTTAAGGTGCGGTTATGAGTAACAACGTGATAATGAATCCTCATAATTATTATCTTTGACTATCAAATATGCAGTACTTGCTCACTGGTTGAACTAATCACATGACAATTACCACTTACGAAAAGAACTAGGTATCTAAGTAGTTAATGTTGACACATTAACATTAAAACAAAAGTTCGTAGATATTTTACATTACAATTGCTTACAATTGCGGGCAGATTAGCGCAGTCTACCACAGAACTACCTCCCTGTGTAGAAACGGACTCCCTAGGAAATCAAATTTTCTACTTCAGTGGAGTGGAGTTATTTTCTCCGTATCGCATTACTGTTCACATATGGTCAATAAGACCGTTTAATCATTACATTGTTTCAACTGTCATCATTGCCGGTTAGGGCTTTGTCTGCTTAGCATTCACTAAACTTTAATCTCTAAACGATTTAACGTATTAATTCTTACATTTACGTGGTATCTCTAACATAAACATTTGAAGTTTTGTAAGTATCTAATATAAAATTATCACGTCGTAATCATTTTACCCGTGGTTGGCACACTAGCGTATTAAGGTCAGAGCACATAGGAACATTGAACGAGGAACGTCCTGCGGAAACCATTCAATTTAATTTCTTGAAGCGGTGCTCTTTAAAAGCTGCACTTTTTCAGGTTTAAGATCCTTTTCAAAACATTACTTTTATAGCTAGGTAAACGTACTCAATTACGTACAAAAACGTACTCAATTGTTCATAACAAAGCAGGTAAGTGCAAAGCGGTTCTAATTCTTAAAGATTTTTTTGTATTAACTCGTCATCGCCCTTTTTTACTCCCATTTATTAGAGGCAGTAGGAGGCATGTCTTTCAATTCTTTCCTGATAGTCACCATCTCGCCATTCACTTATTCATTTATTGTTTTTGTTGATTTTGTACGCTGAATATTTTATTTCTGTAAAATCATCCCTTTGTCATCAGATTTGTGAATCAGATTTTTTACGTAAATTACGTATAGTTATGATACTGTTCAACGTTTACATGTTATATTAATCCGAATTTATTTTTTTACTTTTTGAAAGATAGCCCTGAACTTATCTTTCAAGTCAAACTGCATAATTCTAATATTAGTACGACAACATTTCTCGTACCGGGTGAGATTTTTTTTTGAACCCACGCATGTAGATTTTAACCATATACAACTTTTAAATGGATCTAATTTAATTAACTTTACAACATTTATATATTTCGCACATCATAAATATCATTCAGAGAAATAAGCAGAGTTCATTGACACTACATATATTACGGCTATTAATCTTGTATCTAAAAGCCTCGGCTAACGCCAGTGCCTATGGCTCTTCAAGGCACTCGGCAGCTAAGTCAAGAACTTGATACGACCCTTGAAAGTATTCAAGGTAATATGTACTAGTAGTAGCGTATAGCGTCATGGATTTTACTCATTCAACGGAAGACATCTATTTGTATTTACCTATTTAGGAACAAAATGTTGTAAAACCACCGTAGCAGTGGTTTTCCTTCTTACAAAACAATTGTTAAACAATCATGAAGAACAGTTTTAATCAAACACCTATAAAATAAGGTTGATGGATATAAGACTTTTACCAAATGAATAAACTGTGGAACCTGGATATAAGTAATAAAACTTTTAAAAGTAATAATGGCGCCATTCGCACGAAAAAAAGGAAAATTTATAGATTTATTGCAGATAAAAATGGCTTCTATTTCCGGCCAGATGGTTAATATGATTAAAAATCGATGCATAAGAATATAATCGACTAGATTTTTACATTATTACGGAGCTTTACGGACATTTATGGACCCATTATGGCAACCAGGGTCAGTGGCAGGCTGAATAGTCTGCTCTTGACCAGTAAAACGTATTTTTAGTTCATCATCTCCATTCTTATTTAGCGGCCAAATGACGTCTGCTACTCACTTAATAGATCCCCCAACTTCTTGCAACTTTTACCTGGTGATTGGACCATTTTGTACGTGTATCCTACGATAGGTCTTCCATTTAAACAGTTTGTGAACATGGTACCTAATTTGTCTTAAATATTCAGGTGACTTTACTAATTACATGCTTCCAATCTGCTCTCAAAGTGCAATAAGTATAACTTATCTTTCAAAATATGGCACACATCTCTTAAAGAAAAAGGGCCAAGCCAAGAAAATAGATAAATTGAGAATAACAAACTGGCACTTACCGCTAATCGGTACGAGTACCTCCGAGACTAGAGTAGCGCAATAATTAAATACTAGACTCTGCTGTTTAGATACCATTAGCCGGATATCGCTCTAGACAGCGCGACTACAAAGACTGGAACTACGTGACATACTTACTGATGATTTAGGCAAGTCAGATCGGTATGGTGCTAAAAAAAACAAAATATTTTATACATCCAATACATACTCACGTCATCTAAATTTCTATAGAGGTGGAATCCTTGCTTCATCCAGGAGAGCTGTATC
This sequence comes from Craniophora ligustri, assembly GCA_905163465.1. Classification (NCBI taxonomy): domain Eukaryota; kingdom Metazoa; phylum Arthropoda; class Insecta; order Lepidoptera; family Noctuidae; genus Craniophora; species Craniophora ligustri. The sequence goes on from LR990963.1 coordinate 7,671,133, forward strand.
AAAGCACAAAATATTTTTGCAACACTAAGGGTCTGGAAAAAAAACCATAAACAATATAGCATATACCTACCAATCAAACCCTAAATACGAGAGTCACTCTACATAAAACATTTCACTACATGAAATTATTTTTCCAGTTTCTACAAAAGGTATATTTTTGGAAATAAATCTGTTCAAATACAAAGTAAGCATTTTACTATTCACTTCTGAATACATTGCACCTACAAAACAATTCTGAAATCTTCAATGACGTACAAAAATATTAAAATATAAACTTAAAATGTGTGTGGACAAGTTGCCTGAATGACGTCATTAAGGCAACACCCGCTTGTAACAACAGTTCGAGCAAACGGGTCATCTATTGGTACCTTAGTAATTAAACCATTTGTGCAACGGACAACAAAGTCGGACTTACGGGCTTATAACTTGGCAAGCGGGCACGAGTTTTAACAATGTCGTTGCTTTTTGTTTTATTTTATGATTTATTTTTAAAGGGATAAAAAATACTCATAATAATAATCTCAGAAAGGGCTCTGGGATTTTTGCTTTTGATTGATAGATAGATTGATAGATTGTTTATTTCTGTAAATAGATCTTTTAAAGACACTTTTATAAGTCATGTGTAACATTATTTTATGAACTAGATGGCATCGGCATTTCCTAACTGAGTTTTCATAAATTCTCTTATATACTTGCAATGAGATCTGGTAGTATAACAACATCATCACGCTTGCATTTTCGAAGGGTTAAATAGGGAAACAAAGAAAAGGGAATAAAACTCAGTAGCGCAGCAACATTAAATATATTTTTATTACGAAGTATGCTATTTTATAAAACCTGAGATACCTTTCATTTAATGGTGGACTTCACCTCAGATTTTCCAAATATATATTTTTGGTAGTAGGTATATGTCGTTGAAATTTCCGTTATGACGAAGTAAGAGAAGAAATACAGAAACAAAAACTATTTTAAAGTTCAAAGCTTTTGGTAAACTTTATGTGAGTCTTTAACCAATAGTTTCTAATAAAGTAGTTATACTACAGGAGATACAGTTTAAATAAATCACATTTATAATGTTTGACTGTCCATTAGGTATTATTATTATAGCACGGGACCCAGCTTGTTTAGTCACCTCCTAATAACCCATTAGCACTTCCACCCATAGAATATTCCAACAAAATAAGGATGTTTACTAACTCGTTGGCCGGTATAACCACTCGCAATTCTGACAGTAAGTGGATTTAATATGGCGGACAGGGCTCGCGTGCTCCAGTCGCTGACAAGCCACTACGGACCACTCTAGCAACACTTTATTCCTATCTACGGTACCCGGTATTAATTAAACTTCGAGTAATAATCGTACTACAGCTCACTACGTTGTATTTAGTGAGGTGCTATGACATCGGACTATGGTTGAAAAAGATCGACATAAAAATACAATCACGCTAATATTTAAAGAAAGGTTGGTAGAAGTCTATCACTTCATAAAAATGATTCGCCGGTGCATTTAAGTTGTAATAGAGGGCAAACCGTTTGACAGTAACCGAACATAAGCCAAAAATTCTTGCTGCTGTAGAAACCGAAAAACGCATTGCTGGACCAAGGAATCAAACTCAGGCCCTCACGTTTAGCAGTCGCAATTGTGCTCAATGAGATTTGTAAATTTTTAAACCAAAACTACTTTTTTATGATTCCGGACAGATTAGATAACTTCGAAAATAAGATAATATCAATATACCGCCACAAAATGTAGTGTACTTAAGAAGTTTTACTATATACGTAGCATTACCTGTGTATAACCTATAATACATTTTATTCAATGTCTAATAGAGTAAGATCCCAGGGCCACCAGACGTCACGTATTTTCTGACGAACCAAATGTGGGTTATTGAGTAGTGCTAGTATGTACTAAGAACGCATGCCTACTAGCTATCTTGCCTAGTGGGCCAATTTTCAGGTATCAGGTAATCAAGGTACATACAAATATTACTTACCTCACGTAAATTCTCCAAGCTGATTTTTACGTATATTGTAGGCAATATCCTTAAAAATAAGTCGCCAATACTCCCAGACACTTTCTGTCGGCCGTATTGCTTTGCAGACGCTTTAAAGCTCCCGAAGGAATTAATTAACTTCACGTAACGAACGGAAAGTGTCTAGGAGTATTGGCGACTTATTTTTAAGGATATTGCCTACAATATACGTAAAAATCAGCTTGGAGAATTTACGTGAGGTAAGTAATATTTGTGTGTACCTTGATTACCTGATACCTGAAAATCGGCCCACTAGGCAAGATAGCTGGTAGGCATGCGTTCTTAGTACATACTAGCACTACTCAATAATCCACATTTGGTTCGTCAGAAAATACGTGACGTCTGGCGGCCCTGGGATCTTGGACTATAATATTCATGTAAGTGTCACAAATAAGCTTGTAAATTTTAATTATGTTTATAATAAAACTCGAGGATAGACAACTGCTACAAAAAAATGTTGTGTCAAAAAAAAACATTGGGTAAACGAGATTTAAAACTGATTTATCATGGTGTTACGTACATATACGGGAAAAAGACGTGCGTTTGATATGGGTCTCTGAATTCCCAAGCAACGTATAAAGTCACCTAAACTTGCATGACCAAGGGACCGCTTTGGGCCTCATAACTATAAATATAAAATATTTATACGGTACCTAAAAAAGTTTAGAAAGAAAAATATTTTAAATAACGTTTAATTTTATTTTATTTTTATTTAACAGGACTCCTACGACTTCTTCATAACTAGACTAATATAAAAATATATAACTACTCGTCGTAAGTGCAATGATTGAACTAAAAGTCTTACTACTAAGTCTTTCTTGGGTTCGATTCCCAGGTCGAGCAAAATGTTGTTGGGATTTTCTATAAAATTCGCAGTAGCAGCTCGGAGTATAGATGTGTGCTCGGTTGATGGTTCGTCCTCTGTCCCTTATATGGGACCAAAAACATGCCGGCGAAGTGTGGTTGTACCTTACACCTGTGCCTAACCCTTCGGGGACCGCAGATAGATCGTATGTATGTGTTTTTAATATTATAAATGTTGTTGTTTTATTGCTATTATATTGTAACTGTCCCTGCAGTTGGCAGACATGCGATGAATATGAAAATTCTCAGAGAAACGTGATTTCGATAAAGGCATAAAATTTACGAGGCGCTTGCAAATATCAATAGTGCATTATGAGGGATAATCCACTATACTATACGATCATGCAAATCCCAGTCTAGGATAGATAGAAATAAATTGATCATGAATAAAGTCTTTGACCTTCGACGATGGTCCACTTGAAATATCTGAAAATATTGATATGTTATTATAAAAGTAGCATCATGGTAAAGCATTATGATACACTAGCTGTTACCCGCGACTTCGTTCGCGTGAAATTTAACGAAAAATTTAGTGTTCATATTCATGCATTGGTCAGCTCCCGCGTTTTTAAGTCATACGGAACTCTAATTCGTTTCTTGTTCTTAAATTAAAGTAGCCTAAGTTACTCCTTATAACGATGGTGAAAGTCTCCACAAAATCGGTCCAGCTGTTGCAGCAATTAGAAGGAACGAAGAGAGAGACAGACAAACATTTTAGAAATTATTTTTTTGTGTAATTATCGTATAAATACTTTTATATATGAAATTACAAACAGAAATTCCAATTTTAAGGAGTATAAAATATTTGCATTGCATCAAGCTTTTATGTGAGTTCAACCTCTTTTGAATAAAATCGGATTGAGTTTTCAAGCATGTGTCAAAATAAATAGTAATTTAAATCAAAAGCACTAAGGAGTATTGATATCACCTTCAACATAATTCTCTATCTCTTTTTAATCCTGTCAGGGATTGAATTTCGATAAAATACGAAATACGTCTTCCATCAATTCTGTTAAAGAATATTTATGCAAAATTTGAAGTAGATTGGACCAAGGAATCACGTTGTCTCGTACAAACTTGGTCCCCCTATCCCCCCCCCCCCCCTTATGGGGAAAATTTAGGAAAATCCTTTCTTATCGGATGCCTACGTCATACAAAGACTACACTCGCCAAGTTTCATTGAAAATTAGAGAACTTCCATACTAACTTTGCACCCCCTTTTACTCCCTTAAGGGATGAATTTCAAAAAGGGATGTCTGAAATAATCATGATTAGGATCTTATAACCCAAATATAACATTTTATTTATATAACTTTGAAAATCAAAGAAATTTCATATTAACTTTACACCCTCATTTTACCCCTTTAAAGGATGATTTTTGAAAAAATATTTTACACGTGTTTCATAACTTCCAATGAAAAATCTTCAAACTGAATTTCAATTGAATAACTTCAAAAACAGCAAAGTTACATACTAACCTTACACCCCCGTTTTACCCCCAGTCAGTCAGTCAGCTTCTCCTTTTATATATATAGATAAGTGGCAGCTTTGGCCGCTTGGGACAGGTAACCGAATAGTTTTTATAAATAAAGTAGGTACTAGTGGCGAGTGTGAGGGAGAAAATTCCCTGGGTCCTAATGAAAGGGACAGTACACGAACAAGAGATAATGTTATATTTATATTACCTACTCGTTTATTGTCTGTGACTGGTTAAGAATTCGCGTGTAAAAGGGACTTCTTTGAAGAATGCACACTCTCCAATATCCTTAGTGTTCTGAGTTTTTTGATATGATTAATATCTTGTTCTAGCATATAATATAAACAACATAATTGTACTTTACTAAACTGAATTGTCAGTGCAATTCATATTATATCCTTTCCTATCGTGAACAATGTTCAAGATGTATTGCCACAACAACAACAGTAGTTAATTAAAAGCTATGAATGCGCAACGGAACAGTGCTGACGGAAAGCCCTATTGTATTGAAACCACGATTTTAAATAGCGTTGAGGTAACTACGTTTAACTAACTAAGTAGTGAATTAATTAGAAATCCTGAGTTTTCTTCAAAAATCAGTCGTTGTTAATGTGATGGGTTTTAGAATTATGCATTCACTTACTTTCACTAACGAATTAAATTTATTTTGTTAGGTAGGCACACTAACTGTAACTAAGAAATTAATAATGGCTTAGTCAATTGTTAACAGTTCAGTCCCTTTATTTTTATATTTAGTTGAAATAAATTTATTGTAGGTTTTTTTAGGTACTACTTAAATTTTAGCGCTGTTTTTTTTTTCGTTAAGTTTGTACACATCAAACGTGAAAATATGTAGAAACTTTTTCGAAAATCCGACCTGACAAAAGTTTAACTATTCTATAAAATTCTATTATGAAAATATTCAAATCAATGCAAGTTCTATCCATGTAAAAATTGTGTTTCAAAACTGTTGTCTTATGTACCTTGGTACGCCATCAAGAGCTTACCAAAGTTGTGTGCCATTGATGTTTTTGTCTAGACGCGAGACTTTTGTCTTTCTAGCACAGAATTACGCTTAATACCCGCAGCTGTAAAATGAAATTCGTTCAGTGACGTAATTGCATGATCTGATCCTTTCACACTGTATATAGTTTGCCAAACTTGGGACAACTTGAAGCGTCGCTATCGATCTTGTACAAATATTGTTCGATACTCGACCGAAACGAACTTTAGTTTGTTTGGATTCCTTTTTCTACGTAAACAGTTTTAGAGTGCGTACCACGTACAATGAGATGGTTGATTTTGTTTTAAAATTTTGAGACAGCATTTCACCTCAATGTGAGTGGTATCTGTCTCAAGATCCCTTAAAATCTATAGTTTAGTTTATGATATCATTTTGTGAGACACGTCGATCCACTTCGAATACTATTAAATTTATGAGCATCGTGAAAACAAAGCAAGTCCCTTATATTGCAATATTATTTTATGTCGACAAATCTCAAGGACATCATCTAATAATACCTAACCTTAAACAGTAAATATTTAATAAAATATAGAATTTATCATTACATAAGTAATAGGTTACGTTACGTTATGCAGTGCGTAATAGGTTACCTTTCATGAAGATATGACGTATATCGATGCAAATATTAATATTCTCATCTCGTAGTTAGTTAGCGAGTGTATGCAGACTCTCGGGCTGAATTCTCCGTATGTCTTTGTTTCTGCGATGTAAATATTATATTATACAACTTTCTTTTGCAACATGACCTGATTGTAGCATATTTTTTGTTGTTACATGTTTTAATCAACTCAAGATTTATTTACCCTTTGCAAATGAGGTGTTCTGTCACTGAGTCACGATTTCCCTTACTCAAAAACTCGCTGAGTGCATCGGTCACGTGCTGCGTAGGGTTCTTGGTGATTGACTATAACTCATTAAATTATAAAGACTTGATGTACCTCAACTGTGATAATTTTTCTTTTAACATCGGTATACAGGTATGGGTTCTACGTAATTTACTCATACCCAATACGAACTATTTAGCTGGCTATAAATTGGACACTCGGCTTTCAAAAATTGCATATTCTTGAAAAATACATTAATAATAGATCCTAGGATTATCAAATAGTTCAAATGCAAATGGAAAAACACGCTATAAGTTAGCAAAAAATCCACTTACTTGTTGACTACGTCACCTTAAACATAAACTGTACTTATGTACCAACTTCATAATTATATTTTATGTGACTTCATCAATTTTTAAGTTAATTTATGAAGTCACATAATTTGTAGTCACAATTCTCCATCTAACATTATTATGAATATTGTTATTTTTAAGCCCGTTCTGCGATAAATACTTCATATTTTACATCCCCACATCTTAAATTACAAATTTATAACATTAGCAGTAGGTACTATTTATTAAAAACGTTGCCCGCACATGGATTTTATTTGTTTAGTAAGTATACAACCATAAAATGTCACATAAACAAACACCCAGACCAAGAACAACTACCTGTTACCATACAAATATTTGTTTCGTGCAGGGATCACGCTCGGGATTCCCGGCGCCAACCGTTCAACAACTATACGCCAATCGAACCGTAAAATAACAGCCCGTGTAGAAATATTTGTAGAACACATTCGAAACACTGTTAAAATATAATATACATACCATCACACTAGTATTAAGGGCTAACGGTAGGCAGAGGAGTACCAATGTGCTCTCAAAGATTTCGCCGATTTGTTAAAATCCTGTAGCGAGCCTATTCCAATTAAGCAATTAAAAAAGGGCCTCTTATTTTAAGGTTTAGGCTACAGTTTACCACACCAAGCTAGTGCAGGTTACTAGACTTTACACGCCATTATGACAATCTGTCAGGCATGCAGGTTACCTCACAACGTCTTCCTTTATCATGCTTTAAATACAAACATTATATTGAAGTCAGTTTTGATACCACAACGCTATACATATATCATATAGCTAAACATATACCTAACATAAAAACAATCCATTGAAGAACAGACATAGCACGTAGGTTGGTAGCAGCTTTTGCGTCGCGTCGCCTCATAAGTGTCATGCTCTAACGAGACATCACTCTCACGATAAAAAGAATGTTCTCACCATTTTTTGAATTATTCAATAAAAATCAAATGTGAAGAGACGGTGAAACAAGTCGCAATGTGTCGGGACAATGCACGAATTATAATAAAATAGGTATTACCTTTTTTGCATGAGAACGAATTTGTCGCCGATCGAGACAAAAGAAGGCATTAAAATCCTTTTTATGTCTCTGACCCCTCGAATATTGAATTTTGATAGATATTTTTATACACAGCATTGGATTCAAATGTTTTAATTTACATATTCAATTTCTGATACTTACATGTATATTTAAAATAAGAGGGGTGTAAGTTTCAGATGATTAAATAATTATAGAGGTTTATAGATGAGACTCGCTTGAATCAGCTTGAGAAAAAGAGCATACATATGAATTTATGTTTTTTATTGTAAGAGCCTACAATTATGCAAGTATACAAATAAATCGCGCCTCAATATAGCTGGGGAAACACTAGGCTAATGTTCATAAACAATATTGCTGAAAAATTTAGAATGTCTGATGAGTAATTTCCCGTTTCGTATTCTTAGCTAATTGTCACTTTCTATGATGTTCCTTGGTAATAAAATTCAAAGACATCACCGTAGAATGTTACCATAGTATTTACAATAAATCTTATGTTACTAACTTCCGATGCACTAGCTGAATATACGAGGTCAGTTAGAAGGAAGTGATACATCAATCAGAAGACAGTAGCCAACATCATAACGATAAATATCTGGTAAATAGTCAAAATAACTACATAATTCACTTTACAACCAGTAGTTCAAGCTCTTAATTACACTATTAATTGGTATGTAGTTATAGATTCGAGGTGAAATACAAATTTAATTTTCTATGAAAATTAAAAAAACCAAGTATAACGATATAAATATAGCAACGACACTAATTCCAATCTCATAATTTTATTAAGAGATCGAGATCTAAGACATCGTAGGAAAGCCTATCAAAAATATATTTATGAATAGGTATTGTATTACTGGTAACAACACCGTTCTTCATAGAATTTATACTTTAATTACTATCTAATAGGTAAAACAATTGATGAGACTGAACGAAAAAGATATGAAACATTCGTCATACTATGTAAAGCAATGAAACAAGTAAAAGGATTTTTTTGTAATCTGCAGTTTTACTTATTTTGTGATCTTCAATTGAGTTGCTACCTTTCTAGTGGCGTGGGCGGTGCCCAAACCCTTTGGAAAGATAACTCAAAATAAAATACTAACTTACAGTACGTCTATACGTATTCGATAAAATATCCACCTAGATGTTGGTTCAAAACTCCGTCCATGTTTCTTTATACTAAATACTAAACAACGTAACAACACTTTACCAAGTCGTTGTAGGCGCGAGTATTGTTTGTGACTGAACTTCAGAACAAAAGGTTAATTGTCACAAATTGTCATAGTATATTGCAATATGGCTCTTATTCAATTATTTGATCTACGTACATCGTACATACAATATTACCTTCACAATATCCTATATGTCAGACACGAGCTTATTATATGCCAAAATTGATGCATAGCTGTCTCATTTATAACGTGCAGTAATAAATTGCTGCCATTAGGTAATGCGTTGTCCCGTATGGAGGAAAAGTGTCGCACTGTGCAGCCAACGTCAACATGCACTATCATAAATCAATCCAACTTAACACACTACACCGTTTGCCAGGGAAATTCGATACCTACACTTGTATTCACCCAAATATTTTGCCCATCCTATATCCATCTATTCCGTGAAGCTAATATCCGTGAATTTCCATCCAATTCCTCTTGATTAAATTACCCTATCATTTATTTAAGGCACTTCAAGAACAACAGTCTTGCGAAGTAGCACAGAATACGGAACTCGAGCCAAAATCGTTTTCATAGTAAACTATTGATCCAGGATAGAGTGACTGAATGTAATATGCATGAACGACCGTGTGTATAAGTTGCACTAGGTACGCAGTTTATGCACGCTCCTACAGAAGTAAGTAAATGGAGATTTCTTCTTGTTTACAGTCAAGTTTTTTTATAGGAATAGTAAGTGACGTATTGATTTTATTTTGGCTAATTACCTCAATACTTCGTAACTCCGGAAGCCTTAGTTATAATTAATTATATTTATATTTAAGAGAAAATGCATCAGATTTATTATAAAAATATATTACTTCAGCTATTCAATAGTATTGCATTAACTACTATCTATTAGACAAACAGTAAGCAATGTGATACACCACACAGACCTACGTGGTAAATAAATAATAGCATACGTGTTTTAGAGTGATCACTTGAATTATTTATTGCTCTGTGGCATCTTCTTACAAGTTCCCAACACACGATACGATTTAGCGTATACATTGGCTAAGCTAACTGTTTGTAGAACGATATCCCCGATATCTATGCAACAAATAGACGTATAAACTGGCGTAGGTTCAAAAACTTATACATCAAAATGCACTTAACACAAAAACTGTTCTTAATCATTCAAGCCAGAAGGAAAACTGGGCAGCAAGATAATTTATTAATTTATGCTTAAGATATTGTTGCTAAATTTGAAGTTTTGTTTGGTAACTCAGTCCCAAAAAGTAGGTAAGTTAAACCCGTAGCCCCGCCGGAACAGCTCGGCGGGCGTTTCAAGTGGCCGTTTGCTATTTTAAACATTGTGTTCCCTACATTGTAACTTGTATTGTATATTTTATTAAGTAATACATAAATACCATCACGCTTGTTGTTCCCAAAGGGTAAAGCAGATGTGTACTAATGTGTAATTGACCATCAACCGGGCACGAATGCAAAGCTCCGATGTTTCCTGGAGGACTTAATATAAAAACCCAGTAACACTCGGTCGACCTAGGAATCGTACCCAAGACCTTTTGGTCAGCAATCACGTTTATAACCACTAGACCAAAGGCAGACCGACGATGTAAGTTATCGTTTAGAACAAAAACTGGCCACTTAGCCACTCGCAGTGTAGGGATGGGCAGTTGCCCATTAGTTGACTATTGACTTGTTGCTTGTAAAATGTACCTAACTGTGATAGATTTCCTTTTAACTTTGATATTCTTATACAAGAATACATATATTCGATACTTTTAATTCCTTTTATACATATTCAAAAGCAACCATTAGCGGACTGGGTGGGAGTACACACAGGGTGGAGTCGAATTACCCTTTTAAGCTTAGTTTTCACAAACGAATCCGTTAATCAAAATTTAATTGTGTTCAGCTGTATTTTTAACGATTCATATAACATGGGCGTATAAAACAAATGACACTTTACATGTATTATTTATACCCCATTACGTACCTATTAAACCTTTATTAATTACACCTTTCTAGTACTAAAACAAAAAGCCAGACGGATTGATGTAGTAAAACTATAAAAAATCTTGTTAACATCGATGTTCAAGAAAAAAGCAAATACAATGTTATTCCCTATTACTTCGGCGAGTAATTATAGTACCTACTCTGGAGTGTTGTATAGGTTTTGCCAATTTTAGCCCGGCACATAAATACGAACGTGTTATTTAGTTAAACGTCCAAATGTTCAAAGTCTTAACATCTTGACACACATTCTTCATATAGAAACGCAGGCATTCAAATCTACCTAGGTATTCTTATTAAAAAAAAGGTATAAATAAAGCTACCATATTCTAAGTCTACTAAGGGAAATTACAAGTGAAGGACATTTTGATCTTGTTAGCATACAGTGATTTAATAAATATCAATCTCGCTACGAACGTTAACTATTATGATCGTAGTATACGTGAATACTATTGTTTATTATGTGATAGTATGTACCTAAGTATAAGATTTTAAGAGCAGGCATTGGACTTTAAACTTAGAAGTGTTTGAAATAAGAACTTTACCCGTTAACGGACAGTAATCCCCAACTGGTTGAACGTGTTGGGTCACTACAAAATTTATCCATGTGTGCAATATTAGAAAATGTGAGTTGTACCATTTTTATTTTATTTTTACAGTAAAAGGGTAGAATTCTGTCGAACGCGGTTAGACGTACTGACGTATTATTTTATACGGAGACAACGTCTGTCCGTCAACGTAAAAAGGTGTTAAAGAAGGTAAGATAATGTTGAAAGTTATCGATTACAAGTATTACAACTAGTGCAATTTCAAGTAATAATTATCGCCTCTTTTCTTTGGTGATCTAATCCCGTTCTCATGATCTCCCTTCTACTAAGGTACCTTCCATTTATTGATAAGTAATATTGAGCACAACAAAAGGGATTTTATACTTCAGCACGGTAAATGTCCTTAACCGTCAACGCCGGAGCCTTAACTTTTAGCTATTAAAAAGTGTGCAACTAGAGTTGGTTTGTATCAAAAGTGAGTCCTGCTCAATAAATTATTGGTCCAACAGGTTCATAACTGATCGATCTCGACTACTAACCAAGGCTATAACCATTAAACTCGGATTGCATTGTACGTTTATTAGCTTTTACGGAAACTTCCAGCAATAATATATCGTATTAAAGCCATAATACACGGCTTTATTAATAACTTCGGCCACGTTTGGTTGTGTGATTGATAATATTCTAGAAATTATGACACTTGTACTGCCTCAGACGAATACTGAGAAATTATTTGTTGTAGTACTAATAAATAATAATCACTTTATTGGACTAGCTTGGATATTTTTTTAAAAAGGTCAAGGTATTCGTGGACTTCTACATAGTGGCAACATTTCAACATCTAAAAATACTCATATAATTCTTAAAGCCTGTAAAGCCCTTCGGTCAGAGAGTCGCTTTAGGGGCGGAGTTATATTACATAATACTTCATCATCAACCCATTATTGTCCCACTGCTGGGCATGGGTCTCCTCTCATTTGGGTGGGATTAGGCTATGTTCCACCACGCTACCCTGCTGCGAGTTGGTAGACTTCACATGCCATCGAGAAAATCTTTCAAGCATGTAGGTTTCCTCACGATGTTTTCCTTCACCGTTCAAATACCTACGCACATAACTTTCGTGTGATGTAAGTGTATACCATCCATTCTATTTGTATAATTATCTATTTTGTTTTACTTGTAATTTCATTACCTTTATACAGTTAATGAACGACTGGAGAATGATGATTATTTTATTCGTGGTAATCATTCGTAATGTATATATTACTACACTATTCTAAGATCTATTAGGGTAGTGTTCTAGTATTTGTTGCATCACATAACCACGTAGTTATTCTCTTATAAATTTGTATTTTGTTTATAAATACTATTTATTGTATATATTTCATTTATAAATCTAACTTTATTCATACGCCTACTTCATAAAACGGTTATATTGGTAACGTTGGTTTTATCACCTAAAATCAAATGGAATGACGACGTGATCCGGAATAAATATCAGTTATTCATGAATATGGATTTTTCAATGGGCCTAACCCAGTTGGAATAAGGACGAAATTGTAAATGATTCATGAAAAATTCGATTAGATCGCATCATTTGGTTTTGTTCACGGTGTATTACCTACCCTTTCCGCTAGTTACTGATTCGATCACTTTCACAACATCTACCCTCAATTAAGCAAACATTTCAAAGTATAGCAAAGGATTCTTTTTATGAATTAATCAATACAAAATAAAATGTAACTATCCTAATCGCCTAAAATTGATTGATCAAGTAATATTATATTTTATAATCTAGGTATGTTCAAAACAGCGAACGTTTATGCATTCTCTGCTCGTATACTCAACCCATTTATCGACCTTAGGTATTGTTGTTATATACAACTTTAAAAATATCGAAGACCCTTTCAATATCTAGCCTTCCATGCTGTATTAAATAAATAAATAAATAAATATTTTAAAATTGCTGTATATTTGTTTGTGTATATTTGTCCTCAGATTTTCTCCACCCACTAAGTACAGCGACATTGACAACCCTGTCGTTTGCCACATTAAAATCCTAACACGTGTAGGTGTTTGTAAGCGGGCAGGTAAGTACATATTTGTGACATATTTTATGTAGGAGCATCGTCCTTCTCATATTGAGACTAAAATAGAATGTTTTTGCCATTTATAAGTATTATCAAAGTTTCATTTTTAATTCAAGCAAAATGTAGAATTTTTTGTGTTTTTTCCATTGATTAAGTACATTCTTAGTAACGGGATTAGACGAATGGAAATAAAATGACTTGCATTTTAAATATACACCGGGGATAGGTGGGCGTACCTTAGTATTCCTCCGATTTTGGAAATTCAGGTATGATGGTTAACATACCATCATACCTGAATTTCCAAAATCGAGGTATGATGGATAACATAACATAACAATGTTATCCATCATACCTAGTCTCACCATTCTGATATACCATCACGCCTGTCGTCCCCAAAGGGTTAGGCAGAGATGTACTAATACACACCCACATTATGACCGTATCTTTTAGGTGCCATAATAAAAGGGGCGAGAATCTTGCCATAAACCGGACATGAACCGGGCAAACTCCAAGCTGTTATCGAAAATTTCATAGAAAAACTTAATAACACATTGCTCGACCTTAAAATGGAACTCAAGACTTCTTGCTCAGCAGTCACACTTACGACTACTAGATCAACGAGGCAATTACCTACTCATAGTGGTATTTTAAGCTGTAGTATTCGGAGAAATATCTAACCAACGCAAAAGATCGCTCAGTCGCTGCATGAATCGTATTATCACATAGCTTATTGATATTTCACATCGGCAAAATCATAATGAGTTTATACATCAAATCAATTGTTTTAGTACATTAAATTCCTTCTCTTTACACTCACAGTATGGGATCCCGAGGGCAACTACCTCCCACCACACATTACCTTGATATACATACATTTGCAGCTGTTGTATGCATACAATTTGGGTTAATATCGAACAGTACATGTCCATTTGTTAATTAATTGGTTCGGTTGCATGTTGCATCATTCATGGCCCATTTGTATAATCAACCAAGCATCGCATTTATTTGTTAAAACTCAAGTATACTCTTATTATAATGATATTATACGCACCTATGATAATATAGCCCTTCAATATTTTATATATATTTTTTTCTTTTGGGTAATAAACATTAAAAAAAGATGTGTAAAAAAATAAGTTTTTTTGAATCTAAGATTCCAGGGTCTTTGTTCACGTAGATGAAGATTCTTTATTAGAAATTCCGAAGGATTGAAGTAGAAAAAAATTAACAACCAACAATAATAGATTACTTTGGAAGTCCATGCAACAATGTGATCAATTTCTATCTAAAATTCTATTCAATTGGAGTTTTACTACGTGATCGAATCAGAAATGAGAGGATCCGTAGAAGAACCCAGGTCACTGATATAGCCCGAAGAATCGTCAACTCAAGTGGTAAGGCACATGATGTGGCAGGGCACATCGCTCGAAGAAGGGATGGCTGATGGGACTTGAGGGTTCTAGAGTGGCGACTACGTACTGGAAGACGCAGCGTTGGTAGGACCCCGGCAAGGTGGACCGAAGACCTGGTTAAGGTCGCTGGAATCCATTGGATGCGGGTGGCGCAGGACTGGTCGTCGTGGCGATCCTTGGGGGAGACTTATGTCCAGCGGTGGACTCCAGCGGTGGACGGTGGATATGATGATGATGAATATATCATCACAAGTTACCTTTTTCTGCCCCACAGCTGGGTACGGTCTCAATCTCCTCTCATTTGAGAATTAATAATAATAATAATATTTCCGGATATTATGACGTAGCGCCATCTAGTTCCGTGGTAAGCAACGAGGCTTGTGTTACGGATACTAGTTGGTTGATATACTACATAATATATCTTTTTTTTGTAAATACATACATATTATACATATATACATCCATGACTCGGAACAAATATTGATGCTCATCACACAAATATTTGTCCCTACCGGGATTCGAACCCGGGACCCATAGCACAGCAGGCAGCGTTAACTACCGCTGAGCTAAACGGGTCGTCAAATTTGAGAGAAGCTATAGATATATTATGTAGACTTCACAAGTCATGAAAGATTCTCTCAGACATACAGGTTTCGCCGTTTGATCATGTGATAAATACGAATATAACTTTAAAAAACCAATTGTGTTTGCATTGGGAATTACCAATAAATAGACTATCACAGCGTATTAATACATTTACTAGTTTTCTTAATAACCCCAAAGGAACAGCTTTTTCGTAATCCTAACAATAGATTCGATCCTTTGTACTACTAACTAATTTCAATTAAAATAGATGAAGCTTCGAAGGACTTGTGCATTGTCTAGAGTTTAGCTTGGCTTTTGAGAACAATTTGACTTGGTCAGACATTAAATATCGAAATAGTTAAATGGTTCAATATAATTCACGGAATCAGTTAATTTGAGGCATTTCATGACATTTAAAGAATAAAGTTAAACCAATATTTGGTGTAAAATGATGCGCCCTGGAGCTACAAATTTGGAATAAATGGTGCGAGCCGCACCATTTATTCCATATTGGTAAACTTGTTATTTTTTTTAATTGGAATTTTGACCATTATACCTTATGTAACAATGTTAATAAAATACTATCCATGTCATAATCATCAACCCATTTACTGTCCCACTAGTGGGCAAGGATGTCTTTTCATTTCAAAAGGATTAGACTATATTCCACCACGCTATCCAAGTGCAGGTAGGGTAACTTCACACAACGTTGAGAAAATCACACAGGCATACAGATTTGTTCACAATGTTTTCCTGCACCAATATAATTTAACAGGTAATAAATACGCACGAACTTCAAAATGTCAGAGGTCATTTTCAATGTACCACCATACCACTTGGCCATTGCAGCTAATAACTATACCGTTTATACTGACTGTATTGGGAATTAAACTTCATTTAAGGATCACGTCAATACATTTTGTTGTACATTGTAATTGTAATGTACAACATTAGCTGTTAAAATGTATTGACGTGACTATAAATAAATAAATAAATTTATTGCATTTACCTCGACCTTGGAAATCTGGACTTAATATAACGCGGTTGGTCGAATAAAGTGTGACATTTGCATTGCATCTGGAACACCTTCATCCATTTCTATGCTGATTCGGGAGAGATCTTGGAAATTTAAATGTTTCTCACCATACTAGGAGACCATAATTCTTAGAAATGTTCGCGTAACCAGTCTCCACTAATTAAGCCCTTATACGGTGGCAATAGTGCGTCTAGCAATAAGTAGGTACTTGACGTAAGATTAATATTTAAATACATTGACAGTATTGCAATATTGCCAGTTTTTAGGTCCGAAACAAACATTTTCGATATTGATATGACATTAATTAAGACATTCATGTTACTTCTCCAACTAACAGTGATATGGGAACAGCGCGGTTTCAAAAACTATTTGTCTTTGATATCTTTACACGGTCAGCATGCGCATTCTGTGTAAATCAGCCTTAAAAATCGGAGACCAGGTGCTATTTTTCCCGACATTCCTGGCGATCGACAATCTGCTGAAAACGACCCACCTGCCGAACTTGCTGATTATGTCAGCAAAATTTATTCGTTAAAGCGATCCCTGAGGAATACAAAATTACGCATTGAAAGGGTTGGGTATGTTCGTGTGGACGTTGGAAATTACCATACCAATAAACCTGAGATAGATGGACTATCAAAATATTCCGTCGAATTAATGTTTTTGCTTTTATTACACAGATTTACTGTGTCTAATAGGTATTTGTTTATTTTATTAATTTACAATTCATACATAGTACAAAAGCAGTTCAAATTCATATTCTCGCCAAGAACCTTCTTAGTTAAGCGGTTTAATTTCTTACCACTTACTACATAAATGGGATTTATTGTTTACATGTGAGACTGTAAATATGATTTGTTACTCTCTCATGCAAAAACACTAAACGGATTTTGATTAACATAATTTAGCAAACTCAAGAGAATATTTTTATCAACGCGGACGAAGCCGCAGACGGAAGCTGGTATTTATGCCAGAGCGGTAAAGAGCGGTACCAGAGCGGTAAAGCCAATGGCTTCTGCACTACGGGTTTGGGGTTTGATTCCTGCGGTAAAACAAATATTGGTATGACTTACCTACATGTAGTTATACTTTACTGATGTATGTAAACCCATGATACTGAAGTACCCACTTAAATTAAAGTCAAAATAATATTTTGACTTTAATTTAAGTGGTACTTATATCAAAACTGCAGGGCTGCCAGATTGTATCTTTTGATACCAAATTGGTATAATTGGACGATGTATTGTATCCATGTGGTATCCATGATCATTTGGTATAATTCAATACAAAAGCAAGACGCTCACAAAAAAAAGGTCATGCGAAGAAGGTGTCCGCTAATTCTGCAAAGGATAATAGAATAATCGAGGGATTTGAGCTAAAAAAAAAAAAGCTCATCCGACATACAGGGGGCAGTATGGTATAATACCATCACATTTGGTATAATTTCAGATGCTAAATGGCATAATTTCGTCGTTGCTTACTGGCAGCCCTGATATACTGTTTCACCATGATAACTAAAATGAATTAAAAAATATAATACAACGTATTTCTTGACGATTCAAACGATGGCAGATGGAAAATATAAACACTTGAAAGGATTGAACTCCTTATTCAATCTCTCGTTTGAAAATATACAAACGAAATTAACGAGGGATAAAACAGTACTTTAATGGCGCCCAGCTGCAAAACCTCATCATCAGATGAAACACCATGTTTTTCTCTGCTCATTAACCGAGATACTTTTGACCCAACCACATCAAGCGTTTCCGTATTTATTTATTTATTTGTCAAGGTGATTCTGTCGTGATCTATTTAGAACTGATTTCAAATATTATTATAATTACTACCGCCAAAGGTGTTGGAATTATATTAATAATATAAATAATGTACTTATAATGAAGGAGGAAAGATTTTATTTTTTGTTGGTTTGTTTATATATAGGCTCCGAAAGTATAGGGCCAATGTAAATAATTATTTAACCATCATAATGTGTAGACACTATCTGTGATGAACATAAGCCATATTTTATTTAAAAAACCACTAGAGATTGGTATTAAAACTGTAATAAGGTATTCCAAGTATTCCTGTTATGTCTCTCGAAAACATTTTACAGCCAAAACCAACTCTTATATAAGTCCTAAAATTGTTTAAAACACTGAAACTACTAACAACTACAACAAACCTAACCCTTTAGTAGTAAAACAACAGACATAAAGTTCAATTTCCTGAAACAAAGATAACAAAGCGCAAAACCTCCCGTAGGTTTATTCCCGGGATAATATGCACTGGGATAAAGGTAGGTGTACATGTAGTGTGATGCGCTATCAGTGCGCTTTATCAGCTGCGGGCAGTGCGAGGCCGTCTTCGGCATGGGATACACGCGCGGACCGGCGCGCCTCTGCCGCGATTTTACCGAACCGCGATTTACGTAAACGCGATCGCGAGTTTAAGTTTATTAATACGGTAAGTAATTTGATATGTTTCTAAGGTTTTATTACATAAGCAACTTTTTAGATATCAGTGTAAAATTTATTTTCTGAAAAAAAGGGAATATTTTAAAATTGCAAATCAATGAAAAATTCGTTTAATGAATGTTATAAATATTTCCTATTCTAGGCTAGTTTGTTTAAGTTAATATCAATTTACTTATTAAAGTTATATTTATATAATTTTTTATCGCTGTATTTCGGTAACGCTGTATTTCGATAGATTCATACTGTAACAGAGATAACAACTACTTTTCTATCATATAAGTTCGCTATATTTTTTTTTAATTATTTAAATTCGCCTACTTACAATATTTTTATTTCCAAAGAATTGAAAATTACACACCAAGAAAAAGGTAAAAAATTCTAACCGAAATGCATATATACATAGGTTGTAACTACATAATTGTAAGTTGTCGTTAACAGTGTGAAATATCATAAAGGAAAATCTTTAAACTTCATTTTCTACTTAAAACTGAATAAAATAAAATTAAGGTACAAAAAAAAACAATTAGATAAGCTGAAGTTCTCTAGTGGTTCTAATGCAAATTTATCCATAAAACTTCTAGAGTTCATACAAAGTTTATAAAAGGCAATAAGGAGGTTTAATTAAACTTGAGATCTGGATTTTTGCCCCGCCATCGCCAATATTGTACGCTTACTTAGTTGTATTAAAAAAGAGCTTATTTTCTTAAACAGAATTAAGTACCTACAATAATTTCCTGAGTCTTTAAAAGAAAATTGGTTGAATTGTTTTAGTTAAAATATTTATTTTGCTTCATAATTGACTATTCAATGACTATTCAACAAAAAAATTTTTTTGACAAAATATTTTTGCACATTATACTTACCACTCTCATCAACCCACTTTTTGCTCCACTGCTGGTTCGCATCTTAGAGGGATTATTAGACTATGGTACACCTTCACTATGGCAAACTTTACACGGTATCGAGAATATCTTTCAGGTTACCTCACGATGCGTTCCTTTCGATCTAATGATAATTACAAATATGCATAACATCGAAAAGTGAGAGGGTACGTGACTTGATATTGTTCTCAACACCTTCGACTACTCAGTCCACAGGCTGGAGTCACTTAGCACAGGTACTTGGTAATAATGCCACTAGGCTATAACATCTTCTTTACTTTTTGATAATACCTACTTGCTGAAATGATTTTTTGTGGAACATAAATATTTTGGTAAAATAATCGTAAGCAATATTATTTGGATCAAAATTAATTTATAATTTGAAAGCATAGAGACGTATTATAATAACATAGGTAAGTAATATTATAGTAACATACCTGTTTAGGAATTAACATTGATTGTTAGGTGTCATGTAAAGGCACGAAAATAAATCTTTTCTTATTTTAATTTTCTGATAAAACATAACACGCACGATAAATGTATTGTCCCATACAAACGGCATTTTCAGCGCTAGTATTTTTTCACAATGTAAGTAGGGGTTAGAGGAATAACCGGAATGCCTGGCCGCATTCCGGAAAGTCCAAGCGCGTCTATGATAGAGTAGTAGGTCAACGGAGTGCACATGCATGCGTGTATTTCTTAATCAAATGTCACTTACGGAATTCAACCGATTCTAGACCAAATTAATCTCGATTAATGTCGATTTCTTAATTCATGATCCTCTGGGTATTGGTTCCCTAGACGTTAGAAATATACAATATAGTAGTATAACGTAAAAAGTAAGTGCATAATAAATAGCATATCTTAAATGATACATTTGACAGGTATCAAATGTCACTGAAATGATGATTTGTTTCTACGTTTCTCCTAGGCTAGCGCGTTGCTAGCCTAGGAGAAACGTCGTTGTAAAAAAAGAGTAAAAACGTCGTTGCTCTATGTCATAGACACGGCAATGGCAATACATATTATAACTGCATACAGTACAGAATTTCGGCTGTTTTTTTTTCACGCTACTTAGCGCAGCCGCACCTTGGTGTTCCATTTGCTTGATACTCCGTAGTCTCCGGGACATTTCAACACCGCAAATATAATAGTGTCGTTCGTCACTAACACTGCTACATTTCCGATACATGTCATCTACTTTCCTGTCACGTCACTGTGACGAATAATTTCCGTTACTTTTGGTACGAATATATGATGGTACCCACTTAGTATGCTAATATAATATTTTATGAAAAGTATATTTTCCTAGTTTAAATGGAAACTAGTTATTCAGTTAGAGGGTTGCCTCATTCGTCTCGTAGTTTTTTATGTGTACTTTATTCCTAGCTCAAGCTACACTACTAATACGAAGAGATTGTAAAAATTCTCCGGGTTATATAATACTTATACATATATATTTTCATATTCGTACTTAGACTAAATGGGCGCATTTAAAGGGTTATATAAAGGATATGAATCTTTTTTTTTATAACTGACCATAAAAATACCGTTTATATCCAAACATTTGGAGAGAGTTTCAAATGTTAGCACCATTAACTTGAAGGAAGGTCGGCGCTGTGTGTTGACAAAATACAGGCTCGGCTAAATTACAGCTGTGCCAAATTTGAACGCGCAAATTTCCCATTTTCACGTTCACTATATTTGAAAAATCCGTACCGTATTTTTGCAAAATAGTACAATAGTAAAATAACGTAACAAATTCGTTCGAGAAATAAAACTTTAGTGCGTGGAAAAGTTTCACAATATTTGCGAATGCAAACGGGTTGATATCGGTGTAAAGTTCAATTCCAGTTCAGTTTTAATACTGCGCTACAAAAAAGTGGTGGCACAATAAAATGTTATCGTCCGGGAACAGAGTTATACTGCTGCGGGCAAGTGTTTAAGACTGACAAGTACGTAACAGTCCACAATGGACTTCCGAGTCACAAGCACCAGGAAGACAGTTACACTTTGAAATGTTCACAACACTTTTCCACGAGTATGAGACCACACAGTTTTTATTACGAATCAAAGTCTGGAGCTATATATGTCTTCTTATGTATATTACACCTGCTATTATTTATTATACAATTTCAATAGATAGTATAATTTAGCAAATTAAACTGAGGGTTTCGCAATTAATTCGCTATCGAAACCTATCCAAAATATTTAGGAATTTAATCAATTTCTAGTTTAATATTTTTCAACAATACCCCACGCGGGATAAAACAATATCAGAAGCTTATTTATAAATTAAAATTTCTCCGATAGGCTCGTAAAAGGCTCCCGTACATAAGTGGAATAAAATATAGGCGTCACACCCAGCCCTTTTTTAGGACAATATATCTTTTATATAGTAAGTACTTATACTTATTTGCAAAATGATGACAAGATTTATGAGCTGCCAACAATTTTTTTCTAAACTCTAACATATAACCCATATTTCAAGTAGCTAGTTCATAAAATACCAATTTTATCATCAACCCTTATGGCTGCTGGGCAAGGGTTGAATCTCCTGTCGAAAGAAAAGGGGTTGGAAAGTTATGTTCCATCACGCTGACCTAGCGCGGGTATTCGCAGGCTTCACACACGGCTACCGTCGAGAAATGTAAGTTTTCTCAAGAAATTTTCATTTGTCATGCAAATTGTTTACGGTTTCGGGAAGATACCTTGTTTTCAAACTCTTAAGTTTGACATATGACTTAGCCGATCGTGGTTTATAGTTACACGATTTATTTTAATATACATCATTTTTTTTGTAGATAATCGGGATATTGACCAAAGTGCAGTTAGGGACAATGATATTAGGGTTGGCCTATTCTGATAATATATTTTTTATTATTTTATCATTATATAAATAGGGTTTGCCAATATCCAAGAATATCCAATATCCTGAAATCCATTAATTTCTCTAAGGAATACAAAGACACATAGGTATAAAGTAGCTGTACCTGGTATGTATATTTATTTCATGAATAATAAGTTTGGTTTATTTTTATTCCCCTGTGTCCAGTACCAAGTAAACAGTCAGTTCATACAACCTATACAACGGAACTTCATGTAAGTAATTAAAACTTTTCTTAGGTATCTTCGTAGTATAAGATAATAAGATTTCTCCTACGTCTACATAATTGACAGTAAATATATCAAGGGATCTACTCGCTAATATATTTGTTAGCTTCACTAACTATCGATTGATCTTTTGTCTTTGTTCAATCCATTAGAGGATTTCGCTTGATTGGAGTAATTTAAGTATAAAATTAAAGCAAAAGTAAGTGATGCGATGTTGGGATATACTGATATACAATCTCAGCTGGTATAATGTTATAGAAAGCCCCAATAGAACTTTATTCGACCTGAGATTTGAACCAAGAACTTAACGCTAACGACGTATATACTGCAATACTTACAAAATTATAACTTAATGTCAGTTATTAACTTATAACTATTTCCATTTATGAAAATCATCGCTCTTTGTTGTTTTATTTGGATTTTTAAAAGCATTAATCTTATAAACTTGTAGCAAAACAATTAAATAGACTTTAGCACAAACCCTTAATGACAAAATAAATACCTAAAAATTGCAAAAACAAAAGTTGCTCTTTATACAAGCTCAGAATAATTTAAGAACAAGTTATACTAGCAAATTCATTAAACGTAATGAGATTTTAGCCTGGGCTTCAAAGAAATCATTTCAGAATGTTTTTAAACGTTTCAAATTTTCCGTTGTTTATGAGAATAGCTTTTAATAACAAAAAAGTAATATTTCAACGAACATCTTGACTGTTTTTCTTGTGACAGAATGCTTTTGGATAGTTTTGTTCGAAAGCATTCTGTGATACGACCTAGAATAACAACTAATACTAATGTATTTGAAATAATGTTCTAATTAATCAGTATCAAATGATGTATGTAGGTAGGTACCTATAATTAAAACCTTACTATAATTTATTGTAGAAATGACAAAACAAAACGTAAATTAAATCTGTCCTACACTAAAGCAATAACCTAATTTTAAATTTAAACAAATAACAAAAGTATGAATAACTACTGATATCCGTAACACTCTGAATATATCATCATATAAATTCACTGATAGACGCAGGCCTCCCTTAGTGAACGCCTCTAAATATGTACACACAGAATAACATTTTCAAGTCTGAAACTATGTGGTATAGAGAAAAGTACTCAAAGAAGGATCCGTTCCGATTTTGATGAAAACCATAATTTTATCTCTAAATTTTCGATACTAGGATTTATCGAAAATTTAGAGATAAAATTATGACGCGAACCTGTTTATTAAACTAAATTTATCGATTAATAAAGAATTAGTGTTGCCCAAATGCAAGAACAAGACGAGACTTAGCCAGTCTTGGTGTTGGTCTTGCGCCAATACACCTGGTCTTGGTCTTGGTCTTGCGCTCCCAGTCTTGGTCTTGGTCTTGGTCTTGCAGCAAGAGTCTTGCAAGTCTTGCAATTACCTATTAGTCTATTACTATTTATTAAAGTTTACTTTAAATCTTAGAAAAACGTATTAGAATTGGAACATTGTGAGCTTGAATTAACATAGCCATAGTAAAGATCAAGCAGATTAATAAATAACTGAAGATTTGATAAGAAATTCGAAAAATCAACTGACCTATATGTCGTTTTCCATGGAAGTAACTGTTTCTTAATAAACATTTATGATTTATAAGCTTACATTTGCTAAAACATGTAAAAAAACAAATTAATTACAATAACTTGACTGTATTTTAAAGAACAATACTTATCTGTCTAGAAAGAGATTGAACCCTCAACTTATAAGAAATTTAATAAAAGAGATTTACGATTTATCATTTATTTGAATAAAAAATAAAATACAACACAAATCAACAGCTTTATCATTAGGTTATGATACTTTATATCAATTTTTTTGACCAAGAACCATCTGGCTGACTCATCACTTAACCTATTTCTATGTTTTCTAATTACTAATGATGCTTTAGAAAATAACCTCTCAGCAGGTACTGAAGTTGCAGGTATTGAGAGAAAATCACGGGCCATTTTCGATAAAATCGGATACTCTGTCTCATGCGTCCTCCACCAATCTAAAATGTCTTCCGAGCTGGCAGTTCTTGGTTTTCTCAGGTACTCCTCCAACTCGTCTATCACTAAGCCTTGAAGACAAGATCCAGATGACGTCGAGGGACATTCATAGAGTTTATCAAAGTCTATTACGTCTTCATCTTCATCACATACTTTATTTTCTTTTTCTGGTAATTCCAGAGATTTGTTCAGTGAGTGTAGACTTTTATATTCTTCATAAAGTTCATTGAACTTGCGCAGACTTTCTGTTTTAAGTTGCTTCCCCCACATTGTCAGGTCAAAAGTCTGAGCCTTATGCCTTGGGTCTAAAATTAAAGCAGTACAATAAATCCAGTTGCTCTTCTTGTAATGTTTAAGCATTTTGTCTCGAGCTGCTTGGAAAGCTAGAATGAGCCTTTCATCCACTTCAGATCGATTAGGTTTCTCATCTAACTGTTTTACCATGGATTCAATTTTATCTAGCAAGAGATTGAATGATACAATGACTAGCGGTAATGTAACATATTTGTCTCCACCAAGTTTTGTACTTAAAAGTTTAAAGTTTATTAGAAATTTATGTAATTTTTCGAGTACCTGCCATTCATTAGCTGTGATTTGAAAATCATTTAATTCGGTGACAGAACTGCACAATATGTCAATGCCCGCTCTCACTTTTAAACCAAATCCAATCATATCATGTGTGGAATTCCATCTCGTTGGACAGTCAAGAATGGCATTTAGATTTGATGGCACGCCAGCTGCTTCACAAGCAGACTGAAACTTCTTCTTCACTATCTCACTTCTTTTTATTTTACTGGAAATACTGCGTAACTTTGTTACAGATGTACGCGAGTCAGCAATATTTGGTGCAGATTCTTCATCTTCCTCATCCTCAGTTTCGTCTGCATAGTCTTCGTACTGCTGATCTTGCGCGTTAGTGTCAGACTCACAGTGTAATGCTAAGGTCTTTAATAAATCTTGTACACCAAGGTTTAAAATGTGAGCAAAGCACCGGAAATGTTGATTGTCTGAATCAAAGTGTGGCGGCAGCTGTTTGCCCAGTTCATACATAAATTTGGTATTTGCAGTTGCGTTGTCGACCGTGATACCTTGTATTTTATCAATTATGCCATATTCCAATAAACATTCATGGAAAATCGTTGCAATATCTTCCCCAGTATGTCGACCGCGTGATGGTATAAAATCAAGAACTACAGATTGATACTTCCATTCGTTGTCTATATAATGAATAGTAACCCCGTAGTAACTCCTACCAGCAATTGACGTCCACCCATCAATGGTAAAAGACATTTTAGATGATAATTGTTGAAGTCGTTCCTTGAGATTCAATTGGAGCTCTTCAAATCGCTCTTTGACTTTCCTTCTAAGTGTAGACCTAGTGCCGGCTCTATGAAAAGGATGCCGCCGCAAATCAAACAATGCCGCGTGCGGCGTACAAACACACACTAAATATTACCTACTTGTACAGACGCGACGCGTGAATAAAATAGAATTAGTGCCAATCACTATTCTTTACATATAAGTGAATGTTTTGGCGTACATCTATACTAATATTATAAAGCTGAAGAGTTCGTTTGTATGTTTGATGACAGAAGTTTTAAAATAAATAAATAAGTCCTGAACGTCACTATACCTCCAAAGTTACTATTCCTCGTGGACGAAGTCGCGGGCACAGCTAGTAAATACTTACTCTCATCATCTCTCTCAGAGATATTCGGGCTGGTAAGTAATACAAAACTCTTATCGCAGGCTTTTTATTTTATTAATAGGTAAGTACCTACGCTTTTTATATTATTTTATTAGTTTTGTAGAATTTTTTTACACGTTTCAAGTATATTTAAAAGTGGCTACAATATTTATTAAACGGGTGATATTTGAACACTTTTTTGCTATTTTTTCTTGTAAAAACTTAAGAAATATAATGACTAAATGTACAATAATAGTACCTAAGTAATTAGTTTAAAACCATATAAGTAATCAATATTATAATATATACTTACTAGAATGAATTAATATGACATCTACTACCTATCCTTACCATTTTATCCTAATCATAATACTACTTGCGTGATCAGTATAATGTATTCATTTTCATTCTAAGCACTCTGAAACTTATTTATTCTTTGGAACACCTGTAGGTACTCTTAAAAAAAATCGAAATTATTTTGCATGAGTATACCTACGCCCTATGGCGGCAATCAAATAGTGTCACAAATGTTATGATTTCGGCGTGGCGGCAACGATTGTTTTAGATTTCAAAAGAAGCCGCCGGCGCGTGTATCATAACCATGTACTTCCGAAAAGCGGCAAATTTCTTTGAGAAGTAAGTACAAAACCTTTGATGCCGCATTATCAAAGTGCCGATGGTTAAAACATAACTATGCATGCACTCAGTTTGATTTTAATAGATATTTTTTTATTCGCTATGTTTATGGTATTAGTCGTAATGCGCATAGGTCCAGTTTTTCATATTCTTTGTTACAGTTTTTTGCGTCTCATAGAATTCCTAAGCGTACCTACCTATACACCGAACTGTTACACCTAACTACTCAGTGAAATAGCGCTAAGTCCTAGCTGCGGGTTCTATACGCGTCCGTGGCTACTGTTTACAGCCATATAATTTGCGGTTCAACCTTTGGACAATGTGAATATAATAGCTTATATTCACTACACAGGACACTAAACCATAGGTAGGTATGACGCTGATAAAACCTGGGTTATAGATAAAATTGAGTTCAACGACATGATAGGCTGAAACTAGCTTACTATAATTGGAAAATAACTGTTATCATTTACTGAACCACAAATTGGCAAACATCACACGCCGCCGTGGCGAAAATGCTGCAGACATGTCACAATTTTCTCACAATATTTCCACACACATGATTTGGAAATGTCAAAGGTGCCTTGGATTCAGACTCTGAGACCGTTTGCAGTTGGTCCTTCGTCTTATCACCTATCTTATCATACATATTATTTTGTAAACATTTCTTAATTTGATTACTAAACTAATCTAAATATTTTTAGTCCTATACCTGTAGTACCTATAAATGTCGATCGCGATCACTTACATTTGTTGTGGTTAT
Source organism: Craniophora ligustri (assembly GCA_905163465.1). Taxonomy (NCBI): domain Eukaryota; kingdom Metazoa; phylum Arthropoda; class Insecta; order Lepidoptera; family Noctuidae; genus Craniophora; species Craniophora ligustri. The sequence continues at coordinate 7,699,186 of LR990963.1, forward strand.
TTATCAACCCGTGCAATAACATCAGAAAACTCGTATCTTGTACCTAGTACAAATATTATTGTTATAATATTGATTTTATATAACCTTCCACAATCTAGGCCTTGAGGAAGGTGCTATATTCGTTTATGATCATAATATCACTTCATTCTTTAAAAGGATAAAATACTGTAAGTAAATAACCATGACTTATATTAAGTGTCTCAACTGAATCTCAGCAAGTCAAAGCTTTTCCCAAATTACATCACTATGCACTTCAGCACTTCAGTCAAAGTAAATATTAAAAGTCATATTTTTTAGAGCATATGGCTTCTAATATTTACGGACTAGACAATAGAATGTATGTGAACACGTCTAGTATTTAAAGCACAGGTTTGAAATTCATTCTAATATTGCATGGCTATGACAGCCGATGGACGTGTTGTAGTGAATCCCCAGTTGAATATGCATTTCAAATATTTCCAGCTCGGTGCTTTGAAAAATAAATGTAAGGATATAACACAAAGATATTAAACTATCGATTAGGCTTCAGAGTTTTGCTAAAAAGTTTGTTTGAAAAAGCTAACTATTTTCACCAAATTTATACGCCAAACAAAACTTATGTACACATAGGTACCATTATATACATTCATAATTTAGTGTTTTGATTATATCTTTATATATATTATGTATTTGATATATTTATTACCTTAGGTTATTACCAAAAAAATCTTCACATTCACAGAAACCTAGAAACGGGACAACTACATGTATATATTACAGATACTTATTTATACGGCATTCAAACCTGCATGAACGTCGCTATCATTAACTATTGTTCGATAATAATCCCTTAATATCTAGGTCAAAAGCCCTAATAAAATATGCATGTATATTAAAAACGATATCTATAATACTGGGGCGATTGATAGTGAGTGACTCACGAATACTCGTATAATTCTGCAAATATTTTCATATCTTTTCTATATTAAACAATTAAATGGCATCCTGCCCACATGTCATTGTCCCACAAAACTGTATCATTCCAGTTTTAGTTGTTCATACTGCGAAATGTTTTATCAATATCGTACGCATACTTTAGACTGTTACACCATTCCACAGCAATGAGAAAAAAAGTATAAAACAAACGTGAACTGTGTAGAAGTGAATATTTACTCGTATATGTACCTAACGTTGTCGTTTCGTGTTATAAGACCAAAATAATACGGATAATGTTTGCATGACGCGTCGGTGCGGCTCCAGCCAGAGGTACAGTACAGTGGGTGGACTCCATTATAGTTAGTTATCTTTGATGCAATGCAGTTTCCAAAGTTGAAATGACCATAATAAGTAATATCGACGGATGAGGTCACCAGTCACCAGCAATACGCTTAATGAGAACTACATATATTTATTGATACGAACACAACCGAATCTGGCAATACCGATTTGCTTAGAGATAAGACTGTCAGCAGTTTTGCCATAAAAACATCGCCATCGCGCCTGCTGCCGAAAAGGGTACGGCAAACCTTCTGATGTACAGCCTACATCCACAGTTAATCAATATGTTTCGGGATAAATGTAATGGGAAACGATTCCATTATATTATTATAAACTGAGAGGAATCAGAACCCAAGACCGCTCTGAGTCAGTCAACTCGCCGACAATACTATTACCTATACCTACATTCAGTGCTTCTTGTTGACAATAAGTTAATGTGGCCCCATAACGACAACAAGTATTCAATTAAATATATATGTATGTAGGTTGTTGTAACACGGTTGGTTATCCACCGTCGAATTGACCGCGGTACGTGTAATAATTCAATGTTTCATCGTCAATTGTATATTATTCCCTTCTATGATTTATATTCACTTTAGTTTAAATCAATAAAAATAAAAAATAAATTGTTTGTCCTCTGTATATTCCTAAGTCATTGAATCATTTCTTAGTGAATAATTTTTTTGTGATGAACTTTGGTTGGTGGTTCTACGTACGCGTGCGAAGGTTCCAGGCACTAAAAATAGAGTAGGTACCCTGTGTACAAGATAGCTCAACCTATCTTACCTATCACCCGTCCGAAGCCGGACCGTTGCAGCTAGTAATTCATAAAATATAAACTTATAATTTTAATAAGCACATAGATGCAAACTTTCACAAAAGCAACAAATTGTTATAACATTCTGTGATATTGTTTTGCTAAATATAGGTTTCGTTTAAAGTTTCAATTGCCGAATGTGTTGTTCATGTTTACAACAGTTTCCATTGAAACTTTCAACAGAATCACTTGTTTTATTTCTGCAACATATCAATGACGTTACAACAACAGTTCAAAACTGTACAAAGATGTCAACAAAATATTGTCGCAAAGAACAAATTAGCGTCATTCAATATATTTACTTATTTCTTTACGAATATAAGACGTTGAAATATAACATCATTTTATCGCGGTATAATTAGGTATTATTTTAATCCAGACGCTTTAAATCCTTATCGGTTTAGTACTAGAGGTCCTTTAGTCTCAATGTCTTGTAAAAGGTAATTTATGTTTTATCATGTACAAAAGATAATACTTTAATATAGACTTAACATTTACCTTCAAGTGACCTTGAACATAAATATGACGTCTATAAAATGCCAAAAAGGGACCCCAATAACACGACTTATATTTATTGCATATTAATAATCATATAAAAGTGGCGAGGTAACCAATTCCATCATTTACGTTAAAACAGCCAAAATACTACGGTTTTAGGCCATTTTATTTTTATTTGCGCTTGTGTTTTAAGACCGAACCGAAAGTCTCAACTTGAGCGCGACTCCCATAATAATATGTGACTTAGTATTAATGGCATAATATTTTAAGTATTAAAATATTATGTTTTCTCCTCTAAAACTGAAATAGTACGTACGTTCGAGTTTTTAATATAATTATGATTAAATGTTACGGTGTAAGCTAGTATACATTCGTATTATTGAATATCTGAGAGAGCGCGCTAATATATAATTTAACCTAACCCGACAAATAAGAGTATATCGTCCGAAGAAGGCTCGTCGTCTGTGCGAAGAGGGGGATCTTAATTACAGTATTAATTCATAGAAACATCTGTTTCTTTGGTATTCCTGATTTTCTGTTTCCTAGTTTTTTTTTCTCTATCGTTTAAATACATTACAATTAATTCGATGTATGATAATCTAAATAAAAGTATTTCTAGTAACATTCGTTGTTAGAACTTTTATTCCCAAGAGTAAAGCGAGGAATCCAATAAAGATTTCACTCTTATAGTTATAAACTCCCAGAATTGTTAGTTCGTTGGAATTCAATAAAAAGTTTGGAGCCAGTAAATGTCACAGTTCTAAAATCTTGAAATAATTGCAGCGATTATACGGCACATAATCTCGAGGAAACTGCTTCGTCTACTGGGTATTAGCGTAAGATCCAACTTCTGCTAATTAGACTGCCGCTATATTAATTTCATTTGGGTCTTAAGAGCTTTAAAGATTTTTCTGAATATGCTACTAGATACGAATAATAATAAGGTTTTATTATCTGAGGGGTTAAAAAGGCCACATTGAGGAATTCCTTTAATATAATTTAATTTCCACAATTCCCAGCAACTCCTTGGCAATCTCTCAATCCTCATGTGAACAATTAATATTATTAATTAACTAAAAGGTCTTTCGACCATGAAGTTCTGAACTCGGTAGCATCTACAATACAAACGCTGTACCAACACCAAGACTAGCCTTTAGACCATAAAATTTTGCTAGCAATAAACGAAGTAGGTACCAAATTAGCCGAAGAAGAAAAACTAATTTTAAGTATAAGAAATCATTAACTTTTGATAGCAATAATATTATGGTCTAGTGTTTGGAAGCGCGACTACGGAGCAACATGTCGTTCAATACCAGGTCGAGTAAATTATATTTGTTGTTAGGTTTTTCTATGAAATTCTCAATAGTAGCTAGAAGTTTGGATTCGTGCCCGGTTTACGGCAATAGGTTAGCTCTCTATTAAATGGGACTTAAAACATACCAGAGAAATGTTGACTTAGGTACATACGGGGACGACAAACGAGATACTATGATATATTTTATTTATTACCACATACTAATCAAATTGAAACAGTCCATATAGAACGTATCAGGATCCAGATGTAATACATTAATTCTGTACATTGTTATTTAAATTTCACGCATTCAGGCTGCCTTGGCGTTAATAAGATCTGCTGTAATATATGAGGTGACTTAACAAGATTTCGCAGTTTAGACTGGAGGTAAGAGAACTGTATTTAATCTTAAGCTCTACTCCAAATATCTAGTTCTTGTGTTAGTATAATGAAAAGGTAGCAAAATTAACGTAATTAATGAAAATGTACTAATTAAAGGGGTCTAAAAAAGATCTGTTTATTTATTAATTTAAAAGGTTTTGAAATAAAACTATCATAAACATCACCATGGATTATGTAAAGGATCCGAAACGTCGGGCTAAAATAATAATATCAATATACCGCGATAAAATCCGTAAAAAGTAATTTTATTTCAATGTCTAATATTCACGTAAGTGTAAGAAATCAATATAATTTAAGAGGTTTTTCTGTTGAACATATTAAAAGCGAATTCTGCTTTGCAGCATGCTGCTGTACAGCTAAAATTGTATTTGTAAATGTATCTATATTAAAAAGAATCAATATCTCTCTGTAAATCAATTACATTTTAGTAACAGAAATAATAAAATGAATCCGTAATATTATATAATACATTTATTTCGACGTAAAATCAAACCCAGAAAATATTGCTTTGTCCCAAATGAATAAATTCAGAAGTTGGGAAGGACGAACTTGTGTAACCTTTACAAAACGATCAGTATAAAATTACTTGTTTCGGTATTGGGTAAGTTGCCATAAGTAATTTATAGACATACCCAATACAAGTCGAGAGCCGAGATAAATGGCTCCTACTCTAGCCTTGAACTTAGCCGCAGCTTGTAATGAGGACCTTGTTGAAAATATATTATACAATACAAAAAAAAAAGATTGATGTTGCTAAGAAAATATATAAACTATAAATATCTGTTATAATACTAACTCTTACCGCGGTATATTTCGAGAGGTAGGGCATAGTGAGATTTCTCGCTCAAATTGAGCTGCCTGACTGGGGAAGTACCTCTGCCTTACAGAAACCCGTAATGAATCAACAATATTTGCGATTCTGCGACTGAGTAAGGTTATCTACTGTTAGAGCTCCTGCCAAGCAATTCACTAGGCACTCTCCATCCATCCCATCGATCTAGTCGGTCCCTCAATCTGCGTACTTCATAAAATTGATTCAAGGTATCGATAAATTCAGTAAAGAAAAAGGTTGTTTTTTTGTTGCCTACCACATTACACAACCTATTTCTCTATCAATTCCATCAAATTTATAGAGTATCGTTTCATAACATTGAACCAGAAAGTCTATAAATTTGAAGGACTGTCAACGTGAAATTCCATAATTTCTGTTTGCATACAGAACTCACTCAATCCACTTGCAAAATTGCCTTGTCCCTTCTTTCAAGCCAAAGTCACGTTGCAGCATCCGAACCAATTTATAATTTCATTAAAGCCTTTAGGAGGAGTTATTTTAATATAAAATAAATCGTAGTCAACACTTGACACATTTCACAGCCGCCGAAAATTTCAATTTCATTTTCAATTATTCCATAATCGTTTATGGAATCCAAAATAGAATACAACATAGAAAAAATTTTGTAAAAGCTACAATAGAGTACAAAATGTTAAAATTGTGAAACGCATTTGATGGACCTTTATGTTTGATTGGAGATGTAACATTTCTAAATAAATACATTCATACCATACATTATGATATCATTAAAAAAAATAGGTGGTAAGTATACTTTAGTCATAGCATGTAGGTAATGATTTTTGTTCTTATAACAAATTTTAGTGTAAAACCAAATAGTTGCTCATTTGCGCAACATTAACTAAGTAAAAGAATGTTTGATCGTGTCAGCAGTTGTCCTAAATTGTTATTTAAATATAAGAATTAATCAAAGTCAGAATACCACTGTAAAAACATCTCGGTAAAACCGAGACAATAAATATTTATCTCGGAAACTGAATTAGCGGCGATTTCACTATTATCTCTGTTTCCACTCTACTGAACCCACGATTAATGATTTTATATATCACAGTTATTTTTTAAAAAGATATGCTGATGGGAATAGTTCCCAGTTCTTCTAGTTTTCCGTTCGTATCGTCAAACTAGTTAAGTTTTATGAGGACTAGATTTAATCCTGGCAATCGGCAATTGCTGTCATAACGATACAAATTAACGAAAGATTAATTTAACGTCAAAATAGTAAGGAAAAAACTTTTAATCTTCCAAAAGAACTTAAATGTGTGATCTTAAAGTTCATTTTTCGACGACTATTTTACTGTAGATAAATCGTTTCTCGTTTATTTTTATTGCAAGAAGCTGTTCAATATGACACCAGCCAAAAAACTTTTATTTAAAAAGTTTTCAAGAAGTCGGTACCAAATCTCAAAAAATACCTAATCGTATACAAAACGAAATCGATTAATATTTTATCCTGACTTTATTTAAGTTCTAAATCTGTTTGAAAATTCAATGACTAAAAGTATTATGAAAAAGTAGAAGATAAGAATAACTTTTATGACCACATGCATACAACGGATAGACATACACACTGTTAATTACATTTTTTTAGTTACTGTTCAAAGAAATCTAAAAAAGCAACATCACAGTCATTTTTGATTCACTTTTGTTTTTGTTTTTTGCAAAACCTAAAACACCAAATTGATATTCAATAGATCTTGTCTCGTCTCTACCTTCAAAGGTAAAGCTGTTTAAAGATCAATACATACCTATTACTCCTAAAATTTATAGCCCAGACACATTACCATACACCAGCACTTACTTTAAAAGCCACCGATAGAACCCGTGTAGGGATGATCCAAGGATACCAAAAAGAATAAATTTGAAATTCAATTGTCTACTGCAGCGGGACCAACAAAAGAATCTGCGCATTTAATTACTGATTATGGCCAACTGAATGAAATGACGTCTGAAAAGTTTGGTATTTCAATCCCTCATTATCGTGTTAGTTTTCAGATTCTTTTAAACGTTTGTGTTAAACTGTCAAGTAAGCTTTTATATTTTTTGGATATTGATGAATTAAAATTTAATTTCCGTTAAGTCGCTTTTAAAAAACGCAATTGTATTTTATATAAAACCTGTTCGCTGGGCTACTTAAAATAGATAAGTTATTTCAGCAATCAATAACATTGGTATTTAATACAGATACTAGTTTAATCATAACAATGCCCTTTGGTTTTATAAGTCTACCACCGGCTTACCTATTGATTTATTGAAAGTTTGATGAACTTGCACATTGTAAAGAAGGCTTTATAAAACCTCAACAAAAGCTATACTTTCATAACTAAAGAAAATATTTACATTTTAAGTAAAAGTTTATTTCGTTTGCTATATTCATCAAATATTGTAATAGAATCGTTTAGTTACACAAAGAGACATTCATTAGGCAATAAATCCAAGGTTGTAGATCAGAGCGAGTCAGCAATTAAAGTTCAAGATTTAAAGACACTGCTACAGTTCGAATCAATGTCTCTTCATATGATCATTATCACAAACGTATTATTATTGCGTTTAACTGTTTGGCAAACGACCGAAGCAGATATTTTACTCGCAATCTTCACATAAAGTTTAAATACTAGAAAGAATTTATACTGTCTTCGAGGTGTTTTATTATAACGTTGTTCTAATACCTACCTAAATAGAAACTTTGTAAATAGCTTATTACATTTATTTAAAATGAAACTTTCCTTCTTCATAATACGCGATTAATCATCGTTAATCATTTCAGGGTTATTTTGGATATACAAACGTTAAACATTACCGAATATCTCAACCATTAGCCTGTTGCCTTATTTCCTAAATCTCATTATTTACATAACATTTAGTGAATTAATGAATAATTTATGAGAATATTAATACCGTGGAATTATTTTACCTTAGGTACCTACGTTTTATATAAACCGAAGTGGTTATAATGTATCGACACACTTTCAAACCAACAAAGTTCTTATACCTAGTAGCTTAGGTATGTCCCTGTCGTTCAAGTTGAGTTGCTTCTAAAAGTTATATGCCAGTTTCATGACAAATGATCCCACGTTGCTAAATAACTTTTCCATTGTTACAGATAACATTTTGTAAATTTTGCAAATGTGCACGCAGTGACAGTGAACAATACATCAATATATATGTGCGTTAAAAATGAGACCTCCAAATCTGAATGACAATGACGCTCCGTCGGTCTGACAGCTTGCCCACGCAACTCCGGGCGGCGCCTGTCCCGTCAGACCCCAACAACACCCGGCCTGTGGATAAAATACTCGATTCCAATACCGTCTCGAATTTCAGTGACACGCCGGCACGCGAGGAAGTTATCGCCACTTGGAAATCCCTTCACACAGATGTCAAGAAGATAAAAAATGGATTCGCACCCAAAAACGACAAACCAAATCGTCGCGAAGATAAAAACGATTCCGCATCGCAAAGTTTTATTCCTAGGTTTGCGAATCATGATAAGCATGGTCAGAGGAGAATTACTTACAACGATCGGCAGGTCCGGGTTGAACCCCGTGAGAGCAATCGTACTGCAGTCGTGCTGGACACGGGTCAAACGGAAACAATCGAATGCGGGGGAAAAACAGCGCACCGGCGGCGGTCTTTACTTCAGCGTTTATTGTCCTGGAGGACGCCAGAATGTGATTGTCGAGAAAGATATGCACCAAAACTTCAACCTGCTCCAAAGTTACGTCCTGAAGATTTGTTATGCACTTGTGGTGTTAGTGGCAATCGAATCAAGCTTCCGAACAAATCCAACAAAAACCCGGAACGGGGTCGTTCTAAAAGTGTAGGTTATGAAACGGCGCGTGAAGTGGCTCAATTTCGCCGGTTAGTGCATAGTGTATTAAGACGTTAGTTTATAAGGAGTTGTGTGCTGTTGGATGTTGGTAGATAAGGTTTTTATAGCGTCTAAAGTGTTTTGGTGCGGTAGGTGTGCGAGTGCTGGTGCGACAGTGGGCGCTGAGACGGCGGCAGCGCTACGAGCGCGCGCGGCGCTTACACTTGCCCGACGCTACTATCCCGAAGGCGGTTGGGGTTGGACCATTACCGTGGTTGGTACTATCGTGCAAGTGCTATCCCATGGGCTGCAACTGGGTGGAGGCACTGGGCCGATAGCTTGCACAGCCGCTGTCAAGTACCATGTTTCACCTTTGTATACTCATGGTAAGTAACTTTTATTGCAAAGATAACCTTCAAAGGATTTACTTTAGTCAAAATGCGTACATTATTTTATAAATTGCTAAGAGATTTATGACGATCTGTAACTAAAGTTTATTTTCTTCTTCAAGTTTACCTACAGTGTAAAATATTATGTTTGTCAGTCATCACGTAAAATGGTCAGTATAAAATATAATGATGGATACTATCAATAGTTATTCTGCCCTAGCAGACATGGCTAGTTTATCCATGATTTATATGGTTCAATAAACGTTGTACATAACTGAAAAAGTGTATACAATATTTCACATATACAAACCGAAACCTGTCTGAATTTTACACACGAGCAAATTATATAAATATTTCTTCAAACATAATATCATCAAGATCTCATTATAGACTTGAGCAAAGAACGTAAAAAGATTTATTAAAGAATGTCCTAATTTTAACACTTATCGTATTTATTAGAACTAGGACATTCTTTAATAAGTTGTCAATTCTGTTTAATAATTAATGATAAAACTTGGTAATGTGAATGACTAAATTACCTACGTTTTAACCAGTTCTCCATACACTGTATAACTTACCCTATTGACAATAAATTATGAAAGCTTTCAAAGCTTCCACTACGTTACGCGTTTTGTAAGCTTAGGAAAACAATTTAGCAGATAGGTATACCAATGACATTGTGTTGCGAAATATAAGCTCCATAAAAGGGGTTCTGTCAACACGACACAAAAAAGTTTTTAACGACATTCTGCGTGAAATAGGTGAGCCTTGCAAAACTTAACCCTATTTACAAATTACCCTTTACATAATACCTTTCAGCTTTCTCACTGATGCCCGTTATTTGAATAGCTCACAAAATTGTATTCCGCGTCTTAATTACAAAGATTAATTTTATTGTTGTTATTAGGTACACGTATTCTACAAACTGATTAAATTGTGATTTATTTATCAGGACTTTTAATTGGTAAAAGATTACTTACATCAATTCTCATTGCGGAAAATGAAGAGCTTAGACTGATAGCGACGACTTACTAATTAACAATAGTACATATAATTATCACAGTTTATCAGATTTACATTCTCCTTTTAAACAAACATAAAATCGTGCCGCTTACCACGAGTAGAGCTCGAACGCTGCAGATAATGGCGTTACAGGCTTAATCGGGAGGCAGATAATTTATCATGTAACGTTTCTTAATGGGCTACACAAAAGTTCAAGATCGTGACAGATTCGATCGTTCATCCGTATTTCAGATCATAGGGTACGTCTCGATTTGAAGCGTATTACTATAGATCAGATGTTTTGCACTGCAAATTGTAGAAACATATGCCTCTTCTCGATTCCTTTTTTCTCTATATCATATTGATAAACAATTTGCGAATTATAGAAACTTATTTACGTGCTCTGATCAGTTGTCTACGTAACACAAACTGTCATAAATAATAATAATTACATATGTATAAATCACCTCATGTAAACAATGTGTACTATAATTAGGCGATCATCTTCAGAGTCACACTGCAATCCCCGTAGGTTACAAATGATAAATCATATTACGAATCATACTTACTTCTCTAGATAGATCCGTTGAGAACACCTTTTCAAAGTGTTATATTTTTAAAAACCAGGAGGCGTCAGTTTTTTGTCCTTTAGGATTTTTGTATGAAAGTATTTATTTTGGTAACAAACCTACGATACAAGAAAAGTCTCAATATCATACTAAAATTAACGGTAAAAATTATCTATAACTTTGTTAAATTGACTTTGTTTACTTTACTTAATTTTGCAATATTCGTTTACCTACCGCAATTGACTGTATTTCAATTATAAAAAATGGCGGTAGCCGTTTCAGTTTAAAAGCGTTAATAAAACAACGTATCCATCTCTGTCGAACCTTTTGGATTAAACTGTGTAATACCAAAAGGTTGTATTATTTTTTCCTCTAAGAATAAAGCAAATTTTGGCTTTTGTTAGGGTGCAATAGAAACTTATGTATCAATCTTTTTGACTTGAATACAATAGAATAAGCCTACATTTTTCTACAGTTTACATTTCTCCCTCTATTACTTATTCACCTATGAAACATGACAATATAATATTCTGTTATCATTTAAGTTTGGTCTTCCGTGCTTCCGGTGGAAAGAAATTTCCCGAGGGCTGCTCGATACTACATAAGTACATATGACTAGAGAGGCTGGTTTATTCTTGAGTATAAAGATATCAGACGAGAGTGATGTCGTTTGTTTAAGACGAATAGCAACAAAAAAAAGGTGAGGAACCTTTTTTTGGTTGCTATTTGTCATCTATATATATATTAATACGTGAAGTAATACCTTTGTACCCTTTTTTACACAATTTCACACACTTATAGTTTAGTATGGAGAAGGAGAACAGAATGTTAATATTTTTTTTAAATTAAGCATAAAAAAATAATTAATTATAGCCGAATGTCGACCACTGGGCGACCACTAACTTATATAATTATGTAAATCAATAACAAAATATAAATCAAATCAGAGAGCTTGTAACCTTTTCGAAAAATAGGTACCTATTTAGATTTTTCATTGGTCGTCACCAATATTTAAAACGATTATTCGTTTCTGAAAACTATTTTTGCAGCCATAGAAAAGAGGAAACTGAAGCTGCGACCGATACGGAAATAAGTATTATGAATTTTTATGTCCAAAGTTCTTGCCATTAAAATGTTTTTATGTGCTGTCGTAGTTGGAAACAGCTCGAACTTTGCATAAAGTTTTCATTCGCTCTAATACGTAAGACTTGCCTAAGCACTGATATTAGGTATAAATACTTCTTTTATACTTTGTAATCCCCGATAACTGCCTCGTTGGTATAATGTACAACTGCTGGGTATCATGACGAGGGTTCGATTCTTAGGTCAAGCAAAGTGTTATTTATTGGCCATAGCCATTTAGGGATACAAGCATGGCAGTTTTTTTTTATGTTAGAAATTACTGACTTGAATTGGCAACTGCGGCTCTGAAATCTTAACGATAAGAATAAACATTGCGTGAAGCAAAAAACTTTCCTAAGATTTCCTTGATAGAAATATGTTTACACGGCTTAAACCGAAGAGCCTACTGCCTACAATCCCAAGCCAACCGCTAACAATGATTTATCGATGTTGGCTGTGGTCTTATTTGGTAACACATGGGTGCATGTGGTATATGTGCCCTTATCACACAATAACTAATATCTACTCTCTCACTACTCCCCTGCCACTCCCTAAAATGACATACCTACTTCACTGGTTCTGCAGTATATTGTATCGTTTGTTGTTCAAACAATAGCTTATTGACATAATGTACAAATTAGTGATTTAAAAAGCTGTGATAGCCTAGTGGACTGTTAAATCAACATCAATCATCACACAAACATTTGTCCCTACCGGGATTCGAACCCGGGACCCATAGCACAGAAGGCAGTGTTAACTACCGCTGGACTTATTGGGTCGTCTCATCATGTATATATATATATGTATAATATGTATGTATTTACAAAAAAGGTGTATATGTAGTATATAAACCAACTAGTATCCGTAACACAAGCTTTGTTACTTAGTTCGGAACTAGATAGCGCTGTGTCATAATGTCCAGGAATATTTATTTATTTAATACTAATAAGAAGTCGTAAAACAATTGTGTTAAGATTCAAAATAACATTCATGCAAATTTTACCTTCCACGGAGAGGCAGCTAATTGACTTGGTTTACGTACTAGCTGCAACTCATTCACGATTCGGTAAAACTGGAAATGTTACGTTCATTTACTAAAATTTCTGTGATATACACCTAATTATCCGTATGTTTGCTCGAATCATTTGCACAACCACGATCCTATTAGCAGTTTATTATTATAGATATTTACCGGGAATCATAACTTCACGGCTTCACCTATTTTGTCTGAAAATATACTTCTGTAATCAATACTTGGTACGTATGTTAAAGAATATAAATAGTTCTATGAAATATTTTACATTATAAAACAATTAGTGCTTTTTGCTATCTTGTAATTTGATAATAAGGTGTTGATACGTGTATCGTGTGGCTTCAATAAATATGAATTCAATTGCATTTGGATAGGAAGAGTCTGTGTACTAGGTATATGAGAAGCCGTGATAGTGAACTGTGAAGTCAAAATTCTGGAGTCCAATCCCAAAGCGAGCGCCACTGATTTTTAACCTCACTAATTTTTAACCCTACTGATTTTTAACCCCACTAATTTTTAACCCCACAGATTTTTAAATCCACTGATTTTTGACAAATTTATGAGGGTATTTATCTAATGCTCAAATGGTGAAAGAAAACTTGTGAAGAAGCCAGCCAACACTCACTAAGCTATCGTGGTGGACTAAAGCTTAAACCCTCTTACAGGAGAGGACAGCCATGCCCCCATGATTTAATAACAGATGCACTATAAGTACCTACTGCAATTCTGCGTCCTGTATAAACACGATAACACTGTGACAGCCACTTATCGATGTTATTAACTACAAATTACATCTCTACCGCTGATTTTGTACTATTCATTTACATTTAAGCTGTTTACTGTGAACAAATAAATCAAAGTCCCAATATCGGCGCATTACCCTGTTTGTTTCACGATATTAAGAACGTGATTCGAGTTTTTTCGTATTCACGCCAAACGCTGTGTCTATGTACCCGCTGTTACAATAGATTTTACGAACCTTAATTCGTATGACTATAGGCGCTGAATAGTGATTCTGGAAAGGAACTTGAATTTAGCACGTACCTACCAAATTGCCGATAAACCTAATTTAGTCGAGCGCCTGCAGGACAATTTTTTTTTTCTCTCTGCTTAATGCGCACTGGAATTAATATAATATTTAAGCTGCATATAGTTACACCTATGTTATGAACTAAACATATTCGAATGAAATTGTTACAGTTATACACGTAATTGGACATCACCCAGTTACTTATCCCAAAATGACATTTAAATCGAATTAGCGATATGACATTTATCAGCTGATAAGAATCAGAATGTGATTTTATCTATTAATAAAGAATTTTTTTTGATGTAAAATATGTAATTTAAAGATATACTGCGTAGTTAAGCTGTGCCTGCTGAGGTCAGTCTATGGATGGGTGTATATTATCTCTTCGAAACGCTCCATGCTTAGGAGAACACAGTACGCCGTCGCTGTCATATGATCACCTATGACATACAATACAGTATATCCTTAGAATATCGGTCAAATATTGGTATCGGTATTTTTATAAAATAGTAATATAATTATGACAATTTAGAAGACTTGAAGACAACCACGGTTCAGTTGGAAAAAGGCTCTAAATAATGTTAACAGTAAAACAGTACTTAACGTTGCATAAACTAGTGATATCAACATTATTTTACTTAATAAATTCCCTACTTAGTTTGCTGCGTCAAAGGTTTTTGTATTGTCTTGCTTTTCACGAGAGATTTTTTCTGTAAAATATCAACAGCAAAATGCACCGAGTTACATAACATTTTGTGATGATAATGCTACAGTTTTATAGCTTCTTATATTTTGCCTGCAAATTCTCTTAAGACACTTTCAAAGAATTTCCAAAGAATTTAGAATTTTCGTTTGGTATCAAAAGATTTTCATTACAATACGCATGCTCCTACCTAGGTAGTATAATTTACTATTAATATTCTTATACCACTGTTGTATTTTGTCTGCTGTCGAAATCGATATAAGATCGAACAAGCCAATCTTCACTCAATATAACAGAAAGTCCCTAATTCATATTCCGATATAAACCGCTTGATAAGTACGACTCAAGACTACTAATGAACAGTTACCAAAACATTAAGGCAATCTCTATAAATACGTACTTAGTATAGGATTCTATCACGTCCAATGGGCCATTTACCTCGAATGAAACGTGCCAAAAAAGTACTTGGCAATAATCGCTTCATAGCGGGAACTGTACCATTGACCGCTGCTATATTACTTTACGTCCAGCGACTAGGTTTTTTAAGTCCAGGAAGTTTTTACTTGGGTGTTTTATGGTCAAATAGCAGTTCACTGGACGTTATTAAGTAACTATAAACACATTAAATTCCATTGTTCAAAATTTTTTTAGTCCCGTGTCGCTCGTCGTAGCTTTAGTTAAAGGCTTACAAATTTCACGCCAGCCTATAACAATATGTTCAATAACTTATGAGACACAGTACATGACAGTGGTGTAGCAACACACGATGTACTGCGACTGACAGTAACATTGGGAGGAAGTTGGCACGTTCTAGAACCATCCACTCGCATGCATCATATTTAGAATGTATTTTGAAGTAAATTGGCCAGTGAACTAAACTTAATCCATACTTCTGATTTGAAATGAAATGCACTGATGCATTCATTGGGTAATACATAACATATCTGACTAAATTGGAAAAATTGCTAGTCATTTAATTCTGTTTCTGAACCATATAAAATAGAATGGGTAGGATTGCTGTTTATGATAAAGATAATATGAACGTCCCGAGAAGTTAAGAGCGACAACGGAGCGATTTTCTTGCCGATCAAGCCTCCAAGCGAATAAGCCTCCTTCTGGGCTATGAAGAGTTATTTTCGGTGCAGTTGGCAACAGTGACACTGGCTTAGCCTTAGAGTCTCTGTTAGAAGAGTTATGTTTATACATATATAGAGTTTATATTAGATGTGACGTCCTAAAACGATAGCATTTTTATCGTGCGAACTTATTCTTAACTTATATTTATGTCATTATCTTCTTAAATTAAACATCGTTCAACTCTTTTTTTATTAAAAAGCTTCATAGATAGATCTTCCTCATACATATATAATCTAGAGTTCTCAGGTCTCCACTGAATAATATTCGTACTACATTCGATTTATTTGTATTACGTCCATTAACTGTTACGAATATATAAAGCAATAAACTAGATTAGAGCTAGGCTAAGCTAACGTCGTAAAGCGATTTGTCTGAATTAGTTTGGCATAGTAAATACTTCATCCTTGAAATCGTATTTGTTCAAGTAGATACTTAGACGGGTATGTGTATTTTGAGAAAGGTAGAAACTTCATATGTAGCGATAAAATTACAGCCAATTTGCTGTTCTAAAGTCAGGTCATTATTTTCAGGCATGTGGGCGGTAGAGCAAAGTTTACGGTAGAACCTACGAACTAGAAAGTCCGTCTACAAACAAAGTATTGTTAATTTATTGATAGGGACTCACCATACTTTGAAATTCATGATTGTTTGCGTTACGTATCACTAATAGAAACACCAATGTGCTGAAATCAATGGTCGGGCAATAATTGGCCCTGTTTTGCTCAATTTTCGATGCTTTGAAGCAGCCCAGCCTAATACAAAAGCGACCCGCTTTGACCACAATTTCAAGCCCAGTGCTCTATTCGTACCAAGAGAACATATGAAAGTGGCCAGCACCAACCACTGTGTACACGAGTCATTACGTCAGCATCGTTAGTGTTAGATAGAGGGATTTAGTGTATTACTTACTGGGTCGGTACTCGTGACTTTGAGTAATGCTCGCGCTCTTGTGTCGATTCTGTCGGTTCTGCGCTCGATAATAGATAGTGGACATGACTATTTTTCACACGTATGAAATTACCGTGACGTAATTTTTATAGTAGATGTAGGTATATTTATAGTCTTTATAAATTGGGGGAGTCTACAGAAGGTGCCGATTAACATACGTTAGTTTAAGTTGATAAGAGTATCTGAGTAATATAAATTCCTCTGTTTCATGGCTAACATGTTCTTTGTCATATTTTTTATAGCAAAGAGACAAGGGTCCTAATTAATAGACACTTCGTATGTATTCCCAAAGGATAAATAAGAAGATAATTGTGCTAATATGTTTTGCATTACTATAAAACAGCGGGCGATCCCATTCCTATTAACCGGTCTCCAAACTCTGGTAGTTCTTATATATGAATTCTATAGCAAAACCCGACAAAACTTTGCTCGATCCAAGAATTGAATCCTTGCGACCAATAGACCGATGAGGAACTTGGTGAACTTATTACCATTGAAAATAAATAAAAAAGACGTAGGGAACAGTTCCTTGCCACTTACAATTTTCTAAGAGATAAAACCAATAGCACTGATATAAGATTTCATATCTACTATCGTAATATTTCTACTTCTAGTGTCGACGTTGTACAAAGAGGGTGTTTGTATGAAGTACTGTTATTCGTATGAAAGTGTCAAGGAAATAAATGTTTGTTGTCTACAATACGACAACATGATTCTTTACACCTTATTCAGGTTAGATAAGGAATGTAGTAAACTTAAATACTCCTAGGTCGTGGTACAAAAGTAAAATAAAATAACTATAATTCGCAAAGCGGATAGTATTTTGTGGACTTTCTCATCTACTTACCTGCTTATGTGTGTGTCATTAATATCATCATATTGAGCTTTTAGTAAATACGGCAAAAAGCATTTACATGTGTGTGCGTGTATGACTGTATGTGATGTGATGTGAAAGATACTTATTCACTTGCAGTTTGAAGAATCTCGTTAAAACCAGACTCAGGCCACTGTTCCATTCCCTCGAACGGTGAAGCAGTGAAACGCTTGGCGCCAGAGATTTTCACAATGAAATTTGTAATTTTCTTCCTAGTTAGGCTAGAATGCACTTCAGTTCTTCTTAATAAGCTTCTGTCGACATCTGCCAGTCTACCTTCGTTTCCATTGTCCTCATAAATATGTATATTTTATGAATGAACTTGTATAGGATAATGGTAGGTCCAGTGTCTATTCAAACACAATTGTTCGCCTTTCAACAAATCATCTGCATTAAATGACGTCAGTACCGTAAATACAATATTTTTTAAAGGAATTATCTGAATATTGTCAATTAAACATACTTAAATACATCTTTATATAAATCTCATTACAAATAGGTACTAATGTATTTGGTTTGATGAATCTTAGATAACCAGAATATCAAAAAATGTATAGGTTGTTTCATTTTTTCTGTGAGTTCTCAATCGACAGGAAAAGGGTTATATCGACCCCAGTACAGACTATCTTATGAAAAGGAACGTTTTGATAAAACCTCATTTTCAAATAAATATTATCTTTTTTTTTGTGTCAATTGCTACGATACGAGCTGGATAATTTTGTTCGAGAGTAATTCAAACGTTATGGAAAATGTAACAGAATAACTTGTTATTTTTAATGACCACTAAACATAGCCTGTTCACTACATAATGAAAGGGTAGGACGGATAAGTAAGAATGGATCGATTAAAAGTATCACCTATAACAGGACTTGACGCCATGTTAAATATCGTAGCATTATCTCTAGACTACTAACGATTCCAGCAGACATAAAGGGACTCTCAAAGCAGTCTGAAACAGCATGAATTTCCGATCGCCACGCACACTATGATGGAAGAAATGCTTTGAACATTTTTTAATACAAATTATGGCGTCTTAGAAAACAATTGTTATACATCCAATGGACCTTAAATGCATTTATAAGAGTATGTTCATAAAGTAAAGCATGCATTATAAACTAACAGAGGGCTTGACAAAAAATACCATACGGTTTTTTCAAAATATAAATTTTATTTTGTATGTTATAGAGCTAGGGTTGATCACTTACTTTTACAATCATGAAAAGACATTCGTCCCATTAATGTTAGAAAGAGGGGTTTAGAGAACTCGATTCTAATTTTGGAGCGCTAATAAATTATTGCAAATAACGAGTAATAATGATCATAAATTAAGTAGGTATGCAGGCCGGATCAAATGTAATTAAATTGTAATCAATGACCTTCTGCAGTTTCTACCCACCCAAATAGGCAAAAAGCAGAGGTTTTATCTAGGTAATTGTAAAAATGCAAGGAATGACCACGTATATTTTCAATCTAAAGTTTCGAATAATTATTTCCGAAGACACCTTTATACAATGTGGAGATGACAATATGACTTTAAATGAAAACACTGGCAATACTGGTTTATAGAAACATTTGTAAACTATCAAATAAATCCGAACATGGAAATTAAAAAAAAAAAAATTTTCTTACAAACTAAATAGCTTAAAACTGCAAACAAAATAAAACACCATTTATAAAAATGGTACACTGACCTGCGATAAGAATGGCAACGCAGCTTGGTTTCATTCATGTTAAAGCTGTGGCCGACGCAGCGACGTAATGTTTGGCGCCATTATTCTTATTGTTATTAATGCTCAATTACACAAATCAAATCACAGAATATTAACCAAATAGTCGGGCATCATTCACCCGCGAGTTATTCACTGATCAATTTATTATTCACAATCACTTTTCGATCACATAATTATGTCGCCAGTCATTAAATTTTTTTATTTTCAATATGTCCGCCGTGTTCTTGAATACACAAACTACACCGACGTATAATGTTATTTCTCACTCTTGATAATAGGTCACCATTAGCAGCCATTTCTTTCAATTTATTAAAAGATATTATTATTCTATTTTTTAATTCCTCAACGGTAGTAACTTCTGTTGAGTATACCTCATTCTTTATGTGACCCCACAGAAAGAAATCCAGGGGCGTGAGATCTGGTGACCTCGCTGGCCACCGCACTGGTCCAAAACGGCCAATCCACTGCTGTCCGAACATTTGAGTCAAACGCTCTCTTGCAGACACCACTGAATGAGCTGGTGCTCCATCTAACTGGTACCACATCTGCCTGTACACGTCCAGCGAAAGTTCGTCCGTGTACTCGGAAACGGATCCGTCGAGGAGTTCAATGAACTTTACAGCATTTAAATTGCCATCAATAAATACCGGACCAATAATAGTATTTCTGTGTATGCCAGCCCACACATTGACCGCAAATCTGTACTGGTGTGAAGACTCCCGTACTAGATGCGGATTCACGCGGCTCCAGTACCGAAGGTTCTGTCGGTTCCATAAACCATTCCTTGTGAATGTACTCTCGTCAGTCCACAGCACATTGTACAGGAAGTCAGGATTCTCGAGATGTTTGGTTTCCAACCAGCGACAGAAAGTTTCTCTTATTGGCTTATCTCTCGGTAACAATGCTTGTACTTTCTTGTACTTATAAGGTCTGCGTTTGTCACGTTTCAAAACTTTTTGAATAGTTTTGTGATTTACACGAAAATGTCGACCTGCATTACGCAGACTGGACGTCGGATTACGATCATAATAATTAATAACTCTTTCGTCTGAAATCACATTTGCACGTGGAGGAGCACCATCTACGTGCGGGATCAAAGATTGATTTTCCCGTATCCTCTGGACAGCTTGTACAATAGTGCGCCCGTGGGTCGGACACATACGCGTGTTCCCATACCTCTCACGGTATGTCCGTACAGCTAAAGCGGCATTACCGTGACACTCCCCATAAATTAAAATCATATCAGTGTACTCCGAAGCGGTATAATTGTAACGAGGCATGATTATTTAATAATAAAACCTTGAAACACCAAGTATTAAGCGTCTAATTTCGCAAAGTTCACTTAGCTATTTAACTAAGTACCTATAATACGTTTATGTGTCCTGTCACTATTAAAACAAAGCGTCAAATTTCGCACAACACAACACAACACAACAACAAAGATACGATAACACTCGCGCGGCGACTTCAAACGGGCGCGGGCGCATCCGAAATTCCAGAGAAAATAAAATGCGTCACAGGCAGTAAGGACGTCCGGTGACACACTGACCGCGTAACCTAGACACGTCGACAAGTAAGCAAAGAGGAAACAAGCAAACTTACCTATCTCTTTCGCACATACATATTTTGCGATTGACATGAGTGCGTAACAGGAAAGTAATAACTTTCGTATGCATTTTTTCTTATCTAGCTGTGATGACACGCTTTATGACTCTTATGGCTCGGGCATAAAGTATAATTTGCATTGAGAAAATAAATTTGATAGAAAAGGCGTAGGTTTTTAAAGTGGCGAGCTGGCAACGTAAGTCGTTAACCTGTCGCGTGCTCTCCTGTTTACAAAACATCATGTCGAAAATACTTAAAATGAAAAATAATGTCCTGTGGCTAAACTACTGGATATATTCATTTGATTTTTTGTGTGACGGTTGGGAATATCATGACTTATACGAAGTTTCATTTATGATCATATTGTCCTCCCCACATTGTATATAAGACAGGAAAAGTGATATCTCTGCACTATTTATAGCTTGATGCTAGCTTTACATTATTTTATCACCTCGAAGGTCCATGAGCTCCGATGACAGCTCGTTATTTTTACGCGATGTTGTTGTTACCCGCAAATTGATCGGAGATCATATTAATATTGCCAGCCATGAAAATGTTTTATTGTGCCGCGATAGCCTAATAATGTCAATGAAACAATAGCCTAGACCCAAATAGATAACACGGGAGTATCAACATGCTGAATAGCTTTGAAACTTTTGATAATACACTAATATATATGTATACACTTACATGAAAACTATGAATAGTTACTATGCGGCAAAACCTACTTTAAAATAAACCTAAATATTAGCTGACATTTTCATTATTAGATATCTGTAATATTATACGGTTGCAATTAAGAAAATACTTCGATTTTATTGGCATGGTAGGATTCTGTAATAAAATTTACGAATGCAAAAACTATTTTTTTCAAGAATACAGATGATTCATTTTAAATTAAACATATGTGGAAGGATAGTGTACACTGTAGGTACATAAAAACCTTCCTCGTAAATCACCCTATTTATTGATGAAAACCATATTAAAATCCGTTGATCAGTTATAAAGATCTAAGCGCACATTCGGCAGGAAGTGACTTTGTTTGATACTACGTATTAATATTTAAGTTATCATCATTATCTTATTTTGCTAAGTACAAGTGCTTCTCAAACACACAAAGAAATTATTCTTGAGCAACGTTAATAACAATGTACATAAAAATGAGACTCGCTCCAGTTTTACTACCGGCTTATAAACTATAATCCCGTGAATTGAAACTAGGACAAGTACATGTACGACTTTAGTAGCATGTTTTAGCATTATATGCCTAAGCCTATTGAACAACAAAAGCTTTATGTAGATGGATATTACGGTCTATTATTAGCTCCCAAAATATTGTTCCAATTTATGTGTTAAGCAGAGGTATAGTTCTATTGATTTATCGAAACCATAACAAAACTTTCCTTCAATAAAGCTCGAATAGCGAAGTTTAAGACAATGATTTTGCAACATTACGATGATCGATGGGCTTCCAATAGAAACTTTTACTTTTGATATTTCAAGAATCTAATATCTTTGATAGTATCCAGTCATTTGATCTTGTTTAGTAATTAAAACCAGCCTGTAGAAATGCCTAGACATAAAGAAAGAAATATTCTCAAAAATGATCGATGAACCCGAACTTTTAGAGGCGGATAATTCCGTTTCGAGTCTGAATAACTCTGTGCTTGTCCTTGGAACCAAATTCAGAATCCCACGCTAAGCAGCCTCTCCTAAATCCACTACGATGTAAGAAGAAAGATAGTAAATGTATTTTATAAGGTCTGATAACCCATATGTCTCGCAAATGGACTGAAGTCGCTAAATGGCTATCGAAAATATGTCGGGTAAATGACAGTGTGCTCCTGTAACTATTCACTGTGATAGTCATTTGAAGGTTCATATCCATTAGCAGACTTTTATAGATCGTAAAATTAATCTTTGTTATTTTGTTTACCCTATATCTTAAGGAACTTTTTCGTTGAGTGTGCATGTTCTTGACATAGTCAAAGTTTAATCAAAATGAAGGTCGAACCCGTATTGGTTTTCCTTATATGAGACCCTGGTGTTGTAAGCAAAATATTATGGCCAATAGAAACCCCTCCTTTCAATGCGTGTCGAATGGCCCGCCCCATTACAGTCACTTTTCCCCTATAAAGTTTTGGAAATAATAGAAGTAAGGCAGACCAGTCTCTTTAAATATTTTCATATAACCCTTTTTTTATTTCACATAAATGTTTGTGTTGTTTTTGTCTACCTATAGATATATATAAGTACATATTGCTTTTTATAAGAAATATTCTAGAACAGTTTCTTATATAAAATACCTACATCAAAATATTTTCTACCTACATACATATGTTCGTTTGTTTGTTTCAAATTGAATCGAATCACAACAGCATCTAAGAAAACAGAAAAATAATTTAAAATATATGCAGCAAAGATGGATTTTTGTGGGGCCATTAGATAGCACTTATTTCTTAACTATTACTCATCCTATGTAAAAAATAACTACAGATTACGAAGTTCCGTCTTGTTTAAAACTGTAACATGTATGATCAATCATCATAAAAATATTAGCAATGGGAAGATACATGAACAAAATATTAAAAAAAAATGTTATACATATGAACATATTAAAATTATTAAAAAAGGCAATGAACCTTTAAACAACGCTGAAAGGAAATCAATTTTATACAACCTAGCAGCTTTCATAAAAATTGCGCTGAAAGACTGGTTTCTACTTGTACAAGAATCTGGATTAAACTTTATAAATAAATAACACCGTATTGAAATAAAACTATTTTTTACTGATTTTAGCTCGGTATATTAATATTATTGTAACCACACGTTTCGGATCCTTTACAGCACCCATGGTCACGGATTCTGTGTAAATCTGATTGACGATAATAATTAAAAATGTAGGGTAGCTGTTAGTAATTATAACTTAAAAAGACCACCCAACACCCGTGACAATGTATGCTGTAAAGGATCCGAACGGTCGGGTTAAAATAATATCAATATACCGCGATAAAATCCGTAAAAAACAGTTTTATTTCAATGTCAAATATTCGCATAAGTGTAAGAAATCAATAAATAACACCGTAATTGATCATTTGGCATCACAGAACATATGTATGTGGATGAGTACCATTATTTCTAGGCAAGTAATAAAATATAAAATGGCACTTATTGCGAAAAGCTTTTTCTACGTCATTTTATTACAGTGATGATTGGAAACAGTTTTATTTCGGGAACTAACACTTCGATAGTTAAACAACGAATACTGGGCGTGAAATATCAATATAATTGTTGTGGAATTATTTGATATAATGTTGTAAAAATACAATTGATATAAAAGCTACCTTGACAGTAATTAAGTTATTAGTAATAGTAATTAAACTCCTGGTGATATTTAAAACCTTCGTTGGTTCGTTCATTTTAGAACGAATTATCATCACCAACAAAATTACTGTGCCACTGCTGGGTAGAATTCCACACCACTGAAGCACACAGCTTTTGAAATATAACGAGTACCTACAAGTAAATATAATCGCATTAAGTTTTGATATTATCCACAGAAAGTTAAAACGCGACTTTCTGTTGATATTATAAAAACTTAAAGTAAACCCACAACTGCAGGACAGGCAATGTTGTGTAAACTTTAACTTGATTTCTACCACAAGGTACCTACTTGAAATATATTTACGCACTCTAGTAAATTACGTTTGAAAATTAGGTCAAATTAAGCGAGTAAGGAAGTGAAAGCTATTAACACAATGATATTCTGTAAGATATTAAATAGGTACACTAATAATAATTTCCACTAATAAACGGAAATACAGTGAGCCCTCTACAACATTATAATTTAAATTGATCAAAGAACGAACTGTTAATAATCACTAATTTTATTGATTTAAATAATTTGATTATTGAAATGTTAACAGGTTCCATTTTCATTTTCATAGAAGGAATACTAAGATATTTAATTGAATTGTATATTAACAAGCTATGCCCGCGGGCTCACAGATCCTTTTTTTTATTACAAGCTTTTTATTAACTTGATCTTAATGTAAATCTATGAAATAAGAATGTAGTCAATAAAATTAAATACATGTATAGTACCATAAGCAAATCTCGCGACAAGCGTTTATATCATATGAATAGAGAATGTGAGAAATTGTTTGAAATGAATTTTGGTTTAATTGAATTTAAAGTTTATTTTTGTTAATTTTAGTAAAAGGTTGTATTTTTAAATGTTTTTTTATTACTATAAAGTGTCAAGCATTTACTCTATCTTCAGACCTGCAATACACATATAGCTGGATTTTTATTTAAATATCAATACAAGACAAATAAACTTAGAGAACTTAAAGTTTGGTTACAATATAGACGATTATAATATAATTAGATTAATTTTAAGTAAACAGTATTTCGAGAAATTTTAAAAGTGTAGGCACAGATAATAAAATTAAGCAGTAGCCGATGAAATTGTAAGACATTGTTACAACGAAAAATTATAGTCGCCTAGAGTACCCAGGCGAATGATACAGCTACGTCTCTTGAGAGACTAAAGAAATGTAGGCTACTAAAAGAAACAGAGTGCCTAAAGCTGTGACTTTTATAATACTCTCGCGTCTACAATTTTCATTTCGTACAATTTTAGAATTCTTACTTACGAGTATAATTCTCTTGTCGTAAGGCATGTACAACTGACGTTGTACGAAAAGTGCACCGAGGTCGAAGTTCAACTAGACTTCGATACAATGCAGGCGGCTCGCATCACTATCGTGGCCATAGTGATGTATCACTTAATCTTAATCCATAGGTTTGGATAAATCGGTATTAAGTTAGTAGATAGCTAGCACAATACACTGACTTTTAGAACGACGACTGAATTTACTTCAGACTTTTTCATTGTATTTTAAAAGCCATTTAAGGTAGAGCGTTGATTTTGTTGTGCTTTAAATCTAAGGAAAAAGGCCAATCATAGCAGTGAATAATTCAGTACAGAAATTTTCTTCCCTTTATATCGCGTATCTCTACGAATAACACCTTTACAAAACATAACAACAGCGGAGGCAACTTTGCGCTTGTATCAAATATTTAAGTTTAAAGCATTGTTTACGATTTTACTCGGAGTTTTCCTGGAATATCCATCTACCTAGTTCCGCACTCGCCCGCGTCGCCTGGTCAGCTCAATATAAAGGTGGTACAAATTATTTTACGTAAATATCTGTTTTAAATGGTATGCATCGAATTTCGAGATATTTTGAGACGTAATCACGGGCAATGCGTCTGCGTAAAATTAGCAATTTTATTTCCACCCTTTTCCCCCTTTTAAGGGATGATTTCCGGGATGAAAACTATCTTATGTCCTTTCCCGTGACTCAAACTATCTCTATACCAAATTTCATCTAAATCGGGAGCGCTTATAGCGTGAAGAGGTAACAGACAGATGGACACACTATCGCATTTATTATAGGTATTAGTATGGATAACCTGTGAAAAAGTTACCATCATTTAAATACTAGTTTTCCCAGTCTGGTTTCACACGGGTAGCAGTATCTACGACGTATCTACCCCTTTTTATTTGAGTCGGCAAATGTGTCTACCCTGCCTCTACATCGCCCCTACCCTACCTTCCCCATATTTTTGGATTATACTTCATATTCAGATAAACTGTAAAGCAGTGCATAAAATACGAACAAGCAAACATAGATTTTATACATCTGAAGACCGCTGGAGTACTATCATAACTATCCTTTATGTAAATTACTCCATGCAACAAAAAACCTTATCCGATTCATTAAAAAATCATTTTTCATAAACGTTTTAAAATCACATATATATTCCTTAGAACAGCGTCTTTGAAATGTAGATAGCAGCATTACCATATTCCCATTCTTTCTCGTACATAATTATTATTTTATCGTCTTTGTTCATGACACTCCTCGATCCGCGCCTATATCTAATGTCGTCGACCCGCATCCCTAAATGTTTCCCACTTTCAGCCTGATGTCGTACTTATTCCCTTTTTTATTTTATTAACTGTCTTTCTTGTTTGTCGGTTCCGGTGGGAATTTGTCCTGATTATCTAGAGACTACGAATTTTAAACATAAATCGTATAAAAATAAGAAGAACATGTATGATAGAATCCTTTTAAATTTTTTTCGAGGATTAATCCCTGAAGGTTTAGACGGAGGTGTAAAACCCACAATTCACCTATATTTATACAAAGTCGTTAATCATATGCTAACAATCGCTCGAGGACAGCTTCTGAACCTCGTAAATTTAGATTACCTAAAACATTTTAGTAATATCTAAAAACAAAATTAGTTTACCTAAGCAGACGCGATAGGTTAATCCTTCATTTGCGTTCGATGACGTAGCTGATGATGGAAGATGTGATAGCTTTATAGATGTGAAGTTCGATCCCAAGGCAAGCACCGCTGACTTCAAAGTTACGTTCGTATTTATCACATACTCAAACGGGGTAGGACAATATCGTGAGGAAACCTCCATGCCTAAGATATTTCTTGATGGCGTATAAACTTCGCCAATTCCCACTAGGAATCAATTATGATCAGCAGTGGAAAAATAATAGGGTTGTCGATGATAATGATGATGATGACAACATTTTGTAAGTATCAAAAACAAATGCCTCTACCTCAACAATCACTTCTATATCAGCAACAACAACAACAACAACAACAAACAGTTTTGCATTAAATCTGTTATTTAAGGTTCAGTAACGATATCTAATTTTTTTAATACACTTTTCTTTGCGAGATAATCTTAATTGAATAACGATAATATAGATGATGATAGCTACTTGCAATCAATTAACGTAGTACGTGCGATCCAAATCGGCTGTCAAGCTAAGTAATCATGTCGCTACCATCAAGATTGATTGCAATTGTAGCCCCACATACAGACGGTACATCAATAAACATTTTGATACTACTTAGCCTTTACAAATGTACGGATAGTTTTGCCATTTCATGCAGATATCACTTCTTAGCATAAAACATAAGATCAAGTTTAAAAAGTGGTCTTGTTTAGACTACTATGAGTACTCACTAGTTTAGTATAATAGTTGTTAATATGCAAGGAATTAAGTCCATATTACGGTGTACGTATTCGTTCTCACCTTGACTTCCACCTTTTCACATGACGAGGCAGGCTGTACTGGCGCAGGCGTCACGTCTAGATAATTAACATTTTACTTTTTGTAATGATTACTTTCCCTACCTACCATTTAAAGAAAAGTAGGAAAACTACAGTAATTTCACACACTTGTTATCAGAATACTATACTGCATTGAAGACCTTTTAACTTATAGAGCTTCTTTGGAATTTCTAACCGGATTCTTCTTGTTCTCCATAAAATCAATTTCTTGGAACCATGCAACTGGATTATTACGTTACATAAGCGTTTTGAAATAAAATTCTTTTGACTTGATTCAATAGGGGTTCGAACATGAATTAACAAAATAAATATATATACGATTTTGCTAAGTTAGGTTAAAGGTTTGTTGCCAGTTTGAACGTGCACGTCTACCGAATATTATTCTTTACATTCCTTGCGCGTGAACGCATTATATTTTCACGAAAAACGTTCGTTCGTTTCGCTCGTTTCAATAAGAAGAGATAAGTGAAGGCGCCTAATGCCTTTCACTGATCGAATCTTTCAAACATCATTCTCACATAATAAATTTATGAAATATAATAGTAAAGCTTATTCGAGTAATTTGTCATAACGTGTGAAACATGTGGTTTTCTACTATTACTAAAAAATCGTTGATCGAAAATCAAATAATAGTAACTACTTTTTTTATACTGTAACCCTGCCAAGCTGTGCAATGCAGTAGAATTTTTGCATAATTTTATCGGAGTTTTTGTTATTTTGTATCTTCCCGAAAACTTTACGGTCGCGAACAAAACAACTCACCAAAGTTCCATCGTAATTCGTTAAATGGTTTAGGAACATCATCCTTATAGAAAACGAACAAACAAATATTATATTTTAATATATATAAGTAAATTTAATCAAGAGTTCTTAATGCGAGTAAAAGCTTTACTGAGGCAATCATTTTAATTACTTTTGTGAGTGTCAGCAATTACAATTAAATGAATAATTATACAGGATCGTTTATGCCTACTATAGTATCCTGCGTTAATGGTAATTAATTTATTCCATTTTCTTGCAGTAATGTTATAAAGTGTATACAATAAATTCAAGGTTAAGCTGTATTGAGTCTTAAGGTAATGTAGCTTTTAAATAAACAGCTGGCAAAGGCTGGAAAAGCCGTGTAAACGATGACTACGCTCCGCTACGCTACATTTCAGCCGCACAAAGTAAATTTACTTAATGTAAATTATGTTAATGATACCTTTCCATGGTTTACTTTCTTCATACCCTCATTATTGAGTAATAACAGGAAAGTACCTACCTACATATAAAATTTTCATAAAAATGTTATGAGATTATGTGGAATCGTTTTTCTAACCCAAATTACATGAACATTGAGTAAAAGATTTAGCACAAGCACACCTTTAGCTCTATTTCAGTGGGTTTGTTAACAATAGCATAGATTTATGTATATCGAAATAGATTACTCAAGTGTACACAATAGAAAGAGGTACGTACTTAGCTCCATGATTTGTTGATTTCAAATCGTAGTGGTAAAGGAATTATTCCTAAGAAATGGATTTTTTTTTGTTTAAATAAACGCCCACTCTATAATTATCTCCTGTATCGTGGGTGCATTTACAAGCAATTTTTTTCATATATACGACCGCTCAGACCCGAACCAACTTGTAGATCTTACAAATTTTAATAATGTCATTACGTTAAATATACTGAATATTCATAACTAGAGCAGTTTGTCCTAGACGAACGAATAAGGTATCTACAACTATAAGTGAATTTTTATTCAAATATGGAAATACAAAATATGCGTGGAATATTTTAAACCATTCTTTGTAAATTAAAAAGTGATATTACTATCACTTTTTAAAAATAGTACATATATTTTTAATTGTTAGAGAAACTCCGATTCCGCTAGGTTGCATCCATTTTTTTCCTATGCTTGAACACCAAAATTAAAACAAACATGATAGCTATACATATATTCGGACATAATTAAAAAAAAAATAATAGGTACTTATGTAGTGTGTCAACCATCTAGTATCCTTAACACAAGCTTCGTTACTTAACTGGGAACGAGATGGCGTTGTGTCATAATGTCCGAAACATTTATTTATTTATTATTACACAATGCCATTTAAAGGAGCTAAACCACAAGGCTTATATTATGAGCACTGGATGGTTAATACGTATTATACATAAAAAATATTCATGACTCAGGTACAGGAATTTTCGCCTACCGGGATTTGAACCCTTTTCACAAAAAGCAACCTAAATACCGCTGCCCTAGACGGGTCGTCAAACGTAACCTTGCATATTTAAATACATAATGAAGATTTAAATTAAACTATCACTACGCAATCTTAAAAACCTCTGGCTACAAGAAAAATCTGTCTACTAAACTTATTTATCGAAAACATATGCATTAAAAATAATTTTTCTTTCTTTTATGACCTGGCGGACTATAAAAAAGTACTTTGTGACGAATGTCATAAGAATTTCTCGAAACATTAGCAATCTCTTTTTATTACTTGTAGATTTATGTCTACATTCCTGTCTACTAAAAACTATTTTCAAATATAATAACCGTTTAAAATACATCTATTATCTCATAATTTGGTTAACCATCGAATAGGAGTTACGTAATCGCCTCGATGACTGGTCTACATTGATAGACTAATGGCTTGACTCCCGAATTATCGCGAATACTTCCGAGATAATTCCGATTAACTCCCTCTTCTAATGTGGCTAATGGCACCATGATGCGGCAGACATGATGCGGCCTATTTACAAATCATTCAATACCTCGGTTTCGTGTTTATAAATTGATGGCAGATGAGCGTCTAAATATAATAAATTAATTTAGTACATTTGGAAGTTATCTTTAAAATAACCACATTCAATTTATTTTTATCTTTGTTTATAATATATTTATGTATAAATCTGGTGTAAGTAAATAATGTCCGGACGTCATTAGTTTAAGTCTTTAGTTAAACAAAATATGATTACTCAAAGGGTAACTAAATTAACATTATTTCTGCAAGATAAATTCCAAACTAGTGACGTTAAAATGTAATAAAATTACCAGTTTAATACTTTTATCTAAGTACCTTTAAACATCTAGTAATAATTATGAACTATTAAGGATTTATTAAGGATTAAATCTTAGATTCAAATTCAAGATCTCTAGGCTTGCCGATAGCATTCCCATAACTAAATTAGCAAGAGGTTGTTTGGATGAATGGAGAATGGAGACGGATTGTAACAAGAGGTCAAAAGGAGGCATATGATAGAGCAAAATGACGAACAAGGACCGGTCCAATTATTAAACAGAAAGAATTGACAAATTATACAGAACCGTAACATGACCTTTTTCTATATATTTTCTAACTTACAAGGATATACAAATGCACTTTGGGAAGGGCTTATGTCCAGCAGTGGACTGCAATCGACTGAGTTGATTGATTGAAGGTATAAGGAATTGACAAATTGATAATAATTAATTGATAACCCTCGCAAATAATCTATTAGAATTAATTTAAGGAATAATTCTGTGGTGACCCTAAAATATTGGGCTGTTGGCAACCATGCATCCGTGATGTCCTTAAGCCCTCTATAAATTACGGACCGAAACTAATCTACACTATGTCAATATACTTTATGTGTCCAAAATTTACATCAGTATCTCTTTTATTATATATACGTAAGTATACGTACGAATTTTAGTCATTTCAAGTCATCATCATCATTACAATCCATTTTACTGTGCTACTGCGGGGTTTCAGTCTTCTCTAATTTCAGAGGGACTATATTTCATCCCCCTTGCCTAGTACGGGTTACCAGAAAGCACATGCCTTCGAGAAAATCTCTCAGGCATGCTGATTTCTTCACGATATTTTTCTTCAGCGTTTGTGTTCAAAATACGCATAAAAAACTACTCAGTACAATACTAATAAAAGAGAAATGAACATTATTTTGAAAATTAATTTCAGTAGTAAGATCAAAAGTAAGTCAGGTGACAGTAGTGTGTAACTTTCATTAATAAATAGGTACAATGACAAAGAGTATGAATACAATACTAAAGACACTTTTAAGACGTAAAATTTGGAATGTACCGAATTGGAAGTTCTACTAGAGTATACAAATTTCGCTCACGAACATTATTGTATATAGCATATGCATAACATAGCGTATGTATACACAGAATATGCAAAGAACAAATAACAAAGTAAGTAATAAAATATAAGAAAACGCTCCGAAATATTTTACGAATTTATTAGACTGTACGTGTAAGTAATATCTGCTACAGTATAATAAAAATATCATCTACTCCTGTGAACAACATGGAATAAGTATAATGTGTTTTATAAACTCGCCCTAAATAAAAAATGTCTTGCTTTTTGGGAAAGTACTACAATATCTAATATCATGCTAGGAATATAAAAGTAGGTAGTATACTTATCTTTTGGTACCATTCTCATAATATTTATTTTATTCATTTCCGATATTATATTATAATTTAAGTATATGGAATAAATTATGCCCTACATACAATAGGTTGACAAGGGCGCACGGGCTGGTACATATTAGCGGTTCCAAAGTGATATTAATATTCATTCATATTACCTAACAATAATGAAAATATCTGGTAACCCTGATTATTGTTTTAATAGACATTAACACCTTTTAAACCAGTAGGATAAATGAGCTTAATAATTAACAGTCATCTTATAAGTATCTTCGCAATCTAATTGACTAGGCGCGACTAATAAACATGTGGAAGCTATAGTTTGGACATATTTATGAAGAACTTTATTATTTCTATTTATTTATTAGGAATCCAAAATAACGACCCGACGAGTGAAGTATCGGGTGCATTCGATAGTCTCCTGCTCTACATGTGCTATATTTAATGATTCCTAGGTAGGTTCGAGGTTTTTGTTTTCATAAACGCACCCACATTGCAAAAGAAAATCCGGGTGAAAATAAAACGTTGGCCCACGTTTTATTTTTCTCAATTTTTAAACCTTGCACAAATATTTCATGCAATATTTTCATAACATAAAATGGGCATATCACGTCACAGGGTGAAACCAAAATAAATCACGTAGAGTGGAATGTTTTAGATCCTAGCCTGAATCAAAGCCACGCAATGCCTTCAGGACCGCTAAGAATTCACATTTTATAAAAATATTGCTTGCAGACTTTGACCTTCCAGGTTCAGGTTTAGATAGCATCGCTTTGATCTAATGATACCTACCTAATATTCGTAAATTGAATACTTTCTTTGTGTATATTCAAACTGTGAACGTACTGTTTATATTGGTATAAACCTTCACAGTGTATAGTTAGGTACATAATAGTAATTAATATTGTTTAATTATTTTATTACTTATAAATAAATTGGCTAAATAATAAACCAGCTAATATATCGGCCTGTAATTTAATAAAAATAATAATAATTTAATAAAATTTTCAGCTTTTAAGACATTTCCGTGCTTCAGAGAGCTCGGTAAGCCATCGGTCTCCGAACGTAATCCAAATACCGTCAATAAACGACGTCATAATTTCCATGCATCTTTGTGTAATCTGAAAAAACAAATAATATTCTTGTTTTGTACATTCTTATGACAAAGCTGGCCCCATGTATAAATTTCATGTTTGCTACCTCGAGCTGAGTTCACTTACTATTAAATAACATTTCGACGCATTACTGTACCCACATTATTAATTACGTATTCATTTGCGTCAATACGCGATACTTTCTTTATGTTCTACTACCAGAAAACGATTCATGCACACCATTGTTACCATAAGTTTTTTTTTAAGTTTTACTTTAAATAAGTAATAGGTAAAACCAATAAAAATGTCACAAGCAAGTATAAAACAGCTGACTCAGCTCAACATTTTCAATTACAAGACATTTTCCATTCATCGGTCAATACTTTTTCCATTAAACTTATTTCGCTTAACTAAATAAAAAATCGAATAACGAGCAACTATTTGGCGTCTGTGTGTACAGCGACGCTCCGCATCCGCTCGCCTGGAACAAGACCATGGAGCAAAAAGCAAATTGTCGACAAGTTCGCATTCTAAGTTTTCTTATTATGAATACATTTCGTCCTCACATTTATATCTCCCCAAACCGATAGTGCCGTCCGCATCGGTTTGTATTTTTTTGTATGATGTGTTTATCTCGAATCGTTATAATGACACGTGTTCATATATTCATACTGATTAATGAAACCGACCCAACTATCGGTCTGATGCACGTCTCTGTAAGTGCTGGCAGTGGCTAATAATAAGTATCCACTTACTTAGCTATTGAATTTTAAGTACCTAAGTATGTGTATTTAAAACTTATGTATGTAGTTGTTCTAAAAAGACAAATCGAATATAATAAAAAGAAAATTGTACAAAAAAAATTGAGTGAAAATCTTAATGCGGTTCACAGAATATATCTACTTACCAAGTTTCAACGGTATAGTTCTTATAGTTACGGAAAAAAGTGGCTGTGACATACAACGGACAGACAGACATGACGAATCCATAAGGGTTCCGTTTTCTTACCATTTGGCTACAAAACCCCACAAAGGAAAAGGCACTGTTAAACAGATACTTAGACATCGACTTGACTTTGACTGAGGTTGTTCTCAGTAGGTACGGTACATAATAGTTGACTAGTTTTCGCTAATACAGGTACCAATAGAAACTAAAACATCAATAGTAAAGTTGTGAAAAAGATACCAATGTAATATTTCTTCATATTTAAGGATCATAAGTTATTGCTGAATATCTTCACACACCTATCTCTGTATACTTCCTTAACCATGTTGAGTTGCTGTAAAGTACATTATAACGTTACATGTTTTACAGTAATATTTTCCGTGTAGCCAAAGTTATTAAATTGTTTATGTGCGACAAAAACTCGTGAATTTCAACCACTTTTGACTAAATTCAGCTTTTATGTAGAGATTTAAGAATATATTTTAAAAAACACTGGGTTATCTTCGTAGCTGTAACTAGAATAAAAAACATCGATCGCTACGCCATGGTGATTTCAAATAGATAAGTTACATTAAACTAGCGATCACACAGAATTAAAAATTCCATTAATCTCTCATAATACATTTAAAAGTAATTATTTAATATATGTTATTTTCGTATCTTATTATATTCAATAAATTAACATCATTGGATGATACTTTACCACAAATAATAAATCTCTTAAAATAATTGCGCCATAGATATTATTTTATATACATTTTTGTATCTTGGCAGTAATTAGTAAGATAGCAGTGGCGGAAGCCATATGCAATAACGCAACCCTAGTTGATTGACGATCAGTAATGAGATAGCAATGATACCACGTTTTATATTAAACTGTATGAAAACCCAATTGTCGCAGCGGGGTTCAAATCCCTATAAAGGAAAATGATTAAGTCATAGACTTGTATCAATTCAATTTCAATTGAAACCACCCAACATTTATTTATCCTATAATCATATCTATGTATGTAACTAATTAAAATTAATAAATGGATTTATCAATAATCCTAGGATAGTAGGTAGTTTAGTTTACCGTACCGTAATATGTCTTTTCCATCCAAAGGTGATTGTCTGACAGATATCGCTATTTAACGATAAGACCACCATTGTATCCTCATTTGAAATCATACACAGATGTAGAGCAGCGCGTCTCCGCCGGTGTGTAGCTGGCGCGTGCGTATGGGCAGCCTTCCGGACCTGGCGGAGCGCTCCCGTATAGTCGGATCGGTAGATCTAGTCGGGTTAAATAATATCAATAATCCGCGATAAAATCCGTAAAAAGTAGTTTATGCCTAATATTCGCGTAAGTGTAAGAAATCAATATTTTCTATAAATCTAAAATTTTATACAGAAGAAAGTTTAATCTGCTTTCTGAGTAGGTAGGTACCTGCCGAGTATAGATTTGAAATCGATGGATTTAATAAATTAAAAAATCTAAAATCGTTCTCATCACCTTATTTAAAAAAAAATATTGTTTGGTGTACGAAGTACACCAAACAATATTTTTTTATAGTATAGTATTTCATTGAAACTGAACAAAGATATAAAATGTAACATTAAGTTAAAGAAGCATTTGGAACTACAACTCTGTTTGTACAGACAAGTGGACCAGTTTCGAAACTGAAACGTATTACAAGGCGAAAGCTATAATTTTCTCGTGTCGGAAGCACTTGACATTTTATACATTACGCTTCAATAGACGTGAAGACGATTCTTAGTAGTCAAATACGAGTAGAACTAATATAAGCCATGCATACTTCCTAAAAATCGAATGTTTACCTCGAATAGCCTAAGGTTGAAAATTAAGTGGGTTACATAACCAGGCACTTACTTACGACTTAACATAGTAATAGCCTTTCATTTGTAATAGCAAAATAATCACTGATAATAATTTTATTAAGTATTATCTATGAAAACCTTTTACTGAAATCCGATATTTAGAGGCAAGGTACCGTTTCTAATTCGGGTGCTTACGACAACGTAACAACTGCTGTTTTATTACTAAGACGAACGATACTGACTGATAGATGTGCTCTTTGAGATATGGATTGCCACCACGTAATTGTCATTTATCGAAAATATTG
This sequence comes from Craniophora ligustri, assembly GCA_905163465.1. Taxonomy (NCBI): domain Eukaryota; kingdom Metazoa; phylum Arthropoda; class Insecta; order Lepidoptera; family Noctuidae; genus Craniophora; species Craniophora ligustri. The sequence goes on from LR990963.1 coordinate 7,736,019, forward strand.
AGTTATTATGATTGATTGAGTTATTCTTGGACATTTGAAGAATAACTCAATAGTACATATATTTTTCTTCTTTCATTTATCATTCTTATGTCAACGTGAGTCAATAGATTTAACAGTACCTCCAGTACTCCTCCTAATTCGATTGCAAAACAACGCAGAAACGTGACACGATGATTAATGAAATTAAGTTTGGGGAACCGCAATTTTACTGACAATTTCCAAAGAAAAAAATGTTTTCTTTTATTCGAAGCGATACTCCAAAAATAACAGTTGGGATAAAAGACTTTCAGTACCTTAGATCAAGCTATGTCTGTATAGATAATTGTATATTTTTAAATATTAAATAAAGAATTCCGTCGTTTTATAGAGCTATGGTAGCCTAGAGGTGGGTCCAGTGGATTGTGATATCAAAGGTCTCGAATTCAAACCCAAGGCACGCACCACCGATCCAGAAGTTATGTGCGTATTTATCACATGCTCAAACGGTAAAGGAAGTACGTACGTAAGTACGTGCGAAGGTAGATACGTACTGTACATTTAATTAGTGTAATTATATTTGTTGTGCCCGACAGGGTCCATAATTGTGTCTAACATAAGATTGTCTGTTACCATCTGTAAAAACATTGTGGAATGCAAATAAATGATATGAATATGAATATGAAGTCTGACACACAGTACGCTAGCGTGGAGGACTACAGCCTAATCCCTCTCAAATATGAGGAGACCCGTGTCCAGCAGTGGAACAATATTGGATAGAAAATAATGATAGTTTTACTGAAGTCTAATGTAGTCCTTCATAATTTTTATTATATTTCGGGGTTGACTAAACTAACATTTATTTTATTTGAAAAAAAAAATAGTCTAGGTTACAAGAAATCGATTTTATGTAGAAAAAACTGCATAGGGTGGGTACCAGGGAAGCCTAAAACACAGCTCAGTTCTTCGGTTTAAAGAGACTTTATTTCTTATAAAAAACTATACAGTTTTTTTTTACAATAAGATAGAGCTCTTAACCGAAAGATTATTATTATTAATGTAAGAGCTCAGAAAGCAATCGCCATTGTTTTCTATCTTCTGCTTTCTGTGGAAACCGAAAAATAAACTTAGGTAAATCAACATTAAATGCAGGGATGTTCATTTCAATAAAAATATTGGTTAAAATAACTGAAAGATAGAGGGCAGTGTATATGAATAGAACATTTCTGTGAAATGCAGTCTTGCACTGCAGATGATGACACTATTTGGTCCAGTGCTCCCAACGTCGGAGACTTGACCTGCAAAACGAGCATTCCGCTACATTTGAAGCGATAACCACACAGATTTTGTGGTCATAACGATCCAAAGAGAAATATATATAATGAATTCAAAACTAAAAACTAGAAAACTCGATATCATATTATATTTATTTTCCAGAAGATTGAAAATGACGTGGCATTTTTATAAACGAATGCCACAAGTGCATATATATATATTACATAATTTATAATTATACATATAGATATTGTAGCCATAATAATACAATAATTTTCCTATTTAAACTGCCAAAATGTTTTAAACAAGCATATCCATTTTATTTCCACATCCTTTTAGATTAAGACATTATGTCGGTGAAAACAAATCAAAGCGAAATACTAGACTATTAAAGACATTATTGAATCACTTGCTAATAGTGTGACATAGATATATATACTTACGCCGACAAATTCAAATATGTACGAAAAATTGGTCATGACATTTACTTAGGTACGATGTTATCGAATAAATTGAACGAAGGTGCCCAGCCCAATTTATTTATATTAACAATGTTTAATCAAAAAGTAGAAGTGGACGTGCAGAGAACATCGACAAAGTTATAATATGAATCGCATACATCGGGAGCATGGAAATGTTGAATTTATTACCGAAGTAAGCAACAATGTAAAGGTGATATTTATATGTACATATCGTTAACTCCGCACCAAACTGGATAATAATATATTGCAGGGTCTACACTAAACTGGATATAATAAATCTTCAGCTTTCAGTCCAATTATAAACGTCAATTACTAAATATATTATTTATTAATCGTCACAATACTAATTTACAGGTAAGTAATTACCGTAATTACGACGACCCAATTAGTCCAGCGGTAGTTGACACTGCCTTCTGTGCTATGGGTCCCGGGATCGAATCCCGGTAGGGACAAATGTTTGTGTCATGAGCATAAACATTTGTATCCGAGTCATGGATGTGTATAATATGTATGTATTTACAAAAAAAAAAGTACCCATATATGTAGTATATCAACCAACTATCCGTAACACAACCCTCGTTGCTTAGCTCGGAACTAGATGGCGCTGTGTCATAATGTCCGGGAATATTTTAATTAGACATTCAGATGGTAGCACAAATTACAAATTATCATGACAAAATTGTTTACGACCTATCACTTTGAGTATTCCGGCAGCGCAAGCGAGCGGTGCAACCGGCCAACTCTCCCGTTATTAGCCCTGGCATATTCGTGATATGCTAATTTGTGATTGGTTCCCGCCATTTTCGTTAACTAATCACAATACGACAGATAAACTTTTTATTTGAGTGCAAAGGAATTTATGAGACAAATCTTAGGTTACTATTATATGTATTTACAAAAATAAATATACTTTAAATTAAAAAATAGATAGCAAATTAGTTACAAATAATGGTAACCCTAACAATATGAACATAATAATACACAAAATATTTCACCACTTACTTCGGTAAGTACTTTTACAGTAAAGTACAGTAGGTACTCATACATTTTGTACTCATGCATAAGTGTATTTTTTTTTCTTATACTTATCTTGGGGTTACTGTACATAATTATGTGTCATAACTAAGTATTTATAACTGCCTCGTTGGTCTAGTAGTCGTGCATTGCGACTGCCGAGCAAGAGGTCTTGGGTTCAATTCCCAGATCGAGCAGTGTTATTGGGTTTTTCTATGAATTTCTCAGTAGTAGCTCGGAGTTTGGATTTGTGTGTTTGTATTATAGGTGACCTAAAAAAAATCATACCGGCAAAACGTGGGTGTACATTAATTCGTACACCTCTGCCTAATCCTACGGGGACGACAGGCATATTGGTATGTATGTTATGTAGATTTGTAGAACCTAAAACACACAGGGCATTAGGAAACCCTGAAAAATTTAATGTAAGACAAAATTGTACCTACTTACCTTTATGAATAGTAAGTATAATGTATCAAACATTACTCGCTTTTTATAATTGTGCCCCTTGTAAATAAAACAACTTTTATGGAAACGTTATACTATATTATATTCTATACTATATTCTAAAAAAACAGCAAAATTTAATATTATTGAAGCCAGCGCCATCTATCGTTAAGTAGTGAAAATCAGTGCTGTGTCGTGAAGGTTTACCGCTAGAGAAAGTTTTTCTAAATGCCCAGACGTAGTGCTCTTTAGTACGAATCAGAGATGGCAGTATTTTAAGCACAAACTTCTTAATTTAGTTCTTTAAAGAATACATAGAGGGCAGAACAGTATGATAATAAAATTAAAGAACAAACCTTCATTTTAAAGTAATAATAATAATTATTATTACTTTAAAATGAAAGTTTTTATAAGATACAGAAAACAGAAGATAGAAAACAGTGGCGATTAATCCACCGACAAGAGCTTTGCTCTTAAATTAAATTATAATAAGATACTAGCCCACGGATTCGCTCGCGCGTCAGTATAAGTAAAGAATAAATGGCCGTATGAATGGAATTATCTATGGGTTGAATTTCCAAAAAGGACAAAACACGTATGCATTTATTTTTGCTGAGAAGCTTGAATATTAAATCTCATTCTTCTTACTTAAAAAATTACGGAGTCTCCATATAACCTTTCTATTCCTATTTCACCCACTTAGAGGGTCGATATTTGAAAATCCTGAAATACTTACTTATTTATTTACCAAAAACTTGTATATAAACTTTTAGACCTCTAACTTTGATGATGATGGATTTCCATACAACCATTCATCCCTTATTTTATTCCTTTAGAGGTCGAATTTCCAAAAAATAATTATTTAGTGGTTGTTTTCGTCATAAAGTGTTTAAGCTCTGCGTTGATGAATCAATCAGAACAAGTAAATAAAAAAAATAGAGAGACAGTTTGCAAATAATTTAAATGTATTTTACATTTGAAAGTGAAGCCAAGAATTATTATAATAGAATTGAAGTAGTATGTAGGCAGGCTTGAAGCCTTTTTTGTAGTTCGAAAAAGCCTAATTGCCCGCGCCGCCCAGAGAGGCGACGGGGTACGTTAGAGCCTTATGAACTAAAACTACGTTTTTGTTGTTAAAAACCCTTCGTCTTTGGAAGAATTACGGGCATAAATTTAATATGATAAGGCGAAATTAATATGACATAGCTTTAAACCTAAATACCCAGATATCAGCAGATCTAATGGATGGCAAAAAAAATGCGTTTATTGTTTTTCTATGTCCTTCACCAGCCATCAGTTTATTACTTTGTATTTGTTTCTACTTTCTATTAAATCTTCTGAAATGATCCTATTTCGCTGTTTGCGTAACATATGAAAACTCTATGTAATATACATATTACTACCTACACGTCGTATTCTTAATTTATCTCAGCTAAGTTCATCATAAGTATTCGTAACTACGGCCATCATTCACATTCGTTTTCATTAGATAACGATATCAGCAAACTTCCTAGACTAAACAACACATAAATAAAACCCACGTAAGTTGGTACATAATATTATAGGTCGCCATGGCCTGAAATCTTGAAGGATGTAGGCAGTATTTGTATACGATTTGGAGATCCGTACCTACCACATTTGCTCGAGATAATTTGCAAGTAAATAGGCTGTTTAGGAAAAATTTATATCTATGTAAGTAAGTAAATACCGATCAAAGCTGATCGAAAATCTGCATCGTAATAGCTATATTCTCTACATTTACCCTTTCGGATCAGGTAAGTGGGAAATACTCGCATTTTGCGGTATTTTATGACAACCTCCATAAGTGTGAATGAAACAAAAGTGAGATTTAGGATTCGTAACGCGAGACGTCCTGTAGTTTCTGCCCACTCACATGGAAAAAGGTGTGAGTGTATTTGCGTCTTTGCCTACGGTTAAATAGTGTAAGATCTGCCCACTAAGTTTTGTTTTTGTTTAATTATTTATACTAAATATCGTTACTAGTAAATATTCTTCATACAACTCCAAATTCAATTAAATACAACTGTTATTCTTCTCAATACATAACGTCATACTTCATGCTTATTTCGAACAGGGAGCAAGGTCCTTTTCCTCTTCGCTTGATGGGTAACAAAATTATTCGTAACTCATATTTATCATCTAATAGCTGGTTCTAAAAAACTATAAAAAAAATGATGGATGCTAGCGACTTTAGTGCCTACATTTTTGGCAACTACTGGCAGAGATGCAACGAACAACTCATTTACCCGTGTACGTTATTATGACGTCCACTGGGGACCAAACTGACTGACCAACGAATTACATACTCACGATGTCAGGAGAATTATTCTCGAGTGCACAGTGAAATAAACCTGATTTACTTACTACGTCAGGTCTTTCAGAATGAATGAGGTCAAACTATCTGACTTAAAAAACTATTGATGTAAACGTAGATAATATAACCCCAATGTATATTTTGTTTGTCTTGTCCAACAGTTTTTAGTTATAAATCGACTGAAAAACGTAAACAAGGAAACAAAAAGCTATAAAAAGACGAGAAAAACTAGCATTAAGGTTTCCTGTCGCGTCGCGATGCTGCTAGTTGGTCACTCGAACTGAGATACATTCTAATATGGATTATTGGTACGGAGTAAGAAGACATGGAGTGTTAAGGGTTATAACTGCATTGGCTGCACGTACACAGTCAATTTTCTTCTGCCTTGCAGTCGTTATTCATTTATCATATAAAAAAACTATATTTTGTTTTACTGGCTATACAAAAAAGAAGTACTAGTCGTTACAAAGAATAATGACAATGGCGATCTGGAAATAAAAACCTATTACTATAACTTGCACTCTTAATTTTTTCGGTATAAATATGTGCATTAGTTCTCCATTCTTTATTCCATGCTTATAAGAGAGCAACCCTCTAGCCTTTCGCACGGTGATTTATTGTTTAGGCGGTTATTTATCAAAAAAGCGAGGCGGGCGACGTGGGGCGACGACCGCGCCCTCCGCGTTTTTAATACATTTTTCCGAGTTTTTGTACCGTCAGCGAGATAACGAGCCGTTTGGATATATTATATGCGTTTCAACTAGAGATGTGCAAGCAGTGAAGTTACGAAACAGGATTTCGAATTAAACTATCTTGAACTTCAAAAAAAGATATTGATCTATTACAGATTAATTGTCAGTAAAGTAGGCAAAGCTAAGCTTAGATAAAACTTCGCAAGATTAGGAAAGATTTTGCTGTAAATATAGTTAAAGATTACATTGCCAGTATAAACATATTCTACTACTTTCTTTGAAAAAAAAACGTTACATTACTAGGGAAGTGACAAAAGTATTTTTATTTATAGCTGTGACTGACTTAAAAAGGATCATATTAAGGTAGGTAACTACGTAAAATACTATTTAAACATCACTTCTAAATCAGTTGTCGATATGTTTTGTTTAGAAATAAAAGAAGAATATAGGCTCTCTCTATGGAAAGTAGGGATAGTATTGTACTCGGTAATGTGTTTTTTATATAAGACAAGCAAATTAAGTACCAACTGATTAATGAGGTGGCTCCTACAAAAGGATACGCGGACTACTTGTATAAATAAAATTGGTTTTATTGAAACCAATTTTACACGTTACACCTCTAGCATAATTTTTAAGATCGCAATTTAGAGCGCACCCGCGTGTCGCGCATTTGCGTCATTGTTCTTTTTGACATTCCATTTGCGTATGTCGCAATATTACAGTTTTGTTCTAGGTATCGAGCTCGATTCGGCTTTCTTTACGAGGTAACACTCTAAAGATAGTTTATCGTAAAATTTATTGTTTCATACTGTATTGGTAACAGTAGATAGGTGGACCTAATGAAAGTTTAGATTTTATTAAATCTAAGAATACAAATTAAATTTAAATACATTTAATCAAATAATATATATCTTTGATTATGTACTACATTTCCCCATTAAAGTTCAAATTTCAAACCCTTTATTAGCGAACGGGTAGGGTGGTTTCGGAATAAAATAAATACCCACGGAAAATGACCACTTGTATTGAATTTTAAGAATTGAATTAAATTGTAAGAACAGTGTGCTTTGACAACTAGAGAAAATCAGCTTCTTTACGCGAGACAGCGATGACAGTCTAACATAATGAGCCCAGTCGAACAATTGTTTAGAAAGAGCAGTACCGGATGAGGGCCGATCAAATATAATTCAAGTCTACTGGTAAGTACCTACGTTATCAATAGAAAGCCCATTTTATTAAAATGGGTAGGTACTTCATCTATTGAATGATACTTGTCCTCATGACATTATAGGATATAATAGCATGGCATAGTATTAGCTCATACAATGGTCTGTAATGTAATAGAGCATTGCTGCATTGTTAGCAATGTATGACAATAAAACGGCGTGTGCTGTCCATTGTGTGGTGAAAACGGCTCAAATGCGTGTTATTACAAGTACAACTAAGTATTACGACCTACGCACGCTATTTCCATAACATTACATTAATGATGTCTTTGAGAACATTATATCAATAAATTGCAGCTACATAGTTACTATTGAATACACTATAAATATCAAAGACTATTAGACTATTTACAGTAGGTAGGAGATGATAGTTTTTAAAATGGAAGACAGCAGAAGCTACATCTAATTTGAGTGGGAAGTACATAGTTTGAATTTTATAATTAAATACATTTATATATTTTTATTAAACAAACAAAGCGAAATTGGAAAATTATGAAGTTTATGAGCGTAGGTCAACATAGGTTGTTAAAAACTTGCAGAATTTTCATATCTGTTAGATATATGAAATAAAAAAGTATGCATGCAAGCATGTTACTTAATAAAGCTCCAAAATTTCGATGCAATAAAAATAGTGAAATCAACTTACGGTTAGGTACTGAGTGTGAGATCCAGGGTTCCTTAGCTGACCAATTAGTAAAATCCTCATTAGTGGATAGGGTAGTGACAATAGGCTCGCCCACTTTACAAAGTCCCGCAAAAACGGATGAAGAGACACATCAGTGCTGCTGTTCCTTCAACGTACAGCCATGTTGCAGAAATAAATACAGCCATAAACAAATTTCCAAGTCAAACAAAGCTTTCTAGTTTTATTTTTAAACTCTACCAACACAATACAAAAGCTAGCAACAGTTTCGAATGACAAAGCGGATAGAGCGAAATGATAGGTAGCTGAAAAATTATAAAAAAAAACAAAGGAAAAATTGTTTCCAATACCAAAGGGCTAAGAACTATAGGATTTCAATTCACAACGAACGTGATATGTGTGTTAAATGCATTTTATTCCAGGTTTTTTGTGCAATGTATCAAAATGTATGTATAAAACAGTCATTGGCTACGGTTAACGAAGCACATATTTTTTTTTGTGTTGCTCTGATTCCATTAAGATGTAAGTTTTCTGGGTTACATGTTCAATAAAGACATCGTGTAACTTTTGTTTAACGACTTTCAACAATTCACGAAAATATTTTTTTCGCTTATAAACACTACTTGAGAGGTTTGTGCAGAGTGAAAATATTTAGTCGTGAATTTTATTTCTCCTACCTATCACTTAATATAATGACTAGTAACATATTAAAAGGAAAGTTAAAGACGATTTTAATTTAAAGAAAACTCAGTAACTGCGATGTCAACTTAGATCCGATATCGCTTGAAAATTGTTTTTAATTAAATAGGTATCTAGGTATATTATAAAGCCATTGGGTTAAAGCTCTAGATTTCTGTTATTCGTGCGTGGGTGATTCTCAGTCTGCTAACTTTATAGAAGGACTAATTAATCCCGCTTATTGTCATCGCAGCAGTATTAGATTTCTCTTGAGTAAATACAGTATAAGCTCTAGTCTAAGTTTAATAACAAATTTAGATATTTCATTTTAACGCCCACTTTCGTCGCCTACGGGATGAAAGTTTATCCGATTTGCAAGGAACATGTCTGTTATTTATTTTTGCAATACATCTTAATACCTTTATGATACCTACGTTATAAAGATATTATTAGCCTGTACATGGACTAGCATAAGTAAAATAGCCATACATAAAGGGAAGTGAAGTTAAATCAAAACCTGTGTTAGAAGTATCAAAATCTTAGTGAGTAAACCTCCATGTTTATGAGATCTTCTCCATGACATCTGAAGACAACCTAAGAGACAAGACTGGCTTGCTGAATTATGGCTTTATCCTTTCCTTTTTCTAAATAACTCTATGACTATGGCAGTACAGAATAGGTTGAAGAGGTTATTAAAAAAATATATATGAGCCTACGTGGGACGATTCTTAATATAATGTAGTCGCGTTAAACCCAATTATATATTTTTATAATTAAAATTCAATCCCGACAGCGTAAGCAGATAATTATAAACAAGTCCTTCATAAATAACATTTATTTTTAAATTAAAAATTAAATAACGTCTTTAAATATACGATGGCCGTAATTAAAATTAAGTAAGTAGGTAAGTATGTATGGAGATTTCCAACATGCATACAAATGAACTGATAAAACTCTTTGCTCCAATGAGGCCGAAGAAGGTTGCGACGGCGCAAAATTAATTGGTACCTTTATTAACAATTAAAATTATTATCAGTAGGCCTGTCAGATAATGCAAGTGAACATTGATTGGAAGTAAATGACGATATAAATTGTTATAAAACCGTGGCTTTTTAATGGTCCATGATTAAAAGAATATAACATGAAAAAGCATTAATGCTGAAAAAGCATTAATCTTTCGCCTTCCTGGGACTTTTTTTGATATTTTTTGCAGGAAAATGAGGACTATAAGTGATAATATGTACATTTTTATGGAAATTTACAGGATCCATGACCACTGGCAGGCTTAAAGTATCCAAAATGTTGAGATCAGATAATAGAATTATACCGTGATAAATCTGTAAATAGTAGTTTTATTTATAGTTTAAGTTCGCGTTAGTATAGAAAAATCAGTATACAAATTATAACTTGAAAATTATAGATTTTAATAATAATATAGACGTGATCGCCGTAGCCTATTCGAATAAATGAAATAGTCTCTATACTTCATTTAGTTACGAAATAATCAATAGATTCCGCAAAAATGAATCACGATTTTGATTACGTACCTACCTACTTACTCAACAAACTACAGAAAATACTCTATTGTGTATATACTAGTAGCAATTTTTACTAATGTGAACCGTGTTGTAATTTCAACTCTATGTTAGACGAAATAATGTTTAAAATGGAGCACACATTTATAATTACTTTAGTTCGTCTAAAGTTATAAAATGAAAGTATTACAACTTCACGGATGATGGTAGGTACAGAGAGATGTTAGATCCAAGCAACTGATGAAGTAAATGAAGTTATTCCGCAGCGGCGTTGGTGGTGTAATGGTCAGCATAGTTGCCTTCCAAGCAGTTGATCCGGGTTCGATTCCCGGCCAACGCACATTTTGCACAATTCAGGCCATGTTAAAAAAAAATCTAGTTATTTTTCTATTCCGACTATCAGGATATTATATCGTTATAAAAATATCAGGAACTACGTTTTTATGATCTGTTTTTAACTACTCACTCTTCTGGATTATAAACATCGTCACAAATAATTATGGTTTCTTTAGTGCATCTTGATTAAATATTAGGTCTGTTTACGTAAGAATACGTACGTTTCAGAATACAAAAAACCATTCCGATGTACCTACTTGTGGTCTACTTATGTTCAGGCATAAATAAGATATCTACCGTAGTTTTTATCATAGAAGTCTGATACCCATAAAAGTGTAACACAAGTTAATAGGTAATAATATTAATTGACAAATTATATAAGACATTAACACACTCAGTCTAATAAACCACTTAATAATAGAAACTTATTACAAAAAGGGTAATAAAACCTCGCAATTACTCGATCGTAAACTAGTTTGTTATTAGTCGTAAAATAACCTAACATACTCCATTTTATGTTAAAGTTCTTCAGGACGTGGTGTGTATGGTATTTTTCTTCATATTGTCCCTACAATATTTTTATGGCCAAAACAAATGAGTACCGTAAAAAACCTACTACAAGTATTTTTTTTGTTTTATATTTCAATCACGATTTAATACTTATATACATTTTTATAGCATTGTAGGACAGTAACTACATATTGTTTACGTCGCACAGCATTTCATACACACTTTCAAGTTTAATAAAACTTTATATGCAATATTTAAAAAAATATATAACATTTTCGATACAAAATAATAATTGTACACGATAATTTTACTTTTTTTGGAAGTAAAATTTTCTTGGGAATCAAACGGGATCACATACTAAGTAGTCACGCTTGCAAGTCCTAGACCAAAGGGATAATGAAGTATAAGAAAAAAAGCCTACAGCATTATACATTTATGTACGACCGCTTCGGGCAAAAATATCCGTTCACTCCATAATACCTCTATGATTTCACTATCTGTAACACTGTCTGTATAGAAAATAAAACTGATACATTCAATAAAAGTCACTCTATTTTTAGCTTACAAATAACAAACTCGATTAGAAAGTGCCAATAAAATCGAATCGCTGATATGCAACCTGTTCAAGTGTTCACATAACAATAACAATGCATCTGCTTGAAATAAACACCAAAAACTGGTAGCACTTTACATTGAATAACAGCTGTAAATCATTGTCGAATTGATTCCTAACGCCATTAATCGTTATTGTCATTGGAACTTTATTAGCCGTGATAATAAAATGCGTCCCGCGGGCACGACAAGTTCGATGAACTCCCTTCCGAAGTATCACTTTATCCCTCCATTCCCTCCGTTACAGGACACCGTAAAAGATATTTGTTATGTGTTTAGTTCAGCCTAATGGCACCGTTGCCGAATTTCCTTGAACGGCTAAAGAGGGTTTGCGAGTTTGATATTCGAATTTCTAACTATCAACCCATTTTAGATGTTATTGGCCCTTCCATTTAAATGTAAAAAATAACCTTCGGCTGTCTGATTTCAAATTAAGAAAATTATTTTAAATTTTATTTCAATTGCTGCCACCTGTACCTACTCTGCCTACTACAGGCGAATTAGCAAAGAGCACTAAACATTGTATTCGACCTCTTTAGAATTATTTTCGACTTTAGAATTGGTTAAGCAGAATAAGCCATAAAAAACAAAAAGGAAAAAAGAAACAAAAAGCGGAGAATTAAGAGAGAACCTACTACAGGCGAACTAGCATAGAGCACTAAACATTGTATTCGACCTCTTTAGAATTATTTTCGACTTTGGAATTGGTTAAACAGAATAAGCCATAAAAAAACAAAAAGGAAAAAAGAAACAAAAAGCGGAGAAGGTAAATAAAAATTGGAATAATTATAATTAATCTACGAAAAATAACCATTCGGAATAACCATTATTAGTAGGTATAATTTTCACTATTGGCACAGAAACCATGCTGCCGTGGATTTCTGTCTTACTGCGAATAAATAATCATACACGATAGAAATCATTAATAACATAAGTTTATAAGTTGAACAAAATTTATTTAATACATTACTTATCTTACCAAACATTTATAGTTCAAACTTACATAAAATATAAAAGAAGAAATCACTTCGCATTCAATACTGTTTTACGAGACCTGGTTCCGAATAATGAGATATACAGGGTTGTGCCAATATAGGTCCAGTTTTTAAAACTTGTTTGCGAGACACGATGAATGTCAAACGCAAATAATTACTCGACCAATTTTCATGAATATTATCGCAATTTATCTAAGGTGCCTATTTGTGTGTGGTCCAAACGTGGTTTCAAGATAACCATCAGCTTGTAATATAAGTATATAATAATATGCGATTATATTAAATGGTATTCAGCAATGTCCTCCTTATTGCTCATTAAGTTATAAAAAGACGCCTATTATCTGATCAAGAAATTTAAAAAAAACTTTCAAGAATGATGGCCGAAACCGAAACCGAAACAAAAAATGATTTACCTATAAATCATTTTTTGTTGATGTTTTGTAGAATCCTATTGTAGTAACTATTAATGGCTCTGGCACATTAGACTAATTTTCACTGTATAAAATGCACCTTATTATAAGCATAATCTAATATCGTTTCAATTCTCCAAACAAATCCAGTGCACAAGTCAATCAAGATGGGTAAAGATTGTAGCACAGAAAGTAGGAACCATTCTGGTTAGAGTGAGTGGAGTATCTTGGAAAATATAAGAGCATTCTATGAATCAAGATTATTTATGTTTACATAGTGCCAATAATGATTAGGCTTAATGGAATGTTTCAGTCTCTGTAAAGAGCATATTTTAAAGTGTAGGACAGATAAAATAAATAAAACACGAATAATACCAATAAGTTATGGCAATCCTAAAAGATTTATAATCCCAGCACAACCCTACAATTTGTCAAGTGACATCGTGCTTAAAAAACTTACAAAAATAAAAAGGACTTCTAGATCATGTAGACCGTGAACAATAAATGTAAGCTCGGACAATAACAAAAAAGATTCAAGTGTTCTTTCGATTTGTATCGGTTTTATGGAATCAATTTCTTAAATAAAATTCTGAAGAGAGTGGAGTGAAAAATATATTTTATAGGTACGTGTTTGGTTTGTATAGAAATCTATGGTAGATGTACATTCGCTGATATGATGATGATAATGACGTATTTTTGTATAAACTATAAGCCTGAACATTTGCGTGTGTGATTAGTTGTGATAGCCAAGTGATGTGATCAGGAGACTGTTAAACCAGACTTCTCGAGTTCAAACCCAAGGCCAATAAAAAAATCGTTTACGATTGTATTTATTACATGCTCAAAGGATGAAGGAAATCTTTAAGAGGAAACCTGCATGCCTGAGTGATGTTCTCGATAGCATGTAAAGTCTGCCGACCCGTATCATGTGTGATATGTACTTATTTTTATGTGTGCGTGTTCATACATAATATGTAGGTAAAATCAAAAAGATCAAACGTCAGGGATTAAAAATTCTTTGAACATCAATGCCAGTCTTAAATGCGATCTTTAAATGGCATACCTACTAATTCATTATGCCAAGCAATTAGAATTATTATTATTTATATTGTCATCATAACGATATGGACGGTGATATTTTTATTCGCGATCCTGTTGGGGTCTGTTACAATACTTGCCATTCTTGCTTTAATACTACTGTAGAATATTGTCACAGAGTAACTACGACGCAATGCGTGTTTTCTATTCACTGCAATGCGTAGATCGACAGATAGACAGAAAATTACATATTTTTTCGTATATATCGATGGGAGTAAATTATACCTCTGCTGATAAGTGTTTTACGAACTTGATAACTTATTAATTATTTATTGATTACTTTAACAATATACAATGACCAACCATCCGAAACAAATAAGTTTTTAGTTACAAATATGCAGTATATGAATATATTATTAAGCCTCTTATATTATTTATAAAATATTTTACAAAAAAGCGGTACAGCTGGTTGTCATAATATGTATTGAATCAGCAATTTGTATTCATACATGTACCTATCTATATAGGTACTTACTTATTGAAAAATATATTTTGTGCACTTTAGTTTCCAATAAAATTTAACATTATGACAACACGTGGCTGTAATTGTATTATTGCAACCGTGTAAAGAATATAATATTGAATTGAATAAATTGTTATACGTAAGTATCGATTGTGTTATGGTCAGAATATTTGCCTTGCAGCCCGGGTTCAATTTCTACCGGCTTAAGTCTTTACGATACTTATATTACTTATTATATTGATTATTGGGTTTTTGTTGCGATCTCCCATATCGTATTCGATATAGTGAGTCGTTAACGATATGAACAAACACTATCAATTCATTGTTTAGATCAGTTTGTAACAACGGATCATAAACTTAATCGTAGGTACCGTATATAATGCCCTCTGTGTTTACAACACGACTTCCTTACTTTTATCTTTAAACATAGACAAGAGAGAATCTCTAGCGGTCTCCAGGGACAATGTGATATTGTTTTGTCAAATGATTTAATATTCTAATTTCAAATATCCACTGTAAAGTTATTTTATGAGTATGAAATAAGAGTGAAATAATGATATGAAATGAACTCGCTAAAGTTTGTGGAATGATTTATGTTCAAAAGTAAAACGGAATACATTGATAGTATTTATAAGTAGTTGTTCGGTTTGTTGTCCTTATAACAGGCCAATGGGTGCTGTTCTCGCGTGATGATTGTATTTTGGTTTGGTATCTTAGCTAGCCTAGTTTTTAGACCACATCTTTGTTTCCCGGGTTCGAATCCCGATAGAGACAAATGTTTGTTTGATGAGCACGAACATAATATGTATCCGAATCATTGATGTTTCTATGTAAAATATGTATGTATTTACAAAAAAAGATATGTAGTAAAAAAATGTGTA
Source organism: Craniophora ligustri (assembly GCA_905163465.1). Classification (NCBI taxonomy): domain Eukaryota; kingdom Metazoa; phylum Arthropoda; class Insecta; order Lepidoptera; family Noctuidae; genus Craniophora; species Craniophora ligustri. The sequence continues at coordinate 7,751,627 of LR990963.1, forward strand.
TATGTGTAGCATTTCAACCTACTAGTATCCGTAACACAAGCCTCGTTGCTTACCACAGAACTAGTTGGCGCTGTGTCATAATGTCCAGATCATGGTCCAGATATATGTTTACTTATTGTTACCATTATTATCCCAACATTTCAGATCTTTTACAGCAGGTACGTTGTATGGCCACGGCTAGATTGTCCAGGAAAGTAACTTTGTTTTTAATTTATAAGAAATCAGTCTTTTGTGTTGTATTACCTATATTATATAAATTTGTATTCTCATAACAGATTGGATATAAGTTAAGTAGTAGAATATAAGTTTGCTTCGAAACTAACCTTAAAAATGAGCATTAAAACAAAACACAAATTTCTGCCGGTAGAAAAATGGGCATTCTCCTTTACTCTCCTGTATACCTACGTCTTATTAATTCTGACCGTACACAAACGAAATATGAAGAAAATAAATAATTATCACTTGAGGAAGCTGAATATAGTTCCATATTAATAGAGTGTACCGACCCTTGCTGAAGGTACGCTTTGAAACTTGAAGCCAGTCGCAGCTCAGTGAAACAACTCGCTACAAATAAAATTGCAAAGCAACAGAGCATCCGACGGTGAAATCGGAGGATTACACCTCGCAACTGCATCTCTCGATTTCCAAACAAACTTCTAATAAGAAAAGTTGCACTGAAATAACATTATGAGTATATTTCCTGACGCCACTCCTCTCATTATTTACTTCGCTTGGCAGCATCCTAACAAAAGGGAATCATATTCGAGAAAAGAAATTTCTTAAAGGAACTAAGATTGTTAGCACGGGGTACTCGGGTGAGGAAACAGATTTGTGATAATATTAATGTCTCATTTCTAGGACTGTTAACTAAACAGCGTTATATCAGTTAAAATTAATTAAAGCGTAGATAAAGGTTTACTATTTCGTTATACCTCGTTGATGCACGCATGCACGGCGCGGCGTGGAAAGCGTGAGGTCCTTATGTATCTATTTCTATCGAGTAATTGGGGTTTTCTATGATATACGTGGCAGCGATGCGGAGTTTGAATGTGTGTCCATTATAATTGGCACGTATTATTATAAAACCTTTGACATTTCCTTACACATGAACACTGTCGTACCTAATCGTTTAAGAATAAAGGCGTGACCGCGTGTCCGTGAAAATACACTTATACAATAAAACCGCGCTTAATAAAAAGCTATGTTTGCCGTTTAGTAGTTGCTTATCAGCAAGCATGTAACAGGTCAATTAATCAGTCAATTACACGAGCACTGTAAAAAACTATACTAACAGCCGTCAGAAACAACACTGAACGATAAAAAAATAACCGTAACATTAAAAGCATTGAGGTGTGCTCGTATACAACATAACAGATAACTAGATGATAAAGTCTTAATGGACTTTGACTACCTGTCAGACGGATTAAACACGCAACGAGAGGGCAACAGGGCATCGCAGTGACCAGGCTATCTTGGCTGCTCACAGCGGCGTAACTTCCAAAGAAAACATTGAAACACAGTACGTTCCCTATTTACATAGTAACTAAGCTTACCACGGGCCAATTTATGCTGGGTGCTACAAAAAATAAAATCTGTAACGAACGTGACAGGTTGCACATTTCATTCGCATGAAACTGTTCGCTCTACAATTAAGAGAGGCTTTCCAAAGTGAATGTACACACAAGCAGGTATGTGTTCGAAAAAAATTCAAACCGGCTACTTCTTTTTGCGATAACCTTTGCGTGTCATTTATTGATAGTAAATGGGCCGATTAATTATCACCAGAATACGTTTGTAGAAAGTAAGAAGGTTATTACAGATAAGTAAAAACATTTTGTTTGTTGCTCGCATTTTATATACAAAATTTTTTTATATGCTATAATTATCAAGCAGGAATTGAAGCTGTTTCTTTTATTTAGGTAACCGGGAGTCTTAGAAAATTTTGTTGTCTAAAGGGTTGTTCCACTGGTAATAAATAACGCCTTAAATGCGCCAGCAAAAAGTAAAAGATTTTTTATAAAGGTAGGTACCATATTTTTTTTTAACATATCTTAAAATTTACTATTATTTTTACAAAGCAACTGTAACAATATTATAAAAGTACTAAATAGGTATCAATCGAGTCCCTACATAAAATATAACATTTCCCATCCACAGATTTTAGTATAGGATCAAGTTAAATGTCACTAAATTTAAGTGCTAAAATCAACAGCTCATTTTAGATAGGTTTTATGGTTCCCGGCGCCCTCGTAACTAAAGGTTTGTCTGAGCAGCACAAATTATCACGGAGTAGTTGTCAGTTTATGGCGAACAGATAAAAAAGAAATGTTGTCCATCAGATAACGATTGCAGATAGAAATGGGCCATTAGATCTCTCGCTACAGTTACCTAAGAAACAAAGACACGTGCTTGAGCCATTTTGACTTTAAGTGCTCTATTTTGTTGTGTTTCGTGCATTTTTCTTAGATTGGCGCTTCTTGCACCTTTACGGCTTATACAGGGTATTTTTATTTCATTAAACTAATTATATCGGGATGTTTTTTTGGTTGGTCGAGTGGTTTTGGGTTCGATACCCAGGTCGATGTGATTGCTTTTTTGTATGAAATTCCTAGTAGCAGCTTGGAGTTTAGATTTATGCTCGGTTGACGAAAATAGGCTCGCCCCCTATTACATGAGACCTCTGCCTAATCCTTCGGGGTCGACAGGCGTGATGATATGTAATCTTATGTACGTCTATATATAAATCCTGCGTCCCATGTATAAATCCACAGGCATTCTCACCATCATCAAACCATTAACATTCCCACTGCTGAGATTATAACTTTCTATAGACGTTCATATAATTAATGTCACAGTTTAAATAAATAAAATATCCCATATGTAAACCCACAATTAAAAGAACTATGTAATTAACTTCTGTTATGTCAATTTCAAATTTATAGTTTATAAAAATTTCTTTTTGATGTTGTTAAGTCGATAAGGACGATAATGAAGACGTGTTATGACATAAACTGATATTAAAATCAATTAAGGCGTATACTGAAGAAACCTCAGCGATGACAAATCGATTAATCATTTCGCATCAGCAGTAATCTTATACAAATATGGAGACTGAGGATAATCAGAAATATAAACAATAAATTTCACAAGAGAAATAAATCATAAACGATCCTTGACATGGATGCATTGGCGTCAAGACGGATCGTAACAGGTACTTGAGGGCACCCGAGATTATTAAACAAATAGCTTAGTTTTCTTTCATTAGCCAAATAATACATATAAAATACGCTACTTAAGAATTAGATAAAATAATATCAATATACCGCGATAAAATCCGGCAACACTTATACTTACCTACGTTAATATTAAACATTGAAATAAGAATACCATATAATTAAACATATATTATATATATTCATAATTTTTTGTAAATGATTCAATTTGATCCAAAGCTTGGGATTAAAAATATTTCCATTTGTACGACGGATGATTTAGTCATATTAAACCAATTAGTTATTAATATGGAAAATATCACTGACATGACTAGGAACGGATAATCTAGAATGAGGTAAGTACAGACAACTTCAATAGTGCATAAGCACGCTAAGGATTACATTGCTATGAACTGTATGAACTAGCAAACCAGTGTGTGTGTGCGTGGGCGTGTATGAGTCTATGTCTCAACATAGATAACAAACACAAATGAACTTTCGCATTTATAATCCACGTCACGGTGTTCTAACCATTCCATTGCTAAAGTTCGCAGAAACTTAATATGTGCTCGTAGCTGCTTGCGCTAGGCAATGGATTCAAATTCAAACCTATCTGAGTTCAAATCTTATTTACAACGTGAGGATGTTTTTGTTTCTTTGAAATCATAAAATATTAGTATTAGGCAGAAACTTGTTTTATATGTTTATCTATAATGTATTAATTATAAATAACTTAATACTATTTTTTAATAATAAGCATGAATACATTATTCTTATTATTATTAAGAAGTTAAATATTAGTATTAAATATGATTTTTATTTATCTTTTTGGTGTTGGGGGGGTGGAAATAAGAAAGTCTGTTGAATGAAAACAAACAATTTTATTTGTTTTATTTATTTTTAAAAATAGTAATCTTCTATGATAATTGTGACGTCACATTCCTACTTAGATAAAAATAGTTCATTTGTAACTGTTCATAACAGTTTTGTTGTATACCCACATAGTGAAAATAATACCTTAACAAAAAAGGGTATTCTAATAACACAGATATAATTGTTAATACACACTTCTTATAGGTTTAATATATGATTTACACTTAATGAAAATTATTTCTTATGTAACGTCATAATAAATGTATTGAGGTTATAGCTTAAGTGTTCATTTTCTTAGCGAAAAGAGGATTGAAACTAAACCTCAATTTGGGATTGTTAATTTTTTACAGATAATTATGTTAATATTACAATTTTTTTATTAACACCTAATTATTTAAACCAAAACATCTAGGTATTAATATTCTGTATAACCCCCATTATTTTCAAGTAAACGATTTCGTATGGACCCTAAAATGTTAGCACATATTTCGGTTCCTTATATTTTCCCACACCTCCATACAATGGGTTTTTAACTGTTTCGTAATCGCTCTTGTTTCTATCTTTCCTCGTAATAGCTGGTCTTCTGTGATGTAAACCCTCAGCGTGGAGGGCACGGTTTGCAATAAGTGTCTAATAATTTCGCAGTGTCTCGTTGGTAATAAGCGACGGCCTTCGACTTCACCGTATCCACAAACTAACAGTATTCCTCTAAAACAAAATAGAATAAATATATATTAGAATATATATATATATATATATATATAAATAAAAAAACATATATATATATAAAACTGATCTACAAATGCAATAAATATATAATATATTATTATATTACACACTAGTTACAGACATGATAATGATAATATGATTGACAATCTTAGGTAACATTCCAAATAAAAGTTTAGCTTAAGTTACAATTATTTAATATTACAATACTCACATTCAGTCCGGTTTCATCAGATATTTGTGTTCTTTTAAGAACACTTTTATGCAATGTAATAATAGTTGTCTATTTATATTTGTTCTCGCCCTATTGTCTATTTATATTTGCCTGCATTTTGAGAATAAATATGATACTGCTATCTATTAAACCACACGTCACTAAACAAAGCTACACATTAACACTAACAACTGCGACCAAACGCCAGCGTTCACATCGATCACGTTAAATATTTGTATAACTGATATTCATGACTACCCCACACAAATCTAAATCTTTACGTTGTTTTTATGATCTACCGTACTAACTTGACGAAATGTGTGCATAAAGCGTGCGAGATAAAGAATATTATATTTCTGTCTCATTACTACCAATCGAGTAAAATCTTACAAAAAGTTTATAATTACCGCGTGAGATTCGAACTCACAGCTCACTGATTCTAATATGTGTGTGTAAACAGTTTACTGCTAGGTCATTTTCACTCATATTACGTTGAAATTATGAACTAGAATCACTTGTTAGACAACTAAGATGATGCTTGAAAATGACGGTCGTAAGTCAAACTTAACGTCAAGCAATCGCTTTGCGGGAATGCCTATGCACTTTTGGAACTGGCCGTACATTGACCTAATTGGTGAAGTCATTCAATCAGGTCTTGATTGTGCTCGCAATGAAAATGTATGTAATTATAATAACGCAACAAATACGTGAACTTGGATTTCTGTAATTTCTCTGGGAAAAATCGAAGAAGAACCGTATATCATAGTTCTAGTCCTAATATATTACAGTTTGATAGGAGCCACGCTCGCTCGTGAAATTAATAGCATCTTATAATAAGAACTCATCTAGAAGGAACTCAAACTAAATTATGTCTGCCATAAATCCGCAAAGATTCTATCAGCTATCTTGTTAGACACTTTATGAATGCTTAAAGATTCTATTATTGTAATCGCCTTATCTCATTTTAGCTAATAAAATATATGAAGCACTGGATTAATTGACTCATTAATTTATTAGTCGCAAGATTTTATGCATATCAAACAATATTGTGATAATTATTATTATTCATCAGATAAAAATACTTTAATGTACAAACTTTTAGTATACAAGACGCTTTATAACCAACATTTTATAGATTTTATTAATAATAAGGCCGGCAACGCATTTGCACGTCCTCTGGTGTTGCAGATGTCCATGGGCGGTGGTAATCACTTTCCATCAGGTGAGCCTCCTGCCCGTTTAACCCCTTATTTCCATTAAAAAAAAAACTGGTTTCAGATATTTCGCCTACATTTTATACGTTTACGTATAACATCATATATGTAGCTTAAAACTAAGCAGTAAACCTAAACGGAAATATTTTCCCAAAATACTAATCTCTACTAATGTCTACAAGGTAATTTTTGTATTAAGTTTCATAATAAATTTCGTACCAAAATTTTCTATTAACTTTTTTATTTGAAAACGGGTCATTTGGTAAAAAAGCTAGAATAGGCTCTCAATATGTACATACAGAATGCTCCGGTAAGAAGGATGCTATTATTTAGATACAGGAGCCTAGAATATTAGCCTAAATTATTTCTTCTAGCCACGGAAGATAAGTAACATCATTAGACTGTACAAAGTTATACTGTGGTCCGAAAGCTATGACGCCGCTTTACACGCTTTTGAACTTTTGACACCGGCGTTTCGCTTCATTACCTGCCATCAATCTTTCCGAGCGAACACGTCCCGCGTCGCTCGTGATACGACACCGCGATAGCTATTTGTGTTATAATCAACGTTCACGCAACATACGGTGATGTCGATAAGAACGGAATCAGCGAAAATATAAATCCTACCAAAAATATTTTATTTAAAAGGTTATGAGAATTTTGCTCGTAGTTTTCTTTTATGGCGCAATGGCTGACAAGCATCCAACCCGTTTCATTGTAAGCGGGGCAATCGGTAGCGTCCTTAGGCTACTTACTATAAACGCTTACAAGGCCCCACGACGAAAAGAATACCAGTGCTCATACCCTCACAAAATTGTTCAAATCCGAATCAAAAACAATAATATTTTATTCTAGGAATCATCAGCCAGGCCATCATCATCATTGAGTATAGGGAGATTCCAATTATAAATTTCAGAGAGCCTTAAAACATACCGGCTAAATGCGGATTCTAGTTCACCTCTAACGGTTTACGGTTTACATGTTACATACCTCTAACGGTATGTAACATGTAAAAGAAAAATACTAATTTACGAAAGCGTATCAAGAAGTCTCTCCCAAGGCGCGCCATTTCACCACGTATTCCGCCACCCACGTTCTGTGCTGCTCGAAAGCACGAAGGGCGTAAAGGGATGAAGTATTTCGATACGAGTATTTGAATTTATGTACGTCAGTAATTCGTGTCAGTGTCAACATAATATCATAGAGACAATAATTTTGTGATGTAAGTTTCGGTCATATAAGAAATGTGTTTTAATTTACCGCGTACACATTATTTTTAAGTATTTTAATATCAAGAAAGAAGTGCAGACGTATAAACAAGTACTGGAGACATTAAACACAAGCTAGCAATAAATTCCAAAACGAACTCACAATATTTTGATGGTATTCAGTGCCAAGCGTATGTTTACCAATAAGATTTATTGTTTATGTTTACATTGTAAAATACCCCTTCAGTGAATCATGATAACGTTGCATACGTAATATATTAAAGCCAGGACATTTACTTTTCCCCTAATATATGATATAATGCATGTCGGTCAATAAATTCACTAAATACAAACAAAATAATACAAAGATTTGTGAAAAGAGTATACAATCCAAAACGAAGCTTGTTGTGAGTTACTAAACACAACCCTACGTACCACGCCTCCCGGTAAAAAACAATTGGTGTCTGGAGCTTAACAAAAACAAAATGAAAAATATTGTTCATTTAAAATGGATGATTACCTATACTTGTCCATCAAATTCTAATTATATTTAAGTTTTCAGAATTATAGATTATATTGTATAAAACATTTTTTTACGGATTTTATCGCGGTGCGTCGATATTATTTTATTCCAGACTCTTTACAGTAGATAGCTATAGGGCCTATAGACATGGGCGGACACAGATCATAAATGCTGTAAAGAAATAAGAATAAGCCATCAGTAGTTAAGTTATAAGTTAGAGTCATCAGTAACTCTATAGTCATCATAGCTAAGTTAGTAAATTTTGGGCGGAATTTTTATAATAGAATTTTACTCTACCAGTACTATCTACTTTCAGGCTTAAGGCGTCTTTGTTTTTTTAAATTTAACTGGCCAAATGCACTATTTCACTTTAAGTGTATAAGAGATTGATTTAACTGTGTAACACTGTTCAAGTCAATTTTGGTTTGTTTTCGTAACATACTGACAATAATGTCCAAAATATAACCTCAATTTCTAACTTACTAGGTTTTTTATGGAGAAATTATCAAAGTTATGACATTTGTAGAGGAGAAACGGAATCAATTTCCCCACGAAAGACTTATTGAGAAGTTGTTTTTCTGTTTATGTTCCGGTTAATGAAAAACAAGGCAAATGCTTATAAATCACGTAACAGGAACGTAATACTTGTGTTCGTATATTTTGAAAATTATCGAAAATAATTATATATGTTTTTTAAATCAGGCGGTATAATTTGAAACGTTATTATAAATAATCATCAATTACTGCCCCACTGTTGGACAGGAATCTTGTCTTAGACCAAGAGGAGTTAGGCCCAGGGCATGCAACACTGACTCTTCTAAGTTACGTTCGTATTTATCACATGTTCACACGGTAAAAGAAAACATCGTGTTGAAACCTAAGGGATTTTTCAATAGCGTATGAAGTCGGCCACCCCCCAATAGACTAGAGTGGTTAACTAGAGTCTAATCCCTCTCTAATAAGAAGAGAGCCATGCCCAGTGGTGGGACAATAAATGGATTGATGTATATTTGTAATAACATGGGAGCCACAGTTCCATAAAAGTTACATAAAGCTTCACAAATAGAGACACCGATGCGCACGGCCGTGGTGGCGCCCGCCGGTGACTGTTTAACTATAAATCTTCAGCAACAAAATATATTCCAATTTATGTGTCCTAGAAACTCTAAAACAAAGAAACGTTAACGTTTTTTAAAGATCAACTACCATCACACGTGGGTTTTCTTAGTAACATAATGATAAGCATGTTGCCATTAACAGGGTATGAGACCCAAACTTCAGTAGAAAATTTCCTATAACCCAACCAGAAAAACCATAACAATAATCTTACGGACAGATAATTTTCTAGCTACTAGTCGATACCATTACCTACTTGATAAATTGCGATAGGTTTGGCACCAAACATAAAATTAACACAAAATTTATTCAAACAAATAATATAAAAATTATTCACCGCGCATTATGTCCAGAGTCGACACAAATTGTCCCAACACTCCTTGATATTAATCGCACTGTTCCGCCAGCCCGCTACTGCACAGAATTTTAAAACTGATTCATTAATTTAAGTCGCTGTAAAAGTACGTATACTTGTGGACTGTTCCCAAATTAGTTTCTTTATCTTAACTTAATGCACAGTCTGTTTGCACGTCACGCAAAGTCCTTAAAAAGACACACTATCTTTAATTATAATCAAACCAGTTTCAAGGGAGACGAAAGCATTTAAAGCGGTCATATGTAAAGAAAACTGTGATAAAAGACTCTATGGAAGTTTAAATAGTACTGTCAAAGCAGAAATATTTTATTCTATTTAATACCTACCGTACTTAATTTGTAATTAATTTCATAGACAACTTATCCTTTAGCGTATCGTTTAAATTTGTGTTTATGGTATACGTTACTTCGTTCGACCTTAGAAGGATTTAATATCACTTGAAGAGAACACGGTAGCTGAGTTGAAAAAACGACTTTTGTACCAACTGAAAGACATGGCTTCAAGCTCCACCCGTTATCGTGTTCTTCTTTCACAAATAAGTAATAACGTTATTAAATTAAATGTCTTGGATCAATTTAAAATCTTAAATCTTAAATCATATTAATAATGTTATATGAAATAAGTTTCTATGACTTTTTATATTATTTATACAAAACTAGGTATATCATCAGTTGGTATAACATTGCCCATTTATTTTATAAACGTTATTGGATTGAAATTTACCAAATATGACACTGAGGTTTTGAAATCGCAAGGAAATTATTATTATGAACTGATTAGTTTGTTATCGTAATAATAATATATTATATTATTATATTCTATAATATGTACGTATTTACAAAAAAAAAGTATGTACGTAGTATATAAGCCAGCTAGTATCCGTAACACAAGCCTCGTTGCTTAGCACGGAACTAGATGGCGCTGTGTGCCATAATGTCCAGGAATATTTATTTATTATTTATTTAATATCTTTATTCGACAAGTAACTAGTATACTGAAATTTTTTTTTACATATTACATCATATCCAGAGAGGATACCCGTGCCCACGGAGCCACTGAAGATGACGATATATAAGTTTACAACTTTAAAAACGCTAGTTACAAAACGAACCTAACGTAATATAGAATTGATTTGACCATGTGAACACTAATAAAGTAAATGAATGTATTTTAAAAAACATAAGTTAACCCTGTGTCGTCTGATTTATAACCGGATTGACTTGGTGATTGTGTTGAACACTGCACACTCACAAATCAAGTGGTACATAAATCGGGGAGGTGATTCGCACTTCACACCTCGTAAACCGTCACAGCTCGGCGCAACTATCCCGTCGAGATATTGCGCGCTGTACACTGTTGACACTACTCGTGTTGGCGCCAATGCCTAGGGCCCAACTCTTCGTGAGTTATATACAATAATAGGTACATATACTATAGTAATATCTTAAAAGTATCAAAATATCCATTAATAGTAGAAATTATTGTATATAAATTGGGACAAGAAAATCAAGTGAACTCGCAACAGTAGATATGGCACTTGATATTCATAGATATAAAGAGCGATGTGACAATACTGTTCCCATTTTGTACCAATATTTAACATTTAAGGAGTAAAATTATTCTCAAATGTTAATCTAAAAGGTACTAATAATAATAGTTATAAGATATGAATTATATTCATTTCAAAGGACACGTTGTGTGGAGTATTCTGAGTATTCAAATTAATGTTGACGATGCTTACTATTTACTGATATTCTAATCATAGTTAGTAATAAAACTGTAACTTTGAAAAGCAAGTTTTAAAAAAAACAATTGAATTAAAATGAGAACGCATATTGTGGTGAAGATAAATTTACCTCTCACCTAAATGTAAACAAGACCATTTGATCAAAGTTAGTGGCAACAACGTATATCACGTGTGAGGAAAATATTCAATATTATTGAAACCCCACATGTTGAGATTATAAACAATATGTCTCTTCCACTACAAATAACTGGAACAGCCTTGTTTATGTGGATTCAATCCTATAAAGCTCGGGTTACGTTTCACGCTGTTTGGAGCTCCAAAATTTAATAAAAGTTTCGTTCACGTACAAGCTCATCTCATTTTTAAATTCCACACGCGCGTGCGGCAAATTTAGCTTTATTATTATAGTCGAAGATGTGATTTCATGGATCACCCCTTACAATGTTATTACTATACTTAAATGTTATTGAAATGCTTTGATCCCGCCACGGGGCGTTACAGTCAGTTAAATTAGATCACTACGCAAGTGCGAATTCTTTGGAACAAGACTATTTGTCTGAGAAATAATGTGGTCTATGACTATCAGTTAGATTAGCTTTAGTCCGCTTAAAGTGGCCTTTATTGTTATGTTCCTTTTTACAAAATGAATAGTTTTTTATATACATAATAATGTATATATATTAATCACAACCTTGTTGTTGAATTCCCTCTCTATCTTCCACATACAAGTACACATGTATTCAACCGTTTCAAACGTCTTTAAGCTCTAAAACTTAAGCTTGATCAGAATTTTCAGATGCCGTCGTTGATTACGTTGATAAACATATTTTATAAAATTACAATAGAAATTTACATTATAAATTATTTCATAAGTTTTCGTTAACATACATAAGTGTACCTATCTTCTCTGCGGTTACAATGCTCCGCGTGCACAAGTGACTTCTAGCCCTTATCAAATATTGAAATCCTAAAGTCAAATTCCTTCGTAAAGCCGAGAGCCCTTAGGCACTTATGACGTCACGCCCTCCACACGCCTCCAACTGGCTCCAGCCACGATTTGTAATTGCCGATAAATTCACCAAGTACAATTTTTGTCTCGTAAATAACGTAAAAATTGTCGGTGGTGGCCATTTAAAATCATTTTATCGTACCAATTAGTTAGCAGGAATCTCACAATTCGTCATCAATTTTCCAAAGCAATTACGGCGGTTTGTAATAAAATGTCATGTTTATAATTTTAACATCCGAATACGTTTCTTTAATTTTCAGACCACCCCGAAATGTTCTGAATTGATAGCTTTCATTAGGTACAAAAAAAAATACAGATTACATACCTACATATGTACCTACATCTATAGTTACACTTACACCTTTTCCCACGGCTTTTCTCCAGATAAACACAGATTCATTGGCATAAAAGTATGTGTAGTAAAATATACGTATTAAGATTTTCAGCGTCATTGAATAGCTGAAATATTTCCTAATTCTAAAAAGTCAAGCAACTATATATTAAAAATCTTAGAAATTCATCTTATCCTTTTATAAAAGCAAGCTCTTTTAACAACTTAAAAGAACTGATCGTCACTGCAATTACTCCAAGTCTACAAGTTAAATAGATATCAGTCCTAGCATTACACCGAAAAATGGCGTCCAATTTTCGTAACCGCGCATTTCTTTGCTAATGAAACTGTTGTTATTTGTTTCAACAAAAGTCTTTGTCTTGCTGATGTCTGCTGTTCAGATTAACAATGCAATTTTGCTTTGCGACAACCTTTTTTTCTTCAAATCAACAAATAAATTGTATTAAGAACTCAAATGTTCTGAAAACGTTGTTATTTCTATTATTTCAGAATATAATTTCTAAATTTCCCTGAAGTATAATAAAGTAACGTATTAAGCAAAGTCTGAATGCCAAAATTATTAGACGTCTCAGTCCTATTTTATTTTAGAATCAAAAATACGTTTAAATTAAGCTCATAGTATATTTATTATGAAAAGCACTCGATTCGAATTCATTTGGAAGTTCTGCAAGTAAATTCACCCCGTTTACGACACTCGTTGACAGTATTAAGATTACAAACTGTATTTATATAGTTTCATAGAATTCCGTTCCTTTTAATGTTAAAAGTTTTCCAAGAAAATATTTTTTTACTGTTTACCTTTAAAAATTGAGATTAAGATTTTTGCTGAAAATATTATCTTTGAAGAAACGCTTTGACTGAAGATACGAATAATAATGTAAATTAGTATTAAATTGTAAAACACATTTTTATCATTTAGCTTTATTCTTGTTTACACAGATATATATACTTAGTGTCTTGACTTACCTTACTAAATAATCTCGCTTTTTATTTAATATTAAACAGGATGTAGAAACATTCGCAAAGTGTTAACGTATTTCAATTCGGATTACGCCGGATGTGTGTTATCTGTAGTATTATAATCTTTCCTTTGAAACATAATAAAACATATGTCACCTGTCACCAATGCAAAAGCTTTTATGTGAAGAATAATATTTTATTTGTCTGATTTGATAACTGATCTCTTCACTTATTTTATTAAAAATACTTTTCAACATCTTAAAATCTTTAAACATTGCACAAACTGTATGCTGAAACAGGCCAACAAAAAAATGTAACTATCTTATGGATTAATTTATTTATGTATATATGACTTAAATTGCAGTATTATCTTTTATGTAATTTCTTATACACATTACAACAATGAAATATGATAACTGCTGCTAATTACCGAACAATTCGTAACAGCTTTAACCATCAATTATACTATGTACTGAGCTGAGCTGTGTTCAAACTTTGAATAATCAAAGTTTGAACACTACAGCATTACATAAGTGACAGCAGAGTTACCTCTGCTTACACTAATTTCTCTTCATTTTGACGACATTTACGTAAAGGGTTCATCAATCCATTTGACAATTTTGGGGTCGACGCGTTAACGTGCTCTTTGAGGTACGGAGGGGTTTTGTAAATTGTCATCCAACAATTGATTGTTCTCGTTAGGCGTTCTACTACTTAACTACGTACTTCAACTAGTACCACAAGTACTAGTTGAAGTACGTAGTTAAGTTCTTACTTAGGTACCTTTGTTAGTTACCTACCATAATTAAAACCACAGGTGTACTGTCCCTTTGTGATTTTATGAGTCCTCCACAACACCTTACTGTTCAAAAAGCTCTCACAAGCTCGTTTCTCCTAATTGTCTGTTATCAAATTGTAATGTACCTCATTTACCTTATATATACGATCTATATCATAATCATAGCCTTGTTTTAATGAACTCTAATATCTATTTTGATGTGAGTAGGTGACATTAAGTATGAAGTAATATGTGTGTACGGTACCTTAACCGACACATTAAGGTCTTAATGTGTTGGTTTAGTATACTTCATTACATAATTACTTAAATGACATTATCGTAACCTTGTAGACTGAAAATTGAAAACTTTTTGAGATAATGTTTACCATACAAATTTCTGCTTTAAATTTTAAGTAATATAATATGTTACCTAACAATTTGTTCGATGTCTTAATTAAAAAGAAACATACTTGACAAACTATAGTTACCACAATAAACTCCATAAAAGTACATACGTGACCATGCATAAGAAGGTTCCACTATGGTGGCCATTGAATTTTTGATTAATCCAACAAAGTCTTGGATATATGGACTTGAAACTTTACGACACATACAAATGTATTACGAGACAAGTACAAAATACGGTACGATTAGTTAATTTGTTAAAAAGACGTTTGTTTGACATACTGTCACAGAGTTTGTATGTCTAACAAATCATAATAAGAAATTTGAATATCTGTGCTTAAACGTGAACATCTGAGGTATTTGGGTTGAATGATATTATAGACAAGACTCATGACATGGTGCGTAGCACTCGCTACTAGTCCAAGATTTGTTTATAACCAGAACGAATTAAGAGGCTTTGCTCCGAATTGCAATATTATGTCAAGTTTATAATTATGTATGGCAGGTTAATTCATAATAAAATGAGTCGTTGACGTGTATATTTTTGATATTATGATGAATACACATAGAACAAACAAAATGATGTTGTGATCTACGATGAAAACATTTTTTGACTAACTTGCGCTTGCGCTTTTTAGGGTGGTATTCACATTTGGTGTTCACATTGTCAACATTATGATAATATGTATGTACTAGTCGATCGTTGCTCGCCATAGGCTGCAATCATATACAGCCAAATCGTTAATATCGAATGTTTAGCCTATAAGGTTCATTTGTATTACCTACGTATTAATTTGTTTAGTGCAACAGCTACCTAATGATTTTCCGTAGAATTTATGGTTTATTAAATATTATACATACATATAACAGGGTTTTGTTTAGTATGTATCACAAACTGTTTAATACGACAGTTTTTTAATTCAATATCTCATTTTCGTGTAAGTCGGATTATCTAAATCTTTAAGACAATTTTCACGACCGTGAGCTTCAGAAGTGGTATATACATAGCTAAATATATATATATACTCTGAAGATTAAATTTAAATTATCTGTACCTATCTTATTTCACGACGGAAATGACTACTTTATAACGCCCAACTTAATTATAACTCTGTGACTTTAGACTAACGACGATCGATTTTATAATTTATATTTTGACACAACATGAATCACATTAAATGGTCGACAAACAAAAATAGTGTTTCGGCGCCTTCTTATTATAGACATTACACAATTAATTGTTTGCGCGCGCGTTTTATGTAATTTATTTGCGATATTTTTATTTTATATACCGATAACCGAATCGCGAACTTAAAATCGTTATATATTACTGAAACATCCTATCCTAGCCAGCATTAAAATACTAAGGTATAATTTAATTTGCATTAACTTTTTTATTCTTTTCATTTGGAGGATATCTCCATGATGTTCTTGCATTTCTTCATTTCTAGATTTTGTATTGATACACAGATACATATCGGTACGATATGTATTACCAACATAGGTACCTATCTAAGCTGTAACTCTACTGTAAAATAAATAAATATTCTGCGACATTTGACACAGCACCATCTAGTCCCAAACTAAGCAGAGCTTGTACTATGGGTACTAGACAATGGATATAATAATTATATACTTTTTTTTTTGTTGTAAATACATACTTATAATACATAGGAAACACCCAGACGAACACAAACACTTATATTCATCACATAAATATTTGTGCTATCAGTTCTCACTAAAAAGTTGTCACATGGAAATTCAAGTCACTCAGGGAACTTATTCTTCAGTATTTTAATACAGTAACGTTCGACAGTAAATACTAGCGAGTCAGTGCTAAAAGCGTAAACCCATGGTTGGGGTTTTTTGATCATACAGGTAATGTTAAGTTAAGCAATTCCTATCTTACTTGTGTATAAGAAAATATATTCTACGTTGTTATCATACATTTTAATGAATAAACAACCAGCTATAAACTAACTAGCTTACAAAATATGTACAACCAATTTTATAGGCATCCAGAATTTATATCTCAATATCGTTAGCAATTACGATTATGTTATAAATATAACGGCTCTATTCGATAGAGGTGTTGGCAGATATAGGTATATTTTTCTTTGTATGATATATTACAACAAGTAAATGTATCTGAATATATGTTATAAAGCTCTACACAGTGAGTATATGCTAGGTTTTAGGCTGTATATGTATTAATCTGATGACTCTTTACGCGTAAAGAGTTAATCGCTGAACTAATTTAGATAACATTTGTTATGGAAATAGTTTGAGTAGGGAAGGACATAGGATAGTTTTTGTCCCGGAAATCATCCCTTAAAACAGCGTGGAAGTTTGTATACGATATCTTTTTTAAAACGCGATTAAAAAATAAATAAACAGATTGATGAAAGAGATTCGATAAAATTACTAAATCCTACACGGACAAAATTGCGAGCAAAATGTACTATACCTACTTAATTTAAACGCAATTATTAGTTCAAATGTGAGAAGCTGTAGCCGTAAATATTAGGAAAACCTTTGCCCATAACTTTTCACAACCCACAGATCACGAAACCAGAAGTTGATAGACTTTAAATAACCAATGTAGCTAGGTAGGCTTTGAGAGAGAAACTATTCAAAAGCGCATGAATGTGGCGGCAAGACTTTAGTCTAAAAAACCATCTAAAGCAAGGTAGAACCAAGGGGTTACCCTTGGTTCTACCTTGTCCATTAGAACCAGAACATGTTTTCATTGTGGGATATATGTGTATGTTATATAAGTTTAACAATTTATTAAACGGAGGGCGAAAACTCTGTATTCAAGATTGGCGAAAATAGTTCTATATCCCAATAAAAAAATTGTAAATCCCAATGATAATAGAAAACGAGAGTAGATACCTATTTTTACTCTTCAGATACACATGCAAACAGACTTATTGAAGATTTTCTAACCGGAAAATCCCTTTCTAAATCCCTTCAGTAAATTTCAGCTGGCGATGTGGTTAGGGAGGCTGATTGGTAAACTTGTTACTGATACCTTCAATGCTTTGATTATATACCCACCCGCGGAGAGGCTGTGGCAAGCATAGTTTTAACTGTATCTCAGGGAGTATCAATATTCTCAAGGTTTTATATGGTCACAAGCCATTTCATTAAGTATTCATATATAGTATTCCGTGAAGATTATTCCAATGTCTTCCGTGAAGATATAACAAAACTTCGGAAGCTCCTATCGCAAACACATAATAATACCTACTCATCTGGTAGGTACATACTTCTTGTAAACATCCTTTTATATTCGTCTAGTTTGCTTAGAAAGCTCGTGTGTGGAACGATTAGGAGGCTAATCTCCATATACAGTGTGGCAATTACTTTATTATTGGAGGCTAATAAGAGAGAATATCGAGTGTATCCACGTTGCGAAACCGCCGTAGTACGTAATTGTATCGGATACGGAGCAGGTAAATGAGGTAATCCGACCAGAGGCAGAAGTTAACTGACTGCTAAGTTGCGGACAGTTATCGTGGGGAGCCGCACCCGGTCGGATAATAGTTGTGAATCTGTAATAGGGTTCACACATGAAAACTTTGTAAGTACGCAAATTAAATGCAAATAATGTTGTTAGCAGTTGCTGCTCAGCTTAGCGTGGAAAAGCAAAGTTAAATTTGTTAGAAATGGAACTCATGAAGTGTCAAGTTAAAGGAAATGTCAGGTTATGTTATTTCTGAAATGTCGTAGATATTATAAGGTTTCAAAACTATTGATGGGTTCCTTTTACCCAAAGTTCACCGAAACATATGTGGTCGGCAACCCTATCGGTGCACCGTACCGCGTATCACACCGGTCGTCGAATGTGGAGCAGGCGGCGGGCCAGCGGCGATGCCTCCGACAAAAAATCAGTGTAAGCTGTACACCAAGGCGCTGCGGTCGCGCGTTCGCTCCCGCCGTCACCACTCGCCCGCGTGCCAGCCTAGCGCACGAACTTACCGCTCCGGCAAACTTACTCGCAACTTTCAAACGTATTCGGCGGTCCAACCACCCGATCCTCAACTATCACCTCAATTAACTTACTACTCCAGTGGAAATCTAAAGTGAAAAGTGTCATATTGTCAGTTGGTGTGTAAGTTAACAACATATGGCCGTGGCCCGAGGTCCGGTCGTTAGGCTGCGATCGGTCGTGCCGCCTCGCCGATAGAATCACGACCGAGCACGTGTGCCTATTGCGTCTGGAGGCTCACCATTCACTTCACCTATTTTGTCATCTCACACTTGCATTGAACTATTTCTATTTTCGAAAGTATCGATAGAAACTATATTAGTAGCGTGCCTAATTAGGAATCTATCAAACATGAATTGAACGTAAACGAACAGCAATAAATAAAAACACACATAGACATGATTTCACTTTATTGTGTACATAACTTGTGAGTCATAGTGAGTAATTGATAGATACTTTTTTATTGGGGTTTGCTAATAAATTGGCTAACGTTATTTGTAAGAAGATTGATGAACTAATCTACTTCAATTCTGATTCCTTCACAACAAATATGCAATTAGTGAAACCAATAAGTGCTAGTACAGTTTGGATAAATATTAGCGAAGAAATTTTATGTCTGCCATTATTCAACCCCCATATACTTATTTAAATAATTTTAATATGTAGTAAATATATCTCCTTTTAAAATTACCGCATCAAACTAATCATATTTAACTTATTTATGGCTACACTTAAAGGCAGTATCGACTTTAGCGAATTCCCCAAATTCAATTAACTGCTTTCAGAGTATCCTTTGACATCTTTTGTCGGAACAGAGTGACATCTCAGAAGTATTTACTTTCCTCTCACATTCCTTCCCAATCTTGATTGCCGTTTGTAGTGACGGAAATGCGGGAAGTTTCCTTCCTAAACAACTCATTTCCATTAATTTGCGGTTAAGGCCGTATATTGGTCTGAAGTTTTTAATAATAATGTACAAGTTTTAATGTAATTCTGTGATCGATACTGAATTACGGATTCACAATTCTCGCTTCGACGTGACATGAATTTTTTGCACACCCTGCATAAATTGGATCACCTAATAAAATGTCTTTCAAATTGATCATTGTTTTGTGAGTAAAATTAACTATTGCTAGATAAACATCATACTATAGCATTTTACTCTTTAGAAGTAACAGGTTTATATATTGTTTTAATGTTTATATGTTTGATTAAGTGGTAAACCTTTGGTAGGTACCAAATTAAGTATTTAGTACAGAAAACATTTTGCGATTTTAAAATCAAAGTCGAGTAACTTCTCTCGGTCGAAGGCCATACAAGAATGTATTAAATACGGGAATCGAACAAAATACTCGGAGTTTTAAAACCTATCACTCAACCACTGCGACAATCGTGTTGTCAGTCTCTTTATATGGATTTCGAACAAAACTTACCGTAATGTGTATTTTTTGTGGCACATTAAACGTAGTGTTCTTGTTAATTATAGGAGACTACATGTGAAATGAAATTAAGCAGAATATATTCATTCAATAAACTTAAATATAAATAATGACAAAATATAACCAATAGTAAGCCAATAATTATGTGCCGTTAGGTGAGTAATTATTTACATACCTACCTAAATATTGTCTAAGTGCATTAATAATAATAATAATAATGTTCTTTATTAACTGAAAGTAAATAAAAATAAATAAACGAAATATAACGTTCAAATGTAGCCTGAAATAGTAATGTATTTTTGGAACACCTTCATAAATAATTGGTGCATGTTTAATTAGATTTGTTCGCAATCGTGGAGCTTTAAGAGTTGAACTGAGATAGGGAGCAACTTTAAAAAGGCAAGTTTACAAAATGTTTTATCGAAATATCTTTGACACGGGCAAAGCATTCCAGATCTGTAGGTATGTACCTATGTAGATAGTAAAAGATTCATCACTTAGAATGTGCAAAAATCTCGAGACATTAGCTTGATTTTTTTTGTACGTACATTATCCTAAGTGTAGGTAAATGTCTCTATTTCCGATATGGCTCATAAAACTTCACAATTGAACAAATAAAATAACCCCATAAATTTTAATTTAATAAAATACCAAAAGCGAAACTAAAACTTGTTTTGCGTGTACATGGTTACTCACTTAACACTGATTAAATATTACTAGGTCAATTAATTTCCGTTCTCATCATATTACGTATGTATTTACAACACTATTCATATGTATACAAAGTCAAATAACCTTAACTAGCTATAATAAATAGATTACCAAATAGTCCACAAAAAAAATTAAGAGAGGAAGTAAAAAAATACGGAAAGATGAAAGAATTTTCGACAGACTGAGTGTTCAGGAGAACATAATTAGTAGACATAGTTCCGTACCCAGCTCCCGCTACAAAGAGATTTAAGGTAATTAGTCACATTTAAACAAGCGTCAAATTACTTCCTCAAAACAGAAACATTTGGCCAACGTCTTACGCCGTTTATACTGTTGACTTTGTTTATTACTTACAATAATTAGAACCCGACCACTCTAAACACAAAATTTATTTCGCTCGATTCTCTGGGGAAGGCCACGGTGATCAAATTTAATTATAAACTTAAGAGGGAAACGTAGTTAACAGATCAAATGCTATTTTTGAGGAGAATTGATTATTTCGGAGATTCTCATTTCATTTAGATGACAAGAGGAAGTCTAAACATTCAGTTTACAACAAAATAAATTCATTTAAAATATTGACCTAAATACAACCACTGGTTTTAGTAATTGTAAATTTGTATCTATAATTAAGATTTAGTTTAATGCTTAACATGATAAATTTAATATACTTTATTATACAATAAAGTATATTATATAATTGATAAATAAAAAAAAAAAAATTTTAGCAATTAAGTTCATATACATATCCATTTTTCTTAAAAGATCGATTAACCTGCAAAATGACGTGGTCTATTATTATTTTGATAATATGTATTGGTGCTATATTACACCCGTAATATTATTTACCTGTTATTCGACTAATTGGGACTTGTTTGAAATTCGATTACTTACTTAGAGATTTCATTCCTAATATAATGCTTCGGTTTCTGATGAATCGCTTTATCTACACACGGGATTTGCGTCGACAGTCCCTATTCTCAGAAAACATTAGCGCTCGGAAGCTCGTGATTCTTTTTCGTGAACTTCAGCGCGACTCAGAGCAAAAGTTTTCAATATGCTGTATAGTCATGAATAGGCAATTCGGAATATTTCCAATCACGTCCTGCCCTGTATTTGGGTTTTGGCCAAACGTCGGTAATAATTCCGATTCAATGCTTACATGAGCTTTCCGTAAGCCTCAAAATTAAAACTTAAAGGAGCTTATGAGATCGGTAGTGCAAAGTTTTCGGAGAACGTAGTTCTAAGTTTATCTCATGCGTATATACTTACACCACAAATCCGAATTAGCCCAGTTTCACCATCTTGTACCATTATCATAAAGTGTAATACTCGTACAATAATAGACATAGTATTTGTAGCTGGCTGGCGAAAATCCGGGATCTCCTTTTCCCTGGGGGTTACAAAGTGAGACTAGGAACATTGCTTCATATAAATTCGAGTTGAATAGCCTTTCCAAAAACACATATAATAATTACACAGTAATAGCTTAAACAATATTAAATCCAAAAAACATTGCACTTATGTAATTAGATTTACTTTAATAATTTCCTGAGATGCACATGCAACACTTATTTCATACATATATGGAATAAAAACCCCTTTACGGTAACACTAAATCGTGAGAAAATAACAAGTTCCTAAATAAAATTCGAAGTATAATATATCTAGACATCTTGTAAGGAAATAGCTACAAAAAACTGTCGCTTAGCCAAAGCCCAAAGCATAAGCTAGTTACAACACATAATATAAATCTTTAGTTACTGATGTTTGACAACTTGTAGCTGTTTTTTATTAAGATCGATTTTACATCGAAATCTTTTCTAACAAAATACGATCAGCTAGAGTATGTTGATCATTGTTCGATAGTCTACGGTCTGGTTCCGTCCACGCACGTGATATACTGCCGAAGACTTCACAACGATAAAGAATCACTAATAATGATGATCGTATTGGTATGTAACAAATGTTCCATTGTATTTACGGCTTATTCTATCGCTTTTTGCTCTGGTTGTCATGTACCGTAACCTGTCTCTGGTAAAGATCGATCGTCCAATATAAAAATATAATGTACGAGCGTTAAACCAATCAATGTATGACAGAAATGTTAGTGCCTTTTTGTTTGTAAAACTTTACTGCTGTGCCATAATTTTTAACTTCACCAGGTATATTTCACAAATTTTTCCACGTCTTATATCATTTTACGTTTACTTTTCCTTCCTCGAGTATCATCTCTGATTTCTGAAGGTTTCACTTATCTTATGAAAGTATCAGTGACGATGTCAGAATTATTTACGATATTTTTATAATCGTATCCAACGAATCGTATTCATTGTCGCATTGACACAAAAACATGATAATAAAATATGTATAATTTGATCATCCCTGATTGTCTTGCACAGTGGGATGTCGCTGAGCGAGACTTGGCCCTCCTTTAACGGCTAGCGCCCACCGAATAAATTGTCAGAATTTGCAGTTTTATCTGGCAGATTATAAAGTCGTAATAAATACGCGTAAGGTTTCGAAAATGACGTACTACTGAATTTGGTGGCGCGGTGTGGTTATAATAACATAGCATTCATCGTATGTCTAGAACGTGACTAATGTAGCGGCGTCAAAGTTTGGACGTTTAAGAGCTGTGTGATTGATGGAGCCGAGCGGATTGTTTTATAACTCGCCTTACGGGTCACAATGCACGCAAACCCAAATGAAGAAGGGTTAACCTAATTAGATAATAAATTGCCATCTTCATCTTAATCTTCATGCTTGTAGATTTCCAAATTTTGTCTTCATTCTATCGCTATTAGGTAGTAATAGGTTACACTGAATATTGTTAGTTATACTGTAAGATATTATTAGTTTTATATTGTTATTGTATACACCTTTTAAGATAAGTTTATTTTTACATAGTTATTTTCTATAATATTTATATAAGTAGGTACATTAGTAGTTCTCTTCATGAGAATTTATAATAATAATTTTGTTATGTTTTGTGCCATATCTATTACCTAAGTTTTGTAATAATAATTAAGCTGCACTATCGCATTGGGTCCACTGTAAAGATAGATGTAAGGAATATTTAAATAAATAAAAATAAATAAAAAAAATCTCGATAATTTACTTAATATTAATATAGAATTCAATTTTATGAGTCGTCCAAAAATATAATATTGTAATAATTCAATGATGCAAAGCAGGAACAACTAAGCCATCAAGAAACGATAGTGATAGCCTAGTGGACTGTGAAATAAAAGGTCTCTAGCTCGATCCCAAGGCACGCTTCGCAGACTTTTCCAAGTAATGTGCTTATTGATATGTTTAAACGGTCAAGAAAAATATCAAGTGGAAACCTACACGCCTGAGAAATTTTTCTCTACATCGTGTGAAGTCTGCCAATCCGTATAAAGATAGCGTGGTGGACTATATAGGGCTATATATAAAAGACCTAATCCTCCCTTACAGCAAAAGCGACCTGTGCCTCACCTATGGGATAGTAAACTGGTTGATGAGAATAAAATAATTTAAAATTTTCTCATTTACAATATCACAGAGTTAATTTTGTTATGATTGTACTTAGATATTGTGAAAATTTGCCAATATAAATTAAAATTATAATATAAATAAATACAATCAAAATGATATACTGAAACATTATAGATTATGTATTCATTATCTCTATGACATTTAGACAGTATTTTTTCTTTTGTAACGTAGCAGCTACTGAAATGGTTTCATGAAAATGGCTTAGGGGAGATTAGCGGGCTAGCTCACGACTTACGAAAAAAGACCGAAAATTCCAAAACAAAAAGGTGAAAACTGGACCATTCCAAAACAATCTAATACATATAGACCCTAATAGGTTACAATATTAATTGATATAAAACCGAATAGAGTAAGTAAATAGTTTCAAAAACGTTTATCACCAAAATCGGGGGCAAATATCGAATTCAATTATATATATCAGATTAAAACTAAATAATGTACCAGATCATTATTCTGTACCGCAAGTACCATCAGATCATATAAGTGTCACGTCAGCGTAAGCCAGGCTAACTGACCCAGTTGCATGCGTTACGCTCCCAGCGAACATCTCTACTCAATTCCTGTCGGTGGCAATCAACGCCCCACGCCCATGACACATGCATGCTAACCCTACCATCATTCATATTCATGCTGTCAGTATAACGTTCAACGGGTACTTATACTAAATATTATAATTTATTACCATTGCTATAGAAAATAAGATGGGCAAATGCCACACACTGCCTCGTTATTTCGTTTCGTACTGACGCGTTATGACATTACGCCATCTAGTTCCGAGCTAAGCAACAAGAACTGTATTGATACTTAGATATTTTTTGTGTAAATTTATGCATAGAAACATAATGACTTGGGTAAAAATGTCTATGCTCATCACACAATAATTTGAACCTAACGGGATTCGAACCCGCCACAGAAGCCGTAGCGCTAATCGGGTCGTCAAATAAAATAATTCATTTTTTCTCGTGTAATTACTGGAAAAATATAACTTAAACGATAGCCCCGTACCTATATGTGTAATAATGAATATAAATAAAATGGCTTATGCTGTAGAAGTTTAAAGAAGAGTTATAACATGCGTGACAACTTTAGCAACGATCTCGTAGCGAGCCAATGGCTAGAAACGATATGATAATAATATGGCGACAAAATTATATCGAAGGGCCTATGCGGGGATTACATACATACGCCAACGTACCAATTACCATTCAATTTACGTACCTAACTGTCTTATTACCAGTGCACCAATTTATAAAAAGTATTAATTATGCATTTAATGTTTTAATAAGTCTCTGTGTGCTACTGATTGAATACCTAAGGATTACACTCTTACTAAGTGCGGGATCAACATCTATGATTTTAAAATAAGGAATTGTTTTCAGTCTTATCAATATACCACCTGTCTTGGGATTATTTTAAATTTAAGTGCTTATGATAATAAATTAGATTAGCGTTTTGCCTATAGTGTGTTGGACTCATGTATAGCCTTCTCTTTTTCACCGATAGAAAAAAGAGGTGCACACATGCATTAGCCTAAAAAACGTATTTTATTTTGCCGCAATAAGTTTTATATGTATTAGATCTCCCACGGGTAAAATTAAAGTAAAAATGAGAACTGAGCTCAATAGGTAATGTAACATTTACAGAAGCAGGCACTATAGTACTAAGATAACATCGGTATTAACACGACAAAATAGTTACTCTTTGAAGATCAAACTTTATAATTAACATACTTGGCATAAAATTAATGATATGGCTAGAACGTAAATACTTGCCCATTGAAAATCAAATACTTCAAAGCTATTTCAATAGATACTTAAAAACGGTATCTATCGATACACGAACAGTTATCGTTTATAAGCGACCTTTTTCAAATTAATCACAACCAACTCAAAGGGCGTACAGGTAATTTAATGTAAAGTAATTTGATAAAATTACATACCCACATCCATTAACCGGCCCTAAAAACATTTATTTATAGTTTCCTCGGCCGTCAATGAAATTACTTGTAAACAGCGCTTAATATTTCATCATAGTTTCAAGTAGGTAGTAGGTACTTGAGTAGGTAGACCCCATAAATCGTCCTTTCTCATACGAAGAGATATGCCCACATGATACCATCTAAGTACGGTTGCTCAAGCCTTTGCTTTGATTTCACTATTACTATACCGCATCAGGTTTAATGCTTTGAAGTAGAGTACAAGTAAGTGCACAAACATCATATTAGTTCTTCTAATTCTTTGCCAAGTTTTATTTTATAGTCGCCCATACCATGACACAATCCTTTGTCAGTGAAAAATTAAAGAGACAGAAAAATAAAGAAAATACCGTTAAATAATTCATATTTAGAAAGGAGTCATAAATTAAACCCATTTTCTTCATAATGCTTAGTCACATTTCTTTTAATCGAAGTGTTATACGTTTTCATTTTCTTACAAAAAATAATAACATACAAACGAGCTCCACATAACTCATAGGACTTTGTATGAGCGACGACCAAACTTCCCGTCCTTTTGTTCCAAATATATTTTATACGACTGAAATGGTTTGGAAAGAATTATGTGGATGTAAATGTGACATTTATGCGCGCTCGAATGGCCACGTTAATTAACTAAATAGTTCATTTATACGTCACTAGGATGAGGTACAAATCTGTAACAATCACACCACAAGACATTTATGGCCTATTAATTATTTATAAACGCAACATCTTCATAATTTACATCGTTACACAGATTATAAGGGTGATAAAGTATCTTAAAATTAAAACAAAAATTCAATATTGCATAATTATTTCCATGTGAATTATTACGTGTCAAGTTTCATCTGTGGGATGATATTTAAAGTCCACCACAGCTATTATTCTTACAAGTAATTTAACGATGTGATTATTATTATATAAAGATGCTCCGTAAGAAAATTTATTAAATTAAAAACGAGTTGTTATCAAAAATTAAATTTAAAATTCCGAAACAAAAACGCGGCAGTGAAAATGTCTGGACAGATCGCTTAATAAGGGCCCGTAACGAAACAGGGAGTAATCAAAAACAAGTGAAGTGCTGTTAGTGCTCATAAAAAGCTTTTTAAACTGTCCCAGGCTTCATAACTGACAATCGCTTAAAGGCCAGCAATTTCACAATTGCTTCCATTTCAAGCAGTTATTCAGATTTCATTGGTTACGAAACAACACAAATATTATGTTACATTTTTGCAGGAATCTTCTTAATTGGGTAGAACAAGCGAAAATGCGATATATACCTACCATTTTTTTTATTTCTTCACGGAAAAGTATATGTGATTTCATAGTAGGATTACTCATGCACAAGTACATGCAAATCAGAAATCAGTATATTTTCAATCTGAAAATGGATCTTATTTTCTTACAAATTCTTTGAATCCTAAATCTATTGCATTCCAATGAATCTATTTGCCGACTGATAAACCCTCTGATCGATCTACATAAACGAGATTTAAAATTCTCTCTAATTTATTATGCGTCTCAACCAGATCGCTTGGATAACGCAGATTGTCCCTGAAGATTTATAATGGAAATTTTATTGAGAATTTATTAAAAAAACCGAACCAATTTCATGACATCTGGGATAAATTATTGAGCAATTAAAGCAATTCCCTAATGAGAATAAAATTAGGAAGTTTACCTCATTATTTCGCCTCGGCGTACATAGACTGTTGGTTATTTATTGTGAGAATGGAAACAGACCTCTAATCGCTAATCACATTAGGTAAACCCGGGCATAGATCCTTGTCAGCAATTGAAGCTGTATTACTATACTTTAGTTGTATAACTGATCATATTATTCATTAACGAATCATTAATTTATGTTATGTTTAAGCTCTATTATCATTCATTAAAATTTTACCAAACAAATATCTACTTGAAACTTTCTAATTTTTTAATCATTGCGTACAAATTATTATCTTTATGTATAAAAAAACGTACCACCCTTTTTCTCGATTATCTTCCAACAACAAGTATGTCTTTGTTTTCTAAACTAATGATCATCTGCACATTATGTGTAGTTTGGTCTCAATTAATAATCACAATATTTTTTATTGCAAACCGACTAATAACTTAGCCGCTGCAACGCATAGCCAGGCCAGATAATGTATTGTAAGTTAACATTTCTGAAACAATCTTATACATATATTTTATAAATGTTACTTAAGATATTTCATAATGATAGTGTGACTGATATTGTAACTATAAACGTATAAATTTACGCGATGCATAATATGATTACAGTCGTCAGGCATGTGACTGAATTGAGCTATAAAATGATAAACGTGGTAAGATAATAAAGTACAAATAAGATGAAGGAAACATCAAGTGTCTGAAGGTCATCTATGTGAAAACGGTCGCACCCTCGTCAGGAAATGTAACGAGTTCTTGTTTTACGAGCTTGTTTATCCGAATTCCTCTATACATTATATACCACTTGTCACTTATACGTAATATATCAGTAGTTCTGTGTCATACCGACATCCTTATCATGACCACGAACATGAAGATATTTTCTTGATTTTTTTTTTTCTGGTACAGGTAAATCTGTGCCGAGATTGGACGTGAAAAATAAGAGTATAACCAAACTCGTAACTCACGATGAGTGTTCCAAAACATCAAGAAAAATATCAAAAACAACGGTGTGAGAGCAATCAGCAAATACTGAATTTTGCCAAGTCTCTGTAATGTTTGGCAATAAATTGCGACGAACAAACATGCTTCCTCTTATCTTATCCTCCGGTACCGACGGTGGAAATCTACACCGCAATCGAAGCCTTTCCGTAGACTATCTATTCACAGTTTCCACGCCATTTGATGGAGCCAAACTGTAAGATATTATGTTATTACATAAACCATTATCTCCACATTATGTTAATATACTGTGTAATAAGCAAGCTAAGTGTGTGTGTGTAAGCTCTAATAGCGAATAATATATTTTATTTTATCACTATACATACACACACGCACGTACGTATACAGTATCTCCGAGGTCTAAGAGGTAGGAATAGGAGGTGCATTAATGCACATTCAAAGTTTGCTGTCGTTCTAGGTGCCACGTAAAGGGAACCGAACCTGTGTTCTATACTGGGCACAAATTCAAACTCCGAAGAACTGATTTCTCACACTTACGCAAACGTTGCTTTTTATGGATTTTATCGTGCTATATTGATATAATTGAGCTTTTTATTCAATATTATCTTTAAAAAAATTATAGAGACCCTAATAATATCTACTTAAGTCACAAAATTAAAACTGCCGGCTAATAACATTATTGGTGTAAGTTCTACTGATACAAACCATTCAACCACATACATATTATGTACCTGTTCCACGGTCGGCATGGACCTCCTTACAGATACCATTATTAATAAACGATTTACCTACTTAATCAAATAATGAGTAAACTTCGCCAAGAGAACGGTACTCCTCGCGGCCCGGTAATTATGATATTATAAAAAAATCCTCATGTATGTAGGTAGGTACCTTTTCTTATAGCACACGGCAGACATAAATCAAAACTTTTTGGCAACTTAATAATGATCATCTTCATAAATGTATTAATTGTCTGTAAATACTTTAAGGTCATCATTGAATGACGTATGCGCAATGAACCTAATATTTATTTTCCGTTCTTGACAAGTGTATGTAGGTACCTATTTTGTTTTTGAAGTCGTGCGTAAGTCTCCATGACAACTATTAATATAGAGGAAACAAATTATATGACTATTAACTGTTTTTTACCCTTCCGGAACCTTATAGGTATAATTTACCTCTCATAGTTATTATTCACAATTATCAACCCAATTTCGCCACCGGATCTCGACTTATTTAAGAGGGGTTAGGTCCGACATCCACCGCGTTAGTCTAGTACAACCCAGTTGTACAGATTTCAGACAAAATTTCTCAAGCATGCCAATTTTCCTCACGAGGTGTTCTTTTCCCGTTTGCGCAAGTTACACCTAATTACGGACATAATTTGATCGTGACTTGTGACCATTAACTTCACAGTCCCCTGGCTACACCACTAGATTATTGCGGCTCCCTATCATCATTGTCATGATCATTGGATCAGCCACAGGACGTCTACTGATAAGCAAAGGCCTCCAAAGAATTCCACAAGGACCGGTTAAATGCCGCCCACATCCAACGACTTCCGGCGACCTTTAACTTTATATTATTTAATATATTATTATTATTAAAACCATATTTATGTGTACTATATCACAATAACGAACATTGGATATAACCTTGTACGTTACAGATATAGTTGTTTTGAAGCACATCTGTTTCGAAACTTTTGGTAGATAATAATTATTAGTGCTGAACCATAATGGAACAAATATAGGGAGACTGAAGATTTAGCGAGTACAGAACACTTATGCTCCGTGCGGGGAGATTTATGTCTGTTGGTCTAACCCGACAGACGCTCATCTCGACCATCCCATCTAAAGCCTCCTACACACAGCACGATGCCGTTGCACATAAATTTCAGCATCGACTTAAATATTACGCACGATATTTTCTGGAATCGCAACTACTATCATAATTTGTAGTTGTATACACATTGGTTTGTAGTATGAAGTACTACAAACCAATGTGTATAGAACTACAATGGGAACATCTGTTGTTGTGATTGTAACATTTTTATGGTGAACCTCCAGTCGTAATTGGCACGCTTAGGTCAATAATTTTAAAATAAGTCGTGGATTTTACACTTTTTTAAGGGGTGTTTTTTTACGGAAACGAGAATAAATACAATAAGTATACAAAGGTGGTTAACAAAGTGATGTGTGACCGGACATGAGAGAGCACGACGGTGTAAGTGCGGAGCGGCGGTGATGCGTGCGGCGCATGATGCGCGCGCGCATTGATGGAAGAGTCATGGTCGTCGGGCGGCGCGCCGCTGCTGCGCACGAGGTCGCTGCCGCTGGTGCTGGAGGCGGCGAGCGGCGCTGCGCCCACGCGACAGGCCAAGCTCGACCCGCGCCAACTGCTCACGCTCACCCGCCACTACTACCCGGAGGGCGGCTGGGGCTGGGGTGTGGCCGCCGCTGCCACGCTCGCGCAGATCCTCGCGCATGGCCTGCACCAGGCATCCGCCGTACTCGCCGTCGAGACCGTCAAACGATTTGGTCCCGAAACGCGGATGCAAGCAGGTATATGACTAACATCATGAGTACAGTGTTGGAAAAGCATTTTAACGAAAAGCTTAGCTACAATATATGTATAATTCATCAAATGAAATAATATCGTCAAATTTATTCAAGTCTTTGTAAAATTATTATCTAATCTACCAAAAAACGGTACCTACGTAATAGCAACGTATTTTATTTTTAAAAGAACACTTTTAGCCTTTGGACCCTAAAGAACCCGCTTAGTACTAACATAAAGACAATATCGCTCTATATCCTTTTATTTTGTATCAATCACAAATCTTATAAATCATTGTGTACATATTCTTGGGGATGATAAAATATCGAAAAGGTCAAGACACTAACGATGCGATGTAAGATATACTCACTGAAATAGGTCTATTCTTTTTTCATCCACTTTTATTCTGTATGATATATTTTAGTCTACCTAGGATTCATAATCCTATATCTTACAATGTAATATTTTATTATTTGAACTAATGGACGAAGTATGATTTTGAATCCATGCACGGCTTTCTAACTCTCGTCTCTGTAATTTTTTATATAACCAAATAAAAATCATGCATCGGTAACAAAACCAAAATCTTATACCTATAAAAAAATAAAATATAACCAGTCGGTAATTGGTGACATATGATATCGCAATTACATCAACACGGTGTAAGCAATATTTCACACAACTTTGAGAGTGGCGATGGTAATATTGATAAAATATACCTTTCACTGAAAGAAAAATATCTCGCTGATCTACATTTTGCAACTACAACGAATGATAGGTATGACTTGTTGCCACAATATTACTGATTCTGAACTGAGCTGATTTTATTACATAAATATTATTGAGCAAATCTTAATTATATCTGACATTTCTTTCTTAAAAAAACATATTTTACACAGTTACAGTCTAATTCGATGGCGAGTAAATTTAAATCTACCAATTGAGTTAATTTTGTAATTACATGTACCTATTTGCTAGAAAGAGACAGATTGGGACTAATTCAGAAAAACTGTTCAAAACCAGAAAACGATAAGATCCTATTTCAACATTTAGATATGATAATCCTGTCGCATCGGCCACTGAAGTTATTACTAATACATCCAGAATGATGCTCTGCAATCATAAACTAGAACACAAGTCATTGGAGCTTGGCTTTCTTACGCAGTCACGTCCAACAAAGACGTGCCGTACCGTGTTATAAGCACCCGTATCCGTTATTCGAAGTTAAAAGTTTCGGTAGGAACTTCTAGTAGTTTTCCACCATCGTGGACTGGTTCGTGTCAGTTTGACAGATCAAGTCAACGCCGCCCGCGGTAAAGCTTGAGGGCTGAAAGTCTAAAAAGAGCCATTTCTAACCTCTGTTTTCTACATTATATTCAGTAATTTTAAAAATACATGTTCTTTGAAGTTGTTTTAGCGTTTCATTCCAAGATGGTTCAATTAGAAATGCTGATACCATGTATTTATTAAAAGACCTTTATCCTTTATTTAAAAAAATTAAATACCTATTTAACAAATAATAATTAAGAAAAAGTAATTCTAGAAGGTACCTACTAATGTAACAAATACTTGAAAGTAGTAGCTCTAGTGGCTCTAACATCAAATGTATGCTTTCCGTAGAAGAAGTTGAAAAGCCTTATATGCTTATCATCAAAGTTATCAATGTAGTTATCAATCCTTTCAACCAACATTATTGGAATAATATAAAACTATACATTACACAAACATAAATTCTATGAGGCTCACCTACTCACTACTTAACAGACTTGTAGACATAGTATCTCATTTCATGTCTGTATGTGTCCGAGCTATAATATAAAGCTCATATTTTCATCAACGCATTCTTACTCCCAATAGCAACTGGACATCATATTATGTTTACATGCTGATCGATACATACACTTGAAAGATAGATTGCATAACTAGTTTTTAGAAGCAATATTTAACTAAATATAAATTATTATTAAATTATAATATTAGCTTTTAAATCTGTTCTTTACAGACTAAAGAGGTTTCCTCTTATGAAAAACAATCCCCTCAAGGAAAGCATTAAAATGAGTTACATAAATGGAGGAGGCCAAGGCAAGCTTCAATTAAAAGTAATCAGAGATTTGAAAAAGTCAAGTTTTTGTACAAACTTTCCATAGACCGTGGGTCGACGTAGGAGAAAATTTGTAGATATGGTTAATGGAAGTAATAATTTGTAATTAATTTGATTTATATAAGTACTTAATGTGTTATTCAATTTCATTTAATGTCTATACGTACCTATAGCTTATTGATTTCTTACACTTACGCGAATATTAGACATTGAAATAAAACGACTTTTTACGGATTTTATCGCGGAATATTGATATACTTTAACCCGACGTTTCGGATCCTTTACAGCATCCATGGTCACGGGCCGACTGAGGTGTTGGTCGTCTTGAAGTTATAATTACCTACTAACAGCTACCTTACATTTTTAATTATTATTGACAATCCTATTTACGCAGAACCAGAAATAATATCAATATACCGCGATAAAATCCGTAAATAGTAGTTTTATTTCAGTACCTATAGCTTATTTTTTTATTGCTCTGCATTCCAACTAATCAACACGTATTAAGAAGTAATTGTGCCATGTGTGTATACAGTGCCGGATTAAGGTAACTGGATGCCCTAAGTAATCTAGGGTGGTGGGCCTAAAATCAAGTTCATCCCACACGGATTTCCTCCTATGTCGTGGGTGCGTTTACAAACACCAATTTTCACATACACAAACGCCCAGATCCGGAACAACTCCCTGTAGAACGTACAAATATTTGCTCCGTGCGGGGATCGAACCCGCAACCCGTGACGCACAAGCCGGTCGCTCAGCCTCTGCGCCAATCAGGTCGTCAAACTTTACAGTTTTAAACTTTAAACTTTAAAAGTGGACTGAGCTTCTTTTTATTATTTAGACCTTAATTGTCCGTATTGATTCCTGATCGTGTGCCCCTCTAGACGGGATGCCCTAAGCAATTGCTTAAATAGCTTAAGCTTAATTATTCTATTTATTCTAGTTATTATATCTACGACAGAGTTTTGTGTTGAAGAAGGAAACCTAGAGTATAACTACTAAAAGCTACCTTATATATTGAATATTATTGACCATCCGATTTACACAGAACGAGCTCACCATTTCCTTCGGTCGTACAGTTTTGTTCTTGGATTTTGATTTAATAGAATCTATGATGGGGTTCCAAGCAGGTGGATCCAGCCATCCTCTCTATTGAAATTTGGGTGTTTTTTAATAACAATGGTATCACGAATCATCATAGGTAGGAATCGGTTTTCTTTTGCAAGGACTTGGGGTTTATCAAATCTGATATAATGCTGGGGTTTGTCTATGGTGTGTTTATAAACTGCTGATTTCTTGGCACGGTGGTGTTTAACACCGCCGTGCAAAGAAGTTTATTTCAATACCTAATATTCGCATAAGTGTAAGAAATCAATATGAAGTTTGTATATTCACAACAAAAAAATCGTTGAACAAAAGGCGAAACGAATGTCCACAGAAAATCTACAGATTTTTGTTGTGAGTACAACAACTTCATATTGATTTATATCATTACTACATAAAATTGTTAAGTCTATAATTAAGTAACTTGGCTTTGTAAGACTTCATAATATCGAGATCGGATTATTTTATTGACAAAAATACGCCCTTTTTTAAAACCAATGATAAAATGATATAATTCTTTATTCATAAATTTAATACACATTACTATTACAGAACATGCGCGTCTGTTGTATTAAGCTACGATTATTAAACTCTAAGCATTTTTTTAGTCTATCGATTTGGAAGGCATCCAATTCTGTTAGAACAGTAAGCTCGTTACGCGCTGCATGGGGAATACTTTGCATATAAAAGTATATATTTTCATTGCCCTGAACGAACACAAACTTTAAAAAATACTTTAACAACAAAGGTAGACAGTTAAAATGGATTATTCATGATATTATACTTTAACTTTAATGAATATTGTCAATAATTTACGAATAAACGTAATGCGTAAATTGAAATGCTAGTTCAATGTACTTACTCCCGTAGACGCATTTACGATTTACCATGTTCAAATATTTTTGTCTACGCATGTAAATACACTCGACTAAATCAGAAGGCCTCACCAACTTTGACAACATGCAGATCATTTTACTTGGGAGAAAAATGACTACATTTTTCATAAACATCGGCTTTGTTATCGTTGTTTGTATCTACAAGGTAACCAGTTAATGTCACAAAGAGATTGAAACTAGTTACGCAAACTGAATATAAAAATGCAGATTCTTCGTATTGGACTATTATATTAATATTGAAGAATTCACTTACTTTTGTAAGAAGTACATTTACATAAAATGTTTAGGTAGAATCACAAATACGAGTGCTGTCTTTGGGAGCTTTTCACTGAAGCAGAAAATTTGCGAACGTTGCAGAATAAATGCATCATATACAGTCTAGTACACTATGCTTCACTGTTATCATACATAAAACTTACTTTACACACTTTAAACACTTTTGTTTGTACGAGTAGAGTAAACGAGTATAATAAGAATAGAGAAGGGCTTTTGTCCTCTTTATGTTATAACGTAATCTACTTATTTAAATATAGTATCTATTTCA
This sequence comes from Craniophora ligustri, assembly GCA_905163465.1. Classification (NCBI taxonomy): domain Eukaryota; kingdom Metazoa; phylum Arthropoda; class Insecta; order Lepidoptera; family Noctuidae; genus Craniophora; species Craniophora ligustri. The sequence goes on from LR990963.1 coordinate 7,787,843, forward strand.
CTGTAAAATTAACAATACTCTCATCAGATTCTTCACCTTGGAGTGCTTTCCAACCAGTAAAGCTTGACAGTCAGCTAAGTATATTAAAAGAACGTAATCGCACAATACAATTTACATTTATGTAAGAATTGTAAATATGCTTAAACCAAATCATAACATTTTTTTCGCGTCATCATACATGTTTACACGCATATACTCGTATGTATGTTCTGTGTCTACTGCGCAGATGATGTGTTCGGAACAGAAAAAAAATTTGGAATAAAATTTTCTTCACTAGATGCAGTCATAGGCCTTCGAGAAATTGAAAATGTATAATTATACTGACTAGATGGACAGAAGTTACGGCTCATTTGGGAGCTATAGACTACCACACTACTATTATGAAATATACCTACCTACTGTCATTCAATAGGCTAGTGTTGTTGTGTGTTGTTATTGGCAGACTTCACACAGAGCCGAGAAGCTAAGTTGTGCAAGTTACCTCAAGATGTTTACCTGCACACATAACTTCGAAAAGTGCGGTCTTTGAGCTCGAGCTTTATACCTTTATCTTGTTAGTTCACTAATCACACCACTATCAAAGCTACGCTAGGTACACATAATAGACTGATGTTACGTAAACGCTTCCCACGTTTTTTGTGAGCACAACCTTCAATCGAAAAGTGTTTCATTTTTATACAAACAGCTTTTTAGGGTTTAGATGTTTCGTACCCCTTTGCCAAAAGCTATTAGCGATACGATATCATATTACCGAGCTGAAGTTAACATGAACTAATTCTGCTGTATCATTTTCAGTGTAATACACAGAAATGTCTTTAAACTAAATGTCGATAAATACGGACAACGGGCGGATCCCAGATCCCCTATCTTCAAGAATCGATTATTTGATGAAATCGAGCCATAAAATTAACATAACATACTATTACGCCAATGTATCTGAAGGGGATGGTAGATATTTAGATTAGTTTACTTGCAGCTTACTGTTGCAACAACTTAATAGCATGTACAATAATGTACATGCATTGCTACTAATTCATATTAATTCAAAGCTTTACCGAGAAATTCATAGAAATAGTAACACTTTTTGAACCGTCGATGAAGACTAAAAATTAAATATTATGTAAAGCTAAACCTTAACTTGTATATGTGAATAATTTTTGTTGTAATCGATCAAGACCTATTCAGTCTTTCTCTATATTTCCGCCCATCTCCCTCGATATTATGAATTCTTGTAATTTTAGTAGATACAACCTGCCAAAAGATTTTATATTTCTCAGAACATTATGACCTCCAACTACCGCTAATATTAAAATGGTAACAGTAATAAATTATGATCTATTTAGGTGATCTATAGCTACTTACGGAGAGGAAAAACCCATTATAACATGGGTTATTAAAAAGTAATAAGCAGCCGTTATATTTTGATCAATTACCTACATTAATCTAGGCCTACAATATAATCAATCTTGCCCGAATGTAAACCAAAATTATCTGCAAATCATCCTCATTTAAGAATTTGCAAACTAATCGGTACTTAGGTACAACACTTCTATTTACTAATGGATTAATTATCTAGTATTTTCTTATAATTAATACATAAAAAACCTTTCTCTCTTATATATATAATCTTTCCTTAATTGTGGAAAACAAGCATTTAACTTACAAGGCGTTTAAAAGATTTTTTCATGAGATATTATAATTTCTGCAGAATGATACTTAAAGTTAACCTCCGTAAGAATCCAATCTTTTCGTAGCCCCAAATGTATTTACTGTTTCGTAATGCTTTTAGTACCGACAATCACTTGTACATACAAGAAAAAATAGCAAAAGTTCCAAGGCAGATGGAATTTTTAGGTTCGCATTGATTTTGGTGTATCAATTTTCTTTTGGTTTTAATCACAAAACATGCGACACAAAAACTGATTTTCCAGCAGATCTTTAAACTGATACTGTAGGGTGGGTGCCCCGAATGTCAATCATCGCCAATCGTTTATTAGGATCGAGGCGCGGCGCGAGACAGCCCAATGCCTGTGTACGCCAACCTCATCGCACATTTATCATGTCAAAAGACGTTTAATATGTTTCATTTGGTTGACAGCCACCATGATAACGTGTTGACGACGCAGTGAGCGATTGTTATTTCTTACGTACCTAATTCGTAATTCGTTTATATTAAATGTTAACATCCAAGATTTTATTTGATTGCAAATTATTATATTTCTGTTCGTAACTGAGTACCTATATTAATATTCATACATTGTAAAACTTTTCCATTACCAAAAATATCTCTCTTTACCAAAAAGTAAACAAAATATGGGTACGGAAATAGGATAGATAACCAATCAATATCTTTAGGTTCTTATCAACAACAACAAGATACGATATTCAGAGTATATTTGTTCACGGTTCCGTTTTGAAAAAAAAGGACGGTACGCTAAATTGGCCCTCGTATAACTCCATCTCTCTCTCGCGCTGATGGCTACGCCACGCTGCACGGCATAATACGGGCGCCAGATTAGACTACTAATTAACAGCATCAAAGTAAATTAAACTTACTCAATTTGGCAATCAGTGAAATCAGACGATCAAGTGTCAACTCATCAACTGTCTTACCTTCACGCTCGTATCTCTGAAAAATGTAAACAAAGGTTTATGTGTACGTAAACCCACAGTTCCCTAAGATTATCAAGATCACCAGATTATTAGAGTTATTGGGAAATCATGATCGATTGACATGTAACGCACTCATGTGAAATAATATGTATGTTTTTTTTTTATGGTGATAAGGGGGCAAACGTGCAGGCGGCTCACCTGATGGTAAGTGATGACCGCCGCCCATGGACATTTGCAACACCTGAGGCTTGCAAATGCGTTGCCAAAACCCTTAGAAACCGTTCAGGTTTCTTAAAATAGGGAGTTACTGAACTGACAGCAAACGGAATTCCCATGCTGTCAGAAAGTCACTCCCCCAATGAGCTCTGGTAACCTTACTCACTCGCAGAAAAACAACTATTGTTGATTCACTGCGGTCTTCTGTAAGGCGGACGTACTTCCCCAGTCGGGCAGCTCAATTTGAGCGAGAAACCTCGCTATGCCCTACCTCCTAAGTGCAAACAATACTGTGTGACAAAACCTGCACGCCTGAGTGAAATCTGTTGATTCGCACTAGGCTAGCGTGGTGGACTACAGTATAGCCTAAATAATCCATTTCAAATGAGAAGAACTCGTGCACACCAGTATTGTCTTATAGATAGGTCATTTTGTTTAGTTTAAGAGGTTTAATTTGCATTTCGGGGAAGTTTATTAATCGATCGGTAAAATCACATCCACTACACCAAGTAATAAAAAACGAGCCTAATAAGAACCTTCGAGCTGCTACTATGAATATCATAAACAGTACTTAAAGTGTATTTCTCACACTCACCAAAAAACTTTGCGACCACTGGACCATTCAGTTACCAATGAGACGTAACTTCTATTACATATATATTAATAGTAGTTACATTATACAAATTCCACAATCAAACAATACAAATAGGACTTCTTTCAATACTTTTATGGACAGAAAATTTAGATCAATGTAATAAAATGGACAAAACCTATCAATCCTTCTTAGTAATACGAGGAAATAAAATGAATTCGACGTCGGTATATCGTACAAAGGCATTACTAGGGTCGCCTAACATAAAAAAGAGTATGAAAAACTCCTCATAAAAACGGAGAGCGCGCATTGGCACTACTTTTTTCTATTTAAGAAGATTAGGTGCAAGTTTCCACTGTGACAGTAAGCTGTACTATTAACCAGGCGGCAGGCGCAACTCCAGTTTTTCATTTTACTCGTTGAATAAGTATAAAGCTGTACCATTATCATCTGTACCGCATACCTTTATAATATAGATCAAATGATTATGATGTTATTATGTTTATTTCAGCTATAAAGTTGCAGGAATACAGCGAAACATTTATAAAATGCTGCAGATGGCAAACCAGCGTCATGTGTTTCGAAACATAAAGTTTGAGGCTCTCGCCGCTGACAACTGTTGTTATTTCAAAAAGTTAAAATAAAACTTTAAATTATTTTAGTCTCGAAATCCTCTCCCACAACTATTAATTTCAACAACAAAACAATATTTTCACTAAGGTACATAGGTAATTACATTTTGGCAATGATTCAAAATATCGACAAAAAAACTTGAGCAGGCCCTAAAGAATGATTGAAGTAATAAAGTTACTTTTTCGATTTCATTTTATTGGATCACATATTAGCTGATTGCGTCTGATAAGTCTCAAAATAAGTTAAAACAGTCAATTTTCCAGTTATTTAATACGATGAGATAGCGCAATTTCTTTATTTCGATTCGATTGAGACGCGCGGCCAAAAGTTCGCGTTATAATATACATACATATATTCCATTGCATTTGTTGCCATCTAAAGAATAAGCCCAGCTCTTATTTATAGCGTTATATTTTGTCTTTACTGCTCTCTCTTTTCATATAAAGTTTCATTCTTAACAAAACTAGGAACATGTTTCGGTTTTATTAATATACATCCTGTTACCGTAAATAGATAAGTGAAAGGTAAAAGTTATTCAGTATTTGTTATAGTGAAATGGTAATTTTCCTTATCTTGATCTCTTTATTACCTAATTTATATAACCTGTACGTATTTTTATAGGTTGTTTGTTAAGTTAGAAGTTTTATTTTATATACCACATTACGAATTACATTACTGTTGTCTAAAAATGGCCCAAGTTTATAGGCATGTTTATAGTGGACAGCTATTACATATGTACAATCATACATATTGCAAAATCGTACCCAAGGTCTTCAGAACAAAGGAAAGCCAGACAAACACGAATTAATGATCAATCTGTAGATCTAGACTGAGCAACGTCTCCTAGATTTATTAACTTAGATGTGTGGTCGATGGGTGACGCTCCTTGTTGAGATGTCGACGAACTTGACAAACACCGAGTCGTCCACAAAGTTTTTCAATTGAAATGTTTGTTAGACATCAGACAAAGCCGCACAAAATCACTACTGTACACAAAGCTTCTATTATTTTACGAAATACTTTGAAGGATTCTCTCAAACTAAGAATAGTTGATAACGTTGTGTGATTAGTTAATTGAGTATAGGAGACAAACTATGCGCTCTGGCAAGTCTGATAAAGTTTTTAATTAGGTAATACTGAAATCAAAATTAAAACTTTATGAAAAGAAACTCAGGCCGTTTAGATAAACTAACGCAGGTACCGTTAAGAAAATTTTATATACTTCAATGTCAATACCAAGCTTAGAATATAATAATGAGGAGCCTATGTGTCATTTAACTTAGACGTATTTTGATCTGCGAAACATACCTAACACATATTGTAGATAAGGTAACTAACTACATAACTAGAGACCCGATGGGTATAAAATATGAGTTAATGATCACGCGTAAAATATAGGTACTTATATAGGCATTAAAGGTGATAATAATGTACATATTTCCCCAATAATAATAATTACTAGGGCAATATGCACATTATCATCGAATGTAGTTCACTGATTAGTGTTTAGCCGAATCTATTATTTGCTATACAACTTACATCATTATGTACGTTGTTTAAGAAATAATAGATTGTACGGTTGTTCATTAACAACCGTAGCAACTTTTACACACATTTTACCCTGAGATAACAAAGTAAAATTCAAAGCGAAAATATTCTGTTGCATCTTGATAATATTATACTTCTTGTCGTAACAGTGGACCCGAGCAGAAAGTTCAAAATAAGTTGTCCGTTCAGCAATGTCGACTACTACATCAGAAATTGAATTGCATAAAATTTACTTATTCATTGAATTCACGCCTTAACTCTCGGTTGAAAGCGCTGACAACGACATGAGAGCATGTTGTACTTTATTACACCATTGCTCACAAACTTTCAACATTATGGTAAGTTGCGTAGTAAACGTAGCTCTGTTATAAAACAATCATAACTACACTTATTCACTATCCCACGTCAACATATAGCAGATGGTAGTTGGCGGTATAATGAATATCTCCCCGGAGCGATAATCATTTAGCTTAATGGAGTATTTAAATAATAAAAGGCCTTTTATGTCAATAGTTTCCATTTAACTAACGTGTCAAGTTTCATATAAAGTGTAGTTATTGTCGTAGCTCAGTTCAGGGTTGTCCGAACTTCATACGCTAATTTAAAAGTTTTTCAACCTGAGTGCATTATCATGTTTAAAAGCAGTCCCTTCTTTTGAGGTCAGAATGGCTACATAGCACACATGGTTTAAAAGTCGGTAATTTCAGAATCTCATGTAAACCTACGTGAGATTTTGTAATTACCGACTTTTTATACGATTATTGGTACTAACAATAGCATTAGAAAACCTGACCAAGAAAATACATGGCAAAAAAATGTGTTACCAACACCTCACCCAATACTTAAAGCCATAAGCTACCCTTGTCTTCTCCAAAATAAATAACGAAGATGGAAAATTCACGAGGAACACAAACATTTGTTGGAGGTGCACTTCATGCATAAAGCAGATGAACGACTGTTGTAAAATTAAGTCAAATGATCGAAATTGTCACTTATCACGATACAAAGGTGTGTTCATACATATTTTTGACATAAATTGGAGTTATATCGCGTATTGGAGACAGCCCTGGCCAAGCCACGCGTCCATACAAGGCAGACGGAATGCCTGCACGCGAATCTTTACGACGTCGGATAACAATAAACATCACGAGCTTTTTGTAGCCCCCCGCTACTTGGTAAGCAAAAACGTATCGTAGACAGCTAAAGCACTGAAGTTGGACTGTTGTGTTTGTTGAGAAAATCGGGCATACGTACACAAATTTGATTTAACGCTTTCTCTTGAGATATTTTCGTTGAGATCGTTTTGTTTATGGAAATCGGGAATATCGTTAATATAGAACAAGCTGAGATATCGTTACAGCTTGAAGAAGTTTATAGTTTGATGTAAACTGATACAAGGTCCAAGTGAATAAAACTAATAAAATATTCTGAGAGATGCTGTGCCCATCACATGGCATTACCGTGAAGCTTCACATTACCATAACTTATTTAATTTCCACTTCATTAATTCCTGTGAGTGCAATTACTCAAAATCTGTCTTGAGATGGTTGATGCACTATATATATTATATTTTTTATGTGAATACGTACATATTACACATCGAAATAACTAAGACTCAGATCTAATGTATGGTTCTCACACAAAAATGTGACCCTATTGGGATTCGAAACCAGCTGGCATTAAAGGCTGTCTTCTGAACCTAGCAGTTCAGAAGACGTAATCGTATCGTTGAAATGTCATCATGCACTCATTAACGTCCCACTGCTGGGCACCAGTCTCCTATCATTTGAGATTGATTAGGCTGTAGTCCACCACGCTAGCCTACTGCGGGTTGGCAGACTTCACATTATCGAGACAAATCTCTCAAGCATGCAGGTTTCCTCACGATATTTTCCTTCACCGTTTTTACCTCGTGATAATACGTTGAAATGTAATATATGCGTATGTGGATTTCCAGGATGTCTGGGTGCGCTGTCGGCGGGGGTGGCGCTGGCGCTGTCGCCGGTGACGGTGGCGCTGTGCGTGCGCAAGTCGACGCGCGTCACCGCCGTCGTGGGCGGCCTCGTCGCGGCCCTCGGCTGCCTCTTTACCTCATTCGCCACGCAGTTCCACCAGCTCTTCTTCAGCTATGGTAAGTTTTTGATGGAATTTAGATATATTTTTTATTTGACAAGGTTGGCAAACTTAAGGCCTGATGATAAGCAATTACCCTAACCTATGGACACCAGTGCTTTCGTTCGCACGTTGACGAGCCTGTAGAAACAGTTTTAAGATTTTTTTTAATAGAGGAATTACAAAACTGACAGCAAACAACAGAATAGTCACTACCCTAAGTCCCCTAACGAACTGTGGTAATCTTACTCACCCGCAGAAACACAACTATTGTTGTTTCACTGCGATCTTCTATAAGGGGGAGGTAGTTCCCCAGTCGAGTAGGTCAGATACGCGAGAAAAATCGCTATGCACAAGCTCTCCAAAAAGTTCATTTAAAAAAATCCAGTGAAGTCAACGTGATTTAGAATCCAAATTAGTGCCAGTAAACTTATTTCCATTAAATTTATTGAAATCATACAATTCAATAGGTATGTATTATTATAATAAAAAGATCAATCCTGCACTGCATTAGTGATACACAAAATATGATTGCAAATAAAATTTAATGGAATCTCCATTAAATTTGAACGTAGTAAAATGTTGTGTATCATTAATAAATTGTGTGATATTTTGCATTAATAGTGATAACTTTAGCTTCTTATGTTTGATCACCAGTCGTAGCTCTAATGCGCGAAGAGCACTTACAGTTCACACTTAATTAAATTACCGATGAGCATAATAATACTAAATTGTCGAAAGGAATCCGGCTCAAGACGTGCATGTACATGCACTTGCATTAACACAGAATAAATAATTGGAACGTAATGCACCTGAAAACGCAACGCGCGCAGATTCTGACAACTCAATTTATTTCATCAGATTCATACCCGAAACCCGTTTTAGTGAACTTCAAAGATATTCGCTAATTGGGACTCTGTGTAAATAAACGTATATATAAATAACTTCTAAAATAAAATATTTAGCTAGTAGTTACCTACATAATTATCAAATTAATAAACTTCACAATATTAGAGATGGAAAATATAACAACTTTATCAATATCGAACAGTTGAATGGAACTGAATTATTTATATCCCGATTCGAAGAGTTTGCAGTTTGATTTTCAGTTCACAGTACCTAATCCGCTTTTACGGATTAACTAGCCATACCCTTGCTATAGTCAAAAAAGAATCAAGTTGTTTTAGCTTATGCGATTTATTAATAATACATATAAAGTACGTAGTAAAAAACAATACGTAGGTTATTAACTTATTAGTTTATCAACTTTTTAATCGGAATGAATTGTGTATCTTCGAAGCTAAAAAAGACAATACCGCATTTGTATTGGACTATCTAGGTGTATTTGTGTTTCATCTTTAATTAAGTAGCTCAGTTCCTGTCAGTGTAGCAATGACCAATGTTCTCTACCCACTATGTTCTTTTCAACCTACGACTACTTTACAAACTCATAAAAACCAAACAAAATTAAAAAGGGCTATGCGCGGGCTTATACATAAATATCGAATTCTAACCCTCCGCATTAACAAAGTTATTATAAATATAGGAAAACATTCTGAAAAGCGTATATATGTCGCATCTTCGCGAACTAAAGTATTTCATATTATTACGCTTAAGCAAACTGCACTTCATACACATACTGCACTATCTTCAAGGATAACGCGTCGGCGCCCAGCAGAGCGGAGCATTAGCATTTAAATTGGGGCTCTACCACCCCACCGTTACAGTAGAGTGCTACTATTGGTCCTAAGTGCAAATAACTCATGAATTTAAAAACGAATTGATGATTCTTAATGTTAATAGGTAGTACCTAATGCCAATCCGCTTTCTTTGTTCTTACCATGTTCGATTTTGGCATGTTTTTTTAATATTTTGACAAAATAGAACCAACATACCAAACCACTACCTAATTAGCTTGATATATATGTATTACAGTATATTACTATCATAATTCTTCTTTCGCATACTTGGGAACTTTATTGAAACATCCAATCGAATGCTAATGATTAGTAGGACTAACTTTTTCGATACAAATAGATTTATTAAACTAGAAACAAGAACAAATGCTGGAAATTAACTCAGGCTTTCAGAGAATCAAATAATATTAGATATAAAAATGTTGGCAGTCTATCGGGAAGATAAAAAAATAACTTTTTTGCTTAGGTTTGGACCGACTACACGCTAAAGATAGAAAACTTTTTCAACTGGGGATTAAACGGCAAGTGGCGACACGACCGTCTTATAGACATACTTAACCCTTATACAATATTGCTACATGCTACAAGAACGAATATTCTCCTTATCGTATCAATGGGATCATAAAATTAGTTTAGCCAAAGTTATATGAACTAATAAAAATGAAAGCCGGTCCCATTAGGGTTTCATTGACAGAGATAAGCATATTTGACCTATTCGATACAGAAGTATAGGTAGGTTAACGTATTAGATGAGGTATTTTCCATCACCAACAGGGCTAATAAAACCGATTCCAATGAATAAAATCGGTAAGATTTTGCTACGAGTTCAATAAATACATTGTTTTTAGAGGATTTGCTAAAGGTCGCCTTTTGGGCTCCAAGATCAGCTTGTCCTAATACGAACACACAATTCAGAAACATTTATCATGGTTAATACCTAAACGCGTTAAGATCACATGGCTGTTGTAAATACCGTAAACGAAGCAAAATATTGGACCAGCATAAATAAATAAATAAATATTTCCGGACATTATTACACAGCGCCATCTAGTTCCGTGGTAAGCAACGAGGCTTGTGTTACGGATACTAGATGGTTGATATACTACATCTTATATATAAAATTCTCGTGTCACAATGTTCGTTCCCGTACTCCTCCGAAACGGCTTGACCGATTCTCATGACATTTTGTGAGCATATTGAGTAGGTCTGAGAATCGGCCAAATTTTTTTCATACCCCTTAGTGATAAGGGTTGTCCACAAACCCCTATTATGTGGCAAAACAACGTTTGCTGGGTAAGCTAGTAATATATACTTTTTGTTTATTTCATTTTTTTTGTAAATACATACAAGGCAAAAAACTCCCAAATAAAAAAAAATACATACATATTCACGGAACAGAAATATTATACATAGATACATCCATGACTCGGATACAAATGTTAATGCATAGTTTTGTTCAATTACTTTTTTTCTTTTGTTTTATATTTCTTGCAATCCTACTAGAATATAAACCAACTCTTGAACGCGGAACGTCCACTGCAAATGCAATGAGCAAATCAATGTGTGGATAACGACACTTTACACCAACTATAGCATGCTCAATAAAATAACGGATCAACAGATATTGCGATGGCAATGGATATTATAATGGTAACAAGGCAGCATTCAAGTTAAAAGCACGACAGAAACTATACGGATTCTAAGAATAAGGAGGGATAAGTACAAATAGTTGGCAAAATATTATTTATAAATATGGTTGTGAAATAGGTACTTAGTGATGGGCGGAAAAACTTTGAGTTTTATATTTTAAGTTAGTACTACTACATACCTACTTATGTACCTAATAATGTACCTACCTAAATAAATAAAATGAAGATTATTATTATGTGATCAATATTGTGGCCGTCCACAGCTAAATACAAATATAAGTTTTTTCTATTTAGCCTAAACATATGACTTATAAGCTCTGCTTCTCAGATAATGTTTCGCAGAACATTGTACCACACTAATAAATTTAGCTAGACTAGCTAACTAATTTTCTCTACCTATAGCTCCTACCGGTAATCAATATTTTGGTAGTACTAGGTGTTTTGACTATTTAATTTAACACTGCAAAACACAAACTTTTACCGTGATATAGATAGGTTGTAAAAGTACTTATTCGGTAAAATAAAATCGCTGTCCTACGTTACTAACTACGTTAAGCAAATTGAGCTGAAGGAAATAACCTACTTAATCTTGAATACTCAATTTTTATGTATAATGTCATTGTTTAGAAATATGGTTGAATGCTATTTCGAGATATTTTACTCTATTTCATGAGGCTTACCTACCATGTAATAATGCGTCTATAAAACCATAATAACATATGAAAAGTGAAAAATTGGATTGCAGATTCAGGAAAGATTAGAAAGTTTCGGATCCTTATCCATACAAAAAAACGTTAACTACTAGTATTTTACTTAAGATCCGTAAAGCTTATAGGCTCTGCTAGATAGGATACATTAGAGTCGATATTTCAAACGGCAAATAAGATTTATCGGTTTGTATTCAATACCTAAGAGGGATTTAGCAGTAGCCATGTTTCATGAAAAGAAAATAGATGACATCTTCTCGATACCGCAATCTGATGCAGCTTTATCCCAACAAAGACTGCTCGCTGAATAAACATGATTGCAACGTCTAATGCTATTGACCACGGTACCTACTAACAGCCTCATATTGCAGATATTTCTTACGACTTTTATACGAGTAATACGTCCATAAAATGTTTTATTTCTACGTAATTTAATTAGAAGCCTGCGGAGCTTAAATTTTGGGTAACATCTGTCTGACGCACATTAATCACAGTGCTCAGGCAGCCGTTCGAATAATCTGAGATTTTGTGTCCTGTCTAGGAAATTATTTACACAAGTTCTGTTAACAATAATACACAGTACTGTACTGTAAAGGACTTTATAGGCAGAATAAAAAGATAACTACCGTGTAAACTGTGCTGTAATAGTAAGCACATATTAACATGTCAATTTAAAAGTCATTTATTACATTCCCCTCGCACGCAAATTTTAACGATAGGTCACATCCTGAGCGGGGTTCCCACGTACCTAACCGTAACCCACGTAGCGCAATGTTCATTACTATATTCATGGGCAAACGAAGGCAGAACAAATGAACGAACGAATGGAAAATGAAAACCAAATAATAAGTTCACGGATGCTCCATGCATAGAAAAGCCATTTCAATATGTACCTACACTATGTGAACAACAAATCAGTAAACATTAAAGATTTATTTTATCTTTAGTTTAAGCCGTAAACTATTTATGTATACCTATTGCCGATGCCTTATTCATTAATTATTGTTAACAATATTCTAGTACAGTCTAAGCGACCTTTATAATAAAAAACTTTATATATTTATAAAAAAAAATTATAAGTATATTTAAAAGATATTGTATTACTTATTCTACTACGTATTCTACTACTTATCATATATTTGAGGGAATACCCATCCGGAAGATATAAATACTTTGCTCAAGGTTTCTGAAAATTATTTTCGAGAATAAGAATTAAGCCACAATAAACCAAATTATATTATTTTATTGTTCTTATTATAGAATAAAAAAACAAGTTAGTTAATAAGTTTAAGTTTGGAAATCTAAATGGATACAAATATCATCATAAATTTTGACTTTGGTGTAGCCAATTTTATTAATTTGTATCACGAATTCTGATTACATAATAAGAATGTAACCTTAGGCTCGTAGCGCATCCAATTTCCATTTGGAAAAACTAGGTATTTCGCAGCGTTTTGCCAAACAAATTTTAATAGGGTTTTACGAGTCGTGATAGGTAGGTAGGTGCTAAAAATACTACTACTAATACTAATACTATACTAATACTACTAAAATGGGAGCTGTTTTGTATTATATTGGTCTACTTACTTATTGGTGTGGAGGCCCAATAAAACAGCTTGGAAAATACAAGAACACTAAAATACCACAGCTAGACCACTGGCGATGTTTACAAGATCTGAAGACTTTAGCTTATTAGTATTCACCTAGGTTTCTATTGATCCCAATTTAAATGTTTATAGGGACGGTGGTAGGTGTGGGCGTGGGCCTGACGAGAGACTGTTCGACACTTATGGTGGCGCAATACTTCAAAAGAAGGCGAGAACTCGTCGAAATATTTATCGTAAGCGGCAGTGGACTTGGTATTGCCGTCATGTCGACGTTCATCAAAGGTGCCATAAGGTAAATATAAATATTTCTTTGAAAACCACAAAATTACTTTTAAGAATTAGTGTCACACTTTACGTCAACAATCTGTATCATAATTATCCCTATAACAATTGTATCGTATATATTTGAAATAGTGTGGTTTCAAGAAGGTAGATTAGATAAGAATAACACATATTTGCAGGTGATTACTACCTTAGTACCAAGCACAGTGGCTGTATAATGAAATGATTTTTGCTTGGGCACCATATACTTACATATACAGTTAGGCACCTATTATGAACAATTTTCTACTTTTCAGAGCGATTGGTTGGCGATTAGGATTGCAGGCTGTAACGGGAGTAGTATTTGTAACGTTTATACTGGGCACGTTTTATCGATCGGCATCTCTATACCATCCACAGAGAAGAGCGATATTGCATCTTAAGAATCAGAATAAGATCAAACGGAAGATGAAAGACAGGAACAAGAGCGACGATCGCCAACCTTTCTTCGACTTTTCCACGCTGAAGTCAAAAACAGTGAGGATTTTGCTCATGTCAACGGGAATATCGGCGTTTGGAATCAACACACCTATATTCTACCTAGCATATCATGCTGAAGAAGAAGGTAAAATACCAAAATTTACTTAATCGTCGGCATTTTTATTCATAGAGATAAGTGGGCAGTTATAACAGCATGTTACGCCCTCCACACCGACTTGACAATATCTAACATCCCAAGTTAGTAACCCGTGATAGATGGTAGTAAATAATAATAACGGGAAACTAATTAATAGTTAAGTTGATCAGTAATTTATCATGAATTTCTATACCATTTTATTTCCTTGCAACTTATTTGCATATGTACTTAACTTACTTTTGTTATTAAATGAAACTATTGAAACAAATGATGAAATGAAATTATTTTTTAAACGACTTCAAAAAGGAGGTTCTCAATTGGTCCGAATGTTTTTTTTTTATTTCTGTAAATAGATCTTTTAAAAAGACAGATTAGATTATTTTAGGACCTGGATGGCATCGGCATTTCCTAACTGACGACCCGAAGAAATGCCGAAACACACTTAGAGTATCATGGTCTCTTTTAAAGTCCAAACATCTTTGTTTACAATATGTGAGCCTGACGACAGCCTTGAAATTATTTACCAGATTCTAAAATTATCTTACAGGTCTAGGCGATACAGTGGAACTCCTGCAAGCCTACCTTGGCCTAGCCTGGGCAGTGGGATGCGCAGCTTTCGGATTGCTGGTGCGCCAGAACTCGGCGGAATGCAGAATAGCTCGCCAGTACCTCACGCAAGCGGCTGTGTTCGTGTGTGGTTTGGCGACCATGGCATTGACGGCTGTTGAAGGCTCTTACCGTGGATACGTCATGTTTGCTTGGGTCTATGGTACGTATGCATAACTTTGTAACGTATGTTATACCACGTACGACAGTGTATAAATATACCTACACCTACAATAAAAGTTTTAACACATTACTAAACCCCAGGATATTATGTCTGTATCACAGGCGCATCTAGGTAACTAATAAACCCAACGACAATCATAATACTTAGATATATTCGTGTGATATAAATCTGCATAGTATCCGACCCGTGAGTCCCGGAACAATGTTTTCACAGACTGTTGAAGTCCAACCACCTATTATTTCCAGGTATATTCTGCGGGGGCTACCACTATTCGCTGAAGATGTACACGTACGAGCGAGTGCGATCACGTAACTTTGCGAGGACGTGGGGCTTCGTGCAGTGCTCACAGGCAGTACCTATCGCCATAGGGGTGCCGCTATCAGGTTCGATTTATATTTTTTTATCCAGTAAGAATAATTCACCATTCACCAAACTGTAACGATTTTAAGAGTAAGATTGAGTAAAAAAACATAATAGCTCTATCTAGAAAACGCATAGTACTGTGCATAGTTTTACCAGAGGTGTAATATGCTTTAAATCTGACTTAAGGTTGAGGGGGTCACTATATGGCTCATGGCCCTCATGACGAGATCAGATAAATTTGTCTCGAGCCTCAATGGTATAGGCTACTGCCACTTGTTATAATTTCCAGGGTACATAAACGTGGGGTGCGGCGGCAAAGCGGGCTACTACTTCAGCTCGACTTGCTCTCTCATCGGATCCCTGTCTCTCTTCTGTATCGATCTTCATAGGCGCAGTGTAGCGCACAAACACACCAAGTAAGACAAAATACTTTTATACACTTAAATATCAGCACATAGTCACGGTCCCTTATTTTACCTATATAATTTCCCAAAAAAATAGGATTATACCTATATCGTGGATTCGTTTACCAACACCAAAAACTATAAAACCACTCTTTCTGTCTTGAGATATTTGGCTATACTTTTGTCTCTTTCTTTACACATAGTTCAGTAACACATTTTTCTTATAGATATCGATTATTATATCGATAAAATGTAAATTACTATTTATAATTTGTAATATTTAAATGTCATTTATTAGTTTCCCGACGGTCCCGGAATAGAAAGAACAACGGCTAAATGCTGTTCAAAGGGAAAATTGGTTTCCAACAAAATCCAACAACTGACTGCTTTGAATCTTTAAAAAATAGACGCCGTTTATTTTTATTTTTTAGAAAACGGTTATAAAATGCTACCATCAAAATATAATACAGATGACTTAATTCGATCGATTCTTAAATGTAGGTACAGGATAAGAAGTTTTTTATTTTATCGATATCGATTATTGTCGAAAAATTGAGTAATCCCGCACTATGGGAGGGGCTATCGTTCTTACATTTTTGTATTAGCAAATCACAACAACGCATTTTTCTTCGTCCCCCGGCCCGCAGTGGTGAGTCGTGATCCTAAACAAAATTGATGCATTGGCTCTCAAGTGGTTATATACTCGTTGACCAACACAGAAACGATCATCCAATGAAATCACTTTCTGTTAGTCCCATGGAGTGGATGATCGCTCAGGCATTCTAATGGAGGGACTATTAATTTGGGCAACCCAATGGATCGCCCATGATAAAAATCTGTTATCCTATTTATTATGTGTGTATGTACAATAAATTAATAAATAAATAAGAATATTTATTTAACCATAAAGATCAATATTTTTAGTCTTACATAAACTTTTTAGATAAGGGCAGCTAATAATACCAGATTAAGATGTCTTCGTATTTATAACGTTTTTAATTACAGAGAAAACGGTGGTACTGTAAACTGCGAGTCGACGTGCGATCCGTCGCAACGCAGCCGCAGTCGCGATCGCGAACCGCGCACGGCCGCAGGCGCAGCCACCGCCTTAGGTAATCTATTGTATACAAGTCTTATCTTGCAATAACATCAAAAAGTAAATGGACAGCAGACCTGACAAAGAATAGGTCAAGTAGATAACTTGCTAAACACAAATCGACAAGAGCTGATAGGTTTCGTTTAGGTATACTTTAAGCATGTCCTTCAATGAGATAGATCTAACAACCTGTAGAAGGTAGACGTTTTTAAAGCTCTCATTTTTTGTAGTGATAAGACGCCAACTTTCTGTCCATCTATATATTGTTATCGTATCTTGTTATGTGTACATTCAGCAAACGAATTCACATGCACGATCCTAAATGAAACCTAAGTAAATGTAGCTAAGAATCTACGTTCCAATACCCCAAGTTTCAATTGTGTAAATATGATTAGTTCTAGGAGCAGAATTTGTAGCACCAGGCCGTTCGGGGCGCGATCTCCTGCTGGACAGTATCCGGCCCGGCACACTGGGCTCTCCGCCGCCCAACGTGCCGCCCGAGCTCACCTGCATCAGCGAGGAGGGCGGGCTAGACCTCGACCTCGATCTGGATATACCAGAACACCTGCTCGAGGATTTAGACTGCGGGGGTGATTGTATCACTAGTTGTAATAAGGTAATGAGTTATGTTCCATTTATTTTACGAAGTAATAGAAACTTGCAATAGCTTATTATATTATTAGGAGAGTCTCAACAAAAATCACTAGTAACTACTTATATGGCTTTTTTTATCAAAAATGTGGCGTTAAAGTTTTCAGAGTTAAACAGCTGGCTCTCATAAACGCCTGTTCAATCATAAAAGTCATGTTCGGTCCCTTTTAACTCCCCATCTTATTTGGCCCAACTAGCTAGCCCCAATAGTACCTTTTTTTAACCTACTGACTCCTAATTATCGTTTCCAGGTGGAAAACTATTTAATGTTAAGTGAATACGAAAACAATCTAATAGCAGAGCTACCCAATTTGAACGAGCGGCGTGGACGGCGCTGGTCCATCGTGGTGGCTAACTCGTCGCCACAAGCGTCGACCATCCCTGAACGCCCTAGCTCACCCGAGATGCAAACCAAAAACTCTATCAAGTGGAAGAAAAAGTGCCATAACCCCAACGATAGACTGATTACAGTGATCAACGAGGCGTCACTCTGAACTACTAGTGAATCAATATAATCAGACAATAAATAGAAATAATCGGTTAGTGTACGACCTATAACCTCATTAATTTATTTGATGTGTGTGAATAGTAGCGTTTGTGTATTGTTCAAAATAATTTATTAAAATATTATTACAAGTATATTTTTTTCTTGCCTAGAACCTGACTTATCTCAAAATTTTTTTTTCACTGAACTTATTTCTTGTGCGTTGATATTCGCGTCTTACAGACCAACTTCGCTGAAGTCGGTTTTTTAAACGCAATTTTTAATCTTTTTTTTTTAGTGTATGTAATAGGTTGAACAATAAAAGTCATCTACGTAGAAAATTTGAGGGTTTCTCTCGATTTCTCAGATCCTTGCCATTTTTTATGAGACGTGTGGTCCCATAAAAAATGGTATATACCAATATATTACGGAGTAATCACCAAGATAATTATTTTATTGAAAGCTTAAAACTATCTAAATAACAACCAATTTTATAACATTGTGGTGGATGACAGCAACTACGCTATTGAAAGTATTATAAGATGACTAGTTACTCTAAAGTACCTACAGCGTTTATAGCTGCTCTATACGATGGATGATGGATAGGTAGGTAAGTAGCTTCTATACCTAATCATCTTGTTACCGATTTCAATGCAATAAGTAGGTAATTCATCTAGAATTAGCAAAATCCAAATAAAATGGCTTCTGTGATAGCCTAATAATGAGACCAGTGGACTGACATGTCAAAGGTTTCGAGTTCAAACCCGGGCACGCACCACTAACTTTTCGCAAGTTATGTGCGTATTTATCACATGCTCAAACGTGAAGAAAACATCTCGAGGAAACCTGCATGCTTGAGAGATTTCTCGATGGCATATGAAGTCTGCCAACCCGCAGTAGGCTAGCGTGGTGGACTATAGCCTAATCGCTCTCAAATGAGAGGAGACCCGTGCCCAGCAGTGTGACATTAATGGGTTGATGTATATGATGATGAAATAAAATAAATACAGCGGGCTAAGCCATTACATCACCTTTACAAATAATAATAGACATTAGAGTTATTCCGAAAGAGTGACGTAAAAATAAAACAACAATAGGTACAATGTAATTAAATATAATGTCATTGATATTTTTTTCTAAACATTAGTGAATACTGCACCAAAAATACAAAGGAACAAAATATAATTAATTATTATTACCGTTGAGGAACCACAATATCTTCTAAGAACTGGGCGAAACAGCGCATCGCTTGCAGCAGGGCAGCGAGAAGAATTGAGAGAGATAAGCTGAGCAACTTTTGATTCTCGGTATTAACAATTTCGTTGTTCACAACAGGAACTAAACTTTGGCTCGTTTCTAAACTAGGTATACTTGAATAATCACAATCAACGTTACGTTTTTTTGTACCGACAACCTTTCTTTTACCTTTAGATAACGCACGAACATTGTCGACATCACATGTCAGATCTATCACAATAAATTCCGAGACGTTTTTATCAATAATCAAATCCTTAGGCTCCGCCGAGTGGAGCCTAGCGTCATTGTTTTCAATAATAACACTTACATGATTAACGGCGGTCGAACAACTCGGAATCTCATTCCTGTGCTCAGCACGTTGAGGTTCTATAGTTAGGCACTTCGTTATTACTTCTTGTTTATCGTCTACAATTGAACTTATGTTTTTACTTACGTTATTATTATCGATAGGGCTTAAATTTAGTTTCAGGGAATCGTCGGTTTCCTCGGATGACATACCACTGTCATTATCTTCGAGAGCGTCTAAATTGTCTCGATCTTCGTTATTATTACTTTGCTTAATATTAACGATGTTTATTTTAGTATTACCGAAGCTGCCGTAGTTAGTCGACGTGGGAGTGTCGGCAGTCGATTGCTGTAGTACCGTGCCCGCGTCGGGCACGGCCTCGGGTCAGGAGAGCTTGGCGCAGGTGATGCTACCCTTTATAACGATTGTACTTGAAGTTGATTCTTGGGCCCCAAATATGCTATCCGTGTCCGACAATGATGCATTGTCCAATGAACTGCCATCGTCGAGCAGAAGCTCTGATCGTAAACCCTGAAATATAGTTATAACACTATATGAATACTACAACATCATCAGCCTATCTAATATTCCACTATTGGTCACATAATATTTATTCGGAGTTTGAGACTCAGAGTTTGTGGTTACGCTAGGAAATCACATGCCGTTGCGGGCATGCTCTTTTTCTCACGATGATAGATTTTATCAGTTGGTCCGGGTCTATATGTCATATCACTAAGCTATTTAGAATAACTTCGAATATGCATGAATAAACCTTTCACAAAAATATTTGCAAACATAAAGCACATTTACATACCTCAGAAAAATATTCATATTCTTTTTCAAAAGACAGTATAAAGACACAAAATATAGCTGCTAATATGTTGCTACATAGGGAAGTCACGATGGAAAGGTAGAAAATTACACTGGAACCCTCTGAAATCAAACAATAATGTTTGTGGACCCAGGCTAGCACAAAAGATAAATTATAGGTTGAAATTGAAGTTTGTTTTTATTTTGGTTAGGTACATTTATTACATAAAATTGCTAACCTGCAGTTCAGCCATAGACTGTATTCTAATTATCGAATGATATATAACGTTTTTTTTATACCATAAGGGTGGCAAAGAAGCTTACGGCCACTCCGATAGTAAGCGGTTACCATCAGACTGACAGTAAGCTTTCCATTAAAACATACGTTTAGAATGCGTCCCACACATGACGCCTGTAGAAAATCAATTAGTATATTTTTGACAAAAAATAACAGTTTCATACTGCCTATTGCATACACTCTCGAAAAGGAATCGCGGGCAATGCGCTCAGAGAGCGCAAGCGTATGCGGCCAGCCGGGCGAGGTTAATGACCGTCCAGCGGTTCGAAAATTTTATTTATTTAATTATGTATGAAAGAATTTATAGTTGTCGCAGCTATCAGATCAGAGTTAAATGCATTAAAAGAAAATGTTCGCTTTTGTAAGATTTACTAGGGCGGTCATAGTATTAAAGGTATTTATTTTAACTCAAAACTAATACAGAGACACAGAATAATGTATAATATACTAATTGTATCACGAGAAATTGCTTGCTATACTTACTTGTTGGCAAAAATGATGTGACACTCCCAAATATCGCCATAACAACCAAAAGAAGGAAGCTCACGTTGGCAAGACATTGTCGGAACACCGTTAATTTCTTGTCATAAAACAGAGTAGAGATATAAGTTGTGAGGATGCACTGAAACAAAAATCAACCGAAAAATCAACAAAATCGTTGATGAAAAAGTCACAAACACGACTTCTAATCATGAGAGTCCTAGTCTAACATAATGGGTATTCTGTTAAATTCTCAGGAGAAACTGGTGTTAGGAATTGTGCCCGCTGAATGATAATAGGACTTAATAATATAAGAATTAACAAAGAATGATAACAGTACAGTCCTCTATTGTCTAACCCTTCGTGTTACTGGCGGGCGTGATGTTTTGGTTTGATGTGTGTGTGATTTCTATAGGTACGTGAATCCGTCCCTGAACTTTGAAGCCGAGGTTTATTCGTGTATAATAAACACGTAACACGCGAATTGTAAAATTACGTACGTTAAGTTTCGTTGCACACTTATGGAATTGTTTGTAATTTAAAATGTATCTTACTCCAAAACTTAATCATGTTGTACTTATGATTAAGTTTATCATTATAACTTGATATGCGCTACATATTTTAATTGGCTCCCAATGCTTCCGTGAGCACCTAACATTTAACTGCTACTTGCACGCAATCATTAGCAAGAATAGGATTAATTTTACATGAATTCCTAATATTTCATCTACAGTAAAATAGTAGTAGGTGTTTGTTTGTAATGGATAAATCAATTTTATATATCATATAATGGATAAAAAAAATCAATCATAAACTTCTGTAAATGTACATTATCAGTAACATACGACATAATTGTGCTGTATTTCGACAATATGTTTATTGTAATAATGTAATCCAAGTTATCAAAAAAATGCCTATAAATAAATCGTTATTTACCGTGCGTGCAATATAAAATTATGTACTAGATGTTTATAGTATTTACGGGTTATACGACCAACTATTATAAGACGTTTATTGTTTTCAGGTAAAATCAAAAGTTACTAAGCTTTTGCAAAGATTTGTTGTTATCTTCTATTTGTCCAAACAAATTACTAATTAGCTTGCTATCTATTCGTGCGACGTCGGGGCGGATCGCTAATGATAAATAAAAACACCTTTCTCTTAATTTGTTTTTCGAGAGTTTCATCAGGGGAACCAACATTTTACAGCAGTTGAATTAGATCAATTTAATCTATCTTGCAAAAAATGCATGCCTATTGCAGATCTCGAAAAAAAAATAGACACATCTGGATTGAGAACCTCTTTTTTGAAGTCGGTTAAAAATATTCTAACATAATAATAATTTACTTTACACACCTGCATCCAAATGTATAAAGTTCCAAATCCATATATAAAAATATTCAATGCCGTGAGGCAATGGTTATCCACCTGCAAAAAATTACATAAAGTTATGTGTGTTAATTAGATTTGCATCATATTCCATAAATTTTCAAGACAAGCATTAGTAACGTTCTTATTATGAAACCCAAGAATGCAGTAACACAGATGAATGTTAAAGATATTATTTTATTAAACCATTTGTTGTATGTTAACTGAAGTTAGTGAGATGATTATACACATAGTACTTAATATGGTTTAATTTACATAATGTACACAGATTTTACTTCTAAAAAATGCATAATTTGAATACTTAAATAAATATTATGTACTGTCTAGGCTCAAAATATTTTTATTTAACAGATCTAGTTATAATCAAAACTCAAATTAAAAACATGATTTATTCAAAGTAGGCCAAATTGCATTGGCTTACTTTTAATTTCGACAATAAAGATAGCCCCATGAAGTGCCTTACCCTTCCTTCCCCCCACTATTCTCATAATCTCTCACTATACATAGGAAAATATGCACAGATGGCACAGACCTGTACAATACACAATAGGTAAATAAATCTATTAACATGAATCCTGGGAGAATGAGACATAATTGATTAATGCATGTTTATGTAACAATGATCTTACCTTAAACAGGAAAAGGAAGAAGTATACCAGGAAGCCCAGAGAGAGGAATGAGGCTGAAAAGGAAGCTATCCTATTTGCAAAGGAAGTAACATTTGGATTTGGTGTTAATGACCCCAATATATGTATTTGCTGGTATCTGTCATATAAAATTTTGCCAGCTGCAAAAAGACACACAGTTAGCACAGTAATTATTAGTAATGCTCTTATAAAAATATTTATTAAATTATAATGACAATATGCAAGAGTACTGTGGTACTATAAACATGTAAGTTTGCTTTTGTTGCTGTAAGAAGCAAACATTTTTGCACTTTACTAAGTATTTGAAAGAAAAATAAATATCAATTCATAACAAAGTTTATACATATTTTACAATACCATAGTACCAAAACCATAGAATGTAATATTATTACGAGTGTTATACATAGTCAACATGAATTTTAACAGATTTTACCCACAACTTTATAATTCTATCTGCAGTTAATTGGTCTAGCAAAATAGCTCACCATTTTATTAAATCAAGTAATTAATTAGTGTTTAGTTTCTAAAATAATTTTACTTAATATGAAAAAGAAATTGTTTTGAGAAAGTTGTAAATCAAATTATTCATTACAGCATTATCACTTTTTAGTGCTTACTACTTTCAAACTAACATTGTAGAACATACAGTTTGGTAAATTAATGTAAAAATTTTAAAAGTAAAAACAAAAGTATTTTGCAAATGAACACAAAATTCTTTAATTTAAAATGTTTGGAGTATTTGTAAGTCTAGTCTTCAACTTTGAAGAGAAATTATATAATTATTATGGATAAAAAACAAAATAACCAGTCACAAAGCATTCAAATTATTGCATAGACACTCATGCGGCATACAATTTCAACACAGTCTTTATATAACATAAATCCCTCTCACCTATAGCTCCGCTGGCTATGAACAAAAAAGCAAGGCCAGTATCCAAAGAATTTGTATCTTGCGAAACTTGGAAGCAAAGACTGAAATGTACATAAAAACAAATTTATTACACAAACAGATGTACTAAAACACATTCTGAATGAAAGTGAAAGTAGGTAAGTTAGAAAACCTAAATGAACAACAATACATAAAACAATTAATATAGTAGGTAACTATCTAAGTAACTCAAAAGTTAGTAACTCACCAGCCAAAGTCGTATGCTAGCGACTATTGGCAAATATTAACGAGTAAATAACATAACAATTATCTACGAAAAAAAAACAAAATCAAATAAGTTGAAATATTATAGTATTTCACACCTAAATAAAATCAGGGCACTTACGAAACAACGTATGTTGATGTCAGAATAATCAGGCCACACTTAAATATCAACATATTACGCAAAAAAAATATTATAACGAAAATAATGATTTTATTCCAACAATTCGCTCACAATACAACAAAAGGCAACCTGACAGTAATCAGACATTTCAAAATTTGACGTTGGAAATTGCCGATGGCTATTTGGCACTTGGCAGTTGGCCTAACAATTTGTCAGAACATTATAATCGAAAAGCAATAGAAATAATATGATTTATAAAAAAAAAAATATCTTGGTGATTAACTTCAAATTAAGCTACATCGAATATTTTTATTTCATATTATGTATTATTTATATTTATCGTATCTTCTGTTCCGAAGTCTTGTATGTATTTAATGACATTCTAATGGTGCGTACAGACCGGTACTCAAACAGACAGTCAGCAAACATCATTCAACAAACAACACGCACACACGCACGGACGTAGCTAGGGGGGGAATTGTGGGGCAATGCCCTACTTTGAAATCACAATTCCCAACCTTAAAAATACTAAATACTAAGAAGATGTTTGTTCTTAGTTTGATATAAAAGAAAATTAGCGATAGTTATCTCAACTTTGCCGAACATAGCACAGTTTGTGACATTCATTTCATATTATAATAATTCTTAGTTATTTATGTATGTATAGATGAAGTTGAAGCGCTATGAAGCAATTTGGAGGTCTATTTAATTATAATATCTGTGATGCAAAGGCGTGGGTGCGGGCAGCAGGATGTAAGGAGTGCACTTGTACCCTGCTGAAAGGAAAGAAAATACATAGAAAAATGTCTCTCTCTCTGTATAACTTAAACTGTAATTAATAAAGTACAAAAAAATAAAAATGACTATAAACTTGTAGAGTCGCCGTTTAAGAATTTGCACACTATCGGCAATTCTACAGTTATTAAAGCACATTTAGAACAGCGTGAACTGACTCAGGTGGAAAATCCCCCAAGCTCCTGAGCTTCGGACCAATACTGTCAACCATTAAATACAGAGTATATGTTTTTGATGAAAGAAATATATTTAACCATTTCCTATTCGCCCTTACACATAGAGGATGACTCGCTGGCTCATACCGCGAAGGAGAATGCCGACCATCTGAGCTATCTCTAATATCTCTTCGCGTCTAAATTCGACCCTGGATGACAAGGAACACAAGGACACACACCACTGACAATCGCGGTGCAGTACAACGATGAGGAGGTGAAGTTCCGGCAAAGTACATGTTGCAGGGCTGTTCCGCGATCAATTGGAGAGTAAGGCCAAACTGGCCTCAAAGAAGCTGAATACATTTTTACTTCCG
This sequence comes from Craniophora ligustri, assembly GCA_905163465.1. Taxonomy (NCBI): domain Eukaryota; kingdom Metazoa; phylum Arthropoda; class Insecta; order Lepidoptera; family Noctuidae; genus Craniophora; species Craniophora ligustri. Next base: position 7,813,668 of record LR990963.1, read on the forward strand.
TCCTACCTGAAACTAATGCTTTCCTACTCTAGCTACAGCCCTGCACACACGTTCGTACGTTAAAAATAATGATGATGATGAATATTTGAAAGTTTATTGAACGAAATTTCAAGTTCCAACACTTGAATCTGGAAGCAGGATCTGTTTTAAATTTCACACTATTTTAAGTTCACAATAATTTAATACGTCCAGCTCAGCTAGACTGATGTACAAGATATGAGACGCTTTATTTGCATTTGCATTTGTTCTTTTGCTTTACTTTATAGGAACTGAAAACAAATTGTGAATGCATATAACTAAAGTCACAGAACAGACGGGTATTGGTTTGTATACAATTTCCTCGATAACTTTAGATATAATACGACGCGAATCTAGTAAGTACTTAAGCTGCAAGGCTTTATTAGTTCATCATGTAGCTCGTAGGTACTAAAGTAGCAACTGGAACCTACACTACCCAGAGCAAGTTGAAATACAACACATACCGACATGAAAACATTAAACATAACTACATGTTTTCTCATGACATTTTCCTTCGTTTCGGCAAGTATTTTTTTCGAAGAGTCAGAAGTGCGAGAGCTTTCACTAGGCAGTTCATGATCACATCACGAGATTAAAATTGCGTCTCCCAATTTCAAATAGATATAAACAATTAGACAAATAAATAAATTGTACCTACGAAATAATTAGATGTCGATATACATTAAGGTGGAAGCTCCACGCTAACCCGCGAAATTCAAATTTTTGTAAGTGTTTTGCAATTTGCCGGTATTTGTCAGGCTGTACATTGAACAAAATATGATTCACGCCTGTAATAGGTATTGCGTTACAGAATTATAATCATTAATATCATCAATACAACCCTCACATTGCATACAATTGGATTGAATGACTTTTTCATGAAATAGACAATGACCGGCAAATTGCAAAAAACGTACGAAAATTTGAATTTCGCTGGCTAGCGTAGAGCTTCCACCTTAAGTATAACTCTATTATTGCTAATCAAATCAAAAGATTATTCTACTAACAATATATCCTTGAAACCGCCGCTAAAGATTTGAAAGAATTAGGCGGTACGTACGTCTTTTGAGCTCCAGCCCAAAAGACGTACGTACCGGCTTCTTTTTTTTCTAAAGCAGGTCTCCAGACCTGCTTTAGAAAATGTGTTTTATTACATAACAATACATAATCATTAATATTTTTAGCGAGATTTTTGCAACCATATCAATATTTAATGATCTAAAGTTGCGACTCAATAAAGTATAATAAATAAAGGATAGACACAGAGAAGTTGAAGAACAGTAGAGAAGTCTTAGCCTTGCAGTGGGATACATACAAAAAAAACAGCGAAACATGTTTTTTTTAATTCTCTCAAGAAGCCCGCGTTAGATTTCTCAATACTGAATACTCAATAACTTTGAGTATTGTGTATTGAATATATGTATATTCCGTATATAAAATCATTTATTTGCTTATTATGAAGCTTCAACACAGGATATACAATCATGATATATGTGTAATAATAGTTTTTTTTAGAATACGTATTTTCTTCCACTTAGAGTATGGTATGTTATGCACTTAAACTCTAAGCAAACCAAGAAAATAAAAATCAATACTAACAAAAATAATATTATTCAAGTCAATCAGAAAATTAAATAAAGGTTAGGAATTAAATTTAGATCGGAGTGTAGGGTCTTTAACTCCTTGTTATTTTTAAATATCATTTTTTTAAATATATTTCAATGATCAATCGCTATCATCTTTCATCTATAATTTTTAATCATAACTATAACAACTAAACATTTTTGGGAGGCTTAGCTGTATGGACTAGATTCCGTTGCCATATCCTTAATGAGAAAAAAAACATTGTGGCGGGAATTTTGTCACAAAAATGTCAGTGATGACCTAGTGACTGATGATTTATCAATACAAAGTCAATATTTGTGAGTTTTAATTTTGTTTCGTTGGTTGGAATAAAATCATAGTACATGCAAGAAACGTATGTTTTACAAGCTCGCAAAACATAATATTCTTGTCTTATAAGTTTCATTAATTTTGAATCAAAGCCATGTCTTCTTTGCAACCGATTCACGCTCTGAGTTTGGGTAAGTAATTTGGTAAATTATGCTACCTGTTTATGTATTATTAATTTCTGCAAACTGCAAATAGTTTGACAATTCAAAAGTACCTGTAATATTGGTCTAATTGAAACAAAACTTGGTCTAATTGACTTTGACTTTTCGCTCGCCGTAATGTTAATATTATCAAGGAGTTGGTAGGTAATATCTTTTAGTTCATTTTCATGAACATAAAGAAAGAACAGAATGTCAAGGCGAACTCGAATACTCCATAAAGCACGTTTTGAAGTTATACCTCTAGTATGCCATTAATATTTAACTAAGGCCACTAATATTCCCGGTAATTTACTGGTGAGGTAAAGGTCATAAATCAGATAATAATAAATTTCTCATATTTGTATTACAAATATTTTATTACTACTTATTACTTTATCAACTTAATGTTTATCATGAATAGGTAAAAACATATAGGTACAAACAAAAACTGGTAAATAGTGCGTAGACTGGAAAAATAAACATCATATTTTAAATTTACCATGATTAATATTACTCTGAATTTATTATAGTTAACAAATAATTAATATTGCAATTTAAATCTGAGTTGTGTTGAAATTGATTGTTATTTCATGATAAACTATCTCTATAAAAAATATATTTATATTTAGTGTATAGATGATAACCCAATAACTCCAGTGGTAGTTAACACTGCCTTCTGTGCTATGGGTCCCCGGTTCCAATCGCAGTAGGGACAAATGTTTGTGTGATGACCATAAACATTTGTATCTGAGTCATGGATGTATCTATTTATAATATGTATGTATTTATAAAAGAAAGTATATGTGTAGTATATCAACCAACTAGTATCTGTAACACAAGCCTCATTGCTTTGCTCGGAACTAGATGGTGCTGTGTCATGATGTCCAGAAAATAGATATAACAGAATTTATGACTGGGTATTAGGTAAATTGTATATATGTCAGTTATGTGTATAAAATGTTTTTCTATTAGTTAATTTTTAAACATAGACCCAATAATTTTTCAATTCAAAATTAAGTTCCAAATTGGGAGAGCTGAGAATAAAAAAATTTGGTGTAGTAAAATATTAGAAATAAAGGAATAACTACTTTGTCTTCAACTTATTATAACCTTTATTCATTACAAAATTTTACATTTCTTCACATAACAAAGAGGTAATTTATTTAACTGTCACAATTACAGATTCCGTGCAACAGCAAGCATTTGTCAAATATTTCCAGTCTTTACCAGAGGTAAGTTATTTTTTATCCAAATAGTTTCATATAATACAATTCCTCATTGTTTACAACACACTTATTCAAAATTGAATCCTCACATTTTAATATTAAAAATTAACTATAAATTAACTTAATAATTATGTGATTATGACTAGGTAATTAAATAAATAATTAATAATATTTTTTTTTTAAATATTATATATTTGAGTTCATTTATCCTTGGAACCAAGATGATATTTTGCTTTTTGCTGTAGAGAGTTTACTTCCAACAGATTTCCAAAACCCAGGCTTTTCTGTTACTGTTTCATTTATATTTTGACTTTGTGCAGGAATAGTTTGTAATTTATTTTCCTGCTTCTGAACTTCTAGAGGCTCTTCAACTTCCTCTGGTGTTGGCAAATTTATTTGTGGTTTATTATAAGGATGAGGATGAGATTCTTGTTTGAGTTTTTCTGAGTATTTAAAATTCTGTTGTGAGTCCCTACTTAATTTTTCTAAATTTCGTGGATCAAGATTGTCCTGTTTTTCCAAAAGTCCATGTTGTAAATTTTGTTTTTCTAAGTTTTCATTTTGTCTAAAATGTTCTAGATTTTCCTGTTGTTCAACATGTTTTAAATTGGCTTGCTGTCCAAAATCTTGTATATTTTGTTGCTCTAAATTCGCATGTTGTCCAAAGTCTTGTAAGTTTGGCTCTAGATTTTCCTGTTGTACAAAGTCTTGTAAGTTTTGTTCTAGATTTTCCTGTTGTCCAAAATGTTCTAAACTTGATTCTAAGTTTGTCTGCTGTCCAAAATCATGTAAATTTGGATCTTCTAAATTTTCATGTAATGTAAAATCTTGCAAATTTTGTTCAAGATTTTCTTGTTGTCCAAAATGTTCTAAGTTTGTCTGCTGTCCAAAATCTTGTAAATTTTGTTGTTCTACGTTTTCCTGTTGTCCGAATTGCTCTAAATTTATCTGCTGACCAAAATCTTGTAAGTTTTGTTGTCCTATATTTTCGTGTTGTTCAAATTGCTCTAAGTTTTGTTGTTCTGGGTTTGCCTGCTGTCCATAATCTTGTTCTAACTTGTGGTGCTCCCCAAAATCTTGTAAGATTGGTTGCTCATGATTTTTCTGTTGTTCGAATTGCTTTAAATTTTGTTGTTCTAAGTTTGTCTGCTGTCCAAAATCTTGTATGTTTTGTTGTTCTATATTTTTCTGCTGTCCGAATTCCTCTAAATTTTGTTGTTCTAAGGTTTCCTGCTGTCCAAAATTTTGTAAATTAAGTTGCTCTAACTTTTGTTGCTCTGCAAAATCTTGTGAGTTTTGTTGTTCTAAGTTTGCTTGCCGTCCAAAATTTTGTAAACTTTGTTGCTCCAACTTTTGGTGCTCCCCAAAATCTTGTAAGTTTTGTTGTTCTACGTTTACCTGTGGTCCAAAATGCTCTAAATTTAGTTGTTCTAAATTTGCCTGATTTCCAAAATTTTGTAACTGTTGGTGCTCTGCTAAATCTTGTAAGTTTTGCTGTTCTAAGTTTGCCTGCTGTCCAAAATTTTGTAAAATTTGTTGCTCTAACTTTTGGTGCTCCCCAAAATCTTGTAAGTTTTGTTGTTCTACATTTACCTGTGGTCCGAATTGCTCTAAGTTATGTTGTTCTATGTTTGCCTGCTGTCCAAAATCGTGAGAATTTTGTTGTTCCAAATTTTCCTGGTTTCCAAAATGTTCTGAATGTTGTTGCTCTAATGTTGAATGTATTACTCCTGTGTTCTCAGGATGCTGCGAATTTATATAATTAGTATTGGATACACTGCTTTCATTCTGCTTAGGAACTTCAAAACTTTTTTCAGTCACATCTAACACACTGAATAAACTAGGATGCAACTTATTTTCTGTATTATTATTTTGTATTGATTTGTTAATGTCTGACGTTTCAAGTGTCTCATCTTCAAGCTCTGGACCAATATCACCGCGGCCTACATCTTGAGGCCTCTCTCTAAGTGTCTGATGATGATAGTGATAGTCATGGTCAGGTTTTATTTGGCTGTAATTACCTGTATAACTGTGAGAGTCGTCTGTTCGTACGTGATTTGAATTTTGGGACACATTCTGGGTGTTGTTGACTAGTGAAAGATTGTTTCTTTCATTTGTATTATTATTAGCTGATGATGTTAATTGTTTTTCGATATTATCTAATTTACTCCATAAACTTAAAACAGGTGCAGTGTTGACTGGACTTTGAAAAGTATTTATATGTGAATCAATAAAACTGTTTGTATTTTCCTGTCTATGACTACTGGTGTAAATATTTCCACTATCATAGAATCTATTGGGTTGAAAAGAGTTTTCGTGTTGGGGGAATAAATGCTGATTATTATAATAATGTGAGTTTGAATACCCTGAGTATGAATATTTAGTGTTACTTTGTTCATTTGTGTCTGAGACTTTATGTGTTTGTTCAGTATTTCTAGTTAATTGTTGCCAAAATGATCCATCATCGAAGTTATCAAATTGTGATGGTTTATCTGAAGTGTTTCTTAAGTTATGGGGGTGTTGCCCAATGCCCTGATTTTGTAGATCATTTTTATTAACATTATGTTTTAAAATGTTGGAATCATTCACATCATGTTGGTTCTCTCGGTTTTGGTAGTGTCCTTGTTCCTGTGGTTCAGTGTGTGTAAATTCCCATTTATTCTGTGTTTCTTGTGCATCAACCCGAGCATCTAAATTAAGAACATAGGTTAAATATTTATGCCTGATGTGGTTGTTTTTAGTTTATTAGCAAGCTGATTTTATCTATTATATTAGTTGTTTTAAAGAAGCAACTAAAGATTTATATAGCTGCAACCTTAATTGTTTATAACATAAATATTAATGGTATAAGTAAAAAAAAATGATTACCAGAACAGTTTATTAAACATCTTATTAAATATCTGGTGTTCATTTTTTTTCTACGTAATTCGGTTAGAAATCGACATTAATTAGTTGATTAAGATTGTGAAGCGTTATACAGATAATTACATAATAATATTAATTTATACAGATGCTCTTTTTATTTTATGTTTCATTGGTATACCAAACACAAGATAGACATACTACTAAAATAAATTCGTTAAACAAATAGCATAGCATTACTAACAATGTTGTAGTGTTTTCGTATTATACATAAAACCAACAACTTAAAGATTTACAATTATTTTGATTTGGTCGCCGTAACAAAATATCCCAGTACCGCAGTATTAGAAAGCATTTAAAATCTGGCCACCACTAAAACACTGATAAATTTTATGATTTGATTACACAGTAACAGAGACATATGATATGTATTATGTAGATATACCTCTTTCCTTTGTTAGTGATACAATAATAGTATTGTGAGAAATAGGTATGGGTCACCAGACATTGTTATCACTTACTTTGATATTTTTGATCAACATCAAGATTCTCTAATTGGCTGCTAGTTTGTTGTCCAATATCTTTTTGATCCCAGTTATTTGCGGCAGTTTGTCCTAATTCTTCGAATTGATCCCACTTTTTGTGTACATCTTCCCACTGATTATGTGATTGTTGACTTAAGTCTTCTAAGTTATCCCATGTGCTTTGGGCTTGTTGTCCAACTTCTTGCTGTCCCCATTGATTTTGTGATTGTTGGGATAAATCTTGAACTTGCTGGCCAAAATCTTCTAAATTTTGACTTTGTTGCTGTGTGTCTTGGAATTGATCTGTGTTATATGAACGGGCCACGCGTATATGACCATTTTCGTCACAATCAGCTCCGCTCTGGTGTGAATGTTGGGAGTGTGACCCAGACATAGCATATGCTTGGTTCTTTGTTGAGCCTGTTGTCAATCCCTGACCAGCTTGGCCATCATAGTACCCGCTAGATGCTGGTTTAATAACATAAGGATCTCCTTGACGCTCCCATGATTTATGGTATGAATAAGAAGATTGATAGCTTTTAGGCTTCGTGTTTAAATTCTCGACTTGACTGTTTAAATCACCGTTGAATCCGGCATTATATCCTGCCTGAGTCAAGGAATTCGAATCTGCTGCAGCTATATGATATTTAGATCCAGCATTGTATTGAATATTTTCGTTTAGACCGGAATCCGATGAAGCTACGTTGCGATCAGATCCTGCATTGCTCGCTGCGAAACCATAAGCGTTAGTGCCAGACTGTAATGAGGCACCTAGGTGACGTGTGTCGTAATTAGATTGAGATTGACTAGATGCTGACTTAACATTATATCCGCCATATGTGTTACTTGCATGAGCTCTTTGTGAATCCACACTGTTTGTGTCATATTGGCTACCAGTTGTGCGTACTTGACTATCCTCGTACAATTCACTATTTTTAGGGAAGGGATTTTCGGTAGGAGTAGTAGGTAAAATAACTGTCGATGGAACTGTATCATGCTTTTCCCATTCTTTACGATAGTTGTAGGATGATTCGTAATGTTTGGCATTACTGGGTCTATACAAAGTACGTCGATTGTCAGTGCTTAAAACTTCAGCATCACTATTAAGGGAGTTTCGATCTACTAAAGTAGATCCCTGTGCAATATCATATGTTTGGGCAGCTACTGGTATGGCAACTCTAGTTCCTGGTCTTACGATAATTCTTACTGGCGTCGCACTGATTAATCGAGTCCGGGCATTTGATCCGTAGCCATTATAAAGTGCATTTGCATTACTGCTATCATATGCGTTGTGTTGTTGGAAACCAGATTCTCTATTATATCCTGCACTGTGACTTGATTGTCTACCGGAGCCAGACTGGCTAGCTCCTTGTAAATTATCTAAGGACTGCAAATCATCTGTATGCATATTTACACCTGAAAATCCAGCCGCTTGATAACCACCGCGCCTTGTGTTTTGTGATTGAGTATTGGTGTAACCTGCAGCGTTGTACGCTGAAGACGAGGATAGCGATGATCGCGAATTTGAGTCGTCGAAAAATGAACCTTCCTGGAAATTCCTCCCTTCTAGGTTGCTAAGGTCAAAGTGTCCTGAACCATAAATACCCCTTGAGCTACCAGCAGTGTACACACTTCCAGCCCTTGTTTTAGCTCCGTCGCCTAAATCTCCGTCGACTTGTTTCACAAGGCCACTCATCTGATTCTGTGCTAACGAATCCATATTATGTGCACGTTCAAAATTTCCACCCATGTTACCTCTTTGAGCACCATAAAACCCTGATTTGGAGCCGTCATCTGAGGAACTCCTTGCATATTGGAAATCCTCCTTTTCTTTGTAGAGCTCCGGCCTGGCTACGACTAGAGCCCAAATAGCGCCTAATATTATAAAACGCTTCATGATGACGTTTATGTCCTCTCTGAAACATATAAAACAAAATTACTTGTTTCGTCTAATTATTATGCCGAGTCATTTATAAATATTTAATACATGACGAAATTATTATTTTGTGTACTATTACTTGTGTTAGAATAACATAAAACTAAATATTAAACTACAGTCCCATCATTTTTAAATAATTATTTTTTTTCAATCATAAATATGTATATATATTTCTGGACATTATGATACAGCGCCATCTAGTTCCGAGCTAAGCAACGAGGCTTGTGTTACGAATACTAGATGGTTGATATATTACACATATACCTACATTTGTTTTCGTTTTTTTAATACATACATACCTATTATACATACATACATCCATGACTCGGAAACAAATGTTAATTCTCATCACACAAACATTTGTCCCTACCGGGATTCGAACCCGGGACCCATAGCACAGCAGGCAGCGTTAACTAGCGCTGAGCTAAACGGGTGGTCAAAATAATCATAATTTTGGGTCTAAATGCATCCAACAGAATGTCGTTATTATTAGAGTGCAACTCGCAGTACACAATGTATTCTTTAATAAATTTATTATTTTGATAAGATTTTATTAGTTTGTATGGATGTGTCTAGTTTTATAAAATTATATTAGAAAGAAAAGCAAACGATAAATAAGCAAATATTTTTATTACCTAAAGTGTGGGATGCTTTTTACAACATTTTTGTCACAACTATACTTTTAAAAATCGGGTATGGATATGCAATGTTCTGCATTGCATGTGTATTTTTTTTCAATAAAATGATTTATTACGTAATTAATAAATTTTATTTGCTATATGTGTAATCAGGTTAATTGATTATATTATCTGTGTTTTTAATTTTATGAATTATTTAATTTTATATCACCAAAATCGAATAACCCAGTACCAAGTTATGTTTGGTAAAATCGGTTAACATGTGAAAATTCAATAATTGAACATTCAATGATCCCCAGTGTTCCATTGCGGGAAGTTGCTTTTCCACAAAGCTCCACGTAATCGCTATCGATTATACGTCCTTTTTTGTCGATTAAAACCAAATTCAACAGATCAATAGTGTACATTTACATGAGTTTATCGATTCTCTCCGAAATATACCTACAGAAAAATAAATCGAATCCATAACAAGTAAAAAGTAAGTAATAGCATAAAGTTTCAAACAACTTCTTTTCATCGATGTTAGCGCGTTTATTGAATATTTTTATTTTATTGACAATTATTCGGGTAAGTATCAGTAGTTGTTAGTAGGTACATATTTAATGTTTGATATTTTGATACTATAAAAAGCAAAAAAGAATTGTGTTTAATTAATCGTATACAATTTAAATAGGATATAACACACTGTAACTTACCTATTATAATTAAAATTAATAGCACTATCACAATTATGTCTCAACAGCACGCCTCGATTGCCGTGTCTCGCACACTGACATTAGTTGACCAGGACATGCCAATTTATTGAGCTTTAATATTCTATCTTCAGCGAGATAACCTCATGACCGGAGCATGAGTGATCTTTTATTCTCAGAAGCGGGCTTGCAAATAAACTAAATCTCGCCTGCAAAACCTTGAAATGCCCAATAATCACTTATTCATATTGGTGATTGTCAAAGTATAGGTTTGTGTGTAATGATTCAGTGATACAGTGACTTCATTCATGAACTTTGAATAAGTTGATACAATAGCCATTTATTACTAATGTAGAGTGGACGAAGAATATTTCACCTGCTTTGCCCTCTTAGTATTATTATTTTGTTTTAGTATGAAATCGTTACTATTATAATAATTATTTTTTTATATTCTATACAGGTCTTTATAATTATAAGGCATACAAATACAAACATGCTATTTCTCAGGACTTAGTTTGATGACCTTTTGCATATTCTTATCTTTTCCTACAAGTAACGAATATTACGAATAAATACTTTAATATGCCTGTTCGTAGAATGTAACACACGTATATTATTGTTTTTTGTGCGCATTATCGTTTGAAGATACATAGTTATATATTTTGGTCATTGTCGTTCAAAAGAGTCAAGTTGACTGTATATATGAAAAAAAAAATACAGATTTCAACATATACTTGTATTTATACCTGGCTAATGTTTTACTTCTACTATACCTACGTATCTTCAATTCTATACTAGTAATACAATTCAATACTATATGAGTACTTGTGTACGAATCATAAACAAGCAGACAAGCAATCATGACTAAAAAAACTAAAGAAAAAGAGTAAATAAACCGAGAGAATAAAGCACTTCATCAAATTATAATAATAATACTCAGAAATCCTCAGAGCAACTGACATTGCTCCTATTTAAAAATAAGATAGCAACTAAGGACTTCCATGTATTGACATATTTTATTAATCATGTTATTGTTAACAATATTTTGTGTTCTTGAGTTTTTTTTATGTTTTTCCTGTTACTTATTTAATATATTTTGCTTTGTGTTTACAATTATTCTAAAAACATTAGGCCTAGAAATTACATAAATATGGGATTGACGATGAATCTACTCCGCGGCTAAAAAATAAAAAATAAAGCTAACATATGTATAATTAAAAGTGATAGTGGAATGTAAATGTTATAAGTTTACTATCATTTGAAATAAGTCCTTTTATGCATAACATCATTTTCAGAAACCTCCTACGACGGTAAGAATATTCGACCGCAATGACTACTACAGCGTTCATGGAACTGATGCAACAACAGCCGCCAGGGAGGTATTTTCCTCCGTAGCGAATATTAAAAAGATGGGCCTTGAACCTAATCGCCTTGACTACCTCGTATTGTCCAAAGGCAACTTTGAAATTCTGATAAAAAAACTTTTACTGGTGAGTCCTTGGTCTAAAATTTCCAAATAATATTTTTTTATTTCTATGTATATATGTACATATCATGTCCAGTCCAGTGTCACAGAGATATAGAAGAACATTGAACTAAGTGTCGCACATGACGATATGTAAAAGATAAGGTCAATGTTATATTGATAGTGTTTTAACAACTAACTGTTTACTGCTTGTGAGATTTCTACGCGTCTTATCCATAAATAGCAACAAACTATTATTATTTTTTTTCAATAAAAAAATACACTTCGATTTACTTTTATATAGGCAGTTCGGAATCGGGGGGTTTATGTATTATTATTATTATTACTTTATTAGTTCAATACGCTTAATCTAATGGTAAATAAAATATTATGGATGTTTAGCTTTACTTAGAGGATTGTGGTCTTTTTTAAAGTTCATTCATGTTAATATCAGATATGCGATTAATGAAGAAAAGTATATCCAAGGGTCTTTTTTATATTTCCTTTTCCGTCCCGTAGTAAACTACATATAAAACTATTGTATAGTTTAGGTATAGAGAATCTTCGGTCTTAACACGAGTTTAAGACTAATATATGTATATCGCGTATTGATTGACACATGACCTTAAACTTAATGGGGGGAGCGGAGGAGGGTGCTATCTCATATTTATCAGTCGTTCTTTCATTGTAAACACGGGATCATCTAAAGCACGTTCTGGTTGTATTATTTATATTCACTACTATTTTACGATCAGAGATAACATAATGTGAATCGTTTAAATGCAAATTAATGATTTACTTGATTATTGAAATATTATTTGACGCGTCAGAACTCTTAAGCGTAATTACTAAAATAAGTTGAGTTATCAATCAAGAAATAGTAGGTACAATCGAATTCAATTGTCCATAGGCACGCTAAGGTTTACATTGCTATGAAGCGAGCACGATACAGCTAATGTGTGTGTGCGTGGGCATGTATGAGTGTTGTACTGAAGTCTTAACATAAATAACAGACACAAATGAACTGTCGCTACTACTGTCGAACTACGCGAAAGAACATTATATTTGTTGCATTTAGAATAACTACGTCACAGTGTTCTAACCATTGGATTGTTTAATTCGCAATTATTTAATATTCGTTCGTAGCTGCTTGGGCTAGGCAATGGCTCCGTATTCATTCAGGTCTGAGTTCGAGTCTCATTTACAACGTGTGGATGTTTTTGTTTCTTTGAAACCATAAAATATTCGTTGTAGCCAGAAAACTTAATAGGTTTTATATGTTTATTTATAATATATTCATGCTTATTATTATTTTTCAATAATAAGCATGAATACGTTAGTATGTGTGTTGTTATTTTACTATTTAATATTGGAAATGAGAAAGTCTGCTGAATGATAACACACATTTATTCGTTTTATTTATTTTTTTAAATAATAATCTCCTATAATAATTGTGACGTCACATTCCTAATTAGATAAAAAATTCATTTGTTCACAATATTTTTGTAGTATACCCACTTAGTGAATTCATAATACCTTAACAAAAAAGTATATTCTCATAACACAAATATAAATTGTTAATACACACTTCTTATAGGTTTAATATATGATTTACACTTAATGAAAATGATTTCTTATGTAACGTCATAATAAATGTAGTGAGGTTATAGCTTAAGTGTTCATTTTCTTGGCGAAAAGAGGATTGAAACTAAACCTCAATTTAGGATTGTTAATCCATTACAGATAATTATGTTAATATTACAAAATTTTTATTAACACCGTCTAATTATTTGAACCAAAACATCTTGGTATTAATATTTCGTTAGCACATATTTCGGTTCCTTAAATTCTATGGGTTTTTAACTGTTTCGTAATCGCTCTTCTTTATGTCTTTCTTCTTGTTAGCTGGTTTTCTGTGATGTAAACCCTCAGCGTGGAGGGCACGGTGAACAGTTTGCAATAAGTGTTTAATAATTCCGCAGTGTATCGTTGGTGTGAAACCATTTGGTTGCACTTTGGTATTATAAGCCACGGCCTTCGACTTCACTGTATCCACAAACTAACAGTATTCCTCTAAAACCAAAAAGAATATATAAATTAGGCAGCTATAACAAAATACTACAGTTAATATTGTATACTATACATATACTACAATATATATAATATAAATAAAAAATATATAAATAAAAATAAATATATAATATATTATTATATTATACACGTATTATATGTATATCATACATGATTGATAAAACACAATAAAAAGAATAAGAAATTCATATGTCACCAAAACAATCAAAACAATGTTAGGTAACAAAGCATTTCAAATAAAAGCTTAAGTTACAATTAATTAATATTATAATACTCACTTTCAGTACGGTTTCATCAGATATTTGTGTTCTATTAAGAACACTTTAATCATCATCATCATCATCATTTCAACCGTTAGACGTCCACTGCTGGACATAGGTCTCCCCCAAGGATCGCCACGACGACCGGTCATATGCCGCCCGCATCCAGTGGATTCCAGCGACCTTCACCAGGTCGTCAGTCCACCTTGCCGGGGGCCTGCCCACACTGCGTCTTCCAGTACGTGGTCGCCACTCTAGAACCTTCAAGCCCCATCGGCCATCCGTTCTTCGAGCGATGTGCCCTGCCCACTGCCACTTGAGTTTGGCGATTCTTCGGGCTATGTTAGCGACCCGGATTCTTCTACGGATCTCCTCATTTCTGATTCGATCACGTAGTGAAACTCCTAACATAGTCCTCTCCATCGCTCTCTGAGTGACAGTGAGCTTCCTTATAAGGCCCATTGTAAGCGGCCACGTTTCGGTGCCATAAGTCATCACTGGCAACACACTGGTCAAAGACTTTCGTCTTGAGACACTGCGCTATTTGGGACGAAAAGATTTGGCGTAGCTTCCCGAACGCTGCCCAGCCGAGTTGGATTCGACGATTAACCTCTTTCTCTAGGTTGGACACTTTAATGCAACGCAATAATAGTCGCACTATTTATATTTGTTCTCGCCCTATTGTCTATTTATTTGCATTTCCTGCATTTTGAGAATAAATATAATTCATTAAACCACACGTTACTAACCAAAACTACACATAAACATTAACAACTGCAACCAAACGCCAACGTTCATATCGATCACGTTAAATATTCGTAAAAATCATCTCACTACCCCACGCAAATTTAAGTCTTTACGTAGTTTTTTATCATCTACCGTACTTACTTGACGAAATGTGTGCATAAAGCGTGCTAGATAAAGAATACTATATTTCTGTCTCATTACTTCCAATCGAGTAAAATCTTACAAAAAGTTTATAAGTACCGCGTGATATTCGAACTCACATCTCACTGATTCTTATATTTGTGTGCATACACTTAACTGCTAGGTCATTTTCACTCATATTACGTTGAAATTATGAACTACAATCACTTATTAGACGACTATAATGATGCATGAAAATAGAAGGTCGTAAGTCAAACTTGACGTCAAGCTATCGCTTTGCGAGAATGCCTATGGACTTCTGGAACCCACCGTACATTACCTCGATAGGTTTTAGTAACACTTTTATAGTAGTTTTCAATCTATTCAAAAACAATCCAAAACATACATTTAAGTTAAGTCTTATGACTTGATATTAAATAACTCGTTAAAATAAAGTCATAAATGTATAGCGTGACGAGATTTGTTTATTTCACAGGTGCGGCGATATAGAGTAGAAATATATGGTGCTGATGGTTCAGTTAAAGGTAGCGACTGGTCGGTCAAGTACAAGGGTTCCCCTGGATACTTATCGCAGCTGGAGGAAATTCTTGGCGAAGGATTAGGAGCTTCTGATGAAACTACTCAGTGTTTGATGGCAGTCAATATAAACACTGATGCTGTTACGAAAGTAATTTTATTTTATTGATTAAATACAGCGTTGTTCATTTATGAAAAAGGCAAGGGCAGAATGGCATGTACAAGGAATCTCGACTCTTCACTATACCTACGTAACAATTAGTTCGTTCAATTTTGACAATATTTTCGACAACAGCCAAAATCAAAAATCAAAAGGTTTTTATTTCATATGAACTTTTTCAAGCATTTATTAAACGTTATGACTCTAGTTGCACGGTTCCAAGAAGTTGATCTCAGCCCTTCGTAGTACTTGGTTACGGTGATCATGCTACCCGTACAGGTAACGAAATATAATGACGGCCCAGCGCGAGTTGAATGACCGTTGGATTCTAAATTAACCTGTGATGTCTGTTTTAATTTATTCCTGTATATGTATATGTAGCACAACGCTGTATCTATTTTGTAGACACAGTTTAACTTCGAAAATCGTAAACCGTAGAGAGAGAAAAGACGTTTAAATTCTTTCAAACATTGTTTGGAAGAATCAATAATTATTATTCATGATTTATAGGTCTAAGCTAATCAGTAGGTGTCATATTGATATAATTAGGATAAGAGTAATTATAAAAGTAGTGCTCACTAACTGACCTTCATATGGGTCGCGAATTAGTTGTCCCGGATCTGGGTGTTTGTGTTTGTTACACTTAATGTTTGCAAACAACCACGATATTATATGAGAAAACCTTAGTGTTTAAGGTATTAAAAAAGGACCATGATCATCATGGTTTTTTCTCTCCACAAAGTTACCATTCAATAATATGGTACTTAATTGTTTAAATACTTATGAAATTCTTTCCTAATTTTTAGGGTCGTCTTCTAGGTGTGGCATGCGTTACGGCTGGTGATTACCAGATATCCGTCACAGAGTTTACCGATGACGATTTACTTACGGAGCTTGAAACTATCACAGTACAGATGGCGCCTTCCGAATGTCTTGTACCTACTAGTGAGCATGATGACGTAAGCACGTAGTTTTTATTACCAGTTATTAAGGCATCATCATCATATCAACCGTTAGACGTCCACTGCTGGACATAGGTCTCTCCCACGGATTGCCACGACGACCTGTCCTGCGTCAAGGCATACTAAATGGTTAATGGAAATAGATCTTTTGAAGACACTTTTACAAGTCTTAAAAACAAAACTTATTCATGTTCTTTATTGTATTTACATACAGGTGGACCATTTAAACTTACAAGTTAAGCAACCATTGGACCCTGTTAGGCACTGGTTGATAATACTTATACTATCTACATACACTTAATACATAATAAATAATAATACTTACTATCTGCAATTATGAAAAAAAAAAATTATATGATATCAATAATACAAGAGAGCACAGCCTTGCTCCATTTATTCTTATAACAAACTTATTTTCATACTTAATAAGGTTGCAAATTCATTAGTTATCGAATGATATTATGTTTTACTTTTTATTTCAGTACAAAGCATTGAAAAAGGTAATGGAAAGAACAAATGTTACTGTGACAAAATTGAAAAAGAGTGATTTTTCAACTGAAGGCCTTATACAAGATTTGAACCGGTTACTAAAATTCAAGGAGAATCAACAACAGGATGCCAATGCTTTCCCGGAGACTAGGAAAGACATTGCTATGACCAGCTTAGCTGCGGCTATCAAATACTCGGCACTGTTAAACGACAGCACTAATTTTGGCAGGTATGTAGAAATATTTTTTTGTTTTTTCCTTATTCTTTTATTTTAGTTTATATTTCTCATTACTTAATTATCAATAAGTTTGTTAATACAATTATTAGTTTTAGGTAACTATAAATACTAGATGGATTATTTAATATGAATACATACATTAAATTTCTAAATAATTATATTTTTTTCGAAATAAAGTCAAACTTAATACTTATTTTTTATGGATATGTGAATAATAAAAATTAAAATCTATTACAGATTTCATTTGGCCACAGTTCAAGCTGATTGCTTCCTTCACTTGGATTCGGCGGCGCTGTCTGCTCTCAATGTGTTCCCCGAACTTGGAGACACGTCGCACGCTCCTTCGAGAAGTTTGTACGGGTTACTCGATAGATGTCGTACCCAGCAGGGCAAGCGGTGAGCACATTTTTGGATTCCATATAATTATTTGGTATCCTAATATGGATAGACAGAACAGAAGGTACTTTATTCACACCCTATTACGATTTACAAAGCACAAGTCAAAACTCCAATTTGCTTTTGAGACTATGTAAAACTTTATAGATATTATAGACTTAATTTGCAAATAAATATTAGCCATTTGAGTTTATATCATCATCAAACTACTTTCCCAATACTGGGCATAAGTTTCCGCTCAATTGAAATATTATTACGGCAGACTGTAGTTTACCACTCTAGTCCAGTATGGGTTCGCAGCTTTCACACGCTATCGAGAAAATCTCTCAGGCAGGTTGCAGGTTTTCCTTCACCATTGAGTTTGTATATGCTCACATTTTTGTGTCATCAAAGCGAAGTATCTAGAAGAAAGAAATGTCAACAAATGATGATAGCCATTTGTTTATGTGCGCTTAACTATTGCAGTTCAGATCATATTTAATAGAAACATGATTTTAAAAACATTAAGTTATGTTTGCCTTATAAGGAATAAGGATAGGAATAAATATGAAAAATATTCTTAGTAATATATTTTAATATGAGTCATCTTAGCAAGTTATTGTGATTAATTTTATGATGAACTTGGTTAGGTCATTCTGACATCATATTGGGACACTTAAAATGTCACCTTGATTACATCACAGAACTTATAATGACTTATATCCTGTTCCTTCAGTGTCAAATGTCAAACTACTTTGTGTCTTAACCTAAACTCGGTTTAGAACACTAGAAAAGAAGCGGAAGAGGTGCCGTTTCCAGGAAATAACTATTTTTTTTACTTGTTTTTGTTTTATCTGGATAATGAATGTTAAATAATTAAATAAAAATGTTATTTACAATAATGTAGAGGTATATAGGAGCTGTGGTAGCCGAGCGGTGTGACCAGTGGACTGAGATGTTAGAGGTCTCGAGTTCGAACCCAAGGCACGCACCACTGACTTTTCGGAAGTTATGTGCGTATTTAATACATGCTCAAACGGTGAAGGAAAACATCGTGAGGAAACCTGCATGCTTGAGAGAATTCTCGATGGCATGTGAAGACTGCCAACCCGCAGTAGGCTAGCGTAGTGGACTATAGCCTAATCCCTCTCAATTGAGACGAGACCCGTGCCCAGCAGTGGGACATTAATGGGTTGGTGATGATGATGATGAGATGTATATAAAGTAGATGTTTATAAATATTACTACTCGCTAAACAGAGTTCTAACATAACACGCATTTTGAATTTTAAGATGTAATGTTTTTTAGGCTTCTAGCACAATGGCTTCGGCAGCCACTCCGCGATATAAACCTCATCAACGAGCGACAGGACATTGTAGACCTGTTGATGAACAACTCTCAGCTTCGGCTGCAGTTGCACGAGGACCACCTTAGGCGGATACCAGACCTGCAAGCCTTGGCCAGGAGACTAAGCAGGAAGAAAGCCAATTTACACGACTGCTACAAAATATATCAGGTAATGACAGCAACTGGATGAGAAGAGCTGAAGTTCGAGCTCTGTGGCGTTCACTAGGAGAGGCCTACGTGCAGCAGTGGACGAATATAGGTTGATAATTATGATGATGAATGGATGGCGGAATACAACAGAGTTAGACAGAGGCTGTACGTGTACATAAGATCGCTGGTATGTCCCTTAAGTCCCTTGTTATAATATGTAGCGAGGTTGTAGCTAGTAACAGGACACAGATTCTTACTTTTAACTCATGCTGAGAGCTTCCTAATAGTAACATCGGATTACTTTGCTCAACCTAGAAGCCGGAGTTCCTGGTTAATGAGGCATTCGTATTAAGTATATCACCTAACAGATAATAATTTCCCTAAAAATCTAGACCCTCATGTATTGAACAAAAAGAGAGTTGTTTATATACTGGTAATACTACTTCATCGGATTTTCTGCTATTAAGCTGTTTTGCTGTATAGATAATCTATATACTATATATCGGATACATAAGCAGTCCATAATATTTAATCAAACAAATAAATTACAGGCTATAAACAGACTTCCATCTTTACTGCGCTGTTTGGCCGAAGCGGAGAACGCAACAGTTCATTCATCAATCACTGAACCAATATCAGAGTTGAATGAAGATCTTGGTAAATTCCTACAAATGATAGAAACTACAGTCGATATGGAGGCAGTTGACAGAGGTAATTTTAACTTGTACATTGTTCTTATAAAAATAACCAATATTCTAGAATCTATTAGTATGCAATTGAAGGTCAGATATCTGCGGAAGCCGGAGGAAGATTCTTTAATACTGACTTAAACTATAATAATGACATCAATGCAAATTGTATCATAGGAATTATTTCATCGCGTTCTTCAGGGAATATCATCAAAAGGAGTATCATCCTCACTTTTTTTGTCCCACTAGATCCTCAGGCATCCAAGTTTTCTCAGGATGTTTTCCTTCACCATTTAAGCATGTCCTTAATATGCACATGACGTTTAATATTCTGGTGCATTCCTTAGAATCGAACTCAAACCTGTTAAAGCATTTGCTGCGGCCCAACGTCGCTCCGAGTATCTTTTACCACGTCTTTAAACTAATTTTCAGGTGATTTTCTGGTCAAGGCTTCCTTTGATGAGCAACTTCAGAGTTTAAGTGAGCAATTGGAACAGCTTCAGGCTTCAGCTGACAAGGAATTAAACAAGGCTGCCCGGGATCTCGGACTTGATGCTGGCAAAACTATCAAGTTGGAGAACAATCCACAGAATGGATATTTTTTTAGGTATATATTCTGTGTATTGTCATATTTTAATAACTTACCTAATTATATTATGAAAATACGATAGTTACCACTAACAATCATATAATAGTTAGGTATCTTGTTCTCGCGAACATATACATAATTTCTTTGTTTCTTTTTGTTTGTCACCGCACGCTGGCAAAAACTATCGGCTGCAAATTTATGTTAACTGTAATGGTTGCTTAAGGTAAGATTAAATGAACCGAGCAGCTCAATCAGGGGTGGCCAAGCTCCTTGATAGACAAAATTTGATATTTTCGCGAGCTGCAATAAAATTTTGTAATACATTTCCGAAACATATACGGAACTATAACAATTAGTTTACATATAATAGCACAAAAATGAAAAGGGAACTCGGGTATATTTATCGAGAGCCACAAATAATGCCGCTTGTGGCTCGCGAGCCGCAGGTTGGCCCCTTGGAATAAATAACGTATGTTTAACATTCACAGAGTTACATTAAAAGAAGAACAATCTCTTCGTGGAAACAAAAAATATAGCATTATTGATGCAGTTAAAGGAGGTGTTAGATTTAAAACAAACGCATTGGAGAGCATTACAGAAGAATATACTTCAGTGAGATCCACATATGAAAAGGAGCAAGACAAAGTGGTTGCTGAAATAGTTGGAATAGCCGGTGAGATATATAAAAACGTTAAAATCAGACGTATCATCATTATATTGTGAAATCATTGCATTAAATAATATTTATCTAGGTTTTTCTTATTTTCTGAAAAGCTCGTATCATAAAGCATCATAAAATTTATGAATTTAATTTAATTAATTGAAATGATTAATTTTCAAAATTTTATGAATGTATTTTCCATTATCTTCAGCGGGATATTCGGAATGTCTGTTCTGCCTGTCGCACATACTGTCACGATTGGATGTCCTGGTATCGTTTGCCGTGGCGGCGGCAGGTGCACCTGTGCCGTACGTTCGCCCGACACTGACCGAGGACCTCGACGAACTGGTGCTAGAAGAGTTACGGCATCCTTGTCTCGAACTAGCTGAAGGCGTGTCTTATATACCCAATGACGTCGTGTTTAAAAGGGGTAAATAGATATAATTTCATACATACAAAATTAACTAAGACGATTCACACGACCCGCACCACGCTCCGGGATGCGTGTCGACGGAGCCGTGCATGCGGGTGCGGGAGTGCAGATTTGCATCATCGTGCAGATTTTTCCACACAATTTGCGGGGCTGCAGTATAGTCATACATACGGTGGTCTAGGGGCGTCATTTCATAGCAGCTTGCGGTAGCCATCGACCAGCCATTTCGAATATTAATCAATCGATATCTATCGAGATCCATTTCGAAATAGTACGTCTGGCTTTGTCAAAACCACGGATACTGCAGAACTCGGTGTGCCATACCGGGGCAGTGTGTGGATCGCCACACTTGAAGAAGCTATCCCTAAAAAATTATTAGCATATAACAATTAGTTGCATTAAGCTTGCCTTATAGTTGGTCCCCCATAAACATATTATTAAACAACCCGTCAGTCGTTCGAAGGGTAAGGGAAAGGTTCAATTATGTATATGTACCTACATTTTTAGTTCCCATGTAATGGACGGCGAGCCTTTTGCCATCATCCGGGTCAAACTCAATAACACTTCCCGACCTTCATCGGACCTTAGAGCTCTCGCTCAGCAGTCGCACTCACTACCAACGATGTGTTAATAATTTTCAAAATATTGCAGGCTCAGGCGTGCTGCACATAGTGACGGGCGCCAACATGGGCGGCAAGTCGACGTGGATGCGGTCGTGCGGCGCGGCGGCGCTGCTGGCGCAGGCGGGCGCGCGCGTGGCGGCGCGGGCGGCGCGCCTGCCGCGCCTGCGGGCCGTGGCCGCGCGCATCGGCGCCGCCGACGCCGAGGGCAAGGGCCACAGCACCTTCATGAGGGAGATGATCGACACCGCCGCTATACTCAGGGTAACAACTACACCTACATATACTGGAATATCATAGGATGCAAATAGTCCTGATTTGCCGTATTGCTACAAATTGTTGCATATCTACTATTTTTCTAATACTTCTATAGGAAATTGGGTCTAAATCGACATAAACACTTTCTTTTTAATTAGAATTATTATTATTAGAATAATTGTCATCAGTATTTCAATTGACTAGGTGACTCCCCTCTTGGACCCCTTTGAAACCTGGGTAGCCCTTGCGTATACGGTCCCAATAACTGACATAATAATAATTATAATTGATACAATACAGTTTTGCTAATGTTAAAGTATTTGATTTTATAGACTGCGACACCCGATTCGCTCGTACTGATCGATGAGTTGGGACGGGGCACCTCAACATACGAAGGTTGCGGAATAGCATGGGCTATTGCGGAGTAAGTACTGATTTATAAATAATTCGCATTCTTGTGCTGTGTTCTTGAGTCTCTCTTGGTCTTTTTTCAATAGTCCTGAAAGACAAAAACAAGAATTTTGTAGAGAAAAAAAAACCTTTGAATGGTACGTAGATTGTTTGTTCTTATACTTTTTTAAATTGATGAAAGACAAACTCCCATCCTAGCGAGATTATATTACACGAGAATTAACGCGATTTTACCTTTAAAACGTTTCGACCAGGTTGCACTGATCGTGGTCACAAGCAGATTGTGGAATCAGCGAGATCACTCCGTTTCTGGGGTAATTTTGTGTTCATCCACCCGCACTTTTTCTTCACAGACGTAAGTGTCGCAACACACTACACTCACTGTGTCCGTGACACTAAACTACCGCAGCTGCAATTTATTTAATAGACCCCTGGTGTTTATGAAAGCAAAAAATCCTTCAGTGTGCTCACAATATAATTAATTTTAGCTCCGGGTTTGTATTAATCGCAAATTTCTTTAACACTGCCGATTTTATCGGTCACACCTTTAACATATGCATGTAGGCAGCTGCTCACCTCTGGATGTCTGCACCTATTTGCCTGTTTCTTCAACCGCCAATCCTCTTGGTATCCGTTCTTTTTAACAGGCGTGATAGTATGTAAGAGGTTGAACAATAAACGCGTCATCTACGTAGAAAATTTGAGGGTTTCTCTCGATTTCCCAAGGATCCACTCATCAGATCCTAAACAATTTTTATGGGACCACACGGAAGCATCAGCTTACATATAAAAAAAGAATTTTCAAAATCGGTTCCGCCAATCCACAGTTATGAGGTAACAAACATAAAAAAAAAGAAAAAAAAATACAGTCCAATTGATAACCTCCTCCTTTTGGAAGTCTGTTAAAAAAGCGTCACCAGCATAAATGAGTACGAAATATACCACCATCAAATTACGGTATAGTTTTTTAAATTATAATAATGTTTTTTTCAGGGAACTTGCAACTAAGAGCCAGTGTTTTTGTCTATTCGCGACGCACTACCAAGAGTTAACGCGGCTCAGTAGCGCGCACCCCGGTGTTATTGTGAACTCGCACGCGGAAGCGTCCGTAGTCAACGGACAGCTGCTGTTGCTGCACCGCATCGCGCCAGGACCTGCACTGCATTCGCTAGGACTTCACGTTGCAAAGCTGGCCGACCTGCCTGAATCTATTATTGAGGTGATGTTCGCATTTATTACGTTCATTTTAATTTATACAGGAATTTTCGTCCCCTTCAGATATACCTGTGAGTTCATTTCTATAAAAAGAGCTGGTTACATACCGTACGGATGCAATTATTGCCGGCTACATTTACCAGGTGCTCGTACGGCCTGTCACTCACCTTAATTATATCTTTACGAAATAAAAACTTCGAATAGTAAAATGATTTCCAAATAATAGATTCATCATCATCATCCACAGCCTTTCTGAACCCACTGCTGGGTATAGGCCTCTTTCCATACAAGCCATTCGCTTCGGTCCTGTGCCAATCTCGTCCAGATTTGACCCGCAAACTGAGCGATATCGTCGACTCATCTTGCCGCCGGACGTCCAACACTACGTTTATGGCCTCTTGGCCACCACTCAGTGAGCCTTTTGTTCATCTACCGTCTCTTCTCCTCGCCATAATATGTACCGCCCAACTCCATTTGGGCCCCATAATGAACTTACCGACTTAACTTTCTTACTTTTAAGAAATTATTAATAGAAAAAGCTTATTATAATGTAACAGAATTTTTAGATGACAAGTTTTAATTTTGTTTGATTGTATTTTGTTAATTTATTTTTCTTTTTGTAATGTATCCATAATGTATATTTTGCATGGCGCAAGCCGTAATATGGCGATAAATTTTATATTTGTTTGTAACACCATTTGTACCCATATTATGCAAATTAAATAAATTTAATTTAAATTAAATGAATATACAATAATAGATTGAATACCAGGACAAATTAAATATACATCTATAATTGATTGATTAAACTAATTAACAACGGCAATACATTTTAGCTTTCAGTACATTAAAGTCTATTAACTGTCCTAACTCTTCCTTTACATTGCCGTCCGCTGCAGGATCCATAATGCTGATGACACAAATTGAAGTTCCAAATTATTGTCTACAATATAAAATGCATGCTTGCAGCTTATATTATATTATCCACGATAAATATATCCAGTGACCACAACCAATCACAATTCACAGTAATCGTGGAGTATCATGATGACGCTTTATAAAATCAATTCAAGGATGCTGTCGCTCGTTTTGACAATCGCCTGTAGATTATATTAGTCTACAGATTTCTTGAGAAATATGGGACAAGACTCGATCACCACAGTGACTGCGCGATTGACTTATGCTAGAGAAGACGCGGCTTGTACAGGACGACAGTCTGTAATAGTTCCAAGTCTGGGCGTTTGTGTGTAATTTGTGTTTGCTCAACACAGCATAAAATCCTGGTGTGGGTTAACGTTTTAAAATTATTGTATTTTTGTTTACAGTACGCCGAAGCTAAACAAGCCCAACTAGAAATTAACTTATTCGATGTGGAAGCTGCCGTTAAATCAAACGAAACAAAGCAAGGTCACAAATTAATCGTAGATTTCTTGCGAAAATGCAAACAAATACAAGAAGACACAGCGTCTGATGAAACTATGATGATGGAAATAAACAAATTAAAGACAGAATTGTTACAATCTAACAACAAATATGTGGAGACTCTTGTGGCCTAATTCTTGTACCAAATAAAAGTTGTGATTTACTTTGTACTGAGTTTTTTCAATGTTAATGACATCCTTGCATGTTGTCTATTGATAGCTTACCATACCTTTATAATTTATAAAAACTAATGGGAATTTCTTTCCTATCATCCGAAACTTTTTGTCTAAGATTCCTTGAAGAATGACCATCGAACTGGTTAATGGACGAAGTGTTTTATATAAAAAGAATTTAAAATCGGTTCACCCAATCCACAGTTATGAGGTAACACACATAAAAAAAACAGTCGAATTGATAACCTCCTCCTTTTGGAAGTCGGTTCAAAATGAAATATATTAAAATAAGTGGGTTTTCTAAAAAAAAATATTTAAAATACTTTTTATTCACTAACCAGTTCGGTGAAGGTTCGTTCTTAAAGGGATCTCGTTCTATTAGCTAGCTAAGGTTTTGTAAATACTAGTATTTACCTATCAGAAACTGCTTGTGAATAGCTAGACTGATTAGTTTACTACAACTAGCTAGTTTTTAACAACTTTAAAATACGGCGATCGGCTTGCACCGCATTGAATAGGCTAAGGGAATGAGAACCTGGTAGTAGCCAAATAATGACCAGGCACACGAGTTGATCAGGAAATTGTGGGCATTATAATGGTGTAGGGTTAAATCAAACAATGATACTATTTACGATTTAACAACTTTTTATTAATTATGAATTGTAATCACATGAAAAACATTTTTAATGCGACTTTTATATGAATTCTCTTACATTATGCATTATTTATGTCAAAACAATATAATTCAGGGACCTGTGTAAGATTATAATAGACGACATTTGTGAGAATTGAGTTATCTATAAATAAATAGTAAGGTTTAGGCAATGTTTGAAATTGACGACCAAAACGTTCATTGTACGTCACCAAATTGAATTTAGAGGATTGCTTTAAGTTGTACTTGTTGAAATAATTACCTAAGGAAAACATTTTCAATGCTTCTTCTGCATAGCATGCAAGCTCAGCAAAAGTCTTGTAGTTATGCGATTAATTGAATTTGAGACTGATAATAAGATTATCAATGTTTCAGATTTTATAATTTACAATTTAATTATTACGAAATATTTATTTGTATTTATTTTGACCAGCACAATCTAATTGAACAGAAGTTGTAGATAATTTAAATGTCAAACTGCAATAATGTTTTTCATAATTCCATTCTGAATAATTGTGCTGCTTTCATTTTCACATATGTACACTTTAGTTGGTGGGACAAAATGATAAGCTAAATTATTTACATTAAATTATTTACAATATATATGTCACCACAGGGTACACACATTTTTGAAAGAAATTATAATATTAAAACATCATCAGGTTAAAATTGTTTGAATACAAATACTAATTGTTTGCTAATTTTTATTTGAAGTATCTTTCAGACTATTCTGTTATGTTATGACTACTTTGTCTTATAGGTTTTTAAACTTCAAGAACACCTGATTTAAGTCTTAAATTAGTGATATCTTTCCAAAAGGTGTGTATCTAGACACCTGTATATCTTTACAATTTTAAATAATTTTAACATCAAAAATTAAATTATTATTTCACGCGGACTTATAAACTTGCCCCACCGTTATTAATTTATTAAAATCACAGGGCCGGCCCCTATAAGGCCACGCTTCCACAGTCAGAAATCTACTGAAATTCTCTTAATTGCCAACTTAGAATCACTTCCAGCTATAGTAGGATAATAATACTCGTAATTAAAGCTTTTTGTAATAAATATAAAATAAATAATTGCAATATCACACCATAAATGGAATCGTGTCATAAGCGTATAAATATTTTTTGTAGTCAGAATGTGCATCTCTCATACTCCTAAGGACTCAAAACTGTAAAAGCGTAGCATTGCCTTTCGGCGAGTTCCTTCCTAACTATCAGACAATCAGTTTCAATAGGTTTCTCGCCTGTGGAAATGTGACATACGAGAGCGTGGTTTCAGCACGCAGCTCTGTCGGACCGTCCCTTAAGACTAGAATCGAGCCTTCGATTCGGCGGCTCTTCTCACGAAAAATATAATCGCACTGCATTTTGAAACGTCCTGCGGCACATCGGGCATTTGTCTGCTGCCAGCGCGCACTTGGCACACGCCACCACATGTCCACACGGAACGAAACATACGTTACGCTCTTCTGCATAACAAATTTTACATAACTTGGAGTCGTCTAAGGAGTTTTCGGACGCGTCAGGGGGCGTGCTGGGTTCGGTAGCGGTCCGCACCGGCGCCACGTCGCGCTGCACGTCCGGGGCTGGCACTACGCACGCCTCCGTCATCACCTTCTGCACGTACTCACGCCCCTTTACTAGCTGTACATAAGCGCAGCGATCGAACCAGCGGGCGTGTTGCTCCCATGGAACATCATCATTCTCCCAGTCTTTTAGACCGCCGTCGCAGTAGAAGCATTTAGTTTTGTCGCCTTGACCAGTGTAGAAGAATCCAGCCTCAGCAAGTTCCTCGGGTTTCTGTCGCATAGATCGAGGCCAGTCCTGGAAGCTCCGCAGGCGTGCGGCTTCGGAGGCGTAGCGAGGGTGTACCGGGCCCGCCATGCGCGGCGCTGTGGACGTGGAGGCAGTGCGCGCGCCACACTCGTCGCGCCCGTTTGAGCTCGAGTCTGTGCTGGCGCCGCCACCGAGCTTCCGCACGAACGGACACTGCGGCGCCCAACGCTGATGGTCCTTGGCGGGATCGTCACCCTCAACCCATCTCATGATTTCCACCTTACAAAAAGCACATCGTACTTCGTCTCCACGACCCAGGTAGTAAAAGCCATTCCGGGCGAGTTGCTCTCCGCTTAGAAAGGTGACGGGCCATTTTTCAAACGTTTTTATTCGTTCATCTTCCCGTCGCATATCAACCGCGTCGGGGTTAAATCCAAAAGTATCGTGGTTGTCGGTCTTGTCGATGGAGAACGAAGAAGAAGACGAAGGTGTGGCGGGAGACGAAGCCGGAGAGCCGGCGTTTGCGTCGTAGCCTGGCGTGGGCAGTACTACCATAGATAGAAATTTTGCCTCGCGCGGCGCGCTCTTGAATAGCGTTAATGGTGAGGCAGTGCCATTGGATGCAACTGTAAAAAAGAAAATATTTTTGTCAATAACAATAGATACTCGTTTGTTATACGTACTTATTATCTGTCTATGAATTATGATTATAATAACTAAAACTATCGTAGTAGAGTCGTCATTAAAGCCGTTTGAGATTATTATCTCAGTCAAGTTTTTTTAATAAAACTGTTGACTATATTATAGTCAACTATAATATAATAATAGACTATATGTAATAGACTTAATATAATATAATATAGACTATATGGGAATTCTTAGAAAAAAATATTAAAGTAAAAATATGGTAAAAGTGGTTTCTGTTTTTATGGGATGTGCAATGTTGTGCTACTTATGTCTTCTTGTTAGGGGAATACTGATATTGAGACTAGGGTGCATTCAATATCACTTACAACATACAAGATGCAGTCATATGAATATGTAGGAGATAGCGGTGTGTGTGTGCGTTTAAAAACAGTTTCACATAACAACAAGTTCGCGGCCGCCGCCGGGGCCGGCCCGGCTGGCTGCGTCATCGACATTCCATTGCCTCCCGCCGGTACCCGCATGCCGCCCTTACCCCTCCCTAAGTGCACTCAGTGCGCATGTACCGAATCAGTCGGGTTTCTAACCCTAATAGGTATAACAAAATATTAACAGGTCCAAAACAGATGTTTACGTATTAGGATAAGATACATATATAAAAGAACACAATTATCATTATATCAATTTTCTCATGTCTTTTAATTTAAAACAGAATCTGAGTTTTTTTATAAGCCTGTGCATGCTTTATAAAATAAGTCTAGTAAGTCTAGTATTTGTATACTACAGACAAAGGAATCTCTCCCAGTTAATCCCAATTTATGTACAATAGTCAATAGTAAGAAGCATCTATAGACCGTAATCAGAAGCTTTTATTCACGTAACGTAATTTATTAACTCCTTTACTTTCCTTTATTTTTGATTGATAATATTTGAAGAAGAGTTTGAAACTCATCTTCAACTGTTTTCAATTGTTGTTGCCAAAACAATAGGCCTGTAAAATAGCTAATGGCCGTCAATGTACGACGACGGACGATCGATATTTACCATTTCTACTTTTCGTATCGACTAGAAGAGGCATTTTGGTAGCGATTGAACACAGAGAACTATTCACGTAACACTGCAAACACACATGACATAAAAACTAACTGCTTTGCTTGATACAGTAATTATAGAATTATAAAAATAGCGCGATATCGTACGCGTGAGTAAGGACATCGTTGGATGTACGTATACTGTGCCGCCTGGTGGTGATATTGTGCTACGACGACCACCCCACTGCGCAAGCGTACGCACTTTTAAAGAGGGTTTATATAGTCCGACTGCAATGCAACCCTCCGTGCTTTGGAGTATTGGGGTGCGAGCTGCAGTTTGGCAATACGTCATTGTATATATATTCCACAGCTGTTACATTCAGTAGACAATACTATTCATCTTTTCGGCATTTAATGTTTTAAGGCAGATAAATCTTTAGAAATTATCTTTTTCTTGTATCTAAGTAGGTAGGTACCTCATGATATTGTAAACAATAGAACTGAAAAGTGAGTAGGTTAGGTACCCCATTGTATAATTATAATACAGTAGATGTAAAAGGCATGATAATGATTATTGTGATGAGACAAGTGAGCACTGAACAAGTGAACAGCCTATTTTTAACTGACTTAAAAAAGGAGGAGGTTCTCAATTCGTTGGAATATTTATTTTTTATTTTCATTTCTTTCCCTCTCGTGTAATACGAAAACCGAAAATTTTCGAGGCATCGTTAACGTGAAAGGAGTGCAACTTATCCGACGAAAAATTTATTGTTATAGGTAGGTACCGTCTGAAGGTATGCTTTTACATTAATCGACCATTAACTTGATGAATAATAATTAAGAAATAAGATGTAGAGTATTTCTTAAAATTCTATCTAGCAACACTGATAGTAAGTTCTCAATCAGGCTAGCGTCGGATGCGACGTTGCCATGCCGTTCACTGCCGACCGGATTTCATTCATAT
The DNA here is from genome assembly GCA_905163465.1 of Craniophora ligustri. NCBI lineage: Eukaryota > Metazoa > Arthropoda > Insecta > Lepidoptera > Noctuidae > Craniophora > Craniophora ligustri. The sequence continues at coordinate 7,844,148 of LR990963.1, forward strand.
TTGAGACGCGACGTTGCCGTCTTCAGCGGAAACCGCGACCACACAGCGTAAAAAAGGGCCTGAGGAATGTGGCAGTAGTTTACTGATGGGCGGGTCTAATACAACACCAAATAAAAAGTAGACAAAAGTGGATGCTCGGATGTGTACTTGGATACTTATTTTTTCTGAAAGATGAAATGTTCTGACAAGTTTTAGAATTAGACTGCAGTGTTTGTGATACAGATTTATTGGTTGCTATGCAAGTTGTTGACCTCTACCTACGTATTTACTCATTTTATTCCATATGCTTTTTAATATTAAATAAATAACAAATAGTTACATAGGTAAATTTACTTTTTTCTGGTCCAGTAGACTATTTTAAGTAGAGTTCACGTTATGCGCAAAAAGCAAATGAAATTCAGCATTGTGCTTTAAGAGAGAGCGGCGAGAGGCGGCGCCGCCCGGGAGAGCAAGCGTGGGGAAGGGGACGGGGCCATGTTCTCATGCCTATGGGTGGTCGGCGCTCGGCTTTCGAATTCCAATGCCTCGCCTGTAGCGCCTACGCGCTAGACTGCTATCTGTTTAGCTACATAGGTACGTCTACGTATTTCCAGCACAGTTGTATCATAAACATTTCTCGAAAAATAAGTCTTATGATCAATTGATGAGACTAACGTAAAAATGTAAACATCTCAATTGAGACTGTTGGTTGTACTCATGAATGAATTTAATGCTTGTTATCTTAACGCAGTTTAAACAAACCGTGGCTTCTCTCATCATAAAACTAGAAAAAATAACTAAAGGATAGTCCGGAATTGGTGTCAGCGGAAGAGAACATCCGCCAGATGGGGCACATACATATCAAAGAGTATGCCATTGAATATAAAATGTACAGACACAGAGGAAAAAGTATCCTGTTGGGAATAACAACGCAAGTTGGTAGTAGGTATTAGTACTTTGTGTCTCTATAACAAGAAATATAATTCAATTTTATGAACTTGTATCCATGGTCATGAATAAATATTATTATCAATTTTATAACAAGCAGAAAGTTACGGTACCTCCTAAATTACTGCAAATGTCTACCTACATTGTATACGATGTAACCATAAGATAAAAAATCTCAAAATATTTTTATAGATCGTTATTGGTCCTTTATCGCAATAAGTTATCAACTGCCATTTTATGTAATATGTGACTTAGGCACCACATTATTGCAAATATTGCCATTCGCCAATATTGACGACGATAAGTTATTTTTCTTATGTAAAATTTTTACGATTTTATTCCAAAAACAATGTAGGTACATCTACAAACTAAAAGTACCTATACAATATGTGGATTTTTCCAATAATGTACAGAATGTTGTTTCAAACTGTCATTTTAGCTACTTGGAAAAATGGCTTCAATTAGTACCTACTTAGTATCAACACATTGCTTACATAGTAGTCCAAAATTTAACTAAGCCAATAATCATATGGAAGGTTTTATTCCTAGAATATGAAATGATAAAGTATTTTATAATCTCGAATGGGAATCAGCACTTAAATTGGTAGAGTAACTGACACGTAAAGATTACTACTTCTTGTACTAGATGGCGCTACTAGTAACTGAAGTTGAAATTGTTCATGTTTTGAACATAATAATTAATTATTATCAAGAGGAAAAATACCTTACAAATTTAACCTGACGCAAATGTTAACTAGAAGGAATAATAATAGACTTACAAAACAACTCAAATCACTAGAAGGAGTGGCCAAACATAAAAATTTGATTGAGATTTTCAAACATTTGGTTGATTTAGTCAATATTACTCTAAAAATAAGCAAGCAATAGGTAGTTTAAATATAATTTAACTTCTTTGTTTTGTTCATTCAATAAGGTACTTACAAATTCGGTAATACTACCAAAAAAGCAAAGAGGCCCTGCCGGGTAGTGTATAATCAAATGGCAAGGACACAAACAACCACGTACCTATTGAGCAACAAAAAATGTTCTTGATTGGTACAACTTTATACTGTATTTAAATACCTGGCTTGTGCCTTTATTTGCAGGCTTGTATTTTATTTTGAGGAAAATACTTAATAAAATACATACATAATCTTCTTTGTGATATGTATATCTTATCTGTTTTAATGATACTTTTGAAGTACACATAAGTCATCACCATATCTTGATGTTTAGTGGGTTCTTGGAAATATTCCATATGAGTACATACTTGGGAAATCTTTAATGAGGCACTTTAATGCTTCCATTACTCTCTGTGATATCAATGTTCTGTAGTGACATCAGCATTTATTTTTATTTTACACTTACTTAGTATAGATGGCGCTATATGAAGCTGCTAGAATATTATAATTATTGTTTATAGATCAAGCTATCTGGCTTTTACTATTAAGTATGTTTATTACTTGGTAGAACTAAATTCATTCATATTGTTTTAATTATATTTTGAAACAGAATTAAAAAAAATAATTAAATGTAACAAAGAAAAATAAATACTTTTGTTCATTATATCCATACATAGGTACAATTATAAACACTCGTATTTCAATTTATGCACCAAACTATATTATATTAAAACAATATATTAATTATGATAAGTAGGTATGAGTATATTTTCAAATACATTTTTCTAAATATTGTATTGTCCCAGTTAAAGGAAATATCTCAAAGGAAAATAAATATTGTTATATAACATTAGTAGGTACTCAAATGTTTAAAACAGTGTAGTACACCAAAATAAGCATTTAAAATACAGTTTATTGGAAATTATTTTTAAGACTAATTAAAATACCAATCCAGCAACGAGGCTAAGTGACGTCGTCCTCGTTCCAAATCTAACAACATATGGTCATGCATTAAAAGGTTATGTAAGGAAATCGCTTTTATTTACCTTTGGTTTCCATTTGTAATCCAGATTTTTTAGTATTTACACACGGTAAGGTACACGACCACATTAAATTGATTGTTTTGAACTTATTTACAATATTGGTCCTCACTCTCACTTGTCAAAATGTAAAACGGATTTATACAAACAACACAACTCTCCAACATGAGTGCGAAACTCGCGACTAACGAACGTAGCGAAGTGACGTTCTCGATCGATCGCAGCCGGGGCAGTAAAGAGAACATGCGTCACACAACGTTGAGTCGTCGCGCGGAATGAGCCAGTGGCTTGGAGGAAACTATTCATCGCTACACTGCTGCACTGGACGCACACAACACGTTATCGCGCCATAGAATATTTTTCATTTATTAAAAAGAATAGCAGAATCGTACACCTGTAATTTTGAAGGACGGCTGACTATGTCAATTTTTATTTTCCTTGGATTATGTCAATATCCGTAAATAGTAATCCATGAACGATTGAGTTGATGTCGCCAATTTCGTGAATTTAACATTAATTGACATTAATGACAATTGACAAGTGTTGACAACTGCTCAAACTTGCTAGAAGGATAAACAGCGGGTTTTTTTTTATCGAAAGTTGCCAGATTATCTTATAGATTTAACTGTATTATATTAAAATTTCTGGCGAGGGAAACTCAAAAAATTTAAAATTATATTTTTAAAATGCTACTATATATATGGACTATATAAACTATACGTAAAGAAAAACTTTTCCAATTTGAACAGAAATGCTTTAAATTAAGGTTATATATATTTTTGTAATTTATTTTATAACTAGAAGCTGTTAGAATGTTTTTTAATATTATATTTAGGATTTATGGTCGAAAATGAGTGCCTCATTTGAGGTGGGTTAATTACCAAACACTACAAAACGAGACTTTAATCTCAAATTTTAGGTTAATTTATAGATCAACCAAAAGTAGATTTAGAAATATTTTTTTAATATATATATATTGTATAGTTATAATTTTAATAAATACCTTACTACGGCTTCGAACGATTATCTATTTTCATGCGTATATCAAAAACAAAATTCCTCTAAGATAAATTCCTCTAAGAGAAATATAATATATATACCTATAAACTTTGGGTAAGTTTTATAGGTATTGATATGTATACTACTAAGGAATGTCATGAATTTATTTGTATATGAGTTTATTTGTAACTCATAAACAAATAAATTCCCTTATGTCTTAAATCAGCTGTACTGGGGTACCAAATGACCAAGTTTTTTTTAAGTAGCAAGTCTGATATAAGATAGACAATAATAATTCAGAGTAGCAATTACCAGGAGTTGACGTACTTGGAGTTATATTGTCCACATCCTCCTCCGATATGTTTTCCTCCATACTCACAGATGAAATTTGATTAATATCACACACTTTTCACAAAAAAATGTTCATATTACTTTGCTTCACCTTTAACAAATGGGAATTTATTACTTTATATTAAAATTATTTGAAATTTATTAGATTCAATTCAATGAAATGACAGTTATTGTCACCAGAGATAAATATCAAAACAAATAATGCTCAAGGAGGTATTTTACCTGTAAATGAGTACTTGTGAACTAGCGAGCACTGCAGCTGTCGCTTCAATGCTACGGCTAAACTAAGCCGAGATACGGCGATAAACATCGTTACATACGTGAATAAAACGTAACAAAACGTGTCCAATGATTAGCTCATACGTATTGCACGGTATGTTTTAATCAACCTTTGCTGCTCTTCTTGATGTGTAATCATATCGCATAGTGCATTCTTGGGTCACACAAAAATTAGGACCCTTTTTGTACTGATAAGTCATAATTTGGTTTTAAATTTCAAGGTACAAAAATCATGGCTATGGTACCGCATGCCACAGCGACACTGCTGACAACATCTAGGTATACTAGGCGCTGTCATAAAGCTGGCCCATAATAGGTAAATAAAGATGTAACATGTAGGTAGTAAGTAATAACAGCAAAAAGCAGTTTAAAGGTAACGTGTAGCTGTTATATACAGTACTGCTCAACTGACTTACTTTCAAGGTATTTAATTATCACCGTTAACAGCTGTTATTTTAATCAGAGCAGATGTAACTCCACCATAATATTGCATTGTGAAGGTAGACCTAAAAAAACTGTAATTTTTGACGTTGGCAGGTGCGCTCGCAGCTTGTGCTGCGCGGGCGGCACACGGCCGCAGCTCGCCACAGCTGCCGCTCCACGTGCTCCGCAGCTGTCGCCCTCATCCCTTACACTTCACCTCAAAAACACCCCCTCAATTCATTCCTGAAATCAAGCAAAAAACACGACAAAATTCACATAATCCACCATCTTCCGTTAAATATCGTTTATCGTTAAACATTGAATTAGTTTGTATAATTATTCAGCAAAGTAAGAAATACTGGATATATCTGTATGTAACTATGTATTCACATGTGCAAACAATATTCCTGTTTTTTTATTATTGGTAAAATACACTCTACGATGGAAGTGTGTAATTTTGTAAATATTACTAAAATTAACATAAAACTTTTAAAAAGATTTGCTATATAAACCGATGTTTTATTCTGTAAACCCATGGAAGTTTAAGTTCCGGTTATTTTTTATGTAGGTAATACAAGCAAAAACAAACAATAAAAAAAATAGAATATAATTATTCTGTGGTAGGAACTTAAACAAATTAAAATTAATTTTCCATAGTCCGAAGTTCACAAAGCACGTCCAGTAAATTCGTATCAAAGGTTTGTCTGGCTGGCAGCGGCAATGCACCACAGACGCATGTTAGTAATAATAAATGCATATTTTAATGAATGAACCTGGCCCGACGAGAGTGGTGCCTACAGCGTTCACTTCGTGACTTAACAATGACCATAGAGTAAAGGTTCACAGATACTATAAACACAATTTAATGTACACAGGATATAATTTTATTACAATTAACAATAAGACGTGAAACCCAAATGTGGGAACAGTGTAAAATAACAATTCGTAGGTACTACGTTTAATTATTAGTTTTTATCTATGTAAGTATATATGTATAGAACCGCAGTGGACATAGGTATCGACTAGATTTGAACAATTAACGAACTTATGGGTATACCATGGTAATTGATTTGGTGATATGCTAGTCTTATCCTTATTCGACCTATGTACATATATATGCACTTTTGATGTCGTTGATCCAACATTATGCCGCGGCCATTATGCCTCTAATCTACTCCGTAAGCTATTTTGTCATAAAAGTAAGATGTAAATCAATAGAATGTATTTTGCGAACTTCGTGGCATAATCACTTTTCGTGAAGCCGATACCTATTTAACTCTAAGATTTTTGCAGATAAGTGTTTCCACTCGTGCATCACAATTAAAATACAAGTCTGATATTAAAAAAATGGTTTTTGGTTTATATTTATATTTTACCCACACTTCTGTGCTACGGCCAGAATGTGCCGCTTCTGAAATGTTGTGTTAACAACTACCAGATAGACATTCAGCGGGCGTGACGTATAATGGCATGATTATTAAATTGTTATGTTTCCGGATGTTGTTCATGCTTAGATAAACCATAATTATTAATCAATATTATATTACATCAATTATTAGTATTAATTTAGAACATTTAAATGTGTTTAATAAATATTTTACATTTGATTTGATAACTACGAAATATTATAAATAGGGTAGGACAACCATTATTGAATGTATTGTAACTGAGTGTTTGAACTAAGCTGTAACTCTGCTCAAATATAAACTAGTGTGTGGATAATTAGTGTTTTAATCTCCATAGTGCTTTACATCTCAGAAGTGGGATACTTTTTTTTTTTCTTCTTCTATAATGTCCGGACCATACCTGAACGGATTGGGTGTACGCAAACGAAAATTTTGTGTTTCGAGTTCTGAACACGAGAATAGCGATTCCGTTACCGATGTCGACCCTCGGAAGAGCAGAAACAGTAAAAACAGGCACTTTGCTCCCAGTGACGCCGAGGTGATACCAAAGTTCCGACCTGACGATAATAATAACAACGTTGTCGGGTGGCTCCACAAATTAGATCAGTTGGGCGATGTCTACGGCTGGCATGATACTGATCGAACCTTTGTTATGCAATTGCGTCTACGAGACTCTGCTAGAAAGTGAAAATTTTCAACGAGTGGAGACGTATACTACGCGTGAATCTACTTGGAGACGAGGTGCTGCAAGCAATGTGCAAGATTCTACACCGATCTACCCGCTCCAGCTGAAGATATGCTACGTGTGTCGGCGGCCGGGTCACGAGGCGCGTGACTGCAGACAACAACAGCGCTGCGAAAACTGTCAGCGCAGCGGGCACACCACAGCGGCATGCTGGTTCACAGCTGGGACATCCCGCCAGCAACCACAAAAGGTTAGTCAAGTACTGCATAATATAACCTATGATGTATATGCCGATATGTATAAGAAAACTGTAATAGTGAATGGAAAGCGTCTCGTAGCTTACATAGACACTGGCAGCAATTAAATCTACTTTGTAAATCACAAGCCATAAACTTAGAGGTTAAAATCGAGCCTAGTACTACTGTCATGAGAGGGTTTGGCGGAGCATGTGTTAATTCACTCGGTTTATGTTGCTTACGTATTTTAATAGATAGTGTGATATTGGATGGAATATTCGAATCGACTAATTACATTACATCAGATGTCGATTTATTACGTGGACAAAGTATGATTAATAGTGAAGACGTTAGTCTAGTCACTTCAGCTTCTTCTATACGTTTCGTCAAAAGTAAAGTTGTACAGGATTTATTTTTGGACATGGATTTACACGCATCAGACTTTATTGAAACATTTTCAGTACGCTTAAAGCATAAGGTTAGAATACCAAAGCAAACTCAATTGTATGTTAAAGTATTTATTGACTGTTTTGAAAGTCATAGGGACTGTACATTCTTAACTCGTACAGTATGGATGCAGTTAGGAAAATTAACTTATTTAATACCTGCCGCTGTTATTAATTCGTGTCGTACCTATTTGAAGGTTATTAATTTAGGCTATACTGATGTAGTGTGGGAGGACTATAGACTAATAGCTAGGGCGGAATTAGTGTCAATACCAATAAGTGATGGGAATGAATCTAAAATACTAGCTATAGATAGCTCAGATACTAATTGTTCGCGAATTATTTTTTTAAATATCGATAAAGGTTTCCTTAGTCGTACGGAGAACGAACAAGTACTATGTCTCTTAAATAAGTATGCTCACTCGTTTGCCACAAGTACCAAGGACTGCTGAAGGTTGCACTGACCTCATAAAGATGCACATTTGCACTATAGATAACCGGCCAGTGCATTATAAGCCTTACAGATTGTCACATAAGGAAAATGAGATCGTGAAGGGTAAAGTCAAGGACTTGTTAGAGACAGGTATCATAAGGGAGTCTATGTCAGATTACGCGAGTCCTGTAGTACTAGTCAAGAAGAAGGGTGGGGACTATAGGCTATGTGTTGATTATAGGGCATTGAATGCTAATACCATCAAAGATCGATACCCATTACCGCATACTGAAGACCAAGTCAATAAGCTATCAGGCAAATTCTTCTTTACTACACTTGACCTCGCCCAAGGTTATTATTAGGTGAGTCTAGATGAGGAGTCTATACCAAAGACTGCATTCGTTACGCAATCAGGGTTTGGCAAATGCACCGGCTGTATTTTCTCGCTTAATACAAATGACAGGGAAAATCGATCAAGATATTGCACTATATCTTGATGACGTAATGTTACCTACAATATCAGTACAGGAAGGCCTATTACTCTTGGAAAAGGTTTTACAATTACTAGCATGGGCAAATTTAAAATTAAATTTGAGTAAATGTTCTTTTCTTAAAGCATAGTGCCACATACTTAGGCCATGAAATTTTAGCTGGCACCATACAACCAGGCCAAGCTAAAATAAATTGCGTTGCAAAATATAATAGGCCGCGTAATGTAGGTACACGAAATTAGGCAATTTATTGGATTGACGTCTTATTTTAGGAAATTTGTTAAAAGATTTGCAGAAAGAGGCGTTTAATACCCTTAAACAACGTTTAATTGAAAAACCTGTTAGCCATTTACAACTGCGATGCTAAAACTGAATTGCACACAGACGCTAGCAAATTAGGTTTAGGCGGAATTTTTATGCAATATCAAACTGATGGAGTTTTAAAACCAATCGCTTATTTTAGTAGGGTAACCAGCAAAGAAGAGAAACATTATCATAGCTATGAGCTTGAGACCCTCGCTATCGTTGAATCCCTTAAACAGTTTAGAATTTATTTGACAGGGATCAAAGTTAAGGTTAGACTGTGCCGCCATAAGGACGACTCTTGTAAAACTCGATTTAATTCCTCGAATCGTTCGTTGGTGGCTAACCATACAAGAGTTTGATTTGGAAATAGAATATAGGCCAGGCGAGCGTATGAAACACGTAGATGCTTTAAGTAGAAACCCTACTACAAATACAATACTCATAAGTGATTATTCGAATTGGCTAATCACTCTGCAATTAAAAGATGATAATTTACAAAATATTATTTCTAGACTTCATGATAAATCTGATTCAAATTTACCAGTCAACTACATTGTTGGCTGATAGTATATAGATATAGAACAAGATAATATACTCTTCCGAAAAACTGTTGCTGGTGAGCGCTTTGTCATCCCTAAATTAGCTAAATACGGCTTACTCCAAAAATCGATCAAATAGGTCACCCCGGTTTCGAAAAATGTGAAGGTGCTATTAAAGCTCAGTTTTGGTTTGAAGACATGACACGATTCATAAGGAAATTTATATAAAATCGTGTTTACAATGTGCGTATAACAAAGGCAATTATGGTAGGTTGGAAGGTGAATTATATCCAATTAACAAACTAGCCATACCTATGCATACCTTATACGTCGACCATCTTGGTCCTTTTGCTAAACACGTAAAGGAAATACATTCTTGTAGTAATTGATGTTTTCACAAAGTTTGTATTTGCTCGACCGGCTAAGAACTGTAGTTCTGTAGAAACTATTAGGTTACTTAAAGAAATTATTATACAGTTTGGTTATCCAGTAAGAATCATAACTGACAGAGCCAAAGCATTTACGAGTAGATATTTCGAACAGTTTTCTCAAGAAAACCAATTTAAACATATTTTGAACGCAATAGCCAGCCCTCGTTCTAATGGCCAAGTCGAACGCATAAACCGTACTTTATTAAATGGTCTTAATACTATGTCGGAAAGTGAATGCACATGGGACAATAAGTTAGATGATATAGTCTGGGGTATCAATAATACACCAAACGCAACTACCGGTTTTTCGCCGGTTAACCTCATGTTTGGTCACAAAAACTCTAGATATCTCTTTCTCTTCTGATGCACCCTCAACGTCTGAGACTCAACAAAATGAACTCCAGGCAACTAGGGAAACTGCTAAGCTCCGTATAGATAGAAACATGACTACCATGAAAGCGCGATTTGCCAGGAACCGTAAGATATGTACTAAGTATAAAATAGGCCAATTAGTTCTTTGGAATGGGGGTATAGCTAGAGACTCTGGTACTGGCGTTACTAGGAAGATGAATGGATTATACACGGGTCCATACAAAATATCTAAGGCCGAACACACGTTAGATCGATATACTATTTCAAGTATAAAGGGTATGAAAGGCTATAGGAAGTTCAGTGCTGTAGTTCGGGGTGAAACTCTACGTCCGTACAAAACAATGATATCTGAGGATGATAGCGCAGGCAGTGATCGAGAAGTAGATAGGGATGATTTGATTGATCTTCTTCAAAGCTAATAGATCTTTAAATACCAGTATTAGATCATACCATGTATAAAATAATACTAATTATATGACTACTGAATACTTTGTGATAAACTCTTAATAATCATTTAAGGACGGCTATGTGATCAAGTCCATATAACTACAGGTTGCTGTGTGATAAACATAAAAATAGGACGGCTATGTGATCAAGTCCATATAACTACAGGTTGCTGTGTGGTAAACTTAAAAATAGGACGGCTATGTGATCAAGTCCATATAACTACAGGTTGCTGTGTGGTAAACTTAAAAATAGGACGGCTATGTGATCAAGTCCATATAACTACAGGTTGCTGTGTGATAAACTTAAAAATAGGACGGCTATGTGATCATGTCCATATAACTACAGGTTGCTGTGTGATAGACTTAAAAATAGGACGGCTATGTGATCATGTCCATATAACTACAGGTTGCTGTGTGATAAACTTAAAAATAGGACGGCTATGTGATCATGTCCATATAACTACAGGTTGCTGTGTGATAAACTTAAAAGTAGGACGGCCATGTGATCATGGCCATACAACTGCAGGTCGCTGTGTGATAGACCTAAAAGTAGGATGACTATGTGATCAACTCCATATAAGTATAAGTAGCTGCGTGAACAAGTCTTAAAAACAGGACGGCTATGTGATTAAGTCCATTATATGTTTCGGTATCTTATTAATCTGTAAATAAATCTGTGTGTCATTAATAAGTAGCCGCTCCCCGTGTGAAAAGTATAAACAATGACACAACCATAAAATGTTTGTAGGTATAATAGTATACAAAGTACTGCTCTGCTTCCTTTTCTGTTTCAGAACCTCGGGTTCGCAACGGGAGGAGACAACGGTGGTCGTGGGACACTCCCAGTACAGGATGGCCGAGTGTTAACAACTACCAGATAGACATTCAGCGGGCGTGACGTATAATGGCATGATTATTAAATTGTTATGTTTCCGGATGTTGTTCATGCTTAGATAAACCATAATTATTAATCAATATTATATTACATCAATTATTAGTATTAATTTAGAACATTTAAATGTGTTTAATAAATATTTTACATTTGATTTGATAACTACGAAATATTATAAATAGGGTAGGACAACCATTATTGAATGTATTGTAACTGAGTGTTTGAACTAAGCTGTAACTCTGCTCAAATATAAACTAGTGTGTGGATAATTAGTGTTTTAATCTCCATAGTGCTTTACAGTTGTCTTTGCGTGCGGGCGGGCACAAGGCAACGCGGTCCAATAGCGACTCGCGGCGTGGTATGCGGCCTGCTTTTCCCAGAACTCTTCGCTCCGTGCCGCAGCCCGCGGGACGGGATCAGTTGCACGAAGTACCCAGCCAGCCTGCCGAACTCGAGTATTCTGTGCTGATATGAAACACTTATTAGCTTATTCAAGATTCTTTGTTTTCCCAATTTCAAGTCAAAAAGCCAAAATAACTAATACAATAATTCGTACCTATAAAAAGCTTACTTAATTAGTTCGTACCTACCTACACACACTTATTCATTTAGCTTAGCTTTAAACTACATTTATGTACCTAACTGAAATTATAAAACTCACTCAGTACAGAACATGCATGTGAAGAATTTTCCATAGGTACGCGTATGGCATACTTCTAAGATACTTATACTTATACCTCAGAGTGTATGGTGTTGTGTCGTTGATAGGATGTATTTTATTGGAATTGAGGCAACTCAACCTTGAGATGGCACTATAATTCATTTCTAAATGAGAAAACGTTACGAAAACGTATCACAATGGATCTCTTCACAATGCACTATTTTTTTCCTATCCAAATCCGTTACATTCCATTCCCGCAGCCCGGGTTGGGCACGAAGCTATCTCGTCGAGATTTCGAAATTCCAAGAAAGGCAGAGCCTTATAAATTATGTCAAAAGCGCCGACGCGGCCCTGCAGCCAGAATGCTTTTTTTATACCACAGGTAGGCTGGCGCTAAGAAGGCGAAGGAATTTATAGTGCGTACTTTCTAATTTGATACTTGAACTGAATAAAATTTATACAAAATTTTTGCAACCAAAAAGGTTCAAAACTCTTGTTATGAATATTTATTCATCGCATGCAAGTGTATTTTCATAAATCAAAGCAAAATTACTTATCAAACATCTTTTAATATTTGCAAATCATGGGGCTATAAGTATATGATATTATACCCAAATAATTCTATAAATATAATAAATAAATATGCCTGGACATTATGACACAGCGCCATCTAGTTCCGTGGTAAGCAACGAGGCTTGTGTTACGGATACTAGAATGTTGATATACTACATATATACTTTTTTTTTTGTAAATACATACTTATTATACATAGATACATAAAGTTGGATACATCATAAAATCTTTGTTCTCAACCAATCACGTTTTGTATATTTAGTGTCAATTACCACCGCTAAGTGTAGTATTCATATTATGGCAGATTTTATTTGATTAAGCTGACAAAATATTATAGCTTATTTATCTTATAGTTAAGTAAACAGTCGCCCGTAAAAATGTTGAGAATTTATTAATGTATAACTTGCATAGGTAGGATATTTAATAGAAAATAATAAAAATTATAAACAAATGGTACTGAGTATCAAGAAACTCCAGCATCTTAAAATTGACTACATAATACCGTGTAAAAAATGTGCTTGGTACACGCGTGCAGCACGTTTCTTAGAAGATAGCACTGTTGGAACAACCCAAGGCATTCTCGAGATCAGGCAGTCCTGAAGGTCGCCTCTACTAATAACAGCTATTGTCGCATGGCGCCCAATATATACTTTGTTCATCTTACCTTACAATACCAGTAAAGTACTTATGCCTTATATGGAAAAAATATGAATCCCGTTTTGCATGGCAACACGGGTGCCCTTTTTGAACCGCAACCGGCTCTCTTTTAACAAGCTTCGATTGAAATTATAATTAATTTGATGCCTTGTTAAATTTATCTGATGTTACTGAACTTCTCATGAAAGTATAAATAACGCATTGCCTGAAAGATATTGTCTCTGTTAGTTTTAGGTGGACGTTTTGTGGTCAGGGTCATTAAACCAGTATTGGTATGAAATAAGCAGTTCCTCTAAGAAAATTACTTCAATGGGTTCTTGAAACATCGCTGCGACCATAAAGCATCTGCTAGACATTAATGCTATGTTACGAGTACATTGCGAGTCGCTAGATCAACGAAACAATGGTCTCTCAGAGGCTTTGTTGCAAACCAAATTTGTTTTAATAACCATAGACATTCGGTTGGTATTGCATTGAGACAAGATACGGATGGTGTTCTGTGGAATTTGGGGCACAAAGCTGACTCAACGATCTAGTCCCTTCCCTATCGCGAAGGTAATCTCGGAGAAGTAAAACGGCACGGATGTTAACAGTTAGTTGATTTCCAACACTAGTGGAGTTTAACATGATATATTTAATTAATGTCATATGACAAAGGAATCTTAGGAATAACTGATCTGTTTTCATGACGGTTTACTCCAGATAATATTACCCGAGCGTATACCCATTGATGTTTAGGTGATATGATCACTCTTCGTTACAAACAAACTCATCAGATTTTGCAAACGCGTACCATTCAATAGGGTAGCAGGACCGGCGCAGAAATAGCAAGGGCTACCGGCATCTAAGGGCCGACGCATTATGAAACCAATATTCATAATTACACTTCGTAACCATAACTACCTTGATTTGTATTAAATTAAAAAGGAACTACAGCGTTGGTTGAGCTTTCTTACACGGACAGTTGAGCCATCAGAGGGGTATCGAAATGCACGAAGCATGCCTCATGTAATGAATTTCCCGCGTGTCTAGTGTAAGAGTTATATTTACGCCACTGATTCAGTATCCTCGAGAAATGGAAGTTGAACCCATCTTGTAAAAACGTAATTCCGCTTATGAGCTGAATTAAGCTAAACAGCTACCTTTCTCGAGATTCTGGGAGGAACAGATCATCCATTTACCTTGGCAAAACATCATAGAAAAATAAAAAGATGCGTTAAAAAAACCGACGTCAAAACTAAACGGTGCCAAGCCAAATGTAAAGGTATGTACACCCATCGCGCAGTGTACAACCAGGCACTGGCACCGACTTCATACCTTTAAAACTAAAAAGAAGTTATAACTGTATTAAGTTATTTTTAACTTTTTAGTTTTGAAGTCGGTTTTTTTAAAGTTTTTTATTTTATTTTTTACTTTTTAGTGTCTGTAATAGGTTCGTTGTATAATATGTCTCGTTGGTCTAGTGGTCATACAGTGCGACTGCCGAGCAAAAGGTCCTGGGTTCGATTCCCAGGTCGAGCAAAGTGTTATTGGGTTTTTCTGTGAAATTCTCAGTAGCGGCTCGGAGTTTGGATTCGTGCCCGGTTAATGGCAATAGGCTCGCCACCTATTACATAGGACCTAAAATATACCGGCGAAATGTTAGTGTACATTAGTACACCTCTGCCTTACCTTTCGGGGACAACAGTCGTGATAGTATGTAATAGTATAAACGCGTCATCAATCTAGAAATTTGAGGGTTTCTCTCGATTTCCCAAGGATCCACTCATCAGATCCTCACCATTTTTTATGGGACCACACGGAAAGCATCAGCTTTCATATAAAAAAAGAAATTTCAAAATCGGTTCACCGAATCCACAGTTATGAGGTAAGAAGTTGAACAATAAACGCGTCATCTACGTAGAAAATTTGAGGGTTTCTCTCGATTTCCCAAGGATCCACTCATCAGATCCTAAAAATTTTTTTATGGGACCATACGGGAAGCATAAGTTTTCATATGAAAAAAGAATTTTCAAAATCGGTTCACCCAATCCACAGATATGAGGTAACAAACATAAAAAAATAAAAATATAGTCCAATTGATAACCTCCTCCTTTTGGAAGTCGGTTAAAAATAATATCTAATGCAATAAATCAACTGCTAAAGTAATATGATAGCTTATCCCCTGATAAATATAATTGTTAAATACCTAAAAAATATTTTGTAAAAGCTTCGTAGTCTTCGATCTATCTATTCTACATAACGAAGTTCGACACTATGAGTACAACGATATTTGTATTGTGTATTTTCTTTCTGAAATGAGTATATTAGTACTATGATTTTATAGTAATAAATAAGTTATAATATACCTAGTTTCTGTTGTAAGGTATTACTGGTACTATCAGTTCATGTTATGTATGTTCTTTACTAATACCTAGCAGGTATCATCATATTATTATGAAGGATTGCAATCCTTCTATAACTTTTGTTGCTTAAATCAACCAGAAAATATAAAAACATAAGTCGTAGGTAGATACTATCAACTGCGTCATTTCTGTAATAATCAATATAAAAAAAGAACAAGACAGCTGTTCTTTTTACGTTGCTGACGAGTATAAGGGCAATTTCCATAATTCGGTAAACCTCTTATGTCATCGGGTTGGCTCTGACTTGTTTGATGTGATGACTCATATAAATAAAGCTTATATGTATAAGGTCTAGGGCCAACGCAGTCATCCTACTTGTTTTAATAATATTTTTGTATTCTAATACGATTACGTCGTGTGTTGATGTTTTGAGTTATGTCTTGCGTCATAAATTACACTGAGAACTTCGAATTGGTAGCTACTTGTTTAATTATTTATTTATTACTTTATTTCTTAGGTATTATGTAATCCCGACGTTTTCAACTTTTGTAAAGTACCTAGTTTTATTTCAATATCTATATTTTTAACAAGTCGACGTTCGTCTATGGATGAAACTAGGACTTATACTCGTCAAATGCTCAATAGAACTCTTTAGTTTTTCCCTTGGTCACTGCGCCAATCGTAGCTTCCTCTTCCCGTATATTAATTATGTGGATGCAGTATCGGTCTGAAATGGACAAAAAAAAGCTTCAGGTTTACAATTTTACTGTAAAGGACGTCTATTATAATTATATTTCATATAAAATTGGCTGATGGCGACGACGAAATGGTACGATGACTACGTACTTATGTAGCTTTTATATTTTTGAGCGGATGTAGCCAATTCTCCGTCGAATAATGTGAGAAGACCCTAGGGTACCTACAATAAATTCAAGTTTTCATCAATGCCACGCTACTTGTCTGTAGTAAGTAGTTCTTTACCACAAAGCCCGCATTGGGACCCGATGGACTGGTCTCATTTCTTTTGTTATAGTCTGTACGAGTACTTAAAGTTGTACTCTTTTGTTTATCACAAGTAAATAGGTACCCACTACATTTCTTCAATTACGGGATTGTTACAATACTTATAATACATCATTAATTGTTACTATCTTTATTGAATTATATCTACATTTCTATTAAATCTAAAGATGTGCTTTCTATAAATCAAAATTATTTAAAAAAGAATAGCCGTTGACGTTGAATTATGACGTTGGATTTTTTATCCGCTTATCGTTTAGTCTGTGGTTGAGTGTGGTGGTGCCGGCTCCGTGCATGTTTTGTTGCACCGATATTGACGTGCCATTGTATTCATAATTATTCGCGAGAGTATTCATATTAAATGAAAGTAAATAGCAAATAACAGTTTTTGTTTATTGTCATTTATTAATAGACAATGCTATATTTATTTTGATTTACTGCCTCTTCTCCAATCGATATCGTTTATCAATTGTTTATTGTTATTTAAAAATCCCACATGCACAATAATTATAATCACGGTATAAACAAACACACGTCATGTTATTTATTTGACATTGCATTTGACACTAGTTTATAGTTACCTATTAATATCATGAGTTCATAATTAGATTTAATATAATATTGAACTTCAGCTTTTTAGTAGAAAAGTAGATAGATAGATAATATTATAGAATAGTAAAAAATCATAAAATTCGCTATTTTGAACTTCTATGATAATGATCCGATTGCTTTTAAAATCGACGTTGTATACGTATGATTTTTAGACTTTTACGCAGACGAAGCTGCGGGCACAGCAGTTAGACAACAATACATAAGACGATAATTAAGCAATTTATAGAATAATGATTATAGTCATTTATAGTGTGTACTCACCTAATGCATCTTGATAAGTAATGTTTATTTGATTTACTGACGCTATGGACTTTGACTACTGTCGCTGTTGTGGTTCATAACAGTGACCATAGGTAGGTTTATAATAAACATTAAGAAAGAGGGTAATTAACAATGATGATAATAACATATTTTGAATGATAATTTATGTTCTTTGTTGTTGAAGAGCATTAATTAATTATCACACTGTTTTTATTTGTTTTTGTGTTAAGTAGTTAAAATATGATGCTTTGTTTAGATAATTATGATGCGAAACACTAATAATGCTAAGACAAAAAGGCTTAGATGTATTTAAATATGGCGTCACAATTCATCTGCAATTAAGTATCTATTTTGCATAAGGCCTTGATGTTCAGGCCCTGTGAGTTGTGACAATAGATTTCCCATGACACGTCACAATCACCATGGTGCTGTAATATCAGTGGATCTTTCCATTGAAATCTACATACCTGCGTTAGGTAGGTAGGTACATTGATACAATGTCTACTACTGATTTCGAAATATAGGAAACAGAAATATTGATCTTTGATTAATGTATATTTGTCTGGTAGACGCACCAGATACTTATACACTCTAAACTTATTAAAAAAACATTTCTATGAATACGCGGGTAGCAAATGTCACTTTTGACAGCTCCGTTGCCAAACCCCTTGTCTACAGTGATCAAGCTAAAAGTATTCATCTGCTTATATTATATTTAGTAGTTATATTCAAATAAAATAGCACATGCTATCTTTAAATCTCATATATAACACGTAAAATTACATACTAGCAACATAGCTCAGACATTATGTTCATTAGTTAATTCCCTACTGGTTTAGCGTTATCAAGTTTACAATGTCACAAACCTGACCTGTGACAATGTCAGATAATTGTGTACTTGCTTTGTTATTTCTTGTGATTGAATTTGAAATCATGTGGAGTAGGTGTACCCCACTGTAAAGATAAAGATAAATGGTAAAGATAAATACGATCTATGGTATGGTGATATCATAGATCGTATTTATCTTTACCAAATCAAGGTTTTTACAATGTATAGATATGTGCACTTAAAAAATATTACAAAAAAATAAAAAAATACTCTGACTAGCTAAATAACTCTGACTAGATATAAAATAAGGAAAATTTAGAGCTTAATGATTTTATTATTAATTTATCAAGTTTACCTATTGCCTAATGAACCCAAAGTCCGCGACATCCCACTGTGATGATGATGAGTAGTTTTATTTTAGGAAACAAAGTAGTTATAATCCTATTTGTCCGCTTGTCTTTATTGTTTTTTATCATTTAGCTAACACCTGTAGGACTAAGGTAGTTAAAATATACCGATTCTATTTACGTCATTATTTAATAAATCTATACATCATATAAATAATACAGTTATTTCGGCACCTTTGTCATGCATATCGAGATCATGTCATGCATAGGTTGTTATAATACATAATAAGTATTGGTGCAAACCACGGTGCCCAAAGTCGACAACATTTTGTTATGTAATCTGAGATCATAAAAAGCTATAGGTCGATGATTTCTTAATGTATGGATAGCATTAGGTAGATATTTTATACGATTCTAATGCGCAGTTGGAGGTGGCTGGAGGTCGACTGCCTGCCATTGCCAAATTTGAACGGATGACGTCACCATTAGATTAACTTAGGAGTCCATGCTAAACGCTCAGCGCGCGATCTTACGCTTGTTTAAAATCAGTAGTGGGAAGTATTATAAGTAGCATTAGCAGGCAATGTATTATAAACACGAAGAAGAGTTCAAAGACATCAACAATAAGCATTAGACTGTAAGACGATGTAAAAACAGTCACGTTCTTTTGCACTAAACGGTCGATGTCTCCTTGGGAAAAATAAAGAGCTGCTCAAGTTACCCAGCTCCATTAAGTAGGTAGGCAATTAGTAGATATATCTGGTTCCACCACAGACTTGCCACAGACAAAGTATATAGATACTGCATATTTACTTCTCTTATTTAAACAAATTAAGGTATTATTTAAGGTGGTAACCAATGACATTAGTTTTTATATCATTGGTGGTAACAGACCAACACAATATCATGCCACGTGACGCGAATTCAACATGTCCATTGGTTTAGCATTAATGTTGTATTCATTTTATAGGCTTCATAAAGTTTTCTATTAGAGTACTGCGTCATTGCGTTTGATTTGTGGAAGTGTTACTGCAGCTGAGTTTCTCTGATCACGTTTCCATGGTCATTTTCTTGTACCTTCGTGATTTTGAAGTTAGAAGTTGAAATTTAAACAGTATAGTAAACAATCCTTAATTATTTAAGGATGGGAAAACTAACTGTACCAAACCCAATTCTAGGGAAGGAAACCGAAGGTAACTGTTCTAATTATTAATACAAATGGGGAGCTGAGGACTCGTACACAAGGTAGACGAAACATTATTTTAAGTATATAAAGAAAAATAATATGGTAGTTATATATTACATATTATTATATATATAGTTGCCATTTAGACTCGACAAGCTTAAACATGTCGGGGTTAATTAATTCAAAGATTTTGGCAACGCAATTAAATTATCTTGTTTATTTCTGGTAGGGGTCACCCATCTGTAGCTTAGTTTAAAATTGGCGACTTATTAACAAAAAATGACATTATTATTTCTAGTTTATTATGTTAAATTAATAATAAATACATGAATTATTAACATACTAGGTGTAGGTTTTGTTTAGAACGAGGCTGTAGAACATGCACCTATTCGCCGCGCGCAAGGATCCCATTTCACTTTGTGCTTTGTGTCTAGTACAATGAACATTGTTCACAGTGTTCAAAGAAAAATGCCTACACGCACATAATATTATGATACTCCACATTGTTCGCAAAACGTACATCGCACATGTTCAGGGAACACAGTCGCTGCTCCAGTTAGAATATAGCTAATCTTGCTGCGGTCGGCTAGAAAATCTTGAGAATGAGATCTGAGAATGGCTAAGCAACTAAGTATGTTATTGAATATATTTTTTACGTGTTACCAAATCCCCATAAAGGAGTCCGAAAGGGCGTTCAAACTAAAACGTTGCGATAATTTGCTTGCTTGTAATCTGCAACTTTCTTCAGGTTCAACCATAGAAGATATTGACTAAATATATAGTATAATGACATTATACAATTATAGTCGTATCCCAATATTCAAAAGCTTAACTAATAGGAGGTCTTAGCAAATGTTTTTTAGTAAAGTAAGAATAATTCCCAGACACTGAATAAAAATGCGACAGCGTGTTTTCATAACATGCTGAATTGGTGTAGAACGTCACAATAATAGGTGGTACCAGCGACAATACACTTAATAGCACAAAAAATAAAAGGTATAACAAGTTACTTCTGTTTCGATAATATGAACGATTAAAATTTGACATTGCTTGATATTTTTGTCATTGACTGTGCCACGGCTACATAGATTATTATAATAAAAATAACATAATAATTGTAAAAATTCTCGTTTACTTGAGAACCTCTGTGACTTGTAATCGAACTTAATTTCTATGATCAGTCTATGGCACTATTATAACTAAGGAAAATGTTCCACATCATCAATATCTAAGCGCATGACTAGAATACATACATACATATTTAATAACGCCTGGAGGATTAGGCAATAGTGTACCAATGTACACCCACATTTCGCCGGTATGTTTCAGTAATACTTAATGCTCGACCTGGAAATCGCACCCAAGAACCCCTCTTACCTCGGCAGTCGCACTTAAGTCCACTTAACTAACAAGGCAGTTACTAGAATTGGGTACATTTTTGGGATTCACAATCATCATCACTATCTCACACGTATACTCTAAGTGGTACCTGCCTACATTTTCACAAGTAAGGTAATAATTAAATTTTGGGTAAGTTCTTGACGTCTTGTTTGAATGTAACTATTTCTGACCTGTGGTCCAGCACTCGGTTCGTCACTCGATTGCCAAAACAAGTGAAAATGAGTTTTTTTAAAATACTAATAGCACACACTTAGGTCGAAAGGTATAACGACATTTCTCACTTCAAATGAGATGACCGACAGTGTGGGTACCTCCACCTTACAGAAGACCACCAGTGAAACAACAATAGTTGTATTTCTGCGAATGAAAAAGGTTTCCAAAGCTCGGTAGGGGAATGACTATTCTGACAGCATGGGAATTCCGTTTGCCGTCAGTTTAGTAACGACCTTATTTTAAGAAACCTAGATGTTTCCTACAGTGACGGCAACGAGCGAGCTACCCCTCTGGTGTTACAGACGTCTATAGGCTACGGTAACCGTTTACCATCAGGCGGGCCGTATACGAGAGCTGTGGTAGCCTAGTAGTGTGACCAGTGGACTGCGATGTCAAAGGTCTCGAGTTCAAACCCAAGGCACGCACCTCTGACTTTTCGGAAGTTATGTGCGTATTTATCACATGCTCAAACAGTGAAGGAAAACATCGTGAAGAAACCTGCATGCTTGAGAAATATTCTCGATGGCGTTTGAAGTCTGCCAACCCGCAGTAGGCTAGCGTGGTGGACTATAGCCTAATCCCTCTCAAATGAGAGTAGACCTTGCCCAGCAGTGGGATAATAATGGGTTGATGAGGATGATGGGCCGTATACTTGTTTTTCAACCTTGGGACATATGTATAAAAAATCCCTTGTGGGAAAACAATTTAATATAACATTATAGTATCTATATGACATGTATATCCAATCCCTAGATTGCTCTTGCCAGCTTTCTATTTGAGAGGTTGGTTATATGGTTGGTGTTCGCTTTCGCAAGTCGATGCGTCGATGTCGCGCTTCGGGGCGCGCCGCGTTGCGGATAGAAAGCTGCGACCTCACTTTCACTGCACTAGCAAAACCTGAGAATGAACAACGTTTTACGTTCACGTCACCCAGCATGGCATGCCTTCCGGGATTAAGGTTGAGTTCATTCACCTTTTATGCCATGTACCGGAACTAAACAAAGCATTTTATAAATATTGTATAGTATGTAAATTAAAATGAATTATGAAAGGAAGAATTTTTTTGTGACAGTTGTTTTTAATGAGTGCTTACCAAAGTTTGGCCTGAAAATCATACTTATAATTTTTTTTAGTATTGTTTTAATCTATGCCATTTCTAGTTTTTCTTCCCTCATGCTTATTAAACATAGAATAATGCAAGATAAAAACGTTAGTCCGACGTGTCAAGATAATATAAACTTGTATAAATTACCAGGAAATAATTTTAAAACATAAACGAACGTGATGTTCATAAAGGATGTCACTCATCCAACTCATTGAGTCAATATACTTCGTGTCAATTGATTTCCAATAACAGTTTACAATTGAGACAGACGATGCATGCGGGGCCCGCTCAATTGTTTAATCAACAATCGACTGCAGCAATTTGTGACGCCATTATAAGTTTATAAAATAAAATTCCATGAGAAATGTAAACCTTCTCGAAAGGCGGCTTTACAGTGCGACGCGGCGGGAGGTCTCAAAGTCGACAGGCGAACAGGAAAACTTCGCGCGAATCGACACGCCAGTACATTCACTACTCTAAGGAAATTTACAGCTTTACGTGCCAGTCAAAACACACTCTTAGTAAATATTGTTTCATATAACCGTAACCAATTGGATTGTTACGGTTTCAATACAAAAACATCATTTTGCTCACAATAACGAACTTCAAATATGCTCGAATCCTCGATTTGGCGGCGGTAAATCTCCAAACTACCTAATACATATAAAAAAAATCAATGTTTGTTTGTTCGCCCATATTGTATACGCTCCCATAGTGCTCATCCGATTGTGCGTATGTGTCCGAGTGTGAGTGTTTATGTGAGTTGTTCTGTGTACCTCAGAGGAGAGTAAGTCGAAAATGGTTAGGTACGACGTAGATCTAGATACATAGTATGTAAGTACCTACTACGACGTGCGCGGAGCCGGACCGTGTGCTTTACAAAATTTGATAATTTTGTGCAAAAAGCGTTGCTGGAGTAAAATACTTGGAAAAATACAACTTGTATGAGGCAGGATGTACGGTACAGTGGAGCGAAACGGTTGCGCGCTGCGGCACAGATGTCCGTGAACCTTTAAATTATGTAACAACTCGGATAAATTACATTTCAGACTTTAAAAATAAGCCCTAAGACTTAAAATTGATTGTAAATTCTTTAGTACTTAACGCGTTAACGCCACTTACTGAAATAGCATTTCGTAGCCGCCAACTTCAAAAATGTTACAAATGCAAAAGTGGACCTTAATAGTTAAATGTAAGGTTTTAATCTGTTTTTCTATGAAATGGCGTAAGAGACATTCTTGAACGCTGGAGTTCAGTTCTATGAACCGCTTCCGCCGCTGCTCCTTCCGTCTCGGGTTGCTGGTTGCAGACATTCCTGAGGCCGACACCGGACCCCGCTTAAAGAATGCTGACCAGACGGGGACGCGCTGATGGCATGATAGCTTAATGCTCCCTTGAACGACGCGTCCCTCGCTGGCATTCAGTTAAGGCTGAGGTTCTTGTGTTATCTGGAAAGTTTAAATTGTATTTGGTTTTCTACAAATTACACATCTGAAAACAATAGATGTAAATATGTCATTCTCTGGGATGAAATTTATGTTCTTGACAACATTTTTAGCCATCACTAGTATCCAAAACTAAATAAAAGCTAGCTAGGTAACTCTTATTGTCTGGAAAAATATTTAATTTCAATGAAAACGGCACTTCAGGATACTGTCTATTCCTTTCAATAACGTAAATATCTATCAAATTATCAGCATATATTCTGTTGGGTCATGTCATAAAGTTTTTATCTATGTAAAGACCGTGAGAATGATTATGGGTTGCGGTCCCATGTCTTTGGTCCATTCATGGTGCGTTTAATAATCTGTCCCACGCACATTTGTGATCCATGTGTGACTACAAAAATGCTCCTTGCATTATGATGTCTCGGCAGTCTCGTTTTTACAATAACAATAACAAAATATTTATCCTAGTTTAACGCTATTTAATACTTTGTAGCAATTGCAGATCTAAAACATCTGGCTGTAGTTAGTTGATAAGTGAACAATCATTATGGTTTTTATCTTTAACTATTGATTGAATTCCTTCTGCTAACCCAAACCGTTATATATCATTATTACTCTTTGTATCATTAGGTACATATTGCAGTCACTTGACTGCATAAACTTATAAACCTAGATTCTATATCTTTCGATATTTTTTACATTATCAACGGGTAACCTGTTCCAATTTTAACACATTCCCGCCACACATGGTCTCTTTACAAAGATTTCTCAATGACAGACATTCACAAGTTATGGGAACATTTTTTCGGGAGCGTAACGGTTTTTGTATTATTTTTTGTCGCCTTTGACCGTGTGAAGGGACCTCAATGGATGCATGTGAACGGGTCGCCCATTTATAAAAGATCTATGATAATACGTAGGCTACCCTCATTCAACAAGAGTTAACGTCTTGCGGGAGGGGTGAGGAAGATCTTTCTTCGTTGGTATTATGTTAAGCGTCTTCAATGAGCTGTTTCTTTGAGAATCGTCTGTCTTTCATTGTATTGTTTGCTGTTTTCACATGGACTGGTTACGAAGAATTGTGCAAGTAATAGGAAATATTATTATTCCCATAGCTTGTTCTCGATATTTTGCGTCAAACAATTTGCAGTACCCAAACAAAATAATGGCCAGCACAACATTACCCTTAATTTGAAAAGATTACATTATAATCTTGTTAAGCATTCTTATATAAAAGAAGGCTTTCGGTGTTATATAAAAGTTACAAAATGAAAAAGTCCGTAACGAACCGAACCCTTTCCATTTGCTATGGAATGTCGGTACGTCCGTCCTTCAAGCGATTATGGGACGTCGACTCGGCCTGAATTACCATAACACGTTCAAACTCATTAAAACTGAATTAGTTAATTGTTTAGGAAAACCAGGTTGATTGACAGTTATCGAAAACTACATTCTGTGCCGTCATTAGTCAGGCAAACGTCATAAGAAATGTATAAATACATTAATTGAAACTGGAAATTCTCGAAAATTATTAACTTGTTAATTAAAACAGTCTATATACCGAACGACATAACATAGGTAGTGTTGAAATCCAAACGAAACAAATGGTTGATAGTCATTTTTTTATAAGAATAATGTATTTTTCTTATCTCGGAGTCACAAAATAAAATTTCAAGTTATAATAGAAACTACTATCTATCTAACACATTGACTACTAAACGTATCTAAAGATCTGAAATATAAATATCGATAGTTTAACTACAAGAAAATCCGCATAACAGTGAAAAGTGGCTTTTCGCAAAATCCATTTGACCTTTCGGTTCGCGCGGTATGCGCGGGGAGGCGCGGGCGTAGGCTCGGTCGCGTTCTCACGGGAACGCGCGGTGATTGCACCGCATTACGCCCTGCACTGGGTCGCTACGACCGCCGTCACATACAGCCACCCAACGTCGGACAAGCCTTTATTTTACTTATGAACTGATACGTACTTAACCGCCCACCTAAAATCGTACCTGTTATATATCTGATACGTTACGTAGACTACGAAAAAAAACGATGTAGCTTATCCAATAAGTTATACTTAATAATAAAACACAGTTAATGGATTAAAAATAAATACAAATTATTTACAATCTAAATAAGTACATATATGTTTTTGATATGTTGCTATTTAACAATGCCAAAATCAGCGTTATATAGTATATCATATTCATCAATAAATTAGTCATTTTTGTGAAACAAGTTTAAAAAGAATCAAAATTCAATTTTAATTTATTAAGTCCCATTGGGATGTCAACCAATGAACTCATTAATGCGTTCAAAGGTCGAGCAACATAATTTGCAGTCCTAAATTTATAACACAACAAAAATTTCCGAAAGCAAGTAAGATTGAAAGCGCCCAATAACTTATTTGCATAAGTGACGTCATATGTAGTACTATATTCAAATGTAGTAAGCCCTACGTCAGTCGTAGTAAGCACAACGTCAGTCGTAGTATTTGAGTAAAAGAAGACGTAGTGATTGCGTAGAAGAAGTCGTAGTACAATATTGCGTAGCAGAGGCAAGTTGTACACGAAACAGATCGTAGTAGTAGGTGGCGCTCCGCGTACCTGAGGGGATTACCTTTTTATCGATATAGAACTACATAGCATTTCAATCAGTATCTTTAAGTATATTACAAACACAAAATGTGACTCATAAAAACATGTGAAGGTTAATTATATGTTTTATTGGTAATATGTCCTCTAATATATCCTACTAATATTATAAACGCGAAAGTTTCTTAGTATGGAAGGATGTTTGTTAATCTTGCACGCAAAAACCACTCAACAGATTTGAATGAAATTTAGCATAAATATATGTAGTTTATTAACGGGATTAACACATAGGTTTTTTATCTATATACCATGCGGGAAAAGCCGCGGGAGGCAGCTAGTAGGTTCATATATTATCAATTTATTTTTAAATTTGTAAATAGTAGTCTTTAATTAATTACAAAAAGTGATTTTGCTGTCTTAAATCTTCAATAGTTAAAGTGATCCTGACCTGTGGTTAGATAAATAAAAGCATTAATTATAACATCAAAAATTAAAAACAGTAATTTTATTTGAAATAGTTTCTTTTACATACACAAGACGCTGATCAAGGTGCGTATTCTTCGATAATATTTTTTTTTATCTGAAACATTTTTGAGATACCCACTCCACAAAGACACCGTTCAACGCTTCATAAGTTCAGAGCAGTGCGACTTTTCCCATTGGAGCGCGCGACCGCGACTTGTTTCCAATCAACAATGGAATGCGTCGACTTTTTGGTCTGCGCCCGCGCAACTGCTCTCGCGCACGGGAAGATCAAGTTTTTATCCAGTGTTAACTCAATTGGAAACAAGGACCTTAGATTACCTTAACTGTTATTTCTAAATAGCTTTTCGTATTTGGTATTTTATATCCTAATCTTTGACAGAGTATTTAACGTTACGTGGTTGTTATTGGACGTTAGTACCGCGTATTACGTATGTTAAAAAGTAATGAGCTATTGCGGCTCATCTACAATAATCATTCGTTAAAATTTAATTCTATTTTAGTAGTAGTAAGTATGTCTACAGTAAAATGTAATATTTAACTTTAAAACAAAATATTATAAGAAAATTTGGTACGCTGACCTCACTGACTGTCTGATTTCCTACGTTGGTATTTGTACATTTCTTTCGTTTCATTGGTTCATAATTAAGATAAAGTTTAAAACAGGCTCCGCCTTTTGTAAATTGTCGTTAGTGTCTCTATCTACATTAATCAAAGATTTTTTTATAGAGGGGCTTTTCTCTTATACCATTATAACTATATTATTTTATATTTAATTGTTAGAAACTTTATTGGTGAAATTGCTAACGATTTTATTTCTTTTTTCATTGTAATAATTATAGTACTGTATGTTTCTATTACCGCAATAAATAAATAAATAAATAAATTATTTATTACCCTCAGATCATTTAAATGTTTGAACATTTTCATGTTTGATCATTAGAATCATTTTCGTTTGAATGCAATTGTTAGTTAACTTTTATATGCCTTTTGATCGTTCGTCAAGATATACATATGACTATATTTTAGGCCCCGAAACATTAATGGAGAGGACGTGTAGTTTTTTTTTTGTCTCACAAATGTGCAGTTTCACCTTACAAATATAAGTATGTATACGTATATATAGTGAATATATAAGAGTATATTTACTATATACATAATGTCAAATAAAATTCCTCCGACTGTGTTTGTCCGTCGCCGGTCTGAAAGCTATAAACACAAACTACAATACGTATCATACGGTTCTCACCAATGGACGGAGTGATTCATGAGGAAGATATA
Organism: Craniophora ligustri; assembly: GCA_905163465.1. NCBI lineage: Eukaryota > Metazoa > Arthropoda > Insecta > Lepidoptera > Noctuidae > Craniophora > Craniophora ligustri. The sequence continues at coordinate 7,872,771 of LR990963.1, forward strand.
AAGTCAAAAGTCAAATAATTATGATTTATTTAAAGATTGGTTCCTAAAGAGACTTAATAGAACAGTTCACCTAAACCCAATATTACTTGTTGATTTTTCATTTCAAGCATGACAAAACGAATTGCGTCATTTGCGATAGGAAAGTATTGATTTTGTAATGATGTAACACTGTATTACTTAAGTGTTAATTGCCATATATTGCGGTGAAATGATTAAACAATATTATTTAGGTACTTACTTTTTACGCCAAAATATGAAAGAGTATATTACTTAGAAATATACAACATATTTTGTGACACGTAAACATGCTTTAATCTTTATTAATGAATTAGAAATCTATACTACCTGAATCTCCAAAATACAATAATGAATAATATAATAAACAATATATTCATATGTTATGAACAAATTACTCGACGAAAATCGGAAGTATCTAAATATTTATTGAAACACACAAACCTATCTATCTATCAGTATATCTTTCGGTTCGTCTCACTGAAATTCTGTTAGGACAGATTTCCCAAAAAAATCTGTTAGTGAATTTTCGAATTCATATAACTCACTGCAAAATTATGGTCGATGGAATCGATTAACATGTCAGAATTCAGCGAATAAACAATTAATATCCATATTTTAAAGGGGACAACTTTGAAGTATCTTCGGTCTGTAAATTTTGATATTTTTTATTAGATTGAGGAATAGGCGTACAAAAAAGGTTATATAAAAAATCGTGTCGACCTGAGATATTACATCTTTTCTCATCGATTATTAAAACAATGTCCAATGAATAAGTTTCTTCAGACATAGACATAAAACATTATGTACATCCGTAGAAGATACCATCAAAATGTCAAGTAAAATTTTAAAGAGTTTTACTTCAGGCCGGCTGCAGCAAAAGGACACCTCTTTCCTTTGCGTAACTCTTCACGACGACGGGCGACGGGCGACCTCACCAAAAAGCGTTTACATAAGGATTAAAGCAGGTATAAAAGAAACTATACATTTCATATTGACGTGACAGACGTGATCGTTTTTTCCTATTGTTATCTACCTATTTGCTGCTAGCTGCTTAAATCTTTGCGCAGATGTTTATTGTGGCCTCTTCAAGGATACTTTGACATTGGGCAATGGTCATCACAACGTATAATAATACCATTCTTAAGCTTGACACTCACGGTATAGCAAAGAAAGACTGACAAGAATACCTAATTATATATGGAAGAAGTTATCAAATTATCCAGTTATCGTATTAAAATAATGTTGAGGTCACGCCACCAGGTGTAACAGCACCATCAGATTAAATCTTTCGTAAATTCTATAACACTCACCAAATAAATTTAAAAAAGGAAAGTATGGTAAAGTAATCTCCATCACCTTTCAGGGGCTTCGAAGATCCGAGAGGATATTGCCCGACACATAGCTTCTATGTTAGTCCATTCAATATACCATGCCCGTGATATCTTTAACCCTGATGCTGGACGGTTATTGTTATCCACCTGGATAACAATATCCGTAGTCGTATAACATGTTAGTAGGTTATAGCAGACCTCTGCTATAACCTACTACCACGTTACACGACTAGGGTATAGAGATACAAATTCCTATTCGTGGAGATTGAGTATTGAGGAAGTGTAGTTAGATGATTGGAGGGAAGAATAAAGAATGATTTTTACTTTAAAGATTAACCTAACTTCCCTTAACTTCTATTTATAGGTGACTAGTCAATATGGTACAGATAAATGGTTAGAGCTCACTAGTCCATAAACACTTCTCATAGCAAGGTCGGACCGCTCGTGTGCTGTTTCTGAATAAGAGAAGTACCTAAGTACACAAGTCCTTTAAAACTGTCGAAGTCATATTGATCTGAAAATATTAGAATAAGAGAGTGTGAGAGAGAGTGGCTACTTTTAAGCCATAACTGTCTTATTAGGTCAGGTCTAGTTATAATTACATTCAGTGATGGATGAATACTGATGTATTGATGATAATGGTGATGAATACTCTCTGAGTTCATTATCAGGGTATTTAATAATTATCATTTACATATACATTTGATGACAGATTAAGTAATGGAATACCATAAACTTGTGATACGCAATAAGCTAATTGAAGACTGCAGTGCTTGGGTACATTAGAATAATGTTATTGGTGTTATGAGTCAGAGCTGATGTGCGCCTACGCGTCGACACTTGCTTTTAACATCTAAATATGATCGCTATCGTTATAGCAACGATAAGATTATACTTTCGAAAAATGGTTATCATGATTTTCGGTTGATTACGATATGAGGGAACGTGGCATATCGATCTGGTTCAGATATGATTATCTTATTTGCCTGTTTTGGATCTTATCTAGTTTAAGACACAAAACCACTATAGCTAGCATATTCCTAGCGGTACCAACGTCCAGTTAACTTGATTATTTTCTTAATCAGAAACTAAACACTTTGAACTGTAACAACCTGCACTACGAGCTCTTTGTCGTGACATTTCTGACATCACCGCTCTCAGTAAAGTAATGTGTTGAGAGAAATGGAGCATAGCGGGTTTTTGCGCTCAAATTGAGCTGCTTCTGGGCAAATATCATTGGGCATATACCTTCGCCTTACAGAAGACCGCAGTGGAACACCAATAGTGGGTGTTTCTGCGAGTGAGGAAGGTTGCCAGAGCTTGTTAGGGAAGTAATTATTGTGAAAATATGGGAATTCAGTATGCTGTCAGGGTAGCAGCACTGACAGCAAAATAAAAAAAGAAGCTTTTGGCTCGTCTGATGGTAAGCATTTACCGTAGTCTATTGAAAACTAAAAACTATGTAATGGGTTACAACGCAGTAGTAGGTAAAGCTGAGCCACCTTCTTCCTGTGGTTTCTCAGTAATATTTGATATCGAGATGCGCTTAGTTCATGTGCAATCGTTATATTCTATCGGCCATTATTAAAATTTAAATATTGTTGTTATCGCCAGAGCTGTGTGCTATCGTGGCAAGCCAACGGTCACCGCTGCGGTATCAGGCACAGCCATGTTCGCGACCTAGATCAAACAAGTAACAGGCCGTTGTATTCGTGCCAAACAAATATTTTTACCGAATAGCACAATTTTGAGATTTAATTATTACAAATCAAGGACCTTTCCAATGGTTCTTAAATAAACAATTGCAGACCAATCCGTCTTGTAGATTTACTCAAAAGAGATAATATTACCTATAGGTAGCAATAATAATAATTCATTCTACAACTAATCTTAAAATATCTACAGAAGTTTGTCACTTACAATATTAATAGTTATACGTAGAAGAATAAGCTTTGAATTTGCACATGCTAATTTAATTTACGTACTTTTTTTTTGTACATGGGGACTAACAAAGACGCGCCACCATAGAGTTTAGAAAGTAACGGACTGGCCTCGTTGAGGTTCGATTGCCACTGCCAAAAACTAGGCAAAAGTCTACGACGCGGTCGTTAACCTTCAAACGGTCATAGTATCTAGGAATCACTGATTCACAGTTCAATGTTGGGAACTTTTGGGCATATTAAATGTGACCTCAGCCTACATGATTTTCCTTAAAAGCGTTGCGAAAAAGAACCGCAGTGATTTCTTGACCACAAGCTGACCGATTTCAAGTCTGTTTCTTATGAAATTTATGTGAATCGTAATATTAAATAGGTTTGTCGTAACTTTTATTTCAAATATTTTCGGTATATTTTCCCCCACCTGAATGAGGGTGTACATATTGAAGATATCCTCAATCAGGATTGTAGTAAATCGATGAAAAAAAATAGATTTTTCGGGAAACAAAGAAGTTTACTGAAACAGCTACGTTAACTATGTAAGATTTCTAACAAACCGATTTATGTTGATGTATATTAGCAGCCGCAAATGAAATAATGGCCTACATTACACCCACACGGGATCGACAGGTCCAATTCGGGAGTTGCATCAGGGCTGCGGCCGTTTATTTTCGTCTTATGACTCGAAACATGACGGGGCACCAGCATGAGATCACCAGTTCTCATTATCGACCAACTGGGAAGGCAAGTTACAAAAAAAAACAACAGTCCCAAGAACGAACCGGCAAATCACTTAACATTTTTAATTTACGTTCTAAATCTAAACATTTAAAAGGAACATTGGGTTTGGATCGGTTCGTTATACTTATTTATAAATATACCCTCGCTGTTTTATAAAAAAACGCGTTATGAAGATAATTAGTAACCATATTTTCTAAGTTAAGCCGTATTCCCCCACAGATTACAAAAACAGACCACCGCGAGCAGCGCGCTACAGTGCGCACGAGTGTTCATCTATCCAAGAATCAGAATAATTAGATACACAAGTCGTTATTTCAATGTTATGATTTACAAAACTATTTGTATTTATCAAGATCTGTATAAAAACCAGCAGTAGGTATGATTGATTTTGTAACTATTTACATCACCACATAGGAATAGGATCAACGAGTATCTAACATTTTATAGTCTTTGAATAGGATCCATCTTGGCCTCTAGTAACTATTTGGTATCGCCTTAGATAAAATACATTATCTCGGGGCATCTGGCTACAATCATGTTGAAACTTGTTATACACACGTACAATTAGAGGGGGTCACACAAATAATATCGGATATTATTAAAAAATTTCGCCATCCATTATTCTCTCCCTAATACTGGGCCCGTACCAAATTACGTATTAATGTATTCAATCCAGTTTCTATTCATATGTAATTCAATGTTTTTGTAAGCTTTTTAGAGCAAGAACTGGGTCGCAGATGGGCGCTGGATTGAGAAATTTAAATAAAAACTTGGTACGTTCCTTACAAATAACATCATCCATGAATAAATAATGACAATGAATCCGCTATAAGTAGCGATTTTATTTGGAGTCGTTTTAGAAAGCGGAGAATGGGAAATCTTGTATGTAATGAAATTGTCGTCCTCCTCTTTCAATAATATTTTGGCCATGAGAAATGGATAGGTACATTAATGATCCGTCTTAAATCATTTATTCAGTTTGTTACACTATTATGTTTTACATTTTACGTACACTGGGGATGATGTACTTAAAAACTATAATACACACCTAAGTTTTTCTTAACGAGAAAATGATTAACTTTGTTCTTTTTGGCGTTAGTCAGTAAATTGAAAGCGAACAAATGAACAAAGACAATAGTTTTATTATGATGCGCACTCGGCGTTTTCTTTAGGTTTAGCCACAAGACACTATTGCGTAGAGTTGTCAGGGTAAGCGATCGGCTTGTGCGTCACGGGTTGCGGGTTCGATCCCCGCACGGAGCAAATATTTGTACGTTCTACAGGTAGTTGTTCCGGGTCTGGGCGTTTGAGTATGTGAAAATTTGTGTTTGTACACGCACCCACGACACATGAGAAAATCCTAGTGTGGGACAACCCACACTAGGATTTTCTCATCTCTCTCTCATCGTTTAATAAAAAAAATTACAGTACTGAAATCGATATTCGTAGTCCGTAGGCTGGCTTATATGTTTAGTTCTATGTTCTCCAAATCAGAAAATCTGTGTTGTCCAAAAATTGGATTGCAAAAGTTTGATAGCAGTCGCATCGTGAAAAATACTTAAATTTATCCGCAAATATGTGCATATAACAAAGTTGTAGAGATGTTATTAAAAAATATTTCGTAACTATCAAAAACTTGTGTCATTATATTGGAGACCGATTTATAACAACTGTCATACATATTGCCCCTTTAAACAAAAAACGGATCAATCCTCTTCCACTTTTGACGTTAATTTGGTCAATCATTAGTATAAAACTGTTGTTGTCCTTGTAAAAATACTGACATTATGATGAGTATATATTACGTGTGACATGATGTGAAATAAATCCTTTGATTTAATGAGTCCTGCTTGGACATAATACTAGTCAGTTATGCGCGCGTGCGCACGACCTAACTATTGTCACTCGCATCATTGACTATTGTTCCCTGTTCCGTGACTCCACGAATAGCTTACTAAAATACTAATTAATAAGCTACCAAGTAACCAGAACTGACGTGGAAATTATAGTATGGTTATTTGCCTTATTTTATTAAATTCGTAGGAAAACGTAATAACGAGCCTGGCCAGCTGAGTAATGTTAAGTAACATATAGGTACTTAAATTCTGGCAGACGTGAAATATAAAAATATTTTCTAATAATATTTGAAGTTTCTAATTTTTTGAAGATTATTAATCAAAAATCAATCAACCTGTTCAAGTACTACTTCGATGTTTATTAGAATTATTAGTTTAGAGAGTCCACCAATTTATATATTTTTATTGAAATTATTTATTCCTGTCGGTTTGGATTCTTTACTGTAATCATGGGCAGACGGAAGGCAAAAGATTCTATTAATTTTGCGAATATTAGTCATCGAAATAAAACTTCTTTTAACGGTTTAATCCATGTAGGTTGGTATCGCGGGGTTTTGTTCACTAACAGTCTACGCTGGATGAAAAAATACATAATATCAATATAAAGTTATGTAAAAAGAATTTATATTTTAATAAAATCTTGTTGTATAAAGATTATTAAGTTAAGGTGAATTGTTGTGATAGTCTCTTAAGCCCTCCCTACCTCCTCGGATATAGACTGAACAGAATTAAATAGGAGGTGTATGTTTCGTCAGGTTTACGTGTGACATTCCGTATCTACTTTTATACTAACCATATCGAATACAATTATTCTAACTCTAATGTGATTTCCAAACAAACCTTGTAGGTAGCAAAAACTTAGTTACAATCACAACACACTGTGATTTGTGTCTTTTGCAATACGTTCGTGAAGTTATTTCGTATAGCGAATTGCAAAACTAGTGAATGTCATTTTGCATGATGTATGTTTGTCCGAAATGATAGGAAAGGCATTACTGCAGTCGTAGTCAGTCGTAGTGTACCGATAGAACGGATGGTCCCATTCCACAGCGATAACGGTACCAACCGCCGCCGCCGCCTGGCAAATAAATGTTCACCTACCACTAAGTTCCGGTGATTAATTTATGTATATATATATTGTATAATAGGTATAATCATCACTGATATCAATTACATGTTCCATTTATAAAACAAGAATGACAACGCAAGGAATGAATCACTCAATCTATGATGTAATACTTTTTACGTAATTGAATCTTTTCAAATACATCGGGTAATTTCAGTTGATTATTGTAAATAAAACACTAACTAGTCGTAAATTGGAATGGATTTCCTAAAGGATATTTGTTAATCGGGCTTGGGTGCAGTCTCGTATGTGGGCTGTGTGGCTTAGTTAACTCTTGTGAAATGGTAAATATTTGTAGTTTCACGCAAATGGTTGTAAGTAAGAGCTGTGGCCCTACTCTCGTCAGCAATTTAAAGTTTACTTTAAGCTCTAACATATTGCACTCTGTTTTGATAGGGATAGAGTTCAATATCCTTAAATTAATTATAAGATTTATTGCAATCGGCGTTGAGAGAGAGGTCCATTTAAAACAACAGTCCCAAGAACGAACCGGCAAATCACTTAACATTTTTAATTTACGTTCTAAATCTAAACATTTAAAAGGAACATTGGGTTTGGATCGGTTCGTTATACTTATTTATAAATATACCCTCGCTGTTTTATAAAAAAACGCGTTATGAAGATAATTAGTAACCATATTTTCTAAGTTAAGCCGTATTCCCCCACAGATTACAAAAACAGACCACCGCGAGCAGCGCGCTACAGTGCGCACGAGTGTTCATCTATCCAAGAATCAGAATAATTAGATACACAAGTCGTTATTTCAATGTTATGATTTACAAAACTATTTGTATTTATCAAGATCTGTATAAAAACCAGCAGTAGGTATGATTGATTTTGTAACTATTTACATCACCACATAGGAATAGGATCAACGAGTATCTAACATTTTATAGTCTTTGAATAGGATCCATCTTGGCCTCTAGTAACTATTTGGTATCGCCTTAGATAAAATACATTATCTCGGGGCATCTGGCTACAATCATGTTGAAACTTGTTATACACACGTACAATTAGAGGGGGTCACACAAATAATATCGGATATTATTAAAAAATTTCGCCATCCATTATTCTCTCCCTAATACTGGGCCCGTACCAAATTACGTATTAATGTATTCAATCCAGTTTCTATTCATATGTAATTCAATGTTTTTGTAAGCTTTTTAGAGCAAGAACTGGGTCGCAGATGGGCGCTGGATTGAGAAATTTAAATAAAAACTTGGTACGTTCCTTACAAATAACATCATCCATGAATAAATAATGACAATGAATCCGCTATAAGTAGCGATTTTATTTGGAGTCGTTTTAGAAAGCGGAGAATGGGAAATCTTGTATGTAATGAAATTGTCGTCCTCCTCTTTCAATAATATTTTGGCCATGAGAAATGGATAGGTACATTAATGATCCGTCTTAAATCATTTATTCAGTTTGTTACACTATTATGTTTTACATTTTACGTACACTGGGGATGATGTACTTAAAAACTATAATACACACCTAAGTTTTTCTTAACGAGAAAATGATTAACTTTGTTCTTTTTGGCGTTAGTCAGTAAATTGAAAGCGAACAAATGAACAAAGACAATAGTTTTATTATGATGCGCACTCGGCGTTTTCTTTAGGTTTAGCCACAAGACACTATTGCGTAGAGTTGTCAGGGTAAGCGATCGGCTTGTGCGTCACGGGTTGCGGGTTCGATCCCCGCACGGAGCAAATATTTGTACGTTCTACAGGTAGTTGTTCCGGGTCTGGGCGTTTGAGTATGTGAAAATTTGTGTTTGTACACGCACCCACGACACATGAGAAAATCCTAGTGTGGGACAACCCACACTAGGATTTTCTCATCTCTCTCTCATCGTTTAATAAAAAAAATTACAGTACTGAAATCGATATTCGTAGTCCGTAGGCTGGCTTATATGTTTAGTTCTATGTTCTCCAAATCAGAAAATCTGTGTTGTCCAAAAATTGGATTGCAAAAGTTTGATAGCAGTCGCATCGTGAAAAATACTTAAATTTATCCGCAAATATGTGCATATAACAAAGTTGTAGAGATGTTATTAAAAAATATTTCGTAACTATCAAAAACTTGTGTCATTATATTGGAGACCGATTTATAACAACTGTCATACATATTGCCCCTTTAAACAAAAAACGGATCAATCCTCTTCCACTTTTGACGTTAATTTGGTCAATCATTAGTATAAAACTGTTGTTGTCCTTGTAAAAATACTGACATTATGATGAGTATATATTACGTGTGACATGATGTGAAATAAATCCTTTGATTTAATGAGTCCTGCTTGGACATAATACTAGTCAGTTATGCGCGCGTGCGCACGACCTAACTATTGTCACTCGCATCATTGACTATTGTTCCCTGTTCCGTGACTCCACGAATAGCTTACTAAAATACTAATTAATAAGCTACCAAGTAACCAGAACTGACGTGGAAATTATAGTATGGTTATTTGCCTTATTTTATTAAATTCGTAGGAAAACGTAATAACGAGCCTGGCCAGCTGAGTAATGTTAAGTAACATATAGGTACTTAAATTCTGGCAGACGTGAAATATAAAAATATTTTCTAATAATATTTGAAGTTTCTAATTTTTTGAAGATTATTAATCAAAAATCAATCAACCTGTTCAAGTACTACTTCGATGTTTATTAGAATTATTAGTTTAGAGAGTCCACCAATTTATATATTTTTATTGAAATTATTTATTCCTGTCGGTTTGGATTCTTTACTGTAATCATGGGCAGACGGAAGGCAAAAGATTCTATTAATTTTGCGAATATTAGTCATCGAAATAAAACTTCTTTTAACGGTTTAATCCATGTAGGTTGGTATCGCGGGGTTTTGTTCACTAACAGTCTACGCTGGATGAAAAAATACATAATATCAATATAAAGTTATGTAAAAAGAATTTATATTTTAATAAAATCTTGTTGTATAAAGATTATTAAGTTAAGGTGAATTGTTGTGATAGTCTCTTAAGCCCTCCCTACCTCCTCGGATATAGACTGAACAGAATTAAATAGGAGGTGTATGTTTCGTCAGGTTTACGTGTGACATTCCGTATCTACTTTTATACTAACCATATCGAATACAATTATTCTAACTCTAATGTGATTTCCAAACAAACCTTGTAGGTAGCAAAAACTTAGTTACAATCACAACACACTGTGATTTGTGTCTTTTGCAATACGTTCGTGAAGTTATTTCGTATAGCGAATTGCAAAACTAGTGAATGTCATTTTGCATGATGTATGTTTGTCCGAAATGATAGGAAAGGCATTACTGCAGTCGTAGTCAGTCGTAGTGTACCGATAGAACGGATGGTCCCATTCCACAGCGATAACGGTACCAACCGCCGCCGCCGCCTGGCAAATAAATGTTCACCTACCACTAAGTTCCGGTGATTAATTTATGTATATATATATTGTATAATAGGTATAATCATCACTGATATCAATTACATGTTCCATTTATAAAACAAGAATGACAACGCAAGGAATGAATCACTCAATCTATGATGTAATACTTTTTACGTAATTGAATCTTTTCAAATACATCGGGTAATTTCAGTTGATTATTGTAAATAAAACACTAACTAGTCGTAAATTGGAATGGATTTCCTAAAGGATATTTGTTAATCGGGCTTGGGTGCAGTCTCGTATGTGGGCTGTGTGGCTTAGTTAACTCTTGTGAAATGGTAAATATTTGTAGTTTCACGCAAATGGTTGTAAGTAAGAGCTGTGGCCCTACTCTCGTCAGCAATTTAAAGTTTACTTTAAGCTCTAACATATTGCACTCTGTTTTGATAGGGATAGAGTTCAATATCCTTAAATTAATTATAAGATTTATTGCAATCGGCGTTGAGAGAGAGGTCCATTTAAGTCTCTCGATTTGTGTTCTCACGCCATTAAAGAATAGTTACTTTCAGGATTTTATGGTACCGTCCCTTATATCCATAAGTCGTGATATCCATTTGCTGTCATCTTATAGTTAATTGTGATCTCTAACTTCTAAGCAGCTGAAGTTAGTAGAATTTCGTTGAAAAAGTTGGCACGGCCATAAGCGGTGTGTGCGAAACGTGCGACCGCAACATTCCCAGTGCTCAAACGATGCCACTTGTGGCGATCGTCGACAGACGGCAGTTTATGGCGAGGACGATCGCGGAGGAATGTGGCCTGCTCCTCAACTGGCTGGGATACATGTGAGGAGTGGAGAGAGTGGCGCACCACGACGCGGGTAATAAAAGAAGGCACACCAACAACAAAAGAAAAACAAAGAAATGGGAAAGAATTGTACGGCAACGTGGAAAGAAGATCTTAACCTGGCTTGGATATCGCTGAAGAACCAAGTTCCTACTTATATAAACTATACACGTAAGGTTACCTACATTTTATTTGTTGACGTCTTTATTTATAATCAGTTTATATTTTATCTCTTTAATAGATATTAACTTGGAAGATAAGTACCTAAATGGTAAGTGATTTCTAATATTTACATTTATTTTCAGCAAACAAAAAAATAACGGTCTCCCTCTCTCGTCACTTACACCAAAATACAAAATGACTCGACAACCGCGAGAATGCATGCTTGCCAACTACATACTTAAATGACACTCAAACTTATTCGTTTTAACTGCTTGTAAAGAGGTATGCATATTGATTGCTAAATATTACAAGCAAAGCACAATTATGTGCCAAAGACAACGACTACATTGATTTATGCGTATTATTGTAAGCTTGCAATACATCGTGCATCAAACTAATAAATCGTATCATTAACAAGTGCATGAAACTAGGAAGTTCTTTGGTGTAGGTACAAGCCTTGTACGGGTCAATGCACAAAGGTGCCGACGAACGACCATCTAAGAGAGTATCAGACCCACACACACAGTGCCTGCCGCCGGCTAACGGTGCCACGCTCAAATATTTTACCATTACACTGAGCAATGAGCATGAACCTAGTCAACTGTAAATATATACACTTGTGCCTATAAAATTCAAAAACATGTAAATGTTATGTACGACGGCGATATCCTTTAAAGCTATACATATTAGGTTGCTAAGTGACGGTGCTGCGGCCGGTTGCGGCGTTTTGGAGACGCTCAAAGAAGTAAGTGCATGCGATCTGTGTGCCTTCGTGGTTCATCGGTTTGTACAATGTGGACAGCTGATGCGGGTAACGTCGAATCACATAGATTGATACGTCGATACGATATGTGGACCCACTTCAATAAACCTACCCGTTTATCATAAACTTGCTCTCCGCAATGTTGCGGTTTTCAAGTCCATATTCATCAAACAAACTTCGCGAGCAACAAGTTTTCTACCTCATAAACACTGTTACGTGGTTGTTTACGTATTGTGTTAAATAGTAACGGGTTCAGATTGAGCGGCGCGTGCTAAAATGCGGCCAATCGATTGGGAACATATTTAGCGCGAACAAACACACGAGTAACTAGGATATTAATGGCAAGCTGGCATATACGCAATCTTAAATAGAAATAATTGCTGTTCCGCCGACGTTGAGAACTGTTGAATCATCCTGCAAATTAAGAAATGCTCTATTCTAACTGTGTTTATGAATCAAGCGACGCATTGAGTTGTCAACGGTGTAAGTTGTTAGTTAAGAAATGCTTGCTACACTTTGAACCCTAGCTCAAAGAGCTCTTTAGGGATTGATATTCTATTGAACCGATTATTGCACATTACATACATCGGACATTATTCATTTAAGTTCTGTCAGTTATTTTTAAACACGTTTCTTACGTGTGGTTTTAAAAAAATGTAATCAACGGAAATACTTATCATCAGCACTTCGCACTAATTTATCCACGTTTCTAAGTAATTCTTATGAATTAATCGGATAGTGGGGGATATTCACTTCCTTGACAAGTGTTGAACCACACCATTTTGATGATTTCATATTAACGTCATATTCATATAATCACCAGTATTTGAATACAAACAAAACTCTACTTACATACAAGTCAACAGATGAAGAAAAGTTTGTTTACTTTTACTCAACTCAGGTTTGTTATATTATGTTTTACATATTATACATATGATACTATTGTTACTAATGATAATACATCTATGTAATATTTAGACATAGAACGCAATACATTACACTTCGTTACATAAACTGAAATTGCAGAATTAAGTCAATCATATTGATTTGACGTTTGTCAGCAAGAACGGGTACCTACATATTATCATAAGAAATTGTATAACAAGTATGTAAACATTAAACCGCAAGAAAAAACTTATCAATGACTTACTGAAGGTTCCGCTAAATTTTAACAAAAAAAGTTTCTTTATAGTTGATTTTACACTTACGCGAATATTAGACATTAAAATAAAACTATGTTTAACGGATTTTATCGCATCGCAGGCATGACCCGAAACGTCGGGATAAAATAATATCGACAGAGGCATGAAAATCGTAAAAAGGAGTTATACCTATATTAAAATTTCTTTATAGTTTTTAGTGTTAATCCCTTGACTGTGCAATTTATTTATATTATTTATCTATATTAAAGAGACAAGTTATAAGAATTGGCGGCCACGTTGCAGCATCGTGGTATCAATCTTTTATTGAATAGACTGCACTTGTTATGTGTAAATGACAGCAATTTATTTCCCGTCTCAAGCGTCCAGCCAGCACCGCGCCGGAGGTCCGCGACACATGCATTGTGCACTCATGCATCATGCTCAATATGTTTTGCTCTTTGCTAAATATTTTGTTTATGTCGCATCATTTACATACTCGTATTTCATCTACGTATTTAGGGTGTGGTAGCCTAGTGGTGTGACCAGTGGACTGAGATGTCAAAGGTCTCGAGTTCGTACCCAAGGCACGCACCACTGACTTTTCGTAAGTTATGTGCGTATTTATCACAAGCTCAAACGGTGAAGGAAAACATCGTGAGGAAACCTACATGCTTGAGAGATTTATCTCGATGGCATGTGAAGTTTGCCAACCCGCAGTAGGCTAGCGTGATGGACTATAGCCTAATCCCTCTCAAATGAGAGGAGACCCGTGCCCAGCAGTGGGACGTTAATGGGTTGATGATGATGATTTAGGGTATAAGGTAAAAAAATACACACATCTTTTAAGTTCTGTGTTTGATTACATTGAAAATAGATACTTTCTTACTAATGTAAGTTATTATGGACAAACCAACGTGTACCTACTTCATTTGCTACGCCATCTTCATAGAGTATGACTATGAGTGTTTTACATTACTTTCCAAGAACAATTTTCATATAGTTTTCCTTATTGTTCCACGTTCTGGTAATTGGTGTACATAAATCTTATCAAAATCCAATATTATTCCTGATAATGATTGCTCATTGTTAGTTACAAACAATACGTACATTTCACTATAAACGATAACAAAGCTAGAACAATAGGGATGTTATCAACATACTATTGCAAAGTGAAATGTCGATGCGAGCGTTGACCGCTGAGAAACACTTGTTGCGATAACCCTGCTTTGTCCGTATTGCTTTATTTCTGCTCTCCCTGGTGGTAAACATCCGTGCGTCATCCGCAGTGGTCTCTGATCTACAAATAAATAAACATGTTGACTCTTCCAGCAACGTTTTACATTGGACGAGAATTTTATTCATAATTTTATTTCGCTCATTTATAAATTAATGCCGATAGACGCACATGGACGTTCTACTCTATTTTTATAGTTGAAATAGAATCTATGTTGTCGCATTTATTTTAATCTGCAAGACTTTTTCAACAAGCGACATCTTGTTGTAGAATTATGCAAAATGCGAAACGTGAACGTCAGGTTTGTAAGGCAGGTAAAGATGTTTCATTAACAAAAATATGCATATGGATATTTCGCCTAAGGATTGTTTGAGACAATGGGTGGTGTGTTAGTCGTGACTCGAGAGCTTATGACATGCAGTGTGTCAAAGAGGAGCATATGGATCGGCTCAAAACACTCCACGACTGTAAACACTGGATGTGCAGCAAGTCATTTGCAAAACAAAGAACGCAGAACGCGGCCGAAATAAAAATATTTACGCAGCCACTGCTGACTCAAGCGTGGCTTTGTGTGGACGGAGGAATAACCTTCTTACAGCAAAATAAATTACTGTCAAATCACAAAAACAACAAGGACTTGATTATAATCCGCAATTTAGCCAAATTGGACAAAAGGGCAAAGGAAATTACGAAATCCATGAGAACTTGTTAAGTTAGATGCCTATATTCATTCGTATATATTGATGCAATTTATAAAAAGGATTATTTAGAAGATCCATTTTAAAGTTTTTTTATTAGTTTTTGTTTTGAGTTAATTTCTTTACAAAAGTTTAGGGGAAGCTGTTACCATTTTGTGTGATAAATCAGGATCGAGTGAAAACTAGTAGTAGGTACCAGTATCAGAGCCATATTCTGCATTCCTTGCTCACCAATAAAATTATCTGGTTACTGATTATAAGAGCCATCAACAATTTCATGAACAATGCATTTACTTCTAAAAGGAATCTATTTAAAAAAATATAAATTAGGAGCTCAAGCTGCAGCATTTAAACTGAGCGTCATAACTAGAGGATAAACTCAATAAAGACTTGCATTAATGTTCTAACAAACAGTATCAATTTACATTATTTACAATGAGTGGCGTCGGCACGCGAAGGCGACACGGGTCTCGCCGGACGTGAGGTATTAGTTTAATGAAATAACGACAATTTGCATGAAACAACTTGCGTCTGTGTCCGTGCACCCGCGGCCTTATTCCATGACTCCTCTCAATGACTAGCCTAAGAGCTATTTGACTCATGCTCAATGAACATGAATCTTAATTGAAGCGAACTGACGATGTGAATTGTTGATGAATGTTTGCTTTTGTGATTCCGTTACATACATGGAATTTATTTTACATTACATACAAAAAAAGGTAAGCGAGCCTCGTTTATTTTGCTTTTTTCGTATGACACACATTCACTTATGACTCTTGACGTTTATCCTTGGGAGGGTAGACAGAGATTTATAGCTGTCGCACACCAGCATGCTGTAAACACAATCGTTGCAAAACACAGAACAGAAATTTTGTTATATTTAATTACTAACTGAAATAAAAAAAGAGGAGGACAATCATAGAATGTTTTTCACTCTTTGGTGTCCAATAATGTCAACCAAGCATAGTATTTAATGTATAAATAATATGTTGCATAAAATAGCTGGAAATCGAAAACCACAATCTTATGGGCGCTAGTAACACAGAGCTCCAAAGACCCAAAGATCTCGTGTTGTAACCAATGCGAAAGTTGCCATTCAATTTAATGAAAACGATGTTCTTAAAACTGGAATAAGTACAACACTAGAATGTTGTTGGCATGCGGCAAAATATTTTGATCTCCCCAGACGATCTCTACAGTGTCCCTACCACTGAATAAGATGATCACATGGATTTATTCACCCACACTCATTTCATGCAAATAATTCTCAGAAATCTCTTTCGGGCTGATCATGAAGATGCGTCAAGATAACCCTCCTTCGTTTAAGATGGATGGTAGAATACGATGATACCTAATATGTGACACACCTTGAAGATTCCATTATCGATGGCAGCTGAGCCACCGCCAGCAGTCGTTGTCACCGGCTATTTATACACATACAAGTTTTCCAACGTTTCATATGAATGCCGACATCAATAACAACGTTTAATGGCAGCGACATTTGTATACTTCTAAGAACATTTAATATTGGAAATATGCATTTAATTGAAGTATTAAGAGAAGCCATTACTAAAACTCAATATATCTAGATATTATCGTTAGTTTTAAATGCGTAAAAACCACTAGTATCGCATCACTAATAACTACATATCCAGAACTAAGACTAGACATACGTCATCAAGACTGCAAGTGTACTGTCACGTTACGATTTGCTCCGTAAATAAAATTATAAAACATAGTAAAAAGTGGTATTTCAAGTGTGTGTAATGGTGATTCTTGCAGATAAATAACTGAAAAAACTGTTTGTATAACTTTCCATTTCAACTGAAGTGACTTTATATGTTAATTTAGAAAATTAAATGTGCATTGTGGTGGTGAACTAAAAAGACTTAGTCATAAAACTGATATTGTAATATTTTGTTTAACTACCGTGCACACACATATATTTGTACCGAAGCCACAATAGATCTCTAATTGCGCTAAAGTTTATTAAGTCATCGTAGCACTGTACAAAAGGTGTCTGCCCTGATCTTCAAGCGTCGACGAGTGGTCGGGCGTTCGGATCCCCGTACTGGGTTGTCTTTTTGTATTTATATCTGCATTTGTATAACTTTGCAACATCCATAAAAATGAGTGAATGTCTTAAGTGTGGATTGACGGTAAAAAAAACCGAAAAAATTATTTGTTCCAATTGTAATAAACTGCATCATTATCTATGCGTAAATCTAAGTGCGACCGCATATAAGAGGCTCAGCAAGATTGCACGTACAACTTGGAGTTGTCCTACATGTATAAACAAACTTCAACAGAACAAATCTATGACAGACGACGATGAAGAGATAGTTGAAAGTTCCGACAGTGAGAATAGCAGCAAAGATAGTCGTCTGCGTCGTATAATAAGAGAGGAGATTAAAAATACAATGCGGTTGGAAATAAAACATATGATCCATGAAATGAGATTAGAAATGGATGAAATCAGAAAGCAACTTGATGAATTAAAATTATCTAAATCATTTGACATTTCACAGGTCAATGATTTGAAAACTGATCTAGCGAAATTGCAGCGTGAGAATAGTGACCTTCGTTCACAAAATTCAAATATACAAGAAAATATAATTCAGCTAAAAACTCAAATTAATACCTTAGATCAGAATTTACGAGAGTCGAATTTAGAAATTAATGGATTACCTGAAAATAAAAGCGAAGTCTTGCCTAACGTCATAATTCAGCTGGCTAAAACTGTATCTTATGAACTAAAAGATACTGACATTCTGAAGAGCACTAGAGTGGCCAGTATGAGCAGTAACAAATCTCGTCCGCGCACTGTTATAGTGAAATTGCGCAGCCCCAGATGTCGCGACGAGCTGTTCTCCGCAGTTACTAGATACAATAAGTCCCATACTGATAACAAGCTGAATACATCCGTTTTGGGTTATGCAGGAAACAAACAGCCAGTCTATGTATCGGAACATCTGTCTCCTGTGTATAAATCTTTACACGCAGCCGCACGATTAAAGGCCAAGGAAAAATCGTACAAATTTGTTTGGGTTCGTTACGGAAAGATTTTTGTATGTAAGAATGAGAACTCTGGTAGTATTCTGATTAGGAATGAACAGTGTTTAGACAAAATTGTTTGATCGTATAATATAGTGTATATTGCCATGTTATCGTTGTTCTTGTTCTAATGGTTAATATATCAATTTTTTATCAGAATGTCAGGGGTTTAAAGACAAAATCAAATGAATTTTTAATGTCTGTTTTGAATTCGGACTATGATATAATATGCTTGACCGAAACTTGGCTAGATAGCTCGTTTTTATCTACTGAATATTTTGATCAGAGATATAATGTAGTACGTCGTGATCGTAGTGATCAATTTAAAGAGTTGTACTGTAAAGCGCATGGTGGTGGGATTTTAATAGCTGTAAGTAAAAGGTTTAATTTTGTTAATAAAATTGAATGGCAAACTTCTTTGGAGGATATGTGGTTAAGCCTAAAAATGGGAAGTGTCTGTTTCAATCTGTGTTTGGCTTATCTACCGTCGTACATTCCCAGTCATGCTTTTGAATATTTTTTTAAAAAGGCAGAAGAAATCTGTCTGCAATCTATTGACTGTATCACGTTAATTCTTGGTGATTTTAATGTTCCTAATGTCAAGTGGTTCCAGGATGATCCCTTCCTAGGTATTAGGGATTCTAAGTACTTAGCATTAAAATATTTCTTGAATATAACCGGCCTCCGACAAATAAATAATATTTATAATGTTAACAAATCTATCCTGGACTTAATTATGATTGATGAGAACTCAAACATCTCTGTTAATAGTGCACCCCCGCTTAGTAAACCTGATGTACATCACCCACCAATCGAGCTAGTTTTTACTAGAACCTCTTTTTCGAAGTTAAGTTGTAATGTTTTAAAATGCAAATACTTATTTAGTAAAACTGATGTTGAAGCCTGTGTTCGCGATTTACATGTGGTGGATTGGAGTCAGTATGATTATATGCACTGTAATGAGTTTGTTCAACAGTTTTATAACATTTTATGGGAAAATATTGTAAAGTATACTCCCAAAGGTAAAAAAAAAACAACAAGCTATCCTGTGTGGTTTACATATTCTTTAATCAAATTACTCAAAGAAAAAAATAAATACAGGGTTCGTTTCAAGAAATATAATAACCCTCGGGATTACGATACTTTCGACACTTTGCGTACGAGGGCCAAATCTGCTTTGGAAAGATGCTTCAAGTGTTATATTGATAAAATTGAAACGGATTTGAAAACTAATATTAAATCATTTTGGCGCTATACAAAATCAAAAAGGACATCTAAATCTATACCTAATCAAATACATTATGGTGATTGTGTGGCGGAGGGAGGCAGAGATGTGGTGAATCTTTTTGCTGATTATTTTGCTTCAGTGTATAGCACACATCCACAATCAGATAGTACCTTATTGTCTCGTTCTGCCACATTCAATTATACTATTTCCCATATGGAAATTAGCGAAAATGATATTCGGGATAGCATAAAAAATTTAGACCTGAGTAAAGGGGCAGGCCCAGATGGGCTACCTCCTGTATTTATCCGCTCTTGTAGTGATGCTCTAATTAGACCACTTTATATGGCCTATAATAAATCCATTAATGAAGGTGTGTTTCCAGACTTATGGAAAATAGCACACATTGTTCCAATACATAAATCGGGCAGTCTAACTGATGTGACAAATTATAGACCAATATCTATTTTATCACAATTTGCAAAGATTTTTGAGGGTCTCGTATACAAAGTAATTTACTATCACCTGCGTCATATTATTAACCCTAGGCAGCATGGATTTGTTTCAAACCGATCTACTGTTTCGAATTTACTATTATACACTACTTTTATTACTAACACCTTTGAGGCCAGGGGCCAGGTTGATGCTGTGTATACAGATTTTGCTAAAGCTTTCGATCGCGTTGATCATGCAATCCTTTCAACCAAACTAAAACATGCCGGAATTCATGGCTCTTTATTGCGGTGGTTGGAAAGTTATATTGATGGTAGATCTCAGTTGGTAACATTAGCAGGTTATGAATCCGCACCTATTATTCCAGGTTCAGGTGTCCCGCAAGGATCCAAATTGGGCCCTCTACTTTTTTTAGTATTTATTAATGATCTGTTGGATATCATAACTTGTGACTGTTTAGCATATGCTGATGATTTAAAAATCTATTGTAGTGTAGTGTATCAAAGTGACTGTATAAAACTTCAGAACGACCTCAACGTTATTTATCAGTGGTGCTGTCAAAATAATATGACACTTAATATAAAGAAATGCCAATACATCACATTCACGAATAAGGCAAAATTTATTGATTTCGCATATTGCATTAAGGAAGAGCCCTTAGCTAGAGTCTCGATTATTCGGGACCTGGGAGTCTATTTTGATTCGTCCTTGTGCTTTCGGCACCATATTGAAAAAGTAGTAACCAAAGCTAATAAATTGCTTGGATTTATTATACGCTTGTCTAAGCCGTTTCGTAACATCAATAGCCTTGCCTTATTATATAATTCTTTGGTTAGGAGCTGCTTGGAATATTGTTCCACTATATGGTCTCCTTATTATATTAAACATGTAGATATAATAGAATCTGTGCAAAAACGTTACGTGAGATATATGTGCATAAAAAATGGAACACGTAAGGTTATTCCGGAATATAGCGACAGATTAACTTATTTTAAAATGATAAGTCTTAAAGATAGACGTAAGAATTCTGATCTTCTATTGCTTCATAAAATTATAAATGGTGCCATAGATGCTCAATTAATAAATCATATTAATTTTAGGATTAGTAACCGCACTCAACGTCACTCACGAGTATTTGATATACCAATCTCCACTCTGAATACTACGTATAATAGCCCCCTCTCGCGTATGGCTAGGATGTACGACGAAAGAGAGGTCGATATAGATATTTTTTCTATGAAATTTATATCTTACAGACGCTCCCTGTTAAACATTGATAATTATTAATTTACACATGGGCCTTGTTAATATTAATGGATTTTGTTTTTCAAAATACATTCTGTTTACTTATGTAGTTGTATCCTGTAATACTAATTTGTAGTCTTATATAATTTTTAGTTTAAAATCATTCTGAAAAATGTCATGCATGCCTATAATCTGTGCTATTACTCTTTCAGTGAAACTTTGAATATGTAGCGAAATGTTACTTTTATTTGGTAATTGTACTGTTGGTATGCTTAATAAATAAATAAATAAATAAATAAATTCGAATTTGAACAGATATTCGAAATCATACTCCTGGAGTTACCTACACATGGCTGAAAGGAGAGTGGTTTGATAGTTTTATTTGTATTTGTTTTTCGTATAAAATAATAATACGCAGTTATTATAAAAAAAAATACAGTAACATTCGTTTTCTTGGGCCAACCCTACAATTGATTTTCCAGACATTAGGTACAGTGTTTTTCCAAGGATTTGTAACATTATTGAAATACTCAATAGGAAAATACTGGTACGCAAACCTAAAGAAATGGTTTAAAGTACGTACTTTCAAAACATGCACATTGTTATCGTGTTTATCACGTACAGACTGAATGCAGATAAGGGGTCCGGGCTATCGAATACCAACGCCTGGCGCCCGACACCGACGCTGTGACGTCACGCCATGATTCTGAGTTACTGTTCAGCAATGTTTATCACATAATTACCGCAGCTATCAGTAATGAAATCACTTTCTAATTACAGTAATGATAAACATTCCAATGTAACACTTAATCACATCAAACGCCCATGCGGTTGATTGGAATGGTAATGTGATATCAATATTCAATCAAATCAAAAGTTTATATTTCCAAATCATTTATTAAATATATTTTTGAAACGTATATTATAGTTAGAAGGAAACTCGAAGTAAAAGGTATTACTGACTTAACTGCAGTACAATATTTTGATATCAAGTATCCGAGGTCAATATACCTAGTTTCTCTTAAATGGTCAACAGTTAATAGTATCTAGTAAATAAAATAATGTAAAAATAAATAGTGATGTGTAGATAGTCCAAGGGAGCTGGAATTAGGATGTTGTGAAGTAACTAAGTTGCTGTTTCATTGTGTAGGGACTGGGGCCTTACGCAACGAGGTATAGCGAAGCTGAAGAATTACCACAAAAAACGCTAATTCGTTTATTGGATTAATTAACATTTTATAAGTACTTAGACACTAATTTTAAAAAATAATGAGTAATGGAACTCGGGATGACTAATGTCAGCTGAAATACCGTCGCCTATTTCTTAATAACTTTGTTTCTGTTTTCAAGAATGCCATAGTGAGTAAAATGCTCCGTATTGCAAAACATGCAATACTATCGCCTTTCCGTCCGATAAGAACATGCTGCATTTATCAACCCCTTAAGCAATATTAGTCTTTAGTCTTTCTCTTTTCTAAACTACATTTTAGTGCTTATCTGAGCCTTTTATATATTCCCAGAATTGCCTATCTACATATTTAGATTATGATTCAAGTTAAGTCCCACGGTGGGTGGCAGTTTCGTCAGATTTTTAAAATACAAATATAGGTTATAATAAGCTTTAAAATCCATAACAAAGGCTGAAAATAGCACTCACATATATCGAGGGCTCTTGAATGTATGAAACATTTGCCTATCTTTGAGTAGTTAACGTGTGTTTAGTGATACGAAGGATTATCAAGATAAGATAAACGGCGGCGTTTGCTTATCTGTAGGGTGATTACAAGCGCCTGTGTTATTGCGACTTAATATATATGTCAGGCAAAGGTCGGATAATTTCAGCCTATATCGGTCTCTCTCTCTCTGGATTCATAGACGTAGAGCGTAAGATAAATAAATAATGTACTTATCATGAACGCTTGCTCATTAATTTTCCTTTCGCGGATTTTTTCTGACGTGCATCAGCGCAATATTTTGTAATAGATTCTGCTGTTATAATAATAATAAATATTTATTTCAGACTAAGTATGCAGTAAAGTTTAAACGTTTCATTAATATTGCTTCTTCTTCTACTAAGTAGGTATGTCCATATGTATAACACATTCTCAGTTTAGATATGTATGGAAGGTGGAACAGCGACCTTTGCTTGCGTGATGCCTTAAGATTCAATGACATCATTTCTGCAATAATTGTTGTTGCTGCTAGACTGCGCATTTTATGTAGAAGGCGGGCGTGGGCGTCACAAGTATGTACTGTACACTCTAAGGAAACCTAAGTTTCCTTAAACTGTTTTCCTTCATAGTATTATGCATTTTGCAACTGACTTACAAAGAAAAAAGACTTTAAACAACAAAGCGAGCAACAAAAGCTAACAAAGCCTAACTGTGGCGTAACCAGTGGACTGTGAAAGTTAAAGGTCTCGACTTCAAACCTACATCACCAAAGCACGCATCACTGACTTTTCCAAAGTAATGTGCATATTTATCACATGATCAAAAGGTGAAGAAAAAAATCGTATGCATACATATGCATGAAACCTGTATGTTTGAGTAATTTTCTAGATGGTTTCTGAAGACTGCCAATTCACACTGGGCTAGCGTGGAAACTATAGATAAGACCTCCCAAATGAGAGGAGACCCGAGCCCAGCAGTGAGTCAATAATTAGGTTGATGATGATGAGTAAGATAAGATTAAAAGATACTTACATTAAATTGTTGTTGTAGTTTGTTGTGTGTTTATATAATGAAATATCTATATAGTTGTAACTAGAATTAACTCGGTCAAAGGTCGGCACTTAAATATTATTATGTTATCGGAAATATGACGTTAGTCTCTTGGTCAGTTTCACAAGTATGTTCGATTTACCTCATGTCATACCTAGAAATTAATTTAAAAAATGAATTATTAGCTATAAAATAAAAATTTGTTTAACGTCATGAGCTCACTACCGCCTTGCTAATAGAGTGGCACGTGGACCCTAAACGTTTGTTTGGTTCTTTATTTTCAAAGATTCTGGACATGAATTCATCAAACGTAGATGTCAGTATATCTCTACTCTATATCTCTCATAGTTAGTAAAATAAAACTATATTCTTACCATCTTAAAAGTTTTCTTTAGCATCTAACCGCTCGTGGATCAAACCCTAAAGTATTTAAATTTCCATTTATATCCAACAACTCGCTAAATATAAAGTGGCGTTCAGCATACTTCTCAGTTTACGACTGAATTAAACAGGAAACGATGAGCTAAATTTAGGACGCCACATGCTTCGTTTTTGGGCAACATCACTTTCAATGAAGTATTAAACAGGTGTATCTTTATTAATAGACAATACAGTGTACATAGTTTAATCATTCTTTATCATTGCATAGGTATGCAGATAGGTCGTCTTCTTAAGTTTAAAAAATATTGCTTAACCTTTTATGTCAGATTTCAGTTTCCAAAAAAAATTACAGCCTCGTAGCTATACAGTTTGTTAATAGTACTAATATATTTCGTAGAATTATTATTTTGACCGTGATTTGATTGCGAACATCATGTCTATGACTGTAATAGATTTCATTCACGTGGATAGTCCGCAATTGCTGATTAAATGTGGAGATAAATGGAGCAAGGGTTATAAGAACTAGAAGAATTAAAACCTCTGACAAAAACATTTTCTTAGTACAGTTTTGAGATATAGCAGCCGTAGATAATTAGTAGTAAAGGTAGGATACCTACTAAAATAATAATATATAATAATAAAATAAACGTGCGAGTCATTGTTACAGGCAACTAGGTATTTAATAAAACAATTAGAAAGAGCTACTATAATATTTTAACTATCAAAAATAGTCAATATTTTATTAAAATAATCATGAGATTTCTTAAATCCCGCTGTTATTCTATCCGGAGATAACAGAGAATTCTGAAATCTCAGGTCAAATCCTGAGATATGGTAACCCTAAACGGAGTACTTATGCGCTGATCACGCGGCGAGATCACGTGTACTACATAAAGGCACATGTGCATCCGAAGTAAAACCGTAAACATCAATATTTCTTGTTTACCTATTACTTGGCATTACCGAGAATTCGAAGATTTAATTGCTAAAAACAATGTTAACGTTACCTTGGGGAATTTAAAAGTCAAATATTGCGCAGACATTTTTTGGAAGCACAAACACTTTAAGAAATTGTTTAAGGAAGTTTTAGCATAAGCGTAGCTATTATAAACTGCGGATACTACCAATTACAAAAAAAAACACATACCTGCAAGTTTTAAGTCAATTATTAACCTTTCAATTATTTAATAACCAATCAACTCCATTTATTAACCTTTAATTTAAAAACCATCACAAAAGTCGTCCTCTAAGGGTTAGGAAGAGGTGTAGGTTCTAATGTACACCTACGTTTCGCCGGTATGTTTTAGGTCATATAATAGGAGGCGAAACTATTGCCATCAACCGGACACGAATCCAAACTCTGATCTACAACTGAGCATTTCATAGAAAAACCCTTTCATAGAATTCTACGCGCCTTGATAGAATAACACTCTGCTTGACGTGGTATCGAAAATCATAACCAAGACCTCTTGCTCAGCATTCGAACTTATCTCTTCTTTAAATATAAATTCATAATGTACTTCTAAAATAAATCTCCATTTGGAATTCCTTCTTCCGGTTAGGAAACTTTAGTTGTAAGATGTCGTGTTCGTACAGAAATTTCTGACGAACGTTTATAAATACAAATAAAATTATCACCTTCACATAGCCAGTAACGTAACCCGGCCATATAAATATGTATGCCGTAACCCACGACCCGTGACGCAGTAGTCGTTTCCTCTGACACAACGCACAACGCCAAACAAGGACAAGACGCCATCAGAAATTGCAACGCAGAAACCTTATAAACAAAATGTTGATTTGTCTAGCAGGATTTAATATTAAAAAATCAATAATAAATCTTAAGAAATTATTAAGAAAAGACTGTGGAGCTAGTAATTATGATTTACTCTCGTTTCCACTGATTTATTTCCGCTACGTTAACTAATTACAATTTATAAAGTAGAATTTCAGTCTGTAAAATCAGATCGGAGCTTCATCTGACTGCTTTATAGATCTTGGTTTGATGACGTAGCTACATCGATTATGTATAAATAAATTCATCATTTACTCGAAGTATATGTCTTACTTTAGAACTACTTGGGAGTACTTGGTACTGCTTCAGTTATACCTAAGTTAAGTACAATATTTTTCCAAGTGTCTTGGGCAGAACTTGTCTTACTTATCCAAAACTGGTAAGCAAATAATTACAAATGCATGTTACGTAAGCGTCTATATTGATAATATGTACGCACTACAGGAATATCCTCAAGTGTCTAATATTGTGGAAAATAAGAGGTTCTTAGCTGATAATATAGAACTGATGCGTAATACCGCGAGGAGTAGCTAGCGAGTAAGTAGGTGAAGACTATTGTTTTAATATGTAAGATACGTACGCTTGTTGTAATTGTAATCAACACTAGATACTTGTGTAGGTGCGATACCACGTTTAATTAGAAAAGACGCCAATACAACGTAAAAAACAACTGGAAGTGTCATTATTATCATCATTAACCCATTTATTGTTACACTGCTTCCTAGCAAAGAGGAGGCACTTTTCCACGTGTCTTCTCAGAGCGAGAGGCTTTAGACCGGATAGTCTATTGCGTCTAGCCTAATACATATAAACATACATCGTTCACACATGCAGGTTTCGTCACAATGTTTTCGTTCAACGTTTTATGCGAGTCATCATTACTAATACGCCACAATTTCAATTAAAAGTCAAAGGCCCTGAATTTGAGCTCGAGACATCTTTCTTGGCAGACCAGAACCATGTCACTAGGCTATTACTTCACTATTATAAGTAGTCCCAACATTTGATAGATACGTGCCTGATTTCGTTCGCACTATGCTGTAAATTCTTATACTTGACGCATCCAGCAACTCCCTGGAATTTTAGTCGCTCCCGGCGCCCCGTAATATATTGAATATGTAGGTAGGTTTGAATATGTAGGTGGATCGTACTAGTAGCGGTTCATCCTATTTAAGGGACCAAAGCTACGGTGCTACCAAAAGTGGTACGGGACTCACGACTTATTTACGAGGTTTTAAATCTCCGAAGTCCTCATATGTTAGAGGAAAGTCAGTGTGGGTTTAAGTGCAATCAACTTTTTTAAGGAAACTTTAAAAAAAATACCGGTCTTCCATGAGAGGATTAGTATTTTAGTGATCATTCAAGACAATTGTTATAAGATTAAATGTTAACATGATTTATTTTACAAATATATTTTGGTAATCATAAATTGCTAATGTAATCACTTTTTAATTCAATAGATATCTGGTTCTCTGATTAGCCTACACATAAAAATAAGTACCTACTGATCCGAGTCAGCCAAGGACTTACTGATTTAAGTTTACTTAAAGAACAACAAGACACGGTCAGTTCTAGAACTCGAGGGCAAGGACGACACCAAACCGCAGTGCCTCATAATATATCTATACATGTCTTAAAACGTAGCGCAAACCACATACAGAGGTTACATGCAAGATTAAATACAACATTGGACAAAAGGCTTGTGTGTTCATAGAAATATGATATTATTTACGTTTAGGTACCCTTAAAATGTATATTCTAAAAGCTAAACCAACGCAGGATTTTTTCGCAGTCAGCTGTCCGGATTCTTTGGCACATTATATAAATTGCTTTCTGCTAGCTATTTTTTTTCATTTGAAATAAAAGGACAAAACTGTCTTTAAAATATTAATGACCTATTTAACCACCCCTGTAAGTTTCTTGTTAAATGTAATAAGAAAGGTTCACAAGTAGAAAAGAAAATTCAAATTATGTTCGAGATTATCATGAACAGTACCTAAGTACCTATAGGCTCATAATAATTATGTTTCTGAACATATTATTTAATAATCAGTAATGAACGTACTCCTATTTTCCTTTTATATAAATATGTAGGTACCATTATTATTATGAAACAAATAGAAATGCATATAAAAATAAAATTTAATCAACTTAATGAGTCTGTTCTCCGTGACACAGAAAATAAACGAACGTGTCTGCGGGTACAGTTCACTTTAATGATAGTTTTACCTTAAACTACATATGTAGGGCACATGTGGCTTATTATCACTAAGTTAGTCATCTACCTACAGACATACACTGTATATAATCGGTCGAGCAATACAGAGTACTTTATTCATTTTGGCAATGCTGACAGTTACACATACACAATGAAATATGCTCATAGATAGGCCGATGGACCGTAAGTTATAATATAGTGCATCCAGACTATTTAAGTAACAATTCCTACGAATTAGTTTAATAAGGTATGTCACAATGTTGTATAGCTAACGATTTGTCACATCTCTATAATTAGAAACATTGCTCTAGCACTTTTTGTAACGAGTCTTGTAACTATCTTACAAACGAATATTCTCACACCTAGAATCAGCTAGACTGAGAACAACTACTTAGGTATTATAGCCCATAAAAGAATTGAGGATATGAAGCGACATTGCTCGACCACTGAACAAACCTTTAAATTTTACCTACACAGAGATATTTTACATTTAAACAGAATTGGCTATACAAATTTTTATAATACCTATTGTTTGTCTTTTCAGTTTTTTACAAAAAAAAAGCACTAAAGTAAGGAGGCAAGAAAATAATATGGTAATTGAACAAATTTCAATGTTATCGATGATTCGTATCTAAAACAACAATACGAAAGAAGTCAATTTAAAATACAAAACAACTTAAGTTGAATAATGTAATTGTATCATGAAAAAGGATATCACAGCGCGCGGTGTATAATACAGCGGGTGTTTGCCTCTTGTCCTCTATTTATACGCTGAAAACACGAATAAATGTAAGGAAAATTGATTGGTTGGTGTACCTAAATAACACATTTATGCTCTGTTCTGTATATCCTACATAAATTACTTTGCATATTGTTTGTTATCCGCATGTGGAATCGTATTCGTCTTTTTTTCGGTTAAAGTATACATAACATTGGTATAATCAGAATTAAAACAGTAGGCATTGTGCTTTTTTGTTGTGTGATGTTAAAACAAGGCTACATTGCCTAGTCAAATAATATTATAACCTTCAACATTTAAAATCTAGTTTATACGAAACGAGAACGTCCATCTAGGAGATACCTACCACAAAACAAAAAATCTCATAAGGAACCAGTAAATTTTTGAAGTAATGAGCATATTTATCACAGCCAGAACCTGAGAAATTTTCGCGATGGCGTGCAACTCGCACTGTTAGTTATATGTGAGGTTGCCCAACGGTGGCACAGTAAATGAGTCGATAAGGGTTTAAAATCTGACTGTCCCTATTCGTATTCCTATTTAGATGTGATTAATGACAGGACATCTCAACATCTAATATATTTAATATCAATTACCTACACATCAATCAAATTTCCTTACTTGACTAATTTGTAGCTGCTCATCAATATAAGAGTGCCGCGTCGGCCTGCTCATGATCTTCGGTAATACAAAGTTGTTACAACAATGTGGTAAGCCTCATTTGTCCCACGAGCTTCGGCCATTCATTATCTGTTCCCGGCCGGACTGAGGAGCTTTCATCTCGCCTCTGACTGATGACCTGATGGACATTTGAACGATTATCGGCTGATCCCTTTGTCAGTGAAAAGGTTAGTTCTCATATATAACAATGAGGCGGTCGATCAAAGTGTTACCAACATAAAAATACTAGTGAAGTGTACGGTTTTGTAACATCCTTTGAAGTTAGATCCTTTCGTGATTTTAAAGCTTCCAATTATGTAAATAGCATTGACATAATTATTTCTTTTGAACTTTATAGAAAAACTTTGCTCAGAATACATGATACAGATACAATAGTTATTTAAGTAATTCCTTTTAAGTTTTGAATTTACTCGATTAAAACCAGATAATATTTTGAACAAAACAAGACCAAATAATGCGTGGATTACAATTCGGTCAGTAAAATTCTTCTTATTGACATAATATGAATGGGGGAGAGTAATGAAGAAATGATCTCTTGTAGTGTCTTATATTAATGTATAAGTACATTGATACAAAACCGTTGTTACAGTTCGTCGACCTAACGTTTCTGTTACATTAATTGTTCGCGTTCGCGTGATGCAATGCACATTGACGTCATAGCAGATGAAGTCAGGACTTTATGCGGTCGTATCTGGCGTAAGTCATGTAAGGTAAGTCTACATTCTGTATGCAGGCATAACGATGTTGTTTACCAGTGACCAGTTACCAATATCATATTCATTGACAGGCTATCTCTCCGATAGACCGAGTATCTTGTCCATACGAAAATGTGGATATACTCGGTCTATCGGAGATACCCTGTCAATGAATATGATCCCTTCAATTTAAATGTGTAAATGATCAAATTATTGGGGTATTGCGGTAGTAAATTTTTTAAATCTTTATAAGTTTTTACTTTTATGTTTAAATGTATGACACTGTGATGAGACTGCAATAACAGATCAACACAAAAGTCTTACTAAATGTTTGATAGTAAAATAGGTAGGATATCTTCTACACTATTTATATACGCGGTAATGATCATACCACCAAGTCTTTACCGTTGACATATCATAATTTAAAACGTATTAGGTGGGAATTTCCCAACTTTCCCTTTAGATTATTCATCATCATCAACCCATTAATTTCCCACTGCTGGGCACGGGTCTCCTCTCAATTGACCTCTCAAGGCTAGCGTGGTGGACTATAGCCTGATCCCTCAATCAGGCTATAGTCCACCACGCTAACCTACTGCGGGTTGACAGACTTCACATGCCATCGAGAAAATCTCTCAAGCATGCAGGTTTCCTCACGATGTTTTCCTTCACCGTTTGATCATGTGATAAATACGCACATAACTTCCGAAAAGTCAGTGGTGCGTGCCCGGGTTTGAACTTGAGACCTTTGACATCTCAGTCCATTGGTCACACCACTAGGCTACCACAGCTCCACAGCTTTAGATTATTAAGCAATAAATAAGTAATATTAGGAGAAATTAAATCATTCAACCGCAAGAAAACAAATATTACGCTTTCTTAACTAGACATTACTTGTGGCTGATGAAATAGACATAATAAAGTTTCACAAGTTTTGCTTAGGTACGAGTAAATATATTGTCTGATGTCCCAAGTATCGTGGGTACTTAAAAAAAAGGAACCTTATAATTATTCTAAATTTAAAACGGCATATACAAGAACAACGACCGGAGTTTATTGGTTAGAGCGGAAGCTCCTTTGACCCTTTGTTTATCAGCAGCGGAGCGGCGCGGGCGCGGGCGTGAGCCGGATATGCAGTGTTGCTGACGGAAATGCGTCGTCAGCGTGCATCAATAGACGCACTTGCAGGGCCTGCTGCTCACAGGGTTGCCACAACACTAATAATTATGGAACTGTGTCACTTCTCAGCAACAGTAAAAATAATAGGGCTCGACGGGGGTTGCGGTGGTTCAGAAGCTTTGCTAGTTTTCTTTTAAAGATAAACTATACATATAAATATATCCTACATTTGATCGAATTCTTTTAAATTATTATAATAATACAAAAGTTTTATTGCTTACTGGTAAGGACACTCGATCAAGTCACTAAAACCAAAT
This sequence comes from Craniophora ligustri, assembly GCA_905163465.1. Lineage (NCBI taxonomy): Eukaryota > Metazoa > Arthropoda > Insecta > Lepidoptera > Noctuidae > Craniophora > Craniophora ligustri. The sequence continues at coordinate 7,904,644 of LR990963.1, forward strand.
CAAAACCTGTTCATACGTGAGAACTACGATGTCGCAGCAAAGACACACATACAATAACACATGTATACACAGACACACGTTATATTTAAAAAAAAGTGGAAAATATAGAATTGGTTTGTAGTTAAATTTCAATTAATAATATAAAGGTATTAATTTCAAAATCTTCGCAAATATTATTACGTAGTTAGTTACTATTTAAACTTCGATGTATATCTTAGCATTTTGCTTACAGGTCCGTGTTTCCCCATTTTAAAATCACAAGGATAATGATACACATAAATGTGTCCGACCGGGCGACCATAAACAGGTGCAGATTAAAATAATCGCCAGCATTTTTAATGGATACATATCAAACAAGTTATGGCGCAGATACCTATACCTAAGTATTAAATTATGTTTCTAATGCTTTATTTTCTAATGCAATATACAGATCCTGTTATTCATTAACGTTGTGACTGTCAATCTTGGAGTATGTCTATTGACCAAATTGGTTAGAAGTTATCCGTTATGTGGGGAAAAGTGACAGCCCTACATAAACAGTGTGTTATTGTCGACGCACAGTTCGTCACGACCCGAATATCAGGCGATACCAACATAACACAAACAACGCACTTACTTGTTGACGAGTGCAGTAAAATCTATTTACATTAACAATCAAGGAAAAACATAGGTGTATGATGGGACGCAGACAGGTAAGTTTTCCTAAGAAATGTTGACTATATTTTTACTCACATACGCAATCTAATTGTACCCTTGCATCATTTATCTCAATTAATTAATAGAAAATAGGCATTTTCGCTTACTAGTTCTGTACTACTGTCTCTTTAGTTGATTCTGTATTGTTAACAAAATAAAAAGTTTTACGAGAGCAGATTTTTTTTTACCTCATTTTACCCATATGTATAACCTACTAAGAGCTCGTTTTTGCTATTAGTTTTCTCGAGGCGTGCGGTAAGTAGGTTTATAGTTATATGAGGAAATCACTAGAGATCGTATAATTACATTTTCATGCGTACATCAGCGCGTTTCTTTAACGTTAGTTAAAAGTGGGGTTTTTCTAGTGTCATAGCTAACTCATTGGGAACAGAGTTTTCCCTTTACACAGTGGGCAAATAGGGAAAACAACGAAAATATGATTCTTGACTTGTTAGCATTAACGTATTTAAACGAGTCAGTGCGCATTTTTGAATTTTTTGCGAACACACGTGTATTTTCAACCGTATGACAAATTGCGACAAATGGAACAACCTAGTTCAACAAACGTTTCGAAAGTCATTCAGTACTGGACCATGTCTTGGATTTGAATTTGAAATTGCTGTTCATCTGCCAAATATAGTGAATTTATTTTATAACTTAACCATTCGTTTCTGGTAAATAAATTGTATTTATAATAATGATTCTGATAAGTCGTTTCAAATTCCACCTATTGAAACAAACAATGCCTTTGTCAGTCTGATTGCGATACAGCATTATGTTCAATGGGCAAACCCTGATTTTGACATAGGTATTCTTTAAAGATTGTGGGCTGATATAATCAACAATAAATCATGATCAAGGTTATTGTTATTAATTAGAATACTTATATGTATTATGCATAAAGAATAACCCTTTAAAAAGTGAATCAGGCCGCAATCATCCCAAACAAACAACTACTATCATACCTATAATAATTAAAAGCATATTCCACTACTGTCCTAGGCACAGCACATTCCACATGCGAGCCCACCTGTGGCCAAGGATTAACCACCCACGAGTCTAATGAACAAACACACTCTTAACTCTAAATTACTGGGAATATTTGTACGCAACTTCTATATTTACTTCTCAAACAGTGTTACACGAAGCTACATATTTATCTTCCACAATTGCTTTACGTAGATTAGGAATCTGGTGTGTGGCTGAGTTAAAAAAGGTGAGTATGTACCTACGATTGGTCATTTTAACTTACCGACGTTGCAGCCTCGTTTTCTAGAAATATAAGCTCCATAAAGTGATTAATACCTTGATTTCGTCTTTAAAAAAAAGTCCTATAACAGCTTCTCGTTCGGCGGCAGAAACTTCATGTAACTATGCCTTACTTTTGTTAGAACTGAGTAAAACTCAGTTTAAAGCGAGAATGGCAAAGTAAATATTTTAACCCTGTGACGCGAGAAGACCGAGGGAAGGTCAGAAGCAAAAATTGCGCATTGAAATAGAGCTGAACTTAGTATCGACTTACATACTAGTTTACTTGAAGGTTTTCCTCTATCATGTTGAGCTGAGGCCATCGGCAAAACTATTCCGCTGGGGATGTTTGGCAAAACATGTTAAAAAGAATTAAAAATAATAGCCTAATTTACAATCGTGACAAAGTTTCATAATATTATATACTAGCACCCTAAAACGTTTTGCTGTACGAATGAATCTTTGAAGCCAGTTGTATCTACTTATATCGTGTAAAAATTTGAGCTAAATCAGTTTTGAACTTTTTTAATCTTTGAAGCTTACATAAACCAAATGAAATTTTTTATACAGTAGGTACTTACTTTCAATAGTTACACTACATGGTATCCATGAAATACCTCTGTAGGTACTAGTATGAAGCAGTCGTGTGGCTATCACGTGAGATGGCATTTAGAACAGTGCGCGAGCCAGTGATAATTACTCCGCCACGACTCCACGACACAGGGCGGTACCAATTAGCCCGTCGCGCCGCCATTGACTATGTACCGGGCCATTCATGGCTCCGCGGGAATCATTCATCCCTGTCATATCTCGCGTTCACTAACAGTATACCAATCGATAGGCAACTTTATATAGAAGGTCCTCGCGTTTAGTTGAAGATTGTTCTGAACGTATTTCGATTATTCACAAACGACTTTAGTGTTTCTAAAGTTTCGAGTTTGCTTCAAAGAAAATACTTCTAAATACTTTATCAACAAAAGTATGTATACCCAAACAATTGACCGCGACCGCAAGTCGCAGATTGAGAAATGAGAACTGACGTATAAAGTATATTTAGCTCAGAACCACATTATGTCAAAAGTGATAGGTACGTATGTTTCATAATCATTAGTCTAGTGGTCACAACCACAACTGTTGAGCGGCATCGATTCTCTGGCCGAGCAAAATATTATCCTCTGGGACGCATCGGACTTCATTGTCTCGACGATTTTCAGGACGGGTGGTGAGCAAGTCCCTTTAAAAAAAAATTACCTCAAGGTTTCTGTATAATTTGAGCGCGAATGTACAATAGGTTCACCCCCATTACAGGAGACCTAAAACATAACGGCGATATGTGGGAGTATATGTATTAGTGCAGGGGGCAGTCGAGTAGTAAGTATAAAACACAGCCTGAGTCATTATTAAGTTGGCTCTTCAAAATAATGGTAGCATTGTGCTCGAAAATACAATACGAAGACAAAAGTAAATTGTTATGGCAATGGTCTTTATCAAACCCAAGTATTTCCGCGTGGTTCGTCTCAAGGCGCTCTTGTTCTAAAGCGAAGGGCCACCAGAAGGTCAGTAAATGCACGAAGTAATATTACACTCTTAAATGCATAAAAATAACACAACCCGGATTTGCTCGGGAACAGAAAAAAGATCTTTGAGTATGTAAATGTAGTGACGTTCTAACTGACTATTTTGACAATCTGATACAGAATCTATGCGCGGAGTACTCGAGTACCCGACAGACATTAAACTGTTTCTGAAAGAGAGTTTCGAATAATTAATGAATACATGGGCGCTAGTTTTTAAATATATTTATTTCACCCAACTTTAAACACCTTCCACCTATCAATGAATGAGAATTTACCTAAACTCAAAACTCAAATGTTTTATTTCTGTTAAACCAATATTACAGGTTCTTGTGAATTTTCAAAACTACATAGTTGTAGATTCTAAAAAGTAGAACTTGCGGAGATGACCCAGCAAGAAACTCGAGAAATAAGTCGTCTTCTAAAATTATTTGGTTGTTACCATTCCTTAGTCTGTGTCAAATTGACACAGACTAAGGACCTCAGCATACAATTGACACTGTCAATTGCGAGTATGCTGAGGTAATCCATACGTGATTTATTTATTTCAACTTACTGGATGAAGCTATTTGACGTTTCCACTAGGTTACAGCGGTTGTGATCACAGAATTTTTGTGATACTAAAGTATAGTTTGACCTTTAGTGGTATATATAAGAAGGTCCACATACTCCTTCAGAAGTTTGAAGGTGGGAAAACGTGCTTGCATGATCTAAGGTTAATCTCAGACGCCTTTACGTCTCCGCTTCAAGCTGCGCAAATGTATGTACAAACAGCACCATTGTTTGATGGTTAGATTTAATATTTATAAACAAAACATATTGTTTTGTTGCAATGAAACATCAGAAACCAGTCATCACAAATATTCAAGTAATTTTTGTAAACAACATGAATATCAACAACTCAGCAAATTCTGTGTAAACAATTTTGACAGTTTCGATGAGTTTCGTCATTATATAAAGGGTCAATAAACTCGTCTTACTCGCATAATCATGATGAGCATTAGAATAACTTGCTTTTTATGGAAGTCTAATAAATTGACTATGATCAGGAAATCGTTTTATTGTCCGATGTAGTTTAAATCTTTCAATATTCCGAAAAATAACAGAGATATACAGGAACTTTCCTAAATTATATTATAAAAGAAATTAAAGAAATAAAATCAACAACTAGGTCCTCCAAATGTTTAAGATATTCATTCCAAGTGCCGTCCTGTAGAGGATATTAAAATTTATTACGATAATAATACCATTAAATATCAAGTACCGGAGCCTGCCAGGCATAGAAAAGGTCGCATTGCTACAGAAATAGTTGCAGAATAGGTACTTATTAGCCATTAGACTGTGAGCTCATTTCCTTAGCTGTCATTGACGACATCAGGAAACTATGAATAATAATCAGTTGGTTTTATTAAATGATACAAAATAGGTATATAAAAAATATAAATTTAGCAATGTCCTGTGCCGATGTCCTTACATCCTCCAGACTCCACTTAACACTATAATAGAAGTGCGCTAAATACGTGGGTAGTGGATACGTTTACTATTTCGGATTTAGATAGAATATCTTCAAAAATATACATCGTCTTCAGAGTAACATATTCTTAGTAATTTGCGAAGTAAATGGCTTTGTTCAAAGTAGTTAGTCATACGGTTTATATCCTTAGAACAGTGTACTTGTTTATAAAAAAATATGGTGTTGATAACCCTATATGCCTTGTCATTGGCGCCGCTCACCAGTGAGTCCAACATTCAACATCATAGACAATATTGTATAGCTTTAAAATTCCTTTGGAATTACTCAACGGACATGAGTATAAAGCGAGTTATTATAAACGTACAGTACTGAGAAGTCAGCTGTTTTTATATAAATAAAGCCGATATTTTTGTGTGGGTGTAAAAATATATAATTATTTGTTATACGTAAATTCTTGAGTAAATGAGTTAATACGTGAGTTCTTTTCGGAGAACTGCTGGTTAAAATAACTCTGAAATTGCTTCATTTGATTATATTGACCGTTAAATAAGACTATTAAACGAGACTTAATGTCTATAATATATAATAACTGTGTCCGCAGACAAACTGTTCAAAACAGTTTTGTGGACCAATTTACCTAACTTCTAAGATTGTATATATATGTAGGTAAATAAATAATAATTACAGTTTTGATCCTCGGCAAAACTAAAAAAAATATAGAATAATGTAAAAATATATGTATGTGTATAGTATGTAGCATCATGACTATATCCCCGCAGAGGTAGACAGAGGAGTAGATACTAATGAACTTCAATATTTTGGCGGTATTTTTAAGGTCCCATGTAATAGAGGAGGAATTTCTTAAATAATCTCAAGGACCTGGAATTGTTAACAAAAATTCACGCTCTGCTTAATACCATTAGACCGATGAGGCACCGGTAGAAAAATACTTTTTCATGTGACTACGATGGAAAGACTTTCTTCGTAGTTTAAAATCTGTCTTGAACAGTCAATTTTGATCCGATAGATTGGTTAAGAATATCCATTTTTAGGGTTCCGACCCAAAGGGTGCCAACGGGACCTCCGCTGTCCGTGCGTCTCATGAACTGTGATAGCTAGACAGTCGAAATTTTCACAGATGATGTATTTCTGTTGCCGTTATAACAACAAAAACACACGAAAATAAATCTTCGTTCCCATTATGCTGCTTTAAATCTGGCCCGACGACGTACGGTTTCACTGACCTTCCTTTATTCCTTAGCCTTCCTTTTGCGCGGTTTTTCTCTTTCTTGTGGATTGAGTCAACGTCAACTACTCTCCAACGTCATGTAGACTTGAGTGACTGCACGTGCACGCATGGCATATTGGCAAACTAGCGGTGTCGAATTTGCGAGATGGTTGTAGGCAGAAAGTTCTTCCTACCTAGCAAGGTTTTTATGTCTATACGCAATATTTTAATCTTATTTTAACTTAGTTAACCGGTTAAGTAAAATAAATAAGAAATTGAAGTTTGTGGGGTGAGGTAATTCTATTCTTGGGGCTCATATTATGAGCATCATAAACTATATTTAAAAAATAAGGTGAAAGGTGTGTAGTAATACGTGTAGGTATAATTCATTCATAAAATCCCGTCTCATAATTCACAAATAGAACATACCAAACATTTCACCATGTAGTTTACTGAAAACATCAAGACTTGAACATAACGTTGCTTGGTGTCGTAATGTGTTTAAAATAATATTTACTATAACTATATAGTTAGACATAGGTACCTATGCGCTGTTTGTTCTTATTCATAGTGAAAGCTGCATATTGTGGCGAGCGTTTGCAACACCAGTGTTGCGCGGAAGCGATACCGACCGACTTGTTCGTTGCTTGCCAAATGCTCACTTCGATTAAATGTGCCCAGTAGACACGTACCCAGATTACGTCAGCTCCATTGGCTGGCCGGCGCCATTCGTTCCAATTTAGCATCTGAGTGCTTGTTCATGAAATGCTTTCGTGTTTTTATCGTCGGCCAACGACTTAAATTAGCTGCCTAATCAGAATTATGTCGTCTGAGCGTCTATATGTTCTATTCTACTTTGGCAAGGAGAATATTTCAATAAATCTATTTATGTTGTACAACGGGCAGAAATTCTAAGCTTTCCGTTTATAGTTAGCTTATTTTTAGAGGAATCCCCATACGTGATCGGTGCTAGTAGCACTAATGATCTCACACCCACTGGTACCTGTGACGTCTTTCAAGGCGTGGCTAGGGTTTTACATAGGCACACACAGAATATACGGTGACAGCATTATACTGCGTTTTTTTGCAAATTACTTGCTAATGATCAGAAAATTGTAGATCATCAGGGATGAGATACTTCCTACAAATAAAATGACATGGCGAATATACTCATGATGACCCATCCTAAAAACGTGGGTTCTCCATTTGACAGAACATCAAACATTCTCCATTTGACAGAACATCAAACCTCGTTCCTCAACTCGTGGTTTATGATCATCATGAGAGCAATATAAACAGACAATATTTACCATTTAAAAAATACCAATAACAATAGCATCGAGGTACACTTATGTAATATGTTTGATAAATTGTATCCGCATTTGCCCTGCTTAAAAAAATCGTATTTAATAAGTTCCTATTGCTATGTACATAAGTAGGTACTATTGTGGTAATTAAAATCATGCACAGTCTATTAAATAAAATAAGTACTATTATTTAATACTTTGTATTGTGATATTAATGTATATAAATCTTTTGTTAAGTTATTTTCATATTTTCCTGGTTGTTTTTTTTAATAAATATTCATCCGTATACATGGCTGACTTAATTAATATTTCTACAAAAAGAACCAGGAAACTTTTTTTTTATACATTGTAATTAATGTATAATGAAGTCGAGCGGGTCGTGACTACTAGATAATAATGTCGGGTCGAGTCCATAAGCGGCTGGAGTGGGTACATCCCTTGTATGACGTGTCTGAGAATCAGCGCGTGACTGCCCAGGCGCGGGCGCTGCGTGTGCGCGAAACACTACACATTGTTCCAACAAAAATACAATGGCTGATGTCATACAACAACGCATCATTTTAAAGGCAAACGAACATACAGTCTTTATTGTAGTATGTACTCTAGGGAACTAAGACTGCTGTCAAATAGTAACTTTTAATTTAATAATAATGCATGGTACTATTATATTATACTAGTACCTCTAGAGTACTTACGCCTAAAGTACTTTTTGTACAATAACAATAAGTATATAATATTTATTGAACAAGGTGTGAATATATTATTTATGGCTTTAAAAGGAGTCACAAATAACAAAAATAACAACGGCAAAAGGTCAGCTCCCACGCGGGCAGCGGTTATGTCTAGTGTTGGCTATGGACTGGCTATCACTGACTCCAAGATTACGTCTTTCAAAGAAAAACGAACCTTAGGATTTAAGTATGAACTCAAGTGCGCGATTAGACTCGGTCGTTCGAGCCACATAAGGGCGTTTGAAGTTTGAACAGCGATAGGAGTGAGTCACAAAAAAATATTATGACACATGACGCATGTTCAAAGACAGGAAGAAATATGGGAACTGTACCTACCGTTAAAATATTGCCAAATAAAATAGGAACTCCGAGGAGTAAATACAGGATTTTATTGTACATATTGCACCTACTAATATCCTAAAGATTACTGTGTATTACCGAAGGTTTATAAATTAAATCGAAAAACTATTCTGTTGGAATAAATATTTGGTAGGTATAGTTTTAGAAAATAATTCTTTTAAATTTCCCAATTATCTCGGCCAAATTAATTTAAAATATTTTTTTTTAAGGAAACGACATTAGTACCTAATTAGATTTCACAAGAGCTTTGCAATACAATTGATGTAATTCACAGTATGACTACAACGGACTTTACCAATACCTACAAGTAATGTGTGACAAAATGGAAGTTGTATATGTATTCATTCGATAGCGCGGGGCGCGGTTATCAAGTGACCCACTGTGACTCGACGATAGCTGCAGAATGCAGACGTACCCTCATAACCATAACAATGGCCCTCGTATAATGTGACATATTACACTGGTATGCAACCGTTGGCACTTGCAGCGAAACAGATAGCGGAATGACAAAAACTTATCAATTAATTAAGCCTGAGTTGAATCATTTAAATTTCGACAGTTAGCATATAGTTTCTGATGTCCAACAATCTTCACGTCAAAGATCTACGATTAAAGTTGCAATTCAGCCTGAAAAGCACAGATACCTAGATTTCATTGAAACCCGCGCTCATTCAAATCAAATTAACATTAAATTAGAATTAAGTATTACAATAGTTAATTATCACGGCAGTTAGCGTCAAAGGAGGTGCTTTTCTTATATATAGGTATGAAATTATTCATTAAGAAGTCACGAAAACCAAGAGTCACTAAGTAACCGACAACATATGTGCTGTTCGCGATTTTCGTAAATGCTGTTTTAGGTGCTTTGGTCTCAGTTTCTGACTACTCACTAATAGTTTAATATTAAAAATGGTAAACTACCTTTGTTGTATACTATATGATAGCAGATGGCGATGGATCACCAGATAAAGTACGCAACCTGTGTTGTATTGCACTTGTAAGTACTGAAGACACGCTATTGGACATAACAAGCTCATTTGGCTTTACAAGCAGCATCTTTACGAGCTGCTGCCAGCATAAATAAATTGGACGCCGTTAATCTAAGCCTCAATCTTGGTCACAAAGTAGGTACATCGAAGTCTATAAAATAAAGGCTACTACTAGACAACTATTTATTAGTCTTGTATTCGTATGATTTAGTTGGTACACCAACTTATTTTGGATAAGATTAGGTATGATATAATTTTTTGTCCATAGGAAATATTGTTATATGTAATTCGGTCCTATTCTTAAAATTACGGTTACGAGAGAATATTGGATTAACGTAAATACGTTAATCCAATATTCTCTCGTAACCGCAACGTAACGTAACGTAGCGTAACGGTAGCGTTAGCGACATCTACCGCCGCGATTTTAAAAATATTTTAACATACATAGATGTTGCTACTTTTTTACGAGTCTGCGATGGAGAAAATCTGAAAATATGTATCCGTCTTTTAACAATACACCACTTCATTTATAGTTTCTTTTTAAATGCACTCAAAGAATTGCTAATCCATTTCTTTTGCTTATCATTTTCATTTCAATTAGGGAAAATAACTAAAACAATCAGCAGATATATCATTAGTAGTAGTAGGTAATCTATTCATCTCCCCCATCTGATTCCGTGACTTAGCTTTTTTATCGTCGGGTTCTCGTGCTTAAAAACGAATAACAATGAATTTGCAAGAAGTAAGCTATGTGGCTTTACTCTTTAGACTGGAAAGCCTGTAGTTATGGAGCGACCAGTGGTGATCCCTCTTGCGGCGTGGCACGTGTCTCCGTCTGCTCTGGCTTAACACCGCGGCTAACTATTAGCGAGTCAGTGGCTGGCGGGAGAAGACTGCCAGTAGGTATTACAGTGCGCAGCTCTTCATGCCTTCCGCCCAGCCGGGGCCGCAGGCGATCAGCTGCGAAAGTGACGGGGCCTCAGTACAGGAGAAATCCCGGTATTACGATACGCCGCTCTTCCTATCTTCTGTGGCCAAAAAGCGTACCGTATGCATCGTGCTTCCAGAACGTCGGATCGGGCGCCCAGTCGCACTTTGCACTTGGTTCTTGAAGGTGTGATAGGAGTTCAATTGAAATAGTGTTACCAGCTTTTATACTAAATACATTGTATAATGGATGGATGGGTTTGATTCTGTTTGAAGGTTATTTTCTTCTTTTTGGAGCATTTAAATAAAAGCTTGTTTTAAAACATGTTTTAACAAGTATTTTTTTCGTGTTATTCTCAGCAAACCCTTTCATTTGACACTTACTCATATCATTGGCTCAATACGCAAAAAGTAACTTTAAGTCCGCCATTTTCGGCCGTCACTTAACCAACCATTTAATAAACCATGCGAAATTTTATCTCAATCGGTTTAGAAGAACGGTTTTAAAGATCAGTTGCAAAATTTGATCCCAATATAAATAAACATTATAACTTAAAATTTGTAAAAAGTTAAATTATAGGACTTCGATATTCCGCGGTGACGATACTACATAGTAACTTGTGATATAGATTCATTATGTTTCCTGCATATTGTAACTATTTGTTACAAGGTGTTGTGGTCGCCTTTGACCTGTAGTGACCACATATTCTTATACGGGTACTTTTATTCCTGAGCAAAGTACTTTTTTTACTGGATCGTTAGATTTCTTATCTTAGTTGCGGTAATTGTATCCATAAGTATAAGGTGTAAATAACACCTTATACTTATGGATACAATTACTTAATATCCCATTGTGCTCAAAATTTTACGATGCGGTTACAGGAAGATAGCAATCATCGGTAGGTATCTTCATGATTTAGTGCGTACCTGTATCTACATCTAGTACCTATATTTTTATGCGGGTTAGACTCCGGCAGGCGCTGTACTGCTAAGAAACGAAATCACACTCATCAATAATGGCTACTTACACCAGATATAACTAAATAGGTAAAGAGTTAAAGACAAAACTGTTTAAATTTTTTTTTACTGAACAATTCATAAAAAAATTGGAAACAGTGTTTTATTCGTATTTCAATATTGGTGACCTACTGTCCAGTTATAATAATAAATTATGTATAAGTTTTGTATAGCCTTTTAAATAATCATCATTTAATTACAAAGTTGCTCTGATAAGTTAACGTTTCATTATATTTATCGCAACCTCGATCCACGGCCTTTCCGTTGTAAAAGATAATCAAAATTGGGACAAAAACATGAAAAAGCGATGTTCAAATACAACGCTTCTAGTTCCTGGAAAGCTATATCTGCAACAAGCGGTGCGAGGCGTTTGGGTATATATTAATAATATAATGTGACTATAGACGGAATTATCCCCAAGACTGGGGGGAAATCATATATTATATCGGTGATTTTTTTGTGAGTAAGCACGTAAGTAGAAAGAAAGGTTTTTTGTATAATATCACTTATAGGTAGGGCTGCCATCTGTCTGGGATTCCCCGGATTTGTCCTAGTATGAAGGGCCGGGGGCCGTTCGTCAGGGGTTTTAAAACATGTCAGGGAAAATTCGAACACAATGCGAACGTAGAGAGTGTTTTTGCTAGTCAGCAATGGACGAAAGAAAGAAACTCGCTGAACATACACACGGTGTCTGAATAAAGATTGAAAAATTATGACGTCTTTTTTATTTTTGTTGCAAAAATATTTTTTCGGGTAGTCCGGGGAAAAAAGTATATACCTATCATCCAAATGTCCGGGTTTTTTGCCTTGTTTATAAGGCGTCGGCAATTAAGGTTATGGCAGTCCTACTTATAGGTAGTATTGACCAATTAAATAGACTAGATAGACTAGGTTGGAAAGATAGTGCGCCGCTGATACTTGGTTTTACCCGTCCAAATTCGGTTACCGTAGCCTATAGAAGTTTGCAATACCAAAGGTGTCACTCGCACGTTGCCTACTCTGTAGAAACCGTCTAAGTTTCTTAAAATAAGGAAGTTACTAAGCTGATAGCAAACGGAATTCCCATGCTGTCAGTCATTCCCCCCTACGAGCTCTGGTAACCTTACTCATTTTACTGCGGTATTGTGTAAGGCGGAGGTACTTTCCTAGTCGGGTAGCTCAATTTGAGCGAGAAATCTCGCTATGCCCTACCTCTCCAAAAACCCCTTCACATGTACCCTACATGCGATAGGAAAATAAGGAGGTAGTAGGAACGTTTATTTTCTTTTATTACATAAACAAGTACGCTCTAAGTGGATACGTTGATAGTATCGTCTCAACAACTTTGATTAGATTGTCCGTATCGACAAGAAACACACTCCTTTATTCAACACTTGTGAAATGGTTGTTCAGTTTGGATACGTTAGGTCCGAAGTAAACTGATAATGCACCTATAATAGAAAAGACCCTTAAGTAAATACCTAACTTCTGTTTACACATAATAAGTAGATAAGGTATTAGCTATAGCTGGGATAAGATAGTTACTACATTAGTCTCCCGGGCAGATTCGGGTACTCCTCTATGTATGTCATTGGTAAGTCTTCCTTCACGTGTTCTCTGATCTTGTTTATGGGCTCCATGTCTCTGAATTTTAACGACAAGCGTCCCGCCCCTAATTATGTACAGACTAAATAGAACATGAAGGAGTTCTTGGAAGCATAGCAGTCTGGTATTTATATTTTGTACGTTTGCCGGAGTTTTAATGTAAAATATGGTGGGTATTCGTGTAACTTTTTTTTGGAAATCTTTCTAGAATTTTGTTAAGGTTTCAGTAAAATCACATCTTCACTGAGACTTGGGAGATAATGAAGGACGACAATCCTTCAAATATCAATCATTTTTATAATCCATATGATCATTAAAGATGTAAAAGACCCGGTTATAAGATCTCAGTAGCCATTCCAAAATTTACAAAATAATATATAGCGCTGACTGCATGTTTGGCATCTAAAGAGCAATCAACTGCCAGCAAATACTTATTCACTAGTCGGGTACTTTTTTTTTTCTAGTCGGGTAATCATAATAATTATGAATATTATGAATATAATTAGCTCAACAGCGAAACTAGTTCGTATCTCGATGTTCTTATTGGTTATTATTTTGTCTGAGTACCTATTTAGTTAATGCAAATAACGCAACCGCTGGTACGTTCCTGCAATCGATGAATGTATATGTGACACCTACATAGGTCATTATGTCGTGGGATAAAATGACATTAGGTTTAGAACAAACTAGAGTAGCTGGCATTCTAAATATTTAGTGAACTCGCGTCATTCATTCCAACTAGGTATATCTAATAGTGTCATTCGGGTCAGGGCAACATCAGGTCAATTGCTCTGCCCTCAATAAGTTTCTTTTGTTCTAATTTATGGCCGAAATTAATAAAATAAATTGAATGGCCAATCAATGATGTCTCAACGATTAAAGCGACAATGGTTACTCTGATTTATAGCAGCAGAGATTTTGTCATTATTTAATCTTAGTTATATAAAATTCTGATATTAATACTAACAATAAACTACCAAACTGCATCACGAGGCTCGTGGATGAGAATTATTTTAATGGTATCATGATCTACGTGAGAAACTGTTTGGTTAATAAAGCTCAGTTTGGTATAACGAAAGGTACTCTGTAGATACAGTAATGTGAGTGGGTCGCAGCTTAAGGCGGGTAGGCCAACGAAGGAGTGCCTATGAGTCACGCCGCGCCGGTGGCGCCCACGCCTTTTTAACTTAAATTCTACAAGACAGATGGAGCCTCTACTTGAGTCTTTTGCTACATTATAGCAATTGATTGTGAAGATTATATCGACGTTCCTAACATCAATATAGCTATATTGTAGATAGAACACATTTATATAAGTACGTTCAAAGGATGCCTCATTGGCCCGTGAGCACTTAGTCCAAAAAGAGATGATCCAAAATCAGTAGACTTAAGCGTGAGTGTTGAGGGCCTAGGGTTTGGTGTTGAACTCCTATGATGGTTTTGTTCCCAGATCGAGTAATGTTATTGGATTTTTCTATTAAATTTTTAGTAACACCTTCGAGAGTTTGTTTGTGTGTTAATAGAAAAGTCTCGCCCTTATTACATTGGCCCTATAGTAACACATGAGGTACCTTATAACGCATTAATATTCGATAGTTTATAATCTATCTGCGTCCAGCCGTCAAGTTATGAATGTATATGTATTGCGGTATACTGTGAATATGTTACTGTCCTGTTTCAGCTATTTCGGCGGTTTACTTGAGATTTATTGTAAACTAACTGTCCTTATTTTATACGATGACATACAAAGTAACTTCTTTAAAATTAGTATTTTCTTATAGCTTGTAGTCTGGGATATAATTGCAAGTTATGGGATGTCATACTAATTCATGCTAGCCCTACAAATCATCCTCATAAACCGTATGTACTTATTAGTTTCCTTTCTTAATTCAAAGACTGTTATGGTGGCGCCCGCGCCGGCGCCGGGGATTCGCTACGCGCCCACATCTCCAGTATAATTGTAATAAACCACGACCAAGTGAATGAACGGAAACTTTGCCCTTACTTGGCCACGACCAAAAATTCTGAACATAATATGGCTTTTATTACCTACCTATTTATGTCACACTGTCAGTGTTTAACTGTGTAAACTATACATATCTACGAGTAGATATTAGTATGATCGGGGTAGGGGGATTTGACCTGGATCCTAAACAGCGGTGTCTCCTTGACAGGTATTGTATAAATAAGGTAGGATGGATAAATATGGGCTGATGATGATTCTTCTATACTAACACTTCTCGAATTCAACAACCTAGTTTCATCGACTCCTTATGCATAAGTAAATAGAAATAAACCTAGTCACAATATTTAATTATAGGATTACCTTCTTATATGTGTACGACTGTAGGTTCGCTAACAATAAAATACATACCTACATCTCACAAATGGTAACAGTGAACAATTTTATAAACAGATAATTCGATCAATAATAATCACGTTCTATAAATTCTTACAGTGACTATAGGCACCTACTATAGGTTATGAAAAGAAATATGATTCCGTAGCTAATGGCCACAGTATATCGATATACATAATATGAATATTTGAACATATCAGCTTTGTATTTGAAGAATTAGAATTCTGCAAGAAAAGGGCTCATTTTATTAAATCCAATATTCTCATTTTATTGAAGGTTTGAATGTCCTTGTTGAAATAATTCAGGTTATACGCGCGAGAGGGCGAGCGGCGACCGGTGCAGAACTACAGGGCGGCCGCGCACACGGGCACGGCACGTGATCGCCAGCGCAGCAGCCTTGCAAGGACGTTGCGTCTATGCACCGACCACTATCGTTAATTAATTCCACCTTCACGCTGACTCACTCGCTAACATTACCACACTTAAAGGTATATTATACGTTTAAAATCTGTACAGATATAACATCCACATATAACAGCGACATCTATGTTTGATTGACTGGAAATAATTTAGTTTATCGCTATTACGTGTAGTTTCAACTTCCAACCTGGAAGCACGGTTTTAATTCCGAGAATAGATTGTACCTGACGACGGACCAACTTACCAAACCTGTCTGATGTCGTTTAAAGATTATACGAAATACAAACCTACCAAATGAAAGAAGCCGACCATATTACAATAACATAGGATTACGGTTTATTAATACCTAAATATAATATTAAACCGACTAGTTAATATAAAATAACAGGGCCGAACGACGATGTTTTCCTGGTCGAAGCTCAAAAGGAAATTGTTCTTGTATGGAGGTTATGTATGGGTTTCTGCGAAATGTTGAGTCAACTAGTTAGGTTTAACCGATTGCTATGCAATTTGTTACTCAACGTCTTTAGTATTCAACATACAGCTTATGTTTTTAAAGTCGAAGGTTGTCTAAAGCCTGTATAGTATTTGTTTTGCTAAATAAAGAAAATATTTACAACTTACCTACTCACCGGTCAACGCCAAGACGACAGGTTAAGCTACCCAACCACCTACCTGTCGTCGTGATCGCAGAACCACAAATATTCTTTCTTTTGGCGCTAAGCCTTTTTTATTCCAGTCAATAGCCAAACTTTCAGATCTGTAAATAAAAGATTTTAAATATAAACCAGTTTTTTTTAATGTATAGTATAGGTCCCGTCACGAGTTTAGAGCTCTGGCCTTGAATGCGCAGATATCATTTTTTGGGTCCGTTTAGCGGGGTGTGCGATGTGTGGCGGGTGAAGCGGCCAGTGCCGCACAGTGGGCTGAAAATCGACTTTCATAGACATATAATTCATTTCTTCCAAAGTGTCTACTTTCATAGTTGGATATGCTTCAGAATACTACCAGTATGTCTATAAATATCAACATTATGATATTGCACACCAAATGGCGCACACAGAATTTTTTCTTTAAAAATTTGTATGGAGCTGATATGAAAAAGGGTTATATCTCCGCAATCGCACAATTGGCCGTAATTCCCTTTTAGGGGATTATTGCTGGAATTATTTAAATTTTTTTGACATACTTCACAAGCCGGCCGCACGTGCGCTTTTTTTTTTAAAAATCATAATTATTTTCTAATATTTTTTTGTAGTGTTAAGTCTAAATTTGACATAACATCTGCAATTACTGCCTAAATTATAAGCCCAACTTTCCAATAAACCATGAAATCTAGAATAACTGCCTCCTAATTAGCGTCTTTAATTTCCAAGAATCTATTAACTCAAGACCCCATATGTATTCAGATTACTTTATTAGATTTATAGGACAAATGGATATTAATGTTTCTCATCTTTACCCGAAGAATTAAAAGAAAAAGAAGTTATTTTAATTTCCAAATGGGGTTTTGATGGAGCATCAAGTCAGAGCAGGTACAAGCAAAAATTGGATAACACTTTTATAACTGATGATTCTAGTATTTTCATGACACACAAAAATGAACATGTAAAGCAGTAGTAAAAGAAGAAGAACAAAGAATGAATACTGAAATATCAGCCCTTCAACCAACCGAGTGCGGTAGCAACAGAATAAGTCACAATCTCGTGACATCGACAATGATCGATGCAAAGGTGTGCACATATCTTTCAGAAGCTCGATCGAACGCTGCTTGCTATATAATTATGTTTAGCAGAGCCGTCTAAGCTAAATAATTTAGAAGCAGTAGAAAAAAAGGTGGCATCTTCTGTTGAAACTAGGCAATTTTTCTTTGCACGCACGTATAAATATGATGGAATGTCTATTGCACATAGCATACCGATTAGATATAAAGAAATGGGCTGTCAAAGGAAAATCTGACCAAGATACAAGGGATGCTAGAAAGCAAATAATTCAAGACTGTTTTAAATCAGAACTAGGTCTACTCATAGATGTGGTAAAACAGGGTCATGGAACGACCAACGATGGCAATACTGCGAGAAGGTTTTATGGATTTCCAGTTAAAACTGCAGCCATTACTGGACTTGATGGAGAGCTGATCCGCAGGTTTGCTGTCATTTTGCAAACGATAGCATCGGATGAATGTGTAAATATTGAGAGATTCAAAGACTACACGTACAAGACTGCTGAAATATATGTGGCCTTATATAACTGGTTTCATATACCCGCAACAGTGCACAAAGTACTTTTACACTGATATCATCGCTTCCAACTCAATTGTACCAATTGGGAGTCTTTCTGAAGAGGCTTCGGAAGCTGGAAACAAGGATTTTAGAAGATTCAGAGAACACCACTCTCGTAAAACAAGTAGAATAAGTTCTAATGAGGATATTATCTTAAATTTCCTTCTTATTTCGTCAGATCCACCCGTTTCTTCAGAAAGACCCGTTTTGGATGCAAAGAAAAGGAAACAGTTCTATGAAGAAACTTTAACATTATTAAAACTTCAAGAACCTGAATTCGAATTTAGAGATGTTCAGTTAGATTCGGATTCAGAGTTGGTCTCAGGTGATAGTGATGGAGAATAATGCTGTTACTAATTTGAGAAAAAAATATTAGAAATAACACTAATTTTAAATCAAATGTAAACCTAAGACTTCATAACAATTGACAATTTGTTTTAATAATGACCTAAGGTGTCATTATTAAAACTAATTGTCAATTACCATGATTATTTAATTACTGAGATATATTGATAGCCGTTTTCTTTATTTAATAAAGTTAACTGAATACATATGGGGTTTTGAGTTAATAGACTCTTGGAAATTAAAGACGCTAATTAGGAGGCAGTTATTCTAGATTTCATGGTTTATTGGAAAGTTGGGCTTATAATTTAGGCAGTAATTGCAGATGTTGTCTAATTTAGACTTAACACTACAAAAAAATATTAGAAAATAATTGTGATTTTTAAAAAAAAAAAGCGCACGTGCGGCCGGCTTATGAAGTATGTCAAAATTTTTTAAATAATTCCAGCAATAATCCCCTAAAAGGGAATTACGGCCAATTGTGCGATTGCGGAGATATAACCCTTTTTCATATCAGCTCCATACAAATTTTTAAAGAAAAAAAATAAAAAAAAATAAAAATTCTGTGTGCGCCATTTGGTGTGCAATATCATAATGTTGATATTTATAGACATACTGGTAGTATTCTGAAGCATATCCAACTATGAAAGTAGACACTTTGGAAGAAATGAATTATATGTCTATGAAAGTCGATTTTCGGTCCACTGTGTGCCGGCGCGGCGGCGCCGTATTGGTGTATCGCCCAAAGTACAATCACGCACATATTGCTTTCGTATTTTTTCATCGTCTTGACCTTGACCTTTCAACAAGTAGTTCCAGTCGCATCCGTCTACTAACTTCAACTTCCTTAATTAACGACGATTTGATGAAAGGAATAGGATTATTGCCAAATAATTAGAATTTAAGGTTTTTTTAATATAATTGATTATAGATAGATAGATAGAATATACTTTATTGTACTCCAATAATTAAAAAACACATTACATTAATTTTATTATTGACTATGTAATATTGATTCTATAGGTATCTACAAAAATAATAAATTATTATTTTTATAAAATAAACCGTGGTTATATTTTATTTTTCTCTTTTAAAATACCTATATAAAACTTCTATTTCTTTTCCATTAAAAGTAACAACTCAAGTTAATCTAACTTTTTTAAAAACTCTTCGTAATATATGTGAGCACGAGTGTACAACATGCGCAAGTCTCCCCACTACTTTCGTCGAGCGCTCTAAACTCGTGACGGCACCTATACTAATGTACCTCTACATACAGAAGTCTCACTCCATTAGTAGGAAAACACACGTCACTCTCCGCGCCATCTCGTTGCTTAGGTATAAATAAAATAATATTATATGTATATGGGGAGTAACCTGGCCCCGAGTAGTTTTTAAAAAGCCTGACGTCACCATTGCTAACGTATTGTCATTACCACGGTGGTCATTCTTCAATAAGAGGCAATAGATTCTTTGACAATAGCAATCACTTACAACAATAGGTCCATTCAGTCCAACGGCTTAAGCTAGAATGAATCGCGCTCCATCAAATGCCCGTATTTACACCAAAATTGCGAATGCAGTCTACCGTCAATTAAAAGTAGATAAATTAATAAAACACTAGAATGAAATTTAACTCAACGTTAAGTTAAACTAAAAGCGTTTTAAACCGAATTACAATAACAATTTTAACCGTAGTTTGCAGCCTAATGACGTCCTCGCACCGATCGTCTGGAGAGAAAAAAAGTTGAATGATTAATAGTAGTACTTCATCTACCTTTAAAAAAATTTGCTCCTTATTGTGTTAGGCAATGTATAATTATATACATATAAGTAGTATTACAATCTCCCTTAGTATATCAGAAAATTCGTTTCGATCATTTCCCCCTCACAGGCTCTGTTCCTGACGTCACATCGAGCCGCGCCAACGGGTCGCGGGGACCGACCCCTACCAACAGAATCAACCGAGACCCCCACCTTCGGGTCATAATTTACGTGAAGTTAATTAATTCCTTCCGGAGCTTTAAAGCGTCTGCAAAGCAATACGGCCGACGGAAAGTGTCTGGGAGTATTGGCGACTTATTTTTAAGGATATTGCCTACAATATACGTAAAAATCAGCTTGGAGAATTTACGTGAGGTAAGTAATATTTGTATGTACCTTGATTACCTGATACCTGAAAATTGGCCCACTAGGCAAGTTAGCTAGTAGGCATGCGTTCTTAGTACATACTAGCACTACTCAATAACCCACATTTGGTTCGTCAGAAAATACGTGACGTCTGGCGGCCCTGGGATCTTACTCTATAGTGGTTTATAAGTAATAAAAACCCCAAACACTTTTTATCACTTGAGTTAGCCACATATCTAATTTCACACAGTGTTCAGCGCTAGCGAGAAAAGCATAAGCAAGGAGTGCATTCGTTTTAAGGTGTTTGATTGTTTTGCTTACAGTATCATTAAAATGGAGAGAACAAACTTTATAGCTTTTATTTTTTTAATTGTTATTAATAGTTAAAAAGTCATAGTTCAAGTTAACAAGTTCCTATTATAGATAACCATTGTCTGTGTCTGAAAATATCATTATTGTTTTACGCTAGAAACGAATGTCTATATTGTTATCTCGTTCGTAATTAATTACTGCAGCTATGGGTTTACCATTTTTTATGAATGTGTTCGATGTATTCATTAATGAAGAGCCCATTGATTATGTTTCTGGAACCGCGTCTGATACGTTATCAGTACCCACAAACCTAAAAATACAACATGATTTATAAATTGTCACAAGCTATGTACAGTTTTATATCATATTTTTGTGAGTTATCATTGACCATACTGACCTTAAGCATTCCATATGGCAAGAACAATATTAGAGCCTGTATTCTATAAGTATTCAAAACGGTAGGAAATATTAGTAGCTATCTCACAAAAAAATAAAAAAGACAGTGTCTATCACTGTCTTTTCTATTTTTTGTAATACATGGTTTTTTATACTTAACCTAAAAACTCCACATGGGCACGAGCACACGTGGAACATGTACCTCCACGTAGGTACACGTAGCTTAGTTCAAGTTTAAGAACCAACAGGACCCGGCGTAGCTCTCCCGTGAATCACCGCGTGCATGTGAAGGTGTGCGACTTTCGCATATTAATATTGTTCCAAATGCGTCGTGTCATCGGTTGGCGTCGTCTGCGCTATTTCAGTGCGCGCCGGCCGCGGGCCGCGCTATTCCCGGCCAGACGCCCGCCGCGGCGCCGGATCATGCATAGCGAACTTCTTAACACGCACTTCACCTTTATTCCAAAAAAACACGCCTTTGATCTAACAAAAAAAAGCAATGATCCGGCTTGAACCGTATTCACGCTCATTATTTAGGCATCTGGTACTTCGGTATTTGATATGTTAGTATTTATAGGGGTTTTTCTGTGAAATTCACAGTAACAGCTTGGTCTTTGAATTTGTTCACACCTAATGAACATGCATGGCTCGCACCTTATTACATTTGAACTCTAAATATCCGGTAAACTGTGAGTGTACATTACTATCCCCCTGCCTAATCCTTTATTTTTCGCCCATAGAAGCAAAATTAATGGTACATAAAACATGTGTAATATTAGAAGTCGAAGTGTACTCTCATTTTTAATTTAGTGATATAATGATTGTGGCAATATCGATGCGCTGTTCACGTATCCAATAATCCTCACTAAAACCCAGTGATCTTTGTGACCATCCATAGATAAAAAAAACAATTTGTAAATGATAACATCACTGAAGTTTTAACCATTGTATTTGAATATCATGATATTAAAAATGACACTGCTTTACAAACTATTCTACGTACAACGTAACAATATTAATAAAATTACATATTTGACGTAAAATGTTATTATCATAGATGGCGCTTACAAGTTAATTCCTAATTCAGTGATACAAAGGCCGTAGTTCTTATATCAACCGTTCGGGGCACACACAACATGACAAGCGCTCACCTGACGCTCACGCTAGACGAACGCTGATGCCATATAACCCTCATACAAAACTTATTGATACCAACGTTTTGTAGGCACCATTTTTAGTGACTTGCTCTATACCAAGACCCAAAGACACCAACCAGACACGGAATCGACGTTTGGTATCGAAAATAATTATCCAGCAACAGTCCTCCTGCAAAATTTATACCCGAATTCTTCCTTTGTCGGTATACAGCAAGTCAACATTATCAGATCA
Organism: Craniophora ligustri; assembly: GCA_905163465.1. Lineage (NCBI taxonomy): Eukaryota > Metazoa > Arthropoda > Insecta > Lepidoptera > Noctuidae > Craniophora > Craniophora ligustri. The sequence goes on from LR990963.1 coordinate 7,927,409, forward strand.
TCTTATTATATCACTAGTACTACCGTATGACATTAATTATTTACGTCGAGAAGGCAAAACGCTAATTACACTATGACAATTAATCATCAGCCTTCTCTGTTATACCACAGCCTACAAAGTATAGGTAACACAAGAAAAATAAATAAATAAATCTTATATGCAAATAACATAATAAGTATATTATATGTCAGTGAATACAGTTTAGGTACATTTTTCCCATATTATATTGCTTCTAGAGTTTAATTACATCATACTGTGAATTATTTTTTGCTTATGTGGGTTGACGGATACTTTAAAATATCGATTTAAAAAACGTAAAATGTATTGAATACACACTATAAACTGCGCCAATAAACAATGTATTTATGAAGTAACTGCTGATCTCATGCCATTTCTCTCGCACAGAGTATTGTGAAATGAGATCGGCAGTTGTTTCGTCACAGATTTCACAGTTGTTTTGGTTTGTTTGTAATGTACTGTCCTAATAATAAAAGATAATAGCAAAAGAATCATTTATTATTACTTTTTAAAGTAATAGAAGGAAGTTTGTTAGATTTATGATTGGCATTTTATAACTTCCTTTAAATTGGCCTTAAAAAACAACTGTCGAATCTACTATACGAATTATATTCACAATAAAAATTGGGGCAATGCTATAGGTACTATTACAGTATGCTTCTTGAAATGTTAAAATAGCCACAAGAGTACGGGAGTGCAGTCGTTTTGCTGACAGACGTCTGCGTTACTCCTATTTTTTTTTATTTGGATAATGGTAGGTTATATGTTTTTTTTATTATCATAGGCACAATAACAACTTGAGTCCCACATCCTTTTTCTGTAGCACAAATTTCCAATAAGCTGGACTAAGACGACTGGTTACGATGAGCATTCGTGGAATATTATAAAATTAATGACGGCACCGTTAAAACAGGGTCAAATGACAGCAAGACCAAAAAAAACTTCCTTATACTATCGTATTACGACCTAGTAATAATGAATTTCTACGTAAATCTATGACAGAAATCAAAGAACCCATTTCATTAACTCTCATGTGTTCTGACATTCTAGTTTTACTTTTATTTGAATATAACAAAGTAAATGTGTAGTTACACTACTAATTTGTTACTAGAGTTGTTTTGCAAACATCTGTTAAATTACAATTAAAATTTCATTTTAATTCTATGCCTTGTAAAACATAAATATTTTTGTTTTTTACATTCCACTCCAAAGACCCAGATCTGTGGGTCTCTGGGACTAGCGCATTTATAATGCAGAGGAGCCACGCTAGCGTGTAGTACACTAGTAAAATATAGTGTACCTAGAAAATGTAATAGGATCTCGAATATATTAAACTTATTTACAAATTATTCACTGGGATTCTCAATTGTATTAGAAAAAGTACATCTAAATTACTTACGTGATTATCTAGACAAATGGACTACAGACGGTCGGTTTGAAATGAGTTAAACTATATGACAATTCACAAACCCAAAGCATCTTTTATAATAATTAGCTACAATAAGGTTGTTAGGGCGTATATGTTGTATTATTTTGTAAATGATTATTGCTATACTTATACAATAAGAAAGATTGAAACAAATTTTAAATCTTATTCAATAAAAAAGAATTTAACTATTAATTTGAGTATCCTTAATCACGCGTATTTTAGTAATTCTTTAATGTAAGTAATCTTTTGTATGCAAAATAATTGTACACTATCTGTGTGATTCTTTTTCAATTTTGTAACATTTTTATGTTTTTTAACATTTTTTTTTAATCATTTTGGTGTTATTTACTGATAAATACATGTTATTTAGGCTCAATGCATTAATATAAATAATTATAGATATTTTATTTACACCATGCAAATAGGATCTGTTCGATGCATCAGTTATGATACGAAACCCACACCTAAAACATTTATATTAAATTTTGGTCGAACAAGGATGAAGTACCGTGTTTTCATTGCACCTTGTTTTATCTGAAACAGAAATATCATACATAAATCACCGGTCCCTATGAAACTATCGAATCCTAAAAAGTCATGCTATTTTTGACATGAAACTTTTTAAGATTCCATAGTAGAATGGTTCATCCAACATAATTCATTATATTTTTAAGCTTGCCACCTCTATAGGCGATAAAAATATCGATATGGAATAAATGAGTAGGTGCAGTAAAACAGGCCGGTGGCCCAAAGTGAGTACTCGTGAGCGTGGCGTACCTGGCAGCGCTCGGGTCAGGCGAGGTAGGCGCGGACGAGCGCGCGCACGTCGGCGCGGCACAGCGGGCACGCGCCCAGCGCCGCGCCGCACCGCGCGCACGACACCAGGTGCCCGCACGGCAGGAACACCACGCTAACCTGGACACCCACGATAACATTTTATTTTAAGCTGAATTTACAACGCGAAACTGGTGGCATAAAAATAATTCCGTATTCAATCATTTTACGTGTAAACCACAAATTTCAGTCATAGAATAGATGCATGCATGGCGAAATTTGACGTTAAACGTCAAATTTCGCCATGCATGCCGGAATTACATTACGAAACTATATATGTCATATTTTTATGTGTACTTGAGTATACTTTCATGCAACTAGTTACGTAATGTAATTCCGGCTTTACTTTTAAGCAACCCCATTTGTCACTTACCTCACAATCCATACACACTTTACATAATCTAGCTTCTTTTAACTGCCTGTTTTCTTCTTCCAGCGTTAACTTCTTGGCCTCTGGTTTGGCCTCTTGTATCTCCTGTTTATTAACATCTTCAGTCGTCATTACAGCTTCAAGTTTATTAGATATCGTATTGCTGACGTCAGTCTCTCTGTTTGGTGAATGTCTAGTGGCTTGTTCGTCGCTGCGATTAGAAAAATTATCGCGTTGTCTATCAACATTTTCATTTCTTTCATCATCATTTTCGCGATCGTCATTTTCATTATCATTTTCTTCATCATCTGGTGTCATTGATCTCGCAGGGCTGCTACCACGATCGCTCCCGTATGCGCGAGTCAATAAAGCCACATTATCGGGGTGGATTCTAAAATGACAGATACAAAATAATAGATTAGTAAGATTTTATTTAGTAGTAGTTATTTTTAAGAAAGGGTGTGACAGCAGCTAATAATTTATTCTAGTAATATTTACCCAGCTCTTGGCGCGAACTCTCTAAAAGTTTCAGTGAGAATGTCTCGAGCGAGTCGACTTGAAGTAGTCATTGACCAAGGCTCCTCGTTCAATTGATCATCTAACACCGCGTCGATCAGCGCCTCTGATGATGTAAATGGAGTGCCTGGAAAAATGGTAATGAAATACTTTATAAAATAATAAGATCTTCATGTAAACCATACAAATACGAATATTCGAAATAGATAAACGAATGTATATAATGAAAAATATCTTCAAAGTTAAGTCTAAGTAAATAATGTCACATCATGTTTTGAAACATTAAATAACCCATGTTGTATTCACTATTTAAGAGCAAATCAAAATTGCCGTAAAATAGTGAATACAACATGAGTTATTATCTAAACTAACTTGATTAATTTTATACATACATACACCGTGAATGTACACCTTTTTCCCAGAGTGTAATTTTATAACAGTTTCAACATCTTTTACTGACTGGTCGTAGTAAAATTCGTGACATAAATGTCGTATAGAAATACGTACCAACATTTCGTAACCTATTCAATATAGCTCGTCGCACGCGGGCCGCGTCCAGCCCTGCACCTAAAGCAGCTGCCGCCATTGTACTCTCCATACATTCCTCTACCTGAAATGTACAACATATACATTAAAAAAAGGGGTGTTAAAAGATATCTACAGGGATGGCAACGCGCGAGCGACCCCTCTGGTGCTGCAGATGTCCACAGTACGTAACCGCCTGTACGATAAGCAGATATGGCAGATTCTTGAGTGGAGATTACCAACGGACATCATTTTTGTTTTTTTTTTTCTGTCATAAAAGAGTATCAATTCAATTATTACCTGACTTTCTGTAATAGGAAAGTTTTCTCCATTTCGTCGTCTCGCACTGTGAGCTCCGTCAGTTAACTGGAAAATCAATATACAAATGTAATTTTTTTCTTCTACCACATAAGCCAGTTTATGCAGTGTTATTTTTTTAAACTGATAATTATGTGTATGTTGACTGTTGTTATATATAATATTTTATTATTCTGATAAAATTCTTTAAAAAATTACCAGACTAAAGTGTTTCAAGATTGCTATCGAGATTATAACAAAATGTCTAGTTACAAACTACAGTACATTAACGTATTGGCATGTGTCCATATTATATTCAGTTGGTTATGGAATAATAGAGATCTTAAATCTTTGATAGATAATTGAATTGAAACGGTTAAGTTCTTGTTCAGGTGCGCCGGGGTAACAGAAGCCGGGTCAGTTTTTTGAAAATAGGAAGATTATAAAATTAAATAAATATTCCTGGAAGTTTAATCAATTACTGTAACCGGACTGTAAATGATGTAAAATACTTACGCTTGTAGAACGTTGTACCGAGGCCCGCTTGCGACAGTTATCAACATAGTCTTGGCCTTTGATGAGCACCACGTAGCCGCAGTGCGGGAACCAGTGAGCATGCTCCGACCACGGCGTGTCACCTGCCTCCCACTTGCCCAGACCGCCGTCGCAATAGAAACAGCGCACCTGTAACGTAGATAGATATTTTATTGAACACGGTTGATTTCCTTGATAGTTACATTAAATAGGGATGTGCCGTTACAGATGACATCTCTTGTATGGCGAGACCAGAGTGAACGCTAATTTTTAGATCAAGAAATGAACTCTTACTTTGGAGAATGTCCGCTGTATCAATTAGCTTACTACCGTTATTATTACCGTTATGTACCATTTGGTAGATCAGTGACTCGCGCGTTATATTATTACAGCATAAAACAATCGTGTTGATCACGTTCAGTGCGTTACGGGAGGAAGTTACAATATTATTAACGTACATTCTTATACAATTTCCTTTCCATAAGTTTCCTCTCGATATTATTAGGAACAATCAGTGCCACTGACCTCGGCGGTTTTGGCGCCAAATAGTGTTTCGTTGAATTTAGGAGACGAGAGATCAACACCTTTATTCGGAGTTGACAGCCCTTCAAATGACAGGAAACCTGTATCCAGAAGTGGGTTATTAATTGAGTTGACAATACCTGGTCATCGGTGCCGGTATGGAAGAAGCCGGCCTCTGCGAGAGTTCTGGGCACTTGTTGCCGGTCGGCTGGCCAGCGCTCGAAGCTGGATAGACGAGCAGCTAGTGAAGCGTACTGGGGATGGCGCGCTCCGCCGCCTACAACGCCCAAGTTGCGCCATGTGCCTCCCTGGCTCAGTACGCGCTCGTTGTGAGCTGCCCCAGACCTGAGTAAACAAATAGAAAAATTATACCTTAAATACGGTTTAAATATTTGTATACGTGTTTGGAAATCATTTACAGAACGTACTATTGATATTTTGCCGTCAAAGTAAGAAATATTATTGCAAATAGAGTTTGTAAATAAAGGTTGAAGCTGTTTGCTGGGATTTCAATAAATACCTATTTTCTTTTCGTTTAATAACATTAATTTTACTGTATATACTAGCGATAATGCAGGAGTTGAATATTACTTAAATTTATAATAATAACTTACCTAACACGGATCATTGATAACAGAACAATAATGACGATGATAAGAATGCAAGCCAAGCCAATACAGTTTTTTTCCTCCAACAATTGGCAATCAATAAATGTCACCTTAGAAACTGTGAATAATTAGATTTTACTGAATTTGTTTTAACGTACACAAACTGTAATGACTAATTTTCACGAATCCCTGCCATTTGTAGGTCACTTTAACCTTGGATTAACCAATTTTATTTAATCAACATAAGATCTGAAATCCATTTAGAAAAAAATCCTTGGAGTCAAATAACCTATATTTCCAGGATAAAAACGAAACAAAATGGTTATAATTTAATACAAACGGAGGCGACCGCTTCCTTAGAGGTATAACTGACTACTAATTGTGCGTATAGGAAGTACTTGTGTCGTTATTGACTGCGAAATGACTAAGTGGTAATGTAAATAATCTATTATTCGGAAGCGGCTTATGACCAAGGTTTCATTGTAACTGGTCTTTTGTTAGAATTTAGAACTGATATTTTACGCATACAGTTGAATAGCCAATGCCCTTCGCTTTGCTGTAAACTAGTAACTTTTAATTTACACTTCGACCCGAATTGAATAAGTAAGACATACCCTTAGATGTATTGTATGTTTGCTAACGTTTATTAGCCGCGTGCAATTAGAGTATGTGTAAATGTATGTAGTCTACTCTCATTGTTATAATTTTTCACATTACGACTCGATTACCGCAGGCGTGTTAAGACTGCCTTTCGTGGTGGCTTCTCGGATTCGGATTACGGTAGGGGCAAATATTTATGTCTGGTCACATGGATATTTTTACCGGGATTATAGATATTTACACGTATATTACAAATGTATTGTGTATTGTATGTATTGTATTTATTTATTTATTATCAATGTATTTATTTATTTTTTTATTTATATTACAAATGTACTGTTACAAATAAATATAGCTATGTAGTTTCTTAACCATCTAATATCCGTAACAACTCGATCGTTGCTTAACTTTGAACTAGATGGCGCTAAGCTTTTAAATAATGTCCGCATGTAAGTATTAGAATAATATTAGATTAAGTATAAATTGTTAAGGTGACACTCGCTATTAGATTTTATTGTTAAAACCCAGCAATTGTCCTATATAGTAGAGGCTGCGAAACCAATCGAGCTATTTAACGAAATCAATTCCAAAGGGAATAAATTTGGCAACCTCTCGAGAGATGACCCAGATTTAACGGCAGCAGTCACTCACGTATTTCGCGTGTACTGTACCACAGAGACATGCGAGTTGCTGACTCTAGAGGCGCTGCAAATGTATTTTTTGGCATGTTTCTAGTACCTATAACACTGCCCCTCACTTATCTTATCTTCTGTGTTGTGAGTACGTTTACAAACACAAAGTAGAGTTGTCTTTTATTAATTATAATTATTATCAGTATTAGATTGAGCGTTATTCAAATTTTTCTTTTATATTTTATTTCCTAATTTGTTAGTATTATAATTATGTTCTGAGTTGTTGCGTCTCAAGGCTCTTGATATTATTTCTTACCTTCATAATATGTTTTTATTTAGAGGTTTGTGTAAACTACATCCTGTAGTAGTTTCTGGGATTATATTGACCGTGATTCATGATTTTTTTTTTCTATCAAAAGGTTAGTAAATTTACGGCCAGCCTGATGGTAAGGGGTTATCGTAGCCTATGGACATTTGCAACACGGTGTCGTTCGCGCATTGCCGAGCCTGTAAACACTGCCTATATTAAGAACACCATGCTATAGTCGTTTGGATAAATCCTCCGCAGATAGTTCATTCCACAGCGTAATTGTGCGTAGACAAAAATATAATGTAATAATATCCACGGGAAAAAATGAAGATTTATCAATATCTGATATCCTCAAAATAGAGACACAAACAAAATATAAACAGAATAACATACGACTGAGGTTGATTATTCAAGTTAGAGGGCGGCGACTGCGCACGAGGAGTATCGGTCGGCGGCGATGGTGACAGTGACGGTGATGAACTAGTGGAGATATTGCCGGCTTGCGCCTGCTGGGCTGCCTCCAGACCCGCTGCGTGCTGGCATCGAGGGAAATACCTGGATGACAAACCAAAAACATTTATACAGGTTTAACATAAAACACACACCAATCTCTCATTGTCAACCCAATTAGCTATTATCCCACTGCAGAGCACAGGCCTCATATCCCCACAATGTTTTCCTTCACCATTAGAACATGTGACAAATCAAACTCGAGACTTTTAGCCACTGTCCACTGGTCACAAAACTAGGCTATCACAGCACAGTAATATCTATAACCTATGTAATCTTTGACTCAGTACTGTAATAATATGTATGTATGTATATGATGAAGAGAAAATAAATATAGTACTGAATAAACATGATTTTATCTCATGTGACTTTGTTATCTATTTAGTCTAGACATAAAGATGAATATCAAAATGAATATATAGGTGATGAAATGTTTACATCAATGCAAAATTACAATAACCAATATTTTAAGAATTATTTTATTGTGATTGAAAGTGAAAAAAATTGTACAAAAATATAAAAAGTATGATTCTTTAGCATAAAGACTTGAGACAATTTCTTGATTTCAAAAGGTTAATACCTAGTAACACTGAAATGACGTCTTTCATAAACACATTGTACTTGGCAAAGAGTAGATAAATAAATTCATTCATAATGATCAATGAGATGATAAATAGTTTCATATGAAACATAATGCAAATATGGTGTAATAATTGAACAATTAATTCTTACATTCGGTGTACTCCAAGGGGTGAAACTGAGCTAAAGTGATTGAAGGGAGCCAATTCCCCACCACACCAGGCACAGCGCAGACGACCTCCCCCAGCGTGGTAGAAACCAGCATTTACTAGTGCCTGGCGAGATACTGAAGTGTCCTATACAGAAAAATAACCTATCACATTATATCCTTCAGAAAAAAAGTTAAATCTGGAAAGAACTCTAGATAAACGGTATATATGATATTTCCTAGAAAAAAGGATACTTAATTATTTATATATAAAGTAAATTGGGCATAAGGCTGGTTCAGATATTCAGAGATATCTTATTATATATTATTATTAGATAATATTATCTTATTTTCTAAAAAATATCATTAAAATATTTGAAAAGCAGACTGAAGTTTTTAAATATTATACTTCATTCAGTGCATTCATGTGTAATGAAGTGGTCTAGCATTGTGGTTGTTTTGATCATCTACTATTCTGGGTTCCTAAATACAAGTAAATCATAATGTGACATGTGAGCTACAATAAAAATACAATAACTTCTTTTTCTACTCTGCTGTAATTGCAATAAATGTATTCATACTGACTTCATCATAATATTCACCATTAGGAAATTGATGTGCAATACTACTTAACCAAGTTAAGTAGTTTGTAATAAAATTGGTTCCTCCCTCATTCTATTTATGACACACTAAGTTGTGTCTACAGAAAAAATAATGGATGATACTAAATAAATCTATTTTAGAACAATTGAAATTAATTGTACATCCAAATTAAAATACTTGATGACATACACTTAGGGGCTGCCATGTATATCTAAATAGGAAACTAGGTAAGTACCTCAGTAACTTTTAGAAGCATAGTAGTCTATGAATTGTAAAATTATTAAAATACAAATAAGACAAATAATAATCTTACATCCCAATTAATAAAAGACAGAAGTCGTAAAGCATCATTCTTATATGTTTCATCTTCTGCTGTTAATCCATAATCAGGTGTAGTGTACGTATGGTCATTCTGTACATCGTCAGGTGGTACTGAAGACCTACGAGTATATTCGGACGGAGGACAGTCAGGCCCAAGGACTAAAGGCACATTGCCAGACAACTCAGGGCGCATCACGAACAGGCAGTTTGGCTGCAAATGCCGATGCCTCCACATCACCTGGTCTCCGTAATTCCATTGCGATATCTTACTACCACAACAAAAGCACTTCACTTCTGTACCTTCACCAGTAAAAAAAAAACCTGCTTTCGCAATTCTTATAGGATCTACGGGTGCTGATGAAGGCCAATTGGTAAATGTATTAAGTCTATTTGTCTCGTAATTCATTTTTTTTAGGTGAACACAACTGCACGGATTGAAATGATTATCTAAAATAAGCTACAGGTACTTAGGCAAACTTGATTCTTACTCTTACTGTGTGTTATTGGTTTAGTGAAAGAAATAACCGACAAAAAAGCTTGACGAATACTTATATCATTTAACTACACCACAAAATAAATAAAAAATGTCATCATGAAGAACGAATAAACACGCACGAATCAATAAATGATAACAGATAATAAAATAGGATACCTTTATATAGGTTATAGACTAAAATGTAATGCAATGTTTTTTTTGGGTTATGAGAGTTGCCATTGTTTTAACTACATTCCCTAAAGATATAGATATATTTTCTTAAAGTGGAAGCTTCACGGTAGCCCGCGAAATTCAAATTTTCGTACGTTTTTTGCAATTTGCCGGTCATTGTCAGACTGAACATTAAACAAAATATGATTTGCGCATGTACTAGGTATTTAGTTACAGAATATAAATGCATTGAATGTCTATTTCATGAAAAAGTCAATCAATGCAGTTATATGCACTTTGAGGGCTGTTTTATTGATTTAAATGATTATAATTCTGTAACTAAATACCTATTACAGACGCAAATCATATTTTGTTTAATGTTCAGTCTGACAATGACCGGCAATTGCAAAAAACGTACGAAAATTTGAATTTCGCGGGCTGCCGTGAAGCTTCCAAATGTTGTTGCATAAAATGTTAGTTTATTTTTCATGTATGTGTTTAGGGTATGGATGTGAGTATCTACACGTATCTATACGTTTAATATATTCACTGTCATAACTACGAGCGAATTTAAAAGAATTAAGGAAAAACCTTACCGGTCGTTGTGGAAATCTTTGGGGGAGGCTTATGTCCAGCAGTGGACGTCCTCCAGCTGACATGATGATGATGATGAAGAAGGAAAAATTAACCCCCCTTTGGAATCTAAGAAAGTAAGAAATAAACAGTGGTATATATAACCGCCTCCTTTTTGAAGTCATTTAATAAAATAGATTGCGAAGCGACCTCTATCATGGCAACTTATTTAAAAAAATACAGAGAATTTCCGGATAGGTTTCAACATTAAGTGGATTGGTGAGTTGTACGTTGAAGAGCTGATGATACTTAATTATGATAAAGTAGCATAATTATATAAAATATGTACATACATAATTATATAATGTATTTATAAGACCTCAGTATAAGATCATATTTTATGATTACTACAGGCAGGGCCCTTTGACCCTTTTATAGGCCACTGAGTATATTAATCATCATCATCATCATTTCAACCGTTAGACGTCCAGTGCTGGACATAGTTCTCCCCCAAGGATCGCCACGACGACCGGTCATATGCCGCGAGTATACTAATAAAATGTATTTTTCCTTGCATTGTATTATTTTATGCATTGATTTATTATTAATATATTCAAATAATAGGTAATAAGTAATTTTCGACCCCCGGCAAGGTGGACTGAGGACCTGGTTAAGGTCGCTGGAATCCACTGGATGCGGGTGGCGCAAGACCGGTCGTCGTGGCGATCCTTGGGGGAGACCTATGTCCAGCAGTGGACGTCTAACGGTTGATATGATGAAGTAATTTTATCGCATTTACAGCTTTTATTGCTAAAATATCAACTTAATATGTTATGTATACATTTGATTGGAATCACCTTTTAAGCAAAGATTTGCTTGTATTTAAACAATATATGAATGTGTGTGAATGAATCGGTTTCTTCTACTTATGAGTGCTCCATCGTAGATCGCAGTTTCGGCTAAGGTCAGGTGAACTGGGCCAAGCTTAAAGATATTATTAGATAAAAAATAAATAAGCATACAATTTAATAAGATTTTTTGGCTTTTTGTGGTTTTTCCTTATAGTATTTTACTAGTATGCTGGGTAATATTTATCTCACTTTAGGACTGATTTGTAATATGGATGATAAATAAGTAAATTTAATTACACATAAAAAGTTGCTAATGAAACGTTAATTCAGAATGGAATTATTTGATGAAAAAACAAAGATTCCGACGAATTGAGAACTTCCTCCTTTTTGAAGTCTTCATAAATTCACCATAAAATATTCTACTAAATTGTCTTGATGGAGGTTCTATTGAAATCGAAAGACTATCGAAACTCATTTCAACTTTATAACTTTTCTTCTTTTTCGGGAATGTACACTGACACTACTGACAGACTGACAGTGACAGATCGCTCATAGTAATTTGTCCAGCCACACCGTTTGAACTAAAGTTTCATGTAAATAATAATTCCAAATTGATATAAATTAAAATAATACTTTTCATACCTAAATTAAATTTCATCATGTTGATTTATATCTTATTATTTTTGACGGTGTTAGGTGTTCTAGGCCTTGTTATACATTTTTCTTTAGATAATAAAGTTATTTACAAAGACTTAAAAGGTAAACATGTAGTTATCACAGGTGGATCTAGTGGTATAGGAAAAGCCGCAGCTTTAGAAGCAGCAAGACTTGGAGCTCATGTAACAGTAATCGGTCGCGACGTGAGTAAACTCAATTCAGCTGTTACGGAGATAACCGCCAACTGCTCTGATAAAAGCATCCAGAAAATACAATACGCTGCCTTAGATGTCACATCTGATTACGAAGGTATAGAAAAATGTTTATCGTCGATAGAAGAAAAGATAGGACCAATATTTATGTTGGTCAACTGTGCTGGCATGTGCATATGTGGTCAGTTTGACAAAATGAAGGTTGATGATATAAAACAAATGATTGATTTGAACTATTTTGGCACCGCATATCCTACACGGTATGTTTTGCCAGGAATGAAGGAAAGGAATGAAGGTTTGATTGTTTTTGTGAGCTCTGAAGCAGCATTAGTTGGTAAGTACATAATAAATAAATAAATTGCTTCATTATCAACTCTCATTAAGAAGACACTTACATCCTACAATGTAATTCTACATAATATGTATAATGTACTACTTGTAGTGAACTACTTATGACATTCTATATCTTTGGTAATTGCAGCAATAGAATCAATGTTATCACAAAGTAAGTTATATTTGGAATTTCCAGGTATTTATGGCTATAGTGCTTATAGCGCTGGGAAATGGGCTGTTCGCGGATTAGCTGAGTCTGTCATCATGGAACTTGTAGGTACTAAAGTGAGGTTGATGGTAGCATTCCCGCCTGACACTGATACCCCTGGTCTGAAGAATGAAGAGCTCACTAAGCCTGAAGAGACCAAACTGATATCAGGTACTGCTGGCTTGCATTCAGCTGATGATGTTGGCAAACAAATGATTCATGATGCCCTTGTAAGTATCATACAATTATCAAAATATTATACAGTATTAAAATGCAATACATACTGCAATGGAATAGTTGTTTCAACAAATATTTCAGTATTGCAATTTAAAAATATTTTAAATTCTAATGCTATTATTCGTAACTAAGGGCTTGGATGGGATAGAAGTGAACATGAATATCTTTAAAACTTAGATGTATGTGGATATATTTGAATATTTGATATATTGGTGTAAAAACTCATTCCAACATTTTTGTTAACTAGTTATATGTTTTAGTAATATACTAGAGATGTGCTGGACACATAATATTTATTTTATAATATTTTCATGAAAATTAATAAAGCGTAATTTGAGCCCTTCAACCCTTTCACATGTCCCATGTTTCATAGAACCAAAGCGAATGGCACAAATGAACATTGGCTATTTTAGCCAGAATTCTCTTATCCTTTCTACATCACAATTTACCTCTATTCAATTATAAATATGAATTTAATTTAACCTTGACATAATACTTTTTATCATCATTGCTAAACGATGAACAATAACACTGATCTACTTTAAAAAAGTAAGTATGCAAGTACTGCTTGCCATAAGAAAGTACATTCCGAAGACTGATGTTGAAGGATATTACAATACAAATAAATTGCGATTACTTTCTTGCGGTTGATCTCTTAGTATGGTAAATTCTATCAAAAGAACATTGTCATTTGTGATAAAAGGAAAACATTAATTTCAAATAAAACTTTTATTACTTAAGTCGATTTTTATCTTCGTGAATAAATTATGGATACAGAAGGTACAGTTAGTTTAGTTTAAAATTGATATAATTCTCAAAATAGTCTTTTAAACACTTAATGTAAATTTTATAATAATACATACTATTTAAATGTTTGATAAGTATTCAGCAACCAACCAAATATTCGGCCGGATACGAATATAAAAAATACGCCGAACATATCGAATACGAATATTGAACCAAATATTTGGTGCATCTCTAATATCATGACTAATACATCTATATAATTAGTATAGTATCTCTTGTGAGATCTAACACTCATTGCTCTTTTTTTCAGGTTGGCAAGATATATTCCGTATACAGTTTGTCTGGGACACTATTAACAACTTTATTCGGTGGGTCCATTGATAGTGGTGCACAAGTAGTTCTACAAGTGTTTTCAATGGGATTTTTAAGGATCATAATGGTTGGAATCTTACTTTCATTTTATAAAATTGTTAAAGAAGGTCTCAAAAAGAAATCTGATGTTAAAAGTAAATAGAAAATAAAGTAGCATTTTATAAAAATAACAAAATAAATAGTATGTGGCTTTGGTTTTAAGCAACTGTTGTACCAAATTAATAATATAATGATATAGTTAGAATTGAGAAAGTCAACCAGAATTATGTGAGCTTTTATTGTAATTTTCAACATTTATTTTCTTCAAGAATGTCAGTTGTACTTACTATATTGTTCTGTTGTATACTTACCTCATTAAGCTTATATTAGAAATGCTTACTGCAATTGCACAAAAAAATATTTTTGTTATTCATAATATAATTTGTACTTTGGCTTGTCGCATTTATTATTTTACTGCAACATTTTGTATTTATTTTTATATTTAGTGGTGGGAATACGATATGATTATTATTTTTTGAGTAATAATTTATTATGTATAGTGTGTATAACTTAACTCGATGTAGTTGGTTTACGTTTTATAACTAAATCAATTAAATGTCGACATTGTTTTTATCTACGTTGCTTTATTACACATACAGGTTACCATTTACTATAGATTCATTTATGTATAGACTTCAAACCATATAAACGTATAGGTCCCGTCACGAGTTTAGAGCTCTGGCCTTGAATGCGCAGATATCATTTTTTGGGTCCGTTTGGCGGGGTGTGCGGTGTGCGGCGGGTGAAGCGGCCAGTGCCGGCGCCGTATTGGTGTATCGCCCAAAGTACATTTACGCACATATTGCTTTCGTATTTTTTCATCGTCTTGACCTTTTACCTTTCAACAAGTAGTTCCAGTCGCATCCATCTACTAACTTCAACTTGCTTAATTAACGACGATTTGATGAAAGGAATTGGATTATTGCCAAATGATTAGAATTAAAGTTTTTTTTAATATAATTGATTATAGATAGATAGATAGAATATACTTTATTGTACACCAATAATTAAAAAACACATTACATTATTTTATTATTGATTATGTAATATTGATTCTATAGGTATCTACAAAAATAATAAATTATTATTTTTATAAAATAAACCGTGGTTATATTTTATTTTTCTCTTTTAAAATACCTATATAAAACTTCTATTTCTTTTCCATTAAAAGTAACAACTCAAGTTAATCTAACTTTTCTAAAAACTCTTCGTAATATATGTGAGCACGAGTGTACGACATGCGCAAACTCTCCCCACTACTTTCGTTGAGCGCTCTAAACTCGTGACGGCACCTATAACACTATATTAAATAAAATGCATCCTGTATTTTCTATGTACCTCATGTGGAAAAGATGTGAGTGTATGTATGTATGTTATTATATGTATTATTACCTAATTGCATTTTTAAGTGGGGTTTATTTAAAGTCAGTATTAAGCACACCCGTAATTTAATAAGAAATATAAATGTATTTAAAATAACAGTTTATTTTTTCATTTCAAGTAATGCACGTATTCTGTTGATACATTAGTTTAAAACCATTCCCAACGTAAGACTCATCAGAACGAAACCATACGACTATTGGTCCAGCACTATTATCTGAAAGAAAAGAACGTTTTAAATATTTTTCATAATATGAATGATATGAAGTCAAATAATAATTATTCTATGAATAATTCGAAGACAACTATGGGCTGTAAATGGTCATATAGGTACAAAAAAAACTTCAAAATAGGTCAGAAATTTTATCCATAAACAATTGGTAGACCAGTATAGTTAAAATAATATTACACAACTAACAATTATGTATTGGATACACTAAGTATTCCTACCAGTGACAGGCGCATTGACGCTGAAGTCCTGGAATACAGAACCATCGTTGAGGCGGTCACCGCAGAGCCGAATAGCAGCTATTAGCAACCAATCGCTAGGACAGTTCAGAATTTCCGCTCCAGCTTGGCCAGGCGGAATCACCGGTAGACCATCTTGTAATGATAATATACATACTAATTAGGTACTCAGTTTTGACAAACATGGACTTATGACTATCCTAATTATGCAGACGCAGATGGAGCTAATGAGCCTACTCATTAGTGTCTTAAAACTTTAATCATTATACCTATATAAAGTTCTAAGACCATCTAATAGACCATTCGTTTTAATCCTTTGGGCATTGGTAATATCAAAGGAATTGTACCAAACAACGTCCAGAGAGGAAACGAAGGTCAAACGAAAGCCCAGTGTTTAGTCCAGGTAAATCGAAAATGCAAGACACCTACATAGTAGTTAGGTTGACTTAACACATTGTCGTTGTAGCCTTTGGGCGAGGCATAAATGAACGTGACCTGTGAATGTAGGCCGCACTGTAATCAACTTACCCAAGTCGTAATTAAGTATCTGCATGTTACCAGTGTTAGTGTATGTGATACTACAGGAATCTGTCGCACGTGCTACGCACATGGCGTAGTTGAGATTGTTCTGAAATAGGAAATAGGTAGATACATAAGTAGGTATTGTTCCCTGGTTTTATATGCTAAAACAAAATAATAAAGAGAAAATGGTTTACATCAATTTCACTTCAAAATGTAGGTACGTATTAGTAGACTGCCTAATAGATAATTATGTATATATCTATTAAGCAGTCTGTTGATGTGTAACGAATATTTACAATTTACATACATATCTATGTAGAAAGCGAAACCTTTGCGATGTACCGGGCCGAAATCTAAGCTCCGAGCCTAAAAATTGGTCAGGTATTCCTCATTAGCTACTATATGTAGAAGTAGGTAGGTACTAGACATGTGCGCCGATCGGCGTGGCGCACGCCGCCGATCAATTTAGCCACGCCGCCGCCGCCGATTTTTTCATCGGCGTCATCGGCGTCATCGGCGTCAAAATAATTCGTAATTATAATAATTATTCACATAGTACCAATAGTGATCTCATCACCAGGGGTTATACTGAAGAGCCTTCAGCGTAGTTTAGATATGCTACAGGCCCCCAAAGACACATTCCTTACACTCCACAAAGCGGTGATACTCAAAACTGCCGAACCACTCGCAAATTCCTCACAACATCATCCGTCCCTTCTGCTTACACCATTACCTAAGCCCTATTCACGCTTTACTAAGGCCCATGTGATTAGGTCATTGATAAAAGTCTGAAATGGAGAAAATATATACATAAATACATCAATTATAATTAGGTACAAGGAATGTCAGTAATATACAAATGCCTTTCGACGCATTGGAAGACGTCTTCAAAACACTGGACTGGGCTGGACTCTCACCTCCGCTTCGCTGACGACATCGTTATTTTGGCAGAGTCGCTGGAAAAACTAGCCGAAATGTTGCACGGCCAAAATGGGGCTTCACGACGGGTTGGTCTTGGTATGAACTTGGACGAAACTAAAGTTATGTTCAATGTCCATGTAAAGCCAAGGCCAGTCCTTGTCGAAGCCGCAATGCTCGGAGTTGTGCAGGAATACATCTACCTAGGGCAGACCATTCAGCTTGGTAGCCACAACTTCGAGAAAGAAGCCAATAGGAGAATCATTGGGCTGGGCAGCATTTAGCAAACTTCGTCGAGTCTTCGCGTCGCCCATACCACAATGTCTGAAGACCAAAGTCTTCAACCAGTGCGTCTTGTCTGTTATGGCCTACGGTGCCGAGACGTGGACACTGACTATAAAACTACCCGCCGCTGGAGCCGACAAGTTCTAGAGTGGAGACCGCGCCTCGGCAAACGTGGTGTAGGACGCCCCCCGGCTAGATGGAGTGACGACCTAAAAAAGGTAGCGGGTATAGACTGGATGAGTAAGGCGGAGGATAGAGTGTTATGGCGCAGTTTGGGAGAGGCCTATGTCCAGCAGTGCCCTGCGATAGGCTGAGTTGAGACAAATGCCTTGAGGAAAGGGGGGAAGCAAGAGTTTCCTTTATGTCTTGGCTGTTTAACTGTGAGGGCTATAATGAGCGTTCCTGCCACCAGCACACCAAGCGAGCAAGTTTTCTCAATCGAGGGACTAACCATTACGCCAAAGAGGTCACGGTTAATCCTATATCAGTAGATAAAATTATTTTTATTTACAATTTGTGGTCAAACAAAAAGGAGAAGTTAGAGAACAGTGGTGTATAAGTAAATAAATATATGTTTATTTTGAATTAAGGTATATTTTACTTATTTTCACCATCCACGCCGATTACGCCGATGACGCCGC
Source organism: Craniophora ligustri (assembly GCA_905163465.1). Taxonomy (NCBI): domain Eukaryota; kingdom Metazoa; phylum Arthropoda; class Insecta; order Lepidoptera; family Noctuidae; genus Craniophora; species Craniophora ligustri. Next base: position 7,945,854 of record LR990963.1, read on the forward strand.
CGCCGCCGACGTTTTAGACGCCAGACGCCGCCGCCGGTCAAATAAGCATCGGCGCACATGTCTAGTAGGTACTGCGTATTTTTTTACGTAATAACGTATAGATTGCTTTACAAATTGGCGCCACATTTTGTGTGCCCATGCCATGGCTTGGTAGGTACGTTCGATAATGCAGGTACCTAACTAAAAAGAGGATTTTTTAAGTAACCGTAAAGATACCCAAAAGCAATCCAAGATCAATGTCATTTTAGATCAAAGTTAATATATTCTCATTTATTCTAAGTACAAAGATAGTTATAACTTAGCAATGTTACTTTTGTTATGTAATGACCCTTGGGCCATTCAAGCGTATTCAAAAAAATCTTCTACTAAACAAAAAATAGACGTCTGTTAACCCTTTTAAACGCACTCGGGTCGTAAGTAGAGTTTATATAAATTAAACTTACGAGGTAACTTGGGGCCCTTGCTATTGCCATATCTGATTTGTCTCGATAGTTGAAAGATTCTAAATATCCCTGGGGTTCTGTAAAGAATTGTAAGCAGCCTGAAGGTGCAAACAATTCATCGAGCGATGTCAGTTGCGTCACCTGGAAAGTAAGTAAAAAGTATAAATAAAACTGATTAGTTATAGACTCCGTGTAGCACTGAACCGGGTACCATGTGAAAGATAGAATCTGGGTCGTAGCGTAGAAGTCGATAGATTAGCGCTTTGATAGTCTTGTCGTTGTTTTTTTTTAATTTTAGGTTTTCTTACTTTTATTGAAAAAAGTCTAGTATCAGAAGACGCAGTTTGAAACGTAAGATGAATGGGTCCATCGGCATCACCAACTTCAATATACACTGAAACAAAGTTTTATTTATGAAAGGTACCTACTTAAATGAGTTAATAACAATGGTAGGTAAGTAGGTAGGTATTATTAGTAATTTACCGTGTTGGCCATTATTGATACCGCAGAGAATTGGTATGATGTTATTAATATTTTGCCCTGAAACAATAAATTGATCATCTTGGCAAGAACCATCTGTCGGTGGCAGTAACTGAAATTTAAAAACAAAAATATAAAAATCGCGACGCGTGAGAAAACAGAATTAGAAAAAGATAAAATACCTAGTCACCTCGAAACTGGTAAAATCCAATCTTATTTGTTGTACATCATTAGAAGCTTTATCCAAGGTGAGGGTACATGATAGTCTTTCTGTACTTGGTGATGGAAAGTCAGGATTCGTGAACCAACCTGACTCCGCAGAAGAGTTGTCATCACATTGAAATTGAGCTAAAAACATTTTAAATGAAGTATGTTGTTAGAACTAGACCTGTATTTTTTATTGGTTAATTAAATTAATCAAGATTTAGATTATTGGATTTTGTATTATTTTTAACTTTTAATTAGAGTTTTTTTTGTTTGTTTTTAAAGTTTTGTAACGTGTGAAGGTTCCACACTTACTAACGCAACAAGTGCCGTATCCATCAGCACACGATCCCATTGTAGTACCTCCCGAATCGGTGCACTCTGCTTCTGGCAGGCAAGTTCCTTCTAAACCGCTGCTAGATGTACAAGATACATGATCAAATTCAACCACTTGAAACACTTCCAAAAACCGAGTTTTAGACTTCGGTTTTGAATTTAACTGCTTTACTTTCCGCAGACTTACTGCAGGGCATTTCTTGCGAATATATTTTCTTTTGGGCCGTATTTTTCTTAACACATTGATGTTTGTTATTGTGTTATTATAATTAATAGTAACGTCTTTAGAATTTGAACGCGAAGTATTTTTTTTCTCACTAATAACGTAATCATAATTGTTTGATGTTGAAACAAAATCAGGTCGGTTATTTTCATATTTTGTTGGATCGATTAACATTAAAGGCATAAATCTATGTTCATTATCTTGAATGAAATTGGCACTGAGTTCCGAATTGAATGAATTATTAGGCATATCTTTTCGTTCGAAAATCGTGGCGGAGTACCATCGTTCTGCATTAGATGGCATCACACAAATGCAGAACAGTAAAGCAATATAATTTAAAATATTCATTTTCGCGCACAAATGGTCGAAAACACTAACTACACTAACTAAAGTGCACTCAGAACTGAATTCGAGTTAGTGTGACGATGCACTTGGATTGCCCTGTGGGGACAGCGTGACGAATGTAATTATTGCCTAGAAATCGTTATGGTTTGCTAATTTGCCCCATATGCTGGATAATGGCTTAGTATAATTTTCCATTGCTTGCAATTAGGGAAAGGTGGAGCAAAATGAGACTCATGGCCTACACTCGCATAGGTACCTACTATAATTAGATTTCAGCGTCATTTGTTTGTTATGTGCCATAAAGCTTACTAGCTTTTGCCCGCGACTTCGTCGGCGTAAAATTAGTAATTTTATTTCAACCCCCTTTTCCATGTTTTAAGGGATGATTTCCGGGATGAAAACTATCTCTATACCAAATTTCATCTAGATCAGTTCAGCGGTTATAGCGTGAAGAGGTAACAGACAGACACCCTTTCGCATTTATAATAATATGTTAACATAAGTTGGTGTCATTCGGTTTGTTCTTCTATATAGATTGACATGGGTGAAATAAAATGTGAGTTAATAAGCTATAGGTACACAATTAGAATAAGAACAGTAGGTATACCTAAACATTGCGTGCACAACAATATGACTACTCTCCAAGTGTACTTTGAACTTAAGTACTGAAAAGTCCTATTACACCCAGCTTACCCTATTTCTTTAGTTGGAACTACCTAATATGCTGTATTCCTACCTTTATTTGTCGACATCGTAATAGGCTTGTAGCATTTCTAATGCACCTATCTATTATATCGTAGGTAGATAATAGTCTAGGCTGACGGGTTTAGGTCACACAGATCAGTTTGTAATGAATAAAAGACAAGGCGGACCGCACCCTGTCTAACAATTTAACACGTGCTGCTAGGTATATGGAGATTGTGTGAGCTTATAGCCAAAAGATAAGTATTCATTAGTCCAAATTGATTTGTGGTAGGTACCTACATAGTTTAGTCTTAGTAGGTGCGTTTACTACACTACTATAGCCTAATTCCCTCTTAAATGAGAGGAGATCCGTGCCCAGCAGTGGGACGTTACTGGGTTGATGATGAGGCGCGTTTCAACAATAAGTTTTACATGCAGCCACATATAAAATATTCAAGTATCTAACAATAAGACTTTCTTGAGAATACTCTAGAGGTCGATGTATCTTAATTCAAAAATCAGAACAGAACACCATTACGAATGCAATAATTAAAGACTGCAAACAACGAATGCCTTTTTGGTTGTGGTTTTGTCATAATTATTTTATTTGAGGTAGGTAGGTACGTAAGTACGTACGTAACGTAAGTAATTGTAAAATAAGTTGGCAAAGAAATACTATCGACTAATAATTTGCCGAACTAGGCCGATACAGCTATCAGTCTTATTAAATGCACCTATGTTCTCAATGTTTATAACTTGACGAACTTGGTCTAGTTATAAACGGATATTATTATTGTTATTATGTGGCAGTTACCTATTAGAATGATAAAATTAGGTATCTTTACGTACACACACATTGTCATATATAATGTAGCAAAAAGTAGATACCTAGGATATTAATTTTATGACTGTCGTCATTAATCTTTAAATGATGGTAATCATTCATGGAACTGATATAGAAGATCATTATTCTAGTTCAGTGTTGGTACTATTCATTGATATTCTTGTCCCAAAAGTCACTGTAACAAACGTAGAACAAATACGGACATGGAAATTACTGTTTTGGGACTATGTACCAAGGTAGTTTGGAAAATTGTAACCATGTAGGTATGTCCCCTAAAAGCGTTATTGAATCAAAGGCTCTATTTCACAATATGCGACCACCAGCCCAACCCACCAGCTGGGCCGGTAAAGTTACCGGCCCTACCACCAGATCAACAAAGTTAGGTACCCACTGAAGAAAATATTTGAAATAAGCCCTTAATATTCCAGCACACCCACCAATAGGTACAGACACTAAATTCTAGCCGGCTGCGTATTGTCCTTGCGGGTCTGCACCACGCCTAGATCTACGCGTGCGCACTTTTTCCAAACCTCCGCGCACACGCATACAATGAATGCTGCCATACATTATGTTGCTTGGGCTTTATCACACATATGTCCCTTCATTCTAACATACGATCAAGACATACCCGCCGGGTTAGTATAAAAGACTCACTCGCCTGACTTCTCAAACATATTGGTTTGAGCTCTGAAACGTTAAACAACAAATATGCTTCTAAAAGTAAGTTTGTTATTTTATTGTCTAAATGTTTTTTTTTTTTTGCCTTCCCGTAACCTATAAAGAGAGTTCTAGTTCTAACTTTTTATTTATTTATAGTAATTTAAGTAACTTAATACCTAACTGTTTTACGTGAAGTCAGACATCTGAAGTGTAGTTCTATCGGTCCTTTGCGTTGTATTCAAAATGGCCAAAACCTAAAGGGATGGTAGAGTGATTAAAATTCACACACTGGCACAATGAGATATATACTACTTACTTGTAAAAAAGAAATAAGATTCTATATATTATTATGTGCCTAGGCTAGTTACATTTTGATATTAATTAATAATATACTTAATTAGGTACCTACCGTTATTTTTATTTACATGCATAGGTGCTAGGCTGAAATAAGATACGTGTTCCTTTTTTCAGTTATTATTCTTGGCATGCCTAGCAGCTGCGTCCCACGCTGGGATTATATCCCCAGTGTACAGTTCGCCGTACGCCTATGGAGGTTGGAACCCCTACAGTTCCTACCCTGCTCAACCAGCAGTTGCCACTCAGCATTCCAACATACTGAGGTCACCGTTCAATCTCGGCCAGGTAATTAAACACCTACATCAAATATAAATGATAGGATATTTAATATTCGATCAAGTACCTAATGGATACGCGTTAGTCATTGATTGGACGTTTACCCCCATAAATGAGATTTATTTTGTATCGTGAAAACTGTAGTACATATCTAAATAGCAAAGTAGATATGGAACTTAGGTAGGTACTGATGCATAATATTTATGCTAGAATTAAAAATATGAGTGCTTTTATCAAATTTACTAAAAAACATCTTGCAATTAGGTATCGACATACACGAAGGCGATCGACACTCCATTCTCAAGCGTTCGTAAAGCTGACGTGCGTGTGAGCAACCCTGGCGTCGCTGTTGCACCTGCATACACAAGCTTTGCATCCCCGCTACTGTCCCATGTCGGTGTCGGTGCTCCCGTCGCCAAGGTAAGCATTTAAATTGACCAGATTTCTCCTAGATAGAGAAGTTTCATAATTCGTCAGTTAGGAAATGCCGATGTCAACTAGATACTAAAAAAAAAATGTACATGACTTGTAAAAGTGTCTTTAAAAAGATCTATTTACAGAAATAAACAATCACTCAATCCATCATTCAATCATTCAATTGATTGATATCCAAGTTATAAACTCCTATAAACTAAACTATAAGATATAAACTCCTATTCATATTGACTAGCTGTTACCCGCGACTTCGTCCGCGTGAAATTTAACGAAAAATGTAATGTTCATATTCATGCATTGGTCAGCTTCCGCGTTTTTAAGTCATACGGAACTCTAATTCGTTTCTTGTTCTTTAATTAAGGTAGCCTAAGTTACTCCTTATAACGATGGTGAAAGTCCCTACAAAATCGGTCCAGCTGTTGCAGCAATTAGAAGGAACAAAGAGAGAGACAGACAAACATTTTAGAAATTATTTTTTTGTGTAATTACCGTATATATACTTTTATATATGAAATTACAAACAGATTTTTACATTTTACCCCTTTATAGGATGATTTATGAAAAAATATTTTACACGTGTTTCATAACTTTCAATGAAAAACCTTCAAACTGAATTTCAATTGAATAACTTCAAAAACAGCAAAGTTACATACTAAATTTCTTACAAAATTCCTTTCTTAGTGCTCCCCTACGTTATAAAAGGAATCCCTGTGCAAAATTTCAAGTTTCTAACCCTTATAGTTTAGGCCCTTGGACCAAGGAATCACGTTGTCTCGTACAAACTTGGTCCCCTATCCCCCCCCCCCTTATGGGCAAAATTCGGAAAATCCTATCTTATCGGATGCCTACGTCATACAAAGACTACACTCGCCAAGTTTCATTGAAAATCAAAGAAATTTCATATTAACTTCGCACCCCCATTTTACCCCTTTATAGGATGATTTTTGAAAAAATATTTTACACGTGTTTCATAGCTTTCAATGAAAAACCTTCAAACCGAATTTCAATTGAATAACTTCAAAAAAAGCCAAGTTACATAGGGTGAGGTGTTCAACAGTGAACCATGAAAAAGTTGCACATTCATAGCTGTTGTTTCTAAACATAATAAAGTTTTTTTTTTACTAAAGTGCCTCTCATGTATCTGACTTCAATTTAGCATATTAATTTTTGACCCAAACTTAACAGGATAGGATATATTTAAGTTTTTTTTAAAGATGGGAAATAGCTCACTGAGTCCACCCCGTGGTACACTCTGAACCGGGGTCTAGGTCAACAGTGAACCGACACGTACACTGTGAACCATCCTATTTATTTTACAGTAAATGATGACTATTTATGCTACAAAACTAAATGTAAAGCAATAAAACGTCTTGTATATGTTACCAAATAATAAACTTTATTAAACCTAAATGTTTTTAACCGCAGTTTTTAACAGTGTGTTTAAAATATTCATGGTTATAAAAAAATACAAATATCTTTATAAATTATGTATAAAATTCAAAACCTACCCACACAAAGTAGCAATATAGAGGTGGGTACACAGTGGACCGGTTCATTGTTCAATCTACGTTCGTGGTTCACTGTGTACTACACCCACTATTCGATATTTAAGGGTATGTTAAAAACAAACAAAAAGAGTTACTGTAGTCATTTCAGTTTTATATGATACCCCATATAAATATAATAAGTATAATAAATTTCACACAGAAAAACTCTACATAACAGAAGTAAGAAGAAAAGATAGTACTTAGGTATTATTTTGTTTTGTCGCCGAAAAGTATAATGGGGTCCACCACGGGCGTCTTTGATGCTAGCTCGCTCGAGACGGGGAAGCTGGCGGCGCGGTTACAACTGATTACTTTCGTGTCCACGACACGGTTTTACAACGTCGCGTTTACAAACTAGGAAGGGTGGCTCAGTGTGTACCACTGGTTCACTGTTGGACATCTCACCCTACTAACCTTACACCCCCGTTTTACCCACTTAGGGGGTGAATTTTCAAAATTCCTTTCTTAGTGCTCCCCTACGTTATAAAAGGAATCCCTGTGCAAAATTTCAAGTTTCTAACCCTTATAGTTTAGGCCCTGCGTGGATATGTCAGTCAGTCAGTCAGTCAGTCATTCAGTCAGTCAGCTTCTCCTTTTATATATATAGATGTTGTCATTCTGACGATGCAGATGCTATGTTGTTACTAATACAGTTTTTTTAACTTAAGGATTTTCGTATTTTTTACAAATTCAGTCTCACAAACACAAATACTCAGCTGTATAATAACTACCTACATATCTTTAGATCATACAAATAATTGTTCCTTGTGGAGATTATTTAACCCAACAGTCATAAGGTGCGTACAAACTTAGTAACATAGCATGTTTTAAAACATTGTTATTTAACATGTTTATTTTTATTTTACAAGGTGGCAACTACTGCTGGTCTTCTTGGGGTTGCGTATTCGGCTGCACCTACAGTATCCCATATGACTTACTCTAACGGACTTGGCATTGCCTACGGCTGGTAAAACAGATGATGTATCTGTTAGAATAGTGTAAACGCATGAATGATTCCTCTTAATTTGTTATCTGTTGTGATTAACATAAATTATTAATCTAAATAAACTATTTTCAATAAACAATCCTTCAGTTTTATTTCCTATGCATTAAAGTACCTAGCTGTATCTACAGCAAGCCGTCACTCGATCAGAATGAAATGATCCACCCCAGAATAGTCCATTGCCCAGGGATCTATCTTGGATGAGTATCAATTCGAATCAAAATCTAATATTTGAATTCTCATTAGTAGCAAGGATAGAGAAAGGTGCAGTGCGGAGACAGACGCCTCGGGGCTAAGTGATAGAAGCCTAGAGGCCGGGAGCTAAAGAGCTAAAAATCCTCTATAAAATATTACTCGCAAGCCGTTCTGCAATTGCAAGGGTGTACTTTATGTTTTTAACATTTTGAATAAATGAAATAATGTATGAAATAAATGGACACAAGTCATTTTTATTTTTAAATTACTATTTAATATATTTTTTTTATCCCCGGGTGATTTCATTGTATTTTGATTAGAATAGGACTGTTTTACATTAAAATAAAACAGTTATTATGTGCCGAAAGAAAGACACAGCGTTTATGTGAAGAAGCTGTCTATGATCTTGCCATCAAGGAGCATATTTAGTTAAAACATACCTGTTTGTCTCTGTTTTATTGAAGTTACCATGAATTTCCGGCAGGGGTCGTGCGTCCTTCCCGCGCGTCCGTTGATTCACTTCATAGTGTCTTCACTCACCAGCAAGGCCCTTGCTCTAACGCTGTGTCTTTCTTTCGGCACATAATAACTGTTTTATTTTAATGTAAAACAGTCCTATTATATGCCTAGTCGAAAGACACAGCGTTTATGTGAAGACTTGTTTGATATCTGCTGGTGATGGTAACTGCAAACGCTATGTGAATTGGATATAAATGTGTAAAATACCAAGAATTGTTTCTCATAGATTAAACATTTATTCTTATTAATAATCAATTATTATTTTTTCTAACATTATATAACAAAATATAAGTAAGAATTATAAACGACTCATTTATATAGTTACTATATTATTATGTAGTATGCTTATTAACTACTACAATAAACAAAATGTTATTAATTAAGATATTATAATAATTTGGCACTCAGTCTCATGATCATTAACAATCAATATTATAAAAAAAGGTGCATCTACAGTAGATGCTAATTAAGATCAATTCTATATTTGTAATTATCAATTAAAATATAAACTCTAGACACTTGAGAAATTTGATCTAAGTAAATCCTCATTTTTATCTTTCTGAATGATTTCCCTGCAATGAAATAAAATCTTCTTCAAGTTTTATCACTTTTCCAATTGCCTGTTTTTAGTCTTTCTTCAATTACAATGTACATTTTTCCACCAGCCTTTGAATGCTACTGCAGCTCTAATACTCCCTGGTGGTGCACTTATGTCTACTGCTTTAAAAACAAATTTAACCCATCCTGCAATTAGGGTTCTAGTAGTTGGCTTAACTTACCCTTTAAGAGGAATAAATAAATAAACTGGATATATTACTATTTACCCGACTATGCTGCAAAGTCTAAATTAATTGTTTGATATGTCTTACAGGACATATATGTACAGGGCATTCGGGTGTTTCACCAATGACCATCCTGACTGCCTGTAATGGCTTGAATCTGCCATTATCCAAACCTGGACCACAGCACAATGATGTCCTCTTCTTCTATGCAGTTGTTTTGAGATATGTCTAGTAAGGTAAGGTCATGTATTCATGGACCTGATGCTAAGAGCAAAATTAATGCAGTTCTTCTATATATATCAAAAAGCGAATTGGTGCAATAAACAGTGGTTTCTAACCAATTAAATAATAAAGGGATATGCCATAAAGGCGATTTTGTAGGTTTGAGTTTAATCAATGCAATGGCTTTAATTACTTGTTAAGAAAGGAAATTTTTTGGAAAGGTTTTCTACTGTTGAAGCACAATAAGTAGAAATAGAAGATTTATGTAATAATATTGTGTTATAGTATATATAACACAATATTATTGTATATTTTTTGTATATAGTGTAAATTGTATATTATATGTATATACATATACACTATAAAATAGTTTTAAATAAATATTTGCAACATCTCTGCCATCTGGATTTTTATTATTAACATTATTTGTGGTGGAAAATGCCAACCACCTGTTTATAGGGGTTTTGTATGTGTTTAGAGTGCTAGTTCGCCAACTGCTACTCAATAATTGTATTTCCTCTCTATTCCAGTTTGAGAGCTGATCACCCCTCCCCCCCCCCAATTTTGGGAGGCTTGATTCAGGTTTGGAAGGACAATTTGTCCACCTGTGGGGGACCTAGACCTGTTTTTTGATCGACTAGATTCTGCTGCAGATCCAATATTGGCAATGGATCTGGTAGGGCTCTGGCTTTGAGGTCAGTTAACCAAACGTACTGGTGCCAATGTGGGACTATTAAGGTGAACGTTCCCTTGGCTTTGTTCAAATGTGCCAGTGCCCAAGGGACTAGATTGGGTGGGGGAAAACCCAGCCCAACTGACAGTTCCAATTTTGACTGGAGGCGTCACAGAAAACTGCTGACCCATCCGTCGAGTCCCAGGTAACGTACCGCGGGACGACTGCAGTTTCTTTTGATGCAAACAAGTCTATGACTGGCACGCCCTATTTTTTTAATATTGCCACCCTGGCTTGGATTTGCAGATGCCACTTGGGCACAGGCTTTCCTCTTGAGAGGTGGTCTGCAATCCTGTTTAACCTCCCCGAGAGGTAAGAAGCCGACAGCGTTATGTTGAGCTGCTCGGTCAAGTGAAGGAGTTAGTCTGTCAGGCCCAGGGGTAAGGAACGGGTACCCCCTTCGTTCCTTATGTAGGCTATCAGGGTGCGATTGTCTGAGTGTACCAGTACGTGTGCACCCCTCATGTCTGCACCTTGTTGTGATAAGGCTGCATACACGGCATACATCTCCTTCACATTGGAGTGCCACTTTAGCTGGCGAGGACTCCAATTGCCCGACAACGTTATGTTGTTCAGGTGTGCTCCCCAGCCCACGTCCGCCGCGTCTGTGGTTGCACTTTTATTCTTGCATTTTTTAGCCACTTTAGTAACTCTACTCAAGAGTCTACTAGAGGAGGTAACATCCTCTTTTGCCTTGGTCTGCCTCCTCTGAATGATTTTAGTAAAATCGGTGTTCTGCGACAGTGCAGGTGACCATTCAATGTCGCTAAATAGGCAAAGTTTATTATACCCAGCCATTTCTGTACCTTCCGGAGACAGGCCATTTTCTTTACAATAAATTGGTTGACATTTCTGTTATATTCAGTACTTTTTTTTTTGACAGGAAGAGATATTAAATTGGATTTTGTGTTCCATGTCATGCCTAAGTATTCTAGTTACTGAGTTGGGGTGAGAAGTGATTATTGATAATTCACTTGCCAACCCAACTTTATCAGGGTTCTACAAGCTTTGCTTGGTTAAATAAACTATTAATAATTAATAAATAAAATAAAATTATTATTCTTATGCCCTGTCTCCGAAGGATTTCCGCAATCCAATTGGTCACAGAAGCGAAAGAGTGAGGGGCTGAAGAAAGACCAAAGGTTCGGGCTGTTAACTGCAATATCTCGCCTCCATATATTATACGTAGAAAACGCCTGTGGGTTTCCTTTATGCATAAATGGAAGTAGGCTTGGTGGAGGTCGATTTTTATCATCCAGTCCTGATCTTGAAGGAACTGAATAATATCCACTCGAGAAATGAGTTGGAAATGACGAGTTGAGACATGCATATTCAGTTTTCTAAAATTGAATATGGGTTGTACTCCTTGTCTGGTTTTTTATCAAAATCATCTTTGAATGAAAACCCGGTGTGGTTAATTTTAGTTTCTCTAAAATGCCCACTTCCTTGAGTTAGCTTATGACTTGTGTCATTTTTGCTGATTGCTTTGTAGCAAATCTGGTTATTATTTTCTTGCAAGGATATTGCACGGGAGGTTTTGTTAAAAAAGGTATACAGCCCCTGGCTATAACATTTTGAACATATTTGCTCGCCCTTAGCTGTGCTCATGTCTGAACATGGTACCCCCCTTGAATATCCTGCTTTGATAGTCACTTGTCTTTATTAAGGTTGGAGTTGTCATGGGAGTCTGTGAGACAAAGGGAATATTTTATATGATAGTTATTATAGTAATTTTTTCTCCACTTTTGATTTATTTTCCTTATCAAATTTTCTTGATTTAGAGGACTGTTTAAATGTTTTATTTAAGTTAGTATTATTACTGTCACTAATTTATTTTTATTCTTTAAATAACTTGGCATGTTTAGTCACACCTGGGATCTCCCCAAAGAGTATACCAGTGGAATACGAGCATCCCTATTAATTAGGTGTTTCAAACTGGGTGGAATGTTTTGAAACGCAATTTTTAAATTGACATTGTTTATTTGTTTTAGAATACGGTCACATTTAACCTCAATACATTCTGCCTATTTGCGCAATTAACCTGCATACATGACTTCATGTTCTTATATGATGGAGATAACGGACCAAATATTTCTGTAAATTTACCCGAGTTTGCATTCAGTTCCGTACCTGCATTAGAAGCCTAATCTATGACGTACTGTAAACCATTTTTTTAAACAGTTGTCGACTATGTAAGACTGCATTCGATAATCCCGCTAGTAAATGTTCAGTATTAGTTAATAATCTGTCCCCTTATTTAAATGACAGAGCTCCTCATTTAATTTCAGACATGTAAATCTCACATCGCTACTCCGGGTAGTGAAGTGAGCCTGTAATGGTTTTTTATATCTTATGCCTCTCCAAGCTTGCGAGTTAACTGTTGTAAATTACTAGTTTCCGCTTATTTACTTGGGTCAGCACTAGGTACAATTTTATTTTCATCAAGTTCTTTTTAACTTTCTTATTGACATATCAGGCGGTTGTAGGTATAAAAAAAAATTTTGTTTCGGACATCTTGGAATGGCCGGCATTATCTAAACCATTATTAGTTTTGTTACTATTTGATGCATTTAGGTATGAAGGAATCTGAGCTACACACTCTAAAGAAGGAAAAAGAAAGGAAATCGACTTGATTTATAGGCGAGTCTGAACAGGTTTTGACCTGTTGCGCCTGGAACTTTTGCTTAGTGGTGGGTCCGCAAAACCCTCCTCATCTCCTGAAGATGAGGAAGAGCTGCTACTTTCTATTGAGCTAGAGCTCCTAGTACTTCGCCCTCCCTCGGGAGCGACGACTTGCGCATCGGAAGCCTCCGACTGATTCATAAGTACAAGTAGGTACTCACCTAACTGCCGCTAACGACGACACCCACACACACAACATTAAACTTATGCGATAAAGCACTTATTTCAGTTAAATAAAAATTAAAAATCAAAGTAGGAACACTTAGTTCTCACTTTTACAACTTTGGAAAATTTTCGCTCCTTACGCGACGAAAATCACAAACGCTATGAAGTGAATCAACGGACGCGCGGGAAGGACGCACGACCCCTGCCGGAAATTCATGGTAACTTCAATAAAACAGAGACAAACAGGTATGTTTTAACTAAATATGCTCCTTGATGGCAAGATCATAGACAGCTTCTTCACATAAACGCTGTGTCTTTCGACTAGGCATATAATATAGTCATTTTTAAATTCTTAATATCTTGTGATATCTATTCACACAATCTACATAATTATATCGAAACAGTCTTGGATACGAAAATATTTTCTAGTAATAAACATGGCTTAAATGTTAATACTCAGGGATAACACAAACATACAAATCTGTCAATGACTTTCATTATATAAACTATAGCTAGAAAAATATAGAATATTTAGCTTTACGGGCTAGATTCTTTTGCCTTATTCCCATGAGGAGAAAATAGTTAATAATTATCACATGTCAGGACCTTTTGGCGGGAAAGTGAAGGCTCATGTTTAGCAGTTTAGTTTTATTTTCTAAAATTTGTGTTTTGATGAATTTGATCTAATGTATAATAATGGTGGATAATTAACCGTTATTCTCCCAAGAAGTCCGCGTTAGGTTTCAGTTGAGAACCACATCTTTACTGAAACCAGGAAAAAAATCATTAATCATCCTTCATAATCCATTAATTCAACAAATCATCAACCATTATCATGTATCATCGTGTCATCCATCATATAGGTATAAAATGAAAAAATACTGAAGACTAGGCTATATCGACTAGATTCCTTTGCCGTAGCCCGAAATGGATGAAAAGAAAAAAAAAATATCACATGTCAACTTTTATGTCACTCTTAATATTATTGTCAGTTTAATTTCTGTCTAGTGTGACCGACTAAGTTTTGTTGTCGTAGTGCCCGTAGTTGCTAGTTGCCAGTATCCACTTGCCAAGTAACTAATCACAATAAAAAGTAAAAATTACCTGTGTGTATAAATAAAGATACGGGACAACCCGTTCAATTAAGTTTTTAATTCCTTTGGCCTAGCTACATGCGTTTGTTTGTTCACGTCGTGTTAATCTGTGTGCAAACGTATTCTTATCTTTACTACCAGTGATTGTGTTCGTAAACAACTTGTGTTAAATCGTCTGGCATATTGCGCTGTGCTGTTGAATTGCAGTAAACATGTCTGATAGCGGAGACAGCGATGTTGCGTGGATGTACTACAAGGATCGTCCGGAATGGAGCGACGTGACACCTGTACCAGAAGACGAAGGACCTAACCTAGTCGTTTCTATAGCTCATTCCGAAAAATGTATGTATCTAATCTATCCCACGGTATTTTTAATACATAATATATTTCATTGTATTTTTACTGTTTTTAGTTTGTAATGTTTCTGTAGAACACAACAACCTTCATAAGAATTTTAACCTTCAGTTTTGAAAGGACTCACGTCGTAAAGTTTTAACTTATTACCATAACTGGTTTATTGTAATAATTAATGATGAATAACATTTAAAGTACCTGCTTCATTTATTTTTACTTGTTATTATAACCACCCCATTTCTAACTTTTTGTTCATCATGTTAATTTTCCATTGATATTAATGAGAATACATATTTGATTTCAGTTGTTGATGTGTATGATTTCTTTCGGGCCATTCTACAAAACAATGAAAGATCTGAGCGAGCATTACATCTGACAAAAGATGCAGTTGAGCTTAACCCAGCTAACTATACTGTTTGGCAATACAGGTCAGTTTAAAATAGTACCTTGTAGTAGTATTAGACTATCTTGCTGTAGCTAGAGGTGTGCAGAAATGAGTTATTAAAGATTGAAGATCTTTATTGAGACTGGATGATGGCCAACCCTGTCAATTAGGACAATAATAACTTCATTTTGGCCACGGTTGATGTGTATATTACATAATGATTGTACATATGTATTGTCATAAATTATGTTAATAATGTTTAACATTTAATCTGTTTGATTACTTATTAACCAATTGGGATAACACTATTTGTGTAATCATTCTATTTAGACATGAATGTTCTGTCTCTATTAAATTCTTTTTCAGTTCATAATGTTCTAGAGTACATAATGTGACTACATAATTTGATAGATTTTGTAATATTATGTGAGATTTGTAAAAACACTAGTATTTGTTTGTATTATTAATGTTTTAATACCATCTATGTTTCAGGAGGGATCTGCTTAAAGCCTTGGGTACAGATTTGAGATCTGAGTTGGATTATGTAGAAGTAGTTATTAAAAACTCACCCAAAAACTATCAGGTAAATTAGCAAGTTATGTACCAAAACAATTTCATTCAAGGATCTCAGAACCTCTGTGCATACTATCTGTTCTATACTATTTCTTGTAGTATTCTTTATTGACCCAGATTATAATTTGGCTACTCTATATAGTTGAGGCAGTTGATTAGTGGACCAACATCATATGGCAAATGAATTTATAGAAGGGTAATAAAATAAAGTAATAATAAGGATAAAATTGTGTCGGCTATTAATAATTCTTCGTTAAAGTGTTCACTACCAATTTTGTACCACTATTATATCAACACTTGATCACAGTTTTGAAGTTACCCAAGGATAGAATACTTTACTGTAACCAGTTACATTAAACTATTATACTTATATCTATAAAGTTTTAACACGAAATTTATAAGTACCTTTATTATCATGTTTGTAGGTATGGCATCATCGGAGAGTACTTGTAGAGTGGCTGAAAGATCCTTCTCAAGAGTTGGAGTTAACAAGAGATGCCCTAATGCAAGACCCTAAAAACTATCACGCCTGGCAACATAGGCAATGGGCAATAAAAACATTTGGGTATGTATTTATCAGCAATACATAGTACACAAAAAATAATTAATATATTCTTTGAGATCCACATAGAATGCGTGTATGTTAGTCGGCAGATTGCACTTGCTAAAATATTGATGGCAGTCAACAATGTGCAACAACATGTACCTTTTTCAAATGTGCTCAGAGAAATTTGTTACTTATACATATAGTAATATTATTGTGACTCTATGTAGAAACTTCTATACCCTTTTTGCTCTCTTCAAACACTGGGCCTCAAAAAAAGTGTTTTAATGTAAAGTGGTTTTAGTGTGAAGAGGCAACAGACTGGCAGACATACTTTTGCATTTACAATATTTGTATGAATTCTCATGTTAATGGGAAATTTATCATCTAATATTTAAGTTAATTGCTGTGTATTGTTTGCTGAATTTTGACATATTTTTATTTTTATCTCTATTGTTGACTTACCATTGTGAACAATGAATTAGATATTAAGTATTAACCTTGTGTATTTTTTTATTACCTGTGCTACTTAAATTCTAATCTTTTTACAGACTGTATGAAAAGGAAATAAATTTTGTTGACAACCTTATATCAGAAGATGTGCGTAATAATTCAGCATGGAATCAACGATACTTTGTTGTTAACAACCATTTAGGCTGGTCAGACCTTAATGTGCAAAAGGAAATCTGTTATACTTTGGAAAAGATTAAATTTATTAAGAATAATGAAAGCGCTTGGAACTATCTTAGAGGTGTGTTATTACATGACAAAAGAGGTGTTAGTGGAAATGCTGTTGTCACTTCTTTCTGTGAAGAACTTTATAAGAACAAGTGTCGTTCCCCTTACTTGTTAGCCTTCCTCATAGATATTTGTGATGAAGCTATTAAAAAAGAAGAGACAAACTGTTTACATAATGCAACTAGAGCCATAGAACTTTGTCAAGCATTGGCAGGCAAATACGACAAAATCCGCAGCAAGTATTGGAATTATTTATGTGACAAATTCAAGAAGGTGCAACAGGAAGAGAACAATAAAGATACAGCGAATAATATTGATGAATGATTTTAATGTAAATAAATATAATGCAAAAGTTTAATTCCAAATCTTATAAAAGAATTCAGTGGTCACTATTATATTTGTACAAACTATATGAAACAGAAAATAAAAATAGTACAAGAGCTATAAATATTAATGTTAAAACTGCACTTTTATTTTTTTTTACTCTTTTGATTAATTTAATCCAAAAAGTGCTTTCTCTGATAAAAGCTACTACTTTTCTTGTTAAATCTGGCGTTAACAGTATTTGTGAATTCATAATTTGTACAGTGTTTTATTATAATAAAAAAACTAAATTGTGTAATATCTATGTGTTTAATTTATTTGGAGTGTGGTAGAGAGTTGGGATCTGATGCCTGTGAGGAGGCAGGATTATTTGGACCTTTGATAGTGTTGGGGTCAGTGTGCTGTTCCAGTTGCTGCTCTAGGGCGGCGCGTTTTTCAGTAAGGCCGAGGCACTTTGGCAGATCGGCCCGCACCGCCCGTGCCGTCACCTCGCAACTACACGATCTGTCTGGGTTCAGCGCGGCTAGAAGACTCAATGTTGCTGGGTTTGGCGTATCCTCTGGTTTAGGATTGGGGGCCTTGTAATAGAAATGATAGTGTTAATTTAAAACATTTATATATAATAGAGACGTTAGGACGACGGACTTTAGGAACTCACCTGTTTGTTTTTGGAACTAAGTTCAGGTTGTGTGTTTTTCACAGGTTTCTTGGACATGATCGATATGATCTAATTAAGGCAATATTCTGCTTTCGTTAACGCTCTTTTGTACTCAGTTATGCATTCGATTAATTGCAGTTAGCTAATAGTTGCATCAGTTGTATTGACTAAAGTACTAGTCTTTTATTCAGATTTCTGTTTTATTTAACCATATATGTAATTTGTATGCATCGAATCAAACGAAATAATATTTATACTTAAGGTTGATCCATTCAAAGCGTTGCTTTTTAAGTTGAACAAAAGGATCGCCAGATCTTTTCTTTTTCTGAAATTTCTGTATTACTGTTACCTACCCGAGGTGCTTCTGTTTTGCTACTTCTCACTATCGTTCGGAAGTTTCATTGTGGCTGACTTTTGTCGACGTCTGTTTTTGCTGAGGAATGGTCAATCGATGTGCACCGGCAATTGTCATTGTCTTTAATTTTAGGCACCGTTGAACCGAACCGACAAGTAGTTTCAGTAACAGTGATAGCAAGCATTTCCAAAATATCTGGACATTCGGGACACGCACAGCTTTTGCAATCACAGAATGGCTAAAATTGTAATATTTTCTGAGTTTTATGAAATATCTATCTATTATGTATTTACCAGTCTTTATATTCTTAGGGTTGGAAAGTACCCACATTAATTATAGTGACATCAGGATTCTTCTGTTCTTTTGGTTTATGTTCACCGCCGGTGCATTCGGAGTGATATTTCGACATAATTTGTGGGGAAAATTAGACACATACATTAACTCTACTTACATCTTAAAAATTTTTGCTACATGTCAATAGAATGTCATGAGTTGTGTAAGTAAGGCAAATATAGGTCTGTTTTTTTAATATCTTTTTGGGATGGGACCATTAAGAAGAAATAAATGATATAAAGACTTCTTAAAATAAGTTAGTTGGGTTTTAAAAGGACTTTTGAAACTATTCCGATGTCTTTCAACAAAAGCTTTCAAATTCTGACAGGATCTTTTGCTGAATCATGTCATTAATTCATGAATTTCTGGTTCTTTCAAATATAATGTAATAATATAACAAATAATTTCAATAAATATGGCTCTGTCTACTGAAATTTTATCATTCAAATTGGTAAGTTAGCTACTAGACAATGATTTGGCAGTCATTTTTATATCAAAATTCACAGTTCAATTCGGAGCCCGCCGAACTTCGCCTGCTTAAACAGCAATTGGCTAATGTAAATTGTAAATGCAGCATCTGCAATTACTTGTGTGAATCTGAATCAGTTTGTGAAGAAAATATTAACTACTTGAATGACAGTAAAGACATTGAAGTACAGGCTGATCGTAATGTTTCTGTAGACACGAAATCGAATTATACAGAAAATAACATTAAGGATGCTCTTTGTCCCACTTGCTGCATGACCTTGAATATTTTACGTGGAGGTGCGGTTAGAATTTTGAAAGATCAAGATTCAGAAACTCTTACTACAATGTTCAGTGTAGATAAATGTACTGAAAGAACAATTAACGTTTCTGAAAAAACTACTTCAGTTGGAACTACGCCTATAACTCAATGTTCTAACTTAACTCTTGGTGGTGATAATATAAGTAACGAGCCAAGTAACGCAGTAGTGCATAAAACTTCATTGTGTAATCGCCATCGCAAACGCAACCATAACGACAGAGTGACCTTTATTAACTTCCCAACCCAAAGCCCAGAGGTTCCAAGTAAACCATTTGGTTGTTTATGTTTAGAAGATTTCGTCCAATCTATTCGGCCACCCGTGCACGTAGTATCAGGGTAAAATAGGCAATATCTATCCAACATTTTGCTATATACGCGTTTTCCTGAGTCGCAGTTTATTTTATTAAAAGCCCCTTTAAAGGTTAACAACAGAATCTAATTTAAATTAATTTAAAATACCATAAGTAAAAAGAAATGACCTGTAGAACAAATCTTAGTAAGTACTTACCTACCTAATTATGGATTTGTAAGGGATCTGTTACTTATTTTCTTATCTACTAAATACTTACGTACAGCCCAGAATATTAATTAAATACCTTATGACATACACAGACTAGTGGTTTTATATTATTCCATTCCTTAATTATATTCTCATAATAGTAGATAAAATAATCGAGATACTTCTCGTCTCGTCAATCCATCACCAGTAAGACATATCGGTAATATTGTGAAAAAATAGTATAAGATTAAATTTTTGGCGATAAACTTATAATCCATTCGACACTAGGTTTTTTAATTTGTGTAACTATTATATTATTAGTTAGTATTAGTGCTATGCATGCGGTAATAATGGCTAGTCAGTCCGTATCAAAAAAGGCACGATTAGCTATCCATAATAGTGTGCTGCTTATATACTACATATGGATGTATGGAATTCAACGTTGGCTTACGTTGGGTATAGTAGAAGAGGCAAAGTAGAATAAATTAGTTCTTTGAGAAATATTTGTGGTGTAACTTTGAATTATAGATTGAGGAATGATGTGATAAGAAAACTTTGTGGTTTGATAAACGCCGTAGTGACGAAAATTAAGAAAGGGTCGCTCTAGAATAACATACATCGAGCTAATAGGTGAACTCCTTCTAAAAGGTCAGGTGCTCAGTACTCGTAACCAGAGTGAATGAATGCGGGCGAGGCAAAAGTGGTATGCAGGGATCGTAGCGCGTGGCTGAGGATTCTGTTTACACCCATGGGAAAAAGGCGTGAGTGCATGCATGTATGTATGTATGTACTACTAAATCTATGACCACATAAACTATTAAGAGGTCTTAGGACATATACATACCTATTTAATAATAGGTAAGTATATGTCTGATAGGCCCACTATCATATCAAACAATTAGGTTTATTCATGTATACCTACACTTAATTGTTGGATATGATTTGATTTGCGAATAGCACATATAGGTATGTGTGTTTCTGATGTGTTTTCCCAAAATTTAATTAAATAATTTGAAAACAAAGCCATCTGAAGAATTATTATTTGCAGTAGTAATATATCTAATTAAACCTAAACTAGGTTTAATATTCAACGATCGATGGGAAGTAGGTAAGGTATTAATTAAAGTAATTATTAAGTATTAATTAAGTATAAATATATTAAATGACGGTTTATCGTTTGGGTTTCTATCAGAATAAAACATTATAGAGTTTTTAACCCCTGTTCTTGATGTTTTCATA
Source organism: Craniophora ligustri (assembly GCA_905163465.1). Classification (NCBI taxonomy): domain Eukaryota; kingdom Metazoa; phylum Arthropoda; class Insecta; order Lepidoptera; family Noctuidae; genus Craniophora; species Craniophora ligustri. The sequence continues at coordinate 7,966,872 of LR990963.1, forward strand.
GATTTCATGTCCGGTACCAATGGCGCCGATAGCACCTATTCCTGCTTTCTGTAACAAACAAAAGAATAATAAAATTATTTGATATTTCACTAAATATAAAATAATCATACGGTAAAACTTTAGGAGTGCACTTCCTAAAGGTTTACGTTAAATCAATGAGTAAAGGTACCTACTACTAATAAGTAAAGGCAAATATTATCTAAATCAGTAGTTCCCAAACTTATTTTTATCGTGGACCACTTTAAAAATTTTACTGGTTTCGGTGAACCCTCTGCTGCTACATTTCTACCACATTCTTAGTCACCAAAAAAAAGTCACCTAAAAATAGTCTCGCTTTTGAGTTCTGTCCCTTTATTCCGATAGGTAAAATAAAAACGAATTAACTTTAAAAAAAAAAGAAAAACCAACTACAAAAACTAAAAAGCAAAAAATAACTTCATACAGTTTTACTTTTTAAAAATGGTACGTTTTATAACACTTTATTTATTAAAATAATATAATTACAAGAAAAAAAAAAAGCTAATATAGGTTCAGGTCATAATTTTAATTAATGGGAAGGATGTATTTGATGGAGTGTCAGCAAACGATCAATGTTTGGCTTTATTTTTGTGAGCAATAACCGCAAATCCCCCCGCTCTGTGATGTTTAATTTGCTCCTTTTTTTGTTAAGAGGTTTGTAACGGCACTAAAACTCCTTTCCACAAGGTACGACGAGGGAAAAGCTATTAAAAATTTCCTTGCAATTTCCCACAGTCCAGGATATTTTTCGGGTATATGGTGCTTAGCTCGAGCAGCTCCTGTTGTAATACAACATTGGCCACTTCCGATTCATCAAATGGATTTATGATCCATGGTGGTATTATCCATCGTCAGCATATCTTCAAACCTGGTTTTGAAGTAATTGTACGTAATATCGAATACGCAATTTTGAACAAGTAACAGTCGCTTGCCTTATTAAAATATTATCTGCTTAGTTAGGTACTTAAAACAATGTAGGTAGTAGGCCCTTATAAAAACTATGCTTACATTTTTTGCTCTTTACTATCAAAAGCAGATAAATTTTCGTGGACCCCCATTAACATCTTATGGACCCCCATTAACATCTTATGGACCCCCATTTTTTGTTCACGCCTACGTAGACCCCCAGCAAGTCTCCCGTGGACCCCTGGGGACCACTTTGGGAATCATTGATCTAAATAAATGAAGGGCAGTGTGTTTTTGGAAGTTATTACTTTTTCGTCTAAGTATTTAATATTCGTATTTTAAAATCTTAGTTTTAGGTTCTACATTAAGTTTGAGAATGGAGTAAAAAAAATATAATAACACAAGTTTCATGAAAGTAAACTACGAAAAATGATTACTCACAACAGCCTTAGCTCCCTTCTTGAGGGCGTTGCCGGTGCCCTTCGGGTTAGCGGTTGCGCCGCCCATCAGCATCGCGAACACCGCCATGATCACAACTAGCAGACCGAACAGTTTCATGTTGAAGGAGTTGTGTGGGTTGTGGGAACTTCACTCAACCGAATGATATCCCTTTGTCAATTCTACCAACTTATATACCTTAAAGCGCACGACATAACTAAACAATTGAGGAGAATCCTGCGCACTATGGGAAACCAATCGGCGTTTTCCTTAATCTTAATTACTTACTTGAGCTTAGCACAGCTCGTGTGGTTGTGGTATAAAATGCTCAATTAGATCTTTTATTGTATACTTATGTATACATAAGTAATGATAGAAAAACAGTGAACGTTCTTCTTCTTATCGTGTCAATGCACTAAACAACGTCTGAATAGTAAGAGGCCACTTCAATGGCGTTAGGCGTGGCCAGACAGAGATCGTCCCTCGTGCAGGTTTGGCAGTGAACGTTGTAAATATTGTTTAGTATATTTTAAAAACCATTTAGATAATTTGTTACTAAGTTAGTGTTATATTCATTTTCATTTAATCGGTGCTTGTTGATCTACAGCCTATTCATTGAATTAATGGGCTGGTATGTGGTTATAATCTGCGGCCAATGGAATAGGTACTCAGAAGTATAAGTAGATATCAATCGTTCCGTATTTAGGTAGGTGTCGTATCTTCACAGGTACAGAGACTAAGGTAGCCCTATTTTTAGCAGCAATATACTTTGATTACTTAGGCTTCCTGACGAATGGGAGAAATAAGAGTATTCTTTTTTTTAAGCCATTGTCTCTCTTTGTAAATATTTTTTGGTAACTTAATTGCATTTTCCATACGGCTAAGCAATCTCTCTAAGATGTATACTTCCTTTGGTCTTACCAATATACCTTAGAGGCCCTCAGCCCGGATCACCCCATTTCTCACCTTTTCTTAAAGAATGTTGTTTTTTCAATTAGGTATATGTACTTATATTGTGTACCGCTTAAATGTTGAATGGGTTTCCCAATAGATATGTATAATAAGGCTGTCCGATCCAACTAATCGTATCCAGCAATTAGTTGGCTACCCATAATAATTATAATATATCTTTCTGTCACTAGACATCAGCGGTCACGCCTGCTGCTTGCAGCACTATTAATTAAAGTAATTATTAGATAATAATTACATTTTTAATAACAGTTTAACATTAGGGTTTAAATTACAATAAAACATTAAATGGCGGTTAAACTCTAGACTTTTAACCCCTGTGCTTAATGCTTTCATAGATTTCATAGCCGGTACCAATGACGCCGATAGCACCTATTCCCGCTTTCTGTACAGAGGAAAAAAAGTGAATAATTTTTATATGAATTTTATTAAGAAAGAAAAATTCAACCACAGGCGGGACTCGAACCCGCGTCTTCTGGATTGGTACTCCAGACGCTCTGCCAACTGAGCCACCGAGGTATCCGCCTGATGTGTTGAATTTTTCTTCCTTATGTTATTTATGTCTTACGGCGACATAGCAATATCGATTGGACAATTCTGCCCAACCCAGAATACTCCCTTTACAGCGAGTAGATTCCGGATGATATTACATTACCTTTTATAAAATCTTTTTTGTATTTTTTAGCTTATTTCAAGCTAAGATAATTAAATTTTATTAAGAAAGAAAAATTCATCCTCAGGCGGGACTCGAACCCGCGTCTTCTGGATTGGTACTCCAGACGCTCTGCCAACTGAGCCACCGAGGTATCCGCCTGATGTGTTGAATTTTTCTTCCTTATGTTATTTATGTCTTACGGCGACATAGCAATATCGATTGGACAATTCTGCCCAACCCAGAATACTCCCTTTACAGCGAGTAGATTCCGGATGATAAAGAAAGAAAAATTCAGAAGACGCGGGTTCGAGTCCCGCCTGAGGTTGAATTTTTCTTTCTTAATAAAATTTAATTATCTTAGCTTGAAATAAGCTAAAAAATACAAAAAAGATTTTATAAAAGGTAATGTAATATCATCCGGAATCTACTCGCTGTAAAGGGAGTATTCTGGGTTGGGCAGAATTGTCCAATCGATATTGCTATGTCGCCGTAAGACGTGTCGCGGTTCGAGTCCCGCCTGAGGTTGAATTTTTCTTTCTTAATAAAATTTAATTATCTTAGCTTGAAATAAGCTAAAAAATACAAAAAAGATTTTTTAATTTTTATATGATTTTTTATAAACAGAATAAGTACATATTGTAAAAACTTAAAGGACGTAGGTCCACTTCACGTTACAGAAAATATCACCTATATTTTTTTTTCTTGTTAGTTTTAAAATCCGATCGTAGGTGTAACATATTTTTATTAAGTTTGAGAATTGAGTAAAAAGTATTTTTAATAAAATAAATATACTCATAACAACCTTAGCTGCCCTCTTGAGGGCGTTGCCGGTGCCCTTCGGATTAGCGGTTGCGCCGCCCATCAGCATCGCGAACACCGCCATGATCACGACTATCAGACCAAACGGTTTCATGTCGAAGGAGTTGTGTGGGTTGTGGGTACTTCACTCAACCGCATGATTTCCCTGTATGAACTCTAACAGCTTATATACGTTAAGCGCACGACATGGCTTAATAATTGAAGAGGATGCTGCGGATTTTGCAAAACCCTACGGTGTTTTCCTCGAATTTGGTTAAACTTGCCTTTTGCACAGCTTATGTGTTAATGGTTTGAAAATATCCCCTTAAATTTACATATTGGTTATGTTATGTTCATATAGGTATATTTTTATCTACTGTTAGCATTTGACGACTGTTTAGCTCAGCGGTAGTTAACGCTGTCTGCTGTGCTATGGGTCCCTGGTTCGAATCCCGGTAGGGACAAATGTTTAACAAGTATATATTTACAAAAAAAAGTATATATGTAGTATATCAACCATCTAATATCTGTAACACAAGCCTCGTTGCTTACCACGGAACTAAATAGCGCTGTGTAATAATGTCCGCAAATATTATTGTTATTATTATATTGTTACGTTTTTCTTGTCTGCCAACCCGCAGTAGGCTAGCGTGGTGGACTATAGCCTAATCCCTCTCAAATGAGAGGAGACCCATACCCAGCAGTGGGACTATAATGGATGGGTTGATGATGATGACGTTTTTCTAGGAAGCAATTCATTCGTTTTTTAACGATTTTATTTATTTATAATGAAGATTGTAATATAAGTTTTAATCCAAACTTATTGATCTACAACCTGGCCGACCCTGATAAAGGTAGATACCTATCAGTCATTCAGTGTGTAGGCGTCGTATCATTCACTACAGAGAGACAAGGGTAACCTTATTTTTAGCTTCACTATACTTTCATCACTTCAGCCGCTGGACGAAAACAATAAATATATAAGTATCTCTCTATTTGTATTGTTAGCTTTAGCTTAGCCGAATGGAGAATAGTTTTGACTAATTAAAATAAAGGCCTGCACTGACTATACTTCACTATACCCAGTTTTCAATCCCCCTTTTCCACCTTTAAAGTCTTGTCTTAGGGGTTGACTATTTTACGAATTACACTAATGTTCCTTTCAGCTTTCGAGGCTTTGAAGTCCTGGCTGTGCGTTCATAGAACAGTCAGTCAGGACAAACGATTTTATCACTTTGGTAGACTGAATAAATAAATAGCTTCAACTTGTCTTTTATACAGACCTATGTAGGTTAGTACTGGGACCGAAATCTGTTAACTGGCTTTTAATTGTTTTATTTTGTATTGTCAGATAACAGATAGTTAACTCTGTTCTCTGACAACACAAACTTGAATAATAAATAAATAAATAAATAAATATTCTGCGACATTTTACACAGCACCATCTAGTCCCAAACTAAGCAGAGCTTGTACTATGGGTACTAGACAATGGATATAATACTTATATACTTTTTTTTGTAAATACATACTTATACATAGGAAACACCCAGACGAACACAAACACTTATATTCATCACATAAATATTTGTGTCCCGTGGGAATCGAACCCACGACCTCGTGATCAGCATTCCGGTACTCGAACCACTAGGCCACAGAGGTCGTCAAATTATTATATTTATTAATTATTTTCTTATATTTAATTTCATAATTATTCAAAATAATTAATTTCTTATGAGTTATGAAGGAACTAAGAAGGCACTAACTTATACGCTAACTTCATAGCACTAGGAGATTTCTGCGGTATAATTGGATCGTTAAATTTTTGTGCAGCCAGTTTGGCGGATGAGGAAGCTACTTTGCAAAAGGAGCGTTCCTTTGTTGGGAGTTCCGATTGGATGTTATTATGAACGTTCGGAGTGCAACGCTGCTTGCATAATAATATAAAATAACAATAAAGTTTAGATTTCGCATAATCTTATACGCGTTTCAGTGCTGGCGTGAGAGCTTGTGTTCATTTTTCAAAAAGGTTAGAATTTAGAAGTATAGTGGGTTTTGGCTTGTTCACATTTTCATGGGGATTATGATAAATAAATAAATAAATGCAAGCTGCGATAGGTTAGTAGCGCCACTAGTGTCTGTAGTGTCTCTAGTGTCCTGTGAAGTTAAAGGTCTCGAGTTTGAAAACTAACCTAAACTAAAGCCTGCATCACGAACTTTTCGGAAGTTATGTGCGTTTTTATCACATTCTCAAACGATGAAGAAATTATTGACGTTTTTTTTTCATATTTTGAGTGAATTAATAGTTCACTTAATTTGAGAAAATCTATAAAGTAATGTTCTTTTGTGAGTAAATAAATGTATATAAACAAAAATCTCTAAATATTTTTTTTTAATCTAATCTGATCATCAATATTTAATTAACTTGTTATTGGTCCATTATTAATGAATTTTGCAATCGGGGGAAACTGTTTCTAAAAAGTGTAGTGTTGATAATTTCTTATGGTAATTACCTACCACTATTGTGTCTGTTTATTTCCCCAACAAAATAAATAAAAATTTTAACAGACCTCTTTAAAATTAATTTAGGTTTAGAACTGGGGTTGCAAAATCTTCATCATCATCAACCCATTATTGTCCCCTGCTGTTGTAATAGGTTAAAACATTACATACTACGCTACGTACTAGCGTAGTATTTAATGTTTTAGCCTGTAACACTTTATGTATGTAAATAACATTTTTGCTCACACTGAGCTAATAAAAAGATTGGGACTCGGGCCAGGATGAAGCTTTTCTCAATTTGAAGCTTTTCTCCGTCATTCTGTTCGACTCAAGTCAAAAATTACCCCAAATTTTAAATGGAGAGTAGAATTATCGGAATCAATGGCTGTATTTGCTGTACATTTCGTGACATACATAATATCTTTCTCTCACTACAGAGATTATTGTCAGGGTTTATCCATAAGGTTGACCATAGCTTAGCCAGCTCATAGAAGAATAAATGTTCTTATTTGTGCAAAGCTGTTGCTAAAAAGGTATTGATATACATAAATATATCGGCTTTTATAAGGTAGGCATGTGCCCAAGTTCTGAGGGATGTAATTCTGAAGAATTATGATTTGAGGCCCCCGACAAGGTGGACTGACGATCTGGTAAAGGTTGCTGGAATCCGCTGGATGTGGGCGGCGCATGACTGGTCCTCATGGCGATCCTTGGTGGTGACCTATGTCCAGCAGTGGACGTCTAACGGTTGATATGATGATGATTTGATTAAATACCTGCATTCATTGTGAAATTACAATAATTATACCTAATTAAATATTGAACGATCGATGGGAAGTAAGTATTAATTAAAGTAATTATTAGATAATAATTATATATTTATTAACAGTTTAATATTTGGGTTTATATCACAATAAAACATAGAGTAATCCTTTTTTAACCGACTTCAAAAAAGGAGGAGGTTATTTTGATGATTCGTTTTTATTTGAAAGCTGGTGCTTCCCGTGTGGTCCAGTTCTGATATTTGCAGTCGGTTTTTTTTTTGACAGTATTGTTAACCCCTGTGCTTGATGCTTTCATAGATTTCATGGCCGGTACCAATGGCGCCAATAGCACCTATTCCCGCTTTCTGTAACAAGCAAAAAAAGTTAACGATTATATACAATACATGTTGTAAAAGTTTAGGAGGTAGGTAAACGTTAAAGAAAATATCACCTGGAATTTCTTTTTCTTGTCAATTTTGAAATCCCTATTTTAAAATTCGTAGCTGTATTATTATGTTTGAGAATATAGTAAAAAGAATAAAAATATTTTTAATTAAATAAATATACTCACAACAGCCTTAGCTCCCTTCTTGAGGGCGTTGCCGGTGCCCTTCGGGTTAGCGCTTGCGCCGCCCATCAGCATCGCGAACACCGCCATGATCACAACTAGCAGACCGAACAGTTTCATGTTGAAGGAGTTGTGTGGGAACTTCACTGAACCGAATGATATACCTTTGTCAATTCTACCAACTTATATACCTTAAAGCGCACGACATGACTAAACAATTGAGCAGAATCCTGCGCACTATGGGAAACCAATCAGCGTTTTCCTTAATCTTAATTACTTACTTGCGCTTAGCACAGCTCGTGTGTTTAAGGTTTTAATAATACTTCATGTATGAACATAACATAAGCCAGCTTCTGTGTCTTCTGTCTATCTACTTTTAACTTTTATTACCTATAGTATTATATATATAGGAGCATATTATTTCACCTACTTATAATAGTGTCAAAATCAATGTAGGTATATGTATAGTCAATTTACTATAGGAAAACCGTTTATGTGTATTGTTTAATACTTATTTTAATAAAGAATTTCATTCGTTTATAAACAGCTTCGTATTATAATTTTTAACCTAAGTTGGTTAAAATTTTGTTTTTGTTATTATAATATAGGATTTTATTATAAACAGTGGCGAATAGGGTACTCAGATGTCAATCATGCTATGTAGGCGTCGTATCTTTCACCAGAGAGACAAGGGTTACCTTATTTTTAGCACCAATATACTTTCATCATTTGTATGTTTTTTTTAAGTATTTGTCTCTGTCTTTGCTAATTATTTGAAAAAGGTATTAACATAGGGGTATTATTAAACATTAACGAGTTTAATAAAGCCTCCAGGAATATTTATTTTATATGTATTTTCTGGAATTCCATGTCGTTCCATATGACGTATCATGCCGCGTCATTTGTTCCGGCGCCTCGAGTTGTAGGTACGTGGCGTTCGGAATCGTAACGAAACGTCCACGTGACTAGTGGACTAGTTCTTTGATTCGCAGAAATGGAGTCAACGGTTTTCGCAGTATCTTCAAAATTAAATCAAAGATCTGTATTTATTTATTTTTTTACGACCCAGTTAGTCCAGCGGTAGTTAACACTGCCTTCTGTGCTATGGGTCCTGGGTTCGAATCCCGTAGGGACAAATGTTTGTGTAATGAGCATATTCATTTGTATCCGAGTCATGGATGTATCTATGTATAATATGAATGTATTTACAAAAAAATAAATATATATGTAGCATATCAACCATAAAAATTTATATCTTTCTTGTATAAGCTTTTTTCTTAAGTTTTTGTTGTAATATGATTCTCATGAAATGTAATATTATACATAAAATAATCATCTTCCCCACATAATTAGAAGTTACACTTTCATCGTAAGTGAGTAATTTACGTATGAGCAATACAAATTGGAATTTTAACTTCAAAATAAAAAAGTAACTTCCATAGATTTAAACTAATTTCAAAATTTTGTAGGGACCTAGGTTTCCATAATAATACAAAAGAACAGATATTTAATGAGGCATTATTTGTTGAAATCGTCCTTCAAAAGTGGTGAAGTGGGAATTCCCTAATTTTCTGATTTTATTTTTTACTAACATTAATGTCAATTAACGGTAGGAATTAATATTTGAATGTCTTAGAGTCTTACTGTAGAGGGGGTTAGTGCAGGCGTCCCCGCGGTCTCCAGTCTAGTCTCACCTTCAGTGCAGCAACAGTACTGGGTTCAACTCTTGTTTCTGCTCATCACCTCGTACAACTTCTGCCTTCATCAGTCTATTCAATCCCTATCATCACCATGGCAAAAATAAAAAGATTGATGGTTCCACAGCGGCTGCGCTTCCTCCTATTCAAAGTGCACCTCATCTATATAAGAGGTCTGCACACTAACCTCGTTGCGGTACACCACCATCTTAATACCGAGAAACTCCAGCTGCTTTTCCTCACGGAGACTCAGATCAGACGTCCGGCTGACTCTGCTTATTTGAAATACCCAGGGTATACCCTGTAGCACAATTTCAAAGCTCACACCGGAGTCTGTACCTATGTCAGCAATAATATCTGCTGCAGGCGTCTCCGGAACCTTGAAGATTCCAGTTTTTCTACAATGTGGATATTGGTTGATAACGGCGTCGATAAAATTGTCTATGCTATTGTATGCCGCTCGCACAGTGGTGATCAGGAAACGAACAGGTTATACGAACATCTGAGCGAAGCAGCCGATAAAGCACAACTCAGGTACCCGTCGGTTCAATTGGTTCATCTGGGGTATTTGGGCCCATCATCAGCAATGGCTTCACCCATACCAGAACACTGACCTTGACGTATTTGTTCAAAGCTATTGCTATAAAAGTATTTATATGTAGCGGCGTTTATATGGATTTGTAGGATCTATGGGATTTACATATATAGGTGTGTGTGCGACATAGTAAAATAAAATCTGCATTTTAAAAAACCGTTTATTTAAAGTATATCGTTGTTTTGTTCATACATTTTTATATAAATGAATTAATGTAACATGTTTTTATGAGTTAAAAGTAGGTAGGTATATAACTAATATAATTAATCTTGCTATTTTCTTCTTTAGTTATGCGTTTGTTGGTAAATCTCATGACCTGTTCCAATAACCCCGATCACGCCGAGCCCGTGTTTCTGTCAAAGAAAGCAATATTATATTAATTATTATTGCTCTTAAAAATAAATATTTTTTAAATCTCTTTAAGTTTTCCAAATGAGACTTAAAGAGACATGACCTAGAGATAAGATATAAAACATTTGACCCTTCACAGGGTCAACGTCTACTAGACTTGCTTGTCACATTCATGAGTGTATCTAGCCTTTTCCGATCTGGGGTGGGCACAATCCACCGCATGAGAATTTTTAATCGGTAGCTCAACAACCTAGCGTCACTGGACCATTCTGGGGTGGGAGTGGCCCCAATTTTTGGATTTACAAAATATAATTACAATTAACTAAAAAAGTAAGGTTTAACTTACAATAACTTTTCCACCTTTTTTAATGGCGTTGCCGATGCCCTTGGGGCTCGCGCTAGCTCCTCCCGTCATCAGCGCCAGGACAGCCATCACCAACATTAGGAGACTGAACAGTTTCATGGCTATTAACGGTTATTCAGACTATACTTTAACAAAGGAAGAGCAAACTGTGAATGATCATAGTTTCCTAATTCTTAGGCCTTTTATATTATGTTATGAGAAGTATACCTACCTAATATTCACGAATCGTTATGACGTCCGACACCGGGAATTTTCGTGTTACCTACTCATAAAGCTTTGAATACTAAATACTTATATTGATCGGAAACCCACAGCTGTGGACAATTAGGATAATTGAAATAGAACTATTTCGCAAATCAATTTAGTAAATTTAGCTTTTGCAACACAATCTCTGCATAGTATGAAAAGTTGTGGCAATAAATAGTAACTAACTACTTAGTTAAATATAATTTCTTGTCCTGTTTAATTAATAAGTAGGAATTCTATATGTTGATGTTCTTCATTTGAATATGTTGTATTAGGTGCAAGTATAGTAAGATTCGTTTTAATTCTTTTTAACAAATTTGTCATGTTTTTATTGATCAATCTATAATCAAAAATTCGGATATACAATCATATATTTTTCTTCATATTATTTTCTTAGGTAATTTAATGATTCATTTTGGAAAATCACGTAGCTCAGATATCAAGATTTATGTGTTAGTATGATTATACCATGGAAACGAAAAAAGTTTTTGAGATTACGCGATTCCGGGGCAAATTAATAGGCTGGTAGTTACTATATCTACTTAATAATGGAATCTATATTTAAGTGAAGATGTGTTTTTTTCCTAATGTTCTAGCCTTAATTATTATTTGCGCGTCCAGTATCATAATGCTTTCAGGCTGTCTTAGCCGTCCGTGCTAGCCTAACACGGACGGATCGTTTTAACGCGAATGTGCGTAAAAACAGCTGCAGCTTCTAGTGGCTTTTGTGCAGAGGGTGATTGCTATTAACACTAGGTAATAAGCATTCCTATTAACAATGTTCAGGTTCCTGAAATAAAGATATGAATAATAATAATAATAATTTTGTAAGCGACTTTTTTTATAAATTTGTCCTATTTTTTTTGCTTTTTGTTATCTTTACTATAGTAGTAAATAGTGATAGTTTTAAAACCCTAGTTTATTAATGGAATTTGTTCCTTAAAGTTATAATTTTAAATTAATTCGCCATTGTTTATTAATTGTATTGTCATGTAAATATTTATTTGACGACCCAATTAGTCCAGCGGTAGTTAGCGCTGCCTTCTGTTCTATGGGTCCTTGGTTCGAATCCCGGTAGGGACAAATGTTTGTGTGATGAGCATAAACATTTTGTTTCCGAGTCATGGATGTATTTATGTATAATAAGTATGTATTTACAAAAAAAAGTATATATGTAGTATATCAATCAACTAGTATCCGTAACACAAGCCTCGTTGCTTACCACGGAACTAGATGGCGCTGTGTTATAATGTCCAGGAATATTTATTTATTTATTTATTTATGTACGTAGGTACGCTCGTTTGGTCACATTGATTTCTTGAAATATAAGAACCTGTAGACATATGCCAAATACGATGAGAATATAAATATTTTTTTCTTCAATATGTCGGTAAAGAATTGAACTTAATAAAACGCTTCTGTAGATATACATTTTAGGTAGGTACTCGTATATACAAAATCCTAACATTTAATGATTTTCCTACCTATGAATGTGGTAAAAATGTAAAATCAGTTCTTACAATAAAATTTCTATTCTACTTAGCCAGTTTTGTTAATCCAACACCACAAGCGTCTTATAATTATTCTTCTCATGTAATCAAAGGATTTCTCGTATAATTTTAGAGTTTATTGTTTCTCCCCATTTGGGAACATAAACAGGTTTACTTAGATGCGGGCGCCGCATATATTTTCAATCTTATAGCAGAGGAGTCAGGCTGTTCTTCTTCTGAAAGAATTCACAATTAGACCTGTTTGTTATTTAATATGCTGTGTATAAATGAGCTGGACTCTTTTAAAAAATACTGGTTTCTAGTAAAGATAAGTGGGGAAGTTTTCGCCCAGTAGTGGAACATACTACAAGCTTTTAGTAATAATTATTATTTAAAAAAATAACATATCTGCAGTGGCCAAAAAGTAGTAAGACATTGGACAAAAAGTTACAGGGTTTTTATGTGACGTCACAACGACTACTCGTTGTGACGTCATATAAAAACCCTGTATGTGTCAGGAAGACGTTTGAGGAGCAAGCATTTTCCTATAAAACTATTAGCATATATAAGCATCAGTACGTTCCATAGAAATCACAATTCATTATAAGTCTTTGGCTAGTTAAGTTGACTTGCATATTTGAATTTATAATCATCATAATGAAACTGTTTGGTCTGCTAATGTTGGTGATGGCTGTCCTGGCGCTGATGACCGGTGGAGCTAGCGCGAGCCCTAAGGGCATCGGAAACGCTATCAAAAAGGGCGGCAAAGTTATCGTGAGTAAATTGTATAATATTTTATTAGCCGTTGTCACAGCTTTGCATGTCCAATATTCCGTCTCTCTTGACTTCAAAGGTAACATTTCTATCGATTCCGAAATCGGTTTGCAGTGAAGGTCTCTTACCTATAAAAGTATAATCTGCCAAAGACCTGTAAAATTTCAGCTATTTCAACATCATAACTCAAGTAGATAGGTAGTTATTGATATTTCGCTTTTACAGTGTACTTATTTAGATAGATTTTAATCTGACTTTAGGTCTTGTTAACCATCGGTAGAGTAACTATATAATACCCTTTCTCCAAAATATTTGTAGGCGGTATGACTTGTTAATGTCTAATAAATTGTAAGTATTCTGTATTTCTATAACCAGAATATCTAAAACTACATTTATATCGTTTCTAGGAATCGTTCTTACAATAATTTTGTTACATCAATCTACTAGATTATTGGTTAGGTATTTACTGTATGTAACGAGATAATTTAGACGATCAATTTATTCATATTATGTTATTATAAATATTATAATAAGCAATATTATTAATTTTATGTTTCAGAAACATGGTCTCAGCGCCATCGGCGTCATCGGAGCAGGACACGAGATCTATCAACAAACTCATAACTAGAAAAGTTCCTACCTCTTTAATTTATTTATTTAATGTGAATAAAAGGAGATCTTACATTTTACTTAATATTAACAATGTAGCATAAACCAGTATTGGTTAAATGAATAAGATAATTTTTTTTTTATGATTTAATAAATATATTAATTTTCATGTTTTAATATTTGTTTATTTGACCTCTATTGACGATCAAATTTTCTATCAAGTCTCAAATATTCATTACTTAAAAAATACCTCACAACACTTTTGTACCTGACAAACACAATATTAATAGTTGTTCTGTGCGAGCATTCAACGCACTACTGAGGCGCAAACTACTGCGCCAATCTTCCCGGCAAATTTGTTCTTTAGCGGATTAAATGGAGTCTTAGACCTTATTATAACGACTGACATTAATCCAAGAGCTTTATTATAAGTATGATTGATGATGTATACTGAACAACATCACGACGTTAAGCCTTTTCATAAGTACCTTTAGTTCGTCTATAATAGCCTTTTAGTACCTAATAGAACCCAAAGGCTTTGGAATTTCAGGAATTGAAATCAGTTAACTGTGTTTAAATGTAAAATGGGTTTCACTTATGCACGTAAGCATGTAAAAGCATTTTAATATTATTTTTTTACAAATACATAGTTGGGTATGTGTTTGTTTTTTTGTACGAGCTGTCAAATTATAAGTGTAACAGATGTGTGTTAAGTATAACAAATTGCGTGACATATTTCTCATATCTTAGGCGCCCGGCGCTTGCAGCACGTGGGCAGAATTTAATACATACTTAAATAGGTACGAGCAATATTTTCCTTGATCGTAAAGGGCAATAATATAGCATACAAATCTAGCCAACCGCAAACGATATAGGTAGATAAGTTTTTGTAAAATTTTAATTATCTCTTTAATATTGCCTTATATGTACCTATTATATTTATGCCAACATAATAAATATAAGGCAAAATATGCTATTGTAAAAACAGTGACGCTCACAGTATTAATACGCAAAATAAATATAAATTATGCACCCCTTTTCACCATTACATACCATACATAAGGTACATAATTTATTTGAGGGGGTTGGTATTTTAAAAGAATAGCTACTGATATTTTAGATCTACCGACTGACGCAATCACAAGTAAAATAAAAATTGCGTCATCAAAAATCTGTCTCAACGTTCAAAAAGCGCCAATAAATTTGGTCTTGTTTGAACAAATGATATTTTGACTTTGACTTTAATTGGCGAAATGTCTTGGCTTAAAATATTAAGAATATTAAAATGGAGGTGACACTGAAACTTTCTGGATATCTTGGATAAATAAAACCAGATAATATATTCAGTGTTGTTTTATCGCAGTAATTTATAATTATCACAAATCATCCTGCATCCATCGATTGCATAACTTCGGAACTGCAATATTTCATGCAATGCGCTTGCATTTTTTGTCCCGGCCTTTTCGCTGTCGTCGTCATAGAGATGACCATGTTGAAGTACGTACCTCGTAACTCTTTCCTTGTCTTAAGCCACAGTGAAACTCGTAAAAATCACTGAGCGGTAAATTTCACGAGTTAAATTCATTGTACAAAATTTTCAAAGGACGCTGCAATCGAAAAACAAGCGACAGTCTCGCAAATTAAAAAGCTCCATGTTCAGAGAAAGTTTTATTTTCGAATTTCGTACTTGTTCCGTCTATCCTTTTTGTGGGTGGCCAGTTCTAAAAACTTTAAGCAAAAAAGTATATATCACAAATAAAAGTAATGTTGTAAATTTCGTAGTAAATGTAATGTACTGTTGCATGGAATGGAATGAAGCAAATGTTTTTTATAAACATTGTATAAACAGAACGGTAAAGCATGATAAAACACTGGATAAATATGTGCATGCATTATTACCTTTTATTACTTTCTGTGGCTTATCTATCGGAACTGGGAGCTGTTATATATTTTTTTATAAATAAAATCATCTTCGCTATAAAATGAGAACGTTGGAGACCCTTAGATACTTAGAGCTGTATTTCATTACGTTGGTGTTTTTGATGTTTTGACCGTTTTTTTCTTGCTCCTTACTAATCTTTAAATACAATGTGTATAAACAAAACCTTTAGAAAGAAACTTAAATGAAACTAAATTGAAACGCAAACCGTATCTATAAAAACCTATACGATGCGCGTTAAGAAATTAGAAATATTAACATTTTCATTTCTTACACTTACACACAATATAACATTGAAATAAAATTACGTATTACAGATTTTATATTAATATTATTTTATCCCGTCGTTTATAAGGAATTCGAAGGATACAGTGCGCTTGTTCTGTATCAATACTTAATAAAAATGCCAAATACCTCAGCTTGCCCGTTACAATTGATACTGTAAGTGTAAAGGATCTGAAACATCGCAGTCGGTACAAAATAATATAATGTACGCGATGGAATTCGTAAGTTCCGTAGTTTTATTTAAAATATGTTTTATCTGTGTACCTATTGTACTTGACTATGGCGGTTGTATATCGATGGCCCCACAGAATAAACGTGCAAGAGCTCTTACCCAAAATTTTTTTTTTTGCATTTTTCGTTTCTTTGGCCTATCCAGCACCTTCTCAATTTTTTTTATAATGTTTTGACCGAAAATACGCTTGTTATATCACTTGATTCCTTTATTCTACGGAAAAATAAGCAATTAATATCACAAGTATAATAGTATATGCTATCATTAAACGCTTTTTAGATCCCCGAGGGCACAAGAATAAACATGTTACAACAAGTAAACGTTTGAGAAGACTTGTGCGTTTGTATAATGGCTACTTACACGTTTATTCGTGTAATATTGCTTGCAGTTTTTATTCCTAATGTTTCATATTATACGATGAAAGATTAAATATATTTTTTACTGAAAAAAAAGGTATTGCATTGTCCCTTACAGTATTTAATCGGACTGTTCAAATAAACTAATGTGATCAAAATACTAATATTTTCATCACATTAGTTTAAGTATTAATAGTAGTACTATGCATTAATAGTAACGACGATCAACGATCTGTTCAATCCAATTGTGACTACACAGGTATTTTACTGATTATTTGTTCTATTTAGATGATATGATTGAAGTGACATTATTCTTGTTTGTGAAAACATTGAATACTTTTATTCGGCGAAATATAAGGGTATTAACTGGCTTATTGGTTTAGTGGGCAATAATGCGATGAATGCAAAATGGTCTTAGGTTCGATTTCCACCCAGGACAAAATGTTTCTGCGATGTGCTCGAAAATTAGTTCTTTGTCTAAAAGTTGTGCGTGAAATTTTCCACAGATAATTATACTGATTTCTGACACGTTCGCCCTTATTTATTATGTCTATCCTTTTAAGCAAAGCAAGCAATAATTTATAACAAAATGTTCACATCTTGTAAGTTCTCTATGTCTCTGTCTTCCCCTCTTCCCTCAGTCTTCAATATTGTTAAAAAACAACTACGACTACGAGTACGGTGGACGGGCACATTTATACAACACACAGAAATCGTCTTGTAACTGCAAATTAAAATTTTGTGAAAAGATAAATAAAGAAATAGATACCGAGTTGGATATTAAAATTTGCAAAACCATATTCTTAAATTACACAGCAAGTATTAAATATACATACAGCTATTTGGAAGTTGAAGAAGGAAATGAGAACTATATAAAAGATAACAGAGGAAGACCTAGAACTATGTGAGAGGAGACTGAGAGCAGCATCTTACATACTAATACACGACCGATCATATGAATTGCTTGATAGAGAATTACACAGTTATTGAGTACAAATACCAAATAAAACAGATGATAGAGAATGATCTTTATAGATTTCAAGAAACTGATAAAATAGAAGAATTGATTAAAGGTCATGAATCATGTACTCATTATTGTTCCACTGCTGGGTACGGGTCTCCTCTTATGTTAGAGAGATTAGGCTATAGTCCACTGCGCTAGTCTACTGCGGGTTGGCTTAGACTTCACACCCCATCAAAAAAACCTGTCAAACATGCTGGTTTCATCACAATGTTTTCCTTCACTGTTTGAGCATGTTATAAATAAGCACATAACTTCCGAACAGTCTGGTGTGTGCCTTGGGTAACTCGAAATCTTTGACATACAAACATGACATGACATAAATAGCTACAAATTTTACTGGAGTGAATAATATAAGTAACATTCTCTCGTGAAAACGAATTACGAGGGTAGTGAGGAGAATCTACAGAAGATCCTGAACACTTGAGGTACCTACTTAGATCTTTGTAACCAATGACTGTAACGGGAGCACTTAATCTCAAGTATTTCAAATTACAATATGGTTCGTTATTTTTTTTGTTATAAAAACCGATGGATTAAAAAATAAATAAAAAATGTAATGTAATGAGTTTTTTTTATATCTTTAATTTGATATACAATACTTAACCCTATTTACTTTTAAATAACAGTTATTCAAGTTCAAACGTTTTTATTTTTTCCTGAACAATTGATGTTTTTCACTTCCACGTTTATTCTGTGGGGCCATCGATATGTTTCAAAGAATATTAAGGTACTCGTAGTTCTATATAATCATCCAAGCAGAAACTTTAACACACACACGTCTTACATAAATTAACATGATTAATTAAATCTATCTATTCACACTGTTATTATTATTCTGGATATCAGCTATGAGAACGATATTTGCATTAAATATAATAAACATTAATTTGTAATAATGCACCGTAAATACTTATATGTACTGCTATGTCGTGGGTTGGATTTTTGTGCGAACAAATTATTTATTTCACTGCTCGCTCGATACTTACCTGAAAAGATAAAGAGGAGCGGAAACGCTTTCAAAATGTCTATATAAAACAGATTACACACCGCTGGCCTTGTGTTTTCTTTCAGGCTAGTACTAAGCTAGAAGTACTCGTTGGCAGAGTTCTCACGCCGCCGGCGCCGCGCCCCTTCTAGAAAATCCCTTAATTTACGAAACCTGCATGGTTTCGTAAATCTTTGATAGATCATTGTTCAGTAGTGGGCATCATTAGGCTAATAATGGTTATGAAGCAGTGAATGATGAAAGTCTCCTCACAATGTTTTATTTTACCGTTCAACCAAGTTATCATTAATTTAATTGAGAATATGAATAGTTATATAACTAAATATGTATAGTTCATAAAATAAGACCTTTAAATACATTTATTTTATAAAAGGAATCTCCACTTACAGGAACTGCCAAATAATGTTTCTCAAAGAAACTTAGCGAAAGGGAATGCTTAGGTAAGTTCTGAGTGTGTTATATCACAACTTTACAAAAGAGAAAATTAAGCATTGTGTACTTTTAACAATAAATTAAAACAAGAAGATGGTTTAATAAAATGTACATCGAGTTTCAAGCAAGTTAAGGACAACTTTGTTTTTATTATGTACGAGGGCAATGTGGTGGGTAGTTAAGTAATTGTTTCAAAGTAAACGGCTGTAAACTTCGATAAAGAATCAGGTAATTAAAATATTATTTTATACTTGATTTGGTGCAGGATAGTTTGCAAATATTTTATATTAAATAGCTAATTTGCCATTGTAACGTAAATAACGTTACATAGAAATGAATATAAAATAGAAGTATTTTATATTCAGAGAAACAATTTAGTTGTATAATGTCCATCATACATTGGATGGACATGAGAGATTCCTAAAAATGTTACAAGTGGGTAAATAACTTTTACACTTGTTTAAGAGAGTGATACAGATAACCATTTTGTGCACATGGTTAAAATTTATTTCTTGAGTTATTTTAGGAAAACTCATAGAAAAGTTATTAATTTACAAGTGTTGGGCTACATAGTCCTCAGTTAATTTCCACCGCGGTGTCGCATGTGCTCGTACGCATCGTGGACTGTCCCAATCGCTCCCATAACACCGAAACCCCTTTTCTGGAAACAAGATAAATACAAAATTATTCAATATTTTTGTGCGAAAAAAATTCGGCGACCCATTTAATGTCACACTGCTGGGTCACAGAGTATTCGTATGCGGGTCTTGTTTTTGATTAAGAGGGTTGGGTTAGCTAGGCTAGCGCTATTTGCGCACGTGTAAATTTGTAATTAAAATCCTGAGGAAATTGGTATCCTTAATCCACTAGAAGCAAACATTAACATTATTAATTTGAAGAAGTAATTATCCTTTGGTTAGGGTAAGTAAATCTGTTCTAAAATCATGCTATTGAGAGATGCGGCACATTATATCTATATATCATATGCAGTTGCTGTTTAATGGATTTAAATAATATAATTAGTTATAACATTTTAATTATATTATTTGAAAATATTTGTTTTTCTATTTCTGTCGTTCAAACTACAAAAGTATATACCTATTTTCAGTTTTACTGATAGGAACAATGATTCTAACACTGGGTAAAACTTAGTAAATAAACTGGCCATCACTTTGAAACACTCGCTCAAGGGTAAATAAAGAATTAACAAATTTATTTAAAAAGTGTTATCCATCTGACCATTCTTATTTATCCCCTTTCTAATAAGCGCTAACAGTATTTTTAAAAAGATATTTTCTATAAAACTTAAAAAAGAGGGCTTAATAGATAGGCACATACCAGCATCTTCCCACCTTTCTTGAGTGTCCCAATTTTTATTCTAGGTTCAGCTTCCACGTGGAATATCATAGATAAGGCTACAACTACAAAGAACAAAACTTTGAGGAAATGCATACTAATAATTATATATTTTTAGGAAAGCGGGCGTGTAGTATGTGTAAGATACAACTCACAAATTGTACCTTATTACTAACTGTCAAATCTTTTATAGGGTATGATTTGAACTGTAATTTGCTTCTGTGCCCGTTTAACTGACGCATAAAAAATCCCTGATGAATTAGGACTGTTAAAATACAATTAGGTATTTCTAATTAATTTAATGTAATTTGTGTAATGATGTGTACATTTATGATAGCTAATCTGTTTTTAACGTACCTACTCGTGTCTTGTAAAGTTAGGTAGATTATAATATAATTAATGTTATATTGATATGTGGTAAAGACACTTTAATTACAGTTTTAGGGATTATGTATGTATGTTATGTCAAACACGAAATATGGACTCTTTATAGGATCAATCGCGTAGAAGTCTGTCTGTCCGTCCATCACATTCAATTTGATTTGATTGTTAATAAATTAAATTTGAATTTTGTAAAAGTTATGAGTTACTTTTGGAGTCTAATTAAAAATAAATAAAAAGTCGTATTGCATTATATTAAAATAAACGACTTGTTTCAAATATCAATTTCAGAGATATTTCCCATGTAGCCGTCTTTCAAAGTGCCTTACGTGCTTTGTCTACTAATGCAATAATACACACCTTATGTATACCAGTGCTTAAAAAATCTATTAGCTATTTCTAATATACTTTTTCATTTCCTAATGTTTACAAAATTATTTAATATAATATTTACAGACATAAATATGTACATGCACAAAATATTATGTGATATCTATCATATTTTAATACGTAAACGAAAATCATTGTACCCCTTTCTAAGCATATTGCGCGCGCGGTCAAGTGTGGGATTATACTCGTTGGATTTGGCACACCTGATTAAACTTTATATGGAAAAGTGCATTCAATTAAATATATTTTTTTGTAGATTTTCGACCACTGAGTGATCACAAATATAAGTATAATTAAACAGTTAAAATAAAAAAAAACCCTTTTTTTTAGAGTAAATTATTTCTAGTGATTGCTATAAAAAACGGGAACGCAACATACACAATCTATAAAAGTACGGTTATTCAAAGTACTACTTTCTTCCCAAAATTTTAATAATGTGTACAGGAGTATAAATATCATCAACTCGTCCTACATGCCTACGGCCCATTTAGGACGATTTGCAGAAAATAAAAAATAAAAATATAATTTCCATCTTCCAACTCGTCCTACGTTTCTTTTTGTGTGGAATTTGGAACTTAATGAACGTTTGGTTATTAAAACAAGATATATCAATATTTTCAATGAAGATTCAATAAAATCCTTAGTTTTTACCAATGATGTTTCTCCGGTTATGTCAGTAGGTAAGTAAACAATGGTTATGGCGGTTACTTTTGAAGTAGGTAAATAATGACAGGACAGACCTATGAATCTTTTGTTCCAATATTATATGGCATTCTCAGTATACGTTATACGTATTACTACAATAATCTTTGGGTTATTTTCTGCGGTTTCTAATAGTTTCTACGCGGAATTACTAGCGAATAGTGCAAGAGAATCATTGACGTAAACAATATACCCACACAAAACTGTTGAATAACAGATAGCTAGTATACCTATGGTCTGCTCATTCATCATTAGCTGCGGAATGATTTTCCATACACATACAATTGTTCCTTTACATTGAATTGATAACTTGCCATCTGTGTCTCATCGTAGAAAAACCATTATTTATGTGGATGGTAATATAAAAGAGCTCCTAGTAGTAATAGGAAAAAAAGCGTATTAAAATATAACTAAATGTGTTACTTATAGTTATATGTAAAGTGAGTAACGATCCACTTTTGATGTCATTAAAAAAATCTCGGTCTAATCATTAATTTACATTTCAACATACACCTGTATAAGCATGCATAGCAACAATACTTATTATATGTATGTATATGGTAGGATCGTCGCCTCGCCCTTATGCTTTACAACCACTTAAGTGTTAACAGTACGTGGGCAGCACCTGCGTTTATTGCGCGCATTCCATTCCTCTGTAAAAGGAGAAGTTTAAATAACTATTCCTAACTTACATAATTTCGCTAGTGGACACAAGCTGCGAGGAAAGTGTATTTTCTATTACGAATCTCTCAATAGCAGCCCTAATAAGATTAGTAAGCTCGGCTTATATTGCAGTTAGCACGCTCAAACGTTCTGGTAGTATAAAAATCATTCGACGTCATTTGAAATGAAATGCTGCGCTGTTATTAAGTGGTAATACCTTCACATTTTTGCAGTTGGCGTCACAGAGAGTCAAAAGGATTTTTTTTAGATGTGGAAATATCCTTTACTTTAGTCCGAGACATCTTGCTGCCTGGGGAGGTGACAGGATGTGTCGGACCGTGAGCACTTACCGACTAAAACACCTCACCCGTCAATGCCACCAACCCTATTGTCGGGGCCATGAGATTCGCGAAAGCATGCACCGCAACCCCGGTGGGCTTCGGTCCAGCTAATTAATAGGTCTGTTTGGCAGGCAGCCTAAATATACTATTTTATTCTGTGCGGTGCATTAATATTTTAAATGAAATAAAAACTGCAGCCGTCCCAACTTTAATTACAGGGTTATATTTCAATCAAATATAAAAGCATAGATAACGTATCCAGAATTACCATGGATAATGAGTTTACTTTATTCACTTCTTATTTTACAACTTATGAAGAAATTACGTTAAAGAAAGAAAGAAATATATTTATTTGGACAGCACTCAGAAAAACACAATGTACATTAGGGCTTAAATACTAGTACTAGTACAAAGTATTTCGACTTAATTAACACCAGATAGTTTACAACAGCTTATAGATATCGTCTAATAACATTTGTGTCTCTAAGGCAAGCCCAAAAAGGCATCCAGGATCAGCTTATTGCCGAGCACGTTTAAGTACTTGACGCTGTTTTTCGCCTGGACCCCTTGTTTAATACAATTTTAATATACACCATATATAATTGTACAGTTTAGTGGCCTTTATATTGTTTCATAAATTCATACTACATGCGTGTTTGTGCGCGCGTGTGTGTTTGCGCGCGCGCGTGTGTGTGTGTATTTGGATGTGTATGAGCGTGTGTGATGTTTGTAATCGTGCGTGTTATGTATGTGAGTGCTCGAGATTATGCCATATTTGTGAAATTCGTTTTATGCATTTTGGACCTTAAATATTTTAACTATTTATACGGGCTCTTTTTTTTTTTTAAAGTAAAAAAATAATTTGTTAGCTTAAGTGATTTCCAATAAGTATGTCTCAAATTTTCTGCAGCAAGCTGTCTTTTAAGCAAGGCATGCTTATATTTCGCTTTGAATGATTGTACACTCATTTTGGTTTTCATAGGGGGAGGCAAAACATTCCATATACTTGCTGCAGTGAATTTGAAAGATCCTTTATACCTAGTAGATTTGTGAACGGGTATTATTAGACGGTCTTGTGTAGCCGCCCGTAAGCATCTGTGGGTTAAGTCCTTTATCCAAGTAAGCTTTTCAAAAAGGTATTCAGGTTTCTTGTTCCAGATGACTCTTTGGACCGTACATGCGTATAATAATTCTCTTCTGGCCATCATGTTTAAGATTCCTTTCCTATTTATATACGGAGTTATGTATTCTCTTTTAGGTATATTAAAACAGAACCGTATGCATGCATTTTGTACGCGTTGGATTGATCTTTGTGTATCGTTATTTAACCTAGGTCCGTAAACGGAGCTACAGTAATTTAATTGAGAAAGCACTAGTGAGTCAGTCAATAGTAAGCGAAGGTCTTCGTTTAAGTACGGTCTTATTTTATATAAGGTTCTTAATCTGAAGAAGGCATTTCTGATTTTTCCGTTAATGTGTTCAATATATTTTTGTTCTCCATCGATAATCAAACCAAGGTTGCGTGCTGCTGAAACATTTTCAATTACCGTGCCATTGATTTCAATTTTGTCTTTACTCTTTAGGACCTTATTGATTTGGGTTTTGGTTCCTAGTAGTAGCATTTGTGAACTGTTAAATGAACGAGGAGTAAGATACACATTGATATGTTAGATCTTGATACATTAGATGTAAGTTCTATTTATTTGATTTCAGCGTTGTTGATGAGCGATACCGTAAAGAAACATTTCAGTTCAGCTTTTGTTCATAGATATTCTTGGGTATTCCTTAGAACGCAGCATGGCTAGGCAAGTCACGTATACTAATAAGAATCGTAATAAAAATGGTTATATGATAGGAGACACCCGCACTAATTATTGCATTTTATTAGAAGCCATACTTTGATACATGGTTGATTGTATCTAGCAATTCAGCATCTATTCATTATATAGTAGGTATGTAAATTCCTTAACAGGAGCTTCACTTCATGCACGACGCACGCTTGAACCCTAAAACCTTTATATCAGTCATAAAAAAAGTTTACTTCATTTACTCTGAAAGTAAACCATTACGATTCTTGTAAGAGTAAAGAAAGCACGTCTTTACCTCCCTAGGGATGTAAGTTGGTATGGAAATATATTACTAACGCGTTTTACTTTCTTGTAATATGGAAAATAAAAAAATATTTTGAATATTATTGTAGCACGCAGTACGACGTTTACTTTCTAAATAAGTCTTTCTTTATCTGCAAGTCCTCAACACGCCCACGATGTCTATTGATATGAAGGTGGGTCTATCATATCATTATTACTTAGATTCACAGTAAAAGAAATGTTTTAGAAGACCCAAAAGTTTTTCGGCAGCTATGTACAGTCGCGCTCAGAGCGCGAAAGTACATTCAGTCTAACAACTAGTGTCAGTGTGATACGTTGGTGAGGGCACCCAAAAATGGGATGGTAAAGGGATTGAAGATAGTGTGGTTTTCTTTCTGTTCGCATATAGATAAGACAATATTTACTAACAATTTAAGTAATCCAATAATTCATTAAACTAATCGATTAAGTTCCACGTTCTTTGAAGAAGACTATATTATTAGAACGAATCGCTTAAACATAATTCATTCTTCTAATTCTTTCTTCTCGAGATCCACAGCATTCGCTTAGTTTTATTTTATCTTAGACCAGTGAACGGAACTCTGTCCAAAATAGTAGTCGAGATTTTCCATCTCTTCCGTTTTTTATTAGTTATTTTTACAATAATTTTCTTTATAATCAGTGGAGGAAAATGTTATAATGACATCGTAATATTATAACGTGATTGATTGATTGGAGAGGATTGAAAACAAAATAACAAAGGATACTTTATTTTTTCAATTTTGTTTATGAGAATAGAATCTGTATTATATTATATATATTTTTTCTTTTTGTAGATCCCTCGCTGTTGAACGTTCCAATTACGGACCGTAAGACCGTATTACTTTAAGCTGTTTGCTCTTTCATGTGTGTGGACCGTTTAGCAAGTACCGGCTTTAACAGTCCTTTGTACTTTTTATATACTTACATATCATATTTCCGGCGCTTTCAATGTGTTTATTACAGGACGAAAAAAGAAGTCTTAATTTATTGTTATAGCTGACCATATCTACTGTCTTCGGCCATATCTTCGGTCTTGGCACGATCGGCTGATTATATAAAGCAAAGAATACCAACGTATTTGATACTTATTGACGTTTAGTGTTACATTAGAGGGTTACATAAAGCTATTAATATAGACAGGGATGTATTGACTTTATTCTACGTCAATATAGCGATTAGAGTCAATTCATGGTAACTTGATTATCCTCACGGTTCTTCGTTCCGTATCCACTCGAATAAAGTATTAGGTTAGTGAAAATGTAGGTACCTAGGTACGGTTATTGCATATCATTATTGAACATTCATTTTCTTTTCCTTTTTTAGCTTCCAAGCTCTTGGATTTCAATTTTCGAAATTTTACAATTGAAAAATGAACCCTATCAAATGACGTGAAAAATCTTTTTAGTTATATTTTACGGACGATTCGGAAGAATGAATGCATATATAAAGTTTCTTTTAGATTCCTTCTCAATCATACACCAGAAGACGTATTTTTTAATCATTTATTCAACTTGGGAAAACACACAGTAGTATATGAAACGTACATAGAGTTGTAACTAAAAACTAAACTTAAAAAATATACTACCCACTACATTTACCACAGATTTCTTGTGGGTCTGAAATCTATAAGCAAACCATACTGCTAAGTTATTAAATGTAAACTGTTTATAACATGTTATGCTAGTAGTCATTTAGTGTAAATCTAAATGTATATAACTCAAAGGTGACTGACTGTCTGACATAGTCATCTATCAACGCACAACCCAAACCACTTGACGGATCTGGCTGAAATTTGGCATGCACGTAGGCATTCGCTAAGAAAGGATTTTGATTAATTCTACCCCCAAGGGGATAAAATAGGGGTTGAAAGTTTGTATGAAAACTAAACCTAATTGATAATAATACTTCTTAACGCGAACGAAGCTACGGGCAAAACCCTAGTGTTAAATATACTGACCAAAAAGATAGTGTTAAATATATTGACTTCACTGTCCCACTCTCTAATTTTAAAGAGATTTTATTCTTTCAAATTAGAAGAGCCCCGTACCCCCCAGTGGGACTGTAACGTGGGGTGATGATGAGAATTAAGCATATTATTAAATATCATGGTCAAATTCTTAGAAAGTAGTCTTATATCAATATATTTTACCTGCTGAATGAACGTTTTTCTTTCTTTCTGTTTATAAATAACCTTTTAAAACTGAAGCCGAGCAAGTATTACCATAAATAATAATATACATATTGATGCTTAGATTAAAAACAACTGAATAACTATTCCTGTTGTCCTCTGTTGCTCTCGAGATTTATTAAATATCTCGGAGCGGTTACTACTGGACTCGCTGCACTAGCATTTATTGCAGCATGTTTATTTCAGTTAATAAATTAACTTTTTAAAAAAAGAAAAACCAACTTCAAAAACTAAAAAGCAAAAAATAACTTCATACAGTTTTACCTTTTTTTTAGTTTTAAAGGTATGAAGTTGGTGCCAAGCCAAACGTAATACTAAGTACACTCACCACGAGTGACCTTGAGCAGGGTGATTAAAACCACCACATCATCGGCACCGACTTCATACCTTTAAAACTAAAAAAAAGGTAAAACTGTATGAAGTTATTTTTTGCTTTTTAGTTTTTGAAGTTGGTTTTTCTTTTTTTAAAAAGTTAATTTATTTTATTCTTTTTAGTGTTGTATATATTAAACTTTTCATATCAGGTCACTCTAATAGCCTGAAAGAATACAACTATCGATCCATATATACTTATAATTATGAAAGATTTTCCCTTCAACTCCTAACCGTTGAGGAGTTGTACCTTCCATCATCAGATCATTACATGAGAAGTTGATTTTCAGATGCAAATACTTGAATAGATTTGGAGAATACATGTAAATGTAATAAATGCTTATAACTGAAAGAATTTTCTTTTAAATCTTAACTGTTGAGGAGTACTACCTTCCATCATCAGCTCATCAACCTCAAATGATGATTATCAGACACAAATACTGGAACAATTTTAGTAAATGTATTCAAAACGTGATAATTGCCTATAAATTTTGAGGGTTGCCCTCGATTTTCCTGGGATCCCATCATCAGATCGTCATGTGGTTACAATGGGACCATCTGTGAAGTATACCCTTTTAAACAAAAAAAAAATTTTGCAAATCGATCCAGGCGTTTTGAAGTAATTCGTGAACATACATAAAAAAAAGATTCCGACGAATTGAGAACCTCCTCCTTTTTGAAGTCGGTTAAAAAATGAAATCACTATTTATGGCTCATTTCTTGGCATCAGAAAATTTCGAGGAAAAAGTTTGACGAGGGGATAAAATAAATAGAGCGAAGGTCTGTTTGAGCTTACCTTGAGGAGCTTAGTTTGAGCGAGTACCTAGATTCGTATAATGTTCTTTAAATTACCACATATCCAAGTAGCTTAATTGAAGCACATAACTCTACAAGTGTCTAATAAGTTTTAGCGGGAACCTTCCAGTCATACGTTTTCATGATAATATAGAACAGGTAAATTTTGCTCCGAGCGGGGGCCGAAACCACAACCTATACCTACCACAGAATTCTTTCAATCGACAACTTCGCCAATCGAATCGTCAAATAAATAATAAAGTTATTGGATATGATCACTACATAAAATTTGTATGTGTTAAGTCTCAGATTAAAATTTCGTTACGTTCGTCGCTACAAACCAGATAAAACTGCTAGCAGAAAAGCAGAAAAGCCCTTTGGGACATAACAACTACAAATAAACATGAACGTAATCCGATAAATAGTATGTTTATGTATATTATGTATTTCATTACGTCGTGCGTGGGTTTGTAATTCTTCTTGCACGAAAAGGCTTAATGTTTTCATACTAATCAGGGTCCTAAATGGTTCTTAAGGCAGAATAACGACTGCATTTGAACTAATCTTGATTTCTTGTTTCATATTAAAAATTAATTTAAAAAATCAGTCTAGACCAGCTAGTTTTTCTGACATTTTGTGGGAAATTATTAATATAGAATATTATACTTCTATATATACTTCCTGCGCCATTAATGAAAGCTAAGTAGTAACATTAGTAAGTACATATTATGTGTACGTAGGTGTGGTTATTGTATTAATAACTTCGGTTTTCCTTAACCGTTCATAAAATTCCGAACACGTGGTTCCAGCACTGGCGCTGTGATATATTAATGATAACAAATAAGTCATCACATTAGAGTCACGTGATTCATGCGTGATATACAATAATATACATGCCATTAAGCTAGTCCTAATAGAAAAGATCTATAGTTATTTTAGCGGGGCTCGAATTCTAATATTATTAGTATGTATGATGACCATAACTGCTATAAAGTATCCAAAACGCCTTAAATAATATCAATATACAGAAATCAAATCCGTAAAAAATAGCTTTATTGCAATTAAATCTATAGTTTCTGAATAAATTCCGAATGTAAAACATAACTACTGCGAATCGAACAAAATAAATAGTACACGAACTTTAGCGCTTCTACTTAAAGTGCTTATCCGTAGCATAACAAGCTTAAGTATTCCAAGTGGTCAGGAGTTCATCTATAGTTCGGCAAACTCCACTTATTTACTGGAAAACTGGATACCTACTCCAACAGAGGGTATCTTTAAGGGTAGCAATAACTATTTGAAAATAGCATTAATTATCTAAGAATAAATACCGTTTCACCGTAGAGTGCCTGTAGAACAATTTATGTTGTAACTATTAAGCCCCATGGAGACGAGCAAAGGAGATGTATTTTTAATAGTAATAGGTATACGCTTGATGGTGCTCGCGCATTCCACATTTCAGTAGTTTTAGGATTGCGGGTTTTCAATACGATTATTAATCCCATCTATATTTAGACGAATACAACAGCAAATAATATAGATCTCATTGTTCATTTAAGATCGTTCAATTTGAGTCACCTGCTTCATATTATGTTGGTGTATGTATACCAACATTATAAGAAGAGACATAACAGCTACAAAGAAGTTAGCAGTTAGCAGTGAATGTTCACAAACTGGTAACTCATCATAGATATGATATATACCCCAGCATATGATATAAGATTTGATAAATCACAATTCTTTGGAAATGAAAACTGATTCCTACCCTGAATGTAATTGGCCATCGAAATTATAAATACCGCCAAATTTTAATACAAAAGATGGCTCAGTTTTTTCTATGCTTGGTTTGAACCATTTCACAGATCTAGCTAGATCTTCACTTAAAAAATGAGGTCATTTTGCGTTAATCGGGTTGTCAGTAATAAGCGTTCGCTTATTATGGCACACCTAAAATCATCGTCTGTCCGTGATCATAGATGCCGCAAAACATCAAAGACATCGAGATTAATATTATACCAACGTACTGCGATAAATCCTAAATAGCAGAATATGAATATTCTTCTGTTTTTATGTTATTATAAAATAGTGTGAACAAAACTTTTGATCCACTGGAAAAACTTTACACAATAACGGCTATAGAAATGAAATGATTAATTGTGTGTTATGTCGGAATCATGGATATCAATCACAGACTGTTGAAAAACAAATATATAAGTATTATATCCATTGTCTAGTACCCATAGTACAAGCTCTGCTTAGTTTGGGACTAGATGGTGCTGTGTAAAATGTCGCAAAATATTTATTATTATTAATAATTCTCCAAAGAGACTTAGGAAAACCGTCAATGTATGCACTGAAAATGATAAAATTTCTTAAAAGTATTATGAGAGGATTACACAGGAATATCGATAAATAAGTGGAATGGGGAAACTATTTGGCTAACTTACTTCTTGGAGCGATTTCTCGAAGCACCGACGTATTCTGCCATTATATCCATTATATATGAGTTCCGTTATATGGAAAGTTAGACTGTATCGGCTGATAGTAATAGGAACGGAAATGGTTTGTTCTTTTCATACTACACAATGGAAATAAAATCTTTTAAGGTATATTTTTTGCGCCATGAGGTATATATTATGCGCCATAGGTTAGTTTGTTAAACATCTTCGCCACATCCTTGTAAATTAAAAAGATAATAGTCTAATTAAACTGAAGTTTTATCATAGCCACATCGAGACAGTCCTTTATCAACACAAAACCAAAGGCTAAACTTGATTAAAGCTTTGGCAACGAATGCAACAGATCTACCTTTGGTATGTCTCAACTAGGAAACTAAATATTCTATATTGCCTGCGCCGTGCGATACATCGTTTTCGATGGGTATTATAAATTTTAAATAGCATAGTCACTGCTTCCGCATTTCTAAAAAAAGTTATTTCAAAGCAGTTCAATTTGGCGGGATTTTGTACCCATAAGGTACAAAATACCGTATATTGTACATTGATATTGAGTTGAGTATATTGTAGATTCAGTTTTATGTTAAAACATATTGCTCCAACACGATAAATTAATAGATCAGTTTGTACGAGAAGATCAACATTTGTTTAATAAGTATTCGTAGTATGAGTAGGTAATATCCCATTAGCTACGTGAATAATCCCGTTTATGTGCAGAAGAGGTAGAGACGTTTATGTGTTACTAGGCCAGCTACTATTATCATTTTTGTACAAGTTTTGTTGTATTCAATGAGTAACACAAAAAACCCTGTCGTCAAACTTTCGGTCATGACGTTTCTTCATGTAATCTCCTGTGCCGTATAAAGGGACTTAGAATTGGGAAAACATCATTCACAGCTTGGCATTCCTTGGTTAAACAACAGTTTAAGCAAATATTTATCATCATGAAATTATTCGGACTTCTAATGTTGGTGATGGCTGTCCTGGCGCTGATGACGGGAGGAGCTAGCGCGAGCCCCAAAGGCATCGGCAACGCAATCAAAAAGGGTGGCAAAGTGATTGTAAGTACCTGACGACATCTTATTTTGTTCTATGAATGGTCCTTGTAGCAATCATTCACTATTAAATGTAAAAAGTTAACTGATGAAATAAGGGATGATAAAACCTAAGTATAAAATATTTATATAGCTTAGGTACAGATGGTTGCTAAAATCTATTCCAATGTGGCAAAGATGTTTTAAACAAAATATATTAATGATTACTACGTGATAGAATACATGTATAATATTTATGTTACAGAAACACGGGTTCGGTGTGATCAGCGCCATTGGTACAGGTCACGAGATATACCAACAAGCACACAACCAATAGACCACACAATAAAGTTATATCTTTAGTTTAATTACGATAATACCACCAATAACATTTTTGTTAATAAATATTTTCGCCACATACTATGTGTTATTGAACGAAGGTAGAAATACATTTTTACACGTTGTCAATGTAACGGAACACTCAAGATATTTTATTTAAAATAATTTTTCCATGTACTACTTAATAAAACAAGTTTATCATTATCAATCTATTAATGTCCCACTGCTGAGCACGGGTATCCTCCCACGCTAACCTACTGCGGGTTGGTAGACTTCACATGCCATCAAGAAAATCTCTCAAGCACCATCCACTGGTAACACCACTAGGCTACCACAGCTCAGCACAGCAAAAATAAAAGAAGTTATATTATTATAAATCTGTCAATAATAAGTTAAATTTATACAGTAATAGTCAACGTAGCTTAGCGATAAAGTTCCTGAAAACTTCTCAGTAGTTCAGTTCCATATTCGAAAGTTGTACGAATTCGGAACTTTTA
The DNA here is from genome assembly GCA_905163465.1 of Craniophora ligustri. Lineage (NCBI taxonomy): Eukaryota > Metazoa > Arthropoda > Insecta > Lepidoptera > Noctuidae > Craniophora > Craniophora ligustri. The sequence continues at coordinate 7,999,533 of LR990963.1, forward strand.
ATCTAGAAACAGCACTTTGGTTTTGCTAGCTACAAATGTTGGTCACCATAAGTACAGTACAGTACTCTAAAATATTTTAGAAGTTGGGTAGTGATAATAAATACATTGCTGTATTTCATGTACATATATCTACGTATGTAAGTGAGACCATGGATGCTATAAGGAATCCAAGGCGACAGGATTATATTTTTAATAATAAATAAAATAATTATGAGACATCGCCATCTAGTTCCGAGCCAAGCATGAGTCTTGTGTTACGAATACTAGATGGTTGATATACTACATAAATACTTTTTGGTAAATGCATACATATTATACATAGAACTGCCTGGTTGGTCTAGTAGTCGTACAGTGCGACTGCCGTGCAAGAGGTCTTGGGTTCGATTCCCATGTCGAGCAGTGATATTGGGTATTTCTATGAAATTCTCCTCGGAATTTGGATTCGTGCTCGTTTAATGGCAATAGGCTCGGCCCCTATTACATGGGACTTAAAACATACCGGCAAAACGTTGGTGTACACCTAACCTTTCGGGGACGACAGGCGTGATGGTATGTTTTATTATACATAGAACCATCCATGTCTCAAATCAAATGTCCATGCCCATCACACAAAAAAGATTCGAACCCACAGCAAGCAGCCTCTAATATCGCTACGCCAATCGGGTCATCGAATATACTGAAAAAAATCCTTAAAAACTATCTTTATTTCCATATACATATGTAGAAGTAGCTCTTATGACGGTAGGAAAATCCGAAAGTGGTTAGTGGTGGACTAATGGATATCCTAACATTGGATAAACTTAACCGTAAAAGGTTGCATAGCACTTTTACGGGTAAGATAGATTTTACGGATAAGTAGATTGGTTCTCTTTTTAATATGAAAGTGAAAGTTATTCACTTTGGGAACCAATCAACTGAAGACTGATTTTTCTGATATTTTTATTTTATAATTTTCCAGATCACAGGCGAAATTTACTAACAACATGAAAGTTTTACATGTATCGAGAATAGAAGAAAAAACGAAGTCCTCAGGTAGTATCTGTAAGAAGGTAGATTCTGTATTCAAAATATTTGAGTGACGTGCTTATCTGGGGCCAATGTTTAAATAAGAATCAACGTTCTGGTTTGTGTAACACCATAGGATGATGGGACAGAAAACAATAACGTAGTTACACCTTGTGATTATTTTTAATCGCAATTATCAAGTGTTCTATATGATCTTTTAGATATAGGTTGTAGCCCTAAATACAGAAAAATATACTACTATATCTACTTATATTTAATGACTGGTTTATATTTTTCGGAGAAGAACCAACCAAAGCTATTATTAATAGTTGTTCATATTTCTGCAATTCCATTGGCATTGTGCTGAATTTTAATATTTTCAGATATAGAAAAAATTGCGGGTCATATTTTCTTCCAAAACATCTAACGGTGTTATTTTGTGCCAATATATCATTGGCAAGGTTTTGGGAGATTATTGAAAGATAAACTCGAACTGTAATGGCTGAAGATATACGACGGTGGTAGACGTTCATATTATTAGGGAGTAGTAAATAAGACATCGGTTATACATACGCCTATATTTCCCCAAGGAATTGGCTCAGAAATTAACTCATGAAAACAATTCCTAATCCCGAGGTGCTATTTGTATCGCGTTCTTTTGTATCGCGTTCTTCAAACATAACTGTAACATCTTTGCGTAATCTCATGACCCCACACTGTGCCGTAGCGGAGATTTCATCGGCATCGTTTAAAGTTTATGTTGTGAGCTATTATTTTCAATATTCTGACCCTGTTGGTCCTCATATTCACAATCTCCGTAATGTCTTGCGGTCACTTGCGGGCTGCAAAATAATCATTGGCGCTGACGTTAACGCGTCATCGCCACTCTGGTATGGCAAGGTTCGGTCCACGGACTCTGAACGGCGCCACGCCGTTGAGGATTTCATCGCTGAGATGAACCTATCAGTTCACAATACTCCCGATGCACCACCTACTTATTGCAGCCTCATGGGCGAATCTTGTATTGACGTCACACTTTCTAGTGCCGACGTCCGCTTGGATAGGTGGCGTGTCCTCCCAGACGCGTCATGTAGTGATCATCGCTTAATCGTGTACGAGTTTATCCCTATGTTAACGCAAGGTTCTAATCAATATCAAGCTCAAAATTTTAGATATAAGTCTAAGGGCGCAGATTGGCAATTTTTTAGTTCATTGTTCGCGTCACAAGCCAAGGACTTCACTCGGGACGGATTGTCAGCTGAAGAGTGTGCTGAAATCATGTCAGACACCTTCACTTACTGTGCTGATATTGCCATTGGTCGAGGTTCTATGACCAATATCCGTAGATGTGATTGGTGGAGTGCCTATTTAGTAGAACAACGTAAATTTTTTCGAAGAGCGCGTAGAAAATTAAATAAACTAAAAAAACATCAAGTTAGGGGTGACTCACTCACCCTTGCCCTAAATACGTTTAGAGTTGCCAGATCCCGGTACAAAGCATCTGTGGAAAAATCTAAGAATAATTTACTGCACAAAGTTGTCCAAAAACTCGAAAGTGAAGGCCCGTGGTCGCCCCTATACCACGAGTTCAAAGCAAACAGGTCGATAGACCTAGCTTATATTCAAAACATTAAAGTTAACAACACACATACCGCTGGTATAGAAGAGACAACGGAATGCCTACTTAACACTCTTATTCCGGACGACTCATCTTCTGATGACAACGATTACCACCGTCAGATCAGAGCCTGGGCAGCTGAACCACCAATGTCACCTATGTCAAACCTCCCCTCTATTGACGAATTCTCAAACGTCGTTAAAAAACTGCCGGTAAATAAGTCATCAGGGGATGATAAAATATCTAATCGGATGATTAAGGAAGCCTGTAAAACAGCCGGTGACTGTATACTAACTGTTTACTGTCGGTGTATTTCTGAGGGCGTTTTCCCGCGTGTATGGCGTCGCGGCTTTATTCGAATAATACCAAAAAGTGGCGACAAGCCCCCGGACGACCCTAAGTCTTACCGCCCCATAACATTACTGCCTTCATTGGGGAAACTCCTCGAACGTTTAATTGTTCCACGTTTGTTACCGGACGGGCCTAAATTTCATAATAACCAATTCGGGTTTACCATAGGCAAATCAACAACTGACGCCGCACTCTCTGTTAGAACGATAGTAAATAATTCGAATTGTAAATACGTCGTCGGCATTTTCCTTGACATCTCTGGTGCTTTCGACAACGCTTGGTGGCCGATGTTACTGCTTAAATTAAAAAGTCGTGGTTGCTTTAGAAATATCTACACTCTTATATACTCGTACTTCTTACACGGAACCGTTAAACTGACACTTGGGCACCATTCTGTGTCGAAGGCACTGACTATGGGATGTCCTCAAGGTTCTGTAATCGGGCCGTACCTTTGGAATCTGGGATTTGATGATTTTCTCGCGATACCGCTCCCGCACGGCTGTTCATTGACTGGTTACGCGGACGATGGCCTTCTGCTCATTCAGTCAAATACGCGGTCTGGTCTCGAAAACTTAGCCCACTCGTGTTTACATTTAATATCCGCGTGGTGCGAACGGAACCGCTTAACATTCGCGCCGCAAAAAACCTTTCAACTAATCTTGAAAGGTAGTCTTAAATCCTCGCCTAGCATCAAGTTCGATAACGTCACCGTAAAAAGAAAGGAGTCAGTGTGTTACCTCGGTCTCGTACTTGAAAAAAATTTTTCATTTATTGAACACATTAAAACTGTGGGTGAAAAAGCTAAACGTAACTTTTATGCTTTGACTAGAATATCTACGGCTACATGGGGTTTATCTTTTCATACATTAAAAACCATCTATGGGGCTACTTACCTAGGCTGTATGTGCTACGGAGCACCTGTTTGGGCCGATAGGGCCACCATAGGTGCGGTACGACGTAAGTTACTTCAAAGTCAGCGTCTAGCATTGATATTTTTATGTAAAGCATATAGGACTGTTAGTACGGAAGCACTACCAGTACTCGCGGGAGTGCTGCCAGTCGATCTCGAGGCACAACGACGTGCTGCAATGTATTTCGCTTCAAGAGTGTACTTGAAAAATGAATTCCTTTTAGAACGTGACCGGGCTAAGATTATTAGATTGTTTAAACCCCAGGCCGACGTTTGGGAGGAACTCTTAGACGAATGGCAGATAAGGTGGGATTCTTCTACTAAGGGCCGCCATCTCCACCAATTCTTTCCATCCGTTCGTGAGCGGCTGGAGAGGACTTGGTTGGAGGTGGACCACTGTGTTGCCCAATTCCTTACAGGACACGGCAACTTTAAAAGTAAATTGTTTTCATTTAAGCTTGTCTCCTCACCATTGTGCCCTTGTTCAACGAACTGTGAATACGAGCAATCTGCACATCATATCCTGTGGGAGTGTAGTCTATGGCAAAGTGAACGCAATATTATGCTCGATAGTTTGCAAATTATATCTGGGGTGATTTATTACTCGGACCTTGTTGCGACTAGGATGAATTTCCGTGCGTTTAAGCGTTTTTGCCATACCTATTATTGGAATCAGATATAATAGCTCACATTATTAGGACCCATAACTTATTAATTTATCATCCGTGGTGCCTGGCAACTGGGCTTAACTCAGTTGTAAACATCTGTTCTCATATCAATGACATGTAAATTCTATTCTGTCTCTCGCTTGATAAGGAGGGAAGTGAAAAAACTGATATTTTTCTTACTCCTCCTATATAACTTCATGATTAATTTCGCTGCGGGTTCCAAGACAGTTAAAATCATTCCCCTGGGACACGTCGGACTTCATTGTCTCGACGATTTTCTGGATAGTTACTATTGTTGATCCTGGTTTACAGGAGTTGCAGTAGTAGGGATTTGGGTGGTGGGCAATCCCGAGGTGCTACTGAATATTTCTTGTTAAAATTTATAGATTATGAGATATGCTAGACCTGAGAATCTAACAGGATCTCAGGAGACTCTACGTTAGGAGCATCCTTTACTCCTTTAGAAAGCACACCATGATTGTCCATGATAACGTACTATGCCTATGGTAGCTTAACGAACTTTTTGACTATTACGATTGGTGAAGTATCTAAGTCGAATTGAACCAATCAATATGGCCGTTACTTAGGTTACAAGAGTATTTGATTCCTCTCATGCATACTGGTCTTCAAGTGAATATTTGGTTTGTTAATCATTTATTTATTTATATTTTTGCAGTAACGTAGTAAGTAAGATCACTATCAAATTTTAATAACACATTACATTCAAAATATATGCGATAATGCGTAAAAATATCCTGTGAACTTATATAAGGTGGGGATGACGCAGTTATAACATAACATAAAATTATGTACAAGAATCTATTTTAAGCTTTTATTATATTTTCAGAAAGAAACTTTATTTTTCAGAATGAAATTCGTGATCAAATCATACTTTTTTCGTGGAATTCAATTTTGTCCATGCATTTGTTCGTACACGTCGTGGGCGGTGCCAATTGCTCCTAAAACACCGAAACCTCTTTTCTGAGAACAAAAGATGTCACTTTACATTGTCATGATTATTTAAAAATATCTATTACAATATATCTTTCAATTATCATCCTAGGCTTAGACCTTTTATTATAAATAAATAAATATATCTGGGCATTATAACACAGCGCCATCTAGTTCCGTGGTAAGCAACGAAGTTTTGCTTACGGATACTAGAAGCATAGTGTATAGAATTTATTACACTATGCTAGAAGGTTGATAAACTACATACCTATATACTTTTTTACTATATTTTTTTTGTAAATACTTGAATCCCTCCCGGGATTCCAACCCGGGACCCATAACACGGAAGGCAGCGTTATATTCGTCTATTGTTAACGAGGACACAAAACACTAATGGTAGCTGTTTATCGGCTTTCTTGCTTTCTATTTTTAGACGTTAAGAAATGATATTTTTATTGAATATTTAAATCTATATCACACATACCAGAATTTTTCCGCCTTCTTTGATCGTACCAAGTTTCAATCTTGGCACAGCTTGTACATGCAGCACCATAACCAGAGCCACGAACACAAAGAAAAAAACTTTTAGGAAATGCATGTCTTATTAATTTAATTTAAATTTTAACAACGTTCTGTATACTTTCAGTTGCAGTCAACAAGTAGTGACCCCTTATTTTAGGTTCAATCTTTTATACTGATTGAATTGAAATTAGGGTTTATCTTTGCCCATTAAAATTACATACTCAAAAAAAAACCCTTTATAGCCATTATGAAATGTGTAATTAAAATTTGAACTAGACCAATTGCTACTCCGTGTACAATTAGTGATAATATTGTTTAATATTCTAAGCTATTATTACCTCATAATGATACCACCACGTCCTGGGTATTTTAATATTAATATTGTGTGGCACGGTTGTATAAGTTACCTACCTAATACTTAATATGTCATCATCATAGTATACCACTATCTATGTAACTAAATGTTTTGGGAGCACATTAATACGTTCCCTCTCTATTTTTACTATTATCCTACAAAAATCTTACGATATAGTTTTAAATAAAATAAAATATGCGACCCGTAACCTTATAACTGCTATGGTAAGCGTTTTAAATGAGAAAACAACTTTTTCTAATCAGATTTAATTTAAGATAATACACTCAACAATAAGGAACTCGGTATAAAAACATGAGTCTAGATCTGTCGGAGCATCATCAGGCAGTCTATCCCTGGTGCTTTTTATGTTTGAAGGCCTGGTACGCGTTATGGACATGGCCCGCCGCGTTAATAGCGCGGAGACCATTCTTCTGTAAAAGAGATGATAAAAATGATAAAGTGTTTGCAGGCTGCAACATATCGATCGGCAAGGTGTGCTCAAGACATCCTGATATACCAGAGACTGTGTTACAACTTAGTGTTGTATATATTAAACTACTACTATCTGGTATAATGCTGTGGTAGCCTAGTGGTGTGACCAGTGGACGGAGATGTCAAAGGTCTCGAGTTCGAACCCACGGCACGCACCACTGACTTTTCGGAAGTGTATTTATTTGAAAACATTGTGACGAAACCTGCATACTTGAGAGATTTTTTCGATGACATGTGAATTGATGTGAAGTCATCGTCATCATGAAGGCTAGCGTGGTGGGTGGACTATAGCCTAATTCCTCTCCAATGAGAGGAGACTCGTGCCCTATTGTGGGACATTAATGGGTTAGTGATGGTGATCTGACATAATCGTTGCGGGTTATCGCGGCTTAAAATTTCACTCCTTTATAAGTTCAGTATTAAACTGCATTGTTCAAGCTGAAGGCTTCACAGCATACTGGTTTCCTCACAATATTTTCCTTTACAGTTTCAGAGTGATAAATAATATGGATATTATTTCGTTAAGCTCCATTCTAACTCCAGCCTTGACTTGGGAGTCTGTCGTCATTCCACTATACATACTGTTATTGTGTATAAGGCCATCACTGTTAAAAAAAACTATGTACGATATGGTAGTTAGAATCCAAAAAATGTTTTGTTATTACCTTTTCTTTCAGGATAATTATACATAATTCAGGTATGTACATTCGAAGTATAATGATTTATGTACTTACTGCAACCGAAGAGGCTTTCACTTTAGGATTGGCTTCAGCTGTGTTTAATAGTATCGCCAACGCAGCCAGAATTACCATGAAAAAATCCACAAATTTCATATTTATAGTTTATTTCACAACTCTGCAAGAAATAACCCGATGTGATCGAGGAATATGGCACAAGTGATATTTTATCTGATATGTAAGATCTATTTATTTGATTTCGATAATCATAGAACTGCAAATTATGGGCTGATGAGTAATGACGTAAGGGACACTCCGGAACGTTTTAATTCACCTTTGGTTATTTCTAAGGAAAAATATGAGTTTATTACGCAGGTCACGCACTCAATTAAAGTAAATCGGAGTAGTCAGATTCGTACGATCGGAGAATCCCAATACTAATTATTTACATTTCTTAAAGGTTCATTTCCATTTTCATCAACGTTTATATTCTCAATTTTCAATTCAATAAATAGACAAATCAACCGATGCCTTACGATTACGTATTGGACTAGGTTTTAGGTAAGTAATACTAATACTATCACGAATTAAATGTATGAGAGAATCAAGAATGCAAAATGTAGTTCATCATCATCAACCCATTATTGTCCCACTGCTGGGCACGGGTCTCCTCTCATTTGAGAGGGATTAGGCTTTAGTCCACCACGCTAGTCTACTGCGGGTTGGAAGACATTACGTGCCATCGAGAAAATCTCCTCGCGATGTTTTTCTTTCACCGTTACAACATGTGATAAATACGCACATAACTTCCGAAAAGTTAGTGGTGCCTTGGGTTTGAACTCGAGACTTTTGACATCTCAGTCCACTGGTAACACCGCTAGGCTACCACAACTCTCACTTACAGAAATGTAGTTAAGGTTTAGATAAATACGACATTGCTACGATGGGCGTAACCTATTGAATTTGGAATCTGTATATTTTAAAACCATTTGAAGTGTGATTTGAGCTGCATTTTGTAGACAAACCCTGCAGATTTTCCCAAAAAGTTACAACTTCGGGAAATTTAAATCTCTCCTTATAGACTTACTTCAAATGTTCATGCTAATCATACAAACATTTGCTTCTACCGCGATTCGAACCCAGGACCCCTTGCCACAGAAGGCAGCCTTATATCGCTTAGGTATATCGTTGCGTTTATCGAGTTGTCAATGCTACTTTACAACCATAAATCTCTACGGAACGCTCTAAATTCACGCTCGCTAAGCGCTCATTGATAATCGCGCTGGGATTTCCCTGCTGGGAGTTTATTATTATTAGCATGCAATTAATTAATTAAAAAATATTATAATAACTGGTAGTTACTATTAATTAATATTTTATAAATATACGGCAAAGTTTAGATACGTCTAGATTGATAAGATAAGATCCGAGAATTATCTTAGCTGACTATAGAAGGCAGAAGAAATTTATGATGATTTTATTCAATACTACTTTTTGTAGCAATATCAGTCTTCCTGAATATTGTAGTCTTCTTTAACGATGCCTATTTTTATTGAATTTCCAATGTCCTTGATTCGTTAATGTATTTTTCTTATTCCTTTCTGTTATTTTACTTTTTATCATAATACTTTTTTTGCGCATCACATCTAGATACTATGAATACTTAATACAGGAAGTAAAGACGAGTCATTTTGTTGATTTTAAGAAGCTTTTATAAACAAATAAATGGCGTCAGTGATTTGGGGAGTAATACTTATACGGTGACCGCAACTGGAGGTACCTACTTACTATTGCCTAAACCACAAACAAGACAGTTTTCTGATGAAGTTTTCCATTTCGTCTTGTTCCCACAAGACGTAATGGCGCTCGGAAAAGCCCAGAGTAGTCGTCCAATATTTAGTTCTAGCAAGTTTGCAGACCCCGAAGTTATAAAACGATAACAAAACTTCAAATTTAAAATGTTGTTCTAATTTAAGACCAATTATTTCTAGTTGTATTTATTTTCCCTTAAGATTCGAGTATTACAAACTAGCGAGTTAAAAATAAAGGGTATTCAAACCCAAGAAGAAATCGGTGAAAGATGTTCGCCACATCATTATATTATTATAAATAAAGTCCCCTACGTTTGTCTGATCGCTATAAATGTATATAGAATTCACTGTCTACACATAACATTTTAGACAAATGTTGCCCTTTATTCTTAGACATTATACGGTACACATAGACATACATATAGACGGTATTCTAGCATACACAAATATAAGTAGGTATGTATTATATCTATCTATTAAAAATGTTTAACTCACAGAGCGTGGAGAGTGTCTAAGTCTTTTGAATTTGTTGTTTTTTTTGCTGATGGGAATCGTCTATCGAAATTCGTTTCGTTTTGGAGTCATAGGTTTTATTTGATTATCAGAAGTGGGTATTCTTCGAATCGATATAATTATAACACTTTGAAACTAATGTTCATACAATGCTTAACTAAATAGAAACGGTAAGTGTCTAGGGAGTATGGAATTAGTTTACTCTTACTACATAACTCATATAGGTACTCATGTTTTTAGTAAACGGTAATGTTTTCCAAAATTATATTATTTTTACGTCATCACGACTTCACACATCAAACCCGTTGCGTCACTGAAACTCGCACGCTGAAGTCCAATAAGGAAACAAATCACGCGTAATTGTCAAATTTCAAACATAGTGTTTATCCCAGTTGTTTGACGTGAAACGGGAAAAGGAAGATTGGTTTCTCGTATTTATAAGGCGAAGTTAGTTTAAGTAGCCACAGTCAAAGTTGACCTTTCGCCGAGTTCCTCTTTGTTGTTCTATCTTTCATTGTGAAGTATCTTTCTTTTCGCATAACACCATGAGACTGTTGAGCCTGTTGATGATGCTGATGGCGGTGCTCGCGCTGTTCGCAGGCGCAGGAGACGCGGCGCCAAGACCTGCTGAGATCAACTGGAAAGCTCTCGCAAAAACTGGGAAAACAATGGTAAGACCACTCTTGTATACCTATACAAGCATTAATCATCGACATATCGATATGACGACTCAAATAGTCCAGCGGTAGTTAACGCTGCCTTCTGTGCTATGGGTCCCGGGTTCGAATCCCGGCAGGGACAAATGTTTGTGTGAGCATACACATTTGTATCCGAGTCAAGGATGTATCTATGTATAATACGTATGTATCTACAAAAAAGTATATAGGTATGTAGTATATCAACCAACTAGTATCCGTAACACAAGCCTCGTTGCTTAGCTCGGAACGAACTCGGCGCTGTGTCAAATTTATTGAATTATTTATTGTTGATGTTGCCGAACCGAAAGTTTCACCACTGTGTTTGCTATCTCCTTGATGGATTAAAAAAATATATTTTTTTAATAATAATTCATTATTTTCAGAAAAAGGTTATCAGTGCCGTGAGCGCAGCAGCTACCGCCCACGAGTTGTTCAAGCAAGTAAAGGATAGAAAGCAATGATAGTACCTACCTATAAGATAATTTGTACAATGTACATAAAGTAATTGTTAAATAGTTGTATCTTTTAAATATGTAAATAAATGTTAGGTTATATGTAATTTAACTTAGTTTAACTTTGTTTCTGGGCGCAAATGTATGGTTTAATTGTGGAAATTGTTTTGGATTATGTATCATTTACTTGGCATGTATTTATTCCAATATGGTATCAATTTGTTTCCCAAATAAAAATAAGAATAAAATTAAAAAAAAAATAATTGAAGAATTATTTTTATTAAATATGTATGTATCTTTAAGCAAAAGATAAATACACACACAATACTTAGAAAGAATTTTATTACATGACGTGACATAATACCTTTAGGTTAGCAAACAATAGTAGGTACCTATTGTCTGCAGTCGGCGGTGACCTTTCGCTTCCGGCGTAGGATGCCGCCGCCTCTTACTGCGAGCAAGTTATGCGCCCAAAAGAGACGGCGGAAAGGGAGAGAGAAATCACAACGTCTCTCCCGATCCGCAGTAGACACACCGGGCGCCGGAGGGCGCAAACAGAACTCCGGCCTCCATGAGCTGTGGCCATCGGGTGGGCGCGACTAGGGGAGTCCGCCGCCCGACCTGATAAAACCTGGCCCCAAGTAGGCGGCGCGCGTGTTCATCACACGTGCGCCTGCGCGGAGGATGCGAGGCGAGCGATGCCTCGCTCCTAGCCCGGGTTCAGCGACCAGAGCTGGACCGAAGCCCGCCGGAGTTGTGGTGCATGCTTTTGCGAATCCCATGGCCCCGGCAATAGGGTTGGTGGCGTTGACGGGTGCGGTTTTTTAGTCGGTAAACGCTCATGCGGAGTCCGACACACCCTGTCGCCTCCCCAGGCAACGGGAAGGTCCGTAAAGGATTTATCCGCACTAAAAAAAAAAATTGTTCCTATTATCTTACAAGTATTGTAAGTTCCGTAATAAAAATATATGTTTGCTCCTGGCGGTAATCCCACCTGGTCACTCAGTAAGATAACATGATAATCGAATTACCTACTTATTTATATAATACTCCGAAAAATCAGTTCCTGATCTACTCATAAAATACTCCTTCTCAGGTGCAGTCGAAGCGAAATTGAATCCTAGGTTTACACCTAGGATTCAATTTCGCTTCGACTGAAACGAAAAAGTTGTAACTATTTTACCAGGTGCAGTCGAAGCGAAATTGAATCCTAGGTTTACACCTAGGATTCAATTTCGCTTCGACTGCACCTGGTAAAATAGTTACAACTTTTTACACTGTTCTTATTATCTCTATAAGAGACTTTGGAGTTAGTATTCCAATTTAGGACAATATTTTATAGGCTTGCACGTGTTTTTACTTCTAAATACTGCACCAGAAAATAATGTATCCGATTTTTTTTTTGCATTTTAATTTATGAAATTTGATTTAAATTAATTATGTTGTTTAACCAGCCACACTATTTATTCCACTATATATATATATGTATATAAGCTTATTTGTCAACCTTGTGATATAAAAAAAACTTCCTCAAATTCCCCCGTTTCTTCCTATGTAGTTAATTTATTGTATACTTAAGATACATCAATACACATACATATGTGTATTTTTAATAAGAAATATAATTTATTGTAATAGCAGCTAGAGAGTGCTCTACCATATACTTGTAATAATATGTAGACACTGATTTTACACTTAGGTAGGTACGCGAACTTATATTTTGAAATAATATTGTCTCGTTTCGTCGTACTACTTAGCAAGTATAGACATTATTTTAATTTATAATTTATTTAATCCCGATATTTACAGCATCCATGGTCACGTGCAAATTGAAACAAAAGAATCGTTGGTATCAAATACCTAATGTGTCGCAATAAAATCCGTAACAAAAGTAGTTTACTTTAACTATAAAGATATCGTATCGGAATACTTGTATTTGATATTATAGATATTAAATTATGGTATTATAAACACACAGTTATCATTCTAGCAATTAATTAATGACGCAATCGATACTGAGATGCGCAATTCACAGAAAATAATATGATTTCATTCTCAATACTTATACAGGACGTATGTTTGGTACGGTTTAAAATTACTTGAATTTCGAAAGTAGGTAGTTAGTATATAGTGTTTCCGAAAAAGTTAAAAATTCTGAAATTTTCAATCTCTCCAATTTTATTTTCGACTCTGTATATTGTTAGCCTACTATTGATTCTGATGCGATGCGTCAGCCATCACCTTTTCATGCAACTACCATGTGGGGCAAATCAAATCAAATCATTTATTTGCTGAAATATGGTGGTTACATGAGATGTTAAATTGAGTTACAGCGCAGGACATATTCACCCTCATTGTGGGTATGCAAAATATTAGGTAATGTACTAATTATAAAAATGATTTTGGAGCAGACATGTTTGTCACAGAATGACGTACAAAATAATAGAATTATACAATTTTAAAGATTAACAAACTATTTTAATGACTTAGTTATTAGTATTAAATATAAAATATTCTTATGGCTAATTTAAATTCAGGTTAATCAAATTATAAAATTAATCAGCTTTATTATAGAGGTACCTCAAAAAAATATAAATTTAATTTCTATGTCAATACAAATTCTTTTTCACTAAGGAACTCAGTCACACTGTAATATGCTCTGTGAGTCAAAAAAGTACGTAGCCTATTTTAAACATAGATTGAGGCATTTCCTTCCAACTTTTAGGAACTTTGTTATAGATGACTGGTGCCATGCAGTACACACTTTTGTGCATCAGGGTCGTTTTAGCGGATTGGAGACAAAGTTGACTATTGTCGCGTCTATTGCGTGGAAATTCGTTGGCTAGCCGCTTATAGTAATGCAGGTTCGACTTAACAAACACAGCCACTTCCAATATATACAAGCATGGTAAAGTCAAAATTTTGTAATTTTTGAAATAAGGCACGCAGCTATCGGTCTTCTCCAGCCTAAACATCGCCCGTAAACATATTTTTTGAGACTTGAATGCTGATTCTTTTTCCGTCGAGTTAACCCAAAATATTAGCCCATAGCGTAGAGCAACCCATCGGCTTGCGTCTGGTTCGTTAACCCAAATAGGTATGCTCTGTCGACACTTCGATCCTTTTTGAAGCATTCAACGTAATGAAGCGACACCACGTGATAGGATTTTATCGTGACGTTTTCAAAAGAGCCCATACCTTACGTTATAGTACCTAACGTTAGAGGAGAGTATTTATTACACAAGAGAGGATCATTTAGAAGGCAATAAATTACAAACTCCGTATGATAAAAATATACCCATATTAAAAAATTGGTAATACATATTACAAAAACAAAGCAATGATTGGTTTATATGTGAGAACACATTATAGTTTATAATACAAGTAAAGTTACATTTTTTTTTCTTTAAAATAAATACGTAGCCACTAAGATTATCTCCAGTGTCGTGGGTTTATTTTTATAACGTAATACTTATACACTTACCTATTCAAGAGTTTGACAACCTAGTGTAACTTAGTTTTCACGAAACAACCTGTATATACATGCAAAACTACATACTAGAGATTAATCATGTAACGATTTTGACGTGAACGTGTACGTTTAGGAAACAGTGAAGTCCCGGGTTTAGTTTATCTTTGTGTATAAAACGTGGCTCAAAGCCTAGTTTGTGGCATAAGTCGGTACTTCTTAATCGCAACTGTTTACTTTTAAATCTGAATAGTCGTGAATTTACAATATAAAAATGAAATTTACCAAAGTTTTAGTGGTGGTCATTTTAGTGATTGCGATATTAATTCCTTCTGAAGCAGCTCCGGGGAAAATACCGGTTAAGGCAATCAAAAATACCGGGAGAGCCCTTGTGAGTATACATATACATATTTAAGATAAACAATCAAACTTTATCCGAAAGGGAAATCTGTTCAAATCTATTTAATCTCTTTCAAGTATTTAATATCTGTAGTATATTTATCAATTACAAATGACACAAGATAACTTTGATAACGATTAAGCTAGTTAATCATTTGTTTAAGATTAGTTTTGCACTCTAGTCATAGGATACCATGTTTCCAAATTATACCTTACAATTTTTAACATAGTATCCTAGTTATTGTCAGAACTATTATTATGGTCATGCAATGTGTTATACGTAATCACGGTAGAATTTGCAATAAACTAAATAATAGTTAGCAAAACAAGCTTCGCCTTTTTCTATATTTGCACTAAGATATATTTTTACTATAACTATCTCAAAGTGACAACCAGTTTATCAATAAATAAATATATTTATTTTCAGGGCAAAGGATTCCGGGCTATCAACTTCGCCAGCACGGCGCACGATGTTTACAGTTTCTTCAAACCAAAACGCAAGGGGAAGCACTAGAGTTATTTATTGCTACAATACTTAAAATAAATTACACGAATCTACAATACCTGAGCATTAAACTACAGACCAACGGATAACTTCTAAATGTCGGCCATTACCTGCAAGGCACTCTAGTCATACAGACTGTAAGAATTTTGCATCTGTTGGATTAAGCATCAATACATTTCATCGCTACTGGATGGGTTTTACTGCCAAAAATGTTATCGGTCGAGCACCGCCGGCTTTAAATCCAGCTAGTTTTTACTTAGCGCACTCAAAAGTAAATGCATTGTTGTGCATGTCTTTATATCGGTGCATGGATTACCTTATGTAGAATATTGCAGTCCTTGATATAGGATTTCTTCTTTCCATTTCAAAATGTGTCCTTGTGGTATACGCTTACGTTGTTTACTCTGTTTTTTTAACGTTTAGGAAAATTTCCAAGGAAAATAGCCTCTAAATAATATGAAAATGCTTTTGAATGGGAATTATAATTTAGTATCGTTACATACATTACCATCATGAGGTTTATTAGAATATATGAGATTGGAATTGAGATCATATTCAAATAGTGTAGAAATAAAACGTCAATAATTTCTTATTGACATTTAAATAATAATCACATTTTTTTTTATTAGTCCTTGATAATAATTTGCGGTTGAGTATGCGCCAAACAAACATAGACTCTACATGGTTAACGAGAGTAAGTTAATGACCCTGATCCCCCATCTGTCTGCCAGTTGAATGGCCAAACATCAATCAAAATGTGCATAGTACCTACCTTATGTAACTAGAACGTATTTTTGATATTTTGTAGTGCTGAACTGCATTGATATCAATCAGACGTTTCTCGGTGTCAAATTAAACTCTTATATGAAGGTCTAGTATGACAGTTAGTGGATTTTTAATCGAATTCAAAACGGGCGGAGGTTCTCAATTTGACTGTATGTTTTTTTTTCTAGATTTGGGACTGTTGGCTATGCTTTTCTCAGCCTCCCAATGTATAATCAGATTATATTTAAGTGTAATTATGTTTTGAATAACTTAATTTACTAGTTTCAATTTAGTGTATAATTTTGTTTGTATTGCCATAAAAATGTATCTGTAAATACTGGTCAAATAATGTATGTCTAATAATTTTTTTTTTATTAGTTCTTTTTATTACTATGTAATACCTATTATCAATAAATACATACATATGCATACCATCACGCCTGTCGTCCCCGACAGGTTAGGCAGAGGTGTACTAATATGTACACCCACATTTCGCCGGTATGTTTTTAGGTCCTATGTAATAGGGGGCGAGCCTATTGCCATCAACCGGGCACGAATCCAAACTCCGAGCTGCTACTGAGAATTTCATAGAAAATCCCAATAACACTTTGCTCGACCTGGGAATCGAACCGAGGATTGCTTGTTCGGCAGTCGCACTGTACGACCACTCGACCAACGAGGCTCAATAAACTGGACGGAAATACCTTTTTGTTGGGATACAGTTGTATTGTTGGATTGTAAATATTACCAAAATTGTATATAATGGTATACATGACTACAAGTGTTAATTGAGATAATTTTTTGTTGACTCCGTGTGATGAAAAGGAAGAAAAAGCAAATAATTAAAAGAACCCACATAACTGTGGATACCATATGTATATGTTTATGTCACTAACATAGCTTTTAGTAGGTTAATATTGTTGTCGTGAGCACAGATTTTAGTAGTAAAAGTAATTTTACGCGTGTAAGCATTTGGCCAAATTTGTTTTCAATCGTTTTACTGGTCAGAAACTATCGTGTGCAGCCTCGACGCCCCTCGCCATCGTCATTCCGCCAAAGAAACCGAAAATTTATGGAATGCGCACGACTCGTGCCGGTACCTATAATAATGGGGCTAAACACGACTATAGTATCTAGAAATCAAGAATAAAGAAAATATAACTAACACTATGAGGCGTGGTCACTCAAAATATTATTATTAGTTTATGTTTGGGTTTTCGGTGGAGTTCTCAGGGCGTTCAATAACCCTAAACTACTGCACAGGTTTTTAACTACCTCAATTTTCCGCAAAAAACGTAACGTAAATAGATTTTTTTATAATAAACATTTTTTCCATTTTAGTGGCTTAATTTCATACCTTTTTACCAAATTCATGTTCTACGGAAACGTAGGATATCTTAAGTCTTTGATTTCCTCGATTATGTAAAAAATAATTTGTCATAATTATGTGATGAAAAATCCTTTTTCTATAATTTTATTTCAATTATTAAACTATCTATAATAACTATTGATTACCTGATACCTGAAAATTGGCCGTTTAAGCAAGGTAGCTGGTAGGCATGCGTTCTTAGTACATATTAACATTACTCAATCATCCACATTTGTTTCGTCAGAAAATACGTGACGTCCGGCGGCCCTGGGATCTTGGACCATTTACAGACAGACGATGACAGAATTTTATTAGGTAAAACTATAACTATCTCTAAGCTAAATACAGTGAAGTGGTTTTTGCGTGAAAGAGTAACAAACATCTATACAAAATGTGTTTATAATATTAGTAGGATATAATTAGTCAATTTTATAATCTCTTTGTGAATAATTATGTAATGATAATCTAAATATATATAACTCAACGGTGACTGACTGACTGACATAGTGATCTATCAACGCACAGCCCAAACCACTGGACGGATCGAGCTGAAATTTGTCATGCAGGTGTAATGACGTGAAAGGATTTTATGAGGATGAAAGTTTGTATGAAAACTATTCCTAATAAATAATAATACTTCTTAACGCGAGCGAAACCGCGGGCTTGTATAATGAAAATATAATGAAATATAATGTATAATATAAAAGCTAGTATAATATATAATTAATATTATATTATAATTATATAATGTACTATGGTTTCAAAAATAGTGGCCTGGTAACGGTAAAATCCCTGGTTCTGAGTTTACTCATTCTCCAAGAAAACGTGCGTCACGAATGTTAGGTAAGTAATACCTAGTTTATTACTGTTATCTGATAACTTAATAAGTATTTCTACGTAGTTGTTGAATAAAAATATATAATTAATTTGAATGGAACAATAATTATTTTAGTACCATCTAATGATATATGTTATATTATAATACCGACACAATTCGTCTGAGTAAGTAAATTAGCTTCATTGATTCCTAGGTCGAGTAAATCGGTTTATTTATGAAATTCCCCGTAGCAGCTCAGAGTTGGGATTTGTGGCTGGCGTTTTTTCGTAGAACATACATAAAAAGATACCGATAAACTCTAATGTATCCTAAGTGGAGTAATATAGAATAAAGGTGCGTAGAAATCGCAGCTACCACTACATAATTGCTACTAGTAAATACTTAATTACAGTGTCGTATATTACTTAACATAACACCCATACATATTATTATGTAGGTACGTAATTATTATCAATACGTGTAGTTACGTAATACATAGTTACGTGACTACGTTAATATATGTAGGTGAGTGAGATAGGATTCTTGCAAATCGGCTCCGAAACGGTAGCCGAGTTGATATAATTTAATGTAACGATCATATTTTTAATTGATCAAATTTAATTTATATTTACAAAATAATTCGTAAAACTTTTTTTAGATTTTTTATTCTCGTATCCGATAAAGTAGGCAAACGTTACCCGATCTGTCGAAGAATACTCTAGTAGTCTAGTTATTGGTCTGACCTAACCGATTGAACAATAAACTTAACGATCTGGGCTAGACCAAGTTATTCTAATAAATAGACAATTAAAATTTAATGTGTCACATATCACGTATTTGGTTTATACGCTTTATAGTGATGCGCAGAATCGCTAAATTTCCTCAAGCTTGGGAACTGTTGGTAGCAAGTTTGTTGTTGTGAAAAAGCCTTTAGTATTTATTCATCTTTTCCTGTATTTAGATGTTTATAAAAGCCAATTTAGGTTTATTGTTTGTTTCAATAGCGTGAAGTGATTCGGTGGTGAGACACGGCAACATAATGAAGTCTACAATTGTAGTTCTGTTTGTAATAGCGTTAATTTCGCTAGTATCTGCCAGTCAGTCCAGTGCTCCTGCACTGACTAGTTCACCGGTTGGCACCGTTACTACAACCACGGCAAAGCCCTGGACCCAAAAATTTAAAGATGGCCTGGTACGTAAAAATAATATTATTCTATAGCAGTGTAAGTCCTTATGGAAAGTGATAGATACGGATAGATACCGCTTACAACTTTATTAATAATAAACACCCTACTGAGAATGTTCGATTTAGTTACTCACGTACAGTATATAAATAACCAATTGCTGTTGCCGCAATTATGCTTAATATGCAATCATCGTAATCGAATCTCATTAAAAATAATTGATTTAATGAGGTTATATTTGTTTTCTGTTCATGTTTCCTGTTATCTTTTATAGGGATAACCAACCAGAAAAACTAATCATACTATCTTGGTCTTAGATAAAGATCAAATCATGCGAATTCGTAGCTTCAAAATGGCTAATTTATAGTTTTAATTTTATTTCACCTTTTTCAGGGTAAGTTCTTACAGGGCGCAGCTATAGCTGGTGCGGTCCAGCAAGGTATTCACAACGCTCGCTCGCACAAACACAAGCCATCGTCGCCAGCTTCATTGGTGCCAGATACAAAACACGGCCATTAAAATATAATTAACTGATAAAACTACCGATGTACATATTATATTTAGATTTATTAATTGAATCGGCTTTTTAAATACTCATTTATTGATGATTTTTGTTTGATCAATGACTATTGGTTGTATTTTGTTTAATTATGTAATGTAATAGCACTGATTAACTAATTTAACCCATGTAAACATAGAAATAAAGAAATTTTATTAGAAAAGTCATTTATAATTAAATATCTGTGGGCTTAAAACAAATAAACTGCCATTTATAAATTCATATTTTTTCATTATTATTTAAACAAAGATTTATTATAAACAAAGATTATTTATAGAACCATCTCAATTGAGGTTTTGAATTTTAAAAATATAGATTTTTTATGTATTTTAAAACTTTAACACAAATTGTATAAATAGTCGATGCGAAAAATAACTACTTATTTTTTTTTTAACAATAATACCTACATATTATTAAAAATTGATACTACGAACGCGCAACGAATGCTCACCATGTCTCCTACGTCTACTGTGACGAAAAAATATCATTGTGACGTCACACGTGCTCGGTTTAAGTTCGGGTATCGTCGCCGGCTGTATTCGGTACATATTTTTTTTTAATTATAGCGAAAAAAAATACATATAGTTTTGCCATAAAACATATATTATATGATCTATTCATATATCACAAAAAAAAAAAAATTATTCAAAAAGTCGTTTGTGCATACTTACTTTTCTATTACATGTTGCCATTGTAAAGACATATAAAAGAGTATCTTCAGTAGTGAACAAAGATACGAGTATTGTATCTAGTTCGCCGACATATATCAAAGTTATGAAAGACGTGGTGCCGGCGTCTGGTGAAACAGGAGACGGTCTACTAACAACTGGACTTGAGCCAACAAAGGAACAGAGCTGACACGAAATGCCGCTAACTGCACTTGGTGTTTATAGTCGTTGGTATATTATGTTGGCTTTTTAAAATATGTTTATTAATTTAATTTAAGAATATTATTAGACAATACAACTACAAAAAAGTATTTGCTTTTAATAAAAGCCCCCATCAATAGGCATTTGGTGCCCGTAAATTATAATACAGTCGACGAACAAGTATTGTGTGTAATTTTAAGCCGCGCTCTCTACTGGCTGATGACTAATTACTCGGATGGACATGACGAAAAAATAAGGCCCGAAGGGAGTAAATAAATTAACAATGGTTGTAGTTAAAGAATGTTCGTTTTATCACTGAGAAATACAATAAATTTAGGTATAGAAATATATTTATTTAATTCAGTAAATTCTTTATTATTTTGGTATCAATTATTACTTATATAACTACAAGCTGAAGTATGCTGAATAGTTTTATGAATAGAAAATCAAATTAAGGTTTAAAAAAGTTTTAAAGTATCCAAATTAGGTATTCTTCTTATTCAAAAGCAAATTGCGTTTTTCAACTAATTCCGCTTGTTTTTCTGTAAGCTCTTTTGCTTTCGCGTCTAATTCCATTTTACCCCTGAAATATGAATCATAAGTGAATGTCAGATTGTATTACTTAACTTTATCTAACTATTCTTACTATATTCTTATAACCTAAGTTTGGTAATGTACATATTAATAAAACAATACTGACAAATGTATACGGATGTCATATAATGTTTCCATTACAAACATCGTAAGTTTTGTTTTGTTTGAACTCGGTTCTCAATAGCACTTTTGAATACGCCAGAATCGTTGACGCGTTTTAGCCATGAAAAATTGAATCGAATTGAATTTAAAGTAATATTATAATGGCTAGAAAATAAGGGACGTTTTGTCAAAGACCTATATGTATAAATAAAACTTGTTTGTGGTAATCGCGGAACAGAAAAAAGAGAAATACAGTATCGAAAACAGAGTCATAACTGGGTCAATTTATATTTTTGGAAACTTGGCACAAGAGTTCAAACCGAAGTTCAGAAGAATTTTATAAACAGAAACTTATATAAGGAAAATATATTAGAAATATATAAGCGACCCTTTTTGAGAATTCCGTTTCGTTTTTTTCTTTGTAGGTTAGAAAGAGAAGCAAACAGCAATTTTTCTTTTAAGGAGTTTGGGGAAAACAAGATGTTGCCGAATGACCGAAACTTTTATAAGTCGAACCTTTTTCAGCAAAAATAAATTATGAACGATGAATTATTAAAATGCTTTGGTACTGACATTATTGTAACGAGGTCCTCCGGTAGTTCTGGTTTGAGTTGGTCAAGTTGTTTTTTTAATTCATCAAACATGGATTGTCTCTTTTCCATTTCAACTTCAAGTTGTGCTATTGTTGTATTCACCATTTCAGTCTCCTTGTTAATTTCATCTTCATTCTAAATATGAATAAGCTAATATTACGTCTTTATTCAGGTTTTAATTATTTTACACACCATTCATATGACTTATGTTTATAGATGTTGAATGCTGAAGCCGTATTTATTTGTAATGTATGTATTTTTAACAAATTAACATAACTCACGTAATATCCACGTGTTTTTCTGAATCGGTTTGCTATTTCTTCCAGTGTGTCTTCATAATCTCGGCTGAAATCCCAGATGAAGTTAAGGCTCGCTTGTCCGACGAAATCCAAAGATTTTCGGGAATGGTAGATAAATAATGGAAATACCCAGTAAAACCTACCTAATGGTCGCAACCAAATGGTTAGCTCGGAACTATATGTCGCTGTGTCATAATGACACAGCGACAATTAGTTCCGAGCTAAGCAACGAGGCTTGTGTTACGGATACTAGGTGGTTGATATACTATATAATATATACTTTTCTTTCTGGAAATATGTACAGATTATACATAAATACACCCCTGGCTTGGATACAAATGTTCATGCTCATCACGCAAACATTTTGTCCCTACCGGGATACGAACCCGGGACCCATAGCACACAAGGCAGCGTTAACTACCCCTGATCTAATCAGGTTGTCTAAAGGTAATGGATGGTATCGGCGAACAACTTAACAGCCGCAATTATGACAGTTAAACCAATGAAGCAGTTAATACATCATGTGTAGGTACTAATATCAAACGCTTTTGTAAAGCGGCATACAAAGGCTCGATGCGTTCTGGCGATACAACCGGATATTGCAATGGTTAGGTACCCACATATAGGCCAACAACGGCTCGGGCTCTTTCACCAGCTTAAACAAATCCTTTGCGTTTGGCATTCTGTTTTTGAGAATTTGTGTATTTTGTAAACCCGCCCAAGATGCGTGAAAAAATTCTAAGCAATAGTAAATGAAAAATAAATAAATAATAAATTAATGTGGACACACCAACATTTGTCCCAACCGGGATTCGAACCCGGGACCCGTAGCACAGAAGGTAGCGTTAACTACCGCTGGGCTAATAATAACTACCGCGGGTCGTCAAAATAAATTTCCGAAAATCTGCACAGTACCTACCTATTTAAGGTTCAATGTTCAGGTAAAACGCAAAAGCGTAATCAACAACCAAACAAATAAATTCTTCAATGTATATTAATAATTAACTAGATTTTAGTGAAATTATTCGTTTGTTAGTATCCTACTAACACACGAATTATTTCACTAAAATCGTAGAGATAATGCAATACCGACTGATGTTCCTGTAATTATAGGGACATAAATTCTCACAGACCTCATGTCAGTGTGGATTTACTATTGTTCATATTACTGGTATCTGGATAATTTATGACCCCATGTTTCAGCAATTTTGTCGCATATCCAGGCTAATTAGGATGATTACCGACATATCATCATTTACGCTATACTTTTTGGTGTATAATACCGTGGTTTATAGGTACTTTGGCGAGATAACGTTACGGAAGAGCCACCTTTTAGTCTTATGATATCGATTTTGCATAATGCTTATGGAAAAAATATTTAGTTTGTTAACTATTACCATAGCATCAAACTAAATACAGAACTACTTCTTTAGTTCTTTTTAAAAAATTTATTACTCTAATCACAAATGTCCTACGACATAACCTACGCTAAATATGGATCTTATTTTTAGCATTGAAACTACCACAATAGAATTACGTAGATTCATTTTCAGAAATCGGATGAATTTTCAAAAAGTATTTTTAATTAATCTTCATGGTTACTTATTCGAATAAAAAATAAAATGTTATTTATTTATAATTTTTTGTAGGTACCTACTCAAAATCTTTTTTTTTGTTATTGTGTGTTTAAACATGCCGCCAAAACGCTACATTATTTCATCTGAGAGCGCGTACGTCATAATATGTGATTATAACAAAACAGCTGCATAAGATTGCGAGACGTTTTGTTTTGTGGAGATTCTTTATTTGTTTTTATGGAATGAAAATTTCATTACATTGTTTAATGTTAGAGGTTATATTTACGAGAGCATCCGCAGACGACGTCAAACACTGTGCTTGGTGTTTCAATATAGATTAAAAATTTTGCAAAAAACCATACTTTATTTCTTCATGTAAAAATATTGAAATGAATTATATTAAGTTATTATTCTTTATATAATCGTAAAATAGTATATTTATTTTACCTAAGTTCCTATATTTTAACCTGATTACTGTCCGATACGATTACGATACTATTCTATATAACTGAAAACACTTAAATAAGATACTAAACTTTACTACCTTTATCTAACTACAATAAAAAGGTAAATTGTAGCCTGTAGGTACATATTAGCACATTCGGTTTTTAATACTAAAACACAAATTTAAGTTATTACACTATTATGGTTCCTCAACTGTTCACAAACACTCGATTTGACGGTCTTTCATGATTATTATGGGACTGAAAACATTTGCAGTATGTTGTCGCGAACACATTGTCAAGTTGGGAATGCTACTAATTAATGTTTACAGTTTATTATTATTTGTGTTGTTGTTTAGTTTAATGTTTGTTTGTTAACATCATTCAGTTTGCATCTTAAACAAGTAAGAATATAAATAATTCTCTCAATTGTATTTCAATCCTCACATTTGAATAATGAAAAGTGAAAGCTTAAAACGATGTAAATATTAGCAAAAATTCAATTTAAAACCATTGAACCATACTCTTAAACATTCGGCTTAAACGAGCCTTTTGTTCTGTTTTTAATTGAACAGACAGATAAATGGTCACATTATATGTTTGAAGCACGTAACGATTTGGTTTTAGGTCGAAAATAAACTCATTAAAACTTCGTATTGGACTAGCCACACCAATTTAAAATATTCCGATCATTACAATTGTATCTCTGTTTTGTTTGTGTTTTACTTGCCTAATTTGTTGCTTTATAGAGGCTGTATTAAAATAGATATATGAATTTTATTTCTTTCTTTAAATAGACCTCAAATACCACAAATTATGGAATATTTCATAAAGTGTCTAACCGTATGCAAGTAAAAAAAAAACTTATATAAAAAATAGGAAAAAATAATCTCTTACATGAGTAATTCCGTCTCCTTCGTTTCTTGTTTCAGTAATCTATCTAACTCAGCTTGATTCTCCCGTGCCCGCTCCACGTTTCTTGTAATATCGTCGCTCTGTCGCTTCAGCTGCATTCGTTTTGCAGTTAATCGGACTGTAAAATTACAGGCGATACTAATATAATGGACAAACTAAGGAATTATCTATATCCATATGCTCTGAGCAGGAGTTCAGTTCTATATCAATGACACACAGAATTTACATATCTTGCACATTAATTGAATTAAGTAGGGCAGTCCAACAATAGCACTGTGTAAATATTGATAATGTTTATTTCAACATTTGTCACAGACAGTTGCGCGACGGCCATGTAACATGGCTTAATGTCTCATTTGATCGTTTTATTTATTGATCCAGGGTGCATACATAGATATTCGTGCGACCCGAGTTCAACTGTCTTATTTGTTGCGCATATTGAAATTTGTTGAAGTGTTATTTTACAGTAACGCTAGTCAGTCCCAAAAAATCAAATCAAATCAAATCAAATCAAATCATTTATTTCAATTAGACCAATACAGGTACTTTTGAATTGTCGAATTAAATTGAATTTAGTTGCACGGTTCCAAAAGGTAGGTCTTATGGAGAAGAACCGGCAAGAAACTCCATAGATACTCTTTTTAAATTAAATACAAAATTGTTGGTTTTGTTTTACAATGCTTTATGTATGTAATATCAATATGAGACTGGTGCAGTTCGATGTGAAACGTATTATTTATGAAAGTAAAAGAAATAACTAAAACCAATTTCGGTTGCCATAACATGTATGAGCCGACCAGTCCCAACTGATAGCACCCGTTCACGAGCATGACGTGTGTATCGGCGTCTGTCTACTCAACCATGTTGTAGGGAATAAAAAGACCCGACACACAACGCCACCATCAGCAGGACATTTGAGTGAGCATGACAAGCCCAGAATGCCCGGCAACCGGTAGGCATTTTCACATTTAAAAAAAATTAATAAAACAACATCAAAGCCAACATCAGTCTCATATTTTACAAGTTATTTTACTAATCAGTAACTATTGCGTTAATAAATAATAAATTACATTAATAAATAATTTGCATGTCAATCAGTAAAGGTGTATAACTAAACATGTCAAATTGTATAAGTGTATAATTGAGCATGTCAAACTGTAAAAAATTATAAATATCTTTATGTAAAACAAAAAGAAGTCAAACCAATAAATAAAAAAATAAATAAAAGAAAATATAATAATCATGAGGCTAGCAAACCTGTGGAGCTGGACCAGCATTTTGCCAAACTTTTTTATCTACAAGATAATCTTCTAATTTGTAGTATGCTTTCTTGCATAGAGTAGACTTTACGATGGATTTGAATTTATTTTCCGGGAGGTTTAAAATTATTTCCGGAATCTTATTATAAAACCTGACACTATATCCCACAAAAGAGGTATGGACTTTAGCGAGACGAAGCTGTGGCTGCATTAATTTTGACTTATATCTAGTATTATAATTATGCAGTTCACATCTTTTCGTATGATGTGATATATTTTTTCTAACGTACATTATATTTTCAAAGATATACTGACAGGGCACTGTCATAATATTTATTTCTTTAAAGAGTTCCCTGAGTGAATCACGACTACTTAGGTTATAAATGGCTCTTATTGCTCTTTTCTGCAGAACGAAAACTGATTCTATGTCTGCAGCACGGCCCCACAGCAATATTCCGTAAGACATGACGCTATGAAAGTAGCTATAATAAACTAGTCTTGCGGTTTCTACATCCGTAAGTAGTCTGATTTTTCTAACTGCATAAGCAGCTGAACTCAGGCGTCCCGACAAAGCCTTAATGTGCGGTCCCCATTGAAGTTTGGAATCTAGTTTGATTCCTAAAAATACAGTCTGATCGACGAATTCGAGCTTTTCATTATTTAATATTATATTACAATCCTCACTTCTAACATTTGGTAAGGAAAACTTTATGCATTTAGTCTTCTGCCCATTCAATACCAGATTATTAACAGTGAACCACTCATGGACCTTTAGAAGGGCGCTATTTACATCGTCAACATTTGGTGACCGTCTATCTAATCTAAAAATTAAGGAGGTATCATCAGCAAATAACACCATCCCACATCCATTCTGGCACATATAAGGTAAGTCATTAATATATACCAAAAACAAGAACGGGCCCAGGATAGAGCCTTGCGGAACACCCATTTTAATTTTGGATCCAGATGATTTAATTCCGTTTATTTGGACTTTCTGTACTCTACCTTGCAAATATGATTTTAATAACTTTAAAGAGTTTAGCTTAAATCCATAATGTTCCAATTTTAGTAGTAGTGTATCATGATCCACGCAATCAAATGCTTTTGAAAGATCACAAAATATGCCAACGGCATCTTGTGACTCTTCCCAAGCATCAAAGATGTGCTTTATAAGCGTCACTCCGGCGTCAGTTGTATTGCGCCCTTTGGTGAACCCATATTGCTGGTCATGAAAAAGTTTATGTATATTGAAATGTGACAACATTTGATTAAGCATCATTTTTGCAAAAATTTTACTAAATACTGGTAGAATGGAAACTGGTCTGAAATTTCCAGGATCTTCAGTATCTCCAGATTTAAATAAGGGTACTATTTTACTGTGTTTCATAAGATCCGGGAAGGTCCCCTGGTCAACGCATTCATTAAATATATTTGCTAGATGGGGTGCTATAGTATCAATGATTCCACAACAAACTTTAGATGATAAACCCCATAAGTCTTCAGTTAATTTTATTTTTATATCTTTAAAAACTTTAATGACTGACTCTGGACTAACATACCTAAATTTAAAAGTAGTTGGACAGAAAGTAACATTCTGTTTAAGTACAGCAACGGAAAGTGCGGAAGAAGAATTTAAACTCTTAGTTATTGTAAGGGGTATGTTCGCAAAATATGTCTCAAATTCTTGAGCTACTTCAGAATTTGTGGTTATAAGACCACGTGCCGTTTGCAGTGCGTTATTGTTATGACATACTTTAGATTTATTATTTTCATTATTTATTATTGTCCAAGTCGTTTTTATCTTATTTTCAGCATTCTTGATTTTGTTACTTATGTATATTTTTTTTGCTAATTGACACACTATTTTAAAAGTTTTTGAATATTTACTAACATATTGAGTAAACTCTTCACTTTTATTAAATGACTTTAATTCATATAATTCAAATAAGTGTTCCCGACTTTTACGAATGCCTATAGTTGCCCAGTCACTAAATTTGAATCTAATGTTTACGTTCTTGGTTTTTAGTTTGAAATGTTTATTAAATTCATTTCTTACAATCTCGAAAAAACGTGAATATTGTTTATCACAATTATTTTTATTTATGTTTTGACCGGCTAACTTAGTATTTAGACATTTATTGTAATTAACAATTTTATTCTTTGTAATCTGCCTTGTATTTATTTGTGTTTTACTTAAACTTATACTGGTATTAAATGAGACAGTTTGTCCGCTGTGATCAGAAGACATACAATTTACAATCGCTTTATCTGAGTAATCACAGCTGCAGAAGACATTGTCAATGCACGTTGCAGACGTACTTGTTACCCGAGTTGGTTCTATGAACAAATTTGTTAGATTAAATGACTTAAAAAGACACAAAAATTTACTACTGATCAAGTTATCATCTAATATATTGACGTTAAAATCGCCACAAATAACTATAGATTTATTAGAATTGAAAAGTAGTTTTAGTACGTCCTCCATGACAGACTCAAATGCTGTATAGTTTTGGCTATTTGGGGGCCTATACACGCACACTACAATATGCTTATCCAGCTCAACACAAGACATTTCGATACTATGTTCAACGGACATTGAGACAATATCCTTCCTCTCTTTAAACTTTAATGAGTTTTTTAATAATATAAGAGAGCCACCATGTATCATTAACTTTCGGTTGTAACAACTAGCCACATGATAATTTTCAAAGCTTAATAACATTTGGTATTCTTTTAACCAGTGTTCTGTAATACAAACAATATCGTACTTGAATGTTTCTAGAAAAAGTTCAAATTCTAACACTTTAGAAGAGAGTCCTTGTACATTCTGATGGTATAATTTCAGAATGTTTAAACATTTTCCCTTTGAAAGTGAAGTTAACAATATGCCAGAAGATAATATACATTTCATATTACTATTATTATTATTATCTTCTGTTGTCTTACTGACTAGTTTAAATTATAAGAATAAGAATCTGGAGCTAAATCTAGTGCCCCAACGTCAGAACTGATTGGCAAGGATATACTTCGCGTACACCTCCCCACGTGTGAACAATAGTTCACGTCAGTAACTAAGCTATGACTAGATATCACTGGATTTTTATTTGTTACTAGATTAATATTGTGTGCTATCAAAGTAGCAATCAAACGCTTATATTTCTTTGGAAGAAACATAGCTTCCTGTGTTAATTTAAATCCACTAACAAACTTGTTTGTGTCAAAATATAACAACTTATCACTGTGACGACATGTCAGCATATGCATAGTATTATTTAACTTGAATATATTGTTGTTACTGTTTTCTGTCAAGCATTCTGAGTAAGGAAATGCACATAACATAATCTTTCCTGGACACGATGTTGATAAGGTGTCTATACCATCCACAATGTCCTTTTTCTTGAGTCCTATACTGTTTCCTAATAATAATACCACAATGGTCTTATTATGCATTTTTGTACTAATAATTTTATTTATAATTTCTTTAAATTTTAAGTTATGATTACAATAATTGATCACACCATTGCTTAGGTCACTGTGTAGCAAAGATCCTAAACCAGAACCTATTTGATCACTGAAAACTATAGTATTAGGGCAAGGTGTTACAGTTTGAGACAGTGTTGGTAACGGTAAGTCAGATAGGGGCTCCGGAGGTGTTTGAGAGCAGGCACAACTGCACAAGAGACTCTTCGTCAGAGACTCATATCTCTCAGCATTGTACCTGACTAGGTCTACCAATTCCCCTGCTTCCAACATGCGCTTGCTCAGTTCTTCTTGACAAGCCTCATATTTATTAAAAATATCTGCTAACATATCTTCCCTACGAAATAATTCCTCTCGCAGGCTTTTAATGTCAACATCATATACCGTCTTACTATGTTCTAACTCAGATGAACAAATATTCAACTTATGAATTAAATTCAAGCGGAAAAATATATATTCCTATTTTAAGAAAAAGTATGTTATTGAGTAAAAAAACTGTAACTAATAGGAAAAAGAAAAAGTGTAGGTGTGAAAACTGACAGCAATTGTAGTACGTAAAGTGCTAGTGTATTGCTAAGTTATTTTTGCTAGGTGCCCGATAAAATATGTAGTTGTGAGAGACATAATACATCCAATAATCTAATAAAATTCATTAAATCTATTATTCACATAGTTTATTAGCATCTACACATACATAATATATAATGATATAATAATAAATAAAATATAGTTATTAACTTAATTTAGCGAACCCACTCACCGTAACTTATCATGCCTGAAATATCTTAATAAATGCAGAAAAATGATAAAAATTCATACCATTTTCTAGCTTGAGGCGTTCAATTTCAGTGTTCAATGAACGGGTCACTCGTAACGCAGTCATCGTCTCCCGATATTTCTGCTCATTCTCAGCATCCAATTCAGGCAAAGCAGAACGCTGAAGTGTTCAAAATAAAATTATTTTAAACTAGTTAGTTAAGTTTATCCTTGGGCAGTAAGAAGCTATTGGAATTTTTATTCCGATTTACTACAAAATTATCCTTTAAATTAATCCATTAAAAATGTATATCTTACCATTTTTAATTTTGACGCGAAGACTACGGGAATTTACTAGGGGCCTACATTTTGAGTGGGGTGTGATAATAAATACTACTAGTAAGTTCTAGTTTGGAAATAAAACAAAATTACCTAACTCTCAAATAAATTTCAAATTATAAATAAAATGCGATTATTAAATTATATAGCTTTGTGAAATCAATATTTTATTGATATAGGTATTCACATTTTCGAATCCCCTTTTACTGCTTCGAATATAACCTACTAGACTGCAACAATTATAAAAAATTATAGCTGACCCAGCAAACGCTGTTTTACATTATAGGGGTTGGTGGTAGAAGGGTTTTTGATGCCATATCAAAAAAAAATTGACAAAAAAAAACAATAATAAAAATCTGGTGAGGGACATCCTTATCCCCTAGGAGTATAAAAATAGCCTACGACCGATTCTCAGACCTACCAACTATACATATATTTCATAATAATTCGTCCAGCTGTTTCGGACGAGTTCAGCGACAAACATCGTGACACGAGATTTTTATATATACGATTATTTATTATACTTACCTATTCTATAAAAATGGATCACAAGGAGATTCTATTATCATAATAAATAACTTTTGTTCTGCCTATATCGAATGGAAGTAACAAAATATACTGAATTAAAAGTTTTTTGTATAAGAAGAGGAAGATGATTTTTCTAAGGTACTCGTATAGTGAGTACATATAAGTTGTAGACCAAAAGTTGTTTATTGAAATAGGTAGGTACAACGATGTTTTTCCCAATAACTCGGACTATTAATATACAGGACTAACTTTAACGGTAAGCCGGCTTAAATAGCTTTTTAGCTCGTTCGAAACAAATCTCAAAATACTCCTATTGAAAAAAAAAACTATTTATAGCTAGATGAATTTCAATTCTGTTTCCTGTTTGTGTAGCATATAATAACATTTGAATTGCCTGCATCCAAACACTACGTACCCAGGTAAATTGCTACCGGAATAAATTGAATAGATGCATAAATATTAAACAACAATCGTGTTTTGTTTTTATCTTTATGACGTGAGGTTACAAACATACTATCTGGCCGACCGGACCTGCTATAAAAATAATACCTACATTTTTATTTCCCTGTCTATTGTTATTTAAAACTCTGAACTGTAAAGCCTTCCCTGATAGAAAAACTCAACCGATTCAACAAAATAAGAAATTAAATTTACCTGTACCACCAACTCATTTTCGATTTCCTCCAAATTGGATTTCAGTAAACATATTTCCACTTGTTGTTCTTCTGGTTGATACATTTTTATTTATTTTATAATCGTGTGTCTTGTAAATTTTATTGTTCAAAATAATTATATTATATATTATTCACACCTTTAACAAACTGCATAGAAATTCGCGCCCAATTATTGTGTGTTATTTGTTCGAAATTTGAAACTGATATTTTTTATTTTTATTTTTGGAATATGTCAAAAGAACCTAGCCCATACAGCCAATTCAAGGTAATATTTAATAAATCATATTCCCAAGTTTAATCAAAGACCTGGTTCTTTATTTGCGAACACTAAATAGTTAATAATGTTCTATTATATTAACTATTACATCAAAACGCGTCTTATATTTTTTTAACAAAATTATCCTGTTAAAGATGACGCTTAATTTCCCGCCAAAAAGTTTCAAAATCTACCGACCCTCTTCTAGTATTGTCTATATTTTTTTTTTCAGAAAAAAATGAGAATTTATAAGCTTTGATATTGTAAGATATTTTTACACTGTGTAGAATAAATACATGAAACGAAAAAGATGTTAATATTCCAATCCATTGCAGGGTTCTATATTGTCACCGCGAATTGCTTTTTATTAATTACTTAATATATGAAACGTTCTTTTACTGACTTAATTTTAAGATTGGCTGTTTTATTATTAATTTTCGATTTTCACTGGCTGCCGCTCACCATTCAATTTAAGTAATTGATTTTGGTTTAGTCAGTTTTCTTTATAAAATATTAACAATTGTTTTGATATATTTTAAATTTAATCTTAATAAAATTATACCTACTTAAAATTTTTAATTGTGCCCAGATATTATATTATGATCATGATCGCTGTGGTAGCCTAGTTGTGTGACCAGTGGACTGAGATTTTTAAAGGTCTCGAGTTCTAACCCAAGACTCGCACCACTGACTTTTCGGAAGTTATGTGGAAACATAGTGAGGAAACCTGAATGCTTGAGATAATTGCACAGTAGCCAAGCGTAGGTGAATTCTAATCCCTCTCCTATGAGAGGAGACCCGTGCCCAGCAGTGGGACAATAATGGGTTGATGATGATTATCAATCTTGGTAACCGTGGCAAATACTATATAAAGACTGATTCATATACATAGTTGCCCGTACATAGTTGCAAAAAAGCGATTTAAGCGGTTTTAAATAACGTTTTAATAGATAGGGATGGTTGGCGCTCTTTGGGAGAGGCCTACGTTCAGCAGTGGACGGCAATAGGCCGATTATATAAATAACGTTTTTATCTTTTACGCACACCTACCGTTAATGAAGATTGAACACCCTAAGAATCTATCTTATCGATTCACCTGCACCTACACACATTAAAGTTAGCAAGTTAAATCAATAAATATTATGCGTTTATCCTCCACTTGCTTATACACCTAGGAGGGCACCAATATGCTCGAATCGTGAGATGAGGAATAAGGTAGCGTATTTAAAATATAGCGTATATAACGATAAATGGTATAGTATCTTTTACGGTAATTCTTGCAATATTAATTAGATCAGATACTATTCTTTAATTAGATAGGTATTTAAAATTTACTTAAATTGGTATGAGAAGTTAACCTTCTTCCTCTTGTTGACAGGACTTATCATTTAGTTTAATTAAAACCCATCTACATAACCATCATGGAATGCAATAAATTATTGACCAATCTTATCAATTATGTATCTCCATTAGAAAGTGATGAATATATTATTATTCGGGGTTACCACAAGGGTTTATTTAGACAAGTAAAACATAAAAAATTGTTAGGTATATAGACTAACTTGTATTTAATGATGATATTAAAACTTTACTTAGAGTGAATGCTTCAGGTGCACTATTAAGTAAAGCGGATAGAACTTATCGGTTGCGTATTTAGTTTGAAAACCAGTTAAATAAAATTAGATTCAGAATTATCTACGAGCACAAAAATTTGCATTTGAATAAGTAAATGAAAAGTCCATTCCATTCAACTAGGTACTTCTGTCAACCCCGGGCGGCGGCATTTGGCATACCTAATTAGTAGTCGGCTGATGCTCAGGACCGACTGCATAATAATTTGGACTCATGAATTGTAGCAGTAATATTGAAAGGATTTCAAACTGTACGCTTTGCCAATAAGGATAGCATTTGTTTGTACTAATATGCTTCATAAAATGTTTTTTTTGTAATGAAAAGTGGACTATAGACTTACTATTATTATTATTTAGTTTTAAAATTAGCCAACCTTTGACCAGGTAAACCTAGACTTGTCTATTTAAAGGTTTAGCTAGGTTAGGTTTATTCAGAAATCCTTTCTTTTTGTTTGTTAGCCGTGTGGGAATGCATTTATGTACTTTC
This sequence comes from Craniophora ligustri, assembly GCA_905163465.1. Classification (NCBI taxonomy): domain Eukaryota; kingdom Metazoa; phylum Arthropoda; class Insecta; order Lepidoptera; family Noctuidae; genus Craniophora; species Craniophora ligustri. The sequence continues at coordinate 8,034,425 of LR990963.1, forward strand.
CGTCGTCCGGCTAGACGACGGGGGTGTGTCGGACTCCACCCAGAGTCACCCGACTACCGACTAAACTCACACGGGATCTTTCGTCTCACCACCGAGTGCCAGGGTTACGGGAACGTCAATATTCTTCCGCAACGTGTGTGAATCCGGAACGAACTTATCCGCCAGAGGACCAAAGTTACCGACATAGCTCAGAGGATTAGCAAGCTGAAGTGGCAATGGGCCGGTCACATCTCTCGGAGAACCGACAACCGTTGGTGCAAACGAGTTCTTGAGTGGAGACCGCGTCTCGGCAAACGTAGTGTAGGACGGCCGCCGGCCAGGTGGTGCGACGACTTGCGCAAGGCAGCTGGCAGTGACTGGATGAAAAGAGCCGAAGATCGAGCTCTGTGGCGTTCACTAGGGGAGGCCTACATCCAGCAGTGGACGAATATAGGCTGATGATGATGATGAACGTGTGTGAATCGGACAACGTGTTTGAACTTTAGAATACAGTGAACATTGAGTTTTTTGGTAAAGGAATGGAGATAACACTCTGAATTATCATAAGACGATGTCACCTGTAAAAAAAAGTATTTTGCCGGAAACTCATCCATGTTGTAACGGCTAGGATCGCTGCGTTGTGCAGATCGTACTATCTATCTCATTGCAAAAATATGTATGATTATGCATAGGTTACATTTACATTTACCATACAAAAAAATTTATGAAAAAATCTTAGTACTGGGAGCTATCATGTTTTATTTATCCGATCCCTTTTACGTGGCTCGTAATACATACTGTTGGAAATTACATTTTTTACGAGCACTGTCTGTATGTGCTTGTGTACTTTACTTTATTGCTAGCCAAGCTTTGTGAAAATGCTAAAAACGTGCTGCTCCATTAATATGTTCTTTAAATTATAAAAAGTACTAGTTAAATAAAAGTAAAGTTAAAATTACAATATATAGAAGTAACAAAAATGAAGCGCTTGTGTTCGCGAATGACCATATTGTAACACAGCGCCATCTAGTTCAAAGCCAAGCAACTAGGTTTCTATAACGGATACTAATTAGTTGATAAACTACATTAATATGTAATACACTTTTACATGCAACTTTAACATTAGTGATGAACAAAATATATTATTAGGTATATAATAATTATAATTATTGAACTATTATTGTCTGGATTGTAGTGAATTATAAATTATTATAGGTAACCCTATGTTAGATTTATGACGAATAAAGTATATTTGGGTTTTGCTATAAAACTTTTATTAGAGTCTAGTTAATACCAAGAGTCCCATATCATATTGGACCTCTAAACAAACTGACGTTCTGTAGGAATACATCTCTCCAGGTGTTATAGGTACGGGTATTAGAAGTAAGTTACAGATGTGCCAATTATTCAAAAGTGACTCGACCTATTTGTGTTATTTTTTATTATTGGTGCGTGTAAAATGTAGTGTAACTTTTTACAATAAGTGGGAAAGCTCGTTCGTTAGAAACTATGTAATGAAATTGTTGTTTTCTACTTGTATCTCGGGTTGTGTAGTTTTAATTAAACGGAATTAATAGTACACATACTGTCAGTAAATTTAGTTGAGATAATGACAGCTATCATGAAACTTTAGAAATTGCATAGCTTTCTACTCTGTTTAGCTATGGAGGAAATATGCAAGAAAGTATACATATGTTGTATATGTTACTTGGCAATGACAGACAATAATTTATTTCGTGCAGGAATTAAATCCGCTACTTGAAGTGTACATTTCTATTGTTTAGCTACTATGTCAATCGAGATGGTTGTTGAAGGCGTTTGATAAGTAGTCAATGGTTTCAAACATGTTTGTGTTTGAGATCATTGACTACTTATGTTTTTTAAAAATTGTTTATTCTTGCAAAATGTTGTGTGTTCGTTAATATTTATACTCAAACTCAAACTCAAACTCAAATCATTTATTTCAATTAGACCAATACAGGTGCTTTTGAATTGTCGAATTTAATTGAATTTAGTTGCACGGTTCCAAAAGGTAGGTCTTATGGAGAAGAACCGGCAAGAAACTCCATAGATACTCTTTTAAACAATATAAAAATTACAAATTTTTTTGCTTTCGTTTACAATGGTTTAGGTATGGATATAATAACAATATGAGAATGGTGCAGATTGATGTGAAACGTACGTATTACATACAAAGGCAATTAGACTAATAATAACCACTTTAGATTGCCATAACATGTATGAGCCGACCAGCCCCAACTGACAGCACCCGTTCACGAGCATGACGTGTGTATCGGCGTCGCTCTACTCAACCATGTTGTAGGGAGTAAAAAGACCCGACACACAACGCCACCATCAGCAGGACATTTGAGTGAGCATGACAAGCTCAGACTGCCTGGCAATGGGTAGGCATTTCTACATTTTACAAAGACAGCATCAGAGCCAACATCACTCTCATATTTTACAAACTAATTTATTAATTTAATACATGTCAGTTTGTAAAAGTGTATAATCAAACATGTCAAATTGTAAACGTGTATAATTAGTAAAAATGTCAATATAAAAAAGAGAAAAATATAAAATAACAATATATTTAAAAAAAAATGTATGTAAGTATATAATTTTCATGAGGCTAGTGAGCCTGTGGAGCTGGACTAGCATTATGCCAAATGTTTTTATCTAGAAGATAATCCTCTAATTTGTAATATGCTTTCTTGCATTGGGTCGACTTAACAACTGATTTAAATTTGTTTTCTGGGAGGTTTAAAATTATTTCTGGAATTTTATTATAAAACCTAACACTATATTATTAGGTATATATAGAAAAAACGTTTGCGTTCAGCGCGGCGCATTTGATACACGGTACAAACTAGTCATATCTAAAATTAAAATCTGCTAGTCTGTCACTACAAATCGGGGGTAAGCTGTTAGGCCCCTGTATACTCGTGTGCTCTTAGAGATATGACAGTTAATAGGATTTATTCTTTGCTGTACAAAGGATAGTGAAATATAATTTAAATTCAGTTAAAATTAAATTATTTATTTATTTTTCTCTCAGAAAACAACGAAAGGGAAAAGATTAGCAAATGGGTATTCCTTAAACTTGAGGGGCGTAGATACGCTCTTATAATAACAACAATATCTAAAAGCAGTCGGTTGACCGCTTGAGAATTTCATTGAATATTCCAATAATCTTGCCCTCTAAATAACTTTTAAACTGGAAGGGATTTTACTTAGATATAGGTATGTATTTATCTGTTAGGTAAGTTAATCTCAACTTATCAAGAGGCTTTGTAACAGGTCTGACAAGATATAAACTTATTACCCAGATAATAACAATAATAATGTTCTTTATTGTCTTCAAGTAATACAAGTTCTTTACATAGTTATTTAGTTATGCATTAGCTTAATTAAGATTAAAAGTGAACTGAAATGAATTATTGCTTTCGATTTCGTTTACAAGAAGAACCACCTTCACTTCGTTAGGTTAGTTAGTTAGGGACTTACATGATGCACTCATAGATGAAAAAATCATTCGAAAGAACTTTTATGAAATTGTTAACAAAAACTAGCGTATTTTTTTTTTAAATGCGTTGAAAACTAACGATGTTTTTCCCGAAAATACTCGATCATAATTATATACGGAACACACACACAGACACGTCAAACTTATATATTACACAACGTCGTTTTTACGTCGAGGGTTAAAAATATCTGTCTCTAATTGTACATTATTCACCGAGGGGAGATGAAACAGTTTAAGTACTAATGAAAATGAATAAACCGCACGAGTGTTTAATTGTACTTTAGAAATAATGTGTTTAATATGTAATACGATACGATGGAATTACATACGATGGAAAAAAAAAGTCATTTCGTCAAGACGTTTAAACTAGAATATAGATTACTTAGTAATAATATAAAATTTAATTTTAGGTAAGTATCATTTTGTGTAACTATAAGATGTACCTGAATATTCGAGTTATGTGCCTTCAAACCCTTTTTACAAAGTCTTTTGAATTCCAGTGGCTAACTGCACGCGTCCCACTTTCGAACCTTCTGGACATCACTGTCTCTTTGATACCACCGTAGTAAAGTATTTTCTTATTACAAGAACCAAAAAACACCGTTTCACCTACCAGCATTTAACTATGTATATAACTTTTTTTTCTTTTATTATATATCTACTACTCCTAACCTTAAAAATGTTTTGCTTTCAATACTTGGTTGTGTGACGAGCGAATGAAAACTAGTTGGAGCTGCCAAAGTACTCCATTATTTAGTTTGCAACTCTCTATTGGTGTATTAAACAACTAAATAGCGAAGTGGTTTTTGTGATATCAAAACAAGCGACCTGTGAAATTTTCATGAAATACTTTCTCAAAAAATCTTGATTAATTTTTCGTCTCATTAGATCTCATCTCAAAGTTTATTATCGCTGGCGAGTTTCGGATTGTTTCTGAGAAGTTCAACAAGATTATAACTTAGGGTAGTTTATAAAAGAAATTGAGTTGGAAAAACTATTTAAGCCTCTTGAGTATTATGCATTTCTTACAAGTTTATTTTGCGAATTAAGTTTTCGTAGCCGGTAACCGTAGCCGCAGTCCGTAGCGTGTAGACGAATAAGATTAAGTACTTAGTTGCTAATGTGGCTGATGTGCGTAACGTCCTCGGTGCTATAAAGGTTTTCTATAGCAGCTCGGAGTTTGCAATAGTGAGCGGTTCATGGCAAAAGAAGCGCTCCCTATTAATATAATTATTTCCAAGAATAAAAATACTAACAAAATGTGTTTTAAGATATAATTCAGTGATAATTTAGTGTGTATACCTAGGTACATATATCATAACAAGCAAGCACAAATCTCAACTAAAAATATCTATTTTTTTTCATCATGAGCAAATTAATGTAGATACCTAATTAATTAGGCACCTACTTAAAACAGTAATGGAAAGCATCGTTACCTGAGTGTTATAATATCACTTATAACATAGCATGCCTGAGAGATAATTGCAACAGCGGGCGTGTCTATGTGTGATATTGTGTCAGTCTCCACTAGATAAGCGTTAGGCTACTTAGCTTTAGTCTATTCTCATTAGGAGAGGAGTATGAAGACACGTGCTAAGCACTGAGACAGAAAATAGGTTCCTGAAAGATATTTGATACTGAATTCGGTAGGTAGTTTTAAATTTAGCGGGAAATTTTATCAGCTAATGTAGCCGGAAGGGATCCTATTAAGGGATATATAACGTGCGCTCCACTTTATCGTAGAATACATAGTCCGTGAAATAGCCTATAGCTTCTTATATCACTTCCTCTCTCCAAAAAAGGTGGAAAATGGTCTTTTGTTGTTAAACTTGAATGCGTCTAACCCTCGTCTTGCCTCATAGGAAGCACAGAACGGTGGAACATCCAATTCTAAAAATCCTCTTTTGGGGCTTTGGTTCTCATTTGTAAAACAGAACACAGTAAAACTGTTTGGTAGGTCTCAATCATATAGGTAGTTCTCAGTTGAGTGTATCACTAGATCCTACCACCGATTGAAAACTATATTTGTTAGAACCCAATATTGGGGTTAAAGGGTTTCATACACTTAAACTTACCCTAACTAACAATGCAATCTTTAAAAAAATTTTTTTTTTTATTATTACACAAAATCTTGGTGATTTTCTTACCATAATTATTAACAAACGTGTTCAGACCCAAAACTATTATTTTTAGATCACAACAATTTCCCTATTTATACCGAGCGGTGATCAAGATAATGGCGACCACGTCGTAAATTTTATCTATTTGAGCATCAGTCATCTAACTCTTGCCTGCACATCCCCCACAACTATCATCTAGGTATGGTGTTGACCCCGAGCGTTTCTCCGTCCCGTATTCCTTTTAATTTGGGACCGCTGTCAAGTGCCGCACCGCCTTCATCGATTAAACATAACACATACTATGTAGTCGAATACCTGGGGAGACGTGACATGTCGGTCCTAAAAGCCCAAGTAAGTAAATTATCGCAAAGTATGTCACACAATGTATTGTACCCACAATTTAATAAAGCCAACGTTTGCTCGCTGAATTTAAATAAATTGTTAAATATTGGATCGTGTACATACATATTCTGATGATAGCTTTATTAAATTATTATGTTATTGGCAATCTGCTTTCGTTGATATGGTTACCAAATTAACGTTATATACCATCTCGTCAGTATTCTCATAAGATTAGGCATACGTGTACTGAGTACACTTTCAGGTGCTACGTAATTAGGGACATGTCTATGGCTATTAAATATTTATAATTTTTTTTTTCTTGGAATTGAATCCCTCATGCTCAGTAGCTCTTATGCTATGCGTTCTAGATTAACGTAGTTAAATGAGTGGTGGTTTGGTATGTAACTCAATATTTTGAGACAATTTTGCTACATTTTAAAATAGAATTTACATGTCACGCACATACACAATTAGAAACCCTTACTTATCATTTTGTCAAAATATAACCTACCTAGTTCAAAACCACGATTTCAAGTCAAGTGTTACATAAACAAGAATATTCTTTCATCATTGAGTTAAGAAAATAATATCTATCCAAAGAGATACGTACATCGCAGTACCGTCTTGATTCTCACCTTACAAACTGAATCAACGTGAGTGTGGATGATTGCTCTATACAAAAAGCTTTTGATAGTCCCGACAGCCGACATGGTCCTTTCTCACATCCATTCATTTCATTTCCCATTTATGTCTATCTATGGTATTATTTAGTATATAAATATTGGTCCTATTGGCATTTATTCTTCAATGTCTGAAAATATCATAAGAGGCAGTTTTAACTACGTAAATTTATATAAATATTGTTTAATATATTTACATAAATGTACGTATCGTTCGTACGTTCTTATCGTGCTCATATTATGTGCTTGATAAGGTTTCATTTTGGCTCCAACCGCACGTAATATACTATAAAATTATGCCTTCGTTACTTTCAAACAAAGGGTCAAAAGGATTTTCTGAAATTAGAACAAAGGCGTTCATTATTATATCTACTTACTGTTCATGATAAGTTGAATATCGTGGGGTAAACTTATTATAAATATAACTTCTGGGTAGTGCTTGAGGTAGCCTTGTTGCCTTGTAACTAGTGGATCGTTAAGTCAAAACTTTCAAGATTGATCTCAAGGCACGTACCATTTACTTTTAGAAGTTATATTTAAGCTCAAACGGTGAGAGAACATTGTGAAAAAGTAACTTGTCTAAGAGATTTTCGTGATGGCATGTGAAGTTTACTAATTTTGGCCAGTGTGGTGGACTAAAGCCTAACCTATCTCAGCCAATATCTCTGTAGATGGAAGCAATGATGAGTAACAGTAGGCTTAATAATAAATTAATAAATATTTCTAGACATTATGACACAGCACCATCTAGTTCCGACCTAAGCAACAAGGCGTGTTACGGACACTAGTTGGTTGATATTATACTACATATATTATTTTTTTGTAAATTCATACATATTATACAATGATACATCCATGCCTCGAACCCGGAACCCATAGCACTGATGGCAGTGGCAGTTAATAAAATACTCCAATGGTGATGGCAATCAGTGTTGTGTCTCAAATACATTTCATGATTTCAAACTTACGAGATATGAAAGGATAAAGAATCGGAAAAAAGGTAAGAATATTATTAATTATAATTTAATAGGTATTAAATGAAAAAGATAATCCTTCATTTATTGTCACCACGCAGATATCGTGAAAGACTACACAAGCAAGTGTTTGGTCTATAGGTCGTACCCAAACCCTTTTTTGCTAACTGTAGATACGAACTGTAGACCAAACACTACAATAGTGACTGAGATTATAATAAGGGTAGAGAAAGTTAGCTTAATGATATGTCGGAACACAAACACGGGTGTAAATACATCAATTCATACATATATTTTACCCGCTTAGGCATAACGAGAGCTATTCCTAAATTTAAAAATATAATTCTGTCTAAAATCTGTATATCATTAAGTCTTTGATATTGGTAAGCTTTATACTTATATGTGTGCCGTACATTTGAGGCATGAATAATAAATTGATATCTACTCTATTTCCACTTTGTAACAATACAAAATGCATTAATAAATAAATAATATAAAAATTAATAAATAATTAATAATATACAAAAACGGAGAAAATATTTGTTGCTTATATAATATACATATGTATGTATTAGATTACGAGAGCTAGAGGGTGTTTCCGGCTAACATTCCGAAAATACTGTATGTATGTATATAATTGTATGTACTTAATATATGTATATATTAAGTAAAATATTGCATTTGTATGATATTCATGCGTAGGTAATAAAGGTAAAAGATTGAAAATAAAACTTCTATATATATTATAGGTATATTAATATTATTTTATCCCGATGTTTCTTCGTATCCTTTACAGCATCTATGGACCCGGGAGGGTTCAATAGTAGCAATAAGATCCTCTTTGTTACGCCAACTTGTAAATTATTTCGTATAAGTTTAGTGAATGACAATCAATTATGTTTGGAATGTGTTTCAGGACAATATGTGTAAGGCGTACGAATTAAGTAAAAGGTCGGTTTTAATTTGTTGACATGTATTGTAAGGGTTAATATTAAGCCGTAACTATTAAAAGATCATGCAGGAGGATTGTTATTATTTAATTACGAAATTTATTATTTAAAATATCATAAATGTGAATAGAACCTCATTAATTACTTTTCAACATAATTATCGAATAAATGTAATAATAATAATTTAACAATACTATGATTTTAGTAACATAATGCATCTCTTTCTTCTAGTATAGGTAATTAAAGTTACTCCAAAATGCAATTACCTGCTTACGTACCTAATGATGCCAAAATATTCATTATGTTACAAGTTATTAAACATTTGAATTATATATTTAATGTTCATTTACATGATGGTATATTTAGGTGAAATCGTGTAAAATTTTACCGCAACAATTATACCGTTTTCAAATAAATTAAACTCCTTGAGTAATAAAATCAACGAAAGGGCCATTTCCATTCGTTCCACTCTAATTGTAATCGTCGATAAATTAGATTATAAGATCCAACTGAATTATGTTAAAAGTTTTGATAGGGCGTTATTAAATTTGTTAATTGTATAAATCAAAGGAAAATAATCTTATTAATTATAATCAGAATTAATTATTAATGGACTCGTCAAAACTGTGCCGGTTGTTTGAACTACAAAACCAGTTTTATGTTCGACATAACTTAATTTTAAAGTGATCATTAATTTAAGCGCGCATACATAAATTGTAGTTAGCCTATGGAAAGTACCTCTATTACCCCTACTCTATACATATTATATCATATTTGTCAAATAAACTTTATATTATTGATAATGATATTTACCATTATACATATATACATATATCAAAAATTAATGGTAAATAATATTATCAAATGCTAGCTTCCACCTTCGACTGCTATATGTAGATAATAGTAAATTCTAGCTTACTCACTGGAAATATCATATTTTTGCAATTAAACTAATTATTGTATCATTTACTTACAAACTCTCTTTTTAATTGACATTATTGACGCGTCTCCACAGGTACCCAAATTATCTGAGTTTATTGCCATACTTACTATAACTGTGATAAGGTACCAATCAAACCATTTACTATCTTATTGTTGCGCTTGGTTTCACTTTTAAAACAACGCAAGTGGCTATAAATATTTCACGCGAACAAATTAAACATCCATAAATTTTAGGATTCCAAACTGTTCTCTAATACCTAAAATAAATAATTCTATTAGTGAATTTGGTACTTTATACTATAAATACTTTGAATAAGTATTATAATATAGTTCGTTATACTATACGTATAGAAACACTTAGCTAATTAACGCGACTTAGCCCGCGTGCAATTTAACGAAAAAAAAAATTTTTTTTCACCCCCGTTTTACCCCCCCAGGGGTTGAATTTTCACAAATCCTTTCTTAGTGCTCCCCTGCGTTATAAAAGGAACCCCTGTGCAAAATTTCAATTTTTTTACCCTTATAGTTTAGGCACTGCATTGATATGTCAGTCAGTCAGTCTGTCTCCTTTTATATCTTTTATATAAAAATCTCAGTCATAGTGTTTGTCGCTGAACTCCTCCGAAACGGCTAAACGAATTATTATGAAATTTTGTATGTATATTTGGTAGGTCAGAGAAGCGGTCGTAGGCTATTTTTTACACCCTGAGGTGATAAGGATGTCCTTTACCAGATTTAAAAAAAATTAATTTTTGCCGTAACATTTTTTTCATGATTTGGCATTAATCACCTACCACCAACCGCTATAATGTGGCAAAACAACGTTTGCTGGGTCAGCTAGTGTATACACATATAGATAGTTTCATATTCCAATCTAATTTTATTTATGTATTCTATGGTTTTAAACATAACTAAACGCCCCTTTCCTGCAGCTAAGATTAATGTTTATCATTATCAACCCATTAACGTCCCACTGCTGGGCACCGGTCTCCTCTCATTTGAAAGGGATTAGGCTATAGTCCACCACGCTAGCCTACTGCTGGTTGGCAGACTTCACATGGCATCGAGACAAATCTCTAAAGCATGCAGGTTTCCTCACGATGTTTATCCTTTACCGCTTGAGCTTGTGATAAATAAGCACATAACTACCGAAAAGTCAGTGGTGCGTACCTTGGGTTTGAACTCGAGACCTTTGACATCTCAGTCCTGTGGTCACACCACTAGGCTATCGCAGGTCTTTTTTTTATTTGATTAATGTTATTTATATTAAAATTCATAAAAATAGGATGGAGCAGGTTATTCACTCATCGTGTATATGGTATGTAATTGTACAGTCCATTACGCGCGTTTTCATCAACGCAGCTCTTGTTTATTTATTTAGGGCCACCGACAAAGGATATAGACATTAAAAAAAAAACACAAGCTCTCGAGTTGTACTCCCTCTACTACAGTAGACCACAGCATGTATAAATATAGTGTAGTACCAAATACATTGCAATTATTTGAACAGCAGGGTATATCATAAGTGTGTAATTAATGAATGTTACTATCTGTACTGTGACCATGAATCATCGGTGAATGTCTGCATCGAAAGCTAAACATTCATCACAATGATTGACATTCGATTGAGTTTTTTTGGCAACTCAACCGAATTTCGAAAATGATTTTGAAGAGGAGGTGTGGATCAATTATCATTTGATTCGGGGTACTAAAATATAAAGTCCTCGCTTGTTGGCTGTCTCAAGATTAAATGTAACAAGCTAAACATTAACTCTCGATTTTTCCTCTGAAACATTTTGTAATTTAATCTCGATAAAATCAAACACTTTAATATTTATACTTATCCGAATATTAGACATTGAAATGAAATTGCCAATCCGCCCGTGACCATGGATGCTGTAACGGATCCGAAACTTTGGAATTCTATTAAGGACATCCGATATTGACGATATACCGCTAAAAAGTTTTGTAGCAAAATCAAATATTGCCAAGATATGAAATAAATATATCCGGATATTAATCGGTACACAGCGCGAGGAGTTGTTCGTCAACTGACGAGCGTAAATACAAACCGCTGAACTGTCGATGTACATCAGTACACCTCTGCTTTACCTTGCGGGGATGTTGGTAATGGTATATTATCTAAGCGTTTTTGTTACGTAATAATACGTAACAAAATACACTTAGATAATATACCGCCTAATACAATAAAATCGAAGAAGTGATAATTAAACTCGCATGACCGAGAGAGTTCCGAAGTATAGTCCTAAATGCTGGAAACGTTTGCCCCCAAAAGATATCCATACCTAATTACCTATATTTATTTATTATGTATTAACACAGTCACAGGAGTTATATATTATTTATATCTTAAATTCAACTTGATCGCCTCACCAGTTTTTTTAATTTAATTTAGCCGTGACAGACAGATCGATAATCATCAAGTTACCCTGTAATGATTCCGTACGTCCGTATGAAAAATAGACTGAACCCTAAAAATATGAGTCGTACCTACCTAAATAACGTCCCAACCATTATATTGTTCCGAGAGTAGAAATTGTTGTTAGTCCTAGTTTAACTAGTTAGTTGAATAAATGTACTCTGAAATAGTTTGGCCGGTAGTTTGTCATGCTTTTATTAGCGTCTAGCTAAATTAGGGATTGTTTGAATATGTTTCAGTTTTGGACAAACGAAAACATAATTACATAACGTTACTCCTTGCTACTCAGGCCTAATTACCACTGGGATTTTGTCTTGTATTGTATCTTGTCGATCACCCAAACTCGCTAATAGAATCGTTGTTACTGGTTCGCGACAACTGTGCCTAGTCACTGGGGCTAGCTGCTAAAATGGAAACAAAATCTTCGACTTCCAAATAGGCTTATATACATTTGAAAAAACTGACAATGCTTTGAGGCAACGAAATGTATCCAGCGAATTGTTGTAAGTACTACATACAACGATTCGTTGTGAACCAATTACTGAGTCCAGAAACAATACACAGTGGGGATTCATTTAAACAACAACAGAAACATTTTTAGAACTTCATTTATTTCTCTTAAATTAACACGACACATTAAAATATTTTCACCATTTTCATTACAAAATGTAGATCAATTTACTTCAATTGTTTTAATTAATACATACATATACTAGTAATCCATATACATAATATTATTTACCTATCATTATTTACATAAATGCAAGTTCATAATTTCTGTTATAAGCATTTTATATACAACGCTGCTTTAACTAATTAAAATATAACGATAATAAATAAATAAATAACGATATAATAAACTATCTACATATAAACTAATGTCTTTCTTTAATAAATATTAAAACTTGAACGAGTTTCAATTTATTATTAGTATTTTTTCAAATTATGAAAAAGTTGACGTATTTTAAAAAAAATAATTTGTCACGAACATGTATAAAATCCGATTTAATAACACTAGACAGAATACAATATTTTTATATAAGGGTTCTCATTAATTGTTAGCATTTTAAAATTATGTTTCAATCAAGCTTTTATTTGTTTTATAGTATTCAACGATTGTATAAGAACTAATTGTGATTTTAGGATCTAAATCATAACACTGCTTCATGTTGGATATTTAAAAATTAAATTTTCTAGTACCTAAGTAAAAATATTTTACAGTATGTTAAAAGTTTAAAAAAATACTTTTAAATTTTTTCTGATTCTATATTTTGTCGACTATTAGAAAAGCGAATTGCTACTGATCTTTATTTTTTCAATGGCCGCAAAGTCAATCAATTTTATATAATGGATTCAATTAAATGTAAGAGAACGATCAGAATTAAATTAAACCAGAATTAGAATCATTGAATTGAATTTTGCGTAACATCACGGAATTCTTCGATGTCTGAAATTAATTAAAATTAAAATAGATATGTATCTTATCTTTTATTTTCTTTTAGAAATTATTGTCTGAGGAAATTTCAAGTTGCATACGTAGATATTAGCTATAATTATAACATTTATGTATAACACTAGGTCACTGGGCCGTTAATACGCATCAGACACATTACAATGTTTTGATATTTATGTTCCACCAAGGGATTTTTTTTATGAAAAAATAAATAAAAATAGAAACATAGGTGATAGGTGACAAATTATTCAACTTTATACCTATGTGATTATAAACGTGGTGGATAAAATAATAAACCGTATATAGCAGTGAGTAGGGGTGCTGTGATGGGGGGCGGGGGAGCGGAGCAGTACGCCCGCGGCTGCTGGTTGCAGGCTGCAATGTCCTGCGCCAGCACCCACGCCATGCGCCGGAGCAGTGTACTAGCTGCTACTGAACAGGACCGACCCGCGTTAGTGACGCATTGGATGAAGTCGTCTCGAGCACTGAAAATGTATGATCATTTTAGTTACATTTGAGCTAAAATTGTTTGAAAAATACTGGCAGCTAGCCGCAATAAACGGGGACGTAGAAGAAGAATAAGACACTTTGATCATTAACCAAATGGGACCACACGGGAAGCACCAGCTTTCAAATAAAAAACGAATCATCACAAGCGGTTCACCCAGTCGAAAGTTATGAGGTAACAAACAAAAAATAAAAAAAATACTGTCGATTTGATAACCTACTCCTTTTTTGAAATTGGTTAAAAGTGCATTGATGATGTAAATCTTTAATTGATTATCATGGTATTCTAATACATAGATATTTTAAAATATTACCAGAATGATTTCTCACATCTATTTGTTAGAGAAACACATTTTATGGAATGACATCTGGTATATTAACTACTGAGTATTGTTATCCCTCACTAATTGGATCGCTGAGGTTAGATGGCAATTACTAAGTCAAATCCATCTGGTCAGAACAAGGGTCAATCCTAACCTATCAATATACGAGTACCTAGACTACGTTAGCTACGATGATGCCCATTAATGCTTCAGATACGACCGTTGTGTTAATTGCTTATTATTTCCACCTTATAAGTTAATTTAATACATATTATGAAACTTATTTACAAAACATATGTTAAGACAAACGTGATTTTTATGTAAATATGGCGTCAGAGGAAGTTCAGAAACAATATGGCACAGGCACACGATATAAGGGATGTGGGCGACCTTGGACCCTTGGAATTTTGAATGGTAGATCAAAGCTGTTACCGTACAATATTTGAATCCAAAGGAAACTAAGGGTACGACAAGAAAGTCAGTCATATTTTATTATCCACGAACAAATAAATATTAAGTATAATTTGATTTTATTTGACAGAGATTGTTCTGTGTGACTTTCATCACTGTAACTTTCAATCAATTAAATCAAATTTACTGATAAAATATTCGATTACCACAGAATGCTTTAAGGTAGGTTCATAGGCATAACATACACCCTAATATTATTTAATTAAAAGTCTCTCTTTGGTAACAATGAATCTGACAGACGCCAATTCCTTTAGCGTAGTTTAATTAAAAGTTAGAACAATACAGTTAGTGAAAAAGTCTGTTTCAACCCTTAAACAGTGTCGTCGGATGGACCGAGTTTATAAAGTATACTTTAAACCTACTATGCCTCGCCGCTACAACAGAAACTTTATTATCATTCTGGGATGTTTATGAAGAGCTTACAAGATTAATATTATGCTCATAAATATAGGAACATCGCATAATCGGGCTGTATGTAATTCTGTACACTTTTTATTTCCCCTATTGAGAACGAAACAATCATATGGGACAACGAGGAATTCGACGAAGAGAATATTAACGCCTTTACAACAAAAGTGTCCTCGTATGTAATAAGATATAACACAATAGACGATGATTTACTCCTGGCTTTGTTTATAGCACACTTTACAATTCTTAATAGCACAATGACATGTTTATTAACACAGAATAATGTCTTTTTGAAGTAAATTGTTGCTGTTACATATTATATCGTGTTCGGTGGCAATCGTATTAAGAATTCCATTTCGCGTATGTGATATCGAAAAGTAATTACCAACAGAGTTCGGCGTTCCTGTTGAAATATGTAAGCTGTTGCGCGCGCTCCGTGTTTTCTCGCACTGCAACCTGCAACTCATTGACACATCGGGTCCAGTCAGGTGATACTCGACCCCAACATGTCTGCTCCTTCAAGAATTCTGTGTAACAAAAATCTAATTAAAGTTCGATTAGGATAGGATTCTCGGATCGTGCTTCCTTAACATCAGCAATCCCACTTGATTGCGGATTACACCTTAAACAGATCTATAAATAAAATGAATAAAAAATAGAAAATTACAAAATTGTTTATGACAAATTTAACAACATAAGTACTGAATGGATGATACAAAATTAGTATGTAGTAATATGATGATACAAAAGTAGTAAATAGTTATATAACTGAACTAATTTAAACTGAACTATTATTTGAATTGTTTAAGCTGGTTTTCCAACTGAGGTGCGAGACGATGGAACACTCGTCAGAATGATTTAAACATTTTGTACTGAATTGCACAGAGAATTCAGTACAAAATGTTTAGCCTAATGTTCATCTCTGTAGCGATCTATACTCGTTGGACCTAGCACATAGCTATAGCATTCACTCATGACTCTGGACATCGCATATCGCTCCGACTCGCGTCATATGTAGTATTGTGTAAAAGTACTTTAATTAACAGGCAGTTATATTGAATTCACTTAAAAAAACAAACGTGAAACTTGAGAACGTTTCGTAATAATTAACAATGGTAAAAAAAAACAAAGCTGCTGACTGAGTTATTTAATTTTCCTCGATATTAAAACGAATGTTTTCCCGAAACTTTGTTTCATTACCTGCTCTTTGCAAAACCCAGAAGTTTTAAAATGAAAACACTCGCCAGTTGTGGGGTTTTAATTGCAGAAGGTATTACAAGCATGAACGATTTTTATGTGTTGTTAAATGAAGTGGTACTGTGATGGATTAACGTGTAAATTTTCATTTGTGACTGAAGTTAGTTGTACTTTGGCTGGGACTAAATCTCACCTCTTCGCAGGGCTGTGTCATTGGTGCACAAAAAGCGCATGAGCGCTCGCGCTCCGCCGATATGTTGCTGAAGTAACTTTTGTCCGTCGGTGGGTAGACATCGCTTGATCCAAGCATCCATGCACACCATGCCTATTTGATAAGCCCTGTAAGAATAAACAAAAGGAGTGCAAATTCGTCCAAACGCTTACACCGTACAACAGCTTTGTAAGAAAAATGATTAATCGGTGACGATATGAAAGTAGGAAGGTAATAAATGTATACGTCACAGCCAAATAGCATTATGGCTAGCTGTTTTGCAATCGTTACAACAACGCCGCATTACGAAACGGCGCGCTTTTTTGCAAAACAGCGGATTATACTAATTCGCTGCGACATATAGAAGTATAATCCGAAGCAGGTGCTGCGGAGGTTACACAACTCATATCTACCTGAAGTTGCTCAAACTTGGAAAACCGAATTACGCTTATTACAACCACCGAATAAAAATACAAATCCGGGAAAACTTTATAAACGTCTAAAAAGTATGTTAATTTTAACATGAGTCTGAAGCACTTCATAATGTGGGTTTACAATTTGGACCTTACTAACAAAACGGTTTAGTTCGTAAGTTATTTGTTTAGGGAAACCCAGTCATTTTATTAATTTTTAATTATATTAATCAGTTTTTCATTACAATTACCATACTTGCTAAAATCTTGGAATGTGCAAAAAGACACCCAGTACGTGTATAAATATATTTTTACATCTTAATACGTACAAAGCTCCAAATAACGACTACTATTATATTCAATCGTTTTTAAATAATTTTCATTGTTTTTATTTTTACTTTTACGTTTCTGACATATCTATCAGAAACTTTGAGAATATGTTGACGCTAGAATTACATTAACCTTGGCATCCTTAAATAATGTCATCAACTGTTTCGAATAAAACTAATATACACATACACTTGAATTCCTGATGAGATCCATTTTACAGTCCCTATATTAGGCACGAATCTCTGACTCTCCTTTCAGAATGAAAGTTAGTTTATAATTCACCACGCAGGTGTAGTCGCAATTTCAGACACCGTACGTGAATGAGGCAACATGCCTTCCGCACGATGTTTCCTTAATAATTGACTGATTAATGTGAAAGATTTTGGAGATTTTGGATAGCTACAAATTATATTCAAGCCTACCTACGATTAAGCCATCCATGATCATAATAACATCACTAGGCTATTACTGCACAATATGAGAGACAAAAGCAAATACAATATTAACAACACGAAACAAAAGAAAAAGATCACAAAAAAGAAAACTTCGTCGTTTACTGTCGCCGAGGGTTAGAAAATTGACTTACTTTCTAAGTCACAATTCACAACACATTCCATGTGCCGAGTTAATTTTGTTTTAGGTCTTTTAAATAAGGGACACATACGTATGGACTTATGTAAGTAAATAAGCATGAGCTTGCTAGTAATTTTTTGAAAACTTATCTTATTAATTTAATAAAGAATTTAAACAAAATGTTTGTTAACATTCATTAATTATAAATGGAGTCAAAGTATTTCAGTAGTCTTTTAATGAAATCGAAATGACTGATTCCTCAAAATTATTGTATTTTATATAACAAGTCTGTCCTTTTACAGACAGTTAATTCGAAGTTATCTAGCTTATTGACGTCCATCTACTTACGGTCTTACGGAGTCATAAATCAAAGTGGGAGCGTTTGGCAAACTATAATAGTTATGCAGTAATATTGAACTATTGTCAGATCTCAAAAAATATTTAGGCCTATAACCTAAATAAGCAACTTTTGTGCCAAAGGTAGTTTAAGTGTTAGTGTTATAAAAATAAGTTCCTAAACAGTCTAAGTACCTAAAAGTTAGTAAATAAATAAATATCTCTGGACATTATGACACAGCGCCATCTAGTTCCGTGGTAAGCAACGAGGCTTGTGTTATGGTTACTAGAAGGTTGATATACTACATATATACTTTTTGTAAACACATACATATTATACATAGATACATCCATGATTCTGATACAAATGTTTATGCTCATTACACAAACATTTGTCCCTACCGGGATTCGAACCCGGGACCCGTAGCACAGAAGGCACCGTCAACTACCGCTGGACTAATTAGTAAAAGTTAAATCTGTAAGTTTGTAACGTCCATGAAGTTTAACGTATCTGTGAACTGTGTGATATAAGTATAACTGAACCTGCAAAGTATCATAAAGCTTAAGAAAGATTTAAACACAAATACGTTTACATTTAAATAAAAAATCGTGTATTCATTTACGTTTATTCGTGAATCAGACACAATTAATTTGATTCTTTATGTTCTGTGGACTACACATACACACCAGTTGTTACGCCTCGTTACTTATCCCTTGATCCGTAATAGTCTGCCTCCGAGCACTCGCTGGTGGATTAATACAACTGAAGCACGTGGTCTTATGTCTAGCCATTAGGAACATTACATGACATTAGTTGGAACCGACGGGTGCGCACTCGCGAACGAGAGAGACCCACATAACAGCAACGCGTGTAGGTATTCGAAAAATGCTCTATTCGAGAAATTCGATTATTCTCTATGATAGTTTTATGGGTCGTGTTTCATTTGCTACGAGAAGTAAATAATTGGAACATGATACTGTGGAACAATAACATTTTAGGTAGGTTATATATAATGATCAATTTCATTCATCAAGTGGTCCGACAAGTATCGATTGCAATTACTTCGTTTTGAAATTACAATTTTTTTTAGACTGCTCCGTTGGTCTAGTGGTCATACAGTGCGACTGCCAGGCAAGAGGTCTTGGGTTCGATTCCCAGGTCGAGCCAAATGTTATTGAGCTTTTCTATGAAATTCTCAGTAGCAGCTCGGAGTTTGGATTTGTACCTGGTTAATGGCAATAGGCTCGCCCCCTATTACATGGGACCTAAAACATACCGGCGAAACGTGGGTGTACCTACATTAGTACTGCTCTGCCTAACCTTTCGGGGACAACACGCGTGATGGTATGTATGTTATATTTTTTTTTAAATATTGGCTTGAATGCTTTTAACCCTAGTCTTGCGTGATCGAAACCAGAACTATACATAGAACTAAGATCAATCATGAAATTCTCGCTACCTACATGAAACTGTGCCTAGCTTTGCCTTTGAGAATTCATTCTGTATGAAACCGGCAAAGTAATTAATTCTACTTCTTACATGTGATGTGACAATTAAATCCTTTTACCAAGTTCGTGGGGGATTTGATTGTATTTTCGAATAAAAAAATTAACGAGTACGAAATACTTGTTCTATTGTTGAAACCTTTTAGTTACCCTTTTAGGCAGAGTATTGTTGTAGCCGCAAATCTCACATTTAATTTCTTGTGCAAAGGGTCTTCAGAAATAAAGGCCAAAAATCTGATGTAGGTTATTCGAAACTCTGTTAAGTAATACCCGATTATATTAGACGTTTTCTGAAATTCAATCTTGGAAACCTTTTAATTAATTGTGTCGAGGTAGCCTTTGGGAAATTACTTACGTAAAAGTACGTTGCCGAATTTGCTAAGCTAATGTTTTTGTATTGTGAACTTTGTTAAAACATAACCGAAGACACGGATCAAATTATAATAAATTTCATAGACTGTACAGAAACAGACAATACCGATATTTTCCTTTATACCAAGGCACAATCTACTGCTACATTTTTCTTAATAATACCTCATTTTAATTTTGATCTTACTCCATTTGCATAGCACACACAATATAAATGTGCCAAAACATTATTAACATACAAAATGTAATGGTAGAAAATGTATGTTTTTATTTGTCTTGAGTCAGGTCGTGGCGGTGTATACCTAAGGCGATTTTATAATAATACGAACTTAATACGACTTGCTTAAATGGGGCCCCCATTTAAGCAAGTCGTATTAAGTTCGTCTAAGGTCTGGTCAAGATTAGTTCACTTCAGCACGTGCAGGAGGTGTAAAAGCTGAATTTCATTATTAGGATTTGCACTTGGTAAATACGTACACTTTCAAGTAACATTTTCCGTATTATTAGTTGTAAATCGTTTTATCGTAAAACAAGATTTCATTAATACAGTTATAATATCAGTATACGCTCGTGTCATGGAGATGACTAACGCCGTGCTAGTACGGCTAGACGTAATAATTTATAGCAATAAAAGAAAATATGTTTAAGGAATCTGCATACCTGAGATTTTCTCTATTACAGACTTAACCAACTGGATGAGACGACAGCTAGAATAGACTTTTTCATTCCAGTCCAGTCCAGACATTTTTCTTCTTTCCTTTCAAATAGAGACTCGGGCCCCGATTAACTTTAAATTTTTAGTACTCACTGACAGTGCGCATCCAACTCTTGTTTATTCTTCGGTAGTCCGATCTGTTTGCGTGGGATCAGATCTACACACGTCTTCAAATCTCCAGCATCGCAGTTCTCAGTCTCCCCCAGTTGTGCTCCACCTCCACCTTCGACAAAAACGCCGAGCTTTTAGTTCTTTGAACTAACGTCGGTTATATAATAAATTGGTATTGAATAATTCCCATTTCAGACCATTTGTATATATAATATTAAAAAAAAATGTCATAACGAATACTTTCTAGAACTTGATAAGCGTATTTGTATTTTTTACATACATGTAATGAATGAATAAATAATTCAATTAAACAAAAATATTGTCGTGCGACAAGATGACGACTTTGTCTTTGAAGTTAGTTTTGCAATCAATATTTATCAAACTTTTTAAGTTTAAGTAATTCCTCAAGAGGCTAATATTGTTCTCTCTTGGGAAGAGTGTGAAAATATAATATACTGACAACGATTTTCAATCTGTATCTGTACAATTGGTCTATGACAGAGTAATAAATTGTTATTGTTCCTACGTCTCACCCAACAATAGGCAAAAGAAATATCTTACAAACGCTGTTTGATTATTGTATGAATAACAAAGCTAGACATGAAACCTAATTAGTAAGCTCTGCTATTCCTTGACTACTCAATAAGAATAAAATAAAAATTCAATGTTGTTTAATTACTATTGTAATACAAATTTATAATTGCACGACTAGCACATTATGTATTTTTGTAAGGTTTACAGGCAATAGTTTCGAGCTTGAGTAATTGTGAGTGAGACCAATTGTGCTTGAAAAATGGGATACGATCATAGTGTGCAGCAGCAGCAAGCAGGTATGTACGGGTCGCGACCTAAGTGGTAATGATTGCTAGGATAGTTATTAAAAGATTAGATTCACTTGCTAATAATGATTTATTTCGATATCGAAAGCTAAGCTAAAAATGATGATTAATGTAAATGGAAGGCGAATGCACCCGGTTGCCGTCCGTATCTGCACTGACTTCGGCGCGCACTCGACGTTGCCTTATTGATTAGCTAGATCAGCAAAAAGGTGTTCGTGTATTACATCGAACATGCTCCCGAGGGAGAGAGATAAGATGAACAAAATTACAAAACAATAAGTTACGTGAAACTGTGAACTTAATTGCTAATGAGTGTTAGTACAATATTGGATGAGATATGATTAACAAGGTGATGAAACAAAAATGCGTATTAGCTAAAGTACATCGACTCAAATGACCGAGTCATCTATGGTAAACACCGATTGTTTTCTCGCGATGGGAGACGTAGAGCTATCCCGTTTTTTAAGGCGCGAACCAGACCAACGTTTGGCTGCACTAGGCTCACACACATTCTCACTGCACTCACTAGCTCCCTGTACGGACAGAGGCTGGGCACGCGCACTCACTTCAGGTCTTTGCTCAGGTGGGGACTGGCTTATACACACATTCACGCTGCTAGGTGTGCTCTCATTTCGCTGTTGGTTGGACGAGCTGGACGCTCGTCTTCCTCGCCTCCACAGGAACCACAGGAACCCAGCGACTGCTGCTGCTATCAGTCCATACGACAAGACATAATGGTGTACATCATGCGACGTTAGCACATCATCCTGTTGAGCTGATTCCTTCATGGACTTAATTTGCTTATCGAGGGTTTTTAGTGAATTGTTAATCTGTACCCTTTCATGATCAAATTCTTCGAAGTTTAGTATGGGTACCGTTATATTATTGACCAAATGATGAATGGGAGTTAACTTAGTTTCCAGAATATTTGGTCTTAAATCGAGCGTCTTTTCTAATTGCTGATATGAATAAAGTGTTACGTCACGGCCTTTGACCATACATTGTTTAGTAAGGTGTATAAGTCCGGCCTTGCTGACTAGACGCGCTTGGATTTCATCGTCGCATATGATTCTCACAGAGTATGAATCACAACAGAAGTACAAATAGGTAGAAGGTTCGTGTAATTGAACCCATTTGTTTTGACAGCTAGATTTGACAAATTTGCACGCGGATTTATCCCCTGTTTCACAGAATCTCTCTTCAGTGCCGATATTTTTAATGGGACCTTGTCGTTGACAAAGGTAAGTATCCTCTTGCTGCTCACAATTTTGAAGATCATTTACGCTGACTGTAAGGTAAGCATCTCTTCTTAGGTTGATTGCTAGATGCTCGGAAACTGCTTTAATGCTAATCATGCTCTTGTTAATTTGATGTGGTACTGGAATCAATTTATATAATTCGAAGGTGTCTCGGCTGATTAACGGTAATGTAATTTCAAAGATGAAATATTCTTCAGTTATTCGGGCTTTGGTTTTTAACAGCTTGTAGATTTTATACAGGTTAAACTGAATATTGTCTACAGGTAAAGCAAGTTCTTTTCCAATTTGTCCAGAAATGATTTGCAGTTCTAAACGAAGTTGTCTGGGTGTCAATAAATGCATGCTAATTTGGCCTTTATGGATCTCCGTCATTGTGTCCGCAAACGTATCTTGCATTCGCTTTAGATTGTGTATCATATTAATGGTGGCCATCGCTGCTAAAGAGAAGTCTTGCTGAACCGTCATATCACTCATTTCCAGTTTTATAGTGTTGGTAACGCTTTCTAAGTAATTCACATGCTTGTTAATTATTTTGTGCTGCTTTTCAATAGTCGCTTCGGTCCGTTTTAGAATATTGTATTCGGCCTCGATTATCGAGGTTTGGTTCTTATACAGTTGATTTACATGATCGATGTTTCTATACACGAGGTCAATGTCATGTTTATATTTTTCTGCGAAACTGTCGTCGAGTACTCCAAACAATGAGTTCGCAACCGAGCCGACGGCATTGATAAGCCCGCGTCGTGTTCGCAAGGGCGCTCTGTAATGCTGATTTAGCAACAGCTGATTATTGTATTCCAGTTCACTGTACTCGTGTTGTATTTGTAAAATGATCATACGACAATGACTCGTTTCCTTTATTTTTTCGCAAGTTTGTTCTAGATATTTAGAAAATTCCGTAACTGCTTTGTCCCCTAGCCAATATGGGGACATGTTGTAATAAGTTACAATTTTCCACTCATTGCGAATGAGATGCATTTTTCCGAGAGAGTCGAAATATAGGCTTTGGTTGTTGTCAAAATTTGTAAAACTATAAGATGCTTCAGCGGGAAGTACGCTGCTCATAAAATATAACACTGATAGGATTACACTGATGATTTTAGGACAGTACGGCTTTTTCTTTCCTAGTTCGTCAGTTTCAGAGGTGATTTTAATACTTTTCTGTACGGCTACTCCACTTGTCTGCTGCTTGCAGTCTTCTTCTTTTTGGATGGGCAAAATAGACAACTTAACTACCGGACGCTTTATGTAGCCGTTCTTTGTCTTCAGCGTTACCACTCTGACAATTCCATCCGTTCCTGGGTGGACTTCCACCACCCGACCAACTGGCCATTTACCCGCCGGTAAATTATCGTCTTGAATTGTCACCATATCTCCGATTTCGAGATTTCGCTGCGCTTTAAACCACTTGCTGCGTATAGATAACTGGCTCAAATATTCTGTTTTCCACCTTCTCCAGATGTCTTTGAATATTTTATTTGTCGTATACCATCTTGTTCTGGCATCTTGTGCTGTTTCTATGATAGTCAAACCAGCGCGACTCGTTAAAAAATGGGCTGGTGTGAGAAAATCGATGTCATCGATATCCTCTGATATTGGGCATAAGGGTCTAGAATTAAGGCTCGCTTCGATTTGTGCTAATATAGTGCTGTACTCCTCATACGTTAAAGCTTGCTCACCGATAACTCTTCTTATATGCTGCTTAAGGCTTCTAATTGATCGCTCCCAGGTCCCTCCTGCACTTGGCCAAGAAGGACAGTTCCAATGCCATTCTATGCTCATCTCTGCTATTTCTTTGTGAAACGTATCGGTAAAAACTTGCTGAAGTTTTTGATACTCATCCTGAAGATTACTATTGGCACCGATAAAGTTCGTGCCATTATCAGAATAGATATGCTTTGGTGTTCCTCGCCGCGCCGCCATACGACGCAGAGCTGCTATGAACGAGGAGCTGCTTAGGTCGGACACTAATTCAATGTGTACTGCCTTTGTTGCCATGGAAACAAACAAGGCGATATATCCTTTCGATGTTTTTATTCCTCTACCTTTGTTAGCTTTTATTTTAATGAATCCAGTGTAGTCTACCCCAGTATGGTAAAAAGGAGGTGCCGGGTTTGTTCGGCAGTTAGGTAGATTCCCCATGATCTGGTGTAGCTTTCTGGGCTCCTGTTTTTTGCACGTCACACATTTGCGAAGCTGTTTTGTAGTTGCTCGATTTCCATTGATAATCCAATAGTATTGTCGAAGCCATGACAAGGTAAGTCGAGGCCCTCCATGAAAAGTTAATTCATGTGCTTGATTTATTAAAAGTTCTGTTAAACGACTGCTGTACGGAATTATTATAGGATTTTTCATATCTGTACTTATATTGGCGTTTTCAAGACGTCCGCCAACTCTTAGTATTCCATCTTTGTCTAAAAATGGATTTAGTTTTAAAAGCTTGCTATCTGATCGAAGTTTTCCGTGTAATAAATTATGAATATCGGTTGAAAATTCAATGCTTTGGATGATTTTAATTAAACGTAATTTTGCTATTCTCAGCTCATGTAACGTGATATATCGAGGCATTTGTTTTCGCGTTGGTGCAAACGCACGTAATAGCCAGGCCATTACACGTATTATTTTTATGAATGCGCTATACCGATGTAATAAATCTGTAATAACGCTGTTTTCAAGTACGCTCGTAGGAGCGGCTACAAGATGATTTCTGACTTCTTCTTGAGTGATATACTTTTGATGCTGCTTTTCAGGTTCAAAGCCAGTGGATGATAGCCAAGATGGCCCTTCCCACCATAAGGAATGTTCCATTAATTGACACGATGATAGCCCTCTGCTAGCTGAGTCAGCTGGATTTTCTTTAGTTGACACGTAACGCCAAGTGTCTGGTGACATTGAATTTATAATTTTCTTTACTCGGTTCGATACAAAAGGCTTCCAACGTTCTGGGTTTCCTTGTATCCAGCTAAGTGTGACTTTTGAGTCACTCCAACCGAAAATTTTGTAATCGATGCTACTTGTGTCTAGGCTGTTTATAATCTTAGTCATAAGTCGTGATAATAATTCCGCTGCGCATAATTCGAGTCTTGGTAGGGATACAGTTTTGCTGTTAGGTACCAATCTAGTTTTTGCTGCGATCAGTACCACTGTCGATTTATTTTTTGATACGATCCTGCCATATACAACACATGCGTATGCTTTGATAGATGCGTCACAGAATCCGTGTAATTGTATGACGTCATCCTGCTTGCTTTTTAACCATCGAGGTATTCTGCATTGGCTGATACAGCCTAAGTCTGCCTTTATTTTTGCCCACTCATTTTTAATCCTATCTGAGACTTCATCACTCCATTGTAATTTCGAATCAAGCCATACTTTTTGAAATAATATTTTCATTTTTGTTGTCAGCGGAGATAACCAACCTAAGGGGTCAAATATTTTAGAGATTTCGGATAGTAACATTCTCTTCGTAAGTTTCGTTGTATCTGCTAATAAGCTATGTTGGAAACTAAATTCATCTTTGATCGGATCCCACTTTAAGCCCAAGGTTTTGGCTGTATCTTCTGTTTTGAAGGTAAATGCTGACGCTTGTTTATTTTGCTTAGACGTACTGATGTTCTCTAATAGGGCCTTTTGATTCGCAGACCATTTTCGTAACAAAAATCCCGCACTGCTGAGACACAAGTTTAATTCGGCTATTCTTTTCTTTCCTTCTTCTATTGAATGAACCCCGGAAACCAGATCATCCATATAGAAATCTTCACGTAGGCTTTTTGCTGCATTGGGATAGTTATACTGCTCATCTGTGGCTAATTGCCGAAGCGTCATCATTGCCAAATAAGGTGCAGCTTTCGTCCCATACGTGACGGTAGATAATTGATACACCTTTATCGGCTGTCTATGGTCTCCGTTTTCTCGCCACACAATTTTTTGCAGGCTTTGATCGTCTTTATTCACCAAGATCTGGCGAAACATCTTTTCTATGTCTGCTGTGTACACGTAACGATATTGTCTCCACCTCAACAACAGAGTTTGCAGGTCCTGTTGCAGGTTAGGTCCTTTATGCATGAGGTCATTAAGGCTATATCCCGTGGAAGTTTTGGCTGATGCATTAAAGACAACTCTTAGCTTAGTGGTTGAAGACTCTGCTCGCTGTACTCCATGATGAGGTAAGAAGCATTCTAATTCATTGCTGCTAAAATTTACTAAGGACATATGTCCTAGCTGCTCATATTCGCTAATAAATTGCTTGTATTGCTGCTCTAAATCCTTTTGCTTGCTAAATTTTCTCTCGAGGTTCCGAAATTGTGCTAACGCTATCTCCTTTGATTTTCCTAACTTTTCCCCCGCTTGTTGCTTCATAGGTAATCGAACCTCATACCGACCGCTTTCAAGCCGTTTTGTTGTGGCACGAAAATAGTCAACACATTCTTGATCTTCTGCTGACATTTCATTTTGCTCATAAATATCTTCAATTTTCCAAAATTGGTGGATGTCTTCAGTGTTGTTTAGAATTACGTTGCAGTGAAACGTCTTTACACTGCCGCACAGTAGCCACCCTAGTTGGGTGTTTTGAGCTAAAGGCGATGACGAGTCAGGACCTCTGACCATGCCATCTAACATGATAATCGCATAGATGTCTGCTCCTAATAATAGATCTACTGGTCGACTTGTATTGAAGTCGGGATCTGCTAAACTAATGTGTTCTAAGTGTGACCACTTAGGCTTCTCAAAAGATCTATTGGGTAAATCTTTAATGAGGCTGTTCATTATCATAACATCGGAAGTAAATGCAAAATCTGTGTACATTGATTGACATGTAATACTTAGCATCCCCTTCAAGCTGCTTTCTTTCTCTCCAATACCAAAAACTACTCCTTTACACTGCTGACGTTTCAATCCTAACAGTTGAGCAGCCTTTTCGGTTATTAGTGAGATTTGTGATCCTTGGTCGATGAGCGCTCTTAGTACATGCTGTGTACTATCTGCTGACGTCACCTTTACTAAGGCCGTAGCTAACAAAATTCCTGAAAAATCTCGTTGTGACGCGTAAACTCCATTGTTGCTTGATGATGCATTTTCTTCTTGTTTATTAAAACGTGGTTTTTGCATAGTCGGACCGGACGGGTAATTAGGTTTTTGCTTAATAAAACATTCATGCAATAATGTATGATGATTTCCAGAACACTTGCGACATCGTTTTGTCGAATAACAATTATTTCCATTATGGTCGAAAATGCAATTTTTACAATAATTAAATTGATTCACGGTTTTTAATTTCAATTCATTTGACAAGTCTTGAAATTTATTGCAATTTAGTAAATGATGTTCTGCTAAACACAGGGGACATTGAACTGCTGACACATGCATTGATGTAACTTGCTTCGTTGACTTCCAATTAAAGTCCTTTGATTTATAATAATTATGTTTACGATTATTTGGAAATGATGTTGAAGAGTTGTTTTGCTGCTGAGAGGCATGTGCTTTAGGTATGATATCTTGACGCCTACGTGATGCTTCTAGGCTAGTGAACTTATTCTCTAGGAAATTTAAAAACTCTTGTAGTACCGGTAGTTCTCGCGAATTCTTCAAGGACTCAATGTATTCCGAATAAGATTCACTATCCAGCTTTTGCGATAACAAATGGACCAATAGTGGGTCCCATGTGGATGTGTCGACGCCTAAGTTCTTAATGGCGTGAAGGCTTTCTACAGTGACGTCATGTAACTTCTTGATAGCTTGAAATGATTGCTGCTGTACGTTAGAAAGATTAAGGAATACGTTAACATGCGAGGAGAAGATGAGCTTTTTATTGTCGTATCGATGATTTAAAATCTCCCAACAATCAATATAATTGTCAGCACTGATAGGAAGGTGCTGAATCAACCGCTCGGCTTCACCTTTTATTTTTCCTTTCAAGAACTGCATTTTTTGAGCGTTGGATAACGCGGAGTTCTTGTGTATAGCTTCATTGAAGAGATCTTTAAAGGACACCCACTGATGATAATTTCCTGTAAAAACGGGAATATCTATTTTCGGGGTCGATTTTTCGCGATATGATGTTGACCACATTTTTTTGTTTAGAGCTTTTTTCATGTCGTTGAATATTTTCTCGTATTTGTTGAAGTGAACTTCGTAGGCCAGATGTTCTCCCGCTTCACCAATGATCTCCCAATGAAGAGTATCAACTACGGTCCAGCGGTGTTGTAGAATTCGAAGGGTGTCTTCAAATTCCCATTTGTCGACAATTGTGTCGACCTCAATAAAATCGATTGCTCTCATAAATGCTTTAAAATTGACTGATTGCTTATGTAGCATCTCGTCAAGTTTGCTGTTGGAACCCGTTGAATCAAATGTAGGGGCTTCTGAAGCCAGAGGTTGCGGTTCCGGCTGGCTGATAGAAGTCCCAGCTTCATCTCGCTGTACTCTTTTCGAGATTTCACCCTGATTTGGGTATGCTTTCATACTACGCTGAACTAACTCATCATAAAATTGCTTGATTAGTCTTTTGGCTGCTAAATAAATGTCTTGCGTACGCTCAAATTCTGAATTTGTGAAGTACTGGTGATTCGTGGTTTCATATGGCAAAAGTTTTTCATTGTTAACTTGATAATCACTCCAGTACGACTCCAGTAAATCAAGCCTTCGCTTACAATTGTCAATGGTCTTACGCTCTACGCTATCTTTTTTAAAATTGACGAGAAGTTTCTTCAAACCCTCTGCTATTTCAGTTTGATTGATGTATAAGCCTTCCATGGTGCTACTAGTTAATAGAATAAAATGGAACGTTCTTACTTGAACAACTCCGGCGCTGCTGATGCTTGCTTACGAGGTTGCTCCCCCGTTGTATGATACTGCTGCTAAGTGTGAGCTGTATGACCACTGCTGCTAAATGGTACCTACACCAGTACCGCCAGCTGCTGCTGATGTGAGTTATAAACTCGCTGCTTCCGCTAAATTGTGTGTACCGAGAACAAACTCAGTACGCTGCTGCTAAAGTCTTACCACAAAAGTCACTGCTATGCTAAGCTAATGGACACTGTTTCACAATGACACTGATAAAGTTCACTTCACTAGCCGTTAGTCTAGAAAATCCTCCCTATTTAACGACACGCGAAGTCCTTGGACCGAAGGACTAAAATCCCGTCGATCCGGCTCGAAGGACCAAAATGTACGGGTCGCGACCTAAGTGGTAATGATTGCTAGGATAGTTATTAAAAGATTAGATTCACTTGCTAATAATGATTTATTTCGATATCGAAAGCTAAGCTAAAAATGATGATTAATGTAAATGGAAGGCGAATGCACCCGGTTGCCGTCCGTATCTGCACTGACTTCGGCGCGCACTCGACGTTGCCTTATTGATTAGCTAGATCAGCAAAAAGGTGTTCGTGTATTACATCGAACAAGGTATATATGATAAGTAAACCTATATAGTAAATACCTATAGAAAACCAAAACCCTTACAAGTACGTACAAATTAATTTTATAAATGAATTCGACTCGGCACTTCACCAGCATTCAATTCCGATTGTTGGTTGTTCCCATTTATACGTCAAAGGTGGGTTTTTCTTTTACTACCACAAACGCTACGAAGTTATATTTATTGCATTGTTTACACAGAGTTGTTTAGTTTTTATTTGAAGTTCGACAGCTATGTGAACGATCGTGCTAAACGCAGACACTAGGTAAGTTATTATCAAAACTGCAGACCGTTTATATAACCTTACAAAAATCACTGTGGGATTTACAAATAGTAATAATTAGTCAACATGTGTTGTACTGAACGCTCCAATGAGAAAATTATCGTTTTTAGGGTTCCACAGGGCATCCTTCCGTCTGTCCACATCTTAGCTCAGAATCCACGTGACTCTAAGTACAAGAGAGCAGTTATTTAGCATTTGTATTCATATCTCAATACCATCGCTAGCGTTGGTATTCATATACACAAGCCGATACACAAGTCATGCTCGTGAACGGGTGCTGTCAGTTGGGGCTAGTCGGCCTCATACATGTTATGGTAACCGAAGTGGTTTTTCTTATTTCATTTGTGTGTAATTAATACGTTTCACATCAAACTGCATTATGAGCATATTGATATTACATACATAACTATATCATCGTAAACTAAAACCCTAAATTTTTGCATTTTTATATTATTTAAAAGAGTATCTATGGAGTTCCTTGCCGCTTCTTCTCCATAAGACCTATCGTTTGGAACCCTGCAACTAGTTTCAAAATTTCAAAAGTACCTGTAATGTTGGTCTAATTGAAATAAAACATTTGTGGTAAATTAAAATTTTTTAACATAATATTAAAGACCGTACATCCCCTAAACGTTAAATTCAGATGAATTTATTTTTTCTTCTATCCCAAGTCACAGGGGATCGTTGGATGAGTCCTTAATTTAACAGCCCAGTGACCCAGCCAACTATGCAACGACAGTGCATATAAAGGCAAACTAACACAGCTTAGAAGCTTAAGAACAAGACAATTTAACGAATAACAGTCAACCAACGGTTCACTACGGAACCCTACATTGCGTGTAGGCCCGTGCTACGCATATAGCCGGATTTTTTAAAGTTTTATGTGTAGGCACGAAATAACGAAGTTAAAATACATTTATTATTTTCATGCTAAATGGCGAGTGGTTCATTTGATGGATGTCAAATGGAATAAAAAAATGTGTTTTTTATATTTATTGTGGCACTCTCCAATTGGAGCATTCGAACCATTCGCTTTATTTTCGAAGGAGTATTTATTATCCACTAGACGTGCGAAAAAAGGGGGTCGTGTCATTATCCTGATGACTACATCGCATTCACGAAAAGTTAAAAGTAAATGACATTTGTAATCATTACATAATTAGATATAGTAATTATATTTAAAAGGACATCTAGAAGAAAAAGATACTATTTTGTTATCCACTTATTGAGAGAAATCATTTTCCACATCTTTGTGAAATACTGTATCTTCCTTCTGTATTATACATAACATATTACGCATGGAAAACAAAGTACATTGAAAAATTATAAAAATAATATTTTTTATGTGATTATAGAGCGACGAAGTTACGAATTCTATACCACTGAGTTACTGTAAATTATGACCCCGATCTAAGTTTTTTAAAAGCAGGTCACCTATCTAAAAATAAACTGTTTGGGAGACTACAATGCTATTTATTATATTTCAGACTCTCCGCAACAAGGAGTTCAAATAAACTTTTTCGACGCAACAAACCTAGATCTTTGCCAAATCATTTACAAAGAACTTACATCGATATATGTAATAAAGGACACACATACATTTTTTCTCAATTCCCAATAAAAATATAACTTCTCTACCGATTTCACAAAACGAAAAGATTTTTGTGTAGGTACTAGATATAGTTCAAACGAATTTAATTATTATAATTATATGTATTTGTCTTGGGCTCAGAGCGTAGCACCAAAATGGGCCCATATTACTTCAATTTTGATAATATATAGCGTATTGCGTTTTTTGAAGTCGATTTATTTAAAAAAGCTAAACGAACTATGAATTTTACTTTTAAGTACCTATTGGTGTAATATTTTATTTTGTATGTGGGCTGAATACATGTATAGTGCTGAAAATTAAATATTTATTATATTATACCAGTTGTTATTATTGCGTCTAGAAATTTCATCAATGTCGTATGAGTTCACACGGCTATAAAACTATTTACTACGTCTCGAGCTTTTGAATTCATAGCAATCACTCGCGCCAAATATTTTTTTTACTTTTTACAACAAATGAACAAAATTAATAACCTTGATTCTGTTCATAAGTTATTGAATTCTTGGTGTAAAACGATACTTAAGTAGATTGCATAGTAAAAAGTGGTTTTATAAAGAGTTAATTGAAACTTCTATTACTTTACCTATTACTACAGGCCCGTTCTGTCTCACAACAGGACAAAGATTTTATTGAAATAAAGTAAAACTAAGTAATAAGGCAGGTCATTATTAAGATTGTGAAACCCTGCGGCTAACGATATAGCCTGGCTTTAAAGACTGCAATAGATTCTGCGCCTGAATGATGCTGGCGTTTAACGGCGTGAACGTGACTTGTCGCGATCAATTTCATTTTAGGCCGATGCTATCTTAGTTCATAGCAACGCACAGAACTATCTTATTATCTTCGTGCGTTTTGAGTTACATATACACACGTATAAAACTATGATGTACAATTTGCGCTTTTAAATTATACTTTAGTTATAGCTCAATGTTAAACCCTACAGCTGTGTGATGTTTTAGTATTTTCTCTAATAAATTGCGTTTTTACCCGACCGAGAGATAGAGTGGAGATTTTGATTATGTAACTCAATATTGTTCTGGTACTCGATTAATACCTCAAACTTGGCGGCATCATTATCGCGCTTCGACCTTGTAACCCTACATTATTAGGTACCTAAAATAAATAGGGCTGAAGCATTGCAGACAACACACGTAAATACTTTCTGAGGTATGGTTGAAACGTACTGTAAACGCACTCGTATTTGTTCACTTAAGTGGTTCAAAGTGAAATAATACTCTAGACTATTAGGTTCTGCACACAGAGTAAACACTTCCTTTATATTACATGATATCGTTAGTAGAATTTAGATTTCTCCAGGAAACAAGCTTGAATATCTAATGTCGGGTGCACGTGCAATTAATTAAATGATGTAAAATGTAGAGTAGTAACTGATACCAAATAAATAGAAATATATTGTAAATACATAACTACATAGATATATCCTTGACTCGGATACAAATGTTTATGCTCTTCACAGAAACATTTGTTCCTACCGGGATTCGAACCCGGGACCCGTAGCACAGAAGGCAGCGTTAACTACCACTGGGCTAATCCGGTCGTCAAATTTGTTATAGCAATGGAAGATTTATTAAACACACTTCGTTAAAATACTCCCTCAGTAAAATGTATATTGTATTGAATATATCGCTTAAGGGATATGTTTTACAACACTGACTGTTCCGTTTACATAATCCGTTTTTATCAACCGTTGTTCATGTAGCCTACATTAAAATAAAAACGAGCAAATACGGATTTAATGTGCGCCCAGTGTATAATTTAATAGCAACACGGTAAAAAACATTTGATACAAGCAACCAAAAAGCCGTGTTTATAGCCCCGACTGGAGCTGTTCAAAAGTTTAACTGGAAATCACACTTATTACACCTACATACAATGGGCTTTTTTACGTTCTCGATGGGAATACCTACTGCTAAGTGAATAAAATTGGTTCTATATAAATTCTCATTTCATTTTTGTAAATTTATGACATAAATTGACTTGCATGGAAATGTACCTATGTGTGCGACTGTACCTACATAATATTTTTATTCGATTAGAAACGTACAATCATTGGAAATTTGCGTGCCCTTTTAGCATTTCAATCAAAAATTTGCTTGCCTATCTAGATGCTCTATCTACCTAAGAAAATGATGCTTTCTATATTTTTTTCATAATATTTTACACAAATATCATAATATCCATGAAATTTGTAGATTTTATCAACAGAGTTAAGGTTGATTTATAAATGAACTGATTTATAAAAAAAAATGGTTTTTCTGTTCGGCGCCGCGTAGCCAAAGAGCCTTTAATATGCACTATTTTTTTTTCCTTACACCAAACACCAAAAACCGATAAACGAATGAACGAGCGGACCGTAAAAACAATACGGCGAACTTTATTGGTTTACACAGCCTTAAGGATTTAACGTGACATACATCTACGCAAAAAGTTCGTGAGCGTACCGACTAGTTACAACGCTAATTTTAACCCATGTCACTGTTCTGAGAGGAAACATGACGTAGGCATATATGAACCTTTTTGTTTGCGAGGGGGCAAACTTCAAAAGGCTGCCGGCTGAATTTTAACCGCACTATCACACTACACACAGGGGTCATAATTGAGACAATCCATTAAGGCAGGACACTTAAACAGATTCGTAATACTGCCCTGTGTATTAGAATCAGCAAATATGGCGGTAGGCTATTATTGACGCTTAAATTTTGTTGTATTGTAGTTTACGAGTATGTATTTACAAATGTGAGAGATTTATGCCAGTCATTAGGCATAGAAGGCGACAACAAGTGATAATTACATACTTCCTAAGCGTGTTTAAAAAAGGCGACAGGAAGAATATAAATAAAATAAATAAATATTTCTGGACATTATTACACAGCGTTATTAAATATTTTAATCGTTGCTATACTAGAGTTCCGAGCTAAGCAACGAGGCTACTTGTGTTACGGATCCGGTTGTTGGTTGATATACTACATATATACGTTATTTTTTGTAAATACATAGCTATTATACATCGAAACATCAATGACTCGGATACAAATGTTTATGCACATCACGCAAACATTTGTCGCTACCGGGATTCGAACCCGGGACCCATACACAGAAGGCAGTGTTAACTACCGCTGGACATACTGGGTCGTCGTAATATACGAACCAATATGAAACAGATCGGGTCAATTGACGATATCAAGGACTACAAAAGAAAAACTAGACCACTGCATTCACGAACCTTTGTTAATTTGCTTTGTTAATAAGTGATCTTAAGTCTTATGGCACTGCACTATGTTCGTATCCTGTTTTTTATATCATGCACAAGCTTACGGCCAGTTGATGGTAAACGGTTATCATAGCCTATGGATGTTGGCAATATTTGTCATTAGGCGGGACGTAAACTTGGTTGCCACGTGTTACGAAAAAAAAAAATATAGCGGCAACAGAAATACATAATTGGTGAAAATTTTCAACTGTCTAGCTATCGCGGTTCTTGAGATACAGCCTGGTGACAGACAGACGGATGGACAGACGGACGGATGGACAGACGGACGGACAGACGGACGGACGGACGAACAGACGGACGGACAGACGGACGGACAGACGGGCGGACAGACGGACGGACAGACAGCGAAGTCTTAGTAATAGGGTTCCGTTTTTACCCTTTGGGTGCGGAACCCCAAAAAATAATCAATCTTTCCATATACAAGAGCGATAGGATGCCTCAAGCACTGGTGGTTGGGGTTTTGCTATACATATTCTCGACTTAGACTTTTTTATTTAATATAAAATTCTGAATCGAACGTGCCGAATCAACTATGTAAATAACAGTCCTTACATTTCGGTCCCAGAACCCAGACGCTCTATTTGTACGGCTTTTTACTCGTGTTTTTACTAGTAAAATCCTCACTCATCGATTTACTGTCTGCTGCTAAGAAAGCCTAAAAATGCATCAGAATGTAAAGGGTTTAGTGGGTAGATACTTTGGCTACCATACCGACCTCGTATTGACAGATTACGTACGCCATCTAGAAAACCTTAGTAGTTTTTTGTTACTGTTACGTTACCTTACTAGTTGTTTGGAACTCATATCTATTACTTGGCAGTCAGTTTTATCGCTATAAGTAGGTCCTGTTGAAACCTGCTAAGTCTCTCGATAAACCATAATTATTATGCGATAGTACCTACCTCATGAATAAGCTCTTGTCTATAAGTATACACAAAACAATAACACTGTCTATTATTATTTTATTTGTGTCCAAAATCAGTTTAGTTGCAGCATGGTTTTTGATATAACTTTAGCTAAGTGTTTATTGAAATTGGTATTTTATGCAAATGCGTTTTTGTTTTTTTAACATAACTAAGAGAGGTTATTTGCAAAACATAAACAAGCTTACTACGAATAAACTTTATTTGAATATATTTCCACGGTTCCATCCCTTGATGTGGTGTAAACCCCCAGCTTATCCTCTGATGATCCCCCAATAAGACATATTGCCTGAGGTCTGAGGATAAACTCAAAAAATATTACATCCGATTTACCTTTCCGGAATGATTTCACAGTACATCTTAAATTAAATACAACATGATCACAACAACAAAAGTTACGGTTATATTTTCAATCCGGCGTTGTGGCTGTGCCAGATATTCTGTGAAAAACAAAAAGAATAAACAAGGTGTTCATTAATCTGTCAAAGTTACCAGGAAATATATCTGCGCTTTGTGGTTTTCTGCGTAATGCATCCCTACCAAAACAATAAAATCACTTGACGTCGCTGTAGGCGGTACCCCGTAGGTGTACTTAGTAAGTGACCTATGAAAACATGCACTGTCAAGTTATAGCAACCCTAAATCTATTTCAAAGAACGGAGGCACCTTTGAATTTTCGAGTACATGTGCATATTAATTAACACACGCTTATACGACAAAGGAAAAGATCGAGGTAACAAAATTATTACGTGGCATGTGTTCATATTTGTCAAGAAAGTAATTCTTGACACGTGTCATGTGTAACTATTCAATCCTCACTAAGTCAGCGTAGTAGACTTATGTAGTCCCACTCCGTTTGAGTGAACACCCTTGCGCAGCTGTAAGAGAGAAATTGGATTGATGATGCATACAAAATAAAGCCCGACCTTTACAATAACAGTGTTATCGCGTTGAGCAGCTTTACCTTTGAAACTATATTCATATACCGGAATTAATTAATGTTGATGACTCATTTAGCGCGGTGGCCGAGGGATTGTATTCGCAGGTGGGATTCTCATACGAAACAAATATTTACCATTTAAATTTACGCATCTACCCTAATTTTGTTAATTTGCCGAGTGCTGAGTAACATTTTTCCTCAAAGAAAGAAGAAAAGTCGGTCAGTGAATTGTAGTGAGAGCGTATTTAACAGTGAAGCCTTCTAATAAAAAAGCAGCACTAGGTTTGTGCTATACCCTGATTAAACCCTAGCGGTGGACGAATATAAACTGATAGGTCCTTTGACGAGTTTTGCACGAGCCTTTGCTTTCCTTTTTGTTATTAACACGCTCATATTAGATTCGCTTTTAGGTCCCAAAAAACTAAGATTATTTTTCCCTCATTTCTAATTACGGTTGTCTAGATTTACAAAAAAGCAAATATGGCTATCAACAATAACATAATATTGTACCTTCAAGTAGTTAATCTATGTATTGGCGGAGGCTGGGTGATAGACATTAAGTAAATATACTTTTAAGTAAATACCTATGTCTGTACATTATGACATTATTACACAGCGCTGTCTATGGCTACGCTAAGCTTCGAAGCTTGTGTTATGGATATTATACAGTTAATGCACTGCTATATGTACAAACATAGAAACATTCATGACTAAGGCGCAAATATCCATGCTCATCACACAAACATATGCCAGGAATTTGACCCTGGGTACGTGTAATTCTATCCATACTTCTATTGATTATGAGGACCTAGTGATGGACATTGAGAGGGCGGGGAAATATCTAATCTAAGTCTTATGAATTGATGAACAGTTACTTATAAAAACAGTACCAAGTACAATCATTATTTAATTCCTTAATGACAAATTCAATTATCTGCTCCTTTTACGAAATAATCGATCTTTTAGTTCCGATTCTTGGTTTTCTTGTGTTAGCAGTTGAAGTTTACTTTGCCTGAGATCAACAGGCGGCGAAAGATTGTGAAAATGTTTGTGTAAATATTTTGATCTCACAAAAAGTAACATTTTTATTTAAGAATCAGAACACGTCTGTGATCTACTCTCACCGATATTTATATTTTAAGTAAAAGGTGGATTGAACATAACCGTAACTTATGTTCGCATTGACGAAATGTGAGCATTATTAAGTATTTACTCTAACAGAGTGCTATTAAAAACCGCAAAATGTTTGATCAGATCACGTGTAGTTATATATATCATATATTGCTTGTAATGTTTTACGACACTAGTTAGCAGTTATCTGCCTCAAGTGATTACATATAGGATCTCATAAATTTTCCCTCGTAAAAATAAGCAAGAAAACTTAACTACTCTTTGAGCTCTTTTGAAGAGAATAGGTATTATTAATACATATTATGCGCCTCTCGACATGTCATTTGTCTTAATGTTTATTTGGATGCTCTCGACGCTAGTCGTAAGTATCTGATAGAAAGTACAAATAAAGTTCTATATGCAGTAACTACTCCATTAAATTGAAATAACCTCTGACTTTAGCAGCAAGGTTTAGCTTTTGTTAACTTTTACAAGACGCGTTTCTTCTCAGCGTACAGAGTCAGTTTGTTCATGTAGAACCGCAATTTTACAGGGAAACCACAAAGGATAATAATAACTATATTAAATTTTATAGTAGCTTGTATGCACTGAAAATACATTTTATAGTAGGTTTCACGTGTACTCATACATACATAGGCGAAGCCTGGTTTACGATCATATAACTATAGGTACTTTGATTAGTTTAAAATTATTAACATTTGACGACGTATGGACTTTGGAAGTATAGTATAGTCTTTAGAGGCCACTTAAATTGCTAAAGATGTCATCATGATCATGTCAAATGAGGAACTACGACTCCTGAGATACAAGTATATTTTTACTTAGTTCAGGAGTCAACTGTTCAATTTCTATTTGGAAACTGTACATCTAAGACCTTTTATAAAGATAATTATTTGTATTTTATATTGTATTTAGTTGACTTTGTTTGTTGAAATAAAAATTATCATTATTATTTAAATGTTTTATTCCTATTTTCCTGCTTAATTTTTTCCTCTTATTTTATTTTTTTCTATATGTACCGACTTTTGTTATCTATAGTCGGCTATCAATCACATCGGAGTTTTTAAGAGTGACATGTATGCGACCACAAAATTATAATAATCAAAAACATCCATCACAAACTTAAAATCTCATTTCAAAAACGTTTTATTTAAATTATCTGTCTTTTAATAAATGGATATTTTCCAATTTTAAACGGAATGCTCGCTTTAACAATTTATTGGAATTGAAATGAATGGAACCTCCTTTCTTACAAGTCAAAAACGATAAATTTCATGAGGCTAGCGGTGTAATTATAATATTATAGTCCAAGATCCCAGGGCCGCCAGACGTCACGTATTTTCTGACGAACCAAATGTGGATTATTGAGTAGTGCTAGTATGTACTAAGAACGCATGCCTACCAGCTATCTTGCCTAGTGGGCCAATTTTCAGGTATCAGGTAATCAAGGTACATACAAATATTACTTACCTCACGTAAATTCTCCAAGCTGATTTTTACGTATATTTTAGGCAATATCCTTAAAAATAAGTCGCCAATACTCCCAGACACTTTCCGTCGGCCGTATTGCTTTGCAGACGCTTTAAAGATCCCGAAGGAATTAATTAACTTCACGTAAATGATGATGCTCCATTCTTGTAAAAGGTTTCAAAATAGTTGTGACAGGAGGCAGACCGATCCAAAGGGCTAATCATACCCCTTAATTCAATTTTTATGCACTATGTTTTTTTTATGTTTGTTAC
Organism: Craniophora ligustri; assembly: GCA_905163465.1. Taxonomy (NCBI): domain Eukaryota; kingdom Metazoa; phylum Arthropoda; class Insecta; order Lepidoptera; family Noctuidae; genus Craniophora; species Craniophora ligustri. Next base: position 8,074,742 of record LR990963.1, read on the forward strand.
CGCATAACTTTCGACTTGGTGAACCGGTGGTATTTGAAAGCTCGTGCTTTCCGTGTGGTCCCATAAAAATTGTGAAGATTTAATGAGAGGATCCTTGGGAAATCGAGGGAAACCTTAAAATTTACCTTTCTACGTAGAAGCCGCGTTGATTGTTCAACCTATTACAGACACTAAAAAGTAAAAAATAAAAAAAAAACTGCGTTTAAAAAAACCGACTAAAAAGTAAAAACTAACTTAATACAGTTTTAACTCATTTTTACTTTTAAAGATATGAAGTCGGCGCCGGTGCCTGGTTTGAGGCCATCCCGCTGAAGATCACGCGCGATGAGTGTATATACCTTTAAAAATATCCCTATTAGTTTTACTTAAATTAGAATTTCCCAACCCTGCACAGTTAAATACTCTCAAAAGTTGAAAAATTAAGTTTTAAGAAAAATCCTGGTTATAGTTGTTATTTGGTTTTTATGTTTAAATGGCACGGTAAGTTTTGAAGGTATACAATATGACAAACAACTTTAACAATACTTAAAAAAAACCATTGTGTTATTTAAAAAAAATCGTTACAAAAATGACATTACACAGAAAAATAAATAGTAAAACACGTTTTACCGCGAGCGTTACTGTGGTTGAATTTTAGCACAGAGTAAAGATGACGAGCCTTTGTGTATTTACTGTTTTCATAGTAACTAATGAATGTAGGTAAGTCTACAAACAACAAACCTATTCTCTGGTATAACGCAGAAAGATATTTTAATACACATCCGTATGCTGCGGCAGCATGCGTAAGCATACCTATTACATTTATCACAATAAAATTGTATTTATAAAATCACATTAATAACAATACCAGTTACCTAATAAAAGTTGTAGACTTGAATAAGAGTCAGAACGAACACGGTTTTCAGATAATAATAAATAAAAATAGAGTTGTATATATGGCAGACAGGCGACGGCTCCATAACTCCTAAAAATCATAACATAAAATGAAACATGATTTAATGGTTGACCGTTATGATAACCTATAAAGACTCGATTCTTTTTTGCTGTTAAGTTTTCCTTACTACTAAGCAATATTTTCTTTAAATGCTTTAAACATTCTGTATAAAAAAAAATGCTTATTAAAATCGTTGCGTGATGTGTTGTGTATGTATGTTTTTCTCCCAACACATGTTTATTATAAAACGCTTCCATGAATATATGCTTCCATTATATAGTGCTTTCATTGAACGCAATCGTCTTTGTTTGAAAGACAACAATTTTTTTGCAGACACATAATAATATCACTTTTTACATGCATTTTCTCTAAGAATGGAGCTGTAAGGAAGTCTATTGTTAAACGAGCGGGTTTCCCTAGCGAGCGCTTTATTCAGATTGCGGCCTGAATTCTAAATTAAACTGTTGTTGGCTCCGCATTAGTTGCATTTTACGAATGCACGCTGCCTGACTTCAAGTAACACTGACATAATGTTTGAAGTCAAACTATTCATTCGTATTCGTAAAATGCACTTACTTAAACTTACTTATTTATCAATATCAAGTTTATAAAAAATTGCATTAATATGTTGTATTTATTTCTATTGTTTCTAAACACCACTTAATTGTATTGAATGATACAATGGCTACATTAAAAAGCCTCGACGCGTGTCGGTATAATGTATGATCGTCTGGCACGCTCTGACGAAACTTCGCTATAATCTTACTAACAGGTATTTTTATCAAGGTATAAAATGGTCATCATCATCATCAGCCTATAGCCGTCCACTGCTGAACGTAGGCCTCCCCCAAAGAGCGCCAACCATCCCGGTCTTGGGCAGCTCGCATCCATCCGCTACCAGCCACCTTCTTCAACCGTCATATAAAATGGTCGACACCATGAAATAGGAATATCTAATATATATATACCTAATGCTATTTAGTGATACTACTATCAGTAGCAACCTACAGTCTATTAAATTAGAATAGGGTGTCCTTCTTGGTCATATAGAGCCTACGTCGCTTGCTGATGACCGAAGATGCACACCAGTACCAAGATCGTGAATAAGAATTAATTAATTGATATAAAGTAAGAAGATAATATTTCATCATCATCAACCCATTAATATCCCACTGCTGGACACGGGTCTCCTCTTAATTGAGATAAATTAGGCGATAGTTACAGTATAAATATCGAATAGTCCACCACGCTAGCGTACTGCGGGTTGGCAGACTTCACATGCCATAGAGGAAATTTCTCAAGCATACAGGTTTCGTCACGATGTTTTCCTTCGCCGTTTGAGCATGTGATAAATACGCACATAACTTCCGAAAAGTCAGTGGTGCGTGCCTTGGGTTCGAACTCGAGACCTTTGATACCTCAGTCCACTGGTTACACCACTAGGCTCCCACAGCTATAGCTTCAGATAATATGCGCGATACTAAAAATAATTTGCAGCATTACAGTAAAAATGTATATGGACCAATGATTTAGAATGTCTCCTTTCTCAAATTTAATTGTTCATTGTAACCGAGCCATATGAGAACTGAATCCTTGGCAGTTAAATTTGTTTTGTTAGCAATTAGAATCGTGCACGGGATTGGTTTGTTTACTTTAGGAAAACAAAAGAGGGTCCAGGAATAGATTGTGTGGTAACAACTACTGCTACATAAAACCGAGCAGGAACCCTATTAAAACGAATATTACAATGAAAAGCCAAACCCAACAATACTCACGTGATAATTACTTTTGGTTATATTCTCTTTTCATCTGGCTTAAACTTTTAAGCTTCTGCAAAAACTTTCAGATTGGGCTTACCTACCACCGACAAAGAAGGTTTTTTTTTTATTTATATTACCTATATAGAAATTCATATCACGCCATCTATATATCATTTAAAATGTTTACGGCGTTGAAAAACTGATGAATAATTTATGAGACATTTTGTTAACGTCTTTTACGGACGTAGTCATTTTATATGCCTTCAGCTATCGGATTTACCTATTTCCTAACTTTTTTCTTTTACAGGTTTAATCCACAGAATAGTATAGTAGCGTTCCTTTTTTGATAGCAGGTTTACGACGAATAACCGCTATAATTAACCAAGTGACTTTTTTTCTCATGTTGTTCTAAAAATACCTGCTTAATCCATATATGACGCACCTCTGTGTTTAATCATATAGATGTCACGTAACATACAATGACATACTAAGTATGTACTTTTTCAGAAAATTCATGCTTATAAACATGTATGCTTATAAACATATAGTCATTGAAGTAGATATGTTTACCTACATAATATCTCTGTCTTTGTGCCTTACTCTGGAACGTAATGTTAATATTATATTGTCAATTACGTTACAATTAGATTTAAAATACGAACGAAGATGAAAGATGTGTTCCCACGTTATGATATTAAATATTATTGTGTCTCGTCACGCGGAGAAGCTGCGAGCGGTTTTGAATTTCTTATCAGATAATTTATATTCTATAACATACTGTGACAAAAAGCTGACAACATAAGAATAAATAAAAGACTTGCTTTAAACTAAATGAACTCTTTAACCTAACAAAATTTCAACGGACATTACAGACCACAAAATCCAGCAGTAATAATTAATTCAACGTGCCTGCAATTAACTCAATGCGTGGTTCTAATTATATAATTAATTTGGTCGAATCTTCAAATACGATGTGTTTGTATACATGATTGCATACATCACGTCACGCATGGTATGCAAATGTAATTTAGCACGGAATGTATTCGACGCTTCAATGGTGGGTGGCACAGCGTACACGATCCCGCTAGTTTGTTGTGATGCTGAGTGTAGCAACCGTATTGAGTTTATTAGTGATATTCAAATTAATTTAAAACACTCAAATTGAATTGAGTGCTGCCTCGTTGTTGTTGAGCAAGGGGTATTCGATTCCCAGGTCGAGCAAAGGTGTTATTGGATTTATCTATGTAATTCTTAGTACTACATCGGAGTTTCAAATCGTGCTCGGCTGATGGCAATAGGTCCGCCTCCTATTACCCCCTCATTTGCCAAGCCCTTCGGGGCCGACAGGCGTGATGGCGTATTTCGAACGATGATTTTTTCCTTGAATGACACCTTATCGCAATTTTATATTTTCTTATTTCCTATTACGAAAGAATTCAATTTAGACTATTTCCGTTGGATTTCCAATATTTATCAAAATGTGATTTTGAGTAACATCGTAAGCAAAATGTTATGAAATAAATCAGAGGTGTGAGAGCGTGTAATTGTTTTTATGTCTATGTTTATATTATCTAGTTACAAAAACATGTTTTTATGTAGGTAGGTATATACATTTATACATATGTAAGTGTACGATATATGTAATTGCCTGGACAAATTAATTTAGTTTTGTATATTCCTAAGCGTATTAATGAGCGATTTAGATCTTTCTAGGAACTCACGTGTCACTGACCTCAATAAATAGTACTTCAACGAAATCTAACACGCTTTTTCATACCAACATGGTTCTCTTGGTCTAGACTTATTCTGATTATATCTTATATGTTCTCTTCAGTACACTACGACTCTTACAATTTAATATAATGTAGTACTACGAAACTACTACTGAGAAATGAATGTTTGGAAGTACAGCTTCAATTCAAAGTAATTATTTTGATTATAGGTAGGGATCTAGGGGACCTCAGCTGCCAGTTCAGCCAGATGCGTAGTCGTACATAAGATATTATGGTATCCCAGTTTAGTACAACTGACGATTTAATAGCAAAGCTTCCACGTATATGTAAAACAAAGAGATCTTTGCGATTTAAAGAAAAATTCCAAAATGAAATTGTTCTCTAAATGAAAAATATATAGCGACATATATACGACTAAATAATTTAATTTACTTACAAAAGAAATTTAAAAGGTATCAGATAATTAAATTTTTACTAAGAAAGAAAAATTCAACCTCAGGCGGGACTCGAACCCGCGTCTTCTGGATAAGTATAAGGTATCAGATAAAAGCTCTATACATTTTCTTATTACGTACCTATTTGCAGCCTGGTTTATCACTGGTTACATCATATTGTCTATAAATGATCCCTAGCTATAATTTATTAATTATTTACTATCGTTTGATTGAGTATTGAACTTTGATCAAGGGTTTCACACAAAAGCGGTTTTTGGCAGACCGCGGCCATTTGTACCCAAATATTGGGTATTACTTACTCATGCGTATATTGGTAATTGCTTGGAAATAATCCAAATATATCGATAAACCAAAATAACAAAGACGACAATGGATTTGCGGACAATTACGAGTTGAAACGGTTTCTTATTAAAATTATATACTTTGAAGTAAAAGAAAAAAGGTACCGATTACAAAATCCAATATATATATATAAGTATGTAGGTACAACTACATAGAGATATATAAATAAAATGATGCATTATTTTTAATAATACATGACGTATCTAAATTTAATATGCAATAACCTTTATTTAACTTGTCTGCTCGTATGTATGTTCACATATTTGCTTACTTATTACAAAATCGTAGTCAAGACCTATAGGTGGTATATACCTATACTTTTCTGGAAATATAATAATATTAATAAAAAAAGCTTCAAAATAATAAAAGCTCGAGTCTTCCTCCCATAGCCCCCTAGGAATTTTAAATATCCATTATTAGTGAATGCTTACGTTACAAAATAAATTGATTCAGCTCCCTAGACTAATTAGTCATAGCTGTTTGTAGATAGATGCGTCAGTCAGGACAAACAATGTTGTATATACAATACATATATATATATATACCGGGTGACTTTTTTTACCGTCTCGATAATTATAGGGTAGGTTATATGTATAGAACGGAATCTGCGAACGAGACTATTTCTGTAATAGCATTTTGATTATGGGAGTTCTGAAAATCCAAGAAAATCCAGAAAAAGAGAACATCCTACACGGCGCGTGCGTAATAGTAAAATAGATGCCTACACTGCATGTACCGTGATTTCCAATGAATGAAAAGTGCGAGCGAAATAGCGTAACTACATATCTGAATACCTAGGCATTTTTCCGTTGCGATTTTATAAACTCCGAATTGTTTTGTAGAGATATCAATCTTCCCTTCATATTTTAAAGAGCTTATGATCTTTTAGCATGGTATAGTTGTGTGTTACATGTTAAACTTTCTCATTTGTCATTATTTCTTTGAAAAAATAAAGTATTAATTAGGTACGAGTATGCGTTAACTAGAAATTACTACATACTCGGCGTATTTAAAATATTAAAATCAACTTATTACAAATTACAGTGATTTTAATTACAAATTTAAAAAAAAGTACCTTTGAGCGATATCGCAGTAATCACAGTGTCCACAGTTTCTCTCTCTCTGGAAGTAGGTTTCATTCCCCGCAAATAATTCAAAGGAACGTCCTCTAACATTATATCGATGATGGAATGTTATGGATGGGAGGGACGAGTTTTTTGTGGATTCGTTTGAATCGACAGTCCGAATGTCGAAGATGAGATTGCAGATGACTTGGTCCTGTATACCTTCACCGTACACCATTTAAACTTTCAAGGGACATGATATAACACTGCACCATTACTAAATAAGTACTCTACATTGTTATTTTCGTACATGTTTATTGTTTACGTTAATCACTTTTATCACAGTGAGCGACCGACGGTGACATGCGCGGTAACGTAAACATTGCGAATAGATCACGCGACGTCACTGAGTGCCTAATCGTATGTGACTAAAAATTATTTAAAATAATTAGAATAGGACTGTAGGGCAGTGGGGGTCCAGCGCGGGATGGCGGGAGCGGGGATCCTGTGTCAGCATCGGAAAATCGCTGGCGGCTACACGTGTGCGTTTGTTTGAAGATCTAGTTTTACCTATTTGAAACGATATCATTCATGATATGCCGCCTGTTTATTAGGGTGACTATGTTTACGAATTTGAATTATTTGAATTATTTTTTTAAAATTTCTCTGAAAATTAAACATTTATGTTTTAATATGAAAAATTGGTCGTAAATTACTCGTGTATATTAGTAGACAAATTTTAAATGATGAGTCTAAAACAAAAAAAAATGTAAAATAACTATGCCATAGGCTTCTACTCCATTTACCCATCACCCCCTATTTTTATCAAGACGGTAAAAAAAGTCACCCGGTATATATAGGTAACAGGCCAACCATTATGAAATGTTGTGCTTGTGTAGTATTTAACAATAGCCGACTAAAGTCATCTATTGTTACATTCACGAGGTATAGTTGAGTGATTCGAATGATTGTACGTAATAGTGAAATTGCTATTGAAGTTATAGCTATCTCTACGTGCTTGGCATTACTATAATTTTTCTTTTCATACTAAGTATGTAAATCCTAGGTAACGCGATAGTTTTTTATAGGAAGGCTACCGTATTCTATCGTTTTTAAAAATTTGGTGCCCACTGCACTAAAACCTAAACCGACCAATCTGTGAAGATAAGCTAAGATGTCATGATAAATATTCGGAGGAAAGATTGACCGAAAGCACATTAAATCCACAGTCAAGGTTATCATGCCAATACATAAGAGAATTGTCACGGGCAGTAGCATGATAATCTATGACATCATATATGTACATATAACATTCGAATCAGCTGGCGAGAAATGATAACCTAATAGCATATAACATTGGACGGTCAAATCATTAATTATTTCTTATTAAAACGGTGCCAGATTGGGACTTATATACATAAATATGTATAGTTTTACTTATTTTAGCCTCGTAGAGATGAGGCCGGTGTGCAGCGTTGGGACAGTAAATGAGTTAATGATATGGAAGTGTTATTTTATTTAGTTATTGACGCAGTTTTATTAGCACTTGAATTAATTAAGCTAATTAATTAATATGCATGGAGTAGGTAGATACTTCATAAAATGAATGCGGTGACACAGAAAGTCATAAAGTAGTTGGAAGTGCCACCTAACTTAATTACCTACGCATTCATATTTTATTGCTCAACCCAACGATAAAGTATATCTAGTTGTGTAGTTGTAAACAACTGGATATGCTTTGTTGGTTCTGGGGTTGACTGAGACGATCCTTTCTGGCTTTACAGTTGTTGCGTAAGCAAGAGTGTGTTCGATTCAATAGTGCAATACAATGGGTAAGGATTTTTATCGACCTTTTGTTGACCGATATGAATCCTGTATTATTTGAGTTATGATAATTATCTTGTTAAACCAACTCTAGGTTACCTAAATAACCGCTTAAAACCTTTTCATTAAAACGCAGTTAATGCATTAATTTGCAGTTAGGTTAGTTACTTTTTAGCAAAGCATAATAGACTCTCTATTATGCTTTGCTAAAAAGTAAGCTTCAGTATTTACATTTAGTTTAAGTGTTATTATTTTTTCAAACGCTAGAACTTCAACAGCAGGTACCTTTATATCGTAAAATTAATATTGTCTTTTACAAAACCTATAAGAAAGAAAATTTGAACTATTGAACGACTTCGTTGTCAATCCATCCGTCCATCTGGTTAGTCTAGAGTCTAGACCCTCTTTCACAATTCAAGTATCAAGTTGAAATTAACAACAAATATTTAGGTCTACGAAACCTAAAAATAGTATAAAAATCTGAAATACAGCGTATGGGCGAACTTTTCTTCTAAGAATAAAGCTAATTTTGTATTGAATTTATATTTTCATTAGTATAAGAAATTTGTGTATATTTTCTTTAGGAGAAGGAAAGGGTATAAAAGCCTTGGAGCGTAATTCCAACTCACAATTTATCGGTTGTTTATTTTTTATTGCTATATTTATTTTTTACATTTATTTACTATTTTTCGTTTATAGATTTCCTTTTCCTTATTGTGAAGCAAACCAGGACTGGAAACGCCGGAATCTGCTTGTCATTCTTGTCAAACTTATTATTAAATTAAAAGGTGACTGCTCCACAACTTCGGGACTGGGGTCTCCTGGGAATATAATACTTACCTGTGTGGCCGTCGGCAGCGTATTTGCATTGATGGGAGTTCTTCTTCTTGGTGCAATACATCTGCCGGCGTACCACAGGGGGGCGTTCTTTCACCATTACTATTCTCTTTATTTATAAATTCTATCTCCAATAATCTTCTTTCATCCTACCACTTATATGCAGATGATCTACAGATCTATTCCCAAGCCCCACTAGAGGATCTGACGGAGGCTGTTATCATGGTCAACAAAGATTTGGCGCATATAGCGGAGTGGAGTGCAGCTTACGGTTTGAGGGTAAATCCTACAAAGACCCAAGTCATTGTTGTTGGCAACCCCAGAGCAATATCAAGGATTGATTGGACTACACTTCCTTAAATAATTTTCGATGGTACCGTTATTCCTTTTAGCGACACCGTTAAAGATTTAGGGATATGTATAGATAAACAGCTTTCTTGGGGTCCCCAGCTCCAAGCGTTAAGCCGTAAATTATTCGCCTCTGGAAAGTCCCTTTATAGGTTGCGTAATTTTCTCCCAACTGCCACCAAAATTGCTCTTGCCAAATCCCTTCTTCTTCCAATACTCGACTATGCAGATACCAGCTATCCTGATCTTACTGAGGAACAATTGAATAAGCTTGAGCGTCTCCAAAATTATTGCATCAGGTTATAAACCTGATGCAATAATTTTGGAGACGCTCATGGAGATGGTCATATTTGCGTAATCCAAATATAATTTGGATTACGCAAATATGACCATGTTTCAGAATTCCGTCTTAAGCTCAAGTGGCTTCCAATCCGCTTTTGCCGGAATGCACATATTTTATCTTTGCTGTATAATATTCTATTCAATCCTTTAACTCCCTATTATCTCAAAGAACGTTTCAAGTTCCTTAATGACACACATAATCGACACTTGAGATCTTCGGAAAATTTGAGGCTTGAAATGCCATTGCATTCAACAAGATTGTATGACATTTCCTTTACTGTTCAGGCCATACGTCTGTGGAATGCTCTGCCTGTATTTATAAGGCGTGCTCAAACGCTCACTTTTTTTAACGCTCTTGTAAAAGAACACTTTCTTTCACTCTAATGTGTCTTACTACCGCGTCGTCTTATTGTGCTTATTATACATAGATACTATAATCATAACTATATATTTTTATTTATATATTTATAAATATATATATCTAATGTATCAAATATGTATTTATATATGTATTATATTATTGTATGTATTGTCTTTTTATTTATTTGTATAACTTTAATTTAATTTATTAATAGTTTTAGGTTAATTAGTCTGTATTAATGATGTATTATTTAATCATAAACTGTATGCCATACCCGTTCAGGTTCACGTTTATTCTTGTCCATCTAAAGGTTGTCTGGAAGAAATCGCTATCTAGCGATAAGACCGCCATTGTACCCTTATTTCGTAGACAATTATATTAATGTAATGTATGTTTTATTAATTTAATTTTGGTGTACAATAAAGGATATTCTATCTATCTATCTATCTATCTTGGCACTTACCGATAAATTACTCTTAATAATTATCCTAATTGTTTGTAACTCCTTAATGGTTAGGAACGTTACTATACCTACTATTGTGTGTGTTACTCGATCAGGGTTTATTTTGAATCCAATCCAATCAAACCAATATTGGTAATTGGAATTTGAATGCTTTCAAAGCACCAGCGAAACTTACTATGTTAAATTTATTTTAAAGGCTATATAGGGTACTTATAAAATTAATACGTTTGAAATAAAACAGGTTTATTATTAATACAGCTTTGCCTTTGTATGACAGTAATAGGACAGCATAAAATCCGTGTAAGGATTTTTCCTAATGCTTTCTTTTCGTTAAGTAAAAGTCACAGTACATTTAAGCCTGTCTTGTTAATGGATTGTATTTTCTTATGAAATATATATTTTTTAAACTCACTTGAATAAGTACAAGCCGAAGAACACAGAAGCAGCCAAGCTCGAAGAAAAAAACATAATTGAACTGTCAACTTTTCTTCTTCACCACTTGGCAATGAGAACAAATAACAGCGATGGAGCACAAATTCCAAGGTGGCTTGACAAATGTAAATTTATGGAGATTGCCTCTACCTGCCTTTTATTTTCAGGTTTTATAGAGTTCATGACTTAAATTTCATCCCTATTCAAATTAACGGAGTCAAGTTTAAGCTTACGAGTTGGATGAGGTTGGAAACTAAATAATAATAAATAAATATATCCGGACATTATGACACAGCGCCATGTAGTTCAATGGTAATACAATAACCCTAATACAATACCTATTTAATAGAATTTTGAGCTGAAATAACTTGTTTTTGCTTACCATTGAAGACTTGGTTCAATCGCAGTCAAATGTCGATTTGAAAACCTTTATACATAATTTACAAATCAGTACCTAAATATTTTGTTGATGTTTGTGTTGATTAATATAGGTAATGCATTCAAATACAGCTTGTATTTGAAAGTATTATTTAAAAGTATTCAGAGGCCGAAAAAACTTTTGAGGCGGTTTTTAGCCATATATGGTCTATATATTAATAACTGCAAAGTAAGTCTTTACGTCTATAAAAAAATCGTGTCACGTCGTTGGTCTGAGATGAACTTCTGACTTCTTATGAGTCAATTTTAATGAAACTGCACAATGTGTGTAGTTTGGTCCAACTTACGAAATTAAATAGCATAAAACTTTTTATTTGAATTTACAATGATAATATGTTTTACTGGAAGTCCAACTAATAATTGAGCAGCTAAGCTTTAGAAAAGCCTGCTAGTATAAGGTCGTGGTATTATAATGTAGTATTTATATATAAATAAATATTGTTAATAATGTTCTCATATTAAGACTAGGCAGCTCTTGTTATGTACCTACATAATAACCAACATCTTTTGTGTCGGCCCACATACGTTAGCACATGTGCATTTTTATTGGCCTAGGCTTTATTGTCAACGTAGCTCTTAAGTGCCTTCATTTGATCTTACACAGAGTAATACCTTATACAGAATAAATTATATCCTATAAAGGTCCGGACATAACTCATAAGTACCACTTTCCATTACCTGCATAGATTGAAGTAATAATATGTTATGAGAGGTTAAAGATTTAAACAACCATTTTTTTATCACCTCTATCTTAATGAAACTGAATATGTTGAAATGAAACTACTTTATGTAGATTTTATCGCGGTATATTGATATTGTTTAATCCGGACTTTTCAGAGCTTGTCCACACGTGGCCATGGTTGCTGTAAAGAATCCGAATCGTGGCGAAATAAAAAGTAGTTTTGGCAAAAATTGCATTTATATAAGCAATAAATCTGAATGAGAATATGTAACAAATATATTCAACGTAAAAATAAAAATTGCTTCACAACTATAGCACTCTATCGAGAGTATGTGCTGGTTTGTGGTCGAAGTTTAGTATAGGTAGGTATATATAAAAACTAAAATATACTTGGGATAATAAAATAGATAGGGATGAGAATACACATCGAGTTATTTATACATATTTTAATGGGTTAAATTAATGTGTACGCAATAGGTAAAGAATTATTATTAAGTATTGTTTAATATAACAATCCCGAAATAAACTTTTTTTTACTTACAATCATGAAAAAAATTAAACGTGATATAAAAGTTATACGTGATAAAATAATCTATACTAACTTACCCGCTATAAACATAACACTTAATAACATCACAATCATATCCATATTTTTTCCCTCTAAATTAAAGAAGTAAATAGTACTGCTAAATAAGTTTAAATACTTTTTAAGGTTTAATATTGTTTAACTTCAATAAATTCCCGATACACTAATACGTGTATTAAATATGAGTAGGGACGGCGTTCGTTCCCGTTGGGATCTCGCGCCAAACTGAACTCTAGATGGGAGACTGTGGTCCTCGGAAAGAGGAATCCTTTAACACACCGCTAATGTGACGCGAGGACTGTACGCACCGCGATAACAACCCTTCAGCATTGTTTTTCAAAAGATTTAAATACAGAGAAGGTTCTAAATTACTCAATATTGTATACTTTTCTGTTTGTTTCTGTTTACAATCCCATTTAGACGATAAATAAGATTTTAAAATTGAATGGGTATACTTTTGACATCTTATTATAGATATGGGGGATATCAGACCGTCGCATCGTTTTAAAAACACGTAAAGCTTAACCCTAGATATTTATAAACCGTTTTATTTTTCAAAATATCATGAAGTAAATATATCTTAATATGAATATAAATTAAATTTGACGAGATGTCCACGAAATATATTGACATGTTATTTAGACTGACAATATTCAAATATTCCTTCGTTTAAAAATGAGCTGTACAAAACAGCATATTTGCATAATTTGATATATTTTTCTTTTTTTTAGTAAAAATATGGGATTTGTATGCCTCTAACAGAGGCATACTGGTGACACCCACAGTTTGCCAGTATGTTTTGAGGGTCTATGTTATAAGGAGTAACCCTTTTGTCGTTTATTAAGTAGGTATGCATCTGAATTCCAAGTGGCTGGAGCTTACCCGAAACACCTCATATCCCTTTCCCGACCTGGATTCCAAGACCTCAAATTCATAGATTTATTCAAGTTCTTTAATAGTTTGTATATTTTAAAAGCTTGGCAGTCAGTGTCTGACATTAGGCATTTATTACGTATCTCGCAAAACAATTTTGTTAATAATATATATATTTAGATTACAGAGACATCTAGGAAGTAATACTGAGAAAAAAAAACCAAAGAAACATTATCATTAGATCTGAACCGTAAGATCCTAAATGCAAACTTTTCAAGCATTACATTTGCGTTTAATTTCTGGTGGAAATTGGGTCGTGTCATTGGTCGGTCCCTCGATTGTTTAGGTCTAATCGTTTGTTTGTATTTTATTATTAACCTCAAACAGAGTAATAAAAAAACATGCAGAAAATATTTCCCGCTACTTATTATTATTTCTATTTTTGCTTTTGCTTTGAGGCGGGAAAAATGTTTGTTTTTTTAATAAAGTTACATTGCCAACGGTATTATCTGGACTTGTTTGTATACATAGCACCCATTTACATCCATTTTTGTTTATGAAAATCACAGTAATTCATATCCAAACTAATAAAAAAAAACAGAATATATTTTCCGCCCCTAATTTTTTATTTTTTTATTAAATTAAATTACTTTACCAACGCTAGGTATTATTTGGACTTATTTGCGATAGCACCCATTTGGTACATTTACATCAAATTTTCGTCATGATAATGACGGTAACTGATATCCAAACTAATAAAATGAGAACGGCCAAGTCACATATTTGACTAAGGTATAGAGTTTGTGAAGTTAGAGGCCTTGTAGAGTCAGAAGCTTGGCTCTACATGAGATGTGATAACTTTTTGACAGTGCGATCTTGCCGTCATTTTACATGAATTTTTTTTACGTGGGATATAAATGACAGACTAACGTTATGACTTGACATCCAGTGAAATCGATAATTAATTGCTGTAGTAGATGAACAGTCGGCTTTTTGCACTATTTGTTGTATATCTGCTATTATATTTGTAATTGTATAGAAGGTAGTTCTTACGGGTCGTAAACATAACTGAAGAAAAATCAAAATTGGGATGTGAATGTTTTTCCATAAAGAAATTGTTTGTACTTCTAGGCTGATGACCTTTTAACTTACGATATAATTCTAAAATGATGTTAAATTGAGGTATATTTAAAGTCGCTTGACATAACCGAAATATATACAGCCTAAACCCACAAGACAGCTGTTGATAAATGACTCAATTAAATTTTACGAGTACGAAAAATGTAGACAGACTGAACACTCAGAATGTCTACTGGTTCTTTCATTTGACGACATTCTTGCATATAATTGAGAAAGTAATTTCAGTATGCAATTATAATAGTTTTAATATGCAAAAACTGTGATAGATAAATGGTCCCTGAATCTTCCATTATTCGAAGTCATTATTATGTTTAAGTATGTATTGTTAGATAGGTACCTACTTCGATGATATACCCTATGTCGGCTGAAATATAATGGTTAATTATTTCTGTGAATGGTTTTATTTCAAATAAATACCCAATACTGGAATATGCTTAGTGATATTAAGTAAAAATCATTATCCATGGCATTAAAAATCTATTAAAAAAATATCGGTGCCTGTTTACACCTCTGCCTAATCTTTCGTAGAAATAGGGGTCATAGTAAATAATGATAGGCGAGAGCCTCAGACTTAAGGTGTTATCTTTGATATACATAACGTCTTCCTCCACATAACATACAATTCCATAATAAATGTCACACAAATAAAATCTAAAAAACTACGCAGCACCCATTCAGTGCCCAGCACCCGAATCCGGGTCGACATTATAGGAAGGCTCTGGGCATTCAATATTTAAGGTTAAATATTGAATGCCCAGAGAATTACTTATTGACATAAATGAAAAGAATGTAGAAACGTTTTCATAAATACAATAAAGTAATTAAATTCGATGCCTATAGTCCTAATATAATATCGATCCAAGAGCTGGGTCACTGAGCAGTGAAAGGGTAGTTGTTTCGGTGTAATCGGTTTAAACTAATGACATAATGAATTTCGCATTGGGTGAACCCGCATTTTATATCTAAATCTTATTTTCGTCAACTGAGCTTTTGGCCCTCACCCAGAATTCATTTACTTGAAGTAAAAATTGTTTTTATACTGTATTAAAATCAGCTTTAATATTATAATAATAAGTCCCTTGTTTCTAATTCGCCATTTGAAGCTAGTTCAATCTCGTCTTTTTTTTACCTTATCTTTTACCAATAGACTCCGTTACAATATTCGACGTAGAAATAGTCATGTGTTAGGTATTTACGCGGTCTTGGTGAATGCTTCAAATCCACAATCACACTGGATATTTGAGTGAACAGATAATTCTCTGGTCTGTTTAGCCTGTATCGCAATACAGTGATGTTTGGGCCTACAAGCGATTAGAGGACTTCCAATTGCAAACGGTAGCTTGCTTGCAGACAATCCCGCTAAATTATCAAAACCAAAATAGGTAGATTAGATAAGGTATACCTTATAGGCTATATAGGCTTTCGAGTCCTTAAGCATTTTATCATGCATACATACTATCATAGCATACCATCACGTCTGTCATTCCCAAAGGGTTAGGCAGAGGTGTACTAATGTACCCCCACATTTTGCCGGTATGTTTTTTAGGTCCCACGTAATAGGGAACGAGCCTATTCCCATCACCCGGGGACGAATTCAAACTCTGGTTTACTACTGAGAATTTCATAGAAATACCTAATCACACTTTGCTCGACCTGAGAATCGAACCCAAGACCTCATGCTCAGCAGCCGCATTTACAAATGTAGGTATTTTTAGGTAATTACGCAAAATATTTCAAAATCCACAAAAAATATTAGAGACAGAAAGGAATTATATTAATTTGAACAAGCACTGGATAGTGCTTGTAGTAAGTACGGATGTACCAAATGTTATATAGGCAGAGAAATAAAATAGTTCGATAGTTTGAAGTAGGCACTTATAGTCCGGTCAAATTATTATTATTGAACATGAAAACTATTATATATATCGACCGTCTATCGGTTTATTAACTACTTCTCAAAAGAGCTCTTATTATGGATAGATACCTCAATAAAATGAGCTTAACGTAGAAAAGTTACAAGTGCTCTCTTCAAACATATTTCCACCGTATTATGGCAATCAGTTGACCGTGAGGATGCGGGTCGTGTTTCTTATCAAACAAAATTTATATTAAGAGGTATAATTTTTAATTTTAATTCATTATTGTAACTCATACCATTATGGGTACTATGCCTGAAATAAATTATTTTTATTTATTTATTTATAATGAATATCTAAAGCTTTTCTATGTACATTTCTATATACATTAAACAAATAAATATTTTATGTATCTTCAGGCAGGCACATGGTTGATAGTAGTAGCTCATAATCTCAATTCATGTACCTATGTATGTCTTTGGTGTTAATTGACAGATTACATGCGAATGTGGTGGCGACGGTGACTAATGTTGTTCTATGAAAATGATTAATCGTAGTGAATCCTGAAGATCTGTAGACCTGTCCCCATCTTTTGAATATCAGAATTGCCCAAAAATCGAGTTGTAGAGTTGCAGTTGCTACATATAAAGTACCTACTGATATTTGGTTATGTGGGAAAGTAACATCAATATGTTTGGTATTTCATATCGACGATCCATTAACTTAATGTAACTTGACGGAAATATATAATGATTGTTTAACCATATATTCTTATGGTTCGATATTCGACGCATTTATATTACTGATTTATATTAATTCCTATTATAAAATTAATGGGAACATTTAAACTTAACGTTTCCGAATCAGCTTCTATTCGTACTAGATTATAACTTTTGCACAAAAGTGGATCTATACTTTTGTGTAGGTACGCTAAGTGAAACTAGAATTAGGGAATCTAAGAACTCATAAATTTAATAAGAGGTGCCTACTCCATTATATTATTGTTTAATTCACCCATCAATAACCGCAACACAAATGGTTCCCGCGGGATTAAACTGTACGTGATAGAGCGTTGGTCCAGGGAGTTAATAATGCACGATTTCATATACAATAGACAAACTGGACCACCTATGCCATAAACATATTTATCTGCAGAGTATTTTTAAAGCAGGTTTTGATGTTGTAGAATCATCTACAAGACTGTGTGCATACACATTAGTCAAGACTGACTGCACTCTATCCGTTGATTTATGGGACTATCTCAAAGTGGTTCAAAGTTCTTCAAAGTCGTTGTGATTGTTATTGACGTCACTTTACAGCTCCAGTGCTCAAAATTTCCAGAAAGATTGTTAATATATTGTAATGAATTAAATTGCTTCGCAATGGCAAGTTTTATTTTCTGGTAAGACTGCTTCTATTTTTGTGTATTTCAAGTGGGCGTGGAAAGCCAAATCGGTAATTATAAGAAATAGCGATTGATCTTATATAATCCTAAGTCCGATTTGATGAAAACTAAAATTGCCAAAAATGTTGAATAAATAATATTTCTATCCTGGAGTAGGAATAAAATTGATTTTGATTGTAGTATAAACTTCTAGGATATAATTACATGAAGTAAACTTGAGGAAAAAATCAAATTCATCTTTAACAAAAGTAAGTTGTCTTTTCTTACGTTATCTTTCTATTAAACAAAAATTGATAATAAGTATTTATCAATGATTATTCCAGTTGTGATTGATAAAAAAAAACCGAAACAGTAGTGGAATTATTTAGCAAGATAGCATGGCTATCATTCTAATATTAATGGATTGAATGTCATTTAACACTAAGCTTTTGAAAGCTGTGGCTTTATACGTTTCCATTTAGCACTTAATGTACCAAATCTATTATTAGTAAAGTGAAGGGGGCAAGGAACTAGCCACACCGAGATGTATAAATCTTGTAAGCAATTTAAATGGCGACCGCCGAATTTCAATAATAATTTTACTAATTGCTTAGCTATTTCGCAAATCCGTTATTATCGAAGTTAGAAGTAGTATAGTTCATATTCAACTTTTTGGTCAAAAAATATAATAAATAAATACGTATTTCAGGATTTAAAAAAATCTATCCTCTATTTTATATAGTCCGTAATTTTTTGAGTAAGAAGATTGATTTTGTACGTATATTTGGTAGGTCTGAGAACCGGTCGTAGGCTATTTTTGACACCCCTAGGTGATAAGGATGTCCCTCACCAGAATTATTTTTATTTATTTTTGAACAAAACATGTTTATGTATTTCTTCATGATTTGGCATTGAAAAATACTTATAACCCTAAATGTTCACTCTTTTATCACCAACCCCTATAATGTGGCAAAACAACGTTTGCTGGGATACTAGCTGACCCGGCAAACTTTGTTTTTGATATAATTTTATGTTTATATTTTTATTTTTGCTTAATCTTTTTTCGATCTATTATTATTACAGTATAGTTAAGACACTTGACGGACAAAAAGATACCCTTCCTGTTATTTTTTTTTATCTTTGAAATATTAATTTACCTCTATCTTCAAAACTGCTTCTTCCGGCTCTACAAATTAAATTTGTGACCCATTAAATAGTTTGTTTCTGTTAGAAGTGTAGCATTATACACATGCATGCAACGATCAATTCGTACATCAAATCAGATCAAACCCAAAATACTAATCTTGAAGTCGCTCACCTGCACAGACATCAAACACAAATTATACACTAAACAGAAATTTGATTAGTAGTTACTTAAGTTTCAATGAAAAGCCCGGATTATGTACAATTTGTAAAATCTCTAATACTTCTATGTTGATTTGTTCTTGTAAATTAATATAATACTGCGAGCCCGTTTCGTATCAACCAAATTGAAAAAAAATTGCTAAGACGCATGATTAAACTTTTTTTGTAATCATAATCCAATAAAATGTAAAAATACTTTACGTTTCTTAAAATTGATATTCGGAGTACCTAATTCTGCTTTATGAAGGTTATTTTAACAAAGATCTGTAAACGACCTACGACCTCGTTTTAATAAATTCTTGAAAACCTATTATAGTTGATCTCGTAGTCGTCGAGTTTCACATAAATTACATTTTGCTATTACATGAGTTCGGAGTGGTCTAACAATGCACATAACGTCGAAAATGGTTGTTCATTTTCTCACATTTGCCGCTAAATAGGTTTCTGTGCCGTCTGAAACTGACAGGCTAGCCGTCTACCCCGTCAATACTCGGAACTTAGTTATGTGTACTAACATGGACGGGAAACAGGAATGGAAGAAATGGAAATAAAAAAAAAACAAGATCTAATTCGCAACAAAACTTATTATATTCTTTAGTACTTATTCTTATCTATGTTATATTCCAAGTAAACAAACGGTCCGGTCATCCGTCCGAACATCCGTCATCTGTCTGGCAATGGCAGAGTATTCCTTCCAGAATCCTATGGTCTGACCAAAGAACAGGAAGGTAAGTACTTTTATAAAATTCGTTACTACTTCATCATCAAGATAATTCTTGCAAAGCTTTTACGATTATTTCAATTTGAGCCACACATAATTAGTACAATGGTTATCCTTTGCAACTGAGCTAATTAATACTCGGTTGGTTCTAACAAGAGTTAGTAGTTGGTTCTTTTGGCAATTAGCTGGAGTTACTATCACAAGCTGACATTTACTGTCTCTCTACGAATAATCTGCAGCTCAACATTAGACCATACGCGCAATAATACTTTGGTTTGAGCACTGGAAATCCACATACAATTAACAATCTTGACTATTGAACACTATAAATTTTTATTATAAAAAGGTTAAGGTTGAAAAATCGACAACCGTCAACATACGTAAACTTCAATAAGCCAGGATTACACATTGTACATGCAAAATAGCGTCATAAAGCCTGCATGCCTCAAAACTTTTCTTGATGAAGTGGCTGCCTAACCTCACTACTTACCTTTTACTTATCACCTGCAAATATATGCATAGCATCTTTCAACATGTAATTTTATATCTAAGTAAAATGGATGATACCTATAAAATCTTCACGCGTAAAATTGAATACAAATCTGAAGGTTCAACTCTAAGTATAATATAATGTTTTGTTCAATACCAGTTTCACAGGCCTGTAGAAACTTTGTTTGATAAACAACTGAGCGAGTGCGCAACCAGTAGGTACATACCCTCAAAAGTTTTTTCATTATAATGTTAAAACTCCAAAATTACCTGAACCGTTAAGGAGCTTTCAGTAATTAATTAAATAAATATTTATTAATTTCATTACACCAATGAAATTTTGAATAAATGGCGACGAATTTTATGAAATTAATGAACGAGTTTAGGTATTTGATTTTAGAAACAGATTCATAAAATTTACGAAGATGTATATTTAGACTAGATTATAATAACACTTTGTACCTACGTTTATTCGCTCACTCAAGTGTAAATAAATAAAATGTTTTGATAAGATATAATTGGAACGATGATATAAAGTACTGAACGTGTATGAAACTTATTATATGTCATAAGGATCCAGCAGAATATCAGCGTCAGGATATTATATCCTGGCACATGCTGAGCTGGACTCCTGTTTGGTGCGATTGGGCACACACTTAACTGTGCATGTTTAAATTTACTTCTTTTATTTTTATTTTTAATATTGTATGTGTGTGTTTTTTGGCACCAAATAAACGATTTTTCTTTCTTTCTTTCTTTCTTTCTTTATTGTCGAGGTTTGATCATTAAAATAAATGCACGCTCGCCCATTCAAACTGCCACAGTATTTGCTGGACTCTGTACATACTTGCAAAACTCATATTTACGCGCCGGTGGTACCGTGAAGCCCAGTAAAAATGTGTTGGATAAGTAAAATGAGCACTTTAGGTTTTTTTCTGAATTTACTGGCTCGATTAGGTTAAAATTCGGTAGGTACATACCTATAGGTAAGAATTTTTGTGACCCAAACCTGGATATGCAACAAACAAAACAAATTAAATGTCTGGCAACATTTGTTGCCCCTCTGCTGTTGCCTCTCGAGATAGGAGGCAATAGGCTCGTCCCCTATTACATGGGCCTTAAAACCTACCAGCTAAATATAGGTGTATGTACATTAGGAAACCTTTGCCTTTTGGAGCCGACAGGCGTGATTGTATGATATGTTTATTATTACAAATTCATACTAAATCCACCCAACGCGAGTTCAACACTCACTTTTCCGTTTTTTCTATAGCACACGTAGCAGCAGGTAAGTACCGTAGTATATAGTAAATTATTTTTTCTTTTTAACAAGACCAAGGTGTATATACGAATACTGTGAAAGATCAATCACTACATTATTTGCGTAACTATTCATAGAACCTGAATACGGCTAGGTCTCTACTTATATGGTTATATATAAAGCAAGAAATAATGGATTACCTCAGTACTGAAAGTGGCCTAAACAATCCAGTTTGCTTTTACTCAAAGGAAATATTCCACAGTTTAATGTTAGTAAGCGTAAGTAAGTAAATTTAAAAAGAACTTTGTTAAAGCCAGAATCCGAGTTTTTGATACTTATCGAAAAAATCAATCTTTAGGAAATCAAAAGACGTTATTTAACTTCCTATATAAAATATTTCATCAATAGAATACATAACTTCGAAAAATAACTCATCCTACTATATTTTGTTCGTTAAACCCATACCAAAGTAACAAAACCTATAATGGCTGTATGTTGTTTCTTCAAACTGTTTCAAGCAGTTTTCATTGAGGTACCGTAATGCGAATACGCTCGCTTGCCTATCAGAAATATATTTGAGTCATATCTTTTAATGTAAAGGTAGTTAGCACAAACATGCAATCGAGAATTCATAGTTCCGCATTTCAAGTGTGAACAGCGACATACAAATCTACGTAAGTATTTTCTAAAAACTAGGACGAGTTACTAATCGGTTTTAAATTTTACTGAACAAGAATGTAGAGCAGGTACTACATACTAGGAAAATGAATGGCTTGCGCCAAACTCTGCATTGCACCATTGTAATGGAAATCCGCCTATTGCCACGAGAAACCATTGGAATGTATTGTCAACTGGATTTATGGAACTGACAGTTTGTATGGATATTGGGTAAAAAATTGTTGCTGCGAACTACTTGGTTCATATTTTATACATAGAAATACAAATGAAAGTCACCATTTCTAAAACTGTTATTATGTTTTAGTTTCTTTTTGAGTTATGGTGTGTTTCCAAGAGGTATTTTTGTCCCGGTCTTTTTGTTTATTTCACTTCCCCGGTTTTTGTAACACACAACGTTTCTGTAACACTTACTTGTTAGTTGCTAAACTAAATAGACGGATTTTTTTTTGTAAACTATTGCGGTATATGATACAAACAAATATTCATGCTTGAGGACCGAACGCATCAGACAAACTTTTCATGGAAAAATCTAATCATTCTTTGTTTGGTCTAGGAATCCCACTCAATCGCTCCACATCTACCCTACAAATCATTAAATTAACGAAACCGGGTACAACGTTTCAATAAAATTCAAATTATAATGCACAGATCTATTTTACATGTAATTTAAGCTGTTTGTGTGTGATATACACACACGTAAAAATGTTTCTTAGAAGAGCTAAGTTCTAATAAAGTTTCAGTAACAAAATCGTGGAATTGGTTAGATAAAATATTAACGTCGTCAATGAACAGTAAATAGGTTAGGGTAGTTCTTCTTATTTATTTACTTTGCTATATATTACTATATTCCATAGAATGAAATTTATTATTCCCGACGGAGGCTCAACTTATGTATTAAGTTAACTTTTATCAGGGATAGTCCAATTTGGAGCTAAAAGCTTTTATTTCGGTGAATTATCATGTTCCACGTAGCTAAAACTGCTATTATAAAGATCTTTTATCTAGTGAACAAATAATAAACAATAAAATAAGTTGTGAGAAAGCACAAAAACTTTAGCTGAAAGTGAAAAATTAAAACTATTGGAAACAAAACTCTTATTTGAAAACTATTTAAAATTAAGTTAGCTTACGAAATGTTCACTATAGTTCTCGAAATATATGTAGTTTAATTAGAAATGGCAGGTGTTTTCCAAAGTGACAACATAACTTTGTAGTACTATCTTTTGAGTGATTTATAATGGCACAGAAATTTTGTATACATTTTAAATATAATATTATATAAAATTTGCTTAAAAATTAAAGTAAATTATACCTATCTATTAATTTATACAGACCTAAAAAAAGGATTAGCTACGAAATCCTTATAACTTTACATAATATGTTGCATAAATGATAGAAATAGTCTATCGATTTACATTTAGAATCAACCAAAACACAAAAATATTTCGTTTACGAAAAAATTAGGCGTGATAGAAATTTTCTTTCTTTCCATCGGTTCTTAGAGCCTATTGACTCGTTATTTTCAAATTGATATCACAGTGGTTGTTTGTTAAATTGTATACACATCCTAATGCACAATGTAGGTACAATTTAACAAATGACCGCGTTTCCCAACTTTTACTGTAACAGCAAAAAACATATTCTAATAAAATCATGTAGACATGTAACATCAGGTAACTGAAAAGCGATCAGGCGACGCAGCCAATAATGACAGTAGATTGGCAACGCTATTTCCGCTGTGAATTCACATATTAAGAAAGGAGATTAATTATGAATCCCTAGTCATATTATGACTAGGGATTCATAATTAATGTCCAGGTCTGTTCCAGCGATTTTATTACAGATGATGATGTTTTTTTTATTATTTAATTTTATACTCAAAATGGGTAATATTATGCAAAAAAAAATTGTTTAATTTGTTGTTTGTTCAGTAAATACTATTCCTACTAACGTATCCATTACTTAAACACCATCTGATTTGAGCTATACTACGACTTTATTCAATTTCCAAAAAAATCATTAAATCATTCGTAATAAGAAGTACTTAAGCCTACTTTTAATTTATAGGATGTCTCAAATATAGATCGTAGTATCACGAATATACATATTATTACATTGTATAATATAATTATCTAGCATCAACTCAAAAATCCAGTTCTACAGATCAGAATAATTCTGTGAATAATAGAAATCAATTTCGAAAACTAAATTTCGGGACACAATGGCAATGAAAACGTTGCTTTTGAATGGATGCCAACGTGATTAAAATGCTAGTGCATTGAAGATGAAGATCTGACGACCGTTCCTGAATTCAAACTGCAACGGTTTCACACAGGCGTGACATAATGTTCTCGGAAAGCGAATAGTTACTTAGCATAAAGTTGTAGATACGATAAAGGGATATCTTTAGTTAAATTTACTGTTCAAATATCATTGTAATATCGCACCTCTCTTTCTTTAATAATTTGGAGGCAGGTACTAAATACTATTGTTTGTAGGTACATACAAATCATTGCGCCTATCATCTCCAAAGGATTAGGCAGAGGTGTACTAATGTACACCCACATTTTGCCGGTATGTTTTAGGTCCCTTGTAAAAGATGGCGAGCCTATTGCCATCAACCGGGCACGAATCCAAACTACGAGTTACTACTGAGAATTTCATAGAAAAACAGATTACATTATTATTATTATTAGATAAAATACTGAGATTTTTTGGTACCTAATCAATTAAAAGCAAACCTGCAGAAACGTAATATAAAACATTTATACATAATATTCATACCTATATTATTTTCTAAATTAATACTTTACTGATTGAAATCGTTAATATCTTGTAGAAAATTAAATCCGATTAGGCTAAACAAGTGCAAGCACCCACTCACCAAGGCTGCCAGATTGTATCTTTTGATACCAAATTGGTATAATTGGACGATGTATTGTATCCATGTGGTATCCATGATCATTTGGTATAATTCGATACAAAAGCAAGACGCTAACAAAAAAAAGGTCATGCCAAGAAGTTGTCCGCTAATTCTGCAAAGTATAATCGAATAATCGAGGATTTGAGCTAAAAAAAAAAAAGCTCATCCGACATTGAATGGGCAGTATGGTATAATACCATCACATTTGGTATAATTTCAGATGCTAAATGGCATAATCTCGTCGTTGCTTACTGGCAGCCCTGCCACTCACACACTGAAAATGAAAGGTATAAATAAAGTAAGTCTAGACTCTCTTTAGTCACAGACATGAATGAAGCACAAGACATATTCATGGTGTTACAAAATAATGACTTTAGGTATATTTACCTTGTTAGCCTACCAGTTAATGCGACTATTTAGTTCAGCTCTCTTTATTATTCAATGTTAATTGAATCAGGCAAGGTAGTCTTAAAGGTAGCCAGTACAAATATAACGAGTACCTATATATCACTATTAATAGAAGGCTTCCTGATGTTGCAAAATAATCTACCAATGAAATTTATTTATTGACACCTTACTCAAACTATGAAGTTCTATGAACAAAGAGCTCTCCTAACTTAGTCAGACCTACATATGAGTTCAAACGTTGTTAGTTTAATTTGAAACATATACACAAATTTCCTGAATTGAATCTAATGACCTGAATTTCAATTAACCAGTTGATTAAGCTTCTATAGGTGGATATATTAATTTATCTAAGCTCGTGAATTGGAATATTCGTTGAAATATTTCCCCGGTCTTGCGCTTCCAGATATTAATTATGTATGGGAATGCCAACGACTTCATGTTATCAAAATTATTTTAAACCTCTATTTATATAATTAGGTTTTTTTACGGATTCTGAGATTAATTATTGTCATATTACAAGTTGAATACCCTAGGGCCACAATTAGTTTATGTTACGGGTGAAAATCGAATAACGAACTATCTAAATATTCATCATTTTCGTTATTTCAAAACATTATTTTAAATATCCGTTTATATAAATTAATTTATCGTTAACTTCAACTTGAATATCAAATTTTATTATGTATACACTAAAAGTTATCAAGTTCCCCTTCAGATCGTCAAGATTAAATTGCAAACAGAAGAAATATTAATTTTCCAACTATAGGTACCTAGACTGTGTAATATTAATTGATCCGATGTTTTGACAAATTAATGGTTAAGTGGTAGGACTGGTTGGACAATATCAGATCAATATGTATTGAACAACATTTCTTTATTATTTTTATATACGAGAGTTATATTTTTCAAATTGGCGTGGATGTAGGGATTGCAACCCGGTGTGTTTCTCAACCCGGGTTGTATGTACATATATTGTAGCTTTAATAATTTAAAGCTACAATATCTACTACAAGTTTTGGGATAAAGGTAGAAATTATAATTACCCCTTTAAGTTTGCCATTATTCATAAATTAATTTTCTCTAGAACTTGTCACTCGTTTTAGTCGCAAGGATTAATTAAACTTGACCTTCCAGTTATAAAATATTAAACACCAAAATGCGCGCAGATTTTTGTTAATCCCTTCAAACTACTTTACCAAATGGTAGTAAGCTGAAACTCTTCGGACAAATTTCAATGTTGTTAAAAAAATTGTTTTTTTATGTATTTTTTGCTATGTTGTCTCTAAGTCTAGCATTTTACTTTTTTTATATACATATACTGTTCAAAATATTTTTATACATCGATGGTATTGCGATTTGAGGATTTTTAATCTAATAATTTGATTGTTTACATATATAGCGTTTGAACGAAGTTTTACTAAAACTGTAAAAGTAACGTTAATATATAGCTGAAACCGTTATTTAGCGACCACCGTAGTTTGCACATGTTTAAAGAAGCATCCGTAAAAGTGAATCAAACACATTCACTGTAAAATATAAATGAGTTCATTAAAATGTTAACCAATTCTCCTTTATTTTGTATGTAAATTACTTCGCAGAAAACGCAACACGGAACCTTTTAGCAACACGGACAGTATAATAATACAGTATGTTGGGCAGTTCGTCACACGTGCGCAATAATAAGAATAGATTTATTTATTTTTATCTTCACAATTGGTAGGCACAGAATTACTATTACACAATTAAGAGACTGGTACCTGATGTAGGTTTTTAATTAAAAACTATGTTACAGGTCACCACTTTCAACTAGAATTAAGTAGGTACAATCTTATTTTATTAACAGACAATAATATAAAACTAACAGAAAAACATAACCTAGTATATGTATAGTCTGTAGTTAGTAGTACTAGTAGTATTATATACTAGTGGGTAGTGTCTATATTTAGCTTTATATAAAACAGAAACTACCTCGTTGGTCTAGTGGTCGTATTTGCGACTGCTGAGCAAGAGTATCTTGGGTTCGATTCCCAGGTCCAGCAAAGTGCTATTGTGTATTTATATAAAATTCTTAGTAGCGGCTTGGAGTTTGGATTCATGCCCGGTTGATGGTAATAGACTCGCCCTTATTGCATAGGACCTAAAACATACCGGCGAGACGTGTGTGTTCATTAGTACTCCTCTGCCTTACCCTTCGAGGACAACAGGCGTGATAGTATGTTATGAGTTTGAAATACTACTTGAGATACACATTTATTAACTCCACACGAAAAGAAATCCTTTTGGATTTTAGTACAATAAAATTTTAGTGTAGTAACAAATACAAAAAGAGCTTTCAGACACTTTCAGTGGAAAAGCAGATATACGTTTCAGTTTTAGGTTTTAAAACTTAATACATATATAAACAAATTCAAACATTATTACTTTGAGCTATTTAAACCTTTTTTTACTCAGGTAGGTACAAATATCTACGGTCACAAGTCACAAATACTGACCTCTAGCAGGATCCTAACCCGGGATCCTTAATATATCAACCTATATACGTAAAAATAAAAATAAAAAACGATCTACGTCCACTGCTGGACGTAGACCGTTTTTATTTTTATTTTGACGTATGTCTACTTACACGCAATCTAGTTTCCTTTGTGTGTGTCGTTTACCCTCTTACTGTAAACGTTTTCGATTTTACGCTCATATGCGCGCTCATAAAACTCATTGAAATTTCGTGCGGGCTATATCACGTTCATGAACAGGCAAGTCACGTCGTTATTATATTACAATCTAAAAGATTGATGGCATTGAAATTTGCTCATTTGGAACTATTAAATGGTAACCCTGTGAACCTCTTATTCTTTTTAAAAATATTGCTTAAGTGAAAATTTGGCGAGGTACAAGATTTTATTGTTCGATGAGTATAATTTTGTCTTAGTAATTAATATAATTAAAAGCATTAGCATGCAGAATATCAAAACGCCCTCCACTCTACCCTTTAATAGTATATTCCTGCAAACCTCAGTGGGGTCACTTAGAAAAAACGATCGCTTGTGATATAATATTAATAACACTACATCACCGTCGTCACAACTCGCTGTAACAAAATTTCCCCTGCGCTTTACACAACTTTTCCTCCTAACTGCTTTAATTAAAATTTTAAAAGTCATTGCCTTAGTGGTTATAAGCCCAACTTAAGCGGTGAGCTAGAGGTTCAAGGATCAGATTTCAATTTGTACGTCGATCAGTAGGTATTATTCCATTTTCCTAAAAATCTCAGTAACAACATATAGTTAGGGTTTGTAGCATCTATATGAACACACAAATAGCTTACACAATATCGAATACTATGGAGTACCTATATGATATTTTGATCACTCTGAATGCTTACAACTTTAACCTAAATTCATTCAATTCATATTCTTCAAATAATAACGTATAGTAGGTACTATGGAAGCTCATTTCTAAATATAAATTATTACCCACCTTTGTTTCAATCACAGGTTGTTTAAATAATGTTCTTCTATAAAGCGTAAAATAAACAGTAATAAAAACCTTTTCAGAACAGAATTTGTATTGTACCTCATATTTTACAGAATAAAATAGACCGAACTCAAATCTATAGGGACAGTTAATACAAACAGGAGCCGACCATAACGGACCTCAACGAAGCGACGCCTGGTGTAAGTACTTACTTCTATGTTATCAGGGCAAAAATAACGTGCAATTTTTTACCTGATAAAAATGTGTTTACCGGTGAGGCTTTTGTGTCCCTATTTTTCAGCTTTTTTATCTATACATGTTGTGCTGTAAATGTAATACTAGCCTTCCCAAGCGACTTTGTCTGCGTAGAATTAATCATTATTTTACATATGTATGTCCGATCTGCTTTTTTATCCATCTACTTATTTATTTATTACCCGCCTTTTTTAAGAAACTATCGATTCCGCATATATACTTATACCCCCTTTTTCGTCCTTTTAAGGGATGATTTCCGCGACAAAAACTCACCATATGTCCCTCTTCGGAGTTAAAATTGTCTCCCTGCCAAATTTCACCTAAATCGTTTCTACAATAAAAGCGCAAAGAAGTAAATCACAGAAAGACGGACTACTTTATTGATTTGACGGAATGACAATATTCGACATTGTAGAATTGGTGAATAGGGAACAATCCAACGATTACTACCTACCTATACAACAGAAGGCATTTCAAACACAACCTTTTTTTACTATTTTCTTTACAATTTATACGTTTTTTCTCTAGGAACCTTCTTTATGCCATAGGCGATAAAGAAAATATCAAAATAATAAATTAACCGAAATGGGCAAGCCGCGCTCGAGTTTTTTGGTGATTTCTTTTTATATAGATTACAAAGAAACGCAAACTATAATATATTTAAAGCAAACTATGCTCAGGCATTCAGCAAATAAGTTTGACCTAAAAATTCTACCAAATCATCCACATAAGTGGTCATTATTGATCATATGAATATCTAAGCGGTTCAGAGCCTCCACGCATGCTCTCATTACATTATAATAACCAACCAGATAGCCAAATAGGCCATCCTTTTAGGAAAGAAAACAGCTTCGTCCAAAACTCGCGTTCCTAGACAAATTCTTAGCCTATGCAAAAGCGTTTTACATCACAAAACAAAAAAAAAGTTACCTTATAAAACGTATTACATACTTTACAGGACATTATTATACTTTACTAGCTGACCCAGCAAACATTGTTTTGCCACATTATAGGGGTTGGTGGACTACCCCTAACTTTTAAGGGGATGATAAATAGATGTTGGCCGATTCTCATAGATACCGGATAAGCACAAAAAATTTCATCAGAATCGGTCAAGCCGTTTCGGAGGAGTATGGCAACGAAAACTGTGACACGAGAATTTTATATATTAGACGAGAATTTTATATATTAGATAGATCCAATCAAAAAGGTTATAATTATGTAGTAGGTACTAGCTATTGCCCCCGACTTCGTCTGCGTAAAATAAGTATATTATCCGCATTCAAACTTCCACCCCCCTTATCTTAAGGGAAGATTCCGGGATAAAAACTATCGGACACACCGACACAGTGTCGCATTTATAATATTAGTAAGGATAATCTTATATATAAAATCTCTTGTCACGGTGTTTGTCGCTGAACTCCTCCGAAACCGCTAGACGGATTATTATGAAATTTTGTATGTATATTTGGTAAGTCTGTTTGGTAAGTTATTTATACCCCTAGGTGATAGGGGTACAAATAACTTGCCAAGGTTTATGCATTGGCAATAAAAAATATTTATAACCCTAAATTATCACTCTTCTACCACCAACCCTAAAATTACTAATATCACTATTAAACAATAGTTTTAATAGTGATATTAGTAATTTTACTTTATTTTACCTTCGTCTAGCATTTAAGTTTGTGCCAGATATTTAATATTACGATCATTCAAAAGTGACGATTGGTGCTATGGATAATGAATGTCCCTATTTATATGCGTTTAAATAAAAAAATAAGTCATCTAGGATATAATGCGCGTCAGAAAAAGTGCAACTATCAAAAAATTCATATTGAACCCAATTGATTCAAACCTGTTTCTGAAGACCTTTTGCAACAGAAATAGTGAACAATAATGCGGCAAATGATGAACTACCTCTACAATTCAAAATCAAAGGCCAGACGTCAGCCAGTATGAGATTCAAAATGCTCTCAAACAGCTTAAGAACAACAACGCACCGGGTGACGACGGAATCACAGTAGAGTTACTTCAGAAACGCCGCAGGCATGGAGCAGGCGTAGTCGTATTGTTCTTCAAGAAAGTCGATAAAATTATCTTGAAAACTATCGTCCTAAATAAATTTCTCCTGTGACATGTCTACAAGTTATTTTAGAGAGTCTGACTAACTGATTCTTCCGGCCTCTCCGAACATGCCGGTTTCCGAAAAGGCAAGTTTGTTGACAATGAAAGTTCGGCCGGTACTTGAGGTGTTACAGCAGTGCCAAATTGGCTATCGGTACACTGTGTTCAAGTTTTTCTACGAAAACCTTTGCAGTGTGGTGTGAGATAGGGAGAAGAAACTGTTCACCGCTGCATTGGAGGTTTTGGACTGGAATGGGCTTGGCCGTTTATGTTGATAAACGGGAGTACCTTTCGCATTTTTTATTTGCCGACGATATAATACCTATGACTGAGATCGCTGAAGGGCTTAGTAGTATGCTCAACGACTTCCGCAGAGTTTCGAAACGCGTCGGTCTTAACATGAACATGTCAACATGTCCGGTTAGGTGTATCCAATTTGGAGAATGATGTCAATATTGTTGATTTCAGCTCGGCTGCGCAGCGTTCGAAGCTACGGCAAATATTTTCATCTAAAAATGTGCAGCGCCTCAAATCAAATCAAATCAAATCATTTATTTCTATTAGACCAATACAGGTGCTTTTGAATTGTCATATTTAATTGAATTTAGTTGCACGGTTCCAAAAGGTAGGTCTTATGGAGAACAACCGGCAAGAAACTCCATAGATACTCTTTTTAAATTAAATACAAAATTGTTGGTTTTGTTTTACAAAGATTTATGTATGTAATGTAATATTAATATGAGACTGGTGCAGTTCGATGTGAAACGTATGATTTATGCAGAAAGGAAATAAGTAAAACCAATATAGGTTGCCATAACATGTATGAGCCGACCAGTCCCAACTGATAGCACCCGTTCACGAGCATGACGTGTGTATCGGCGTCTGTCTACTCAACCATGTTGTAGGGAATAAAAAGACCCGACACACAACGCCACCACCAGCAGGACATTTGAGTGAGCATGACAAGCCCAGACTGCCCAGCAAATGGTAGGCATTTTTAATTCTATAAAAAAAAAAACAACATCAGTCTCATATTTTACAAGCTATTTTGCTAACTCAGTAACTATTGCGTTAATAAATCATAAATTAAATTAATAAATAATTAGCATGTCAATTTGTAAAAGTGTATAACTAAACATGTCAAATTGTATAAGTGTATAACTGAGCATGTCAAATTGTAAAAATGTATAAATATATCTTTATGTAAAACAAAAGAAGTCAGACCAATAAATAAAAATAATAATAATATCATGAGGCTAGTAAACCTGTGGAGCTGGACTAGCATTCTGCCAAACTTTTTTATCTACAAGATAATCTTCTAAGTTGTAATATGCTTTCTTGCATAGAGTAGACTTAACGATAGATTTAAATTTGTTTTCTGGGAGGTTTAACATTATTTCCGGAATTTTATTATAAAACCTAACACTATATCCCACGAAAGAGGTATGGACTTTAGCAAGACGAAGCTATGGCTGCATTAATTTTGACTTATATCTATTATTATAATTATGCAGTTCACATCTTTTGGTATGTAGTGATATATTCTTCCTAACGTACATGATATTTTCAAAGATATACTGACAGGGCACAGTCATGATATTTATTTCTTTAAAGAGTTCCCTGAGAGAATCACGACTACTTTGGGTATAAATTGCCCTTATTGCTCTTTTCTGCAGTATGAAGACTGAGTCTATGTCTGCAGCACGGCCCCACAGCAATATTCCGTAAGACATGACGCTATGGAAGTAGCTAAAATAAACTAGTCTTGCGGTTTCAACATCCGTAAGAAGTCTGATTTTTCTAACTGCATAAGCAGCTGAACTCAAGCGTCCTGCTAAAGCCTTAATGTGCGGTCCCCATTGAAGTTTGGAATCTAGTTTGATTCCTAAGAATACAGTTTGATCTACGAATTCGAGCTTCTCATTATTCAATATTATGTCACAATCATCGCTTCTAACATTTGGTAAGGAAAATTTTATACATTTAGTCTTCTGCCCATTCAATACTAGGTTATTAACAGTAAACCACTCATGGACCTTGAGAAGGGTGCTATTTACATGGTCAACATTTGGTGAACGTCTGTCTAATTTAAAAATTAAAGAAGTGTCATCAGCAAACAAAACGTAAGTATTTGACTAGTGTGTTTTGCCAGGGAAGAGTTAGGGCACAGAGTTGTAGCCGCTTAAAATGGACCTTATAAAAATACCTACAGTCACTTAGAGATGGGGGCTATGTTAGTTATATCACGTAGTGAGAGATTCACTACATTCTATCCTTTATCCAACTGTGGGCATCACTAGAATAACCGGATCTTATTGTAGATTGAGTACACATACCTGCATACCCTCCAAGTATACATTACGTTAGAAATTCATATAGTAGGTACTTACCTTCTGCTACAAGTGTCACATTGTAGCTGCGGACATCATCAACAATTCATCATAATGCCCGCGTTATGGCGGTTTCAGTTAACTGTGTCAGCTTGTGTTACGCTGTCAAAATGCCTAATACATTTATTTAGTAACCGGACCATCGAAATATGTACGCGAATTAATTACACTCACTGCTGTGTCGCGTGACGTTCATGTGTGACTTGTTATGAGACTGATTGGAGTATTACTCGCATACCTGTTTTCAATAACCTCTAAAATTACAGGTTACATCAGCTTAGAGACCATCCTAAAGAAATATCTAAGGAAGGGTGCGCTTAAGTGATTTAAGGACGACATTGAAGAAACGTAAAGAGCATCCAATGAAATAGGGTTAATAGTCAAGGAAATTGACTATATTTATACATAATTTATAATCTTAATAAAATAATTCTAAAACTGACACAAGTTGACGAATATGTAGCTATTGGTACAGGTTATATAGGTAAATAATAATTAGTATTTTAATACTGGTTATCAAACACTGGACTTCTGCTAGTAATTATACTAGCAGAAGACATAACACACTCCGATCACTAATCACACTCGGAACATTAAGATCGGATTAGTGTTCTACAGTAGGTCTAGGTAGGCATAATAAAATTAAAAAATATGCAGGTCTTATACTTACTGTTTACACATCTGGAATGTATAATAATACTTATTCTTTGTCTTAAATCCCATGCCAAATTAATTTGAATTAAACGATAGCGTCTCATTAATCCAGGCGTAGGCACGACCGCGGCTGCGTTCACCTCACACATGCAAGCAAGTACTCGCAATTAGTCGACAAAGCTAGACTGAAGCTGGTCAGGGTTGTGGTGCATGCGTTTGCGAATCTCTTGACTGATAAACCTGATAATGACGGGAGCGTTTAACAGTCGGTAATTCACCTACTCTAAGGGGTGTGTCGGACACACCCATCGCCTTTTCCTCCCCAGGCGGCGGGATGGTCCTTGAGGATTTTCCGCACCGAGTCACCAACTAAACCTAATTATATTTTATAATGGTTTTGTCGGTATCTATTTTGTTTCGTAAACATTTCGAATATTTCTCCCGAGGGCACCTGTTTCATATTAATGTCCCTCATTAAACATTACACGTGCGTTCCTTTGTCGAATGAGATAATTAATTGAGGACATTCGGGTTAATTCCTCTAAGGATGGAAATTGGTTCTATCCTTCCGGTCCCTTAGCAAGTAAACAAAATGAAAGACTTTCCTGTATCTGTGGGATTTGGACCTTATTTATTAGTTTGCCTTTGAATCATATCCGGCTAAGAAGGTCCGGATGTACTTAAATTCCCGTAGCAACAATATAAAGGATATTGTTGCTACGGGAATGTAAGTAAGAGAATTAAGAGATCTTCAATACCTACAAGGAAATCAAAATAATAAAATTACAGAAAAATAATCCTAGGAACATACGTACAGCGTACAAAACTTTAAATTATTCTTTATTTAGGCGTACTAAATAAAATGTAATAGCATTTGAGTATTCATCATCAGCACATTTAGTGTCCCACTATTGGACACAGCCTACCACGCTAGCCTATAGTGAGTTGGCAGATTTCACAAGCCCTCGAGAAAATCTCTCATATCGTTTTCTCACGATGTTTTCCTTCACCTTTTGATTATTTGGTAATTTACGCACGTAACTACGAAAAGTCATTGTTGAATTCGGGATTGAACTCGAGAGCTTTAAATGCACAATCAACTGATCACACCAATAGGCTAAATCGTAGCCTGGTTTGAGTATTATTAGGTCATAGGTAATTGTTATATTTTTAAGGCATTACGTGAAAAGTTGTCATCATTTTACATTTACATTTAGGTCTACGTCTACGTGTACACTCTAACAAATTAATTGGTATGCATGCAACTAGCGAACCTAGCGGACGATACAGGCCAAGGAAGTGCAGATACGTGTCGTACAGTGCGTATTAAGCACACGCTCAAGCAAGCATTGACAATTCAATTCTTATTAGTTTACGCACACAATAACAAAGGAAGTGATTCATGTGTGGATGTAAACCAATTAGGTTTGTCAGAGTTTATGTAACTAAGTCGATGCGAATCGTAAGTCGTAGCACAGATTGGCGAATTGGGAAATATAAACTAGTGTTTATAAGTTTGGGAGCACTAGCATGCAGGCGTTTCATAACTAAGTATTGTTATTCCTAGATATTTAGTACTCTCCGCTCTGTTTATTGTATTTCACGTGCAGTTTGTTGAGATAGCTAAAGTTAAAGTTGGCGTGTTTGTCTTAAATTTTCAGAACATTTACGTTTGGAGAACTAGATCTGACGATATAGAATTTTATGAAGGTGCTTTTTTATAATATTAAATGTGATGAATTTTTGTTGAACCATTTACAAAACATGATGCCTTTTTCCATGTAGCACGTAATTAATATAGTAATTAACTTAATTAACCTCCAAATCGTAATTTTAGCGTCAGGATGCTGTTAATTTATATGGTGAAGAAAGATGGACCCAAGACCAGATGCAATTTGTATCTCTATTTTAATACTCAACCAAAAATATTATTTTTATTCATAAGTCCTCATTGACTGCACTTATATACAATTGGTGCTTTGGCCTACTAATTACAATTGAAGATCATTAAAATAATTTATCTATAAATTATTAGTAATTAAATTTAGATTAAATATAATTCTGTATCCCTCTTATCCCTCTTAATAAATAAATTGCATCACTTTAAAACTTTAAATACTAAAATTGAAAAAATTACTTTAAATACTGTAATAATATGTATACGTCATACATGTAAATAAATATCGTAGGAGGCAAATGAAATCGTGCCAGGAAATAAATCACGTTGTCAAAGTTTTCTAAAAAAGAATTTCTTTAAGTTAACCAATTAGACTCAGAACTTCAATACTAAGTTTAATGTCTAAAATTTAGCTCGTAAAACTATCATTCTATCATAAATTTACCTTTCGCTTTGAACCCAACCAATAAATTTTATTACCCAATACAATAGAGTCATTGTTAATCGTGTATCTTTTGTAAAAGTCAGATTGTCCAGAGAATATACAGTACAATACAAGAGAAAACGCACAATGTTCCAAGTGATCTCGAACAATTTATAGCACTGATCCAACTATATGGCAGAGATTTACAACCAAACCAAAGAATAACAAATTGAAAATTTTATTTGATCAGTAACTTCCCGCTCCTATTCTGATCCGATTAAAATAATTTCAATTTTCATCGTGTTTTACTACTGATATATAAACAACATAGCGGCAGCACATTTCAAATAGCGTTTCAATTTGTTTCCTGTACAACATTTTTATTAAGCGATTTTATATTAATTCTGAAGTAGTTTAGGTGGGTGTTAAATGTAACAACCTTTAAAATTTTATCACTTCCTCCCTCTTTCGAAAATGTTACCATAAACTTAAATTGTCTAAACTTTACAACTTCGTCTCTCCCCACCCGATGTATTTTCTAAAGTGTCTCCGAACAAAAACGATGAACTAGAGAAACGTGGTTAACAAATAGTGTGAGTTCCACTTCACTTAACGAAAATTCCAAGAAACTTTTGATCGCTTCTCTTAAACTTGCGAATTTATTGAACCTGCACTACAACCATTTAATTAATGAATATTGCAATTAAATAGGTTTTACGGTTTCCGAGTCAATGAGAAACTCTTGTAGTTTCAACAACAGCCTGTCTGCCTGCGGTTTAGTTCAGAGTTTTATTATGAAAGAAGAAAGTTGTGATTAATTTGCGTACCTATTCCTAGAAACGTAAAGTAGACAATGTAGTATTTTTACGTCGTTAGATAGGTCATTCAAAACTATTCTTTATGAATGAAAACCATGTTTTGAGTGAGAATCCGATTTTCGAGAGGATTTGAGGATTTATGAGATTCTCCCCCTTTTCCCTCTGGCTACCTAAATCGTGAAAACGATTAC
Source organism: Craniophora ligustri (assembly GCA_905163465.1). Taxonomy (NCBI): domain Eukaryota; kingdom Metazoa; phylum Arthropoda; class Insecta; order Lepidoptera; family Noctuidae; genus Craniophora; species Craniophora ligustri. The sequence continues at coordinate 8,112,665 of LR990963.1, forward strand.
GGATAAATACGTTTTATAAATGAAAATGTAATAATATCAACGAGTATCTAACCAGACCTATGAACAATTAATTATCGAATCCTACATTGTGCGTGGCTCGACACGCACTTGCTCAGCCAATCTAATGGTAAGAAGTTATACCCTTGGAGGGTAGTATTCACTCGTTCAGTGATATGCAGGCCCACTATCACCAACAAACGCAAGTGAAATTCCATCGTTTCTTTTATAGGATGTGACTCTTCCGTTGGTAACGGCTGCTATGTAAAGCCTATTATGGAACATATATAGGTATATATATTTGGACATTATAACACATCGCCATCTAGTTCCGTGGTAAGTAACGAGGCGTGTGTTACGGAACCTAGAAGGTTGATAAAATATTATACATCCATGACTCGGAAACAAATATTGATGGTCATTACACACACAAAAAAGACTTTAAAGCTCCAATAAATTGTAGTAGTCATAGTGCTAAGTTGGGTTTCAAATGAAAAGGCAATTTTGCTACCTCGTCAATTGTAATATATACTGCATTGTCATTGTTGCCTTGAGTTCAGCGGTGCAGTCCGGGGTCAGCAGTCTAAAGTAAGGCATCCAAATCAGTACCGGTAAGCAGTAAAAAATATTAGCCCGTGGCTATGAAATCAATCAGCCGAATGACTCATGCTCTGGTACCTCTGCAGCTTGGTAAGAATTCAGATTTCATATACAGGGGCTTTGTGCGTTATTCAAGAATCTTATTTTTTCCAATTGAACGTAAGGTTGGTATTGAATTATTTGGTTTTTCTTAATAACGCTATGAACCAAATTCTTAGCGTAAGCTTAAGAAAAACCATAATTCCGTAAGTCATATTTAGTGGACGTCTAACGGTTGAAATGATGATGATGATGATGATGATATTTAATGGCGTACTTGTTTTGTAATCCTACAAAAACGGAAAAATATATATTTATACAGAAATACGCCAAAAGATATCACGCGTAACACGGCTATAAACTGTCACTGCATACGATTGTATAACAAAATCCCAACCCATATACAAACATTAAGTCTCAGCAGATTTAAATCCTTTATTAAACAGAAACTTTGTGCTAAAGGCTACTACTATACATTAAAAGATTACATGGATGATAAAACTGCTTGGGATTGAATAGTTCTAATGAACCGGGCTATCGAACCATTTATGTTATTTATTATAATTTGGACATATTTTTTATACTTTGATGTTAATTTTTATAATTTTATATATTTTTTTCTTGTGACAATTTTATATTTTTGACATGAATTTTATATATAGTTCTTTTTTTTTTTTTTTGACATATTAATTTTATTTGACATATTTTTTTGACATATTAATTTATAGTTCTTTTTTTGGACTTTAAAAGAGACCATGATTCTCTGAGTTTGTTTCGGCATTTCTTCTCAGAGGTCGTCAGTTAGGAAATGCCGACGTCAACTAGATACTAAAAAAAAATTATATGATTTGTAAAAGTGTCTTTGAAAAGATCTATTTTAAACAATCATTCAATCATTCTATATGCTATTGTGTACCAGAAATAACAGAGAAAAATGCATCCTCAAAACAATTCCATACCATACGCTCGCAATTGGTCAGCTGCGCTTGGATGCTAGCCAGGCCCATACTTTACAAAGCACTCCCCTTAGCAAAAACACTCCGTTATATCTGCATATTTATGTCAGGAAGAGGGTTACTGCAGTAACTACCAAACTAACTACTAACTTATGTTGACCCGTCATATAATTTTTTTATTTCTACGATAATTAATTGTATGCTCAGATGTAATTTTTTTTAAAAACGGAATATTAGACCTTTAATTCTTACCAATGTTAATAAATTTGAAAGTAACAAGTAGTCATTCAGCAATCATTACTAAAGTCTTAAAATAAAACTGGGCTTAGTATTTATTACATTATAATAGCAGGTCCTCTGAAAACATATTAAATAGTTTTATGTGCTATGTATATAGTGTACAATACCAAAATACTTAGTATAAAATAGACTTTTAAACAGAGACTTAGACTTAAAGAGACTTCCCTGAGTTCGTTTAAACACCGACGCTGAGACTCATAAAATACTTCTAAAAATGACATCCGATGATTAAGAAAATTTATGAATATCATTTATCATTTTACACCCCTTATTCAACAAAATATAGGACAAAATAAATATGGGTATTCTTTAAGAAATTTCAAAATTTGCTAGATGTAAGAATATAAATTATCATTTTACGTAATATATAGCCGTATCTTGACCATGTCAAATTTACTAATGAGGTAATATAACCACGAAAGATATAAAACCCAAATTTAAAAAATAATTTTAAATTAGAGTCGGACGGTGCTACAAATACTTATTGAATGGAATAAGATTGCCAGCACGTACGTCCCTCAAATTAGATAGAAAGTTCTAATTTAATCACCCGCATCGAATTTTCTCGTATTATATTGAAGTAAGTATATTGAATACTTCAACAATCAATTATTTCTAATTTTCTGCCGTCACATTGGATTAAATTAAATAAAAGTCCCGGCCGCGTTAACTTCTCCGATCCAATTCTTTTTATTTCTTATTTACTATACTGCAAATGGCCATAGTTCTGCCATTATAATTTACTTATAACTGAAATATATAGAATTTTACGTAATTAATCTTGTAACTACATAGGTATACTATTAGTATTAACACGCGACGCGACCAGTTCAACTTGAATCGATTGCTAAGTACCTATGTATTAATATAAATGAAGTTATTAAAGTTGCCTATTAAAGTAGAAAATTACAATATGCTCTGTAATACCTGTGATTGCACCCAAAATATGAATAATGAAGATAAATCTCTTAAAATATATTTTTCTCACTCTCAAAAAAGTGTGACATGGTGTTTAATGCTCTGAGCAGAGCGATAAACACTCCCTGCGATACTCGTAAGTGCACGTACAAGTATCGTTTGCCAAAAATATTTACCTCAAACATGCGATATAGTATATCTCTGGAAACGACTTTCATAGTACGTGTCGTTAGGTTCAAATAGGTACTTTTACTCCAGTTTATGAGTGAATGTATTTGGTGCTGAACAAATTTAAGGATGCAATGTTTGAAATGATGTTTACGACGTGGTACGGATAGAAAATAATATTAAAGTATTATAAATTTTTATAGTGCCTAATGTAGGTACAATTTATAATATTGTATCGAAGAAAACTAAAAAAAACTACAGGTAAGTAGTTAAAACTATTGCTAGTTGTTTGGTTTCATTACGATCTTTCTTTCGTGGCTAAACTTTATCAGAAGGCCTTTATAATTAGTCAATCTGGTTATTCTACCTACATAACCTATACTAAAACCAGACTAGTCAATGAAGTAAAATAAATACTACTATTTCATAATTGATAATGGAGCGACCTTTATGTTTCACCTTAATATGCAGGCGGTACATACCTAAATGCAGATGATATTCAAATTTATATAAGGCCACAAACATACTGGGTTCGACTTCCTTTAACTTTGCCTACTGAGACACGTACGTACCACTTACTAGTTTGTGGGTAATAAATATGTATATAGACGGAGTATTTAATTTACCACCACTACGGTGAAAAATTCGCTATACTTTTCATGTTCTCGCTATCAAAGGAAAAACAAAGTTTCATTAGCTGTTACTTACCTACTTACGTTTTAAAATTATTTGGTGTTCTGTGCTTGATATATCTACTTAAATAATTTTTGTTAAGAATACACACTCATTATCAACCCTTTTACTGCCCTTTTACTCTCATGTCATCATCTCAATTGAGAAGGATTAGGCATAATTCACCACGCTAGCCTGGTGTGGATTCTAGAAAATCTAGGTCTTTTCCCGACATATTCCTTCACCTTTTGAGCATGTGATAAATACGTACGTAACTTCGATAAATCACCTTTGACTTCACATTCCGCTGGTCCTTTCAATCAAGCACAACATAAATAAATAAGTCACGTTTGTGGTCCCAATGAATTTTTCAAATCGACAATAAAAAGAAAACGCTCAAGAATTGTCATCAATTTATCTTCAATATTATCAGCCAGTGTTAGCTGAAGCCAAAAGAAAATTCCTTTCATGGTACGAACGAACGTTCCAATTTCATTAAGTTCTTTCTTAATCTTTGTAAGAGCACATCGCATTACAATGAGAAAAAAGATTGTTTGCAATTTTTTTAATTCAGGCACTCTATCGATTATTGAAACTTCTTTTGTTACCTTACACTTAAATACATATTGACTAAGCTTGTTAAAATGTCAATACAATTAAATAAAATTAGATATTCATGTATTGATGTAAATTACTAGAAAAGCTACTTTGTAAGCATTCTCGTTTACTCTTCTATATCATAAAAACCTAATAGATATTCCATTACATAGTAACTTTTACATGAACCAAAATTATAATTACGATTTGTGTTATTACTAATTACATATAACAAGTCACGCGCAATGTTTGTTTACCATTATATCTAATTTATAATAGTTAATTTAATTTTAATCATATTTATTCAATTAGATTCGAATACAAAACAGCAAATATTAATGGGAATGAAACGAATATTCGTCTACATGTTATTATAACGGCCTCATTAATCTAGTGATCGTAGGTTCTAACTACTGAGTAAGAGGTCTTGGGTTCGATTCCCAGTGTTATTAGGTTTTTTTATGAAATTCTCAGGAGCAACTCGAAACTTGGAATCGTGCCCGATTGATGGCAATAGGCTCGCACCCCTATGGTGTACATGGGACCTAAAAAACATACCGGCGAAATGTGGATGTACTTTAGTACCATCTCTAACTTAACCTACAGGGACGACAGGCGCTGGGCATGATTCTATTACGAATCATACAGAACAATAAAACATTTTGATTAAAACACGTTGATTAAAATCAACTTAAGAAAAAGTAAAATTAATCGACATAATTATGAATTTGTGATACAGAACTGACTCATACATAAACATATAAAGAACTCTACTAACTGCTATAGGTACGAATATTACCACGCAGGTGCTTTCTAATATGTCGATGATCTACAGTAGTGCAACCAGGTGGCAAAAGCATAATCACACTAGACTACGTTTGTAATAGAACTGTGGAAAGATACTTTGCAAATTGTCGAACAAAGTACATTCGTATTATTTTTATCGTTTTGAACGAGTTTGCAATGGCATTTTACTGTGCAATACGTGACATTTGGTTCGTTTTGGAGTTTCCAATTCCACAACTAAATTATAGGTACCTACCTACTGTAGATAGAATATAAGATATTATCTACTTATACAGGTTATTTGTTATTAGTCGAGCGCAGCTTCGCTTCACAGCTGGAACGCTTAGAAATAAAACAAGTGTCGTTTAGTCAGGTCGGCAAGTTAGTTTTATCTGGTTTAAAAGCACTTTCTGTTTATGTAGGTATTCACGTGGCGCAACTACATAAGTGAGCCGATTTGTTAGTACCTATTAAAAATGTTGTAATCGATAAGTAAAACCTGCCGTAGGTTTGTGTGCAGTAAGTGGTCTAGCATGTTTTGGAGTGTTATTTTTTGTTATTGTTGGGTGGCCATCCCAGTTACATAAAAAAACATCGATATATTTTTTTAGTTATTTTAATCACATAATATGCAAGTAGGTATATCGATGGTTAAATGATACAGCTCATACAGCCGCAATGCATGATCTTTTCATGTTACTGAACTGGAAAGATTTATCATCATTCATAACTACCAACTTCATTAGCACATAATATATATTACTCATCTTTGTATTACTGTAATAGTATTGGTTAGGCAAACTGGACTACACAAAGCTAGTTCCATCAAACTGTGTCCATCCCAATACCCGTTGGTAACTTTGTTTTAACGAATACCTATACTTGGTGCACACTGTTCAGTTCGGTAAGTCTAACTTCGAGAAAGACGAGGTCACTTATTAAATCCAACTTGGTTTGGCAGCATTCGGGAAACGTTTTGGCATAATTGGATGCATGTAACCGGTCCTCGATGAGATCAATGGAACAGGTATTTGTTCAGCAATAGATGATCTGCCTGGATTACATTTTTAATCTTTTAAATATATTTTTTTAATTATTTATCTTATGAACATATGGCAGTTGTAAGTAATTACTTTTGTACTAATCATTTTTCTAATCCTACTATCCTACTCATATTATAAATGCGTAAAGTTTGTACGAATGTTTGTTACTCCTTGGCGCAAAAACCACTTGACAGATTTGGATGAAATTTAGCTTACATATAGTTTATTACCTGGATTAACACATAGGTTACTTTTAATACTACTATCTTACCTTACTACATACCATGCGGGCAAAGCCCCGGGCGGCAGCTAGTTATAATATAAATTAGTTATATTATAATAACATAATATTTATTTTACTTATCTATATGTATATAACTCATCACATATTTCTTACTGTACATATTAAAATTTTTACCTTTGTCATCAATGCACGTTTTACCTCAAAGAATATTAATAATATTATTATAAATAAATGACTTAAAAAAACATTATATACTTTATTGTATAATAAACAAAATCCAACCACAAACAGATTTTTAGTCAATATATTTGGACATTATGACACAGCGCTATCTAGTTTCGTGGTAAGCAACGAGGCTTGTGTTACGAATACTAGAAGGTTGATATACTACATATATACTTTTTTTGTAAATATATACTTATTATACATACGCAAACATTTGTCCCTACCGGGATTCAAACCCGGGACCCGTAGCACAGAAGGCAGCGTTAACTAACGCTGGGAACGTCAGTGAATGGAAATTATCTTTGTAATTTTTCTGTCTTTTTCTTCTTTCTGTCTCACATTTAAAAGTTGCTAAATGTCAGTATCGCGTTTTACCTTTCAACCGTTGATATCATTATTACACGTGTCTGAAAAACTTATGCTAGAGAGTATTTTCAATCCAGAAAATTTATACCTACTTAAAAAAATGCAATATTCTGCTTAATACACTGGAGGTGAAAGGATGCCAGAATGTTTCAATATTAAAGGGCTCGTGAATTATTATTAAGCTACTTCAAAAGAGAATAATACATTTCAGTTCACTGTAACAGTATACAGGTATACATGGGAGAAATGTAATTGAAACTAAAGTTTAATACCAAACTTTAAAGTCAAAATGGAATGGTCCTTAAACTATCTTTAATTAAAACACCTTTAAGTTTATATTCGTATGATCTTAATAACTGATTTATATATCTATGAATGTATATATACTTTATGTTACAAATATATAACTTGGTATTAGATGGTAGGTACTGGAAACATATTTTAGAAACAATGGCATCCTGATTCCTGCGCAAATGCTCTATCCTCCTTACTGTATTTACTATAAAAGGTAATAAAGATTTAGATGAGATAGAAGTGTGTGGTGGAAGAATAGACGTAACAAACAACAAACATAGTAGATACACGGAAACTTATATGAGTCGATCAAACTTTTGTGGGAAATAGGTAAATGGCGCCCGTGTGAAGTGAAGAAATACGGTATCGTAAAATTGCATTCAAAGGGAAGTAATTTTCCCTTTGTAAGAGTCCTTCCAACTTAGTATGAAGGCAATTTAAAACCTAAATTGATTTTGCATTATTTTATTTATTATGGGTAAGTTAATCTGCTGAGGATATTGGTATGGACACGTTTATTTTCTTATGTATTTAGGTATATCTATTAGTATGGAAGGTTTGAACTATGACACCTGAAATATATATTTTAAACAGAAAAATAGGCAAAATGCTTCTTTAAATGGAATATTGATTTTCATGTTTCTAATGATGATTATCCGTATTTTTTTCCAAAATGTTCTGTTTTAATTTATATTCAAAATACAACACAATTCAGTCCAATATTTTATGAAAATTAAACCAAACATCGCACTAATAGTTTCATTTACGTGTTCAGAGTATTTGCAATAACTGTCAACTAAGCTTAATTTATATATTCGTGTGCAAACACTTTTCCTGGGGTGCCAAAACAAATTTTGAATTTATACGCATTATTTGACACAACATTTTCGTGTTTGCATAATGGATGTTTTCCCTTTGAATATTATACAGAAAACTCAAATATATTTTATTGGTAGATGATAAAATTATATTAGGGAGTTTTATAAAGTCTTCTACGAAATATCTTATTTTGGCAAGGATTGCTCATAAAACAATTTGGAGACTTTCTAAGTAAACCACGAGAACTAAATAATTTCGCCACGCGCGTCCATCCATTCTAGAATACTGTTAGTATATTAATCAAGCCGACATGTGTATTTTTTGGTACCACGTAACGTTAGGATAAGTACTTCGTTTTTGTTCGGGTGTTGATGAATATATCACTGCAAATATTATAGGCAGCCAAAGGAGTAGATAAGTGGCATTGGGATACGCCGCACTTACTATCCTCGTCGGGATCGCGGAACTTGTGTAAGCGATCCCATTATACCCTAGCACGCGAGACTGTTAGTGTTTTGTTATAGTAGTGTTATTCATCGGCCACCTGGCTGGAGAGCCCGACAAAGCCGTCTTGTATACCCGAGCAGGGTAGTACGTAAAAAGCACATTTTTGCGCGTAAAAAAAGTTAGTGTAGGTGCACCGTAGAAACCTACTTAATGCTACAAAGCTGGGCAAGCTAGCTTGCTTACGATAAACTTAAGAGTAATGTACCTGCCTACTTATTAAAGTCTAGCTAAACTTATAGTAGATATTATATATTCTGTGCTCTATGAAGTCCTCTAATCTCCATTAAAGCTTCTAAATATAAACGGATTACCTTGATTTTTCCAGATAATTCAAACAAAAAGTTTATGAAGCTAAGTCTTAAGAATTTATCACGCCCTTTAACTTTTAGCACTTTGAGACATAAATAATTTGGAAGTCGGCAGCTGAGCTTGCGGAATTTAATTAGAGCTACCTACTTATTTAAGGAGGTACATATACTCACATCTCATGCGTATAAACCGGAACTTGTGTCAATATGAAGTAATTTATTGTTATGAGGATGATGGAAAATACAGTTAAATTATTTTTAAAAATCACCCTTCAGACGATATTTACGGATTGTGTTTAACGGTAGCGTGGCAGACTTTTGCTTAACTACCCGAAAGCTGAAATAAGGTCTGTGCCCAGCAGTGGGATAGTAAACGTGACGATGGTGGGTATTAATAGATATTATAAAAAAATAACGTAAGGAATCCCGTCTAGTCTAATAACGGCGAGCAACCGTCTTAAAACAAGAGTTAATCTTTTATTAATTATAATAAATTGTTTGGTTTATGAAATGAAAACTGCAAGAGCATTCTCGTATCATTATTTATGTACTCATAGAAAAATAGTTTTGTTTACATATTTCGCATTGAAATTCATCAGTTGACGTTGATTAATTACATTCTGTCGTTTCTCTTCAACTTAAGCCATTTTTTGTGAAGAATCACAAATCTATTGTTTACTGATGTGTCGTATAATATGAACATTAACATTTGGGGGTCGCCGATATCCAAAGATTAATCTCCTTTGGGTCCTTCATGGTGACAAGACAACTTATCATAAGCTTTCAGCAATTAAGGTTAACTTCAAAACAACTAGCCCTTATTACCACATTCCACGCGATCCATCTAAAATATAGTGTTTAATAAATAAGTTCCTCTCTTTTGAATGTAGGGTAGAAAAAAGTACCCTGGTTAATATGCATAACATTCTATGCTAAAAAAGACTAACTATGATAGATATATAGAATATTCTTTATTGTACATAACCAAATCAGACAAAATATGAAATACAATCAGCGGTCAAAAAGTACAATTGGCGGTCTTATTGCTATGAGCAATTTCTTCCAGACAACCATTGGATGGACAAGAGTTGAATGAAGGAAAAAAACGAGTAGTTGGCGATGTACCCAAATAGCAAATATATATTTTAACATATGTACACTAGGATATAATACACATACATTTATACCTATTACACTATATACATAATACATACATAAAATATACCTAATACTAATATTAATAAATACAATACATACTTTTTTTTTATTTTTTTTTTATTTTTTTATCAGAAATACATTCACAACAATTTGTTTTTTCCATAATGCCACTTAAACCTCTTGGGTTTGAGTGTGGCACTTACAATTTCTCGTAAAATAATATACATGCTAGATATAATTAATTTAGAATTATACAAATGAAACATGTTCAGTTCAGTTAGTTAATTTTACAGGACAGATGATAAAAATCAAATCATCTATTCCATATACATTAATTACTTAGTATATATGATATTTATATTATATGATATTTATTAACAAAAACAGTTTTACATTACACCTGATCCAGGACTATGTAGACGTGAATAATTTATCGTGAATTTGTCTTGAAGTTAAACACGCAATTCGTAGCACTGAAACCATTCCTTCAGATAATACATAGATCGAATGAAGTTTAAATCGGAGGTATTTATTAAGTAGGTAGTACCTATTTAGTCCGGATTTTACAGTAATACCTACTTACCTAATATTCCCAACCATTTTATTATACAAGTATTATTATAACACCTACTCATATTTTGTATTTTTTTACACCGCTTATGTAAATCTGTGTTCATAAACAATTCTTATCGTGGTAACGCAACGCGAAACGTCGAAGCGTGTTTTTGCCGAAAAGCTTTTCCTGGCGGATGTAACCGCTTCACTTATTTTTCATATTTTTTATGAATCCAGATAAAAGCATTTTATCTTCAATTCCTGTGAAATCGTATTATTTCGGCTTAGCGAACTTGATGATTTTAGTTTCGTGCTATAGGACAGATTTTTAAGTACAATAACTAATGTATTCAAAAGTCAATTTACTTATTTTATTTGGCTCGCCAACAATTGAAGCTAGTATATCAATCTCACACAGTTAAGCACAACATGCATTATTAAGTGATAGTTTGTATGGCCAGTATGTATCAAGACAAGCGACAAAAAATACTAGAAATACCTATTTCAGTCAAGTAGTTAAAAATTATTGAACTGAAATCTGGACGAGATTTCTTTAGAAATAAGTAGTGTCTTTGTAACTACATTGTTATCTAATACATTTGATTTTGTTACAGATAATAATAAATAATTTTGTAAATACAAGAAATAAATAAGATCATGTTCCTAATATTTTATTATAATTGAAGTAAGTGCTTAAAAGGCCACTTTACATAAAGTACCTACATTTTAAACATGAATTGAGTTCAATAATATTAAACCCAAGTCAGGAGCGCACGCTCAAATAATAATTCAACTAAAATACGTCAAGTCTCCTAAAATACGCAAAACTTCAGTATTTAATGTTCCTTGTTAAAACTGAAGAATACTTCAATCTAGGTTTTGTGCGCATTGAAGAAAAAGTAGGCCACCAAGTTTTATTCGTCATTTGGGTCTACTGTACCCCCGAGCAGTTCTCATAAAAATGTATCCGATCGCCTGAGTAAATTTCTCATTTATTCTCATAATAAAGTTGAAAGAAGTTAACCAAGTTCTAAGACATACACTCTAATTTCATGTATGCATATATGAATGCGTGCATGCATGCTATGCATACATGAAATTAGAGACAATGATGCGACTTTTGTCCCGAATATAGCAAGTCGCCATGATATATAGTACAGATATACTGTATGGTGAAAAGTGTCTAATTCTTAAATAAACTTGACCCTGAAAAAGAAGTTTTAATTCGAAAGAAAGAAGCATACCTACTAGCCGATTTAGGTTGACCTGATTGACACAGTGGCTGAGTGACCGACTTGTGTGTCAGGGAGGGCTGAGTTCAATCCCCGCACGGGCCAATATTTGCACCATCTACAAGTCTGGGTGATTGTGATCTGAGAAAGTCCTAATGTGGGGCTACGTATTAAAACTCCAATACATATTTAAAAACATGTTTTATTATTACAACGAGTATCTATAGTCTTTGTATTATTATCATTATACAGTATTCCTTACGAGTCGCAAAAAAGTGTTGTTGCCAAGAGAACTGTTCTCAAACATTAAGAAAACCAGCGTGAACTTGCAATTTCTAAAGTTTTTGGCCGCAGTTTCGTGGCAATAAAAAGACTTTATGATTTACTAGTTACTGAGCGCCTTTCACCGAGCGGGCGGAATTCAGACCATAACTGAGTTACTTTTTAACCTTCCCCCTCTAGTTTTCCTAAGGAGAAAATTATTTGGTCCTGGTAAGGTGTTTAAGGATATTAACAAAGGAAGTCGTTATCTTTTACCCGCCCCTCCATTTTCCCGTTTGATTTTATAAAGTAATTTTGCTACCAAAACTGGCAACCCTCGTGTTTTAATTATATCTAGGGTAATTTAATTTATAAAAATCTACTGTAAGCTGAAACTATTGTGAATATAGACGTTCTGAGGAATACAAAGCAATGGTAAAACTAATGTAAATATGTGTGTCAAATCAATTAATTTCAGACAGGAAAGTAAAGCCACAATTAAATCGATAACGCATTATGAGTTAATATGCAAAGTGGATTGCTATATGCAAATTATAACGTTAATATTCAATTGACCTATTAGATCCGAGACAGATTATGGTTTCGGATTAATGCAATGAGAAGGACATTGTCATCTATCTCAGTTGGTAGGACAATCGTTAGTTGGTCACTTTATTAAAATACCCAAGTATTTATATGTATTAAGCCGCATTTGGATAGACTTAAAAAAGTGTTAGGAATTTTTAATTGGATTCATCATCAAACCAATTACAGCCCACTGCTGGGCACTGTTCTCCTCTCATTTAAAAGAGATAGGTAAGGACTATGAAAGCAATAGTCCATCATGCCGTTGAGAGAACCTTTTAGGCATGCAGGTTTCCTCGCGGTATTTTCCTTCGCCGTGTGTATGATTAACGATTTTTTTATGATATAAAGGGGCAAACGGGAAGGAGGCTCACCTGATGGTAAGTGATCACAGCCGCCCATGGACATTTGCAACACTAAAGGCTTGCAAATGCGTTGCCATACCCCGTAGCGACCGCTTAGGTTTCTTTAAATAGGAAGTTACTAAACCGACAGCAAACGGAATTCCCATGCTGTCAGAATAGTATTTTTTTTATGATATAAAGGGGCAAACGGGAAGGAGGCTCACCTGATGGTAAGTGATCACAGCCGCCCATGGACATTTGCAACACTAAAGGCTTGCAAATGCGTTGCCATACCCCGTAGCGACCGCTTAGGTTTCTTTAAATAGGAAGTTACTAAACCGACAGCAAACGGAATTCCCATGCTGTCAGAATAGTCACTTCCCGACGATTTCTGGTAACGTTACTCACTTGCAGAATGACATCTATTGTTGATTCACTGCAATATTATGTAAGTTGGAGGTACTTCTCCAGTCAGGCAGCTCAATTTGAGCGAGAAGGCTCGCTATGTTCTACCTCTCTTAAAATTGGTTTGGATACTTTAATAGTTCAATTGTGATTTTGGTAGTAAACATAACATATTAGTATTTTGAATGTTTATGTTTATGTTTGCTGTCATAAATGAATATTGACATAAATAAACATGAACTGAGCAGATTAATTATTACCGCATTTGCCTAAGCGTAGATAATTAAACTGTTAAATAGGCAGAATGCCAGCAAAGCGTTCATTTTAAAATGATAATCAAAAGGCAATTAACAACGGTCATTGATTATTTTGAATGAAGCTACATGTTTTCAATTCAATTTCATTTTCATAATCACAACACTGTATTTAAATCCTGTTTCTATCAAAATATCTTAAGCAAAGCTTCCTTAATCTTGTTATAAATAGACAAAATAACAAGAATAGTACGTGGTCATAGTTAGTTTCTTGTTGCAAAGTTCATCTTGAACTTCATATGATATACCGCATTAACTAAGGTATTGTTAACGCCGTGTAATATTAAATTTCGTTAGCGAGGCGGTGGATTTGCCTCCCCGCCAAGCTACTAAATTATTCCTAGCACAGGATATTGTGAAACTTGCAGATTTAAGATCCACACAAACTGTACAAAGGATTTATGTATAACTGCATGAACAAAAACGGTACGATTCCAAACAACTTTTAAAAATATTTTCGTCTTTGTGTTCCATAATTGAGTGCCTAAAATGATTGATAAACGCTTCAAGAATATACGCACGACTAGGAAAATATTTTCTTTATTACTTTTTTTGTCAGTGTAATAACGAAACAGATGTTATAAGAGAAATATAGGCGTCAACAATCTGTAGTAGGTATAAAATATAGTACAGGATTTAAGAAAAATGGATCAAGCTCAGGGTTTAACGGAGATGAATTTCGAACATTGTGATGGATGATGTTTACAGCTTCGGTGTAGTCGTGAACTTCTAGCTGATCGCACAATTTGCCACGTAATTATGCTTTACGATCTTCCTTCGAAATAAGTATAATACTACCATTTTTCGGTCGCATATTTTTCTTCGTTGTGAAGATTCATTAGTTGTTATACTTAATTATAGAATATGGTTTCTATATGGAGTAACCACACAGTAGGATTTTCCTACAAATTTTCCTCATATTTTGATATTCCCTCATTTTTAATTAACTTTTGTCGGTATTTTAAACGTTCTTTAACTGTTTGAACTTTTTATTCAACAATTCTTTCCAATCATAGTAAAATCGTAAGATTGTTGTTTTATTATTTCCAAACACCAAAGTTTTAATAACCAATTTCTTAAGTATCTATTTCTTTTCAGCTTCGTAATAATAATAATAATAATTCAGTCCTCTATTCCTATACAATGCTACAGACTTCCGCCACAAGGAAATGATAAATGGGTTGATTTCTCCATAATTCCCCAAGATTCTCGTGTAGGGCGTGACCACAATACATCATTATGTTGTATAATAAAAGTAACCTACATACGTAGTGTCTAGCCGGCTTATGTAGCTTCAGTACAATGAAAATATACAGCCAGACTATGAGAGCAAAAGTGTGTAAGTTTCAGTAGGCTACGTACATAATGTAACGAATAGCACCGTGGGTAAGCGATTAGCTTTAGCGTCGCGGTTCACGGGTTTCATCACACATGTGAGTATTCACATAAGAAAGAGAGAAGAGAATTTTTAAACAAGTTTGAGTTAAAAATTCTTTATTTTTAGCCTAAATTATATTTTCGTAGCCCGACATGAGACGGAAATGTTTGCAGAATATTGATACTCTCATTATACAATTGAGTTTTTTCGTGAAATTTGTGTACCTATATTTCTGGGAAATAGTCAACTTGTTTTTCAGTCCCATCGGGTGGTGGTTGGTGACTTGGTGGTAATAATTTTAGCAGTGATATTTTTTATTACTGGGAATTTTGGGAAGAAAATTTGGTAGTTTAAATTTTTAGGTAGGTTATTAATATTTTTAAACGAAACAGTAGGTATACGTGAAAATTTTAAATGTTTCAGGATTTTAGTATCAAATTTATCGCTACAACTAAACAATCACAACACAATTAGAAACATTTTACAACGGGTGTTAGTCACCATGACTCTATAAATTCGATGACCAGCATGTTTCGGGTCTGAAATATTTAGGGTATCGAAATATGCGCAAATCAATTTGGGTAAAAAAATCTCCTAATAGATTGCGCCCACCTGTACCGTTAGTATCACTTTAAATATACTGATGAGAAACTCATAGTATTACATATTTTTTAATTTAGATATATTACGTAGGATTCTTATCGTTACTGTAATTTTTAACCGACTTCAAAAAGGAGGCGGTTATAATATGTTCCAATGTTTTATTCAATGTTCATTTTTCAAATGAACGACGGCGGCGTCGTGGTGTCTACAAAGATGTATTTATGACGATCTGCTGCTGTCGTAAAAATATAGGAGCTAATGACATTTCAACGATTGTTACAAGTGCTGAAGTGAATAAAAACATAATTAAGATGATACTTATAAGAAAAAGTTAACAGTTAGGTATAACTGTTTCGTTTGTCTAGTGGTCGTGGGTTTTTCTATGAAATTCTCAGCAGCTCGGAGTTTGGATTCGTGCCCGGTTGATGGTAATAAGCGTGCCCCCTATTACATTGGACCTAAAACATACCGGCAAAATGTGTAAATTAGTGCAACTCTGCTTACCCCTTTGGGGAAGACGAGGCTTGGTGTGTTAGGTTATGTACACAAATATAGGTGTTAGTGTATGTCATATCTATGTGTATTCATTATTATATTAATTATACTTCAGTGTTATTCGATTAGAATGAACTAAAAATATAACTAAATAGTAGTAGTAGTTAACTATTGACTGAAATAGGTACGGCGCTTCAATTTAGCTAATTTCTGTAGCTTACTGTAGATATACCTACTTACGTATATAAAATCAAAACATACTAACCAAAATCCTAACACATAAATTTTATTTAGCATGTTAAACAAGCCCTTTAACTTTTTAATAAAGCTTTTGAAAATAAAGATCTAATAAAATACCTTTTCCATTTTAGAAATGATTCTACGAAAATGATACCTACAGGTATGTAATTATCTCAACATTTAATTTATAACTGTGAAGCGTTTCCCTGAAGAAAATAATTTCCTTTAGCTACAGTAAGATATTATGATTTCACAGTCCTAAGTATAATGTGTAGCTACCATTTTGGATACTAATCTACTGAGGAAACATTAGTAGAATATGATTTTACTTATCTCATCTCGTTAAATTACTAGATAATTATTATTAATGAAGACTCGCCATTAGAGCGTTTATTAATGTAATAAATAACAAGCCTGCCCACAAAAAGGTTTAACTATACATATATACCATCACGCCTGTCGTCCCTAATCCGAAGGGTTAGGCAGAGGTGTAGGTACTATACTAATGTGCACCCACATTTCGCCGGTATTTTTTAGTATCATGTCCCAATAGGGGGCGAGCCTATTGCCATCTACCGGGCACGAATCCAAACCACGAGCTGAGATGATGAGCAAAATATCATGAACATGCTCGTTGGTCTAGTGGTCGAACAGTACGACTGGCAAGCAAGAGGTCTTGGGTTCGATTCCCAGGTCGAGCAAAGTGTTATTGAGCTTTTATTCTATGAAATTCTCAGTAGCAGCTTGGAGTTTGGATTTGTGCCCGGTTAATGGCAATAGGCTCGCCCCCTATTACATGGGACCTAAAATATACCGGCGAAACGTGGGTGTTCATTAGTACACCTCTGCCTAATCTTTCGGGGACGACAGGCGTGATGGTATTTATGTATGTATGTATGACCATATTACAATATAATTAAGAAAAATAAATAAGTGTATAGGTACAATATTAGTTTTGTTGATACCTATGAATTTTCCCATTCTGTGGCATTTAGAACCTACGCTACGTGATTTAAGTAACCAAAATTCCTAATATTTGAATTAAATGTCAGAATATATCCTATAATGATCCGCTTCACTCTGTTTTCCCTTCAGCGGCACGTCCCGTACGCAGATGCCTTATTGGCCTGGGCAGAAACCACGTTCAGCCTACAGTAACAGATGTCGGAACATGTGGCACCTGGCAGCACGTTACGTGATCCTAATCTAAGAGTATCTCTCCCATGGATCCCATGCATATGTTTTGCATTTTCTTAATTTAATTCATACATTAAATTTTTATAATTATTTAGTTAACTAATTATCATTGACTAGGTATTCTTTTAACTGAACTAAGTATTTAGGTGGGCCGCCGCAAAGAACTCACAATATTTTTTTCATTCCCCACCGTGGCGGAAATTCTTTGCCTAGTTTTTCAATGGGATCTTTAATTTTAGTAGTTATTAGTAGCAATGTTTCAAAATCAATAGGTAGACCAGAAAAAGAGCAATGAACAAGCCAATTGACAAAAGATCTTCACTGAAAGGAATAAGGCCATACATATATAAATCTAATGGCTATCCACCACGCTAGACTAATGCGGGTTGGCAGACTTCACACGCCATCAAAATCGTCTTTGGTTTGACAGTCACACCACTAGGTTATCAAAGCATATTTATAATCAGAAAAATATAATTATATCACTGTATTATAATATATTTCTGAACATTTTTATGAAATACGTTTCAGCATAAAAATATATCTCACTTTAATTTTATTACTTATTATCCTTATAAATTATCGTTTAAACAGCGTCATAAACAGCTACAGTAGGTATGGGTAAATAATACTATTTCACGCCTACGGTATGTTAATTCGATAATTATTTATTGATTATATTAATAAAATATATTCTGGAACCCTATTTCGCTGGTATGTCGCTTAGATTTTCTATATTTATCTAGTGAAAGATGTTTTGATATTAATATTAAATTTTATTATAGCTTATATTGTTTATGTGACGCATTAACGTAACACAATACGAACGTAGGTTGGTTTACTCGCAAAAAGACTTCACTTAGGCTCAGGCTGTTCCTGAGCCTCAGGCCTTTATCTTTACTTGTGAGTATTTGGTAAATATTTATTATATACTTCAAAACAACATTGTATGTATTTATTACATTTTCAAAACAACTAAAAGATTTGCTAGAAAACGGATCAGCCTGATTCAAATTGGCCTGGTTTCATTTCAAAGCAATTTTCAGTTTTATAATGAAACTTCACAAGGAAAGAAGAATGTGAAAGGTTCACATTTTCTATCGGATAGTATGAAACGTAATTTGAAATGTTTTCAGCCTTAAATATTGAAATGTGCACATGGTTAAATAATATGAAATTTTAACGTACTGAGTAGTAGTAGTATTCATAGGTATGTCGAAAACGTTTAATTCGTGTGATATCATACATGTTTGTTTGTCAAATATAATGCATACAACACGGATTTGCATCGAACCAGTAGCCCGCAACCGCTGTGTTCAGGAAATGCGAGCATTAATCACAGCTTACACTGAAATTACGCTCTGTAGGTACCTACATCCTAACAAACTACAAGATCTAAATCATTTATGATAGTAGCATCAAAAAGGGGGATCCAACTATTGTTGTGAGTATTCTTTTTAACCCCCGATGCAAAAACGACGGGATGTTATAAGTTTGACATGTCAGTGTGTGTCTGTAGCATCGTAGCTCCCGAACGGATGAACCGATTTTGATTTTGTTTCCTTTATTTGAAAGGTGAATTAGTCGGGAGTGTTCTTAGCTATGTTTGAACGAAATCGGTCCAACATAGCCGCCGTCGGGGGTCATTTAAAATTTTATTGATTTAATTTAGTTTTTATAACTTAATGTGAAAATAAACATCAATGTTGACAGGTATATAGGTATAATTTTTGTCAAAGTGATTGACATAAATGTATCTCATACATATACCCTATGTCACAAATAAAATAAATTTCATTAGATAAGTAGCCACTTTTTTTATTTGGTTCAGTTTTCAATTACATTGTATTTGACCACGTACGATACGATAACGATATGGGGTCAATTAACGTAAGTAAAATCATACGAAAACAAAATGTATTTTCTTTTTCTAAAAATGTTTGCCCTCGGGTATGTCTGTGCTTTCGTAATAAGATCTTAGTACCAATTATGATCCCTATTAACTAATACTTTTGAGAAAATAAATGTCTTAAACCGTAATATGAAATAGACGATAGATAAATGGTTTCTGTTTTAGTTTTGTTTTTAAGATTTAAGAGGCCACCTTTTTTTATAGCTAAATACAGTTATCCCGGTTACCCCTTAGATAGATTAATTAAACCTAGGGAGTTATAAATGCTGATCTTACATACACAACAGTTGTGAGAAAGAAAAGAAAAAAAGCATAACACATGCATACCATCTAATATATAAAATTCTCGTGTCACAGTTTTCGTTGCCATACTCCTCCGAAACGGCTTGACCGATTTTGATGAAATTTTTTGTGCTTATCCGGTATCTATGAGAATCGGCCAACATCTATTTTTCATCCCCCTAAATGTTAGGGGTAGTCTACCAACCATCCTATAATGTGGCAAAACAACGTTTGCTGGGTTAGCTAGTAATTTTATATATATATATATATATATATATATATATATATATATATATATATATATATATATATATATATATAGGCATATATCAAGTATCGATAAAGATTATTTATTTGCAAGAGAATTTATTAAGATACGATCTCTGTGTTATGACCGCCATTTCTCACAGCTGGCCGTTAATAAAAAGTAAATAGACTATGCAATGAAATGCAACTGCTACGGTTTATATTTTTGTTTTAGCAGTATTAAAATAGTGGCACATTGAGCCCCAAAAGCTGTGTAACAAAGCCGATTCACCTGCTTTCTTTTCGTGTTAAGTATTTATCATATCGTAACCTAACACAACAACACACATAAATATTAAATTGAAAAGTTTTAATATCTCTGTTAACCTGTCAAATAAACAAAAAAAATAGTTCTAAGTTTTCCCCTGGGGCTCCGTCAACCTAAAACCTAGTGCAAACATGAACAAAACATCCTAACTTATAACGATATAATTGTCTAGGGACTAAAAAATTTATTACGTGCTCAGAATACCGACAAATCTGCAAAGGTAAAAAAATAACATAAATTTACTTTTAAATAATAATATCCATTATTTCCTCCCTAATAAAACGTATAAGGAATGCGTACATGACGACTAAGTTTAGATTTAACCCTGAAATAGAAAGCTTAGTAAATTAAAAAGTTTTAATATTGAATAATACCTACTAGCTACACACTAATAAATTGTAATTTGTACGTAATATAAATCTTGTTATAGAATAAATCTCTGTTCTCAAATTCATAATTCAACGACTTACATCGTGCCAAAAATACATAGACACGGCACATAATAGCAGAGTGAAATTCCCTACTAGTTCAAGTGCAATTCCCAACGAACATTAGTATGCATTCGACACTAGAAACAGCTGCTCCTAAGCATACAACTAAACCTAGAAAATAGATTGGCATCGCACAAACTCAAACTTCGAAGTTAGATAATTTCCAATGACGCCCATAATAGAATACGATCCCAGGACCGCTAGACATAACGTATATTCTGACGAAGGAAATGTGGACGATTGAGTAGTACTAGTATGTACTAAGAACGCATGCCTACCAGCTAGCTTGCTTAGTGAGCCAATTTTGAGGTATCAGGAAATCAAGGTAGATATAAACATGACTTACCTCACGTAAATTCTTATTCACGTAAATTATAAATATAATTTACGTGAATAAGAATTTACTTATATAAATAATATATTTATATAAGTGCATATATAAATGGCAACATAGCAGTATGCGAGTTTCCGAACAATTGAATCTTTCGGTAACAAGTATAAATTTAAATTAATTACGTTAACAACACTGAATGTCGGAACAGAGATTTATACCCAAGTTACAAGTCCTGCAAAATGAGTAAAAGTTTTATTCTAAGTAACTATAGTTTAATAGATTTATTTACTATATATTCCTACTTTAGACCTGGGAAATACCGAGGTAGGTACATAAATTTAATGATACTTTCAATACTATTTATACTTGGTGTATATCAGCAATTCAGCACCTCTGCCTGTCCACTCCGCCTGTACAGGCGTATTGGTATACATATAAAGGAAAGCAAGAAAAAAATACTTAAACTTACAAAAAATATAAACAACTGCGTAGGTCTTCCAACCAGCAATTTTTTTTCCAAGCAACTAATTTAAGAAACAGACGTCTAGGTTTTCCGGCCAGCTTCTATAGATTAATCTTTGTCGTCTTAAATTAACTGCCTTCTATTATACAATGTTCTTGAAATATACAAATATGTACAATATTAAATTTATATTTCCCAAAAAAAAAGTGGACAATTATAATTAAAGTAAGGAAGAAGCTCAGAAAAACTGTTTAAGTTTTGACTGTCACAAAGTTCTTCTAAGTACTTACTTAACATTTCATGTCAGAAAAAAATATGCCAAAATCCTCTGATTCTTTTTCATAGATATACTTAACTTAGTAATGGGTAAAATATAACTTATATTATACATATATTATTTTATGTATATTGTTCTTCAATACATTAATGTTGAACAATTAACTAATTGTGACTGTTATAAATAATTACTGGTTAATATAACACCAGGCAATATTTAAATATTCATCTCACCAAATAGCAGAAACTGTGTGCTCTCATTAAAACAACAAAACAATATCTAACAAAATATTTAAATAAAGCACGTTTGAAGACCTTAGTCTAAAGGACACAACAATATTTAATTTTCATAACCTTAAATTAATTATTTATTAAACCGAGTATTGAACCAAGACCAATTCATCAAGCGTACGTCTCTAACAAGTGATGCTCCAGAATGTTTGATTGATAGCGTTAATTACTTCACACTACGACACAGATATCATTTTTAAATCAAAAGCAATTACAGTGTGGAATACCTATGGTATCTCACTAATTTACTAGACCAATAGAAGCTAACAATGTACCTTATAGGTATTGAGAATTATTGTTTTATCCTATTTACCAATACTTACGTCGACAATTACCTTAGGGACGACATAAGTAGGAAATACAATTGTTTTTCTCTTATGAGAGAAATAAATTTTGAGTCTATTAAGTAGTAGGTCTATTAATCTTTAAGGTTTTGAGATGAATCATGTAGGACTGCCTTATTTTCTAGTTCCATTAGATTTTTGCAATTCATTACAACATTTTAGTAATCTGCACATATAAATAGGTAGGTGCTACATACAGATATTACATATGGAGTATGTACATATACACACGTCGGGTAAGTGGCCGACTCAACCCAAGCCAGTTGTTAAGGACCATCCGCACGATTGTTAACAAGGCTTGTTTTCTCTCGACGATACTTGACCCCACTATGTCTTGTTTTTGTTCAGCTGCATTTAAATTAAAACATAAATTAGAACTTCACAATAGAAGAACTTTTCGTAATAAGAGTATCTTTAAAGCTAACTGCAGTTAGAAACAATTTTATTTAATACCTAACAACTTTTTAAAAGCTTTCCTAAATTCGATATTGAATATTGTATAGATTAAAGGATTGATTGTAGAATTGGCATACCCGAGCCATGTTATAACATTTATAAGTCTCAAACTAGGACAACACGAAGAACAAAAGGGCAATGTTAGGTACATTAAAAAAAACGGCAACCAACAAATAACAAACACACCCATTATAATGCCCAAAGTCCGCGCAGCGCGCCGCTCTTTGGACAGCGAGATCTTCTGTTTCTGCTCAATAAACTGATTTACTACGTCACCGCTTTTATTGACACGTGCCAGCAATGGTTTCTCATGCTTTTTATTTTTAAGGCTCATCTTTTTTAAAGAGCCCACCGTCTTCGTTTTGTAACTTCCACAACTACTTGGTGATACATCTGATTGGATCTCGTTCATCTTCGATTCAATAGTTTGACGAGCTACTGGATCGTTCAATAACAGAAAAGGCACAAAGAAGTTCTTCTTTATATCAATAAACGCTTTCTTCTGGCACCTTTTTATACTTTCTCCACTGTACGATTCGTTGTCAGAATCTTCTTTATTATCTTGACTTTCTTCCTGACTTGGGACTACCAATACTGGATTTTTATTTTGAATCCGTGTTATTAATACTCTCTTTCTTAATCTTTGTCTTGCAGCTATATAGATCTTGATATAAACTATGGTCATAATTAAAAGGGGTATAAAGAATGAGCCAAGTGAAGAATACACAACGTAACCCGGTTCTGAAGTGAGCTGGCAAGGAGTGTCTGCTGTAAATTCATCCGGCCAGTCGTTCCAACCCAAAATAGGTGGCGAGCTTATTATTAAAGACAGAATCCATACTCCAACGATTTGATAAACAACTCTTTTCAGTGTTCTCTTGCTGGCATAGTTTATAGGATCTGTTATTGCCCAGTATCTATCAAGTGCTATAGCGCACAGGTTTAGTATCGATGAAGTGCATGACATTATATCACAGGTTAGCCACATTTTGCACAGTTGTTTGCCCCATAGCCATCGCCCCAAAGTCATGTATGCCACATTGAGAGGCATCACCAACACAGCAACGGCTAAATCAGCCGCCGCCAGAGAAACAATAAAAAAATTTTGCACTATCCTCAATGGTTTATATGTGAATACACCAAGAATAACCAAAATATTTCCAAAGATTGTTCCTGCAATAACTATAAACAATATAACAATAGTAGTTAAAGCTTCCCATTCAGGAACTGCAATTTCAATCCCAAAACTTGAGTTGTAATGGAAATTCGTTGAGTTGCAAACTGTGTTCTTAAACGAAGAATCGTTAAATGATTCATTATTGTTATCTATGGAGCTATTATAGATATAATAATAATAGTCCGTGTCAATCAAAACGTCGTTCATATTGTGATTTTACACTCAAACATGTGATTATTCCTTCATTCAAGTGTCTGTAGAACTTAAATTGAATCTTCTTTCTATGTTGCTTTTATATTACTCAAAAAGCGAAACTAATTAATTTTGTTTATTCTTTACACAATCTAATGTTTATTTTAACTTAAATAATGTTTCCATTGTAATTGTTTTGTCACTTTTTCACAGGTTTCAGAACAATATGAAATTAGGAAATATTCTTTCCGACATAACGGTGCATAGCAGACTGGAGGCCTCAGAATCAAAAGCTGACCCATATAGCGGAGATACTCTTAAATAAACTATATGCATAGTTCACCCTCTATATGGTGTGTTCTCAGTACAAAGATACACTAAGATCTTTGTGTGGAGCGATGTCAGTGTCGCCCGAGGCTGTGTGAGTTTTCCGTCTATTTTTACTCAACGTCCACGAACAAGACAAAACAACACGCGAGGTGCTTGAGTCATGAATATTTGCCTAACGTATTTTTGTTCTGGAACATTGAATTTATTTTTCTTTTACTAGGTCTGAGGCCTTTGCCCAGCAGTGGGAAACTACAGGCTAGTAATAAAATAGGTGTGATGTCCAGACCTACACAATAACTCGATAAGTTAATGATATTAGAAGTAAATCATGTAGGTAGGAAGGTAGGTAATATATCAGATCTGCCCTATAGTCGTCAACATAGGTTTACTACCTAATATTTGTCATAATTTTTGGCGAGCTTGTGGACTAAGAAAATTGGTACGTTTATATGACAATGTAGGTTTATATGTACCTACCCGCATAACTGTAGAATGACTGCTGCAAGTTGGATAAGTAATTCTTTTTTTTTTGTTCGTTATTGCCAGGACAAGGTTTGTATAAAAGAAAATTATTAAAAATCAAAGGAGAAACAAATGGCGGTACGAACTTCACCGGGTTAGCAACTTTTTAATAAACTAATCCACCTTCTTAAACCTACAACTTCATTTTAAATCCCATCCTAACGTCGCGTTCACTTATGTTATCGTTTCAGCACTAGGCGATTATATTATTCAAATCATTCTTATATTTCTTCTTCTTATTCTTAAATCATTTAAATAAATAAAACAGCCCTCAAAGTGCATATAACTGCATTGATTGTCTATTTCATAAAAAAGTCAATCTATAGTTATATGCACTTTGAGGGCTGTTTTATTGATTTAAATGATTATAATTCTGTAACAAAATACCTATTAGGCACAGGCGCAAATCATATTTTGTTTAATATTCAGTCTGACAATGACCGGCAAATTGCAAAAAACGTAGGAAAATTTGAATTATGCGGGCTACCGTGAAGCTTCTACCCCATAATACCTACTTCCTATTGATCTAGAAAAAATACTTAAATTTGGAGGAGCCAATTTTTTTTAGTTCATTTTCAGCAAAATTAAAGACCCTGGACAATCTCTCATGATATGAAATTTTCTTATGGTATAATATTTTATTTCTGTAAATAGATCTAAGGACAGTTTTAGACTTTTTGATTTTAAAGCCGTTACGTTAAGCACTTTTTTTAATCCATTTTAATCAATGCAACGCGTAAAGAAACGTTATTCCTTTGACATTCGTGTAAGCGTTGTTTAGTGTAAAAGATTTTAATACCGCCATCTAGTGGAGGACGAGACTATTAAGTACATGTTACGATTGACTGCCGTTGAAATTATAACAGATGCCATTAGTAGAAATATGAATAATATTTAATTTAATAATTTATAATATAGTATTTTTTACTTTTTACGTCTCGTTCCTACTTTTTCCTTCACTTGTTGAGTTACATTATTTCACGATTTACAGTAAGAAGAAATCCGGCGACTTTCAAATCAGATGTTGGCAGCACCGTATACCATTGCGTGAGCTGTCAAAATATTTAGGAAAGACGAAACGCGAACAGTTTTGTTAATGTTTCGTGTGTAAATCTTATTTGCTAAATATTATAATCAGCTGTTATTATAAGCAAGCGTGCCTCCTGTTTACATAAGTATCTTGTTCAAATGATAAGTGTCACATATACATAATGGGATGTCTTTCGTGGATCCGAGGTAATGACGTCCAACCTTACTATTTTACTTACATAGTTATTCGATATCTTCAGTTTTTCAATTAGCTTAGCTACCTCATTAATTTCACTTTACTGACGTCTTCGAACGTGAGTGCTATAATACAATATCTCTCTAATTACCGTCCATGAATAGGTATGACCTTTTCCTTAAGATAATGTTATTAGGGCTGCGTGTGTATTTTCATTACGACATAGTATATAGTATAGTTTGTCGGGAAAATATTAAATTGATTAAAGTTGTTCATAGCGGCTAGTCGACCTCCCTCTGAGATGCGCCTCCCCTGAGGTGTGAAACTATTTATAGCCTTCAAATTACGACTGACTAGTCTGCAAAGTTGTAATTGTTTACATCATTTATCATGTAGTTTATAACATGTATGAGGATAATATTTCTGTTGGCTAGTTACATTTTCCTTAAAAAGTATCTAATGATTAATTATTGCTATTTCAGGGTTCAAAATATCATTTCCTTTTAAAGATAAGGAACTGAACAAAATAGCAGCATTTTTCAATATTTCTACGTTTCTCCTGACATGTGCTGCACTTGTTCAGCCCAGTTGGTTCAGGATCAAAGGCTTACACTGTACACAGAGCCTATCTTTGGCCCAATTCTTCTCCTTTGATGTTGATGATGATGATCAAATAACTATACATCAGGATCCTGAATTTGATCCTATCAACAGATCTGATTATAATGGTAAGTTGCAGGTATTTATATTAAATATTACTACCTAACATCAAAGGTGTACTTAAATATAACTATGTCAAACTATAGATGGTTTAATTGTGCTGCACACAATATTCATTGACAACAGTAATTATGGATAGCAGTATATGTAATGCTGGTGTAATGAATGCAGAAGTGAGAACAGTGGCACAAAGTAACAGTTTAGGTGGTTCAAAATGTTCCCTAAGACGAAGATGTCAAACATGTTTGTGTTTAGTGTTACTTTTATATGATTGGTTTTCAATGTACTAAATAAATATATCATCTTCTTTTCTATTATAAAATAAGTTTAAGTATTAATAAATCAAGCTTCAAGTGCATTCATGTGCAATTTTATACTTCAGGTTTACCTCCTTGTACAACACCAGAGACAATCACCCTGATGAGGATACTAATATTACTATGTTTTATGGTGTTGCTGTGTTCTTGTATTGGCACACTGATTAACCTCACAAGCCTCAACAGCAGAGCCATCAAGATGTTAAGAAGAAATGCTATTCCAAGTATAATGTGTGTATTTTGGGTCATAGCTATTGTTGGTGTATGTTATTACACAACAGTTGTACTGGGTAATGCAAATAATAGTGATCCAAATATGATACAAGTGGATTATGAGTATGGATTCTATACTATCACAGGAGCAGGTATGTTCAAATATTTAATTGGATCATGATTATGTTTCTATAGTTAAAAATTTCCATGAAGTTATGCCTGTATATATGTATAACTATAATCACAGTAAAAATGTGTTAGCACTAAATATTGTCTTAACTTTTCTTATGTGTGCTAAAAAATATTTAAAACAATAATCCAGCAAACAACCAAGTACTTAACTATTAAAACATACATATAATATAAAATATGTTCTACTAAGTTACATAATTACACAGGTACACAATCATTCTGCTTGATTAAAAAATAAAAAAACTGTTTCAAAAAACAGACTTCAAACTAAAAAGTTGAAAATAAGTTAATACAGCTTTAACTTCTTTTTGGTTTTAAAGGTATGAAGTCGGTGCCAAGCCAAATGTAATGGTATGGACACTCATAGCGCGTGATCTTGAGCGGGGTGGCTTCAAACCAGGCACGGGCACCGGGTTTTTTTAGACAGTTTTTTTAATTTTATTTTTTACTTTTTGGTGTCTGTAATAGGTTGAACAATTAATAAACGCGTCATCTACGTAGAAAATTTGAGTGTTTCTCTCGTTTTTCCAAAGATCCACTGATCAGATCCTTCCTCTTTTATGGGACCAGCTTTCAAATAACAAAAGAATTATCAAAATCGGCTCACCAAGTCGAAAGTTATGAGGTTACAAATATTTTAAAAAATACAGTCGAATTGATAACCTCCTCCTTTATGAAGTCGGTTAAAAATGTGTTGTAAATATTGAGAAAACCCAGTGTGCTTGATTTCATTATTCACCTGGTTAGGCACTACCTTCACTTGGAGACCATTGCCAAACAGCTTTATTCTGTACTGTTGTGTGTGTGTAAAACAGGCAGAGCCCAAAACTAACATTTGGTTATTAATACATAATCTAGTCACAAGATTGGTCTATTAATTGATGAAACCATAGCTTGTAATTGTTTATTTGTAAATTATTTCAGGTGCCTTAGCCTTACTAGCATCTGCTGCTAATCTATGGGGTGCTCCATTATCAAGTGACGAAGATGTTCAAAGACGGAATTTAATGGAAGACTGGGATGGATATGAGGCACATAGTGTTGGACCCACACCTGCAGTGCCTACTCTGCCACCGTATACACCAAGTGCCGACTACATACCTACAATCCATCCGCCCTACGCTCCACCGGTACTTGGCACACAACAATACTTTCCTTTCGATGACCTCTCAGTACTTCCACCGCCACCTCCTTATTCTCCTTAAATTTTTCTCCATCCAGTTTTTTTCTCGAATCACCAAAATATTGATGTATTTTTAGTTATAAATTTATAATCTACAGTATTTATTATTTTAATTACTTATAGCAACTTCATATGTTTGTTGAGGGTTAGTTTTAGGGGGGCGAATATTATCTTTCGCGTGGAACCTCTACTAATGAATGTTTAACAAAAAGGAAGTAATCTCTAAAAAGTAGTAGGTGTGTTTGAAGAGCCCATATTTTCTAATTATTTCGCGATTTCTTGCTTCAAACCATACCATATGTTTGCATTGTCATTGAAAGTGAGGTAATGCGAATTTATCTTACATCAATGGGGTCAAGTATTTGTATGGTTTTTTTTACTTTCAAAGGGTCAATCCCTTTATCTTAATGAATTCGAAATGTAATGAATTTTTTCTAGGGTTGAGTTAAATTTGACGCATTAATGTAGGTATTTATCCATAATTAAATGTAATGTTAACACTGAAATGCCTAAAATCAAAATGGAATTATTTGTTTATGTATGTGTATATATTGTGGTTGTGAGTTAATTAATGACTACTGTTCACTTCTACATGTGATTTGCCATTTTAGTGCCTATTCGTGTCGTATTTCTCGAAATGCTTTAAGATAATAATAATAGAAGTTCTGTTTGTTATTTATAGCTTAATTAGTGATATAATTTTGTCGACTAAGGGCCAAGTAACACTGTTAATTTAATTAATTTGATCTGTTTGAAGTGTTCCAACTACTTGATCTATTTCGAAACTATCATAATACAAATTTATTATAAGCATATAGGTATACTATTTACACATCTTATTTTTAAAACTATTACGATAATGAATATGAAATGCCAAATGTAAGTTCACCAACAGTTGTATTATCTATTCTGACATTTTGCTTTTTTATATGCTTCAACAATATTAATGTATGCTGTAATTTCCATACAAAACACTTCATGCCCATGCTCTACTTTATATAATTTTGATAATGGAACAGTATCATTATAGTTGTAGCACCTACCCCTTTCATTTCACCACTTTCATGAAATAAGTTACAATCTCAACACACATCATGAAAATTGTAACAAATTTTATGATAACTGGTCCACTGGATCATTTTGTTACTAAATGATCCTTTTCACATCAATTTAATATATAATCTACATATGAAATTAAAGCAATCCATCACTAAATGCCTTTAATCTTAAAACATAATAATAACACTATGTACTTTAGTGAAATATTGTTACACTAGATGGTTAAAACTAATATTTTTTGCATTGTAATGAATGTGTTACTAAATAAAACAACAGAGTAGAGCCGAAACAATTGTATATTTTAGGGGCATGAATAAATTGAATTGTATTTTAAAAATATGCGAATGAAATTGATCTAGATCTGTTTCATCAAGACGAAACAATAAAAATGAGCTTTATAGAATCTAGTGATTACAATTTGTGGTCCTTGCTCTAATAATTAAATTAAATTTACCTTTATTTAAATCTAATAGCAAATAGAACTGGTAGCATACCCTGTATAATATTCATGTTACCAAAAAATATAAGCATGTTATTAGTTGTATGTTTGTTAAATGTATAGATTCCTTATAGGGGTAAGAATAGTTATTCCCGGTGTATCAACTGGGAAGTTTATTTTTACATTTAAAATGAGAGTAAGATTTTATTTTTGTGTAAGACCAATATAAAATACATATCTATAAATGAAAATGTCTTTTTGTTTTTAATATTCTAGTTATATTACCTAATTATTCATTGGTTATACTATGAACACATAATATACAATAGCTCACAATTTATGCCAAAAATGATCTCTTAGATTTCATATGGCAAAGCAACCTCACTAATTTTCACCAACTCAACAACTATTTATAAATTTCAAAGGAAATTTAAACAATTGAAAATTATTTAGATTTTCAAGACTATAATAGTATTTATTAGAGAAGACAATGTCCTGGAATATTATTAGGTTTACAGTGTCGACTACTATTCATAAACAGACTTCATGTCATGGAAAAAGATATATCATAGGCTAGACTTCGAAAATCGTCAGTTATGTAGGTACCTAGTCCAAAAACAAGCACTGAAATTGATAAATTATTATTGCTGATAAATATGATAATGACTTAAATTAAAAAAAAACACCTGCATTTGTAATTAATTATCATTCATTCAAGTCAATGAGGTTTCCAAATCAATACTTTATACATCTTTCAGTGCACTTAGATCAAAATGGGGTTGGTTAGCTGTTCTGTCTACAATATTTATAGGTCTGCCTTGCTGTGGTTCTTTCACTATTGGCATTTTTTTAATAAAATCATTTGCTAAACCTTCATTTTCAATACTTATATTGGAGAAATGTCTTTGTAATAAATCACTCTGAGAAGATGGGAGATTTAAATATTTAACTCTTTCTTTTTCTAAGTAATTAACTTTCTCTTTCAATGTCATATTTTCATCTTTAAGTACTTCAGCTTGTAACACTAATTGTTCCACAAGTGAATGTAAATTTTGGTTTAATATCTGTAGTTCTTCTATTACAGTTTCTTGCCCCTTTTCTGTCTTCTTGCCATCTACTACATCTGCTTTGACTACATCTTTCACTTGGCCTTGTTCGGAATGTTTATTTAGCAGTGTACATAACAAAGAATCTGCTTCGTTTATTGTTCTATAAATAGCTACTTGAACTTTAGAACTATCATTAGTCTGAAGATTATAAGAGGGATCTTTCCCCAAACCCTTGATATTATCCATGGCTTTTTTCACTCTTTCGTATTGTTCTTTCTTGTTTTTTATTAGATCTTTTTGTTTTAGATGGTAGCTGTGTTGTAGCGTTATAGACTCGAGGGCAACTGACGACGTTGTGGATTTCATTGCGTCTAGTAATAATTCAGCAGCATTATGATGGCACTGCATCGCTTCGTCGTATCTATTATTAATAAGATGGGCGTCAGCACGACGATGTTGTTGATGAGCCTGTTAAATAAAACTCAAATAAACACTTGGCACTAAACACCAGCACAAAGTTTTATTATAGTAGACTTATGTTTACCAAATTAAGTGGATGTGATTCCATTTTCTATTTGATTATGTATATGTATTTGAATATATATTTTTATTCATGTAATATTTATTTCCTAATCTACTACAATGACTGAATATTCATTCAATAATAATTTATTTTAAGGCTAAATAACTAATGTAATGACAATAAAGTTCTAATTCTTAAATGACAACATGTCAGTGTCACATTCACATCACAACATGTTAAATTGTCAATGTCACTGTCAACTATACCTTTTTTTTCTTCTATTTAGGGATAAGGCAAAAGAATCTAGTCTATACAACCAAGTCTTCAGTGTTTTTTATATCAATTTATGATGGATTAATAGATAAAGACAATGTGTGATGATTTGAATTAAGGAGTTATTAAAAAAGGTAAAATGCTACCAAATTTTTTAAATCTCTTAAAAATAACGATTGAAGTTGTATAAACACATACAAATAAGATCACCAACGTGCAAGCGAGACTTCTAGTTTTTGAGTTCTACTTTTAGTTTAAACGTACATATGTTACGGTAACTACTCACCATCAGGCGAAGCGTAAGCTGGTTTGCCTAACCCGTAGTGTAAAAAAAATGTACTTCGCGTAGAAATCGATTGAGAAAAATCGAAGTCATGTTAAACTTACACCAATAACAATCTACTTATACGTACGTTACATATCTAAACGTAGGTACCTACAAGTCAAAACTTGGTGGACTGTAAAAGTCAAAGCGAGACCTTTGACTTTTATTATAGTTTTATAGTAGTATTACAGTGCGAACCCAAGGCACCACTGACTACTGAAGTTAAGTGCGTATATCTAATTATCACGTGCTTAAACGATAAAGAAAAATATCGACGAAATTTGCATGCTTGAGAAATTTTCTCGATGGCATCATGATCATGGCACTTGAAGGCTGGCTAGCCTTGTGCACTACATATAGTCGAATCCTTCTCAAATACGCGGAGACTCGTAGGACACTATATGTCTTGATGATGGGCCTTGTATTACTGTGAGAAATAGCTTTGATTTTGTAATCTTTTACATCTGAGAGCTAGAGGAACCGTAGACTTATTATACTCTTTGGGCACCACTTCACGTGACTAAGGTTAGGAAAATTTAACACCACACAAACTACCTACTTACAATGCAATGCACTAAAAAAATTATTGAAACTCTTTCGCAAAAATTATGACAGTAAAATTGACAATCAGAAACAATTATTCGGCTTCATACTATTGTCTCGCCTTTGTATTAGCCTGCACAGTTACTTAGAATTATTATTTATTTGATACGTCGGCTACAATGCAAGGCGGTACCCGTAAGCTATCCAGATTTTGGGTAACAAAAACTGAAGAAATATTAAATTGTTCACAAATGTCACTTGCGAAAAAACTACTAGCCTATAAAATATTTTTGCGGCCCATGTTAATTTATAACTGGTTTGAAGGGCGCAACAATCAGTTGAAAAACTTAGAAGTTCAAGCGTTGAAGCAAATATTTGCATCAACTAATGACAGTTGTTTGTATGATCGGTACACAGACATAGATGTGACTAAATACATTAAGTTGCAGGAGATACGTTGGAAGAGGACAACAGGATCAAATCGTGGAAATCTTCGAAGAATGCTTCATGCGTTGTCTCGATCTGCTGCTGATCCTTCGCCGTATTTTACAAGGGCCGTTGATAAACAGAAACATTACTGTCAACACCAATGTCGCATTTTATCGAGCAGTTCCGAAACTGAAACATCTATTTCGATTCCTGTGCTCAGAAGAAGCCGCCGCTTAGCCAATAAAAGGAAAGTTAAGCGAAGTGGGCGCTAATATTCTCAGATACAACTTCATTGTACTTATACTAACATTGTTGATTGTTTGAATGTAGGTAATTTATACAGTCATAAGTTTTAGTTACCTAGAAATATATATTACCTAATTCAATTAACCAATTTTTATGCTGTGATAGCCTAGTGGTGTGAACCCCAGGTCCTAAGATCGATCCCAAGGCACCAATGACCTTTTGAAGTAATGTGCGTATTTATCATATTATTATACTCGTGCGGTGAAGGAAAACATAGTGAGGAAACCTGCATGCCCGAGAGATTCTCTCGATGATTCTATCGATACAAAGTTTGCCAATTGACACTAGGTGGTGGACTACATCCTAATCTCTCTCAAAACGTGTGAGCGATGCCCAGCAATGGGACAATAATTGGGTTGATCATGAATATTAATTTGACCCGACTGGACTGATTTGGCTAATTTAACACCTTCAAGTTTCCTCACAATACTTTTTATTAACCGACTTCAATAAAATAAAAACTGCGTTTAATAAAACCAACTCCAAAAAGTAAAAAGTAAAAAATTGCTTAATACAGTTTTTACCATTTTTTATGAAGTCTGTGCCGGCCGGTGCCTAGTTAAACCACCCCCCTCAAGATCACGCGCGATGAGTGTACTTTTACATTTGACTTGGCACCGTCTTCATACGTTTCAAACTATAAAAACTAGAACTGTATTATTTTTAGCCGACTTCAATACAGGAGGAGGTTATCAATTCGACTGTATTTTTGTACTTTTGATGGTTGGTTGGTATGATAAATAATTGCGGACTGTGGGGGAGGCTTCTTAATTAATACATTTAAAGGATGGAGTGAGGGTGTACGTAAGGGCGGTTCCAGATCATGGGGGTTATGAACCCCCTGGCTGGGTTTAGAATCGAATGGAGTCTGTTATGACTAGACACCCGACTATATGACCCTCCCCGCACCTTCTAACTAGAAATCTGAATCTACCACATATATAAAACAAACAGTATCTCACGTTTTAGTAGGAGGTAACGAAAAATTAGTAAGAAATGAAGATGATGATCATCATCATCATCATCATCGGCCTATATAAGAAATAAATATTTCCGGACATTATTACACAGCAGCGTCATCTAGTTCCGTGGTAAGCGACAAGGCTTGTGTTACAGATAACAGATGGTTGATATATACTTTTTTTGTAAATACATACATATTATACATAAATACATCCATGACTCGGATACAAATGTTGATGCTCATCACATAAACATTTGTCCCTACCGGGATTCGAACCCGGGACCCACAACACAACAGGCAGCGTTAACTACCGCTGAGCTAAACCGGTCGTCAATATTATTTATTAATAACGGGTAGTTAATATATTCGTCCACTGCTGGACGTAGGCCTCCCCTAGTGTACGCCACAGAGCTCAATCTTCGGCTCTTTTCCTCCAGTCACTGCCAGCTGCCTTGCGCAAGTCGTCGCTCCACCTGGCCGGCGGCCGTCCTACAGTACGTTTGCCGAGACGCGGTCTCCACTCAAGAACTCGTTTGCTCCAACGGTTGTCGGTTCTCCGAGAGATGTGACCAATGGGCCAGTCACATCTCTTGGCCACTTCAGCTTGCTAATCTTCTGAGCTATGTTGGTAACTTTGGTTCTCTGGCGGATAACTTCGTTCCGGATTTTATCCCTCAGAGAAACTCCGAGCATAGCTCTCTCCATAGTTTTTTTAGGTTATACAATTACATCATGACCAAGACCTTATTTTATAAACCATACATTATTTTATTTATCGTAATCATAAACATCGTTACATCTATCGTATTTAATTATTTCAACATATTTGATTCTTTACGACGCTATTTGTTTAGGAGTTCTAAATTAACTGTTTTACTTATCTACTTCGGCTTCCATTTGCTGGATAGAAATTTAAAATTTCAGTCACACTCCTTTCCGACACTTCCATTACTATTGCAGTATGTTCTTCAGCCTGGTGCGTCATCCATACTCTTGGCGCGTGAATGTCGTGCTCTTTTACTTGACAAAGTTAGTTTACCCTTATTCCGGCTGGGATGATGGTTTTGAGTTGTTTGATCTTTACCCTTAGTTGGCTGTAAGTCCCACCAGTGTACATAGCGTCTTAATGAACGTTTGTATGGTTTTCTTAAAGCCGTCTCTTCGTTTTTTAATAGCATCGACCACCGCAGTCTTTCGTTATGTACGTATTCTATTATGTCGCTGGTTCTATATTTTTTGTATACAACTCTGATGTTTGGTTTTAGTCTGTTAGGATGTCGTTGAGGATATTTTGATTTATATATTTCAACTAAGAGCCCACCTTCGAAACGAAGAAGTTTCTTAATGTTGAATTCATCCAACTCCCAAAGCTCGCAACCGTATGTCAGAATAGGTCTCACGAATAATTTATATAGTTGAAACTTAGACCGACAGCGTAGTTCGGGATTGCACAATAGCTTCCAATAACGATGACACCACAGTTTTGCACATCTCAATCGTTCTGTAATTTCAGGACTCATTTGTTCTCTGGTTAACTGAGGTATCCCTAATTTATGTTCGGTATTATGTTGCATTGCAAAAAAAATAATTGTGCCTCTACCTAGATATTTTCATTTCTCATTTAATTAATTACACATAAATGTTACCTGTATTTAGACATTAATTGTCAAAAATAAATCTGTCATAGCTCCAGTTATAGATATTAAAAACTGTTTGGTTAAGTTTTATTCTTCTTAAAAGTAGGTAAGTAATTTATGATCTAATAACGATATGGGACATAAAACAGTTTCTATAACATATAGGTAGGTTAGTACTAAGGCATAGCAGAATCTCATCAATCCGTCGCCCAAGTACCTATTAGGGCACCTTTACACTGGGCGTAGGCATCCGATGAACGTATGCTCAGCGTAGCCGCCGCGACAGTGCGGCGTACGCGTCGCGTTGACGTTAGCGTTTCACGTTAGGGCAATCGGGTAAACATCAATTTGGAAACCTTTATTACGTGGGAACCATTTAGGGGTAGGTATGTGTGCCTTAAATATAGTAGGTAAGTCAAAGGTGTTTAAAGCCACGAAGTTTTGCAAATAACGGAAACTTACATAACAAATTAAATAATCTGGTTTTGTTTGTTTTCATAATTCCGTCAATGTTATCAGAGCCATTGTTCGTACATTACTGTTTAGTTTAATAACAAAGCATTGCCACAAATATACAACCTGACTGCAAGTAACTAATCCTTACCAGTTAACAATTCGGTTTCTTTTGCGCTATTCCATTCGATTAACTTTCCAACAGGATGAATCGATGTCTCGCCTTTGTTTTAATCTGGAGGGTAGTCCATGCCGTAGCTTCTCAGTGTTCGGTAACAGAAGTAAAGAGCCTGCTTGAAGGGTGTGACC
The DNA here is from genome assembly GCA_905163465.1 of Craniophora ligustri. NCBI lineage: Eukaryota > Metazoa > Arthropoda > Insecta > Lepidoptera > Noctuidae > Craniophora > Craniophora ligustri. The sequence goes on from LR990963.1 coordinate 8,150,074, forward strand.
GCCTAACGGGATTGAATGTGACTAGCGTTGGTGGCACTATTGTTAACGACCACAACTGCGACGTTCTTCTGCCAAAGCAAGTGTTTATGGAAGAGCCGTTGTTTCAATACCATTTGTCAGATTCGGTACGCCTTAAAACTAGATGTAGAAGGATATGTATCTTTGTCATATGTATATGCTTTAATATCTCCTAACAAAAATGTTATTTATACTATATTTATAAGTAGGTACATTTCTAGATTATATTATGCATAAAATATATTAGAATTTAAGCGGATGTCGGTGAGAATATTTTTATAAACGTAGAATTTAAGTAGATACGTTTCAATCATTTCCGTATTTTTACAGAAAAAATTCTACACATTAATCATGGTTGATCCAGACGCTCCACCGCAGTTGGATGGTGAATTTTACCTACACATGGTTAAATCTAATATTCCAGTAAGTCGTCATAAACCTTGTATATGGAAGGTATTTAGTTATTTACATGTTATCTTTATGGATCAATCTTTTTGTGTACCTACCTACATACCTACGTGTATGAGTATCCATAGAAATGTAAAAATTATATACATATTCTTAGACACATAGTCATGTTGTAATATTTATTGATGACATGGGAATATTAAAATTTATTGTTTTTCAGGGACTAGCGTTGAAGGCAAAAGAAAGCAGCAAGACCGTTGGAATTGATTATCGAGGTAATTCATGTTTAAAATATGGGTGTGTTTTAGTGACAAAGTAAGTCAAGTTTGCTGGCAAGGCAATTTTTACTACAATGTTGGTAGAATATACCAACATTGTAGTAAAAATTGTTTGCTGGCCATGTTTTGTTCAGCCAGTAATTTTACTGTTTACATTACAGTTTATGTGAGAATAGGCAAATTTTACAAGTCAAGAAAATTCTACCAACCTTTCTTTCCCCTTACCCTTATTACGAAAGATATAAATCATAGAAAGAACATAAAATCATTTTTCAGGATACAAGCCACCAGTGCCACCTCGCGGCACAGGTCCGCACCGTTATGTCATCTTGCTTTACGAGCAGGCTGACGGCAACAATTTCCTACCCACGGTACCTTCCTCGCGACACCGGTTCTCGCTAGCGAAGTGGCTCATCGGTAAAAACCTCTGCGGACCTGTCGCAGGAGTACAATTCAAGGCAGAGTTCTAGATGGCGCTAGTAGTTGCGATTCAATTAGAATGTAACTTTGAAAAGAGTTTGAATTTGGAAAGAAATATCTTTTATATTATTGTCTTGGTTGCTTTATTACCATTGATGTATGTGTAAAATATTTATATATTGTAACTTTTCTCATTCGTGACCTTATGTGAACGGTTCTCGTGAAAAAAAAATTATAAGTAGGTTTCAGACCAGTTACCGGTTTTTATAAAACAAAACATAATTCAAAGTGAGAAATTTTAATAATAAATTAAGTACGTAGGTACGTACGTACTTACGTAGGAACACCTTATCTAAAATTACTTGGGTAAATATAATAACTAATAGTGAAATAGACACCGTTCATATAATAGAAAGAGGTCGTAGTCATAATAGATATCACATATCACAGATATTTACTTTACCGCTGATGCGTATTAGTACATACCTATTAGTAAATGTAATTAATATATGTGATATATAAGGTAAATAATAATTAATAATTTACTTTAGTGATGGGATTTTTAGGAACGATATACACAATTACACAGTCATTTAAATAGGAATCTAGGTACTTACCTACCTACTCATCTAAACTGAAGTAACTAAAATAAATTGACGGTATTATATAGGTATTATTATTTGTCTACGCGTGATATTTATTAACCAAAATTATTATTAGCAGAATTATATAAGGTGTGAGGAACCATTTAGCTCAGCGGTAGTTAACACTGCCTGCTGTGCTATGGGTCCCGGGTTCGAATCCCGGTAGGGACAAATATTTGTGATGAGCATCAACATTTGTTTCCGAGTCATGGACGTATTCATGTATGATATGTATGTATTTACAAAAAAAAAGTATATATGTAGTATAACAACCATCTAGTATAGAAGAAAGAAAGAAAGAAAATAATATTTATTGACACAGTCACGAACAATGCACACAATAACATAAAAAGTATCCGTAACACAAGCCTCTAGGACAATTATGTCCGGAAAAAAAGCAACCATTTTGGAATAATTAGTTTTACTTCTACTTTGGATTAATTAATTTTATGCGATTGTACATGCGTATTAACTTAACTAATATACCTATATTTTTAATTAGTTTCGGCTTATATTGTATTAATTTCGATAATGTGGTTTGACAGTGACCGAATTATGGCATTAATTATATTTTTGAGTTACAAAAAAGGAGAGTGATTTTCTTGTAGGCCTATAGATAATTATTTTCTTTCAGTAATAATTATAGTCATAAGTATATATTTAATGCTATTACACGAGTGACATAGGTAAAATGTACAATTTTATAGTTACCAGTCAGCATATAACTGTAAGAAATAAATGACACCCATGACAAGAATAAATGTTAGAGGTGAATGAATAAACACTCAAAGTGTTATAAATTGTTAACACCAAACTGTAGCGTTAAGGTTAATGAGAATTAAACATACGTATAAATAACACATTTTATTCTTAACGATTTCATTGATAGACCTTAAAAATATAAATAAAGAAGTGTTTCGAGAAACAATTTGAAAAAAGTCGTAAATGTAATGTAACCATTAGGTTTACGTAGGTAATAGGTACCCGAAGTAATCTTAACACCTTTGAACTGTCTTAAAAACAGTTAATATCATAAAATCTCAATAATTATGGTTTTATACCTTTATCAGTTAAACTTGACTCTAACTTTATTCAAACTAAAGCTTTAATGAAGCTGGTAAAATGTCACTAAGTAATAAATTATTACAGCTGTGTTTACGTTTGAAAACAAAGGCTATGTAAGGGTTAATTAAAACAACGCCTTTCATACTCGTACTTTTCGCGCTAAAACCGATTTCTTTTGTTTTATTTCAACGGACTCGTTGAAAAATAATGGCGGCACGAGCTCGGCGTAGGCAGCGCACGCGCACGCGACACTTCCCTCTCACCTCGCGGCCCACGCGCCCCGGCCGTGTACCGCGCCTAATTTATATAAACAAATTATTTTCTCATCTCTAACTACTGGTTTTATCCAGAGTGATTTATTGTTGATGACCTAATGGTGTAACATTTTTACATTTACCTTTCGTTGGCGAATCTTGTTATGGGTCACCAAAATAATGCGTATGTCACGCGGTGTGACAGTTCTCGGAATAAGCACCATGGTCCCTGACCCGGGTGGTCCCTTGCAGTTTTATAGTGGTACTTAATATGTCAATGTATTATAGCCGCTGTTGTTTTCGGACACTTTTATAAAGTATCACAAGGTTTAATTGTGTTTATAAAAGTTAATTCAATTTCGGTTATGTGTCGTTGCTTCACGTAAAAAATGTCTTCGTCCTGGAAAATATATTATGTGTTTCTTTTATTTTACATTGCACAATTTTGAGGTGCATGTTATGTATTATGTATAACCTACTAAAATTTGAACTAACGTTTTGAACACAATGTATTCAAATATACAAGGAAATAATCTGTTATATTTATGAGCACTAAAGCAATGAAATAAGTTGATAGAACTTTATAGAGATTACTGAATATCTCAGAACATAAATGTATTCTTAAGGGTATCACGACATTTTAAATTTTGTGGTAACGCTTTAAATGTCGTTATCAATATGATATACATATAATAGAGAGCTAAACTATTCTCAAAGATATGTTATCTACATCATATATTATTAAACCATACACAATACTACTACTAATTAAGCCATGGCAGCAAAATAAGTCATTGCCACAGTAGCGTTCTTAGCCTGTGTCTATTTTTAAATGTTAGATCATTTAAAAATAGACACAGGCTAAGAACGAACCTTAAGAACCTTCAAAAATACTTATAAGTATAAAATAATTAGTTCCAACAAGATTATGTAGAAACGTTAGATATTACAATGAAACAATAATATGAGTAGAATGAAAAAAAATATAAGTAGGTACCTATAGTAAAATATATTGTACAAAAAAAAAACAACATGAAAGTTAACGTACCTAATTCAAAAAACTTAAAAATCTAAAATGACGACGAAAACAATATGATGAGCAGGTATTTAGCTATTTACTTGAAAAACGGGTATAATGATACTAATCATAATTTCATACTTAACTACATATTACAATACAAAATACTTCATTTTGAGTCTGTAAAGACTATAAAAACTTAAAAATTATAGGATAATTTATATCAAACACAATTACCTAAATAAAATTTATAAAGAGAAATTTAATAATTTAGTAGATACCATAACAATATTATGAAGTAAGTAACTACCTATCTATAAGTTCAATTTGATTGGGACTTATTTTCGTAATAAATCCTCCAAGATCAATTAGAGTAGGTACATTTGAATATGAATGTCAAATAAAGGTTTAGACCTTCTGACAAATGTTTTTAAAATAATATGTACCCGAGACGGAGCTGTGGTAGTCCAGTGGTGTGGATAGTGGACTGAGATGTCAAAGATCTCGAGTTCATTCAAACCCGCGGCGGGTTTTTGTCACATGTTCAAATGGTGAAAGAAAACATCGTGAGGAAACCTGATAGATTTTCTCAATGGCATGTGAAGTCCGCCAACTCTCAGTAGGCTATTGTGGTGGGTTATAGCCTAATCCCTCTTAAATCAGAGGAGACCAGTGCTCATTCGGGCAATAATGGATTGATGATGATACCCAGGACAGTGTCACCTGGCTTGATAGCTGGATCCACATCCAGCTATCAAGCCAGGTGACACATAGTTATGACAGGCAAATTAAAGTATTTATGGTCGACCTTGACCTTGACCCTGGACTAGCTCAAGGTCGAAATATTAGCAAATTTTAAAAAACCGTGTGTATTGCGTTGGTAACGACAAGCTTTTATTGAACTTGTAATGTTTGTCAGTTGGTTTGTGTGTCAAATATTGCAAGCTGAATAAAAACCAATTCCTGTTATCTTACGGAGTTGAAAATTGTCATGTTAGTTCAGTTCTGATGACAATGCATTTAATGGCAAGCATGACCTGATTCTAAATCTAGGATTTGCTCTTCAACGGTCAACATCATAGACGTGAAAATTTTAAGACATGATTAAATAAATATTTTTTTCATATTAAATTAAAACTAGGTATATTTTTTGAATGGGCAATCACCCATTCAAAAAATATACCTAGTTTCAAAAATTAAAGTAAATTACTTTTAATTTCCCGTTTCTTCAAAATAATCGCATGTGTCCATTTATGTAACAGTTATTTGAAATTGATTCGACAATCTCTTTTTTTCTTTCTTAGAATATATTGATTTTATTTTTTGCAATCACCGTGTAACAAAACCTTAGTAACGTTTAAATAACTAAAGTAGATACTTTTTTGCGAACAAGTAAACAAACATAATTTAGTTATTCATAACATGTACACAATATCCTAAAGTAATTTCTGAATGTGTATTTTGTTATAAATAAATCAACACGGTTCCTTGAAGTGGCTCGTAATCATACAATGAATGAATGATTAATTCCGGTTAACCGCAAAATGACACAAGGAATGATCAGTGCAGGTCTTAACAATTCTAGGAAGATATTTGTTACAACTTTATTTTTTACTCTTATACTATACCTAGTTAGTAGGTATGAGCTGAAGGTCTTGAGTTACGGGTGACGTAACGCGCTAAAATATCTCTTGAACTTATTCAGTTGCGCAGATAATATTGTAATTATCTCCATTCTAGCTAAAAGTCCTGTGATAGAGCAGTGTGATAGAGCAATTTCAAAATATGTACAGGTTGTACATATTTTGAAATTGAACTACTTTTTACGTATTTGATTGTGGTAAATAGATAATTGGTTGTCTGGATTCTTCACAGCATCCATGGTTAGGGGCAGACTGAGAAAGTGTCTGTAGTACAGTGTAATCGTCATTTCTCTACAAAAAATACCTATGTAGCTTCATTTCAGTCTATATATAAATTATAATCATTATAAAAACCGCTAGCTTGAAATAAATAATGATCTGAAGGCCCTGTGACGACGCGATGGTATGTGCACATGATGTGAACATTATTCAGGCAGGTTTGACTTTTGGGCAGACGAAGTAGCACATCATCTAATCATTTAAAATACTTATGAATATCGTATGATAATGTAAAAAAATAATGCACATTTAACTCTAGTACTCACTTTTTATTACTATGTGTCATGAATACCCAGTATGAAGTCTTACCTCAAGCTTAATTTAAGGCAACTAATTAACAATTCTGTTGAAAGCTAAAAGAAACAAAACTCTGATGGATATCTAATGGTTGAGTTGTCATATCATGGATTCGAATGTCACATCTTTTTTGACAGGAAGCTCGTCTATCGTAAATTAATCGACATGGCTCTCCAGAAACACCAAATTACTGAACCGGTTTGGCGTGTGCGCGGCCGCTGACCCGCCGGAAATACTTGCGACGCAACACCCATAGAGAAACCCGCCACGTTTTTTAAAATATTTAAATGGAGAACACTACTGAACTTGATATCGGTCTTTAAAGGGTTACTTATTTAAATAAATTAGAATTTAAATACTATATTCACTGCTTCATGCAATTACATTATAATAAACATTCCTTAATATATATTGCAAAAGAATAAAGTCTATAAAATACAGTTCTAAGTTTTTGCATCGTCTCTAGCATATTATTCCTATTTAATTGTCTTGCTTCGAAGGCTAATCAAAGCGAGAACTGTCTGTTTCAGATAGAAAAAATATATTTTATAACAGTACATACATACATACACTCACGCCTTTTTCTATGGGGGTAGGCAGAAACTACTACATGCCACGCGCTAGCTACTACGTTTACCTATAGCAGTGTGCTGCTAATTATCTCATTCAGATACCTGGCAATTTTTATCAGCCTTCTAAGAACATATCTGTAGCAGAGTGCTTACTATGCGGTGAAGCGTCAAGGGAAATGACGAGAGGCTTTTAATAAGAATAATAGAAAATATAATAGGTATCAGAAGAATGTATATTTTTTTTTAACAACTGAACAGTGACAAATACAATACGTCATACTGAAAAAGAATACATCTAAAAAAGTATGTCGCTTCAGCTGAAGAGCCCAAGGAGGCTTTAATACTTTCCCTCAGCTGATTGTCGACCGTTTGGTTTATCCATCAGACCCAATTTCTGAACAAGTTCCAGCAATCTGGGTCTGGGTAGAGCCTTCGTTAAGAGGTCTGCTAGTTGGGTAGCAGAGCTAGTCCTCTCGACCACGATATCGTTTTGAAGCACAAGCTCCCTCACGAAGAAGTGCCTCACACGAATGTGTTTGGTCCTACGGTGAAATTCTGGATTATGTGCCAATTTCACCGCGGCTTCGTTGTCCACGAACAAAACTGGAACTTCTTTCTGGCCATTCAAGTTTTTGAATAATCTTTTTAACCAAATTAATTCCCTTGCCGCTTCGCTTGCTGCTACAAGCTCAGCTTCCGTTGTGCTAATGGCGACTGAATGTTGTCTTTGGCTCGTCCAGGAGATTGCTCCTCTTGAAAATAAGCACAATACTCCAGTCGTAGAGCGACCTGTTTTCAAGCATCCAGCATGATCAGCATCACTGTAGGCTTTTATTTGGTTAGGAGAATTTGCATCATGAACATACATTATTCCTCTTGATAATGTGCCTTTCAAATATCTCATAATGTGCTTAACCATACGCCAGTCGCTAGAAGTTGGCTTTTCTAAGCTTCTCGAAGCCAATCCTACAGCATACGCCAGATCAGGGCGAGTGCCCACCATCAAGTAAGCGAGCGAGCCTACTGCTTCTCTATAGGGAAATGATTGTGACTCTTTGTCAGCTTTCCCTTTTTCAATAGTTCCTTCTTTCTGTAAAGGAGTTGATACTGGATTACAGTTTTTCATCTTGAATCTCTCCAAAACTTTATTTGCATAAGCTTCTTGTTTAATGAAAAGTGAGCCGTCCTTCATTTTTTCTATCTCTAACCCAAGATAGTATGAAACTGGTTTGCTAGTAATCGTCAAAATCTTTTTTAGGTCCATGATGAAACTTTTTGCAAGGTTCTCATCACTCGCTGCAACTAAGCCATCGTCCACGTAGAGTGCTATTAAAATTTTCTTATCTCCTAAGATCTTGGTATATAGGCATGGATCAGCGTCGCTTGTCTTGAAGCCTAAAGATTCAAGTATTTCTGCAAAACAGTAGTTCCAGCACCGTGGTGCCTGCTTCAAACCATAGAGGCTTTTCTTTAGACGGCATACTCTGGATGTTCCGTCTTTAAAGCCTTCTGGCTGCTCCATATAAATCTCTTCTGTTAAATTTCCATTGAGGAAAGCTGTTGCAACATCAAACTGAATAAGATGAAGTCTCTCTCTTGCTGCAACGCTGAGCAAAGATCTTATAGTTGTTAACCTTGCTACTGGGCTAAACGTTTCATTATAGTCAAAACCTTTCTTCTGCTTAAACCCTTTTACAACTAGACGTGCTTTATATTTTTCTATTGTGCCGTCAGGGTTGGTTTTCACTTTATAAATCCATTTACATGGCAAAGCTTTTCGATTGCTCGGTAGATTCTGCAAGTCCCAAACTTGTAATCTTTGCAAAGAATCGAATTCACTCCTCATCGCTTGTAACCATCTATCTTTATTTGTTTCACTCGATATTGCTTCCTTATACGTCGAAGGTTCTTTTTCAGTATCGACTAGGAATAAACTGCAGTCATCCAATTTACGTGGAGGTTGAAGAGTACTTCTGTCCCTGAGATTATATCTTGGAACGTCGGATAGCGAAACGTCTCCCTCTAAATTCTCTTCTATCTCAATATGGACAGGAACGGCATCTACGAATTCTTCTTCAATCTCATTATCTGAAAATGCGGTTTCGTCTTCTATATACTCTATTTCTCTTTCTCCCTCTAATTGGACTGACTGTCCTTGATCTCTCGATTCATTTGCTTCTATTGATGTCTCAATAGGCGTCCTTAAATGTCTATCTTCTTCTAATTCTCCCTCTAATAGAACAGATCTCTGTTCAGATTGGGCTTCCTGATTCAAGGGATTGTCGATTTGCAAATGCTGTCGACTAGTATTTTCAGGAACTGTATCGAATGACACGGTCCACTCTTTCTCAGTCGGTTTCGGTTCAGATTTAGCAACAATTCCTGAAGCTTTAGCTTCAATCCCTGGAATAGGTGTCTCTCCGAAAATAACATCTCTGGATCGGATCAAGTTATCAACTTTATGCTGCGTTTCATACCAGATACGATAACCGTCATCATTGTCGTATCCTATGAGAATGACTTTAGTTGCTTTCCGTTCCAATTTTTTTCTTTTAATTTTCGGAACATGTGCATAACAAGTTCTTGCCACCAATGATTCTCAGATGCTTTATATTAGGCTTCTTCCCAAACCATAACTCGTAAGGTGATTTGTCCTTCTCTCTAGTGGCACCTGTTCGGTTTAAAATATAAGCAGCTGTCATTATAAGTTCTGCCCATAATGCTTTTGGCAGTTCTCTCTGAGCATTCATCAATGTTCTTACGGTTTCTACTAATGTCCTGTTTTGGCGCTCGCTACAGCCATTCTGCTCTGGCGTGTACGGCATAACAAGACGTTGCTTAATTCCTTTTTTATTCAAAATATCTCTGACTTCCTTGTTATCAAACTCAGTTCCGTTATCACTCAACAGTGTTTTGATTACATGTCCTGTGACCATTGATTCTTGTAGCATTATGCTCAATTTATCTTTGACTTCGTTTTTGTTTCTCATGCAATAAACCATGCAATATCCGGAAAAGTCGTCTTTGAACAGTACATAATAACGGTATTTTGAAAAACTCATTGGGAAAGGACCGCAAACATCTGAATGAATAATTTCTCCTGGTTGTGTAGATCTTTCTCGTATGCCAAACCTCAGTCTATGCATCTTTCCGTAGATACAAGATTCACACAATTCTTTATTTAAAGGAAGTGTCAATCCTAACTCTCTTTGAATGACTTCCTTAACGTGTCTTTTGTTTTGATGCGCCAATCTCTCGTGGTATAGTTGCATCAAATCAGTTGTTGTAGTAGCAAGTACAGGTACCGGTGGCAGGATGTTGCGAAACTTCAACTTAAAAAGCCCTCCACAGTGGTTACGTTTGCCAACAACTGCTAATACCCCATTCAAAAATACTTCGCAAGTTTCCGGGGTCGAGACGAACTTGCTATTCTTCTGTTTGTCATGCATAGCCAGCACTGAATAAAGACTTCGCTGGATCTCTGGTACATACCAAACATCCGTGAGTGCTATGTTCACAATCTTCCCTTTGACATCTGCTTCCAAATATATTGTTCCTTTGCCTCTTGCTTGAACAATGTTACCATTCGCTGTAGTAACACCTTGGATCTCGTCAAACTGTTGGAATGTTTGGAACAAATCAGTCGCGCCATTGTCCACGTACCATGATTCTTTATCTTGCCCTACGAATGACATAACATTCACACTCATAATAGCCATATTCGCACTTTGACTTGAAGACGGCTTGTTATTACTGTCTTTAGGGGGGCGACCATCTTTCATCCACTTCTGGCAGGATCTTACTCGATGTCCCATCTCATGGCAGTAATTGCATCTCATATGCTTATCCTTATTCTTCTTTTCTTTACGAATGGTGCTATTCTGTGTCGTACTCGTCACTAATACCTCTTCACTCGATTCACAATTTTTCTTTAAAAGTGACTTCTCATGAGCGCAAAGGTTACTTGTCAAACCTTCTACTGTCCTTTGTTCTTTGGCTAATAACAACCAACTTGATTTAAATTCGAAGTATTTCTGATCTAATGTATCCAGAATTTTGCAAATTAGGAATATTTCTGGTAGTCTCATATTGGGATTATCTTTACCAATCTCTCTATTTAACTGACACCAGAGAGTCTTCAGTTTGCAAATATGTGTGGCCATATCATCAGAAGCATCTAATTTAAATCCAAAGAAATCTAAGCAGAGATTATAAGCTCGATTCTCATTATCTCCGTCAAATAACCGATGTAGTTCTAGCCATACTTCTCTTGGACATAAGAATGACATTACCTTTCTAACGGTATCTTCGTTCAAATTTGTTGAAAGCAGGATCATAGCATTGTTCTCTGCCTGTATAAAACGCGCTAGTTTCGTTCTAAATGCAGTAACTTCTGCGTCTCCTACACCTGCTGGCAACACGGGTCTCATACATCTTCCTTCTACTATATCTAATGCATCTGGTATGCTTCTAAGCAGAATGGATATTTTATATTTCCAGGTATCCCAGTTACTCTTACCTTGAAGTGGTGCAATTTGTACCTTTGTACTTAAATTTTCCACTTTTTCGCACATTTCCATTTTTCCGCTAGCACATAACCTGTAGCAGAGTGCTTACTATGCGGTGAAGCGTCAAGGGAAATGACGAGAGGCTTTTAATAAGAATAATAGAAAATATAATAGGTATCAGAAGAATGTATATTTTTTTAACAACTGAACAGTGACAAATACAATACGTCATACTGAAAAAGAATACATCTAAAAAAGTATGTCACTTCAGCTGAAGAGTCCAAGGAGGCTTTAATAATATCAGATTCAGGCTAACATATAGCAACTAGTTAACGACGAACCTTCTAAATTGGAACACATACATTATTCTATCTATTTTAATAAAATCTAGTAGAACATACTTTATGAAATACAAAAATAGTTACAAATTTTCATATTATTATTGGAAATCTGATCCTCTAGTATAGGTATGTGGTAGGTAAATAAGTAAGTACTCTAATTGTTATTTTTAAGAGGATTGTTATGTCTATGATAATAACATAGTTATTATTAACATAGATTGTTATGTCTATAATAATATAAAATATCCACGCGCTGTGTAGGATTGTACTGTGCCGAAACTAACAACAAAACAATCTCAAAACCTCAATAGTAGATAGATTATTGATTTTCGTTAAAACTAATAACTGTTCATTCTTATTTAGATTTCGAGTGAAGAATGAGATTCAAATTATTACTTTCAAAAATTTCATTAAACAGACAATATATAGTCTGTCCGAACGAGCGCAGCCGCGGGCGTGAGCTAGTTGTTTATAAAGGTAAACGATGCCATTGCCAGCTATTTTCCTTATTACCCATGATTACACTCTACAACCAAAACGTTTGATTATTGAATTACATACATTTGTCGATCGTGTAATTGACTTAATAAAATCATTATAGCTTTTATAATCTACCTATATCAATTTGTCTTGAGGACATAAACGCGAGCTGGAATTTGGATTAAGTATACGTCCATATTGAACATAAATGAATAGTTTGGTAACTTAATTTTAAAAGTCACTATTATCTTTTATTATTATTCACCCCCATAATTAGAACGAGGAGAAAGGCATTTACTCTGCAGTTCGACACTTTATAAATATGTCTAACGGGTATGCAAAAACTATTAAGAGCCTCATGCTATGGTATTCTTTTACCTTATCACTAAAGGTTTTTAATAGGTACACATGGGTCGCGAGTGTTCTTGTGGGTGTCGAGTAACTGCGATAGCGTTCAAATCTAATTCTAAAAAAATGCGTACAGTTTTCTTTCTCAGATCACTTTTGCTTCGCGGTGTGCTTAGCAAGACTTTACCGGCGAGGGCAAGATATTTTTTCCAACTTTTCTAGCATCGTGGCCAACTGGCACGATAAATAACTTAAAATAACTGCTCAAAGGCTCTCTTCATGGATTCATGGAGTCTCGAATCCTATCCAAAAATAACCTAATTAGTACCTACCTACACATGTCACCAGTATATGTTTAGATTCAATGTAAAAGAAAGATTAAATTTAAAAGGATGAGGAACAAGTACTAGTTGCTTTTCGTAAAGCTTGTAAGTAGCAACTATATGTAACTAATGGATGTAACATCATAGGTAATTACTAGCACGTTGCCATTTGAGACGTTAACTTTCATTTGCTCAGTAATTTCTCTGCCTACATTACCTCTGTAACTGCAACGCAGTAATGATAGGACACTACTATACAAGTAGGTACACTACTATGTCAAATTGTCCAGATTTGTCTCATTAAAGAAAGTAGGACCAATGTGTTTAGGCCTATATCAATAGAATTGGTGGTTTTAAACTTAACTAAGTGTCTATACGCTAAATGAGAACAACAAGATTTATAGAAACATCATTATTCACGTGTCGCAAGTGCTGTTATATGTGAAAAGTCAAAAGCTACGGCTTCCTTCCGGTCGCCCACGTGCCGCCCACAGCAAGCATCGCCTACGCCGCGATAATATAATATATCAATCAATTTGCCTAAATCTAGTATGGTTGCAACAGTTTCAAGTTTATATTGCAACATCAAGTGCGTCAATTTTCAATTCTGCACCGACTCTTAGAAACTGGTTGAACTGTCTATCTGAAATGGGTACGAATTGTACCTAGCTGCCTAGCAATTATTACGCAAAATATGGTATATCCACATTATGAACCTTACCTACATTAGGGTCACCGCATGACAAAAAGATTGGCATCGTGGCAATACGTGTATGTATGTATATGCATTATGCCAATAGATACTTACATCATGGTTATACAACCATATATACTGTTTATACTTATATAGGAAGCTATTCAGTGAGCCCCACCTTCTACCATTAAATTTTTGCGATGCCTACACATAATACTCTTTGAACTTTCATGTAGTATTTCCAAAACATTGCTTTTCGATTTTAATAACTTGGCAAAATTGCAAAACCATACATGACGAAATGTTAGATAGTAGGCAAAAGTAGCTTTTATTTATGGTAGGCAGTTACTGAAAGAATAAGTAGGTACCTATATGTCTTAAAGTATTATTGTAAGTATACCCTTAAGCTTAGAACTTACGACTGGATTAATGCTGCCTACAAATATGGGTACCGCTCGACATCACAAAGAAAACAATATCTAATAACTCGAAAATAATCAAGTAAACATAATCAACGCGTGCTTTATTGTTAAATAAATAAGGCCAAGTGCGTTAGATAAAGTTACATTAAGAGAGTTTCTAATGCAGTCATCGCCAAATACAGCGCGGCCCGTTTCTCAATGGCCGAGATAACTGCGCGCGACGTCATGGTTAAATCTGAACGAAGGCTAACTGGAGGCGTTAGCGGTGCCGAAGCAATTAAATTAATTAATTATTTCCTTTCAAATTCGCTTGAATACATCAATAAATATAATCATTTTATCGAGTACGCACCGTATGGCGATACGATACGGATGAAATTAATTAGTTTATTAATTTTCAGTTATCGATTACAATCATGATACTGGGTAATTAATTGTAAATAAATGTCAGGCAGCTTATGATTGACATATGTATAGATTTAAGTATTTTGTCGTTCTTTCTGTGTATAAGATATATTGTTTTACTTAAGAGTAAGACTGATATACCTCACTAAGAATAATTGGAATCTATTAAAAAATAATACCCACTACCTACCTAAAAATATTCTATCCTATCCCTTATTGTTGAATTTAACAGTAAAGTAAATTAAAAGATAGATATTCTGTCGTCCTGAATGGCCGGTAGGAGTTTCGCAACAGTACCTGCCTACTAGTGTAGAATCCTCGACAGTTCTAACGAAATGTTGGGATATTATGAAGTAAGTAACAGTCAGCGTGTGTGTTGACATTCTCTATTAGCGAGGCTGGATGTGTCGGCAAAACGCGGCGCGGAGCGGCTCGGCGCGCGGCGGTGGCCCCGCGGCCGTGACACGCGCGGTGCCGTCGCCTCGTCGTGCGTACGCCACAAATTCGCCGTTCATTGATAAAAACCGACGCCCACTCGCGTCGGTCGCGGAGGCTCCATTCACCGGCGCCGCTAGTTGCGCAACGCGCATGCGGCCCTCCATCTTCCCCCCGCACACCACGATCCCACCGAAACCTTCATTCGAATTCCAAGCATCATTAGCCTTCTGCGGCGCTTGTCACTATTTCACCAGAAGACGCGAATTCTAGCGTCTCATGTTCCGTAATGTTCATTCACAAATAAACGAGTTGAGGTTTTGTTGTTTTATGTTTTTATTGGGTACACTTCAATATATAGCCTTACATTTTTAAAGGCATTTCATAAGGAAATTTCATAATACCTATCTAGCTGTAACAATAGGAGGTAGGGCATAGCGAGATTTCTCGCTCAAATTGAGCTGCCCGACTGGGGAAGTACCTCCGCCTTACAGAAGACCGCAGTGAATCAACGAGAATCTTTCTGCGAGTGAGTCAGGTTACCAGAGCTCATTGGGGGAGTGACTATTCTGACAGCATAGGAATTTCGTTTGCTGTCAGTTCAGTAACTCCCTATTTTAAGAAATCTGAACGGTTTCTAAGGGGTTTGGCAACGCATATTTACAACCTTCTGGTATTGCAAATGTCTATGGGCGGCGGTCATCACTTACCATCAGATGAGCCGCCTGCTTCTTTGCCCCCTTCATCATCAACCCATTAACGTCCCATTGCTGGGCACGGGTCTCCTCTCATTTGAGAGGGATTAGGCTATAGTCCACCACGCTAGCCTACTGCGGGTTGGCAGACTTCACATGCCATCAAGACAAATCTCTCAAGCATGCAGGTTTCCTCACGATGTTTTCCTTCACCGTTTGAGCTTGTGATAAATACGCACATAACTTCCGAAAAGTCAGTGGTGCGTGCCTTGGGTTCGAACTCGAGACCTTTAACGTCTCAGTCCACTGGTCACACCGCTAGGCTACCACAGCTATCACCATAAAAAAAAAGATGTATAGTTCTGCAACATATAGGTATGTGTATCCACATTTTCTTACCCTAGACATGTTTTTGTAAAATTTATACGTGCAACTAAATTCACTTGAAAGAAATAATTAAAAATGAAAGTGTCGGTAATTGAAGAGCTTTGCGTATGGATTAATTACCCGCGTGATGGTATGTTGTAATGTTATCCTGAGACCTGAATAGATAGAGTGGTTAAACATTAGAGTTCCCCTGGAAATCTAAAATTATGACATCCCGAGATTAAGAGCAAGTGTTACCTTTAAGATTGATTAAATTTGTGATAAATTACCTAACATTGACAGGGTATTTTTGGAAAATAAATTAACTAACACATATAATAGGTAGGTAGGTAGGTATAAGGTTATGTCCATGATTGTTACACAAATATTGATTCCAGGTAGGGGACCTGGATCCTAACCACAGAAGGACGCCCTAATACCACTGAGCACATTGGGACGTACCTACATTTGTACCTATTATTTACTATCCACTCTATGTCACTTTCATGCAAAAGCTTAAGTTAATATACATCTCTCAAAATATGCATTTCATTTTAAGCACACTGAATTTTGCTTCAAGCAATACAAAATTCAACATCGGAACTAAGACGCAGTACTTTAACATTTACGCAAAGGTATTCATGTAACTCGATATGACTTTTGTTTGAATGGAAAATTTATTTCTCAGCGTTGACCTATTAGTGTTGTCGTTTTGCGAGACATTTAGACCGAGTAAACGGATATTATTAATATAAAACACACGATTACACGATAATCCATCTCTAATCGCGTCGTATCTATTTATACGAGACGTTACCACATTTATTGAAGTTTTCTTAAGTAGCCGTAAACTTCATAAGCTATTTCCATAAAGATCTAGTAGCTTAGTTGAATATCAATGGTATCGAGTATAAGCTCGATTTTAACGACGATTTTACATCGCGAACATTAAGTTAGTCATAAAAGGGCGAAGGGGATCTGAATTGAGATTATCGGTTTACATAATCGTAATATAATATCACTCGTACTCGTTCACAAGTGGAAGTCAGTTTGCTATCACCTTAACGTCCTCGGGAAGCGCGCGGGGAATATTAATTGATGTCGAATTTATGCAGACTTACACGCACTTTTAATAAATAATTGCAGACTTAGTGGTTAATCTCGAATATAGCGTTAAGCTTGACATATATGTGACGTTGTTGTTAGATTACTTACATTGTTATGGTACTTAACTATTATACTTATTTTTAGGTCATTTTAGAAAATTATACTATACCTAGTAGGATTTTTTGTTTTACTCCAATGATGGTCACCGGATTAGTCCAAGATAGCAGTCTAATTTGTAAAATAAGTGTAATTGTTGATGTGTGAGCGGGCACATACAGAGAAATGGAGGCCAAGAGTGTGTTAATATTATCATCTGTTGTTCTGTATTTCTATATCAGTATTTTTTATTTTTCTACTTGGTAAAATGGATTGGTATATGCTAGCACACATAACCATAGTTAATTATTGCACTCTATATTGTATAGACTGATTATAGTATTATATAGAATCATTTATTAAATAAACAGACAGAAATGTGTGCTGGGGAGTTTGTAGCGCCCAGCAAAAACACTAGGAAGCGGTGAAGGGCGGGCGTTTTTGGGGGCTGTCTTTATAGTCGACGTTCAAAAAGAGTCAATTAAATTTGGCCTACTTTGAATAAACGATATTTTGAGTTTGACTTTACTGAACAATTATACGAACTCTATATACATATAACGTAAATAGATTAGTAAAGCTATGTTACATTTTACTGACTCAAATTGACTCCGAAATAAAACGGTCTTTACTATCTAAAGATAGACGCACAGGTAGCAACAGCAGTCAGTCTAACACTGGCTAACTTGTCGTTTAATGTCTAGACATTAGAAATAGGATACCTAGAAAAAATATAAATGAATTTAGATATTATTATGATTCTATTTATTTATTGGTTAGGAGAAGTAACACACAGCATGTTTACTAAATGTATTTGTATAACATATCGTTGACATATTATTTTTTCAATGTTTGTCACGTGTACACGTGATAAACATTGCTCAAAACAATGGTAGACAAAAATAAATCTTAACATATTAATAGATAAATCTTGGATTGTCAGTCTTAAGTTCGTGTCATTATGTGATTGATACGAATCCCTTTCCCCACTGCTGGGCATAGATCTCCTCTGAAGTTGAAAAGAATGATGCTAGGCAGCTTTTCACAAAATTAATTTAATATTGAGATAAAAAAGAGGAATTCTTTGACACACACACGTTGAAAGTCTCGAACGTGTAACAACTCTCAAAATATTGCAATTCGCCTACCAATCCTTTTCTTAATTTATTATTATTTTATTCGACAGCGGAAGTTTCAATAATAACAATGTTTTTAGCGAAAAGCAACTTGATCGTTATCACAAAATTTTAATAGATTCATTAGTTAAACAACTAGATTAGAATTGGGAAATACCGAAATATATTTATTGATGTGCTTAAAATCTACCCACATTATAATACATTTATATTTTCACAATATATATTGGATTATCTTATGCTATTGAAATGTATCAATTTATTGTGTAGGTATACATCCGCTGTCCAAGAGGTGGTGACACCTATGTATGTGTGAAACCTGTTCAACAAAGATATTATACAACCTATAGTGTCGCTAATAACGTTCATCTTAATTAGAAAAACAATATTCTTTATATTAATTCGAGCTTATCGATAATATTCATAGATTCATAATCATCCATAGCCATCTTTTTCATTACAGTTGAGTTAGCTCTTATTAAACTATGGAATAAATAGGCTTTAAGAAAATGGTCTACAGACGAGCTGCAAAGAGAAGAGAAAGAATTTATCGGGGATTGTATAATTCCTCTTTTTTTAAAATACCCTATACTTAAGCGATATGCAAATAAATCCGGTACCTTTAAACCTTTTAAAAGTATAAGCTTCTTTGCTTGATGCGGTTAATTGATCAAATGCAAAGTCAATTTGAAAACTGTAAGTAGATTGAACTACAAATACGATATAGGTACGTACCCTAAATGCAGGTTAACGCACCTGAACCAGTTTGTAATTAAGAATACATTTAAATTCATTAAAAAGCATTAAAACTTTCCTCGAGCCGATACACATTCAATAAACGACACGCTAAGTGGCCCCACCAGTACCTAAGTAGCCGTACCTAATTATGTTGTGTGATGGCGGCGCGATAGATCTTACAATATTGGATCTAAATAATAATTATATTGCCACCTCATATAAATCTTATATCCGCACTATTTTACTTATTTTTATGGCTTCATTTCTATAAACTATAAATGATGCACTTAGAAGAATTTGCAGCTTTAGACTATTAGAAACTAATCATTCATATAAAGACAAAAGTTCATAATATCACTCCACAACCATCCCTAGCCACTCCATTCAAAATTGTCATGTTCAGTAGGTACCTAGGGTCTACAGATACATGAAATGCAAGATGACGTTTGTACACGCGCCTATGTATTCCTAAATAAAGAGACAGCTGCGAAGTACTTAACTGATTCTGATATTGTTTATCGAATTTCGATATGACAAGAAAAACCAACGTCATAAAGTCAAAACTTTTATTGCACTTATGTGGTAATTATCTCATTACGACAATTAAGTCTCGCACAGACACGCGCCTTTATCTTATTTTGAACTTTCTCAACACTCGTTTATAGCCAATCTCACAATTATTTGAATGCAGATTTCCTCATGACGTTTTCTTTCAACATTGAGACATGACATAAATACGCAAATGATCGAACTTGAGACTTGTGGCACCCCAGGTCTATAATAATTTGAAATGATCAAATACTTAAACAGTTACATACGGATTTATATAATAACACTATAAATTACGATTAACTACTATAATTACCATTCATTATATAAATCTGACTTTCAAGTACCTACCTCGGACAAATATTTTGGTATTTTCTCCTTAGGGTATCCATAAAATACTTATAAACTAATAATCCCACCGTGCCTAATCAGGAATTAGATACCATTTAAGTCGAAGCATTAATTTTTATGTCGAATTTGCATTGAATTATTTAAATTAGCTCATATAAAAGTATTCCAGCATTAATTATTGATTTTTATGTTGAAGAGAATGGCAATTGACCCGACGTATAATTAAGTATACTCATTTACCAAAAGATGTCAAAAATACCGACAGAATTTATATGAACTCAACTCGATACTTAATTAATAGTGTATCCTTTGGTGTTGTGACGTAACTTTAAAGTGTTAGCCAAG
The DNA here is from genome assembly GCA_905163465.1 of Craniophora ligustri. Lineage (NCBI taxonomy): Eukaryota > Metazoa > Arthropoda > Insecta > Lepidoptera > Noctuidae > Craniophora > Craniophora ligustri. The sequence goes on from LR990963.1 coordinate 8,170,309, forward strand.
AGTGTACCAGTATGAAGCTCGGTGTGGCTCGCGCTGTCCATGTCGCCTCAAGTGTCACGCACGACTTCACTCAAAGTTCGCGCGAAGTCACCACTAGAAGAGGTCAAGGCATCATTTTGTTGGTATTATATTTCAATATAAAGTGATTGTTGACGAGGTCTCGAATCAGGGTTATCCACATACATACTAGACAAGCTGCACGGTTAGAGGCGATCATTAACCGAACTTCAACGTCTCATTTCAAATTTCACGACCCGAGATCGAAACGGGAAATCGACATTTAGTGCAATAGTATTATAATATAGAATTAAAAGGTAATAGAGCTCGGTATCTGAATAAGACAGTAATGATAGTGAAGTACGAGCATATAATGAGCGTTATCGCTGGCAGGAAGTGAAAGGTTGATGGTGCAAATGAAAGACAATACGGCTGTATTCGCAAATAATGCGTTTGTTTTGTTAGGCGCGTGCGGCGAGTGGAGGCGGCACGGCATGAATGGACGCGCGTGATTCACTGCGGCCCATTCATAACCGACGCGCGCGCATCACACGCCATGAAAATCAATTCAATGCCACTTTATGCTGTGTTGCAATCCGTTTGCGAATTAACGAATCTATTCTAAACTAAGTGCGTCGTCACATTCACGTAGCTATATCACACTCAATGTTGTTAACTGACAAGAATATATTTATATAAGCTTCAATCTTACTTTGTTAAGCTTCGTAAAAATACTAATTAGGGACAAATAAAAAAAAATTAAACAAAGTATCACATAAATCATCTCTGTATAATTATGTTCGTCCTCACCCACATTTAGAGCAAAATTTTGCATTAGGCTATAACTACATGGTGACTTCCAATTCATTTGAGTAAATAATGTTTCTTTTATGAAACTGTATTAATTTTCCTATTTAGTATTATGGGTTAACAGTGAACAAAAATGATCCACTAAAGAAACCGCTTAATTTGGCGAGATCCATAAAAATATTTGTTTGTTAATTAGAAATGTTATTTTGATTTTTTTTACAATATACTAACTTAGATTAATGTTTTATAATGCATTAAAAGTTCCACAATACATATACATTATATAATATACTTATAATACTTAAAAGCCCATCTTGGATTCACATCACATCGACGCATTTAACGTTCAGGAAATTACTTTTCGCCAAGTGTAAACGCTCTCTTTGTTTCGTCCGCCGTAGGCTCATATATAAGTACAGTTGGTTTGACTCGAAGGCAAAAGGTTATGAGATTTCAACCCATAGATTTGCTGATAGCATTTAACTGGACGGGTAATTGTTTGGTGAACGGGCTATTAATTTTATATAATGGCTACAAGTCCCCATTTAAGTTACCTAACGAAAATTATGGTTACGAACCTCAACGCCATTGAACATTTTTAGTACTGGACGTAAAAAGGCTGTATGAGTTATAGTTTTGTCTCGTGTTTGTATTGATACAAAATATATTATTATATTTATGTATATTTGTTTGCCCGTCTCACGACATATCGCATTTGATATCCCGACGTTGTAATAAATACCTAGAATTACTATTCTTTTTACAAATTAGTGAATTGATATTTCAGTATTGCTATACCAAGAAGCAGATTCATTCCTAGCGTACTTCTAGATAGGCATGCAGAATATTTAGGCCTATCATCCTCAGGTAAGGAATTAAGTGGGTTGTTTTTGTTCACACACAAATGTCTACTTTAATATGACTATCAGAAGTCAGAAACCTATAAATATATGGATTGGCCAATCGATTCATGATTTTATACTTCATTGTTCTATAACGACAATGAATAAGCTCTGTTTTAGACTGTAACAGTAACACACAAGTGCAATACATTACACAATAAATAGCAAGGTTCCATAAAAGTTCACAAGTGTGACGATAAATGGAAATTGTAGGTATCAGATCTGTGGCCATAGTTATTCTGTGACCATAGCTCGATATTTTACAACGTACAATTTGCATGAAAAACAATCACATACGGCACAAATGGAAAATGTTCAACAGAAATGATCCTTACAAGGGCATGTGTAGCATTTAGTTACAAATAGGTAAACAATAAATAGTTAAACAAGGCGTTCCAATGTGTTTACAGTTTAAGTGGTTGGCAGATAAGGGGCTGCCAGACCTTAAAGTCGTTCGTAATGTAAACAAGATTCGATTAAAGCAGTCTGTGAATAATCTCAGTCTAATTTATTATCACCTGTTGGAGTTATTCAATGGACATATTTAATTTTTTAATAAGATTAATTGCTATACAGGCTGACTAAACAAGCGATGAGCATATAATCACGTATTTTTTTGTGGAAAGAACTCTTGGAATATAATAAAATAAGATTCAAGCAAAGAAAAATAATATTATCATGTATTTAATGTATGTTACGAAGGAAACTCAATTTCAGAATAGTCCGATAACCCAGATCGAATAATTCAGTGGTGTGTTAAATCAACTGGACTAGTCTAGTCAACATCAGTCTGGAATCAGATTGTGCCGGTAACATAATACGTGTGCGTTTGATTGGTATTTACGACGTTTGTCATGTCATTGCAATCTAGATAAAGTTAACCAATGAATAAGTTTAAATCGAATGATCTCGAAGATTTTTCAATTTCCTTGTTGCTGTAATTAAATGATGCAGCGTATATATTGAACCGTTACTTAAGTAAATGAAGACGTGATGGCAGTTTCTCTTGCACTTGTGCGTGTAACCTCTGATGGCCAAGTTCATCTGTTTTCGGTCACGATCACCACGAAGGCTAGCCACGCAATAAACATCCATAAATTACATCACATTATTGCCCACGGCTCCACACAGTTTCTTGTTGGCTTATTTAAAATTACCAACTAGGCTAAATTGGTTTACCGCATATCTTACATCTTGTAAATAAAGTAAGGAGCCGTAAAGAACTCGCTCGTTGTCTTAAACGATGGTTATCGGCTAACTAGCTGTCGCTGTATCGCGAAGTATCGCATTAAACTGTAACATCCAATAGAATTCTTACTTGCATGCCTTGTTTATTCTAGGATTTCTTGTTGACTATTATCGTTCACCAAAAGAAGTTTTTCAGCGTAGCTCTTAAACAATTAAGATAATTTCTCTATACTAAATTAAACGGATACTAAACGTCAAATACAATAATTATGCTAGATAATTGTTGTATTTTAAATTGTTGTAAATACTTAGAACTCATGGATAAGATCATGGATTTTTTTAGACCAGGATTGAAACCATATTATAATAATTTATGGATCCAATGTATCTGCCAAGTTTTTATATATCAAGTGTTGTAATTTGGGTGGTGCAACTTTTATTGATCTTGTTGCTTTCATGTTTATAGGGCAACTAACGGTACCTATCCAGATTCTTGTTTGAATAAACATGGGTATTTTTTGTTCATATAGAATTCATTAATAAAATATGTTATCAGAAGTAATCAGAGTCATCAAGTAAGTGAGAACATCGGGTTATGAGACCTTTTACGTACCTACCAGTCACAACGTTCTCTATGGCAATGGCGCGAAGAACGGTTGCACGTTAAGTGTTTAGGTTTACATATTTATTTGTGCGTGTATGGCGTTCAAATATTAGCTATTTTTGAAATGGTGACGACATTAGGCAACAGTCGTAACATTCCAAGTCCATTTGAATGAAAAGTGTGTCAGTAGTTGTTGTATGAATTGTTATAAAACGGGTGTTGCGTACGCCCACCGTCTCCACCGAAGTGGATTTGTGAATGGAGCGTCGGTCGCAGCCGAACCCGAGCTGTGCTGCTCTGCACCGCTTGCAACAGCTCGCCTACGTGCGTCTCGAGGTCGCCAACTTTCATTCATAGGCACGACGGTCACATTTGCAAAGTGAAAAATCTGCAATCTAATCGCAACTGAAGTAACTGAGGTAATAATGTTGCACAACGTTTTCTTCGCGTGATGTAATGTTATACCAAGCTGTAGCTGCGTGTAGTTAAAGTTGACGTCTATAAAGTTGCTCAAACCTAGGTAGTAGTGGGTAGACGAATCAGAATGAATATCTTAAAGTTTGTCAACCGCTTATATCATAATTATGATTGAAATGAACTTACCTTGATATGATAGACACTAGACATATATAATAGTAATATAAGTCTAAGTATATTATGAAACTTCTGAAGTCTAAACATTAAAGCTCAAAAATTATCGAAATTACGCAGTTGTGTGATTTATTGTGAAGTTTTCTTTCCTGTTAACAAAGATTACCTCACTATCTTGATTCACATTAGGTGTATTTGTGACTCGAGACAAAAAATAATAATAAATATGCTCGTTCTGTATTACCATAGGTAAACGAATTCTGGGTTATATTATAGACAAATTCATATACGATTTTTTTTTATGTTCTAAGCTTCTGCTTAGAACATAAAAAAAACCACATTTTAATGTTCTATGCTTCTGCATAGAACATTAAAATGTGGTTTAATTAAATTAGCAATCTACCCATAACCCTTATATCTACTGTTGTCAAGCTTTAATGTCTGTAAAAATGCCATTTAATACCTATGTATTTTTAACATACATTGTTATGGGTTGACATTTGACCTATTCACAGTACAGTTTGAAATTATTATAATTTAAATAAATTTGTACCTCAACGAATGTACCTACATGTTTTTACAAAATGAAAATGTCGAAATAGAAAAGTTCAATCACAGTTTATTAACATATAACAGCTCATGGATTTTTCTATAAATGTACTTCTAACTGTTCATTTAATTGCCAATTGATTTTCAATATGCTACAAAGTTCTTACATAATAAAACCATCGAAATTATAGATATTGAATAAAATTAACATGCAACTTTTACTATTTTTACTTGAATATGACAGCTACGGAATATTTACAATTGACTGTCGCCAGATATCGTTATAAAATAAATTGATATAAACTAACAATTCAAACGAGCGTCTATTAAACTGTGTAAATCATGTAACCCGACAACTTCGACTCATCTATGGCGTCTAAAATATTCCCGTCGTTCATTGACACGTGCCAAACCAGTTTTCGGGCAAGTTTTTCTGAATGGTCGCTTCCTTTGTGAGAGTAAACATATTCAAATGTTGCGATTAATTCATAGTTAGATAGTGTCAAGCTTTTATGAATGGAAGCCAGTGCAGTTGTGTGGGTGTGCGGCCGTGTAGCGTGCATGGACACACATACACGCACGGATTTGCATACTGGCTTAAGCAAGCCACGTGTTCCTCTCAAGCACAGTTACCTCTTCAATATTCGAGAAGTTAATTTTAAATGTAAATGATATTTGAAAGTCAACAGTTTATAATGCACTCAGGAAATGAGATCTTTCAATGTTTGCAAACCGATCTCCTTCCGGGTGCGTGTTAGCAGAACCAACGGTTTCACGGACGCTGCGGCCGTTCCTAGTTTGTGCCACTATATTTAGTAACCCACTAAATGGTGTATTTATCTTAATGTTTTGTACTTTTGCGCAAGCGATTCAAGTTTATATAAATTTAAACTTATTGTAATGAGTGAAGCTGCTTCTTTGGTCTAGTGATCTTAAAGTGCGAGTGCGAGTTAATATATATTCTCAATAGCAGCTCAGAGGTTGCATTCATGGACGGTTGATGGTAATAGGCTCGCCTACCTAAAAATATACTACGGCACAACTCTGCCTAACCCTTCAGGGACGACAAATGTGATAGTATGACATCATTTGTTTTGTGACAACCCGATTAGTGCAACAGTATTAAAGCTGGAAATATATTGCAGGTAGATATTCATCATATCATAATTATATACATCATATTGATGCTAACATTGACATATTTATGAGTAGGGAAGAAAACTATTGTGAACTGGAACAGCTCTTAATTTTGTCCATTGAGCTGCAATTCAGCTTTCCTGAAAAACTATTTTCGAGGACAGTTCAACGAAGTATTCCCGTTTTAGCACCAATTTTTAGAGCACCTATGCATTGAGCACCAAAGGTATTCCCATTTGAGCACCAATCAATATAATAGCTTGGTGCTCAATGGGGAACAATAAAAAATATTCAACTTTATTCCCTTTTGAGCACCAATGCACCTACCAGCGCGGTTCTGCAAATAAAACTGTTGATTTTTATCGATATGTTTTATTATAATACACCCGATCACTAGAAGCTACTGCGCTGGTAGGTGCATTGGTGCTCAAAAGGGAATAAAGTTGAATAATTTTTATTGTTCCCCATTGAGCACCAAGCTATTATATTGATTGGTGCTCAAATGGGAATACCTTTGGTGCTCAATGCATAGGTGCTCTAAAAATTGGTGCTAAAACTGGAATACTCCAGTTCAACTACAAGAACCACAACTGAAAAGCTTGTAGTAAAGCTTACGCGATAATAAAACGTTAATGATTCGTAATAAATAAAAATCTATTTATTATAACGCATATCTTATACTTATATTACACATTATAATCATTACAGAAAAAAGGTTTGTTGTACCTCAATACATCGACTAATAAATGTTGGAACATTGATGTTGTAAGACAAAATATGAGTGAGGTTAAATACCAAGATAACGAACGAGTCCAAATAATGAAACGAGTACTAATTTAAATAGCATCATATAATTGTGATATAATCATTCCTATTCGTACTTCGAAGTAGGTACTAAAGCAGGATAGTGTAATTGCATAATCTTAAATACATTTTCGTTTTCTAGTAACACAAGCACAATAAAAAAAAAACAAGAAATCTCAATAGTATAAATACCACAAATCTGATATGAGTTGAATTACTACCAACAAGCATGTATCAGTGCCTTAAGTAGGCTTCTTTAATAGTTCGTTAGGCACAGTCATTAGGAGCGATATCGCGAGGCATGCATTGTATGCGTCCTGCACAAAGGATGAACGCTGTACCACAAGCGCCTAGTTAGCATGATTTATGGTGGATGCGGTATCCGCCACTTTCAATAGCCGATTCCGTACATGTAAGGTCCTACTAGTTCTATTGTTAGTGATAGATGCCATTCTTTTTTTTCTAGGGTTAGTGTGCAAATGATTATGCTAGTTCTTTTGGAAGAAAAATCTGATGGTGAATCGAGTTAAATCCTTTATAAAATGCAGTTACATTATTTTGAAAATATTGTTAGACCTCATAAATACAATAAACGTCAGTTTTAACTAAAATGATTGCAAAATCAGTAAAGCTTTAAATATCTAGGTATTATAATTTTAAACCTACAGTAGATATGTGCTTGTTATATGTTGTAGTAAACCTATTGCTACATCACCTATGTAGCAATTTATGTGTATGTTCAATAACACAACAAATAAGGCAGCCAATTAATATGCCTTTCAATATACAGCGGAGACAATAGAACCACGCAGATAGTTAAAGCTCAATAGACGATCGCGTGCTCGAGTCAAGGGCCTTAGATGAGCGAAGCGCTAGTCATTTCCGGCGCTAAGGCTCTTGTCGCATCGGCGCGCGCGCAACCACGATGTTGCAACCGAGAAGAATCGCTGCTAATAAATAATCGTCACTTTCATAAATACTGACTCACGTATAAACAAAACAAGGTTGCCACTCTGTGTTGGCGGATTGAAATTAACGTAGCTAAGACAAATGTCTCTTTACACAATCGGCCTCATCACGGATTAGTGAAATGTAGGCGATAATTATTTTTTGGCGCCTGCTGCAGCCAGTTTTTTTACCGATTAATGATTTTCTATCCTTGCGAAAATATTTAGAAATCCAGTCAACTTAATACACTACGTAGAAGTTGTATTATGCGTGCTGACATATTTCGCACATTTCACATGCTAACATTTTTAATTTCATGCTGTATTATGCAGGTTACATAACTACAACCTGATAAGTAATAAATTGGTTACAGTCTACCCTACGATTATTTTCTCCAATAGGTGCTATAATGATATATATGCGATGTGTATTGCAAGAAATGCACCAAACATGGACACATTTAATTATGTAAATGTGTCAGCTATTGTGTCACTTGTCACTTTGTGTTGGACGCCACAAGTTATGCGTGTAGTGGCCACTCAAGCGGCCGCGCCGGCGCCAACGTCGAAAGCTAGAAACCATCTCAATTTTTCCGATTCCATCATTAGTAGGTTAAATTCGATATAAAATTTATTTATACCAGTTTTATTATGTATTTATGCAAACTACACTGACAGTGAACTGAACTTAATCGCAGCATCCAGTCGTAATTGATTTCGTTGTCGAAATATGTGTTCGATACATGTTCCCAATAACCCAAAACACACCTGCCTCAGACTGTTCAGATTAATGGATTAGGTTTACACAGTATTTGTATAGGAAAACTGCAATATAACATTGTTTAGACACTTGCATGTAAGTAGCTTGTAAGTAGGTATTACTTTAACGATTCATGACTATCATTGTTTAGCTCCACACGGGTGTTGCCCTTCAATCCATTATGAGGACAAGAACAGCATTTACCATCGCGTCACTCCAGTCATTCATGGCCACTCTCTTGACAGAAGCTTTTAATATTACTAAAACAAACAAGTAATTTGTATAGCAGATCTGAAGGGTCGAGTAGTTCGACGAAGCTCATCGCAGCTCGTGGGCGGCTAACGGGACTGGACGGCGCCAGTCGCTACTCTGCGGTCTAAGTCTGGTGCGATACTGCTGAATGTCGGAACTCTCAGAATACGTACCGCACAGCTGATATTAAACGCAGCAGGACGCGTCTGGAGAACAATCAGTAAATATCTCTGGATAATAGCGGTTATCAACTAATGATCTTAAACCGAACGAGAGCTTATAGCTCATATAGGCAAGTAATCTTCATCGATCAACGGTTGTTAATATAGCTTATGTGAATGTAGTTTTGAATCCTTATTATGAAACGTTACTTTTTGTACCTACTTAGCTGAAATATTTCAATTACTAGTACTATTCTAACTATATTTTCCGGGTATTTAAAGGGAAGTGCACATTTTGGCACTATATTTTTTGTATGTAAAATCAGCAGTTGTCAAACAGCTTTAGTGACTTCATGGTAACTCAAGATTTCTAAACGACTATTAACGAAGTGATGTCTTCGATGATTCCAGGGTTGGCAAGGTAAGTAAGTAAATGTCTATGTATGAAAACAAATGCATATGATATACGTAGTAACTCCTACCAAAGTGCATTAGTAAGCGACATTTTAATCTCTCACATCAAAATATTCAATATTGTATTGCTTTTGAATTATTGGGCATGTATTGTGCAACCACAGCCATACAATAAAGTGACTACTGTATTCCGTAGTATAAAATGACGCAACGGCACGAAATCAATCCGTGTGTCGGTCGTGTGTTGTTGATATACGAGCAGCGCCCACACTGACTCCGTCGCCGATGAACCCATCACTCTACATTGTGCACGGTAATGGCCTATTATAAATATCGGTTAGGTTAGGTTAGGTTACACAAACTCCAGATTCACCCTGTAGGATAGTGTTCTCTTCTTAATATATGCAATTGAGTAGGTATTTACCTAGATATTTCCTTGAGATCACTAAGCATAAGTGCGACAACTGAGCAAGCCTTGGTTTCGATTTTTCAGTTGTCGAAATTCTCAGTTGCAGCTTGGGGATTGTATTCCTGCTAATCGGAAAAATGTAGTTATGTAGTTGTACATTATTACAGCTCTGAATAACTTTTCAGGGCCAACAGGCCAACATGCGCGATGGTATGTATATCTCATGGTATATCATCATGTTTTTTTAGACAATAGAACTTACCTAAAGCGAATTAGTAATTTATTATGTGCGTTTTTTTTAAATATTTTGGTCCTACCACTTGTAGGTATTTTACATGGTATTAAACAAGTCACGAAACCAATTTACCAAAAAAAAATATAATTTGGCGCTTAACATGTATTATGTAATTGGCTGACTGTTCGTGTAATAAGCGGGGGCGTTACGTAAACAAAGAGTTGGGCGGACCTGCCACCGGGCGCCACCTCCCCGCCTCTCCCCTCCCTTCCCCACCCTCGACCGCACCTGCGCATGGGCACATTTTCGCAATCAACGTGAAATTAAACAGCAACAGGCGACACAATACGCCGACCAAACGCCTCGAGCCATGTGAAGATTTGACGCAATCAATATATGTACATTGGTTTCAGCATTCTACAAAAATAATACATTGCATACTATGGCTACCGGTTAATATAAATTTTGCTACGTATAAATAAGGTTACAAAACTTGAGTAGTATACATATTTCCAAAAAACTCGGATATTTATGTGTTTATGCAAGAACGCATATATCTCAAATTTACAGTTGTATGCTGATTTTTGTTAACGACTGTCTAGAATTAAAAGTACCTAGGTATTTATAAAGGAATTGGTCTACATTAAGCGGAAAAATTGCTCTTAACACACATATAGCAAGCTAACACCAGATCCTTTAATTTAATTCAGGACTCTTAAAACGTTTAAGGCAGGGCGGGAGATTGTGTGACCGCAAAGAAGACAGTAGCACGTTGTGTTAGAGATCGCAAATAGAATCTTAACATTTCATAAATGGTTGAAAAAGGTTATTAGAAATAAAATCCTTTTGATTGGTTTTGCAGTTTTTCCCTTTGATGAATCTTTAATCGCTTCTCTGTATTGAAGGTTGCCCACGTTAACAATAATGATCCTTACTCTAAGCACCCCTTAACCGCAGTAAGCTGCTGAACATAGTAGGCACTTACTTAAGGTTTCCTTTAAATGAAAATGTTATGTACCATAGAGATCTTTATTGATTTATTTATTTTATACATATGTTTTCCAATCCTACCCTATTATTAAATGAAATGTTGCACATATATTACCAATAATAACGGATATTTGAATATTTATCTAACAGCTGATAGGTAATATTCAAACCATGATTTAAAGAATGATCCAATGAGGATGTATCTACTGACGACCCAATTAGTCCAGCGCTAGTTAACACTGCCTGCTGTGCTATGGGTCCTGGGTTCGAATCCCGGTAGGGACAAATGTTTGCGTGATGAGCATAAACATATGTATCCGAGTCATGGATGTATCTATGTATAATATGTATGTATTTACAAAAAAAAAAGTATATAGGTATATGTAGTATATCAACTTTCTAGTATCCGTAACACAAACCTCGTAGCTTATCACGGAACTAGATGGCGCTGTGTTATAGTGTCCAGACATATTTACTGAACATTCACATGTTACTGTAGTTACATTCGGATCTCAGCTTATCTATCCGAGCCATTAAACCGAACTACCTACCATAAAAGGCAGCATAGGAAATTGAAGGGGCAAACATTAATGATTTTTCTTCATTTACATTTCACATTAACAAAAAATATTCTTTAAAAGTCGACGCTAACTACGACCACATATGGCGTCTATTCGCCGCCACCTACTAATTGAGAGCGACACTAGACAAATATATCGCCTTTTATGGTCGCGGCGGGTATTAACTACACTGATTGGTAAATAAACAGAATAAAGGATCGTAAGGCCGAGATGAATCAGCTCTCGATCGAGCCGTGATTAGAGGCGATTAGCATGCGCCCGCGCACACCGCGCGGTGCCGCGTCTACCAGCGTCACACGTGGGAGGTGGGACGGCCCTGCGCAGCCATTGTCTTACAACGCGTTATAGCATTATAATAGCACTGCTATTGCACACTATTTATGTAAATCTATTTGAGAATTCAATTTGTCTATTGTAATGTATTCATGAACGGATATTAGTGACTGTAAGACAAAGTGATTCTCGTCAACAACCTGTCAACTAGCAAGGGTCTGTTCGCTCGATATGATTTGTTTCCGAATTAGGTGAAGGCAAACAACTAATACCGAACTAGATTAACTTATTGTTTCTAGTGCATATTATGACCAGTTCAAGCCTCGAGAAACCCAAATAAAAGGTAATAAATATAATTTAAAAGCTTATATTTCCCGCATTTATTATTAAGTAACTTAAGAGATTACGCTATACCTAGTTCAACAGTATAGGTTGGTAGACTTCAAAGGCCGTACTAACAGAAAATCTCTCTAGCATATGTGTTGTAAGTATGTGCATCCTCACAATGATTTCCTTTCTATAATAGACAGAAACTCCAAAAGAAGTTCGTGCCTTAGGATCGGACTCGAGATCTTTGGTCACAAAACTAGCTATCAAGGCAGATTACTTGGTTACCCTATTATTGTGACTGAATCTATTATGGATCTAGATAATGTACGAAGGTACCTAACGGGGATAATTAACATGAGTGTGCCATGTCTCGCTACAGCACGTTTGTAAAACTTCCCATTTAAATTAGTTAAACGTCATATTAATCGTAAGATGCGAAACTGTAACATATTTTTCAGCCTTTTATAACTTGATTTGCCTTCTGCAATATATATGGTATATATGTTCGGCTGAAAGCTGTAATTGATTTATTTTTGCTAGAAATTATATTAAAAACATTTCTTATAAATGGGAAACAAGATTATAAAGACAAAAGAAAAAGAACATAAATCTATGATTCAAATGTTTGGTAGGTTTAAATGTCGTAGACTCAATTATTTAAACCCAGCATTAAATGTATTCCTGTACTTTACTACCGTTAGTATTGCGAACATACATATCGCCACTGATTAATTTAAGATCAGTGAGAAATTGATAACAAATAACAAAGTACTTAATAATGTGCAGTGTAACATCTTTTCCAACCTACCTAAGAAGTAAACACTAACACTAACAGGCAAATAAAACTTGCGAATGAAATTCAAAGCCGCAGGTGAAATGACGAGTTTAGGTCAAAGATCGAATTACCCTCCATTTGTCTGCACAGTGCACGCAAACGCCGAACATCGGCGCTAACAGGTAACCAGCTTTATTGTTGTCCTGTCAGGATAATGTATGATCCACACAGGCTGATATCATCTCAATGCATTTCTTGTACTGATATCAGCATTAAAAACGATTGGCCGCATCGAGAGATGTGTGTGAGTTATCGCACGCAGAACAGCACACCAGGCCGAGCGCGCGTGCGCACCGCGCTACCGCACGTTTTATTGGTGTCGGCGCCACAACAACTTTCTCGTCTCCCAGACAATAACGCTCAAATTGGAAACCAAAATGATTTTTATAACTCGCGTCTACGCACCTAAAGACGGTTAGCTTGAACTCGATCGCCTATTACCTACACGTGAAATGTCATAAATTCCAACAGCGTACAGCCACTTAACGCAGGAGCGATACTCGGAGTTATTCCGACTGTTTGCTCGTTACGTCGTGGAGTAGGTACTTCTAACGAAGGCACCCAAAAACGTTCCCACAGTCGTCGATCACCGCGGTAAAAAAACAAGTGTCTACGAATTAACACGTCCGCGCGTTGTGTGTGTATGAAAACACTCGGTGGCCTCGCGAAGAGCCCTCGTGGTGACGGAGAGCTGTCGCCGACGCCGAGCCCCTGACGCCCGGCGACCGACGCCTGACGCCTGACGCCTGACGCCACTACACCTCGTCGCGTAAGATAGTTATTCGATGTCTTTAATTTACTTTAATTTGAAATGTTCAAGATAACAGGCTCGACTTCGAGGGTTCTCGGTAATGATTGCTAGTCAGTGACGCATGCCAGGTGTTGTTTATGCTTGTAAATCTTCAACGTTTACAACAAAAAGTTCCCACTTGAGTGTATAGCATTGTATGCACATACGTGGTACTCGTATACGTGTAGTGGAGTGCGGGTAGACTTCATTACCGTGTTGGTTGCTGTCGTCATCCGCGACAGTTACGCTCGGTCACTAATGCCCTGTACAAATATATGACCACTGCGTGTGTGAAAACTCTGCCCTGTTCAGATCGGACACACTCGTTAATGCACAAAGCAAACTACACTTAATCTTTCACTTTGTGCCGCTTAGAGATAAATTAACAGAGAAATGTTACTCAAACACTGGTGATGCCCAAAATATTAGCAACTTCCTTCTTGATTAAGAGAATTTACTAATAAGATAGAGATGGTTATTAATTTGTGTTAGTATGCCGTGTGACTGCAGAACTTCGATGCTTGAACTTTACGTATTGAACAAAACTGTTGTGTCACTCTTAACACTAAAACTACTAAAATAATAGTAGTGGGTCAAGATCAATATCTTGTATGACTATTCAAAAAATAAACACGATGTGTAGTTTATTGAGTACACTTAAATATTATACAATTAGTCCGAATTTTAAACATTTGTAAATGAACGTTTTTATAGTTAGTAGGATCAATCACCCAATAGTGGAAGCTAATATACATTTTCTGCATTTGATCATAAATAATCCAGTATATGTAAAAGTTACACGTGTATGTATATTTTACATCGCAATCAGCAATAGGTAGGCTATAATAAGTGCCGCGACACTGAGACGCGAGCGTGGCCAGAAGGGGCAAATAAATCAGCATTTGCCGGTAGATGAACTGTTTAATTATTGATTTATTGTGCAGTGTTCGGAGCAAGGCGCCAACTAATTGGGGCAGGCGAACGTTCGCGTGACACCGGCCCTACGCTGGAATTATTGAGACAAAATCGTCCAATATTGAACAAAACACGACTGTGCATGACTTCGTTACGTTTATCTATTGCGAGCCAGCAAATGTATTGTGCTTTAGAATTATACTCATTCTGTTCAGCCTGATTACTGGTCCGCCTAGCTTTGTATTGAAAGAATTAGGTGGCATATAGTGCCACTTAAATAAACTCAATTCAATTTGGACAATTTTGCTTCAATTAACTGTAGCTTAATAGGTAGAAATAAATTATTGAAATACATATTAATCATAAAAAATAATGTTACATTAATTTTGAAGGCAAGCCTAATCCATGATAATCCGTGCTTCGCAAACACTAGTAGATTTTCGGGTATATTAATTAGTTATGATGAATTCCATTAATTATCATCACTCTTTAATGACTTAGTAAGCTGAAAAGCTAACTAAGCTCTCATTACAAA
The DNA here is from genome assembly GCA_905163465.1 of Craniophora ligustri. Lineage (NCBI taxonomy): Eukaryota > Metazoa > Arthropoda > Insecta > Lepidoptera > Noctuidae > Craniophora > Craniophora ligustri. Next base: position 8,185,318 of record LR990963.1, read on the forward strand.
CAAAGTTCATGGATATTTGTACCTCAAATCTCTGACTTCCTATACCTGTTAGGCAGTTGAAATGTTCTTGTAACCAAACAGAAACTAGTCAAAGTGCTGGTCATTTCGCGGTGACCACGTATTGAACTTTACCGGACACTACTCGCCGGTGAACCGTACCATCCGTTGTCGCGAGAACAAACATGCGCGTGAGACTCTCTTTGCCAGGTATGTGCACACAGTCTCAAAGTTCGTCTAAAGATATAGAAATCATGAGTAATAAAAAATATGGAATGAGATATAGAATGTTAATTACTATTTAATTGTAAAATGTATGTGCATATTTCCACCGTAGCAAGCGCGTAACCAAAAATTACATCGCGTAGCGTAGTGTAGCATTCGTAACTTTCGTACTTTGCTTTACACTACTCGTGTTCCGAAGTCGCCGCGCAGGAAATTGATTAGTGTTTTTTTATGGTAGACAAGAATATTAACTTTATAGTTATTTAACACATGTTTCTAACGCAAAATAACAATTTATAGGTTTGTTCCCATGCTAAGAGTTATATTTTTAAGATTTTGTTCTACTTGAAAAAAGAAAGATAGAATTGATTCTGATGGTGGGCAAATCTATACCACTGATTTCCGTTTAGAAACAGATTTTTAATTATTTTGATTTTGCATAAAATGTATCTGTCTTCTTTTTCATCTTCAATTATTTATGTAATATTAATATGTATATAATATTAATAATATATTCATCTTAATTTAATCATTTCTTTCATTTGTATGTATTGCATACAACCATTGTCACACCGCATTGAACACGGCTAATGAATAATTATGACAACGCTTTTACTGGACGGCCATCCCGTCATCGACAAGCACGGTCACAGAGGCAAGCACGCACTCGGTGCTCGTTTCAATATTTTAGTAGCGACGCAAGACAAACAGAACTCCTTTGTTGGAGGTCAGACGTGTGTGGAGAGTTTCCGTGTCACTCCGGCCTTAGTTACACATTAGCTAGCAGTCTCGGACAAATATTTTTTGTTCTCCCATGATCACCTTATCTTGCGCGTTTGGTTTTGTTGTTTGTTATCATGACATTCCAGTACTATTCTGGTCCAGTTTGATGATTAATATTGTAACTGAGAGGTTTCTGTTGTGTTCAACACAGAATCTACTTTGCATAAATACAAAGAGACGCCGCATTCTGTCACTCATTAAATCTTTACCGTACACATTTATAAAGACTATAAAGTCTCGAAGAATATCCGAGCTATGTTTAAGTGACAAGCAGCGGCCTCAGAGATAAGCTATCAACTGACACGCGGACATTATGAGCTGCGATAAACATCGCGATCGCTCTCATTTGCCGATAAACAAATATTTTGATTAGTCTGCTCGCAACAAATTACCAGCGATACCATCTACCGAGGCGTCTGCAATCCCCGACAAATATCTACACCTAAATTAATAGTACCTTTTATGTCCCACGACGATATCTGGCATCATGCGGAAAACGTCCTCTAATGTCACCATATCGCATTAATACCAGATTGCGGGGTCTTAGGTTTGTACCAGTTTTATGTCCCCTTGATAACACTGTATCTATAGGTAAGTTATAATGTTGATAATGGACACCGCGGCTATAAAGGAACTTGAGCGTAAACAGCAAATAAATTAACATGACATTATGTTTTGGCCAAGTTATTATCATGTTTTGATAGTAGCCTAGTAAGTATTGTACTTTCACGAAGGCTTAGGTAAATTAAATACATGTATTCATCAATACAATTAGCTAAACTCGAACGAAATATTTCAATTAGACCAATATTACCGATACTTTTGAATTGTCAAAAACTAGTTGCACGGTTCCAACAGGTAGGTCTTATGGAGAAGAATCGGCAATAGCTAAATTAATTAATTACAGTCTAAAATTAAAGTTAGAAAATAATGTATTGTTACCAACGGGAAAAACCATTACTAAATAATTGTATGATTTCGTACAATCTGTCCATTGAACAATTGTCGCATTAAATATTGATTATTGTGCAATTTAAAGATTTGATTACAAAAATACTTATTTCATAAGTGACACAATAAAACAGATTGTCAAAAAATACTTTTATTCCGAAGCGTAAAATGTTTAGTTAATACAATAAATAACATTTTACCAAATGTTGACATTTTGATAATAAACTAATATCTTTATCTCTTTATAGGGACACGTAGCTCGTTTGTAATATTAACAATTTTGCATAGATAACCTAAAGGATAAGTTCTTCTGGAAGAGCTGTCTCTATCTCAACACCATAAATAATTGATATTTTAATGTCACAAATGATCTGAATGTAACTATGAAATACTACTATAGCTAGAAAACCCTAATTGAAATACACATTTCAACTAATTTTGAGGCTTATTTTAAAGACCATTGGAATCAAAGCTACGCATTCGTAATATCATCTTACGTTGTTTAAGATTCGTTAAGTCAATGCAACGTGTTTTTCAAGCGAGTGCCGTGCCTAGCCCATAAGTTATCGTATGTAATAAAATTAAATGTAACACATTTCTCTTTTTCATGTAATCTTCATAATTTATACACATTTTTAGTTCGCGACGTGTATCGGCGCCTGCGGCTGCGTACGGGCGCGGGCCGCGAGCCTCTTGCTCACTTTGTACGCGCTCGCACCAACTTGTACTGTGTGTATCGCTTTCGGAATATCATTACATGAACATAAATTTATTTTCGACGTCCACAGTAACTTATGCTTGTTTGCGTTCAGTATTGACTAACTTACGTTGATTACGATTGGAATCGTTTACGAAACGTAGAGATATTAGTTTTATTGCCTGTTGATTTGTTAAGACATCAAGATTTTACGTTGTCTTTATAAATATATATCTACATATAATATCTGATAAAGTTGTATTATTAAAACATCAACCGTGGCTGTAATCCACTTTATTCTTTTCAAATTACAAACCCTGGTTTTTTTGTGCAATCGATTACAAAACTTTAATCAAATTATACGAAATACAGTTTTTAAATAGAGTGAGCGCAAATAAAATCCATTCAATCAGCTTGCATAATAAAATAATTACTATTCACATAAATATATAATTGATTGCTGCCCTGCTCCGGCGCAGTCCAATTACTCGTCTTGTCCTCTAATATCTGCCTACACGAGAATATATCGCGGCACTCATCGTTGCGCAACTGAATATCGTTTAATATAATTAGATTGCTGCTCTAAATGTCACTGAGTCAAGATTTGCTTCTGTACGCTTCATTGATCTTTCACGTTATACTTTCGTTCTCCAAATCACCGCTCAATAAACCTAATAAAAGTTAATACTATTTGTGTCATAAAACAATTTAGACCTTTTTCAAATCGTATAATATCGAAACAATGAAAGAGGCAGGGAGGCAATTTGTACAGATATCAACGCTGAGCATTGAATGGGCGAAATCCATCAACAGTTAATGCTGTTATGTCCGTCGTGATTTATGTGGTGAGGGGCGCGTTCCGCACGCTTGTTCCAGGGAGGGATGCCGCGGTGCAAAGCCTCGGCCAAACGAACAAAGACTGTGCGGGCGCGTTAGCGGATTAACCGATTAACCTACAAACGGGTATACATAGCCTATAGCCTTGAAGATTTCCCTGCAAACAGCTGAACAGAGCAAATGATTAGTAGACAATTGGAAAGTATTCATATATTTTGACTATAGGTATAGTTGTTATTAGTGGAAAAAGAAATATGGGAATGAAATCGACATTAGAAAATAGTTTGGTAGACTAGAAAAAATATGTCACCGGGGCAAACCACGGGTTAAAGCCTAAAAGTAATTTTATTATGGAAGACCTCATATATCTATGTATTGTTGGCTTAGGTAAATCATCATCATCATCATATCAGCTAGATGACGTCCACTGCTGGACATAAGTAGGTAAATAGTGTTGGTGAACGTGGATCCAATGAAAGAAAGATAACCTCCCGAACCTCTACACATTTTTTCATACGAGCACGCTGTGAGTGCCGTACACTGGAATTCTACAGCACTCTTCTGCTTAAAAATATTAGTGTTCAGATTAGGATAGACAGCCTCTACATGAAAATAGAGCAATGTCCACTGTCCAGTGAACGTCTTGGGCACGTGCATCTGACTACGTGAAGAGCCTATATGATCAATTCTTATACCACTCTGATTACCGATCTTGCGTTGTTTCCGCTCCCGCTGTCGCTTGAGTTGGGGCTTCTGCCAGGCAGATCCTTGGACGCAATAGAGCGCCTCCCGCGGCGGCGGCTACTCGCCGTCTCCGTCAGGTGGCGCGCACAAATAACGCAATAAATACACGCTTATCGCAAATCAGCTCGTCTCACCGAGGGGCGATTTATTCATGAGCCCCGCGCATATGCTTAACCCCGCTTACATTTATCATCGGCACGTAGCTCAGTCAATTAAATTAAACCGAACCATCGATGACAGCCGGCGCACTAGATACACTGATTTTGATGCATACCTGTTATTTATTATGGGTGGAATTCATTAATTTGTTTATGTGATTATTTTTAAATGAAACAAAATACAAGTTTATATATAACGCACGTGTTGCCTAATCATTGAAGTAAATTAAATATATGCATGTAGCAAAGATGAAGAGATATGGTCGGCATTGGTCGGTATTCTCTGTCCGGAAGGTGCAGTATTGATTTCAACTTCAAACTTAATATTTTATACTATAGTATAAAATATATATAACGGTCCAGTTCCCGTGATTATATTCAATGTCTGAAATGAGTCTGAAAAAAACAATTCAAAAGCAATTTTTAAAAACCTAGCTTAAACACGTTTTTGCATGTAAATTCTATTACAATAAGATTTTAAAAGAATTTTGTTTCTTTACACCCAACTAAATGACAGATGAATTTCAAAATGTACATCATATTACGTATGAGTTATAGTTAAACTAGTATTATAATCATGCATAGCTATGTATTAAAACCTTCAATCTTTGATTGTAAACATCGATCAATCGTCATTGCAGCAGTTTGTATATCTTGATCAATTCTCTCATTATGCAAGTCACGTCGCATCTCAATGATTCTACAAATGCTTCATCTTGCCAAACAAACAACAAAATGCCAAGCAACAAGATGCAAACTAATATAAATCCATAATACTGATGACATTCAGTAAGTAAGTTCTCTACATAAATATAAAGTACAGGTAGACAAAACAGTGGAGTGACAATTTTAAATTAATACTAATGTTTATCGAATAGGCAAGCGCCCAGTGTCCTCGTTGATACTTTGTTATCGCCGCCGCCGACAAGGCTCCGCTTTTAACGCGCTAAACGTTTTATACGTTCATCACAACATTATCCTTTCGACACGGTAGCACTAATTGGATAAAACATCTAAACAAAAACGTCTAAGAAACAAACACTTTAATAACACGGACGTTCATAATTTTGAGGCGCAAAGGGAATTCCATTTAACATGTGAATTGGATGTGTCGAGTCGGCGCGAGGGCTGTCATTAGAGGGCGTTGAGGAGCGGCGGCGGCCAGCGGTCAGCTGCGCGGGCGCCGGTGCCGCGACACCCGAAGGCACCGCGTCAACAGCCGCTGATTGATGGGCGGCCGAACCACGGATCCAATGATTGTTAGTGTTTAACTAACAGTTACGATTCAACAGATCTTGATTGATGGACTAATGATATCAAGTAAACACGGGGTCGCGTCGTTAGGTGTGTAGTATCCGTCGCCTCGAGCTGACTCATTTCCATCACTCAACATTTGTAGCGGTTGGAATGGTTTTAATCAAAATTTGCTTTCAAGCTAACGAAATATACATCATCGACAGTTTCATAACACTCATAATTGAGGTATTAAGTTAGAATTTGTTACAATAGGTGACATTAAATGACCCTCAGGCAGCATCAATTTTGTAAGAAATAAATGCAGGTCGAGGGCAACTTAGTTAAATATTTTTTAAGCAATACAAAGAGACCCATTTTATAGCCGGGAACATCGAATTGTCTATAGGTAATTTAAGCCGCCACTATTCTGGGATAATCCATCGCATTATGATCAAAAATTTTACACTTAACGATTATTTCCGGCCGCATTGACCCGAGAGCCCATAGCCGCACTTCGCTCTGGCCCATCACGTACATTTAATATTATAAGCTATTAGGCGCCTCGCCAGCCCTCCATTACTGTGTCCATATCATAATACGGAATTGTCTGTTGAACGTTTAGATTTTATACTTTTTACTTTCATTGAGTGTAAAACAAAAAGGCGGGACCGTCGGCGCCGGCCATTGTTCTCCGCGGCCATTCGTCGCACTTCATGCTATTCACATTCAAATTAAATGCCTTGTGTACAAAATTAATTTGTCTTTTGTCTTAGCTGAGGGCTGGACGACTGCTGACATGTCACTGCGCAGCGGGGCGCGCCTGCGTGTCGACTCCACAGAGCTGCCCGTACATATAGATAGATTACCTACTCTGGCATTTGAACCCCATTGTTATATACCAAGCTCGCAGTATTCATCAGAGGCGGGAGGTATAGAAAGTATCCATCCGTATTCCTATTACCATGTACACATGTATCTATTGCATTTTAATTTACAAACAAAATACCTTAATGAGTTTATGTTCATTTTATATTCTCATAATGTTCTCATGTTGAGAATAACGGAAGAAAAGTGGCTACAACAAAGCAAAATGACCCGTCAATTTGTTGGAAGGTACCTACTTAAGTGAGCCAGGCAAGAGCAAGTAGGTTATGAATACGTTATACGTATCAGAACATAATAAAAGATTGATGAGCCTTCGTATTGTCAACAGTTAATTTAATATTTATTCGGCGTTCAGATAAATTGTCGTTGTTTAATGGTGCTTTCGTATCTGTAAATTATAATGCATTGTAAATTAATGCCTGCGTTTGAGGAAAACATGATTCTACATAGTATTTTTTTCTTCGGACATAGCGGAGTTACATCATATCAACTAATATTGTGAGTGCATTTCAACAGCGTAAATACCATAGTTAATACGCCTGTCCAAAACGAACAAGAGCGCACGCATCACATTCGTTGAGAGATAGCCGTGACGAAAACATTGCACCCCGCCTCTCTAATAACACATCTTTAGTTACGTATAATTAAAAGCTCAAACATCGACAACTAACAAATCACAGCAGACCACGCCGTTAAAATGAATCATCGAACACCAATTAAGCTATTATTAACAAACAGATTATTAAAAATCACAATATAATATTTCTTCTACGAAATTAGAATAGCTAGTGAATCAGAGCCACACCCGTGACGGCTCACTTCTTCTATCCCGATATCTCGCTGCGAAGCTCGAAGGTGGCAAAACAAGTATGACTATCAAAACTCATAAATAACATAATGCAAGTGAAGCCAGCATAATACTGAACAATGTTTGTGATAAATATGTACGAGGCGACACAGCCAGCGAGATCGAGATGATATCCCGGGTGTTCACAGTTCTTAATTAATATTCGATGACTCGGCAACACTGGGATGATTTGTAACAAATGAACTATGTATGTTCCATGATCCGTGTTCAGTGACCACTAATTCGCGTCGATTGTTGATAATTAAATGGAAAACAAAAAAGCTTCGTGACCACAAGATAGTTTCCACGACGTTTATTTGTACCGGTATTCGTAGATGACGTAGCCCACATATAAATTACTCATACTCAAAAACTAGTACATGTAGTCATAATAATGAATTAAAACATGCTTGCAATGCTTCAACAAACAACCGGAATTCTAATCAATAATGATTGACATTTGTACGGATGGTCCATCAGCGGCGCGTTAATGTGAGCGGATGTTGTGAAGTCGCGGCCAAACTGATACGCATCTCGTCGACGACGTTGAGTGGCGAATTCGCGGGTAATTAAATTTTGACGCATGCGCGCTGCCGCCGGCTGGCGCGCGGTGCCGGCGCATCCGATACCATCGATGCGTGTAATTATTGTAAGCCGACAACAGGTCTGATAACTGGTCGATTAATATTCCACACAACGTTATTTTGGGTCGAAAATTGTAGCTTTTACAGCAAATTTACAGAATATTAAGTTGTGCGTCCCTGGACTTGAACAATAAAACTTAGTGAAATAATCCTCTTGTTCACTTTGATATTTATTATATACCGATTAACTCGAAAAATTTAATTAACTGTCTTTAAAGTTAGGGGACCTGTTACGCAGCATCAGTCATAGTTGCAACGGCATGCAACTGAGTCCATTATGTACCATTTCTTTTAAGATATCAATCAAATAATAATCCCTGAGAGACAGAACATAAGCAGAGATGAGATTGTTGTTGGTTAAACGTGAAGAGTTAGGTAAGGACATTTCTCGGAACGCTGGGCGAGGCACTAAAGGACTCGCATCGAGGCGAGCGACGTTACCTGGCCATCGAGCGGCACTTGAAACCTGTCTCGATCAATCCACCTCTTGTTGCTCGTGTTAAATAAAAACCTCTCTTAAAATACCAACCGAATGAGCCCGTTGACACTTGTCATTCCGGTCCTCAATCCTTTATATTTGTCTTTGAAATGTGATGACAGTGGTACAAATTACGAGTACAAATCTGTGCGTCGTTCATAACGCGCTATCTGACGCGTGTGATGGATGCGCGTGCGACGTCGCTCCGCTCGGATCACTGCGCTGTAATTAATACGAGCGGTACGGCCTATGGGAATCGTTGTCACTTTATGTCGTTTTCCACTTCGTGAGGTAGTACTGTACACTGTCAAAGGCCGGTTATTTATTACTTTCGAATACGAAACAGAAATCATTATCGGATAAGCTGAATCCAGGTTTAGAATGCAACTGTGTCATCTCAAAAGTGTATAAGTTCGTTCTAAACTAGTAAACATAATTTACAGATAACGAGTGAATCGTAAAACTCTTGTAGTAAATAGCGCCTCGTAGCGGCGAGGGCGAATGCCATAGACGCGTGCCATTGTGGCGCGCAATTTACCGCCCGCTTCAATCGCTGAAATATTTCGTGCAACGGGCATGTCCAATTGCTAACGAGCCGACTGCGACGCACAAATGAATAAGCACCTCATACATAGAGCAAGTGATTGTACTTGAACATTACTGGCCACTTGAGAGATTTACAGTAAAACAACTGCCAACAAGGATTAAATTGGCCACGTTTCTAGCAAAACATCATAAATTATTATTTACGCCATCATATTTGAGAATGTTGTTTGCTAAATGTTATGTTAAAACTAATCATATCGATGAAAATGTTTTATTTTTTTCTTACGCAATATTTGGGTCAGTAGGTAAAAATACATTTGGATTACATTTGGAAAATATTTTTTTTTATTATTCTCTTATTTGCTTAACAAAAGTGAATTTTAATAAAACCTATAAGACAGTTTATACCCATTTGTAAACCCGTGATCGTTATTCTAACGCGTGAACGCAGCCTTCAAGAGTGGGAATTAGCCGCACTTATCCTGTGTAATGGATCGCTGCACGTGTGAGCGGCCATTGTGTTGGTCCATATCAACCGAGGGCTGGCCCTCGACCGCATCACATCACTATTTTTAGGACCCGTGTACATAATGAATATTTATTTACATGCGGTCATACCTTACACGTATACGTAAAATTTATGTAATGTTTATATTTTTCTTTTGAAAAAAATCCTCAACATTTGTCTGTAAAAATATATGCTTCCAATGAGAATGAAAACATACTAGAACTTTTGTCAACCCGGTCTTTAAATCAAAATATTTCGATTGTATTTATCACCCTTTCCCTGTCCTGTGACTTTAATTGTTGTAGTGTAATTATATTCTTAACGTTTCTGGTTTTATTTAAAGTAATCGCGGTGCGCACCGTACTAAAAATCATATGAGCACATATCTGATAGTTTCCCATACGACTCGCTATTGCGTCGCCCGAGGCGCCAGCCGCGCGCCCGTCATTCATACAACATACGCACTTTGTTTAGCCAACATTAACTCAAGACAATTATCTTCACCGGCAATATATGTCTGTGAACTTGTAAAGCCTATCATTCGAAATTAATATCAGTTGACTTAACCGAATCACAATCCAATTTCAATTAATAAAGTTGTCGTATTTTTTACAGGTCTGTGTCTCGATTTTGTATCAAAGCATGTACCTAAATAATTATGATAATTTTAATCGTATCAAAATTTCAAAATAACAAATTGTGTAACAAAGTGTCTCTGCACTGCTATAATGATAATGTGAATTATCATTATTGTTTCTTCTTATTGTATTCTAATTAATGTTATTATTATCTTTCAAACTACATAGATGCGTAGTTACTTAGATAATACGCGAATGATGTGGTCTTCTGTAATTAGAGAAGCACACTTGTGACTGTCCCTATGTATAATTTTAGAGATGTGATTGTTTATCTTCTGTTGGAGATCTATATAAAATATATAAAGAGTCCTAAACATACTGGTATCAAAAAACATTGGTTTATTTTTGCAGTTTTGGTTTACTTACAACCGTTGATACTGAAATATTACGTCTAAAGTACATCGTAAGCATACATCTTTACTCACTTTCTTATCCTCCTCTTGCCTTGTGTATACGTATGAAAAGCAGGAAACATGGTAATCTGGGTATTCACTTCCTTATGTGCAAACTATTCTTTACAACAGACTTGTCGTTCAGACCGGAGTTCCTTTCACAATCAGTCCTAACGGAATGCCCTCCGACCTGTCTTATAGGCCGGCTGGCACGTGAGATCCCATTACACTTGTCTGCTTTATTGTCTATAAAGCCTTAAGTGTCGATGATCTCTCAGCGACACATCGCCGGAACCTTATTACATAATACATTGGGGTACAGAGTAAAATTACCCAATGTTACACCGATTCTATCTCAAATGACTATTTCAAACATAGTGTTATAATAAATTTAAAACCGAAACTTACCACAAAAGAATGGGTCATTTACGACATAGCGCTCCATTCACGACCTAATAGTAAAATAATATAGCTGCCCGCCGACAAACATGTATTTGTAACAAAGACGTGTAAAATTTCTCAAACGTCAGATTTATACGGCAATCTCTGTCAGTATTTCAGTCACTACGACTATTTAGTCGAGTTAAGAACACGTGTGTGTAACCAAATCGCTTACAAAAGATTAAAAGGTGGTAATTTGACGTTGATTTAGGAAGAGCGAGGCTGCTTTCATCGCACGGATTGTCTTACCCCAGATCGAGCGAGTCGTTTTGTCTATGGCAGACATACGTACACTCCCTTTATAATGTTGAAATTTATTATTAGTGACGTTAATAAATTTAAAGGAAGTAACTGATTAGTTTTCATTTACTCTGAATGAAGGCTTTGACAGTGATCCTACTTGAAACACCGGCCAGAATATGGACGTAATTTAAATATAAAATTGATGTCAACTGACTCACGATATGACAGTGCATATACTAGAAACGTGAAGATAGAAGTGATCTTACGATGGCAATTTTATAGCCGCTGCTATTAATATTGTAATAACGAATAAACATAGTGGAGAGATAAAAAAATCATTGGAATCATCACTTCCGTAATACAGTTTTTATTTATTAGCGTTCAGATAGAATATATTTATTATTTTTATAAGATCATGATTGCGTGCGCGTGCGCCGAGTGCAGCTGCGCGGTAGCGGGCGCGGCGCGCGGCGCAAGCGCTGATGTCATCGGCTCAACTTAAATGTTATTTTCCGTCGCTCGCCGTCGCGTGGGTGCGGCAAACACTATCGGCTGTGGTCATACCAAACCCACAAAACCTTATATTGCACATAATTTTTTTATTACACCTTTGTAAAATGAATTTTATTTCTCATCACTTCCATTCAACAGGCACCTTGCTCTCACATAAAAACATGGGTGTGTGTGTAATTCTGGATCTGTAAACCATAATTTTATAATAGTACGTACCTAAGTCAAATTTTATAAAAGGCAATGATTGAGTTAAACATTAATATAAGAACTTCGAAAACTAACTAAAAGTAGTCGAGTGTTTTAAGCTTTGCAACAATAGCCATTATTAATTGGCCGTATTGTTTTGAGCTCGGTGTAAGCACGGCACGCGCTAAAGTTATGAATGAAATAACGTTTTGCAAGAGCGGATGTTGCGAGGCTGCTTGTGTCGAATTAGGTTTAGAGCCTTATGAAGGCTTGATGAATGAACTGCGGCTCCCCGCGCCGCACGCCTCACACCCGCAACTGTACTTATATTATTGAGATCAAGTGATAATGGTGCATTGCACTTCACTCTAAATTTTAAGCTTGTATGCAAATTTTATCATGAATGAATTGAGGCTTTGAGCAAGATTAATGGAAATTGTGTATGGACTTTTTGGAATTGTGTTAGCTAGATGTTATAGTAAATTTGGTAAAGTAAAAGCTATAAAATCGTGTAGTGAGGCGGATTTGTAAGTGACTTAATATTGTGATGCCCTCGCTGAAGTTGTTGCTGTTGTTAAGGTTGGCACTTTTGGATCCAGACTGTAACATTAAGAATGATGTATATGATGTGTTGTGATGTATATGTTTTTTTTTTTTTTGCGGGCGCCCGAAACAAGAAACCGGATGCCCGCCGAGCTAATTAAAAAATTATCATATCATAATAATTATGATCATCGTAAACAAAGGCTAAAAATGTGTATAACAACCATAAACCTACCTACATTAATTTAGTTTTGAACTTGTGATGCTTATTACTTTAGTGTACAGGTTTTAGGACTTAAAGCCGTATTATAGGTAGGTATAACTCATAACCAATAAATAAAAAGCACACATATTAACTTCAACGTTTAAAAGGAGGGTCATATGAATAACTTTCATAATTACATTTACTATAACAAAATGTACGTATTAAAAGGAAATTAAAATAACCTAACTAATCGTAGCGTAATTTGGTTTACCATACTTGAGTGCAGTAACGTCCCCGATATGTCAATGTGTCCTTGCGCATTAATTACGGGTTATCTAAATGTGTGCTGCGCACGAGTGTCAAAGTCAAGATTGACGCACGTCAGTAGCGAGTGAAATGTCGCAAACGCATGCGCGCAGCACTCCACCGCCAGCCCCGCGCAGGCTTAACATAAAACTTCGATTTGCATAATGCATACAGAATATGTAAACTTATCTCCGACACGCCCTTGCGAGTGACACGGCTGAGGTGTGCCGGGATAACATTATTCTCGTTGCGACGATATCCAAGTCTAAATAGATCGCATTTGCAAAGCCACATGTTGTGTGGATTTTATTAGCACCACAGATGCGACAACCAGATATTATTTTTATGTGTCGGGAACAATTCGTATAGTCGTTTCAGTATTTATAGCGCTATTTTCGCATCGAAAAAACATTGAGACTTTTCTATTTGTATCCATTTTATTGAGGCGATATTACAAAAATGAACCCTTGCTATTCTTTTATTTCGTGTTGTGAGTAATGATATCACGTATTTGACAGTCAAGTTGCGAGTAATTGTACGAGTTAGGTAAGCAACCGGTGACCACACTCGTGCCGTGTTTTTTTTGGTAACAACTTATGAGGCTCACAGTAATAAAACGTGATTTCATTTGCCACACGACGGCAAATATTATCGACGTAAGGGATCGTTAAAGAGCGGCCATCCGTTCCTTATTAGCCTAACACGCGCCACGAGCCCTATTTCGAATGCAAATAAAATTACAAGGCTACCATAAAAAGTGTTTATGAAGACTTTATTCGCATTTAAAAATTCGTAAAGTCTTATTCAGCTCGGTGCCTGGCCCACTCGGTCGAGTTCCGACGTTTTAAAATTATAAAATTACTGTCCACTCGAGCTCAGAAATGAGACGTAAATGGGAATTGTCCGCAAAAAGCGGATATAACGCGACATATCTTCTTTCACGACAGAATCCGATCATTGTTGCATAAAATGTGGGATTAAGGGGTGCATACCCTAGAAGGCGCGGCGAGGGCACCCACCGCGCGCCGCGCTGGCCGGTTCTGTCTCACTTGGTAATCGATTCATCTTTTATTGTCAATTGATGGCCGCAATATAGCACATATTTAGTGTCTTTGGCACATATCCGGTCCACGTACTAACGATCGATTACGAAATTACACCAGAACCACTTCAGTATCTTAAATTTATTTTAAATGATTAGCAATACGATTGTGACCACCCATAAACCAGATGGAAGTTATTTTTTTAACAATACAAAATTTTATATCAATAAATTGCAGACGTTCACTCTACTGCCTATTTGTTATTATATTTAATTTAATCAATTCCAAATATTTTGTTGTCAACAGTCGGAAGATATTAGATGATATAAAACAAGCTTTATGTCTGAGGATATCAATTACAACAGGTAGAAGGTAGAATTACTTCGCTATGTTGAGAAGAAGATATAAACAACATTAGTTTATTTGACTTTTCTATATTACAGATAAAATCGTGTAATAGCCTTCCACGACTATAATTTGTGGTGACTCAATTGAAAGGTCAGTCTTGGCTAATACACATATTCATATCGGTTATCCGAGCGTCCTCTCTCAGAGACTTTCCAATTAAGCAATTTAGATACGAGGCCCGGTTCTGACACGACGTTACACGAATGTAAAACAACGGCTATCGGAATGATAATTCAGTGATGTAAATAACAATAAAGTTATCAGGGAAGGCAGCGTCGCTATGGGTTTTGACAATAAAAAGCGTCGTGGAGTGCGCGACCCGCCGCGCGCCGCTCTCGGTATTAGGACGAATTTACGAGCGCCCTCGACATTGTCTCCGACAACGCCGCATCACGCGGTCGCAGCACTGATATTGTGTCTAAGTGCCTGCCACATGCCTTTTCCCGCTTTCGAACCATATTTATGAGACTAGTTGAACATTATTGGAAAAACGCATAACAATTTCTCCCAATACCCGATATTCTATATGAAACTCATGAAGCTCGTTTAAAACTCATATCAAATATCGATATATTTTTAGTTCAAGTTCCAAATGTGTGTTCGTTAAAATTTAGTCAATTGTTTTTCGTTAACCCTTTTCAAGAGTCGAAGCGTTGAAGTCTTTTGTTAGCGCGACCGATAGGCGTACAAAAAAGATAATAATCAAGACTAACAACAGCATCTGCTGAATAAGAACTGTTACTAATAAATCAATATTGACTAAATTAACATACAGTGTTAATTATGTTCAATTGTTTATTAACGTTTGGATTGCTCGTTGTAATCTATTGCCATTTAAATAACAGATGGAACAATAATAGCGCAACAAGAAAGCATAGTGGACCGGTCCTGGTGAGGCTGCATTATTCGGAACCTGTTTGTGTTGCTCTAATTAACAATACACAAATCGTAGCTTGTATGCAAATGAGGGTAGAGTGAGCGGGCCGCGCCGAGGACACAACGCACACTTGAGTTTCATCCGCGATAACAAAGAGAGACCTATTTTTATTGGGATGAGGTCAATTTTGACTGTCATATGGACCGTTTCTTGCTTTAAACTTTACGCAGTCTTGAGTCTTGAATAAAAATATATAACCAAATGGGTTTTTTAATCGATCCGTACCAAGAATTGATTGTCCTTGTTAGCTGAATTTCTAATGTTGAATTAATTCTGAATAACTACAAATGGACTGCACACGGACTGAGTGATTTTCAATAATATCACTCTCGGTTAGTGTAATTTTATTTCTAGTAACAACGCCAAAGGCCACCTTTATTTTTATGACTTACCTATATGACATACCAAAAAGTGTTCAAATCTAAGTGACCAAGATGTACTGGTCGTAGTATATGCGAGTTTATCGTAAAATTGAATTAAAAAAGAGAGATAATAAAAGGCGATCGCGTCGTAATTCTGGCGCGCGACAACGCAGCACTTTTATTTGGAGGCGCGCGTGTGGCGGGCGCGGGGCGCGGGCGGCGAGCCTAATCGTGCGAGCTTTAGCGTGCTCCGCTTTGTACCACAATGTAACATTCAAACATCGTACATTTCCTTAAGTATTATTAGGTAACGTTACAATTTTGCAATATCTTCAACCATAATCTTGTTAAAATAACATAAAACTTTTGGGCTATATTTTTTGGCTCCAGATTTATTATTTAAGTGATAATATTTGTGATAAAAAATCTCGATGCTATTGCGTCCGACATTTTTTATAAGTATGCTAGTTATATTTTGCCAAAAAGATTTCATATTTCCCGTCGTAATAGCGGAAAATGTGTTCACGAGGACCGAACGATAGAGTAAGGGTTAGATAAATGTGATGTATCTACACCATGAGGAGATTTACGGCCAAAGACATAGGTACGTATGTATATAAAAAGAGAAAAGTGAGTTCATAGTATGTGTTTACTCATTTTAGACTTTGTTCGAATTAAATAAAGTCCAAACTTGCGTTACAAAAAGCTGGTGCTATAAATAAAACATAATTATGCGTGCTAATTTGCTAAAACTATAATACATATATAAAAATTGAAAAATATGATTTAGCTATGTGTAGTGTGACAAAATATGGAACCATTATAGAAACTAATAGTTTCGGATCGAATATTCATTTTATTTTATTAAAATATCTAATAGGTACGTTAAATAACGTCAGAAAATATATATACCTATGAGCTACATTCTGATATGGCAACTAGCAACTACAAAACATTTCACACACATCCTGAAAAATAAATGATTAAAGCGTCTTCAAAACTATACGGCGTTTATGGTGTAGTGGTCAATTGAATAACTTCTCCTCTGTCATTCCCTCGAATCATGCACAAATACTAGTATTGGCTTATCGTGGGTACGATAAGCCAATGCTACGTTTGAAAAAAGAATACTATACTAGTATTAGGGTTTGAAAAAAGAATTAATCTTGACATAAATTGAATTACTTATAGACAAATTCATATTCATAAATTATATATTTACTACTAAAAGTGGCAGTATAAGACGGTACCAAACAGAGCACGCTGCACATTATGGGCCGCGGTCCTCGGGGACAATCTTCTTTTATTTATATCCGCCGTGTAACATCTCGCACCTCTCGAGCCACTCGCGGGTCACTCGCCACACCGCTCCTTGCCCGCATGTTATAAACCCAAGGTTAAACAGCATCAATGATCATCGTCACCAACTCATTTTCTGTTTATCCGCTGGGCACGAGGGTCCTCTCAAAATAAGCTTTAGCTGGGATGCAGCCTACCGCGCTAACCTAATCTAAGTTACCAAAACTCACATGCCACAAAAAAAAACCCTTCATTAGCGTTAATGATATTTAAATTCGTAAAAAATTAAATGCATGCATGTGTCATGCATGCATTTAATTTCAAGATGGTAGACATAAATGACGAGTATATCTGCACTTGTAAGTAAAATAAATTGATAAACCCGACACCATGCACTCAGTACCAACATTCTACATAGAAAAAACCCTATGGTCACTTGCTGCGTTTGTTGTGCATGAAGACTTGGGACCGTATCAATAGTAGCTCCTCAGTTTGAACTTTGAGCTGACTCTCCTCCTATTTTAGTCATACTGAAAGTTTCCAAATATTACGGGTTGTGCATTGTGCAGCAAATTAGTTTATGTCAAGTGCGCTTGTTTGAGGTTTTAGAAAAAAGGGGGATATTGCCACGACAATATTCTTTGAAACTTAACAAATTTGTTTATAATTGTAATATATTTTCATGAGGCCATTAAAAAAATGTTTAGTTTTATAATCGAAATAATTGTAATCCGCGTGTAGTTTATTTATATTATTATGACATAAATGAAAAATATAATCCGGTCACAAAAGTCACAATATTTACTTTATCTCACTTCGTTTTACGACCAGGCAAAATGTTTGACAACACTATGTGGTGTCGCAAATCTTTACTTTATTTAAATTGTTAACTTTTATTTACTCTGAGACTTGTTTATTTGAGGCGAAAAAATATTTATTTAAATCCCTGGGAGGGCTTATGATCTGAGTAATCCTGTTTAGAAACACTTAGATATCTGAAATATGTTATAAATAATATAAGTATACCAGTCGTTGTCCCCTTCCTTATATGTTTACTTAAATTACTTATTTCCAAAACCCGTTCTTAGTTGGACGTCTTCTACCTATACACTACCTCCCTGCCAAATATGAGCTTCATACATCTTAGAGTTTATAAACTTCCTTAACTTAAAGACCTTACGTTTTTATATCAATACATTGTTTTAAATCTCTCCTCTCCTAAATAATAAACTACCAAAAGCTAATTATATAAATGCATCTGATAAATTAAAAATTTACATGACTGCATTCATATTTTTACTTATCACAATTATGGTTTACTACTCCGTATAAATGGTTTAATATTTCCGTTATAATAGGTCTAGTCACAAAACTATTTTGAGAGTCAAATTAGAAGATCATAAGCAAATAATGAGTCTCTATCTTATGATACCTAAGTAATATATGGTTTGTCTGTAAGGAAGGAAGTAGACAAAGGTAAAAAAGTAAGAAAAATAAGACACCTGGTGCTAACGAATTAAATTAAAACGCATAGAGTTACATACTTCGGCTCCAGTGTGCAATATCATACCGGCAGCGAGCACCAGGTGCCACACATCGCGTGGACAATATTTTTATTTTCATCAAGCGTAACATTGGAAGCGCATTTTTCCGGGTACTATGCGAGCCGAGGTCCGTCCGAGCTGACTTGTAATTTCAAGTGTTTACCCTGCGCGCGCAGCAGGACGTCTCACAACAATGCCCATATCCTTTTCACATAAAATATATGAAAAGTCCGGCTACCAGCGAGCCACGGATCGACCATCCGATACAGTGCATGCATTATTATACTCGCTAGCTGCCTACCGAGAGGTTTTTATGAGGGATCAAATTGATTGGTTCGGTGATAATATCGGAGTTGTGCGTATTGTGGCCGAAGCCCGACGCGTCGCGGCTAGCCGCTGAGCCTTTAACACGTCGTGCTTCGGCTTCCGTTACCATCGATTACGTATGCAGCTATACTTCTCACACCTTTTAAGAGATGTAATTTAGAGATGCTGAGAGATTGTTGCTTGTAATAGATATGCACATTTTAATGCGGCGGTGAAAGGTTGTAAGCCTCGGACCACAAATAGAGTCGGATCACTATAAATATTGCCGTGAACCACAATGTACTTACAAAAGTAATACGAGGTAAAGGTACATGTTGTGGTATACGTAATGTCTTTTTCATGGTACCAACCGTTAGGTATCACCGTCGAAATTGAATCGAGTTTAAGATACACTTTAAATTTATGGAACGCTCGCAACGAATCATCCGCGGGCAGGTCGAGGCAGGACGTGCCCCGCGAGCGAGAAACACAAAACCACAAAGATAAAAATATATTACAAAATGAGGCCCACTTTGTGTTTTGAAATTACAATCAAATAAATTACTTTTTATTGCTCAATCTTGTTGGGTTTTATTAAGGTATCGGCGCTGAATGCGAGAGAATAAAACATGGCGGGTTTACGCGAGAGACAAGATGTTTCCGTGCGCCTTGTAACCGCCAGATAAACGAAGGTGCTTTACATGGCCCTCGAGTTTTTGGAGATAAGCCATCACGACGTGTTCATGTCGACATGCGGACAATGAAGTAACATGGACACTTTCTCTCGACACTCTTTACTTTGGACACGTCGGAAACGTTGTTAATCATGCACGCAACTTACTTAATAACATTTTAATACACGAGAAAGTTAGACTTCTCATCTGCCGACCCATCGATAAAAATAAGTTTTTGTTTCTTGTCAGTTATCGTGGAGGATAGTTGATATTCGAGAATTCTATAGTTATCCTCTTGGATATTCTTCTATAGATATCTATTAGTTATAAATCTATAGTTTTCCAAAGTAGCAAAAAGGTAAAAACGAGATATATAAAAGAAAATTAAAACATCTTGTCCATTTGTCAGTCAAATCCAGTCAACCAAAATCGCCAGCCAAATCCTAATGATGTGTATGACTGAAATACAGTGACGAACTGGTTGTGTACGAATTAAATAACAAACAAGAAGAAAGTGATCTTTAAATCCATAAATCATATTGAACTTAAAAGAACGAAATGCATGTTCATAGTTTTTGCCATTAGGCACCTAGTCTCATATACTCAACCACACTTGCTAGTCTAGGAGTTAGTCTCAAGCTTTATGACAAACCATTCCTCCAGTTTGAAAACATACAAATCAATACAGAGACTGCGGAGACAAGAGAGCATATCGTGTTGATTAATGCTGATTGCTAAAGTGCGTCGACGCATGAATAAGTAATGTTCCAGCCCACCGCGGCGTTTCCGTCTCAACCGGTCCTAGAACAATGTGCCCAAACATTTACTTATTCACTATTCAACATATGGAATCGCCCCCATGACTTAGTGGACATTAACTACGACTTTCAACTTAAGCACCTATCACTGTTGCAAATTGCACTTAATACAATTACGAACCATTCATCATTATATCGCTTTTCAAGATAATTGGCAATGATAAACTGAGCAAAGTTGAGACAATACTGAACAGTCCGACCATCGAAGAAGACCCTTGACACTTAAGAGTAAATTCACACAGTTATTACCCATTTAGTGAAGTATGTGCAAAGCTAAAGCTCCGGTTATGTTGGCGTTGTGGAAGCGTGGAAATGTGCGCGAGAGCACAATGCACCGCGTGTGTCTCTTGCCCAAGGAAACCCATTTATCATCGTCACCTAGCGACCCGCGA
Organism: Craniophora ligustri; assembly: GCA_905163465.1. Taxonomy (NCBI): domain Eukaryota; kingdom Metazoa; phylum Arthropoda; class Insecta; order Lepidoptera; family Noctuidae; genus Craniophora; species Craniophora ligustri. The sequence goes on from LR990963.1 coordinate 8,206,104, forward strand.
CTTGTAATTGTGCGCCATATTGTTATAAGAGTTATGGGCCCTGTGCGAGAAAATGGTCTCTTCCGCTTAACTTGTGCATAAACATTTATAGGGACAGGTTAATTTAATTTAAAAAGGTAATTCAGCGTGATAGTGTGAGTTAGACAAGAATTACCGCCGTGATTATGTAGTGCACAGGACGTGTAGTTTATAGTAGAGTTGTGAAGTAGAGTACTAGTTTAGTTAATTTTGTTCATATGCAATTTTTTTTATTTAGGTAATCTTGTAATTAATTTCTATTAGTTATTAACATAAATATTATAAGTATAGTATGAGCACTTTTATTAAATACGTATAATTTCTTGGCAACAATAGCATTGTATTTTATTGTTACCCCACGCAGCGCCACTAGACAAAAATCGCATCGACTTCCCATATATTTCCCTTGTCAGTGTTCAAGGGACAATACGGTAAAGGATTGTAGAAAAGTGAGCATAAAACACAACGCACGCGCATCGGGTAGCGTCGATCGAGTGGAACATCAGCATTGTGACGGGAGCGCAGGCGCGGCTGCGCGGTTTCGCGATCGAGTCGCGATTTGTCGTTATTTGCGCACGCGGCGGTTGCTACTCGCCGACTTATGAAGGCTCTTATCCGCCATCGCGAAAGGCACTCCACGCCTCTCGACATCCTTCTCTAGATCGTCGCCGTCGCCTACCTGCTGTTAGTATTTCTCACAGAAACAATGAGCTTTAAAAGTTTATTATGACAACAGAACTGCACAAATGCATTTTAATGGCACTTTGAAATATAATGAAAACTAATTTTAAGTAAGATTTATTAACAGTCTTGATCGATTTGTTTTTAAATTACCTCTAACGCAGTTTTAATACCAGCTGTTTGTTTAGGTTTGTCCAGTCCAACGGGAATTAAGCGTCTAACTCTAACGCGTATCAATTGCAACGAAGTCTAATTATATAGTTTTAAATCACATTACCTATCAATTGTCATAAGACACATTTTAATATCGGAACGACTATCAGATTGTGTGCGATGGTGTGTAGTCGTTGCGCGGCGCCTGGAGCGCTCTCAACCTATAATAATGTAAGTACGACGACGTTATCAAACCGACGATCACAGCCGAAATCAATTTTAAACAAACTCTAGCCACCACCTACAATTATCATTGTACTGAACAATGCGTACCACTAAATATCGGTCCAGTGTTAGAGGTCAGTCGGACCATCGTCCATCGATAATAGACGGTTCTTTTCGGACCGCACGAGATACCATCGCGATGATTTGTTGATCCTACGCTAGCTTAAATATTGAAATTAACATTCATTTACGATTTTTATCTAACATACATAGGCCATCATATGAATGAGATATTAAAAGACAAAGCGATAATAATATTTGTTTATTTTTAAATTTATGTCTAGGTATGTAGCTGAGTATATTTATTTTCATGATAGTAGTACTGGCTGTAACTAGCCACCAAATACCTACTGTTCATATAGGCAATAAATAATACATCTAGAATATGAAGTTAGTATCGAATTAATACCAACCGTTATTCTCAATGTTCTTCATCCAACAACCTTGGCAAGCACCTGATTCACACTTAATCACATGGATAAGGAATAAAACTTTTACTAGAGACATTCAAAAGCAGTGCTATTTTCATTGGCACGTTGAGTTATGGCCTTGTTAATACGTTCATTTAAAGTTAAACTAGGGTCTAGAGAGTTGTAGACACAGGAAACATATAGAGGTGTTTGGTACTGGGTGGTCTGGCGCCTGGGCACCTCTTGTGCATCCCCAATGAGACCGCGTTAGTTAACTCTATGCAAATAGAAAGGTCACACTCGCGACCGTCCAACAAAAAGTTGTTCATTAACGAACTGCTATGCAACGAATTTACATTGAAAATCGATTCTTATTTTGATGTTACGATAAAATTCTAATTTCAAATCGACATACTCTTCTAAGAACTTTCCTAAAACAGTAACGTTATTTTGATTCCTACTTCATTGCCGCACAACCTAATACTCAAACGCTATTAAATTTTAAGTAGCTTTCAAATATGGTACCGATACTCTTTCTATCTATTTTTATAGTCTGCAAAATAAAAGAAGACGCAACACTTATTATATGGGAAGGCGACTTAAATTGAGTTGCGTTTAAATATTTGACCGTAAGACGTAATTATAAAGTTTGAGTAAGCCAAGATACATTTTAATACGCATTGTGAAAACACTTATAAAGTACAAAAAACAAACGTAATTGATATATCGACAGCGGCGCGGCTGCCGGGGGCCGACCGTCCGCCACAGTAAAATTAAAATTGATGATCATGTAAACTTTATTAGTGGAAGCATAAAAATGTTGGAGTAAATCAAAGACTGCGCTAGTATATTGCATGACGCCGCGTGATCTAGTATCCGGACACCGTTAACACTTTATTGCTGTTCATACTTCTTGCACCATTCCAAGAAAGTAAATTACTCGTGGCGATCGTAAAATTAATGCCACATACGGTAATACGAGTACTTCAGCTTGTCACTGTCAATTTTTATGATGCACTCACTTGATATCGCAACAAGCTGGATTGGAGCCTAGTGTAAGTGGTGATATTTTTTCCTTGACATAACTCCTATTGTAAATAAAACGAGTAAAATTGTTCATTTTACTCGATTCTTCGAGTATACTTAAAATATTGTAAGTTCGACGAATCATGATGGTTTTGTCTGATTGGTTGCTGAATATTTTAAACAAAAATGTAAATAATAAAAAGAAAGTAGTGAGTGAAATGTGAGTACTCGTTGGAAATACGTATGTATTATTAAATTAAATTGCATTTCAACAAAATATTTACGAGAGTAGTAATTTTTCATGGCGGACAGGCCCCGCAGCGAGTCGGGGCGAGTCTACTCCGGCTTGGTTTGGACACAAACTACTAGCCTCGTGGCAGCGTTCCGCTAATAACTAACTTGTATTTCTAACAATTATGCGCTGATATCAAAAGTGATAATAGACCATTTCATGCAACATTGTTAATATAAGATCTTTGGGCACTAAGAACCTGTTGTTCACTGTTCACTTGCGAATAAAAGCGGTTTATCAGTGCAGTGCGCGGTCAGCCATTATTATATTCTAACTGATTATTTCAACGTGCTAGTTTAGCTTAGTGGTTATGGGGGACTCTTAACGAAGGAAAGTTGAGTGTCAGTATATTGTTACACTAACGGGGCTTTTATTTTTAACATGAAAATTCGTTTCTGGATTTTATTCCCTTATTTGTAGATTTGTTACAAAAGTATAAACAAAATATAATATAATTGTAAATACTGTAATATGACTTCCAAAATCGATCTCACTCGGGAATACTCGAGATTGATTTGGAATTTCCTTTACCAACGATATAATAATAATAACCACTAAATTAATGGGAAACACTTTAAAATGTTTTGAATATTTTAAACCAGTCTTTACCAGGAGCGCATAAAATAAACGAGTGTGCCCATTGGACACATCGCTCAGTCGACGCAGAGATTACTTCATGCATGCTCACGAGGCGATCATTACCGGCCTTCGTACGCAATCAATCCAACTTGCATAATTAAGACACTAAAATACACAATTTATTCCTTAGATAATTCTTATCTTGAGAAATATTTTCGATCCTGTAAAACTATACCAAGTCTTTTTTTACAAACTTTTTAAAGATTTTGTAGACGAATTCATGTAGGTAAGTTTATAATTTTAATTGTACCTTTTTGAATTAAAAGTAAAGCTAACTAGGTAGCCGGTTTTGCATACACCGGGAGAACGACCAGTAGATCCTTTTATGAAGTGGACTGGGTGTGCTGGTGTGGTTGGAGTGGCAACATTTCTATAAACCTTTAATAGAGAAGAACATTTGTATTTCATCTTTGTATGGCTTTTGAATACTATGTCCTAATTTATAGAGACAGTTTATGACAGATTAATGCAAAAGATTAACTTTATTTATGGGCAACAGTTACAGGCGATATTTCAATTAGGTATTTAAGAGTCATCATAATATCGATACGGTGTAGCTGTGTTGTAAATAAGCACTACAAGTAGCCTTTGATAAATGTCTCCGGGAACGGCGAACAGTACACCGGAGGGCTCGTGCAAAATAATTAAAACTACTTAACATTCAAACAGAAAGTACCAGCAGCCAGTTTGCGGCTCATTTAGCGAGAGGAGGCCGGTCGGCTGGCACTGACGACCATTACTCTTCCATTCGATTGATATATTCTTGGTGGACATGCGATCGGCGACACGTCATTCCGCTTCCACTGTTCACCGGCCCGACCTGCTACCGCGGGCTGCCAGCTCTATACAAATAAACAAACCTTACAAAGTAATAAATATCGCGTCCGCCTCTAACAACGTACGTCAGTATAAATCGGACACTTCTTTTATTGCTGCACTTCTAGACCAATTAAAATTAACTCGTAATTATCGATAACCGTCAATAAAACTGCTGTATGTAGATCTTAGTCAATAATTAACTTGTGTACAGGCAAAAAGAATGATTAATTGATTATTTAACGAGACTTTTTAATTAAAAGAGTAAATCAATATTGATTATTTTTTTTACTTTACAATGGGAAATCTTCATGTAGAGTTCATAAGCACAAATCATTACAAGTTCTGCCTTAATCGAGTCCGGTAAACGATCGAACGAATAACTCGACGTCAGATTAAACACAAATATTTACATGTGTACAAAAGCAGAGAGATAAAAGTTTACCTTTTACAAGCAATTTGAGGTTATTTATTATGTGGAGTGGCGCGGGCGCAGCGGAGGCGCTCTGCCGGCTGCGTTTTGGTGCAGCTTCTTTATACAGAAGCCATTATAAGTATCAGTTTCAGATCATAGATCATAAACGCATTTATTATACGGAGGTCGGGATCCGGGGGGTCCTGTCGCGTGAGCCACTACACTCATTGTTGACTTTTTATTGTTGCGCGTATGTCACAATTTTCGTGGACCTCACCAGAGATCGAAGCATAAATATCTAACACAAGAATGTCCCGTTTCGGATCTATGAGTATTTATGTGAAGAGCTGGAATGTATTTAAATCAAACATGTACATCGAAGTGGCTTAATCTTTTCTTTATGATTATCGTAAATTACAATTTTATTTAATAACTTATTTACTTCTGTGTTGCTTATATTTAGAAATTAATCTTGATGATCTTTCTCTTATAAAAGCATTAAAAAATCATTATCTCATTTCAAAATATTTCTTCTATGAGGTCCAAATGAATGAATATTAAATTATAAGTAGATTTTCTTTTCGTCTTTTAGATATTTTGAAAGATCGATGTTCTTCCTGTTTTAAACCATACCGAAAGAATTTCACGATGGTCTGTGTGGGCATGGATGGAGGTTTCCTCAAGATGTTTTCTTTCTCCGTTTCAGCAAGTGAAAAATATGCACACGCAACAGAAAATTCCGTAGCCTTGGGATTGAAATCGAGACTGTCGTCTATATCGTCGTGACTCATGAAATTGAGTCACGACGATATAGACGATACGTTAACTATGAGTTTCTTATGTTAAACATTTTATACACACACAGACGGATATCTTATGGCTAAACACTCAAACACAACTTATTTTTAAGTAGTCCTCAGTTATATTTTTCGCTCGTTCCCTCAATTTCAATGTGATATTATTTCTAGGAATACTTCTTGCGCCAAAGGGGCGAGGTAGTGGTGTAATTGTCAATTATCTGTATTTCTTGTTTATGATTATCAAGAAATTATGAATAACCTATGTATGGGGATTCAATAAGTAAGGATTCAGTGCAATGTTAAGTACGAGGTTTTTTGCAAGAAATATCCTAAGATATAAAAATAATAACATAATCAACATTATCATATTTGTAACAAAAATTTGACATATTTTTCATAATATAATACTTGCAGTTTTACACAAAGTTTTTATGTAAGTGTATCATCTATGATACACTTATTATCTGCCAAGTCTTTTCAATCTATTGAAACAGACTTGGCAGATAAAATTTAAGACAGAAATATTATAAATAATACTAAATAAATAAATATTTCTGGACATTGTGACACAGCGCTAGCTAGTTCCGAGTTAAGCAACGAGATTTGTGTTACGGATACTAAGTTGGTTGATATATTTCATATATACTTCATAGATACATCCATGACTCGGATACAAATGTTTATGCTCATCACACAAACATTTGTCCCTACCGGGATTCGAAACCAGGAATCATAGCACAGGAGGCAGTGTTAACTACCGCTGGATTAATTGGGTCGTCAAATGTTGGTTATTTAAGTACCAGCTGTGCTTAAAATAAATAACATTCTGCCGCCAGTTGAACATGATTAACTTATTACCATGTATAACTTATACAATAATACAATTTCTTCCTTCTAGCTCCTAATTAAACAAGTCTGATAACACGTCTAAGTAGCTGGAATTAGTAATAGGTTCAGATGAAAAAGGAGAAAGAAAAGCGACCGGTAAACAGCTAAAAATAAACCACACAGACTCTTAAGCTAAATTTAAACACAGACTTAGAAAAAGTTTTTCTTTTGTTATTTATTCATTAAGTTTAGTTCAATGGTTTTCGCTGCGCACGTCACCTCGCCGCCAATTCAACTACTTACGAAACGCATTCAGTCGTGTAATAAAATGTTAATAAAGTGCGTAAATCAAGATAACGTCAATAGTTAAGAGAGTTCGACACAACGAAATAGTCTCAGGCGAGGTGAAGAAATTACCTCACCTATGCAGAGGACATAACTCTCCCCGGCTTTCCACTGTATTGCTGCCATACAATCTTGAACCTTAACCCTGAAGTAAAAAGCGCATATTCACTTGTTAAAGCTATCCATAATCAAAAATTAAACAAACACATAAATTTTAGAGCATAGAAGTTTTTAAATTTCCTATCACAAACCTATATTATCGTGGTTTCGTTAATTGCTCAAATCAAACCAATAAACCTTAGGCGACGGCCGGCACGTGCTTCGTACATATTTCCATAAACGTTCCGTTTTAAGTAAATAACTGTAAATATCCGGAAAACATAAAAGTTGTGGCGAACATTTTTTTAAAGACTATGTCAGTTGATTTATTGTAGTGACCAAAATACATGCGTGAATGTTTAAAGCCAACAATGTATAAAAAACACTTTAATGATATCGTTAGACAAAATTTATGAAACCAAACAAAAATAATTTAAAAAACATAGGGTTAATTCGTGAACAAAAATACATTAAGACCATAATTGCACCTAAATTTATATTAGTTATACAGGTCATATATATATGACTTAATGTAATGATCATAATTAGTGGTATCTCCTTTGTAATTTTCAGATTTGACCAACAAATAAATATACGCTAGATAATAACGTTGTTCGGCTAAAGATGCCACACACGAATGGGTCGACTCCAATAGTTATAGTTATGGCAAGTATGGGCCCTTACGTATCAATGGGACAAGCATTAGAATGCTAGTAGATAAGTTATCCGGCATTACCCAATAACGAGAGACAGCCCTATTTATGTATACAAGATAACGTTGGAAATAGGCATACATTTTATGATGTAGTTTCTGCCGTATAAAACTAGTAACCTTTGGGCAATGAGTTTGGGAAATTTGCAAAAATATAAGTTCACTTTACATAAAAAGTTGGGCGTCAGTCACAACGATAATTGTTTGTGAAGTGAATATATTTTACATGGAATATGCTCCTCCCTAAATATGACATCGAAAATAAATTAAAATTCCATTTAATTTATCTTTGATTAATAATAGTAGTATTGCAAAATGTATAATGGGGAACATCTAGTCTGAGGAAAAAGCAAGTCTGGTCTAATGTAATGTTTTTGTATTATTTTGCAGTTTAGATTATGTTTGTTTCTTTTTATTTATTTACATAACTGTGTTTTAAACACTTCTGAGATAGGAACAAAGGACTAAGCCTAATTAGTTCGTAGAACAAAAATATTGGACTAATTAAAATAATATGCATTAAATTTTATTAATAAAACTTTCCAAAGCTTGTCTTTTTCATACTCAAGTGTAGAGTATTAAAAACAGCGAGATTGGCTACGACCATGGCGCCTATCGCCTCTGCCGAGTGCGTCTAATGCAATTCGATGCGGGACTTTACTATCGAATATTATCCAATATTATAAACCATACCTGAGAAATAAGCAGATATAATAACCATTATATATTTTAGGATAAGTTTATTATACAATAAATTTAACGTTTACCTTAAATGTAATATTCCTCGTGAGAAGTTAGTCAACCAATTAAAGTATGACGTAGGTACTGAATGCAATGATAGTCGACATATAATATAAGAATACTAGCTCATTCCCGCGACATCGTCCGCGTGCAATTGAACGAAAAGAAATGGTTTCATAGGTTTTAGAGGCTAAATTTTCAAAAATCCTTTCTTAGTGCTAATGACTGACTGACTGTTTGACTGATATCAATCAGTCACTGAGCTTCCTTTTCAGAGTCCTTTTTTATATGTATCTATATACAATTATACTTAATATAAAAGGAGAAGCTGACGACTTAATAAATGATTGACATTAAAATAAAACTACTTTTTACGGATTTTATCGCGGTATATTTGATATTATTTTAACCCGACGTTTCGGATCCTTTACGGCATCCATGGTCACGGGCAGACTGGCAGTCTGCCCGTAAAATAATATCAAATATACCACGATAAAATCCGTAAAAAGTAGTTTTATTTCAATGTCTAATATTCGCGTAAGTGTACGAAATCAAAATGATTGACATATTTTGCACAGGGGTTCCTTTTATAACGTAAAACAGGGGTGCAAAGTTAGTACGTAACTTTTTCTTTTCGTTAAATTGTACGCGGGCGATGTCACGGGAATCAGCTAGTTATATATATATATATATAACTAGTCGTCTAAGAATCATTTCTATATATATACTATATACGACGACTAGTTATATATGATTCTAATATAAATGATTCTTAGACGAATAACTGTCTTCTCCTGAACTATATTTAAAAACAGCCATTTAGGTATATTTTCGGATATACCGGGTGACTTTTTTTACCGTCTTGATAAAAATAGGGTGTGATGGGTAAATGGAGTAGAAGCCTATGGCATAGTTATTTTACATTTTTTTTTGTTTTACACTCATCATTTAAAATTTGTCTACTAATATACACAAGTAATTTACAACCAATTTTTCATATTAAAACATAAATGTTTAATTTTCAGAGAAATTTTAAAAAAATAATTCAAATAATTCAAATTCGTAAACATAGTCACCCTAATAAACAGGCGGCATATCATGAATGATATCGTTTCAAATAGGTAAAACTAGATCTTCAAACAAACGCACACGTGTAGCCGCCAGCGATTTTCCGATGCTGACACAGGATCCCCGCTCCCGCCATCCCGCGCTGGACCCCCACTGCCCTACAGTCCTATTCTAATTATTTTAAATAATTTTTAGTCACATACGATTAGGCACTCAGTGACGTCGCGTGATATATTCGCAATGTTTACGTTACCGCGCATGTCTCCGTCGGTCGCTCACTGTGATAAAAGTGATTAACGTAAACAATAAACATGTACGAATATAACAATGTAGAGTACTTATTTAGTAATGGTGCAGTGTTATATCGTGTCCCTTGAAAGTTTAAATGGTGTACGGCGAATGTATACAGGACCAAGCCATCTGCAATCTCTTCTTCGACATTCGGACTGTCGATTCAAACGAATCCACAAAAAACTCGTCCCTTCCATCCATAACATTCCATCATCGATATAATGTTAGAAGACGTTCCTTTGAATTATTTGCGGGGAATGTACCTACTTCCAGAGAGAGAGAAACTGTGGACACTGTGATTACTGCGATATCGCTCAAAGGTACTTTTTTTAATATTTGTAATTAAAATCACTGTAATTTGTAATAAGTTGATTTTAATATTTTAAATACGCAGAGTATGTAGTAATTTCTAGTTTACGCATACTCATACCTAATTAATACTTTATTTTTTCAAAGAAATAATGACAAATGAGGAAGTTTAACATGTAACACACAACTATACCATGCTAAAAGATCATAAGCTCTTTAAAATATGAAGGGAAGATTGATATCTCTACAAAACAATTCGGAGTTTATAAAATCGCAACGGAAAAATGCCTAGGTATTCAGATATGTAGTTACGCTATTTCGCTCGCACTTTTCATTCATTGGAAATCACGTTACACGCAGTGTAGGCATCTATTTTACTATTACGCACGCGCCGTGTAGGATGTTCTCTTTTTCTGGATTTTCTTGGATTTTCAGAACTCCCATAATCAAAATGCTATTACAGAAATAGTCTCGTCCGCAGATTCCGTTCTATACATATAACCTACCCTATAATTATCGAGACGGTAAAAAAAGTCACCCGGTAGATATACTTTATAATAAATCTAGGTACTATATAGTGTACTATGTACATATGTATGATGTTGATAGAGTGAATATGCTGGATAATATTTCTAGCCATGAATGATATAAGGCTGCTGTTCCTGGTGAACGTATACAATATAAATCTATTATATATATGGGAAATCTATAATTAAATTATCTCCACATATCATTATAGCTAATGAAATGGCGAATGTTGTAATAAAACAGTAAATATTTATAATTACATATTATTATTACATTACATAGGTATATATGATTATGTTGTAAGATTATGTATGTTTTTCAAGTGTATTGCAAGACACGTCGTAACGCGGACATGAATAAAAACAATGCACTTTGTGTACGTACATTACAAAGTATAATAACTTTGCTTTACGACTTCACTGTACTCTCAATGGTGATTTATTTACTTTTTAATTTAATGATTTTCTTTAACCGCATTGCTTTAAGGCTAACGACACGCCCTGAGGTTTTGGATTCTATCCCTCGACCAACCACATTAGGTACCACAGAAAACGAATGGAATTAACACTACGTACAGAATGGGCCTCATATCAAGCCGTTCATGAATGACAATTGAAAACTTGGGTTAGTTCCGAAAAATTATCATACTATTAAATTGTTTTAAGCAGTTTTTTTATATGTATATTCAATTAACTATATCAGAATACAGATTCTGCTAAGCTTATATTTTTCTTCACACATATGTGTGTACAAATAAAAGATCTGAAAAACTGATAATACCCTCACGCTCCTACCCACAGAGGCATTAAAATTGAATTAAAGGGAGATGATTGGCCCTTTGGATCGGTCTGTCTTCTGTCACAACTATTTTGAAACCTTTTACAAAAATGGAGCATCAGAATTTACGTTAAGTTAAATAATTATTTTGGGAGCTTTAAAGCGTCTGCAAAGCAATACGGCCGACGGAAAGTGTCTGGGAGTATTGCCGACTTATTTTTAAGGATTGCCTAAAATATACATACGTAAAAATCAGTTTGGAGAATTTACGTGTGCTAAGTAATGTTTTTATGCACCTACCTTGATTACCTGATACCTGGAAATTGCCCGTCAAAGCAAGCTAGCTGGTAGGCATGCGTTCTTAGTATGTACTAACTAACACTACTCAATCATCCACATTTGCTACGTCAGAAAATACGTGACGTCTGGTGGCCCTGGGATCTTACTAAGTGTAGCAGTACTATTTTAGTTCTCTAATCCTCAAAAAGTTTTCCAGACTGTGGTTATACATATGTACACCTTTGTTAGAAAGAACATATTTTTTGACAAAAAGATAACAAATTCAGTCCTTTTAAAAAGTATTCTTCCACGATAGTCATCTTCACCATCATTACTGTCGCTGGACACTTAGGTACTTAGGTACAATTGGCAGATTTCACACGCTATCTGTCGAGAAAATATCTCAGGCATGCAAGTTTACTCGCGATATTTTATTAGTAGTTTTAAACGAGTGATTTATCTATACAACTTTAATATATAACACTCATGTCTGTATGTCGCAATAATCGGACAAATCCATCAGAAGATTTAAAACTGATGTAAATACCAAAACATCTAGCAATTTCTTTAACATTAATGATCATTGATTGTAAAAATATTTTTATTTCGGTTGTATGTCCCGTAAACTAGTCGTATAAAAATAAGATCACAATCAAATTCGAAAATCAATAAAAATTTGATCTCCGATGTCATTTGAAATATATTATGTTATATTTATATCTCGCTTATCTAAGTTAGGCACTTATATCGCTATACGTATTAAATCACTCATGAATTTAAAGCATTTTATTGTCATTTCGAAGTGAAAACAATATAAATGTATTTTATGCCACGCTTGATTTATATGTTATAGGTGAGATGAGATTTATTGTAGGTCGATTTAATATAATCTTGAATCAAGTATTGCGCCCGCGCCGCCCCACCCGCCGCCGTCTGTCATTACGAGTGTCATCCTTAATACTAGGGTCTTATTGAAATACTTTGCTCGTTCTTGAGAGCTAGGTATATGTATGTTGTTGTTTATTACTATTGATTAATATTGGAGTTTATTTTTATACCACAAGGGTGGCAAATATGCTGACGACCTGCCTGATGGTAAGCGGTTACCATAGGCGAATGCAAAACCGAAGGTGTGGCTTGCGCGTTGTCGACCCTGTAGAAACCGTTTCGGTTCAGAGAATTCCCATGCTGTCAGAATAGTCACTTTCCTAACGAGCTCTAGTACCTAACCTTAGTCACTTGCAGAAACTTAACTATTGTTATTTCACTGCAGTCGGAAGTTCTTTCTCAGGAAGTCAGCTCAATTTGAGCATGTAATGTCGCAATGCCCTACCTCTTAAACTGATATCGGTAAAAAAGAAAAAAAAACTAAACTTCTAACAAAGTTCAGAACTTATCTAACTGCCTTAAGTACCTTTCTCTCTTAAGTATCATTCAATAAAATAACAATCTGTGATAGTAAAACAATGTTATCTATTCCTTTATTAACGTAATATAAACTAATAAAACATGCATGTAAATGGTACAAAACAACTTATAACTTACGCTAAGCATTTTTTATGCTTTTTTGTTTCTATTTACCATTCGCATACCAACATTACAATACACGTGATATGATGGGAAATAAATAACATTATTATCATTTTAGTTTAGTAATCAATGGGAATGAAATGTGAATTAAAGCCGTTTATAAATACGTAGCACAGTATGTACACAATAAGTTGAATTCTATTACCTATTCCAAGTTAAATCTGAATGATACGAAAGCCACAAAATATTCACGTGTCGTAAAAACAGAATGCATCACATACAGATCGAGTAATATCGAATAAAAGAGATTACTAGTATTAGAGACGTAACGCCGACATTCCGATCAACGAGTTTCTACTAAGCTATGGTGTCCGGCACAGCTGGCGTTTCAATTATTTGACATATATGCGAATTAATCGTTATCAGATGTAATAAAATGCAAGCATGTCCGGGCGGGGCGGCTAGCGCTCGATGCTCGATACCGCGCGACGCTGGGTGGCCGCTACTTGTCTTACGATAAACTTATCTTTACAATCGATCCCTTCGATAAAAATAAAAACACCGATGCCTTTGGATGTCGAATGCTTGACGCGCTGCGAAGCAATAACGTTTCGAATTTTATCGAAGTAGCTATCCACATTTGCATCTCTATAGGACCCAATACATTTTGTTACCATATTATTAGCATTCCAGCGCCACTTGTGTATTCAGGTATTATAAAAATACATCGAACCACAGAGAGGTGTGAGGTGTAGTCTGCGCCTTTGTTATTGTATAAATGTCAACTTTGTAGTCAGTAGATCTGGGAAACTGCCAGTTTTGACTAGGCGAGTCAACCGACAGGATTGTATAACGTATTTTTTGTACAGATACATTACAAAATAACACACATTCATTCAGAAACACAGCAAAAACTGATAGAATATGTAGGTGCAATATTTAAGAAGTATAATAACACGAGAGCTATGTGTGCTGTAGGTAATACAGTATAATATGAAGGTGATTGAAATCGAGCTAAGAGTTCATTGTCCCTAATCTCAGTAAGCACTCGATGTCATAGAGTCGATGTAAAATGTCGTGATTCAGTCGTAAACACACAGATATAATGGTGTATTGTATGAATGGACACTAATGCTCGCTATAGCGGACGATATGTCCTACATGTTAGCCCAAGTGAGTTCTTCGGGTCAATGGTTGGCCGGCGCACGCGCATCGCAAATGTCAAGGCTCGATTGTCGCGAGAAATCAGTTAAGCGTGTTATGTCGCAGCTAGAATACCTTAATTATACTTGGGGACTTAAACACTAGTAAAACATATTCATAAATACATCACAAAAAGGATATAACATGAGCATCCTCCGCCGGACCCAGTTGTTATGACACGTAACAAGTCGTTATTTGTCAAATGTAAAGTATAGGTAACTAGATGCTACGTGTGTGGTAATCTATAAATAACATATAGTAAAAATAATTGAAAAGTTGTGTATCTAATTAAGTAACAACGAAACCCAACTAATTATAAGATAGCGCGCAACGTCGTCGTAGTTTGTGAGTTTGTATTTTATACGGAGTAACAAACAAGCTTTTAATGCATGCGTACTGTATACGCGTCCGTTTAAGTCTTTCATATGCACCGGCAAGTGGAACGAATGGAAATATATTTAATATTTAAATCCAATAGAATTTTTATGAGATTTTATCTAGGCCTTAAGACGGTCGTTGTTGGTATAAGAAAATTAAATGTCAATAGCGAATAGCCGAAGCAGATAGTTTATTCTGAGACACGTAGCATTGTTCGCAATTTGCACCGCGCCGGTTGTAGTCAAGTTACTCAATGGGCACGACAAGAATGAATGAAGCAATCTTAACAGCAGTAAACGTAATTTATACCGTTTCTCTTCCATAAACGACGTGGCTTTAGAAGCTCTCGTTAAGGGGTAGACGCAGCTTCTGTTCGACAATTAGGCAAGACCGCACAAAACACGAAAAAGGCACGTTCTTATCGGTACTCGGTAGTCGACAATCTCGCCACAATCTCACGAAACCGCCATTCAGAGCTGCACCTGTCATAAACGTAAGTTCAACGGCCCGTGCTAGTTTCAATTAGTCACAAAATAGAACGTTTTACCTACCTAACGTTAGATAAGTAAACAAACGTGGTCCTCGGGCTATTTGGTTATGGCGGGCTCTCATCAATAACGCTTCGGAGGCGATAATATCGCGGACGCGTGTCTCGCGTAGAGGAACCTCCAACACCGTTATTAACCTCGCGATAGTCATCGCAACCGAGAGATCATTTAGTGATACGCTTTATATTAAATTACTCGGTCGTGCGTTGATAAAATATTCCCGGTATTCTATTACCGAAAACAAGATAACTGCGCCCGGTATCAACAACCACATACCTACGATTATTTTGTTAATCTCTACAGAGAAACAAGATGCCAAAAACATATAAAAACGATTTATACATACATATGTCATTAAGTGTTTACGATGCGAATGTTTATGTTAATGGATGCATTAAGACGTACGCCATGCGTCAAGTTGCGTGTCGATCTGGCATCTAGCGTGGCATAACGTCGCATGTCGCGTGGTGCGAGCTGCGCCTGCGCCGCGCTAGCACCACTGGCAGCAGTTAATCCTCTTTACAAATGTTCACTTTTAACCAAAGAACATCTCCACGTGTTTTTTTATGTCACATTTATTTTTGTACCTACTCCTATATATCTTCATCGCGTCCCAATTGGATGCGGAGTGACATCTGATATTTATCGACTGTCCAAATAATTTTATTCAAAATCATTTATCACACTATCATTAAATATATACGGTTAATCGTAAATTCTATCGACTTTAATATTCAGAATTTATATACATATATGTATTTCTGCGTCATTCGTGTCCCTGCAAATACTAATACTTAACAAATCAATATTATGTAGTAGTCTTACTTAGGTATAGTAATTTCATCGCAACAATATATAGTTACTACTTGTACAATTACCTATGTTACCCACTTGCTAGTTGGATGGGGTATGGCTTTCACATTAGTCGTATAGAAGCCAGAGGGATAGCGGGATACGGCTAAGCGGTCTACCGTGTCGTAAGTGTCGTGTGATTTGTAAGAAAAGTTTATTTGCGTAATAGACGTGCTCGGTTCAACCGAGAACTGACTGTACCTTGTAAGTACCTCAGTAATTTCATTTCGCATACCTACGATGTTTGTTATACTAACTGGGTTTATTTTTCACGCAAATGAACTGTTTATCGGCTAATACGAGCATTAAAGCCGCAGAATGCGGTCGGGGCCGGCTGTCGGGCGGCAGCCAACTCACGCTATTTAGTAATTTAACAGTGTAATGAGCGTCTTTCACTGGTACACTAGTGCTGCACTCGGAAAATTATCACGTGAATCTCGGACGACTTTCAATGACACGAAACCTTGATGAAACCAGTTAACCCAACTCGAGTTAAAAACTCTATTAGTTTATTATTTACGCTGACACTAACTGAGATACATTGTAAATGTTATACAGTGCGTCCACCATGAATAATGAACACCTATACAAAGTCAATTTGTAGCGGCGTCTTCAATGTATGTAGATGAACCATTAAATCAAATACAGTTACCTGACATTTATTGCTTTTGCGCATTAAAATTCATGTAATCACTATCGAGACATAAAAATTAAACGGCATTAAAATTACTTCCATTAAGGTCTCATTAATTTCCTAATCAACGCTGTGGGGCATGCACCTCGGAGCGGGTGTCGAACATCAGATAGATGCATGATTTACCGTCAGCCTGTAGATAAAGAGAGCTGAGGGACCAACGGCACTACAAAAGCCTCGGCGAGCATAATTTACCTCTCCCCACAATACTTCTAATTAAGATCATTCGTGAGTCCAATGAAGCCAAGGACTATGTACTCACTGCACAAACTGGACGTTATAAATAACTCAAATCGTAACTCACGCCTTTTCCGAGCCACTCTAAATGAAGAAAAAGCTTGCCCAAGTTTTTACATTTTGTGCTCTGTTACTATTCTACTAAGGACTAAAGTAGAGAATTTATAAAAGCTCATACGAGTTAAATATCGGAACACAGGTTGAGTCCATGCCAGGGTATTGTTACACAAACTAAATAAACTAAAACACACGGCACTTATTTGTTCCTCGGGGGTAAGCAGACACAACTAAATCTTCAAGTAAAAGGCATTCAGAACGCCAACTTATTAAGTGAGCTTTGTTTAAGCGTCATGACAAGACAGGCGAGGCTAAAAACTAAATCATTCAAATATATTTACCTTACTTATATAAAAAATATTTTAGTATAAATTTCCTTCTTAGTATGAGATTGCTGGCAAATAACCCAAAAGCAATCCATTACAACCATTTCATATAGGATATACAAAGTGCAACTTGCTATTGACTATATTAAACTTTTATAGGACGACCCGATCAGTGCAGCTGTATTAAAGGCTGTCTTCTGTGGTAAGGGTCGTGGGTTCGAGTCCCGGTAGGGGCAAATGCTTGTATTAAATGTCCATGCTCAGGGTAATTCATTCAGGGTATTCAATTTACTACCTCGTTGGTCTAGTGGTCACAAATTGCGACTACTGAGTAAGAGGTCTTGGGTTCGATTCCCAGGTCGAGCAAGTGTTATTGGGATTTTCTCTGAAAACCTCAATAGGATTCGTGCCCGGTTGATAACTATAGGCTTGCCCCCTATTAAATGGGACCTGAAACATGCCGGTGAAATGTGGATGTACATTAGTAGACCTCTACCGAACCCATCGGGAAACAGGCGTGGTATGTAATCATTCAATTTATTAGGATAATATAGGATTTATTTGACATTCGTACAGTTTCCTCATCAACCAACTTAAGGTCCCACTACTGGGCATAAGTCTACTCTCATTTGAGAGGGATGAGGCTATAGTCCACCAGATTCGCCAATATCTTTCCTGTACCGTTGAAGCATGTGGTGCACCTTGGGATCAAACTTTGACTTCCCAGTCCACTGGCCCACTGGTAACATTGAAACATCAGGAAATAAATAATAAAAAAATAATAAAACACTTGATAAATTATAACGAGAAACTTGAGCCCCTATTATGAGCTATAGGATGACTGGTGTTCGCGTTCCGTCAGTCGAGACAAGTCTACTCGAAGCTATTACAATTATTTTCTCGAGAAAGCATCAAATATTACCCTAAATTGAAATAGGTACTAACATATTTATGATAGTCTCAGGGCGACCCAGACTTTGTTTCTTATCGAAATCTACTGAATATTAGATGAAAAAATTTTACTCATCTAGTTAAAAAAACGAAGAAGGTTCCTTAATTTAAGTGTATTATATCGACACTATATTTTAGAATGATAAATTATTAATATTAATTTAAGATTAGTATGATTGATTTGTAATATTGTACTCGTGCTCTTCGTCGTTGTTAGTTACGCACTAATATACCTAGATTATAAGCCACTGCTAACCATGTATAGTGTGTAATTCTTAGTTTTCCTTAATAAATAAAATAAAAAATAAAAATAAAAAAGATGGTGGATATTTACTTCAATGTGCAAGCAATTAACAGTACTATCTAGCCTGATTACTAAACTCGCTTGCTGACTAAACACTTTGTCATGTAAACCTTGTTACGTTCACAGGCTACCGCAACTGCACGAGTTTAAATGTTATCAGCTATGTTTTTATTTCATCGCATTTTTTAAACTGGCAATCAGCGTCATCTCTTTGTACTTCCAGCAATGTATCATAAAATATTCTGTAAACTCTTCCTGATTCAAATATAGTGTGGTAGTCTTCTTTGCGGAGCAAATATAAGGCTTTATTATGACTAGAGTTACCATTCCGGTGTACGCTGTCACTCCTTAGCGGGCACTTGCTGTAATGATGTCATTTGAATGATGGTAGTTGTAAATTAGAATGGACTAGTATGCAACAAAATAACAAAAATTGCTGTGTAACTTAAAGCGAAATATATTCTATATCTCCATAGCGTAGGAATAACAACACAGATAAGTACATCTATAATGCAAAACCTTTTACGTAATCCTCTAGGTGCCTAGGTGATATTTGTTGAAATCAGCTTCGTTTGACATTTAAGACAAAAAACATTAATCGGGTACCAATCACACGATTAGAGTTGCGCCCGACGGTTAATATACGTGACCTATTGTTGCACTCGAGTGCGACAATAGCACCTACCTGCATAACGTTTGTTGATCGTGTATCGCATTAATCAGAGGTAGAATTAGGAATAGATGAAACGTATCCGAGAGGAGTGATATGTTTAGTCGTCTGATCAGTAGACTATGGAGTCAAAGTGATGTGTGCCTTGGCATTGCACACATCGCTGACATTTCGAGGTTACATGCGTATTTATCGTATCTTCAAACGGTGACAAAAAGATTATAAGGAGATCTACATGCCTAAGAGATTTTTCGATGTCGTGTGAAGTATATGCCAACCCGCAGTAAGCAAAATTCTCTCAAATCTGCGGAGCCCTGTGCCCAGCTACGAGACAATAACTGAGTCAATAACGATGATGATGTGGAAAGCGTTTAGGTAAACTCAAACGTAAACAGAAAGAGAACGACATAAATAATATAGATCATGCGCACTACCAATAATAACCGATTCTTTTGGTATTCAAATGAATACGTTGCGCTGTATTTTAATGAGCAACAAAGACAGAATAAACTAGTTGCAGCAGGACGTGCGTTCCTCGAACTGTCAACAGAATCAATAGAGTACAATAAAATTGTTCCTTTCAATGCTACGTAGTTAGGTCTAAATGAGGTTTGAGTAATGCTGCGAGTACACGAAGGGCTCGCGTGGCAACACGCATTATAGTTCCCCGCTCCGCAACTCTAAGCTTCCTCTGATTTGACTGCAATCATGTTCATAAACTACACTCCGTTCTAACAAAGATAAAATTTCCGTAACACAATACTAGATACAAAGTTTTAGCCTGTCATTATCGCTGTCTCGGTTGTTGGCGTTTACTGGTTATTTATTTATTAACCCTACCCGTGTTTGGCTGTAAATCATAAAGTGCAGTTGTCAGTGTCTTGCGAATAAACGATGTTTTTAAGTGTTCTAGCAGCAGGTATCCATTTGGATTTATAAGTTTAGCCAATATTACATTTATTCTAAAGGAAAATTATGTTAGTCATATAGGTAAGAAAATTTCTAGATAAACACTTCTTCGATGAATATTGGTTATAAAACGGATAAAATAGTTATAACATGAAATAAAACCCTGTGTACAAAATTCTAAAATTACATTTCAAGTGTTTTCCACTTCCAGTCATTATTAAACGTTAATAAACACTCAATAATATTACAAGGGTCACATAAAAATATCATTTATCGACATCTTGGTGTAATATGAAACTCTAAAGCGGTAGACTAATTATAGACACCGAGATTAAATTTGTAATCATTATTTTTGAAGAATAAATTCTGTAGTCATCCGTTACGATGCCGACAAAGGCCGTGCAGCGACTGCTACGTCAATTTATAATGCGATTAACAAAAAGAATGGCGATCCGACTGATTGCACGGATCCTTATGGTCTGCTCCTCACCACAAAATCCTCGCTTGAAATAATGGCGGCCACTTCCTTAATCGTCAAAGCATAAACTGCTGTCTCTGGGTATTATTTATTTAAGCTCATTTGTTTCGTCGGTATCGATTCCCTGACAGTAGTTCGAAATGTCTCAATTAATATTTAGCCTACAGATAGTATGTAATGAGGCGTTTAATCTAGGTGCGCGTAAGCCGAGTGAGCCTGGTGAAGGTTATTAATATGATGAAGTGGTGCCATCCATCGGCGGTGCGCTGCCGGGCCGGACCACCGCGGCAGCCATTCCGAGCCACTGGACCGAGCCGAGTATATATATCAATAATAACATTAATTGCTCCAAGTCTTTTCACGAGATTTCACGTGAGAAGGGATTAACGCTTGCTTGTTTGGTTAATCCGAGGTGAGGTGAAGTCGGTGGGAACTCCGACGATGATCAATTTTCTATCGCCCTCCCAGGAGAGGACGGAGAAAGACCTATTGACGTTTCTTAATCTTATTAATACGTCGATTTTTGTAATTACTTGTCACTCAGTCTTGATTTATTTAAAAACCAAATAAAATGGAGTACTTTTGTTGCATATAAACTTATTACGTTTTTAAGGGCAATTTACATATTATAGTGCAATAAAGTCTGTAGAATAAATATATATGATAATATAATGTCTTATATTCGCGTGAGAAAAATGAGTACGTTCAATTTCTTAATAAACCTGCAATCATATACCTACTTTTACACAGCTTCTTGCACTTTATTAATATTGTTTTAATCCGACAAAATAACTGTTCATACAGGTTATGTCGTGAAATTAACCTTTTTTTATAAGCTTTTTCAGTGCAGCGTGTAAATAGACGCGAAAAACGTTTTTGCGTAGATTTGTTAAATAGTCTTCATTGCTAGTGTACCTCCCTGAACCAGAAGATATCTGGAACCACAAAATTCATAAGTTTAACTTTACTATTTGTAAAAGCAACCTTATGAATTATCTCCCATTCCAATAGAACCCGTACTTATGACCAAAGTTACCAACATATTTATGTAGGTATATTAAAGGTAGGTACTTATTGGTGTCGATCCACATAATTCGTATCTCGTGTGAATAGACTTATGTCAATGAAGACATAATAACCTTAACTAAACACGAGAAAGTAAGCCTATTTGAACTGGACAAAATCATATATAAGCATTGAGAAAATTACAAGTTCCCCTTTACGGCAACGGGACTAAATAAACATACAATAAGTAATGGGAGTCAAAGAGTCAAAAAGACATTATCGACACGATATACCGTCGATCGAATACGGTAACGAGCGTTAGCTTTTCTCACTTCACTAATTTAGACGTTACCAAAGTAGCTCGACGTTAAATGGAAGATGAGCGGTTACATAGTAAATACGGTCAGTTTATATGACCTGTAAACAGCGCTACGTGAACTGTACACAATGTGATTTTTTATTTGTATAGTTGCCAGTTCTGGCTCAAATACCCGTGAGAAGGCGCCGCCTCCCAACGCGGACGGTGGACGGTGGGACCGCGCCGTCACATCGTGCCACCATAATCTTGAATGACAACACACAGTAATCACTCCAATCAGCACATTGCTTATACATTGATTAATTTATTGCTGTGTGTAAGATAATCCGTATTGTGACTACCTTTGCATCGCTCCGTGACTTACTGATATCGCTGGAATTAATACCTAAGTCATACAAATACAGCACGTATGCACGTTTACATTTAGTTACGCTCAATCATAATAAACACACATAATAGACACGCATTTGTCCTATTAAGTTCATTCATAATCATAATGTTTGTTTACATTGCTCATATTGGAGTTCAAAGTTCATCCAATTACAATACAGGTTGTAGGTACTTATCTAAGAGGTTTTGGTGTCTACCCAGTCGTTGACACCATCAATTCAAGATTACGTGAAAATCCGACGAGTGAGAAATTTCCTGAGACCGTAAGCGAATGTCATTTGAATATAAATTGTATCGGGCAGGCCCCGGCGCGGCGCAGTCGAGGGCCCGTGTACCTCTCATTGTGCGTATAACAAGATCAGTATCGACTTAATGACAATATATTGGTAATAAAATTAGATAGTCCATACCGTCATCTGAGCGAACATCACCGGCCGCACCTCGGATTTTCCGACTCTCATATTTATTGCAAACTAACTAGAAACATTATCGAATGACGGCCGCAATCTGCTCTGAATAACCGGGCACATCTTGAATCTTGAACTTTTACCAAATTAGACCTTATTTCCTGAGACCACGGCTCATAATGTTCCTGCATTTGTGTGTCTAGAAAGCGTGCTTAACTTTACGACCATGGTTCATAAGAAAGCCAAGTTATGGTATAAATATTATGACACTTTTATCTGTTAGTGAGGTTGAAAAGTAAATATGGTTGGTGTAGTGAGGCGATGTACCTACCAGCGCAATGTGGCATAAAGCGTAACGTTGCGGTTATATCATCGCATGCACATCCCCGTACCCCATAGCATTCGTCGTTTAATTGTGCATTATAGGCTCGAGATACAATAAAATCTTACAATAATTTAGTGCATTGGTTAGTTTCACAAAATTAAATGGCATCTATATTACAGAATACTTGCGTACTAGTTTCCAAACTTGTGGCATGAGTCTAGTTTTAATTCCTACATAATCCCTAAAATAATAATAAATAAAATCGCACATTTACTTTTAAACGGTCGCTCCAGTGAAAGCGTCTCATCCCAGAAACTGTGTCACTTGGCCGTTACTTCAAAGAGTTGAAATAGGAAAGACATGCCCGATAATCCTCTTAAAATACGTGGAAGTATAAAAAACACCTTTGTTGAGACGAAAATAATATTACCTAGCGATTCTGAATGAAGGAATTCGAAAAAAAATGTGTAGGTAAAATGTTATATTACCGAACGTAAAATAAATCATTTCATATTGGCGTTGAAAAAGCTTTTACACGAATAATGCATTAAGGAGCAGTATGACGTATGTGTAAAATATGACATTTTAAAGAAGTCATATTATGTAATAAGGCAGACGATCATTATTTAGTCTGTTGCAGGCGCTGCACGGGCGCAGTGTTTGCACTGTACCGAGCCGGGGCGAGGGCCAACACGCGATCATCTCCGATAGCAATCTATAAGATTAACGGCCTAACTTGTGACACAGCCTTAATTACTCACACAATAATCCTTATCGATCGATTTTATAGGATTTGAGACGTCCGGCGCATTTCAAATGTGGAACGTTCTTAAAATGACATTCTTATAAGATTCACAACAACGATAAAACAATTTTAATGTTGGGTATTTATAAGTTACCTTGGTAAATAAATTCTACTGGCTTTATATGTTTGATTATATAAAACAAAGTGTGCAATTGAATCGGCCTAAATAAAATAAATTGAACATCTGTAAAATCAATTAACAATTCCCGTCGCTGTGTGAAAAGTAGTTTTTCAATTGAAACAATTGAGGTTAGCTGAACGATCATCGTAAGATAATGATAGCAGTTCGCTAGCAAGATTATCGTTATTTCTAGGCACGTACCCGTAGACTATACAAAAACGATGTTTGTAATTAATTAATATTTAAATATCGAACTACAAAGACTGTTTATAATTTATTATATTAATGTATCATCCATCAGCCTACTGCCTAGATCCCTAATCTTACATAGATTTTAAGATGTCCCAACATTATTAAATGGTAACGAGTTACATGTTAACGAGCACCACGTCTTTATAAAATCAGATCTTTAATTAAATGGGCTGTAAACAAATGAATACTAATGTAAAGGCATGTTGCAGTATAAATAAGGAGGTTGGCATAAAGGTATAGCGGCAAAGCGCCCGCGTCGACGCGAGCATACCGATCTCTTAACGAGACGACGCGCATTAACCACCCGTCATCTGCTACTTAACTTAGATTCCACACGGACCGATCAATTTCAGCTGAAGCACCTCAAGCATTTATTCTAATTATGGCGGTCGTTTGCTGGTATCGGCAGACCGATCGAGCGTTATCATTAACATTCATAAAAGCGTCGAATCCGTTTAATTCATCAATTATTGTCCCTGAGATGTAGACAGTTCTCTCGGCTGCCGTTAAAGAAGCAGACATCTGTAGTCGTATTTAAGGTTTATCTGCTTCATTAATCTGGTAGCGAGCGCGTGCTGATGTAGATTAATGGGGTGGCGCGGGCGCCGGCGATACCATCGTAGGATAGCATTTATTCCGGGACTGATGTGGATCTCAGCCGAGGTGCCTCCGACGCGGCCGCAGCGCTGCACGCGACCCTCGCTAACGCAACCAAAAGTATTGCGTTTCACCACAACAAATAGACTATATTATTATTACCCACCATTACAAACTTATGTCACCACTAAAAGAGTAAGTAATTAACCGTGTCACATTACACTGGTAGTTTTAAGATTTGGAAACTGTATTTATAGATAATATATCTCGGCTAATAAAGATAATACGGAAGATACCGAACGTAAAAGCTTGGCATTAGAAATGTGAACACTACAACCAAGTAGTGTCAGTGACATTAACACTTATAGTGATAAGTCGTCAAAGTTTCCATTGAAAATAACTATCCATCGTAAACTATGAAAAGTTATACTTGGAGTCTGGAAGCTATTTTGACCATAATTGTAGTCCTCAGTTGGACATTTATTTTCCCTATGAATTAGTATATTTATTTAAAATTATTAATACCAAGTAAAACAATATTGATAATATAAACAAAAACTTCTGATAGGTACTGTTAGAAATCACAAAGTAATGGTTTCAAATGCCTTCAAGCCGTCGAGTCGCCACAGCATAATATTGAGGCCGGCGACACAATGCTCCCCTAAGGCGCTAGTTCATCTAAACCAGTGCCACGAGAACAAGAATCCAACATATTTATGAAACCACCATTAATTATTCAAATAATCGATCGCAGTCGTTAGGTGATTTATCTAGCGTCGATAAGATTTTAATGAAGTACTTTGATTGGGCGCACATGGGACAGCGCAGACGTAGTTATCGGTGAACCGATAGCGTGCGCACCACTGCCTTCCCTATAATACGTATAGGGAGGCAATGGTGCGACGTATTAAGTTATTAAATTAAAAACAAATGTCAAACATCACGCACACCATATTGGACCTTAAATCGCGAGGTGTTAGATACCTTTCTGAACGCTGAACCTAATTAACGAGGTGGATCATTCTGATTAGAAATTGGTTGATATCGGCACGTCGTTCATTGTGGAAACTACTCACGATACTACCGTGCGATAAGATAAATTGAGATGGAAACTTTTTATTGATAGTGTCGAGACGGCGGGTGGCGTGCGCACGAGCTGCTACAAAAATGAACACCCGTTAACGGGGAAAAGGGCTAATCTACACGGTGACAGACGTGCTAGTCAATATGCGTGACAAAGTTTTAGATATAGAGAATGATTGGTCAGAATATCTAGCTATCCCCAAAACAACAATCCAGCAATATACAAACTACACTACACTACAAATTCCTTATTATTGAAGCAGTAAAATATAAATGTTATTAGTCGACCTCACAATATTGTGTGTGAATTTTGCATAAACATGGTTACAATAAGAAAATTCATTCCTTGGTTCATAATTATTTCCTCTTAACAAATATTGCAATGTACCAAATACTTACATACACAGTATTATAACGTTAAACTTAGTACCACATCCAGATCTATAAAAAGGTGGTATTTACGTAGAGCGACTCGTTTGGACTCGAACCTCTTCAATATTTTCACAATTATAGTGCATTTTGTTCGATGTCTTTAGTTGCGTGTGAATTATAATCAAGTATCGGTCCCCGTAGCGTTAGATCTCGGGATTAATTAACCAAAAGTAACGTTAGTAGAACGTGTACAAGCTAATGATCGAGAATAGGTTCATTTGCATTAAACAGACGAGGCTGGTCTTAATTACTGGGAAAATTACAAATTAAACAAAAATTAATGGTACACCAGATAGTTGGGTCTTGGGGTTCGGTGACTAGTTACACAATTGTAAAGAAATCACTATAAATACCTTCAATCTTTTTTATCTATTGATAGGTTTTACTTAAGCGGTTCATTATTAGCTATCAATAGATTGTTAAGTAGAGTAAGACCAATAATATGACGTGAATGGTAAATTAAGTGAAAATAAAAAAAACATTGATTGTTGAGCAGTAATGAGCACAGATTTGATAATAACAGTACATTGGTAAAACTTGCCTTTAGTTTCGTATATCGGCGCTGTGTTTATCATGATCATGAATACTAAAATTCAGTGCCTAGTTAGTATTTATTGACACAAATGCTTTATTTATTATTAAGTTTAAAAAATAACTCAAAAAGGAACTTTAAAATTAAACATTAACATTATTTTACAATACCTTTAGATACTTAGTTATATTTAAATGTGTACAGGTTATAAATGTAGGTTAATCAATTGGGATGAATTTCAAGTCGAAAATATTTTAATTTGTGTTATAAATACTCCTTTCAGTTGTTTCGGTATTGGTATAAGAAAGATGTGCAAGCCGACGTTACAAATTGACAGATAAACTATTAAAAAAAATCTAAAAATAAATTAGTTAAACTAAAAATTTCTCCAAATACTTGAAACTTGCAAGATGAAAAAATACCCAGATATGATATTTTTATCATGTAACTGCTTACCTAATTTTTCTTTAAATATATGTCTCTTTTCCAATTTTTAAGGATATACCAATGGCCCTGAATTTATTTTCTTCGTCGGGACTAACTCAATAAAGCAAAGTTCTTATTTCGTATAATATCTAATCTCCATATGTATATACAATGTTGTTGTTAAAACTAAAAACACATAAAACATTGGTCACCCGCTGGTGCTCCAGGTCCGACCGACTGCCACTTAAGGACCGATGCAAATAGCTTATAACACTAAAGTATTCCGACTACTTTAGTTACTTAAATCTAAACTGGTAGTTTATAAATAGAGCACCCAGTAAAACTGACATTGTAATAAATACACTGCTTTACGATACTATATTGGTGCAATTTTTTATTTATTTTATAACGTTCGAGTATCTTGAAGAAAATATGCGAGTACTTTAATGCTTAACTCGATTAAGCGATAAATATCTTTAACTACAATGATATACGTGCATGTTCGTAATGTAAATGTATAGATACATCCACACAATTGATCCTTTGAGATGACAATTGTATAAATCATCTTATCTTCACATTTAATCGGATTTATGTTCAGGAATATTGGTTCAAAGCCATCAATTAATCATGTAGGCTGTCGCTAAAATATCGCCTTTCTAAGGTGAGGGCAGTGGCGGCGCGCGCGCATCGTATCGGCGATAGAACACGGCCGTGCAGGCGCGCGCGCTACAATAAAACCACATCAAGCGTCCGCTGCGCTCACCGTCATTTCCTGGCGACAAAATCTACCGATACTATCAAAATCTCATGTCCTTCGCAACACTCGGATATAAATCAAACGTAAGGTATATTTTATTCAATACAAACCCTTTAAAGTGAATTTAAATAAGCTATCAACACGACGGCCGCAGTTAATGAACACGAAACTCCAATAAAGCACAAGAAAATAATAATAGCACACCACTAAAACCACTTTACCGACACATCTCATTTGAATAAAGTAAATTACCTACCTCCATTTTGATTCTAAAAAGTTACCTACAATTAAATAAACGAGCATTTCTTAATTATCTATTAAAATAATAGTACAGTTTAATTGGAAACTTTTATACAGACACGCAAAATAATTAAGTGATCAATTAACCGTACACGACGATGTATATCCAGCAGCACTGTTATCAGCTCGCATCTACAACATTGTCTGGACATAGATCATGCAACATTATCCGACATTATCATGGGTAATGTGCCTACACTTAGTAATTTTCCTCATAGAGACGTTCAATTAAGGTCTCGTTCGTCTACGACTAGCATTAAGTTAATACACTTGTGATAAGCAGTAACAGGTTTTTTGGTAACATACATACAAAAAATTAAAGCGGTGCCTGTTGCTAATATAATCTAGGTATAAAACTGAGTAAGGTAATTGTCTTGTCTTGCCTAATTATCCTTTGACACTTATTTAGTGCCAGTTGAGAGACGGGTGGTGGTTGCGTGTCCACCGAATGTTAATTCACAATGATTGACGACTCATTCCACCTCTGTTACCCACTAATTTCCTCATAAGACTATGCCTTCAATTAACACTTAAAGAAATATTTGTTAAGAGCCGTTTAATTAGTAACTTTCATTTTTATGACTATAAATGATTAGATACACACTCAATCAAGACACTTATCCATAATGATAAGTGATCATCAGATAAAATCTTTGACAGTCTATAATAAGCAGTCTATAAAAAGTCAATAGGAAGTCCAAACATTATTAATAAAAATCGCTGAAATTATAAGGTAAGGTACACATTACGTGAGTTATCACTACGATTAGTTTAATGGCGGTGCTTCGGAGCTAGTTGTCTGGTGGCGGCCGCACTTATGTCTCTTGATAACCGTGCTTGTAACTATTCTTTTGTTGTCAGTTACATATTGTACCCGTGCACCGCCTTAGGTCAACCGCTCAATTAAGATTTAACTTCAAAAATAAATAAACACTACAGAGTACAGATAATGTTTTAAGGTTCTGTCTTCGGCCGGCCGGGTGAACTGGTAAAATCACAACTGTAAATATGCTCGCTACAGCAATAACGCAATGTAATACAAATTATAAACTTGCTTTTATACTTTTATTCCCACGCATCATGCTATAAAATACAGCTATTAAAGTTATTGCATTTAACAAATAATCATTTGATCACAAGTGTAGCAATACCGGCTGTTTGATCATGCTACTAATAATAATCTATGGGCAACAAGCTATACACAAAATAACAGCATCTTGCTTTCAAACATTACAAAATTATAACAGACATTAATGTTAGTTTTTAACATTTAATGTCTTAAAAATAATACACGTCTGTATGCAAACTAATTATGTCAATAATAGAGTTGTTTATCGTTCCACCCGATTGCCTACATCACACATAATTACTTTAAAAAATATTTTCTCATGCAACCGCCCAAATGTTAAAACTTAATGTTTATAAATGTTAAATGTTGTTGTTTTAAAATTACTTGCTAGCTTTATTACTACACGTAAAGTATAATATGATATGTATTTGATTAGATACGTAAAAGGAACCGGAAAAACGGGATTCATTTTGCTTGTACCGAACCGTTTTTACTTCCATATCGTTCATCAAATAATTGCAACTACGTTGTAGGTAATGCATAATACGAATTTATTTTCTGAGTTAAACGTTTAGATGTCATGTTCATTGTCGCTATAAAGGATCAAACGTAATTCAATTAAAGCATAACTGGGTGGGTTCGTTAGCGGCGGCGGGCAGAGTGCGCGAAGCTACGTCTCATGCGCAAGCAAAACGCGGCGGTCGCGCGCACCGACTGTCTCTCCCCGACACTAAATGCATATAAACGTTGTATTGACTGAAAATCGATGCCGA
The DNA here is from genome assembly GCA_905163465.1 of Craniophora ligustri. Classification (NCBI taxonomy): domain Eukaryota; kingdom Metazoa; phylum Arthropoda; class Insecta; order Lepidoptera; family Noctuidae; genus Craniophora; species Craniophora ligustri. The sequence goes on from LR990963.1 coordinate 8,236,349, forward strand.
TTTGATTTTGCGGCCTTCATTAGGGATCCGGTTCTTCATTTCAATAAGCTCTCGAGCCTTAATGATTCCGCGGTAACAACGCCCTTAATACAGCATAATACCGTATTTAGGAAGCGGCCCTTTTGAACTCGACTCGATTTTAGTCATTTAGGTTGTATGAGTTTTATTCTGTTTCATTCTTTTGGTGTCATTAATAATGCATAATTTAATTTTATATGCAGTTTATAAAGCGACAATATTTACGACAGCATTTCTGCCTTTTTAATAAGAAATTGTTTTAAATGGATCGTAAGTAAAAAAGAAACAAACGTTATGTCGCTTGTGTACGTGCATTTCCATAGGCGCGCGTTTTCTGCAATGGCTTAAAGACCGCGAATGGCGTGCGCGGTTGCCCGCAGCAGAGAGATAGCGCCTATCCAGCCAATTAATATGCCTAATGCTAACATCATTATTACTAGGCACGGCGCACTTAACATACTATATCCATTTACATTTTGATTTGTGTAGAGCTGGGCTGCGATTAATCGGCGAGCAGCGTGCGCCGGCGCCACTGATTTATAGGGAACGCGCTGCGGCCGCGCACGCCACGCGGCGCTCGCGCTCCACTGTAATCAACTCATACACACTACAGCACCATGTAAACAGAACAACCAATAAAATTCGCACACCATAACATTGTCAATTAAGGTACTTTAATTGGTGAAAGCTTTGCATGAAACGAAATAAGTGAACCTAAAAAGGACTTTTAGAAATTCTTGACGCTTTGAAGAGCACTTTATTGGACAAAATAAAACATCGTCAAGTATTCAGCAACCGTAAACTGATTATACATGGAGAAAACGTTTACCATCATCCTCCCTTTTTCCAATGAAGCCGTCTATTATAGTATATATTTAAAGCCAAAGCTACCATGCTTTTACTGCATAATATCTATTGAATTATGTACCACAAATAGTATTTAAAGGACGCTTAGAACGCTAAGGCTCATGAATCACATCGAAAGGTAAAGAGACATATACAAATATACATAAAGTCACATAATTATATAAATATACATAAACTCATCCTTGTATATCCATCGTTTCTATTAAAATACGATAGTTATTAATAAATTATCAGAGAAGACAAATTAAACTGAATTGAAGAAAAATAATTCCGGTAAGGAAAAGGTTCGTCCCCAAATTTGTCTCTATTTATATTAGTAGAGGTCCTCAAAATATATACATAAAATATGGTACCTACCTTAGACAACCATTCCTTTTGTAAAAGATACAGTTGGCATAGTAACAGCAATCATTTCCTTCTTCCGGGTCCGGATATGAAAAGAATAAGTTTATAGTTTTCTAGGTTGTTTCGTGTATTCAACGAAAACACCTAGAGCGATAAGACGTTTCTCTTTTGGAATAAAGAACGAAAAATATTTACTTGACTTCCTATCATAACTTTCTTTCATACATTGTAAATATTTATAGCTTTTTGCGACTGGCAAGATGTCTTTTCAAAACTATTATTAGACCAATTTTAATTTATTACGCAGTACGCGATAAAAGTGGTATTTAAATTTTTAACGTCCAGAAATAATTAAAAAGCTGTTATAGGCAATAAAACACGCGGCTACGTCCAGGTAAAGTGCAAAATTTTGCTTATTAAGTTATCTGTAAGTAAATATCCCTAATAATCTGTACGTAGATTGAGTCGTTCACTTACAGCTAATTTTCTACACAGAAACGAGCAATTTGTGAGCCACGGCATGTAATTTTAGTTTTTATTAACAAAATTTAGCGGGGGAAGCAAGTCTTGCGCGTAATGACAGCGATTAGATTAAATTGATCATTGTATGAGCAACGTTGTTTACAGGCCTTTTGCTTATGGTTTCTCGAATATGACACCTCAAAGATTATATATATTTATTCTGCCTTTTATCCAGGATGTTTTACCTGGACGACCTATACGAGAACATAAATATAACTGCCAAATTTTAAAGAACGGTACACCGAATACTTTTTAAACGTTACCTATTTCTTATCCTTAATGTGTATACAATTATATGTATGTATATCCAACTTGTATACATAATAGAAGAGATAGATAAATGTTTCATAAACTATGCGTTTAACTTTCTAAAACTGATTTTATTAAGATCTTTCTAATATAATATCCAGTTTATTTTAGAATATCTATTATTTATCAACTGTACCTAATTGAAATGTAAGGAATGTCATAATTAATATGTAAACTATTTATATGTATACAAGATTAATGATTTATTAGTAGCATTTTAGTTTTAGTGTCTTGACAGAAATATGCAAAACGAGTATAATCACCACTTTGGCATTAAACCTCTCTCTCAGCGGCTGTAAAATGGTTTTATAGTTACAACTAATTGAGAGTATCTTCTCTTCAGCCTAATTCGTACTAAAACATTATTACCTCGTGCATTATTACATGTAATTATAAGTGTACTCTTTTAAAATCTAGCTTTATGCATTTTGTTATTACTTTTTAATTATTAACATGAAGGATTGTTATATTCCTGAGGTGCATATTACCCTCAACTTATGTCAGTAAGCTTAAACTATCGAGATCATTCATATCATCATATCGTACAAGGTTACCAAGACTACCATCGAAATAATTAAAGCTATTTTTATCTACTTAGCATGTAACAATACTTTAACTTGTCTTTCAATAAGAGATATAATGTTTTGTATATCATTTAAACTTAACATCAAATAAAATTGAAAATAAAAAACGATAGGCAAGGGAATGTACTCTGGAAGAACATTTATGATATCTACTTAACTTCACGCTGTGTATTGCTAGAAGCACTATTAAATCAAATATCAGATGATCACAGGCAGGTAAACGGTAGCAGTTATTTAGCGGGAACAGTGGCGGGAGCCGGCGCGCGCGCAGCCGCCCACTCGCGTGATTTATCCGCTAGCCTGTCGTTGCCTCGTGCGGATTTACTGTCCTGTTGAAATATCAGCAGATCCGTGACGAAATGTGCCTCGATTCTGTCTCGTAATCTGCTATATACGACGGCTAGTCTCCGGTTTGTCAGATTGTCGACAACGTTGGTTCCAACCTAAACGTCACCATTTGATGTAATTTGAATATTACTTTATCATTATTCAGACTTCTGACTGCTATTTACATAAACAATGTAAGAAGTTTAAATGTTTTAGTATCAGCAAATCAGAATGTTTAATTATGGCTCTGTAAGGGTTGACATTCAATAAACATCAGCCACAGCCTTTAATGGTAGATACTATCTAAATATATATAACTCAAAGGTGACTGACTGAGTGGCATATTGATCTATCAACGCACAGCCCAAACCACTAGACGGATCGGAATGAAATTTGGCATGCAGGTAAATATTATGACATAGGTATCCGCTAAGAAAGGATTTTTGAAAATTCACCCCCTAAGGGTGCAAAGTAAATATGAAACTTTTATTTTTTTAGTTAAATTGCACGCGGACAAAGTGACATCAGCACACATCTAATAAAACCTTTACTTATGTCGGCGTGATGATAGGCTTACGATTTAATTGATACCTTTTCATAAATTAGGAATATTCATTAATAAAAAATATAATTGAAAGTAAATAATATGTTTAGCCAATACTTATAAAACTGCAAGTGTTATAAAATGCAAACAACCCTCCGTCTGCAAATTGAACGCAGTACAATCTGATGTAATAAACACCTACATTCGAAATGGATTGAGAGCGCGTGTTCTGCCAGCTACTTTCAGGCAGCTCATACCAACTGTTGGTGTAAGTCTCATAGCATAACATACTGCGTACTGAGTAGATACAGTGTCTGTGTATTACCATACCCGTCGGTTTATGAGCCCTTGTAGTGTTTAGGCGCCCACTCGAGTAGCTAACCATTAGAATTTATCATTCCCGTGGATTATTGCTTATTGGAACAACAACTGTCTCAGATATGCAAAGATAACACCCGATACAATTGTGTTGGCTTACTAGCGAAAGCTAAAAAACAAGACATGACAGTTGAAATATGGCATATCGGCTTTGGTTTCAGCGGAGCAAAGCTGCAGAGTGACATAGCTACTAAATCATAGCTGTAGCATAATTGAATTTAAACTAAACGTACATAATAGGGCACAAATGTAGGATTCATAAGGCAGAAGATGATAAAATATAATAATAATAATATAATAATAATGTTTATTTAAAGAAACTTATACATAAGTTACAAAATATTTTAAAAGGCTTGTATAGGTCAACTTAAATGGATTAGTCATCTGTAGCCGAACTAGGCATAGCTTGTATTTCGGCTATCAGCGCCAAACCCCTCGATTTTTGTACATATGTAATATCCTTTTGGTATCATCACGATGAACATAACAGGATCTCAAAAACCCAAACAAACCCACTGACGTTAGAATATTACTATAATATTAAGTACTGGAAGGGTACTACTACCCACTCGCAAACAAAAGTTACATATGTAATGTATGTAACTTATCATTGTATAATATAAACCAATGCGCATTTACATAACATATATAGGTACATACCATCACGCCCGTCGTCGCTGAAAGGTGAGGCAAAGGTACTAATGTAGGAGGTAGGGCATAGCGAGATTTCTCGCTCAAATTGAGCTGCCCGACTGGGGAAGTACCTCCGCCTTACAAAAGACCGCAGTGAATCAACAATAGTTGTCTTTCTGCGAGTGAGTAAGGTTACCAGAGCTCATTGGGGGAGTGACTTTCTGACAGCATGGGAATTCCGTTTGCTGTCAGTTCAGTAACTCCCTATTTTAAGAAACCTGAACGGTTTCTAAGGGGTTTGGCAACGTATTTGCAAGCTTCTGATGTTGCAAATGTCTATGAGCGGCGGTCATCACTTACCATCAGGTGAGCCGCGTGCTCGTTTGCCCCCTTATCACCATAAAAAAAAATGTAGGTAGACCCTAGTTTCGCCGGTATGTTTTAGGTGTCATTTAATAGGGGGCGAGCCTATTGCCATTAACCGGGCCCGAATCCAAACTTCATTAAAAAACCCATTACCACTTTGCTTGACCTGGAAATCGAATCCAAGACCTCTTGCTCGGCAGTCGCTCTGTACGACCACTAGACCAAAGAACCAGTTATTGCGCATCTTTAATAATAAAATCATTATAAGTAAGATCAACTTATAATAATCCCAGTAATATACCGTTAATGTATCATATAAATAATATTAAAGCAACAAATAGTGGGTACGCAATCTTGGATCTCGAATAAGCTACATAACATCTTAAGCCATTATCTTTCAATAGTGTTGCGCGAGTAGTCGACTTATCTGGCAATTAAATCGACATTCAGAAGCACATCGCCTTTAATTCTGTGCATGCCACCGACAAACACTTCACAATGACTCGGATGCATGACAAATAACGTTTTGATTGGACACTCACCTACCAAATACCGAAATTGTGCATGTCCATTGTACGATGTCTATGTGCGTCCAAACATTTGTTATGCATCTTCTCGCGTGACCGTGAGGCGAGTAAAACTTGGGAAATCATATCTTTATCTATAATAATATTTACATGGGTCGCAAATTTTAAAATACCTACCTAGGTTAAAAAAGTTTACTTCTTACCTTTCAATTTTTAACATATCTAGCTAATAGGTGACGCACAGTACAGATTTCAAATCTCCTAATGCAAATAGAAACAGTTTAATTTTATTATTCTACAACAATACTAGCGCTGTAGAATGTGTTGCCAAGTTCTTGTTGTTCAGTCATCCATGTTCCCACGCTTTGACTATATTTTTCAATGAATAATTTCTTTCCAGTTTCAAGCGATCCTAAGAAGGCAATCTCGTATGATAATGGAAAACCGTTTAAGAGATTGATATAGTCATCTGCGTCGTTATTACGTACCGTAATGAACCCGGTGTGATGAACTTTCATATCGGATCAGTGGGCCCTGACATTTTGAATCGCTTGAGGTTACTCATCGACATTAATGCTACAATTCAGTTAGAAAAATACTTACAAAGTGTGTTAAGTGTACTTCACTTCGTATATTGTAAATTAAAATTGTAATCAAATCCTTATCAAATCTATATTATATTTATGGTAAACCTCACACTTAGGTTTCTTACCAGATACCAGATAAAAATACAATTTACAATATACGTAACATTGTCCACCCATTCGGCGACCTCTGTGGTCTAGTGGTTCGAGTACCGGACTGCTGATCGCGAGGTCGTGGGTTCGATTTCCACGGGACACAAATATTTATGTGATGAATATAAGTGTTTGTGTTCGTCTGGGTGTTTCCTATGTATTATAAGTATGTATTTACAAAAAAAAAGTATAAAAGTATTATATCCATTGTCTAGTACCCATAGTACAAGCTCTGCTTAGTTTGGGACTAGATGGTGCTGTGTGAAATGTCGCAGAATATTTATATTTATATTAACTACATATCCCTTTGCTTGGTCCAGTTGCAGTGCATAATCCTCGCACTTTTATGATATGTTCGTATGATCGAATAGTTACCCACTAGCTATTATACGAGTTATTATACAATTTTATTACCAATACTTACATATACATATGCATTTAGAACATGAGGAAGAAATAATATATTTTAATAGATATACATATCTTGATTCCATTATCGTCACTGCAAGAACTGCGTGCATCTTGGTGGCAGTCGTTTAATATTAGGAATTCAGGACGTAGTGCTCCCGGCGAAGAGTGTCTCTAGGCAGGACTAGGTAGTAAATATTCATAGCGACAAAACGCTTTTCGTAGGGCGTCGGCGCGGCCACCCGACGTGCGAGTTATGGCACACTCTCACTTACATGACGTGCCTCCATACATCGGCTCTCTCCCCAATCACGGCCGCTCTGTCGCCTCTGTCCCGCTGACTCGGTGCACCAACCTTTTAATCGCACTCATTGCACAAGAAACCATTATACAGCCAATTTTTACGGCTTTATTCCGGGACAGGTAATTTTCGTTCAATCTTTCGCGTAATAACTTAAAGAGTCGTGCTGGGCGAATCATGATTATTATGCGAGTGGCTGGTGTCCCCTCGAACAATATTCATGTGTTAGTTAGGCCGTAGACCGGTACCAATTTTATAGCCGCTTATAAAGTTGCTTATGGTTGTGTTTTGTTATTGTTTTACCTTTAAATTCATCACCCGACATCGTAAAGTTTTAAACTGTTCTGTGTGACATAAATTATTTGGTACTTTAGTAGACATATTTATTATTATTTTCATCGATGTCAATAAAGATCCAGTTCTTTGTGATATTTCAAACGCAATGCTTGTTGTCTGACGATCAATTTTTATTTGATATATTCTTGGAAATACAATTTAAATTGAACAAACGTCTTGACAAAGTGGAGCGCGCTCTCTGCGGCTACGTTTCCATGCCTCGGGGATCCAATTTCGCCGTTCCCACAACAAATCGTAGAGTCAAAGTTCACCGCCTAATTGTACGGCGTTATCGACAGATCCGAGCGCTTCGGGAGAGAATATTTATCAATAACATGTAATTAAAATTATTTAGTCGAGGCCGGGCGCGGCGCACAGCGCGTCCCCGAGGCGAATTATTACACATACGCCGCAAGAGGTCCGCGGCCATCATTAGCCGGGACATTTTTATTCGTTTCTCTTTAATTTCCGTCAGTAGATATAAATGATGGCGCTAGTACCACTGCAGCGCCGCAGGGACACAGAACATTGAACAAACGCTGCGCGCTGAACCAGTCCCCAAGTGTATTAAAAATGTAATTAAATACGACGTTTAATTGCATTCATTTGCAGCCGGTGAAGTTCTATTTACAAACACTAAAACTTTTTAATCAAATTAACTGCCTCCCTAGTTCCTTAAACATGAGCTACTTAACTTGACCGAAAAGAAACTATGTTCTAATTTTCAAGGCGCTTTCGCAGGTAGGCTTTGCGAGTTGTAAGGAGTTGCAAATATGGATATAGTTTACGTACCTTTCGGTAATTATCTTGCTTACATCGCAACCAACTTACTAGTTCAGTTTGCAATAAGCAGGAGAAAAGGTATACTTTAGTATCCAACATTACTTTCGTTTCGTAAATTCTGAGCCGTATTCAATACCAACCAAAACATTGAGCAGAACTCTCACAAACTATCCCAACACTTTGACCAAATCCAAATAAGCCTTGATAACCTGAGACATTGAACCTATCCCTTTGGATAGGTTATAATAATAATAAATATGTCTGATACTTTTATCACGAACAAAAACAAGCGAGTATGTAGTAGTTGACGATTGGATTGGCACAATGGCTGAGCGAACGGCTCGAGCGTCACGGGTTCTCCGTTCGATCCTCGCACGGAGCAAAGATTTCTACGATCTAAAGGTAGTCATTCCAGTCTGGGCGTTTGTGTATGTTAAAAACAAATTCAAATAGGTACTTAGGAGTTCTGACTTCAGTCCAGTGGAAAGCACAGCTCTCAAAAACTAATATGTACCTATACTTCTAAATGTTTTTCATTACATATTACGCCTCTTGGAAAGATAAGTAAGCAGCAATTTTGTCCTATACTGTAACAGGAAATAATAAATATATACCTACATGACTCAGTTATTATATCATAAGCAGATACTGTGATCATTCAAGATAAACACACAATAATAAAATCGCGCGTCCAGTTAGCGACAATGTTTCCACTGGGCGGCCGTCATAATACTCTCTTCGAGTGTATCGACATGACTAGATAAACGTTCTCAAAAGCCTCACACAATAGCGGAGTGCATTTACAGCTCCATTGTCAGCCACCACGTACCAGATAGGGGCCAGGGGTATCTGATAACGTACCACTAAGTGGCCCAACGATCACGACGCACGTCCACTTGATGAATTATACAAACACCAATCAGTTAATTATTTTATTCACGTCGTTCAGTCGCCTATCTAGCTTTATGTTCTATATAATTGATATGTTATGTCTATGGAACAATCGGGCCGTCATTCAGTCGATAGGGCGCGGGTTGACGAGACGACGCGACGCGGAGGCTTCGTTCGCCCTACAAGTACAAAGGCTTAACCGCTGTCAGTCCAACATAATGGAACTACTTTGCGCCCGCGCTCCGCCGACATAAAAAAACATTTTAACATAATACGACTGAGCCTATTCTTTTCCCATCTATTATAGCATAAACCAAATTATTGTCTTGTAAGCTCGTTGATAACAAGACGCTACGGCGTTAATCGCACGTAAATTGAATAAATCAAGTCGATGTTATACATTCAATAAGCAGCAACATGAGCATCGTTTGAGTCCGAACTAAGTTCATTAATAAATGTGAGTCCTAAATAAATACGTGAAAGCAATATAAACAATTCAATTGAACAAAAGTAATATAACATGCGCACGCGTTGACGCCGCGGCAAACACGCCATGGATTTATTCCACCATAAGAAGTAGCAATTAAGTCGTCCCCTTTTAAAATGCCAAAGCCGAGCGACTTAGCTTATCTGAAATGCATAGGATAGAATTATTAGTAGCAATTAAAGACTTCTCAAAATATATGTTATCAATATTTTTAATACGGTAGCAGGTAACTACTTATACATTTAAATTTTATGTACGCGTGACTGAGTTCATTATAGAAATACTCTCGACGAGATAATGAAGAAATTTTGGTTCAAGCACCCGTAAAGTATCAAGTTGGAGCTTTCAACACATTCATTAGTTTTAATGGGATTCTAATAATATTGCCGGTAAGGTTTTATAATAACGAGAAGTAACATTTTTGCTAATGTATCCAGCTGGTTAGAATTCTTTTGTACAATTTTTTTTATCAAACTGTACAAAATGAAAAATCTAACATTCTATAACCACATAATTATGTATATTTTAGTGGGTAATAGAAGGTAAATTCGTATCTTACTCATGAAGCGCTGATTTAAATAATGCGCGACAACTGAGGCTGCGAATACTGATATCAATGATAACGTTATTTGAGAGCCACACTTATAATGCAGTGAGTAAATTGTCTGTAAAAAGCTCATTCGGGACATAGGTAATAAAATATTCTTAAACGTACTGTGATTAGGGCAGGCTAGTGAGCGTTACTACAAACGTAGTGTGGAGTGCACTCTATTTTCTAATCTTCATAAAGCCTTCAGAGTAAGTGACGGCATCGATATCAGTATAATGCGCATGCGCCCAATGTCGCGCCGCGCCGCGCCGCGCCCGTGCCGCCTATCGGGCAGGAATGCACCGAACAACCATGAGGGATAAGTGTTGGATTAATAATTTGTAAATATTAAATATTCATGAGCCCTGCGCACGGGTCAAACATTCATTTTTATAAGAGCTCGAGAACTGTACCCGCAATCATATTTATTAAGGAGATGAAGGTAATTATCATAACTGACTTAACGGAACAACTTTCAGCCTAATGGACGCAAGACAGGAACGGCGGTGGAGATTAAATTTATTGTTATTAGTGAAAATATCCAAAGCAATTGGTTCATATTTACACTCTTCAACCGATCACAGTAATCTGATCTCTATGATCTATTAATTTAATTTATTATAATTGAACTGTGTTATATGAAATGATCACGAAATTAAGAATGCAATCCGAAAAATTAAATTGTAAAGTTATTTCAAATTAAACTTAATCCTTATAACTGGCTGTAATTCTTAACTTTAAAAACCTTTCTTTAACTTTGAAAAAAAGGCTGGATTTAGTACAACTTTATGTCGCTCTTCGCTGTTTAATTTTACCGTCAATATTTTAATAATTAAATTTAATTGAAATAATTTATTCCGTTTGGGCCCTTTTGTATTTGTTGGTCGTACAGAAAGCCAGAGTAATTTAACGGCATTACTAGGACTTATATAATACTAATTTTTTAAAAACTTCTTAAAATATGTTCGACGATTTAACTTTCGTAAAACTATTATATAAAAAAGTCGTTGTTTAGGCGCTCATTTAGTGTCTGTATTGTCTCTTGATTAAGGGTTCTAATGACATTCCCAAAAAGTGCTTATAAAAATAATTGTAAAAAAACATAAAAACAAATTAAATTAATTCATAAAGCGCAACTCCACTCCACCAATTCATCGTAAAGCTCATGATAGCGAGCGAGCTTTGTTGGCATTCAAATAAATTGAAAATGCAATTCCAATCGCTAATTAAACGTTCAACAGATTTTAAATAAAACAAACATTGGGTTATTTTTCTTTTTAAGAATCAGATAAATTATGACAGTTGCGGAGATTTTAACCATAATTATTATGGTAAGACTTGGAATTAATAAAGTTGGATATCACCACATAATAAAGTTTAAGATGATATGCTTCACATACCTTCCAAATACGTTAAACTTTATTATTGCGCTCATTAAAACCCGATAAAATTCGATACCAGATTTTTAAAAGACCTAAAGTATTAAAAAAGATGCATAAAGCAAGTTTCGTTGATTTAAGTTGTATATTAAATATTAAGCTGTCTTATCGCGAAATATCTATGGGTATAATAATTATTTTAACATAGGTAAATTTAAAGACGTGCCCAAATCTAGTACAACCTGTTCGCAACACATAAGATAATAATCTTTATTAAATAAAAAAAAAATCGGCGATTAAAAAAGTATTTCAAATGTAAATCGATGTTCTTGTCAAAATTTATTGAGTAGGTAGTTATATGAAAAGTTAGAAGACTACCATCTACTAAGTGCTACCATCAGACGGGACGGACCTTAAGTTTGTTTGCGACCAAAAAAAATATCCCAATGGTATACACAGCGTATAATCAAATTAGCATTATTAAACCTTTTATTAATTGTATTAAACCTACATTTATTTATGACAACTAACTTTTATGAGGTCGGTAAGTACCTACTCACAATATATGACTACTGATTTTTACAATGAAAGATTATTAAATTTTTAAAATTAAACAATGTCAGCTTATTTTTTTTTTACAAATAATTAATAGTTTTATTTAATAGTCGTTAGTAGTATATAATCAATAAATAGTTGTATGTATGGTCTAAATTTCCAAAAACGACGAAACACGTAAATAATAAATGCATTCTTTGCCGAGGGCTTGAACATTAAAATTTAATTTTTCTTTCTAAAAAAAATACGGACTCTATATATACACTTTCAACCCCTATTTTACCCATCCTAAATATGTGTTTATTTATTTCTAATCAAAAGCATATACAAATTGAAATTTCATACCTCTAACTTTGATAAAGACGGAATTCCTTTCTCAATAGTTGTTTTCGTCATACAATGCATCTGTGCAACTTTCAAGTTTGTAACCCCTATGGTTAAGGTATAAGTAATTATATAAGCTTGTCAGTGGCGTGCGTGGCATACATGTAAGAAGACATTCCTACAATACTATAAATAAATAATAAATAAAAGATTGCTATGTCTTCTCGTGGCCATGGACGTTGTTAAACATCCGAATCTTTAGGATTAAATATCACAATATATTTTGATAAAATTCACCTTATTTAATTCGCAGCAACATATTAAGTAAATACCATATTTGCCACAAAATATATGTAAATCTTTGACGACATATAAATTGAATTCTTAAAATTATTACAGTATTTAATTATCAAAAATAAGTCCATATTTTATATTTAACCGCACGTAATTATGAAAAAAAAACCGTTATTGACAGGATATTAAGCGACAACATCATGGATTGTCATTTGCAGTGTCAATGTGGGTTGTTTTGCAAATATATTTATCGATATGAATGTGTAAGGTTGGTTTCATACGAGGCGTGGGCGGCGGCGCGTGCCGGCCGAAGGCGGACGCGAGCGAGGGCGCGCCGCCGCGCCGGTAGCCCGCCGCCGCCGCACCGGTAGCGCCGCCATTTACACCACAAATTAACAACTTGGATAAACATATCATTACACGACATCTAAAAGGACAACATTTAATAAAAGCCTCTCTCATTTAGGTAACACTCAAATAAAAAATATACAACGAGTCGATGACACGCCACTTAACCACATTACGAGAAATAATGATCCGTTAAAATAATATTTTCATAGAACTTATGACATTTAAATTATGTGTAGACAGAATAAAAGGCAGTAAGAAATGGCCATAAAAATACGAAGTCTGGCTGTGTGGACATGTCGCTAGACGACACCGGCCAGAACATTTCCGTGGATGATATACCGAAGACGAGCGCGACAGGCGCACGCGCATCGCGGCCGGCGCCAGAGCACAGCCTGCGCGGCGTTTCGTTGACTTATAGCTCTTGTAATGTATCGCAATGCCTCTATCACTCATGAATATTTATTTAAAAAAAATATAGATTACAATTTATAATGTCGTCGGTACACACAATATGACCGTGTTTAAGGTAATAAATATATCACGAGGAATGTTATCTACATTTGAACATTACATGCGTAATTATTTTCGGATGATAAATTAAATGAGACAAGGGCCGGCCACATTTTGGTTGTCTTTAACCGCAATGCTCTAGAATACTTCTCACTGCGGGTGAGGTAATTTTTACTTTATCTTTTGCGTGACTTGCTTTATTGGTCTTACGATATCAAGCGTGGCTGCATGTTTAAATCTTCTGTTTCGATTCCCAGGTCAAACAGTGTTCTTGGGTTTTGTCTATATATTTCTCAATAGTAGTTTGGAGTACGAACTATTGCCATTATCAACATTTCTAGGAATCTAATATCCCGATCTTTCGGGGATACAAACGTGATGTTATAATCTAATTATCTTCTATATTACCTACGTACATATGTAGGGGTTGTTAAGCGACGGTGTCCCAGGGCAGTAGGCGCATTGCCTAAAACATACAGGGGAAATGTAGATGTGCACACCTCTACCTAACCCCTCGGGGACGATAGGCGTGGTATGTTATGTTATATATATTTAAATTTTTAAAATATTATATTTATGTTAGAGTAGGTCAGTTTATTTTCCTAATCTTCCCAATTTAACTACTAAACAGTTACCGTTACCGTTTTACCGTTAGGTAAAATGGTTTAAGACTAAGATGTCAGCCAATATCCACAGGAACTATACTGCTCAAAAAATCCTCAATATTATTAAGTCAGCTTGCAGTCCGTTTGTTTGCTATATGTTCACGCCAGCTAACGGAAAGTTGGGAAGTCTAAGAACGTGGTAGAGTAATAAGAATAATAATCACAGAGTTTCATTTCTTTATAATTATCAATTAATATAATTCGTGTAAGTATAATATACCTATTATGTATTTAAATGTATGTACCTGTCATTCAAACAAAGCATTTTAAATAAATAATAAGTAGGTACATAATACTGATGTACATGCAACAAGTCCTAACGTCATAAAAATGCTTAAAAAGTTTATATGATATAAAAATCTAAATCTTTTCAGTGAATCGGTTTCGTCTAGGTAAACACGCTCCAGCGTAGATCACGTGTCGCTTAACATTAAGCGAACTGGCGGTCAAGCGAACACTTATTAATAATAAATATAAATAAATATATTTCCGTTATTTGCCTATTAACTAAACAGGCAATTTAAATTATTCGAGTTTAAATATTACCCAATAAAAAATAATGGAGATATTAAATAAAAATAAATAGAACTCTAAAATCTAGAACACACTAGTATAACTAGGCATGGTTATAATTAATGGTATTACAATAGATTATATAGGTACTTATCCGATATTTTGAAACATAATGTTACGACCAGCTACGGCAATAAAATTATGTGAAAAATGACATCAAATAAATGTTAACGTACTTTAAATTATGCTAAAACACCCTAAACTAATCTCCATTAGCCGTTTTAATTTAAGAGGTTACAAGGCACATATATTTATGACTCATAAACTGTGTCTCGTTTGCGTTCAATTAATTTAAATCTCATATAAAAATAGCTATAGGCAATAAAAGAAAATGTATGTGTAATTTTTCTAATCTGTATCAGGTTGAAGCGAACTCGAACTAGCGGCTCTCCGGCTTCCCGTGGTTAATAAAATACATTCAGGGTAGTCATTAAAAGTATATTTTATCGCGTTTTAAATATTTAGATATACATCTGGTGAAAGTTCTCTTAAATTTAGTTCATTACTACGTCGACGTACTTACACAGCTAAGTCGTGAAACTAAATACGGTCGCGGACAAGGCGCTCTGCGACACTAATGTTAATGATAAGAGCGGCCACATTAGCGGCCTACTAATGATACATTATTGTAAAAACGTACTAACATTTTATTATCAATTCAATATGTGTATTGAAGTAAAGTTACATATACAGGTTTTATCCTTTTTGCAAAAAAAATACTGCAATGCGATAAAATCTGTAAAAAGTAGTTTTATACCTTTGACATCTCGGTCACACCACTAGGCTACCAAAGGTATACTTTCTATACTACTTTAATATTATAGTGCCTTGGTAAGTATTCTGAAAATAGGTCTCGTTAGAATCGACCATTGATTATTATTGCTTCAGGATACCTGAAATGTTCAAGGAATAAAAGTGGGCTAGGCACGCGTAACACTCAACCTTCAAATATTCGCAACATAGATTCTGCGGGCCAAGTCAAGTCGGTAAGCCTCTATTCAGAGAAAATATCACGTTACCTATACGCTGAATAGAATAACATTTCTGAATAAATTTAGGATAGTATTTAATTGTCTATCTAGAATCCAGACACGAAATTGACTCTTTTACCACTTGAAAATAATTAGTCTACTAATTAGTCAGTTACCAATATATGAAATAAGACACACACTGTTTTGTAACAAACGCATTATATCAGACAATTACTTAATATAATTTTAAAGCAGATAGCACTAACATCAAATTATTTTTAATTCATTTCTAAGTAACGTTTAATAAAGTCATGTTTTGAGAAAACTCGGGTTGACCCGAGTTTTCTCAAAACATGAGCATCACAGTGAAATAAAAAGTTTAAACTGTCGAATATCGATTAAGAAACCGTGTGTTGGATCTTAATGAGGTCGATATGTCTTCTCGGGTAAGCACATTATGAGATCAAACGCAGGGTCAGACGCAACCGCTGAATTATTAATTTACAAGTATACTCAATTAAACACAATTAGGACCTTTAGCTCCTGTTGCCACAGCATGCTACCATTTTGGACGATTTATATACATGCTTTTACTTTTGGGTTCTCTATTTTCCACATCTAAGCAATGAGGGCAATATTAATTAATTAAATACAAAAACCTTTACCATTACGGTTTCCTGGTAAACTAAAGAAAATAAAATAAAACGGGAAAAAGCTATCCTAAAGAATGGTTACTAAATTAGCCGTATAGTTTTCAAAAACAAAACAGCTCTTCTTCTTAATTCATGTATATATAAGCTTTAAACCTACCACTGGTTTTTTAAAACACCAGTCGGTAGTCGATAGCGTCATATATCAAGTTGTCGAGTCATCTATCAGTGAACACGTGCATTGTTTGTAAACTACAAGACAACTAGTTTTGTTGCTGGCGGTACTAATTGCGGATCAGACTGTGTTCACATAAATATAATCTGCCGTGAGCGGCTTCGCTCATTTGTACACGGCGGACGGTTGTCATGTACCCGTATTAATATCGATGAATAAGAAATTCGTTATGGATGGGCTACAAGGCTGGCCATTACTGCGCCGATCTGCCGCTGACTGCGCGGTGTTGGATGGCTACCATTCTATCCTGTCGTTACCCGTTTTTATCTACCTCTATTTATGTTGTACCTTGTTCAGTAATTATTCATTTCGTTTCATCGGGTGCTCGTAGTAAATGTGGTACGCACGATGCTCCGACTGCTGATTTATTGAAATACATATTTTGAATACGTATATCCCTTGTGTGGTTTATATTCACGACTTACCTTAAGGAAATGTTTAATAAATATAATTTATTGCCTCTCCTAGTAACGGCGATGTAAGCCCGTGTGTTTAACATCCTTCATGTTAGTTGTGTTAGAGAAAGGTGCTTCAGCTCGACACTCCATTAGAGACATAGTGTCTGCAACAGAAAAATAGTATTGGTCCTAATAACATAAAAATAAATAGTATTAGTACTAGTCTCCGTTGTGTCTGATTTATCAGACTTTATGGACACCGTTGTCAAATTTCAAATATTTGATGGCTCCAGATGTAAATACATAGTTCAAATAAGTATAGGTAGTTATTTATTATAAGTTACACCTACATATGTGTAACTTATAATACATAACTATAATAACATTTAATTCTTCATTCTTTTTAATATTTTATTCTAAATTATAAACTTTGGTTAACTTATTTCTTTTGGTTCTGTTGAATAGAATCAGCCTGTAGAATAACAATGTAAGAATTAGTAATTACATTCATCAAAAAAAACTGTTATTTAGAGCAAAATTAATTATTTTATTATATGAACAAAGTGTTGTGTCTATAGGGTAAAGCGAAAGTCTGCTAAGAAGTAGTGTATCGGCATGTCTGGCTTGCACGGCGATCGTCAGTAGATCGTGTGCGCGAGCGCGGGGGGTCTGCGCCGGCGATCCATCACGAACCGCCGAAACACCGAACTATACGATTATTACATTCAATAATCGATGAGCATTAAGTGAAATTAATTTTATTGGGTAATGGCGCGGGTCGTGCCGGCGCGCGCGCAAACGAGCCGTATTAGTAGCGGGCACGCTGCGCCAGCGCAGCCGACCCGCCATGCCAGTGTCGTGACCACCGCGCATTGCTGCGAAGTAATAATGCACTAGTAATAAGGCGATTATTGTTCATTAAATTATAAATATATTAAACCGATATGTTCCTTTCATTTAAAACTGTTTTGGTGGTACATTGGACTCATGCATTTTCCCGAGAAAAATAAAGAGAGTAATAATCTGCTGTCAAGTGTAGACTAGTCTATCAAATGATATTGACTATTGAAATCGTAACAAGTAAATACTAATTTCAGATTAGCAGTGTTCTTATTGAAACTTGTTAGATAGAAAAGAGAGCGATGTAGTCATCTGAATTACAACAAAATATATCGACAATGGCTTTCTAAAATGTCCATTGGTACCTGCTATTTGTGACGATAAATATAGATCATGAATGTCGGCAGTCTATTTTCCCACTGTTCAATAAGGTAAAGGCGGTGGCAGAAGCAATTTGATTCTCGGACCTTACACCATTCTATAACAGAGCCTATTATCGGGTAATGGTGTTTCCATATTAGTCAGCAATTGCCCCAGTTTGCAATGGGCTAGGCAAGCACGAAACAAATTTTGACCAAAGAACCCAGTCGTTAATCTCTACATATTATTAAACTCAATATCTGTCTGTACGTCAGCACGTTTTACTTTGAGAACCATTTATCTAGTTTAATATGTATTTTACTCATAATATTAAGATAGGGATTATTCCCTATAGTGTATATAAACGTTTGGAAGTTTTTTCATTTTAACATTTGGCTTCTTTCTCATTTTTCCTCCAAAAATTCTAATATTAGCACATCAGAGAAATCTCCTCTTACAAAATAATAAACTCGCATGCAAAGAAAACAATTGAATCTTTTAACTAAGTGGAGGTGTTCGCATCGAGTGCGTTATAAATGATGTGTTCCGGTTTATACATTTGGAGCTCAAGTAGGCAGCTCTTATCACGCAGAACAAATAACATAGAGAACAATGAAGCGCTGTAGGTACGCTCGTTGTGACCAGATGATATGTCTCTGAGCTACTTTATAACGTGCGACTACTTTTACAAGTACACAGTCGATACATGAGCGACTATTTATTATGTGTAGTATTATACCTGTCAGTTAAGAAATATATTATTATATTATATGTTTTTTATTACAACAGAATATTTCCTAACCACTTGTAGGTGCCTAATTATAATTCCGTTGTGTTTGATAAAGATGCATGCAATGAGAATTGTACGATTATATTTGATGATAATATTTGAGTAGCCAATAAATCGTAAAGGAATTTCAATGACAATGAAGTTTTTTTAACTTGTCCATTTAAACCCCTAATTTAATAAATCCTTTTATAAGACAAACTGTATTGTAAATGTGCTTAAAAGTCGTATGGTGTAAAGAGTTAGCGAGCCGATGACGTGACCCATACGGACGGACGAGTGGCGCGTGTGTGGCCACTGTCTCCCAACAATGCACGCTGATATAAAGAAAATATTATTTATTTAAATTCCATAAAACCCAGCTGTCGTTATGTACCGCCTTATTCTTATGTAGGCCACGTTACAAAAGGCGACATACAACTTTTTATCTACAGTTATTGTTATTTATAACACTTGCAGCCTTTTACGAACGGAACTTTTATAAAAGGAAAGTTCATCAACAAAGTAGTAATACTGGTGGTTATTTTGTGTACGACTTCCTAGTGTCCTCTGTTAATGCTCGTGGCGTGTTCCTGTACAGATCGATATGAGCAAAACCAGTCTGCAACCAATAAATATATCAACGGACTGATTGTTACCATAAACTACTAAGAATTATTGTAAGAACACTGCTTGGCGCAAACTATAAGAACATGAGATTAAACTGTCCGTGACAAAGTATTAAAAAAAATATACGGAATTTATTAATTTGCAGTTTGTACAGTTCGCCTACTTCTAGTCGATTTGAGAATAAGTTAAATTCAGTTGTGTTACTACATATGTATTAACAATGAATAAACTCAGTTACAGTTTATTAGTATACCTTGTTATTATTAAATAACACATCAATGCAAATTCATCTTGGTCAAGTCTAGTATCTACATTTGTAAATAATAAATTATACTTGAAGAGCATTATAAAAGTAAACCCACTGCAATACTCGGAACGGGTAGAGTAACAACAAACAATAATTAAAAAATATTATTAATGACGCGAGCCAAGTGTAGCTCTGGAACAGTTTATAGCGATATAAATCAGTAGTATTCTCAATTAATTAGTTATGACATCAATGGATTACACCGATCACG
Organism: Craniophora ligustri; assembly: GCA_905163465.1. NCBI lineage: Eukaryota > Metazoa > Arthropoda > Insecta > Lepidoptera > Noctuidae > Craniophora > Craniophora ligustri. The sequence goes on from LR990963.1 coordinate 8,256,320, forward strand.
ACCTCACTCTATGCACGTTTACCTAAAAGGAATACATGAATAGGTTAGGATTGGTTGTGTTACTTATTACGGGAAGCATTTTTTTTAGATTTTAAAGGAAATTACTCGCTGGCGTAGGTACTTGTGAAGCATATTGTTTTAGATTTTAAAGGAAACTAAAAGAATTACGAAACTATAGTAATTAAGCCAAACAATAATTATTGTAATCAACTTTAGATTATTAAATTGTTATGATTAGTTTCGTATTAGTTGAAATAGGATTTCAGGTCTCCATTCACATATATAGAAGTTTAATAATAAAGACTTTATCATATTTATATAGGAAATTCCCCTAAAACACGAGGAGCCAATTAAAACAAAAGCTCAATAAGCAACACCTTACTAGAACTTACCGTAATTTTACTACATCCCCATAATAGTATGAAACTCGCTCAAATCCATATTAACCCGATTCACATTACTATTGAGAGAGGATTAAATTATCCATATATCGATAATTAAAAAAAAATACTTGTCATTAGAAATGTTCTACCTACTACGAGTTCTTAAAATAACACTAGTTATGTCCTCTAACAAAGGCACATATACATATGTATAAGCCCTTGAGTACCTATATTGCGTGTCAGATTTAGCCCGACATTTATAACCTAGACGCCTTATTTTTATCGAAATCTTTTAACAGAATCACCCACTACTGTAACCATTTTCACTTGATAGCAGATATAAATACTTAAGCCGATTATAGGTGTACCTGGCAATAACCGATGACCTTCTCGGAAAGCAGGTCGATCAAAATATACGTTGAAATAGACTCATGAAAAAATAACATGTAGGTGGACGCCATTTAATGAGTCAGACAGAAAATGATTCGACTTGAAATATTAATTTAATTTCAATGCCATATTGAAATTAAATTAATTATTCGAATCATAAATATATATAACTTCTGGTGGAACGAAATGGAATTGATGGTCTAATATTAATTTTGGCCAGACCCTCCTAAGAGCTTTACAAAAAAGGATGAAGGCGCCAATGCTCATTATATTACACACAAATAATTTGAATTAAGTTTTTTTTAGATTTTGCTTTTATTCCGTGATTGACAATTTCAAATCTAGGTCACATTTCAACATATCCAATCGCTTTCATACGATATACTTACAATTACATCTCAGAACTTGCATGGTAAGGCGCAAGGCAGCTGGCAGTGACTGGAGGAAAAGAGCCGAAGATCGAGCTCTGTGGCGTTCACTAGGGGAGGCCTACGTCCAGCAGTGGACGAATATAGGCTGATGATGATGATGATGACTTGCATGGTCATTGAGAATAAACACTGGACGAATAATCTATGAGAATAGGTATAATTAAATATAATTTATTGACGGGTTTAAATGTCGTTAGCTATTAACTATGGGAATCATTTACATAATGAAAACCGATACTGCACCATCATGCCATCAATATATGAGCCAAAACCAAAACCAAGCGTTCCAATGTCAATGATATTGTTTTTCTTTTCACCCGAAAACGAAAAGCAGAAGAGGTTAAATTTTTTTAAACTAACACTTCATTGCAATCAATATAAAAATTAATACTACTAAAAATGAGTAATGTTCTGTTTTGTTTGTGGGAAAAAAATATTCTTAAATATCAAACCTTTTATCTAATAAAAAGCCATTAAATATAACAAAGTAATCACACGCAATCTTTTTAGGGTAAGATTATGTGCATCATTACTTGATAGAACTCACTCGTAGTTTGACTTGAAGTAGGTAGCCTAACCATATACCTAGTGTATTATCATCGTTTATTCCGGGGTCCCGAATTTCATTCAAAAGTTTCGATTATATTATTGCGCTATATCTTCATCGTACAACTGCCTAGCTACTACTGATTCAACAATGCAGTTACGATTTTAGTTTTCCATATGAGAACCTAAGTGCGTGTAGCAAATAATATTATATACAAACATATAGGTAGGTATTATCAGACGTGCTCCATCAAAACTTCGTTTTGATTAACGTTTGTATGTTCTGCTGGACAGCAGTCGTTGACATCATTAAACATACCTACCACGCCACTCCATTTGTAAATGCCGAGGATTCCTTTTTTAGGTTTATTAGATGAAAATTTGCATATCAGTTACCGGTTTGTGTCGCGTAATGTAGTATCACTGATTAATCAGCGTTTGACGTGTCGTGTAATTATCATCTCTCAGTTTCTTCATCATAAACGGAGTACGAGTACCGTCAGCGACAGATTATTTTTACGAAAAGAAATGCTGCTTTATTTGTAATACCTTTGCCTGCGATCAACATTTTCAGGTATTGTTTCCGATGTATCCGAAAATGTAGTTCAAATGTGCGTTATCACTCAATCGATTTAAATTGTATATTAAAACTACCCGCCATCCACCTTTAGTCGGGTCGTAGTCGATAAACGTTTCAAAAACCTTTTGGAATTGATGCTACTTATTGTCGCCCCTGTTTGTAATTGATAATTCATTAAATACTTATTTATTATTACAGCATAAAGTGGTTATAAAGTATGAATTTGATTGCCCCTTGGTCAAGGGAAAAACTATCAATTCTATAATAAATAGCAATAATAAAAACACTAGTTTCAACTACGTATATTTATATTAGCAAATGCACCTGACTGTACGAATGTTTAAATAAAACGCGAAACATGTAATAACAACGTCGCACAGCGGGCACATGCAATCAAACGCTTGTCGCGGCTGTATTAATAGTGTCGCAGGACGCTATCTGGGAGTTGCGACAGACGGTCGCAAGTCGCGCCGGCCACTTCTCAGAGACCTGTACACCGTATAATTACTGGCACAAAACTTTCATAACTCCCCGCAAGCCCGGCCCCGTCAAATAAGAATGAGAGATATTTCAGGCGTTTGTATGCTGTCACTTAATTACACGGTGCTGTTGTCGCTTTAATAGAATTTAATTGTAGTCCCGGGTTAACTCTTAGCGGTAGGAACTTGTTCCGATACAAATTGCCGCGACAGTATCAGGTGTAACATTTATTGCGATTGTGTGTAATTTACTTGGAACCCAAGAAAATTGACCATTACGACACTCACACATACAGGCAACAAAAAGATAAATATACAATAGCACCTGTAGTCCGTACTATATTTAATATTTTACTATTTTTATGAATACTAGACCAACAATGACTGGTGGACTGGAAAAATAGGTGCCTTCAAGTATAACGGAAATCGCCTTCACCATAGAAAACAGAACAATAAACACAAATCTGTAAAGACTTAGTAAGTACAAACAAGGTATTCTTTCTTCGAATAATCTGTCTGATCTTACATAGGACTTGTAGAATGGTAAAGGCATATAAAAATATACTAAGTATGTATATTCTTTCTTGTCCTAAGACCAAATAAATAAATAATAATAAATAAATATTTCCGAACATTATTACACAGCACCATCTAGTTCCGTTGTAAACAACGAGGCTTGTGTTACGGATACCGATGGTTGATATACATATATATATTCTACTATAAACACATTTAAGCAATTGCTCCAGTCTGATTAATTATCAACGTTATCGCGTGTATCAAAAGCTACTGCACTTACCTACAGATCAAAAACTGCTGAGTTAGAACATCCATCAATGTGAATAAGTGGAAATAATAAAAGGTACTTTAAGACCACTACCACATCAACAGATAAGCAACAAACCTAGCGAGCTATATCAATATTATCATTTAAATGACGTGTATTAACGGCAGTAAACTTTTAAGCAAAATTTTAAACAATATGATTAAATTAATCATCAAGAATCGATAATCAAGATCGCACACGTAACCAATTCAAATATTGAGGACGTCTAACTTCTTTAATACCTTACTCTAAATAACATCTCAATACTAAACTTTTTTTCTCGCTGGTATTTGACAATAATTATGATCTTAAAGCAAAATGTTGTCGCGTAGCTTTCAGTGCATGAGTGGCCCGAAAACGCAACCTTGGTCCGCGCTCGTTCCGTTAATGCAGCACACGAGCCGAGCTTGTTACGAGCATTGTACGGCGCGGTGGCGGCCGCCGATGATACATTATTTTTATAACAATAAATCGTTGTAAGTAAAGCACCGCGCACTGCCCCGGTGGTCTCGCTGCCTCAGTGCTCAGCGGTCTGCCCCTAGTCGCCGCATGCGCGCTCATCTTGCGACTCTGACTTAAGACTACCCTACACATTTTACGCCACGAACTCAACCATTAATCTCTCTTCGTACAGTCATCATCCGTTAAACTATTTTCTCATAAAAATATTGAGCAATATCCACAGATTTAACGACTAAGAATGAAACGTCTTTTAATTTTTTACAACACCCTATCATTACCAGATAACAGATGAAAAAAGGCGATGGCTTTTCAATAGTTAATTTATTAGTTAACGAACGACCAGATACAATCTATTCGCTGCATACATAAAGATAAATGCTATGAGACATGTTATAGACAGTGGCCACTGCACTGGCCGAAGCTGTGATAGCGATCGTAAAAATTAATAGTCCTTGACACGCGGCGTTTCAATTTGCTTTTTAATTAGTGGCGCGGCAGTGATATCGTACGTTACCGGAGATAGTAGAGATAACGGCTATGGGGAATCAATAACGATCTCCATCGATAGATATACAGTAGGTACCGATACCTACAGTATATCTCTTCTACCTGAATTTTAAATAACGCGATTAACTTTACATTTACATTTTCGAGTTAAGTGTTAAAATAATACCAATGAATATTTATATCGTTGTACTGACACGGGATCTCTATTTATTTGAAAATAGTTAAAATAGATTGGGGTATGTTCATATTAATTTTATAATATTGCCCGTTTAACTTGATTCGAAAAGTGCGTGTCTTTGCAATCTCTAGGCGCCATTGTTTTAAGAAAGGAATAAAGTTATTAATTAATACATTCATGTAAAAGACAGTTTCCTCTTACCAATATAATTCAGCTAATAAGAATCGACAAATTATTGGTATGCCTTCTTATTAAATTACATTAAGTTTTTCTTAATGGACATTATGACACTTGCATCTGAGATAATACTAATTAATTCTGTGTCATGTTTTTCAAAGGACTCCAGGTAAGCTTGAAAATATATACAGAAGGTGTATCGCTGTAAACAAATTGGTTTAGTAGTATCTATTTAGTTATGCGCATATTAACTGTAGAATTCAATCGCGTTAGTTATTAGCTCCCGACATGGGACCGACGTGTACCATATATTTAGTTTTGTATTAAATTATAGCTAAATTCATTTAAATTAGCTTATTACAAAACCTTTCTTCTCACGCCTCTATGTAAGGTGTTAGTTATAATTTACAATTTATATAGTTGAATATGATTACTGTTCCTACGGAATATATAATGTAGTACTATAAATTTTCAATTTACTGAGTCTGTTTTGTCCATCGTTTTGCATTTGATCATGTATTATGTTTACGACGTAAGAATTTAAGAGCGATTGCAGCATAGTTTTCCGTACTAGATTAATTCCTAATCCTAAAGATAAGTTTATTCAAATGTTATGAAATACAATTGTAATGTAAATCATTCTCCACAAAGCTCTGTAAATGCTTCTAACTTGGAGTTTAAAACAAGTAAATATTTATGGGGTCCATTCTGAATAAAAAACAAAATAAGTAAGTAGGGATTTCGTAGTATCTTCCCAATTACTCTTTAACAACCATGTTCCAGATGTGGGTAACTAACAATCATAAAAGTAAGATTACAAAATGCTTTATCTGTGTGCTATTATAAAGAAAGGTATGTAAGTAATTATAAAAGTAAATCTTTGTAACAATTCAAAAGTACCTACTTTAATTCAATAAAATTCGGTATGTTTTAATTTTATACTGTACCCTAAAGTAAACATAGGATTAAGAAAAATTATCACATCTACCATAACGTTCTCTTAATCAAACGTCAGATTTAGTCAATTTAGCTTTAATGATAGTGTTGTGCACGTTAAGCTCGTTTGATTAATAGGACTCATTTGAAGGAAAATGCGCGTGTGCGTTATTTTGTGTTTGTATTGAAGTCAAATTTTATGGATAAAATAGTGACGTATGTGTATTTGTTGATGTTGCTGTGCGTGCGAGTCTCCTGTGCTGCGCACGCGCTCACCGCACGGAAGCGCTATCGGTCGCCCATCGACGCGTGATTTACGACACGCCATCTCACTACACACTTTTACGTTTCCATAAAATAAGAAAAGAAATTCGAATATCACTGCCTAGCCTACTGTCTTTTGAGGCGCTCATCGACGACGTTCTGTGGGGATTCCAGTTGATCAAGTGTAACTATTACTTTTAAGACGAACAATCTGGAATCATTACGAACGTTTAGTACCGTTTTTTAGGATTCCGCACCCAAATGGTAAAAACGGAACCCTATTACTAAGACATGTCTGTCACCAGGCTGCATCTGTAGGACCGCGACAGCTAGACCGTTGAATTTTTCACAAATTATGTATTTCTGTTGCCGCTAATTACAACAAATACTAAAAGAAGTCAAATTAAGACTAAATCTATGTCTATTAATAATAAATCTTATAAGTAAGTGTTATATAAATAAAGTAGGCTCACCTCCTTAAGTTATTAAATCCAAGGTGTGAGAATGTAATTAATAAATAGTCAATAAATATATATTAAAATTCATTGATTAAATACAATTATTAATCATTTATCACAGACAACAGATAGGTAAACTTTAAAGTATTTCTAACATTTTTGAGAAATAGATATAACGGAAAAAAGCTGAAACAATAAATATAATGTTTAAACCACGGTCATAAATTTATAAAATTTTACACAATTGCAATAAAATTTTACGATATTCTTTGCGTACTTTTGCTTTTATTTTGTTACGATATGCGCGCACAACCAAACAGACACACTTTCCAAAAATAAAATTAATGGACTCAATTAGTTAACTATCCATTTTTTTTTACGATTTTTTATATGTCTGCAGAGTTACTGTATCTACATATCTAGATGATTTCAGGAAGCAATTAGGTGGTCATCAACAGATTCCTTTTTCTTTCTAGATTAGGAACATGGTTCAACTGCTGGGCAAGGGGAAAGGAAGCCCACTTCACTCAATTCCTCGAAAACGTGTTTATTTGGGTTAAGTAAATTCCTACATCAATTGGTATTTTTAACTGGAGTTTCATAACAATAGGCGATTCAAGCAGTCTTAGTAAACAAGGTTATTTTCATGTTTGTTGTCATTGTCATAGATTAGTACCAGCAAAGTCTATCAACTAACATTAACTTAAGCAGCTTGGAAAATAACTATTAAGATTCTTGTTAAGTGGTAACAGATGAAACTAACTACCTATATAATTACGAAGCTCACTGGAAGACATTCTTCGAATTTATTACGTCCTGCAATTCGCGTCGATCGAATCGAGTAATGATATATTCGAGCACAATAAACTAGATTTCATTATCTATGCTAATTGTAGAAAATCAATTTGTCATTGTTTATCCGCCGAGATAATGATATCCGCCCTGGTCTCACCGCAATAAATCACAATAAGATTAACTCCTGTTAAACACGAAAATCACCCAGGAAGCATTTTAAAGTAAAATCATAATTCATTAGTCAGTCAGTGAGCGTGTGTACGAGGAGACGAGGAGACGGAGAGGCGGACCATTATACGGAATGACGGCGCGCGTGCCGCTACACACAGCCGCCACCGCGCTCGAGCCGCCCTGCTCCCCGCGCCACGCACGCTCGACTCGCTCAAAGGGTTCCCTACCCAAACTCCACAGGTCGCTATTAAGTGGTAACGCCAAGCCAGCCGTCGCCTTTAAATAGGAAACGACACGTTTATCCAATTAGAAATTCACCATATCTTTGTGATAGTTGAAGAGGAAATTTGAGCAATCAACTTGCAGAGCGCCTCGGCGTTCCTATCACAGTTTATTCAATTGAGCTCGTAATGAAGTTATGTGAGCTATGAACAGCATCAAATAAGCGGTCCTCGTTTAGACTCACCGAACATTTTACTCTGATGTGATCAACAAAACGAATGTATTCGAACCTACATAAACACTGATCAAATACCGCACTCAATTTCTATCAATCATGTTCGCAAACAAAACTAATTATGAAATATATTTGGTTAGATTTATTAAACAGAATCTCATACTCACTTATGCATCAAAATAAGCGGTCCTCGTTTAGACTCACCGAACATTTTACTCTGATGTGATCAACAAAACGAATGTATTCGAACCTACATAAACACTGATCAAATACCGCACTCAATTTCTATCAATCATGTTCGCAAACAAAACTAATTATGAAATATATTTGGTTAGATTTATTAAACAGAATCTCATACTCACTTATGCATCCAACGAACTGTCAATTCTTAGATTCTCTTACCTTTAAAAAAAAATATTATGCAAAAGTAGTACCCATATTCTAAGACTTATAGTCCAGTAATAAGATAAGTATGACCACAATACGGATTCCAGAACGAACTGGCCAATGTGAAATATGGCTAGCATTCTAAATAACGTAGGTATAATATATAAGCAAGCGGAGTGCACAAAAGCGTGAACTGGGAACAAGTTGTTATTACAAGGTGTTGAACCTGGTTTTCTGATTTATTGTTGAATGGTATTAGCAATGATCAATGTTGTTTTGAGGTGTCTCTTTGCTGCAAGCGTTTTATCTGCATTAATTACTAAACATTTTCAGATAAATATTGTTCATTGAGAAACAGAATATTTATAACATTAAATACATTTATTTTGGTTATAATTAATTTTGCATTCATTGATTCGATTCTTATTGACCTATTGATAACAAGATCTACCTGGTTTAGTCAGCAAACTATTTAAACATTTTAAAGTAGGCTGTACAGAAAAACTTATTTTAATTGGACCAAAGGTATATTGGCATGAATAAAAAAGGATCAAAAAACCGGCCAAGTACGAGTCGGGGCGGTCCGCCCCGGGCCCACACTGAGAGGGGGGCCCCGGTTTGGCACTCGAGTCGAAATTCGAGGTCTCTTTAAACTGTTTTAAAATTTTCGTATGTTAACAGCATACCTAGTATTACCATCGGACAAACAGGCAAACTGCCTTGGCGGGGCCCCGTATAAAAATTGGTTTACGGGCCCTTCGCACGTCGGGGGCCCCCGTAGCCCGGGCCCCCCCTATAATTGATACGGTAGCTACGTGCTTGGCAAACTGAAAAGCGGCATCGTTTCATGGTGGAAATTCCCGAAACCTGCACAAAGCGATCGGTTCCTCGAAATAATGAAAAAATTGGGTAGTTTTTATTATTTTTTGCTGACGCACGTCGGGGCCCCCCTATAATTGATACGGCAGATACGGCGGTAGCTACGCCCCTGGCAAACTGAAAAGCGGCACCTTTTGATGGTGGAAATTCCCGAAACCTGCACAAAGCGATCGGTTCCTCGAAATAATGAAAAAATTGGGTAGTTTTTATTATTTTTTGCTTACGCACGTCGGGGGCCCCCTATAATTGATACGGCAGATACGGCGGTAGCTACGCCCCTGGCAAACTGAAAAGCGGCACCTTTTGATGGTGGAAACTCCTGACACCTGCATGAAGCGATCGGTTCCTCGAAATAATAAAAAAAATTGGTAGTTTTTATATTTTTTTGCTAACGCACGTCGGGGGCCCCCGATACCCGCGGGGCCCCTATAATTGATACGGCAGATATGGCGGTAGCTACGCCCCTGGCAAACTGAAAAGCGGCACCGTTTCATGGTGAAAATTCCCGAAACCCGCACGAATGAGATTGAGATCAAACGCTTGCCTATACTTGACAAAAAATCTACGTAATTTTTATTAGACTAAATTTATTAATTACGTTACCAAAATCCCAAACTGACCCTGCTTATCTTTCTATGGACAAAATAGCCAAACTGAAAAGGCGTTCTTTTTTTATACCACTAATATGATTATTGCACTTGATGGTAAGCTTTTACTGTAGCCTATGAACATTTGCGACACCACAGGTGTCTCTCGCGCGTGGCCTACCCTGTAAAAACCTAATTATTCCTTTTTTGAAGAACTCCACGCTATAGTCGTTTTGAAAAACATCGGCAGGTAATTCATTCCACAGCCTGACTGTACGTGGTATGAAGTTCTTATGGAACCGCTCAGTACGCGTAGAGATTGGTTTCAAAGTGTGGGAATGAATTCGCTGCCGATGGCGGGAGGTGAAGTACTGCTTCACCCTGTTGAGCACACTTAGCTTTTTAGATGGCAACTTAGTTTTGTCCTCTAGATGACATCGGAATTGGACGTCACTGGAGATGTCGACACCCAGTATGCCAATGTGTTTGTAGATGTTAAGGTGTTCACAAATTGAAGTGCTACAGCAAATAGGACGTTTTTAGTAGTGAACGCGCGAACTTGTGTCTTAGCAGGGTTACGAATCGCATACCCTGCCAGGCCAGAGTAGTCTCGATTTCCAACACAAGTTTAAGCATAAGCCGATCGCTCAGCCACTGCGCCACCGAGTCGTCATGAAAGAAGACTGACTGCCAAAGCTTCACCGGTGTCAAGCAAAAGCCGTACTGACGGTCATTGATGAGTTTGTTGCCTTCTAGGTGTCTTAGAAGTTGGCGGTTAAGCACCTGCTCCATCACCTTAGAAAAAAGGGGAGTTATAGCGATAAGCCTGTGATTGGTAAAGCGATGGGTCTGAGCAATCAGGCACTGGATGCACATTCGCAGTATTCCACGAAGACGGAACTCGCCTGCTACTGTATAAAAGTGCGAAAACACGAGTTAGTACTGAACACAGCTCAGCAGTACAGTGCTTAAGCACTACTGCCATCCGGCCCATTTGTCTTATTAACGTCTAGGAATCGGAGCTGCTGCCGGATCTCTCGTTTTGCGTCTCCAGCATGGTGTTGTCACACCTTGAGATGGTAGGATGTACTGCGTTTCCGTCGCCAAAAGTCGAGTTAGAGACAAAGAGAGTACCCTCTCTTTAGCACTTTAGGCCGAGTTCACCATCTGGCTTCCAAACAAACAAAATATACCCTTGGCAGCCTTAACAAGCCATAAAGCTCGTTTCCCAGAAGGATAGATACATAGCCGCATACCAATTCTGTCAATGAATTTGAATTTGGCAACGGCGATTGCTCTCTTACTGGATCTCGAGGTAGCATTCAGTTTGCATCGAAGACCTTGAGGTCCTGTCTAGCCCGTGCCGTGGTCTAAGTCTCAAATGCATTTTGCTTGAAAGTTCTAGCATCCCTATAAGGCCGGTTAAACCACGGTAGTTTTTTATTCCCCGGAACAGTCACTAGCGGGTTGGGGATGTAAAATTCCATACCTGCTATGATTGCTTCGGTTATCCAAATTCTCTTTCAAGGGATCTCGTAAAAATATGCTGTCAGAGAAAATGTTTCTCTGACAGAAAATGTAGAAGAATTACTGGTCCAGGGCCAGTTGTTCTACATTTTCTCTGACAGCTTTTATGGAATCATGATGAACACTCCAGCGTGTTTCAGATAATCTTCTTAAAGTTTTTCCAACCTTTTGGAAACGGCTTTTTAACCTGGGATGATGTTTCCGAATCCATACTCAACATAATGTCCTTAGTATTTCCTAACGATTAGTCCTATATTAGTTATCAGTGGCGTTATGCGAACCCAAATTTTTGAAAACTTAAACTAATCAAAACTTATTTAAGATCGACTATTACTGAAGACCGACTTTCCAGTTAAGTAATTTTGTCCAGAGAAAGAAAAACAACGTTGGTTTTGGATTTTGATGACGTAATTAATATAAACTAAATCCAGAAAACAGAATTTGAAATGAGTAGGTATAATTTTAATTTCTTGTCTAGTGCCATTGCTTGTCTATCTTACCTCACTTGTAAATGTTTATTAACATGGTAAAATATTGATTAATGCATTATGTTTAATTCGATAAATATTCAAAACTGGAGGGTGTCAGGGGGGGCCCAAAATTTAAGATCGCCCCGGGCCTCAAAAAGTCTTAGTCCGCCACTGTATATGCTAAATTTCATTAAAATCTGTAAAGCGGTTTTTGCGTGAAAGAGTTTATAATATTAATAGGAGCTTACAGCTCGTACGAGGTTTGTTATACTATAACGTAAGCATATGTTCAGAAATTACATTGAACACCAACAATATAAAACCTCCCTTCCCACTTAAAGTACAAAAATCCATGTAACATATACCTGGACATAATAAGCGTCAATAAGAAAATTAAACTTAATAAAATAAAATATTTTAATATCACTTCAAATATTGTTATCAAAATACGTAATTTATATTTTTAGTATGTGGTCCGTTGTTTATGTTTTGCTTTTAAAGGCAAAGCAGAGTCGTGTGCCGGTCGCGTGGCCGGTGCGCCCGCGCCGCTCTCGCCGGCACGCTGCGACGCCGATTGATACACCGAGTTAGCCGACCTCACTCACTGGCCACCGCACTGACCTCATTCATAAATCGTCATTTAAACTTATATTCAAAGAGCAAGGGTCCCCGGTCGCTATAGATTCTGCCACATCTTAAATTACAGTATTTCCTCTAAAGAGTTTTAAAATGATTCTTGTTGATTCATAAGCGATGCGGATAAAGATATCAAATAACTATCCTTGCATTTTATGTAAACTATAGAAACTTACAAAATCTATAATTCTGAATGTAACGTATCTAAAAACGCTAGCCAAAACTACTTAGCCTAGAAAACTGCCTATTGAAGCAAAGGTTTATTCCATAACGTAAACACTTTTGGACATAGTCAGGGCAGGCCACGATTTACTTACATAATCACCTTTGTAAGTAATCTAGAGCTGAAATTTAAAACGGTGTTAATCAAGAGCAACAAAGAATTCCACATAGTGTTCATTAAAAATATGACAACATAAGGGATATTCACAGAATGAGACAATTGTATCAAAGAATGTGGTTATATAATGAGGAAATCTAAGTGGATAATAAAAGTGGAGTGTGTCGCGTTGTGACAATCGCGTGGCTTAGTGGTACGCTCCGTCATGCAACAACCACTCCAAATTAATATATCCTGGCTCGCGCCGTGATTCCTAATATTATATTTAGACGTGACACGCGCTCGTTTGTATCAATTGCTCCCGTCTGCTACACTGATATACGGCCGACGCTACTTTAGAACAATGATGGCATAAATTGCGCTATTACGCGCTTTAGCACTGCCCCGCGACCCTGCGCGACTTCTGACTCTCTAATTGACAAATTAGCCTGCACTGATACGCTTGCATGCACAATCAACGATACAATCACAGGCAGCCGCGTAAGTCGTTACCCGCGAACAACAAATTGTGCCGGCCTACACTCAATCGCCGCCGAAGCTGTACTAATTTTATATAACCAAAACTTGACAAACTGAATGGGAAAGCAACTCAATAAATAACACTCAAACGATTCCTATGTAGACGAGCGATTACCAAGCTCATTAATAACTACTTGTGCGACGCCACTAACTTCACAAATACAAATCAGTGTAATGAGTGGATCCCATGAAAGCCTTTTAATTTTCCATTTGGTGCGGCCACCTCTGATATCGACTGACTGTTATTAATATAGGGGCTAAGCCGGTCGCCGGTGGCGGCGCTCCCGACAACCTCGATTACGTACGGAGGTATCGCAGACGCTCTTGCGACTTATCTCTCACTATTAATTACGCTCAGATATTCACCGGACAAGTTTTAATGCAACTGCTTCATTTGTTGCACTAAGAGTGCCATATCGGAGACGTTACAGGAGTGATAACTTTGTAGAGCTGCGGCCGGCGATTGCGGGGCGCTGCGTCCTGGTTTGACACGTAATTTAGAACCTTTCAAGTTATTCGTATAAATGACTGAAAGCTTCAGAGCAAGCGTAAAATGCGGTCTTTACACTTAACACCGATAGTCATCTAGCTTTAAATCAGTTATTTTGTAAGTCAGTGCACAGTGGCGGCTCGGCGGTGCACGGCTGATGCAATTACTGTTTCTATTCATAAAAGAATTGGAATCAGATCAGGCGCAGCCGCGGGCTGTGCCAGCAAGTGGTTAATAACACCCCACTAAGAATATTGACTGCTGTTGCAAATTGAACTAAACTAGTATCGTGCTCTGTTTAAATCGCTATTTATTTCATATTATTTATCGTTGTCCGATAGATACGTACAGTTAATGTAAGGCTTTCAATGCCATGATGTAGAGCGTCGTAAAAATATACGTAATTTACAAAGATGGCCCTAGAGTTTTATTTCGCTACAAGATGGACATCCTGGCCGTTATATCTGCTATCATAATTCACGTAAATCATATTCAGCCAGTAAACCAGTTGGGTAAAAAAATATCTGAGATGGCGCCCGATAACTACACAGCACTTTGTAAGCTGGTTAAATTATACCTACCGGATCATAATTTTTGTTTGCCGATCACAACTATCAAAACAAGAAAAATATTAACTTCTATTGGTACTAAATAATAAGATCGTTATTATTTCATTAAAAGATAACAAATAGCAGGATTTCTTACGTGAAATTATGCAACACCGTTTGGAGGTCTGTCTGAGCTATGATTTATGTATACCATCAAGATAATACATATTTTAAGCCGGGCTATAAACAAAACATGAAACCGGCTAAAGTAGGTGACTTAATTATTCCGTCATTCGGGAGAATTAAAATCAAATTAATTCGAATTTATTGACAGTCAAGATTTGTATTACGTTTTCAATAGAATTATCAACGGCCTAGAATTCGTGAAATAGAAACTATTACTTAATGATTGAAATCAAATTCATATTACTCAAATCTAAAGTCAATTTTATGGATATTCCAAGAGCTCACTTAACATTTAGAATGTTTATCACTAACCAGGTTATACCTTAAAGCACGCCAAGCCTGTTTCGTGAGGAACATGATGAAAAAGTGTACACAGGTTGAAACTTGTGGACATTAGTTATTCCGTCAACCGATGATATCGCAGCATTAAGTGCGGATGGTGAGCAGTGGCCAGGTGTCACTTATCTCAAATTCTGTGACGGACAAACTGTTGAAACTAGAGGAGAAATGAGGAATTTCTCCGATGGACGTCTGTTGCCATAACTCAGGCCGATAACACGCTGTCCAGTAAAACTGTTAACGACAAATAACGAAGATAACGTAACGGGCTCCTAAACGACCCTATCTACCGTTTCGATAATATTTAATAATTATTTACATATATTTATCAGATGGATAGAACGCGTGCGACGGCCAACGACATCCCGTCGCCGACGCCACGGCCCGCGATACCTCTCAAAGTGATTTATTTTGGCATTCGGTTACAACAACTACAAAATTGATATGGACATTATCAAATATTCTAATAAAATACATGTCGTTATACCTATTAATATACAAGTCCTATAAAATAATTTATCATCATCATCAACCCATTAACATCCCACTGCTGGGCACGGATCTCCTCTCATTTGAGAGGGATTAGGCTATAGTCCACCACGCTAGCCTACTGCGGGTTGGCAGACTTCACATGCCATCGAGACAAATCTCTCAAGCATGCAGGTTTCGTTACGATGTTTTCCTTCACCGTTTGAGCATGTGATAAATACGCACATAACTTCCGAAAAGTCAGTGGTCGTGCCCGGGTTTGAACTCGAGACCTTTGCCATGTCAGTCCACTGGTCACACCACTAAGGTACCATAGCTATCTCATAATAAATAATTTCAAAATAATTAATTTGATCTATTTGCATATATAATTTATTTGGTTCAAATAGGTAGGGAAAACCATCTGAAGAAAACTTTTATCTTATACTGCAGATTAGCTGGTTATTGAGGTATTGGTAATCTACAGTTTCTATCTACCTCAATGGGACACAAACAGAGAGACAGTATGTATGCAGATCCTCAAATACTCAAGCCACGAGATGTCCCACCACGGAAGCTGTCGTTATTGGTTGAAATTACTACCTAGTACCTATTGGAACAAAGCGATAGTGACGTAATAGCATATTGCAATTGTTTTATCAAAGTATAGAAGTAAATTGACAGCTTGAAAAATCAAATCGCTTGGCTAAGACGTGCTTGCCTACAATACAAAGAGTTCAAATCCACACTCTACATTTAGCGGTGCATTGGTAAATTTCAAAAATTTTAGAAATAAAGAGAATGTCAGACGAGTCCTGAAATATGTGAATTTAGAATAAACAAGTGATTTAAATATTTAGATAAAAAATCGTCAAAGTAAAAAGTGCTACGTGACTGGTGTATAGTGTAGACCGTGTCAGTCTCTTCTACTAAATGGTTGTCCAATCGTCTTGCTGTAAGAACCTTTTCTTACAGCAAGACAATTGGACAACGATTTTATAATTCAAAAGTTCATCAAGAAATCTAGTTGCAAAAAAAGACGTGGAGTGGATAAAATTATGTTATTATACGAATATTTCAC
Source organism: Craniophora ligustri (assembly GCA_905163465.1). Classification (NCBI taxonomy): domain Eukaryota; kingdom Metazoa; phylum Arthropoda; class Insecta; order Lepidoptera; family Noctuidae; genus Craniophora; species Craniophora ligustri. The sequence goes on from LR990963.1 coordinate 8,272,817, forward strand.
CGAAAATGTCGATGTACGATAAATGAATATACTTTCAAAGACCTTGAATGAAGGATCTCTGGTATGACTCCATAAACCTATGCAACGAAAAGGAAGCTCCAAAATTGCAAATAAGCTAAATGGAAGCTATTGAGACATAACTAAGACTTCAAAAGAGTTTTTAAAGATAAAGGCTGCCAAGACGGCAGCATGATGAACTGGCCTAGTGAAATGACCTTAATCGCTTTAAATCTCATCTCTCTCCGACTCGAACACATCAATAAGCTATCATATTGATGTGTTGGAGTCCTCTCGGGGCCTAAGGGGCTGATATTCTTATTTTATCACTTGTGTATATTACAGATACATCCGGCTTTGCCTGTGGCCACGACCGTATCTTGTTTCATTTGTGACATACTAATACTTAACTTAATAAGTATCAAAACATAAATGATTAAGGCGAACATGCTTCGTTGGCGACGTCGTAATATCTCAGCGCATAATAATATTGTACTTTGTAACTTAGACCAATTAATAAAATACTATCAGTATGAATGGCCGACTAGTTCTTTATTTAATCTTGTAGTGTTGTTGGTCTGTCGTAATATTATGGATGTGCGTTTGATAAATACATACATCGAACATAACTAATCATAAAAGATATGTGTTTGATAATACTTATAACTTGTGCTGCCCTTTTGCTCTTCCGCAATCATCATAACACCAAATCATCTACAATAACAGCTTTTCCATGTTTTATAAAGACTTCACATTAATACTTATGAACGTACTTACTGTGTAATTAAGTGCACGAACAGTAAACTATGCACAGTATTATAAATTTACTTGAATAACATAATATTCTTAGTGTCATTCAACAGTTGGTCGCAATTTAAATTACATCTCTGGTGTTGCGAACGTCTCTATGTTACGATAACCGCTTACCATTAGGCGTCCGTATGCTTTTGTGGCATGCTTGTGACATTAAAAAAATCTTTAAATAAATACCTATACATTGAGATGGAATCAAATTGAGATAAAAATAATTCATTGTTCCAAATGACTGGCCCTTAAGAACTATAATGGTTGTCACTAAAATTAGGCAATATGAAACTCAATACACCGTTTATGATTGACCTTATCAAGACACGGCCTTCCCTCCTCCTCTACCTTATTACATTGGGACCACTTAATAGCCATGCTTTCTATTTCGTAATAATATATTTTATAATTTATAGTGAACGACATTTTTGATCTGACATAAAACTTGGGAATGGATCGTAATATTTATTGGTGTATCTGTCGACCTGTAATGTCAAGCAATGGTGTTATACGGTAATCTTATATCTGTAAATTATGTTTTTTTCTGATTGGCAGGTCGTAGTTCATAGCAATAACTGCTGATATATTTATAGATAGAGTGGATGATAATTGAAGCGACAACAGCTTGAGCGACTATGGCTTAGATTTCAAGAAGATGAAAAGGTCGTTAGTTTGGACACCATCGATTGCCTTTTTGGCTTTGCTGGTGCACAATAATAAAGTTGCAAATCCAATTGAATCAACATGCGAGATGAAGACGTAGGTACCTACTTCCTTAATTTCCAACAAAGATGTTCTTTCGAGTTGAATAGAAATATGTATTACTTATAAATAATCCACAGAACACTTAAGAATGCGTCAAAGGTTAAATAATCTACATTTTTTCCTTTTGTCACAACACTCATTGAGGTTCTCGTCAATTTTCTCAGTAGGTAAACGCAACTATTTGAGTTATTTGTATAGGTGCCGTCACGAGTTTAGAGCGCTCGACGAAAGTAGTTCGGAGACTTGCGCATGTCGTAAGGTGGGTACTGACCAACGTTACAAGGTGTAATGTAACATTCGCATCGAGCGTGTTACTCATCGAGCATGTTACGCAGTGTCCTTAAAATCGACGTAACATGCTCGTCAAAACTCTGTGCTCCGTCGCCGCCAGTTCACTCCGAGATGGCCGACAGCGAGGACGTATTGGGAACTTTGATTCTACTTAGTTATTGTTTCATCAAAGTGAAGAAAAAGAAAAAACGTTACTGGACATCAAACTTATTTAAAAATAGAGGCGTATGTGGTGGTTTGTCATTGATAGCAATATTAAAAAACCAAATGATTACTGGACAGTATAAAAACTTTGTACGCATGTCTCCGATTGATTTTGAAGAACTATTGAATTTAATTGGACCAAAAGTACATAAAAACGATACAAATTATAGAAAAGCTATCAGTGTCACGGAACGGTTAGCACTAACGCTTCGTTTTTATGCTACAGGAGATTCCTATACTAGTATGCAATATCTTTTCAAGATATCAAAACAACGAATAGGATTTATAGTGAAAGAGGTCAGCGAAGCCCTTATTGGAGCATTAAAAGAATATGTAAAGGTATGTATTATGTATGTATTAATTCAGAAAATGTAGTCATTACATATCAAATTAAATTAAATCACCAAATTCTGACATACATTGTTCACTCATAGCTGGTGACCCATAGTCATTTTGATGGGACGTATTTGATGCAGGAGTTTCAGGGCTTTGCTGTGGCTCATAGTCATTTTGATGGGACGTATTTGATGCAGGAGTTTCGGTCTGTGGCATCGATGAGACTCTGGAAGTTGTTGGTCGTGTAGAGTAGCCTGAATAACTGTAGCTGTTCATTCCATTTCCAACATAGTCATACTCTCCGCGATCAGCACTGAACAATATATTTGATATATAATGCTGCACATGTATTTTTGTTGTCTTTGAATAAGATCGTAATTTATTTGCCAAAAACATACCATAGGCTTCACATTCGTCAGGTCTGTGCGAAGTTGCCTCCGTTTGCTCGGTTCTCTTTTTTAATATATTTAAAGTAGATACCATTATCTCTTCTGGGCTTGGGGCTACTGATTTCTTCCTTTTTGGAGGAGGAGGGCAATCATTGTCGCTTTTTTTGGCAGACGGAGGGCAATCATCAGGCAGTTGTTCTGACATAGTGTCAGAGTCGATGCCTCTGACACTAGGTCACAGTAGCAATGCCGACTACTGTGACCTAGTGTCAGAGGCATCGACTTATCTGTCCAAAATAAATGACCTTGTCAACGATCAAGGATCACGTATTAACATCGCGAATAAATCTGCCATTATGGATATGACTCAGCGTATTACAGCTATTGTTTCTTTACTAGCCATTAAATCATCCTGTACTGAAACTAAATTACTCCACACAGAGCGGGAATTAGAGAAAGCAAAATCCAATGTCACCGTTAATTCTAATAATAATGTGTCATACGCGGATTCGTTAAAATTACGAACTACTAAAGTTACCCCAGCAATACAGTCGCGCGCGCCGCTGCCGTGCGTAGTCGCATATCCCACCACGGAGCGCTCAGCTGATTACGCGTCGTCGTCGGCTACAAAACAGGCGTTAATGAAAGCCATAAAACCTACGGATGATGGTTTTCAAATTGTAGGCGTTAAGAAAACCGCTAAGTCTGGCGTCGTACTACGCGTTTCTAACGAGAACCAAATAAAGAAATTACAGTCAGTAGACGCGATTAAATCTGCCGGCTTACGCCTCGAACAGCCAAAAGGCCGCAGACCCCGCATTTTGGTGAGGGACGTCCCATCGTCTTTGGAGGATGGTGCTTTCTTGACCGCGCTATTCCGCCAAAATATCAAAGGCGAGCTGTCAATAAAAGAGGAGGATTTTATAAAATCAACTAAAATAATACGTAAACGTACGTTAGATAACGGTAGAAAATGGATAGGCATAGAAATTGAATCCGTGGTGCGTAAACATTTAATTGACAGTAAGGAAAAATTATTTATTGATTGGGCTACTTGCCGCTTCGTAGACGACATCGATGTGGTCCGTTGTTTACACTGCCAACAATTCGGACATGTCAGAAAACACTGCGCTGCTAAATCTCCCACCTGTGCAAATTGTGCCGAGACCCACGAGACCAAAGACTGTCCGCATAAAGACGAGTTAAACTTTACCCCGACTTGCGTCGCGTGCAAACGTTTTAAGAAAGCGTCCAACCATCGTTGCGGGTCACAAGATTGTGGCACGTATAAATTGAAATTAGAGCAACTAGTGCTTAATACTAACTACTAACTAGGATGGCTGGTTTTTCTATTGGACAATTAAATTTACATAACGACAGGGTGGCGACGTCTGAGCTAGATACATTAATTACGGAATATAATTTGGACATTGTACTAATCCAAGAACAGTATCAAAACGCGAGTTTACGTAACAAGGTAGTACAACTTAATGGCAAAGCACGAGCTGGAATTTTTGTATCGCGTTCTTCAAACATAACTGTAACATCTTTGCGTAATCTCATGACCCCACACTGTGCCGTAGCGGAGATTTCATCGGCATCGTTTAAAGTTTATGTTGTGAGCTATTATTTTCAATATTCTGACCCTGTTGGTCCTCATATTCACAATCTCCGTAATGTCTTGCGGTCACTTGCGGGCTGCAAAATAATCATTGGCGCTGACGTTAACGCGTCATCGCCACTCTGGTATGGCAAGGTTCGGTCCACGGACTCTGAACGGCGCCACGCCGTTGAGGATTTCATCGCTGAGATGAACCTATCAGTTCACAATACTCCCGATGCACCACCTACTTATTGCAGCCTCATGGGCGAATCTTGTATTGACGTCACACTTTCTAGTGCCGACGTCCGCTTGGATAGGTGGCGTGTCCTCCCAGACGCGTCATGTAGTGATCATCGCTTAATCGTGTACGAGTTTATCCCTATGTTAACGCAAGGTTCTAATCAATATCAAGCTCAAAATTTTAGATATAAGTCTAAGGGCGCAGATTGGCAATTTTTTAGTTCATTGTTCGCGTCACAAGCCAAGGACTTCACTCGGGACGGATTGTCAGCTGAAGAGTGTGCTGAAATCATGTCAGACACCTTCACTTACTGTGCTGATATTGCCATTGGTCGAGGTTCTATGACCAATATCCGTAGATGTGATTGGTGGAGTGCCTATTTAGTAGAACAACGTAAATTTTTTCGAAGAGCGCGTAGAAAATTAAATAAACTAAAAAAACATCAAGTTAGGGGTGACTCACTCACCCTTGCCCTAAATACGTTTAGAGTTGCCAGATCCCGGTACAAAGCATCTGTGGAAAAATCTAAGAATAATTTACTGCACAAAGTTGTCCAAAAACTCGAAAGTGAAGGCCCGTGGTCGCCCCTATACCACGAGTTCAAAGCAAACAGGTCGATAGACCTAGCTTATATTCAAAACATTAAAGTTAACAACACACATACCGCTGGTATAGAAGAGACAACGGAATGCCTACTTAACACTCTTATTCCGGACGACTCATCTTCTGATGACAACGATTACCACCGTCAGATCAGAGCCTGGGCAGCTGAACCACCAATGTCACCTATGTCAAACCTCCCCTCTATTGACGAATTCTCAAACGTCGTTAAAAAACTGCCGGTAAATAAGTCATCAGGGGATGATAAAATATCTAATCGGATGATTAAGGAAGCCTGTAAAACAGCCGGTGACTGTATACTAACTGTTTACTGTCGGTGTATTTCTGAGGGCGTTTTCCCGCGTGTATGGCGTCGCGGCTTTATTCGAATAATACCAAAAAGTGGCGACAAGCCCCCGGACGACCCTAAGTCTTACCGCCCCATAACATTACTGCCTTCATTGGGGAAACTCCTCGAACGTTTAATTGTTCCACGTTTGTTACCGGACGGGCCTAAATTTCATAATAACCAATTCGGGTTTACCATAGGCAAATCAACAACTGACGCCGCACTCTCTGTTAGAACGATAGTAAATAATTCGAATTGTAAATACGTCGTCGGCATTTTCCTTGACATCTCTGGTGCTTTCGACAACGCTTGGTGGCCGATGTTACTGCTTAAATTAAAAAGTCGTGGTTGCTTTAGAAATATCTACACTCTTATATACTCGTACTTCTTACACGGAACCGTTAAACTGACACTTGGGCACCATTCTGTGTCGAAGGCACTGACTATGGGATGTCCTCAAGGTTCTGTAATCGGGCCGTACCTTTGGAATCTGGGATTTGATGATTTTCTCGCGATACCGCTCCCGCACGGCTGTTCATTGACTGGTTACGCGGACGATGGCCTTCTGCTCATTCAGTCAAATACGCGGTCTGGTCTCGAAAACTTAGCCCACTCGTGTTTACATTTAATATCCGCGTGGGGCGAACGGAACCGCTTAACATTCGCGCCGCAAAAAACCTTTCAACTAATCTTGAAAGGTAGTCTTAAATCCTCGCCTAGCATCAAGTTCGATAACGTCACCGTAAAAAGAAAGGAGTCAGTGTGTTACCTCGGTCTCGTACTTGAAAAAAATTTTTCATTTATTGAACACATTAAAACTGTGGGTGAAAAAGCTAAACGTAACTTTTATGCTTTGACTAGAATATCTACGGCTACATGGGGTTTATCTTTTCATACATTAAAAACCATCTATGGGGCTACTTACCTAGGCTGTATGTGCTACGGAGCACCTGTTTGGGCCGATAGGGCCACCATAGGTGCGGTACGACGTAAGTTACTTCAAAGTCAGCGTCTAGCATTGATATTTTTATGTAAAGCATATAGGACTGTTAGTACGGAAGCACTACCAGTACTCGCGGGAGTGCTGCCAGTCGATCTCGAGGCACAACGACGTGCTGCAATGTATTTCGCTTCAAGAGTGTACTTGAAAAATGAATTCCTTTTAGAACGTGACCGGGCTAAGATTATTAGATTGTTTAAACCCCAGGCCGACGTTTGGGAGGAACTCTTAGACGAATGGCAGATAAGGTGGGATTCTTCTACTAAGGGCCGCCATCTCCACCAATTCTTTCCATCCGTTCGTGAGCGGCTGGAGAGGACTTGGTTGGAGGTGGACCACTGTGTTGCCCAATTCCTTACAGGACACGGCAACTTTAAAAGTAAATTGTTTTCATTTAAGCTTGTCTCCTCACCATTGTGCCCTTGTTCAACGAACTGTGAATACGAGCAATCTGCACATCATATCCTGTGGGAGTGTAGTCTATGGCAAAGTGAACGCAATATTATGCTCGATAGTTTGCAAATTATATCTGGGGTGATTTATTACTCGGACCTTGTTGCGACTAGGATGAATTTCCGTGCGTTTAAGCGTTTTTGCCATACCTATTATTGGAATCAGATATAATAGCTCACATTATTAGGACCCATAACTTATTAATTTATCATCCGTGGTGCCTGGCAACTGGGCTTAACTCAGTTGTAAACATCTGTTCTCATATCAATGACATGTAAATTCTATTCTGTCTCTCGCTTGATAAGGAGGGAAGTGAAAAAACTGATATTTTTCTTACTCCTCCTATATAACTTCATGATTAATTTCGCTGCGGGTTCCAAGACAGTTAAAATCATTCCCCTGGGACACGTCGGACTTCATTGTCTCGACGATTTTCTGGATAGTTACTATTGTTGATCCTGGTTTACAGGAGTTGCAGTAGTAGGGATTTGGGTGGTGGGCAAGTCCCAAAAAAAAAAAAAAAAAAAAAAAAAAAAAAAGTTGTTCTGAAGCACCTTCATGTCCACGTAGCTGAAAATAAATATTAATTATTATTTCAGACGCCAGAAACACCGGAGCAATGGCTGGTTGTAGCAAATGACTATGATACTTTGTGGAATTTTCCACATTGTTTAGGTGCAATCGACGGTAAACATATTTTACTGCAATCACCGATCAACAGTGGCAGTGAATTTTATAATTACAAGGGTTTCTTCAGCATCGTATTACTGGCAGTTGTTGACGCGAAATATAACTTTTTGTATGTAAATATTGGGTGTCAAGGAAGAATATCTGATGGAGGAGTTTTCAACAACTGTGTTTTAAACGAAAAACTAAAAAATAATGCACTAAACCTCCCTCAGCCCACTGCGTTGCCAGCAAGAACAGAAGAAATTCCATTTTACTTCGTTGGCGATGAAGCTTTTGCTCTTTCCCAAAATATGATGAAAGTATATGCAGGATATCATGAACGTGGTTGTAAAGAAAGAATATATAACTACCGACTTTGCAGAGCTCGTAGAGTAGTGGAAAATGTGTTCGGCATATTGTCAGCAGTGTTTAGAGTTTTGCGGAAACCAATGTTGTTAGAACCGAAAACCGCGACATCTGTCGTAACAGCAATAACATCTCTCCACATTTTTTTAAGAAAAGGTAATAATGCTCATGTATATACCCCTGCAGGTAGTTTTGACGAAGAATTGAACGGCCAGGTCAGATAAGGAAACTGGAGAGAAGGTAACAATGATATGACTAGTATGTTACCCTTGCAAATAAGACCGCGAAGGGCTACAACATCTGCTCACAATATTCGTAATGAAGTTGCTGAATACTGTATTCAGCAAGGGTCTGTAAGTTGGCAAGAAAATTATGCTTAAAATGGACTTACAGTATCTGTTGTGTCACGAGGTGTATTTCTATCCAGTAGAAATAACATGGATTTGTAAGCGAACCAAGTGCTGTGGTAAACTTCATCTGCACCTGAAATTTAATTTGTAATTAATATTGAATTATTTTAAATAAAAAGAAGCACTATACAGATTAATACCGAGTTTATATTGTTTTCCCCACACTAGCTTGGAAACACCTACTTCCCTCACTAATTTCCACCCCCCCCCTACTATAACCCGCGTTAAACTTAATAAATAATTACGTACCTTTTCCAGTACCAGTTGATTGTTTAGTTTTCTGTTTTTCCCTCCTCAATGATGCCAGTAAACTTGTCATTTTCTTTTTACAGGCTTCTCTTTCGCTGTCGAGTAACGAAGCCAATCTATCCCAAGCGTCTTCTTTCTTTAATTTGTTATAATGCCCTGGGTGAGCTGGGTTCCACAACAGTGTTTCTTCTTTGTATTTTTCAATAAAATACAAAGTTTTTTCTTTATTCCACTCCATGCTTCTTGAATCTTGATATAATTACGAGAGGAATAACGGGTGATCACTTGCGATGTCCACGTGCGCTCGTGACAACTCGCAACGGCGTACTGACTGAACCGCGTAACAGTCAAAGAATTCGCCAAAAAACCGACAGCCGGGTGGAGCACTCAAAGCGAGCAACGAGCGGCTCGTTGCTTGCTGGTTTTCCCGTAACACGACGTACTGACTGCATGAATGCTCGCTGTGTAACACGTTACATTACGCCCCGTAACGCCGGTCAGTACCCAGCTTTACACTCGTGCTCACATATATTACGAAGAGTTTTTAGAAAAGTAAGATTAACTTGAGTTGTTACTTTTAATGGAAAAGAAATAGAAGTTTTATATAGGTATTTTAAAAGAGAAACATAAAATACAACCACGGCTTATTTTATAAAAATAATAATTTATTATTTTTGTAGATACCTATAGAATCAATATTACATAATCAATAATAAAATTAATGTAATGTGTTTATTAATTATTGGTGTACAATAAAGTATATTCTATCTATCTATCTTTAATCAATTATATTAAAAAAATATATTAATTTGTAATCATTTGGCAATAATCCTATTCCTTTCATCAAATCGTCGTTAATTAAGGAAGTTGAAGTTAGTAGATGGATGCGACTGGAACTACTTGTTGAAAGGTAAAAGGTCAAGACGATGAAAAAATACGAAAGCAATATGTGCGTAAATATACTTTGGGCGATACACCAATACGGCGCCGGCACTGGCCGCTTACCCGCCGCACACCGCACACCCCGCCAAACGGACCCAAAAAATGATATCTGCGCATTCAAGGCCAGAGCTCTAAACTCGTGACGGGACCTATACAATGTCATCCGTGTTAGGCAGTAGATAATCATGCAATTAGTCAGCGTATAAATCGCGGTACCAATGAAGTTAATCTATGAGTAATATAGGTATGTACGCATATTGGACAATCATAAAAAAAAATATTCTTGAATTACAAGAAATCAAACCTACTTAATGTAGTTTTGGAGATTGGCCTAATTGAGGGAAATTCAATGAAACCAACAACTATAATTACATATTGAAAACCTAGTATTTTACCAAAAGTAAATAAGTACCTACCTGGTCAATGATACATTAAGTGAATAAGTGAAACTGGTGAATCTTGGTAGCAGAAAGGCAAAAGCAAAAAAGGCTATCTAAAAGTCTAATCAATTCTAACTTAGATAACTTTAAGACAGCTAATCATAATATACTTAATAACTCAGCGTCACATCATTAATTACCTATATAAACAGATCTCGTAATAGGACGTAGAAGTGTCAAATAGATAAAATGGCTAATAAACATACCTATCTAGATCCAGTAGCAATTATAACTTACAGAGGTAAATTATGGCATGTATGTATGATCATATCACCTCATTAAAGGCACAGTCCAACACAACATAAATAAAATCGTCGGTATATAATTCCGAAGGAAATGTCTCTGAGATATTGAGTGCTTTTTACTGCGAGTTGGCGTTCACATCTCAATCAAGGCTCGTTAAAACAGGACACTACAAATTACATTCCACTTGGCCAATTAATTTATGTTTTATAGTGTGACGGTATCGAGACATGGCATGCGATCTAGATGGTTGCGATATCGATATCAATCGCTTGACATGTGTATTACGTGTATGGCGGGTGACACACTGGGAGGCGCGCGCATACGCACTGTTTGGCGCCACTGCCGCACTGCAGTTACCGGTCATTTTATATATTTATTCTTAGTAAGGTGGTACTATCCAGATACCTTCTGAGTCTTATGAAGTAATGGCGCACCACAAAACTGCGCAACATTATTACTTGCAGCGTCTACGAATAAATTATAAAGTTCGTATTTATTAACCATGTTCATAGGGTGATAATATCAAATTAGCAAAGTTTATGAAATAACTACATAATATTACTGTATTATAATTAATTTCTAAATGATTCTAATTTTATATAATTGCTTTGTAGGTATAGTCATATAAGTTCATAAGTTCAGGTAATGTTTTCTAACTAAAACACAAATGATATGTACTTACCCACTGGTGGTCATTAAAGTGTATCTAATCTAAATGGTAAACACTAAAATCTAAATGACTACCTGTAGGATGAGGATAAAACATATATTATGCCTATGAAAATAACAGTAAAAGTGGTATTAGTGATATTTTCCTCTAATTCCAACGTAAATATGATATGTTCATTTGATACTGGATGTTATTTGTTATTAGGGGTTCTCATCTTACATTTTATTTTCCGGGCAGTATCATGGCCAACAACGGACAGCTATATATACCTATGTACACTGAACAGCGACAATGTATTTTACAATAGGTATACTAAAGTAATGAAAAAAAACTGCATACCTAGGTGCTGACATTGATATATGATGACGATGTTTTTTCATTGTGAACTCTATCTGTGAATATAATTCTGGATAAAGCTGGTTATAGCAGGTTCATATCTATCTAATCTGATAGTCATAAAAGCAAGATTCACAGACAGAAAAAAATACTGAAAATATTTTTAACGTTTAAAATGAACTACTAAGAATTATGGAAAAATTAAGTTATAATTTATACGTTTTCACACGTCTGATATAAATTAATATCTAAAGATACAATAAAAATAGATTAGAATTTTAATTTCAAAATAATACTATATCAATGACATGAATCGTACATTGTGCGACAACTATCGCAGCAGAACGCTTGCGTGTTATCTGCGCAAACGCAAAACCCGTCTGACGGCGATACTACGAATGTCCAACCTCACTCGTGTTTCACTTTTAAATACTAAACGTCCATTTGACTAGCGAAGCTAAATATATGAAGAAATATTGGAGTGAAAATAAGGTGACTGAAGGGCCAATGGTACCGACTCCAGCGACGGCCCTAGCGGTCACCACTCAGCCCGCTCTCACTTAATGTCATAAATAACTTTGTCAATCTGCTAACTTAATAGCATAATTTATCCGTCGCAGGACAACATAACGAGCAATGCCGATAATAAACCAGAAAAGCCATGAGGTGATAATAGCTGTCCGTAAATAATGATTCCTGATTGCTGGTCCACACCTCATCGGGCAGGTCGCCAGTCGTCGGGACTTATAATACCGTTGCGTGTGTATGGATAGCTACGCGATTTTGATAATGTTACACGGTTGAAATATTGCGGTATCTCCATTTTATCTATACTACAAGAAATGACCTCTAAAACTAACATGTGTCTCGCTCACTAGAATGCAATCGGAGTCTAATTAACGCAAGCATGGCCAACATCGAGGATGTACCGATTAGACCGGCTCGCCCATTATGGCGAAACAATCACATCTCAAACAAGGAATAAGTGAGATTAGTTCTCTACGTACAACTACCGGTGAGTCACGTGACGCATGGTTATTACCGATCCTTATTTAGTTTTACTGAATATTAGTTCTATTCTGTTTGTAACGACCATAGTAATCTTTAGCTATAGTTGGTCTTTAAACTGTTTGTAAGTCCAATTCAGAATCCGTGAAGTTATGTAGGTACTTGGTAGTCGAGCAAGAAGTGAACAACGTGCAGAATCCGTTATTCGGTGTATTGGCGTGTCAGATTGAATGCAGGTGTCTCGGCCTGGACCGCGCTTCGCAGCCGCAGCCGCAGTTGCAGCCACGCGGCGCCGTCGGCCTCACTACACGGCTTTTGTGTCGATGGGTTCCCCGATAGCCCCCGCTCCAAGCACCGGACCATTTATACATGGTGCAATAAATTCAAATTACCGGATTAACAATAGTACGGATACCATCTCCCGATCCGATATTTGCCTACAGATACTAAAGACATACGCTACCTGTTGCTTGCAGTGTTATAAGCATCTATGCACTTTTCCAATTAGTTATAATTGGTAAATAAGTAAAGTTCAATGTTTTATGTACCTACACAATATAAAATGGTGGAAATCCTTCAGTGTAACAACGGGCCGTAAAATTCTAACGATGCGGATGAAGTTATAATCTAGATACCACTTATAATAGAGCTGTAAATTAACCATACGCTCGTATAAGACGACCAATGTGAGCTGAGTCTAATTTTAATAAGCACGATTTACACAAAAACATTGCTATCAATAAACGTCGCGGTGGTAAGAGCTTGTCGTAAGCACATGAGTGTTGTGGCACTCGAGGTGGATATAGCGCAATGAAATCCTACACCGCGACGAATCGAACGCTGTCCTGTCGCGTTTGAAATTTCTGCAATATTTCGCCCTTTTCACGCAGATATACTCGGCCCGTGTCTAAACCGCCGGACATGAAACACAATATCGCCGAGTGAACTCCATAATTTATACGCACCGCACAGCCTTAACGCTATGTGGATTATTATAATACCTACGTGTTACAATAAACTTTGCCGCGCAGCTTTTTGACTCTATCAATAATAATTAATGCGCAATCAAAATACGGGTAACGCGTAATAGAATGATGATAAAGAACGAAGGTGCGGGTACGCATTATTGAGAGAGCGCATTCCTTAGGTTGGCCGTGTCGCGGATGTTCACCTAAATAGATTTAAATTAATGCACGCGATTAGCGCGCACCGCCGCTTACTGCACAGGCGATGGCGCATCTACGTTCATCGGTAGCACCAGAAACCTAGAACTGGTTAGATGTTGTGCTACGTTTTAATTGGACTCGGCCGACAACATTGACGTGACACCCATAAACTTAGCGTTTGAAACGCGACTAGTACTAGGTAACGAAATTACTTTGTAACACTACTTTATCAACTTATACAAGGTACTTATCAGGTTACAGCCTTTAAGATTCAATAATATTGCTTACATTGTTAAGTTATGCCAATCTTTCACCAACTGGCAACTGTTGAACGGTTCTTCAATAACTATGGTATTATATACCTACCTAATATATGTGTAATAATTCGCATAAAGTTAACCTTATTTCTCTTTAAAATAAATAGACTGATTTCTACCACTTACACGAATATTAGACATAGAAATAAAACTATTATTTATGCATCCAATCGCAGTAGGTATATTGATTTTATTTAATTTTTATTTCACGTATCTGTTATATGGTCATGGTCTGACTGAAAAATTAAAAGTAAATAATAACGTAGCGTTTAAACGCCGCGTCGTAGCCGTTTATCTGGGGCGCGCCGCGAGCCCCGCTACAGAGCTAATCAATCTAGTGGACATGGTCGCATTGTGTTGCGACAGGCGGGCGACACCCCTGCCTGGCGCGCGCCCCGACCATCCATCACCGAACGTCCGCTGCACGCGACACACGCCTGCACACCACAACATCCACAAACAGCAACAGAGAGATTCACCTCCGTACAAACATCACAATAACAACATTATAATATAATTATTTATTTATCATTCTTACAAACATATTAAACTGTAAAATATGCGACGCTATATAATCTAATTTATTAGAAAAATATAAAACAAAAAAAGGTAAAACACCACGATACTTGTGTGAAATATATATTTTGTTGATCGAGAACAAATTATAGTATCGTATTTTATTGCTGCCGACACTACCAGTACAGCAACTCATTAATAACAGGAAAATAAATTTGTCCTCTACATTAGATATTTAAGATTACCGGTATATCTTAGACGAAAGTCAGTCAGTCAAGAAAATCTAGTAAATATTGTGATAAAACAATTTAATGTGTGCTCATCCAATACTGAAACAAAATTACGAGGTGATTATTACCTAAAAATACTCAAATGGCCACAACACTTGGCATCGATCCAAATCCAAGTAGTAGTTCTGCATACAACGTTATTGTTTTCACGTGTTTCAGCGACTGATGTCTTGTCCACTTGTATATTACGTAATTAACTTACCCAATAGCATTTGTAAAAGTAATCACTTGCCTAAAAAAAAGAGATCAAAATCATCACTAAATAACAACAAGATTTTCACAAAGTAATTGAATATTGTTCATTTTAATTAATCTAATTAGAATCAAACAGTATTTTCCAAATCCATATTACTTCTCATCTCATCTCAACATTTCAAATGGTCTGTCGATTTGTTTTCGCATCCTCAAAACGAAATTAAATTCCAAATGTCACCGCCCACTCGTTACTTAACAAGGTCAAAGGAACATTACTCATAAAGGCAAACTTTCATGAAAAAACAACCTTTTAAGAAATTTTCATGTACCTACCTCAATATTACCTTTTAAATTGCTTAGAAGGACTAAATTACAACAGTGAAAAAAACTACTGAAATGAATAGGATCGGAGTATTTCTATATGGAAACAAAAAAAAAGCTTTTCTTAGAATAGCTGTTGTCAACAAAATTTCAAGTTCACTTCAGGCCAGTATCCTGATGTGCCTACTTATTAATCCTATTATACATAAGTAAAATAACAATGATTGAAATAAGATAACAATAACAAAAAATCTTTATATAAATTATTTTACAAAAGATGGTACATAACACTATAAACCATTTTTTATTTTATTTACATCTTGCTATAGTATATATTGCCTTAGTAATAGCTAAAACTAAAGTATTTCAATGTGTTTTAAGTTCACAAAAATAAAAATATTCATAATTCTAGTTACATGAAGCGACCTCCCTGATCTAGCTTTATACAAACCTGTTTCAGGGCACCACTTAACGTGGTAGTGTAAAGGGGACAATAACATTATTTTTACTTAACACTAAATTAACAATATACTTCTTAATGATAAATGATGGAATAAAACTAAGCTATATAATCTAATATATAAAATTCTCGTGTCACAGTTTTCGTTGCCATACTCCTCCGAAACGGCTTGACCAATTTTGATGAAATTTTGTGTGCTTATCCGGTATCTATGAGAATCGGCCAACATCTATTTTCATCCCCCTAAAAGTTAGGGGTAGTCCACCAACCCCTATAATGTGGCAAAACAACGTTTGCTGGGTCAGCTAGTAATATATATAAGTCAAAATTCCACATTCTAATAATTATCACGCCAATATTTCTAGAGTTTTTTCTGTGTCTATGTAATTGAGCGTCGCTATATATTCATAGTTCGCATGGTGCACGTGTGTTTTTACGTGACGTTGGAATATCCAGCCGGTGGTCGGTGCTGCGAGCGATTTATGCACCGCCACGATAATGGCGGTATTAATGGAAATTGACATCGTGGCCGGCCGCTCTCGTGGTCTCGTGGGAGACCGCACCAGTGCCGCTTAAGGAAATATAATATTAACGCACCAATCATGATATAATAATCTCGTCCTCACACGTTGAAACAGCCTGTCTTTGCGCCCATCACAACCTTAAGCGACAATAATTAATTCGTCGACAGCGGCATCGGCTTTCGATTACCCGTTACTTGATTATAATTTAAAAGATGCGTCCATCATCATTTTACTGCTTTCGTAAGTAGACACCAGGATTCTATTACTGGATTTTAATTTATCAAATAAAAAAGCCAGAATATATATCTTACCGGCAAAGCCGACTAGAAAATGTATTGCAGAACAGTGATTGCCAATATGAAATGTATAATACGTAATTGATACTTATAGCGACAGAAACCGAAAAAAGGAAACTAATTATACGTAACCATACCAAAGCCAAGGAAATAAAATCAATGTATAGGAAAATTAAAGCATATTCACTAGCCTTGTTTCAGCTTCAAGTGATCTCGTTTGGTTGGTAACGCATAACTTACTACATACCTACGCCGTTCATGTCTGTTGTTATTTCTATTATGGGGATCATTACAGCGGTATGAGTTACGGCACCGTCTACGGACGAATAGCCCGACTGTCTCCCTTGCATTATTTATTGGCATATAATGGCTTCTAATGGGAGGCTATTGAATCTGCCACCTGCATATCCTTTATTTTTCGCAGTCGGTGCGGGGCGGGTCTCGGCTCTCGTCCCGACTCAATGCATGTGAATATTCATAACACAAGGAACGTTTCGTCCGGTGATTTAATTGATACCCGACCTGCATCGCATACAACTGCACGGATGGACAAAACGTAATTGCTCGTTAAGCCTCGATTCTCGATTGTTCCTTGATTATAAAAATAAAAAGGACTCATGAGCGCTCTGTATGGATTGAAATTTTAAAAATACATGACGCACGATTTGTTCAAGCTCTCGAGATTGTTTTTTTTAAATAATAATAATAATATTTTTATTGTCATAATTTTTTACAAACATTTTAACGGATTTCCCTGTCTCCTGCGCTAGTGTACACTGTATTGCAGGAGCCAGTGCCCTTATTATAAGTTACAAGTTTATTATAACAACAAGAGTACAAAATAAAATAATTTCAAAAAAATGTTATCTAAGACCAAAAAAACAAAAAAAAATAAAATAAAAAATTAATGTTTTGTGTATGTGTGTGTGTGTGCGTGTGAGTGTGTGTGTGAGAGAGAATGTGTATGAAGTGGTGCATCAGCGAATAAAGGAGTGTAGTGCTGTGTAACAAGAGGGTGCGTGTATGTTTAATTTTGTGAAAGTGTGCATGTATGTTTTGTGTGTACGACTGATGATGATGATGTGGTGTGTTTAGGCATGTGGGAACATGAGCTAACGTGTTTTATTTTAATATTTTTAATATTACAATATTTATGGAACCACACAAGATCTAAATAAACAATATAAGTGTTTATAGTGGCGGGTATATCAAACAAGGGTAATGATGATATCATCAGACGTAAGCAACAAATAAGTACATATTCGAATTTATTTAGACCTTTCGTCGATAACACGCAGTATTCAGGTTCTTTTATTTGCGAAACACGACGGACGCAAGTGCAATTTATTGATACGGTGTTCGATAACCAGTAGGTGCGTCCCACGCGGCGCTGGCGCAGCGGCCGTAGCGAACACAATGATCGCGAGCGCGCGCCTAACAACATTTACAAGTATTGCGCCCTTCGGAAGGAAATAGTGAAGCGGGCCCATGCTAAATACACTCCATAAATATGGACGGTTATGGTGTCGTAAAAACAAAGTCAAGCTGCGCGAACAGCCTCCGAGGCTATAAAGAACAAGCGTCATCGCACCTCAACATACTTAAACGAATTCATTTATTACGTATGAATATTCTTAGCCAGCTCCACACTGCATCAACTATAATTAGTTTATAAGACTTTATGATCAAAATTTTAATATAATTATAACAAAAACAATTTCCAAAGCCTGCCAATGAATTCCAACTGTGATGTATAAAGCTACACTATTTTGAATAAAATTTAATAAATCGTGTTGGTATTTTAAAATATTAATTTACTCCTAGAAAAATACGTAGGTACGTTTATTACGTATAAAATATAAATATAAATGTCATCAATAATTCTCATATTATAATAAACATCTTATTAGAAGGCATTCGCTTAGCTAAATCATAAGGATTCAATGAAAAAACATACTTAATCTTTCCTAACATGCAAATTAAAATCTTTCAATCATAATAAAATATAATTAATTGGCTAAATCCGATTCAATGAGTCGTCATTATAAATTATACATCTTATTGACCAATATTAATACCATATTTTACAAAACAAACACGGTATAAGGTATCTATAATCATTTTACATAAATATTATTAGTTTAGAAAAGTAATCAAACTGTGGGAACATTTGTATTTAAAACTTTATAGACTTGAAAACGAAAGAATATTTTCTTGTCTATAAAATTATAAGTTATTATATATGTGAGTTTTTATTTAATTCTCTTTATTAAAACAGAATAAATTCTACTAGTATTAGTTTTAGGGCTATCAGTTTTGAATTGATAATAGGAAAAAAATGCATAAGCTGTACTACGTCGCCAGGGAATGTTTATTAAGTGCCATCACCTACAGAGAAGCGACACATTCGGTGACACCTTGAGACAACATTAACATTTTGGTTTACAGTTTTAAACTTCATCATATTACTGTTGTAGATCCTATTAATATTACCTACTTGGAGAAAAGTGTTATCAGAGAGTATATGTATAAAGTAACTTTATGTTAAAGATCTAATAATAAGTAATATCTTGTTAGACAACATGACAAAAATCATTGATTTATTGTCATTGTTCATAGGCAAATACAGTACATTGTATGTGTTCCAACACCGAGGTATTAATGTTTTAAGCGTTTAAAATGTTTGTAGCAAAAATTTACACTGAGAATTCGGTCGTATTTACGCTGACGAGAATACCATCCTAATGGATATTAATTCGTGAAACAACATAGGTAGGCTAACAGTGTATCGCTTTCACCGTATGACCAAGATTTTCACACGATTTGTGTACTAAACTAATCTCGATAATTGTGAGGTGTGCAAAATGTATGCGATTTTTCAGTTTACCCAAGTGTGATTTAGCAAAATGGTTGTTGTATAACTTTTATTTGACAATGTTAGTCGATAAACATTATTATATAAATATAATTATCAATGTTCAGTAGCATAATCACTTTTAAATTTTACTCATAAAACCTTTACTAATGAGTAAAATAATACTAAGAAATAAATATGAACAAAACTAAAACATCTTTATAAAAGCAGACATCTAAAACGGGCATTAAAACTAACACACATGATCACACATCCCTATTAGCAGCTAGTAGAGTACCCAGAAGGCTGGCAATAGCCTAATACTGATCGTGTATTATAATATTCATTTTAAAATTTGAATTATATCTGAGTTAAGATTTTCTTGATAATGTACAGTATAATAATTTGCATCCCGGTAAAAACATGACAACATCCCTCAATTGCCCTCAAACTACATTATAAAGAGAGTCAAAACAATAACCTGGAGATACAATTTCAAATGTATGTTTTTTTGATTAGAGAACTCGTGACTAACTAGATGGGTTGGTGACAAAACAACATGTTATCTATATAATCTTATATATAAAATTCTCGTGTCACAATGTTTGTTCCCGTACTCCTCCGAAACGGCTTGACCGATTCTCATGAAATTTTGTGAGCATATTGAGTATTTTTCATACCCCTTAGTGATAAGGGTTGTCCACCAACCCCTATAATGTGGCAAAACAACGTTTGCTGGGTCATCTAGTTATATATAATATGATTACCTACTTGTTCTGAATAAATAACATATAAAAAATATACACAATAACCATATATAATACAATACATAATTGTATAAATAAGAATAATACTTGTTCGTACTTAATTAAGTTAAATTTAAGAATTTAACTTATTAACTTTAGTATGCCAATAAATAGTTTGGGTTTGATCTTATCACTAAGCTCTATTTATTATTGAAGATAAATTAATATGCAAAGCTCTGTAACCTAATCTGTTCTTTAACTTGTATAATTTGCATTTATATTTTTTTTTTTCTGAGAGTTGTAAGTATTCGGATTGAGAACAATGGGCATTATTTTAATCTTTGGCGTCTGAAACACTAATAAAAACAAACTACCATTAGCGTATACAAACTTCTGAAACCATTTATTATTTAGTTCCAATTATTTTACCTATATCAAAACATCATCGAGATCGTCTGTATTCAGTTTGAATAGGCAACCCTACAAGTAATGGGCGACGCGCGACGGTGAGAGCGAGTCTCCTCCGGCGCAATTATAACGCGCCCGCGGGCGAAGGTTTGTTACGCGGGGACTTGGCGCCAACTGACCTATGACTCCTATATTGTATAGTTTCGCGAATCTTATGATTACAACAAGCATAAACACACAAACGTGTATCAATTGCCATAATAGATATGCACCTACATGCAGTTTATACCGTTTACTAAAACAGGATAATAATTTCTTTGTATTCCTATGACGTAACTGTAGTTTGAATTTTAAGATAAGATTAAGATCTTAATAGACTAAATTCCCATATTAATAATTATAACATATTTGATGGAAAATAAGAACAGTTATTTATAGGTTTGTTGTTTAGTAACTAAACATAACTAAGGTTATTTAATGTGGATTTAGTAAAATAATAAAACTAATTGTATTTTTGAAATACACCGACACAGTTCAGTATTAATTATATTGTAATCCCTGTAGTAGGTACCTACCTATACAAATTTTGCTGGAAGTCATATTTTATTAAAAGGTATTACAAATTCTTATTGTAAAGTAAAAGAATAATTTGTATTTTGAAACATCGATAAAAAGAAACTTGTTCAAAATTTGTCCTAATGAAGCTAACAAGTGAATTTAAATACATTTTGGGAAATTGTAGAAAATTAGTCTAGTCATAAAGAAAAATATTTTTTAGTAACTACAATCAAATAACGATGAATACCAATGATAATAATTAGAGTTGGTGCCGACAACGTCGCGACGTCAAGTATTGTGAGTTAAAATTAGCTTAATGCTCTCCTCCTACCAGCTAAGGTAGTAAGAAGTGGCTGTTTAATTATAATTTATCGTTAAAGATTATTCCTGTTTATAAAAGTGAATGTGACCATTACACAATAATTTTTAATAAAGTCTAATTCTTTCGGTCAAAGTGATGTCGAGAAATTCCTATTTGATAATAATTTTAAAACGTTTATTAGTTAAATTTAATTTTATCGATAAATGTAAGAAGCGTTCCGTTGATGGGTTGTTAACCAGCTGTCGTTATTACATCATAAACTCCAATTTCGGACTAATTGAAAAAGGAAAAGCTTAACCCAGTCACAAATTACCGACACTATATCAAGTGTTAAACGGCACTTATCGACGCCGAAACGGCGAGAGATCATTGACGATGAAAAATACACAATTTGAGGCTATAAATCAACGTCAACAACTTACACGCGTTCAGTAGCGCTCCTCTGAATGTTTAATATTATTATTTATTACTCGTAACGTAATTTCTGTAAGAGGAAGCGTTTAATTACACGGCGATTACTCGGTTAAGAGCGGCTTGAATATCTGCCTAACTAATTCCAGTGAATAGCTGCACGAAACGCTCAAGCCGGAGTCACAAATTAGAAAGTTTGAATAAACATTTGAAAATACAGAGTGCTTAATAAGTATAGGTAATAACCGGCCAAATATGTTATAATGTTTGTTTGTATAGCTGCAGCCCGTGTCGATGTCGCCGCGAAGCGCCGCACGCGTCCCATTTCCATTTGTATTCAATACGAATACTCTAATACGGTGCGCGATCTATCGACAGCGGGCAATTTATCTTGCCCAAGAATCGAACCCCAACCTTGCATTACAACTGCCGCACCGTATTTCCTGTTGCCTTGCATGACACGAAATTGCTTCTACAAACGGTAGGGAATGTAGATTGTTCTATTATTGTTTTGTTCGAAGGATTTGCACTGCATGTGTTTGTACCAAGAATGGATGAACTAAAACCTCTAATAGGCGTAAAACGGAATTACTTGCAACACTATTCTGTATAGATTTCGGTTGGCCTTTACTAAGAAGCTAAAGTATAACTGTTTTCAATATTTAATGTAAATTTATTGCTAAATTTAACAGCATCTTGCCGTTTTGATATTTCAAATGACTAACATCGTCTGAAATAGGCAACTTGAAATCCAGGCAACACCGAAACAGAAAAGCAGACTAGACTAATTTCGTGATCTCTATAATTAAAGTATGAATAATATTATCAAAAAGCTCGGGTTGGTGGGATGTTCATCAATCCTTATTTTACTAACTTCACCACTTCCCTCGGAATATATATAAACTTACAATTATATTAAATCATTTGGTTAATATTGCGTACAGCCTTATAAAGAAACAAAATATACTATCTTGTTTTGAATGCCTAAGAATAGGTATACGAATATGTAAAATTCCAAAAGTTAAACCTCTTAAGAAATTATCACTAGAATAGGTAGTTTAATATTAATAATCTGTATGGAAGTTGTCACCAAGTGAATTTAACTTTGTTTATAAACGCACAAAACTGGAATAAAAATAATGTAGTGAATACTCAAACTTCTACTTACCCAATTGGCGCAGCCAGCTGTAGACGACTCGATTAGCATAGAGGCTGAGCGATCAGCTTGTGCGTCACGGGTTACGGCTTTGATCCCAGTACGGCGCAAATATTGTAGTTGTTCTGCGTCATAAAAAAAGACTATTAATTGAAGTTTGATTTTTATTTACATTTTGAATATTTTATTGCAGGTCAAAGAAAATCCTACTCAAGTAAATTAAATACTTCGCTTTATCATAGATTATAATATTTAGTTGCTTTTAAAACATCTGGTTATTTTTTAATAATTATTTTGATTACTGTAGAAATCGTAGTATTTCCGTAGGAATTAAGTTAGGAATGGGTTATTTTTATTAAGAAAGTTAAAATCTCCTCATACAATTAGAGGTGGAGCTATTTTTTTTTTTTTTTAATTTGTATCTATATACACATATTACCTATAATTATATCAACGAGTACCTGCGTACGCATAGCAATACTACACATTACCATTAAGTACAGTACATCGGTACCTACCTAATTCTCGCAGCATCTCTAGTTTTTTGTATATACATAGAGAAGGCTTCCTGGGTACCTTGGATTGCGGAATAAACCTCACACAGTGATAGAAAATCTAATAAATCACACTTACTGTTGCTATATAAAACTGGCCGCTCGACATAAGAAGATACAAAACGCAGTCATCAGGTTCAGTTGGCGGCGCATGCGCATGTACCCGTCACAGTAATTGATAGGCGGATTTGCGGGTACCCGCGTGAATAATCATAACCCCTGCAATGGTTAATTACCTCGACTTCAGAACACGTAATTAACAGCAGTATTATTCCGGCTATGTCAAGTTGGTATGTGGGTATAGAACTTTATGACCATAAGTGCAACTGACTTGAGATTATTTCCTATATAGAGTACAGACCTTTATTAACACTAATTATGGCTGAGTGCTTGATATTCAACTGGAACTCATAATTATTTTAGTGTATTTCATTTCTGTTTAATATTTTTTTACTATTTTAGTGTAGGTATTGTATTTCTTGCTTGAACTCTTTTGCAATGTCGTTTTTAACTGTGCCAATTCTTACACTCCTACATTCTACATTAAATTTAATTCAAATCAGCTCTATAGATTTAAGGCTATATTTGGATATCTAATTTATTGAGATGTGTATGCCGCCTACTTAAGCGCCACGGTTTGGAATCGAGAAAGTATTCACAGGAATTGCTTCTGACAAATAAATCCATACCTTTAAAACTAAAAAGAAGTTAAAACTGTGTTAAGTTATTTTTAACTTTTTAGTTTTGAAGTCGGTTTTTTTAAACGAAGTTTTTTATTTTATATTTTACTTTTTAGTGTCGGTAATAGGTTCGTTGTAATAGGTCTCGTTGGTCTAGTGGTCGTACAGTGAGCAATGAGGACTACCTCTATTCAGATTTAGGAACTATCCTGAATCTGTAAAACCAGTGTATAAATTAAAAAAAAACAGACAAAAGATAGAGGTAGTCCTCATCTTTTATCTCTGACAGCAAAAGAAAAGCCTGCTTAGTTTAACATAATAATAGTCTTACTTGTATAGCTGGTTTAAGAATTTATTAATGTATATTCTAGCAATAAATATATGTATATGGGTCTGTTTACATTGTATGTACCTACATACTGACTAGTCAGCAACAACACTAGTTAAGTATTGTAATAAAACTCCGGTCACAATCCTTAATAACTATTTATTGCATTTTTTCACAATACACCCTTAGCTATTACAGATAACTTATCTTTCTTTTTCTTCGTTCCGTGCGGCCGCCAAGACCGCGCGTCCCGTTCATCCAGTGCCGTTATCGAGTTTTTAATTTTTAAATCGATTAAATCGTTATTAGGTTTAAAATAAAATCATAGATAATATGATGCTAAATATTCGTAAAAATGGGTATTTAGATCATAAACCTTACACTCGTCCATCCTGACCTCGTGTATGTCCTCATACACGGACCAGGACCAACGCATAATAACCTTACACTCGGTGAGCAAGGACACTCATAACCATAAAATACATTTGTAAGACTAAAGAGCGGAAAAAAAAATTAAATTTCTTGTGAACCGTTTATCAACCAATTGTTCTGTAAACCCATCCAATTCTTACAGAACCATTTGAAATTTATGTTCTCTTTACCGTAAACCCATCCAATTCTTACGGCAAAGACAACATTTGCGAACCCATTTAAGACTCGCAATTAAATCCAATACTTGCTAACCCATCCACTTCTAGCAAGATTGGCCACCGCTAAATCCAATACTTGCTAACCCATCCAATTCCAGCAAGATTGGCCACCGCTAAATCCAATTCTTGCTAACCCATCCAATTCTAGCAAGATTGGCCACCGCTAAATCCAATTCTTGCTAACCCATCCAATTCTAGCAAGATTGGCCTCCGTTAAATACAATTCTTGCTAACCCATCCAATTCTAGCAAGAACTACTACTCTATATAACTGAATAATACAATTTATGCCAACCCATCCTATTCTGGCAAGATTGTATTTTGACTAAAATACAATAATTAAAATAATTATTATTAATCCATTGAATTTAGCAAAAATTCTTAGAAAATTAAAAATAACAATAATCTTTTGTACAAATTATATAACCACAACTAAACAAGCCTCCAGACAATAAGAGTAGTAATAATTATTATTCAGTAGAGACATTTTATTTTAATCTAAATTTGTAATACTAAAAATCATAAAAATAAAATGATAATCACAATATCATTCATCAATTTCGGAGGCAGAATAATTAACATCTTCATCATTGGAATCGCTATTAACCTCAAGAGCCGCCAAGTGAACCCAGGGTAACATTCGATCGGCAGCTACTGTCGTTTTGCGCTTACTTTTAGTACCCGTCACACCTGGTATTGCTGCCAGCTTATAACGGTCATTCCCCAGTACCCTCACAACTCTATATGGCCCTATGTATGACGGCAAAAGCTTTGTACTTTTACCCTCGTTGTTATAAGCCACTTTGGTTATTTTAACTAATTCATTCACTTTGTATTTACGAGCTGGTTTCCTACTTTTATCGTAATACTCCTTTTGTTTTATTTGCTGATCATGTAACCTATCTTTTACTTCCTCTCTTATTGTTATTATGTCATTGACTTCGCGTGTATTACGTCTTATCTCATTAAGTTTAGGATCCAGTTCTGCATTCATAGAAGTTCCAAACATCACTTCTGCAGGAGTTCTACCGGTAGTTTTCTGACTAGTGTTGTTTAAACCCCATTGCACAATACCAATCTTCTCATCCCATACCCTCTCGTCATTGTTTAGATTTTGAACGGTTAATGAGTCTAAGATTGAACGGTTATAACGCTCAACCTTGCCATTTGAACGCGGGCTGGATACCGCATTCAAGACGTGCTTGATCCCTTTTTCTAAACAAAATCTTTTAAAGGCATGGGATGTGAAGCAGGATCCACGATCACTTATGATGCGATCTGGACATCGAAATGTATAAAATACGTCTTCTAATGCTCGCATAACATTTTGTGTATTCGTGTTTCGCACCGGTTTTATAAATACAAATTTAGTAAATGCCTCAACAATGACTAAAAGGTGGGTATTGCCGCGTTTGGATCTAACAAAAGGCCCGAGGTGGTCGATGTGGATGGTGTGAAAAGGAACCTCGATCTTTTCTATAGTATGTAAATATCCTTCTTTGGAGTGAGTAGTTTTCTTCGCGTAAGCGCATTGGACACAAGCCTGAACGTACTTCTTAATAAACCTAGACATCTTTGGGAACCAATACGACTTTTTAATGCGTTCGAGGGTCTTCTCCACACCAAAATGCCCAATATCATCATGGTTTAATCGGCACAATTGCCACCTCGCACCCTTCGGCACAACCCAACGTACGATATTATCATCACCGTCAATGATTTTGTACAATTGATTGTCTTTAATTTTGTAACTTTCCTTAATATATTTTAGGCCATCGGCGTCAATATCCGAAGAAACAATATCTTTGATTCTGCACAGCTCAGAATCTCCTAATTGTAGTGTCTGGAGCCAATCATCAGTACTAATAGTCATTACTGTCGGATATTGACCTAAGGCATCAGTTATATCATCGTCGACGTGGACATTTTGGAACCAGCCCTATATTCGATAGAACACTGAAACTCTTGCAGCAACAGCCACCACCGTGCTACTCGAGGTATCAAGTCACGTTTTAGAAAAGTACTGCGTAACGCACTGCAGTCTGTCACTATTTTAAAACTTTGCCCGAAAAGATAAACGCGAAACTTTTTCAAAGAGCAGATCACAGCGAGTGTTTCTAGTTCATAAGCATGAAAATGCTTTTCCTCTGGGGTGGTCTGCCGACTGTAAAACGCGACAGGATGAAATGCGCATCCGGAAGGGGCTTTCTGCAACAAAATCCCACCAATGCCTATTTTGCTGGCATCTGTATGAAGCTCTATTTCAGCCGTTGGGTCATATATGGACAGAATAGGACGTTTTGTTAATTTATCCTTAAGATCTTTAAAGGCCTCCTCCTGTTCATCGGACCAACACCATATTGAATCCTTCTTTAATAGCTTGTTCAAAGGATGGGCCACGTGCGCAAAATTTCTTATGAATTTGCGGAAGTACCCGACTAAACCCAAAAATTGTCGTACCGTGTGCTGGTTGGTCGGACGTGGAAAATCAATGACGCAGCTGATTTTCTTATCCCCTGGTCTGATACCAGCAGCACTGATTTCGTAGCCTAAGTAGTCTACCTTATCCGCTAAAAACTCACACTTAGACAAGTTTAGCGTCAAATTGGCCTTATCTAGCAATTTGAGGATGTTCTCCAATCGGTCCAGACATTCCTCTTTGTCTTTCCCATATATAAGCACGTCATCAATATATGCAGTAGCTTCAGTGTATCGTGCGGACCCCAACACCTTGTGCATCATCCGCTGGAATACAGCGGGGGCGTTTGCAAGACCGAACGGCATACGGTTAAACTCATACTGCCCGTCCGGCGTTACGAACGCTGTTAACGGTTTTGATGCTTCCGAAATCGGGACCTGGTAGTAGCCCGATGCCAAATCGAGTGTGATAAAATACGCTTGACCAGATAATCGAGTAATTTCATCCTCAATAATCGGCATCGGGTATCGTTCCTTTATGGTAATTGCATTCAATAACCTGTAGTCGACACACATTCTAAGCTTGCCGGCCTTTTTACGGACTAGAATTATCGGACTGGCGTATTCGGATACAGACTCCCTTATGATGCCGGCGTCGAGCATCTCACCTACCATACTGCGAACCTGTTCACGCTCTTTGTGTGACAAACGGTAAGGGCGATAAACGATGGGCTGTTTATTATTTGTCTCTATTGCCATCTCAACTGCATTTATACACCCTAACTCGTTAAGTGTAGAAGCCAAACAGTGTTTATATCTATTCAGAATATATAATATTTTTTGTCTATCATATTCATTGACATTATCACCCATACGAACCATTTCGCTGTCAATATCTCTAAAATTTGGTTCAAAAACTTCTATCTCTGGGGACGCAATACGGTTCACTATGTGAATCTTTGTAGCGCGACATATGGTCGTTCCCATTAGTAACTGTAATCGACATGTAATAGGGGCAATACTGATTTTTACCACACCGTTTGTCACCCGGTATACGCCACCATAGATGGTGTACTGATTAGCTGGTTGCCCTACTACCTTACTACTTATAATAATATAGCTATCTATCTGTGGGTCCGTGATAGCCGTTATAGTTGCTGGACCGTATACATCAATACAAGAGAGCACTGAAACCTTGAGGTCTTGAGTGTCTTGAGCGTCTTGGTTGACATCAATGAAGGGCATTTCATTTCCAAAATTGTAAAACTTCAAGTGCTCAAAGTTTTTATACACAATTACATGTGATTGTTCAGTGAAAGATTGCTCAACAAGTACGGGAGTTTCCAAATATTTATCGTCAACTACATGAAAACCAACTTCGGCTTTAACTCCATCGATTTCTAAATTAGTTTTAACAGTTCCAACCGATTGCACAATTTCGTTCCCAAAGCCCTTCAATGGTGTCAGACCATAGTCATACTCAAGTCCTAATTTAGGTATAACAGATTTCGTTAAGAGACAGACCTCGCTTCCAAAATCTATAAATGCCTGAGCCGGCGTTCCGTTTATTGTCACTACTTTTATATATTTAGAGTTAGCTTTAGAAGTAGAAATGCACATTGTTTTCGGTGTGTCAATTTTAGTATAGTTTTTGTTATCCGATTTAGACCTGCAGCTGTCGGATTTGTGGCCAAATTTTTGGCAGATTTGACACTTTATTAAGGGTTTAGGGCACTTCATAAAAGGATGCCCTTGCTCTTTGCAGTTATAACAAAACAAGCCGGTATTAATTGTTGTGGGGTTAGCTTTTCTAGTATCAGCATTATTATTTAAAGATTTAGCATCGTTTACGATCCTACTTCTAAAGTTACTACGATCATTGGGTAATAAAATTTGTACTGTAATATTTTTATTACTCATGAGAAACTGGAGGAGCTGGTCAGGTTGCGTACAACGCAACGCCAACGCACTAGTTTTTAACGTTTTATCGCTCAACCCATGTATAACGCAATCAACAGCGCGCTTGCCTACGATGTCACACCGGTTCAACAAGGCAATCTTTTCATAAAAGTACACCTCAATTGGCTCATTAATCTTACTCTTACGCTTCAACATGTCTTCCAGGGATTGAACATAATTCTCTTCGCAGGGAAAAGCCATCAAAAGCTTTTCCTGCCACTCTGACCAACTAAAAAGAATAGAATTCAACCCCTCATACCAGGTTTTGGCCAATCCCCGGAGTTTTTGCATAGCAAAATGAATAACAGTTTTGTCATCCCACCCATAAACTGCAGCACACTCGTTCACTTTCCGTAACCAAATGTCAACTCTCTGATTTTTCGACGAAGGGTCGAACTCCGGTAGTATGTTTTGTGATTCAAATTATGTGAACCCTGTGCTGCCGCTGACTGCTGAGATGGCTTAATCGAATTCAAAATATTAACTACATCCTTCGCAGAAAATGTGGGACTTGTTGTTTTTCTAGATATACGTGAAACGGGCACCTTGCTATCTTGATCACAGTAACGGCTACGTTTATGCCGGTCATCCGCTAGAGAAGACTGCTGCTCCAAATGCCGAGATGCCACCGTACTGTTGTGGCGGTAGCGGCCATCTTGTTTTGAACTGGATCGCAGCCGGCTCCGCTCCCGGTCAATTTCCTCTTCCAGGCGCCTGACTCTGTCTCGTTCACGCTCCAACTCCTGTTCCTTCTCCCGCATGCTCCTGCTGTGACGAGCTGAGCTGCGGCTCCGATAGCGAGTGCGGCTTCGGCGTTCTATCCGCGTCTCGCTACGTAAGCGACTCCGACTGCGTCTGCCTACGTCACCATCACGCCTCGATGCAGTGCGCTCAGGTGTCTCTAGATGGCGGCTTGAGCCGCTCCCATTGTGTTCCATTGTCTATAACTCGAAAACGAAACAACCGGTTAGAATTTATTCACTAAAACAAATAAATCAGAAAACGTGACATGTCTCCTAAACCGTGCGTCTTAACGCAAAAATAACCGAAGAAGTGTCCTCTTTGCAACCGCAGAGCCATAACACTGAACTCCATACTATGACAACAAAATGACCCTGACCCTTGGATCCAAGGTCATGGAATAATAAAACACGTAGAATATTATATTTTAATATGCAGGTACTTAATACCAATAAAGGGTGCTCTTTGGAAGCAGAAATAACGTAACGTACCCCTTAATTAATGATCCTCAGAAATAATTTAATTTAAAAATAATTCTTAATTATATTGTATAACAAGTCATGCAACTGGATCATAACATTGTTCCAAAGCAATATATAATGTTATTGAACATGCATAAACTCTTTTGTTTCTTTTTTTTTTTTGGGTGTTTATTCCACACGGTCAATTTAAGATTTGCGTCAAAATGGCGCCAATTCATTTTCAAATATGTATAGAAAATCTTAGGAGCTTAAAAGAGAGTAATTCTTTCTTTTAATAGGCCCCATTAAATAACCCATTTAATTTTAATAGGTTTTTAAATTCTAATGTTACTGAAAATAGAAACTGTATGTTGATAGACTATTACTCTACTATTCTATAATACCACATTTGAGTTAGCCGACAAGCGTCAGTCTTCATTAACTATGGCAGAAAAGTTTTATTAAATATGTGAGCATGTACATACCACTTCTGAATTGTAATAAAACTCCGGTCACAATCCTTAATAACTATTTATTGCATTTTTTCACAATACACCCTTAGCTATTACAGATAACTTATCTTTCTTTTTTTTCGTTCCGTGCGGCCGCCAAGACCGCGCGTCCCGTTCATCCAGTGCCGTTATCGAGTTTTTAATTTTTAAATCGATTAAATCGTTATTAGGTTTAAAATAAAATCATAGATAATATGATGCTAAATATTCGTAAAAATGGGTATTTAGATCATAAACCTTACAGTATCTACTTTGAAATAACAAACCTGTACGATGTATTTAGCACTTATGAATATGGATTATAATATTATAGTAAGGCACACCGATATCTGCTTGTTATTTCAATATTAAATACCTATGTCCTATTTAACCGATTTAATTATGGAAACCCCACGGTCTGAGATATTCCACGTGTAATTTCGTGTACATGAAAGTTTCTGTAACATTTATGTAGGCGTGTAGTAGATCCAAGTACTTATATAATATTTTGATGATAACCTTTCTGAATTATTGTTTGCCCGCCCGCCCCCGTATAATAACGTAATGTTATCAGGAGTTAACTTCTGCCCGCGTCTTTGTCCACGTAGCCTATTGGAACAGATTTTATTTCGTGTTAAATAATAGCCTATGTAGGTATGTCACAATAACTGTCAAAATATGTGACATAGTAAATGCGTGTATTTTCTTGATTCATTACTACTTACTACTGCAAGTAACTGTAGAGCTGAGTATTTCATATTAGTTTCAACTTAATACCTACCCACATTTAATACATACCTACACAACCTACTCCTGATTTAAAAGGGCGAGAGAGCGTCTAACGGATGGAAAACGAAGAGATCCTAGTTTAAAAGGGTTACTCTTTCCTTTTAAAGTAAAGGGCGCTAAAAGGATTGACATTTTTTTTGGTATGTATTTAGATAGGTATGTTATTTTCTATATTGTTTTTAATTAGAAAATGCTCAAACCGCTTATTTGAATGTCGGTTACCTACCTAATATTTGTATTTTTTTTTCAGAAGATCCAACTCGCGTTGAACATATCCATACTTCCCACCCATAACACATACTTACTGAAATATTCGTTTGACCGACACATAAATGATAGATAGGCGGGACTTTGTATTTGTAAACGCACCCACAAGATATTAGCTACAAAATACCAAAGCAGGGTGCAATATTTTTTAAGAAAAATATCATAGGAATATAAAAACTCAAATGCGAAAGGTTAGGCAGAGGTGTGGTGGGTACTAACATTAGTACCCACCCATCTTCCTAACCCAATAACACTTTGCCACAGTATAAATACAGAACAGTACGGAAACTACGAACAAACGCTCGAAACGGCACACTCACACATACATACGCATCTAGGAGAGCTCGAATGGGTTCTCGCAGTGCTGTCAGCAGCGAGTGCCACGTCGAGACGAGTATTCGCGACTAGTTTACCTCCGCTATCTTTTTTAAAATGCCACGATCGTATTGCATAGTATACGGCTGTTTGAACTCGGCTTCATCAAAACCGGAGCTATCGTATTTTAAACTTTGGCTTGATATTGAAAGATAAGAATTATTATAATATGTATTTATTATTATTGTAATTTACGAATTATAAGTCCGTGTGATCGATTATAATGTATTAGTGAACTTATTTGTAAATACAAAATGGAGGCGGTTTTGAGAGTATTTAAAGTTGATGATAAGTTATGTTAAATCCAAGATGGCGGCTGCTATATTTTTTTTCGTCATGGAGGTCGTTTCCATGGGTTTCGAGGGTGTTGAAGCCGATAGTGCTGTCAAAATGTAAATCCAAGATGGCGGCTGCAATAATTATTTTTTTCGTCAAAGATGTCGTTTTCGTGGTTTTTGAGAGTGTTATAGCCGATAGTGCTGTCACAATGTAAATCCAAGATGGCGGCTGCAATCATTATTTTTTTCGTCATGGATGTCGTTTCCATGGTTTTCGAGGGTGTTGAAGCCGATAGTGCTGCCAAAATATAAATCCAAGATGGCGGCTGCAATAATTATTTTTGTCGTCAAGGATGTCGTTTTCATGGTGTTTGAGGGTGTTGAAGCCGTTAGTGCTGTCACAATGTAAATCCAAGATGGCGGCTGCAATATTTTTCTTCCTCAAGGATGTCGTTTTCATGGTTTTCGAGGTGGTGGAAGCCGATAGCTCGGAGTTTACATTCACGCCCGGTTGATGGCCGTAATAACAAAAAGATCTATATATAGTTCTACAAATTGTTGTGTTAATAATAAACTGTTTTCCGTGTTTAAACAAGCTCACAAATACAATTTAAATACCTTACCTATTTAAATTGTATTTGTAAGCTAGTTATTTCAATTCGATTGATTGATCACTACACAACAGAAATGTTTTAATAAAATGAATTATCAAAAACATTAAAAGTAACAACCCTGTCGCTTCAACGGAGCGTAGGTATTTATTTCTTCAACTAGGCTTAGTTTCCATACTGTTTGCATATTTATACTGTGACTTTGCTCTCTCAATAGACATTCAGCATATCTTATCTCAGGTAAGTTGATGTTTTTTTTTAAAGGATTCATATTTTAACCGACTTCAAAAAGGAGGAGGTTATCAATTCGACTATTTTTTTAAATTCTAATCTCGTTACTTTCGACTCGGTGAACTGATTTTTTTTATATGAAAGCTGATGCTTTCTTTGTGGTCCCATAAAAAAATGGTGAGGATCTGATGAGTGGATCCTTAGGAAATCGAGATAATCCCTATAATTTTCTACGTGGATGACGCGTTTATTGTTCAACCTCTTACATACCATCACGCCTGTCATCCCGGAAAGGTTAGGCAGAGGTGTACTAATGTACACCCACGGTTCGCCGGTATATTTTAGGTCCCATGTAATAGGGGACGAGCCTATTGCCATTAACCGGGCACGAATCCAAACTCCGACTTGCTACTTTCACACAGAAAAACCCAATAACACTTTGCTCGACCTGTGAATCGAATCCCGGACCTTTTGCTTGGCAGTCGCACTGTACGACCACTAGACCAACGAGACCTATTACAACGAACCTATTACCGACACTAAAAAGAAAAATATAAAATAAAAACCTTCGTTTAAAAAAACCGACTTCAAAACTAAAAAGTTAAAAATAACTTAACACAGTTTTAACTTCTTTTTAGTTTTAAAGGTATGGATTTATTTGTCAGAAGCAATTTCTGTGAATATTTTCTCGATTCCAAACCGTGGCGCTTAAGTAGGCGGCATACAGAACTCAATAATATGACCTTAAAAGTACATGCGAACAAGACACGGTCCAAAACCTAAACAACAAGCGATGGTCAGTTAATCGAGCGGTGACGCTAACTTGCGCGCGCGCCGCTTCCATATAAGTCAATCTTCCTATTCGCCCCCGCGCTATCTGCTCGCAACTGACGGAACCACTAAAGACAGCCCGATTTTCCGACGTTTGCCTTTTTGTTATGTTAATTGACAAAAAATATTATTCATAGCAAAAACACTACCTATATTAATCTGTTATACCTACCTTATTCTGAAACTGTTTATCTTATTTTAATGGACTCACACAGCAATAACAAAATAATATCATGCGAACTCCACGTGGATTTTGGTATGATCTAAAATGCATGATAATTTAATAAGTACGATACGTTACGAAAATCATCATCACTGAATGCTTATTACAGTCCAGCACTAGGCTGATGCCTCTTCACTCAAGCAAAAAATAAAGAGAAATGAGATCATTTTGCTAATCTACTCTTACGACTGTGACTGACCTACTCGTATATCAACGTTTTCAATTAACTTTCATATTTGCATGCTTGATATAGATTGTTACACAAGGGTCGAAAGGAATCAATTCCCATACGAGGTATTTAGACGCCCGAGCTCACAGCACTGCAGATTTTTTTTTTATATAAGATTTTTTACAGCGGAGTCCTAGCCAAATTTAGTTCTATTTTTAAAATTGTTTCCACCCAAGGATGGGAAGAAGCATTTTCCACCCGCTACTCGGATCAAATAAACACTACTTTCCGAGTATGAGAAATGAAAAATAGCTTTTCATGTATAGGTAGATATTGTTTTAAAACAACCTACTAATATTACAAACGCCAAAACTTGTATGGGCAGGTCATATGTGTCGATGTTTGTTACTCCTATACCTACGTAAACTGCTTTATACGATGCGGGCAAAGCTGCAAGTGGAAGCTAGTGGAAAATATTTCCTAAATAATAACAAGCAACAATAATAACAACATGTGAGCATATTTCTGACACGAACGAGTGTGACATTTGGCACAATAAAAGTATATTACAAACATTAAGTATAATAAAACATGATCTACATCCATATTGTCAATCATATAAACTATCAAAATTTACACATAGTATGAATTCAAAAGATTTTTTTTTTAAAATAACGACAACGACAGAAATCTCTAAATAAAAGTTTCGTTCTGTCAGTTTAGATGTTCCAAAGAAATGCTGAACACAACAAACAATATAATTGTTATTACATGGAAGTTATTAGATTATAGTCAACCTTTGTTTCAATTTAATTTGAAGTTAAAAATATCACCACTTAATTTAAGTCGTTCGCATGGTTTCTGCAATGTTTTCCCGCCATTCAGTTGAGGAAAATATACAATATAAAATTATGTATTTATACTTATACCAGAGTATTTAAGATGTATGAAATGTAATAATTCAATTTATTTTTATATTAATACGTGCCAAGCATAAGCTTATCATAATGATAGCAAATGAGGAGAGACCTGTGCCCAGCAGTGGGACAATAATGAGTTAATGATGATGATGATGATAAAGCAAACTTTTGAGTTCATTTGTACCAGTTCCTTTTCTCACCACAGTATACATACAGATTAACAACTAAGGTACAAAATTCAGGTAAACATTAGTACCTATACCTATTGTGGCAGACTTGTGCCCTTCATAATAAACATAAAGTTGCAATAATTACATAATACATAAACATAACAAATTTTGAAAAATTAAGACTTAATTATTACTTATTTAAATTAACACTTAATTTTCTTTCATATTATATTACCTAGTTCATTTTATTTTATACTAACGGCCCAGCTACTTACAAATGCAATGTATCCTTAATGAGTTAGACAGCCAAACCTCCGAATCTTTATGAATCACTCCGTCCATCGGTGAAATTCGTGTGAAAATCCGTTCAATAATTTTTAACATTAGCGCGTTCAAATCGAAAGACAAAGGGGGACTTTATTTCATTAAGGCAGTGAGAGTGAGTCAATAGAGAGGTACTTATAGTGTATACAAGGTATTACACTTCTCTTAGGAGGTACTTCTGAGAGAAGCGATGAACTTAGGTTTAAAGTACAATCAAAGAGGTGCCGATTAAAGATTCCCTTATCCGCTTATATATGTATAGGTGAAAAACTTTTCTGGATTATATTTAAGCTTATGTAAACTGTAGGCTTTATATTTTTAGGCCTAGCCACCGTCGGGTCCCGTACGTCAGCACCGTCAAAGGCAAAGTTTATATTGACATTAACGAGACCGCTCGTGAAAATGTCACCCGGGTATATTTGTAGCATGTCAAACATTTCCCGATATTTGTTTTATCAGCCTTTATTATCTAAATGGGATGTTATGAAACGGTCGGACGTCATCGTGTAAGGGAAATTGTATGACTTGAAAGCGCGTCAGCACGCCTCCGAAATGATGCCTATGACATCTACATTGAGTACTTATCAAACATTATTATGTAAGGATGCGTTGTACAACGTACAAATAACTCTTAGCTAATCAAACGCGTGCGTATTTCAACGGCTATTATTAAATAAGTTATGTGTAAAATGCCTGTGTTCTAGCGAATATATATTTTTTTGTGTTTAGTAGGTAGTTTATTTATAGAATAGCCATTTTGCGCATGCCTTTTAATATTATGCATGGGTTTCAGGTATGTGTTATTTTTTAACATTTGTTGTACATTACAAACGAATACTAGTTTGTCTATATGGCCTCTTTGTCTATTTCAGGCGATTTATTGTGTATTGTCAGAGACAATGTTTTTGGTGGCTAAATGAACCACTACGAGAGCTACTACTATCAGCCCATGTAGATAAAATATACAAATATAACGATAAGCCGTAACTAAAGTGCATTAAAAATACCCTCCGCTTCGCTACGGGTCCATAAACATTGTCATTGGATAGTAAGATAATTCTCTGGTCAACGTATAAACTAGCCTAAGGCCATCTGAAAGATTGAACTGATACAGCACACTCGTAAAAAAGCAAATATACACTCAGACCCAAACGTTTCATCCACAAACGGCTCAAAAATATAACTATTCAAATTAACAAGTCGCAGTGCGCTAGCGCACCATGATAGGTAGGTGTAACAGTATCTATAAGTATATGTATATATATATGTGTTATTCCATAGTATCTTCACGCACCAAGATATTTGATTTTATTATTGCTAAAACCACCGGTGATAAAGGAACAACGGATGAGGTCATAAATACTGACGTGCCGCACAACGCGATCGCACGCTACTGCCGAGTACTGGAGAAGACATCAATAGCATCGACACAATGGCTACGACGTGGAGCTGAGCTCCAAGAGGCCTCCAAGCAAAGGGAAGCAGCAATCCGAAAAACATATTTGTATATATACCTACAAGAATAGATTAAATAACAACTACAACAGTGTTACGACTCTCCTAAGTATTATCAGACCGGCGCCGCTGGTCAGGTTTACACTATGTAGTTAAATCCGAGTAATTGTAAAGATTGTCGCATTTATGTTTAAAACGTGTATGCAACCACGATTGAATTAGTAAATAAGTTACCACAGTTGATATACTTAGTACCTATACAAAGTTCCGTTGGCCCTAAGGCCATTGTTACTCAATGTGTTGCAGGTCGTAACTACAAATGCTTACGCAACGTCCGTGGGTGCCGGATGTGTGAAGGCTGGTCCATGGCCCTACACGCCCTGCCTTTTCATCATTTCCAGCACGTCTTTTAAGGCATCATAGTTGTAATAGCAGCGGCGTCCTCCAAAAAAGTTAATGGAAGCCAAGTTAGTATACACAAAATACTTTTGCGTTTCATTCAATGGTTAAAAACTACAAAAATCACCGAAACCCGCCTACCTACTTAAGCACCTTTAAAAGTCTGAGCGATCAGTTCAGACAGTCAGTTTATCCGAAATTCAGATACATTACTCCCTGCTCTGCCCTGGAACGTTCAAGAATTATTATTATTAATATCTTATGAGATCAGCTATTGTCCGTGGAGCAATCAACATCTGTTCTCAATCTTTTGATTCTTGATACGATTTGATAAGAAAAGAAAGAAGACTAAGAAAGTTAGTTCAAGAATAAGCAACGGATATTTCAAAACTTAGTTAATCAAATAATATTGCATGAATCATTTCTTCATAACAAGGAACCCCCGACGAATAATGATTTGTCCGCCCACGCGGCGAGTGGGCGTGTGCACCTCTACAGATTACAGGTTTGATGACGGTCGATTAGATAAATGTCATCACAAGAAGTATTAGTAGTAGCCCTCCAGGGGTTGGGCCACTAGATTCAGGAATCTGTCAGAGACAGGAAGCGCAGGAGGGCGCGTCCCGTCCCACGTCGCACCGCTGTTCTCTCCCACGCCCGCCGTGCACTCCGACATTTACCCAAATCGCGAATAATCAACAGGAGGTTGCCTTACTAACCCGCACACGTTCACAACAGTCCTTATTTTAAGGAGGAATTAGTGTCATCATTCAGTACCGGAATAGACATACATACAAATATGCTATTCAAATTCGTATTTTGTGAATGTGTAAATAATTAGAACGAATTATTCTGTAATTATTATTATAAACCTACCAAACCTATTTCAAATCATACTCTAGAAATTATCATAAATATAATATGTACATAATATTTTGGATTATTAAAACTTTTCTTAGGTTACATTTGCCCGAAAGTAAGTAGGTGGACAAAATAACATAATAATATGTATTTCTAAATATTTTGATAGCCCTCTTACCCTTTACTTAACGGTGTACTCTACCGCAATTTAATTCTACGATACTATACAAAGTTTAAATGCTACACGATAAATATGTTAAATTAACTTTAGTAACCATAAATACATACATATGTATACTTTCATAAGACCTACCTGCTGCTGCTGAAAAATATATATGAACTTAGTAATTTCGGCAATAACTGCATGTGGGATGGTTTACAGAGTTAGGTAGACGTTAAAAACCTAATAACAGCATATGGACTAACGCTTTAGATTCCGTGGATTACGTAGGTTTTGCTATGACCAGGTACGTATTTTTAGAAGCCAATGATTTATCCGATCTACGTAACGTCCTAACTATTCGGACCGGTCCATCGACGTCACAGGAGCGCGCGTGCCACCCGGCTAATTGTAGCATATCCAAAACGGTCTCCGGGATCCGTCACCCGGCGGCAGCGCGCCGCGTAGCGTACGAAAGTGGATCGTGAGTCAACGCGCAGAGAAAGTGGCGAATGGCAGGAGTACGGCGCGGCTGCAGGGTGGCCGCCGTGACGCGCGACCAGCGACGAGCCTCCGCGCCCACGCGGACGCCCGCGCACTCACGCCGCCCGCCGCTGGTTAACCATCATCACTACACTTGTGCGCCCCGCGCTTTTCGCGCGCCTCCCTTTGCCGTCGCGACGCCGCGCCATTTTCTCGCGCACGTGGGCGATGCCGGCGGCCGAGCGAGGACGCCTGGCTCGAACGCCATTAACGCGATCGTCGTGAATGAACGCCGACCTCGACCGGGTGGCTGGCGTCCATTGATAGGGCGCGCGGCGGACGACGACCGCGGCGCTCACGGGGGCGGCGTATGCACGCCCTCGCCGCTCCGCCTGTGCCTCAGTCGAGGATGTGGCGTTCTCCGCGCGACGACACAGACCGCGTGCAAAATCTGTGTTCATTTATCAGTAGATGCTCGTGACTCCTCAGTGTGATTAACGTCCGTGTATATGTAGATTCCTAAACGTAATGTGCTGTGATCACGTCAATTTTGATAGAACATAAGTTAGTTTTAGTAAGGAATAGTGTAGTGGCGTACGCGCCGGTGCGGCGTTGTTTACAGGCGAGTTGAATGTGAGTGCAGGTGCGGTGTTGCGCAC
This sequence comes from Craniophora ligustri, assembly GCA_905163465.1. NCBI lineage: Eukaryota > Metazoa > Arthropoda > Insecta > Lepidoptera > Noctuidae > Craniophora > Craniophora ligustri. The sequence goes on from LR990963.1 coordinate 8,313,211, forward strand.
GAGGTGGTGTGGATTGTGCAGTGCGGGAATGCGCTCGTGCGATGCTCTCGGTGATCGCGATGCGTCGGCCGGAGGACGAGGAGCTGGGAGGCCGCGGCGACGGCGACGAATTCGTGGATATCTCACAGATGCAGCTGTTGGTAGAGGCGGGCCCGAGCGGGCTGCACTACGGAGGCCCGCCGCCGCCGCACGCGCAGCCGCAGCCCTACGCGCAGCCGCCCGCGCACCCCGCTACCACCACCGCGTCCGTCGACGACCTTTTTGCACTATATTTTACACCCACTTCACATGGTGAGCACATAGCCTTTCAGCTGTTTATTGCACCTAATACTGCTGTATATAACCTATAAGAAAGACACAAGTGACGCGCAGAACCGGTTCCGATCCAATTTTAATAAATCGCCGTCATGCTTGAACTTGTTTTATCATTTTGGTTAGTGTGAAGTGATTTGATGGCTGATTACAATCATTTAACATTAGTTCGTGGCAGTTTTATTTATGAAATAAAGCTTTTATATGGCCTACTGTCTAGGAATACCGGAAGTTAAAGACCTTAGGAAAAGTATATCACCCCAAACTGACACCAACCTCAAAAGGTGCGCGAACAACCTTAAAACATGTACTTCTTCACTGATTATACAAACTAATTACTAATGATTTTCCGAAAAAAAAATTTGTGTTGTTTTAAAATATTATCGCAAATTAATTTCATATTTTTATATTAAATTAAATACAAACTTATTTACAGTAAACTAATGTTTACCTACCGCAACGGTAAACTAGTTTAACGCAAACGTTGAAACAATTGACGAAAACGAAAAGTGTGAAAGATACCACATACTCTTTATAACTAGATACATTCAACACTATTTTATAGCGAAAATTTTTAAATTATGAAATAAAATAAAATATATCCTATTCGCTTATTTTCTTCAATGACAGTGCACATAACTTAATTGACACCGCTAAATAAAGGTAATATTCGCTAAATATTCTGTGATCAGAAGCAAATAACCCAAGCTGAAATATGTAAGTCACTCCCATAATTCGGTCTGCAGGTCAATCCTAGAAATTAAAAATATTAATATTTCGATCTTATCTCAAGGTTATCTACTATCGCATTTTTTTTAATGTAATTACGTTATATGTAATTTGCAGTATATATGAATACTATTAGATAAACGTTTATTTTGAAAACAATAAATTACCAGATTAAAATTAACTGTACCATTATAAGATTCTAGGCAAGTCGACTCTCCTGATACTGAACAGGCTAGTAGAAGATTAGCTGCTGGTAACATCCAATTGACCCTAGCCTGACCCTGTCACTAGTGTTGCTCACCAAAATACTTCAGTGTGGAATCTTATAAATTACTATTGTTGATACGTACTATGTTGCCCAATCTATACGTAATTCTATGTGAGTTAACATTTTAGGACGATGTTTAAATTAATGCAATCAATCATAAATATAATGAATTTAGTGCTTCGTTTTTATTTCCATAAATAAGCTTCTGAATAATGTATGTTATGTTTTTGTTTTTATTTATATACATATAAAAGAGTTATCGGATATAAATGGGAAACTGACACGTGCTCTACGATACTATGTAAAAAAAGATAGAAAATAAATCACAGCTAAACGTTAACACATTTTATAGTGATTTTATTAACATATGATAAGAGTATTGATACTGTAATCTTACAGTCAGTTAAGTATGCGCAGGGACATTGTATAGAGTTATTTCGTAAACGTCAGCTTCATGGGCTCGTAATAATTCGGATCAGCGTTCCAGCACACTGTTATCTGGACCGGACGGCGCTAATCGGCTGCGTCTGCGCAACCAACGCTATCATGTTCACCCAACTAACCATAAACATTGGCATACGCTCAGTTACTCTGTAGCATGTTTTTCTAAGACCTTCAAGATGAATTTTGTGACTGTAATTGTATTTTATTTGTTTTTATTTTAGTAAATTTAACGCATGTTTTAATAGTTTTATCGACTAACATTTGGAAATTTTCGAAATACGCTGGGTTATATCTAAAAAAAAATTGTGTTTTTAAAATTAGACTAGAGCATTAAGTACTAAATCACTTGTCAGTATAGGTATCATAAAACGCACATGGTATGAGCAAGAAACTAATACTTAATTTATCATTCTATTTTCAAACACCACATTTTTAACACTCGTTCAAAAAACCGATTTACTCTAACAGTATATGAGACAAATCTGCATAACTAAAAAGTTTCAAAATATTTGTGATGATATCAAGTTACAACCTTGGTATTCAGATTCTTGCACGGTCCATCCGGTTTTCATCTGTAGTCAAACTGTAGTGCAAGGAGGCACAACTATACCTACATTCAGAATTTGACGGCACGGTAGGCAAAGTAGATTCGTGATGTGTTTCTCCACAACGAGTAGCACATAAACCCCGCGCGGAACAATCATATTTATGGTTTACCAGTTATCCTTTATCCAAACATTAATGTTACATACATATAAAAATGTTTAATAGTGACCTTGTAGAGCAAATATAAGAAAAAAATACTAAATTCTGAATATACAATCAATATTCAGTAGTTAACATTACCACGGTAGCTATATCTATTTTAATTATTTAGAACATAAAATAATAATTTGGTGAAAAAGTTTTCCATTTATGTCACCAGGTGAAGTTGTCACAAAATTTGAGCCAAGTTTACACATTCATTAAACAATAAAATAATGTTCCGTAAATAGTCGTTAGGTACTTTTTTTCTAAACAAGTGAATCTCAAATCACCAGTGTAATTTTGCAATATGTAGGTACTATTATATATATATACTAAACTACATACATACTATACTATATATTACGGACCTCCTAAGAAAGCTCAAGGTTATAAGAGGATTATGCTTGTCGTTTCTCTGCAAAAGCTATTAGTAATGAGGAGATTCGTAGAAAAACTAAAGCTACCAAAATCATCATCAACCCAATTATTGCCCGTGCCCACTCTTGGGCACGGGTGTCCTCTCATTTGAAAGAGATTAGGCTATAGTCCACCACGCTAGTCTAGTGCGGGTTGGCAGACTTCACGCCATCGAGAAAGCCTCTAAAGCATGCAGTTTTCCTCACAATGTTCGTTTGAACATGTAATAAATACGCACATTACAGTCAGTGGTGAGAGCCTTTGCTCGAACTCGATACCTTTGATTTCTCAGTCATACCACTACGCCATCATAACTTATAGCTACCTACATAGCAAAAGAATTAAAAAGCTGAAACGTGAGTGGCCATGAAAGCGATAGAACTGATGGCCACTGCGGCAGAAAGATTCTCGAGAAGAGACCACTCACCATAAACCGCCACATAAAACGGCCTCTAAAGCTAGGTACTGATGACCTGGTAAAGTTAGCTGGAAGTCGTTGGACGTAGGACACATATAACTGGTCCTTTTGTGAACATACGGGGGTGACCGTTATTCAGGAGTGGACGTCATTATAGTAATGAAACCCGTTGAAGGACCATTTTGTGGCTTTGTTAGAAATTACGTAGTTTCTTAATCAAACATTAATTAAATAGAACAAACATATTGTAAGTCTAAACTTAATACATACTACTATAAAGTTAATTTGTGAAATACAAATTTGTAAAATACAGAACATAATGCATTCCACTGAGAAACATAGTTTCTCAGTGGAATGCATTATGTTCAAGAACAGCCTCTACTACAGGTAGGCAGTGGAACATTGCTAGATTTTACTCAGCTAGAATCTGAATTACGGTTTTATCGATATAGTTTTATTCTTAAGTTTAAGTATTTGTAATCAGCGTTTAGATTTGTTGCGAGAGGGGGATTGTCCAAACGCTGACGAATAGGTATATGCTGATAAATATTGCATAACGGAAAAGTACACCGGATCTAATTTACCACTGTGGATATGATGACGGAGATGAGAAAGCATCACAGAAATTAGACGAGGTCTATTCGGATTTAGGTAAAAAAAATTGAATTCTTTCTCTCTGGATATTTCGTGGTAGAAGAATGATGTTGGAAGTGAGAAATGGCCAATTAAAAATTTAGCAATTAAATACATTTCACGCGACATCTATAATAGGTACTCTTTCTAATCTATTGATTTATTTATTACCGAACCCAAAAAGTTGGCAAATTCGTTTTAAATCTTCCCAGTGATTCTGAAAACCAAAACAAGATGCTCAAGGTTAGCAACAGAGTGCTATATCGCGAATAGGTAGATGACAGCCATAATGTATGTAAAAATGTAACATTACGGGTATGTAAAATATCATCTTCATAATATATAAGAATGTCATACGAAAGTAATAAAATTAAATATGTCATAAATAAATTACAAAATATTATACATTATGCTGATTGTTTTTATGGCCTATTTCAAACTCTAAATATCTTAATACTTAAATATTATTTTACATAAACATGTCAGTTTATACATTTCGATGACCAATTATTATTCTCACAATTAAACCCATAGTTACGTAGCTTTAGTTAAATAAAAGTACCTACATTCTTACAATGAATTAGGTAATATATTTATTTCTGTATTATTTCAATATTCATTTAATTTCTGATTTAAGTCTTATTTAAAAAAAAACTTTTTAAACGGTTTCCCGTTCCTCCATAGCTACACTACAGTTACTATGACTAACCTGACTTAGCTATTTGGAGGAACACCAACAGTACCTAGGATAGAACAAAGAATGTACTTAGATAATGGCGCAGACACAAACGGACAAAATCGGTCGTTTCAAAATGGAGATATACCTAGGCAATCATGAAATCTTTTGATCCCTTTGTTTTGTTTTTTATTTAATTAAATGTTATTGTGATATAATCTTAAGCTAAGCTCATAATATATATCTATATTAAGCGATCCGTATATGCCTCACACGTCAAGGGTTTGATGCAACGAGCAAAGTAGTAAAAATATAATTCCTTATAAAAACAACTTCAAATATCAGAACTGGACCATTTGATATGGAACCACAAGGGAAGCAGCAACTTTCAAATAAAAAAGTATCATCAAAACCCAGTTGAAATTTCTGAGCTCACACCAAAAAAAACCTATGACGTATGACCTACAGGTATAGGTTACTATTTCTAGTCTAGGCATTTGTGTTAGTAGGTGTTTATAACAGTAGTACAGAGTAGGTGTATATACAGAGAGAGGAGAAAATTCTGGAGAGTAAAAATGTCATATTAAAATATTATATTAAAAATGGGCATAACGTCGTTACTTACCTTAATTTAGAATTTCAATCATAGCTGAAACATATAGAAACCATAAAGATTGTAGGCAGGCTAATTAATTAGGGGTTAAGGTTTCTTGATGGCAAATCAAACTAAATGTTTTTATTGACTACCAATATTATAAACCCACAGCACCGCCTCGTTTCGCGTAAAACTTTCCCCCATTTAAAAAGAGGCGTCACCGAACTAAATCCATCAGTTGCGATTGGCCAGTCTAAGCCGATATATATTTTTATTCTGAGCAAAAAATAAACACCTAACTACTTGAAGGTGAGATTTAGATATCACAAGCGCCTCGATACAATCAAATAGTAGAGCCTTTTGAATTCTCTGAAATATGTACCTACTTCATCGAAACCGTTAAATCAAACAGAGTATGTATTTACAGATTATATATTAATACGAAGAAAGATATATTTAATATTATGTGTTGCCGTTATCAGTTAAGTTAATTAATTATTTAGAAAGATGAGTTGCACAAGCCAGTAAAGCCAACAACGATGAGAAGGAATAGGCAGGTATAAATAGTTTAACATTAACAAGGTTACATATTATCACACCTGTCTTCCACTTCCACACTTTCTTCCTGCTACAATCCTGGCAACTCTTTTTAAATCATCTGTGTTAGGAACTTTTTGGCGGGAAAGTGAAGCGGCATGTATAGCAGTTCTGTTTTATTTTCTAAAATTTGTGTTTCTATGAATTTTACTGTAAATTAATGGTCGATTAAATAATGCGAGTTTCGATCAATAATTATTGTCTACCGTCTTAGTTTTTAATTTTAATACCCACATTGTACATACATTCTTAAATAATTAGTAATACTGATGAGAATACGATGATGGATTCCAATGTACGGAAAAACCAATACTGGTTTATGATACACTAGCTGTTACCCGCGACTTCGTTCGCGTTAAATTTAACGAAAAATTTAATGTTCATATTCATGCATTGGTCAGCTCCCGCGTTTTTAAGTCGTACGGAACTCTAATTCGTTTCTTGTTCTTAAATTAAGGTAGCCTAAGTTACTCCTTATAACGATGGTGAAAGTCCCTACAAAATCGGTCCAGCTGTTGCAGCAATTAAAAGGAACGAAGAGAGAGACAGACAAACATTTTAGAAAATATTTTTTTGTGTAATTACCGTACATATACTTTTATATATGAAATTACAAACAGAAATTCCAATTTTAAGGAGTATAAAATATTTGCATTGCATCAAGCTTTTATGTGAGTTCTACCTCTTTTGAATAAAATCCGATTGAATTTTCAAGCATGTGTCAAAATAAAAAGTAATTTAAATCAAAAGCATTAAGGAGTGATATCACCTCCAACATAATTCTCTATCTCTTTTTAATCCCGTCAGGAATTGAATTTCGATAAAATACGAAATACGTCTTCCATCAATTCTGTTAAAGAATGTTTATGCAAAATTTGAAGTAGATTGGATCAAGGAATCACGTTGTCTCGTATAAACTTGGTCCCCCTATCCCCTCCCCCCCTTATGGGCAAAATTTTGGAAAATCCTTTCTTATCGGATGCCTGCGTCATACAAAGACTACACTCGCCAAGTTTCATTGGAAATCAAAGAAATTTAATATTAACATTGCACCCCCATTTTATCCCTTTGTAGGATGATTTTTGAAAAAATATTTTACATGTGTTTCATAACTTTCAATGAAAAACCTTCAAACTGAATTTCAATTGAATAACTTCAAAAACAGCAAAGTTACATACTAACCTTACACCCCCGTTTTACCCCCTTAGGGGGTGAATTTTCAAAATTCCTTTCTTAGTGCTCCCCTACGTTATAAAAAGAATCCCTGCGCAAAATTTCAAGTTTCTAACCCTTATAGTTTAGGCCCTTGGACCAAGGAATCACGTTGTCTCGTACAAACTTGGTCCCCCTATCCCCCCCCCTTATGGGCAAAATTTCGGAAAATCCTTTCTTATTGGATGCCTACGTCATACAAAGACTACACTCGCCAAGTTTCATTGAAAATCAAAGAAATTTCATATTAACTTTGCACCCCCATTTTACCCCTTTAAAGGATGATTTTTGAAAAAATATTTTACATGTGTTTCATAACTTTCAATGAAAAACCTTCAAACCGAATTTCAATTGAATAACTTCAAAAACAGCAAAGTTACATACTAAACTTACACCCCCGTTTTACCCCCTTAGAGGGTGAATTTTCAAAATTCCTTTCTTAGTGCTCCCCTACGTTATAAAAGGAATCCCTGTGCAAAATTTCAAGTTTCTAACCCTTATAGTTTAGGCCCTGCGTTGATATGTCAGTCAGTAAGTCAGTCAGTCATTCAGTCAGTCAGCTTCTCCTTTTATATATATAGATATATAGATTGTTAATATTAAGTAAAATGTAAGATGTCCTTTTATTCAGATTAAATAAATAAATAAATAAAGATTATTAACCGTTAAGTGTTCGTAAACGTGAATGGGTGTCGCAAAGTGAAACAAAGCAGTGTAACGTAACGTCCAAATTCTCCCAAGAGGTCCGAGTTAGGTTTCCGTAAAGAACTACATATTTACTGAAACTAGGGAAAAAACATTTATCATCCTTTATAAACCATTACTTCACCGAATCATCAACCATTATCACCAACCATCCACCATAAATAAATCATATAAAATATGTTGTGTAGAGATATAATTGTATGCGACTGAAGGACTGGATTCCATCCATGGTCATGATAATATTATTTAAAAAAAAACATGTTTTACTTGACCCCCTCATGCATACGCATCGCCGTATACGCAAAACCTACTCAATTATTAACTTTTGAACGCCATGCATTAATTTAATAAAAACCCTTAAATCAATGACGCCATGTCATAACGGCATCTCCGTGTCTTTTACGCCAACCTACTGTGTTTACAAAGACAAATACTTAAATAACTAAAATATATAAATAACTAAAAAGTAATTGTTTTTGCTGTGTTAAACGTAATAATTGTAGATTCAGTTTTTAATCGGTACCTATCAATTAAATACGTATCGCACATCCAGTTAATTTTTTTTGCATCCGACAGGATAGCTCAAGTAAATAGTCCTCAAATTCGCCGCTATTTTGACTCGCCCCTAAAGTGAAAAAAGCGGCACTATATTTGTGGACTCCTTAAACTTTTGAAGATGTGGCGAATTTAGCACTCTAATGTGCTAAATGAGTATATTTTTGTAAATTACATACACGCAGGTCAATTTAATCATCTGGTTAAAGGAATTCAGCACCAACTCAACAGTGATTTGCCAATTCACATCGAAGAATAATTTTAAAAGATTACCAATTTGACAACCAGAACGAATGACGTAGGTACCTAACCTACGCCCTGCTCCCAAACTGGCGCCCTTAACGACGCTATCACTCTACATAAGAGCTCCTTGTAATCCGTGCTGATACTGTCAAAAAAGTGCGTCCCACGCTGAACGCGTCACATCGGAAGCGGCGGCTTGTCAGAGGTGCCCACATGAGGGCATTACACCTCTCTGGACGTTCCCAGATGTGCGATAGCCGGTGCACTCGCTTTGAACGGCCCGCGGTGCCACGGGGGCACGCACGTGCTTTTGTGGCGGCCCTCGCCGTCTCACGTCACCTCACATAAATTGACAATCTAGCCTTTACTAGACAAGCTTCTATCCGCGCCTCTAAATGATCTGCTTTGCTTCACCGCAATGCCGACGACCACGTAAACAGCTGTGAACAGTATCATTGTGATTTATAACGAGATACATGACAGCAAAACTTAAAAGAATCTCGCCGAAATTATACAGATTTCCAAACATAGCATATCATGTCAATCATCTAATGTACACGTCCAACTTGGGCGCAGATGATGGCTTCTCTATAAATACTTATTTCGTAATCACCGTTTTTCATGAGACTACAACATATATAATGCAGACCTATAGTATGATAGGTACATATTACACAGTTTCGACGCATATTTCCAAATGTCACTATTTGTTACTCGAACTTTTGTATAAAATATAACGTACTTATTATTACCTAAGTATTCTATCATGGGAATATTTTATAAAAAATATGTTCAATATTTGCGCAGACTAGACGAACTGTAAAACGTTTAACAAGTAGATTACATCGGTGCAATCATCACCCAGCAGTGCCCTGCAAGTTTTGCTTCAGGGCTGCTACAGTGCACGCGCACCTGTGCCTAATGATGGAGAACAATTGCTATCATTAAGGGCCATCGCCGTGCGCCAAGCCTACATGATACATATTCAAACAGTGCCACGACAATGCAAGTTTATTTCAAAGTCAATAAATTATCGCTAATGCCCAATTTGCGTCGACCGGTTAACAATGCCCGTTCCCGCAATTACTTAAACTCGTGTAACTGCGTAGTTGCATACGATACGATCTGTGTCCGACCGTCCAACGTCATTGTCTCACTCGATACATGCTCCGCAATTACACTGTATCGATTACAGCTGACTCAGTTGACTTCGATTCGAACGATTGACTGCGACTATAAAACATTGTTTTTAGTACACGTAATTAGTGTTCCGATAAAACGATATCTGCCTTCTTTGTCGACTATCTGCATCTCTGAATCTGAAACATGTACGTTTAGACGTGAGTAAGTAGGTTTAATGGTCGGAAAAAATGTCAGGTAAAGCACTGAGTCATTCACATGTTCATAAAAAATTCATATCACGCGAAGCCAAACAGCTTCTGGAAATTATAAACGATGTAAAATAAACTGTACGTCGGTTTGCAATCTACTTTATCTCAGGCCGGAAGTTGACAATAGCAATAATTCTGTTCTAAGTCAGTCATAGAAGTCCAATCCGGTCTATTCTATTCATAATTTACATTAATACATTTTAAAGAAATCAATTTAACCGACAATGTAAGGATTATTTATTGATATAAGTAAAATTAAAATTAAAAAAATTAACCGTGCAGTCCTACAATTAAAAATATTCCACATTTTGAACTAAAAATGTGGTCGGCAATACTATTTGACAACGAAACTATCGCTTTCCTGTATTATATTAAAGCTGCATTACAAACATAAGTATGTTTAAGTATCTAATAATGTCGGAAAACTGTAAATATACAATTTGGCGGAGCTTCAGAGTGAGAATTACTGTGTGTTTGCGGAATGCAACAAAACTTACCTACTTACATCTTATATTATTATCCGAAGCTTGGCATTTGTACAGTTGAAAATGCCAAATTCTTCCAATGTTTGCAGAATGTTTCAAGACGAATAACAACACACGGACCGTCGCGTCGTCGTCGACTTGATTACAATCTTGCATGGAATTCCTGTGAGCGCGAGAATTGCGTCCAGGTTACGTGTCGTAATAAACAAAACTAGCCACTGATTTTATTATTTGCCAAACCAACATTAAAACTGGCGGAAACTAGATACTTGGATGCCTCTATATATAATTATAGTTAATAAATGATTTAGTAGTATACCAAAAAACTGGGTACAAGCTAATTAATGTGTTTTCATTAGATAAACCTAAGATAAATTCTAAGCTAGACAGCGCCTAGTTTAGAAACATGCGTTACCTTAACGTCATCAATCATAACAGTACTTGCGCACATCAAAAAGTTTAATCAAATGACGTAATTGCATAAAAAAATTAAACACGTCTCTATACAAATAACGGTTAACAGGAACATCTATTGTTACAAAAATTATATTCAAGGTAAGTAATTTGTTCTCGTGTTAAATCTTTTTTTTTACACTGGTGGACGTTTGATAGTATCGGTGTTGTAAAACTGGATGTGAGCCAATGTTTGTCTAGTTTTAAGTTTTGTGCAATCGCCCTATTTTTCTAAACTAAAACAGTTGCACGCGACACGCTCTTGAAGAGTCGTTTCAATAATATTTAAAGCTTCTGACTTCTACACAAAACTGACTGTCTCATGTGTTTAAAAATGTATAACAAGATATATATAAGTTCATATATAGATTCATATATACATATGTAGGATGAAAGTTAGTTTTGCAGTATAGGTACCTGCAACTATTCGTAACATCTGTAGATATTTTTCTTTATATATCCATTAGTCTTCAAACAACCACAAAAGCAGTGAACATGGTAAAAGTAGATGCGTTGATTTATTACAACTCAAAGTCTACTTGTCATAGAGCATAGACACAAACATGTCTAATTAACTTGGCCTCCCTGTGATTCGCTTAATGCACTAAACAGTAATTGTCATTATGTCGGACGCGTGCCCTCGGACTTGACTCATCGTCTCACTTCCAAAGGAAGACTAATGTAATAAACGGCTCAACAGAAAAAAAATGCGGATACTCTAATTGATGGACAAGACCATGACCGTTGATGAATACTGGACAAATGAACTGCCACAATGCTGCAGTACTCTTAGACGTTGCGACCTTGTCACGAGTAAATTATTATAACGCAAAGTGCTGTTTGCTTCCGCGAAATGACATGTCATCAGTCTTAAAAACTCATTAAGAGCACCGTAGAATGCTTTTGCAGACTTCCGTGTATTACAAAATAGTGATCGTAAATAACGACAAGCATGAAGAATTAAAGCATTGCAGTAAAATATAATTATTTGGTGTCAGTTTTTTAATTAAAGCGTATGATTGAAATTTCATTAAAACATTCTACAGTCATCATATCGATATATAGACGACTCAATTAGTCCAACGGTAGTTAACACTGCCTGCTGTGCTATGGGTCCCGGGTTCGAATCCCGGTAGGGACAAATGTTTGTGTGATGAGCATAAATATTTGTATCCGAGTCATGGATGTATCTATGTATAATATGTATGTATTTACAAAAAAAAATAGTATATATGTAGTATATCAACCAACTAGTATCCGTAACACAAGCCTCGTTGCTTAGCTCGGAACTAGATGGCGCTGTGTGTCATAATGTCCAGGAATATTATTATTATTATTTATATCAATAGTATAAAAATATGTTACCACATTATTTTTGTTTAAGTAATAAAATAATATAATGTAATATCTCTGGTTTGTTTTGAGTTTATTCTAATTTTTCGTCCGTTTAATTATTATTTGAAGGATAATCTACTAGGTAGTTGAATCATGACTTACAAATATGAAGCCAAATATAGCACCAATGAGTAATCAATCAATTACCCCCTTTTTCCTTAAACTTCTGAATTAAGACCGGACCAACATTGAGGTCAAACATTAAACTACCTCCTACTCTGTGAAACGTTATTCATGATATTATTTAATAGGTATTGAATTTAATTTAAATAAAGCAAAAAATACGATTTAACTGGAATAATGTATAAGAGTATTAATAATAGTAGTTATATACGTAAGGCAAAACGATAATAAGATATGATGTTAACACTGAACGTATAAGCTTCACGCCGAAGTGGAGAAGCTTATAACAAGGGAAATAATAGCATTGAGTCATGATGAGAAGATCAAATTACTGCTTACAAAGATCGTAAAACGTCTATATATGTACGTATATAAATACCGCTCAGAATGTCCAAAAATACAAACAATTACACAAAGAGTAGTCTTCGAAATAACCTCACTGTTCGACGTTGTATATCTTCATACAAAGGTAAATTAATGAAATACTTCGACATAATTGTGTCGTGTAACTTTTTGAACTATAAATGATGCATTTTTTATAATTATTAATACCTGTATAATCTCTAGAGCTTCTCTCTAGACGATGACGCTTTGTAACAATTAAATTATTTATTTTTCAACCTAATACTTCCGAGGCAGTACATTACTCGAAAGTACACACAGTTTTCTACAGGACGGCAAGTAAGTATAAGTCGAAGCTAGCTTGTTGGTAATTGCCAATGTTGTTGTTCAACGCACACTTGTCCTTATTTTATTGCTAATAGGTATCTAAACGGTAAAAGTAGCGAATGTAAAACAAAAACCTTAATAGAAATTCACAAATAGTCACATATTGGCGTGTGGTAGTTTAAATTAGATTAGATTGCAACCTAATCAACCAAGATAGTTACTTTGCCTATCTACACCGATCAATTGATTGATATCAAATGATTTATTCGATCTGATCATAAAAGCAGCGAATTATTGTTGAATATATGTAGTTGTTTTAGAATCATGTACCTTCTAATAAGCCTCCAAAAAGTAAGCTTTCAGAGGATATACATAGAATACAAATACATCGTGTTGAATTCCAAAATAAAATGTTACAATGATTCCAGTTGATAAAAAGAACTAAGATATAAACAATACTTACCTAAATTTTCAAACTTCTTAACTCATTAGATTATGATAACACTGAAAAAATAATTAAAACTACTACTTAAATAAATCAACAAATATAAAACACATCAATTCATTTCACTACAAATTCATCCACACACTTGTTCCTACATACACACATAAACACTTCACTATTTATTTCATACAATTTATAAGTGGTATAATAATAGAGACTTAGACTTCTTACTTTATTTTATTTTTCTTTAAACTTTCTTTTTTTAAACTAAGTAATAAAAACTAAACATTAATTTTGTAAACAGACATCTAAAAACCTTACATATACTATGTCAGCTTAAAGAACTACCTACATAGTTAAAAATATAAAATAACAAGTTAAAATGTTATGTATGTACGACTACCCGATAAATTTAGCTTTCTTTGCTTTGTTATAAAATTAAAATTATAAAATGCCGCAAGTATAATGTACCTATACCGCGACCGAGGAAAACTGTCCCACCGTAATACAGTTTATACTAGTACGGGGGACAGAGTGAATCAGTTTGGTATAAGCTAATAACCAATTATTATATTGTTTACTTCAAATTAGACTAAGTCAAATTATCGTAACATAAAGCTGTATTACAGAAAAATATTGCGCAAGGTTGTTAGTTTTTTTTTTTCGAGCTAATAAAGAGTTTTTTTTTCTTATAGGTACTTACAAAGGAAATAACAACCTTAGATATTTTTAAGAATTATTTGACTTTCTTCATTTATTTATTCGTAAATAAACTAAACGGAGGAGGAAATCGTTAAGAACAAACAATTGTTGTGTCTTCCTTATTCATACGTACCTATATATTCTATGTCTAACTGTGTTTTTTATAAACGACAAGCGAACGTAGCATTACTAAGTTATTCGTGACACGAAATATTTATATAAAAGATGATGATGATGGCTTTTCCTGTGTTATATTTTTACAAAAATTAAAGATCAGGACGCGCGTTCACAGAGAACTAACTGTCCAGTAGATAATTGTAATTGGTGACCGACATAAGTGAGTCAGACAAGTGGCGTCCTATATCGTTGATTATTTACGGGTTGCAGCGCAACTCGTAATTGCGGTCGGGACCCCGCCACACGGCTCGTTTATCTAATTAGCGTCCCGGTGCGATAGTCTGCGCGCACGTCTGCCCCGGCCGCAACGCGCAACCGCGCACCGCGGGGCCGCGCGGCCGCCCGGCCAACCGACCAGCGCCAGCGGCGCGTGCGCAACCTCCACTTATATTAACTATGATTAAATGAGCCATAACAGATACCACCATTCCTTCTGAAAACATCATGTTTATAATAAACAAATATACGTTATGTCAATACGTATTATACTTACTGTTCTACCGATCAGTAGGCTTGAGAGGCCGACGGTCACTGAATGTAAATATAGGTATATAACTCAAAGGTGACTGACATAGTGATCTATCAAGGCACAGCCCAAACCACTGGACGGATCGGGCTGAAAATTGCCATGCAAGTAGATGTTATGACGTAGGCATCCGCTAAGAAAGGATTTTTGAAAATTCACCCCCCAAGGGATTAAAACGGGGGTGCAAAGTTAATATGAAACTTTTATTTTTTTAGTTAAATTGCACGCGGACGTTATCGCGGGAATCAGCTAGTCGCCTATAAAATTGTATTAAAAGCGCATAATATACCCGGACAGTATGACATAGCGCCATCTAGTTCCGAGCTAAGCAACGAGAGTGATATTATATTTGTCGTTCTTATAAGTATCGTCGTATATCGTCCCAGCTTATTTTGTTAAAGTAGGTAAGTAGGTACTGTTAGTTGTAAAAATTATATAATTATTTGTGTATTACAAATGTGTGCGATTCGATCTCCGTTGGCTGCTTAATTAATGTATGGAATAGAACTATACATTAACAAAGTCGTATTCTAAAGTATTATATCTCTGAGCTGTATTTGAATACAAGATTTACCAAATTTAAAATTTCATTCGTAGGAATATTCCCTATTGATCGTATTCATGGTAAGTTCTCTGTCCTTAATTACAATTCCAAAAGCGAGCGGTGAGTTAGGTCAAGACCGCTCACTATTACTAACTTGTGTTCAGTTTTAATTGCTTTGCCCGATATAGTTTACCATTAATAAAATTTACATCATGACGAACAAACTTTAGTCACAGTTCTAAATAACGATTGAATATGAACATAAAAACTTCTTGCGGTTTATTATTGCATCTGTTTATTAATAACATAAAAAAATATCATTCACTAAAATTAAAGTTAGCCGCTAAAGAGCATATCATATCAATTGTAGGTATATCAATTATATATTAATATTTAGATATATATGGAGGTATGTATATTAATTATCACTCGAGCTTATTGTGAATTGACACTAAACACTGATTAAACAATATGAAACTCCTATTTCCGACATTTCCGATGTTGGAAATAACATCAATTGGCTATTTGACAGTTTTTGGAAAGATATTTTTAAATATATGTAGGTACGTAAGTTTATGTTATACCTTTTACAATTATCTTTTCCCCAAAAAAGCATTTTTTATTAGAAAACTAGTTTCTGCCCGCGACTTCGTACGCGGATCCTGTTGCTTATGCCAGCGAAAACGGGATCGTCAAAATCGAAGATCTGAAACGTCAGATATTGAATTCTAAAAGCCCGGGGACGGGAAGACAACGGGTTGCGCGAGACGATTCGAGGCGTTCCAGATCTTTCATTTTTGTAAGTCAACAGGAAATGCCCATTATGTACTTTCCCACCTGAGCAACACATATCGTTTGTTTCTTTTTGCCATTTAACAGATTCACAAAAAGTACAATTTTGAACCATATCCAATGGCGGAATATGTGGCGGGGTCAATTATAGGAGTATACGTAAATGCACTCCGTTCCTCATCAACTCAAGGAAGGTCGTCATGCCCTACGGCTATATCTTGAGACACATCTGATTCTTCAGATGATATCAACATTCTGTTCAGAGAATGTCGAAGTCGATCAGAATAAAAACATTCGTTGCGCTTTTCTTCTGTCTCTTCATGCCGTACTCCACCAATTCTTTCTCCCTCACTTTCTAACTGATTATGAATATTTTGTTATGTGCGTGTTCGGGACAATGTATGATAACCTCGATCAGCAGTTAGTCGAGCATCACGTTAATAACTCGTTTCAAAAAACCGGTTAGTAGATCAGATGTGCGAATACGCTGAGAACTAAAGCGTGATTCTGTATCGGTAAACGTTTCCGATTCGCGAGACAATGCATGTCGCTCACGATCAGCGGACAGTCACGCATCATGTTCTGTACTTGTCTCTAGAGACCTAGAAGCAGATTCGTAGATACGCTGAGAACTCAAGTGCAATTCTCTATCCATGAACGTCTCCGACTCGCGAGATAATGCGTGACGTTTACAACCAGCGGTCAGTCGCGCATCATATTCTTCAATGGTCTCTAGAGACCTGGATGTAGATGCGTAAATAGGCTGAGAATGCAGGCGTGCTTTGCGATCTGAAGCGATGATCCACGGAGCGAATTGCAGCCTGATGTTCTCGTAAAGCATCAAGTCTCTCCTGACGCTCCTCGGTAGATTCTTGGGATCGTATGATCCTCAATCTTTTAACTCGTTTGTAACGTTGGGAAAGATTTGACCTCTTTCTAGGCATGGTTATAGTTTTATTGTGAAGATAGCTGATCAATTAAAGCGACTGCTCCCCTGCGTTACCGGGTAGGCTACCGTGTCACGAAGATAAATGGAAAACGAATTTAAACACTCAAATAACAGAAACCAGCCTGAAGCATATTTTAGAAGAATATTTATTAAATAAAATAAAAATAAATGGTTGTTTTGGCCAGTACTTAGTATCTATTTTTCAATGATATACCATCGTCACCAAAAATCAGTCCTAAACTGTGACTGCCTGCACCGCGTGGAAGTACTCCCAGCTTATGCTATTTTATAATATACAGTAAAATTAGTGACAGCTTTGATTTCCACATCGGATGTCTGATCTTCGATTTCCTCTTGCGGTTCTGCATCACGTGTTCAAGTTTCCAAGATGAATTATATATAGCCTATATGTTACCCAGACTTAATACCTATAAAACAACAAAAAATCATTCAAATCCGGCCAGTAGTTCCGAAGATTAGCGTGTACAAACAAACAGACAGAATTTTATTTTTGGATTCGTGCTCTCTTACTGTTCCTAAAACCCCCTCAATATATATTTTTTTAATATATTCAATGTACAGAAACAGTTTTTTTACTATTTTATTATATGTATAGATAGAAAATATATTTTTTCCTCCAGTAATTTGAAATTCGCGCGATAACAGTCAATCACGTGAAATTTCTGGCTGTAACGTCACATTTCAATAAATTAAGTAAAGCTAACTACGACGCTCCAACTCTGAAACATATTTTGAGTGGAAAGTTTGCTGCTTTTTCAATAGAAATGAGAAGCTTAATATAACCTTATAATATAAATATATTTTATGAAAATGACAAGCTACAAAACGTGTGCCGTACAATTAAATATCCTGACTAAATGTATATACACCTGTACTTTTACTATAAATTATATGTAATTACATTATTCATACAATTGTCAAATAGCCAATTATTGTCCCACTGCTCATTATTAAGAGGGATTAGGCTAAAGTCAATCACGCTAGCCTCGTGTGGTTTGGCAAACTTCACACGCCATAGTAGGCAGTAGTATTAGGTCACATGATGTCAAGGAAGTCTATTTTAATTGAATGTCAAAAAATTCAATATTCTTTATAAATTAAATAATACATTTATGTATTTTTGTTCCTTATACCGGGTCTAAGGTAATAAACAGAAAACAAATAGTGTGGATAGATAACGCTTTACTTAATAATTAATTAGATTTAATTAATAGAAATAATTCCAGAATATTTATTTTTTACTAATAATTTTCTTTTTAGGTAAAAATACTAATCTAAGCAGAACTAGGTATATATTATAGATTTCAGTAACTTAACCGTGGCTTT
The DNA here is from genome assembly GCA_905163465.1 of Craniophora ligustri. NCBI lineage: Eukaryota > Metazoa > Arthropoda > Insecta > Lepidoptera > Noctuidae > Craniophora > Craniophora ligustri. The sequence continues at coordinate 8,331,760 of LR990963.1, forward strand.
ACCAATGTAACAATACCTAAGGATATTGGATAAATACTTATATGGATTATTAAAAAGTTAAATTATTAAAAGAGGAACTAAAAATACATATATTTAATATTAATAGGTATTCCATCAAAGATGAGATTATTTCAGCAAGAACAGTCTCACACACACTTTACTCTGCAGTTGTCTGTTGCGTTGAGTTCTTAATGCACAATTCGCATAATAGGTTAACAGCCTGGTAGACAGAAGACTCTGAAAGAAACCAAAAAACCATACAATGGTATAGGCAGCAATAGTATAACATTGTCAAAAGGAAAGACCACCATTGAGATTTCAAATATTTTTGTACAAACGACATACAAATTGGAGGGCCCACCAAAAATTTACTTGTTTCTTCTTTATAACAGTTTACAGCTAAGACGTTCCTAAGACGTCGACAACACAAGCTCGTTGTGTGTTGGCGGGAACAATGGTTCTAATCCGCGCCAGTTTCAAACTTGCAGACCTTACCTTGACTCCTACGCCACAATTCCTTTTAATGAACAAAACCTTGTTCATGAGCTGCTTAGATACCACTTCCACGTGAACCGCGTCACAGAATTAGTTTACTTTCAACAGCTCAGGCTGTATCAACCTGCTTTTCGTGAAACTCCTAATACTTTCTTTTCCTGCTGGGTAATTAACTACATTGCCTAACTACCCTGCTATATTGTGCCTGTACTACCCTTACCCTTTACCTGTACTACACATAATTATGTTAAAGAGTACCGCTACATAGTCAAACACATTGGAAATTTGTCCTATTATCACACACAAACCAGGTCAAATAGCGTTGCAGCACGCAACAAAGTTAACACTATTGACAGTTTTTGTTATGGTAGGTATTATTCATGAGAAATGGCCTCCGAGCTAATGAATGAATGGGCCACGCTCGCCGCGTGCCGCCCACGGCAACTTCATTCATACGTAGCCCTGCGTGGTCGCGAACTTGTTCTCAATGTCGCCTCACAACTCCGACCCATACTCGACTAACACCCATGCTAACATACGTATTGTAGCGATATTGTTTACACGTAATACGCCGTTCATGCGGACTGTTTAAGCATTATCGAACACCTTATGAAAATCAGTAGGTAAAGAACACCGCCCCCACGCCAAAACTACTACAAATGTCAAAGGTAGCCAAATCTAAGCCAACTGATATTTTTGTAGTACATGAAAATCTGCGTTATCTCATAAAAACAACAAAGTCAACTCAACAGGTTGTATTAAAAAGGTCAGAATCGATAACAAATGCCAGAGTTCAGGATGAATAAGATAATCCGCCGACAGTGAGGCATCGCCGCAAGAGTCGGGATGAATGGCGAATGTGGCAATAGGAGCAGGGGTAGGGTGGCGAGGCACGTGTTTTGTGGCCATGGTCACGAGATGACGTCCGACCTTTAATAGCGCATGCGCCATACAAGGAAGCAGGTTCAAGGACGAGTCATCGATCGCGGTTAGTGCCGTGCTGCCCCCAGCCACGGCCGCACGCTGCTCTTCTAGAGAGGAGGAAATCGATGCGGCTGCCATTGCCACGGCCACGCGGAAGGCTGCAACTCGCCGCCGGTGGACACTACTGACATACGGAACTGTTATTATTGTGTACCTATTCTCTTGATTCGTATCGTTGGTAAACAATTTTTCTTGAAATTAACTTCAAATAATTTCATGATGTACAATAAACAAATAAGAAACATATGTTATTATGTATCTAATTTTTAAAAGAAAATTTCAATATATTGAGTACCTCAATTGAATTATAGATACCTAGATATAAAATGTACCTATATCTTGCGTATGTATAAATGTTATAGTTAACCGTACGAGAATGTTGGTGTCTAAAATAAAAAGTAATAAATGTTACTTTTGAGTTTATAACTGGAGACAGACACAAGACAGTTTGGCCCGTAAGATCGAATTCTTACGGTGCGCGCGAGTTGATTGCGCGCGTAATCCGCCGTAAATAAGAGACGCGTGCGCACCGCTGATTACATTACAGCTGGACACGCACATCGAGATCACACGAGTCGCATGTGAATAAAATTATATTATACTTAATTATAATATATAATATAAAATTCTTTCACACATTGGAATCATGTAGGTACCTAAGTAAGGAACTAATAATTATTATTAATATTACTTCTTAGCAATTTATGTTCAACATCAATAATAATAATATTAGTCACTAAGTATACTAAATCAGAATAACATTATATTTTCCGTTTATTCCGTTATGGAAACCTTTCTAATGCAACTGTAGGAATATAAATAAGTAACCACACTACTTCATGCGTAGTGTTGAAGTGCATGAAGCGTACCAGCTACTCTCTGTAGTAAAGAATATAATTATAAGCTGTAATAAATATTGATAAATACCGAGGTATCGAGGGGATCTCCATAGTATTATGTGTGCAAGTGCACTGATTGCGAATGCAAGTGTCGCGGACGCGTGTCAAATCGTCCCACGCCCACATCGCGACATCACCCACCATCTTACACACAGTATGTCGACACACAAGTCACAACATAAAATCCCATTGTATGAACATACTACACTTCAAGCAATCAAACCTACAATGAATGAACATTGTTTATGTCGAAACAATCACAACAAAATTTAAGTAACCTTAAGTATTGCCATATCTACCATCCATCCATACCTATCAAAAAAGTATTGCTATTGTTATATTTGAGCAACCGAGATGTCATTTCTCTGTTTAAGTATCACGACATTGGCCACAAATTACAGAAATTAAATGTGTACGCGCCATTCATGAAGATATCACGATTTCATAGAGAAGTCAGTGGTGTGGGGAAGGTGGGGAAACTGGGTAGTGGGGTGAGGTGCCTCCCTATTCATGAATGAGGCCGTACGTCATTGATATCGATTGCCGGCTAGCGCTGTGCGGCCCCGGTAGAGGTTACCGCACAAGGGCAATATTGGCGGTCGATCAACAGGTGGTCGATTGACGCAAGCCGGCAATACAGCCTTCCGCTATTTTTTATCACTTGTGCAATGACGTCAACATGATAACCTAACCTAATTTGAAATTTTCAGTAAATTTTTTTTTAATCATTTTAAAATTGTGTTTAAAAGACCAAGCAGTTTCTATTCCTTTTTTATTCCGTTACCTACTTTTAACCAATTTACCTATATCTTATTTGGTATACTGTGAGTACTTACTCTTTAAGCTATGGTAAACAAATTTGCATTGTTAAAACTAAAATCAGTTCTAGGTATATAGATACCTATGTAAAGCATTGGTCAAATTTCGTTCTGCTGTCAAGATCTATTATTACTTTGTTTTTTTTTTCATTTTAACTTAATAATTTACTGAATTTAAAATAATTATCTTCTTCGAAATACTTATCTGCTCTTTTTTATGAGAGAGAACTCCATGTCGTCTGGCCATTTCGTTGGGGGTAGTCCTACCCTGTCTTTTCTTACTTTAATACCCCAGTGCCCATCAATACTATGAGCCACGCCCATTGTCTACTCATAAGCAGCTTCAGTACCTATTACAAATCTCTTTCTGTGGAGCTATCTGGTAAGGTTAAGCATGACTTTCTTCAAAGCTCGAACTCGACACTTAACAGTCTATGGCCAATGGGGTCAATCGTTTGTCCTGACTGACTGATCTATCAAAGCAAAAACAAATCTACTAAACCTAGGAAAAAGATCGAAAATAAGTGTATCGGACAACTTTGGGACGGACTACTAGTAATAGTGGGTATAAGAGTATAACATTCTGAGGCAGGGCATAGAGAGATTCTTTGCTCAAATTGAGCTGCCAGACTGGGGAACAGTGGCATAGCGTGGGTTTTTGCCGCCCGGGGCCGTCTGGAAATTTGCCGCCACCTATTCTAGTAGTATAAAAAAACGTGGTACCTGATGCCGCCCCCTTTCATGTGCCGCCAGGGGCCTTGGCCCCCTCTGAGCCCCCCACGCTACGCCACTGCTGGGGAAGTACCTCCGCCTTCCAGAACACCGCAATGAAACAACAATAATTGTGTTTCTGCGAGTGAGTAAGTTACCAGAGCTCGTTAAGGGAGTGATTATTCTGACAGATAGCTAGTTCCCTATTTTAAGTAACCTGAACGATTTCTACAGGGTTTAGCATTTGCAACCCTTCGCGTGTCGCAAATGTCCATGGGCGACAGTGATCACTTACCATTAGGTGAGCCTCCTGCCTGTTGGCCCCCTTATCACCTAATCACACACATTAACACCCTTGTCACATAAATAACAAATAAAAAATATAACAATAAAAAAATACAATCTTTTGACGACAAAACCAAAACTTGTAATATAGCTGTATAAGAACAATATAGTGGCATAAGCTTTATGCCACTATATTGTTCTTTCTACGTGCTTCCTAAAACGCCAATTCTTGCTATCTTCGATAAATAGCTCCGCATCATTTTATCTATGACGTTCATTGTGCGAAATATAATATATAAATGTATGAAGCATAACATGCGTAATATTTGGTTAAGATCCGATAGCTGATCTGCACTCGAGTTATTTATCGGAAAATAAAAGTGTGGTATAAGTGTCGTGCGTCACGCGGATAATTCTCGCAACACGGGGCAGGGGGTGGTCAGGCGTTGTGACGTCAACACCACCACAACCCCCTAAGTTTCCCGCTACTCACTACACTATTCATGATTTTTGGAATTTCCTTTATGTTGACGACATGAAAAAAGAACGCAATTTAAATTTGGTAAAAATATATTAAAAATATTTTCAGTAAAGAACCTATTAATAGGTTAGTCGGTTTTTCGAAGAAAAATATTTGGAGTATAACTATTATTACTATTAAAAAAAACGTTTATACTTCACTCTTTTCTTTACCTTTTAAGAATCTATAAAAAGATACTTTCGCATTGAAAAAAATCTTAAAATAAAAATTCTAACGGCATCACCCGTAAGTTACATCATGTCAATAATAAAAGCACAACACATACGTGGTGACTACGCAAATGCGTACAAATTACGTGCAAACAACGATTACACAGTTCTATAAATGTATCCAGATAATTATACAGTTTGCTCTTTAGGGTTTCTGTGTACGTCAGCAACCTAGTGATAAATTTTGCACGAGATTAGAATTCGCGAGTGTTGATCGATGGAAGCGTAATTATAAGCATGAGTGCGGCATGACGCGGCAAACCAGCTCATTTTGATGTGACGATTGCTAACATTACCTTCTCTCGCGTCACTGTTCGCTATTTTAGCACGCGTTATCGGTCAACGGATAGAATGTGCTTAGCTATTTGGGCGCTTTAGATTGATGCAGTCGAAAGTGTACCTACTGTAAGCTCTGCACTTCCTGCCTCTACGTCAACCATTTAGGCTTCGATGATATAAACAAATTTGGAAATTTAAAAAATCAAGGAACAGAACTACATGTAGTCATGTTTATTTATTTCTTACGTTTATTCTCACGGTTAGACTACCACTATGAGTTTTCTATGTACCAAATTACCTATGTAGAATACTGCCTGAAAAACTTTGGTAGGTCAGCCGGAAAAACGAAATTAATAATAAAATTACAATTTATTTCAGTAAAAATAAAGTAGAGAACAGTCTCTTGCTTCTATTAGATCTCATCTTCTAGAAGAAGAAGATAGAAGATTAATTTAAAAGCATATCTAAGTACATCATTTGGCATAGATACTATAGCAAATCGAGAATTCGTGATTCATTATTAGGACTAATGAAAGATAACGTAACAGTTTATATTAATAGTCGCCAGCCGCGTGGCATCGTCACCTAGAATTGCATTTGCAACACAAGCTGGTATTAATAGCCTATGTTCGCACATGCTCGCCAAACGACAGTAGTAGGTCGACTCATTGGCGAAACACTTTCTAATACTCATAACATAAGTGTTTATGCGATGTCACTGCGACAATGATATGTTTTACGAGGGCGTCAGAGCTACTAGACGTCAGTGGGCTGCCACCTATCCTCCTTAACTGTTGGTATATGTTATCTATAATAAGGCAAAATCATGTACTTTTTTATGAAATAACCGGTTGATAAATAATGCTAGCTCATCTATTCTACTTATTTATTGTCAAGACTTAACCGAACTTGACCTAACCGTAAGTAATCTATGATGGGTAGAAAAAGCCTATTAACTTTGTATAGCTCAAGTCATTTGAAAATCATCAGTACTAAGGAAGCTCAAACCTAAATAAGTCTTATGGTTTCATAGGCTTCAGCGGGGAGTTTAAAACTATAGCCATGTCATCTCTGTCGTCCATTACGAGTCATTAGGTATTGGTACCACAAATCCAGTGTCGCCAGTTTAAGGTATTTTTCATGATCTCATGACAACGATAATGATATTATTTGTTTTGCTATGTTGTAAAATTCTTGTTTGATACAAGTGCTTTTAAAATACCGTGCAAGCAAAAGATCTAAGATTGAATTGAGATATTCAAAGATAAAATCCTGAGCTTAGCGAAGGGTCCAAAAGTATGAAACGGAAATAATTTTACGAACGTGACACAACACATGTTTTCATTCAATACATAGAGGAAAATGTATAAGAAACAACTCTAAAAAATAAAGAGTGGCTCTCTTTATTTTTTAGAGTTGTTTCTCATACAGATCGATTCAAATCTCATAAATGGTCGAAAATAATACTTATTAAAAACTCACGATTAACAGAACTTTTCTTTAGGTAGGTATAGTCATAGGTTATTTTTTCCACGCTAGTGGATAACATAGTCTGATCCACAAATATTTTATACATACAATATCTATATAACAATGGTAAAAATATTATCCAGAATGGGTAAGGGTAAAATAGAAACAAGAATTCGTAGTTAGCAAATGTATTGACGTACGATGAATGCTATAGAAACAAAACACATAGCATCGTTAATGTTAACTACGCAATCACATGACTGATTTTTCACACAAACACGAAAGCGTGAATAATAATCTAGAAACAAATAGTAGCGAGATAGAAATAGATAGCGATATTGAAGCAACGTTCCAAAATAGAACCCCGCCTCCGAAGTCCAAACCAAAAGCAGTCAAGTTAATTATAGAACGATTCCCGCAGGGACGTTTTCATCCCGTGATTCACCTGCTGAAAACTCGATTGTTAGCATTTTACGTCAATCGGTTGCGTGGTGTTTACGAGCGTGCGCGGCGCGACGATGGCGCAGGAGCGTCAGCTGACGGCCAGGAATAGCCCTGACATCGCGGCCACGCTATGCCGCTTGCGCCCGCGCACCCACAAATAGCGCTCTATAATTAGACGTCGGTGAAATCGTGGGTTTGTTATTTTTCTTTATCGTCTCCGTTACGCGATAATTGGGTTAGCGTGAACGACTGCATGTGGGCCCAATCGGGCGTCGGCGTGTCTCGGACACTGCCGGCAGCCCGGCACCACGCACACAGGGCCATTGTCCTGCCACCGCATGCCGCACTCGCGTCTACTCGCGCACTTGTCGTGTGTATTCTAGATTTGAGAAGTGCCTCGTTGTTGAACCTTTTATGATGAGCGGTTTTACGACCAATGTGTTGATGATATATGTAGTTAATGTTGTGAAAGCAATAAGAATCATTTATTTAAGGCAAATCTGTGTAGTGCCCAAATTTTCCCAAGATTTTACTCAGCACCAAAATACAATTTAATGTTTTCGATCGTATCGAAAGTTTCCAAATATTTTAAGTTGACTTGAGATATCTCTCAAGCCAACTTATTTTATGAACTTTATTTTCATGTCAGTATACCTTCCTTTACCCTCTACCTTATGAAAGATTAATCAGTCTTAAACAATCACTAGGCTATTCCTAGCAAAGTACGCCATGTAAAACAAGCATTGTAATTTTTCTTCTGAATAATAATGAAAATAAGCAGACGTCATTACTAATTAGGCAGCGAGTGACTATTTACGTATCTGCAAAGTACTTCTGTACGTAAATAGCATTTTTCTTATGAGTGTTTGTGAATACATTACGTTATCATGTCATAGCATAGGAATTCTTCAAAAATAGATATTTTGGTCACTTGTTTTTTAGTGATATTTAATGCAGTACGTTTTGTTGTCGACTAATATTTTATAAATAGAACATTTTAAATTCGACCATGTTCTTAATTTTAAATTGTGTGTATATCTTTAACCATTACAATGCGAAACGGAGGAAGAAATCTTCATGAGCAAACTTATGTGTGATGTGTCCCATTCTAAGCGAGACTCGGGCGATCACATTAGACATTACTTTTTTATTGGAAAGATTTTGAATAGGTAGGTAATCTAAATTGGGAATTTACCTACATTTTTAATTGATGGACTAATATTATTATATTGTAAAAAAATAATTATTTATAAACTAATACTAATGATATGTAATAACTGAAAGTCGCAAGGGTAGCTGCGGAGCATTGAAGTCCTAGGTTCGAGCAGGGTTCTATAGAATTCTCAGCAATCGTTCGGAATTTGAATTTGTGTCCAACCAATGGCAGTAATTATAATTGGCAAATAATTGAGCTGTGGTCGCCTAGTTGTGTGACTAGCCTTTGAACTGAGATTTCCAACGTCTCGAGTTCAAATCCAAGGCAAGCAGCACTAACTTTTTGGAAGTCATGTGCGTATTTATCACATGCTCAAACGAAGGAAGGAAGGTCAACGAAGGAAAATATCGCGAGGAAACCCGTATGCTTGAGCGATTTATAGATGGCACGTGAAGTTTGCTAACTCGCAGTAGGCTAGCGTGGTGGCTCTACGCTAGAAACGCACAACAGATAGGGATTAAAGTGGGAGGAGACCCGTAATTTAGTGGGTCAATTATAGGTCGATAACGATCATAATGGCAATAGGCTCGACCCCTAATTACATGGGACCTAAAACGTACGTACCAGTGCGAGCGAAATGCGGAACTCGTTTCCCCGTGCGGAGATATCGGAGTGATATTATGTATTCAATAACCAGTAGATAGGTAAACTTAAGAGCAAAAACTAACGTTTCATAAAACATATTATATAGAAGGTTATAGCCAGGTGCCACTTACGTAAAATCGTTTAAAGTTCATTATTATAATTAAATATAAATATAAATATTCCCGGACATTATGACACAGCGCCATCTAGTTCCGAACTAAGCAACGAGGCTTGTGTTACGGATACTAGTTGGTTGATATACTACATATATACTTTTTTTTTGTAAATACATACATATTATACATAGATACATCCATGACTCGGATACAAATCTTTATGTTCATCACACAAACATTTGTCCCTACCGGGATTCGAACCCGGGACCCATAGCACAGAAGGCAGTGTCAACTACCGCTTGACTAATTGGGTCGTCAAATCAATTACAAAGTAGGTACTTATGTATAGGTATTATTTTGAGAAGGTATTTACTTGACATCTAACTTATGTCTAATATAGGTACTGGATAGCGATATCGATTAAGTAAGGATATGTATTTTGCGTTTTAGTTTAAGTACCTACATATGTTAGGCCCGCAGTAGGCTAGCGTGGTGGACTATAATAGCCTAATCCTTCTCAAATGAGAGGAGACCCGTGCCCAGCAGTGGGACGTTGATGGGTTGATGATGATGATATGTTAGGAATTTTAGGCTTTTTAAAGTAAGATAATTATTTTTTTCAATTTTAAGGGATAGTAAATTGTTTGTACATGATTTTAGTGAAATGTAGTAATAAATAGATAGGTTATTTTTCGTTACAGTTCTTTTGTAAACTAATCCTTCTTTAATATAAAAAATGATGTATCCTTGATGCCCATGTTTCAATGCTATTGAGTTTAATATGATACCATCTTGGAGACTAAGGAAGTATTTCCTTAGTCTATGGTATCGTATATAACACGCCCGTTTTCGTTCTCAAATTCGTGATATCTTTTACCTACCTAGATATTCTTATATATAGGTACATACAAACCGACTCGCCTCGATCGCTATCTTTTTATAGCTAAAAACCACTTAACTCATATTTAAGTAAAAGAAAAACTCATTAAATCCGGTCCAGCCTTTTAGGGAGAGAAGAATTACAGCACACGCACTCCCTTTCACAATGGTTTCTCTTGTCCTTATTGTTTTGGAGTTGGACCCCTTGAAAACTTTCGCCTGAAGGTACGGCGGCGACGCCTGAACTTATAACCATAGTTTAAACTACGTACTTGATTATTTATTCATCACTATTTTATATTATTTGTATTAGGTAGGTATTTGATGATTTATTCGTAGTCAATATGTTATCCGGACAGTTATGTGTAACGTATTATCTCGCGTTATATTTCCTTGATCTTGTGTGGTTCAGGTCAGCCGCCCACTGCCTAAACCTACACCTAACGACTCGTAATTACTGTTAACTACATGTTTATACAATCTAACAATTATCTGGTCAACCAGACACAAAGATATATAGCCTATAGGTACCTTACCATTTATATTTTTATGGGGCGTATATTTTATATAAAAACATTCTTAAATTTTCTACATATTAAATTATAACTATACTATAGGTATAACCTGTGGATTTAACTTAGTATCTACACTTACATATACATAGATTAGAACGAACATAAAGACTCCTACATAACATAGAGACACAAATATAATTTTCAAATTAATATATTATCTGTACTTAATGGAGGTCGCATTTTCACAACACTAATCTGTGTCTGATCATTTGAAACAGTAAAAATATATTTAGTAGGCATGTAGATCACGCGAACATAAAATTCTACTTATCTTCGAAATCAATATTTAAACATCACATTGTATAATAAATTACATTTGTTATTGTTATATGAAAAACTTTATTTGCATAGGTAATATAAAATTTTATGAGATAAAACACTCCAAACATTTTATTAGTTAGGTGAATAATAATGTCAAATATCAAAGAATGATTAAAATATTCGAACTCCCTGCGATACGCAGTATACAGATAGGTATACCTACCTAACTAGTTACATTATTATTTAAATGGTTCTGTCGTAGGTATGCCTAGTTTGTTCAATTTTATACCCAAATAACAACAGGTCAACTACTTACCTGTTGTTATTTGGGTATGCTAGTCGGTAGGAACATTTTCAAGATGGTACGAGTTGTAAGTAGATATTGACTCTACCAAGCATACATTACCGGTAACATATTTTATGTGTCCAATGTTCAATTACAAGTTCTTAAGAACATAATTATCTTTATATATGGTAGATGGGCCTATTTCTATGGTGATCCTGAAACTCCGCCGGTTAAGGCTAACAGAGAGAAATTAGCAAAGAGTCAGAGAAATCATGAGACACTTTAAAACTTTGTTAGTATTTAAACTAGAGGCCGCTACAAGGTACATAATATGTACATTGTAGCGGCCTCTCTAGCGGTCATAAGTTTGCTCTAGCTTATATGTAAGTACTACATATAAGCTAGAGCAAACTTATGACCGATTTACCCACCAATTGTAGGCTAAACCCGATCTTTCAAACAACACTCAAATTTCAAACATGAATTAATCTCAAAATTAATTCATCAGACCCGGAAGAACTAACTGTAAGCGGCCATACCAATATGTACTCAGTTCCTTAAATAAATTATTCAGAAGTTACGCCAATGAAAATAATACAAAAAAAAACAATAGTAATCCTAAATCAACACAGTGATGTGTGGATAATTAGCAAGTTCAGCAATGTATCTCGTATAATGAATTTATTTTTCAATAAAAAATGACAAACAAATTTTATACGTATGTAAAACGTTCAAAAGTAAAAAAAAAACATCTGCCACGCAAAATAATCGTAGATTTTACTTTAATATTTTCGTAAATGAAATACACTTTTGTAGTAGTTGATAACTACACGAATGTACCTAGGTAGTGTTCAGGAGGCTCGCTCGCATGCTCAGTCACGGAGAGCATCGAGGACACGGAGGCTTTGCGGTGACGAGCGCGCGGCGGGCGGCGGGCGGCCCGGGGGGGCGGCCGGGCGGTAGGCGGCGTCGGGCGGTGACGTCAGCCTCGGGGGGGCAGAGCGCCGCGCGATTGGCGGAGCTGCGCGCGCCGCTACCGAATATGGGACCGCGGCTCCATTGATAAAACTGCGCTGCGGGGTCGCGCGGCGCCAGTCCCCTTCGCACAGGCCACGCGAGAGGCCGTCTTCACGCTGGCGCTGTTCGTAATTCCACTCGGCCCGTGGGCCGAGGAGCAGGTGGTGCCGGACGGGATGGGCACCGATGTGGATCACCCGACCGGCCCGCACCTGCTCTCCCTGGCTGATGTGGGCGCCCTCGGGTTCGACTGTCCGCTGAAGCCGGCTCCGGCACCGCTGTCTTCCTCCGGTACGCCGACCGACCTCAACACGCCAGTCACCACTTCAGATCTGCCCGCCTTCTTCCCGACGTTGCTGGAGCCGCCGTCAATATCAGGTGCGAGTCCACCGAGTCTTCCGATGCTGCTCCGCTGCAGCCGCGCACGGCGCACACGTGGGCGGCCTCGCCCCGTCGGCCACCGGCCGCCGACCGATAACGTTGTAAATAAACAATGCGCTCTCCTTTGACGTCGGCATATCCTTTGCTGTCCTCCACGATTCGTGGTGTTGGTAGCTTCCAAAGGAGCTACAGTTTTCGCGGTAGTTTTTAATTAAGAGATCGGGCAAAGATAGAAACGTAAACCTACGCGCGGTTCAAGTTACAGTGTTCAATGAAAATGTTGAAGTGAAATGGAAAGTTTAGCGTCCCGTCATATGTTCGGATCGATACTGAAGCTGAATGGAGCTTCCCTTGTGTGGCTAGTTACCGGTGCTAACGTTAGCGTATTTAAATTCGTGTCCTATATTTGTTACCTAAATGTGCAAATATTTATTATTACACATGGATTCCTACTAGTTGCGGTAACTATACATAGGAAAAATAACTAAATCTTTAAATACAGAGTGAGTACCTATACGTTTCCAATAATATCTACTGACCTAATGTATTAAAATTTCACGACTATCAGTATTTTTCTGTATGGTGCCTACTTAAAATTGCAATAACGATACAGCCAGTATTCTCTATTTAAGTTACATATTTATGTAAGTATTTTTAAGGTGTACCACTTGTACTTATAATTGATGATATTTATTTTTTCTTCTCCATTAAAAAAATCTTATCTGGCTAAAGTTATTGCTAAAAATATTATATTGTAATAAAAATATACCTATTAGGTACGAACACACTTAACTATAAAACAAAAATTACAATAAGTATTGGGACTCCTTTTCTATCTAATAAATAGTTGGAACTTTTAATATTCCTGAACATCAAATATGAAAATAAAAAACTTTATTCATGTAAAAAAATATTTATGCATTTCTCGTATTTTTTTTATTATATTGTTAGGAAGTTATATTAAATAAATCTATACACACTTAGATGGGAAATTTGAACCTATTCATAGGATTTTTCTGTACCTCTCTACTTCTACCTTAGACTATTATCGATCCATTACTACATTAAGAGAATATGAGCCTATTCTTATATGAGTTTCACAAAACGAGTAATTGATGGTCAACGGTTAAATTAAAACGTGCGGTACCTACTTGCCCGGATAGTTTAGTGATACGCACTTATCGACTTCCTACGTTATCGACGCCGCGTAGCGTTGCGCCATCCGCTCACTCGTGCCGGGACTACACATGCAAAAATGTTTAAAAAATATTCCTACATGTACCTAATTATCTATGTATAATTATTTTTTTCTTACGATAGTGAACCGAAATGAACTTTCTGAACCGAACACAACGTCTATAACAACAATTTTCCGATAAAAACAAGACTCAAAGAATAATTCATGCTGTGGTACCCCAGTGGTGTGACCAGTGTAAAAGGTCTCGAGTTCAAACCCGGGCACGCACCACTTACTTTTCGGAAGTTATGTTTGTATTTGTCACATGCTCAAACGGTGAAGGAAAACATCGTGAGGAAACCTGCATGCTTGAGAGATTCTGCTAACCCGTAGTAGGCTACCGTAGTGACAGTGGCAGTGCGGGCCGAACAATTGTGTACAGGGATTAAGCTATCCTAAACCCTCTCAAAATGGAAGAAGACCTGTGCTGCTGGGCACGGGTCAATAAAGGGTTGATGATGATGATGATGAAAGAATAATAAGTATTTCCTCCTATCTCACTGACTTTTTTCGTCGGAGCCGGAAGTCAAGGTCACTTGTTGCTTGTTACGATTAAAATTATAAACTTAATTTAACAGCGAATAAATTTACTTACATAACGGTAAAGAATTAAAGAATTTTCTCTTAGATATTAAGCCACTGACCGGATTACGTTACGGGACTACAATTAGTTCACACAGATTGTGTACACGACATTAATGTGTTATTGTTGTTTTAGGTACATTAACAGGCGATGAGTTATCGCTTGGATGCTCACCTCGACGGCACAAGCACGAAGCGTCATTATCCCCCGGCGCACGCGCTGAAGATGCCAGCAATGCGTCTAGCGCAAGCGCATCACTGTACGGACCGCCCGTCGGTAGTGCAGGCAAACGCGCACCCTCACCGCCGCTGCAGTGGCTGCTGCCGCCTGGGCCCGGCCCCGGCAGCGTCGACAAGTACTTCCAACAAGAGTACGAGGAGCGTGTGGAGCTCCTCCCCCCGGAATGCCAGCCATATTGTGCTCCTTCGCAGCCATGTCCGCCGCCGCAGCATTGCGAATACCGCCCTCCGCCGCAGCCGCAACAACAGCATACGTGGGACACCCAAGAATATGCAAGTGCACCTCAGCCCACGCCCGGGCCGTCGGGCCTTCCAAAGCGAGAGCCATACCCAAGCCCAGCTGGGCCGAGCGATAGACCAGTGCAACTGGCTGAGTATAACCCATCCACGAGTAAAGGCCACGAGATTCTTTCTCAAGTGTACCAACAAAGTGCACAACCACTGCGGCTCGTTGCGGTCAAGCCTCGCAAGTATCCCAACAGGCCAAGTAAAACTCCCGTTCACGAGCGACCGTACGCCTGCCCTGTGGAAGGATGCGATCGCAGATTCTCGCGATCGGACGAATTGACGCGGCACATACGCATTCATACAGGCCAAAAGCCATTCCAGTGCAGAATCTGTATGCGGTCGTTCAGCAGATCAGACCACTTGACGACGCATGTACGCACGCACACGGGTGAGAAGCCGTTTGCGTGTGATGTCTGCGGGCGGAAGTTCGCGCGCTCCGACGAAAAGAAGCGACACGCGAAGGTGCACCTAAAGCAGCGGCTGAAGCGCGAGCGCGGCGGCGGCGGCGGCGGAGCGCACCACCACGAGCACCCGCACTCGTCGCTCTAGCATCCGCCCGCGGCCGCCACCGCCACCACGGTGCGGCCCTCGTCTGACTCAGACGACAGTGGTGAATCCTTAACCGACAACTGAACTTTTTTATACTTTCACGTTGGAATTATAGAATAATTTCATCGCTTAGGTGTAAATGAATTGTCTTTAACAAAGCTTTATTAACTCTACATTTGTAAATTCACTGAAATTTATATATATATATCTTTTTATACATATTTGTAATTACTATGGTAGGATTAGATTTGCTCGATGTATTTATTTAATTAGATAGGTTAATTGAAAAACTGACTGGGAACAAACGTAGATACGAAGCGATGTGGCCTAATGCGTCCAGTGTAAGTGTCTAAACGTTTCTATGCAAAGAAAACTTTATCGTCTTGTGTGGTGATGTAAGTCACTGTCGTCCTCACCGTTATGTGAACATATCTGTCTGCCTACTATGGCAGTCGAAGGGATAGGTATAATATAACTGTGTGTCGCATAGATATTTTCTTGTTATCGATTAGTTATATGTTGATGTATTATTAAGCAAGTGATCAATGTGAAGTTAGACTATCTAACTTCTAGTAACTGGACTGAATCCGTCATGTGAGACATCGACAGCGAGGACTAATTGATACCTAAGTACCTATGTGACAAATTCTAGAGGTAAAGCTGTTCTGTCTAGGACTACATTACTTAAGTATTGTAGGTATAATTATTCTTGTATTTGACAAACTAACGTGAAACTGTGCCATTAATTTAACTTTATAACGTGCCACTGCAATTTTTATTTACATAATGATGTAATTGTATAAGTATAACACGACTGCTGATTAAGAGTGATAACTATGATTATTTCGTTATACTATATTTCTAGTCGAAGATAAAGTATAAACGTGAGAATGTCGACCATTATGTTTGTTTTATAGGCAATATTTATATAGTTGCCATCCCTACTAACGAATATATATGTATTTGATTATGTTTCGACAACTGCTGTTATGATCTTCTCTTGCTCAAACGTATGATTTAACTAAATTTGCTCAATTCTGCTTGTCTCACATCATGATACTATGGTCACTTCGATCCCACTGATGTCCTTCTCGCCCGCAACACGTGTCGCTCTCCTCGTGCACTTATTGTACCTATATTCATTTCACTCTCGACTTTTACCCAGTGGCATATATTTTTATATTGTACGTATAATGCCTAGACTAATCTAGTAAAACTTTAGCATGTAGCGTTTAAATTATGATCTCTTAATCATTAATAATTATTTTCAATTGTAGCAAAGGTCCTTATTTATAATACTCATAAGTTTCTGTATAGATGTAAGTAATTACGTTTAAGATTCATTCATACATACACATTTAATTATCTGTGATGGCGATGTTATATTTTGTATTTTTAAATTAATTACTTACACGATCACGGTCACAGGCCGCCCGGTAGATAGATATAAGTACGATTGCTGCATTACTTATGTACTTCATGACATTTTAATATTCTAACCGTCAAGGTCGCTTTTATTTTTACTAACTTTTAACTACTGTCAAAATAAACACAAAATTAGCGTTACAAGTTCATAAGTAATGCGGAAAATACCGACTCAAATCTAAGAAATGTTTACGATTTTTTTTGTTATTCTCATAACTCAGGACAAAATTAAGCACAAATAGTCCTAACTTTGTCTTTAACAAGTGAAAATGTTTTTGATGGGACTAGTTTCGCAACTAACAATAAGTACTTTATTAGTTCCACGGAAAAAATATTCTATCGCCAACACGGCTACACTATTTCTATACTTATGTCATGTCTAAATAAGAAGAAGTAGGTACCTCAATCATAAAATAGTGCAGTCTCGCAAACTGGATCATGTAATATAACAGAGTACTGAAGTGTCACCATAAAAACAGTGATAGAACTACAGGGTTCAGTGACGTCAGTCATTCTGAATTTAAGAAATCTGACAATAATATTGCTAACTTTAGCGCCTGCAACCCACTGAATACAAATAAGAGCGGTACTGTTTATGCCACCGAGTGCAAGTACCTAGTCACTTGGTACCTACAACGTGAATCTTTTCAATTATATATCATTGTACTGAAATTGACAAGAAAAGGCAACATGTCACCTGTATTAGAGTAACGCCTCGGTTGTTTCCATGGGTTCAGCTGCAGACGGTTACATAGCTTTGTAGGATGTACTCGCGGAGCCACCCTTGCGCGCCACGCGACCACGCAAGCGCACCCGACTGTGCTCCCGCGCAGATGATGGTAGATTTGTTGTACGAGTTTATAATGTTTTACTGTTATAGAAGGGACGAAGTCTCCGATAGACAAGGCTAGAGTAGATAGGTATTTTAAATCGTATTCATGTTATACAAACGAGTGAAAATTGAAACGGAAAAGACTAAATTCTTACACATTTTACATAATGTTGCATCGCGTTCGCGTTAAAGTTAAAATTGATATTCGGTGTTTGTATAAGGTTACGAGTCGCCTATTGTTTGCAACAGCCGCGATGCGCCGCGCTGCCGCGACCCGCCGCAGCCGCTGCTCCGGCCGCTGCCGTGCCGGGAGGTTCGCGCGCTCTGCCGCTAGAGCGATCTCGCATTGTTACATTAGGTACATCACTCATCCGTGATTGGATTCGGTGCATCGCATCACACATACACCTCACGTTGATACCTAGCTCTTATACAGCTTTTAATAAATGAATACGACATCTAGCTTCATGGTGTTCACTTGATAGTGGATAGGATCGAATTCTTTATGAAAATTGTGTATGGTTATGATTTAAGCTATCTTATGTATTTCACCCGTGTGAAAGATGTTGTTGATGTTCTAATATATATTTAGTCATAAGTAGGTATTGTTAAATCTCACTAATTTTTACTAAATTCTATTTAATTAAAATATTTGTAAATACACTCTGACTAAAATTGAATTTAATGTGTATATATGAGAAATGAAATTTTTATTTAATGAATCCACCTAAGGTGAGGAAATACAAATTGTTGAAAATTTGAATCCGAGTTTAAGTTTTTGATTTGCCTTTAACATCAGAACTACCACTAACAAACCCCAATGATGATGCATAATACAAACATGCAACCTACACAGATATTAGGGTAAGTACCCATATACATGTATGATTGTAGGTAAGTAGCTCCATTATTTGTAGGCAATTGATGAATAAAAATCATCAATTGTATGTATAATTATTATTAGCAGTAATCTATTCGCCAGTTAATGAAACATTAAGATTTCAGTCTCTAGTTTTCTTTAATTGAACAAAGATGCATAAATCGAAACGGAGATATACTTTAGAGCCGTTTTTACCTTGAACTTTACAAATAACTATGTGACATTCGAATACTCATATAAGATCCTAATACCGCCATCTATACGAATTTATCTAACATGGCTTATACAACACATACACCAGGCCACCAAGGGGCAATAACTGCAATGGAGAGGGGATGGATAAATGTGTCACAAACTGTTATCACAACTCACCAACAGATGGCGCTTTCAAACTGTTCCAGTATATAATATACTTAAATAGACTGACCGTATTTGTCACCGAGAATAGGGTATTACGTGCCATTTAAGAATAGAATAATGGGAAGTTGGAAGCTGAAATGAAAATGGAAAACATATTTTGTTATTTTTTCTATAGGTATTTAGTGCATAAATTATATTGATTATAGTTAAATAAAAGATTTGTAACATTTATTAGTGCTCGTTCAGAGAGCCGCAGGGCAGGTGGTTGAATTTTGGCGTTCTTACATTCACAGTGCCCTTTCTTTGCTCTATGACAGAGAGAGAGTCATAACTCTATGACGGACTGCAAGCCTAAACATCGTATTTCAATCGTTTTTTAAATATGTATTTTGGGGTGTATACAAAATAAAGCGATTTTATTGGAACGAATTGACGACAACGAAACCACTGTCACAATAGCAGCAGGGCGAGTTTTAGCGTTTATAACACTTGGGCGCCATATTTGACATATTATTATGAAATCTGTAAATATTATGTGACAGAGTGACTGCTAGGTATATGATCGGCATTTACGACTGTTGCCAATGCCGCATTTTAGAAAGCATTCACCTTTTATTTCCCCATTGTTTGAAAGTAAGCATTAACTTTTGTGTCACCAATATTAGTATCCCAGGCTCTATGGTCAGAAAGTACCACAACACGTCTGCGAAGCTTTAATGCTCTAGCATTTCGTAGAACTTGGTAATGTTTATGCCATTTCTGAGGACGCTGGCTTCTTCGAGATTGTTTTGGGATCCGAACTGTTACTCGATTCTTTAGTTCTGTGTCGTGGCCAGCATAATATAATTTCTCACAATTATGTTGTGAATCACTAATATGTACTTCCTCCTTGTTGTTGGATATCAAACTGATCCTCTCCATATTCCTCCAGAAATGCCTCTAATATGCCTGTCATAGTCCAATTTTCAAAGCTATACTTTGCTATGCTCCAGACATGGGTCTATAAAAATTGTTTTTCTAATACTGGCTTTTATTTTAGCTGTAAATAAATGCCTTTTTCTGTTAAATGCCCGTCTTGCCATTGCAATTCTTGCCATGATATCAGTTTAACAACTTGAGTCATGCGTTGTTTTGGTTTCCTAAGTATTTAAAACTGGTGACTTGCAGTCCTGGATAGTCTATAAGCTATATAAGCAATTGCTTACGGGGAATAAATCTTACAGATGCTCTATTAAATTTAACAACACCCTCATGCGTTTCCATAATTTTCTGAATAGCATTTTCAATAAAAATGTTAAATATATACTAGGGTACGTTTTTAAGTTCGCGGAATGAGAGCGTTGGAGGGGGATAATTAGGGTCTTTAGGATCGTAACGTGTTCAGTTACTCATAATTAGTATAAATACGAGGTTTCATTGTTATTAGACAATTAGTCTTTGAGCTAACGTCAACAAAGCAACCTAATCGGGAGTGACAAGTAATTCTCCAAGGAAAATCGTCCAAGTAGTTTCCTTGGGTTGTTTAGAGGCTTGTAGTTCCTCTAAGTCCTCACAAACTCTCCTCCAGACATTTACATTCTACAGGTTAGGAAAAGGTAATTAAATAAAAACTAATTGTAATAGATAAACGTGTTATGATATAATTCATATAAAATCCATGAAACTTTGTTGAAAATTTGTTAAAAACTTTCTAAAGATATATAATGAAGGAGTGTCTATGTATATAAACGCTACTCTCACAAAAAAATAGTAAAGAATTATTTATTTTCTGAACAGCTAAAACTTGCTATTAACCTATTTTTTATTGCCCAATTGCATAGAATGTAGAAATTGAATTGAACAAGTACAAATCAATACACGTCGTAAAATACTTACATTTAAGTTCAATTTAAAAATAATTATCGTCAATGCAGGCAGATGACTGTATATCGTCCTGGTAGTTAAAACGATTTTTTCTTCATCACCATAACAGTAACGATTTGTCCTAGTGATTGAACCCAAAATATGACCTAAATTATTTCATTACTTTCGATTATGTTTATAACTTACCAATATAACTGTGTGCGAACGTGTTAAGGAGGTCACTAAAACTTCGCCTTAAAATAAACGTACCAATAAAACGTCTCAAAATGATTGTTATTAAAAAAAAAAGTAGATTCTGGAGCATCGTATTGCCAAAATTGTCGTCATTTCTTACACTGAATTAAAATCTCAAAAACCCTTTCTATCATAATATTCGCAAAAAAAACATAGTTTTTGAAGTGAAACTTTTTTATCGGCGTATGGGAGAAATTTTATAGCAATGTAACGTTTTTCTGTTACGCGCCATCTTTGATAACAATGTAACGTTTTTCTGTTACGCGCCATCTTTGTTTCTGGGTAACATTTTTCCGTTACGCGCCATATTTATTTGAATAGGTAACCATAGCAACTTGATGTTTGTTTGACAACTAAAAACTATACCTTTTCCAACACACCAAGATCATTTGTTTTTCTATTGAGAACTTGCTATTGGTTGAGACATCGACGTTTTGATAAATAGAAGATTATGATTGGTTCCCACTATTATTTGAAACTGACAGAGACAAATTGAAGACTATTAATTCAAACGCTCTTTTTAAATTCAATGTTATTCGTGTAGATACCTACCATCATTATATCAATAATCATAAAATACAGTTGGAAAACAATTAGTTTAACCAATGCATGTCTCTGATAATAAAAGCCTTTTGCATAAACTTTATCTAATTTAGCTTTATTCAACCAATTTCTGTGAAGTTGTAAATTTATAGTAAATAATTTTTCGAAACATTATGTCAAGAAGTTTCACTTCTTACGTGTGTACATACATACTTTTTTTTTTATGTTAAAAATGTTAGCTCTACCAATTTTAGGTTCCTACCATTAGATAATTAATTTTAAGCAGTTTTGGCTGCACGTAGATCAGTCGGTTTAGGACTAATCATATTTTATTGTTTTGATGGTATTTTAACAGAAAAAAGAGGAGTCCACGCGTATATATACGCGTGGACTCCTGGTATATGTATAATTATTTTTGATGTATGAGGACGCATATCTTTTTAACCGACTTCGAAAAGGAGGAGGTTCTCAATTCGTCGGAATCTTACTTTTTATGTATGTCCACGAATTACAAACTTACTTTAAAACGCCTGGACCGATTTGCAAGATTATTTTTTGTTTAAAAGGGTTAAACTCCAAAAATAGTTAAATTTCATTGTGTATGTAGGTTAAAGGTAGGATATTTTTATAGATTAATCAATAAAGATTTGGTTTATTAGATTAAGTATTATTTTTAACTTTTTAGTTCTTTTAATTTTTATTGAAGTCGGTTTTATTTTTTGGAGTTGATTTTATAAAAATCACAACCACCACAAACCAAAATGAAAATTGAACAGTAAATTTATTACAATAAGATCTCATAACTCCAATTTAAAGTGTCTTTTTTTCGATGTTCTGTCGTCGTTTTTTGACCTTATACCTTTTAAAATTTTTATTAACATTGAACCCGCGTCTTCTGGATAAGTACTCCAGACGCTCTGCCAACTGAGCCACCGAGGTATCCGTCTGATGTGTTGAATTTTGCTTTCTTTTTTTTTATGTTACTTATGTCTTACGGCGACATAGCAACATCGATTGGACCATTATGTCCAACTCAGAATACTTCCTTTACAGCGAGTAGATTCCGGATGATATTGCTTACTTATAACTTATACCTTTTTTTATGTGAAAAAGGGAGCAAACGAACATGCGGGTCACCTGATGGTAAGTGACTACCGCCGCCCATGGACATTGCTGACATCTTAGCTGTCACCAATGCGTTGCCGGGCCTTTTAGGTGTGTGTATGCTCTTTTCTTGAAGGTCCCCATGTTGTACTGGTTCGGGAATTCTGCCGCAGGAAGGTTATTCCAAAGTTTACACGTTCTCGGTAGAAAGTTTCGTATAAACCGGACCGTAGTGGATTGCCAACCGTCGAGGTGGTGACGATGGAATTTAGTTTTATGGCGTGTGGTGCGATGGTGAAACTCAGCGGCTGGTAATAGCCCGAACAATTCTTCAGAGCACTCCCCATAATATATTCTGTAGAAGACGCACAGTGATGCAACGTCTCTCCGTAAGGCCAGGGGATCTAGTCGATCAGAAATCTCGGGTTCGCCGACAATCCGAGCTGCTCTACGCTGTATGCGGTCAAAAGGAAGGAGAAGGTATTGGGGTGCCCCAGCCCAAAGGTGAGCCCAGTATTCCATATGCGGCCGAACCTGCGCCTTATATAATTGAAGGCGCTGGTGCGGCCGAAAGTAAACTTTTGCTCTATTATGGAACCCAAGTTTCTTTGAGGCTAATTTGGCTTTACCCTCCAGGTGACCGCGAAACTGAACATCACTCGTTATGTCAACACCGAGAATTCCGATGCTAGCCTTAGTATTAAGGGAAGTGCCCTGGAAGCGAGGTGACACGATTAAGGGGTTTCTTTTTGCGATAAATGCGGAAACTTGTGTCTTAGATGGGTTGAATTACATAAGGTTTTGTTTGCCCCATATGGAGACTCGTTCCAAAGATGTCTCAATTTCCGACACAAACTCATTCCGGCACTTTTGGACGTATTGCAGAGAAAGGTTCTTTTTACCAAAATACAGTGCATCCCCTGTACTGTCATCTGCATAGCAATGTATATTACTTATATGCAACATGTCATTGATATGCAGTATGAACAGAGTTGGGGCAAGTACACTGCCTTGTGGAACGCTAGCATCTACGGGCATGGAATTCGAGCATGATCCAGCATGCGGTAAGTCTCTCTGGTAGTCCGTAGAAAGGAAGTTTAGAAAGAAGATCCCCGTGCCAAACCCGATCAAAGGCTTTAGCAATATCCAGGCTAACTGCCAGAGCTTCACCCTTACTCTCCACAGCTTTCGCCCATCTATGGGTGAGATATACTAGAAGATCACGAGCTGAATGTCCGCGTCGAAAACCGTATTCGCGATCGCTGATCAGCTGGTTATCCTCAAGATACCTCAAAAGCTGATTATTTATTATATTTTCCATCAGTTTGGAAAAGAGAGAGGTAATGGCAATTGGCCGATAGTTAGCTGGGTCTGAACTATCACCCTTCTTAGGGCTCGGGTGCACGAAGGCTGTCTTCCAAGCGTTAGGAACCTACTTTGGTACTACGATACGAATTTAAGCAGATTTTGGTGACCCCCTTTATATGTATTTTATAAATACTATACATCCTACTTAATATTATTGTACCGGTACCAATTACTGAAAACTAATCCAATTCTTTTGTACTTTTACAAATCTTAATGTTTAATTTTTGTTTGATAGTAGGTGTTACAATGCCAGGCAGGAAAAGTACAACCTAGGGCACCACGATATACCTATTAAACTTATCTTATTGCTTATTATTATAGGCTATTCCAAGTGACCTTAATACTTCATATGAATACTACCAGTACAAAATAAATTAGTACCATCGGCATGGTAGACTCTGCAATAAATTTTAAAATGTTTTCACAAAGTTTAGGGTAAATATAAAACTCACAAACGAATAAATAAGTTATATAATTTAAGAAACTGAATATATTTTATAAGCACCTAATTGATATCAGTCTTAGATTTTATGCTATAACGTCTGTTCATCTATATATAACGATTAAGGTAATCTAGACTATGTCTACAACATATTACATAAATAACATTCATTTTTAAAAAGCGAAAATGGTCATGTAAATATAAAGTATTACTGAACTAATAATTTTAGTATATAAATATCCCATAAACTACATATGTAAAACTGTAACTTTCTTTATACCATATATATGAAATAAAAGAAACATGCGTTTGTAGCACAAATAATTTTTAATTTTATATTAACAATATAACGCCTACTATCTTTCACCCGAAAGGAAACAAGGTACTTGGGTATAGTTTTTAGGTAAACATTTGCTTCTGCTCACATACTGTATGTAATGTATACGACTAATATACGATTAACTAGGGATCTTATACCAAATCGATTGTTTTAAATATTAAAACTTAATGACATTGTAAAATATATTATAATACCTGGTCTATGTCATTTCGATGATAATAAATGAAGAGGGTACTACGATTAATACCCACTCACTTTCTATTTTAGCTTATGTTTCAGAATAAGGGGACTGAAAATTAGGTCTCCAAAAACCTGTTTGACAGTATCGGAGACACCTACAGCGCAATATACATCACAATATATTACAAATTATATTTAGCGTTCATCCCGATCATTGAAACATCGTGTTAAACCTATTAGATCGTCGTCATCGTAATATCTAATAATCTAATAATATATATAAACCAATTCATCTTGATATCTAGTACATAACTGTATATGCATCTGGAAAACCAAACTATCGTAAAAGACGCTCCTCTACTCTCATTTATACATTCTAAATCTTTTAAACAATCAATTTTATATAAACAATTTTATTCAATTTCATAAAAAAACGAATAAGTTATTTCTCAAAAGACTAGACCGCGTTTTATTACAGTTGAATGTTTACCAAGCAGCACAGGGTATGCTATGTGGTCTCCTCGTCGGCTTTGACGAGGTTGGGCTCGGACTCGGAGCGCCGTTTGAGCCCGTCCGCGTCGGGCGACAGCGGCCGCTCCGTCACCTCGGCCTGCGCACACACGCTTGCCGCTGCTTTGATGTCTGGTGCACTTCGACTCACATCCACCTGATAAACGATACAATTCCCTTTTAATCACGTTATAAGACATCGTAGATGAGTATCTTATTTCTTAATAAATAATATTAATACTTGATACGTGAAAAGCTAGATACACTTTTTATTATACCACGGGGTTGTGCAAACAAACTTATGGCGCGTCTGATGGTAAGCGTAGCCTATGGACGTTTGCAACAAGTTACTTACAAATGTCACATTATAAAGACATCGATCAGCCTCTCACGCCGTAACTACGGCCGTAGCTAGAAAACTAACTCCGTGGAGTCGACTAGTTTTTGTAAAAAGCTACGGTGTGCTTGGTAGGTACCTACACCAGCACTCAAACCCACACAAAAAAGATCTTAATCGATCCAACCGTTTTAGATGAGTTCGGTGACATACATCTCAAATAATTATATGTATGTATATACAAACAGGCCGCCCCGGCTTCGTAAGAGTAGACATAGGTAATTAACAATCTTTAAAAAAAACATTTTAACCCACTCTTGACAGACTTTCCATGCCTAGAACACTCGATCAAGTCTGCTATTGACAAAAAAAAACAATCAAAATAAACTGTGGAACATCACTTTGCTCTCGCGATGTAAGGATTTTTTTTCACGCCTTGGGTTACATTATCGAAGTTTTCATAGGGATCCCTAACATTTTGAAAATATTTATTAATATAAATATTCTGCGACATTTTACACATCACCATCTAGTCCCAAACTAAGCAGAGCTTGTACTATGGGTACTAGACAATGGATATAAATACTTATATACTTTTTTTTTTGTAAATACATACTTATAATTCATAGGAAACACCCAGACGAACACAAACACTTATATTCATCACATAAATATTTGTGTCCCGTGGGAATCGAACCCACGACCTCGTGATCAGCAGTCCGGTACTCGAACCACTAGACCACAGAGGTCGTCAGATATTATCCTATGTTCATGAGGGACAATGCAGGATTCATATGGAATCTTTTCAATTCGGTCCAGTAATTTCGGGGCCTATTCAATGCAAACAAACAAACAATCAAATCTTTCCTCTTTTTAGTATTAGTGTAAAAGTGTCGCAAAATAAATAATTACCATTTCCGTTTCGAGGAAGTCTCCAGCTTCCTGTTTTACTTGAGCATTCATTTTATCATTCAGGTAACACACTCCATTTAGGTCAATCGCGCTGTTAGAGAAAATCGCTGCAGCACCCACAGACGCGTCTACCAATGGCTCGCTCTGGTGAAAATTATTATTATTATTATTTAAAAATAAAATTACTTATAAATAACGGACTTCCATACAACGACAATATAAAGAAAATTTGACTTATGAACGAGAAAAAGGGAAGGTACGGTATTATAAATATCCAAACTTCTCGTTAGAAATTTCAGCATTTTTGAATACGTTACTCCTAAGAGGGTGAAATAGGGTTTATGTTTAAATGGTTGTATACATATTCCATTAAAACTTCTTGTCAAAAAATCAATGCATACGTGTTTTATCGTTTGTGGAAATCACCAGTCTACTATATGTGCGACACTCAGAAAGTTTTGAGAAACTAAAAAACTAACTTCTATAAAAAAAAAAAAAAACTTTTCAAAGAACTCTCCACCAGCCTCTATACAAAGTTTCATACGACTACCAATTTTCAAAAAAATTCCAGTCTTCTACAAACACCTCTTCCACAGCCTTTTCAAACGCTAGCGCATCTTCCGGCGATGAGAACTGTATCCCTTTGAGCTGATTTTTCACCATCATTTCAACCGTTAGACGTCCACTGCTGGACATAGGTCTCCCCCAAGGATCGCCACGACGACCGGTCATATGCCGCCCGCATCCAGTGGATTCCAGCTGCCTTTACCAAGTCGTCAGTCCACCTTGCCGGGGGCCTGTCCACACTGCGTCTTCCAGTACGTGGTCGCCACTCTAGAACCTTCAAACCCTATCGGCTGTCCGTTCTGCGAGCGATGTGCCCTGCCCACTGCCACTTGAGTTTGGCGATTCTTCGGGCTATGTCAGCGACCCGGGTTCTTCTACGGATCTCCTCATTTCTGATTCTATCAAGTAGTGAATCAAAGCTTGATTTTTAGCTTCTTTGATTTTTAATTTTAGGGTATAATAAAGATATGTACACTCATCGCGTGTGATCTTGAGCGGGGTGGCTTCAAATCAGGCACCGGCACCGACTTCATACTAGGGATGTTATGGATATGATATTACGGATCTGGATACGGATATGGATATAGGAATAAAATTATAACGGTTTCGGATACGGTTACGGATATGTAATTATTTCGGATTATCCGTTAGTTTCAGATAGTTTCGGTTACGGATATTAGATAAAGTTTCAGTGAAGTAGTGCCACCTTGTTTCCGGGAATAGTTTTAATCACACTGTTTACATTTTGCAGAATCTACATTAACTAGATAAAAATGTCCAAATTAAACCTTACGTCATTTTATTTAGACTCTGCCCTCATACGAAAACCATCCGAAACTTGTGAAACGGATACGGTTACTCTACCAGTTGCATCTATACATTTTTCTTTGAAACCAGGATCTTTGGAAACCCTACATTTATATTTGCAACAAGTTACAAGTTAAATTTATCGATATTATCGATAATATCAACAAATCATCCGGTCACGTCACTAACTCAGCGTAGCAAAGCAAAGAACTTTCGAGTACTTAAGTACTTCTCGAAAGTTCTTTGCATTGCTTGCCACTTTCTTTTTATATACTTGATTCTTTGCATATAAAGTCACTTGCCCTGACTGTCTCGACAATTGTCAAGACAGTCAGGGCAAGTGGACTTTATATTAAAGACATAAAGTGGGTTTTACCTTGTTTTCTATCAAAATAACTACTAAACGCGATGTTAGTATACGACTAGGGTAGGATTTGAACGATGTGCGCGTAACATCGCTGAAACATTTGAACAGCGCGTCACGCCCACTTTGCACTTCCACTCTTTTTTCTGTTCCGTATTCAAAATAATTTCAAGTGGCCTGGTACTATTAGCTAGTAAAACATGCAATAAAACATGGTTTTAAGACCAAATGCACTGTAAATAATATTTTGCCTACAATATTCATGTAATTGATATTTATTTGAGTAAATATATGTTTTGAAGACACTTTCACAAGATTTTTTATAACTCGATGGACGCAGCATTCCCTAATTGACGACTTCTGACAAGAAAATCACTCATTATTTCAGTCTGGACACTTATAACATTTTTGTATACAGGGTTATCTTTTTAAGTTCGATAGTCATATTCCATTCTAGAAGAAATAGTGACAATACTGAAAATAGTCTGACACCCAATGTTGATGACAGCTAAAAAACTACATCATTGAATTTTTGTTTGAAAAAGCTCTATACGCAGGTGATATTTGTTAAAATGTAATATGTATTACCAAGGCAACATTCTCAGGAATATTAAACTTCAACTGTGTTGGTTTTTTAGGCGGAGCTATCTCAGTATCCGGTGATTTATGCACATGGGGATCTTTAGGTGTCAAGTCCTTTTGTTCCCTAAAACGAAAAAGGTCAGTAAAATTACAATCCAATTGAACGTGTTCTTACCTCATCGTGGTAGAGGAAGAAATTATAAAATAATAGGTGCAATAATAATATAGTTGTCTTACTTTTTAGGCGTCGTGTGGTAGCTATCATTTTTTTCCGCCTGATGTTGTGTTATCAAATCACAAGCTTTTCCAAGTATCACAATAGAAACAAGTACTCTTACTGATATTAGACACAAGTAAGCAATGAATATCAGAAATATAGCTGCGAACCTAAAAAGAACAAGACAATTATGTAGGAAATACATGACATACATAATTATAATATATGAACACTATGAACAGCCCTTTAATCCACTCTCCTTTAATTCATACTGATAATAATTACAGACAAAGGACCTACAAAATTTTTGGCAAAGCCAAAAAGGTGTTGTACTATCAGAAAATTGAACTAAAATAATTCTAATTCATTCAAAGTCATACTGTAATCAAAAGATTTAATCAGATTAATTTGCACGATTGCGGGAACGTGCAGATGCACACCCAAAAAGTAAAGGGCTGAAGGCATGTGAGTGCACACATTACTATCAACATTGTACAGCATAATGTATGAAAGGAGAAAGTTGGACGGAAACAATACTTATTTGTAAGAATAAACTTCCTTCAAAGAGCTAGCACAAATAAAATGTTAAATCCTACTAATATTATAAACGTGAAATTTTGTAAGTATGGGTGTTTGTTACTCTATCACGCAAAAACCGCTTAACAGATTTGAATGAAATTTAGCATACAAATAGTTTATTACCTGGATTAACACATAGGCTACTTTTTATAAACGAATATCTTAGGAGTAATCGTAAAAAATCATCACACTAGGCTACCACAGCTCTTTATCGCGTTCGATGTGACATGTCAGTTTTGATAGCTTCTCCGTTGCTATGTACGTTGTTGCTATGTAGCAACATAGACGTCGCTATACACATAGTGGTTCATCTATATATATTTATTTATTTATTCTATGGAAACGGGGGCGAAATGAGGAGGAGAAATTAGTATTAAATTGCGCGGGCGAAGCTGCGAGCATCAGCTAGTTAACTATATAGCTTGCCAAATTCGTACGTGACACTCCCATGGTTTACGCGAGTGGCGGGAGACGTTACTACCCGATAACGTATTGTACACACGATACGAATTAAGTTACGATTTGTCTGCAGATTTCCCTTATTAAAATTGCTTATAATATTTATTTTTTTGCGTCATATCAAATGTGATGTGCTGTAGATTTTTTTAAATTCTAACAGAATCCCAATTGTAGGTTAAATTAATACACACAAATGTATATTCTTGTGACTCGGTTTATTATGCTATAGCAATTAAATATTATGAATATGTATTAAATATTATATTAATGCTCTAAGAATTAAGTAAAAACATTGTATGTTATTTGTTTGGCTTGACGTCCAATCACTTTTCCTATCGGCAGATTCATCTTCGTGTAGTGATATCGTGTGTGTTTTATCTTAAGTGTTTATACTCAAAGACACCAGTTACAACGGCGACGGCAGCCGACTGACGCTCCCGTTAAGTGATCCCCATCCCACGCGCACGTACCGCCACCCCCGCTGCCTAACATCCCCCGTCGCCCGCGGACCATGCGAGTGTCACGGACGAATGTGCCAAGCTTTACTTGAAATTGAAATCTATTGTATAAAATATAAAATTGAAATACAGTATAAATAATACAAACCCATCTATTTTGACTGCGTGAACTAACACCCTCGTTATAACCACACCTAGAGGTAAAGGTATGAAGCCCATCCTACGCGCCACCAAGTCTGAATGATCACTGAACGCGAACTTTTGTCTAGTTTGCGCCACGTCATATGCCAAGCTAACTGTATATTCTCTATATACACCAAATGGAATTTCATTGAATCTGTCAGAACAAAAAGAAAATATTATTTTTTAAACTATATTATTATTATTTTTACATTATTATTATATCAATTATATTTAGATTCAAACTTGTCTTATATTTTGTATATACCTACTTTAGTTTTGTGTCGTGTGTTTCGTTATATATTCTACATAATAAATTTACCTGGTGATGAAAGCATGCTTGACCCAATCAATGATGACTTCAAATGTAAGGACAAGCACGCAATCCGGCGCAAGTATCCAAAATCGTTCTTCCCTCCACATGTACTCCTTCATAGTTTGCAGGACTACTATGAATAGTAGTACAGATAAGTGAAGACGCTCTCTTACATCACTACAAGACACTTGGAAAAGGTTGTTCTTGTCAAACTTTTTGAAGACACTGCCTTTCAATTCTACAAACTAAAAAAACAATAAGCTATAAAATAAGCAGCCTGCAGGACCAATCGGTAGTAAACCACAAACTCTTGTTATGTATGTTCCCATACCCAGCAATAGGGCAATTTATGGGTCATGGATAACAATGTATGATGTTACCCTATGAACGCCACTGTAGGGTATAGACAAAAAAGAAACTGATTGCACGATGACATTGTCGCATATCGTCGCAAGGAACTACGAGGGTCGTGCCCACATTTTCATATGTCGAATATACCCGACAGTGGCGTTCAAAGGGTTTAGGAAATCAATAGCACCTACTTTTTTAAATAAAAGTTTAACATAACCATGACATATTATATGATATTCAAAAACTATAAAAATTACTATGATTAAAATAGGTAAATGATAAGTTAACTTATGAACTGTGATACTTACATTATTGGACATCATAATGATGAGAAGACTTTTATTATTGGAGTTAAAGGCGACATTCAGTGTTGTTGCTTGAAACAAGACTAATAAGCTATGAAGAACTGAATATCTTTTTAAGGATATTAATTTATGATTTAAAAATACACATAATTAACATATTTTATAAACATCCTTCAAAATCCTTCATCTTTTATAGCCCCTCTATCAGACAAACTATTTTGTACCCAGTTACATTTTTAGACAGCATCACAAGATCTCAGCTATCACAATTTACTTATGGATATAGACATATCGTAATTAGCACTAAGCTGCTGTATTTAAGTATTTAACACAGTATAGAAAAAAAATTAGAGCTACAGGGCCTACAGGTTATTCTGGTTCTGGCTGTAATATGCACTTATAACCAGGCCACAATAGACATTTCAACAATGTTATAGTGATTTACGGATTATTTATTTATCTAAAAGTAGTTTCCAATATAAAAGTAAGTCACAGAATATTTATCTGTGCTAAGGTTTTTTTAAACGATTTTTGTAGTTGAAGGTCCATACTTTAAAAACACTTCAAGTTGTATCATAAAATATAATAATAAGTATTCTGCGACATTTCACACAGCACCATCTAGTCCCAAACTAAGCAGAGCTTGTACTATGGGTATAGATGCCTCACGAGTTTAGAGCGCTGGCCTTGAATGCGCAGATATATTTTTTTGGGTCCATTTGGCAGGGTGGGTGGTGAGCGGAGGGTGAAGCGGCCAGTGCCGGCGCCATATTGGTGTATCAGTCACTCGTCGCCCCAAGTACATTCGCGCACATATTGCTTTCGTATTTTTTAATCGTCTTGATTTTTTACCTTTCAACAAGTAGTTCCAGTCGCATCCATCTACACTTCAACTTCCTTAATTAACGACGATTTGATGGAAGGAATAGGATTATCACCAAATGATTAGAATTTAAGTTTATTTTAATATAATTGATTATGGATAGATAGATAGAATATAGGTACTTTATTGTACACTAATAATTAAATATAATATAAATTTACCTCACATAAATAATATGATATATTATAAAAGTACATATGTCACGGCTATTAGAGTATTTAACCATCTACCTGTAGACATAAAGAAAATAGAAAATAAATGTTTTAAGAGAATTTTAAAAAGATGGTTAATCTCAAAAGAGTTTTACACATTAAATGAATATTTTGGAAAATACTAAATATGTTATTGTTAGGAAATATAGAATTTAGTGTTCTTTTGCATGATTAAATATTGTATTGCTACACCTGTGAGGGTAGACTGTTGATACTAAATTTGTAAAAACACCTCATGTACATAGTTCAAGCAATAAATGTCTTTGTCTTTGTCTTTTGTCTTTTGTCTAAAATACACATTACAATAATTTTATTATTGATAATGTAATATTGATTCTATAGGTATCTAAAAATAATAATAAATTATTATTTTTATAAAATAAACCATACTTATATTTTATTACTCTCATTTAAAATACCGATATAAAACTTCTATTTCTTTTCCATTAAAAGTGACAACTCAAGTTAATTTAACTTTTCTAAAAACACTTTGTAATATATGTGAGCACGAGTGTACAATATGCGCAAGTCTCCCCACTACTTTCATTGAGCACTCAAAACTCGTGACGGTGCCTATACTAGACAATGGATATAATACTATATATACTTTTTTTTTGTAAATACATATTTATGATACATAAGAAACACCCAGATGAATACAGACACTTATATTCATCACATAAATATTTGTGTCCTGTGGGAATCGAACCACTAGACCACAGAGGTGGTCAGTAGTATCAACCTACTATTATCCATAATACTAGTTGGTTGATATACTACATATATACTTTTTTTTGTAAATACATACATATTATACAAAGATACATCTATAAGTTGGATACAAATATTTATGCTCTTCACACACTTCATAGCACATTTTCATAGCACAGAAAGCAGTGTTAACTACCACTAGACTAATTGGGTTGTCATAATGGGTCCATAATGTACCTAGTGTAACAACACAACATCTAACATGTTTATGGAGTGCAATAAACATGTTGAATTGAAAATAATTAGAAGATACATAATAGTTACCACTTGACATAGCATTTTCAATTAATTAGAGTATTTTTAAAGGATACAGACATAAATCATAGCAAACAGCAAATGGGGTATAACACCCAAATGCTCCCTTCTTCTATCACGAGGTTCTGTTGCTGTCCAAAATAGAGCATCAATTGTGTCTTGTCCAAAAGCTGAGAATAGCCTGTCTCCAACCTCCAGCATATTGTAAAATATATATAATTTCATAACACTCTGACTCTTTACAAGATGATACATCATATTTGTGTCAATATAGCACATTAAAATACTGCAAACAACTAAAATAAAACCTTTTAGCATGTCACAAGTTTCTGCTGGTTTTAATATACTGTTACGTGAATTTGAATAAAACCTGTAAACAAAAAGTAATATTTCATTCATTTGTAAATATGAATAGTTTTATATACAGATTTAAAGATTATAGAGCTTCTCACCCAAAACATTTTCTGAAAAGTCTGCTAAAAAATGTCCAAATAGCCATTATAAACCTAAGAGGAAGAAATGTGTAAACAAACAATAATGAATCAGCACATTGAAAAAATCCATATGCCATGAATTTCTCCAGTTCCTGCGGAATCTTGATAAAGGAATAAACTTTTTCCCTTCTGGCTGAAAATCGTTCTTCATCGTGCTCTAATAAATATCCTCGCGTTAGTTCAACGTGTAAAAATGCAAATAAGGACGCCGTCTTTTCTCCTTCTGTAAATTTCAATAACACATTAAATCAAATTATATTTGTGTCACAGAGATCCGTATGAAATTCATTTACTTTACCTTTACATTTCATTTCTTTCACTCCTCTTTCAAAACTTACATCGCCGGACGAATTTTGAGTATTGGTTATAGACTTGAATCGTAACCTTTTAGTTTGTTCATGCACATCCTCAGTTTTGATTATCATGTTGTGAAGATTTAAATTAAATAGAACTGCCAACCACAATTACATTTATATTGATTTTGTTAGAATTTATCTTCAAAATACGGTAACAAATACTAATAGGTATCCAAAGTTGTATTTATTGACAGATTGACTTGCAATGACACAAACAGCCATAGAAGGAAGAAAGCTGACATTTGTTTGACAACAGAAGACAGCTGACACTTGAACGTTGAAAGTAATGAAAGAGTATGGAGGATAGAGCTAAAGAGAAACTCAGTTTAAAAATATAATATTCAATTTTTATCGTCACTCCCTCTTCCAAATAAATAGAGAGATTAAGATAGGTGTTAGTAAACAGAAAATAAATTCGTTCAGCCTTTTTGCTTAATTAAGAAATATGTAAACTGTCTAATATACACCGTGAAATTGTAGTCGTTTTGGAACCGAAAGGTGGGAAACTTAAGATAATTAGTAGAACAAAAAAAGTCTTAGATTAACTCTACTGTTTATAATAAAAAAGTTGGCAAGTGAAAAGAATATTTTCACTTGATCGAGTTTGCTAGTAGTAGTGCACCAACATTTCATTCAAAATCGGCCGCAGTCGCCAACTCGCTCTTATTAAAGACGCGCGGTGGCTGGCGGTGGCGTGAAGGCGGCGCGGGCGGCGCGGCGGCGGGGCAATGACCCGAACGCCAGTCAGCTGGTACTAAACGGCTGTCCAAGCGAATAATTAGTACGTATTCGCTCGGACAGCCGTTTAGTACCAGATAAGTACTTACACGTTATTTAAAAGTTAGTAGGTCAGTACTTTATTGATCTCATTTTATTATTGAAATAAATTGTATTTTGCAACGCGATGCAGATGGCGACGAAATTTTTTTTTTTTTATCTTTCTGTGCATTTTTACACAGCGCCATCTTGTTCCGTGGTAAGCAACGAGGCTTGTGTTACGGATACTAGTTGGTTGATATAATACATAATATACTTTTTTTTTGTAAATACATACATACTATACATAGGTACATCCATAACTCGGATACAAATATTTATGCTGATCATACAAACATTTGTCCCTACCGAGATTCGGACCCGGGACCCATAGCACAGAAAGCAGTGTTCACTACCGCTGGACTAATTGGGTTGTCTTGATGTCTTGGGTAAAATTGATGGTAAGTATCTACTTACACCTATCTACGCAACTTACCTATCTAGGTATAAATTGAAATGTGAATAAGATTTAGATGAGTACATGGGTGTATGCACGATGCGGTGGGTGCAAGGTAAGCCATTTGCCCCAACCGAATCTGTGACCCAAAACTAACAATTAAAAATATATATAACAACATTTTACGAAGAATAAATTCGGTTAAGGTCAACAATTACAGAAAACCGTCTAGTCGATTTCGACATCTGTATGATGAGCCGATGAGATTATGGAACTGGGCCGGGCGTGTATGCCGTATGTCGAGCGACTTGTGGGCTAGACTTGCCACAGAGTGGAGCCCACAAGGCGTTAGATGACGTGGGAGGCCCAGGCGAAGATGACGGGATGAACTGGACTCCTATTTAAGAGATTGGGCCATAAAAGCTTTAAGCCGTGAGGAATAGAAGGAAGGTAGAGAGGCCTTTGCCCAGCAGTGGGATCAACCGGGCTGATAAAAAAAAAGATGAGTGTGATGAAATTTTCGCTAAATTTTACCAGAACTCTTGCAAGTTTTGAAATAATTTATTGCACAGAAAAAGAAAAAAAGTATTAAAAAAATCCGTAATTTATTACACAGCGCCATCTAGTTCCGTGGTAAGCAACGAGGCTTGTGTTACGGATACTAGATGGTTGATAAACTACATAATTATATACTTTTTTTTTGTAAATACATACATATTATACATAGATACATCCATGACTCGGATACAAATGTTAGGACGCGGAGCGGGGCGGAGAGGAGCTTAGCGGTGCACGAATTGACTAATCACTAAGCTCGAAATCTCCGCTTCGCTTCAATGGAAACAGCACGAGCAGGGTGGAGCAGAGCTGAGCGGATATTCATAATAAAAATACAGCGAGGCGATGCGGTGCGGAGGACAACGAGCATTCGGGTGCAGAGTGGAGGACAGCGGGGCGATGCTGTGCGGAGAACAGCGGGGCGGTGCGTGAGTCGCGCGCAGTGCCTCAGTTATCATGCTACTTCATCTGATTCGTTATCTTCGTCTTCGAGTAGAGAAAGATATAAAATAATTGCTTTTTTATTTTTAAAGGACAACATGACGTGTGGTCTTTCTGAGAGATTGAGTGTAACTGAGCACAAAAATGCGTGATTCCAAAAGTATGCTCCGCTCCGCTTCACTTTTCACCGCTCTTCACCGTCCAGCTCCGCTTCAGTGGAAACACTGAACACTTTTCACCGCTCTTCACCGCTCCTCTCCGCCCAGCTCCGCGTCAATGGATACGCGGACTTAATGTTCATCACACAAACATCTGTCCCTACGGCAGGCAACGTTAACTACCACTGAGCTAAACGGGTCATCATAAAACAAAAAACCATTTTTTTTTCTACTATTATTATTACTATTTAGTTTGCTTATGCAGACTCCATGCCTTAGCTGGGTTCGCCTATAACTGATTACGATATGAAGATCTATTTATGCAAATAAATAAAACATTATCAATTATTCGCATTTAAGAGATTTGAGAGGTGTTAAATGCGAATAATCATCTGAGAGATTAATTTAAAAGAAATTTACCAAATTAGCGCCCTTAGCGGAATTCATACGCCCGAAATTTATGCGATTAATCTACTAAAAATATAGACTATTTAAGTGACAATCGCACTCTCATCCCGCACTACATGACTTGAACTAGCACGCTACATCGGGACCTCTCTTCGTCTAGCTGGTATCCTAAAATTCGTTGCTTACGTTAGCGGATTTTGCTCGTTTCTGTGGTTAAATAATTCATAAATGTGGTGTGTCTTATTCGTAGCAAATTAGTTTTTTTTTCTGAAAGTATAAGAAACGAATAAGTGCTCATAAACCACAATTATGGCTTCGAATGAAGGAAGAAGTGCGCAATCCAACTTGCATCAGCAAGACCTAACCAAATTGGTGAGTTGCAGGCAAACTTACGATGGTTTTTATTATAAATGTAGATTAATACTAGCTAATGTTTTCGAAGCTTCATAGTTGTTTGAAATTCACATAACCTTGACGTATTATTATCACACATGTCCAGGCATCTATGTAAAACTGACTGTTCCATAAATCTAATATCTTGAATGAAGTAGTCATCACACATTCCGTTGTGATACTATCCTAACTTTGTAAGACTTTTTATTTTTATGTATACTATAACGAATATTTCTATCTCTCTAGAAATAATGTTATTTATTTTTTCAGGATGTAACGAAACTATCTGCCTTGTCTCCTGAGGTCATATCCAGACAGGCTACAATAAATATTGGTACCATTGGTCATGTAGCCCATGGAAAATCAACTGTAGTGAAAGCTATTTCAGGAGTGCAAACTGTCAGATTCAAGAATGAGTTAGAGAGGAATATTACCATCAAGCTAGGTATGTAAAACCAATAATATTTGTGTGTTAGTCACACAACACACACCCGCAATAAATATTCCATGCCCAAATTGTATCAACACCTTCTAGTGCAAAACTCTAACACTTAACCTCAGCACTCACTGTTATCAAATTGAATTGTGCAAGAAAATTTTAATTTTCTTTATTTATTTATTTTTTAATCATTTATGATTGTGCACTAATTTATCATTAAACCTTAGTTATAATTTCTATCATAGGTGTTCTAAGGAAAAATAGGATTTTGTTTTATTTCCTATGGAGGTGTATGATGCAATAAAAAAATATTAATATAATTAATAATCTGTTTTTAACAATGTGAATCTAGATTATATAAAGTCATATTCTGTTCAGATGCTATGCAATGTACCATGTGAAACATATTGAGCACCTCACAATAAATTTATATATTTTTAATTCGATATAACAGATCTAAATTAATCAAAACACATGGTATGTTGCAGAGCGCCTGTCGGACTCAGTTGTTAAAATGTATCGTGAAAGAGCTGATGAAAGAGATGAAAATATGTTCTTAGACAAGCTGAAGAGAACTAAAAAGAGGAATTTATCCATTGATTCTGAAAGCGATGATACACCAAGAAACCCTCCCAAGAAACAAAAAAAAAGTAGGAAAGATTCTGAAGAATTTATAATTGAAAAAATTCTTGACTTCAAGTTTGAATCTGGCAAGGAGTACTTCCAAATAAAATGGAAAGGATGGCCAGACAGTGAAAATACATGGGAACCAATTGAACATCTTATTAATTGTTCTAGTGTACTCACAGAATTTCTGGTGAATCAAGAACTTAAGTATTGTAATAAAATTGAGAAACTTAAAGAAGAAATTTCATTTGGAAATCTATTAAGTGAAGAAAACCTATTAAAGAGATTTGATGAAGTAGAGGGCAATGATATTATCAAATTGAAAGAAAATTTAACATTAAAGTTACTTACCATGATACTTTTACCGGAAGAATATGATATCTTTGCTGCAGAGCTAGTGCAAGAAGCAAGAGATATTTTACAATTATATATTGTAACAAGAAAACGTTGTCAACAGTTAATTAAATTGAGAAAATGGGAGCAACATTTAAATCAGGTTGATAAGTCTAAAAAGCTACTTGTAGAGAATAATTTTGACTTGGCTGGTCCACCAGAGAACTTTACCTATATTAATCTATGTATTCCGGGTAGTGGTGTAACAATTCCCAGTGACCCACCTATTGGATGTGAATGTACTGCTTGCAATTGTCGATCCAAAACATGTTGTGGTATGCAAGGTGGGTTATTCGCCTATACTGCAAATAAAAGAATTCGTGTTGCACCAGGAACTCCAATCTATGAATGTAATAAGGCATGTAAATGCTCCTCAGAGTGCTGTAATCGTGTTGTTCAAGGTGGCAGGAACATAAAATTGAGCATTTTTCGAACTTCTAATGGATGTGGTTGGGGAGTCAAAACAGAACAGAAGATAAAGCAAGGCCAGTTTCTTTGTCAATATGTAGGAGAAGTTATTACATTTGAAGAAGCTGAAAAACGAGGAAGAGAATATGATGCTAATGGTCTGACATATTTATTTGACCTGGATTTTAACTCTGTTGAAAACCCATATGTGGTGGATGCAGCTCATTTGGGAAATGTCTCACATTTCATTAATCATTCCTGTGATCCTAATCTTGGTGTATGGGCAGTATGGGGTGATTGCCTTGATCCTAACTTGCCGACATTAGCTTTATTTGCTACTCGTGATATAGAAATTGGGGAAGAATTATGTTTTGATTATTTGCAAAAAGCTTCTGATAATGATGATGCTGAAACTAATGGTGCTAGTATT
This sequence comes from Craniophora ligustri, assembly GCA_905163465.1. Classification (NCBI taxonomy): domain Eukaryota; kingdom Metazoa; phylum Arthropoda; class Insecta; order Lepidoptera; family Noctuidae; genus Craniophora; species Craniophora ligustri. Next base: position 8,372,061 of record LR990963.1, read on the forward strand.
ATTAAGGACAGATCTTTTGATATTGATATTCCTAGTAGTTCTGAAGTTTCCACAGATATAACTCCAGTATCACCCATCAAGTCTAGATTTGAAATTCAGCAACAAAATAGGGCTATGCTTAGGAATCTTACAGAATGTAAATGTGGTGCGTTGAAATGTCGAAAATACTTGTTTTAATTTTAAATATATAAAAAAATATAATTTGTACCTATGTAACCAAAAGAATATCAGTTATATTATAAATTGAACTTTGAAAGATCTCCCTCCAAACTATTTGATTGAACATTTGAAATAAATATTGGACCATTGAAATATTCATCTACTAAATTTAATCTCTAATATTAGAAATATTGTTTTTTAGTGTTCCATGCTAAGCAATTAGGACTGTACAGTACTACATATACTATACTAAATGGTTGATAAACTACATATATACACTTCTCATCAGAAAAGTCGAAACCCATTGTAAGTTTATGTTTTATAAGGATTATCAGAAAAATGTGTATATTTAGGAATATATCTCAAATGTCGTTTAATAGTGAATAATATGAGGTTTTCAAATCCTAATGATAATCTTCTAAATTCAAATTAAATTTTCATAGGTTTCGTATTTTGTTTAACAAGTAATTTTTACCCTGTATAGAGTATGAAGGAAAATGATAAAACAACACACGTAAATGAAAAAAGAAATGTTTATTTAATAACTTGTATTCCCTTCCCGAGCTCTTATTACTCCTTCGATACGGTTCTTCATCGATTGGATTCCATTCATCTTGGATTGCATTTTGCAGTTGGTTTCTGGAGCAGGATCTCTTGAACGAATTCGTCTCTTTAATTCATCACATAGATGTTCAATGATATTCATTTCCAGGCTTCTTGCTGGCCATTCCATAATGGAGATACCGAATTCGGTAACATAATCTCGTACGATGCTCGTATGAGCCCTAGCATTGTAAAATATGCATAGGCATCACGTGACGCTCAAGACACTGTTCGATGTACCGATGACTGTTTAGTGCAGTGCAGTTCTTACCGTCGCCGCTGATTCCTCCCCAAACCGTTCACCATCCGCCACCATAGCTGACCTTTTCTTTAAGCACTACGAAGCGTTCTCCATCTCTTCTGTAGACCTTGTTCCTTCCGTCGTTACCATACAGTATAATTTTACACTCATCAGAAAAGAGGACTTTACTCCACTGTAAGTATGACCAATTTAGGTGCCCACATGCAGTTAAGGCGTGCTCTTCGATGGTCTGCAGTTAATTTCGGCCCATTTGCTGGCTTGTGCGGTCCCCATTCCTTCAACCTTCTTCTAATTGTAGAGTCAATTAGCGTATTAGCGTCGATTTCGTAAAGAAGTTGTTACAATAAATCGATCATCTCCAAACAAACCAGTCTCCCGATAGCGTTTGTAGACTCTATGAACAGACGACAGGTTTAGTTGCAATCTTTCAGCCACAACACGCTGATTAAGTCCAAAATCCAGCAATCCCACCACTTGGGCAGCTTCTGCGGGCGAAACATCCATATTTCTTTTTCAATAAAAATCTTTTTCAGACGTCCCAAAGTCACAGTAAACAAATAAAAAACAAAAAGTCACAGTAAACAAATAAAAAACAAAAAGTTTTAAGATAATGTGCTAATTTTTAGTTTTCAAAGGTGAAATGTACTCAAACTCTAAACACACATTTGTTTCAAAACAGTGAATCATTTCATTTATAGGATAAACAAAATGTCTATACAATCATGTGATTTTTTTCATGGAATGAAAACTCTTTTGTGTTAAATTAGGACAGAAACAATAAAAACGGAAGTGTTTCGATTTTTATGATGAAACGTGTATATTCTAAATACATTAATATACATACATAGAAACATCTAAGACCCTCAAATTTACCCTTACCAAGATAAGAACTAGGAATACTTACTGCAGAAAGCAGCCCTGATACTACTGCCTTGATAGGGTTGTCAAACTTAATGGTTATTAATGAATTTTTGTTATAAGGTCTGCTTTGTGCCTGATAAATGGATCAATGAAACTTTTAGCTGTAAAGTTATAGTCCTTGTTAAATTGGGTAGAGTCTACAGCGAGAGAGAGAGAGTCTATAGAGATAATTTTATTCTTATATTTATAAGAAATGTTAGTGCAATTATTTCTAAGGAAATTGGTAGATGAATATGATAAATTGATAATGCACTGACTTACTATAATGGTATGAAAATATTTTTATACTAAAGCATTTTACAAAAATAGCTGATTAGTACTTTTATAATTTCTTGAATGTTGTAGAATGTAGATTTAATATCATACAATTTTTTAAATGAAGAGTTATATCAAGATAATTATATCATAAGTTGTTGATGTAATTTTAAAGGTATTTAATGTGTTTTTATAACCAAATAAATATAGAGTACTGACTTGTGAATTGCACAATATTATAACAGTTTGTCTGATTAGCAATTATTTCTAAAGTCTGAATAAATGAAATTAATGTTTGTGATTGAACCAATTTCGATACCTCAAATACACTTTTACCGCGTACATAATTATACATTGGAATAATATCATTTTTGTGTGATTTTTATTTTATTTAAATTTCATTAAAATAATGTAAATTTAATAACACAGTCATTTAGAATGATTGACAACTAACTAACAATAAATGACAAATTGTTTGCTGTAATCTGAAATAAAAGCTAAGTATTTAAGATTTTTATTAAGTATAAATAATTTACATTGATGACGTTTCCTAGATTTGCTATCTAGGAAATCTAAGAAACGCTAATACAAAACGAAACGCTAACTCAAATACAAAATTAAAGATCAGTCAGCGTATTTTGTTATACATGGTCAATTACCACAGATTTGTAAAGTATCCTTAAATGTCTCATGCATGGTGAATGAAACGGTACACAATAATTAACTGACAGTGTGTGCAATTGTGCATCTATCAATCGCTGATATCATGTGCGCCGCGCTGTCTTTGTACCAGTTTTGCGATATTGCGACAGTGTCTGTTACGTGACTTTGTGCTCATATTAATACCACACAGAAATTTGTTATATAGGTATATGTAGGTATAATGTGCAAAATAAAACTCAAAAAATTATGAATAATAATTCTAAACACAAATGAAATGTGTATATGATTAATACTAAAGGTAAAGTTTTGAGCCATAATATAACACAGCACTGATTTATGTTACGATTGGTATCTTTTATTAAATGTGTTACAAACAATATTGATGAAGCTATTTTTCTCATTGAATTTAATGTACTACGAGATGCCTACATAATAGGGTAATAGTATTAATAATAATAGATTATTTAGAGTCCATGTTAATATTTTGGTAGTTTATTTAGGTTTTTAGATATAATAAATAAACGTAAATTACCTACCAATTTTGGATTGACATTATGTTATTAATAGAATAAGTTTTATTGTAATTGTGTAATGTGAACTTTTGCGCAGATCACTTTTGGACCATAGAATATGGTATGCTTATTATAACTAATTTTAAACCTTATTGTAATAAGTATATTTATGGTTTGACGTAGACCACTACAAATGCCGTTGAACAGATCTACCTATCTTTCATTTAGTTAATTGGTAAGATTTTACATTTTTGTTACAATTTATTAATAAAAATGTTTTATTTACCGATATTATATGGTTGTTTTCTTATCAAAGTACTTATTCTTCTACTATCTTACAATATAATAATATGTATAGGCTAATAAAAAAGAACATTTATTATACTTTGATTTGTTTGTTCTTCTTCTTCGAAGTGCCTCTCCAATTACTGGAGGTTGATTTGTTTGTTAATCGATATCTATCAAAACTTTTGATTCAAGTTTTAATATTATATTTAAAAAACGGTTGAGCCGTTTCAGACGAGTGCGACCACAAACACCGCGACACGAGATGTCGGTTTATTAGATTATTATTATTCACAAAAAATGTAGCTCCTACCTTAGCAGCTTGCTTACCTGGCCGTATTGATACCGCTGCGGCAATCGTATCCTTTCATTAGATAGATAGAGTTCCAACAATTTAACTAGCCCTCTAAAAGTTACATTTTCCTAAATGCAGCTTAAGTAAAAAAGTAAGTTAGTACGCAGAGTTAGTGACAGCATTATTAATTATGTTTATCTTCAGAGCAGTCCAACTAAATTGTAGAAACTATAGATATTATTACATAAATAGATATATTAACATTTGTAATATTATTTGTTATGTTTTTGTACATTTTTTATTTGTACAGGTTACGCTAATGCGAAAATCTACAAATGTGACAATCCAAAGTGTCCGCGACCTACGAGCTTTATATCAGGCGGTTCCTCGAAAGATGATAACTTCCCATGCCTGCGACCTGCATGCACTGGCCGGTTCCAGTTGGTTCGCCACGTAAGCTTCGTCGATTGCCCCGGGCACGACATCCTTATGGCAACCATGCTTAACGGTGCCGCGGTCATGGACGCCGCATTGCTACTCATCGCAGGTATAACTTTCAATTTCAAAATATTCTATCCACTCGGCCAAGTATGATATATTCCTTAAAAGTCACCAAGTAGAGCTATTGGGCTTATGATGACCGGTCCATCGCTGAACTATCAAGTTATTGAAAAGCTGATTGGACTCATCAAAACCTATTAACGCCCCACTGCTGGGCACGGGTCTCCACTCATTTGAGAGGGATTAGGCTATAGTACAGGTATAGGCCACCACGCTAGGCTACTGCGGGTTTGCAAACTTCACATCCCATCGAGACAAATCTCTCACGCATAAAGGAAACCTCACGATGTTTTCCTTCACCGTTTGAGCTTGTGATAAATACGCACAGAACTTCCGAAAGGTTTGTGGCCTTCGGTTCGAACTCGAGACCTTTGACATCTCAATCCACATACCACTAGGCTACCACAGCTCTCTCTGATTGATCTATTTTGTTATATTTAGGTAATGAATCCTGCCCTCAGCCACAAACCAGTGAGCACTTGGCAGCCATTGAGATTATGAAACTGAAACACATACTCATATTGCAAAACAAGATAGACTTGGTGAAAGAGGGACAAGCTAAAGAGCAACATGAACAAATCGTCAAATTCGTGCAGGGCACAGTAGCTGAGGGAGCACCTATAATACCAATTTCAGCTCAATTGAAGTATAATATTGAGGTGGGTACATCGTCTTTACTTAAACTTACTTTGACTATTGTATCTAGGTAATTAGCAGGCGTTTTTACCTTATAAGTGGAGTACACGAATTATATTACAGAAGGGTTCTGTATCCGCCTATCACAATAATAATAAGCTAACTTAGAAAAGGTGTTTTCTTTTAATACCTTTAATTTCACGGTTAAATAGCCAGTGCCGTCTAATATCGTCCAGATATTTCAATGGAATTCGGTCAAATTCTAAGAGTTCCCTTGTATAACATTTTGAACTATTAACGCAAAATAGAAAAATTAACAACAACTAAATAGAACATGGAATAAATGTCAAATTAGTTATTTTTTTATATAGGTACACTACAATGTATTTCAGGTATTTCTTTTTTCTCTCCAGGTACATGAAAATTAAAATATTAGTCACTATAATATCACTAACTCCAACATAATATTGTAAACGCGAAAGTTTGTATGGATCTTTGATACTCCTTCACGTAAATACTGCTTAACGGATTTGTGTGAAATTTAGCATACAGATAGTTTATTACCTGAATTAACACATAGGCTACTTTTTCTCTAAACACCATGCGGGCAAAGCCGCGGGAGGCAACTAGTATAAAACTATTTTTTTTATCTCGCTGTTAATAGGTGTTATGTGAATACATCACAAAGAAGATCCCGGTACCATTGAGAGACTTCACGTCGCCTCCACGAATGATTGTCATCCGATCTTTTGATGTAAACAAACCTGGTTGCGAAGTCGACGACCTGAGAGGTGGTGTCGCCGGTGGCTCTATTCTTCAGGGAGTTCTCACTGTTGGAATGGAAATCGAGGTAATTTAATATACCTAGATTTTTTAATAAATAGTTTGAATACTACTGTACAAAGATTATTTTCCTGTAAGATCGAATCTTTGTTGTTTTATTTTTAGATTTCATAGTAGGTTATTGAGAATTAGAGAGGTATCTTCTTATCTATATAATTCAGGTATTTTATACAATACCTAGGCAATGTATAGAATACCTGGAGCGTCCAGGCAATGTATACAATATTGTAAATGTTATTACCCATTACATACTTTACCTAGGTACTGATACAATTCCTAGGGATTCTATAGACTACCTGTTGTTGCACGGGCAATATGTAAAATATGTTAGGTTATAACTGTGACCCCCTGCGCATAGGTTCATCTCATAACGTATAAACTCATTTGATCTAATTTCATTTTATTATCGTTCATAACGTTTAATATAGGTATATAAAAAACGTCATTATGGTTAGCACCCCGACTCGGATAGGTTAGGCTAGAAGAGAGCTAAGGAGCTCCCGCCTTAGCCTTCGTGGTAATTTTTTTTAAAACCACCCAAAAATAGGAGCCCTGCAAAATGGGGCTCCGTTGAACTATCTTAGCGAAGGTGGTAAGTTAAATAAAGTAACCGGTGTCTATACAATTTTGCTTTGTGTTTTTAAATAGGCGTTTTTACCATATTAAAACAAATGAGTTTTATATCTTTTGAGTGGAGATTTCGTTGTTATATCATCTATTACTTACCATCAGCAATTGAATCCGGAATTGCCAAAACCGAATTCACAATAAAACGAAAAATCACAAAGAAAAATTGTTCTGGCTATCAGTACATTACCGGCTGCACATTCGGTATTGTATAGAATACCTAGGCAAAGTATAAAATAAATAATATTTCATGCACGCTTTAGGTATTCTATACATTGCCTAGGTATTGTATAGAATACCGGATTATACATATTGCCGGTAACATATATACTATATGTAGATCTTATAGTAAATAGTTGTCCTTATTTGTGAATAGATTTCAGAAAAACAAATAACATTGATTCTTACACTATGGGTGATGATTTAATGTCAAACATTTAAATAAAAAAAATTACAGGTTCGACCGGGATTAGTGAGCAAAGATGCCGACGGCAAACTCACGTGCCGTCCCATATTCTCGCGCATCGTGTCGTTATTTGCGGAACAGAATGAGCTGCAATACGCAGTTCCCGGAGGTCTCATAGGAGTTGGAACAAAAATTGAACCTACACTTTGTCGTGCCGACAGACTTGTGGGACAGGTTCGTACCTATATTTCTCGGTCCCGCCAGATCGATACTACTATTTCCCTGGAACTTTGTTTTGGTTTTGTTGTATATCGACAAAGTCTATGCCTGTCTTGTCTATATTAAATATGGGCTTGATCAGTCACACATACTGTAAAGGCTAGAACAAACAGTGACTGTGGGTACAACCCAAATATTATGTATGTGGTGATTAGGGTTGCCTTTAGTATAGATATAATTTAATGAAATATCAGATTATACATAAACGGTAATAATACCACAGAATTTCTACTACTAGATCATCATCGCATTCTATCGTTAGGTTTAGAAATTGTTAGCATCAAAACTAAATCATAATATATTAATGGCATATCATTCCATCTTAAAACCCTTGTATTTATAAATACATATTCATTTTAAGACATTACAATGTAGCGAGCAGCGACGACAATATACCGAGCAGGTACATACCCGTCAGATTACTTGTACAAGATTCAGTGAGATTCTCGTGAACATATTTCATGAGAATATGATGTGGAAAATATTAATTTTAATTAATTCTCATTATTTCTCATGAATCATGTCCAGCAGTGGACGAATATAGGCTGATGATGATGAATTATGTACTCTATACAGGTCCTTGGTGCAGTGGGTGCTCTCCCCGGAATATTTGTGAAGCTTGAGGTTTCATATTATTTGTTGAAACGTTTACTCGGCGTGCGCACTGAGGGTGATAAAAAGGCTGCTAAAGTGCAGAAGCTAACCAAGAACGAGGTACTGTCTATATATATATATATATATATATAATATATATATAATTGTTTGTCCTGACTGATTTATCAACGCAGAGCCTAAACCACAGGGTTCACAAATTTGAATTTCGACAGATGGTGCATTTTATGATGAAAACATCCGCTAAAAAACCCCTTAGTGGGTAAAATGTTGTATGGAAATCCGTAATTTTCAAAGTTACGAGATATTAAATTTAATATACAAGTTTTTGGTTGGATATACTTAAACGCGTATATCGGGATTTTTTTAAATCGACCCTCTATGAGGGTGATAGATTTTTTTTTAGACAACCCACTTATAATATATTTAATTTGATATAAAATACATTTCGTCCATTAACCAGTTTGGTGAAGGTCGTTCAAGGGATCTTAGGGACTATGAGGTTAATTTTTTGGGTGTGGGCATGTAATCAGGGGATGAAACCGGTGACTGGTGATGAATGAGAAGAGGCAGCTGGACACCAAATATAGAAAAGAACAATATTATTGAATCTTTTCAATCGAGAGAATGATAATGACGGAATAAAAATAAACATCAAATTGAACAATTTTAAGGTGCTGCTGGTAAACATCGGATCTTTGAGCACTGGAGGAAGAGTAATAGCTACTAAAGCCGATTTGGCGAAAATCGCTCTTACTAACCCAGTGTGCACCGAAATCGGAGAAAAGGTAGCTCTCAGCAGGAGAGTAGAAAATCATTGGAGGTGAGAGACAATATATTTTTTTTATGTCATAAGGGTGGCAAGCAAGCATACGGCCCGCCTGATGGTAAGCGATACCGTAGCCTATAGACGTTTACAACACCAAAGGTGTTGACCCTGCAGAAATTGTCTGGGTTTCTTAAAAATAATAAAATGTCTTGGTTATATACATATAATGCATAGCTAAATACAAAATAGCATTTTCTCTCGTTTGTTAACCGACTTAATTTTATTTTTGTTCCGTACCTAAAAGCAAACTCCCCTTTTCGTTGTCTGTCTGCCGCCGGTAAATAAATGTCCTCTTTCTCCGGAAGCCTTGAGTTGATATTATTTATCAAATATTGAAGCATGTGGTATCTTGGAAATGCAAACCATACTTCCATGTCACCATACTATAGTACCAAAAGAGTAAATCTAAACTAATGAAATTACTTTCGATTTCATAAAAGGATTTTAATTTTTCACTATGACATGTGAAAAAAATATATATTTGCTAGGTTTTTGCAACTCGTACTAGTCAGTAGGTATTGTTGTTGGTTGTCGGTTATTATTGAATTATTATTATTTGATGAAGTTATTGACTAATCATGTCACTTTTAGAATGTACATAATGCATATTTGGTTGCAGGTTGATAGGATGGGGTCAAATTCAAGGCGGAGAGACAATCGAACCGGCGAAGAATTAATGTTATGTATTTTACTTTTATACATTGAACTATATGTATTTAATAAAAGCAAATATAAATGTAAATAAAATTGTTATTTAATTTCAATTGAACTGACTACTATACTTCATTATAACCACTTATAAAATATCTATAAAATAATTCAAGTTTTATTTAGAGAGAAACAATTTCTGGGTAAACAATTTATTTGATTTTGTTCATTTTTGCTTGCATTAATGTGTCTAAGCCATATAAATAAAAGTGTTGATATCTTCATCATCCCGACGCATATACTTATGTTCGATGAGCCATTCCAGCTGTTCTTTTATCATCTTCTTAGAGGGCAAGAACATATTTTTCAATATTTCCACCAATTCACTCTGAAAAAATATAAATTGTTAGCAACGTCACATAAACAGTTAAAGGACATTCACTAAACGGAAATCTGTCCCATATTACAAGAACGAATTACTAACGAATCACATCACCAGTTTGTGAATCCATCTCATTGGAATCTGTCCCATATTACATTCCTGGTGCGTGATGTCTCTGGATGTAACCCTAATACCCAGTGGCGTAGTGTGGATATTTGCCGCTCGGAGCCGTCGGGAAATTTGCCGTCCCTTATTCTAGTAGTATCAATAAAAAACGGCCAAGTGCGAGTCGGACTCAAGCACAAAGGGTTCCATACCATTGACTATGTAAACGGCAGTGGGTACACAATTGAATGAAAGGTAAATTGCGGTTCACGATTTATGACGTATTATAAAAATACCTAAACTAGATCTTGTTCAAACCAATTTTCGGTGAAAATATACATCGTATATTTTTTTTAGTTTTATCATATTCTTATTTTAGTTACAGGCGGGGGGGACACACATTTTACCACTTTGGAAGTGTCTCTCGCGCAAACTATTCAGTTTAGAAGTAAATGATATTAGAAACCTCAATATCATTTTTGAAGACCTATCCATGGACAACCCACCAATGGGGTAGATGAAAAAAAAAATTGAGTTTCAGTTCTAAGTATGGGGAACCCCCAACATTTGTTTTTTTTTTTCTATTTTATGTAAAAATCTTAATGCGGTTCACAGAATACATCTACTTACCAAGTATCAATAGTTCTTATAGTTTCGGAAAAAAGTGGCTGTGACATACGGACGAACAGACAGACAGACATGACGAATCTATGAGGGTTCCGTTTTTTTGCCATTTGGCTACGGAACCCTAAAAGACATGATACACCCATGGATATAATCTCGGTAATTTCTGAGTCAATATCATGAAGACTTAAATATGTTGTATGTCAGCTTACTATGAAGAGAACTTTACTCCATTTTACGAAGCTTACGAAGCTTTTCTTACAAGCCGAGTTGGATTCGATGATTGTCACCTGTCACCATCTCGATGTTGTACAGTCGAGTTCATTAATATATTGGCACGGCCAAGGGTTCAAAATATTGTGGGCCTTGGAAAGCTCAATAAATTCTATACAACCTGTAGATCAAAAATATGTACTCATGTGAACGGTTCAATAATATATGCTTGTGCATAATGCAATAATATGTGACGACTGTTTTCGTTTTGACAAATATATCTATACTGTATTGGATTCAATAATATCTGAGCAGGCTAAACTTCTTAATTATGTCTACACGTATGGGAAAGTCAATTATATATTCGAAGAAATAAGATCTAGTTTGTATTGTTACAGAAATGACAGTAGTTTCCATTGTTTTCCCCACGCTTGCTTTGTAAAGTATTTAAAATGAGTGTCGAGCAATACCTACCTACTGTACCTGTTTTCGGTCATCTTGGTCATTTAATAAAATATTTAAAAAAATATGACACCGCTTTTCATTTAAATACATAGATTGATTGGAGATTAGACAACATTAATCGACCTAAAGTTACGTTAGGATAAACGATATATCCCGACAAAGTCGCTGGAATCCGCTGGATGTGGGTAAAGCAGGTGTTCTTATTTAAAAATTATAAAAATATTTAAAAAATGTTTTTCAATATTCGCCACATATTTCTTGGAGACAATATTGCTGTTTTAGGAATAAAATGACCTTATAAAACTTGTTGGGTTTTTCGTTTACACAATATAAAGGGCATCTATCCTTCTTAGTATTTTCATGGTGGGGCATCCATACACGTAGGCATCTATCCCGGTTTTACCCTATTATGTTTTATTAGAAAAACATAACGTCATTTGAAGTTAATCTAGCCAGTGATAAATAATATTGCAAACTCCTTAACTATGCAATAAAAAAATTGCTAGTAAAATCATCTTTATAACAGAGTAATAAGGTTGAATTCGACTTACATCAAGTTTTTCAGATATTATTGTTTGATGTGTGCATATATATTTTTGAATCCTACACTGTTCATATATTAATGTACCTTTGGTTGTATACATGGGTGAATTGCACAAGCAAGAAAAATACACGGCAAAGCTGAGAACGGTAGTGCAATGTGCTGATTTTTAATTTTATATATATTTTCTTAACAACGTAAGTGCTCCTCTACCTGGGCAAAAAATATCATTGATTTCTACCCTCTAATTAACCAAAAAAATAATTATAAAGTGTTATTTTATCATCACGGTGGCCTGTCCCGAACCCAGTTCCGCTCATAAAATACCTTCTCCTGCAAATACATTCGTAATATGGATTTAAGTAGGTTTTGTTATCATTAAATTATAATATATCCGATCAAATAAAACTATTTTTGTTTGTTTGTCTTCTTTCTCATGGATTTGACAGGCAGTCAACTTTTGTCTGGAAAAAAGTTATCATTTCAGAGGACAGTAAGTTTTAGTAAAATAGCCACGTCAACATTGCGTTGTTACGCACCTCTCACCTTTCCTCACTTTGGATCAGCCCGGGTCAAGCTCTCGGCACGAATGCACCGGTCCTAACGTCTTGCGGTTACCCGCCAAAGAAGTAAGTTTATCATTTCAGTAATATGGGGACAAAAATATTTTCATTTCGGTAGCTGTTATAACTCGTGCTAGATTTCTTTAATTTGTTTCAAAATTGTATATAATATCGCCGTAAGTAATCTTTTGTTTGAGTAGTGTTCATATTTTTTTAATAATTTTATTTTGGTGTTAAATGTAGAACTAACCTCTATTTTATCATCTCAATGTTATCATTTCAGTGGATTCGGTGGACAGTTATACCCGAAATGATAAAACCACAAAGTTTTAGAGATCCTTGTGTCAAATACAAAGTCTTGTAAGTTTTGTAATGTACTTTTACCTAGAGTGTAGATTAGATTATTCAGGTGTATTTGCTGTATAATATTTGTATTTACCAAACCAGCAGTAAAACTCATAAAACCTGATAAGAAAAAAAATCGAATTCTCGGAAGGGCTGTTTTTTATTTTATTTTTTACTTTTTAGTGTCTGCAATAGGTTTGTAGTAATAGGTCTCGTTGGTCTAGTGGATGTTCAGTGCGACTGCCGAACAAGAGGTCCTGGGTTCGATTCCCAGGTCGAGCAAAGTGTTATTGGGTTTTTATGTGAAATGTAGCAGCTCGGAGTTTGGATTCGTGCCCGGTTAATGGAAATAGGCTCGCCCCCTATTACATGGGACCTAAAACATACCGGCAAAACGTGGATGTACATTAGTACACCTCTGCCTAACCTTTTGGGGATGACAAGCGTGATGGTATGTAATGGGTTGAACAATAAACGCGTCATCTACGTAGAAAATTTGAGGGTTTCTCTCAATTTCCCAAGGATCCACTCATCAGATCCTCACCATTTCCTTCCCATTTTATGGGACCACACGGGAAGCATCAGCTTTCATATAAAAAAAGAATCATCGAAATCAGTTGGCGTGATAATGAGTTATTCGTCCATTTGTCACTCACATATTATTATTTAATGCAAATTTAAGACTTATATGATTTTCTCATGGATGCCACTGTCCAAACTGAACAAAATTGAAATGGGACCACACGGGAAGCACCGGCTTTCAAATAAAAAAAGAATGATCAAGATCGGTTCACCCAGTCGAGAGTGCTGAGGAAATAAACATAAAAAAAAAATTACAGTCGAATTGACAACCTCCTCCTTTTGGAAGTCGGTTAAAAAATGGCACCATACATATCTAGACATGGATTAACGTTTATGTAAAAGGATTAAAAGTACTAAGCTATTACTACTAAGATATTTTTATAATATTTCTTCTTCATTTATTGTGTTTTGAAAATATAAGAGTTGGTTTAATTTTAGAAGTTTTACTTATATACCTGTAGAACACTATTCTCGTCTCGTTACCAATTTAACCTACCTAGCATTTTTCTCTTAGTGCAATAGGTAGACATTATGTATTATTATTAATGTCATAAATGCAGCTATAATATTATTCAGAAACTTTAAGCTTTCTAATCGCGCTTCGTTCACTCTTTTGAAAATATATCAATCAGTTTGTATTTGAAAAACAAACGAAAATATTTATTCATGTTTACCAGCATTTACGATAAAGTTTTCCAACATTTTCACACAACACAACAAGAAAAATTACCAAAGGTTATATAAGTAAAGAAACAATTCATTCATATCACAATAAACAATACATTAAATTAATAAGTATTACGTTGGGGGAGGCCTACGTTCAGCAGTGGACGGCTATAGGCTGATGATGATGATGATGATACGTTGATATCGTAATACTAACAGTAATATCAGTATATAAATGATGATATTAAAATAACTGTGTACTGATATTAAAATAAGAGTATTAAAATACTGTCCTGTCTCAGTGTTTATCTAAAATTCATGGAAATCAAACCTAACAAAGTACGGAACCCTGGCTGCCAAGCGCGGTTGTTCTTAGCTGTATCATTTCGGTGGATTTATTTCATTCCGGTGCACAGATTATCATTTCAGTGGTAATTTTTATCATTTCGGTTTACTTTTCATTTCAGTGGACGTTTAAAAATTCATCCTTAAATATTTATGTAAGTTTTGATGATATTTGATGTCCACTCACACCCAATGGTATAAAATAGGCTAAGGTTTTATTAGTCACAAAAAATATGTAGATAGCATTGAAATAAAAAAAACCCACCGAAATGACAAATAAAAAGCTCTTGTTGAAATTCACCCACATGTTAATGAAAAAAAGCAGTCACATATTAATGAAATAAATCTTGACCACAATTTAATGATACTTATATCTTTTAACTTTTTTGATGTTCACATATTTTTGAAGCCTAGAAATGCTCATATATTAATGAACTCGACTGTACCAATTGAACTGAACACTGGGCACTGTTCAAAGTAATATGTTAAATGACAGTAGAATAATTATCATGAATCCATTTTATGAGTGTTTTCGTCTCATAGCCTGATTTTTTTCTTGCTTACACAAGCCTATATTTTATAGCGTTCATAAATTGCAAGTTCTTATTTGAAGTATATTCTTACCTGAAGGGCAGTATTGCTGATCCTTTTTCTCATTTTTAAGATTTTTATTATAGCTTCTTGAGTTCTTAATATTCGAAGCTGAACGATGGAATGATTATCTTCTATTTGAGATCTCTCAGTACTCAATTGCAGTCTACCAATCAAATTAATTTTACCTCTACGTTGAGGCTTGCCATTTTTTATTAGAGCAAATTCTTGATTAACCCAGAAAGTCGTATTCTCTGTAAAATCTTTAGGATTCTGCACTGCTGGTTCATAGGACAGTAACTGTCTTTTAAGTTTTGGGAAAGCAACTAAGGACCATAAAGTCCTTCGCAGTTCTGGATCAGGGAGCTCCGTGGCAAGTCGTAAGTTTTCATAACTTATCTTCTCCATGGGTCTTTGATTCCATGCAAATAAAACAGCCATTTGAAATGTAGTGACATCTAAGTCAAATCTCCCAACAGAATTTGCAAAAGTGATTGTGCCATTACTCATATGATGATACCACTGTAACTTTCGACCTGAATGTTTCTTCTTATAAAAGTCTTCAACTTCAGGTATATAGTCTTCTAACTCTAATGGAAGGCTAACAGTTACTCTTTCAGATCCACGTGCCCAAGCTCCAGCATTAAGAATTTTTATATTTATAGCATCATGCCTTGTAGTATCAGCTCTAAACTGTGTATTAAGGTCTTCGCTGACCTTAATATCTTGAAACATTCGTGCCAGTTTATTAACATAGTCAGCTGGCATTCCCACCTCCCTGAGCCATTCTACCATATCCTCTTCCTTTTCAGAATCTGCACTAGAATCTAGTATTAACCTTCGAGTTAAATGGGCTTTATGGTATCGCATGAATACATCTTTATTTTCTATATACTTTAAAACTAACAAAACATCTCTTAACCTAGATTCTATCTGCTCACTTGTTAAACGTTTACTCAATGGTGTCTTACGTAGTAGCATGTCACAATAGTTAGCAAGAAGCTCAGGACATTTACTCTCAGGTGCAGTGCCCTTGCTACCACGGATTAAGGCTGAAGATGGCAATTCCAACTTGAAGACTGTTGTGTCATTTACAACACATTTATAAGCCTTGTCTCTGGCTGTCAAAAAACGGGGGTCATCCAAAAATGCATCTTTAGCTAATGAACTGAATCGTTTAAACAAATCTAACAGCCGTTCCACATACTTCTCTGAATCAGAGGTAATAATGTCAGCCGATGCTACCATATCTGCTAGTCCAGCAGAAACAATATGAGCTTCTAGGTCCCTTAAAATAGGTGTTACCCCATCTGGCACTCTATCAAGAAGACGAAACATGAGTTGTAACTTCTCAGTTTCTCCAGCTTTTATCATTGGTGCACTCTCTGCAAGTAGTGTAGGCAGATGTTCTCCTATGAGTACTTTCTCACAACACTGTGTAAGTGCTGTAACACTACCACTTCCTGGTTCCAGATATCTATGAGCTCGAGCTTCTTCTTCTTTTAGTCGTTGATCTGCATACTTCATATAAGATTGAACTCCATTTACCAATAATTGTTCACTGGCTTTAAGTTTATAAAATTCTT
This sequence comes from Craniophora ligustri, assembly GCA_905163465.1. Taxonomy (NCBI): domain Eukaryota; kingdom Metazoa; phylum Arthropoda; class Insecta; order Lepidoptera; family Noctuidae; genus Craniophora; species Craniophora ligustri. The sequence goes on from LR990963.1 coordinate 8,388,465, forward strand.
CAGTTGCTTGCATATAAGCAGCCTCAAAATTTTCTCTATAAATTTGTAGTTTATCCACAGAGTTAGAACACAAATTAACTGCAATTAAATAATGATTAATTAGAATGACAGTTTTATTAGTGCTAACAAAAAAACATATAAAAAGCATTTATTTAATTACCATATGATTCTCTTACACCAATTACCAACTGTGAATCAAAGGATTCGCCATTACGTTCAGCTTGTACCAGCTTCATAGCTGAGTCTTGTAGTCGCTGCTTAATATCCATGAAGATGCTTTGATTCCATGAATCTAGCATCAATTTCCTTACTAAACTATCCTCTATGTTATTGTTGTTGTTCTTTTTCTGAGTACTAGAAGCATTAGAGCTGGTCACTTTGCTTACATTGTTTATTGAATTTTCTAACTGACGAAAAGGTGTTGGTAAATAATTGCACTGCGTGAAAAACTTGCCCCACTCAGCAATGTAAGCTTTGAGAAGGGCTTGATCCTCTCGCTGAGCTAGTACCCGGTTTTGAGCCTGTTTTATATACATCATTATATCTTGTTGAAGTGCATCCCTCAGCTTGTAAGGTCCTCTCTCATCCCATAGGCATACAGAGTGTACTGAACCAAAAAGATCTTGCCATTCTGTTTGTGTTACCGGCTCCTGCTTTAAGAGCTTTAAAACTATAGGGCGCATAGCAGGCCATTTATCTTCAAAAGTGACTTGTCCTTTATCCTGTGAAGAAAGTATTTACTCGTATGAAACCATCCAACTTAAACATACTACACACATATCTAATTAATATACACTATTATATGTATGTTGAAAACACACCTTCAACATATCTTTTTACAAAAATAAATACTATTCACACAAATACTCTTCTCATAATCAATTTTATTCCGATTGAGATATTATAATCTACGATGGTTGATTAATTTTGCTAACCAAAGAGTATAGAGTATACTATAATTACAGACTATAGAGACAAATTTATGTGTAGCAAGCACAGATACATATTAAGATACTATATTAAATTTTTAATACTATCTGATATTACAGCATTTTTGATAGACCTAGAAACATAGATTACTCATCTACGGACTACGACTAATTAATTTACCGTTCATAAACAGTGTGTTTTTACTTACGCAATATTAAGATACTGCCCATAAACATTTGAAATAAAAATATACAAGTGTTGTTTTGCATCCTCGTCAAATTCAAGGACGTAATTATGCTAATGATTCTCGACCCAAAGCAACAATAAAATGAGTAGGTATTTTTTTTATTTTATTTTGCTTGTTTATGGAAATCCGGCTGTTACTAGCCCTATAACCGCGCTTTCACACACTAACAAACGCAAACAATACATACACGACGCATACGCAACGATCATTCATCGATCGATTCGTAGGTAATCAATCCCACCCCAATCACGGTGCGGGTACATCCCCGCGCAAGCTCCTAGCCACGCCCCCGCGGCCCCGGAACTAACAGTCTGTTCTGTCTGGTTGATGTCACCGACGCGTGCATGCGCTTTGCGAATTCCACTTCTCGGTACATCGTTGAGACGTAGGTACGAAGTGCAAGATAACGGACAACTATTCGAATGTCGAGTTGGTAGAAATGGTCCGCCTGTATGCCATCAGTGGAGACAGCCTACGTGGAACCATCCGGATGTTCACCGAAATGTTTTCCGATCGGGAACCCCCATCACAGAGCGTCATGCTCGCTGCTACGCAGAGACTGCGGGATCATCGGCAGTTTGACGTTTCCCGGCATGCACAAGCTCGCGGCCGCGTAGGCCTGCCTGTCGCCTTGCAGGAATACATCCTGGAATACTTCCAGCGAGACCCACGGGCAAGCACGCGGGAGGCTGGTCAACACTTTGGAGTGCACCACACTACAGTGTTTCGCCTACTGAAGCATGAACTGCAACACCCGTTCCACTACCCCAAGGCACAAGACATTCACCCGGGTGATAATGCCGTGCGGACTACATTGTGTCGCTGGTTACTGGAACACCAAGACGCCAACATCATGTGGACGGACGAGTGTTTATTTACTCGAGTTGGCGGCTACAATGTTCATAACGAACATTGGTGTGCTCACCGCGACCATAACCCTTACGTAACCAAACAGCATGCGTTCCAAGTGCGGTTTGGACCGAATGTGTGAACTGGGATTATAGGGGAACACGTGCTTGGACCCTACTTTATCGATGGGTACCTTAACAGTGCCACATACCTGGAGCTGTTGCGTCACGTTGTCGAGGAGATGTTTGAGGATGTTCCCCTGGCACTCCATCGCAACTTGTACTACCAGCAGGATGGTGCTCCCCCTCAGTATGGTCGGCAAGTACGCTTGACCGAAAGTTTTGGTGACCTCTGGATCGGTCGCGGAGGACCTGTGGCCTGGCCTCCGCGTTCTCCGGACCTGACGCCTCTAGACTTTTATTTGTGAGGAGACGTTAAAAGGTTAGTTTACACGGAGAAAGTGACTAGTGTAACAGAATTACGTGCAAGGATCATTAGTGCTTTTGACATTGTAAAAACAAATGTGTTAGTGTTACGTAAGCTGAAGGAAAACCAGCTACGTCGTGCTCAATTGTGCGAAGAGTGTGATGGTGGCCACTTAGAACAATACCTCCGGGTAACTTAAGTAGGTAATTTATTTATTTGTACATTTTGTAAATACGTTGTTGTAAATAAGTTGATTTCAAATTTTTAACTACGCCAATAATACATAAGAGTCGAAAGTATCACCACGTACTTACACTTAACTAGCACGTCTTTCCATTTCCATCGTAAGTAGATCGGTACACCAACTAAGGTAGGTATTATTGCCGGTCCTAAGCCCGTTAAGTAGGAAGGAAAATTTAAAAAAAAAAAATCACTACGAAAACTTTAGGTTAAAGGATAAAGCAAAAATAACATTTTATTAATCATCTGATAACAGGTCAATGAACTTTTCTTTGGCGCACTAGTATTACTGCCATTACTACGATTTCCGCATTCCAATGATGCTCAAAATGAGTTCATTATCAAGCAAAATTTATGACAATTATGTAGGTGATTTTCGAAATAAAATTAGGTAAATTATTGCTACTGATCATTCGTTCGCGCGCGCTAGTATTTCTTAAGTAAGACGTCGACACTCACACAGCTGCATTGTCACTGTGTGCGTAGTCGGTGATTCTGTTTTATTTGTATTGAATTAAGGGTTTGATTCTGAAATACTGTTAAAATTCAACAACAAAAAAAAGCAGCACTTTTTAGTTATTGCCCACTACCGTACTTTCAATTGATTATTTATGTATTTTATGACAACCTCCTGAAATTTGATGAGGATGCAAAACAACACCTTGTATAGGCCATCTGGAAAAAAATTAAAAAATGACAATTATCAAGCGTGCTATATCTCGATCTGCTATTAACTCGAGCTATATCTCAAAGCATTATGTACATGGACTGTAAATACAGTAGCCAAGGTAGCGGGGACAGACTAGATGAAGAAGACGGAGGGCAAAGTGTTATGGCATCAAACTGTGAGAGGCATATAATCAGCAGTAGACTGGGATAGGCTAGGTTGATTGAAATATATTAAAAAACTTTGTCTCTAATGAGGGTTCACATGCGAATATTGCACTAAAGCTACATAACAGCAAAATTTTGACGACGTATTGATAAGCTTTATTTCACATTTTGTAATTCTGTTGTCATTTTTTTAATTTCGCTTGTTACTTGACGTCAGCGGTCCCCACACTCCGCCTCGCTCGTACTCACTGACTTAATGAAACTCATTGAAGTGGTGTCTCGCTCGCACCCTGTTTCTGTTTTAAACTATGGTTGAATATTCGCAGAAGTTTTACTTTAATACCTATTTGTTTTCACGATACGGAATAATACTATTTCGATTGTATAACCGATTTATAAAAAGTTTGCTGACAAGAATCTAATTATGTCAGTTATTCATTTGTGAAAATGAAACTTTTCGAATTCTCTCAAGAAGCCCACGTGAAGTTTTAGTAAAGATGGAGCTTTCAAAGTATTAAAGACTCATATCGCAACATTTTTTTATTTTTTACTTTCTTACCAATCATTTAACACTAACTAACTAACTATTGCCTCTCATCCAGTTCTTCATAATAACATTGTAGATGATGCTTAAAAGACCGTACTTTATCATAAAAAAAACTTAACTATGAACATGACACAACAATCAAATTGTCAAAATGATGTATCAAAATCATATCCTAACAATTTGAAATTCATTCTGAGCATTCTATCTATCGGTATCTCATTAATCGTGGCTAGCCAAACCTTTTCTTTAATTTAAAAACCAGTAATTGTTACACGGAGTAAAATGTGTACTTTTGGTGAAATAAACGAACCTTCCAGTCGAACTGCATGGGAAGATTGGGATGATTGCCTCTATACTGAAAATGATGCAGAGTGAGTAACAATTTTACAAGTTACTGTTTCTATGAAGGCTACGAGTCTATCAAAATAAGTTACCTATTAATGCTTTATGTTCTTTCAGGTTACGGCTTTCGAAGGATGTAGAAATTCCTAAAGAAATTGACACATTCATTATATTAGAAGGGAAATACTTATACGACTGTATTAGGAATCACCTAACCTTGGAACTCGTTAATACTATTCCTGAGGTTAATTTACGCTTGTATAAAACTAAAAAAAGTAATAACTATATTTGTGTAATAAGGGATTACAGTTTAATTTTGAGTAGTGAAATTGTGGAGATGATGAAGCAATACATTTTGAAAAGCAAAGATGTTATAGCAATATTGACTAAACCGCTTGTAGAGTACCAAGTACCTGAATTAATTGCTAAAGACTATGTAATTCGATGTCTCTCTGCAAGTAAACAATCATCAAATCTTGATATCACTTTTCCTAAATTAGAACAACCTAATATTATATCAGGTGTATCTGCAGGAGGTAAGCTATACTTTCATTCCAATAAATTATTATTATGAATTCTATTGTTTTGTTAAAATGAAACAATAACACTATTTCAAATGTACCAAACAGCAATTATTATGGTGAAATTCTGTCTCTCTTAATATAACTACTATTTGTATACTTAGTTTGAGAGGCAGGGTTTCCCATATTGTGCACAATTTTTTGTCCTTTGATCTGTATTGCAATGTGTTACTCTACCAAAGCTCATTTAAATTGCTCTTGAAAATATGCCAAATCTGTATTTTGTTAAATAAAGTTTATTATTAGTATAATTTATTTTATTAGTAAAGATTATTATTATTATATTTTATTTTCGAATTGCTAGGACTAGTTCTATGATTCTTTTGATTATTCTTGCTGACTTGAGTAATTTTTATTTCAGTTCTTTGTTGGAGAGAGGTCATTGATATGCCTGCTGTAGCTGTTGTTTGTTATATGGAACATCCTGAAGAACAGCAAATACAAGAACTTTATGATTTGTTGGAAAAAATTGAAGTAATTCCACATGTTGAAAAATCACATAGAGAAAATTTGATTAATTCTAACTTATACATATGATGTATAAAAATAACAATTATTATGTTTAATGCAATATGTTTTGTTTTTTTTTTTTTTGTATTTTTATTTAATTAAATAGGTTCAATCAATCCGCCATACATATTGTTACAGTCATCTCGCCAATGGTATCCAAGCATTCTAAGTACAGTAATACCCCGACTATCGCAGAAAAAAACTCGCGTAAAACGGGGTAGCGTATACCCCGTTTTACGCAAATTTGGAGATACGCGATTTTCATTTGGAATGTCACCCCTCATATTTTCTGCCTTGCTCACTCAGTCTAGTTTATGACAGGCTAACAACAGAAATTAATATATCCATTACCCAAAGTGAATCAACGCTAGATCCTGAATAAATCAATAACGTAGTTGAAGAAATTGGCAAAAATGCCAAATAATTACTTAAATTTAGAGGTGATCATGTTCAAGAATGACTGGATGCACACAATCAAAAGCCGATAAATTGATGATCTCATATGAAATGCTTATGCTATTGAATAACTTGATGGTTGAGACCAAAGACCCAGTTTAAACAAAACAGTAAATGACAATTGCAAACTTAATATGGGTTAAAATTTTTGCTACGAGGAAAAAATTAACTCGTCAGGCGACATGAATAGAATCTAACAAGATTTCTACTTCAAAATAACTGAGGTTTAATTTTTTTTATAATAATGTAGAATGTTTTAATAACCAACTATTCAATAAACACTTTCTTTTCAAACAATAAATTATTTTTTAAGGTCCCCAATATATAAATTCTTCTTATTTATTGGACCCCGACTTACGCGGTCATCGCGTAAGTTCTCACATCAATTATTAATATGGAAGGGATATAAACGAATGCTGTCCTTTTCATTTTAAGCATGACGTCATAAATATGTCTTGTTTTTTAACGAATTTCGTGCATAGCCATTTACGATACATAAGTAGGTATATTATAAGAATAATAATAAGAATATTGAAAGTAGATGTAAACCTCATTGATATATGATTACAAAGACTATAAAACCACTATTCGTTGTATGATTATGAGTAGACGCAAACCATCTCATACACAGAACACTGTTCTGTGATCTCATAGAACAAGAGTGCGTATTTTAATCATCTTCATGTCACCAATATAAATATAGTAACTGACCCAGCAAACGTTGTTTTGCCACATTATAGGGGTCGGTGGTAGAAGGGTGAAAATTTATGGTTAGAAGTATTTTTTGATGCCAAATAGTTAAAAAAATATTTTGTCAGAAAAGAATTGAAAAAATTTTTGGTGAGTGACATCCTTAACATCTAGGGGTGTAAAAATAGCCTACCACCGATTCTCATACCCACCTACTATACAAAATTTCATAATAATCCATCAAGCCGTTTCGGAGGAGTTCAGCGACAAACACCGTGACACGAGATGATTATATATAAGCAATGATATAAAAAATATAGATACGTTATTATACCCGCCCTCTGAAATGGCAACAAGAAATCAAGGCAATTGCCGGGATCGCGCTTAGTGACGCACCAACCAACGTTGCGACGGTACGTTCCGTAAAAATAATTCGTGCTTAATAGTTTTAATACTTCCTGAGAATAAGATGCCTTCATGTATTTATAGACAATGCACAAATTACACTACAACAGTGAAAGATAAGAATGTGTCATTTCATGCGTAAGTATCAATAGAAATAAATTTTTTATATTACTTTTTTCTACGCGATGTAATGGCGGCTGGCGCATGCATGAGGTAAGTCTCTTGCTGTTAGGGGAGGTTAGGGCACCATTATACTATTGTTATTTTTTAATAATTATTACTATAAATAGAATAGTTTAATATGATAGTTTATTATACTATTGTTTTTTTTATAATCAGGCAGCCACACTTTCACGTTTAAAATATTAAAAAGTATGGAATAAGTATGGATATAATATATAGTATTATAATATACTAGCTGCCTCCCGCAACCTTACCCGCATAGTATATAGATAAAAAGTAGCCTATGTATTAATCAGGGTAATAAACTATATGTATGCTAAGTTTCACCTAAATCTGTTAAGCGGTTTTTGCTTGAAAGTGCGAGTAACAAACATCCATATTTACAAACTTTCGCGTTTAAAATACTAGTAGGATTACAATATAAATGATATAATATATTAAGTAAATAAGTAATATTAAGTAACGATATTAGTAAGGATTTTGCTTTATTATAAATCTAGAACCACCTCTGTAGCGAAATTTTGCAATTTTGTATTAATAAAATATATTTTTTGTTCGCCAGTGATTTTTAATATCAACATGAGAAAATCACGTGTCCATATTTCCCCAAATGCCTCCTGATTCTACGTCACACATGTGCTCGGCCAATTAGAATGCAGCACTTAATCGTAACGTAACTAAAGATGTATATTTATCTCTTTCTAACAACCGGTACACCATAGGGTGACATTTATTTTCTTTCCCTTTCTTCGCACAAATTAGTCGCTATCGCCATTTTTCATAGCCGTAATGTTCGTGCATGACGTGTCTATATAATAATATGTCATTGTATATAAGACTATAGTTGGCAAATTCGTACGTGACACTCCCATGGTTCGGCGACGGGGGGAGGGGGAGGCACGTGCGCGCGGTTCGGAGATTACCTGCAGGTAGCGTCAGTCGGCCGCCGTTGACGGTAACTTGTGTAATCGGGTGCGGACACTTTAGATAAAACACACTACACGATATCACTACCTACACGAGGATGAATCCGCCGATAGGCAAAATTATTGGAGTCAGTCAAACAAATTACATACAATGTTTTTTACCTTAGAAACTGTTCACTTATAACATTAATATATATATAAATAATATAATTAATAGATATAGTATCATAAACCGAGTCACAAGAATATATATTTGTGTATTAATTTGACCTATAATAATTAGGCTTCTAGGGTTACTAAAAATACCCTTTACATATTTTTAGTAATATTTTATATCAACAGCACATCATATTCAATATAACGCAATAAATTAACTTATTAGCAATTTTAGTCAGGGATATCTGCAGATTACATCGAAACGTAACTCGTGTCGTGTGTAGCGGTGTACAATACGTCATCGGGTAGTAACGTCCCCCGCCACCCGCGTGGACCATGGGAGTGTCACGTACGAAATTACGAATTTGCCAAGCTATAGCTGACATGGAACATTCAACTCATTGCGATCTTATATGATTCTGATATATCTATTTCATGTGCAGGATGATATAAATAAGTATACTCAGATGTTCATTTGTCACCAACTGATATAGTGAGCTAAATGAGTGATACATATCACAGTGAACAAAGTGACACATCTCCCAACACTACTAGTCAAGAATTCAAGATTTCTTGACTCAATGTACTTCATATGTATATTGATTTTTTTAAATCTAGGTTTATTAATCTCGAAGAGCAATCAAGTGTATGTACAATGTTTTTTGTCAGTCCGTCTGTAACCAACACACACAAACCGGGTGGCTTGCCTCCGCGAGAACATCATCATATCAACCGATAGACGAAGAGCTGGACATAAGCATCGGTCCACCTCGTTGAGAGCCGACCCTCACTGCGTCATTGGTACGGGGTTCAACCGACCTATTATTCGGGCGATATGCCCTGCTCACTGGCACTTGAGTTTGGTGATGAACCCGAAAAATAACCTGAGTGTCCACGACATGTATAAATTTATTAAATACTTTTTAGTTTGTCACTGTGATTTTGTATATTTTTCTTTTGTATTGTCAATTTTGATTACTGATTTCGTTTTTGTTTTGTAAAAATAAGATTATAAAATTTTGCCTTGAAATTGACTGCGTTTTTTACTTGATCATAAAAAACAACTATTTTGTATAGAAAAAGACACTGCCAGTCAATTATAAGTGGTCCTTCTACGAGGAAACTAGCGGTTTTAGTCCACAGCTTTTAGTTTTTTGTTTTCAGCCTTTTTTTTCAGCAAAATGGTAGTAACGAGATCGGAAGTAAGACTCGCCCAAAACCCTACAAATGTACCTGCCCAGTCTAGCAGTGAGGACGTCTCTGCACCTCCTGCTCATAGCTCTACGGGGGAAACGCTTCAGGTACATACAACACACCACGAGTTGGCTTCCCGAACTCACTCCATAGTCACACGCTCAAGTCAGTCCTCAACAGCGGTTGCTGCGAGAAAACTTGCAGTGGAGGCGCAACATGCTCGTCACCTCGCGGAATTGGAAATGGCGGAGATGCGAGCACAAATGGACGCCAGGCGGGCGGAGTTAGAGCGTTAAACTGCTGAGGCTGAACATCAAGCCGAGCTTGCCGCAATAGAAGCGGAAAATAGTGCTCACGGCTCTCGCAGCGGGAGGAGTCACGCTAGTGTGGAGCGTTGGTTACACACCACCTCTGCTACTCCTGCCGTAATGCCTTCGCGAGATGAGGGAAAGTTATTACTAAACGGCATTGAATTAAATAATGCTTGTCAGGTAGGGCCCAATAACATTATTTTGTGTTCACAGAACATGCCTAAACGTAACGACGCCGTCAATACGAATATTGCAGTACCGAGTTCAACGCAGTCGCTTCAACATAACATATATGAGGGTGACAGAGCCACTGCCACAAATATTCCAAGAGACGACGGCTCAGTTGGCGTTACGCAACTAGTGCAAGCTCTGAAGACGCTTACAAAAAATAACGGCCCACAAAATAAAACTTTAATTAAATTACCTCTATTCGACGGAAAGTCACCTTTAGAGTGGCTTATGTTTAAACGTGCTTTTCAAGATACGGTAGGCACATTTACAGATGCAGAAAATTTAGCGCGGCTAAATCAATCTTTAAAGGGCGCGGCACGCGAGGCTGTTAGCATGCTGCTAGTGATGGCACCTCGGGCCAGCGATGTCATTGAAGCTCTAGATCGACGATTTGGTAGGCCTGAACAGATTGTTCTTCAGGAAGTGAACTCAGTAAGAGCTCTGCCTAAGCTCGGGCCGGAGGTAAGGGATCTTCATGTATTTGCTACTCGTGTGCGCAATTGTGTTGAAGTCGCCAAGATGCTACAACACACCGACTATTTACGTTCTCCGGAACTGTTTGGAGTACTGTTTAGCAAACTGTCTCCACTATTGCGCACACGATGGTTAGATTTCGCAGCTAATCATGAAAGTGCAGGTCAGCCTAGAGTCGAGACGTTATCAAATTTCCTGAACCGCGAAGTCGACTTAGTGATGAAGTTTGGCGCAGTATCCGAACCTGCATCATCGGTTCCTTTACATCAACATCGAATGCATACGGTTTCGGAGTCAGGGACAGAAACTATTCCTAAAACTTGTAAGCCAAAGCCCGAAAAATATCCAGACCATGCATGTTTATATTGTAAACGAGACCATCATTTATCAAAATGTCAGAAATTTATTTCTCTGACAGTCGATGACAAATGGCATTTTGTAAAAGAAAATAAAGTTTGTCACCGATGCCTGCAAAAAGTTCCGCATAATTTTAAGTTTTGCAATAGGAATAAGGCCAATTGCACAATTTCAGATTGTCGTCGAAGACACCACACATTGTTACATAATGATAACTTTGTTACATCCTCACATGTTGACGACCAGGTAGAACCTGTGCCCCCATCTACGACAAATGCTGATCAGGTACTTGTAGCTATAAACAGCACAGTTGATCTTACGCCTCGTCCTTTATTAAAAGTAGTAGCGGTTACGGTTTCCGGGCCGACTGGAAGTCTTGACACGTTCGCTCTACTAGACGATGGATCGACAGCAACCTTCATAGATGCAGACACCGCAATGCAAATAGGAATCGAGGGCCCAAAGGGTCGCCTACATTTAGATTGTGTTGGAGGATTGTCGAGGGATAGCACAGTACAATTTGTAGATTTTGAAATAAAGGGCCGGTCATCTTCGCGATCCTTTATGATTAAGAAGGCGAGGTCAATTAGGAACTTAGGTTTACTAAGCCAGTCGGTTACACGTGATAGCCTACGTACCTACCCCTACCTGTCAGATTTGGTCAATGAGTTGTGTCATGGTGAAGCAAAACCTACGCTTATAATAGGAATTGATAATTGGCATCTGACCACAGCGTCTGAGGTTAGAAAGGGCACAAAGTCGCAACCTGCTGCTATTCGAACCCCTTTAGGATGGGTGTTATTTGGTTTTACTAGTAGCAAAACAAGGTCGGTAGAGACTGCTTATCACGTGTCCGTGCGCGAGCGTAATGATCCGCAATATGAACTGGGAGCCCTTATTAAGGAGCAGTATAGGCTAGACGCGATAGGTATCACAAAGCATGAGCCTCGTAGCTTGAATGATCAGCGCGCTCTCAATATTTTGGAGCGTTCAGCTCAACGTCTTCCAAACGGGCGCTTCCAAGTCGGCTTGTTGTGGAAATCGGATAAGGTTGTAGTACCCGATAGCTATCCCTTGACATTTTCTCGGTTTAAAAACCTCGAACTGAAGATGTCAAAGGATCCGGAGTATGCTAAACGTTACAGACGAAACATTCACGATATGCTAACTAAAGGCTACGCAGAGGAGTGCACAAGCAAGTCACCCACGTCAGTTTGTTGGTATTTACCGCATTTTGGTGTAGTGAATCCTAACAAACCCGGGAAACTTCGTGTCGTTCATGACGCCGCCGCTAAAGTACAGGGTGTATCACTAAATTCCTTGCTTCTATCTGGTCCCGATTTCTTACAACCTCTCCTAGGAATTTTGATGCGTTTTAGAGAAATGCCAATTGCTATGACTGCCGACATCAAAGAGATGTTTCCACAGGTAAAAATCCAAAGTTGCGATCGAGATGCTCAGCGGTTCCTTTGGCGCGATGATCCCGCGGGGCCAATCAAAACATATCGTATGTCTTCTATGATTTTTGGGGCCTGTTCTAGTCCTTCAACGGCCATTTATATCGTTAATCGAAACGCATCGGAATTTCAAGGTGAGTTTCCAGAGGCCGTGCATGAAATCACGACAAATACTTATGTGGACGACTACATCAGCAGTGTAGACGTTTCTGTCGAAAACGCCGCGCATTTAGTAAAAGAAATGGTAGAAGTTCACAATCGCGGAGGGTTTGAGATGCGTGGTTGGATTTCCAACAAACCCGATGCTCTGAGTAAATTGTCTAATGGGTTGTTGTCTGACCTTTCAGTTGTAGATCGTAGTGTAGATTTGGGTAGTTTGCAATCAGCCACTTTCACTCGCACGTTAGGCCTAATTTGGGTACCGAAAGATGACGTCATAGGGTTTAATCCAGGACTAAAAGATCATTCACCAGGTATTTTCACTAAACGTGAAGTTTTAGCTCAAGTCATGCGCATTTACGATCCATTAGGTATCTTAGCCCCCATTGTAGTGAGAGGTCGGATTATGTTTCAAAATTTGTGGCGGAAAAATCTGGAGTGGGACGAGAAGCTATCAGAGGCAGACCAGATAACTTGGTCAGAATGGTTTGAATGTCTTAAATCAATTCCTTTATTGCGAGTACCGAGATGCTATAATTTGAGCGACCATTCCGACTTAGAGCTACACGTGTTTTGTGACGCTAGCGAGCTGGCGCACGCTGCTGTTGCCTACTGGAGATCCGTACTTCCCAATGGTGACATAAAACTTGCGCTCATAGCAAGCAGGGCACGTGTCTCTCCTTTGAAACCAGTATCGATTCCGCGGTTAGAATTGCAAGGAGCCTTATTAGCCACTCGCCTCGCTGCCAAGATTTGTGAGTATCACCGCCTCAAAACTAGTCGACGCTTCTTTTGGTGCGACTCCATGACTGTTTTGGGGTGGTTGAGAAGTGACGCAGGGAATTATAAGCCCTTTGTAGCCCACCGTGTGGGTGAAATTCTGGAAAATACTAGTTTAAAGGAGTGGCATTGGATTCCAACCGAACATAATGTAGCTGACGATGCGACGCGGGGAACGTACAGTATAGAGCCACGCTGGCTGTCAGGCCCTAGCTTCCTCCTGGCTCCCTCTTCTGAATGGCCGTCAGAAACGAAAGTGGCATCGTCAACAACATTGGGACAGGAGGAGCTAAAGCCATCTCTTCATCATCCTAAATTAGTGATAAATTCATCAGCTACAGAAATCATAAACTTCACCAGTATACATCAGTTACCCACACCAGTAGTAGCTAATATCATTCATTTTAGTTTGTACCAGATAGCCTACAAGCATCGACGACACCACCGCACGCGAAGCGTGCATCGAACACTGAGGCACCCGCGGCAGACGCGCGGTATTTACGTACCGTACCACCGATGTTTTAGGGCTCCACAGACGCATAATATTTCCGTGATTGGTAAATCAATATTTCGCGTGTCACCCTGAGTACTACCCGTACTACCCAAATTGTATATATAGGATAGGTTATTTTGATATTAAATATAGTGTGTGAATTATTTACTAACGTTGTTTTATTACTACCAAACGGTAAATTGGTGACCCCGACGTTCTCCAGTCATTATCATGGATTCAGAAGATATCGAAACTATCTCCGTCAAAGCCCGTATTCCTACGTTTTGGCGTGACAAACCATCATTATGGTTTGGGCAATTCGAAACGGTCGTCAACCCACAGAAGCCCAATGAGGAGTCGAAATTCAGCTTGATGGTGGCACATCTGGATAAAGCGGATGTCGAACAGATAAGTGACATTGTCATGTCCAAATCTCGCACGAACAGATACGAGGAGGCAAAGAAACGATTACTTTCCGTGTACGAAGAATCGGAAACCAAACAGCTGCAAAAGCTCCTCACCGAGATGGAATTGGGTGATCTAAAACCATCACAGCTTCTCAGGCGTATGAGAGAACCTGCGCACGACAAAATGCCTGATTCAACGCTGCAGGTGTTGTGGATGCGTCACCTACCTGTGGCCACACGAGCAGTCTTAGCAGTTAGTGAACAGACATCGCTTGATGTTCTCGCTGCAATGGCCGATAAAATGCACGACCAATCAACCGAGTCACACTTTGTGTGCTCTTGTACCTGTCAGGATCATTCCAAGATATCAAAAGCGACGACACAAATGCAAGATCAGCAATCTCACGGACAACAGGATTTACGAGACGCCGTAATGCAACTAACGAGGGAGATCGCCGAGTTAAAAGTACGACAGTCACGGACGTCGCACGCATCTCGCCGTTTCATTCGCTCACGATCGCACTCGCGCAACCGATTTAACAGCGGCCGAGGGTATAAAAACGAACACTCATCGGACAACGCTTGTTACTTTCACAAACGCTTCGGCGAGCGCGCCCGCAACTGCAGATCACCGTGTAACTATGGCAAGCAGCAGGAAAACTAATCGCGGTCTTGGCTACGACGGGAGCCGAGATCAACAAAATATCTGCATACCGTCTATACATCTACGACTCCGCCAACAAGCTGCGCTTCTTGATCGACACTGGAGCTAACGTGTCGGTTATACCGCCCTGCAAACAAGTTACACAGGCTTGTGCTATACTACTGTATGCAGCGAACGGCACGCCCATACGTACTTACGGCGAACGCGACTTGGACCTCAATCTTGGTTTACGACGATCATTCAAATGGAAGTTCACTGTGGCTGACGTGAAGAGGCCAATCATCGGCGCCGACTTCCTGCAATATCATAATCTTCTAGTCGACCTACGAGCCCAGAAACTTATAGACAAGAAGACAGGCTTATCAATCAACGGCTGTCTATCGAGCAGCACATCAACCCCAACGGTACTCACACTCAACGTGAATGATCCGTACTACGACCTGCTAAAAAAATACAGCGACATCACATCCGTCAATTTTAGTAATACAAGTGCTAGTGACGTGGAGCATTACATCGTGACACATGGACCGCCTGTGTACTGCAGAGCACGCCCGTTGCCGCCACACAAGTACAAAGCCGCAAAAGAAACGTTCCAGTTAATGCTCGAGCAAGGTATATGCCGACCCAGCAAATCACCATGGGCTAGTCCTCTACACATAGTCCAGAAGAAGAATGGCGAACTCAGACCATGCGGAGATTATAGAAAACTAAACGCCGTAACAAAGCCCGATAGATACCCGATACCCCGCCTGCGTGACTTCACCTACAGATTACAAGGCATGACGGTATTCACAAAAATCGATCTACGCAAAGCATATAATCAATTGCGTATTCGACAAGAAGATATAGAGAAGACGGCAGTAATAACTCCATTCGGATTGTTTGAATTCCCACGAATGTGCTTCGGATTACGTAACGCAGGTCAAACATTTCAAAGGCATATAAACAATATATTGGGCGATCTAGACTTCGTGTTTCCGTTCGTCGACGACATTCTTTTGGCGTCTGCTGATCCAACACAACACCGACTACACTTAGAAGAAGTTTTCAAGAGGTTAAATAAGCATGGCATGAGAATAAACGTGTCTAAGTGCGTTTTTGGAAAAGAAAATCTTGAGTTCCTAGGCTATGACGTATCAGCTGCCGGAATAAAACCAATCGAAGAACGTGTTAAAACCATAACAACATTTCCAGAACCAAAAACAGTACAAGAACTACGTCGTTTCCTAGGCATAATAAATTTCTACAAAGAATGCATTCCACACGCAGCGCATACACAAGAAAAATTATTCAAGTACCTACGCACTTCGAAAAAGAATGACAAAACACCAATCCAGCTAACGCTTGATGAAAAAGAAGCCTTTGAAGCAAGCAAAGCCAGCATCAGAAACGCTGTTATGCTGACACACCCTTCGACACATGCATCAATTTCACTCATGTGCGATGCATCCAACACGTGCGTCGGCGCAGCCCTACAGCAGTACATTCATGGAAGATGGCAACCACTCGGTTTTTATTCAAAAAAACTCACCGATGCTCAAAGAAAATACAGCACCTTTGATCGGGAATTATTAGCTATATATTTAGCTATTCGTCATTTCAGAAAAATGTTCGAAGGTAAAGAAATTACTGTATATACGGACCACAAACCCTTGACGTTTGCGCTCACGAGAGATAACAGCAAGACAGAAACACAGCTGCGGACAAGATATCTTCATTACATTAGTCAATTTACAACGAAGATACTGCATATTGAAGGCAGAGAAAATATTGTAGCCGACGCCCTATCCAGAATCGAAACAATAACATTACCGTCACCGATCGACTACGATGAGTTAGCACGTCAACAACAAGATGACAATGAAATTGAAAATGTTATGCGAAACGACAACTTACAATTTCACCGCATAAAACCAAGCAATTCAAATTACAAAATACTGTGCGAAACGTCAACAGGTAGCTACCGACCCTACATACCGCCACAGCTGCGACGAACCGTATTTACAACAATTCATGCGATGAGTCATCCCGGCATTCGCGCCACGCGCCACCTGATAACAAAACGATTCTTTTGGCCGAGTATGAATACCGACGTCAGCGACTGGACACGAAGTTGTATCGAATGTCAACAAAGTAAAACACAGCGCCATACTGTATCGCCACTCGAAACGTTTCCACGCACCGACCGCCTGTCTCACATCCACATTGACATCGTTGGACCACTACCATTATCAGATGGGAAACGATACTGTGTAACAATCATCGACAGAGCAACAAGATGGCCTGAAGCATACCCAGTGGCTGATATCACTGCCGAAACAGTCGCCCGTACAGTGTACGAGGGTTGGATAGTTCGATTCGGATGCCCAGAGCAATTGACTAGCGACCAAGGACGTCAATTTGAATCTGAATTATTCAAAAGTCTCATGAAGCGATTAGGCATCGAGCGCACGCGTACCACCGCCTACCACCCTCAAGCAAACGGCATGATAGAACGCTGGCATCGCTCACTGAAAACAGCATTAACAGCTCGTTTACAAAACTCAAGCTGGACACACGAGTTACCAACTGTCATGTTGGGTTTACGTACAACAATAAAAAACGACACAGACGTCTCTGCAGCAGAAGCATTGTATGGCCAAACACTGCGGCCACCCGGCGAGATGATGGGCGTGAAGATAACGGACGGAATAAAATCACATTATGAAGACGTCATAGCAAACGCAATGCAAAAACTTCACGCCGCACACAGCGATACAGACCGCCGCACAACATACATGCCTCGATACTTACGAACGTGTACGCATGTGTTTGTACGTAACGACGCGGTGCGCAAGCCGCTCACGCCTACATACAACGGCCCGCATCGAGTGATCGAACGCAAGGACAAGGCATACACAATACTCATAAATGACAAAACAAAGATTGTCTCCGTGGATCGACTGAAACCTGCATTCCTGTTGAACTCTGACCCTGCTGCCGATGTCATCCGTGATACACCCTACATTACGAAGTCAGGAAGAGTCTCCAAACCTCTAGTACGCTTCGCTGGGGGGGAGTACTGTACCAGATAGCCTACAAGCATCGACGACACCACCGCACGCGAAGCGTGCATCGAACACTGAGGCACCCGCGGCAGACGCGCGGTATTTACGTACCGTACCACCGATGTTTTAGGGCTCCACAGACGCATAATATTTCCGTGATTGGTAAATCAATATTTCGCGTGTCACCCTGAGTACTACCCGTACTACCCAAATTGTATATATAGGATAGGTTATTTTGATATTAAATATAGTGTGTGAATTATTTACTAACGTTGTTTTATTACTACCAAACGGTAAAAGTTCTTGGATAAGACTGGTGAGGGCAACTGCTAGAACTCATCAATTCATCGCCTCCATTTTCAAGAACCGTCATTATACCTTCCAAAATTCTTGGGTTCGAGATATTAGTGTAGCCTTTAACGCGCCTGAGCGTAATTCACTGCCCAATTTTGCCTCCGCCACTGCTCCCACGCCATTAAAAGCGGAAGATATAATTCGTGCGGAACGACATATTTTGGGACGGAGTCAGCTCAGTACCTTCGAGGAAGAACTTTACTGTCTCTATCGAAGGCAACCCATTAATAAGAAGAGTCGTTTAGCAGTTTTATCTCCAATGCTAAGAGACGGGCTCTTGTACCTTGCTGGAAGAGCGTCTGCTGCATCCAAGAGACAGCCTGTTATACTCGATGGAAAGGAGCCAGTCACACGCCTCCTGATTCGACATTATCACCACAAATTCGCTCATGCTAACACCGAGACGGTGATTAATGAGTTAAGACAGGAATACTGGATTCTTGGTTTAAGGAACGCCGTGCGGTCAGTGGTACATAAATGCCAATTATGCAAGTTATTAAAGAGCCCAACTTTGCAACCACCCATGGCTGACTTACCAATGGCAAGACTCGCTCATCATCAGCGCGCCTTCACATTCACCGGTGTGGATTATTTTGGTCCCATTGCAGTCACAGTTGGTCGAAGACAGGAAAAACGTTGGGCGGCCTTGTTCACCTGCCTGGTTACGAGAGCAATCCATCTCGAGATTGTAGCCAATTTGTCGGCAGACTCTGCTATCATGTGTCTTAGACGTTTTATAGCTCGACGTGGCACACCCAGTGAGTTGTTCTCAGACAACGGAACATCTTTTGTAGGAGCGAATCGACATTTAAGAGTTCTTTATTATGCCGCAGTACCACAGTTCGCTGCTGAACAGAAGATAACTTGGCGTTTTATTCCTCCATCAGCGCCATTTATGGGAGGGGCCTGGGGAAGACTGGTCCGGACTGTCAAGACGGCTCTAAAAGTCACCTTAAGAGAGCGGGCCCCACGAGAGGAAGTCTTCGCCACCCTGTTGTTAGAGGCGGAAGCAATAGTGAACGCACGACCACTGACCCACGTTTCACCCGACGCTGACTATCCTGAAGCACTCACTCCCAATCATTTTTTGTTGGGCGATTCATCAGGACGTTCCTTTCCAAGCGAAGACCTGACAGATGCTGCGTTGGTTGGCAGGAGCAGTTGGCGAAAGGCACTGCGACTCGCAGATCACTTTTGGCGCCGCTGGGTCACTGAGTATTTACCAACCTTAGCCCCGCGACGCGTACCGGGAACAGACGTTGCGATCAAGGTTGGCGACCCGGTGCTCATTGGAGACGGGGACTTGCCAAGGGGCACCTAGCCACGAGGCGTTATTGCAGCTCTGTACCCGGGGCGTGATGGCGTGGTTCGTGTAGTTGATGTAAGGACCCCAGGGGGCACTTTGAGGCGACCCGTGAGAAAGATCGTTCTTTTATAAAAAAAGGGGAGAATGTCCACGACATGTATAAATTTATTAAATACTTTTTAGTTTGTCACTGTGATTTTGTATATTTTTCTTTTGTATTGTCAATTTTGATTACTGATTTCGTTTTTGTTTTGTAAAAATAAGATTATAAAATTTTGCCTTGAAATTGACTGCGTTTTTTACTTGATCATAAAAAACAACTATTTTGTATAGAAAAAGACACTGCCAGTCAATTATACTGAGTGTTTTTATATACCTAGATCTCGTCTCTCTCTCACGTCTCTTATTTGATCACGTAGTGAGTTTTTTATAAGGCCCATTTTAAGCGGCTACAACTCTCTGCCGTAACTTCCCTGGAAAAACACGCTGGTTAAAGACTTACGTCTTGAGGCGCTGCACATTTTGGGATGAAAATATTTGCCGTAGCTTCGAAAGCTGCGCAGCCGAGCTGAAATCAACAATATTGACCTCCTTCTCCAAGTTACACTCAAGTGACTCACCTAACCGGATATTTTGACATGTTCATTTTCAGACCGCCGCGTTTAGAAACACTGCCGAGGTCGTTGAGCATACTACTAAGCCCTTCAGCGATCTCAGTAATAACTACTATAGTATAGGTCGGCAAATCAAAGGTGAGAGAGGTACTCGCCGTTTACGTTGATGCTAAGCACTCTTCAGTCCAAAACCTTCAATGCAGCGGTGAACAGTTTCATCTCCCTGTCTCACACCACACTGCAAGGGTTTTCATAGAATCACTTGAACATAGTGTACCGATAGCCAATTTGGCACTGCTGTAAAACCTGAAGTACCGCCCGAATTTTCATAGTCAACAAACTTGCCTTTACGGAAACCGGCTTGTTCTGGAGGCTGGAAGACTCAGTGAGTCAGACTCTCTAAAATAACTTATAGACATGGCACAGTAGGAATTTATTTAGGACGATAGTTTGCAACAGAATTTTATCGATTCTATTGAAGAACAATACGACCACGCTTTTGCATTTTCTCTTCGAGTACTGGATACACTTTCTGATGAACTGCAGAAACGTAAAAGTACTATTCTTGTTGGTGATTTTAATATCATTACAGGCGACGTAGTGACAAAAATGAGAAGAATGTACTGAGATGGTTCTGGCATTTTTTTTTTTTTTTTTTATATGGGACGTGCCCACCACCCTAAGTCCCTACTACTGCAACTCCTGTAAGCCAGGATCAACAATAGTAACCATCCAAAATATCGTCGAGACAATGAAGCTCGACGTGTCCCAGGGGAATGATATTAACTGTCTTGGAACCCGCAGCGAAATTAATCATGAAATTAAATCGGAGGAGTAAGAAAATAACAGTTTTCCACTTCCCTCCTTACCAAGCGAGAGACAGAATAGAGTTTACATGTCATTGACATAAGAGTAGATGTTTACAACTGGGTTAAGCCCAGTTGCCAGGCACCACGGATGACATTATTAAGTTATGGGTCCTAAAATATGAGCTATTATATCTGATTCCAATAATAGGTATGGCAAAAACGCCTAAACGCACGGAAATTCATCCTAGTCGCAACAAGGTCCGAGTAGTAAATCACCCCAGATTTAATTTGCAAACTGTCAAACATAATATTGCGTTCACTTTGCCATAAACCACACTCCCACAGTATGTGATGAGCAGATTGCTCGTATTCACAATTAGATGTTGAACATGGACATAATGGTGAGGAAACAAGCTTAAAAGAAAATAACTTGCATTTAAAGTTGCCATGTCCTGTAAGAAATTGGGCAACGCAGTGATCCACCTGCAGCCAAGTCCTCTCCAACCGTTCACGGACGGATGGAAAGAACTGGTGAAGGTGGCGGCCCTTAGAAGAATTATCCCACCTTACTTGCCATTCATCTAAAAGTTCCTCCCATACATCAGCCAGTGGCTTAAATAGTCTAAGAATTTTAGCGCGGTCACGTTCTACAAGAAATTCATTTTTCAAGTGCACTCTCGATGAAAAATACATTGCTGCACGTCGTTGTGCTTCAAGATCGACCGGCAGCACTCCCGCGAGTACTGGTAGTGCTTCCGTACTAACAGTCCTGTATGCTTTACATAAAAATATCAATGCTAAACGCTGACTTTGAAGTAACTTACGTCGTACTGCGCCTATGGTGGCTCTATCGGCCCAAACAGGTGCTCCGTAGCACATACAACCTAGGTAAGTAGCCCCATAGATGGTTTTTAATGTATGAAAAGATAAACCCCATGTAGCCGTTGATATTCTAGTCAAAGCATAAAAGTTACGTTTAGCTTTTTCACCCACAATTTTAATGTGTTCAATAAATGAAAAATTTCTTTCTAGTACGAGACCGAGGTAACATACCGACTCCTTTCTTTTAACGGTGACGTTATCGAATTTGATGCTGGGCGCGGATTTAAGATTACCTTTCAAGATTAGTTGAAAGGTTTTTTGCGGCGCGAAGGTTAAGCGGTTCCGTTTGCCCCACGCGGATATTAAACGTAAACACGAGTGGGCTAAGTTTTTGAGACCAGACCGCGTATTGGACTGGATGAGCAGAAGGCCATCGTCCGCGTAACCAGTCAATGAACAGCCGTGCGGGAGCGGTATCGCGAGAAAATCATCAAATCCCAGATTCCAAAGATACGGCCCGATTACAGATCCTTGAGGACATCCCATAGTCAGTGCCTTCGACATAGAATGGTGCCCAAGTGTCAGTTTAACGGTACCGTGTAAGAAGTACGAGTATATAAGAGTGTAAATATTTCTAAAGCAACCTCGACTTTTCAATTTAAGCAGTAACATTGGCCACCACGCATTGTCGAAAGCACCAGAAATATCGAGGAAGATGCCTACGACGTATTTGCATTTCGATTTATTAACAGTTGTCCTAACAGAAAGCGCGGCGTCAGTTGTAGATTTGCCTATAGTAAACCCGAATTGATTATTATGAAATTTCGGCCCGTTCGGCAACAAACGTGGGACGATTAGGCGTTCGAGGAGTTTCCCTAACGAAGGTAGTAATGTTATAGGCCGATATGACTTAGGGTCATCTGGAGGCTTGTCGCCACTCTTCGGTATTATTCGTATAAAGCCACGACGCCAAACACGCGGGAAAACGCCCTCTGCAATACAACGACAGTAAACAGTTAGTATCATGTCACCAGCGGATTTACATGCTTCTTTAATCATCCGATTTGAAATTTTGTCTTCCCCTGATGATTTATTTACTGGTAGTTTTTTAACAACGTTGGAAAATTCGTCAATAGATGGCAGGTCTGACATAGGTGACATAGGTGGCTCAGCTGCCCACGCTCTAATCTGTTGGTGGTAGTCGTTGTCTTTAGAAACCGAGTCGTCCGGAATAAGACTGTTAAGCAGGCATTCCGTTGTCTCTTCAATACCAGCGGTATGTATGTCGTTTACTTTTATGTTTTGAATGTAAGCTAGGTCGACTGACCTGTTAGCTTTGAACTCGTGGTATAAAGGAGACCACGGACCCTCACTTTCAAGTCGTTCGACAACTTTGTGCAGTAAATTGCTTTTAGATTTTTCAACGTACGCTTTGTATCGAGACTTGGCAACTCTAAACGCATTTAGGGCAACGGTGAACGTGTTTCCCGTAACTTTATGTTTTTTAAGTTTATTTATCTTTCTGCGCGATCTTCGAAAGCATTTACGTTGTTCAACTAAATAGGCACTCCACCAATCACATCTACGGATATTGGTCATAGATCCGCGACCAATGGCGATATCAGCACAGTAAGTGAAAGTGTCTGACATAATTTCAGCACTCTCTTCCGCCGATAGCCCATCGCGAGTGAAGTCCTTGGCATGTGAGGCGAACAATAAACTAAAAAAATTCCAATCTGCACCCTTAGATTTGTATCTAAAATTTTGACCTTGATGTTGATTAGAACCTTGAGACAACATAGGAATAAACTCGTACACGATTAGGCGATGATCACTACATGACGCGTCTGGGAGGACACGCCACCTATCCAAGCGGACGTCGGCACTAGATAGTGTGACGTCAATACAAGATTCGCCCATGAGGCTGCAATAAGTCGGTGGTGCATCGGGAGTATTATGAATTGATAGGTTCATCTCAGCGATGAAATCCTCAACAGCATTGCGCCGTTCAGTATCTGTGGACCGAACCTTGCCATACCAGAGCGGCGAAGACGCGTTAACGTCTGCGCCGATGATTACTTTGCAGCCCGCAAGTGACCGCAAGACATTACGGAGGTTGTGAATATGAGGACCAACAGGGTCAGAATATTGAAAATAATAGCTCACAACATAAACTTTAAAAGAAGCCGATGAAATCTCTGCTACAGCACAGTGTGGGGTCATGAGATTACGCAATGATGTTACGGTAATGTTTGACGAACGTGATACATAGATTCCAGCCCGTGCCTTACTGTCTAGTTGAACTACATTGTTACGTAAGCTGGCGTTTTGATATTGTTCCTGAATTAGTACAATATCCAAATTATATTCTATAATTAATTTATCTAGCTCAGACGTCGCCACCCTGTCGTTGTGAAGATTTAATTGTCCTATAGCAAAACTAACCATAGTAATTAGTAGTTGGTATTAAGTACAAGTTGCTCTAATTTAAGTTTATATGAAGCACAGTCTTGTGACCCGCAGCGATGGTTGTGTGCTTTTTTAAAACGTTTACACACTACGCAAGTTGGTACGAAATCTATATTATCTCTATGCGGACAGTCTTTGGTGTCATGGGTCTCAGCGCAATTAGCACAGGTGGGCGATTCGGCAGCGCAATGTTTCCTGACATGTCCGAATTGTTGACAATGTAAGCAGCGGACAACATCAATGTCATCTATAAAGCGGCAGGTAGCCCAATCAATAAATAATTTCTCTTTAGTGTTAACTAAATGTTTACGCACCGCAGGCTCTAATTCAATACCTATCCATTTCCTACCATTATCCATAGTACGTTTGCGTATAATCTTTGTGGATTTAATAAATTCTTCCTCAATAATTGATAGTTCATCTTTAATGTTCTGGCGGAATAACGCGGTTAGAAAGGCACCATCCTCCATAGAATAGGGAACGTCTTTTACTAAAATTCGAGGTCTACGGCCTTTTGGCTGTTCGAGACGCAAGCCGGCAGATTTAATCGCGTCGACAGATTGCAATTTTTTTATTTGGGTCTCATTCGCTACACGTAACACGACACCGGATTTAGCGGTTTTTTTAACACCGACGATTTGGAAGCCATCATCAGTTGGTTTAATAGCTTTCATTAGCGCCTGTTTTGTAGCCGACGACGACGCGTAATCAGCTGAGCGCTCCGTGGTGGGATATGCAACTACGCACGGCAGCGGCGGGCGCGACTGTAAAGCGGGAGTAATTTTTGAAGTCCGTAACTTCAATGATTCCGCGTAAGAAATCTTATTATTCGGGCTAACTGTGACATTAGATTTTACTTTTTCTAATTCTCGCTCCGTACGAACTAATTTGGTTTCAGTAGAGGAAGATTTAATCGCGAGCAGAGATACAATTGCCGTAATACGCTGAGTCATATCCATAATGGCAGACTTGTTCGCAACGTTAATTCGGGATCCTTGATCGTTGACAAGGTCGTTAATTTTCGATAAATATGCCGATGCCTCCGACACTAGTTCGCAGTAGTCGGCATTGCTCGCGTCACTAGTATTCAATAAGGATGAATTGTTATCAATGACGTTAGATGGTTGTACTTGTAACCGCTTGGATCTATCTTCGGGCGAAATGTAAGACGGAGACATTTCGCTGAATAAGCGTTTAGAACTCGCGGAGGTCGGGGACCTGTTTGTTAGGGCACTTCTGCGAAATACATTCCCACCTCGATCGGGCGGGTCATCATTATACGTAGATGACATGATCTTACTATAAGAATAAACAGGTAACGAGAAACAAAACTAGATACGAATAACCGAACACAAACTAAACGGTCGTAGAAAGTTTTTCACTCCACCCGCAATACTAAAAAAAAACTAATAATTGTACTTACCGAATCCAATGTTTAACAATAAATCACAAATATTAATATTTACACGTATAAAAACTTACTCAGCCAGCATTTAAAACAATACCACACAACCAAACAACAAACCACGGTCCTGATTCGATCGCGAAACCAATAAATCACGAAATAATATAAGGAGCCGATTTGACGTTTACCGCACCGTACGGAAGCACGAAGGGAAGTGGAGTTTTGGCATGTGAGAGGATGAATGATAGACGATTGACTTTATTTTATTGGAATTTATAAAGCGGATGTCAGTGGAAACGCCGGGAGGGGGCGCCCTAGAAGGACATAAACCGACCTAATTAATGAACTCCTTCAAAAAGGTTAGGTGCGCTGTACCCGTAACCGGCGCGCGTGAATGACAAGATGTATGAATGTGCACGAGGCAAAGGTCCTTCTTACAAATAATCAAATTCCTGGTTTCTTTTGTCATCCAGTAACACATTAAACTCTCTATTAACTTAATCACCTTCACATTGCTCAGTGCTCTGCAAACTAATAGAAAATTTAATGTGTATCATAAAATAATCCAGGAACTTATTTCCAAGATTTAAAAAAAAGTTATAGATAGCTATCTATATGAATAAAAACACGGATTTCTGATAATACATAGATAATAGCATACAATTTTATTTAACATTAACATCAATTCGACAATTATTTAAAATTTAAATTATTCAATAGAGTAGATAAACAATAAAAAATATAACACAAGAAAACTTATAACATATACAAATAACCACAGCCTATTGAATCGCAGACCAGTTTGAGTTTGGTTTGTTATGTAACAAAATATAAATAAACTATTAGGTAAAAATCATTTATAATTACATCATGTGTTTTTAGCTAGTCCGTTTTGACCAACTGCTGGGCGAAGGTTTCCCTTCCTTCCTTGATACGGAGCAAAGCGACAACGTGTTCTGCCTAAACGAAAGTAGCGGGACAAGCTTAACTGGCACAATAAAAATTAGTCGATCAAAGCACAAAATGATAATTTTGAATAAATAAAATTAAACGCATCTTGAACTTTGTTCATTATATTTTTCAGATAATGTTATTTATATCGATGTATGGATATAGATCAAGGATTACTTTTGAAGTAAACACTTACTCAATTATGGAGTTACGCTTTTAGCAAATTAAGTCGTCATAATCTACTTAGATAAATGCGAAAGTAGAGGTAACTCTACCGAACTCAAACGACTTGTAAATATACAGAAACATTGCATCACTGAGTTACACCCCCAACAGATTAAAACAAAAGTTACACATCACTTGAATATAGGGCCATAGTGTAATTAGAATTTATTATACTATGATAGGACGGTGATTTCTGGGTTCCGAATCTGAATTTCGCAAAAGCTTAGCGGAACACTATCTTAAATTTTTGGCAAAACACAGACTTCTAGGCGGGCGTTATATGGACGCCCGCCTAGAAGTCTGTGTGTTTAGACAAACTTGACTCATATAAAAACAAAAAATGTTTTCCTATACATCACGACGTTATTATTATTATTTATCCGTAAAAATGTTTTATCTGGGCACGCGTTGTGATGTAGGCACACTTGTTTTATATGTTTCATTGTAGGTCTCTCGTCATATATTTTGTATATTATCAGATTTTTGCCAGATTGAGCGCCCATAAATTTTGTCGTTTGCAGTCCCAAGCAAACATTTTAGTAGTGTGCTAAAAATAATTTCCAGGATGCTAATCCATTCGTGTGAACCATTATAAGGGGCATGAAATTAAGTGCAACTAATTTCGTCTCACAGATATGTGTCTGTAAA
Organism: Craniophora ligustri; assembly: GCA_905163465.1. NCBI lineage: Eukaryota > Metazoa > Arthropoda > Insecta > Lepidoptera > Noctuidae > Craniophora > Craniophora ligustri. Next base: position 8,415,964 of record LR990963.1, read on the forward strand.
AATGTGAACTATTATAAGGGGCATGAAATTAAGTGCAACTAATTTCGTCTCACACTTGTGTGTCTGTAAAAATATGCTATTTTACTGCAAAAATATCCTCAAGATTCCAAGTTAAAAAAAAAACATGTACATGAATATACTTTAAGAAACAATAAATTTAAGGGAGGCTAATTTTAGAAATTTTATTGGAAATAGTCGCTTGCCTTTAATTAACAAACAAAAACATTTATTAATATAAAACCATTTTATGAAAAATTGCAACAATTATTTCAAAATATGCTGCATTTTTGTGACAATCTCATTACGTTTTAAGTGTTTCGGTAACAAACAAAACTATTCTTTTACATAATATAACAGCGATTAATTATCCAACGGTATGCGTTATTGTAAGTGAAAACACGAACATCTACAATAATTACTTTTACAATATTTTGTTTTTAAATTTTAAACTGATGATTGGTCCTTGATTAATTACAACAAAAAATATGTATACTGTTTAAATAATATTTTTTAGTATACATATAACGTATGTTCCAAAAAATATCTATGTATTTTAAAATCTCCATAACATTTGTTTGATGAGAAAATATGGTTATGATTCACGTTCAACTGTATTATGTAAATTTCGAATAAACGAGAAAAGGCTGTTTCTTATGCCTTCACAATATAAAATTAACAAAAGTCATATCTACAACTAGTCTACAGACAGAAAACATAATTATAACGACATTATAGATTCATATATAGACAATCACAAAGAAGTACTTAACTTGGAGTAACATAGACTTAACTAAAATACCGTAGAAACATCATGGTTAAATATAATATACCAAATGCTTAATATTACAATTATTATATCCATTACATTAATTTAAAATAAGAAAACCTATTTCGATCTTATAATTGAGGTACTTATAGTTTATTTTTCATAGTAGGTAATAATGGTGTGTGTAACGCTACATATTTTGACGATCATTTGTTCATATAATGACTTGATATCACTCAATGTCATTATTTAAAACGGCACCTAGGGTATAACGGTGTACTTAGATAACTGACACTCTTTAGATTTTTTCCAATCTTATTATAATTGTCGTTACAATTACCGTTTTGGTCACTCAAACTTCACCCAGTATATAAATATAACGGTAAATGTACCGTACACACATATACCTACTTTTTAGCGATCTAAACTAATGGTTGATATGAAGTAAAGACATGAAGGTAAATGGCATTATAATAAGAGATGCCGCGGTTAGTCGCTCTTACATAATCAGCATTTTTTCATTATAAAGTTATCTAATAGCAAATAAAATATAACTAGAAATATATGTTTTTTAAAACCGACATCAAACGTTAATTTTTTGACATAAAATACGAAATATAGAGCTACAGATTTAAAATGATTTCGACTATAATTAAGTTTTATTTAAACGCGGTAAACGCATAAATATGCAACATATATTATTATTAAAAATATATAAGTAATTAATTTTGTTTTTAAACAACCAACTTTATTTTGTCCTGTAATTAATTTTAGTTTATTAATCATGATTATCTCCTAGGTAATAAATCAAAATATGGGACTAATCACAATTATTCAGCGCTATTCAGCATGTCCATAGAAAACAACGATTTTATATGGAGATGCATACGCGTTTGTTCCGCTTTCCGCCGCTGAATAGAGCTGAATAAGTGTCAGCAGTCCCTAAATCGTTACATTTCAGTACGATCCATATCCAAATAGGTATAGAATATAAAAGGTTCAATACTACTGCATGAATAAGTGTGTTCCTCTGTGGCCGGACCACAGTTTAGTACTCAGATGCTATAGTTCGAAATAATACCTACCTAAAGTCTACTTTCATCGGAATATATATATATATTCCGATGAAAGTATTTTTAGTACCTCAAGAGATATCTTATTAGTTAACGTATGAATTTATGTGGTCCGGCTGCCAGGCAGTGCTTTCTGGCCGCGCCATCTTAAATTAAATAGAGTATAACGAACTATTAATAAATCAATATCCCGAAAAAATCTACCTAAAGAGTACCTTGCATACGACAAATATGGTCCAATAAACCCCTTTAGTTAAGGGGTTATTGGTCGTAGGGTGTGGTCCGGCTGGAAGGTGTACTCTGCAGCAAGTCAAGTTTGCAATATTTAATATTAACTATCCATAAATCAATTTATATAATAGTACCTTTTTTCTACTCTTCGTTAATACTTTTTTCTCTGAAGAAATTATTCAATTTGATTAATTAATCTCTAATGTATGTGGCGCGGCTAGGGAGGATTACTTTCAGCAAATATAACGAAAGATGCTTTTTTTCTTTATGCCAACGAAAACTGCATAATAAGTACTTTATAAAAAGACCTGGACTTTATCTATAAACTTTTATTTTTATTACCAACAATTATTTTAAAAAAAGTGCACTTTTTGGTTTTTGCTTACCTATCTACCTAAGAATAGGTAGTTAATTTGACGAATAAAGTACTTATTATCCAGTAATATATATAAGATATAAGGTGGCGCGGCCAGAGAGCACCGCCTGGCGGCCGGGCCACATAAATTGTTAATTAATAAGATATCTCTTGAGGTACTAAAAATATTTATATATTCCGATGAAAGTAGACTTTAGGTAGGTATTATTTCAAACTATAGCATCTGAGTACTAAACTGTGGTCCGGCCACAGAGGAACACACCATGAATATTGTTGTCCATGCTTACTAATCGCGGAACTTTATTACTATAATTAACGTATTGGTTCATAACTTATATATTATAAAATATACATGAAATAATTTAACAATACCTATTTCGCAGATCATTTTTTTTATTATATTAAAATAATTATTTATACAACATATAAAAATATACTATCGCTTACAGAGATATAGTTAATCTATCAATGGTTGAAATAAAATTATTTGATTTAAAAAAATATGAATCCTTAATATCAACATTTTAAATATGTATTCATGATTACTCATTGAATAAATTTGCAATATTAACTTGTAGTAAAAAGCGACCGGCATTTTTAAAATACACATAATGTAAAAATATGGGACAGAGCTAAGCCATGTGTTTTATCTTCTTTAAAAAGAGAATTATGAATTGTTGATAATTTCACTTACTGCTATGTATAGCATGTTTAATTAGTCTGTTCACTTTAGTTTAATTAAAAATAATAATGAAGTGGTCGAATTATTTTAAAAGTAATATGTTATGTCTTATGTTCTAAATTAGACTTTTTTCATTTCTCGTACAGGCCAGCACTGCCTCTTAGGCTAGACAAACCAACCACAAATTTTCAATGATTTATTGTGGTATACATATTTTGTATGTGTGATAGTTATTGTATATAGGGAAGAAGTTCATTTGGCATATTTCGTGTTAATTTCTTTTTGTAAATAACAATAAGCAACAATCTTATTCAACATGAAAAATATCACATTTAGTAAAGTAATTCCAATTAATTAAATTACCTCAACAGGCCCAATTAAATAGTTAAAAATTAAACGGAATTTATATTATCTTGAATTTTAATTTAGCAGTCTAAGTGAATTTGAGTATATTGCCCTTTAGGTTCCTCAAAGTTGATTAATATGTATGCACACATAGTTAGATATACAGTTAAGTAATAAGTATAACATAAACAATTGTACACACTCAGAAGATCACTGACTTACAAAGGATATTTTTTTATTGCTAAGTATATTAATTGCAAAAGTTTGTAGAAACTTGTATTATTTTGTATTTTTCTATTGTAAGCAGACTAATTAAACGAACTATGTATATGTACTTAGGGACGACCTTATAATGGTATTTACGATCGCATTTTTTTTTATTATGATGTCATATCAATGCTAAAATATTTTCTGATAGCTTTAACAATTTAATTAGTATAGTGAAGAATATTATTCAATAAATAGAGTATTTAATACACACATAAATCACATACAATTTACACTAAATCCGATATCCTGAAGCGATAAATTTAACGCTGATATAGTAGTGGGTAAAAAAGCTAGTATTCAATATTTATAATTTTTGCCACTTATAAAATATATTTACAATATAAATTATAGTGCTTGACTAGATTCACTTCCAAATTGTCACATACAATTACTGTTCTTACTTTTTTACGGTGAAAAATGCAAACGGCTGTTTTTGTTGCCAGTACTTATGTGATTTATTTGTGTAGATCATTAATTAAGTAAGCTCTAAGAGCATTTCAATTTCACACAAATGTGATTAGCAATGCTGTTAGTGTTTACTGCTAGTGCTAACATTATTCTTAGTATTATTAAACATTATTCATAAAAAACTAAAAGTGATTTTCAGTTAATATTACCGGAAATGTATGAAACTTACGAATTATATATAATTTCTAAGAAAAATATTGACGACCAATATCAGAAATATCATAGAAATGTTGTCCGATTACAATAAGGTAACGTAACTACAAGCTGTCGATTGGAAAAATATTTAATAAATGATTTATATCCCTACACAATCCCAAATTAAGTATACTTTCGATTGCTGTTTAGGATATGCATAGAATTCCTAGGAAATATGTTTAAAAATATGTCACATTTCCTGCCCAATTCTGACATTCTGTATGTTTCTTATGAATCATATATTATAAAATGATGAATTACATTATTACATACATTCCCATTGACATAAGTATAACTTACAAATATAGATGACACTGACACCTAAATTATGGCATAAAATATAGATGAGGATTACATTAAAATTCCCCTTAGTTGCCTTGTAAAGCTTCTAGTGACTAAATCTACTCATGTTACCATATAAAAATAAAATTGTCTTCGACAACTAACCTTTTTCATATGATACACATAAACATGCTTCTCTAAATAACTTTGGAGGTACATTGAACAGCCTTTCGTTTTGTTACTCACATTTGAAATTTCCAGCATTTATATGTCGTTTAATCCACCATTGTTTTGTCCTGATTTGACTTTGTCCAATACTTTATTCACGAATTCTGAAGTTTTGCCTGCTATTTTTATCTCTGTAATAAATTTTATTTTAAATTAAACAATGTAAAATATGATTAGATGACTTTGAGCGCAGCAACCTTCTTACACGGGTCCAGTCCAGATTCTCTGACAGAATTTTACATTATACAACATCAAAAGTCATATACAGTCACAACTTTTGAATTATTATAGACAACGTGTGCGCCCCCCCCCCCCCCCGTTTTACCTTCTTAGGGGTGAATTTTCAAAAATCCTTTCTTAGCAGATGCTTACGTCATAACATCCACCTGCATGCCAAATTTCAGTCCGATCCGCCCAGTGGTTTGGGCTGTGCGTTGATAGATCACTATGTCAGTCAGTCATTCAGTCAGTCACCTTTGAGTTATATATATTTAGATTACAGTACTCATAACCGGCGCGCGTGCATGACGAGATGTATGAATGTGGACGAGGCAAAAGTGGTATGCAGGGACCGTAGCGCGTGGCATTCTGTAGTTTCTGCCTACCCCCATGGGAAAAAGGCGTGAGTGTATGTATGTATGTATGTATGTATGTATGTATATTTAGATTAATGAAACTGTTAAAAAAATTATTATGTAAATATGATTATATAAATTATCTTGAGTAAAAAGTCTAAGAATGGCTTTGATTGTTACATGGTAAGATTTCAGTTTAAAATCAATACATATTTATTAAAATGATATATATTTTATTTGCATTTAAAAATAAACAAACAACCACTGGTATAATACGTAACTGCATAGAATTCGGCCTTTAATTATAGCTCTCTGTGAGAATGCACTTCCGTAGTAGTGTAACAAAAGTGTGACATCCCTAGTAAATGGCTAGATATAGTGGTCAAGAGGACATAATTATCAATTTCATACATTTAACCCCTGACCTACCATTATACCAGTCTCTAGCCATACTGCCAGATTTGGGTACTATATCTTCAAACAGTTTTTATTTTCTTCAGATTGCTTTCAGTATAATCACAACTAAAAATAAATACATATCGGTATTTAGTTAAATTAATAATTACCTGTGGCTGTGTTTACTATGTTTGTAATATGGGTGTTCCAGTCAACATTACTCTGCGAGTTAGTCACGCGGCTGCTCACAATTTGCTTCATTTGTGCTATCCCATTCATGAGACGCCCTGAAGTAAAATTACATTATATCATCAATGAGTATACATAATGTAGATTTATGAAGCAACTGTTAATATAGAGCAAATTTTACAATTGGGTATGGCTGGCCTAATTGGAAACTATAAGGAATATAAAAAAATATTCAAAGGATTCTTGGGCCTGATTTTGATGGATACTAAAATTGCATTATTGTATTTGATCGAAAAAAATAAATAAACATACTGTATTATTGTCCTATCTGCTAGTGTTGCTAATAAGGATCAAATTCTACGTAGTATTGACATAAAACAAATTAAACAAACTAAACCTAAAAGAAACCGACTTCAAAACTAAAAAGTAAAAAATTACTTAATACAGTTTTAACTTCTTTTTAGTTTTAAAGTTATGAAGTCGGTGCCAAGCCAAATGTAAAGGTATGTACACTGATCGCGCCTGATTTTGAGCAGTGGCTTCAAACCAGGCACCGGCACCGACTTCTTACCATTAAAACTACAAAGAAGTTAAAACTGTATTAAGTAATTTTTTACTTTTTAGTTTTGAAGTCGGTTTTTTTAAACGCAATTTTTTATTTTTTATTTTACTTTTTAGTATCTGTAATTGATTGAACGATAAACGCGTCATCTACGCAGAAAAAATTGAGGGTTTCTCTCGTTTTCCCAAAGGTCCATTTCCCAAGGAAGCAGCAGCTTTCAAATAAAAAAAGAATCATCAGAATCGGTTCACCAAGTCGAAAGTTATGAGGTAACAAATAAAAAACACAGTGGAATTGATAAGCTCCTCTTTTTTTGAAGTCTGTTAAAAAGCTTGTTTTTCACAAAGTACAATTTTACTTCCTGATGTTACTTACCTTTTACATGGTAACTTTAATAAAAAAACCACTACCTATATATCGTACAAATTTTTGGTTCATAACTCGCAACTCATGACGCTCAAGCCGATCGCTTAGCCACTGCCATTCCCACAAGGTATGTATGTGCAATTAATAATTTTAATTATTATTATTTACTTTTCCACTTTTTCCATAAGCAGGTCATAATTCACCTGCGATAATTTGACCCTCACTAGTGACACTATCGGATGGTGTAATAACTCTCTTTTTCTGTCATGCGTTATTTCACCCTCGTGCGGATTTGATCCGCATGCGGGTGATAGTACGCTCCTGGACGCACGCGTGCTGCCACTAAATGATAGGATGCGGGCAGTTTGCTCGCGGACCAGATCCGCTCGCGAGCGGAAGATACGGTGACAAGAAAAAGGCCCTCATTTATTATTTTTTATTTTATAATTAAATGGTCCTATTCCTTGCTAGGAATAATTTTTGACAAGAAATCATTGATGCTGCTTTTTGATAAAACCGTGCCCGAGACTTCTTTGCGTTAATCTCGCTATTCCCTATACTTTGGGATGTAAATCACAGCCACGTGAAAAATTCATAATACCTACTTATATCCCTACTACTAATAATACGTATGCTATTGCTTATTTCAAAACTGACAGATAACAAGTTTTGATTGATGCATAAAATCATTGTATTATATAAAAATAACTGTAAAAATATATTATTATATAAACATACTGTGTTCTTGCTCCAAGCCATGCAGTTTCAATTTGTTTGCCTCATGTTGGGCTTTTTTCTTCAATCTACAAGCCCTTGATGCAAGTTTATTTTTTTCTTTCCTTGTTTTGGGTCTAATATTGAATGGGAGTTCACTGACTGGTATCATATCATTAATCACTTTGCCCAAATTATCCAGTTCTTTGCCAATCAAAAATAATTTCCTTGGATTGGGTGTTAAGTCATTTCCATCTCCTTTCCTAGCTTTTCCGCTGAAAAATATTTAGGTTTTGAAAAATTTGATTCACCTGAATAACACATGTAAATAACATGTGTTAGTCAGGTTTTATTACATGATGTAATAAATAGTGCCACAAGACAAATTAAATTTCGCACCTTTAGAATGAAAGTGACTTAACTCAAAATTACAGAATGTTTCAATTCATTTAGAATGTAACTGACTGCATAGAATGTAACTGACTGCATAGAATGAAAGTGACCAAAGTCAAAAATTTATCGGTCTCTTTTTCTCCACAGGGTTTTAGAGCCTAGTCTTATTAAGGTCAGTTTATGGCAAAATCAGAAATTCCTGTAATTTTGAGTAGTCACTTTCATTCTAAAGGTGCGATTTGTGTCAAAAGACTAAACTATTTAAATTACACCATAAATACTTGTTATATGATATTTCTTACCTGTGTTTGATACCCCTGACACTGCAACTGGGACTGAAAACTGGATCTGTGACTGAATTGAGAACATGTGGGTCTTCTGATTTGTTTTTTAAGATAAGCCTTTGACCCTTTGGACCTTTAGCTTGCACATTGTATTGCCAGAAAAACCTTTCTTTTTTTGAACTGTGACGAGATTGTCTGTTTTCTGATTCATCATTTGATTCTGTAATCATCATTTGGTGTATTAAATTATCAGTAACTGAACCAAAAGAATATTAAATGTAAAAAAATTACCATCAGATGAAAGATCTTCATATCTATCACTGTCTTCATCAGTCTCTACATCACGGTCTTCTTCATCTTGTGAGAAATCACCGGTACCAGGACTCAGAAGCCCTCCAGAAAGGGAAGAAGCAGATCCTGCTTCAGCTAACGAGCTAGTGGATAACAGGTGCTTCCGTGGCTCTCGGCGTTGCCAAATCTGGTCAAAGAAAATTATAACTATATATTTGCACCCTCATCAAACTATTTTTTGTTTAAACATTAAAAGGATCTGTTTACCTGTTCTATTGTAAGGTGTGTAGGTGCAGATGAAGAGAGTTGAGCCTGCTGAGGTTTTACACTTGTAGGGTATGGTGGCAGTACAGTGGATGCTGGAACTGATTGGCCTAAAGCTATTTCCCCACTGTACCCATCCATCCGGAGGAGCAACTCTGGCAACTGGTTCATAGGCTGAGCAAAACTAGATGATGCAGAACTATGTTGACTTGCTGGAGAAAATGCAAGCTGAGCACGACTATAAGGACTGCATGGACTCACTGATGGTATTATACTGTTTGTTTGTACACTGCTTGTGCCACGACGAGAACCACTCATTGCCCCTCCAATTTGTACACAATAGCCACTCTCTTCAGGCAGTAAAAGGTCATCAAAATTTAAATCATCCAATAATGTATCTGGATTAGCATTTAATTCGGCAAGTGTGGGTCCAAGTATTAAATCTGCTTTATCTACTTGGAATATATCATCATCATCCATTTTAAAACTTTCCATTTTAGATGAATTGTCTGTTTCAAATGCTAGTTTATTGTACTGCAAAGTAGGCATGTTATGATAGGACCCAACAAAGTTATCTTGTAAACACAAATCTAGATCGGTGTTGAAGTCCCCCAAATCAACACGGCGCTGCGGAATAGGTACGGAAGCAGACATCGTGCCCAACTCTAAAGACGACTCCTGTTTTATCTCAACACCTGGCTCGAGAAGAAAGTCATGTGTGTAAATAGAATCCGACATCGCACGTGTTTGTGACTGTGTGACCTTGACGTATAATAGTCTTGTTGATAGAGATTGGCGCACGCGTCTTTACTACTTCTCTATCGATCTTTTCACAATGAAACCCACGTGTTGTCACTATTTCCTTAATGTTTATTTATTTATTACAAGAACTTAAATAAGAACGAAAATAAACATATCCTATCTTTTAATAATTAAATAATATAATAAGATATCATAAGGTTACATAACTGTAACTAAACACAGCCCTAAACAAAATTCATGAGCACTTTACATTCACAATGACTTTCGATATCGAAATTAGACAAACAATCATTTCAAAATAATATGTATGTTTCACGTTTATTTGCGTCACAAACACTCGACGGGTACGTTACGCGTGATAACAGGTACGATATTATGCAGCAGATCATTAAATTCAATTTAATAGAATAGCCACAATAACAAAAACACTGCTCTGTTATACGAAGTAAACAAAGATTTTATTATTATTATTCTGCAAATTCAAAGGTCATTGAAGACAGAGAAGGTTTTGAAATCTAATTGGAATCCTGCAAAGAGGAAAAGAGACGAATACACATTAAATTGATATGTACCAGGCGGAAGTGGTATGAAATACTTTTTTATAATAAGTTATATGTCATGGTTACTGCAGCCTTTGAGCTAGCTCCGACTTTGTATGTATCAGCGAATGTGGTTTATGAATATCGAAGACTATATTGTGTGAGCACTTTTTATAATTACGGGTTGTTAGAGATGATAAATCCTCACGATAATTACCGTAATTATACCATATTTAACTAGCAACAAACTTCAATTGCACTTTAATTTACCGTATAATAAAATGTTTAACCTTATCAGATATGGTCTACCATATCTGTTAACGTTATTAATAATAATAATAATAATTTATTGTCCCAAAAAAAAAAAACATACAAAGGAAAAATACACAATTGTAACAATCTTAGATATGAGCAATATTTTGTTGACCACTGGTACCCAAAGTAAGATTTAACTTGTGGTATGGATACCAGGGCTCTCATTATTAATTTAAACAGATTGAAAGTGTAGTGTAGCGTAAATTCATATCGTAGTATTTTTTATATTGCTGTATATATATATATATTCTTATGAAGATACGGAAAACCTGATTAAAATAGGTATACTATAATCCTAGATGCATACCTAACACATACACACACACACACACATATCCACATCTATCATAATATATATATATATATATTATAATATTTCAAGTATGTGATGTGGATATGTGTGTGTGTGTGTGTGTGTGTGTGTGTGTGTTAGGTATGCATCTAGGATTATAGTATACCTATTTTAATCAGGTTTTCCGTATCTTCATAAGATTTAGAAAGAAGCCACGCGGTAACTTTTTTTTTGCATAGCGATCTAGTTAATGGATAAATATCGCAGTATTCATTTGCATTATTATACAAATACAAATGACAGCTTATAACCCGATGGTGACGCGCTGCCACCGCACTTTTATAGCTTTGAGCTTGGCAGACCTTACGTGCCCGGCGCAATTATATTCATAACTTATTCTTCCTAAACCTGTAAATCAACTTAGCAATTAATAATTACGAATTCACTATGTATGAATAAATAGTTTAATATCTCAAGAAAATAGAATAGTCACTTGGACAATATAAAATTTACAATGAAATTTACAATATTCAATGACATATTATTATATAGACACGCCATGCATGAACATTACGGCTATGCAAAATGGCGACAGCTACTAATTTGTGCAAAGAAAGGGAAAGACACATTTTTATCTTTCAATGTTGTAGTATAATTTGTAAACACATGAAGGCATCTTGTTCTCAGGAAGTATAAAATTATTAAGCACGAATTATTTTTTCGGGACGTACCCTCGCAACGCTGGTTGGTGCGTCACTAAGCGCGATCCCGGCAATTGCCTTGATTTCTTGTTGCCATTTTAGAGAGCGGGTAACGTATCTATAGTTTTTTATATCATTGACAATATTCAAAAGATTGGGCGGAAGCTCCACGCTAGCCCGTGAAATTCAAATATTTAGACGTTTTTTGCAATTTGCCGGTCATTGTCAGGCCAGGTCATTGTACATTGAACAAAATATGATTAGCGCCTGTAATAGGTATTTAATTACAGAATTATAATCATTTAAATTAATAAAACAGCCCTCAAAGAGCACATAACTGTATTGATTGTCTATCTCATGAAAAAGCTATTCAATCCAATTGTATGCAATGTGAGGGTTGTATTGATAGATTGTAGTTGCGCGGTTCCAAAAAGTAGGTCTATGGAGAAGAACCGGTAAGAAACTCCATAGATACTCTTTTAATTGATGAGAAGAGCCGAAGATCGATAGTCCAGTCAAAATAGAATTTGAGTTAGCCACAATTCGCATAGAGCTGAAAATTGGCAGAGACGTTTAATACATGATTATAAATGATATGTCAAAAAACCCTTCGCTCCTAGTTCTTCAAAAATTTTTATTCAAGGTCAAAGATGCAAAATTAAGGTTTTTTTAATTTTTCTCAAAAACGGTAAGTTTTATGTAAAAATAGGTGAGACAAAAGTTGTAGATCATATGATTCTCTACAAAAATGGTCCAGTCACTTTTTCTCATAAGACTTACCATTCGTGAGATATCGCGGTTTTAATCATTCGATAATACATATTTGACATAATATGCACTCTAATATGCACAATATAAATGGAAAAAAGGAATTATTGGTTTGTGTTACTTGAAGTTGTTGTTGTTGATCGTGGAATGAAGACTTTGATTGGTGCAAGTTTTGAAAGATGACTGGACTATGAGGTCTGTGGCGTTCACTAGGGGAGGCCTACATCTAGCTGTGGGCGGATATAGGCTGATGATGATGATATCACATAAAACTTGCAAGCCTTGCAAAATAAGATAAGTTGATGGTTACACAACAACAAAGTCATAGTGATAAATAGTCAGTGCGTTGTTTTATCGGCAAGAAGTGAACCATAGATACTACAGTATTGCACAGACCTTAATACACTTTGGAGTTAAAGATGTCGTAACCAGCTGAACGTCAAAAGTGCAGTGACAATACTGACAAAATATTAACAAGTATTATTAATTTTTCAATATTATGGGTGACGAAAACTTAAATTCTAGTAAAAAATGTGATACCAATAAGTGTAACATTTTAATAATTGGTGCCGGTATGGCTGGACTATCTGCCGCCAATTATCTTATCAAAAATGGTATGCAAGACTTCATAATTTTAGAAGCCCGAAAACGCATCGGTGGTCGTATACTCTCAATACCAATGAAAAATCAAAATGTAGAGCTAGGAGCAAATTGGATTCATGGAGTATTAGGTAATCCAATTTTTGAAATAGCGATGGCTAACAGTCTAGTTAATATTATAAACATACCTAAACCACATAAGGTTATAGCCGCTACAGAGGATGGTAAGCAGGTGCCTTTCGGAGTACTTCATGAGATACACGAAGCCTATGTGTGTTTTCTCAGGCGCTGTGAAGAATACTTCCTATGTCAGTATTTACCTCCACCTGATATCCACAGTGTTGGAGAACACATCAATTTAGAAGCAACTATATATCTAGAACGTTTACCATCATCGGAGGAAAAGAAGTTGCGACGGTTGATATTCGACTGCTTACTTAAAAGAGAAACCTGTATATCGGGATGCAATAGCATGGATGAGATAGATCTTCTAGAATTGGGGAGCTACACAGAGCTACAAGGTGGAAATATTATGATACCAACAGGCTATAGTTCAATATTAGACCCACTCACTAAAAATATTGCACCTGACAAAATATTAAAAGATCATCCTGTGAAAAAGATAATTTGGGACTCTAATGAGCATAGTTCACTGAGGCCTCTTGAGGATGTAGGTGAAGAGTCTGAAGACTCAGATCAAACAGTAATTGAAGATATTTCCAAAACATCTTCTGACAAAACTGTTAATCCTGGGGAAGGTACCTCATTGACAGATGTTTCACAAAAACCAAAGAAAAAGTATCCTAATTATGTTGAAGTTATATGTGAAAATGGACAATCATACTATGCTAATCATGTGATATGCACAATCCCCCTTGGTGTTCTAAAAGACAAAGCATCAAGCTTGTTTGACCCTTCTTTGCCACGATACAAACTGGAATCTCTTGAAAGATTGTTATTTAGTACAGTAGATAAAATATTTTTAGAATATGACAGGCCATTTTTAAATCCAGAGATTACGGAGATCATGTTGTTATGGGAGAATCCAACCACTCCTGAGGATATATCAGACTCGTGGTATAAAAAAATATATTCATTTAGCAAAGTATCAGAAACTCTGCTATTAGGATGGGTCTCAGGAAAAGAGGCTGATTATATGGAATTACTTTCAAATGAAGAAGTAGCAACTACTTGCACAAAGATTCTTAGAAAATTTTTGAATGATCCATTTGTTCCAGAGCCCCAAAAATGTGTTTGGTTAGTGTTTCATACTGCTTAGATTAATCTATTAATTTAAATATTAAAATTAGCTATTTAAATCTATAAAATAGCTTGATGCCCGTTCTATCCCACTAATGATGGTAATGGTAAAGCAATCTATTTAATAAAACTATATATTATAAAATAAACATGTTTCCTATAATTAAAAGGTTTGCTTAATGAAAACATTGCTCCCTTTAGCACAAGTTGGAGGAAACAACAATTTACAAGAGGTTCATACACTGCTATTGGTGTGGGAGCTAGTCAGAGTGACATAGAGAGCTTGGGTCAGCCTCTATTCAGGAATGTGCATGACAAAAAGGTAATCATCATTCTTCTGGTCATGTATGGTTAAGGTTAATATTATATCATAGTAGCCAAATACTGGGCCAACACAATGTCAGAAACTAATATCTCATTCCTGTTTTCTATAATCTTTCCTCTCCATTGGCCATTTCTTGATATGTTATAAATCCATAAAGTTATCCATTATGGCTGTCGTGTCATGGCAATCATGTAGGGTTTCAAGGGTGAGCAAAAACTGACTGAGGTGTTAATAACTTGTATTCATTTCTTTTAAATACATTGTACAAGGCAAATAGTTCAAGTGAGTGTGGATCAGCGAACATTATGGTTCATGAAGAATAATCAAAGGAGTCTTGGGTCTGATTTGTTTAAACTAAAACTGTATCATCATATTTCTGAAAAATCAATATATTTAACCAGTAATAAATTGATATGAACATAGTCGTTTTGACAGAAAGTATTACAAAGAAAGTAGTATCTAGCATTACAATTTCTTATGCTAATAAGGATCATTATGGGAAGTAACAAAATAGATCAAACTCCAGACAAGCACAAAAGTTTGGATACATCACTTTTTCTATTATTCCTATCTGAAAGTTACAACAATATAAAGAATTGCTTTGCTGTTCATGATTGTCTATTTATCCATGAATCCGATCAAGCCTATTGATCTCAAGTAGAAATATCAAGGAATATAATTATTTAATTGATAAAAAATACAGGTCTGCTGTACAGAGGAACTATAAAAAACATAAGCTGTGCTATAGTTATCAACACATACCATCTAAAACGGGCCAGTTTTTACTTTCTTAAATCTATACATGCATGTACTAGCTATCATATTGTGTAATGGCACAGTGTGAATTTTTAAGATTTACACATTCGATTCTTAGATAATCTGATAAGATTGATTTGACGACCCAATTAGTCTAGTGGTAGTTAACACTGCCTTCTGTTCTATGCGTCCCGGGTTCGAATGCCGGTAGGGTCAAATGTTTGTATGATGAGCATTAACATTTGTATCCGAGTCATGGATGTAGTCATCTATGTATAATATGTATGTATTTACAAAAAAGTATATAAGTAGTAGGTATATCAACCAACTAGTATCCGTAACACAAGCCTCGTTGCTTAGCTCGGAACTAGATGGCTAGATATTTTCTTATTTAATGATACACGTCGATTTGAAAACTTTATCCCATAATTAATATGAAATTTAAAAATGGCACTAGCCTAATCATAATTAGAGATGACCAAGAAAATTGACAGGCCAAGCTATTTTTCAAAATATGATATTTTTCGTGAGCCGCAATTAAATACATATTTAAAGTATTAAACATATATATTTTTACAGAACTAAATAAATAAATAAATAAATAAATATTTCTGGACATAACTAAAATTATTGAAAACATAATTATGTAAATAAATAAAAGTAGGTAGGTACAACATGTGTAATGTGTAAAATATATAAATGAGTATTACATCCATTATTGAAAAGTGTTTCAATTAGATTCCATAGTGCTAATGAATGACTAAAAAAATCACAATTTGAATGAAGCGACGTAATAATTAAATCCAATTACGTTCTTATTACCGTAGAAAACTTATCTCAATACAAGAAAACACAATAATCACGTTACGCAAGCTAAAACTTGAGCGACTCGTATAATAAAGACCGAACTTTAACTGCATGAAGTTGATAACACACGGTCGGCAACGCGCGAGTGACAACTTGGGTGTTGCAAACCAATCACCAGCAGGCGAGCCCTAAGCTTGTTTGCCACTTTATGGTATATAAAAAAAACCGGCCAAGTGCGAGTCGGACTCGCGCACGAAGGGTTCCGTACAAAATTAGGCAAAAATTGCGTATCTTAGATATTTATTTTATTTTAATTTTATTATTTAAATAAAATACAACTGAGTATTTTACGAATATTTCACGTGTCTGTTGTCTGTTGCCATTATTGATATCGGGCAAAAAAATCGCGTTTGTTGTATTGGAGCCCCGTTAAATATTTATTTTATTTTGTTTTTAGTATTTGTTGTTATAGCGGCAACAGAAATACAAAATTTGTGAAAATTTTAACTGTTGCGTTCAATCAGCTATCGCAGTTCTTGAGATACAGCCTGGAGACAGACAGACAGACGGACGGATAGATAGCGAAGTCTTAGTAATAGGGTCCCGTTTTTACCCTTTGGGTACGGAACCCTAAAAAAACACGCCTGTCGTACTCGAAGGGTTGGGCAAGGGTGTACATTTTGGCAATATGTTTTAGGTCCCATGTAATCACCCTATTTTATAAAAACAAATAATAATTGCAGCAGCAGGGTCCTGCCCCCTTGGCGATGCCCTTGCAATGTACAGTATGAAAGTATACAATCTAATTCTAATCTTATGTGGAAAATCAATGTAGCAATCTTCATTACAATATATTATTATAATATTTTAGCCTGTTCTGCTCTTTGCTGGAGAGCACACACACAGCAACTTTTACTCTACCGCACATGGGGCTTATATAACTGGCCAAGCTGCAGCACGGCGCTTGCTGGCACCAGATGAACCGGAAGAAAACTTCCTTGAGTGTCCTGGCTCTGCAGATTTAAATTCATGGATACAAGGAATACAACTAGAAGGCTAGTTTTATATTATGGTATGTAAATAAGCTCCATATGCACAGTGCCTAGGTACAATACTCTCATTGTATTTATCCATAATAAATGACAGAGGTTTTGTCTGTTTACTCCTAAGAATTGTGATTTTGTTTATTACAGCTGTTATTAGAAGTTAGTTTGGCTGGTATTGTATATTGTTTCTGCTATTAGAAATACCTAAGTGGTCCATAATGTGTTATTATATACCTACATGTTATAATATTGTGTAATGATATTCATATCAAATTGAATGTTAGCTCTCTCGTAAAATGTACGCACGGGTTTTAATTGTGTAATGTCCTACCTACCCATTGTATTTATTAGTATCTATACATATAATGACCAAAAACACATAGAATAATATAATTGTAAACGTAATAACAATAACAAACAATACATTAAAAGTTTAAAGTACAAATTATTAAATGCATCATAAAGTGAGTACCTACCTACGTTAAAACCGAAACACATAGGTACATATTTAAATGTACCTTCTAAATTAACATTCTGATGCTGTTCTTAAAATTTACAATACTATACCAGACAGTGTGTCTAAGTAAAATCATACAAAGTCTCTAAGATGACTATGATTATAATGTTACAAAATATTTTAATTGCATACAGAATATGTAATATCCTGAGAAATGTAGCTACTCCGCACCTTCCAAACAATATACGGGGAGCACTGGGGTACTCCCAGTGCTCCCCAGAAATAAGTGCAGTTCGCAGTGCGCTTTGTTTAAAAAATAAGGGTCAGTGACCGGGAATGTGTGCGCAGAAGCGCCATCTTTTGGAATATCCAAATGGAAAAAGTGATGTTGTTCTAGGGAGATACTAAGATTCATTGATTCTCTAAATCATTAGGCTAAGTCTTAGCCTAATGATTTAGGGAATCAATGCAAAACATTAGATTATCTATATAGGTACCTATATAAAAAAATTAAGTTGGTTTGTGTAATAACTAAAAACACAAAAAGTTTTACACTGATTGAACTCAAATTTTGATACAATATACAACCCGCTTTAAATATTGTTTGTACCTACATATCTAAGTTTTAATGCAAAAATGTGCCACAGCAAAGCGTGGCAGGGTTCAGCTAGTTTATTATAATTATATTTAATTTATTGACGATACATATAATAATGAAACAACGGGACAAAGCCCTCGGCCGCGTCTTTCTGAACGATATAAACTAAAAAAACCGATGAAAACCGTTTAAAAAAAATCGGTGAAAATTTTCAAACGGTTTTCACCGATGTGTGGAGTGATTCATGAAGAGGTACCTCTAGATGTATAATTCATTACGAAATTGTTGAAATGAAAATTAAATACAAAACATACTGACTTGAACTAGCGTACGCCGCGTAAACCATTGGATTTATATGAAAAACAATGTGCGAAGCTTTTCGTCTTAAAGTAATATAATATCAATTATATTATATATATGTATGTATCACATTTCAAGGTTATCCATTCATTACCGGACACCCTGTATATATTATAACTAAAGGATATTTTTTTTGAGCTAGGTATGACATTTAAATAACGCCTAATGGTCCGTACTTACATTCGGTATTACTCGATAGTTTTACTCCAAAGAAAAAAATTAACGCGTGGACCGCAAAACTCACAACTCGAAGGGTCGCATCGAGCCGGCTCGATGGAATTTCCTTCGCACCTACTCGAAGCGAGCCTTCGAAGTGTGACTTCACTGAACGCCGTGCGTCACTCTATAGATGAATGCTGAATGTGTGGACGAAAGTCCATGCGATAGTTTTCACTCGACATATTCGCTCGTTCGAGTAAAACCGTATGTGAGTGCCTACCTAACTTAAGAAAGATCAGGCAGATATATATATTTTTTTTGGTTTCTTGATGCCATATAAATTAACAGCTCCCTATACGTTTATTAAATATTGAAAGCCGATTTATCTTACTTCATTCTTGCAGGAATAAATTAGTTTTACGTACAAGTCCTTGCAAAAGAATACCAATTCCTACAAATAAAAAGAACCAACATTTTAATAGAGCAGATGCTTGTATCTTGGCACCTGCTTTGAACCCCATCATAGATTCTAATAAATATAAATGCAATCGCGCGATTTGTAAAGGATCTGCAACATAAGTTTTAAAATAATAAATAAATGAAATAAATATAGCCAGCCTACCATTAATATCTTGGGTATTTCATCCTAAAGTTATTGAATAAAATATCATTATTCCAAAAAGCTTGTATAAATAATGTAGCTACAACTCTATTTGTACTTTATATTTTATGTCTCTACAATCTGTGCATTCCATTTAAAATGACATCAGTTCTGTTTATGTTTTGGTCTATTACTTAAATATGACGTGGTCACTGGTCAGTTATAACACATTGTGGGTTTATTACAATATTTAATAACCGCGCCAATAATATATTACCAACTTTATGGTTTTATATTAATATTATTATAAGTATTTCTGAATGTCGTATAATTACCAAAATATTCAATTTTGTGCCTAACACAAAGTTGTCAATGTGGTATAGTTATTTTAGAAATTACTATTGTAATGATTAATTGGCAAAACTACTATTTTAATTCACCGGGCTAAGCGATCACAATAAACATTCGCTTATAAGGATTATTTAATAGACGGTTTGCAATAAATTTGTTAATTGAGACTAGAATTTGTAAGAGACTTAGGTGTTGTATTATTTATGAAATCCCATAAATCAAGTCATTTCGGTAGGTATTTTGAATAAGATGAAATTCTGCGCATAGTCCGAAAAAAGAAGTATTTTATTTGATTGTTGAGTCATGTTATTAACAAACTTTGTAATTATAGGCAATTGTTATTAGGGCCTCGGGCACTACGTGGCCACGACTGATGTGACCTATAAACAACTAAAGGCACAGCGAGTCCCGGGGACGCAAAGAACTCTGCAGACCATGATCATAACCTTGTGGTGTGTGATTAGGTTCTATGTAATCTAGGTACCTTTGCGTTATTTTAATTTTAGCTCATATAAATAGAATATTTTTTAAATAGTGTAGCAAGCCTGTCCAAAATATTGTGAGAATCGGGAAGTAACATTTTACCACTAAATAATAGTCTATTTGGGCCAGGTTTTTAGGCGCTATGTATTTATCGAGCTAAATGCATATTTCAATATTTGCGAATATGTTATCTAATGCATTTCCAGATTTTAGACCTATTAAAAATTAATTATATAATTAGGTTACATATTCGATTTTCTAGTCATTGCAACGTTTTTGTATCGCTTAATAAATCATCCAATATTATACTATGTTTTATTGATTTTCATTAATATCTGCTCAAAATTAAAAAAAAAACATTGATATATTTTTTATTAATAGTTTTAGTTTAGTAAAAGGTATAAACAAGCCATACTACATTTAGAATATTCGTACTTAAGTACTTATTTTATAAAGTAGAAAAAGTAATAACATTTTATAAAATAAAATAGAACATGACAATAAAATTACTTAACATAATAGATATATACTTTTATAACGGTGCCTACAAACTTAGTAACATGTTATATCATTTGTATTTTATAACACGTCCACATCACGTAACATTGTTATACTATGTGGAGATGATAACACGACAATAAATTAAACCCAGTATACCTAATGATATTCTAAGTCGTATACTAAAAATCAATCAAATATACCCAGTAGTTTAGAAACATTATTTTCCATTTTTTTTATTTTCAACCTTATGTATTGTTGTCTAGGCTATCACAGATAAGGTTCAAGACCTGTAACATAAGTACACATGTTGCCAACTTGCCACTTAAAAGACCATCGCCAATCTTAAAAAACTCCTTACGCAAATCTAATTTCTTTTGCACATTTGTGCTATTTAGTTTGTTTGGAAAACACTTTTTTTTAATATCGATGTTACGACTTTAGTAGAGTCAAAATACTCTCTTGAACTAGTATGGTTCGTCTTTTCATTTATTGTCGTGTTATCATCTCCACATTGTATAATAATGTTACGTAATGTGGACGTCTTATAAAACACAAGTTATATAACATGTTACAAAGTTTGTACGCACCGTAATACAAGAAATATTTCTTTATAAATATGTGTTTAAAGCCCTAGATCCTTATTGTGTTTGTGCAATTACATGTAAATATTTCAAGTAACATGTTTGTATAAAAAAATATTAAACTAAGGGGTTTGGGTAAAGTTAGCGTTGTTATGAAGTTGGGTGGCCACAAATGAAACTTGAATAGGTATTATGAAAGAACATAATAAATTGATCAAAATATTTGGTTTTGTATTGCTCATTCAAATAGGCGATATTATAACATTATTTTACACTCTTTTAGGTTTCTGCCGTATTTTTTTAAGCATTCCTAATAAAGTAAGTTATACAAAACAATTTATATGAACGGACTATTAAAATAATAATAACATTTTTTTTTTTTATTATTATTTATTATTCTCACTGCTGGGCACGAGTCTTCTCTAATTTGAGAGGGATTAGGCTATGGTCCACCACGCTAGACTACTGTAGGTTGGTAGACTTCACATGCCATCGAGAAAATCTCTAAGGCAGGCAGGTTTCCTCGCGATGTTTTCCTTCACCGCTCGAGATGTGATAAATACGCACATAACTTCCTAAAAGTCAGTGACGCGTGCTTTGGGTTTCAACTCGAGACCTTTGACGTCTCAGTCCACTGGTCACACCCCTAGGCTTCCACAGCTCTCTCATTATTATACTAGTAAATTATTATTTTCAGAGAGTCTTATTAGCTTTCACAAGTTCCGACATTTATTAAAACCTTTTTAATGGTTTGCCCATAAATACCTAAATCTGAAGCGACGATTCTATCAAAAATCTTTAATAATAATAAAATATAACTATTTCTTATACTTTATGAGAACGATGTGCTAATATTAGACACAGGGTTCAGAGACTGCATCGAAGATGTTAAGTCATGTGGATGCCGTGCATATATGCCCTCATCTTAAAATGACAATAAATACCAGCTAACTACAATAAAGGTCAACGATTCAAGAATAGTAACCATGTGACGTTGAGTGGTCGAAACCATTAATGGCAGATTAAGGTGGAAGCAAAAAAAACAGCCCTCAAAGTGCATATAACTGAATCGATTGTCTATTTCATGAAAAAGTCAATCAATGCAGTTATATGCACTTTGAGGGCTCTTTTATTGATTTAAATGATTATAATTCTGTAACTAAATACTTAATACAGGCGCGAATCATATTTTGTTTAATGTTCAGTCTGACAATGACCAGCAAATGGCAAAAAACGTACGAAAATTTGAATTTCGCGGGCAAGGTAACTCAAACAATCAGTTCCGTCAGCTTCGGTCTCAGAATTCAGGCAAGATCCAATCCCGTCATTCATCTAGATGGATATCTATATTACATGCATATTCTATTAAAAAGAGCTAAACATGGGCTGGATGTAATATTAGGGCACTATTGCTCATATATTACTGGGAAACGGACCTTAGGCTGCTGTTCGCATGTAATGGCTATTATTTGGTACATGGGGTGGGGCAGATAAGAGCTGTGGTGTGTAACCAGTGGACTGACATGTCAAAGGTCTCGAGTTCAAACCCAGTTATGTGTGTATTTATCACATTCTCAAACGGTGAAGGAAATATCGTGAGGAAACCTGCATGCTTGAGAGATTTTCTGGATGGCATGTGAAGTCTACCAACTAGCAGTAGGCTAGCGTGGAGGACTACCAGAGGAAACCAGTGCCCAACAGTGGGGCAATAATGGGTTGATGATATATGATGATGATCATGATGTGGGGCAGATATCAAAATAATCTGAGAATTCTTAGATATAATTATTCTACATGACATTGAAAACAAATTGGACGAAGAGACTTAAAAAATATTTGTACCTATGTGCAGGGCTGCCAGTAAGCAACGACGCGATTATGCCATTTAGCATCTGAAATTATACCAAATGTGATGGTATTATACCATACTGCCCATTCTATGTCGAATGAGCTTTTTTTTTTTTAGCTCCAATCCCTCGATTATTCGTTGCAGAATTAGCGGACGACTTCTTGGCATGACCTTTTTTTTGTGAGCGTCTTGCTTTTGTATCGAATTATACCAAATGATCATGGATACCACATGGATACAATACATCGTCCAATTATACCAATTTGGTATCAAACGATACAATCTGGCAGCCCTGAGACCTAATACTGACGTCACATTGCTAGGCACTTGTGAAAGGGTAAAGTCAATCTCAAATTATCAATGTTCTAAAGTCATAATTAAGATTGTAACTCATAACTAGTATACATATTTTATATTTTCAAATGCAAATATCTCAGCTCCAATGTCACTAAGGGCCAAAATAACTGAACATATGTGTATACTTAACATAGTACCTACAAGAAAGTAATATTAAAATTATTGGTGGCCGCCGGAAAAAAAAATTATGCCACAAGTCCATAGAAAGTTACCCAATCCCTTTTGCTTAACACTTTTTTACCAAAGGTTATGTCAAATGCAAAAGTCAAATTGTTTTCTTACCAAAAAAATATAACTTTATATGCTAACTTTCATTTAAAGCCCTA
Organism: Craniophora ligustri; assembly: GCA_905163465.1. Taxonomy (NCBI): domain Eukaryota; kingdom Metazoa; phylum Arthropoda; class Insecta; order Lepidoptera; family Noctuidae; genus Craniophora; species Craniophora ligustri. The sequence goes on from LR990963.1 coordinate 8,439,708, forward strand.
TGAATACTATATAAGAATTGTTCAATCGATGTTGCTATGTCGCCGTAAGACATAAGTAACATAAAGAAAGCAAAATTCAACACATCAGGCGGATACCTCGGTGGCTCAGTTGGCAGAGCGTCTGGAGTACTTATCCAGAAGACGCGGGTTCGAGTCCCGCCTGAGGTTGAATTTTTCTTTCTTAATAAAAATTTAAAAATCTTAGCTTGAAATAAGCTAAAAAAAAATACAAAAAAAGATTGTATAAAGGTAGTGCAATATCATCCGGAATCTACTCGCTGTAAAGGGAGTATTCTGGGTTGAACAGAATTGTTCAATCGATGTTGCTATGTCGCCGTAAGACATAAGTAACATAAAGAAAGCAAAATTCAACACATCAGGCGGATACCTCGGTGGCTCAGTTGGCAGAGCATCTGGAGTACTTATCCAGAAGACGCGGGTTCGAGTCCCGCCTGAGGTTGAATTTTTCTTTCTTAATAAAAATTTAAAAATCTTAGCTTGAAATAAGCTAAAAAAAATACAAAAAAAGACTATATAAGATTAAATATTTATAATACTAATCATCATCTCAGCCTATTGCAGTCCACTGCTGGACATAGGCCTCTCCCAAACTGCGCCACAACACTCTGTCTTCCGCCTTAATACTAATAACATTAGTCAATAGATCTATTTGGTCAGTGAAGTTAACCTATACACCCAAATAAACTGTAAAATGTTATAAAGAATGTAACATTACATAGGTATATGAAATTAATAAAAATACTTAAAAACTTGTATGTTCTAGAGCCGAGTAGATAGGTACCTCAGTAGAAAAAAAAATGACTTGCATAACATATGTAAATAAATTCATTCATAATTACTCCTTGTTTGTACTTACGATTTTGCATTAGTCATGATTTAAACAATCTTAACTTCCCGCTTTTCTTTATAAATAAAAAAACAATGATTTTGCTATCAATTCCAGAATCACACAGGTAAAGCCATTTAAATTTTATCCTGTGGAAGTTGATTACAATAAGTACACTAAAATTGTAAAACGGTTTTGGCTTCTACACTACCTTAGAACTAACATACAACATCATATTTATTAAGATTTTATAAATTGATTTATGATTATTATGTACTTAACCATTATTTTGTTGACTGTAAATAATGTATTATTTGTCAGTTTTTAATATACACCTTAATTACATTTTAGTAATAATACTATATTAAAAAAAACATGGAATGCCTTATACCTACTGTCAGCAAAATAAAAATTGAGTAAAATGATAATTTTACTTTAGTTTATTTTAATTTCTATCTATACCTAGCATAATTAATATTTTATATAAAAATAACACAGCTTAACTTATTGGTAGCTGTGAGTAGTACTTTTTTTAAATTATGTTCCACTTATTTATTTTTATGTTCAATCTTGGTTTCAGTCAATGTTGCTGTCCAATATGACAAAAAATACACCTAGATTGTGAACTGATCTGTTTAACTTTATTTCAGCAGCTACACCTATATAATTATAAATGTTTTAAATAATCAGTTATTATAAATAACAGTGAGTATTCTTCATAATGTTATATATTAATGTCATGATTCTGATGTGTGGGTTTACATAAACACTAAGTGAACAATAGATATCAATTTCAGAAATTGCTGAGATTAAATTTAAAATATTTAAAGGGCAATTAAACATTTTAGAGTAAGCAAAACTAGCTTAATCAATGTTCATTAACAATATTCACCAAGTGTTTACTAAACCATGTTATGTTTAACGAACAACATTTAGTTCAACTAATAAATTTTTAGAAGAAATTATTGTGAGCAAACGATTTTCAGCTTCTTGGGAAACCTCTTGCCAGACACACTTGCCAATAAGTGGCACCTCTTCCAGAGGTGCTCTGAAAGCTACAAGCAGAGTAAGACAGCAGCCATCAGCTACCAAGTCATGTTCCAAATTCAGTAATCCCAAGGGTCGGTGTTGGCCCACATCAGCTCCAAACATCTCTATCATAAATCTCCTTAAGGTTGAATGGACACTTTTACCTGGGTTTATTTCACATGTTGGAAAATGTATTGTAGTTTTCTCACTTAAAAGTATATGCAATTTATTAGTACTCCTTTTCTTTATAACAATAATCAATCTTAACAAATCTTGAGTGTGAGGAATGGCAGCTGGCAAAATATTGCTATGCCATGAACCAGGTTTTCTATTATTATATAATTGTGCTTTTTCAATTAGGTGTAAAATATCATTAGATCTTAGTGAGATTTCTTGTAAATTAGAAATCCACTTTGCTTGCAATGACTCTTTATCTGCTCTAGCAGGTGTTTTTAGCTCACCACCAATGACTTCTCCAGTTAAAACAAATCTATACCACATTCCTCCTGCAGTCTCTACAACTAACAAAGTAGTGGGGTTGCACTCAAGGCCTGTCTCTTCAAGTACTTCTCTAGCTGCAGCCTGCACTATACTTTCACCCTTTTCCATACGTCCTGCTGGTAGATACCATTTGCCTGCACAACTCTCTTTTGCCTCCTGCATCATTAATACTTCATTAGATTCATTTATAATCACACAAGCTACGACATAAGTGACGTTGCTGCCCAATACCGGTTTGAAATTGGACGGCGTAGTTGGTGTTATACCCTGCGATTCAGCAACAGAGTTTTGGTCCGCAATTGTGAAATCACAAATAGTATTATCATTTCCATCTAGACCTAAACCATCTAACAATTTAGTAATACTAAAGTCCACTTGGCGCGACATATTTACTTGTAAACCAAATAACTGTAAATCTTATGAAAGTTAAGTAGTTACACCAACTTTTGCTTTTTCATTGATTTGTTATTTTGAAATATTGTTTATTTGAAAAAACAATAAATTTTCATATTATTAATTAGACTATTTATGTCACAAAACTCACAGAATCACAGATTGATATATAATTTGTGTTTTGTCTTGGGCACTGTCAATTATATTGTAGTCTTTGGGCACTGTTTTAAAGGTCAGAATACGGTCTGATTACCCGTCTAAAACAGGGCTGCCAGTAAGCAACGACGCGATTATGCCATTTAGCATCTGAAATTATACCAAATGTGATGGTATTATACCATACTGCCCATTCTATGTCGAATGAGCTTTTTAGCTCAAATCCCTCGATTATTCGATTATCCTTTGTAGAATTAGCGGACAACTTCTCGGCATGACCTTTTTTTTGTGAGCGTCTTGCTTTTGTATCGAATTATACCAAATGATCATGGATCCACATGGATACAATACATCGTCCAATTATACCAATTTGGTATCAAAAGATACAATCTGGCAGCCCTGTCTAAAATTATATATATTGTAGTCTTTGGGTCTGATCATAGATAAGAATAAGTAATAAAGTAGGTCTGATACATGATACGTAGAATCCATAGGTAGTATTTATCTATATCTATTATTCTGTGTAGGTCTGTATCTTAGAGATGGGCTTGCTACCTAAAACTTTGATTATTATAATAATAATAATAATAAATCTTTATTTTCAGACCAGAGATCCATAATATAGTAACATTAATTGGCACTTCCTAGAACATGGCTCGCTTTGCCACCCCCCCCCCCCCCCCGCACGCTACGCTACTGCTAGGACGTAAACTAGCCCTTAATTTACATAGAAATAATAGGGAATTTGCCTAAAGTCTTAGAATTCAAACGCTAATGATTAATGACTGTTTATATGAACTGTTAAGTCACTTACTCCTTTTTTGTCGTTAATTGAATAATTTTACTATTACTATATTTTATTATTACGCTGTGCTTTAGTCAAGCAGAAATTGCAATTTCAATATTATAACATTTTTTTAATGAAAATGTAAGTTACTAGGTCTTTAGTGACATATGAACGTTGACGTCACTACCCCGGCATTGTTGAGAATCATAAGTTTTCATGGAGGCCCAGTTGTCTGTGATGAATTTAAGCCTAACGTGGAATTAGCATATTTGCCTTTAGTAGACCTTTCTGCCATGAATGAATGAATGATTGAATGATTGTTTATTTCTGTAAATAGATCTTTTTAAAGACACTTTTACAAGTCATGTAATTTTTTTTGTATATCTAGTTGACATCGGCATTTCCTAACTGACGACCTCTGAGAAGAAATGCCGAAATAAACTCAGAGAATCATGGTCTCTTTTAAAGTCCAAACATTTTGGTTACAATATGTGAGCCTGACTATGTAGGTTAAAGTCTGAGATGGCCTTTTGAAGAAAGCACCAGTGCAGCTTTGAGTTGACCTGTCCATACTGACAGCACGCATACGTCAGCCATCGTTTAGCTCAAACCATTATTGTGGGAGCTCAACGACCCGACGCACGTCTATGCAAGATCAGCGGGACATTTGCGTAGGCCATTTCAAAAACCCAAAGCCGCCAGACATTAGTTTGTAAGCGTATGTTTATCTACCTACAAAGTGCTCACATTCACATAGATATGTATATTATAAATAATCCCATTGCATCTTCAAAACGCCGACATCATTAACTATGCAGACAATACAGTCATAGTATTCTATGGGCGATCGTGGGACAACATGCAGGCTACATCGAAAGCTGGTCTTCGCATTGTCGTTGATTGGTTAAACAGAAACCTTTTAACTATAAATACTGCAAAGACTAACTACATATCATCATCATCAACCCATTATTGTCCCACTGCTGGGCACGGGTCTCATCTCATTTGAGACGGATTAGGCTATAGTCCACCACGCTAGCCCACTGCGATTTGGTAGACTTCACATGCTATCCAGAAAATCTCTCAAGCATGCAGGTTTCCTCACGATGTTTTCCTTCACCGTTTGAGCATGTGGTAAATACGCACATAACTTCCGAAAAGTCAGTGGTGCGTGCCCGGGTTTGAACTCGAGACCTTTGACATGTCAGTCCACTGGTCACGCCACTAGGCCACCACAGCTCTTAACTACATATGCTCCCATAAAACTGCTGCATCAACTCCACCAACATATCTTGAAGTTAAGATACACACCTGTTCTACGACTTCTAACACTGATTTCCACATAAACTGTACATGTAATGAGATTAATAGAAAGAAAGAAAGAAAGAAAGAAAAAATATTTATTCGTGACTCGCACAGGTGAACACAATTAATTAAGTACACAAAAAAATAAAAATATAAAATAAATAAAAAGTTAAAAGCCTGTACGAGACCAAAAAGGTATATCTCAGCATAATGCTACGACATTGGAGTAATAGGGTAAAACACACAAATATCTAGATGTTATCGTGGATGAAAAACTCACTTAGAGATCACATTGTTTCTACATCAGCCAGGGTCCGAAAAATAATTTATGTGATGAATTAGCTTTTGCGAGAGTTAGCTTCAATTAGTCTGCTAAAGACTGTATATCCTAGCTTGGGGTGGTACCGCTACCACTCATCTTTTAAGTCTAGAAAGGACACAACGCGTTATTTAAAATACTACTTATTCTTAATTTTACTTTATTTTGTAGCAATAATATATTGTAATTTCTTTTATTGTAACTATCAACTCTGACCCATTGTATTGGAATCTCTAATTAAAGCTTTCTGCAGGACAGGCCCAGCCTAGGGCAGAAAGTCTTGGAAACACCAGTTCCTTTTTAGTAAAGAACTTTTATTACTTTGAGTTAATAAAGGACATTATTATTATTATTATTATTATTATTAAATTCAATAACTAGTATTCGCGTCGAAAGTTTATTTCGGTAAATATTTGGAATATTAATTAATATACATATATTGATTGTTGAGCAGTGATTGCAGACAGCTTTCATGACTGTAAAATTATAAATATATGTACAAGAAGAAGAAGTATATGACAAGGAAATTCAAATATAAAAAAAAACAAATAGATCTTCACTGGATTTTTTCGACCATGTAGGTATGCACTGTGTTCGCCTAACACCTTTAATTATCCCAATAAACCGTCTAGGCATATTTGTCTTGTTTTCTTCCTTCTAGCATTCATAATAATTAAGATCGTGAAATTATTGTTTTGAATGTTTATTCTTATTACACACTAGCAGCCTCCCGCGGCTTTGCCCGCATGATATATAGATAGATAGATAAATAGTAGCCTATTTATTTATCCCGGTAATAATCTATATGTATGCTTAATTTCACTCAAATCTGTAGAGCGGTTTTTGCGTGAAAGAGTAACAAACATCCATATTATCAAACTTTCACGTTTATAATATTAGTAGGATGAAGACCATAGCGGGCAGGTTCGACTCGCCTCTGTTGGGTTATGTTGTTCAAAGATGTTTAAAGAACAACAATCTTGTTAAAAAATAGATTTTATATTCTTTACTAACATAGGTATATAAGTTTCTTGTTTACCAACACATATGGATGATGCCTAGCCGAATTAAAGATTATTATTATTATTATAATAATTATAAACTTTGACAATTCGTATACTTTGTGTATGACTGACATTTGACACTGACAGTGACAGCCTGGTGCGTACTGTCTGAGCCCTGTGTTCCACTGTCCAGCCTGCCCGCGTTTTGGAAGTGACCGATTGATTAGCCCAGTGCATTATTGAAATTTTATTATTTGTAAAGGTTCACCTATATAATCATGTCGGTCACAAAAGGAAACATGCTGGTAAAGGTTTACGAATAAAATTTTTTTTTATACTTATATATAAATTTACGATCTAAGTTACGTAATATTTTGTAGGTTCGTTCCTTGAGCACATCAGCGCCCGTCAGTCAGCTTGTTAAAGCTCCTATTCAAGTCTTTGGATTGGAAGGCAGATATGCTTCTGCTTTATATTCTGCAGCTTCCAAAAGTAAGACCTTGGATGCAGTTGAAAAGGAGCTAAGTTCCTTCCAGCAGAGCATCAAAACTGATGCTAAACTGAAAGAATTCATTGTGAACCCAACACTTAAAAGGACCATAAAAGTAGAAGCTCTCAAGAACGTTGCTACGAAAGTAAGTATTTTTTTTTTGCTAAAATTTGTTTTGTCCCTAGAAAAACATTCACACTGACTTTTCACATGCCTATATGTCAGGGCTGCCAGATTGTATCATTGGATACCAAATTGTCTCAAATTTTTGGCTACACGAACCCCTGTTAATGTTTTCAGATGACAGCGGATCCCTTAACTAACTGATTAAATCCCCCCCCCCCAAATAAAATAATAAAATTTACTGTTGCAGAGAATAAGGTTTTTTTTAAATACAAGCTAACAAATATAGTGCCAAAAGACGTTACTTGACTTGGTTTTTTTTAAATATTAATGTTATGTGAGGGCTTGACTTTTGCTGCAAATTGAGTCAATTTTAGGATTTTTAGGAGTCATTTTGTATTATTGTAACCTTAATTAACTCAGTATCAAGTGGATTTCTGTATTTCGTTTCTATCATGACCAGGTGTGAAAACCTACTGTTATATGAGTATGTGTAAAGTATGAGTAAAGGGTAAGAGGAAATTCTCCTATTTAAAAAAATCCTGTGGTCTAAAATATGCATTGTGCATTGCACAGAGAAGCATCGGCGAGAAAGAAAATGCCTATTGATATACTTTCAGACTTCGTAAAAATAATTAATTCCATAAAAGCGCGTCTGCTTAATTTACGACTTCGCATTATTATGTCAAGATGGGTAGTGAATATCTATGATTCTGCTGCCAAAGATATGGTCAGATGTATATTGCGCATGTAAGTCATCAAGCCACCATTACGTAAATCTTGTCGCGAACCCCTACCATCGAATGGCGTAGTGTTCGGGGTTTAGGGGTTTGCATACCCCACTTTGAGAAACCCTGATGTATTGTATCCATGTTGTATCTATAATCATTTGGTATAATTCGATACGAAGTTATCATTATCACAGTGTATACGATCAAGGGATATGAGCTAAAAAAAAAGGTCATCCCACATAGAATGGGTACTATGGTATAATACCATCAAATTTCGAATTTCTTATAATTGCAGATACTAAATGGTATAGCCTTTTACAGCAGGGCTGCCAGTAAACAATGGCGTTGACAGCCCTGCTGAATGTACATAATTATGGTGATGTTATTGTGTTGGTAGTTTTTACACAACTGAAAAATTACAAGATTTAAATTTAAGCTTTCTAGGTGCCACAATTTTTTATTCAAATTAGATTTTTATTCTAATTCTCTTAATTCTATATTCTGTTTTAATTCTAGCTCTTCTCTCAAATGAGAGGAGACCCATGCCTAGTAGTCGGCCATTCATGGGTTGATGATCCTAATTCTTCTAACTGTATTCCTCCAGGGAAAATGTTGGAAATTCATAATCCTTTGATCAAAATCGAGTATTCGTAACACAAGCCTCGTTGCTTAGCTCGAAACTAGATGGCGCTGTGTCATAATGTCCAGAAATATTTATTTATTTAAAACCTTGTATAGTGTATATACTCAAGCCGCAACAGTAACAAATTTATTAGCCTAGGTCAAATTTCAGTTATTTAATGTTAAATTGTGTCATTCAACAATGTATACTGTGGTGTAATCCTTCCCAAAAATGAGAGGTGACCCCTGTCCAGCCGTGGGACAATAATCAAAGTCTGCCTCTAGAGGTGAGTGTTAATAGCTGCAACACATTTTCTACTCGCACATGTGTTCCAATAATTATTATTATATACATATCCATTATAATATGCATTACTAGCTGATACTCGCATCTTCGCCCGCGCAATTTAATACTAATTTCTCCTCCTCATTTCGCCCCCGTTAAAGGGTTAATTTCCAAAAACGATGAAACACGTACCTATTTATTAAAAAATGTATAATATATATAAAATATAAGAAGGATAAAATTTAATATTCAAATATTAAATTTCATTCTTCTTAATTTAAAAATGACGGACTTCTCATATAAACTTATAACCCCTATATCACCCTCTTAGAGGGTCGATTTAAAAAATAATCGTTTAAAAGTTCATATAACTGTATTGATTGTCTATTTCATGAAAAAGTAATTCAATCCAATTGTATGCTATGTGAGGGTTGTATTGATGATATTAATGATTATAATTCTGTAACTAAATACCTATTACAGGCGCGAATCATATTTTGTTCAAAGTACAGCCTGACAAATACCGGCAAATTGTAAAAAACGTACGAACATTTGAATTTTGCGGGCTAGTGTGGAGCTTCCACCTTAAGCAGTTTTTGCGTGAAAAAGTAACAAACATCCATACATGATACATCCATACTTACAAACTTTCACGTTTATAGTAGGATTAGTAGGAAAGTAGGAATAGTAGGAATTAGTAGGATAAATGTGATAGTGTGTATGTTACCTCTTCATGCTATACCCTCTGAATCAATTTAGATTAAATTTGGAAAGGAATCTTAAACAGTTTCAAATAGGTTAAGATATACTGTAACATTTGCTTGTTATTAAAAAAAAAAAAACTCTTCCTTATCTAAAGTATTGGTTTAATATATGTATAGTCTTATTAAGTTACTTACAAAACTGATACATTTAAATCAATTGTTATATAGGTATAGCTGAAATAATAATACTAAGGAAGGGTTACAAGAATTATCAAGTACCAAGTATCAGGCTGTGCAGCTCTGGTAGCGGTGTGACCAGTGGACTGAGATGTCAGAGGTCTGGAGTTCAAACCCAAGGCACGCACTAATGACTTTTCGGAAGTTTTGTGCGTATTTATCACATACTCAAACGATAAAGGAAAACATCGTGAGGAAACCTGCATGCTTAAGAGATTTTCTCGATGGCATGTAATGTCTGCCAACCCGCAGTAGGCTAGCGTGGTGGACTAAAGTCTAATCGCTTTCAATTGAGAGGAGACCCGTGCCCAGCAGTGGGACATGAATAATGGGTTGATGATGATGATGATGATGTTACTTAAATATTAAGTTCCTATGCCTATTGTGATATCTAATAACAATAACAAAAGTAATTTTATGTTTAATATTATATAAAAGAAAGCATGAATAATCTTCAAAAGAAAAATGAGACTAGTCTACTTACTAAAATAAACATCTCACCTATTTTAAGTATTTTTATGGCGCAAGTATTTCCTTAAATGAGGGGTTGTTATGTTGATTTTGATTTGATTATCAATAAGTAAAAATGTCCAAGACTGCAGAGCTATGCGTCTTTGACATTGCGAGCGATTTATATATAAAAAAATAAAACTGACGTTTTTTTGGTTTTTTTTTCTAAAAACATGATCCATAAAAGGAAGTTTTTAGTTCCCTCAGTTTCGGCCGAAACCGAAACCGTTGCCGAAATTCGGTTTCGGTTGTAAAAACCAGTTTCGGTCGAACACTATAATGCATATTTTGTCGAAATAACTATTCAAATCCAATGTATGCAGGGTTGACTCGTATTCATTATGAAAGCAAATTCTTACAAGGGCACAGCGTACTAAGTGCAAAATGTTTTTCTAGATTAAACTGTCTGCAACAACTGGAAATTTGTTGTGTCTTATGGCTGAAAATGGCCGCCTCGGAAAGTTGGAGGCAGTTATCAATGCTTTCAAGATCATGATGTCTGCTCATCGTGGAGAAGTTACTTGTGAAGTTATTACTGCCAAGCCTCTTGATCAAGCCCAGAGGCAGAATTTGGAAGCAGCCCTGAAGGTATACAATATCATTACATACTTATTGCCATGTCTATAAGATCAAACTGAGAATTACTGTCCCAAAAAATTATTGCAAACCAAAAAGTTCTGTCGCTTTTATTTTGACACCAGGTCGAAATATAAGCTACTAAACTATGTATGTAGCTGTATAACTCCTTTCAAATCAGTGTTAGCCTGATATGTTACCACCACACAAATGCATTAAGCCTGGTTCTTTAAGGCAATTATGGCTTGATATGATGATGAAAATAGATAAAAAATCCCACAAACGGGTTCTAGCATACTATCACGCCTATCGCCCTTGCACGGTTAGGCAGAGGTGTAAATAGTAGACCCACGTATCGCCGGTATATTTTAGGTCCCATGTATTAGGAGACGAGCCTAATGCCATTAACCGGGCACGAATCCAAACTCCGAGCTGCTACTGAGAATTTCATAGAAAAACACATTAACATTTTTTTCGACCTGGCAATCGAATCCAAAACAAGAGATCTCGGCATTCGCACTGTACGACCACTAGACCAACGAGTGTTAATACAACGACATGTTAATAAAACATATTTTTTGTTTATTATTACAGAAATTCCTAAAATCAAATGAAAATCTTCAGCTCACAGCCAAAGTCGATCCCTCATTGATTGGTGGAATGGTTGTTTCTATTGGCGACAAGTATGTGGATATGAGTGTTGCCAGCAAAGTAAAGAAGTACACCGAACTTATCAGTACTGCTGTTTAAATTACGAACAATATAATGTTAATCATTAGAAAAGGATAACAATAATAATTAAATCAGTTACACACTAGAAAATGTTGTTTTATTTAATTTATTAGGCTGCGTGATGCCTTTGTTGATACAAATAAAATGGTCATCTTTGTCTACGGCCTCTTGCTGTTTGTTGCGTGCATGCTCACACAAACGGCTTGTAGTGCAGCTTATTGATGTGGTGATTGAGCATATTTGTGGTTGATCGTACCACCTGCTGCAGTTGTATATAGATAACATTGCAAAGCATTGAAAGCATCCCTGTGTCAACCTGTGTTAGTAACTACTTATATCCTTTGCCAGGGTTACATAAGGAGTGCAATGGCACAGCAGTCAGTCACTAGTATATACATTGGTCTAAAATATAGGTCAGAATACTTGAATAGTATTATAATAGCTTTGAAATGGTTGGACAGGCCATTAGGTACTCAAAGTGGTTTTTAACAAGCTATCGGTTTTTGAGGCACACCAATTCTAAAAGCATATTAATAGTAATTGTAACAACCAACGCATGTAATTAAAACAACCAAATTATAATAAGAACAAAAAATTTAATAGTGCTTTTTGCACTGCCAAATTAAATATACTTATAACAAAAATAATACTCTCACAGTAATCATAACACTAAGTTATATTTCTCTAGAATTAACAAGAATATTTTATGAGATCATTTTTCAGAGATCTTTTAATTGGACATCATATTCATTTAGTAATAATAAGTAACAAATCTGAGCAAAATTTTAACCCTCTGTTGGAGCTGTTTCTCCTCTGAGCAAAGCATTTTCAGCTTCAAGTTCTGCAATGCGAGCTCTTGCAGCCTCTAGTTCATCATCTCCGCCATCAGTGCCTAAATGCTTACGAACATATTCTAAGGCATCTTCCGGCTTATCAGGTTCTTCATATAAGCTAACAAGAACTTTTGTTAATGCGTCCATAACACCGGCTCGCTCGAGGTATCTTCTGAATTCTTCTCTTTTAGAATCGATAGGCTGTAAATAAAAAAAATATTTTATAAGTCAAAATTATTATACATGATAAGTATTTCGTACATCTACTGTTAGTCAATAACTTATTTAAGTTTTCATAAAATATCAAGTTGGTAATATCAATAAATACGGAAATAATTCGTTTGTTACATTGAGTTTGCTCGAGTACTCACTCTATAATTTACTTACTTTATATGACGACATATCTGTTTTTTTCCTGATATAGAATTCAAATATGAACTGATCTATCAACAAATTAATTCGAATTCTAGGAATCACGAAACCTTTGGCAAGGGGAATATCTATCACCCACCACAGATCCACATTTTTAAAAAACATAAATTGATTGTTATGGTTACGGTGACCTTTAAGATTGACACTGTTGTGTTGACACATCTTTTAATTCTTATCATAATGCTGCTTATAGACTGAAACTGCCGCTGTGCGGATTATTCGCTATTCAAATATAAAAACCGGCGACTCGAGTAGGGCCGAGGCCGAAGTAATTAAAATGTATAAAATACCAATTGAGTTGATAAGGTACTAGTTGCCTCTCGCAACTTTTCCCGCAGGGTATATATATTTTCACATTTATAATATTAGTAGGATAAGGCAAAAGTGTCGATAGAGCCAGTATTCCGTATTTTTAGGGTACCGCGCCTCAAAAGGAAGAAATGGAACCCTTATAAGATCACTTTGTTGTCCGTTTGTCTGTCTGTCAAGACCCTTTAGTTTATTTTGTGAGGTGATGGATGATTAATCGTGTGATGAAAAAGCTTTGATAGCCTATTAGTGTGACCACAGTCAAAGGTCTGAAGTTGAATTCCAATGCAAAAGTTGTTCAATGGTGCGTATGAAGAACACACATACATGTATGCGCATTTATCACTTGCTCAAACTGTTAAGGAAAACATTTCGAGATTCCTCCGATAGCGGGTAGTCTGGCAACATACACTAAGAGAACATACAACCGTTAATCTAATCCATTTCATATGACAACAGAAGTGGGTGACTGGCGATAGCAAGAGTTTATTAATTGATGATGATGATTAGTGTTATACATACTGAATAGATTTGAGTACCTATTAGGGGATCGGACAGTAATCAGGTTAAAATCGAAAATGTACTTAGGTAAAATAAATATACTGTTTTATGATTATATTAAGAATAATAACTTTATATCATCATCATCATTATCATCAACCCATTAACGTCCCACTGCTGGGCACGGGTCTCCTCTCATTTGAGGGGGATTAGGCTATAGTCCACCACGCTAGCCTACTGCGGGTTGGCAGACTTCACATGACATCAAGACAAATTTCTCAAGCATGCAGGTTTCCTCACGATGTTTTCCTTCACAGTTTGAGCATGTGATAAATACGCACATAACTTCCGAAAAGTCAGTGGTGCGTGCCTTGGGTTCGAACTCGAGACCTTTGACGTCTCAGTCCACTGGTCACACCACTAGGCTACCACAGCTCATAACTTAATATAATTCATTGAAATATTTTTAAATCATCATCATCACCACATCAATGAAATTATGTTTTTTACAATATTTTTAATCTGTATTGAAACACATCACGTCCTGTGCTTGCAGTGCGTGACGTAATCTGTAGATGCTCTCGTAAATAAATATAACCTCTAATATAACACACTGTATACTACAAAAAATTAATTGAAGCACTGACATTTTCATTCCACAACAAATAATGAATCTACTCCACGAAATAAAATTTTCGCAAACTTATGCCCATACTGCTGTTTTGTTATGACCACAAATGACGTCATGCGCTCTCAGATGACTTCACAGACTTATAGACTTAACGTGGCGTTTGGCGGAATTTTTAAACAAACAATATTAAAATATGATTTTGGGTACATACATAAAACGTTATAATTAAATATCATTTTATTTTTTATGGGATGATGTAATCATGATGATTTAAATTAATCTTCATGATTACATTTTATTTGAAAAAAATATGATTCGCGCCTGTAATAGGTATTAAGTTACAGAAATATAATCATTAATATCATCAACACTACCCTCACATTGCATACAATTGGATTGAATGACTTTTTCATGAAATAGACAATCAATACAGTTATATGCACTTTGAGGGCTGTTTTATTGATTTAAATGATTATAATTCTGTAACTAAATACATATTACAGGCGCGAATCATATTTTGTTTAATGTACAGCCTGACAATGTCCGGCAAATTGCAAAAAACGTACGAAAATTTGAATTTCGCGGGCTAGCGTGGAGCTTCCACCTTAATTACATAATCTAAGTTATTACTGCATAATAACTTAGATTATGTAATCATCATTTTATCCTGTCAATTGAATTTGAAAATTAATAAAAGATCCGTAAAAGGTCCGTGAGAAAAGTGACGGATACGGATATCCGGAACACCACTACTGTTAATCACAAAAATATCGTTCTGGCAGGGCTTTCGTGGTTTTGCGTTATAACACCAAAAATATTTGATCCTGCTACCACTAGGCTACAATAATATTGAGGGAACATTCTTTCGATTGAACCCATTCAGTGCCCAGTACATATTGACATAAATGAAAAAAATGACAAAAAGTAGTCATATTATAATAAATTAAATTCAATGCCCAGAGCCTTAATAATTTAATATAATATCAACCCAGGAGCCGGGTACTGGGCAGTGAAAGGGAAATATTCAAATTAAGAGATTATGAAGCAACGGTATTTTCATGTTAACAGAATAGGTACTTTTATCATATAAGTATATAATACTTAATAATAATACAATTTTTTTTTTGTGTTTATTAGACGTTACTTTATTAATGTTTTAATAACAAACGTAGTAATCACTAAAGCTAAACTTCTTTTTTTTAAAGTGCTTAATTAAAATAGGTATTTTAATAAAATCAGAGCAAAAAATATTAATACAAGGTTTCAGGTGGTAAACATTTAGCTAGTTACATTGTGATAAATTGTTTTTTAACCTGTTCCCTGTATTATGCAGAAATAAACAAGACTTTCTATGTAATAGAACTGCACAAAAATATTGTGTTTGATAAAAATAAATGCAGTTATTAAGCTTTATTTTATTATGAGACCTTAACTAAAATACTTTGTGAGTATATTTTTAGTAACCAGGTTTTTAAATTAAGATTCATCATCACTTCCTGCTGGTGCTTTCGGTTTTGGCCCTCCTGCTCTCTTAGCCATAATGATTTGGTCCACTTTGAGAATGGTTGTGGCCGCGCCGACCGCATATTTCAGTCCCCAATGCTTTAAAACATATAAATCTAAAATGTTTTTCTCTTTCGCGTCACATACACCATTGTTTTCAGATTCAATGTCGTATCCTGCGTTTTTGTTCCCTTCCTGAAACATAATATATTAGAAAACTTGTTACCTGCAAAGATTGATTTTGTTTTGTCTGATAAATTTAAAATGACAGATCTCAATAAACTTGTAGTTGTTGAGTTATCAGTAATCCTGTTGATGAAAATAGCTTAAATAGACCACTGAATCCGACTCTACACTATCCACCCAACCTGACTAAAATGAAAAGAAATACAACTATAATATATGATAATAGTAACCTTGTGAGCTTTGTAGATATTGTTAATGACTTCCGTAGCATTTGCTCCTGAATTTTCTGCTAAAGCACAAGGGATACTCTCCAAGGCTACTGCAAACTTCCTCACTGCATATTGTTCCAAGCCAGGCAGTGTATCTGCATACTGAAGAAGTTGCTGCGCCAATTCTATTTCTACCGCACCAGCACCAGGTAAAAATCTGTAATTAAGATCATGAATGACAATGTGAAATACTATGTGGTATATTTAGAAAATGTAGTATTAATCACAATACTTACTTTCCATCTCTGGCAATTCCTTTGAAAGTGTTTACACCATCATCAATAGCTCTTTCAATGTCATCCATGTAGTTGTCAGTAGAACCTCTGATAACAACTGTGGATATGCGTGATTCAGTACTTTCCATACGGAAGCAAACAATGCGCGTATCTCCTAGCTCTTCTACACCAACAGTGTCACAATATCCAAGCTCTTCAGCAGTTGGTGTAGTTAGCCTTGGTAAAACCTAAAAATTTTATGATATAATTTTCATATTTTATTTCCATATTTTATATAATTCCTTTAACTGGCAAATTAATATTTTACTTGTATTTTAGTCAATTATAGATTATAGATGAAAAAACTTAAAATATGAAATATTCACTTAGGTATTTGACATTTCAAGTTTTGAAAGACTGGTGCACTGTGTATTTACTGACTTGAGATTGATGTTACAAAATAATTATAAAACTTCCTTAAGTAAGAGTGATAACTTACAGTAGCATTAACAGTCTTGGCCAAGCGACGGATGTCAAACTTGGAGTTCAGACGAACAGCCATCAAACCATATTTGTTCAAGAAATGTAACGCCATGTCACCAAACTTAGCACCAGCAACAACCACTTTGACACCCACATCTGCTATCTCTTTAATTTGTTTCTCAAGGAGGGACTCTTCTCCCCTACTAAAGTTAAGAAGTTCATCAGCTGATTTGATCAATACTGTTCCCTTGGTTTCTGTCTGAGTGATGTCTACAGGACAGGAGTATACAGCTACTTTGGCTTTAGTAGCAGATGTTACATCGCCTTCAACTTCTCGTTTAAAAACCATGCCAGAAAGTACTTCAGATTGTAAGAGTCCTGATCCAAGAATCTAAAACAGTGTGTTGTGAAAATGATTTTAAAATTTGGGACTAGGGCTATTAAGCATAGTAAGAACAAAGAAATTTATTAAGAAAGACAATATTACCTTACATATTCTCACATTATCAACATTGAATGTGGTTTTATCAGGAAGGATAGCAACACATGCCTTTGCTACAAGACTAGCAATGAAATCCTCATAGCCATACTGTTTAGACATAATTGAGGGTGTGATTCCTTTAATTACTGCTTCAACATTTTTGCAATCCTTTATTTCTTCACATACCAGTCCAGGTAAAATTTCCATACATTTTTCAAGAGCTTTCTCATATCCATCAGCTATTTCACTGGGTGTTACACCTAAACGCAACAGTTCTTCTGCAGCTTCCAAAAGTGCACCAGAGAAGACTATTACAAAGTTAGTGCCATCGCCAACTTCTGAGTCTTGCATCTGACTGGCAAGCACCATTAATTTGGCAGCAGGATGTTCAACATCAAGTTCTCTGATGATTGTACCAGCATCACTGGTTACAAATTGTTTATCAATGTGGTTAATTATCATTTTATTCATTCCATTTGGGCCATACGCTGAACGTACACTTTGGGCAAATTGTTTACATGCATTTATATTACGGTAAACTGCTTCTTCCAATCCAGAGTACATCTGGAAATAACAAAAAGGATAAAAATAATAGGAATCCGAAAAGGAAGGACGTAACAAATTAAGGCAAATATTTTTTTTAAGTGATCTTTATATTTTGCTTAAGATAAAACTTGTTCAATTCAGTTAAAACGAAAAATTTATGAAATTGTAAAAACATATGAAGACAGGTGCAGAAATTGTTGGTTATAGCTAGCTTATTGCATTACTTACCCGTGCTCCTTCTTTTAACATTTGAGGTACCCCCGGAGCTTTCGGTACGTGTAAAGCCATCTTATTTGTTGATTGTGAGTTTTTGTTAACAGAAAGAAATTATCCTGATTTCCTCGTGATCAGCTTAGATCCGGCAAGACGAGAGAGCGACAAAGCGAGACCAGCTAAATTCAGATCATAGATCATATAGATTTATACTGATTCAGACCCTTTTTGTCTATGGAAAGTAAAAATAAACTTTTAGAAAAGGAAACGACCATTATTCACCCTTTGATCTAAAATTCAAATAAAATTACATATGTTTTTAATGTGCATGTGGTGTGACCGTATGAGTGCCACCACCACAGAAATGAACGAAAAGTATTTCAGATGGAAATGTAAATTTTAAATTCTTTATCTGAACATTGCTCTTTATGTATTTGTTCTGTAGTTTATTGCTGAAAATCAGATTTTTTTTCTGCTTCGTAAAAGAATTGGCGTTTGCTAGCTCACATAGCCATATTGACATAAACTCAGTATTAAATAGATTCATTATACTATTTAAATTTATTTACACTTAAATAAAAATAATTTACTTAAACTTTTGAACACCACGCCATAACCCGTGTCCTGTACGCCTAGTCCACACTGGCTTGTATACACTTATATCCAAATGCTATTTTATATCATTAAACATTTAATTAATTAAATGTCATTTTGTTTGCACAATTAACACGTTATCTGTCCCAATACATAATTTTTCTGGCTCAAATCAATACAAAATAACTAGTACTGGATAGATATGCTTATTTATTAACATATCAATCGGTTTATTACACCTTTTACCCGTGTAACGTATTCGGTACATGGACTTGTCGAGTTGAAGCAGCATGTACACATAACGTATACCGTGGACTTGTGAACGGCTAATTATATTTAAAAAAAAATCTTTTTTATTCCTATTCTTAGTTATGGTCACAAATTGACCTTGAAAGAAAGTAAAAAAGACTTTTAAATTCTGTCAACTGTCAAATGACTAAAGTGACAACTCACATTCAGAATGTTTTGCCCGTTTGAAATTTTGAAATGAAAATGTTTTGTCAGTTGTTTTTTCCACTAAGTACCCACATTTAGAAAAAATATATATATATCATGGTTTCCGTTTTTAGGGTTCCGACCCAAAGGGTAAAAACGTAACTGGAATATTTAGACGGCCTCTGTGGTCTAGTGGTTCGAGTACCGGACTGCTGATCACGAGGTCGTGGGTTCGATTCCCATGGGACACAAATATTTATGTGATAAATACAAATGTTTGTGTCGTCTGGGTGTTTCTTATGTATTATAAGTATGTATTTACAAAAAAAAGTATATAAGTATTATATCCATTGTCTAGTACCCATAGTACAAGCTCTGCTTAGTTTGGGACTAGATGGTGCTGTGTGAAATGTCGCAGAACATTTATATTTTATAGCAAAAAGTGTCGTTACAACTTTTCGTCTTTAGTTTTTCCGTCTAGCCCCTTTCGCATCGCGCGATAAGGAACTTCGTTCCAAAAGGTGTTACATAAATATAAAATTTTCATACATGACCCTGCTGGGGCACAGCAATATGTAGTAATTTATAATATTTAATTGATATCATTAATGAATTAATAATTACTTACTTACTAAACTTACTACTACTTACTTAATAATTTAACTACATTGACCACAGAATAGAAAAAAAGAGTAGAAGTAGTATGTGACAAAATAAGTATGGAACCGCTGTCGCCAAACTCACACAAATATGCCAAATAATCATATTCTGCAGTGCATGTAAACAATGCACTCAATTGGTCATTTTTATTTCAGTCATAAATAGATTAATTCCCTAATGCTACATTAGACAATATACCTTTACTATAAAAAAATAAGATTCAATTTTTATTATACTAGGAACTTACTTAAGCCCAGTGGCGGACTAAGACTTTTTGAGGCCCGGGGCGATCTTTAATTTTGGGCCCCCTGACACCCTCCAGTTTTGAATATTTACCGAATTAAACATAATGAATCAAATTGTAATCAATATTTTACCATGTTAATAAACATTTTCAAGTAAAGTAAGAAAGACAAGCAATGGCACTAGACAAGAAATTAAAATTATACTCATTTCAAATTGTGTTTTCTGGATCGTTTATATTAATCACGTCATCAAAATCCAAAACCAACCCTGTTTTTCTTTCTCTGGACAAAGTTACTTGACTGGAAAGCCGGTCTTCAGTCATGGTTTTGATTAGTTTAAGTTTTCAGAAACTTGGTTTCGCATAACGCCACTGATAAATAATTGATATAAGACTAATCGCTAGGAAATACTGAAGAATTGGACATTATGTTGAGTATGGATTCGGAAACATCATCCCAGGTTAAAAAGCCGTTTCCACCCTCATGATGAAATACTAATACAAAAGGTTAGAAAAAATTAGAACGTAGAACATATTTTTATGTGATCCCCTGAAAGAGAATTTGGATAACCGAAACAATCATAGCGGGTATGGAATGTTACATCCCCAACCAGCTAGTGACTGTTCCAGGGGATAAAAAACGACCGTGGTTTAACCGGCTTTGTAGGGATGCTAGAACCATCAAGCAAAATGCATTTGTGACTTAGACCACGGCTCGGGCTAGACAAGACCTCAAGGTCTTCGATGCAAACTGAATGCTACCTCGAGATCCAGTAAGAGAGCAATCGCCGTAGCCTAATTCGAATTCATTGACAGAATTGATATGCGGCTATGTATCTCTCTGGGAATCGAGCTTTTTGGCTTACTAAGGGTGCCGAGTACCCTCGGCAGCCTTTTTTTTGTTTGGAAGCCAGATGGCGAACTCGGCCTATACTGCTAAATAGAGGGTACTCTCTTTGCCTCTAACTCGACTTTGGGCGACGGAAACGCAGTTCCTCCTACCATCCCAAGGTGAGACCTACCATCTCTCCTACCATCCCTCGTTGTGCGTCTCCAGCATGGTCTACACCATGCTGGAGACGCACAACGAGAGATCCGGCAGGAGCTCCGATTCCTAGACGTTAATAAGTCGAATGGACCGGATGGCAGTGGTGCTTAAGCACTGTACTGCTGAGCTGTGTTCAGTACTAACTCGTGTTTTCGCACTTTTATACAGCAGCAGGCGTGTTCCGTCTTCGTGGAATACTGCGAATGTGCATCCAGTGCCCGATTATCAGACCCATCGCTTTACCAATCACCGGCTTATCGTTATAACTCCCCTTCTCTCCAATGTGATGGAGCAGGTGCTTAACCGCAAACTTCTAAGACACCTAGAAGGCAACAAACTCATCAATGACTGTCAGCACGGCTTTCGCCACCGTCGCTCGACAGGTCAACTCATTGGCATACAGGGTGTCGATATCTCCAGTGACGTCCAATTCCGATGTCATCTAAAGGACAAAACTAAGTTGGCAATTTGGCATCTAAAAAGTTATGTGCTCAACAGGGTGAAGCACTTCAATCTCACTTGATGGTATTGAAAATGTGGTCTAAGATAAAGCACGCTTAGCTAGAAGAAACCTATTCACTCGTGACTTGAAGACTCCCAAATTTTACTCATCGGGAAACAGAATAAGGCATCCGATTCCATTACGTCGCTGTGCGTATAAAAAAAGAGGAACCGATTGCTTCGTGCGGGTTTCGGGAATTTCCACCATGAAACAGTGCTGCTTTTTAGTTTGCCAGGGGCGTAGCTACCGCCGTATCTGCCGTATCAATTATAGGGGGCCCCGGGACACGGGGGCCCCCAACGTGCGTTAGCAAAAAATAATAAAAACTACCCATTTTTTTTATTATTTCGAGGAACTGATCGCTTCGTGCAGCTTTCGGGAATTTCCACCATGAAACGGTGCCGCTTTTCAGTTTTCCAAGCGCGTAGCTACCGCCGTATCTGCCGTATCAATTATAGGGGGCCCCCAACGTGCGTTAGCAAAAAATAATAAAAACTACCCATTTTTTTTATTATTTCGAGGAACCGATCGCTTCGTGCAGCTTTCGGGAATTTTCACCATGAAACGGCGCCGCTTTTCAGTTTGCCAAGCGCGTAGCTGCCGCCGTATCTGCCGTATCAATTACAGGGGGTCCCGGGACACGGAGGCCCCCAACGTGCGTTAGCAAAAAATTATAAAAACTACTCATTTTTTTTATTATTTCGAGGAACCGATCGCTTCGTGCAATTTTCGGGAATTTCCACCATGAAACGGTGCCGCTTTTCAGTTTCCCAAGCGCATAGCTACCGCCGTATCAATTACAGGGGGCCCCCGGGTTACGGGGGCCGGTATACATTTTGTAAAGTGACAGATAATACAGTGAATAAATATTTCTTTTGATTTTATGCAAACATTCTGTTTTCTTTCGTGAGAAATCTTTACCCTTCATAAGGGCCCCAAACCAATTTTTATACGGGGCCCCGCCAAGTCACGCTACGGCACTGCAGTTTGCCTGGTTGTCCGACGGTAATACTAGGTATGCTGTTAACATACGAAAATTTTAAAACGGTTTAAACACAAATTCAAATTCGAATTCGACTCGAGTACCAAACCGGGGCCCCCCTCTCAGTGTGGGCCCGAGGCGGACCGCCCCCACCGCCCCCCCCTTAGTCCGCCACTGCTTAAGCCTATTATGATCCAAGGTCAAACTAAATACGATTGTTGAGATAATTTTGCAACTTTACTTTATTATCGATAATATCAACAAATCATCAAAGTTCTTTGTCGAAAGTTCTTTGTGTGAGATGTGTGTAGCAAAGCAAAGAACTTTCGAGAAGCACTTGTCAAGACAGTCAGGACAAGTGGACTTTATATTAAAGACATAAGGTGGGTTTTACTTTGTTTTCTATCAAATTACCTACTCAACGCGATGTCAGTATACGACTAGGGTAGGATTTGAACGATTTGCGTGGAACATCGCATAAAATTTGAACATGCGCCACGCCCATTTTGCACTTCCGCTCTTTTTTTCTGTTCTGTGACATTGACGAACTGGAAATTAAGTATACAAGCAGTTAATAAGTTAAATTTATAGAAGAGCCCAGTCCCAGATTTCATTACTAATGAAGCAATTAAACACGGATGTGAATTTGTGAAATACTAGCATCACCACTGGCCTCATTGAAATGAAATGATTGTTTATTTCTGTAAATAGATCTTTTTGAAGACACTTTTAAAAGTCATGTAAGATTTTTTTTAGTATCTAGTTGACATCGGCATTTCCTAACTGACGACCTCTGAGAAGAAATGCCGAAACAAACTCAGAGAATCATGGTCTCTTTTAAAGTCCAAACATTTTGGTGACATTATGTGAGCCTGACGATGTAAGTTAAAGTCTGAGATGGCCTTTTGAAGAAAGCATTCCACCAATACCATTATTTAGTCTAATACTTAAAACTGCGAACACACCTGCACAATGGTCACAATCCAATATAATCTTGCTCTATAAAAAAGGTAACCCTAATGACATCGGCAATTACAGGCCAATAAGCCTTCTACCAACTGTTCAGAAACTCTTCCCTTCCATAGTTAATCGAAGAAAATTGAAACCTTAAAAAAGAGACAGCTCATTAATAGCAAGCTGGCTTTCGTAAGGGATATTCAACCATAGATCACATAATACACTCTGGAACTTATTATTGAAAAATACCAAGAGAAACAAAGACCGCTCTACATAGCCTTTATAGATTACCAGAAGGCTTGTGACACAATTTCACACACAAGTATATGGCAAGCATTAAGTACACAAGGAGTGGAACATGAGTACATACAAGTAATCAAAAATATATACAAAAACAGCATCGGTAAAGTCAAACTGGAATCAACTGGCCCCGATTTCAACATAAATAGAGGAGTTAGACAGGGGGACCAACTATCTCCAAAACTCTTTATTCATCATTTCAACCGTTAGCCGTCCACTGCTGGACATAGGTCTCCTCCAAGGATCGCCACGACGACCGGTCATATGCCGCTCGCATCCAGTGGATTCCAGCGACCTTTACCAAGTCGTCAGTCGGGGGCATGACAACCTTATCGGTAAGTTTCTAACGTTTGACATTTTGGGGTGGGCTCTAGACCATTCTGGGATGGGTTTGGCCCAACTCACCCTATGCCCATGTCGACTCGTCTCACTCAGTCACCATTATCTTCTTTTCGCAAGCCCTCGTTTCTCTTGCGTCATTCGACACTACAAACTTGCGGACTGGGATGTGCGATTGGTTTGAAATAAAAAATATTATTATTGGCTACCACAATATTTATTTCAAAAATACATCATTAAAACTAAGACGATTGTTTATTTATTTATTTTGTTACAGTAATTGTTTTCCCAATTCCCAACACATTTACCCAATAAAATTTTACTAAGAAGAAAATTACAGTCACTTTTCGACCTTACAGTAATTTATAATAATCATCATTTTACTCTAATAGCTGTTGCTGACCCAGCAAATGTTGTTTTGCCACATTATAGGGGTTGGTGGACAACCCTTATCACTAAGGGGTATGAAAAATAGATGTTGGCCGATTCTCAGACCTACTCAATATGCTCACAAAATTTCATGAGAATCGGTCAAGCCGTTTCGGAGGAGTACGGGAACGAACATTGTGACACGAGAATTTTATATATAAGACTAGCTGACCCAGCAAACGTTGTTTTGCCACATTATAGGGGTTGGTGGACAACCCTTATCACTAAGGGGTATGAAAAATAGATTTTGGCCGATTCTCAGACCTACTCAATATGCTCACAAAATTTAATGAGAATCGGTCAAGCCGTTTCGGAGGAGTACGGGAACGAACATTGTGACACGAGAATTTTATATATAAGATAAAAGTAGTTAGTTCATATGTAATTTGAAATATTTATTCGTAAAATGACTTAAATGCAAAATAATCACTGATTAACAAAAAATGAAATGACGCATGAAGATTACGATTTTACAGATTTTTTTAAAGTAGCCTAAATTGATTAAGAAATGGTAAAAAGAAGTTACTGTAATTTTTGTTAAGTACATCGATAAATGCTCAAAAATGTAGGTACCTACTATATTTGGTTACCATATTTTAGACCAATGGCAATGGAATGGAAAACTATTTCTATTCTATTTCTCAGAAAGTCAATAGGTAATCGAAATCTAACTAATAACGTTTGGACTGGAAAGGTTATTTTAATATTTTTCTAGCATGGTGCATACAGGTACGTAACAGGGTATTCCCTGTTCTATAGGATATATTTTTGTTACTTAGCTGAATGACCAATTTTATTTTTGTTTGTCAACTTTTGGGATTCTGTTTAAATCCTCCTGTTTATTAGAAAAATACCATGTATATTAAGGAAATTATGTGTAAAAATATTCACTTAATAGTTTGATCAACTGCAGTCGATATGTTATCTATAATGTATATTTGTTTATGGTTTCTGACTGTTTTGTACTTAGTAATTCATTTTATTGATGATGACAACCAGTGCTGAGATGTTTCATATAATGCAAAGAAAATTCACTAAGCTACCATTCAGTCTCAAAGGGTTTTATAACGAATAAAGATGCCACTTCTAATACTACTTTCAAAATTAGATACCTATTTCCCTTCCTTCATTACATTATCAGAATTTATACTCTAGCAATTTCCTAGTACTAACATCACAGGATGGTCCTCTTACCTAAACATGGAATTACCTAATAAAATAATAAAATAGTGGATTAAATTAATACTGTTTGCCATCAAAATAAGTACCTAAATGTATTCGAATGTAACTAGAGGAATCATTAGTAAGAACCTATACCTATATCAAGAAAGCCTCTCATGTAGAATAATGAGGTCCGATATCATTTCACATCGTTTGAATAATAATTCAAAATTAAACACTCAATGATTTAACTACGTACATCTAAATACATGTAGTACATATAATTTATAATAAAATACCTGTTCTTCAGTTGTATATTTAAACCCGCTCTAGCGCGATAGTTAAGAATACCTATTTTCCACGTCCCTGAAGTATATATTCATGTTATAATTTTAATTTGATTGAGGCTTGCAAGTTAAATATTATAACAGCTAAAGCTTTTATAATTTCAACAGAGTGTCGTCTGCGTGATGTACGAAAGTCATTTTGCATTATATTGTTTGACATTTTAGACTAATGTTTGAAAGATTTATTCGATAGATTGTGAATTTGTGAAGTCTATCGTCTGACGGCCTGACCCTTTCAAAACTGAGAGGATCCGTGCTCGAGCAGTGACTGACAAAAATCAAATGGGTTAATGATGATTTTACGGTGGCGTTCAAATATACAACTTATCACAGATTTAAACATTTAGTTCACTTTTAAGCTTACCCTTAGCTCAGGTTCACTAAGTATAAATATTAAAAGCTCATATAATAACACATAGATTACTGGTACATACATTTAGACCATATTCGTCACGCGGGATACGAATTTTACGTGAGCTGTATCATCTGTGGGTGCCATATTTACATGGTCCAAGGTAGTTTTCTGTTCGCTTTATGGAGCGAACAATAAGCGAGTACAAAGCAAGATGAGGTGTGCCTATGCACGGTTTGTAAACATACATTTAATTTGAAAATTTACCATCCCTACTGGATACCCAAACATAACAGCATTATGTTTTATCGCACCCTAGCACCGCACCGCACAACGCGTTCAGACTTTAATATCGAAGCGATATCCACGCGATTTATCGTTTAAAATACGACATTATACAGAACAATAATTAATACTATATAAAGTAAACATTAATAATAAGTATGTAAAACTTTAGAAACAAACACGATATTTTCTTTGAAACTTAAATATAAAATCAATACAAATACACATTAATAACACTGCGATAAATATAAAAGATATAAGTACACCATTTTTTTTCTATTAATGGTTCAGATAATACATAGAGAATATTAAACATGAGATTTACAGTACTATTCTGTTGTCATTAGTAGGTAATTCGGGTTTACAATTTTGCCTACATCAAATTTTTATAGAATATTTAATAAATAAAACTGAGAAAACTTACTGTTTACTATTAATCTCCTAAGTCATAAATTTAAATAAACCCTAACAGATTATTTTGCATTCTTATTACTGAGATCAGTATCCAATTTATTTAGAATAAGTACTAAACACCTAATAATTACCAAATGTTAATTCTATAGCATATCATCGAATGTACTAAGGATCCAAAAATACAAGTACGTTACCATACCTATACATAATTATACCCACTTGGATATAAAACGAGTACACTACAATTTATCATATCACACTAAATATTATTAATAAAACACAGTTATTCGGAAACTTATTTGAAACTATTATTGTTATTGATAATAAATGAAATCCGAAAGTATTTGAACCAAATAGTAACAGTAAACCACACAAAGATTACAGTTTTTAAGTTGTTCTACATCTTATAATTTAATTGCCGACGAAGACTTGGAACCTCTGGAGACTATTTATCGGTCGTCAGTTTTGTCAGTTTTTTAATTTTGAAATAAATATATTCGTTTTCCATTTATTACTGAACTACGTATGGATTCCGTTTCCATCGGCCTTTTTACTGTTTCACTAATGTTTCTACTATTTTCTTACAAAATACAGTGTAGGTATATTTTATGACCTACGATTTTTAATATTTTATGGCTTGCCAGGCAAAATGTAAAATATTACATTTCCATTAAAGAGTAATATTTTTTTTGCATTATATTATTCTGACAATGTAACAATTAAAAATAATCAAAATGTTTCTCATGACTAATTTCTGAGTGTCATTAGTGGTAATAATAGTCATCATCGTCATCATCCCACATCGAAAATATCGGTATTAACTTAGCTGTGTCCACCGGTCGGCGGGCAGCATGATATCAGAAGACGTTTTTTGGAGGCGGCACGGCCACGACGGCAGCTCCAGCGCGCCCTGTGCTCAAAGGAGCCAGTTTGCGCCAGCAGTTGGATTCAGAATCATATACCTCTACTACGCACAGATATTGAACGCCGTCGTATCCACCTGAGACAATATATTATTTTGTAAGAGGGTTATTTTTTAACATGTTAAGGAGATGCCACTTGTCCATACAAATTGTAAATCCATAAAAAATCATAACAATAGACAGTGCAAACAACGACACCGTATTTAAAACTTTTATCAAAATATAGTATAATTATGTATAGTCAGCCATGAAATAGCTAAACCACTTTTGACAAAATATTCTATCCAAATTAAATTTTACTATGACTGATTATTAATGTTCATGTAAGATATTGACGTGATTGGTTCACCGTAATCCAATCAATGCATAGGTTAAAAGTGCAACAAATTCTAACCTTTCATAGCAATATATTTTATACTAACACAGTACAAATGTCACTAGAAACTGTAGAGGTTTTATGTAAAAAACCACAAAAAACTAAAATCTGAATTAAATTTTCTTGACACTCATGTGACTTAATATGTCAAAACAGATAAACTAAAAGTTTCTCGTAATTTTAATATTGCCGAAAGGGCAGCAATAATTTTATTACACCGAGCAAGATACAACATAGATAGATAGATAGATAGAATATGCTTTAATTTACACCAGAATATAAAACATACATTCATTAATATAATTATTTAAGAAATAAGGGTACAATGGCGATCTCATCGCTAGATAGCGATTTCTTTCAGACAACATAAGTCAAATTATTTAAATATATCACAATATACTGTACGGTTCCGGATTAATCGAGAAGGGGATGAGGGCAGTCTCTACAGTCACAGGCGTAGTGGTCGGCAGCCAGTAGTAATGAGTGCTCAAAGGGGAGAAATGAGACGTGCGTTTCAAGAAAATGGTTTTAGATCAACATCTCATTTTGCAGAAGAATTTGATGTGATCACTGAGACTGTTAGACGCCATCTGCGTTGTATGGAGTTGCAATATAAACAATAATATGGAAAAAAGCAATGTCGGTGATTTATGCGCATTACCAACACAAGCAATCGCTCAAATTTATGTTGATATTATAGAATACGTCATGTCGCTAACTGGCCGGAACATTTACACAGAAAACGCTGCTGAATTTCTTATAAGATTACTGCTGGTTACACACTGCTGTTGTTACTCGCGAGTCTTCCCGTCAACACCAATACATTCGACGGACCCCGTGGCCTTCAAAATCTCTAGACTCAAGCCCGATCGAAAATCTTAGGGGACTTATGGTGCAACAATGGACTTTACGCAATGAGAGAACTAGAGGAGCAATTGAGAGTCATTGCAGAGAGATTAGGGAGGCTCTGCGGGGTACAGATAATTGTGAGCGACTTGTGGGATCAATGAGAAGCCGATTGTTTGAAGCGAAAATACATGTCACGAATTTCAACACGTTTTGTGTCAATACCTGCAGAGATTGTTTTATATTTTTCCTTTAACTTTAATATAATTTGTTATTAAATACTTTTACATCGCATTTTTTTGAAGACTACATATCTATATTAATAATTTCGTTAAGGGGGCTAATAGACTCAATAGAAACCTTACCTGAATAATAATACGTAAAAAAATAAAGATTTCTAGTTGACAACATATAACTGCAAAATTTAACCTAATTAATTATACAAAACTGGATCTTTGTTTTCCTCATTTTACGCGAGCGAAGCCGGGTTTTCATCTACTTTATCTATAATCTTTCCTATAATATCAAATCTAAGTGGTATCGGGTACACGAAAGAAAAGTTTTATTAAGGCTTTATTTGAATTGATAAATAGTTCTACAGCTATGTTACGCATTGATGACAACGTTATCTGTCATTTTCTCTTGGAAGCAAAAATAGACCTTGTTGTTTTGTGATGTGCAAACGAAATTCATTCTAAGGGTGGTAAAGCATTTCTATGGTCGACTATACGAATCATCAGCAAAGAGCTAATAAAACCTCAATTTATTTTTTCCGAAACGTAAATTACTAAAGGAGAACGACCACCATATCGACACTGGCTAATAACAACGTCATGTATTAAGGTGAAAAGATCTTTTCATGACTGTATGTCCATGCTGGCCATGTCCACAATCATAGTTCTGAAAACACAAACCATTGTGGGGAATTATACAGTAAAATAAAACCGGCGAAGTGTGAGTCGGCGTCGCGCACGTAGTGTTCCGTGCCATTTGCCGGCTACCTGTCACCACTCTTAATATACAGCAAAAAAAAAAATGGTTGGTTAAGCCCTAACATATAATTTATCTTGAAATGAGAGGTAGTGTGACCTGAACTTACCAACAGCAACAATGCGATCTCCGAGCAAGCATGAACCAATGGCATCTCTGCCGTATGAAAGTCGAGCTAGAAGGATCCACGAGTCTGTTATAGGGTCGTATCGCTCAACGCAAGCCAGCCGGCCGCCGACGGTGTTGGCAGGCGCCTCATGACCGCCGAGGGCGTATAGGTATCCTCCGGCCGCACACACCTACAAACAATAAATTTATTTTTAACAACGACGGTTTCTTTGGGTAGGTGCAGTTCTGAACAGAAAATATTCAAAGTTTTACTATAAATAAAGTAGTAGTAGTTTATGAGTATGAACGTATTATATATTTTTTAACTATTTTTTACAAACACCGAAACCTGAAAGAATTATGTTTGTTTCCTAAACTCCAAAAAAATATACACCGCGCGAAGTCGTCAGAAGAAGCCAGCTACGTCAGTTGTTAGTCATCATTCTTCCATATGATAATTATGTATATGATTTCTAGTTAATAAAGTCAATAGAGTAGAGACTAAAAACCTGTCGACTGGAAATGGAGCAATATGCTTAAAAGGCGTAACTATAACGTTGCTGCAATTCAAATTCAATCAAAACAAGAGATTCTTGTCATATCTCACACAAGAGCAGTGATATCCCAGTTATATAACTATGGACTGTCCAGTTAAGGCACGAATTCGAATTCAATTCTGATTCATCGAAATCACTCTTTGAAATGGCAAAGGAAAACAGCATACTTGCACTTGTAACCAATTTAGCCAAGTGGTGGGCTATAGCCTAACTTCTGTTTTAACGTGAGAAGAGATACGTGGCCAGCAGTGGATCAGAAAATGGGTTGACGGTGAGGGCTGTGGCTGTAGTCGTGTGGGTGGGTACTGACGCTGACGCCACCGCGGCGGCGCGTCATGGGCGCGCAGTTGGTCCAGTGGTTGGTGGCGGGGTCGTAGCACTCCACGGAGCGCAGGCACGCGCCGCCGTCGCGCCCGCCCACCGCGAACAGCTTGCCGCGCAGCGCCGCCACGCCGCACGTGCTGCGCGCGCCCGCCATCGGCGACACGATCGTCCATGTCCGTGAACAAGCGTCCCACCTGCAACAACACAACGTTTATTTTCTTGCGGGAAATCTTATTGGGAATATATCATATACTTACATTTTAACCACTATCTACTCGGCGTCATATATATAGACCATAAAATAAAATATGTGTTATTTTTTTTAAAACACATACGTGGGGTTGTTTGTTGCAAAGTAGTAATCTTATTGCCCCAGCCGAGGTCAGTCTATGGTTGGGTGACCATTTTTAACTCATCGGAACAAAAAACCTCAGTACTTAAAAAAGATCGCGAAACCTTCGGTCATGGTTGTCGTATTAGAATAACGGTAGGTTACATCATACAATTAATACATTATAACATTATCACTACAGACTGTGGTAGGAAACTATCGGAGTCTAAAATTTCTAATGTTCACTACGCAGATGATTCATAAATATATGAAGAGGGCCTGAAGATTAATCGCAGCAATATGAAGATCATGATAGTCGATCAAGCAAAAGACAACTCGCCGGCGGTAATGAAAATTGCGAATTTTGGCGTCGTTCAACTATACGTCTAGATCTAGGGGCAATGGTTGCCATCCACGGTGGATGTGCACACGAAAGTGCGGCAGTTGAAGAAAACTATGCCTAAATTTGTGATCGTAATGGAATGGAATCGGATGTAGGACGTTTTTACATTCCGAAGTTGGAGGATATGGTTAATTATTTTCGACTTAAAAGCGGACGAAGTTGCGGGCGCAGCAGCTAATATTGCTAATATAACTATAATGCACAATATACTATAGATAAATAATAACTGTTCTACCTCTCAACAGAGTTCAAGTAGATCCAGCCATCATGGCCGCCGACCGCATACACAGGCGAGTTTGGGCCATCGCCTAGAACAGCCACTCCAAGTCCATGGCGATGGGTGTTCATAGGAGCCAGCACACTCCAGGTCAGAGAAGTGAGATCAAAGCATTCCACCTATGTTATATTAAGTTGTATAATTTCATATATAATTTACATAGTACAACAGGATGATGGCTAATTGGTTTAATATTAAATGTTTTTATCTGGATCCTACTAGTTACTACTAGCAGAATAGCAGCAATACAGCCGAATTAAAATTAAAAATGGGCACATAGGAGTCCGCTGGTGACCATGGACACACTGTAAACTATAAAGGATCCAAAATGCTCAAGTGTCAGAATTCAATAGTATTAGTATTCTCACATAAATTCATGTTTTGATATAAAAAAATGCCTACTCTTAGGGTGAAACTGATCATGTGTATTCATATTTTTTTAATTCCGTTTACATGCTCGTTTTATTTATACACTCTATTTTTTATATGGTGTATGCAGTTTAGTTATCAGTGTTCCTAAGTCAATATCAATTGTAGTTGCAACAAATCTAAGCCGCGAGTGTGCTGCAACTGGTGAACCACTTATTTCTAAATGCAGTATACCAGTTCGTAAGTTAACACAAGACTTAAATACCGTATTTAAGGTCTTCAGTCCATCTCTGCCCCCTACTACAACAAGTTTATTCTGCATTATTGCCACTCCAAACTGCAATCTCCTTGCACCCATTCGCATAAATGGAGTCCAAGTGTTAGTACGTGGATCATACATTTCCATATTGCTGGCACCCTGGAATATTTTTTTAACCAATTATAAAATTTAATTAGTTATTTAGATATTACTCTCGAAATATTTATGTTAACCTTGTATCCATCCATGCCACCAATCGCTAAAAGACGTCCAATTGTCGATGTACGTGGCCTTGTGCGGTGTGAGAACAGAAGAGATCGTCTTTCAGGTAGTAAATGCCATTTCACAGCCTCCATAATCAGAGGCTGGCATTCAGTTACATTACCGCAAGCCAGCTCTACTTTATCAATTAAGTACTGTAAATATTAGATGATTACATATATTATAATGATGAATAAAGATATTGACAACACTAGTCACTAAAAATAGGGTTTTTTGGTATAAAGCAAATAATACTGTTTTTTTTACCTCTGATGAAAGTAAAGGTAGTTTGATCAGCTTTAGTAAAGTTGGCAAATGGGTTTCTCTGTTAGCATTGTCATGTTGGACCCAGGTCATAAGACTTTCAAATACGTTTTCTTCAGTCACCACATTAAGATCATCTGATTTCAATAAGTTACCCAGCTGGTCGGCTTGCAATCCTAAGAATTCTTGATGTTTCACCACCTAGACATGAGTTACAGATGTTAAGCATCACTTGTTAATGTTATTGAAGTAATTTTCGTTTATTTTAGTGACGCATACATTTTTCGGGATATCTCAATAAATAATATTTTGCAAAAAAATAAAATATAAGAACCTGCATAAAGTTTTGGTATGTGTATTTTAAAGCGCTTTTGTGTAAATCCATACAGGACTGTAGTTCAGCAAACAAAGCTATCCCCAGACAGTTACAAGGGTCCAGCTGCTTCTTTAAAAAAGCACAACAAGCATTTGTAACAGAATGAAGCTGCAGCAAGCTTGATGTGGAGAGGAGCACCTCAACAGTTTCATCTCGCAGTTCTGCAAATTAGAAATAGGTGATACCATAAGACATATCTTTTTATAAACACAATTAAGAGTGCTTATTCACTGCAGCTAATGAATGTCATAAAAGACAATTGCAAAAAGGAACTTGCATGAGATATTGCTATTTTGTGCTCTACAATGCAAAGTAAAATATGAAAATGCATAAAGCTGCAGTGTATATGCACCTGTTGATTAAAAACGATATACTAGCCTATAGTGCCAGTGTAGCAATAGTGTACAAGATCCTGAAGTGCTTGGGGATCAACTCGCTCAAGTGTTATTTCACTTGACTGAGCCTCCCGCAGAGAGCCAGTGAACATTGCTGCAAAGTACTCACTGCAAGATGCAAGGAGGATTTTGTGTGCTGGGATTCTGTTACAAGGAAATACCAATGTTAATGAATGAAGCCAGCATGGCGACTTAGTTAGACATGGTGCTTTTACACAATAGGCTCTAAACTTTCACTTACATAATTAAGTATCCTTTGCAAGGAGCCCTTGCAAACATCTAATAATATAAAAAAATATCTAATAACATAGTCTACTTGACTATATTATTATTAATTATGTCAATATATAGAGCAACTTATGTAGTTTATGTACCCTAAGGCTATATGTTTTGTGTCTCTTTTAATAAAATTGTATTCTTATTGTTTAATGATTCAGTTGGTCTTGCTGATGATCTACAAGGAGAAAGTGTTCCCTTTATACAATGTTGGGTGTGTCATGAAAACTAAATGAATAGTAGTAAAGAATTTAATAAATGGAAATAACTACATGGGTATGAGTAACAAACAATGAAGAGTAGGTGCATTGTATAATTTTAAATACATACAATAAAAAATCAAGACACAATTTTTATTGTTTATGCATTTAGATAAAACAATAAACTTATGACCTATGTTACTGAGTAAGCAAGAAATAAATAGCTTTTTCATTCTGTTATATTAAGGGTAAGATATTGTATGTGTAATACAATAATTAACTATATTTATGTTATTTTGTAAGTACTACACTAATTTAAAGTTTGTACTTAATTGTTTAGATTTTATTATAGAGGATAATTATTATAGGTACATTTCCTACTAACACATCAAATAGTTAGAAATAAAATAATTAATAACATTTATCAAAATAGTATGTACTTCGAGATTCATGACCTTTTTATTAGACAGATCTACTTACTGGAAAATAGTAAATAAACAAACAAACCTGCATCCTCCCGCAATAAGAACGACATCACACAATTTTTGTGACTGATAATAGCCAAATATATTTTTCAATGCGGCTCCTGAATGTCCTTTATCACAAAAGAATTCATCTTGACTTGAAGCACTTGAAAGACTTAGTTGACTAAGTTCTCTTGGCAATCCTTCATCGATCGAGTTATTTGATGTATTGTCTTTAGATGTCTCGGCTTTCTGAGAATCACTAGCCGACATGGTTAATATCGTTAGCAACAGTCAGAGTAGCGACCAAATTCTAAGATCCTTTCTTCTATAATCAAAGCAGTTCTCAAAGTAACGATTCGGTATGACTGAATGAATATTCAAAACAAAGACATTTATTTTTAATCATATTTGACAAGACAAAGACGGAAGTTATATATGTCTATGGTTTTAATCGAACCAAAAACTTTTTTTTAATATATTAGTTCCTGACGGAACAGGCTAAGATCTGAGACCATGCTGCCTAGTTATCAGTTAGTATTTTTCTTGAGTAGAATAGATCCAGTTCAATTCATCAGTATGTAAATCCATAATATAGGCAAATCCAATAAAATTAATTAGTTTTATATTTAACCTTAGGTAAATAGTTCCAGTTTAAGTCATTTAGTGTTTATACACAGGTAATCAAATCCAAGTAAATTAATTAAGTTCAAAGGTCGCCATAATCGTAACCATAAGGTTAATAAGACCTTTGAACTTACTATTTTTTTCATATATTATAATGATATGAAGGTGGAGGATTCTCGAGTGGCGGCCGCGAACTGGAAGTTATAGCGTATGTAGGCCTCCGTCAAGGTGGACC
The DNA here is from genome assembly GCA_905163465.1 of Craniophora ligustri. NCBI lineage: Eukaryota > Metazoa > Arthropoda > Insecta > Lepidoptera > Noctuidae > Craniophora > Craniophora ligustri. The sequence continues at coordinate 8,475,571 of LR990963.1, forward strand.
ACCGGGCAATGTCCTGGTTAAGGTCGCTGGAATCGGTTGGATGCAGGTGGCCCAGGACTGGTCGTTGTGGAAATCCTTGAGGGAGGCTTATGTCCAGTCCAGCTGTGGATGTCATCTAGCTGATATGATGATAATGACGATGTGTGATCATATCGTCGGCCCAATATGGAACTAGCCAATCTATAATACCACGTTTTTCAGGAGAGCGATTTAAAGACAAGAATCGATGCTATAAATCAGGGCTATTTGATATATTTTCAGAAAAGTACATGTATTTGTTATTAACAAGGTTTTGGAGGTAGATACATAAGCTTAGAATAATGATAATACTTGTGTCGAATATTTTTGATGTTACAGATACAATTTATTAGGGCCAATCCAGAAGCAGACATATTTTTCGATAAACCCAGCATAATAAGCAAAAAGGTTAGTATATTCTTAAATATGTAAGTAGTTGAGACGAATATTACAGATTTTATATTGTTTTAGATTAGATTTATTTACTTTTTGTTTTTTATTTTATAAAGATTAGTATTTTCAATCGTTTTTGTATGTTTAGTATAGATATAAACGACTTGGTTATACACTGTAAGTTTATATTTTATGAATAAATGAATATGAATACAATATTTTACCACAGTGTAGATACAAAATTGTCAATGCCGGATTAATGTAGCTTGATGCTCTAAGCAATCTTCCAAGTAAAAATCGAGAGCGCAAAAAAAATATTTACCAAAACCTAGCTACGCTATGCATGGTACAAAACGCGCGGGATTTAGAAATTTCTTTAGTTAAAGAAAATCTAAATCCTGCGCGTTTTGCGATGATAACGATATACGACTAACGAGCGTACGAAAGTTTACGTGCCCTCCTAGACGGTATGCCCTAAGCAAATGCTTAAATCGCTTATAGACTAATCCAGGACTGCTGACAACAATTAGCCGATAGCATAGCATGCCAGCGGCAGCGGGAGAGGGGTTAAGTTATCGAAGGCCCAGGAGATCAAAGAACTTGTCTTTTCAGGGTCTTGATATTGTGAAAATTTGATGACATGCGTAGAACGTATTGTAGGAGGTAGGGCATAGCGAGATTTCTCGCTCAAATTGAGCTGCCCGACTGGGGAAGTACCTCCGCCTTACAGAAGACCGCAGTGAATAAACAATAGTTGTCTTTCTGCGAGTGAGTAAGGTTACCAGAGCTCATTGGGGGAGTGACTATTCTGACAGCATGGGAATTCCATTTGCTGTCAGTTCAGTAACTCCCTATATTAAGAAACCTAAACGGTTTCTAAGGGGTATGCAAGCCTCTGGTGTTGCGAATGTCCATGGGCGGCGATCATCACTTACCATCAGGTGAGCCACCTGGTCGTTTGCCGCCTTATCACCATAAAAAAAAAAAAAAAGAACGAATCCCAGTGACTTCGAAGCTTCGTTATTGGGATTCGTTCTGCACATATCATCAAATTTTCTAAATATCAAAACCCTGAAAATTCTAAACTGTACCTATGTCCATCAGAAGAGCCATTTAGAATACGCGTCCCAAATATGGAATCCCCAGTGCAAGGTCTACAAATCACTACTCTCAACCTCACGAATCAGAAGATTCAATTTCTTAGGTACTTCTGGAAACCAGAGGAGATATAAACAAATAGAATAGACATAAAGAGGAGAAGAACCATAAAATCTTATGAATAGGTATAGCAAATTCTACTAAAAGGTAGTATTTAAATTCTGCTGGCATATTGATTGTGACGTCATGAAAATAGTTCGTGTCCCAAAAAAAGAGGGCGACAGTGTCGCGGTTTTCCATGAATGTAGGCAAGATTCCGACCCATGGTTCCGCCCGCCATGGTGCGCAATGTGGCACTGTACTTTTATTGTTTATCTGTAAATCTTCCTTACAGTAAATAAATAAAAACACACATTGAAGGTTCAATTTTTTTTTTTAAACTTTGCCCCACCCTATGATTTTCTCCTGTGCCGTGGGTGCGTTTACAAACACATATTTTTAAATAGAAAAACGCCCAGACCCGAAACAGCTACTTGCAGAACGTACAAATATTTGCTCCGTGCGGGGATCAAACCCGCAACCCGTGACGCACAAGCAGCCGATCGCTCAGCCACTGCGACACCGAGTCGTCATTGCTTAATAGTTTTGTATAATATAATGTATAATATAGCATTCTAATGGTGAAAGAATTATTCAGATCGCTCCAGTAGTTTCGGAGTTTGATCAGCTTTAGTAAAGTTGGCAAATGGGTTTCTCTGTTAGCATTGTCATGTTGGACCCAGGTCATAAGACTTTCAAATACGTTTTCTTCAGTCACCACATTAAGATCATCTGATTTCAATAAGTTACCCAGCTGGTCGGCTTGCAATCCTAAGAATTCTTGATGTTTCACCACCTAGACATGAGTTACAGATGTTAAGCATCACTTGTTAATGTTATTGAAGTAATTTTCGTTTATTTTAGTGACGCATACATTTTTCGGGATATCTCAATAAATAATATTTTGCAAAAAAATAAAATATAAGAACCTGCATAAAGTTTTGGTATGTGTATTTTAAAGCGCTTTTGTGTAAATCCATACAGGACTGTAGTTCAGCAAACAAAGCTATCCCCAGACAGTTACAAGGGTCCAGCTGCTTCTTTAAAAAAGCACAACAAGCATTTGTAACAGAATGAAGCTGCAGCAAGCTTGATGTGGAGAGGAGCACCTCAACAGTTTCATCTCGCAGTTCTGCAAATTAGAAATAGGTGATACCATAAGACATATCTTTTTATAAACACAATTAAGAGTGCTTATTCACTGCAGCTAATGAATGTCATAAAAGACAATTGCAAAAAGGAACTTGCATGAGATATTGCTATTTTGTGCTCTACAATGCAAAGTAAAATATGAAAATGCATAAAGCTGCAGTGTATATGCACCTGTTGATTAAAAACGATATACTAGCCTATAGTGCCAGTGTAGCAATAGTGTACAAGATCCTGAAGTGCTTGGGGATCAACTCGCTCAAGTGTTATTTCACTTGACTGAGCCTCCCGCAGAGAGCCAGTGAACATTGCTGCAAAGTACTCACTGCAAGATGCAAGGAGGATTTTGTGTGCTGGGATTCTGTTACAAGGAAATACCAATGTTAATGAATGAAGCCAGCATGGCGACTTAGTTAGACATGGTGCTTTTACACAATAGGCTCTAAACTTTCACTTACATAATTAAGTATCCTTTGCAAGGAGCCCTTGCAAACATCTAATAATATAAAAAAATATCTAATAACATAGTCTACTTGACTATATTATTATTAATTATGTCAATATATAGAGCAACTTATGTAGTTTATGTACCCTAAGGCTATATGTTTTGTGTCTCTTTTAATAAAATTGTATTCTTATTGTTTAATGATTCAGTTGGTCTTGCTGATGATCTACAAGGAGAAAGTGTTCCCTTTATACAATGTTGGGTGTGTCATGAAAACTAAATGAATAGTAGTAAAGAATTTAATAAATGGAAATAACTACATGGGTATGAGTAACAAACAATGAAGAGTAGGTGCATTGTATAATTTTAAATACATACAATAAAAAATCAAGACACAATTTTTATTGTTTATGCATTTAGATAAAACAATAAACTTATGACCTATGTTACTGAGTAAGCAAGAAATAAATAGCTTTTTCATTCTGTTATATTAAGGGTAAGATATTGTATGTGTAATACAATAATTAACTATATTTATGTTATTTTGTAAGTACTACACTAATTTAAAGTTTGTACTTAATTGTTTAGATTTTATTATAGAGGATAATTATTATAGGTACATTTCCTACTAACACATCAAATAGTTAGAAATAAAATAATTAATAACATTTATCAAAATAGTATGTACTTCGAGATTCATGACCTTTTTATTAGACAGATCTACTTACTGGAAAATAGTAAATAAACAAACAAACCTGCATCCTCCCGCAATAAGAACGACATCACACAATTTTTGTGACTGATAATAGCCAAATATATTTTTCAATGCGGCTCCTGAATGTCCTTTATCACAAAAGAATTCATCTTGACTTGAAGCACTTGAAAGACTTAGTTGACTAAGTTCTCTTGGCAATCCTTCATCGATCGAGTTATTTGATGTATTGTCTTTAGATGTCTCGGCTTTCTGAGAATCACTAGCCGACATGGTTAATATCGTTAGCAACAGTCAGAGTAGCGACCAAATTCTAAGATCCTTTCTTCTATAATCAAAGCAGTTCTCAAAGTAACGATTCGGTATGACTGAATGAATATTCAAAACAAAGACATTTATTTTTAATCATATTTGACAAGACAAAGACGGAAGTTATATATGTCTATGGTTTTAATCGAACCAAAAACTTTTTTTTAATATATTAGTTCCTGACGGAACAGGCTAAGATCTGAGACCATGCTGCCTAGTTATCAGTTAGTATTTTTCTTGAGTAGAATAGATCCAGTTCAATTCATCAGTATGTAAATCCATAATATAGGCAAATCCAATAAAATTAATTAGTTTTATATTTAACCTTAGGTAAATAGTTCCAGTTTAAGTCATTTAGTGTTTATACACAGGTAATCAAATCCAAGTAAATTAATTAAGTTCAAAGGTCGCCATAATCGTAACCATAAGGTTAATAAGACCTTTGAACTTACTATTTTTTTCATATATTATAATGATATGAAGGTGGAGGATTCTCGAGTGGCGGCCGCGAACTGGAAGTTATAGCGTATGTAGGCCTCCGTCAAGGTGGACCACCGGGCAATGTCCTGGTTAAGGTCGCTGGAATCGGTTGGATGCAGGTGGCCCAGGACTGGTCGTTGTGGAAATCCTTGAGGGAGGCTTATGTCCAGTCCAGCTGTGGATGTCATCTAGCTGATATGATGATAATGACGATGTGTGATCATATCGTCGGCCCAATATGGAACTAGCCAATCTATAATACCACGTTTTTCAGGAGAGCGATTTAAAGACAAGAATCGATGCTATAAATCAGGGCTATTTGATATATTTTCAGAAAAGTACATGTATTTGTTATTAACAAGGTTTTGGAGGTAGATACATAAGCTTAGAATAATGATAATACTTGTGTCGAATATTTTTGATGTTACAGATACAATTTATTAGGGCCAATCCAGAAGCAGACATATTTTTCGATAAACCCAGCATAATAAGCAAAAAGGTTAGTATATTCTTAAATATGTAAGTAGTTGAGACGAATATTACAGATTTTATATTGTTTTAGATTAGATTTATTTACTTTTTGTTTTTTATTTTATAAAGATTAGTATTTTCAATCGTTTTTGTATGTTTAGTATAGATATAAACGACTTGGTTATACACTGTAAGTTTATATTTTATGAATAAATGAATATGAATACAATATTTTACCACAGTGTAGATACAAAATTGTCAATGCCGGATTAATGTAGCTTGATGCTCTAAGCAATCTTCCAAGTAAAAATCGAGAGCGCAAAAAAAATATTTACCAAAACCTAGCTACGCTATGCATGGTACAAAACGCGCGGGATTTAGAAATTTCTTTAGTTAAAGAAAATCTAAATCCTGCGCGTTTTGCGATGATAACGATATACGACTAACGAGCGTACGAAAGTTTACGTGCCCTCCTAGACGGTATGCCCTAAGCAAATGCTTAAATCGCTTATAGACTAATCCAGGACTGCTGACAACAATTAGCCGATAGCATAGCATGCCAGCGGCAGCGGGAGAGGGGTTAAGTTATCGAAGGCCCAGGAGATCAAAGAACTTGTCTTTTCAGGGTCTTGATATTGTGAAAATTTGATGACATGCGTAGAACGTATTGTAGGAGGTAGGGCATAGCGAGATTTCTCGCTCAAATTGAGCTGCCCGACTGGGGAAGTACCTCCGCCTTACAGAAGACCGCAGTGAATAAACAATAGTTGTCTTTCTGCGAGTGAGTAAGGTTACCAGAGCTCATTGGGGGAGTGACTATTCTGACAGCATGGGAATTCCATTTGCTGTCAGTTCAGTAACTCCCTATATTAAGAAACCTAAACGGTTTCTAAGGGGTATGCAAGCCTCTGGTGTTGCGAATGTCCATGGGCGGCGATCATCACTTACCATCAGGTGAGCCACCTGGTCGTTTGCCGCCTTATCACCATAAAAAAAAAAAAAAAGAACGAATCCCAGTGACTTCGAAGCTTCGTTATTGGGATTCGTTCTGCACATATCATCAAATTTTCTAAATATCAAAACCCTGAAAATTCTAAACTGTACCTATGTCCATCAGAAGAGCCATTTAGAATACGCGTCCCAAATATGGAATCCCCAGTGCAAGGTCTACAAATCACTACTCTCAACCTCACGAATCAGAAGATTCAATTTCTTAGGTACTTCTGGAAACCAGAGGAGATATAAACAAATAGAATAGACATAAAGAGGAGAAGAACCATAAAATCTTATGAATAGGTATAGCAAATTCTACTAAAAGGTAGTATTTAAATTCTGCTGGCATATTGATTGTGACGTCATGAAAATAGTTCGTGTCCCAAAAAAAGAGGGCGACAGTGTCGCGGTTTTCCATGAATGTAGGCAAGATTCCGACCCATGGTTCCGCCCGCCATGGTGCGCAATGTGGCACTGTACTTTTATTGTTTATCTGTAAATCTTCCTTACAGTAAATAAATAAAAACACACATTGAAGGTTCAATTTTTTTTTTTAAACTTTGCCCCACCCTATGATTTTCTCCTGTGCCGTGGGTGCGTTTACAAACACATATTTTTAAATAGAAAAACGCCCAGACCCGAAACAGCTACTTGCAGAACGTACAAATATTTGCTCCGTGCGGGGATCAAACCCGCAACCCGTGACGCACAAGCCGATCGCTCAGCCACTGCGACACCGAGTCGTCATTGCTTAATAGTTTTGTATAATATAATGTATAATATAGCATTCTAATGGTGAAAGAATTATTCAGATCGCTCCAGTAGTTTCGGAGTTTGATCAGCTTTAGTAAAGTTGGCAAATGGGTTTCTCTGTTAGCATTGTCATGTTGGACCCAGGTCATAAGACTTTCAAATACGTTTTCTTCAGTCACCACATTAAGATCATCTGATTTCAATAAGTTACCCAGCTGGTCGGCTTGCAATCCTAAGAATTCTTGATGTTTCACCACCTAGACATGAGTTACAGATGTTAAGCATCACTTGTTAATGTTATTGAAGTAATTTTCGTTTATTTTAGTGACGCATACATTTTTCGGGATATCTCAATAAATAATATTTTGCAAAAAAATAAAATATAAGAACCTGCATAAAGTTTTGGTATGTGTATTTTAAAGCGCTTTTGTGTAAATCCATACAGGACTGTAGTTCAGCAAACAAAGCTATCCCCAGACAGTTACAAGGGTCCAGCTGCTTCTTTAAAAAAGCACAACAAGCATTTGTAACAGAATGAAGCTGCAGCAAGCTTGATGTGGAGAGGAGCACCTCAACAGTTTCATCTCGCAGTTCTGCAAATTAGAAATAGGTGATACCATAAGACATATCTTTTTATAAACACAATTAAGAGTGCTTATTCACTGCAGCTAATGAATGTCATAAAAGACAATTGCAAAAAGGAACTTGCATGAGATATTGCTATTTTGTGCTCTACAATGCAAAGTAAAATATGAAAATGCATAAAGCTGCAGTGTATATGCACCTGTTGATTAAAAACGATATACTAGCCTATAGTGCCAGTGTAGCAATAGTGTACAAGATCCTGAAGTGCTTGGGGATCAACTCGCTCAAGTGTTATTTCACTTGACTGAGCCTCCCGCAGAGAGCCAGTGAACATTGCTGCAAAGTACTCACTGCAAGATGCAAGGAGGATTTTGTGTGCTGGGATTCTGTTACAAGGAAATACCAATGTTAATGAATGAAGCCAGCATGGCGACTTAGTTAGACATGGTGCTTTTACACAATAGGCTCTAAACTTTCACTTACATAATTAAGTATCCTTTGCAAGGAGCCCTTGCAAACATCTAATAATATAAAAAAATATCTAATAACATAGTCTACTTGACTATATTATTATTAATTATGTCAATATATAGAGCAACTTATGTAGTTTATGTACCCTAAGGCTATATGTTTTGTGTCTCTTTTAATAAAATTGTATTCTTATTGTTTAATGATTCAGTTGGTCTTGCTGATGATCTACAAGGAGAAAGTGTTCCCTTTATACAATGTTGGGTGTGTCATGAAAACTAAATGAATAGTAGTAAAGAATTTAATAAATGGAAATAACTACATGGGTATGAGTAACAAACAATGAAGAGTAGGTGCATTGTATAATTTTAAATACATACAATAAAAAATCAAGACACAATTTTTATTGTTTATGCATTTAGATAAAACAATAAACTTATGACCTATGTTACTGAGTAAGCAAGAAATAAATAGCTTTTTCATTCTGTTATATTAAGGGTAAGATATTGTATGTGTAATACAATAATTAACTATATTTATGTTATTTTGTAAGTACTACACTAATTTAAAGTTTGTACTTAATTGTTTAGATTTTATTATAGAGGATAATTATTATAGGTACATTTCCTACTAACACATCAAATAGTTAGAAATAAAATAATTAATAACATTTATCAAAATAGTATGTACTTCGAGATTCATGACCTTTTTATTAGACAGATCTACTTACTGGAAAATAGTAAATAAACAAACAAACCTGCATCCTCCCGCAATAAGAACGACATCACACAATTTTTGTGACTGATAATAGCCAAATATATTTTTCAATGCGGCTCCTGAATGTCCTTTATCACAAAAGAATTCATCTTGACTTGAAGCACTTGAAAGACTTAGTTGACTAAGTTCTCTTGGCAATCCTTCATCGATCGAGTTATTTGATGTATTGTCTTTAGATGTCTCGGCTTTCTGAGAATCACTAGCCGACATGGTTAATATCGTTAGCAACAGTCAGAGTAGCGACCAAATTCTAAGATCCTTTCTTCTATAATCAAAGCAGTTCTCAAAGTAACGATTCGGTATGACTGAATGAATATTCAAAACAAAGACATTTATTTTTAATCATATTTGACAAGACAAAGACGGAAGTTATATATGTCTATGGTTTTAATCGAACCAAAAACTTTTTTTTAATATATTAGTTCCTGACGGAACAGGCTAAGATCTGAGACCATGCTGCCTAGTTATCAGTTAGTATTTTTCTTGAGTAGAATAGATCCAGTTCAATTCATCAGTATGTAAATCCATAATATAGGCAAATCCAATAAAATTAATTAGTTTTATATTTAACCTTAGGTAAATAGTTCCAGTTTAAGTCATTTAGTGTTTATACACAGGTAATCAAATCCAAGTAAATTAATTAAGTTCAAAGGTCGCCATAATCGTAACCATAAGGTTAATAAGACCTTTGAACTTACTATTTTTTTCATATATTATAATGATATGAAGGTGGAGGATTCTCGAGTGGCGGCCGCGAACTGGAAGTTATAGCGTATGTAGGCCTCCGTCAAGGTGGACCACCGGGCAATGTCCTGGTTAAGGTCGCTGGAATCGGTTGGATGCAGGTGGCCCAGGACTGGTCGTTGTGGAAATCCTTGAGGGAGGCTTATGTCCAGTCCAGCTGTGGATGTCATCTAGCTGATATGATGATAATGACGATGTGTGATCATATCGTCGGCCCAATATGGAACTAGCCAATCTATAATACCACGTTTTTCAGGAGAGCGATTTAAAGACAAGAATCGATGCTATAAATCAGGGCTATTTGATATATTTTCAGAAAAGTACATGTATTTGTTATTAACAAGGTTTTGGAGGTAGATACATAAGCTTAGAATAATGATAATACTTGTGTCGAATATTTTTGATGTTACAGATACAATTTATTAGGGCCAATCCAGAAGCAGACATATTTTTCGATAAACCCAGCATAATAAGCAAAAAGGTTAGTATATTCTTAAATATGTAAGTAGTTGAGACGAATATTACAGATTTTATATTGTTTTAGATTAGATTTATTTACTTTTTGTTTTTTATTTTATAAAGATTAGTATTTTCAATCGTTTTTGTATGTTTAGTATAGATATAAACGACTTGGTTATACACTGTAAGTTTATATTTTATGAATAAATGAATATGAATACAATATTTTACCACAGTGTAGATACAAAATTGTCAATGCCGGATTAATGTAGCTTGATGCTCTAAGCAATCTTCCAAGTAAAAATCGAGAGCGCAAAAAAAATATTTACCAAAACCTAGCTACGCTATGCATGGTACAAAACGCGCGGGATTTAGAAATTTCTTTAGTTAAAGAAAATCTAAATCCTGCGCGTTTTGCGATGATAACGATATACGACTAACGAGCGTACGAAAGTTTACGTGCCCTCCTAGACGGTATGCCCTAAGCAAATGCTTAAATCGCTTATAGACTAATCCAGGACTGCTGACAACAATTAGCCGATAGCATAGCATGCCAGCGGCAGCGGGAGAGGGGTTAAGTTATCGAAGGCCCAGGAGATCAAAGAACTTGTCTTTTCAGGGTCTTGATATTGTGAAAATTTGATGACATGCGTAGAACGTATTGTAGGAGGTAGGGCATAGCGAGATTTCTCGCTCAAATTGAGCTGCCCGACTGGGGAAGTACCTCCGCCTTACAGAAGACCGCAGTGAATAAACAATAGTTGTCTTTCTGCGAGTGAGTAAGGTTACCAGAGCTCATTGGGGGAGTGACTATTCTGACAGCATGGGAATTCCATTTGCTGTCAGTTCAGTAACTCCCTATATTAAGAAACCTAAACGGTTTCTAAGGGGTATGCAAGCCTCTGGTGTTGCGAATGTCCATGGGCGGCGATCATCACTTACCATCAGGTGAGCCACCTGGTCGTTTGCCGCCTTATCACCATAAAAAAAAAAAAAAAGAACGAATCCCAGTGACTTCGAAGCTTCGTTATTGGGATTCGTTCTGCACATATCATCAAATTTTCTAAATATCAAAACCCTGAAAATTCTAAACTGTACCTATGTCCATCAGAAGAGCCATTTAGAATACGCGTCCCAAATATGGAATCCCCAGTGCAAGGTCTACAAATCACTACTCTCAACCTCACGAATCAGAAGATTCAATTTCTTAGGTACTTCTGGAAACCAGAGGAGATATAAACAAATAGAATAGACATAAAGAGGAGAAGAACCATAAAATCTTATGAATAGGTATAGCAAATTCTACTAAAAGGTAGTATTTAAATTCTGCTGGCATATTGATTGTGACGTCATGAAAATAGTTCGTGTCCCAAAAAAAGAGGGCGACAGTGTCGCGGTTTTCCATGAATGTAGGCAAGATTCCGACCCATGGTTCCGCCCGCCATGGTGCGCAATGTGGCACTGTACTTTTATTGTTTATCTGTAAATCTTCCTTACAGTAAATAAATAAAAACACACATTGAAGGTTCAATTTTTTTTTTTAAACTTTGCCCCACCCTATGATTTTCTCCTGTGCCGTGGGTGCGTTTACAAACACATATTTTTAAATAGAAAAACGCCCAGACCCGAAACAGCTACTTGCAGAACGTACAAATATTTGCTCCGTGCGGGGATCAAACCCGCAACCCGTGACGCACAAGCCGATCGCTCAGCCACTGCGACACCGAGTCGTCATTGCTTAATAGTTTTGTATAATATAATGTATAATATAGCATTCTAATGGTGAAAGAATTATTCAGATCGCTCCAGTAGTTTCGGAGCCTATTCAATACAAACAAACAAAAAGATAAAATCTTTCCTCATATATCTATTCTATTATATCCTAAAAATCTATCATTCTATTTATTTTTAAAACTACCATCACACCTGTCGTCCCCGGAGGGTTATACACGACCTTATGTACACTATTGTACACCCACATTTTCCGATACGTTTTTAGGTCATGTAACAGGGGTCGAGCCTATTGCCATCAACACGGCACGAATCCAAACGACGAGCTGATAATTTCATAGAAAAACTATACCTATTTGTTTAATAATTTAAAAAAAATTACAATAACACTTTGCTTGACCTGGAAATCGAACCCAAGATCTTTTGCGCAGTTACGACCATTGTAACAACGAGACAGTATTATTTTCACATAGATCTATAGTTCTTTACCTACCTATTGAAGTTTTATTCTATACCACGTAGTTATTTTTGATTTAGTAATAAGTGCCAGCATTCAGAAATCAGTTGTATCGAGTTGGAGTGTCATTTTATTTCGATTAAAGTAGGATAAAGGTAGGTTTTGATTGAAATCCGCTCCAACTCTTCTGTCTGTAACTCCTCGTAAGGCACGTCCTATAAGCCACGTCTTAATAGCCAGTTACTTGAACCTATTTCAATAAAACAGTTTGTTAAAAGGAGTGGTGTACCAGATTTAATTCAATAATAATTGTTCTGTAGATTAATTAATAATAATTCATGGTGTTAATCAGGTTATTAAATGAATAAACAATTCTAGTAAATTGATTATTGTTTTTTTTGTATGGTCGCACTAGAAGGACATACACCGACTTAATTGGTGAACTCCTTCAGGAGCGCAGTACTCGTAACCGGCGCGCGTGCATGACGAGATGTATAACTGTGGACGAAGCAAAAGTGGTATGCAGGGACCGTAGTGCGTGGTATTCTATAGTTTCTGCCTACCCCCACGGGGAAAAGGCGTGAGTGAGTAGAGGCAGATGTAGTAAATTGTTAGCTTGGAATTTAATATAGGTATATATTAGTAAATAGGTATTTTATGGCAGTTCTTTATTGTAATTGTGTCCGCATATTGTGTCTAATAATTGAGTCCCGGCGCGTCGGGCGATCAAAGAACCGTGATCACTTAGCACTGGGGCTGGGACCCTCTGGAGGAAAATCTAGATTCGCCCATGACGGTGTCTACCCTTAAATGCTAAGAGGTGTTTTTTAAAATCTGATAAATCAAAGTTTCTAACTTATTTCTAGAGACTTTGGACAAAGTATCTGTATACATCATCTAGGTACTAGTTCAAGTTTAATATCATATGTTCGTAGATTGTAAACCGGAAATACCTATAGATTACATTAAAATGAAACATTTATTTTATCTGGCTGAGGCATTTATTAACATTTATTTTTGTTTTTCAATTTTTTTCTTAATACAACATACATAGTAATTAACAATACATAATAAATAGTCCAAAAGTATATTACGCCTACAAAATAGCGTAGTCGTTATAAGATTATCGCCATATGAGTTGCAATACATGTCCTGCGAAATGTCAAGACAACTCCATGACACGGGTGAAAAGTGGGAATATACTCAGAGAGAATGACATTGTTGGATTATCAAGATAAACTTCCTGGAATGTGTATCATCGTAGGTTAAGTCATTTAGCTGGTACCCATTACATATTCATTGTGAATATTGAATGTGTCTCTCTCGGAGTTTATTCCATTTTTCATAAAAGCTATGCGATGGCAACGACCTGAGCGGGCCGCTGCAGAGAATACAGAGAGTATAGGTATCCTCCGCCTGTCGGCCGTCACTTGATGTGACAGAGTCCGATAGTGTTTTGTGAATCATCTATTGTTTCAAAGATTCAACCATTACTTTTGTGCGGTCAGAGACAGGTAATAGTTTGTCTTATGGCAAACACAACACTGAGAAAATATACATATTATGTTAATCTCTTTCTAGTGGTAATCAATTAAATATGTTTCTACAAAAATAGTTGCATTTTTAAATAATAATATCCCCAAGAAGAACGCCTGATGAAAATTGTGGCTTTGATTAGTCTTGTGGGATGAAGTAAATTAACGGAGCATTTCTATGAAAATGTTGTATGTGAAATTTATAATTGACCAAACGAAAAGTATTTTGTGTAATATTTAACCACTACAAGTGTGACATCTAAAAATATTGTTCTCCAACTGTAAATATGGTTGAAATAATTTCCCCATTTGAGTTGTAGAGATATTTTAGGTATAAGTACCTACATACGGTAGGTTATGAGACATATATGTAGATATTACAATAATATCTAATTTGAACTGAGTTTGGAAGATTTAATGAGCATCATATTTCCTTTCCAAAAGAGTCGCAAGAATTTACGAATCATGTAAACGTGTCCAGAAACGATTTGTAAATGTTAAATATAAGTAGCATTTAATTATATTTTTATTATGTATTTGACAACTTGTGCTCATAGTACGTGCTTACATATTTTGGAACAATCACTAGATATCAATTACAATTAACAGGTGGTGAGGGGTGCATGGAAGAAATAATGGCGAAGACACATGAGCGGTCACAGTGACAGCAAAATGCAGTCGAACCCACGATGGGGGGTGGACGCCGCAGCTCCTTTTGCGAGCAGCTATTTTATTACACAGAGACAATGGATTGGACATCGAATAGCATCTTTATTATTCTACATACACATACAGGTAAGTATATATTTATAAAAATTGACCAAAGTTGCAAAATGTTCTGAAGTAACAGGGCCAGGAACATAAATGGGAGCCATTTTGGAAACAACACTAGGTATGTCTAATAACCTGTACCTACAAGACGTACAATAAACAATGGTATTCATTGAGATGTGCGCAAGCCTAAACAGTATCTAATCAGGACGCGCCCGTATTTAATACAGACTAACATAATTCTGACATAGGTATTATACGTACATAGTAAATTAATATTAATCACATTGATAGGTACACAAGTCTATTCCCGAGATCTTGATTTGCATATCTTAACCTATAAGTATTTAAAATATCACAATAAATTGTTGTGCACATACGAAACAGGCAAATTTGAGTGCAATTACATTAATATTTAAAGATAATTATTTTCCCGTTATAAGTAAACGTGTCGAAATTACAAATGATGAATTTACAAAATATTTAGTTACAATTCAGTTAATGCCGTGTTGTCTTGGGGTATAATAAAACTAATTATTTTAATGTATATTTCGATACAACAACTAAGTACTATTACGCTGGGAATTCATAATAAAGTATATGTATAATATAAATATTCGGTGGGTAACTTATGATATGCTACTTTAATAGAACTGTAGGTACTTGTCTCATAGAATTCATTGGCATGGACACTTTTATGTGTACATGTTGTTAGTATGACATTTAATCACTGAAATTGTAAATACTCAAATAAGTACAAACTCAACGTCATCAAAACATTTTACTGTCCCTCTACGGGGCCATGCTACTCCTTTCAGCCCGAGATACTTTTAGAAGATTAGGATATTCTCCACCGCATTTACTTCATAAAATGAAACACGCACTAGCAGTGCGTATTTCATATTTAGTTTTCAATAGTGCCTACATAGATTATTATAATTTTCTTGAAGAATCGCAAACCGTTGTTGGGACAACCACTTTTGGTAGTGGAGAAAGACAATCGTAGCGGCTAGGTAGGGCGACATCTTCCGTAGAGTGGGTAGTTTGTTTATTTTAATAATAAAATGAGCTGCATTTTTAGAGATTCGGCTGCTTTGAAAGAAGTCTCATGTATAGATAAAATGTTCGTGCCATCGTAGGGATGTAGGGTTTATTGTGTAGCTCATATATCTGACACGATATGAGAAGTAGGTATTACAAGGTAATTTCTAATTTGAAGGCATTTTAGAGAAAAAAAATATTCGACATTCAGTGACGTTATTAAAGGGTGCATAGTTCAATTTAGGAATCCCGATCTAGCTTTACGCTTTATAGATACTATCATCCAGGAGTATTGCTAATGTATTATAATACAATATTTATTAAGTAGCTCAAAGTAATACGACAAAAATTAAGATAAATAATTTAATGTACAACATTATGTGTATATTAAATTTTTTATCTTAATTTTTATTAAGATAAATAATTTAATATTTAAATAATTTAGTATGATGTTTAAAAGTCAAATTGTTTGTAAAATAACGACAAGTCTTAGGTGAGATTAACATCAAAGCAGATATTAATAACGTACTACTACAAGAAACCGGGTTTGGTGAAAATAAAAATGTGTTAATATAAATACCGCTGAGTCTGTTGGCTCAAGAACTAACGTTCTAACAGACTAGAGCGGTGTTTATTCAAATTTCAGTTTATCTCGAACTATTTTTATATTATAAATTGTGCTACGAGAAAAGAAACTACTGCTTCGATGTGCCTCCTAATTCTCACGTAGGACTAATCTTAGCTGCTCGTTCACATCCACCTTATTATATTTATGGATAGGTAATAATCACTACGCTATAATATAACTTAACGTTATGATATCAATTTTATAATTTCACTACTCTACAATTTTCTTAGAAATATAATGCAATAATAATGGTAAATTAATCTTAATTTAATACTTGCGACAAAACTGATTATTCTACAACTAGCTACACACAGAACATGGGGTGCTAGAAATAAATATATCAAGTGTTAATTGGTGCAATAAACTATCAAACCACGTAGACGGAATTTCTATGTGCTACCTCATACACATACTATACTTATATCTAGAGAATATAATATGTTATAATAATGTTATTTTATTACAATCTAAGTTCTTAACAGTAACTCAGTTACAAATCATCAACGCAAATTGACTCCCGTCTTGAGTTACATTTCTTACACCTAGATAGTTATCAGTGGATGTGAACGTTTAGTTATGGTGATACTGTCTCAAATTGGCAACAAATTATACATTTTTTGCCGTCGGGATTACATAATTTACATATTATCTACCTTTTTATCGATAGTAGCACAAGTATAGTGGATATAGTGGGTATAGTGAATACTTAGTTTTGAGTTTGTTTTAGATTTTTCACCATTAATTGGAAATTCATTCACAAATTAATATACCTTTCCCACTTGAGTAGGTACTAAGCACTAAATGGTACCAATGAATTCATGATTACCTACAGGAATTTGGCCTCATATCGTTGCAGCACAACGCTTATTTGTCGGTAATTAAAATTACGTATTCCTACTACAGACTTAGTTTAGTAAATAAATTATGCAACGTAATAAATAAATAGGAACGGATCTGTGGCTAGAACGAATTTTTTTATGTAGTATAGGAAGCTCCCCAGACATGATCGGCAAACGATAATAACAATAAAATTTTCAGTCAAAATTCTATTAACAATATTGAACATTGCAGTTAATTATATAAAATCATTATTAGGCATAAATAAGACGATCAATAAGTAATTTTAATTGTGGATTTTACAACAATTATAATAGCTGCCTCTAGTCGAGATTAATTTATGTTAAAATTCATAATGCTCTCACATCTTAAATATTTTCTTTTGAAAACAATGTACCTACTCAAATATAATAATATATCATTATTGAAAAATGAAGAAAATAATTAATAATAGTGCTAACGGCCAGTGATCACCAAGTGTTGTGTCGACTCGCCGTCGCCGTGAGCAGTTATAGGCCGACTAATTAAATAAATAAAAATAATTAATTAGGTATCTATCTATATACAACATATTTTAGATATCTCTTATTTACTTTACAACCCTCATAAGGAATGTGATAATAAATTAATGTAAAGTAAATATACATAAAGTGAATAAATATTTGAACAAATCGACAAACATTTACGTTTCCTCAAATGAAGGACTAGTCTAAAATATTTATGTATATGTTCTACTGTCTAACAATGTTGACTACCAGTCTCACATTTTAGTTTAATAAGTGCTAGAAAGTATGAAATACAAGGAAAATAAATCAGCTGCGGAGAAGTTACATTGGGACGAAACCAGATCGTATCACTGCTTTCCTTCCGTCACTTGGCTTGAACGTGCACTAGCACGCGTTGGCTTCTGCTGTCTCGATAGTTGCAGTCGGAAACCTTACACTACACTTTAAGTGGTCATGTTTTGGCATAGGCTGCACCACTACTTGATATGTTTCATTACGTTCAACGCATGTACGAGTTATGACTGGTTGCGCCCGAATACTATTTCTGGGAGTTCGCAGCTTTCACTGATCGCATATAAGCACGGGGCCAATCGATCGTATATTTTACATAAGGTCCGTGTAGCACTGGCGGAGTATTAGAGCACTAAGGGGTCAGGGTCCGGTAGGGGTGCCGTCCTTAGCGGCCGCGCGCCCACCGCAGCAGCGCGTCGGCCAGAACATCTAGGTGGGCCTTCGTCTGCAAGCAAAAGAGGCATTACAGTATTATATTGTATGTATATACCTATGTCAAATGTAGAAAATAAACTTAAGAATATTTAATAAATTTTACTATGGTAATCATGTCATATTACTCTTCCGCTACACACACACACAAAGAGTAAAATTTGCTGTTGTAAATTTTATTAGCTTAAATCGGTCTTAAATGAAACGAGATTATTCTTTACTGGCGAATGCAATATCAGTTGACTCCAGTCATGCAAGTTGAATATTCTCATAATATAATGTCAAGAGACGAAAAGCCAACATGGAAGATTCGTTGAATAAGTAAGATAGCAAAGATAATCACCGTTTTATAGAACATGCAGGCCTGTCGGTCTTCATCCTCGCCGCTGGGGCAGTCGATGAAACCATCGCACAGCACATGGTCGTCAATGCAGCGGTAACGTCCTTGCCGATCGGGCGTGGGGCATGCGAACCTCTCCATGCCGTCCGCTGCTGGTGGGCACTCTGAAAACGGAGTTAATTTTTATCCATGAAGTCTTCCAAAATCAACTTTTTAAGTACATACAATATATGTACATTATGTACCTAATTGTCTTTTCCTTAATGATGGTTCGATCCACGATTGTCGAATGCGGTTATATACATATATAGCCTCAATATATGTATCTATATATCCGCAATAATATATGTAAAAACAGCCTCGTTGAACTAGTTGTCGTAAGTGCAACTGCTGAGCAAGAGGTCTTAGGTTCGAATCCCAGGTCGAGTAAAGTGTTATTGGGTTTTTTCTATGAAATTCTCTTGAAATCACTTTGGTTTCGTGCCCGGATGAGGGCAATAGGCGCGCCCTCTATTCCATGAGACCCAAAAACATATCGGCGACACACATATACACCTCTGTCTAACCCTTCGGGGACGACAGGCGTGGTTTGTTATATAGTTATAGAATATAAGTAGTCTCTATTTGAGACAAGTTGTCCATGCCCAGTAGTCGTACAGTAAATGTGTTGGTTAAAATTATGAATGATAATGATAAGAAATCTATAGTATTTTACCCTACCTGCGGAGGTCAGCCAATAATTGGAATATTATTTTCATTGTTACGTAATAACGAAGTCGTTAGGCATTTAATAAATAAGCGTAACGACTACAAGTAGATGCAAGAACATCATTATTTACTGTATTATATGTACATATGTATACAATATTAATCACTCTCTTCTATTTACGTCTTTTATAATATATCTACTTTTCTATCTTTATTGTTACATATATATCTCTATTTTCTAAACATGGCATAAATAAAATACATAATCAACTCTTTAGCTAGCTCTATGCTGGGCACTGGTACTTTCAGGTTGAGACGGGTGTTTACGAAATTAATCTTAAAAAATCGTATTTACATAGAAATAAATATCTATTTATTTCTTACGATAATACGATTTTTAAGTCCTCCTAGTAATCGGTTGGATTTTGATAAAGGTGTGATTTCGTTGTGTACTATAGACAAAAAGTGTCAACAATACTAAAATGCTTGTCATTGCCCGTTTTTACTTACTTTCATGGCGGGTTACGGTTACACTCGAACAGAGTGCAATGAACTTTGACCTCTATTGTGAACCTAGTCACTTTTGACTTTGGATTCTTTGGTGAATAGCGCTCAAAATCCATCTCTTGGAATGGGTTTAATGAGCTGTATAAGTGAAATACACAGGATATTGTATGATTTTGAGTAAATATATAATATTAGCCAACTATGAAGGTTTAGACTAATCAGAGCGAAATGTGTATAATATGTGATATTAGGAAGATGTTTTGGAAATTAACGGAAAGCCCCTAATTGCCTGGGTGTTTACATATATCCATACTAATATTATGAATGCGAAAGTGTGTCTGTCAGTCTGTCTGTTACTTCTTCACGCGATAACCGCTGAACCGATTTAGATGAAATTAGGTAAAGAGATAGTTTGAGTCCCGGGGAAGGAAATAGGATAGTTTTCATCCCGGAAATCATCCCTTACAAGGGAAAAAAGCGGGGTTAGAATATTATATGCGGATAAAATTACAAATTTTACGCAGATGAAGTTGCGGGCAAAACTTAGTCTGTACATGTTTATCAATTCCGACCAACGTATTATCACTAATTCAGAATTAACGTAACCTATGTAACCTATGTAATTATATAAGACGCCTTGCAAAGCGAGGTTTATTATATTTAGATAGTACGTAATAATCATATTATTAGTCGTGTAATGTATTATTCAGGCTAATATTGGTATTTATATGTAAAATATTTAGTTGTAAATCCACTATCATACTCTATGTGTAATATATTCTTCCTTCAAAAGGCGTTACAAAACATTCTGTTTCAAGACATTGAAGGCGAATATTTTGTAACAGTGCCCATTGTAGCTAATAACTATTGTTGTACTTATCTAATAATAAAATATATGACATAATCGGTATATAATGAAATATGCAATAAAGTTATTCTTTTAAGGACTTGTTCATGGAGCCAGCATCTAAAAATAATTTGATGTTATTTGATCTACAAAGTTAAATCAAGTTTCTTTGGTATTTACTTACCTTTTTATGACGTGTTTCGTAAGGGGTATAAGGGGTTAATCTGTTAATATATGTATATATATTTCCTATTATATATTATTTATAATAAAACATCTTAAAAAGTCGACAAACGAATTTTCAGTAATATACATTAGGAATATAATATTCTCATCTCAAATGGATGAGAATATTTTTATTAAGGTCGCATTGAGTCGGTAGAACTCTTAGCTCTTTCCCCGAGAGATTGTAAGTTTCGGTCAGTTAACCATACGATATTCCCAAACTCGGCGACTAAACTGATGGTTGCTTACACAGACTGTGACGGCAGGCTACTCTATCGCGAGCGTCTATTTTTAGCAACGCCGCCGCCGGGGAAAGTGAGGCCCGTGGCTCGATTGCGCGCGCCCTCTATACATCTCTATCCTTAGCCTCTATCTATTCACTTTGTGGGGAGGCAGCGACGACGTCTTGTGCATTTGTAAGCAGCTATCGGTGCCGTTAACGTGAACTGAAACTTAACACTCATTTAAATTTATGTTTTACGTTTTTATAATTAATGTGTATTAAACACAATTATGATATGGTATTTAATTATTACAATCTTTATTATTCATTGATTGCGGATTTTCACACCATTAGGTACCTACACCCATAACGTTCAAATTTCCGAATTAAAATCTATGCCTATGACTCATATCTATAAATTTAGATAAGATGAATGTGAGTTAGCGGAAATAAACAAAAAGATACTGTTATAGAATATGCATCACCAGGAGCTGCTTTTATGAATGTCGAATTCCTGAGTGCTAATCATTTCTGTCTGATTTACACAAGCATGGCAAAAAAACTATTTTGATTGGCTTGAACTTATTACGGAAATGTATATTTATCTACTTATTTTAAATTGAATTAGTTATTGGATATCGTTATCTTTAAAATGATTGGAAAACCATACCTATCTAAAACGTTTATTTAATCTATATTAATAATTCATTTGATATCCACCCTTAATTACAAAACGTAAAAAAAAAATGATTTCGAGTCTACCCTATCCACGAAATTCGGGTTATTGTGTAATTTGTGAAATAAAATTATGTGGTGAATGGGAGTTTTATTAATGGCGTAATACCATCAACCTATTATATTGTCCCACTGCTGGGCACAAGCCTCCTCCTTAATGCGGGTTGGCAGACTTCATACGCCTTCATGAAAATCTCCCAGGCATGCAGGTTCCCTCACCATGTTTTCACTTTACCGTTTGAGCATGTGTTAAATACGCACGCAATTTCAAAAAGTCAGCGGTGCGTACCTTAGGAATGAACTCGTGACCTTTGACATCACAGTCCACTGGCTACTCCACCAGAGAACCACAGCTTCCCATTAATTAGTAACTAATTCATCATTCGTTTAATATCCGCTTGGGGTGAACGAAACCGCTTAACCTTTGCGCCACGAAAGACCTTTCAATGAATCCTAAAAGGTAATCTTAAATCTTCGCCTAGCATAAAAATTGACAACGTCACCGTAAAAAGAAAGGAGTCGACGTGTTAGGTACGTAGATCTTGTTCTGGAAATAAATTTTTCATTCATCGAATATATCAAATCTGTCGGTGAAAAGTTAAACTTAACTTTGATACTTTGACTAGAATATCAACAACTACACGTAGTTTATCATTTCATACATTAAAAACTATCTATGGAGCTACTTACCTAAGCTGCATGTGCTACGGGGCACCTGTTTGGGCCGATAGGCGTGGTACGACGTAAGTTACTCCAAAGACAACGCTTAGCATTGATATTCTTATGTAATCTAATAATCTTACCCCGGTTACGTTCTACAAGGAATTCGAACGTCGTCGTTGTACTGGTAGTGCTGCCGGTCGATCTCGAGGCACAACGACGTGCTGCAATGTATTTCTCTTCAAGAGAGCACTTGTAAAATGAATTCCTTGTAGAACGTGACCGGGGTAAGATTGTTAGATTATTTAAATCACAGGCTGACGTTTGGGAGGAACTCTTAGACGAATGGCAAATAAGGTGGGATTCTTCTACTAAGGGCCGCCATCTCCTTCAACTCCTTCCACCCGTCCGTGACCGGCTGGTGAGGACTTGGTTGGAGGTGGACCAATGTGTTGCCCAAAATTCTTTACAGGATACGGCAACTTTAAATGTAAATTGTTTTCATTTAAGTTTGTTTCCTCGCCATGCCGTGCCCATGTTCAACATATTATAACTGTGAATACGAGCAATCTGTACATCATATCCTGTGGGAGTGTAGTCTATGGCAAAGTGATTGCAATATTATGCTTGATAGTTTGCAAATGATATCTGGGGTGATAATATAATACCCGGACCTTTTTGCGACTAGGATGAATTTCCGTGCGTTTAAGTGTTTTTTGCAATTTTGAATTTGGAATCAGATAATAGCTCACATTATATATTAGGACCCATAACTTATTAATTCATCATCCGTGGTGCCTAGCAACTGGACTTAACCCAGTTGTAAACATTTGTTCTTATGTCAATGACTACATCTCTATTCTGTCTCTCGCTTGATAAGGAGGAAAGTGGAAAACTGATATTAATTTCAGGATTAAATTTGCTGCGGGTTCAAATACAGTTAAAATCTGGGACACGTCAGACTTCATTGTCTCGACGATTTGACATTGATCATCTGCTCCCAATTAATATACGCATTTGAGTTCGGTTCTATCCAATTATGGCCTAGATACAATATTTTCAAGAAACTTAAAGCAAATAAAGATGTGCAGTATAGGTATTAAATGAGATATTAATTATCCTTCCTAGGTAAGTGGTTTACTTTTATTATTTACGTCACAATGGTGGCAAACAAAAACGGCAACGCTTCATGGTAAGCGGTTACAGTAGCCTATAGACGCTTGCAACACCAGAGGTGTCACTCGCGCGTTGCCAACCCTGTAGAAATCATCTAGGTTTCTTAAAATGAGGGAGTTACTAAACGCCAGCAAACGGAATTCCCATGCTGTCGGAATAGTCCCAACGAGCTCTGGTAACCTTACTCGCGTTATTTCACTGCCGTCTTCTGTAAAGCGGAGGCCGTGTGACCTGTTGAGCGAGGAATCTCACTATACCTTTTATAAATTGTATTGAATATATCTATGATCTTATAAGCAAATCAAATAACCTTCAGTTTTTTTTATGTTGTGGTTCATTTTATCGCCGTTCTTGTGTTAAGTGTTTATGTTTGAATTCAAGATTATTTCTTAATATAATTTCAGATTATTGCAAATGTCATGAAAAGGAACCACACAAGGCGCGATTTAATGCGCAGATTTACACAAAAAAAAACAAAGCTCTCTAATTGTAAGCTACTCTATCATATATACTATATCATCCTTCAGAAAAAACATAAAATTTGTTGAACCTATCAACTACAATATCATAAAACTAACTTTGACGACCCAATTAGTCCAGCGGTAGTTAACGCTGCCTTCTATTCTATGGGTCCTGGGTTCGAATCCCGGTAGGGACAAATGTTTGTGTGATGAGCATAAGCATTTGTTTCCGAGTCATAGATGTATCTATGTATAATATGTATGTATTTACAACAAAAAAAAAGATATACATATCTATGTAGTATATCAACCAACTAGTATCCGTAACACAAGCCTTGTTGCTTAGCTCGGAACGAGATGGCACTGTGTCATAATGTCCAGGAATATTTATTTATTTATTTATTATTATTATTTATTTTCAGGTGCCATTTAATTACAAATTATAAAAACATTTATGATAGTATTATATAGGTATACTTCTATCTTGCTTCTTATAGCTGCCACGCAAAACCAGTTCAAGCACTCGATATTAATGCTCGATAATAACGTAAATCTCTTGATTTACGTTGGTTATGTATAAACGTTTTCTTTCGAAACTTCACAAAATAAGCATATGCAAATTTTCGAAAAAAAAATTGCTCTCAACGGTTGTTATATAATTTCAACAGAACATAGGCATTAGGCAGAGGTGTTCTAATGTACAGCCACATTTCTCCGTTATGTTTTAGGTCCCATGTAGCAGGTGAGGGCGAGCCTATTGGCATATTATTTTAATACGTAGTAATAGTTATACTGAAGCAAAAGTGAAGTTATATTATTATTGTAAAAGTATGATGATTGTCATTGACGATAAAGTTTAATGAAAATATGCTAAAAGTAATCCCCTCGAAAAGTTTATGAAGATTAAGAATGTGACCAAAATAATAAAGTAATAGAAGCTAGTAAAAACACATTTGATGGATAGCCTAGAGTAAGGAAAATAGCTATCGTTATAAATCTATGTTGTCTTCATATTTACGTACAATATGAAATGATTTCACTTTGCGTGGTGCTGTATATTATCTGGTTCGTTATTCTCTGTGACTGTTAACTCCAAGAGCGTGCAAGGTAGAATAAGCAGACTCGTGGAAAGTAACGTTAAGTAAAATAGTTTTATACACGATATTTTCATAGTTTTTCGTTTTCATGGGCGAGGAAATGTCCTAAAGTGTAATTTACCAAATAGTAGACCTTAGTTCTATAAAGCGGTAATACGTGGCTGTAAAAGTGAAGTCACATGCTCGCGTAAGGCCCACATCAAATATTCATGCCGATGATAAATACAAGATGCCTCCAGGATTGTAATATACTCTTTACGATATCGAACTTTCGAATCTGTAATTTTTTGCACCCGTTGTATCACATTGATTACTAGCGTTTGAAGTAGGTGTCGTGGAAGGTGAAGGAGGTGGAGTGTAGGTTTTAACAGGTTTTACATATTTATATCATTAAATTATGTGCATTTGCCAAGTTAACGCAATACTCGTAAAGTTTCAAAGAAAGTAAAGATAACATCAGAAAAAAGGTTGATGTGCTATTAAAAGCAGAAATAATATTTTAACATTGAGTGAAGCATAACTTTTGAACCTAGCTGCGAGATGCTCTGCTGTACAAAGTCTGGTTCCATTCTTTTAAGTATTTATTTGTATAAAAAGAAAAGAATTAAAAAGGTTACATTTTAATAGATACCAAACTTTTAGAGGTCCCGTGAATCACATAGGTAGTTAATATAAAATTCTAAAATATACAACGTAAAATGTAGAACAATGTGTGTTTATCTTACTTGTTACTTTATTATACTCATTCGTTTATAAAAATAAACTGCTTATTAGTAAGTACGTGTGTCATGCCTCGCAGAAAACTTAGCTCTGCTGCTTATGCGGTGAGAAAGGTTCCCTGACGTGGACACTGCTCGACCTGTTTATTTTAGTTACTTTCATAGCAATATGGCCTATGGAATACTTTTGTGGGGCAGAGCTGCTGATATAGAAAGTATTTTTATTTTATTTTACAAAAGAGAGCTGTTCGTTCCATATATCAGCTAGGTGCCGCGATTTTCTCTTAGGGAACGTTTTAAAGACATTGGCATTTTGACTGTTGCATCGCACTATATATTTATGCCAGTATAATACATATTAGGCAAAATATACATTCCTATTATAAAAATAGTAACATTCATAGTATTAATACGCGGAATAAACATAAATTGTGGTCCCCGAGTCACCGGTTACATAAGGTATACTCATTTGAGGGGGTGGTAAACGTATTTATAATAGAATACCAAGCTCCAAGATATCATGTATCTACCGACTGACGAATTCAAAAGTAAATTAAAAAAATACCCAAAAAGACGGGCCCAGCAAAGAATTATTAACTATTATTTTCTTCTCCCATTGGAGACATATTTATTATTCATTATTATTAATCACTAGAATTTGATTGAGTCATTAACCCAATCAAATTCTAGTATTAAGTATCAAATCTAAAAAATAAACCTTTACAAACTATCAACTTGTTACATAAGATGATTAACACGAAAAGCTGACCAGCGTGTCTTACTATTCGTTAACTAAGAGCCGAAATGTTATATATCACTGAGTTAACACAAAATGCTTAGTTATAAAACTGACGTTGATCACTTAAAGCATCGCCAAGTTAGTACTACGTCACCGGCGCGTAGGAGTTATCCCGTATTACTCATGATAGTGATCGGGGGCGAGTACGTAGCAGACTTTTTGGCGTCGAATACGTCATTGGTCGTTACCACAGTATCGAAAGATTTCATTTGAATAGTGTTGTACATACAAAAGCCTTAGAATACGCGATGATATGACTAGACTTCTTTTCGAAATGTTTTTTTCAACTGATGGGATAGTACAATACCGACTTTATTAGTCTCTTAAAAATACCTATGGATCTGAAGAGAATTTCATATTATTTTTTGTTTAGAAATTTACATTTTTATTATATGTATGTCACGATTTGTTAGTTGCAATTCAATATACTACTGTCATAATATCCTATTTTTGCTACCAAATTGACAAGGTATGTAAAAAAATATGTAGTTTTATTATGTATAAAAATAATTCATGTCGATTCAATACTCAAATAAGTATTGGACTGTTCAGTTCAATACATAATTGGATTCAAATGGATTCCCAATTGATAAATATATTTTTATTTTCTTTAAATGTAATCTATGCTCTCAATCAAAATAAATTAAAATGTTATTACAAAAAAACTAAAATCAGTGATATTTTGGCCTTATGATTCGTCTAATGACATTACAACGTAATTTTAATCTAGTCGTCGTCCTCGTCGTGTGTAAACATAATGTTATACTACCCACATCACAACCTATCAATCTATAATAAATATATATATCATTAAAGAATCATTCCAGCACGATATAACGTTACGTGGTTTATTAATAAATCTGACTATAAATAGCTAGAATATTACAACATTATTACTAACTAAATATATAGTAAATTATTAGCTAGTAATAATGTTGTTAGCATTTCACTTGATGATTCACAAGTATCTGAAAGAGCACACAATTCGGTTCCTACCATAAAATATATTATTGTCAATCTTTATATTGTCTCTTTATATTCTATGTCCTATGGAATTCTATTGTGGGGTAGAGCTGCTGATATAGAAAGTATTTTTATTTTACAAAAGCGAGCTATTCGTTCCATATATCAGCTAGGGGCTCGAGTTTCTCTTAGGGAACGTTTTAAAGACATTGGTATTTTGACTGTTGCATCGCAGTATATTTATGCCAACATAATACATATAAGGCAAAATATACATTCCTATTGTAAAAACAGTGACGTTCATAGTATTAATACACGGAATAAACATAAATTGTGTGTCCCCAGTCACCGTTTACATAAGGTACATAATTCGTTTGAGGGGGTTGGTA
The DNA here is from genome assembly GCA_905163465.1 of Craniophora ligustri. Classification (NCBI taxonomy): domain Eukaryota; kingdom Metazoa; phylum Arthropoda; class Insecta; order Lepidoptera; family Noctuidae; genus Craniophora; species Craniophora ligustri. Next base: position 8,503,602 of record LR990963.1, read on the forward strand.
TACGTATTTATAACGGAATACCTACTGATATCTTGGATCTACCGACTGACGTATTCAAAAGTAAAGTAAAAAATTGCCTTATTAAGAAGGCTTATTATAATTTGAGTGACTATTTTAGTGATAACAGTAGATGGTCGCCGGATTAGTCCAAGATAGCAGTCTACTTTGTAAAATGTAATTGTTGAGATGTGTAAGTGTGAGCGGGCACATACAGAGAAATGGAGGCCAAGAGTGTGTTAACATTATCATCGGTTGTTCTGTATTTCTATATCAGTAGTTTTTATATCTCGGCTTGGTAAAATGGATTGGTATATGCTAGCTCACATAACCATAGGTAATGATTGCACTCTATATTGTATACTGATTATAGTATTGTATAGAATCACTTATTATATAAACAGACAGAAATGTGTGCTGGGGAGTTTGTTGCGCCGCTTCTTCTTCCCAGCAAAAACACTAGGAAGCGGTGAAGGGCGGGCGTTTTTGGGGGCTGTCTTTATTGTCGACGTTCAAAAAGAGCCATTTAAATTTGGCCTACTTTGAATAAATGATATTTTGACTTTGACTTTGACTTTGACTTCTATTATATTGTCAATGCTTTTCACAAATTATAGTTGTATTGGTAGAAGCTTAATATTATTTTTTTTGAAAAAGTAATGATTCGCGTAAAGAAAGTAGGGATAGGTGTTTAACTTATAGCAACTCCGACGTCCATGATGTAGTTAGTTACTAAAATAATTTCTCGATGGTGAATATTTTACAACCACTTCAATGAATGATGCCGTGAAATCTGTTGTGTTCACCACAAGACCGAAAAAATCACATGCAATAACTCGGAAAAGCTTTAGTCTTTGACTGTGGTTGGATTTGTCTGGAACTAAACTGCACTGACCAGTTTCGTTTTATTTGATCTGGGTTTAGTGTACAAGGATGAAAGTACTTTATATAAAGAAACTTTAAGTGACGTACGTAAGCTTAGAAAGCATAACCACACACAGTGAGAGTAACTGTAACACTATCATATTATGGCAAGCCTGTTATGTAATAGGAATTCAATATAATTTTCAATTTTTAATTGAAAAAAAATATATTTTTAAATTGCTAAATGGATGACACGGTTGGGCCCTTCCAAACTGTAAAATATTAAATAGTAAGTGTACCACGTGGTTCCACAGTTAAATTCACTACATCCTTCGCCACACGTTTAAAATTAGAGGAATACAAAGATAATTATGCTTGTCAGGTACTTAAATGCACCGATTAGGATTTAAAAGTCCTACCCACCTACCTACAACCTACCTACTTGATAATAGGCATTATTTGGTGTCAATTGGCCACAGATGCGGTTTTTATTTCATATGATCTGTATTTATCACTATGATTTGAATTGTAAAAACGCAAGATTGCGTCACACAACTCGTTTAAGCCCCGTACATTTATGACTGAGAATAAAAACGAGTTAAAGCTGTCATGTTTTATTTCACATAAGCTCACGTGTGTGTATTGCGAATAGTTTGGATTTGTGTAAATGTATTCTATTTTGAAATGTTCCAACTTGCGTTAGGCGTAGCTGAAGTGTCACTAGCTACGCGCAGCGTAGGTGGCGGACACATTTGTACGTAGCAGTAAGTCTATGTGGGCAGTTCCAAATACACAACTTTTGTATAAAACATTGAAAACGGGATATTCTATAAGGAATGAGTCATTTGTCGTAAAAATCTGGAAAAAATATCCACCCACGGTATTTTTAACTCACAGTATGTGTGGCCCCAAAGATCTTTAAGAAGACAGAAAGTTTGTAAGTAACAAAGTATATCGATCAGTGACGAATATAATACTTGTTGTTAAGTAAGTCTTGTAGTTTTAGTTTCATCTTAAAAAAAACTTTTAGATTTACGAGATTTTATATATAGGTAGGTACTATCTATGATACTTGGTTGAAAATTTAATCCTTTCCTCGGATACAACGGAAGATTAACGAGAAGACTAAACAAATTGTAGTTAAGTTTAAAGTTGCTTTTATTTAAGTAAAAAATAATTATGATATAAACGAAACTGTACTACTGCTTAAAGTAACCTATGTCCTGTCGTAAAGTTTTACATTCCCTTTATTTGTTTTTCTTGGATATTGTGATTTAAAATCATGCGCAACAGACATGTGGCAGAATTGTACTGAATAATTTCTTATTGAGAGTAATGCATGTATATATTGTTATTAGTTTCTTATGTTGACTTTTTATGTATCTACATGTTACAAATACGTATAAAAACTCTTGCTCTGAATAGAAATGTGTTAACGAGTAAATCATGTCACTAACTAAGTAGTCTATACATATAAAGCCAGTTTTATTTTATGGTAAACGAATATGGCAACAATGTTTGCCATAATTTCATACCACATATCAACGTCATTTTATCAATAATAATTATGATGAGCATAGATTTGAAGTGAAATGGATCCGATTTTATTTGAAATCAAAACACATCTTTTGTGAAGGTAATCCCATATTTAATAGAAACACATTGTCGACATAGTTATGAACACCAGGTATAGGCACATTTACCGCGCTCTTTTTGATTCGGTTATGACGATATTCGGGTTGCCGGGTGCGTAAATGTAAGTATGTGTGACTTAATATAAGAATCTCACAAGTGAAACTGTGACAAAACTATTCCCAACGACCCAGAGGCAGGTAAAAGGATGTGTCTAATACTTTCTTCGTGTCTATACTTTCTACGACTTTTAATGGGAATTTCCAATACGATCTGTATGATAAATCTGTGAGAATGTAACAGGTTTATTCTTTATCTTAATCAGATATTGGAAAACCAAAAAAATAACATATTTGTCAAGGTTTATATATGTATAGGTAGCATACATTTTCTTATATATAAAAATCTCGTGTCACGGTGTTTGTCGCTGAACTCCTCCGAAACGGCTTGATGGATTATTATGAAATTCTGTATGTATATTTGGTAGGTATGAGAATCGGTTGTAGGCTATTTCTTACACCCCTAGATGTTAAGGATGACCCTCACCAGATTATTTTTTCTTTTCTGTTTTTTTTTATGATTTGTCATAAAAATATACTTATATCCCAAAATTTTCACTCTTCTACTTTTTTTTGGTTTTATTTAGCTAGTATAGAATGAGATTTTATTTATTAACGATGTCTCAAATTTGTTCCTTTTATTTTTTTATTATACATTTGACTAGGGATATTATTTTCAAGAGTTTCGTTACTTGTTTCGTTTGTCTCACTTGGATAAATTTTTATATATGTATAACCTACTTCATCTTAGATTATTTTAGAATCATAAAATATAGTAGTGTATTATAATAATTTACTTTATTAAAAGACAAAAGCTATAACATGGTCTTTAAAAGTAAGATAAATGGGTATATTAATACATCGCAAACATCAACACGTTGATGCGTGCTACGATCTGTTAAAGAAATAAGATGTATGCATATAATATTATTATTTTATATTGCTTTTACGTTAGTATTACATCCGTAAAGCGGGTTGAGTTATGATCAAGACTTATTACTCCAATGGGTGGGCGTCGAGCGGAGGTTGCAAACCCATTAATCATAGTGAGATACTTTATTGCTTCAATGGGGCACCGATATAGGACCGTTCCAAGTAGCTCAATGGCGTGAATGCGGCCCACTCGTGCCGACGCTCCGCGCGCCTATCCCGATTTACCGTCGTTTTTGCGTTGTTCAGCAGGTCATTCCGATTCCATTTAAACTATGTTTTAACCCATTTTATTGTGTAATGTAAGTATGTATAGAAAAAAGTATGTAGGTATGTAGGAAACTTAGCGTAGTTATGTATTTTGGAGTTAAAAGTATCTACGAGATGAAGAAAAGCCTGTGGGTTGACCACATGCAACTCCTCGATAGGTACATTCTAAGAGCCTCTACATGTACACATAATATATTAAAGATTTGCGTACCCACTTAATTGTTTTTTGGATACGGTAATAAAAACTTTATGCATACACATTATTATAATCAGTTTCAGGATACTTTATCGAGTGTCATGTTTAATAATGAACAGTAATAAATATGAATAAAGTTATTTAAAGCCTTTTCAGCTTAAGATACCGACAGGAAGTTGATTCTGTCACAACCTGCACATACACACACTGATATAAGATAACTTTGAATACAGAATTTTTCGTTTTCATTTAATAATCGACCTTCACAATAAAACTAAGCTCATACTATATTGTTTCTGCTTTAGTGGTGGATTTCTATACGTATAGATCGAAGAATTCCGCCAAATATAGGCGTAGTTGAATAAAGTGTCCGAAACACCATCGATCGGCTAGCGTCGTACTAAATTATGTAGATTCCTTACAACCTCTAGGGGATATTTATATCAGCATCGATGAGCGGGTTAAAGGGTCATGTTAAAAACAGAAAGGTCAGGCTTATTTTAATAGTGTCTTAGGTAAACATATGTGAACGTAAAATAATATAAACTGTATAGGTTCAGAAAAGCTATTTTGCGATGGTGGCGTCGTCATAGTATGTTACGTAATAGTTTTCAGGGCGCTTTTTTGTATAAATACCTTAATATTTATCATTAAAATACATAAATGATAGTCCTGTTTATGATGTTAACTATAAGTCAGAGTGAGCTATGTATATGTATAGCTCATATAAACAAATTATAATTTCCTTAAAATACATTGATTTATTTAATGTAATTCATAAAAAGTAATAGTAGGTACTTATTTACAGGTGGTTACGATAATTTATTTTATATTGTACGTGTTATTTATTATTATGGATTTTCAGTGGATGCCTAGAGAACTCAGCAATTGCCTTGGCTGTGATAAGTATTATAAAAATATTGCAAATATCGCTATTTTGTTAAGAAATCAGACAAGCTCCATAATATGTGTTATAATGTTTTAATACAGACTTATTTAATTACCATATTGTTGCTGAGCCTTACACGAAACTGAAAAGACAATTTTCGTATTTCCTTTGCTCATACTTTTTGCTTTCTGCCACTTAAATGACTAAAGCCATAGCTAAGGCCTCGTACATCATTGCGAAAAAATCAATGGTTTCGAATTTATTCATGATACTAAGGCCGCCGTTAGCTTTTTATCTTCGCTTTTTACTGAATTGAAAAACGCTTTTTTTATTTTGTATGATGGTCGGTTTTTAAAACGGGATTGTTACTTATCACTTAATAACTTTTGCCCGCGACTTAATCTGCGTAGAATTAGTAATTGTATCCAATCTGTTTATTTATTTCTACCCTCTTTTAAGAAATTATCGATACCGCATACAAAGTTACATCCCCGTTTTCGTCCTTTTAGGGGATGATTTCCGGGACTCAAACTATCTCTATACCAAATTTCATCTAAATCGGTTCAGCGACAGTGCTAAGAGGTAGCAGACAGACAGACAGACAGACAAACACACTTTCGCATTTACGGTGCACATTTTAAGAAATTTATTTCACTCAAAATTAATACAATTATTCACTTTTACGAGGAAAAACATAATAATTAAGATAAGCAACAGTTTTGATCTATAGTACACTAAAATATGAAAAGATTTTAACAAGTTTAAGTAAGTTATAAAAAAAATTAAATTTCTTACAATTTACGTGTTTTTAAGGTAGTACTTTAATTACATACATTTATAATAGTAAAAGTAAGTATGAATATGGATTGTTTACCGTCACTCATTTTTTATAATTGCAATGTATTGGCAGAACACACAATTAACTGGGAAACTCGTTCAATATCTTGCAACGTAATGTATCTAATAACAAATTGCCTGTCTTTGAAGTTAAAATTTTGATATACAATTTTAGGTTATAATTTTTAAGACTTTCATCACAGTGGTTCTCCTTTCAAATTAATTGATAGCCAATTTGATTGGATTAATTGATATGATATGAATGAATTAATTGATGACCAATTTGATTGGCGCTGTATTTGATTGGAATGTAAATGCAATTACATTTATTGTACTGTATCAAGTGAAGACAGTGGAATGGTTCTATTTCACAAACTTATGTGTTAATATTCATACATTATAGGGGTAAAGTACTTAAGCTGACAGTGCAGTCGGTCGGCGCTGAGTTAAAGTTCGATGCCAAGAGTCGGAGATGCCAAACAATAGGCAATATGCCGCTGCAGCTCTGTGTCTGTGTTATAGTTCCGCCTATTGCTCTGTCGAACTCCCGCGCCGGAAGTCGTTGTGCATATGTGGCTCCCGCGGCCGCCCATGCACTACGTGTTGTCTCGCGGCTCAATACTCTCTATACATGCCATAAATTGCTTTTGCGCTATTACAATTTAGTATTTCCTATAAATTGAGGCTACTGTATTGGTAAACGACGCCACTCGTCATATCAGTAGTCATTTGCTGTAATATTGGACAATTTTATACCAAGTTAACTTGTGGTTGACAGTATTTACTGATACGAACAAATGGTACTTAAGAATATTAAAATCTTATATTGTATACTCTTCAATAGTAATAATTTTGCTACTACGATATAATACATAAAGTTGTAGTATTTATTATAGATTGCTAAAGAGATAATCGTATTGTTAGTAACTATACAAAAAATGTCATCATAACAAACAAAAACTACTTTTAGTACTTTGACATCGTACCAATAAGTACAAGTACATGTCGCAATATAACAGCTTGAATGAAACACTTGAAAGTTGAAAGTTAATTGTGATGTCGGCACTTGTTGTCGCTTCCGCGTGGTGAAGTGTAGGGCAGGCGAGGGCAGGGTATTAGTGAGTGGCGAGTGGTGAGCACCCGACCGCAATTTATGCCTTGGCTGCGGCTGGCGCGCAGCCAGACCCCGCCGATACACTCGTTAGCTCCTGAAGCAGCTCACGATCTAATAGTTTTGTCGTCTTTCAAAGACCATTTATATTTGTTGCAACTGAATCTCGAATCCATCAACGATTTATGGTGTTAAAGTATTTACACGGTTTTGTCTATTCATTTATACGTGTCATGCCTATTTATTATATTTAGTTATTAATTATATAATTTGAACACGATTTAAAAAAATCCTAATTGTATGCCATTCGTAGCACTTCGTAGCCGTATACTACGGTTCGGTGTGGCTACGAGTGCAATAACTTTTTTTTCATACATTACATAAGTTTTTGGTTTCATTACTCTTCAGCACTGGTGGTGTAATTCCCGTTTAGTATATATAAGGTAAGATATTTTTATCATGGTTCATATAAAGTTCCATCACAAAAATGTTAGATACCATTAAATATACTTAAGTTGAGTGAATTATTCGGTATAATTCGAGGTGACCATCGTCAGTCGTCCAGCTTTGCTTGCTCGTGTGTCGATATCTAAATAAATAAACTGCCGTTTGAAATTCTTCAAACTCAAACTCAAATGATTTATTTCAATTAGACCAATATTACAGGTGCTTTTGTATTGTCAAAAACTAGTTGAATGGAATCTTTGAAACTCCTATTAATTACATACCTACACATATGAGTGTAAGATCATCATCATATCAGCCAGAGACTTATGTCCACTGCTGGACATAAGTCTCCCCCAAATATTTCCACAACGACCGGTCTTGGCCTTGGTCATACATATGAGTGTATGTACACTGTAATTGATTAAGAAGAATCTATCACAGAAAATGCCTGTATAACTGATTAAAACACAATTTGTATACAAAATATATAAGTTATTTAGTTAAAGTAAATATTAAGAAAAAATCATCTGATACGTAATATCTTCGTTACTCCAGTTTAAACATTAATTTATAATGACGACTTCTACAACATTTTTACCCTATACAGAAAATCAGTCTTGTTTTTGATTCACTAATAGACGTGGCTCGAGAGTTCCTAGTGTTGATCTTGTTGTATTGTCCATTTACGTCACACAAAGCGAATTATATCTATGTTACTAGCTTTGTCGGTTTGGAGTTTTGTAATGGATTTTTTCAAAGTTCCGGTTTCAGTCACCAGGCACTTGATATGTTTCTATGGCGAGTCCATAGAAACATGTGAAATGATTACCTACGGCGCTATATTTTAAAGCAAGCAATTTTTCTTTTTAACGGTGCAAAAATAATCATTCAAGCATGTTTATACAGATGGATGGTAGCAATAGGCTCCAATTTGTCGAGTGCTTGTGCTACGGTACGGCTTTTAAATTACTTCACTAATTGGGCAGATCACGGTGATTTTAAGCCGTACTGTAAACCTTAATTGGTGTTTCAGGCGTAATCGTTGATCTTCAGATACGTTGACGCCGAGCTAAAAATAAACTTTATTGATGCGTGCGTGAGGTTTCGAATAACTAAAATGGTACAGAACGAGGTCGTTTCCCTTTTGCTGCTATTCTTTGTTAAATTTTATTTTTACCTCTTAAGTAGGTTACGGAGTCTTAAAAGTGTAAATAAGTTCAAACAAATATATTTATTTATATATTGTATTTACATGGTTTCTTTAGGATGACAATGATAAGCTAAGCGTGCAAAATTACCTAAAAAAATACTAAAATAACAATTATTGTTATTTGTCATGGACCAGACAACCTGTCATCCAACGATGTAGAATATGGCCTATGTACCTGAGGCATGGTACCTAGAATATTTAGTAAGGTAAAATAATAAAACTATATACATTATTTAAGCATACGTGCGCGATATAGTCTTGTTGACGTTTTCCACGAGAAATATTATGTTGTTTACTTGATCGCCTTTACAAAGTTTATACAGAGAACCCGTCCCGGGCATATAAACTTGTGCCTTAATTGTTACATATATGCCTTCCCTTGAATAGTAGTAACAAGCCGTTTCTAAGAAACTAATCCGATTGTATGGTAACAGTTGTCTTTTTATTCCGATTATTTCGGAAATATGTATAAATGGAAACTTATTGTTTTGCTGGTAAATTCATAATTGTTTAAGAACATTGCTGCAAAATTAAGTTAGGGTTATTTATATACGAAGTAAGTTAAATTTGCTTTAGTGTTTCGAACGTAACTTTTGTGATAATATATTTAAAATATACATAATTACCTAACAGTTATTACAGTTGACCTATGACCTACATGCATATTTTTTAATTCTAAAGTTACCTCTCAAACAGTTTCGCCTTATAGTATAGATAGAGGCACTTCTTAAACTTGCAAAAATAACGAAATAGAGTACTTCTGAAATTCTGAAGAGTCTTATTGAAAATAATATAATGTATGCTTATAAGTTATTATTTAGGTTTTTATACTAGACAGAAAAAATAATTATAAGTTTCATCGCGATGGAGTTTCACATATCACTAGTGCCATTATCTAAGCCACCTTTTAGTTTAAAAAGGTTGCTAAGGTGAAATATTAATAGATATTAATAGCTGAGTCTGTGAAACCAAAATTAATTGGGGCCGGAATGTTATACGCGCAAAATGATCTCGGTTTTCCGGGGTCAAAATTAAAAAGATAACCTATTTGTTAATTATTCTAATTTGTCGTTAAATGACATAACTAAATCATATATTTGTTCAGGTAGATACAGTGCTAAGGTATAAATTGTGAAAAAAAAACCTAAAATATCTTTAATATTTATGTTTTTATTGCATGATGCGGCGGTAAAACATTCTGGCGTACTCATTGGCTGTCCTTTACAGAACCTATGAACTTCGAAATGTTCAGATTACTATCTAAGTATAATATCAATACCGCAACGAAATTCGGCAAAAATACAAATGTAGTTTCCTTTAAATACGACTCAAAAATATACAACTACATCAAACTTTTTTTATAAATCGTGTAAATTCTGAATGTGATATATTTGTGTCAGCGTGTTTGTTAACTGTGTTGATACTAACTGACGTCGGTTTTACTTTAGAATTCTTACGAATTATATTTAGAATATTATTTACAAAAGAGTAAACAAGTGTAAAAAATAACGATGTATTTATGGTGTACGGCGTATGGCTGTTGAAACTAGTTATTATATGTCACCATCTCATGTCGAAGTTCGAAGGGGTACGAGAGGTGTGAGGGGTTTGCAAGGCGGGGGCGAGCACCTGCGCAGGATGCACCCGCGTGCAGTCACCGCGCCAGCCAGTCTGGCGCCTATCAGCCGTCCCACGTCCCCGGCGCCCTCGCACCTCCGCACTCCCACCCCGCCGTACGACTCCCACGCCCGTGTTTGTTTTCAACTTTGATTGATAATTTGTTATTGGAGTGCGTATAACGTTTCGAAAACTCTACTACGTTTCACTCCATTTTTAAGTAATCGTGATAATAGTATTTTTCCTTGTAAAGATCCTATATTTGCTAATCATTGAAACATGTCTTAAAATAGTACAATAGCATAAAATAACTTATATTTTTTACCAAATATAGAAGCGCCGGCGTAGTTCGTTTAGTTTATTACCTCGTAAATAAACGTAGGATCCTTCACGCATTTACGTGTAGACGCCATTTTGCTTAGGTAGGTTGTGATGATCTGAGAGGCCGGATCGGGACAATTATCATCGACATTTTTTTACTTGGGTGATTATTATTATGATACAAAACCGACTCGTTGCAAATACCATTCCAATACAGTATAGTAAAACATGTCTAGCGATCAAGTTAATCCTCTATTGGGTTTAAAGAATTTATTTCTCATAAGAACATGGTTCACTTACAATGAGATACAAGTAAATAAAGTTTTATAATAGTAATAATAACTCTAGCGTGTTGTTTTACAATTAAGTGCATACTAATTAACATACTTTATACATTTTAAAATTCATACTCATTATTATTATACCTAGAAACATCATGACTCAGGTCAAAATGTCCATGCTCACCACACAGGCACCTTACCCTACCGGGACTCGAACCCAGGACACCTACCACAGGCCTTTAATACCGCTGCGCTAATAAGGTCGTCAACATAATTACAGTGCGAGTCGTGTCGGTTTTATATTGTATAGATATATTCTTTAAGATTCCTTTTGTACACAATCATGTCATCGCAATTCTTTATATCGTCCGGCAACCGGTTATACAGCTGTACTCCCTCAAACAATATCGTTCTTCGTCCATAGTTAGTTCGTATCTTTATCAACTCAAGTTTATTTTTATTTCTTAATTTACGTTTAATTACCCTCTTATGTAACTGTATGTTGCTTTGTATCGACTTAGTAGTAATCTTTTTAGTTAAAATACAGATGTTGTAGACATAAAGCTGTTTTAGGTTTAGTAATTTTGTTTCGTTATATAATTGTTTTGTAGGAGTAAGATAGGGATAGTGAAACAATACTTTAATTATTTTATTTTGAATTCTCTGTAATGTGTTTAGGTTAGTCATCCCAGCTGATCCCCATATTTCAATAAGATATTGTAGGTGTGACTTAACTAACGAGTTGTATATCATATTACGTACTTTGTAGGATAGGCAATTAGCGACTGTGCGTAATGCTCCCAGTATAGATGTTACTTTTGTTTTGACGTGTTCGATATGCAATTTCCAGGTTAATTTCTCGTCTACCCACAATCCGAGATATTATTCGTAACTTTTGCGCTGTATTACTTCATTGTTTATTTTTAGAGGTGAGAAGTTTGGTATTGTTTTGTTTTTTGCGGAGAAGATAACATATGAAGTTTTGGACGTGTTAATTGTCAGTAGGTTATACTTTAACCATTCATTAAGAAGATTAAGGTCTCTTTGAGCGTTTTCAATAATTTTGTTTATAGATTTGTCGAAATAAAAGAGGCAAGTGTCGTCTGCGTATAATGTCAGCTGCCCTGCTAACCCTATTTTATTAATGTTATTAATGTATATCAAAAAGAGCAATGAAGAGATTATGGAGCCTTGTGGACAGCCACAGGTCACGTTTTGTGTCGAACTAATGTAATTTTCAATTTTGACTGTTTGTTTCCTATTTTCTAGATAAGATTGGAACATACTATAAGCTATGTCTTTGACACCTATATTGTTTAGCTTTTGTAGTAGCTTCGGATGGCTCACTGTGTCAAAAGCTTTTTTTAAATCGATAAATATGCCTAATGCGAGGCCCTTATCATCAATACATATTTTAATTTTTGTAGTTAGATCTACAGCGGCTGTCAGCGTGCTAGATTTGGAGCGAAACCCGTATTGTTCATCTATTAGAAACTTTTTTTTTGTCAGATAGTTATTCAAGCGGTTATATAAAATTCGTTCATATATCTTTGATATAACGGGCAGAACTGACACTGGCCTGTAATTACCCGGGTCCGTTCTACTTCCCGATTTGAAGATAGGGGTGACCTTAGCTATTTTGAGCGACTCTGGAAAGGTGCCATTTTTTAAACATTCGTTAATGCAATTGGTCAGCCTTTCCACGATTATGTCTTTTAAACATTTGATCGCCTTGGTACTGATACCGTCAAGACCTATACTTGTGTCGCTATTCAGATCGTTAATAATGTTTGAAATTTCCTGTGGGGTGCATGGAGATAGCTCAGACAGTACGAGGTCGTGCCGATAGTTTTCATCATACATGAGGGTGTTACCAGTATTGAGGTGGTATGTATTGGGTATTTTTTTAGCTAATTCTACGCCTACTGATGAAAAGAACGAATTGAATAAGTCACATGCAGCGTTACCTTCAACAATGTGTCGCGAGTTCGATATCAGTTTGGGAGGAGTACAGCTTTCTTGTATCTTATTTAGTCCTAGGTTATTGATAAGTTTCCATGTTTTCTTCGGTTGATTTTTGCAGTTTTGGAACATATCATGGTAGTATTTTTGCTTATGTTTGTTGACAAGTGTCTTCACTTTCTGTTGTTCTTTGATAAAATCGTTGCGAAGGTTGTTATCCTGTGGGTTATTTTTGCTTTGTTTAGACAAAATATTACGTATGTTTATTCTATTTATTATGTTTCGATTTATCCAATCGTCTTGCGTGCGTGCGTCAATGCGTCTTGTTATTCACGCATTCAATTGCCGACGCACACGGGTAATTACAGGTGAGAATCTACTCCTTACTAATTATGGTTCGGGTTGATTAGGTACGTAATCGTTCACTTAATCCGTCTTAAATATACACGATGTCTTAGTTTAATTATATTTGAGTATTAGTATCTAATTGGTGGCTCCGAGAAGACGTTTACCTGATGCGAGATCAAGAGAATACAGAACCAAATAAAGAAGTGAATATGGATACTTGTCTATTTTTTACTTTCCGTTTGGTATAGGCCATAAATCATGATCCCTTGTCGTACTCGTAAAAACTGAAACGGAAAACGGCTACTGGCCATTTCATGGGTATGTATCAATTGTATTTACTCTGTAAGTGGGTAGTGGGTGTATTATAAATAACAATGGAAAGAGATATATTGAATCTGACATTTATGTATTCATAAAATATTCACTTTACGATGTTCATAAAATACATATACTTCAATTTATATACAAGAATAAAATTGAATGAATTAGGTTATTAAATGGATTACGGGCGCCGGGGTGTGAGTGTGACGTAGTTGACGTGACGTCAGACAAATACTGCCAAAAAAGAGTCAATATCTTGTACTGTAAAACAAAATGATGACGTACGCCAAAATGTATATGTATATAACACATATTATAACGTTTTGAAATGACGCGGCATGTTATGGAACAACCTATTACATTTGAAGAATATACATACACTCACGCCTTTTTCCCAGGCAGAAACTACAGATAGGATTATATATATTTTAATTATATCGTTCTATAGAGCGAGCATCAACTCCAGAATTATGTCACACTAATAAATTTAATTTTAAGGCTAATTGGTTTTTACTATGTAAGTAGCTACTAAATAATAACCTAGAAATAAAAATCTAATATCCATCAGTGAAACTTCAGTACTACCGGGTAATCTACAATAATTTCATCTATTCGGATTTTTTCACCCGTAACCGTAACTGAAACCGGTATATTACTGTTCATATTTCCGTACCCAGCTCTGAACTGTTATATCCATAAGATCCCTTTCAATTATTACCATAAAAAAAATGGCATTACGCTCATGCTCTATATTTCATACAAGAATTTTTTTATTAAAAACCACTCGGTTTCTAAGAGGTTGATCTATATTAAATATAATTAATAGGCTGTCAACGGTTGTATCATAGTACCACCTTAGAGTACCTTATATACTTTGAAATTAAGAGAAGCTGTGCCGCAAGTTTTGTAGTCCATTTAATTAAAGTATATTATTCTCCTATCCTGGCAAGATGCCGCCATGTTCATTACGCACAAACCTGTACAAGGCCTTCTTGAAGTCCTCAAAGTCTAGAATGTCCTTGGTTTGCAGCCAAATACTTGTTCCTTTGCTTCTACATACATGATGTATACAGTTACAAAACCCGATATGTTAAGTTCTCAACGGCTTTACTTTAAGGCATGCTAGTTGTTGTTGGTTTTGCAGTAAGTGTGGATTAGCTTGCCTTGTAAAAATGTCTGTACTTCTTAAAATATCTCAGGGAACTGTGTTAATAATCGGTTCTCTTATGCCTAAATTTTAGTAAAAACAGTTTGAAACAAAAAACATTTATTTAATCTGGTTTTAATATTTTATATTACACAATAACTAAATATTTCATATCATTCGTGCGTGTAACTGGGAGAGATAAATTTTACATATATTGTATAGATTTTTACAATATCTATATTCAGTATGAAAAAACCCAAAAGTGTTCGGTTTTTAAATTAATAATAAGTAGCTTTTACTTACAATAAATTTAAATATTAAACTATGCTTTTATACTATTAAAATCATCTAAGAAACAATCAAATATATCGTATTACATCGCGTTTCTTTTGGTTAAAATTATTATTGTCATCCAGAGTAATAGTGGTTGTGCTATGAAGTCATACTATATAATTTCACAATTATGAAGTGCTAGGTTTATTATTAAAGCTAAGTTAGAGCTGTCTATACTTATAAATACTTAGTATACTTACCACAATTTCTCTAATGATAAACGTAAACAGTAAGTATTAATATAATTTCTATAAACTGTTAAAGTTTGCTACTTAGTCACTATGCTATCTGTATTAAGTCAGTATGCTAGTCATTATGCGAGAATCTATTTATTTTTGGTTAGAATATTTATGATTTTTTAAAGTTACTTGGCAAGTCAGGAGTCGTATATTATAATTAACTCATTACCAAATATATAACGATACTATCGTCACTACTATTTAGTAGACAATGTAACTATATATAATTTGTAATTTCTATTAGTAAGTTATTCTTTAACAAAGAATAACTTACAAATGATTGAATAGTCTATATATATACTTGATTTTTATAAACTAATAAAAGCACGCGAAACGGATTGCACGCTGTAGTTCATATTTTGTGGGGCTGAACGTTTTACCTACTTTGTGAATGGGTATGTGTAAATTGGTTCACAGCTTGTTTTTATTTAAATCAATTCCTGGCTACAGATTTTTCACAAATTCGTTATAACTAAATCAAATGGAAAGGAAACTAAACTGACAATCGTATTTCCCAGCGTTAACTTATTTTGCTTATTATTACCTTTGGTTGCTTACCACTAAGTTGAATACAACTAATATATAATAATTAGTGAACCACAGAGAGTAGGAATGATGTATATAATACATAACCTGTTCCATGTTACGGGTGATTGTGTTAATATTATATTATTTCACCGGAAGCTGTAATTGTATTTAACCAGTAAACCTAATTATCGGCTCAATCTGAAACACTACACAGTGCACAGTAATATTATTAATATTATTATTATTATTATTTGACGACCCAGTTAGTCCAGCGGTAGTTAACACTGCCTTCTGTGCTAAGGGTCCCGGGTTCGAATCCCGGTAGGGACAAATGTTTGTGTGATGAGCATGAACATTTGTATCCGAGTCATGGATGTATCTATCTATAATATGCATGTATTTACAAAAAAAAAAGTATATATGTAGTATATCAACCAGCTAGTATCCGTAACACAAGCCTCGTTGCTTAGCACGGAACTAGATGGCGCTGTGTGCCATAATGTCCAGGAATATTATATTGTTAATTATTTGTATTACGTTATTAATTAGTGTGGTATTACACTGAAGTACCTGCCGTTAATATCATAGTCTTAAGAGACGGCTTGAGAATAAGCAGGATTATATTGTAGACACATTTTAACCTATAATTTGTTAGAATATTTATGAATTTTCCGTAAATTTTACATTAAACCAGTTTTTTTTCCACTTTTAATATTCCGTTATATGTTCCAGAAATCAATAAGAGTACCTATTACTCCCATGACTGCTTTATATTTATAAAGGTAGTATATATCATATTATTAGACTATATTATAAGAACTAATCTAACAGCTTTTAAAATTATGTCGGGTAAAAATATAAGAAAATGGAGATTTCTAGCAATGCAAAGCTTATGAGACAAATGAACGACTTAAGTGGCCCTGTGGTCCAGGGATTGTCTTAGTTTTTGTTTACTAGCGCATTTTTATGGAAACCATAGTACAAATAACTGTACGGCTTAGTTTGGCCAAGGGCAAGGGTGTGTGTGAAAATTTATATTATGTATGATGAATGTGTTTAATTCACAATAAAACCTTGGACTAGACACTCTATAGAAACTTTCTGTGATCACATTTACATACATGAAAATGTGTGCACAAGCATAGTTAGCTTGCATGAGTTGGTTTTGGACAGAACAGACTATAACAGTGCAGGGTATTCGCACATAGTTTAATTTTTGAAAAATTAAACTCATTTTTATAATATATCTCTCATTTTTATAATATTCTCTCATTTTTATTTTAAAAATATATAATTTTTCAAAAATGAAATGTATTGTTAGGTTAAAGCGTTTTCAGTGTTTGGAAAACTTAAATTAATATGACATTCTCAGTAAAAATTAACATCCAGACCGTGAGTATACAGTATAAAACATACATATATAGCTCGTGTTACAGCCAATATAACTCTGTTGCACTAAGTGCCTAGTGTTTATGCAAATGCAAATGTCACCTGCATTGGCTCATATACCATCACTTACAGTTACGTCCTACGCAGGTAATGAATACGTGTGCTCTGATAACACGTTACACTCATTGCCCAATTAAACGGCCGCTACATCCAATTCCGTTGTCTTTAACCACAAATACGAATGTTTTTTTTATTTTGCTACGAGATGACCTCACTTTAATGGCACTTTAAAATAATGTTAATGTTTTCGCTCTTATTTTTACCAAACGTCCGCTATTTTTCCAGACGATTTTACCGAAACTTAAGTCGTTACAGCTCTGTGATGAAAGTATAACTTTAAGCGGGTTCAGGGTATAAAAATACCTATTAGGTAATAAGTTTTTAAGACTTATATAGTAAGTTTTGTCACTTAAACAAAATAAATTACAAAAAATCCTGAATCTAGCAGTGACTATTAGCAAAAAAAATTATAAAAATAGCCAGTTTATATGATGAGACCGAACAAAATCTCATAGAATTAAGTAAAATCTTTATACAAAGCCCAAATTACAACTGCAAAAGGTTTAATCACATAATAGTACAAGAATACGTAAATATGTTGGCCTAGATAAGTAGAAAGTAGACCAAATTACAAATGTAAGTGAGACGGCGAGTCCTTGAATGACCTCCAAGAGACAAGCGTGGGTGGCCAAGGCGCCTCGTTATTTATCTAACTACTTAAACGGAGTTATCTCCGTTAACCTCAGCAGAAATCACGATCTAACAGTCGATCTTGGGAAAAAAATATTATTGTACTCTTTCTCCTGTCGCAACTGTTGCGTGTCACTTGTCTTTGTCATATATTATTTGAAATCTTAATTACTGCCATTTTTATCAGTAGCTCTTTTTCTGCATCAGTTTTTTTTCTGTGGTATTCCACAATCTGGAATAAAAATAAGGATCTTATTCTTTTCGTGCTTGCCACTTTTTTTTATTTCTCGCTATGTATGTGATAATAACTATGCTGATTAATCGTTCTGTAAGGCTACTGCTGCCCCTGTGGAGGTCAGATAGTAGAAGATAGAAGTACATCTAACCGGTGGTTGACCTGGTTTTCAGAACCTGAAAAGTTTGACATCCATTTTATCCTTAGGTATTGGCTACTATAATCTACTTGATAAAAACAAAGACGATGATATATTTAAATCGAAAACCTTGTATCACTCCCTAAGATATACAGTTTTACGAAGAATAGGGCTAATATTCATATTTTTGTGTGTGTTAGTAAGTAGTAAGTAGTTAAATGTGGTTAGGGTAGGCACTCAGGTAGGAGTGCCTACCCTAACCACATTTAAATTGCAAATCGTTTGATTACCTGGAAAGTGGAATAGTTATATAACCATGGACTTATAATAATTTACTTTAATATGGGTCTTTGTGTTATACATAGGTATGTAAACATATATACTAGTAACTACGATCGGTATTACATGATCCTAAATTAACGAAATTCTTAAGACGGAAGTTTTTAGTATAAATTAAGATACTTAGGCAAAGGGTCATTTATATTGTGAGATTAGAAAAGTAATTGTCGCACTCAGGGAAGGTAGAAGTTATTTTGTTAATTCACTATTCATAAGGGATTTTCTGGTTCGTTATCAGAGTCATAAATAATAGGTAGGGGCAAAAGTATTTTCATATTTTCAATGTATTGTTAGTAATCAAACCTCTTTGGCTGTACTGAATGTAACTGACAGGTTTTGATACTATTAAATTATGACATTCTGAAGATGCAATAAATAAAAATAAAACTAGTTCCCGCCATTTTTCAATTGTTTTTCAATCAAACAAAATGAACGTATGTGACGAAGAAATTAGGTACATTTTAAAATTTTATTACAAAAAAGGTAAAAATGTCGTTCTGGCCCTGTCACGGATAAAATCAGTGCCATCTTTGAAAAAGTGGAGCATGTTCGATATATTAGTCGTAAAACAGTTACACGTAATTTACAAAAGTCTGGGTACAACTTGATATTTGGGTACCACATGATCTCACTGAGAGAAACTTAATGGAACGTGTTTCCATTTAAAATTCTTTGTTGAAACGTAACAATTCCGACCCATTTCTTAAACGGGTGATGAAAAATGGGTCACTCAAGATAAGAATGTGCGAAAAAGATCGTGGTCAAAGCATGGACAAGCTCCACAGCCCGTGGCAAAGCCCGACTTGACTCGGAACAAAGTAACAAAAACAGTTTTTTTTTATCAAAAGTCTCAATTTTTTTACAGCAATGGGATATGGACCTACCCACAAGATGGCAACAAGACATCGATCAAAACGGCACATACACATTATAAATAAAATATATTTTTTTGTATAAAAAGTACGAAAATTCTTTTGCCCTGAGGTCGGAACCTTAACCCTACGGATGTATGATAGATGTTGTAATAATAATAAATATTTCTGGATATTATGACAGCGCCATCTAGTTCCAAGGTAAGCAACAAGGTTTGTGTTACGGATACTAGATGGTTGATATACTACTTATATACTTTTTTTTTGTAAATACGTACATATTATACATAGATACGTCCATGACTCGGATACAAATGTTTATGCTCATCACACAAACATTTGTTCCTGTCCGGTTTGTTGTGCAATCATTATCCATTGAACCATAGATAATACACGTAATTAGACAGATAATCACCCATAGTGTTTACCTATCTTCAGACTATAAAACGTAATTTTAAAAGTAACTACAAAAACTTTACACCCGCAGTATCTATAAGAAACTATACGACGAATATACCTAGTTTTAGAACAGCTTATGAAACATTTTCGGGAATAATAAATTCAATTTGTATATTTTACTAGCTGACCCAGCAAACGTTGTTTTGCCACATTATAGGGGTTGGTGGACTACCCCTAACTTTTAGGGGGATGAAAAATAGATGTTGGCCGATTCTAATAGATACCGGATAAGCACAAAAAATTTCATCAAAATCGGTCAAGCCGTTTCGGAGGAGTATGGCAACGAAAACTGTGACACGAGAATTTTATATATTAGATTAATATCTCATCATATTTATTTCGTCTCGAATACGCACCGTAGATTTATATTATGTGGCTGTATAGTTAGTTTCCTGGAATATAATTAACGATATAAACTGTATATTAACTTTGTTAATGGTTGTGGAGGCGGAATATAATTTTAATATTTCATCAAGTAAAACGCCTCTTCATTACTTGGTAACTTGATTAAAATTGTAATTAGACAAATCGTACTACCTGAAATATGTGTTTATCTGACTTTGTAATTTTATAAGGTAAAATCATTTCTTTTTTCTTTTATTTTTAAATATAATTAGTGAGGCTACTTAGTATTCCATCTAAGCGATCTTGAAGGCTTTTGCATCCATCCTAACATTAGTGTGTATTATATATAAACATATATAAATATGTATATCATGACTTTAATTATAAATATTAATATAGACTGCTGTTATGTATTATATTTGATACGTATTAAAACCTTAGAAATTGAGGCTGTTTGTGGTTCCAACCAGTTTACTTATTGCCTGGCAGATAGCTTAAAAAGGAGTAAAGATAGCAGTTGAAAGCATTTCGTAACGATAATAAAGTTGTGTGACTCTGTAGGAGACAGGATTGAGACAAGGTAGACTGAGAGTCGTCGCGGCGCAAACGATGTTTACACTACACACATCGCACTGGAAATAGAAATATTTTCCATACCGGGACCGTTGGGAAATTGTAGGTCATATTTGTAAGGAATATTTTCGAAAATTTATTTCGCTTTTGTATATCTTTTAAAAGATTTTTTTTTCTTTAAGGATGACTGCTTTAATTTAAAATGTGGTCGCCATTATTTAGTTTATTTATTGGATTCCCTTCAAAACTACGGAATAAAACACCTCGAGGGATAAAAGCAATCAACATTAAAATCTGTTTTTTTATGAACGGGGAAAGGGCAGGTTTTAGGTATCGGTATTCGAACCGAAATAAACTTCTCAGTTTTAAAAGATAAAATGATTTGTTGATTGTTCTCAAATATATAACAAAGTAATATACTAGTTTCATAAAAATAATATAATTATTAATTTTATTATAACTTTAAATACGTTAAACTACTTAGTGGGTGCTCCGCTTGCTATAGGGGTTGAGATGTATTCTTATAAGGGGTTAAGAAAAAAAACCTTTTCTTTCCCTCGGGTCAGTGATTTATTATATGAATGTACTGTCGCTTACTTATTAAATGTACGTTTTTACAAAATCATATTTTTTAAGAAGTCTCATGATGCTCATGGCTGGATTGTTTATCGTGACCTATTTGTGTCAGATTTTCGCACTATTTTTTTAGGAAACATTTGTTGTTATCATATTATATACGTGTTTAGGTATTTACCCCACGCTTTCTTTAAATAAAAATGTTTTTTAGCGTTCCGTACCCAAAAAACGGAACCCTATTACTAAGACTTCGCTGTCTGTCCGTCCGTATGTCTGTCACCAGGCTGCATCTCACGAACCGCGATAGCTAGACAGTTGAAATTTTCACAGATTATGTACCTATTTCTGTTGCCGCTTTAACAACAAATACTACAAACAAAATAAAATAAATTTTAAGGGCCCCCCCTTAAAATCCCATACAACAAACTACGTTACGTAAGTTAATTCTAATTGTGTTATAAAGAAGTATTCAATTATATTGAATAAGATTACAACACGTCAAGCTAAGAAAACCATCTGAACAAAACAATCACTTTTGTCTTTTAATTCACGCACATCAGCTAAGTCTGCGCAACTCTCATTTTTGGAGATTGTGCACTTGTACTTTAGTTTTTCTACGACAACTTCAGTTACATATACATAATCGACAAAAACACCATTCATATCACTATTGTCAAGACAACCTAAACAAAGTAACGGTATTTAATAAATTAATTAAACAAGTCATTTGGCATCGGGTTAGTTTACGGTTTACGGGTAGTTTTTGCCAAGTACCTAATTATAACATACGAAAACGAAACCATTCCATCATCGTATAATAAGAAGGGCAAAAGTGGCTATATTATTTCCACTAATTATGGTAGATGTGGCACATGTGGAACCTAGTGAGTAAATATAATGTGAAGAGTTTATTTATTTATTTATTATTAAGAGTTTATTTATTTAATTAATTACATATTTTGTTGCCTAGTTGTAAAAGTTTACTGCTAATGTTTAAGTAATTTATCTTTAAAACCATCACACTAAAATATGATTTGTTGTTTATACCATGTACAAATGTAATATCAGAAATATAACGAGCACGAGAACAGAATAGCTTGACAAACATTTTAAAATCGCAGAAATGCCGCTTTGCGTGTGTTACATTATTCATAAAATTTGGTTTTCATACAAGCCGACGCGTTGTGGGATCAGAGGTGCAAAAATGTTTTCTCATATTCCAAATGTTCCTGTTGGTAAGTCGCGTTGACTTATGAAACCCGAATATGGCCACATTCACTGAGTGTAGGTGGTTGCTCGAGTGTTGAGTGAACATCCAAATTATTTAAGAGCTTTTTTAACCGAGTAGCGGCGGCAGTATGATTATTTTATGCAAAGCGTCGCATTTATTGTACCGCAGTGGCAAGAGATTCGGGTACAGTTGCTTGTGGATTTTTTATACGATATAAGTTCGTGACAGGGATTATAATTAGTTTATCAGTTGTAGTTGACAGATAACTAATCGCACAATCCTGTTACATTTTGTGAAAGTCATAGCTCGATAAAGTAAAACTATTTCAATCCATAATCCGAATCCGAATGGTATCAACAACAGTAACGGAATCAAAAGTTCCATCAGCTCAGCGATTTCTATCAGTTGAGCGCTTGTTCGAGCTATTCAAAGGCGTCTTATTCTAATGTCAAAGATTTTATCCAGAGCGGCGGCGGTTACAGCTTATGCACAGCGATTATATCAGTTTATTTAATAAAAGAAAGGAGATAATATTGTACTTAGAAAGGCTACGTTGTATCTGCATGAGAAAATAATGTAAAAAGTTTGGTTTCAGTCAACATAAAGTGTAGATATTTAAATTCCATTCCCGTTGGCAACAAGGCTTATCCATTAACAAAATTGACTGAGCGTAGTGAACAACGTTTCCGATTAGCCGCTGTGAAAAACAGCCAGGAATCAATTTTGGCCGAGATATATGACCAATTATTATTAAACTTTACTAATAGATTACTAATAAAGAATAAACTTTTTGAAATTATACATACATGAATACAAAATAGGTAAACTTATAACGCAATTTCTTTTGACATTTAAAGTTAACTGGATTAAATTATCTTAATATTTTAATAATAATTAATATTTTTGGTAACATTTAAGTACCTAACTAAATATATAGCTAGGATATTTTAAACTGGCCAGCAAAGGGTGGAATCAACGCTACAGTTTTGTTTTTAAGATAACACATTTCTCAAATCGATAATTTTTAGAGAACCTAAGAAACGTATTAAAGATTCTGGAATTTGAATCCTGTGTCAGCTTTCCGTTTGAAAATTGAGTTACAAGTTCCAATACTGTTCCCATTACTTAGATAAAGAGTTTTCTCTTCCTTTGTGCCCTTTATAGAGGTTATTATTGGATTCCCACACAATGTAAGGAAACTACTGGCTGCGGCAATTTGCTGGGACGACAATAGTTGGTCTCATGGGACTATGGAAGTCTCTCGGTTTGGTATAGTTTGTCTAAGCTTTGTTGAGTCTGGCATCCGATCCGTTAGAGGTCACGCTTACTCTTGTGCAAATGTAACGGACACAAAGAAACCCTCTTAATAATATTGAGCTTTATCGCTTTTAGCTTTATAGCTTTTAATTTCCCAAGAAATTATCTACATGAATCGAATTTCATATAAGAGATCTAAATCTATCATTTTCTCTGTGACGTGGGAGTCTTATAATAATAATAATTTATTTATTATCTATCTTATCACAGGCACAACATTCTGTCTGCCCGTGACCATGGATGCTGTAAAGAATCGGAAACGTTGGGTTAAAATAATATCAATATACCGCGATAAAATCCGTCAACAGCAGTTTTATTTCAATGTGTAATGTTCGCGTTAGTGTAAGAAATCAATATACATTTAATTGTTGTTGCGTACAGGAATCGAACTCGTGACTCGTAACGGAGAAACTAAATCAAATCGTCAACGAATAAAGAATACTACTTTGCACATATAGAAAATCAATTTCAAAATGATGTAACTCCAAGATACATCATACATAATACGAATCATCAAGCAGTATATATGTACAGCTTACTATTTTAATAATAATCACAACATCATATTAAGTTTGTAGGGTTAAGAAACGCTAATAACTAAATTGACATTTTGAAATCCAAATCCGAATTTAATTTGAATATAAAAACTTCGCAACCGACATAATTATGTAGCTTTCGAAAAAGTTTTCCAATATACAACCGAAACTCGACAAAATTATGATTGGATAGGTATAAAGTTGGACCCACGTTGAAGCGGTTTCTTCCATGATTTAGTATTAACCTAAACCTACATTTAGCGAATGTTAAAAATTCCAGTTTTGAGTTAGAAATTCTATCATCCAAATGTGTGTTCCGTGTGGTGTCCGGACACAAAGAATAGCACCACCCCATCTCTTCCAATGGGTGTCGTAAAAGGCGACTAAGGGATCATGTGGGTGGTTGATAATTGTCATCCTGCAACCACCCGGTCTGCGTCAGCGGTTTCACTGACGCTTAGGGACGTTCCTGCCTCTCGCCGATTGTGGCGGTCCCCCGTTCCATTGGATACAGGGAGGTGGGGATATGAGTGCACCTGTGTACGCGCGCACACTGTCGTTTTTACGTTTCGTGCACTTTAATATCTCCTGCGCAATTGACTTGGCTCTGAAAATTGGACTCCGATTTTAACAAAAGTCCTGCAGCGATAGACAGAGGTAGAGAGGTCTGGTTGTGATGCCAACCAGGCTTTGTCTAATGTCTGCATGCAGGCGGCTCAGAGAAGATGGTCGCTTTGCCCTGCATTGGGTTAACAGTGCAATTCGGCAGCTCCCTGGGTGACGAAGCAGCTCTATTTAGAGAGGCCCTGCTTCCCCCGGTCCGGGGAAGGGACTAGAAAAGGTGTCCTAAAAAAAAAAGGCTTAACCCATCATACTCGGAGGTAGTAACCACGGCTGTCTCTGCATCAATCACACGTGGTCGCAAGATACATAAAAGAATTAATAAGCTCAGGATCATTAATACTCACAATATGACATTTGCAGCGTGGAATGTACGCACCCTCCTTGATCGTGAGAACAACTTGGGTCCTCCTCGAAAAACCGCTCTCGTATCCCGTGAACTCCGACGTTATGGTGTGGATATTGCTGCGCTCAGTGAAACGCACCTGGCCGACGAGGGAGAGAGAGTGGAGCGCCTGGGCGGCTATACTTTCTTTTGGAAAGGTACTCCGTCTTCAGAGCCTAGGAGATCCGGTGTTGGTTTTGCGATTAGGAATGATATAGCCACTAAATTGGAGGAGTGTCCCGTCCACATCTCGGACCGCGTTACCACCCTGCGCCTTCACTTGGCTAATGGAAACCACCTCAATGTCATCAGTGTTTATGCGCCAACAATGGACAAAGATGATGACATCAAGGGCAAGTTCTATGAAGAAGTTATGCAAACCCTATCGAAAATTCCTCTCAGGGAGCAGGTAGTCTTGATGGGCGACTTTAACGCGAGAGTCGGGCGTGACTTTGAAGCTTGGCCCAAGGTCTTGGGAAGACATGGTGTTGGCAACATGAATAGTAATGGTCAACTCCTGCTGTCTCTTTGTGCAGAATTTGAGCTGACTATCACCAACACCGTGTTTAGACTCCCGGCAAAATATAAGACCACATGGATGCATCCGAGGTCGAAACATTGGCACCTGATTGACTATGTTATTGTCCGACAAAGAGATATTTCCCAAGTGCATATCACTCGCGTTATGCGTGATGCTAATGCGGTCTGCTCCACTGACCACCGTCTTGTTGTTTCCAAAATAAAGCTCCGACTATATCCTCCTTGCAGATCACATGGTGTGAAGCCTAAGCGACTAGATATAGAAAAATTGCAAAGTCTAGAGGTGCGTAAGAACTATGCACAAGCGGCTAGTGATGCAGCCCGAACAGTAGACATTGAGAATGGTGATTCTGTGGCTAACTGGCATACGCTCTCATCCAATTTAGTTGCGGCCGCCTCGCAGACACTGGGCTTAAAACCTAGCAGACACGAGGACTGGTTTGATGACAACGATGAAATTTTGTCAAAAGCTATTCGGAGTCACCGATCACTCTTACGTCAGCATCGGGACGACCACCAAGCGGAGCAAGTCAAGCAAAGTGGTGCCAGGCTGCGGAGATATGTACGGGAAGTAAAAGACCAGTGGTGGCGACATAAGGCCGAGCGCATGCAGTGGCTCGCTGACACTCAACAGCTGGGTGCGTTTTATGATGAGGTCCGCAAAATTGTTGGTGTATCAATTCGAAATAAAGTGCCCCTGAGATCTCTCGATGGTACACAATTGCTTACCAACAAACAAGATGTACTCAAAAGATGGGCAGAACATTTTAACATCTTGCTCAATGTTGATCGATGTGCGGATACTACTTACATCAACTCGATGGCATCGCTTCCCACGGTCAACAAGCTGGACGACCCACTGACTTTGCGCGAGGTTGTTGTTGCCGTTCAACAACAGCAGAACAAAAAAGCGGTCGGCATTGACAATCTGCCTGGAGAACTGTTGAAGTATGGGGGTGTGGAATTGCACGAAACCATCTGGAAGCTCTTTGTTCAGATGTGGCATGAAGAGCGAGTACCTGATGACTTTCAAGTCTCTCGTATTTGCTCTCTTTACAAGAACAAAGGTGATAAATCCGACTGCAATTCTTATAGGGGAATCTCCCTCCTGACTTCTCCAGGAAAAGTTTTTGCGCGAATTTTACTAAACCGCTTGATGACCTTATCTGAAGACATTCTGCCTGAAACCCAATTTGGCTTCCGGCCAAATCGAGGCACATGTGAGGCCATCTTCTCTGTCCGCCAACTCCTAGAGAAGAGTCGAGAGCAGGGTCAACCTTTGTACCTTTGTTTTGTTGACTTAGAAAAAGCTTTCGACTGTGTGCCTCGAGAAGCCTTATGGGTGGTATTGACAAAACTTGGATGCACGGACAAGTTTGTAAGAATGATCCGACTCCTGCATGATGACATGCGTTGTTGTGTTAGTGTGCAGGGCGAAGATTCAGAGTTCTTTTCTGTGAGCTGCGGCGTAAAGCAAGGCTGCGTACTCGCTCCAACTCTGTTCGCTCTGTACTTTGCAGTAGCAGTTCGGGATGCCTCGCAGACTTTATCCGAGGGTATTCGCATCCGTTTTCGTATCAATGGCGGCGGTATCTTCAACTTAACTAGACTTAAAGCTCACACCAAAGTGTCCCACGTCACTATCACTGAAATGATGTATGCAGATGACTTGTGCTTTGCGGCGGAATCCCCAGAGGGTTTACAGAGACTTATGTCGAGTCTTGATGAGTCGTGTCGCAGATTTGGCCTTAAGATCAGTGTGAAGAAGACCGAAGTCATGGCTCTTGATACACTGAACAGTGGCCCAGTCGACATTAAACTCGGTGACGTCTCGCTAAGGCAGGTAGACAAATTCAAATATCTGGGCAGCACTATAACATCCAGGTGCCTCCTTGATAACGAAGTCAACAGCAGAATTGGAGCAGCTGCTTCGGCCTTTGGTAGACTTCGTGCCAAGGTGTTCCGCTCGCATGACATTAAGTGCCATACAAAAATCGCTGTGTACATGGCAATAGTACTGCCAAATCTTTTATATGCCTCCGAGACATGGTGTCTATACCGCAAGCACATTCGCACATTAGATAGATTCCATCTGA
Organism: Craniophora ligustri; assembly: GCA_905163465.1. NCBI lineage: Eukaryota > Metazoa > Arthropoda > Insecta > Lepidoptera > Noctuidae > Craniophora > Craniophora ligustri. The sequence goes on from LR990963.1 coordinate 8,531,544, forward strand.
AATGCCTACGAGACATTATGAACATCCATTGGTCGGACCGTGTTCGTAACACGGAAGTACTACGGCGAGCTAATGTCGGTGGAATAGAGGCCTATATAATGCGGCGCCAATTGCGGTGGGCTGGCCATGTCTCCCGAATGTCTGACGACAGAGTGGCGAAGCGCATCTTTTACTCAGAACTGCAGGATGGCAAGCGGAAACAAGGCGGCCAACTCCTACGGTACAAAGATGTGCTTAAGCGCCACATGAAGCGGTGTGACCTAGAGACGTCACAATGGGAGGCAATGGCAGCAGACCGGTCAATGTGGAGGCACACCGTGAGCACTAAGGTGTTTGCGTTTGAAAGGCGACGTAAAGAGGAGCTCGATGCCAAACGAGACGAGCTTAAGGCCCGACCACCTGCGGCCATTCTATATAATTACATCGGAGGGGTGCTGACTTGCCGTGAATGTGGACGCACTTTCACGGCAAATATTGGTTATATCAGTCACCTGAGGGCACACCAGCGATGTCCTCAATAGTCAGATCTAAGTCGCTGTGGTCGAAATCGGCCTGGATCTTATATATACATCCAAATGTACATATATATACTGTAGCGTAGCATCCTACGCTAGCTGCAGGTTTATTTGCAGATAAAAGAGAAAAGTTGTTCGTTTTATGTTAACAAATACAGATAATTGCGGGCATTGAAGTTAAAATATAGTAATTTCTTGTCAGTTTTATCCGGCTAGCTAACGTTAACACGCGGCGCGTCGGGAGCGCCGGTTTACGGCCGCTAACAAGTGGTCGCGTGCAGCTCGACGCAATGAGGACTTGCGGATTAAATACTTATCTCGCTACTAGCTAGTTCTTTCTCATCTCATTTGGAACAATTATGAATTCGGTATTTTAGTAGATCCAATAGGATTTAGTTTCACATTGAGTGAATTAGGTAATATGACAATAAATTATGCATGCATAATTAGATATAGGTACTACTAGATATAAGAACGACTGACGACACAATTGGCAAAGCGGCTTTCACTTAATTACTATCCATAAATTACTTATATGTATTTATTATAAAAATACAGAGAGGCGTAAACAAAAAGCCTTAAAAGGGATCAATTAAAGATGAACGAAATTGCAAGTCATCACGACGCTAAAAATTTTAGTAGTTTTTGGAAAGCCACAAACAACTTGAATCACAATTCTACCCTGCCAGTGTGCGTTGGTGGCGTGAGCGACCCTAAGTCTATTGCCAACTTATTTATGACTTCGTTTAGGACAGAGTCACCACTGGGTCCATCGGCAGGTGGGTCGGCTGCTGGGGGGGGGTTCAGGGGCACGCATATCCTGTTCACTGCTGGGGAGGTTGGGTCTGCATTGAAGGACCTAAAACGGGGTAAGTCTCCTGGACATGATAGCCTAAGCGCAGAACACTTACGAAATGGAGGTAAGCACTTACCACGTGTCCTAGCTCTCTTGTTCAATTTATGTATGAGTCACTCGTATCTTCCAAAGGACCTTATGAAAACGATTGTTGTTCCTATAATAAAGAATAAGACTGGAGATACGAGTGACAAGAACAACTACAGACCTATCTCATTGGCGACCATTGTTGCGAAAGTGTTGGACAGTTTGATTGATAGGCAGCTGGATAAATATATCACCCTACATGACGCTCAATTTGGGTTTAGGCCGCATTTGTCGACTGAAACTGCGATCCTCTGTCTCAAGAATACTGTCCAATACTACGCAGCAAGGAAAACACCTGTTTATGCATGTTTTCTGGACCTCTCGAAGGCATTCGACCTAGTATCTTATGACTGCCTCTGGAGAAAACTCTCCCATGATACGGACCTACCGGGAGGACTGATTGCCATACTGAAGTACTGGTATGGCAACCAGTCCAACTACGTTAGATGGGCAGGTGTAATGTCGGATGTGTACGGGTTGGAGTGCGGAGTGAGGCAGGGGGGGCTTAGCTCACCCAGACTCTTCAACTTTTATCTCAACCGATTGATATGTGAGCTCAGCAACACCCAAGTCGGTTGCTCCATTGACGGACAATGTTTAAATAATATTAGCTACGCGGATGACATGGTGTTGCTGAGCCCATCGATCAATGCGCTAAGAAAACTCCTCCGAATCTATGAAGACTATGCGATGGCTCATGGTCTCAGGTATAACTCAACTAAAAGCGAGCTCTTAGTGTTTAGGGCGCAAAATAAAATGTACGATATTGTTCCACCGGTTAACTTAGGCAGAGTTCCGCTGAAAACAGTTACGCGTTTTAAATACCTGGGGCACTGGGTCACCGATAGGCTGTCGGATGACGATGATATAGAAAGGGAACGTAGAGCTTTGGCAGTCAGGTGTAATATGCTGGCTCGTAGGTTTGCGCGTTGCACGCGAGAAGTGAAAATAACACTTTTTAAGGCGTACTGCCAGTCACTGTATACGTGCGCCCTGTGGGTCAGTTACACACTAGGCTCGTACGGGGCTTTGCGAGTCCAATATAATAATGCCTTCCGGGTTATGTTGGGGTTGCCGCGTTTCTGTAGCGCGTCGGGGATGTTCGCGGAAGCACGCGTCCCGGATTTCGGCTCGTTGTTGCGTGCGCGAATCGCGTCACTAGCGCGTCGGGTGCGCGACAGCCCCAACAGTCTCGTGGCTTCTGTAGCCGGCAGAGTAGATGGTCCAATAATGTGTCACTGGATAGCGGCACACAGACCGTCACTCAGATATATTATGTAATTATTATTATTTAATTTTTTTTATTTTTATTACGTGTTTTAGTCCTAGGAATTAATGTTACTATATTATGGATCTCTGGTCTGAAAATAAAGATTTATTATTATTATTATTATTATTATTAAAAAGGCTTTAAAAATCTGGCAATATATATATAATACCTTACAAAAGATATTTATTTAGGCCGATAACCGTAGTTTCATTATGCTGAAATTTGTTTATCATTAGTAGCACTTATTTAAAAATTCAAAATACATTAACAAATTATGTAGTGCAATTTGATGAATCATCTTTTTTCATCATCATCATCAACAAATTTCCACCCCACTGCTGGGCATGAGTCTCCTCTTACTTAGATTTGCTGCTTTAGAGGGATTTTGCTGTAATCCACCACGCTAGCCTAGTGCGGGTTCACGTGGAAAAAAACCTGAAGTAGGTGTGTAGGTTTTCTCATGTTGTTTTTATAAATTGTGTGAGTCTGTGATAAATACGCGTATCGTCTTCAAAAATTCAGTGGTGCGTGTAATAGGTAGGCTCTTTTTCATAAGAAATTCAAATCTTGCCAAAGGTTAGTAACCTATGGTGAAACCTGTATAACCCTATGCTTGTTTTATGCATGTAACTATTTTAGTATGGTCTTGTAGACCAAAATATCAGGATTTTTAAGATTGTAAGAAAATACATAGTTTTTTCATGACCGCTGTAAGTAGGACATTTTTAGTACCTCGGTGTTTCAAGTAGGTATTAAAAATTAAACTATCTTGGAACAGGTATGAGATTTAAAATGTGTAGAAATAATTATAAAATGTATTCAGTTATTTCATAAGAAATAGTTATTCGGTAAGCTTATCAAAAATATAGATTTCAAGAGCAAAAAAACATAAATAGTAAGTATTTTTCTTAAAATAATCTCTTAGTAGCGCCTAACGCCAACTGAGGCAAAACAATATACTTGAAAACAACGTCACAAATGAATGTGAATGAAAATCCGTATAAATAATAAATCTACTAGAACAGCTTCACATGGTTCGAAACGCCTAAGTAAACATCAAGATTGCTTCGGACATCAAGTGGCGGCACAAAGCTTTAGGTTTCAATGTCACTTGAGATATTTTATTTTTATTCTACATACATATTTATGTAGGTCCATTACATACGCAAATTCCTTAACACAGTCTAGATAAAGTTACACAGTTATGCTGTCTGACTTTATTTTATACACAAGGTCTTTAGTATATTAGTTCGTCCCGATAGAATTTATTTAGAAATTTACCCGATGATAAGTCTCACTTGAAAGGTTTTTTGGCATGAGTAATACTCTTTGTTATTGTTTAATGCATATTATAGGATGTTAAATAAGGAAACAAAATGAAATACAACGTTTAATTATTAACAAATATAACGCTTTTAGGTAAATAATGCTTACATTATGGTATACAAAAACCGTTAGTACACTTCTGATTTTATCTAAGTAATATTATTATAATGTCTGATAGTTCAGACGGTTGAATGATTTTAGTCCCCAAGTCTCAGCTAAGATCCGCTATCTGTCTGATGGGCTAGTAATTTGCATTATAACTACCCAACTCTCTCTCCGCTAGGCCCGGTAATAACAATTTACAGTTTACAGCAGAGCCATTTTCTGTTTAACATTTATATTGATTATACATATATAACAAAAAGTAGAGCTGTGGTAGCCTAGTGGTGTGACCAGTGGATTGACATGTCAAAGGTCTCGAGTTCAAACCCGGTCACGCACCACTGACTTTTCGGAAGTTATGTGTGTATTTATCACATGCTCAAACGGTGAAGGAAAACATAGTGAGGAAACCTGCATGCTTGAGAGATTTTCTCGATGGTATGTGAAGTCTGCCAACCCGCAGTAGGCTAGCGTGGTGGACTATAGCCTAATCCTTCTCAAAAATGAGAGGAGACCCTTGCCCAGCAGTGGGACAATAATGGTTTGTTGTTGATGAAACGTTAAAATAAAACTAATCTTAAAGGATTTTATGGCGGAATATTGATATTCGTAAAAATATCGCAGTCTACAGTCGCGTACGTGTATGAAATCTACATATATAAATTACATAAAGTTCAAAATACAAATATCCGTTTAAAGTTAAAGTTTAATCCTTTTATTCCATCTCAGCTGTCTTATTATCATCGTATACAATATTATAGATGAACCTAGCAAAAAACGGAGGTAAAGTTAGCTGCCTCTATTTATGAAACTAAATAAAAAAATGAACGATATTTATAATTATATTTGTACCTGAGTTAACATTCGATTTAAAAGATGTATCTACAGCAGCAAGTTACGGTACCGTTATTTATTTTTACTGGACTTATTAAGCACCTAACTCTTTTAAATATTTTCAGGGTAACCACTTAGTATTACGGCTAGTCGCAGTGGTAATTAATTATTTGTACAATCATTAATTATGGAGGTATTTAAATGGATATATGTTTTATGTTTTACGAACAATATGTTGTTACACTGACAAATATTAATAATTTTCTAATATTTCGTTAGAAAAAAAGTAGGTAAGAATAACGCGATTAGTAGTTGTAAAGTTGTTATGTAATAAGAGTTGTAATGAATATTGAGTGATTTAAAAGTACATTGCATATAATTTTGCTTCCAATTTTTCATCTTACTAAACGAAATAATTGCATAGAAATATGAATTGTAAAAAGGTTACCTAAAAAGTGAATCTATTTATAAGATAAAGTTAGAAAACATTACTTTGTTATTTGGAATTTTATTAGTTGTGTTTGTGACTTGTTGGGTGGATAGGTACTTTAATAATATAGGTAATTGCATATTAAATAACTCCCAATAGTTGATAATATTATTGGGAAAGGAGGCAGCGAGTAAATACTCCAAAGAATGCTTGTTTTTGATATTTTACTGAAAAATATGAATACTTTAAAACACAGTAGGTACTATATTATGGACCGTTTCCATTATCTCTGTTAGTGAACACCTGCGTATTCATATCTTGATCTCTAATAGAATCACTCTTGATTTAAAATGCCTTATTATTTTTAGCCTTTCAAATATAATCAATTCGTTTAATTCTTACTGATTGCATGACCTTTGAAAGACATTTACAATCATTTAATTTTTTTTTAAGTACAAATATAGATTATATAACAAATATAGACCTATTGAGCAGAATTACGAACGGCAACAAAAATTTCAATCCGATAACAGTAATAGAATAATGTTTCATCCCACGCTTAATTAATATTTTTCGTTCGATTATTATATTAATGTTTATTAGGTCATAGTTTATTAGCACATAGGTCAATCATATATATGATTGCTTCACTAGAAGTTGAAAATAGCTAGCTACTTTTTAAACTCTAAATGTATTAATTAAAAAAGCTAAAGAGGTTGCCAGATAATGTTCTTATTTATGTACCTAACTACTTAATTTTTTTAATGAACATCAATTATATTCTATACATAGTCATCACATCGTGAGCATACTCAATAATTTTATTATTTCGTTTTTGTATTGCATAAACTCAATAAGATATTATTACCAACATGTCACATTGGATTTGTGTAAGAAAATTGTATTCGAAAAACTACTCGTAGCTGAATCGTATTATCTGCAGAACCTTTCAACTGAATACAATACGAGGAGCCATTTAAATTTCCAAATAAATTATGTATATATCTTCGTGAATATCAAATTATTAACTCATTAGAAACTTAATAGGTATATTATAGAATTATATAATATTTATTATAATTATATCAATATGTATTATGTATGTATATCAATATTATGCACCTTTTTGAGAGGAATAACATAAAAATCTAAATCAGAATTTAAGCTTTTACGAACGATAACGATAATCCTTGAATATAATTTTAAACTTAAGTAGTGAAATTAAGTACTAGTATTTGAATGCTATGTTTAACAAATCAAAAGCAACTGGGAGCAGTTAAAGCTATTGAAGGACCAGTGTAGCTATAATACTCGGTGGAATTGCCCGTAGTAGTGACGACTAATTAGTGAAAGCTTACGGCTTACATACCGTGCCGTGCGTCGTGCTGTGCGCTGTTTGCTAACTGCGTATTCCAGTGTGATAGACGCCTTAAACGAGACTCGATGTTCCAGCTACCGTCCTTTAACATGATTGCTCATGTCTACTCTCTTTGACTCTCAATAAGGGCTGTCATGTCTGTCATGTCAATGGCCGTCCGAGCTTCGTTACTGTTGTAACGATTATAATACGACAGTTAAGACACAATAAAGGAGTTTAATTTTCAACTCTGTGACATTTTTGATCCCACTGACAATTGTGGATTTACAATATTGAAACTGATATATAGTTTACTATATATAAGCTTATATATATACATAGTTAAGTGAGGACAGCGAACTATCCATCTCAGTGTAGCACGCGTGTAGTGACAACAGTATTTCATTTTTACGAAAGTGGAGTGTTGGTGTGAATGTGCTACGGTTTGTAATATTGATACACTGTTATTGGTGGGTGTGTTGATGGGTATGTGTGCGTGTGTGAATGGGCGAGGGTAGCAGGTAGCAAGGCATCGGAGGGGGTGGAGCGGGTGGAGCGGGGAGTGGTATCGACGCGCGCGCCGCGCCTGCGCTAAGCCACTCACCTGTTGCCGTGAGGCCACGGAAAGATACTCTTTCAAATTAATATGGACACATGATACCGAAATAAAAGCAAAGTTTCAGTTCAAGAAAATCGTTGTTTCTTATTCCTGGCATTGGGCAAAAGTGTCTTAAAAATAGATGTATATCAATCAAACATAATTACTTTTGCGGCGAATACTTAACGTTTAACTAGTTTGTGGGGGTATATTTTAAGAATGTATTTTTAGAACTCTATTTTACATTCCAACAATAGAGTCATTCTGTCTATGACTATATGTTATTTAGTGTGAATCAATGTTGATCTGGAATACGGTAGTGTCCCCACTAAGACTAAGACTAAGAAAATAAAGGAGTGAGGCACGATTGTAATATTTCGCGGTACGATGCTACTGCTTACGTAGACCTTAACAAACATATTATAAACAAATATATTGTTGTAATAGTTATGATAATTATGACCTTTTTTCACTATTCTCTACTGGGCGGATATCATCTGAGATCTAGAGGGTTTAAGTATATGTATAAGTGATTATTAGTTAACAAGTAGCCTAGTATATATATACTAGCTGACCCAGCAAACGTTGTTTTGCCACATTATAGGGGTTGGTGGACTACCCCTAACTTTTAGGGGGATGAAAAATAGATGTTGGCCCTTCTCATAGATACCGGATAAGCACAAAAAATTTCATCAAAATCGGTCAAGCCGTTTCGGAGGAGCATGGCAACGAAAACTGTGACACGAGAATTTTATATATTAGAAGATTTAGCGGGTTGACAGACTTTACATGCTATGTGGAATATCTCTAGCATGCAGGTTTCCTCACGATATTTTCCTTCAAAAATTATGTTAAATGTGATGCGTGCCATGGGTTTGAACTCAAGACCTTTGTCATCTCTTGCTCATCTCTCTCTCTTTATCCACTGGTCACACCACTATGCTATATTTTATTTCTAAGTGTTTAATATGCTTGTAAATGTTTTTTTGGAGTCCTTTTAAATGTGCACGTGTTCCCATTTTTTTTCATTCGACTTTATACCAAGTTATCACACAGTTATTCGGAAAGTCAGAGGCGTCCTAGTTTTGGATTTGAACCTCCTCCACGACTCAACAACTTTCTCTACGTTACTCTTTCTTAGTATAACTACAATGGCTAATATGTTTTGACTGACTTCACTGTGATCCGTTTAAGTACATAATGACGACCAATATTTCTATGTTTTTAAGGTAACCAAAAAATATTATTTTTTACTGAAGAATTTAATTCTCAATTGAATTAAATTCTTACTACGAACTAAGCTCCTATTATTTTTATTTTATCTTATCTAATGAAGTATTGTATATTTAGGAGTGAGTATGCAAATTCGCAAGTGACTGTGTAATGAGAATTACGTCGTTAAATTTACGGTTTAACCTTTGCTTTAATGTTAAACAGCCAAATATTGGTTTATCAACTGAATTTTGCAATTTCTACGGAACTAATAGGAATCCACTGTAATTTTATCTAGTGGTTGTATTTTACTTTCAAGTAAATTAATCCATATATGTGGGATTTGTAAGTGTCTGAACGCAACAGTGGATTGAATATAAGATGATTGTGTGAACGTATCCGAACGGGTTGTATGAAAGGGAAAGAGAGGTGTGAGGGAGAGAGGGAAGGACATCAGGAGATGAACGTAAAGAATTAGGGAAAAGGAAGATTGATTTTTATAAAAAGGTTGTTTGTGTATATATCCAAGAAATATATATATTCAAGGATCCCGGAAGTTTTATTTCATCACCACAATTGGGGGCTCGTCCGGGATCCAAAGAAAACAAGCGGATTAAAGAAGATTACATCTCCGGTCAAAAGGCAGCGTCGTCGCATGCACGCAGTGGCTGCCGTTACAAGAGGTTTAGAATTTTTCGTATCGTCGGCTATTTCCAAGATTAAGATGCCTAAAGATAAAGAAAGAAGTGGCCGGCAAGACGATTATGAAGATGACAAAGACGGTGGTCATGAGGTGCGGCGTAGTTCAGCGGCCGACATTTTGCAGTTGACGTCGGAGTTGATTCCAAAATTCAATGGCCGGGACAAGACATACTCCGTAACCCAATGGGCGAGCGACGTAGAGGACAACGCAGCTATATTTGGGTGGACTCCTCTGCAGCAATTGCTCGTGGCACGACGATCCCTCCATGGTACGGCTGCACTGTGGCTGAAGGCGGAGCGACCATTCAAGTCCTGGGAGGACTTAAAGGCGGCCATAGTAAAGGAATTCCCGGATACTGTGGACATCAAGACGGTTCATGAGATGATGAGTGCACGTACTAAAAAACCAAGTGAGTCTTGCCTGGACTATATGCTCACAATGAAAGAAATAGGCAAGCGTGGGAGAATGCCCGACTACGTGGCTATCAAATATATCGTCGATGGCATTCAAGATAGTGAAATAAATAAAGTCATGTTGTATGGTGTAACAACATACGCAGACCTCAAAGATAAATTCAAAATATATGAGACGGTGAAAGAAAAAATGTGTAAACAGCAGGCGCCGTCTGGATCTGGAAAAAATCGGCACATTACGCGAAGCAATCATGCCCATATAGCCCGGTGTTTCAACTGTGGCGAAAAAAACCATAAAAACGAAGAGTGTCCCAATATAACGCAAGGAAAAAAATGCTTTCGCTGTAATGAGTTCGGTCATATCGCACCGGATTGCCCAACAAAGGCGAAGACGAAGATGGCGGATCAAGAAAGTCCCGTGACGTCACATCGGAATAGATCGAGTGCGACCACGAACATCGATCGGCAGAAAACCCAGAAACGGTCATTCGTTGCAACGTCGGTAGAGGGCGTCGCGATCGAGAACGGTGCGAATGAACAATCGAATGTCAGCCGGAACGCATCGCGAACGGTGAACGACAGAACGTACGAGTGTGATGGCGACAGCGGCGACTTTGACAGCCTAAACATAAACAATGACGAGCTATGCGGAAAATTAATCAATAAACCGATAAAAACAGTGAAATTAAAGTGCGGTTACAGTGCGAGTGCTCTCGTGGATTCCGGTAGCGAAGTGAGCTTAATTTCAAATGACTATTTTGTACAATTAGGGTCGCCAAAGTGTAATGTAAACAAAAATATCACGTTAACCGGTTTAGGATGCGCAAAGGTTATATCAAATGGACAATTTGTTACGGATATTGAGATCGATGGCTACAAATATAACAATGTAACGTTTTATGTCATTCCTGATGGCTGTATACCATATAAAATAATATTAGGACATGATTTTCTATGTAATGTTGTAACAGTTATGAAAGATGGATCTGTGTGGATGAAGCCAAGTGACTGGTTGAATGAGGTGAGTTGTTTTACATGTAAAGTTGATTCCATAGGTTTCATTCAAGATGAAGATGTGAAGGATGAGGCAGTGAGGTTGGTGGATAGTTATCAGCCAAACCCAATCAAGGAGGCACCTATTGAGTTGAAGATTACACTTAAAGATGAAGTACCAGTTGCTCAACGTCCACGGCGAGTTTCACCCAAGGAACAACAAGAGGTAGATAAGCAAATAAAGGAATGGCTTGAACAAGGGATAATTCAGGTGAGTTTTTCAAAATATAGTAGTCCCCTTGTGTTAGTAAGAAAAAAGGATGGGTCACTGAGGATATGTGTTGATTACAGACTCATAAACAAAAAGATGATGAAAGATGAGTATCCCTTACCCATCATTGATGAACATATTGATAAGCTGGCATCTGCAAGAGTATTTAGTGCGCTCGATTTAAAGAATGGGTTCTTTCATTTAAGAGTACATAAAGATTCAGTCAAGTATACATCATTTGTTACAATGACAGGACAGTATGAATTTTTAAGGGCTCCATTTGGATTGGCCACCTGTCCTAAGGTTTTCACTCGGTATATCTCAATAATTTTCAGAGATTTGATCACAAGAGGGATTGTCCTCGTGTTTATCGATGACTTGTTAATTCCAGCTTCAAACGAGTTAGAGGCTGTTGAACGATTAAGAGAAGTATTGAAGACAGCTTCAGAGTATGGATTGCAGATAAACTGGACCAAGTCACAAATTCTTGTACGAAAAGTTGAATACCTTGGATATGTTATAGAAGGAGGCGCAGTCACACCTTCGCCAGGGAAGACTGATGCAGTCACTAAATTCCCTGAGCCTGGAAATGAAAAGCAACTGCAAAGCTTCCTAGGTTTCTGCTCATATTTTAGGAAGTTTATTGAAAATTATGCACTGATAGCTCAACCACTTACTGATCTACTAAGAAAAGACAAGAAGTTTGAATTTAATGAAAAGCATAGAGAGGTGTTCAACATTTTAAAAGAAAAGCTTGCAAGTAAACCTGTGCTGAAGATTTATGAACCAAATGCTGAAACAGAATTACATACCGATGCTTCAAGTGTAGCATATGCAGCTATATTACTACAGAAGGATAGCAGTGGTGAACTCCATCCAATACACTATATGAGTAGAAGAACAACTGATGCTGAGAGCCGTTACAGTAGCTATGAGTTGGAGGCTTTGGCCATTATCGAAGGTATAAAGAAATTCAGGCATTATCTTTATGGAGTACGGTTCAAGATAGTTACTGATTGCAAGGCTTTTCAATTAACTCTCACGAAAAAAGATTTAGCTATGTCCACAAAAGTAGCGAGATGGATATTGTTCCTGCAAGACTATGATTTTACTATTGAACACCGTGAAGGCTCGAAGATGAGGCATGCAGATGCTCTGAGCAGGAATCCGTATGTGGCCATGATATTCTCGGATTTGCATAGTGACTTAAGACATGCTCAAGAATGTGATGATGGTCTAAAGGCAATTATCAAGATATTATCTGAAGAAAAGCCATATAATGATTTTTATCTTCATGGAGGTATACTGTGCAAAGGCCCAGAAAGATGTGTAGTGGTGCCACATAAAATGGAATTAGAAATTATTAAAAGAGCTCATGGAAATGGTCATTTCTCAAGGAATAAGACAATAGAAGCAATAAGTAAAGATTATTACATCCCAAAACTTAGTAAAAGGGTTGAAGATTTTATTTCTACATGCATCCCATGTCTTTTAGCATCCAGGAAAGAGGGGAAGCAAGAAGGCTTCTTGAACCCAATAGAAAAGGGTGAAATACCACTAGATACAATACATATTGACCACATTGGACCCCTGAGTGAAACACGCAAGCAGTACAATTATATTTTAACTCTAGTTGATGGCTTCACTAAGTTTGTATGGCTATTCCCGACTAAAAGTACATCTACTCTAGAAGTATTGAACAAGCTGAACATACACCAACAAATATTTGGGAATCCAAGAAGAATAGTATCTGACAGGGGAACCGCATTCACAAGTAATGATTTTGTGCAGTATTGTGTTGGAGAAGGAATTGAGCACATTAAAATCACAACAGGCATACCAAGAGGTAATGGTCAAGTTGAAAGAATTCACAGGACGTTAATATCAGTATTGACAAAGCTTACCATAGAAAACCCTACTCATTGGTATAAGTTGGTGAGTAAAGTTCAGCGAGCACTGAACAGTACACACCAGAGAAGTATAAATACAACACCATTTGAGTTACTCCTAGGCGTAAAAATGAAACAGAAAGAAGATACTGAACTCTTGCAACTATTAAAACAAGAAGAATTAACTAGTTTCACAGAAAGTAGAGAAGAACTCAGAATGAGTGCTAAGAAACAAATATTAGATGTTCAAGAGGAAAATAGAAAGAATTTCAACAAGAAAAGAAAGGAGAGTAGAGTCTATAAGGAAGGAGATCTTGTGTGTATCAAAAGAACCCAGTTTGGAACTAGCATGAAATTAAAGCCGAAGTTTTTAGGCCCCTATAAGGTCACCAAGGTAAAAAGAAACCACCGATATGATGTAGAGAAAGCAGATTCACAAGCTGAAGGGCCTAATAAAACAAGTACCTCTTCTGATTTTATGAAACCATGGCCAGACTATGCTAATGATGGGAAGTAATCAGAGTAAGTTTGTATTTTATTTAAGGAAGTATGAAAGATGATGGTAGATACGAAAGAGCTGTTACATATTATTTTATTGTCCATTTATTGTGTTTATTACCATATTGTAAGGTGTACAATTATCGACTTGCCTACAGTGTCTTAAATCAAGAAATATTAACATGTAATATTGTTTCAGTGTTATAATAAAGTTTGTAAAACATTGTCAAGTCTCACTACTAATAAGATTTACTTACTTATTGTTATCATAAGATGTCTCAAAGCTGATGTTAAAGGTATATAAACTGTTCTTATTAAGATCTGTTATCAAAAGTTGTTTATTATTAAGATATGATTAAGTTAAGAATGTGTGAATGTGTATGATTATGTCTGAGGACAGACATGAACCAGGACGGCCGAGTGTGGGATTTGTAAGTGTCTGAACGCAACAGTGGATTGAATATAAGATGATTGTGTGAACGTATCCGAACGGGTTGTATGAAAGGGAAAGAGAGGTGTGAGGGAGAGAGGGAAGGACATCAGGAGATGAACGTAAAGAATTAGGGAAAAGGAAGATTGATTTTTATAAAAAGGTTGTTTGTGTATATATCCAAGAAATATATATATTCAAGGATCCCGGAAGTTTTATTTCATCACCACATTTGTTTTTTAGCGAAGTGAGCTTAATTTCAAATGACTATTTTGTACAATTAGGGTCGCCAAAGTGTAATGTAAACAAAAATATCATGTTAACCGGTTTAGGATGCGCAAAGGTTATATCAAATGGACAATTTGTTACGGATATTGAGATCGATGGCTACAAATATAACAATGTAACGTTTTATGTCATTCCTGATGGCTGTATACCATATAAAATAATATTTTTAAGTTTGTCGCGGTTGAATACGTTAAGTGAGGGCAGAGTAGTATACGATTCTGAAAGGTTCTGTTAGTTTTTCTACGAACGAATATAGATTGTCCGCTTACTGGACGTAGAGGCTCATGTTTTATGATCTACGTGAGGTGCGCATTCGTCTTAGTTAAATTGTATAAGGGACATTTTTTCGAGGTAAAATTCGACCTGCAGTAAGGATAAGCGTATTAGACATAAACATTGCCATATCTTGTTACGGCTAAATGGATTGATCGTAAAAAGTTTCCCGATGGAAATAGCAGTATAGTTAGGTGCTTTTAAATGGTATATATGGACACGAGCAGGGTGGTGTGGGCGTTTACAGCTTCTCTGAACTACAAGGGGGACTCGAGCGTGGCGTAAACCACAAAATTCCGTGAAAAAGTTAATTTCATATTATTTCCACGCGGTCTATATTATTGCCTCAAGACTTCATACCTACTCTATATAATGAATAAAACGTACAATGTATATTTAAGTAGCTTTTATACACGCTTTCAGAACAAGCGGCCAAAAATTCTACAAGAGCTACGAGAGCTACGAGAGTGCTACGCGAGTGCTACGGGCATTCGGCAAGTATCAATGTAATTTTGATTTTAAATAAACGCTCGATTTAGCAGATCTTTTTTATTCACTGTTTGCTGAAAAAGTATGTACTAAGTAGGTACATATATTTTCAGCACACATAGAGTGAATACTATAAAAAATAACTGGAAAACTGAATCTCATTTATTCTAATGAAAGCCAATTTTATTAAATCAAATCTGATTCAGTTTCTTTTAAGAAAAAGTTTACAAGTACAGAACTAGTTTATTTCATTTCATGTCACTATTTTAGCTTTTTATTTAATTTAATTTTAGCATAACAATGGAGTAATTTCGAACGGGATTAAATAGTGATTTGTAGACTTTGTGTTTGCAATAATATTTTGACATGACAAGCTATGCGCCGTCAATGAAACCACAATCAAATTTATTAGCTGCCTCCCCTAAGCTCAGCATCACGAAGCTGGTATTGACTGTTAGTTTACCGAATGTATCAGTTTAATCTAATGAGAATATTCGGTTCTTCTATTGCTTAGATAGTTACAACATTTATTAGAGACACTTTTTCTTAATAATTTACGGATATTTGTATATCTATCCAGTGGGACCCTGGATAAGTGTTCTTAAGTAGTACACTAACTACACTTTTACACGTTTGTCTTTTCTAAAAAACCCATCAATTTCAGTAGCAGAAAGTAGGAGCACGTACATCACTGTAGCTATATAATACTTAATGGGCGTGTTATTTTTCTTATAAGTAAAAGATTAAACCTCCAATATCCTCCACTGTACAACGGCCCGAGCATTATTTTCCCTACTCTGTAAACGACTTTCACTTATCACGGCGTTGATGGAATAACGTGATGAATATAGTCGACGCTTATGTTATATATACTTACGTATTACAGAAGGCCGACAATATTTTGTAAAGTAATATTTTCAATTATCTGGATTGTCTCATATTGGGAAGTGGTATACGAACCTCAAAAGTAGTGTTATTCATAGTAGGGGCGCATGCATAAACAAGTAAGTTCTTTACAAGGTGACACTCACTCGTCTACACTATTTACATGTATTTAGAACTCTGAAACTAGACTTCGAGAGCAAAACAATCCAGTTTCTAAATCATACGGCCTTAATGAAGGAATTAACCACCCCTATACTCTTCAGTCAAGATAAGGCTTTTAGGCCATAAAGACTGAGTTCTTATTGATTATCGCAATATAATTTCCTCAATATTTTTTTTCTTGTTATAACCAGAGATGTCTCAGATAATATCCATTTTAATATACGTATAGGGTATATCAGTTCAGAAATGTGTTATAAATTTCAAATACTGTTTTATTTACGACTATTATACAAATTTAGCATTAATTTAATTAGGCATTCGATTTTTGGATGAATGATAAATAAATTAATCTCAAAGTAGGTATATTGGATGATTTTTTATCCGCTTAAATTTTATTGTCTATCCCGTAAGTAATAAAAATACGCTACGAGAATTAAAAATACATTACTAATTTGGAACGGAATATAAGGCAAACGAAAATATTACAAACAGACATGCAAACGCAAAAACGATGACGTAGATAGTATATCTACATCATCTTTTACTTTTAGTTTTACTTATATATGGCTAGTTAACATCTATTATAACACTGTGAAATGCAAATAAATGACATGATATGAATAAGAAGCGTGTTAAAATATAAGAATCCTATGTGTCGGATATTTGCAAAATAATAATAATAATAATATGTTTATTTATTCTCTCATCATCAAATCACAGAACAAAGTTAAAACAAGCATTAAGTATAGAGACTGGTGTCTGATGTGGGTAAACCTTGTAGTACAGATCACCAGGCTTACCCTCCGTCCGTAGGACAAATAAAGATCTCTTGTATTTTAAATCGATCAATCATCGTTTAAATTTCACAAAAGAGGCATAAAAAGGTTACATTTAATTATGATTTAGTCTTTTAAAAGGGCTTACGTTTGTAAAAGTGAACATTTTTATTCTAAGATTCCCTTAGCAGCTTTTCGTCTTTATCGTTTCACAAAATAAAGACGCGCAGGTCTTAAAGCTTGTCTGTCCAACGTAGTCAGCAATAAAAGAAGAAATTGGCGTGTCCACGATGTCTATTACTCAGCTGTGAGTAATGGATAAATGCCCGCCAAGGAGGTTGAAAACCTATCCTATAATCGTTGTTTAGTTAGTTATAGTTATAGCGCACTCGGGGACATTTCACTTGACGATTTATGTTATATTGAAATAATATTCAATGGATTGTAAGAACATGTATTTAATATATTAGTATGTAAACAATGTTGAATAATAATATCGTGACTTGTTGTTGGATTTGCTAATAACCAACAAAATCAGTTGATTCGGGATGAGGCTATATCAATGTTGATATAATTAATAGATGTAGTTGCGACTGCCTCATTGCTTGCTTAGCAAGAGGTCTTGGGTTCGTTAGTGTATTATGAAATTCTCAGTAGCAGCTCGGATTTGGATTTGTGCTTGGTTGATGGCAATAGGCTCGCCCCCTATTACACGGGACTAAAAATATAGCTATCGGCGAAATGTGGCTCGACATTAGTACACCTCTGCCTAACCCTTCGGGGACGGTCTTGATGATTGTGAATGTTATAGGTGTAGTGTGATTTAGCCATTTAAAATGCATACGATCAATGGATTATACAATGTTGTATTAAAAAAAACGGTACACCTGTTTGTACTTCCCAAGACATTAAAGCGGTCGTGTGATCGTGTTTACTTACATAAACATTTTTTTTTACTTTGCTATAAAACTTTTGCCACGAATCAAGCATGTATAAATGGGTATATTAAATCACTGTCTTAAACATTTTGTGCCAGTCGAGAATTTCATGTCTACATTTCAACGACAGACTGAAATACTCGCTTGCGTTCTATGCGTGTGGTATTCATTAATTTAGGTTGCTAAGAAGACGGGAGTTTGGATTCATACATAGCTCAGTTCATTACTGTTTATTTATGATTTAAAAACTATCCTATACGTAATAGCTATAGTATAGATTTTAAATTAAACGACACGAAATGAAAGTAGTAGTAGTTCATTTTTTTAAGAATCCTATAATGTTTTTACATTTATAAAATACCATTAGTACCTACTAATAATTTAATAAAATATCTTAATATGAAGTATAAACACAGCACTTAGTGGCGATGTATTGTTTAGTTAAACTTTAAACTGTGTTCTTATATGTACGATGTGCTACCAAAAGCTCGAACAACGGTAAATCCTAAGATCTTTCATTAAGTATTCTTAGATTTACTTTGTGACTTTATATAAAAGAGCTTGTAAATCTAAGGGTTTATAGGAAGATCATAAGATTTACCGTTGTTCTAGCTTTAAAGTAACATGTACATACATATTTATTTGTTAACAAGAGCTGTAGTGTTGTCGGAAGTAGTTAATGGACCTGTTGCACGAAACCTATGAGCACTGTCTTTGCATTGCTACGGAATGTCCGGCCTTTCGTTACCAACGTAAAACTTTTTCTAAACATTTGTCTGGATTAATGTATGATTTCATCATCAACCCATTAATGTCCCACTGCTGGGCACGGGTCTCCTCTCAATTGAGAGGGATTAGGCTATAGTCTACCACGCTAGCCTACTGCGGATTGGCAGACTTCACATGCCATCGAGAATTCTCTCAATCATGCAGGTTTTCTCCTGATGTTTTCCTTCACCGTTTGAGCATGTGATAAATACGCACATAACTTCCGAAAAGTCAGTGGTGCGTGCCTTCGGTTCGAAGTCGAGACCTTTGACATCACAGTCCACTGGTCACACCGCTCAGCTACCACAGCTCTTCTGATGTATGATTTAATTAAATAAAAAAATATAAATCAAACCGTAAGATGTAACTGAAATTAAATTGTAAATTCTACGAAATAACTTGTTAAATCCACAATTTACAACTACACACACAAATGCAATAACTATTTTACTGACCGCTACAAAATTGAAATTTATTGTATCATAGCTCGTAAAATATACGTATGATTTCGATGTTTTTGGCATGATTGCGGTCTAACAAAGCATAGCTCTCGACAGCTGCTAACAATTATAACAACTCGGCGAGCTAATTAACATCGCCATTTGTAGATTCACTATGAATAATGTACTCACTGCACTTGGCGCATTTTCGAATGTATAGTGTATTTTTCAGTGATCTTTTTAGGTGGACATGCATAAAAGAGTTGTGGTAGCCTAGTGGTTTGACCAGTGGACTGACATGTCAAAGGTCTTGAGTTCGAACCCGAAGCACGCCAACTGACTTTTTTGAAGTTATATGCGTATTTATAACAAGCTCAAACGGTGAAGGCAAATATCGTGAGGAAACCTGCTTGCTTGAGAGCTTTGTTTCGATGGCATGTGAAGTCTGCCAACCCGCAGTAGGCTAGCGTGGTGGACTATAGCCTAATCCCTCTCAAATGAGAGGAGACCCGTGCCCAGCAGTGGGACGTTAATGGGTTGATGATGATGATGATGCATAAAATTTTCAGTCTGAGTCAAATAAAAACCTTGGTTGACGCTATCCATCTCAAACAAGAACTAGTCAATTTTCAAAATTAATGCCACCTAAACCTTAAACCTAATATATCTTTGAATGTATCAAAATGCTTCATCTGCAATTTTACTCGAAAATCTAACATATTACATATAACTACATATTTGAAAATACATCGGTAACCAGAGTCAACACTATTAGAGAATTAGGCGTATTATTTGACTTGAAACTTCTTTTTGACACGCACATTGAAAACATTATAAAAAAGGCTTCAAAAGCATTAATTAGGCTTTATAACTAGACTATCAGCTGATTATAAAAATATCAAAACTCATAAAATTCTGTACTGTGCGTTTGTACGCAGTCATCTCGAATATTGTTCGCCTGTTTGGAATCCAAACTACACCATTTACATTGATCGTATTGAAAATATACAGAAAAAAAATTGAGGTACGTTCAATTTAAATCTAAAACCTTTTTACCCAACTACATAATGTGATGTAAAAAATATCACATTTTACCACTGTATGAGCGGAGAAAGATTGCTGTTGTGCTAATCTTACTTAAAATTGTAAATGGATCAGTTGATTGCCCTGAATTGGTGAGCAAAATTTTGCTATACTGAGACACAATTATTTATTACATACTCCTGATGTACGATGTACATATCGGCAAAATTCTAGTATGATATTCTAGCAGGACATTCAAGTGTTAAGAAAAACGCTTTCTGAATGTTTTTTCAACCACTTGTAAATTAAATTATACAACTATGGCTTTCTTGTTTGTCACATTTCTTTCTGTATTTTTTTACTGTCTAAATCTTCTATTTTCTTTTTATATATCTGTGAAAACTTGTAATTGGCCTTCTCGCACTATTTCTTATTTTATATGTATTTAAGCTGTAAGTTTTCTTGAAGTGTAGAACAAAATAAAATAAAAAGAACCAATATATAATTCAAACAAGCGATTACTGTGAAAAGTATGTAATTTGTCAATTAAAATTTAAAAATATATTTAAAATGAGTGATCTACGGAATATCCGAAATAACTTATTTGATCCCTGTCTCGTGTTTGGCAGCAATACTAAACGAAGCGGAGATGAGTTGCATTCAGGACGTATACAGATCGGAAATAGGTACCCCCCCATGGGAACCGAGCAATTTGTAACAAATTCGAGCAGGATGGCAATCTAACGCCTACTCACTTATGCGATATATACGAGTATGTATATGAGATACTAGCTCTCCCCCCACGGCTTCGCTCCCACGTTAGTATTTGTTTACCTGTGCGAGTCACAAATAAATATATAAAAATATTTTTCTTCTCTTTCTTTCCAAAGGATTTATTGTTATATTATCGGGTTATGGGGTTGGTTAAAGGGACAAAACACTTGAATATTAAATTTAATTATTCTTACTGTAAAAATGACGGACATAATTGTTATGCAATAGTCAAAAGTTTTTATAAAACTTTTAAACCCCATTTCACAGTCTTAAAGGGTGATTTTAAAGTCCTTAAAATATGTATAGCATGTATGTATATGAAATTTTATACCTTTATCGTTAAATCTAACGCATTTCCATAAAACCATTCATTCCTTATTTTACCTCTTTCAGGATCTAATTTAAAAAATATTCTTAGTGGAAGTTTACGTCACAAAGCGCACCATCCGTCAACATGTCAAGTTTTTAACTCCTGTGCTTTAGGCCCTGCGTACATGAACCAGTCAGGACAAGTAATTATATATACATATATAGATTTACATTATTTGAAACCTGTAATTTTATACCGACCAATTTCGCTTCTTTTGCAACATTTAACGAAGGGTTCTACATCGATTCAAACCGGTCTATTAATCAAAGGGTAACTTTGATTGTTTATCCTTATTCCTCTGCCTTTTTCCGTTTCCTTTTATTCAGATGGTAATTTAATATCCGTCACAAGTATCTGAACTTATTTACTATTAAGTTACGCGTAATCTTATTTAATCGGGAATGAGTCCACGCTATGATAATGTTTTTGTTTGTTAGTATAAATAATTATGCACTTCCCCTTCAACTACAGTACCTAAATATGGTCTGATTCGCAAGAATTCTATAAAACAACTGAATGTATTATTTATTTGTAACTTAATTTGTCCATATCGAGTGTGAGTGGTTTAATTCATCGTATTGTATTTGTGACTTATTTCCATCGAGCAAAATATGAAATTGACATTTAGAAGTAATGAATTTAATGATATAGTACTAATATAATAGTTGAATTCAGAATAAAATTCATAGAAAAATGTTGCAGTCTTTAATTTACGTAAGTAGTGCACTCACTACCTATCTATTTTTTTTCTTTTGACTATATCGTAATATGTTCTCAGCTCAGCTCTCAATAAATAAATAAACAGGGCAAGCTAAATAATACCGTTTAAAAACATCTAATTGAACATATTGTAGAAACAGTTTATAATTAAGATTTTGCTCCGACCACAGACTGCTCCGAGCTAATGTTGCATTTGACATCACAATAACTAGGTTCCATAAGTTTAGAAACCATTCAATAGATTTATATCGATATATTTTATTTGTCATTCAATATCTGGGGGCACGGCAGTGCCCCCGCCAAGTCGAGCAAAAAAAAAAAGCGGCACGGCCGTACTATCTTTTCTCGAACTAATTCAGGCCATTTTAGACCCCCTATAACTTCGTTGTCGATTAAACTAGAAGCTTGAATTTTTATCACTCAAGCACGCATTGTGTGAATACGGCATATTTCAAATTTCATTCAATTTGAACAAGTAGTTTAGGAATAATAACTAGTCAAACTTTCTTAATTTTGTTTAATTTTGTCACTCACTGACTGACCGATCATCAAAACTCTAAGGCACTTCTAGCAGACATAGAAGCTTCACCTTTAGAATACAATGAGTGTTTAGTGTACAAATAACGGGAAAACTAAAATATCTTGCGATTTCAGTCTAGTTTTTTAGTTTCACTAACTGCATAAATAACTTTGTATTCCTATATACATACATAGGATTACAAAGTTACATTTGCGTTGCATTTAGAATGAATCGTAATTATAGAATAATAGGTGTAGATAGGTACCTAGATATAATTATGTTTAACAAGCATCATAATTTCAGCTAAATCACGTCCACCGCTGGACATAAGCCTCCCTTGAGGAATTCCTCGATGACCGGTCCTGCGCCACCTGTGACCTTTACCAGGTTGTCGGTCCACCTTGCCGGAGGCCTAGATAAGCTGTGACTTCCTGATCGCAGTTGCCACTTTAGAAACTTCGAGCCCTACCGGCCTTCAGTTCTTCGGAGCAATGTGCCCTGCCCACTGCCACTTGAGTTTGGCGCTTCTTTTGGGCTAGGTCAGTGACCCGGGTATTTCTACGGATCTTCTCATTTCTGATACGATCGCGTAGTGAAACTCCTAACATAGCCTTCTCCACCGCTCTATGAATGACTATCAGCTTTCATAAAAGGCCCATTGTTAGCGGCCACGTCTCGGTGCCGTAACTCATTTCTGGTAACACACACTCGTCAAACACTGTCTTCTATAGACACTGTGCTATTTGGGAGAAAATGAATTGGCATATCTTCCTGAACATTACCCAACCGAGATGGGTCCGACGATTGAACTCTTTCTAAGAATATTACATTTTATTAAGAAAGAAAAATTCAACCTCAGACAGGACTCGAACCCGCGTCTTCTGGATTGGACTCCAGACGCTCTGTCAACTGAGCCACCGAGGTATCCAAGTCAATCTAAATCTAAAAGTAGGGACTGAATAAATTAACCGACTTGGTATTACTTGGATCTCACAACTTTTTACGGCAGGAGAACTGAATTGCGCGACTTGGGTTTTTTACAGGTATGTTTTTGATGGCATTTAATTAATTTGGAAATAAATAACTACACTGATGTTGATTACCTCGATACCATAGACGACCTTAACCTTATTTGTGAATCAATAGAAAATAGTTTTCATTAGCCATGCCAATAAATTAAAAAGAATGTAGTTATAAATTATCACCTACTTGAATAAATCTAGCAGAATTACGGGAAAATAAAAATCGGAGTATTTACTTGCAGGGAAAAAAACAAAATTTGATAAACTGAGCAAACGCTACTTAGGCATAGAAGATATAAAATAATTGCGCTAGAATTCAAATATGCATTTTTACAATCCCCAATCCTTTTAGTACCTTTCCCAGACAGTTATTGTTATTGAAAAATCAATTTAGTCCACAAAAAAGTATTTTTATTATTATTCACTATGGTCCTAAAACACAGTACATAAAAATACATATGTAGATAAATACTTAATACATTACCTACTAATAGAAAAAATTATGGTCTTTTTAAAACCTATCCTATATCTAATGCGACACAAAAGTAATTTAATGTACTCGTACCTTTGCATCCTCCAAATTCTTTTACTTATGGAGACCAAACTTGGCAAGTTTGTCAAAACTTCAAACTCAAGGTTTGTTTGAGTGCAACGGAATGGAGCATTCCGGGAGTTCGACTGCCCGATTGGTATGGTCTAAAACCAGGATCAGCAATATCACCCCGAAACCCGCTAAGCTCCAGTGGGATAGGCAGGCCATGGCAGCTGTATACTAAATCAGCACTTGCACGGGGTCAAATGAATACATTATATGAAATATTTGATCCCATTGCTGGTGTCCACATTTTCACTAGCAGAATGATCTATATTCGTTCCACCCAGTGTCGTCGACATGCTTTGCTCAATTGTGGGCGAGTTCGGGCTAATAATAAATAATTCAGATCAATGTGTTGGCGTTTCTTTATTTAGCTAAATTACATTTGACATTGTTGTAGGCAGTCTTCTAAACAATAGGACTATCTGATTTTTTATGAAAAGCCTGAAAATGTTACATAAATCAAGTATTTGTACAATAGCATGAATTGCGGTTTTATTTTAAAATATAAAGCTGAATTCTCTTATTTTTATTAAATGAATAGTTGTATATACTAGTGTGTTTAATAATTTATTTTCAGCGTATAGTGTAATGTATTTAATTAAAAATATATTTAAGTAATAGGCTTAGCACTAAAATTAATTTTATCAATACACTACGCGAATACGAATTACTGAGCCTGATGGCACTGGCATAGAGCTTCCTTTGACTTAATAAATGGATTATCTGGGAGTTATTGTAGTGAATAAAACAAAAGGCGTAAACAAAATATGAGTGAAATCTAAAATTCTAGATAATACTGGTACCTACGGTATCTTCGGAATTGTATATCAGTAATGGTAGAGAATGCCTGGAGCTTTAATAAATAAATATAGATTACTCTTCCCACATAGACGCTCCAGAAATACGTGCTGCTTGTATTATTTTCCGTTGGTTTTTAACAGTGATGTATTATATATAACCTCCTATATTATAAGCCGCAGCTTATAATAAGGGAGGTTTTATAATACATAACTTAGTAAGGAATAGATGATACGTAGAAATGGCCTTCTTGCGCACCCGGGGTAATCGTCTCACTATGCTGAGTTACGAATATTTCTGCATATTGTGTTACTCGAAAAAACAAACAGTTTTGAAGTTATTACTTTTTTTGCCATTCATATTAACAATGAAAAACGGTAAATTTGAAGAGTTATAGTTTATGAATACTTCAAATCAGCCAACCATATCAGTCAATAAAATTATGCAATACACGTTAATTGAATACAATACCACAATGTTGTCTCGTCTCAAGTCGACAATAATGTAACAATAAGACATTTGTAATACTGTTGAGGGACGAATACATTGATTTTTTTTAATATAGTTCGGCGTTTTCGTAAATATTATTATTTATAGTTCTTACTGAGAAATATGTTTTAGCATTATTGTATTCTGTGTTTATGGAAATATTATACTTCTTTAACTACCATATCTGAATGATAGAATGAAAACGTATTGTTTAGTTATTTGAGTCTGCATTTATTTGAACTTCGGAAAATTGTTGTTGGATGTTAAGTGAACATGTTACTACACATAAATAATATTATGTTATCAGACAAAATATTGAATACAGCATTTCCAAAATAAAAACACATATAATAAATACGACATTAAGTTGATTAAAGTATTGCTTACTACAGTTATATTTTCCTTGAATACGACGGATAACTTCATTATAATTATATTAAATTAATGCCAATAAAATCAAAGCCTAATGGACGAAATATGGGGTTTTAATAGCTTTCTTTACATATTTTGTATTAATTATTTGTTTATACCATAATCTTTACCTGAGCGTACGGTGTTTTTTTTAATGTTTAGTACCTAGCGTTTACTCTACGGGTAATTCTGATAGTAATTTTCCATGAATACACTACTATTAAACCCTAACATGATAACAGCATTATGCTGTTGAGTGGCAGAATATTAGCAACTCGGTGCCTATTAGACTACCACGAGTAAGTATCATGTATGTATGTATTTGTGTATTAGTGAAATTTACCTATGTTCAACTTTTCAATTAATTAGTGCTCTACAATTACAGACTTTAAATGGCTAAAATTTCAACTGTCTAGAAAAAGATAATAAATCGATTACCCTAGAGTAAAAAACATGTTAATTGATTAACTGCTTCTAGAAACTATTAAAGTAATATTAAATGTAGTGTGCGAACGAGGCATTATAGTGCAATTGTTGATGACGACAACTTCTACAAAATTGAGTTGGGTTACTACTTGGTCAGGTATTTTTCCAATTTATTGCCATCGTATACTTTTACTAGAAGACTTCTAATTTTTTTGTATTAATAATAAAAAATTGATAAAATTATAAAACGGACTGTGTGACTACAAATGCGCTACGTTTGATCGCCATGTTTGTGACGTCATAATGTTAAGGCAATTTCACGAAAGGACAGTGTTAACGGATTCCACGCGGAGTTTAAAAAAAACATCCGAACTGATCTAGAACTGTGTCAACATAGCATATACCATATCCCTATATATATAGTATGGATACCAATCGTAAATTAAAATATTCAACTAGATATCTATTCTTTATTAAAGTTTTGATTTGAATAACTTCTATATTTTAACATCATATGAATTCTAATTGTTACTTTTTTCGATTACATACCAAATTATTAATTTCTAGAAAATTATAACATACATCAACATGACTTCACAACAAACAGATTGACGTTGTTTTGGCATTAGGTCGACGCACTGCTTGTCGTGGAAATCCTTGGGGAGGTTTATGTCCAGCAGTGGACATTGTTTACTGCTTGAAACCATTTATTTCGACGTTTAACATCTTGTGGGACATTTAAAAACATTTTTGGGGTGTTGCTTTTAAATTGTAGTATTCGTACATAATAGTACGAAGCAAGCACGATAACTTTTAAGATTCGACATTTTTGATACATTTTTCTGTATATTTATGATAATGCCAAGATTTTATCAGTTAAAAGCCAAAACACTATATCAGCTGTGTGCTACAATGAATAGAATTAATATTGTGATCTCTCACACGCTCGAGTTTATTCGGGAACTATCGGCGTGTTTTCGGTACTGGATTCACAAATTTATTTTTCATTTGATAACTATAACTTTTAAAATATAGTGACAAAAAAGTCTTGTTATACAACTAATATACTCGTATGATCCCTTTTTATTATTGCCATTTAACGTCTCACTATGTTTTCTTAGAAGCATTAATATTTAAGAGTAGCGGTCGCGATTACAAATCAATCTTTACTTTTCAATAGTCTCCAGTTAACAGAGAGTAGGTATACAAACACAATGGTTATATATAATTACGGAATATTGAAGTTATACAAACATTATAACCTTAGTATTCCGTAATGATATCGGCTGAAATCGATCGGGCTCCAAACTTATGAGCAATATTTAAGGAATAAATTATGTCCAATCTTTCGCTGCTACCAAATTCACGTATTCACTTTTCTTTCTTTTCGTTCTTTATTTATTGTTTTTTCAGCTAAAGATATTAGACAAAATACAGAAATTTAGTTTAAAGCCCTCGACTGGAGTGTTTGCCACCCAAACAAGCATCCATATTAGTCCAGATAGTCTGTCCGGAAAAGAAGTTCTCTAGGCTGAATATTAAAATAAAAAGCCTAAGATTAATAAAAGGCCGCTAAGTTTTAAGTTCCTATCATTGTATTTAAATTAAGACCCACTCTGTACACTTTGTATGCAAAAATAAAGTTTGAGTTTGTCTTTTGAGTTTAAATTGAATCTAACATTGCAACTATTATCACCGCGCTTAATGTTTGAAGTATTTCGCAGTGGTACTTTATTATTGTTAATAAACAGATGTCAATGGCTATACCCTGAGATGGCTATGCTATTAAGAGATCAGATCGTTGTCGTAATAAAATTGAGATAATATGGTCATTGAGACGATATCGCATTCTATATTTAGAATAAAAGTTTGCCGAGGGGTAAAAGTAAATACGGCCGGGGGAATTCATAAGACTGTCACGTTTCTTGCTTCTACGTGGTGCGTCGCTTCTCAATCGAAGAGTGGCTACGTGTCCACCAGATCTGTTCGGTTCGCTTTAGACTTTACGTGCCACCTCCTCCACAACCCAATACATGAATGTGTACTCGTTTCAACATACGTAACCTGCTCCACTACAAAACTCTCATTCAGACCGCTCATTATATGTTCTTATTTAAATCTGCCCCAAGCTAATCATAGTTCATAAAGTTACATTAACAAATGTACCAAATAAGTCTTAATTTAAACTTTATAGGGTCGAAATTATAATTATACTAGTAATAAAAAATGTCGCATTGCTTAAAGAGTTTGTAGGTATGTATTTAATCATTTTAACGTTTTCATTTCAAAGAAAGCTCGGCTTCAGTAGTTTTTATAATTGGTTGTAAACATGCGAATTATAACAATGTGAAAATGAATAGGATTTAGTTGTAAGTATAGATATTTCATATTTTATAGGTAGGTAGAATATTTACAAATTATAGGGTTAAAAACAGATTGACGGCAACGCCATAAAACTGTGCGGAGGCAAGTGATCATGATCATCCTATTTGCTATGTCATCCGCGCCTATTGGTAAGGTGTGAACGTTTGATGGGTGCGCCAATTAAAAGAAAGCTTTCAAAGCATTACTAAAGTGACAGTTTACTTGAGTTCTGCCAAGTTGATGAGAGTGAAAAGAAAAACAAAGTGTTTCAGCTGATTATCCTTTACGTCACCTTAGTCGGTCGTAGCAGACTGGCGAAAGGTTATGTTATACCTTTATTACTAGGTACTTAGGTGATGTGCAGACGAAAGTTAAAAATTTAATTTCGTGAGGACTAAGTGACATTTTATCGAAATATTGTTTACATTTTTCGTACATACCTAATGTATTGGTAATTAGAAATACTAGTTTTGTGGTTATAAAAACAGTCAGTAATTATATTATAGGTGTAAGTTGTCCGTACGCTAGAAGTAAGCATTTGTATGAACATACGCACCAAGCATAATAAATTAAATATTTCTATTTTATTTTATAATCAAAAGGATTTTATAATTATAAGGAAGTAAAAATTTTATAATAAAATGATTACTTCCTTATAATCAGAAAATAAACGGGAAATTAATCTCCATTTATAGTACCTATTCGTTTTTCTATTTCTTACACTTACGCGAATATTTTTAAATTTTCAGAAGTATATACGCTAACATTTATAAAAGTGTAAAAATTTAATTTATTAACGCAACTGTGGTCATTTTCCCTAGTCTTATTAGTTTAGCGATAGAAGGCAAAATTTGTGCCCCCAAAACCTATTGAGAGATAATATATTTTGGATACACCAATTTAGTTTGACGACCCAATTAGTCCAGCGGTAGTTAACACTGCTTTCTGTGCTATGTGTCCCGGGTTCGAATCCCGGTAGGGACACATGTTTGTGTGATGAACATAAACATCTGTATCCGAGTCGTGGATGTATTTATGTATAATATGTATTTACCAAAAAAAAAATATATAAGTAGTATATCAACCAACTATGTAGTGTCCGTAACACAAGCCTCGTTGCTTACCACGGAACTGGATGGCGCTGTCATAAAGTCCAGGAATATTTATTATTATTAGTTTTCTATTCAGAGTTAAATTACTCTCTTTAAGTTGAAAATGTTATAAATGTTCCCTTCTTGCTATTACTTATGCTTTTCAGTAAAAAATGTCCGGATATATATATTTATGATTATTAAATCCTTTACGTTTAAGGATCTTAGTAAAATGGCTGTTTCAAGGAACATATAAAATGAAGAGGTCACACATGTTCCCGTAGAAATTACAATAACGTTACACTTTATGGTAATTTTACCAAAATGGACCTTTAGTGTAAAGGTTCGCCACTCACCTGCAACTGTGGCGCAGAGGTGTGACGCACCTGCTGCGTCAACGACACAATATTGTCACCTGTCGAGCGGCTTACAGGTACGGACAATGCATTTGAGATTTCTACCACATTTGCCACGCCTGTTCGTGCTTGTGTAAGCCTAAATTAGCTCTATTGACATAGATCGAGTGCCTATGAGATTATTAGTAGTCTGCACGGTCTACGACTTATTGGTTGGTATATGTACCGACATAGGCGACATACATATGTATATGGGTATTTAACTTCGAAAAGTATAGTGATATTATAATTATTCAAAATTACAACATAAACGTAAATATTTATGTGAAATGACTATACTCAGTTGTGTAAACGTTGTTTAGTTTTGTATTATAAACAAGAGATTAGTGGAAGGTGTTTACTTGAAAAGTAATTCCTAATTTTTGCTGAACACTTAATTACACGCCGCGCGCCATCTAGTATTTGTAACGTACGCCGCCTTACTTGGCTCTGAAGTAAACGACGCTGTATAACAATTTTCGAATATATTCAATTAGTTAATTATTACTAACAAAGTATTTCTAAAACTGGACTTACATTTTGCCCGTCTGTATGTTTTGTTGAAATAATAAGTTTCGGCTAGAATTACTTTTATAGGTAGGTACTTACCAATTTGGGGCACGTCATAGGGTCGGTTGGAGCGTGACGCTCGCAACATCATCTGGCTAGCTATCTCTGAGGGCAGCTGGTGCGGGGCTCGCTTGTTGGTGCGCGTACGGCGGCGCTCGTTGTGGAGCGCGCCGGGCGGTAACGGTGGAGGTGCGTGGTGCGCGTACGCGTACGCGTCCGCCGGCGCCGGTTCAGCCTCGAACAACTCCTGGAGCGGCCGAGAGCGCGCCACCTCGCGTCCACTGCGCCACTCCGCGGGATATCGGCGCGGCGCCGGTTCAGCCGCGGAGCGCAGCGCAAGCGCCGCGAGAACCGTCGTCACACAGCACACGCGCATGCTGACCGCCCGTACCCCCCACCACTCGGGCATTGCCTGCTACTAAGTACACAACACGATGAGAGCTCCGGCTGGGCGCATGCCCGACCACATTATTCGACCTTCACCGCGTATAGACGGACCTTTTTCGCTTCAGTTAATAGGTCTCAGGAGGAGATTATGAGCTCGTCGTCGTCTTTTATCTGAAACAAAATGAAACACTAAGTACATTAATGATAAATGATAAATGATATTTATTTCTGTAAATAGATCTTTTCAAGACACTTTTACACGTCATGTGTATGTATAAGATATATTTTAGGAACTAAATGGCATCGGCATTTCCTAACTGACGACCTCTGAGAAGAAATGCCGAAACAAACTCAGAGAATCATGGTCTCTTTTGAAGTCCAAACATCTTTGTTTACAATATGTGAGCCTGACGATGTAGGTCAGTCTGAGATGGCCTTTTGAAGAAAGCACCAGTGCAGCTTTGAGTTGACCTGTCCATACTGACAGCACGCATACATCAGCCATCGTGTAGCTCAACCATTATTGAGGGAGCTCCACGACGCGACGCACGACAGTGCAAGATCAGTGGGACATTTGCGTAGGCCAATTTAAAATCCCAAAGCCGCCAGACATTAAAAGCTAGTAAGCGTAAATAAACAATTGAGACAGCCTTAAGATGACCAGTTATATGTGAAGTCAAAGGACTCAAGTTGGATGCTCAGACACGTACCATGTATGCTTAAATGGTCAACGAAAAATATAGCATGAGGCAACCTGAAAAGGCCACCAATACCTGGTAAGAAAAACTAAATGTTCGAAATGATAAAAATCAAATGAAAATATACATTTTCAACGAATTTCTGTACCTTAAATTGGTAATATGAAACAAATAACACTGAATCACTAAAATAACAACGTATTTATAGGTATTTTAATACTAATTGACCAGATTCTATTTTATTTAGCAAAATGTTTTTGCGCTCTTCTTACAAAAGATTTGATTACTGCAAATTGGATTTTATACGGGCAAAATAATTTGTAAGACAAACAATACGACGGCGAAGGTTAACTCAGTTAACTAACCTTTTCTGCGCTTGACCAGTTTAGATATTGCGTAAGGAGAAAATTTTGTCCTTTCATATAAATATTTATTTTTGAATTGAATATGGGCACATGTTTGTGTATATTGATCCAATATATGTAGAATATCGAATATACCTATGTATATTTATTCAAATAAGCAACTTATATGTAGTCTACCTTATTTTTAAGCTATAGTCATAGGATTCACGTGGCATTGATGTAGTATGGACTCACAACATACCGCCGACATTACAGTTGAGGATACTGAAAATGTGGAAAGTTTTACAATAAAAACAAATTAACTGTGGTCTAAGTGCGGCTTTTGTGTCTATTCTACGGCGACTTTCAGTATGAAACTTTTCCTTAATCTTATTTGTAAGGTTGACTGAAGAGAACCGCAAAGTAATATTAAAGAACCCGTAATGAATTACAAATAATGTAACTGATCGCTGAATATCATTCATTGTAACGCACTTTTACAGATGTTTATTTAACAAACCACTGTGTGGATATGTTTTATTAAAAACAAAACTAATTTTAAAAGTATATAAAATGCTATGCCACGTTCCCTAAGAATCAGCGCTTAAATCAAGCCTTCGTTGTTCTATGTTTCAGCTTCAGGTAGGATGATTTTTATTTATGAAACATACATAAATATGTACGTTTGTCGTATGTGTCACTGTTCCATTAATAATAATTAATAACTGAACATAATAACTGAATGATAGTTTGAAGAATGATGTGATAAGATAAGGTTGTGGTTTGAAAGATGACGTAGTGACAAAAATTGAGAAGAATGTACTTGAATGGTTTGGGCATGTTAAGAGGATGAATGATAGGCGATTGACGAGAGGAATTTATAAGGCGGATGTCAGTGGAAACGCCGACAGGGGGCGCCCTAGAAAGAAATACACCTTCAAAAGCGTACTCCTTCAAAAAGGTCAGGGGAGCAGTCCTCGTAACCGGCGCATATGTATGACAAGATTTATGAATGTGGACGAGGCAATACCTATGCAAGGATCGTAGCGCGTGGCATGCTGTATTTTCTGCCTACCCACACTAGAAAAAGGCGTGTGTGTATGTAGGTATGAGTATTTATTAGAAACTTGGGTTTTGTTGTAATAAGAGAATTAATCCAATCCAATCTATCATCCGCTAACACGGTTCCAAGACAATCTTAAGTAAAGTGTCACATTATTAACCCATTATCCCATCAAACTTACGTCAAATATAAAGTAGGGCCGATCTAATCACTGTTACAAAAGTCAAACTGCCTATTTATTGCAAGCACCCTAAATCATTATATTAGTAGGACTCTACTCGGGATTGAAATTAATATATTTGAAAGCTACGATTTAATTAAAACTAACCCCTTACGAAGCTTACTGAATTTTATGGTATTTTATAGTTATATTTCATCAGTTCGTCAACTTCTCATCAAAAAGGTACGACATAAATGGTTCTGGTAGTTGTCTGTGATAAATAAGGCGAGTGGTAGTGAATTGGCTCCACGTGCCACTTGTACCGCGGCTCAGGTTTAAAATGTCACACTGGTGTAAGTGATGACTGATTACTACAACACCAATGATATATCTACATTTGAGAATCCCCGGAAATAGTCAAAAATATTTTTATGACTGCATTTAAATTATAAAAAAGTGATTTAATGTAATTTATAGAACTTATAAATATGGTTGAAACATTACCGTATGGTTATTAGTATTAATATACAGACGGAGTATGTTACAATTTTTTTACGTTCTTTATAATTTCTCAGATTTGCGTTAGAATTTGGCGGAATATAAATTAATATATAATTCGTACGAATCCTTAAAATATTTAAATAATTACACAATATTCAAAATAAACTGGAATATTTAATCGTTTTAATCTTGTCATCGTTGAAGTCTACATTATCTACATACTAACTTATAAGCCTACTCAATATTAGTACTACTTAATATTGAGTAGGCTTATAAGTTAGTATAATAAAAAAATATATAATAAATTAACTTAAATTATAAATACGCGTGATGATGAGTACTTTAGTCTGTACGTTTATCTTTAATTCCGCTTAGTATTGTCTTACGCGTTATTTTGAAATGTTTCTTAAGACTGTTCTTGTTACCATAATAATGAATACAAAATTAATTTAGGGTGAACGCACAAATACAATTCGTTTCGGTGAGATATCTATCCATCAACGCTAATTGTTTCGCAACAATTCCTTCGGCAGCGGTTGACGATGAATAATCCACAATCCACTGATCCGACTACATCCATTTACATCTTATAAAGGCTGTTTTAGTTATCACGTATTTAATAAATTTAGTTGCTAATTAGTACTATAGTAATTACTAATTAGTACTTTACGATAATATAGTTTTAGAAAAAGTAATACACACAAGACTAAACAACTACTTAAAAAAAATAAACTTCATTTACAATCAACCATATGGCTTTCGATCTAAATCTAGCATAGTTGCTGCAACAATTGATTTAATAACCACTATAAAAAAACCAACATTGATCAAAAATAAAGTGCGCTAGGAGTCTTTCTTGACTTAAAAAATCGTTCGACACCGTGAGTCACATCCTACTATTGAAAAAACTGGTTGGTATTGGCATCACGGGAACTGCACTTAAACTCTTAAAGTCATATTTAAGTGATCGATATTAAATTATTAAATGGGAACCTCTCAGAGTAATCCTAAGCTTCTAATATGTGGCGTACCACAAGGCTCTCAATCCTTGGACCTTTGTTGTTCCTAATTTATGTAAATAATATACACCAAACAGGTTTTCACGGTCACCTAGTACTTTATACTGATGATACATGTTTATTCTATTTTGGACATAATATGAATAAAATTGTTAAACATGTTCAAGACGACTTAAATATAAGACTGCAAAATTGGTTTCAATACAATCTTCTAACAATGAACATCACTAAAACTTCATATAATATTATTTCATACCATAAAAAAGTACATACCTACCCGAATTTAACCATAAATAGAGAGGTGCTGAGAAAAAGTAACCAAGAAAAATATCTAGGGCTGATACTTAACAATAACATAACCTTCAATGCATGTAAACAACTTGTGAAAAACAACGTTTTATTACTTGTAGACCGTATACATAAAATTCTAAAAAACAGTTCGGTTCCTAATATACAATTCCTTAGTAAAGGCCAATTTACTGTACCTCGTCGAAGTATGGGGGTAACTCCTTTAAAACAAACAGAACAGAATAATAAAAATCTTATACAATTATAAGTTCTTAACATCCTCTTAATCAAATTACAAGGAAACCAAACTACCGGTACCTACTTAACATTAAACAACTTTACACATAAAACACGTGTATACTTAAATATAAAATAATATATAAGCCCATTCATTCACAACAAAAAAACAAGTCTAATAGGTACAGAACACGTAGAGCTTTATACTACCTACCTACCTGACGTATAGGGGAACACAATGCAAGTATTGCAAACTATTTACTTAATTATAAGTCTTCTTACTTGGACCATCGCCCTATTAAAGGAACGCAGAGCGCTCGTTTCTTGGTTTAAATGACTACTACTAATGTTTGTTTTCGTCTACCTGCAGTGTGTTAAAATTTTAATCTTATGTAGATATTGTTGTGACGCTTGAATGCTTTAATGCGTGAATGCTTTAATGGGAAATAAAGTTCTTTAAACCTAGTTATTCTCTCGCTCTAATCCCTAGTTAGGTACAGTTAATCTGCCCTATGACAGTTGGAGGGCTGGTTTGATTTACATATTATAAATACTGTAGGTATTACTTAACAACTAGTCGGAAAACCTGTTGATAAATGGTAGGAAGTTGGGATCCTTTAATCGCACATTTTGCTCTGTTATTTTCTTCTATATCAGTGACTAGAATTAGAAAATCATATCTCGTATAGGTGAGACATGAATAGTTACCGAGATAAGAAAATATTGTACGGTACTTACCTGCCTACAGATTTTCAAGGTTGCACCGGGACCCTGTATCTAGACCACCCAATGCCATTACATTCCAGCATAAATTAAATTACAATTAGTGTGCTTTTAAAAAAGCCGGGAAAAGTTTAAGGGGCTAAAGAAGGCAACCTTAACATTTTTTAAATCAATATTGGACATTAAACGTAGCTATTCGGGGTAAAAGCTCTCGCAGACTCGCTCCTCATTAATTTCATCTCTTATATTTTTCTCGCAAATTTCAAGATTTTTGGCTGTTACATTGAAATTATTCAATCCCACTTCCTAATTATATATTTAAATAAGTATATAATTTAAAAAAATAAGCTAATATATGTATATTCTATGTAAGTTTAAATTATAGTTCAATTTATTGCAAGCAAGAGGCGCGGTATACTGAAAATACACCGTTCCGTTATATAGATTAAAATGTAATCTAGATATTATTTTTAGAAATCAATTTGATAGTATTTACACTCTATCGTTCATACGTTTTATGAACTGGCGGCGAGTAAAGCTTCAGAAGTTGGTCCACGTCAATACACTCACCGCGCCGCGTCGTGTTTGTTGACACTGAAATTGTAAGGCAGAGGGTACTCACCACCTGAACATCAATTGACGTAGTGTAGTTCCAGTTCAATACACTGATTTAATAACTCCATGTTATAAGAAAGTACACTCAGAATTTCCAAAGGCTGAAGGGTCAAAGCAAAGGATGTTTTTAAAGTAAGTAAGATTTGTTAAAGGTTTCGGAAAGTAAAATCAAATTACTTAATTTGATGTTTATTTGTTACTTAACTCAAATTGTACAACGGTAGTAGAGTAGAAGTGTGTGTACTCATTCTGTTAACCTTTGTTTATGTGTACAGTAGGTACATAACATATAAAACGCACAAAACTATTGTGGACGAAGAAAATTATATTCTAACAACACATTGAATTGGCGTATAACCTAAGAGAGAGAGAGTACAACCTAAATAAGGTCAGACTGAAAGTAAAAATATGTTTTAGTATTTCTATTCTAATGCGACAACACTGAATGCTATAAGGGCCGAAACCTGTGGCGTGGCTATATTTATAATCGGGTGGTGCGCGGTGGGCCGTTGACGTCATCGCGAGGGTCGCGGGCGCCCAGGGCTCGGGGGGCGGCGGCGCGCCCTCCGATACGCACTTGCAAATTCGCACCTCCATGAATGGAGAAATTAAATTATCCTTAGCCGTGCGCCGAATTTACACAGACCTGATTTAGGACGTCAAATGCCTTTTTAATAATGTATGTATATGTTCTACTGTTTTACGATTTTGTGTATTTATTGCCAATGTGAATCATATTTTCTACTTGTTTCTAGATTGAAAGGGTCCAACGAAAGCAATACTC
Source organism: Craniophora ligustri (assembly GCA_905163465.1). Lineage (NCBI taxonomy): Eukaryota > Metazoa > Arthropoda > Insecta > Lepidoptera > Noctuidae > Craniophora > Craniophora ligustri. The sequence continues at coordinate 8,568,737 of LR990963.1, forward strand.
TCGGTACTCAAAAGAACTTGTTTTTTTTAATAAATGAATAATACATACATCACGCCTGTGGTCCCCGAAGGGTTAGGCAGAGGTGTACTGAAGTACACCCACATTTCGCCGGTATGTTTTAGGTCCCATGTAATAGGGGGCGAGCCTATTGCCATAGGGGGCACACATACAAACTCCGAACTGCTACTGAGAATTTCATAGAAAAACCCAATAACTGCTCGACCTGGGAATCGAACCCAGGACCTCTTGCTTGGCTGTCGCACTTTACGACCACTAGACCAAAGAGGCAGTTATATATATTATAAATATATAATAAATATTCCTGGACATTATGACACAGCGCCATCTAGTTCCGAGCTAAGCAACAAGGCTTGTGTTACGGATACTAGTTGGTTGTTATACTACATATATACTTTTTTTTTGTAAATACATACATATTATACATTTGTATCATAAACATTTGTATCCGAGTCATGGATGTATCTAACATCCATGACTCGGATACAAATGTTTATGCTCATCATACTAACATTTGTCCCTACCGGGATTCGAACCCAAACATACAAGGCAGTGTTAACTACCTCTAGACTAATTGGATCGTCATATCGTGTACGGTTGTGTCGTGCTAGTTTTTTTATTTTTTTAAAAGCTAAATTATAAATACCTAAAGTATTCTGACCATCATGGGCGTTTTAAACGCAGTAATTAACTGTAGACAGAGTAGTTGGATCGTGGAAACAATTTACTTTAATGGGTACCGTAACGACGTTGCCAAAAATAGGTAAAATAAGTTTATACATAGTTACACATGGTAAAACAGGTTTTCGTATATTTGTGGCATATCTATAATAATATAGGGACATATGCAAGTAATATTTTTCGTAAAAATTTTAGACCGCAAATAAGATTTCTATATGACTCTATATACCTTTTAAGACTAATTTTCCACTAAGCCACTGGTTGCCAGTGGCTGTGCGGCGCTGAAGCCGTTTCAGCTCTAATGCCAAACGTTTCATCGAAGTTCATCTCATCGTCTGTATTTATTCAGTCCGTAATGATGATTTGAGAATTTCGCATGAATGCAGTGGAAGGCCGCAAGGAGGCGTCTGCGGGCGGACCCGTCGTACTCATCAAGGTATCGAAAGTATGCGGTGCGTGCACTTCAGTAAATTGGTCTGTTCCGTGTCCCCACAATAATTTTACTTGATGTGGGTTTCAATTCAATTATACGTATTACGTATCACGCAACTCGCTGCTTAAACTTGATACTGATAAGAACTACGCAAATAAATACACAACTTTTATTCCTGATGGTGTAAAATAAAATAAAATGAAATTATCGTAGAGCTATACTTAGGCTTCAACTGAATTTATTAAATTAGTTTGAGGTATGTTATTCCTAAGTTTATAATAATATAATGTATGTACCTACTACATACATAATGATCTGTCCATACTTCTGAGCTGTTGTGTTAATAGTTGTATCGAGTCATGGATGTATCTATGTATAATATGTACGTATTTAAAAAAAAAGTATATATGTAGTATATGATCCATCTAGTATCCGTAACATAAGCCTCGTTGCTTAGCTCGGAACTAGATGGCGCTGTGTAAAAGAAACAAATTCACAGAAGTCTACTTTGTTGAAGGCTTTTGCGTAAAAAAAAGAACTTGGATAGTAGTTAGGGTAGGTAGGGTTAGAGGATCCCCCTGTGGGGTTCTCGGCTTGTCGTGCCGGGGGGAGCTTAGTAGCCGCGTCGAGTCACGTCCCCGCGCTCCGCGGTGGAGCTGAGAGGTGGAGCCGCCCCGACACGAGTTTTTAGAGCCAAGCCTGGTTGTAACCAGGCTGTCGGAGTGGCCTTGTGCAGAAGGCACCTGCGGGTGTGTCCAGCCCAGCAGGTTGCCTGCAGGTTGCGGTGTTGTAGGAGACATCGCTACTGAGGCGGGCTGCGGTGTCATATGGGAGGCACCGCGGCTTAAGGTTTTCGGGGCTGCAGCGGCAGGGGACGGTCGGTGAACAGCGGCACCGCTCTTCCTCTTCTCCCTTCCGCGGCCTTGGCGGGGCCACAGCCGCTGAACTGCGGTGGAGCCGCAGGGGAAGAGAAGTATCGGTATTACGATGCGCCTTCCTTTCCTTCCTACTCTGCGGTCGATAACAGGCACAGGAGGGTGGAACCCGAGTGGGAGGCGCAGTCGCAAGCGCCCCACTCATGAGGAAGAGTTTGAAGATCGCAAGGGCGGTCCGCCACTGCCGGGGTCGCGGAAGAATGTCAACATGTACCCGTAACCCCAGCACTCAGTGGTGAGACGGAAAGACCCCGTGTGGGTTTAGTCGGCAGTTACCCACAATGGGTGGAGACTAGACTAGAGTTAGCGCGGGAAGGAATTTCCATGTTGTAAAATACAGTCTTGAAAATAATAATGTAGTATACTTTAAAAGGTTATTTCTGATATCTTCGGTTATTGTTATATATTAATTAGTATAAATGAATACGACAATGAATATGTCATTGATTTATAATATTAACATTTGAGCATTATTTTTTAAAATTAAACATATAAACTCAAACGTCTGGAGGCGTTGGTGTACGTATATAATATACTTCTTATACTAATTCTAATCGAAAAGACTTAAAATCATGTAAATTTACATTGTTGTTGAACTTAATTCCTTTCCGGTACAACATATTTTTGCCCGGGAGTAAATGGGAAGACATGGAAGTTTATTAGTAACACTGGTAATTTACCGGTACCCTGCGCGTTTCGTTTTTATTTTAATTAGTTACTAATTGGTATGTCGAAGCCTAAAAAATACAATACGCGATATCCGCTTCTCTTTATATATTCAATTGTACGTAGTTTCGATTATCCGAATGCCTAATGACACCAATTAGTCCGGTTAATCAAGTTTCTACGATACTTTTATATGTACAAATCTATATGAAGATAACTAACAAAGTAACGTACGTGACTGGTGTTTCGAAAACCATATTTACTCGTTGCTGCGATGAATATGGCTAAGCATGTATCATATGTCATATGTATTATATTCTTTGGAGAAATAAAATTACATTTTTCCACTATTGGAAGACACTCAAATGTTGTGTTCTCTCTGTTACGCATAAGACTCTGCTCCTTTGTGTTAAGGGATTTCATTTTACTTCATAAAAGGTTTTGATACAAAGGTCGAAAAGAAACGATGCGTCCCATGAGTTCTAACTTCCAAGATTATAGTTCCGAAATATGTATGATCATAATATTACATGTGTTTATTCACTTTATCGATGATAAAATTGTGTTTTTTAAGTATTTATTTTCATGTTAAGTTTTATCGCCAGTTGATATACCTAATTTGATCAATTCTTAAGTAGAACAGCATTCACATTTATGCATTTATTCGTAGGAAAACTGCTTTTAATACTCAGAGGTTTATCAGATAAAATTGCACTTCAAGCTGTATATTTAATTAAACCGCGATATTTATCTCATGTATCTGGTTTCATTGTACTGTTAGTTGGGTTAAAATAAAAGCATAATCTTGATTTGTTTAATTTTAAATTAAGTGATTAAGTTCGTAACATCTAAGCCTTAGCAGGAATCATAAAAAATCGGTTAGCAATAGGTAATAAGACGCTGATGTTTTAATATTAGTACAGCTCTCTTCATACATGAATTATTAATATTGAAAGAATATTTTATTATTTTGATAAGCATGTGTATGCCGTCAGCGCAGAATACAATAAGTTGAAACATTGTGGATGTAAATGATATGACGAGCTCGGGCAGCACCAGTCTTCATTGTACTGGCAACCTACTTGGCAGAACTTTAGTTTATGCTAAACTTTCAGAAAGTAATGTCATTTAAGCAACTTTTACAAAAAATATCCAACTTGTATTGTACGGAGTGCTGAACGGGATTAACGTTTTTATTTTGCATAACAATTTTTTTTCAGTAGGTGTGGTGTTCAAGGTTCCTCTACTTACACCGTTAAACCCATTCAGTAACTTTTACTAAGTCACATTCATATTTATGAAAAATTACATATTAGGTTATTATATTCTGGCGATTGACTATTTATAGTCAATATATATATGGACGTACTCATACTTTTATTAAATACAATACCTACACGTAAACCTACTAGCCTCCGTATACACATATAATAATTAATTTAGAAATAATATATTGTGTAAGAAATAAACAAATGGGCTGACTGACAAAGACACTGCCTTTTATAATAATGTACGTATATATTCGAGTAGAATTCCAAAATGATGTGGGATAGCTGCTGTCGTAATTACCGTTAACGTAATTGTATGACGTAAAATGACTCTGATTTGTCATTAAGGAAGTAATAAACCCTACGTATGTTGACACTAAAAGGGAGGAAGAATTTGAAATAATATGTAAATAGAGATGTGAAGTGGTCGGATTGTCGGCGCGCCGAGTGTACAACGTTGTGCCGCTAACCTAATTGGCGGCGATACTTCGGAAATTGTCAATTTTATGACGATCGTGTCCTCTGCTCAGTCCGGCCACGCTCTGTTCAGTAAGGTATCTGCGTTGTAACTAATTGTAGTTTATCTCAGTAAGCATTCAATTCGCCTAAAATGAATGATGATCGGACTTGAGTGTGGGCAAATAAATGTTTATCACCTGTCTACATATACAAGTCGGTGTGGTTGGACTGCATGGATTGAAATGAATGGTAGGCGGTTTTGCTTTTGTTCCAGTGTATTATCTAGTGTCTATCGGACGCATTGAATGATTGAAGGTGTGTGGGGTAAGATAATTTGGGTAGCTCGGGAGAGGGCGGGGCGGGCGCGTGTCGGTGCGTCAGGCAGTCGTCGCCGTCGCTTTGTTTGCGTCGGTTCCAAACCTCAAAACACCAATACTCCGCCGTGCCGCCGCTATTCACTAGCCGTTTCAATGGATTTGGCTATGTGATCTCTTGCTCTATGAATTATTAAGGGAAACTAGGTTGCTTTTGTCCTGTCTAGATGACTTTACCATAAGCAACAATAAGAAGTCTTTTGTGAAGGCACGTTCAAGTTATTTATATCAACCCACCTATGAACTATCTCATAGAATATACCTACTTACAGCTGAAACAAATTTCCTTTAGAACACCTTTACACGAAGATTTATATTTAGAGCGACGACGTTTGCGGATGTTCGAGATGTTTTTTTATTCTTTATCGGGGTGGGAAAATATATTTGTATGTTGTTAGGTAAACGATAAGTGAAATAGCATTTAGTAATTTTAATAGAAATAATCTGCCCTAGGCATCTATGGCGCTCACAAAATGACTAAAATATTATAGATAATTGTGACTTGTATTCAAGATTTGATGCGCAATATTAAAGATACGTACTTATTATAAGGTAATGTTGAACAAAAGATGTTGGATATATTAGACTTTTTGAATACCATATCGTACCTAATTAACGTCAGAGAGCACGGTACAACTACTATGGTACATTATACCAAACTTTTTTTGTTGCATTGGGTAAAGCGGGTGGCATGCAATATTTTATTTTCTTTCTAACGGACATAGAGGTGGCCACCCTAGGTAAACGGGATAGGGGTGTGCAGTAAGTTTTGTTTGCGCACGGTATCACAACCGCAAATCAAGTTGGAATGTTCTGGATTAAACGCTTACAGATTGTACTTAGTCGCGTGTGTGCACACAAGTTAGTGTGTTTTGTAACACAAAATACAGTATTGAATACACGTACTGGACATCGTCAGGCTCACATATTGGAAACAAAGATGTTTGGACTTCAAAAGAGACCATGATTCTCTGAGTTTGTTTCGGCATTTCTTCTCAGAGGTCGTCAGTTAGGAATTGCCGATGTCATCTAGTTCCTAAAATATATCTTATACATACATGACTTGTAAAATTGTCTTTAAAAGATCTATTTGCAGAAATAAATATCATTTATAATTTATCATATAAGTTGCATATATCCCATGGCTTTCGATTCCAGCCAAACAAAGAATAATTCTAAATACTAGTCAAGTATATCAGGGAACTAATTAATTAATTTGTGAAGTGTTTCGGCTTTTATATTTTTGTTTGCGAAATAAATATTTTTGCTCCCGATGTGACGCAGACGCTAGCAGAAGATATTTTATTTTATTTTGTATCTAGTAATGAGCAACTTAGCTAAAATAAATAAACATGGCCCAAGTAGAATTTCATTAAACGGTTATTATTGGTTAGTTTTCATATTTAGATTTTTTAAGATGGAAACAAATGTTAAAATAGTGTATCAGATCTCTCTCTCAGAGCTCTTAAAATAGTTTTACCGCAATAACTAATTTTGGCTTACGAAAAATTTATGCGTAGCCAAATTGAATCATTAGTATTGTTAAATATAATAGCCTAGTATAAAAGTTTTGAAGCAAGCTGAGCCGAGGTTCCATTTCGTGGCTATTTAGCTATTATAATCGAACATTGTTGGCACTCACATGCACATTGTGAGCTGCGCTTTGCATGTCAATGATCTCGCTGCGTTAGAGAGTCGAGATTGTGGGCGCGATGCTAAACGCGTTGTCACATATTTTTATTAACTTTACGCTTTTATAACATAAAGCACTTTCATGAAAACGTTATGTTAATAAAAATATATGTTTAAATTAATACATGCAATATTAGTTAGATATATCAGTTTGGAAAATAATTATTCGTACATATTCATAAAGATATCATTTTATCATTTACCTGCACGATTCAAGCACCAAATAATTACAATACCATATTATTAAATATATATCTGGACATTACGACATAGCGGTATCTATGTACCTAGTTTACAAGCTCAGCAACGTCAAGGCTTGAGTTACGGATACTAGATAGTCTATACACCACATAAGTAACGTAAACGCACCTATTACCGCCGGTTTAAGCCGTGTCCAGATTGAGATGCAAAAAATAAGCTCGCGTCATTTTCTAATTTTTTTCAGGTACTGAAATAATGGTCTTTCTACCCTGATATAGAAATAAATAGTAAAAAAAAAAAAAAACAAAATAAATATAAATTGATAAAAAGGGCTATGTCCCTATTACCGATCGAAAGCATGAAATATGTTCCTATTACCGTTTTTGCGACACCTATTACCGACCGCTAAATAAATAGAACAAATCAAGATAGATAAAAATGCTTGTGCGATTTTAATTCTTTATATGTATACACAAATGACCTAAACAATACAAGATGTTATTATCAAAAATGTGCTCTATATGCTTAACGGCCATTAATACGTGTCATATTTTTTATATGATTATTACAAATGAAACTTAATTAAGAGCGGGATGGTTGGCGCTCTTTGAGGGAGGCCTACGTTCAGCAGGGGACGGCAATAGGCTGATAAGTAAATGCAGACTAGTTACCTATGGTATTATACAGTCTACAATTTACTATAAAACCTTAGCAGTCACGTCCGATGCTCAAAAAATATTTAAAAAATGTAACATAACTTGAATACAATAAAAAAATATATATTCCTTTGGTTAAAAAATGATTAAGTTAAAAAAATAGATTCAAATCATGGTCTGAGCAGGACTACAAGGGTCCGTTGACCTAAAAACTGCAAAAGTACACGTGGATCGGTATAGGTTCTAATAAAGAAAATCGTTAAACCTATTACCGACTAAATTAAGTGTATATTTATGGATTAAATATATTGATTTTTAGTACATTTGGTCGATAATATACGTGTAGTAGCTATTAATATTCAATATTAACTTTAATAATAATAATTTTTCGTTACTTTCTCTCAAAAAGGTACATTAGGAACATTTAGGAACTAAATTAGGTACAGCTTAATCTAAAACCTTGATGCTGGAGTTTGTACTAGGCACGAAAAGAAATATAGATGAATTAAGGTTTTTTTTTATTTATCTTTAGACTTTCGATATGTATATGTGTATGTACATGTAAATTATGTATATAATTTACATGTATATATATATATATTAGAGAAAATGTTTAATACGCGTGTACGTTGTCTTATTTTATTACTTCTTTAATTAATTTGTATGGCAACACTGCACAGATGCCATGGGCGCTTTGTAAGTCATCAAACGTCAAACTGTTAGTCAGTTGTCAAAGTTGATGTAACTGTCAGTAGTGCGTTCTTTGAGGCATTCACTTGCTCAAAGAGTATAGTAATATATTCACTTGCTCTCGGAACGGTGCCTGCGCCGGTTGTGCGCACTGACTGCTACCAAATCAACATGGCGGACGATAATAACGACCACGCGCAAAGTAATCCGTTTGAATCCGCGACATATATATATGTGTGTGTGATATGTGTATGAATGTAATATACATAAGAACGAGGTTGTTTTACACGGTTATTGATACTTTTAACATGGCATTCTAACCAACCAAATTATCATAGCCCACTGTGATGCACAAGAAAAATTAAAATGAAAATGTTGTAAAAAAACCTAACACGGGTCGCTAAAAGGAACAAAATTGTGCATATTACCGCCACATTTTAATATTGAATTTTAGCCAAATTAAGGTTGTATCTCATGAAAATTAGTTATTATTTGTAAAAGTATTAAGAAGGCATCAAAAGACCCATTAGAATGCTGTGCGCTTATATTTTCTGCTAAAAAGTTATTAGTCTGCTTACGCAATCGGAAGCGGGTTACTATGAAATATGCGCTATCTCCGGAGTCCGATGACTAAATCTGTTAGTATTATTTAAATTGACGGTTTACACCTACAAATATATGATAAATATTTGCATTACAAATGCATCTATATTATCTCTAAACCAACCGCTTGTCTATCTTTAATACAACAAAGTTTCAGTACTTTCATTTAAAATGAAAGTTTTAGGAATGTGACGGTAATAGGTGCCATTTTAAGGGGTCGTTATTAGGTGCGTTTTTTGTAAATACATACATTTTCATCATCAACCCATTATTGTCTCATTGCTGGGCACGGGTCTCCTCTCATTTGAGAGGGATTAGATTATATTATAATACTTAGAAAAATCCATAACTCAGTTCAAATGTTCACGCTTATCACACAAACATTTTCCTCTACCGGGATTCGACCCAGGCCCTTACAACGTAAGGAAGCCGTTACTACCGCTACACTAATCGGGTCGTCGGGTCTACCCTTTATAGCAGAACTTTTTATGGCATCAAATTATTTTTCATAACAGCGGATAGCAGAAACTTCATTTGGCAGACACTCATTTATCATACGTTTCAAAACTCATAATTTTGTAAGTCAGAATCAACTTTATGCATAAAGGAGACAGTTTTTTCCAGGCCCACTACGAACGCGTTCGTCGGAAAAAACTGAACGGTATCACAGGACGATCGCATTATATTCTAAAATAATAACTTATTTTCAAGACGAAAAATACGAAATGCGAAGTAAAAATGAAACCGCAATTATAAATTAAATAAAACCATTATTGTATTGACTTTCAATAAATCGTTGTAGTTTAATTCGTGTAAATGAACGTAAAAACTATCACATTCAATTACAGTACCTACGAATATAGTAAATAAATAAAGTGAGAATATTGATTATTATTATTTATGATATTATTATTGTTTATTAATATTTAAATGTATAGGATCTATAAATATTTTGGAAAGTACAGTAATATTCATCAAAGTGTTTTTGTTATGTTATAATCACCGCAGAACGAACCGCTCATGTCATTGCTTTGACTTTGACAATTTGAATGTAACTGGCACGCAATGTAACGTGATTTTCAAATTCTCCCAAGATGCCGAGTTAAGTTAAAGTAAAAAATCACTTTTATAGAAACTAGGGGACAAAAATCATTTATCATCCTTCATATACCATTAATTCACCAAATCATCAACCATTATCATGTATCATCCTGTTATCCATCTTATATAAAATAAAAAAAATACTGCCGACCAGGCTGTATGCAGTAGATTCCTTTGCTTTATCCCGAAAGGGAAGAAAAGAAAAAAAACAATGACTTTGAACGTCATTTTTTGTTCGAAATCTGACGTTTTTGTGGGTTATTTTATTGCTTTTTTAATGTATTACTCAATATTCCCTTTAGACATTAAGTAAACAAATGTTATTAACGTAATCTAGAGATTGTGTGGAAAAAAATGATATATATTTCATTAGTTTGTGCTACAAATTGTGGTGGGCCTGATCGCCATACAAGAAAAATTGTCTCCTTTCATATCCATCATAATTAAAAAGTAGAACCATCATATCGCAGAAAGTTATCAGTCAGACTCGTCTTTTGGTATATATTTCATGTCGATAGTCTTTAAAAGGCAGAACTATCTCCTATATCTACTATATCTCAGAAAGTTTACACTTAGAATCATCTTTTGGCATATATTTCGTATCCATAATAATCGAAAGATTGAGTGATTGCTTGCAGCATGCGAACATGCAACAAGCAAGCAGCAAGCATGCAGCAAACATGCAGCAAGCATGCAGCAAGCATGCAGCAAGCATGCAGCAAGCATGCAGCAAGCATGCAGCAAGCATGCAGCAAGCATGCAGCAAGCATGCAGCAAGCATGCAGCAAGCATGCAGCAAGCATGCAGCAAGCATGCAGCAAGCATGCAGCAAGCATGCAGCAAGCATGCAGCAAGCATGCAGCAAGCATGCAGCAAGCATGCAGCAAGCATGCATGATGCAGCAAGCATGCAGCAAGCAAAATATGCAAACAAGCATAAATATGCTACATGCAGCAGGCATGGTTTATGTATCGGCTCCGGCGCTGGGGGTTCCGGCGGCCCCCCGCGAGCCTATCGTCGCAGATGGTTTTAACGCTCACTACCGCAGTTTCGGCATGCTCAGCCGCCATGGCGAGCGTCACAAGCCACCTGCTCCTCAGCTGGCGGGCTGCCTCGCCCCTGCGCGCCTACGCGGATTTAAATTACTCTCTACACTCCACGTAGTTTTGTCTGCCCTAGCAGACAAAACTACGTGGAGTCGGTTTTGCAGCGATTCGTTTCTGTCACTAACTTTCGTAGCACAACATGTTGACTTATTAAGACAATATTTTAATTTCAATTTATGGTTAAAAATGCTATTTTATAGAAGATTAGATATAGGCAGAATGAAATTCTGCCATCTGCATAGTATGCCAAGTGAAATTGTACCAAATAAGCGTCGCTCTAAATAAACGTTATGTTAAACGAAATTATGCGAAATTTCAGCTCTGCCAAAGATAATTATGCCAAATAAAATTCTGCTATCTTAAAAGTATGCCAGTGTAAATTTGGACATATGAACATTCGGCCGAACAATAATTATACTAAACAATTTTTATGTCTTAAAATATTCGTTTAAAGAAGATTATGCCACGTGTGTTATGCCAAATAAATTCCGGAGCATCATAGGGGGAACCCCGTGTCGTCATCTCGTCGCCCTAAATATACACTACCTAAAAGTAAGTCTATTCCAACTTTAAAGGTAAAATAAGTGTAAAACAGTCGGGTAACAGTAACTTTGGTGCTTATTACAGTAACTTGCTGCAAATGTTATTATTATTATTTTTAGGTCTTAGTCCCTTACAAATTTAGTCATAGAATAAATGGTAAATCGATATATGGACTACACAGCTTACGTCGCACTTAAATAGATTAAGAATTCGTATAACATGGAAATATGGTAATAATAAAAATATTTTTAATTATTCTTCCATGAAACAGACCTCAATGAGGCATAACAAAGCCATAACGTTGATTTTATTACCACAAGCCGAGTGCACGCCCGTCCTTGGGCAGTTGTGGATAAAAATGTCCAAATAGATAATAAAAAATGGTTTATGCAGGTTGAAGAAACACAAAAATGCATTTTCTTAGGTTATGTTTAGACATTTGTCTATAGAATTTACGATATAAAAACAGTAACATAAGTTTAAATTAAACATACTTGGATTAACTCTAAGTTTCGTTTCAGGTATACCTATGTCAAAGTGTTAAATAAATTTTCGGTTATTTATTTTTTTATTATACTCCTGAATTAAAGTATTAACCCGTTATAAAGAATAAGTTTCAAATGGTTTAATCTAGTATATAAAGGTCTCGTGTTACAGTGTTTGTTATTGAACTCCTCTGTAACGGCTACACCGATTTTTATTTTCTTTTGTGTATAAATGGTAGGTCTGAGAATAGGTCGTAAAGTATTTTTCAGCAAATGGAAATAAATCATTTGATTATGTTACTATTCAATAATTTAAGGCTATATACACCAGACTTTGACCTAATACAACCAATTTTCAATTTATTAAACGTTATACAAATAGCGTTATTTTAATTTCCAGTGAAAGTTCGAGCCGACGACATTTGACAATGACACATCGCGTGACTACATATGTGCAGGGAATATAGGTTATAATTAGGAGAATTGTCTGTGCAACCGTAGGGAATAGAATAGATACCTATGTACATACGTGGGCTTAGTAAGAGATCTTTGTACATATACAAAAACACTGTACCTATACAAGATAGAATAATACAAAGCCCTAGTGCATTGCCCACTTAACTTTACGAATCAAAAAGCCTTTAGGCATTTTAATTCTATTAAATTCTATTTAGGTTTTCCAGTATTCTAACCCTTGGAGACGACAACCACTGTTAAATATTCACGAACCCTGGTTGAGATAGGTTTTGGTGTATACAATGGAATGTACCCGTTTTGTTACTAACCAAAAATGAAGTAAGTACTTTTAGGTTGATTTAACGCTTATCAGTTATAGTCGATCTCCTGTAAGATGGATGAAGGTACAACCCTTGAGCTGTTTTGTCTTTATAAGCAGGAAAGGTATACTGGCCTTATAACTGATAAAGTGGATTAGGTGGTGATACATCGTTCTATGGCACCTGCCACATTTTCGTAATACGATAATAACTAAATTCTACTCAAAGTAAACGTGAAATTATTATTTTAAAAGGATTGTACCGAATATAGGGATCTAAAAGCCATTGAGTAAGTACATGAAAATTTAATTTATTATAAACGCAAATGGAACTAAGAATATAAAGAGATTGAAAACTTAGTCTTTTTCTCGGTACTAACTGGAAAGGTCACGAAGTGGAATATATTTGCTTACTTGGAGTTTTATCCCGAAGTATTAATGTTAAACTAATTTATGCGAGTTAAGTTATCGTCGCCGTGACGTAGGTAGTAATTTTAAAATATAGGCATTATGAGGGTTCCTAGGGTATAATATAGCAATAGAACAGGGAACTAACAAAGTTATGTGATATTAGCGACGCAATGTTTGTCAAATACTAGGTACAGAATGGCCGCGCCGACACACGACTACACGAGCCTGTGTCGCCGGAAATAAACCTCCAAATTGTATTAACCTAGTGTATAACATACTGTATTAATATATTCTATGCATGAGTTAGTTTGGAATATCAGAGAGCCGCTGAATGCTAACAGATTCTTAATATATTCATTTCTTTATTAATATTATACGCACATGAACGCTGAACGTGTAAATTGTATGCAACTGTGCATATCTTTTTTTTACAACAAAGATTACCATACATGTTTATGTATATGTACCATTTTATGTTTATGTAAAATTTCCACACTAGGCAGATTTACAGTTATGAATAGGTGGCTCAGGTTCACTGTTCATTTCGTTGTACTTAGCTTAATCATACTTGCAAATTGTCATGTAATAGGAATGGTATCAATTTGGCAATTTATTTGCAAATAGGATTAATTACAAAGATATAGTAAAGCTCCGATATAAATTAATTTAACATGTCCAATTACACAGTACCTATCTAAAATCAGAAAAATAGTCTTATATGGTTTTCTTTAATACAAAAATATTGTTATTTTGACAAAAATAAATATTCGACAGGAGGTCGCAGGGCACAGACGTTTTGTCCTTGCTCGAAGCGGTCACTACAAAATTGTTTTATTTAGGGTAGATTCCATCTAATTGTCTGTTACTTTTACTATTATTTTGTTATTTTCTTTTATATTACAGCCGCCATTTTCAAAATAATAAGCTAAATTGTAATTTCGTAATTAAAAGTTACCAAAGTATAATTACGTAATATAAAATAACGAAATGATATGATAATGTTTTTTTATTTTCCCGACTTTTATTAACCTTAGTCTAACAGTAATAGTACCTACTGTGAAACTTACAAATACCTATATTAGATTATATACATAATTTACTTATAGTTAATTTTGCCTCACTAAAATAAGTGACCTGAAATAAGTGTGCTAAAATTAAATGTGAACTGCCTCGTTAGTCTAGTGAGCCTTGGCTTTGAACTCGAGACCTTTGACATCTCAGTCCGCTGGTCACACCGCTAGGCTATTACAGCTATTCGCTTACACCTGGGGGATACAGGTGTGATTTTATGTAAAAGTAATTTATTTTTTCAGAAGCTGGATTCGCCTTAAAATATAGTGTCTTTTTAATCTCAAATACCGCTCAAGGTCTACGCACCAACAGTATCTGCGTAAAGGTACGGTTGGTTGGATTTGGCTAAGCTAGTTCTTCCTAGGGAGTTCTAAAAAAATTGGATTGCTATTTTCACGAACTAACAGTTGAAGTGTTCAAGCATTGTGTGGATTTTCTGTAAATCATTTTTGGGTTTCTATTCAAACAACAATAAAATAAAGGCACTTTACCTGTACGACTCGCTGCAAAATCTGTCGCCATGGAGGCTGAATGTGTTCCTTAACCTCACTACAATTAGATATTAGTTATATCTATTTAATCAAATTGTATAAATTTCACTATTCGGTAATCATTAAAAAAATAATCTGTTTATTATAAATATTCTATTAATGTAAATAGAATATTTATAAAAGGTGACGAGCTTTTCAGGAATCACTAATCAAAAACAATTAAAATACATTCACCTCGGTTTTGTTATTTGTTAGTCAATTTACAGCGCGAGCCCTTCATTATGTTACGGTTAATACCCCGGGGGGCTAAAGATGGACAATCGGTATTTTCCAATTACAAAACCATCACAATATGTTCGTATTTGTAAGCATTTGATATTTAAGAAATTGGTTTGAAATTTAATAATCTAAAATGCATGATTATTTAATTTTTGACACCTTGGAAGATATTTTGATAATTGATATTGATATAATTTGTTTCCTTTATTTTAAGATAATTAGTACTCTAACCATTGATTTAAGAAACTCTAACTAAGGATCGTTAACTATGTAAAAAGGTGGAGATGATGTTGAAACTATTAAAAATTTACCTACCTATAAAGTGGTAGGATAACCTTTTATTTTAGTTGGTATTATATTTTGTACCTGAATCTTGTAACCAGAACCAAAACTCTTATCCTAAGAAGTCGAAATTCTGATGAGAATGCACTTTTTTATCGTTGCACATCGCAGTAACGGTTGTGGTAGAAGGAACTTGTCAACGGTTAACAGCATGAACGCCCATTTTTAATACACCTTTATTTTAATTACTCGTTTAAAAAAATATGAATGACTACATATCATAATATAAACATACCATCACGCCTGCCGTCCCCGAAGAATTAGACAGACGTGTATTAATATACACCCGCATTTCGCCTGTTACTAAGAATTTCAAAGAAAAACCCAATAACACTCTCGACCTGGGAATCGAACCCAGGACCTTTTGCTTGTCAGTCGCAGACCTGACTAACGAGGCAGTTCTACATATCAATTTATTTTAAAAGTGGCTTAAGATTTACTAAAGAATATACAATAAGGGTATAACTTTTACATATCAATTTAAAGGTAAGTCATCTTAAAAATGGGGATAAATACAAAACACAAAAATAGTAAGTTTTTTAAACATTATAAATGTTTACAAAAATTAAAGTGTAATTAAATAATTTAACCATTTATAATTAAAGTATTATGGTAATCACCCAATTTTAATAACTCTTCTCGACTGACTCGTATAACGTTGTTATCGTGTGTACAATGTTGAGATTATTGATTGTGCCTATTGATATTTATTAAAATAAAAGCAGATTAATAAAACAACATTGTGGTTGGTAGGTATCTCACAAAATGTTACGTAAAAAACAACAATTTTGATAAATTACCAAACAGAAAGCTAATGTGCTTGGACACGCACTTCATATGTGTTTAGGTACAATATTCAAATATAGACTACGTTTTGTTATAAGGAATTAGCAACGATCATATCACCTCAATCTAAACAAAGAAGCGTAACAATACGTGATTGCTGTAATTTTCTTAATAACGTAAGTTTGGAACTAACTAGAGACCATTTGATTTCTTTTTTCCGTGACTTGCTGACGTATCATTCGGGATCAAAACGTAACGAATATATCTCCCTTTTATATGAGTCAGCAAATAAATCTGAACATGATATACGGGTGTAAATAAGTACACGAGGCCAGCCTTGTAAAAAGATATCGTACTACAAGATATTTTTATAAGGGAGGTATTACTACCCACAATGTTCTATTTTATTTTATCGGTTGGGGAATAAGAAAAGTTTGTGATCAAATTAAGATTTACCTAAAATGGAAAAGTATAAAAGTATTAATTTTCTATATAAATATATCACGGTTTTCGGGAGGGTGCTCTTACTTTTTAAAATAATGAAATTTTCCTAGAGTAAATCAAATAATAAAATATGGTTTAACACGAAAAGAATGGTTTCGTTTTCGTTCAAAGGCCTATTCGAAGCGTGTCGGCATTTTAATTTGAATTTTTCAATAGATTTATTTTATAATTTTCGACTGTGTATAACTTTTATAATTGAAATTGATGTTTCGCATGAAGAATAAAATTTTGAAACCTACTTATTTTCTTTTTTATCGATTCGGAACAGAGGTTTATTTGAGGTGAAAAGTCGTGTCTTTATTGTCAACGTTCAAATCGGCGACGGCCAATTTATGGCCTACTTTAAAAAGTATGTTTTAGGAATCTTACCTAAGGTATTCCCGGCACAATCTATCATATAATGTCATATCTGGAAAACGAATACGAATAACTAACTGTGGGCCGACCTCAGGTTTAAGTATCTCCTTAAACCTGAGGCCGGCCCACTGTTAGTTATGGATAGAGGAGTAAAAGGTGTCATGACGACTAGTACGAAAGAGGATTTATTCTACGGGCCAGTACGTATATTATACTTCAAGTAGCTAGGCATTTTTTTTTTATCTTAAGTCTACTACATTGTACACTCGCCAAACGTGCAACCGTTTAACGGCGAGACGCGCTCTTAATAATTTTACATTACTTACTATGTTACTTATTAGATGTATATAAATAAAAATAAAAAACAAAACATTTAAATCCAAACAAAAATATAAAATACACATATATCTATGGAACTCAGGTGAATGGATAGGTTTCCCTACCCAATCACTCGAGTGTCATCCAACAAAATATTCTTTAATTGTTTCTTTAACAGACTAATCTTAATTTTTGGAATTTCTCTTAAAATATCTATCTATCTCTAAAAATTTCTTACTAGATCTTACACCTAAACTTAAACAAATATTTGTGTGATGAGCATTAACATTTGTTTGCGAGTCATGGATGTATGTATTTACAAAAAAAAAGTATTTATGTAGTATATCAACCTACTAGTATCCGTAACACAAGCCTCGTTGCTTATCACGGATCTGTACTATCAAAATGTACGTGGCTTAAAAACAAAAACTATAGATTTTCTGAACAAATTATAGCTATGACATTATAGTGCTTACTGAAACTTGGTTAAATGGCAGTGTCTATGATTCCGAACTCTTTGACGAGAGGTATGTTGTGTATAGGCGAGATCGTGAAAATAGTATGTACTGCAACCGTAGGGATGGTGGAGGAGTCTTGATAGCAGTGACGAAGGACTTAATAAGTCGTACACTACCTCAATTTGAAAGCCCTTTAGAAGATCTGTGGGTTAGTATTAATATTAGTTCTGCCAACAACACGTATCATAAATTATATCTCTGTTCTTGCTATTTACCTCCTCCATTGCGCAATGATGTTCTTGATCTATTTACCATAAATGCTCAAAAGGTGTTTGATACATACGGGAGTGCCCCCACGATCATTTTAGGCGATTTTAATCTTAGCAGTATTGGCTGGAAAGAAATAAATGGTCTTACTGAAATGATTCCAGAGCCCAACAACTCGGATATAAACAACCAGTTTTTAGAATTTATAACACTTAACAATTTATCGCAATATAACCGTACATTAAACACAAAATCTAGAATACTTGACTTAATACTCAGTAACACATCTGTAGTCGACGTTGCTCGTTGTAGCTATAGCTTATCTATAGAAGACCCTTTACATCCACCCTTATGTTTCTACTTGAACCTGAAGGCTGAACGTTACCTGCACGCAAGGCCATCACTTAAACCTAATTTCTTTAAAGCAGATTATGAAAAAGTTCAAAATCTACTGTCATCTATTCAATGGAATAAAGAGTTTGAAACGTGTATATCAGTAGATGATATGGTGGACGTACTTTATAATTTAATAAGTGATGCTATAACAAAATGTATACCTCTCAAAAAAATTAATACAAATAAATACCCTACTTGGTACTCTCCCGAGCTTATACGACTGTTCAAAGAAAAACACAAATATCATGTCAAACTAAAAAAATATAAGAATCCTCTCGACAAAATTAGTTTTACTGATCTGCGCGATAAATGTAACGAAATTAGAAGAAAATGCTACAATAATTACCTATCTAACGTAGAACAAGCTGTTAAGAAGGACCCTAAATTATTTTGGTCATTTTTGAAACAAAAAAGAAAAGGTAGTAATGTTTACCCTGCTCAGATGCACCTCAGCAACATATCAGCTTCCTCTGGTAAAGATATCTGTGATCTGTTTGCTAAAAGTTTTGCACAATCATTCAATAATCCAGCTATCCTCGTAGATATACCCCAAGTTAACTCTCCTACAACTTCATCTGTAATGTGTACATTAACATTCGACTCCGAAGAAATTTACCAAGTTCTGAAGGTTCTCGACGACACAAAAGGAGCTGGTTGGGACGAGATTCCTCCAGTTTTTATAAAGCGCTGCGCAAGGGTTCTATCACCTCCATTACAAATAATATTTAATAAATCTATCAGCGAGGGGTGTTTTCCCGAACGATGGAAAACTTCTTTGGTTGTACCAATTTTTAAATCTGGTCAAAAGCAACTCGTAGATAATTATAGACCTATATCTATACTAGCCACATTTGGCAAAATTTTCGAAAAAATGGTAACAAGACATCTGATGTGGCACCTTAAACACCTTATAATCGCACAACAGCACGGGTTCATGAAATATAGGTCAACCACAACAAATTTGATATCTTTTTCATCGGTCCTTACTGAAAATGTAGATAATCGTACAGTAGTGGACACTGTATATACAGATTTTAGTAAGGCCTTTGATAAAGTAAACCATTCACTCCTTGTTTCTAAACTGTCCATTTTAGGTATTAGTGGTGGATTATTAAAATGGGTCAAGTCCTATTTGTCAGATAGGTACTCTAAGGTTGTAGATAATGGATATATGTCCGACCCTTATTTGGCTTCATCAGGAATACCGCAGGGTTCTCATTTGGGCCCCATACTCTTTAACGTTTTTATAAATGATGTTATACAATGTTTCCATCACTCAAATTTTTATCTTTTCGCAGACGATCTAAAAATAACGAAACCAATAACAAGTGTTGAAGACGTTGTAATGTTTCAAGACGACATTATTAGATTTAATAATTGGTGCAAAAACAACAATATGTTGTTAAACACTACTAAATGCTATTACATACAATTTACCCGAAACAAAACATCTACATTGAACAACTACCATATAGACGGTGTGAAACTCCAAAATGTCAGTACCATACGCGATCTTGGCGAGATAATATTGATATTACTTGCTCTTTAAGCAAGTTCAAAAATAGGGTCTATGAGGCCATATGTAACTAATTAAAAAACATAAATTCTTTCAACATTAAATTTGTATATTTAGATTTATAAAATTAGATTTTAACTCATTTTATTTTGTAACAGAAACATAATTTCAGCTTTTTTGCTTTATATAATTTTTGCATGCTGTGGTCTCTTATAATTGAAGGAGTACACTGATCCTTAAATTGTGAGTGATGATTATTATTTTTTTGTGTATATCCTTTGTTAGAGATCCTTAAGTAAAATAAATAAATAAAATAAATAAAACTAGATCGCGCTGTGTAATGCCCAGAAATATTATTATATTATTATTAAATCGTTGTTTGACACTTCATAGTATGTGGTTATTTAGTTGTAATGGTGTGTTTTATATATTTTTTATGAATATCACTTTTTATTATTTAATTTGGTAAAATTCTTTGTACTTTTTTACGAGCGCATGATTTTCTAATGTATGTGATATGACGTCGCTGTTTTGAGTTATTTTGCCTTAGTCATGCCGATGTCAGTGGAAACGCCGAGAGGGGGCGCCCCTAAAAGGATATACGCTGATGGTGAACTCCTTCAAAAAGGTCTTTACCACATTTGACAAAATATTCTATCCAAAAAAAAATTTACTAAGATTATGATGCAAAAATGGACTCATCGCAATGAGAACTAGAGAGTCAATTGAGAGTCATTGCAGAGTGGTTTGGGAGGCTATGCGGGGTGTAGATATTTTTGAGCGGCTTGTGGGATCAATGAGAAGCCGATTGTTGAAGCGAAAATACATGATACGAACATCAACACGTTTTGTGTCAATACCTGCATAGATTGTTTAACATTTGTTTTTTAACTTTAATGTAATTTGTTATCAAATTCTTTATCATCGCATTTTATAAATGTTTCCTCTAATGCCAAATCCTAGTAGTATCGGGTGTCACACGAGGGAAAAGCTTTTTAAGGCTTTATTTGAATTGATTAATACTTCTACTGCAATGTTACGCATTGATGATAACGTTATCTGTCATTTTGTCTTGTGCAAAAATAGATCTTGTTGTTTTGTGATGTGCCAACGACATTCATTCTAAGGGTGGTAAAGCATTTGAATGGTCGACTTTACATAACTGTTAAGTTTTTACATACATCGTGCATATCTAAAAATATACAAGTAACCTTCATATTATAATATTTGAACCATACATCGAAATAAATTTCACAATAAGATGTATCTTATTGTGAAATTTATTTCGATGTATCTTTGTACTTTGTTTCTTTTCTTAACGTTACAACGTTACAATGAATGAAACAAAGTTCATTGGCTCCCGATCTGTCATTGAGTAGGTATTTCCAGCAGAATATAAAAGAAAATAACGATACTCGAGTGCGCCCACAAAGGTAGGCTAATGCGGTGCCTTTGAAATCGTTTCCCACTATGTGAATCCAATCATAAAATCATTTCTTGAAATATATTATTTAATGTTTTTCAATATAATCCTGGGATGAAAACCAGAACATATTCAAATTAATATTATGGTCCGTCTGTCTAGTCTTCTAGTGAACAAGAATTATCTTTTACAAATCTACTCTACTTAGGACAAATAATAAAATTAAGGAGCTGAATTAGACATGAAAAGATTGAAAAGAAAAACATAATTTATTTTACTAGACATATTATCTAAATACAAGAATGTTCGATTGACTATGTAGTGAAAACAAAACTTCTACAGTACCTATCATCCATATTGATATTAGTAGATTAAAACCCGCAAAAATTTAGACATTAATATTACACATGAAAGCGTTGGTTTTTAGCGATATAAATGGAACAATTATATGAAATGACCCCATGTAAGACGTGCTCCGCGTTACGTATCAGGTACAGGAAAGATCCATTTTATGATAATGATATCGAGGTATGGTGTGCAGAAATGTATTACTATATCCAAATATATATACTTTTACAAATAAATATTTTGTAACAAAAGTAGATTCTCAATGTTCCTGTAATTATTTTGGCGATGATCACATTTTTGAGATTATTCAAAGTTACTTATTTGGACATTATTCTAATTAGGGCGTTTTACCGTTGTTGAACTTTTGCTCGTAAATGTTAAGGCTATTAACCTGTATCTAACGTTGAGATTTTTTTGCTGTAGGTGTATTTTAGAATAAAAACTGGTAAATTAACATACAATTTCCCTTGATGTAAATATTCTGATGTTGTTTTAGATCTAGAGTTCACCAGCAGTAGCGTATTTATAATTAGATCAATTTAAAAAAACAACTGAAATAACAAAGACATAAGTATGTACCTACTTACATAGTATAGAATATAGTTTTTTTTACGGTGACGACAATAGTGCGCGAATAATTCGAATCGAATATATTAATATAAATTCGAATAATTTCTTGGGTTTCAGCGTTTACAGTTTTACTGATATCGAAAAAGAAGAATTTTACGTCGAGTAAGTACATTAGTATTGTATTTACGGCATGAATCTCCGCAAAATTAAATAGGATATGTGTAGTGATTGAGTTATTGTGTTTGGTAAAAGGTAAAGTAGGACAGTATTTATTGTTGTTGTTTGTTCGGAGTCCATAAAACGACAAAAAGCATGGATGTGCAGATGACCCGTAATTATTATTGTGGCAGTTCTATATGTCTTTAAGAAGTAAGTAGATACTCATAAAAAATCTTCACGTTTAGCAACGATTAATATTTTAAAGTACCTAATTAACTTTTAAGAAAAATTAATCAAAAAAACATTCCGAATAACACGATTATTTGTCGTTTTTTGAAGTAGTTTTTATATTGAATTATGTTAATTATCATGATTGTTTTTCATTTAGAATATATGCCGCTTTTCGTCGGTGAGTAGAGACACTAATGTGAGGAAAAATATCATACTACCTTCCTACTTTACTACATAATATACTACTCCTAAACTCCTATATTATGAAATATAATTAATTTTTAACTGACTTCAAGAGTTCTCAATTCAGTTAGTATTTTTTTTTATGTATGTACACAGATTACACCGAGATTTCTGATCCGATTTACGTGATCCGATTCTTTTTTTCCGATGTAAAATAGATGTTATTTTCACGATACTTTGTTACATAAACAAAGTATCGTGAAAATACCATCGTCAAAGTCACAAAAATGCTCATAATATAAAAACTACTCAACCAAATTAAATATTTTTATGGGACCTAATGGCAACTATTTTACACCAATTACTTAAAGACTTCTGATCCGATTCGAGTGATTCTTTTTTTGCTTTTTTATAAAAAACAACTGCGGTACTAAAGCCGACTTCAAAACATAAAAAGCAAAAATATCTTAATACAGTTTTACCATTTCTTTAGTTTTAAAGGTTTGAAGTCGGTGCCGATGCCTGGTTTGAAACCACCCTACTCAAGGTCACGCACGGTGAGTGTACCTAATATTACATTTGGCTTGACACCGACTTCGGACCTTTAAAACTAAAAAAAAAGGTAAAACTGA
The DNA here is from genome assembly GCA_905163465.1 of Craniophora ligustri. Lineage (NCBI taxonomy): Eukaryota > Metazoa > Arthropoda > Insecta > Lepidoptera > Noctuidae > Craniophora > Craniophora ligustri. The sequence continues at coordinate 8,592,165 of LR990963.1, forward strand.
TTCGTATTTTTTTTTGTTTTTAACCGACTTCAAAAAGGAGGAGGTTCTCAATTCGTCGGTTTTTTTTTTTTTTTTTATGTATGTTCACGAATTACTTCAAAAGGCCTGGACCGATTTGCAAAATTTTTTTTTTGTTTAATAGAGTATACTTCACAGATGGTCCCATTGTAACCACATCACGATCTGATGATGAGATCCCAGGGAAATCGAGGGCAACCCTCAAATTTTATAGGCAATTATCACGTTTTTAATATATTTACTAAAATTGTTCCAGTATTTGTGTCTGATAATCATCATTTGAGGTTGATGAGCTGATGATGGAAGGTAGAACTCCTCAACAGTTAAGATTTAAAAGGAAATTCTTTCAGTTATAAGCATTTATTACATTTACATGTATTCTCCAAAGCTGTTCAAGTATTTGCATCTGAAAATCAACATCTCATGTAATGATCTGATGATGGAAGGTACAACTCCTCAAAGGTTAGGAGTTGAAGGGAAAATCTTTCATAATTATAAGTATATATGGATCGATAGTTGTATTCTTTCAGGCTATTAGATTGACCTGATATGAAAAGTTTAATATATACAACACTAAAAAGAAAAAAATAAATTAACTTTAAAAAAAAAGAAAAACCAACTTCAAAAACTAAAAAGCAAAAAATAACTTGATTGAATGAATGATTGAATGATTGTTTATTTCTGTAAATAGATCTTTTTAAAGACACTTTTACAAGTCATGTAAATTTTTTTTTTAGTATCTAGTTGACATCGGTTGACATCGGCATTTCCTAACTGACGACCTCTGAGAAGAAATGCCGAAACAAACTCAGAGAATCATGGTCTCTTTTAAAGTCCAAACATTTTGGTTACAATATGTGAGCCTGACTATGTAGGTTAAAGTCTGAGATGGCCTTTTGAAGAAAGCACCAGTGCAGCTTTGAGTTGACCTGTCCATACTGACAGCACGCATACGTCAGCCATCGTTTAGCTCAAACCATTATTGTGGGAGCTTAACGACCCGACGCACGTCTATGCAAGATCAGCGGGACATTTGCGTAGGCCATTTCAAAAACCCAAAGCCGCCAGACATTAGTTTGTAAGCGTATGTTTATCTACCTACAAAGTGCTCACATTCACATAGATATGTATATTATAAATAATCCCAATGCATAAAAATCAACATAATGTCAAAAATATAAAATAAATAAAGTCAAATAATAATAATAATTAAAAATCTATAGGTATACCTATACAATTCATGTCAAGATATAAATTAATGTCAACAAAAAAAAAAAAAAAAAAATAATAATAATTAACATCAATGTCATGAAAAAATAATGTCCAAATCATAATAAATTACAGTAAAAGACGTTCATACAGTTTTACCTTTTTTTTAGTTTTAAAGGTATGAAGTCGGTGCCGATGATGTGGTGGTTTTAATCACCCTGCTCAAGGTCACTCGCGGTGAGTGTACTTACTATTACGTTTGGCTTGGCACCAACTTCATACCTTTAAAACTAAAAAAAAGGTAAAACTGTATGAAGTTATTTTTTGCTTTTTAGTTTTTGAAGTTGGTTTTTCTTTTTTTTTAAAGTTAATTGATATTTCATTATCCATATTATCCTCACAAGTACATGTTTTGAGAATCAGTACTTATTTTGATTTTACACTACACTTTCGTTGTGTGTGTGAGGTACCTGGTTATTTTTATGTATGTTAGTGCTTAGTGGAGCATCTACTCTATTGTGACTATTATTACAGACACAATAGGACGTATAGCCACGATAGATAGTTGAGTACTCTCTAGTACTCGCACTTGGACACTTGGGACGAGTTGGTTACAGAAACTCCATTAGACGTAGCACTTACTAAGCCACGATAACTAGTTGGCGCGTGCCTTGCGCTTGCATAATATGTATTATTTTAGCTTTCAATTAATATTAAAATTATTAATATCACGGATTAGGTAATTGTTTAATGCTAACACAGCTTATTTTAACTTTTATTTTTCGTTTCCTCAGAACGAATCAGTGATTAAATGCTCACGATCTGAAAAAGTGGATATTATTTATGTGTGAAATACCGGGCGACCAAAACATTGAAAAGCACGAGACGATAAAATTTTTGGAGCCGCGCAGAACAAATAACTTTTCATCTCATTACAGCGAGGGAAATTTTTGATGGAGGAAAAAGAATACAAGTATACTTAATTAACTAATGAACGAACTACCCAATGTTTTCCCAATCGCTGTTATAGTCGTATGACACCTCTAGTGTTGCAACGGTTCATAGGCTACGGCAACCGCTTACGATCAGGCGGGCCGTAAGCTGGTTTGTCACCCGTGTGGTATAAAAATGGACCAACCATGGGACCTCGAACTTACTGCCAGGGCTAAACTTTACAGGGGATACAGTGCGGTTATTACGAAGTGTTACAGTCAATTTACCTGGTTCGCTGGCTGGTAAGCCGACACAAAGTTCACTAAGTGTTTTCCTAAATATACCTACTTTCATTATAAAGGAACGTAAACACGTTCCTTTATAATAAAAGTAGGTATAAACACCTAGACTAGTCTGTAATAAGTTGAGAACAAATCTGCATAGTAAATCTACAAAAATAGAGGATGTAAAGGTGTTTATGTATGAAGTGAATATGGTGGCTACCCTTGGCCCATTCAAAGTGTTATTTAGCATGAATAAAACACTAACGAATCTTATTTTTAATTCCCTGAGCTTGGTACGTACCCTCGTGAATATGACATCATCTATGCATTTTCCATAAAAAACGACTAAGTAAATGTCTATTAAACTTATTTCAAAATCTGGCGTATAAAATCACGTGATAAATATAAATAAAATATATGTTTTACCTTAACATTAGTTAAGGTATATATTAATATTACTGAAAAGTCATATCAGAAATCTCAACGGACTTCGTAGATTTTCGGCAATTACCTTGAGTAGGTATCGATAACATCTTAAAATATCACGTATATGATTTAATGTCGCTCAAATTGAACTAGCTTCATATATTTTAATTTGAAGTTTTTTTTTTTTAATTTAAATACCTACTACCCAATATGTTTGGGCTTGTGCTTTTTGGGACTGTCCAAAGACGTGAACGTATTATAAATGTAAAAACTATATTTTTAAAAGATTATCAGAAGTAAATGTCTTTTGATTTTGAATTTGCAATCCTTTAAAACAAAGTTAAAATAAAAAAATAAACCTAGGAACGTCTACGTGTCCATTTGGACACTATCTTTGACCACCTTTTGACCGAACGCGACGTCTATAAAATTCATCACACTAATATCAAACACGACATCAGATGAAAGTAGAAAGGGACTTTAATGAATAGAAACAATGTTCACTGGGCAGGAAAACGTCTGTGACCGAAAAACCTGTGCAACTAAATAACATGTTTTTTTATCTCACAGAGCTTTGCTTATAAACTTAAGATCATGGTGTGGGTTGTATACGGCATATGTGGCGTGTATAAAAACGTTGGCGAGGAGATCTCACAATAGCTTCCTCTAGCATTTCTTTACTGTCCCACTAGACTCACAAAGGTGTAGATAGTTGTCTTTTTACGTCGGCTATGAATACAATATTTTCTCAAAATGTCACACACTCATGCTGCTATTATTTCGGATTTCATTCGCATAGTCATTCATTCTTAAATGTTTTCCTAGGTAGTAGTTAAATCTAGTACTATCCGCTACGTAGGGTCTGTATTAAGGTGTGATGGTATATCTCGTAGTTGTTTATTCTCAGGGTGCATGGCAAAGGGCACGTACCTATTAAAAGCGAATAAATATGTAAGAAATATTTGCAAGCTCCACCAGATATATAGTTGGATCAGATTTAGTTTCATAATACCTTGTCCATACATCTATAATTACGGATTCCTAAGTTTTCAAATCTACGCCATAAGATTTGTTATCCACAGTGCATAAAACTGGAAAGTCTAACAGCGTACCTAATGTGGGAACACATCTATAACCACTTACGACCCTAGCAAATATACCAATTCGTTAGAAAATATAACGTTTTTTAAGTCAGAAAATAAAAAACAAACAAACATACGGCCCGCCTGATGGTAAACGTTCCCGTAGCCTATAGTATTTGCAACACCAAAGGTTTCGCTCGCGCGTTGCCGACCCTGTAGGAGCCGTTTAGGTTTCTTAAATAAGGGAGTTACTAAACTGACAGCAAACGAGATGCCCATGTTGTCAGAATCAATTCATTTTGAGCAAGGAATATCTCCTTTATTTATCTTTATCCTATCTTGGAAAGTCACTCAAGTACAAATTAAAATAGTTCGTAATGGAAAGAGTTTATAAATTCCATGAATATATCGGCAAAATGCAATTATTGTTCCTTATTACTTAATATATGCAAGAAACTTCTTTAAATTCTATTGCATGTCATAATAGAATATTATTGACATAATAGTTCTTGTACCATTTTAAGAGACCATTCTCTTGACATTTGTAACACTCCTTCAATTCCCTCTTTATATTTCATCATGATAATGTGAATACTATGGTTAATAAATATATTATTGGAACATCTTTTGGTATACTTATGTTTTTATGAATCAATTAATAAAAGTAAGTTAAGTATTATCTCCGTATCTTGACATTACACGTCATATAATTTGAAGTTGGCTAATATTTCTTGGTAAATGTAATTAATACATACGCGTATGATGTAAATACCTATATAACGGAAAACTGTTTTATTAAATTTTCTCAAAAACGAAATAAAATATTTTTTTAGGGTTCTTTGTTATTCAAATATTTTCTACACCTTTCTAGGTGTTTTCAGTCCCCGTTATTACAGCTATCTATATATTTTTAAGTCTTTCAACAAATAAAGGCGTTTTTGTCCAATATTCATGCAAATTGTAGCCGATTGAAATAACTTACAAGTATGTGCTACTCACTTAGGACACATTTTTAAAAACTTTCGTTTGTCTGATTATATGGGCTGGTATTCTTTTTTTTAAGCTCAGTAGTGGCAGACATCACTCTTGGCTTCATTTTTAATTCAGTGTCCCATATATGTTATGAGCCCAAGATCCAGCTCTGTGGCGTTCACTAGGCTCCCCTAGTGAACGCCACAGAGCTGGGCTTGGGCTTGCCTACTGCTAATTAGACGTAAAATAGGCGATACTAATATGTTGTACCTATACAGCTTTAAACCTTATTCCACCCAACTTGAAACTTGGCCAATTTGCGCTGATACTGGATTTCCCTCGAAGATTTAAGTAAGGAGGTTCTCGCGTGAATTCCAATTTCGCTTTGTTTTTAATGCTCTTGTATAAAAAGCTCTCTCCAAACCAATTAATTAATATACTAAGTATCCATGACATGCGAAAGCAAAATCGTTACACTCCGGATGTTCAAAGTTAGTGGCAAAATAAAAGGTAAGAATATTTCCATTCAAGCGTGTTAAAAATAAAAGTAAACAATAATAAAAACCAAAGTGCTAAATTATCTTCTTTGATAATAATTCTCTAACCAAAAATAAACTAAAAAAAATTAAACCCCATTCAACAAAACTAAAACTAATTAAATAATAGGACTAATACTATAATTTATAAAATAATAAAAAAGCAAATAAGCGCTTAAATTTATTTGAATACAATCTTTGTTAAAGGCAATATGAGCTTTTAAAGAAGCGGCATAAACTTACTTGTTGTCAGTGCGATCCTTGCGTGCGTCCTCGTCGTGGTGAACAATTAGAAGCACATTGTATAACAAGGGCACGGTGCTCAAGTTTGTTGTGCCGGCGCGGGTTGCGGCGCGGTGCGGAGCGGTGCGGCGCGGGGCGAGCGCTCAGGAGCAAGCCAGCGCGGACGTGCGACTGGCGCGGTGGCGGGCAGCTACTGGAGGCGGCGCGACGGCGGCAGGCCGCGCAGCCCTCCCGCCCACGGCTCAGGCTTGCCGTCACGGCATTTACCCCACAATCTTTATATCACATAATATCACACTAAATATTTTTTCACATAAAATCGCAATTTGGTATATATTATTTACATTTGATGCCAATTTCGATTCAGGGGTGGCATATTTTTCAACACTACACAGTAAATCGTCACATTTACTCTTCTAGTGTCAAAGGCTGATGTTTACACAACACATTCTATTTATATGCTGTCCCGGTCTGACTCCACTGACACGGACTACAAAACGTCACCAGCACGCGTCGCCTCGCCGCAAACGCATACTACGTGGAAGGGAGAGGTAATATAACTGTTTGTCCCATTCACGCTACGCTGAGATTTGTCGCTGCCCGCTCCAACCGCTTGCTATAATACCTTTGCTACGAAGTTGTTACGAAGACGACCTGCTACAATAAAATCACGCCGCTGGCTACGCGAGGTAAAGAAGTTGTTGTCTTACGCATTTTGTACAAATTGGGTGCTTTTTGATTATTTAAAATTTTATATACCACCGGAAAGCGAGTGTGATAATATCATGTCAGTGTCACGTACGCCACCTAAAGGTACTAAAGCAACCGGAAATGATGTACTACATGTTCCTCTTGATTCTGACACTGCATCCGATCGACTTCTCTCTGACAGCGATTCAGCTAGTAATTTTATTACCTCGCGTAAATTAAAGCGCAAACAAGGTGACCTCCATCTGGTTGAACTAAGGGAATTATTCGAGGAATTCTCCAAGATCCAAACATCCAAATTTGATGCCCTGACTGCCGCCATGACCCTGTTAAAGGAAGAGACTGCTGATATGAAGAAATCAGTTACCTTCATGTCCCAAAAATATGATGAAGTTCTGGAGAGCCTAGGTAAAATGCAGAAAGAAAATTCCTCTTATAAAGTTCAGGTTGAGCTACTGGAACAAAGAGTCGATTTTCTGGAAAGGAAAGCAAAGTCCACCTACATTGAGCTGCGAAATGTCCCACAATCTAAAACGGAAACGAAGGAAAATATCACGCAAGTAATAACTAAGGTCTGTGAAGTTATTCAACAGCCGATACAGCGTTCTGATATCAGAGATACATACAGATTGAAAACTAAAAATAATATCATTTCTCCTATTATAGTTGAATTTTCATCAACAAATTTAAAAGAAAATGTGATTCAAAGGGCTAAATTGTTTAACAAAAGTAACAAAGAGAATAAACTAAATAGCTCACACTTAATGATTGATGGCCCAATCACACCAATCTATATTTCCGAGTCCCTTACTCCATTTGCAAAAAAGTTATTTTATGTTGCTCGTCAACATGCTAGAAAGCATTCTTTCTCGGGTTGCTGGCATTCTTATGGGAAAATATACATGAAGAAAAGTGATGTTTTACCTGCCATTCGCATAGACAATGAGGAAGATATTCGTAAACTTACCCAAACTTGACTATTTCCCCCAAGCATCAGCACCTTAATAAACTATATTAGTATCTTAATATTACTTTATATATTAGTTCATAATTTTGTAATTAATTGTAGAATTGTTATGTATCTAGTTTGTATCGTATTGACAATCTTTTTATTCATGTTCTCACACTTCAATAAACACACCAAACTAACGCACACAATACCTGGTCTAACTCTTAATCCTCTTAATATAATTTTTGATCTTGACACCTTCAGTTTGACATTTGCCATTGATTATAATTCGATAACCTAAACACTCTTAATAACATATCTACTGATGTTGATCTAATATCCGTGGCTAAAGCATCTACTTGTGCTATCGACGAATGTGCAACCCTAATTCCATCTGCTGAGAAATCTTTGAAAATCATTACTCAAAATATAAGAAGCATAAACCGTAATATGGCTGGTATGAGTACTTTGATAGCTCGATCCCGTGTTGACTGGGATATCATAGTGTTAACGGAGTGTTGGTTGCTTGGTGTACACAACCCTCCTTCATTAGATGGATTTAAATACTATGCTACTGCTAATAACCAAACTCAAAATGAAGGGATAGTCGTTTTTATGAAAGAAGGCATAAATGCATCTGTAAAGGAGCAATCCATCATGGACTGTAATAGCTTATTAATAACAATCGAGAGGCAAACTGCGATTTTGGCTATTTACCGGTCACCTAGTGTTAGAAATGTTGATAATTTTTTGGAGAGTTTACATAGTGTCTTGCACAATTTTGCGATTAAATATAAAAACTTTATTCTTACTGGTGATATTAATATTGACATCTTGGAAAACACTTTAGACACACGTAAACACAGCTATCTAAATCTTATGGCGTCGCATGGTTTGCTGCCAGCTCACTCTTTTCCAACACATTCAAAATCTTGTTTAGACCATATCATACTTAAAACCAATCTTCCAGCATTATGCTTGGTAGCAGAAACTTCCCTAACGGATCACTATAGTGTCATTCTCTCTATAAATAAGTCAACTCCTGCTAAACGTCATACAAAAATATTAATGAGGACGGACTATACAGCCCTTGATGACGTTATTGATGGTATTAACTTTGTGCCTTTCTATTCATTGACTGATGTAAATGATGCTGTGGCAACATTTACTGACTCGGTTAGTACTGCTGTTAAATCATGCACTAAAATAATAACTCTGGCAAGAAGAAAGAAAATTTTAAAGCCATGGATAACCCCAGGTCTTTTGAAATGCATGAGAAACAGGGATAATATGCATCTAAAATCAAATAAATTTCCCAAGGATGTGACTCTCAAGTTAACCTATACCAGATACAGGAATTTTTGTAATGACTTACTACGAAAACTAAAAAAAGAACATGACAGGAAGGAAATTGATAATGCAGGAAATAATTCGAAAAAGCTATGGCAAGTTATCAAAACGGTCACTAACACTTCCCAATCAAAAGAAACTGCTTCAGAATTGGTATCATCAAGTAACCCTCAGCATTCTGTTGACACTGTGAATGCTTACTTTGCAAATATCGGAAAATCATTGGCAGAGAGACACTTACCTCGTAATCCTTTACCAGCCTCTCCGTTACTTTCTGTACCTGCTTGTCCCCATTCCTTTGTGATTCTTCCAACAGATGAAAGTGAGGTCAATTGCCTGATACTTAACCTAAAAGTTGATTGCTCTGCTGGGCGTGATAACATATCAGCATATGTTCTTTCACGTTATAGACGTATTTTGGTTCCTCCCCTAACTTTTATTTGTAACTTGGCATTTTCAACTGGATCTTTTCCTGACGCTTTCAAAATATCGCAAATTCTACCTATTCATAAGTCTGGTGACAGGGACTGTGTCAATAATTATAGACCGATTTCCATTCTACCCACCTTGTCAAAGGTTTTAGAGAAACTCATGAATAAAAGATTGCTTAACTACCTAGAGAAATACAAGCTACTTTCTGATTCTCAATACGGCTCTAGATGTAATAAATCCACTAGTGATGCAGTGCATGAAGTTACAGATTATGTTGTTAATAACATTGATAATAAAAATAAAGTGTTGGCAATATTTCTTGATCTAGCCAAGGCATTTGACACGGTCTCTGTCCCCAGACTACTTAGTAAGCTTGAGAGATTTGGGATTAGGGGTTTTCAACTAAAACTCTTTTCTGACTACCTTAGAAATAGATTTCAGTGTGTCAAAATTGGCGATTGGATTAGTAGCGATCTACCCATTACCTACGGTGTTCCTCAAGGTAGCGTCCTTGGACCTACTTTGTTTCTCATTTATATTAATGATCTCTGTGACCTGAAACTCCTAAATGGGAAGATTGTAGTTTTCGCTGACGACACGGCTCTTATTTTTAAGGACAGCTCATGGAACAAAACCTTCCAACATGCTCAGAGTGGTTTTGATGCTGTAAATCAATGGCTAAGATATAACCTCCTCACCCTTAATGTCGACAAAACAAAATTTATAAAGTTTTCTCTCCGAAATGTCTCACAAGCCTTGTCCAATTCCCATAGCATCATTGCACACTCCCATAATTGCTATGGCTTCGCACCCTGTAACTGTCCTTCGCTTGAGCAAACTGCCATAATCAAGTACCTTGGCGTCCTAATCGATAGTAGACTTAATTTTGCACCACACATAGACCTGGTTTCTGCTAGGGTTCGTAAACTAATGTTTACTTTTAAAAATCTAAGGCATATAGCTAATTCAGACTTATTAAAAACAGTTTACACCGCACTCTGCCAGTCGGTTTTGGTATATTGCATAACATGCTGGGGCGGTGCATGCAAAACCACATTAATAAAACTGGAGCGTGCTCAAAGAGCGCTGCTAAAAGTTAGTACTTTTCTTCCATTCTTGCATCCAACTACCCATCTTTATCAAACCTGCGAAGTATTAACAGTGAGACAACTATTCATTCTCCACACTATTGTAAGGATGCATGGTCTCCTGACCTACAATCCTACAGTTTTGGTGCACAAACGTAGTAACCATTCAATTTGCGTATATAAGACATGCCACACGCAATTTGCACAAAGATTTTTCAATTTCTTAGGTGGCTATTTGTATAACAAAATTAACCGAATACTAAAAATATATCCGCTTACTAAACATACATGTAAAAAGGTGGTTACTGAATGGCTTCTAAGTCTGGATTATGCCAGTACGGAAGAAGTGCTTAATATTCTAAAGTAGAATCTGATCGACGGATCGCACCACATAATCTCACTCATACCTTTAACATACACTCACACACACAACACACACACACACACACTCACACACTCACTCACACACACACACACACACACACACACACACACACTCTCACACACACACACACACACTCTCACACACACATAGAGATGCTCAATACAATATCACTTTATATATTTTTTGTTTTAATGTTAGTTTCCTGCCGCTGTTTTTCTTTTAAATTATGCAATAATAATAAAAGGAAAATAGTATATATTATATTTAACACTCCTACGACTTTTTAGTTTAATGTAGCAATTTTGCTGTTCTTTGATTATGTCCTAAAATATTAATGTTCCACTTTTGTATTTTAATTTCACTATGGAAGAGCACTGACTTCTGAGATACAGGTTTTACCTAGTTTGGAAGTCAGGAGTACATATAGTTAAATTGCCTAATTAATTATTATACTATAAACGTGTGCCTTAGTTTAAGCAGATATTTTTGTATTAGGCTACATATCATTTTAGTCCAAATAAACATTATTATTATTATATCAATTTTGTTAAAGGGCTAGGTTATGGGCAATGAAGAGTCGATTCGAGCTTTATAACTAGCTAAAGTCAGTCATCAGTTATCACTTTTAGGTTTGAAACCATCGATTACGTTTTAATCGTTAAATCATTAATAAGTAATGCGTCATGTGAAATCTTGAACTTGGAATGAGTAGGTAGTTGAGGTATATGGAACGGGAAAAAATCCGTGAACTTTATAGTCGACTGTGAGTCACATGTTTGTGAGACAAGTTAGTGGGATAGCTTTCTTCGAAGCTCAGTTAACAATAAAATTTGCTTGTCAGGGTGCTCTTTATTTCCCCTCCCACGTTTTCACGTGTAATAGAGTTTACAGCTTCATATAAAAAGCTATCATAATTTTGTTCGAGTTCTCAATGACAAAAAATCTTGCACGGCTCATCCTTTTGTAATTTGCTTCATTAAAACTAGTTTGGGGTCGGCAGTCAGCAAGTATTTTGATTGGTACCTCAACTTGAACCCCTTTGTTAGTTATTTATATGTCAACCAACATTTTATTTCAAGTAATAATAGAATAAGACGTTTACGGGTATTTAGTTGCATGAGCTTCGAAAATATTTCTTGCACAACGATACTTTATTCCAGAATGGCCCGTCATTTTATTTCTTCTTGCGTGGGAGCCATTTCTAGTTATAGTTAGTCAATCTGCTTTACAAACATATTTTCATGTTATAGTAGGTGCTTATATCTTGTTTTGAACTGAGTCTATTATATACGGGCATGGTGACTACACCGCTGCATTTAACGTGGGTGTCACAGAATGTGAATAAGGGATTATCCTAAAATTTACCGAATTCATAACATCATACCGAAATCAATAATATTATTTGCATTGCTGTATTTACTTGACTGAATTTTATAGAGAAAACTCATTTAAAAAGGCACAGCTTTCTTGTATATGATCAATTTATGAGTATTGAGGCAACAGCAACGAACGTTCGTAGCAGCGGCCTACGACGAATCCGTAGACGTACGGCTACGAACTCGTTTTCGTAGCAACGTTCTTTTTGTAACAAATAAGTTAGACATGTCAAGTTAGGTACTTAAAATAACTAATATAAATCAATAACATTTAGAGAATTAGCAAACTCATCGGGTCAGACTTAGTTAATGAGACTGGTATCAAATCGAGAATCCTATTGATAATATCTTAAAAGCTACATTATTACCATGTTTTTCCTCAATTTCCGACTCACTAACTGGCTGAAGGGGAGCAACAATGCTAATAAATAATTAGAGGCTTTCATCCTCTAGTTCTGGTGACAGGCGGTTTAGCCGACCTATAAGGAGTTTCTTGCCGGTTCTTCTCCATAAGACCTACCTTTTGAAACCGTGCAACTAGTTATTGATAATTCAAAAGTGCCTTTAATATTGGTCTAATTGAAATAAATAATTTGAGTTTGAGTTCAATTAAGGCATGATGTTGAAGATAACCTATCCAATTGCCTTGTCCCACTGCACGGCCAAGGTCTCCCCACCGTCTTACGTCGTACTTCTTCTCACGGTTTAAAGCTTTTGATCTCCGGTCTCCGTAGTACGAGCCCACTCCGCCTGTGCCTCCCGCGGCGCCGAATAATACATTAATTTAAAATAATTAAATTTTTAGTCTTTTGAGCGTATTAATTAAATAAAACTTGTATTTTAAGTGTGAGGCACATAAATCTAATGAAATTATGATCAAATACATTTCAAAGGTAAGCAACTGACAATTTATAATTTGATGTTATGGAGGGAAGGAGTTGGTAGTCCCTCCATTGGAAAAGGAGGATCTTCTGACCAGGCAAGGTGTTGTGCCTGGCGGGCTACTGCCCAGTGCCAGGTGTGATGTTCCAGTGAGTTGGAACAGGTTGCCGCGTAGTCCGCAGTGAGTCGGGACTGTGTTGCGGTGAGTCCACGGTGAGTCGGGACTGTGATGCTGCGAATGCCTCAGTGAGTCGAGGTGGTGCAGTGATGCGTAGTGGCTAGCTGCTGCGTCGATCAGGAGAGAGTGGCTCTGCTAAATGACCGGCCGAAGTGCAGTGTGCTGTGCCAAGTCGCTGATGCCGGCTGAAGGTCCTGACCAGGCATGTGCGTCCGCTACAGGCGTATGGTCAGGGTTGAAACCGGAGGGTTGCTGGCTGGCAGGATGATGCGCTGGATGGAGTGCTGAGTGGAGTGATGATGGCGAAGCTTGCTGGTCATCGAAGGTTGCGTTGATGTTCAGCTCGGGGTCACCAATATGGAGGGAAGGAGGTGGTAGTCCCTCCATTGGTAAAGGAGGATCCTCCGACCAGGCGAGGTGTTGTGCCTGGCGGGCTACTGCCCAACGGTTGATGTTGGGTGGTTGTATATATGCTATCTCGCGTGCATATTTCACTTGCGCGATGTAGGATTATACGCGTCATCGCGCCGAGTAGATAGTTCTTATGTGGCGAGATAGATGTCGCCACAATGTCATTGAAGTGATTCATAATTTTATTTCGTAACAACTTTTAACTGAATTAGTGGGCTGATAAAAAGAGAATTAACATTGAAATGTTATCTTTCGTAAAAAATATGCATGAAGATCATTGGATCAATATAAAACTAGACGTACCTTCTAAAACAGTTGTGATCATATGTAGTTAATTAGTTGTATCAGAAATAATTTGCGTTCAAACATCCTTATCCGTTATAATTATAAAACAACAATTACCTAAAAAAAACAATTGTATTAATAACGGTCGAATCGATTTGAATAGCATACATATAGTTTTTCTAACACCTACGCGATGTATAAGACATTGAAATAAAACATTTTTTTCGAATTCGCTTTTCCGTTTCTTGACGGACAACAATAACTCGAGAACAAAAAGATTTAACAAATAGGTTACTTTTGATCAACATGGTACACGGAGCCGCGGTCGGAAGTTAGTGATTTTATATTTATTAAATGAAGTCACTGAAATAAACATGGTGATCAATATCACCTTGTTTGTTCAGTCATTCTGCTCTAAATTAGAACCAGCTGAGGCATAAAACGCCTCTAAGTATTATGCCTGTATTAATTATAAAAGATGAAAAAATATTAAACATTAAAAATATCATCTATGTATAATTTTAGATAGTGATTACGTGCGATTTTATGGTAAATATTAATCGAGCATGTCCTCTAGTTAAATGTGTTGTTAAAATTTATTAAATCCACATATTTTTGTAATTTGTTAGAATAACAAAAAACTGCCTCTTTGGTCTAGTGGTCGTACAGTGCGACTGCATAGCAAGAGGTCTTGGGTTCGATTCCCAGGTCGAGCAATGTGTTATAGGGTTTTCCTATGAAATTCTCAGTAGTAGCTCAAAGTTTGGATTCGTGCCCGTTTGATGGCAATAGGCTCGCCCCCTATTACATGGGACCTAAAACATATCGGCGAAACGTGGGTGTACATTAGTACACCTCTGCCTAACCTTTCGGGGACGACAGACGTGATGGTATGTTATGTTTAACAAAAAGCGGAAATCTGTCGGGTAGGGAAAATAAGTTTGTGATTTATTAAATCTTGTAGTTATTATAGAAAAGTATTGACTACAAAATATAAATAGGTACAATTATACCAAAATACACTCGTTTCTTGTGAGAGTATCTATTTGTAGCCCTTAAATCTCGAATACGATTACACGGACCAAGTAACATGTCAATAACAATATTTCCCGATAGTGTTAAATGAAATACAATAAGGTCGGAAAAATATATGGCACATTGATATGTGCCATATATTGTTCCGACCTTCTCAATCAAATGATTTTGAAGCGACAATTACATGTGTTTGCACAGTCCCTCCATCGTGACCCCTTGAAATTTTTATTTCCAGTAATCTTGGATTACGCACCCAGGATTTTTGGAAATTTAAATTACGTTATGAATTAACTCATGCACCTACTAAATTTCAGCTTCTACATTAAATAGTATTAGATTTGCGTTTATAGATTAGTCAGTCTGGATAAACGATTTAATAAGTAGATTTGATTGACTGTTTGCTCTTCATTAAGTACAGACGTGTTGAATAATATTAAAATAAACTAATAATCACTTGCTGAATTGTGACCCACATTTACCAACTAGCGGTAGTAAAATAAACTGTGTCGTGTATAGTATGAGTAATGTATTTTACGGACATGTTCAGTGTTTGAAAATTATATAATCTAATAAAATGGACAATAGCCCCTTCAACCGAAGCGGCAGGACTGCTCGCACCCCGCCTCCTACGCCTTCACCTGCTCCTTCCACTGGCCCTAATGCACGAAGTCAAAGAGATGATGTCCTTGAAGTTATTTCTACCCCAGAAATACAAAACTGGATGTCATCAATTGAACATTGCTTGAGTGAGATATGCAACACCGCAGCAGAGGGTAAATTGAACTCCGAACAAAAACTGCGTATCAATTCTTTGTGCCGGAAAATCAGCCACGGAACATCGCAAATGGCAGTGCAGTACCAATCCCTCAAGCTGAAGACCGTCCAAGCCCATTCCTCCATACAAACACTCCAAGACCAACAAGATCTGTCACAGAGACTACAGGACCTTAAGCTAAGCATTGAAGAGTCGACCAAACCTGCCAAGGAAATCTCATTTGCTGACATGGTAAAAAAAGGTACCAACAACTATTTGCAGCCGATAAATTTTAGCTCAGTGGCCATTTATCCTAATGATAAATTAAAAACAAGTGAAGAGACAAAATCCCTTGTCCAAAAAATTATCTGCCCTGAACAAATGAAGCTACATGTGAGAGGTCTGCGTAAAACGAGGAACGGGGGGGTCATAATTAGCACAGATACCAAGGATGACATCGAGAAGCTTAAACAATCAGTGCAACTCACGAACTCGGGTCTTACAGTTGATGAGCCCCATAAGCGTAACCCGAGGATAGTTATCATCGGAGTGCCCTCTGTTATGCAAGAGAAGGAAGTTTTGACCTGCTTGTACCAACAAAATTTGGCTGACAAGCTGCAGAATTTTACGCTTGAGACGTTCTTGGCCTCAATTAAATTAAGCCATAAGTCCGGTAAAAAAGATGCAGAGACGTGTAATTATATAATTGAAACACCTGCAGCCATACGCAAAGCCCTTATAATAAGAGATAGAGTATTTGTAAACTGGTCATCTTGTTCAGTGAGAGATTTTACTTTGGTGACGCGATGCTATAAATGCCAGCAGTATGGTCATGCCGCTAAGTCATGTCGGCAGTCAGTTTATACCTGCGGGCACTGTGGTGACCAAGGCCACTCCATAAAGGATTGCCCAAAGAAAGCATTCGCATTTCAAGAAGCCTAATAATCATAGCGAAAAAAACGAAATCGATCTTGTTTTATCAAACCGTCCTCAAATATTTCAAAATATAGAAGTATTGAACATAAACTACCCTTCGGACCACAGACCAGTTAGAGCAACAATCACATATAAGCAACCAAAGAAAAGTCGAACCAAATACAATAACCACCAAAAAAATAAGATAGCTAACGAAGATGATATCTCTAAATTCAATGAGTACATAAAAACAACACTGAATGCACCGTTAGACAAATCAGTACAAAGCTACTACGACAATATTATCAAAGCCATCACCAGAAGCCTACAAGCAATTCAAAACGAAAATAAAGAAAATAAACCCCATAAAATTATGTCAGATCGCACACTACAGCTTATGAAGAGACGAAAGGAACTTCAACAGACAATAAACAAATCTAGAGCAATTAAAAATGAGATATCTGCCCTTTATAAGCTCATAAGCAAGTACATCAAAAAGGACTACAATAACTACAGATATAACACTATAGAAAAACACATAAGTCAAACGGGTGGTACAAGGAAAGCTTACAAAGAGCTGAAAACGAATAAAACATGGATCGAAGGATTGAAATAAGACGAAAAAATACATAACAGTCGTAACGACATAATTACCGTAGCAACAGACTTCTATAGAAATCTATACAGTACAAAAGAAACAACATGTATGGATAGTAAAGAGCAACATCAAAGCCCCAACTACGGCAATCCGCCTGTACATCAGATTGAAATAAGCGAAGTAATAGAAGCAACAAAAAATCTCAAATTAGAGAAAAGCCCAGATTCTGACGGCATCACAAATGAAATACTAAAAACCGGTTCAGCAACCCTTATCGCCCACCTGACTGAACTGTTCAATCTTATTATTGCAACTGGAGAGACACCCACCCAATGGTCTGAATCGGACATTATACTTATTTACAAGAAAGGCGACCCAAATGATATAGGGAACTACAGACCTATAAGTCTGCTACCTACCATCTACAAGCTCTTCTCCTCCATAATAAATAAAAGAATAAACACTACGCTAGAAATACGTCAACCTATCGAACAAGATTCAGATTCAGAAAAGGATACTCAACGATTGACCACATACACACAGTAGAACTTCTCATAGAAAAATATCGAGAGAAGAATAGACCACTCTACATTGCATACATTGATTACCAAAAAGCTTTTGACTGTGTATCACATAAAAGCATTTGGGAAACACTAGCAACACAAGGGGTAGAAAAAGAATACATTCGTGTGATCAAGATATACAACAACAGCAAGAGTAGAGTCAAACTAGAGACGGCTGGACCGTGGTTCCCGGTCAGAAGAGGCGTAAGACAAGGTGACCCACTCTCACCTCTGCTGTTTATAGCAACACTAGAGTCAGTCATCAGTCAACTCAATTGGAAAGGTATAGGTATTAGGATCAAAGATGCCTACCTAAGTCACCTAAGATTTGCAGATGACCTGGTCCTACTATCAGAAACAGGATCAGAAATTCAGTACATGATAGAGTCACTCAATAACTCCAGCAAACAGGTGGGCTTAGAAATGAACTTATCCAAAACTATGTTGATGACTAACAGTGCAAAGAAAATACTATATGTGGGTTCCGAACCTCTCAAATACACAGACAACTACATATACTTGGGTAAACAAATTAGTTTTGACCAGAATAGTAACGAACAAGAAGTAGAACGCAGGACACAGTTAACATGGAACAAATACTGGGCACTAAAGGACATTTTCAAAAGCAGCATGCCAACAAAAATTAAAACCAAGGTACTAAACTCGTGCCTTATACCGTGTCTAACGTATGCTTGTCAAACGTGGAAGTTCAATAAAAGAACAAAGGACAAAATAATTACATGCCAACGAGGAATAGAGCGCAGTATGATGAACATAAAGAAGATACAGAAAATAAGACACACAAAAATTAGACATATTACAAAGGCAAGGGACGGATTGGTACACGCCCAGTCACTGAAATGGAAATGGGCCGAACATGTGGCGCGCCTAAAGGACCAGAGGTGGACGAAAAGGGCTACCACATGGGAAGGCCCACTAGGCAAAAGAAGGAGAGGTAAACCCGTAGCTAGCTGGGAAGATGAGCTCAAAAAAATAGCCGGCCCAAACTGGATTCGAGTAGCCCAATCTAGAGAGAACTGGCTATCTTTGGAGGAGGCCTTCACCTACAGAGGGGTTCTTGCAGACTAAATATAATTTATAGTAAAATAGTAACGTAGGATGAATTAAAATTTATGTAAACAAACAACTAAACTTAAGAACTAAACTTAATTACTAAAAAAAAAAAAACAAAAAAAAAAACATGTATTATAATAACTGTTAACGTAACTTTCTCTTTTGTAATCTGCATGAAATAAAAGGCATTTTTATTTTTTATTTTATTAATAATCATAGCACTGGCGCTGCTGACTGCCCGGCGAAAATCATGGCAGAAAAGAGGTACATCGGTTCGATTAATTATGAATGCGCCTGAAAGCGCCGAAAATATAGGATTTTATTGTTAATTTATTGGTCTCTTTTCTTTTTACTTACTTTTAGATATTATGTTTAATAATTTCATTAACGATTAAATATAATAAAACTGGTAGAAGATTTACACATCATCGACTTTGACCCCGTTTACATTTCTGCTGCTCAACAGTTTTGTTTGTACTACATAATAAAAGTGTTAACAATGCAATATTTGATACAGAGAAATTGTTGGTTGTATTGAAGTAAATATTATATTGCTATTTTTTTATTATATTCAGAACATTATTTTTTACTAATAACTACAATAGTTTAATAGTTGTACCTAGGATTAGATTAGTGATTATTTTATTTTAGACTTTTTTCTATTAATATATTAGCTTTTACCTATAGCCTGAAACACAGGATTACCTAGTTCAGGCATAATGTTAATTAGATACCTAAGTAAGACTTTGTATTTTTAAGTATACTATGTACTGAAGAAGTTTGAATAAATGAATTTGAATTTGAATTTGAATAGATAGTTTGTTTCAAATCAGTGATATTAAAAATATACCGGTGACATAATAGCTTGTGTATACACAACCAAATAGTCTTGAAAGTGCTTTTATGCAATTTAAAACGAGTGTAGAAATATTTACTTTCTTTATGTACTTAGGTATACTGTATAAGAATACATTTGAGGAAGTTGTAATATGCCAAATCGTACGGTTTCATCAGAAAATAATACTTCCTATTTAACCCTCTGAAATTAGATACGAAGCTAGATTCTTAAAGTTACAATATTTAATTATGTAAAAGAAATATGTGAAAACCATACTAGTCCATATCCATACCAATACTGTATTTGCGAAAGTGTGTCGGCCTATCTTTTTTGTCTGTCTGTTACCTCTTCACGCTTAAGCTGCTGGACCGATTTCGATAAAATGTTGTAAGGAGATAGTTTGAGTTCCGGGGAGGGACATACGATAGTTTTTGTCCCCAAAATCATCCCTCAAAAGGGCGAAAAGGGGGCGGGGGTGCGAGTTTGTATGTGGAAAGAAATTATCAAATTTCTTAAAAGAAGGCAAAATAAATAAGCAATTTGATGAAAAAGCAGATTGGACAAAATGACTCATTAAAGTAATCTTTTTTAATTTGTCATAAGACATGAATTTGATTAATTATAATTTTATATTTAATATTTCCCTTATATACGTAAATTATGCAAGCAAATTTCTATAAATAGCTCGTAAAATTGGTGGTATGTGCGGCAGATGCTGCGAGGGGCAGTTTCCTAAGGTGGCGGCATGAGATTTTGTTTGTTTTGGATGATGATCATCAGTAATTGGAGCAGGTAGATGATTAAGGGTTAATGATCTCAAATATATATCTTAATATATTACCTTATCAATTATATACCACGCTAGCCTAGTGCGGGTTGGCAGACTTCACCCGCCATCGAGAAAATCTCCTGTTTCCTGACGATGTTTTTGGTCACGATTTGAGCAAGTGATAAAAACAGCCTTAAAAATTAAATGTAATGGCTGCCAAACCACTACCTAAATAGTATTCATTTTAATCTCAAAAATCACAGCCTTATTCAGTAACAGTTTGAGGAAAAAGATATGTCCAAATAATGTCACGATTTGTAAGTCCCTACATTTTTCAAACTATCATTCTTACAAAGCGTAGGTAGGTGCTCTATCTAACTGATTTAAGTTAAATATCTAGCCTAAGATGGACAACGACGTTAATCGCGATAATCGAAATCCATGCAAAGGACGTTCTGAGCGAAAGCTAGTTTAATATGAATATGTATTGGTTCAAGTATCTGTACATATAAATTTATGTATAAATGTATCTGTAGCTGTATGTATCTTATTTTCGTAAGTTATCATAGAATAAAGTGGGCGTAATTCCTTTCATAATGTATTTTCAAGCTTTATATGAAAACTTACAAGATGGAAGTACCGCCAACGTAAAAATATATACGTAGCTTAAATGGTTCTACATATCTTGGTTATGTACTAACAACTTGAGGCGAATAGATTCATTGGATGGCCAACCCTATTTCTAGAAATTTACACAAGACATTTGACCTTATCAATTTCAAAGTCAGTCAAGCTGCACTGTCCACTAACAAAGAGATATGGCTTTATCTTCACTTCAGTATTATGGTTCGTACTAAAATGTACGTAGTGTTTTTTATTGATTATATTATTGAATATACTCGTAGTCCTCTTCACCTTATCCGCTGACAGTGACATAGACTTGTTGGTATTCCTATTGCGAACTTTTTGATGATTAGGCAAAACCAAATTTGATTTTTCTATTTTATGAACACTTAATCACACAATCAACTAATATAGTGTAAGCAGGTGGATTTTCCTCGAAGTGATGGAAATATGCTTCACAGCTTATATTGCAGCAACAATGGAATAGCACAATTTATTATATACTAGTTAGTAAGACAATTTAAGTTCATAAGTTATGGTACTGAGACGATTAAACCAGGTTATATTAAAGAAACTATGTTCCTCAATACAAGCGAAGGTCTATAAGGTGTTAATTTTAACGTATTACGTTAAAATGAAAACCTTATGAAGCCACCTGAGAGTAAAATATATCTTTTAAAGGCCTTATTACATAGTAAACTTTTAAGTAGCTAGGTACTTGGTGTCTATCCCTCTTTTATAATAGTAAGACTGATATAACCGATATCAATATATTTAATACTTGTAGGTATTAGCCATTTAGTGGATATATATAAACATACGATTATTTTTTATAAATAATATGTATTTTGTTTTTATAATTGATTATTTATTATAATGTTTCCATTACGGCCGTGCGTCAATTAAAATTACGAGGAAAGCGCTATTGATTTATTTAAGTAGGAAGAATGTATATATATATATACAATTCGAAAATAAAATATTCTCTGCTAAATGGATATACCGATTTTGATTTAGTTCTTTTATTTCTAATGTGACTTAACCAGGTAGTGGTTTCAAGGATCTTTTAGCATTTAAAAAAATATACTACTAAGCTCAGCGTGTTGTTTAGATTGTGCCGAGTACCTACTATTCTTGGATGCAGTCCTCAAACTTTATTCAGAGTACCTTATGTGCAGAACATATCAGTCAGTAGCCTTCATGTTTAAACTCTAAGGAATTACACAGTGTCCTAGAAACAGGGTAGAACAGTTGTAGGTACTAAACTTAAAATTATGTCTACCAGCCAGGATTTTAGTAGTTTAGGCAGATTACTTAGTTACAACTTTGCTACTAAGGGAACTTACAGGAGTAGTCAACATAGATGTGTAATAATTACAAATTATTTTAAAGCCTACAAAAGGACATGAGTGGGTCCCTGATCAAAAACGTTTTAAGTAAATAAATGTTTCACTTAAAAAAACCGCACTAGTTGAGTAGATGAGATTATAGTAAAATTCTTAAATTAAATTAATCTCCGAGATGTTTTAAATTAATTATTTACTTTACTATGTATAATATAAATTAATGTTAGACATAATATTAACTATGATCTTTGACCCTGCTTTATGTCGAAACCGCAATGTTTAGGTTGATAAACCGCGTTGAATAAATTTATTTTATATTCCACTATTCATACTTAGGTGCTTTAATTCCCTAATGAATTGGCACAGGAGAGCCACAAACACGTACCTTCTCGTTGTGGTTATCAGATAATTCTGTCTACCGTAGCTAGAGAATTAAATTCACACGATGGCGTCTACTCAGTCGGGAATACTGCTGGTGTTAGATCATAACTATTACGGCACCTTATAGCTCAAGCAAAATAGTTACCGTGCCAATTAAACTAATCCACTTAACGGTGGTACATTATTATAGGCTTATTGCTATTATTATTATTATTGCTATTGGGCAATAATAATTGCGGGATGATATAATTACGCTAAATCATACAGGGAGTTTTGCTTGTGCACTGAACTAAATTGCTATGAAATTCAACATTCATCACAATAATAGAAAATATAACCAAAGTTTGATTTTTTTTTGTTATTTATTATCCCGCTTTATTATCAACATTACATTACTGAACGCAAATATTATTAAATAATATAGCTTCCAATAGATTCCTATTATATTTCTTAATACGTTGGCAATATAACCGATAATGCTGAGCTTTGTCAGGAAAATCTTCCATGCACAAATAACAATTTCGACTCAATTTTTAAATATATACGTGTAAGTATATATTTAACAATTGAGCTTAGCTTTATGAAGGCAAATCTAAAAACCTGTGTTTTAATTGGAAAATCACGCTAAAGGCTTTAGCCCCTATTTCATTTTTATCAGACTATAAATATTCCTAATATGCTTCACAATTAACTGCCGTTGGACAATGTCGCCATAAGCACAGCGCTTGACCCAATAGATTGATGTTTGTAGTACGCAACTATTAGCTGGAGGATGTTGGGTTTATTGGTTGTGATACTTACATAACATACAATACAATAACTAGAATTTAACGTCAATTTTTACCAGGGTTTAGTTACAAGAGTGGGTTTATTCTTATGAAGACCTCAAGGTAAGCTGGTGGGTACTTTGCCGGATAATGCGGACAATTTACTATCTCTAATGTGGATGGCGCATGAAAGTAACTCAAGTGAGGTAAATTAAATCGGACAATTAATACTCATGTTGGTATTTTATTATGGTTGAAGCTTTGATGTTTTGTAATTCAATCACACGGCGGCTACAATGTAAAAGTACATATCAAATACAGTCTAAAGAAGGAACCTGAAAAAAGATTGAGTTTCTTTAAGGGGGCATTTTTTATTACTTTTTGTTGATAATTACTATAAAGAATTATGATGACTCCATCTAACGCTATAAACAACATTGAGTCGATTTTTTTTTACTTTCTATATGCACATTAAATTTAGATGTGTAACAAAATCATTGATATCATTACACATACATTGTTTAAACAAAAGGTCTCTATTTCAAATATACAACAATTACTTCAAATTTTATTGATAATTTGAAAATTTTGAAACAAGTTTTTAGGAGTGAAAAACTTTTAGGTGCGAAAAGTTTTTCACACCCAATAAAACCTTGTTTTATACAATATTTATTTTAATCTACTTCAATTTATATGTCATAAAAGTACTAAGATTATGAAACGAAATAATATTATTTGAATTTGACCACAGTAATAATGTAAATATAAAAACTTGCGTGAGAAATTAATATCAACACAGTAAGCAACTCTTTATTTGGAGTGGCGAAGTTTTCCTATTAGCCGATAAAATCAAACGAGCAAGATGAAAATGTCATGATTATTTTTCTAACCATTAAATAATTATAATGTAATGCATTGTGATATAGGCTTTATAGTAAAATATGAAAAATAAGATTATTCAAAATACCTAACAGCCAGTTGATTCTCTAATAATCCAGTGACTAAAGTTATCCAGTTATACCATGATCGGATTTTAATGATAAAATGACGTAAAGCGGTCAGTGGCCTTCTGACAGTGAGTGCAGTGCTTGTAATTCGCACCAGATAACCCCCTCCATAGCAATCGCCCCTTGAGGTTGGTTGTGCGAAACGAACCTTTCTCTCTTGGCGGACAGTGACACAGTGACCGTGTTAGCGGCGGAGGGCTCGTGCCATGCACCACTACAGCATTGTAGTTCCGCTGCTGGTCGCCGTGTACTACGTGGCCGCGGTACTCGCCGCCGTCCCCACAACTAGTGAACGCCGCAGTGAACCTGACCTCTCTTTCGCAGAGTCCGTCTACGCCAAAATGTCCAGTGCTTGTGAGTGGATGTCCTTTACCTCTATAATTTATGCACGCTAATAGCTTAATTAATACGGCG
Organism: Craniophora ligustri; assembly: GCA_905163465.1. Lineage (NCBI taxonomy): Eukaryota > Metazoa > Arthropoda > Insecta > Lepidoptera > Noctuidae > Craniophora > Craniophora ligustri. The sequence goes on from LR990963.1 coordinate 8,616,997, forward strand.
GAATTTTTAAACCTTTGTTTTATTTGAACTTACATATTTAATGTTCTTTTTTATGATTGCAGGCAGGGCAATAATGGATTTACGCTACAATTCTATGACTGACCAAAATGATTTAATTAAGACAATGAAGGTCATACAGCTAGATGGGAGTACAATCAGAAGTTTTCCAATTAATGAGGCATTTGTAAACCTAACAAAACCTGGAATATTTGATATAACAAAACAAACTAAAATTATTATACATGGATATAAGGATAGTTCGCAATCTGCAGTACCGTTGGATTTGGCCAAAGCATACAATGATAAGAAAATGTTTAACGTGTTTTTACTCGACGCGGAAGAAATGAACAAACAAGGATATATTTTATCAGCCCATAACTCTCGTCTAATTGGCAAAAGGCTTGCGAACCTTTTGGCCAACCTAGAACAGTTTGGAGCTAATGCTGAAGATTTTCATCTACTGGGTATTAGTCTCGGGGCGCACGTTGCAGGCTGGGCCGGAAAATATTTTAAACAATATAAAGCGCGCAAATTAGGGCGGATAACTGGACTAGATCCTGCAGGACCCTGCTTCTCGTACGCGTATAGTGGACAGAGACTAGATAAAACAGACGCTATTTACGTAGACGTAATTCACTCAAACCGATTATTGCAAGGAATTATAGAGTCTTTAGGACATGCTGATTTTTACATTAATGGTGGAGGTCCGAACCAACCAGGGTGTTTTATGCCCACATGCAGTCACCTTCGAGCTGCTCAAGTGTACACGGAAAGCATAACATCACCAATGTCTTTTGTTGCAACTAGATGTAAAAGTTGGAAGCATTTCGAGGCAAATGCCTGTGAAAAAGACGAGTATGCAGTGCTCGGATATGGTTCATCAACAGTGACACGAGGGTTATATTACCTTCGCACTTCACCCAAGGCTCCATTCGGGCTGGGCATGAATGGAACGAAGACTAAAGAATCTGTTAGTGATAATTGGCTCAAAAATTTGAGTATGCCAGAATTAAATCTGTGATTATTAAGTGCCGAGTCAATTTTGTTATTGTGTAATAAATTGTTGCCATACTGTTTTATATATTTGGACTTCTTTGTGCAATAAACTGCATACTTACTTTAAAGTGAACATATCAAAAATACGCAACAGTTTTGTGATTGTCGCAAGAAAATAATTAAATACAATTGCACGCTAAGTTTTCTTAAGCGGAATATATAAACATACCGTGTACATAAGTGGCGTCTCAAAATGTCTTTTAAAACAAAGAAGTGTTACTTAACAGTTTTGCAAGTACGCTTGTAAGCCGTGACGAATACAAGATTGACTTAGACATCGCGGCCGTTGTTCCGCGATTCTGGCTGTAAATAATTTATTCGTCACTTTATTAGCAAACAATACGTAGGTATTGCGATCTCGTTCCTGACTCCACGTTATATAATTTCAACTAAGAATTTGTGTTTATGTGATTATGTGATGCAGATTTCACTTTGTCATTACATTATGTAACAACATATATTTAAATAAATTAACGATGTAGCAGGCTTATTTAAATTTATAATAAGTTTATAATAAACATCTTGTTCTAAAATCAGTTCCATTACTTAAAAAAAAATGCAAATACGAACATTTGAAACATGGTAACATACATGTACCTACCTTAAGTAAGAATAATTTAAAATATACTTTAAAATATTTCTTAGTATATTATTCTTATCATAACAATAGTTTTTTCGCTATTCATTTCGTATTAATCATATACAGGCTTACGGTGTCATATAATATCCGAAAGCGGGTTTGCTTGTGTAATTTTGTATATAGCAGAAACTTCACGCTATACTAGCTATACCTACTACATAAAACTTAATTATGATATCTTAATTTAACATGCTTAACTATCGTAATAATCTACATTCAGGCAAGCGAAGCCGTAGAATAACATTTGGCTATAAAATTTAAAGCTACCTATATGTATTAAATGACCTAATAATATTAAAACTTGCGATATTTTTTTCTATTAAACTATATACATTAAACTTATTACGTAGTGTTATCTGTGGCGTCTAAAACAACAAACATGAGTTACGTGAATAAAAGTGTAGCAATCATTTCAAGTTCGAGCTGTCCGGTAGGTGTGGAAACGGAAACGACTAGTTACCGGCGCGGCGGCGCACGGCCGACCAACGGCCGACACACTACTCGACGATAGTATCACACACACGACTCACTTAACACAATTGTCGGTTGAGGCCAATGCTCACTTAGTTAATTACCTTCACCTGTAAAATGAATAACAAATTACATATTTTTACTGTTTCTGGAAGCCTTCACGTCTCTATCCAACTTCACTTTTATAATGCTATTGAAGTTTGAAGCCTTCAATTTCGGTATTTTAGATTAGAAAAGCAAACTAAATAGAGCAAAATAATGCAAAATGTAAGTGTTCCGCATTACGTCTCTATAGAACCCTTTTCAGATTACAAAAACAACCGGTCTTGCAGTTTTATTGTTGAAAATAATTATAATGATTATATTTTTATTTCTTATCAAGAAGTTTTATATTCCATTTTTTTTTAATAATGCTTGTAGGTTTTGCGTTAATATAAAGATAGGATTATTTAATTTAATTTTTAAGTCTGTGCAACTGATGTATGTCGGCGTCATTATAGGTAAAACCAATTGGTTTTACCTATAATATTATTTATAGGAAAAACCAATTGCTGTTTATACTTTTGTATGTACTTATTTGTATATACTTGTGTTCCTATACTGCTAATGCTAGCTGGGTAAGTAGCGAGTGAAGTAGTAAAAATACACCAAGTTTGAAATTTAATCTTTTACTGCCATGTACATCAGCCGCGTTGAAGTTGAATAAAATTCTTCTTTGAAATGTAATTTGGAATTGCGATCGCGGTAAAATGGATTGTTGACTCGTAACTTTATATTTTTTGGTGATTCTTACAAATCTTTATGAAAAATGAGCACTCGTACCGTATAACATTTGTAATCACTTTTTATCCGTAGACATCAATCACGCTGTATGAATAGATGTTATAATAAGTCACTACGTATTCGTTCAATTAAGGGCCCCTTATCAGGTTTCTTAAGACATTTTTTATCTTTATCTTTGCATTGTCGTCAGTTTTATGTTAATTATTATGGAATCTTGGTAATGCTCAGTTGTAAAATGGAGGAAGTCGTAGCTTTTTCTGTGACAAATTTATATTATGATGCAACTAAGGTGTAATTGGGTAATACATTTAATCACTCTCGAAAATAATACGAAACTAGTTCTCGTGTTCCTTTTACAAAAGTAGGCACATCTAGGAGGCAAAGGTACGGTAGATAGTTACTAAGTACTTTCTATACAAGATAGTCTAGTTATAAAATAAATACATTTTAAGTTTCTCATATAAACTTTGATTAAAACTCCTACATAATATAATTAAAACAGGGGCAACGTTTTCCCTTTACATTCACGTGTTAATGTATAGATTCTTTAGCAGCTAAGTTTTCACCTGCAATTATCTCATACATAAAATATTGCATTTAAAAAACAATACAATGAACAACCGGTCAAGTGCCTGTCGGATCATGCAGTGTTTCAGCGTAATTCCGATAATGCTAGTTTTCCTTTTACCGTTGTTTTATTTTTCTACGTATCTAAAAACAAGGAGCTATTTTGTTTAGAGGACGAAACACCCGACTCTAACAGAAATATAACACTTTAAAGATTAATATTTCACAAATTACCCCTGAATCGAAAAACGTTATTCGCACACCTACACTATTTTTAACGACATATCCCACGTGGGCTCGGAACATGTGATAGACGAAAATGTTTTGTTTGTGCATTAGACTTTGTGGGAATGATTAGCGTGGAATTAACTGCAGACGTGTGCAGGTGTGGCGAAACTATAAGAGTTCCTTACTAACATAACATATCATATACATGGGTTAGAAACCTATATGATATGTTATGTTGGCTGAAACCGTTATGTAACCTAAGGTTACATAAGGGTTTCAGCCGTTACAGGTGTACCTATTAATTGAATATAGCCTATTGCCATCAACCGGGCACCAATTTCCCAATAACACTTTCTCGACCTGGGAATCGAACCCAAGACCTCTTGCTTAGTCTACTAAGCAAGAGGTCTTGGGCACGAGTGATGTATGGACACACCACTAGACACAACGAGATAGTGAATTACTAAACCCTAAAGTCTTAAAGTATGTAGGCACCTACTACAGTAGTACAATTATTAATGTTCTCTGTCATCTGCTTTTTTACACTTTGTAAATGTTTTCGTAAGTAATTTATTTTATATTGCTTTAACAATTGAAAACGTTTTCGCTAAAGCAATTGTATAGCAAAAAGGTGTTTGATTTTAAAAAATATTCGAATTATGGAACAAATCGTTGAGTAAATTCATTTTACATATTATTATAACACCGTGTGTTATCAAATAGGTAGGTTGATATGTATTTAGGTAATGTTTTGTGAATCATATTGGGTCTTCTGCGAGGTGGACAGACGAGATATCACTATTACTGTCAGGTATTGCATACTTTGAACAGAAAATTATATATTTACAGTTGCCCGAACTACGAATCGAGCCCAACTTATATTATAGCACAGACTCCACGCCAGCGACAACTCAGGCGGACAGTGAATACATTTTAATGACTTAGAAGGATTTCTAGCTTTATTTTCTATGCAATTGTTTTTCTTGGAATAAACAATAATATTTTAAGTACTTCAAGAGCCGGGCTACTTAAGTTTCCATTAAGTATGGGTATAATCTTTTCAATTAGAACTATCACTCCTGCAGCTGCAATGTCCTTATAAATATAATAATGCCATTAAATATCCGTTTGCTTTTCCGTTTCCGTTAGTTTCGGGTAAGTACTATACAAAACATGACGCTTATTATTTCTGTTAGATTTGCCCGAATGGATTTAATACAAACCTATATGTGAACGGTTATATATTATATATTGCTTATATATTTATATATTGCGTTTCTAAATCTGACGCAAGTTAAAAAAGAAATACTACAGTGACGTTCCGTTTGAGTAGGCACTCTCAAGAGTGCCGAGTTCCCCTTAATAACGTGCTATTTCAATTATATAACTTTGTTTTTTTGTAATCTAATTTTGGCAAGACGTAAACAGTCTTATATAAATATAAAATTATTATAAAATAGTACCTACTCTGTTTATCAAGGGACGTGATTATTACTAACGATAAGTGGGTACAATTAACTAAGGTTACTTACTAGTGCGCATTACACATGACATTGTAATATTTGCTTATCTCCGAGAGATAAATGTAGGTACTTCTTACTTCACCTATGACGAAAAACAAGAAAGTAGAAACATTTACAAAATAATTAAGAATACCTACACCTACACCATAAATTTGCCGTAATATAATTAGACCCGGAGAGGTCAGAGGCCACATTTCTTTAAGCTCACATTGCACGAATCTTATCTTTAACTAGATGTCGCCTGCGCAATTTTATACTAATTACTACTCATTTCGCGCGTTAGGGGTTGAATTTCCAAAAACGACGAAACTCGCATGCATTTATTTTTGCTGAGGAGCTTGAATATTACTTACTTTAAAAAAGACGGACTTCCCACAAGGAAGGACAAGGGCGATTAAAAAAAATCCCGAAATACGTGTTTAATTATTTCTAACCAAAACGTTTACATTCAATGTCATATCTCTTTCTTAAAATGACTGATTTCCATACAACCATTCATCCCTAATTTTCTATTTAATTTATTGCGAACCTTTCAATAAACACTTTCAATAACTGTAACTGACACTATAGTTAGTAATTAATAACAAATTAATAATACTATAGTGCCGTTTTGTATTTCCTATTTAGAATAATTCTATTACTACCGTAAAAGGCCTTCATCATTCTCTATAATCTGCTTCCAACAGTGAGCGTGGTGGATTACAGTCCAATCCCTCAGTAAGGGACTCGAAGGCCCCAGCATCCCATAAGTGGAAACATTAATTCACTTTCTGATGAGATGAACATTCACCATTAGGGTTATGTATTTCAGTGTGGTTTTAAATTAAGTTACAAGTATTTATGATTATTTTGAGATAAGAATAATAATAATATTTAAGGTCCCATGAAGAGGCATGATCTAGTACCAATTGCTTTTCTGCACTTTACCGATCCCTAGACCAGTCTACGACCGGAGTGATTGCACAAGGCACTACTGAGGGTGGTTTTATATGTATAATCGCATAGTGATAGCGAGTACATAAAGTTGACGGATACTGAGCACTGCGTCTAAGATATATTTAAAAATTGTGTCCCTTTTTTATTTGTCTATTACCTATCCCTTTTTTACTTAATGCAACGCAGCCTACAGCCGACCGAAAAGACGACGTATTTGGAAAAGTAACCGCGTTACTCGAAGCTTCTGTATTAAAATTACATATAAATATTGTATACCTGCGGCTTCAACAAGATTTGAAAATGTGCCAAATATGAAAGTTGTTTTAGCTGTTTACAGATAAAAACGTACTAAATATGGAAAAAAAACATAACCTTTCTGACGCAGTCGGGTAATTATTTTGTTCACATCCTTAATACATTGATCAATTACACTTCGGTTTTCAACGAATACAGACGTGCCCATCGATGCAAAAATAATTTTAAATAAATTAACAATTGCATAAGTGACCTAGTTAATTAAGTGCATTATCGTTTTATACAAAATACAATTATTGATTAGTGTTAAAAAATGGACATAACCAATTAGTGAATAGGTATTAAAATATGGAAGGCAGTCCCTTCAATCGGAGTGGGGTGACGCGCCGCACCCCTCCGCCGACGCCGACACGGCCCCAAAATGTGACCAAGGACCAGGATCAAGACGAGAAACTCGAAGTTATCTCAACACCAGAGATACAAAATTGGATGGGGTCTATAGAGCAGTGTTTGAACGAGGTTTGTTCTATTGCTTCTGACGGTAAACTCAATTCCGACCAGAAGTTAAAAATAAACAACCTGTGCCGTAAAGTTGGACATGGAGTTGCACAAATGGCTGTTCAATACCAGTCATTGAAGCAGAAAGCCGTACAAACCCACGCTGCCCTGAAAACACTGTCCGAAGAACGAGACCTGGCTATTGGCTTGAACGAGATCAAGCAGACTATTCAGGAGTCTTTTAAAAAGCAAGCACCACCAAGTCCTTCATCTTTTGCGGATATGGTAAAGAAAACTTCCAACAACTTTGTTCTTCCTTCCCCAATAAGCTCTGTCGTAATTTACCCCAGTGATAGCACAAAGACAAGTGACGAAACTAAGAACATCGTCCAAAAAATTATTTGCCCTGAGGAAATGAAGCTTAAGGTCAGAGGAGTTCGCAAAATTAGGAGAGGGGGAGTAATAATCAGCACTGAGACTAAAGATGACTTAGAAAAAGTTAAGCAAACAGTCCAGCGTGCCACTGCAGGTCTTACTATCGATGAGCCCATGAAACGCAAACCCCGCATTATTATAATAGGAGTTCCGGCATCAATGGCTGAGGACGAGGTTTATAAATGTATTTATGAACAAAATTTAGCCGAGAAGTTACCATCCACGTCCCGAGATACATTTTTGTCCTCAATAAAGTTAAGCCATAAATCCGGCAAAAAAGATGCTGAGAACTGCAATTATATTCTTGAAGTACCAGCCGTCTATCGCAAGGCTCTCATTACACAGGACAGATTATTTATAAACTGGACGTCCTGCCCTGTACGAGACTATACCCAGGTAACTAGATGTTACAAGTGCCAGCAGTACGGTCATGCAGCCAAGACTTGCAAAACCACGACTCCTGTATGTGGACATTGCGGTGAGGTAGGGCACTCAATCCAAGAATGCCTGAAAAAAACAATTGCTCCAAAATGCGCAACATGCTTGCGTTTTAAAAAACCAGCTGACCACAAGACGGGAGACCCCGAGTGTCCGGCTAAAAAAGCTGCCGAATACAGGTATATTAACTCCATAGACTATGAGGGCGCCTAAGAGCGCCACATACTTGTTTTAATAATTAGACTTAATTAAATTTTATTGTTTACCGACTATGGATGTAAATTTAATTACCGAAATTGATGATGTATTTTTAACAAAGTCTTATTCGTGTGAGGTTGAGGACTGCAGACAATATTTATCCGAGTATCAAAATTCATTAACCATTATTAATCAAAATATTCGTAGCATATATAAGAATATAGATAGCTTTAACATTTTTCGACATAGACTAAACCTGGATTGTGATATAATAGTACTAACCGAGTGCTGGCTAACAAACCGACACAATAACCTCCCGGTATTACCGGGGTACAATTTATACTGTAGCACAATAAACCACAATCAAAATGACGGTGTGGTAGTCTATGCTAAGGAGTCATTAAAGGTCACAATTGAGGAACCATCGTTAGTAGACTGCGCAAGTAATTGCTTAGTTATTAAATTAGGCACAACCACAGTGATAATTGCTATATATAGATCCCCTTCCGTAAGAAACTTAGAGTCATTTCACAATTCCCTGAACCAGACATTGAGCGCACTAAGCTCATTTAAAAATATAATATTAACAGGTGACATAAATATAAACATCAATGCTGACACCTGCGACGCAGGAACCCAAGATTACCTAAACTTGTGTTCATATCATGGGCTCCTCCCTGAACATACTTTGCCTACACACCAGAGTGGTTCCTGTCTTGATCATATGATGATTAAATCGAATTTATCTAATATTACTCTTGTTACTAACTCAACAATCACTGACCATCACGCTGTCCTACTAACCATAAATTTAACGCTGCCTAAGCATAATCGTTTCCATACAAAGTCCAAATTAAACATAAATAAACTCGAACATGATTTATGCAATATTGACTTTAGCCCAGTTTATGAAACTGCTGACGCTAATATATCATTATCGTATTTCATACAACAGGTGCAACAAGCAGTATTACATAACACAATTGTTTGCACAGTAAATAAAAAACTGGATAATATTAAACCATGGATTACACCTGGCCTCGTTCGATGTATTAGACATAGAGATAAGCTTCATCTAAGTTCTAGAAGATTCCCGAATAACCCAATACTTGAAAAGACCTATAAAAGATACCGCAATTTTTGTAATAATCTTCTAAAAAAATTGAAGACTGATTACGACAAAAGTGAGTTGAACAAAGCAGGTAACAATAGCAAGCTTCTCTGGAAACATATAAAAAATGTCACATATATTACTAAACAGCATGAATCGAATTCGAGCTTACTTTACACTAATACCTCACCAGTTTTATCGGTTAATAACGTAAATAACTATTTTGTAAACGTAGGGAAAAACTTAGCTCAACAGATTGCGAAACAATAGTGTACCCAACCGGCTACAACCTGTAGTCTGAAATCTTTTGCTATGTTAGATACAGATGAAGACGAAATTTCCCGTATCATTTCAGGATTAAAGGACAATTGTGCGGTTGGATGGGATGGTATTAGTAATAAGACTCTTAAACTATTTAAATATATTTTAGTACCCCACTTAAGGCATATTTTTCAACTTTGTCTTTCTACAGGGGTTTTTCCTAAATGCCTAAAAAAAGCAGTAGTGATTCCTATCTTTAAATCTGGAGACAAAGGTCTAGTTACAAATTATAGACCTATATCAATACTCACGTCTTTATCAAAAATACTAGAAAAAATCATAAACAATAGATTGATTAAATACTTAGAAAAATACCATCTCCTCTCTCCTGCACAATTTGGTTTCAGAGCCAAGTTATCCACCGCCGATGCAGTACATAGTCTGACAGATTATATAACGCAAGAACTTGGCAAAGGAAACCAGTCCTTGGGCATTTTTCTTGACTTAGCAAAGGCTTTTGACACAGTGTCAATTCCTAGGCTCGTTGACAAATTAGAGAATATGGGTATCAGAGGTACACCGCTAAAACTCCTTTCTGACTACTTAAACGATCGATTCCAGTGTGTTAAAATATATAACATTACTAGCGATGATCAAAAAACTACTGGTTTTGGAGTCCCACAGGGCAGTATTCTGGGCCCTACCCTATTCCTGATTTACATTAACGACCTATGTAATCTAAATATTGAACATGGCAAGATTGTTTCGTACGCTGATGATACGGCGATAATTTTTACTGCTAAAACCAGCAGCGAACTTTATGAGAACGCTCAACTAGGTTTTAATGATGTAAATAACTGGCTTAAACATAATTTACTAACTTTAAATGCTGACAAGACAAAATATATTCACTTTTCTATGCGTAAGCCTCAATTTAATATAACTAACCCTCACCTCTACGCACATCATTGCGAAAACCGTTCAGTCGGCATGTGTAATTGCCCTAATATATTTAAAACATGTAACATTAAATACCTAGGGGTTATTATTGATGACACTCTTTCCTTCAAACAACACATTGATTACATGATTAAAAGAATGCGGAAATTAATTTATGTATTCAAAAAACTACGAACTATCGCGGATTCGAAATTGATTACACAAGTTTACTTGGCTTTAGGGCAATCAATAATTAGTTACTGCATCACTTCGTGGGGCGGAGCGCCAAAAACAAACATTCTTCCACTTGAAAGAGCTCAGAGAGCAATTTTGAAAGTAGCCAATTTCCATCCATTTTTCTTTCCCACGGAACTCTTATATAAATCCTGCAACGTGCTGACTGTTCGTAAACTTTTTATTTTGCACATAATACTAAAACAACACTCCATGCTTACCTACAATGCTGACATTACTAACAAGAGACGGTTCGATATAGTCTGTACCACAAAAACAACCTCAAAATATGTATTTGTAAATCGATTCTTTACGTTTCTAGGCCCATTCATGTACAATAGATTAAATAGAGAACTTAGTATTTATAAATTAAATTATTCTAGATGTAAGAACTTATTAAGTCAACATTTAAAAAACATTACATACGAGCAAACAGAAAACCTACTCGTAGTATGTAAATAAATGCCTTGACATTAAATCTAAGTTTCATTATTATGTAGTACTTTACTCTGAATTAAACAATATAAGCTTATAAATTTGTTAATTTAAATTTAATTAAAATATTTGTATTATTCTTCGCCTGAAACACAGGTTTAACCTAGTTCAGGCATATCATAAGTAATCTTTTATATTTAATTGTAAGATATCTATTGTTAAAATGTACAGCACTTTTATTTAATAAACAAATTATTATTATTATTATTATTATTATTATTGATTAAACATAATATACCTACATTAATACTAAGTGTAGATTTTACGTAAGCCTTTAAATTAACCCCGTAAACTATCAATGAAAACGATAACAATATGTAAATAACGTTTTAAGATTAGTGATTGAAGACTTTAATGATAATAACAATTCAAATTTATTAATACTGCTTGCGCCTTCATCCTCTGGTATTAATTAAACAAGTCCTATTAGAAATCGCTCTAGATATGGCCTTCGCATAAATTTCAGTCATTTGTTCAATAGAACTTACCTTATTACCAAATGATCTACCATTTTTAATCACCTATTAAATTTGTAATCGTTTCATGACTGATAATTTCATCAAATGTCTGAAAAAATAGCCGACTGCGACTGTTACTGCAGATTAAAAGTAATAAAAATAAATAAATTCGTTCCGTAATTCTGGACACGCAATGTTTTGGTGATAAAAAATGTATATTTTTATTCAATGTTGTTTCAAGGATAGGCACCTAGTTATTACTCAACAAAAGCATATGAACAAAAGTACTTACACTAAATTGCTGAATCACTGCTATACTCGATTTATATCGATTATAGTAAAAAAGTTTGAAGTTGTGAAATTCGATCACCTCGATACATAAAATAGATTAGGTTAATTAAGGCGAGTATAACGGCTGTTCAAGATGAGCCAAACTAATTGAGCGAAATATATGAACGATTTCCACTAATAATTAATTATTAACTGAAGGGTCTGTCTACAAACATCGACCTAATTGGTGCGACCGTGAGCAGTAGGAGAAATCGGTTACGTTCTGTCACTTCTGTTGCTTGAATAATACGTTCAAAGAGTTTGTTCGGTACGTGTAATTGACTTTTTGAATGAAGTTTTTTGTGATAAATGAATATACAGCACGCGAGCCCTGCACCTCAGCGTGCGAGCTCCGCGTTTCAGTCAGCACGCGAGCCCTGCACCTCAGTGTGCGAGCTCCGCGCTACAGTCAGTACGCGAGCCCCGCACGTCAGCACGCAAGCTGACTTTGGCATCTGGTAGACGGGCTCACCGCGGCTGTCCCACGGCCTACGGTGTCACGTATTATCTCGTAGAAAGGGGATATCTTCGGTTGAATCAGCTTCTGTAAACACACAACGCATCGCGTGCGGTTTTGCACACATATCAACTACCTAAATAGGTCAGCTTTCACTCATGAAGACAAACATCCCGCAGTCTGTTTGCTAATAGGAGCGTCCCGCAGTCCGTCCTCTACACGAGTTTGGTACCCCGCAGTTTACCAAACGTCCCCCTTAGACATCCCGTAGTCTGTCTGCTAATAGGAGCGTCCCGCAGTCCATCCTCTACACGAGTTTGGTACCCCGCAGTTTACCAAACGTCCCCTTTAGACACCCCGCAGTCTGTCTGCTAATAGGAGCGTCCCGCAGTCCGTCCTCTACACGAGTTTGATACCCCGCAGTTTACCAAACGTCCCCCTTAGACATCCCGCAGTCTGTCTGCTAATAGGAGCGTCCCGCAGTCCGTCCTCTACACGAGTTTGGTACCCCGCAGTTTACCAAACGTCCCCCTTAGACATCCCGCAGTCTGTCTGCTAATAGAGGCGTCCCGCAGTCCGTCCTCTACACGAGTTTGGTACCCCGCAGTTTACCAAACGTCCCCCTTAGACATCCCGCAGTCTGTCTGCTAATAGGAGCGTCCCGCAGTCCGTCCTCTACACGAGTTTGGTACCCCGCAGTTTACCAAACGTCCCCCTTAGACATCCCGCAGTCTGTCTGCTAATAGGAGCGTCCCGCAGTCCGTCCTCTACACGAGTTTGGTACCCCGCAATTTACCAAACGTCCCCTTTAGACATCCCGCAGTATGTCTCACATATAATTATACCAGCTCAATCATGTAGACAAAACATCCCGCAGTCTGTCTATTACCTCATTACGTTTACTTTACCAGATGTAGAAAGTTCTATGATAGTTGATAAAATGATAAGACGATAATAACTGCTAAAACCATATATTATTACTGTTACAACTGTTTTATACAAAGGAGCGAGGGAGCACGCGCGACTATATTGCTGGCGGTCGTATAACGCACTGATTTTATGTAAAATGCGTTGATTACTGTAAGCAGCGTAAAGTGCTGATTTAACAAATTATAATTATTGTAAGGTTCACCGTACATGCTCCCGGGCGAAAAGATTACATTATATAAAATAAGATAAAAACAATGATAAATTAACTATTTTCCTCAAAGTTATTCCGTTTTTGCGGGATAGGGGAAGTAGCCTTTTCGTGTAAACTATTTAAACTGTAAGAGCTAGCCGTCACATTCTGGTCACTAGGCTGACGGTCAGTCGTACTTTGCTTTCGCGTAAATTTCACTATGTTCACTTCACTTGGAAAGGTATCATTAGGTTGTAGTTCAGCCATGTTCTGGGTGCGCGAAAACTTCACTGAAGGTTCTGCCATCTGTGAGGAGCCTCTGTTGGAAATTCTTCTCCTCCATAGGAATACTGCTGCTGCTATAATGGCTATGATTAACAAGCCATAGCAAATGGCGTACTGATGAATATCGTGAGTTGACAAATTTAATACTTCATAGTCAGACTCAGATGTATTAGCCATATCTGCTTTCAGTTGTTTTACTTGTTTTCCCAAGTCCTCTATGGTGCTATTTAACGGATTCACAGGTTCCGAGTAATGTGATAGCGATATGTTGATAAAATGATTGAGCTCTGTAATCTGCGGCTGTTCTACATAAATTTCGGATCTTATGGTATTTCCTGAATGAGATCGTGAGTATAACGCAAAGTCTTTGCCTTTAATGATGCATTTAGGCTGCAGATTAATTATACCGGCTCCAGTTACTTGCTGATAGGCAACTTGGTCTTGACAAATAATCCGTAGCGAATAAGTGCTACAACAGTAAAATAAATATTTGGATGGGTCGTTCAATTCGATCCACGTGTCCTTGCATTGAGATTTGCTGATTATGCATTGATTGCTAGAGTTGCTAGTTTCGCAGAATTTCTCATCAATGGGGAGATATTTAACTGGTTTATCTACAAGTACATAAATAGGCATTTTCATTCTGTAAACATTGCTGAAGCTCCATTGATGATATTGTCAGGTAAGCATCTTTTCTCACATTGATAGCTACGTACTCAGCTATCGGAATTACGTTAAGCATGGCAGTTTCAATCTGGTGTGGGACTGGCAAGATTTTGTAAATCTCGTAACTGTCTCGACTAGACAATGGGAATATGATCTCGAATATGACATAGTCAGTCATTACTCTTGCTTTGACTCTTAGCATGCTATAGATCGACTTGAGGTCGGATTGTATGTTTTCCACAGATAAGGTCACATCTTTATTCAGCTGTCCTGAAATGAACTGTAATTCGTTCCTAAGTTGATCTGGTGTTAATAAATGCGAGTTGAATTTGCCGTGGTAAATGTCGGTAATGGTGTCTAGTAAAGTTTCTTGAATCCCTTTTAGATTTTGAAGTAAATTGACTGCTGTTAACGCTGATAACGTGAAATCTTGAATTACATTTAAATTTTCTACCGTTTGTTTGATTGTGTTAGTTGCTCGATCCAATTCGTTTAGGTGTTTATTGATTGTTTTGTGTTGAATTTGTATATTTTGTTCAGTCCGTTTTAGCACATTGTATTCGGCCTCAACGACAGACGTTTGGTTTTTGAGTAAGTTGTTAACGTGGTGCTCGTTTTCTTTTATAAGTTGAATGTCCCTTTTGTATTGCTCCGCAAAACTTTGATCCAATACGCCAAAGAGGGAATTCGCAATGTAACCCACACCATTGATAAGGCCGCGACGCTGTCTGGCGCGCGCGTCAAAATGCTGAGTGAGGAGTAGTCGGTTGTAATGTTGTAATTCTGAGTACTCGTGATGTAATTGAACTAATATAACATTACAGCGATTTGTGTCTGGAAGAGCGCTACACGTTTTATCTAAATAATTCAAAAATTTTGTTGTTGTTGTCATGCCCTCCCAGTACGGAGACATATTGTAATAAACAATGAGTGTCCACTTGTCTCTAACAACTTTCATATTATGGATAGAATCAAAATATAACGACATGTTGCTAGGTAATGCTGATATACTAAAAGATGCTTGGGATGTAGTTAATAAAGACATAAAAAATATGAACGCAATCGCCATTGACGCGAACATTGATTTTGGTTTGCTGAGTTTTGAGGTTGTTTCTTCCGTCCTAATAACTTTTTGCTTTTCATTAATGGTTTCCTCGCTACTAGGTGAAATTGGTAATAAAGATAATTTGACAATAGGTCTCTTTATGATGCCATTTTTAGTTTTTAATGATACAACCCGAACGTATCCGTCCTGTCCGGGATGAAGTTCTAACACTCTACCCATCATCCATTTCCCTGGCGGCAGGTTGTCATCCTGTATGGTTACTAATTGTCCGATTTTTATGTTTTCAGAAGATTTGTTCCATTTAGACCGTACTGACATCTGTGTTAAGCATTCTGATTTCCATTTCTTCCATATATCATGAGAAATCCTTGCTGATAGAGTCCACCTGGTGCGTGCATCTTGTTCTGTTTCAATTATTGTTGTTCCAGGCCTTCCATTCAGAAAATGAGCTGGGGTTATTATTTCTAAGTCGTCGATGTCTTCTGACAGGGCACACAGGGGTCTGGAGTTTAAACACGACTCTAGTTGTGCTAAGACAGTTGTATATTCCTCAAAAGTTAGCTTTTGCTCTCCTACTACTCTTCTGAGGTGATGTTTAAGGCTTCTCACTGCTCTTTCCCACAATCCTCCAGCACTTGGCCAAGACGGGGCGTTAAAATGCCATTCTATGTTTAGTTCAGATAAATCGGCTAAGAAATTATCATCAAAAATGCTTTTTAGATCGTGGTATTTTTCTTGCAGGATGCGATTCGCTCCAACAAAGTTGGTTCCGTTGTCACTGTATATGTGACGCGGAGCCCCTCGTCTGGCTGCCATTCGACGCAAGGCTGCTAGAAATGCCGAACTGCTCAAGTCCGACACTAGCTCTAGGTGTACAGCTTTCGTCACCATACACACAAATATTGCTACATAGCCTTTGGATGATCTTATTCCGCGGCCCTTGCTGGACTTAACGTCAACGTAGCCAGTGTAATCTACGCCCGTATGATAGAATGGGTGAGCAGGGTTGGTTCTGGCTGCTGGTAGATCGCCCATCAACTGAGGTTGTATCTTAGGTGTATATTTTTTGCAAGTAACGCAATTTTTTAATTCCTGTTTTACTGTTTGATATCCTTTTAATATCCAATATTTCTGCCTAATATTTGCTAGGGTTAACCGAGGTCCACCGTGATAGGTGAGTAGATGCGCCTGATTGATAATTAAGACAGTCAATCGACTATTATGCGGAATGATAGCTGGATGTTTCATTTCCATACTTATATCGGCTTTTCCTAACCGTCCACCTACTCGTAGAATTCCTTCCTGATCGATAAATGGGTTAAGTTTAAGTAAATTACTTTTGTTGCTGAATTTATTGTGTTGTTTGTGATATGCAATATCTTGCTCTAATAATGTTCGCTGTACATGTTTGATTATCAATGATTTTGCATTGTTCAACTCACGTAATGTAATATACGAGGGCAATGTCTTGTGTGTAGCTGACGTAGCATTGTTCGCTAATTGCATTGTTCTTGTAGCTCGAAGTATCCATGCCACAATTTTAATAATTTTTGAAAATGAACTATAATTTTCTAGTAATTTCATAATAATACTTTCCGATAGATTTTGAATTATTGCATTTGATTGTTGACCATGAACATATTTTCCTTTTATCTCCTCATCTGTTGCGCAACGTTTTTGCTTTGATGACGGTAAAGTTTCATCAAATGTTTTTAATGAGTGAGGCCCTTGCCACCACAAATTATGATTTTTTAATTGAGAGGCTAAGATGCCTCTGCTGGCTGCATCCGCTGGGTTTTCTTCCGACTTGACGTAGCGCCAACAAGCTGGCTTGATGACCTCGGAAATGCTTTTCGTCCTGTTTGCTACGAACGGTTTCCAGCGTCCTGGAGCACCTTGCAGCCAGCCCAGGACTACCATCGAGTCGGTCCATCCAAAAACCCGTACTTTTTGTTCTTCTAGACAGCTGATTAGTTTTTTCATCAGTCTTCCTAGTAGATGTGCTCCAGATAACTCTAATTTAGGTAATGATATGTTTTTTGAAATCGGTGCTAATCGAGATTTGGCAACCACTAATACTACCGATGTCTCATTTTGTTTTCTAATGCGCGCATATATAACTGCTGCGTAAGCTTTTGTTGAGGCGTCACAGTACCCATGCAGTTCGATGACGTCATCAGGTTGATAACTGATCCATCGAGGTATTTTAATTTCGTTAATGTTTTCTATATCTGCTCGCAATGTCTCCCATTCCTTGCTGATATTTTCCGGAACTTCTTCATCCCAGAGCATGCTCTCTACCCATAGTTTCTGGAATAGGAGTTTGAGCTTAGTTGATACTGGTGCGATCCAACCTAGGGGATCGAATAATTTTGATATCTCAGACAATAGTTTTCGCTTAGTTAATTTTGTGACTTGTTTTTCTAAATTATATTTAAATGTAAATTGATCATCCACCGAATTCCAGCACAAGCCTAATGTTTTTGATGTGTTCTCTGATTTAAAATTGAATATAATACCTCCGTCGCCATCGATGTAATTAATATTTGCTAAGAGTTCTGAATGATTCGCCGACCATTTTCGTAATATGAACCCTCCTGAATGCAATAGCTTGTTTAAATCTTATATAAGATTTTTTCCATTTTCTATAGAATGTGACCCATGGATCAAGTCATCTACATAGAATGATTCTGTTAAGACCTTGGCGGCTTCTGGATATCTGCTTTGTTCATCTTTTGCCAATTGACGCAAGGTCATCATTGCAAGAAAGGGCGCTGATTTGGTTCCATAAGTTACAGTTGCTAGTTGGTGTGATTTAATTGGTTGACAGGGTGAATCTCTCCATACAATCTGTTGATATTGCTGATCTGCCTCGCTGACCATAATTTGCCTATACATTTTCTCAATATCGGCCGTATATGCATACCGATATTGACGCCATTTTATAATTAGTCCTTGTAGATCCTGTTGCAAATTAGGTCCTTTGAACATAAAGTCATTGATACTATATCCACTAGACGTTCTGGCAGACGCGTTGAATACGACACGAAGTTTCGTTGTCGCTGATTCAGATCTTTGTACGGCGTGGTGCGGCAGGTAACATGATATCGTTTGATTGTTGTTACATTGACTGGGTACCATATGACCTAAAGCTTGATATTCATGTATAAATAATTTATATTGCTCTGCTAAATTAGGCTGTCTTTTGAATTTGCGCTCTAAGCTTTGAAACTGTGCCAATGCCATTTCCTTGGATGATCCCAACTTCTCTTTGAGATCTGATTTGAGAGGCAACTTGACTTCATATCGCCCATCCGGACGTCGCTTTGTTGTTGATTGATAATAGTCAATGCATTCCTGATCTTCTGATGATAGGTTTGATTCCTCGCTAATATCTTCGATGTCCCAAAATCGTTGCAAGTCTTGAATATCATTTAATATGACATTGCATCGATATGACGTCATCTCTCCACCTCCGAAAATAATCCAACCTAACTGGGTTTGCTGTACCACCGGCTGGGAAGGATTCTCTCCCTTGATCAATCCTGATAATAGTATGATACCGTGGACATTGGCGTTTAATAATAAATCTACGGGACGGCTGGAATAAAATTCGGGATCTGCTAATTTCAAATTTTCAATATGCGACCAATCCGGTCGATCGAACGATTTGCTAGGCAAGTGCCCCAGTAAGCTATTCATGATAAGTGCATCCGTATTAAACGAAAAGTCATTATAATTCGATAAACAGTGAATAGTTAGCTTTCCTATACACTTGTTTTGCTGCTCTCCGATACCTACTATTACACCATTGCACCGTGATTTTTGTAAACCTAATTTTTTCACGGCACTCTCCTTGATGATAGATACCTGCGAACCTGGGTCTATCAAGGCTCTTAAGATCTGATGTGACCCATCGATAGCCATGACCTTGACCAATGCTGTTGCTAGCATCACTTCATTCATTTTGACTTCAATGGATGCGACATGGGATGAAATAGACATGTTAGTATTTTCATTATTTTGCTGTAAGTTGGCTGTAATAGCGTTATTTGCGAGCGTCGACCTCAGTTTTGTGCATGCGTCGTGCATAATCGTGTTGTGCGCTTCATCACATTTGCGACATCGTTTTGTAGAAATGCACTGCTGTCCATTATGATCGAATAAGCAGTTTAAACATGCCTTTAATTTCGCAATAGTTTTCAGCTTGTTTTCGTTAGTCAATTCTAGAAACCTTTTACAATTATATAGGCCGTGTTGTTGACCGCAGTAAAGGCATTTAAATGCTGTGGACACGTGTAATGCTTTAGAGAATGATTTTAAATTATTGTTGGTATGCTGATAGTTGCTATGATTTTTGGAACCAGAAGATTTTGTTTCATGGTTCGTTTTGGGCGTATAATGCTCTGGTTTTCTACGCGAGGTTTCGAGACTAGTAAACTTGCTTTCTAAGTAGTCAAGAAACTCTTGTAACACTGGTAGCTCTCGTGCATTCTTTATGGAATCGACGTAATCTGAAAATGTTACCTGATCCAACTTTTGTGACAGTAAGTGCACGAGAAGTGGGTCCCAGGTGCTGATGTCTATACCTATATTTTTTATTGCGTGTAGACTTTCCAGAGTTATGTCGTGTAATTTTTTAATTTGTACCAAGGACTGTTGTTGCATAGTAGGTAAGCCTAATAATGTGTTTGTAATGGATGTAAAAATAAGTTTTCTATTATTATAACGGTGATTCAATAGGTCCCAGCAAGTGTTATAGTTGCTGGCACTTATTGTTAGATGCTGTATGATTTTTTCTGCTTCTCCACGTAACTTTCCTTTCAAAAACTGCATCTTCTGCGCGTTTGATAGGGAAACGTTGCTATGTATGGTCTCGTTAAATAAATCCTTGAACGAATACCACTGATTATATTTTCCTGTGAATACAGGTATATCCATTTGTGGAGTGCTGAGTTCTCTGTGACCTACTGACGAGAGCTTTTTGTTGATTGATCTTTTGAGATTGATAAACGTTTTCTCATTCATGGTATAGACGAGATCATATTCCTCATCTACTCCACACATTTCGCCATCGATTTCCCAGTGGAGTGTGTCGACCTGGTTCCATTTCGACTGTATTGTTTTGATGGCGTCTTCCAACTCCCACTTTTCATTGATAGTATCCAACTCTATATTGTTTACGGCTCTCTTAAAAGCCTTGATGTTCGCTGTTTGTTTGCGAATCATATCATCCAACTTGCTTGTAGAACCCCGTGATTCCATCTCTGGTTTGCTGCTTGGACCCGGTCTTTGTTCTTGTTGCTCCTCCTGTATTTCTTGAGTACGCCTCACTGGAGTCGGAGGAGCTTCCTTAGCTCCTAACGCGGACCTTTGCTCATTTATTAACGATTTAATGTTGGTATAAAGTGCACTAACCTCTTCATGTTCAGAAAGTTTAAAATATTGATGCTTTTTAACACCGTACGCACAAATACGCATGTGATTGTTCTGATAGTCTAACCAATAGCTCTCAAGTAGTTCCAACCGACGTTTGAAATAGTCTTCCGACTTCCTATCGGCTCCGTCCTTTTTTAGGTTAATTCTTAATTTTTTCATCGCTTCTTTTAGCTCACTTTGCGATTCATAAAGCGATTCCATTTTGCTGGTTGACATTAGTTATGTTAGATGTGTAAAAAAGGAAAGATCTTACTTGAGTACACAGCTGCGGTCGACTGTTTGCTGGATAATGTTACGTGTCAGTGGCAGATCTGCTGATGATACTGCCTCCTTGCTGCTAGCGACGTCCTGCTTGTGACGTCTTGCTGTGATACACTCCGATGAGAACTGCTGTAACTCTCACTGTGCTGATCACTGAACGAGTCCTCACAAATTTTTCTATCCGAACGGACGACTATAAAAAACTCGCGAAGTCCCGCACGGTTGCTCGAAGGACCATGTAGAAAGTTCTATGATAGTTGATAAAATGATAAGACGATAATAACTGCTAAAACCATATATTATTACTGTTACAACTGTTTTATACAAAGGAGCGAGGGAGCACGCGCGACTATATTGCTGGCGGTCGTATAACGCACTGATTTTATGTAAAATGCGTTGATTACTGTAAGCAGCGTAAAGTGCTGATTTAACAAATTATAATTATTGTAAGGTTCACCGTACACCAGATAATTATAAAACTTGCTCAAGTGTGAAGTAAAACTGTACTCACGCTCAAAGAAGGTAGCACAGGTATCAGGAGACCAATCTCCTTTCCATGGTCTCGTATGCTGTGTAGACAACAAAAGACCGCAAGACACAAAGACCTTTCAACAGCTAACTCATGGTAACCATTACGTAACACTCGTACTACTTGATATAGGTCACGCACCCCAGTGTCAAGCTTGCCAGTAGTTTGCGTAAACTTGTTAGGAGATCATCGACTTCTGTGATCTGTGGTCGCTATTTAAACAGTTCACTTTTTGTGTGACACGCTTAGCTGTTGGCAATGCCACCTACAGCCGTCACATTCCGCATCAGCATTCAGATTCAAGGCATTGCAGCATCAATACCTTTAAACAGATTCAAAGTAGAACGTGATCTTTCGTTTAGTGATATTTGTAACAAATTGTAACTTCAATAATATGTCTAACCACGCAGCACTTACAGTTAGTTTGTAAAGTACAATCGAATTCAATTGTCCATAGGCACGCTAAGGTTTACATTGCTATGAAGCGAGCAAGATACAGCTAGTGTGTGTGTGCGTGGGCATGTATGAGCGATGTACTGAAGTCTTAACATAGATAACAGACACAAATGAACTGTCGCTACTACTGTCGAACTACGCGAAAGAACATTATATTTCTGTTGCATTTAGAATAACTACGTCACAGTGTTCTAACCATTGGATTGTTTAATTCGCCAATATTTAATATCCGTTCGTAGCTGCTTGGGCTAGGCAATGGCTCCGTATTCATTCAGGTCTGAGTTCGAGTCTCATTTACAACGTGTGGATGTTTTTGTTTCTTTGAAACCATAAAATATTCGTTGTAGCCAGAAAACTTAATAGGTTTTATATGTTTATTTATAATATATTCATGCTTATTATTATTTTTCAATAATAAGCATGAATACGTTATCCTTAATATTATTATTAAGAAGTTAAATATTAGTATGTGTGTTGTTATTTTACTATTTATTAAATATTATTTTTAATTTATCTTTTTGGTGTTGCAGGGTGGAAATGAGAGTCTGCTGAATGATAACACACATTTATTCGTTTTATTTATTTTTTTAAATAATAATCTCCTATAATAATTGTGACGTCACATTCCTAATTAGATAAAACATTAATTTGTTCATAATATTTTTGTAGTATACCCACTTAGTGAATTCATGATACCTTAACAAAAAAGTATATTCTCATAACACAAATATAAATTGTTAATACACACTTCATATAGGGTTAATATATGATTTACACTTAATGAAAATGATTTCTCATGTAACGTCATAATAAATGTATTGAGGTTATAGCTTAAGTGTTCATTTTCTTGACGAAAAGAGGATTGAAACTAAACCTCAATTTAGGATTGTTAATCAATTACAGATAATTATATTAATATTACAAATTTTTTATTAACACCGTCTAATTATTTAAACCAAAACATCTTGGTATTAATATTTCGTTAGCACATATTTCGGTTCCTTAAATTCTATGGGGTTTTAACTGTTTCGTAATCGCTCTTCTTTATGTCTTTCTTCTTGTTAGCTGGTTTTCTGTGATGTAAACCCTCAGCGTGGAGGGCACGGTGAACAGTTTGCAATAAGTGTCTAATAATTCCGCAGTGTCTCGTTGGTGTGAAACCATTTGCAGTTGCACTTTGGTATTATAAGCCACGGCCTTCGACTTCACTGTATCTACAAACTAACAGTATTCCTCTAAAACCAAAAAGAATATATAAATTAGGCAGCTATAACAAAATACTACAGTTAATATTATATACTATACATATACTACAATATAGTATATAATATATATATAATAAAAATAAATATATAAGACTATTGGTCAATAGTTCAATCGGTTGGTCTCTTAACAAATAAAACCATGTGTTGCTCTGTTAAACAAAGATTTATTTTAGTGCATATTCATAAAATAAAACAAAGTAATGATACATAAAATTACAGGACTTACCTGTTAAACAAAGAAACGACATTTAAAGTTAATTTGTCGGTTTTATCTAAATCACAAATTAAAACATTTTTCTTATTATAGTGACAATCACATCAAATGTCAACTCTCAGTTCTATCGAGTAAAACAAAATATGTGTAACTGGCACCTCCTATTAATATCCATAAACAAAATAAATAGTTTGTAATATAAAGGGATCCTAGGAACCTCTAGGTATTCCTTTACAAATATATAATATATTATTATATTATACACTTGTTATAGGCATATTATTTACTTTTAGGCCTCATGATTGATAAAACACAATAAAAAGAATAAGAAATTCATATGTCACCAAAACAATCAAAACAATGTTAGGTAACAAAGCATTTCAAATAAAAGCTTAAGTTACAATTAATTAATATTATAATACTCACTTTCAGTCCGGTTTCATCAGATATTTGTGTTCCATTAAGAACACTTTAATGCAACGCAATAATAGTCGCACTATTTATATTTGTTCTCGCCCTATTGTCTATTTATATTGGCCTGCATTTTGAGAATAAATATAATACCGCTATTCATTAAACCACACGTTACTAACCAAAACTACACATTAACATTAACAACTGCAACCAAACGCCAACGTTCATATCGATCACGTTAAAGATTCGTAAAATTACTCACTACCCTACGCAAATTTAAGTCTTTACGTAGTTTTTTATCATCTACCGTACTTACTTGACGAAATGTGTGCATAAAGCGTGCTAGATAAAGAATACTATATTTCTGTCTCATTACTTCCAATCGAGTAAAATCTTACAAAAAGTTTATAAGTACCGCGTGATATTCGAACTCACGTCTCACTGATTCTTATATTTGTGTGCATACACTTAACTGCTAGGTCATTTTCACTCATATTACGTTGAAATTATGAACTAGAATCACTTATTAGACGACTATAATGATGCATGAAAATAGAAGGTCGTAAGTCAAACTTGACGTCAAGCTATCGCTTTGCGAGAATGCCTATGGACTTCTGGAACCCACCGTACAATGCGAACGCAGCGCTCAGCTAAAGCGTTCCTATGGTGAATCTCAAGAGTGATGGTTATAGAACACCCCCCCATAGCCCATTACAAAGCAATGGTCTGCAAATTTTAGCCAATAAAAATCCAGACTCGATCATACACCTACAAGTAATTAAGGCGTACCAAAAGAAACGTATTACAAGTAAAGTGCGTTTAAGTTCACACACAATTGAAAACACATCCATAAAAACTAATTTAGAACCTGAATTCATGCGTCAACCCACCAATGAGCAACACATGGTTCACGACGCATCGTTTATTGCAGCGTATACCCCGACTCCTACATTCCGCTCCCTAAGGTGACACTCTGACCTTGGATTGGATTTAAGGTTTACAGGGACTGGAGCATCAACTTATGCACTTATTTCTTGAACGCTCGGTCTAACCTGACCTTGAATTATTAGTCTGCCTAAATACTCAACGAGTCCTTTTTTACCGAATAGTTTAACGTCGTGTACATTTTACACAACACAAACATTTGAACATGATAGCGGTATGTAACGAACAGTTAAGAGTGGGGTAAGCATAATAATAAAATTTAAGAATAATTGCGGGTAGAGTAAACTTGTATTGACAAAAAACAAGATTAATCACTCGGGGTTTCGAAATTTAAATTCGCCGAATCTATTTAGGATCGAGCGCAGGCGTATTCAAAATCACTAGACTGCTAACAAACTGGAACGAACTCACCAACATTTTTCGGTCATACACTTTAACCACACAATCAGACATGCTACCCCCTACTAGACATGTGCGCCGATCGGCGTGGCGCACGCCGCCGGTCAATTTAGCCACGCCGCCGCCGCCGATTGTTTCATCGGCGTCATCGGCGTCAAAATAATTCGTAATTATAATAATTATTCACATAGTACCAATAGTGATCTCATCACCAGGGGTCACTTTCACGTGTCAGCGGCGTGCGCCGGACCACCCAGGTGCGCGTACCTTACGAGATCGAGCCATGACTGATAACGTGAGCGCTTCACCGCGACCGCGATGTGCTACGCCCGCATTTAGTAATGATATACAGACCTTATTGAATGATTCTTCGGACATGGATGCAACAGATGATGATGGTAGAAATAAAGAGGAGTTATTAAGAGCGTCAAAAAGGGGAAGACAGGACAGTACTGAAGAAGAAGAGGGTTGGACAGAAATTACGGGGAATAAAAAGAAGATTTGTCATGGCAGTAGAAACTCAGTACAAGATGAAAAGTACGAAGTCTATGTTTCTTCTAAGGAACGTCTTCCAAAGCAGTTTGCAATGGCGCGTATTTTAAATGAGAACAAGATAGATAAGATACGCCACGTTAAGTATTTAAGTCCTTTTAAAATACGATTTGAATTTGAATGTGAATCAGCTGCCCAGAATCTTTTAATGTGCGAGAAACTTTTAGAGAAGGGATGGAGGTTTCAAAAGGCTATGCAGCTATCTGTATGTTATGGCCTAATCAAAGACGTCGACCTGGACTTTAAAGATGACGAGATCCTCAGCAATATTTCATGTCCAGCTCCTGCTAAGCTTTTATCATTCAAGAGGCTAGACCGTCGCAACAGGATTGACGGTGGTTGGTGCCCCAGTGAAACCCTTCGGCTTTGCTTCGACGGCGATCATCTGCCAGCGTTTGTTCGTGTATGTGATATTAGCATAAAAGTTTTGCCATACATTCACCAGGTGTCCCAATGTTCCCAATGTTGGAGGTTAGGCCACAGTAGGAAAATGTGCCCTTCCAAACATGTCATATGTCCAAAGTGTGGTGGGCATCATGCAAATTGCGACACTTCATTTTTTTCATGTGTCAATTGTAAGGGTGACCACATATCTCTCAGCAAGTCTTGTCCAATATATAAAAAGGAGAGGAGGCTCAGGGAGATTATGGCTGAGTTTGGATGTACCTACAGAAAAGCATTAGAATGTTATGTCCCACCCGAAATTCTTGTTACTCCCGAAATTGACTTTCCCCTTCAAGCCCCAGTGGTCACAGAAATGCCTTCACAAGCTAGGAAAAATAACCCGGAAGCTTCTATTCATTCTACTTATGCTGACATAATCCGCACTAAGACCATAGCCCACAAGGAACAGACTCCTATCACGGTTAGAATGGAAAACCAACTTCCTAAACCTAAACCAGTAAAGTCTCCAAAAACCAAGGAAAACCTTCCCAAAGATGACTGGATGTTCTGGAATCAAGATACGCCTGCAATCGATCAAGTATCCGATGATAGTGAGGGTAAAGATGAATGTCCATCTTTTAATGAGTTGTGGTCGAGACTAAAGGAAGTCATTTATCTCAAAAAGACTAGCATAATTTTTAAGATAAGATGTATTTACCAACTGTGCCTAAAATGGTTATGTATAGTGTCTGCGAGTTTTATTTCAGAGTGGCCGTGGATTAAAGCAATGTTTAACTATTTTTTAAATTGTGATGGCTAACAAACAAATTAAATTAAACATTCTGCAGTGGAATGCCCAAAGTATCAGGCCTAAGTTGGCATCGTTCCAACATCTTTTATGCCAGGAAAAGGTCCATATTGCAGCCCTTAGTGAGACATGGCTTGAACCCGAAAGTCACTTTAAAATTAATGATTACGTTGTTTATCGTTCAGACCGGGATGACTCATACGGCGGTGTAGCTATCATCGTACACAAAACTATTAAAGCGCAGCTGCGACGCGTTCATGTGAACAATACCGGTATTGAGGTTGTGTGCGTGCAGTTATTTAATTGTGATCCATATGAAAACATTGTGTCTATCTATTGTCCATCTAGAATCGTTATCTCTCAACAGGATTGGGATAGTCTGTTATCGTTATGGCCTTCCAAGACTTTAATTCTAGGTGACTTTAATGCCCATCACGACAGTTGGTCTTATAAAACTGACCACAGAGGAAGTCTTATTCACGACTCGCTTATTGACAGCAATTTTCTTTCTTTGAACGATGGAACACATACTCGAGTCCGTCTAGTTGATAATCATTTACAACAATCTTCCCCTGACATATCTTTCGTGTCCACAGATATTGCGCTGAACCTCAATTGGACCGTTTTAAATGAAAATTTAGGCAGCGACCACCTTATAATTAAAATATCAACATTATGTACGTCACACCTCCCGTCAATTATTAAAAGAAACTTTGGCAAAGCAGAATGGACTTCATTTAAAAAGCATCTAGAACATAAATTTACAAATTTATGTTTACCTAATGACCTGCAAAAAGCTTATGATGTATTTTTAAGTATTCTGAGTGAAGCTGCAGACAAATTCATCCCGACCTTAAAATTTAGCCAAAACCCCACTTCCCATTTCGTTCCGAAACCGTATTGGACGGCAGAACTATCACACGCTGTGGCTCAACGTAGGCTTGCATTATCCAAATTTAGGCGTAATCCCTCTCCCCAGAACCTTGACACTCTTAACAGTCGCATCAGTATAGCGCAAAGACTAATCCGTCAGGCTAAGGGAGACAATTGGCAAAATTTCTGTTCCTCAGTTGACCACACTACAACGACTAGTGATATGTGGCGCAAAATGAGATGGTTGAAGGGTTACCGTTCGCCTAGACACTTTGTAGACGCCCTTAGTACTACAAATCTTTTAAATTCCCTTACCCCAGATTATGTGTCCCCTTCAACTCCTACGGTCCACCATAATAACCCTATCTTAGATAGTGAGATCTCCATACAGGAGCTAGAAATATGTATCAAGTCTAAGAATACATCTCCTGGATTAGATGATATATCCTATTCTATGATTAAGAATTTACCTGATGTAGGAAATCTGTATTACTTACTTTATTTAATAACTTTTTTGAACACAGTTTTGTCCCCTCCCAGTGGTGCGACATTTGTATAATTCCTATTCCAAAACCTGGTCGCGACCCTAGTAACGCTTCCTCACTCCGACCCATATCCTTGCTGTCATGTATATGCAAAATTTTTCACTATGTTTTATATAGAAGATTGGAATGGTTTTTGGAGAAAAACGACACATTTTCGGTAAACACAGTTGGCTTCCGTAGGGGTAGGTCGTGTCTAGACGGTCTCAGTTGCCTTATCTCCACAATACAAACTGGCTTTTCCGAGGGTTGTTCTACTATAGCTTGTTTTTTAGATATAAATAATGCTTATAACAACGTAAATAATAGTGTTTTAATTAATGTTTTGGATAACCTTAAAGTAGGATCACGTATCTGTAAATATTTATGGAATTTTCTTCATAGAAGAGTACTAAAAATAAGATCTGGGAACAGCTGTATTAGTAGACATTCGGGGTGTGGTTTGGCTCAGGGTGACCCACTTTCTCCACTTTTATTTAATATAATAACCTTGAATGTATGTAAAAATTTGCAGAACAACATTTGTATATCCCAGTACGCGGATGATTTCGCTATTTATGTACAGTGTTCGTCGACTAGTGAAGGGCAATCTAAGATCCAATCTAGTCTTGATTTGATTAATGACTTGTTAAAGAATGTGGGTTTAGATATTTCCCCCGCTAAAAGTAAAATCTGTTGGTTTAGTAGAGGTTATCGTAGACCTACTATAGAAGTGCGATTAAATGGGACTTTGTTAGAGTTAGTAGACCATGTGAAGTACTTAGGAATGTGGCTGGACAAAGGTCTTCGATGGAAGAAGCATATTAATGAGGTCCGTGAAAGAGTACTAAAACTGATTAATATTTTTAAGGTTTTGGTGGGACCCGGATGGGGAATACATCCCAACCATTTAAGACGACTGTACATTTCACTTATTCGTAGTCGTATGGACTTTGGTAGCTTTCTACTGGACAATAGTGCAGACACACATTTGACAAAATTGGATAGGTCACAAAACGTTTGCATGCGGTTAATAGGTGGATTTATCAAAAGTACGCCGATCCACGTGATGGAATCCGAATTAATGTTACCTCCCCTTTTTATTCGCCGCCGATACTTAGCTGGTAAATTCTATTTAAAATCGAAATGCTTTCGATTTTCCTGTGATAGACATACTGGATAAGCTACATCGTCTCTGCGACAGTAATGCCTTTTGGAGAAAAAAGAAAAAACCTCTTTTAGTTTGGTCTCACGATATTCTTAAACAAGAGCATATGTATTGTAGCAATAAAATGGGCACGTACTCCATGACTACTTGGGTCAGCAATATGGACTTAACAACTATTGTAAAACCTAATTTAGATTCAGTAGATAAACCTAAACACAGTTATAATGTCTGTAATTTAAAATCAATTTGTTATAAATCCCTAAATGCACTTTATTCTGGATATTACTGTGTGTACACGGACGGTTCTAAAGGGAAGAATTTTTGTGGCTCGGCCTTTTTTGATTCACAAATAGATGCTTTTTTTAAATTTAAAATATTAACAAAATTGTCAATAATGCACTTGGAGCTTATTGCTATTGCTGAAGCTTTGGCCTATATCGAGTCATTGGACGGTGATCGGTTAGTCATTTTCACTGACTCGAAAAGTGCTCTTCTTCATCTTATTGGATGCACAAGTTCTCCATCAGTTAGAGGGCTACCAATAGCATTTACTATTTTAAGAGGGGCTATTGAATTTGTTGCCAAAAATAAAAAAATTGTATTGCAATGGATCCCATCCCACGTTGGAGTAAGGGGTAATGAAGTGGTTGACCGTTTAGCAAACGAAGCCGGGTCAGATGGTGAAATTTATTCGTGTTCCCCTTGGCATACGGAGCTTCTACCCCTAGTTAGAGACAGATGTATTGAATCATGGTCAGAATATTTTGATAAAAGGTCTTTAACGAAAGGTATTTGGTACAGGACGATTCAACCATCTCTTCCACGTACTCTTTGGTTCAGCGAGGGCGGGATGACCAGACAGGAAGTCGTGACGGCTTTGAGGCTCCGATCCGGCCACATACCACTCAATAGTTTCGGATTCATGATGCGCAAAGTTGATTCCCCCAATTGCGTAGTCTGTGGAGTAATAGAAGACGTGCATCATATCCTGTCGGAGTGTGTTCGTATTGGAGCCCAAAGACGGCAAGTTTTCGTCAATAGTTTTAATGTAGGTTTCTTTAATAGCGTTCTAGCCTCACCGTTAACGGATGAAGCTAGAACACTTTATCATATGATTATTATGGGTATAAGGTTGCGGGTAGGTTAATTCTTAGATTTAAATAACTTGTATGCAATCATCGGGGTGACATATTCTACATAGAAAAAAACCTGTAAATAAATAAAGATTAAAAAAAAAAAAAAACACCAGGGGTTATACTGAAGAGCCTTCAGCGTAGTTTAGATATGCTACAGGCCCCCAAACACACATTCCTTACACTCCAGAAAGCGGTGATACTCAAAACTGCCGAACCACTCGTCGAAAATTCCTCACAACATCATCCGTCCCTTCTGCTTACCATTACCTAAGCCCTATTCACGCTTTACTAAGGCCCGTGTGATTAGGTCATTGATAAAAGTCTGAAATGGAGAAAATATATACATAAATACATCAATTATAATTAGGTACAAGGAATGTCAGTAATAGACAAATGCC
Source organism: Craniophora ligustri (assembly GCA_905163465.1). NCBI lineage: Eukaryota > Metazoa > Arthropoda > Insecta > Lepidoptera > Noctuidae > Craniophora > Craniophora ligustri. The sequence continues at coordinate 8,648,209 of LR990963.1, forward strand.
TTTCGACGCATTGGAAGACGTCTTCAAAACACTGGACTGGACTGGACTCTCACCTCCGCTTCGCTGACGACATCGTTATTTTGGCAGAGTCGCTGGAAAAACTAGCCGAAATGTTGCACGGCCAAAATGGGGCTTCACGACGGGTTGGTCTTGGTATGAACTTGACGAAACTAAAGTTATGTTCAATGTACATGTAAAGCCAAGGCCAGTCCTTGTCGAAGCCGCAATGCTCGGAGTTGTGCAGGAATACATCTACCTAGGGCAGACCATTCAGCTTGGTAGCCACAACTTCGAGAAAGAAGCCAATAGGAGAATCATTGGGCTGGGCAGCATTTAGCAAACTTCGTCGAGTCTTCGCGTCGCCTATACCACAATGTCTGAAGACCAAAGTCTTCAACCAGTGCGTCTTGTCTGTTATGGCCTACGGTGCCGAGATGTGGACACTGACTATAAAACTAGTCCACAAATTTAAAGTCGGTCAGCGAGCTATGGAGCGAGCTATGCTCGGAGTCTCTTTGAAGGATAAGATCAGAAATGAGATCATCCGGAGAAGAACTGGAGTGACCGACATAGGTCGCAGGATCAGCAAACTGAAGTGGCAGTGGGCTGGTCATATCTGTCGAAGGACTGACGGCCGCTGGAGCCGACAAGTTCTAGAGTGGAGACCGCGCCTCGGCAAACGTGGTGTAGGACGCCCCCCGGCTAGATGGAGTGACGCCCTAAAAAGGGTAGCGGGAATAGACTGGATGAGGAAGGCGGAGGACAGAGTGTTACGGCGCAGATTGGGAGAGGCCTATGTCCAGCAGTGGACTGCGATAGGCTGAGTTGAGACAAATGCCTTGAGGAAAGGGGGGAAGCAAGAGTTTCCTTTATGTCTTGGCGATATACTTCGTTATTGGAAGGGAAAGAAGAATAGTTATTCTTGGCTGTTTAACTGTGAGGGCTATAATGAGCGTTCCTGCCACCAGCACACCAAGCGAGCAAGTTTTCTCAATCGAGGAAAGGAATCGAACTAACCATTACGGCAAAGAGGTCACGGTTAATCCTATATCAGTAGATAAAATTATTTTTATTTACAATTTGTGGTCAAACAAAAAGGAGAAGTTAGAGAACAGTGGTGTATAAGTAAATAAATATATGTTTATTTTGAATTAAGGTATATTTTACTTATTTTCACCATCCACGCCGATTACGCCGATGACGCCGCCGCCGCCGACGTTTTAGACGCCAGACGCCGCCGCCGGTCAAATAAGCATCGGCGCACATGTCTACCCCCTACTTCGTAATCGTGGAGTGCCGTAGAATTTATGATTGCAAGAAAACGAAATAACCTCTCCTTTAAAAACTTTAGCCGACTTGAATACCCGAACTGGCGAATCTCAGGAAAGCAAAGCGAATATGGTCGCGTGAGAAAGCGAATCCCACTTCTGATATTAGAAATCAGAAGCGGAGTTAATTTAAAAAAAAAAGAGGTCTCGACAACTGCATAGATTTTTAATACATGGAATTATAATCACAATTATAGCCACAACTAATACAACCACTATGACCGAGTGCTACCCCAAAAGTGAGTGAGTCGCACGCTGCAGGCGCATCGGGCACTCCGTCGCTCGCGCGATATTACGTCACGATGGCGCGATGTTACTAGGCTCCGCCCCTATGGTCCGATACTTCTAACAGTATATATATTTGGTAGGTCTGAGAATCGGTCGGTGGCTATTTTTTTAATCCCAGGTGATAAGGATGACCCTCACTAGATTTTATTTTTTGAGAAAATATTTTTTGTATTTTTTAGTTGGTACTGTGATTAACTCAATTTCCAAATTTCCCGGACATTATTACACAGCGCCATCTAGTTCCGTAGTAAGCAACGAGGCTTGTGTTACGGACACTAGATGTTTGATATACTAGATATATACTTTTTTGTTGTTGTAAGTACATACATATTATACATAAAAAAAACATTATATAAACATTACATAAAAATTAACGTCGTGCGTTTTATATCCTATCGAACCTAAATTATTGTGAAATTGTTATGAACGCAAATTATTATGAAAATTCAATACTGTCTTAAAAATAAAAAAAAATGTGGCAAGGTACTATCAACTTCAATAGTGCATAAGCACGCTAAGGATTACATTGCTATGAACTGTACGAACTAGCAAACCAGTGTGTGTGCGTGGGCGTGTATGAGTCTATGTCTCAACATAGATAACAAACACAAATGAACTGTCGTTATACTACGCGAAATATCACTATATATCTGTTGCATTTATAATCCACGTCACGGTGTTCTAACCATTCCATTGCTAAAATTCGCAGAAACTTAATATGTGCTCGTAGCTGCTTGCGCTAGGCAATGGGTTCAAATTCATACCTATCTGAGTTCAAATCTTATTTACAACGTGAGGATGTTTTTGTTTCTTTGAAATCATAAAATATTAGTATTAGGCAGAAACTTGTTTTATATGTTTATCTATAATGTATTAATTATAAATAACTTAATACTATTTTTTAATAATAAGCATGAATACATTATTCTTATTATTATTAAGAAGTATTAAATATGATTTTTATTTATCTTTTTGGTGTTGGGGGGGTGGAAATAAGAAAGTCTGTTGAATGAAAACACAATTTTATTTGTTTTATTTATTTAAAAAAATAGTAATCTTCTATGATAATTGTGACGTCACATTCCTACTTAGATAAAAATAGTTCATTTGTAACCGTTCATAACAGTTTTGTTGTATACCCACATAGTGAAAATAATACCTTAACAAAAAGGGGTATTCTAATAACACAGATAAAATTGTTAATACACACTTCTTATAGGTTTAATATATGATTTACACTTAATGAAAATTATTTCTTATGTAACGTCATAATAAATGTATTGAGGTTATAGCTTAAGTGTTCATTTACTTAGCGAAAAGAGGATTGAAACTAAACCTCAATTTAGGATTGTTAATTTTTTACAGATAATTATGTTAATATTACATTTTTTTTTATTAACACCTAATTATTTAAACCAAAACATCTAGGTATTAATATTCTGTATAACCCCCATTATTTTCAAGTAAACGATTTCGCATGGACCCTAAAATGTTAGCACATATTTCGGTTCCTTATATTTTCCCACACCTCCATACAATGGGTTTTTAACTGTTTCGTAATCGCTCTTGTTTCTATCTTTCCTCTTAATAGCTGGTCTACTGTGATGTAAATCCTCAGCGTGGAGGGCACGGTTTGCAATAAGTGTCTAATAATTTCGCAGTGTCTCGTTGGTAATAAGCGACGGCCTTCGACTTCACCGTATCCACAAACTAACAATATTCCTCTAAAACAAAATAGAATAAATATATATTAGAATATATATATATATATAAAACTGATCTACAAATGCAATAAATATATAATATATTATTATATTACACACTAGTTACAGGTGTATAATTGACTTGTAGGCCTCATGATTGACAATCTTAGGTAACATTCCAAATAAAAGTTTAGCTTAAGTTACAATTATTTAATATTACAATACTCACATTCAGTCCGGTTTCATCAGATATTTGTGTTCTTTTAAGAACACTTTTATGCAATGCAATAATAGTTGGTCTATTTATATTTGTTCTCGCCCTATTGTCTATATATATTTGCCTGCATTTTGAGAATAAATATGATACTGCTATTTATTAAACCACACGTCACTAAACAAAGCTACACATTAACACTAACAACTGCGACCAAACGCCAGCGTTCACATCGATCACGTTAAATATTTGTATAACTGATATTCATGACTACCCCACACAAATCTAAATCTTTACGTTGTTTTTTATGATCTACCGTACTAACTTGACGAAATGTGTGCATAAAGCGTGCGATATAAAGAATATTATATTTCTGTATCATTACTACCAATCGAGTAAAATCTTACAAAAAGTTTATAATTACCGCGTGAGATCCGAACTCACAGCTCACTGATTCTAATATGTGTGTGTAAACAGTTTACTGCTAGGTCATTTTCACTCATATTACGTTGAAATTATGAACTAGAATCACTTGTTAGACAACTAAGATGATGCTTGAAAATAGACGGTCGTAAGCAAACTTAACGTCAAGCAATCGCTTTGCGGGAATGCCTATGCACTTTTGGAACTGGCCGTATGTCAAATTCGAGATCTGGACAACATTTTCCTAGCGTTGTGTATTTGTTTCAAAATTAGATTAGCAAACCTCCCGTGATGAGTATTGTTGATACAGATAATACAGGAGTAAAATAGAATTTGATAATATAATTTGAGAAAATGCAACATAATTACTGGGTAATGATTGTGATATCCACAAACCCTAGAGAACTTAACAATAAAATAAAATTGCTTACTATAAAATCACTATAAATTCGATAATTATTTCGAAAAGACAAAAATAAGGTTGTAAAAAATGTATGTAGGTATGTTTCACTCTGAATATCGATTACAAACTTGTTGGTCAACTGTTATCTATGTTCTTTTGTAAACAATATTAATAACAGTTGACCATTTTATAACAATAACAGTTGATTATAAGTAAAACGTGAATAAGAAACAATTGTTTTTTATTCACGTTTTACTTATAAATTGATTGAAAGACCAAACAAATGGTGTTTTAATTACGTGACTACCACTGCGTAGATTGTAGGTTTGCACAATAAACTGTTTACTGAAAACGTACAAAACTGAAGACCCTAATGTAAACTTAACGCTGCGTTGTGCCTTAGAAATAATAAAACAAAAGAACAAATAAACAGTTTTTTTCGGTTTCTGCGAAAAGCCACGGGTTTTTGTATTACTTAAATAAAAGAACTCAACTTCAATAAGGTCTAAAAGTATAACAATAATTTGTTTTCACAACTCATTAAAGTCGCCTAACCACCCAAGTCCACCCTTTATGGATGAAACTTATTTTTTTTATAATGATTTTTTTTCGAGTCTTGAAATATTCGTGGAAGTCCAGGGAAGGTTTAAACGGTGAGGAAATATAGAAAATATGAGAGGAAAATACTTAAAACGAGAATTTTGTTTTCCTATACAAACTGTTCTTACCTGTCAAACATTTGCCCATCGGTTCGGTATTTTGAAATAATTACAATAACACATGTAGATATAGATTAAATAAGGGTTTCGAGTCGACAACATATATCCATAATAGTCGGATTATTTCGTATTTACATTTAAAACATGTAAAATAATGACACTTTGTTGTTGTGTTGGGTACCTTCAGAAATATACTTTTAAAGATTTAAATTTGCCTTACTGAATAAATTATCCGCAGACATTATATTTAAAGTCGGCAAAACAAATTGTGTCGAGTATTTAGGCCCTAAAAACATAATGTGTGCGTATAATAGATAGAATAGAATAATATGCGGATTCAGATCGTGTAAAGCGAACTTTACTTATTTTAGTGACATTTATGAACTTAGTTTCATTTAATTTTGTGCATACTTTTAATGCATAACAATATTATTGGCCCGAATGGTAAAGAATGTTTGAGTTTAAAGATAATATCAGAGCTTGACTATGTGCAAATCGTCTCGGAATGTCAGGGTATCCGGCAAAACGACACTGAACATTAAAACAAACTTAAAATCGTAACAACTAGGTATATTACCGCTTTTATTGTAACCTTAGCAGTCATTTCTATGACTGTATGCGCGATTGACAGATCGTGTGCTGTAAATATCTGCATTGGTCGGAATATTTCGATACATTTTATTTCCCGCGTCCTAAAAGATAATGCAATTAAGATTCGGAACATTGCGAATCTATCCAATTAAGAAGGAAGAGATTTCGTGTTCTCTAATACAAGAGTGGTATGCAGGGACCGTAGCGCGTGGCATTCTGTAGTTTCTGCCTACCCCCATGGGAAAAAGGCGTGAGTGTATGTATGTATGTAATACAAGAGCAAAGACTATGAAGCGGCTCGGTTAGCAATGAGAAGTGGTCGAGCTTATGATCTCATTTTAAGTTAAAGTTAAGTTAAAATATTTCTTGGTGGCCGGTGGTGATTTTTCAAAAATAAAAACTGGAAATTATGCGCCCAAAGATGCTATAACAGACTATATTTATATAAAATAAATATCTTGGACAGTTACGTATCCAGATTTTTTTTAAACAAAATTTATGATAAGGTCACCTAAACTTCATCATTAAAAAAAAAGAAATGTATTTGAAATTGACACGCGGGTATTTTACTCTTGCATTTTAAATACATCCCTTAATCGATAAATACCGTAAACAGCAGAGGGATTTTTTTTTGATCCAATCCAATCACACTGTGCTACGGTTAAAGGGATCATTATCAAGTGACAAATATCAAGTGATCGGTACGAAATTACCACATGTGTCACGTCTTTTAGGGATCTATGCTAGATGTATACAATCACATGCCAAAAACGAGGCTTGCCGTATGCATACATTCTTATTTGGTAAGTCGTAAGAATTGGACAACACGAAAATGGTATAATATGTGCTGATATTCCTGACTGACATAGATCGACCTCATGTTGTTATTGAGAATATGTTTCATGAAACGTGTGGCGCCATCAACCTCAACTCACCGTGCATGGTCGACTGCAAGTGTTCCAAACTTTATCCACGAACATTAATGGCGGTGACCATCACTGGTAACGATGGCTGCCAACTGTCTTCACATCGACGTCGATCACTCAGTGATAATGATCGAACTATCACAATAATTTCGTGTTGGTACTTTGCATTCATTCAAATCTATTGATTGTGTAACAAATGAAGATGAAGCGACCAACTACCCCATTGAATTTTTAAGATCCATGGATGTGCGTGGCTTAATTCCACACAATTTACAACTGAAGGTTGGCTGCGTAGTCAAAAAAAAAATACAAATAGATGCAACGGCATGCATTTCATGCTTCAACGATGAGAATCTTCCCGAAAGCAAGCCATGTAGAAAAATATATAGCTTCTATGAAGTAGGTAAATGTCTTGATAGGAGTACATCATTCATCATCATTTCAACCGTTAGACAACCGAGTACATCATTGAAATACTTGATTTTTGCAATTTTATTGTTTTTTATATCCTAACTAGTTGACCTGGCGAACTTCGTACCGCCTTACAGTCAAAGAATATTATCTTCTAGCTAAACTTAAATTAATATTTAATAACGCAATAAACTGAACACAAAAAATGATGATCAATCGTTTATTAGGATCCAGCGTCATCCACATCCAACGTATTCCAGCAACCTTTACCAGGTCATCGGCCCACCTTGACTACCTTCCAATACGTGGTTGCCACTCGATAATCTTTAAGCCCCAACAGCCGGCTGAGTGGCACAACTATGTATGTTGAAATGAAAACTATGATATCGATACTCACTCTTCAATGGATTTTTAATTTTCATATTGAAGTGATAATTATCTTATCCTTGCCAGAACATGAGTGCATATAAGTAATGGTTCATATGAATGGTGAGTTTCATTCATTTGTTGCAGTTGCCCAGTATCGCGACGTGTAAGCACAATATCTCGCCTTCCAAGTTTTTAACAACAATCCGCCCAGATCGCTCACTTTGATATACGCTTCATAGTAGTGTAGTATTTGCTGCAGATCTTAAAATGAGATCATAAGCTCGACCACTTCTCATTGCTAACCGAGCCGCTTCATAGTCTTTGCTCTTGTATTACATACATACATACATACACTCACGCCTTTTTCCCATGGGGGTAGGCAGAAACTACAGAATGCCACGCGCTACGGTCCCTGCATACCACTCTTGTATTAGAGAACACGAAATCTCTTCCTTCTTAATTGGATAGATTCGCAATGTTCCGAATCTTAATTGCATTATCTTTTAGGACGCGGGAAATAAAATGTATCGAAATATTCCGACCAATGCAGATATTTACAGCACACGATCTGTCAATCGCGCATACAGTCATAGAAATGACTGCTAAGGTTACAATAAAAGCGGTAATATACCTAGTTGTTACGATTTTAAGTTTTTTTTAATGTTCAGCGTCGTTTTGCCGGATACCCTGACATTCCGAGACGATTTGCACATAGTCAAGCTCTGATATTATCTTTAAACTCAAACATTCTTTCCCATTCGGGCCAATAATTTTGTTATCCATAAAAAGTATGCACAAAATTAAATCAAACTAAGTTCATAAATTTTTATTAAGAAAGAAAAATTCAACCTCAGGCGGGACTCGAACCCGCGTCTTCTGGATTGGTACTCCAGACGCTCTGCCAACTGAGCCACCGAGGTATCCGCCAGAGGTTGAATTTTTCTTTCTTAATAAAAATTTAAAATCTTAGCTTGAAATAAGCTAAAAAATACAAAAAGATTGTATAAAGGTAATGCAATATCATCCAGAATCTGCTCGCTGTAAAGGGAGAATTCTGGGTTGGGCAGAATTGTCCAATCGATGTTGCTATGTTGCCGTAAAGACATAAGTAACATAAAGAAAGAAAAATTCAACACATCAGGCGGATACCTCGGTGGCTCAGTTGGCAGAGCGTCTGGAGTACCAATCCAGAAGACGCGGGTTCGAGTCCCGCCTGAGGTTGAATTTTTCTTTCTTAATAAAAATTTAAAATCTTAGCTTGAAATAAGCTAAAAAATACAAAAAGATTGTATAAAGGTAATGCAATATCATCCGGAATCTGCTCGCTGTAAAGGGAGAATTCTGGGTTGGGCAGAATTGTCCAATCGATTTTGCTATGTCGCCGTAAAGACATAAGTAACATAAAGAAAGAAAAAATCAACACATCAGGCGGATACCTCGGTGGCTCAGTTGGCAGAGCGTCTGGAGTACCAATCCAGAAGACGCGGGTTCGAGTCCCGCCTGAGGTTGAATTTTTCTTTCTTAATAAAAATTTAAAATCTTAGCTTGAAATAAGCTAAAAAAAATACAAAAAGATTAAGTTCATAAATGTCAAAATTAGCACTAAAATAAGTAAAGGTCGCTTTACACGATCTGAATCCGCATATTATTCAGAATGCACGGAATTGTATTGCATACAATGTATCTATTATACGCACACATACAATTAAAAACATTTAAAGTTTTGTGCACAAAGGCGAGCTTAATTCAAGACTGAATTTTCTTCCAGCAAACCTTTGAGTGAGAGAGTTTTAAAAGGAAGAGTAAAAAGACAAAGTGTACAATAATAATAAAGAAATTCCATTTAGCATATGAGTAACTAAATAAATAAATATGTACAAATATATATATATATATATATATATATATATATATATATATGTCGGAGATTTGACAAGAGAAATGTTTTTAAAAAATACAGAACCGCTAGCCTTATATGACCATCGGCTCTGTTTATTGTATTAGTTAATATTTTTACTACAATAGATGTTGTATTGCAACTATAAAGCAAAGTCAAGCTAAGTAATTCCCTTTTTAGAACAAAGGAATTTATTACAGATATTTTAAGGTTTATTATAGTTACAGCCATATAGGTTATACTTACTACATGAATTTATTGCTCTATTTACTAAATATAATCAATTCCTTAATTGGGATACAGGAATACATGAAATAAAACAATAGAGAGAATTCAAGGTAATAATTATAATCAAAGCACGAACATAGGTGCTTTGATTATACACTTACAATGTTTCTTCTTCGAGCACCGGCAGCAAAGTGAGCTCCGTACTCAAATCACACCGTTTTTATAGAAACGTTCCCCCACCAGAGGCGAACGTCAGTCACAGAACTTTTTATTATTAAAATAAACAGATGAAGGTAGATAACTAGTTTCACATAAATGTAGGTGTTATTCATTTTACAAAGCAACGTAAAATAAGTAATTATGTAATCAATCTATTTAAAGTAGTTAACACTTTATTTGTATTAACGCTCATTAAACTGGAATCATATTTCACATAAATCAAATTTCTCTTAATATTGATAATATTTCTAATACATTCGTATTGAGAGCTAAGGCAATGTTTTTATAATAAATAAATCATGATGATATCAACTTAGTTAAGTAGCCGAATAGTCCTTACGGCGACATATATAAATATATATATTATAATATAACGACAAATTATTGTGACAGAAAATGCTCCCTAGTTTTCCTCCTGAAAATGTCCAGAGAAGGGCTAGCACGTAACGAGTGTGGCAGAGAATTCCATAAACGCACTGCTTTTACAGTAAATGAACTGTCATAGCAACTGGAAGAATGTGCCGGAGTCCGCAAGAGAAGGGAAGTACTGCTACGGCAGAGTTTGTCCCTCGGGACAAGGTACTCAAAACGCTCTCGGAGATATAAGGGCGAGTTAGGGTTATGAAGGACAGAATAGAGAAGGCACAGTATGTGTAAGTCTCGGCGTCGCCGTATGGGTAGCCACTTCAATCTGGCGCGAAATTCTGATACATGATCATACTTCCGAAGCCCATAAATGAAGCGGATACCCAGGTTCTGCAGACGCTCGAGTTTATTTAGGAGATCCTCCTTTGCATCAAGAAAAGAGACATCAGCATAGTCAAGATGTGGAAGTAGTAGTGATTGAGTAGAGGTGATATTGAGAAGTTATAACTTTTGTGATTTCGTTTATAAAAACGGAGAAAAGAAGAGGAGACAGAACACCACCTTGTGAAACGCCCGCAGACAGTTCACACCATTCGGAGTTAACCTCTCCAGCGCGAACCACCTGCGAGCGACCATGAAGATAAGATTTGAACCACCCAATTGCTGGAGAAGAGAGGTTAAGAGAGGAAAGGATTCCTAGGAGGATATCAAAATCAACTGAATTAAAAGCACTGCTAAAGTCCAGTAAAATGAGAATTGTCAGCATTTTATTCTCCATAGCCAGTCGGATATCATCGGTGATTTTCACCAATGCGGTAACCGTGCTATGGCCAGCCCGGAATCCAGACTGGAAAGGATTTAGCAGGCTATTTGAGGAGAGGTATTGTGATAGTTGCTTTTGAACAACACTCTCAAGGACTTTAGACAGGATTGGAAGGATGGATATGGGGCGGAATTGAGATGGTAAGGAGGGATTAGAGACTTTTGGTAGCGCTAGTGCGATAGTTTTTTTCCATAAAGAAGGGTAGGAGCTGGTCAACAAGGAAAAATTAATAATATGTGTGATAGGTGAAAGAATTTGGTTCAGAATGGGAATACACATTTGAAGTTGGAGACCGTCATCACCTACCGCTTTTGTAGAAATGGATAATATAGATTTCTTAACGTCTTGCTCAACAATTGAGTGGAAACTGAATGAAGTATTTAGTGGCAAAGGAAGATCAGATAGATATTTCAAAGTTGATGACTTAATATTTACATCAAGGGTAATTGGAGGCCTACAAAAATTAGCATTGAGCACATTGAGGTCTATATCTGCGCTGCTGCTAGGTGAGACTTTTCCAATACCAAGGGACTTGAGAAATTGCCATACTTGAGATGTATTAAGATTTTGTATCGAGCTGTGAATGTGGCGTCTTTTAGCATCTCTACACATACGACTGCAGCGATTGCGAAGTCTTTTATATAAGTCCCAGTGTTCCTCCGAAGGCATACTTCTATACCTCCGCTTAGCTTTATCCCTTTTGGCCATTAGTGCTTTAATGGTTGTTGATAACCAGGGCGCTGGCAAATGCTTTACTTTTACTTTTTTGAGCGGATCATGTTTATTATATAAATCCAGCATTATATTATTGAATGCTGTCACTTTGCCATTCACATCATTGCAGCAGTAAACCGAAGACCAGTCAACGCTGTCCGCGTCCATTCCCAAGCGCTCCAAATCAATGTTTTTAAATGAACGGAGTAAAAGATATTTGGCCTTGCGTTTAGGAGGACGTATTTTATAGGAAAGAAAGATTAGGTCATGATAAGAAAAGGAAGCAGAAAGTTGTCCATGCGTAGCTACTTTGTTAGGGTCAGAGACAATAATTAAGTCTAAGAGAGAAGGTGAGCAGTGAGGGGCCCTGTGAGTAGCATTTAGAGGAAGAATTTGCATGTTAACAGAAGAGACAAGGGACTGAAGTTTACGGCTCCGCCAATCATCTTTCATCAAACAAGTGTTAAAGTCCCCGAGGATAATGATATGTTCATATAACGAGGACATATTTTCTAGTTTTGACTCCAGAGAAGCGAAGTAATCAATATGACACGATGGACTATAGTAAACTCCTAGTAAAACTTTGGTGTGTTGAAAGACCACTTCTATAAAAAGATGTTCAGCGAATTTCGAATATTCACCCGGAGACTGATTGATCACTTTATGATCTAGATCTCCACGTAAATATATTGCGACCCCTCCATATCCCTTGCCTGTTCTGTCATTTCTTACTAGCTTGTATCCTGGTAGATTATATTGAGTGGAAGAGAGAGCCGGTTTAAGAAACTTTTCAGAGACAAGGATGGCATGGATTACTTTCGAGTCAAAAGATGACAAAAGATCAGGATAGTGAGCGTGAATACTTTGTGCGTTAATGTGTACTATGTTTAAATCGGTTCAGCGTTTCTCGAGTTTTAGCCAGACTAACGAACAGCAATTCATTTTTATTTATATAGATAGATAGATAGAATACATTTTACATTTTTAACAGAAAATAGAGGTCGGATAACATAAATTATAATTATGAAGAAATAAGTTTATGACATTGTATAATAATTATATGTAATACTTTTATTACTATTTTGAAAAAGTGAACCTAGATTGACATATGTAATAGTTTCGATATTGCTGAAGAACTGCATGTTTATCACAAAACAGTTTTACGTCATTTACAAAAGTCTGGGTGCAAGAAAAATATTGATATTTGGGTACCACATAATCTCACTGAGAAAAACTTAATGCAACGTGTTTCTATTTGCGATTCTTTGCTGAAACGTAAAAATTCCGACCCATTTCTTAAACAGTTGATGAAAAATGGGTCACTTAAGATAAGAATGTGCGCAAAAGATCGTGGTCGAAGCACGGACATACCTACAGACCGTGGCAAAGCCGGAAGTCGTGGAAGTACCTCCGCCTTACAGAAGACCGCAATAAATCAACAATAGTTGTGTTTCTGCGAGTGAATACGGTAACCACAGCTCGTTGGAGGGTGACTATTCTGACGGCATGGGCATTCCGTTTGCTGTCAGTTTAGTAACCCCCTATTTTATGAAACCGTAACGGTTTCAAAGGCAACGCATTTGCAAGCCCTCTGGGGATCTTCACCATTATTGCTCCATGATACCGCGAGAACTCATACAGCACGAGAAACCGTTTTAACTCTACAGGAACTGCAATTAGAAATCAGTCGTCACTTTCGTCGTATTTGCCAGACCTTGCTCCAACGGACTACCATTTTGTTCGTGATTTGGAAAATTTTCTACGTGATAAAAAGTTATCTTCCCAAGAGGCAGTACAAAATGCTTTCACACAGTTTGTTGAATCTAGATCACCAGAGTTCTATCGCAAAGGCATAAATGACCTTCCCATTAGATGACAGCAATGTAATAATGGTAATTATTTTGATTAAATAATTGTGTTAAATTAAAAAAAAATGTAATCATAAAAAAAATAGTTTTCAGTACAAATCGGCAATTTCATACTTTAACCCCTAATATAAACAAACTAAAATAATGAGAAATATAAACATTTATACATTTAAAAAAATATTCTCGTCAACGTGAGAACCTCCTGCGTTTTTTATTTCGTCGATTGAAAATATCCAACATTTGTTTTGTAAGAGTTTTTGATATATTATATCGATTCAAAAAGCTGTAGTCGTCATAATATGCACACGTTTCCACGCCGTTTTTGAAGTAGTGTACTTAGCGTGTTTTTTCAATGTGGTTGGTAATGTGTTTGGTCTAAATTGACCGGACTATACTGAGAATTCAATAGAAAAAACCAATAACACTTTGCTTGACTAGGGAATCCATCTCAAGACCTCTTGTTGAGCAGTCGCACTTGTGACCAATGCGGCAGTTGCATATAATTCTAATAATAATAATTTTCTGGTCATAAAATTAATCTTAGGTGTTATTACTTTCCACATCACATTAAATTAATAACGAATGATATACATTGTCTATAAAACAGGCTGTTATTAGATTTCCTCTTACAGATTCTACCGCCAGGTAATCTGCTGATAATTTCTTTGATATCTTAGTCCAGGATTTTATTAAGATGAATAAACATGAGGGATTATTATTTTTAGTATCTTATTAATTTCGCGTCATATATTTTTTAACCTAAAATTAGTTTTTTATCAGACCACATGAAGTCAACCTATGTTCTCCTTGTTTGGTACGGCTGAAATTGATGTAAACACATACTTTACCAATAATAATTTGTCTAGTTCGCGTGTAAAATGGGCGAGTCTATCATCATTAATCGTGAACGAATACAAGCTTTGAGCTGTTGCTTAATTTACAGAATTTGGGTTTGAGTGTCGAACTAACACAAACATTATTTCATTTAGTAGATACAATCTGTATTTATTATTGCTGTATAATAAATATTTAGTAAAAGTTGATTCTTCCTTCAATTCTTGTTTCGTCGTCAAACTATAACGTTTCCTATCCATATTATAATATATATAAATATATATATGTCGGAGAAACATTATTTCTGTTGACATCGTCATTAGTGGTTAAGAATTTAGTGGGCATCATCAGGGTTAATTGCAAGCACAAACATAATGATCATGGTTTTGCACTACATATTATTTTAATTCGGATTAAATAACAATTTATCACTTCACAATAATAGACACGAGAGAAAATGCACAGTTAAGACCGAGCAGCGAGTTCAGGGCACCGATCTTACTTTTACCAACAATTAATACTCTTTCAGTCTCTCAGACTCTCAATCTCAATGATCCAACTCGATCAGTCGCTATTTCTCAATAATGTCCAATACTGTCCGCGTCCCTCCAAAAGTAAAGATGGCGCCTCGACCACGCTCAAGCTAAATGCTCTGCTCTGATTGGTCTATAGCTGACTAACAATATTTTTTACTTTTTATTAGACTAAGGAGGTTTTAAGCTATGGAAAAGTGTAATAAATCATTATGTGCGTTATTCTTGCAAACAATAATCAAACCGACTTATAGCTTCCTCTGACATATATATTCTGCAATATTCCAAAGCAACGATCTCCAAAAGTGAGCATTTAGTGGAGACACTTGGATCGACGATCGACGTACGTGTAAGATGATACACGTAGATGGCGACTAAAGTTTTTTGTTACTTTTAGTTATTTCGCGCAGAAACCTTCCCTAATGAGGGTGACATTTAAACAACAGCCTCATAATTCTGTGTCGTTCATAAATACACACACACACACATACACATACACATACACGTGCCGAGTTAGCGTTTCGTTATTATTAACGCCTACGTGAGCTTTGTCTAACGTAACAAAGTCTTCGCAACGCTGCAGGTGTTATTACGCTCTTAAAAAGTATCTAAGAGAGAATATAAAATAATTTACTTTTGCACCTACGTATTTGTTTGTAAGAGTATAAATATATTAAACCACTTCAATATGAAAGGAGATTCTCAATTCAATATTAAGAACGATTGAAAACATAATTATGGAGAGCTGTATATACAATATTATTCTTTGTGTGTGTTGTTGTGCAATTGAAACTCTAACAAACAAAAATTAATTTGTAGCATTGAACTAGCACGTGTGTTGAAATACTTTGAAATTAAAGGCAGTCCGTTTCCAGACGGTACGTAACGGACAGATTTCTCGTGGGGACGGCTGTAGCTGTACTCGTAGTTGCAACTTAATCGAGACTAGAGAGAAAGTCCGGAAAATTAAAAGGAATTTTGTTGTGGCATAACGTCGCTAACGCGTCTCGTGAATATCTGCCATAATTTATGCCGCTTTGTTTTATTTAGATAAATGTATTGCGTCACCACCTGCTTTGCTACTTTGCTGCACTGCTTTGTCGTCTTTATTATTCACTGCACTAATATTTTATATTCAAAGTATACGGCACTCATATTGCAGTGTTATAAAGTGACATCAGCTGCTTTGTTATTTAAGCCCACCAAAAATATTAACGCGTAAAATGACGCCAAGACTCGCACTATCAAAATGTTATCAGATTTCATGTAGAGCCAAGCTTCTGACTCTACAAGGCCTAACTTCACAAACTCTACAGCTTAGTCAAAATGTTTTTGCTGCCATGTCACTTCTTTTTGTAAGTTGCTTATGACAATATTTTTATTGTTGTTTATAAATTATTATAAATTTTGTTTATATGGTTATATTATATTTTTATTATTATTATTTATAACACGGTTCTCTATAAATAAATAAATAAATCAATTTTCTGACTTATAGCGTCAAAATTTGTTTCATACAAACTTCAATCCCCTAGTTTAAGGGGTTGGGGATGAAAGTTCTAAGTTTTAGGATATTTTTGTTGTTTACTTTAGGAAGGACTCTTAGAATTTTGGTGATCATCAGTGAGTGACAAATTCAGGGTTTGTAGATATACCAATATAATCTAAAGTATAAGAGCTATGCAATTAAAACTTTATATGTTTAATATCCCCCAAATATTTTGTTTATAATCCAAACCCAAGTTATGAGAGTTAAAAAAAAACGACGATGCACTTCGTGAAAAGGTAGGTAGTGCCCTTTCGTTTCGTTTGGCCCGTCTTGGACGTCTTTGATATGTTAAAAAGTTTGCAAATTACTTACGACGGTCAGACACGTGTTTATACAGTTACTTCAACTGTAAGAACACGTGTCTGACCGTCGTAAATAATTTGCTGTTAGCGACTATGTTTCTTTTGGGTTATGTATAAAAATTGCAATCGCACATTCGTCACCTGTAACATGATCTGAAATGATACTGCCAAACTGTGGATGCATCTCTGTATCAAGGTATACATATAATAAGAGTGTTATTTATAATGCATACTGACTTATTTTAAGGCTCCAAAAATGATGAAGTATTGTTCAAAGCCAATTCACTATAACAATCCACAGTTGCGTATGCATAAATTGAAGCGATCGGAATCCAATCTCGATATTGTGTAGTAACCGTTGATGAGTGTGGAGTGAAAATTATTTTGGTGGTTCGGCGCCTGGCAACGTTTCAATCGGACGGGCGCGGATATAGTTTCGTGGGGTATCGCCTACGTGTTCGATCTGAACTTCACCGCTACACAACACGCAGACAAACTAGACGACATACTTACTTAAAATAATTCTAAGGATTGTGAAATGCTAACAAAAATATGTTTTGTTTATTCACGCCAAACGAATAAATATAATGTGACTGTTTGTCTGTAACCTCGTGACATCTAAACCACACATAGATGTATTGACAAAATTTTGTAAGGAGATAGTATTCCTCCTGGGAAAGACTTTGTAAGGCAATATATTCTCAAAAAAAAATCTGACGAATTCAGAACCTACTCCTTTTTTGAAGTCGGTTAGAAAAGACATTGAAGGTAAGGAAAGTAAGATAATAAGTACTTCATATAGATATTGCTTCCCGTGCGCAGCTGCGCTGGGTAAAGCATGAATTCAAATGTCCTGCCATACGACATCGAACTAACTAGCGGCACGGAAAATTGTGGTTGTCTACATAACTACTAGATATTGGCCGTTTCTGGGAAATGCATTGACAATGTTGATTATGGTTATGAACTTGAAATATACGATGCCTATAATTCAACCCATCAATAATTAATAGAAATCGTAAACAGTGTTCGGTTGTTGGTATCGGTTACAGAGAGATAAATTATATCTTTCCAAAATAGCGCTCTTGTTTCTTCCTATGCCGACTTCCAAGATTAAGTATCCCGGAAAATCCTAACCGTAAACAAATATCACTTTTGTGGAACAAAATAAATTGATTCCGAAAATTAACACAGAAACTTATGCCTAACAAGTAAAAGAAAATCCTTAAACATAAAACACTCCTTTGAGTTACAACTGATGAGCTACGTCTAAAACAACATTGTATTTATTATGAATAGATATTATTTTATCAAAGATTTATTCACACATCAGCGACTCCTTTTGAAGTTTAATGCTTGTAACCTTAGGGAATTTTATATTAGCTGTCCAAGTAGAAAAAATTCATTTTTCTACTTGGACAGCTAATATAAAATTCTCGTTTAGTGAACAGAGCCGGCCGAGGGCAAAATACGGTCGCCACAATAGCGACCGCTTCCGGCCACACAATAGCAACAGGCAGTGGATGAAATCAGTCGAATGATATGCGACCGCACAGACGGCACCTAATAACACATGACCTGCTTATTATTGCTTCGATTATTACTATTCAGCAAGCTTATTTATACATAATTCATTCAGGTCATATTTACTATCCCAGGACTGGACTTCAGACTTGTCGTGGTATGGGCATGTAGGTAATGCGTAGGAATTAGAACCAGGTACCAGGAAAGTGATGAATAATATAAAAATTACATAACGGACCAAATAAAATACGGATGGATTTTGTAAATGGTCAGTAATGCGTTGATACCAAGATTACCAAGTAGGTGTTGGGACAAGGGCAGGAAGAGGAAGATATGTAGTTCGAATTATGGCTATTATTTGAATGTGAGGAATAGGCTATGGCCTATAAAATATGAAATAATGTAAAATAAGTTTAATAAAAATTAAGTAATGGTTATTTAATAATAGCTATACAGATTATATTTTTTAAAGTTGTTATTTTGTATTGAATAACGAGTAAGGGATTCTAAAGCACTTGTAATACTTACACGAATATAAGACATTGAATTAATACTAATTTTTATTTTTGGTATCTTTATAATATTCCTAGTTACGAGCAGACTAGTAATTACAAAGACTTGATGTTGTAATAATATAATTTAGAACAGCTACTCTATATTTAGATAATTATCATCGTTCTTAACATAATATCTATACTATAGGTACTGTGATAAAATCCGTGGAAGAAAAAGATATTGTCTGACCTTTTAACGCATTAATTAAAACATTGGGCACGTGCCATCATAATTTATAACTCAATATTTGCAAAAACAAGATTTCTAAATCTAGACCGCATACAGGAATACTGTGACGTTATTATAAATATATTCGTAATATATTCCATAAGTTTGATTTCGTTCCTCATTTGTTGATCGCACGTAGACCGTATGTGGCTAAATCTGAAATCTCGGGTTACTCCTGCATAACGTACTATTTAAATTGCAAATGCAAATTAAGGCTTGTTCCTTTGATCCCTGGATGTCGATTCAATGCTTTGAACCGGGTAACAGATTCCGTCGTAATATTCTGTGGAAGTGTGTGTGAGGAGGATATATAGTAGGTTTAAACATTTTATCTTGCTCTGCCATGCCGGTTTAAATTTTTATTTATTCAACTATGCATGACTACAGAAAAGGGTTGTATGTCATTAGCAGGTTGTAATTATGGTTTCTCCCTTCAATAACACAATCCTGCTCTCGAAATGTGGTAAACCTGGCTAAACATTTTAGATGTAACTTGCACGTACATAACTTTGTCTATAGAACATATTGGTTTACTACATAAACAATTAGGATTGAGTTCTTAAAACTGTATATATTTTTTAAATGCATAATGTGATTAACGACAAAAAGCTAAATCAAACATGTTATTTTTCTCATAACGTTCAATGGAAAACTAACGCAACCCATTATAATAAAATGACAATACAGGAACATCATAAACATAAATAACCTGTGATGCTCGTCTAAAGCTGCGTTTTCACTTCGTGTTCTCATTCTCCGGTGTGAGCCTTTTTGGGCATTCAAATTTAATCACGTTAAGCGCTGCAATTGTTAGAAAAATTCGAAGCGAGCCTATCAATAATCGCACTGAAAGTGGAAATCACGTTAAACGCATTTCCGTGTCTTTACCCTCAGAACAGTTCGGAACAGCCAAATGTTATTCACGTAGTAAACGAAAACCACGATTATTGGGCGATAGAATGTGTTGCACTTTTAACACATCGTCCGAGCAGTTGCTTCGAGCTTTCCGTATATATAAATGTACTCTGTGCTTCGAGCATAACCGTACGCTCGATGTCTGACAGTTGATCTGTCAGCATAAATAATTAAATAATAAAGAAAGAAAAAATATTAATGATATTTTGACTAGTCGCCAGAAAAAAATATTGAACATTTTGTATAAAAATATAGAAGAATGTAGTGTTCAATCAATGTCTTTCTATAACACGGCCATCATTAGCAAATTTCTAATGTTGGTTAAATTAAAAGCACAACTTCAAAAACTAAAAAGCAAAAAATAACTTCATACAGTTTTACCTTTCTTTTAGTTTAGGTTTAATGGTATGAAGTCCTTCAACTCCTAACCGTTGAGGAATTGTACCTTCCATTATCAGATCATTACATGAGATGGTGATTTTCAGATGCAAATAACAGCTTTGGAGAATACATGTAAATGTAATAAATGCCTATAACTGAAAGAATTTTCTTTTAACTTTTAACTGTTGAGGAGTTCTACCTTCCATCATCAGCTCATCAACATAAAATGATGATTATCAGACGCAAATACTGAAACAATTATAGTAAATTTATTGAAAATGTGATAATTGCCTATAAAATTTGAGGGTTGCCCTCGATTTCCCTGGGATCCCATCATCAGATCGTGATGTGGTTACAATGGGACCATTTGTGAAGTCTACCCTTTTAAACAAAAAAAGAATTTTGCAAATCGGTCCAGGCGTTTTTAAGTAATTCGTGAACATACATAAAAAAAAAAAAAAGATTCCGACGAATTGAGAACCTCCTCCTTTTGAAGTCGGTTAAAAAGCAGTTTTTTTAGCTCAGTTAGGAACAAAATATTCAAACCAAAATATTTACCAGGTTAGTGTAAACACGGCTTTAGAAACGATTTAACGCCCCCGTATATATTGTGATTTACTTCGGAAATGCATTTTCAGGTTATATGCGGTTGACTGTTGACATTCAGTGCGCTTTAGATAGCATATCAGATAGATAGAATACGTTTCTGTTTGCGCAATTTAATATAAGTATTGAAATAAGAATATTCTTAAAGTATTTATGTGGAGACTTCCTTGTTGGTTTACTTACTTACAGCTCAGTTCCGACCACACTCTTCATTATTTTTTATGATAAGTATCAAAAGACTGGGAACAAAGTAAATAAGTAAGTAAGAATAGTCTAGAAAAAACAAAATATTGTTTAAAAATTGAATGTTTCAGGGATTTGGTTTCAGAGATAACCTAATGAAATATTTTTACTTTTTGCCCTTTAACAATAGGACAGGTATACATAGTGTTTCCTACAATCAGTAATCATAATATACATATAACTGTAAAAGAATATTCTCAGGTGCAAGTACTACTTGATAAAACTCACACATGACATGTATGTACAAACAATTTAATGAAACGAGTCCGTATTTATATAATATATTGGCTTTTTCCTCAAAATTTGTGTTACTTATTTACACAATGGCTATTTTCAAGAATTGGCAACTTTTATAAAGGCTCGGTTGTTAAAATACTTTACCCTTCCTTTCCCTTTACTTTATAAGCACCCACGCCAATTAATTGAAAATCAACGTCAACTACAGCCGATATTATATTTTATAACAGAGATTGAACAACATTATTTTTAGTCATTTTCGACGTTGCCCACTGCAAGCCCATCAGATATGGTTTTTGTGGCAGGGAAACTACTATATTTTTTTGGCTAAGATTTAATTTCATATTATTGTGCTTCCCAGCGTTTTCATACAGTACAGCAATATGAAATAAATTATAGACCTAATATTATTGCACACTGTTTTGTTGATTAACAGTGTGTTATCAGTAAAATTGATAACAACAGCTCTAATCAACGTAAGGCTAGTTTTAAAGCACAAACACAATCCAATCAAATCGGAAGCGCCCACTCGATTTCTCGTAATACAAGTAGTTACTCCGCTCATATTGTGCGGGCCAATTTCGATTGAGCGAGTATATAGTTCGGAATGTCTTAAAGCCATTGAGAGTTCAGAATATTGATACTTTTCCTTTCCAAACGTCATTACTTCCCAATACGAAGGAGTAATATATTAAAGTGCAATTCCGTCAACTCGTTAACTACGATGTCTATGTTTAATGGCTTGTTTAAATACGGATATCGATTGGGCAAGTAACACTTGTGGCTACGGTTGTACCATGTGCCTCTTCACAAATCTCAGTTATTACTAACGCCCTAGCGAGCTGTTCTACACACATTTCATTCTTGTTTTATTCTTGAATTTATTACTTCTTTCCGCGTATATGTGTAGGTGCCTGCACATCTGCCTTTTACTTTGCATATTTTCATTTGCCCGGTAGCAAGTGGTGAGGAAATATTGTGACACTGGCTCGGTCTTCTTGATATATCAACGTTATATTAACTGGATATATTAACGTATCAGATGCCTTCAGCCATTATTTGAACTAGTTTTTTTATGATATTTCCAATGTACCAGCATGAAAATATACTCGGAAAGATACCCAGTGTATAAGCATAATAACTAATTTTACAGGAAAATCGAAATTAATACCATAAAATAAATATTTCTGACATGAATAGTATAAGTAGGTATAAACATCTGTGTCTTTGTATAACTTAACTACAGGGAAAATAATTCCAAATAACTTTGTTAAATTGATGAGATGAGATATCGTTTCGTTTAGAGTAAAACAGATCTCTATACCATTCTTTTCTTAAGCATCTTCCTGGATTAATGTCGAAAGAGATTTTCTCATCTTTTTTCATGAAACAGTTACAGCGGGCGCACTATATAATAATATACAGCTAACATTTAACGGATGCTTGATGCTTGGCTGCATGGTGCCGACAATAGCTGCGTAGGCAGATCACAAGAGACCACTATACAAAACATCTACCTACCTACATTTCATTTCTTAGGAGCTAATTCACGTTTAGTTATTTCAGTAGGATATATACTTCTATTTCTTTAATAACATTTTAATGACATTAAGCCACCTACAAATATATGTTTATACATTTTCTTAATGTATGTTTACATACAATTTACATTTTACCAGATCACTATTTTTATCCAAAAACAAACAAATGAAGGTTAACATACATGCTACTTCTGTAAATTACGTTTCGTAAATAATAAATTAAAACTGAAAAGAATTTAAACACATGAAACCCGTGAATGACAAAGTTTTTAAATACATGATACGTTTCTTTTCTACATATATGAAAAAAATCTCTTATACCTACCGTTGAAGATTTAATGTTTCGATGTTTTGCCAAAAAACATTCCACTCTGGAGCATTGAGTAGGTATCTGATTTTACAATCTAGGCGAAAATGTTGTAATAAATAATAAGGCGCATGTGTTTAATTTTGGCGTATGCGTGTATGCGCCAGCGCGGGCGGCTCGCCGGCTTACAGTGAGAGATCGCGCCCGCAACGCGCCGCCCGCCTAGTCTGTCCGAAACGCATGCGCCCGCGCCGCACCGCACATACGATTATACCTCCGCTACATTCATAAAAATTCTCAGTAAACGTACGTGAAAATTTATTTACCGCCATGTCTGTTCTTGTGGATAGTTTTTTGTAAATCACAAGCGTTTTATGTGTCGCTATCGCTAAGTGGAAATAAGTGTCCTTTCTTGTTCTAGCTAGTTGAATGTAAAACAATAAAATTGACAAATTTGTTATCATAACGCTAGAGTTAATAGCTAATCACTACATAAAAAAAATAAGTATTTTGTATGCAAAATAATTAAATGTAAAAGATATTATGCTAACTAAATTTAAGCTTATCTTACATTTTATATGCCTCTAAATTTTTAACTTCAGGTACATGTGGGTGTTATTTTTATAATTTCGAGAAAATAATAATAGCATATAATTAATTATATATTGATTATTTTAGAAATTAATGAGAGTAAAAATAATATTGCGACCTGTCGAACAGGTTATAAAAGTAGCCTGATTAGGTTTGTAGCTAAGGTAAAAACCATTGCGAAACAGCTACACCCCTTTAAAAGCCTAACAAAGAGAAGTTAGACAACTTTAATACAAAGAACGTAAAAAATGAATTTCGAGAAACAGTATTGAAACAATAAACAATGCTCTCTCCATTGACTTTCTTTTATACAATATTTTTAAAAGGTAACAATTGCGCCTTGCGTCAGTAAAACATTGTTTACACATTTTTTGTAAAAGACGGCTGAAGGAAAAATCCTTTTCACGCTTAAAAAGTATATACAGATCGAAGTCGGTACCTAAGTGAGTACTTTATGTGTGTAAAATATTTTTGTAATTTAAATAGTTCTGAAAATTAGTTCACGATTTGATACTCGTTCAAAATAAATATTTATGATTTGGCCATACGCCAATATTTTGGATCAGTTGTCGATAAAATGATTATTTCCAGTCAATATTGGTTTCCAATAAAAAAGCGTTATCACTATAAATATCTATCTAAAAACCGAGTCAACGGTCAAATACACACACAAGTATTTGTTTATACAATACTATAAATTTTCATTTATTCTCGATAATTCGATGACAAACACAACCTTATATTTTTGGTTAAAAATAAAATATGCATTAGATTATATATTAGTAATACCTTAAAACAATCATGAAAATCAAAATTATATTAATCTGTATTTCTTATATGTTATATTTTTTATATATATTCATAAAGGATATACCTTTATTCGTATTCGTTATTTATCTTTATCACCGCTTTCCGCAGTAGGCATACCAAACTCAAATTAATGACCGCATTTCATCTAAAAGTAATCGCAAATAAAGTCCTTCCCGATTTAGATATCCACTTTTGTGTAGGCTGTGGCACAGTAAACAAACAGTCACATTCACGCGAATTACAGTTACATTTCGATCGACTAAATTGATCACGCCCACGCGACGTCTATCAAAAATCATATAAATCTGGCACAAGCACGTTTTAGGTCGCCACAGTGACCGTTCGCTTAAAATAAACGCGTGTCCGCTGGCCCCGGCCGCGTCCCAACGCACTCCACTGAGATTCGCGACATTTACATCGGCTGCACTTTCTATTTGTGACAACCCACCGGGGCTGGTTTCAGACACACCTTCGTTTACTGATTCGCATTAGATCTAAATATTAATACATTCTTCACTATAATACAACAGCATAGTCTAGTGCCTACCCTAGGATGTTGGGCTACCGATTAGAAATTATTGCCGATTAGAAAATATATTTGGTAAATTAAGTGGGATGAGCTTTTTTTAGCCCTAGCGCCCGTAAACACTTAGCACTGGGGCCGGCCCCCCCCCTGAAAAATGTGCATACATACCTCAATGCTTAGCAGGAGACTTCTGAACAATGGGTGAATTCGTAGTTTATACCTACGTTATGTACAGATATACATAAAAAGACAACATCAATATAGAAAATATACATATAAAACACGAAATGGTATATAAGTGTGTTATTGTTAATGCAGTCAAGTAGGTGCGAGCTGTTTGAGTAGCCATGGTTGCCGGCGACGTCACCCGGCGGGCCTCCATCACCGCGCCGTCTATGCATCGCCGACCTTCAGCACGACGCGGCTCGCTCATCAAAGGCTCACAGACTACGTCACAGGTAAATTTATAACCCTAACACTGAACAATGCAACAGAAGTAACGCATCCGGGTAAAATCAGTGGAAAAGATGAAGTGTGGAATTCTTCTAGGTTAGACAGATAGTACTGGTCGAGCAGTCCAATGTGGATTTCGGTCATTGAACTCTTTTTATGAGATCCCTAAAAGCGTGAATGTCAATAAAATCTTTTTTATTAATGAAGCCGTGCCTTAAATTACCGTCGACGTTTTACTTTTATTTTACGTTGGTGCCCATTCTGAATCTTTGATGACATGGCAATTCACAGGGTTACCTACCTGAAATAATAGGTCTACGTAGGTACGTAGACATATTATTTCAGGTAGGTAACCTAACATTTTATCATAAAGAAACTACTCATTTTTTTTATCTCACAATGGTTTTTCCTTTATTATCATTTATCGCCTTTTTGCGTGATACGTATTTAGATTCTAAATATATAATAGCACACGAAAAGGTAACATACAAACAAAGTACCTACTTATGTAATATGTAAAATCAATGAAATAGCTGGCATTGTCTCAAGCACAAAAAATTTGTTAAATTTTCATTCGTCTTTCCCAGAATAAAGTAGTAATTGGTACTTATTTTAGTGTAAACAAATAAAGGAACTATAAATTAGCACTCTGCTGTAACTGCTTGAGTAACCATAAACTTTTAGAATAACAAACTGTATTTAAATTAGTACCTACCTACCTATTTATTTGTGTAAATATAGCCAAAATAAAGGAATGCAATTAGGTTAGCAATTATAAAATTATACGTACAAAAATATTTGTGTTAGTAAAAGTTAAAAGAAATAGGCTATTTATTTTTCTAGACATCTTATATCTTTAAACTCTTACACTAATCTGAAGTAAGTACCGAGACCAAAGGAATATTTTATTCGTAATAGGTATCAATAAAGGAGACACTTGAATAATAAAGAGCTTAATAGCTTAAATACCTACCCACGTAAAAGTTTAAGCGGTTTAAAAGAGACAAAGTGACAAGTAGAATATAAAATCATGAAATTTATATTTCTACAAATTGTTTTTATGTACTTGAAATAGTTTTCGTGGCTTCACATGGGCGGTGGTGTTAGTTTGATGTTGAAAGTCATTTCTCTATCCCCCTGTGCCTAGGCTATGCTTATATTATATATATATAATATAAGCATAGCCTAGGCACAGGGGATATAATAAGAATAGTTAGGTTTATTATTTCTAATTACATTTATTATACTTAGGTATCCAAAATATTTACATAATTTTGCAAAGTATTATTGCAAACGGACAGCCTCCGGCCCCAATTAAATGATTTAAAAAAATTGACTTATAGTAGGTATTGATATGTTGAAAAAAAAATTTTCAAATATGCGTGAGTTTTGTATTCTTGATTTATTTGATCACTCGGGGATTTCCCTCCGCAACTGGGGACTTTCCAAAGGTTATAACAGTTTATTGATAGCGTTGTAGCGATTACTCTGAAATATGTAGATCATTTGAATGTAACCTACAATTTTCCTTTGTCCATATTGAGCCATTTAAAACAGAAAAAAATAACATTATATTTTAATATTCTATTCATTGTTCTATTTATCACTGAAGAGAAACCACTTACAAATTATAATGAAAATAATCTAAGAAAAAAGGTGAAATACGTTTTATTCTTATTACATGAACTCACTCATAATACAGGACGCCTGAGTAAATATATTATGACTATTAATTGTTATCTAGATTTAGTAACATCATTTATTACTATGTCAACGGAGATAATAATGTGTTTACCGTTATTTTTGTTTGATATCTAACGTTATAACAGCAGAACTTCAACATGAAACCTACAAATTGGGTTTCATTTGTTTTATAGTATTTATGATTTAAGTATGTACCTACGGCTTACGAGAGTCGCAGCTACTAATGTGCAATTATCAACATTTATTTTTAAAGGTAAATAAATATTACCACAAAATGATATACATATATAGTATACATGTATAATTACTGGTCCTGATTAATTTATCAACGCAGAGCCTAAACCACAAGGTTAGACACTTGAAATTTTGACAGACAGGATTTTTTTAAATTGGACCCTCTAAGATGGTGAAATACGGGTTGAAAGTTAATTTGGGCAGACCGTCATTTTTCAAGTGAGAATAATAAAATATAATATTTAAACTTTTTAACAATAATAAATGTATACATATACATGTATCGGTGTTTTTGAAAATTTAACCCAATATAATCATTTATTCTCTACTTATATACGCGTGAGCGAAGCCGTAGGGGAACAGTTAGTATATAATATAACATAGTGGTAAATATTTGCTCATTAAATTTGATGAGGTGTTAAGTATTCAAGCAGATTTTAAGTACTAAATCAGGTTTGAATTTCACATACAAATTAGTAAACAAACAATAATTAGCAAGTTAAACAAATGAGTAATATTAATATTGTGCTCACAATATATGAGTATGTAGCTACAAATACATACATTATTTATCATAATATCTGAATTATTAAGTAGAATGTAACACGCCACTTAACTAATCATATTAACACCATACCGCCTAACGCAAATTTGTTGACAGTACCGAAATTAAAAATTAAAAGTTAAAATTTAAAGCAACACGACCGACGAATCGAATTGAGACCGCGTTGATCTAAGAGCCAAATTATCTAAATATTTGTAGTGCAATTCTTCAAAAACAAATATGATCAAAGAGAGAAAAATGAAGACCACAGGAAGCCCACACGCAGCTAGTAGGTAATTTTCTCACAAATATTAAAATTATCATGCACGTCAACTGGCGCATATATGTATTATTGAACATTTTTATTAGTTCTATTCGTGGCTCTTGAGGACGAATAAACACAAACACTGACACAAGTGCGAAAACAAAAATTGTCTCTTTATTGCTTTTCGCACAAAAATAAAACTGCAGAGGCATTTGAATCCATTATCTTTAATGACCTCTGAATAATATAATTATACTTCATCTACATTTAATGGTTAAATGTAGATGATGGTTGATATAGATGTAGGTATAGATGTAGGTATATATTTCCTGACTGATTTATCAACGCAGGGCCTAAACCACAGGGTTTGCAAACTTGAATTTTTGACAAATGATGCATTTTATGATGAAAACATCCGCTAAGAATAAAGAATCTTAGAATGTCGACTTATCGAATTGGAGTTATAAAAGACACGTATTTCAGGGTTTTTTAGAGATGAGTCATACGAGGTAAATTTGATACTAGGTGCATCAAGTCCGATTCCGTACAAATACTCGATCTAAATACCTATTCCACCTAGTCCATGAAGTACGCGTACTTTATAGTATGTTTCGGATAAAGTCTGCTAGTCAAGTCTGCTAGTGATACCTGAAAGTACGGTTACGGACGCAGTAATGAATTGTAATCTTCCCTTTATACTTTACACAGGCTTAGAACTGTCAACGTAAAATATCTATCTATACTGTAAATTGTTGGCATATTTAAAAGATTTCAATTTATTTTTTATATTAATCAGTTTTAGCCTATTTTTAATTTTTGTTTACTTTTTCATTTACTTTTTATAACTTTTTAGTTTTTTTTATTTATATTAAATATATTAGCTCGCAATTTAATAAGATTCGCGCGGGCTTCGGGTGCCGTGTCACAACGCATGCCGTGTGCAGAACAGTCGGACTAGGTGGACCGAGTATTATGTAACGTGGGAATAGGTGGTACCTAGTCTCGTTAAATACCTAGTCCCTGGATCTGTTCTAGTATATACGCTTCATCTCTAGGGTTTTTTATAAATTAACCTTCTAAGAGGGTGACATAGGGGTTGAAAGTTTATATGGGAAGTTCGTCATTTTTAAAGTAAGAATAATGTAATTGAATATTTCATTTTCTCAGAAAAAATAAATGCTTACGTGTATTCAACCCGTAGTGGGCGAAATGAGGGGGGGGAATTAGTACTAAATAGCGCGGGCGAGCAACATCCAGTTTTATATAATCACATATTTTAGAGTGTTTTTCGTCGTAAAATACTTATTAAATGAGATGTCACATTGAACAGTCTAGTCTAGAGTACAACTTGACTTTAATGTCAAATCTTAAAATATAACAATGGTTCAAAAGCCGCAGTTGTTTAAAGTATTAAAGCTTGCAGCTTATTTCATTTTATTTTAGTCGCAATTTCTTAATATATCGGAGTAGCTGAGCTTTATTTTATTGAAGAGTGTTTACTAGCCGATAAAATTGTTAGGGCGGGAGAAACATATTAATGAATATCGTTAATTATGGTATATAGTACATGCAATCTCAATTTTGATATACATATCATATATTGAATGAATTCAAAAGCACATTCTAAAATAATTGATGTTAAAAATCTATTATTTAAGCAACCGCGTTTAGTTCTGAGCTATTAAAGATATAAAGCATGTGTTTAAAGTTTATTCTACTCACTACTCGTTCTCATTTATTTTAATCTTACGGTTTATCGTTAAGCTGATTGAACCACAGAATGATCTTAAACCTCTTCAGTGAATACAAAAGCATGTGTTTTTCCTCAACTCTTTCTTATATTAGCGTGAAAAACTACGTGTCTTAAATAACATTTGCCCCAGTTTTAAACAGACTGTCATGATTAATTATGTAAAAATTTGTTTATTTTTAAATGGTTTCTACATCGGTCTGGTAGCAACAATCACAGGTGTTATGGACTTCATACTCATATCCGAAGCTAGGAAACGAGATAAAACTTATTGGCTTGTAATTATCTTGTAGTATGAATGTTTATTTCCGTTATACGCACATGAAAAGTATACGTTTACTTGTAAAACAAATGTCGGTAAGTAATATTGTTTAGGATGGAAATTTTTATTTTATTTTAAGCATTTATTTATTAAGAATAGTTCTTATGAGAACAAAATAAAAAGAGTCTTATTTGTTTAATATAATACTATCTGTTGCTCGCAGCTATTTTAAAATAATTCCTCGTCCCCATTTCTCCCGTTAGAAGTTCAATTTTTAAAAGCGACGAAACACGTATGCATTTATTTTTGCTGAGGAGCTTGAATATTTCATTTTTCTTACTTTAAAAATGACGGAGTTCACATATAAACTTTCAACCCAATAATTAAAACTAATTTAAAAAAATCAGAAATCCGTGTTCAATTATTTCTAACCAAAACTTTTTGAAGTGACATGCATGTTTACACATGCTCCAAGGGTAAAGGAAAACATCGTGAGGCAACCTGCATGCCTGAGAGATTTCTTAATGGCGTGTAACCAACCCGGACTAGGCTAGTGTGGACTATAGCCCAATCCCTCTCAAATGAGAGGGGACCCAAGCCCAGCAATTCGACAGTAAAGTGGATTGTTGATGATGCACATCGGTGAACGCTTCATAGGTTTATACACGTTTGAGCAAAGACAAATGAAATGTAGAAACGAAGTCCATTATCGGCTCAAATTAGATAAAAACTTAAATACTTTATATTCAGATAAAGCCACAAGTACCGTATCCGTACCGTATTAGTGCTGAAGCTTGTTTGATAAGGTATTAACAACACCAACATATCTCAACCTTGTTAACTGACATAATAATGAGTCCTTAAGAAATATACTTCTAACATATAATATAATACGAGGAGCCTAAGTTAACATACGTATACACGTGTACTTTATCAGTTGAAGTTATAAAGGAATATTAATTTTTGGTCACAGGATATAGTTTGATACTTTTATTATTCATTGAGATTTAGGTACAAACTAACTGACGCAAGTTATAAAATTATTTTTTTATATACACTTGCAGGTAATGAATATCTTAACAAAAATCATGTTCATACACAAATCATATTTTAGAACAATCTATTCAACGACAAACCACATCATGTAATAGCCGAAAAAAAAACAGAGAAGTCACCGACACACATTGTCGGCGTGATCATTATGTTTGCCCGTGCCAAATTACAGCTTTACATTCTAGTATTAAGAGTATCAGAGTTAAGCCGTGGATCGACAAACTGACAGACGGATGTGCTAAAACTAATGGATTCCTTATCGACTGCGGAACACCAAACATTAATGATACGTCGTATTATATGCGCTGCCATTCATCCTAGTATATAGTAATGAAACTTTGGTAACTTATTCTGCATACCTACGCCAAGAATTTTTTAGCCCAGAAATGTTGGTAGCATAGGTACGCCCTAGATACTTCTAGATACTGCTACCCGTATGGAACAGAGTCGAACTAAGCTACATACCTAGTTTCTTTATTCGCTCTCTACGAAATTAAGATGTCTATTTTCTCAGGAGGTGCCATGGGATATCATCGACCGCTGCGCGCTGCCCATAGTGCTGTGTCACGCCCTGGCCGTGGTGCTGTCCACTGTGTTGAACGCCATGCACCTCAGCTCCGTGTCTGTATTTACGCTCTTCCTCTGGTTCTCCATCTCCGTTACGGGCTCTCTGTGGTTCTACCATAACTTACAGGTCAGTGCCTGAAATTAATGCCCTTACGAGTCATATAAGGTACTTTAAATTAATCTGCCATAAAATATCTTAAAATGCCTTAAACCCTGGTCCATCCGAAGTGATTTTATCATTGACGGTATCAAAAATACTAATGAGAGGAAACTTTTAAAATCGTCTTCATTTGTAGCCAGCTCTACAATTTTTCAAGGAACATATATTATAAAGACAAATTTCAAAGTAAGTAATAAGATATTTTACAGATGCAGACCCTTTTGAAAAAGTTTGTGCTCGTCTGCTCATTTACAACAAATCTACTGACAGATGTTTGTGCACGAGTGCTTGAGTATAAATTAAAATTATAAATTAATTCAAGTCAGGATTTTATTGTAAATTTTTATTTTACGGCTTTTCGAGGCGGCATTTACTGAATGGGGTGTAGGTAGAGGTACTAATAGAAACATTGTTCGTCTGTGAGTAAGCACGCACATTACTATTAATACGTGCTTGTTCACAAAAGTACAAAGTTTCTGTAGTTCGGTCATTTTATGTTAGTTATATAAATAAATAGAGTAAAAATATCTAGGTAATACTAGTTTCGGTTGTCGTTAGTCAACACATACGTCAATCACCCACCACCCACTACCTTTTCTGATCTATTTCCTAAACTATTACAAAAAGAACAGTTAAAGGAATGTTTATTTTTAAAACATTTACATTCAAAATGTGTTCTTATGCCAAGACTTTTTACAAAGAGCAATCTGGGGGCACGGCAGTGCCCCCGCCAAGTCGAGCAAAAAAAAAAAGCGGCACGGCTGTACTATACTTTTCTCGAACCAATTCAGGCCATTTTCGACCCCCTATAACTTCGTTGTGGATTAAACTAGAAGGTTGAATTTTCGTTATTCAAGCATTCAGTGTGTAAACGTGTGGTATATTTCAAATTTCATCCAATTTGAACCAGTAGTTTAAGAATTATAACTAGTCAAAGTTTCGTAATTTTGTCACTCACTCACTGACTGACCGATCATCAAAACTCTAAGGCACTTCTAGCAGACATAGAAGCTTCACATTTAGAATGCTATGAGTGTTTAGTGCACAAATAAAGGGAAAACTAAAAAATCTCGAAATTTCAGTCCAGTTTTTTAGTTTCACTAACTACATACGTAACTTTGTATTCCTATATAAATATGTAGGATTACAAAGTTACATTTGCGTTGCATTTAGAATGAATCGTAATTATGGAATAATAGGTGTAGATAAGTATCTAGATATAATTATGTTTAGTATTCATCATCATCATCATAATTTCAGCTAAATTACGTCCACCGCTGGACATAAGCCTCCCTTGAGGAATTCCTCGATGACCGGTCCTGCGCCATTCGCATCCAGCGGTTTCCAGCGACCTTTACCACGTTGTCAGTCCACCTTGCCGGAGGCCTAGATACGCTGTGACTTTCTGATCGCGGTTGCCACTCTAGAAACTTCGCCCCACCGGCCTTCAGTTCTTCAATGAGCCCTGCCCACTGCCACTTGAGTTTGGCGTTTCTTTTGGGCTAGGTCAGTGACCCGGGTATTTCTACGGATCTTCTCATTTCTGATATGATCGCGTAGTGAAACTCCTAACATAGCCTTCTCCACCGCTCTATGAGTGATTGTGAGCTTTCTTATAAGGCCCATTGTTAGCGGCCACGTTTTGGTGCCGTAACTCATTACCGGTAACACAATCATACTCGTCAAACACTGTCGCCTATAGACACTGTGCTATTTGGGAGAAAATGAATTGGCATATCTTCCCGAACGTTCCCCAGCCGAGATGGATTCGACGATTGAACTCTTTCTAAGAAGTTGGACTTACCCACCACGTAAACGCAATCGTCAACAACTTCTAGGATAGGACTACCGACCTTCAGCGGAGTTCTAGTCAATACAATATGGATATTCAACGTCACTTTCATCTTGTTCATGTTCGTTTTAAGACCGACACATTCATAAGCTCTGCGGAGGTCGTTGATAATAAACTAAGCTGTTCGGTGAGTCTCAGCCATGACAACTATATCGTCGGCAAATCGAGTGAAGTACTCGCCGCTTATGTTGATGCTAAGCCCTTCCCAGTCCAGAACTTTGAAGACATTCTCTAGTGCAGCGGTGAACAGTTTCGAAGGGATAACGTCGCCCTGTCTCATACCACGCTGCAAGAGGATAGGTTTTGAGATGTTGTAGTTGGGCCGATATAGTGTCGTTTTCGTAAAAACACTTCAACGTTTCGATGTACTTATAATCAATTTGGCACCGCTGGCTGTAAAGACTGCATTTTTGCCCAAGTTTCATAGTCCAACACATAACGCTAAACATAAGGGTCGGTTATACTCTGTGGTCTTCAGTATAACCTGCCGCAGTGAATATAATATGGTCTATGGTATTGAAGCCTTTTCGGAAACCGGCTTGCTCGGAAGGCTGGGAGTCGTCAAACCTGCGAGCGGTGCTGTTTGTGATGTTTGAATTGAATTATATTCAAAGTTAACTTTGATATATTGAAATGGGAATGTCCAATGCAGATGTATCTAAATCGCGAAAAGTGTAAAGTAGATCAAATTGCCCGAATTAGCCATGAAAGACAGAACACTAATAATAATAACCGCAGCCGGCGAAGGTAGCGGGCCCGCGCTGCAGCTTTCACGCTGTCCGTCCGTCACAGAATGTCGGTCGCTTTCTTCCATGCAACCCATGGGTCTTGGGTCTTGCTGTTGTAATTTAATATAATGACATAAATTATAACATAAAATCCTCCGAAAAAGATCCATAGAAACAGTGAGTGGGCTTTGAGAAAAACTCTAGTAAGCTGAAGATCAAGAAGTAGTACCGGAAAAGAAAGAGAGGAGCACGATCCACAAAAATAAGAAAAGCCTTCAGAGAGTGGGCTTTAATAAGATGGGCGGAAAGTAAAAGTTGTAGGACTACCTACAAAAAGAAATAAGATGCCATCAAAAACATACTTGTAAAAAACCCAAGTCGCGCAACTCAGTTCTCCTACCGTAAAAAGATGTGAGATCCATGTAATACCAAGACGGTTAATTTATTCAGTCTCTACTTTTAGATTTAGATTGACTTGGGCATCGCACAAAACAAACTTATTTAATTTACGGTAGGAGAACTGAGTTGCGCGACTTGGGTTTTTTACAAGTATGTTTTTGATGGCATATAGTTTACCAATATCCCATTAGATATATGTAAACGGAAACATGTCATTCGTTTTTTTTTTTGAAATTTATTTGAGGTTTTTAAATAGCACTGTTATTCACTCATGTGAGTTTCTTTACAATGATTTATTTGGCCTGGGATAAAAAGTAATTCCTACACCCACAGGGAATACCAAATCTATTTTTTGTTGTAAAGGTACTTATAAAACCCCACATCTGTTCCTATACCTTTGATGGATTTAATATACGAACAAACTTTGGAATTATCGGCCGTAACAAACAGTGTTTAATATGAATTATTAAATACAAACTTAATTTCACAAGATTATTGGACTTACGTACAAAATATTTAATGGTTTATTAACGTTACAACTGCAAATGCTACCACATTTCCGCCTCGCAATGAGTTGATAGTTTGCAATTCCTGTATGAAGGAGCTTTACCACTAGGTTGTTAATGAAAACATGTGTAGAACCTGAACCTCATTTCAATCCATGAATATTCATATCTACCGTAGCTCTCAGCCTCCCGCATGCAACAATATAAATTACCTCAATTTAATTTACGCTATTTAAGTGTTTATGATAGACAATTACGTTACCAGAAGTGCTTTCATATCTTGTGAACCCTACTATGTTACAGGAAAATGTAAAAGTCTCAATACCACTAATATAATAATGCGAAAGTTTGTATGGATGTATATTGTATAGGTATGTGGATGTTCGTTACTCTTTATGCAAAAACTGCATAAAATGTATTTGTCTACCTGGATTAACACATATGCTTCTTTTTATCAAAACCACGTGATCAAATCCACAGCTTTGATCACGTGGTTTTGATAAAAGTATATTAAGTTCCACTCACGAGTGGAAGGTACTTAATATATAACAAACATCAACTAACAGATAAGGTAGGTACTCATGACCTCGACCAAAAATAATCTCTTGAAAATCCAAAAAATCCGAAGCCACAATTAGCGGACTGTGAACTATATTTACTTTGTAACCAAATGCGGAACCAAGATAAAAAGTACCTACCTAATTAATCCCGGTTAATCCCGGAAACACAATTGAAGTAATAAACAGATTTGCTATAAAGTATACACATATATTATTATCATTCATCAAAAAAAGTTTGCGTTTACTTGGAAATCTTAAGTAGATAAATATTATTATTAAAAAAAGATTTACTAATAATGTTATCTTATCGATTTCGTACACTTGCGCGAATATTAGATACTAAAATAAAAGTACTTTTTACGAATTTCAATAGCAAACAAAAACGTAGGTGTTACTGTTCTCAATTGAGAGGAGACCCGTGCCCAGCAGTGGGACATTAATGGGTTGATGATGATGTTACTGTTAGTAATTAAACTTCAAGACAACCTACGCCTCAGTCTACCCGTGACCATGGATGCTGAATGAATCTGAAACGTTGGGTTAAAATAATATCGCAATAAAATCCGTAAAAAATATAACCGTCTTTCTGACTAACTGAGGTCGACAAATAAATACATTCAATAGCCGATAAAGTCGATGTTATTTAGAGGGCAGTATAATCAATATCTATATAATGGGGCTATTTTTACACCACCACTAGTAAGAAATTTGTGCTAGTCATACTGACCATTTTAATTTTCTGAATAATAATTCACTATTCCGAGAATCTTACATGAGAATGCATTAAGAGTCTTAGACTTATTACATACAAATCCTGTTGGTTCAGAAGCCTGAACTAGTCCAAGTACTGCGTTTAATCATTGGCACCTTGTATTTGTAATGTACTTATGCCAAACATTATATCATCTGGCCAGATGCATGCGAAATCTAGGAATAGCAATTGCATTGAAAACCGAATCCCATATTTATCAATTGATTTATAGTCCGCTGTAATATAAAGTTCCAGAGTAATTTAGTTTACAGTTAATTTTAGTTTCAAGGTTTACGATTTCACTATTCTTAATAGTTTTGCGATATTAAAGTAACCTAGTTGTGACATAAAAAGATAACCAGGAAATAAATATTAAAAAAAAATGTTTATTTCATTCATTTTCATCTTTATATTAATAAATTATTATATTACACTGTAAGTATCAAATATTTGTAATACATATTATATTGTATAGGATCATGAATTATCCTAATAAATACACATTTTAATGTAACAAGATGGTAAAAGCAAATTGGATGACGTAGAAACTTGGTTACCCCACCCCGAAGCATAATGAACCATTCAGGAAAGGCTTTCCGTGAGTAGCATCCTACAACATTGGTACAGTCAAAACGTGCACAGTATGAGACCTGAGCAAGCACATTCAGGGTAAAGTACGTGCACTGCCTGTTAAAGATGTCAAACTGAATTAAAATTCATAAAATATAGTATTACAGAAACTCTAGCTAAGAATCGTTAACACCCACACTGCGCCTTTTGTTGGAATCTCCACCGTAGAACAACTCCCACTAGATAAAGATTAAATGCCAAAACAACCTTAAGTGGGAATGGTTTATCTAAACAGTTCGTGCGTCACCAATGTTCTGGACGAGAACTAGAAACACGCATTTGTGCACTGATATTGGTATTACAGCGCGACCTACTTCAAATGTAAACTCCCTCAGTAAATTTCCGAATATAAACTAAGGTCAAGTTTATATTCAATATTATTCCAAATTGATATGATTGGAAAACCGAAGTGAAGAATCTTTTACCTAAAGTCGTCAACACTCCAGACAGATACCTATTTTCAACTTTACGCTTCTAATCAAATCGTTATTAATAATAATATATCGCAGAGGAAACAGTGTATTCAAGAAACCAACAAGGGTTTACAAACTTCAGTTCAATACTGAGAGTATTACTCTAAAGCCTAAGCAAGTTAACCTGGTTCTTCTTAATTACTATTCATCTGAGGCTTTCATTGATTAATTTTCTTTGATGACTAGAAGCTAGTTTTCAGATAAATTATGGATGTGTTAACACGGTAGAACAGAAAGTTCACTGAAACCGTTGTTTACCAAGTTCTCGTATTTTGACTGTACGTCGCCTAAACGTGGCTAGACTAGCAAATCTGCTTCATCCGATTATACTTAGACAGATATTTTATGTTTATTGTTCCTTACGAGTTAAACCAGTAGGTACGGTGATGAATTTTGGAGATAATTGAACAGCGGATTTAGCTACAACTAAAATACTTTTTCCTATCTTGTATTTATAAAAGATAAACCTTTCAAAGATACAAATAAATTCGTGATGTAGTATACGTAATGTACTATTACTCGTGCATTTTATTATTATTATGAGGTATTAATTAAATGTAGGTATTTTTTGTACTTATTGCATACAGTCCTACTAAATAGACCCCTGAAGATAAAAAGTGCCATTGACTCAAGGAACTTGTCAAAATCTTTGACCAATCGAATGAGGCCAGTCAATATCCTAACCACTAAGCTGCTATTGTCTATAACTGGAAACTCAGGTAGGTATTTGACGACCCAGTTAGTCCAGCGGTAGTTAACACTGCCTTCTGTGCTAAGGGTCCCGGGTTCGAATCCCGGTAGGGACAAATGTTTGTGTGATGAGCATGAACATTTGTATCCGAGTCATGGATGTATCTATCTATAATATGTATGTATTTACAAAAAAAAAAGTATATATGTAGTAAATCAACCAGCTAGTATCCGTAACACAAGCCTCGTTGCTTAGAACGGAACTAGATGGCGCTGTGTGCCATACTGTCCAGGAATATTTGTCCAGGAATATTTATATATACGAGTATATTTTGAAACCAAAAGGTCAAATACGATAGCATGAAGCTCTTGTTCATCGGGCCCGATGATTTTCAAAACGAACAACTTGGTTTCGTCGTATTTAAGTACCTACTGTAACGAACGAACATCCATACAAAATATAATTTACTTTTTATTACATCTCGTTTAATAAAGCCAAACATAATTGAACCTACGACTTAGTCTTTATTGTTTAATAAATCACACGAACACACGATGTGGGAAGAAATGTGGTATCAGTGCCTCATGGGGATATGCCTTTGCTTCGTTTTTTACGAATAAACATGTAAGATATTACCTGAACCGAGTAGAGCATATCGAATCAGGTCACCATCTCTCTGGGGGAGGAAACAGTAACTCAATTTCTTTAAGAATAAAAGTCAACTAAACCGTTGTCAACTAACTAACAAGGCGCGCCGGTAACTGAACAACTATATTACTTCACTAATAACGCCGTAATTTAAAAACCAATGAGTTCTTTTCATAATGTTTTTAACTTTATGAAAAGAACTCATTGGTTCGAAATCATTGATTTGTTGGTTCGGTAACAAATCCGATAGATAGATAGATAATTTAGATTTTGTTACCAGTTTGTGGCGACTGGAATTGAGCGTCATACTAATTCTACATAAGAAAGTTATATTTTGGAAAATCCTAGAAGGATTTAAATGACTGTTATAAAAATACTAAAGATAATTTAAAAGCACGTGAAGCGACAAACTGTTTTTACCATTACCATACACAAAGTAGTACCTACTTTTTAAAAATGTGTATCCTTTGTCAAAGACTTCATATTTTACTTATATACTTTATAAAAGTCAACGCTGTAATTAACAGAAAAGTGTAGGTAGAGCTCTTAAAGAAGGAAAAGCTTACTCATGTCATAAAGTCGCGTCTTCACCTTATAAAATAAATATTTCCAGATATTGTGTAATATTACCCCTAAAATGTCAGTGTGAATGTGTCGCATTATAAATTGCCAAGGAGATTGCAACAATTGTACCATTGTGCCAGCCTCCGTACTTGCGTCATCAATCCATTCGAAAGTCCGATTTAAAATAGGTTAATGGTCATGTTTTTACTGAATAGACACTACTAAATAAAATATTCATGATGTTTTCTTACTAACTCCAAATATTTTTATGAGGGAATCTACATTTGAACT
The DNA here is from genome assembly GCA_905163465.1 of Craniophora ligustri. Taxonomy (NCBI): domain Eukaryota; kingdom Metazoa; phylum Arthropoda; class Insecta; order Lepidoptera; family Noctuidae; genus Craniophora; species Craniophora ligustri. The sequence continues at coordinate 8,688,466 of LR990963.1, forward strand.
TTCGGTTTTATAAACTATGAATGAAAGAAATCTGTGCTACAATAACAATATTTCTTATTTTTGATATTTTTATATCAGTTTATCGTTATCCTCTGTAAACTACTGTTAACATAACTTTTTTTTAGGTAACAAAATATAACAAAGCTGAATTTGATCTTTAGATAATTTTGACTCATGTTTATAGACAAACAATACATACTTTATACAATAAATAAATGATTAATAAGTAAATTCTTCGGATTTTTGGAATCGTATGTTTTTTTTTCATAAAAGCGTTCTCTGAAACTAAGCTCTTAATTCGACCGGGTGTAGAATAGGATGTATATGTAGGTAATCTTCATTGCCAAACGTATGCAAACAAAATAACAATATGTGATTGGTGCGTGACTTTATACAGTGAGATGACTACAAGATTAGAAATTAACGATTAGGCAACCCTGAAATAGTTAACCTCGAACGTCACTGCGTCACGCATAGGTAGGTATTAACGAATGCTTGAATAAAATATTCAGCTGTTATTATAACGGACATCAATCAAGCTGTCGCCATCTATTTTCAACGAAAACTTAATTTCGTCGCGCGCCCATTATATAGTAAAACGTTCGTATTCTGATGAGATATAATTATTCTAGGCATAGATACAATACAAGTATGATTAAAGGGGATCACAGAGTTCTGATAAGCTTGAATATAAATTAAAGGCGAGGGGAACATGTTCCGATACCGTATACTTAGTTTTGGTAGCGTTTTAATCTCGACCCATTGACCTATCTATTATAACAAATACTATTATGATCAATTAAATACTATCTTCCACCCGCGGCTCCGCTCACGTGGTAGGTTATTAAAAAGTAGCCTATATCCTTCTCCAAGGTTTCGTCTTTATCATTACCAAAACTTGTAAAAATTGGTTCAGTTGTTCACGCGTGATGCCGTGACCAAGAAAATAGGGATTTATATATGCCTATATAAATATCTTTTACATATTTACAGTAGGTATATCGATATTATTTAATTCCCGACGTTTCGGGGATTCCTTCCAGCATCCATGGTCACGGGCAGACTAATCCGTAAAAGTAAAAATTAGTATACTATAATTACGTTAAGTAATTTGGGTTTTATTGATTCTGTTCAGGTGACAGCTGCTGGTAAAGCAGTTTTGGTGACAGGCTGTGACAACGTGTTGGGAAATGCTCTCGCTAGACGTCTCGACGACCTCGGATATCATGTGTTTGCTGGTTTCCAAAGTAAAGCCGGCAATATTGACGCTGATATGCTTAAAGAAGATTGCTCTGGTAGATTACACACTCTCCAGCTTGATATCACATCGGAGACTCAGGTAATACCAATCAACGCCAAGATTTAACATAGAATATAACAATCGGAAGACATTTGATACTTATATACATAAGTAGTATAAGCTGTAGCTTGTTAGTGATAACAAGTTTTTAATAATAAGTTAAAGCTTTTAATAGCTTAGCTGTAGCAGCGAATTAAAAAAATAATGAAGATTCAGGTCTGATTTTGATGAAAACTAAATTAGATTAAGAAAGTCGAAAGAGTATTCCTTAGCCAAAGTCTGAAATTATTATTTCAAAACCAAAAAATTTTAAAACTCGGCCCTGTATATTAACGCTTAACAAAATATATTTTATCAGTATTTACCTTGTATTATCTCTGCATCAGCCTAAGGTTGTCTGTCAGAAAATGATTAAGACAGCCTTTGTAACGTATTGTTCAAAAATAAATAGGTAAATTAATAAGTATCTAATGGAATATATTAATCCATTATTTTACAAACAAATTTCGAAAAATATATATTTTACTTCACCTCCTTTTCTTGCATTAACGGTAGCCGCGATTTAGAGAAGACCAGGGTTTATTTATTTATAACTAGGACATCCACCAGTTGTTACATTTTTTCTTACTTCTATTAAATTTATAACAATATAATGTTAAATGCACAACTTTTAAAGGTGTCACAACATGCACTAAACTCAGAGAGCAACACTCAGTGTCAAGTCAGTTTAGGTGATAATTATATAATGAATAACTTAATTCTAACATAACTTAGATACTAAAAATAAAATAAAGTAGTAATAATAATAGTAAACTTTTTTTTAGGTATAAAATTAAAAGGAAATAGAATAAACAAATCAGAATAAAAACTAAATTAAATGGAACACGGTTTGCGTTCTCTTTTTAACAGTCTCAAAACAACCGTTTTAAACTTATTGAGGTTGTCACTAAAAACGTCAACATCTCGATTAATCGAGTTATAACTCTTTGAGATTCAAGATATGGCGGAAAACTGCTCCCTGGGTTTAATTGTAAACACTATGAACACTAATGAACGAATGTCAAATATCTCAAATAGATGTCAATTTTACGTTTCTTTTATTAAGCGAAAAGAACATTTCATCGATTTGTAAACAGATTCATAAAACCAATCTTGTAATTTTACGAATATAATCACTTCACGATTACTACTGCAAATACTACATTAAAGCTAATCGTTGTGTTCTTCTTTAAGAGAAAAGATTGTCTTATCAATCTCTGAATTCTTTTTTATCAGCATAATAAATAATAAAAATACAAATCTTGGCGAACCTCTTTGGAATAATATCTATTTAGCCGCATAAGCCGCTAGTACACAACTACATAGCTAAAGTCTTTGTAAATTAATTTTGTACGTGTACCGCTCCTAGCAAACCCCAATTTGGGGATGTACTCAAGGTTAAATTAATTCAGGTTGGTAAAGAAAGATGTTACAATTACGAGGTTGGAGTAGACCGCCCACGTTTTACAACGTTAAAATGATGCCTGTTTCTAATCATTGTACACATTCCTCTAATTCGGTGCACATTTGCTTAAAATTCCCTTTGTAAAATTTATTTTCCTTTATTGACTTCAGATAACGCACGAGTTCAAAATATATTTACGATTCGAGAAACGTCCCCAAGTTTTGAAATGATTAATTGCCCCAATTTCGTAACAAGACTCTTACAAAATGCTATCATTCGTATTGTTTAGGACTTTATGATAAAAGCTTCGGCTAGACGAATTATTATGAAATTTTGTATGTATATTTGGTAGATCTGAGAATCAAAGGTAGGCTATTTTTTACACTCCTAGGTGATAAGGATGTCACTCACCAGACTTATGATTATGATTTGGCGTTAAAAATACTTATAACCCTAAACTTCACTCTTCTACCACCAACTCCTATAATGTGGCAAAACAACGTTTGCTGGGTCAGCTAGTATACGTAAATTATTTAAATCTTGACATTTCGTTTCAGTTCATCCATGAATAAAAATTTATATTTCAGACGACAATTTCGAATAATTGGTTATAAAAAAAATGTTTAAGGAATAAAAACCCACATTTGTTTAACATAACCTTAAGTGAACATTTGGGTACGTTAAATTTAAATTTGATTTGGTTTTTCGCCAATTGAAGATCAATTACATTTTAAAAGTTCTTAATTATAGCAATCGCATAAATATCTAACATATCATCAATACATAAGAACAAACAATACAATATTTACAAAGTTATATAAGTGTTTTTTTCTATTTTTGTGTGAAAATCTTAATGCGGTTCACAAAATACATCTACTTACCAAGTATCAATAGTTATAGTTCTTCTAGTTTCAGAAAAAAGTGGCTATGACATACGGCCGGACAGACTGGCATGACGAATAAACTATTTAAAGACCATCATTTTCTTTAAAATATAATCCAGAGCCGTCTAACGAAGCGTAGCGGCCTAATCTCGTATCATTTTAGTATCTCGAAGTCTATGTTTTTGTTAGATTCTTTCAGCTTCCCTGTACATCGTCGACCACCTACCAGAGGGCGCGCAGGGACTCTGGGCCATCGTCAACTGCGAGTCGTGGTGTGCCCTCGGTGAACTAGAATGGGTGCCTTTCTCCGTCATCAAGCGAGCGATGGACGTTAACTTACTGGGTGAGCTACGCGGTGCTACGGTGCTTTTGTTGTGTGAAAATGCCGCTAGATGGCATTATTAGTTGATTGCTTATCTTCGTTCGTTCCCTGCTTTATAATGCAACTTTAACATACGGATGTCATTGAACCATTTTGAATATTGTAATTTATATGTCGAGGTTCATATTTTTGTTGATTTCTCATATGAAACCGCAGGATATGTAAGTAAATAAAGCAGTAAGTAATATTAACCTAATTAAAACAAGCTTTGCAAGTGCCTCATTATAATGAATTTGATATTAGAGTTGAAAAAGGAGGATTTAATTTTACGGTGAAAAAGGAGGTTGCTTACTTAGAGGAAATTATTCTTGCCCGGCGCGTGCTAATTAGAAACAGATACTATATACAGATAGACTAGACATCTTCGAATTTCAATTTGAGTGACCTTTTCATACTCTTTCCATACAGTAATTAAGTATTTACTAGATTTTGTAATAAAAATATTCGTATACTTATACATATTATATAGGTATATAAATTGTTTTTGCCACCGGCATTGTATGCAACCTGCCCTCCCATTTCCCCTCTACGTCGAAATTTCAATAAACCTATTATTAGCCGATGTATGCCTATAACCTGCTTACTTGCTTGAAGTTCGGCTTCATAGATCAAGCAGTTTGGAGATTTTAGGTGTAGGCAGTGAGTGAGTAGGTACATTTTGCTTTTGTAGGTTATGTTTGTCGATTATAGTTATATATCTCCTTAATGGATCTTTCTCTCGTTTTAGAGTCTTCTACTCTGATAAATCCCAACAAACGTTTCATAAAACAACAGTTATTATTTATTGTTGGTTTAAATATCGGTTGCATTAACTAAGATTTTGATTTCACCTCACCTCATGTAATTTTACATAAAGCTTTTCATATCACAATCGTTTTAAATCAAATACAAATACGTATTATGTAACATATGTTCATTTAATTAAATATCGCCCCACCTTTAGATTTTTACTCATATTGCAAAACGCCCACATATGTAAGCAACAATACTTGTCCCATGCGGGTATCGAGCCCACGATCGGTAGGGTCATTGCGCGATCGCTATCAAATAATTAAACCTACGATACGATTTCATATGCCTAGGTCCGGCCCGACTAGTGCAGGTGATGTTGCCGCTGGTGAGGCGCGCCCGCGGCCGCATTGTGCTGGCTTCCTCGATCCTGACGCACGTGGCGGCGCCGGTGCGAGGCGTGCACGCCGCCTCTCTCGCTGCCCTCGATGCGCTTGCCGCTTGTCTCCGCCGCGAACTCAAACCACGCGGTGTTGATTGTGTAAGTAATTAATTACGTATAAAATTTAACCCTTATATGTATTAAATCAGGGCGCCAAAATAACTAATAGTACTCTCCTCACCTTCCTAGGTTTCCACCTTATCCACTACTACTACGTTCACTGCTTCTCGAAAATAGTTGACGGGCAAATCAATCAAAATTTTACATTTTACATTATGCGCAAACTCAAACTTTATTCGCTGCAAATTATTGACACAAACATCTGACGTTTTTTTGTAATAGTTATTAATTGGTGATATGCATATATGGAGGGTCCAGGGTGTGCCTGGATTTGAATTAAGCACATAAATACAATACGCTAGCGCTAGTATAATATTCTGTATGGTGGCCATCTAAGGAACTAAAATATAAAACAATTGCGAACATCTATTTGCTGGTATACGCTCACCAGCAGACGGAGATTCGTAAAAGAATCTGTATGAATAATGCATCTTCCGCAAACATGGCAGAATAAGTAGATCCATATTCTGCAAACACCGAACGCTAAAGTCGAGGTTCAGCAACAAAGGCATTGATCCTCACTATCGTGAATCGTCAAGTTACTAATCTGTTTTGCCTCTGACTGTACGAACCTCAGGAACAGTTGAGACTAATTACTCAATCCTACTAGATAGAGGTTTGGCAAATCGGAGATAATATCAAAGTTGAGCCTGGTATAGCTGAAACTTGAAACTACTTTCTTCAAAAAAGTTTTGAAATACATCCCAGTTCGTGTACCTCCTTTCTCCTCTCGTGCACAGGCTTACTAAAAGAATGTGTATAATTGTATGTAACTAATTTATGTAACTCTTGTTATAACCATATTATTTACTGTTACGTTTATATGCCAAGAGGTCTGTACTCGGACGAGATGTATTCATATTTCAGATGTCTAACCATATTATAACAAATGAAATTTTAGATTAGTTTGTGGAACGCTTAATTAGCTTAGTGCCCGTTAACCTCCGTGTTGCGAGCAGAACCTAATCAAAACAAGTCTACATTATTCAGAGATATTACTGTAGGCATGCAACGCTTCTGATTCCATAAACAGAAAGGTCTCGTTTATATTCCTAGAACAAACAGTGTAAGTAGATGTTTTCATGACGACAATAACACATCGGTCACTGAAGCTGCCAATTAATTGACAGACGCGATCTTACATTCAAAATGTTTCGTGATTTTTATTTTATTTACTTAGGTCTACCAACAATTGTTTACAATAAAAACAAACAATAAATACATGCACTTATATGGATAATAATGTAACAATTACTTAAAGGTAAACTCCACATGTATAAAAACATTAGGATAATTAATACAGTAAACTTACTTTAGCATGGTCTTAGTAATACATCCTTTAAATGAGACTTAAAATATTGAGATAAAAGGAAAAACTCAACACATGCAACAATAAAATGAATGTAATGAACTAAATAATAATTATTCAAGATCATGTAAGCCACGAAGAGTTGATTTCAGTTTATTGAAACTAAAATCAAGTGTCGAAGTAAGTGAAGATCGATTAAATCACTGCAGCTACATATTTATCATCTTACATAAACATGTTCTACTGAACGGTGGACAGAGTGGTGTGATTGAGCTGCGAGGTAGTCTAGAGGGTACGCGAAATTTGAACAGGACTAAAAGTTGGGGACAATCAACTTGGGAGTCAAAGATTTTGAAAGCGAACAAAGCGTCATTTAGAAATCTGCGATCAGCAAGAGACTTCATGTTAAAGTGCTTGAGGCGACATTGATAGGAACGTATCTTCTTGGCCACACCATTGAAAAATGCAAGGTGCCATATAAAACGTTTTGGATACGTTCAAGACGCAACGAATGTGTGGCATAGTGAGGCCTCCAAACGACACTACAATATTCTAAGATACTACGGCAAAGGTTATCAAGTAATATTTTTGTTTTGTTATCACGAAAAACTTTACAATTTCTTAAGACAAAGCCCAACATTTTAGAAGACTTTTTAATTATATTATCCAAATGGGGGATGAAGGTTAACTTTTTATCGAACATTACACCAAGGTCGCGAATATGATCTACTTCGTTTAGTTCGTCATCGTTAATGTAGTAATCAAAAGATACTATAGTAATTTTTACTTTAGTGATAATTATTGTTTGTAAAGCCCGTACTAACCACTCGAAGTCCCTTTATTATTTCTACTCTCGTCGTCCCATTTGCTGAGCCACTGCAGGGAACGGCTACGGGAACGGGGCATTTCGGGAATAGGAAATAGTGCTAGTGAACTGCTTTCAAAAATTCTCTCGGGAATGCGGGTTTCACACGATGTTTTGTATCATCGTTTAATAACTTAACATAACTTCGAAAAGTGAGACTTGAATGGACGTTTACAGTCCATTTTTTAACAACACTGCAAATGGGCATCACAGTAAAAAAGCCTTAGCTATCGACGAGAAATCGGCAAAAAACACGGCCGAGAAATTTCGGACTCAAAACTAAATATTTTTTGTATCGACAAAAAACACCAACTCGCTGGTTGGGAGTTACGCTGATTTATGTCCGTCTATGGCGTCCCTTCTCAGCGTTTTCACTGAGATCTCGTGATATTTGACGACCTAATTAGTCCAGCGGTAGTTAACACTGCCTTCTGTGCTATGGGTCCCGGGTTCGAATCCCGGTAGTGGCTGTGTATGTATTTAAAAAAAAGTATATATGTAGTATATCAACCAACTAGTATCCGTAACACAAGCCTCGCTGCTTAGCTCGGAACTAGATGGCGCTGTGTCATAATGTCCGGGAATATTTATTTATTTATATTTATATTTATAAATAGGAATATCAGTTCGATAAGAGGTACAATTTGCTTTTAGACACATATTTGTTTTCTTACAGTTACACCAATAGTACTTAAACTAACATTAAAATAAAGCTACATTTTACGGATTTTGTCGCGGTAGATATATAATTGGTGTTATTTAATGTCTACGTTTCGGATCCTTTGCAACATCCGTGTTCACGGCCAGGTAAGTCTACCTGATGGGTAGCCGTGAGCCCGTGATCAGTTTTTAATTAATATCAATATACCGATACAAAAGTTATTATTATTTTAACACACATATTTTAAAACATATTTGTTTCTAAGTAAAATCTGTCAAGCTAAACTGATATTTTCCTTTTTTTGAAACATCGAAACGCGACGATCATGGACAAATTCTCATGTTGTAATTTCATAGATAAAAAAAGTGTAATAAATATGATATTGTGGTCAGTAGGAGCCGGAAAATTTCAATAGCATACTGGCGGCGAATGTGTAAGTCCGCCACTGCACACTGTGTCTATTTTACTGTAAATTTGTGCCAATAATATATATGGTTAATTTTTAACTTCGCCTTGATCACTCGTAATCTTCTAACAATAATGTGCATTTTTTGTTCCATATATATATTTTTACAACTATTACTTATTTACAAGTATTGAGTCTACGCCATAAAAACAGTATTTGACGCACCAAATGATTTTGCTCTTGACGTCAAGTGCAATATTTTTATTTCTGCGATTACTGATTCACCACTGACTGGAGAATTTTAATACAGTTGGCACATAGAAAACAGAAGACGTATGGTTTTAGCTTTTACTTTTATCCGTAATAATTTAAAATTAATATTATACTGAGACATATAGGAGTGTATAAAATGGGAGTCAGTTACCGTGCACACCCACACACCCTGTCGAGAGCAAACGTAATATCGCGTTAATTAATTTTCCGTGACTAAATAATTGGTATCACTTCGAGACTGGGTAAATATTTATAAACGTAATTTATATCAAATATATAATTATAATCAAATATAGTTTATATGTAGGTATACATGTTTGACAATTAGATAGGTACCTACTTGCAATTGGGTGCAAGTAAACGTCCTTCTTTGGACTAAAATTAGAGTTAGCATCTGTGATATATCGACTGACCGATATAAATGTTGTAAATATGCAAATTGTTTCTGCTATTACCTTCATATTACGCAATTCTAAATCCGTGGTACATATGGAATGTCCGTCAAACGTATACAATACCAATATTGATCTGATGCCAATATGGTATAAATTAAATTGGATGTGTACCTATCTGATAGACACGCATGTTGGTAGGTACATACATTGTCGAATACCAAAATACAATACTATAAAACAAACCCATTATCACCAGAAATAGATTTCATTGTTGAAAAATTGATATACCTTCTATAATATATCAGTAGTATTACATTTCCGTTACAATTACCGCGCACAATAATTTTTCCCTTCACGTAGAAGGGAAAAATTATTGTGAAAGAATTTCATATTGAACATTAAAAGATATTGCTTTTATATGACGTTACTGTTCTCATCCTTATGCAAGGTTAAAAATGTAAAGAAATTTTATTCATAGTTAAGAACTCCCACCTCCACAATAATAAATGTAACGGGTAGCTGTAGTTTGTAAGTAAATCAATTATGGTTGCCAGGTGGTAGTAGCGGCTGGAGAATACACAACCGGCAGCGCGTGGCTTTCCGAGGAAAAACTTCTGGAACAAGCTCGCGATATGTGGAAGAGACTTAGCGACGAACAAAAAGGAGCATACGGTGAAGACTACTTCGAAACCGCCCTACGAAGCCTTGAAAAGTACACCAAAAGCGCTGTAAGTACCTACATACCAAAAACGTGACTACGCTTAATTCAAATTTATAGCTTTATGTATTTTGTATTCTCTCCAACGCGACAACGCTTTATAAGCACTACATTATTCAATCTAAAGTGGATAGCGACTATGCATACTACACGCTATAAATACGCGAGTATGTTTTAAAACACTCTAAATATAAATATATGTAATTCCTCTTTTTACCTTACTGTTTTGCTGTACATTATGTCCTCCAAAAGCTGATGTCAAAGTAATTATTTTCAACCCGTCCTAATTTAAATATCAAGGTGGTGTTATGGATAACATGTTTTTAATTTAAAATACATACATAAAGGTTACTCTGAAAGTAAGGAAATAAAGTTATGAACACTGTTTATATGACCAGTCGGCCCGTGACCATGGATGCTATAAAGGATCCGAAACGTCGGGTTAAAATAATATCAATATACCGCGATAAATTCCGTAAACAGTAGTTTTATTTCAATGTCTAATATTCGCGTAGGTGTAAGACATCAACTGTTTATATGAATTGGACACTCAAAGCGTATCTATATAAAAACACAAAATGGGAATATTTTGATTTACTTCCCTTCCACTTACCCTATACCCTTTGATTTTTAGGAATGATACATTTAGTAACTTGTATATCTACGTACCTTAAGTTTGATGCTGCCTTTATATTCTTGAAGGTTGACGTTGTTTTTATACTACTATTTATTTTGAAATTTTCTCTCCCATTTTAACTTCGTAAATTTGCCAAGCAATGTTCCAAACTTGCTATTAAATATAACTTTTGACTTGTCAAGACTTTAACTTTAACTGCGTTCCAAAATAAATAAATAAATAAACGTCAGCAGTTCTATCATGGGTATTTTTTTTCTTTAACAATAATTTTACTTAGACTGCGCTAGAAGATGCAGGTTCAAAAATGACTAGTTCCAATTTGTCTCTCATATAAATAGTATCTAATTAAAATTGTACACAAAAGTACTGTGAATGAGACACATGACAACATATGAAACATTATTTAAGCTTTGGCAATAATTTTTATACAATCTGCCATTATATTTCTGGCATTACTATCAAAAGCTACAGAGAATCAATAGTGTATGGATTGTGTTGGTATATGTGGGGACTGTAGGCGTAGAAATAAACTGATGCTCACAATATTAAAAGTAAATTCTAAAAGACTGTGTCAGTCATTCTTACAGAATCAGCCTATCACAATAATACACTATACTTTAATAATATACTTTATTTCCAAATAAAAACAGATATATTATTAAAGTATACAATAAGCCTAACATTACAAATGTTAAATAAATAAATATGGTGCTGACATTTATACGAAAATTATTCATCACGTTCTATTTCTGAAACAAATTATATAATGTAATGAGACGGAGCGTCTCTCTCAAAAAGATCAACATTGAAGATGGGAAGCTTCCCATCTTTATTTATAAAATATACCTACTATTTACAACAACCAAAAACTAAACCAGTGATCTGGAAATAATATAGTGTGAGCCCTTTATGGGTAATTTTCACGTCACTGGTTTTATCTCCCGTTATTATTTACACTTAATTAGTAGTTCAATCACATCAGCGGCAAAACGATAATAATGAGTGGTTTTATTTCTAGGATGCCGACCTGACTGCCGTAACACGTGCCTTGAGTGATGGTGTGACACGCACGTTCCCCCTTGCCCGCTACACCCCTGTCTCTCCCCGGGAAAAGCTGAAGTCCTTGCTGGCTGAGCACATGCCACGCTCCCTCTACGAAGGCCTTTACACTGATTAAACGGGAAGCCTGCTCAACCTCTACCATCTAATGAATAACTCGGTATATATTTTACTGAACCAGCAAATAACGCGTTTAACGCAGTTTTGTAAGGCAATATTTTTTAATATACCCAGTATAAAGGTCAAATGTGAAAAGAACCGACGCGACGGAGCTGTTCATAATATCTTTCTACCATATAAAATCGAATTCACTTTTACGTCACACTTTTAGGAATGATTACTTCATAGGATTAAAAGTATAATTGGTTATCTATTATTTGTGATAGATATCAGTTTAATAATTCATCGCAGTTTCCATACTCATACTATCTCAGTGTAACAAACAATTTGCTTCTACATAATACGAATCGCAGTCAGCCAAATGAAACTCTCATGCAGTGTTATTTAATTGTAGTTTCGCTTCAGCGGCCCTAGCGAGTTTATTAAGATTTTGTTACTGAAAATGTCCTCTCTGACCCCGAGGAACCTAATAAACCAAAGGGCTTTGAAAGCACTGAAAGCATTTAAATAAAAAGCATTTGTCACAGCCATCTAAATGTCAACCATTCCGACTGTCGGTAACACATTGTTAATTACATAACAAAAGATAAATAGGGTCGCTCCCGTTACTGTTATTTTGGATATTTTACCTATATTAGATACTTCAACAGTATTTCAATTCAATTATGGGAGCAAGCGCGCAGCATATGAAATTCCACAATTTTATATTACAAAGTGGTACTTCTCGTTTCAAACCAAGTTACTTTTGCATAAGTAATAATTTGTATCTCGTAGAAATACTACCTTTACGACGCTGCTGTTGTATTTTTAAACTTTAGAGTTGCTAAGTGACTACCTATATCTTAGTACTCAAGGCAGCTTGACCCGATTATTCGTTGGCACTCGATCAAATCTGTCAGTCGCGTATGTTGCTGATCCATTTTCGCATTTAAAATGAGGTTTTCCATCGTTCAAGCTAGAATGAGGATTAAATAGTAAAATTTGTCGAGAAGTGCGCTGTATAAACTCCTAGAGTATTACCTACCATAAATCTTTTTTATAACATGCAGATATCTCATTTTGTCAGTCTCTTGTGGCTCACCAAACTCGTCTGTTCTTTGGGACATCAAATTCACAAAGCGACTCTTACTATGTACCGTTTGTAAAGAAATTACGAATATTAACATTTATATACATATATATAAACGTTATTAATCTAAATGTTGATTATGTACAGCTAAACAATATAAAGAGAATGGAAAGGTTATGCTATGATTTAGATGACGCACTGTATCTTTATACCTACATATATAATTGTAATTTTAATGTCGTAGAAATGTTTATTCAGCGTACATACATAGATGTAAAAGATTTCTTTTCGTGTACAGTATTTCGAATAAGTATTCCCATGTGTTATACTATTGCTATCATCATTCGTTTGTATCTTCAATATATTACCAAAGTAGAAGCCTTCCTCTTGACGTTACATAATAGAAATTCTATTGTATCTTTTATGTTTGCAAATACTTAAATGTTTTATAATGTGTGTATTCGTATTTTGTTAAAAATGCAGCCGGTACGTGGAATGCCACGAATTCATCTGCTAGCAGCATTTTTGAAGTGCATTTAAGTGCGACATACAGACATAATTCGTTAAAACCTAGATTAATTTTAGTTTTATGGTGTGAGATAATTTTATAAAATGTGTCTTTTTAATAAATACATAAAATAAATGTAGTTTTATTTGTAGTCCAAATAACCACTTAATAAATAAGAGTTAGTAGGATGAAAGGGCAACCCGTAGGACTGGCAAAAGCCACACCATCAACACGATTACCTAGTATAAGTTTAAAAGCAATTTGAAATAAATAATTAACTGTATATATGTTTCATCATTTACACGGGCAGCATAAATGAATGCCTACGTGACCAGTAACTAGAAACATAGCACCATTAGATAATACCAAAAATAGTTTTTTTTAGCTTTTATTAAGTAAATATCATCATCATATCGTTTATTCTAGGTCAAAGGTTTACAAGAAATTAATGTGTACAATTAAGTTGAAATATATGAAAATCTAAAAATCTAAATATCATTTATTCAAAGTTTCACGATAGTGGCGGTAAGACCCATCATAGAGGATTGGCTTGAGAGGCGCCACGGCGCCCTCAGCTTCCGGCTAACGCAGGTCTTGTCGGGGCATGGGTGCTTCGGCAAGTACCTGTGTCGCATAGGCCGGAAGCCATCGCCCGGTTGTCACCACTGCGTGGGTTGCCCGGCCTGGGCAGAGCAGCATAGCGGCAGTCGGCGGTGACCTCTCGCTTCCAGCCGTGATCCTATCCATGGTCGGAAGCGGGAACGCGTGGGATGCCACCGCCTCTTACTGCGAGCAAGTTATGCGCCCAAAAGAGGCGGCGAAAAGGCAGAGAGAAATCACAACTTCTCTCCCGATCCGCAGTAGACGCACCGGGCCCCGGAGGGCGCAAACAGACCTTCGGCCTCCATGTGGCCAGCGGGTGGGCGTGACTAGGGGATTTGTACGCGCGTATTCGTCACACGTGCGCCTGCGCGGAGGATGTGAGGCGAGCGATGCCTCGCTCCTAGCCGGGGTCTAGCGACCAGAGCTGGGCCGAAGCCCGCCAGGGTTGCGGTGCATGCTTTTGCGTATCCCATGGCCCCGGCAATAGGGTTAGTGGCGTTGACGGGTGCGGTTTTTTAGTCGGCAAACGCTCATTTGGAGTCCGACACACCCTGTCGCCTCCCCAGGCGACGGGAAGGTCCGCAAAAGATTTTTCCGCACACAAAAAAATAAAAAGGCCAATTTTAATTGGCTCTTTTTGATCGTCGACAATAAAGACAGCCTCCAAAAACGCCCGCCCTTCACCTATGCTCAGCGCATGTTCCAAAGGAACCAAGCCAAGCATGAATTATAAGAAATACGAAGTATCGCAAATAGGTATGCCGAAAGTAAATCATTATATGTAAACTCAGACAGTCAATTAGTATTAACACATTTATTTTACGGGGACACTATCATGTCTCGTAAAGGCACTATCATGACATCAATCATCTGTACGATATACGTCAACGAAGTCAGTGCTCCGTATGTATATGCTATCGTAAACGATTTTTTACGATAGTAAGTTCCTTTATTCGATAGTAGACTAATATGAATTCGAAAAACGGGCTTTATTGATCAAATGTTGAGCAAATATGCTACCTTCATAAGCTTTCGGCGATAAATTGCTAAGACTTAGATCTGTGATTCAATCCGATGACAAATAGTATGTACCTGACTCAGCGGACAGAACACTGGTGTTAAGGTCTTCAGCTCAAGTTTTCTACAACTCAACTCTTTTTCCTGATAGATTTGAGTACATATAAAGCACCAGTATAAGATGCAGATTAAATGAAGAAGCCTATAGTTATCATTTCATCAGTCATTGCTCATGTAGTCAACTTACTTATTTACCTAGGTACCTACTTGTTTGTTTCACATTAGACTTATATAGAATAGGATTTCATGTGTCATGAGATTACACTGAAAAATCAGACAACATTATCTGACCACTTTCAATAACTTTATTAGAAGGAGTGTATAAATTGGTGCTTATAAAATAGCAAAAACACCTCCATGTTAATAAATATATCTAGTAAAGATAATGAAGAAGATAGGCTAGATTTATTAAACAAATTTTCTTACACTAACAGGAACTTCCGTATGATACAATTTTCGTGAAGTTTTGCTGAAGTTGTCGAAAGTGTAGCATTCGGCCAATTTGTCAGTCCGGTGGATCGTACAACTTTGACCCATTTTGTTACTTTAATTAAATGACTAGATATATCTTAACTGTTATTAATAAATATGTGTAAAACCGTGTGAAAAACGAATAAGGGGGATCGGTATTAGAGCAACAGAAGTAGGAATTAAAACAACAAGCGCTAATTCTGTGACAAATCAAACTATATTAAAAATATTCTCATTTGTTAAGGGCATACATAAAATAATATCATCAAATTAAAACCCACATGCTTTATACCTCCACCACGGAGGTATAAAACTCATATGTTTTATACCTCCACGGAGCAAAGTTGATGTAGAACGTATAACGCCATACTTCTAATAACGCCAATTAAATGTAACGATCTAAACGTTTTGAAATTGGAAAGTTAACTGCTCTCACATGATTTAACTAAATACCATTGAAACAGAAACTTGTCTAAGTAATCAAATATTTGATCCGGGTGTTTAATCATAAAAAGTACCTTCTGAAAAAATATCATTAATTTCAAACAAAGCTGAAAAGTTTCAGGACTACTTATTATACCTTTGTTGCAAAATTAATAAGGAATAAACTTTAACCATTTTTCACCAGTCTTTTTACAAAAACCCAAAGACAGTTTTTTTCTTCCATAAATTATTTCTAAGGACGTTACAATACTTACCTAAGCATTATCGTCTAAAGCATTACAGATACCACCTAAATGTGCTCTATTAAAGATTAAAAATGGCTATTTACATGAATCTAGCTATAATTTCATTCAATCTCGCTAGACCCATCAAGACCACGTATAACAAAGATTAATGACGATTTAAGTTACGCAACTGTTCTGCTTAGTGAAGTTTGACGTCAATCTATTTCGGAAAACACTAATATAACATTTCCTACATCTCGTAAATTGCTTGCATCTTATAAATGGAAATGGCTTGTCCCAAAACGGAAATTCCGCTTTTCAGTTTGACATGGAAAGAGTTTCGTCAGCCAATATGACCGAGCGTACTTATCTGCAAGCTGTGTATGGATGTTGGGTCTCTCTCTACCTTCAGGCACAACAATTATTCCAAATAGGGAATATGCAAAATTTTACAATTTTTAGCATAATTTCACGTCTATAATTTTGTAACAGTATAAAATTCAGATTAATTGAATGTAGTAATTTTCATTTCTTTTAATATATTAATTGCCTACTTACATTTTGCTAACTTGCTTGTAGTAGCTACCAACTGATGCCGAAGTTCTTCAATCTAGAGCAAACTCCTCTTCATATTAATCCCAATTTAGAAAATTTTGTTCGTATCGGTTTCCGATGCAATTGCTTTTGTAGTATCCAGGCACAAATTGTACCACTTAGGTGGGAGCTGTAATGTGCCCGTGGGAACTTAAGGTCAGATGCCAGACCTCAACCTGAATACTGAGCTCCAAAGGTCGTGTAGGTTACAACCAAAGGCTAGGTACATACAATAGAATATTTGTAGCTTCAATTCGACTGAGTGACGCCATTACAAAAAGTGAGAAGAAGATCTTGTGTTTTATAATTCTTTCACGACACTATTTTGAAATGCAAGTGATTGTTCATATATACTTAATGCAATAAGAGAAGACCTCAATATTTAGATTTAATACAATGTTTTGGAAATTATTTTAATAAATATTTTCTGAAGTAGTTACTAGCTTAATTTAATTAAATGTTTGTTTGTTTTTAGGGTCGGCAACGCGCGAGTGACACCTCTGGTGTTGTAAAAGTTCTTGCGCTACGGAAACCGATCACCACCAGGCGGGCCGTAAGCTTGTTAGCCAACCAGTATGTAGTAAAAAAATGTTAATTGTGATAATGAATCATCATTCTACAATTCACATTGCCATAATGGAAACATTTTCTACTCCCCGGGTATTAAAAAAAGCTTTTCAACTCACTTATCTCATTTACATAGTGTACTTTGTCAGTTTTATGTTCCTGATAAAATACATGTTTTAAGAAGTGCACCTGACGTCTTGAAGGATTTATCACAGATGAAATATCACTAAATGCCATCATAGGAGCGTCTTTTTTGAGCGCAATAAATTATTATGTAAAGTTACACGCGTCGAATAAAAAACCTTTTGATCTTATTTGGAATATATGCATATCATAATTTTATGGATACTCCTATAATAATTAATCAATTTTACACATTGGAACCATCTTCATCATGAAAACACCAAGCATTGTGTACAGGTACTACACTCACTCCGTAACCTCAGAATAGAAAATAGTACGGACACTGCAACAGAAAAGCGGTTATTATACAAAGTGTTTGCGTCACACGTGTACTTACGTCAAAGTTTCCAGTTTGAAATTACAAAATCCGGATATGCAGCTGTGATGTTCCGTTGATGCAGGTACCGTGTCGACGAGACTTTATAGCACACCGCCGAGACCGCCCGCCACTCTACCTACATTGTCATTGAAAAATATGACATCAGAAAAGTTCGCCCATGTAGAATAAAATATCTCTCACGTGGATTATTATTATGTTTTGTGAAAAGTAATAATTAGTAACGACTGAGTATTATTTTACTTTTCACAAAATAATTTGTCCGTCAAATCTCTTCAAAAATATTAAGAAAAGTGAAGAGATCTCAAGTAGTATTTGTTTCAATTAGGAAACATTTAAGTATAGGAATCAAGAAAGTACGTAGTTTCCATACATAGATATATATGTAGATATATTGTCAATATTTTTTCAACCGTAAATGTACTTTTTACATAGGAACTTGCATTTTAATATTTATGAGTGTTTTTCATAGGGACGTACTTCGCCAGGTGCTCCGCACATAAATATATAATAAGCCAAACTGTCCATTTAGCAAATTGAAACTCTGACAGAACTGCGAAAATAAATATATTTATACCTAAGAAAAATGTTGCTAAATGATGCTTCGTTAGATATCTATGACGATGTATCTATATCGATCTTTAAGGAAAAACGAATGTCTTAAGAAAAAATAGAGCTCCACTTATTTACGAAACATTGCCAAGTAGGTAATGGATCTAAAATTATTTTAGGCGTTAAAGAATAACGAATAGTGCTTAGGTACCTACTTACTATGATTTAGTAACACAGAATTAACACATATCGTTACGCTATTATACCAATTATGATTATCATTACGTCAAAGAGAAAAAACTTTAGTGTCAAGACCACAAGTAACAATAGAGCACTTAGGTACAAAGAAATAACTTACTATTATGTCTATATTTATACATAGTCATAAGATCATAAGTGGATTCTTTCCTATGCATGATATCGATATCAATATCGTATATAATTTAATCGAATGATACTAAAGTGAAGTGAAGAAAATACTTGCTAAAAAATTGCAATATGTATGTAGATACTTACAAAGTGTACGGAAAAAGTGGTTACACTATGTAGGTAGAAACTTACTGCGTGTTTCGTGGGCTATGTTTATTTAAGCATTGCAGATGCGTCCTTTGTTGTTGACTAGTACAGTCTCTCTTTTTAATAATGCAGATGTTAATACTACCCACTTGTTGCTCACTTTGTTCGGAAATAAACTATGTAGGTTGGTAGAACCATTTCCCTTTTTACAGTTCCACACTTCATCAGCAGAAGTGCCGGCTAAAGACTCCGGTAGAAATAAACATTCTATAACTCTATTAAATACTAAAGTTTTTTATAATAAACATCATTAAAACCGTATTAGTTTACTTCATCATACCGTTAGACTTTCTCTGCTGGACATAGGTCTCCCCCAAGTAGGGCTGCCATCCTTCCGCGTTTCCCCGGATTTGTCCTAGTTTGAAGGGCGTGTGGGGTCCGACCGGCAGGGCTTTTCCAAAGTGTCCTTAAAATGGACACGTTTGTTGTCAGGGAAAAAATATAACGATATTTTTATTTTTGTTGCATAAAAATATTTTTTAGAGGTGTCCGGGGAAATAAACATATTTCGCCTAAAAGCCCGGGTTTTTTGCCCTACCCCCAAGGTTCGCACGAAGACTGGTCTTGCGCCACCCGCATCCAGCATTCATTATGTGGTCGCATTCCAGCGACCACCAGGCGATTTACCAGGTGATCGTCCACCTTACCTACGTACGCAGCATCTTCAAGCCCCATCGGCCATCCGTTCTTCGATCGACGTGCCTTGCCCATTGCCACTTAAGTTTGGCGATTCTTCGGGCTATGTCTGCGACCCGGGTTCTTCTACGGATCTCCTCATTTCTGAGTGACAATGACCTTCCTTTCGGGCACCACGAGACGCAGCTATGTTGGTTTACTTACTAAAGTAAATTAAGTTTCATTCATTTGTAAAATACGTGCAGATTTCGTTTTAATTCAATCTCTGTCTGTAAATAGTACAATACGAAAAAGGTTATACATACTTATTCTTATATTTCTGAGATACTAGCATTTGCTTTAGTAAAACACTGCTAAGCAAACAACGTTTCACGTTGAAAATTAAGATTTACGTGGGCTTTAAACACACAAAAAATTACTTGCATTGTCCGACTAATACTATCTCAACCCGCTCTTTTATTAAAATATGCACCTAATTTAAAAATTACCTAGTTTATTCTATATAAAAATATGATTTTAATATTTTTATAGATATAAAATTATATTATTATATTAATTTATGAAAATCTTAGCTACAAGTATTTTCTTTTCTTAGAGGGATTCTAGATTGACTGTTTATTGCAGCTCCAAATTTACATGGAGTGTGTATATACTAGTTGATTCCCGCGACTTCGCCCGCGTGCAATTTAACGAAAAAACGGCAAAGTTTCATAGAAACTTGCACCCCTTTTTTTATTCCGGGACATCTAAATATATACGTGAAAAACTAACAGACAAATTGAGAAATACAGACAGAAACACTTTTGCATTTATAGAACGTTTATATTGGATTAATCTTAATAACTTTTTATATCGTTATACCAAGGTATATATTGGATTAGCTGTGTCCCGCGGCTGAAGTCGCGTGTAATTTAACGATCAAAAAAATATGTTCAATTTAATTTATTATTCACTTCGCCCGCTCCCGCGTTCTTAAGTGCGGAACCCTAATTCGTTTTATTTCTTAAATTACTTTTAAAAGCTAAGTTACTCCTCATAACATAAGCTATCTGCAACTAAAAGTCCCGTCAAAATCGGTTCAGCCGTTTCAGAGATTAGCCGAAACAAACAAACAGAAAACCATTTTTAAAATTGATAATTTGATGTCAGCTGTACCAGTTTCATATTATGCATTTAGTGAATACAAATTACAAATAGACGATCCAATTTTAAAGAGTATTTGCTTGGCACCGAGCTTATAAGTTCAACCTTTTGAACATCAGATTCAGGTTTAAAACGTGTCAAAATAAAGTGTAATTTTAATCAAAAGCACATAGGAATATCGTTATCAACTTCGAAGCAAATCACCCCTAATATAACTTTCTACCCTTTTTTACTTTTTACCCGTTAAGGGATGAATTTCAATAAAATACTAAATACGTGTTCCATAAATTCTGTTAATGAAGAATGTTTATCAAAATTAGTCCCAGTAGATTGGATCTTGCTCCCCTTTTTCATACCCTTAGTGATAGAGCTTCAGAAAATCCTTTCTTATCGGATGTCCGAGACCGAGACCGAGAGAGATTGAACCTTGGTTCAATCTGCTTCAAAGGAGAATGCTTTGGATCAATTTTCAATTTTGTATGGGACAACGTCCTTGGAATCACGTTGTCCCATACAAACTTTGCCCCCTTTTTTCACTCCCTTATGGACAAAATTTCGAAAAATCCTTTCTTATCGGATTTCTACATCATACGAAGTTTCAGGTTTCTACAATCAGTGGTTTAGGCTGTGCGAAGATCTACAGTCATTCAGGACAAAGGATATATAAAGATGTATAGAGCTGCAATAGGGATGAAGAAAGGTCGCGATGAAACCACTAGTAGGTACCTATAAGAGCACGAATGCCGCCATTGTATATATGTAGGTACGTATACCGAGTATACCATAGATTGAAGATACTTGATTGATACCTAGATAGGTATCAGTACTTGATAGATTATACTTGATAGGCTGAAACAGATTGAGGATATTCCTCATTCTGTTTCAGCCTTTAACTTACTTAACGGAAAAACAGGGGTTATTTTTCGTGATGGTAGATTTAATACTTTGTCGCAAAACGCTATTAATCCATGCATAGACGTTAGTGATAGGAAGTACTTCGATAAAACACACAGACGATCGACTTGGATCAAACGAGATAGATGGCATTTTGACAATATGTGTGGGAGTGAGTGCGGGAGACTCAGGAAGTAATCGACCGCCGGCGGTTTACTAAACAGAACAGGTACTAGGTACGTGTGATGAAGAGCATGTTGTGTAAACTTGCGGCTAGATCATTTATAGTTATTTATGCAACTGTTGTATAATAAGGGGTATTACCCCTTATTATTTCCATATTTGTTATCGCTGCAAGTTCTCTGGACTGTTGAACTAGTAACAAACAAGTAGGTATCTGGGACACATATTGACTATTATATAAATGTAGCCAGATTAGCGACATTGCGATTTTGGTGGCTGGTTATGTTATTTTATTTATTTCCATGGAAGACTTACAGTTTGATATGACAGATAAGGCAGTGAATAAATATTTTCTTTCTTTCTTTCTTAAAGAAACAGTATAATAGACCGAGAGCCAATTATCCTCTTATTAACCATTTGGAATACCTTTACCTAACGCTCATGGTTCAAAAAGGTACGGAAATGAGAATATTCAGTAGGTAATTATGAAATTAATAAATATTTAATAACTTGCATTTTTTTTTTTTCAAATTACTCAAATAGGTATTTCTATCTTCTAACTGAAATACTTTCTTAATTTTAATGAATTATTCTTCTCCTTACCATCGTCTTTTCCCATTATCAGAGGTCAGCTCTCTTATTCTGCCTTTTTCATTTTATTCGCTTTTACGCTGACACATGCATGGGCGTATCTAGTCTTTTCCTTTCCTTCCTTTCCTTCGAAGAACTCCTTGGCCGGTGGCCCCAGTGCTAAGTTATAGAGGCACCGCCGTGCCGCTTATCCCACCTAAATTGCTTCACAAGTTCAGCTAAATGAGCTAACTTTTCATTCTATACCGTATAGGAGGGCGGGTCTAATTGCCGCTTTATATAGGTTGCCTTTAAACTTCATGGGCATCCTTCTGTTGCACATTACGCCGGCGAGTGTCTTCATTACATCCAACCTGTAGTAGTTATATTGGTTACATCTCGCTCGGAATGTAGGATACATTCCTACCATCATTGCCGATGATTTGATTAACTTGCGTGCGGAAATCGAAAATAAGGACATGATAAATGCTCTGACTTTTTGCCACTAATCTTTAAAATATTTCCTTCGAGCGACTTTACCAAACGATTTAAATCGTTTTGTAGGTATGTTTTCTAATGCTCAAATGTATTTTTTCAATATTTTTTATATTAAGTTTTGTAAGTAAACCTCCGTGATTATATACTTAAAATAGTAAACCATTGAATAATACTATTAATTAATTAATTTGAAAAACTAAAACATAAACTAAATTAAGATATATCTAAATGGATATTGAAAGACCTGACGGACAGACAAACGGGCGGACGGACGAATAACGAAGTTATTTTAAGGGTACCGGTTCGTTTTTGAAGTGCAGAAACCTAAAGTTATGAAAAAAAAAATATATATTATTATTTTGCAGATACTTTTTATGAGATAACTCTGCTTCATACTCTGGCGTAGCCGGTAGCGACCATAGTAAACTAAGTACAAAACCATGAGCCGCAGGTTGTTAATTGCATTCTATTACAGAACATTAAGGGGTGAGTCGAAGGGGAGACTATATTGATCCTCGCCCGTCGCGCCGCGCTGTGACCGAGCGTGACCCCGCGACCGCCCTTGTATACCTGGTCCGTGGCATTCGACGCTCGAGTTTACAGATATTATTTTTTAAGAACCATACTATCAAGTTATCTATTTAATTATATTTTAATTATTATTATACACAAAATAATAATTCAGGATTGTATTAAAAGTTAAAATTCTAGTGGAAAATTAATTAAAACCTGCAACTTTAATCAGTAACTGGTTTGATACATCATCATTGATATCAATTTAACCAATAATTAAGTCAGAGTTATCTTTGCCCAAAGAACTACTCACCCGATTCCATTTTTATTAGCTATTTTTTTTAGTATAAATAGTCATTACAATGTAATTTTTTACCTATTTTCTATACAACGATTTCAAACTCATGTGTGAATGGTTATATACGTATACCTGCTTAGCCTATTATAGCTACTGTACCAGCCTGTGGTACCAGCGGACCGGACGGTTTAGATATCTAGTAATTAGTTTTATTTTATTTTATCGCAGACAGACGTTTCTATCATAATAGATACCGTTGCAGTTGTGAGCGGCGAAGCAAGCAAGTACACGGGAGTCATATTCAAGATCTTGTAGGAGGCAGTCGCTGTAAAATATTGTACGATACTATACTAAGACTTATCAAGTTTACTTTCAAGATTATTTTTATTATTAAATAAGTAAATATTTTGTTCTAAGCAGTGCTGACAATTATTTTCTACTCTAGCAATATTATCATATAATATGTAAACCGCGTAAACGTCAGTTATTCAGTCAGATCGACCACTTCGTGTTCGTGATACGTGAACGTAGAAGTGCGAATGAAGATAGATTTATAAAATTTTAAGCATTCTGTGCATGATCATTGAACAAAAAAAACTGAATACAGTGAGTCATTCATTCTTGTTAATAGTAGACCACTAGTAAACTGTAATATTTTCAAACCAAAACAATGGAACACGATATTAACAAACCTTATAAAATTTGTGATGTGAATCGAGACAAAAAAAAAGGAATAGTGGCCTCCTCTCTTGAGGATCTGCTTGCAAAAGTACCAGAAAAGTTAGGACTACCTTCGGAAAATTTAACAGTTGTTTTAGAGTCCGATGGCACTGAAGTTGACGACGAGGAATATTTCTCTACTTTGGACCCTGATACTTCTCTTATGATTTTACATGGTCTTGAAAAATGGGCTCCAAATATGCCGAAGTGCCAAGTTTCTTTGGATCAGACTGATGACATCGCGCTAGGTGATAAAGGGCAAGTAGCAAACTTGGTTGGCCGTCTACAACATAATTTGTGCCATATCTCGCTTCTCGGTGGTCAAGATTTGGAACTCTTATCGGATATGGACCCCGATAGCCTAGCTGACATTGTGACTGATAGAGACAATAGAATAATATTGGAACACATCAAAGAAGCATCTGGCAGGTAAAAACATTGATTATGAGTCTTTTAATTTAACTCAGTGCCTCTCAATTTAACAGACAGATAAATGGAAAATGAAATTATTATAAAATAATATTGTATTTATTTATTATTATATTTATATTATTTGCTGGTACCCTAAACACAAGTTGAATCTTATAACTGGGTACCAGAGTTTAACTTAAATACTAAATACCATGCTTGTACAGTGTAAAGTGTATTTTGTAGCAAATTAAGAAAATAAATCTTATTATTATTATCCACTGTCTAGCATATTTAGATTATTTCAGTCCTTTGGTCTGCAGGCCACTTGACATAATAATTAAATTTTTGACAAATTAAATCATGTATTTACACTTATTGTAAACCAAAATAGTCTTTATTAGTAAGTGATGACTATAATTTCTTTTTAGGATATTACTTGAGAAACGCCAAGCTCAAGATGCCATGGAATTGTTGAAGCTATACCATCAAAGTGTAGCCAATGGTACTGAAGATATGTCACCTCCAAAGCAAGAGAGAGTTTAGGACGATGTGTGAATTGCAATGGTAACCCACCCATTATTTACTTTGTCATAACTTATTGAGGTGTAAATGAAACACTATTGTGCATGTCAACTATTTTGTCCGGAAATAATATGCAATATAAGTAAACAATGACTACCTTATTTCTTAAGTGTATAAATTTATCTTTTTAACCAATTTATAAAGTTATTCTAATTTTTATCTATATATTGAGTTTTTCCCATATTCATCTTCATAATGCTGGATCATGGATTTCCTCAAAATTGAAAAGGAAAGGACTGTTGTTTAGTTTCATTTGGAGTAGATGTTTTTTTGTTGTATATGCACTATACATAACTGTCATGAACAATGTTTTGTAAACTTATTCTTTAATATTTTTTTATGGTGCACATGGTGCCAATGTTTAACCTGAATCAAGTTATGAATAAAATTTACAATGTAACCCTTACTTTATTTTTTAAAGGATGGTTCACCTCAAAAGTTTACATAATATTGCATATTATAATTAAGCTTCTGAGCAAATATTGATTATTGTTTTTCTTACTATATGTTAAAAACAAAAACCATGTACATAATACACTTAGCTTAATATTTATAATTCATAATATAACTAATTGAGGCCTTTTTGTAACCATTATTTACTTAAGTTCTAGTTTAGCCAGAAGTAAGAAAAGTTTAATATTACTTATTATTATTTGTTTATTAATAGTTGCTGTAAGAAACATATATATTACAATGTCCTCAATTTTTACTAAATATAATATTGAGTAATCTATAAGCATGTACATGGTAAATATGGTAGACATTAGTGATAATACAACACTAATCTTATGAATATGAGCTGAAATCGAAAGATAATATGATAACAGTCTTAAGATGCACTATGCGTAATGGTATTTAGATGTTTTTGTATAAAATTAGTCTAAAAAATAATTTAGTGTGTATGTAAAAGTCAACTAATAGAAGTACAGTCATTTAATTTTTTATGGGTAAAAAGTTTAAAGAATGAAAAAAACCATTACATAGTCATTTTGACATCAAAATAAAAATCAGTCTTAGTTGTTTACATCATTTAATAACAAATTTGACAATAGTTATGTTAGTGTATAGTAGGTACCTATATATGGCCTCCTCTATTTATTTTTATATTATTTTCCATCATTTGTAAACTTTTGAGATGAATTGCCATAAGGTTGATAATCAACATCAATTTAAAAGACTGATAGTTGGTAAATTTATGTTTTTATATAGTTTTACCCTAGCATAAGATTATTCTTTTAATTCCAAATTTGCTCAAACATTTTACAACATATTAAGTAAATTTCGTTGTTTAAATCCACTGCCATACATACTTGGTGATTTATTTCACAACATGTAGTGGGGTGTTGTTATTGGTGCAGAAGTATGAAGTTTAAAATCTACTTTAGTTGCTGATATATGGAATTGTAACTATTATGTATTGAAAACAATTGTGAATTCCTAATATTATTTTCCTGCATATATGAATGGGTTTGAAAATTAGGAAGAAAGAAGAAATACATAAATAGTATTAATTAATTCTTAAACTGTCCTATAGCCTTATTTTATATTGAGTTTAGTTTCTACAAATATGATATGAATGTTTATGTTAGTGTACTGAATTGCTGTGCTAGGTGTTATTTGTAATACTATAATTATAAAGTAGTGCACCTATTAAACTTATTATAGCTGGCAATAACTAGGTACCCTTTAATATTGCACTATAATCCATAAATGACATTACAGAATGATCAGATATCCTTATACTCAAATCTGTAATTAGATATAGATAAATCTGTCAAGGAAGTAACAACAAGATCTAGGAATTAATGATTATACTTGGTATTGAAAAATCTCCAGAGGAGAGTATAAACATTAGTTTTTTTATTTTAGCTAAGACTGTAAGAATCTAAGACTACTGGAACTTGACAACTGTATTTTCATAATTATTAGTACTTTCATGGTAAACTCAAATCTTCCCTCATATTTATAACTACTGTACTAAAACTATGCCTGAATATTCACAAACCACATAATCTAAGCATTGTGTACGGTAATAGCGTAGGTGTATAAATATATAATGCAAAACACCTTGTTTTCTGATTCTACAAAATGTTACATTTATAGTCTAGCATTAAAGTAATACTTATATGTATTGAAAATGTTAACACCAAATATAAATTGTCTAATTTGATATTATATTATCTATAGATTTTATGTATTGTATCATCAGATAGTAGTGTTACTGTCTAAATTATGTGATATCTCACTAAAGTCCAAGTACGCTTGAACAATTTATAATAGCTTCAGTTCTGATTTGTGGCTTCTCTATCAAGAAGACCATAATGATAGCAGCTAGAAGTTAACAGGAATAAGTTTAAACATTACTTGATGTGGAATTGGTAGTTGTTAACAATGATACCTAATAGAGGAATTGGAATTCAGTTTTACAGTGCACAAATAAAACATATTTGAAGTATTTTTTTGTATTTATTTACCTTTTACAGTTTAATCCTTTTTAATCTTTAAAATTACAAACATAAATTACCCAGTATTACATTAGCAATATTTTACCAAAGGAATAATATCAATACTGCATTAATAATTATTTATATAGATATGCTCATGTCAAAATAGGATTGCGATGCGCCGATTATTCTTTGATTATCAAGAGATTATTTTTAGGGTAACACAGTAATTGCATGGTTCTATTTTACAGAACAGTACAGGAACTTTTCTCACGGAATGGATTGACTTTTTGACTGGAAAAGCCAACAAGGAGGCAATCTTCTTGTTCGTGTTCATTGATGTATTTGACAATATCCGAAACAACTACAGAGACAGGAATACGCTTTATAGCTGCTTCTCGTCTGAGTTGTTCTGTTACAGCCCGCTGTTGCTGCAATGTTGAAACCATCATGTCCATAACGGCGGTGTCTGATAGGCCTATGTTGAAAGCAAAATTAAACTTTGAGTTGCAAAACAGGGCGTAGCCTCCACGAAGGATATGGTCTGAAAATATAAAATTATATTAATAATATTTAGAAACTCACTACTGCAATGTTACGTATTTAAATAAACTTACAGTGGGTTAAGTGAGGTAGTTAAGTATTTTTAATTGCGATAGATGTTCGGAAAATTCGTATTAAATCACAACTCAATTCAACTCGAATTATGAATAACCTTTTTTTTCTTTTCTTCCCTTTCGAGATAAGGCAAAGGAATCTAGTCCATACAGCCTAGTCTTCAGTATTTTTTCATTATATTTTTATTAGATGATTCATGATAATGGTTGATGATTTGTTGAATTAATGATTAATGAAGAAAAGAAGAATGAATGATTAGTGATAAATGTTTTTTTTTATAGTTTCAGTAAAGATGTGGTTCTTTACTGAAACCTAACGCGGACATCTTGGGATAATTTAAGTCACGTCACACTGTTTTGATTCATTAACTCATGCACGAACACATAACGGTTAATAATCCACCATTATTATACCGATAGAATACCGATTAGATTTTCTCATAGGCGGACCGTGCTCACCCGCACTGGGGGCCAAGCTCCCCTGTAAAAAAATCTGGATACATCCAGGCAATCACTCGAAAAATGGATGGCCGATGAGGCTTGAAGATTCCCGAGAAGTGATCACGTACTGCAAGATGCAGACGTCTTCCAGCCAGGCCGCCAGCAATGTGAATCCACTGGATGGGGGTGGCGCAGGACCGGTCGTTCTTGGGGGAGATCTATGTTCAGCAGTGGACGTCTAAGACTAACAGTCGATATGATGATGATAATGAAAGCCAAAGCCAAAGTTGCTAGCTTGTCGATATTTTATCGGATGCAATTCACAGAATGTGCAGCAGATCTCATCGATTTTATTTCGCATTAATCCTCCTAGCAATTTTTGCTATCGGACGACAGTACGAAAAATTACATCAATTCATGATGGACTATCCCAAAAATGTGAAGGAAACATTTTTGAGTCCAAGTTTTTAACCCGAGTAGGTCATACACTCAAACTCAAACTCAAATGATTTAGGTATTTCAATTAGACCAATATTCCAGTACTTTTGAATTGTCAAAACCTAGTTGCACGGTTCCAAAAGCTAGGTCTTATGGAGAAGAACCGGCTAGAAACTTTATAGATACTCTTTTTAAATTAAATACAAACGTACAAATTTTTGGTTTTGTTTCACAATATAATAACAATATGAGACTGATGCAGTTCGACGTATGAATTATATAGAAAGGAAATAACTAAAACCTATTTAGGTTGCCTTGCCATAACATGTATGAGCCGACGAGCCCCAACTGACAGCACCTGTTCACGAGCATGACGTCTGTATCGGCATCTGTCAATTCAACCATGTTGTAGGCAATAAAAAGACCCGACATACAACGCCACCATCAGCAAGACATTTGAGTGAGCAGGACAAGCCCAGACCACCCGGAAACCGGTAGGTATTTTTACATTAAAAAAAAACAAATACAACATCAGTCTCATATTTTACAGGCTATTTTACTAAATCAGTAACTATTGCGTTAATAAATGATAAATAAAATTTATAAATAATTACCATGTCAATCTGTACAGGTGTATAGCTAAACATGTCAAATTGTATAAGTGTATATTTGAGCATGTCTAACTGTAAAAATGTATATATCTTTATGTAAAACAAGAAAGAAGTCAAACCAATAAATAATAGGACTGTTTTACATTAAAATAAAACAGTTATTATGTGCCGAAAGAAAGACACAGCGTTTATGTGAAGAAGCTGTCTATGATCTTGCCATCAAGGAGCATATTTAGTTAAAACATACCTGTTTGTCTCTGTTTTATTGAAGTTACCATGAATTTCCGGCAGGGGTCGTGCGTCCTTCCCGCGCGTCCGTTGATTCACTTCATAGTGTCTTCACTCACCAGCAAGGCCCTTGCTCTAACGCTGTGTCTTTCTTTCGGCACATAATAACTGTTTTATTTTACACAGCGTTTATGTGAAGACTTGTTTGATATCTGCTGGTGATGGTAACTGCAAACGCTATGTGAATTGGATATAAATGTGTAAAATACCAAGAATTGTTTCTCATAGATTAAACATTTATTCTTATTAATAATCAATTATTATTTTTTCTAACATTATATAACAAAATATAAGTAAGAATTATAAACGACTCATTTATATAGTTACTATATTATTATGTAGTATGCTTATTAACTACTACAATAAACAAAATGTTATTAATTAAGATATTATAATAATTTGGCACTCAGTCTCATGATCATTAACAATCAATATTATAAAAAAAGGTGCATCTACAGTAGATGCTAATTAAGATCAATTCTATATTTGTAATTATCAATTAAAATATAAACTCTAGACACTTGAGAAATTTGATCTAAGTAAATCCTCATTTTTATCTTTCTGAATGATTTCCCTGCAATGAAATAAAATCTTCTTAAAGTTTTATCACTTTTCCAATTGCCTGTTTTTAGTCTTTCTTCAATTACAATGTACATTTTTCCACCAGCCTTTGAATGCTACTGCAGCTCTAATACTCCCTGGTGGTGCACTTATGTCTACTGCTTTAAAAACAAATTTAACCCATCGTGCAATTAGGGTTCTAGTAGTTGGCTTAACTTACCCTTTAAGAGGAATAAATAAATAAACTGGATATATTACTATTTACCCGACTATGCTGCAAAGTCTAAATTAATTGTTTGATATGTCTTACAGGACATATATGTACAGGGCATTCGGGTGTTTCACCAATGACCATCCTGACTGCCTGTAATGGCTTGAATCTGCCATTATCCAAACCTGGACCACAGCACAATGATGTCCTCTTCTTCTATGCAGTTGTTTTGAGATATGTCTAGTAAGGTAAGGTCATGTATTCATGGACCTGATGCTAAGAGCAAAATTAATGCAGTTCTTCTATATATATCAAAAAGCGAATTGGTGCAATAAACAGTGGTTTCTAACCAATTAAATAATAAAGGGATATGCCATAAAGGCGATTTTGTAGGTTTGAGTTTAATCAATGCAATGGCTTTAATTACTTGTTAACAAAGGAAATTTTTTGGAAAGGTTTTCTACTGTTGAAGCACAATAAGTAGAAATAGAAGATTTATGTAATAATATTGTGTTATAGTATATATAACACAATATTATTGTATATTTTTTGTATATAGTGTAAATTGTATATTATATGTATATACATATACACTATAAAATAGTTTTAAATAAATATTTGCAACATCTCTGCCATCTGGATTTTTATTATTAACATTATTTGTGGTGGAAAATGCCAACCACCTGTTTATAGGGGTTTTGTATGTGTTTAGAGTGCTAGTTCGCCAACTGCTACTCAATAATTGTATTTCCTCTCTATTCCAGTTTGAGAGCTGATCACCCCTCCCCCCCCCCAATTTTGGGAGGCTTGATTCAGGTTTGGAAGGACAATTTGTCCACCTGTGGGGGACCTAGACCTGTTTTTTGATCGACTAGATTCTGCTGCAGATCCAATATTGGCAATGGATCTGGTAGGGCTCTGGCTTTGAGGTCAGTTAACCAAACGTACTGGTGCCAATGTGGGACTATTAAGGTGAACGTTCCCTTGGCTTTGTTCAAATGTGCCAGTGCCCAAGGGACTAGATTGGGTGGGGGAAAACCCAGCCCAACTGACAGTTCCAATTTTGACTGGAGGCGTCACAGAAAACTGCTTACCCATCCGTCGAGTCCCAGGTAACGTACCGCGGGACGACTGCAATTTCTTTTGATGCAAACAAGTCTATGACTGGCACGCCCTATTTTTTTAATATTGCCACCCTGGCTTGGATTTGCAGATGCCACTTGGGCACAGGCTTTCCTCTTGAGAGGTGGTCTGCAATCCTGTTTAACCTCCCCGAGAGGTAAGAAGCCGACAGCGTTATGTTGAGCTGCTCGGTCAAGTGAAGGAGTTAGTCTGTCAGGCCCAGGGGTAAGGAACGGGTACCCCCTTCGTTCCTTATGTAGGCTATCAGGGTGCGATTGTCTGAGTGTACCAGTACGTGTGCACCCCTCATGTCTGCACCTTGTTGTGATAAGGCTGCATACACGGCATACATCTCCTTCACATTGGAGTGCCACTTTAGCTGGCGAGGACTCCAATTGCCCGACAACGTTATGTTGTTCAGGTGTGCTCCCCAGCCCACGTCCGCCGCGTCTGTGGTTGCACTTTTATTCTTGCATTTTTTAGCCACTTTAGTAACTCTACTCAAGAGTCTACTAGAGGAGGTAACATCCTCTTTTGCCTTGGTCTGCCTCCTCTGAATGATTTTAGTAAAATCGGTGTTCTGCGACAGTGCAGGTGACCATTCAATGTCGCTAAATAGGCAAAGTTTATTATAGCCAGCCATTTCTGTACCTTCCGGAGACAGGCCATTTTCTTTACAATAAATTGGTTGACATTTCTGTTATATTCAGTACTTTTTTTTTTGACAGGAAGAGATATTAAATTGGATTTTGTGTTCCATGTCATGCCTAAGTATTCTAGTTACTGAGTTGGGGTGAGAAGTGATTATTGATAATTCACTTGCCAACCCAACTTTATCAGGGTTCTACAAGCTTTGCTTGGTTAAATAAACTATTAATAATTAATAAATAAAATAAAATTATTATTCTTATGCCCTGTCTCCGAAGGATTTCCGCAATCCAATTGGTCACAGAAGCGAAAGAGTGAGGGGCTGATGAAAGACCAAAGGTTCGGGCTGTTAACTGCAATATCTCGCCTCCATATATTATACGTAGAAAACGCCTGTGGGTTTCCTTTATGCATAAATGGAAGTAGGCTTGGTGGAGGTCGATTTTTATCATCCAGTCCTGATCTTGAAGGAACTGAATAATATCCACTCGAGAAATGAGTTGGAAATGACGAGTTGAGACATACATATTCAGTTTTCTAAAATTGAATATGGGTTGTACTCCTTGTCTGGTTTTTTATCAAAATCATCTTTGAATGAAAACCCGGTGTGGTTAATTTTAGTTTCTCTAAAATGCCCACTTCTTTGAGTTAGCTTATGACTTGTGTCATTTTTGCTGATTGCTTTGTAGCAAATCTGGTTATTATTTTCTTGCAAGGATATTGCACGGGAGGTTTTGTTAAAAAAGGTATACAGCCCCTGGCTATAACATTTTGAACATATTTGCTCGCCCTTAGCTGTGCTCATGTCTGAACATGGTACCCCCCTTGAATATCCTGCTTTGATAGTCACTTGTCTTTATTAAGGTTGGAGTTGTCATGGGAGTCTGTGAGACAAAGGGAATATTTTATATGATAGTTATTATAGTAATTTTTTCTCCACTTTTGATTTATTTTCCTTATCAAATTTTCTTGATTTAGAGGACTGTTTAAATGTTTTATTTAAGTTAGTATTATTACTGTCACTAATTTATTTTTATTCTTTAAATAACTTGGCATGTTTAGTCACACCTGGGATCTCCCCAAAGAGTATACCAGTGGAATACGAGCATCCCTATTAATTAGGTGTTTCAAACTGGGTGGAATGTTTTGAAACGCAATTTTTAAATTGACATTGTTTATTTGTTTTAGAATACGGTCACATTTAACCTCAATACATTCTGCCTATTTGCGCAATTAACCTGCATACATGACTTCATGTTCTTTTATGATGGAGATAACGGACCAAATATTTCTGTAAATTTACCCGAGTTTGCATTCAGTTCCGTACCTGCATTAGAAGCCTAATCTATGACGTACTGTAAACCATTTTTTTTAAACAGTTGTCGACTATGTAAGACTGCATTCGATAATCCCGCTAGTAAATGTTCAGTATTAGTTAATAATCTGTCCCCTTATTTAAATGACAGAGCTCCTCATTTAATTTCAGACATGTAAATCTCACATCGCTACTCCGGGTAGTGAAGTGAGCCTGTAATGGTTTTTTATATCTTATGCCTCTCCAAGCTTGCGAGTTAACTGTTGTAAATTACTAGTTTCCGCTTATTTACTTGGGTCAGCACTAGGTACAATTTTATTTTCATCAAGTTCTTTTTAACTTTCTTATTGACATATCAGGCGGTTGTAGGTATAAAAAAAAAAATTTGTTTCGGACATCTTGGAATGGCCGGCATTATCTAAACTATTATTAGTTTTGTTACTATTTGATGCATTTAGGTATGAAGGAATCTGAGCTACACACTCTAAAGAAGGAAAAAGAAAGGAAATCGACTTGATTTATAGGCGAGTCTGAACAGGTTTTGACCTGTTGCGCCTGGAACTTTTGCTTAGTGGTGGGTCCGCAAAACCCTCCTCATCTCCTGAAGATGAGGAAGAGCTGCTACTTTCTATTGAGCTAGAGCTCCTAGTACTTCGCCCTCCCTCGGGAGCGACGACTTGCGCATCGGAAGCCTCCGACTGATTCATAAGTACAAGTAGGTACTCACCTAACTGCCGCTAACGACGACACCCACACACACAACATTAAACTTATGCGATAAAGCACTTATTTCAGTTAAATAAAAATTAAAAATCAAAGTAGGAACACTTAGTTCTCACTTTTACAACTTTGGAAAATTTTCGCTCCTTACGCGACGAAAATCACAAACGCTATGAAGTGAATCAACGGACGCGCGGGAAGGACGCACGACCCCTGCCGGAAATTCATGGTAACTTCAATAAAACAGAGACAAACAGGTATGTTTTAACTAAATATGCTCCTTGATGGCAAGATCATAGACAGCTTCTTCACATAAACGCTGTGTCTTTCGACTAGGCATATAATAATATAATCAATAAAAAAAAATAGTCATATTAATAATAATAAACATGAGGCTAGGAAACCTGTGGAGCTGGACCAGCATTATGCCAAACTTTTTTTTCTACAAGATAGTCTTTTGATTTGTAATATTATGCCTCCTTGCATAGCGTAGATTTAACGATGGATTTAAATTTATTTTCCAGGAGGTCTAAAATTATTTCCAGAATTTTATTATAAAACCT
The DNA here is from genome assembly GCA_905163465.1 of Craniophora ligustri. Lineage (NCBI taxonomy): Eukaryota > Metazoa > Arthropoda > Insecta > Lepidoptera > Noctuidae > Craniophora > Craniophora ligustri. The sequence goes on from LR990963.1 coordinate 8,723,842, forward strand.
AACACTATATCCCACAAAAGAGGTATGGACTTTAGCGAGACGAAGCTGTGGCTGCATTAATTATAACTTATATCTAGTATTACAATTATGCAGTTCACATCTTTTCGTATGATGTCGTGATATATTTTTCCTAACGTTCATTATATTTTCAAAGATATACTGACAGGGCACTGTCATAATATTTATTTCTATAGAGAGTTCCCTCAGTTCCCTGAGTGACTCACGACTACTTAGGTTATAAATGGCTCTTATTGCTCATTTCTGCAGTACGAAGACTGATTATATGTCTGCAGCACGGCCCCACAGCAATATTCCGTAAGACATGATGCTATAAAAGGAGCTATAATAAACTAGTCTTGCAGTTTCTACATTCGTAAGTAGTCTGATTTTTCTAACTGCATAAGCAGCTGAACTCAGGCATCCCGCTAAAGCCTTATGTGCGGTTCCATTGAAGTTTGGAATCTAGTTTGATTCCTAAAAATACAGTCTGATCGATGATTTCGAGCTTTTCGTTATTTAACATTATATTACAATCCACACTTCTAACATTTGGTAAGGAAAACTTTATGCATTTAGTCTTCTGCCCGTTCAATACCAGATTATTAAACAGTGAACCACTCATGGACCTTTAGAAAAGCGCTATTTACATCGTCAACATCTGGTGAACTTCTATCTAATCTAAAAATTAACGAGGTATCATCAAATAACACCATCCCCCATCCATTTTGGCACATATAAGGTAAGTCATTACCATACGTGCCAAAATATAAGGTCTTCCTTGATAGATATAATCTTGGTATAGTGTGATAATATATTTAGAAGATCGGATAAATTTTCAGAAAGTGTTATAAATTAATCTTCATGGTTACTTATTCCCATAAAACTTTTAGGTACTCAAAATCATATTTTAATAATGTGCGTGTGGTGTGAGGGCCACTTCGTCAAATCTTTTTGAAATGTGCCTAGGATTTAGTGAATATTCCAAAACAATTGTGAAAGTTCGCATCAGAGTTTGTGAAAGTCAATTAAGCGAGTTATAGCCTGTAAAGTTAGGCCCTCAGTCCTCACATAGAGGGCCCACCCGTATGGATAAACTATGGACACTACAGAAAAAGTGTTTATACTAAAATCTAAGCTAATGCCAAACAAAATTTGTGAAAACAAGATATTATCGTAAAACACTATCCTACTTTATATATCTTCGTTCAAAGTGGGCCCTCAATTTTCAAAAACGTAAAAGCTTAAAACGCAAATAAAATTAAAACCATTAACTTACAGCTGCTGTTTAATGTCCTCTAAGCTACCATTGTGTAATAAATTCTAATAGTGGTGTAAATCGGCATTTTAAAAAAATAAAAATCCTAACTCTGTTCGTGACGTCGCATCTCTGGGTATCGTGGTACCTGCGGGCGTGGCAGTGGATAGCAATTTTGATGATTCTCTAATTTTTGGTAATCGACACAGAACAGAAGCACTCTGTGAGTCTGTGATCAGTCTCTTGTGAGCAAGGAACTTAGATCCAACCTGGATTGTGTATTGTCAATTTGATATCAATATGAAAATAAACCTTATGATTACTGGGCTAAGTTCTATTATAGACAATCACTTGGTCAAAGAGAAATCCGGTCCGAGAGAGAAAGCGTTTCGAGAGCCGTGTGTTTCTTTCTAAAGTGTTGCCAGGAGGATTATTCCCAAATTTAGTAGGAGTGGTAGGAAAAAATAATATTCTCATGTCTTATAAAAAAAATATTAATTTACATTACGAATATTACGATTTATTTTTATTATTTTTTTAATATCTGTTAGAATGAGAACATTTTTAAGCAATAATTTAGACACTGTATTGAAATATAATTAACAAAGAAAAGATTATTAGTAGAATATTTATATGAGATAGACTGGCAGTCCGTCAGCCATATTGATGTAGGGTGCCCATAATGAACGAAATTGTAAGATTATTTACACAATACAGCATATAAATAGGAGGTAGTCTTCAACATAAGCATAATTACGCGTGTTTGCTTTAGGTATTTTATGTTTATACTAGGCTGATTTTAACATTTATTTTAGTAATATAATATGTGTGTTGAGACTGTTCAGTAGTACAAGCCACGCATGTAACTTTACAAGGAATGATGTACCGAATACTTAAATCTTAATCTTACCGCACGTATGATGAGCCACGGTAAAACTCAAACATTGAAAATTATAGGTCACAAATCAACTTTAAGACAGAAATTGCATAAAACTGTTTTATTTAGTAATGTGTGAACCTAACTGTTAATATCTACCAAATAAATATTTATAAATTCTCCTTAATGTGTTTTACTTTAGTCTATCCTTAAAGCATAGCTACACTAGAGGTCCTGGGTTCGATTCCCGTGTCGAGCAGTGTTGTTGTGTTTTTCCGTGAAATTTCACAACAGCAGTTCGGAGTTTGGATTTGTGCCCGGTTAGTGGCAATAGGCTCGCCCATATTAATCGCCGCCTAATAGTAGAAATGTTGGTGTACCGCTGCACACCTCTGACTAGCCTTTCGGGGAACACAGGCGTGATGGTGGTAAATCAAATTATTGGTTAATATATTATATCCTAATTAGTATCTACCTATATCATATTCTTTGGTCACCCTAATAAAAGGGACAGACGGCTCTTCCGTAGCTATCTCGCTCGGACCGGGCATTGGTAGCCTGTGCGCATTCCAGGTTGGATCTAAGTTCCTTGCTTGTGAGAGAATATGTACTTTTAGCTTTTACTTTTGTTATTCTGTGGCAATCGGTCCTGCAACTGCATTGCATGCCGTATGTGAAAAAGAAAGAGATTTTTAAATAATGTATGTCCTACTATTGTATTAAATTCTTTGTAGATTGTTAAGTATTCTTAAAATAATTGTTCCTGATTACTTTTTCAGCACTTGGCTTGATAATTAACTCAACATAGTTTAAAAAATGGAAGGCGATAATGCAGAGACTTCTAATCCGAAATCATTCTCAGGAATACCAGAAGCCGTATTCGTCGTAAGTTTTTAATATTCATTTATTAAGAATCGAAAATTTATAAGTCTCATAAAGATTTGTTATTAATATAAACATTTTTACAGTTCAACTTCAATTCCAAAGTGCCTTGAATTCCTTTTTATAACCACAAAAGAGAAATGCCTATTAATAGAAGACAAATGGTATATTTTCTACATAGTAACTGTAAATTGACGGCTTATTTGAAAATAGAAATAATTTAATGTTAATAAAAAAGAATATGTATCTCACCTTGTCTAACTTTTCATGCTATGCCAGTGCTTATTGTTAGCCATAGCCATTATTTTTACAAGCAAGATATGCTTATCTCGGTACTAACAATCGTCGTACATTCTCTGTTTTTTTATTATACAATATATGAATCTTATTTGATTTCTTCTCTTGAACTTTATATATTTTTTTTTTATTAGGACAATGTAGATGAATTTATGAATAAACCAGAAAATACTGGAGGAGTCGACAAAGTTTTGAGAAACCTTGATGAACAACACGCTAAATATAAACATATGGAACTGTCACTGGCAACAAAACGTAGGAGACTGCGACAACAGATTCCTGACTTGGCACGGTCCTTAGATATGATTGAGAAGTTAAAAACTCAAAAGGAAGAATTGGAAACAGAATTCCTTCTCAGTGATCAAGTATTTGTTAAGGTAAATATTTTTTAAATCTGATTATAATTATATTTTATTATCATGTTTTCAAAACTAATCACATGTGATAACTTCTTATAGAATATAAAAAATATATTCTATACCTAAGGTCCCTATTTTATTATCTACTTGATAAAGTTATTGTTTTTGTTACTTTGCACCCTTACCCTTACACATAGCTACTTACTATGTTATTGTAGGTTTTCAATCTATCAACTGCAATACATACATATTTTGATAGCTACTACAATGCTCTGATATATCCATTTAAAATGATTTTATTACTTTCTACTGGTTTTGGGTCAAATTTGGTAAACTAAAGACAAAACAAATTCAATTGTTATTATTGAATCTACTTAAATAAGTGATGTCCTGAAATTCCAAAACAATGTCCTGAAAATAAGGTTGTTGTAAGAGAGTCTCTAGTTTTTGTGTTGTTTGAAGTTTAGGTAAATTAACATACCTAGTTACAATCACTGCTTATAAGGATTGCTCTTGATTGGAAGCAGGTGCCATTAGTAAATCCATACTTACATACTAAAATCATAAGTGTGAATTTGTGGATTGTTATCTCTTCACAATTAAATCACCGAACTGATTTAGATTAAATTTTGTTTGGAGATAGTTTGAGTCCTGGGATAGTTTTTGCTCTAGAAATCGTCTTAAAAGAGAGTAGAAATAAATAAGCAGATTGTATAAAATTATTAATTTTATGCAGTCATGAAAAAAACTAGTAGTCAATGTTTTGCTATTTTTTTGCACATGATCATATCATAATTTCAAAATAGTCATAAGTAAATAATTTGTCATCATTGTTGAACTAAAATTGAATCAATTCTTTTCCAGGCAAACATACCTCCAACAGAAATAGTGTATCTGTGGCTTGGTGCAAATGTAATGTTAGAATATACATTAGAAGATGCTGAAAATCTTCTTTCATCTAATATGGCCACAGCTAAGAAGAATTTGGCTTGTGTAGAACATGATTTAGATTTCTTAAGGTAGGTTCATTTACAATAAATTCTATAAATATTCTATAAATTGACAAAAAAAATTAAATAAGTTCATCTGTAAAATTACTGCATTTCATAAGAGTTATATTTTTAGATTTTTCTGTTATTTAAAACTTCTTAGCAATTTTTCTTACAGAGATTGAAATATCAGATTTTCATAACAAATTAAAAATTAGAAGTACCCTTCTGGGACTCTTAAAACCAATAATTGGTTTTAGGAAGCCCAGAAGATCACTCTTTTTTATAAACTCACTTATATGTTGGTTATTTTTTAATTACAGAGATCAATGGACAACAACTGAAGTTAACATGGCTCGAGTTTACAATTGGGATGTGAAGAGACGTCAAGCTGCTAAAGCTTCTAGTTAATGACTGTCTAAGAACATTTGTACCCAAAGCTATTCACAAATTTACATTCTGTTAACACATAATTGATCACACAATTTGAAACAAAATTCTGTTTAAATTTAAGTACCTTCATCGAGTTCTTTCTTTCTTATAGGGTATAAAGTCATAAACCCTTCAAAATTGAAGTAACAATCATCTTATAGAAGATTGTCTTATTATGTATACTATAATAAGAGTTTATAAATAGACAAGATAGTCTATAAAACATATAAAATATGCCTATTTCAAAATTGTCTTTATTTACTTTATTGCTTTTGTTTTTTTGTTACATTATTTGTAATGATAATTAACATGTAATTCAACAGATATTCGCTGCATGTATGATGTAAATAAGACCATTTAATAATATTAAAATGTATCGATTAAAATACTTGCTTTTAAACTATTCAATGTGTATTATTGAATTGAACTAAGTACAGTTTGATTTAAATATTTCAATAATTTCGTCATGCGTGTTTTAACACGTTGGCTGCTGAAAAACACACACGCTGTGTTTTGACTCACATAACGCGAGTGCGGCGCCAACACGCCTGGCGTGTTTTCATATTTTGTGCTACGACTGGGCGGCAAAACACGCCCTGCGTGTTTTTAACATCGCTACGCCAGTGAGGATTACGCGCGAGGCGTGTTTTAAACCGACTTCAGAAAAGAAGGAAGTTATCAATTCGACCCTATTTTTATATCTTTATCACAACATAATATATTGTACTACATATATTTTTTTATCTTCCTTTCGTAGGTATTTAATTCTAATCAGCTTTTACGAAAAATAAATCGACATAATGTCGTAGTGTTAACAAATTTAATAACAAACGCCTTCATAAAATTCGAAGAAAACAAAGTAAAATATTCTACAAAGGATTCTGCGGTATTAACAAATACACATCTGCGTTTTAATGTTGAATAAAGAACTTAGTAGGTGATTGTTTTGCACAAAATATATCGTAAAATAATTCTAAGTACCCAATTGTTTTATGCACTCAAAAATAAAAGACAATGAATGGTTACTATTACTATATGCGCTCCCCACCCAAAACACACCAGGTGTGTTTTGGCCGCACTGTTGGTCGGAATACAGAATGTGTTCCGGCCGTGCGGGCGCTCACGCCAGGCGCGTAAACAGCCGCACCGTAGGTTAGCGCGCGCTATGTTAGGCCGCAGCCAACGTGTTAAGGCTATCATATTTTTGTAGGAGGTAGGGCATAGCGAGATTTCTCGCTCAAATTGAGCTGCCCGACTGGGGAAGTACCTCCGCCTTACAGTGAATCAACAAGTTGTTTTTCTGCGAGTGAGTAAGGTTACCAGAGCTCATTGTGGGAGTGACTATTCTGACAGCATGGGAATTCCGTTTGCTGTCAGTTCAGTAACTCCCTATTTTAAGAAACCTGAACGGTTTCTAATGGGTTTGGCAACGCATTTGCAAGCCTCTGGTGTTGCAAATGTCCATGGGCGGCGGTCATCACTTACCATCAGGTGAGCCGCCTGCTCGTTTGCCCCCTTATCACAATAAAAAAAAAGTCAATTTTTTATTTATTTATTGGGTCTCCAGAAATGCACTTAAGGTGAAAGCTTCATGGTGGCCCGCGAAATTCAAATTTTCGTACGTTTCTTGCTATTTGCCGATCATTGTCAGACTGAACATTAAACAAAATATGATTCGCGCCTGTAATAGGTATTTAGTTACAGAATTATAATCATTTAAATCAATAAAACAGCCCTCAAAGTGCATATAACTGCATTGATTTACTTTTTCATGAAATAGATAATGAATGCATTTACATGAGCCATGAACCGTAAAAATATCTAGGATTGTTTCTGAGTGATCATGTTATTCGCGTTGGCTCTAACTAATGGTGGCAGGTTGTGTTGGTGACAAAAAGGCATTTAGTTATTTTATTCCAGGTGATTCTGTATGCGTTACGTCAATATTCAGGTTGTGTTGGATACACAGGACACACATGTAATATTAATAGGTAGTGTCGTTGAGGGCACATCTGTTGAGGGTATCTATTGCTTCTGGGACACTTACAGCCTCAAGCCTGTAAGCTGTACCGAGAGCCAATGATGCTCCAGGCGCATGAACTTCAAGCCACAGGTGCTCCAGCGAGGAAGTTGGGTATTGTCCTGTTCGCACATCTGTGCCCTGTCGCACCTAGAACCAAAACCGCCACCCTTCCAAAAAATCCTTCTCCAGTCCTCATCCACGTCTCATTAATAGCTAAGATGTCAGGTATATTTTTGATCAGTAATCATTAACTCGTCTGCACAGTCGTTTGAACAATAATCAAGACCTAGTATAATCAGACAGTTTTTACGTTTATTCACCATTGATAATCATCAAAATTTAATATTGACCACCATTGATAGTCGTAGGAGTAAGGTTGACATAGTGTACGAAAATTTATTCGTGTATGTTTTGTGTGTGTGTTGAGTGTGTTGTGGTAGTGCATGTTTGTCATAGAGAAACGGTACAATGAGTAAGACATACATTTATGTGTTTAATCTTACATAATACAAGAAACTTTATGGAGTATACCCATTTTCCCCTTTGATGTTCCCTACTCTATTTGTACTGGGTATGGTAGGGTACAATCAACTCGAGGTGCGACGGGAGTTTGCACTGTGTCGTACAATTCGTACATGGTCAAATTGCTACGAGGCATTGAGCATAACCCGAGAGTGCTGCAGTGGTTGCAATTGTATGTACCTGACCGTTATGTGTGGAGGCGAAAGCCCCCGCCGCTGCTGGTCGTGCCATCAGCCAGGACTAACATGCTGGCAAAAACCCCTCTGACTCGAGCAATTCGCACCATCAATTGTATGCAGGTCGAAACGGATATATTTACATGTCACTGGAGTGAATTCGAAAATAATTCTATGGTATTTTTATGTTTTAGCTTTAATTTTGGGTGTCTGACTAAACTATCGCATTAGGCAAGACCTTTAATGGTAGTTTTAAGGCATTTAAATAAATAAATAAATAATATAGTTATAACAGGTATAGTAAAACTCGTACGACAATATTGTTGATGAGACCTCCATGAATGTTTGTATAGGTCAGTAAATGTGTGGGTTTGATTAAGAATGGGTGTTCCAATTGACAAATTCTGAAGGTCTGATGATGACCTAGTAAATACTTAAAGGTGACTTGACCAACAACAATACTTAGTTACTGAGATCCTTTCGACACCTTCAAAGTCTACCTTCAGGTAGGGAAGATCTTTACAGTTACCTACCTAGATTTTAGCAGCCCTTTCGAATGCGTCCAAACTCAATAGTTCTATGTGGCGCTCTCTGAGATCCTATACATACCTTCTAAGTCTAGCTTCGGGGAGGGAAGATTGTCATAGTCACCGGTCTCATCCTCCTTCATCAACGAAAACGAAATAGCTAATAGCGATAAAATATTAGCAAAAAAATGATGTCGCCTACCAAGCAAGTAAGTAGGTGCTTAGTGTAAAAGTAAATTGGTATTGATACTTAGAAATAATATTGGTGAGCTTGGTCATGCTTCCCTCTAAATTTGTATATGTAGGCATAGTTAGGCTAACTAATCTATGACAAGTTTGACAACAATATTAAATTGAAAACTAATTTAATATAAATTGACACATTTTATTTTATTATTAATTTAACGGAATATGTATATTTGAAATACCTATTTACAATATGTTAAGAAAACGTTGACAATTGTTGACTTTTGTATTTTATCCACCACTCTTCACGGGAGCCATCAAGGTACTGATTTGACCAGGGCTGCGGCAGCCCTGGTCAAATCAGTACGCAACGACGCGTATATACCATTTAGCATAAATTATACCAAATGTGATGGTATTATACCATACTGCCCATTTTATGTCGGATGAACTTTTTTTTTAGCTCAAATCCCTCGATTATTCGATTATCCTTTGCAGAATTAGCGGAGACAATTTCTTGGCATGACCTTTTTTTGTGAGCGTCTTGCTTTTGTATCGAATTATACCAAATGCTCATGGATACCACATGGATACAATACATCGTCCAATTATACCAATTTGGTATCAAAAGATACAATCTGGCAGCCCTGGATTTGACTGATTCACAGACGGCTTGCGGGCCGCGCAGTTGCGGGGGTGCTTCTTGGGGGGTGTAAGCGAAGATTTAGATCTTTATTGCTTATAAACCCCTGTCGGACGGCTCCCGGACGCATTTCAAACTAGGAAAAATTCGGGGAAACCGGGACGGATTGCAGCCATAGATAATACTATCGCATTCGCAACTGTCATTGACAAGACTGTCAAATATTATTTATCATCTGTTGGAGACATTGACGTTGACCTGTGTCTGTCTACACTACATATGTACTAGGGATGTCGATGTCAATGAAAATATCGATATTGGCGATGTACAATAAATATCAAAAGGAAAACATCGATGTTGTTAATAATTGAAGCGGAATAATTGATATTGAAGAATTTAATTTTTATTTTTTTATTTTATTTTTATTTGGGAAACAAACAGATACAATATTAGAAATAAATACATGCAAAGTAAATTATACATAACCTAAAACAGTTTCCACAATTAAACTATACATTTGCGCCCAGAAACAAAGTTAAAATAGTAGTAAACGGTGGAAATAACTTTAAACAATAACTAACTAAATATTAAATAACAAATATTAAGCATTTGAAGCAGGAACCAAACAACCATGAATATATTTTTTAAATTTTGGAAAAGAAAGGTGAAATATATCAATGTGATTATTAGTACTGGTCAGGTCATTATACAATTTGCAAGATCTTGTAATAAACAGATTCTTTGCATAGTTCGTTTTTACAGCAGGAGTACAAAATAAACACTTTTTACCAATATTTATTCGTGGACATCTCAAACCTATCCTACTTAGAAGGTGAAAAGAGTCAACATGGCTTCTTAATATTTTATACAAAAAACATAGGTCTCGTTCGCTACGTCGTGACTGTAGTGTGGGTAAACAGGGTACATTTTCATAATATCCGTATTTATTACCTCTCCATGCTATATGTTTATTTAATTTATTTTGGATCTTTTGAATTTGATCAATATAAACATTATATTGCGGATTCCATAATAAAGATGCATACTCGAGTATTGGTCTAATTATGGTCTTGTATAACAGCAATAATGTCGATAAACGCTTAAAATCTTTGGTGACCCTTAACACAAAACCTAGCAGGCGATATGCCTTATTTGTGATGTTCAATGTTTTATGCAACTGTTTATTTACACGTGGATATTATTTTAAAAATGGATGCAATTATTTTATACAAATCTTGACACGATATATTTGCAATTAATGTTTTATGTTTATACCAATACAATTTTGTTTAGATGACTATTGCTTTCCGGTCTTGGCTTGTCTAAACACAGACTTTTACGCGCTTGTACCATTTGGAGTGTTCCTTCAAGTGTTGCACGTGATTGGGTCGGAAAATTTTTGTTCAAGGATTGAACGTTTCAAAGAGAGGTAGTGATTAAGTAGAAAGGAAAACATCGATGGTTTTGAGTGCTAAATAAAACCATCGATTGATCATCACTCTGCATAGCTTCTACCCATTTGGACTTTTCTTTGCTATTCATAGCATCTTTAAATGTTTGAGGTTCTGTCTCATTATCCATATTTATGACAGCCAGCACATAGTCTTCAAAACGTTTGGGTGGTTCATTTCGAGACCTATCACGTAGATTGTATGTGCTTCGTTCTTCTGGAACATTTGTATCTGTTTCAAACGTGTCATAAAATAATTCATTTTCAATTCGTATAGGTGCCTCGGTAGAGCTTGCAATAACATTTTCTTGTTCTGCTTGCTGACTACTTGTATTTTTATTTCTATCTTTAAAATAAATTTCTATTTCATCCTCTTTAGTTTCAGTTTCATCTGACTGTTCTCTGTTGAATTCTTCAAAAGGAATGGAGGTACAATTATGACCATCATTGTAGAACATCTTTTTTAAAATACGAACATCTTTAGAAATAAGGACCTTTTTCTTTGATGGAACATATAATCTAAAAGCTTTCGAGCGTTCCGAGTAGCCAACGAAAACACCCGGAATTGCCTTTGAAGCGAATTTGTGTTCACCTTTTCCTTTCCTGAGGATGAATGCTTTGGCACCAAATACATAGAAGTGATTGGCGTACGGTTTTCTACCAATCCAGTACTCAAATGGTGTCTGATTGCCAATACTTTGATTAATGCTTCTATTAGACAGATAATTTGAAGTATAGACGGCATCTGCCCATAAACACGTAGGTACTTTTGATTCTAACATCATGCATCTTGCTTTTTCTAATAAGGTTCTATTTTTCCTTTCAGCGATTCCACTTTGATGCGGAGTGTATGGAGCAGTTAGTCTTCTTGCTATGCCATTTTCTTTCAGAAAAGTGTCAAACTTTAAATTTATATATTCTGTACCATTATCGGTCTGGAGACATTTAATTTTGTTCTCTGTAAAGTTCTCTACTTCTGCTTTGTATTCTATGAATTTTTATAATACTTCATTTTTTTCCTTAATGAAATATACTCTGCAATATCTTGTGTAGTCGTCAAAGAAAGTTACAATATACTTATTGCCATTAAGTGATGCATGCTTAAATGGTCCACAGACGTCACTGTGTATAATCTCAAGTCTTTGAGTACGTTCAGTGCTTTTGTCACTTGGCTTGCTAGGTACTCTAGTCAGTTTACCTTGTATACATATCTCGCATTCTCCTAAAAAACTATCTTTGTTAAAATTTAGCCCAATTAAGCTTTTGTTCTTTAGAGCAAGCTTCATGTCTTTTTCGCACATGTGTCCCATTTTGCTGTGCCATTGCTTAATGTCATCATCTGACTTATTTTTTTCTGCTTCATTCCTACTTTCTGCAGTATTGGCTTTATTCCTGTTAGCATTATTGTTTGTCGTACGAAGGTAATATAAACCGTCGTTTTCCCTCACTGCTTCTATTAGTACTTTGTGCTTGCAGTTTTTAATTATTGCTTTCTTCTTAGTGAATAGGACAGTATGTCCATTTTCAGTCATTTTTCCAACAGACAGAAGATTAGCACACAGGCTTAGTACATAAAGAGCATTAGTGATTCCAATTTGTCGTCCCTCTTCAATTTCTATTTCAGCATGCCCTACCCCTTTTATCTCAGCAGTTTTATATTTGGAAGCAAGGTTTAGGGTTTTCGATATAGGTTTTATCTCAGTAAAGGGCTTATCTGAAAAAGTCATATGTGATGTGCAGCCACTGTCTATTATCCAGCACTTTTCGGCATTGTCATTCACGAGGTAGGAACTATGTAGGTTTGTTTGTGTTTTATCGACAGCTTTATTTGAGCTTTCTTTATGGTTATTAACCTTCTTGCCTTTTTTCTTATTCTTCGACCAACATTTTGATGTATCGTGACCTTTCTTCTTACAGATTTTGCAAAATGTGTGTAGGCATTCTTCAGAATTTTTGTTATTGCTAGTACTGGGGTTGTCACGACGTCGAGCGTCACTCTCTTCAATAATTTTTATCATTCGTTTTTTAGGATCAGGGAGCGTGTCCTGTGACTCTATAGCAGTTCTGAAATTTTCGAATTCTGTAGAAAGACTGTATAGGATCATAATCGAAAGTAGGTCACTGTTTATGGCTATATCCATATCAAGTAATTTATCAACTGTATCCATAATGTCTTTTAAGTGATCACGCACATCAGTCCCTTCTCCAAGTTTTGCTAAGATTAGTTTCTTTAGTAGGGTCGCCTTTCTGGCGGGTCCTTTACTTGCGAATATTGATTCCAGAGTTACCCATACATCTCTAGTATATTTACAATTTTTTAACCTGTTTCAGTTCTGAAGGTGTTATCAGCAGCAACAGCTCCGATTTCGCCACTTCGTCATTGTCAAGTTCTCCTTGATTTGCACTTTCCTTGGGGCTATCTATTATGAATTTCCATAGTTTATTTTTGATGAGATATGCTTTAGCATGGATACACCATGTATCATAATTTTCCTTTCCTAAGGCTTGCACTTTTACAACAGACATTATTTTTCTCAATTCTCTTATTCCGTAAGATTTAGTTATCCATTTTACGCTCTTCTACCATGTTAAATAAAGAAAACACGTCTAGTTGATTTTCAATGACATTTTTTATTGGTAATTATATTTTGTTTTCACAGAAATATCTGACGAGAGTGTCAAATCATTTTTATTCTTAAAAATACTTAATCAGTATATAGGTTGGATATCGGTCATATCCTCACATTCTCATACCATCGATACATCGATATTTTAAAGGGCCTAACATCGATGTTTTCCCGCCCAACATCGATGTTTTTCAAACATTGATGAATATCGACCATCCCTAACTTGTACATAGGATTTGGTTGGATGTTGGATGCAGTGTTGCCAACTTAGTGGATTTTCCACTAGATCTGGTGGTTTAGGCATGCCTTACAGCGAGATTTTTTTGGTTTTAGTGGCTAGTGGATTTTATAGTGGATTAGATTGTTCCAGTTAGTGGTAATTTACGTAATTTAACCACTAGTGTGATTCATAAAATGCTCTGTATACGTTATAGTTAAAAATGAGCATTTAGGCCCGGAACTTCAAACATGGTTTAAGTTTTCAAATGACAATTACAGTACAGTATTTCATTGTCATAGCAAATCAAAATCTAAGTACTCTATTTTATTATTTTTAATTATTCCTACTCTGTTTTAAATTTAAAATCTAATATTTTCCCGCTTTCCTTTACCACACCGCGAGTTGAACGCCCTACCGCGTTCCAACGGGCGAATTAAAGAACTAGTGATTTTACTATAGCGAGTTTGCAGCTATATAACACTACGCTTAAGCACGCGACATTTCACAAGTATCGCAGATGGTTGTCGCTCATGAATAAGTAGTATTTTGTGTCGCACTGTAATTTCTAGTGGAATTCTGGTGGTTTGAGAGCCCGACAAAGTTAGTGGTTTTCTGGTGGTTAATACGGCCTTATTTGGTGGGTTGATAAAAATAAAGTTGGCAACACTGGTTGGATGATTGGATCAATAATTATTTGACGTCGCTAGCGCTACAGACTGTTCTCGTTGATAAAAAATATTGACTTGATATATCCATAAATATTGGGATTAGATACAAGATTTTCATTTTACTATCAGGATGGCCCCGTCGACAGATTGGGATGAGATTAAAAGATTGGCAGCCGACTTTCAAAAAGCTCAGCTTAGCTCCACGTCCCAAAGGTAAGCTATTATTATTCATTTCATTAATACATTCAGTTAATATAAAATTGGCAGGATTTGTCAAATATTTTCGTTAATTGATAATTGTATGATAATAGTTACTAAATTAGGTACATCATTAATAATGACTTTACTTAATACCATATGTGAACCAATCTGTTATCTTGCTTAATATTGCTATCTTTTTTAATTTAATTCATGCTCATCAGAGCTGCTCTGATGACTTCTTTTCTTACTATTGGGTTCCGCTCGTAGGAAAAGAAGTCACAGTATAAAGAGGATGGTGAAAATTTAATAAAAAAGGTGATGCTTTTCTCATTTTTTTTATATATTCTGCTTTCATTAACTTAACAACTTTACCATATGATGATAAGTAAGTATTATGTTAATTAATAATTATTTATAGTCATGTGTTAAAATGGCTGGAAATACTTCTTATTTGTAAAGAAGGATGGGTGAAATGTAATGGATTGTCCCAGGCAACGAATAACAATCAGATTTTATTTTGTTAGGAAGTCCTTATTACTATGTCAGTCAGTAGGATTATAATGACAGTCTGCCTTAATTTAATGTAGAATGTTTTTTATTTTTTTAAAAAAGGTTTTGGTAATAAAATTCAAATTGGTAATGTCTGTATAAATTAAGTATATCAAAGCAGGTAAATAAAAAAATTAAAATTTCAAATAAAAAATTCAGTGTGGACAGTGTATAATTACATCATTATTTGATGACCTGATTAGCCCAGGGTTTGTTAATGCTGCCTTCTGTGCTACGGGTCACGCATTCGAATCCCGGTAGCATCAAATGTTTATGTTATGAGCATCAAGATTTGTTTCCGAGTCATGGATGTATCTACTTATGTATAATGAGTATGTATTTACAAAAAAAAAGTATATCAACTATCTAGTATCCGTAACATAAGCCTCGTTGCTTAGCTCGGAACTAGATAGTGTTGTGTCATAATGTCCAGACTACATAACTACAAAACGTTATGAACTTACGCATTTATCTTCTTTGCGGATTTATTAAAATATGATATCATTAGGATTTCGATATTTAAAGTTTTGAAATTGAATACCAAAACAGCTATACCAATACGCTTTATTGTATACCACAAATGAACCAAAGTTGTGATAGCCTAGCGGCGCGGCGTGTCTGGTAACTTACGGTGTAACCACTGAATTTACGGAAGTCATGTGCCTATGTATCACATGCTCAAACGGTGAAGAAAAACATCGCGAGAAAACCTGCATGCTCGAGAGATTTTCTAAAATGGAGTGGGCGCGGGGGTGAAGTCTGCCAACCTGCACAGGATAGCATGATGGAATAATGTTTCAGTGGTCAGAGGCACAAAGAATATGAAGATAAAGCTGGAAATATCTCGATTGATGAGATTTACTTTCCGTCCATTACCAACCAAAATCCAAAACCATGAAAACTCTCAGGTACGAGTCGCCCGTTGGTTTGACGAATTGCCAAACAAGCCAGTTTCCGAAAAGACTTCACTACCATTATAGACCACATACATACGCTACCTACGGCAGATTATACAGAAGACCGAAGAGTATAATTATAATCTATCCCTATATTTAGCGTTTGTGATCTATGAGAAGGCCTTGGGGTACTACAGAATTCATAGCGGTGCCAAATTGACTATCGGTACACAGTGCCGGATTAAGCTAGCGCGGGGCCCGTAGCAAATTTTGTCAAGGGGCCCTCATCAAACGTTTTAGGGGGGGGGAGGCGGGCTGTTCATTTTGCTCGCCCAAGGTGTCTTATATCATTTTCAATCACGCGGTGGTAGGCTTCGGCCGCAACTTTTTACCACCTACTGGCCAAAATCATGTTGTCAGTGTAGTCAGTGAGAGACGATGGATCGGGATAGTTGTGACATTGAATGCAGACTCCGAATCGGGACAATGGTCGCAGAGAGTAACAAGATCCAAGTGCACGGTGCACTGCTTTCTGACCGCAGTCAGTAGGGGGCCAAAGTAGCGAACTAGCTACTCGTGAAAGGCAGCCCCGCCAATTACTACATAGTTGGCGGGGCTGTTGTTCTGACCTCTGATGAAGTCAGTATCCGTCTACTCCCCATCCAATCAAACCATCTGGGACTACCAGAGGTACATGGCGAGTATGGCAATACACGTCAGCAGATTAAGATGAGAAGTGGCAGTTTTTCGTTAGCTACCCATGGCAGTAGGTTTGTTTCTCTTCTGAAGATCCGCGCAACTAGAGGGCTAGTTGCGCGGGTGTGGTGTTGGAAGTGCTGCATCATAGAATAGAATATTATATTCCTTTTTCTGAAGTAGCACTGTCAAAGAAGCAGCTGAATGTAAACGTGTGCTGATGACGTTAAAACACGCTGCACCTGACTTGGATTAACGCCCAACACCGTAAAAGTATGGACGATTCTGTGAAGAAGACAGCATACAATAAGCCTGCAAGGTTCTGCAAGAAAATTGTACACAGAGCCATATTCGACGTAATTGGATAGGCAAACTTTCCACGTACCCTGCGGTAGTAAGGCGTTTCGGTCTATGGAAAAAGCGGTTGACTCAAACTTCTGCCGCCTCCTTCCACCACTACTGAAACCTGATGGGTCACTGGCTCACACTGATGCTGAGAAAGCAAATTTATTCGCCTCTCTGTTTGCGGAATATTCGCGTCCGAAAAACCCAGCAATAGTGCTCAAGACCTGCGTGAGTTCCTGTACTGACACGCCTTTTTTGCTATGATAACTGGTCAGATTCCGAAAACATAGAAACTTGCCAGCGTGCAGCCAGTGCCTTAAAAAGGCAGTCGTTCCGACCCTAATAACCACAGGCCGATTTCAGTCACTTCCAGACTGCAAATTATGGAACGTGTATTGAATAACAGGCTCCTGGCATGGCAGAAGCGAACGATCTCCTTAGTGACCGACGGCTTTCGCTGAAATCGGTCCACTGGGGATATTCTGGCATGCCACATATCTACATCAGGGGTAAGGCCATCGAGAGAAGCGATTGAATCGTTTCTCTAGACATCTCAAAGGCATTTGATAGGGTAGGCATGACAACCTTATCGATAAGTTTGTATCGTTCGGCCTGTTATTTCTTTTCCAAGGGATCGGTGATTGTGAGTAGGTGTTAATGGCCGCTCGTCTGACCAAACGGCTATTAATGCCGGAGCTCCTCAGGGATCTGTGCTCCCTGCAACTTTTTTTGTTCGTGTATGACTGATGACAGCACTGTTGTAGAGAGCCAATTCACGGACTGGAGTGAGACAATTCAGGGAGGCGATAGTCGAACGCACGAGCATGGTCTTGAAGGAAATCTCCGGTTGGGGCGATACCAACGTGATCAAATTCAACACGACTAAGACCAAGGCGTGCCTGTATTTAAAGCCCAAAAGATTATCTAAAGCCCAAAAGCTCGGCGTTCTAGCGAAAATGAGGTAGTGCTTCATGCCGGGGCAGTTTCTCAACTTGTACCAACCACAAGTCCGATCTTCCATGGAAAACTGCTTTCGCATTTGGGATAGTTGTGTTAAATATCAGCTGGAGGCGTTGTAGTCTATTTGTGACAGAACTAGATTTCAAAATATACCTACATATTTATAATTTTCAACTAGGTAATTGCGCTTTATTGACAAGCCGAAAAAATATCGCAGCGTCTAAATGAGAAAGCGAATACGCTCGCTGAAAATTGTATTCGGTCCTTCTTGATGCTTTTACATAATAACTACAAAGAGTTCCAAAAGTGCAAAAACATGCATGCGTGATGCGTTATCATTGCTAAAAGTTAAAACAACAGTTCCGTAATGTCGACGGCAAAATACAAGCATCCAGCTGAACCTAAGATGTTCAGGTGTAATACAAAAATGAATAGCATGCAATATTTCGCATTTAACAGATAAAAACCGAAAACATAAACAACTGCTAGTTATCTGACCAAATTCGAATGACCAAAAAAGCGACAGATTTATATAAATTGATGGACATATTAAACCTAAGTTGTTGCCCGTACAGTCGCGTTATGATTTTGGGGAAAGTTAAAAATTGTAATGTAGAAAAGTAGGTACTAAAATTTTAAATAAATTATAGATGGTCTAAACATTTTAATACTTACTCGAAAGCATTTATGTTAAAAGATAATTTCACGCGTTTATCCAAATTTATATTTTTTTTACGATCACAAAACGTTGGTATGCGGGGCCCCCAAAAGCGCGGGGCCCGTAGCATTTGCTACTCTTGCTACGTGGCTAATCCGCCACTGTCGGTACATCGAAGCGTTGAAGTGTTTGCACGATTGTCAGTGTATAAATTTATATAATGCAGCTGTACAATCATCTACGCTGATTGTTTGTAAAGTACAAACAATCAGCGTAGAAGTAGTAAAAATTATTCACTGCATAGGAGGATATTTTAAGGTTCTGGACTGGCCAGAGCTTGGCATCAACACAAACAGCGAGTAAGTCGGTCTACCTTGCTCCCGGCAAGGTGGACCGACGTAAATCGACCTTTACCTGGTACAGGTCGCTGGAATACGCTGGATGCGAGTGCCGCAGGACCGGTCGTCGTGACGAACCTTAAGAGAGACCTATATCTGGATAAATAGTTAGGTCGTTCGTATAATAATATGACCTCGACCTCATCTCTAAAACTTGGAATTTAAAGTGTAAAATGACCAAGAGGGTTCTGGAAGTACAATATAGATTTAAAACGGAATTTTAACTAGATTTGGCCAGAACCCTCGCAGGTTATTATTTTGATACGGTTTAGTGAAGTAAATAAAACATGAGTATAAAGTAGGATTTTTTTTTTCATCTGGCCCACCCCGTAAAAAATTCTGGGTACGTAATTAATACATCCCATTTATTTAAACTTATTAATAAAATCAATCAAACACGTAAAATGTCGATACTTGTACTAAATAAAAATTATATACACTCAATGAAATTATCACTGGATCAAGTTGTGGTAGTCGTCGTATATGTTTCGGACAAACCATTGACGACGAATACGCGCGGTGGCCACACAAAGCGATACGTCCTCACGCTGGCATGGCCCGATCGTCACAGGCGCGATTAGTTTTGTGCGCTTGATAATATAGTAAACTTTTCCTTTTATTTACAAAATAAAGATACTGATTTTCTTAAAAAAATATTTTACATTCTGTTTAAATAATAACTAAAGAATATGAGGCAATTTTTATAATTTCATATATGTGTTTCTAAAGAATAGAAATTTTGCAAAAATTACGTTATTTCAACATTTTTTTTTCTGATAAAATTTATATGACAGCTGAAAAGTGGTCAAGCCATCTGCAAATAAACAATATCCTGAAGTTTATATATTTTTTTTACTTGCAGAATAATACTAATAGTTTATTGTACAACAATCGTTAAACTTCACTCGAACGCATTTTTTCGGAAAAAGAGTTGACGGACTCTAAAAATAAAATAAATTTTGAGAACACATGCTCCTCACACCTCATTGGTATGAAATGAAAGGTCTTTTAGGTGAAGCAAAATGTTATTAAGTTTTCCTATGACATAAATGGCAATATAGTCAGACATAAAAGCAGCATCCCTAACAAGACACCTTAAACATATGGGTGATTTGTGGCTATTATAACAGTTCTCCTCTACCTAATGCTTTGTGATCACAAGTTTATACCTTGCAAAATTAACGTTGTTACATTACTTGATATCTTGTCATAAATATGTGTTGAACAAACAGGTTGCATTTTTTCTGCCACTGCAATATGGATCATAAGCATCACAGAACTTGCGAGTTCCCATATTGAAAAAATCTCCGCTATAAATGTTCTCTGCTAAACAAATGATAATCATCAAAAGAGCTTTTAAATGACACAGGTTGTTATTCAGTAGGGTGGATGTTTTTTTTTTAAATTTTTATTTCTATACCTGTGCAAAATATTTCGATAGTTTACAATCCAGAGGTCAAAAGGTCCTTATAATTACATGTACAAGAAAACATGCATGTTGTGTTTTGACTTGTTAATAAAAAAATCTGTTTCAGGTTATCTGAAAGAAACTGTATTGAGATTGTAACAAAATTAATTGAGTTAAAATTAATTGATGTAATTTTTACCAATGATGGAAAGGAGTATCTTACGCCCCAACAACTTATAAAAGAAATTAAGGATGAATTGTATGTGCACGGTGGACGCATTAATACAGTTGATGTCGCCAAAGAGCTTAATGTTGATCTGAGCCAGATCAACAATTGTGTCGCTGAAATTATCAAGGGAAAAGAGGTGCAACTAGTTTCTGGCTATCTGATAGCTCATTACTATCTGGAAAAAGTTGCTAGAGAAGTCAATGAAAAATTACAGCTCCAAGGCCAAATATCTGTGGGGGAGTTGACTTTGCAGTATGATTTACCTGCAGAATTACTACAACATAATGTCTTGGAAAAGCATTTAGGAAAAATAATTATTGGGAAACAAGATCCTTCTGAGCCTAGGACTTTCTACACTGAAGAATACATAACAAGGACTAAGGCCAAAATTCGTGGAGCTCTAACGGGTCTCTTAAAGCCAACACCTGTCGCAGTTATTGTAAATCATTGCAACTTGGCGGACCGCTTGGTCTTATCTTTATTTGATCAGCTCAATGCACCTGGAGTGTTAACTGGACGTCAAGCCGGAGCGTTATATGTGCCATCATGTCACACTAAATCACAAACTGATTGGGTAATGAGTTTCTACAAACAAAATAATTATTTAGAATATGATGCTCTTACCCGTCTAGGAATATCTGACCCAAAAGGTTATGTTAAGCGTATCCTAACAAATGAAGATTTAACTTTTTTAACCAGTTGTGTAATTGGTCCACAAATCATGCAACAGTTGGAAACTGCTTTGGAAGAATTTATAGCATCTAAAAGTTACATAGACATTGTTTCTTTGTTGCCATCTATTTTAACAGATGCAGACATAGAGAGTGTTCTTGATGATCTCTTGAAGAAATCAAAGTCCACTATAATATTTGACAACACAGGTATATAAACAACGATATTTTTTAACATAATAGGGATGTTGACACTAATCAAAAATTCATGTTTCTTGTTAATTTTATTATAGGTTCATTTTATTTGTTTAATATATCAAATTCAATTTATTAACAATAAGTTTAAAAGTTGTATTTATCAATTATTGTCCCGTGACTGCAAACACCAAGAGGAGCGTATGACGTCACTGACCGATAAACAAGCCGCAAACATTTCTGTTTGTTGTGTTTATACCGACGTGAAACTGTGAAAATTAGTAATACTTTGTGTTCATTTTAATAATTTGAATTAATTATCATATGAAGAAAACACAATTTCGACAAATTCTCATCAATGGGGATCCACGTCTAGCGGTTAGTGACGTATGTAATCGCGTGACAGCTGTGACAGTGTTTTGGCAGGTGATATAAATATTCTTCTATTTTACTGTATTTTCTCATCGAAAATACGTATATTTTTAAATAAAATAGATTGTTTTATGATAAACAAGAGTCGACCTTTAAAATAAAATCAATTCCGAAAAATTGACAACATCCCTATTTGTGATATATATATATATTTAATAAATATAGTTACTAAAAACCTATATAATGTATCTTATTAGTTTTCAGTCACTTCTATATTGAAAATTTAAAGCAAGCTTGCATACCCATGACGCGTCGAAAAGCTGAAGAGGTCGTAAACTCTGGTAAATACCAACAGTTTTATTTGGAGAAACAGATTAATAAAAATGCTGACTACTCTCAGTCAAGTCATGTAGACCATAAGGCAGAACGACGTGAAGAGCGTAGGAGAAAAGCTGCATCTGGGAAAGGAGGTGGTGGTACTCAAGGAAGAGAAACAAAAACAAAGGCTGTTAAAAAACATTCAAGGTCAAAACAAACAGCACATGATTCTGATTCCGATGAAGGACCAGGTGTGATCAAAAAGTCACAAACACAATTAGAAATAGTTAGCATTGAGGATGTTGAAAATATTATTAAAGAAACTTTGGAGAATGAAGGTTTGGAAGAATTGCTGTCTCATATTGCGGAACATCTTCAAGGGTAATAAACCTATTGTATTGTAGGTACAAGTTACAGAAGAGAAAAATATTAATGTGTTGACTATAACTCCGTGGACTCAGGCAGTGGCGGATCTAGATTTCGAATAAGGGTGTGGGCCCCTCCCACACCCTTAGGGAGAATATCTAGGGCCCTAAAAAAGGTCATACATCCTAACAACTTTCAAGTTTGATATTTCGATTTTCTAATATTTTTTCAACATGTCTGAGGTAAAACCTAAGATTTGTGTATATTCACAAAACATTCACACACATCATAACACAGGTTTATTTCATTCTTAACGTCATTAAAATATTAGGATTTATCATTATTTAAGTTTTAACAGTAACATATAATATTTCGCTCTGTGGCGTTCACTAGGGGAGGCCTACGTCCAGCAGTGGACGAATATAGGCTGATGATGATGATGATGATGATATAATATTTCTCTGATTTATTACCATGATAAAGTATAATTTATTTTTCAGGTGTCTTAACCAAACTGCTTTGACAATCGCTAAAGAAAGTGCTCAAAAGTTGCTTCAAGATAATAGTCAAAACAGAAAACAAACTCACACATCTGCCCAGGACAAAATCAACGTTTTGATAAACGATATAAAACTATATGAAAAAGGCTTAAAATCGATGCCCTCTGATCAGCAACCCCAGTTTATCAAATACTTGTTAAAGTCACTTGGTGGCGACATTCTTTCAGAATTCTGCAAGTATGCAGCTAACCAATGCAATCTCTCTTTACAAGTTGACGTACTAACCGTAGAGCATAGAAATAAAATAATCAATGACCTATCAGATGAATACATGAAACCACTAGTGTCATTAAGTGGAACATTGTCTGATCAGAATATGGAGTTGTTCTACCAAGCAGTAGATATGTGTTTGTCAGAATTTGATATGATTTTGAAGAAAGTTGATAAAAAAAAAGATAAGTAAGTATTTGCACATTAAGTTTTAAGTGTGATTATGTATTCTTGTTGCCATATCATTGGAAAATCAATTATACATTGGTTATTATAATTTATTTCTATTGCTATAAATCATCGAAAATCAATTACCTACATTGTTCGTCATTCTTGAGGAATCGTTATTCTTAAATAATTCGTCATTCGTAAATATCGTAATTCGTTCATAATTCGCCATTCTTAAATCATTCGAATCGAATTCGTAATTCTTAGATAGATACATAGTTAGTAGAGATTGTAGAGATAGTAAGTACATATTAGTAACGTATACATATTAGTAAGACCACATTGCGGCCACAGGCAACTCGGTCTGCGTAACATTCAAAAATTACCATAAATGTACGTGGAGGTAGCGTCCTCAGATTTTAAAAGCAATCATTGAAATTCAAGGTAACTGCTTTTATTTTCAGTTGTGTGAACAAAGCAACAGATGACATGAAACGAAGATATCGAATCGAAAATGTTTTCGATTCAATATGTTATGTATATGTAGACCCTCATCTATCATATTGTGCATACCATTATCGTATTTGAAAACGATCGTGAATATAATTTGACAATATTTATTAATGGTATAGTCCTACCCGTTCTATATATCTATCTATCTATAATAGGGATGTTTCTTGTTTTATTTTATTTTATTAGAACATCGATAATCTCATTTTATTTAGTATATCGAATTCATTTTTTTTTATATGGTAATTAGGGGGCAAACGAGCAGGAGGCTCACCTGATGGTAAGTGATTACCGCCGCCCATGGACATCTGCAACACCAGGGGACGTGCAAATGCGTTGCCGGCCTTTCAATAAAGAATATACTCTCCTCTTGAAGGTTGCCACGTCGTAACGGTTCGGAAAGACCACCGGCGACAGCTGGTTCCACAGAGCGGTGGTCCGAGGCAGAAAATGCCTTAAAAACCGCACTGTTGTGGAACGTTGGACATCGAGATAAAATGGATGGAACTTTGAGTTCTGGCGCGATGTCCGATGGTGAAATTCAGCAGCCGGGATCAAACCAAACAATTCCTCGAAACACTCCCCGTGATAGATGCGGTAGAAGATGCAGAGTGATCCAACATCTCTACGCAGAGCCAAAGGATCAAGCCGATCGGAAAGAGCCTGAACGTCGACAACTCGAGCCGCCCTTCGTTGGATTCGGTCAAATGGAAGTAGCTGGTATTGGGGGGCTCCCGCCCAGAGATGAGAACAGTACTCCACGTGGGGCCTGATCTGCGCCTTATAGAGATTTAGGCGCTGCGCCGACGTGAAGTACCGTCTCGCCTTGCTGAGCACACCAAGCTTCTTTGTGGCCAATTTGGCCTTACTTTCCAGTTGACCGCGGAACTGGACGTTGCTCGAGATGTCGACGCCAAGTATTCCGATGCTGGCTGTGGCGGATAAGGGAGTGTTCTCAAAATGAGGAGTTACGACAAAGGGTGACTTTTTAGCGGTTAACGCGCAAACCTGTGTCTTTTTGGGGTTGAATTGGACTAAGTTAAGTCTACCCCAGTCCGAGACTTTGGTAAGCAAAGACTCGACTTCAGACACAAGTTGGTTCCGACACTCAACGACGCATTCCCGAGAAATGTTTGCTCGGCCAGTGTACACGGCATCCACAGTGCTGTCGTCTGCATAGCAATGAATGTTGCTGATATGCAACATGTCATTGATATGCAGAAGAAACAGGGTAGGAGACAGGACACAGCCTTGTGGAACACCAGCATTGACAAATTTAGGATCAGAGCATGCACCGTCAACGACGACCTTGATGCTCCGATCTGCCAAAAAACTGGTGACCCAGTCGCACAATTTCCCGGGAAGCCCAAAGGAAGGCAACTTCGACAGAAGCGCTTTGTGCCACACCCGATCAAAGGCCTTCGCCATGTCCAGACTAGCTGCAAGTGCCTCTCCCTTGCTCTCAACTGCCTCCGCCCATCTATGCGTTAAGTAGACTAGAAGATCACCTGCTGAGCGACCCCGACGATAGCCGTACTGGCGGTCACTAATCAGCTGGTGCTCTTCCAGGTTTCGCAGGAGCTGGCAGTTAATAATGGTCTCCATTATCTTGGAGAGCAAGGAAGTGATTGCTATAGGCCTGTAATTGGACGGATCCGAGCGATTGCCCTTTTTAGGGATCGGGTGCACTAAAGCGGACTTCCAGGATTTCGGGACTACGCCTAATTCGTAGGAGTGTCGGAAAAGACGCGTTAAAACCGGTGCCAACTCTGGAGCACATGTCCGCAAAACGATCGGAGGGATGCCATCGGGCCCACTCGACTTGTGAATGTCCAAGGAAAAAAGTGCTTTGCGAACTGCACTTTGCCGGGACTTAATCTCCGGCATCGTCGGTGGTAAGTTTCCTTGGTCATCCAAGGTCGAGTTAGACGCGAAAAGAGAGCCCAGAAGGTCGGCTTTCTCTTTCGCGGTATGGGCCAGCGAGTCTTCCTCCGAGTGTAGGGGCGGAAAGGATGGCTGCCAGAAATTCCCTCAGACAGCCTTATTAAAAATAAATTTTAAAGTTTTATTTATCACCTATTGTCACCTGACTGCAAACACCAAGAGACATAATTTCGACGAATTCTCATCAATCGCGATCCACGTCTAGCGGTTAGTGACGTATGTAATCGCGTGACAGCTATGAGAGTATTTTGGCGGGTGAAATAAATATTCTTCTATTTTTACCCAACTTAAAAAAAGAGGAGGTTATCAATTCGACTATGTTTTTTATTTATTTTTATGTTTGTTACCTCATTTTCGACTTGGTGAACCGACTTTGATTATTATTTTTATATTTGAAAGCTGGTGCTTCCCGTCTTGTCCCTTAAAAAATGGTGACGGGTTAATTGTTCAACCTATTACAGACAATAAAAAGTAAAAAATAACTTACAGTTTTAACTTCTTTTTAGTTTTAAAGGTATGAAGTCCGTGCCTGTGCCTGGTTTGAAGTCACTCCGCTCAAGATCACGCGCAATGAGTGTACATACCTTTACATTTGGCTTGGCCATTTTAGTATATTTTCTCATCGAAAATACTTATATTTATAAATAAAATATGTTGTTTCATGATAAACAAGAGACGACCTTTCAAATAAAAGCTATTCCGAAAAATTTTCAACATCCCTATTATATTTCTCTATATCTATATCTATATATATATATATATATATATATATAGATATATAAATATATATCTATATATATATATATATATATATATAGAGAAATATAATAGAGATGTTGAAAATTTTTCGGAATAGCTTTTATTTGAAAGGTCGTCTCTTGTTTATCATGAAACAACATATTTTATTTATAAATATAAGTATTTTCGATATATATATATACCCGTGCCCAGCAGTGGGACATTAATGGGTTGATGATGATGATGATGATAGTCACTTTTAAACGCTTCAGAATTTCATAAATATACTGGGCACGGGTCTCCTCTAAATTGAGAGGGATCAGGCTATAGTCCACCTAGCGTGGTCCTACTGCGGGTTGGCAGACTTCACATGCCATCGAGAATTCTCTCAAGCATGCAGGTTTCCTCACGATGTTTTCCTTCACCGTTTGAGCATGTGATAAATACGCACATAACTTCCGAAAAGTCAGTGGTGCGCGCCTTGGGTTCGAACTCGAGACCTTTGACATCTCAGTCCACTGGTCACACCGCTAGGCTACCACGGCTACTTAAAAGTGACCGCTTGTTGGCAATAGGCTCGCTGCATGGGACCAATGGGGCAATGTTTCTGTCCTCTGCCTAACCATTCTGTGTTGCTTTTTTCCAGGCTTTTGATTCAAAATCACAGAGAAAAATTAATTTCCGAGCTAGAAACTTGTGAAGACCCCGCATTAAGTTTGCATATGGCAGTATTGGCAATATTCACAATTGTCACTCAAAATATGCTCCATGCGTCTGGTCGCCAAGTACCAGTTATTATAGCTTACTTAAAATCTCAATTGAAAGAAGATGATTACGAGCGGCTACAGTTATGGCATGGTAGGCGAATTTATTTAATTTCCTGTATGTATAAGTAAACTATATTATACTTTCATATTTTTGTATGTTTATTTCTACAGAATTAGTATCGAAATATCTGATATCCTCGGAGGAAGACAAGAGTGAAGTAGAAGAAAAATTCATTCAAGAACTACCTTTATTGAAAAATATGGTTCAAGAAATTAAAAAATATAAATAATTGTTTAATTTCCTTGACATTATAATGTATTGGGCTCGGTTGAATAAATTTCTTATATATAGTAATCTATACTTATAAAATCGTTTGTCTTGACTGACTAATATAAACACGCAGCCAAAATCACTAAGTCTAGAAAGCTAGCTTTCTTATCACATCATTCCTCAATCTCATTAAAAGTTACACCACACATTTTTCTCAAAGGACGCATTTTCCCGGCATTAATAAAATTCTGCTTTCACGTCTCTTCTGCCATACCCAACTTTCACACTATTATGGATAGCCAATCGTGCTTTTTTTGACACAGACTAGCTAGCCTGCATCGTATACATAGCATGGGCGTACCCAGCATTTGTTAAGGGGTGGGGCAGAAGTAAAGTCAAAATGCTTTTTATTTATTGACTACTTATTACGTTTTATTTACTGCACTATACCATATTTCTATTATAATCTGCGAGAGTTCTTGCTAAATCTAACAAAAAAAAATGTAAATATTCAAATTTATTTTATGCTACCAGAACCCTATATTCCCAGTTTTTTGCCATTGTTCAAGTTTTTATTGTTGGTAAAGTACTAAATAACATTTTAATAGTGCATGTTATGCAGGGCGGCTGTGCAAGTAATGTAATTATGTAGGGTAAAACACCCATTTATTGGCACTTTAAGGAGTAGCTTGTATAAAACATTAAAATTAGGCATGTCTTTTTAATTTTAACAACGTAATGAGTATCCATATTGGTTAAATACACATAGAAGATTGATTATATGTACTTTTTATTTCAATTTAAAGTAGATTATTCAATATTTTTTATGTTATAAAGAAATGTCTCTAAAAACCAAATGTTGGCATAGGTAACCCTTTTACTGGCAGTTAAAATTACCTATTATTGGCACCTCATTCATTTTGTCGGTTTACACTTAAATGAGTAGAAAACAATGTAACAATATTACAGCTATTCTAAATTCTAGGGCTTTAATTAATATAATATATAGACATAGGTATATTTGAGTAGGAACATTATTTCTAAAATATTAGAAACAAAATCAGAGGTAGGCATTTCTTGGAAAGAGTTATTTTTCTTAAATAATTATTAATAAAAAATCAGTCTTAAATCATGTAACTATGTAATTTTAAGTCATTCATCTTCGATTAGTCTTCCATTTCAGATAAAAGCTTTTTCTAATTCTTCTTTGGTATAAGCCCCTACTTGTTCTCCTATTATCGATAATTTCGGGCGCTCAAACGGCCCTGTCGTGGTGTGCCACAAGTAGATCATTAAAGGTAATTTAAGCTTAAAGCATATTTTCCTCTGTATACACCTTACGCCTCACCTTTACTGATTTTACTTTTACATAATTTCTAGCCCTTGGTTTCATGTTAGTTAGCTGAAACGTATATCAATGTTACCAATCATGAACACATCAGAATTACCAATTATTAATACATGCCAATAAATAGATCTAACATCATTGGTAGGGGCCAATAAAAGGTTAGTGGCATATTTTAGATACCAAATGTTAGCACGGTTAATAAATATAAAAATCGCCATTAATGCAATAATTTATTTACCGCTAAAATAAGATTAAGCACTCTTAAATCACATGAAATAACATTTGTAGTAAAAATTCAAAAGATCAACTAATACTAACAAGAATAAAATTAGTCTTAGCTTAGCAAAAAATCAAAATTTTGTTTATTTTTTCCACAAACGTTCAGACACGTCACTTAATTTCATATTGAGGCACCATATTGAAAATACATCTGTTTCTATGCTGGCAGGGCAATAGAGTATAAAACTACCGATGTTTGCCTATTTGAAAAACTACGTTTTGCGTTTTGATAATCTTAATATAGTTAAAATAGTGTAAGGTGCCAATAAATTGGTAGGGTGCCAACGTTAGGGTAGTTTACCCTATTAAGTACCTAAGCGCTTGTCTTAAAGTGGGAAAGAAAAGCTGTATCTGTCAACTAGCGCAATTAAATCCATTTCTGTCAGTTTACACTGTGCCATATTTTTCTGTCCACGTGTCATACCTCAACTTCACCATGAAAATCACTTCATCAGCCTATATTCGTCTATAACGCCACAGAGCTCAATCTCAGCTGCCTTTCGCAAGTTCTTGCTCCACCTGGCAGCCTAACCGGCGGCTGCGGCCGTCCTACTTTTGCCGAGACAAACAAAGTTTACTTTTTCCAAAAAAAATCGGTTCAGTTTGCTAATTCTCTAAACATATCCTCTAGAGACGGTGTAGTAGTTAGTGAATAGTTTCTGGAATATGACATCCCCCTGTCGGGATATATTTAGTTTGCTGATTCTGTAACTGAACATGGCGTTATATAGACACCTTATTACTTCGATATACCGCTAGTCCACTTGGCATCGCTGCAATCCCCCCAGAAAAGCCCACGTTTTAATTGAATCAAAGGCTTTCTCATAGTCCATAAAATAATATTCTGTAACCTGCCGCAATGAGTGGATGAGGTCTATGGTCCCGTAACCCCTTTTTAACTTAATTTACGTCTTCTTGCTATACGATTTGAGTTTACCTTCGAGAACAGCTTATAGACGTGTCTCAAAAGGGAGATGTGTCCGTAGCTTTTCGGTGGAGATTTGTCTACTTTCTTGAAAAATAATACTACTATGCTTCTGATCCGAGCCTTTGAGGGTTCTTCTATCAGGGAGAACAGAGATAAACAACTTTTGGAGGTCTCAAAGTACAGATTTTCCTGATGCTTTCAAGAGCTTCGAAGTAACTCCGTCCTCCCCCGTGGCTTTTCTATTTTTATTCTGCTTGAGGGCAATCTCGATCTCGACGAGGCTGAAGTCTGGCAGCTCATCAATATAGTGGCAGGTTAAAGTGGCCCGGGAATCGTCCTTAATGGGTCTCTATCTCAGCGAATATCTCCGGCCTTGAAGTGTAGTTCGTCCGTTGGGGCCTTCTCAAACTACTTTTGACCACCGATTTTTCTGGGTTATGGAGTTTATTAGAATGAACCGTCATTCTAATAAACTCCGTGTCTTGCCGTACCTCGCCAAGCTTGTTGATATTTCGATTAGGTGCCCGCGTCTCTGACGGAGTTGCCTGGGACTAACATTCCTCTTGTCCATAAGTCGAATAATCTCGACTGACAATTTAGACTTCGTATTTGTACGCAGCAGCTGAAAGAATTTTGACCCGTCTTCCCGTAGGAAGAAAACCACTTATGTTTTTGTAATGAGTGAATGTAAATAGTGAATAAGGAAGCGCTGGTGGTAATTGCTCAAAAAAAATCGCAGCCTTAGATAAATAATTTAAAAAAATTAGGTAAGGCCATGCCATTTATCAATCCATGGAATTCCAAAATCTTCATTAAAGTCGCCGACGATTAACTTCGCTAAGGCTATTGAAACTTACTTTGAATTTCAGGATTTTTACGGTGTTTTTCAAGGTGTCAGTTATACTTTTAATAAAAAATTGCACCATGAAGCAAATCTATATTTTACGACTACTGCATTGTGTGGCGCGGTTTTTCTAAAGTAGTTACTTATATAAATATTTTATATTGTCAAAAAATTCTTATCTTTGGGTCAGAGCACAGGGTGGGGCAGCTGCCCCATTTAACCTAACTTCGTGTCTGTATGAAGCGTCTATCCACTCCATACTTAAATAGCATTGAACACAACTCTTCAATCTTCACCCTACCATAGGCCTTCTCAAAGTCAATGAAAGCGCTATAGACTTTTTTGGGCTTTGCCAGGTGTTTTTCGGCTATGCACCATAAGGAGAAGACCTGGTCCTTAGACCCCATTCCCTTTCTAAATCCTGCCTGGACATCCCATATTTTCTCATCTGTTATTCTAAGCACTATTAATCAAAACTTTTGCATAAAGTTTGTCGACAACACTCAAAAGGCTGATGCCACAGAATATTTAACAATAACACGTGCGAATAAGTACTTCTGCTGTGTACCTTTTCCTTTATACATATAGTGGTACAATAACATGCTTGCACCAGTCTTCAGGTACTCGGGTATCTCCAACATATATTATTAAAGATCCGGTACAACAGGCCTGCTATTACCCTCATACCCTGTCACCATCCTTTAGCATTTCCACAGACACTAACATACCCTGCCGCTTTTCCAACTTTCATACTCTTCAACGCTTTTACAATTGAATCCATTTCAATTTCATTCCCCTCATCCACAGCCAATTTCAGTGCCCGATCATTCACTTCCGCCACAAAATGTGGGTAATTACCCACATTTTGTACACTATCCAGCCAGTGAAACAAACTTTCAAAATATCTCTTCCAGCGTTCCAAAAGCTTGCATTCATCATTAAGCAAGCATCCATCTTCTGCTCCAATTACAATCATAACTGATGTCTCAAAAACACCACGAGCCGATCTTACCTGTTTCCAGAACAACTTAACATTGATCCGGAAGTTATCAGAAAATTTCCTATTTTCCTTTTTATTAAGCTTGTGTATTGGTATTATTAAAGGGGAAATTTTTAACTGCACCTCTATTTAGAAATTTAAGCAAACAAAATTTCTCCACTAATAGCCTACAGCTTATCAAATAAATGACTGTACTACGTATTTAATACTTTAACTGTAAATCCCCTTTTTTCAATCAAAATATTCGAAATTACAACCAAAAATACTGAATTGCACACTAAATTTGAACCGAATCGGTCCTAGTCATAATTATTGGTTTAGGTTAGGTTAGAACTGTGACCACAACGCACGAGCCGAGCGAGCGAAGTGAGCGTGCCGCGGCAGCGGCCGGCGAAGTGCCAGAACCGAATCAGTCCTATTCATAATTATTTGTTTAGGTTAGAACTGTGACTATTCTAGTAGTGTGACTATACTAGTCCTATTAAGCTTTAAAGATCTAACAGTTTAGATAATTGATTTATTTGATGAGCAAATTTAGTGTGCAATTCAGTGTTTTTGGTTGTAATTTCGAATATTTTGATTGAAAAAAGGGGATTTACAGTTAAAGTGTTAAATACCACCCTTATTAAAACATAAAAGTAAACTAAAACGTCCAAAAATACAAGTTTTATTATATTTTATTTTGCTGTGTATAGTGAAGATAGTGGTATATAAGATGGTGTGATATACACAGCAAAAGACAGACAAACACACTACGGATATGGATCATATCCGTAGAGTGTGTTTGTCTGTCTGTGTGAACTCTTTGGTCGCCACATGGAGGCGTTGAGGTCTCTATCGGTCATTTGTCATGTAATGTCATTTTAGTTGAT
This sequence comes from Craniophora ligustri, assembly GCA_905163465.1. Taxonomy (NCBI): domain Eukaryota; kingdom Metazoa; phylum Arthropoda; class Insecta; order Lepidoptera; family Noctuidae; genus Craniophora; species Craniophora ligustri. Next base: position 8,756,676 of record LR990963.1, read on the forward strand.
TAAAGCCAACATTTGGTCGATATATTCATTCTTGTTATTTCATAACAATTTAATTAACTAAAATATTTATGCAAAACGTCTCATTAAAACTTTAACAATGGAGAAATATCTCCGACCCAATATTATTGACCTTGATCCGTCATCGCCTACAGCGGCTCAAGAATGGACTCACTGGGTATCTACTTTTAAAAATTTTCTAATTGCTAATGAAGAAGAGAAGAAAATTAATGATGCAATGAAGATGTAGCTTTTCATTAATCACATATCGCCCAAAGTACACGAATACATAAGTGAGTGCACATCATACAATACTGCAGTAAGTACACTCAACACCGTATTTGTAAAACCAAAAAATTAAATTTTTGCGAGACACATTCTGGCCACAAGAAAACAGCAGAGCCATGAAAACATTCAACAATATCTTCAGCAACTGAGAATTTTAAGCAAGGACTGCCAATTTAAAAATGTTGATGCAGAAAGTAATAGGAATGATTATATAAGAGATGCATTTATTTCTCGCATTCATCATCATCATCATCATTTCAACCGTTAGACGTCCACTGCTGGACATAGGTCTCCCCCAAGGATCGCCACGACGACCGGTCATATGCCACCCGCATCTGGCATTCATTCGCATACAATTCGTGAGCGCTTGCTAGAAAATTTTAATCTTACGTTGGAAGAAGCTACATGGACTCAAGAAGGACGCCCCGTAGCTTTCTTTTCGCGCACACTATCCATAACAGAAAAGCGACATTCAGCGATAGAAAAGGAAGCGTATGCCATTGTCGAAGCTCTCCGTAAGTGGCGGCACTACTTGATTGGAAGATCTTTTTGACTGATCACAGACCAGCGATCAGTTTATTTTATGTTTAATCGTACACATACAAGCAAGATAAAGAACGAGAAGATAGAGAGATGGCGATTAGAATTATCTTGCTACAAATATGATATTGTTTATAGACCAGGAAATAAAAATGACGCTGCCGACGCACTGTCACGTATCTGCGCCATACACACAGAATCTAAAATGAAAAACTTACATAGTGAACTATGTCATCCAGGCGTTACACGAATGTATCACTGGATACGAAGTAAAAATCTACCATATTCGATAGAAGACGTCAGAAAGATGACAAAGGCATGTGCAGTCTGTGGAGTCATAAAACCTCGCTTTTTGAAAAATTACGGCAATTTGATAAAAGCTACTTCACCATTCGAAAGACTGAACATCGATTTCAAAGGGGCCGATACCGTCATCTTCGTTTAACAAATACATATTGACTATTATAGACGAATATTCTCGATTTCCATACGCATTCCCGTGCCAAGACGTTTCCGCTGCGACTGTAATTAAACATTTATCGACTCTTTTCTGCACATTTGGATTGCCAGCTTATATTCATTCTGATCGTGGCTCCGCTTTCATGTCAAAGGAAGTAAAAGATTACTTACACAGTAGAAGTATATCCACAAGTCAAACGACAGCATATAACCCACAAGGTAAAGGGCAAATAGAGCGTACAAATGGAACAATTTGGAAGACAGTACAATTAGCTCTGAAATCACAGGGACTAAAAATCGAGCAATGGGAAATGGTTCTTAACCAAGCACTGCACTCAATAAAATCTCTGCTATGTACAGCAACGAACCAAACTCCTCATGAAAGGATGTTTGTACACAATAGAAAATCTAATAACGGACATTCGCTACCAACTTGGCTTCTAACACCCGGTCCTGTCCTACTCAAAAAGCACAACAGAACCAACAAATACTGTCCCATAGTAGAGGAAGTCGAGCTGTTGGAGTCCAACCCGGACTATTCTTTTGTAAGACTGAGTGGCGGCCGAGAAACGACCGTGTCTAACAGACATTTAGCCCCAACAGGGTTAGAGAGCGAGGAAGAAGGCGAACGTACTGAAACTGTAGAAACAGAAAGTGACTCGTCATTTGTTTCTACAGAGAGCGTTGCGCCAGATACTCCTCAAATTTAGCAGACTACCAGGAATAGAAGACCACCTGCCTATCTGCAGGACTACGACACCTCAAGCTAAACTAGAATACAGCAGGGGAGAATGTGGTGAACTCTTTGGTCGCCACATGGAGGCGTTGAGGTCTCTATCGGTCATTTGTCATGTAATGTCATTTTAGTTGATTAAAGCCAACATTTGGTCGATATATTCATTCTTGTTATTTCATAACACCTCTTCACGCATAAACTACTAGAATGGATGAAATTTTGTATAGAGATAGTTTGAGTCTAATGGAAGGAAATAGTTTTTTTTTGTGACGGAAATCATCCAAACGTACAGGAACCAAGCGGAGTACAAGTTTGTATGCGGCATTGATAATTTCTTCATTATGAGGGTTGAATTGCCTCGTTGGTCTAGTGATCGTATAGTGCGACTGCCGAGCAAGAGGTCAAATCAAATCATTTATTTCAATTAGACCAATACAGGTGCTTTTGTCATTGAATTGTCAAATTTAATTGAATTTAGTTGCACGGTTCCTAAAGGTAGGTCTTATGGAGAAGAACCGGCAAGAAACTCCATAGATACTCTTTTTAAATTAAATACAAAATTGTCGGTTTTCTTCTACAAAGATTTATGTATGTAATGAGTTTGGATAAGGGCCCGGTTAATGGCAATAGGCCTCCTATTACATGGGACCTAAAACAAACCGGCGAAACGAAAAAAAGCAAATTGATAAAAAAGCAGATTGGGTACAATTATTTTGAGGATACCTCCTCAAAATCGGCATAGCGAAATTCCTCGCTCAAATTGAGCTGCCCGACTGGGGAAGTACCTCCGCCTTACAGAATACCGCAGTGAATCAACAATGGTTGTCTTTTTGCGAGTGAGTAATGTTATTCCATTTGCTGTCAGTTTAGTAATTCCCTATTTTAAGAAAGTAAACGGTTTCTGCAGGGTTGTGCACCGTATTTGCAAGCCTTGCGGTGTTGCAAATGTCCATGGGTGGCGGTGATCACTTACCATCAGGTGAACCGCCTGCTCGTTTGCCCCCTTATCACAATAAAAAAAAATGTTCTACGCATACAAAGTCGCGGGAAAAAGCTAGAATAATATTAAAGACGATTCACTTAAAATAACACACAAGGAAATATACAGCAGACAATATACTGTTATTTAAGTACTTCAGTGACGAGTTGACGACTCATAAAATCACGTTCAATTTTGCTCATCAATGAATATCTTGAATCTCCATTGAGTATAGGCTTCTTGGTCTCATAACTACTCTCAATCATGATCTGTCACTGCTAGCTGTCAAGTGTCAGATGTCCAAAAAAGAATTGTATGACATTGACAGTAACTCAAGCAACAAGCAAGATTCGAATTCGAAGTCGACGTCCGACGATCCAAGACTGAAAGAAAATCAGTTCTATGAATCAGTCAACGAGCGCCTGTTGCTTAAGTTGTAATGTTGTTATGTATTATAATTTTACGATAATGTTATAGATAAGAGTCATATGAATTAGAGTTTCTGAAGGCTAGTAAATACTTATAATATTTTGTCCTATTTATCTAGATAAACTTTGGTGTCATAGTGCAAGTTTTACAGAAAATAATATCGAATACAGCACCATGTGCTTGTAAAGCATTATATTTACAACTCTGCCAATTTATATAACTACAAGATGGATTCAGAGCCCAAAGAGAACTCTGATTTACTTAGAACACGCAATTTAAATGAGGCGAACGGGAATTTAAGTCATACCGAGCCTAAAGGTCCTCCCGATGGAGGGCTCCGAGCGTATTCAGTTATGGTTGCATCGTTCCTGACCAATGGCCTTTTATTCGGCGTAATAAATTCATACAGTGTAATTTATACAGTCCTTGAAAAAAACCTTAAAGATGAGGGAGTTCCCAACTCAGAAAGTCGTGCTGGTAAGTAACACTTGCATACAAAACCTACCTATTTTACTAGTGTGATTTGAAACCTCAACATCGAAATTCATAACAAACCTTTGTATATTTGCATGTGCATATTAACCATGCAATAATTGAATTAGTACAATTTCATATTGTGTGTACAGGTTTTTTCCTTTATAGGATTTTATGAGGTTTGATTGACTTGAGGCTCAATTGGACACAAATTATATTAATATTTATGATTATGTGTGAATATAAGTAAGTAAGTAAAGGGAAAGACTTTCAAATTGATTTAGTCTGTAAATTTCAAGATCTCAATTTTTATTGCACTTTATTTTGACTCTAGGTGGAAAAAAATTCTATTAATTACATCAATGTAGAAAATATTTACTTCAAACATGTAAGTAAGTTGTAAATAGTTGAGCAACATGTTTATAAAAATCTAGCAATTATTTAATTAGTTGTAAAATCATTTTTTTAATTAGAGATACTACTGTGTCTATGAAAATGAGTTGATAATAGTATGTTCATCGTCAATATAATTATACTCTTATCTATCAGGTTTATTATTATTATTGTGTATGTTCCGAGGACTGTAAGGGTTATCTCATTATTTATTAGGTACATTACATATGCAATAACTACCATGTGAATGACATTTTGTGTCTCAACTCTCACAGCTACAATGTGTGCTTTAATTATCTAAATGGAAACTGTGCTTTTAATTTATCAACAATCAAGTAGTTGTGGCACTGGTATACATTAGATCTGTTCTAAAAAAATATTAATAATTCATGTTATGTCTACTCTTGTGGTACCTAATCTTTTCTTCATATAATACCAATTACATATTATTGAGGAAATGTATTTGAAGGAATTAATTTTTTTATTTTTTTTCATTATTTTTTTATTATTTATTACAATAACTTTTATCTCATACACATTGTTAAGTTATAAATAGGCATTACTAGTAAATTAAAGAGAAAAACATCCTAGCTATTTAAATATTATCTAATTTGATAAAATACCTTGCATAGAATATGCTGCCTAATAGGAGTGACCAATAGGAAATCCTTAATAGGTTTAAATTTGAAGGTCCTGTTAGAGTTTTGTAATTTGCATCCATCCAGGCAACCTGTAGCAAATATTCTTAAAATTATCCATATACCACAATCAATGGTCTATCAACTATATAGTTAATAGGCCAGATTGTGATGTGGCGCCAAGTGAGGCGCACGTGGCTGACGGCCGGCCGGCGCGTCGCGACACTTCTTACCGAAGGCCACCACATCATTGCGTTCAATTTCATCATACTTTTGACGCACCGTCATTACAATCGTGTTACAAATTTACCCAAATCAATGGTTCCTACCTACAACGCGACAAACGAAATATTGCTTCGAGCAGTACACACCTAAGTAGTTTTATTAAACCGGATATGGCATTATTTATGTCCTCGTGAATTTTTCTATCTCATACGTCTGTAGAAAGTAAAAACTTCATAAAGTCTTATTTTAAAGTATTACATGCGTCCAAATAACACCTTTCTTCCAAATGAATGTCATCCGAGCATAAATATCATGGTTAGGATCCTGTACCTCAAGCTAACAAGCTTATTTGTGTCCTGACTTCGCGGTAGGCTTTTTCCGCTAATAGTTTTGTTCCGTAAAGTAATATTTTATAGTATATCATTCTTACGGACAACATATCAAAACTAATGGCCGTCGGAGGTTTACTGACGAAAGGGACCCCTAATTGAAGTGATAATGAACTAAACGATTGAACAATATAAATAAATCGTCGTTGAATAAGAGTGCGCTCATTTTAAATATACGGAATCCGTGTACTAAACTTCGTGTATTAAACTTGTGCATACGAACATATTACCTATGCCTCGTGATTTGAACTGCGCCTGGTGTAGCGATGACCCGATTAGATTAACAGACATTGTGTGTCACTTGTCAAATTTAACTGCTTGTTATATTTAGTTTTTCGACAACCACGTTGATTGATGAACACATGTGTAACGTAGAATTTCTGCCGACTTACAAATTCTATTCAAACTAAATTAAAAAAACAAAACAGATACAGAACAAAGTCCAATTCGTATCCAATTTCTATCGTCTGTTGCAGTAATGTGTGGCGACAGCAGTTTGACATACGAGTAGAAAGTTATTGCCGTAACATTAAATATATTTTAATATAGGCAACTTTAAGATACCCTAAGTATTATAGTTAGCAAAGTAATTTTTCTATTATAAATTGCGCGCAAACGGTGGCGGGGTGTTATGAAGATCCAAATGACGCTATTGCGATGCACTCTATTTTGAAAATCTTTTCGAGTGGTTCCTACGCCAATTCCATAAACGTTTTGCGCTAGTACGAATTAAACTATATATCCTTAGCATGATTTCCATTTTGATAAACAAATAATAAAACAAATACAGTCGTCTCTTGATAAGTTGAATCTCATGGGATTACGGAAAAAATTCAATTAATCGAGAGATTCAAATTAATCAAATAATCGAGTGTTTCAACGTATTGAGAGTCGACTGTACTACATTACTTAGATACCTATTTATTATAATGCAATCACCATAATAAAAAAGTCAACCTTCGTTAATGTGTTTAATTAGTGAAGGTTGACAAACATAGCTAAATCAATAACAAGTAGGTACTGATATTTATCATTTATATTTATCCAGTAATATAGACAACTAGCTCAATGTCAGTTTTATCATCGTAACGTAGTCACTTCTTGTTAATCACTGGGTCGCGAGTTCGATCCCCAGATAAATTCAGATTGGAATATGCTTTTCGTTACCAAGACTTTCGTATTAGCATATTATACCATTCCAGATGTTTTTGGAATAAGTGTGTTCGCGACAGCATCATTATCGGCGGTTTTCGATGTAATGTGGTTTCGAATTAGTGTACCACTCATAAAGATTTTCGAAAAAGCGTGCGTCGCAATAACATCATTCGAATCTTCATATCACTCCCGTGGCGGCTAGCCGCTAACTAACCTTTCCTCCATTATCAACACAATACTTAAGTACACAACAACGTGTGTGCTTTTGTGTTGGCCATAATGAAGAAAAGCGTATGAATATTGTGACCTGCTTTTAGATTTACTTACTACATTTAAAAGCAATGGTAATTACGAATGGAATGATTTACTTGATTCTTTAGAATGAATAGTATTAAAATGACCAATAGGGTGGGTATATGTGTGGGATTATAATAAGGGCCAAATATTCCTATATCAATATTCATAAATGTAGAAAATTTCAAAATTGAGAATAGGATGTGTCGTCAAAATCAATAATACAGTGTCAACAAGGTATATAGTGCGTCATTGTACACGTTTCTTAGGTCATTTGTATTTCTATATGTATTGGTATAGGTTGATATTATGTGTATGTCGATGCAATGAGTTGGCATTCTGCTGAGTGTTAATTATTATATAACACTATTTGTTAAACACGATAGATTTCAAGAATGCTTTAGTTTCATATATTATGATAGGTGCGAACTATTTCGTGGAATTGTGGTCAGTTCGTCTGTTTGTAGATTTCTGAAGTGATGTTAATAATTGACGACATTGAAAATTGTAACCAATTGAGTAATCGTTTCAATCAAAGTTAAAGAGGATAAAAAAAAACTAGCCAAGTGCCATGCGGAACAAAAATTATAATAATTTTATTCGAGTTAGAAGTATACCTGTATTGATGGTCTGTTAGTCAAATTTCATGATAAAAATCAATAAACAATAACTTCTTTTCATGTTTAAGGGAAAGTTGCATACTTCTATTATTTAAGAATAATTTTTATTTTCCAGCTCTGGTGGGTGCTCTTACAATGGGAACAACGTTCTTTCTGTCGCCTTTGTCTGGCGTGCTAACAGGAGTTCTGGGGCTCCGCCTGACTGCTGTTCTAGGCGGCAGTATTGCCACGGCGGCCATGCTATTATCTTCTTTCTTTGTTGATAATGTAGGTGCTCTTTACTTTACGTACGGAATACTGTATGGGTTAGGAGCATCGTTTGCATATACACCTTCTCTAGCTATTCTCGGTCACTATTTCCGAAAGCATTTAGGTTTAGTTAACGGTATTGTTACGGTGGGTAGTTCAGTTTTTACTGTAATTATGCCACCTCTTATGGAGTATATGATAAAAAACCATGGACTTGAATGGTTGTTTAGGCTTCTGGCCATTTTCACTTTTGGCTTAGCATTGTGTGGATTGTTGTTCAAACCTATTCCATTAATGATAATAAAGACATCCAGGGAAGACGATAGCTGCAAGTCTTTGTTGAAATCTATTGTTAACGTCCAAATCTGGAAAAATAAAAAATACAGACTGTGGGCGTTATCCATGCCCGTTGCACTATTTGGTTATTTCGTTCCTTATGTTCATATAAAAAAGTTTATTGAAAATAATTTCGTTGATGTCAATAATAATTTACCTTTGCAATGTATTGCTATTACTTCAGGCTTAGGGAGATTAATTTTCGGCTTTTTAGCCGACAAACAAGGCATCGATAGAATCTTGTTGCAGCAGATTTCTTTCTACGTCATTGGGATTTTGACGATAATTCTACCATTCATAAAGCAATTTGGATTATTGGTGGCGATTTCTCTTGGCATGGGAATATTCGATGGGGCTTTTATTGCATTAATTGGACCGATAGCATTTGAGCTCTGCGGTGGTGCGTACGCGGCGCAAGCAATTGGTTGTATGTTAGGACTTGCTGCCACACCATTATCTGTTGGCCCACCGATAGCTGGGTTCCTTTATGGTCTTAAAAAGTCTTATACTTTGCCTTTTGTACTCGCTGGCATATCTCCACTAGTAGGTGCTACTCTAATGTTTGCTATTCGCCTTCAACGAGTACCTTCCAATCAAGAGTCTACTATAACAAACGGAGTTGCTGCACCTCCAGCTTCTGTACATATCGGTGAGCTATAATTAAATACAATACGTACCTACTAACTATGTAGACGGAAATAATTACTAATAATAATTTTGGTAAAAATATAGTAAGTCTATTTGATAATATATTCGGCCAACTGAAAAGGGATTTAACAAAATAAATTAATAATGATAAATTGGGTCAACTTTATAGTCGTTGTAATATGATGTGTATGTATTATGTTTCTATAGCAAAAATGTTTTGTTTTGTCATTTTTAGGGTTCCGTACCCAAATGGTAAAAACGGAACCCTATTACTAAGACTTCGCTGTCTGTCCGTCCGTCTGTCTGTCACCAGGCTGGCTGTATCTCAAGAACCGCGATAGCTAGATTGTCGAAATTTTCACAGATTATGTATTTCTGTTGCCGCTATAACAACAAATACACAAAAAACAAAATAAAATAAATATTTAAGGGGGACTCCCATACAAAAATCATTTTTTTCCCCTAATTTTGTACGGAACCCATAGTGCGTGAGTCCGACTCGCACTTGGTCGGTTTTTGTTTGATTAATGTTACTGCGTCAATTTGAAACTAATCAAAATATGATTACTTCGATAACCCCTGACCAATTAATTAGTTACAGGATATCCTTTAAATTTGACCTTTTGATTGTTGACCGTTGTATCTACCATTATTATAGAACAGGGGTGGCCATGCTTATTGTTAGTCCGAGCCATTTTTTTTATCTAGGTAGGTTTTAGGTAGGGCGTTGGGGCTAAAAAAGCTCATCCCAATTTCCCTGTAGTTTTTTTTAAGTGATATGATTTTTCTGTATCTTCCCCTTTCTACATAATATATAGAATTCCTGGCTACGCCCTTGCAAAAATTAAAAGGGCACTCGGTTAAATTTTTTGAGAGCCACAAATAATCCTTCAAAGATCCGCAAGTGGCTCGCGAGCCGCAGGTTGGCCACCCATGTATGTTTCTATGTCTAACGACGCTTTAAAGCATCATCTTTTCCGAGATTAATTGAGCTTTTTAAACGCAGCTACTTCCATTTACATGATAAAGGCTTATTTATGGTTTTTACACTTATTGTTACAGACAAATCGTCAGGCCGGTTACTTAGCAATGGAGAAAAACAAACAAATCAACAGACAAACTTATAACGGAAATTCACTTTTCACACAAATGTGATTTGAAAGAAATATTGGACTGCCATAACCTCAAAATTATGCTCTAAAAATAACCGTGACTATAATAGTGAGATCCCAGAAACAATCTACGTGAGGTTTAAAATTCTAGAAATTATTGTTATTTGTCAAAGCTTTGACGAGTTGAAAATTAGAGCCTGATAAATGAAAGATCAATGGAAGTCAATAAAAACTACCCTTCATGTACCAAGGTACGTTTAGTGGCGTTAAACACAAATGTTACATCAAATTAATATTCTAATTACAAATATTTTGTATGCGCCACTGCACTGGTGACAATATTTACCGTTTTGGCACACGATCGTCTTAATATTATAGTGTACCCACTACGCAAAAAATAATTGTAACTTGACATACCTATTACGTAGTATTTTGTATGTATTATATGTAGTTTAACAATGAATAAGCATTTCTTTGGATAACTTTACTACGGCTACTATACTACGGTTTAATACTGCACAATCTGTGGCCCGTGCCAAAACAATTATCAATATTAAAAATTAAACAACTGATATGCGAAAGGCAAATATACAATCTTGGCGAATTATTAATTGTGTAATACAATTCAGTTATCAAATATTTAAATTATTTATCTAATTATGTAATGCCGACAGGTGTGATGCTATGTTGTAATTGACTAAAAAAATATGATTTAAAAAATGTAAGTCACATGTATTCGACGTACATACGGAAAAGTTGTATGTATGAGTTTTTAATGACTTTTATTTATCTGGGAGTAAAACAGTCGGTTGAGATGTCCTTAAGAAGTATCACCTAGATACTTCTTAAGGACATCTTTTCCTTTCTTTTTTTTTAATACTCGAGGTGTAGTTGAAATTTAAGTACAGAAATAATTTCTAGTATTATAATTGACCTAATAAGCGCTGTTAAAAAGATACCTACGTAGTTGTGAACTATTAATTACTAAGTAAGTGACTAAGTACCTAACCAAAAATTTATTTCTCATTTTCAGACTTTAACAACCTTATACAGTTTAATTATCAAGATCATGTTTATAGTTCGCTTTACGCCTTGAAAATTTAACTGTATAGTTCGATTGTTATAAGATAAATGACCATTATGTACAATGACAAATGACATTACACTTAGGAATACATGAAGTTAACATAAACACGATTAACTTAATTCTCATTAGTTACTTTTTATTGTATGATTTAATTAGTTTAAAGGTTTAATTTTAAGGATCTATAAGTTCTTAAAATAAAATGCATTTAAATTTAACATGATATAATGTAGATGTTCATGGCATAGTATACTGTGTACGTTTCCACTTACCTACATGTTTACCGCTGGAAGTTCCTAGTTGCGTTAAATTTTTCCTGAGTATGTTTTATTAAGTCCGTATCTCAAATCTTTATGTTTTAAAGATTTCTAAAGTTGGCAGCTAAATGTTAAACTTACCTACTTTGGTATCTACATGACAACGCGTCAATGTACACACACACAATGACACTATATTTTTTTGTGACGACATACCGCCTTTCCTCCATACATTTTGGCTGCGACAACATATTTTAGAAGTTATGATGTATATTTTTTAGTTTTAAGTGCTTTTATCGGAGTCAAAATGTGTTAAGCTGGAATCCCGACTCGAGGTACCTACCTACTTGACTGAGTTTTATTGCATCTGAATAGAGATATTATACTCAAAATACGAAGTTCTGTGGCATCTAAAATTGCTCTTCGGATAGTAATTAGAAGCCATGTCATATGCCTGCGAAGCCGTATTTGGTTTCACTATATATATAATCTCTATTATATTCTTGTTTCTCTGGTTTAATGAGATATTCTTTTAATAATCGTATTGTTGCTGGTAGAATGTTTGTTACAAGTACCGACACACTACTCATTGTATTGGATTAATCCGTATTTCAGAGATACTTATTATTATTCTTCCGATAATAAAAAAAAAAAAAAAAATCCTGTATGACATATACCTAATTATATTTATTGTATAATATATCCTTTTATTATTAGTCAAAAAATATGAGCTAATATGATATTCTTTCAAAATATTTGTGGTCAAGCTAAATGTATCTACGTCATAGCTAGGGCTGCCATCCGTCCGGGTTTCCCCGGATTTGTCCTAGTTTGAAGGGCGTCCGGGGCCGTCCGGCAGAGGTTTTCAAAAGTGTTCGGGTAAAACCCGGGACACTGTTGTCAGGGAAAAAATATAACGATGTTTTTATTTTTGTTGCAAAAAAAACATTTTTCAGGTGTCCGGGGAAAAAAACACATTTCGCCCAAAAGTCCGGGTTTTTTACTGTGTTTATCCGGCTTTGGCAATTTAGGTGATGGCAGCCCTAGTCATATTATGTAATATTTTTCCTGTTCAGAAGTAAGCTTATCAAGAAGTACCTATACCTACTCTTACTTAAAGGCCTTAACATTAGGTATCTCAATAAAAATGAATGTTGCTAAGCTCATACCTAACTAGAGAATGGCTCGAGCAATACGGCAATTTTTTTTTGTATTTTAATACTGAAAAAAAAAACAATAAAAAATACTATTAAGGTGGAAGCTCCACGCTAGCCCGCGATAAACAAATTTTCGTACGTTTTTTGCAATTTGTCGGTCATTGTCAGGCAGTACATTGAACAAAATATGATTCGCGCCTGTAATATGTATTTAGTTACAGAATTATAATCATTTAAATCAATAAAACAGCCCTCAAAGTGCATATAACTGTATTGATTGTCTATTCATGAAAAAGTTATTCAATCCAATTGTATGCAATGTGAGGGTTGTATTGATGATATTAATGATAGGTAAACAAAATATACGCTTTTTTGCGAAGTTACGGAAAACTACTGCTTAAAATAGTGTATATGTAAAAGTCTTACACTAATAGAGTTGGACAGATTAACTAACTTGTGAATTAGTATCAGGATGCTTCTGGCTTACTTTTTAACGTTGGTATATGTATACGTTAATCTGAGGTGACATAGTCATAGTATATTATGTATGATGGGTACCTTTATTTTAATTTAGTACTTATTCCCGTAGTTCGTCCATAATAAATATAGTAGTTTCTGATACGAAATTCGAAAAAAAACATAATTTCGGATTGTGTTTTAACTGTTTGAATTAACATTTTTAGTCGAATGCAATTCTACACGGTCAGTGGGGCAGGTACCTTATCTAGTTAAAACGTTTTAGATTTATTTATTCATGATAATAATTAATTATTATAATGACTAACCATATAAATACCATATGTAGGTATTTATTTATTTCTGTAACATTTGGAGTTACAATTTTAGCAGCTATGATTTGAATATACATATAGGTGCCTACCTACCTACCTATTAATTAAATCGTCATTCAAAAAACTGTGATAAAATCATAATCATTGTTAATATTTAAATATATATTATATATAGGTATACAATATATTTATTTAATTTTAGACATAAATATCTTTGACAGTGAAATGCTTATGAATTATCAGATATTGATACATAAATTTCTAACATTAAAGTATATTTATTACGTATAAAGAAATTATTAACTATCACTAAAGTGCAATTTATCTGTAAGAAACTACATATTTTTATTAATTAAAAGCTACTGGAAAGTCAAATTAAACAAAATATGGTGTCTTCCCAATATTTTTCTAATTATGATACCTTAAATAAGTAGTAGGTAGTAAATTGAATATTACTTAAAGTTGCATCGACAACAGTTTTAATTAAAATTAAAAAATAAAATAACGTAACTTTATTGCAGTAGATCAATGTTTGCTATAAGTGTGTTCCCATTTTTTATACCTATTAATTTCATGAAATAAAAGCCTATGTTCGAAAACATTATGTCAACGTTTCGAGTTCAGTTTGGCAAACTTTGATATGTTTTAAACTTTCTGGAGTGTATATAATCATATAACACTCGACACAAAGCATTTAATGAGCTACTACTACATTATATTTATGTAATACTTTATTCCACATTGTAGCATTTAAAGATTGATGATAGATGCTTTTAAAGATTCAGATACAGATGCCTGAAATTGATTATGGGCCCTACACTATGTGTTTTGTTTTACAATAGCCAGGTATACTTCATTTTCGTACACTAGATAAATAAATCCAACAGTTATGAGATACCTACAGAAATATCTAAATTGATTCCACTGAAAAACATATAGAACAAGTTCTATACAAAATTTTAATGAATCAAAACTGGCTGGCACACGAGATTGTAAATATTGGAATCTAATATTTAGAATTCAAGATTTGAAAAACGTAAGCCAGAAATGAATTTATGAAAAGGGTAATCAATAAAATGTTGAACGAGTCTGTCTAGGAATTATTCCTGCACCCGTGGGTTCACCTGTGGGTGTTACTACAAAGACGGTACCTACTTAGGATATTGACAAAAGCTAAGGTGCATCACATTCTATTTTGTGCTACTGTATTCTGCATGTAATACTTTTCTTTCTGTTTAATATTGAATTATGTGTGCGCCTTAGGGGGCAATTCTGTGTTCCTGCCTTTTATTGTTTTTACTTAATTAGATAAAGCACTATTATTATTAGGTATATATTTATGCATTTTAAATCCTTATTTTAATATGTTTCCTATTAAAGTGTATTAATTATTATAGATTATAAGATAACATACATAAATATCAGCGTTTTGATCGTTAACACGATTACTTGAGAAAGAGGACTGTATCTCAAAAATACTACCTAATAAGTAAGAATTATGTTATAATTTTGTTAAGCCGCTACACAATATCAACCGTATATTTTGGACATGTAAATGATCAATTGATAAATACTAAAGGTTAGAGATTAAGGTATTCCCTATTCCGTAATATGCATGGGAAACACCCGTGTATGTTAGGGACATAGTATGGATACCTTTGGACATGAACAATAGTGTCCCGGCACGGGAGCAGCATGTACGTGCGCGTAGAATGTAACGCGTCCATAGCTATTCGAGGCGCGTGCACAGTTCGTGCGCTGGTGTAAAACCACCTTAAAATATTTTAGACAAAAGAAAAATAAAACTATATATGTTTGCCTAAATTATTAAATGAAAGTCTAATTTATGCAAATGTTTCTGTAAAATTAATTATTTAATTAATTTTATGCTAATAAAAATACTTTATTGTATTTTTATTAGCATATTGTTCTAAAATAATATGTCCACTGGTATTACTACTAATTTGGCTACCGACACAATATAAGTTTTTTTTGCACCAAAGTGGGCTTTTTCTGATTGTGAAGGATGAAAATGATTTTCTGTATAATACATATAAATTTTTAGATCGTTTTATTTTATGCACAAATGATTAAATAAAAAAAAAGTACAGTCGAATTGATAACATCCTCCTTTTTGAAGTCGGTTAGAAATAGTAATTATTATTGCTTAAATGTATTTACAAACTCGTAATGTACCGTCAAGTTCATTAATATATTGGCATTGTCAAGGATTCAAAATATTGTAAGGGTTCGAAAGCTCAATAAATTCTATAGAACTTATAGATCAAAAATATGTCCTCATGTGAACGGTTCACTAATATATACCGTACATAATGCAATAATATGTGATCACCTTGTGGCTTCAATAATATCTGAGCAGGCTAAGCGTCATAATTATCTCTACATGGAAAGTCAATGAGTGTTTTTGAATGCCGTAGTGAAATTATTCTAGCCAAATAATATTGCAAACTCCTTGATCATGCAATTTTAATATTGCTAGTAAAATTATCTTTATGCCGAAGTATTAAAGTTGAACAGGAATTGTTTAGATATTATTGTATTCATCTGTGCATACATATTTCTGAATCCTACACTGTTCATATAATAATAACTGAAATTGCAATATTAGTTATAAGTCAATTTGCTGCGCCCTAACAGGGTTATGTATTTATTAGTTGTAAGCCATACCTATAACTATGTTTACATTATGCAATATAAATAAATAAATAATGTGCTTTTGGCTGTAAACATATTACTGAAAAAAAGCAGTCACATATTAACGAATCTAAATCTTGACCAGAATTTAATGATACTTACAGTTGTCACATTGTTATAAACTTTTTTGACGTTAATATATTTTTGATGCCTAGAAATGCCCATAATGAATTCGACTGTACCTACCCTAAAACACATAGAACATTGTATCTGTACTGTTGTTATCATCGACATATACTTGCATAAAAATATCTATAAGCCATTAATTTATCGAAAGTTACATGGACCATCTGCAACATTTTCGAGGTATCCTCTAATGAAAGAAAAATACGAATATTTGTCTACTGAAGTATATGTAGCAGGCTTCACAAACCTATGTTTATTATAATTTAAATTGAATATTAATTCAATTTGTTCCTAATATCAATTATTGTTCCTTGGGTTAACAACATATATAATATTATATAATCATGACAATAAGTTGCTTAGATTTTTTAATTATACTATTTTTCAGTTTAAATAAACTTTTTTATTTCCTACATTTAGTTCTCAGAGTTTTTAATAAGTAAGTAATAGCTTTACCTTTTGGACGTCAAAACGAAAACGTGCCCTAAGTGCTAAAGACGTCTACACGCGACAATAAAATAAAACATTAAAAAAGAGGTGGGAGAGGTTCAAAAAGTTTATTAAATAAACAATAGCTCTGTTACTGTGTTAAAGCTGAACATGCGCGTTGCAATTTCCTAACACCTTAGTTTTTGTTTTGATTCCATAAGTAAGATCCTGTCTCGAGTTACGAGTTCGGGGGAACAATATTCACGCATCTGCGCCGACAACATAGAGGAAAGCTTAGTGTGGGGTAGCGACTTTTATTTAAAAACGAAAAACGGGTAAGTTATTGAAAATGTGCTTTAATTCTATAATAATATTATACATTATCACAATATGTTATTTATTTATTGGATTAATTTTCCTCGAAAACTTTCGACGTACATAATTAATAAAGACTTGCCATAAACGTACGCAGCCTATCTGTTGGGCGGGTATTATTTCTTCCGAGAGGCTTCGCGTAGAAGAACCGTGTACCGTACTTCCGAACGAGTAGATTCGCATTTCGAATTCTTCTAGTGACGGAGAACTGGTTTTTTGTGTAACCCACCGAAGAGGTTTAGATAATCTGCAGTTGTGTGGAAATACTTAATTGATTATTATTACTACTTATTCTTTCTTATAAGAGCAAATATGAATTATCTAACAAAAAATAATATAACTTCACACATGGCACAGAGAGCTGACTTAAACTTGTCTCTTTATTTAATCATTGAGAATCTTAGGATACTGTATACTGCATAATGGATAGTTTTACTCACTCTGAGAAATAATCCATATCTTTCATAACGTCAGGTAGTTCTCTTCCATCGACATCAGGGAGTATAAAGCAAAGGCCTGCCAGGATTGTCATTACGCATAATTCTATACCAATGAAATATATATCAGTTATAGGGTGCAATAGGAAGAGGAGGTAGATGATTATTGAGCCAAGTTGGCCCGTAGCATGGCAGCACCCGACAACTGTAGCACGTATGTTGATGGCAAATAGGCGAGGCGTTATGTTGAGTATTAATGCGTGGGCCACAAGTCCTGAAGCAAGTGCGATTGAAGACAGTATACTATATATGGTTCCCTGAAAATATATTGAAGTGTTTCAGTTTGCCTTTAGCTAGTTTATGGACTATGGAGTACGAAAGCTGAAGATAAAATCAGGTCACCAAACGTAAAAAAATATATGTATTATTTCCTAAAAAATATGTTGGATAAATTATATGTATTGTGGACCTACCTATCAAATAATAATACCTCTTAACAAAATCGAAACCCACATACAAGTATATTAGCCTCATTCGCCAGATTGAGAGGCGTAGTTTTCTGACATAACGGACCCGATAAATAATCAATATGGAAATCTCGCATCTATGAAATAACTATAGTCTCTTTGGATGCTTATTTACCACAAACTTTCGCCTAAGTCCTGTGTACGTTACCCCAGCAAGAAATA
The DNA here is from genome assembly GCA_905163465.1 of Craniophora ligustri. Classification (NCBI taxonomy): domain Eukaryota; kingdom Metazoa; phylum Arthropoda; class Insecta; order Lepidoptera; family Noctuidae; genus Craniophora; species Craniophora ligustri. Next base: position 8,774,697 of record LR990963.1, read on the forward strand.
GCTCCCAGAGTGATATAAGTGGTACGTATAATTAGTGCATAGTACCTATGCTGAAAATATGCGCCAAATAAAAAAATTGTGCGCCCTGTCGTTTTGGAAAAAACGGAAAAAACATTTCTGCCGGGGGAACGTTGTTCTAGCATGAAAATTCTAAACGAATGATCGGAGGGAGAAAATTTGTGCATGGGTAAATGCATGCATAAATGTGCGTCGAAAAGATAATTTGTGCGTCTTCAGGTTTTCGAGATATCGCGTTTCCTGCTGGGGGTATGCTTTGCAATCGTATCGTGTAAGTATCTCGGAAACCATTGTATATGCGCCTGTAGAATAAAGACACACGAATAGCTCTTAATTTTTCTTCTTCGTTAAGGTCATCAATATGTATGAAACCGTCGCTTTTTCGTAGTCATTTGAATTTCGTCGGATAAGGGGCTGTCCATTAATCACGTGAGATTCGAAAGGGGGGGGAGGGGTTCAGCAAAAATCACTAAATATCACATGGGGGAGGGGGGGTATAGTAAGATATCACGTGTACTTATTTTTTCGTCAAACGCGTGATTTGTAAACCTAAAAATAGTAAGTATTACAAACATTTTAAGATTCTTTGTAAGGTACCTACTAAAAAATACACGTGATTTTTGGAGGGGGGTGGGGGTGGGGGTAGTCTTAAACCTCACCATGTATCACCATGGGGGAGGGAGGGGTTAAAAATGTTAAAAAAGCATCACGTGATTAATGGACAGCCCCTAACCAGCTGTTGTTTATTACTTTTGTTTTCTGTTGATCTACTTAATGCGAAACATTTCAAGCTAAATATTTTTACTAAGTACGTATTTTTGACTAAACGCACTAATTATTTATTGGTTTAACTTTACACCTACATATCTTGGGTTGAGCCGGTTTCTCGTATCTTGCCGTCAAAGTTACGACACCGTCGTATTGACTCTTATGAATATTGTTCAATAACGCATGCATGTGCACTTTTGAAACTTCGTCCAGGAAGACCGAAACCCGTTTTCAGCAAGTTTATACGTCTTCTTGTTTAGGCGCTGCGACAGGTTTTAGGTATTTCGAAAAAGTGCGATTATTTTGTATCATAAATATTTTCTTAAATCTACTAATTATTTGGTACTGTACCTTATAGAAAAATATGACGCCAGCTGTAGATACTCCTGTTATTACGATATGAACCATGAGCAAATATCTCAGCGTCAACTTCACAGATGAAAATTTTGTCAGGCACCCGAGCACAGTAATGGAGCAAAGCACTTTCAGTAAAGAATAATTGATATCTGGTTCAGTGTACAATCTTACATACAGAGAGCTCCATAGAAAATAGTATAATGTCCAAAATGTCACTAATACGAAAAATATAACTCTAATATTGTAAGTTGATAACATTTCTATACAAGTCACAGTTTCATCTAACGAGTTATAAGCCTGAAATAAACAAAATTAAGGGTACATCACAAAACTGATTCCTTACAAAACAGTAATATCTGAAACTAATTGCTAGTTATAAACTTACAGACGTACTCTGTGGTTTACTGGCCTTATCTTGAAATCGTGACATAGTTCGATTTCATTTGTCTGAGCTGCGTTTATGAGAATTTTTTCAGCCTTGCTTATTTTTCTGTTATACAACAACCATTGAGGGGATTCGGGGCTCCACCTAAAATAATAAAAAAAGTTTGGACAGTTAATTCAGTTAGGTATACATATATGAACTTTATGTTGTCAGTTATATTTGTTACGTTTATATTTGTCCCGAGTCTGAGGTGTTAGGATTGATTAGATTCGTGATACGTAGGTAATTAACAAAGCACGGTTCTTCAGACTTCTTAGATATTTCAAATTGCAGTATTCTTCAAATTCTTCTTCTTCGTCGGTAATGAATGCCTATGAATTTATATATATCTCAAGTTCCTGGGGTCGAACTTCTCCTGACTTTTTAAAAACATTAGGTTGTACGTGTTAAATATAATAAATATTCCTGGACATTATGACACACAGCGCCATCTAGTCCCGAGCTAAGCAACGGGGCTTGTGTTACGGATACTAGTTGGTTGATATACTACATATATATATATATATTTTTGTAAATACATACATATTATACATAGATACCTACATCCATGTCTCGGATACAAATATTTATGCTCATCACACAAACATTTGTCCCTACCGTGATTCGAATTCGGGACCCTTAGCACAGAAAGCAGTGTTAACTACCGCTGGACTAATTGGGTCGTGTGTATGATCAGTAGCTAAAATTATGAGAAATCGTAAGATAATGTACATGCCTCTGGTTTTCTCAACGCTATGTAACATGTGCTAACCCGCACTAGGACAGCGTAGTGGACCCTATCAACATGAGAGGAGATCCGTGCCTAGCAATAGAATAGTAGGTAAATGATAATTCTGCCATGAAAATTATGATATCATAAATATACCATCTATTTTATTACTGATTTTTAGTACTTATATCAATACAAGTATTCAGATAGTTAGTAGGCTTAGGCTTGTCATATTTAAGGGTTATATTGAAGGGCAAGGCAGAACCTTGCTCTACAATACAGAAGACGTTACTAAATACAGAATTATAATGTTTACAAAGCGACTCGACATCCAAGATAAAAATGACAAATTATATAGGACAATGTTAACTTCAACCTGCGACACTGCTTCGGAAGAATATCAAAGCGTTTTGATCATTATCTTTCAATATCATCCTCAAATTGTCAATCTTAGCTGTCAAACATATTATAAATAGGTTTACCTACCTTATATTATTATTGCGCCATCATTTGTGTTGTGCAATATTTCTTTACTAGTATAGTTTAAAGGAAGATTATTCTAGACATAATCATTTGATAAAATGTCTAGTTTAATTTGCTTAGATAGAATTAGATATTATTATTATTGAAACAGCGGATCTACATTCCAAATAGAAATACAAATAAAATTGGGTTATATAGGTAACAACATCCATTATAATCTAAAATTGAGCTAGGGGTAAAAATTAAGTAATAAAACTAGGTAAAATTGTGCAAACGTATTTCTTTGCCTACTTGATAATGCCTATCTATTAATATGCAGCTAATACAAAATGCGGTATATTAGAAAAATCTTAATAAGTCAACGTAAAGACAATTTTTGGAGCACTCAGCTCTAGATTATTATTTAGAATTTTCATATATACCTATTTATATAAACAGACAGTACAGACCTATTTATAATACCTATTTATTTAACAGATTCTTGTAGTAGGTACACCTACATAAAATAAAGGTACATCAAAATAATTACCTCAACAAAACCAAACACAGTACGCAGTAAATACATGCGATAAAGCTGTAGGTTTCGGTATTTGGTGCACTGTTTGCGAGCGGCACCATGCACGCCATGGCGAGGAGTCTTGGACTCACCACGATCATGCACAGCCAAGAACGCCAACTGTTACTTGATACTTCACATACTGTAACATAAAACTTCGGGACAATTGTTGAAGAATTTTTTTTTAACGTAAACTCTATATTTTAATTTAACTTTGTATGAATATTTTTTCCAACTCATGATGAGGATGAAAAATTGATTGATATGATTATGCCGCTATTTCGTATCTCCAGTCGGTATTTAAAACTTTATTATTATATACTATAGGTACACTTGTCAGACATGCAATTAACAAAAAACAAAGTCTACTTAGTTTATTTTGTTGTAATAGTTGTTGTCTGTAAGAGTTTTTAGCTGTCACGAGTAGGTAATATTAGTATTAGGTAGGTACTTAATTTTTTGATATTCATAAAAATAAATACTCACTTAGTATGAGGCCCATAAAAAAATTAGCACTGCCCAATAATGATTTCAAGAAGGCAATTAATCTAAACCATCCCTCGGAATCACAAAATGTGATCACTAAGCTGAGCACTAGTTCCGCAAAGATATCGAATATAATAGCTGTTTTTCTTCCAAAACTGAAACAAATTACAAATTTAATACGGCATTGTAAATCTAGACTAGTTTTAGATAAAATAAACAATAGAGTCATGTCATGTCCATTCTTAGTATTTCACCTCGTCTATTGTGTTTAATATTATTATAATTTCAAAGAAAATATCTTCACAAAGGAGTCTACAGCTAGAGATCGTTGTCTAATGCATTTAGCTTTATTTATTTTAGACAGAATAACTATTTGCTAGAAGTGAAGCAAAATGCTTGATTGACCGACAAAATATTGACGGTGTTGTACATCATTTACAAATGATGAATGTCGCCATTTCAGTCAAGTGTTTCTATGAGTAAGTGATTTAGTTGGTTCAATTACAGTTAAGGTACTCGTGAACAGACAAAGGCTGTATACTACTAAACTTGAAACTAAAGTTACTAACAACATATTATGTTAAAACAAAAGGGAAATGGGCAACTAGTTGTTCGTTTTGTTTTGTCAACATAATTTTCTAGAAAATTGAAATATGATCTACGTATATATTTTACATAGGTATCGTTTGCAAAAGTGAGACATAGCAAGACGCAGCCTGTGTGGATTAATATTTTTGCAAAGGAGAGTAAATGGAGGAAATAATTAATCAGGGACAGTTGATTTAATGGGCTTGTCTGTGTAACTTTATTGCACGGATGTGTAATTAGGTACTATCATGACTATCATTTTGATGATAACACACATCCGTAGTAACCCTAGTTACTACTATCTGAATTCCTATATAAGGAAGATATTTTGCTACTGGCACTAAAATAATAATTAAGTGGGTACCTATGTATTTTTTTCTGCGGTTATTATAAGAGGTATTCAACAATGTATCAGTAGTATTTACTACAAGTTTACGACTGGTTTAAATGGAAGTTGAATTTGCAAAATATATTTTGTAATATTTTTGCTACATATTAGGTACATTTTGTTATAAACATAAACTGTTTTTTAAAAACGACCAATATAACAAGGTAAAAGAATTAGATCCGTAGGTGCCGACCAATATTTTTATTTATGATGAAACACCACAGAGTTTCATTTAACGCCGTCAGGTATGTATGTAGGTACATTACCTATTATTGTAAGGTGGCTCTGTTACTTTTTTATGTATTGTTATATGACTTACTGCCGCACTCATAGATATTCATTAACTTTAATGAATCAGGTACCCTTATGTGTAGAACCTAAATTTAATTAGTGGCCCAACATATCCCGCCACATTCATAGAGCGCCGAAAATTCATTACTTAATGATTCATTAAAGTTAATGAATATCTATGAGTGCGGCAGTTAGGAAGCTATCTAAATGAAGAAGTATCCAATAGGTAGGTATGTTACGATGGATGCAAATAGAGAACATATTTAATTTAAGCGGTGTGTTCATTGTTCATTCACAATTAGTCACTAGGAATTTAAGTCATTTGTTGACATATTATTTGTCGTTGTTTTGACAGAATAATAGGTACCTATATTGCCTTCATAGGATTGAATAAGTAAACTATAGAAATAAAACAATAATTGAATACATAACTTATTCTGTAACACTTGACTGACGCATCAAATTGATCAGCATAAGTAATAACTTCACGGGGATTATTTTATGTAGGTACCTAATATAACCATTCAGTAGGTACTATGATATGTCTGTAAGTACGTATACTTCTATAGTTTACTTAAGAAACTGTACTTACTTGGTAACAATCAGTAGGTTTACCTATAGAACTAACTCGTAACTGAATAAATAATATCAAAGTTAATAATTAAAAATAGTAGGTGCGCACACACATCGCACTCTGCACTTTAGTGCAAGTAATTAATGTTAACAAATAATTATTACTTAATGCTCGCTGTATCAATAATAATAAGGTATTAAATCAATATAGTAGCACAGGGTTACCTGTCAGAAACCAATCCAAATATGATAAATCCGAATACTAAACCAAATCGGCTTATGATAGCTGTTGACAATAATTTCAATTTTTGATCGCAAAATACGAGCCACTGAAATATAATATTTTTTTAGAAACATTTTTAAGATATACTCACAGTCAGTCAGTTAAGGATTAGGATTAGGATTTTTTTTATATGGCGTTTGATGCATACTAAGTATTTTAACTTATAATTTTGGGGAGGAACTTGAGCAGTAAATACACTGTATTTTATGTTGTATATCGACAATCGACGTTTTAAGGTAATTCGTGTTTGTACTCAAGGTCAAAGTCAAATGTCTTATTTCAGTTATACCTATATTACAAGTAGAAAGATACTTTTGAATTGTGCAAACTAGTTGCACTAGCTTCTTCTACCCGATTGTAAAAATAAACTTGTTAAAATTACGCATTGCGACATTGGCTGTGCATATCCTGTTCATGACCATGTTTCGTCGCATAGTGATGTAGGCAGGTACAAACTGGCGGGACTAGTGAAATATTAAAAAAATACTTGAACTATCAATATCTAATCAAATCAAAGCCTTCCTTAGGTATTCCATCTGATTGTTTTTAGCAGGCTCGCAATATGGTATTTTTGCATCGATATCCACTGTGAACTGTGACTCTATCTATTTAAATCAGACCCACGCGGCCACGGCGTGCTCAATAGGCCGCAAAGATTTATTTAAATAACATAATAAAGACAAAACTAAATGAGCTACCGTCTTATTCAGCCAAATTATCCACAACAACTTCAAGTGCCATTTCTTACAATGGAAGTCTTCAGTTCCATTGTTTTGAAAAGTTAAAAGACATAAGCTTGAATTTATAATTTCAAATTCGCTTGGCAGTATACAATAGACTTCTGAAGGTTTTAAAAGGAACATGTCTTCGTACTGATTAAACATGGCAAGCATCATGTATGACATTGAGACTAATGTCACTAGCCACTGCCAGGGTCCGATCTTTCCCAACACTTCTGTCGTTACATCTTCATAAATTGTTCCGATCCTACAACAAACAATCCATTATTTCAATTTATTATTGGCTTCATCATCATTCCCCTGACCTCTTTCGAATTGTTTGGGTTTGCTGCAATATGGACATTTCTCCTATTTATCCATTCTATTCATCAACTCTCTATTTTTCTTTTCGGTCTTCTCTCTCTACGGTCTATTCATCTACTCATATTTTTCGTTTAAAATAGTATATATTGTAATAATAAATATTTACGTACACAGACATGATTTTAAAATGTCATTGGTCACCTGAGCTTTATAGATTTCTATCTATATGGTTTGAAAACATGACGTTTAAGCACGCTTTGTGGCAACATTATTGTCATGTACTGAATCAAATAGCGTCACCTATTCCGCTGTACATTGAATAGTTTTGAATAATTCTCAACACTAATAGTCCTCTCTGTTTAGCAATTCAATATTAAAGTAAAATGATTACTATGTGCATGATGTGTAAGGATAATGCTGGTGATTCCCCCAGCTATTCAAAGAGACCATTCTAAATTATTTATCCTCGTTAAGAACAGTTGGCGCTACCAAGAAACATGATGGTAGGTGTACATAATAATGATTATTAGCGCATATAATTATTTCATTATATGGCTAGAATAAATCTAGGAAACAATAAAGCGTTAAACCATATACCTCTAAGTAACAAGCCTAATAATAATAACAACTTTATCAAAGAAAGTTAGGGTTGGCTATATCAAGGTCTTATCATTCAGACAGATAAATTCGCAAACTTGTACATATGATAACGGAAATGGTTTGATACAAATATATTTACATATTGGAATAATAATACTTTTTGTGGATTTTATCGCGCCCTTCACAGCGTGGATGCCGAAATGTTGGATGGACTAAAATAATATCAATATACCGCAATAGAATATAGTTATATTTCGATACATATGAAATTAGCATTTACATATATTAATACATCTGATTAATGGAGTCGTTAAATGCCAGTCATCGCATACAGAATAATAAGATAGTACCTATAATTAACATATTATTGTGTTTTTTCTCCGCTTAATGGGAAGATCGAACTTTGACATTTGTCATTATCCAAGTTTTAACTTAGGTTATAGGTGAATACCGTGAATACGGGTGTTTTTATTATTGTTTTTAATTATTAGTGACGCGGTACCTATTTAAGTTGTCTGAGGTGTCTACGAAGCTACCTTACCAGTTACTCCTTACGAATGTTTTGAGATAGATAAAAAATAGCTAAACCAGCCTACACTTTAGATTGTTTAAAAGTTAATTTCCGTGATCAATTATGATAAAGATTTAATTATACTATTTGAGTATCTAGTTTGAGTTAATTTTAACAATTCAAACGGAAACGCGCTCATCGACATTACTTTTCGATAGCCTTACGATCGTAACGCGTGGTTAAAGTATTAAAGTAGATTAGACCAATTATTTATTTCTGCCACGGAAATAATAATAATCTTGATAAAGGTTTACTCGTCTTACTTAATCCTACAGATTTTTGACTCGATTGTCATACCCAAAAATAGGTCAAAAAATGCTGTGCGGGCGCAATGAAACTCCACGTCAACTGGTCAACCTCATAAGTCTAGCTAATCTCATTGCTAGTAATATCTATCGTTATAATGCATTGCTGCATTGCCATTTGTACTGTTGAAAATGATATTAGATATATTAAGAGTTCGTCGGATGATGATGTAATTGACAAATCTTATTTCATATAAAATGCTTATTTAACGTGTTACGGCCGTGACTAACTACGTTGCATGCTTCAAGTACAATATATGGCCTCAGTTATGCGAAATAGAGCGCAATTCATTGGGTCTTTTACTAAATCTTTAGGTAAAAGTCGGTAAAACTTGGCAACTTCTATGAATATCATTGGATTGCCTGAATCTAAAATTAATGTAAATCCATTTTAAGTCTGTCTAAGTACTTGTAATCCCATCTTATCTTTACCATAAGATTAATATAATCAATAATCCAATTATCTTAACGGATTAAGTGATAAAATTGGCATCCATAGGTTGTAACACATTTTTAATTAAATCCTTAATGTTAAAGTGCGCAGCAACATGCTTTGCCTTCTATGAAACGTTATAGTTAAATATTCTGGGCTACACAGTGCGCTTGTTTTTTCATATAAATGTATAGTTAGTGATAAGTTCATTACGTGGCGTCGTGATACATATGGCGTAGCTAGGTGAAAAAGAACCCTCGGGCTCCTAAACTGTTTAGGTTTTATCAATGTACAATACAGAGTTTGCCCCCCCCCCCTCCACATACGCATGGATTGTGTATGCTGTCTGCTCCCCGGCCTATTCCATTCCATTTTATTAAGACTTTATCAGACCAATTAAACAGCGCCGCAGGTGATGATATGGTCTAGATCCTATGGTGATACCGCATCTAATATGGCATCACCTTAGGATCTGGTAATTGTCTGATCACTAAGTATCAATAATTACTTAGTTATCACATTGATAAGATAGGTGTGCACTAAATTATCACAGTTAGTGTGATTTCATAAAACTTTGTACCCAGTATATCGAATGTCCCACTTTTATTAGTGTATTGTGTGTATTTATCCTGCTAACGTGGTCGATAACATACGATATCTAATGCTTGTTCTATTTGTAACTGCCTGCGGTAACCATATACTTGCGTAATAGAGAAATACGTCTTGCTTCAGATGTATTTATTGCATACCTATACGTACTAAATAATTCTGATGTGAGTTGAGATGTGAGAGACCTGTGAATATACCTATAATCGTTTATTTTCGCGTGATCGTGATTTGTTTGTATCAGATCAGCGCTAGATAGAGTCCCCGTAGCGGCGCTGGCATCACTGAACTGGCAGGTATGGCCAATGCAGATAAGAGGTTAGGTTTTTTTCGCGCGATTGCGGTAACCGACCCGCGGTTGGCGCCACGACGCGACGATTGCCATCCATTCGCTCGTCCGCCGGCACGCACGCCTGGCGTTCGCCTACACTACTCACGCCGCCGCGCGATTGACATAACTCTACTATCAATGGTGTTTGTGAATATCGTTACAGAACCTCGATATCAGAACTACTGTGCCAACAACATCCATCTTCACCATGGACAAGGATCATGCTTTAGAGGAAATGATGGGAAAGCTCGGTGAGTGGTCGATATTGTAGTGTGCTAAAACATATGGATGGTTAAACATTTCCAATACTTCGAAGATTCGAACCCTTTTAAACTGAGTACCTTTTAGTACAAACTTTTTCGTTGTTTCGCGCGACCAGTAGTAAAAGCAACGCTTTTTGGCCTCGTTTTCATTGCGACTGGTCAATCTTGTCTTGACTGAGAAAATGTGATCAGTGTTGCAAGCGTGAACCTTCATGTGACAAAAGAGATGTATAGTTGAATCATTGCCGCGCTTTCCTTTCTAATTGATCACGTCAAAGTAAATTTACAAAATAATATTGTTTAAAAATATTGAAAACTTGTGTGTAAGATGTATTCTGGTATTAATAGTTCTTAATTTCTCAATATAATTATAAATAAATTAGTTATATACCTATATAAATTATGCGCACAGCTCTGTAAAGTTATGTGAAAATTAATACATAATATGAGGATCGGTTTCACTACTTTAATGATATTTTTAACGCCAACTGTAAGGTATGATTACGACACCCTTTTTGGCATCTGTAATTACAATAAGCTTTTCCGTTATTGCCACAAAAATATCGGCATTTGGCAACGCAAACAGTATGCGTATGCGCATGTTAAAACAAATAATTATCCAGACGTAAACACACCCGCCTTGGAAGTAAAATAAATCAAAATTAGTTTTTTATATAATTTGTTTTGTGGGATGAATTTTTAAAATCATCTATTTTAAAAAAATACGTATCTTTGATGAACTTATCCCATTTTGAAGCCAAATATTATTCCGTTCTAAGAGTGTGACTGATTCAAATGCGGAACGTAAACTTGGCAAATTTTTTTTTACGGAAATTATTTAAAAATAAATTAACTTCTCTGCAACATTTATACCACATTTAAAAATGAGTTGATTCCCAAATTCTTTTATAAAAAATAAAAATATATCTAACTGGAACGTTATTACATCGCAATAAAATTGAAATCCATTTACTAATATTATTTTGTAATGTATGTCTTTGAACAATGCTAGTATTTACAAAGTATTGATGTTAATTCTTTTAAATAGCATACCATGGGATCGCGTGACATCGGTGACCCTGTGTTGTACGGGATTGGTACTGCAACGTAATGAACTGCGCTAACAATATCTAGATAACCTAAAAAATAACATTAAGGTGATAAAAAGACATTATATGTTTAACTGCGCGTAAAATTAACATTATCAATGTTAAGCAGTTCTATTAACAACTGCTTAACATTGATAATGTTAATTTAAAAAAAAAAGGAAGTACTTTTTAAAGTATTAACTTTGGATATGCTTGGAAATTTGGAATACATTTCTTATCACCTTAAATACTTTATTTTTCTCATGTGGGTATATACAATAACATTACGTGAACAATTTGCTAATTTAATAAAACAAAATTCCAGTTCGAAGAGATTTCATTGGAAATAAGCAGTAACAGAAAGAAAGGAACATTATCTACGAGAAGTTTTTTTTCGGCGTGCACTTAAACTGTTAAATAATAATCCATTACCCTCACATTTATTACGATAATAATACGTACCTACTGTGTTTGGACAGATCAATGATCTTGTACCAACACATAGTTACGTTAGTAATGTAGGTAGGTATTCACGAGAACATTGATTATTTATACAACTACTTATAGAATTGGTAACTAAGGCAAGTGAAGTCTGATGTAATTTTATTTTAAAACTTAACTTAACATGTTTGGACATTCTGCTATACCGAACATAGACACCTAATTAATGGATGGTGAATTAAATCGTGTTAGCAGCTCCCGTGTTCCTCTTAAACTGAAGGAGAAAATATTTCAAAGTATGACAAGACCTACTTTCTTTCAGGATAGAGTATTGGGCTACTAAAGGGATGCATGAAGAGCTGGAATAGATTGCGCTAGATCCGAATAATGGGGTGGATAAGAATGGACAGGTTTAAAAATAGAAATAAATATATGAAAGATAGTTGATAATGTATGTATGCGGTTTTCAGTAAGCATGTAGAATCTAGATGGATATAAGGGGCAAGGGAGACCAAAAAAGAATTGTTAGATTGTGTTAAAGATGCAGTTAATGAAATGAGATATATGGAATAATTTGATAGATATACCCTGCGATCCTTAGTTTATTGGGTAGAGGGTATTGAATCTTCTTTTCTACTGTCCTTCCAAAGATAAAAAAAATGAAATAAATCAGAAGTTGGCCATCTTTTTCTCAATTAAATATCTAGATAGCCATTTTCCGCTAAGAATGTAGAGTTGAGAGTTGCCGGCACTCAGTGGGATCCACTCGTCATACATCAGTGCTACTTAAGATCATTTGACCATTATTCCCTCCGGTTTGTGTCTTTTTGATAGACCTAATGACGTTAATGTTAATTGTTCTAATGATAGATTATTTCCCTAGGTTGATCAAAGTTATAAAGGTTTATATATAGCAATATACATTTAGGATAGGTAAGTCCTCCGTAATTAACCAAGTACATATTCCTTGGGTAATTACGAAGGACATATCATAAGTCATTGAAGGCAAAAGGTTCGACCCTGAAACCTAACCTCTACTTAAAAAGCAGTGCTGATCTACCCTTCAGTTTCACGTTAGTCTCGAGATGAGGTAACACTTGTCCCAGAGGTAACTAAATGTATTTTAATTTTATTCCGGTTCGCAACGGATACAACAGGTTTAAAGCGGCTTAAAGGAATGCAGATATTATGGTGAAGATGTTTGATCAGACAATATAAACGAACATTTTAATTATTTAAAATTATCTCATACTAAAACTAGTTATACCAGAATAAGGCTAAAATATCTATTGGTTTTGGTAACATATCGTAGATAATAAATATTCCAATAATATGTATACACATATTTTAAATAAGTATAGAAAAAAGGAACGTGATGTTACTGATATAGATTGATTTGTAAAATCATACAATCTGTTTTTAATATCCTTAACTATTTTTAAACTTATTTTTACGAAGTATTGTCAATGTCGTTCAAACATTGATGGGTAGGTATTCCTATTCTTACCTGAACACATAACCATTAATCCGTTCAAGGACATGTTCTGTTATCCTGTATATTCGAGTACGTATTCGTTGTACTTAATTCTAAGCTGTACTTCAATGTCAGTTGACTTTAGATCTGGATACGTCAACCTCGATTAATCACCAACAACAACAATGACGGATACTTGACTGATTACTGACTGCAAGATAAATATCTATTGGCTCATTTGATATAAAGTACCTAGGTGTATTACTTGGGGGAGACCCCTTTACAGTCTCTCTAAAGATAAGCCAATTAGGAATAGCGTAGGGGGTCCTGGAGTTAGTCTTTTAAGACTAAGAGACCTTCAAAACTCCTTTCATGTGTTAATGGTCAGTGTAGGTTAAATTCGTCGTCGGCATTCGTTGGACAGAGTCGGACTCTTCTCCAGAAGCCAGCTAGCTGCCTTTTCAAAATAAGCCTCGGCAAAAAAATAATAATAATCGAAACGCGTTTCCATGCTAGTTAATCTACATTATTATTAGATTAAAATACATATCGCATAAGTAGGTATAGTATATTGTAAAAGCTAAACATGAAATGGAAATTAAATGTTAATATAAATTTAAATGACCTGTATAAAGTCAAGGTAGTGCTGCATATTATTATGAACGTAAATTAGTTATTTGAGTTTTGTGTTAGATACTCAAAGATTGAGAGTTAAGTACGTATGTAAACAGTGTTTCTGTTGCGTAACCCTTGATCCTTGGGGGAGACCTATATCCAGCAGTGGACGTCTAACGGTTGAAATGAAAACCCTTTTTTACCTTGACCTTATTCCACAAGACTTACATTATACATTACATAGGACTTTATTATTACATAGACATTATACACACATTTGACTACTATTTGCCGGTATTCGATGAATGAAACAAGTATTTTTTAACTTATATTTATTTATACTAGTACTGCAACAAGTGACGTTGGAGTCAACATTAATTGTTGTGTAAAACACTTACCATTCCTTCCTATTTCTTAAGAAGACTTCACAATAGATATGAAAGAAAGTTAATAGTACACTTATCGGCCAGCATTACGACACACCTTTATCTAATTCATTAGATACAGCTTTATTACATAATCAACTGGCAGCATATCTACTAACCATGTATCTCTTCCAAGGCGTGATTTATCGATTCAATTGGATTTCAAACGAGATAAATAATATTAAATACATACAAAGGAACTTACTTATTTTTATTAAATTCACAGAGTTTATCTTTATTTTTTTTGTGTTTCTCAAATACAAAAAAAAATACAATGTGCCATGGTAATCCAATATATAATGACCTTGAAATGTCAACGGAGATATTATTTAAAGAATGGTATCATAAAATGTTTTAAAATAAATGGTGCGTCATTCTTACAGACCGAAAGTCCGATATACATACATAATATGTATGTATATCGGACTTTAGTTAACTATACTTAAAGTATGTACTTTACGTAGAAATGGTAATTGGATGGTAGGAACATTTCGGAGGTGTGTCAGACTGCGTCAACTAATATTTCAATGGAGCCATGTGCTAAGGAAATATTTGTTCCTATTGCGTTTGCTGTTATGGTTGGAACGACTTCACGTCATCATCCGTTAGTGAATTTTATGCCTCCCGAAAACTCCATAACTGACCTACAACCTTAAAAATAATAGTTGCGTGGATTTAATTTACCAGACAAAAATATTGTCTTATCGGGAAGGACAATCAAATAAATCTTACCAAAATCTCATATTTTCTAAGGAATTAAAATCTACAATATTTTCACTAGGTATGCAAGCATTGTGAAGAGAATATAATAATTTTAGTGCATTGTACGCGATTTATACATCATTTTATTTAATTGCATTGACATATTTTATCCGATTAGTTTGATTATTACTTGGCCTATTAATAAAATAAATATTAAAGTTTAAAATGTTTAAAACCTGTCTCTGAGCTTAATATAATTTTCTTTTAATAATTATGACTTGAAAAATTATTGAATAAATCGCGAAAATGAATGTTGTCATTTAATTGTAAATAAAGCAATTTACTTGTGTTTAGTTTTAAAACTCTTTTTAATGGTTTCCTGTCATTTTATAATATAACTAATTCTGATTTTGTTGTTACTTCTGCCTCAAACGATTTGTAAGACTAATATAATGGACATGTATAATTTCATGTAATTAGCGACGAATGCTTCCTTATTCAGACGTTAAGTGAATTGTCTTCACTTGCTAGCGCTAATGAATGTATGCCACGTTAAAATGCTTAAGTGTCCAGTTAACTTCAAGCTAATTACCGTTGCATACCTGTGTATTAGGAATAGTTCGCTTCTCTCTTTATTTTATGACCTACGCGGTTAAGTAACTAATATATGTATATGTAAGTACTCGCAGATTCTTATAATTTAGCACTGCACAACTATCGTTGAATTTAATATCTTCTGTGGCTGTCGAAGAGCTACATAATATTTTTACCTTTTTATACTAACTTATAGTAAAGTAAGTAAAAAAAGGTCCGATACGCAGCAGGCACTCGTAAGTGGCGCGGCAGGGATCGTAACGCGTGGCATGCTGTAGTTTCTGCTTACTACCATAGAAAAAATGCGTGGGTTTATGTATGTATGTATTATAGTGAACTGTTTAACATATCCTCATGAAAATCCAAAAGAAAGAAATTAGAATATAAACAAGATTGGAGGAACAATTAAATAACAAGAAGATCCAAAATACACAGCGCTACAGTTTTATTATACCTAGATGTCATCCTTGAGCCCAATGGTGACTTGACAATGTATCTAAGAGTATCACATAATAACTAAATAATAGTCGTAGTCTGAAGTTCTAAATACACGCATTTTCCATTCTCCCAATCCATTGCCACTGTTTACTCCGAAAATATACATATAAATATAGTTTACGATACAACACCCACGTGTGTTTTCTACTGACGTGATATTGTTATTGTACACACTACATACCAATCTATCCTTTCGCCTCTTCGGAATCGGAACACATTGAATATATCTATGTGTACTCTCATAGATATATTCAATGTGTTCCGATTTAGCTGTGCCATATTCTTCATGGACACAATCCACATTAGTTTTAAGTCTGCCTGACATGTATGATATCTGAGTGACATAGTAGTCAAAAATAAAATATTGAGCACCGGTGTAGGTACCTACTAAAATAATGATTTATCGTTTATATTTATTACTACTTCTGTATGGTTTATGTTCAGAATTCGGTAGTATGCATAATGAACTATTTAGATAATATCTGGTCTGGTAAAATCTTAACCTATACTAATACGTGAAGAGGAAACATTGTATCACTATTTAAGCACATCGCGTGTACGAAGTAACAGATCTTGGATAATTAAAGTTTTTTAGAGGAGAGCAGAAAGAAAAGGTCGAATTTCGACCACTAGTCGAAGTAAATAAAATATGGATATCCTTGTAAACGATGCTAATAAAACTCTATCCTACTGACTTACCTGACCTACCCAAGCAACATTTCTTGTTTTACTAGAATGATTTACATTTAAAATTTAAATAAAACAACGCTTCTTATTGCGGCCAGTATTTTCTTTATTTTAATTCAAACGAGGGCACTATTCTGAGCAAGCAAAGTGTAACAAGATGAGATACCAATCTCTCTCATACATTTTTTAGGGTAACAGTAGTAAAAATAACTAGTAACATCATCAACATCACCTTTGTTTTCTTATTGCTGGGTACCCATTGTTCGTCTCTCAGAATTAGAGGTACTTATTAGGCTGTGGTACACTTATATAGTCAGTCCAAGTTAGCAGATCAGTCACATAACTCACATATCATTGACGAAATCTCCGTCATGCAGTTTTCCTCACGGTGTTTTCATCTTTTTAAGTTTGTGATGATTATCAAGTAAGCAAACTATTTCAGATTTTTTGTACATTATTGGCGATATCTGTAATGTTCATAGTGGAACAATATTTAGATACACAGTAGGGTCAGTTGATGATGACTAAAAAAATCTGGCGATGTATTAAATGTGTGTACGGATTATATGTAAAGAACACGGTAGGTATATTAATATGACGATAATAGTGCAAAATGTATGTCAGATAATTCGGTCCACACAAAATTATTACACGTCTCACTAGGTCGCAAGACTTCTTTGGGTTGCTGTAATACTAATAACATATTTTGCGCTCTATTTATCGTTATGCATGATGTCATCATTGTTTAATTTGGTGTAAGGAGTTTACGGAGAGACGAGAAAGCACGAAAAAGTAAATGACCTTCTAAGAATGCTTTTTGTGCGTCGTTTATTTTGGTCGGATGTCGAAATAAACACAGAATGCGGTGGGCTTTTCTTACAATCCACTTTGTAGGCATCCGATTTTTTTTTACCTATAAATAAATTTTAGTGTTAAAGCGTACTGTCAAAAACGCGCATGAGTTTGTGCATTAATATTGCTTTTGTATCTAATTTACGTAGGTACAAACAGAATACATTCATATTGCTTCTGTACTTTGACTCGAATGGTTAAAAATGGCATAAACGGTATTCCGCCGATGTCCTCCAATTTGCAATTAACTGTCTGCCTGTAAATACCTACGCTTGAGCTAATTACGTCAATTCTGTGAATGTGATAATGTCGAAGATGTGGGAGGTGGGTACCTACCTACCTGCTCGGTACCCAGACGCCGTGAACGACTTTCACAAAGATCTATTTTTGTAATTTGACACACGGTAAGCCGAGTATAACGGCATACATTGTACTAATAATGCTTTATACTTCGTAAAAGAGTACTCCCGAAACGTTTATTGTTTACTTTTAGTAACATCTCATTATTCTCAGCTACGAGTTTATTTAATCGCTAAACATTACATGAATAGTTTATAATAAGGAAAGTCATAAAATCTTTATTGAGGTTCTTGATATCGGTCGCAGCCTAAGCCGTTATCGAGGTCTACATCTGTGTTAATAAATAAAAGTCTATGCGTGACGTTTCGATGTTGCACTTCCAGTCGGTCTAAGTGCCGCACAATGTCATCTTACAATATTATGTTATTGTTTCTTCTACTTGTTGCTATCGGTATGTGCGGCTTAAGTCGTGACGTGTAATTTTCCACACAGGCGACACTTAATTGAGAAGCTATTGTCTTATTCGAAATGATACATACCAGTTATTCATAACAATATAAAGATTGATTATCTAACTTTGATATTTAATAGTATTGGAGCATATATCTATTGTATAGGTACGCTCATACATCTTTAAACGACCACGTGGCCTTGGTAAGACCGTGTATGTATTGTGTAAATACTGTTAGTTTTAATTTACATATGTTACTGTCAATATAAAATAATACATACTTAATTATTATTGGACGTATGAAGTTTTTGAATGCCCACTATTTACCGAGATTCCTCGCTCAAATTGAGCTGCCCGACTGGGGAAGTACCCTCCGCCTTATAGAAGATCGCAGTGAATCATTAATTGTATTTCTGTGAGTGAGTAAGGTTACCAGAGCTCGTTGGGGGAGTGAATATTCTGACAGCATGGGTAGTCATAATCGTAATCGATGTTCGATGCGTAGGTGTATTTTATTTCACACGCTTCAAAATATATAATTATGACAACTTATAATATGTTGTCATAATTATATATTTTTATTTTTATGTAACATGTTTTGTATCCCTAAGTTAACTGACCCTATACCTACTGCCCACTGAATTCACGTTGAAAAAAGTAATAATTATTATTAGTAGTGCAAATAACGACGCTATACCTACATATAATTATGACTACTAAGTATTCAAATGATAAACAATGAAAGTATAATTAAAGTCTGACTATATTTTTTAAACAGCATATTTGCTTAAAATTAACGTAACGATCATAATGATAAAATTATTATCTTAATCTCTACAATTTCGAGAAAGTGTTTTTATTTCCAAGCAAATTTAATAAAAAGTAGATATTTGCTAAATCTTTATAAGTTTAAATCTGTGCGGCTGTGGTGAGTCCGTCAAGCCGTATCAGACAATGACCTACCTTGTAAATGTAACATACTTGTATTCTCTAAACTGATAACTGGATTTTAAATAGACCATGATCTTTGAGTTTGTTTCCGCGTCTCTTCTTATGGAACGTCACATAGGAAATCCGGGATCTATTCTGGATCCATCTAGTTTTAAAAACATAAGTTTGTACAATGTCAAGATATCTACTTAGATAAATAAATATTATTTAATGATAATTACGAATACATCACTTTTAACGTGGTTATTGTGTTGATAATTATAAACGTAAGCACGTGATAAGATATGGCGTGCGGGGCGTGAGTCGGACAGATCGAGTACAGTGCGTTGGGGTTATAGGTTATCGGTAGCGGCGCGATACGGCTCCGTAGGGCATTGTATACAATGACCCTCATATTATGATAGCATTATTTAAAAATGTTACGTGTACATACATACTGACTACTATGGCTTGACAGGCGGCGAATAGGGAATTAAATCAATGTACTTGCTGCAATCATGTGTAACCACTCCAAAAATACTATTTTATGAACTTGAACCTCGATCACCTCTTGGTCAACGATCTTGTCGTCATTAAAAACGTTTCATTTCATGGATAATTTACCAAATTCAGAAGGAAAATCATCATCAACCCGATGCCAAATAGGAGCACGGGATTTTTCACAATAAAAACAAATAGGCTAGCGTCTCTGATTAGCTGACTTTAAACGTTTCTCAGCTGGACAAAGCCAGCTCAATCCATACCATTATCTGTGTCTATGATAATATCAATAGTCTATACGAAATCATACGACTACATTGCTGAAAAAAAAGATGAAATAAATATTAGAAAATAAATGGTCTGAATAATTTTGGCTAAGTGTGATTACTGTTTTTATTGAACTTTAATGAACATTTGTTTATTTAATAACAGGTGTGATTGCGTCAATATAACTCTGTTAACAAGTGCGAACTGGTACAGTCGTTGATATTAATTTTACGTTACTTATAATCTTCCTTTTGTGTCACGTAAGGCTATACATATTTAGTCCTCGACTCTAAATGGTCTCGGCAATTTGCAGTTTGGTGTTAAATTCTCTTGCAAACACACATAAGATACTTGGATCTTACAAATACTAAATATTGTATCACATATATTTATGTACAAACGTTATATTAGGTTCCTTAAATTTGTTATACTTTGACATTGACTCAATTTAAGTAACACCTAACTTCATGTGGACAAACAATGTTATAAACAACATGGCCTTTACGTTAATCTTAAGAAAAATATCTTAAAGGTATGAGTTAAGTATAATAATAGTATAAAATAACCACTAAGAATAATTAAAAGATTATTTTATTATAATTAGCTTAAGTTATTTAGAACAATAATATAAATGTATTGTGTCACAAAATGATATTAATGGACCATTAACATTGGAAACGCTATAATATGTATATAAAATAAAGTTGTCCTTGACAGTGTATTATTAGATACAATACGTTCACAATATTTATGTATTGTTAATACAACTTTTTGAAATATGAGTAAATAAAAATAAAATTTTTATTTATTGACTTGTTATGCCACTTATGTAGGTACTAATAAATTAAAGTAAATTATACCTATGTACCTGTACCTATGTACATTTTCGAAACCTGTATGCGATGTACATCGCAAATAAATCTTTAGTTTAAATTACTAATACAAGGTAACTAATCTGAAGTTAAATAAATCTTACATTACAATCTATTAAAATTCGATGTCTGCCGATGCATAACATTTTACTGTTCAGTTTTGTGTACCTACTTTATGTACGCTTTCCCATGATTCCGTGTTTCTCTATCTTATCTCTAGAAATATTTTATCAACCTATTTACCCTTTTAAGACACAAGAGCTTCGCTGTATTTTATTTATGGTGTACGTAAAAGGGAATAGATTTTGATGGATGTGTATTGGTGTTTTCAGGTGACTTCGGGCGGTACCAATGTTTCCAGTTCATTCTCCACATCCTGGCGGCGATGACAGCCGGCATGCACATGCTGTCTCTAGTCACAGTAGCTGCGGTACCCGAACATAGGTCAGTTTTGTGAAGATGTACATCACACGGCACATACATGACCGGCTTACTTTGGGTATGATTTGATATTGAGCAAAGAAAGATATTTGATGACTCCGTCGGTACTTGTTGACAGTCATAACGTTGGTTTATTGGTCAATAGGGTGGTTGACTGATTAAAAAGACATAAGACCTTGACTACTACTACTAATATAATTATGTATAAGTATAGACATCTATATTAAAGTGGACATAAATAAATTCAATACAATTTAAAAAGTTTTGGCAGGGGGCATCGGAATCTCTATTTTGTCTCGCAAAACGGACTATAATTATATTCGCGGAGTTGGTAAGATATTACTAAACTTCATAATGATGGTGTCAAAATCTTGAACTTGTATTCTTATTTTTAGAAAAAGTCAACAACCCTATTATATTTTATAAAATAAACGATATCTTACACAACATAATATATTATATGTCAGTAAGACTAAAAGTACGCTGGAAATCGTTGATAATGTTCTAGTATGTATGATCGAATATCTTACGATGCTTATTTTACAGCGTGAAAAGAAAAAAAGAGGTATAATACTCATACAATCAATACATTGCATGTGCATGGAGAGCAGGAATCACTATGAAATATCAATCAATTTATTTTTGGTGGTTCGGGAAAACGTAATGCCTATCTACATAAATGCAAATGCTGTCATGTGAAGTCCTATTATATTATTATTTTCAAGATCTTCTACAAATTATGTTGGTGCGTAGGTATGGTATGGGTATATATTATTATTTGCTTTTGGTTAAACGGCGTGTACAGTTTTGCTTGAGCCGATGCGATGGTGTGCAGTCGGGGTCGGCTTTGGTGTACGTTATAATTATTATATCTACAAGAACAGAGTGTTTGTCGATGCAGTTCATTCTTATAATATATTTTTATATTGAACGTAAGTACATTCTTCTGTAAAATATGTTTGTTTCTTGGGTTAAGGTTGCTACGTCTGTCGCTTTTTATAATCTATGTAATACGTAAACATATAAAAAGGGAAATCTTTCTTCTATCATTTCATCATTAACAATAAGGTTATGGTTTTAAATAGTTAAATAACTTCTTCCCATAGTAGTCGTAAGAGATGACTATAATTATGGTCTTACATATAAATGTGGATCAGAATCAACGATAGTTTTAATTTTAAGACAGTGCGGTGTAGGCAAAGTTGTGTCTATGCCTACACCGCACTGTCTAACTATATATATATATATATATATATATATATATAGTATTTATTGAGTTAGGGGAGGACTACACCCAACACTGGGACACAAAAGAGGTTATATAAAACAAGTACATATAACTGACCTAACGAAGAGTAGGATAGTACTCGTACTAGTACTTATGAAGTAATCATATTCTTGAGGATATATTCTTTATAATAGTTTAGAGCGAGATATATTCGACAGGCACTGTGCCCATAGAAACACCTACCCGTGCCAGTAACATAGCGACATTAACACCTTATATACTATAGGTACAATTACTATATAATTGTCTCTGTGAAAAACATGTCATAAAAATAATAAACCGATTCTAAAGATAAACCTATGAACGTTGGATGATTGTTTTAGTATTAAAAGTACCTATAACAAAACATACTCGATTTAATTTTCAATCAGAATTAAGTACTCGTGCTTTATTGCTGTTCTTAGTTGTAACACACGCCTTTAATAGTATAGGTAAAACTGCACTATCTCATGTCCTAAACAAGTCTAACTACATTGAACAGACATAAAATAAAGTAATAAAACCGCTAACTTACACCTTGCACGCTCGGCACGAAAATAATACGCACCGATATACTATAATACAATGAGCACAATAAATGTACATTTTTCGGATTTCAGATGCTACCTGCAAGGAGTAGATAGTGCAAATCACACGGAGGCATGGAACTCGTCGCTAGTTCTGGCCGCGATTCCCTTAAACGAGCATGGCAAACTGGACTCTTGCCGGATGTATGGAGATAACAAAACCTTAGTAGATTGCCAATCCTGGGTGTACGATACCCAATACTATACTTCATCTCGGGGCATTGAATGGGATTTTGTGTGTAGCCGTCGCTGGATGGGTGCCGCTGCGCAAACCGCTTTCATGTTCGGTGTGGTAGGTGGTTCACTTATATTTGGACGTATGTCTGACAAGTACGGGAGGAAAAAAGCCTTCCTTTGGTCTGGAATATTTCAACTCTTACTCGGCGCATCTGTTGCTTTCACAGCAGATTACTATAGTTTCATGGCCCTTCGATTTTTGTATGGTATCTTCGGGTCAGGTTCATATATAGCTGGATTTGTGTTAACAATGGAAATAGTTGGACCAAGCAAGCGTACTATTTGCGGTGTTATGTTTCAAATCATGTTTGCTATTGGAATAATGCTGCTAGCCGCTTGGGGATACTTAATAGATAACAGATTCTATTTGCAAATAGTGTATGCGTTACACGCAGCAGTGTTGCTTCCTCACTGGCTGCTTATGGATGAATCCCCAAGGTGGCTCTGGGCCCAAGGGCGAGCTCGCGAATCTGTAGCTATCATAGAAAAGGCTCTGAAATGCAACGGAGTGACCGATACGATAGATACTCCAGCGTTAGTATCGAATTGCAAAGCAACCTGCGCCAAATATACAGACGAAAATTCAGGTTCTGCAGGAACAACTGACTTGTTTAAAACACCGAGAATGATGAAGAAAACTTTAATTATTTGTGGATGTTGGTTCGTCAATTCAGTGGTATATTACGGACTCTCACTAAATACTGGAAAACTTAACGGTAACCCTTACTTTCTCATGTTTTTAATGGGAGTGGTGGAGCTGCCTAGTTATATTCTAATTACATACTTTTTGGATCGCGTCGGTCACAGAGCACTCATCAGTACCATGATGTTGTTAGGAGGAATTGCTTGTCTAGTCATTGTCGCTCTACCTCACGGCTCGACTGCAACCACAGGTATTGTAATGGTGGGAAAACTTTTTATATCTGGCTCCTATTCTATTATCTACAAGTACTCAGCAGAACTATTTCCAACTGTCGTGCGAAGTTCTGGAGTAGGGCTGGGCAGTATGTGCGCTAGTGTTTCGGGTGCTTTAACTCCACTTATCAATTTGCTAGACACACTAAATCCTAAAATACCAACTATACTCTTTGGGTTTTTGGCTTTGTTATCTGGATTCTCTACTTTCTTCTTACCTGAAACGATTGGGAGGAACTTACCTCAATCGTTAGAAGATGGAGAGAAGTTTGGTGTTGGTGACACCTGCTTTACGAACTGCAGTGGTCGGCGAATGAGTACAGAATCCGTGGAATTACCAGAAACAATGGTACCGTTAGAAGTTATGGAAAAGAAGCCATAGAAACATGATTATATTGTCACATCTGTTGGTTAAGTCATGTTTACATACAATAATTGTATACGTGCAACGATAACAGTTACGTAGCCTGCATATCATATAGCTATTTGTATAGGTGATTTTTCACAGAATCTCCGAAAGAATTAAACCTATACGTAAATCCTGCGGTTTATTGTTAATATTTTACTTTTGCTCAATGTTTTCACTTACTTTGTCATTTTACATAATACTGCTCTTTTGATACTATGAAGTTTTTCTTGTTATTTATATGGATGGATAACTGTTACTGTTTGCAAAGAATTTACATGTAAGTAAATGTTTATTTACGTATTTAGATTTCTGTTACATTTTATATTGTCTAGTCAATAGTTATCAAGTGATTCGTGTTCATTAGAACAGTTTTGCTTAAGACTGGATGATTGTTCTACTATAGTAGGAACTTATAATAATGCAGCTGTAATATGGCAGGTAACTATCATAAAATGTATTATGTAGCTACATGGGTGGTTATAAATGTACAATGTAAATAGAGTCAGGTAGCGTATAAATTTAAGCCATTACCTACAATGCCAGTAAGTATCTACCTACTTATAAGTCATAATTATTATTTACAGGGTTATCCGCTTAGGTAATTAAAAGGTGGTAATAGTAGATAACCACCAAAATACACAACATTTGTTTTACAAATTAAAACGTCTAGAATATAATAATAATAATATTTTGCGACATTTCACGTAGCACCATCTAGTCCCAAACTAAGCAGAGCTTGTACGATGGGTACTAGACAAACTAATAATAATATAAACAATATAAAAAAAATTGAAATATGCTTTATAATTTGGATAATGTTTCAAATAGTTATAGGACAAACTTTGTTCGGTTAGTACTATAAACGAAATAAATTAAAATCTTATACCAATACATTTACCGAATCCATATGCTTAATTGATTTTTCGCTATACTTAAAACTTATTTTCATTCAAACTAAGTATACTAAAACAAAATGAACAAGACATATTAATTAAGGCGGTAATAGCTATCATGAATATTCATTTTGCATATTTCACATTATGATCATCATGATTTAAATAATATTTGAATGAATTATTATCAATTTCGTACTTACCTAACTAGTCATTGTGGCTAAAAAATATGCATTGATAACCAGTAAAACAAAGTCACAGCGTGCGTATGATTAAATCAGAAATAATTAAATTATTAATAAATGATAAATTTACTTCTTTAAACAAATATAATATATTTTTTTAGTAGACATGGAAATCTTTTGCGGATTTTATTGCGGGATATTGAGAATCTTTTAATCCCGACGTTCCGGATTATGTAGTTAATAAAAGTAGTTTTATTTCAATGTTGAATATTTTCTCTGCTGCATATCGAGTAAACATATATCTATTCAGTACAACTGTGCTAGTTTGTGCTCGAAACTTTTTTTGAGTAATTTATGCAGCTATAAGCAGCAACATAATATATTTAGTTTTAGGGAATATACTTAGTATAGAATAGTTATAGCAATTAGGCATTAACGCGCAAATATAGTCATTTTATGTGTTAGGTTGAATTTAAGCAAATTTATATTTTACATAGTACTTTATACGTAATAGATAATCTGATCATTGCTGAGGTAACATGTGGTTTTTCTTTTTCCCACTTTTGAACCTCGTTTTTATTTTAACTTATAGGTATACCTACGAGTTTGTCGTAGAAAATGAGTCAATAATTCAAGATACCGTTGATACAATCGAACTACCAACTCACGTAATCTTTTACACTTTATGTAAATTGAAAACATTAAACACGTCAATGGCACTGGTCGCATAACTATGAGCATTTCTATAAATATCTGCATTCAAATAGCTTTGGTCAGTTCCTGTTTACTTTTATTACTTGAGTACAGAACTTACCTATGAAATAAAGATTGAATACAACAGGTAACGTAAAGCTATAAATAGATTTTTGTGTTCTTGCTATTCAATATTGATGCAGATAACAAACGAACTTTTACCTATGAAGCGTGTTCATTATCATATATATTTTTAAATTAATAACTTCAGAATTATTCAATGAAACGAAACAGGTATAAAACAGTCAAGTTTGCCAGTATTAATACTCAGACTTGGTCTAAGCTAATAAATATTTAATGAAATGAAAAGGTCATCACACTCTTTAAATACGTACCTACGTAATACCTACCTACTTTATAATGGCCATGTAATATTTTCGAGACTGATGGCCTATTCGTATAATAGACATCGCATGCGCGGCTACTGAATGTGAGGTTCTAGTTTTGATCCTAGATTTGATGCAGATCAGAGGTCAGATTTATCTCTGGTTAATGGCAAATGAGTTCATCTATTATCATTAGAAAAGACCTACAAATACTTACTGGCGATTTGTGCGTGTACACTATCAGCAATAGGTACATTTCTTCTTAAACCTTTGAAGACTGCAGGCAGGGTCTTAATTATATATTAAAGTTAAGTTAATTGTTCTATAAACATACTAAGAGACTTACCCAGGACACGCTGAAAAGATATTTCTTAGTGGGTTGCATCTAATGAAGTTTTGTTAAGGTATTATTTTAAAATTATTTTTGCCACTGCCAAGATAATTTAGTTTACATGTTGCTATATTGTTGGTTCATAGTAGTACAACTACTTCATAAACTACAACAAATTGCCTCCGCCAAGACTGAAAGGATAGTTGGTAAAATAAAACCTACAAGTTAACTCTAGACTTGTGTTTAATACAATAATTACTTACATATATGTGTACAGATATTTATTATTGATTTACATTTTGCAAGCTCTTTCTTCTTTCTTATGTTGTTGTTTCCTATACCTACATCATGTAATTTCCCAATATCTCGAAATAATCAAAAGAATCAATTGCTTAAGGAACAACAAGCCAGCGAAAACAAGTTTAAATTCATGTTTTTAGTATATAGAATAAAATCACGTCACCGAATTATATTCCATTTTTTGTGATTAGCGTAAAACAAAAAACAGATTAATCTAATGTGGGGATGATACCAGATATAGGTATAATAACTTTACACTTTATGTATAAAATACCTAGTTTTAATAGGAAGAAGAGCTTAACAATAATAAATTAAACTTCCACTTAGTAAATTGAGAACAAATTTTGTAAAGCCTTCTAAATTACTATTTGTATTTATTATACAGGGTTAAGCATTATTTTATATAAAACTGTGAAAGCATTTTTAGCGATACGTAAGTATTAATTATATTTTTAAGGATATTTTCCCTATAGATATAAAGGACATAAATAAAATAATTGAACACATGTGTTCCATATCAGCTGTAAAACATTCGAACAATTTTTTATAGTTTCTTCTAGTATCTAGAGTAAATGTATTTATGTCAACGTAAAGTTGTAGGATCGTTATTTTAGAATATTTTTTCAGTGACATAATAATATAACTAGTTATATTATGTACTATTATTTAAAAAAACTAGGTATAGACTATCTTGCCAGCTACAACTGCCTACATACTTTTTATTCCTCCCTCCAAATTGATGTAAGTATAAAATATAATCTACAAAACTACCTACTTATGTCAAAAAGTCAGCGATCAAGACTATGTCAAGTTAGAATAAGATTTAAATGTATGGTGTACACGAATTTAATAAATATATTTTACGAGTGTTGTGTTTTTTTCATGGATTCTGTTTTTAATTATTGTAGTTAAAGAATTATTGAATAAAAATCGAACCTTTAGGCTAAGATCCCTTTAAGAACGACTTTCACCGAACTGGTTAATGGACGAAAAGTATTTTATATCAAATTAAATATAGTAATAAATATATTGTTAGTAGGTTAATAATATGTGTCTGTAACTGATAGTAATATAAGCAGTAATGGCCACTCTCCCGAATCACTAATGTCAGATAGGTACCTCAGATATCCTGCGGGTACTTTCATATTTTGTGAACACGCTGCTAGTAGTGTTGCCTAACTATCGATAGTTGATGTATCGATAGTTGACCTCGAAAAATAGTCAAAATATCAATAGCCCTATCGATACTATTGAAATTGTACAATACTATCGATACTATCGATAGTATCTATCCAAGAAATTGAGCAATACTATTGATAAAGCGCAATACTATCGATACAATCGGTACTATTGGGTATAGATACTATCGATAGTATCGATACTATCACTATTATGGCGTATTTTACTGCAATCACTATCGATTCAATCGATACTATCGGTACTATCGATAGTTTTACAACATCGATATATTACCAAAATTCAATAGTATCGTGTTAGATTCAAACCTTTTTAAAATTATCGATGTAGCAAAACTATCGATAGTACCGATAGTATCGATTGTATTGATAGTGATTGCAGTAAAATACGCCATAATAGTGATAGTATCGATACTATTGATAGTATCTATACCCAATAGTATCGATAGTATTGCACTTTAACAATAGTATTGCTCAATTTCTTGGATAAATACTATCGATAGTATTGTAAAATTTCAATAGTATCGATAGGGCTATCGATATTGTGACTATTTAACGAGGTCACGATAGTATTGACATCCTATCGATAGTCAATCGATAGTAAGGCAACACTACTGCTATGCAGACATGGTAGGTACCTAAAACAGTAATTCAGTGTTAGTTCCCATTTAATTACATCAATAAATGTCCAAAAAATATTTTAAGTTACCATTTTGAATTCTTTTGCCAAAGTGGCTGATGTCGTTCGGGTTGTAACTTGTAATAGTAAACTCTACGATATCTCTAGGACACAAATATCGAACTCTTATTTGAAATAAACGTTGCAAGAATTAGTTAAACTGATAAAAAAAAAAAGTAAATCTCTATTTTTTTTGTAAGTTGCATTGTAAAATCGGTCTTCTAATTTCATAAATAGCAATAACATTTCTTCAGATACCTACTCATAGTGCGTATCTAATATCCTATTGCGTGAGTTGAAACGTCTTGTTTACGTAGCTGGAGTAGAAACCTTAGAATACTTAATATTTCAATAATTTATGGTAAGTATTTTTTTGTCATGTCTACATACTTAAGTGTGTAAAGACTAGATTTTATGCAGGTAGGTATATTATTATCAAATTCAGTTCTGGATTAGCCCATAAGCTATTTAAGCAATATGTTTCCCACTTCAAGTTTAGGAAGATTACATAGGGCATCCAGCTACCTTAATCCGGCACTGATCAAATTAGTATTATGATTAGTACAATGATAGTAATCTGTCACTCTCTCCCATCTACCCCGCGCCAAGCCTTAATTCTACCTGTTCAAACCAATAAATAGTGAGCTTAACATTTCGGTGATTCAAGAAAGGTTAGCAAGCCAAAAATGCTAATCAGCATAGTAAAAAGATACTGCAGGAAGTGTCTTATATTTTTTTGAATGATTCTTTGTGCTTGGTTTTGTGCATGTAGGTATACAACCTGTTCTTCCATAACAGCAGTTTGAATAAACGGGGTAGAAGAAAACTTCCTCTTTCATATTCAAGCAGGAATATAAAGTAGTGCACGAGCAGCTCACACTTTTTTGTTGTTTTAAGACAAAAAAGCTAGTTACTCTACTGAGCACTGGAGCTTTAAAATTTTGCTAATATGCAAGTGGGAGGGGCAATCAGGTATAATAGCAGCTTAAATCTTTTCGAAATAATTAAAAGACTTTTATCATTCCACTCTTTCACTCTTGGTAGATAAGTAGGTACAAGGTATCAATCTCACTACAGTACTCGTTTTTAGACTAAATCTTATGGCCCCTCCCTCCCTTCTCGATATGTACGTACATAAGTAGATACCTACCTAATTGTACGGAGTCCCTACATTATCTTTTAAAATAGAACACAAAAATATTAGCACAAAGCACAGGATTAGTTTTAACAATCTGTAACTTTATAGTGCAATCCGTATTATGTTAATAATTATTTACGATTCATTGAAATATGCGTTCTTAGACTATCCAATTTTAAAATAATTATGACTGGAATTTGTTTCTTGAAGTGTGGCCAAACTTGTTTGAGTAAAAGTAAAGACTTTCTTACCTGAATTATTATTTTTGCTACTTTTTTTATTACACACTATTTTTAGGAGATATCTTAATATAAATAGTTAATAGTGGTTTGCAAACACACACCAAATAAATTAAAGAATTAATTTACGCGCTAATAGGTACTTTTAAATCTACACTTTTTTCAGAATACAAAGCAACTCTTATCTCTATTAAAAACTCATTTTTTATTTTCTTAGGGTTCGGCTTGACAAATCTTTATATAGGTACTCATTCACGTGCCAACAAGTTTTTGCAACGACCACGACCTAGGCATTAATGCTATCGGGATATCTTCAATAAACAACGCTCATGATATTTTCAACTGTTACCTATACTTTTATTTATTTTCAGGAATATGCTTCAACTAACGTAGGTATACATACCTATTACAAAATAAGAGTGATTTTTGCTAAGACTGATAGGTACCTACCTATTACCGCCATGACCCAGTTAGTAAATGTAGAGAGAGTGTAGTAGATATCTAAAGTATATCGTAAAAGGTTACCAATTGTTAAATAATAACGGTGGGCACATAAAAACTTTATGTTGATGTGGTCTGATTTATTTCAACGATATTATTTTTTTGCAATGGCACTATGGGTCTTTTTCCTGAGGTACGGTGATTTCGGAGGAGTGACTTTGTGTATGCAAAGATTTGTTTGTAAGCACAACCATGATTTATGAGAAAATCCTAGTGTGGGGTACTATTGTATTACAAAATTAATGACCTGTTTTATAAGTTACCCATCAAAATTATGAATAATTATTAATTTTCATTAATTTCAGGTGCTGGGTTGATGGTGTCGATACAAATGCGTCAATAGCAGATTGGAATTCTTCAGAAATATTGGCGGCCATACCTAAAACGCCGTCTGGCAGTCTTCACAACTGTCTCATTTACGAAAATAATGAAACAACTACTTGTTCTAAATATGTATTCGACACGACATATAGGTCATCGTCACGTGCCATAGAATGGAATCTCATATGTGATCAAAGATGGATGGGAGCTCTAGCTCAAACTGTTTATATGTTAGGAGTATTTAC
This sequence comes from Craniophora ligustri, assembly GCA_905163465.1. Taxonomy (NCBI): domain Eukaryota; kingdom Metazoa; phylum Arthropoda; class Insecta; order Lepidoptera; family Noctuidae; genus Craniophora; species Craniophora ligustri. Next base: position 8,806,454 of record LR990963.1, read on the forward strand.
TGGAGCTGTAGTTTTGGGAGGTATGGCAGATAAATACGGAAGAAAGACTATATTTTGTTGGTCCGCCGTACTACAGTTAGTATTTGGAGTCCTAGTCGCCTTTATACCAGAATATTGGTCTTTCTTGGCGGTTCGCTTCTTATACGGAATCTTTGGATCAGCTGGTTCATATATTACCGGTTTCGTTTTAACAATGGAATTAGTAGGAGCTAGTAAGCGCACTGCATGTGGTGTTGCATTTCAAGCCGCATTTGCCGGAGGTATTATGCTTGTCGCAGGCTGGGGTGCAATTGTGGATAATAGACAAATTCTCCAAGTGATATATGGACTTCACAGTTTATTACTTATACCACACATTTGGATCATGGACGAATCTCCTCGGTGGTTATGGGCTCAAGGACGTGCTAAAGAATCAGTGGATATAGTTGAAAAAGCTTTGAAATGCAATAGATCTGAAAGTAATTTGGACAGAGCTGAATTGGTTTCTAGGGGACGTGCAGAAGCGTCGAAAGGATCTGATGCTCCTACTGCTGGTACTGGAGATCTATTTAGAACACCTAATTTAAGAAACAAAACATTAAATGTCTGCTTTTGTTGGTTTGCTAATTCCATAGCATACTATGGATTAACTTTGAGTACAGGTAAACTAGAAGGAAACCCATACTTGATCACAGCTATCTTAGGTTTCGTAGAACTGCCAAGTTACGCAGCAGTAATTTATTTCCTTGATATTTGGGGTCGTAGACCACTCATAAGTTCTATGATGCTGGTGGGTGGTGCAGCCTGTATTATAGCAACGTTCCTTCCGGCAGGGAGTACTTTATCAACGGGTATAGTTATTGCAGGCAAGTTATTCATTGCAGGCTCTTTTGCGATAATTTACAATTATTCGGCAGAATTATTCCCTACTGTCGTTCGCAATTCTGCTCTCGGCCTTGGTTCTATGTGCGCCAGGCTTTCTGGTGCTTTAACACCATTAATAACATTACTAGATTCGTTCAACCCCAAAATCCCAGCTGTTACTTTTGGAGCAGTAGCACTTATTTCCGGATTTTTATGTTTGTTTTTACCCGAAACTATGAATGAACCGATGCCTCAATCTATAGCTGATGGAGAGCGGTTCGGTAAAGGGGACACGTGTTTCACCAGTTGTATAGGAAGTAAAAGAAATAGAACTTATTCCGAAGATAATAAAGCTCCTGAATCAATGGTTCCCTTGGAAGAGGCTATTAAGAAAGTGTAATTATTTTTTAACTCCCAGGTGATTGGTAGGTATTGTTTTAAGTATGTGAAATTTCTAGCCTTAGGCCAATTCAGATATCTATTTTATTTAAATAGTTATCTAACAGAACAAAATATGCGACCTACCCTACCTTAGTTCTTAAAATAACATTAAGTTGTGATAAACGCCTTAGTATTTTGTTATAGCATTCATAATCGGTGAAACCATTACCTACTCCCTAATTTTTTTATCTAATTTCAACTATTAGTGACTACTACATATACACTTTTTAGTACTACGTATAGGTACAATATATGTAGTACTAAATATTGTACTATACTAAATATTGTGTATAAATGGGGAAATCGGAAAGAAAAATATGTGATTTTTTTTCCAGTCCAGAATTTTTGGTCCAGTCGAGTTCATTAATATATTGGCATTGCCATGGGTTCAAAATATTGTAAGCGTTCGAAAGCTCAATAAATTCTATACAATTTATAGATCAAAAATATATCCTCATGTGAACGGTTCAGTAATATGTACCATGCATAAGGCAATAATATGTGATCACCTTGGCTTCAATCATTTCTGAGCAGGCTAAGTTTCATATTTTTTTATGGAAAGTCAACTAAATACCTGAATAAATAAGATCTAATTTATATTGTTACAGAAATTACAGTAGTTTCCATTATTAATCCCGCGTTTGCTTGTTTTAAGTTTTTTAAATTATTAATCCAGCCAGTTACAAATAATGTTGCAAACTCCTTCACCATGGAATTTTAAGATTGCTAGTAAAATCATCTTTATGCCGAAGTATTAAGGTTGAACAGGAATTGTTTAGATATTATTGTATTCATCTGTGCATACATATTTGTGAATCCTACACTGTTCATATAATAATGTGCTTTTGGCTGTAAACATATTATTGAAAAAAAGCAGTCACATATTAACGAATCAAAATTTGCCCACAATTTAATAATACTTACAGTTGTCACATTGTTATGAACTTTTTGACGTTAATATATTTTTGAACCCTAGAAATGCTCATACATTAATGAACTCGACTGTCCTATAGTAAAAATTGTACAGAATGAGGCGTAGGTTTTGGCTAAATTTCTCGATGTATTACATACACTGTTACTGTTTCATGAAATTTTGTTATTAGTTTTTAAGTAGGTACCCACTTAATTTTTACCTATATTGAACATGATTAAAAGCATTCCGGTGCTTATGAATCTCGTGATGTGCGTGATAATTAATGTACAAAGAAATTAGTATTTCTAATTTTGTAAAAATGTACATATTGATATTAAATTATAGGTACATTAATACAGTTGGTTTAATTGTTACCCATTATGAAAAGTCATCTGTCAGACTGTCATCGACCCAATTATTGGCCCACTGCTAGGCTACAGACCGACTAGGCTAGCCTAGTTGGGAGTTCGCGCGCTATCCAGAAAACTTCGCAATCATGCAGGTTTCCTCACGGTATTTTCCTTCACCGTTCGAGCATGTGATAATTACGCACATAATTTTCGAAGGTGCGTGGCTTGGGTTCGAATTAGAGACGGTTGACTTCCATATTCCACTGGTCACGCCACTAGGCTATCACAGCATTCTCTGAAAAGACTACACCATACCGTTAGGACCTAACAGTATGGTATAGTATGTTCCAAGTGTCTGTTTTACAAACAACAAAACGGTCAGAAGGCGATTCCTACTCTGCATGGCAGCGTACGGGAAACAGACGTGGGCACTCACAATAGGCGTCATATGAATGTTTTATATTAAAGTTATTTAGTGATCTATCATCATCATCATATCAACCGTTAGACGTCCACTGCTGGATATAAGTCTAGAGATCTATGATAGTGATTTATGGAGGTAAGTAACTATGTATGTAGGAATCACTACGAGATTGAATCAGAAATAGGGATGAAAGCTAGTAAAGTAAGGTGATCTACCCTGGGGCGCAGTTTTTGAGTGGATTCCATCTAGCGAAAAACGAAGCATAGGCTTTCAACATGAAGAACGGTACGGTTTAGGCTTGTGATGATGATGAAAAGACTAATATAAAACTCAATATAATTTAATATTTACACCAAACAATAATGAAAATCACAGTGAGATTTAAAACATCAATAGATGATACATCGATGTAACAATTATAGTAGATATATAAGCATAGATAAATATTAATAATAATCCACAAATGGGAATTATCCCTCTTACATTTGGGTTTTCTGTACAAGGAGAGGTGTCAAGAACACTAAGAACATTTAAGATTAAATACAATCCTGACGTAACGATTGTGGCTTGTGATGATGAGTCGACTGAAACGACAAAAGTGACTTAAAATTCTTAACTTTAGTCAATACTTTGAATGACATTTAATCTTTTTTTCGTATAACAATGTACAGAGTGTGATCTCATGTTGAATTTCAGAATGTATTTCAGAGCATAAACAATGAATATCTTACTACGTACACCATAAAAACGATAGGTAACAATTCACACGCTTTCTATGTAACTGAACTGAACTGGGGATACGTGACAATAGACAAAAGAGGTAAACGAAGCTAGGAATGTAATTTTGCGAATAAGGTGCATTATAGCTCTGGGAAGTGTTGTTTGCGATATTGGTACTACATTGATCGGGGTTTTGGAAATACATTCTGTCATGTATGATCATGTTACATTGCAGAAGATTTAATAGATAAATATTATAAACTCTATTGGTCTATAAATATTGGTCAATCCGAAATCTTTCATAATGAACAGTCCATGGTAAATATCTTATGATCCTTGATTCTGAACAGCCAATGGTAAAGATATGAGGATTAATACTTTTCTTTGTAATTCCTTTATGAAAACGGAATACACGAGATATTACATGAATAAATTACATAATCACTGTAAGTGTGAGTACAAACATATGAGAAAAAATATATAACTTAGAAATGAGGACTTCAACATCGTAAATAAATAGGCTGATCTACAATTTCAAATTCTGCGTGTTCAAAATTCTAGGAAAGTATTTAGGCAGGTTGTAAAAACCTTTTAGTATATGACTCAGAAGGGTCACTGAAGGATTTTAGTAGCTTAGGTAGCTATGAAGGTGCAGTTGAATATCCCCAAATAACAATTTGCATAAGCATTCTCTAACGTTTAAAGATCATATTTCTTAACTTAAATACTTAATAAATACAATTAAACTAGTGAGTACTAAAGGTAAACATAATGAGACGACCATCTATTGAATCCATAGAGCAATACGGTTTTTTTCGAGCGTTGTTTTTAGATAACTTAGATCTAAAGGTGCGTACAGATTTTATAATATGTTATGTAACTTGTGTTTGATAATATGTCCACATTACATAACATTGTTATGTAAGAATTACAGTGTCGTTTTATAACAAATTATGTAACGTAATCTGTATGCACCTTAATAAATACATATTGAAACAACAAGTACGTCCGTAGTCAACAGCAGACAAATTGAATAAAACATATTAAAGTAACATAATTGTGTGTTTCGGACGAGTTCATATTGTCCAATGACGGTTGAGTTTTTTTTATTGTTTTTATATTTATTTTAATGAGGAACTGTCAACTCCATAAACTTTTACTTTTGACTTATTGGGTAGGTAGGTACCCAATAAGTGTAGGTAATGTAGGTACCTACATTACCCAGTCGAATCTGGCACCAAATCACGGCAATGACAATAAATGTAATTAAACAGTTATTCTCTTCTTTCGAATACAATAGATATGGTATGCCCAGTTGCCTCTAGCAGATATTTACCTTCAATTAGGTTAATATCTACTGGAAATGGAAATTACGTATAAACTACAAAATGCGTAATTTGGTTCATTTCTAATATCATGTAGCCTTCGCAAATAGTGCCCGTGCAGTGCCCTTTACTACATATACAATGTGGAGATGACAATATGACTTTAAATGAAAACACTGGCAATACTGGTTTATAGAAACATTTGTAAACTATCAAATAAATCCGAACATGGAAATTAAAAAAAAAAAAATTTTCTTACAAACTAAATAGCTTAAAACTGCAAACAAAATAAAACACCATTTATAAAAATGGTACACTGACCTGCGATAAGAATGGCAACGCAGCTTGGTTTCATTCATGTTAAAGCTGTGGCCGACGCAGCGACGTAATGTTTGGCGCCATTATTCTTATTGTTATTAATGCTCAATTACACAAATCAAATCACAGAATATTAACCAAATAGTCGGGCATCATTCACCCGCGAGTTATTCACTGATCAATTTATTATTCACAATCACTTTTCGATCACATAATTATGTCGCCAGTCATTAAATTTTTTTATTTTCAATATGTCCGCCGTGTTCTTGAATACACAAACTACACCGACGTATAATGTTATTTCTCACTCTTGATAATAGGTCTCACGGTATGTCCGTACAGCTAAAGCGGCATTACCGTGACACTCCCCATAAATTAAAATCATATCAGTGTACTCCGAAGCGGTATAATTGTAACGAGGCATGATTATTTAATAATAAAACCTTGAAACACCAAGTATTAAGCGTCTAATTTCGCAAAGTTCACTTAGCTATTTAACTAAGTACCTATAATACGTTTATGTGTCCTGTCACTATTAAAACAAAGCGTCAAATTTCGCACAACACAACACAACACAACAACAAAGATACGATAACACTCGCGCGGCGACTTCAAACGGGCGCGGGCGCATCCGAAATTCCAGAGAAAATAAAATGCGTCACAGGCAGTAAGGACGTCCGGTGACACACTGACCGCGTAACCTAGACACGTCGACAAGTAAGCAAAGAGGAAACAAGCAAACTTACCTATCTCTTTCGCACATACATATTTTCTTATCTAGCTGTGATGACACGCTTTATGACTCTTATGGCTCGGGCATAAAGTATAATTTGCATTGAGAAAATAAATTTGATAGAAAAGGCGTAGGTTTTTAAAGTGGCGAGCTGGCAACGTAAGTCGTTAACCTGTCGCGTGCTCTCCTGTTTACAAAACATCATGTCGAAAATACTTAAAATGAAAAATAATGTCCTGTGGCTAAACTACTGGATATATTCATTTGATTTTTTGTGTGACGGTTGGGAATATCATGACTTATACGAAGTTTCATTTATGATCATATTGTCCTCCCCACATTGTATATAATCTTTTAAATAAATAGATCTAAAAATAACAAAGGAACTTTTCAAATCGTATCTTGAGCGATAGGAATTCCCACAAGCTTGCCAAATTTTTTACATGTAAAATGTTTATAAAAACTACAACAATTATTCTATCAATACTTTCATATCTTTAAAATGTTAATTTCTTTGATATTTAAACTTTTTAGTATTCGGATGGTTCAATACATTTGTTTATAAACAGATAGGTAGAGGTATAGGTACCAGATTATTAATAATTAGTTGAAGCCAATATTGAGTACCAACCTAATCGCTACAGGTCAACTTCGACGAAGCAAACCTCTAAGTTATATTAGGTATAATACAACATGCATATAAAATAATTCGGCAAAAAATATTGGGAAAACTCAAAGCGCATGTGTCAAGAATTCTTATTATTTCCGTGATAAGACGCCTAAAGCCCGGGTGACACGAGGCTAGTAAATCAAGCTAGTGAGCCAAGCTAGTGCTGCCAAGCTAGTAAGCTAGTGACACTAGCTTCGTGTAGACGGAACTAGTTTCGTTTACAAGCTAGTAAGCTAGTGTGGAAGCTAGCAAGCTAGTGCCTCAAGCCAGGATAGTTTTAATAGCTTGGGGTTCTATTTTTCAAGCTAGTAGGCGCCCCCCACCACCCGTTTTACTATCCTGGCTTCGTTACTAGCTTCGTGTCAACCGCGAAGCTAGCGAACCTAAGCTAGTGTGCAGTCGGAGAGCGTGGTGAGAGTGCGTGCAATTTGTTAAAATGCCGAAATTAGCGGACGAAATTAATTTAAAATTCGTTCAATTGTACAGAGAAGAGGAATGTTTGTGGAATGCAAGTATTCCATCTTACAAGGACAAGCAAATGCGAGACTCGTCACTAGAAAAAATACGCGACATACTAAATAAAGATGGAATAGAAATGTCGATAAAAGAGATTAAAAATAAAATTAAAAATCTAAGAGCTACATATTGTCAAGAATTAACAAAGATAGAAAAATCTGAGAGGTCTGGAGCAGGAACTGCAGAAGTCTATAAGCCAAAAATTATTTGGTTTGAGGAAATGCATAATTTCATAAAAAAGGTGCCAATGAAGAGAAAAACTTCGGTAAGTTATTTTAATATTATTTACTCTTTACAATTATTTACCTTAAAAGTACTTATTGAAATATTAATAATCGTCGGCATTTTTAATTTTTCTTGTAGTTTTGTCTGAATTAACGAATCATTCTTGCTTGCCATGGTACTGCTCCATCATTGTTGAAATATCTCTTAAATTTCTCCCTTTTTTCGATAGCTGACAGAGAAGAGTGGTTACTTCCCTGTCGACTGATACTGGGTAAACATAAATTTTCCATTCTCCATGAACCGGGAATAATGTTTCCCGCTTCAATGTCTTCTTGGTCGACATCACTACTAATGCAATAAGTGCTTTTTTGCTCTTTTCGTAACCAATTATGCAGAGCACATGATGCTAGTACAATTTTGTCTACTGTTTTTACGTCAACTGCGATTGGTCTTTGATAAACACGAAATCGGCTTGCCAATATGCCAAAGGCATTTTCTACAGTTCTTCTGGCTCTACTTAGCCGGTAGTTGTATACTTTTTCTTCATGTGTTAAATTGTCACCTGGGTACGGTTTCATAATATACGATTTTAATGGGAATGCAGCATCCGCCAAAATTACTCCGCCTTGTGGTATAAGGTTATTTTCTAGTTGATTATATATGGAGCAATTCCTAAAAACACTTCCATCAGATGCCATTCCACAGGCGCCGACGTCAATATAAATGAAATTATAATCGTAATCAACAATAGCCATAAGAACAATACTGAATGTTTTTTTGTAATTAAAAAACAAACTTCCACTGTTGCCAGGAGCTATGATTTGAACATGCTTCCCGTCGACGGCGCCATAACACGCTGGAAAGTTCCATTTCACTCTGAAACCATTTTCTATAGCTGCCCATTCTTCAGTTGTAGTTGGAATCTGTAACAATATTTTTAACAATTTTTTTATTTTCAGAACAATCAAGATTCTCCAAACAATAATAAAGATGACAACAGTGCAAGCAACAGTCAGTCATTAGAACCACCCGTAGCAGAAAATCTGTCAGAAAAGACAGTTGAAATGTCTCAACCTGCAAGCGAAATGTCGTCTATTCAAGATAAAACTTCTAAATTTATTTCCCCCGGAAGTAACATTCCGCAATTTAAGAAACGGAAGGTTTCGCAAGTGAGTTCATTGATAAATGAAATTAAGGTGATTAAGGAGGATTTAAACAGTTCACGAGAATTTCAGGAACCAGAGCTGGATGAACATGAGATATTTGCAAAATATGTAGCAAGTCAGTTGAAAAAGCTTTCACCCGGACAGGCCATTTTAGCTAGGGATCAGATCAACGCAACACTATCCCGCTGTCGGATGTATGATTTAAACTTCGGAAATACTACATTTTCGTACCAGTCACCTATCAATTCTTCAGACTCCAATATGTCAACCACATTTTCTTACAATAGTTCTGCAGCAAGTCCACTCTACACTAATCCACCATCACAACTACAACAGACTGAGCAACGTGATGAACCCATCATCCATCCGCCACCACAGCAAGAGTTGGAGCAAGATGAAGATCCCATCTATCAAGCATTTCAAAATGCTTGATACATTTCTCGCCATTTATGTAGCGTAAACGTACATTTTGTCGTCATTTATGATTTCTCATTTTGTAATTTAGAATTTAATCTCGCCATTTATGTAAGCGTAAAAGTACCTACTTTAATTTGAAATAAATAAAATTCTACATACCTGTATATCTTTCTTTAATGCCTTATAAATTTCACTGCAAACTTCTGGTATAAATCTAGATATAGTAGATCTTGAAACACGATACATGTGACTTAACTTCCTGTAATTGACACCAGATGATAGAAAATCCAGAGTTATTTCCAATTTTATTTTAGCCGGTATGGCTTCTCTCATATTAGTATTTAATTTTTGTATTTGTGGTCCCACTAGATTCAGTAAATTGTCAAAAATATTAGGTGTCATTCGCAAAATACTCTTGAATTCGCCGGAATCCTCAGATCGCAGTTCTTTTAAAAGTAATGCAGATGCTCCATGACTATGTCTTCTTAAGATCCAGGGTCTTGTCCAAGTACGCTTTTCTTCTAGCAGAGCTAATATTTCATCTAGCGCATGTTGACACAACTTCCGAATTAACTTTCTTAGTAGAATTGCTTTTCTCTTACGCACACTGTTCATTTTTACGTATACGTGTTATCAGGTTAAGCACAACTCACTACTGACTTGACTAGCTTGAAATTTCCTAGCTTCGTGTAGACAGCACTAGCTTGGTTACAATCCAGGCTAGTAGGTAAGCTAGAAACCAAGCTAGTGACCCCTTACTAGCTTACTATCCTAGCTTCAAAATACTAGCCTCGTGTCACCCGGGCTTAATACTAAAAATACACGAAAGACTTGTAATTCTTATCTTTTGCTGCTTCACGGTTCAAGGTACCTACCACAACAGATACAATTATAATTCTCAGCAGGCCATGGCAGGCGATACCTATTTTTAAAAGGTCATAGAAAATTGATTTAGTGAAATAACATTCAAATCATTTACTGGACCAACCATTGATGCTGCAAAGGAACATCCAGTCAATATCTAGTATTCACATAAGTTGTAAGAATTTAGTACTTTATTAAAGCATTTTGTAATTATTAAACTGGATGATAATTATGATAATTTGTGAAACAAAGTGTTTCTGATCTACACAAATTATGTTTTTTCCACTTAAGTAATTCCTACATAGATTCTTTTGTTTAACTTTGTACAAGATATATCTTTAGGTCTTGGAGGTTTTAAATAAATGATCTGTCTTTAACCTATATTGTAGGCTAATCAAATAAATGCTTACAGATAAAACGCTTGGTTTGTAGCTTAATGACAAGGAAGGTGACCCATAACACGGTAATATTGTTAAAGTTGGTAGTGTCCCAAATTGCATTGAACCATCCAAAATATACAAATGACCAACAAATTTAACATTTACCTATTTAAACATAGGTATTATCACAAAATTCTAATGCTACTAAATATATTTATAATTAATCTTTAGTAAATTTGAAGCAGTTTATATGTATTTGTAAGCTCAAATAATGGTAACTAAGACATATGTAACTAAAATCAAATGGTTACATAATAAAAAATCCATGGCTTGGTTTGAAGTTATATAGAAAAGGAGGAAACAGGTTGTATATAATTTTAGATACCTTGTTTTCTATAGCCATAGCATTTACTAAGGCCTCCAATATTGTGTCTGTAATTAGTTCACAAAACAATATTATTATTATAAATATAAACAACAAAATGACTTAATTTTAGTAAATTCGAGAAAAGTAATTTATACCTATTGTAAATTTTATTACAGGAAACAATGGTTAAAATTTAAATAAATATATGTATACTATTGCCTGGATTATTGACAGGTATTTTTAATATTATGAATTAATATTAGTTTAATAATAACTGAAAAATATTAATTATGTGTATATTAGTGCATACATCATTTGAATAAGCTTTTTTCTTTGTAGAATGCTTGCTATGGTGATATGTTTTCAACTATTTTCCAAAAACATGTTACCAATCCATGAATAGGTGTACTTTTATGAAGTTAAAACCATAAAATTTAACATTATTATTTGTGTTATCTGATCATGACACAATTATAGTTAGTATTAAATTAGTATGAAATGAATAGAACATATCAGGATATTATTATTTAAACTGTGAATACACTAAAGCAATAAAAGCAACTTTTTAATTATCTCTTTAATAAAACATAGCACCAATTCAGTTACGTGTAAGTTCTGTTAAATAAGTACTAATGTAAACAAGCAAAACTACTGTTAGTCTAATATTAAAAATGAAATTTTTAAAAGTTCATGTTTGAAGACTTCAAGAGCTTTTGTAGCCAATCTATAGACAGCTATTATGTCTTTGACTTCATATGTCACAAAATTGACATGCAATTGAATATAAAGCATTCAACTTTACTACTCTATTCCATAGTCACTAGATTTTTTCAAAAGGCAATTGTTTCAATAATCCGGGCAACGAGTATGAGGTATCTTTGCTACAAGAGGGGTCTGGTCTGATGTCACAGCAGTATGCACAACAATGGCAGGCTGCGTAGGAGTAGGTGCATGCAGTTCATGACTCTCTCCTGGAGCCAAACTTGCTAATGCTGCTAAAAGGTCATGATTAACTAAGGGTTCATTTTCTTCTCGGGGTTCCCAACCAACAGGAGGGCTAGAAGGTGGAGAGATCAAAAACTGCTTCACAGGAGCCGGTGGTCTCAAATTCTTTAGAGAAACCGGCGTCACGGGTTGCGCAAAATAACAATTTATTGGCGAGTTATGAAACTGATATTGATGCAGTTGCACACGAGCATTAGCAGCAGCTAGTGGACTGTCATAGTTAACACGTAAACGTTTAAAACTACGGAGCCACTGAAATGTAATATTATCTGAAAATGTGCGGAACAAGTCTTCCATTCCTTTCTTTAACTTTTCGTCAGCAAATACTTCACTATGTATATTTGTAACGATCACAGATTTCGGCAAGTCATCGAAATCGTCAATTTCGTCTTGCACATCACATTCTTGTTCTAAATTAGCAATATTAGGGTGAACGTTAGGCATCCCATCTTCTTGGTTGATGTATACGTCGTCTTCTCTAAACGAGTCTTCGTCCTCTTTATGAGCCATTGATATCCACGACACTAAGCACTCACTTATATTTTCCTGACTTCTAATATTGATTATTTAATTCCAATGCAGCATAATATTAGTATTTCAGAGTAAGAACTATTTTTATTTTATTTTAGCAAGCAATCGATTACACAGGATATTTAACTGTCAAATAAGTGTATGTCAGTGTTAACTGTCAGGCTGACAGCTGACTTGGTTTTTTTATTAATTTGTGGTATGGCTTCTTGAGGCGAAGGTTCTAGAGTGGCGACCACGTACTGGAAGACGCAGTGTGGGCAGGCCCCCGGCAAGGTGGACTGACGACTTGGTAAAGGTCGCTGGAATCCATTGGATGCGGGCGGCTTATAACCGGTCGTCGTGGCGATCCTTGGGGGAGACCTATGTCCAGCTGTGGACGTCAAGCGGTTGAAATGATGATGGCTTCTTGGCATTTGTGCCATTTCTTCGTTTAATATTTTTTTAATATATGAATGATGATACATGATGTTTGATGATTTGGTGAATTAATGAAGGATGACAATAATGTTTTTTTTTTCTAGTTTCAGTAAAAATGTGGTTCTTTACTTAAAGCTAACGCGGACTTCCTGGGAGAATTTGAAAGTCACGTTACATTGTTTTGTTTCATTTGCCAACACTCAGGCACGCTTACGAACACTTAACGGTTAATAATCCACCATTATTACACATAAGACGACCCAATTAGTCCAGCGGAAGTTGCCACTGCCTTCTGTGCTATAGGTCCCGGGTTTGAATCCCGGTAAGGACAAATGTTTGTGTGATGAGCATAAACATTTGTATCCGAGTCATGGATGTATAATATGTATGTATTTACATATAAAAGTTTAAATGTAGTTTATCAACCTATCCGGAACACAAGCCTTAATATTATTATAAGTATAAATATCACATCACCACATCAACCGTTAGACGTCCACTATTGGACATAGGTCATAGATATATTAGGAGGAAAAAATCAATTTATGAAATAACACATAATGTTAGATATAAATAATTATTCAGTACAAGTTGCATTGAATAATTAATCGCAAGAATCACATTTAATGAATGTGATTCTTGCGATATAATTTTATTTCAATGGATTAATATTGGTAAACTGGGCAATTGAAGGTGAAATCACCGTAATTGGTGTTTATAAGACCTGTCTTTACGCAGCATAAAAGTTATATAGTTCCCTAATTATGATCTGTGGTAATCCATAGATATTTTCCCAAATCATTCTTAATTTCATAGAGAAACAAACAATGTTTATTTATCTGTCAAAAAGTCGAAAATTACTAAATTAATTTAATTAAAGATTCACATTCTTCTGAGTTCGGTTTTGTAGTCGAATTCACGAATTGCAGTTTAAATAAAAAGTATTAGTTCAGTTGTAGTTGACTATTATGAAAATGGCAGGACTTGAGTCCATGGTGGTTGAAGAGGTTAAGCCCGTAGAGAAACCGGTCGATAGAGAGAAGGTATATTAGTTTTACTCACTGAAAATATTGTAAAAACAATATTTTTTACTAATTACATGTTGTATTTCCGAATTTAAATTCATTTTGTTTATCTTTATGTATCCCTCATATTTTATCTTTTTAGACCTGCCCGTTATTACTTCGTGTGTTTTGTTCAACTGGCCGACACAATTCTCCAGGCGACTATGCAAGAGGCAATGTGCCCCAAAATGAATTGCAAATATACACATGGATGGACGCTACCCTTCGTGAGCTTACAGGTCTAGTTAAAGAAGTTAACCCAGAGACAAGGCGTAAAGGAACATATTTTGACTTTGCTATTGTGTATCCAGATATGAGATCACCAACATACCGTATGAGAGAGATAGGAGTCACATGTTCAGGTCAGAGAGGTGGGGACGATAACAAAACTTTAGGTCAAGTCAAGTTCCAGATTGGAAACTATTTGGATATATCTATAACACCCCCTAACAGAATGCCTCCTCCTATGAGACGTCCCCAGCCATACATGAATAATCGTCCCTATTAAGTGTATCCTGGTAATATGTAAGTTAATTATGTAAGTTTGTGATAAATAAACTTATTTTACAAGTATAGTGTTTAAATCTTGAAAACATTTACATTAATAAATTCCTTAAAATTAAAAATATGTACTATTTTTTACCCTTCATATTAAAAGCAGGGTACTATGAGTTTATTTTATGTATTGCATTACATGTGTTTGTCTGTACATACATTTTTTTTAATCTTATATCAACCCACCACAATATACCACCAAAAAATCCGTACTTAGTAGTTTATGCAGAAAAACTGTCAAAGCACGCTTCAGGCTTCAGCTACCAGTATTATTCATTTATTTATTATATTCATTAACAGTAGATACCTACTGTTTTAATGAAGATTTTGTGTTAACAAGTGCACTGTATATGATTTTACATTATTTATTTGAATTCTCTCTTTGTGTTATTTATCAAAGTATGTAGTTGGATGTTCAATTAGCCACTGTGACTCCAACTGCATTGTTTAATTAGATTTAGACTACAATTGGACCTTAGTATTTGTTATCTGGATATATTATGTACCTCCTAATGGTATGGAATGTGATTTAGTGAAAAAAAAAGAATGTTATAAAAGTATTCACATTTATTTTCATCGTCATTTACCTTTTTTTTAAGGCACAATTAAAACCACCAGAAGTCGACGTAATGTTATGTCGGTGATAACACTTACATGACGAGAACGAAAAATGTCCTTATAATTAGATTTTTTCCTAAAATAAATATAATATTTTATAGTAAACTTAAATTCTAATGATTTACGGGTGATCTGAATGGCCTCTTAGATTTTTTGCCCATTGCGGCGAGATCAATTGTAATTCCATTAGGTAATACAGCCTTATTTTCTTGATAGTCTACGAAACCTTTTTCGTTCTTGTCTTCCTTGGTTTTGTCACAAGGAATACCAGTTTCGTAATTATATTCACGTTTTAATCCATCAGGATCAACGTACCCGTATTTACCTCGTGTGACGCAGTCTACGCCGATAGTTTCTTCCTTGAATGATCCGTCGTCGTTTTCGAAACCCCATGTGATACTGCCATCTTCATTCTCATCTCTGTACTTGCGAATAATCTGTGCTACAGGTTTCTTTTCCCTCTGATTTGACTGAGTGTATTTTTGTTGAGGTGCTTTAGGAGGTGAACGGTTGACAGGCTCTTGTGGTCGTGAATACTGTCTAACAGGTTGAATTGGTGCCTCATCATCTTCAATGAATGGCTTTGGCTCGGGTCTGAATACGGGCCTCTGGGGTCTGCTCGAAAGAGGTTGCAGCCTCGCCGGTTGTGGCTTGTTGAGAGGTTCATTTCTGACTGGATTGAAAGCTTGTGGGGCCAGAAGTGGTCTGTATTGGGTGGGCCTAATAGGTTCAAGTGGCTGCCGAACTGTTGACGGGGTGGATTGGGGGAATGGGGATGGATTGTATACAATTGGAGGTTTGGGTTGAGAAGTAGTCGTTATATCATAGTAATCGTTTTGAGGTTCAGCTGTGGAGAAAATATTAGGAGAGAAAGCAGTTGGGGTGTTAATTTCTAATTCATCTTCTGGTTCCTCAGTGACAGGTTTCGCTGGTTCGTCAAGTGACTGAAGGCTGGGCCGTGGTGAAGCATCAACTGATTTAAATGACGGTCTTGCTAAACCTGGCCTTCTTATTCTGGTAGGTCCTCCTGCGATTGAAGCAGATTGGAGTCGTCCCTGTCTGAAGCCGCTTTGTCGGGCTCCACCCACAGGGATCACTCCGGGTACTTGTAGACGTGGCGGAGCTGGCGCGTCATTATATTGAGCATAAGCTGTGATTACACACAGCATACATATCTGGAATGAAGAAAAGAAAACATTACAATCTTGTCCGATAAATAATTCTAGACAGAATTGCAAGAACAAACAAACTGAGAATAGCTACAATTACTTTTTAGAACTTATATACCTAGGTATACGCTACGCATATATATTAGATGAAACTGGACATTAAATATTAATTACTATGGAGGAATGTACCTACAACGCAACTGGCACACTTTCCACAGACATGATCCTTATTCACGAGTAGAAACAGCTTATTTATTCGATTAATATTGATCTTTATCGCCTGCCTT
The DNA here is from genome assembly GCA_905163465.1 of Craniophora ligustri. Taxonomy (NCBI): domain Eukaryota; kingdom Metazoa; phylum Arthropoda; class Insecta; order Lepidoptera; family Noctuidae; genus Craniophora; species Craniophora ligustri. The sequence goes on from LR990963.1 coordinate 8,822,772, forward strand.
ATTCTTATTCTATTGCGTGCTGTACAAATGCATATCTGCGTATTTGATTAGATTACGAAACTTCGTGCCTAAAGTGTTCGTACCCAGAATATTTTTTGATTTTTATGCCTACCAGCAACTTGTTTTAAATATTCCGGACATTATTACACAGTGCAATCTAGTTCCGTGGTAAGCAACGAGGTTTGTGTTACAGATACTAGATAGTTGATATACTACATGTATACTATTTTTTTTTGTAAATAATTACATAGATATTATACGTAGATACGTCCAAGACTCGGATACAAATGATGCTCATTACACAAACATTTTTCCCTACCGGGATTCGAACCCGGGACCCATAGCACAGCAGGCAGTTTTAACTACCGCTGAGCTAAACGGGTCGTCTAAAATTGTTATGAAACTTATTCTACCGAAGTCTTTAAGATTAGAAGTCTTAGATTTTTTCTGTGAATTATCGCGTTTACTTGCACTAATTAGGCAAGTAAGTACGCACACATAATTGATGCAAATGTTTAGTACTTACAACTGCTGCTAACCTACTTATCTGTACAAGGTATTTATATGGGTATGAGCACATTATGCAGATTTAATTAACGTGGTTAATCTGCTGTGGCCCAAAGGCTCAGGTAGGAACCTACTTAGTTACTATTAGTCTACAGATTTAATATTCCTATATTGGCTTTCACATTTTTTGAATAGAAATATTTAGTGAATTGAATAGGTACTTAAACATACATATTATTTTCATCATCATCATCAACCCATTAATGTCCAACTGCTGGGCACGGTCTCCTCTCATTTGAGAGGGATTAGGCTATAGTCCACCACGCTAGCCTACTGCGGGTTGGCAGACTTCACATGCCATCGAGAAAATCTCTCAAGTATGCAGGTTTCCTCACGATGTTTTCCTTCGACGTTTGAGCATGTGATAAATGCGCACATAACTTCCGAAAAGTCAGTGGTCAGTCAGCCTTGGGTTCGAACTCGAGACCTTTTACACCTCAGTCCACTGGTCACACCATATTATAACAAATATTATTTATTGTACTTATAATATTTATCATTATCATCAACCTATATATTGATATATATACACTGTATATATATTGGTCCACTATTGGACCTCGGTCTCCCCATAGGCATAATATTTATGATACTTCAAAATTAAATTAAACTAAATTCTTTATTGCTGATTATAAATCAGGTTACGGTTTTTACATATCAATCTTCCACTATAATAAAATATCGTTATTGTGAAATGGTCGGCAGTACGAGGTAATTTGGCTTATTGAGACAGTGACTCGTTGACTAGAGAGCATTGTCGCAACATGCAAATTGCTGGACAGGTGAACACCTACTCTCTACTTTCGGAAATCAATGTAAGTAGGTACGTTTTACATTTTTTTTCTATCAGTATTCTCATACACGTTCAGTGACAGTGTAAGTACCTTACCAAATACTATGATCACTATGTCGGTAGCAAGATTTTAAATAATAGTTTTATAAGTACCTATTTATTTAACGTATTAAGAGACCTGTTTTATAAATAAAATGAGATTTTTAATAAGAGTGTAAATATTGGTGGGTTATTAAATATGCCCATCCCTTTGTAGCCAAAATAAAGAACGGTAGATAGGTATCTACACTTATTTACTAAAGAGATGAATCTCATACTAATGGATACAACGAACAGCTTTCATGGAGATACAGATTGCTTCTTAGCGATATCTGCGATTCTTTTATGAAATCGCAGCGGCTGGTGTTTAGAAAACAAGGAAATTCTCGATTGTTTACGGTCGCGAAAGTCGAATGCATTGTGTGATGTACACTGTATGCTGTACCGCCTCTACCTGCCTATTTCATTGTAACTATACTGATTTCCGACTGACACATGAGACTTGGATATTACAATAATACTATATTCGTTATGGATTTTATCGCGCCAAAATATTATTTTAATCACCACGTTTCGCCGTAAATAGCTTACACGATATGTCCTTAATAAAATAATGTAAAAGCTATTTCATTGTACCTTAACTATTGATTGAAAAGTAATGGCTTGTTAAAGGTTAATTTTAAGAGCATGGACAAAGTAATTGATTAATTCTTAGGTATTGCCATTAAATAAGCGGCACGATTGAATCGTGAGTTCGTGGTTGAACGATCGGGTTCTGCGCTTTGGGTCGCGGTCGTAAGTTTTTGTAAGCACGTGAAAAGTAATGTTTGTAAACGCACGCATGATATCCTATGGGGAAATCTTAGAGTAAATTTTTTCTTAATAATACTTATAAAAATAGCGTTCAGACTTGTAGGTCTCTATGTTCCTCTATGTATTATGCCGCCCATCTTAATAGGTGCTAAATACCAATGTTAGAATGAGACTTGGCATTTGAATATGGTACTGGCATCAAAACATAATTAACCTAATACTTATGTTCCTATAATGGAAAAAATAATATTTTAACGCCACGCATAACATTTTCCCTATTATTACCGAAAGTATCCTAATAACCCATATCAGTTAATATTAAAAATACATTGTTCTTATCTGTTAATATTCAAGTAAGCTAAACGTAAGAGGTACACAAATGGCGACTATATTTTATATGCTCCTGGCTACAATATACCAATTACATGAAACCGCAACAATAGTGATAGCACGGTACTAAGTATATGTATTATTTAATTAGATACAACTGTAAAGTATGATGTATGTCTGGTGTTTTTTAAAGCTCAGTTTAGGGTGTGAGCGGAATTATCTGAAAGTGGTAAGGACGCCCGGCGCAGGCGCAGTACGCTTCCGCCAGTCAAGGTGACTACGTTGGAATGGCATACTCCACGTACACTAAATACCTAATTATTATTGCGCTATCTATCAAATGTCAGGTTGCTTCAGACAATCCGTATAAAATGTTATTAGACGTTAAACTTTATAACACATTACGATAGTTTAGATGCCTTTATTTCTAATGTTAATTACTTTTAAATTTAACATTTTAATTTACTATTCATTTTCAAAACAGTGTTGCCTCACGTTAATAATTAATAAATATAAAATAATGTAAGCAATAAAAATGTTAAGTAATCATAAGAAACTTGAACAGATCTTATCGACATATTTACTACATTAAAATATAAAAACTGGGAACAAAGTGTACGTAACAAAAATATACTTTATATAAGATCATTACTTTATATAAAATATAGTTTATATAAAATTAGGTAACGTGCGTGAGCACGTTACCTAATTTTATGTAAGTAAGTGATAGTTAGCCACTAAACAACATATGTGAATATCCCGGGTGAAAATTTGAGTAATACATTCCATGGAATAATAATGATCTCTACACACGATACAGAAGGTACGAGAATATCAGATATTGAAATAAAACTACTTTTAACGATGATATTATCGCGTTATATTTATATCATATTAATCCAGTTCGGATCCTTAACAGCGTCCACAGGTAAACTCAATAAAGTTCGCAAAAAGTAGTTTTATTTTAATATACATATATGAAATAAACTTAAGATATTAACTTGTGTAATATTGACAACGGAGTTGATAATTTCCGTTATTGAATTCGGCTGTTTTTTTTGGGATATTCGGCACAGTTGCCATTAACTAGCATATCTAGTGTTGTAATTATTTAAAATTCAGGTGTAGTAACTTTTACTGTATCTACTGCTTGCATATGTAACTTCAAATTTAAATAGTTATAATTTGGGGTGACGCAGGTGCTCCAACGCGTTGAAGTCTTTTGTAAGAGACTGATTGAAATGCACTTAAGCCGCTACTTATTCGATACGTTATTGAATAATTACGTGAGGAGAATGCCCAATTATCTTCGCATGTGTATGTTTATCATATAACTCGGTGCATCGTAACCGTCATGCATTGGTGGACAACAATCAAAGTGCAGCGTAAGCATCTCCCACTTTATATTTCCATAGGTATACACTTATTAGATTCCCAGGAAAATCAACTTTGTTAATATTTTATTGGGTGACAGATGATATATTTTTGAGGTCAAACTTTTCAAGAAAAGCTAACGATAGTGAAAATATATAAACCGAATAATTACAAAGTATACTGGTCACTAAGCTATTAATAAACATAAATAGGGTCCATTAGCCTTATATCATAGACTATATGAGAAAGTTGAGTAAAACACGATTTTATCTTGTTCGGTGAAAGAAAAATATCAGTTTTCTTGTAAGGGTGAGTACACACTGTGCAACTATTACTAACGTTGCATTTCCATGATAAGTAAATATATTGCTAAATCACAATGTCTTAAGAACAGCAGAACATTGTTTCACTCTAGACCTTGAATAGGGTATCGGCTGGTTGGCGATCAAAAATATCACCGACTATCCCATTTGTTTAGATACAAGTATAATTCACAAATGAGGATATAACAGACTTCGATGATGTTATACCTACGTTCGTCTTGCAATTATTGAAAATATTTAGTTGTGTGAAAATATATTGTTAAATTATATAAATGATGCACGGTAATAGGGACTCTTTAAAAAGGTCATGAACATCAAACGGATACGGTCAACTACTAATGCATACTTGGATTCAAATGATAGCTATGAATATACGTGTAAGTATTTATGTAAATAAAACAATAGGATGTAAAACTTCATTAGTTATGCATATCCGTGAATTTCGTGTATCCGTGTAATGGAAACGTGTCTAATCTTAGACATACAGTACTTTTAGCACTGCGTTATGTCGACATATCGACGTGAAATAGAACTTTTGTTTCGAGGTCCCAAGCGCTTGTAATTAACCAATCACGGCATTCATTAATTAGTCGACGGTATTGATGAGTGACACCTGCTCTACTGTAAAATGTACAAGGACTACTAGTACCAATAGAATCATTGATTCGTGTCAGGATTTTGGAATACCGATTTATTATTGATATTGCCGAGACGCGAGTGAGTTTTCAAATCCGACTTTTTGCAGTGAACGGCTTCAATTTAATATTTCTGTTGAAATAGAACAAGTTATGCGTATCCAAGTCCGTAGGTATCTACGTCTAGTGGCCGAGCCTGTTAATAACAGTGGGCCAGTGTGGTAACGTAACCCGCGGGGCATTTGTCAGTAAGTTGCGTGCTTTACGTAATTCAGCTGTTAACATGACAACGGCTAACTTGCCAAATTATGTGTTAGTACTGAACAATTAGTTCCGCCTTGTGAATTATTAAGGGCGGTACTTGCATCGGTGTGTTGTAAGGTTACTAGAGCAGTGGCCACTCGACGTGTGGCAGCGCCGCACTGGTCTGTCACCTCACGATCGACTTCAAGGTTGCCGCGGAATCGATACTTCGAATGCCGCCTCTATGATCGACCTGAATTCTATACAGATATTAATTTACCTGTATATTATTCATTGAATGCAAACCAAGAACTTGTTGTGACCAGATACTTGCAAGTAGTTAGATAATAATATAATCATTTGTATATTTACCCCGCCTACTTTCACAACGTTGTGTCCTTACAATATCTAGTGTACGAGCATGTTTATTTATAGTTTACTTTTGCTCGAATTGTTTATAAGGTTGGAGATATAGAATGCGATGGAAATTCAAGCTAAGATTAATTGAAAAACTGACTAAAGAACGCATAAGATTAATTGTTTAGTTGTCCGTCTAATTAAAAAAAATCTATCCTTCATTAAAATATTTCTTCAAATATTTTGTACGTAATTTCACTTGAATGATGTATAACAATGTTATTGCAATTATATTTATGATCACCTTGAAAAAAATTGTAGTCTACAAAAATAAATTAAATTGATAACAAAAAATCACTTTCAAAAAATATTTTCAGAAAAAGGAAATAAATTAAAAACTGGTTGGTATGTTAATGATGCAACCGCCCTTGGTGAGGGCATGACACTGAAACTTACCAGCAAAGCACGCATGATGTTCTGCTGTTCTGCGCAGAGTCACGACACTATCACGCAGCGTACAACCAACAAATAAAGGAAACGCCTCCCGCGCAAGCTATATGAGGTCGCCCACTCTCGCCCTGCGCCCGACGCGACCACCATACCTTATTGCAAGGTGACCAACTATGAACGCATACCCAAGCCACACAAATCTTATCAAATGCACCACTATACAAATCGGCTGCACTGGTCGCGAAGATACCGCTAAACGATCTAATTATTGAAAAATGTATTGTTCCGATTATTTGTATTCATAACGCACATTGTTCCATTACTTTTAATTAAATTGGTTTTTCAAAATGTTTAAAATATATTAGTGTGATCTTTCATTGAAATCATTGATCATACACTCTACAGCGATGGATGTAACTATCCTATGGTTCTTGCGAACCGGATTAGAACTGTGCCACTCATACCATTGAATGGCAATCTATGAAGTAAGCATCCATTCATGTACATTGTAAATATTGAACCTATGTTATAGTATGATATGCTCACTGAAAAAGCATTTTCACTAAGAGCCATTGAATAATTTGCAGGTTACCAGGATAGTGAAATAAGGATGGAAGTACATTTAAAACGTAGATTGACATAAAATGTAAGATCTGATTTAAGCTCGCACAGGCTCCAGTTGTCTGTAGTTCCTGACACTATTGAAGGCCTGTTATATTACACACCGTATCCGTCATGCAGTCATCATAACATTATATAAATATGTATTAAATTAATCTTGATATTTTTAGAGCTTGCTCTAGATTTTCGTAAGTCGTGCCAACAGGTAGAGTTGGTTAATTATGTAAATTATTTTAGTCTATTTTTTGACTTGCTTATTAGCTGTATGTATAAATACAGTGTACATGCACCTCAAATATTTAAATGATTGTTGATTTTATGAGACGTTACCTAGCAGTGGGTTCGGCTAGTGGAAACCTGACCTAAATGTCGATCAACTTATTTATGAATATGTAATTACAAAATGCACACATGCATGTTTAAAATCGAAATATCGTGGGCCTGTTGCATAAGTCACATTTATAATATTGACCTCAAACTATCAAAAACGATGAATTTAAATTTATTATTCACGTATTGCAACAAGTGAAGATGAAATCTAAAATGTTGTGCTTTTGTTACAAATTGGCAATCTAACAACGTTTTGAGCAGACAAAGGTTGCACTGGCGATGAGCCCAGGAATTTGTAATCTCGATCCAGGTTAAACGAAGATATTTGATAGTCTTGTCACATACAGACTAGGTACAATAGTGCTTCTATACTATGATGAACAAAATATACATATATTTTATGAGATAATTAGGATATCCGAGCTTAACCTAGAAAATTAATGCACTCGATATTGAATAGATTCATTATCGTATTATATTCCATATCATTTATTAAATAAACAGATAGAAATGTGTTGCTGGGGAGTTAAAGCAAACACTAGGCATAAAAAGATAGCCCTCAAAAACGCCCGCCCTTTACCGCTTGTAAAAGGCGGGCGTTTTTTAAGGGCTGTCTTTATTCTCCACGTTCAAAAAGAGCGAATTAAATTTGGCATACTTAGAATAAATTATATTTTGACTTAGAATTTTTGACTTTGACTACCGCATAACAGGTTACATTGAAAAAATACACTTCACGCATTAAAACAAACCTTTTCATTATATTTTATTCTCTATTTTTATTTCCAGCTACGTGTACGCCTTCTTCTTTTCGACAATAGAGTGGAGCCATTGTGCTTACTGTAATTCAATCTAAGAGCTCACAGCATGCGATATGTCAGGTGTGGTAATACTGTGATTGTTATTTTTATTGTTTAGTTGTTTAATGACATTGCTCAGTCGGATTAAATGTAGCTGTGCAATGTTAGAGTAGTTTCAAATCGATATCGTATGATAGACAAAGTTCTGATATAATATGCTATTCAAAAACATAAAAATATAAAATACTATAAATACAGTTCCTGAGTTAAATACAACTTATTTACAAATATCTATCTATTTTCATTAGATGAAGTTAGTCAAAAATTAGAATCCGACAGGAGATGCACATCTTTTCTGTTTGGTGGTGAGCTAAGTAGCTTATATCTTGTATTGTTCGATAGAAACTCGCTTTGATTCGTAGCTATAAATATGATATATAGATTGTAAGTATTGTTATGAGACAGTAGCTAGACCCTAGTTATTACTTAATATTCTCACTCGTCAAAAGCAGACAGTAGTATATCTCACAACAATACAAAAGTAATTTTGCAGGATAATGCATTTGGGGTGTGTTACATCAGTGCGATGTTTCACCGGCGCACGCGTCGCAGTCTAGTCACGCAGTCGCAGGAAAGTGTATCGGCAGCATCACAACATACCAAGTGAGAGTTACTGTGGCCATAATAGTTCATTCCCCGCGGCTTGCGTCGTTACACATTACAAGCTCGATTTAATTTTCCGATGCTGGAAATTTGTTTGTATTCGGGGAGAGTCCAAAGCACTTTTATCAATTAATCCTGGTCGTTTACTTACGTTTTGTTTGTTATGGGCTGTTATCATAATTAATGTCATCTTTCGGGTTGATGTGTATCTTTGATTCCAATACAATAACGTTTCCAGAGCGAATTATCATCTAAAATATCCGTTTAGCAGTATTCGAGGCAGCAGTAGTCATCCTGTGGATGATTAGGAACCTAGTAAACGATTTAATGGTAATTTATAAACTACATATTGTATACTTGAATGATGTAATCGATTGTAGTTCGTATTCAGGAGAGTAATCTTTCTGAATGCTGAAATTGCATACTTAATTAGGAAGTACATCATTCAGCGCCATCTTTTGTAGAAGAATTTTGGAACAGAAGAACTCTGTCATATAATAGTCAAAGTTTTAGGTATCAAGATGACGTGAGCTATTTGGGGTCAAACTGCACCTATGTACATCGAAAAGGAGAACTCTGTCCTTTCTGTAATATTTTCTCCTTAAGACAAAGAGCTAGTCTGTTTACTCATTTGTGTATGCTTTCCTGGATATTAATAGGAGCCTGGTAAAAGGAAACTCAAAAAATAAATATCAAGAGTCACAGAGTACTGTTAAAGTGGGTTAAGTAAAACGACGCCTATAGGTACTATACTCAAAATTGCCTGGATTCAGGCTGTGGACGATGATGAATGATCTTTGTTTACTGTCCCTTGCATTTGTATTACAAACAATATAGGCAGTATCAATGGCTACGAATTATTTTCTAACCATCTACCATAATGCAGATATTCTCTATCAAACGTTTCGTAAGAATATGTTAGTATTAAGTAAATACATTATGTATTAGATAACTGTTGTGTATACGATATGTGACAAGCATTAACCATGATGGCGGATACGATACGGTGTGATAGATATAAAGTGGAACAATTTCTAAATTTAATCTGTGACAGCATTGTTTTAAAAAGATCAGTTAAATAAAAAAATCACATCAATTACTCTTATAAATAAGTCATATTTTGAATGTCGTCTTTATTTAGAGTTTTATTCTAAAATGAGACCCGTACCCAGCAGTGGGATACACATGGAGCAAGGGTTCACAACCTGAGCTATCAGTTTAAATTACGATAGGGATCCAGAATTATGTCTTCTACAACTGCCAAACCAGTAAATAAGAACTGTAATCTAAGCTATAAGATACCATGGTTCTTTCAATAAACAACTTTTTGTTTTAGTAGTCACGGACAGCCCTCTATGCACAGTATGCATGCTGTATTATGACTATCCTAGAGATCGTTAGCAACTCATACTCATACTTACCATCAACCCATTAACGTCCCACTGCTGGGCACGGGTCTCCTCTCATTTGAGAGGGATTAGGCTATAGTCCACCACGCTAGTCTACTGCGGGTAGACAGACTTCAAATGCCATCAAGACAAATCTCTCAAGCATGCAGGTTTCCTCACGATGTTTTCCTTCACCGTTTGAGCTTGTGATAAATACGCACATAATTTCCGAAAAGCCAGTGGTGCGTGACTTGGGTTCGAACTCGAGATCTTTGACGTCTCAGTCCACTGGTCACACCGCTAGGCTACCATAGCTCTTCCATTTACATAAGCAGCGAGGTATTACTACCCCAGCTATCAATAAATCACGATACGAGTGTTTTTCTAAAGAACTTTTTTTTCCTTTTAGGGTGTTATACTTCTGCTTCTTACTTATCTAAGCCTCCAATATGTTTTAGGTATAGTGTTCTAACGCCAAAAATATTTACTAGATTCAAATCAGGATACAAATATCGTCACCACAGTAGAGGAGTACAAAACGTGGGCCATAAAATGTCTGCAACCGTATAACTTGCCTACAACACTGCTACAGCATACTTATTACACATTTAAACGTCTGACATAATTTCAATAGTGATTCCCAGTACTAGTGACTGACTTACCCGATGCAGCACTGTCGCTAGCCCAGCTCCGTTATCCGTCCTGTATAGCCTTTTTCAATGGCTTTCTGATTCGACACGTATTCTATTTGCCGCCACAATAGGACATGCTATGGGTCATATTCATATTGGCTAAATGTTATGCATCTGGGTTAGTATACAACGGGTGAACGACCAGAGAAATTACGACGACCCAGCGATACTCTTTTACGAAGGATTTATTAGACGATGATAAGTGGTAAAAATTTTTGGGCCTGTTCTGCTGTTTGAAATGATATTTTTCGTTTGTTTTAAGAGTAAGTATGTATTATAGTTTCAAAGTGAAATTAACGTTTATTCCATAGAAAATTGGAATACAATTTAATAGATCTAAATTTATGACTCGATGGAATTATTCACAGTACATATTATAGCATTGGCACTATTCGTGGGTATTAGAAAACTTTTGTCGATTATTGTAATATTGAATAGCGTTTTAAAAGAAAAAAAGATGTCAGTCAAAATCAAAGCGTTAAATATTTGTCTTTGAAATGTCCACATGTATCTAAAGCAACAGCTGATGTGCATGCTGGTCACGTTTGTCATGACGCCTGCGCTGGCTCGTCACCGTTACCGACATTTTGTAATGGCGACCAAGGGAACAACGTCGCGCCGCCACCCTAGACGCAGGAGTCAATGTCCCGAGTAATAATACCATACTGCACGGCACCTGTCAGTCAGTCACCGGCCACATGAATCCTCACGGTCACTTGAAGAGACGATTCTTCAGTATTGCGGTTACGGCACTCTACTGGCATGGTTACAAGTTTTATGTAACACACGCTCGTATAGTCCACATTATGTATATCGCATCGATTAGCTTCAATGTTAATCTTATTGGGAATAAATAATTACGCCAGTATTAAAAATGGTTAGTTTATTTTCGAATTATTACAGAATTGTGTAATGAATTATTCATTTCATTTAATTTAATTTTACGACTCAATGTTTAATAAAGACAGATAAAGTCATGATATTTTAGTAGATAAGTACAGAAGCCAAATATGAATGAACATTTCATTTATGTCTAGCGATGGTAGCTTACGATAGGTAACATGAATCTATCAATATCTCATCAATGGGTCTATATCCTAAAGTAGATTCTATAGCTACTTAATTTACTTACATGTTAAGACAATAAATAAACTAATTGGTAAGAAATACAGGTACATACTTTCCTAATCTTAATTTTAGAACTGTACAATGAAAATGTATAAATACGGTAATATAAATAGATTCATTAATATAAAGGCAAATAAATATAAAGTATTGGTATGCATAAATTTATTTAATGTGTTTTCAAATATTTTGCTTACAAAATATTACTGCATAAATATGTGGATTACTAATTGATAATTTATAATTGATTGACTGATGATTATATATTCGGGAAACAAGTAGATGTTAGCACTGTTTCCATTTTAATTGAAATGATTTTTCAACATTTTTAACATTTTGATATGTACACAGGTATATAAAATAACATTCTAACCCAAGATTGCATTACAAAAAAAGTTGCAACTAAGTCATATAAATAAGAAATATCATTTAAATTAATTATATATGGTCTTACTGGTAATGTGTAACTTTTACAGTTAGTCATTTAACATTTTAAGTTAACGTAACGTGCATATAAATGATGGTTACAGTAATTTCGTACGGTCATTGCTACTCATTGCGTATTGTCGAATATAATAAGGTTAGGTCGAATTACATTTTCGAGTCAAATCAAAGGCGCACCATCTAACTATAATGAGACAGATACTCTTGTTTTTGAGGATTTATAATACAAACACGTATGCCCCTTGAAAGGAAATAAAATTGTGAAACTATTGTTGAATAAACTTTTTTATAGAGGTAAGTAAGTATTTCTACAAGATACTCTTCCCTATTTCATGGATTTTTGACGGAACAAAATAAAAGTAAAAGAATTAAAGCGTATAGACATATACTTTAATAGTCCTGCAACTACAGTCAGTCTACATATTAATCTCAAGACTGCAAATATTGTTCAAACGATTTTCTATTAGGTACGTAACTTATTAAGTTAGAGAAACAAAATCATCAAATCGATTAAAAAAGCTTTATTGCTCAATTTGATATCATTAGTAAAACAATATCATTATCATCGTTAAAAACACAAATGCATTTTTTTTTTCAATTGGTTTTACAAGCCATTAGTTGAAATATCGTAATCGTTAATATTATATAAAATGAACTACTTAATTATGATTATGTAATAATTTGACGGTGTCTATGTCATCTGGTTTTACCAACTTCAGGTCATGTTTATAATAAGACAATTACATCACCTCGGTGGTACTTGTAGTTACCTTAAATTGACGCAAAATATGTCTACTTAATTGATATTGAAGGGAAGTGATTGATTTATTTTATATAATATGGTACTTAATAACATTTTGTTTAGAGCCTTATGTTTAATTAGTTAAGAATTATTATTAAATAGACTCTTGTTTTAATCTAAAAAAACCTTACACATCTACAATACTAATATGATATCGATATCGAATACATTGCTAAACGTTCTACACATAGAAGTATCATCTTAATGGTTTTCTCACTTCCATGATATGTTATTATTCATTCATCATACATTCTAATTAAAACTGTAAATTAAATTCGAAAAATTCTCACTATTCACTGTCCATTGCACTTTGTACAAAGTATATTCTTTACCTACATACATTGGGAACTGTCTCATTGTAATATCGTGCTAGTGCCCTCTGTCGTCTGTTATAGTGAACGTTCCGTTGCAAGGTGAGTTGTTGTCAAACGCCGGCCTGAGAATAAAACATAGCTTTAATTAGTTTATTGTTCTTCGGTGTAGATGACGCTAGTAGCCGCGCCATTAAAACTTCCTTACGTTGTCGACTTCATATGGGTACGGAAACTACAAAGTATCCTCAAGGGCCATTTCACCTTGACCTCGTTCTAGCTCCTACGGTACAGGGCTTAAGGTAATTACTAATACTAAGCTGTCTTGCGTTATTTTAAGAAAGGACACATTCTTGTTTCTTTTAGAGGAAGTAACGAGATACTTTGTTGTTTCTTTCATATAGAATTTGCATCCTTTTTCTTCTTGCCAGTAGATGTTACCAGGATTCTTATAACCTGCGTAGCGTTCAATAAAGGTCACCAGAGAAGAAGAATCCTGGTAAATATTGGCAAACCTACTATAATTTGAAAGTTTCATGAAGATATTATGCTACTACCGTAGATGTTTTCCTTCAACGTTTGAGCATTTATCACATGATCAAACGTTGAAGGAAAACATTGTGAGGAAACCTGCATGCTTGAGAGAATTATCGATGGCATGTGAAGTCTGCCAACCCGCAGTAGGCTAGCGTGGTGGATCCTAATCCCTCTCAATTGAAATCAGACTCGTGCCCAGCAGTGGGAAATTAAAGGGTTGATGATGATGATGATGATACCGTAGAACAGGGTTTCTCAAAGTGGGGTACGCGAACTCCTAGGGGTTTGCCATTCGGTGGTAGGGGGTCCGCGACAAGATTTACGTACTGACAATATCTTTGGCAGCTTGTATAATCAATTCTTCAGCAATATTGTATGACTTTCCGATCTTTGCGATTTTTTATGTCACAAGGAAAGACGTTGACCTGTGATTTCAATTTTATTAATTGAAAATCCTGACTTGACAACTAGCGTACTTCACTGTGTGGCAGTAATGATAGATGTTCACTACCCATGTCTTGGCATAATAATGCGAACAGTCTTGAATTACGCGGACGCGCTTTTATTTTTACGACGAGTAAAAGTGCTGTTTTTAAATCAATAGACATTTCTTTGGGCACCGATGCTTTCTCTGTGCAATTCACAATGCATAAATTTGACCTCAGGAGCGATATTTTTGAAATAGGTGAATTTTCTTTAGGAAATGTTTAACTGCACCTCTATTTAGAAATTTAAGCAAACAAAATTTCTCCACTAATAACCTACTGCATATCAAATAAATGACTGTACTACGTATTTAATACTTTAACTGTAAATCCCCTTCTTTCAATCAAAATATTCGAAATTACTACCAAAAATACTGAATTGCACACTAAATTTGAACCGAATCGGTCCTATTCATAATTATTGGTTTAGGTTAGGTTAGAACTGTGACCACAACGCACGAGCCGAGCGAGCGAAGCGAGCGTGCCGCGGCAGCGGCCGGCGAAGTGCCAGAACCGAATCAGTCCTATTCATAATTATTGGATTAGGTTAGAACTGTGACCACAACGCCAGAACCGAATCGGTCCAATTAAGCTTTAAAGATCTAACAGTATAGTATAACTGATTTATTTGATGAGCAAATTTTTTTCTAATATTTTGATTGAAAAAAGGGGATTTACAGTTAAAGTATTAAATACCACCCATTTTCTTTTACCCTTTATTCATAATTTACACATACTCATGTAACAATAGGTTTTCTTACCTAGTCATAATAGAAACGAAATACAGAAATCCACTTGATATAGAGTCAGAATTAAGGTTAAAATCCTCACATTGCGGCAAGAATCAAGTTCTACGTCATATTAATTTTAAAAAGATATGTATTTTGACACTGTATTTGTTATCTTGTATTTAAATAAAAACTCAATTCTTTTTCTTTCTTTTTTAGGGACTTTTACGCATAAAAACCTTATTTTCTGCAACAGTAAATTCGGAGGGTTTAATCAGTTATATAGTTATGGTTCGCTGTCATCTGGAAACGTTAACATGGGTTCGTGTAGCCAAAAGTTTGAGAAACCCTGCCGTAGAAAATGAAGCAACAAATGCACATGTCATCAGTAACTAATGATAGTTCGGTATCGCATTATTTTATTACATATTAGCATCAAAAATATTCATATTGCGTTATTTTTCTTTTATTATATGCTTAATAATAATACTAATAACCTCCTACAGTTACATAATGTATGTCATACCTATAAGAAGTCCAATGCTGATATGTAGGTACTACATAAATTATGACCGGTTATTTTCAGTGAAATCAGGACTTCGTTTAAAAAGTCCTGCATTTTTCTTTATTATGCTACTTGCACACGAGACTAACAATTGATCCATTAAGACACATCATACGGTTCACTCTTACTAGTCTACCTGTCAACATTCAACCACTGTAAACAAATTTTGTTTTTTTCTGTAACTGGCATTATATCTACGATGACAAAAATCGACTTAATTGAAACTTAATTGACCGAATGAACGTCTGAAACTTCTGATCAATGCAGTATTATTCAGATACCTAATTTAGCAAATATATGCATAGAATTTCCGTAATTGTGAAATAGGTTCTAAGTGGTACTTACTTTTTTTTATCGGTCACAGGCTGATCTTCGGAGCGGGTTGTATCAGGCAGCAGGAGGACTATTCCACCGCCGACAGCAGCTAGTGCCGCGATTGTCACCATGGGCAGGTGCTCATTCAACATTGTCTGTAAATTTAATAATCATGTTAGAGAATAAACCTAAACCTATGGATACTGTTTATATTAATTAATCATTAAAATAATTGTAAGGAGACTTATTTAAGTATGGTAACGTGGAAGCAATTTCGATTCAGTAATCTGATATAATTAACGAAATGAAATACGTTACTTAATTGGATTTATTAACATTTCCTCTAGAAAATATTTATCTTAACGAATACAGGAAGTAAGTATTGTGTTAAAGTTTAAAAATAATAAAAGGTTGTTATAATATGCAAAATTGGTATTTCTGCTCAACCTTTAAGCTTGTTGTAAGCCGGATGCGTTTGATGGAAGGCTAAGAAAAGGTAAAAAAATCTTTTCCCAATACGGATGCTATAAAGGAGTAGAGTAGGGCTATTGGTATAAATAATTAAATATCCGCAAAGCTCAGAGTGTGTAGAAGCTCTGAGATTTTCATCAGGCAAGATCAGGGTAAAACTAGTACGAATTACAATTTAAAGAAAGAAATACGAATGAACCTCTGAAAGTATTCTTACATAGCAGTCATAAGTTTCAAGTTTCACCTTTACTATTTTAATCAATGCATACCCCATTATTTCTACCTTAAGGTTTACAGCGGTTTCGTTAACTTTACAGTATAGAACTACGACAAAAATATATGTTTAAGAGTTGTTCTTACCAGTCTCCATAAGAACGGTATGCAGATAAGAGCGAGTCCCGCCGCTAGCTGGCTAGCTCCCACACCGAGATTCCTCACCACCGTTGGGTACAGTTCCACGGTAAATATCGGCATCATCATGTTTGTCGAGCCAATAGCAAACTTCCCGATCATCAAGCAAGCGATTATGATCCAATCGTAATTGAATGCTATGGTGAACAACTCGCTAGCGATACAAGCCAGTCCGCAAACTAACATACTGATAAATATAGGAATCCTTCTTCCAACCTTTAACAGAATTGGGATACTTATTGCTATCGCTGGGACTTCTACCACCGCTAGGATGATAGAGGTCACGTGTAAATTACCCAAGTTAAAGTATCCTATGTTCAACAACAGTCCGTAGTACGCAATAGTCATACAAAACCATGATAAGAATAGGCATATGGTTCTCTTGCGTAGTACTCCTCTGAACAACATCATCACACTGGGCCTTTCGGCGGCGTCTTGCGTTTTGTGTAACATAAGCAGTTTGTCAACATCAGCAGGTAATTCCCGATTGTTAAACTTCGCAGCTTTCTGCAATATTTCTTTAGCTTCTTGATTCTTTGCCATACTTAAGAGCCATCTAGGCGATTCTGGTAGTACAAACCTGTAAAAAAAATATTTTTATATCATATTATGAACTTAATCATTCATAATCTAGACCCTCATTACCAACTTGTGGAATTATATAATCATATTAAATATTTCAAAGAATGATTTTAAATTGGGAATTATTAAATTAAACAATAATATAAATAATTACCATAATGCAATCAACAAACATCCGGGCACGGACAGGCTCAGTTGTAAGTCCCGCCAGTTAGGCATTACTAAGGACAGCAGAGTCACTATGAGGTATGCTAGTGGAAGCCAGAAGAAGTTGCACACTCCCGCAATGGTTACCCACTTTCCTCCCACCAGTTCTACAGAGAGAACGAAGGCGGCGTATACGACAGAAACGGAGACGAAACCCATGATGAGCCTCACCACCACGTACTGCACGAAGGAACGCACCAGCAGAGACAGAATTGCCAGTGCACTCTGCGCAACCATCATGCTCATCAATATGCGCTTGCGACCGAATCTAAAATGTATAAAAAAGTTTTGAAATTGTCAAGGGTAATAAACGCGATTTTTGTTTAATTATTTTAATCAGAACGAACGTTTAAATAAGGTTAAATAGGCAAATTAACATTGGCTTTATTTGGGTCCGTTTTATAAAAAAATTGGTACTGTAGCAATAATAAGAAGATTAATATTAAATTCCCAGTGGTTTCAAATATCGTAAAACAAAACCTTAATCTGTTCTATATTAGGCAGTTATATAATCAGTAGTTTACAAGCCAAAAGTATGTGTTAAAAAAAAAGAAATAACCTGTCAGATATCCATCCTCCCACTACTCCACCAACTCCAACGCCAATCAAAAACACAACTTCCGCAAGACTTGTGAGGTAAGCTTTGTCGCAAACCAAATCCCATTCTGAAATTATCGTGCTACCCACTTCTGATCTGTCATAGTCCCATTCTGTGCACTTTTGGAAGGAATTTAGGAGAGGAGCGGTGTGGTTAATTATACTTTCCGCCGTCACGCTAGCGCTAAGTATGCGAACAGAGCAGGGGTCTACAGGCTGACTGTAATTTATCCACTCCGCTATTGATAAGCCGGATAGATTCTCCGGTTTCCGGCACCAAAAATTTGTTCCTTTGGCCTGAAAACATACAATTTAATAAATTATTCCATTAATTAACGAATTTAGAAATTAATGTATTTTTGACGTGCCTAGTTTTGAAAAATACAATTTATGTAAGTAACACCTACGAGAATATAAAAAACACGACAGCTGTCAAGGGACACTCGGATGGAACGAAGTTCCTTTCGATTAATTAGTGAAGGAATTGTAATAAAATTGTATTTTTTTTTACAATAGCTTACTATAGCAAAAAGTGTCGTTACAACTTTTCGTCTTAATTTTTTCCGTCTAGCCCCCTTTCGCAACGCGCGATAAGGAACTTCGTTCCAAAAGTTAGAAGATAATATCACCCATTGATAAAGGGCAGTTACACCGTAGGTACATTTAAAGTCAATAAACGCATTACCAGAGTACCTATCAAATTAGATCATCACTGACAAAGCGCGGTAGCACAAATTCGTTTAGATTCGAAATGGAAAAAAAAATAGTGCAATGCAACATAAGTGAATGGCTGTACGTGCTCTGTGCGAGTACATACACGGCGACGCTCATGGTCAAGTGATTATATTGATAAAATAGGTTCACTTACAGTGAAAGTAGGCAGGTAGATGTGGAAAGTGCAGGGCAACGAGAACAGAGACAGTAAGAATGTCATGAGCAGCTGCCAGCGCCCGTATTTGCCGATGACGGCGGACACGACGTCTAGGCCATCGTCTTCCACAGGAGACGCCGTCCGGGTCTTCTCCTTGTTTGTACCCTGGGTTGGGATTACTGGAATAGAAGAAAATTTCCATCAATCATTAAAGTCAAACTATATGAAAAGGTTGATATTCATACTGAAATTGAAGTGCTCTAAATCATGACTGTGTATTTAACAAAAAATATACGACTGCCCGTATCGAACTGGGATAAAGCAGGATTGTCAACTATGCAACAACTCCGTCGAATCGAAACGTAGCGGGTTTTCCAAGGCACCGACGTCAGAGTCAGTTTTTATACATAGTTATATAAAACTTTTATATTAAACTTAATATTAGCATAACAACCTTCGTTACGCTAATTTTAAGTCTTTTTCATGTATGTTAGATACATGAAAAAGACTTAAAATTAGCGTAACAACGTTACAATTGTAAATTTATAAATGTAAACGATTGTTGATAGGAAAATAAAGATAAAATAAAAAAATAAAAAATAATACTGAATTAAATAAGCGTAACAACCTATTACAGATAAGCACATCATGCGCTTTTTATACAGATAAAAATTATGCTACACCATAACACAATAACAAACTATACTACCTTTACTAATACAAAAAAGAATAAAAGAAAAAGGGGGAAACAATATATATTTATATATATATACTATATAACTGAAATTATTAATTATTACCTACACATTACATAAGATTCAGAGATTAGTCATTTACAGAGTCACGGAATTACAGAATTTGCACCAAGTAGGTACTGTTTTACGGAAGGGCTAATACACTAGTTGGTGTCAATTTATTCTACTTATATTTAAAATAAATAACTACATTTTATAGCACAATTATTTATAACACCAGTACCTGATGTACGGTCACGGGTAATCTGCGTTACCATGGATTCTGTCAACTTGTAAAGGATCTGAAACGTCGGGACTTAATACTATCGTTGAGATAGAATCCGTAAAAAATTAGTTTTATTTCAATGTCTAGTATTTACGCAGGTGTTAGAAATCAGTATTCTTGTACTAGTTTGTTCCCTTATTATCTTTATAATTTGAAGCACCAAAACAACAATAGTATTATACCTTCATAACTCATCAAAATAATAATCACGCATATGTGCTAATTACAGAGGAAAAATCATATTCATCTCGAACACGTAATCTGAGTATGTAATTCATCTATGTGCAATCTGTTCGGTCAATAATTAACATACGATAAACTATATTGTGCACATACCCAGTTAGGAATTGCCGATGCCATCTAGATTCAGTTAGGAAATGCCGATGCCATCTAGATTCTTAAAATAATGTAATACGTGACTTGTAAAAGTGTCTTTAAAAGATCTATTTACAGAAATAATCATTCAATCGCACAAACATACTAATATTCTGTCGGGATCATATAATAACCAGCCTGTTAAATCCAACGAACGAAATTGACGAACGATCGACGTTTACACTACCTACTTAATATTTATTTTTCAATTAATAATTAATTATTAAGAAATAGTGCACATATGGACTGATATTTTATAATGCAAATTAATAGTGTAGTTATTAGAAACTTCCGACAAATCAAGGTTGCATTGCAGTTAGGTAGTGTTGCAAAACCGACAGCAAGCAATGGGGTAATTTGAATACATTATTTTTTTTTTCATTTGAGCGATTAAATCGGTAGCGAAATCCGAGATCAACATTTTAGCACAATAGTAAATAAATAAATCGGCTGCAGAAAGTTTAGTTTCAGATTTGTCAGCACACTATCTGAAAACTTTTGGATGGTTCGATTGTTTGAAATCAGGTCAGATTTGATAGAAATATGAAATTATCAAATATGTCTTTTATTTGCGAAAAAAACTAGAGTGATAATGCAATCAATTTGATACACTCATGCGCATAATTAAGGTTGAAAAGACTTTTAAAGCTCAATTAGCACTCGTCTTGGGTCGCGTGCGCCGATTTGACGCTTACACGTGCTTTTCTCGCGAGCATTTCGCGCGCGCTTGGCAATTAATGAATACATGCGCTCGCCGCCGGCGCCTTGACAATGATCTTCACATCATTGGAGCCATAACCAATGACCCACTGCAGAATCAATGTTAATTTTAGCATCATAAATATCTTCATTCATAATAAAAGAACTTAGTGAAACATTATGCATTCGCGTTATTTTACATTTCATAGCAGTGCACGTTATATTCTTAATTGGGTTTAATTAATTCTAATCAAGATGTAAAACTCACATAAAGTATGCTAGTACAGCAATCATAACACACCTTAACTTTAATTTAGAACTGACAACCCAGTACCTACATCGTATTTTTTTATATTAAGAGATATGTTTTCATTGAAAATGATCTACTCGTCCGTATCATTCTCTCAATTTCAGGTATGTCAATCGTCACAGCTCTAAACATTAGACTGCAACTAATCGACTTTTTTTAGATTAGTAAAAGTGTAGGTACTGTTAAGTTTGTAAACCAATAGATAGTCACTAGGTGTGTGACAGGCTATGAGCATAGTAGTAAGTGTGTAATACAATCTAAATAGTGAACTAGAAGGCCCGAAACAGACCATGATCAAGGTTCAGTCCTACCTGAAGCTGTAACCTTTGTCGGTTATTGTTCTAGACCTAATACGATACATCAGTTCCAGTGTTACAACTGACGTTACGTAGATTGCGTGTGTAGTTTTATAACATAAACTGGAGAGGCGTCATCCGTTTAAACATAATTCTTCATCTCGTGGACAGCGGACTGCATTCGGGGCCAAGGCCGGAGGGCATATCGATTACGTTTATCGCGATTTGCATGGCTGACTTAGCACAGCGAACGAATTGCTTTTCAAACATTTACGTATATCAGTCTAAAATTCTACCGTTATTGATGTTGGCCTGGGTATTCTGCATGCTAAATAGCAATCAATTTAATTAATTTTACTTAGAACTGTGATGAAGGTTAATGAAAATGCTTACTTACAATATTTGGTATTCCAATTTAAACTGAAAGATAAATTTAAAACATTGTTTTCCTAATTGGCGACCAATAGTCATAAAGATTAGGGAATCAAATAAGGAATTCGTGACAATCTAACATTATTTCAATTAATTAAGAGTTGATGCAATTATTTAAAAAAAATTGTCAAGGTGTTAGTGCCTTTCCAAAATTTCGGACTTTCAAGGTCCGTCAAATAGATTTTGGACACGCATTGGTTATAAAATCTTTGTCACAAATGTAGAAATACTTAAGAAATGTTGGAAAATTAGTTGTATCAAAAAAAACACGCGGTTAAGACCACTAATAGTACAGTTACGGTTTATCTCGCAGAATATTACCATATAATCTGATTTTGCAAAACTAGGAAAGAATAAAGTTAACATTTATAGGCGAATGTCATGCAATCTGACTACCTAATTTGTGCGGAAATGTATGTGAATCAAAAAGAATTTGTTTCGTGATAAGAATCTGCTCGGCCTTGCAATCTGTCTAGCCGTCGTCTGTAGTATCAGAAAGAAGTGCCTCTACGCTTCATCAATTTATAAAAATGCCGTAGAAAAGTGTAGTTATCGTTCGAATAGGATTTTTAAAAATATATAGGTAGAAACCTATGTCTGTAATTATAAGGAATGCTGAAACTCTTTTGATGCATCTTAATAATGATCCATCAATAGCCCTTTGTTATTTATTAAACTTGTATCTCAAAATATCATATGGAGTATCATTTAATTTTCATGAACAATGAATCACTTGGGACCAGGTATATGAGTAAGTAATATAGAGTCTAAACCGATGCATCTAAATTCTGAGCTACCAGCTCCGAATTTACTACCTACTGAAAAAATAATAAAAATATCCAATTACTTTTATCGAATCGAACCTAGGAACTCTTGCTCGGTAGCTACACTTGGATTACTAGACCAATGAGGCAGTTGCAACACCATAATCAACACGACAATTAACGTACTAGGTGACAAGCTTAAGAGCTGTGGGAAAAATAGCTTGAGTATAATATTTCACTTAAATGAGACTTTATGCACACATGCCTTTATTATCAGTTAGACTCTAGTACATCTGTCGACAATGACCTGCTTTCTAGTTTATGTTTTTCTCAGGCACTGTTGCAATATTACTCAATTGAGAATTGTTACAATCAAATCCGGCGATTAAAATATTCTACGGCGACTGGCGCGCGACGTGTAGGATATTGAATTGGTGCAGAAAGAACTTTTCAATCAATGTGGCTTACAAAAAACTCATTAAATTATCGCTCAGCAGATAGGCCAGTTTCCTGATGGACTTTAAAAAAATGTTGTGGTCTGTGACGGTTCCACTCTATTCGTCGCCTCTTAATGAATTAGTGATGATCTTAACCCAACTAGTGACCTGTTAAATTAAATTTACTGTTGTACGTAGGCGAAGCAAGATGAGTTCATGTGTAACGCGATAGTTCGGTTCGTCATACTGCAGTTTGTAATGAATGCTATTAGTCATTTTCGAAACCTCGGTATGACGTAGTACTGAGTAATCCTTTATGATCCTTCCTACGATTGCAAGAAAATTAAGAAAGATTTTAAGTAATTTTAAGAACCTATTTAATATTTCTTGCTTAAACAAACTATAAATATTCCATTACAGTCAGGGCCTAATTCTAATGCATAACCCCATCATGAATAATAATTCAGTACAGATAGTATGTGTAATGTATTTTTCTCTCAAGTATAAAAAAATCTTTAAGGCTACAATATGGTATCTAATTTTAATTAATTAGAATTATTGTTTAATTTATTCATGTATTTATTTTAATCGTCGGTACCTATATCTTAATTTATATATAGTTGTTAAGTAATATGACTTAATATTGCGAGTATATTATGACCATAATAATTTGCTTTGAACCTTAAGTATGCATAACATTTATACATATTTACATAAAGTTTGTTATTTATTGTTTAATAGCCTTTAACTGGAATTCACATAAACTTGATAGTAATTGGTATTGTCATTTTATTTTCAGTTCAAGTATTAAATATGTATTATTATATTATCCATTAACATCTGTCACACAGTATTGCGCGACAATTACTGATAAGTAATCAGGGATCTCCATGGCCATGTTTGTATCATCTAACTAATAGAAAAATCGGCCTTCTATCGTGGAGTACTTAATAAATAAATATCGATTATTCTAGGGCTATTTACGAAAATATAAGACATTGAATGATTGAAATAATGAATATATGGAACTATCGACTTAATTGAATGTCTTTTGTAGATAAGATTTAATTATGATAAGCTGATATGGTGTCAATGCTGTTTAATTTTGCATTTTTCCATCGCATACAATAATACTACCTGATAATGCGGATATCTGGTATTTCATAAGCCCAGTCCCCAAAACTCCAGGACCAGGAGTTTGGTCTTTGTCTACCCAATTAAAATAAATCGTTCACTAAACATCCTTCATCCTCGAGATAATTGTCATATAAATTTAACTTCTTCTGCTTCAATTGTTTAATATTTAGAATTATCGTACTTCGAAAATATGTGAAAACACAACTTCAAATATATTTTTCTCTGCGTTATAGTTTATTTACAATCTGGTCTTAATAACGTGAAATAAATAAACTCTTGGTGTAGCCGGAAAACCTCTAATAATTATTTTTAACGAAGAAATAATGCACATTCGTGTAGACTTTTGCCGAGTTATGCTATTGGTGCTAATAATTGACATAATTTGGTGTTGTATAGCGGTGTGCGACACGCCCGCGTCTGCGTTGGGGGACCTCTCCGGAAGTGAACATACTCAATGAAACTGATTCGACGATCCTGCTGCCACTCGGTCACTGTTCTGGTTACTTACTCTAACACGTACTAGTATGACGCATTATTCCCTGAACGATCTTAGTAAGAATAATTTAATTTGTTCTTCAGGTGTCCGGCCAAACTGAAACTATACAGCTATTCCCTATTGTTAGACTAAAGGGCTTCTCTTATATTTCGTAAAAACAATATTTTTATTTTAACTGATTTATAAGCGTTGACACAACTTTATAATTTGTATTTGCATGTATTCGGAATCGGGAAATTTAGATTATGGTGTCATCGTACAAGATAATTATCACTATTAACTATGAGTAATATTCTTCAAATCTTGGCACGTGGTTTTAAATTCATTGTACATATTAAAATTAAAGTATTATGTCAATTATCGACCAATATTGTATAAGATAAATGTTTCAGCTACACTGATTGTGTACCAAATTTACTATCCCTTGTAATAAATTATTATATTACTAAGTCACTTTGGGGATTATGTATGTAATATGTTGAAAGGCCCAGTTATGGATGCATCAATTTCATGAAAAAATTAAACTAAAATAATAAATTCCCGGCGTAGCTTCCCTATGTATATTATTATATTGTCTATGAGTTGTCAGAGATGTTGTAGCTTCACGTTCATTTGTTAGGAAATGTTATCAATTGATTACTATGTGTATAAATCTATGAATCGTATCATGTATATACATTCATTTTAATTAATGATAATGATAATGGAAAAATCTAAGTTATTATGGTCATATTTATGTATATACAACGACTATACATACTTATTTATACACATCCTCTTTACGCGTGTCGCATCTCTAAATGAAATGGACTGATAATTATTATTGTATCCGTTGTTTTATATTGTATGTTCTTTACTGTTAGACTGTACTCCCTCATAACGAATACTCCAAAATCATAAAGCTTACAAACCAATGGTATGAGAGTAGATTTTTATAAGCTTAAGTTTCTCTATAAATTGCGAGCATTACAACGTAAATAAAACTATGGCTCTTCTCAAAACAGACGATTGAATTTAATTTGAATTAAACAGGCTCGCTAACTTATACGGCCGTGTATAGAATCTGGCAATGGGCTTGCCCTTAACCAATAGTTCGCGACGTGAACTTTTCGACCCTCCGAACATTTAACATTGAACTGTCAGTGTCGTTGCACACAATGAGTCCAACTGTCTGGCTTCCTTCTGACCGTAGTGACGATATTTTGGGAATTTATTTGTTCAATAATCGTATTGTTGCTGGTGTTTTATTCAATTTTTATTATGTGTATGGGTATGTAAATTTAATAACGAAATATATCACTACATACTATATTATTTATTATTATTATACATAATTATTATTAAATAGATATTTACTTATAATGTAGGTAATGTGTACATAACTAATCTGAAACCAACAGTATTCTAGATTAGTTACATAATTACCGTGTTCCATAAGTATTACTGTTTATTATCCCATTGTAAATTTTAGACGATGCGCAATGCTATAATTATGTAATGTAATGTCTATTAATCATAAAATTAACAGAATTTATAGCCATTTTCTATTTGCATTCAAATGAAAGCAACAGTTTCTGTTCCGTGACCCAGCTGTTAGCTGTGTTACTTCTTCAAGTCCAAAGAATTAATGCATAAAAAATACACAGCGTTAGGTATCATACATTATATTTTTACTAGGTTTACAGTTAGCTGGTTTGCCGTTTGGCTCTAAGGCACAGGCTTGCTTGCAGGACTGTAATGTCCGGCAAGCAAGCGCGTCGTTGAGTGTGCGAATGATTGCTCTTTATTCAACTAAGCTCACTGCTATATGTTTGCCATAGCTAAACGAAGCATGTAAAAATAAGCTAAGCTAAGCTAATATCGACAATAGTACAGTAAACTATACTAAGTAAAAGAAAAAATAAATTATTTATTCAAATAATTAATTTGTACTCGCAATTTGTCTCTGCCCTACAAAACCTTGTGCTCGGTTGGTCTCAATTACGTGTCTAAATATGTACCTATATTAAAGATCAGTTCGCCGACCGATTACCGATAAATAAAATTTCATCATAAAAACGATCGTTTATTCATCAAATCTTTTTAAAAGGTCTATATGTGCTGAAGTAGCACATGAAGACAATGGAAATATCTCACAGAGTAAAATCAAGTAGTTGGGACACAACGCTTAACTATTATCGTACGTTTAAAGACCTACTTAAAATCGTATTGTTATAATGGCCATACAATTTTCCTTTGTATTAAAACTGAATACTTACGCTATTCACATGATTATTTGAGAAACAACACTAAACATTTTGTTATTGTGTTTCAGTGCTACGTTACCAACTCATGGTTTACCTATTTCACATATTATTATTGATACTTACATATTTAGGAATGCGACATGTTTATAAAATCTATAGATACAAGTAATAAACGTGTAACCATAACGTAGTCTACGTTCATCGAACCAGAAAGCGTTCTGTACATCGAAAATATTAAAAACAAAATACCTAAGCTATCGCTTGACACGATAACCAACAGAACCTATTTATAATTTTTATCTTATATGAATATTAACATTTATCATTTTTGCTTGCCTTCCCTACGTGTTTACGTTTGTATGTGTGTTTGTTTTTAAAACGTAGAGTTATTAAACTAATTAATTCATGCGGTTTTTTAGTTCAGTTTATATTATTTTTGCTCATCATCAAACTGAAATCATAAAACTGTTATAAAAGCCGTTAGCACGAGCTTCTTTGATAATAATAAAGCTGAGCGTCTCCTAGACTTTTACGCATACAAGGTTACGGGCATATATGTTCATAAAATATAAAATTTATAATTCAAATAAATCCGAAATACTCCGCAAAACTATTAACGTATCGTTGTGTGTATTCACGGCCAATATCAGTCATTCACAGCGTTCGAGGAAAATCCTAAACCCGTGACAAATATGTGTCCCGGGTTTAGGATTTTCCTCGCACGTACTTCTATTCAGCTAGAAGTCAAATTTACCAACTTTATAACAACACCACACTGTAAACAGTTTGAAGAATAGTGTGGTGACTTTGGGAGGGAACGAAGAAAGAAGATGCAACAACAAAAAAAAAATGTTTGTTCTGAATAAAATTTTTTTTTTTTATTAATCATCACCATTAACCCAATTATTGTTCCACCGCTGGGCACAGCATCTCCTCTCATTTGAGAAGGATTAGACTTAATGCGGATTGGCAGACTTCACCCGCCCGCGCTGTCGAGAAAATCTCTCAAGTGTGCAGGTTTCCTCACGATGTTTTCCTTCACTGTTTTGAACATGGTGATAATACGCACATAACAAAAAAAAACAGTGGTACATGGCTTGGGTTTGAACTGGACACCGTTGACATCTCAGTCAACTGCTTACACCACTAGGACACCACATACAATACCTCATCGTCTCTAAGATAAGCAAATCTGCGTTTGTAATTTATGAACTTATTTTGGAACATATTCAGATCACGTGCTTGGCGAATTACTTGTTTGTTTTGGAATGGTATGCAGATTTAAACGTAAATGGGGCTTAATGCAGGCGGAAATATGTCAAGGTTAATTCATATTCTACGAACCATTCTTTTACAACCACATGGGACGACCTAATATGATAATACAGCATAAGCTTCCGTCCTCTAATTTAATTTCGAGGGTCCAGTAACGGACTGCTCTAAAACTCCTGGACTGCTAATCTTTCTATTAACCCCTCACGAGTAATTTAACTCCGGATGTATATGAATCAATCACACCATAACGTCTCAATGTATTTGGATAACATATCACAGTCAGAATGGATCTCAAATTACTGAACTATTTCGTTCCCGGAAATATTATGTGCGTACGGGCCGAGAGTATGGTTACAATTATATTAAATATGGTAGATATAGAGATAAAAATATATTATGTAAGTAGGTAGGTACTACTGTGTATGTAATATACACAGTAGTATAATTAGTAATACTACTAATAACTCACTCACTCCTCTATTTAGCGTTACATTTATAACAAGTGCATAATACTATGTACGTGTTTATTTATAGGCTGCACTTATTATTAAAGCGTATTCTTGTGACACATAAATTACTTAATTAAAAAGACGTTACATTTAAACAGTGGACCTATGTGATACGTTTGTCTACAAATGAAGTTGTTTTTAAAAGCACAAATTGTTTTGTTATTTGCAAGTCTAGTATATCTTGGTAGTATTTATATGATTTTATCAACTATTACGGCTATGTCCCCGAAAAGGTAAAATATATAAATTATGTGCTCAATATATAAAGTATGTTACTCCAAAAACTGGCTGAAGATGCAAGTATGTAGATACAATTTACAGAATTTTCATTTTTATCACCTATTGACAATTTTCTAACCGACGTGCAATGAGTTTATCCTATTTAGGAAACGAAAACTCTAAAACTTACCATGCTTATCATTAGATTTAAGATCCAGTCAATATACTAAATATTCATAAATAATGCAACGTGTCATAGATATAATAGATAGCCGTGAGAATATATAGAACTGAGGTCTGGAGAACACTTAACATCGAAAGTGTATGTTCCAGTCACGCTTGTGTACTTCAGTTTGCTGTAACTAAAGCCAACACAAAAAGTAATTCGGAAGGGAAATCAATACTTTCAAGGAAGTAAGTTTTGGTCATGACATTTGTCAAAGCATGGTCAAGGCTCTGGGGGTCAAATTAAAAACACACCTAAAGTCTACTGTTAACTTCCTATTGAACGATCGAATGGTAAGCAAAATACTCCTTCGGCGATTACTAAATGTTGGTCAAAGGACAACAAGTTTATATTTGGCGCTAACCTAGACACATAAGCAGGCCAAAATGACCTTTCAAAATATACCAATCATTTATCACAGATATTATTGTACCAAATATGATTCCCAACTTTGTTTATTTTACATGTTTTAACAGCAATATAAGCAATTATCATTATTATTAAATTAGTCATTTACACTAAAATTGACAAGGTTAATTGGAATAGTTATATAATATTGATGAAGAATATGAGCAATTATATCATAAAATGTTGTGTAGAGGTCGAAGATACCTTTTTGGATGCACAATTGGACTTTGAAACCATATTTAGATTTATTTAAAATGATCGTTCCGTAATATCCTTATTTGCTATAACAATAGTTTTGTAAAATGTTATTCATATTTCGTGATGAAAATATAATTCAATAATCGGAACATTCGTTTATAAGAGTGTAAATAAGATTCAAACAACCACGATTGAACGATAGTGCGGGAAAGAGCGACCATGTGAAATGGGCGGCATAGACACAAGTCTCTCTGCCTGAGGCCTCTCTGCATATCTGAGTAGACTATGAAAGAGTACGTTGAGCGACCCTTTTATTTATTCACACGTCTCTCCGGGGACACTGGGAATGTCTAAACGAGCTACTAGATAAAAAGAATATGAAATTTTAACAGCTTATCTGTGATTGCATTGCTTCTTAGGTTCTTTGTTTTGCAGTATTGTGCAAACTTATCGTATTTTATACGCGCATGGAATACGGATTCATTCTGACCCAAGGGGCGGGTCAGAATGAATCCGGAATACATGTAGTTTCATGTACGTATGTTTAACAAGTTCAGTTTACAATATAATTCATTTTGGTGTTTGTGAAGTGTTTGTAAACTTCAACACGGTACACATATGAGACCTGAACGGAAAATCGGAACCTAAACAGAACAATGTCAAAAACATTGATGTGATGACAATATTCTGATTCTTACAAAAAATGGTATATATTTTTCTTTAACTGCCTCGTTGGTCTAGTAGTCGTTTAGTGCGAATGCCGTTCAAGAGGTCTGGGGTCCGATTCCCAGGTCGAGCGAAGTGTTATTGGGTTTTTCTATTAAATTCTCAGTAGCAGTTTGGATTCGTGCCCGGTTAATGGCAATAGGCCCGCCCCCTATTACATGGGACCTAAAACATACCAGTGAAAGTGGGTGTGCATTAGGAAACCTCTGCCGTGGTGGTATGTATGTATGTATATTTTTCTCTTCCAGCATGTTAATTTTATTATTTCATGAATAAAGCAAATTCAAAAAGCTTTAAACTTTTATTTTCCAACTCTACTTAGGAAAGGGGAAAGAATAACATGTTTTTTTATTTGTTATATGTATAATAACTATATATTAATCAAAGTATAAGATTCATATTCTTTTCAGGATTGGACGTAAATAATATTTATTTTTTCTTTATCTACCTAAACCACAAAGTTCAGAAACATCTGTGTATCAATTAATTACATAAATTGATATCGCCTTTGTTTGTTTATATAATTTAAATGGACGTTTCCGCTCATTATCTTCGTTATTAATTATTGTACGACCTTTTAATCCATTTGTATTTGAAGGCATGCGTCATTATTTCTTAAAGATTTATAAATACATAGATCTGTTTTAATCTGTGAAAACTATGATGCATAATCTCATATAGGTATATCACTACGCGTGTTGAAATTAGGTGGTTATAATAATATCAACAACCCTCCTTCTGAGGCAGCTGGGTAAAAAGATGACTTAGGTACAGATATTAAATAATGTTTAGTTTATTTAAATAACAATTAGAAGTAGCAACTTAGAGTATTTATTAAAAGACTATTTGTGTGATCTACAGGTAGTTGTTCCAGGTCTCAGCGTTTCTGTTTGTAAACGCACCCACATTACGAGAAAAAATACAACGTTAAAAATAGTAATATTAATAACAGGATTATCAGACATAGAGCATATTTAATAGGTTAAATAGCTTCGATCTCGATTTATTTACGATAGAGATAACACCACGTGTGTTTCTAGATAATGCGAATCAATGCGTAATGCTCAATGTCCATACACGATTATTATGAAATAAGCACTCCATTAAAGTCGGTAATCGATACCATTGTTTACAAAGAGATGTCTTGCAAAGTAATAGTGTTTTGTTGTGGTAAGTAGGTGTTAGCTGGATTTACTACAGGTTTTTCTTAACAATTTTTGATCCCGATACTCAATTATTCATATCGGCGACGTGTGATTTAAGTAATGAATAATTTTGACTTTAAAACAACAGTCAATAGAATGTAGATTATAATAATTAATAATATAATATTGTTTATATTAACCTAAGTATAACACGATACATAATTCGAAAAGTAAATATACCTAAAACGCACAAAAATCCTTAGGAATAAGATTAGGTGTGACTAGTTTACAAACTATTATTTTTTAATTAGACACTACCCATACATCTCATCTATTTGGGTAAAAGTTAACAAAGACCATTTTATTGCGTGGTTCATTTCAAAGGTAAATTATGAAGATGCTGCATTCTAAATAATTTAAGCCTCAACATGAAACAAGGACACCA
This sequence comes from Craniophora ligustri, assembly GCA_905163465.1. Taxonomy (NCBI): domain Eukaryota; kingdom Metazoa; phylum Arthropoda; class Insecta; order Lepidoptera; family Noctuidae; genus Craniophora; species Craniophora ligustri. Next base: position 8,855,004 of record LR990963.1, read on the forward strand.
AAAGTATGTGCAGTTATTTATAAAGGTATAATTTAGCCAAAGTGGTCGGATAGTGTACCTATTATTACGAAGTTGCATCAACAATCTTCAAGTGAAGGGCGACACCTAGAAATTGCATGTTGCACTGCGCGACAGGTGAGCGGAACATACAGCAATGACGATAAAACCTCTAATCTACAAAATGCCTTAGTATTGTGATGATTATACAAATGCATTAATTAGTATTATATTACATTACGTTAATGGGTGTTGCAATTCATTGATATATTAAGCATAAATGCAAATCGTTTTTGTTTATGGGCTTTTCCACGTTTGAATATCTTCGTTTTAATAACGTTCATCATCATCATCAACCCATTATTGTCCCACTGCTGGGCACGGGTCTCCTCGCAATTGAGAGGGATTAGGCTATAAGTCCACCACGCTAGCCTACTGCAGGTTGGCAGACTTCACATGCCATCGAGAATTCTCTCAAGCATGCAGGTTTCCTCACGATGTTTTCCTTCACCATTTGAGCATGTGATAAATACGCACATAACTTCCGAAAAGTCAGTGGTGCGTGCCTTGGGTTCGTACTCGAGACCTCTGACATCTCAGTCCACTGGTCACACCGCTCGGCTACCACAGCTTTTCAATAACTTTAATAACGTTACTTACTCTTCATTCAATGCAGTCGGTTAAAAAGTGCAATGGGTTTAATATTTAGATACAATTTTTTATTTACGTTGTATAATTTTTTAATAGGAGTCATATTTACATATTTTTAAAATCGCTGTTCTAGGTAATAGGTAGGTATAGGTATATATAGAGATAACACATAAAGAAAACATTCCACATTATCGCAAAATTGAAAAGTTTCCGAACACTTTAAACCATAATACGTAAATATAAGTTAAGTAAAGTTGCATTGAATATGAAATTTTTGCATTCAAATCCTTCATTTTTATTAGTTTCGATGATGGTTAGTTGTTTGCCTTCATTTTCAGTATTATAAGCAATTAGAATAAATGGATCTAGATATTTGTTATTATGAAGTTTTTTTAAACGGTTGTTTTTATTTTCTCACAAGCACTTTATGCACACGCATTGGCATAAAAAACTCATTTGTATCTACCATTATCTCCGCTTATTTAATTAAATACAAGGATAATAATATTTTGAATACTTTTATGTAATGCACTATTTATAATTAGTAAGATAAGCTACTGACATATATTTATTATGTTATTAATAAATTATTTTAACTGTTTTATATAAAAAAAAGAAGATACCTGCAACAAAATAAGGCACGTCGCGTCCGTCGCTCTAATGTTATCTTTCGAATTTAAACAATGAATTTACATCTATAAAGTTAGTAGGACTATTACTGTTGGATTGAAAATTATTCACAGTATGTATGTACCTATATGTATAAAGCACATGTTACTTTGCTGGTCGAAATTCAATCGTAATTCTTAAAACTTTAATGTTATGCAATTAGGTATATTGTTTATAACTGTTTGCACTTTTCACTCTTGAAAACGGAATATTTGAAATCACTCAACACGCACGGAACACAATTTTAGGAACTTCTTTCGAATTAACTTATAAGTACATAATTGGATTTCTTTCTTTTGAGTTAAAACTGAATATGTGTATTGTTTTGGCAGTTTATGCCATGAATTCATAATATTGGCAGTATGAATACATAAATCGAATATAATGTTTTCGTTATAATGTATTTGCAACATCATATAAATATGGCAAATATCACACTACTCCGAGAACGCAAAAAGGTAACTACACAGTTTTCTCTTGTATTAATATAGATACATACAATACATTATTCACAATACAATTATTTCTAATTGCCTAAGTAGTCGTGGTAAAACTATAGGTACCTAATAGGTACCATCAGTGTATTAAGGAGTGTGTGTATATAAACAAGTTTGAACGATAACATAATAGGAGTGCAATAACAATACTTATTACTAGATTCATTTCATCTCTACGTCCACATTATGATTTTGTTTCGTAGATGTGTTTACAAATACAAATCCCCACATATAGGTATAAACGCTTACACCTGGAACAACTATCTGTTGGCCGGAAAATGATTTGAGACGTACATGGGTCCTAGCGAGATTTGAACCCGCGATGTGTAACGGAGAAGTGAATCGCTTAGCCTCCGCGCAAACGAGCCGTCAATTCTTATTATTTTACATTGTATAAATCATTATCAAGGGTACTCACTCACATACAGTGTAGAGGTCCTACCGCGTACGAGTTTATGACTGATTGACATTGACACTATTCACAATAAAAAGTTTACATTTACCCACGTGATTTATACAAACTTGTACGAAGGAACTTTCTCAATACAATTTCTGCGAACTTGTTTCTTCATAATCAATTACAGTACATAGTTTGAAAATAAATATAAAATAAGTTTGAAAGCTAAGAGTTAAAACGAAAATTGTAGTATAGTACCTTAGAAGAAAGTGCACTATTATTTAAGCATACTTTATATATTTCAGTTTAAAAAGTTATGGTAAGTGGATACCCTTAGTCCTAAAATTATTTGTGATCAATATTTTGGCCTTGACTTTAAAGAAATATCTTCGGAAGTGTGTGCGGAACTGTATCACTTCCGTAATAGTGTTTATGTTTATGCTGTACGTATCTGATAGTAGGTAATTGCAACCGGTTATTAGTTTCTGGTTGCCATTGAATTGTCCTCTCGTACTAATAATAATATGTGATACGATTTTTAAACTACGTCGAACATAGGAGCAATATGTAACGGAATTGCAATAAGGCTTATTTTACACTGACATATTACAACATTTCTAGATTTACACATTAGATATTCATATGAAAATAGAATATATTTTGAAAAAAATTGAACTAACTGCTTCTGACCAAAAATCACACTTCTCCACCCTTGCCCTATCGTCGGGTCTATAGAACTACCCTGCTACCGACGCGGTCGGCATGTTAAATAATAACATATCGACAGTTCGGAAGAAGGCAATTTTCCGAACAAAACACGTTGTGCATTAAAGTCATTTTCAATTTTCATTATGATGATCTATGTATCTGTCGTATTTCAAGTCGTAGAACTCAGGCAATCTAAAGATCTAATTATTTTAGCACAAATGTAATGCTATTAAAATAATACTTTTATGAGGTAAATAGATTCAAGCTAACATAGCAATTAATCAATGAACGTATATTTATATAATGATTGTCCCATTTAATGTAAAATTGTAATCGATAGTTACATACGTAAATCATGACCCGTTATTAATAGCTTTATTACATGAAGTAAATATATGTTCTTGTACTCAACGTTCTTGACATTGTCACAGATCAACATAAGGCGACTTATGTAGCAACGTATAGCGTAAAAAACGTGCCTAGCTTTTTGCATGTCATATTATAATATACATATATATCTAGATCTTTTATATATACCTTATATACATCCTAAAATCATCTTGATGGTTAAAAATATATTCCATCAAATGATACATTATAAATGTACTTTTAAAAGTGTCTTCAAAACATTTATTTACAGAAATAAATAATGTATTATTTAATTGAATGCAACTACCGCAAAAAACCGACAGGTAGGGTGGATGAAGATGAATGTTGAACATAATACAAAACCAGTAGATGTCTATCGTTGGATAAGAATTTAATTTTATCATATTCTTATTTGAATTATAAGAAATTTATTCTACATCGTTGATACCTAGATATAAAACCGAGGTTGATTCATGTGCGTCTATCTATTTCAGTGCAATGACCAACCGTTAGCAATTTAATAAAAGTAGAAGACTTTATATGCTTAAAATTTAATTATGTTTATCTGACAGTCGCTTGGTTGCTTGATAATGGAATTGGTTAGAAATTTAGAGAAGGCTATTTTTTGTTGTGTGTTTATCGTATATATTTCTATACGTAAGTATATAAGCCTCAAGTAAGAGGAACAGTGTCTGGTACATTTAAAAAACCAAGTAATCAGAAAGGTAGTTTCCATAATTACAAGTAAATTCAAAATTTTTTATGATGTGGTATCTTATTTGACTGTATACATATATACCGCAACGACAGTATCGGAATGCTTTTTCTGGTGCAAATAAAACTAGTTCTTAAATTCATACTTGTTAGTTTTTCTAGTCTGCCTTTTTTGTTCACTAAAACTATGGGTGCGGCTTAGACGAATGCACATGATATGTATAATGAACAATCGTAACGACACTGGTTGTTTCTTTGTACGAAATAGCATTTTTTCCCATTAGTTACACAGTTACATAGTTTATATACAAGGAAAATATTTTAATAAACATTTACTACTACCTAACATAAATTTAATAGTACTGCCAATGATTTGATGATTTTGTTAGTATAACGAGGTAAATACTTTTAAGTAAACACAATTTAGTTAGTAGGGGGAATCGGGGCAATATCGGATGGATTTTTGAAGACATAACGTTATCGTTTTTATAGATTTTTAATTTGTTACGAATATAATATAGCAGCATGTAATCATATTTTGTACCTACACATAAAATGAGGCTTTATTAAATTAACTTGTAAATTATTACATATACGATAAAAAATAAAGACATAAGTGTTAAATTTGATTCCGGGTTACATCATGATGTAACAGGGATAGAACGGCATCCCATAATATTAAAAGGAAAGGAGGAAGTTATTGACAACGGGTCAAGATCGGATTTCTCAAAAATACATCGAAAATGTAGGCCTCCATACAAATCACAAAAATACACGATTCTGCCGCCCCTGGCTGACTGAGGTGCGGGGCGGGATAAATTAATCTTCTTCGTTAGGTTGTCATACGTACATTCTTTTTCCTGCAACTCGGGTGAATAAGACTTTACAATGTTACCCCAACTCACCCTATAGTATTTTTTTTTCTGGTTTGCGTAAACCTTCATCAGCCATAGTGGGATTAATCTGCTACATTGAATTTGACCCAGAGACCCTTTCGTTGTTTTCATAAGATATGATTTTTATTCAATAAACATTATTCCTTTCGTTCGTTATTATCTTCATTTTCACCAAATTACATGTTTCTGAATCTACCGTATTTCGAAGGTACCTATTATATCTAAAAAGGGTTGGATTTCCTAGATTATATATGTTCATACATATATAATCTAGGAAATCCAACCCTTTAACTAAATGACTACCAAATAATATGACTATGTGACGAAAAATATGTTTTCCATAATTTTATTTCAATTATCAAACTCGTTATAATAAATGAAACACAATCGAAAAGGCAGTCCTTCGATTAATAAATATTCGATGAAACGTTCATTTGACTTTCCATTAATCGAACATATGACTCTCGCAATAACGTTACGGACCCGTTGAGCAGTACGTCCAGCAGTGGACGAATATATACTGATGATGATGATGCTTCAATTATGTTCGATTTTTTTAAATAATGATGATCATGAACATTCGTCAGGTAAATGTATAATTAGAATCATATTTTTACATGTTAAATATTTTTTATTGTCTGTATTACTGACAAGGATTATAATAAATAAATAAATATTCCTGGACATTATGACACACAGCGCCATCTCGTTCCGAGCTAAGCAACGAGGCTTGTGTTACGGATACTAGTTGGTTGATATACTACATATATACTTTTTTTTTGTAAATACATACATATTATACATAGATACATCCATGACTCGGATACAAATGTTTATGCTCATCACACAAACGTTTGTCCCTACCGGGATTCGAACCCGGGACCCTTAGCACAGAAGGCAGTGTTAACTACCGCTGGACTAACTGGGTCGTCTAATGGTTTGTGTGAAAGGTTTATTATAGATATATTTGCGCTCGCTTAGCTTCTTTTGTCCTGTGAGTAAGCTATAGAAAAAGGTCTAACTGTCCGTTGGTCTAGTGATCGTAAGTGCGACTGACTACTGAACAATATGTCATGGGTCCTATTCCCAGGTCGAGCAGTGTTGGGTCTTTCTTTAAAATTCTTAGTGGCAGCTCGGAGTTTGGATTCATGCTCAGTTAATGGCAATAGGCTCGCGGCCTAAAACATATCGGGAAAATGTGGGTCTACCTGCATTAGTACCTGTAGGTACTAATGTAGGTAGACCCACTGCCTTTGTATAATAGAACAGTGGACATTCAAAATTTGATTAGGTACTCATAAAGCTTGTGGAGTCATAATTGTGTACAACGAGGCATTATAATGTTACACATATAAAAATATTATATAGGTACAAATGTAAATCATTTAGGTAAGTACATGACATTTAATTATGTGTTCAGCTTTCTATCGTGTAGTACCAAAATGTTCATATTCAATCTAGCACGTCGAGTTGTTACATGGATAAGTAACAGAATTTGTCACAAAGTTACTATAGGTATGTATATAGATTAATTTAGTCGCTAAACCAGGCGCTCACTTTAGTATGCAATACCTGTGCGTAAAGTTACACAACTCTTTAGTTTGCAATCATTGTATCGTTATGTATGATTAAGCTGTCTATAAAAAAGTGTTTTTTTTTAAAAACATGCGTACCTACATTTTAATGATTAATTACCACAATTAGATCAAATTAATTTATCTCTGACCCAAGTAATAGAGGCATATTTAGCAAAACAGAACAATTAACGTTTTTATTTATGGGTTAATTTTAACAACATTAAAATTAAAGTGCTTACATAATAAGTGCTTCCTTTTGCAAAAACACCCAAATGAATTTATTCAAAAATAACTCGTGGATATCCTGTTTCATACAGAAACACGTGTAAAATTAAGTTTTAGCTTTTATAGCCGTTTTTTTAATAACTATCATAATAATGATAGTTATTAAAAAAACTGCCTAGTTGGTCGAGTGGTCGTACTGTGCGACTGCCGAGCAAGAGGTCCTGGGCTTTCTATGAAATTCTCAGTAGCAGCTCGGAGTTTGGATTCGTGCCCGGTTGATGGCAATAGGTTCGCCCCCTTTTACATGGGACCTAAAAACATACCGGTGAAATGTCGGTGTACATATTAGTACACCTCTGCTTAACCCTTCGGGGATGACAGGCGTGATGGTATGATATTTCATAATAATATTTCTTTTCTACCTAATTTACCAATTAAATTGTTATCGTCAAATATTTCCATATTAAGGCTTAATGGTATATTTTTACTAACTACCATCAAATAGAAAATAATAAATTACACTGCCAATTATTATTTATAAATTACTAGCAACAGATATTAATCAAATTGTACAAACATACCAGTATATTGGATTGGAAAAAGTTAAATAAAATAATTCTCAAACGTAGTGAAAATTTATTTTCATTGTTAAAATATTTTTATCGACCGCGGTGTAACTGTTTATTTGTAAACAGACAGTGTTGCAACAAACAGTAGCGACCAGTAACTGCTACAACTAGTATTGTCGGATTGCGACGATGCATACGAGGCGCTGATTGCACTCAGCGCTGTGATCAACGCACCCGCTCGACCGAATAGATTGAAATACTAACGTAGCTCTTCTTTGTTTTAATAAACTTTAGTGCTGCATTCTCAAAATGCAGCCTCATTTATCTGAGAGACTGTATTTTGAGAAGAATGAGCTAAAAACTAATTTTTAGCTCACTCATTTCACAACAGATCTTGTAGGTATGCGGTTACCAGAAAAATATTATTATAAATATGTACTAACTGATTAATAAGGTAAATTGAATGAGTGAATGAACTACCTGCCGAGGTATTTGCAAACCACTACAATACGAGGTTATTGAAAAAGGGAGTGATAAGTTTTTTACAGGGTCGGCAACGCGCGAGTGACTTCTCTAGTGTTGTAAACGTTCATAGGCTAGGGTAACTACTTACCATTCGGCGGCCGGAAAGCAGTTCGCCAAACATGAGGTTTTTAAAAAAAATCAATAGTCGTGGAACTAGTATTTTATGGATCATAACCATAAAAAACACGTAGCGTATTGAAGAAACTTTGTAATTTTAATGTTAATTATATTTATAATGTTCTCATTACAAACCGTTTTTAACAGTTTTAACAGTTTTTTTAGCGCTTCGTTTCTGTTGCGTGTATCCGTAACTGAAACATTCACTAACCTAAGTTATACATATTTTGGGGTTGCTAGCTGTCACGGTTCATAATATTCTGGTTTCGATTAAAGAGAATTATTATAGTATTTTGATGGCTTTGGGTTAAAAGGTATTAATTTATTTTGTTAATTCTATGAATTTTAATAGTTACCTACTGTTTTTTGTACTATACACGTGCCAAGCGTACTCTAAAGTTCATTGTTACCATTGGATGTTTTTTTGCTGAACGAATACCCATTGAAATAAAATATTCATGCAAATGTTTTTAGTTCTGTATTATCGTTATCTTTCGGCAAATAATATAGAGCCTTATTTTACCTCCCTGAGCCATATAGCATATATGAATAGTAATTCAAAATGCTATATATACTGCATGATATGATATACTCATGACAGATACAGTCATGAGAAAAACCGCTACCTCGATATCTTTGATAATTATCAGATCGCTAATATTCGATAATTTTACACTTCTATGAAGATGAAGTTGTACTAACTACGAAGTTTTGTAGGTACTACAAGAACTACTAAACTTCGTAACAGAAATTGTAATGGTTTCTTTTTATGGAAGACTAATTGGTATAGCAGCTTTGCCATTTACATATGGTATAAGGTTTCCTAGACTATAAATACACTAATTTTATTTAAATTAATCGTTAACATTTTTTTGTACCTGGTGTCTATCTGGCTACAAAAAAATGTGGATCTTATAAACGGTAAAAAAACGGTAGTTGTGATTCGAAAACACCTCCTTTAAAATTCAAATAGTATTTATACATCCGGCTACAGAAATTAATTTTCTATCATCCATTTTGAAGAAAAAAAATATCTTTAGCATTTAATGTGGGTTATTATTCAAATTATTAATATTATTCAAATTGAATATTATTTTCGTTCAACTGCGATAATCAGAAGATTCTTTCTTTTTCAAATTTTAGGTTTTTGACGTATATAACATACCATCACATCTGTCGTCCTCAAAGGGTTAGGCAGAGGAGTAGGTCTAATAATGTACATCCATATTTCACCAATAACTATATTACTTCTATTGAACTACTATACTCTATATTCAATATCTAAATTAATTAAATACTTTAATCAATAAAATTATCATTTGGTGATTTCGTTGCAAGAGTCAAGACAAATCTCTCTATGGGTTTCAAACGATGTAAATATGGTTTACTTTACTTTAAGAAATGCAAACATCATTTCAACATTCAACGAGTAGGTAATTTAAGAGTGCTAAAATTACTTCTAATAAATGCAATTATGTAGCAATTTATGATTTTACCTACCTACATATCCGATAGTATGATCTTACGAGGGAAATAATTATTATTTAATTACTTTTTTTATTATGATTCAAACATCTTATAATATACTGTGTATTTTAGTGTTGCTTGTTATTTCAAACAATTTGTAATTATAGTAGGTACCCGAACCTGCGTTCTCCGGTTCCTTGCAAAACGTAGGTACTATGCACCATAAAAGCTGAATTTTATGTATTTCTTGATCGATGAACGCTGGCCAGCTCATGAAATTATGAACCAATGTATTTGCTAGTTTTATTAATAAATATGACAAATGATGTATTGTTTGGACTACTCTCAAAACGCGTTGTAAGCCAGTTAATCAAAATTAACAAAGTAGCTAGCAACGTTTTATGAGATTCCTCATTTACAACAAAACTGAATGTACATTCACATTATAATGTTTAAAGTAATATAGTAGCATTCAAAACTTCTCAATAAAAAATATGCAGGAGTCTTTTGTATTTTACATAAAATATGTATCGTATAATAATTGATATCTAAATTATGGTAAATAACCTGGTCTATAGAGATTTATATCTCTACTACCTCTTAGTGGACTGAATGTATAAAATGTTGTAGTTGTGTTAATGTTTCTCCCTCATTCCCTCCTTGTATCAGTCACAAATTCGAGTGCTGTTACCCTGAATAGTTTCATTTCTAGAACAAACAGTGCTTTTCCAGAACATTTCCAGAACAAACAACTCGGAGCTTACACTTGCAGCTATTCTCGTCTTTATGCGACTTAAACACATACATACATACCATCAAACGATGGGTGTATATGAGCATGAATTTTGTAGGATTTAATAAGGATGAAAAAACTTACAACGTCAATAACGTCGCAAAGTATATATATAATTATTATGATATGGCAACTAAGACAAGAAAGGTAGCGGTACTGTAACAACGGTTGCATGAACCAGACGTAATAGGTAGTTAGGCGAAGTAAATAGGTCAGTCGAGTGTCCAGTCGAACAAGATGCGCTATCATTGCTTATTTTATTGCAATGTAACAATTTGCTCTATAACATATTTTATGATTCCTTAATCGGCTGATACACGACAAAAAACTTTTGTAAATGTTGTGTAGAAATGCTATGAATTAATAATATGGATTCATATAATTATTACTGCTAAGGGCCATATTGGACACATCCAATATAGCCCATTGGTAGCCTTTGCAGACAATTAAAACTCTTCAGTATGCAGGCTTCCCTATGATCTGTCACCATTTAATGAGAACTAATCCTTTATAATAATAATAAGCATGTCATAAAGTCAGAGGTTTGTACCCTTACACGACTGAAACTCGAGACCTGACATACCATTTGACATGTCACCGTGGTCATGTCAACTAGGCCATCACTGACATTAATAAATACCAATAAGTACTATTGATTTAATAAAATAATAAAGCAATGACTACTACATAATTATCTTTTCACCACATTAGAAATCTTCTCTACAAGGAACTTCATAAATTGATAAAATGTACCATATTGTATAAACAATGTATGATCATAAAATAAATAGACATATAAAAAAGATGCAAGGTATGTACGTTCCAAGTCATGAATTGGCAGCAATTATTATAAAAATAGTAAGAAGTAGATATATTATTTTAAACATCTATATTATTGTCGTATTGTATGTTCTTTGTTGACAAATGTATGGCAGATTGAAATGTATTAATGTAGAATAGTTCATAACGTTTGCAATATGTTCCAATCATACGAATTTAAAGCTAGCCAGTGATTATATTAATATCATGATTAGTTAATTGCACATACTAGTTACAATTAATATACCTTAAAAGTATTTTTAACTACCCACATTAATTAACAGAAATATTAAATTATCTTTTGACTTAGTTGGTGATTGAAAATCAGGTGATACTAAACTTTTTTAATGTGCTTTTGATACCGTTGTTCAGTATTAATAATTGCGTTAGGTCCTGAAATAATTTACGTAGGAATTTTAAAATGTACTTAAATCTTTAGGTCTTCTTATGTGACAATATACATCATACACTACATCATACACTTGCTGAAAAAAAAATCCTTAATTCAATACTCACTTTTGAACAAACCCATCTTGAAACACTTTCTCATAATGTCAGGAAATGTATTAACTTTATTTACGTCGCCCATATATGATTAGCACTTCCTTCTACCGGTTTATTAATCAAACGAGTCTATATTATGTCATGAATTTATAAATTAGATAAGAATAAAAAGTAAATTAAAAGTCAATAAATTAAAGTTACGAAAACCCGTGAAAATGTTTACTTCAACGTTCACGAAGCCGGCTCGCTACGAGCTGATACATTATCAGACTGAAGCGTCGTCGCAGGCGCAGCCACCGGCTCGGCATTCGACTGGCGCACACGCCGATCTCATTGCCGCGCTCCGCATAAATCACATACGAGGATCATCTTATTAAGCTTCGAACACATGTATCAAGAGCCCACTGTTTATGTATAAATCAAACAAGAACATAATCGATTACACTAATATGAACATTTACGCATCGTTTAATCGATCTCTGAAATATTAGACCTAGATGATGTTATAGATTCTGTTGTAGCTTATTGAAGCGTATCATTTATATTTACAATTTATTAATCTCATAGCAGAGAACGTTAATTAAGTAGATACATGTTTATTGAACGTTAATAAAGATCTTCTAAATGTGTATCAAATAGAACTTATTATCAATCAAAAATAATTACCTAAGTATAAAAATAAATTTGATAATATGTACCTACGTACTTGTAACTGTTAATTTATTTTAACAGTAAAATGAAATGGATGGAATTTGTCAATGTTAAACAAGAAATTGACTATGATTGTATAATATTTTTTTCCAGTAAAATTCTATAGGATACAGATCCTTAATAGGTATTGGCCGATAACCTAAGGAAAAACTGTTTTTGAGTCTTTCTTGTCAGTATTATCATTGGTATGATAACTGAGATCAACGTTTATGATGAAAACCAACATGTTTATTTAATTTAGTAATCTGTTAAGTTAGCCAGTTATGTACGTTACTTTAACCTTCACAATTTATGGTACCTATTAAAAATATGGCTTTATCATATTTTTAGCAAAAATAACACTGAGCATAATATAAATAATTAGCTTTTGCCCGCGACTTCGTCTGATTAAAATTAGTATATATATTAGTATATTTATCAGCATACAAACTTCCAACCCCTTTTTCTTCCTTTTAAGGGATGATTTCAGGGATGAAAACTCTATCCTATGTCCTTCCGCGGGATTCAAACTATCTGTATACCAAATTTCCTCTGAATCGGTTCAGCTGTTATAGCGTGAAGAGGTAACAGACAGACAGACAGAAAGACGGACAGAGAGGACTTTCGAATTTATAATATTAGTAAGGATAGTACTGTAGTAATGTACGAGTGTTCAGACTTTATCAGTGAATCAGTACAGTAAGAAATGCTAATGTCCTAGAAAACGTATTATAATTTACGAGCCTTTACAAGTGTTAAGTGCAGGCAATTATTAGGCATGTTATACAAAGTCTGATGACTCAGTTCAAGATAAAAGCATAATGACGTTAATTATCATTATGGAATGAAGGGACATTAGAAATTTGGGATCACATTGTATATAAGCTGTGTGTTAGCCCTTAGCGTTAATACAAGGACGCTATCCGACAAGTGAGAACTACCTGGGAACCTGAACCATTAAAAATCACATCCCTAAAAGTAAGTAAATTATATATGTTGAATTTTATTGGTTACCTGTGCATTTCTTTACAAAAATGTAATTTTTTTAATTTTTGGATTTGATTTCCTTGTATGGAGTTTATCCTCAAAATGTACACTTATGTTTGTCATGCGGCCATGTACCTTGCTTCTATATCCTTCCTTTTGCTTTTTAATTATTTTAATGTTGTTTAATACTAAAAACTAACACTTTAATATTCTGTTATGGTTTGTATTGACGTCAAAATAACGGTCCAACGTGATGTATTTACTTTTTCTTATATATACGCAATATTTAGTTAGAAGTAAGCAGGCGGAGGTATGGTAGATAGGTATGGTATCTACCTAAGCCTTGCCGCTATCGAGGATTTTGGGTCCCGAGTTGCATATAAATGATGACTACTTATACGAAGATATGATAATAACCTTTGCTTTGGCCAGTGAACTGTGAAGTTAAAGGTCTCTAATTCAAGCCCAAGACACGCTCTAATGCCTTTTCGAAAGTTATTTATTTGCGTATTTGCCATATGGACAAACGCTGAAGGAAAACATCGTGAGGAAACTTGCATGAATGAGATCTTCCGATGGCAATCCGCACCGTGTGCGCATAGTAGACCTTAAAAATATTACAATCTAAAAGAATGTTCACAAAACGATTCATATTCGAAATCGTTTCATTAGCATAATTAAAAAAAATATTATTAATTTACAATAATAGAAGCTATGCTAACATTTGGGACACATTTACCTACTTACATATTTATCCAAATAAATACTTACTTATAGAAATATTTACGCATATATTTACATCACTATTTTTAATTTCAGATGTTACGTGTTCTTGTTGTTGTAATGGCATTGACAGCTCCGATCGTTTGTTCGAGTTCGAGTTCCAGAGGCTCAACTAGCCGCACATCATCAGACTTCACGTTTGATATAAACGAACCTCAAGGCAGTGAACTGGGTGGAATTATGCTCGCAATCAAAAATCAGTTCAAACAAATAATCCAAGACATCATAAGTGAAGCTTGTAAATATTTAAGAAATATTTTATGGCAATTCAAAATGAATCTACTCAAAAAGTTTGAAAGTTTCACATTGTCTAACTTGCTTCGAATTGTATTTAATAGTTTTACTGATACAGCAACATACTTAGATTCGGAACTTTTTTATGATACGAATGTGGAAACAGAACAAGTGAACACGTATAACTATGGAAACCCGTATTCATCGGCTTTGGCTAACTTATTTATTGAAAATAGAAAATGAGCACCTACATAATTGTAAATTTATTTATTATTAGTACCTAATGAATGCTGTATGTAAAATTAGGTAACAAATATGTTGTAGTATGAATGTACTAGTAGTTAACATGTATTTAGAGATACCCGTTATTAGCATGTATAACATAATTTTTATTCAAATAATGCGATAATAAGTATACCATTCTTGAAATATATTTACCAAAAATAACGTGATGTTTAAATAAAAATGCTGGGAATTCTAGATTAGAAACAATTTATGCAAAGGTTACACGACGGTACAGAATATTAAGCACGCATGCAACACGGAAAGACAGATTTTTGTTAATGACAATTTATCGTCAATGTCACGTGTAAGTTACCGATCTTACTTATAATAACCAGCTGCTGTGATCGAAATGTCCATGTCTATGTCCTTCCCCGGGACTCAAACTGTCTCCATACAAAATTCATCTAAATCGGTTCAACGGCTTAAGCGTGAAGAAGTATCAGACAGACAGACACACTTTCGCATAAATAATATTATTTAATATTTAATTTAATTTAATATTTAAAGTAATATATTAAATAAAATAAATGAATAAACAAGTATATGAATACGAATTAAACTATCATCAGGTATTGTTTAGTTATATGTAGTAGGAAATACAAGAGATTTAAGAATTTAGAATTGGCGCTGGATATGAACGTTTAGATTAGCTAATACGGATATTTGCGTACCTGATTATTTTATTATTGTGTACCTGATGCTGTCTGCGCTTCATGCATATTATTGTTAATATTTAGCATTATTTAATTAGTTATATTAACCTATGATTATTTAAAAAGAAGAGTTTGGTGCCTTTGATCAGCAGTGGGCTGCAATAGGCTGAGTTTATTGAATGATTATTTAAAAATGCATCACCGGTACAGTAATATAATTCAAATCTTTGAATAAAAAATGACTTACTTGGCTTCTCTCATTTGGTATTTCATTTAAACCTATGGTTTTGACAATAAAGTATTTTTTTTGGTAACTACACTATCGTTAATTTAAACTTACTGAAAATTATTCAATGCTTTATGTTTATTTTTAATTATATTTTTTAACTGTCATTAATTCTGAGGGCTCAGGGTCCTCAGGGTAAAGAATAATGGGACAAATTATACAAATTATTGCTTTGCCCTCGGGCCTTGATAAATGTGCAAAATTTCAAATCAATCCGTCATTTTGAAATGTGTGAAAATCACGTTAAAGAATTCCGTTACATACATATATTATATTCATACCAAGCTAATGAAAGCGTGCTAAAAAGCAGTTTATTTCGATTAAGCAAGTTTTTTTTTTATGGATATGTATTTATTCTTATATATTTATGATATTGGATACTGCCTCGTTGGTCTTGTGGTCGTACAGTGCGACTGCCGAGCAAGAGGTCCTGGGTTCGATTCCCAGGTCGAGCAAATTGTTATTGGGATTTTCTGTGAAATTCTCAGTAGCAGCTCGGAGTTTGGATTCGTGCCCGGTTAATGGCAATACGCTCGCCCCCTATTACATGGGACCTAAAACATACCAGCGAAACGTGGGTGTACATTAGTACACCTCTGCCTTGATGGTATGTATGTATGCTTTTTTCTTCCAGCATGTTAATTTTATTATTTCATGAATTAAGTAAAATCAAAAAGCTTTAAACAAATATTTCGAAGTAAACCAATGTAGATTTCTGCATGTTTTCCCAACATTTTTCAACTCTCTACTTGGGAAAGGGAAAGAATTAAATTTTTGAGTGAGGGTAAGTTTAATACACCTCTGCCTAACCTTTCGGGGCGACTGGCGTGATGGTATGTATGTATATGTATGGATACGATGTTCCTACAAACGAATATCTTTATATAATATCGGTTACTCGACAAGTTAATCATTTATATAAAATCTCTTTATACATATAGAGGTTCGCGTGTGTCACTATCTCACAGCTATCGTTCGTCCCTGCAGGCATAACAAAATGAGAACACTTTGCCACGTTTTTAATACTTTGATGGTCAAGAAGTTTTATTGTCTATTTATTATAGGTAATTTTACATAGTTTGGATTTGTAGGCAATATATTAGATTCTTAAAACTTACAGGGTATGTATTATTACACTTCTATCTGTTCCCTTGGTCAGAAATATATGAATGACTAGCTGATTCCCGCGACTTTGTCCGGGTGCAATTTAACGAAAATAGAAATCATTCAAATAACTTCAAAAACGGCAGTTTCATACTAACTTTGCACAACCGTTTTACCCCTTAGGGGGTGAATTTTCAAAAATCCTTTCTTAGTGCGATGTTTCTTTTATATTTTCGATATAAAAGGAACCCCTGTGTAAAATTTCAAATTTCTAACCCTTATAGTTTAGGCCCCAGTCAGTCAGTACCTAAGCTTCTCCTTTTATATAATTATATATAAAGTCTATGTTATGTTAATTAATCTTAACATTAAAATAAAATCAAATTGTATAATTATACCTTGACCGATATAGATTAATTAATAAAATTATTGAAGGAGTATTGCATTATAAAAGATAACCGACTTCATTAGTCAATATTACCTGTTACGATACGATTGGGTATTATTTAGATTATAATTTGATATATTTTTAGTTGCACGGGTTATTATTCAAATCAGTTTTGTTAAATGCCGACTGGACTGGTTTCCGGTTAGGTAAACGTTGAGTGCGTGCTACGCTGTAAAAGGATTTATTTTACAGGACACAACATCTGTGACAAAATATATAATTATAAAGTCATTAATTAAGCCTAACTAACTTCAACGTAAGTAGTACGTAGTTTGTTGGTAAAAATTTTAAGTATAATATTTTTTGTGTTTAGTTTATACCTACCGTAGCACGCGTCACGATTATTTAAAAGTTTATCTTTAACTTTCGCTGATGATTACTTAGATTATTGTTGTCTATTTAGATAAACCTCCATTGACCTCGCACCTTCGTTAACATAATATTGGACCTGCTGTTTGTGATTGTGATATGTTTTATTTTTAGTTGAATTTCTTGCCCTCGATACGCCCACTAATTTTATTTATTTACAAGAGCTATCTTTGTGAGCTATCTGTGTATAAAACAATTTAAACTCACTACACAGCCGGTCGAGTTGCTTACCTACCTTAAGAAAAAATACTTAGTGTACTCTGGGGAAATATTTTCTAAAAGTTATTATCGGAATGAGTTTAAATAAGGGTTCGATATGTTGCCGATATCATATACATATTGAATATTGAATTGAATATTGAATATTGAATGATTATAACGAACGTCCAACAGTCCTACCGGACTCCGAAGCATGAACGATGGATGAGACTGCACCCATAGGTGGATGAATATTAAAGAATAATTTAACTAGGCATATAGTTATGGACTCCGAAGTCATGTTTAGTCCCAAATTACCAAGGCTGACTTTACGACGTGCGTATTTATCACATGTTCGCTGAAACAAAACACTACACCGTCGCAAGGAAACCAAATGCCCCAGAGATCTCGATCTTATCGATGGCGATTGCAAATACCTATCAGGTGCCTTACAAAATTAAATAGCAATTTTACGTTTTAAGCAGTTACAAACCGCTTTTAAGATAGGATTTAAGTACTTCTGTTTTTGTATCTTATTCCTTTTATGTTAACTGTTTGCCTAATTTGTTTGAGTGCAGTGGCATCAACTCTGCTTCGTCAAAGGTCCGGAGTTATAATCCAGGAAGGTGCAAATGTTTGGTGATGTACATAATATGAAAATGTAAAATGTAAATAATGTAAAATGAATTATCATTCATTTTACATTCAGAGCTGTGGTAGCCCAGTGGTGTGACGAGTGGACTGAGATGTCAAAGGTCTCGAGTTTGAACCCAAGGCACGCACCACTGACTTTTCAGAAGTTATGTGCGTATTATCACAAGGTCAAACGGTGAAGGAAAACATCGTGAGGAAACCTGCATGCTTGAGAGATTTGTCTCGATGGCATGTGAAGTCTGCCAACCCGCAGTAGGCTAGCGTGGTGGACTATAGCCTTATACCTCTCAAATGAGAGAAGACCCGTGCTCAGCAGTGGGACGTTAATGGGTTGATGATGTTGATGATGATGAATTATCATATACTAGCTTTTGCCCGTGACTTCGTCTTCGTAAATTTATACAAACACCGCATACAAACTTCTTTTTCTCCCTTTTAAAGGATGATTTCCGGGATGAAAACTATCTCTATAGTCTACAAATTTCTTCTAAATCGGTTCAGCGGTTACAGAGTAAAGAGGTAACAGACAAACAGACATACACACTTTCGCATTTATAATATTAAGTATGGATGTTTTTCAAGAAACACTTCTATTTATGGTTAACCCAAAGTGACTAGATGTTATTCGGATCAATTAATTTATTATTATTATCAATCATCAATAATATATCTATTCATTTATTATCATTATTAACGAACAGGCAACGGTAAGATAGATGCAATTTCAGATTTTGAAGACCCAGACTGAATGACAGAATTTTTTTGGGATACGAAATTGTCCCAATAAAGCTCAATCTGGGTCTTCAGGCCTCATTTAAGTAGTACCTAACTATTATTAAAGGGGTGGCCAAACTTCTTGATATTCTGACGCATTTATCTAAATTCGAAAATTATTCGCGAGCCCCAATTCAATTTTGAAACACATAAAACGATAACCAATACTTTTTTAATCAAAGTCAAAGCATTTATTTCAATTAGACCAATACAGGTGCTGTTGAATTGTCGAATTTAATTTAATTTAGTTGCACGTTAATATATATAAAAAAAATATGAAAAGGGAACTCGGGTACATTTATCAAGAGCTACAAATAATCCTTCAAAGATCTGTATTAATACATGATCTTTGAAGGTATATTATTATGAAGGTAGGTTCGATAAAATAAATAAAAGATAAGATAAATAATTTACTAGTATATTAAATCCTGAAACGTAATAAATACACCCACCGTCTGTCCTCCTGGTATAAGAATTTGAGCAAATATTTAGGTATTTATTTTGCTATTCGTGTACATCAGGCGTTAAAGTCAGCGATCATCGGCAACTGCACCTTTCATAATTAAATAGCAATGTGATGTTTAAGCAACAGTACAGAATTTGCTTTAACATTTACCGTAACTATTTATTTAAAAGTATAAGTCGCTGGACTCCGCTAGATGCGGGCGGCGCAGGACCGGTCGTCATGGCACGTAAAAATCGGTCGGCATGGTAAAACACACCTGAAATTCATTCATTCATCCATTCATCCATTAGTACCTCTGTACAGGTACTCTGCCAGGCCTAATGGTGGGTATGTTATGTAAAGGTCATGGAAATAAAGTACAGTAGAATCCCGATTATCCGGACCTCGATTATTCGAACATCCGATTATCCGGACCTCGATTATTCGAACATCCGATTATCCGGACTTATTGATCTCGCATCTAATTGTGAATTTAATAATGTTTTGACAGCGCAACGACACATATTACGAGAAGTTTATTCCCGCCTCCGATCGTGTACTCTCATTTGTTTGCGAGATAGTGTTTATTATTGTGTTATTTTCTTTGATAGCGTTTAACTTAAAGATCGTTTTGTTGTTACAACTGAAGCGTAATTAATTACGCCAAAAACCCATTAAATAACGAAAAAATATGAAAATTTAAATATTGTTTGATTTGCTTTGAAATCGATTATCTGGATTTTCGATTATCCGGAATACCCCTGGTTTTATTTGATCCGGATAATCGGGATACTACTGTAAAATCGACAAAGACGAACGTATGTATATACATTTTACATACATATTATATTTTATTTAGAATCCAAAACAACCAAGCCCAATAAACATTTTACAAAATACTTAATAAGCTATTTGAAGAGATTTTGTATTTATAAACACTTAGAAGTGTAACAATAATGATTCTATAGTTGTATATTTATTAGTTACCTAATAGTTGTTGTTGTGCACGTCAGCACTGCGATTAAGGGTCTACAAAGTGACAACAAATGATATGACAGCCGGGGCCAACTGCTCAACGTGCTTTCCGAGTCACATACTTGACCATGACAGCATTGCTTAACCTTGTTGATCAATCCATGCTATTGCTATTCAGTGATGTCAGTTTGATGCACCTTGAGTATCGATCCTATTACGATCGTATAAAGTAGCTTTCGCGTAAAGAAATGTAGTATTGAGCTATTCCTAGACACTCAACGCCCGATTCCTTTTTTCTACAGTCTTCTTAATGGGTCACATTGCTTACGAAAAGGACTATTATCTCGTTACTGTTATAAAAAAGTAATATTTTTAAAACAATAACTCGTGGGTTATTCATACCTATAAAATAGGTTACTAAACCTTTTATATGATGCTAGGCTGTGGTATTTGTGTGTAGCCACGTTATAGGTAATTGAAGTTAACAACTTGTTAGCATTAAAATGCCTGCAAGTGCAACGCAACCTGTATTTCATATGGGAGAACCGCGCCACACTAAGTCCCTGTTACTGCAATACCGGTCATCCAGGATAAAAAATCGGAAAGCGTTGCACATGCTAAAGTGGACTACAACTTAATCCCTACCTTAACGTAGTCAGCAATGGCAAAGTTGAATGCGTTATGATACTCTCGACAGCGATGTCCCGACTTCGACCACACAACACATGATTTTATGCCGTAAGATGTACCTACTACGACAACACTTAGTTACAGGAAGTTGGTGTACCAGATTGTTGATTAAATTACAAGTGATTGTGCAGGAACTAGTAGATAAATTGCATCACTAAGTGATCGATCAACATTAATTAAATATCGCCGTACTCAATGTCACTCGACATGAGACGGTTCATAATTTTTGTCAGCTTCCACATTGTGAATGATCAACTGCCCTTGTTTTAATTAATCCAAATTCATGATATTGAACTGTAATTAGCATAATGTTCTATTGTGGAACTATTTTCATAGAAAAATCTATGTTATTGAAATAAGGTCTTCGCGCGAATCAATCCAGAGCTATCACAGTTTATATTCCAGTCACAATACCCCACAACTTGTTTTGCCACGGAGGCTCGTTTCCATGTTTTGCATTCATTGCGTTGAAGAAGCAAGTAACTAGTATGTATTTATTAAATTTAGCTTTGAACGAAAGCGTGGATGCTCGTAAAAAATGTCGACTGTGTAATTTACGCGAACCGTAGTGTCCGTAGTAAAATCTTTTTAGTTACAAAACGGTTGGTTTTGAGCAGTAGTGAATTAATGGCGTTGCTCCCTTGCCATACAAATGAGCCACGTTACAACATTACCTCCAGCTGTCAACTGTATCTGCCATATACTGCAACGCTATCTACGCCTAGACTAGTAATGGAAGCCCAGATGTAGGTCTAAGTCACACGTAGATGAAGAGCAATCTAAGTACCAAAGTGAAATATGACTAATTTTTTGTAGTAATTTACCTACATCTGAGAATTAGGAATTTTGTCCGCAAGTTAGGTAGGTAACGTAGGAAAAACTTAAGCAAAAGTAGTTGTTAGTAATACCTACTTGGATAAGGAATAACAGACGAACTTAAAATATCCTAAAAAATTGTTATAGAAAGGTGGATCTACAACAAATTTTTAGGATATTTTAAGTTCGTCTACGAATTGTCTACAGAACTACTACTAGCTAGCTTGCTAGACTATTTTTACTACCCTCAATTTTGCCAGATATAGTAATAATTATCTAGAACGAGCGATCCACCCTCGCTACGCTTCGGGTCTTGTCCAAGTTCGTCCTGAAAACTGAGCGCTATCGTCGACCCATCTCGCCGCCGGACGTACAACACTACGTTTACGGCCTCTTGGCCAAGATTACCCGTTACAACTTCATCATATTAGTATTATACTTATAAGTATTATCTATAATAGATAACATGGTTTGGCCTCAGACGCAATTTTATTAACATATCCTTTTCACGGGTTTATGGTATTGTTTCAATCCCGACATTTCGAATTATTTACAGTTTTTCGATTTACTTATTTTGACAAAGTATTGCACGTCACAAAATAACAGACAAACAGACAAGGTACGATGATAGACTCTATCTAAGACAACCTCCGAAACTGATGGTTCTGATGCAGTTTTATATACCACACTGTTATAACCTGTAACCTTCACTAAATCTTTTATAGTTCAATTTTAGTAAGTTTGCAAGTTATATTTTATACGTGATATCTAATAAATACATCTACATTATTTTTAATTGTAAACTGAGTCATGTATGAATGACTAAATCACCAGTAATACGAAATACGACGTAGATAAAATACAATCCAATAAACACATACTATACTGCGACTTTTCAAACTAACAAACTTTATTTAACAAATTCGATTGCTCTACAGTTTGTTTTCGTTCAAACCTAGGTACTTAATGGTTATACCCCAATCCGAATATTAGTATCAAATAATGTAAAAATTTTTTTTTTTAACAATTAATAACAAATAATTTAGGTATGTAGAGCTACCAGCGGCTAGTGGCAGCGGCCAGCAGATCGCAACGCTGCGTTCGCGCTGCAACTACAAGGAGTTGGCGTGGGGCTCTGACTCTTTCGGAATTCTTTCTAAGTAGTCTACTTTCTGCATTCAGGCAGGAAACTCGTTATTATAATAAGCTCTTATAGTACTTCTATCTGAAGAAAGAAAATATAAAACATACTCAAGACCACTGCCATCACGACATTTTCAAGATCTTCAAGCTGGTATTTTAAGTAGGTATGTGGATAAATTATTCTAAGATAAGATTAAAGTTCTCGTCGTGCCGGTCAATAGTAATCGGGTGTGAATTGAACTTTAGTGTTTCTGTATTTATATTGGTGAGGTATAGCAACAGTAAAAGAAAATTGAACTCAAGATTTGGGCGCATAATCACAAACAGGCATCAGCTGCATCACTCTTATATTGCTAAATTGATAAATTATAAACGAAACCAATTCATTAATTAATTTTGTAAAGAGTATTTATGGAGTTTCTTGCCAGCTCTTCTCCATAAAACCTACTTTTTGAAACTCTGTGACAATTTTGAGTTTCGACAATTTAGTCCCTGTAGATAATATTGGTCTAACCAGAATAAAATAAATTTGACTTTGTATAAACAATAGTACTGATTTGGGGTTCTTTTTGCCTTATTTCTATAGTGGTTTTTAGCGCGACTTTTGAGCATGTTGATTATGTTGAACTATGTTCAATTCTCATGTCATTTGGTTATTCAATAAAATTGTCAGTAGCTTTTTACATGCGGCGTAAAACATACCGGCGAACTGCAGGTATAATATCTTTTTAATCAAGGGATAGGCCAAATTAGTCACTTATAATTGAAATTATTACTGACCAATCTTTAAAACGATAAAACTACTAATAGTTTGAATATCAAACGATCTAAAGTATCCACTAAGGAAGGACTTAAAGAAATTACATCGCATTGACTCATTGAGAAAATGACATCGTCGAGGGGAACACCAAGTACTTATACCTACGTACTACGTACGATAATATATGTACATAGATTATCTCCTTTTCTCAAATATAAGGTAGCTTTGCGTCTGGATGTATAAGACATTCCTTTATTATCTAAATTCCATTAAATTGCAATAGGCAAGGCGGACAAGATAATTTAAAATGACACGAGCATAGATAGATTGAATGTCCTTAAATATACCTACTTACTTGATGACTCAAGCTTTTAGTTAAACCTTGTAAACCACTTAAACATGTATATGTTTAAGTGGTTTATAAGGTTTAACGAAATCTAGTAAATATATATGTATAACGTTCTTAGTTTTCTTGATTTCAAAAGAAATTACATAATTATGCTGTAGGTAGGTTTGGACACTCTTTTGAACATACCCCTATTGGACGTAAATATCATACATAAAAAAAAAACAAAATGTGTCAATCTTAATTTTAACATATAAGTAGTAATACTATAAAATAAAGGAATCGGATAATAGTGACGACTGACGACATGTTGACGTGGTATTGACCAGGGGGCTGGCCGCGAAGGCGCGAACTAAGAAATAATTCAATGTCTCACGCGCCAACAATGCTAGTTAAGACGTAAATTGTGAAATCTAGTCAGAGCATGACATTGTTTAAGAGGTCCCGTCTTGTTTTATAATAAATGTCATAAAAGAGTACTCTACAAGGCGTTTGTTAATCGAATTATGTAAATAGAACTATGTACAAATTAAGTACTACATATCCGCCTTCAGATTATGGTTGTATTTAACGTAATCATTAAAGGATCATAAAAATAATCACCATCAATCCATTATTGTCCCACTGCTGGGCACGCGTCTCTTATTTGAGAGGGATTAGGCTATAGTCCACCACGCTAGGTTACTGCAGGTTGGCAGACTTCACATGCCATCGAGAAAATCTCTCAAGCATGCAGGTCTCCTCACCATGTTTTCCTTCACCGTTTGAACATGTGATAAATACGCACATAACTTCCGAAAAGTCAGTGGTGCGTGCCTTAGGTTTGAGCTCAAGACTTTTGACATCTCAGTCCACTGGTCACACTACTAGGCTACCATAACACAACGTTGCGATCATTACAAAACTTATAAGAGCAACGTTTTGTTCCTGTGAGTATATTTAAATGTTTTATTAGAGTCTAACAGCTCCTCGTATTAAGCTGTTATTTTCTATTTATCTTGCTTATAATCTCTAGATCTCGTATCTAGCTTCTAATTACTAAATACCGTCCCACACCAATAATAAGTACCTACTACCTACCCACTAGACATGTGCGCCGATGCTTATTTGACCGGCGGCGGCGTCTGGCGTCTAAAACTTCGGCGGCGGCGGCGTCATCGGCGTAATCGGCGTGGATGGTGAAAATAAGTAAAATATACCTTAATTCAAAATAAACATATATTTATTAATATAAACACCACTGTTCTCTATCTTCTGCTTTTTGATTGACCACAAATTGTAAATAAAAATAATTTTACTTACTGATGTAGGATTAACCGTGACCTCCTTGCCGTAATGGTTAGTCCCTCGACTGAGAAAACTTGCTCGCTTGGTGTGCTGGTGGCAGGAACGCTCATTATAGCCCTCACAGTTGAACAGCCAAGAATAACTATTCTGCCTTCCCTTCCAATAACGAAGTATATCGCCATCGAGAACATCCTTGGGGTCGTATCCACTAAAGTATTTCAAGCATTTGAACACCACAGGTTCATAAGACACTTTACTACCAGGAGTTGTGTACTTTGTTCTGGGACAAAGCCAAAAGAAGGCTTGATGATGATTAAGTGAAATAACGGACTCCCTTTGCTCATTTACGTTTCTTGCAAAATATTAGATTCTCTCTTAAATGGAGACATAAACTCCGCCTTCCTCATCCAGTCTATCCCCGCTACCCTTTTTGGGGCGTCACTCCATTTAGCCGGGGGGCGTCCTACACCACGTTTGCCGAGGCGCGGTCTCCACTCTAGAACTTGTCGGCTCCAGCGGCCGTCAGTCCTTCGACAGATATGACCAGCCCACTGCCACTTCAGTTTGTTGATCCTGCGACCTATGTCGGTCACTCCAGTTCTTCTCCGGATGATCTCATTTCTGATCTTATCCTTCAAAGAGACTCCGAGCATAGCTCGCACCATAGCTCGCTGAGCTACATTAAATTTGTGGACTAATTTTAAAGTCAGTGTCCACGTCTCGGCACCGTAGGTCATAACAGGCAAGACGCACTGGTTGAAGACTTTGGTCTTCAGACATTGTGGTATGTGCGACGCGAAGACTCGACGAAGTTTGCTAAATGCTGCCCAGCCCAATCGGATTCTCCTATTGGCTTTTTTTTTCGAAGTTGTGTCTACCAAGCTGAATGGTCTACCCTAGGTAGATGTATTCCTGCACAACTCCGAGCATTGCGCCTTTGACAAGGACTGACCTTGGTTTTACATGGACATTGAACATAACTTTAGTTTTGTCCAAGTTCATACCAAGATCAACCCGTCGTGAAGCCCCATTTAGGCCGTGCCACATTTCGGCTAGTTTTTCCAGCGACTCTGTCAAAATATCGATGTCGTCAGCGAAGCAAAGGTGAGAGATATATTAATTTGCCATTGACATTGATTCCCTGTCCAATCTAGTCCAGTGTCTAGAAGACGTCTTCCAATGCGTCGATTCCTTGTACCTAATTATAATTTATGTATATATTTTCTCCATTTCAGACTTTTATCAATGACCTAATCACATGGGCCTTAGTAAAGCGTGAATAGGGCTTAGGTAATGGTGTAAGCAGAAGAGACGGATGATGTTGTGAGGAATTTGCGAGTGATTCGGCAGTTGTTGAGTATCACCGCTTTCTGGAGTGTAAGGAATGTGTATTTGGGGGTCTGTAGCAATCTAAACTACGCTGAAGGCTCTTCAGTATAACCCCTGTTGATGAGATCACTATTGGGACTATGTGAATTATTATTATAATTACGAATTATTTTGACGCCGATGACGCCGAAGGAAAAATCGGCTGCGGCGGCGTGGCTAAATTGACCGGCGGCGTGCGCCACGCCGATCGGCGCACATGTCTACTACCCACTGACTGCATCGCGGTGGTGTGTGCCTATCTTGCGCGGTATGCCTTTATTAGGTTTTAATTATTTTTTCTTTAGGATGTGTGTATTTTAAATCCTACTAATATTTCGAAAGTTTGTAAGTATGGATGTATGGATGGATGTTTTTTACTCTTTCACGCAAAAACCGCTTAACAAATTTCAACTAAATTAGCATATATATAGTTTATTACCTGGATTAACACATTGGCTACTTTGTATCCATGGTCTATATACCATGCGGGCAAAGCCGCGGGAGGCAGCTAGTAATATATATGTATATTTAATATTTATTGTTAAGCGTTGTGTGTGTGACAATAAAACAGTTTTTATTATTTTATTAATTTTTTATTTGTATGCTGCCACAAGCAGCTGTTAAAAGAAAAATATTATTTTGATAAATGTTCATTTCTATACAGACGCCTATAAATGATACATAGAATTAAGTTAAATATATTGTAAGTGGCGGAAGAGTATCTTAGACTCGTAAACCAAATATGTATAAATTATACTTGCCTTATATTTACGAGTCAACCCTTTACCGTTTACCACGACCCCAACATTCCATTGTATGATTTCCACCACCCATATAATATTAGGTACCGGTTTTGGACAGCAATGAACTATAGAAATGTCTCAAGGGCTCCATATTTCGTTACATTACACTACAGCACGGCTATGCACAATTGGTTTGGTTATCTTTTTTAATGATCTGTTTCTTGTTTGGGTTATCTAGTACTAATAATGTTTTAAGGCACCTTGAAACACTTTATATTTATCATAAAAGACTTATGTTGATTTCACATTTTGAACGTGTTGAATATATAAACAAAAATAAAAGAACGTAATAAACAACGACGCTATGTATATGTATAAGATCTTAGCTATTGAAACCATATGTAACCACTTGTTTCTGAAGTGCGCCATTCAGTATTGTGTCAATAGGTGCGTATGTTGTGTATCATGTTTACCTTTTGTTTTCCATATGTAAGGGCTATGTCGATAACAATATTGTGCCAATTTGTATAAGAATTGGTTACATCGACGGAAAAGTTGATATAAGAACTTATCTACATTTGTATCATACGCCTGTTGTCCAAAGTCTTTAACTCCAGGTAAACGACTCTGGACATATTATTTAGGTATAAAATAATGTCTAGCGGGCGATTTTACATCTACTAAAGAAATAGGTAATTAAGGTTTACATTTTCTTAAAGGTTATATGAAGTCACACTATGTCTATGGTGTAACTGCAATTTGCTTATGAAATAAGGATTATCTCTTTAAAATACATTGTTTATGATAAAATAAACGTGCAAACGATCTGTAATTTTTCTTTCAAGTGTAGACATCTTTTAGCCGCGATTAGGGTAGGGTTATATTCCCAGGCAAAACGTAGAAATTATGTACCACGAACAAGTAGACTGCACCAATTTAGTAAAGAAACGGATATTTTAAATTTACGATCACAATACAAGGTCAACACTAATAACTACTTCTGGTTTTTAGCATGACAGAAACAATAATATTAATATAAAGCATTCGTTGGTCTAGTGAGCGTACAGTGCAACTGCCGATTGTCTTGTTCGATTCCCAGGTCGAACAGTGTTATAGGGTTTTTCTATTAAATTCTCAGTAGCAGCTCGGAGTTTGGATTCGTGCCCGGTGGATAGCAATAGGCTTAACCCCTATTACATGGGACCTAGAAAGCATAACGGCGAAATGGAGACTGATATGAAGTTTCGAATGACGACGATATAACGTGCTTTCGAATTGGCGTACCACCACTCATAAATATTTTCAAAATTACGTGCGTCGAAATAACGTCATTTAAAATAGTGGTTTTCGATACAACGTGTTTTCGAAATAGCGTGCTTAACGTCATTCGAAACTTCATATCACTCCCGCGAAATGTGGGTGTACATTAGTACACGTCTGCCTAACCTTTCAGGGACGACAGGCGTGATAGTATGTTATATTAATTTGAGGAACAACAACAGTTGTATATGATTAATACATTTTCATTATAGAAAATGGCAATCAAGATACTAGAACATAATAAATTATAATGTACTCTTCATAATCATTGAGAAAAAACAAGTAGGTAGAATTATTTATTCGGTAGTCAGTAGTCACAGTTTTGGTGTAGGTACATTATTGGACATCGATAATATATATATAAAAAACTATTTTACAAAATGAATAATTAAATTAAAATATAAATAATATAACATGTTAGATTTCTTACCATAAGCCTAACTGCGATCATGGATGATGTAAAGGATTCGAAACATCGAAATTGAAACAATATCTATGAATGCATCGTTAATTCGTAAAAGTAGTTTGATCTGTATACATAATTATAGTTAATAATAGCCGTAGTGGTAAATAGCTTTACAAAATATCAGTTTTGTAAGGAATCGAAATCATTACGATACTGCTGGTTTTGCTAAGCAGGGTATTTAAAATAAGATTAAAATAAAATATAGTTAAGTAGTAGGTACCTAGTAACGGTCCGCCCAGAACACATGTAGGTATGGAGTTAATTTAGATCCAACATTTAGAAACTGGATACTTAATAGTGCAATGATTTTAAGTAACTAAGGCTATAAATGAATATTAATGTGTTTTTATAACGCATTTTTCATTATGCCAATGGAAAGAGCGCGCTATAAAAATACATTTAATTTGGGTTCTATCATATTAATCTTACTAGGAAGCCTTTAATGATCCCTAAACATAAAAAAAAACAATTTAAAAGGTTCATGCATTTTGTATTTGACCCTCCCACAAGTTTATAAATAATGAAATGGACGCGATTAACATCGTTGGGAATCGGCTAGTACATAATTATATATAGTATCGTAACTTATCTGTTCGATTTTTACAGGATATTCAGTATCTATGGAAGTAGTATAAGTATCTACAGATATATCGTATTAAAAAAGAAAACATTTATATTTGTTTAGCTGAAATAATATGACATGCATGCGCGGTGTGTGTAACCACTTTGAGGGGCGCGCTGCGCTTAGTGAAAGAGTGTCATTTTGTTTTCGTAATTTTCTATAATAATAACAATAATAATAATATTTATTGTATAAACTAGGACCAGATTACATGTTAAAATATAATAAGTACAGGCTAACAAATATAATAAGTATATGTCAATTATTTACGCATAAAAATTGTCATGAGGCATTTTGATCTAACACACTTCTCTAGACAGACAGACAGAGCTGTGGTAGCCTTGAGGTGTGACCAGAGGACTGAGATGTCAAAAGTCTCGAGTTCAAACCAAGACAGGAACCACTGACTTTTCGGAAGTTATGTGCGTATTTATCACAATCTCAAACGGTAAAGGAAAATATCGTGAGGAAACCTTGAGAGATTTATCTCGATGGCATGTGAAGTCTGCCAACCCGCATTAGGCTAGCGGTGGGGATTGTACCCTAATCCCTCTCAAATGAAAGGAGACCCCTGCCCAGCAGTGGGACGTTAATCGTTTGATGATGATGATGATGATGATAACACTTCTCTAAACACTTGACCAGGTTTCTAAACCTATCGTAAGAATCTTTTATACACCTTTTTTCATGTCGATTCGAACTGCGCGTAGGTAAGTATTAAATAAAATATTGATCAGCATCTTCTGTTACTAGTTTTTTACAAAATACACTCGTATTAATTTTTTAAACAATCAAGTTGCAATTTAATATGAGTAGATGCAATGAAGATAATGGCTTTCAATAAGTTTTTATTATATCTTACAGGTAACGTTATGACATCAATTCATTGTCATTTAACTAAACTCGTAAAGTAATGCAGAACATTATGCGGTGTGCGCAATACAACTACCATTTACAACTTAATGAATAAATAGGCAATAAGTTGACTTCGCTTACGTACCTACGTAAGCGAAGTTAACTTATTGCGTATGGAAAATAATCCACTAATTTTGTTTATCCATTTCCATTTCCTGTATTTATTAATTGTCAAACATATTTTAATATTAATATCAGAAATCAATTATTCATATTTCATATCTGATCTACATAATTATTAAATGTATCCTTAATATATTATATAAATGTGCTTACGTGTAATAAGTGTGTTTGAGTAATGTCTGGGAAGGAAAAGTAGATGTCAAAACCAACCGATTAGATAATAGTTAACTTTTACTTTGGCGTGACCTAATCAATTTTGAATAGCTTAAATGGCTTAAAACTATTTGTCGAATAAAAAACAGACATATATTTCGACTGGTAAATCGATTATGACTATTTGTCGCTCATTGGCCGAAACTGTAATACGTTAGAATATATTGTTCTAATAAATTAAGTAGGGTCAAAGTGGTCCGATTAAACTAAAGACTGAAACGAAGATAACTAGTTACCTATGTACTGTTTTAAGATTAATTAGGCCGCTTTTGGGGTAATCATCTAGGTGAAAAAGAAAAAGGTGGAATATATTTGTGTCGATGTTCACTATTTGGCATTTATGAGCAACAGCTCAAAAAAAACGAAACTTTTTTTATTTAACTGAAATCAGTATTGCTTATCCATACATACCATCACTAATATGTACACCCACATTTCGTCGGTATTTTTAGATCCCATGTAATAAGTAATAGGAGGCGAGCCTATCAACCGGGCACGAATCCAAACTCCGAGCTGCTACTGAGAATTTCATAGAAAAACCCAATAACACTTATTGCTTATCCCATTTACCTAATAGAAAATATGGTGATAATAAATATACTACAAGTACTATTAGATCATCTCAGAAAATACACAATAATCAGCCAATACACCATTCAATAAACTGAAAAACACAAACAATCGATACTAAGTATAACTAATTATTGAATGTACAGTAGGTACATAAATTATTGATCTTTATTTGTTTGTTGACTGAAAGGCAACAGCCATCGCTTACAATAGTATGACGTATATATAATTACGATAAATAAGTATATACAATTATTACCAAAAATGTATAATATATACCTATATAAAGTTACGACACTAAAAGGTCTAGTTGTTTCAGTTTCACTTTACGTATGCGTAACCTTAAAAAACCCCACTTCCCAAATTGTAACGATAACAGTTGTAGGCGCTTGATTAAACGGAATAGAAATAATCAAATTATATCTATTACTCTCAAGAAACGTTTATCTTTTGATCAAATAAAATAAGTGACGTAGATACAAAGAAATAAAATATTACAAAATACTGTAGTCAAAATAGTAGTAGTTTTAAAATACACTTCAAGCTGCAGAACGAGATCTTACGTGATTTAATCTGGGCGTTAATTCAAGCTATACCCACGAATATTTTAATGTTACTTTCTGCGTTTTTCGGAACAGTTTCAAAGGCATGGAGGGGCGGGGACACAGAAAAGGTTAAGAAAGTTAACCCATCCAACCTAGGTACCCATACAACTGTGATCTTACTGCTTAGCTTTTAGCTAGTTATATTAAATCTACGTGACCGTATAATATTGAAAAGACTACATCAGTTTTTTATTATTTTTACTTCGAGAAATTCGATCATTAATTATTATAATCGTTCGCACGGAACGAATATTATTGTACTTGAAATTACAAGATATTATGTACCTACATTTGTGTTCGTGAGAATTCGTTGTCGGAAGCGGGAATAATACATGCGGGCAAAGTCCCAAAAGTGTTCTAATTAAATAAGTCAACCGAACAAAATCATTAATAACTGTTTGTAGTCCTATAATAGTAAACAATGATTGGTTTACAAACATAAACACACATGCTTAGAGCTCGATTTGTAGCTTTGGTTGTGGCTATGAGGAATTCGAATAACATGACGTAATTAATTTTATGTATACATTTTTGCCTCAAAAAATGAAGCAATTTCCAAACCAGTAATTTCAAACATAGACTGTCATGAAGGAATAAAATCATAACCCACTAAAGCGCGGTAAAAGGTGCGGGGCACATTAAAATATGTACTAAAACTGTAGTTTACGGGCCTCTCAAGGCATTTCATTCATAAACAATTTGAACTCGCACACAAATATGAAAATTTAAAATTAACTACGTATTATTTGGACCTGGCTGCGCAGCGCACTCTACCGCACCTTTTGCTAAAACCTGTTTAAGTGTTTCCCTGTGATAAGTAAATAAACGGCAATGTCTTAATAAAATGCCGCATAACATTCCTGTGGTCATCGTATTATTTTTATGTCAATAATTATTATCATTGCCATGACACATTCACGAAACTCCCGCGAACTATTTTGCATAGTAAATATTTATAGAGCATAATGCCTTGTCACGCTCATAAACATGGAAATATTCTTTAGATAGTCATTTTAATACCTTCTACATTAGGTAATATTTTGAACAAAATATGTATCTGCTGAATTATTGCCGACTGACACTCATAAGAGAGCTAAAGATGACAATTTCACTCCATATATGCAGGGAGCTATATGATTATGGCAAAGTTATATTAAAAGTGTTCATGACGCTGAAAAAAAATTACGTCACTAGTCCATACAAAGTTATTCATTCCCCTTTAAAATCTTTATTGAGGCATCAAACTTCGTTACAAAATAAAATTATACCAAACGTAATTTTTTGTTGGGACCATGGCATATTGGCGTATTAGAATGGTCTGATGCCCACCCTAGAATGTTTGGCTACCAATTACAAATTCTCATACGGTAGACTGTGCCCACCCCAGGCTATTGTATTAGGGTTATCATCTATTATCATCTATTGTAATTACAAAAGATGATAATTTTCCTATAAAGTGGCATAGTAGTAAAGAATTCAATGAATGAGCTTTTTTTACCTCCAGCGCCTCGATCTCATAGCGCCGAAACCAAAATTACATTAATTAGGACGAAGCGCGATACTGCAATTTGTGAAAGGAAGAAAATAGTTAAATTTACCAATCGGGTTGGTGGCGTTGACGGGTGCGGTTTTTTAGTCGGTAATTATAAGGTAAAAACTTGGTTATTCATAGACACAACAAAAGTAAAATAAAAAAAATATGAAGTGTTTGAGTGTGGGCATTGTTTGCAAATATTTCACGAGTGAACAATTTATTAATTTATTTTAAAATTTATTGGACAGTTGGAACTTTTAACTTTTGAGACTAAACAAGTTAAAAGTGCCAATAGTCCAAAACATATTAACGTAAACACTATAACGAATTCAAAAGTTTTTGAAATCAACTGTTTTTTTAATCCAAATGTTTAAAATTATTTTACTAATCAAGCCGATGATGACGAATGAGGTACCTTTTTAGATATTATTCTATCCTAAACAGGCCTGCAAACTTTATCTATTCAGACGTCGTAAAGTTGGTGAAAATTTTGTTATAAGATATAAAGCATCTTGCATCACGCATGATAGATTACTTAGAAAAGATCGAAAAAAGGTTCAATTTCCTGTCAGACTGATTGACTTAAGTACATTACAAAAGATACCTTCACACAACACTCTCTTGTGAATTGTTATACAATACAATACCTATTGGGACGCTTTAGTTACGAATGCTGATTTTTTTCAAAGACCTTGTTTATCCGGAAGACATCGAAATACTATTAGATTAGTTCCTGCAGTAACCGCAGTGGTATTACATAATATATCCTTTAACCTTGTGTGATCGGATCCACCTCCTCATGATAATCGACAAACTTAAAACAAATGATCACATAATAATTGATTACCACGCTTAATGTGAATTATATTATATTTTTAACCCGTTCATCACAAATAGGGAGAAATCAGATTTTACATTTAGATTTCCTTTCAAGTCACTGTTTGAATTTATATGGATTTACCTCAACCGGCTTATCACGGATTATTCCGAAACATAATTCAATTTTACAACTATCTAAAGCTTAATTTTATAACATTGGAGGAATTTGATAGGACTAAATTCTTAGGTAGACCAGCTTTAATATTCTAGTCTTACTGTTACCTATCTATTTGAAATAAATACTGACGTCTTTGGTTAAATTTAATCATTTTTTAACTTAAAATAATTTATTTATCTATCTACAGTCAGTCAACTAGTAAATTAACAACATTAGTGTAATCAAATATAATATAGCCCTCTTAGGTTCCCAACCATGGAATAGTTTTTTTTTACCTAACCGGGTTCAACCATACAATGACCTCCAACACTATTAAATTTTATTCATCATATACATACATTATTTCTATGCTTAAATTTGGCTGTTTCATGATTTTGTATGTAATTTATAAATTAGCTCTACTTATGATTATTAATTTATTAACTAAATTCTAAATAGGTATTCTATTATATACATTTAGAATCTAGTGAATATAGACATCATCATACATACTATGTCTATTGAAAAGCATCTCTAATTGTATAAGCAACACCGAGTACAGGTTTAAATTGGGATATTCTTGTATCAATTAATTTTATTGCATTCCAAAACTGCAATCCTTAATAATGTCAAACGTTGTAGGTAGGCACCTAATAGGTATCTTAAACGAATGATCACGGGATTTTTGCTTGTGGTTACAAGCAAAAATCCGTTTACGTTTTATGACGGAAAAATCGAAAAGTAATTTAGCCCAATTAAAATTGAATACTGCGTCATGGTATTTTGTTGGTTCATGTTAATAAAATAGTGCGTTTGTCAGACTTTAAATAAAACAACCGCCACAGAGCATAATAACATTGTGTTTACTCAGATTTAATATGAAGTAGGTAACTTGGTTCATCGATCATTTAGTGTACCTACAAAAGGTCTCGTAAGTTAGTTTGTTGTAGGTACCTTTATTATTACACGCGATATGTAATTAAATATTTTAATATTAAATCACAATATGTGTTACATCTATATTCAGTATATGTTTTACTTCCATTTAAGATTACTACCTAAGAAACTGAAGTTAGAGACTACTGAGGATAATTATCATCATCAGCCAATTTACTGTCCCCCAGCAAGGCACGGGTTTCCACTCATTTGAGGGGCGTATTACTTAATATTTAATCATACTAAATTGATATTAATATGAAGAGAAATGCGAATTTGATTGAAATCTTATTCCTATGTGTGATATGTTTAACTTACCTACAGATAAGAAAATCTTTGCTAACTTTTAATTACCTAGTTTTAGTACTTTGAGCTGTGGTAGCCTAGCGGTGTGACCAGTGGACTGAGACGTCAAAGGTCTCGAGTTCGAACCCAAGGCACGCACCACTGACTTTTCGGAAGTTATGTGCGTATTTATCACAAACTCAAACGGTGAAGGAAAACATCGTGAGGAAACCTGCATGCTTGAGAGATTTGTCTTGATGTCATGTGAAGTCTGCCAACCCGCAGTAGGCTAGCGTGGTGGATTATAGCCTAATCCCTCTCAAATGAGAGGAGACCCGTGCCCAGCAGTGGGACGTTAAAGGGTTGATGATGATGATGATGATGAGTACTTTGTTAAAAATTTTACCGCGTTCTTGGTACTGATAATTGACTAAATGGTTACGAGCGCCTGAACAAGTGTCATGTCTCTGTGAGCTGAATAGAAAGACCTTGTGACTCATTCATTGATCGCTGAACGCAGGATTGACTGTCCATCCGAGTTTACCGACGTACGTGTTTTGCTTTTGTTTTAAATTCATATGTCAGTGAACGCATATATGCATTACAAAGATACGTGACTACATCGTATTATCAATTTTGTATAACCCAAATAAAAACGTATTATTTGGTAAAATCGTTGGACGAAGCCCAATTTTAACATAATTATAAGGTTTTACTTGGCAATGTCTCAAATCACAGTTTACAGAACTAGTTATTTTTATTACTAATTAATTCTATTAATTATCTAATTACTAATAATTACTTTAAATGATAATTATAACTTTGCATAGTAGTAGTAGTTACTAATTTAAACTGCAGTTTCTGCCTACCCCCATGGGAAAAAATCGTGAGTGTAGGTATGTATGTATAACTTTGTATATACTTGAAAAATACACTGAAATAAATACAGAGTGGGTAATTAAATTACCCGACTAGCGCAGCGGTGGTTAACGCTGCTTTCTGCACTATGGGTCTCGGGTTCGAATTCCAGTAGGGACAAATATTTGTGTGATGACTTGATGAGCATCAACATTTGATCCATGTCACGGATTCATCTATGTATAATATGTATGTATTTATAAAAAAAGTATAATATGTAGTATATCAATCATCTAGTAACCGTAACACAAGCCTCGTTGCTTAGCTCGGAACACATGGCGCTGTGGCACAAGTCACAATGTCCCGATTTTTTTTTAATCTTTCAAAGCACAGTCTGGGACTATCTGCCATATTTTGAATTTAACTTTTTTTTCTTAGATATAAGTATCTGTAAAGTAAAATTGGGAAAAATAAGATCACCACAGCAAACACCGCAACATATACGACATTTTTATGCACTATTGCACCCATTGGTTGAATAATAATTGTTCGAATGTAGAACATAAGTAAACAAAATGTGACCGAAATCATAAAGCGTTGTCGCCAAGCTCGATAGATGGCGTTGGGATCGAGTTAGATCGCGATATGGTTTCGTTCACATTTGTAGTATATAAGGATAATGTTTTTTTTGTTCAGCGCGAAGCAACAACACACGTCCGTGTACACGTCCGTGTATAGGTCCGCGTCCCGCGCTAGGCGGCGCCGCGCCATACACGGACATTAACTAGGCATCAGACGGCCAACCCAATGACCGGGTCATATTAATGGCCCGCGAACGAGCCCTCGGCCAGGGGGCCAACGCCCCGACGCCGAATCCTAGCGCCCCTTGCGGGGCGCTGAGATGTCTACGATGATTGTACAGCGCGGTTCTCGGGTGCAATATTGAGATATTGTAAATCGTCAACAGTGCCCTCTGGTGGTCAATTATACGCTTTAAACTAGTTTGTGTGAGTGTATTATTTAAATCCTCCGCTTACAATTCCGGTTTTGTTCAATTCGGTTTTTGAACCTGTAAAGATAATTGAATGTGAAATTTAAATAAATAAACAATTTGTGTTTTATTATTCATTAAAAGATAATAAAAAAACGGGTTTTTAGGTACACGTTTATACTTTCAATTTGAAAATGCAATAATAAAGGGTATTTAAAACTCTTCTACAAACATTGCATTGTTTTATGTATTGTTTAGAACGTCGCTATTTCTCTTTTGTTGATAATTATATATTACGATTGTTCCACTCTTCAATTTATTTCGTGCTAAATTTGTCAGATACGTAGATATATGTATGTATATGTATATGTATGTATGTATATTAATAATATCACAATGATCATTCGTTCAACCTTATCTTTTTTTTTTTGTTTCCTATCCATGATCACCCCAAGATCCCGAATCTCATCAACCTTGCCTAGTGTCACGTTGTTGAGTGTATATGATGTTACGCTAGCTTGTAACCTTCTCGTGAATGTAATGTGAAAACATTTTTTAACATTTAGGGCCATACCATTTTTATTGCACCAATCCTGCACTCGATCTAAGTCAGTTTCTCTAGGATTCATAGTCTCGTAAAATTACCAAATTTTATATTTTTATAAGTAATGATGATAAAATCAATAAAAATGCACACAACGCACGCTTATTAACGCACGTTCTTTTTCCGATATTTCAATTCTTTTTTCTGTGTCACCATTATGGCTTATACACCTAAATTAAAAAAAAATTGCCCAAAATGTGAATTATGAAGTAAAAAAATACTTTTATATTAATAATAAAACAATAATCCTGTTAATTCTATTAAATTTAGAATTACTTATAAGGACATAAAAATATACCTCTTAGTATAATATCCATGGATGAAATTTTATTTAATTTATTAATGCTTTATATTAACATTCTTAATAGACGCAATCTGTAGGTGTTATAAATTATGATAGTTTCTATACTACTTATCATATTATCATAATTAGTATCGTAATAATATAAATTCATGAATCTTTTTATTGAGACATAAATGTCATCATCAACCTATTTACTGTGCCATTAGCAGCGGTGCAAAGATTTCTAGTAATTGATAGTGGTTTAGTTACAGTCTCACTAGCCTAATGCGGTTTGGCATACATCACATGTCGTCGAAAAATCCATCAGGCATCATCAGGCATGCAGGTTTCCTCACAACGTTTTCCTTCACCATTTCATTTCATATAGACTTATTTCTGAAAATTATAGGGATTGCTGAATTCTATCGCCCGCAATGCTAACGGCGGACGTGTGATATGATATGATAATATTATTACTAAGTATATAGGTACTTACTGTTTTTGTGCTCAAAACAAACAATCAATCGCAAATATTTCTTTCGTGATTCCATACTCCATCTATGTATAATGTATACATGTATATGTATAATTTACGCGATGGGCTACCGCGTAATGTCAGTGCACATCTATGATAAAATCTTGCACATCAAACTATTGAAGTACTGAGTTTTAAATGCGTAACCACAAGTATGACACAACGACATTTCGTTTTCCGCAATATAAATAAATTTTATATCGCATTAGACGAACGTGGAAGTTTTACTTAAAAAAAACCGGCCAAGTGCGAGACGGGCTCGCGCAATATGGGTTCCGTACCATTGACTAGATATACAACAGTAGGTACACAATTGGATGAAAGGTAAATTGCGGTTTATGCTTTATGATGTATTAAAAAAGCTACTAACTAGATCTTGTTCATACCAATATTCGGTGCAAGTTTGCATGGTAATTAATATATAATAATAATTCATATATTTATTCAGTTTTATCATTCTCTTATTTTTGAAGTTACAGGGGGTTACACATTTTACCACTTTGGAAATGTCTCTCGCACAAACTATTCAGTTTAGAAAAGATGATTTTAGAAACCTCAATATTATTTTTAAGGAAGGGAACCATAGATATACCCCTCCCCCACACGTATGGGTTTGATAAAAAAAAGTTTTAGTTACAGTTCTAAGTATGTATGGGTATGTACCCCCAAAATTTATTGTTTTTTTTGCTATTTTTGTGTGAAAATCTTAATGTGGTTCAGTAATACAGACGGACAGACAGACAGGCATGACGAATGCATAAGGGTTCCGTTTTTCGCCATTTGGCTACGGAACCTTAACAAGATCAACGCGAGCAACATTGCGGAAATGGATTATATGTATTAAATAAATAAATGAAAATGTTCTCGTAATTAATTGTATATGATCTCTATTCAATTCTATAAACATCTAAAGATTACACCGCGTCAGATTTATATCAACACATCCATTACTCAAGTTGATTGATGTACGACGTGTTCTAGCAAATACTTTTGTTTATAAATCGTAAATCTTTTCCGATAGGTACTAACAGTTGCATTCATAGTAGTCAATTAAAGTTAATTCATCATTAGCTAAGGGACTCATTATTTATCCTCATTTTATCATTATTACAGCAAATATTGTAATCGTCTTGGGTTTTTTTCAGTAAAAAATTGAGTTTGATAGAAGTTCAATGTTTGCTAATTAATTATTCATTTACGTCAACTGGTGACTCTGAATGTGGCGGTAAAACCAACTTATTAAACATTTTTAACTTCGTTTAACAAATTAGTGAGACCTGTATAAAATTGTAAGGGGCCGACGTATTTCTGGGTATACAGCTTTTTTCATATTTGTTTTTTTTTTTTGCAAATAGTTAACAATACTGTGCAGTATGCTTGGAGCGCGCATAACTCACGCTAGTGATTTTTCACACAAAGATGTTTTGTATTCTGTGATCTTTATAGGTTAGTATGTAACGAGGGTAAACATTGTATTGATTTTTTTAGAAAGCTTTTTCATATTAAAATAGTGAAAAGAGGTTCTGAGGCAAATAATTTTACTCTATAGCGAGTCTTGACTAAGTTATCTACCACGATGTGTATCGTTAAGAAGCGCCGACCGAAGTCATAAGTCTAAGGATCGGTCTTCTACAGTGATCATTTTAAGTGTAATAGTGAAGCCGTTGGTCCCTGTTGACATAAAAATACGTTTATGGAGGGGAGAAATGTTGACAGTTGACAGTTTTCCGTCGCTCTGTACATACGTATGTATCTTTATTTCGCTACATACCTACGTAGGTATGTACCGAGATAAAGGTCGCTACACCTATAGCATACGACAATCCTTAGTGATAGTCATAGACTAGAAAAACCCTGACAGGCAGTTTATTAGTGTTAAATAATGAAATTCAACTGGATCTGGAAAGCTAAGCATAATAAAGCTAGAAAACCTCTAGAATACTGACGGTGGCGATGACTTACTAGTCCAGTCAAAATGGACAAAAATAAGTCATAAGTTAGCCATAATTCGCATAGAGCTGAAAATTGGCAGAAAATTATATGTAAAAAATCCCCTTCGCTCCTACTTCTGCAAAAAAAAAATTCAAGGTCAAAGATGCAAAATTAAGGTTTTTTTCATTTTTCTCAAAAACGGTAAGTTTTATGTAAAAATAGGTGAGACAAAAGTTATAGATCATATGATTTTCTACAAAAATGGTCCGGTCACTTTTTCTCTTACGACTTACCATTCGTGAGATATCGCGGTTTTAATCATTCGATAATACATATTTGACATAATATACACGCATTTCCGCACCACCTATGAGGTAATGTACTTGGCGCATTTTTTTTTTCGTGGTTTCCCCATTAGATATACTCCACGATCTATTTTATTAAAGAAAGTTTGATCTTGAAGGAATGGTAATATTGCTTATGATGAAAGTGGAATAGGTTGTTTTCTTCTAAATGTTATTAAGTTAGATAATTGTCTAATTCTACTTCGACAATTATTTCTTTGTCTTCATTTCCTTCTTCTTTAAGAATTTCTGTTCGCTGTTCTAAGAAAAGGGATGCATCAATTGTCTCTTCATTAATATCATAAACATTTTCATCTGTTGTATTTGTTTCAATATTGGAGCAATTCTGACCCTGACAATTAATTCAAACTGGCGAACAAAATAATCCCACTTTTTGACAGCCACAATTCTTACTACAATCCGTCTTGCATTTACAAAAAATATTTTCTGGAGCAGGCGGGAGTAGAATTTGAATTGGCTCCAAATAATTATCTGTTAATTTCCAACCCCATCCTTCTGGGTCCAGCTCATTGCCTAACCACAGTAGCCACACTTGAACTTGATAATACACACGATACAAGTGTTGAAAGGCAGAAGCAGATGTTGGAGGTAGACAAGATAACTGTACTGTTTTATTGTTCCATGCAGATTTTATAAACCTGAAATATCTATATTTGTCTATGGAATCAATTTTTTTGGAGCACCGCACATTGCAAGAAGAAAACGAATTCCATTTGTAACGATGTCATGTGGAGAAGAGTCATTCTTTGTAAATACTTCTGTACAATCATGTATTAAACGTCTCTGCCAATTTTCAGCTCTATGCGAATTATGGCTAA
This sequence comes from Craniophora ligustri, assembly GCA_905163465.1. Taxonomy (NCBI): domain Eukaryota; kingdom Metazoa; phylum Arthropoda; class Insecta; order Lepidoptera; family Noctuidae; genus Craniophora; species Craniophora ligustri. Next base: position 8,897,487 of record LR990963.1, read on the forward strand.
CTTAAATTCTATTTTGACTGGATTATACCTACAATGACCTACATTGTATACTAGATAAGTAGGTAGGTAGATTGTGTCGAAGAAAACGTGTTTTGTTATTTTGACAATAGTGATAAGATATTTCAGGCAATGCCTTGAGTTTCAGTAATTGATGTATTTTATTATTATTACTAGAAGTATATATGTATATTGATTATAGTTTTAGTTGAAATTGCTATTTCTATTACTTGTATTTGATTACACTCTAAAACCCTTCCTACCTTTGTTAAAATGATGTAGATTTTTTTCGTACTTACATAACTCGTTCTCTCACTCTGTTAAAGAAACAGAGTAATGTTTTGTTAAATATTATACTTTGGATTTTGAGTTCTTTACTTAATAAACACTCTAAATTCGATAAAGTAAGAAAATATGAAGCTGCGTGCTTAATTCAAATCATTTGGCGATTACAAGATATTACCACGCAAATGGCAATTTACCTTTTAATAACCTACTTAATAGTCTATTTCGCAAATCATCGAAAAAATAATGCCTTACGATAGTGGAACAATATTGTATTGATACCTTTTAACTGGTTATTCAATGAAATACCACCGCCACTCAAGCTAATAAGAACTCACATACATCCATCATCCACATATTCTGTATCTTTGATAATTATATATTACGCGCATCTATATAAGTGTACACTACACTTTTATAGGCGTCTCCACGCTATAACTAATAAAAAAAAGCAAAAACCCTTTAATCCTTTTTTTGTCTACATTAAGTACTAGACTGACTAGTTTGGTCACTTTGTGAGTGCCAACGAATCTTGCTTCTTTTTGTATAAAAACGTATAGTTATAGTTATTGTAATTATAATATTTTTTTATAATAATAATAGTGTATTATTTTATCAGCCTGTTTTCAAGTAACGTTGATCAGATTTTTAATATGTAATTTTGGCTATAAATTCTTCAATAAATTAACTCAAACTCAACTCAAATGAAACCGCTGCGCTGACCCAGCTTCATACGACAAGCCACTGTTGGACAGCTTATTTTTTATATGTATGAGTAGTTCTAGTATCCTCACTACAAAATCTGACTAAAGGCTAACAGATATAAAAAGTATCATAATCAAGTGAGCTATGACTCAATTTTTGAGAAAACTAAAGTAATATAGGTAATGTTACTATCAATTGAATATAAAGGGTTATCATTGATATGGCACGATATGTAACAATACATTCTTTAGAACTATTCCTGTTAACCATAAATTCTTAATAAGTATTTATGGTGAGAATTTAAAAAGTGGTTTGTATGTATCTTGTTAGTTTGTTGTTAACACTATGTCTAGTTTATTAATAAACTAAGTATTTATGATCAGTAAAATTAAAAAATTATCAACTAAGTATTTTTCATTGACCTGGGTGCTTCGTGCCTGATGTAAAATATACTAATTCTAGGCATTTAGTTCAAAAATAAACCCTTTTATTGTTGAACTAAATGCATAGAATTGAATGAATATATATGTATATGTTGAAACGATTTTTCGTTCGAAATTTCACATACTTTTCGAACTAAATGTTGAACATTATCATGGGTACAAATTACTTTGTATAGTAGACAAAACTCATCACATCATTATCATATCTAATTACGTCGTGCCAAACTTCATTACCTAGTCGAAGCAGATGTAATATGAAACAAAATAACTGTCATAATAACTATAATACCTAATTTGTAGGCAATTACGGTACCCTAAGAAAAAAACGGGTTGTCAGACTTTGGTTGTAACTACCACTAACTTTTCAGAGCTCATCATGGTCTCTGAGGCATGGAAATGTGATTTAGACACGAGCCTATAATATTTATTGACTTTACAAAAAGCGATATGTAAAAGAAAAAAAATCTTACGTATATTTTCGATAATTTATGTACGAAAAAAAGAAGGCACTGCCACTACGGGTTAATAATAATAATTACATATAATTAATGAGTTATAAAAACAAAAAGTTATATTTGAACGTACGTCAGTGTATTGCTCAGTTGTACGTCTACCTACACTTTGTGTTTATTAACGTTGACTGAATTTCATAACGATTTGCTACGGCCGCTACGGCTACGGTCCTGTGAGATTTACAACCGTTCATTTGTTCACAGATACTTGGTATTTTAAACAAACTCTAATTAAACTAATTGAATGGATATTCAGTCCTTATATGTAAGAAAAAATGAAAAGAATTTATTAATAATGTTATCATTACTTACAAGTATGCACTTAGTGATAACAAGCATAAATACATAATTGTCGGGAAGTATTTATGATTATGATAATATAAATAAAGAAACCATATTTTTAATTGCCACACCGTAGGTTTTCTTTTATATCTTAGCTGGGTTTACGAATGCCCAGATCTGGAACAAGTACCTGCTGCAGGTATTATATATGTTCCTTTCAAGGATCAAACACACGACGCCACACACAAAAGCTGAACATAAGCCACGGGGCTATCCTTGCCATCACAAGATATCATAACATATAATGGTAGATGAGGTATAAGTCTTTTAACTTTTGTACCCGTCGCGGAAGGACGACTGAAGTAATCTTCCCTAACCTTAATTTTTGACTGTATTAGTGTCAATGATGCAATTTATATTACTATAAATTATAGGTTGCGAATATTTATATACAAATTATATACGCAATATAATTTAAACTTGAAACTAACTGCTTAATTGCTATAATTTTACGCATGACAATTAATTGCTTAGATTTTTTCATCTATAATGAATACAAACAGCCTAATATTAATGAAGGAAATACATATATACATACGATGACACTCGCCAAACATCTATTGACAGAGCTCAATGACATCGTACTAAAGACACTGTATAGTTCAACTTTTGCTTTTGTTAGCAAGGACAAGTTTATTTACTTCCTCTCTAAGATCAAGTATTCGCATAATAGGCTTGATGTAGGTGCAAATTAAACACGAAATTATAATGAAATCATCACAGTTAACCTTCTGTATAGATTGAAGGATATTTCTCACTTAGAATAAATAACACTTAAAATATTAATTTAAATTTTTGGTCAATATGACTAGGTAGGTAATTGTTATGCACGATTTACTACATACGTCCATTCACCGGAACGGACACCATTGAGACGTCACTCTATTAGTTTTAAACATTGACTGAAAGCTATAAAATATGTACATACTTGTTGCGCGTTTGCCGCCTCCGGTCAGCGTGAGGCTGTGAGGCTTCTGCAGCAGCTCCTGCAGCTCCGGCTGCGGCTCCGTTGAGATACTCTTGGATTTCATTTTGAAAAAGTTTCACTAACACAAATGTCAATTAATTCATTACTACTACTTGGAGTGAATTTAACACTTTTGAGAAATAATGGTAGTTAACGATGTGAACATCCAATGCTTCATCCGTGGAGCGGAGGCGCATGGTTTCGTAGTGTGAACTGTGTTGGAGTGCCTACAGCTGCCGGCGTGTGCTGCGAGCTGAGAGACGCGAGAGTACGAGCAGAGCCGCGCCGCGACTGAGCTAAGCGCGCCATCCGGTCAAGGGTATACAGCAACACCTCGCGGACTGCCCTGCCTGCCTGGCTTTACGAACCACCAGTAAACATAGCTTATTTTTTTTTTGTCTATCGAGTCGAAGCAAGTCACCCACATTTATCTAATCACAATAAGTAAACAATTTAACCAATAAATTAGTCTGAAAATAAATAGGTAATAATTACTTAACTAAACATTGATACCGACACCTACACAATTACAAGCTATGCATAAGACATTTGTAATGCATTTCCAATAAGGCTTTGATGCAATTCTCAAATTAATCTAAATAACTAATCAGCTGCCAGAGTGAGTGCTAATTATTAAACAAAATTTCGTAATCGGTAAACTACAAGCATAGTAGCGCGTAAACATGTAGGTATACAAATACAAAGCAATAGTAAGGTAAGAATTGAAAAGGTGAATGACATTAAAAGTAAAGGGCTTTAAGGCAGTCAGGTTTTCATGTTTCTGTAAGCGCTAAAGATAAATAGTTTAATATGCTACAATTATTTTTGATTGATTTCGTGGTCTATATCCGTAATAAGAGCAGACAGTCAAAGTGAGTTGGATTTACGTGCATGGGTATATTATATTAATGTAAAGCTTTTAGCAGCACGCGTAATAACCAGTAAGATAATTACTATTATATCTATAATGCTGTACATCAAAACATAGATTTCCTATAACAGGTTTCGTAGTATTTCTTATGCAGTGAGACAAGAAATATTTTTTTAGCAGCATATTCAAACGGCGAATGAACCAGACGAATGCGGTGCGGTGCACCTGTATTCGTCAATATCAAATTTTACTACAATCTGGCCCAATTATACATATATATTGATGTTTTATCAATAAATTTAACTTTTCTACTCCTATGCACATTGAGGTGTATTTAAATATTAAGTACCGATATCATTAAAATAAAACTAAAAAACGGGCTCCACTTGTGACTGTTCTAATAATAAAAATGGGCAGTGGGTCCGGTCGACCTATACAAAACGTGATGGGGTTACATAAGTGATCCTGCGGGTCCATTTCTAGTGGGTCTAGTTGATCAAAGATTCCTAAATTAATAAACTTACAAGTAGAATTGTCCAAACTTTAGACAGGGTGGCAGGGTACACTGACAAATTAACACGAGTGCGTAATACTAACAAGTGTCACTCATCACATCACACATCACTCCATGACAGATGCAAAACTTCATGATTTTTCATGAATTGCATATCAGTCTTTGCCGGTATTAAAACCCGGGACCCTTACCATAGAAGGGAGCCTTAATTACTATTGATATAATCGTCAACAGGCAATGGAAGTATTTATAATTATCTTTAGCTACCAAAATATTCAACAGAGCTACATTCAAGACATTCTAGGCTTGGAACATATTATTTATAGAAACTAGCTGATCAAATAATTACCCAACATATATGATATGTTGTGTACCACTTATTTTATAAATTACAAGTTCCACAAATTGGTTTCTGCTTCGGTTTTATTTTGAAACTAGATTGTGCACTCAGTTTTACCTTTCTTCACGATTGTTTATAATTGCGACCTAATAGAAGGGAATGGAAGGCTGCGGAAGGCTGCTCAGATACTATTTGGAATAGGTAAGTATGACAATCACTTCTGGGTACCTCAAGCCTGTACTCTATACCTATATCTCGATTGGTCAAAATACTTGACGTATTTACTCGAGCCTGGATTTAAACATGAATAAAACCTGATCTAGATAAATCAAAATCTCATTACCAATCCACATACTTTCTTATTACTAGGTAAAGTTTTCTTCTCAGAATAAAATGTAGTATGTACTTCTCCGGACCGTTAAAAATTCTCAGGAATTATGTTTGATTGGTATTCATAAAATGTTTATTCTTATGCATAATTCACTATTGACGCAAGTAATATAATCTACTTATTATACGTGAAGAGAAGACTTTTTACGTTTGAGGATGACGGAGGAGTGCGACATTAGGGGTACTCAAGGTTTTTAAGGTTTTTATACAATAATAATACTATGTCCAGGAATATATATATTTTAATTGGAGCAAGAATTCAAACACATTTTAATATCAACTTCTTCCAGGAGAATTTCTCATGTCAATAGTGCAGCGGGTTGGTTTTGAATTCAATTGCAATCGTTACGCTCACTTACGTACTCGGTACTTGTAACTTCGGCAGATACCGAACGAGTTGATAATAAAACAGTGACTGTCCGTCTAAATTATAAAAAGGTCTAAGACCTATTAGGTGAAAGGGTAACTAATGTAGTCTGTTGACTATTTATAGCAACATTTACCTGATAGGTACCTAGTCTTATTTATTTCCCTGTCTCGTTTAGCTTTGGTATATTCCGGATAAAAATCTTTTTTCTTCCTGGCAGGAAGAATTTACGTTTTAACATCCTTATTGCACTTATTCTGTTTTATGAGGTAATTTGTTTTATCAATATAAAATTGGGTCATATCAGTTTTATCAATGATTTACATAGGAGCGACACGTTTGTTTAATTAATTAATATTATATTTTTTATTAACATATTCCACCTGTGTCCCTTTGAACTATGAAAGTCTCAAATATATCCCGGTAAAGAACTCGTACCACGTGATGCTATTATTATATGATGTATATAGATATAATCAAAGCTATAAGTACAAATAATTTCATACAAGAAACCAATAACACTTTCTCGATCTACGTACATACTTTAATCAATCAGTACCTATGTGTATTACTTAGGGCAAGTGGCAAAGGAGCAGTTACAAAGTAGAAAATAAGTACCTTATAGTGCCTGAGTATTCATTTCAGTAGTTTGTCTACTCCACGCTACGTGAAAATGAGTGGCACGGTGAATCCCGGGATGGCGACAAGTATGCTCTCAAACGTCACTTTCTTGGCTCAAGACATGCATCCTTTTTTCTTTTATTTTCATTATTTCGGGGATATTACCTTTCAACATCCTTATAGTGGATACTCTATTTTTATAACGTGACTTTACCGTGATTCATAGTGGAAATACCTATACGATAGTTTTATTATCCACGTGATAGACTCAGACATATAGCAGGTGACACCCGCAAAAGTTTTATTTTGTTATCTAAATGATTATCCTATTGGATTTTCACTGTGTTCTATCTGAGATATACATACATAGGTACGGAGGATTATCAGGGACTAATACCGCCTAATAACTTAGGCAAAGACTCCAATTAAAATCCAAATAAAAACTTTTTACCAAATTTTTTTTACCAAATTTAAATGGGACCAACATAAGAGTATATTCTTTCCAATAAAAAAAGAATTATTCAAATCGGACAACTCAGTAAAAAGTTATGCGTGGTTATACATAAAAAAACCGAGGAGATTCTCAATCCGACGTGTACATTTTGTACACGTCGGATTGGATTTTTTTTTATAATTTATATATATATTTTTTATGTAACTATAATTACTAAAAGCATCTAATTAGTCATGATCTATCAGTCAGAGAGAAACGAGTGTTCAGTGAATCGATCAGCTGGATGCGGAGCATTGACAACGAAATCAAAATCGAAGTAAATTCTATATATCTTTAGAATACGCCTAATAAATCATTTTCGTAAGTTTCAATATTAGCGTAAGAATTTATTTAAGTTTTCTACTATTAAGTACACTATTTTATTTACGCAAAGCTTTTATTTATAGTTATTTTATAACGTATTATGTTAACAATACCTAATTGAATTTAAATATTATTCGAAGATACTAAACAGTCATTGTTTGGTTTGTGTGGTATATAATTTTATCGTATTTATTTATTTGAATGTCCGATAAACACATGCGTTTCTATTCCTGACATATATTATTATCACGCATATAATTATCCCAAATGGTCGTAGTGGACTCAAAAGTATTACTCTTGAATGTCAATCGTTTCATTTTAGCATTCACAATGCGAACTACATACAACGTACTCAGTGTAGGTAGGTAGATGTTGTTGTATCAGGACATTTTTATGTTAGTCACTAAGATTCATATCTAAAGTTGGAATTTATTTATAAATTTTACTAGGTGTTATATCTATTCATTATTTTGTTGTTTTAACAAGTAGGTTTTAGGTAGTAGGTTTTTGTAGGTCTCTTTGTTATATAAATAAACCCTTTCTTCAATTATACAATTTGGTAAAACATAATTATCCTACATTTTTGTAAAAAAATATAATTTAAACAATATTTAGTAATGTCTCATTACGTTTTAATTATTGGGTTTCCCTATTAGGGCAGTAACAGTTCTGAGTTTATATTTGGGCCTGGTTAAGCTTCCCCCTACCAACGCCTACAAAATATAGGCACCGGCGAACTGAATTGCCTTCTGTGATTCAGGACTTATGATATATTACCATCAGACTATGATGTATTTCATCCCAAATGGTATCTAAGATAAATGAACAATAATACATTTTAAGAAGCCCTCAAATACCTATCGAACGCTTTCTCTCCCTTCTGCAAGGTGAAACACAGTATCCTGCTCAAACCTTTAACATGGAGTATCCAAAAAATGTATTATATTTTAGAACTAAGTTACAATTGAACACTATCGTGAATAAACCCGTGATGTCTTAATCTTTAACGCAATTTTCGGGGTTATTATCACTTCGTACATTATAATTAACATAACCTCCTTTAGTTATATTTTTTTTAATTGTGATAAGGGGCCAAACGGTATGTGATTACTGCTGCCCATGGACCAAACCCTGCAGAAACTGTTTTGGTTTCTTAAAATAGAGAATTACCAAACTGACAGCGAACGGAATGCCCATGCCGTCAGAATAATCATTCCCCCAACGAGCTCTGATAATCTTACTCACTCGCTGACAACTATTGTTGATTCACTGCGGTATTCTGTAAGGCGGAGGTACTTCCCCCGTCGAGCAGCTCAATTTGAGCGAGGAATGTCGCTATAATATAGGCCTCCAAATAGTATAAGGTTATATAACCCCCTATTTATATACGCTGAATATCGTGTTATTGTCATATTATTATGTTAAGCCATCCTAATTGAGGTAGGTAAAAAACCTATTTGTGAATTCATATTCGGCGTTATAAAGTAAGTAAACTTCTTACTGAACTTCTTATGTAGGTACCTATTCGAACGGATAGAATAATGTAATCGTGATTAGTTGAAATTAACTCATCAATAATCAAACAATTTAGTCGCTTGTAAATCATTTAAAATTTAGTTGCCTATTATCAAATAGTTGTTTTGTGCACAATTATTAAGATCTCCATTCATGCATACACAATTGTTTTGAGTATAATAATTGTTTTAACTCGAGGAATGCCTTGTACTCTGAGAACTGCATTATACCCATGACCTGACCTGGGAACTCAACCGAAACTATAAAGACATTACTATCAGCGGGTCATTAACATGCAAAATTAATGATTCACAGATTACGTTTTAATTTGATAATAATAAGCGTGAAATTAATCTGAATTACCTTTTCTTCAGACTGCATACAGTAAGCACGTGATAATATATTGTATTTCTAATCAACCTCGTTACTAATCGAATCATTAAGGACTTACATATAAAGGAAAGAACATTTTTTTTTAAATAATACCTTGTATTAACTTACAAATCTAATTAAATATAAAAGGTACTCGAATAAGAAAATTAATACACGACATGTATAAATACTTCACATCACACATTATCCACGATTCGGGTACTTAAACCCGATATACTTGTATCCGATATGTAATGTTCGCGTTCGTCACACAAACATTTTCCGATCCCGGTACTCGAGCCGCCGCCATCGCGCCGGAGACAGCCGTAATACCGCTACGCCCAATCGGGTCTTCCAACAAAACAATGAATTACTAACAGAAACCCATTACCTATAAGTACGCTTGTCTGAAGTATACATTTTATTGAAGTAAACAGGTTCTGTGGCCACAATACATAGAGCCATTAATTATATGTTACACTAACATTTAATTAATCGATCTCATAAACTAGATTGGATTGCGTCGATCGCTTAATAAATTATCTGGTGCTCATAAACTTAGAGATATTTTATTACCTACCTTTATCTATTTAATTTAACTTTTTGTATAACAAATATTTTTTTAAACGGCTTGTCTGTTTTTGCTCGTGTTACTCAAAAACTGGTTAACAGATTTTAATAAGATTTATGCTTTAACATTTTTAGGTTCTATAGTTAAGTACCTGCTCGATAGGGACTAACTACTACTTTTTATAGTGGCCGAGATTAAATGTAACATTATTCTTTCCGGAAACTATAGGTCTCTTGTATTTAATGTCTGGCAATTATGGAATATAATTTAAATACCTACTTTGTTTTCTGTTACCAATATCTATCTTTTTAAACCACATAATAGGAAAAAAACATTAAAATATAGATACCTATAAGTGTAAGGAAAAATATAAGAGTGGCAGTGAATAAGTACCTATATTGACTAGTTAGGTATACTAGTGCCTTTTATAAAAGAAATGGATGGATTAAAAAAATATTAAAGAGAAGTTTATCGATAGTCGGAACTACTAACTGATAAACACACATCACCTGAATTTTAAGATTAATTTAATACTTTAATTATGAACAAGTGAACAACAACATTCCGGGTCGTTATGGAAATTGGTAAAATCCTTTTTGCATCTTAACTTAACCGTGCCCAGTCGGTTAAAGTTTACATTCACAAAATCTATAGATATACACAGATTTAAACACAGATAAATTTATTACAACTACTTATAGCGATCTATCAACATATACAGCTCCAGTTAGTAGGAGTACGACATATTCTGGCGCCACACAAGTCAGTGGACGACTCATGAGAATGTTTCCCCTATAAATATGCACGTAACCACATTGATTACGCTCGTAAATCTAAATCATCTGTTTTGGTCGTGCAGCGCTTATTATACGTTTGACAAAAAAGTAAATAACTACGGCATCGTCGTGCTTAACCGCTTCCTAGCACGGTAACACAGTGAAGTTTGCATCTCTTAAAATTATATTATACATACATATATACATATTATAGTGAATGATATTCATGTCCATATACTTGTATAGTTGTCTTATGATGAGGGTGCAATTGCCTTCTAACCTGGCTAACGCTCAGGGGCATTACCAAAATTGATTGCTGTAGATCGATTCCGATTAGCCTAACAGGAATTCTTATGATGCCAAGGACTCCTACCAGGTTATTTAAATTGAAAGTACAATTAATTTAATACAGCTCTCTATGAAGTTTAATATCAAATTTCTCCATACATTGACCTTCTTCTTAAACATGCGTTTATCAAAGTAACTTTTAGATAATTAGGTATGTCGAGTATTATGTTTCTTTAAAAGTTGATTGAAAATTAGGTTTTATGGCCAAAGTGGAGAAGTGAAGAACCTACTGTTTTCCGCTACAGTTAGGCTTTAGATCCAAACGGACGAGATAAACAATTTAGAAGATATGTATTAAAAGATTAGAAAACGCGATTGATTTGATTGATTTTTACAATGATAATATCTAATAATTATCATTTTAATGAGAATTAAGTGTAATGTTAAAGAAAGTATGAGATGATTTTTACTACATCCATAATTTTATCGATACCTATTACCTACTCTAGTTTTCTAAATATTCCTACTCGTACGCAGCAAGCAATGAATATGTATTTGTAACAGAAAGGTAACAGATGATGTCAAGCAGTACGTTAGTATTGTATATTTATTTCACACCAGGTATAACGTATAACACCAACATATAATATACAAAACACATTTCCTTTTTTTCTGTTTAACACCCAACCAAACTTAAAACGAGATTTATAAATAATTGTAAGTAATTTATCATATTATAATTTATTAGCATTAAGAATTGATTTTAGATTATTATTCAAATTAACAATGATTGACTCGTTACACGTTATTTTATATGTGATTGTGTTATTAGCTATGGTACCAAAACAATGTATGTGTTGGAAGAAACGACCGTATAATACCTACATTCACGTAAATAGATGAACTGCTCCGCTTATAACATAGAAAACCGTTATTATAATAAAATAACCGCCAACACGCAAAAAATATTTGTTATTTATTAGTATTTTTATTGTACGTTGAACAGGTCATAAGTCACTTGTCTAATAGAAAAATCATTATATATGTAGATAGGTCAGCAGTTAGGCATACCTACTAAGTCAAAACAGGTAAGTGGCATTTTGTTAAATTAGGCGTATATGTAGGTAACCTAAACGGGCAACACCTGGCTATTCCAACTAAAAGCCAAAGTTACATAAGAGTAAATAATGATAAAATGTCAAATTTAGATAAAATTATTATGGAACACTTTTATGACCACAGATGCTATACATGCTGTAATTACAAAGAAATTGAAATCTATTCTATAGATGATTTTATTTTTTTAGGTCACAAACAAAATATGATGATAATTATTCAATAATGATTGCAAAGCAGCATTCCCCAAAGGGTAGGTATACGCAAAATACATATACTGTTATGGCAAATTGTGGTTAGCATTGTTAGTGTTCTTTCAGGAGCCTTATAATTGCCTATTATTGTTAAAGTAATAGTAATTAAGTATTTTTGTATGATTTGTTAGCTTTGTTCTCATAAAACCAACCAACATACAGTAATTTGCTGAAACAATCGGGAACATTTCTTAAAGTTTATAGAGACAATACACGTTTACTTAGTTAATTCTAATTGTTGAATTGGATAGTAGGATTGTAAAATGTACATGGCTAGATAAAACGTAGAAATACCTTTAATTTGGTACCTAGCATATAATATAATGTTATAATAATATTAATAAAACATACAAAAACAAATTTTAAAAGCCCTCTTCACAAAATAAGTATTTCTGAGGTACAGTGTTTTGGATTCACACACATATTTTCGCCTCGAACTAATAACATTTATTAAGTGTTGTGTAACCTATGGCAAGCTTGCAAAAATGTCTGAAATTAAATTTCAGTGCGGAACAGTTATTACGCAAGTAAAGCTTGCACTTAGCCGGTTTATTTTCATTGCTCTCAAGGTGCTCAATACATCATATTATATAAATATAGGTAAGCAAAATATGTACATATCATAAACGTTGTGTTGATCTCACTAAGTGGTCTATTGATAAAATACCTAAGTGACTGAGTACACTTTAGCTAATTTCCATACATTATGTTTGTCACTCGCATAGTTCATAATATTTACCCCGCAAAATAGTTAAGTTAATATGAATTAAGAGGCCATGATCGTTGGCCGAGGAAGGAAGCTATTGACTTAAGACTACGATTATGCCTAGCGATTTTTACCTAATAAGTTGTACGTATTTATAGGGGACATTTAGATTCTTGTATCGAGATGGCATGAGCTCTACATTAATACACATCAACACGCCGTAATAAAATAATTGAAACAAGTTTATTCATTATGTAACCATTTATATACCAAAATGAACTTAACAAAACATAGATTCTTATGACAATAAAGTTTATTCAAAATGACCTCCGTGATTTTGAATACAATCTGCGCGTCCAGTCGTCTATCGCAGCACGAACGAGGTCCATGTCAATATCGGCGGCTGCCTTAATCAAGGATGTCTTGAGTGACTCCAAATTGGGATGAGGCTTTGAGCATGCCTTTTCCTCCAAGTGTTGCCATATCTTGTAATCTAACGGACTCAAATCTGGACTGGAGCAGGGCCAGTCTTCGTGCCGAGAAGTTGATTTCACACGCCGCCAGCCAGTCTTGTGTGCTCTTAGCTCTATTTATTTATTTATTTAATTTAATTAATTACAACGGCTGTATTTTACCAATTACATCTATGAGCTGGCGCCGAGTTTTGTTGGAATACCCAGTGCCTGTTATTGAACATGGTATGAGAAACAGGTTCCACTAGGTTCGTCAGGACTGTATTTTGATACACGACTGCATTCGTTTTTACACCTTTCTCACAAAAATGTACCTGTGTTAAGCCCCAGTAAGAAACTCCCAACCATACCATGAGCGAGGATGGAAAATGACCTCGTTGGACACGCGGAATACAGTTGCTCGCTTCTTCACTAGGTACTGTGTGCGTACACCTTATCATTTTGTTTGTTGTAACTCTCTTCTACGGTAAAAATTTTTTCATCCGAAAAAGGATTTTCCCGATATTTTTTTCCCGCGTACCGCTTCAACAAAGCGCGGCATCTCTTCAGCCTCAGGTCCATTAGACGAGCATTTAAACGATGTTTTTCTTTGATATGCCCGAAGCCCTAAGTCTTCATTTAACACCATTTTCACCGTGGTTCTGCTTAACCCCTTCTGAAGGGCCAACAGTTTCTGCTTACGTTTGGGATTTCTTTGAATTCGCGCCTTCACAGCTTTTATCACTGCTGGAGTCCTAACAGACCGAGGGCGACCACTTCTTGACCTGTCATCTACACTAGGAGTCTTCATTGTATCGTTTGATGGTACGATAAACGAATCTTTTGAAAAAATTTGAATTGGCGCGTAACCGCAAAGATGCAACGCAATAACTGCAACACGGTCTTCTTTAAGCGTCCACTCCATATTTAAAAATGAGTAAAATTCTAAAAAGCATACATTTTTATTTTCATGAATAATTCGAAATTCGAATTCAATAAACTTTTTTATGGCCAGCATTCTAAAAGAAAAGTTTTTACTGTGTGACAATACTTATGACCTGACTAGGTATTTGTTTTTTGAACACCTATCACATTACGGCTCTGTTACTACAACTCCTGGAACACAGGACCAACGACAACTAACATCCAGGATTCCAGGAAGTTGTATAGACAATGAACCCTGACATGAGCCAGAAAAGAAGTAAGTAACTAGGTACTTTATATTTTAGCGCGGTCACGCTTTAAGAAAATCGGCCTCGTTGGCACTTGAGGAGCATGAGGTTAGAGCACGTTCGCAATTTTTTTTTATGGTGGTAAGTGGGCAAACGAGCAGGCGGCTCAACTGATGGTAAGTGATGAGCAACTTCAACCCAAGATCGCGTATAGTGCACCCGCGTTTGCTTCAGTACTAACCGTCCTATACGCTTTTCATAAGAATGTCAATGCTGTACGTTAGTTTTAAAGCAACTCGCACCATACCACGTCTATCCGCGTCGGGCCATACAGGTGCCCCGTAAGTCATACAGCCTAGGTAATGCCGCAGACATAGTTATTCCAGGCCCTTATGACACCGCGCCATCTAGTTCCGAGCGTTGGTTAATGATATACTACATAGGGTAAACTACCCTAACGTTGGCACCCTACCAATTTATTGGCACGTTACATTATTTTAACTATATTAAGATTATTAGAACGCAAAACATATTTTTTCAAATAGGCAAACATCGGTAATTTTATATTCTATTGCACTGCTAGCATAGAAACAGATGTTTTTTCAATATGGTGCCCCTATAAGAAATTAAGCGACGTGTCTGAATGTTTGTGGAAAAAATTATCAAAATGTTGATTTTTTGCTAAGGTAAGACTAATTTTATTCTTGTGTATATTAGTTGATCTTTTGAATTTTGACTACAAATGTTATTTCATGTGATTTAAGAGTGCTTAATCTTATTTTAGCCGTAAATAAATTATTGATTTAATGGCGATTTTCATATTTTTTAACCGTGCTAACATTTGGTATCAAAAATATGCCGTTAACCATTTTATTGGCACCTGCCAATAATGTTAGAATATTTATAATAGAGCGGAAAATAATGAAATATTTCAAATAACAAAGAACCCAAAAAAAGAAATAGTTAGACCTAATAATAAATTAAATGTCGTTTATGACCAAGACAATGAATTACTGCATAGTCAAAGTATTGATTAAATAGCCTTGATAGTAACACTGATATAAAACCTGAAATTATCGATAATAGGAGAACAAGTAGAGCTTATACCAAAGAAGAATCCGAAAAACTTTTATCTGAAATGGAAGACTAATCAAAGATGAATGACTTAAAATTACCTAGTTACATGATTTAAGACTGATTTTTTATTACTAATTATTTAAGAAGAATAACTCTTTCCAAGAAATGCCTACCTCTGATTTTGTTTCTAATATTTTTGAACTAATTAATGTTCCTACTCAAATATACCTATATCTATATATTATATTATTAAAGCCCTAGAATTTAGAATAGCTGTAATATTGTCTTCTACTCATTTAAAGGTATACCCATAAAATCAATGAGGGGCCAATAATAGGTAATTTTAACTGCCAGTAAAAGGGTTACCTATGCCAACATTTGGTTTTTTGAGACATTTCTTTATAACATAAAAACTATTGAATAATCTACTTTAAATTGAAATAAAATATACATATAATCAATCTTCTATGTGTATTTAACCAATATGGATACTCATTACCTTGTTAAAATTAAAAAGACATGCCTAATTTTAGTGTTTTATACAAGCTACTCCTTAAAGTGCCAATAAATGGGTGTTTTACCCTATATACTTTTTTTTTTGCAAATACTATATTATACATCCATGCCTCGGATACAAATTTTTATGCTCATCACACAAACATTTGTCCCTACCGGGTTTCGAACCCGGGACCCATAGAACAGAAAGCGGCGTTAACTACCGCTTGACTAATTGGGTCGTCGTTATAAAATATGTATTATGATAAATACTATTTAGCTGTCGATATTCTAGTAAAAGCATAAAAGCTTCCTTTATGTCATATCTCACAATTTTGATAGGTTCATTGAAATGAAATAAATCTTTCTAGGGACCAAGTCAGAACACTGACTTCATCCCTAGAAAGACTTCCAAAAGGAGGAGGTTAATAATTCGACTGTATTTTTTTTTATATTTGTTACCTCATAACTTTCGACTTGGTGAACCGATTTTGATGATTCTTTTTTTATATGAAAGCTGATGCTTCCGTGTGGTCCCAAGAATGATGGTGAGGATCTGATGAGTGGATCCTTGAAACCCTCAAATTTTCTACGCGTTTATTGTTCAACCTATTACATACCATCACGCCTGTCGTCCCCGAAAGGTTAGGCAGAGGTGTACTAATGTACACCCACGTTACGCCAGCATGTTTTAGGTCACATGTAATAGGGGGCGAGCCTATTGCCATTACCCGGGCACGAGTCCAAACTCCGAGCTGCTGCTGAGAATTTCACAGAAAAACCCAATAACACTTTGCTCGACGGGAATCGAACCCAGGACCTCTTGCTCGGCAGTCGCACTGGACGACCACTAGACCAACGAGACCTATTACAACGAACCTATTACAGACACTAAAAAGTAAAAATAAAATAAAAAACTGCGTTTAAAAAAACCGACTTTAAAACTAAGTAAAAAGTTAAAAATAACTTTAAAGGTATGGAGTCGGTGCCGGTGCCTGGTTTGAAGCCACCCCGCTCAAGATCACGCGCGATGAGTGTATGCATACCTTTACATTTGACTTGGCACCGTCTTATCCTTCGTGCGGGGATCGAACAGCCCGTTCAGCCTCTCTGCGCCAATCGAGTCGTCAAATCTTTTTACGACGATGTTGTCAAATTGATGCTGGTCAAGGATTTGATAATAATATAATAATATTTCAAGATTAATGGAAAGGATTTTTTGCGGTGAGAAGGTGAAGCAGTTTCATTCAACCCATATGGATATTAAATGTTGATACTTATTTATTTATTTGATTTACACGGCTTAAATATAACCAATTACATAAATCAAAGATAAAGTATAAACGTAAATATAAGGAAAAATAAAAAAAAGAGAAAACATAAACTAACTAAATACAATTATTTTCACAAAAATGTAGACACTGAAACATAAAATTGGCGAATTTATCAACAAAGATATCGCAGTCCGGGTTGGCTTCCACGAGCTTATTTAGTGGAGTCAACACGCGCGGTACGGGAGACGCAGCACGTGCTGCACAAGGGCACATTAAGCAGTTGATGTTTTCTGTTACCGAGATAATAATTCGGTGTGTAGAGTCGAATCAGCTCATTATGGATATCAGATGCATCCGTCATACCTCTGATATTTTTAGCATAGTGGCTACCTGGTCACATGCCCTATTGGTCTCCAGGCTCTCCAGCATATGATACCCTAAACATCTTAAGAGGAACTTGGAAGGATAGAGGTAGGGATAGTAGCCGAGAGTTCTTCTGTAACGAAACCGCAGAATGCACTTTTTCTAGAAGTGCATACCTACTTAGCTTCGTGCGGATTCCATACAGAAGAACTGGCTTCTAGTTTGGTTCGGACAAGTGTACTGTATAAAAGCTTTATTACATACTCGTTTGGAAAATCACGGGCATTCCGGCTCCCTAGCCTTTCATAAGATTCTTTGGCAACTGTAGAAATATGGTCATGAAAAGTAAGCCTCTCTTCAAATGCACCCCAAGTCCTTCATGTTGGTTATGTTAAATTAAGTTGATATGTATTATGTGGGCGGTAAATTTTACTAACTACTCCCTAGAAAAAGATGAATCGAAAATTATTTGAATAGCGTTTTAGAATAGATTCTGTTCTCATTTTAGTGAGATATTAGGCTAAGTAGTCTACCACGCTAGTCATATGCGTGCTGGCAGATTTCACATGCCATCGAGAGGATCACTAAAATAACCTTGTAGGTATTCCAAAAAGATAATATAACTTAGTACCTTACCTACATAAAAGAAACTTCTGACTTCATTCATTAAAGGGAATATATTAGGTTTCCCTATTTTATCAGTGAAATTCCGGGCATTAAACCAAACACTTAATATCTAGAGATTTGGATGTTTTACCTATTTTATGTAACTTTGGTTTTTAGTTGGAATAGCCGGGTGTTGCCCGTTTAGGTTACCTATCTATTCGCCTAATTTAACAAAATTCCCCTTACCAGTTTTGACTAAGTAGGCATGCCTAACTGCTGACCTACCTATATAATGATTTTTCTATTAAGCAAATGGCCTATGACCTATTCAACGTACAATAAAAATACTAATAAATAAGAAATATTTATTGCGTCTTTGCGGTTATTTTATTATAATAACGGTTTTCCATGTTATAAGCGGAGCAGTTCATCTATTTACGTGAATGTATAATACGGTCGTTTATTCCAACACATAGGTATATTGTTTTGGTACCATAGCTAATAAACACAATCACATATAAAATAACACGTGCCGAGTCAATCATTTTAAATTTGAATAATAATCTAAAATCAATTCTTAATGCTAATAAATTATACTATGATAAATTAGGTACTTACAATTATTTATAAATCTCGTTTTAAGTTTGGTTGGGTGATAAACAGAAAAAAAATTATGTGTTTTGTATAGGTTTTATTATATATTTATCTATTTTATGTTGGTGTTATACCTGGTGTGAAATATACAATACTGACGTACTGCTTGACATTATCTGTTACAAATACATATTCATTGGTTGCTGCGTACGAGTAGGTATATTTAGAAAACTAGAGTAGGTAATAGGTATCGATAAAATTATGGGTGTAGTAAAAATCATCTCATACTTTCTTTAACATTACACTTAATTCTTATTAAAATGATAATTATTAGATATTATCATTGTAAAAATAAATCAAATCAATCGCGTTTTCTAATCTTTTAATAGGTACCTATCTACAAAATTTTTTATCTCGGCCGTTTGGATCAAAAGCCTACTTTTGATCCAAACAGCTATGTTAACTTTAGTGTCAACTATATATGTATATAGTTGACACTAAAGTTTACATACCCATATGTATACTACCAATGATATAAAATATAATAATATGTCATTGTATACTACTACATATTTAGGTAATGGTGTTATGAAAAAGCTGAAACCTTTGAATATTTTTTACTAATATAAATTATGAATGTTATTTATATGAACTAAAACTAACGTTTTGTGATTGCTTTTTGCCTTAGCTATCTCTTTAATACATTTTTAGATTTTTTCTCATATAGAGTACAATACCCTATTCCGTTTGCTGTCAGTTTAGTAACTCCCCTTAAATAAGTATGAAACCTAGACAATTTCTACAGGGTCGGTGTGGCTAACGTCCATAAATGCTGTGGTAACTGGTTACCAAGGCGGGCCGTATGCTTGTTTGTCACCCCTGTGACATACAAAGAACTTAAAAGCTTCGGCTTACCTACTGCAATTTTTTTTCCAGGGTAGTCCGGGGAAAAAACTATATTTCACCCAGGATCTTTGGCGTGTTTATCCGTCGTCGGTAATTTAGGTGATGGCAGTCTTACCTATATGCAACATTTTAATATTTTGAAATACTTATCCACTTTTTACATATCGATATTATTTAATTCCGACGTAAGAGTATCACGTATCTGATCCTTTGCTGAATGGTTACATAATAATAACTACGCTGATCAATCGATCTGTGAAGCTTTGGAGATATTTGAGGGAATCATTTGTGGTAGTGGTTGGAGCTGCAGCAGTACCTTCTTAGTCACTTATGTAAATATTCAAAACCCTGGCAATCAATCTAAACTGATTAAACAATCAACCGATTAAACCTATAGGTATTTATATTTCCCAGTTATCGGCAACCGGGTAAAGTGTAGGCCGACCCCAAATTAACTGGGGGAAAGACTTAATAGATACCTAATGTAATTTTAAGATAAGTACTTATATTGGTCTGATACCAAAACTAGAATAAAATAAATTTCACAAAGCCAAAAGGCACATAATATACAAATGGGTTATATGAATAACTAGCTTCGCCCGCGACTTCTTCTGCGTAAAATTAGTAATTATATCCGTATAAGAATATCCTATGTCCTTCCTTGGGACTCAAACTATCTTTATACTAAATTTCATCCAAATCGGTTCAGTGGGTATAGCGTGTGAAAAGGTAATAGACAGACCGACAGAAAGACAAACAGATAGACAGACACACTTTCGCATTTATAATATTAAGTAAGGATTTAAATAAACCATTTCATGTCACTTCATATAAGTACAATTAAACAAATATAATAACACAATTAAACTTTGTATTCTACTTTCTTGCTGTTGACGTCTACTCGAAAAATATATTAATAATTTTATATGTTACTAAGTTAACTACTTAGACTGTGTTATGATTTACTTCTTGAGTAATGCAATGCATATGCTATACCGTTCTCAAATGAATACAGGATGTCATAGGGCAGGCTCATATAGAAGAATGGACTAGATATTCTCTATCAAGAGATATTATCAACAGACAAAATGTTGCAATTCCTGGCAAATCACTCATCACCCAGCCTATATGACTTAGCTTAAGGAGCATAAACTTCAGGTCTGGATTCCACAATGAGTCTATTATAGTCGATATTTGCCACATAAAAAATCCCATATCAATAAGTATGGTACTTAGAAAATAAATAGATTTTCGTACGGATATTATCATTTATTATTATTCTGCAGTTTGAGCTAGTCTTGCTGCCTGTCTTTCTTTCTTCCTCTTTAATAGCATTTGCTTCTTTTCTTCTGGAGTCTTCTTCAATCCCTTCATCTTGCGAGTCTGCAGTCTGTTGATATCCTGTTTGCCCATGTGGATGCGACCCATCTTGGAGCCAAATGCATCTCTGGATATATTTTTCGTTGGAATTGTTTTAACTTCCCTTGGGATCTTGCAAGCTTCCTTGAAGAGATCATCTGATCCTAATTTGGTTCTTCTTAATTTGAAATCAATTGAAGGACCTGAAAAAATAATCATTAGTTTTTTTCCGGTTCGGTAACATGGATTCACATAGCTCACATAATTATAGTTAATTAATACACTCAATATTGACTACATTTAATGTAATGATATAAACAATAATTTATTTAATGAACAGTCAAATATGCTGCTGAAAAATTTTTCTACTCAACCCAAACACTAGGAATTGGTAAAGTGCAGGCATCTTTAAAGTGGATATTCAAAAAAAGATTTGGCCTACTTTGAGTAAATGATATTTTGACATAGACTTTTAATACAAAAAAAAATACATCATGATTTATTTAGTTGATCAGTTCAACATAAGTTGAACTTTTAAAAATAAGAAAAAAAACCAGAATTGTTGCATATTTGTTAGACTAGGATAAATGGAGATTTTCAGGTAATTTATCTTATTTTGATCAATCAAATTACTCCAAGTAATTTATATAAAGAAGTTTTATTACTACTACAGAATATTTACACTAATAAATAACATTTTAAAAGTATACATAGTATATCATACCTATCTCTTCCAATTCAATTCTGGGTGTCCTCTGGCCACTCTTTTTTAATTGAATTTTGTATGATCTAAAATATATAACTCCACCATCTGTGGCTGTGAAACTCAAAACATGCTCCAAACCTTGCAGTCTGATTGATTCTACCTGAAATTTAAAATACACTGCTTACTACAGTAATAGTCTATATATTTAGCATGTGAAAGTATCAATTATTACCATTCAATTAGAACCATTATACTGGGATCCAACAACAAGTAATTAGTTTTGAGACACCCGTGAGCAACCTTCAGTATTAGTTAGAGTTTTATAAAAACAACACAGTCATTAGTATCTTAAATTCAATGCAATCCTCATTTATACATACTTTTTCTCTAACAAAGAAGTCAGTGAAAAGTGACTTCAAGCGCTTCAAATCTTGATTTAAATCCCATGCAGAACCATTAAAAATGAGGCATGGTTTAATACCAGCAAGCACTTTCATGTTGTGGAACTCAGACATTGCCTTATAATTATCTGCACCAAGTTCTATCATGTCAAGGATGCCATAGTCAAAAGTACGGCCAAGTATTATGTTGTGTGGTCTTTTCTTGGTGTGGGAACCAACTCCAAATAATGATGCCTCTTTCTTGTAACACAGCCTGTAATTACATGAAATGCTTATAAAGGTGGTGGTCTCTAATTGTGTAAACTGGGTAAATCGATTCTAGCAGTGTTATAGAACAAGAATTGAATTGTGTAAAAACTGTAAGAATACTGTTATAAAGCACAATATTAATATATAGTTAGATATACTGGGCACTGCTTTGCTTGGATGATAATATGGTGAAACACTATAACTGCTAATTCTAATAAAAAGGTACTTACTTTTCAATGAGAGTACCATCTTCAAAAGGAACAAAGTCATTTTTACGACTGAGATAAGCCCCATCAGGTTTCTTCAAATCATAAATGTCTTTCAAAAGTTTCCTCGTGCGTTCTGAAGGACTGCGGCCTTGTATAAAAAGGGCTTGTTTGGGTCCCTCTATTGGTTTTGGCTCTTTAGATTGCAAGACCTTCTTGCCTTTCCTAGTTGTAGGTTTTCTGTAAATAGCATAAAACTCGTTAGATTCGTTTAGTAAATACTTAACCGTCACCAATAGGAACATATTCTTACTTTACTCTCTGTATTACACCCATTTTGTACTATTAATTGTATTTGTAAACTAAAAGTTATTAACACTAACTCAACACGTGGTTTATTAATTTTATTTAGTTCAATCTTTCAACAGAAGTCAGAACTATATTTTGACACTGTCATGTGTCATGTCCTGATTTTTTTCCCCTTTTGGTATAAGGCAAAGGAATCCAGTCCATACAGCCTAGTCTTCATTATTTTTTCATTTTATTTTTGATGGATGACAGGATGATTTATGATAATGGTTGATTATTTGGTGAATTAATGGTTTATGAATGATAAAAAATGTTGTTTTTTTCCTAGTTTCAGTTAAGATGTGGTTGTTTACTGATACCTAACGCGAACTTCTTGGGAGAATTTTTCCCCACTGTGCTCGATTGTTGAGTAGTTGAACACTTGTTGGCATATAATTATAGCCATTTATTTTATTACATTACATTGTTGTTACATTCACAATAACAATAATAAAAAGGTACAGTTCAGTTGTTACGTATTTGGTACCTATTAATAATATGTTCAACAAATGTTTAGACAGAATCGAAACTATTCAAGCTCATTTCATTTTAAAAATCAAGTTTTATGATTTGATTACTGCGACATTTTAGCTATGTCTTTATATTGTTTACTTTTTATAAGATACCTAATGAGTTCATTGGTACCTACGTGCATTTTGCAAGTCTAAGGAAAAATGTGCTACCTAACTTCTTAGCTGAAACATTGTTCTGTTTATTTAATAATTTGCAGATGCGATTTTGTTATTTTTATGATACCTACTTACCTATGTATAAGTAACGTGAAGTATGTACTAAGTAAAGTGAAATAATATAAAAAAATAAAATATAAAAAGTAAACGCATGTATGCATGCACCGACTCACCCCAAGTTTTTTTTTTTTATTTGTGGCCAGTGCACATGTTAAGTATATAAATCATCATCATCATCATGGTGGCCTTTTGGTTATCCAATCCTGGATGTAGGCCTCGTCTCCCTTCTTCCACTCCTGTCGATCATGTGCCCGACTCATGTCGGATGTCGTCTACCCAGCGCTGTGAAGGTCTTCCGCGACCTCGGGTGTTCGCTCTGGGTCTCCATTCTAGGACTCGTCTTACCCAGCGGTTCTTGTCCATTCTCGCAATAGCTATTTACTTAGTGAAATTAAATTTAGTATTTAAAATAAAATATATTTATGTATTAATCGAACCAATAAATCGAAAAAAGTTCAGTTAAAATGTAGGTATACAACCAGTAATACCAATACCTACAAGAGCGAATCCAGGGGGAAGGATATGGAAGTCATGACTCCCCCTGTCCTCTGGGCTGAGTTTATAGACCATAATATAGTCTTTAAATCTCTATATACCTACCTACCTGAGGTTGATTTAAGTTTTATCCAACAGAAGATTTTTAAAAATACCAGTTTTCGGGGGTTTCACGAAATTGTAACTAGGGAAAATAACAGTTTACTATAAAAATATTATTAATATAAAATACTCACGAGACCAGTATTTGAATCAGGTGATTCCCATGTAATGTGCAGTGCGTAAGTACAGAAAACCAGAAATACGAGTCTGTATCTTATTTATTACTTTGAATTATCTAAAAGATTTTCCCGTTCACACGCCATATCCGTAATGTGAAGACTTTACGTGTATTTAAACAATAAAGTAAAAACATTACCAAAATTATGATTCATTCATATAATCGTGAAAGCCCCTCGTACGTTCAACCCTAACGTGCTTTACATCTCCCATGTACAACTTTTTTTTAAAGAATTCATACATAGTACCTATAGCACAGATATTTCTAACACATTACATTGATATAATTTTGTTAGTAGTAAATTGAAAAATTCGTTGGGGTAGGTAACTTCTGATATTATCGTGTCAGGCGAAAAAGTATCGAAAAAAGTTTACTTCCACATTAAAAAAAAGGATATCATCGACCATGGTACCCACGGTGGGGCAAGGTGGGACATTTGCCCCACGCGGCCCTCTGACCTGAAGCTAAGAAGCAAATTTTTAGGCTAAATTAATATAACGATTAATATAACTCCTATTAAAATTAAAAAGTCGTGGCTGCTATAGAAATATTTACCCACTTTTACACACGTATTTCTTACACGGTACAGTTAAATTGACACTTGAGCACCATTCTATGTCGAAAGCACTGACGATGGGATGCCCTCAAGGTTCCGTAATCGGTCCGTATCTATGGAATCTGGGTTTTGACGATTTTCTGGCGATACCGCTCCCACACGGCTGTACATTGACTGGTTATGCGGATGATGGCCTTCTGCTCATACAGTCTAATACGCGGTCTGGACTCGAAAATTTAGCCCACTCGTGTTTACATTTAATATCCGCATGGGGCGAACGAAACTGCTTAACCTTTGCACGACAAAAACTTTTTAATAAATTTTAAAAGGTAGTCTTAAATCCTCGCCCAGCATCAAATTTAATAATGTCGCCGTAAAGAGAAAGGAGTCAGTGTGCTACCTCGGTCTTATACCAGAGATAAATTTTTCATTCATTGAACACATCAAAACTGTGGGTGAAAAATCAAAACGGAACTTTTATGCTTTAACTAGAATATCGACGGCTACATGAGACTTATCATTTCATACTATAAAAACCATGGGGCTACTTACCTAGGCTGTATGTCCTACGGTGCACCTGTTTGGGCCGATAGGACCACAATAAGCGCGGTACGACGTAAGTTACTCCAAAGTCAGCGTTTATATGTAAAGCATATAGAACTGTTAGTACGGAAGCACTACCAGTACTCGCGGGAGTGCTGCTGGTCGATCTTGAGGCACAACGCCGTGCTGCAATGTATTTTTCTTCAAGAGCGCACTTGAAAAATTAATTCCTTGTAGAACGTGACCAGGCTAAGATTATTAGATTATTTAAACCCCTGGCAGACGTTTGGGAGTATCTTTTTGACGAATGGCAGTTAAAGTGGGATTGTTTTACTAAGGGCCGCCATCTCCACCAGTTCTTTCCATCCGTCCGTGAACGACTGGAGAGGACTTGGTTGGAGGTGGACCACTGTTTTGCCCAATTTCTTACAGGACACGGCAACTTTAAATGTAAGTTATTTTCCTTTAAGCTTGTTTCTTCGCCGCTGTGTCCATGTGAGTACGAGCAATCTGCACATCATATCCTTTGGGAGTGTAGTTTATGGCAAAGTGAACGCAATATTATGCTTTATAGTTTGCAAATTATACCTGGGGTGATTTACTACTCGGACCTTGTCGCGACTTTAAATAAATCATTTCTAGGGAACTGTGTACGTTTTTATAATAAACTGCCGAAATCTGTCACCGATCTCACTGGCAAGAAATTTAAAAATCATGTGAAATCTGTTCTTGTCAAGAAAGCCTATTACAAAATTAAGGACTATGTTGAGGATGGAAATGTATGGAGTTAAATACGGAAGTGCTTGTGGCCTCCCTGGTACCCTGAAGTTGTTGTTTTCATTAATATGTTTTGTAAAATCTTACTGTAAATGTTAGGTCAATGTAGTTAATGTCTGAAGAATTATGCATACGGTATTATTTTATTTTGTTCTTACTAATTTGACTATTGACGATTTAAGACATTACATACATTACATTTTTTACATTGACCTCGCACACCATTGCCTGAACATTGTATTCAATACCCATTATTTTAAAAGAGTGTCTATGAGTTTCTTGCCGGTTCTTCTCCATAAGATCGACTTCTTGGAACCGTGCAACTAGAATCATAACGTTTTAAAAGTGCTTGAAAAAGTTTATTTGAAATAAAAACCTTTTGATTATGATTTTGATTTCGACTAGGATGAATTTCCCTGCATTTAAGCTTTTTTGCCATACCTATTATTGGAATCAGATATAATAGCTCACATTATTAAGACCCATAATTTATTACGTTGTCATCCGTGGTGCTTGGTAACTGGGCTTAAACATCTGCAATAGCTGGTTGTAAACATCTGTTCTTATGTCAATGACATCTAAACTCTATTCTGTCTCTTGCTTGACAAGGAGGGAAGTGAAAATAATTTTTCATACTCCTATCTAATTTTCCTGATTAATTTCGTTGCGGGTTCCAAGACAGTTAAAATCATTCCCCTAGGACACGTCGAACTTCATTGTCTCGACGATTTTCTGGATAGTTACTACTGTCGATCCTGGCTTACAGGAGTTGCAGTAGTAGGGACTAGGGTGGTGGGCATAACGATATTAAGTACTTACCTATTTTATGAAGAATGTAAATTAGTTTTGGTCAACAGTAACAGAAAACCGCTTTGTCGGTTTCAACCTGTGTATGACGAGGGTACATATCTAAGAGAGAGAGTAAATAAAGAACAGCACATTTAGCCAAAACCCTCCCAAGGTTATTATTGAAACAAGGTGTAGTGCAGCATTTTTAATTTCCGACGATTTAGTTAATTTACTTCTGTCCCACCTTAAAAATGCTGGATAGGCGCATAAATTCGCCATAGGGTATTGGAACCTTTTTAGCTGACGTGTTATTATTACTTATTTAATAAAAATAATGATAAATATTTCTAGACAATATGACACAGCGCCATCTAGTTCCCAGCTAAGCAGCTAGCAACGAGGCTTGTGTTACGGATTCTAGATATTTGATATACATATATGTAGGTATATACTTTATTGTAATTTTGTACATATTATATAATGACTATGACTTAGATGTCCATGACTTAGATACGAATGTTGATACTCATCACACAAATATTTTGTGCCTGCTGGGATTCGAACCTGGGACCTATAGCAAAGCAGGCAGTGTTGACTGCCGCCGAGCTAAACGGATCGTCAAAAATCCTTAAGTATTATTAATTTCGCAGTATCAAAATATATTATTATTACTATAGATTATTCTGTAAATAAATCAACCACCTACTTACTTATAGAAGTTAATCAGTTTAGATGATTTTAGGTTCATTGAACCACTAGTCTCAAACCGACTCTCGTTCATGGACCTGTTTTAGAGAGCATAGAAGTTCCTTCTATACCTACTATGATATTAGTAGTTTATTTCTAAGTACATAGGTAGGTATCCGATATAAGAGCTTTTTAGTGTAGTAGAACCGATCCTGTGGGATAATCCGGATAATGTGTTTTTATATATTTACTAGCTGACCCAGCAAACGTTGTTTTGCGACATTTTAGGAGTTGGTGATAGAGGGAACATTTAGATTCATAAGTATTTTTTGATGCCAAATCATGAAATAAAAAGAAATTAAAAAAAAAAGAAAAATATATATTTTGGTGTGTTAAAATCTAGGGGTCTAAAAAATAGCCTACGACCGATTCTCATACCTACCAAATATACATATGAAATTTCAAAATAATCCGTCTAGCCGTTTAGTAGGTTTTTATATATAAGTAATAGATTGTTATATAGGTCATAGATATCTATTTAAGTACCTATGTACTTTGTTTTTACTTGAAATGTGCCTTTCAGTATTATTGTCGGGGAGGACTAAAGTGAATCACATACAATGTCGCAAAAACATTTACTTGTTCGTAGTCTCAGAAAAGCAAGTAGACGATTCTTCTTCGTTTCGATGGAACATGAATGACTTCAAAGCCAATACAATTGGGGAATAAATCTGACGAGCCCAGAATATTGCCACGGCATTTTCAGGGGCCAACCGAGGTGCAGGTGTTGGGGCACGAAGAGTACGAAAGCAGATGCGACATGGTCAAAGATGATAAAATAGGATTAAATATCCTCTACGCGCTAATAGAATGATGATGAATCTACCCAAGATTCATCATCATTCTAATAACGACTTAAATACGGAAAATAATATTATTATATATACATCTAAAACTTACATAATGAAAAAGATTAAGGTCAACATTACAAGTAAAAAATACAAAAACATGTTTTTTGTTTTCGTTTAGTAAAAAACTCGATTTGGCATAAAAGAATACTGGCATTTTTTCTATATTCTCTACTCTTTCGAATACGTGCCGGTATTTAGTAAAACAAGAATAAAATACGGTACATTATAAACTGAATATCACAAGATTCCATTGTAACCAAATTTATTTATTCGATTAATATTTCAGTCTCCTTAGCTGGGCACGGTAATTATATCATAGGGAAAATATAGAGAATGAATAAAACTCACCGGTATTAAGTATAAAAAGTGAGTAAGCTTTTGAATTAGTGAGTGAACTTAGATAAATATACCTTCCACCAGGTACCTTCTATCTGGAT
Organism: Craniophora ligustri; assembly: GCA_905163465.1. Taxonomy (NCBI): domain Eukaryota; kingdom Metazoa; phylum Arthropoda; class Insecta; order Lepidoptera; family Noctuidae; genus Craniophora; species Craniophora ligustri. The sequence continues at coordinate 8,926,688 of LR990963.1, forward strand.
CCAGCCATAGAGATTTTAAACGTCTCCTTTTAAAGGACTGAATCAATAAAAAAAATAACAATCGTTTAATTGGATTCGATGAAATGATGCAAACCGGTTACCACGTTTTCCTGTGTGTAGGTACATCAATTAACCCGTTAAGATGCAGAAGAGTTCGTTATATATGATAGTGTACACGAGCTTTTGACGTTTCTATACGTCAGAATGTCGTCAGCCTTAGAGGAGTATCGGTATCTATATACTACACATGTGCCTCTGTTTGTCAATTCGTGTTGGAGCGCGGCACTGAGCGCTGCTGCTAACGTTGTGCCCGCTTGCCACTCACTTCTTCTCGCCGTTTGTGTGACCTGTCTTTGATACATCTCTAGATTGAAGATCACACAAAAGTAAGTGATTTATTATGACATTGTTTTCAATAATTTAGGAAAGTTCCATACGTGTTTAATAGTGATTGATTGGTACCTTAATAATACAAAATAAATAGGCATGCTATTTATTTTATTAAGGTATTGCAACTGAAACAGTTCAAATGTTAGTTAAGAGCATAGAATAGATTTCGATTTTGTAGCAGTATTTTAGCCAAATATTCTTATGGATCAGAGTACACTGGTCGGTTCTAACGACCAACTCACCATAAAAACCGTTAAAAACACAATGGAATGACCTGAGCTGCAAACCAGCACTAAACTTTTAATAATAACATATTTGTTTTTCTTTTAAATAATATTACTATTTTCAATTTTATTACTTTATAATTAGAACTTTCGTACTTACAGGCACGTTTTCGAATTTTGGTTCCATATCAATTAAATACAGACAGAACAAATCCTTTATTTAAATGCCAATTAAAAACCTTGCTCGTGTCTCCCAGGAAATGTTCCTATACACATTACACCGAGGTAGTTTCCGCAAAATATGGATAATATGCGAATGTCGACTTCTTTTTGCTATCTTTTAATAATAACTACCTCCATGCTATTGTATTGCCGTGGAGTGGTAGAATGCAGAATTTAACAATAACAATATTGCTTACATCCGCTGGGATATCGGCTGCAAAATTTTATGTCCAATTAGTGGACAACCTCTTAATGAGATAGGTACTGATCAGCAACATTGACACTACATTACATCATTTTATTTGATGTGCTGTTATCATTAAGATCGAATACATAAACATCGCACATATTGTTTAATTACAACGATCAATGACAAGGTGGCTATTAGTTTCGAGGATGCAGGCACTATTGATAAACATATCAGTTATTTTATTATACCGTACTTCGTATTTTATATTAATTTATTACTTTGTGTGAAGATGTTAACGAGTACCGAAATTCAAAAATCTTGTCTGACTTCTTGTCCTCAATCCCCGACCGCAAAAGTTAGCGCGAATAATTATTGAAATTAGTGTTTAATGGAAAAAAAGTAATTTGTTTCAAGATTGCACATAATGACACCCTCGGGGTTAACGTCCTCTTTGTAGTTTTCCATCCCGACACGCATTTGGAGGCATGCGGCGAGTGTGTTCTCAAAGCTTCCAATGAATTCTTGTAGGCTTGGTTATGTAGGTACTTTTTAAAGTAGCTACATACTGTTCTACGGTGCCGGATTAAGGTAACCGGATGTCCTGAGCAATCTTAGGAGGTGGGGCTAAAAAAAACAAATGCTCATCCCACATAAATTACCAAAAACATAACAAGGCAAAAAATGGGATGAGCTTTTTTTTATCCCCAGCATCCTATATCGTCCGTATTAATTCTAGGTTATGTGCCCCCCTACACGGGATGCCCAGGACTGCTGTTCAACAATTAGTTAAAATAATAATAGGTATAGGCTCTTTGTATAAACATTCGCCGACACGACTGGAATATTCGAAAATTCACCGATGAAGTGTGTGAGATTTTTTATTACCTAATGTAAATCTTTACAAATATTAAAGCCTGGTATTGACATAGTACAATGTAGAACCATTGTGTTATTATGATTGCTTCCAATAGTCTATGAAATTAAACCTATATTCACTTGGCACAGTCCACACCTGTCAAAGTTCATTAAGCCACTTAAACTTTACCCGAGACCTATTCACAAGAAGTAAATGGTTGTAGAGTTGTCGGATTGATAAGGCAGTTGAAACGTGCTGTGACTTTCCATTCATTTCTTATGCGACTATAGTTAGTAATCACGTTATGTGCAAGAAAGCGGTCATCGATAAGCAGGCAGCAGACTGTTCGCAGTAAACTAAGTACCTACATAATTGAATTGCGTTCCGACTGTTCATGAGCAGCTTAAGTTCCTGCATGATTACTCAAACTCAAATAAATTGATCTTCAACCGCAACGTAAATATCTGAGTAAAAGTGCATAATATAGTTTATGGAATCACTAACTATAGGTGCTTTCCAAATGTATCCTCCATACATTTCAAAATTTATTAGTCGGTATAGAGTATTTATAGTAATTATGTAGCCATAAATCTCCGTCTTTGACAAGTGGGACCGTACAAACGTCATCTCTGTTAGCCATCATCATAAATTACTATTATTATTTTGTCACCTTTGACATAATATGTCCGCCTCTTCATTTGGTCCCCCGCTTTATATTTATACATATCCATTTACATTTATATAATATCAAACAAACCCCTTATATCTTATATAGCACTGCATTACGTTTATAGTTAGTAATTTTGTATGTTTTCGCAAGACAGCAATAGTTGTTTCCGTGTATCTTAATTTTTTTATTGACCAAGCAACCTACTATCCTAACCGTACAAACAAATCTAAGATCTAGTAGACCTAAGATATAGTATACGATATAACTTGCGGACTCTAGATCTCGAATAATAATATGTAAACACGATATGATTCTGCGATACTTAGAATTTAAAGGATTCTACCACCAACTACACATGCTAGTTTTTATTAAGTTTATGTTAAAAATACGTGGGTTTTTGTAGTTATGTGTGACTGGAGCGGTCACGAATAAAAATAGAACAAAAACAGAATAGAATAATGTATCAGCAAATATATAAAATAACTTTACGATCATATTTTATTCAGCGACCTTCATTTATCGAATAAATTTAATTAAAAAGCTGTAGGTTGACCTTTTAAAGTTGTCACTTAATATCCGTTATCACGACATACGAATAATATTTATATTTTGGTTTGGTTATATTTTCGGTAAACTTGAAAAACTAAGCGTTTGTTAAACTTAGGTCACTCAATTCAAATCAATTTAAATGTGCACACACTGCAGGGAAAAGGCGTCCCCACTCTCCTTTCATCCCCCTCTGTCTTCAGGTCTCAAGGACCAGTCTTTCTGGAAAGATTCCAGCTCATCCTACGTGTCGCCTTTTTCCATTCAGTGGGGCCCATTGGTTCCTGATTTTGCCCATTGATTGCCTGGTATACGACAGTTGTGTCCAGCCGAGTTCCACTTGCCATAGCAGCTTTACCGGTGACATCAAATACTTTTGGAACGTATGGTGGTATTTCTTACTCAGTTCTGGATACTCCGTCTCATTGCTTTTGGCAACCTCGAGTGTGAATCTCTACAGAACTGTCAAAGACATAAGAGAAGGATGGGGAGAATGCACACGCCCATGACTCTGCTTTCATAGCTTTAATAGCTCTTCCAGGAATTTTCTGTGCGTCTTCCCACTTATTGATTTTGTTTCGCCGGACGTATTCAATCTCTACACCCCCCATCGTGATTCTATGATGACGAATTCAGTAAATAAGAAGTATATACAAATGTATTTACTTCTTATTTCAAATCTGTTTATTTTTATAATTATATTATCAAATGATAATATAATTATAAAAATAAACAAAATGGGAAGCTATTCAAAAGCAACCGGTCGGCGTACTCTTGGAAATAATATAATCAAAGCGGCCAATTTAATACAAAATTACAATAACAATTTAGCAATTTATACTCATGCAACTGCTAATTTGTTTTTGGAATTTGATGACTTTATAAATAAATGACATAAGTTATTTATATAATTACAAACAATCGCGAATTGTTATTAACTGCCTCGTTGGTCTAGTGTAGTGAGCAAGAGGTCTTAATTTGGTTCGATTCCGGTTAATGGCAATAGACTCGCTCTCAATTTCATGGGACCTAAAACATACCGGCGAAACGTGGGTGTACATTAGTACACCTCTGCCTAACCTTTCGAGGACGACAGGCGTGATGGTATGTATGTTGTTATTAACTTTAATGATATTTATGCGTATTATTAAGCGTTTTTACGGTTCCGCACCCAAAGGGTAAAAACGGAACTCTATTAGGTACTAAAGACTTCGCTGTCTATCCGTCCGTATGTCTGTCACCAGGCTGTATCTTAAGAACCGCGATAGCTAGACTCTAGACAGTTGAAAATTTCACAGAATATGTATTTCTGTTGCAGTACAATAAATACTAAAAACTAAATAAAATAAATATTTAAAGGGGGCTCCAATACAAAAAACTAAACTTTTGCCTAATTTTGTACGGAGCCCTTCGTGCGCGTCCGACTCGCACTTGGCCGGTTTTTTATAGTGTGGGAAATCCCTACGGACAATTGGACCAAATGCATGGATGAACGCTTTGGGAAGTTGCTTTCCTAAATCTATAGGTATTACTTATAAGAAGGATTATTGCAAACCTGATAATATCTAATATTTGGCCTCCAAAGCTAGATTTCATAAATAGTTTACCAACTTGTAAATGCATGAAGTTAATGAAATATCATCGGAGCTCAATTTTGTACAGGATGTAGGGATTGAAAAAATTTACTCAGGACCTCCCCTGTTTTGACGCCAAATAATAATAATCTTGAATTATTCACAGTTGACAATTCTAATTACTTAATTATTTTACGACTGTCGTTAATTTATGTATCATATCTAGCTTTTCTAAATTTAAACTTATGCATAATGAGAATTTTATTCAAGTATAAAATAAAATACCTATTTATCTGATTGCTTTACGTCAGTTGTCGGCAAATTCACAATAATTACATTCCCACATTAAAAGCGAATCTACGGGTTTATGATTTTAATTAGCATGTTTGTAATAATTGCGTATCTATTTAGTAACGAGTAATGGCAAATTACTGGCTTATAATGTATGCAAACGACTACGTATGTAATGAGTCAGTGTTGTCATATCGACAAATGCTTCATTATTGTTTGTTTGATGTCGCGTGGAGGCTCGGCTCCTCGTTCCACTGATAACAAAGATTGACGCGGCGAGCGACGCGCAGACTCCTTCGTACTGATAACGAATATACAGAACAAAGGTTATATTAATTATCTATTTTAAATAAACCTTCCGACTTCGATGTCAACATAAAGATTACATTAAAATTTTAATAAAATACCAAATTTACTTAAGCAATTATAATATTCGAGGTAGAAGGTACACGAGGTACCTACCTCGAATATTTTACTGCCTAACAAACCAAATTTAATCTTCAAAGTTCAAACGGGTTATCGAGTTTATTATTCGCGGTTTTCCTCAATTCGATGTATGAGTATAGTTTACACATCATTTATTATATATTCTTAATACACCTTTTTGCTTGAAACGTATCACATTCAATTATTTGTTGATCATGCTCAGTCTACGCCGTCGACTGAGAAGAATTATAAATTGAGTGCCGTAGAGTCTACGGCACTCAACTTATAATATATATATATATATAGTATAATATATATATATACAGTACTGCTACATTAACCGGTGGCCCCAAGCGCAACTATTGAAGCGCGGTTTCCTACGAAGCTCTCAGTAGCAGCGGAAACTCAAGAGTTGGGAACTGTCGTACTCAGTTTAGCGCAATAAACGTACCTACGTGGGAGCACGTAGGTACGTATTACATGAGGCCTGAAAACATTCCAATGAATTGTAAAAATATGTCAAAATGAAGCTAGAAATCTAACTTGTCTAGAATAATTACGGGTTTCAAATTTTATGTTATTAAACACTGATTATATATCCGAGTTGTTGATGGAGGTACCTACTCTGCGTTCATAATTATTTTTGGAAAAAAATACGAACATAAATTATGTATATTGCTGAGTTGAGGTTTGTTGGTTACACACACTATCGTGCTTTGGCTTCTTCGGTGATATAATAGCTTGTTTTCGAAATTTTAATAAAACTAAGTGAATCCAGAGGCAAGGACATGGTAGGTATACGGTATATAGGCCATAGGCAACCAAGTAGATAAAAGTGCGGTCAAAAGTGACAAAATTAATATATTCTTAAAGAAATACTCTGTTTATTTATGTTTTGTGATCATCTAATCTTATGCTTACACTCGTAATGCACCGAGACGTGTGTCGATCACACGTGTTAAGAAATTGATAATGTCCATACGTAGAGATTTGCGTATTCAATCATACATATAATACTGCATTTTGTGTACCTTCTGTAGTATAAACACGACCTTCTAGGGTGATCTTATTGTTGTAAACAGCTTTGACCCTTTATATGATAAGTAAACAAAACACAAACACTACGGGCCCACATGATCGGCTGATATTAAGATTTCTCGGTATCTATACCTACTTTAAAAGTTTAAAATCATATTTATAGTTCATCAATAAGACCAAATCTATTCTGTCTGAACTGTCACACAAAATCAACTGTCTATCAACATTTTTTATTTATAATTGTGATATTGTCGCCTATGAAAACCGGAGCCCAATAAAATTAGGCTTGAACTTAATTGGGTTATGGATTTTTTGCCCTAGTAGTGTATTCGGACGCGTGATGTCTCTGCTTGGGCGACCCTAAGGTCACACTTATCGATTTTTTTAAAGCGGACATTGTCCAAATTTAACCGATATGTATGACAGCAATTACTGTGATAGACTATAAGGTTTGCTTCTTTTTATGTTTTACATTTGAAGAGTAGAAGTTGCGGTGAACAGATCTCCTTTAAATACTGACTTTAATTTAATACCTACTTAGCTTGTTTATTTATAATCAGTGTTTTTGTATAGTGATATCCTGTAAAAACTAATTTATAAAGTACCAATTCTAATACGGCATTCAAATAAATTAGTAAGTTATTTAAAATTGCTTTAGCAGCGCAACTAAGCGCGTATTATATTTACAACTGTAAAAAATCTAAAGACGACGAATAATTACTTAATGTTAAATAAAAGAAAAATGTGTGAAACACAATCTTACTTCTTTTCAGTGTTGGAGAACGAAAAGAAGGACGTCGAAAATCAAAATGAGGATGAGGACCCTTTGACGAAAGCTATCGGAGCGCTCGGAAAATGGCAAATATGGATATGCTTCGTTGTATTCCTGGTCAAGTTTCCTGTGGCCTGGCATCAGATGAGCATCATATTCCTCGCACCACCGATGAACTTCACCTGCGCATCAACACAACAAGACCAAGCTTTTGATAATGTCTGTCACGCCAATTGCACAGATTATGAATATGACCATCGTGTATTCAGAGAAACGATCGTATCCCAGTGGGATCTCGTTTGTGACAAGCAATGGCTCAAAAACCTCACACAGACCATCTTCATGCTCGGTATCCTTGTCGGCAACATGATGTTTGGACATCTCTCAGACAGGTTAGTTACTGTTTACTAAATTACTTAATAAGCTTTTACATTCGGTATCAATCTTCCACCAATTGGCACATCCGGCACTTATCCTGCTGCATATCGCAGTGGCTGGGATCCGGATGAAGTTACTTTAGCGTAGCGTTTAAGGGTCATTGTGCGATTGTGTACCTATGTAAACTATATTTATGCATTTAAGTGCATCCTTTCTGTACAAAAGAAAACTTTTATCGCAGATATGAGAGCTCAAAGGGTGATCTGGTGTGATATTTATGTTACTACCATATTTATTGATAACCCTGCTAAAAAATCCTTGAACTAACTCGTTTCCTATTTAACCTCAGGCTCAGTCATTTATCAACATGACATACATGATAAAAACTTTTATTTTGTGTCCCAGTAAATATCTATAGGTACCATCTGTTGTTTGTGGGCAGTAAAAGGTGATCAATTTTTTAGAAAATAGAATGTTTGGTTAAATCTGTTTCGTAATCTAACTACGCAAATATAACTGGAACAAAATAGCAAAATCAGAATTAGCAAGCGACGTCTACACATCATATGACATTATCCGTTTTATTGTCTAAATCGTGAAGGTGACCACATTCTCCAAGGGCGCAGTGATAGAGCCTCGTAACGGACGCATGAATGTTTTGCAACCAGTTTTTCTATCAGTTGAGAATTATTTTAATTAATACATATAAAAGAATACAAATCAAAATCAAAATTGATAGCTACTTAATTACCTAACTACACGCAATTTATTATAAAATATTACATAGATATATGAGATAAAGTTTCGGTAGGTTTTTTATACCATACGTTTTATGGTATAAAAAACCTTCCTTGATCTTTATTAAGTAGTAATGAAGTTATAAGACATTCTTTAAATGGATATCATTTAAAAAACTATCTATATCTGGACACCTTTGTCATATACTTTTATTCACTCGTATTCTACTCAGCATACTCAGTCACGAATTCGTTTAATCTCACCGTGATCAACAAAATATTACTTTTTTTATGGTGATAAGGGGGCAAACGAGCAGGCGGCTCACCTGATGGTAAGTGATGACCGCCGCTCATGGACATTTACAATACCGTTGCCAAACCGCTTAGGGAGTTACGGAACTGACACCAAACGGAATTCCCATGCTGTCAGAATAGTCACTCCCCCAATGAGCTCTGGTGACCTTACTCACTTGCAGAAAGATAACATTGTTGATTCACTGCGGTCTTCTGTAAGGCGGAGGTATTTCCCCAGTCGGGCAGCTCAATTTGAGCGAGAAATCTCGCTATGCCCTACCTCCTACAAAAGGAGTAAGATCTCATTAATTGATATGTAATTTATTCTTTACAGGTACGGGAGACGTAATCCTTTCTTGGCTGCTGTGTTCCTTCAACTGATATCAGGAGTCACCACAGCGTACTCAGTCAACTGGTACATGTTCACAACCCTCCGGTTCTTCTTGGCTGTCGCCACAGGAGGCACGATGGTTACCAGTTTTGTCTTAACAATGGAATTAATTGGAGCCAAATACAGAGATACTGTTGGCATTATCTACCAGATTCCCTTCAACTTGGGCCACTTGACCTTACCATTATTTGGTTACTACCTCCGGGACTGGAGCACATTTCAACTGGCGATATCATTGCCATCTGTTCTATTCCTGAGCTACTACTTCTTGTTACCTGAATCTCCGAGGTGGCTCCTCACTGCTGGCAGAAGTGAAGAGGCGGTTAAGATAATGGAAGTTGCGGCGAAGAGGTAAGGAGCCCATGAACAATATTTTACATATAATAAATAATATAACCTAAACAAGTTAAAAATTTGGAGAATAACCACGTAAAGCTCAAAATTGGGTTAATTATTTGAACCGTCGTTTTTGAAGGTGTATTGCCAATTAAATTAACTGATTAAGATAGATTTTTTAGATCTGTGATTTTGTATCTAGTCTATACAATTCATTCCAAAGTTTCTTACTTTATTTAACGATATTATTTATAGCCGTACAAAGAATGTAGATTATATTCTTTATCAATGATGCTATATCGCTGGAATCGTTAAAGTTACGTAAGACAATTTACATTTGCTCTACATCTCCGTTACCTTCCGTGAGTGACGAGTAAAATTTACCATACAAAAGGTAAATTTAATTCATTTCTATAAAACCCTGGGGTTTATAAGATATCTCAAAAAACTCACTAAGTTCGCCTACCTGGAATTGCACCAAGTTGGAAAAAGATACCCCAATTCCTTAGATGTGTTAAAATGAAATTTTATAATAATTGAATTGTATGTCTTGGCTGTGGTAGCCCAGTTTTAAGACCAATGGACTGAGATGTCAAAAGTGTTGAGTTCATACCCGGGCACGCACCACTGACTTTTCGGAAGTTATGTGCGTATTTATCACATCCTCAAATGATGAAGGAAAACATCATGATGAAATCTGCATGCTTGAAAGATTTACTCAATGGCGTGTGAAGTCTGCCAACCCGCAGTAGGCTAGCGTGGTAGCCTAATCCCTCTGAGAGGAGACCCATGCCCAGCAGTGGGACAATAATGGGTTGATGATGGTGATGATGTCTTGGCTGATAAAATAAATAAATCTACAAACACAAACTGATATAGCACTTTTATAATTTACAGGAATGGTCGTCCAACAGAAAGCATAGCATCATCCACTCAAAAGATGGTCGTTGACGTGTCGAGCAAGCAGGACGAGCATGCGTCGTTCCTCGCGTTGTTCCGGACGCCGCGACTGCGCGCGCGCACCATCGCCATCTGCTTCAACTGGTTCGTGTGTGGACTCTGTTTCTTCGGCGTCTCGCAGTACATGAGCCATATTTCTGGGGACATCTTCTCCAACGTCGCTATTTCTGCCGCTATCCAGGTACGGTATATTTCGACCTTAATATATTTTTGTAATGTTTTGAATCTTAACTTAATCATACAAATCGATTTCTTACACTTACGCGGATATCAGACATTGAAATAGAACTATTTTTTATGGAGTTATCGCGGTATATTTATATTATTTTAACGCGACGTTACGTTTTAATCATAAAAAATACAATAGGCTTTATTAATAATTCCAATTCACTTTGAACAGAATATTCCAATATATGAAGGTACTATGTTAAAATACCTAATTATTCGATTCATCTCGAATTCCCTATAGCAAATATGTTTTTACACGTACGGTATTTTATTATGTCATTGTATATGAGCCTCACTGGCTAGATAAAATAAATAAATACAATAACGATATGAAACTAAAGAATGTAGTGGAAAATTATATACAGTTTTATCTTAACCGGTTTTACCCGAAATCATCTTGTAGACACTACTACCTTATCGGGATGATAGGCACCTATTAAACTTTGTCACCAGAAATCACGCTGAGAACTTGCACAAAACACGCTCTCGTTATAATCACCGATCAACCTTTGATCGCCGCATAATTAATATTACTTTCAGTCCAAACTATAAACAATGTGATCGGCCCAGCTATCTTATGTAGGTAATCTTTATATGAGTTACATTCTTATGTATTAACTTCTTTTTAAAAATATTTTTTTCTTCCAGGTTCCTGGCACTGTTATGTCAATCTACGCCAACAGACTTCTCGGCCGGAAAATCACATTGATCTGCGCCAACTGTGTGACTGGGCTGAGCTGCCTCCTCATAATCATCGTCCCACATTCTGGCGTCAGCCACTTAACACTCGGCTGCATTGGATTATGGGGGATGAGCATATCCTTTGCTACTGTCTACTTATATGCAGGGGAACTCTTTCCCACAGTTGTAAGAAACTCGGGTGTTGGATTATCATCGACAGTAGCCAGAATTGGTTCCATGGTAGCGCCGTTCGTCGCTACTTTGGCACACACCAGTGCCTGGTTACCACCTTTAGCTTTTGGAATAGTACCCCTAATAGGAGCTGCTCTGTGTTTTATATTACCAGACACTCGTGGGAAGAAACTGCCCGATACGTTAGAAGAAGGTGAAGCGTAATTAACTAAGTGACGAGGCTCTAATAAGTATTCATATTTTTTAATAAGTGCGATTTATAGGTAAATAAGTTGTGTGAACGCAAAGAATGTTTTTGCTTGTGAACTATTCCTATCTTATTTAAAGACTTATTAAATATCAGTGTTTTTGACATTATTATTTTTATATACATATTTTATAGTAATGTATTCGTAAAAACAATAAGATAAAGCTTAGACTTATAGAAGGTCTATTTTATAGGCTGTGATACTGATTTTTTTTATTATATAAAATAATTTTATGTATTGAGTTTTATTTCATTAAACAGAAATAGGTATCCAGATTCCAGATTTCAATTTAAGTATAATATGATATTCAAACTACTTAGCACTTCGGAGCTATAAGAAACTGCCTGCTACTACATAGGGTAACTGTAAGATTTCTGCACATTGTCCTACATCATTGATTTTAAACTCCATCAATAAGTTTTACTTCTTTAAAATACAGGAGGACCAGAAGTGTCTGTGTAAACTACTGATTAAATGTCGTTAATTCCAATGGTAATTCCAATTATATCAGCCTATTGCCGTCCACTGCTGAACGTAGGCCTCCCCCAAAGAGCGACAACCATCCCGGTATTGAGCAGCTCGCATCCATCCGCTGCCAGCCACCTAAATAAATGCATTAATTTATATTCAATTAATGTCGCCGAAATGTTTACCACATTAAGTTAAAAGAAATCTGAAGCTTTAACTATTCTATTATTATTTTTAAAACCGTCTTGTTTTCTTAATACTATTTTTTTTATATTTAGGTAATTGCTGTTCGTGTTTATAACACGAGAACCACCCTATAATGAAAGTAGTAGCCTTATTAACTATACTAAATTATAAATAAGTTGAAAGCTGCACCTTTAACATTTGCTATGATAAGTTTGCCAGGGACTCGAGATTTTTTTTATATTTACATGAGAACTTTTCAAAACTTGGAGAACTTTAAAAAATCAACATTTTAATCACATAATAAATTTTAAACGTTTTTTGTTTTGTAAAAACTGATTGATTAATGTTCACACATAAGGTGAAGGTGGTGCAAAATTATCGAACAGCACATGACGATTTAGTAGCACCATTTAGAATATTTTAAGTGAATTTCTCCTACGGCCGAGTCGTGCAAACCCTGTCAGTGTCATGGCGTCATTGGCAGTAGTATTATAGGTTTCGTAGTTGTCAGTAGTATCGTATGAAGCTACGAGAGCTTCAAAAACGAAGGATAAGTTTGGCTAGACCGACCACATAATTACTATACTCAATCTATGGTAAGCTATGTTTTGATATTAAATTTCTATGATATATACCTTTTCTTTTTGTAACATAAGGTGGCAAGCAATCTTAGGGCCTACCAATTGGTAAGCGATTATCAAAACCTATTTACGTCTGCAACATCAGATGTGTCACTCGCACATTGCTGACATTGTGTGACCTTATGTTTCTTAGTTACTAAACTAACAGCAAACGGTATTCCCATACTGTTAGAATAGTTACTCCCCTATAGAGCTCTATATGTATTTTGAATTAAAGATCGTAGGGCGTTGGCCAAAAGACTTTTTAACTTCACAAATAATCGGTAAGCCATTTAATCGAGACAAGATTTCTTTGCAACTTAGCTGATAGTGACGGCTCCTCATCTACCAAATACTTGATCAATTCAAAACCACTTTATAATTTATAACCACTTTATAACCACTGATCGTCTTATTTATTAAATATCATGACTTGCTAAATTAAAGGTATATCGTATAAGGACACTTCTTATTTGAAAACAAAAGAGTTGTTTGGTGTGACGAAAAGTATAACCAAACTTCAAACGTGACTAATTAATATATAGTATACCTATTTGTTGAAGAATAGAACAGCTACTAGTTTCATTATATTTATTACATTTTAATATAATAAGTACTTAATGGAGATGATTTTGCAAATAACATGGTTAGCAATACAGCTAATTTGGTACCTACGAGAAGGTTTTTCTGCAAGATTTCCATTTCAGTTTCTTACAAACCTTTGCAGTTAGTATAATAACTCTACCTTCTAATAAGATGCACATTAATACTAAGCATAATTTTATCTATCTTTCTACTATTACTTACACTATCTAACAAATAATGTATACGTGTATATTTGAAGAATCATGCTTACCTTAGATAACAATGTATATATGTTTAAGCTGTTAATCTAACGACGGGACTGATTTGATAAATATTGTCTGAGATAACTGTGTCACTACGTTTTGTTTCACGTAACACCGTGAAACAAAACGCACGTTCACAGTGCACACGAATATAATACCAAACGAAGTAACAAACATACACGTAATGCTAATTGCGTTATTCTAGAATTTATTACTAATAATAAGCACGTCATAGGTAACGACTCAATATCTAACACCTTTATGGATGTGCTAGTGATCAGTATACCAACAAGGTGAGTGATATTCATTTCAATACACGCTTTATTTCATTTTTTAAATTCTGTATGACCTGTAGTTATTGTTAGAATTTATAGTGATTGATTTAGTTATTCACATAATTTTTTATGTTATTTTTTCATGATACATATTTCGTTCGGTAATAAAAAAACAAACATGGAAGACGATTAAATAAATAAATACTTACTTAAATGAATTAGAAACTGTTGCGCCGTGCTGACCCCAAATAAATTAAGCCCAAGGTAGAGGAATGATGATATGCTGAAACTGCTAACAAGTAGTAATAATTGTAAAATGTATTATTATGTGATTGTATTTCAGCGAAGAAAATGGATGAAGATCTTATAGAAACTGCGATCGGTCGATTTGGAATGTATCAAACGTGGATATTATTATTAATATCAATAGGGAGATTCCCAACAGAATATCAGTTGAATAATGTAGTATTTATCATCCCAAGCGTTGAATACAAGTGTTTAGACAATAATATGACTAATTACTGTCCCTGTGAAAATCCCGAATATGACACAAGTACTATAGTCAGTTCTGTTACAAGTGAATGGGACCTTATATGTGACAGGACATATTTGGCTAGTTTGGCGCAATCGATGTTGCAAGTTGGTATATTAGCTGGCAGTCTAATTTATGGACACATTTCTGACAGGTACCTAATGATTAATTATTATTGTTAATAAATTAAAACTTTGTAATATTAACTTTATATTAATAGTATCCCAACAACTGTTCCATAATGAACTTTTGTTTTTTATCATCAACCTTAGTACTTAATTAAAAATACATTTCGTATGGGCCTGCCAACGAGTAGGTTTTATAGTCTTTGGGGCCTGCATACAACTGTTAGGTCAAGCTCTATCACAGAATCTATTAAACTAACTTTTTTCATTTAAAGTAAACATACTAAATATAGTATATAGTATGTTGTAGTATATCAACCAACTAGTATCCGTAACACAAGCCTCGTTGCTTAACTCCGAACTAGATGGCGCTGTGTCATATGTCCAGTAATATTTATTTATAGTAAATAACTAAAAGTAGGTCAGGCTCTGAAAGAAACGTGTATTTCTCATTGGTCTCATGGTCTCAGGAAAAGCACGCCATTGCGATTTTCTCAATCGCATGCCAAGCCTGCCAATCCAAAGTATTGTTAGACGACCAAAGTCTTTTACGAAGAATATTTTTTGTCAAATGAGAAACCTCGGCTATATACGTGCATTTAGAATGAGATACGTGGATATAATTCAACTATTTTCTTTGCAGGTATGGACGAAAACCTGTTGTGTTGATTGCACTGTTTACCGAAGTCATTTTTGTAACAATCTCAGCATTATTACCAAGTTTTTGGATGTTCTTAATCTGCCGTTTTTTGATTGGTACTGCAGTGGGTGGTACAATGTTGTCTTGCTTCATTTTACTCATTGAATTATGCGGAAAGTCATTCAGACCATACGTTTCTGGCTTGCAAGAATTACCATTTTTATTAAGTTACTTGACCCTTCCAATTATTGCATACTTCGTGAGGGAATGGAGACAATTACAGCTAGTGACCTCTGTGCCCTGGGTCATAGTCATTGCATATTACTGGTTGCTACCTGAGTCCCCTAGATGGCTAATCACAGTGGGAAGAAAGAAGGAAGCTGTCGATATCCTCACCCATATTGCTAAAAAGTAAGTGAAGTCTTTGGGAGTGTTAATTAACATACACTGGCATTATTTTATATGCATGCATGAGTCATTTTTTTAATAATATTTACAGAAATAATCGACCAACTAGTGAAATCGAAGCTATCGTTGAAAAAGTAGAGCTGTTAAACAAGAATCCTCAAAAAACTGGTTCCTACATGGATCTGTTCAGAACTCCAAATATCAGAGTGTACACAATATTAACTGCTTTAATATGGATGTTTTGTTCAACTACATTTTTTGGTATTAACCAATACATAGGCCGTCTTCAGGGAAACTTGTATTTAAACATAATACTTTCGGCAGCATGCCTCATCCCGGGATTATTTCTAGTCATCTTGGCTACGTTATATTTCAGAAGAAAAGTGAGTGTGATATCGAGCTTTAGCACAGCAGCAGTGTCATTATTAGTTTTCATTGTTATTCCAAGTGATCAAAGAGCTGCAACATTAGCATTCGCAATAATAGGTTTAATAGGGGCTTACACTTCTTTTGTACAGACGTACTTATATTCGTCGGAAATATTTCCCACTGTGATAAGAAATACCGCAATAGGGTTTGCCTCTATGTTTGCGAGATTAGGTGGCTTTGTTGCTCCGTTTGTTGTTAATATAGGTATAGAATGGGTATCGATTCTGATATTTAGCAGCGTAGCATTTGGCGCTGCAATATTATGTTATTTTCTACCGGAAACCAAAGCAACTACTCTTCCAAATACAATTGAGCAAAGAGAAAAAGGAAAGACTTAGCAAATGGCTATGTAGAATTGTAAAGTTGCTACGTAAAGTATATAAATAATAATAATAAATAAAGATATCATAGTGTCGTTTACCGATTCAAATATTTATGTATAAATAAGTACCTACACTAAGCATTACGTTAGGTTACAATTTTTATTATTTAAAAGATATGATATTAATGTATTTTTTGCAAGGTAATAAATTTCTAAGATAACATCTAATATCTTTATTACAATAATCATGGCTTTGGCATTAATGAGAACTCACAGGAGTATCGAAATCATTCTTAAATTAAATAAAGTATTATTTCTACAAGTATTTTTTTACATAACAAGCTTCTCCAGAAGTTTGTATTGAATATTTTGAAATCCTCCAAAGTACCAAGTAATGAAAATAAATAGTAAACAGTGATATAGGACCCAAAATTGAAACATTACGCTATTAAACAGAGAATACATAAACAGTAAATCAATTATGGTCCAAAACAGAAATCCGATTTTAGCTGCTAAAAGTGATCTTGAAGATCGATGAGGAGGTGCTCTATTTGATTCCGGATCGACGAAATCACCTGAAAATCAAGAAGCAATCATATAAAATTGGCTTTAAGCTTTAACCAATCTCAAAACCTGTAAATAATTGGACCCTAATGGAAGATCATGATATCATTATAATCTTTATCTTAAGTCTATATAATTATGTATATTTTGTGAATAGGATGTTTAATATATGCATTCGTACCAATGACTGATTGTGTCTAGTTACCATGCTATTATCTATTCTTGGAATTTCATTTTAAAATGGAAGATTAAAATTATCTAAATATCATTATTTAAATAATAGTTTTTTAAAATACCCGTGTGGAAATAAAATAGCCTTGGTTATTATTATTATTACGCAATAACAGTTTCTGCTTTACTCTGGATTATGCTAATTTAACAATAGAATAGCTAATTCGTCATTAAAGGGTATTTTTCCCTGTTTCGTTTATCTAATGAATAATTGCTCGGTTTACTACAAGAAGCATCAAATTTATTGCGTTATTAACATATTGTACAATCCATCAATAGACCTTGTGGCTGCAGTGACATCATGGCAAAACGATATAGTTAAATCTGATCGCTTTATGCAATCGTACGTGCAGTTTATTTATCAACATTTTATTGAGATTCAACGACTCACCTTCATTGTGAAATTTACGAAGATTATCCTCCTTTTCCCGCCAGCGGTCAGTGAGCCAAGATTTGAGAGCTACTTCTTCGTGAGGAAGTTTTTCGATCGAATATCTCAAATAAACAAATATATTAATATTTAACACATGCTACGTAAGCATGATGAGTGAAATATATAATGAAAGATACGGAATACAGAGTTCTCTTAGCAAATATTTTATTTCACGCGATAACTATTATCATAAAGACGGTAAAATATTTATAAAGGATTAAAACGGATGATATGACCCTAAATGTAAAATAATTAGAAAATACACTAAACATGGGCCAGATTTAAACACGTAGCAGCTAGGCACAACTAAATTAAAGAAAGAAAAATTACCTTTTACAGTAGAAATACACGTGCATGGGGATTGTTCCTCGAACTAAATCTTTTTCTGTTTGAGCTGGAGTGTCATAGGCTATCGTGACATCATAGACGGAGGCAAGTCCCGACTCCCGGAGACGAGAACACAGTGCCACCCAGCCAGTAGTACGGGGATGTAAGACGTACTCATAATTCTGGGGATATTAAATTTTACAAGTTAGTGACTAGACTCTGCAGTCCAGCTAAACCTCGTAGAACTAGACATGTATGACATAACTTATTAATTTGTCATCCATGGTGCTTACCAACTGGACTTAATGCAGTTTTAAATCATCTTGTTCTTGTGTCTTATTACCTGTTTGAACCTGGCTGGGAATAGTTTGCGACTGAATGGGCGACGGCAACCATACCTATTCAAGTTATTGCAAACAAAGCAATGTATGTATACCTACATTGCTTTGGAATGTATTGTAGTTTATTTTTATAGCAAGTGGTTTTTTTTTGGCAATCTCAATTAATATTTTTTTAAATGTTCGCGGGTTAATTTTGATAGGCACCTTGGCAAAAATACATTGCACCAATCTTAATAATACCAAAAAAAATATTTTGGCTATGTATGCTATGAACGTAGTATTTTGCAGAATTACTACGTTCATAGCCGGATCTCGTGCTATTATAAATATCCTGACGCTACTAGATAATGTGTTGTCCAATACCAATATACCTACCGCGATAATATCCGTAAGAAATTGATACACAAAAATATTTCTATTAACTATACATATAAGTAACTGCATTTTCTCTATATTTTATAAAAGAATATTTATTTTGATATTTTTATTCCATAATTATAAAATATTGTTTATGAGAAGAATGGCCATGGCACACTTAGAACACAGTAATTGTTGTGAAATAAATGTGCAGTGGAAAAATATTATTATTTCGCTTATAATGGACGGGGATGGAGGGAATGGAAGTACCTACACACGTACCTACTGGAAGTTTAGCAAAATGCGATTTCATTGATATGTTGCAGTCAAAACTCTTAACCAGTCAAAACTACTTTTAACTGAATAAAATAGTCAAAAGTAGTTTTGACTGAGACGGTTGGTCTAAAGTGGTTTTGACTGCAAATTTGAGGTTAAAAGTAGTTTTGACCAACGCTCTTAGTCAAAACTAGTTTTAACTGATAAGACATCAGTCAAAAGCAGTTTTGACCAATAGAGCTACTCAATATATTATGGACACAAATATTCCCATCTTCACCTATTCGGGGGAAGATGGGTATACTCGGAATTCGTTAGGTTAGGTTAGTACTACCTACTACTACTTTTGACTAAAATAACAGCCAATCAATTATCATTGTTGTGACCAATGGAGCTGGTAAAAGTAGTATTGACTGATTTTGTTAGTCAAAAGTAGTTTTGATTGGTTAAGAGTTTTGACTGCAACATAATATACTAATACATAATACAATTGGACCATGTGTTTTAAAAAAAATACTGTTATTTTTTTAATAGGGTTGAGTGCATTATATATTACTGTTTTAGTTGTAAACACCATTTAGAATAAAAGTATGAGTTTTTCATATATTGCAGATTTGTTCTGTTATGTTATTTTCCAACGAATAATTATATTGTTGGTTGTGATTCAAACTTAAGAAAGACACTTAGAGGTTAAAATGAATTGGGTTCGACCTCATGTTTAACCCTAATTACGCCATTGCTAAGCTGATTGTACCTACTCCCCCTCAAATATGTTAGAGAAACAGATAATGAGGCTTGATTCAAACTCGGTCTCTCATGCCCGGTAGAACAGCTCTGAATCAATTATCATTGCTTTACAACATGTAGTACCTCAAAATTTGATACGCAAACTATAGTGTGGTAAGACAATCGCGGCATTCAAATATGTTGCGAATCGCTAAATAGAAACCGAGTTACAAAACCTTGACATAGACAGTGGTGCACGTCTATTGAACCGGAAAAACGACGCTCCTTCAATGAAAACAAGATGAATACAAGTATTAACAAGTAACATTTGTTGTCACGGTCAAAACTTTATGCACAGGTCATGATAAATTAAAATAATACCTGCAAGTTATTATCAAGTGCGAATTTCTTGCTGCGTTGGCGATTCTCGATACTCAAATCTGTTCCTTCGGGAAATAAAACCAGCCTGTAGTGATAATTGAGTTTCCCATAATAATCAACAAATTGTGACAGATTTACTTGGTCTTCCCGCCAATTCCTTTTTACATACAGGAAAAAGTTCAGTTGCATTATCCAACCTAGAAAATAAAATAAATAAATTCAAGCCCTTCTCAAAAACAGGCTAATCATTCATCGGTTAAACTTACCCATGCCAGGAATGTTTTTGATTTCATCCTTCAAAACAAATTTTAACTTCGACCTTCCTCCAATATCCAACACACTACAAGATTCACTGGAATTTTTAACTTGTTTACAAATACACAACTCGCTGGCAGGATTTCGCGTTGCGTGGTATAGAGCTATCCATATAAAGTTCCAATCAACTCTTGTGCGATGGTTTATCACAATTATGGTTTTCTCGTCTGGATTCACATAATCCCCAAAATGATGCAGTTGAGTGTTACAGCAACATTGGAACAGCGCCTGTTGAATAAATCGAGCAGATAGTATATATTTGATTACAACATTTGATACTAAGTAGTTTTGTCGAATGTCTTACCACAGGGTATAACTCCCATAACGAAAATAATGTATCAACAAATTTCCTATACAATCTATGACTACAAAACATCAGGTACATAACAGGACAGTATAGAATGAAGAAGCCTGAAATCAGAATATGAGAAGAAACAAGAGACTTTAAAGATATTATTAAAATACAAATTTATATAAAACGTACCAGCAAGTATGGTGTAATACCAAGCAGTGCAGAGTAGGAGGCCTAACGCCATGGTGGCGCGGCCGGCGGACTTGCACTGACGCACCTAAGAAGCCATGTCGATGCCGATGTCAGTATCGTTAGATTAGAGCCCCTACGTGATCCACTAAGCCTTATTACATGACACCCGCCGTGGAACTGTCTATAGTATTTCCATTTTATTTTGAAATATGTTACATACAAAGCTGAAACCACTCAAGTTGTCCATTTATTGTAATCCCTTACCTCCTAGACTTTACTTTTAGTATTACTGACATTATTGTCTTCCCTGGAAGATCTTAATTCTTGCGCGTTTTTACCCAAAGCTTCAGCTTCTTCTATGGTCATCATTAGCTCACAGCTTTTTGTTTCCGGTAACAGTAAACACAATAACCCTGCTATCATTGGGAAAATGCCAAATGCAACCGGGGCACACCATTTACCGTAAGGTCTTAAGCCAGCTGCGAAGGGTGCAATCATAGCTCCTAGTCGAGCCATCATCGAACAAATCCCTATAGCCGCGTTTCGTACTACAGTAGGAAACATTTCGGTACAATATAAATATAGTACAATAAAAATAATATAACAGAGCAATTCACCGAAGCATCCAATAACTACGGATACATAGCCTTCGGGAACAAAGCCAATTATAAATAAACATAAACTGCATAAAGCATTTCCAGCAACTACCACAGTTTTGCGCTTGGAGAACTTGATCAGAGGAATGCAAATTATACACCCGCATAAACAAACACTGCCAGTAGCCACGACGTTGATAAAAACGTCACCAGTTAAATGGCTGATGTAATAAGTCACCCCATAGAAACAATAGCTGCATACGAGCCAAGCAAAGGACATTACAATGATATTAATTCTCAGATTTGGGGTACGAAACAAATCAATTACTGTGCTCTTTGGTTTTAACGATCTGTGCTGTAATTGATACATTTCTATTTTTCGTCTTATGTGTTCCGTTGGCAACTTATTACTGTGAAATAAATACAAGAATTTATTAGTTATTTTGATAATATTAACACATACTATATATACTATTACGGTGATAATATTGTTAAAAATTAAGTAGTTAATCTTACACTTTTGCTACATGTTCCATTAGATCAATTGCCTGTTCTGTTTTATTCATAACTAATAACCATCTTGGAGTTTCTGGCAATATACAAATATATAACAAAAGGAATACGTTTGAGAGTGATATGCAAAGTTGAAAATATGTGTAGTCTCTTATTAGGTAGCCAATTCCAGCCAGTATGACGTGACCGGTTGTGAATGGTATGTGAAACAAGGCCGACACCACATCTCTATTAACGCTGCCGACATACTCCATTATTATCACAAAAGATATGATCATAATGCCACCATTTGCAAAGCCGACCATCATTCTGACAAACGTGAAGCTCCAATAATCTGGTAAAAAGGACGTCATGACTCCTGCGAATATCTCTATTATTACTGATATCAATAAAGTTGGTTTTCTTCCATATCTGAAATTAAATCAAACCGTTCCAGCACGATGCGAGACTCAATATGAATTATATTGTTATTCTATTGATACTGATACGTACTTGTCTGATGCAACGCCAAATAATAAACTCCCACTCAGGACGCCAAATTGAAAAATTGTTTGAGTTAAATCTTTGAGCCAAGCATTTTCGCAAATTAGATTCCATTCTGTAACTATAGTTTTAGAGAATACTGATGTATTGAATACTGGATTATCGCAACATGTAGCGTTGGTTCCAGGGCAGTAATACTGCGCCGGTGGTGCCAAAAATATGATTGCCATTTGGTGAAATGCCACTCCGAATTTGCTTAAGAATACAATAAAACATAGCCATAGGTGATACCTCCCAAAGTTTCCTATCAACTCGTTAATTAGTACCATTATATCTGAACGTTCATGATGAATTTATAATAAAAAAATGTAACAATCACTTTCATTTTTACGTGTAACAAAATGAATTTGAAATATTTTTCAAAGGATTATCTTATAAAACATTGGTTACAAGAAACAATGTCGCTTATTGCTGAGCAGGTAAATCAGGTAGGTCTTGCCCAAGGTTGGTTTTCACTGCATGGAATATTTTATTTTAGTTTATAGTGGTAAGTGCCGAGCTAAGATAAAAAATGAGTGCATTATTGATAAATATAAATAAAGTTGTTTTGTGAGACGAGGTCATCTTTTCTCAAGCAAGTACATATGTCTCTCTGGCCCCATGCGACACTATCGTAATTTGCTCAGAGCATACCAAATAGCTTGATAAATAAAGTACCTTGATAATGACACGCTTGTGCATCTAGATCTAGTTAACAAAATCAGATTTTTTATACTCTTTTTGAGAAACTACTTTTTACACAACTGCGTCAGAAGGAGGGTTATGTTTTTAGTGGTATTATCGATATCATTTTCATCCCGTCGGATTTACAACAAGATCACGCACATAGCATCATTTTGATGTCTAATATTTATGTAAATGTCAGAAATTAGTAACATCATTCACCTCAAGTATTTCAATAATTTTATAATTACTTACTATTAGTATTAGCCCACGTGACTACTTTGCTAGTGATTGTCCAAAATGTTGTTCGGTGACATAATAAGTGTCTTTTTGCGCCAGTCAAGAGTCTGTAACATTTTGTCACAACGGACGTAGGTACCTAATAATGTACATAGTTATTGTTTTGACTTAAATTAAGAATGAATCAACAGCAATTCCTCTTATTATCGAACATAATAAACCTATATAGGTACCTACGGAAACTAAGTAGATGAATACTTATTTAGATTATTTGTTAAATTATCTGTGCATAAGTAATAATGTAATGACGATATCAAAACAACTTTGTGAAATGGTAAATATATTACAAAAGTAGTTTGTTTATTGCCTAATATTCGCTCGAATATGTGATTGATCTAATTATACCAAGTTACTAAGTGCAATTCGAACTTTCTAACTTTCTATAATTTACTTTTTGTCATCTATGCGGCTGGTGTCCCGTCTTATACTATTACTAACTTTATATTATAGTATAACCTTATAGTATAACAGAATCCCTGAAATTGTATTCACCTTGCACAGACGAGTTGTCAAGGGCTTTTTGTTTAAACTAAAACCTAGTAATTTATGGTACTTAGTGTAAATTGTAAACCGTTTATGTATTTTATCTAGTAGGTATGTTACGTTAGCTCGGACTGAGAAAATCATATATAATTTTCTAGTACATACCTATTCATAATGGCAGTGATTACCTACTTCAAATAGTTACTCAGTGAACCAGAAAAAAGAAAATAGGCCTGTTTGAGTATCTGCTTATTGTATTAAATTTAAGTGTTGTAGCTCTACTAAATTCGATAAACAATAATCGCTGTATTTAACTTAATTGGATTGCATAAGTTCTTAGAAATTTCATCATCCATTCACGTAGCCAGACTTATAAAACAATATATTTAATAAGAAAGGTGAACCCGATCTTTAGACATCTAAAGATCAGGTTCACATTTTTTACCATGGCTTCGTTCTCTCCAGTCTCCTAATTACCATCCTACATTACTATGTAAATTATTTACTTTAGCTGTTTCGATAACAAGTACAGAGAGGTTTTATATAAATACATGCTTGATACCAGCCAGTTTCTTCTTTTTGTGTCTATACAATTCCAATATGTAAATTTACTATGATTTAAATTTACAAGACATGGTATTTCATAAATATTCGAAAACACAGCGACGCGACGTAGCGACGCGCGACGGTAAGACTGACGTGACTGAACAACAATATTATTTTAGTTGTGAGTTATATAAGCACGTGAAGTCATTTACAAATAATCCCATATTGTCAAACGCACGTAATGCCTGCACAATATAAATATATGTTGATGATAATAAAATTATGAAGTATTACTACGAAAACTTAGGTACCATACCGTACCTTACCATACATCCTTAAAACATAATTATAGTATATCCGTAGATACTAATATTATAAATGTGAAAGTATGCTTGTTACCTCTCCACGCTTAAAAAAGGGAAAAAAAGAGAAGTTTGTACACGGAATTGATAATTTCTTAAAATATGATAATAAAATGAAGGGAAAGAAATAAATAAATAGATTGATAAATAAGCAGATAGTAGACTTTTTTTTATTTTACTCAGACAAGAACGCGGGCAAAAGTTAGTATTTATTAACACCTAATTATATTTATAGACAGTTGCCCTTGCGCTAAATATGAAAAGTATGAAGATAATCTTGTAATTTTTTCCACTTTCACTTAACGTGCGTGTGAATGTTTATTGTGTTTTACAAATATACTTGCATGTATGACCAATTTATTTTACATGCAACTATTGGCCGGTCTGTCCGTGACCATGGATATTGAAAAGGGCCCAAAACGTTGATGTTTTCCGTAAAAAAAGTTTAATTTCAATAATAACATAACATACAATCACGCCTGCTGACCCTGAAAGGTTAAGAAAATATGTACTATATATCGCCGGTATGTTTTAGGTCCCATATAATAGGGGGCGAGCCTGTAGCTTGCTATAAGTTTTTCATGCCCAAATGGGCATGAAAATTTCACGTAAAAACCCAATATTACTTTGAGACCTGGTAACCGAACCCAAAACCCCTTGCTCAAATCGCAATTACAACCACTAGACCAACGAGGCAGTTCAATAATAACATTTTACAAAATCGTTAATAGTTGACCTTTTAATTTTGATACTCAAGTAGCTACCTAATTTAGGGAAGATAAGTAGTCCTAGTGGTATGAACAGTGGACTGTCAAATTAAAGATCTCCAGTTCGAACCCAAGGCCCGGACTTTTCGGATGTTATGTGCGTATCTAATACAAGCACAAACGGTGAACCCGCTCAAAGGAAACCTCGATACTTAAGAGCCTTTCTCGATGGCGTGTGAAGACAGTCGTCTCGCACCAGGCTAGGGTGTTGGACTATGTACAGTGAGACAATAATTAGGTTAATGATGAAGTAGAATACACTGACTCAAATTTGTATATAGGCCAGATGAAGACAAAGTATATAACCTTTACGTTATCAGTTTTAACCGATTCTAATACGATTGTATACATACCTACCAGCGTACTATGTAGGTATCTCTCTTGAAAACTATATCGCAAAACACAAGTGAACGTGATGAATGAGCACGCAATTCACAATTGTTCTGTAAGTTGCGTGCTCATCCATTAACCTAGCTGATATCTAAAGACTCAAAGTCTCAAAGAATTAGTTGAGAAGTACTATTTGCCAAATTGGAATTTGTATTTTTCCAATCTTGTTGACTTTAATTTGTATGTAGATATGTAATCGTCACATTTGTTAGGTACCAACCACTACTCTGCTTCGATATGGTATGATACCATCCAGTTATATGTATATGAGTTTACATGACACATCATAATATTATTCTATAAAATGCCGCGTAGAGGAGACCGGGACTTCAATTAACAGAGCTAATGACAATTGTGTGATAGCGTCATTAACGCACACCTCAGCATATTTAATCCAAATCCTATACGTTTCCCTTTAACTGTATTAAGTAGTAAAAAAAAACTTAATTTTGATAGTATTTTATTCCGTGTTAAAAATTATAGTATAATATTTATATTTGTAATTTGTGAGAGGAAAATGTCACTACCATCATCAGTCACATAGTTTAACTTTATCTTATACTTTATCTTTTACACTACATTTGCAATTACAATACACAATTGTATTAGTAATATGATGTTAATATATCATTTGCTCGACCTAGGTGTTGATCGATACCAGATTACTTGCCGTAATTGTGAATCGAATGATGAACATCAATTACAATGTTTCTACGACAACGATTTCCTTGACCATTGATTTTGTGGTTGTTGATTTTTTTATTGGCGTTTTATTATTAGGTTCAAGGACAAACTTTTGTAAACTCTATATCTATATTAGCTAATATTATGAGGAATATCTCATATTTTGGTTTCAGTAGTTGAGCTTCCTACTCAATTATATTATATATTTATTAATTTAAAATAAATGAATATATTGTTTAACTTATAATGTAGCAAGTAAAAATTGCCAAATGCTAGTTGATTCTCTAAATAAGTATTATTTTTACTCTGTTTAATTTGGTATACTGATGGAAATAGTATCACAAGTTTGAGTTTATTATAATCAACTGCTGCCCCTCCTTTTAAAACTTCCGCAAAGCTGTTCGATTTAGACGTTATCCCGAAAAAAAAATACAACTGACACGAAAAGAAATATTTTTAAGATAGTAAATAAATATGTATCTTTCTAAAAACACTAAAAATACTATTATGTCAATTACATAATATTTAAAAGGATACATAAATATATGCCATAAGCGTCGTACCTAAACGAGTATATTAGAATATATTGAAACAATAACTAAAATAAGTTTTTTAATTTGGCCCCGGTTTCCCCTCATACATGTGTAAAAAAGATTTATATTATCTTGTTTTTGATAATATTTTATGTCTTATCAGTACAACATATCATCTATTCAATTGAAAAAATAGATAATAGATTTAAGTAGTATACCTATTGCGATTTATCTTAAAGTTTACAAGTAAAGCGTGTAGTAAAGACTCTCATCTTTTGAGCGTTCATGGCCACAGAGTACTTATGATAAATATGATAATGGTATTATTGTCTGTTATTTACTTTGAGTTTTTATATCTGTTGATTCTACTTATTGTTTAAGCATTACACAAGTACAGTGGGTTGCCAAATTAATAAGGAGAGTCAAATTTTTTTATCAAGTTCTTTCTTTGGGCACACTTGACTGCACTTTTGAGTGATCTATGTGTTTCTGGAATATGTTTTTACGTTCACAGCATCTCTATAACTCAAACTCAAGTGATTTTGAAGTGCTAAGGGATTTGACTGTTTTTTTTTTAATATTTTAATAACGCGAAATACGCACGCGTCCTTCACACGTGTAAAATGAAAAACGTAACTGATTATTTTAAAAAGTTATTTTGTGATTTTTTGCAATAATTGTGTATTAAAAGTAAGTATTATTATACTGTTATTAAAACAAAAGTAATTTAGAGTTGAAATTAGGATGAAAATAATATTTTTGAATTTTTATAGCTTTCAGTATGGGTTGAAGTCTAGACTTGTCTCCAAAAAAAAAATTTGAGATTAAAAACCTACTCTGCACACGAGTCATTCTCAGAGGAAGATAGCACAACTAGCCGGTGTTTTTAAGTCTACTGTCAATAAAATAAAAATAAATTTAGACCAAAATCAACCACTTTCGCCAAAAATAAAAGGCAAATGTGGAAAAAAACGGATTACGACACCACGTTCCGACAGGAAAATTCGGGATATCTGTTTACAAAACCGAAAAAAAAGTGCGGATTTTTTAACTACGATAGTTCAGGAATCTGGAATACCAGTTTGTAAGAGAACTGTGCAGCGAAGGTTGGCAGAGGAAGGCCTGACAAGTCATCGACTAGCTAAGAAACCGCGGTTGACAGAGACTATGAAGAAGTAACGGGTTGCCTGGGGTCGTGAACACCGCCTGAAGACTGTTGAAGACTCGAATAAAGTCAGTTTTAATGTAATTTCTTATTTTATGTTATATATAAAAATATTTATAAAGAATATAAATAGATTTCTTTTTTTTTTAGGTATATTTCTCGGACGTGTCATCATTAAAGATTCTAGCCGACAAATACAACTTTGTCAGGTGGCGCCCAGGCGAGAAATATCACCCTGACTACATAGTGGAATGCGTTAAACACCCTGTTCAAATAATGGTGTGGTCTTTAACTAGCGTTAAGGGGTTGGGCACATCTACATTGTCCAGGGAACCATGAGACAGGACCAATACAAGCAAGTCCTAGAATCTCGCCTGTTACTGGAACTCCAAGAATGGTTCCCAGATGGGGAGAAATTCGTGTTTATACACGATTCAGCACCATGTCATAAAGCGAGGAGCGTAACAAAGTTTCTGGGAGACCATAACATTCCTATTTTATCTTAGCCTAGCAATTTACCTGATTTGAACCCTATAGAAAACTTATGGGAAATTATCAAGGCAGAAATTACCAAGGTAATAATAATAACCAAGGTAAAACTGATCGAAAAGCTAATAAATGTATGGCATCACATCCCTAAAACAAAAGAAAGCATATGCCATAAAATGCATAGAAAGTATGCCAAGAAGAAATCAAGCACTGATAGAAGCCAAAGGAAATATGACTAAATACTAACAATTCTTCATTACTTTGTTTATATATTTGTAAATATTTTATTAATAACTTAATATTACTTTTTTTTCTTTAAACTACTTGTAAATTATGTATCTAATATTATTAAATATAATTATAACTCAAAACTTCGTTTTTAAATAGATATGGACTAATATTGTACAAAAAACCAATATTTCGTGACTGTCCATATTAATTTGGCAACCCACTGTAAGTAGATATTATATTGTTACCGTAAATTTCGCGATATGTATCTAAAACTTCCACTTATCATTTTGATGAGGCTCTAAGATATTAGAAATGTATTTTTTGAGCGAATGTTACCGTTTTTACTGTCCTACACCGTATACAAATGCTACCTTGCAGGAGTAAGGTTAATTAAGGATAATTTCAAAGCTACAGAGTTTTTTGAAAAAACCAACAACAGGCCTACTGACACAGTTTTCTTTAGAAATAAGTAGTGCCTTGGTACATTATATTCTATGAATTAGACTTCCTTTTTGTATTTTGTGTATATGTACCAGAAATAAATAAATTATAAAAATCTTTTAGTAAATAGGTTTAAAGAATTTATTCTCATAAAAATCCAATCCAGTACCGTTACCGCCGTACGCTAAGCAGTCTAAATTGGGACTTTCAGCAGAAAGAAAAAGGCGCAAATTTCCACTCGCAGCTTCACCTCTGTTGTTTATTTATACATAAGCCTAGAGGAGGGTGTGGAAGGTGCAGATTTTTAGGGGTGGCAATGTCTGGTTGGCGGAGAAAACCCACACTACTGTATTTTTCCGAAAGTGACATGGGTTATTCTGATTTTTGATAGATATAAATGTGAAGTTACATTCAGTATTTTGCATAAAAGAATAACCAACATCTATACGTTAAAAAACCGTGTTTGTTTATAATTTAACTTTGAATTTTTAATTCCAATGATATTACTAAAAACTTTGGTTTCATGCTAGAACCAAACTTAGATAAATCATAATAGAAATACATGTCATGCTCTTTTATAACACTAAAGTAAGTACATTTTTCGATTTTATGAGCAATAATATAAATGAGACTAGCAGGGTCCGACACGGAATTTACCAGCGTTAATTACAGAACAGAATTGCAGGAACCATAATGGCTTTAAGTTAATTAGTAAGTGAAAGACTGATCAGAAAAATACAATTAATTTTTCAAAAGCAATTTATCTACTAATTAATGAGTAGTTTTCTATGTTCTTTTAAAGACAGAAACTTGGTTAATGATTGAGTAGATACTTCACTCACTAAAAATCTTACGATTAATGATTGTGAATCGATATGTTACAATAACGTAATAAGTCTTTAAATATACTAATTAGAATTATATTTTATTACAAATAAAATTTAAATTTATATTAGAAAGAGGAATGATTTTTATATTTGTAATGAATGAACTCTATATATAATGGACCGATTTCACAAACTCACTTTTACCATTAGAATGTAACTGAGAGTATATATATTACAAGAAAAATAGTAGGGATCCCTACTAACACTCAAATAAAGTAACCCAATCTGCGAAAAAAAATCCTTACTACTGTCTTTCGAAGTTTATTTATAGCTATTTTAATATTGATTAAATAAATAATTAAATCTCCCTGTGCTGGGCGGGCCGTGAGTTAAACATAAAATCGAATTATGATGATTTATTTTGATTCAAAATTGAACAAAACAACATAACTAATTGGACTATTACTCAACATATCTTTACGTACCCAAGAACGCCAATTTAGAACCAAATATGAGAGTATATAGCTTAAGTATTTTTATTACAGAAGTTGGTTCGAGACAAGTGTAATGCTAATTAAAATTTGGCAAGTACAATAAGGTTCATTGAAATCTTAACATGTCCTGTTCCCTGATATAATAATGCCATTTTTTAATGTATCTTCGAAGTTTATTAATCAATGAAATGAATATGCGAGCCATACTGAACTGAGCGCACAAAAATATTAAAATCAGTTCGTAATTGACCAAGATACACACACAAACAATAGAAAAAAACACCTATTTGAAAACTATGTAAGTATCTCCTTTTTGTGAAGTTAGTTGAAGAATGTTTAATTTTAAACCTTAAGTTTACTTCTACCATCTTTTGTAACTAATAGGGTTTCGTTTGTCCACCTTCAGGCCTATTATTATTTAATCGACAAATGAAAAAATAAATCAGTTGAAATTATTATTTATATTTTTATAATAGGTCACACATATGCACAGCACTATTAACAATAAGTATCAAGTAGGCTAATTACATTTTCTAAAAATAGTTTTAAAATTAGGCAAGATCATAATAATAACTCAATAATCAATATTTTTCTGCCATGTACAAAATACATTGCCTTTTGTACCAGCATAACTTCAGGTGTTTGTACTAACAGTACATTGACTAATAAATTAATTTCCTTATTCTTAAGGTCACAGTCTACATAATAACTCACAAATATATTACAATACTAACCTTTTACTCAATGCTATATCAATATACATACATTAAGTCGCTTCTGGCCTCTTTAACGAGAATCCAATAATATATACAATGTTTTTTTCAAATTACGCAATTGTTTATTATTTGGGTTCATTCATTTTTACCTTTTTCCCAAACGCTTCACCCTCTTCTATTGTGGTCATAAGTTCGCAACCTTTTGTCTCAGGTAAAACTAATGTGATACAGGCGGCTATCAGTGGCAGTACAGCGAACGCGACGGGAGGCATCCACAGCGCGGTGTTTCTCATTTCTATTACGAAGGGTGCTATCATAGAGCCAATTCTAGCTGCCATCGATGAGAAACCGAGTGCGGCGTTTCGAACGACGGTTGGGAATAACTCTGTACAGTATAAATATACAACTACAAAAACTATAAAACTTGCTACTACACCAATACTGGCACATACTACAGAGCCTACACCTTCAGGTATACATGCTAAAATTAACAAGCAAACCGCACATATTAGATGGAATATTATAATGATAAACTTTCTTCCCATAACTTTCATAAGTGGTATAGATAAAAAGGTGCCAAGCAGAGTGACACTAGCACTGCACGCTACATTGATGAAAGCATTACCACTAAGCTGACCTACATACTGTGACACACCATAAAAACAATAACTACATGTCAACCAATTAAATGCCATCGCTATAATATTCTTCCTAAGGTTTGGAGTTCGAAAAAGATCCAATATATTCCCTTTCTTTAATTGATGCTTTTCTATAGACGCTTGATAGGCTTCGATATCTGATCTTATATTTTCTGTAGGACGTTTATTTCTGTAAGAATAAAAATGATGATTAGAGTACCCATGTTTTTGTAACATGTTAAAGTTAAAGTCTGTAGACGGAAACTTACACTTTCGCGACACGTTCCAATATATTAATAGCCTCCTCTGTCCGTTTAACCGCTATTAGCCATCTCGGTGTTTCAGGTACCAGCAGAAAATATGATAGCAGAATAATAACCGGTACAGATATAGAAAGTTGGAAATCTGAATAATCTCTGAAGTAATAGGCGAATACCGGCAGCAGCATGTGTCCCATGTTAAATGGCACTTGATAAAGCGCTGATATGACATCCCTGTACTGTGTTCCCACAAATTCCATTACGATAACAAATCCAGTAACCATAGTGCCGCCCACCGACATGCCTACGAAAAATCGTAAGAATGTGAACGTCCAGAAATCAGGAACGTACGCCGCCGCCACTCCGCAAGTTACTTGGATCACTACAGCTACTAGAAGAGGATGTTTTCTTCCGAACCTAAAAAAATACATTCATATTATATGACAAAAATCCAACCAGCAGTTATTGATTTCTATATAATTGAGTAACCAACTCTTATTGTTACAGTTATTAACAATTTTAAACTTATACGATAACTCGGTTAATCTTAGTTCTTTTCTAATCTTATAAAAATATTACGTATGCGTATGTACTAAGTCGCGGGAATCTTCAAAAATGAATTTCACCTGTCAGAAGCCATCCCAAATATCACACTGCCCAATAATGTGCCCAATTGAAACAATGTCTGTGTGAAACTGGTAAGATATCTCCTTTCACATATTAAATCCCATTCCATGATTATAGTTCTAGTAAATATTGAAGTATCGTAAATAGGCTCAGGGCATGGGCACGTATTATTCAATTCCGACGAGGCACAACTGTATGATACTCTGGGTGCCAAAAACAAAATGGCCATTTGATGGAAAGCCACTGGAAATTTGGTCAAAAATATCAAAAGACATAGCCATAGATGATATTTCCCAAATGACCCAATCACCTTTTGGATTAAATCTGTTGAAACTGCGCTCTGCGGTTTCGCCGCTGAAAATAATGAAAACATACAGTGTTTACACATATTTTTTAAAGTGATGTCATTATTTGTTATAGATTTATTTAATAAAGGTAAATTAATTTATTTATCTAACACCTAAACATTTTTTTTACCATTCTCTAACGGTTCTGCCTCTTGATTATGGAATACACTACCGCAGTATTTTAGACGTGCACAGACATTGGTTGCATTTATAAAATTAGTTAAAGAAAGAGTATTACTTGGCTGTTAATAGAATAGCTGGTAATAGAAAGTATTGTATTTACTATAATATAACATTTATTATTGACATTGATGAACTTTTTATGGTGATAAGGGGGCAAACGAGCAGGAGGCTCACCTGATGGTAAGTGATCACCACCGCCCACGGATATTTGCACACCAGAGTCTTGCAAATACGTTGCCAAACCCCGTAGAAACCGTTTAGGTTTCTTAAAATATGTACGTATGTAATACTTTATAAATATGTATATACATATATGTATATATTATATAGGCATGGTATATATATTATATTTATATGTATAATATCTAGTGTATTGTAGACTTATATTAATTATGCCGTAAACTACTTGTTTTTCTCTTCCCTCAACTCTTGTCTTTTGTCTTGTCTCTTGTCTTGAAGGTTGTCTGGAAGAAATTGCTTATAGCGATAAGACCGGCAATTGTACTTTTACTATCTGTTATTCCATTTTGTTATGTGTGTTTTTGTTTATGTACAATAAAGAATACTTTATCTATTTTATTATAATATTTTTATAATATTTGTAGTAGATACCTATAAGTTCTATCCCAAATCATTTATACATTTCTGGTGGATAGACCCTTTCCGGACATTTATTCTATAATTATAACGCTTTTCACACACGTTTAAATCAAATATCAAACTGAACCGCAATGTCACAGCTATGATAAAAATACCTATCAAACAAAATTAATAGGTTTATTTACAAAAACATTGTTATCTTCGATTGTTTTCTGTTTACGTACAATAGAAAAATAGTCATTTGTGGTCTAGGTCCACCGCAAACAAAACTTACAAAGCTATTGTCTTACTTTATGTACAAAAAATAATATTCGATTTCGGTGATTATATGTGTTTACAAGTAGGTTAGTTACTGAATTTCTTTCGTAATGTTGTCTACATTTAAACAGCTTTATTCTAAAGCAACTTAACGAAAGTCCGGTCACAGAAGAATTATTTGCCCCTTCTGGGCAGCCTGGAAACAGACTACAACTATAGTGTAATCAATTTTACTATTCTACAACGCTTCATCTTAAATAGGTATTCTTTTTTATTAGATTAAGAATTATCTTAAGTAGATCTTTTGACAAAAATATGTGAGGCCGAGGCCTTGTTCCCAATAATATCAACTACCTCCGTCGGCAAAACGAACTGGAGTTTTGGTATGTAAGTGCATTACTACCTATTACTTAATTATTAGGATCTTGACATATGTATTAAACAATCACACTTCACAAAAACTAATTAAAAGAAAAAGGATTTTTCACTCTCCCACCAAATGATCTTGACATATTAAACAATCACACTTCACAAAAACAAATTACAAGAAAAAGGATTTTTCACTTTCCCACCAAACATCATAAATAATAAAAAATGTTTTGACATTCATAAAAATACATTTTCTTTTTCATATGTAGGCCGATCAGTTAAGCCTCTTCATGCATGCTGTCAAAACATTCATTTTTTTTCTTATGAACGCAATTTAGTTGTTGAAGCAATAATATTGTTCTTAGGATACCCACCGAAGTTAATAAAAAAATATGATAATTAATTTAAATTTAATAACAAAAACAAACTGAAACCCGATTCGCTTGCGCCGGGCCTGGGTCAACTTTGTTTCAATCGCGATCATTCTCCTCTGTGCCTA
This sequence comes from Craniophora ligustri, assembly GCA_905163465.1. NCBI lineage: Eukaryota > Metazoa > Arthropoda > Insecta > Lepidoptera > Noctuidae > Craniophora > Craniophora ligustri. The sequence goes on from LR990963.1 coordinate 8,962,144, forward strand.
TGACGATATAATTATAACGTACCCTTAGGGAAATAACGATTTAATCGCTTATCGCTATGACCGACCTACCCTTTGACCCACTGTTTATAGAATATTACCTATAAACTGTTGGAATCGTCGAATGATTGCGTCTACTGATGTAGTTACTGACCCTATCTTAATGCATTCGATTCTTTGTTTTTTTAATGTAATAATGTAGATCATTAAACCGCGGAGCGTTGTGTTTTGATATACTTTATCATTAATAAATATTAAGTAATTAGCTGATGTAAATATATTTTATATAGTATTTTGTTTAAATAATATTTTTTATAATAATTGCTTTTTGTGCAACAGGTAAATAATTTAGTCAAGATTTTTCCCTGAAACCCAAGCAGTTTACTGGAAAATATATAAATAGGTACTCTTATGGTCAACTTCTCAGAAGTAAGTAATAAGAAAACTGAAAAAATATAAGACCAATAGTAATGTAACAATCAAAATAAACACGAAGTTTTATAAATTTTTACAATTTCGCGTCATATGAACACAAAAAACAGAAATACTTGCGGCTTGTTTATCGGTTAGTGACATCATGCGCTCTTGTTGATGTTTTGCAGTCACGTGACAATTAGTAGTAAATAAAACTTTTAAAATTAATCTTAATGAATCGAATTTGATATATTAAATAAAACATATGATATTTTATATTCTAATTTCGATATGCTAATAATACAACTTATAATAAAACTAATACGAAACATGATTTTGTGATTAGTGTCAACATCAATAGTATCATATTGTTATTCAAAGTAAGAAAACACATTGGATATCCTCAACGGCGACTTTCGCTTCATTCACCGCCGGTTTGGGGCTTGTAAACTTAATTCCAAAATAATAATATATGGCTAAGTCCGATATCCAGTCTATATGATGACTCTTTTGAGGGCTTCAACTCTACATTCGCAGAATATTGCTGCTATGTAGTAGGCTTCTCGCTAACTTGGTACATCCCGAGAAAGCCATAATTTACCGATCAATCAGTACTCAGTGTTCTTTAGTTTTCAAGAGACACGGTAAAAACATTGCGCAAAAAACACAATTGAAACTTATTCGCATCCCAGTAGAAATACTTATACTAAAAAATATTTTATTATTTAGCTTTTTATGTACCTTAAATAACCATGGATTTTATTTACATTCAATTTTAAAAATCTACTTTCGTTGTCTGCTCTAAATTTATTAACTATCGTTTTGCTTTTAAATTATACTACTCAATAACATATATAATTATATATATTCATCAATCTTCTTCTGAGTGATTGAGAATCGGTCCATTGACATAGCTTGACAACGGCATGTAGGTATGTTTATGAACTATTAGCCCATGACTTCATCTGCGTAGAATAAGTAATTGTATTCAATGTTTTTATTTATTTCTAACCCTCGCCTTAAGAGATAATCGATTACGTATACAAACTTTCACCACCCATTTCGCTTTTAATGGATGATTTGCGGGACAAAAACTATCCTATGACATTTCACGGGTTTCAAATTTGCTTTAGACGAATCTTTTTCTTTAATCTAAATCATTACAACAGTTTAAGCGTGAACAGGTAAAAGGTAGTCACACTTTCGCGTGTATGATATTAGTATGGATGTTACATTTAATAAATGAAATCTACTAACAATACGTTTACCCATAGCAGGTACGGTTTCGGACCCGATTAGTCCAGCGGTAGTGAACGCTGCCTTCTATGCTACGGGTGCTGGATTCGAATCCCGGTAGGGACAAATGTTTGTGTGATGAGCATCGACATTTGTTTCCGTGTCATAGATGTACATATCTATGTATAATATGTACCTATGTTTTTACAAAAAAATGTATTGTATCAACTATCTAGTATCCTTAACACAAGCCTCGTTGCTTAGCTTGGAACTAGATGGCGCTGTGTCATAATGTCCTGGTATATTTATTTTATTTAGATACTTACAATTATGCAATTTATGTATCGTGTACTATACGTATTTGTTCTTGCATATGTATATTTTATTGTAACACTATTGTATTACTGTAGTAAATACCATCAGGTACCTAAGGTTTTCAGAGTGAAGAACCTCACATCACCTACCTATGTGTCGTGTCCTTAAGGGCTGTAAATATGTTATGATTTGTAAAGTCAAAAGTAATTAGTAATTTCTTTTAGGTAGTTTAAACAACTATTTCTAATTTACATACATACACTCACGCCTTTTTCCCTACTACAATTTATTATTATTGTTATTATATCAAAACTGTAGTTACGCTTTAAAAAATGCAAATACGAGTATATACTTGTAGGTATATATAACCAATGTTATTTGTTCTTTTCAACTTAAAAAAATATTTATCTGGTTATTTAAGTTATGTTTTATAGTTCATATAGCAATTTAGCGATATAGTAACCCTTAATAATTTTGTATCAATAAAGAAATTGTCCTGGCAGTTTGCAAGGCTAATAATTAATGCATATAACGATATTGAAATAAAGAATAACCATAATATGGTTTTTCTTTATTTGAATCTCGTTTTTCTTTCAGGTAGTTTAATTTTAATAACAGAAGGATCATTAGGACGAAGGGAACTGAGGGTTCATCAGTATACAAGTACAGTCTCCTTTATCAGGGAAACGATATTAAAGAATTTGCAAATTTAATACGTTCCTCATTGTCAATGCTAAATTACCAAGGCCTATGTACATATCGGGGTCAACACACCACGTAAACGTCAATACACTCACTTTCACTTAAAATAGCAGGCTTACCATTTCGCTCTTGCATCTCCATATTATTAAATTGTTGTTTTATATTACTAAAATCACTTAGTACCGGTAAATCACTGGAACGTTTTCATGAGCACTTAATTTTCTGAATGCGGTGTTGTGCACTGTGCGACCTGCTAGAGGAGACTGACAACATTGCTTTGTTGGTTATCGAACTAAGAATTGCGCGCGCGCTGCACAACGCAAGCGGGCACCATTCTCTATCAATTAAAGTTATTTGCCAAGCTACGGGAAATGAAATTGTATATCAACATGAGACAGAAACTTGAAAGATAACATTGATAAAATATTACATTTGTAATAACAGTATAAAATTATGCTGTTGGCATACAATGCTTCAAATCATAATCGACATTTGCGAAGCAGAAGTGATGTGCCATAATTATGGTAATGATGAAATGGCCATAGGACACCGTTTTCAATTAAATTCCTTTATTATAAAAAATGCAATTTGAAAGCATGCACCCAGATCGAACATAGAAATAAATGTGTATCGTGTTAAGTTTTCTTTTTATGTCACAAGGGTGGGAAATAAGCTTACGGCCCGCCAGATGGTAAGCGGTTACTGTAGCATATAGGTGTTTGCAACACCGAATCCCTATCGCTCGCGCGTTGCCAACTTTGTTGAAACCGTTTAGGTTCCTTAAAATAGGGGAGTTACTAAACCGACAGTAAACGGATTTCGCATGCTGTTAGAATAGGCAATCCCATAGCGAGATATGGGACCTTACTCACTCGCAGTGATACAACTATAGGACAGACGACCCAATTAGTCCAGCGGTAGTTAACACTGCTTTCTGTGCTATGGGTCCTAGGTTCGAATTCCGGTAGGGACAACTGTTTATAATGAGCATGAACATTTGTATCCGAGCCATGGATGTATTTATGTATAATATGTATGTATTTAAAAAAAAGTATATAATATGTAGTATATCAACCATTACAACACACTAGTATCCGCAACACAAGCCTCGTTGCTTAGCTCGGATCTAGATGCCGCTGTGTCATAATGTCCAGAAATATTTATTAAAAAACAAAGTTGTTTCACTGTGGTCTCTTGTAAGGCAAAGGTTTTTCGACATTCGGGCAGCTCAGTTTAGGCGAGGAATCTTGCTATCTACCTAGCTCTTTCAGTAGCACCTCATAACCGCATTGGCAAGACATTGCGGCAACCAGTTGGATGCCATAAGCAATCAGGGTGGTGGGCCTAAAATTAAAGCTCATCCCACATACATTACTAAAACATTACAACACAACTGGACTGTGTTTTTTTAAAGATGTACACCTTTTTTTAAGCAATTGCTTAAATAGCTAAGGAACTAATTCAGGACTGGCCTTTAACTATACTAAGCATGAGGATCTAGTAAAAAGCATAGTATTTTACCACTATCATCGAATCAGAAAATATGAGATTTGTAAAATCATACAACAACTGAAAGAGATGAAAAGTTCCCCGCATAGCTGAAAGTATTAGTAAGCTGAAGTGACCGGCGCATGTCGCTCGAGGAACTTGTAGCGACATCTATCTAGCTACATTCGAACTACGCTAATGCTACATCGCGCAAGTGCAATTTGCATGCGAGATAGGATATATATATACAACCACCCAACATCAACCGATGGCAGTAGCCCGTCAGGCACAACACCTCGCCTGATCGGAGGATCCTCCTTTACAAGTGGAGGGATTAACACCTCCTTCCCTCAATAACTGGTGAACCGGCACAAATGTCCTTGGGTGGAAATTACACACCAGAAGACGCGGCGTCGGGCGGCCGCCAGCAAAGTGGTCGAATGATATGGAAAAGGTGGCTGGAAGATGTTTGATGCCGGTGGTATATAACTGGAAACTCGCTTGGAAATGTACGGGAGAGGTTTTTATATAAGACAGGACGATTTTTGGTTATAATAATGGCACGAAGCTCGCTCCCTAAAGTAGGAACTGAAATTGAGCGAATTGTTGATAGCTTTTTGGGAAATTAGGTACGATGTTATGTCATCTATCAAATATAATAATCTAATATATAAAATTCTCGTGTCACAGTTTTCGTTGCCATACTCCTCCGAAACGGCTTGACCGATTCTCATGAAATTTTCTGAGCATATTGAGTAGGTCTGAGAATCGGCCAACATCTATTTTTCATCCCCCTAAAAGTTAGGGGTAGTCCACCAACCCCTATAATGTTGCAAAACAACGTTTGCTGGGTCAGCTAGTGTACAATATAATTTACAAGTCCTTATTAGGAAATAACATGGTGGACCTTTTTCAAACGAAAGGAGCATCCGAGCCGTGGTGGGACAATGAACGAGTAGGTACTGTTCAATTGTGGGAGTGAGCCACTGGTGGGTAGTAGGTATGTATGTATCCACTACATGTATGGTATCCACCATACATGTCATTCTCCATTATAACATTAAAATACGTGTTGATACTGATCTAACAGCGTACGTTACTCCTAATTGAACTTCATTACGCTGATGAGCAACTTTTGTCGCTCACATTACGATTGACTCACAGCAGTATGTTTCGTAGATCACATTTAAAATAACTAGTTATATCCGGAAAATTCAATTTAGGTATTAGAACGACCGACCAAAACAATAGAACCATTAGCCAAACCATATTTTAAAGACATAAGTACATTGAAATGATTTATTATTTTTATAGAATTCTAATTTATTTACGCATATCCGCAATAGATGAAACAGATATTTAAGTTTAAATACATCTATTATATAAAAGATAAAATTTATACTTGATGACCCGAAAGCTGCCTTCTGTGCTGCTGGTCCCAAGGTTTGAATCCCGGTAGGAAAAAATGTTTATAATAGATAAGATACAAATGTTTATGTGATGAGCTGAGGCTCAGCAGCATTCAGCTTGTTTGCACCTTTATTGAACTCGGAAATGCCAGTTATAAACTTACCCTGAACTGTGGGGGCTCCTCACTATTTTTCTCGTAATGAAACGACGATACGTTCGTGGCAACCCACATGTATTTTAATGATGATTCTTAGGCAGGTATCCTGTTTACACAAATGCATATTTTCTGTGTGCACAACTGCACTCTTTAGGTTTGGCAAAGTATTTTATTTATGTAGTTTCTAATGATGTCGGTATTGCTGTTCTATTCTTAACCCTTCGACCGCCACGACAACAAAGAAAAAAAAATTTCCCTGCGCCACGCTACAGTAAAATAGTTATATTTTTGTCGACATTTGCCGACGAAAGCGTCGTGAGCACGTTCTGATTTGTCGAGTACAGCCGACCGTGGCGGTCAAATAGTTAATAATAATAAAATCGGCGACGATTGGCGAACTGGCAAAATGACCTTTGCTTTGTTATTTTCTCACCAAACTCGGACTTATCACTCTTACTTTTATTTGACGACCCAATTAGTCCAGCGGTAGTGAACACTGCCTTCTGTACTATGGGTCCCGGGTTCGAATTCCGGTAGGGATAAATGTTTGTGTGATGAGCATAAACAATTGTATCCGAGTCATGGATGTATTTATGTATGATATGTATGTATTTACAACAAAAATAAAAGTATATATGTAGTATATCAACCAACTAGTATCCGTAAGTCCGTAACTCAAGCCTCGTTGCTTAGCTCGAAGCTAGGTGGCGCTGTGTCATAATGTCCAGAAATATTTATTTATTTATATTTATTTACTCTAGCTCGCTCTTTTTATGTCCGTTTTTTGTTGATATTTTTGCTATCCCTATTTGGAAACCAAAATCTCGATTATAATTATAATTATTAATTTATATCTGTGTTCCGAAATTGGGTACCCGACATAGTGCTTACAGGAAACCGTCTTCTGCACTCCGGTAGGTACGATACGGTCATATTAAAACTACTATATCACTTTTGCAATTTTATTTTTATTTATACATCTGTTCCAATTAGTCGCCTATGTACATATAATGATAATGTTCTAAAGTAGGTAATAAAATAATAAATTTATGTATTGAAAACATGTTTCATATGTCATAGAATTTTATTAACCTTATATACAAAGTCGTCTTCTCATACTGAAAATAATGTAAATATTATATATATAGATACACTAAGGTGGAAGCTACCTATTTTGTTGTGTTAATCGAATATAGGCTTTTCTTGGCTCAATTTGAATAATGTACGCACACATACAGTTGTGCTTTCACATGAACTAAAATAAACTTTTGTCGATAACTAAAGCATGAAATGAACATTACAATATGAAATAAACCACTGAAGACTACATTCCGTTAAAACTATAAGTAAAACAAAGATATATCTTTCTTTAACTTTAATATTATACTGTCACAAGGGATGTGTTCCACCCTAAAATAGGAACGAAGTGAATTTAAATTGAAACAATAGTTATGATAATCTTGGCATATCAATGAACCAATGTATCCAAATAAAATAAAACTTCTAGTTATGCATTTTTTCTTCACAATAACTATAAAATAAACTTATGCCAATGAACTTGCCATTGAACTCTAATATAAAATTATTCATTATTAAAATATTTACACCAACGAAATTGGAAAATTAAATAACTAGGTACTTATTTCATGTCATGTGAAAACTTAAATATACTTTATTACATGAAGTAATTTATTATAGCAACATAAATGTATTAATATTTTAATATTATTATTCATTACTTTAACAGATAACATTGAAATATCACATGATGAAATGCTTTAACACTATAACACTCGAAAATGGCATAATAAATAAGCTGGCTTGATACACTTACATTTCTGCTTTGTTATCATTTGAAAAACCACGTCAATGAAAATGATTCTTAAAATAGGTCGAATTAAGTTCATATAATTAGGCAGATGCTACTTGTCTGTTTGTATAGCAGACGATGTTTGGAATACTATATCGTCAAAATCACAGCTTCTATTGGTTTTATTGCTCTAATTTATCTAAATGAAGATATTTATATTTTGGGGACATATTTTAAGTACACCTAATTATTGAAAGGCACTAAGACCCTAATCTACAATAAAATTTCTGTACAAGGTAATGAATCAAATTTGTAGTTTTATGTACTTATAGCGTTCATGATATATTTTGACGCACGACTAGCCGTTACTTATATACAATTAATTTAATACCTAAATAGTACAGCCAGAGAATTTTAAGAGTAAATTGGAATAATATGCAAGATGAGCTCTAACTACATTAAATGCAATTTTACTCATTGAAATACTTATTTACATGACTAAATTAAAATTACAAGGTTAATCTATTTTAGGAAGAGGTATTAATATAGTGTGAGCGAACTGCACCTCGTATGTATTGTAGCAATATTTTTCACTTTCTTGATACGTACAATCAGTACGGTAGATCACTTTTCACCCATATTATTATAAAAATCAGGTCCAAATGTTGGCTACCGCAAAGGTTGCTGATCGTACATGATTTTCATTAAACAAATTAATTTCTAAGCAAAGATGATAAAAGTCGACCGGAGGGCACATGTCTCTTGCTTGTGAGTCATGAAATAAAATAAAAAACCACTTCAATATCGATTACTTGAAACATTCTGTATACGTTATATTACGTAACTTATGAGGATTATACATAAATACATAACATAATAACATGTACATTTTAAAAGCGTGAGCTTAACCACAAAGTTCATTATGTGCAGTGTGCATACTGTGAATAATAGAAACAAAAATTCAGTATATTAGTATAAATACAGTTCATGCAGGTGCATGAATCTCAAACAATTGCACTCAGGCTCAATTCATGAACGTATTATCCTTAAACAATTTAAACGGTTAGTTATTAGTTAGCCATGGTCATAGGCAAGAGCACATAATTTCAAATGTAACATTAAATGATATGGGAGTCCTAAAGAATTTTCACAGTCCAAGTCAGCCGAAAGCCGTGATCAAAGATCAATCAATTACATTTAAAATTCATACTATTTAATATTGTTTGAGATTTTGAGACTTTCGAAAATATGTAGAACTGAATATGTTCATAACATGATTATTATAATGAGGTCTCTTTTCGAATAACTTAAGCAGGATGACAACATTAGATCCATAACGTTTTAGAATTTTTGAACTATAGTTATAATCAGTTCTTCTTAAACATAATGCAACCCAATTTAATCAAAGGTTTTATCAAACATTCGCTGCATATCTTGTCTATTCTAACGTACACATTGGATTATAGTGTCTTATTCCCACGCGATTTCAGCACACACAAAGGAAGGCTTTCTTTCGCCGGTATCATATATTCTCCCATTGATATACGAAAAACCTAAGATACACACTAAGTGTCTCGAAGAAAAGTAACGCAATTTCATTAAGTATCGCGTTACTTAAATCACAGCACGGATGACATATTGTAAAGTTGGTAAAATATCACGCCAATAATCACACAAATAAATTAATACCATAAACATATAATACATACTTTTACGAAAATATTAAAATATAGATACGAGATCTTGTTATTTTGTGTGCCACTGTGCCCCCTGTAGCCGAGAGGGGCAGCGCTTGTTATTTATCGACGAGACTCTATGACGTGATATAACTATGCTTTAAGAGATTTTCTTATATCAATGGCTTGATTTACATATATATATATTTATTTATTAGCACAAAGATTTTTACCTATTCCTGGCTAATAAAGTATTTGATCTAAATTACAATGCTTCTCCTGCGCAACAGGTCATCTTGGTTAAAAATTGAGTCATTTAATATTTTGATGATTAACATGGATGTACATTAATAATTATGAAATTGTTCAGACATCATCTCCATTTAACACATTTCCACATTTTAAATTGAAATTGAAAAACTGTTTTTTATATTTATTTGAATTAATATATAAGAAAACCAATAAACAGACAGAGAGACGTGTACGTGTTTATAGAAGATGCACTACAGAGAAATATCAATCTCTTTGTGAGATTCAATTGAAATAAAATCAGAATCAATGAACCATTATTGTAAAAACAAAATCACACTTGGTGTTCATAATGACAAACAAAACCCTCTATATTTAAAACAAAAAGAAACTTATAGTTTCAAACTCTAAGAGCAAATTATTATTGTAACATAGTTGAGTACCTAGAACACGTAAAAAAAATTAAGTGGAGTAATGTCGGCGATTTTTTATTTTTGTTACCAGGTTACAGATTTTTAATGCGGGGCCTAACTTGAGCCCCATGTACTTCATCATCATGTCAGAATTTAACAACAACAACGCCTTGCCGTCAATTTCCTGAAACAATAAAAACTTTTGGTTAGCAGTCTTTACGGGAGTCCACAAGATTAAAAAAGTGTTCATTCTACTTCAAATAAATTTATCAATTCGGGATGCAGATTGTACCGCCCAGCTTTTTGTCTACATAGTAATGCAAATTTTGTTAGTTTATTGTACGCTGGAAGAATAATAGTCTTTTCGAAGTCGAGCCGAGTCGTCTACGACGTAACTACGGGGAGTGGCGAAATTCGAGTCGGGTACAATTTGATGATGATTTTGTGCATTTACTGTCCTTATTACATATGCAGATATACTATTTTATCGTTAATCAACTTTAGTGTAGGTAACACCAAGCGATATGTTTTGTTTTCAGGCAGTGGAACATGGAAGAAATGTTTATAATAGGCAATTATTTGACTACTATTTGCGACGGTGACAACTTTCTGCTGGCGCCCTCTTAATGTCGAGGGTTTTTTTTTCATTGCTACAGTTTAGTTAATTTATTGATTGCTGTATACATTACTGGCTAGACCGGCGAGCGGCGAGCGGCGACCGCTTTGAATTCTAACTTAAACTATCCAAGTTGGACTGTCCCAATTTGGTGCCAAGACGAACGTCTTTATACTGCTGGTGAGTTTTTACTATCCTAACTCAGCAGTCATTGGAAAATGGTGGGAATCCCAAATGTTGATTTGCTTGAGGTCCCACACCTGAGACTTTAAAAAGTAAGAATTTGATTGAACTAGTATATACTACCACACACAAACCGGTTTGACCTAGGACAAACTAATTTGACCTGACAACAAGAGCAGGGTCAACTGAAAGTGAATAAATAAAAGAAATGCTTACATGCTTCCTAAACAGGTCGGCGTGAGCGGCAAGGGCTTGGTCGGCGGCGGCAATAAAGCCGATGACATCCTCGATGGACCAGTCGGCGGGCGGCGTGGCGGGCGACGGCGGCGGCGGCGCGCCCGTGGTGGACGACGCCGGTTCGGGCCGCTCCGGCGACACGCGAGCCATCTTTTCACTTTTTACGGTAACACTGCAGCTCGCGTCCTCCTCCTATTACATAAAACAATGAATTATGGGAACAGGGATACGAACCTTTGAACGGACCTTTGTCTGTTTTCAGTCATAATCTATAATCTCGACACAATATAATCTATAGCGATGACACGAATGTGTACGAAGAATATATTATATTCTTTAAGTTTCCTGTACATTATTGTATAGATATTATCTATACAATAAAAAAACCGACACGACTTGCACTAATATTGACTTGAAATAATAATATGCAAGAATTAAAAAATATCGTATATATATAAATCTCGTGTCACGATGTTTGTCGCTGAACTCCTACGAAACGGTTGATCTGATTACATATTATGAAATTTTGTATGTATATTTGGTAGGTCTGAGAATCGGTCGTAGGCTATTTTTAATACCTATATTTTCCTTCACCGTTTGAGCATGTGATAAATATGCACATATCTTCCGAAAAGTGAGTGGTGCGGGCCTTGGGTTTGAACTTGAGGCCTTTGACATCTCAGTCCACACAGCCTAATGGTGAGACCATTAGGCTACCACAGCTCTTCAGTATGTATTTGTATTTAAAATATATTATTTGTTATTACTGATTATACTTACAATTTTGGGCCTTTTCAGTCCTGAAGTAACAGTATTGGGTGTGGTCTCACTACATAGGGTGCATGGCCGACCAGCAGCCTCACCCGTATCTACCTCTATCATGCCAGGACAGCTTCCGACACCACTACACACACCTTTCAGCCAATTCTTTAGTTCTTCAACTGTTAACTCTGATGGAACCTTCACTGAGTAACTCTTGTTGCCCGATGAAACCTACATAAAAAAATATAATAATGTTATTTAGGTATTATATACTTAATTATAAATTATTCTTACAGGTTCTTGTGGAGATGGAACCAATCAAATATTTTATTATAAGGTTGAAAAATTTTATTCTTAAAATAATGTGAATGGTAGTTTCTAGCTAACAAACAAATTTATAAAACATTTATATAAGCCATATAGGTATACTCAAAACATTCAACATTACCTGTACATTGGTTATGTTAGAATAACTACTAGATGCTGTGAGTATTGCTCTTGTCAACCTTTGTGAGTCATGGTGAACACTTAATAACTCCTTTACAAGTGCTTCAGCAGCTCCAGAGGGTCCTGATCCCGAAATAACACTGGGCATAGCATTACTTCCACCTGTACAACTACTACGAATACGCAAAATAACTGTAGGTACTGGTGCAGGAGTCACAGAGCTATTTGAATTTCCAGCCCCAGTAGATCCACCTTCTGGTAAAGCTGGGTTGGGCATACCACTTGGCCTCAGTTTAAATCTGTAAGACAATAATTATTTAAGTTAAATCAAGCCTACTATGCTATGATAGCCTAGTGGCACAACCAGTGGGCCAACCTCTCTCTCCGATAAGAGACCCAGCAGTAGGACAATAAATGGGTTAATGGTGAAGACAACTATGTAAAAAATCTGGAAATTTTGGTGGGTGATGGCAATTTTTTATATTTTAGCATTGTAGCAGAAAACCTATCTTTAATATAATGAGCACAATAAGCTGACTAGTTGGTAGCTGTTTAGATATACTAAAAGACCACAGTCACTCACGAGATACTCCTAATTTCCTATTTATGAAAGAAAAATTACCCAGTGTGAAAAGTAAAAATAACTAATAGATTAAAATCATAAATCATACCTTGCTACACATTTAATTTTAGGTGAACGCTATATAAGTATGTGAGATGCACATACTATAGAGTGAACTAATAAGCAAGTTATCTTGGGTTTATGAGCAGAGAGTAGTTGATCAATACATAGTAAGTGCTATTATTTAGCAGAATTTAATTAACCCTTTGAACGCCACTGTTGGATATAGCCGACAAATGAAAATGTAGACACAACCCTTGTTGTTCCTTGCCGACGACGATAGTGTCACTGCACAAACATTTTATTTTTTCCGACTATACACAACAGTGGTGTTCAAAGGGTTAAACATTTATAGATATTATGCCTAGTAGTTTCATAAATAATTCCTCACAAAACGTGATCAAGTAGAGAGAACCATACTCTATGTAGTATTATTATGTATAGTTGAAGCCATAGATGACTGATATAAAAAGGTCTTTTAAATTCCAAAACAAAATATTAGGATTACCTTGAAGGAGTTGTAGCACTTTTCTGCCCAGGTGGTTGTAGAGGATGTCCAGCTCTAGCACACCAACCAACTGGGAATATATCTCTAGAATCATATCTACACCAATAATCAAATGCACCTCTCCATCCATCAAATGTAACATGTATCTGATCACTTTTTACTGCACCAACAGTGGCACAACATATTAACTGTGGGTTTTTCTTATCTACTGCCTCTAACTTCTGACCAACAACAAACACATTTGACTTAGGAGTTGGAGGTTCCGGTTGGAAAACTTTTGCTGGTGCCATTTCTGCACCATTATTTAGAGTTTTGAGCATAAACATAGGCCAGCTACTTGCATTCATACGAAATCCAAGTGGTGGTTGCAACATTCCATCATTTTTTTCACAATGACCAATAGGGTGAATATCGCCGGCATCTACAAGGCGCCAAAAATCATTTTTGTTATCACTACCATCAAGCCTCAGCCTTAGTCGAGGGCCCAACACTCCCACAACAGTCGCAATGCATGTTGATGTTAAATTTCTTGGATCTAAAGCCTCTAACTTCATTCCCACTTTAAAATCATTAACTGGAGGCATTGGTGCCTGTTTGAAACATTCTTGAGATGCTGCTACACTGTTTGTATCTTTCATATATTCATTCCAATCAAATGCTAGATATATATCATAAAAGGAACCTGTAGAATTATTGTTGGCATGATTTTCTGAACCATTAGCACCATTGCCCGATTGAGGGGATGTAGTACGTTTCTCGTTTTTCTTCTGATATTTGTTTAGACAATATGTAGAACAAAAATTCTTGCTGCTTGAAGGCGCATTACCCCTAATAACATTGTCGCAGTGAAGACATGCCCCTTTACTGTATGCCTGTCTAAATTCAGATAAACACGTTTCGGAACAAAACTCCTTCTTTCCGTTTTCTGTTGGGAGAACATACTTCAGGGGTGTTTTACTTTCACCACACCAAGTGCACGTACGTTTTGGAGGTCTTCCAGGACCACGTATTTTGCCGGGAGCAGTCCCCGATGAGCCGACTGTGTTGTTTGACATTGTTCCGTAAGCAGATTCTAATACATTATAGTGTTCCGATTTTGCTTAACAGTATTATCCACTTACATTATATATTCAACACAGACACAAAATCACGTAAAGAAATATTAAATAATATATTTTTGCGCAAATATAAACAACGTCAGTACGTATTTATGACGCGCTTCCACCAACGGCCATCTTTCATTTACACCACAGAGTAGGTAAACCCATATTTTTTTTATTACCAACAGTCAGTGTTGTTGATCATTCGTAAAACACTGTAGTATGTTTTGAAATTAATTCTAAACAAAACTGTAAAAGTTTAGGAATCATATCTAGATCTTTTGTTTGTCATGTATTATAAGAGATAGGTAGTTTATAATATATATATATCTATATATATATATATATATATATATATATATATATATATATATATATATATATCTATATATATATCTATATATATATAGATTAAGCTGTACCTAATTTAGTTCCTAAATGTTCTTAATGTGTTTTTGAGGGAAATAAACGAAATATTATTATTATTTTAAGGGAAATTTTTAACTGCACCACTATTTAGAAATTTAAGCAAACGAAATTTCTCCACTAATAACCATAATAATGATCAACAACACTGACTGTTGGTAATAAAAAAAATATGGGTTTACCTACTCTGTGGTGTAAATGAAAGATGGCCGTTGGTGGAAGCGCGTCATAAATACGTACTGACGTTGTTTATATTTGCGCAAAAATAGGACTGTTTTACATTAAAATAAAACAGTTATTATGTGCCGAAAGAAAGACACAGCGTTTATGTGAAGAAGCTGTCTATGATCTTGCCATCAAGGAGCATATTTAGTTAAAAACATACCTGTTTGTCTCTGTTTACTGAAGTTACCATGAATTTCCGGCAGGGGTCGAGCGTCCTTCCCGCGCGTCCGTTGATTCACTTCATAGCGTTTGTGATTTTCGTCGCGTAAGGAGCGAAAATTTTCCAAAGTTGTAAAAGTGAGAACAAAGTGTTCCTACTTTGATTTTTTATTTTTTTTAGCTGAAATAAGTGCTTTATCGCATAAGTTTAATGTAGTGTGTGTGGGTGTCGTCGTTAGCGGCAGTTAGGTGAGTACCTACTTGTACTTATGAATCAGTCGGAGGCTTCCGATGCGCAAGTCGTCGCTCCCGAGGGAGGGCGAAGTGCTAGGAGCTCTAGCTCAATAGAAAGCAGCAGCTATTCCTCATCTTCAGAAGATGAGGAGGGTTTTGCGGACCCACCACCAAACAATAGATCCAGGCGGATGTCGAAGCAGGTCGAAACCTGTTAAGTCTCGCCAATAAATCAAGTCGATTTCCTTTCAGAGTGCGTAGCTCAGATTCCATCATACCTAAATGCATTAAATAGTAACAAAACGCATAATAGTTCAGATAATGCCGGCCATTCCAAGATGTCCGAAGCAATTTTTTCTTTTATACCTACAACTAATATGTCATTAGGAAAGTTAATAATAACTTTATACCTAGTGCTGACCCAAGTAAATTAGCGGAAATCAGTAATTTACAACAGTCTAACTCGCAAGCTTGGAAAGGCATAAGATATAAAAAAGCATTACAGGCTCACTTCGCTACCCGGAGTAGCGATGTGATTGTGAGATTTACAGGTCTGAAATTAGATGAGGAGCTCTGTCATTTAAATAAGGGAACAGATTATTAACTAATACTGAACATTTACTAGCGGGATTATCGAATGCAGTCTTACATCGACAACTATTTAAGTAAATGGTTTACAGGACGTCATAGATTAGGCTTCTAATGCAGGTACGGAACTTAATGCAAACTCGGGTAAATTTACAGAAATATTTGGTCTGTTATCTCCATCATATAAAAATATGGAGTCATGTATGCAGGTTAATTGCGCAAAATAGGCAGAATGTATTGAGGTTATATGTGACCGTATTCTAAAAGAAATAAACAATGTCAATTTAAAAATTGCGTTTCAAAACATTCCACCCAGTTTGAAACACCTAATTAATAGGGATGCTCGTATTCCGCTGGTATACTCTTTGGGGAGATCCCAGGTGTGGCTAAACATGCCAAGTTATTTAAAGAATAAAAATAAATTTAGTGACAGTAATAATACTAACTTAAATAAAAAAAAACAATTAAAAAAAAAAATTTATTAAATAGTCCTCTAAATCAAGAATATTTGATAAGGAAAATAAATCAAAAGTTGAGAAAAATTACTATAATAACTATCATATAAAATATTCCCCTGTCTCACAGACTCCCATGACAACTCCAACATTAATAAAGACAAGTGACTATCAAAGCAGGATATTCAAGGGGGGTACCATGTTCAGATATGAGCACAGCTGAGGGCGAGCAAATATGTTCAAAATTTTATAGCCAGGGGCTGTATACCCTTTTTTAACAAAACCTCCCGTGCAATATCCTTGCAAGAAAATATTAACCAGATTTGCTACAAAGCAATCAGCAAAAATGACACAAGTCATAAGCGAACTCAAGAAAGTGGGCATTTTAGAGAAACTAAAATTAACCGCACCGGGTTTTCATTCAAAGATGATTTTGATAAAAACCCAGACGAGGAGTACAACTCATATTCAATTTAAGAAAACTGAATATGCATGTCTCAACTGGTCATTTCCAACTCATTTCTCGAGTGGATATTATTCTGTTCCTTCAAGATCAGGACTGGATGATAAAAATCGACCTCTACCAAGCCTACTTCCATTTATGCATAAAGGAAACCCACAGGTGTTTTCTACGTATAATATATGGAGGCGAGATATTGCAGTAAACAGCCCTAACCTTCGGTCTTTCATCAGCCCCTCACTCTTTCGCTTCTGTTACCAATTGGATTGCGGAAATCCTTCAGAGACAGGGCATAAGGATAAAAATTAATTTTCATTTATTAATTATTAATAGTTTATTTAACCAATCAAAACCAAGCAAAGCTTTCAGAACCCTGATAAAGTTGGGTTGGCAAGTGAATTATCAATAATCACTTTTCACCCCAACTCAGTAACTAGAATACTTAGGCATGACATGGAACACAAAATCCAATTTAATATCTCTTCCTGTCAAAAAAGTACTGAATATAACAGAAATGTCAACCAATTTATTGTAAAAGAAAATGGCCTGTCTCCGGAAGGTACAGAAATGGCTGGGTATAATAAACTTTACCAATTTAGCGACACTGAATGGTCACCTGCACTATCGCAGAACACCGATTTTACTAAAATCATTCAGAGGAGGCAGACCAAGGCAAGAGAGGATGTTACCTCCTCTAGTAGACTCTTGAGTAGAGTTACTAAAGTGGCTAAAAAATGCAAGGTTAAAAGTGCAACCACAGACGCGGCGGACGCGGGCTGGGGAGCACACCTGAACAACACAATGTTGTCGGGCAATTGGAGTCCTCGCCAGCTAAAGTGGCACTCCAATGTGAAGGAGATGTATGCCGTGTATGCAGCCTTATCACAACAAGGTGCAGACATGAGGGGTGCACACGTACTGGTACACTCAGACAATCGCACCCTGATAGCCTACATAAGGAACGAAGGGAGTACCCGTTCCTTACCCCTGTTGGGCCTAACAGACAAACTCCTTCACTTGACCGAGCAGCTCAACATAACGCTGTCGGCTTCTTACCTCTTAGGGAGGTTAAACAGGATTGCAGACCACCTCTCAAGAGGAAAGCCTGTGCCCAAGTGGCATCTGCAAATCCAAGCCAGGGTGGCAATATTCAAAAAATAGGGCGTGCCAGACATATACTTGTTTGCATCAAAAGAAACCGCAGTCGTCCCGCGGTACGTAACCTGGGACTCGACAGATGGGTCAGCAGTTTTCTGCGACGCCTCCAGTCAAAATTGGAACTGTCAGTTGGGCTGGGTTTTCTCCCACCCAATCTAGTCCCTTGGGTACTGGCACATTTGAACAAAGCCAAGGGAATGTTCACCTTAATAGTCCCACATTGGGACCAGTACTTTGGGTTAACCGACCTCAAAGCCAGAGCCCTAGCAGATCCATTGCCAACATTGGATCTGCAGCAGAATCTAATCGATCAAACAACAGGTCTAGGTCCCCCACAGGTGGACAAATTGTCCTTCCAAACCGGAATCAAACCTCCCAAAATTGGGGGGGGGGGGATCAGCTCTCAAACTGGAATAGAGAGGAAATACAATTATTGAGTAGCAGTTGGCGAACTAGCACTCTAAACACATACAAAACCCCTATAAACAGGTGGTTAGCATTTTCCACCACAAATAATGTTAATAATAAAAATCCAGATGGCAGAGATGTTGCAAGGTTTTGTAACAAATCCTTATTTAGAACTATTTTATAGTGTATATGTATATATAATATACAATATACACTATATACAATAATATTGTGTTATATATACTATAACACAATATTATTACATAAATCTGCTATTTCTACTTATTGTGTTTCAACAGTAGAAAACCTTTCCAAAAAATTTCCTTTTTTAACAAGTAATAAAAGCCATTGCATTGATTAAACTCAAACCTACAAAATCGCCTTTATGGCATATCCCTTTATTATTTAATTGGTTAGAAACCACTGTTTATAGCACCAATTCGCTTTTTGATATATACATATAGAAGAACTGCATTAATTTTGCTCTTAGCATCAGGTCCAAGAATACATGACCTTACCTTACTAGACATATCTCAAAACAACTGCATAGAAGAAGAGGACATCATTGTGCTGTGGTCCAGGTTTGGATAATAACAGATTCAAGCCATTACAGGCAGTCAGGATGGTCATTGGTGAAACACCCAAATGCCCTGTACATATATGTCCTGTAAAACATATCAAACAATTAATTTAGACGCAGCATAGTCGGGTAAATAGTAATATATCCAGTTTATTTATTTATTCCTCTTAAAGGGTAAGTTAAGCCAACTACTAGAACCCTAATTGCAGGATGGGTTAAATTTGTTTTTAAAGCAGTGGACATAAGTGCACCACCAGGGAGTATTAGAGCTGCAGTAGCATTCAAAGGCTGGTGGAAAAATGTACATTGTAATTGAAGAAAGGCTAAAAACAGGCAATTGGAAAAGTGATAAAACTTTAAGATTTTATTTCATTGCAGGGAAATCATTCAGAAAGATAAAAATGAGGATTTACTTAGATCAAATTTCTCAAGTGTCTAGAGTTTATATTTTAATTGATAATTACAAATATAGAATTGATCTTAATTAGCATCTACTGTAGATGCACCTTTTTTATAATATTGATTGTTAATGATCATGAGACTGAGTGCCAAATTATTATAATATCTTAATTAATAACATTTTGTTTATTGTAGTAGTAGATAACCATACTACATAATAATATATAACTATATAAATGAGTCGTTTATAATTCTTACTTATATTTTGTTATATAATGTTAGAAAAAATAATAATTGATTATTAATAAGAATAAATGTTTAAAGTATGAGAAACAATTCTTGGTATTTTACACATTTATATCCAATTCACATAGCGTTTGCAGTTACCATCACCAGCAGATATCAAACATGTCTTCACATAAACGCTGTGTCTTTCGACTAGGCATATAATAGGACTGTTTTACATTAAAATAAAACAGTTATTATGTGCCGAAAGAAAGACACAGCGTTAGAGCAAGGGCCTTGCTGGTGAGTGAAGACACTATGAAGTGAATCAACGGACGCGCGGGAAGGACGCAGCGCCCCTGCCGGATGGAATTCATGGTAACTTCATAAAAACAGAGACAAACAGGTATGTTTTTAACTAAATATGCTCCTTGATGGCAAGATCATAGACAGCTTCTTCACATAAACGCTGTGTCTTTCTTTCGGCACATAATAACTGTTTTATTTTAATGTAAAACAGTCCTATTAATAAGAATAAATGTTTAAAGTATGAGAAACAATTCTTGGTATTTTACACATTTATATCCAATTCACATAGCGTTTGCAGTTACCATCACCAGCAGATATCAAACAAGTCTTCACATAAACGCTGTGTCTTTCGACTAGGCATATAATAGGACTGTTTTACATTAAAATAAAACAGATATTATGTGCCGAAAGAAAGACACAGCGTTAGAGCAAGGGCCTGGCTGGTGAGTGAAGACACTATGAAGTGAATCAACGGACGCGCGGGAAGGACGCTCGACCCCTGCCGGAAATTCATGGTAACTTCAGTAAACAGAGACAAACAGGTATGTTTTTAACTAAATATGCTCCTTGATGGCAAGATCATAGACAGCTTCTTCACATAAACGCTGTGTCTTTCTTTCGGCACATAATAACTGTTTTATTTTAATGTAAAACAGTCCTATTTTTGCGCAAATATAAACAACGTCAGTACGTATTTATGACGCGCTTCCACCAACGGCCATCTTTCATTTACACCACAGAGTAGGTAAACCCATATTTTTTTTATTACCAACAGTCAGTGTTGTTGATCATTCGTAAAACACTGTAGTATGTTTTGAAATTAATTCTAAACAAAACTGTAAAAGTTTAGGAATCATATCTAGATCTTTTGTTTGTCATGTATTATAAGAGATAGGTAGTTTATAATATATATATAAGATATATATATATATATATATATCTATATATATATATAGATTAAGCTGTACCTAATTTAGTTCCTAAATGTTCTTAATGTGTTTTTGAGGGAAATAAACGAAATATTATTATTATTTTAAGGGAAATTTTTAACTGCACCACTATTTAGAAATTTAAGCAAACGAAATTTCTCCACTAATAACCTACTGCATATCAAATAAATGACTATACTACGTATTTAATACTTTAACTGTAAATCCCCTTTTTTCAATCAAAATATTCGAACTTACAACCAACAATACTGAATTGCACACTAAATTTGAACCGAATCGGTCCTATTCATAATTATTGGTTTAGGTTTACTCTTTGGTGTAGGTTGGGTTAGAACTGTGAACACAACGCACGAGCCGAGCGAGTGAAGCGAGTTCAAGCGAGCGTGCCGCGGCAGCGGCCGGCGAAGTGCCAGAACCGAATCAGTCTTATTCATAATTATTATTGGTTTATGTTAGAACTAAAAATCTGACAGTATAGTATAGGTGATTGATTTATTTGATGAGCAAATTTAGTGTGCAATTCAGAATTTTTGGTTGTAATTTCGAATATTTTGATTGAGAAAAGGAGATTTACAGTTAAAGTATTAAATACCACCCTTATTTTAAGTATAAGTAAACAAAATAAAAGATTTTATAAGTTTAAAAATTTCTTATTATGGCAATAAAAAATTTAAGTTAAGCTAACATAAACTACTAATATAGGTTATATAACTATGTATACACATCTAGAAAAACGATTTACTCGTTTAGGCAATTAGAAAAAAAATATAAAAACTTCATAAATTTGTATTTTCATAAATGTCAAAAGTAAAAAAAAGCTATTTATTTTCCCACAGACAACACCTTTAGAAAGCCGAGCAAATGCGAGTCGGTCTCGCGCACGAAGGGTTCCGTATAAAATTAGGCAAAAAATGCATTTTTCGTATGGGAGCCCCTGTTTTAAATAGGTATTTTGTTTTTATTTTTTGTTGTTATAGTGGCAATAGAATTACATAGTTTGTGAAAATTTCAACTGTCTAGCTATCACGGTTCATGAGATACAGCCTGGTGACGGACAGACGGACTTACCCTTTGGGTACGGAACCCTAACTTTTTTTTGGAAAAAGTGACAGGTAGATAATTATGATAAATAAATATTACTTTTAATTTTATAAAAACATTTTCTTTTATCACATCTATTCAAAAAGAGCTAGTTTATTCCTCGTAAACAGGGACCAAAATAGCTCATTAATCCCTAGGGACCAAAATTGATTTGAATTTGGAATGTGGATATTGTCAGTAAATGTTTCAATCAGCAAAGAGGTGAATCACAAACCATGCGGGAACAATGTATTGAATATGTGACTGGCTGAAAAACTGCGAGCGCGCCAAATTTAAAAAAAGTTGATGAAAAATAAACAACGCGCGAAATTAAATGCATTCTGCTTTCGTTCGTAGTTGATTCATGTTCAGATTTTTGAATTATAAAAAATCAGCCTCTAATTATTTATATTTTATGTCTTAGGGTTCTTAATTGTACGTAAATAAATTGTTGTTCATAAGTTGCACTTACTTATTTTCTCATAGAGGGTGATAAAAAGTAGAGTGTCCACCTCGTGAACAACACTATTTTAAGCTCGAGTGACATACTTTTAATCCCTTGCTGCGCTCAGGATTCTAGTTAAGAATCCCTCGCTCCGCTCGGGATTCTACTCTAGAATCCTTCGCTCCGCTCTGGATTAAAAAAAACACTCTCGCCTTTAAAATAGTTGTTTGCTCCCTAGGTAAACAATCTACTATTTCTTTTGTGAGAAATCACAAAACCCTTTATAAGGGCCCCCAAATATTTTTTTACGGGGCGTATAGTGACATAGCGGACATTGGCCCCCACCAAGGTCCGCTACGTCACTGTTGCGACCTGTATAATTTAAATTTCCTGTCGCTTATATCTAGCATTCTGTTGTAGGAGATCCGTTTATTATTAGTTGTATATTATAATAATAATTATTATTATTTATTTATTTCTCTTCACAATAGGTACAGAATTACAGCTTTTATTTTATGTAACTGCTAAATTTAGTTTTCACTTATGTAAGAGTTTTTAAAATTAAAAATTTGTGTTACAGGTTACCAGTTCCCCACTTTCAACTAGAATTAAGTAAGTACAGTATTTTTTTTAACAGACAATGTGAGAAAGCTAACAGAAAAACAAAACAAAAAAGGAGTGAATGGGACAATTAAATGGAACAATGTATTTGAGAAGCAAAATTACTTTGATCAATGTTATTATAATAAAAATAAAATAGATATTAATAATAAAAAAAATAGATATTGATTAAAGCAGAATCAACTGTCAGTGTGTTTGTGTGTGTGTGTGAATAATATTCTGAATAAAATCGAAGGGCACACCTTCACTCTACGTTGTTTCAGCAGATTTGCGTCAAATTGCAATTCGCAATGTTTTTTATTTACAGTAGGTACGCAGAATGAAGGTCTGTCGAACCGTGAGGATGTCCCATTCCATAGACAGCTCTACCCTAGGTATTGCACGCTGTGTATTATGCTGTTAATATTCAAATTTATCATTGAAAATATTAAAACGGTTTAAACAGTCCTCGAATTTCGACTTAGGTGCCAATTCCAAACCTGGCCTCTGTGTGGGCTTGGGACAAAGATAATATTAGATTGTTTATTTTCAGTGTTCCAGCGGTATAAAATAGTTTGACTGCTGGCAGCCCCAATAAACTTTTTAGGTTATAAAACAACCTTTACGAATTACTTTCGATGATATCCCGTGTAATAAAAAGAAGTATGTCCCAAAACACAATTAATAGAATAATTATCAATGCTGAAACAGCTGAAAAGAAATTGGCGGAATTAAGAAGCAAGGTATATTGCCGAAGTATATTTTAACATGTAAACAAGTATGCTTACAAGTCTAGTATTTCATATAGAATGTTTTATCTTTTAGTTAGAAGAAATAAAAAAAAATGTAGTTGAAGGAAAAGTGAAAGAGCTTACAGAGGAGAACACAATTCTTGCTGCCAAAGTAGAAGCTGCCAAGATCGAATTAATAAGGTTAGAAACATCGAATGGTAAGAAGCAATACAGTATACCAGGAAAGGCGGCAGTGGACTCAGCTCCCATAACCAAAGTTGAGGATGCACCTGTTATTAAAGATAAAAAACCCGAAAAAAAAGTGAAAGACACCCCCAGAAAAAAAGAGAAACCCGAGCCCACAAATGAATCTATAATAGATATTAGAAAGTTAGATTTGAGAATTGGAAAGATTATCGATATAAACAAACATCCTGATGCTGACTCATTATATGTGGAGCAAATTGATTGTGGTGAAGATAAACCACGCACTGTTGTCTCTGGTCTTGTAAATCATGTACCAATTGAAGAGATGCGTGGTAAAACTGTTATGATACTCGCAAACTTGAAACCAGTTAAGGTAATATGTATATACGAACCACTGAGATAACATCATAACGTAAATCATCACTAAAAACCTAGACTTACTATTATGACTATTTATTTGTTTCAGATGAGAGGAGTAACTTCAGAAGCTATGGTAATGTGTGCCTCAAGTCCTGATAAGGTTGAAGTTCTGATCCCCCCAAGTAGTGCAGTTCCTGGAGACTTGATTGAATGTGAAGGCTATCCTCGAGAGCCTGAAGCAATTCTTAACCCTAAGAAAAAAATATTTGAGACATGTGCACCAGATCTTATGACAGATAATAATAAAGTTGCATGCTATAAAGGAAGCCCATTAGTAATTCCAGGTAAAGGAGCAGTAGTAGCACCAACTTTAAAAGGTGTTCATGTTAAATAATAAAATATTATTATTTAATGTCTCTGGATTTATAACAAGCTATGTACTAGACAACATATTTATTTTTAAATGGTTGGATACAGAAAACCATCATGTAATATATTTTCTGCAAGTTTGATCAATAAAGTACATAAAAGTACAGGTCTTTTGATATTAAACACAAATGAAACACATTATAAGCAATATCAACAATATTTATTATTACATCTCTAATAAGTGATTCCTATACAACAATTTGCTGTCATTATTCACTATGTAGAAATTTAATTTCCAATTTCTGATAGAAAAATAGATGTGACATAACATTTAACATCAAGACCACATAAACTTGTCTCATTCATGTCATCATTATACTAAGGGGCAGAGGGGAAGTTATACATTTCTCTCATTTCTTCTATTCAATTCCTTGATTAGTGGTCTTGCTAGGATACTTTATATAAGGAGTCAATTGTAAAATTTCAACATGTGTAATATGCTACATTTGGAAGTTTCATTAAAAAACAACCTACTTTATGTAACATCAACTTAATTATTATTATGAGCCATTAGGAAAATATTTATTTATAATTAATTAACAAGTGTGCAGGCAAGCTCAGTTCAAAGTGAATGACATTATACATTATTATGTATTTATTCTGTATATGAACTATTTATTATGGTCGATTTTAGTCATATTAAGTACATAACAATAGAATACAGTCACTGCATTTTGCAAATTATTACATTATTTTAATTTTAACTTTATTTCTGAGTATTGAGACAAAAAACATGTCTGTAAAATATTTTGATTCGTGGCTACAATTATAATCATAACAGATCGATATCAATATCCATTTCGAAATAGTGCCTACGTCTAGCTCTATCAAAATCACGCACGATAATGCAGATCAGGTGTGCCATACCTTGCGGCATCACGCAACCTCCGCACTCACGCGTGGGAACGCGTGTTTCTCCGCACGATCTGCAACCCCGCGCCTGAATGCGTTTTTGGTGTTGCAAACGGAAGTATTTGCGAACAACGTAAGATCACGCACTCCCGCACCACGCTGTATGATGCGGGGCGTGTGGGTGTGTATCGCCTTAGGGTCAATCCAAGATTCACGAATATAACAATACTAGCCAGTGAAGACTTTAAAGGGAATGGACTCAGAGAACATCCAGGGCGCCTAGAGAGTGCTGCTCGTATAGACTACAGAAAGAAGTATTAGATCGAATTATTATTTACCACTCGTATTCTAAAATTTACAATATTGTTAAAGCAATTATACTACTCGCTATGCCAATGAAGGAAAATTTCAGTGCTTCATATTATTAAAATTTTCTTAAATTGTGGTAATACATATTACGCATAACTTGTACTTGTATCAGAAATATCAGTTTACTTTACTTTTTTTATTAATCACAGCTGGAACAGCTTGGCATTCGATCAACGTACAATAAATTTGGCGACAGACAACTTGGACCTTATGCTATTAATAATAACAGTGGAAAATAATATGCCACCAACTCCAAGTCATAACTTCTTTGGTGCAGTGACGCAATTTCATAAATATAGCGTTTATCATAAGTATTATATTTATAATTACAATTTATAATTTGTCATATCTAAGCTATTGTTTGTACTTTTATTGTACCAAAACGTACCTTAGTTTTAATTATCAAATTTAACAAAATTAATGATATTGTTGAGAATAATGGGATTGATCACTTTTTAATAATAAAGAAAGTCAATTTTTGGTTACACTGACTATATAGGTAATCATAAGGTTTATGAAAAAAAAATTAAGAATGTTTAACCTAAAAAAAGGTAGTTATAATAACAAATTTTCAACCTGTATGGTCGACTTTTATTCACAAAAGCAATAACATCAATTTTTTTTATGACATACATTATTTTGATAAATTGTTTTTTATCTAACTATTGAGTTGCAATTAATAACGACCGAGGAGTGCAATAACCGATTCGCTCGTGTTAAACAAGTTCAGTCGATGTCGTTACCAAAATTAGGTAGGTACCTATTGATTTTGATCTCATACAGAATTATAACATCTTTTAATATAAGATCTTTCAAAAAACAGTTAATTGGCTGCTAGTCATAATATTATGTTCGTGTTTTGATGTAATTTTAAAGCAATAGGTAGTTGTTTAGGAATTAAAAATAGGCTAATGAATTTTGTACAAACATTATATAACCTATTGATATGTTTAACTTCTAGGTAACGGTAGAGTTCCAATCATTCAGCCATGTTCATGAGATAAAATAATTTTTCAAACATGCTTACACCTGGATATTATTCAACTACTCTAGGGCCGACTTTTCCAAAAATGCCTTTTGTTTTTATATTTTATTTCTAGCAATCCAAAGAGGCCACGTGAAATGAGGTCTAGGATATGAGCTGAAGTAAGTCATGAACTCAGTAACATAACAAACCAGTTTCCATTTTTTTAAGACACTGCCAGGGTGCACAGGCTTCTCGAAGTGAATTCTCTAATGAACATAACAATTATGCAGGTTCAATTGATATTTGCCCTGCCTTTACAACATGTATAAAAAGTGATCAATCCTGATTGAATATTAAATTTAATTATTTATATTTGTTTCAATAAAACAAGCAAGCCATATGGAGCATTTTCCAAACGAACAGCGGTGTTAGCAATGGTTTGTTTTGTGTGCGCACATTCTTCTTTAATAGATAATGAATTTAGATACTGTATTAGAAGCTAAACTAGAAACCTTTCAAATCTGCTGTTGGTGGTAATTGTCAAATAACAAGAAAAGAATGCATCCTTTGTGCGACGGATTCAATGTCTTTAGTGCACAAAAGACATGAACACATAACACATTAGTTATATCCGCCAATCACTCACAAACTCGACCCAAACTCAGAGATCGATAAAAAATATATTTTACTGTTGGATGTAAAATAGTGAAAAAAAAAAGGTTTTGTTGCTCAAATTTGTCTAACTTGAGCAACAAAACCTTTTGTTACTTATTACCTTGCCGAATAACAGTTAATTATAACCGTATATATATGCCTTTTCACGAATACAAGATATTATGAAATGCCAAATAACATGCAAATTTAAATAAATTAAATTCTTACAAATAATCTTTAACTTGTGATAAAGGAATGAGAATATGAGACTGGAATCAGTTACCATATAGAATTTGTGTAAATATGCATAGTAACCGACCGTCTTGATATGGACATATTATATTTAGGAATGAATCAATGAATTGAATAAGAATGACTTAAAGATAAAAGAAAAGATATATGAATTTTGTGAGGGCTGAAGACAAAGTAATTAATGAGGTGACGCTTGTGGACGAAAAAGACGGACTATGCTGACCCTAAATAAATAGGGATTAGGGCAGAAGGACGATAACTACATAGATTATAGCTATTAAAACACACTTAAGGTAAAACATACCTTAGTGTCAATGTATTCGGATATCGGAATATTCGGATACCGGAATTTGGCATCATCAAAATGTATACATAATAATTGTATCCCGCGCATTTCATTTGCACATTCTACTTACAGATATGTTTGATGCAGAAGTTGTGAGAATATTATTAATACTAACATTACTAACATATTAATTTAAGTAATACCTATTAAAAGTTTTATCTAATATCAATTCCTTCAGTTGATAAAACTGTAGTAAGAACTGTAGTATTTAAATATGGTGATTAACATTATGAGGTACAAAACACCAAGCTGTTATAATATTTATCATAATCACAGGTTATATTCTATTTTACGCATGATTTTGATAAATACTACACGAACAAGTTTTGCTGTGTACTTAAAATATTATGCTAAATGCACCTTATAGTTATATTCTTTGATATAATACTATGAAAACTACGTATCTTCACTGATTTAAATCTGATTACAATGTAATGTTATGAATAAATTCTCCTAATCTTTGGTACAAAACCGATGACCGTAATCATATACTTTCGTATATTCAATTTCATGTATTAAAAATAAAATATAATTGTATAAAAATATATGAATATAGAAGATAGTCACCTTACAATAAAAATAATACATATGTTTATTATTTAGGTAGTTAGATAGTTACATGCAAAGTATATTAATTAGGATAGATTATCTTATTAGGATAGTTTGTCATAAGGAAGTCAACTTCAGTATAATACTGAATATTTATCAATCTGATAGTGCGGAGATTTTAGTCTAAAAGACGGTGACCACTCATTCCTATTTTCTTCGTAAATGGAAGAACAATATTCTTGATACCTACTGCACACACGCAGTCATGATCGTATACAAGACAATTTTTCAATGTTCATTTACTAATAAGTTCATAATTTAAGCAATTAAGTATTATAGATAAAAACCATTTAAAAGAGGTAAAAGTAAAGCACTGGGAATGGCACAAGGTTAAGTAAGGGTGACATTACAAAATAATCCTAATATTAGTGTAAAATAAATCTCATTAGATGATACTTAAAACTAACCTAAATAAAGATAAAAAATATAATTTACTTAATCTACATGACTAAATGACAATCTACACACAACTTTAAGAACTAGATACTAGAAGGTGTAATTGAAAATGGATTAGCTTTTATGAGCAAGTTAGGCCTCACTGATATAAAAATATTTATTTCACCACCATTAGAAAAATATATTAGGTTTTGTTCATAGCAGTTATCTTATTAAATATTATAAAATAAAGTAACGTTAAACCATGCTAAAACTGTTAAGTGGTGAAACACAGATATGGTAATATGAATCGACAAAGTGAATTTTATCTACAAAAATAGTCGTAAAATTAATATTTTAACACGGTATTTATTTATTTATGTATCTAGTATAAACGCGTCATCATAAAGTTTAGCAAAAGTTAGAGAAAGTAAAAATATATTAGATGCCCCTTTTTACCGTTCTTGACAAAGAGGGTGAAGAGTGATATTGATGTATTTTTAACCTTTCAAAACGAAGACGCGCAGGTTACTTAATCTAATGATAGGATCTTATAAAAATATGTAATAATATAACGTTTCTTACTAGAGAAGTATCGAACTTAAATAGACATTGAGACGACTAATAAATATTGAATTTATAATTACAATTGTTACAAAGTACTAATAATGAATACAATAGTTAAAAAGGATTTTATAAAACAGAAAATATATTGCACTCAAACAAGTCTAAAAAGAACTTGAAATAACATAATGGCACAGGTAAGTATTTAAAAATAGCGGTAAATAGGTGGGTAGGCAAATTTAGATATTTTCTTATTTGATATTGTATCTTATATTTTATTTCGTTATTTATTTAAACAGGAAACCGATTCAATTTATAAAATGCTACTAAACCCTTTTCACACAAAAAAAAAATCAAATCATATTAATAATGCTTTCAAACGCTCAATATTTTAACATTTAACATTCATTGAATTATTACCTACAGTAGAAAAATATAGTGCGTCAAAGAACACAGAATATGGCATTATCCAAAACATAATTTTAAAGTATAATCATGATAAATATGGAATGTCCTAAATATATGTAGTGAATTTGTTCATCATACTATAATGCATAAATAATAAAATACTGCTATTAATTACGTGTGTTTGTGTCAATAAAAACAAACAATGTATGGAGACTAACTAATACTTTACATATATCCAATTCAATGTAGGATTTCATTTAACTTATTGCACCGATACCAAACTATACTACTGATCTCGTCGTGAAATTCCATGAATGAAAGAACATGATTCTTATAATTATCACGTCTACGACTTAGGCGGTAGTTCTTTACAAAAACGCAAGCTTTAAAGTTGTGTCGGTGGGAAGCGCCGCTGGGGTTTACTACGACGTTGCGCAAGAGTTGACTGCGATACAGGACCCAAAACTTGCGGTGTTAATGGTGAAGCTGTCATTGCCTAGAAAGTCAAATAAAGTAGTATTATAATAAGGTCAGTTAAGTGCCAGGGGCAACCAAAACATTGTATTATGTCTTGACTGTTTCATCGACGTAGAGCCTACCCACAGGGGTAATTTTTTTTCATTTTGACAGGTACATTTTTCGAGGAAAACCACTATTAACAGAGGAATTTATCCATTCGACCCTAAAGGGATAATATTAGGGATGAATTTTTGTATGGAAATCCGTCATTTCAAAGTTGGAGTATCCAATTTCATAATAAGTTTTTGATTAGAAATAAATCAACACGTATTATAAGATTTTTATAAGTCGACCCTCTAAGACGGTGAAATAGGGGTTAAAAGACGAGGCATAAAAAAAAGCTATGCAGTGTATCATCCACCTTGTATCCGTGCCACAAGCCTCGTTGCTTAGCTCGCAACCGGACGTCGCTGTGCCGCACGGATATGTACGTACCTGGAAGGTGAGGTCGACGGCGCGGCGCAGGTCGGCGGCGGGCGGCGCGGCGCCGGGCGGCGGCGTGGCGGCGCGCGCGGGCGGCGGCGGCGGCTGGCACAGCCACGCCTCGCGCGCCAGCTCGGCGGCGCGCGGGCGTGGCTGTGCCGCACGGATATGTACGTACCTGGAAGGTGAGGTCGACGGCGCGGCGCAGGTCGGCGGCGGGCGGCGCGGCGCCGGGCGGCGGCGTGGCGGCGCGCGCGGGCGGCGGCGGCGGCTGGCACAGCCACGCCTCGCGCGCCAGCTCGGCGGCGCGCGGGCGTGGCTGTGCCGCACGGATATGTACGTACCTGGAAGGTGAGGTCGACGGCGCGGCGCAGGTCGGCGGCGGGCGGCGCGGCGCCGGGCGGCGGCGTGGCGGCGCGCGCGGGCGGCGGCGGCGGCTGGCACAGCCACGCCTCGCGCGCCAGCTCGGCGGCGCGCGGGCGTGGCTGTGCCGCACGGATATGTACGTACCTGGAAGGTGAGGTCGACGGCGCGGCGCAGGTCGGCGGCGGGCGGCGCGGCGCCGGGCGGCGGCGTGGCGGCGCGCGCGGGCGGCGGCGGCGGCTGGCACAGCCACGCCTCGCGCGCCAGCTCGGCGGCGCGCGGGCGTGGCTGTGCCGCACGGATATGTACGTACCTGGAAGGTGAGGTCGACGGCGCGGCGCAGGTCGGCGGCGGGCGGCGCGGCGCCGGGCGGCGGCGTGGCGGCGCGCGCGGGCGGCGGCGGCGGCTGGCACAGCCACGCCTCGCGCGCCAGCTCGGCGGCGCGCGGGCGTGGCTGTGCCGCACGGATATGTACGTACCTGGAAGGTGAGGTCGACGGCGCGGCGCAGGTCGGCGGCGGGCGGCGCGGCGCCGGGCGGCGGCGTGGCGGCGCGCGCGGGCGGCGGCGGCGGCTGGCACAGCCACGCCTCGCGCGCCAGCTCGGCGGCGCGCGGGCGTGGCTGTGCCGCACGGATATGTACGTACCTGGAAGGTGAGGTCGACGGCGCGGCGCAGGTCGGCGGCGGGCGGCGCGGCGCCGGGCGGCGGCGTGGCGGCGCGCGCGGGCGGCGGCGGCGGCTGGCACAGCCACGCCTCGCGCGCCAGCTCGGCGGCGCGCGGGCGTGGCTGTGCCGCACGGATATGTACGTACCTGGAAGGTGAGGTCGACGGCGCGGCGCAGGTCGGCGGCGGGCGGCGCGGCGCCGGGCGGCGGCGTGGCGGCGCGCGCGGGCGGCGGCGGCGGCTGGCACAGCCACGCCTCGCGCGCCAGCTCGGCGGCGCGCGGGCGTGGCTGTGCCGCACGGATATGTACGTACCTGGAAGGTGAGGTCGACGGCGCGGCGCAGGTCGGCGGCGGGCGGCGCGGCGCCGGGCGGCGGCGTGGCGGCGCGCGCGGGCGGCGGCGGCGGCTGGCACAGCCACGCCTCGCGCGCCAGCTCGGCGGCGCGCGGCCGCTGCGCCGGCTCCAGCTGCAGCATGCGCCGCACGCAGCCGCGCGCGCCGCTCGACACGCCGCGCCACACGTCGCTGGACAGCTCCACCTGACACCCAACATTATTTACACTATATGCCTCGACATATCCGGCCCACTCTATACAAACGATCCGATTTCAATGCAACAAAACTACATTTAATTTTATGAAAATGATGTCCCATGGAAAAAATTACTATGAATATCGGTGATTTTGAAAGACATAACATAAATTTAATGTTATGTAGGTACTCGTATATTAGAATATCTTTTTTAAGATTTTTTACGACTTGGTGTGTATTATTTTACACACCAAATTATTAAAATATTTATTGCTCGCTGAATTGTCAACTAGGTATGTGAATAACCTTGAGTTTACTTGATAACTACCCAAAGAATTGTGGACACTGACGCAAACAACTTAGTACTCATTCACAATCCTTAAGAGGGTAAGTGACCTTACAAAGACACACCTTTGAATTACTCACAATACATCGTGATGATTATAACTTAAAACAAAATACAATTGTTAGTAGAGGTGAAACGACATATCTTTGAGTTTTATGGATGGGAGGGGAATGTAATGTGTATGAACATTCCCATCCGAAGTGCTTTAAACAATATTAGTATGGTAAGGTTTTAGGAAGTGTTATAAAGCCAAATTTAAGTTACACAAGCCAACAACTTCAACGGGGTCTAGATAAATTGTGGGAACTGTAAAAAGATTAATAATATTTATAAAAATCTAAAAGAAAATTATACATACCTTCCCTGACTCGATTCTTGCCAAAATAGTTTCGGGAGTATCATCTCCAGTCGATGCAAATGGTGTCCTACCAGAAAGCATTATGTATGCGAGAACACCTGAAACCAATATTGAGTTAATATTAGAATTTAAAAAAAAATAACCACGAAGGATTCTAATTCAAATTTTTTCTAATACAAATTTTTGCATATGTAAAACTTTTAAACTTTGCTGACTGAATATTGAAACCGCCTTGTTAGCTCCAACTACGTGAATTTTGTAATATAAAAAAAAATAGCATTCGTCTAAGTTTAATTAGTTATTAATTTACCTAATGAGAATTGTATTGAACAACGAGAACTTTGCAACCTGGGGGACTACTATCTACTATCATCGTTAATGCAATGCTGTTAATATTAATTATATAAAGATCTCTGGAAATAATTCTATTTCGCAGGTTTAAAATATTCTTAAGATTTCCAGAACTACTATTTTGAAGACCATTAACTACCTATAATCATTAGTTCCCTACAAGATGTTTTAAGTGTGTAAAAGTCGCGGCGAATATTTTAGTGCATACTGCTATGGTACTATAATTTTACATTCAATGTCTCATAATAATATTTCTGGACATTATGACACAGCGCCATCTAGTTCCGTGGTTAGCAACGAGGCTTGTGCTACGGATACTAGTTGGTTTATATACTATATATACACATTTTTTATTACTTATTTTTTTGTAAATTCATACATATTATAGATAGATACATCCGTGACTCGGATACAAATGCTCATGCTCATCACATAAACATTTGACCTTACCAGGATTCGAACCCGCGTAGCACAGAAGGTAGTGTTAACTACCACTGGACTAACTTGGTCGTCATTAACTTATCATACTTAGCAACTCAGCAATTCGTTTCTAACTCGCGGTTGCCCCGCGTCATTAGCCAGTTCGCGATCTGACCGTATTGGGTATAGACACGGGCTCCACCAAACGTGCTCCGCGGTTATTATAGTGCAAAATATAACTTTCATTTCTATAAACTTTATCTTTTATTTGTTGACCTTATCGTTACGCCAACAAATTTGGTCCTTCGAGCCGGATCGTGTTGAACTAGCATAAAGTGCACGTGCCGCAGTTTGGTGTTTAAAAATAAGCAGCGATCAGGAGCCAAAGCAGCCAGCAGTTAAGCAGGAGGAAACGGAGAGTAAGAAAAGAAAACTCAGCAATCAGCGATTTCCAAGTAAGATCTTTCCATATTTTACTAATTAATAAAGATGGAGATGGAAAACTTATACACTAACCAACTTGCAATTACTGAGGCCATTAGGAAATTTATTATAAATTTACAAAAAACGCCGATAGAGAGAAGGACGGGAGATCATTTCAAAAGACGTTTGGAAATCTTAGAAAATTACTGGATGGAATACGAGAGTAATCATAAAAGCATCTGTGGGCTGAACGTTAAAGACCATCCATACTTTTCTAACTATGAATACGAGCGTACAAAAGAACTATATAAATCAGCAAAAGAAAAAGTTTTTAGTCAGGGTGAAGAGCAAGGTACTATTCAAACTCCATCGTCAATAGCTAAAGGAGGGGGCACACAGCGTGATGATCAGAAAGAGGCGCAATCAGAAGCAGCAGATCGTCCAGCAGAACCGGAAGCGTGTTCGTCCCAACAAAAGATATCTAGAGGTTCGATGAGCAAGCAGGATGAATTATTCCGCAAACAAATGATTAATTTTAAAGCGTTTATGAGAACGGCAAACAATATTCAGATAGACAGTATGAATGAAAAATGGGAGTTTGAAGACGTACTAAAGGAACTACAGTCTCGTTGGACGGCAATCGATTCCCTTCATTGGGATATTTACATGGAATCGAACGGGGAAGATGAAGAATATGAGCGCTTGTTTACGAGACATGAAACGACATTTATCAATCTGAAAAAGGCAGTCAATAAAAAATTGTGGTCAGTATCACACAGGGAAAAATCGGTTCCCAAAATGGAAATCCCTGTATTCTCAGGGAACTACCAGCAGTGGACGTCTTTTAAAGACCTATTTAATGAGGCTGTTCACAACAACCCTTCACTATCGTTAGCTCAAAAAATGCAGTTCCTAAAAGGAAAACTACGAGGGGAAGCCGAACGGCTTATTCAGCACCTGCAGATAAGTTCCGACAATTATAGCGCTTGTTGGGAGATCCTTACTAATCGTTACAACAATAAAAAGCTCATATTCACGGCTCACTTAAATACTTTGTTAAATCTGCCTAACTTATCTCAGTCATCTTTAGTTCAAATCAAAAGAATGCATGACGTCACACAAGAGACGCTTCATGCCATCGAGAACTTACAAGTTGATGTCACCACTTGGGACCCGTTTCTGGTTCACATCTTAGCACAAAAACTTGATAGCGACTCCTATAGCGATTATTTAGAATCATTGAAGAATCCCAGAGATCTGCCGATCCTTAAAGAGTTTCTGTCATTTCTAGAGAGTAAGTTTACTAGCCTTGAGTCTGCACGTCGAAAGCAAGATCAGGTGTCAATCAAGCCATCGACATCAAGCAACCCATCTAAATCTATGGAATATGGGAAAAAACCCTACAATTATTCATATAACTATAATAAAAATACAAATAAAACATTTCATACAACAACTATCAAATGCCCATTATGCAGTGATGAGCATGCTCTTTTCCATTGTACAAATTTCAACTCTTTGTCAAGCGAACTTAAGTTGAAAAAGGCGAAGGAGCTAAAATTATGTTTAAATTGCTTATTTGACCATAACGGCAAACAATGCTTTTCCACAAAGCGGTGTCGAAAGTGCAACGGAAAACATAATACTTTGATACACGACGCCGTCGTCAAAACGAAACCGTCAGCTAGCAACTACGAAACGATGGCGAAATCTGTGAAATCCGAACATGTGGGCAATAACCTACACGTGTCTCCAAGGAGCCCAGCGGAAATACTTCTTGCCACAGCCTTAATAAAAGTTAAATCGGAAGATGGACAGTACCATATCTTGAGGGCACTTATCGATCAAGGTTCCCAAATCTCTCTAATTTCTGAAAATGCAGCGCAGAGACTAGGAGTTAAGCGAACGTTTTGTCGAGGTGTGATCTACGGAATAGGAGAGAAAGCCAACAATTCTAAAGGCATAATTAACTTAACATGTATGTCAATTTACAGCGACTTTTCTTTTAGCACGGATTTACTAATAATGAATAATTTAATTAAAAATCTACCGAATGCTACATTTATGAAGCCGTCCTGGCCGTTCATTCAAAACATAGATTTAGCAGATCCAGAATTCTATGTTAGCCGACCAGTCGACTTGCTTCTAGGTTCGGATATTTACGCATTGATCAAGATGGGAGGAATAAGCAGAGGTGACGATCCATCCCAACCGTTAGCAGAGCAAACTCAATTAGGCTGGATTTTATTTGGGAAAATACAGTCATCCTATCAGTGTAACGTCGTGCTTAATAACATTGAGAACATACAGCGATTTTGGGAGGTAGAAGATATCGAGGTTCAGTCTGAAGTATCAACAGAAGATCAAACGTGTATTGAGTTTTATCTGCTCACCACAAAACGCCGTGACGACGGTCGATATGTGGTCAAACTACCATTAAAACAGGATCTAAAGGAAAAACTAGGATCATCGAGAGGTATAGCTGTAGCTCAGTTTCGAAACTTAGAAAGGAAGTTCGAAAAACAAGCGAGTTTAGCAGAGCAATATAAAGCCTTTATCAGTGAATACATATCATTGCATCATATGATCCCATCAAATATAACTCAGAACTATAATAACGAAACAAAATTATCATGTTTCTTACCGCACCACGCGGTAAAGCGCGCTGAGTCAGCCACGACAAAGCTGAGAGTGGTGTTTAATGCCTCAGCGAGGACATTGAGCGGTTACAGCTTAAATGACATTATGTTCAAAGGCCCTAACTTACAGAAAGATTTACAATCTTTAATCATTAAATGGCGTCAATATCGATACGCATTTACGTCGGACATTGAAAAAATGTTTCGACAAATTTTACTAAGCGAAGAAGATCAGCATTATCAGCAAATTGTGTGGAGAGAAGCAATAGATCAGCCGATACAATCATATCAACTAACGACTGTCACTTACGGGACGAAAGCTGCACCGTTCCTAGCGATGATGACCTTGAAAAAATTAGCAGCTGATGAGCGTAGCAAGTACCCTAAAGCTGCTCAGGTACTAGAAGAAGCAATGTATATGGATGACCTTGTCCATGGGTCTCATGACCTTGAAAATGGAAAACGACTTATAGCAGAAATCAACCATGTATTACAATCAGGAGGATTTACGTTAAGAAAGTGGATGTCGAACGAGCCGGAACTATTAAAAAGCATAGAAAGCAAAGAGCATGAGCATAAACCAATATTTAACTTCAAAGTAGAGGGCTTATCTAAAACATTAGGTCTGCAGTGGGATTCCACGAAAGACAAGTTCACTTTTCAATATAATATCACGGACACCCCAGCTAGTATAACTAAAAGAATTATCTTATCTGAAATTTCAAAATTATTTGATCCGCTGGGATGGCTGGCCCCATTATCTACAAAATTAAAAATACTGTTCCAAATGGTATGGGCAGCTAATTTACAGTGGGATGACTTAATACCCGAAGAAATCAACAGAGAGTGGATGAAGATTAGGACAGATATTATTAATTTAAACAAATGTGAGATTCCTAGATGGATTGGTTACAAACTGGGTGACGTCATTGAACTCCATGGGTTTTGTGATGCGTCACTCAAAGCATACGCTGGCGTAATTTACGCACGGATTATCAGAGGTAGTCAAATAACAGTGGTTTTAGTCGCGTCAAAAACAAGATTAGTTCCACATAGCAAAGCTATATCGCTCCCAAGATTAGAGATTTGTGGAGCTCATCTACTATCGACTCTAATGGATAAAGTGGTGCATTGTCTAGGCAAGCAGAATATAGGAGTATACGGCTGGACCGATTCTATGGTCGTCCTTGGATGGCTTCAAGGCGATCCTGGTCGGTGGAAAACTTTCGTTGCAAATCGAGTAACAAGCATAACAAATATTATGAAGCCTAATCGTTGGCGGTATGTCAAATCAAGTGAGAACCCAGCTGACGCCGCAAGCAGAGGTCTCTTGGCATCACAATTAGCAAGTTCGACTCTATGGTGGCAAGGACCCGAGTGGTTGAAAGCAATAACGTTTAATAACAGTACGGAAGAACAAGTAAAATATATGACAGAAGAAGAAAGTAAACAGAAGCAAGCAAATATTATTCAAAAAGTTACGAAAGAGCACATTATCCTAGGTTTGTTAGAAAAACATGCATCTTTCATAAAGATAACAAGAATTTTAGCTTATATTCTACGTGCTACAAATAGAATTAAATTTAACAAGCAGAAACAATGTCAACAAAGCAATGGATATCTCACATTACGCGAGTTAAAGCGAGCAAAATTACTTATTATAAAATATATACAGCGCAGCGAATTTGAAGACGATATTACAGCCCTTCAAAAGCATAAAGGGATAAGCAGCAAAAGTAAATTATTGAAGCTAAATCCATTTTTAGATTCGGAGGGAATCTTGCGCGTTGGAGGACGCTTAAAAAACGCTCAAATAAATAGCAGCATGAAATTTCCCATCATAATACCTCATGATGGTATTTTAACTAGACTTTTAGTCGAACAAGCACATCAATTAACCTTTCATGGAGGTCCACGTCTGACTTTATCGAATTTAAGACAGAGGTTTTGGATTATATCGGGAAACAGTGCAGTGAAGAGGGAAGTCAGGAAATGTGTAAAGTGCAGAAGACATGATCCAAGGCCGCAACATCAGCTTATGGCGAATTTGCCTCCAGAAAGGGTTAACCCAGCACCTCCGTTTTATCACACTGGTGTCGATTACACAGGGTATGTTGAGGTCAAGGCCAGCAAAGGACGGGGAGTAAAAATTTTTAAAGGATATGTAGCTTTATTCATATGTATGGTGACAAAGGCCATACATCTTGAATTAGTATCTGACCTTAGTAGCACAGCATTCTTAGCAGCCCTTCGGAGAATGGCTGCTCGAAGAGGAGCGCCTCACTATATATATAGTGACAACGGCACCAATTTTGTCGGTGCAAATCGGATGTTACAGGAAGAATTTTTCGACCTAAAAAACACCCTCGATGAAAACTTCTTTAATGAAATAGCAGATCTTAACATTAAATGGCATTTTAATGCTCCATCTTGGGCGAGCGCAGGAGGATTATGGGAGAGAGCTGTCAGAAGCTTAAAACATCACCTAAAGCGTGTTGTAGGTGATCAAAAACTAACATTTGAAGAGTTTAGCACTCTGCTAGCACAGCTGGAAGCATGCTTAAATTCTCGACCACTATCTCCGATGTCTGAAGATGTGGAAGACTTAGATGCCCTCACCCCTGCACACTTTTTAACTGGAAGAGCTGGAACGACCGTAATAGAGACCACTCAGGATGCAAGATCAAGGTGGAATTTAGCATACCAACTAACTCAAGATATTTGGAAGCGTTTTAAGGCGGAATACCTTACACAATTATCGGTTCGAAGCAAGTGGCTGAAACAGCGTCCTAATATTAAAAAAGGAGACTTAGTCACCATCCAAGATGAAAATCTACCACCAGGTAAATGGATGTTGGGACGTGTAATAGAGCTCCATCCTGGCCAGGATGGTTTAGTCAGAGTAGTCTCGCTAAAGACCAAAAACGGCGTGTTAAAAAGACCTATAGTAAAACTTTCAATTTTACCCATAGAAACTTGTAACAATGAGAAAGATTCAGAAGAGTTTTGTAGCAAAGATGTAATCAAAAGGAATAGCAAAAAAGGGGGATTAAAAAGAGCAAGCGGGTTTATATCAATGGCAATGTATTTTATTTTATTTATGACACTAATAAGCGGTTCACACGCGTCATACAATATCACAAAAATGAATGAATATCAAGGTCTTTATTTCGACAAAATTGGTAGCATGAGATTGACAAGAGATCAATGGAAGCTTGTCGTGTATTATAATATGAACCCCTATTGGGAAGGAATGACAGCACTGGATAAATATCAAAGATATCTTGAAAACATATGCACAGCGATTAGAGCACTATCGCACTGCGACATAATAATGTTACAGCTACGGCACAGTTCTTCGGAATTAGAGTTCACTAACCGGGCTCTACTTAGTCAGCAAAATGGCACGCGCGCTCGTAAGAGGCGCGGTCTTATCAATGGAATTGGATATGTAGCGAATGCATTGTTCGGAGTGTTAGATGAGACCTTTGCCGAACAGTACCAAAAGGACATAACACACATCAGGGAAGATCAAAAACATTTAGCGAAGTTATGGAGGAATCAAACGTCGATAGTCGAAGGGGAATATAATGTTCTTCAGAGAATTGAAGAAACAATAAATAAGCAACATAAAGTAATTAACTTGCGCTTAAACGAACTGAGTAAAGCAGCAAACACCCTTAATAAAGAAATTCAGAACGTTGAAGTCGCTAACGAGTTTATAATATCAGCTATGATAGCCAACAACTTAATCGTGAACCTAAAAAACATCCAGGATCAATTGGTCGACATGCTCACAGATATTCATCATCAAAAATTTAACACCCATATCCTTTCTCCGCAACAATTACTTGACCAATTGAACGTTATCTCTGGTCAGCTGACCAAGGATTTATCACTGCCAGTAGAAAACATTCACCAAGAGCTTGTAAAAATATATCAATTGCTTCAAGTCAAGGCTCGACTAACTAATCACTATTTCATTTTTGAGATAAGGATACCGCTTATTACTCGAGATAATTATGAACTTCACAAAATAATACCTATTCCTCTTAACCGAGCCAATACTACGTTAACTATAACTCCAGTATCAGACTACATCGCTATCAACTTGCAGAAAGATACGTACCTGCCTTTGAGCGGAAGCGAAATACAACAATGTGTAGATAGCGGATCTTCTAACTACCTATGCAACATGCATACAACTATTTATCATATGAAGAATGAACAAAATTTGTGCGTTTATGATCCAAAATCACGCAAGTGCCAAACGAGCTCCGCTGCCTGTAATAACAAGTGGATACAGCTAAGCAAATTAAATAACTTTTTATCTTTCTGTTGTGGACCATGTGAATTGCGCTTTATGTGCGGAGATCGAGTTACCGTTGAACAACTAACTGGTACTTACCTAATTGCCCTTGCACCTGACTGTATTGTGAAAGATAAGCATTTTACGGCATACGCTCATAGTAAACAACTGTCTAATACTATACGAATCGACACAGATATCTATAGTCCGCAGATCGCGCCGATTAATCACATTATCAACATCTCATTAAGTACGTATGAGAATCAAACGGCTGACTTGCAAATCAGCTTGGAACTGCAAAAGCTTGGTGATAGCCTTAAACAAATGAAAAACATAGTTCTTTCGGATGACGATTCGGACTTCTATCACCACATTCATCATTACGCCATCAGCTATGGTTTGGTGTTAGCAACAGTATTAGCAGCAATCACGTTCCTGTGGAGGCGAAGGCGCCGGGCGAGGTCACGGGTGGTTGCAGGGCGCGACCTACCCGTGCCACCAACTCCGACTAGCAGCATAAGTGTAGTGAGTGCGCGACAACAAAAAAAGGCTAATCGTTTGCCTTCAGTGCAGTGCATAAGTGCTAGTGTTATCAAAGACAAAGCTCATAATCAAACGGACAGGTCTTCGTCACCTATCCCACAACGAGTGTTTACTATTTCAGAATCGGTTTAAAAGACTCGTATATTAAACAATTAAGCTTTTTACTTTATACCTTGTAATGTTTTAGTAATCATTTTTTGTTGTTTCTTTTATGTAATCTTGGTCCCGGGAGCATGTACGGTGCACCCGTACAACATTAGCAACTCAGCAATTCGTTTCTAACTCGCGGTTGCCCCGCGTCATTAGCCAGTTCGCGATCTGACCGTATTGGGTATAGACACGGGCTCCACCAAACGTGCTCCGCGGTTATTATAGTGCAAAATATAACTTTCATTTCTATAAACTTTATCTTTTATTTGTTGACCTTATCGTTACGCCAACACATACCTAGGCTCCAAATATCACAAGCCGCATCGTATCCAGCACGCTTTAGCACCTCGGGAGCGACGAAGTTAGCCGTATAACATGGCGTCATCAGTAGGCCGTTTTCAGCGCGCAACTGTTTCGCCAAACCAAAGTCCACTAGACGAATGTCCTCAGGCCTCTTTTCGGCTGTAGCGAATAATATATTCGAAGGTTTTATATCTCTGAAACATAAATAACGATTGATGAATATAAACTCTACGAAAACTAGACATATCAATATCGACTTTGTTTGAAAACCAGCACTATACTATGCTATGCTATCGGCATTTTGTGACTCATACCTTACCTAGTTTTCTTTATGCTGCCATCCATACTTCCATACTATATAATATTATAAATGCGCAAGTGTGTCTTCTGTCTGTCTGTTACCTCTTCACGCTATGACCGCTGAACCGATAGATAGTTTGAGTCCCGGGGAAGGACATAGGATATTTTTATTACATTATTTTTTTCAATTTATATGCATTTTAATTAGACTAAAAACCTATCTTTATAATAATTTGCCAGTAAACTAACAATATTTACAAAGTATTACAAAACATGTTTCTTTATTAATCACTAATGATAAATATTGTGTAACTTCCTTATCATTAAAATGACCATAATCGTCTTACCTATGCACAACAGTGTGTCTGTGTAAATAATGTATGGCGTGCAGGACATTCCTCAGTATGGGCGCAGCCTCGTGTTCCGGGAGGTAGCGGCGTTGCGTGATGTGTTCGAGCAACTCGCCGCCGCGGCACAGCTCCGTCACGGCGAGAATGCGACCTCCCTCTTCATACACGCCGCGCAACGTTATTATGTGCGGGTGTTGACTGTATCTGCGTGGGCACACATATGTAGGAACTCCTTAATAATGAATTAATGCGCAAAATATAAATAAAACCAGATAAACATGTAAGATATTGCTTGTCTATAGC
Source organism: Craniophora ligustri (assembly GCA_905163465.1). Classification (NCBI taxonomy): domain Eukaryota; kingdom Metazoa; phylum Arthropoda; class Insecta; order Lepidoptera; family Noctuidae; genus Craniophora; species Craniophora ligustri. Next base: position 9,005,604 of record LR990963.1, read on the forward strand.
TCAATTCACTCTTCTGTTGATTAGTCGCAGCATGAGCCCATAATGGCTAATAATATATTATATTGGAAAATAAATAATGGAATGAATGATTCAATTGTATAAACCAATTTTAACTGAATGCAGTATAATATAAATTCACATTATGCAAAAAAATGAATTATGTAACTAGCAAATTATTACATGTCACATACCTCAACAGTATTTCAATTTCTTCACGGGGATCATACTGTAATTTATCCATGATCTTAACTGCATACTGCACCTTTGAGGTTTTGTGTTCACAGAGGCGGACGACTGAAAACGATCCAGTGCCTAGTTCTCCCATTAACCTAAAATAAAAATCTCATTATAAACGTTTAAGATATAAAAATGAAAATGCGGCCTCTTATATCGAAGTTTCTGCCGAATGCTTTTTATTCTAAAAAGTTAAATTCAAGACTAATAAAAATGTTGAAATGACTAATAGAAAACAAAAACAATAATATCGCATAGTACTGTTTTTGTTTTCAACAACAGACATTTAAATTACTTCGGCAAAAATATTCCTAACGACTAATGTGGGAGGCATTATCTCCGAAACATTTACGTGGTCTTCCCGTGACCACGGCTTGATGCAAGTCAGCCGAAACGTCGGGTTAAAAAAGGTATTTATACCTCTAAAACTACGCGATTTAGACCCGTTGTCTATAATAACTTACGTGGTGTTTCATAAACTTTGTCATCCTACACTACCGTATTTTGTATAAACAAGTAAAACACGCGTAGATACACTACGTTACAACCGACTTGTTTCACTTGTTCCCCACCGCCTGCGGCGAGAACAAGTGTAACACAGAAACATACTTTAATAACAGTAATACAGGTTTTAGTAAGTTATTTATAAAGTATTATGTATTGGGTGTGTGTGTGCACCCCTTAAATATACACCTTTTATTAGATTTGACCATGCCTACCTGTACTCATCGAAGAAATTATTCCTATTTACAAAACCGGCCCAAAACTCTTCAGTGGATGTTTTGTTAGGTTGTGTCACATGATTCTGATTCTGATTAGTAACTGTTTTGTTGTCTTCATTGAGTAAACATGGTGCCACGAAACTGAAACCGCTGAAAAAATACATGTTTATTGTTTATTTGTTGTTTGAAGGTTAAATTGATGTCGAGTTTATCTTATCACTCAACAATCTATGATGTTACACAAATTTGCTGATAAGTGTTCAACTCCTTATGCAACTGCATGTCATGCATTCAGTATGTTCTATTTTCAAAAATGGTAATTCAAATATATTATAATAATTAAAGTTAAAAAAAATAGTGCAGTAATCAACAACAGAAGTATTACATAAAATAACATACATAATATCATCACGCCTGTCGTCCTCGAAAGTTAGGTAGATGTGCACACTACCCTTTCGCCGGTATGTTTTAGGTCCCTTGTAATAGGGGGCGAGAGCCTATAGCCATTATCCGGGCACGAATCCAAACTCCGAGCTGCTACTGAGAATTTCTTAGGAAAACCCAATAATACTGCTCAATGAGGGAATCAAACCCAAGACTACTTGCTCAGCAGTCGCACTGTACGACCACTAGACTAACGAGGCAGTTTGTGAGTTAGATAGATTCTGCACCACACAGTCGAAATAAGTAATAAAAATGGTAGTTATAGACATTAGAGGGATCCATACGACTACAAAAAACTATAACTAAATTACCAATATACTTAGGCTATAATGTGAAATCACGCTTTACAAATTATGATAAAATCTTACCGGAATAGTTCATGTGCATTCGCCGAAGCAGGCACACCCGGTGAATCACGAGGCGTGCGGCACGTAAACTCCGAATCAAAGTAGAAAGCGTCATCGGCCCGAGAGACGGCCGGCCGGAATGGAGGCACTACCTGACGGAAACAGTGCCAACCAATGAACAAAAAATATAGCGGTCCACCTGACCATCTTTCATCGAACAACATCATACAATTCTAAAATCAAAAGCTTACTGTACCTAAGTTCTTGAAAATGAACAGCAGCAGTAGATATCAACGTGATTAGAGGTACAAGGGTAAAAAAAAATCAGTGGTGACTTGGTATTAATCGCCCGTACCAACGTAACGATGGTAAAATTAACGTTATCACCATTAGACGTCCACTGCTGAACATAGGTAATCCTCATGCAACGTCACGACAAAAGGTCATACACCGCCCGTATCCGGTTGTCCGGTTGTCGGGGGCCTACCCATGCGGCGTCTTCTAGTACGTGATCGCCACTCGAACGCTGCCCAGTCGAGTTGGATTCGACGATTGACGTCCTTCTCTAGGCTGGACTTACCTAACTGGACATTTTGTCCCAGGTTAACATAATCATCAACAACTTCGAGAACAGAGCTTCCGACCTTCACCAGAGTTGCAGACTCTCAACATGGACATTCAACATGACTTTCGTCTTGTCCATATTGATTTTAAGACAGACACATTCTAAAGCTCTGCTGAGGTCATTGAGCATAGTACTAAGCTGTTCAACAATCAGCCATGACTACTATATCATCGGCAAATCGAAGGAGAGTGTGGTCCAAAACCAACAGAATTAAAGATATCCTCTAATGCAGCGGTGAACAGTTTCGGGGAAATAACATCACCTGTGTCATACCACGCTAGAAGTTTTGAGGTCTGATCCTGTAGTCGGACTGACATAGTGGCGTTATGATACAAACAGGTCAGCGGTGTAAGCCGATAGTCAATTTGGCACCGATTTAAAGCCTGTAGTACTGCCCAAGTTCCGATCGAATCGAAGACCTTCTCATAGTCACAAACGCTAAACAAAAGGTTAGGGTATACTCCTATTCCTAAAATTAACGTATTAACTATTATTTAGGCCAGGATGGTTGGTGCTCTTTGGGGGAGGGTTACGTTCAGCAGCAGTATTATTAATACGTTTATATTCCTATCATTATAGAGGAGTAGGTATTATTTATAATCTTCATATGATGATACATTGTTCACACGAGCTATTTACCAAAATACTGTGACAGAAAGAAATGTAAGGTTATCTATAGTTTACTAAATGTTTTTTGTTTCGAAAAAAGTTTGTTTGAACTAATACCGTCCAAAAACCAAATCCGATCAAAAAAATCAATACCAGAATACGAATAACATCATTATTAAGTATGTATGGGCGATTCAGTCTCCGAAGTTCTCTTAAAAACAACGCTGAATACCGGTTAAGTTCTCTCATGTATGTACCTTAGTTTATGAAGGCAATTCATACACTAAGGTTAGTCATTTAGCCACAACATTTTTATGGAAAGCATTATGATAGCATTTTTTTCATATATCCTTGAAAAAAGTTTAAATGCTTTAGCGTTACATAGTATGACATGCAAATTAATGTGTACTAATAAAGTTATAGCAATTGAAAGACACTAAATTACACTTTCGCATGATCGAAAACTAAAAAATAGGAAAAACACAGGTTAGGCACGCAACTGGCATAATGCAGTTTTATACTTACCTTCAAAAATTTTAAAACTAGGTTTATAATGTAACTCGAATTTCTTACTAAAATTAACGTTCATTGTGATTATTATTACCGCAATATACCTCTCGAACAGGGTTTTACAATACCTTCGGTTAGGTGTAATAAACTGAACACAGGACGCATTTTTTGGGTTTTTTTTGCATGGTAATTTACAGCAACTTACTAGGATTAAAAAAATACATACCTCTTTTTTACAAAGTGCATCCCATTCTATGGTTGCAAAGAACTCATGGTTCTTAATGTCTTCAATACCATTGGGCCCAGCTCCCAACCTTTAGACAACATAATTAAATTCAGTAAAATAATTACATAATATATATTGTTATTAATCGTTTGAATGTACGACTATAACTTACCTATTTTGTGGGTTTCTTTTAAATAACGCTCTCAATAGAGATTGTGCCTCTTCACTAAGATTTGATGGCATACCAAGTTTTGCTTTTAATATTTGTGTCATAGTTTCATGTCGGGTCGAACCATGGAAAGGTAGATTTCCTGTCAGCATTTCAAACTGAAAAAAAATATAGGTAATATATTTCTATAATAATAAAGAAAATATGGATTATGTTAGTTCAAAGTAAAAAGTCCTTTATTTAATTAGTATGCATTTAAGTACTTTTTAATTGACAAAATTAGATGCGCATTTAAAAAAAAATATGGGTCTTATATAGAAGAGCCGGGAAAAACTCCATTTTAATAAATATTAATTAAAATATTATATTAAATTACCTATAGTATATATAGGGACGACCCGGGATTCGCGCAACGGTGTTAAAGGGTCTGAATTCCGGTTGAGTACGATAATATATTAAAATATTTGTCTTATGAGCATAGATATTTACAAAAAGAAATAGAAAATATATATGTAGTGTATCAACCAGCTAGTACCCGTAAGACAATTGTCGTCGCTTAGCTTGGCTTAGCTCGGAACTAGATGGCGCTACGTCATAATGTCCGGATACATTTCATATTTAACTATTAATAAGATTTCTTGCAGTCACGCGCATGTTAGAATAAATAAGTAAAAATGTCTGTACAACCACAAAGATAATTGTGCCATTGATTTAGTGAACCTTTTAAAACATAATTACTTTAAAATATATTTTAAACATATTGGAATTTTCACAGTGTTTTTTTTAAACCAGGTCACAATATTATTTTTAATAGAATTCATTATGAGGTTCCAAGTAAGCAGCAGGACCCAGCTACCTTCTCTATTGAAATTTAGGTGTTATTTAATTTTAATAGCCTCCCAAAAAATCTTGGGTAAGAAAAAACTTTTTTTTTTAAAGAACTTGTAACTCCACATCACCTCACATAACAACTAAGACATCCAACACATAATCTGCCCAAGAACTTGAATTCAGTGAAGGATCTAAGATGTTGGGCTTGGAGAAACTCTGATTGAGAGATGTTACATAGCTAATTCATTAGTCAGTACAGTTTTGAACATGGACACTTGATGTTCTCATGAGCGATGTAGGTTTCAGTGATCAATCTGATCAATAAAATCAATTAAGAGTATCAGGAATTATTTCATGCCAGATCACAATTTTTTTTGTGCAAAATAAATTATTATTATTATTATTATCACAAGAATTATAGGAATAAAATTGGAGAGTTTATTGATGTGATAGACAAACTGAGAGAGAATGGAAAAGATCATCGAATTCTATCAAAAGTAGAAGTGATCAAAACCCAGCAAACTGGTGATATCCATCCACCTACAAATTTAGATCCCTTTTATTGTGTTCTTTGTGAACCTAGACCTTGTTGGAGATTATGATTATGGTTCATTTTTATCAGGCAAGATCCATTAAATATAAGCACTCCAAATAAATTGTGAACAGAACAGGAAAATTATGTACATCACCTTAAAAGGAATCCTATGCCCAGGAATGAGGCTAATTAATGAATGTTATATAATTATGAAAATAATTGTTAAAATTTAAATAATATAATATACCAATAAAAGCTTCATACCATAAGTACACCAAAGGACCACCAGTCAGCAGCAAATGTATGGCCTTTCCTGTTAACTACCTCCGGGGCCATGTATTCCACTGTGCCACAAAAACTATAAGCTTTATCACTAGTTGGCGGCAATTTGGACAAACCAAAGTCTGTAAGAGCTATGTGACCATCAGCATCTAACAAAATGTTTTCTGGTTTGAGATCCCTGTATATAATTCCCAACTTGTGTACATGTTCTAATGCTAATGCTAGCTCAGCTAGATAAAACTTGACATCCTCCTCAGTAAACATTACCTTAAAGTAGACAAATAGTATAAGATAGAATTAAAATCATCCATTAATAGAACAATGCATATAAATATATACACCATAAATAAACGATTATTATAAACAAACAATAGACATTAAAAACGTACCTCTTTACTGAGACGAGAAAATAAATCACCACCACGTAGGAAGTCAAGTATTAAGTATAATTTACCAGCAGTTTGAAAAGCATAATGTAATTTAACAATAAATGGATGGCCCATTTCAACTAGGATATTTCTCTCCATTTTTGTACGCTCTCTATCTCTTACTTTTAATGTAGCTTTTTTAAGTACCTGGAAAGTAATTACAAAATTACTACTGATTATTATTGTGATCACTATCAATTACAGTTCAGAAAAAGTCTGTCTGTTTATAATCAACATATAAAGTATATATATTATACTACCTTCATGGCATAAAGAGTGCCAGCATCAGCACCAGTAACTTTTCGTACTAAGAATACTTTTCCAAAGGAACCTTCACCCAGAACTTTGAGCAATTCAAACTGTGATGGATCTGCCTTTTCATGTCCTTCTTTAACAACATCTTGTATTTCCACCTCTCTTTCTTCACTAATGTCAACAGAAGTGTCTAGGCTTTCAGTTGTAGATGCCTGACGAGACTCCCCTGAATTTTCGACTACTATTGGAAGACTGTTTGATGACTGACCAGATATACCGAGCTAGAAAATAATTATTGCAGTGAATAACTGATACTTCACCTTTGGGTAAAAACACCCACTGCGGTGTACATAGGTATTATGACATTGGCCATGAGAAACAAATGTTTTTGTGATTGCAGTATTATTGTTTTTATAAATCAGCAGAATTCATTTATATGTATACTCCATATTGTCCTTGCACAATCACTTCACAAGTTATAACTTAACTTTTAATACTGTAGTCTATAGTGACATACCTGTTTCATTTTTGTAATTAATATCATGGTAATTAAGCACAATATCTAAAAGGATTATTATAGTTTCAAATACTGTAATAGATTCATAAGAAATCTAATGCTTACAGACAAAGTTATTACTGATACACATTCTGGACACTGAATAATTATTATTTTTAATACTTATAAAATAAAATGAATCATACACAAACAATATTCATTGCACTGGGTCATATAACTTTTCCTCATAATAATATGTTGACCATAATTAACGTATTTTCCTGGACTTCTCGTTTAATAAGAATTAAGAAACCAGTTCTTCAAATCGTCTGCGATTAAGTGCTCACTACGATTTCTACAAGACTCATTTAACTAAATTCTTTAAAATATCTAGGTGGGCGTAAAAGGGTTATTTTAATTCGGAATTATGAAAACTATAGTACATATACTTAATTTTTTCTTGTATACGTGTATGTTGTTACATTTTCTCCACATAATAAACATGAAGACCTATTAAATAACTAACATAAATTCTATGCAAACAAATTATAATGCTTACCGTATTATCTCCAACATTCTGCATACGCCAAGGATCGGAGGTATTAGCCAAAGGCATTGTTTAGCACTTTTACACTTGCACATTCAATGTAAAATACTCTATCACTATCAATGTGATAAAATCAAAAATAATTTTCTAATCTATATTAAAATTCATTTCTCATCATTCACGATCCGTGATTATGAGCAGATGAGCAGAATCATTGACAATCAAAGTAGCATTATCAGACAGCACAGCGCAGAAATAGAGCATGATATGAAATAATTTCTGTCATGAAAGAATGACGTACTATAAACAGTTTAATTGAATGATTCCGTAGCTGTTATTCACACACGTATCTCCTATCAATTAATATTGAATATTATCTTATATATTAATACTTTTTTGCAATATCTGCATTGTAAACAGATAAATAAAACTTACAAGCTATTAATTGAAGGGCCAAGTTTTCAAACCTCAAATAACTTTTATCAGCCGGATAAAAATGACGAATTTAAAAAAAAAATGATTTTTTTGAAAATTCGAGGTTAAAAGGTTTTTTTCTTTGGTGCCCTAAATTAAATCAAATTATTAAAGTCTGACTCTGAGATTATGGATGAAAAGGAACCCTAATGTGAGTGAAGATATTGAGTTCCAGATCAGACTTTGTAAAGATGTTAAGCGTTTGAGACAACATGGACTTGTTTCCAACCACAACTCTGATATTATTATCTACTGAAAATAAATCAATAGAATATGCCGTAAATTTAATAAAATAGTTGCCGAAAACAATGACGTGCCTGACATCTATAATAATTCGCTCATAAAATTTTAAAATATTTTATATAAATAAAATTGTTGTTATTCATTATCATCATTATCACATCAACCGTTAGGGGTCCACTATTGGACATAGGTCTCCCCCCAAGAATCGCCACGACGCGGCGACGACCGGTCATGCGGACTCATGCGCCGCCCGCATTCAGGGAATTTCAGCGACCTTCACCAGGTCGTCAGTCCACCTTGCCGGGAGCCTGCCCACGCTGCGTCTTCCAGTACGTGGTCGCTATTTTAATAGTTCACTATTATTAGTAATAATAAATTATCATGACTTCAACCTAAATATAAAAAATATCTCAAAGAATCGTCCCCACCAACCGATTTCAAACATATCGTTAGTACATCTTGGCAGCCTGATGATTTTTTACTATGACGACAGCCGGGTTTTCTTGCAAATCGAACTTAAACATTATTTTTTTTGTTTTTTTTTAACGTTTTTTATAGGTATATTAAGACTCTATTACTATACGCTTTATTGACATTGATAAAAGGACGTGCAGGAACACAATCCAACTAGAAAAATGGTATTGTATTTTAATAGAAGTTAGACGTAGAGAAAAAAACCGGTGTTATCGCGCCCCGCCGCCGCCGCGCCCCCGAGCAGTGCCGGATTAAGGAAGCGCGGGGCCCGTAGCAAATTCTGTTAAGGGGCCCTCGCTTTTCTTTAGTTACAAGCGTTTTGGGGAGGGGGGTTCATTTTGCTCGCCACAGATGTCTTATATAATTTTATAACGCGGTGGTAGGCTTCGGCCGCAGGTTTTTACCACCTACCGGCTAAAGTCGTGTCGTTATTATGTCATTAAATGCAGACCCCGAATCGGGAGACTGGTCGCAGGGAGTAACAAGATCTATGTATACGATTCACTGCTTTCTGACCGCAGTTAGTAGGGGGTCAAAGTAGCGAACGTTAGCTACTCGTAAAAGGCAGCCCCGCCAACTACGTAGTTCTGATCTCTGATGAAGTCAGTATCCTTCTACTCCCCATTCAATCATAGCCCCAGAGGTACACGACGAGTATGGTAATACACGTCAGCAGATCGGGATGAGATGTGGCAGTTTTTCGTTAACTACCCGTGGCGGCAAGTTTGCAGGCTACAAGGTTCGGCAAAAAAGTTGTACAGAGGGTATTATTTGACGTAATAGGATAGGCAAACTTTCCTCGTACCCTGCGGTATTAAGGCGTTTCGGTCTATAAAATTATGTACGCGCGTGAGAAGTTATACTTCTTTGGCATCATTAAATAGTTAACCTCAATTATATTGGAGCACTTGAAAAAGTATATAAGCACAATTTTTTTCACTAATATTCACAAATAGTAAGTAATATCAATCAAAATATTCAATTTAAATCACTACTGAATATAATTTATTAGCACATATAATTCGCACTTGTATGAAACTAAAACACGTGTTGTGAATGTATAAACTAGAAACATGTTGATAAATATTATAAATATGAAAACAGTGATCAGAGGTGACGAGCGTACCAACATGCGCGACTAATATCGAGGTTCAATTTCTATTTTGTTGGTAGCTTTTTTTTCGAGACTTAATGAGCGGTTAAGCAGACAGCTTCATACTGTTAATTTTGTGCGACAGATGCGCTCGCATCTTAAAATTTCACTCTCATCATTCATTAAGCAGACAGCTTCATACTGTTAATTTTGTGTCACAGATGCGCGCGCATCTTAAAATTTCACTCTCATCATTTTTTCATAACGCGCCTAAAGAAGTATAACTTCAAAAATCGATTGACTCAAACCTTTGCCGCCTCCTTCCTCCACTACTGAAACCTGATGGGTCACTGGCTTACACTGCTGCAGAGAAAACGAATTTATTCGCCTCTCTGCTTGCGGAATCTTTGCGTCCTAAAAATCCAGCAATTAGACTCAAGACCTGCGTGAGTTCCTGTACTGACACGCCTTTTTCGCTGCTCAATGACAACTGGTCAGGTTCCGATAACATGGATGCTTGGCAGCGTGTAGCCAGTGCCTTAAAAAAGGCAGTCATTCCGACTCTAAAAACCATAGGCCGATTTCAGTCACTTTAATACTCTGCAAATTATGGAACTTTTATTGAATAGGCTCCTGGCATAACTAAAAGCGAACGATCTGATTAGTGACCGACGGCTTTTGCTGAAATCGGTCCACTGGGGCCCTTCTGGCGTATGCCACATATCTACATCTGGGGTAAGGCCATCGAGAGATGAATAAGCGTTTGTATCGTCTCACTGGACATCTCAAAGGCCTTTGATAGGGTAGGCATGACAACCTCATCGGTAAGTTTTAATCGTTCGGTCTGTTTTTTATTTTCTAAAGGATCGGTCATTGTGAGTAGTTGTATTAACAACTACTCACAATGACCGATCCCTTATCCGATGACGAGCGGACATTAGGCCGCTCGTCTGATCAAACGGCTATTAATGCCGGAGCTCCTCAGGGATCTGTGCTATCTGCAACTTTTTTGTTCATGAATGGCTGGGTGCAGATGACAGCACAGTTGTAGAGAGCTAAACAGCCAATTCACGGACTGGAATGGCTTAAATCTAGTGTCTCAGTGAGGCGATAGTAAAACGCACGAACTTGGTCTTGAAGGTAATCTCCGGTTGGGGCGATGCCAACCTAGTCAAATTCAACACGACTAGGACCAAGGCTTGTCTGTATTATATCTAAAGCCCAAAAGCTCTAGCGAAAGCGTTCTAGCGAAAGTGAGGTAGTACTTCATGCCGGGGCGGTTGCTCAACCTGTACCAACCACAAATCCGATCTTCCATGGAGTACTGCTTTCGCATTTGGGATAGTTGTGTTAAATATCAGTTGAAGGCGTTGTAGTCTATTTGTGACGGAACTAGATTTCAAAATATACATATTGATAATTTTCAACTACATAGGTAATTGCGCTTTATTTAGAAACCCGAAAAAATATCGCAGCGTCTAAATGAGAAAACGAACAAGCTCGCTGATAATTGTATTCGGTCCTTCTTGATGTTTTTACATAATAACCATAAAAAGTTCCAAAAGTGCACAAACATGCATGCGTTATCATTGCTAAAAGTTAAAACAACGGTTTCGTAATGTCGACAGCAAAATACAAGCAACCAGCTGAACCTAAGACGTGTAGCTGTGTAATAAAAATGAGTAGCTTGCAATATTTCGCATTTAATAGATATAAAAAGAAAACATAAACATCTGCTAGTTATCTGACCAAATTTAAATGACTACAAAAAAGCGACAGATTTGTATATATCGATGACCTTCTTTATTGGACATATTAAAACCTAAATTGTTGCCCGTGCAGTCGCGTCCTAATTTTGGGGTAAAGTTAAAAAATATAATTTAGAAGAGTAGCTACCTAGCTACTAAAATTTTAGAACGACGTACGGAACATTTTAATACCAACTTAAAACCATTTATGATAAAAGATAATATTACGCGTCCATCAATTTTTTTTTTATCACGGTCTCAAATCTATGGTGCGCGGGGCCCCCAAAAGCGCGGGGCCCGTAGCATTTGCTACTCTTGCTACGTGGCTAATCCGTCACTGCCCCCGAGCGACGCGTTGCTGCCGGCGCGTCGCCGACCGATGCCATACTTACGTTCATAGACTAATATATACTTATTATATACGCACCTCAGCGGTCAACATTTTCGCAATGGACTATCTAATATATAAAATTCTCGTGTCACAGTTTTTGTTGCCATACTCCTCCGAAACGGCTTGACCGATTTTGATGAAATTTTTTGTGCTTATCCGGTATCTATGAGAATCGGCCAACATCTATTTTTCATCCCCCTAAAAGTTAGGGGTAGTCCACCAACCCCTATAATGTGGCAAAACAACGTTTGCTGGGTCAGCTAGTATTTTATAAATTACTAGCTGACCCGACAAACGTTGTTTTGCCACATTATAGGGGTTGATGGTAGAAGAGTGAAAATGTAGGGTTCTATATTATAATATTATATTATATAATGCAGTATTTTTTATGACAAATCATAAAAAAAATATTTCGTCAAAAAAAAAAAGAAAAAAAATCTGGTGAGGGACATCCTTATCACCTAGGGGTATAAAAATATAATAGCCTACGACCGATTCTCAGACTTACCAAATAAACATAACATACAAAATTTCATAATAATCCGCTCAGCCGTTTCGGAGGAGTTCAGCGACAAACACCGTGACACGAGATTTTTATATACAAATAAGATTTAAAGATAATCACGCATACCAGCCAGACACGTTAGATCACGTTCGTGCGCATATCGATTGTATGGTATATGGAAATAGAGCACAGAACATATATACCCCTAAAGGGGATATAGCGCAACCACGGAACAGAAAAAAAGAGTGGAAGTGCAAAGTGGGCCTGGCACGCTGGTCAAATGTTAAGCGATGTTCCGCGCATCGTTAAATCCTACCCTACTCGTACCTTTTTCAATATTTTTTTTCCCTTTTTCGATTTCATTTAAACTGTTTTTAAATAATTTAAACTGCTTTTTTAAGAAATTCAATATGTAAATTAAAAGATACAAGAACACTATCCCTAATTCAATTGGGTAGGTATATAATATAAAAAATTAAATAATAATTTAAATTATATTATTTATTCAAATGATTAAATGCTTCTAAACCCATTGTAGTCTTAGCAGAGTACAAATTCATTGTGGCTTTTATGGGTTAGATACGATTTTTATTTATAAACATCACAACTCCTTACCCACTCTTAAAATATAATGAACATTCTATAAATATTATACAAAAAATCAATCGCACTTTAAAAATTAGCTGTTACGTAGATGTTAAAAATGGTGAGGATCTGATGAGGATCCTTGGGAAATCGAGAGAAACCCTCAAATTTTCTACGTAGATGACGCGTTGTTTGTTCAACCTATTACATACCATCACGCCTGTCGTCCTCGAAAGGTTAGGCAGAGGTGTACTAATGTACACCCACGTTTTGCCGGTATGTTTTACCCACCCCGCTTGAGCGGGGTGGCTTCAAAGTACTTCAAACCAGACACAGACATGCGGCACCGACTTCATACCTTTAAAACTAAAAAGAAGTTAAAACTGTATTGTTATTTTTAATTTTTAACGCAGTTTTTATTTTATTAGTAAACGCGTCATCTAAGTGGAAACGTTGAGGGATTCCCTGGATTTCCCAAGGATCCACTCATCAGATCCACACCATTTTATGTTATTATGTTACACCACTCTGAAGATATTTTCTTTCAAACAAAAAAATAATTATTAAAATCGGCCCAGCCGTCCTCGAGTAATCGGTGAACAAACCTAAAAAAAATATTGATACATTCGAATTGAGAACCTTCTCTGCTTTTCGAAGTCGGTTAAAAACAAATAAGTATAATCTAATGTTGGTATAGGTATTGTATAGGGTTTAGGAATTTTGTGTTTACTTAAGGTCACACCTATGTCGGTTCGGCAGCATTTGTCGAACAACAAAGCAAACAAAGGTTTTTTCCTGAACATTCATGTACACAGTATTTTCGATTTTACCGCCCGGTTGTGCCGATTAATATCGCGGCCCGCTTATATGTGTAGCTACCCTAACAGAAAGAACTCCGTGGTAGGTGGTAATAAAAATAACTAAGTAATTAGTAGTGACAATGTCAAAAATATGGCATCTCAAATGGCAAGCAGTTTTATAAAGATTGACTTTGTATTATTTTTGAGATATTATGTTATGTTTTGTCTGCAGTTATAAATACGTCGGAAGAAAATATGCATTTAATGAGAAAATATGGAACAGATGAATGTTTTCAAATAGGTCCGTTATGGGAGGGGTTTAGGGGTAAGCATGTGTACGTTACTCCACCAGGAAAGTGATATAAGTGGTATTTCCGCGCATATTTACAGCAGATTACGCACTAATTATACGTTCCACTCATATCTATCTCTCATACACTCTAGGAGCCGCTTTCCTGCCGGAGCTAACGTACACGATAGTTTTTCTTTTTTAATATAAATTATGGTGCCTACCAACACATTTAATACCTAACCTTTTAATCAATAGAAACGGGTACATAATAGTAAGGTATAAGTACGCTATATTATCTTGGAATCAGTAGTCTTAGAAGGCAGTATGTCACGGCAACTTGCCTTGACATACTGCGTTCTAAGACAATCTTGGTAATTAATAGACAATCTTGGCTACCTACTAGGCTTATGGGTTATGTTAGCAAGACGAGAGTAACCAGAAAACCATTCTACTTCGAAATGATGACTCGCGTCTTTCATTTATTATTATCAACTCAGTAAGTCAGTACGCGCACGCGCCTACAATTTCGGTCTCGTTTGCCTGTCGGACGTAGGATCTGGTTATACACTCTTGCGTCGATATCCACCAAAATTTTTTAGGGGGTGTATATTGGTGCGCTTGGTAAATCTAACACCTGGAGAACATGCCGCCTGAAGTGCTCTTTAAATAAATCCTCAACGGCTGTCCAACGTTAGAGGGCAAAGTTGGTACTTTGTAGGTATACCTACACACCTGTACTGAAGTGTACCAAAGCAAACCGATAAGCGGAGTGTTTGTCTAACAACTAACACACAGTCATTTATGGAATCATAACACCTCGATTATGTACCTTTCTATTACCTATATCACCGAGGAATTATTTTCTAGGTAGGTACTTAATTCAATAAAATTGTATGAGTTAGAAATTCCGTCACCAGCGTGGCAAGTCATATACGTAATAATAGTAACAGGAGGTACGCATTATATACATTAGAGATGTGGTTAATTTATTTTCCCAAAGACATATAGGTAGGTAAAATAATTTCAGGACCCATTAGGAAAAATCCGCCAAATCAAGAGACCGAAGATGTGACAACGGCAATAATCGGCGATTTTGGAAAATGGCAACTAAAAATTAGTGTACTGATGGCTATTATGAAATTGCCTATAGCTTGGTACCAATTAAATATAATATTTATGGCTCCGCCACAAGAATTTTGGTGTGAAAAGCCAGCTAGCTTTGCTAAGTATACTGAGGAAGAATGGAGGAAAATATGTTTACCAGTATGTTAATTGCATTACCTACACCAAATCACTTCAATTTATTTTTTAGGGTTCCCAACCTAAAAGGAAAAAACGGAACCCTTTTATGATTACTTTGTCGTCCGTCTGTCTGTCCCTTCTCCCTTTATTTACGGAATACGTGGAGGTACCTATCAAGTTGAAATTTAAACCGTATATTCGTTGCGGGTCTATCTACGATCCCATGAAGTTGTGAATACCAATAAAATTGACGTGAAATTAAAAAATATTCTGGCTATAAGTACCTACATTACCAGCTGCATATTCGGTATTGCTTAGAATACCTACGCAAAGTATAAAATAAATAATATTTCATGCATTACCTGCACGTTGTTGTATTCTATACATTGCCTAGGTATTGTATAGAATACCGGATTATACAGATTGCCGGTAGCATAAATAAGAAGATAGATGAGTATTGATAAGTAAACAAAAGTTATTTTTTTATTTTAGCATGTAGAGGAACACCCATGTTTGATATTTGATCCAGATTTACTAAAAATGTATCCACATATGGATAAGTCGCTCATACCACTAGTGCCATGTAAAAAATTCGTTTATGACAACTCCTTGTTCAAACGAACAATCACTTCTGATTGGAATCTTGTTTGCTCCAGACATTGGCTTACTCACGTAAGTAAAAAATATTTTTTAAAGATCATCATGCTCTACCTTTTTCCGTATGACCACTCGGGCATTCGTTGGTATCCCTATACTTACATATATATATGTGGTTGTTTACTGATCGTAATAGTTTCAACAAGTAATTTATAAAATGATCTTATAAGCCGCTGTATAGATGTATCTTGAACTTGTTTAATAATTATTCAATCGATTTTATATCTGAGGGTCCTATGGTGATGACTCTTTGTGCACATGGCAGTATGTTAATTTTTAGACTGCTGTGGTAGCCTAGCGGTGTGACCAGGCGTTAAAGGTCCCGAGTTCAAACCTAAGGTGCGCATCACTGACTTCGGAAGTTATGTGCGTAGGTATCTATTTATCACATCAATTCAAACGGTGAAGGAACACATCGTGAGGATCCCTGCATGCTTGAGAGATTATCTCGATGGTGGACTATAGCCAAATCCCTCTTTAACGAGAGGAGACCCGTGTCCAGCAGTACAATAGAGGGTTGCTGATGATGGGCGGCACCGTCCGCTCACACCGCCATTACCCAGGAATGCCATAGAAGCTCGCGGCTCGCTACCCTTAAATAGTGAGTACCTATCTACTTGTATTGTGTGCACTGGCCGCATTGGTGCATGGCATGGATGACTGATGATACCTACAGTACTAAACAATAATAGGTAGGTATCTATTCTTTCAGATGAGCCAGTGTGTAATGATGTGGGGAATATTAATTGGAGGTGTACTTTTTGGAATATGGGCGGACAAATACGGTCGACGATTACCTCTTATGATTGCGATAATAGTGGAAGGCATTGCTAGTTACATTTCTAGCCTAATGCCGTATTACTGGATGTTTCTAGTCACTTGGTTTATTCTAGCATTAGCTTCTGGCGGTATTGGTATCATATCCTTCGTTATGTGTATGGAGGTACGAAAAAACTTACTCTTATTTACTAAGCATAATAATATAATCAATGACATAGTTTTTTATATCATTGAATATAATAATTAAATTACTGTTACAGTGTTACCATTACCACTGAGTGTAGTGTAATGAGTGACGTAATGTTACTTTTTCTATTATTAATATGTATAATGAATTTCTCTTAAGCACCACAGATATATATTATAATAGCACATGTAGAAATCTTTGGTTCATTTCCAGGCAGTGAGTGGCAAATGGCGTACTATAATTCCTGTGATCTATCAACTTCCTTTCGGTATTGGCAATGCTATAATGGCTGGTCTGGCGCACTGGCTCCGAGATTGGAGAAAATTAGAATTTGCATTGGCGACTCTTTCTTCATTATTCATATTTTATTGGTTTTGGGTGCCCGAATCGCCGAGATGGTTATTAGCCACAGGCCAGACTGAAAGAGCTGCAAGTAATTTTATTTTGATGATGGTCAATGAGTTTATTGTAGACTAATACATTTAATTAGATAATAATAAATTCCGTACCCCTGTTGTCATGCTCTCTAACTTCATTTCATTTAATTTGTACAAATAATAGAAAAAAATAAAGAGCATTTGTTTTGTGAAGAAGATAACAATTCATTGTATATAAAATATATATCACTCACTCCATGAACGTATAGGTAACACGTTTATGACTCACTCATTAACTGGTACTAAAATAACATCTTTAACACTCAAGAATACTTTTCAACGGAGCTAAACACAGACAGTAGCAGGTATAAAGGGACGACTCTCGGAACAATACAATACGGAACATCTGTGGAGGTTGTTTGTATAATATATATCTAGTAGATTTTACGTGTCACCTTCTGCCGCAGAGCCACCATCTCAGCAACCGATCATTGGCCAGCCTCTTCTCATTATATCAGATCTTATAATGATATACGCCAAACGTAGGTACATAATGTACGTATACCGTAAGTTATACATACAGTACATAGACATTGATTGTGTCTCTGCGGCCTCTGCTGGAGAGTATTCTCTCTAGCAGACCCATTCAGAACATGTACCTACACAGGAAAGACAAACACTACTGTTTTATGAAAACTGTTGTACGAATTGTGTTTATTGTGTACGTATTGCAAAATGTCATTATTAGGCAGTGGTTTTATTTATTTTCACTTTACTAAAATGTTCATAAAAAGCGCCTGTGTATTTTGTGTATTGTCATCAATACTACTGGCCGACGCCACTGGGGTGTCGTTGTTAAAAATTTTACGTTAATTTTACATACAAAATAAATATATAAGAAAAAGTCAAAGGAAGCATTAATTTTAAATTTTCCTTGTGCACCGATCTTTAGGATTTTCATTGAAACAGAATGATCGTGTCGTCAGAATGACATATTATACATTCGACTCTAGATAAGTTAAAACTCGTTAATTTGAATCTCTCGATTATTTGAATATTTTTAAACAGATTTTTTAACTTATCCAAATAGCGAGAGATTGATCAAGTTTTGAGATTTATAATATTTTTAAACAATCGCACAAATATTCACAAATAATTATTATAATTTACTGGAAAGTAATCCTTATATTTCTGTAGTCGTATTGTATTTGTAAACAAACGACTTAACTGAGACAACAAATGCTTCAAATAATAGAGAGGGTGGAAGCCCGGACTAAAAATTAGGGCGAGTGGGGGGAAGATCGAACGGTATTTTAAATGAGATGAGCATTGTTGTATTTGAACTCTTGTAGAACAGTAAATATCAACTTATGTTTAAATATATTTATAGTGAGTTAAGAGTAAAGGGTAACTCCTATATTTTTGTATCGTATTGATAAAATCAGATATAAAATTATGAATCTGTGCCAAAGCAGAAAAAAAATTAACTAAACTATTTTTATTACGAGAATGAAGCAGAGGGGGAAGACGAAAGGGTGACGGGGAAAGATCGATATATGGTTTCTATAATTGTTCAAATGAATATCAGACGTTTTTGATGGTCACTAGTCTATAGATTGAAGTGCCCTGAAAACTGAGAACTGCATATTATGTCAAAATACCTTTAGTTCACAAAGATAGAACGATTTTTTAAAATATATATTTCTATCTTACCCTGCTGGAAGTAGATTGAAGTAGATAGGTTCTCAATTCACACTCTATAAGGTAAAAGACTGACTTATTTATAATATTAGTTAACATATTGTTACCGTAAATATTGCAAACTATAAAAAAACTTATTTATACCTTGTCATTACCTCACTACCATGCCTAAGATTCAATATTATATCGGTAGGTCTGTACCTACCTAATAAATTATCGCGGAAAAATATGAACATAGAATGGATCGTTAAAATATGTAGGTAGATTTTCAATAACTATATTGTAGTAAATATAGTTATTGCATTCACGTTATACCTATAATTTAAATAATTTAAGACTCGAGAGAAGATATACAGCATACAAACATATTATTGTTATTGACCACTTTAAATTAATAGGTAGGTAAGTTTATGTACTTTTGGATTGCGATGAAACAAATAAGTTCCTGTGTTAGGTACCTAATCATGATATCTCTACAAAAATTAACCACATTGTTTGTGCTTAATACTTAATGCGTGCACAAACTTGGTTAAAAAAATAAATTAAATAAGTAGAAATACTTCCGATATGATTATGCATGTTAATACCGTCTAGTGTCTAAAGATCATGGACCTATAAAAAAAAGCTATAGATTTACTTTATGTAGGTTAGGAATTAGGAACATTTTCATGAATATGAAATACCTACCAAGTACCTAATTATTTTATTTCAGTAATACTAAAAGATATTACTAGACAGAATGGAAAACATGTTAGTACGAGATGCATTAAAAGAATAATTTCTGAACGATTAGGACAAAAACAGCAAGATCCTGGGTTTATGGCTTTAATGAAATCAAGAAACATTCGCCTAAGAAGTTTATTGCTGTCAATGAACTGGTATGAAAGGTATTTTGGTTTAAGTTTAATGTAGTTAGATAAATCATACCTACGGAGGGAATTGATTATTTTTATTTATTGTTTGCAGGTTCTGTACAGGATTAGCTTTTTACACGTTTTCACAATATTTAGGATCGATAGGAGGAAACATTTTTATTGCTGTGGCTTTAACGGGAATCATTTCCACATTGGGTGGACTGACCTGCATTTTTATAATAACCAGAGTTGGAAGAAAAACGACCATAGGAATATATCAAATAGTTACAGCCTCATGCTTCGTCTTCATATTGATGATACCTAGGGGCAAGTATTCAAATGACTGGCCGAGGCTATTGTTTGCTGGAATAGGTTTTGCTGGAATGGCGGTAAGTCAGTGAAGTGCGAAATTGAATCGCAGTATTTAGTTTATTTAGCTAGAGCCACGTGGTGGCGGTGTGGCGTGACCAGTCTATGAAGTCAAAGGTCTCGTGTTCAGTCTTACAGCGCAACATTATCTTTTTGAAAATCATTGGCGTATTTATCACGTGTTCAAATGGTAAAAGGAAAGTATCCTCAGGAATTTTGCAAACTTGAGAGATTTTTCCACGATGTATGTAGTCTATCAACCCACACAAGGCCAGCGTGGTGCATTATACAGGCATAAAAAATATGTTGTCGTTCGTTGGAGTCCGATCTGCTGTTCCAAGCATGAAATCAATGAAATCAAATCATGCGACATGCACTCGAGTATCATGCGCTTATCGATGTAGGTATGTACGTATTTTAGTCAGATATGTATTGCTTGTTTTAAATATATAATTTTATTAATATTTTTCAGGGTACAATACCAGCATTATATTTATTTTCGGGGGAATTATTTCCAACCCTGGGACGTAATGTCGGCCTGAGCGGAGTGACGATATTTGCTCGTATCGCTTCCATGGTTGCCCCTGCCGTTGTCTCTTTGGATAGCGTAGTTGCTGATCTGCCTCTGATTATATTGGCTATTATTTCGTATGCACAAATTTTGATGTTATTACCTTTACCTGAAACAAGAGGTGCTCCACTAGCTCACACTTTAGAGCAAGCTGAAATGTTTTAATTATAAGTAAGCATTTTATTAAATGATGAGATATCTTAATGATGTACTTACCGATATTAATAGTTGTTTGACCTTTCCAAGTACTTGTAGTTACTTATCGTATAATTATATTGGTAACACGTAGCAATATAGTTTGTAATATGTGAGTTATAACTGACAATCATAAAGTTACAGATCAAACCATAGGAAGTAGATAGGTAGGTAAAATTTGATGTGAATAATAATAATAATATAATATTTCCGGACATTATTACACAGCGCCATCTAGTTCCGTGGTAAGCAACGAGGCTAGTGTTACGGATACTACATAATATACTTTCTTTTTTGTAAATACATACATATTATACATAGATACATCAATGACTCGGAACAAATATTGATGCTCATCACACAAATATTTGTCCCTACCGGGATTCGAACCCGGGACCCATAGCACAGCAGGCAGCGTTAACTACCACTGAGCTAAACGGGTCGTCAGATAGGTGCGGTAGGTAGGTAATAGAAGATTAAACATTCAGTGACACTACTGGTATTTATTGTTAAAAATTATTTCATTCAGATAAAAACTTTAAAAAAAATCAAGAATTTCATACTACAACAAATCTCTACATAATGTAGAAATATTTCTCAATATGTAGATATCAATCCTACTATCAAACTTAGTAACTATGGTATGTAATTGTTATTTAATGTAAATGCTTATGGTCTACTAGGTGTTACAAGCCCACAACTTCAGTGATTAATATTGATATGTGACTCACATGGGACTCACAATTATGTTTTAGTAACAATTTTGTGGAATGTATCAATAAGCTAGAGAACAATAAAATAGAGGATCTATTGTGTTACCTGTGTTGGTAATCTAATCATGAGGGATTAATTAAACTTCTTCACAATTATTATTGATTAAACATTGTAACACCTCTCTCTGTAAATGGAATCCAGCCATAATGTGCATAAAGGTTGAAGTGTAGAAAAATAGAAAGACTGGACTAGAATAACTGCAAAATGCAATTCACAATAAAATTACACAGAATTATATTTTACTTGTACTGTTAAAAAATGCATTTATTATAAATTGTACATTCTAAATAAAACTTACAAAAACTATTCCTGTTTGTTATTTACAGTTTGGTTCCTTATATTTTCAATTCTATGTAATAAAGTTGGATGTGAGTGGTACCAAGATGAATACAATTTGTCATAAATTGGGTAGTCCAAATTATCCTTACCTAACTTAATCAGAGCAGACCTTAACTCATTAGGGTATGACAAGGAAACAGCAAAGTTATCTGCTTCAAACTCAAACTTCCTAGACAGTGCTGTAGCAAAGAAAGATAAAATGGAATTGTATGGTGCAAGAATCATCTGTAATACAACAATTAGGCCAATAATGATTGGTTCTTGACCAGCAGGGAATCCGAGGGATGTATACAACATAGAATATTTGAATAGGACACCAAACGCAGTAAATAACAAGAGCAAGTTCACTTCTGTTAATGCTATAGACTTATAAATATGACTGCAACTCCAATGCCCGAGCTCATGAGCCAGGACACCTAATATTTCACTGTCTGTGCAACCTGTTTTTACTTTCTTTTCTTCATCAAATTTCTCTATTAATGTATCAAACAACACAATTCTCTTAGCACCAAACAAACCACTAAAGTAAGCATTACTGTGTGCTGATCTTTTAGATCCTTCAACAATGTAGATTTGTGACAAAGAAAAATTGAGCCTTGTTGCAAGATTTTCTATTCCTTTTCTAAGAGAACCATCAGGTAATGGTACAAATTTATCAAATAGTGGAGCAATCACTGATGGGTATATTGTCAAAAATAATAGTGTAGCCATAGTAGTGAACAGCCAAAGCCAAACAACAAACATATTTCCTCCAAGCATTATAATGTATATTGCCATGGATATTATGGGCAAAGTGATAACAAGACTAAGGACTAATGATTTTAACTGATCTTTTAAAAAGAAGCCTGCAGTCTGCTTGTTGAAACCATGTTTTTGTTCCAATACAAATGTTCCATAAATTGTGAAAGGCATGTTAACAACAAAATTGAATAATGTGACAAATGTCATAAATACACAACTGACTAGAATTTCTCTCTCCGGTGCGATGTTTAGACTAGCTGCAATATTTTCAGACTTGTGCCATGCAACATATATCCACCTATTATATAAAATCACAGATGTTAATGTAATGCTGTAAAACTCTTTCACCATCTTGAACTGTGATTTATCAATTCCATACAGCCTGGCCTTTTTGAATGATTCTTCATTTAACATTTCTTTCAAGTCATTTGGGATGGTATTATTTGTTTTATATATATTTAGCTGCAACAAAAAACTTAATTATAATAACCATAAAAATTCTGAACATGATGCAATAATAACCATATTATTATGTAGTTTAACAGAGGCACAGCCAGCACAGGTCAGTTATGGTTTAGTACTTTACATTTTTAGCAACAAATGTTTTATCTATATGTTAATTATTTTAACATTTACATTGGATATCTATTTATGTTGTGTTACATCCTGGTGATCTAAGCTCTACCTTAATCTTTATACCTAAAGTCTACTGGGGGGTTAACAAATGGAGTTAATATATAGGTAAATAGTATCGCAATAAATCTTAGTTACAGCAATTAATAGAATGTATGAACTATAACAATTAATAATAAGCCTCTCTTTAAATCTAACACAAGAAGAAAAATGAGATACAGTACCTGCCGCAAACATAGATACAGCTCCCATAGATATTCACCCCATGAGAATAGTAGAATCAGGAACACAATACAATCTTCATCAAAATTCATTTTGGATCTTAGTTATAACGATTGGTGAGGAAACTATCCACTATATCAATAAAAATAACGTATTTATCCAACGAGACAAAATTTGACAGTTTCTTTTTAGGGGTGCCGACTTACCGAGTGTTACCACAAGGCCCGCAAGTAGGAATGATCGATGTCAATGAAAACATCGATGTTAGCATCGATGTTAACATCGATCGCATACTATCGATGTACGATAAATAACGAACGGAAAACATCGATGTCGGGAAACATCGATCGGAATTGATATTGAATGAATCCCGCTAGGAGTAGGAACCAATGTTTGTGTAATGACCATAAACATTTCTATCCGAGTCATGGATGTATTTATGTATGATATGTATGTATTTACAAAAAAGAAAGTATATAATATGTAGTATATCAACCAACTACTTAGTATCCGTAACACAAGCCTCGTTGCTTATCTCGGAACTAGGTGGCGCTGTGCATTTATCACGAGGAGAGTTCCAAGAAGTTGTTTGGATTGATGCCGGCCGCTGGATTTTACCATCGGACATTGGCCAGAACTCAAAGTTCCATCCGTACCTCACCTCCTCGATGTACAGCATTACACAACAGCGCTATTTCTAAGGCATGTTCTGCTTCGCAAAAGTGCTTTGTGGAACCAGCTGTCGCGGGCGGTCTTTCTGTAGCATTATGGCGGTCATTTATAAAAGGCTGGCAACGCATTTTCAAGCCCTCTAGTGTTGCAGATTATATTTAATCGATGTTCCGATATTTTTCTCATACCATTGATTCATCAATGTTTTAAGGCTTAACATCGATGTTAAAATATTGATGTTTTCCCGTCAAATATTGATGATTTTCAAACATCGATGAATAACGATCATCCCTACCCGCAAGTAAGCCGTTGAAGACGTAATGACAGTGACAGTAGGTAGTTTTTTTTACTCCCTTTCGGGATAAGGCAAGGAAATCAAGTCCATACAGCCTAGTCTTCAGTATTTTTATAATGTAGTAACTATGATGTATGATGGATGATACATCTTAATGATTGATGATTTGGTTAATTGATGGTTAATAAAGGATGATAATGATACATTTCAGTAAAGATGTGGTTCTTTCATCATCATCATCAATCACATCAACCTTTAGACGTCCCCTGCTGGACACAGGTCTCCCCCAAAATGTGGTTCTTTAATGTAACCTAAAGCGGACCTCTTGGGAGAACTTAAATGTCACGTTGCATAGTTTTGTTTCGATTGCTGACATTATGTTGTAATATAGTTGTAATGAGAAAAATAGATTTATTTGAATAACATTCGCGCTCAGCTGGAATGTAACAACTGGTGAAAAGACAAAATAACGTTGAGCTTTTCCAAATTACCACCCAAGTACAACTTTGATTTGTGTCGACGTTGAGTATTTGGAACGGGAAGCATCTTATTAAAATGTGTTTAAGATTTTATCGTATAACTATTCTAGTTTAACACACAGCAATAAAAACAGACAAAATCTATTTTTATACCACATAAAATAAAATGCACCAAACATGGCTGCCCCTAATATGGTACTCATGGTCATATTGGTGCGTACAGGCAAACATGGGTTTCGTTAATCTTCAATAGGCCTAGTCTGGATATTGGTAGGTACAGTTCGCTCAATTCATTTGAAATTTTCTTTTGTTGCGTGATAAAATATGTAACTGTAAAACAAAGTAATAATAATAATGATTCTCTAATAAAAAACCATATAACCGCAAAACTGATTCACCACTTATGTTTACAAGATATTTCAATTATGTCTTCGCTGACCCGCTGATAAATCTTGCTTCCAATTTCACCCCAACCCCTACTGTAACATTAATGGGTTTATATAAAAAGGCGATTCAGTATGGATAAAGATATTACAGCTTAGGACACAGCAGCAGATTCATACGTAGTAGAAGTAAAAAATATTAAAATTTTAATAACTACCATGATTACTAAAATTGTATCAGTTTATGTAGTTCAGTTGTTGTTTGTATATATTTTAAAATGTGCTGCAGACGAAGCTTGTGAAACGATTCCTACTGAAATTCATTTTACAAAGGGTATATCTACATATATATGTATTTAAAATTGTTAAGTTTGTTTGTTTAATCTCCAAGAACTCAAAAAGTTCTGCACCGATTGAGCTCAAATTTACATAAGATATTACCTAGATATACATATTTTTATCTATTTCACATCAATTTTATCACAATGTCCACAGGACCTAGAACAGTGCAAGAGGTGCGACGGCTGGCCGTCGGCCGTAAAAAAAATTACTCGCCCGCGTGCTTAGATGGTTAGGACCGGCCCTGTGTGCCATAGCAAAACGTGGCAGGGATCAGCTAGAATTCTATATTAAAATAAAATAAAGAGCTTGATTTGTTTTCTAAAGGGATAACCACTGGGGCCTGCCAAATTGTATTTTTATTTTAAAATTTTGATTTAGCTACTAGCACAGCTGCTGCTAGATCACTTAAAAAAGTTT
Organism: Craniophora ligustri; assembly: GCA_905163465.1. Classification (NCBI taxonomy): domain Eukaryota; kingdom Metazoa; phylum Arthropoda; class Insecta; order Lepidoptera; family Noctuidae; genus Craniophora; species Craniophora ligustri. The sequence goes on from LR990963.1 coordinate 9,031,699, forward strand.
TGACATGGTTTATTGAGTGAATTAAATAAAATCGTGCATTCATGCATTCGCGCCGTCAAACAACACAAGAAAAACCAGCAAACCATGTCTAATTAATTAATGGGTCTTATATTAAAAAAAAAACATTTATTTCAGAGGAATACGACGATATGGGTAGATTATTGAGATCATGCAGTGGCGAAGTTACTGTTAATAAATGTGAAGGAATGTGCAGTAGTCAAGTGCGACCATCTATTTCCGCTCCGACAGGATTTTCAAAGGTATTGTATGTAGAAATAGTTAGTTTTAACAATGTCAAAAGGGAGCACGTCTACTATTTCTACTAGAATTTGTAGAAATAATCCATCTAATCAAAGAAGATGACCATTATTGCATTGTAGCATGTTTATCGACAAGGATAATTATTTATATCTAAATAATAATTATATCACATCTTCTTCGTTGATAAGAAAGTATTTTTTTTTTTAAATATAAATAATTTTCTTATTTCATTGCATGTTTACAGGATTGTTTCTGCTGCAGGGAAAATTTCTTGCGAGAAAGGTTGGTTACTCTCACTCACTGTTATGACCCTGATGGCGTTAGGCTTGAAGATGAAGAAAATGCCATTATGGAAGTACGTCTTCGTGAGCCTGATGATTGCAAATGTTATAAATGTGGAGATTACAGCCGATAAAATTTGTAACTTGTAATTCTAATGCGTAACAGAAATAACAAAATTATGCGTTTTTTTAGAACTAAATAAAAGTGATATAAATAGAAACGGTTATATGTAATGTAAATTTTATTTAGGTAAATATAAATCGGTCAAAGGTTTTTGTATAATAAATACCTACTTTGTAGGCCAAATGCTCAAACGCTACTGTGTTTATTATTATGAGCCTCAAATACAGTTCTGTTTTTTTCAATATACCTACAGAAGCGTAAAACTAGCGCAAAATATGAACTACATAAAATTAGTGCAGTGTAATTAGTGTTTGAGGGTTTGGCCTTGTATGAAATATATTTATAGTGTTGTACGTAAGTAAACTTAAATTATTTTAATTTGTGTCTGTGTTTGTAAGTGTAAATATTTATAATGAGTTGTTTGTTGAAAATCAATAATTAATATCAAGTCAAGCATAGCTTTTATTAACTTAAAGACCTATACCTTATCCTTCTGAATATACCTACCTGTATTTTTAATAAAAAATATAAACCATACAAAAAATTTGCTTTACGGTCAATAGGTCTAAGTAGCAAAATGTCCTACTACTCTAAACGTCCAATTAGCAATACGTCCAACTCGCAAATCATCTAGCCATTGAAACAGATTGGACTGAGAGTTTTGGTAAAGCTACAAAATTCTATTTATAATAATACTAGCAAATCTCAGTCGGAAACGGGTACATAAAAGACTTTAACATATTTGACTACTAGACCTAACTCAAAACTGCTTGAATGAGTAGTTGAATTTTCACTTTATTAAAAGAGCCAAAATCTTTGGATGTAGAAGAAAACTCATCTTTTTTTCTTTAACTGGGCTATTAACTACCACTGGCTGTCGAGTAAACTCGATAGCTGAATTAACCCGACCCTATCTCTGTCTACGAAATAGACAACGTCCGGGTAACGGGAGGTGAGAGGGGTTGGGCCAAAAATTGGGGTCTCTTAAACTTCTCAGTAGGTATTTATATCGTACACCTGCTTAATGAATCGCCATGATTAAAGTTGTGTTGCAAGCTATTTTATTTAGATTCCGATGGTGGGATATTTTTTGCTAGTTAATTCTATTTTTTTAGACCCAACACCCTACACTTGCCCTAAGCAATTGCTTAAATAGCTTAAGGGCTAATCCAGAACTGCGACAACCTCAAATAAATGGCACCAACGGAATGCAATGATGATAATTCAAAATTTACTACGTGTATTTAACTAAAAGTAGATAGGAACACAAAATAGTGATAGGGATTTTGTCGAAATAGTATTTTTTAAATGTAACCACCAGTCATCAATAAAATCGGCATCGTCACGGATCTCCTCTCATTTGAGAGAGATTATGCTATAGAGTCCATCACGCTAGCCTACTGCGGGTTGGCAGACTTCACATGCCATCGAGACAAATCTCTCCAGCTGCAGGTTTCCTCACGATGTTTTCCTTCACCGTTTGAACTTGTGATAAATACACACATAACTTCCGAAAAGTCAGTGGTGCTGGTGCGTGCCTTGTGTTCGAACTCGAGACCTTTGACATCTCAGTCCACTGGTCATACGTCTAGGCTATCACAGCTGTAGTGCAGGATACTTGTTATGATATTGTGTCTAAATCTAATAATATTAATCCCGCAGAGCGAGGTTCCATAAGAAACTACTACCTAGTAGTGACTCACTATTAATTTTCCATTAGGTTTGTTGTTATGACATGTCAGGTCATTTGTGCGATACAATAATAGTAATATTAAATATATCGGGACATTATTACACAGCGCCATCTAGCTACGAGCTAAGCAATGAGGCTTGTGTTATGGATACCAGCGGTTGATACACTTCATGTTTTTTTTAGAATACATATAATATATGTGATATGTCGCAGCCAAATAGTATAATCCGCCGTTTTACATTCCGGCTAGCCGTTTAGCGAAACGGAGCCGTTTCGTAATGCGGCGTGGCAAGGATTAGCTGGATTTATAGCGATACGTTCGTCAATTAGGCGGCTCACGTTTTCCTCATCGTTAATTCTTATGTAGGTACTAGGTACTAATATTTTAGATTGTAGGATTACCATATATTTACAACATAAAACTTAAATTAAAATCAATTTTAATAAGAAAAAGGTAAGATATCTTTTTAAGATTTTCGCTACTAAACAAAAATGATAATCATAGTTAAAATAGGTAGTATTCGGTTCTGGCCCGCGCACGAGCCAAAACCGAATACTACCGAGCGAGTTCCAACTTATCCTAAGCGATATAATATATACCTATGTCGAAGGCAGATCGTATAATCCGCCGTATTACATTACGGCTAGCCGTTTTTAAAAATAGATCCGTTTTGTAATGCGGTGATCAACGAGTATCTAACCTAGTCTTTGGCGGTGATCAACGATTAGTCGGATTGGATGCGGCTGAATGAAAATCCGCCGGAATGTATTTGGCGCCATACGCTCCTCAACACGGCTAGGTGTAATGTAATACAGCGAGTTGTTATCCGTCGCTTTGACAATTTTTAGTTCCCATTTTTAACACTCAGGGCGTTAACCACAATGGCGTCGGAAACATAAAGTGCCTATGGATTTTAGTGTTCGGCGGAATCCTACTTACTGGTGTAAAAATATGATCATAAGGCCGGTGTGATGTTAGGTTAGGTCAGAACTGCGACCCGGGCGCACGAGCCGAGCGAGCAAAGCGAGCGGTGCCGCGGAAGCAGCCGGCGAGTACTAGAACCAAATTCTACCTATTTTAACTATGATAATAATTTTTAATTATAATAATAAAAATAATTATTAATTATAATCATTCTTCATTAGTAGGTAACAAAAATCTTAAAAAGAAATCTGTTACCTTTTTCTTATTAAAATTGATTTTAATTGAAACATTGTTTTATACTTATTGTAAATATACAGCTAATCGATTAACCGCCGCGCCGCTTTACAAAACGGCGCTGTTTTTAAAAAAGGCTAACCGTAATGAATATTAATATGGCGGATTATACTATTCGGCTGCGACATACCTATATATATTATTATATACATGAAAATATACTTATGACTCAGGTCAAATATTGTCAGTGACATTGGCCACAATCAACAACAACAAGACAATCACGGTATGTGCAATTTTATTTGTGATCAGCATGGTCTCATCACACAAACATTTGCCCATACAGGGACTTGAACTCTTACTACAAACGGCAGCCAATTACACCGCTGCTCTAATTGAGTCGTCCAATATATTTAAATCTATACTATACTATTATAAATGCGGATGTATGTCTGCCTGTTACCTTTTTACACATAAACCGCTGAGCCGATTTACAATATAACGATTGACAGAGAAGGTTATAGGATAATTTTTAACCCGTTACTAGACTCTTTGCTTTCTTAAAAGATGATTCTTATAATATCTCATAATAATCAAAAGCTAGTACCTAATCCTACTAAAATTATAAACGTGAAGTTTGTATGGATGTATGTGTGGATATTTGTTCTTCTAAGCTATCAAAGCTTCTAGCTATCATAAGTTTATTAATTGGATTAACACATAGGTTACTTTTTTCCATATATCATGCAGGCAAAGCCGCAAGAGCGAGACATATAAAATTCAACCAATTATTCTGAGATATTTTAATATCAAGTCCGTCATTTTGAATATATTTTGAAAAAATTGTTACAAAATTATATCCGAATAAAACGATTGTAGAACTTTCGTTCGGCCAGAACTTAATTAGCCACCACAGTGGTATATTTTTTTTTATTTAATTACAAAAAAAAACGATTTCTAACAAATACTTATAGATTACTGTAAACTGTAAGTTTTAAACCTTATTTACAAAACCTAAAATATTGACTCTCACTTCGCTAGTTAATAAAAGATACCTACTAGTAATAAGGAAATTTGTAAGAAAATAAAATGAAAATTGTATAGTTGTATAATAAGTAGGTACCTACCTACTACAAGAGTGCAATAAACGTTTCGACTTTGATTTGATTGAACTTTGCGTAATTTCTGATTAAATTACAAAAAAATAAATGGCGTAGCCTCAAGCATAATTGAGTATTAAGTAGTATTTTTTGCGATTATTATCACCATAGACAATAGAATACTGTAGCTACTTAAGTTGAAGTTAAGTACGCTACACGCAAGGTTTGTCGTATCAGTACCGTACGTATAAATCTTCTGTCTTAGAGGATATTTATTGTAAGTACCTGTAGGTACTTATATTTTGGAACCACTGTGGCAATATTTCGTGGCAATATGGTATATCATAGTATACTCCTTTTCGCTACTTTTGTTAAACTATTTTGTTGCTATTAATAAAATTAGTAAGTAATATTAAATATATCTATTAAATATCTACTTTGATATCTCCTGCTGGGCATCCATTAAAGGATCGATTAAATCTGGTCCGCGCTGTTGGGTGTACATATCACAGTTGTTCCCACTAAAATGAAATTCATGTTAAGTTATAGGACTTGAGGCTCGGTCACAATGGACTTTTCCTTTATAAGCTAACGTTTTTGCGGAGAGTGTATACAACAGTTTTATCCGTCAACGGATTAAGACAATTTATGCAATATATCTTCTACATTATTTCAAATATGTTTCGTTTCGAAATTATTTCTTTAAGTTTAATATTTATAGCTGGTTGTCTGTTGCGAGATAAACCAGTTAGGGCACAATCAGTGGAAGTGCAATTACCTCCCGGTAATGTATTCGTTTCGCTTTTATCTTAATTATACGTGCCTGCTAATTATGGATGTAAGTTGTAATGGTAATTATAACATTAGTCTCTTTTTTGTTTATAGGTCAAGAATGCCAGATGACTCCTGTTATTCATGTTTTAAAACATCCAGGTTGTATACCTAAAGCGATACCTTCGTTTGCTTGTATTGGCAAGTGCTCTAGTTATGTACAGGTAATATACGACACATTGTAACAAGAGCCTAGTTTTATTATCTAATTATCTCTTATAATAATTATTCTTTGTTAAATTTAAATGCATGTATTCACTAAAATTCGTAAGCTGATAGCTATGCAAACCTAAACCAAGGGCTAGAATTACAGGCAATTAATTAATTAAATAGTAAAAGTTTTATTTTCACTACTTACGTTCAGCTAATTTAAAACATTTTGTTCATTAAACTAACAATGTTTATTTATTTACGTAATATACATATTTTAGGTATCCGGTAGCAAGATCTGGCAAATGGAACGAACCTGTAATTGTTGTCAAGAATCTGGTGAACGAGAGGCTACGGTTGTACTACTTTGCCCTAAAGCGAAAAGTGAAGATAGGAAATTAAGGAAGGTAAAAACATTATATAATCCTGTCCACGAAAAGCATGCAAAAGCAAGTATCCTCATCAAAAGCTGCTTTTTAGGGTGCCATACCCAAACGGTAAAAACGGAACCCTATTACTAAGACTTCGCTGTCTATCCGTCCGTCTGACCAGGCTGTATCTCAAGAACCGCGTTAGCTAGACAGTTGAAATTTTCACAAATTATGTATTTCTCTTGCCGCTATAACAACAAGTAACTACCTACTAAAAACAAAATAAAATAAATATTTAAGGGGGGCTCCCATACCCATACTCCAATAATGGCAACAGTTAGGCACTTGAAATATTCACAAAATACTCAGTTCTATTTTTACTTTAATAAATAATAAAATAAAAATAAAATAGATATTTAAGGGCCCATACAAACGATGCCATTTTTTGCCTAATTTTTTGTTTTGTTGTCGTGAACAGATAAGATTTGTGACCACCCAAAATACTATTATTAAAGAATCGTCTCCCTCTTTCCGTCATTCTTACTCAATATTTTTTTATGAAGATTGTGTTAGTATCATAGCATGTTTCGGACAAAACCGTCTGTGTATTGATTAAGTAATAGTAAGCCACAGAAGGCTTGTATTGTATGTGCATAAGCCTAATAAAGCAAGTGACTGACTTCAGGCTGAGGATGAAATTAGTGATTCTTATGTATGTCTGAATATTAAATTAGCTCACTCACAGCGCTTTTAGGCAGTTAAAATACGATATATTTTTCATTACGATTGGTATAAGTAAACACCACTATTTTGTTTCAGATAACAACAAAAGCTCCATTGGAGTGCATGTGCCGTCCTTGTAGCACCATTGACGAAAGCTCGATTGTTCCACAAGAAGTTGCTGGATATGCTGAAGAAGGCCCGCTTTATAACCATTTCAGAAAGTCGTTCTAAAGATCAGAGATATATTATATGAGTGAATATTTTGTTAAGAAATTTCAAAGAACCTAAAACTGTTAATATGTTAGTTATAATAAAAACCTTTGACCATTAATACTATTTTATTTTGCAAATATTTTATTTACAAATACTTACTTACATAAATAATCGATTTAGGTTACCATAGTTTTGTTGGGTTTGGTGCGGTATAGGACAAAGATAATCATCCCCTCAATTTGTGTTCAACACTCAAAAATATGTTAACGTTTATATAAATAAGTGTAAGCAGGAAGGTGTAGCTGGAAGGCCTAGTAATAGCCTAGTGGTGTGACCGTTTGACTGTAAAGAGAAAGGTCCTGAGTTGGATCCCAAAGCACGTACCACTAACTTTTCGAAGTTACGTGCGTAAGTATATTTTATCTTATGCTCAAACGGTGAAGAAAAACACCTTGAGAAAACATGTATATCTGAGCGATTTAAAAAAAGAAGACCCATCCTTCACGTTACCTCAACATCCATTTCCTCGACAAGTTTGAACTAAATGTGATGACCCTTTTATTAGTTCCTACGCCTCTATCACCCCGCATTCACACCCTTAATCTCCTTGCTGCTACGCCACTGAATTTCAACCTATAAAGTTTCATGATGACCTTTTTCTTTAGCCACGACACTTCGATTTCGTTTCCCAATGATGATAATTAATTTACTTAAATAATACTAATCCTAGATCCTAGGGTGGGCACAGTCCATTTGTAATCGATGGCCCAACATCCTTGGGTGGTACTGAACATTCTGGGGTGGGCCTGTAATATACAAATGACCGAAGACGGAAGTTTTGTTTGTTTTTGTTTGTGTGCTTAATTTTCAAAACAATGACGATTGCCATCTTCCTTTGATCTCGCGTTTCTTACAGTGTTAAATTTTCTATAATTTGTGTTTCGATAAATGTTAATGTATAATAATGATGGATTATTAACTGTTAAGTGTTCGTAAATGAAACAAAACAGTGTAACGTGACTTTCAAATTCTCCCAAGACGTCCGAGTTAGGTTTCAGTAAAGAAACACATCTTTACTGAAACTAGGAAAAAAACCATTTATCATCCTTCGTTAACCATTAATTCACCAAATCATCAACCATTATCATGTATCATCCATCATAGTTACATTTAAAAAATACTGAAAACTTGGCTGTATAGTATAGATTAAAAGCAACTGACATAACGATGACACAATGACAATATTGACAATGTCACTCACACGGCTAATTTGTGACGCTGTCAATCCAGTCATTTCAAGTCAAGTTTATTTTGATTTGTGTGATAACAATTCTGTTTGTCTTGTATTTATCGGTGTAATTATACTTGTTACCAAGTTATTATTTATTAAATATGAGCCGCAGAAAGCGTACGAAGGTAAAAAAATAATATACGCGACTCTAATCGGTTGTTTAAAATATTTTTGATTTTTGTTTTGATGCTGAGGTTATGTTTATCGATCTTAGGTTGAAACCCGCGAATTGGATGAGAAATTAAAACAAGATGATTCTGAATCTGATCAGTCAGAAAAGAGTAAGGTTACGTCGTCCAGTCCCACTTCGGTTGGAGGCCGACGCGAGTCATCATCTAGTCGAACTGCAGACGTAAAAGATGCAAAAGAAAAGAAGGAAGAAATAAAAACTGACGAGGCTAAAAATGATGATATTGAGGAAATAAACTACAAAGAAATGCTAAACAGGTACTGTTAATTATCTTTATGTTATATTATATTCTTGCACATCATTAAATTGGGACCATTTAAAAAAGATAATGTCTACCATTTAAATAATCATATTTCTTAACATTACCATGCCTGTTTGAATTTACAGTATCTGTGATATTCATTTCTAATTAAAAATTTTACCCGAGTAAGGTATCAGGATAAATTATTTATGCATGAAAGGATATTTTTCATATTTCCGTAGATATTTGCATTTAAACTCGCCTCCTGCATGACACATTAGGAAACAACTGTTATTAATAGGTAAAACAGTTCTTAACTGACAAATCACTCTCATACTACATAATTTGCCTTAGCCATGAGTGCAATAGCATCATACTCTCAGCCTATTGCAGTCCACTGTTGGACATAGGCCTCTCCCAAACGGTGCCATAACACTCTGTCCTCCGCTTTCCTCATCCAGTCTATCCCTGCCACATTTTTTGGGTTGTCAGTCCATCTAGTCGGAGGGTGTCCCACACTATATTTGCCGAATACATTATAATCATACTATTAGAATTGTACAATTTTATTTACCCTTTTTACAAAACAAAATTATTGTGTTGGTCAGATCATACCTTACATTAAACTTTAGATTATAACATAATATGTATTTACTTTAACTGTATTATTTCTTCAAACATTTTCAGCTTGGAAGGAGCAGCATTCCAGTCCCGTTTGCCTTTTGATAAGATGTCATCTTTAGAAGCTGAGTGTTTCTCAGACTTACAGGGAGCTTCAAGCCATGCATTTGTTCAAATAAGAAATCATATATTGAAATTATGGTTTGAAGACCCTAAGAAACAATTAACTCAAGAAATTGCGGTTCAGAAAATGGAAGTAAGTTTCCAATTCAAAATTTATGATTATTTCAATATTTATCTTTATTCCGCTACTATTGGGATGCAGAATGTACCACTGCCCCTGTATGGAATATCATCAGTGTATTGTTATTTAGTCATGGAGATGATTAAGGTTGCACCGCTCATTCTGTATTATACATAGCTCACTAGTGTGTAGTCTCCTATGGAAGTGGTCATAGACATTTAGATCTTGTATTTATTGACAAATATTAATGTTTAGGGAAGCCATCATTAATATATCGGAAAACTGTTAAAGGATTTGTCTAGTATTATTTATTGTTTGTTGAGTTCCACTGCTTTCTAGAGAGAAACAACACAGAGAGAAAATGGAAATGGATTTATTCTTATTGTACATTATTGATGAGGTAGCAGCGGTTACGTTTAAAATTAAGAATTGACTTTGGAGTATCACATCAATTGTAATAATTTGTAGTTATTACCCACCTGTTGATTGTAATTTGTATTATTATTTCAGCCCCCATACAATGGTGATCCCGCGTTAGTTTTGAGGTCCCACGCATTTTTAGAGAGGCATGGTTTTATAAACTATGGTATTTATGAGCGTATTACTCCTATTCCAACCCCACCAAAAGGGAAGCAGAGACCAAAAGTGATCATTATTGGAGCAGGTATGTACAACACTTACAAGACTCCATATTCTTGTTATGTAACAATAAACACCAATAAACCTTTGTGTTAAGTATGCATTGATGTATAATATTTCAAATGTACTCCTGAACAGCGGGATCTTACACTATCTTATCCCACTCCCACATTTGTTCTTTAATGTTGTTATGCGCATCCTCTTGTTGCTTGGTGGTAACTTACTCCTATAAGAGTATTATAAAGAGTTCCAATTACTTATTAGATTTTGGCTAACATAATGTTATAATGTAATTCAGTACACAATGGTAAAGATATTCAAGAAACTTTATAAACATTCTAATATGTTGCTCTTTACTTGCACGATAATCATAATTAATAAAATATTCCTCTTTCTAACCTGTTGGTAACCAAATCATTAGTAATAAATTAATAATATTGATATTTGTCTTATTTCAGGAGTTTCTGGTTTAGCTGCAGCTCGTCAGCTACTGTCATTTGGCTGTGAAGTTGTCATACTTGAAGGAAGAGATAGAGTTGGGGGCAGAATTGTGACCTATAGAAAGGGCCCGTATGTTGCCGATTTAGGTAATTAGACATTACAAAAGAAACTTTTTATTTATTGAGAACAGCTGATATCATTAAGATTTTAATAAAGAAAAAAAAAACCATTTGCTTTGCAGTAGTGTCTGGATATATTTATTTACTTTTTTATCTAATGTTTACAGGGGCAATGGTTGTAACAGGATTGGGAGGTAATCCAGTAACCACACTATCAGTACAAATGAATATGGAATTGCATAAAATCAAACAAAAATGTCCACTTTATGAAGCAACTGGAAATCAAGTTCCTAAACATAAGGATGAAATGGTTGGTGATCTGGAATCTAATAGATTTTGGCAAACTAATAAGTGTTATCGAATTATCTATTGGATGTAATGACTAATAGAATGGATCATCGAGTATCTAACCACTTGAGAGCCAATGTACCAATTTTGTTTAGGCCCACGACTCACCACTGCGGGCCGGGGGACGAAGAAAAATACGTTGTTGTGATTTGCTAATGTAACAATGTTAGAACGATAGCTGTCCCATAGTGCGGGATTACTCAATTTTTCGACAATAATCGATATCCATATAATAAAAAACTTCTTATCCTGTACCTACATTTAAGAACCGATCGAATTAAGTCATTTGTATTGTATTTTGATGGTAGCATTTTATAACCGTTTTCTAAAAAATAAAAACAACGGCGTCTATTTTTTAAAGATTCAAAGCAGTCAGTTGTTGGATTCTGTTGGAAACCAATTTTCCCTTTGAACAGCTGTTGTTCTTTCTATTCCGGGACCGTCGGGAAACTAATAAATGACATTTAAATATTACAAATTATAAGTTATACAACGCATATGTTTTTACAAATCTCGATTATTATCACGTGCACACGGATCTAACATTTGGTCGATACTAAAATGGCCGCCCGTACCGCGGACTAACAGTGGCACTAAAATGCATAAGGTTAGCGAGCAGGGGTCGCCCTGTATGAGCAGTCAAGTGGTTTTATAGTCTTTAGAATGGACTAATCATGATCATGATCCTTTTTAATATTCATGAAATAGTAGGTTAAAATCTTTTTCCTGAGGGGGTCGTGATATACTTGTAATATATATTTTATTTGTTCAGATCACAGATTTATACCTGTACAAAACAACGTAATATAACATTATCTCGTAATACAACAATACAAAAATTTTCTTATTCACATTTTGTTTCTCATTTAGGTGGAGCGGGAATTTAACAGACTTCTGGATGCTACATCTTATTTGTCGCATCAAGTCGATTTCAACTACTACAACGATACACCTGTCTCTCTCGGTCAAGCATTGGAATGGGTTATCAAACTGCAACAGAAGAATGTAAAACACAAGCAGGTACTGACTCGTATTATAATACATATACATAAATAGGTATGTTAATGTCTGATCGATCTGAACGGTAATTTTTATTCTTGTAGAATTGTTACTGAGTTCATGTATCGATATATCCGTTAAACTGTACCTTGCAAACATTTATGTGTTAAATTTGAAGGTTTATTGATAAATTAAAATGAAAGAACGACTCTTAGGGTTTAAGCCGTAGTTGTCGCTTACTTACCATTAGGCGGACCCTATGGTTGGTGAATAGTATATAGAATATTTAAAATAATAGTCATGAGCATACCCTATGCTCATGACGGCATGGCTATAGGTACACAACTATTGACATCATGAGGCAGATCATAATTATTATCTTTTGTTTTAGATACAACATCTAAAGGCGCTCATAACATTGCAAGAGAGGCTTAAAAGCAATATAAACAAGTAAGTACATATTAAGATGAAGGTGATCATATTTATACAGTACCGGTTGAATTCGCACTCTATACTGGTGGGTTGGCTACTTTTCGTGGAAAGTTGTCAAATCGTCGATTGTAAACCTCCATGCCTAATAAATACAGTTCGTTATCACTGGGATGGTATATATTAACATTTAAGTGATAGCTAAATCAAATGTTTTGGTATTGACCACTGCTTTCCGTAGTTGTATATACTGGCTTGATTCCAGATGTCATCCTACATTTGCTTTTTCTGTCTCTAGGAGTAGCTAAGTTAGTTTATGAACCAGCATTGACGCTAACAAGCGTTGTTTAATATTGATAGAAGGGCTTACGCTTAAAAACTATTGTGTTTAAGCGATATATTTCTAAGCACGAATATTTCCTGTGCTGATTATGTTCCCTGTATCGTAAAAGCTGGCTATATGAAATACATTTTAATCAGCATCATGGCTGATCTAGTTGCTCTAGTGGCCGTAGTTAGAAATGCAGATCATCATATTTCTAAATAATTTATCAGTAACAATATACTTGCTCCCTATTCCATAGAAATTCTAAATACATACTACTAACCTAACCTGTCGGGTATATAGATGTGGTCTGTGTGCGCACTTTTTACGACAAGTATTTTTACCATATATTACCTTATTTTTAGGATGTCCGATATGAAAGAACTCTTGCAGTCTATGAAAGCCGAAAAGGATGCTTTGCTGGTAGAGAGAGATAAAGGTGCGACGGGAGATGCAAGTGTCTTGCAAGAGTTCAATTTTCGTAGGCTCAACAGAGAAATGAATTTGTTGTGTAATGAATACGAAACGTTAGTATCTACTAATAGTACGATTGAAGAAAAATTGTCGCAGTTGGAAACGAATCCTCCGAGGTATGTGGCAATTTTGATGCTGATATTTCGCTTCAAATGTTTTAATTGTCCTTGGACACAATCGAACGTACCCAAATTACGCAATAAATGGTGATCATAATATCAGAACATATGCTTTAAGCATCGGAAAAACATCTACAACTGCGAACTAAATCTAGACCTTTAGTTTCCAACCTATTAGTAAAATATAGATAGTAATAATTACATCAACTATTTATCTTTTAGCTCAGTATATTTGTCGGTACGGGACAGACAAATACTTGACTGGCACTTTGCTAATTTGGAGTTTGCCAACGCCACACCGCTGGGCAACTTGTCACTCAAACACTGGGACCAAGACGACGACTTCGAGTTTACTGGAAACCATTTAACAGGTATGTTAGTTAAGCAATTCATGAATCCAATATTAAATAGTACGAATATTTATGCTACTCAACGTTAGTGGTTGCAAAGATCAGAGCTTGTAAGAAGATCCCGAGAGGCTTTCGCCTTTACACTCCCTTTCCAGAACAAAGGCAAGACCTTGTTTAATATAAAACATTGAAAGCTCTGTGGCATTCACCAGGGGAGGCCGAATATGGGCTGATGATGATGATTGAAAACGTTTGAATCAATTCATCGCCACAACTGCTTTTTTTGTGCTTTGAAAGGATTATTGCTAGACACGTTGATATAGTTTAATGTTTACTTAGGCTACGTGTGCTAGGTACTGTATCAGTTAATTTAAAAACCAGTATTTCATTACGCTTCTCTTGTATGTTACTGAAGGCATTCATGTCATTAGACTGTTGTATCTTATATATAAAAATCTCGTGTCACAATGTTTGTTGCTGCACTCCTCCGAAACGGCTTGACAGATTATTATGAAATTTTGTATGTATATTTGGTACATATTAGAATCGGTCGTGGGTTGTGGTCAAAAAACATTTTTTGTATTTTTTTATGATTTGGCATTAAAAATACTTATAACCCTACATTTTTACACTTCTACCACCAATCCCTATAATGTGGCAAAACAACGTTTGCTGGGTCAACTAGTACTTATATAAAACTAGCTGACCCAGCAAACGTTGTTTTGCCACATTATAGGGGTTGGTGGACTACCCCTAACTTTTAGGGGGATGAAAAATAGATGTTGACCGATTCTCATAGATACCGGATAAGCACAAAAAATTTCATCAAAATCGGTCAAGCCGTTTCGGAGGAGTATGGCAACGAAAAGATTGTAAAAACACTGTGACATTGAAATTAAATTCAAGTGTTTTTCAAAATTCAAGGTCACATAAACGTCACAGAACCAAATACCTATAAAACATTTGCTATATCTTGTATATTTTTTCAAAGTTGGCGCGAAAACTTAAAAGCTACGGTACAATTTAAATACTTTCTCAGGCCTGGATATCTAATGATGATTATTGGGGCAGCGTAAAAGGGATAACATATTATATGAGGTCTAATAGATTGAAATGTTCTATATCGGGTTATTCTTCAAAACTACTGATTGTTATTTTAAATTAACATTATTAAGAATGTGTCTGCGAATATACCACATAAAATAGTTCTTTCCTAAACGGTTCAATGAAGTAAAAACAATGTACAGCAATTATGTAGGTTTTCAACCTCTGAGTTTCATTTCCAACAGTATTTTTTCACAAGGTATATTTAGATGTAGATTTGAATTAAAGAATATTTAATCTTATAAACAAATTAACGCCAATTAGAATGTAATAGAGATAAGATTAAACTTTTTGTAGTATGAATCTTGTTGTATATGTATACTGCAAAATATCAAATATGTGATCGCGCAACGTAAATTCGTGGAAGTTTTTATGTCATAGGCAGAAGAAACCATATTCAGAGGTTGCCGGTACTCTGAGAGGTAGGAAAATTACAACTTCACGTTCAGATGTCATTGAAAGTGAGCTCACTGGACAAACTAGAGTTTTCACAGCTGTAATGGTTAAAAGCGGTGCGCTTTTACCCACGAAGCGGTGTTCATAATAAACTGGCTACGGTCGCAGTGGAAAATGAATATTTAATTAACGATCCTTCTTTCCTAAACTTGACATCTAATTGGGTAGTGTATTATTTTGTTTTCATTATTATAGACAAGTATGCGTAAGTTAACGAGCAAATTTACATGTTAATTAATTTAGGAGTCGTACGTACAGATAACTAATCATAATAAATTATGCTGCGTTATGTTATCAGTCACCTTGGCTAGTTATAATTTCTCTCACTTTTAAATTTATAAGTAGGTACCTACTTCAAAACTCCCAAAACATCCGATTCGTATTTGGAAGATCCAAATTTTACAACATGAAACTCATCAATCAACAAAAAGGTAGTAATGAGATTAGTTGATCGATGAAGTGGCAAACCGTGTTGATAACGAAACACACCATTAGAATGGTTTCCGTCGCTAATCACCTGGGCATTCGGGCGTCGAGCCTACGACGGCAATAACTTCAATTAGCCGCTGCCGCAGCACTCGTTAGCGTTTTACTGAACGTTTCCGTGCAATCCAGCACGATCGATGCGCCATTGTATCACACACAAAAGATGCTACCGAATAGCAATAGCTGTCCCTATAAGGGTTGTTTTACCTCGGTGTGTTATTTGTTTCCACTTAGCCAATGCTATCTAAGCAACGGTGGATTTCCTGTGTTTATAAGGCTATTATATATAGGTACATATATTTTACGTTAAATACATTTATTGCTATCGATAGCATATTGCGCAGGCACAAATCCCTTGTAAAATACACAAATTGCATAGCAAAAAGCCTTTTATAAAGTACACAGTTTTGTCCACAAATTGCTTTGGAGTGTACATCGATTCGTTCGCGAGTGTGATTCGACAGTGGCTCCGTTCGTGCCCAAGGGCTTGCTCCGTTATGAATGTGGAATTTTCGAGTTAGTAGCCGGTTGTGATCTTTAGCAGCGGATGGCAGATTTTAGCCTCCAGCGTTGGTTCGTGTCAATAATTACTATCATTTCAGGCTGCAAGTTTCCATCTTCTCCAGGCCATAAATTATCAACTTACTGACTTCTGTGAATTTTCATAATTACCGTTGCAGAAAATTACTTAGCAAGTAGCTACACATGTGTATTAATGACGACTATGACGTAGGCACTTGTTCATCTGGTTAGTGTTATTAAGAATGGGTTTATTTTAAATAATGTAATACACGTCATACAGGTCTTTTACGCAGATTACGTTTATTTATTTAAAGACCACCTTATACGAACAGTCTACACTACACACATGTACAAGTCATAGGTCAGGCTGATGGTGATGATATAAATACTTACCGTATTTACCATTTACCAGGTATAGCTGTCAGTTTCTGAATAAAATTGTATTTGTTTAGATTGTATTTACGGTTGTCGATTACATAAAATATAAAAAGGAAAGGAGCCAACTGTTGCGTCCGTTGTTCAGTCAAAAGATATGTATCGCGACATCCCTGAGACGCCTCTTTTGTATGTTGCCTGTGCGTGTGTTGTCGGCCATATTTCTCGCTGTTCACTCGCTCCGGTGTTTGCGGCGTGGGTAGTTGAAAAATGACATCTTGATTGTTGTGCGTTATTCTACTCATGAGAATGTCGAGCCGTACCTAGTGGTCGCGTGCACCGCCATTGTCGGGCTTCTCACCCGCGGGCTCTACAAATTGAACAATTGTTAACCGTGCCTTGAAAACTCTGTTATCGTGACTGGTCATGATATTGTGTGTACTTTGTACGTACCTACCCTTACAATTTCGATAACATATTTTGATTGAATTTATGATCAACATTGTTTGTTTGGTTTGCGATGAACTGCCGATGTTGGGCCCTATGACACACGATGTAGAATAATTTAGAATACTGTTATGATGTTACCTGCTCATTTTTTAAAATAAAGTTTACGTTATTGCAAACACAATAAATTTTAAGAACATTCCGATAGTCACATCCTGCAATAATTTACCGACTTGGAATTACTACTGAGGTATTCGCAAATCATAAATAAAACTAACAAAGCCATGGTCAGAATGAATTATACGTTGTTTAGCTGTTTACCAACGACAAATGGTGTTTGAAACAAGTCCCATAGGTGGCGGCGAGGGCGAAATAATCGGCGCATAGAAGAGCTCACGGCGGCAACAAGTTTTGATAACAGTGTGCGTGACAAGATGCGAGGCAGTAATGAATGTGATACAAGCGCGACCTTCCTCATTTATCACTCCCTCTATGAATAAAATATCTCGACGTTGCCTTTCGGATAGTGTCTGGTCGTGCCGGGGCGCTTACGGCTCACAGTCGAGCGATCACAATCTTCAACCTAGTACCTAATAATGGTAGGCTCTCAGGAGAAAATTCACACCGATCGTTCTTATTACGTCTCTTTGTTTGGCGCAAAACAGCCAATATAGAGCATTTCCGATTCTTGGAGACGTTTTATTTTTTACTTGATTTAGCCGAAAAATATTTTTGTGAGTCAAGTAGGTTTAAATCATTCGAAAAGTTATAATAATTGTTACCAATTTCTATTTGTACAATTACTAGTCTTACCGAATAAAAAAATTAACAAAATTCAATTTTAATTAAAATCAATACGATTTCAAATAAGTTCCTTTTCGGTGCTTCTTTTTATTTACCTTCTGCTTTATGCTGCCGTGTCCAATCCAGGATACGTTCTCGACTTCTTAAACAAATCATCATAGGTAGGTACAGTATTTACACTGTGAACAAACACAATGATTAAACATCTTATCTATAGCGCAGTAACTGTCTTCCTAACACTTAGATTCAACATAGAAATCTTTATGAGGTAACTGTGCTTACGCCTATATTTTCTAACGGCGAGGATACAGGTCCAGGGTCATCGACGTGGTGAATGCTTAATAGTCGAACGTGTGTGCGACAACGCCGGTGTTTATGACTAAGGCAATAAATAGCGCACTGTATGGCCCAGTACGGGGTATTATAATCTTATGGATAATTGGTAGTTAAGTGCATAGTACTATTGCTAAGATCTTACGCTTCTCAACAAGGGAGGTGACCGAACCGAAAAATGAAGAGTTTTAAAACTCTTAAAGAAAACGAGTTTGAAATTTGTACTTTTACTGTCTACTGTCTTAACTTATACATAAGTATGTAGTAATGTTTACTTCATCTATCAGGAATATTATGAAGAAGTCGAAACAGTTTAATTTATAATTAAAAATCCCTTTATTGACTTGCGCACTGTTCGGTTCCATGGCAATTTCACTCCACATACAATCAGACTGTGGAATGATGAGCTGCCTAGATTTTCTCAAACAATTACAGCATGGGGTGCTTTAAAAAAGGAGTGAAAATGTTTTTACAGGGTCTACAACGACTCCTCTGGTGATGCAAACTTTCTTAGGCTACGTTAACCGCTTACCATCAGGTGGGCTGTAACCATGGTTGCCATCTTCGTGATATAAAAAATAAAGATTTTCCGGACTTATTTACCCACTTACCAGTTTGACAATTAGCTATACGTACGTGTTATTTTGCGAGACAGTATTTTTTTTACAAAATGGTTAGTTATTGGATTCTTTGATACAGTGACAGCTGATGAAACCTGAGTGGTTCTCTTTAAAGCAGTAGTATGCTATAAAGAGAACTACTACAATTGTTGAATTGCCGACAAACCTAGAACACTCGGAGCCACCGAAATACAATAATTGCTAATCGTCGCTACGAAAAGTCTTTCAGCACGAATTATTAAGCATATTTTATAAATATATATTTTTTTAATGGGACTTGCCCACCACCCGAATCCCTACTACTGCAACTCTTGTAAACCAGGATCAACAATAGTAACTATCCAGAAAATCGTCGAGACAATGAAGTCCGACGTCTCTCAGGGGAATGATTTTAACTGTCTTGGAACCCGCAGCGAATTTAATCATGAAGTTATATAGGAGGAGTCAGAAATGGACAGTTATTTTATATACATATATACCGTAAATACTTATTTGAAAGCGTCAAATATTGAACTGGCTTGAAACTTTGCTCCTATCGACTTGTTTTAATTTCCTAATTTCCGAAAAATAGAGGTAGCTTAAAGGATTTTATAGAAGCTCCGGAATAGCCGAATACTAAAAGATCCACTACAGTTCCAACAAGATATTATATTTATAATACATTTGGTATTATAAATATAACAAAATATTTAACCTTAGTGATCAAACTTAGGATGATGAACGTCAATTAGGTTCGAATCTTTCCGTATGCTAAACATACGGAAAGATTCGGACCTAATTGACGTTTACAGCTGGATTCCCATTGTCCATGAAGTCCCTAATATTATCTAATTTAAAAATATAGAAAAACTAAATCCGTGTACACTGTGCTAGTATACAAGTAGACGGCAGTATTTAAAGCTGTAGTTATTGCACATCAGTATGGTGTAAAGACATAAAGGTCTTTTGACTCACGAGGATATCAATCGCGACGGTGGTGTTGCCTGCGGAGGCGTCAGGGGCGTGGATGAATAAGCAATGAAACGACGAATGGCTCTATTAGCACTCCATTGTTGCCTTGCGATCGCTCGACTTGCGCAAGCGACATGTATTGTTCGTAACTCGTGGCTTTCACTACGAACGATGACGTCACAGCGTTTGCGACCTAAATGCTTACAGTGTTAGATGTAGTGCAATTTCCATTTATTGAGCCTTATATAGCGTGGAATGCACAGCACCCAATACGGCAGTAAGTCGTTGTCCCGACTACAATGCCTCGAATGCTACTTGTGTAATGTCTTAAGAAAAGGATTGATCGTCGCTAAAGTTCATTGTTCATTTTAAAATGTTTAGCTAGCGTCTTTGCTTAGCTAAACGTCTATATATTTTAAATTATTATCTATCGCACCAATGGTAAAACTAGGCCTACCTCAGAAAGGAAACCTGGCCTTGACTAATAAATAATTATTATTGTTAGGTAAGTGTTGACTGAAAAATAGTTCAATAGTAGTTTATCCGTAACACTCGGGGTCTCTGTGGTGGACGTCAGCTTTGAGGATTTATGTGGTACATTGTGTGACCACTTTCTGAGTCTAATTGACAAGTGTCCGGAAGCAAATGGATCACACCTGCCTAACGAGCACGCCGTGCTTGCACTTGATTGCACTCTAACTTGGCTAACCACGTACTCATCTTTGCGTGTATCATACCTTCATAAACCAATCGCTGATAGCTTTATGTCAAATTTACAAATTCTATAAAATTAATAATGTAATTCTATATAGTTTTATCAATTCAAAACTGATTCCATGTAAAAATCCGATTAATTACAATTTTTTATTGCAATATCCGAAGGTACTCAAAGATGCATATTCAATTATTTAGTTATTCATAGATTAAGTTATAAACCAGTATAAGTATAATACAGTATACTAAATTGAATATTAGTACAGAACTAACTTTTTGGGCATATGTCATATGCAAAATGTTGGTACATGTAGTACTGGTGCGAGTATAATAGGTGCACCGAGAAATAACTTGTTTTTCAGAATTGTGCTAATCTGGCTGAATGCAGTAGAGCAGGAGCCTCTGGGCGACTTTGAGCAGTAATATAATTTGCATCGTGTACAGTAGTAGTTTTATTGCCAACAATTGGCCATTATCTGAGAGCATTTGCACGCCCGACCGTCATGCTATTTAATATATTGTTTCGAGGTTAGGAGGTATAACTATGTTTAGGACATTTATCTCTGTCAAGTAGTCTTTTTATGTAGGCTGCATTCATCATCATTCCACATATATCTGTCTTTCATCTATTCAAGTTCCACAGAATTTACTTAAAAAGTGACAAAGGTTCAATTTAATTTTAACTTACTACGTACTTGTTCAAATTTTGATTATTTCACGTTAGTTTAAATCGAGTCTCCGCTCAACTTTCCTTTCATTGTAAAAGTTGTAATCCTCTTTGTGGACCCTAATTGAATTCACTGTTATGCTAATACTCTGATTTCCCATCTTATTTCGTTAATAGAGGTCTGTGGTAAACCAATTAAAGGGTACGTTTGTAGATTATTCAACTTTTGCTACATGAGTAGTTTGAGGGTTCTGCGTCTACGAGAATTAAACGTTTATCTATTTCTTTTATGTTAATTGCAGTCGAATCGTTTGCCTTCCTAAGAATTGTTTTTGGAACTTACTCCAAAAGCGGTCCAATCAAATGGAGCAGTAAACGAGGTTTAAAGTACTTTAACGGTGAGGTACGAACTGACTGCGATTTATCGAAATAAATAATATGTTTTGCGCACTGTGCGACTGATGTGTGCAGATGTTTCTGTGCGGCGGTGCATATGTCGCTTTATTGCGCGTTTCGGAAAGCATTCCACCCGTGGACTCGGTCGTCTCTAATGCTGGCGTATTGCGGTTTTATTAACGTTGTTTCCTTTTGTATTACATTCCACGGCATATTGTACGTACGTCCATGTATATATAAATGTATTTTCTATTTCTTGACTTTGCAAGGATATTCTCTATTCATTGTGTTTTATAACATCTTAACAATATCTTACGAACTCAACGGTTATTCTCTTACTTCTGAAATGCTTATTAGACCTTTACATATTTACATTCAAACGTTTACATGGCGGTGTCAGTAGATGTAGATATGTTTCAAGTATTTACAAAGCTCCATTAAATGGTCGCTTTGAACTTCTTGTAGCTGTAGAATTACGTACCTAAATGCTAGCTACATGTTTATAGGAGCGTTGTGTAGGGTTGTGTCACTCCGTTCGGCCGAGCGCTCCGGCAGTCAGCGCAGCGTGAATTGAGAACGCCCGTTCCAGTCCCAGTAGCGTGCTGGTTACACAAAAAACAAATAGTATTTGTAAAACTTAAATCCGCTTAACCTTTCAAAAATCCTATACGTTAAATGACTTTTTTTTTTTGACAGAAAAATAAAGTTTTCTATTTATTGGACCGTAATTTGCAATATGGTTACGATGTTAAGTTCTATATAGTTCGAATCAGGCTTGCATCGTAGCCAGGTCCTGAAAATGGCCAGATGTCGACTGGAAGCGCAAAATGAAACACGTTAGCGCTTCGGCTGACGTCAGTTCCCTTTTTTGTCGCGCCGCCTGTGGAAGACCATTTATCAACTTTTTATGAAAACGCTTGTTTTAATTTATGCTTACACCAACTTCCGAGCTTGTAGCTATCTCCGACCTCATTTGCAACCACAGCTTTGTTGCTGTTTACGCGGACTACTAGAGCGATTCTCCTCATTTTAAAATAAACTGCACTATAAAGCCACTCTAAATGAATATTTACGATTATGCTTTACTTTAAAAGCGACTAGGTGTGTCGTTGGGAAAACTGTGAAGCAATGCCTAAGTATTTTTTAAAATAACGTTTACTTACACTAAAAATATATATGTTCATGAGAATAAAAGGTTTTTAAATAAGTTAGGCATTATTATTGGTTGTATATATGGTCAACTATATCTGTCTGTTAGGCGGCATATTAACAGCCTTACCTGATGCAATTACATTCGATGCTTGTCTGAGCGCGCATCTGATAACACGACTAAAAAGCCTCGTCACTTGTGAAGTTACTTTAATTAAATGATTTTTTTTTGCTTTATATACATGCATTTATTTTATATTGCATACATGTGCTGCTTAATAATATCACACACTATTCATTTGATACAGTATTGATATTATTATCAGAATAGAACCACTGGAACAACTGTGGAGATAAAATTTTAACCTATAAAAAAGAGGAGGTTCTTATTATTATGGGCACTATGCCTGAAATAAATTATTTTTATTTTATTTTATTTATTTATGTCGTTCGGTTCGGTCGTATGTCTTTTTCGTGATCGATTTTAAATTTAATGAGTGTCGAATCTCTTTTGCAACACGACGTAACCTTGTAATGATGTCTTTAATATTTATATGAATAAGTAAGTCTCTATTTAATCGCTGTATTTAAAGATAGTATTAATATGACTAGAAACTACTACGAACTCAGGTCGTTACTTCTACTGTCGACTGTCATTCTCAACATGTTGTATTTTAAGGACCACCAAATTTATTGAAAAAATTAAACGGTAAATACTGGTAACACATAGGTACTCGTGTCAGCTAAACAAACAGCTTCAGGTGTGAGCTGAAAACCATATAGTTTTTCGTTAAGGTTTAACTTGCTAGAAACAACGCAAAACACCCGCCAGAGGACAAATTTCGCTTTTGCTTCGAGTAAATTTCTCTTCAACTGCGCGACTACTGCACTTTCAAGTGGAAAAGTTTTAATCTCGTCGCCGGGTTGCGGCTATACTTTCCATGTCCCTCTCATAGAGATACTGTTCTCTCTTCAATGTTATTTGTTCTCTTTACTGAAGCACTATTTTACTAACGACGTATCCTGCTATTAATGAGTTTCAATCAGTAATTAATTAATTTCAACTGCATTTTGTAGTTTCAGGTACCTACCTACTTTTTTTGGTTCCAATCCTTCAATTTCCAATTATTAACATTTTTTAGTTACCGTAGTTTATGGTCGGTCGTAGTAGTCAAAGGCTATATAGGTATAGGATCTATTAAAATTTCACCAATTTGTAATGAATGCAACGTGATTTGGCCGTGGTTGCCTAAAAGCGAGCACTTAACCACAGCGTAATTCCGGTAAAAGGTTCAGCGGGCGCACCGTCCATTCTCTTCTTAATGTTTGTTTAAGCGAAAAAGTTCGACACTCATTAACCGGATTGGCAGTTAATGAAACGCGTACGACTTAGAACATTATACGTCCAATGCCGCTACCGACAGATAACATCACACATTATTTTCACATCTCATTGAATGTGACTCTCTTATTAACCTGTTTTTCAAGTTGAAGTGTTAAAAACTTGATGCGTTAAGGTGATAAACCTCTAAATTTTAGTTTCAATTAAGACAATTACTGCGTGTTTTTTATACAACTAGTTGACATTTTCTGTGACACGTCAGGTAATGTTTTTAATTGTGACGTGTCAACATGAACTTAACGCTTTTGTTTTTATTAACATTCAAATGAATGTTTACGTACTTAAAATAATCGGCCATGTACAAGTCGGACTGGCACACCTAAACCGATTCTCCCTTCTAAAGAAAATATAAGTTATATAAACAACAACATTAGTAAAATAATTGTAAGAATACCCACTCCTTTCAACTACAAGATTTTACAACTCCAAATACTATTGCAAAATCACATATATTATAGGTACATAGTATGTTTTGATTGCATTGACATAAAAGTTTGATTTGCTTTTCAAGCCTCTCTGAGATTGAAGGTTTTTACTCACTAAGTTTGGTCGGTAAAACCCTCATTAGGGATATAGTATTCAATATTGTAACGTATCGCGCCTGCTTTTTTATTTTACCACGATAAACGTAGATAAAGAGTATTTAAGCTGTGTTCCATATACTCCGTCTTTTGAACTGTCACCATATGAAGTAAAATAAAGTCATGAATCTAACGAGAGCACTAATTAAAAGCCTTTTTCATTCTGCACCATCGCTCGGTGCGGTTTTCCTGTGCCATTGAATTGTGCTGCAGCTGCTAACTTCCGCAGCGAATTGCTCCACCTTAGGGCTGTGGCGTTTCTGCATTTTAACACCTCAAATAATGAGGCCTTCAGGCACGTACTGGTTACTAATTCCCGCAAATATGTACGTAGCTAACTACTGGAGACTTACAATCATACAATTAGGTACAACAATGATTTAATAATCATTGTACATAATTGTAAGTACAGTAATGTCTATAAAGACATTAATATCATCATCTAGAATTTAAATCTTTATTGTGAAGTGGAGCTTACGGCTTTTGTCTATGTGTTTGGCTATACTCAAGTACAAAACCATTGTACCCTCATTTGATATAATGTTAATGATATTGATGGACCTAATGTATAATTTAATATAATGGTGTACAATAAAGCATATTCTATCTATCTATCCCTTTGGAACCGTGCACAAAGAATTTTTAAACATCTCTCAATTGCTTATAAGAAATACGTATTTTAAATAAAAGCTTATTTCATATTTTTAAATAATCTTAATGATTGTGTAGCTCTCCATACAACATTATTATAATGCAACTATATTGTGTTTATTCGATTTATATATAAAAAAATATAATAAAACAGGGAACTACGTTTTTTTATTTTAGATTCATGCTCGACTAAAAATCCGATGTTTATAATATGAAGTTTCGAATTTTTGGTATTGAGTTAATCGATCAATCTTGAAATGATTCTAAAAGCCAGAACTTGGCAGCATAGTCATATTCAGTTTATAACGTATCTAATAAAAAAATACCACTAGAAAACGGTGCGATTATTCTTTCAGAAAAAAATCCTGTTTGTATCTATTGTCAACGCGCGATAACTGTTGGTTAGCGGCATTTTCCCGCGCCTATCTAAAATATGTAGCAATAAAAGCGCTTTGGACAATGTCCGGACGTGTTAGAATCCGTTTATTGTTCAGGGCCTACGTACTGTGGCTGCCCGGGTATACACTGACTCTCTGTAGCGTTGTGACATTTACAAATACTTTGCCTTGTTGTCTTTCCGTGACAATTATGAAGGTAGGTCCAATATAATATTTAATATCCGTGCAGATATAAATTTGATGAAAGCTTTCCAAATATCTTTTAAAATACTTTAACAAGCAGAAGTTAATTCGTAGAGGTCTCTTCATACAGTTGATAAAGGCTTTGTCCTCTAACTTAAAGACGCTAAAGGTGGAATAGTGCCGTAAGGGTTGGAAGCAACGTGTAACCCATTTGTACTTGTTTATCAAGAAGATAAGTGTCTGGAGTGTGCGGCGTCGTCCGCTGGCCGTCTTAACTCATTAGTTCGGAGAAAAGATAGCGAACCAGTCTGGGATTATCCATTAATTGCTAAACTATCCGTGTTAGGGACTGATTTACTAGTATTCCTGATAGACTCTAACAAAAATAACCGCGCCACTATATTATATGTTAAAAATAACAATGGTTTGCCCATTACAAGTAGTAATTATAAATATTACTTTTATGATTAATCAATTGGTTTCAAGTTTGGTAATTAGTAATTATCTTAAGAAACGAGTCCATCAATATATTTATTTCTCTTTGCTTTCTTTTGAATGAAAACCGATATAAGTGAACTCTGGAGTGGTGTCTGTGTATGTATAATGTTGTCTATGGTCATATCGAATATTAAAACCTAGCGGAATGTGCGCTGCATTTATCTGGTTACATTGTAAAGGTTCCTTCGTGATAACAATAAAAAAAAAATTGTGCCGCCGAATCGAGTTCAGTCCATTACATGACACGACTCTGGCAAGTTTAACCTAGCTTGCAAGGCGTGCTGACGCCAGGTAGATTTACTATTGTAATTTTATTTACCTGATACCTCTTTCTTGCAAGATTATGGAAAAACGCTACCTTGCTTTGTTTTTATTAGGCAACTATTCACGAACTACTTCTTCAGATTATGACAAATATGGTATTAAAAAAGTTACAGCAACCAAAGAAGATATCTTGCAAAGCGAAGCGAGGTCTGCGAGGTGCTTTCATTTTTAACCGACTTCAAAAAGGATGCGGTTATATCATAGTGTAAGAAATTCTAATTACACTATGGTTATATGTTCCGATGTTTTTTTTTCATGTATGTTCACCGATTACTCCGCCACCTGTGAACCGATTTCAAATATGGTTTTTTTTTGTTCGGTAGGGTATATCTCCCAAGTTGGTCCCATTTTAACCACGTCAGGATCTGATGATGGAATCCTAGGGAAATCGAGGGCAACCCTCTAATTTTATAGGAACTTATCACGTATTTCATATATTTTCTAAAGCTGCCCATGTATTTGCGTCTGATATGATAATCATCATTTCATGTTGATGATCTGATAATGGAAGGTACAAAAAACCGGCCAAGCCAATAAACGATAAATTACTATATTTTAGGTAGGTACTTATAATATGTAACTAACTAAATAATGTACATGTATAACATATATTTATATATACAGGCGTCGCACCGACTCCAAAAATAGTTCAATATTATTGTGGATGTAGGTTGAAGGTAGGATATTTTTATTATAGGTTAATTAGTGAAGATTTGGTTTATTAGATTTAGTATTATTTTTAACTTTTTAGTGCTTTTAAATATTTTTGAAGTTGGTTTTGTTTTTGTTATTAGATCTAATGTTTTTGAAGTATAACAATAATATAATTCTATACCTACCTGTTATACACCTTTCTACTTTCACAAGCTTTAAATGAAGTCATACTTTTGTGTTAGTATCTACCTACTACCGAACCTACAGAGAAGAAATTTATTTTCTTTTCGAAAAGAAAATATGTCTCGCTTTCAATGCTTTTCTTACCTTCCTAATTCTACTATGAAAGGATAAGAAAACATTGTTCCTCACCTATTGTACCTTCATAATAAGTCTGTTGATGGTAACACGGGTTTCGACTTAGGATACAAGTCACAGTATACAAAGAATGGTATTATGAGGGTATCTAACCATGGAGCGCCGTAAGCGCATTATTGCAAAGCGCGGGTGGCGGCGCGGCGCACAGTGGGCTGAAACGGGCCGGTAAAGGACTTAGCATTTAAAAAAAAAAAGTTTCTTTTTCTGAAATTTTAAATATTGTGTTGGATTTTTCTATCGATTATAAGTAATTATTTCTATGAGGGTCGTTCAGATAACTTAGTATTTCCAGAGTTATAAATATCCAAAGTAATTTTTGTATGAAGCAAAAGAAAAAAATGTGAAAATCTCGAAATTCTCAAATTTTCTCAAAGAATTGACTCTACGTATGCATAGTACGTATATTTGTCCTATTTTAGCGCCTATTCTCGGGTTGCGATTTTCTGCGATTTGGTCGCAATTTCAAATTTTGTTCTCTAATCCACACCACCATAGAGGTTAAGAACTAGGCGCGTTTTTTTATGTAGTGGTCTCCCCTTTAGGCCTAATCCACTAAGGACTAATAAAATAAATAAATAAGTAAAAATCACAATCACTACTGGCCACTGCACTGTTTTAATCTAATCACTGTCAAGGGTATCCACATTAACGAATGCAAAATTTTCGTATTCGTCATCATCAAATGTTTCCGCTTGTTCAATTATTAATAAACTTTGTGCTTCTACTGACAAAGTTTTATGTTTTCTGCGAAGTTTGTGACGTTTCGCTGAGATGAGTGGATCAGAGCTGGTCAATAAATTATTTAAAATGTCTTCATTTGTAGTTTTTCTACTGCATTTCCTGGAATGGTGTTGGCGGTATCTACGAAAGTCTTTATTTCTAGCTTCAGCAGCTTCTTCAGATAGCTTTCCAATTGGTATTAGACCAAAACTTTCAATAATAGCTGCACCATGCATAAGAACTTTATGAACACTTGAAGGCATATAATACCAGCTATATAATTCCAAATACAGTTGCATGGTCACTTGAGCATATTCGTGAAATTTCGCTGTGTCAATGTGGTAACCTGATGAAATTTCACAAATACAAAATAACAAATAAGTAAGTAATGAATGTGTGGGGGTAGTGCGTCTATTATGGTGGGTAATAGAACACTGAAGTACTTTTGAATGCAACCGAACATTCCGTAGGTACCCTATCATTGTACCAATCACGTTACGACACGTCATAACTTGTTGTTGCGCTCGCGCACTCTTATCCCTTGATTCCCGGAAATAAGTCTCAAAACAAATTACGTCATACCTGCCTATGGTGGTGGAAAATGTCGAACATTGTTTTTTTTTTAAGAACTAAGTAGGTATTGAGGTTTTCAGGCCGTTTAGTATACATTATTTTAAATTTCAATTTAATTGGAATAAATTGCTTAACTAAAATAACATGACTCTTCATACAAATTTGATATGGCTATATCTCCGAAAGTACTCGTTAAATTAAAAAAAGTCAAAGAATAAAAACGTTTTAAATTTATGCCTAGATACCAAAAAAATACATCTGATCTCTTAAGACCCAACCTTGTAATCCCAGCCCACTGTGCGGCGGCGGCGTGCGGGTGGTTCGTGGTGAGATGCGACGCCTCTCGAATGTACAATGTGCCCTAAGCTCCCGGGTGGACGTATTCACAGAATAAGTGCTTTGGTAGTCAAAATGAACATCGCTTTTTGAGCCTTATTTGGAAATGCGACACACTTTTCCTGTAGTGAAATTACCATACAACAGGATAAGCTCTAGCTGCATCTGACTGCGGCTTTCAATAAAACATTATATTAGTTTCTTTTTCTTTTCAGATAAAATTCAACCTCCCGATACATGTTATTGATTTGTAGATTTGTAGGTTGCTTAAAAAACTACAATTTCAATACTCTTTTTACAAATCGACTTTCGAGATCACGCTGGATATATATATACCTATATCATATAACAGGATAATACCTACCGGTTTTGTGACTATAAATAACAAAATATATATTTGTAACTTCAGCGTCATTAAATTTATTCAACGAATTAATTGACCGAGCGATGAGTGTATAATGAAACTATTTCGCATTCATTATGGTTCTTCGGATTAGTTAATGTGAATGTTCTGGTTGACAGTTAGGAACGCCCAGCTATGCAAATGTCATTGTCTCTAATGCGTGCCCGACCGCGCCCTGGAGTATGGGGCTGCCTACGCAGTATATGAACTACGACAATCTTAGCCAATGAATATTAACATTGCGACTTAATATGATGTCTATTGCTTACTGAGACAACCATTCTATATTATATCACTACAACGTGGCTTGTACCTACTTGTCTAGGTTTGTTTTGATACGGTATTAAAAACTCTTTTATTGCAATGATTTTGTCTCATAGGTATAAGTATATCAAGTATCATTTATCAAATATACTGCTCTATAATTTTGTTCCCCACTTAATATGAGATGAAAGGGCATTCATAAAATAGTTCTGAAAAAAGGTTGTGTCATTATTTATGATTAACGGAACAAATTGTCATTTGAAATGTCTCTAGTTCAGTTTTCTAGATTCTGACGAAGCAAATGTCAGCTTTCATAATGTCATAAAGAATAAAAAGAGCTTTTAAAGATAGACTAAATTATTATTTCGATAAATATGGGTATTATCACATAGGCACTAAGGCTAGAGACGTGACGTTTATATCGCACGCGTAGCTTTCTCTATTATGCAAGTGGTGATTGACACGTTATGCGCTCGCGCAATGTTGCCCTATCAGCCAATTGAACGGCGTTTTTCCGTATTAAAAGATCGCGAGATTGAGACGTCACGATTGATGCTCGCGTCACATTCTCACATTAGGCTGTTGCGTCACTTTAATAGCAGTGTCAGATGTAATACAATTTGTAGATTCAAATATCTTCGAATACGGCCAATCTTTTTATGAAACAAACAACAAGAATGTATCAATAAATTAAACTATTTCAGTGTTTAGATTAATTGATAATATTTTCGCTGGCCGGTTAGGTTAACTTTGAGCAATTTGTTTTTGGTATTTAAAATTATAGCTATCAATAATCAAGTATTGTAAATAAAATTTGAATTGCGTTTAAACTTTCATTCGATCAATAAATGGAATTTGACTTAGGTGTCGTTTCCACTGTGATGATATATATCCACCTCCATCCAACGGTGTGGTGCGGGAACAAATAAAAAGGAAAATAACGTGCTCTGAATTAAGTTGTAAATTGTCCTGCCTTTGTATTAAAGGGGCCGATCATAAATCGGCGCTGTAGTGGGGTCATAAGCGTCGACCGACGACGTTGTCGCCGGTCGGACGGACATCTCGTTGGCATGTTTATGATTATCGGCGGTCCAACCTGTAAATTTCCTTTTTAAAACTACATCTCAGATCTTATCTCCGTGAATGCGAGCGATAAGGTTGGGACTTGGCGCGAAGTGCCCTGCATCCGATTATTTTATCGTCACCAATCTCATTTTGATAGCCATCTGTTTGCCATTTGGGACTAATATCAAAAAGCGTCGCATAAAGTAAGGCTGGTCCAGTCGATTAGATCATTATTTAATCAATTGAATGTTAATCGACGTTTCGCGTTTACTACAATAACACGACAGTTAACAAGATCGTAGATTGTTAGATTAATATCTGTCGGTGTGACAAATTCGAATATCAAATAACTTTCTGGTAATGATCCGGTTTGGTTTTGAACTACAATTTCAATACACTGTAGGTTATATACATATTTCGTATAGTATGTGACCACTTTATATAAGTTGAAAGTCTTTATATGAATAATATTAATATCATATTTTGCCATTTGAAATGGTTTTCATGTTTCTAAATCGACTTTTCAATTATTTCTATTTGTGGCAAACACCCACAGACCGCCTAATAGAAGCTATAACTGTAAATGTAATCTCATTACCACATTGCGAAATTCTATTTCCATTACAACATAACGAGAATTTATTTGTTCTCCATTTTCATAAAGTTGTACTTGAGGGCTCGGTATTAGAGCCTATTCGTTTGTCGTCGCCTTGTTAGAGAAATATAATTGTAAAGTATTTGCGTAGGGTAGGTACTGATCAGGCAGTATCTCCATAGGTAGCCAGAAAATTATCTTGAGCTAAAGTCAGAAAAAATGTAACGAGATGAGACTTATTATGTACTTAATAAGTTGCCTGTGTATCCGGTGTGTGTTTTGCATGATAACGGAGAGCACGCATGCATATTTGTTGAGGGTCTGCCGCGGGCATCCTGACTCTCGCCTGATGTGGTTGTACTGCCGCTTCTAGTGCTTATGGATTAACAACCGCAGGTCATAAATATCGTGCACGTCCTATATTCCCTCAAGGTTAACTGTATTTAATGTTTTGCTGGCGCAGATTATCTACCTTTTCCTTGCAACTTTGTGTTATTATCAAGATAGTTTGCATATACCCAGTCACCCATACTTATAAAACAAGATAGGATCCTTTTTCTTTTTAAGATGGAATACAGATTCTGCGGGGAGGTCCTTGCCCACTTGTGGGGCAATAATGAAATGATTTAGGTATGTTATGCTACACTGGGTACCGTCCGACCGTACCGAATTCCGGAATTCAGTCAGAATTTTGCGTTGCTTGGACTCCCGCCCGTTTACCATATATCATCTCTAAGGCTACGGCTGAAATCCTAGCGGATCTTATCTATAGTTGTCCCGCTATTCGCCTAAGCTGAGGTCGTAGCCGAGGTCTAAACAGTACACAAGCCAGTATTTCGCCTGATTAAGTTTTTGTGTAACTTACGGAATGTTAAATGATAATTTATTATGTGATAGAAGTCGCATAGTTATATAAGTCGCGTGGTGGTCTTGTCCGTATTTCCGCATGCGATGGCACCTGCAACGGCCGCGCGAGTGAGCGCACGCGCCTTTGCGCCATGTTCCCGCCGATAATGAATACGAGTTAATTAAGCAACATTAGCTCGAACATCGGCGCCTCCACACGACGAGAGATCCGGCTCGAGATTGCCACGTGAACCAACATAGCTGATAAAATATATTCCACATTTAAAGTAATTAAACATTTAAAATAATTGTCGTCATGACATAAATATAAAAATATCCAAATTTTTTTTTGAAACAATATTCTAGATAATCTTCACAGAGCTTCAAAACAGAGCCTTACATTGTAGATACTATAGCTCAACGTTTATGCATACCTATACAAAGTAAAATAAATGAAACCGAAGATAAGGTAAACTGAAATATGAACAGAACACAAATATGTAAAGGTACTAGACATACATACACAAAGCTGTTAGCTGGGGGAAATTCACAGCCGCCCTACCATTGCGAGAAGAAACTTCGATAAGCCGCTGCAAATGCTAATGTTTTCTAAATAAAATTTTATCGCATGGCGTGTGCACTATCTGTGCGCTGTGTCGTGTATAGAAGTTAGTAGAAATTATAAGCGTTTAGAGAAACTAAAAAGCACATTCGATGATAAAAAAGTACAATCGATTCCACAGTTATTTGATCCATTTCTTTTTGTTAATTTGTTATTTTTGCTATGTATTATAATTTATCACATTTTTGGAATTAAATTAGTGTTATTTCAAGTAATGCGACTCTGGATGATGTTAGTTTTTTAAACTTATTCACATACAAGGTACCATTCATTCAGCTTTGTAATTTATATTTAGGTAGTACTGAACGACGAAAGTGGCGTAAATAATAAAATGCTATACCCGTTTCAATGTGTGGTGCACAGAAGACGTGTTGTAGCTGTGGTAGGTGTGAAATATTTAAACGTATGCGTTACCTCTCAGTTAGTGATATTGTAATGATGTATTGTTTCAGGTAAGTGGGCGGGGAGCTGCTTGGGTAAGCGAGAGATGTGACATCTGATACACTTTCAAGACACGATGAGGCATTGCTGTAGCCATCATCGATACGGTGGTATTGCCCTTTGAAAAAGTTTAATCTACAAAGGTTATGTCAGTATAACGTACGCATCGATGAAATTACTTTTTATTGATCGTTTATTCTGCCGAAGATTTTCCAAATCGCGTGTTTTCACAGGCGCTAAAATTTGATCAGCAACAAGGGATCATTCGAGAGAATATCCTCCCTAGTTGAATTATGTAAGCTCGTGCTTTGATATGATAAGGCAAGGGAGCGATCGGAGCCAGTGCTCTCATTGTGTTGGCCATAATCTTGCGTATCGCGTAGGACTCGTGTCGGAATGCGAGTTTATTTTAATATTTAATAACTCCCGGGCGGGCGAAGATACCGTCTGCTCAGAGGCGATTCTCTGCTCGTTTTTCCTCTGTTATCGCATTGCTTTTGTGTCACGCTTTCGCTCTTATTCGTTTTACTTAATCACGCGGCTGATCAGCTCGAGTGGTTGGCCGGGTTCGCAAATCAGATCGATACTCCCTAAACATTGGCTATATTTTTAATAAATCCGAGTAAAATAATACGGCTACAATTAGCGTATAATATAAATTTACGCACTGTGTATTTAACGCATTACAAATAAGGTACCCATTGTTCGCTTAGAAATAAATTGTAAACGTAATTACAGGGAATCACGAGTGCGCGCCAAAGCCTAGGAGAGCGCCATCAGTTTCTTTGAGCTGTTAAATTTGACGCCTCCCTACA
The DNA here is from genome assembly GCA_905163465.1 of Craniophora ligustri. NCBI lineage: Eukaryota > Metazoa > Arthropoda > Insecta > Lepidoptera > Noctuidae > Craniophora > Craniophora ligustri. Next base: position 9,066,208 of record LR990963.1, read on the forward strand.
TAAATTGTTGGAAAGAGCGCCGAGCGCACGTGACGCGCAAATAAAAATACTAATTCAAGTGGAAATTTATCGTCTAATTGTTTTGTATTTATGAGCTCACCGGCACATTGTTGTGAGGCGATAGCTGCAACCGCCGACCAACGCGGCAACGCCCGGCACAAAACAATGTAACTAACGCAAGGCTTTAGATGACTTTGGTTTTAACGTCGTGACCCGCAATATTACCCTGATGCAAATATATTTCGGCTCAGATTACGCTACGTTACATTTCAGTTTTTTTGCGTCACTAGAGCTTAACCTAAGGTGTGCATTAATTTATCAAGCGAGCTTTTATCGTAATGATGGACTCCACTGAAAGTAGGTCAGGCAAGTCGTCGAGTACTTTTTCAACGCTCTACGTTTACATGCATCCCTCTGTTTTCTCTAACTTATTATTTACGTGCAATTTTTTCTTATTTACGCAGAACGGGGGAGCGTAAAGCCTGATAGACGTAACAGATAAAAGGCGTGTCCACAAAATCTACCCCACCGATTTTGGTGGTTTTTGAAACTGCGCCAATGATTTATTTGTTGTCTACTGTAGATACTCTGTGGCGCCGCCGATACGGAAGGAAACAGTTTGATATTTTTTTACTACCGACCTCCGGAATTGATTAAACGTGAAGAATTTAATGTGGCGCAACGTCGATCGCCGATCCCGAAGTCGATTGCGAAACGGGCGTGGGAAAGAGGCTTTATTCAATATTTATGGTAGTACCTACGACAATTTGGGAATCGCGTTTATTTGTTACTCTAGTCGTTCGCTTGTTAAATTAAAATTTTGATTTTATATTGACCGCTTGCATTGCCTATAATGTAGCAATGTAGAAAATATATATTAAATAGCTTAATATTAATCACCTTAATAAAGATATCTTATTTTCTTGCGTATTGGACGGACTCAAATGATTCTATTACGAGCGTTGATAGACAAAGTGGTCGCGTGTAGTAAAAATAGTACGGTTGTTGAGCACGGGATTCTTGTATATAAAGATAACATGAGTGACAAACAAATTGTCTGTCAGTCAAACGATTGCTGCGGGCATTGTCTGGACGCAAACGAGTTCTATTATTACAATTTTAGAATTACACGGTTACAACTCAATATAGGGACAAAGCATTGTTCTGCAATTTAAGTAAAAATTATGTTAGACGCTGTCTGTTGTCTCGAGACATGTATGCATTAAATGTGACATAAAAATGTGAGTTTACAGTCCAATATTAGAATTATAAATGTGATCTTTTTTATACTTTAAAGTAATGCATTGGTTTAAAGCAAGGTAAAGTAAGGTAAATAATCAATATTTAATTAAATTTATAATTAAGTCAAAAATGTAGTAACATGCAATTTGACTTAATCCAAGTATTTTAAATATTAAATACTGAGTGTATACTTCTGGGTTATACATAAGATTTAATTACAATAAAAGTGTAGGGCATATTATTATGACATCAACGTAAAAAACCTTGAAAACTGAAATGATAGTTGGTAGTAACATCTATTATCTTCTGATATAGGGACAGCGTTATAAATGATTTTATTTAAGCCCCTTTGTTAGCCCCTAAAACTGTTTAATCGTCGATTTATCACTACAAAGTTTAAAGCCATAATTTAATCGTTCATTATCCGATGCTGCGGGCGGCGCCTAACTAGATGACGCCTGATTGAAGTTCCGTTTCGTGATTGGTAAAGTCAACGGCACAGTAAGCTATACTGCACTTCAATTTACTTAACAAGTGATTCAAGCGATTCCGTAAACTTCTCATAGTAACTGTATTCCACTCGTAGTTAGTACTGCGACGCCCCTGATTTGAGCAAGCTATCTCAAAGGAAAATACATTACATTTGTCATTGATATTTATAGTGTGCCTTTATGCAATCTGTAAATAGCGCAAAACTATCAAAATGTCAGCAATTGAAATGATTGCCGTAAAGTACTACTTCTAGAGTTAATGATTTTCTAGTCATGGGAGTACTCGCTGAATGTGGAGTTGAAAATAATCAGTAATAACTTCATATTTATTGCATTGGAAGGTTATGCATAAATGTATAATACTATATAACATTTATTATAAAGAAAATAAATGATTTCAGAAACTCGTATCGTGCATTCATACCGAATCCAAAATTGGTATTTAAAAAAAAGGCCATACGTATTGGAGTCTTTAATGGTATATTTTTATTTAATAAACATTTAGTTACCTATATATTTTATTCAAACCTTAAAATCAATGCGTAAAATAAGCTTTCAGTTAGAAATAAAGGAACTCTATTGATGCAAAATGCAATTTAAGGAACTTCATTCAAGGACAAAAGCATTAAAAGAAACGTTTCCTTTTCAATTTCCTCACGCACCGGTCGTCAGACTTCCATGATCTTGGCGTCGCTCGATCATGAAAATATATAGCTTCATTCGAACGATCGGTATCGGAAAAGCTCCTTAATCGGTTTTCTTTTATATGAAAATGGACTTTCAGATTTATTACACTATTTTGGTTGTGAAAATCGTGATATACGCTTGCTCGGGTTCAAAATTGCATATTAAACAAAAATTCAACTACGTGCCGCTACATATTTTAGAAAGAGTGCCTTCGTGAAGCCGCTAAAATATTGGCTATGTTAGAAAATTGCTCAGGGAAAGTGCGGTTTCATTAATTCAGATTTCGTATTCATTGTGCGATTAAATGGATCATACATTCGTACCCCTTAAGTCGAGATGTCTTCGTAAAGAAAATGTAGTAATGGGATTACTTCGAGGTCTTATTTATTTCGTGTATCCTATCTCTACATGCAATCTTTTTTAATCAAAGCAAGTCAGGACACTTAATGTAATGGTTTTTAGAGTCCATAAATCGTACTTTCAAGTATATTTCAGCAACCATCATGCTTGTATTCATAAGGAGAGTTAATTTGGGAGACTCAGCGCGGCGATAAGACGACACGCACGCGAGCCATCTCCTGTGTCGCAGTGCGTGTTCAATGCGCGCGCGCATCGTAAATCTCTGCGTGCGGACACCGAGCGTCGACCGATTTCAGGAGTGCAGATCGCTGCATGCGTCCCTTAGCTGTTGTCACTGTCGACTGTCGACACGGTTACACGGGTTCAATAAGACGACCTAAAAAATATGATATTGACCAACATATTATTGTAAAAAAAGTTAAAGTAAATATTTTACAGCTGTGGTATTAGATAACTCTTTAGAGTGATTACTACGCATAAAAATGTTTTGCTTAGTCATTTACGAACTTAATATATTCAATGACTCAACACGCGAATTGTTAATATTCATTGTAATAGCTTCAACAATACACTACATATCAACACATTATACTAAAATAATTCAATGAAGCTTATAAGTTCGACGTAACGAGGCGGCATCACAGAGGTGCATCAATATTCGTACTCGCCCACATATTAAGGCGTGGGACGATCGCAGGTCGCACACGTTTCTCAAAATTTTCACTCCCTACCTTTCATGTAATCCTTGCCTTACACTCGCCTTATCTTTTTGAACACGTCCGTATTAAGTTTCGAGAATTCGTATTTCATGCATACTCACACTCAAGTAACACTTGGCTTTAATTTTATGCTAGGTAGAGGAAAGAGCTCCTGGGTTAACTTATTAGGGTATTAATGTAATCAAGGGTTCAGCAATATTTTTAATTTGAGAATTGTACTCTAAATATTTTGCGGTATATTTTAATCCTACTGCTCTGGGATTTTGTTTAGGTAGTATAACGGAGGGCGCGACACAGGCGGTGATCATTGTAAAAAGCCTAACCCAGCAGTTAATTCGTGCGCTGGGCTCATATTTTTTTGCAAAATGTCTGAACTTTATTAAAGCAAATATTAACGTGTGCGTCCCATCATTTTATGTGCGGGGTGTTAGCAGCGTGTTGATATTTTATTTACTTTATCGCCAGCTGAGGCAAAGGCCATTGTGTTCATAATGAAACTCAACTCTTTCCGAGATTTTGTCGGGTCAGTAATTAAACACATCTGCTACACGTGCAATTGTATCTCCCGGTGGGTGTTTTCATATTTCAGTTAAATATTTCAGAGGGATTTTTGTAATACTTATGGGACCTTTTACGTTGTTATGTTGGTAGTTTGTTTTAATGTGCTTTGTGTTTGTTGCAACATGTGTCGAATATGTAAATAGAATCTTTGACTCTGAGATTATATATATATACGTTTATAAATACGCACGTAATCTATTTGAGACCTTATGTATAGTTTACACTAGCATTTTATAAGATGAATACGTACATATCTTTCTGTGGGAGTTCTATTAACATAATGTCTAACGTTCTAAACTAACAAACGCATTGCTCAGCTCAGTTAACAAATTAACAAACCATACTGATACTAAACGAAGTTAATGAAAATTTATCTTAGTCCCATGGATGGTTGATTAACAGCCTTTACTGGTCGTATTTCTATTGTGGGAATAAATGTTCTCGCCTTGACTCGTATTTAATGCGTGAATTTACTCGCTCCACTTTTAATACGAACAAGGGTATCGTGTTGTAAAGGGAAGAGCATTTTGAATACGTATAATAATAATTTTCATTGCTCTCGGTTTTGCTGTGTAGGCGCTATTATACATATTCTGAGCCCATTGTGATTTGTTTCTGAACAATTTGCTTTGATTCCCACTACTTGCGAAGAACGTTTTAATAAAATAAAATTCGTTCCAATTTTATTTGCGCATCAAATTAATTGCAACCATTGTATATATAAATATTATCGTCGTGGTTAATTGGTGTTGTGCATATATTCACTCACATGTTTCTGTTATGTATTCGCATTTATGTATAAATAACTGTGGAGTGAGTTTTGTACTCGGTGGTCTGCGGATCGGTGACCATGGTCCCGCGGGCCTAGCAACTTCTCTAATAACTGTAATTAAGTACAAGCCATCCCGTTTGTCGCTACGATTAGTAACGTGCATGGATGGTAAAATGGCGATATCGATAAACGTGTCCTTATGTGTGAGAATTGCATTATTATCTCAAACTGAAACCAACGTAACATAATACGTATATGATATTAGGGACCTAATTTCCAATTTTAGCCATGAGAACCTCATACCAAAGTACCCTAATTTTGTGTTTGATTAATATTTTTCTTTAACTTCGCACAACATACATCTGTTCTTTAGTTTTATCATAGTATAAAATTAATAATCAATCAATCTTAGTTGGTAATATTTTAGTTTTTATGTGATAAAATGTTGTATGTCTGTAACTAGACATGAAAAGCAAAAGCAATCGTAAATTTTAAATCTTAGTGTTTTCTTGCTACGTAAGAGTAAGTTGTTGTTTCAGTTAATTACTCATATGAATTTACTACTCAATATTTTTAGGTTTTGTGTTTATGGGATGGTCTCATCAAGTTGCTAGCCCACGATTTTTCTTAAATTTTTATTAATTCACACTTAAAAGATGTGTATCGATAGTGCGAGCATCACTAAAAATGAAGGGTGGTTGCGATCTGTTAGTATCAACTTGTCGTTGCGGCGCGAACTAGCCGATCGCAATCTGCGCTTGTTAGCCACCATTATGAATGCAAATTTAACAATTATATACGTACTCTCCGATCAGGTATTCGAGTCGACGCATCTGCCATGTGCATCGCGTGACTCTCACTCGTCACGTCACTACAAGAAAATTGTTTATATGTCGAAAGAAATTTAATGTTTTAGACGCCAATGTGAAATCTAATTTAAAAAATGGTAATGTTTCAGGAGTGTTTCATCTTGCCGTTTTTTTTGGATTTTCATCTTGCAACATTGTGTTACATCGAAACGCTTTTTTTGGCTTTTAGTTTAATGTAGGTACGTGTGTTTTTACCTATTTAAAATATAAAATAAATGTTTGGATGGGAAGATTCCCTAAGGGCGGTTTGTTAATGTTTAATGTATACACATATAAAATAATATAATGGAAGAAGCAAATTACAATACCTAGTTGCAAGTCTTACCGCATACTTAGTACAAAGTGGCCGCGTGACGTAGCGGTCCGCTGCGGTTCCTTCACGGAATGTCATCGTTACACCAACTCAGCTACTAATAGAGCTTAATCAACTCCCGCCTTTCATCCAATCTCTATAACGAACTAAATTAACTTTCTTATTCTGCGCAGTTTCTCTCACACTACACGATCTAAGTTTATAAACCTTTTAATCCGACGTTATAGTTGCAGGCAGCGGCACTAAAAGCCGTAACAACTGCATTTGCCTCTAAACAAACATCGTTTACTAAGTGTATTATCTACCGTGCGCTACACATTGGAATGAGTCGAACTACTTAGCAAGTAGGCGATGTGCTTCTACTAAAGTAGGTTTGCGCCGCGGAGATGGCTCTCTGATGGCTTCCTTCGAAGCTAGTTTGTCTTGTATCCTTCATTAAATGGGTAATAGCTTCGACTTGAATAGACTACGTAGCTTCACCCTTTAATGCCTTCTGCTACACGATGTTGAGAGTTTAAATTAATTATACGGTACCGTATAGAGTTTAATGTTGTTTTACTTCAGCTACCACGGAATAGTTTTATAAAAATATTTGTTTAATACAGGATTTAGGTGATCCGCAAGTATACAATATCCGCTTCAGCTGGTCGTGGTCACAGTAGACTATAATATTTTTATTACGTTAATTATTAGAACGTCAAAGGAATCCAATATATAATGCCAATTACTTGACTTGATTGCATCGATTAATGTAATCTATCGAGTCGATATAATATAGGTACCTATATGACGTCTACGTATATTAAATTGCTTGCTAAATAATTCTTCTTTTGTGAATTAACACATATACAGTCTGTTATCTTTTCATTAATATATACCGTAAAACTTTTACGACTCACAAATATGAAACTAATTGATCGCAGTAATTACTGCAATTATAGTCTCGAATTTTACCAGTTCAACTAATAATATTCCTAAGCGTATTATATATTTTTATGTCATTTTACAAGCTTTTGGCAATAAACATTTTATAGCAACTTCCTAACAAGCACTGGTCGCAAATTGATACAACTTGCTAATTGATTAAATTCTACTTATAAAAGTGTTTATCGTTATGTGTTTTACATAAACAGGCTACAGTGATTCATTATATCATAATTATTGTGATCTGATAAGATTTAATATTTCCTGTTACATCAAATGTCGCAAAATATGTAATAAGTATGGATATAATTAGTGGTTGTAATTGACAAAGTTTGTTTTAGTGCTTCCTGTGGCGGTATTGGATGTCGCGTCAGATAAGCGTTGCTAGTTAGTATTCGCGGGAATCAATGAATTATGGACATTGTACATACATAAGCCAGGACACCCGCTGGGACCACCCGCGTCTGTTGGCCGTGCAAACGCGGCAGCCGCAGCGGACACGGCGCGGTTTGTTGCGTACAAACACTAGTCTATTGTAAAATTCTTTATAAGCACCTACTTGATTCACAACATAAATTTATAAATAAGATACAAAAAGGAACATAAAATTCTAGGCAAATGGTTGCTTGCTAAATATATAAATAAATCCGGACATTATTACACAGCTCTATCTAGTATCGAGCTAAGCAGCGAGGCTGTGTTCCGGATACTAGATAGTTGGTTAACTGGTGTACAATAAAGAACACTCTATCTATTCATCTACAAATATATACATACACAGTTTTAGTAGTAAGTATATACGTTGAAATCATGGCTCAGGTATAAATGCTTATCACACAAACCTGTGCCATCTACCGGGATTTGAAAACCGCAGTCTTATCACAGAAGGCAGCCTGCACCTACGTACATTGATCGTCACCAATAATAAATTTACATTTAACTTGCATCCGGTAATTTTGGATTTATCATATTTTGTGTGTGAGTCTGACACACTGTAAGCTTGGTATTACTTAGTACATAGATACGTCACGTATTTTTTTATATATTTTACATTTATTTATTTGGCTCACTAACAATTGTTTACACTGAATATTACAGTAATTTTGTGAGATAATAAAACATTTATAATGCAACAATCTCTTATAAGTCAGCACCGCATGCACTAAATTAGCAGTTAACTAAATAGTTATAATATTTGTATTACACAAACAGAAAAAAAGTAACAATATAATAAATTATTAAATAAAATGTAATTAACTTTTATAAAACCCTGGTTGTTAATTTAATAAACTTGCCATATGAGTCGGAATGTACGTCCACAAGATCACTGCAGCTATTCAATAATCGATAAAGACGGGGGATGATAGAACTAGCACCAAGGACTGTTCTGTGGAGCGGGGGATGCAGGGGGGTTATAGGTGTGCGAGGATATTTGGAGTATTGCTAACGTAATATCGTTAATGTGGGGTATATTCCAGCTTGTATCATTGCGCGAGCTTTTACTTTACCATAGGAATTTAGTTGATAACGCCTTCCGATTTTGCCAGTTTTTTTTTGCCTTTTAGTAAATTTGAAATATGTAGTAAAGTACGCTACCATCATCCGAGTAGATACGCTTCATATCAGAACAGTTACAACCTTTCCTGAAATATTTTCCAGGTCTCCTGTGAAACTCACCGTATCCATGGTATTGACCCTTAGTATGCCCATGATTTATAAACAATGTAAAAGTCAGTTATATTACATTTTCTTTTGAACAGCCAACGCGACGTGATGATTTTCAACCTTTCTACACTAGTGCCTTTCTATCAAACTTGCCGTTTGCACTGAAACAAAAAAGCAGTCGTAATCACAGTCGAGCGAAGTCTACTATTTGTCACAAATCACGCAGCGCGCAAAAGCAGGTGCGTTGGCGGGTATTTATTACGTCAATGAAAAACGTCTGGTACGTATGGCGACAGGACAAACGAGAGCCCACCGATGCAACACGTCCCCATTGACATATCTACACCTAATGAGAGGCAACGACTGTAATGAGAAAGAACATTTTCCATTCGCTTGTCATACCGTAATTAACCAGATTCTGTAAACAGTCAACGAATTAAATATAGGTACTTTGTCCCCGGGTTCCTACATTAATCGAGATTTGCGATTTCTCCATAGAGTGTTCTGAATGATGATCATCGTAATTAAAATATATTGAATGTCGTAATAATCCAGTTTCAGTTTATGGGGAACCCCATTTGGAATTTATTGTTTTTTTTTCTATTTTTGTGTGAAAATCCTTAATGCGGTTCACAGAATACATCTACTTACCAAATATCAATAGTATAGTTCTTATAGTTTCGGAACAAAATGGCTGTGACATACGGACGGACAGACAGACAGACAGACATGACGAATCTAAAAGGGTTCCGTTTTTGCCATTTGGCTACGGTACCCTAAAAAGTGGTATGATCTTTTTATAAATATGAAACAACCGCAACAAAACTTGCCACGGCTCATGGGTGCCCGGTAGCACCGTTAATTATAAAAACTACTTTTTAAGAGGGTGAACTTTTTTGAAAGTGTATAATCGATAAAAAGTTAAGTGTCTTTTATAGGTAGCGATATAATTTAATTTCCTTTACAAAACCGAAAGTTCTATTCACACAGAAATAATGATGCGGGCATATGGCGTTTTCAATAGACCTGCGGATCCGTATAATAATTTTGAAGTGGAATACATACATATAATGCATGTCATGTGAATTATTTTCAAATTGGCTGTCAACATTTTGTTGCTTTGTAAATGCAAGAGGTGGGTTGCCATTTGCTGCCGTGCAGGCAAATGTTCTTTCAATTTATATTTAGATTAAAAGCACATTGAATGTAGTATTTAATTGTTTTAATATAAACTACATTTGTGTAATATTAAACAATAAACAATATTTATATATGGACTAAATAAACAAGATGTCTGTATAACCAAAAAACGGAGAACATTTCTTTAAAGCCGCATCTGTAGTATATAACAATAGTACACCAAAGAAACATGTTTTATTTATAGAAAATAAATCTGAAAAAATTACATTTTACAAGACTATTTAAAGACTGCTATTCGAGCTTAGGAAAGTGTGATGGGAAACTTTGAATTATTTGAACAATGCGCGAGCATAGCGCGGTGTTGAGTCAGGTGGCGACCACAGGATAAAGAGGCGCGAAGTGTCCAGCTACGTTTATACCCGAGCAACTTGTTAATCAATTTTATTTCTAACCAATAAAATGAAAACTATTTGAAAATCAATTTAGGAATGTTGTTATTTGTACACTCATTATATTCTAGTGTTTTTACCAGTCATCCTAAATATTATTTGTGACAGCAGCAGGTGGCAAAAGAAATATTAACTATATATTATTTACATATTGAACTCCTAACCTCCGTGATTGATCATTTGAAGACTTCACAATTGCTACAAGTAGTCAGGTTTTCTGTTTACGGCAAAAGTGGGCCCTTAAAATTTATTATTATGTTTACTGTAGGAGTAAATTGTTAGTCTACAGACCTCATTATACTGCACCACAATGCAACAATGTTGTGACGTTGTTTTAACGCGTAAATTAGAGACCGCTTTATATTTCATCAGTATTATCGCATATTATTGGAGTTGGCCTGTTGTAAATGGCCGCGGCATCTGAGCTCGTTAGCGTTTTTGATAGATGACGGCCGGTCGTTTGTTGAATTTGTTGTAACACTCGCTGCCTGTGTAAAAACACATGGTTCGACAACGAGATATAAATGGACACTCCCCTCGGCGATCTAAGTTAACGAGCCAACATATAAATAAGCAGAGGTTAATATTTTATAGTTCTGACGCACGCTACACTAGTTAGCGTTCGTGACCATTGAATATATTGAGCAAAAATGATTACCTACTGATTACGTGTTATGCTGCGAAGTACAATATTATTAATTTATTTAGGCTAAAATAAAACTCACCAGTTTTACAAATGTGCAACATACAAAAAAATCAACATATTTTTTTTAAACACGACAGTGTGGTGCGATAATAAATAATTGAAAACGCGTTGACGCTTATAATTTGTAAAGTCATTATTCAATATTCGTGACGTGAAGCTTATAAATTTCACTGCAGCGTTTTACACTTTAGCACTTGGGCTGATGTAAAGCGCCGCCCAATAAGACAACGGCCAACTATTTTGACGAAGGCCGGTCACGTTTCGTCGATACTCGCCATGAGAATATTTGTTTTTTATTGTGCGCCCGCCGTCGAGTAAAAATTTAAGTGTAATTTTACGTTTTAACCGGTGCCTGCCCCCTTTCGTTCCGCTCGCCTTGAGTGATGGTTATCATAATTGGAGAGAGGGTAGGTGAACAGTGCGCGCCGCCTGGATGATGACGATGGGCGGGCACGCGACGAATATTCCTAACTATACACTTGTATTCACTTCCACCCTACTGTTTTTTTACAGTGATTTAAAAAAAGTTCTGGTATACCAGAAGTTCGCTCAATAAATCGTATAACGACAGTCAGTGAGCGCGGTAGGAGGTGTCAGCTAACTGTAATCGAAGTTATTGATTGCATTAAACAAGCGAGTTTACCATTAGTGTTATCAATGCGCACATGTTGTGAGATGTTGTTGGCTAATACAATGGTAATATTAATAATGCGGACGTATCGGGCGGGACCGTTATGCCGGCGACACGAGTGATCGCAGACCAACAAGGGCGGAAGAGATGAACCGGATAATAAAGCATCAGCTCGCTGCATCGTAACTCAATACCGTCGACATAGAAATTGTTGGTTGCATCGCAGCGCTAAACTCTCCACAATACCTTATGGATGGTAATTGGCCAGTCCCTCTAATCGACGTGTTTTAATAATAATACATGTATGTGCGAGGTTTATGCTGACAGTCCTATAGATTGAGTCCCATTCTAATATTTTAATGACCATTTTAACATAAATCTGACCTTCGAGATAGCAATAGCGGTGAATTTTTATTGCCATAATAAATAGATTTCACCTGAGCTGCGTTTGTGACCTTTTATTGTTTTTAAAAAGCAAGCAAGGAAAAATATTTCATAATCAGATATAATAAGTAATAAAAAATATTAGGGAAATAGTCTCTTATTAACTTTCAAATACTAATAATTTGAAATATTGTCGGTATGTCTTTTATATCCATTATATCTGCAATTGTTCTAGAGTATATATCAAAGGTGTCGACATATAAAATACAAGGTGTAACAGGTTCGCCGTGACCGGTACGCACGAAGAATCGTTTTCGTGCCGTGACGGAAGTGATATCCATTGACACATCCTTCAATAGGATTTTCATGATCATAATTACCTTATATTTTGTTGAATTTCAAATGTTTGTTGTCTCATTTTAATTTGTCGTGATGAATATCAATGTATGTCTATTATTATAGTATAGTATATTCCCTTCATCAAAATTAATTTTTACACTTTTATATTTTAACTTATTATTCAAGAGTTCAGCATAGTTTTAAATTGTACTTGTGTTACTCCCAACAGAGCGCTTTAATTGTAATGGAATTCATACACTGCTAACTTATCTATTTACATGAATTTATACAAATCTGTACTAACTTCCTAATGTATTGTTTCATGCAATGTGTTCGCGACTTGTTTATAGACAATAGCAATTTGCCTTTTGGCGTTAGGTCACGCCTGCCCATTGATTCTGCAATGTAGTCGAAGGTTCTATTATCTATTCAATATCGTATAGATATGCACCCTTGTATGCTTGTGATGTCAGTTACGGGACCTGTTAAAATATGGATTTTTGCTGTTAGAGGAAAGATAGCGCCTTTTAAGAAACCGATGGAAGAAACAGATTGTGCCATTTTAGGACTTCAGTGTTGAATAAATAAAAGGTATTGACGAGACCGCGAGAAAGTTGAATGTATTGGATATTGGAAAGCATGTGGTGTGGTAGGGTTTCTGATTGACAGAAATCTTAGTCATTATTTTAGCCAGGTCATTATAATAATTATAAAAAATGTAAAATGGTTAATGAAATTAATATTCTTTTATGAAATAAAATTAAATGTTTAATTAAATTAATAGAAAATGGTTTTTAAATATTTAATTACAGCATATGTGGATCGTTAGAAGTTGAAGCCGTAGATGTGTAATATGTTGATGAGAATACATACAGTTACTGTGAGCGGAGTGTACCCGTATGAATCGAGCGCGGCAATTAGTGGTGCAGGTGGTGAAAGCGACCCCCTTGGCCTCAGCTCGGGCTGGAACCCGCGGGAAGAAGCCGTGTATCGCCATGGATATTTACATGCCGATAAGCCTCTGAAACTACGACAAATTAGTCGCCTCGTTTGTGACCAATGTCGGGGCGATTTGGCGTGTTAAATGGGCGGGTAACAAATATTCCCAGCGCGCAATCATTGACTATGAATGAAAAAGGTCATTTAATCGATGACAATAATCTATATTAGATAATGCGTAGATTAATAGTATTGCAGTAATTAAAAGTCCACCGGCGCTCTATGTGCCTTTTTATTTGTTGTGTTGGCTAAATCTGTAATAATTGCGCATCGTATTTTTTTTATCCCTTTAAACTAAAAATAACATAAAAGGCGAGAGCTAATTCATTATAATATTTTTTCGATATAACACGTGTCTGCGTATCATTTTCCAAGCATATTGAAGGCGAACATACCGTTATTAGTTTTTTAATGAAACTTTTTAGATTACGGGCGGTACATGTGGTGAATAAGACGCGCCACACGCGTGTCGATTTTTTTATTATCAGCTGTCGTTATTAATGCGGGCTTATGACACCTGAAAATATAGGTTTTTTAGTTTGCAATGACTTAGTGACTTGTCGTATTTCTCTCTTTTTTTAAACACTGCTCTTTAAAATGCAAGAGAAGAGTAGAAAGGAAATGAAAGGTATGATATCTTTCATTAAGCGTATTTAACACTCTTATTTGCAATATTTATAGTAATTAATCGGTTGTATTACAAAAGATGTGTTAAACTTTTAACCTTTCAAGTACGGGCCTAAACTGAACTTTAGTTTTAATCCCACTTTATTATTAAACAAGTTCTTGCTAGTTTTACCTAAACTCAACTTTAGATCAGGTATTAGTTTTAATTTAGTTTCGTTTTTATCAGGTATTAGTTCACTCCCTAGTACAGACCTAAATAACTAATAATTACAATAAAATAATAAATAATATCGTAAACGCGAATTTGTGTAAAAAGTTAGAAAATTAACAACGATTTATGATTGACAGCTGGCAACTATATTGCATTTTTAATTCTTAAACCTAAACTCAGTTTTCAGTATAGTCTTGTTTTAAAAATGGTTTTAAATTAAAGACCAAATAAGTTTAAGGTTTGTTATTCCGTTATTCTAATGACTTAAGATGTACAGTTCAGTATAAGTAGATAAGCTGTATCAGTGGACCATCTTTGGATCTCGGATTTGAATGAATATTTTAGTAAGAAAATGCTTGCACCTGGTATTAAGAGAAAAAAGTCTTCCATTTCCTGTTTTGCTTCTCATTTCTTATACAAATATATACAAACAATTCGCAGGAAACTTTGTTTGGCGAAGTTCTCACATAGTCGCCAAGGAATCCTGAAACTGCGAGTGAGTAGATAGGATGGCTTTGCTACTTGTACTTACATTTACATAGGTCACTGCACCTAAATATATTAGGTACCTACACGAAGTAACGTAACATTTTAAGTTATCTTTATAAACGATGGATATAATTATTCCTGATCTGATTTTCCTTTGGTTGTTATTTCCTTTGAATGATAAAGAGTTATATCTTATACAACCTTTGCATACAATTATAAAAAAAACACTTCAACAAAGAAAACGTTTATTCATAACCTTTATTTAAATCTTAACTTGTGTATATTAACACAAAGAACTTTGCGCAACATTATTTCAGTATATTTTATCATCACATCCCGATGCTGGGGTACAGCTATAACATTATTTCAGAACACGTATCGCGTTTAGATAATCTAATGCAGAAGCGTTATGACGCATTTATTGTTCGAAATGTGTTGAGCTATGTACACTCACGTAGCCGTAATTAATCGAGGACATTGAAATTACCAGTAAAACCATCAAATTTTAGTTATATATTGCCAAAGTAATAATATTAATTCTGGAAAAGTTACATTATCGTAACAGTTAACATTTTATTTTAATTAATTTACTAGTTTACGCCGGCAATGAAAATTATGTGGTACAACCACAAACTACTAGGTTCGTCGTTAACTAAAAAAAACGCACCACCGTCTTTTTAAAATCATATGCGTAATATCTATTGAAAGACTAAATGTAAATATTAGGAGGAATTCTATCTAAATAGATTTTTTTTTCTGTACGGGATTTTCTTTGGCCGCTATAAACGCTCACCTATGATGGCGCATGCCAGCGTGTACAGGATAAGACTTCTTAAACACAGCTCATTAGTTATGACGATCACGGTTCATAAAACATAAAGACTATATTGCATAGGCAGTTTTATAGTTCTTTTTTTACCAGTTGGATTTTCTACATAACTTTAAAAATGTCTAAATGCTAACTTTTTCCAACAAGAAATGTTGAAAAATAACGTGCACTATAGTCAACAGTTGAATAAAGTAAATTTTCTTTTCAATGGGAATGTTGTTCTGTGTTCGTTGAACATTGTCGCCTTTCGTTGGCCGTCGGTGGGTGCCGGTACATGCCGAGACAGACCTATTCAAATGTCAGTGTGAAGACCGCCCCCGTTCCCCGCACACACCTCGCTCTCGCCTCTTCACAGATACTGAAATGTCACTCGCCACACGAAGCAATCAATTTCGTATTTGTATGCTCTGCCTAGATAGTGGTAGCAATAGATTTATCGAATCGATGAGCTTGTATTATCTTTCAATACTTGATTTGTTGAAGTTTATATTTTCTACATGTAACAATATGTGCACTTGCAATAAACTGTGATAAGAATAATACCAGTAAATCGACATTTTGATATGATGTACTCGTTCACCATATAGTTGCTTCTTCGTTATTGAGTGTCTGGAAACAGTGAGAGTATATTGTGTTGTAACGTCTTATAATGAATATAACTATCTATTGAATCTCAATACATTGTAACGTTTAGTTCGATCCCAGATTGTAGGTCGGCGCCAAATGTCGCACTAATTGCTTTGCGCAACTTAGACATTCACGACACCGAGCTCGTCTGTTTATTTAACTTTATTAGAAGGAAATTAACTTTAGCGACGAACAAACTATTCGACTTCTCTCATCTGTAATCTTTTCACTTCATCAGACAATGAAATGATTGCTCAGTACCATTCCGATACACCTATTTTTGCTATTTAGAACAAAATTTACATTTTCAATTTAATTCTACTACACAGTAGCACAATTCCTTAGCCGTGTTCGAAGTTAGAAAGCGATTAATCAACGTCTAACAACATTCTTATTCCCGTCTACGTAGGAGCGCAAGAAATACAGCCTTTAAATGTCTCAAAGATCGTCTCACAGTTGCTGGCAAGCAATTGTCCCATTTAACCGGACGGCCTCATTAGCATGGTTTGATCGCTTTGGCCTATCCACCTCCGTAGATTGATACATCGACGGCAAAGGTCTTTTTAGTAACTGCTCTCACTTCAGTACCTGTTTTCTATTGATTGGATTCTTTGTAATTTGTACATTGTAGAGTATAGAGACATTGGACGTGTTATAATTTTTTTAAATAAAAACTATATCAATAATGTTTAAAATGTCAATAGGTTGTCGTTTATACTTCACTGTGCACAGAATTCAATAGATAGGAGCAAAAGGTAAGGAACTCGATGCGGACAATCGCGTACTCGCTATCGCAATTTAACGAGCCACGATTGTTTTTCTCAGTTCTGAATAATATTGAACTTGAACGTCCCTCGGTATCTGATGGCGATACTTTCGTTGGACCGTACTGTTAGCTGGCTAGCTTACAAATGAACGGTGTGATTATGGGCGCGCGGATCTAACTTCATGATAATTTAAATGTTCCCGCAACCAGCACCACTACAGTCCCGTGAGATGGCAACGATTACACCCGTGACTTCCTCTTATGGTTACAGTCTATCTTTGAATTTTGAATATAATAACAGCTACTGCAGCTTCTTGATTAGGAATATAACTAGCATTATAATTTTATTTCTTATCTTTTTCTTCATTATTCTCGTATGTATTTATATACATATATATATATATATATATATACATATATATATATATACATATATATACATATATATACATATATATACATATATATACATATATATACATATGTATAAATATATATTATATATATATTTTATTATAAACATAATATACAATAATTACTTTTTTTTTTTATTATATCAATATTCGATAGTGCCCAGCATTAAACTCACATTATTTTCTATATGATCATTATTCATCATTAAAGAAAAAGCTATGAATTTACTTATCGATTTAAATACCAACAGGTGTGTAAACAAGCTATTTTACATTAAGTTTTGTGTAAATCAAACAAATCTATTGGTGTAACTAAATCTTTAGGGCTTTACGAGCGTACCTCGTAGAATGTATAATGTGGCATTAAGAATTACCTTGTTATGAGTTGTTAAAATGTAGTTACTTATTATGACCTAAGTTGCCGAATTTATATGGACGGTGATTTCATCACTTAGTGGGGTGGTGTTAATACGAACAACGATGTTATCTTTCAAAGTTAAATAATTAAGGCAGTAGGTAAATTGTTGTTCGTGTATGTAACCCGAGTGGCCCGCCTGCCGCGAATTCGATGCGCGCCTCTCGAGTTTAAACTTCAGAATACGCGATATGGATCTCACGTTTACCGCCGACTAAATAGCGGATAAATTAGCTAACCGAGTTAAATTAGGGTTACCAGCCGGCTAGGTTTAGATTAGACTATTTTTAGTATAAATATTTTTGCAGATACGGATGCAACTATTCTAAGATATAGTTTCGGAATATAGTCATTATCATTTGAATACCAGAGATAATCATAGATATATAATATGTACGTGATACATATATGTATCAAGTGGTGTATAATAAATTACTCACTTCAAGTGTGCTACTGGGACCGGGCTAAGCAGACAATGAGTTGTAAGTCCATGCAGTGTACGTGTTATAAAATTTGTGTTAATTGTTTGATGGAAACAAAGATATAAATAATTGAAAAGGAATAGACAAAGCAGCTCGATAACAACAGCATTAAAGGAATATTAAACGAAACCCTGCGGTGTCTAACGTTTCTCGAGTATTCCTTCGTTGTTAAGTTCTGCATAAGTGAATCGTAGATTTAGCGAGTGCCGACCTCCGTCCCGTAGGTATCGACACTGCGAGCACTCGAGGAGGAAGTTGTGCCTGCTTAAAGCCACTTTACAATGCCACGTTCCGACGCCCTTTGTGCACTTGTCGTGCGTTGACTGGTTTGGAATAGCTGCCGCTCTTCGCGGAAGCAAGATCGAATTGGCCGATTCGTGAAGACACGCTGGCTGGAGCTCAATCTCATGTGAGATCGCTTATGGCTACTGTGCTGCACCTGTGCACAATTATTTTTGTATTATTATCTCCCCTTAAACTAGTAAATATCTTTCGTATTACGAAATTTTAGCACAATCTATTTTCGTTAGCAGAATAATATAGCTATTTACCCATATAATCAATTAGGCAAGTAAGAAGTCCATACACGATTCCCTTCGTAGAATTAGTATATCGAGTTATTTTTTTCAATAAAAATTCATGATGGATCGTCACAAAATCTATGATTGATTCGTGCTGTATTATTCGTTGCTTTCATAAGAGTGCCTTTAGTAGGTGCTCGCGTTTGCGGCTTTCCGCGCCCCTTCAGTCGCTATGATTGATTACCCGCCAGCAAACTTCATATGTTTGGGAGATAATTTTGTATTTCAGCCGTAAACAGATTACGTGTGAAAAGAATCATCACTTTCTTCTGAGTCCCTACCTACGATGTTGTCCTTCATTGTGACGCGGCTTGTTTCAGCTACTGTGCAATATATGTATCAAGGCTAGTTAACAAAGTGGAATGTTTCATTAAGTATGTCCTTTAATTTATTCAGATTTAAAACCCTACTTAAACTCTCATATTATTTGAAAACGTGTCAAGTCTATGACTTATGGTTATTTGAATATTATTTAAATATCACCATATTGCCAAACCTTTGCGTACTGAAGTTGTATAAGTTATAACGATTAAGGTGCCTATACCGGCAGAACTGATTCTATTCACGCGAGAAATGAAAGTGACTGGCAGCTGGAGGTATCTTTCCACACTATGGAGTTGGCTTCTTATAGAAAATTAATAATCACTGACATTTCAAAATAATGGAATTCAAGGATTATGTCAAGCCTAACCGCTTAAAGGTAAAATAATTTAGGATTACTTAATGGGCGGTACACTATTTTAGATGCAAATATAATAGCTCAGCTCACTACAAAAACAATGGAAAGTATAGTATTGTTAGCTAATTTTTATTCGAAAAGAATTGTTCCCAGTGTCTTATAATTATTAAGAGCCAATAATGTATCCATATATATAATAAAGCGGAAAAGTGTGCTTTATACGCGCTAATCTCAAGAACTACTATTAATTATTATATATGGCAATACTTTTTAAGCATTTTTTAAATACATCACCCATGAAATAGGATAGTAACCCATTAAAGTACAATATACAGTATGCAAAGCAGGTATAAATAACGATACTTGTTTGAGTAGTCAACCATTACTAAACAATGGAAATCATATAATTTTCACGCGTAAAATATTAGAAAAATGACAAAAAATATATTTAAACGTTAAAATAGGATATCTAAAAGTAAGTGGTGAATAGATAGTCGTTGGTCAGTAGCTCGTTAGAGATTGACTATCTCACGCTATCGAGATCGCGAGCAAATTGATTTGCGCACGCGCACCTCGAGGTATTGGTTGACAAAGCCGACGCTGATTGAATATCTAGACTGCACGTTGAAACACTGAGTAATTTCACTAGTTTAACTATTTAAATTGCTTGGCCTGCAAATTATGATAAATTACCTGTACTGTACCCAGAGATGTGCCGTAAGTATATGAAGTCGATTTGCTCAAAACAGTTTTATGATTGTAGTATATTGCAATGTCAATTTTAGCTAAATGTATCAATTTTGTAGACGCTCTTTAGATTCTAATTCTGACTCACTAGATAGGAATTAAATTATCCTTAACGTACATTATTTCAGTTAACCTCAATGAGCCAGTAATAAATTACTACAAACTTGTCGCATTGTTGAAGCGATATCTTAATTCAAAATAATTTGATGACATAGAGTGCAATTACTGTCCGCAACCACTTCCCACGGCAATACTGGCGTGATCACAAATCTGGAGCACGCTGTGACACATAGAGCACTCTTGGGGAACGTAATGTCGGTAATATAACAATACTGTTACGAGAGCCATTTTAAGATGACCTCTACCAATTCTGCAAGTAAAGCTCGGAAAAGGAAAAAGATTGAAATTGTATGGATCTATGAGTAATGGTGCTGGAGTATAGTGCTTCTACCTCATAGCAGTTTCATAACGTGATAAATTTGCGTGAGAGCGCGAACATTGCAAGTTGTCGTACAGCCGAGCGGCTTATTTAACACACGAATAATTGTACCAACATATAATGTTATATAGGCCGGCAACGCATTTGCACGTCCCCTGGTGTTGCAGATGTCCATGGGCGGCGGTAATCACTTACCATCAGGTGAGCCTCCTGCCCGTTTGCCCGCTTATTTCCATAAAAAAAAAAAAAAAAAATGTGTAATGTTGCTTAATTTATTCAATGTCTTCTTATATACAAGATGAGATGAAGATGAGGAAAGAAAAAAAATTGGTTATCTTGATAAGAAAATTTACAATTTGTATGTTTTGGTAGTTTCCCGTAATCTCGTGATAATAATCTACTTCTACTGCTGATTATCGTGTCTATGGCAACGTAGTTAAGATGTATCACTTTGATGGCATGAGCACTGATGGTTCTGGGCCGCTTTAAAATATACATACTATAGTTTAATTATTTCTATTTATTTTGATTATCAAGAAATGTTTTAAAATCAAAAAAGAGTTCAAAAATGTCTCGTCTAATACTAGAAGTTATATACATATGTATATTACGAAATAGAATCGCTACAAAATAGCTAAAATAGAGTTTTACTTTTAACTTGTTCGTTTTACTATGTATTGTTACTGCAATTTTTATTTAATACCTGAGTTACCAATCACAAATGACTCCAATGATGTATACTTAACGGATTCCAAAAAACAGCAACAGGTGATATACAACATTAAAATTACATAGTTGTATTGATAAATCATTTATTTTTACAAACACATTGAAATATAATGGCTGATATTCTACATCAGATCATGTCGAAAATGAAGTAGACTAAAACTAGAACTCACTTAAAAGAAACTTAGCTTTTCTAGAAAATATTCCTAATTTAGTATACGATTACATGCTGCGTTACTGGAAACGATTTAATGTAATTACGTGAGCTGTTTGTTTAAACAACGCTTATGTTGATATTATACACGTTCTCCATCGCCAAATGTCTTTATAATAGAGTTGTATTTATCATAAACTTATATTTGACATCATTTGCTACATAATTACAACGGTGTCGCTGTCTGATGAGCATAATTTGGCTCATTACTCGGTTTTACTGACTCAGTCTCAGTTGGAAGTACTTTACTGGTAATTTAGGTCAAACCGTGACTGATTTGCATGTAGGGCGCTTTGCTAAGGTTCACTGTGAAGTATTTTATGTATCTATTCATAGGTTTTACGTAAACTCTCCAATCGTTAGCCGAAGTTAAATGTTGCTAACAGTATTTATGTGCAGCAATATCAGTTTTGAAATCTAATGCAATATATGGTTTTGTATATGTTTTTAAGAAAGTTCGTCAGCAATTGCATACCTGTTAATACAGAAGATATTTAAATTGCAAAAATCAGGTCCGGGTGTCGTTTCTATTACTGGTGATGACTAAGCAAAGGTTGCGCCACCAGAGGCCTCGCCGGCTGTAAGATAGCTAGCAGTGATTCCGCACGTCAAAACATGCGATTGACAGCGATACATTAGGAACTATCGAGCGATCGTACTGCTTACGCCTGCTTACCTGGGAGTTGTAATTTTTCACTGTCAGCGCTGAGACTAAACGTCCTCGTCATCGCTTCGACTAGTGACTGTCAAAAAATGTTAATGCAATTTTCGCTTGCACGACGAGGGTGCTATAAAATATTTCCGTTAACAAAACCTTTCCAACTACCAGGTACCGAAGGGCTAGTGCTATGTTTACTCAAATATAATTTTGTTTGATAACCGTTAGACCGCCATCAATCTCTGTCGCTATTTTGTTTATACTACTGTGGAAGCATGACATGTTTTACAAGAATTATGAGTGCAACAATACCAGTTGCAGAAACGCGCATTGATAAGCGAATAGTTATCTCTTGCAAGTGTCCGGTTGGAAATCGTCGAAATGGCGTAGTTAGTCGTGCAGTTTGTTGATCTGGTTTGTTCTGCGTGTCGGTCATGGCGCAGGAATCTGTTCACGTGTATTGTTGGGGCTGCAGCACGGCGGCGATCCCGCGATAAAGCTGGATATAATCGGTTTAGGCACGCTGTCGCTCACCGGTCTATGTACTAATTGCCATGGTTATGTGTTACGTGGACCGGTTAATGGCCGGTAAAATATCGCGTGCATTTGCGCAACGCTTTAGGTAATTGCGTGATCGATAGATTGACAAAGAGATAACATTGTCTGCTTTGTCGTACTACCCTTTAAGTAGTTACGTTATGACATGATGATTTCATATTTTTATAGGCTAACACTTAAATACCTTTAGTAAATTACATTATGTGTTAGATTAGATAGCTTATACCTTTATTATTATATTTCTATACTTTGGCAACTATTCCTGTAACTTTTTTAATTCAGAAATCATTGCATAGTGTTATTAAGTTAATAATAATCAATTAAGAAGTTTACATTAAGTGGTCTAAACAAATAGAACAGTTATAACATTAAGTTTAAAAGTTATCTACATAAGTTTTCGTACATATCGAACTGAATTATCTTGAAATTTGATCTACAGCTGGTGCCGAAGCTTGATCTAAGCCTTAAGCACTATAAAATTTACATTTACATTACGTTTGCTCTAGATTCTATTAAAGTTGCAACACTGGCCTATAGGTTTTATTGACAATTTATAACTCCACTCTACTTTAACGCTATAGTTTATGTTGGAGTGGGAAGTTCTATTAAACTGAATACGTGAATTTTTGAAACTATTATTGAAAACTTTTCCTAAACGGCAACATTTTGCAGCTACAATATGTTCAAAGGTATGGGTTGCTACATGCACGAGCATTGTAACTCACGCGTATAACCAATGTTTGAAAATGAAATTGGATTTTGTTCTGCATGACATTTTACTCATGTGCTCGACCCGCAACATCGATTTCCTTTGCTCTTTCTCTTCTCATATCGCTTAGAGCACTGGCACGTTGAAAAGAGACGTCGAGAATTTTGTGAATTTCCGTCGAGTGCCTTGCATCGGGTCACTCGTGCTATGTAAATTTGAGACCTTTTATTTTCTCGTGCGGTAGAATGTTATAATGGAATTGTGGGGCGATGTTTGTGTTGCCAATGCTTCTGCCGCACGCGTGCATGCTTTGGAAATGCTATCGATACCGTGGCTTTAATATCGATTAATTTTCGAAACAATGTTTTCGATTTTAAAGTTCACTGGTGCACAAGTCACGAGGCACGAGCTTGCATCTGCTGTGTTTACATTTTCAATAACTATATTTAGTTGTGTTAGCACTTGCACTGTTGATTTATGTTCAATAATAATACATTATTGTTTATAATGTTGAATGTTATTTAATGGTTAACTTTTGTATAAAAGCGTGACCTAATGTTCTCAAGAAATGCAATAACAATATTCGCATTCTCAGTTGGCAAGAGTAATTTTATTTTCTTGAATAAAAATAAACATTCAATCTGATACATTAATGCAGTCTCCATTAAACGATTAAACGTTGTTCGCTCATCTGCATGCATGCAACGCAGTAGCCGTCTTCAAAGCGCAGCCGCTCGAATAAATTCGGATTTGTGGTCGTACTGTGGATCCATTTCCAAACAGTCGTATTTGAAACACAACATAGAACGTGATTATGTGATAATTATGCAATAAATGTACTTATTACAACTACATATGTCCATAAATGTTAATGTGGACCTAACACGAGCCTTACTGAAAGTGTTATAACTCCCATAATTACATATTTATAATTGTAGTTTTGTAGTAGGCAGATATTCCGGTTTCTAATTTAGATATGGACAATACTAATTTAAGATAATAAAGTAACCATGACATAAGCGCTTTACTTATGAGGAACTGTAGCTAAACGATAAAAGTAAAGCTCTTTATTTATTGGGCGCTGTTTGGTATTGATAAATGTGTGTTTCAAAACAACCATTCAATATTATAGTACACCATTTGTAACCAAATATTTTATTGGAGTTTTAAGTTTATTGACCGGTGATAAATAGTTATCGAAGTAGCTGGCTTGTTGTACGGCGACAGAGTGGCCGCTGGCAGAGTCTGCGAGTAGGCACACAACTGATTAAAGCTCACAATCAGGTCTGTAGTTCGGCAGGGCCTGCTCTTTGAATTTACGATGTGCCTGACCGACGCTTATCGCATGCGAATGATCTGCCCACGGCGCACGGACCGCTCCGCACACATATTTTATTTTATTCGCGCTACTGTGATGTAATGAGCTGATAAATGGGAGAAAACCACCAATTAGTGTCGATGAATTTATTGTTTCTACTTAAAACGTTGGAGGGCTATGTACTTAATCTTAAATTGCGTTTTAAAATTTGTTGCTTTTGAATTCAAATCAACATTTAAGTTATTGCCAATTATATGAATTAATATTACATTTATCGGATTTATTTAGTATTACAGTGCGTTTGATCTGTAGTTTTAAGTGCATCATTTTTAAATGCATAAGAATATATGTACATGGATAATATTTATTATTGGTATATACAGTTTATATAGCTAAATGATCTGCTTGCTTAATATAAGTAGTTCGTTCTTAATATAATTAGTTGTATATTCAACAGGAATACTCCATTTTGTCCTTGAAAGTCTGATTCTATTGTTTAGTCTGGCTGAATGCGCCAGTCTAAATATAGTAAAGTAATATTAGTTCAATATAATTTTGATATGCCTACCTAAAATAGCATACGTACCAAGGTCAGGAACTAAATAAAATAATTCCTTGATCGGACATTTATTATACAGTAACTTAGCCACCGTTGCAAACCTAGAGTCACAGGTTCAGCCAAACCTATGACTTTTTATCCCTCAATCTTAATCAAAGTTAGCTTTACTGGTGAAATTGAAATATTATATAATATCTTATTTAGATATGAAGCCTGTCTTAAAGCTTGTAGGTAATAAGAACCACGCCGACACGTGTGTCACTGGTAAATGGAACCTGAACGTGTTTCATTTCCTCATGTGTATTGCTGGTTTATCTAAATTTTAGAGAGAGTAGATTATCCAATTTATCATTATGCAAAACTGTGATCTTTAGCCTCGCACGTCACTTTTATTATCATTATCGAACTAAAGTTAAATGTGTTCTTCACTGTAAACTCTGCCAACCCGTATTGGCTAACATGTTGGAATATAGTCTAATCACTGTCAAAGGAGAGGAGACTCGTGCCCAATAGTGGCACAGAAAAATGGAGTGATGATGTTTCCGTGATTGCGGTTTGTAAAACCGTTTATCACAATCAGATGCAACGAACGAATAACTAATAATATAGGAACACCGGCCAAGTGGTCACACACAAACGCGACTGCAAAAAATAAAATCGTTATCTTGATGACATTTCTATTAGAAATTTATGCCTCGGGGCAAAGGCCTCCCTAACCCTTCTTCCACTTCCCTCGATCTAGGGCATTCCGCGGTAGAACAAATAGAGGATTTTTATAGAGGCTATATATAGAGACAAGTTGGTACAATTGTAATGACAAACGCCACAAGCAAGGTCATGAGTCACGGGAGCGGGTGCGTGTGACGCCATTGATTTATCTCGCTTCATTACACAGACCGCTCGAGCATTTAATCGGACCGCGGGAGGCGCCCGCGCATAAGTGTTGACCGCGTTCGTACTGGCGTATGCTCAAGTGTTAAAAGATTTTGAATTAATGGACTGTTAATAGCCTTAGTTATCCTGCATATCTTCTCAACTCGTAAAGTAGTTTGTCCTGACTAACTGTATCAACGCACGACCAAAACTACTTAGCTTAGAAAGCTAATAGATGAAACTTAGATTTATGCCTATGGCTTACCATAGGAAAAGATCTTATGATGGAATTGGAAAGAAATTATTTTTCTAGTCCAGTAGTTCACTGCTGTTATTGCATAGCAGGCAACAAACATTTTTCTTTACTTATACTTTGATGTACAAATTTTAATGTTACGTTGTGCTATTACGTAGGTAATATACGTTATAATATTCATTAAATGATTAGCAATAGCTATTTCGACAGGATCATATAAAATCACTTTTGCACGCGATGCTATGCAGAAGTCAGCTTCTTTTAAGATTGTCCCTTTTGTCCATGTCACGCAAGTGGAGGCGGCGTTGATCGGAATCAACAATAATTAAATATCCCATGCGACCTTTAATACACCAATTTATTCATTCTTACCCTTCTGCGTGTGTATTAATTAAGATTGATGCGAAATGTTCTCGCTTTAATTGTAGAGTTATTTATTTAGTTACATGTATAAATTATTGCCAGTTTTCATGGCATGGAACGATCGGCTCTGTTGAAAAAAAGCGGCGAATCAGTTCTCGGCGGTTAAATTTGACGGGTATACAAAAGACTTCAACGGGCCGCTTACGCATGTGTGCTGTCATTTTCTTCGTTACACAATTTTATTGTATTTAGATAGGATTAGATTTAGATTTCTACGTCAAAATTTTTGGCATTAACTTACCTAATTAATTTGAACATTAGCATAATGCTGTTGATTTTGAATGCGATGTTTAGTTTGAGCATTCTGATAACTTGATAACTTCAAAATATTTAATTGTTGGTAAATAGAGGACATGCGACTACGTATCAACGTTTGATCGAAATTACTATGTAGTTTCAACTACCTATTTGCAAATGTAGAAAAAAAGGACCTACATATGCACGAATTTCGTGAATAGGTGTTTTTTTTATTAATTTTAGTTATTTCTCACGGCTTAGTGACAGTTTGACATTCATAATTATGAATGTCAATGCGTTGCATCCCATCAGCATGAAGTTAAACGGTAGACAGCGTCAGTGGCACATTTGCGGTATTTTGCGATTATGCACGCCAACTTAGGATGAGAATCGGGCTTATGCATGTCATGTTCCCATGATCAGATTTGATGACTTCAAACCTCTAACCTTATACAGTATGTAATAGAGTTGATATTGTATCGTTTATTCTCTAGTCATTCGGCTTGAAGTTTTAATAAGAGCATGTCACAGCGATGCTTTTTTAATTTTATGATTCGCTTACTAATCCAATTGTAACGGTTGTTAAGTTGGCTTTCTATATTTGATTCAAACCTGATTGGTTGTACGTCTTATGTGTATGAAAAATATGTAGGAACCAAATGTAAGTAAATATGTAGATAAGATAGGTTGGGTACCTATTGTAGTTTTTACAATTGTATTTTTATTTATTTAAGGTGCATTTATGTGAGCATCCTGTGCAATTTTACCTTATACATTGTTGGCACGTACCCATCTGTATGGTACATAATTTTATTGTCAGATGTTTCCTGAATATCAAATAAATAAAAATAAGTGCAGCTCTTTCCATTTGGTAATTCCAACTTGTAAATATTAAAGTGGCGACTTCCGCGGGTTGATAAAGGAATGTAATTGTTACGTCGGCGGCCATTTTGTTTGCGGGTGGGGTCAACACGACCCCGCCTTGCGTTTCCGCCACGGGATAATTAAATATTACCCCACCACAAGACTTCCTCTAAAGAAATGTGATTCGCTATACATCTGTTTATGTTTGTCTTGTAGTTTTTATTTTTTTCTTCATACAGGGTTCAAATAATTGTATATACCATGAAACGTAATTATCTTATTCAATTGAAGTTGTTTTCATTTTTCTTTCGTATTGTTAACAATACCATACATAACCTCTGTTCATCATTGTAGACAACTGCATATACTAAAAAACGCTTAAGTTATTCTTTCTTTATTTTATTCATAAATAAACGAAGTTTACAATGTATTTTCAGCATAAGACGTAGTGGATGAAACCAATCTCGTTTTTCGACTGAAGTTATTATAACTTGTGTTTTATATACAATAGACATTTAACATATCGAAACCAAATCCAATTTCTGTCGTCTATTGAAATAAATTTCGGTTATATACTTAGGACAAATTTAAAAAGATCCTTAAGAAACATAAATCGTTAAACATAGCGTAAGCTTTTAAGGTTTTTAATCTGTATGCAAAATCCGTGCTAAGCGTAAGTATGTTATATGCTTTTGTTAAGTTATATCATCGCATCCTCCATACAATGTGTTTCTTTAAGTTTCACATTCTCAACAGAGCACTACACTTGATGCCCCGAATTAACTTTCACATTAATATTTGTAAAGATTTTCTCTTTCATTTTCAACATAACGGTTTTTTCGGCACATTACCTCTAGATGCCATTATTCTGCTCACAAACGTACGTTTGCTTTTATCCGTTGATATTTTGTGCCTATACGATTCTGTTAATGGATAAATCAAGCGAAAAAAAGTAACGTCCAATAAGTGAGATAATGTATAAATTAATTAAAAAATATGTAATTGCAATGATTTCCGAAACTCAATGAACAGCTGATTTTCTCAGAAGATAAGTGGTGCTGTTACGATTATTTGCGTACCATTCTCCGTAATGTAAAAGGTGTTATGATATTTTTTTAATTATAAATTCTTCCATAATTAACTTTGGTTTCATATAAATGTAACTGTACTTCGTTCGCTTTTTGCAGACTTTCTTAATTTTAAAATCGGATACTGACCTCGCGACTCGCGGATATAAAATGCTATTCTAAAATATTAATTATAAAAAAACATGTTGATAAAATAATAAAGGATTTTTTTTCTGCGTATATTCAACAACCTTGATCGATAAAATTAAAGGTAAAATTCAATAATAAAGCTTCGTTCTAGTACAAAATTTACAACTTTTAAATAATTTTAATATAACATTATTCTAGAACTTCACTTTGTATTTTCATATACGAGTACATTTATTTAAATAACAATAACTCTTCTATTACTAAATAAACCTCTAAAAAATTATGTGATTATTAAACACCAAGCGAAATGTTACGACACGTACTCGAAAGTCATCAGCCGAGCTCGGGATTAGGTCACTGACCACAGTAAACATAAGTTAGTGTAATAATGTCTAGTTTATTCTTTAAAATTAATTCAATTACATTCTTAGCTCGCAACTATGCCTAATCCTCAAATTAAATCACAAAACGCGATATTGGATTAATTAACCCCTAGGATAAATACCGTGTATCGTTCACGTTGTCATCTGATAGCGTTTATAATTATGCGTGCAAAATTACGAGTTCTATAATTGCATGGCTTCGCTAGACGTTGTACGAGCGTGGCTTTGATTTAGAGCAAATTGAACTGGGAGATTGGCTGTTGAGGGAACATCTCATTTGACGCTGCAGCGCTTCCAATTGTCTCAAGACTACGACTCTATCTATTGTGCCTGCAGTTATCACCTCCGCCTTGTTAATGCGAATCAGCTTCCATATTGGTTCTTGTTCGTACCTATTCTGCCACATTGTTTATTAGTTATTCCATTTGATCGAATCGAATGTAATAGTGAGAATAATATCAGCTTGTGATGTGTATTATTTTAATAACTGTGTAATGTTTATTCTGTAACTGCTGCAGTATGCATCATGGACTGGTTGATTCGATGATTGATGGATTCGTTGTTTCATTTATTGTTTTACTTTTTGCGGAATCTGTATTTTTGATATCAATATTGATTAGATCTTAGATCAAAACAACAAACCATTTTTATACTTAAAAATCAAATTAAAAACACGGATAATATGGGTCACACTTTAGTGTCTACTAAAATTTACAATGCTGCTTTAGTAAACTGATAAATTAATGTGTTAGTTCTATTAGTTTATGAAACTGTTGGTGAAATAGCTAACTGAATGTAAATTCAAATTAAGTAATGAAGGTTGGGTTCACAGCAACCCGTTAATTTGGGCGTCGCTCGTTACAATTTTCGTTTTATGGACGCGTAGAATAATATTTTGAAATTGGACGGTCATTGCGGGTGTTGACGCAGATTATATCCTGCAGCCTTGTGTTCGACTGGTTTTTAATTGCGTCCCGAGCGTGCGTTCCCCACGCTGATTTAGAGCAAATTGAATGCTTCGAGCCCCTCGCGCGTCCCGTAACCGACATCTCATTCGTCCGCACTCGCGGCCTATCAATTAACTAGCACTCGAATTGAGTAGCCACCTCAATACTTGAAAACTATGCGCTTGCCGCTGGCCAACTTGTTATTATACCGAGAATATGTTCACAGGCTCATTTAAACTACATTAAAATTAAAATATGGTACAGTATTCTTGGCATTCCTACACTCATAGTAGGTACGTCGACATACCTCTCGCGGGTGTGTGAAATGTAAGCAATTGAATTAATTGAAAATAGCTATTATATCTCTGATCTAATGGAGAGACTCTGTGGTTTGAGTATGAATTAAATTAATTGGGTTTAACGTCGACTTCTGAGACGATATTGTCGTAACGGCAGCTTTTGCAAGTAATTGTATGCATGAATATCAATGAATAGCAGATTATTTTGTGTACTGTCAGTTAATATGATGACAGCACAATGAGAAATATTCGGTTGGTTGTCGACTGACGTCTTCAGAGGCTCTTCGCATAAAAGATGCTGTCAAAAGATTTACGATACATCTAGTAATAACACGTGGTCATAGCCTCAATAGCTAAGTCAATATTTTTGGAAGTTTTTATATTTATCGAGCTTAGAAGTTATACAAGTAATTATTTATTTTCAGCATTGCATTTTTCATATCAATGCCCATTAATTTAGGGAACTGCCAAATTCGATGAACCTTATATACCGTGCTCTATAGAATAAACAAACAGGGCTAAATTATTGTTTCTTAAAAGTTAACATCTCTATACACATATATAACCTGTGGTACCTTATACTTAAAGTTCGACATGTACGATAATTCCCAGACAAGCTAATGCTTATTATTACCAATATGTCTAGTCTTGTTTGTAAAAGGGCCAGAATTTATTTTAAATAGTTCTCTTTACATTTTGTCTAATCTTATAAATGACGCTCAACTTTAGCAGTTGAATAAAAAATCGTGTGACTAATATAACAATTATTTTAAAATTGGGGTTAGAGTTATGAATTTCTGAGCATTCGATTAGATGTTTTTGAAGTTCGCAAAAAACAATGATGTGCTTGCAAAAAAGCTAAAAACAATTATGATTTCTGCATAACAAACACGATTATAATTTGTTTATCGCATCACTGTCAATTTTGACTTTTCGGTTTCCAATTTAAATAATCATACGTTCCAAACATAATTTTGCAGTAACAAAAGTCAACGACATTCAAGATGTGATCTTCTCAATTAACCGAGTGCAAATTCACCTTACTATAAAAGCAAGACAGTGAAAATATGGCAATGGCGTGGAGAATATATTCAACCACAAGAAGTTGATTACCATTCGTACATTGTAAATCTACGATAGTAAATAGCACGTCATAGGCTTTTGCATTTGTTTCGAGCTATGAATTGCCCAAACAAAATAGACCGTTATGCAATTTTACGGGTTACTCAGAGCCTAAAAAGGGACTTATAAGGTTATTGACATAGACCATCTCAATAGACCAGATGATAATTCAAAGAAATATAAAAACTCACAGTAGTTAACAAGGACACGTAAAATCGACATCTCGTCACGGTTGCTTTTTATGCTTACAAATTGCAGTTGGTTCGTTAATAAGTCAGAATTGGACGAATGACTGGTGTTTTTGGTAGTGCGAAGTGCGCGCGCGACGGCGACGTAATGATAAGTTGCGCGGTAATGGCGGGCGCGCGGGAGTGCGGTCCTGCTGAGTCAGCGCAGTTGAATGGTGCCGGCGGCGCCTTCAGGTAGCAACTCTTCCTGATTCTTCGCGCCTAATGTGTAGTTTGGCGTTAAAATACTCACACGCTAGTCGCTACCGTCTATATTTTTCTTAATGTTCATGTCCTTTTATTGTTATTTTACTTCGAATAAATCCGACTTTACGCCGGTGCTTTTGCTAGATGACGCGCAGTAAAGGTAAATACCGTCAGTATTTCAATAGGTAGGTATGCCTATAAATCAGCCAGCCTTTTAGAAATATTCGAGATGGTGCCATGAAGAATTTCGAAATCTCCAAATATGGAGCTCTTAATTAATCTGACTTGCTAATGCCAATGTACAAAAAAGGAGGCTAACAAATTTTCCGTACACTTAGTCGCCGAATCGGGAACTTCTCTTTATCTATTTTAAATTCCCGGCACGTACGCCTCCTCGTTTGATTGTATTTCACTTAATCCGTCCGTTCCGCTCATTCCCTATGGTAATTCATCGGCGGCATTGTTTTATTTTGTTACAGTCGCCACTAAAACTAGCTAATATATCGATATCAATGTCATACATGCCATTATAGTCTTTACTAAAGAGCTGTACTGTCTAAAATAGCGTATATACTTTGAACATTTGACGTGGAACATACCTAAGTAGTTCGGGTGCCGACCCTACGTATCCGGTCGAACTACTCTCGTTTGCACCTTGTCAGCGCTACTGATTTTATCTGAGGCCCTAATTGCTGATATTCCATTAAAGTAATAAATACGCTTCGCCTTCTCACCTTCTTATTAGAGTTGATTACTGCACTAGGCTGTTTCTGTCAGGAGTTGTTAATGTTTGACGAGTGATTGTTGAGCCCTTTTCGGGGTATTTAAAAATATTCGGGAGATTTTATATTTACTTTCACAAATAGTTTATTTCGGGGACGCAAAAGTATTGGTCTATAGATTTGACCTTTGAGTAAAATAAGCGTTGCACGTTTTGTTGCGTGTCGTTGTTATAATCAGATAGTTTTCTTCAAAGCGAGGAGGTTCACACCGTAGTGAGTAAACATATTTCGTATGAGTACGCGTAAGTTCTCACACACACATCAGATTGTCTCTCGAGTGGGCTGACAAGAATGTACCAAAATTTGTGTCAGTTGTCTAACTAAAGTGAGGCTTCGCAGCAATGGAGAAAAGTTACAGTAATAAGCGACTGGCGTCGTTCGTTTAAAAAACTCATAGACATCTGTATTTTTTTAACAACTGAATAAATTTTCTTTAATCAAAGATAAAATAAAATAACCTTAAGCCAAATAACCGTAACCTTAAGCTTAATAACCGTAACCAAGTTACCATTAAACAAATCATCCAATTGGTTAGCTATTACAATGCAGATCATATACAAGTTGTACTTATACCCCGCCTTTTTTGCGTTAGGATGAAACATTTCCTTATTTCGTTGTGTCAGATGAGAGAGCGTAACCCTCCCATAGGCATCAGGGAAAAACTTAGAAAGGTTATCTAAATAAGGTTTTAATAATTTAACTTTAATTTTAATTTCATTTAAAACATATGGTTTTTTTTAATAATATTTATAATTTGTATGTAACATTGGCTTGTAAAAATCGCTAAAAGTTTTAGTTTTAAAGCACTACGTTACAGCATCTCAGTCATCAACCTCACGGCTGTGGGCAGACTACGTGTGTAATGACACGATCGCTTCATACTGATAACAATAGATAAACATTTAACTCTTGCCTTGAATAAAACATCAGTTACTGAACCGTCAACTATCTGTTTGCACATACCTAACATCCGGTACAGGTTGATTTAAAACAAAATACACAGATTTGACATTAAGAAATCTTTATGTCCGCATTATAATGGCAATATTGAATAACATTAAAGATAAAGACTCGATTGTAAAGCAAAATCTGTCAAAAGAATTAGATAACGAAATACAAATAAATAAATGTGTTGCCCAAAATGTTAGTCTAACTTTGATTCTATTCTGCTCTCAAGAACATATTGCTTATAATTTATTTAAATTAAATGGGAAACGTACATGTGACTGAAAATGTTATAGGTATTCAAACTCGTTTCGAGTTATACATAGATTTTTAAAGTCGGTATATCGATAAATATACGTTGAAGACTTTTGGTTACGTGTGTTGAATATACATATTGTATTAACTTAATGTATGCAAGCCATACTCTGTATGCAAGAATCACTAGTTAAAATAAAAACTAAACTTAAATATTGTTCTATATACTGATATAGAACAATATTTAAGTTTAGTTTTATTTTTTTGCCCACCGTTAATGTCGAGTCTTGATCACATATTAAAGCATAATTATGTAGAGCTAGCTGTGACCGTAGTATCGACCTCGTGGAAAATTTACTCCTTCCCCCGGTGGAAAACATAGTCCAATTGGCAATCTAAGATAGGTGCTTTTAACTTGTGCAAAATTTTATCTAAATCCATCGTGCCAAATCAGTTAAAGGATAGGGATGATACTATGATAAAATAAAGAAAGAAAATGTATAAAACACTGAAAACAAAATGGAAGCTTTGATTATATTTCTCGTATTGGGGTACATTGTTTATAAGTAATGTGTTTCCTAAATGTATATAATATATCACACCAAAGCGAACCGGAGATGTGCGCAATCTACTCCGGAGGCACTTAATGTGGGCCTCGTTTAAGTAAACAAGGTACAAGTCTGCGAGTAGGCTCCATGTCTTGTTTTTATCCGTCTTAGTCCGCCGCTCCACGCTTGTTATCTTGTTATCCTATCTTGGCGAGATTGTGCCTTTTTGTGCAGCTGATGCACTCAATATATGCACATATATCTCTTATTTTAAAACAGTACTACTACATGCTTCTCTATAGTTGCCGTAAGATCAATCTGATTCTGCATTATCTATACATGCTTATAGAGTAAGATCCCAGGGCCGCCAAACGTCGTACTAGCTATCTTGCCTAGTGGGCCAATTTTCAGGTATCAGGTAATCAAGGTACACACAAATATTACTTACTTCACGTAAATTCTCCAAGCTGATTTTTACGTATATTGTAGGCAATATCCTTAAAAATAAGTCGCCAATACTCCCAGACACTTTCCGTCGGCCGTATTGCTTTGCAGACGCTTTAAAGCTCCCGAAGGAATTAATTAACTTCACGTAAATTATGATGCTCCATTGTTTATATCTCCACCAGACAACTATTTCGAAACCTTTTACGAGAAGACAGAGCGATCCAAGGGGCCAATCATCCCCTAGACTTCCGCATATTCGCAATCTGGCTCACTCTCATGCGCGTTGATAATACCCTCACGCTCCTACCCACAGTGGCATTAAAATTGAATTAAGGGGGATGATTGGCTCGTATGATCGGTCTGTCATCTGTCACAACTATTTTGGAACCTTTTACTAGAATGGAACATCATAATTTACGTGAAGTTAATTAATTCCTTCGGGAGCTTTAAAGCGTCTGCAAAGCAATACGGCCGACGGAAAGTGTCTGGGAGTATTGGCGACTTATTTTGAAGGATATTGCCTACAATATACGTAAAAATCAGCTTGGAGAATTTACGTGAGGTAATTAATATTTGTGTGTACCTTGATTACCTGATACCTGAAAATTGGCCCACTAGGCAAGATAGCTAGTAGGCACGCGTTCTTAGTACATACTAGCACTACTCAATAATCCACATTTGGTTCGTCAGAAAATACGTGACGTCTGGCGGCCCTGGGATCTTAGACTATTATAATCCTATATACGATATTTTTAGTTGCTAATGGAAAATTAATAGACCAGATTTCAATGGCTATTATACGTTCGCTCCCCGTCTTAGTAAAGTAACGATAAACAGTAAGCCGGCTAAAGAAAGTCACGTTTTTCCTGAACACCATTCGTGGTTACAATACTGTCAACGTATATGGCGTTAACGAAGTTAAAGGTCTCTTTGGTTGCGACCTCCTATGTACCGCTTATTATGTCTAAATTAAGATTAACACGAGCGTATTATCTTTGAATCTCATGTAAAATGTGGGTGGAAGAGTTTCATGTTAAGTACTTAAATTAATTTGTCCACGTTTCCATATTATAGTATCATTTAAGAGCCATCATTATTTGTTTAATTAATTTTACCCTTTAGTTTTATGTTAATTAGGGACGTGAACTATAATTTCCTTTGAACCCGCGACCCGTGGTGGGTATAAAGTTGCATTAAAACAGTTTCTATTCGGCATTAAGCTTATAATAGAGAGCGAGGCAGGCGCGGCTACGGACGGCGTTGCAGCCTTTGTGAGGGTTCTCTGTGCGAGGACTATCGCGGCGACGAGGTTCAACCTCGCGAATAACGTAAAAAATATTTTCTCTCCATCGCTACCCACGAAACGCCAACCGCGTCGACCGTTTTCCGCTGAGTTAAATTCTCATTACTTTTCTTTGAAAAAGAAGTTAGCTTTTATAACCGCGCTGCGGACGAGAAAGAAAACTTTATTACAATTATGGCTTTTGACAGGGGCAACCCGTATGCTGCGCCTTGGAACTTTTTCAGGTGTTTCCTGAATATACATTCACAAACAGTTACAGAACATCAAGGGACGGTATGAAATCGGAGCGCAGGCAAAGTATCGTGAACGTTTAATGGTCAAACGGGCGGCGGCGGCGGTGGCTTTGGATCGCAAATCTCGCTTTAAGTCGACGTGCGAGCAATGGCTTCGATAATAAAATTAATTATGAAATTTATGGCACCGGCCTTTGCCGCGGCGGTCGTTTCTGACGCGAGTGCTTTTGTCGTTCTAATGTGTACCGTCTTAATCGACAATTTATGATGGCCGTTTAGCGAGACAGGACCGATTCCAATGTCCCATCCGGTCATAAAAGCTGGTTCGAATCAAATTATAATCGCAAGATACATTATTATTTAAAGATTGCAATGTTAAGCCTTTTGTCGCCTTTACCTTATAATACGTAAGCCTTTAACGGGCATTTTAAAGAGAGCTCAATAGTTCTCGGTATCAATTGAATTTATATTTGCATTTTTTTTAAGTTTGTTCATGTCTAGTGGTCTGAATTGCCTTATTGGTCCAATGAACGGTAAGTGCAACTGCTGAGCAAGAATGGGTTAGATTCCCAGGTCGAGCAAAAATGTATCGGAATTTAATCAATATTGAAATGAAGCCGCCTGTAACTTTTGAATCAGTTATTGTAAAAAATATCTAATGATCGGTTTTTATAGTTCTTTTGATAACAGTAAATAGAAAAATGAAAATATTGATAGATTTTGGAAAAGAAAAAATACAGTGTGATCAACTGTATTATGACTTTTATAACATGATTTAGTAATATTTAATTATAAAACAACACTGATGACTATTATAAAACAAGAGAGAAAAAAGCAGCCAAGTGCGAGCGCACGTAGGGTTCTGTACCATTAACCGGCTACCTGTCGCCATTATTAATACACAGCAAAAAACACGAAATCAAAAACATATATGTTGTAATAGAGCTTAGAGCCCCCTTAATTATTTGTTTTATTCTATTTTTAGTATTTGTTCTTATAGTGACTAAAGAAATATATCATCGGTAATGACCGTTGTGATGGTATGTATGTATAATGGCTTTTGGAGTCTAGACCTTAAAACACATAAAAAAAGGCGTACATGCACCCGTCGTATAGTCTGCATTTTGTTGCAATTTCAAGAACTTAGTTTAGACAACAGTTGCGAACTATGGCTAGTGGTGAACTTTACCGCAGGGTCATCCATACATCGTGACATTTGTATAATGAGCGCAACATTGTGCTGACCCTCAAGCATATTATGTTGATGTCAACATATACTTTGACTGTGAAAATAATTACTGCAATATGTGCCTTTGTGTGTATTTTGTTGCATTTTCATACTAACTATAGACTACGTAAAAAGAGGAGTGATGTGCGTGGTAGAGACGCAAACGTATGTTGGAATTTTGAACGAATATAAGCCGGAATAATTAATTAATTACATTAAAATGAATCAATCCAGGCATATTCTTTTCATTGCAAAAATAATAATAATACGTATGACGATATACATACGTATATCTTACACTTGTAACCACACTTTTTTCTTACAGTTATCTTCTACTACTATTTAAGCAAAAAAATGCAGCGGTAGCCTAGTTGATCACGGATTACTATAATATTATAGTGATACGACAATTTGATTTTCTCGTTCGAATACTAGACATGAACTTCTGAGTTTGATACTCTGAATTCTGATGTCTGCCGACCTGTATTAAGCAGCGAGGCAATCCCAAGCCTTTTACTTAACAAGAAACTCTTGTCTGATCTTGGTCTGGTTTGGGTAAAAGTGTCCTGCATATTATTCATTAAAACATATTACATTAAAGTTTAACTATTTAATGATTTTTCGATAAAACTAATGAGTTTTTTAGTTTTCATGACAATAAATTAAGGCAATTAGGTTTTAAATCGAATTGGTCAGTAGTCCCTCTCGAAGCAATCATCGTATTAACATGAGTAGTTGTCGAGAATTGACTGATTGCCTGTTCAGTATACCCGTTCGTATTTAATCACCCTCAAATTGACGCAATTAATGGCTCTTAAACGGTAGTGCTACTATAATTGTTTATTCGTAGTGGATTGTTTCTCTACATACCTATACATAACCAGTTAACTGTAATTTGAAGTGATGGCTCGAGTTTTAATGAAACTTCGATTATGTTATCAAATATTCTACTCGTACATCTATGATACAATTTTACGATATTAATAAATTTTACATTCTGTTCTGAGGAGAGAAAAGAGTTACGTTAACGTAAATTCTGTTATGTTTAGCGTAGACGTACACTATCAAAGTAGAGGTGACGTTAGGTTTTCAAAGCATTTGCATAACGCAGTCA
Source organism: Craniophora ligustri (assembly GCA_905163465.1). Taxonomy (NCBI): domain Eukaryota; kingdom Metazoa; phylum Arthropoda; class Insecta; order Lepidoptera; family Noctuidae; genus Craniophora; species Craniophora ligustri. The sequence continues at coordinate 9,105,416 of LR990963.1, forward strand.
CTAACAAGACACGTTCTAGTACAATTGCGTTCGCGAAAGAACCCTACTCAAACAACCCATTTCTATTTTAGGTCGCAACCGCTTGTTTAATGTTCGGCCCGTACAACCGCGACGGCTAACACTTAACGCTTTTTGCATACGAAAACGTCCAACGTTTACCTCTCAGTGTCTCTTGTTATTACACTACTCAGTATTCAGGTCGAGCTAAGTTGAAGGTCGCCCTTCTGCTCGAGATAACGAACGACTAGTGCCTTTTATTCGTTTATCCACTGCTACAACTCGACTCGCAACATAATAGCCAATCTTAACTCGCATTGCTATTGTTTTGCGATCACGGAGACATACAATCCAAACCAGTTGCAACTCTTAGTTTTGATTTAATGTTGTGGGTCATTAGTTTTGAGCTGCGGTGGAGTCACAAACTCACCTTGTGTATAATGTAAACTGACCCGAGTAACCCAAATAAAATGCTACGCGCCGTAGCCCATAAAATAGCAACTATATAGAGGACGTAAATGCTGAGATAAACGACTGCACTTAATCCGGGAGTTAGAATGTTGACAAGGAATGAACGCGATCAAATATAAAAAAGGCTGGGCATTTTATGCCATTAATCTACGTCATGTTGAATGTATTTGTAACAAAGCTAGCACTTAATAACTCAAGTCGGTCCACGATCGAGCCGCAGCGCTTCTAGTGAAACGTCTAATCATTGTGTGGGTTGCCGTAATTGAAGTGGAGGATCGTCCCTTTGCTTTTATCTTAATTTTATTCATTCCAAGCGAAGTGATGGTTAATATTGCTGTGACCGCTTGTCAGTTTCAATAACAAGTTGTCCGTTAATGAGATTGTGCACCTGTTAGTATATTATGACAAATTATAAAGCGGATAATTGGTACAACCAACAAATCTCGATTAAGTTCAGAATTTTTGGTAAGCAATATATTATGTTTTGTCTGTCGATTTTAACTTTAATTGACAAAGCGGTTTATTGTAGGAAATAATTAGTTTGATGGTTGCGTGACTAGCGCCTGATGATGGATAGCGTGCCTAAGATACGATCACCGGCTGCCGCCGAATTTCATGAGAATCTTATTTACAGCCGAAGGCGCCCGCGCCGAATTCAGTGTTGTAAATTATCGAATTATACTGAACCCGCCAGAGCGTGCCTATGCGTGTTTATTTAATTTTGGAAATGTTTTGTTCCTATTAACGTTCCGTTTTATATTATCTAGTGAATTGCAGGAAAGTGTGGGAACATGCACAATCGTTCTGTTAATTCGTGTGTACATTTGAAATTGTTTGTGGTCACGAATTTAATTTGTAGGTGTCAAGTTGTTAATGTTCAAATTTCGAGTTGTTTTATCGTGTAGCGCGCATCGTAAAAGTAAACGAATATTTGTTTTAATGAAAGGATTATACGGATTATTTCATATATGATACATAAATATATTTTTCTATCGTATGTTTACATTATATACTGATTACATATTTGCCATAAACCCTGTTAGTATTAATTTAAATAATTCGTTTGCAAATATAATAGAAACTAATGGGTCGCTATGTTGCAAAAATACAACTATGCGAAGTCGTGTCTAGATTAAGAAATAGGTAGGTACTCCCCATGGTGGAGATGGCGGCGTTTCAGCGGGATTGCTCAATAGCTTCACGTAGCGTGCCAGTTCCCCGAGACCAAAGTGCATCAGATTGCCGGTTACATTCCGAATTATGTATCGCTAGAAACTGGATCGCTACTCGATCTTCGATGGCTGTACAAAACAGACGAGTTTGTATGCATGATGTCCAAGTCCAACTTAAATGTGCACTTGGTATAACAGACTACAGATTCCAGCGCAACATTTGAACGTATACCGGTTTTGTAACAAAGCCCGCGGATTACGCGACATCGGGGTCGCTGTCTTGCCCCGTCTTCTGACATCACTGGCCGATATTGATTTCGATTCTACTTTTACTCCAAAATGTTAATAAACTCCATGCCTCCATCTTTAAAGGGTTACGCAGAAACGACACTGATATTCATTCAATATTTTCCGACGTTTGTTTAGGTTCTATTTAGTATGTTCCCTTTTATCGGACACAAATATAAACTTCGGATTGCTACTGATAATTTCATAGATATTATATATTGATATAACCCAAAAAATATGCTCGACCTGGGAATTACACCCAGGATTTCACACTTTGCGTTTTATTTATTTTTTATTTATTCATTAGTTGCAACACTGAGTCTGGTGTTTTCTGTATGTCTAGGCCTATATAAATAACTTTAGTGTGTGTAAAATAGACCTACCTAAATAATAATATGATCCATAAAGTATTGTTTCTTATAAATCAAAGACCGAAACAATAGTGGCACAAGGTCTTTTATATGTCAAAGATGCCGAATTATATATTGACCTCAGGTTAGTCACGATTTCCACCATATCAGATAATTGCAACTATATTTTCTCTCTACAATAAATTGTCGGCGGCCTTGTCTCGTTAATGCACTTTAAAATTTAATGTTCCTATGTTTGCCATCTACGATACTGACCAATATCGATTGGAGTACATTTTGGAAAAGAATTTATACCTTCTCATTATTCTTTACCATTTTAGTTTAACAACAGAAGTGGGTCAGAAGTATGACAATAAAGTTTCTTTATAGGGGTGTTATCTGACGGAGCGATCGCCGCAAACCGTGAACAGTTTTTGCCGTTTGTACACAACACTAAATTATAGCACGTCATGTACCTAGCGACTCGATGGGCTCCGAAAGAATTATTGCAAGTCGCTGGGTGCATCTCCCGTTTCGCACGCCCGCTTCACATTGTTATTAAGTTCAGAGGTCACTTTGTTTATGAGTCAACGCTTTCGAAAGGTAACACGACGGGCGCACGAGTGAAAACATCGCTCCGAAGTCGCTGATGACATACAATTGATAGTGTAAATATTGCGCTAAACCTGTGCCCGAGGAAACACTTCAACGAGATTTGGGTTCTAACAGTATCTATAATTTTAATATCGGTTTCCATTTGAATAATAATATGTAAACTTGAGTCCTCTTGAATGCTTTTGGATCTTGAAGTGTTTATAGTGAACCACTATTTTAATTTTTTGTGTTTAGTAAAATATTAATTTAAGGAAGTTGGCTAACTGGCAGCATTTTATGTCGAAGTCATCGATTGGAAACGGTGAGGTCATTTATGATTATACAATCATAAATGACCTAAATGCGCAATCGGACATTAAGAATACTCTTAATGTCCGATTGCGCGAAAGTCTAGTCACGGCGCACTACAAGCAAATGTTGGGCGACATGTTTGTTGCGGGCACGACAATTCACTTTCGATAGCAGTCGTGCGCCTCTCGGCCTACGGACACAAATGCTTGCCATAGTTGGTGCAGTATCTGGATTATGATCAACGGCTACAATTGTGGGGCGGGTTACCTATTGCACATCGAGCCAGCTGTTTACTTATTGTCTTGCGTAACCCGGTGAAGCCAACTGGATGATAATTTGCTTGCTCGCCTCGGTTTTCATTATCGTCGAGGCTACTTCGTGCGTGTTTAATTTAATTTTCTTGCCGGAGTCACATTGTTAGGTAACTGAAATGAGTAATTTACTTAAAATGTTTGCTTGTTAAGTTTTTACTTAGTAAGGAATTATTAAACTTTTGCTCAACAGTATTTCCAATTTCTGATACCTTATTGATACAGAAGTTTACTTTTTCAACAAATTAACTGAACCACAATTATATTATCAACTGACTCTCTTTCCGTACTAAATGTAAATGAAAAAAGAAGCACTTTTACCAAAACAGCACCATTGACAGTGAAAGTCCCCAGTTGAGATGTGTGATCAGTTCTCCTAACGTCTAATAAACCTTCATCCTGCCTCCAAGGAATGCCGAAGTAAGCCGATCCTGTAAATGAGTGAGGAGGAATCCCTCTCGGTCGTGGTCACGCGAACAACTTGACACTGACACTACTCTTTGTTATGTGGAGTACCTCTTGTAGTCTCGTACCTCGATCGTGAGTTATTCAGATTCCAGATTCACTCCATGTTTGATATATGCTGTTGAACTTATGCAGGTAGGTACTCGTTTATATCATGTAATATTTTGGCCGATAGGCAATTTCAAGAATTTATTGACATTTTATATTTACGGCGATCGAAATATAATTGATAACAGTTTAGCTTTATTAGCCTGACTAATGCATTGCAGTTTAAAATTATATATTTTTAAAACAAAAAAAAAACTATGTAATGGCTACTCTGATTTCACACATGTTTATGAAAAGTAAATTTTGAGGATATTTCATTTATAGGATACGAATAGAAATCGAAGCGCTGATGGCGCCGCGCGCCGTCAAGAAATGCAGTCGTAGCCGATTTTGAGCACCGACCATAAAATTATAATTAGCCTTTACCTGAAAGTTTGTCTAATTAGTCTATTGTAACTCTAAGTAATTACTAGTTATTTGACAGCGTACAACGACCTGAATAACATTATAGTAACTGTTTCATCTATCGATCTAAATATTTTATTATTAGTTTTATCCATTTCTCGAAAGACTGTTATACTAGAATATGCCAATATAAAAGGAAAACAATATGTCTATTGTTTGCCCATTATTAAGTTTTTATTTCTGGTATTATTATAATTACAGATCATAATATTTATAGCCTACTGTGCTAGAGGCGAGACTATTTTACATTATTCTATCCTAAAGTATACTTAATAAAGTACAAGTACAAGAAGACAAAGAAAACTTAGCCGAGTATGAGGAGTAGGTTTTACAAATTTAATACCAAATTGTTGCTCTTGTTTAAGATTGCTTGCCTTAAATACTTGGTAACCCATAAAGTTTACTAACCCAGGAGGTTAAACCGACTAGGTTAGTAAACTCTTCTAACCAATTTACTCTATCTGTACTCTGACTGCTGTTGATCTCATGAAAGTCGTACCCACTCCTAGCTGCCCTAATCAGTTATTATAAATGCGAAAGTGTATCTATCTGTCTGTTACCTCTTCACGCTTAAACCGACTACGACTTCAGCATGGGGTTCTTCAAAAAAGGAGTGATACGGTTTTTACAGGGTCGGCAACGCGCGAGAGACACCTCGGGTGTTGTAAACGTTCACAAGCTATGGTAGCCGCTTATCATCAGGCAGGCCGTAAGCTTGATTGCCACCAGTGTGGTGAAAAAAAACCACTATGCCGATTTTTTTTTATGGAGATCGTTTTAATCCCGGGGAAGAACATAGGATAGTATTTGTCCCCGACATCATCCCCTACAAGGGCGAAAATGAGGGCATAAATTTGTATCAATAATTGATTAAAAAAGGGTAGGAATAAATAAGCAGGTTGGATACAATTACTAATTCTACGCAGACGAAGTCGCGGGCAAAAGCTGATAATAAATCTTTGATGTTGATTTTAAACTCAATTCTACCTTACATGGATGAGAACCCGTATATGATCTGTTGCACTTGTGTCCGTATATTATATGTGTGTACGTGTTTGGCAGTTACAGTTTCGTATGTACCTTCTACGGCGACGTATAATTAAGATCATAAAAATAGTGAATTATTCTCTCTATCTGCATAAAACGAAAACAATTTTCAGAGAAAAGCATTTAAGCGCGTACACTCAAACTAAAACCTATTCCAGTAGCGGTGTTGTTGGAAACTTTCCCCAGGGCAGGATTAACGCGCCATTTAAAGGTGAGTACTCACCACCTGCGATAGTTTTATTAGCGGTAAGTCTTAGTGAAAGCTTTATGATGTAAAAACAATTTTAACAATCTGTGGTCTAGTTTGATACACTCTCATTTTGAAAATTCAATTAAAACACATCTCATCGACGTGATTCCATATGCTGTTGCCTAGTCGCACACAGAAACTAGGTAAGAATATAACCTATACATATGTTTCATAGGCATTTGAAGAGAACTTTCAACCGAAGCACGGTCACTGGGACTATAGTCTAGAAAAGTCGAAGTCATTCTCACAGGCTAGACAAGGCAATCGCGCGAGATGTGATTGATGGGACGCGGGATGTTCCCGCGTTGCTAACTTACGCTAACTTAGTAGCTCGGGCCTAGTATTACATGGCTTTAAGAATGTTGTAGTACCCGTACGTGTATCTTAGAATTCATATTGTGGTGAACTGTTTCTTTTAATAGTATGATGTGGGAGTCAACTACAGGTTCTTGAGATGAATTGTACAATTTATCTTACATCTAAATACACAAAAAACAAAAATAGATTAATGTGCAATCCAACGTTTCCACATATTACTATAAAAAATAATATTTGGTACATGTAGTGAGGGTGAATTCTAGGGCTTATCATACTCTTAATATAAACTGATTAGGTTTTTAGTGAATTTACAATGTTTTTCTTAAATGTATTGCGAGTTAAGGCAAATATATCAATTTTAACAAAATATTATAAATTTTGACTAATCTATGGAGAGACTATGGCTGCTCGCTCACCCGCATTTGTACGACTAGTGGTCGTATTAAAGAGCAAGTAAGCACGCGCCCTTCTCCATTATAAAAATGGATTCTATTTCAAGTCGATATTCTTTTTTCCTTTTGTTTTATTATATTTTTTTGATTATTTTTAAATAGAATCCAGGTTACAATCTAAGATGATACAAATAAAAAAAAATTATAAAATATTTATCCAAGGAAACAAATTAACCAAGGAATTAAAAAAAGAAGCTATACGTAAAAAATCTCTTATAATAATCATGTTTGTATATAATGATGTTCATCTCAAATTAATTAACAAATATTGTTTGCTTGTCGCAGTCACTATCGGCATTTACTGTGAGATCAGAGGTGTTGTCCTACTGCATGAGTCTTTATACTGTGCTTGGACTATGTTAGGGTACATACATACACATGAAGTTGCCTTTATGGACTGTTAACTTTGGTAAGAATTCAAAGTTATTTTATGTCATAAGACAATGAAATAGGTTCATTGGAGACAGCGTTTTCCTGGAATGATATGTTAGACTGACAGTATGCAACACATCTTGATGGTAAAAGATCTATTAAAATTAAATAAATTGTAATTATTTTAGTAAATACAGTACCTAGTAGTAAATAAGTACATATAGTAGACTATAAAACAAAATCAGTATCCAATTAAAACCTTAACCTTATTAAAACGTGGTTACAAAAGATTATTATTTTATGACATAAGTGCCCCAAATTAGGCGTTATATAACATCATCATTGGGTTCATCCCACGAACCGAAACACACTGAACTGGCGGTGTTCAGTGCGTCGTATTCACAGGTACAATAGTTAACTGTAATTGCCGCTTTTGTCTTTGCTGCCGAAAATGAGATGCGCTTTGTGCTCACCTCTCAACTACTGACACTGACTTTATTATCAGAGCTTACAATATTACACGTTGTACATTGTAGCGCGGGATATGATACGGGTCAAAGATTTCTCTTTGTAGTATTTGTAATAGAGAGGCTTCATGTCAATGGTTTTTTTGTAGCTTATTATCGGTTCTAGTTTCGGTTCTAGTTTTTTAATAATTAATTCGCCGATGCTAAGCCATAAGGAGCTGAATATGCCTTCTTGCAGAGGGTATTTAGCATTTAGCGGCACCTCTTGTAGAAGGCACTCTGTACAAAGTATATGCTTCGACAGTGCCACCTGTCCTTAGAAACTCACCGACTAGTAAAGTATTACTTTGGCTCAATTCATTTAATTTATATATTCTCTAGCATTCTGTTTGCAAAACATGTGGTTTTCGTCGGCGTTAATGAGGGCTAATTTCGTCTTTTTGTGGTTATGTGAGACGTGTTTAAAGGGGCGTGTTTAGGATTTTTCTTTGGTGTATGGTGTTTATTTAAATGTTTAATACATTGCCTTCGTTTCCCCAGTGCCAACTGTAGACTATGTTATAGATATCCGCAATGGTATACCATTCGAGAATTTACCTTTTTATACCTTCGCAAGCTGGATAGATTTTATTGCAATTATCATCTGATTGTCAATTCACGTAAGTTTTGTAGTGTCTATTCCTAAAAGTTGGGCTATGTTAAGCTTTTATATGATGACTACAAATCTCGCATCTATCATTTCAAAATATTTCCAAACAATATGCCTAATTTAAAAGCCTTTGCTTTGTCCGATATTTATTATCTTATTTGCATGCTATTGGGTCCATTGCATATGATAGCGAATCTTTATTTCTTTATCCGTGCAAAAAAGCGGATGCATGAATGTTATGCAGCTCGTTACATATGATTTTAAATCGATTCTCAGCTTAGATTATGGTCGCAGAATTGGAACGGAAAAAGGAACAGGTCCGAGTAAAGGCCAAGTAACACTCAGCGTGCTATTTATCTTAAACTTATCAGAGTACCGCAACGTGTTCGTTTTTCTCTCCTGTCCCGTGTATACTTTGAAATGGGTGTCGTTTTATTCTCGTTTCAAAAACAATGATTACTGCGTTGTCTGGAGCGCGCGTCGTGCGAGAGGGATGCTATGATCGTTTTGCATGGGAGGAGGTGAAACCATAAATTTGTGCCAAGCCACGCTGAGCAGAGGCAAAAGCGTCAATCTTGCTTAATAGAGGCGAAACTAATCTTACTCACTGCCTCCTACTTTGAAGTAGGCTAATAATTGTGTCAGCGGACACCAATACCAAAGACTAGTCTAGTTTCGCCACTGTACGTACCGTTCATACAAGAATTACCTATAAGACCTCAAAGAATTCGAATTTGCTAATGCAAATTCGAATTCTTTGAGGTCTTATAATTCTAATAGATATTAATCTATTTTATTGAAACCTAGGCACTATACGCAGTATTCAATAAAAGTATTACGGCATTTTTAGTGTACTTGGTATTACAATACATATATGCATTTATAATTAAACAAGCGATTTAATATTCTCATGAAAGTAGACAATAAGTACATTGAAATATTTAAGTATAGTATATGTATTACACACATTCCTTAGAACAATATCGTTAAATTGTAGTTATATATGACACAGTGTAGTTACTATTGCATGCGTAGGGTTCAGTAGGTGGCGGCGAGTTTCGCTCAGAGGTGCGATTCTCACAGCGGGCGGTAAATGCAACACCTTGGTTCCTTTTTTCCCAACTCGCTTTAGTTTTTGCATGAGAAGCGATCGAGCCAGTTTCGAATAAGGGGGCGTAGTGGCAAGAAAATTGCCATTTTTACAAACAAGCTCTTTATGGCTTAAAAAAATGTGTGCAGCGGCGCCGCAACTTGGTAATCGATTCAAACGAGCTTCATTGTTTCGCGAAAGAGGAAGGGTTCGAATATGTCGATATCGGGCGCAACTGCGAGCTGCTACAACTTCGATGTGGGACTTTATCGGATCGAACGACTGTTGCTAGCAGTTTATGTTCACCCGCAATGGGCATTTCTGTTTCTTCTAATGTTCACCTTATGTTCACTTCCTTGCTTGTGAAGCCACGTAGGTATATGCTAGAATTACAACACCAGCTATCTTTAAAATGTATGCAAATGTGAGTAAGGCCCTCTATCTAGGTGTTATGATACAGTATTTCGCAGAAATATTATAGGACTATGATAATTATGCAGTCGGAATGTCTGCAATTCATAATAATTTGCTGAGTTAAGTAGTCGCGCCACGGAGAGAGAAGCGTGTCGGGCCGCCGTCCGCGCCGCGCCGTATCGCTTGGTAATGAGCAACATCTGCGAATCAATGAGGTCGGTGCGCGTTTTATTAAGCGTCGCGATAAATTTGCATCGTCAAACAGCAACCGCGGCGGCGAGGCACGTTCGGCAAATAGAATAAATACGTAGCGGCTCCTCGTTTCCTCGCCAGCTTCCCGACATCCCCCGCCCTTACTACAAATACAATTTGGACCTATTTATTTGCTGCTATTGCCTCAGCGCCGGCGCCGTTTGCAAATTGTCTGAAATTGAAGTAATGTGAATGCGAGATATGCGTGCTTCTCTACCTGTTTCACTTTCCAATGAACGCGTTATCGCGTGCATAAACCGGTACAACCACTACTCTCAACATCATTAATCTCTCAACAGTGATTTGATAATTATCTATATTAATGAAGTATCAATTCTTATCACAATGATTTGCTACTTGAAGTACTAACCTAACAACCGATAACTGTTCAAGTATGCTGATAAAATAAATGGCAAAGCGCGAGTCGCGTACTTATTAGTAAATAGATAATTATTTTGTTTATTTTATTTCTGTGAGTAAAAGACCTATTTACACGTATAAAATATATGAATTTCAACGTCCGGTATATATTGTGCAATATTGTGCAAGCCCAAAAACCTCAAATATGGACGAAATATATTGACAAATTTAATAATATTAGTTTTTACTAAAACTGTGAAGCTTTAGTAATAACTAGTATTATTAAATTTACCAATAAACTGATATTATTTTTATGAACACTAGAGATAGGTGACTATATCTAGTGTTCATTCCGCTACAAAGCAGTCTATAAAAATACTTATTTCATATGACTTTGTGTGTGTATTTCATATGTGTTGTTAACATCGATGATAACCTGTGGAGGCATGGAACAGGTCACGATATGCTCGAAGGACATATATACAACACATAGTAAGCTGAATGTTGTACCTATATGTTATACTGGATTAACTATAGATATTGATTTATTTCTATATATTTAATTAAATCGTATTGCATGTTAGTAGAAGTAAGTTTTTTCTTATCTGTGATATCGTATATTTAGATTAGAAAAGCAAGAGAAACCTCATTTGGTTCTGGCTCATCATAAAGTATAATGACGTCGTTGGTTAGGTAATTTGCAGTAAAAAGAATTCCTGAAAAAGGCTTGACAAAGTGCTCGGTTGGCGGCGGCACTCACAGGAGGCAGTCTCTATTACAGGCGTCAATTATACCATAATTGCGGACAGCTTCTACAGCTAGTGTTACGCGCGGGTCAGTAGCTGTCGTAAAACTTCACGACTGCTTCGTGGGTAGCACTTTATATACGAATATGTACTCAAAAAACTTCGCCCTTCTTTCGATACTAGATTGTTCGATAGGGTTCTCGTCTAACACACCATTTCTTTATCTAGGTAGTTTGATCTGCTATATGAAACGACCAAGATAAGAAACGATAATATCGAACGGTCTATGTGTCGAAACATTATAGATAATAATACTACCAATAATGCTAGTGCCGTAACGACCCACATTACCGCACTTGCATACGTGAATGTCCAGTGACCCTAAAGCTGTCAGATTTCGGAAAGATAACTGGTTTGGTGGTGTAGGCTAGGAGCAAGACGAACGATGAACTTGGAACGTGTTGGGCTGATCCGAATCCGTTGAAGAGTTCAATAAGCCAGGCTTAGCATCGATCTTCGATCCAGCGATTACGACTGACGGCGTTGACGGATGTCAGCTTAACTTGTCTGTCACCCGGCCGGCACGGACACCTACCATATTAATCTCTATTCTCGCCGAGCAACACGTGGATTTACGCATCGACGAAAGTAATTTATATGCAAATCATTCCAACCTTGACGATTTCGTGTCTCTAATACGGCTGTCATAGTCTAAAGCTACAAAGCCTCCAGATTTATATTTAACGGTACTCATTAGATGCAAAGGTGTGAATTAATTATAAAGTAATTAAGAAAGGTGTTAATATACGTAGATATTTTGAATACCATTGTTATGTTGTTGTTTTAAATAACTTCCAAAGTAGCTAAATTGTCCTGATGGCCACTTTTTGTGTACAATGTAACAACTTGTAACATTGGTAGGCGTATTTTTATTCTAAATTTCGATTAATATTTCACTAATACCGATGTCGCTTGTCGTGAAACAAAGAGCTCGGCGTTGTATCGGCGCGGGCGTCGCGTCGCGATCGCTTGCTCTTTGTGTGCGCCACAACAATATTACTGGCGTCTTGATAAATAGGAACAACTGTTGGCCCAACAATGCGGCTCGTAAGGCGATACGCGCGCTATCGACCGCTCGATTAATGACCGTCTCGCCTAAAAGAATGGACCATAATATTTATTATCAGATAAGCGCCCGCTACTGGGTAATTCGTGTGTCTCCGACTATTATACAACTCTCCGTGAATCGCCTATGCATTAGTCACGTTGCGTCGTACGATATCATTTTATGGATTTATGCCTTTACATTATAGATCGCGTCGGTTTTATGTTTCTTGGAACCATTCTTAGCTTGTCGCTATGTAGGTGTTCTTTATTTGAAACTAGTTTAAGATAGTTACGCTACTTTAAATCAATAAATTGTAAAAAAATCGTTTCAACGATAGGAAACTTTTCATGCATGAGACACCCTAAAAGATTTCTGTATAAATATCAATTATGGTTTAAAAAGCGTTTGACGTTCAAGGAACTAATCAGCTCGGACTGCTTTTATATTATAATAGTTAATGAAACGGTCCGCCCACGGCTCGAAAACCAATTGATCTCCGGCGCGTTAATGGCCGCGTCGAAAGATGTGTGCATGCGCACCCAGACACGTGAGGAGAGTCCCCGCCGAACTCCATTATACGCTTAAACACGGATATTTTTATTTTTTTATTGCTGCATATAATCAGTATTTGAAAAGCGTTGATGCAATGAACAAGATGATTGCTGTGAAGATAAAATTGGTAGCATAAATTATATTTCATGTGACTTTTCAATGCAATTCATGGTTGAAAATATGTGTCGTTAAATTATTGATTATAAAAAAAACGTTTTTAAACATAAGGAAATAGGTTTTAAAAAATATATTCTCAAGCAGTACAGTAGATACAGTATCTTTGTTATTATAATTTTAAAATTTATTCTTAATTTTCACATTACCTGACAGCATTTCTACCCGACGACAAAGACGGTTATTATATTTTTTTACACGTATCTGAGTATAAATTAATGTCACTATGTTGTTCGAAGCGAATACTTAAAGCATAAACCTGATATCTATATTCGAGTCTTACCGTGTAGTATGCATAGTGATTGATACATCATTTTACGTAGCATTCTAATATAATGCTGCCGTTTACTCTCTATAGCAGAGTAAGAGACTTAAAAGTTAGGTACTTAAAATTTAGTACCGTTAGAGTATTTGGCCATTACACTGATACTATAAATGCGTTTACCTAATAGATAAATATAATACAGATGTCTATCCTACTTTCCCTGCAAAAAAAGTTAAACTTGTAACGAACAAAAATAAAAAGACTGCTGTGCACACCATTCAAAAAGTTAAAATGGTATTGTGTTGCAACAAAGTCTTCCGAAATAACCGCAACGGCGCGTCACTTGTAACGGAACTAAAAGCTCCAAGTTGTAAAATAATACATCCCATCCGCGGGTTGTTATGAAACGTAATCATAAGTGAGGGCCCGCCGGGTCTCAGTTACAAGGAATATCTTTCCTCGCTGAAATTTATAATCCGATGTTGAGATAAATGGCTCCTCACTCACAGTAAATTAGTCAGAATAAATAGGTAACTAACATAAATTGTTTCACTTGCAACACGTCACGAGAAATATTCAAATATGCGATATGAAGACATTGATCACGAGGGAACGGGTTACGCGACACAGGGTCTGTGGGTTTTTGTGTTGACAACGCATGTATGTTATTCCCGTCTTGGCGACTCCTCTTAAGAGATTTGCATTTGTTGTATGATCACGAATGTCATATCAAACATTTTATAAAATAACATACAGGTTTACTCGTGGGAATGATATGGCTAAAGAGAGCTTTTTGCTTTAACTAAATATAATTAAACTATTTAAAACCACACAATTACAGTGAAGAATATAGGTTAGTAAAAATGTCATAGGAGAATCCAGTAATATTTCGTTTGCTTTGCGAATCTATTCTTAATCTCAGCAACACTGCTTACTAATCAATTATTAGATAAGGCAGATGCCTAGTTAAAAAAATATTGCGTAAAATAAGTACTGTTTCGCAATAACAGCTTTTTGTAGGAGGTAGGGTATAGCGAGATTTCTCGCTCAAATTGAGCCGCCCAACTGGGGAAGTACCTTACAGAAGACCGCAGTGAATCAACAAATTGTCTTTCTGCGAGTGAGTAAGGTTACCAGAGCTCATTGGGGGAGTGACTATTCTGACAGTTCGCTTGCTCGTTTGCTGTCAGTTCGGTAACTCCCTATTTTAAGAAACCTGAACGGTTTCTAAGGGGTTTGGCAACGCATTTGCAAGCCTCTGGTGTTACAAATGTCCATGGGCGGCGGTCATCACTTACCATCAGGTGAGCCGCCTGCACGTTTGCTGCCTTATCACCATAAAAAAAACAGCTTCATGTGATTGTATTCTGTATTCAGTATTGTTATTTCAATATCGATATTTGTACGCAGCTTTCATGGTAAACAACAAGCTTCTTAGGAATGTAGTCTGAGCTTGAGCTTTGAAGCTTATGAATGCTTAGTACATTTTCATCTTTATTTGGAACACAATAATACACATTCCAATGATTTACTATGATAGAAATACTTAAGACGCACTTATGTGTATCTGAACATTTTTCTTAAGAGAATCTTTCATATTTGAGAATTACATTTGCCATTTATAGATTTTTTTATAAACGTTACGAGAATATATAAACGGGAATAATCTTGAAAATTGTCGTTCATAGCGCGTTGTTGTAGATCAATTTCGGTTGACAGTGTCAATAGAAACTGTCGGGCATCGTTCGTTGGCATCGTTACAATTAGCGGCGATTGGTCGCGGTGCGGACCCGACGCGCACGGCCGCGCTTCCCATAGCCACCTGCGGCTCTTCGCACTGTCACTGTCAACGACTTTAATTAACTTTTTGTCTTCTCCACCTCGCACAATCGACAGGCATTCCGGACGCGTCTACTACTGAATCACCGTCAACTTGTTTAAGCGACCTTTTTCTCTTCATTCACTATAGTTTATGGGAAGTGAAGATCCACTCGACTGGAGCGATATCGTCAAGTTAAGGTTACTTTGTTTAAAAATCGATCATCAGGTTTATGAATGAATATTTTGATACTGCAGAAGAGGAATTTAAATCTAAACTTGACTCTCTATTCTATATCATTTACATAATTAAAATTTACTCATTTATATTATACGTTAGGTGCCAGTGGGTAAGTAAACTATTAGTTCTTAATATTTTCTTATTATAATAAATTAAACGAGAACAAGACTGACTTAAGCAGCCAATAGTCGTCCAAATATTTAATTTCGGTATGTGGCTCCACCCATGTTTTCCAAAGTAATTACATGTTACAGTAGTATTGTAGATTTATGGCGGCGACGATGATATTGAGGATTTCCTTTTTATTAAAATATGAGTTAATTGCCACATGTTGTGCTATGAGAACAATTTTATTCCGTAGGACTACTTCACTTCAGAGCCATCTCTGAAGTGAAGTAGTCCCAGTTATGCCATCATTAAACATATGGAAATGTTTACTGGCAGATATATAAATCATAATAGAGGAGTTAGCAATGAATGGTAACATTGCGCTTGACCGTCCGCAAGTTCAAGTTCGCACGGATAGACGGCTTGCGCACAAGTTGCGCAAACGCGCCGGTTCTCCTCCACACCGTAGACGCATTACTTGCGTCATGACTCATCAACAGTGTCAGCGCGTCAATGCCTCGTTTATATAAATACGTTGCATTCTCCAACATGTTTATTTATAGACGAGAGTGTCGATGAAAATCCTCGATCATTGATTAAGAACCTATTTATTTTCTCTTATCCATGATAGGTCTTCAAATCTTTGCGATAAATATTATTTTAAAAAGATATTAGTAATGGTATGTACCGGTATGTAATATTAAACCACCTATCAAAACGCCAACAGCACAAACATTCTTATGCAAATGTAAAAGATTGGAGTCGAACAAAAAGAACGATTAATCGAAGTCAAAAGTAAATCGAGCGCGGCGGTTCTCGGTTCGCGTACTGTCTCTTTAATTGCTCTTTGATAACCAGTAATAGTAGTATAAATGCACCCATTATAGTTACTTCAATTTATATTGACCGCATTAATGCTGATCGCGTTTAAAATTTAAACGGCCTTTGTGCGCCTATCGCATGGTCACCGTCTCAGTAAGCAATACGAATAAACTCTTCTATGAATGGTTTCACACGAACGTCTCGCACTCCCTTGGACTTGTAATGCGAGATAGGCGTGGGTTTAATTTTAATCCGGACGTATGTCGCTTTATTCTATGATAGTTTTACGGTACTAGTTCAACTGCATCTTTCTGTGGTTCATAAAATTCAATACATATAACTGTTTAATCTAATATAAGCTATTCCGAATGCAGGTAAATAAAATTAGAATAAAAATTTGAGTTTATTGTTAACTACGATTCGCCAGTGCACATGTAAAACATTCTACCAATGCCGGCAGACTGTTAATTAAGTTATGAATTATTTTTAAGTTATGTAGTTAAGTTATTAGTTACCAATTATTTTTTAAGTTATGTCTTTAGCGGACACTTAATCCAAGAGTGTTTAATTGGGTAAATAAATAAATATTAATATTTTTCTTGCGTTATTTTTGTATTCATTGTAATATTTTTCTTTTATATTAAATGAGAGTATACATTGTAAAAGAACATAGTAATATAGATACGTTACGTAGTAGTACTTTTGTTTCTCGGGTTTAATTTTACTTGACATGGCGCGGTCGTTTACGATGGCAACTTGTGCGTCTCCACGTTTTATGGACAACTGGTAAATAATGCGTACTCTTTGCGTATTGTCAGGATAGGCAACCATGTCGTTTTGTACTCTTTTTACGAGTTGTAGGAACGTGTTTCATTTTATCCGATTGCCAGGGAGGGTAAAAGTTTTTATGATTTTGTTTAGTAGGACGTGTGCAAATTAAGTACACTGCAATCTTCTTGTGAGGAAAAGAAAATGCGAGCATGGGTTTAATTAAACAAGTGTTCGATGTCGGACTGTAATTGACTATTTTGTGTTAAATTTAGGCATAGAGCAAATCAGTCAAGCAGTCTGCCAACCTTAGTCCTTTCAAATGAGAGGAAACTTGGGCCCAACAGTGGGACAATAATAGGTTGATGGTAATAGGCAAATATGACAATTGCCTTTATTCTTAAATATTACATTTTTATGACGCAAATACATGGACACAAATCCACTATAATTCTTCAAAGTGTTTCATTATAATCATGAAAATGTACAAAACTACGTTGTTATAATTATATCTTCAAATGAAGCAACTCATCATAATAATGATCGAACTTCACTTGCGAGTTCGTTTGATCATATATTATAATTCGTTGCTTCATTTTTCAGATATAATTATAACAACGTAGATGTTAAGAGTCAGAAAGTTTTGAAGTTGAAAAAATAAAACAATGTTTGTCAAAAAATCGTTTTATTTATTAACAAATCAGTCTTATTAATTACGTATTCATACACATAATTTTAATGGTAACTTAAGTAACGAATAAGTTAACGTTAATTTTAAATAATTAAATTTAAGTTTAACTTATATTATGCTTTACAATCTAAGTTCTGTTTATATTTTTGAACTGTAATTACATAATTGTATTTGACGGTAAACAAACCGATCTGGCAAATTCACCTTCGTTTATAATACATCTATTGTAAAAGCGTGCAAAGGAGTTGGATGAACTAGTCCATCCTGCTGTTTTACGAATAGTTTCTATATTAACCCCTGCTAAGTTTGCGGCCGAGGTAGACGCATGTCGTGTGCTGTGTGCACCGAAAACGTTTATATCGACACCGCTTTCAGACAGCATTTGCTTTATCCATCTGCTAATGGTTTGTGTGGTGGCGGGTTTGTGAGGTTTCTTATGTGTTAACAATAGATTGTTTGCGCTCTCAGATCTTAAATTTTTAGTCATGGAGACGTAATCTGACAGAACTGTTGCTGGACAAATACTCGTATTTTCCCTAAAGTATGGCAGAAGCAGAACTGGTTGATCTCTACCGGGTGCCGATGTCTTTATGATGTCTGTTATAATTATTTTTATGCAATTATCTAATAAGTGTATGTTCTCGAGTTTAATTAATGAAAGCGTTTGTACTCTGTGAGCTGTACAAATTGCTAGTAGAATTACAAGTTTTTTAGTTATTTTTTCTAGTGATAGCTCACTGTTAGGGAACCATGTTGAGATATAATTTAAAACTAATTGGGGATTCCAAGTGGTAGAATATTTAGGTTTCGTGGGTCTTAATTTATACGCGCCTTTAAGGAGACGTGTTATAGATTCGTCTGAACCAATATTATTGCCTATAAAGGCAGATAATGCAGACCGATGTGAATTTAGGCTACCATAGGCACACCCACTATTAAATTGCGACGCTAAAAATGAGAGAACAGAGGATTTCGAGGGGTTAAATATATTGATATCATTACCCGTACAATACTGCCACCAGAGTTTAAGTGAAGTATTGTACTGCTGGATTGTGTTCTTAGACAGGGATGAAAGCATCAGCGTGGCTGAGTTTACACAGGCGCCCCGCCGGCTGAAAGCTTCCTGGAGAGCTTCGCGACACCCAGGGTAAGGTTCTTGTGTAAGGGGTGGTACTCCCTGAAATGAGATTGCAAGAGGTTTTTATTGGGGTTTAAATATATAACATCAGAAACTATAAGGTTTTGCAATAGTGGAAACCATGGTTGTGATGGCCAGTTGGGATATACTAATATGCCGTAGGCATTGTCATCAATAATTTTTCTAAGGCATTTTAATATAAGAGAAAAAGGTGGAAAAGCATAGAAGTAATATGTATGCCAATCTACTGTAAATGCGTCTACGGATACTGCGTCGGGATCTTGTTTCCATGAGATGAAACGGGTGCAATTCGCATTATCGCGAGATGCGCATAAATCTATATCCGGTTGACCGAAATGTTTTATAATTTTTTGGAATGCTTTCTCAGAGAGTGACCATTCAGTATCCGGATTAGTTATTCTAGACGCTGCGTCAGCTCGGTTATCTTTGGTGTTCACGTATGATGCGTATACCCCAAGGTTGCGCTGTTCACACCATTTCCACAGGGATCTAGCCAAGTCGTTTAAATGGGGATATTGAATACCTCCCATACGATTTACGTAGCTGATTGCTGTGGTGTTATCCATGCGTAGTAATACTGCACTATTGACAAGGTTGTCAGCAAATGACTTCAGCCCCAGAAAGGCTGCCATCAGTTCTAAATAATTGATATGACAAGATTTTTCTGATGGCTTCCATTTTCCATGGACTTGGCTGTTCTTGCAAATAGAACCCCACCCTGACTTCGACGCATCGGTATATATTTCAATATCAAAATGTGGCTGTCGCATAAAATTGTGAGCTGTGTGAACGTTAGAGAGCCACCAGTGTAGATCGTCTAACACTGCATTAGGAAGGGTAATATTGACGTCATAATTGTTATTATACTTTAGTAATCCTAGGAATTTCTGACGCTCTAGAAACTTAGTGTATACCCAAGCGTACTTAATGGCTGGGCAAGCGGCCACTAAAATACCTATGAAGCGAGCTAGTTCGCGAATGGAGCATGGCTGTAATTTCGTGAACCTACTAACCAGCTCGGCAATGTGACGTTGCTTATCAATCGGTAATTTAATACTGAGGTTTCTGGTATTATAACAAAATCCTAAATACTTGCAAGACTGTTGCGGTTTTAACATACTTTTATCGTAATTAATAACAAATCCTAGAAACTCGAGAAGTTTTAATGTTTCACTGACATTATTAACGCATTCATTGTAAGTGTTTCCAATACGTAGAATATCGTCTAAATAACATACCGACTGAAAACCACGGTGTCTTAGGTAAGTTATTACTTCTTTCATAATCTTAGTGAATACCCGCGGAGCTACGGATAAACCAAACGGCATGCAATTAAAGTTATATGTACGAGTTTTGTGTGTATTATTGGGCTGAAACTGAAATTTCAGGTATTTACGGTCTGTATGCCTAATGGACAAGAGGAAATATGCATCTTTTAAATCGATGGTGGCAAGGTACCCGTCGCGTGGTATCAGTTTGCATGCTGTTCGGTAGTCCTCCATCTTAAAATGTTCATTCTTGATTAGCTTATTCAAGGTTTTTAGATTTAATATGAAACGTTTATCGCCGTTAGGCTTCGGAGTGAGAAATATTTTAGATACAAATTGCTTTTTAGAGGATTTGCACTTTGAGATAGCCCCTAAAGACTTAAGCTTAGTAATGGCTTTCATCATATCGGATCTTTCGGTATTTGATAAATTATTTTTAGGTATTATTGACTGATATACAGGCTTATTAAAAGGTATAGGGTAACCATTTTTTAACCAATCAAGAATAACATTGTTATTGGTTATTTTTAACCATCGGTCATAGAAATGGGTAAGTCTACCCGCATGTACCTGCGTTAACGGTGGCTCGGGGCTTTGTCCCGGGGCTTGTCCTGTGCTGCTGTACGTTGAGCAGGTTGCGCTGACGACGTGAACGGACGGCGAATCCCAGTGGTCGGCGGCCTCCTGTATGCACCCCGCCCCCCCCTGTTCGCCGGGTACCGTGGAGGTGGGTTCCAGTTTCCCTGGTAGGAAGAACGTGTGTTAGGCTGTTGAGGCGGTTTTGAAACTTTTGCAGGCTTTTTTATAGAAAGGCCTTGTTTTTCGATGGTCTTAGCCGCTTTAATTTTCTCTGATAGGGACAAGCCGAATAGTGACTCGTCCCGTTCCGAATCATTAGTGATATTTAGGAAGGCCTTGTCCAAACTAGGAGTGATTAATTTCACTCGAGCTTGTGTTGCAAGGTAATGTGAGTCACACAGTAAACGGCAGCCATTGCTCAAATGTTTCATAGCTTGGATCTTATTGTCGCTTGTTAGAAGTACCGGTACCTAACTGTTGCTGAGATGCAATCAAAGTCTTGTCGCGATTGCGAACCATGTCCGGTACGGCTGCTGAGATTTCAGCATTCAGTTTGGGCGCTTGTAAGAGCCTACAATTATCTGGTACAAGATACTCTTTCAGCAACTTATCTTTATTTTCTTTTGGCATTCCCTTCCTTAGTAAGGGAAGCCACAGTTGTGACAGGTTGCAGTGGATGTTGTCGCCATAGTCAGGCGAGTCGGACGTGGACTCGCCAAGTGCCGACAGTAGATCCGGGTCTAACTCGGGTTCTACGCTGACAGTGGCCTCTTCTTGAAGGGCGGTCTCTGTTTGGTCGCCTTGTTCGGGGTGGTCTCCAAGTCCACGTCATGGGGTATAACGGAGGACACAAGTAATGGCTCCATAATGGTTTCAGGATCTTCGTTACCTAAAATTACAAGTTGTAATTAAGGTTGCGGAATAACTCATTTGAGGGTAGATTTACAAATAAATCGCACGTTAACGTTACATCTAGTTTAGATTGTACGTATTTATGTGCTTGTTTGTCATCGTTGAGGCCTCGCAGTCCACCCCGATGCATTAAGAACCAACATTAAGACTTTTGTAAAATGACAAAGTTATTGACTCGCAGTCAATCCCAGCGCATTTACAAAACAGGTAGCTTTCACTTTTTCACTGTTCACCAATATTAATTGAATTTTAAGCTTACCTTCATCCTCTGATGATGATATTTGTAATGGTTTTATTCGACGTTTACGTCTTTCTTTTTCTTCGATTTTTCGGATTTTTTTAGCATAGTGCTCGATCCTGGACTGCGCGCTTCTTTTTGGCATGATGCTTGAAGAGCGCGTGCGATAGTTACCGCGCACGAAAAAGGAATGAGCTAGAAATCACAAGTGTCAACCAAGAAGGAACAAACCGGAATTACGTCATACAATTATTTTAAAATCTTTAAAATACGTGCGAGGTTACCGAGTAACTAGGGAAACTACGTTGTTATAATTATATCTGAAAAATGAAGCAACGAATTATAATTAATTTGTCATTAATTATATTATTACATTGGTATGGACGATTCAGTCTTTGCGGGCTTTTAAGTGTTGAGTATGAGTATTGAGTGTTACAATAAATTGAAAATATATTTCAATTTTAAATATTTCATTTATTTGTAAAAAAACCGGCCTAGCGTGTGACTGGCCACATGTAATGTATGACTCCACCGTTGTCAGTTGGTGTTTCGATGTTTTACTCGTATTAGTAAAACCTACTTAGTTGTGATGTTTTTCTTTTAAAATGCTGTGAGTTATTTTACATACGTATCCAAAAGTCTGTTTAAGAAATTTGGCTAGGCGCGAATGATTTTGCGGGGGATAATCAAGAAACGTGTAGGGAGGCAGTCTTAGCAATAATTTATTCCCTATAAAAGAATTATACGTTGAACCCAATAAATATTATTATTTATTTATATCAATTATAGCTTTCTAGTACTAAAAGTATCTGAGTTATGGCACGGCATGGCTGAAAGACAAACGGACTGATATAATGAGACTGTAAGAGTTCTTGGTCATTGTAGATTCGTACTTCGAATCCACACCATGATTTCAGAGAACCATTTAAAACATGGGAACTATCATAGCCGCAATAAACTGAGTGTACGCTAGCCTGTCATATCAGCAGGTTTTGACATGTGGGATGTCACTTGAGACCGAACAGCCAGCGCGCGTTTTAATACCGATAAGAGTTTTCCAACCCACTTGCGACCAAGCACTGTTCGAAACACCTGCTCGTTTTTTACAACAAATCTGCTCCAACTACGCACTAAGTATGGCGCGAGCTCTTATGATCTGCTTCTTTTAAAAACATATGCTTTACAGATAAGTTACACTTAGAAATATACATGGCTTCCCTTTTTTACTGCGCATCCCAACGTACCATTTTCGTAGCGTATAAGAATCTGAAAAATTTAGTAGGTACGCTTTTTAAATATTAGAATCTTGAGAGATGTTCACCCTGTAATGTCAGACATGAAGATACATCTCGCCACATTGCAGCAACATTTCCCCGAGTCGTGCATTCGCCCAGTTCAGAACTCAGTTAAGCTTGGCGAAATAGCTATTCTGAAATTTCAGCAACGCATATGCAAATGTCAGCTCTCGACACTGATTGTACGAGTGGCTCCGGGAAAATTCATGCATTTACATTAAATTTCACCGAAATTGGATCCTGCCTACGTAGCTCATATACTAGCCGGTGTAACACGTGCTACCAGATCTCGATATTTATGGTTTTCAATTGCATGTGTCGCGGCAACCATGTGATTGTTTAGCGTACACGATACATGTCAGATTTCCTTACCTAATTAATGAAATGTTTTGTGACATATACATAAATGATAACTAGATTGATGTGGATCGACTACATATACATACACACATAGACCGCTCCTAAACTGGTAACTGTATAAATCCAAATACAATTATAATGTGACTGAGTAGTGAGTTTTTTCTCGAACACTTGCTGTGTTTTTCTTAGGTATTGTGTAGTTCAGAATTCCTCCAGTAGTTGTAACTTCCTTTTCATTAACTTTTAATCAAAGCTAGGCTATCGACTTCACAATTAAAACGTTAATGCATCGCTTACCGGAATAACTAATCGAATGATTGTTTACATTCGTTTGGTTCGCAAGTACCAACAGCTTGCGTATAATGAATGTTGGTTACATTAATTACCACTTTAGTGCCAAGTTTATAGCTTTGCTGTTATCGGCTCGTGTGAGATTACGTGTTCAAACTTATTACTTTTCCTTTTTTATTTTTGATGACTCAATTCAACGTTGGTATTACCTTTTTTACAACCTTTTGTGAGTTCATTAAATTTTCCGTACAAGTGATAGATATATTTTGAAAACTTACCAATTCATACTCAGTTACAAATTAAATAGGTAGGTAATACTTGACTTGTAGTTTGTGGTACGCGCTTTAAGTATAAAAAAAGAATGGTGAAATTTTATACCTACTAGTATTTGAGTTAAACGATTGAAAGGTGATGTAGTTTAAAATAGTTTATTTTAAGTAGGTATATTCGTAACAATATGCATATCTGGCTGCCAACATTAAAATCGCACATACGGAGCTGCTTTTCTCAGTGTTTCTCACTATCTCCCACAGTGAACTAATTGTATCACTGGTGGAACAAGTGGAACGACCGTTCTCTCTAATTTGCGAGTAATGCCGTCCAGAGCATGAGCCTAGGAAAGGTAATAAATTGGCGCGGGCGATCGATCGCGGCGCTCGCGCACAAATCAACCGGCACGTCAAAACAATGGCGGCTACGGCTGCGGGGGCGATCGTGCAACCACCCGCCGCTTATCGTCAAAACCAACTTATTTATACCACAATACCTCGGGACCTACATACGCTCGCTGGAAATCATTTAACTAGGTAATAGCTGTGGGCTTGATTCCATCTTACATTGCTTGCAATTTCTTGAATGGAAAATGCGTGTGATCAGATTGATTGTGCAATAATCTTTAAAGAGCTCACTCTGTCCCAATAATTAAGCTGCTAAAATTTTTTGTTTGTGTTAATGAAGATTGAGAATGTAAGAGTAAGAGAAAATTACATTCCTTATAAAATCTTTAACTACTTCTTTAGTCTAGAGCGTGAGGACTTGGTTTGATTACCAGGTCGGGTAGTGTTAATAGGTTTTTAATTTTCAGTAGCAGCTCGGAGTTTGGATTCGTGCCTGGTTAATGGCAATAGGCTCGCCTTCAATTGCATGAGATCTAAATCTGGCAAAATCCGATAGGGATAAGAGCATGATAGTATGAGAAATGATTACGATATAAACATAGCAGATTTACCAAGTAGTTTTCTCTATCATATTTCATAAAATTTCTAACCTAATAGGTGTATGTATTAGGTATCGTGAACCTGTTCTTCCAAGTGAACTGAGAAAAAATCATGAATGAATGTTTGAGTTTTTGTTCACTTGTCGCTGCGTTTCCGGCGGTCGCTCGGTCGGTCGCACGACGGCTCGCGCGCGTGGAGAATCGTTGTACGCGTCGCACCGTCCGCGTCGTCAAGCACCTGATCGCCTTTAGGGCCACCAACAGCCTTTTTCCTTGAGAATTTTTCAATAGTAACAATGTAATAATACCACTTTTCTGAATAAATAATTATGGCCGGATTCGATCTAATCAACCAAAGCTCGTGGTATGGATACAGCATGGTTCTATAACACAAATCTTATTAAAAAGGCCATATTAATTGTACAAATATTTAACCTCATCATCATCATAATCAACCCATTATTGTCCCACTGCGGGGCACGGGTCTCCTCTCAATTGAGAAGGATTAGGCTATACTCCACCACGCTAGCCTACTGCGGGTTGGCAGACTTCACATGCCATCGAGAATTCTCTCAAGCATGCAGGTTTCCTCACGATGTTTTCCTTCACCGCTTGAGCATCTGATAAATACGCACATAACTTCCGAAAAGTTAGTGTGGCTTCGAACTCGAGACCTCTGACATCTCACTCCACTGGTCACGCCGCTAGGCTACCACAGCTCATTTAACCTCACCGGGAATTGAATCCAGAACTAACGGAAGGCAGTCGGAAAGCAGTTAATACCGCTGATCTAAACGGGTCGTTGTTAATCATTCTAGTCTAGTGTTATATTGGTGCTACTTCAATATTCCATCCACGTAGACTGTAAATGAAATGCTATACTTCATAATTATTTCGTGACACCCCTAAAGTCCCGCGGTGGATATGCTCCACCAGTTATTAGTGATTGAAAAACGACCTAAAATATCCGATCATCATGGGACCGTACAGTAACGTGCTGGTGCCGTTGTTTGGTACAATGTAACTGACAAGTTTTTCTCTTCTTTTTTACTTTAGTCGCGGTGGTAAGGAATAACCACCGAATCTAACTTGTTATCAGGTACTACCGGTTCGACTACAGGTGGACTGCATTCCAGCTGTAAGTTCGTAGTAAAAACAATTCGAGCAATACAAGGAAACTGCATCATTATTAAGCTGTCGTGCTGTTGGCATAGATACCATTATTAAAGACAGCTATAAACTCAAGCACCACACTATATTCCTATTCCTATAAATCATAGTGATTACGGTCTACGGATCTTACAGTTCTTTCGTGTAATTATGCAAGATTAAATATTTACAGCTTTTTCTGAAACACGGGTTTAAATAAAAAGCTTAAAAGACACTGAAGAAAATTACCTAGTGCTGTAGCGAAACTGTTCACGTGGAGTGCTCATCACTGAATGTTTTCGTTGGGTAACTTAAAAAAAAAGAACAGTAAGGCGATGCAACAGGTAGACGTCCAATTAGAGGGGGCCTCACTTGAGTGGCCGACGCGTCGCGCGACAGCGAGCTTTGACGGTCTCCACAAAAACTGCGCCCCGTTTCGCCTGCCGCCATTACACTAGCACTTTTTGCACCACAAACTTGTCGCGCTTCACTTTGACTTTCTCCACCTCCATGTATGATGCATACATGTGTACGCACTATTTAGTATTCGTGTTAAATAACAGCTTTATATCAGTATGCTATAAAACAGATCTAGAGTTTCGATACAGGTTACAGCGCAATTTATTATAACTTTAATTTGCACTGATAACAAGTAACACTGAAAGACTTCGCCATAATTTACGACGAATTCACTTGCGCAGTTTATCGATTAATCTGCTGCGAATTCTTATTTACATTTTCAATTTAACTGGAAATATTATTCGGCGGCCATAAATCAGGGGGCTCCTTCGGCTCCTTGCGACAATTTCGGAAGAGCTTTAATTCTTAATTATGGCCTTGGTCGCTCTGTCGTATTTATTTTGCTTTGTGAAATTATCTTTCGGGCAGACCTGCTATAAATTTGCTCACGCAATCAATAATTATTAAGATGTTAATATGTACGGAGCGAAGTTCAAATTTTTGATCTTTATTCTCGTTTGATATTGCCGATTAGTTATCTTCAATCCATTAAATTAAAACTTTACAAATATATGTTACAGCTTAGCTTGTTGTTAAGATTAGTCTGAACTGCGATTGAGAGAACTTATTTATATAAGTTCTCTACCTTTCAAGGTATGTAGGTAGTTTGATTGTTTTTTTTTTGACATTATGACACAGCGCTCCAATTAGTCGCTCGACTAATTGGATTGTCATATGATATTAACAGTTCTATTCAATTCTTGAGATTAATTTCATATAAATGTTTCATTTAGGTATTTGTAAATAGATAAATTCTAAATATCTTATTACATTATTTTAACAAGTTTGAAACTTCGAACCACATATTTTTTTGTTGTTAACAAAATGTCAGCTATTCGTTAAATTCCACCGATGGAATTTTAATTTACAAATTTTTCTCCCAATTTTAGGGTTTGCTCGGAACGCGCGCCGTAATGGGAAGGCATGCCACGCGGCAGTCGCACGCTGTCTTCGAATACGCTACCATAAAAATAATCTGGATTAAGTGCGATTGACTTTATGGAATCAAAATTGAATTTACGTCTATCACAGTAAAATTGAGATTGTCTATAAGTTTGCAGCAATTCTTCGAGGTCCAGTTACGTAGACAGGCAAGTGTGTGATGCTGTTTTAATGACATAATCCACTTTACCGCTGATTCGATTAACCTTCGCTAGTGGTAGCTTCGCTCTACACGTGTCTACGTCTTGCTGTATAGTAGTTTAGTTGAACTGGTGCCGCATTAGTTATTATCTGTTATATCAAAAATAACCACGGCTATGGAGGTCCCAAGTGACGTTTCATCGATTTACCGAGCAGGCTCGTTATTGATCATTCACTCTGATTGCGCGTACTCGCCTTACATATTATAATGTGTTCCACCGAACGTCATTTATAAAATGTTGCATAATTGGAGCAATTATTCTTAACCAACGGCAACTATTGATGTTTTAATTAAGCATTAGTGTAAATGTTTATTGGTACTAGTGTGTTTTTTTATTACATATGTAGTGTGCTAGCAAGCATGTGCTGTAAAGTGCTGAGAGTTTAAAACGCATGTGATATTGGGGACATTGACGTCTCGAGTCGAGCGCAGTTGTAATCCCAAACTCGCCGTAGATGCTCATCAGATAAAACACATGCGTTCAGCTCACCATCACCATCTGGTGACGGCACGCTTGCATTCGTATGGAATATTTGCTATTTAATAACACACACACCTGTGCGAATATTATACTTGCGATAATGTATGTGTGTATATGTGAGAAGATTTCGTGCTATCTCAAGTTTGTTTATTAAAACCCATAGGTATTTGGATTTGTAAAGAATCAATAAGGTTTCATAAGGTTTCACATCGAACTGCACCAGTCTCATATTAATATTACATAGGTACATAAATCATTGTAAAACAAAACCAACAATTTTGTAATTTTGTATTTAATTTAAAAAGAGTATCTATGGAGTTTCTTGTCGGTTCTTCTCCATAAAACCTACCTTTTGGAACCGTGCAACTAAATTCAATTTAATTCGATGATTCAAAAGCACCTGTATTGGCCTAATTGAAATAAATGATTTGATTTGATTTAAAATACCTTTGCGTTTTATATACATTATCTCACTGTTTCATTATCATTACTTAAATAAGATTTCGATAAGACTTACAATAATGTAAAGAAAAGTTTAACCCGCACAGGATAGCGTGATGAGATATTCTCTCTCAAAAAAAAATTTAATATTTTTAAATATAAGTATTTTTTCTTTTTAGCTTAGAAAACAAGATGTGTGGGTTGACTGTGTTAAAACAGTCATGTCACATACACATCTTTTGTCCGATGCTTTACTGTCACTAAAATTAGTAGGTACATACCTTCTTCAGTAGCCGAATAAAGAAATAGGGGCTATTAAACAGGTAAGACACATTTATAACGATACTATTTCAAGATTTTTATTTTATAGTTAGCAGATTTACTGTCTCCGGCGGTTAATTTATTTCTATTTTTATTCCAAAATTTGCATATTATATGGGGCGAATAAACATGGGTATATTTATGTAGGGAAGTGTTATTACCATATCACACAATTTTACGGTACCGGGTATCTCAATTGATGGTCATGTGTCAAATTGTTTAAAACACTTTTAAAGTCAAGTTTAACAAAAAGTACTATTGATTTATTTTACCTGAGTCATCGGTCCAGTGGTCGAATGCATCGAACGTGAAATCCACGCTCCTTATCTTAGATTCAGCTAAATGTTATTTTACTATTTTTGTGAAATAATTTTCGGTAGGTACGTCAGTATTTAAGATTTATTCCTGGTTGATGGAAATTGAATCGCTCATGGAAAAAACAAATTACTACAGTAATTGAAAAGTCTGAAAGAAAGATGATAATGACAATAAACTAGCTCCAATTCATTAATTAATTTAACCGAGTATAAATTACCTACTACCTATTGACTACTGCCTTCCACTATAGGTTACAGATGTGACGAGGTAATAAGTAATGTTTTATAATTAATATTATTTAATGCGACAAGTTATAAACGTTCAGCACTCCATTGCTGTATATAATAATGATTTACCATACGGGAGCTTACAAAGCTTTGCATTTCTCATACTGTCGCCCGGAACGCATACCGTTGAAGTGATGCCAAGCGAGCGATTACTATCGA
Source organism: Craniophora ligustri (assembly GCA_905163465.1). Lineage (NCBI taxonomy): Eukaryota > Metazoa > Arthropoda > Insecta > Lepidoptera > Noctuidae > Craniophora > Craniophora ligustri. Next base: position 9,134,990 of record LR990963.1, read on the forward strand.
TATTATGCGGTATCTTACTGTACATTACAAGGTGGATTGAAATGAGCGTGTTAACGAGGCAGAAACGAGTGAGACGAGGGCATGCATGACCTCGGGATCAAGCGCGTGCCTCGCGCCAACACTGACAAATGTAGGCGACAACTGAGATCTAGAGCAGCCAAAGCCAAAGCACCGACTCGCGACCGTATAACCAAAAATTTACAATCCGTTTGTTTAGTTTTTGCATGCGTAACGTTTTGTTCGAGAATACAAAGTTACCGCAATCACAACCGGTACACAGTGATTTCCAATATATAAATGGTTTTTGCAGGTGATTGGTAACGGTACCTGTCAAACGAGCAAACTAAAATATAAGCTTGATTTACCAACTATTTAAAAAGCCGCTAATAAGTGTTTGTGGCAAATTGTGAAGTGTTAATGGTCTATGGATTTCACGGCGCACACGTAATTGTTGTAGCTGTTGCCTTACTTCTAATACTAACTTGTCGTAATTGCTCTCTTGAACGAATCGTTTATCATATTAGAAGATTGAAATTGCTTCGAGCGAGAATTTATAGCATTCTAATTTGAGCTTTGTTACATAAATATGTTATGCAGATTTTGCGTCTACTTATACGTATAAATTATGTCATGGGGGCCCATATATCATATTCATATTGTGGTTGGAATAGTTGGAGCGTTATAAAAAAATACATACGAGTGAATAATTGCCCACCGTATACATACAACGTTTTTTATATAGAATAATATTTCATTATATTTTCTTATTTAGTAGTTTCAATTTAAATAAAAAAACAACAACTTAGATTCGGCTTGATATTCGCCCACTAACAAACAGATTGATTTTATTGGAATTATAAAAGGCTGACGGAAGAATTGCGTTTTAATTAAAGATTAATTTATTAATCATTGGTCGATTGTATAAAATTACTCAATAATGTTAAGTATTGAATAAAACCTCTATAAAAAGTTTACTCGGAGAGACCATTATTGTATTTGCTTGTTATGTTTATGAACATCAATAATTCAACATTGTGTTCACTGTTACATAGTCAGGAAGACAAATGTTAAGAATTTCTTTTCATTAACTCTGTATTAAGTACATGGTGGTACGATGTTGCTGAGGCAAGGCGATGAAACTCAGCGCAGAGCACAATAAATCAACGCGGTAAGACTGTATTTCTTTCGTAATCAGCTCATATCGGTTCTCGCGGTTGTGGCCGCCTAATTATTGTCGACTTTTACGATCGACCTAACGAGTTTTCACTTGGAGCCAATCACGATTTTATAGCGTACATATTTTGAGTTCTAATTATTATAAAAGAATATCCCTGGACGTAGGTATGCACAAAATGTGCTTATAGCCCTGTTAACGTAAATACAGCCATCATCAATCATTGCGTTTGATCTTTTGTAATTAAATATATCTTTTCCAAATTATTGTATAATACATTATTTAAAAGATACAGAAGAAAAGTACATTCATGTAGTATGTACACTTATTAGGTAATAATTGTTAAATAAATTATTCAGGAATTTTACCAGTGCCATGTTAAACTTTTTCAACATCTCATAATTGAGATCATAATCTCAAATTCTTAATTATTATTCAATAAATAATTTATAAACACTGCTTAAATATCTATTCAAACTGGTTTCGCACTTAATAAAAACAAGCGCGCATTAATTCAAGTATTTTATATTATTAGGCAATTATATTGGGTATATATGATTAGTTTTCGAATAGGCTATTTACATATAATTGAGATAACAACGAGAAACTGTCTTTACAACGGTGAGATGATTGCCTTATTTATGATCGTATCTCCCAAGAATGTGGGTTACTCTTGTTCCACGTCGGTGACTATATGTTTTATGTTTAGGAATCTGACTGCCTTATCTTAGATATTAACATATTGATTGTGCTCACCGTATTGATGTGCGACAGACTCGCCGCGAGCTGGCGCATTCGACACTGTGAACTAGTTTCTTAGAGAATAGTGCTGCACCTTAATGTGTTCAATAAAAATACGTTACAACACCGTAAATACACCTTTACGATACCTCGTATCCATTAGACACAGGCTGTATATGGCAACACACTCGGTTCCTTGACTTTATTATAAATTATTAGATCGTGAAACACCATGGCGTGTAATATACCCGTTTATGGCTCTTGAAAATTAATAAAGAAATTCGTTTAATGCTGGTGACTCAGTGTCACGTAATACAAATATAAAATAATGTATATTTCATCGCTAGTTAGTGGCGGTGACGGCAACACTAGCGATGCGGTGCTCTCGCCGGTTCTCGCATCAACTCGATCAAGTTATCTCGGAATCTAAACATAGTGTAGATGTAAGTGTTGATAAAGACCCCTATCTTCTCGGAGGCCGAGGTGTCTGGATATTAGGAGCGTAAGCAATTTGTTAAGTTCGATGTACGTTTTGTTAACGGTATTTTATAAAATACATCCAATAGGTACGTACACCGATTTCCGAGCAAGGAACGCCTCGGGCTCAGCGATCATTACATTATCTGATAAAAACATTACAAAGAAATTCTTGAGTAAATTTTTATTACTTGTTAGCTTTTATTGAAATACAAAAGACATACATGTACAAAATAATCTGAAGCTACATAAAATATGCTTATACTGTAATATGACTGACAGATAGATTTGTTGTAAAGTCTAAACCGCACCGGTACATATGTATGATAGTATGAAGACAATATTCGTTTAGTACTCTGGAAGTGTTCTAAGGATGTATTTTAAATTCATATTTTCAGAAAATAAATAGAAACTTGAGTAATTATTGGACACAGCTAGGTTCTATACGTAATTAGGATAGAGAGGAAGACATAGCTGCTTAAACAACCAAATATGTAATGTGACGGCCTTCTAGACAGAATTCTACTTAGAAACTCAATCTATAAAATTAATTAAGTATTTGAGTGTATCCACTTAATATATTTCAATTACTTTCTCAAATGCAATAATGTGACCGAGACGAATTGAAAAAAGAACACTCACATTTATTTGCCAATTTGCCTCATGTTATTCATTATTCCAATCGTAAAAGATTGGCGAAACTCATTGGCACATGACAACATTTTGACAATTTATGAAGCAATCAGTGTTTCTTTTCCCGTGTTTATTTGGAGAGAATTATTTATTTTATCTCGAGATGGTGTTGGAAATTGTTTTGGAGGTTGCTTAATATTCATTGATCTCGTCTCACGATTTGTTTACGTCGGTGCGCGTAGGCGCCGAGCCAGAGAGTGGTCAAATTAAAAGGTATCTTAAGCTGGCGTCAGTGGCGAGCCAACGAGCCGGCCAGCCGGTTTTACTCCCCGGGGCTTCATGAGGTGTGAATATGCGGACCAATGCACTTGTAACGATTCACGTACTGTGACAATTTTGCATGAATGATTCAGTAATTGTTGATATTGTTTGTGTAAGTTGCAAATTTATAATAATAGCCTCGTATTACCTCGTGTTCTTTAAGCTATTTTGATTTGATCTTGATGTAAGTCGCCGTAACGTCTTCGTTGTGGTCCATAATTACTACGCCAGCTTCTGTGTTCATCGATAATTTAATATTTAGACATGCATGATTCGATAAAGCTCAATAGTAGTAGCTGTCAAATATTGTCAAGAATCTGTACATGAAAGCTTCCGGCGTGAAATCTATAATTTTAGGACTTACAAACTTTGTTTGGAGGTACACAAGCAATTTATATTTAAGATTATATTAAACCTCGGTGTGAATAACTATTTTGATTACACTTGTACCATTTGTTGCTTATAGAAAAAAGATTGAATGGTTTTTTTTTCCGTGGAATCTTATTGTAATTGTATGAAAGCTCAATGATTTGTGGAACAATGACACGACTTTAATATTAGTCGTAAGACTGAAGATGTACATGGTGAACATTTTAAACGTAGGTAGAAAGAATTCAAATTAATTTAAATTACTTTAGACAAGTAAATGCACCAAAGAATTGCTGGAAGAAGGCGGAACTAATTAAAAGTTTGCTTCTGTACTAATAATTCGTTTGACTGTCAAAGTTTTGCGTCGTTAATTTTAATTAAAGAAACGCGAGAGCTGAGTTTGTAACAATATTAAAGCATTGAAATTGGTGATCCGCTAAACTTCGACATTGTGCGCGCAGATGACCGTCCATTCGTTTTAATTAACCCTGCTGTGGTCTCATCTGCCTCGCTATTAGAAAAGTTTTAACTTTTTTGCGAAAGTGCGGCGACCACGCTATAATTCAATTATGTGTTAGAGTTACAGCAGCACTCGAAGTCATGGTTGCTTGACCTAGTTTTGAGGACAAAAATTTTAGTTTTATTATATCAATACCAGTTCCGAGAATCAAACTTAGTTGTCTGCTGGAGGTTTTTTAATGGGCTTGGGTCGAAGTGTTGATAAAATTTCAATGAAATATGTTAAATTCATATATTTTCCAATCAAATATTATTTGTATTTTAAAGTGCGTATTTTACGTAGAGGAAAATAAAAAAAGTTCTTCTAAGAAAAACTTAACATCAAAATATTTATGTTATCTTATATATAAAAATATTGTGTCACGATGTTAGTCGCTGAACTCCTCCGAAACGGCTAGACGGATTATTATGAAATTTTTTATGTATATTTGGTAGGACTGAGAATCGGTCGTAGGCTATTTTTTCACCCCTAAGTGATAAGGATGTCCTCCCTCACCAGATTTTATTTTTCACGAAACATTTTTGTATTTTTTTATGATTTGGCATAAAAAAATATATAATACTTATAACCCTAAATTTTCACTCTTCTACCGCCAACTCCTAAATTGTGGCAAAATAACGTTTGCTGGGTCAGCTAGTAATCTTATGATATGTAGACGTATCTACTCATTCATTGGATAATGGGTAATGTTCTTGAAAAAATAAACATAAGATACTACACAAATTAGCTATTACTTCGTGACCAAAGATGTTTGGTATAACTTTTTCTAACCACGATTTTCATTTGTATGTCCAGCTTGTGTGTATCCCAATTCCCAATTCCGCGCGTCTCTCCCCTCTGTCCACGTATTAATCTTGGTTGGGTTCTTCGCTTCTTTGATTAAGGCTCACTGTGATGTATTTCTTGCCCGCTAACCTAATGGAAAGACATACATCAAGCGTCCACCTTATTGGCTAGCGGATTGGCTTAATGGTGCCAATGCCTGCCTTACAGTAAATATCGTCACTCTCACAGTGATAAGTACGGTCACGCATGTGAAATGCAGGAGATGGAAGTGGATCGTAAGATAACCGTTAAGATAATAAATATCGTCTTGTATATTTTTTTGACCGAGATTTGAATTAATTGTCCGGGATTCTAATCTACTTATCTGGCTCAACGTGTCTCTTATCTCTTATAAGTAAAGGCTATTTGAATGCGAATAATATTTCAGAATACGTATCTCGTTAATGGGCATTTTATTTAAAGTTTAAGGTAAAAATGTGATGAGATAATGTGAATATGTTTTGGATAATGTAAAGAATAATATTTTTGTTTTAATAGTCGTATTTAGCATGAATGTAATTATTAAAAAAAATTATCTAGTTATCCAAGTTTTAATTCAAAGAACAATAAATAAATGTATAATATTTACTCTCGTTTGCCATTATTTGTAGCAACTTATAAGTTATGATGTCCCAGAACTTTCCACTCGCATGTTGAGATAAAACTAGTCATCGCAGCGTGATTATTAGTCGTATCATTTTAGTAACTAGCTAACGGTCTAGAAACCTTCTTTTTAGTCACTACATCAATGAGACGTCATTTTTTATTCCGTCGACGGGCGCGATATGCATTTCAGTCAGGGATTGGTATGTCGCTCTGTACAAACCTAACGTGTATAGTTCTAATAGTTCACAATTTTAACAATAATTTATCACGTCTCTACAACGTCTATTATATTTTCTTGTCGATCATACAATATTAATGTAAAATGCTGTTACAACTGTCAAATATATCATCTAGCTCTGATGAAAATAGTAAGTATTGTATAAATTAAAATTCTCTCAGTATTTTCACCTGGTATACTTAATTATTTAATGGTGATATTTGATCACAGAATTTATCATAACGACTCGACTAGATTGGCTATTAGCTGACTTGTAAGCATATACTGCTTTCTTATTTCAAAATCCTTTGAAATATATACTTAAACTGATGTTTAGGATTAATAAATATCGCCAGCATTAATTTATTCATAAAGCCCAAAAAATATGTCACTCATTTCAACTCGATAGTTGATTGGTCGGCGCCTGCTCATTTCAATCGATTCCAATATATACGTGTAATTAAATTTTATCTTCGTATTTAACCGGTTGTTAAAGTTTTGGGAATGTCTAGTATCATATTGTTTGTTACGTGATCCCTTCGTTATGAGAGATGGCGGGCCATACTCGATTATGGCCATACCATAACTCTCGTTTGCGCCGGCCTTTATATGTGTCTGGTTTAAAATTAGTATTTTATGGTCTTTGGATACTGTAGTGTTGGTCAAATTCTTGAATTGAATGTAATCTTTGTTTACGCTTTCCACATATTTGGATATTACTTCATTGGATGGTGTCCTGCTTCTTATGTCATTGAGATGCGATATCTGGAGCAAAACTAGACTGAATCGGTTTCTTCTTGGTTATGACTTATAGTTATATAAACATTATGTGTTTTATTTTATGTTGGTAAGTATTTGAATATACAACCATTTTAAGTTAAATAATCAATTATATTAAGCGCGGCCCATCGTAGATCGCAATGACGCTTATCAGGCGAGCTGTGGTGAAGCGTAGTACCTATGAACAATATAAAAAAACATTACGATATCTGAAAAAAAAATCCAAGTATACCATAATAAATAATGGTAGATAATCATTTATTCAGTAAAAAGCTGTGAAATCCCCAGATACCAATTTGATTTCAATTTATCATCATATGGTATGAGTAAGCACTATACGTATCTGCACATAAAATCCAGACCATGTTTTTTGTCAGATTTTTTCATTTGTCTATTTATAATATGTGCGACTTGGTGATTAATGTTAAGAGATAAACTTCATACAATACACAATATGCAAACCCAACTGAACGCCGATCAAACGTTTTGATATCTAGACTAATTTGCATTGTTACATATCTGGATGTTCTAATGCAGTGTACGGAGTTGGCATTTATATATATATATATATTTATTTATTTATGTAGCTTCTTATTCATCGTCTTTATCCTAAGGGTGGAAATAGTAGCCATAAGTATATGATGATAATATACCTAACTAATAAAAAAAATCCTCTAATGCGCCTACTTTAGTGGTTTTTAAGTAAGTCCAAAGTACTGAAACTCTAGGTTGCTTAATATCAGCCTTCTCGAAAACTTATTCTTTACTTTTCCTTTCATTTCCCATTTGCCTCTTCGTTGGTAACTGGCGTCAATGTACACGGTCTGGCTCTTTTTTTGCGCTGGCTTAGGCTGGTGTGTCCAAAGCTTTAAGTTCAAAATACTCCAGTATAATTTTTTAAACTAATTTTAATGGCGATGGCCTGTAAAGGACAATATCTGATAAGAAACTGAATGAATATCTAAAATTCTGAAACAGTTCCAAGTCCCTTTGGACTTCTAGTTTAGCTATTTAAAGAAATTGTCACAACAGTATTGAGTATATCAACTGATGGCACCCTATCGCTTGCATCAGTCTACATATACATACATATTTGTATGAATCATAAGGAACATAACGAGCCATCGCACAGCCATATCAGGTCGGCAGGTTGTTTTCTTATAAAACAATGTTAATAAAATTGAAAACTGATTCAAATTATCATTTAGATTAATTATTTTTTTACGGTTTAGTGGGTAGATGTTATTATGAATTTATCAATTCCTACCGAATAACGTACCTTGCGGTTAATGATTTAGCCACATGAAAAGAAACCTGCTTATTGCACAGGTAATCTCACTTGTCTAGGTGATTTCGTTAAGCCCTATTTTGATCAAACTGAACTAGTCTGATAATACTTGTTTCTCATTGCGCTCACACAGCATAGTGTCTCTGTTATTCGGTAGCGAGTGTAGCTTTCATTATATCGAATGAATCGGCAATAATTGATAACGGGACGCATGTATGGCAGATTATATGTCGGTCGATGTCATTGTGATAGGTACATCATTCACCCTCTATCCACCTGCTTGCTACTTCATCATATTTTCACCTTAAACACGAGTTATAAAACTGCAAGACCACGAAATAGAGCGAGCTCGTTGTGTTTAATGCAATAATTTATTGCGATTTGTTTATAATTAATAATAATGTAGGGTATATAATTGTATGTAACAAAAGCCTCTCACCTCAAAACACACCTCACCTATAGTTAAATTCTTCATGGATGCTGTAAGTCGAAGCCAAAACGTTGGAATTCAATTATACAAACTATAAAATGTATTTGTGTATTTTATAGATTGTACTTGCACCATATGATGATTCATATGATGCACATAGTCAAGTAATATTTAGCAAATATTGTGAATAATAAGAATAAAACATTTGTTACATACGTGTTATATTGTATTCTAGCCTTCTTAAAACCTGCAAGACTGGTTACTCGGATGCCTTTATATTTGCTACCCGAAATATAACTAACACAGTAACTTTGTAATATTTTGCATCCGGGTAACAGTGGTTTATTTGTAGATAAACCCAATTGACTCGCTTGAAACACAAACTTCTAACAATATTTGTTGATAAATGGAAAGATAAGAGGGCTATTTTACACTGACGATGCTACAAATTGATACCGACGGTACACCAAGTATTTTATTGTTGATCTCGCCAATGTGTGCGTGTATTAAACCTTCTATCTAACACGTTTATATAGATGCAGTATCACGGCGCGCAACGATCGTAAATGTCATCTGAAAATTTATATTCATTACGATTAGATAGCAGTCCACAATGACCAGCCTATTGTTGGACGTCCGTACCACGTACCACCTGATCGATGTATGATATTGCATTTTTATAGATTACGCATGGATGGTCTATCCTCTATACTTTTAGAGATTTCCACATTACTGAGCTGATGGAAACAGTATGCTGTAGTTTATATGGCCAAACATTAAAGCTTTTATAACAAGTTAATTTATCGCCCACCGTACAAGCTTCTTCATACCAAAAGTATAACGTTACATGTACCTACGTAAAATATTATATCTTTATAAAATAAAGGTTTTACACGGAATAGCTTTATTTTAAAATAGGAAAACAGTAAAGAATATTAAATACTATAATTTTCTTTAAAACAATCATTTTTCACATTAATTTCAACGTTTATGTCCACAGAAGTATTTATATCTATTTCGTAGATAAACTCGTCGTAAATTATATTGATCGAGTTATAAAATGATTTTAATTGATTTTAGCAAATAGCACACGATCCCCATGACACGATGTGGCCATAATACAAAATTACAATCTTTTACAAAATTATTTTATTGTTTCATTGAATCGAAGTTTACGACCTTTCCTAAGAAAAGCGCATATACCTATGTGTTGCGAACCTCATTCTGATCAAGAACCCGAATGCGCGGCCGCGTACGCGCAGCAATTTGCGACTCGGCTCAATATCGCCGATTTACGAGGATCCATTTCCAATTTTACGAGCTGACTGACGCGCCCATTTATACAAGAACTCTGATCCTTCGCTGCAACACTCTAACTAGAAAGTTGTTGCGCGCAGAAACGGTAGGTCATGCTACACCGGCGGCACTCAGTCCGCACGTTTAGTTCCTATTCGTTGTTACACCACTACTAAGCTGCTCTGACGTTCAGTTAAATTTATACGACTACAAGCAGGCCTCAGGGTCCGAGTTCTTCTTACGCCAACACAACTTAAAATTAATTCCTGTCTCTCGTTTAAGAAAATGACTGTAACTATTAACAATAACATTAAGAAAATAATATTTCATTGTGGTTGAATTGCCCACGTCAACGATGTGTGTTTTGGAGTTCTGCAGTGTTTGTGGAACCGGTATTTAGAGCTTTATGTGGAACCACACGTGGGGGTACATTTCATGCCGCACTTAGTCTAACACATGCAATGCGCTTTCGCGGAAAGCTAGCTGCGTTGTGGTTTTGCGATGAATAATCGCATACAAAACCGTCTCACAATGGCCAATGCGAGTGTTTAAATGCCCTATTAAATCTTACGGCCTGCGTAGGATTCTGTGGGATTCAATTACGCTTTGTGTGCGATGAAAGGCGCCGGAGTTGTACGTGTAAAGTGAGCCGCGAGCTGCGGGAACACATCCCGACACCTCGGCCTCAATGAGCCCTGTCACAAAAGGTGCAAACGAAATAAGAGCACGGCACACAACACGTATCACGCCGGGGGCAGATTGAATAAATGCTAAATTAAATAAGAGCAAATAAAACCGTCCATTAATGAGTAAATGCGTCTCGGATAATTCGAGTGGCGTGACATTCACGACAAAAGGTTGGCTCGGTCGCCACCGCCGCCGCGTCGCGCTGCTCCCCCGGGTGAAATGCTGATGACATAGATTTGAGCCGGATTATTTGATTGTGTAAGAAATGAGTTTGCTCTCTAATGTATTGTTAGGCATAGTCGCAGCATATGGGGACACGTAGAGAGCTTATAATTTTATTTGCGTTTTATTATTTGTCTATTTTGTGATTGTATTAAACCAATGATGCTAATATAGTACACTTAAATAACGTTGTGTTTACTTTTCTCATGAACTGGCACCGGTAAAGTAGTTAGCTTTCATTGCGACACAAAATACAACTGCAGGTACAGATGCATAATTAATGACACAAATGTCGTGCCTTGGTGCCATTCATTATGCATTTTTTACATGTAACGTGTTGACATTATGGTATCATACACAAATAAAAATATTAACATAATCTTATCACATAATTACAGTGAGAGTGTACGGTATGGGCGGATTAAAATTATTATCGACACTTGCTCCCCGAACGTTCGTGGCAACATAAACAGAACGTTTTCTATTCGGGAACCAATTATCATTTACATATCATAGACGAGGCACCGACACTCGCGGCACGCAGTCGGGGTCAATACATTTACACTACAGCCATTTTGTAATGACACCTTACTCCGCTTGCTTCTCGAAGGCTGGCTGACCGATGAGGAGAAATGTATTCAAGAATTAGAGGTCTCAATTCACTGGACGCTCTACGCTAGATTGGTGTATAGATGCATATGTGTGGTATGTGAGTACCAAAACAAGACGGCTAACCAAATCGCTTTTGTTAAGATTTTATCTCACCGTTAAATACTTCTAACCATTATAGTATATCGAGCGACTCGTTTAAACCTGCGGCAACCAATTATGCTTGTTATGTTACCATTGGGATACTGTGATTTGGGGAGGTGTGGAAGTATCTGAGACGTTTGTCTCGTCGTGTTTTATTGAAATAGCTTCTAATCGTTACAGGAATCGTTCAAAATGATGAGGCTTCATTGCGAAGTATTTGCCCGACTTAGAAATCAAATAACAAATAATAATAATTTTATTATTTTAGACGAGTTTCAAGTAGTAGGTACCTAATTTTGTACAGTTCGAGAAAAAAATCTGCCTAGAGTCTTGCAGGTAGTCCCTAGTAGGTGTTGGTATCTTTAAATGTTCTGGGCCCTAAGTCTTACTTTTTAAAGTCAAATTTTGCCTAAATCTCAAGCATTTTTTTCGTAAAATTTTCGGCTTTTACTTTCTGTTACATTGTTGTTTTCTTAATCTAGAAAAGTCAACACCGAACAGCGCCAAACAATATGACATTATTTAGATTTAATTCTAGTCCATCTAATTTTTTACTAAAATAGTTAACAGTAAGCTTGCTTGTCCTTGATTCATCTGCTACTACTGCTACAATTCCCATCGTCGAAACCATTTCATCATTACCCTATTTTACCGTCGGGAATGGGTTTCTTCTCAGTGTAAGCTATAATCAAACAAGTCAGCCTAGTTTAGGTTGACAGATTTTACACGCCGCCATGCTGCTTACCTCACGATATTTTCCACTTCACGTGTAAATGACTTATTAGTAGGTATAATGCATTATGCACTGTATATTGCATTTTGCACCAAACCTAGTTGCAACATCTTTGGTATTTCGGACTAGATACCACCTGCGAGTCCACCCGCGTGATATCTTGATAAAACATAGGGTTAACATATAATGTTAACCCAGGTGCTAAACTATCTATATACAATTTTTTATCCAAATTAATTCAGCTGTTTTTGCGTGCTTAGGGTGCGAACAAATCCAAAACATAACCATTTTCACATTTATAATATTGAGTAGAAATGTTATGCAGTTCCCAAAATTAAAGTTTCCATTTTATGCAGTCTTAAACTTTTTTATAGGAGCATCGTAAAAAAAGTTATGCAATATGCTGCTAGATTTTTTATTACAGTACAATACTGTCATAACAGTAATAGATATATTAGACTTGTTCACTCGTAGATAACCGCTTTACACACTTACCAAGTCAAGTGGGTATCAATAAGTAATTAAAGTAACCTCTCGGACCACTTAAGAGCAAACAAAGCGATTCTATTGGTCGTTTTACGCTTCGTCCACTACATTTGTTTAGGCGAGAAATGTTTGGTCTATTATAACAAGGCATGACGAATTCATGTAACTAATCGTTCATGTTTGAATTGAATGAGTTTTTATAATGAATTATAAATCGAAATGCATTTTTATGTGACAATGAAACGAATATTAAACTGCTGTAATTCATATCAACTCAGTAGACATATTTTTTCTAAGAATTTCATTATTTTAGACTTAACGATATTTAACTTTTATATCTCATTACTAGTTCAGTAGTAGATCTACCAATAATGGCGATACAGGACGGGGGATGGTCCAGTCTTAGACCACCCGAGAAAAAAGAATCTCTAGAAAAAGATTATGTCCGCGCTGAAATATGTTTTACCATATAACGATTTTTTACAATAGATTAAATTGATCTCCAACACTGTGTTGGATATTATTTTGTTCTGGTGGAATAATAAGTTGTACCTGATAATAGTTCCCATACATTTGTGTTAAATAAGTTTCTCAACATGTTTGTTAGAAATTACGATACAGTTACGACACCAATTTCATAATAATTGTAGTAGCTTTTACGTCGAAAAGAGGTTAATGCAAAGTACATTCGTCTCACGACGTGCTTAGATTATTATCCGTTAATTTCAAGATACATAGTTAAAACAAATAGGTTCGTTGAAATAATAACTGCCTGTAAACATAATTGAAATAAGAATTTGATAATCAAATTAATCTCATGCAGGCAACTTAATTAACGTTGTTGCTTATAACAGCATATAATTTGCGTCAAAATTGTTTCGCGTCCAATGAAGATCGTTAGTTTGGTGAGTCACAACGGAACATATTTAAGCCAGCACGTGATATTGTTTGGTTTCGTAATAGGAGTACAAAATAACAGGTTGGAGCTCATAACGTTAACGAGAGAGATTAACACTCGTATTTATAGTGAAGCTTAACGTCCAGTCAACACCGCCGAAACTGATTTTGCGAACATCTTTCGGAGCACCGTTATGTGTTAACTAACAGTACGGCTTTTTAACGACCCGCCAAAAAAGTTAATTTGATATCAGAATATTTGCGAGTCGTTACTGTTATTTAATATTGATTTTTTAAAGTGTAGTTATAATTTTTATGCACACATTTTTTTAATATTTTAGACTGATTGAAGATAAATATTTAATTGTTGTGGCTGTTTGACTTGGAATGTAACTGATACGAACATGCACTACAGATAACATACTCATCCAACGTATCAATAACTATGGATACGGGCAAGGCGGCGGCATCGCGTTGAACTCTTTCGTATGTCGGGCGCGGGCGGACTCAGTACCCGTTTTTTCCCCTCACACCTCTAATGAGATTTAAGTCCAAACATCGAGAACAGTTATGGCGGAACATTACACGCTCTAGGATATTAAAATGAGACAAATTTATTGCCGCTCTCCGATTATATTTTCGATAAACGCGCAGACCGGTGATTATGATATCTCGTGGTTTAATCGTACGATCGATACGTAGTCGCGTTCCGTTCTACACTAAACCAGTACTAATAAAAAAGAAACTAGTTACGGGCGGGTCCTATCCGACAGTTTACGTTAGAAAATCAACAAGGTGCTATAGTGGGACTATAAGTCGGAACAGCGGTGCGTTATCGACTCAATCGGGCTTGAACAATGCATCGAATGTTTCAATATAGCCCCGACAGCATTTTTAACGTTTCATCGGTGCTGTAACAATCGTAAAATAAATTCTCTACGCCTTCTCAGAGCTCTGATTAATGTTGTACACAGCGCGGAGTCGCGTTTTTATTTTTTTTCACCTGTGTGTTATTCTCTAGCTTAATTTATGGAGGCTGGTGACTGAGAGCGCGACTTGTTTTTGAGAATGCGATTTCTCATTGTTTGTGTACCTAAAAGATGTTTGACATCAGTAACTGACAGTTAAGTGTGTTCCAAAGAAAAAAAAAACTGATGTGTGTAATTAGATATTTTGACAAGTAAGAAATGTTTAATTGCGAATTGCTAATTAGAGGCTTGTTAAATTGCTGGCATGTTTAATTTATCTGTCACAAACATTGACATGTGTGTGCCTAGTGCTATACATAAATAAAACGATAGACATATACATAAATATACGATAGACAATATAAAATAAATAACTCTCAGCTAACAAACAGCAAGTATGGCAGAGTACGAACTTTACTTCGTAGTGGCCTTGTAAACACATTTTGTCAAAAATTGGCATGTTGCCGAGTACCTATCAGTTTTTAGCCCATTAAAAATTAAGCAAAAATTAAATAGCAACTACTGCATCCTCATAATTGTTGCCTATTGTGTCAATATTATTTTACATTTTTAAAGATAAAAGTATGAAATTTTTTGAGCTAATAGCAAATATATTGAACTAATCAAATGTTGAAATGTATTAGGAATATTAGCCCAAATTCCACAACAATACATATGTAACATAGGCTGTTACACCTGCGGTACTATGTACGTTATTAGTTTGGTTCGAAGTCAGTTGGTCCTCGTTGACCGCAATATGCGTTTGCGCAGGGTCTGTGGCCGCGGGGAGCGTTACCCTCGCCGAGATGGATGGACGCATTAGGATACGAACTCAACACACAGCGATCCTTGACCTACGCTATTCTTATAGACGTACGTATAGAATCTTCTTTCAATTTGAACGTTGTATATTACACTTGTATTCTTATAAGACATTCGATGAAATGGAAATTCGCATTTGGTACAGCAATAATTGATTACATTATTGATCGATTTACTAAGCCTTTATTTAATTGACTATTAAAATGGATCCAATAGCTACATTGTTTCCGTATTAAAGAAGCTGAAAATATCAAGGAATATACAGAACCGAGGTAATTGAAACAAATAATTGATTTGCAACGTTAAATAGCTATTTCTTGTATTGTATAGTGTCGTGGAGCCACTTAAAGTTACGCAAGTACCCTTAAACAAGCCTAATTTATATTCAAAAATATTTATTTTAACATGAAGGCAAGATGAGAAGATCTTTTACTTTTAAAAGTTACATATCACTTTACAAGAAAGCCCTAAGAAGCCTTATAATGGATAAATAAAGTTTAGGCTTGGCTATTTTGAGAAGTAAGGTATAACATCAAGAGTAACTGTGACCTCATAACTGGCTGATTTTCCAGTCAGGCTGATCTCTGTGTTGACTGTTGAGTCGAGTATACCATTAGCACTAAACGAGCAGTGCCACGGGGTATTTGCCCCCATACCCCATTGCTATTTCTTCATATATACATATATAAACTCATCAGCGCCGAGCGGTTGTCAGATATTTTCTGTACAACTATCTTTTACCCAGAGCTTAGTTCACGTAAGAAGATGCAGAACATTTATTAGGAACAGGAAAACATAGTCTAGCAACCAATGATAACTGTCGCTTTATTTGTGAAAGTCTGCATCTGCACAACAGATATATTAAATTCTGTATCAGAATCTATTTGACTAATTGGGAGTACAAGTACCTACACCTAATATTCAAATTGGAATCCATGTTTTCTAACTGTGAACACCAAAATAAAATTTGTTCAGTATAGTCAGATAGGTAACAGATTTCTAATGTTTACTCGTCATTGTTATGCAAAATAGTTATGTTTTATAATTTAAATAGATTGTGATGGAAATCAATAAATAAAAGTTTAAATTGTTAATAGTTTTACTAGTTGATGTTATGACAAAAATATATATTTATTGCGTATATTATAGAGACAAAAAATGACTGACTTTATTAGAATTTTAGATTTCAATATCTAATCAGAATATATCCTGTTAATAGTAGTTTACTCCTTGATCCTTGCCATACAATAACGATTTATGCACATGAGACTAATCTTGGATAATGTTCATATACCTACTGTGCTATTTTAAGACGCTTATCCAAGCGTACATTTTGTCTAAATAATATAATGTATCATAAAATTAAAATAGCGTATATACCATTCTATGGAATTAAAATAATAATTATGTGAAATCTCGTTTGTATATTATATTGTACTTACCTGAAGCTTACCTTTCACTGCTAAAACAAAATTACATAAAATACAAATTGCGTAGATAGGCAAACTTCTTACAAACTTCTTTAATGTATTTCAAACTTCTTCAGCAGCGCTATCATTAATGAATTGCAACAATAAAAATGAGGCTCACGGTAGTAAAACGCTTGTAAATCCGATCAGTGTGCAATGTGTAAACGCGCTATCCTTTTGTTAGAGCATCAAGAGAGAGCGTCAGTTGGTTCGTTCGCGCCTGCTTAGGTGTGAGAGGCAAAGGCTCGTTACCTCAGATTGAAGGGCCGCGGTCGTCGGCCGGATCCCCACAGATCCTGTGGCAAAAAACTTCGCATGCTTACGCCTGCGCCTTACCACTTAGATACGTATAGTTCGTATAGCTATGAATCCTCATTCTGATAGAATGTTGGACTGAATAAAATTTACACAGTGGAGTTAATATTGATAGAAACATATGTGTAATTTAAGTCTATTAAATTGTAAAATACATTTTTTACAGTGTCGGGTTAAATGTCATTTTAAAATTAAATTATGGTGTTATATATTTATCTTGAGTTTGATATGATGGCAAATTGAAATAATTTATAACTTGATAAAAAATTCTTCCATACCATTTTTGTCTACACGTTGACTGCTGAAAACACACACGCTGTGTTTTGACTCATATAACGCGAGTGCGGCGCAAACACGCCTGGCGTGTTTTCACATTTTGTGCTACGACTGGGCGGCAAAACACGCCCTGCGTGTTTTTAACTTCGCTACGCCAGTACGGATTACGCGCGAGGCGTGTTTTAAACCGACTTCAAAAAAGAAGGAAGTTATCAATTCGACCGTATTTTTATATCTTTATTACAATATAATATATTCTTCTACATATATTTTTTTATCGTCCTTTCGTAGATATTTAATTCTAATCAGCTTTTACGAAAAATAAATCGACATAATGTCGTAGTGTTAACAAAAATAACAAACGCCTTCATAAAATTCGAAGAAAACAAAGTAAAATATTCTACAAAGGATTCTGCGGTATTAACAAATACACATCTGCGTTTTAATTTTGAATAAAGAACTTAGTAGGTGATTGTTTTGCACAAAATATATCGTAAAATAATTCTAAGTACCCAATTGTTTTATGCACTCAAAAATAAAAGACAATGAATGGTTACTATTACTACTATTATTATTATTACTATTACTATATGCGCTCCCCCACCCAAAACACACCAGGTGTGTTTTGGCCGCACTGTTGGTCGGAATACAAAATGTGTTCCGGCCGTGCGGGCGCTCACGCCAGGCGCGTAAACAGCCGCACCGTAGGTTAGCGCGCGCTATGTTAGGCCGCAGCCAACGTGTTAAAAAGTGTTACCAAACTACCAAACCCACACAATATTTTATTTAAATGGAAATTATTATCAGAACCATTATTTTTTTTTATTAAATATTCCTTCATCTACAATAATAATATGTAGAGTATCACTTACAAAATATAGAGTTACAGCGTGCGTAGGATTCTCTCGATTCTGCACATTCTTGCTAATTGCTGTATTTGCCCTATGTTAATATCAACCTATTTCACACATTTACACGTATGTTGCTGTGTCGAGTATGTATGTAAGTATAACATGGTTTTGAAATTAATGAATGTGGGAATCGAATTAGGGCTTAAATGGTTTTAATATTTTTAAACCTGAGGTTTCTTTTCAAAGCTAAATAAAACACGTCGACTTTATATTATGAGCAGAGTAAGATTATTTTTTTATTTATTAATTGATATAGGGCAAATACTAAATCTAAACCATTATGAGGCATACATTTTTATATAAATATACCTATGTCTGTATATCTACCGCTCCTTTAATTTTTACATACCGTATCGTTTTCTTTGTGAGAATATAATAACCAATAAAATATTATAAAGACCAATCTATAACTATTTTTAGCAGTTGTTTAATAACGACTGCGACTTCTCTGTATGGGAACATTGGACGTTCTAATTAAAATATATTAATCTGGATTTCAAAACGGAGTCATATCCATTTATATGCAAATTTTTAGTATGAGTTGAGGCTATATCAGGTGCAAATAATATGTGGTGGAAAAATTACCTGTTAACGTTAAAAATAATATAGAATACACATTTATTTACAATTCTTGTAATAAGGATATTATATATTATTTCGATATTTGGATTTATAAAAGCTTAATTTGCTCATTATGTATTTTAAACGTTGTTGTTTCATTATAGTCATACGGTTTTACCCCAATTTAATGTGTAATCAATTTTACTTTGGTGTCAATCTGATTATGCGGTATAAATAAGAGAAGGGAAGAGTTAGGTACCTTTTGTTAAAATATTTAATCTCATGGTCATATGAAGATTCGGTTTAAGTAATCTAAGTATAAATGGAGGAGATCTACAAAAAGAATAACTAGAATACCATTCAGATTTAAATCATTTAGGTCTAAATCCGTCTGCTGAATAGATCTTTTTCTGTTCTATTCATTGATCTATTATATTAATGTCGTTGTTATTTTTTGAAATATGCTGTGTTTGTGTATTTATAGTTTTATACAAGGTTTTTTTAAATTAGAAATAACCTAATAATCAATCAGAAAATATCATTAAATTGTATGCTTACATATATGCCTTTATGTATGTATGTGTGTGTGTGTTCTTAAAGTATGTATGTGTACAAGACCAGGTAGGTATTTTAAAGAAAATATTAAAAATACTTGTTAATATTGAATTGCATTTTATTTTTCATTTAATTTTTTTTCCAATTTTATGATTTTTGAGTTTGTGTTTTCCACAATAAATATTCTTTTAGTTCAGACTACAATACAAAATATACATTAATGCGATATAAAATGAACGCTAACTATATCTAATTGTATCACAGATTGCGGCAATGATGCCATTTTAATTAATAGTAGTCGGCAAGTTTTGCCCAACAAACACAGCCCAAATAGGCCTAACTCATACACATCTATTTATTTCTTCCATATCTAGTTAAGCTCAGATCACATAATATGACAGACATTTTGATTACAATAGAGTTTTTACAAAAATCCTTAATACCTAACATTCTTATGCGATATTTTTTTGTCAAATAAGCTTAATATTTAAACATAATATACAAAATCAGGCGTATTTACACTATTATGACTACACGTATTTTAATTACCTATGTACAGTTCATAAACGCTAACCGACTAGCCATCACAATTATAAAACAGAACGGTCACTTCAGTTTTATGCATTAAAACTCACTTACGAAATCACTGTTCACTGAATCCCTTTAAAGAAGTTCATTAACACTATACATGGACGGACATAGTGCGCGGAGATGCACGTGGTGGCACTTGGTGAGAGGTATGAGACGGGTGTGGAGGGAGCACTGGGTGCGCCCCATGTACTGGCGGTTGCGGCAGCATGCCCAGGTGGTTCCTCGCGTGGTGGTGTCGGTGCATGGGCAAGCCGCCGCTAACCACAGGGCTCGGAACTCCGCGACATCTTTGATTATGGCGCACATCAGGCAACGCAAACTTTAACTTTTCCCAAAACAACCGATCATCCGCGTGGAGACACTTATTTGTTTTCAAATACAGTCTTATATCAGGATCTAAATCCTTTTGAGGCACTTGACCTAATAACACTACAATCAGTCTTTTCCGCCGGTCTCGCAGTACTTGATGGAGCGCTGATTTTAATTCATAACGAACCCACTCACATCTAAGAAAGTTTTCACTGAGCACCATGATTGTACGCCGCGAAGATTCAACAGCTTGTCTTATCTTCTCAGTCACGTGGGCGGATAAGTCGCGGTAATGTAGGCAAAGTTTATACGAAGGGTTACCGCGCTCTAACATGGATGCGAGCTCCTCGGTAACCCATACTTCATCTTTGGAACTATAGCATAAAAATGCATCGTACATTTTCTCCGAGTCTTCTCTATCACTCTCTCGATAGAATAGCCTCACTCCGAATTTTGAGTGGAACCATACTCGCATTTCCTGTCTGAATATGAAAATAATCATGCTCACTAGCGAAACGAATAAGAAACAGCCAAGAGTGGCAACAAGGAGTGGTATATAATCTTGTACTTCCTCGTTTGTGATTATTGTTCGCGTGGCAGTTAAATTTCCATTGATACTGTTGTTTATACTTGGTAATCCAGTACACAGAGTTCCATTTTCACTTGAAATTTTAAATCCAGATTCCGGATCTGTAAACATGCTTTCATTGTAAACCATCAGGTCAGTGGTATTTCCTTTTGAGTATATGCAAGTTATGTCAGAGAGATCCGTTATTGAGTTCACTCTCTTTGTCCATTCTCGAAACATTTCAGTATATTCACAGTCACATGACCAGGGATTAAATGAAAGTGTTACCTCCGTTATAGCAGGATTGATTTTCCACACGGTCAATGTCACAAGTCTATTATTATGCAGATGTAGCACTTGTAAGCGTGCCATGTGATTAAACATTTCCTTGCCTATGTGCTTGATTTTGTTATTATTTATATGCAATTCTCGCAAGTTATCTAATCCGTCAAACTCCTGTCCTTCCAAGTTTGAAATACTATTGTAATCCAAATGCAATACTTCCAATTCTTTAAGTCCATTAAATGTTCTATTATGGATCGTTTCAATACTGGATGCGTTCAAATACAATATCTTTAACTTTCTACGGCCTATAAAAGCATGACTTGGTAATACTTTTAAATCGTTACCGTCAAGGTATAACTCAGTGGCTTCCATTGGTATTTTTTCGGGCAACATATTGACGTAACCAGAGTTTGCGCAATCAACGACATTTGCCGACCATGATGGGTCATGATAACAAGTGCAATTATTAGGGCAAGTCATTTCACAGTCACAAGCATCAAAGTCACAACAATGACATAGTGCGTGACAGTGAGATTCATATTTACACAAAAATTGGTGAGGTGCAGCCTCGATTAAAGCTACTTGAGCATTTCCACGACTATATAACAGCTTACAGTTTATACTGTCTAAATCCATTAGCTTTGGCTGCGTTCTAGCTCTGTTGCCAGTATTTATTTTTTGCAACCAATCCATCGTGCAATCACACTCCAATGGGTTACCGCCTATAAAAAACTCTGGCACTGTTTTATCCTGTGGCACAGCAGATATTCTCAAAGAATTTGGATCAAGACTCGTTATTTTATTTCCATACAAATCCACTCGCGTTAAATTTGGTTTCTTGAAAAATGTATACGACTGTACCTTAGAGATAAGATTGTCGTTCAGATATAACATTTCCACTGAATTGGGTATCGCACTTCCAGTTATTTCTGTTAATTTATTGGAACTGGCGTCGAAAGTGCTGAGCGATAGTTGTGATTCAATCTCAAAGTAATTTCCAAGTTCAGCGATCCTGTTGGCGTGAATATCCAGCCACTGCAATCCAGTTGGGATCATTGCATAGTCGAACCATTCCAATCGGTTATCAGAAATGTTCAACCACACTAAATTAGGTAATTTTGCGAAAAGTCCACCGATGTCTGTCAAGTAATTCCCATCTAGTCTTATTGCTTGTAAATTGATGTTTGCGTCAAATGCGCCGGCTTCAATTTTGTGGATTTTATTTCTTGATAAATTCAATATTTTCAAGGAAGTCATTCTGTCAAACACACCTTTGCTGATATTTCCAATATTATTTTCAGTTAATCGAAGACCATACATTTGTTCCATAGTCATAAACGAAGCGTTTTCTATGCTCACTATTAGATTTTCTCCTAAATCAAGTGTCTTCAATTGAGGTATTTCTTTCAATGCAAGTGGAACTTCATCGAGCCGGTTTCCATTGATGTGCAAATCTTGCAGGGAAGAGCAATTCTGTAGTGCATGTGGATGTATTTTGGATATGCGATTGCTGTCTATAGATAAAACAGATAGCACTTGCAAGCCCATAAAAGCATAGCTCTCTATATTGGTAAGTCTATTGTTTGATAATGTTAATGTGTGCAGATTGCTTAGCGAGCTGAATACGTTTTCCGGAATGTGTTCGATAAAATTATCCTGCATTTTTAATATTTGCAGGTTGTGTAGGTCTCTGAATAACGCTATTTCCATTTTTGACACTCGATTGTGTGAGAAATCTAAATACACAAGTCTTTTCAATCCAGAGAAAGTGGAAGTATTGATCCAGTCTGATGATAATTCATTGAATGACAAATCTAATACAAGAAGTTGTGTTAAGTCGCTAAATAATCCAGGCGCTAGTACCGTTATCGTGTTGTTGTTTAAATATATTTCTTTCAATTCTTTTGTGTCACTGAATAATTCTGGGGGCAAACTGGTAAGTTGATTATCAGAAAATCTAATCGTAGTCAATGAGATTAGTCCTTCTAAAGCTCTGTCAGCTATTGAATTCAGTCCATTGCCTTGGAAGTATAATTTCTGCAGTCTTCTTAATCCTGATAGGAGATTTGGTGGCAAAGTGTCTATAACGTTTCGGGAGAGATCTAGAACAAGAAGATTGTCTCCACATTTTTCCGTCGGATGTCGGTGTGCGGAAGAGAATTGAAAATGACTAATGTCTCTCATTCTATTTCCAGTCATATTCAAGTATTCCAGATTTCTTAATGTGCACAACGCGCCTTCTGGGAAAACTAACATGTTGTTTTCACTAAGATCTAAACGTTCTAAGTTTTGAACGTCTCTTGAAAAAGCGCTGGGAGTTATTTCAAGTGACATTGTAGACCAATCGGTGTTGTGTGTTCTTATCGTCAGGTTTCTTAACTCGCGTAAACCTGTGAATGCACTATCGGATAGGTTTCCAATCTTGCAGTACTCAATAGTAAGCTCGCGAAGTTCAATCAACTGGCGGAAACTACCCGGAGCAAGTGAGCTTTGAAAGAACAGCGCATCACTGCATTCGAGGCGCAACCGGACGGTTGGATGTGGTTGAATTGCACTGAAGTTCGTATTTTCCAATTCGCTGTTAATAGTTCTTAATCTACACTGTAACGCAACTCCTGAACCGTCGTAATCCGTCATCCATCCGCATTCATCAGGAGCCTGGTACCGTGTACCCGCTGATAATGATGCACCCTTTACAGTTAAGGAGGTGCTCAGCACCAACAAGGCACACGTTAATCGTGTAAGGTACATTGTTTTGTTTTCACTCTTATCACTTTATATTACATAGTTTTATTAATCATTTGCACTAGAATTCCACATCAACATCGCATCATTAACGCACTAGTTCATTTTATTTAGTCTCACATTCGAGTACTTCACTAGTCGAACCGGCCACTTAACTCGTTTCTCGCGAGAACACTAATTGGACGGGATCGTGCGTCCGCAACCTACTGAGTCGTGGAGCACGTGACGCGAGTGACCACGCAGAGGTCTGGGGTGGAACTGAGTCGCAGTCGAACCTGCGGTGCGCTCGCGCACAAGGCCGCGCCGGTTCACGCGTTCCAACAGGTAAATTCACGCCTAGAACTAAAATGTATTAAGCGCCTTCGAGATTGTTTCGCGTTTAGCTCTATCGGTTTTGCCACGAAGCTTGTCAGAAAAATATACTAAACGCACACAGATACATGTGGCACACAACACCATAGAACGAAACCGCTTTTTGTGGTGTTTGAGCAAGCTTTGATACGGCGTGTGTGAGCAAGACAGAGGGATGGTTGCGGGGTAAGACGTGCATAGTTTGGTGGGGGCTCGAGGCAGCTGGCCAGGTAGTGCGCGGGCGCACTGCCACAGTCGCTGCTTGTTAACACCCGTTGATAGAATTGTATTGCAGACATTTGATGAGCGTTGACATTTTGTTTACTCACTATCACTAATGAAATTAATGGTAGCTATTGATTGTCATAGGGTGGTATGACACATTTCATTTATATTCTTCTTCTTTATGTACTTATACATAAAGAAATTGTTATTAATATTATAAATTGTAATTATAAACGATTTAAATTATTTTGCTGCTATCAACTTGATATTATGCCTACTATAACTCTTTAATTTGATAATTATTTTACTTTATTTTATCTTTACACAAATAAAATGTAGAGGTTGCCATGGCATAAAAATAATAAATCTACTTGTAGAAGAATTTACGTGATAGAGCAATGTCCTCATTCTATTTTTCTCTTAGAGAGGGAATTTGTTAGATATCCCTTTCACTGCCCAGTACCCGGCTCTTGGGTTGATATTATATGAAGGCTGTGGGCATTGAATTTAATTACTTTATTATATGTATATATGACGTTATTCTATTTTGACATTCTTTTCATTTATGTCAAAAAGTCTTCATAAGTATATACCTACCTTAAATAGAGCCTAGAGCCTTGCTATAATATCTCTCAGAATCGGGTACTGGGCACTGAATGGGATGTCTGCCATTATATTCTTAAACGTCGTACATTACAATCTTATTCTAACTACAAGCAAGACCTGAACTTTTACTTACTATATTTCTATGGGAACAGTTCAGATCTGAGTGAAATTACTGGTAGGTATTGATGAAATACATATATCTGACAATTTAGTGAAAAGATTGATTAAAAATATGTAATGTACTATTTGTGAATTACAATCTTATAATTTCTGTAATAAGTTCTCATCTAATAACGTAGGTAAATGGTGGATTTAATATAATTTCGTTTTGTTTCTTGTAATATAATGCTTGAAAAACTCAAATATTATGACTCAAGTTGCATATCCATGCGAACGTCGATGCAGTAGGAAATACCATTGATTTAATTTCCTATAAAACGTTTTTGAGTTAGTTCCTTTGCGTATATGTTATCAAATAAAAATTGCCCCTTCCAGGTATCTTCAACCTAATCACCCTTTAATTCAGTTAAACGATTTTGGAATAATTTCTACCGTTGAGCCCCAAACCTCTCATCAAATTAAACATCTGCACATTATGCATTTTGTGTAGCCGCCAATTTATTCGATGCCGTTTGATTTAACAAATTGTGTCGGGTCTAATATTAGATTTCATTCATGATTTATACCAATAACTTAAAAGCTTTTCGTTTCGCATTATTAAAAGGTGATTTTATTTTATTTTAAAAAATTTCTTAATAACTGTGCCGTTTAAGTTACAATAGGATACCACTTCTTCAAATGTTATGGTGTGGCTGTATAAGTTGGCGCTATGCATCTGTTTCTATTGTGTCCGTTTTGTTACTAATTGTTGGCCTCATTCACACCTGCCTTTGTGCAAAACGAACGTGCCCTGAATTTTCACCAAGTAGAAGAACCCGGGTCGCTAACATAGCCCGAAGAATCGCCAAACTCAAGTGGCAGTGGGCAGGGCACATCGCTCGAAGAACGGATGGCCGATGGGGCTTGAAGGTTCTAGAGTGGCGACCACGTACTGGAAGACGCAGTGTGGGCAGGCCCCCGGCAAGGTGGACTGACGACCTGGTGAAGGTCGCTGGAGTAAATCATTTGTAGGTACAAAAAATTAAATCAAGTGAATTAGCTAGGTCACTTTTAAAAATTTGATTTTAATATTTTGGATTTTGTAAAATAACAAAATATGTTGTATTTATGATATATTTTTTTTTGTTTTGAAGATATCTCTCCTTATAGATACACATTTTTGTATTAGTTAGTACCTTGATGTGAAGCAGTAATCGTTTAGCTTATGATTCACCCGTTGAGCTTTGAAATTGTTTGCCTTGTTAGGCTACGGGTCTGAAATGAAGGATGCGTCATCAGGTCCATATTTGAGGACTTTAAATATGCATTCGATATTTTAGCAAAATGTTAACGTTTTTTTGCACATTGCTTTTTAGACGCGTTATCCAAACTTTTAAGGTACAAGCGACACTGTAATTATATTGTCTGCTAAAAACACAAGAAAGATAAGGTACTTACTTAATTTTCGTTAATAAGTCTTTTAAACTTAATAACCATTCGAAGCATGACGCTCAGGTATTGTCACCCACTACGGTATAATATAAAATGACTTTCCTCCATTTATTTTCCAGTTTATTTTAAATCATGTGTTTATATGTGCACGGTGAAGTAGTTTCTGGTCCTCCGTTAATTTATACGGCATCCACCCAGTGCAATATTTCCATGCACATGCAAAATGTTTCGCACGGTGGTTTGCCCGCTGACTTTTACGAACATCGTCATATCATAGACATGATCACGTCCACGTCTTAATTCTCCGAACAAGGAATACACAGAGCTGCAACATGACGCTTCATCACCAAATGCCAATAAGTCTTTGACAACTCTCTTGTTGAGTAAGACCACAGGGAAAACAGTTAAACATCATTGATTAAACATTTTCACGAGTTAAATAAATAAATAGTTACGATTCACTGTAAATTTCGAAAGGACACCACGTCAAAGGCCTAAATGTTAGTGTCGTAAAATTCAATAGTGACTATCCTCACAAAGAATTTTAGCATATAAAATATACCTAATTGTAGACCAAAAAACTTGCCCAAAATGACATTTTCTATAAATTATACATGGCAATGTCGACCGAAGTATTTGACTGTTTGCCTTACATAATGATGCTACGCCAGCTGACGCTGTCTTGATGAAAATGTGTTTAGAGTTATCAAATAAATATCTATTTCATTTTAAAGTAATAATGCAAATATGTATACTCCTATTTAGTTTACGATAAATATTGTACTTAATCTCTTGTAATAAATGGTCATGATCATAATTTTATTTGGTGTCGGGATGATAGGAGGACGTGGCGAGTCCGTCGCGCGGCACTATTTATGCGAGGTGTTGTGGCCTCGATCCCGAGGCGCCTGCTATATCTCAATTGCAATAAATTATCTCCTTTGACACGCGAGAAGCGGAAAATTTGCAATCGCACCAGTCGAGATCATAGAATTCGCGTCTCACCTCCTTTGTGTAAACAGAGTAAATGGCTTTGTAATAGGAATCGCGTCCGTCCCACTATGACACCGCCTCTATATTTCACCTCGAGTCCCACGGGTAGTTTGTCCAGATCGCGCCCAGAGACATTTACCACAAAGGGCCAGCGGGAGATCTCTACTTCGACTTTTTTTTATAAGTGGCGAGGCGTTTCTTGTACTATGTTTATAAAAGAACAGATTGGTGGTAAATCGTTGGTTATTGTGAGGCTATTTAATATATATTTCGAGGGTCGCCAGCAGCCGTTATAACAAATATTCTGTATACAATTTATCGTACTTCATGTCGACACGCAACTGTCCGGGAGTTGGATTGTTTGCGTGGGCACACGATGATTTTGATGTGGGTCAGTATAGCTTATGATTCACCTGGTATATTCAAATCTTAATTGCATCTAACAGAGCTAGAGCCTTAGGTAATATTATAACGGAACTGGATTTAATGTGCATAAACCCTTTATAAATATTAGAAACGAATATAAAATGCCTTCTGAAAATAAGATCGAATATCGCCCGTAACAGTACAGCATCGATTTTTTTTCGTTTTATCGACTGAGTTCATCGGTGTGTAAAATCATTCCGTAGTCGATTTCCATTATGTTATTAATTTTTGGAATTTCGGTACCTAATCTCCGGCGACAGGCCCGATACCGGGGTGACACTTATCTTGGTGTCGGCGGACACATATAATCCATTAAGTCGTCATTTCCACGCGGTTGATCATTCTTCAACCACGCGTCACACCCGCCCCCAGACGACGACGACGCTTAACGTATTGTTCGCTACCGCTTTATCTCGCCTCCTATGCACGAAGGACTTTTTGAACGCGTCCCATCAAATACATTATAGACCTTAAAACAATAGCTACAATCTTCATTACTGTTTGTTTTCGATCTTTTTGGGACTTTATCCTTGTCGACTAATGGACTAGTTTGTTATCTAATCGGCTACACGGCGGACCTATTAATAATTTCCCACATAATTTTCTAATTAACGTCCTGTCTGGTGTACGTTCGGGGCCTCTGGATACACGAAAACGGAAATGACGTAGAATTAGGGTTAAGTACTCGTAGTATTTATCAAAGTAATTTATTTGTATACATTTTCAAAACTCGGTATTCCTATTAACGTTAATGACTAATGACATTTGTTTTTGTTTCAGGTAATCAACATTAGCGATTTCAAAACCTGAGTTGCGAGGTAAACAAAAACAAATAGTGTCCACGAAATAATTTCATAACTTTATATCGATCGCAAGACATATGCTATAGTAACTACAAGTGATTTGTAAAACGAACCCCGGCCTTACTTAATCCTATTTACGAATAATGTAGAAAATAAAACGTAATGCGTACATTAAACATTAGGAGTGTTATGTTACCGGGTGTTAACCCCTGACGGGTTAAATTGTAGCGTGTAAATTGAAGAGATTTTACACGTGAACGGAACCCTTAGTAGTGCGTCAGATCGCGACACGGGCAATTTGGCGCCCGAGAGAGCCAACGCGAGTTTATTTGTTCGCAGCGGCACCTGGCGGTTCAGGACCCACGGGGTGCACAACATAAGTGTCGTAGAGTCGCCTCTGATTTATTACACTACATATTTCGTTTGAACTGACTTTATCTTTAATCGATATTGTTTGTTACTTTCGCTTACTTTGGATTCTCTAGACTTTCCAAAACGAATGTATGTGTAAGAATATAGACATGCGTGTATGAATACGTAAATAGGTAAAGTTGCTTTAGATACCATACTTGCATATAGTGTGTGGCCATATTATATTATGTTGCTTAACTTTGCGCACTCGCGTTTCCTAGCCATGGCGGGAAATGTGACATTAGGCACATAGAGTCTGTTCTAGATACGTTAGTTCCTTGTATTAGGTAGGTGTGACATGTGATATTTTATATATAAAAATCACGGTGTTTATCGCAAAAAACACTTTTGACATAAAAATACTTATAACCCCAAAACTTTCACTCTCCTACCACCAACCGCGCAAACATCTTTTGCTATGTATATGATCAGCTAGTACCTATATAAAAATAAATTAATACTTTTGTACGTAAGTGTTACTATTACGTTCTCGTTTACTGCAAGTTTCATTATACTAGCGTTGTGCCCGGTGGAATAACCCATTGGGTTCAAATATTTTAATTTTAAATTTTGGGTTTAAATATTTATCATTTGATTGTAAAACCATCACATTTTTCTGAAAAGTCTTCGATACTCAATTTGGGAATGATTAAAACATTCTTTCTTGACCTACTGTTTTAAGCTTTGTTTTGGCAAATCAGTTATTTATTTATCTAATATATAAAATTCTCGTATCACAGTTTTCGTTGCCATACTCCTCCGAAACGGCTTGACCGATTTTGATGAAATTTTTTGTGCTTATCCGGTATCTATGAGAATCGGCCAACATCTATTTTTCATCCCCCTAAAAGTTAGGGGTAGTCCACCAACCCCTATAATGTGGCAAAACAACGTTTGCTGGGTCAGCTAGTTTATGTATAAGATAAAATTATAAGGAGGAGCGCATCTTGATAATTTTATACATATCTACTCCAAACATTTCTTTATTTACATGTTAGATATTTATGTAGCATACTTTCAGAATAACTTAGCAAATTGTATTAAAAAGTTAAATGTAAATTAAAATATTGAAGAAGAAGTCATGATTGTATTTATATCAAAATAACATAAGTTTGGGCGCACGCCCTATCCAATGCCACTCTACATCTCTTTCGTCCAAATCCAGAGACGCTCGACGTGCCGTCGAATGGGACCGGTTAGATTACGCATTGTCGTAGCACAATTAGAAACTGTTGCGGAACCATTCGCTCACTTTGTTATTTGCAAACAATCGCCGGCGACATCTGCGCCCCTCACTATCGTCTATACACTAGAGTGTCACCGCTGACTAATGGTGAACGCCGAGCATCTGCTAATTGCAACCTATTCAATTAGGCCTGCATGGCGTCGAAACAGACATACGTATTACAGAATTTGAAACAATTTAGAAAGAATTTATTTTCTACACAGTTTGTCAGTCCTATACAAATCGTAATGTATATATTTTTCTTTAAATCACTAATTGATAACCAAATATACAATAATTAACGAAAAGAATGCACGTTACACTTAAAATGTTCTACAATGTACAACATGACGGTTACCTGACAAATTTCCGATATGAATTACCATTGTCTTCTACGAAAGGTTAGCCATAGCCATATCTGCTGACTAATGATTGATGAATGATTGAGTGACTCATTGATAAAGTGACATTCATCAGTTATCGGTATGTGATATGGACTTCACTATTCTATTGTCTAAATGAAAGCTGAGATAAAGCTATGCTTTCGTATAGCCGTTTTATATCTCGTTATGTTTTACGGATCTTTATTATAAGAACAATTGTGCTTATGGTTCGATTTTGAAAATTATTTTACTCACGAATAACATTTGGCAATTGTGAGTCACGTTTGTCGCCGATATTGCATCTATTGTGATACAATTAAAAGGCGTAAAAAACGTTTTAACGTTGTGTTCAGTATTAAAGGGTCGGGACTGCGTGACATCCCCTGTTGTGAAATACGTGCTTCTACCAAGAAAAATGTTAGTAGGCATCTTAGAAATTTCAATTGTAACATTTGTTGTGTTCGCACACAACCATCCCAATTTGTTCGGCTTGTGTACCGCCAATGAACGTCTCTAGATATCATCGGCATACCGGCCTCTATGTTGACTCATGTGATTAAATTCTTTGCCTTGATGTACGGCGAACGTACACACCTGAGTTTTTTTTTGCCGGACCTACTAAAATATCTTTTTATTGTTATTTATGCTTTATTTTATCTTTTCGTGAATCTAAATATGTTATTTAAATAATAATATTTCAAGTAGATATCTGATAATTATAGCCAAATTTAAGAGAATATTATACAAAATTCATTAAAATGGAAGCAGTGGATATCATTTGATTGTAAAAACTCATTTCACTATCAATTTTATGTGCCATTTATTCCGAAAAAATAACACGTAAATGATATAATTATTTAAATGAATGCTAACGAGGTAATGGTGTTGGTTATTGTTATTTATTGCGTTACGGACTGGTTCGACAAATTCTGCAACGCTATGGCAGGAAGGGACTGTCGCGCCTACTCCTTTCACAAACACAATAAATATCAACTGTACAAGGGACACAATGATGCAAACGCCGTAACTTGGGAGATTAATATAATATTTTTGCGCCCGTACACAAGCGGACCGTTGCCGTTGGCCTAATGAAATATGGCAACATGTTCCTTCATTCCTGATAAAACCTCCGGTGTCGGAGTTTTATTGCGACTCGAGTACGATAATTCAAGTTGGCCAGGCAGTGAAATAATTTACATGGTGGTCCCTTTAAGTATTTTAGGCTCGGCTACCGCATTTTTACCATTGGCCTGCAAAATGGCCAGAGCTTGTCGAATCCTTATCTTTCACATTCGCGATTTAGTTTAGCATCATAAAAATATCTTATCTATATAAAAACGGGTGGTTGTAGACATTATTTTTCTTTATCAAGGGTTTAAAATATTACCAGACTAGTTTTTTTCTATGTTAAATGGCGAACAGTATTTTTAAGCTCCGTAGGCATAAGCAAAACCGTCATAAATTGAATATCAATACACATATTGATTGTGTCAGTATTTTTTGTTAATATTTTATAAAAACGAAAATACAATACCATAATCACTTTTATTAACTTGGGTGTCCGGGTAAAAAGAGCACAAATCGTATAGCAAACCCAAGAGCATTGTGATATTAACTCTCTATTAAATATTTTCCGCGTTGCTGCAAGCTAATCTTTATCCCACAATAGGGTAATAAAAATACCTGCATTAAAAACTTGGTTAAGCGTTATATTTATTTGACTGTGGGGTTCCATCGATATAGAGATTGAATTATTTTTTTGATAACATTTTTGAGAATTTGGATTGAAAGTTGTTTATTTTGATATGACCTAATAAATTTATATTTTTCGTTGTGGTCAATTAAGGTAAAGCCTTTACTGACCACCTAAACCAAACTTTAACCTGAACCTAATCTAAACCAAAATTTTAAGTTTACAAGATGTAAAACGGGTACTCATTAAATGTATATCTTTAAGATTCAAAATTTCAAAATTATATGGGCCGTCGTCATATTTGCGTTTTTTAAGATATATTTATTGTACAAAGACAACAGAGTTGGACTATTAGATGTTATGTTTATTTCTGATGATTCTGAAATAATTATCATCTAAAATCTTCTATCATTATCAATAATTTAGACTATAGAATATCCTAGATTGCTTTAGGGCAGGATTTTGCCTCGCCAGAAAGTATACTTAATAATCAAATTTTGTGTTTATAGCAAAGAAAATATCCTAAACTTATCTCTTGTATTTTATTATGACAAGACTTGATTTAATTAACTGAAACTATTAAGAGTACTAATTCTTTAATGAATTGGAGAGAACCAAAACCGGTACTGGTGTCAGTAACCGCGACGGTTGATTTGTTTGACAGTTCATAATCACATAAACAGATTACGTTACAAATCATTATTCCGGTATTGTTTCTTGAAATATTTTAAATTCACTATTTATTATATTAATTTTTTACAGGATAAGATCCATTTTATGTATCTTGTCCTGTATTGATTTGTATGTGCAATTGACACGTATTGTTTGCTTGTAAAAAATCAATATTTATATCAATATGTAGAAAAAATAATTATATTTGTGATAATTATATATGTTAAAAAAATAAGTACCGATCTGCCACAAATGAGTACCAATATTACGGAATATTAGTTAACAAAGTTTATAGATTTATAAGTTTATAGTTTCATTTTGACGG
Organism: Craniophora ligustri; assembly: GCA_905163465.1. NCBI lineage: Eukaryota > Metazoa > Arthropoda > Insecta > Lepidoptera > Noctuidae > Craniophora > Craniophora ligustri. Next base: position 9,168,484 of record LR990963.1, read on the forward strand.
GACCCTAAAAAGTCACCAAATTGAATGAGCCATTCAATCCACGGCGTTCGGATCACGTGTCAATCATGGCTTGCTGAAGCCGCAATGAATCGTGTTATTCTATTTAAACGTTGTGTTATTCATTGCCTCTATCACAGCTCCCCGCTTTTGGGTGATTCACAATAGCCTAGCCCCATATTGTACATGATCCCTACTAATAATAAATGCTTATTAAGTACACTCGTTTGCATAGCGTTTAAATTTTATTTTTTAAAGAATATTTAGAAACGGGTTTTTTTTTGTAGCGACCATCCAAGTCTTTTTGTTACGCAATGGAGTCTAAATATATAATTTAACTATGAATTTATAATATTATAATATTTGATTACTTTTATTTAGAATAAATAATGGTTCTAACGGTTTTCTTTTGGTTTCTTGAAACAATAAAGTTGTATAACTCTAACTACATATATTCGAAATACTGTACATAGAAAATCTTGTACCTACAATCCGTTATAAAGTAGGGGAACTTTGGAAAAAAAACTAGTGCATTATTACATCAATTTACGTAAGTCGCGAGGTTCCCTAGCCCCCGGCTGATACGCCATGGGTGCGTATTGTGTTACCCATGTACCATGCATTCTTTGAAACCTGAGCTACGAGATGTGATTCTTTTGTTATGACCCGATTTGAATATTACTTCAATGTCATGGGCTCTCGCTATTAATAATAACCAAACAGGGAAGGGTTATGGAGTTAGTCAATTCATGTTTAAATAAACTTTGCCTAATAATAATAATATAGATGTATGCAATTTTGCGTGTAGATTAGATATGTTGAATGACGCTTTCAATATTATGTAAACATTTTTTAATGAAACCCTGCAAAATAAACAAAACAGTGTCTTCTGCTTTGAGGATTACGAGTGTTGAAAAAAGCGAATGAAGCTGTAAAAGCTAAAAATACAAAAGAAAGAGGCTCGTGGATATATTTAAGACTTGAATATTACTAAGCTTAAGTCTAGAAAACAACAGGGTTGAGATTTTGCGTCGAGAAGTTGTATTGTTTTAGTAATACGAATTTAAAAATCGTTTACCAGCTGTGCAAACCCAGCGCGTGCCAATATCTCACTATATTGTCAGTTCTGTTTAAATCTCTTGTAAGACGATTGTAAAACAATGCTTATAAAGTATCCCAGGTACGGGGCCGCGACTCCAGGCGTGATACGAAAGCGCTAACAGAATTCATAAATTTTGGACAACAAAGGCTTCAAGAAACCGTTTAAGGACTATACGCAGATTCGAGCGCATTATATTAGTGATATGGTAATGTGATTGTTTGCGATAAATTAAACTGGCGAGTCCCGAGGCTGGGTCGATCACAGCGGGATTTCGCGACGCCCGCGCATTGCTTTGTAAATTCGCCAATTTGAGGTGAAGAACCTCACAATTTTTGACAATAAAGCTCACACTTTTGTTTCGACGGACAATATTTAATGCTACGCCCTGGCTACCACACAATTTTTTTTTTATATGTTTGTTCAAAGGCGAATGGCAGGCTTGTATGAGAATCTCGTACACCTAATAAAATTTCGTGTTTTGGGATACTTTTGGTTTTAATTGGTAGTTAATATGATAGACAAGCCTTTTTTTAATTCTTAGATTTTTAGAACTTGGGACGTAAAAGTTATAACCAGTTTTATATTTTGAGGTTATGTACACTAGTACCAATGTAAATTGTTACTTACAGGTATATAGGAAAACATTGTTTTGGTGGTAAAGTAAATGTTCTAGATTGCTTGTCGCTATCTTTGTAGTATTTTACTTACTTAAGTAGGTAGATTGAGAAGAGGATTAGGTATATCTACTCAGTGGGGTGTATTAGGAGATAGGTACCTACCTATGTCCAACAGCGGACTGCAACAGTTTGATCATGATGAATTTCTGATGGGGTTTTGAGTGTCAGTAAATAAAACAATACTTTGTTTTTGTTAATACATTTATTATACCTACTTATATTTAAATTCTTAATATTACTTCATCCAAGAAGGGGGCAGGTCGGTCAATACCCTCATATCGAGCATAGCATAAATACCAGAGAATACTCATTACATGTGAGCAGCATCCCACTGTTCTTAAACCTACAATGCAGTTACAACAATAACTTTTGATTGCGTCCCGACCATTCATATTTGTTTCTGCAACTATAAATACAAAATAAGTTTTGCCAGAAGAATGGCGGGACTTTATTTTAGCACGAAGCAACATTGGGTTTATTCCCTCTAAACCATTTATTCTCTCTCGGGATACCTCTAATGTGTATATTCCATGAAAGCGGAAATGCTCACCCACATATGAACGGGCCTGGCGAATTTGGTATACACCACATGCAAAGAGTGTTAATTCTTCCATGGATAGCCGCGGAAAAGATAGGGTAGTCGCATCTATGGGTACAAACCAGGAACCGCGCCTGTTTAAATTATGTTCCATAACTAAGTGGGCTATGGTATTGGTTAAAAACAGGCGCTCATATATAATTGAAACAAACTGCTCTGCATGTATATTTTCTGCGAATGGTGGAGTAAACGCATTCAGCAGAGCAGCTGCTATTTTAAAGTCTGCCATTAGATTGCGACAACCACGGTTAAAATATTCATGCCGGAATATTTTAAAATCTCTCTTAAAACGGCCATTCACAGCTTCTACTACCCATCTGTTTATTGTCACACAGCGTGATCTGTTGGCTTCAAGAGTGGTTAGCTGTGATTGGCCGTCTTCTCTAGATTCAGGCATATGACCAATGTATCCTTTCTCATGCAGACTATCCATGCAGTCACGAAAACCTCTATCTACAATAAAAACATCATTTTCTCTATAAAAATCATTGAATTCAGTTTCATTAAATAAATCATTCATTATGGTCGCATCATTTGTAGTGGCACTATATGGTCCGCGTACATCTATGATATATCCATCAGAGGCACAGAGGATAAATGGCTTTAATAAATTCCTATATTTATGTAGGGAATATGTCTCCTTTTGGAACAAGTAATTACTGCTTTTTTGTGTATATATATATGTTGCATCTGCTATTGTAATTGCGGGTTTTTGTTCAGCTGGTGCATCAGGCTCACCAAAAATGTGATTAAAGTTATTTATATTATTTTATTTCTTAGTTTAAATCAAATAAAAATAATTAATAATAGTTATAGTAGGTACATGTTTTTTATACCTCTCGTGGTTGGATCCAAGTAGAAACTATGTTAGCCATTCTTTGTTCTTCTTCATTTGCCCCTTCAATCAAGATCCTGCGTCTACTAATTCTAAGTATGGATCGTCCGCATACAACACAAATACTTTGATGTCCAAGTCGTCTTCTCGGCACATTATCAGATGAATGTGAATGACTCGCAAGCTGCCAGCATGCATGGCAAACATGGTCGGCAGGTGTTATCTAGAAATAATTAAGTGATTTGGAGTTCTGTTCAATATTATTTCATATACTTTCCTATTATACTAATCCTAAGACAACACTCTGACCTATACCTTTACTATTATACTACCTATTCTATCACTCTTAGGCAAACCAAGATAAGATACTATGTAAATAACAATTTGTAATAACATACATATAACCATGTTTATTAGTTTTTTGAATAGTATTGAGATTAGTTTTAGCAGACATACATTATTTTAGTGTGGTCTAAATGGTAAGGACTACTTTTCAACAAGTAAAACTTATCACAGAGTTCGTCACTGGATGTGGGCCAGTACAACAAACATACAAATGTTATTCGTAAACTACTTACATCTCTAGGATATGTCCACAGTCGAATAGTATTGACGAGAACTTCACTCTCATCGGATAACGCATGCCTTCTTATTCGGGATAAGCGAACGTTGCAATTAACACATTGCAAACTCGACATTTTAATTAAAGCACGTAAACACACACAGCACAGTAAATAAAGCGTCTTTTCGCAAACTTCTATCAAGGGATAGAGTACGGAGGAGCAGATGCTCAACTCAACGTAAAAACAGCCAGACAATTCGCTAAATTGCTTAGATGCAGTCACAAACCACAATCCAAAACAACAGCAAAGAACTGAACAGAAAAACAGAATGATTTTCTATAACAGTCAATAAAATAATTGCCATATGGACAAAAATATATTTTTTACGAAAATCATTCCTATAATTAAATCGTTAACTATTATGATTTTATGCAATAATTATGCGTTTGTACGTATAAATATATTATACGTACATGTATTTATTTATATTTAATGTTATTTCTATTTCTAAATAATTAATTATCATTTTGATATTTGCATTATTTTACATATGGCAACTTCTAAAAACGTAACTGCGTTTAGTTTACGATTGTATTAAGTTTCTGTATTAAAATCTTTTTATTGATATTATTAATTAATGCGAAGTTCTAAAAATAGTACACTTACATGAAAATAAACGGCTTAGTTGCTTTATCAAGTGGTACAAGTTCTATAACAGAACAACAAAAAAAGTATGCGGTACCAAATCTGCCGTTCGTCTTTGGTGACGCCATTATTTAGAGATGAGAAAGAGATCATATTTCCACATAGATCATATAAAATATCCAATCAACTTTATTATTACTAGTGAATCCTACTTCTAGTACTGGTACTGGTACATAAAAAAATTAAGAATATGTCTTTTGGCCATTGTAGTTACTAAAACTCTTAAATGAATTAAATTATCGCCAAGACAGGTGTAATATAGTTAAAACAAATTATACTTTTCGAAAGCTGCCACAAACATGAACAGTTTTTTTTTATTAAAACCCCACTAAACGCTTACCCCAGGCAAAACCCAAGATTTTCTGGCGTGGGATGATGACATTTCTGCTTACAATCGAGTATACCGGAACCTTGCCATATGTTTTGAAATATAATTGAAAATTATAGCGTTCATGAAATAAACTGTCAACTTCGGCGAAGTGTCGACACGAAGTTCGTGTCCTGTCGTCTCCTTTAATTGGCCACGTTCATTGTTCAAACCTATCCTTTTGAGAAACCGAGTGATCGTCGACATTCTTAGAAATTCCTCTTTGAACTATCGTCAATCGGGTAGCTCAGTCCGTAATTCTGACTCTAATGTAGCCAACAAATTACTCATATTAGATCGCCAGAGAGCCAGCCACTCGATGTCGACAAACTTTTTATAGGTTACTTCGTTGCTTGCAATCTCGCGGCTCTCAAACACCTTTAAATTGGGTGAGAAATGCTCGGTTTGACGATCACTTTGCATGTAACGACGATAAATTTCTAGGAGCTGCACTTCTTACACGATAAGAACATCGCTTTGAAATTTGTGCATTATATTATATGAAGGCAATACCTACATTTACTTAATAAAAAGTAAGTTTATTAACTTGTTTAATTTTTTCTACATGTCTTCGATTTTCACACACATCTAAGACATCTGCCACAAATAATGTTGGTGTTCGGATTGCGTCTTGGCCTATTTTATTTATATAGATTACTGGCGTTAATTAACTGTTCGTTGTTAATAGAATTCGTTGAAAGACGACGTTTGACTAAGTCCGACGCTAACAATGAAATATCATCTCTTTTATTTTGAAGTATATTACTGTAACTCGGGGTCATACTATATGTATATATGTAGATACCTTATTTACAGTGAGTGTATCTTTTACTAGATTGTAGGTAGTAATACTTTGTCAGAAATACAGCTGGTTTTATATCCTCGTATCTCTCCTTAATATTGAATACCTCATGTCTTTCTAAATAATTCAGTGTAGGTGAGGATCGAGTGCAAGTTCGTTTAAATCTAAGTATGGGGTTGAATTTCGCGCTATTGCAGGTACTGGTAACTAGAATATGTATTGAACTTTATTGTTTTATGGGTCGGTAATAACATTGGCGTAGCAAAATGGAGCCTGTGTTAATGTTTTTCTATAGATAAATTCACTTATTGACTGAAGGAGGTACAGATTATAATATTAAGAACCTGAGGTGTGTCCAGCAGTTTAAGGTTGGGTGATTTTTCAATTTATCTTTATATTATTAGTCACTATATCCGCATGCATGGATAGAAATGATAAAACAAATTTTAGTTGACTTATTTTGACAGATACTACAATAACAAACCTGAGGGAGAAACAACATTTTATGACATTCTCGCTTTGGTTATCGCCAATTTGTGTCAACTGAAGCGTTCGTTTAATATTAATAAAACCGCTAGCCCCTCAACCCTCAGCGTGCTTTTACGGTCGGGTTGATGGCGACTTATTTGAATAAATATTTTCGAATGCGGCAAGTTGGAGACTTTTATTTCGTAATTCTTTTCAATAGCACGGAATATAAACAGGATAGTTCGTTTGACGCTGTTGTGTGACGCGACGCCCCGCCAGGAGGCGCATTACTAATGTGGATGACGTGACACTATTACAACCCATCCTTTATCTAACACAATATGTCCTTTATTATAAAACTTAAATTAAATGTCCGACCTCTTTCGAAGTTATTTGATCGCCGCGGGAGTCCATCACATTTGTTATGTGCAACAGCAAGTAAGTGTTTATTGGTTTATGGATTCTTTTTTGCTTTCTCTGTGGGTTTGAAAAGGATTGATTTGTTGTTTATGGAAATGTGGTATTAGTTAGGTACTCGTTTGCAAGGAATATTTTAATAAATTGGTTCTTAAGCAAATTTGTGACTTATTATTACAAATATCCCCTTGAAACTTTGTCATGTTCAATCACGAGAACGTGATTCTCGAACAACGTCTTACTTGAAAATATAACCGGTCTATTATTATCTCATAACACTCTATTCGTGATTAATGTAAATAGCTTTGTTAAACTAATAGATAGGATTTAAATGTCAGAGCGGTTTCGAGTCGGAGTCGTTAAGGCGATGTTCACCGAAGCCCAATTCGTAATTACACACGACCTGACCGACACCCGTGTCAGCGCGCGGAAGTTAATCGGAGCCGACGGCCGGCAAATGATGCGTGCCCCCGCCGCAAGTCTACTTATGTCACCCGCGATTATCGCGGACCCAACACAATGACGGATCGCTTAACATCACATTTAATTCCAATGATAACAAAGAGCATCTACGATTAAATCGACGTAATACATCATGTGCCCATTAAATTGGTTCATTATGTCTCATGTCTGTCATGTTATATTGTATCAGATAAAACTGTAACTGTATTCAGTTTAATATCTTTACACAAATATTACTAATCACTGTTTAACCTAATTTATAATAATCTGCAGCCTCCAAATGGTAAATGTAAAAACACAATCGGACGAAATAACTATACAAAAGTGTATTATTTTGTATGGCATTTGCGTTTCGTTCCTCGATTAAAAGTACAGAGGTTTTGTTCATGATTTAAAAGCATGACGATATTCGGACCATATTAATGTAACTTATGTTTTCATTTAAAGAAGCCCAGAGAACAATGCATCTTTATTATTTTGAGCACATGTTTTTTCGACAATGTATTCGGTTTCGTGTATTACACGAACGAATTCATATTCCACGCGAACTAAGAGAGTCGTCATACGGTAAATCGTTTATGGTAATACAGGCTGGTCGTACATGTATTTCGATCATGGTGTTCGATCGTGAGGCTGACTTCGTGCGCGGTGGACTTGCGAAAGTCCCGGGGTCCGAGGATTTGACTAACTTGTTTGATGTAACGCTATACACTATGTACATCGCGTACTGATTGTAACAAATAATAATGGAACAGTGGAGTTGCATCTCCAGAATTGAAAATGTGCAATACAAAAACTTACAAAGAGTAGGTAATATAATCCTAGCAAAGAGTCGTAAACAAAGGCTATGTATATAATATTATAGCCATAAAATAGAAAGGCGAGTTTAAATTTCCATTACAATGATAACTTACTATAGAAGCTGTAATAGAATATGATCGCTTCGGGGTTGATTTTGATTTAGCTGTACATAGAAATCCCGGAACAGATTGAAAAGGGGTAATACTATTATTATCTCTTGGAGTCTATATTCGACCAGATTTATCTCGTGGAACCCATCTCTTGTTTGATAAATAGATTTTTTCTCAATGGTTTTGAATCAAACGCCCAACAGAAGACGGCGTGTTTCCATTGTGGTATAAAATAGCTCTTATTTATTTGTGAAACATGACAGATAATTCAGGACGGCTACCGATAGAGATGTCTTTGTTGGGAAGAATGCTTGTTTGGTTTTGTAAAACACAAATACAGTCACTTATTGTTGTGCCGTGTTTTGGTTATGAAATTTATTATTGTGACAAATTGTTAGGTCGAAGTTAATCCTTTCGTTTGTATAGCATCTGCTGGGCTTAAAGTATCGTCGACGACATAATTCTTAGAAATGTTAAATTATTTTGATGAATTTGCAGCTGAACAGAAGTTGCTTGTAGCAGGTGCTTATTTATTCGTTATTATTGTTTATATTTACTGGTGATGTTTGATGTTGCGTGACTTTCTTTTGTTTAGCATTGACAGTTTTTGAATGAATTGTTTATTAATGATGAGACACAGTAATCGGACTGTAATAATACTCTTATTTATAATTTTACATTTGAACAAGTTAATTTTATTTAGAAAGATAAAATCCCATTTCATGTTTCGTACAAACAAACGCCATGAAAGTTTCATTGATTTCAAACGCTTTCCTTTATTTTAAAATAAACTTGAAATTCGCAATAGAATGTCAGTCTCAGGGGACCGACGACGCTGCCGCAGTGGCCGAGTAAAGAGCATTTTATAAATGTGTTTTGAGAATAGCGAGCAAGACGCGAGTAGTTGGGCCGCAACGCACAGCGATGCACCAAGTTTAATGGAAAAGAATTGAAAAGTAGCGCGTCTATATGGTAATAGAAATTGCCCGGAAGAAAAGAATACAGACGACAGAGTGCAGAGCTTTAAGTTATGGTTGTTTTCTTGAAAATTGAGCGTTATTGCGTTCGTTTTCCCCGGAGTATTGGCGCGTTCGGCGTCTCGGTTCGCGGCGCGTGCCCGCCCCGTGTATGAGTTTTATTGGTACCGGAAAATTTACCAATGTAAACTGAGATTATTCACGTTACTCGCGTCTATGTAGTTTAAACATTTATTTGAAATGTTTCTTTGCGGAAATAAATATGTAACGTTGAACTACCATTTCGTAACTTACTACTTCATAATGTCAGACTTATACAAATACTTTCTTTCATTTTCAAGTATATGTTAAATCGTGTTTGGAAACTTAAATGTTAAGGTAAACTTTAATAAGTACCTAACGGGTTATTTATGCACAATGTTTGCAGTTTCTGCGGAAACTTTTTCTCAATGAAATAAGTATTGTGTCACCTTAGTTGTGGGTGTATGCTACAGCGTCGTGTGACTCGTTCCCATTCATTATTTGTAAACAAAGATCTCGGCCGGTATTTTGTATAAATATTGGTATGGAGAGCATAAGATAGCACTTAGCGGTATGTCATTGTTATGTTCGCCAAGCGCTAAGAAATCTAAACTATCGTGTAACTCTACCAGCTAGTCATTCATAAAATGTGTTCCGGGAGTTTCTAGCTGGATTCTTCTCCATAAGATCAACATTTTCGAACCTTTGTGCGAGTACAGTCAATAAACATTTCATAAACGCTTGTTAAAAGTAAAAACCTTGTAATATTCATTATTTTAACATGGACTATTTTATTTTATGCTCGTCATAAGTGTTTGAAGTTTTTCAACATAGGTATTTGAATAGTATTAAAGTATTTAGTATTTAAGTCGATAATTTAGAATATTTATTCTAAATGCTCGTAGTTCATTAGAAGTCTAATCGGCATAAATACCGGCGTCGTCACTCTAAACACCCAATAACTGTACCGTAGTGGGTTTAAAAATTTAAATAAGGAGAGTATTATTAGTGACCTATTGACAGCCTATACACCTACGCCATTCAAAATTATTCATTACTGTTACAAGAACCTGAGGGAAACCAGATTGCGTTGGTAGTGATCACTAGTTAAACTCAGTTTTGATCTTTAACCCAATATTTACTGCCATAATTATATGGTAATTTTGAGTGGATGGCAATACACACGTAGGTAATACATAATTCAGCTTATTACAGTTCCACTATTGGTTCCTCTCAGATACAAAAAAATACAGGTTCTATTCCGTCACCCACATTACCACCTTGGTCTTCTGAATTTGACAAATTTAGCAGATATAGGTACTAATCAATATAATAAATACTCTTCTTTATAATTAATTAAATAATATTCTTCTAGTACAATATCTCGTGTCACGTTGTTTGTAGTTGCACTCTTCCGTAACGCCTCATCAATTTTGACGACTTGATGGGCGCAGTGGCTGAGCGATCGGCTTGTGCGTCACGGGTTGCGGGTTCGATCGCCACACGGAGCAAATATTTGTACGTTCTACAGGTAATAGTTCCGGGTCTGGGCGTTTGTGTATGTGAAGATTTGTGTTTCTAAACGCACCCACGACACAGGAGAAAATCCTAGTGTGGGGCAATGTTTTTAAAAAAGAAAAAATAATAATTGGTATAACTGTTTGAATCTGCATATTTTTGGCATTGTGTAAAATAGCATCGGTTAGTGAACATCAACATACATTGTATAACATATGACGAGAGAGAAAGTCTTAAATATTGTTTTTTCGGTTATCAAGTTGCTATAAAAAATGAATCTATTACATTTTCATTGATTGGCGCACGAAGTTATCATTGTGTTATTAAGCAGAATATTATTATCTGGCATTAGTGTGTCACAGCTGCTCAACAGCGAGCGATAATTCTTGATCATCTCTAACATTCTCACAATCACTTGATACCCAAATCAGTATATTAATCAAGTTTATTAAGCATAACTATCCTTAATGAAAAGTAATGTAGTTGTTTGCCACGGCCACATGTACGCTTTATCTGTGTGTACCGTTACTATCGATGGCTAATTGTGAGCTGTTTGTAAATGTCGTCACTGTGATCAATATTCATGTCCAGATTATACTCATCTAATTGCCACTTATAAATCTGAACGCGTCGATGACATCTTAATTGCCAAAATAACAAATCACATATAATATATGAAAATATTTGGCAGCTTAAAAATATGTTGATAAATTGGAAATACATAGAATGGTCAAGAACGTGCGCTTATGAGATCCGTAGAACTATCTTGATATTTAGTTTTTTTTACATTATAACATTGCAGAGATTGGTTTTTGTAGTAATTTTAATTAGTTTTACGTGTCAGTAAGCGCTTTGCCCTCTTAAAATCAAATTTATTAAAGCAACGCTAGTAGATAAATCTCCATAAAAGTCATGATCAGTTTTCTGTATTTTTTGTAAGTTTTATTATAAGCTATGGTTGCAATTTAAGAAACCAATTTTTAAAAACTATTTTTAATAAGTTAAATTATTTGCCCTCTATACTCAAATATGCTGTCTACACTATTTTTAATGTACCTACATTTAAATAGGTAACCGTATCATAGTAGGTACGTAAGACATTTATTATATCCAACGTTGTTTCAAACATACGGAACCCAAAACACATCTTTAACATAATCTGCATAAAATGTTACAGCTACGTTTAGTTATTCGAATTCCTGCTGGGATTTTCTAAACATTTGCTTTTAGTTAATTAATGTGGTTGCATTTGTTTACGTCGGACGGTTAAATATTTCGTGGTTCATAACAAATTGAGTTAGCTTGTTTATTATCTAGCGTCAGTCACGACTAATTGGCAAACGAGAGGTACCGTCACGTTGTACTAATGGATTGTAACTTTTACTAATACTTAAGTAGAGTATTGACAGTAGATATTAAACGTAAAATAAATACCTACCAAGGAATTATTTTATGATATTATCAGCTGTTAAACATGATTTTAGTCGCTGTCTAGAGGAACTTAAGGTTTAAAATAAATAATATGAATTGCTATATACATATTACTATAACATATATATAAAACAGCTATTTGAAATTTTGTGAAAAGATTACAAAAACTCTTCCTATTCTATAATTTATTTTAATTGAGACTTCTAGCTTATTAATATTATAGACTAACTGATTCTTGATCGCTAAGACAATGTGCCGACCATATTCTTAAAATACCATAGTCTTTAAATCCCATAATTGTTTTAGCTTGTAGTTTATGCTTGAGAGATTTGTCTCGATGGCATGTGAAGTCTGCCAACCCGCAGTAGGCTAGCGTGGTGGACTATAGCCTTATCCCTCTCAAATGAGAGGACCCGTGCCCAGCAGTGGGACGTTAATGGGTTGATGATGATGAATTGTTTTAGCTGACAAATAAATAAATTAATTGCCATTTCTATGCTTCAGCCTTAAACTTACATGTCTCCAAACGTAAGTGGAGCGCAAGCTCCGTGAGAACCAGTATATTTTATTAAATGTAAGAGCGACGACGTATTACTAAGCGTTATACTATTTGAGAACTAAGTATGACTAGTGTGACTGGGAGGTCACGAGTCCATCGCCCCGAAAATACTACTAACTAACCCATTTAATTAACAAACTGCTGTGTCTACGTTCAAAACTGAAATGGTCAGAATTTTGGTAAGTACTTGTAATATACATAATGATTATGTTTGTTTGATCGTAATTTATAGTTTAATGACATTAATTCAAGGTCCAATATCGATAATAATAAGGACATTAAGGAGGACCAATATCGATATAAAATGAAATATTATGAAAATTTACGATGTACATACATGTTTTTAATAAGCAGGACGTTGGTTGACCGTAGAATCAACCTTAAATTGATCAAATATTAATTGGTGGGATACCAATTTCATAATATCAGTTGTCCTCAATTGTTCTTAAGAATATAAAAAAAAACTTAGTTATTGACCCACTTCTGGTAATGGGTTGTTAAGGTTTATTACTATATATTTATATACACACTACATATATATAAACTTTTCACGATAGTTTTTTTTAATGTAGCTTATCTAAACATACTACTAAATACAATAATATGTGTATACCAGTAATATGATTTTTGATCAAGACTCAGGTCTTAAGCTTATATTATTTTTTAAATACATTTTATATAAGGTGCCTATAAATATGATACAGGTTAAGCCTGTAGTAGAATTTGTTTAAGAAATGACTGATATTGTTTACGTCGTTACTTGTTAAACTATGGCTTGTTCCCCGGCCGCCACCGGTCATTAACAGCTATAAATCTGAAACAGTTTGTCGTCGACGGTCGTAATTATGAATAATTATGTTATTTTATGGTTGTCGACAACCGCACCGTGTCTCAATATTTAAACATTGAAACAGTAGATATATGAAGATGTAACGGTCTTATTGAACAAGAGAATTGTCAGGGATTTTGATTGTCAACATACTGGTAAATTTACAAGTCCATCAGTTGCATTTTTGCCTGTTTTTTAACAAGTTTAACGTTTGAATATTCATCAAATAGTTACGAATAGTATTCGATATCTCTACTAATTATACAGGTATAGCTTCAGTATTTCGAAGCCAAACTCTGTGGCGCCTCTCGTGAGACCAACTAACCATACTGAGCTCACCAACTAACAGCTTGCCAAGCGTAGTGTTTACTGTATGGCCACCCGTCTTCCAATGAGGACACAATATAAACTCGGGATCACTTCTGGATGTGCTCAGCCGTTTCTTCACTACGAGAAGGAAGCTGAGAACGGAAGACGGCAACGTAGCGTCCAGTAAATTAAATTACCTTGGCGTCTACACCTAGCTGCAGTTACGGCCTAACTGTGAATGGTTGGGACATCGGTAGGTACTTGAAGTCTTAGAAAATATTTAACGCCGTTTTGCCCGAAGGCACGATGCCAGAAATTAGGAACAGAAGTGTGGTGATGCTCTTTTTCAAGGACGTCTCGAGTTATAGCTGAATAAAACGTTTTGGTTATTGAGGAGACGGAAAATATTATCTTCTACTATATTTAGCGTTTATGTTCTACGAGAAACCAGCTAAACTATCTGGTTGGTAATTAAATTTTAAGAAAAATGGTCATTTGTCGAACTCATTGGCTTTGGTAAACCTTGCAACGTCTTTTCAGATATTCCACAGTGCCTAAGTTTTCAACCAAATGTGTATAACCATGGCAAAAATACGTGGTGATTCATTATAGGCCTCATAAAAAAGCTTCATCATCATTTCAACCGTTTGACGTCCACTGCTGGACGAAAGCTAAGCATATAAGCATAAAAAAGCTTAAGACTCTTCAACGAGTTTTGAAGAGAACGAAGCTTAGCATACATTTACGAAGGTAATCAGAAATGAGGAGATCTCCAGAAATGAGAGATCCAAGTATCTCTTCAAGGATCTCAAACTTCAACTTACTAACCCTTTCGGGTTAGTAAGTTGACGTTTGAGACACATACACAACTAATAGATAATATAAGATACTTTGAAACAACTAAGTATGTATCGAAAATGTACAAGGTAGGCAACGACGACTACATCTCGTTCGCAGAAAACTGTGACTTATAAAATATCTTGATTATTAAAGTTAATCGGTTAATTGCTTTAGGTGGTTTCATCTCAAACGGGAGACTTGACCGCCTTTTAGTTGCTTTGTTTAATTAAGTTGTTGGTAACTTGTTTCGAAATCAACTAGCAATTAACGTTGACAGGAATTGTTGATGGATCAATTTTATCACTTGCATTCGATAACGTTAATCAGCAGGCGACAACGTCGGTCCCATATCATAGTTTATTATCCTCCACTCGTACCTAATGGAAGTCTGGATTTATGTTATACATATTTATAAGTGCACGTTATTATTGGTATTTATAAGGATCTTAATCTTTTATCTTATCAATCTATAAACTTAGCATCGAAGAAAAATATCATGTTTGTTAAAATAGTGTAGATGAAACCCGTTTTCGATTACTGTCCGAATCTAGAATCGACTATTTGAACTTAGAAAGCTTTTTATTAAGATTTCTGCCTGAAACTGGAGGACCACCACTAGAGCTCACATTTCTAAATTCCGCGCTTTTTTATATTAGCTGTCCACCAATTTAATGGAATTTAGTTCATTACAGTAAATAAGTTCAAAATTTTTCCGATATAGCAGTTTGAAAAATTAAACCTGTGTGAATCTAGATAAATATTAATTGAATCCAAATAGTGTAGCATAACTGATGTATTATTTATTAGTCAATTACTTTGGTATGGGATTTGGTCTCCGGGGGCCTCTCTTAATACATCGTTTAATTTTAAATGTTATTTCTTTACTCACACATTATAGTAACAGATCGTTTATGAGCCAACATACGAGTAACGGACGGGTTACCGTGTGGGGGCTCGGTTGCTATCGTTATAATGTTTACGACTCATCATATCTGTGGACATTGGACAGGGCTAAGTTTATAGCGCTAAATTAACGCCTGATATGAACCGATCCGATTCACATGTTCATAAAACTGTATTCCCATAGATAGTCCCTGGTTCTACTGGAAATTTTATGATCTTTTGATTAACGTCATCAAAAATCTTTACGTTTCGCATCTACTAAATATCTATATTTTATCATATGAGTTTTATAGGAATTATTTGATTTGACATTAAAACTTGGTGCCTGTAATAATATCTATTTATATACTGTTCTAACTATAAAAACACAGATATTAGAATTTCGGGAAGGCACTTATTATGCGAGCAGCAAATATTCCCAAGTTTCATTAATATCCCGATTGGCATGGAAACATTAAAATTTATTCAAAGCCACTTGAAGTTTATTTAGGTCAAATTTAAAGTTCCCACAGCAATTACAGCGTGCTCAAATCACATACATAAATGTTTTACACCAACAACAAATTTTCCATGAATATTGGCTTCTTTTTATTCAACATAATTTAATATTTGATGCATTTCTATCTCATTAAAAGTTATTTATTGAATGTCAATGTTTAAAATATTGCCGTGGTTACAAATCATTTACTAAACAAAACTGGCTTTCATATTGATTTTCTTTATAATTATTTTTGTTATATATTTCTCGAATGTCATGGTAGTGATTATGTAAATTGATGGAAGAAAGGTCGATAGCCTGTTTTGTCCACAACGGTATTAGACTTTTCCCAAGTGTTGAGGTTGACCGTTAACGAAATGATTCATTACTGGTACTAGAATAAACTAAGGAGATGTTTGTTCAAATATTCTCACGCGTGTCCGACGCAACGTGTCAATTGCCTGGCCCACATTTTGACACCTCTCACAGGTCAACTGCGATGGTTTTGCGCGCTCCACCAATATTTGTCCAATACCATCTTCAACCTTCACTGTGATTGCTCTCGAGTTGAATGGCATTGTCCAGCCTGTCACAAAATACTTTGATATTTGCATTGCTATTTGTAAATAAAACAGTTACACGTTTAAATAATCAGTTAGAAATTGAAATCTTCTAGTTACAGGATGTTTAGTCGGAAAATAAATGTTTTTATTAAATCGAACACTAAATTATTTTGTATAATCTATTCAAAGTTTTTTTTTACTTACCTATTATACATTAACATTATCCAGGTATAATGGGTATGTGCTCCTTACATATAGATACATAAAGAGGGTCGTAAAAATAACCCTTCGATTAGATACAAACTCGTCCTTTGGGAACATTGTCACTTTGGGAGCCGGTTCATCTCATTAAAAGGTGTCTTTATATTTTTCAGTCAGCTGCCACCTTATCGCTACAATAAATATGGCCCGATCTAAGAATCGATATGATAATTGTAATCCAATACATCACTATCAGTTTCATCTTTTTCTACCTGTTGCTTTACTATGAAATGTTGAAAGTTCCGAGTCTCTAGTTCAACCCTTGATTTCCGAGTTATTATTTTGTTGGAAATAATATCCTATATACTGTTTCAAAACAGGACGTACTTGGAAAATTAATAGAAATATCCTACGCAAGTTCAGTATAATGTATTGTTCAACCTACACATGAAGGTGAGGATTGGCCTACGCCCACTTTTTAATAGCATTGTTGTCACGATGTACAATTACAATGTAAAATTTCCACAACGAGGAAGTTACCAGTCGTTAGGAGTGATGGATGCTACGACCAACTCGTATGTCTCCTCGAGGCGCTGGCTCTGACGCTTAAATCGATTAAGTTTGACAGTTGACTCTTTGATTGTGGCGCGTAAGGTTCACGGTGCTAATTACTACAGCCTCTGCGGATATTGAGTCCATGCGAACGATTTCACATGACACGCCACTAATGAATTCTGTCCATGTTGACGCGACACAAACACGTGAGGAATTAGTGTTATTTTAATTACTGCCGTCTGTCTACCAGCGATAATTTGTCTTGTTCGAATAATATGGACACTTTCGATTTTGATAATTTATGACTTTTATAATAAACTTTTGTTAAGAACTTATTTCGGGTTTAAAAAAAAACGATTAAAATAAAGTTCTCACGATATAACTTGGCCGCTCTGAAGATAGGATAAAGAGATGCAGAAAAAATCACGAAATATGAACGGAAAATTACGTAGGTAATTACTGTACTAAAAATTCAGCCAATTGGTTGTTGACGCTATTTTATGTAAATTGAACACATTTCGTAAATCACAATAAATTACATTATGAAATTAACAATTCAGCTTAAATAAAATACTTACGTATATTTATTCCAAAAAAAAAATTGCAATTTTGGAATGTCATAAAACGAATGAAAAAAATTACCAAATTAAAATGAAACAACGTTTAATATGCAAACCAAATGAGGTGGTGGCGGCACCGTTTAAGTGTATTTACGTGTCACTCATCTACACAACGGCCTGCAAAAGGGAAGGATCATATATTCTAAATTTTATAAATACGAGTCCCATTTCGTCGAGAGCACGTCATATTATTCTCAATTAAAAGAAGACATTATAAAAATGTTCCCTTCCCATCACGATAAATGTCGTACATATGTATCGTTTATTCATTGGTGCTCATTAACTATAACAATTATCTTAACAAGGTGAATCGCAAGGTGTTTTGTATCTTAATCGGCAAGTGGTCGTTCCAATCTAGGCCCGATGGCGCATTATCGATTGTCGCACAGCGGGGCGTACGACAAAAGAATTTCATTTTAAATAAATCGCGCGAGACCGCGTCGCGCCGAGAAATTAGGCGCGGTATCCCCCGCCGCGAAAACTCATCGTAAATAAGTGTCGCGGCTGGCTTCGAACAGCGCTTCGCTGCGTCGACGCTTAAAAACACATTCTTGTTATACACTCGTTTAAGGATTTAATTACTTGCACCGCTGATGGGACCTCATCGCGGAGTCCCCCGTTGCCCGCAACCACTTCGCACGTGATCGTAAATCCTCAGTTCGTTAATGATCCGAGCGTTGTTCCGCGATGAATTACCGCTTAGTCTTGTTGACTTCTTGCGCGAAATATTTTTTCCGATTTTAGTGAGCGTGGGCTTTGTATAATGGACTGTAACTCTTGTAAGTGGTTTTTTGAGTTCACGATTTATGTTTCAATAAGTATGCAACATTATATTTTATATGCCCTTTTACATTCATGTACAATTGTACATTTTATAAAATGCAGCGATTTAGCCGCTGCCAAAACTTATTAACATTAAGTTCAAAATTAAACTTTAAAATATTTTGAACTTGTTTATCGGCGTTGGAAAAAAAAATACCGACGCATTTTTCGGTTACGTGTCACATTTTTCCGTTACGAGCCATCTTTTTCTTTATGTCAATTTTGCATCAGATTTTTTTTCGAAAATTAAGGCCTTAAAGAAGTTTCGATTCTTACGTGTGAACACTAGTACACGCACATATTTTTTTTATTATCCTTTCCCAATTTGCCAAATTTACATGTACCTACGTAATTAAAAGATAATATCCCTATCATCACGGGTCAAATGCCGATTGGTGGTTGCTATTTCTCATATAGGTAATCATATGGGCGGGTCTTGCCACACCTTTGCACCTTTCCTTCTGACACTTGCTGGGTACTTTACAATATAAAGTGTATCCTTACCCGCCTATCACCTAGTTGAATGATGTAGTGTTCGGCGGCCGCCTTCTTTATTCACTTAAACGTATCGGTGTCGTCGTTTTCAATTTACTTTTGCGGGGTGTCGAGTATCGCGAACAAGTGAGCATCGAGGTCCTGGCATCCGGCTTCAATTGCCTTCGACTAGGAGTCTTCCCCGTTCGGCGGCTGCTCTTCGATCACAATGCAGTCGGTGTGCCGTTTGTAAACGCGATACTTCCTCAGTCGCAAAACCTCTTCGCATGTGATTGCGGCCCCTTTACTTTAATCAAATGGCTGCGACAAAGGATTGAAAGGAACGCTCCTCGATTTCGTACAAGCGATCGGTATTGGCTGAGAAATTCCTTTTACGGATTGCCGTCATTTTTTACCGATGCCGAAATAGGATTCTTTTAATATTGTCAAGTTTTCGTTCTTGTGATTTGAGAGTTATTGGTATTCAAAATTCTCATGAACTATAGAGCAGTTTATAAGTTTGGTTTGATGTTGAGTACTTTAATATCCTTATGATGCCCCTCAAGTGTCTTTGTCTAAGTAATATTGACTTGTTTGTGTTATTGTAACAATCATAGCTAGATAATGGGATTCAATTTAGGTTAAATCGCTTATCATTAAAATCTCGAGTTTAAGGGTCTATAATTGTCTGGGATTCTTTGATTTTAATAATCCTTCTCCTGTTTACCCTTCGGGTAGAGCATCAGCGTTATGACGTTTAAAATGTTTGTATTGCTCTCATGACGTTGAATGATTAATGTAAATTTGTTTTTGATTACATAATAAACTAACACAACCATTTTTTAGTATTACAATTTAAATTCCTTATTGAATAAACTTCCCGTAAACGTGGAATTGTGATACAATCTTATTTAGATAATTTTCCTGAATGTAATCGATAATGAACAAACGACTTATCTGTATTGCCAGTATCAAAATTCCACTTATAGATTAAATAACACTTATTTGATAACGATATTCTTTACGACGACTATTCATATAATATACCAGTTATATTGGAATCAGACACTGTGTAACACTTTTGTAATAAACAAAATTAAAATGAGTTTCATTAATAAAGTAGTTTTAGTGACTGGTGCAAGCTCTGGCATAGGTAAAGCTATATGTTTCCATTTCGCAAAACTATCAGCAAGATTATCACTTGTTGACAAGGACGCTGAAAATTTGAAGAAATCGGCTGAGGAGTGTGAGAGATTAAGTCGTGCTAAAGTACTTACAACTGTTGCTGATTTACGTAATGACAATGATGTTAAAAAGGCAATAGAAAACACGAAACATGAATTTGGAAGAATCGATGTTGTCATTAATTGTGCTGGAATTTTTAAACCAGCTAATATATTGGATTCAAACTTGATTGAAGTATTTGATGATGTTATGTCAACAAATTTAAGATCAGTAGTTTATATTACTAATAAAGTGACAAGTGAGCTAGCGGAAACTAAAGGGTGCATCATAAATGTTTCAAGTTTAACAGGCTATATAGGTGCATTTAAAAGTGTACCATATAATACGTCAGTTGCAGCTTTGAATCATTTTACTACATGTGTAGCAGCAGAATTGGCTCCCAAAGGAATTCGAGTTAATTCGATTGCTCCCGGTAAAGTAAAAACAAATATATTGCAAAATGCCAGTGTTGAACAAGAAGCAAGTGAAGCATTCTGGAATGAAGCCTCTTCAACACCGCTAAGTCGACTAGTGAAAACTGAAGATATAGCTGAATTGGCTGCCTTTTTAGCCAGTGACAAAGCGAGAGCCATGACTGGTTCCAGTTATTTAATCGATGCTGGGCTAACTTTAGGTTAAGTGTTTTGCTGAAGTATTTGAAGTGACATGTATGAAAATCAACTAGATTGCGATATTTACCTTGCTATGTACGAACAATTCATAATTTATTTAGTCAGTTATCTATCGGTAGCAATATAAAGCACTATTTACACTTAAAGAGAACTGTTTTTCACATTATGTGTTAAGAAAGGAAATAAATATTTTACCACGTATAGTATGCAGCTTCACTCAATTTCAGAACAACAAAGGTATAAGTAACACGAAACCTCCATTTAAATGGTGCGGTTATTGAATAAAAACACAATGTAAAAACGAATCGTTGGGCTCAACCTTGCTGCTTATGAGATTTTTTATGACGCGTGAAATGCAGGTATAGAAATTATGAAAATGAAATATATGGTATTGTAATAGCTTGTGTTTTACTAAGTTAAACTTTATTTTAAATTATTTTGATAAAAAATAATACTATTTATAATTATGATCATGTGAATTAAATAAACATGTATACGTCGTGGTACATTTAGTACCTACGACAGCATCATTCTATTAAACTTCGCAGTCCTCCCGATGAAATGCTACTGTAGAACACGCGTATGTCGTCTTTAAATAATACGAGTAGCTGGAACTTGGTGCCATAAACTAATGTATGCAGAATGGACGCCGCCCGGTTTTGCACAGACAATTTCACGCGCGCTTAGCTAATGTTTGCCGAGCGATTTGCCGGCGGCATCGCGATGGACGGTCGTTTTTTCTCTGCCGACGGCCCGTCCAAGCATGTTAGAGAGATGTTCCTAATCTAGACACCGCTGTATGCACAAGGAATTGATGTATGAACGTAGCTATTGTGATATTTTACGTTCCATTTTCTGCTCTGCCAACTTTTTTGGCAAATATTTTCGTTTAAATATTGCTTCCACTACCAGCACGATTGAAGTAGTAGCTACAAATTAGAAGTATAAATTGCTTTCGGGCGCTCTCGCAAGTAACTTAAATATTATTATTCAAGTTTTTAAATCCAATATACCGATTGAAAAAAAGCAGGCGTTTTAGGAGATTATCGGGCAATATTGTCGGTATTTGTCAGTTGTTATTAAATAACCAACTATAAACTTAATTGATAAAAACCTGAAAACAAACAATATTCTTTTGCTTTTCATCTATCTTGCACTAAAAGAAAAGACTATATAAGACTATATACGAGTGTTTTGTTTATGTACATGTTTACCTTCACGATTAACATTGATTTCCAAGGCCGTTGTCATTGTCAGCTTTCTGACTAAATCTTCTCCACTTCAGTTGAATTGTGGGAACTATTATGTATTACTTGTTGATAAGACGCTTACCGACTTAACATAGATTAGCTTGACCTTGATTGATAGTATAACATATTTATCACATGCCTGATATTACTATTCGTACTACGTTCGCCGCATGGTTATCACTTGCACTTTGATACTCAGAAATTAATGTTACATATAATTTGACATTCATTTCATTTGCTACATTACTCTAAAAATGGGAATAAAATAACACAAATACACTTTACAGCGGCAAAATATGAAAGTACAGTGATATTAAAAATATGAAATTTATTCTGTAACACATATCCCTGTATAATATAATAATATGTATTTAAATATGATAGCATCAGCAACACGTTTCGATTGTTTACATTGAGACAAGCTTGTAGCAATTATAGGGCTAACCTATTTCATGTCTAATTTAAATAGGAAATAGATTAATCAAACGATACTAACTTTCCCAACCGACTATAAAATATTTAACAATAGCCCCCATCCTGTGTTTTACAAGGCAGTCCTGTTTTTGGGTTGGGCGTTCGAAATTAAACTAGTTTGTATTGGCACTAGCGTAGGGACCTTATCGGGCGATCGGATTCTCAACCCTTTAATATATGCGTCACCAGTCCAAGTTTTAACGAATATTTGTTTGTAACGAGCGATGTGTGGAGTAGCAGTAAAGTTGAACATTAAAATGTGTGGCCAACTAAAGCGTATTTCCAGAGCGCTGAAGCAATACGGAGTTTTACAAGCGAGTGCTTCTAGAACGAATGCGCGGGTTAGCATATGCCCGATATTCTTTCTTATTTTATGAGTGAAAAATCTCACAAGAAATACTATCAAAGACAGAGATGGAAGCTGCTTGCCTTACCACTTTGCCTTAACAGAAATGTTGTGTAACCTCTACTATTTCTTATTCAATTGCCCTCGTCCGAATACATTGTGGTTAAGGCGCATTGATTTTGTCAGGACTGGTTGTCAAAAGTTCCCATCGTCATTAGCTCAGTTGATTCGTGTATTCAGTCCGGCAAGACGAAGAATGCACGCTCGGCAACAAAGCGTCTACATTATATTGTCGCACGGCGCGGCGCGTTCCAATTAAGAGAGATTTATTCATCCCCTCGCCGTCATACTACTTCTCCAAAGACATTATCAGAGATTTAACTCGGCAGGACGATTGTTCCCCAATTTTCTAAACACCTCGACAATGCTGTCGTAATTTGTTCCATCCTCTTGGCTGTTTGATTGTTTGTTCTGGGAAAACACGAAGCGTCATCGCGCATCTTCAGGGTTGTTGCTTTGTACTTGAAGCTGTTCGCATTCGATATTCATTTGCTCGAACGCTTTGTAATCATTCGCAATTTGAATACGGCGAGGGAATTTAAACGATGTTGTCATTATTTTGTTAATGTTTACCAAAGTTGTAATGTTTGAGTGTTGATCATTAGGATGAAAATAATTGTTCCCATTTCCTAAAACAAACTTGCCTTACTGTTATTCGATGAGCATACCCACCAAACTATAGTCACACTTTGTAAAGCATGCACACACACGATTTGTGCCAACAATAGAGGAAGTTTCACAATACTAATTTACTTGAATTTCTGTTCATAAGGGATTCGAAGCCTTATTCATTAATAACTGGTTATTTAATTGGGCTACCGAGGACCGCGTCTTTTGTTATACATGAACCACGCCCCAGGTTTATCTAAGCAGTAGCTTATTTTAAATGATAAACGAGCTCCCAATCGATTTGAATAACAAGCAGGCAGATGCTCTTAATCCTTTTGATTTCATTAAATGCATGCGCCCCTTGGCCCTTGTCGGAAATATCACTCGAGTGTGGGCCTCGAACTTAGTTTGGATTGTTCATAATAAGATTCGTCGGATCTTATAACGATATTATTATTTAAAAAAAAAAAGTGTTTCGTCGGTGGTTAGGAACTGTTATTTATTAGAAATAAAGAAGTTACTTACCTACGGAACTATTACCCAATTTCAATTTTTATAATAATCAAATCATAAAATAAATAATTTTATTTTAGTTATTAATAAATCCATCAATATATCGCACCAATATTGGTGCGATGTATCAACACAACGCTGGATAATTATTGCGCTGAAATGGTTTATATGTATAACAACCATAAATATCTGGGGGCACGGCAGTGCCCCCGCCAAGTCGAGCAAAAAAAAAGCGGCACGGCCGTACTATCTTTTCTCGAACCAATTCAGGCCATTTTAGACCCCCTATAACTTTGTTGTGGATTAAACTAGAAGCTTGAATTTTTATCACTCAAGCACGCATTGTGTGAATACGGCATATTTCAAATTTCATTCAATTTGAACCAGTAGTTTAGGAATAATAACTAGTCAAACTTTCTTAATTTTGTTTAATTTTGTCACTCACTGACTGACCGATCAAAACTCTAAGGTACTTCTAGCAGACATAGAAGCTTCACATTTAGAATACAATGAGAGTTTAGTGTAAAAATAAAGGGAAAACTAAAATATCTTGCGATTTCAGTCCAGTTTTTTAGTTTCACTAACTGCATAAATAACTTTGTATTCCTATATACATATATAGGATTAGGCCACTTTAGAAACTTCGAGCCCTACCGGCCTTCAGTTCTTCGGAGCAATGTGCCCTGCCCACTGCCACTTGAGTTTGGCGTTTCTTTTGGGCTAGGTCAGTAACCCAGGTATTTCTACGGATCTTCTCATTTCTGATACGATCGCGTAGTGAAACTCCTAACATAGCCTTCTCCACCGCTCTATGAATGACTATCAGCTTTCATAAAAGGCCCATTGTTAGCGGCCACGTCTCGGTGCCGTAACTCATTACTGGTAACACACACTCGTCAAACACTGTCTTCTTTAGACACTGTGCCATTTGGGAGAAAATGAATTGGCATATCTTCCCGAACATTACCCAGCCGAGATGGGTCCGACGATTGAACTCTTTCTAAGAAGTTGGACTTACCTACCACGTAAACGCAATCGTCAACAACTTCGAGGACAAAGCTACCGACCTTCAGCGGAGTTCTAGCCAATACAACATGGATATTCAACATCACTTTCGTCTTGTTCATGTTCGTTTTCAGGTTAAAGGTAACAGGTTCGATTCCCAGGTCGAGCAAAGTGCTATTAGGTTTTTCTGTGAAATTCTCAGTAGCAGCTCGAAGTTTGGATTTGTGCCCGGTTAATGGCAATAGGCTCGCCACCTATTACATGGGATCTAAAACATACCGGTGAAACGTGGGTGTACATTAGTACACCTCTGCCTAAACTTTCGGGGACAACAGGCGTGATAGTATGTAAGAGGTTGAACAATAAACGCGTCATCTGCGTATAAAATATGAGTTTTTCTCTCGATTTCCCCAGGATCCACTCATCAGATCCTCACCATTTTTATGGAACCACACGGAAAGCATCAGCTTTCATATAAAAAAAAGAATTTTTAAAATCAGTTCACCCAATCCACAGTTATGAGGTAACAAACATCAAAAAAATAAAAAAATACAGTCGAATTGATTAACTCCTCCTTTTGGAAGTCGGTTAAAAAAAGAAAAACTTACAGAGAGTGGGCTTTAATTAGATGGGCGGAAATAAATAATTGTAGGACTATCTACAAAAAGAAATGAGATGCCATCAAAAACATACCTGTAAAAAACCCAAGTCGCGCAATTCAGTTCTCCTACCGTAAAAAGTTGTGAGATCCAAGTAATACCAAGTCGGTTAATTTATTCAGTCCCTACTTTTAGATTTAGATTGACTTGGGCATCGCATGGAAACACAAAGTATCTCACAAGTGCTACATATTATCCTTACTAATATTATAAACGTATAAGTTTGTAAGTACGAATGGATGGATGTATGGATGGATGTTTGTTACTTTTTCACGCAAAAACCGCTTAATACATTTGAATGAAATTTAGCATACATATAGTTTATTACCTGGATTAACACGTAGGCTACTTTTTATCTATATACCATGCGGGCAAAGCCGCAGGAGGCAGCGAGTATTAAATAAGTTTGTATATTGCGATGCCCAAGTCAATCTAAATCTAAAAGTAGGGACTGAATAAATTAACCGACTTGGTATTACTTGGATCTCACAACTTTTTACGGTAGGAGAACTGAATTGCGCGACTTGGGTTTTTTACAGGTATGTTTTTGATGGCATAAATGTTATTTCTTATAATAAGAAGATGATAAATTGATAATGAAAAAGTTTTACACTATTGCGAGTTTGTGTAATTTATTGAAGAAAAAACTATCATGTATTTTTTTTTCGATGCGGGACCCTGGTTAGACCCTGGTTATTTTTTTAGAATTCATATTGAAAAATAGCAATTCATTTTATCTTATTACGTGACTAAATAATGTTTTGTTGGATTTGTCACTGTACCTACTACATTGTTATCCTTTAAAGAAAAATATAATATAAGTTTAATTATTTCTGTCACATTTGATTTACACCATGTTACGAAGGAATTAGTTTAGTGAAGAAAATTCTTAAATTTACGTTTATAACTTAAAATGTTAAACTTACAAGTCAAAGCTTCATTTGTTTGATCGATTTGTTAAAGAGAGGCCAAGTGAAAAATCCGTCGGTATTAATCACGTCGATGCTGAAATATAATTTCGAACGGTCGAAAAATTTACATAAATAATTTATACCCAAGAGACTGTACCAACGAAGCTTTCTAATCCGTCGCCTTGTTGTGAGGACGGCTTGGGACGGCTTGCTGCCGATCCTACGATACGAGCCTCGGAGGCTTGCTTTGTTTTATTGATAAGATGCGCTATTATTTCGTTATTGATAAAGCTCTGAGCATATTTCTGTCTACCATTTTCTTTACGACGTCGATAAAAAGACGTCTTTAGTTAAAATATTCAAACGTTTTAAATATTTTAATATTATTCTAAAAAAATTATTTACAGGTAAATTTGTCATATTGATGAATGTTGAACGTTTCCGTTCAAGTTCTTTTTGTAAGCTCATATTCATTTTTAATATAATTTAAATATAATAGATTCATTTCAAGCAAATTAAACAATTCTGCACAGGCGCTTGTGTGCCACGTTATGTATTGTAGAATCGCGAAAGAATTAAATATTTGATTGTGTATCGTCAGTTAGGTCGCTCTCAGCGGGATGCCGCAAGGGTGTTGCTTGGCGGTCCTCTCATCTCCATAAGAAGTGGCTGTGCCCCAACGACGCATACTGCGCACCGCTTGATGGAGTATTATTTTAGGCATGTGACTGTGATCGATTCGATCGAATCTTTCTTCGGACATCGCGAGTTTTTACCAACGTCTGACACCGCGTTCATAAAACACACAAATGAAGATGATGTACTGTCCACGGTTTACAAGTGTTGTTATGATGAATGATCGCCAGTATGACCCCAGTATGTTTTTAGTTGGTTTTGTATAATTTATTGAGCGTTACTCATTCAAATTTTGATGTAATGTAAATTAAAAATATTCACTCGTTGAATATTTCATATTTAATTTATGAGATCTCTTTTAAATCATAGTAATAATAATGTTATATTTTGTTATAAATAATGATCATATTATTTTTTATAACAAATTTGGGTAAGTGTAAATGTTTTAAAGTATACATTGTAATTTTTTTGTTGTTTATAAACACTACTACTGAATTAGTATTAAATTTTAAACCACCAATAAAACCCGTTTCAAATCCGCAACAATATTTCTGCTCTTATCAAAACCAAAGGTATGCCAGCAACCTTAAATACAAAACTAAAGGTGCGAGTTTTCTAATTCCCTACAATTTCTACATAATTATCATAATAACTTCAATAAAATAAAAAAGTACAATATAAAATGTTCCAGCGGTGTCGTTAACAGCATCGGCTCGAACAATTAACCTTCGTTAGCCGCCAATAAATAGTGTGCTCGCTAAACAGCTTTACGACTAGATAATAATTAACTGGCCCTTGGTCCGTTACGGTAGCAAGTACTTCGTCCAGGCTATACGCCATTTAGTACGCTCGACACCCGATAAATCATTTACAAGATGATCTTATAAGGCCAAGGGAAATGTAAATAGACCCACTTTATCGCTGCAAAAATGGTCAGAAGAAATTAAGTGGTATGTTAATTGCTTTTATTATAGGACCGGAATGTGTTCCACTAGTTTTATTTGTGATTTTAAATTCAAAAAGAGATGTTTTATTTACGTTAATTAACTAATAATCATTTCATATTCTAATTAGTAGATACATGTAGAAATCAGTATTAAAATTTTAGGAAAGTAGATTACTTAATTTTCGTGCTGGATATTCCTCATAAGACCTACATTTTAACCGAGCATTTGCCACTACCAGAGGTGATGTAGATATCTATTTAAAAAATAATAATATTGGAGATAAATATAATAATCATTTGGAGTCGTTTATGGCAAATTAATCTTACTTTCCATCAACTTAGTAATTTTCCAAGAATCTTGGCTAAGGTGTAGCACTTAATGAAGAAAACTGAGATATTCATGTATCTTAAAACGGCTGTACTTATTTACTAACGGAGGCTTATCATAGGATTTAAAGCGCTAGCGGTAAGGCTCGGATTAAAATACTTATTATTACAAGGTAGGATTAAAGTCATGTAAAAGTTAAAGTTCAACGTTAGGGCTACATCTGACAAGGTTTTAGATGATATTTCATCAGGTTAAGGTTAAA
The DNA here is from genome assembly GCA_905163465.1 of Craniophora ligustri. Lineage (NCBI taxonomy): Eukaryota > Metazoa > Arthropoda > Insecta > Lepidoptera > Noctuidae > Craniophora > Craniophora ligustri. The sequence continues at coordinate 9,197,343 of LR990963.1, forward strand.
TTTACTAAAACCGGCTTTGGTAACGCGGTAACGAATTATATTTAATAATAAAAATAGCTGCTGACCCACTATGCTAGTAAAAGACGGAACCAATTTTATTGCTATTAAAACATGTGACATACACAAGTTAATAGAAATAAGTAACAAATTCATATTCATTTAAAATATTATTAAAACATTGATATTATAATTGCAATGACACAAAACCTTTTGTCAAAATCGAACGGCCAATGTCCTTCGGCATTGAATTTAATAACTCCACGTGAATTAATAAGCCGTGGCCCCGCCCCGTAGGCGTCAACTCTATGATTAATATAGCCATTGCAGACGACTACCGGAACGTGAAGTGCCGCTTCTTTCGCCCCACTCCTTACATTCAACAAAGCCAAATTCACACGTCCGTGTTATTTATATCGATTACGTATATCGATAAACCGTATATCAATCCGAGTGTTAATATTTAAATAATAATGTCAGACTATAAATCGTTGGAGCAATTTCTTATACTAGCCACTTTAACGCTCGCTTATAACGCATGGTCTTAGTAATTATAATGTAACCTTTTTTATATTGTAAGTTTTGTGTGTAAGATCGACGACTGGTGATTGTGTATCGGCTAAATCAGTTTTGAGGGTAATATTACACAATATTTGTAAGATTGTATAATTAATATATATTCTAGTAATATTTGAAATAATGCTATAGTGATTATAAATTCCGTTCGTTTATCTAGTTACGTTTGCCAACAAATTCATTGTCTGTATCTTTTTGGGGATTTAACATCATCTCCTAAAGACGTTTTCATTCTCCATTGCACTTGGTTTTGTTGCTTAGTGAAGCCTACACCTGTCTTTGTTACATCTACAAATTAACAAGAGCATAACGTTTACGTCCGTTATTAGCATCTTTGCGTCTACTAAAAGACGCCACCACAACAACTCATAATAGTGAAAGAAAAACAATTACTTCTTATTGTCCTTTTGTTTATTGTTATCTCGCAACAATTGCAAAGAACACCTTTCTTACCCATTTAAAAGACGTTGGTAGCATAATCCTTTATTCGCAAAGAAAAGGATTAGTAGACAGTAGAGATTTGCGAAAGAAGTTTTTTAAATCGTTTTCAATGCTCTTAAAAAACCTCAATGAGCGTCTAAACTTTAGGAATTGTATTTAAAGTATCGTATTAAGCAAGATTTCCCGTTTCGTATTCTCGGTGGTTTCGTTAATAAATCTCGAAGTAGGTACTACATTCATGCGGTAATCACGAAAATCTCCATTACCGTCCATTTTGTGATAAAAAATTCAGTAACAAAAGTTTGGCCCGTGCGTCTAGCCTTAGTGGTCAAAATGCCAAGCAGCGCAGCGGATGCTAAATTATTCCGCAAACATCAATAATGTAAGCAGTTTGAAGAGAATTTCCATCGGTAACTAGGTAGGTTAGTTTCGGAGCGATAGTTTAGTAGACTTGCTTTAAAAATGTTGTGTCATTAAGTCGCAACCGCACGTGACCGAAGGCACCTGCCACTGGTCGTGCCGACAGGCCTCGACAAGAAAGCGTAGTAGAATAGGGAGAAGTAGAATAATGTTTTGAGACTTTAAAATTATGTTACTTTTCCGTTAAGTATTAATAGTTTATATGCTATCAAACTCCATCTGTAAATTAGTTTAAGGACATGGCATTGAAGAAGTGATTACATTTCTTTTAATCTACGTATATTTTAGGTTTTAGTATATTAATAATTATGGTAGAGTGATGCTAAATTAATTGCCCGTATCGGTCTCCTTTTCTAATAATTTTTCAACTTATCTGCCTTGTCAAAGAATCAAACACTTAAATACTTAAGGAAAATTAAGGAAACACTAAATAACAGTAAGAACTTTTTGTTCTGCACTCTTCACGCGACATTGTGTGGCGCAAAATTGCAATTTTTATTCGCCAATCTTGCCTGTCGATATCACATTGCCTTTACGTTGATATTTTATATGTGACGTACAAATAAAAACGACAACGAATTGATTTCGTTTTCAAACTGGATTTTATGGAGTAATCTTGAAGTGAATTCCGTTGTTAGGGGTCCTAAAACTCTTGAATGTGTGGAAAACTTAGTACCTATGTAGAAAATTTCTTCGTGCGCGATGAGTTCACGTGTCTTGCTTAATAAACATGATGGGTATTTTGCTATAAGATTTATATTTTGTTGGTTTTTTTATGAGATTTACCGCAACAGGTCGGAGTTTAGTCCTCTTGTATAACCTTAAAACATAACGGTGACCTGTCGTTGTACAGGCATAATGGAATGTTATTTTTAAAATCTTCTTTCCCACTGCGAGATAGTAGAGAGAAGGAGTAGTCAGCAATCTCGTCGCACAGGAATATGGAAATAAGTAGAATAAATCATAGTTTATCGAAAAGTATTCCACTTGTGATATTATTGCGACGTCACTGTGTCGATGTGGGCGGCCTCTACATGTCGTGGGACGAACCGATATGGATCGTTATTATTGCTAACAAATTTGAATTTCAACAATCCACACTAAAAATATTTTTGAACATGGCATTTCCCATTTTATTGTTCTAGACGAACGCATATCGTATAGAACCGCTTGTTGTTTGCGTTTGATTAATTAATTGTTCGTGTATGAGCTTTTTCATGTTTTCTGTGTAAAGTACAATAGAAATTCTGGGTTAGGCAGAATTGTCCAATCGATGTTGCTATGTCGCCGTAAAGACATAAGTAACATAAAGAAAGAAAAATTCAACACATCAGGCGGATACCTCGGTGGCTCAGTTGGCAGAGCGTCTGGAGTACCGATCCAGAAGACGCGGGTTCGAGTCCCGCCTGAGGTTGAATTTTTCTTTCTTAATAATAAAAAAATTTAAAAATCTTAGCTTGAAATAAGCTAAAAAATACAAAAAAGATTACAATAGAAAATGTTATGTAAAATACATCATTCTATGCTATTTATTTCAATCCGCACAATAGTATCCTATATGCATGAATGTATGTATAGAATACAATAGAAAAAAATCTGAAAAATTTATACTATCCGAAATTATACGCGCCTCTTCTAAGTAGTCCTAAGTAAACTTTGACGTTGCATAATGCATTATTCGCAAAAAAATATGATCTTTGACGAATATCTTTTCTAAATATTGACTTTATGATGATAGCTTTTAAGTATTGACACCTGAGCTAACATCGGAATTCTAAAGGTGTTCATGGCAATAAGTTATTGAAATAGGTAATTGATCATCGAGTAAATTGTTATTTTATATATAATACGCATAGCTCATAAAATACGCTTACGACTTGCGCGCAGTGGTAAATAATTAATACTGCCGTTTATGGTTGAGTCCGAATCCCGATAAAGACGAATGGTTGTGTGATTAGCTGGAATATTTGTGCCTAAGCCGTGGATATTTCTTTTTCTTATCTCTATATGAAGGATATAAGTATTTAAAAATTACATGATTTTGTTCATGATGTATCTATACATACTATAAGTACAGATTTGCAGTTCAAAATGGCTGTGTGGTCTACGAGACTTCAAAGGGCTCTCCCGACTGTTATGAAATTAAAACATTCGGTACTGGTCCTACGCAGAATTGTTCATAATGCACCTACTAAAGCATAGAATAAGCCCATCTTTGAATGTTCGAATGGTATCCGTCGTGCTTAGTGTCCTGAGTGTTTTCGTAGCGCGTCACTTGGTATTCTCAAAACTTGCCTGCGCGGTCACTGTTTATCTTTGTAAAACTTACCATTGTGCTCCCGGGGACAATAATTGTAGTCGGACATATTTTTTGTGGTATTATCGTGGCTGATGATGTTTTAAATGTTTGTGTTTCTGCTCAATGACCAACTGACCGTCAGTCAGTGACGTGTAGGGCCGGGACCTATTGTGTCTGAAATCGTTCGATCCGCAAGGACCGTTTACTTTAGGCTCTCCTCCGTCATGCCTTTGTGTGTTTACGCTACAATTTTATTATAACACAGTGATTTTGATACTTATATTGTCCATTCTTTATCTTGATTTTTTAATATTCAGCGATAAAGTAGGTAATTGATTTTTTTAAATATACACAAGCTATATTCAGCGTTGTTGATTTAACTCTTGATTAAAAAACTCGTAAGTAGGTATAATGCTTTCCAGGCCACGGATATTAGCTAAATAAAATAGATTCTGGATGTTGAAATAAAACTACTTTTTACGGATTTTATCGCGGTATATTACGGGTCAGTCTGCCCGTAACCATGGATGCTGTAAAGGATCCGAAACGTCGGGTTAAAATAATATCAAATATACCGCGATAAAATCCGTAAAAAGTAGTTTTATTTCAATGTCTAATATTCGCGTAAGTGTATGAAATCAATAAGATTCTGGATGGTTACTTAAAACATGCCTAAAGTTAAATTATATTTATTTCGCATAAGTTCATAGTGTATGTTATTTATTTTTTTATCTTGTATTTTAATAAACGTATATTCTCATTTATATTAAGCATTGAATAATATAAAATATAAATGCAAGTATCAAGAATATAGGCATGTAGTTCACTTTGAAATCGTTCGTACCGTGGCTCCTACGCACATTGTTCAAAGGTAAACATGTAAGAAATTCGTTCTTTTTGTTCGATACCAACAATTGATACGTCTGTATGTATCTGAGCCGTTCGTACATCGTACTACAACTAACACAGTCATGATTTTTTGGTACAAATAGTCTTTGTATAGTCGACCGTCGGCTATCTATTGTGATGCGTTTAATATCTGTAGGAAGTGTGGGCATTCAATCGCAATACAAAACCGTGTTGTCAGCCATTCAAAAAAGGCGGTCTGCTTACAATTAAATAATTCAAAATTATGAAAGAGCCTGTCGAGGCGAACTATTCTGTTAAGGAAGATTATTAATTTGATCAAAACTGTTGTACAATGTGATAACATTATTTACATCTACCTTTAAGTCATCGAGGCTCATTAACGTTTAATGTCCGACCATAACCGTGGCTCAGGCGTTTAAACACTGATTACAGGACGTATAAAATTCACTATAAATTCTTTATTTATGTGACAAAAAGGAAACAGTGGGGACGCTCTTAGAATTAAATATATGCTCGCGATCATATAAAATAAAGAATTTATAGGCATCCTTTGGAATTACCGTGGCTCGGTTTTATGACTTCACGGGGCGTTTATTCAGCGTTGCGTTGCGTGGTCGGATCACTGGCATTTGTGATAGCGGCTGGCGCTCCCATCGTCGTTGTACGGGAACAAATGTCTCTCGACATTGCTTATATCTTCTATATTACGCTGTTACTTTTATGAATCTCAGTCAAATGTAATTGCTTGGCGTAAATGATTGTGATTCACTTATGCGACGCGGGTACCTACGCAGTACCTTTGTTTGCGAGTTATAAGTTTTATTTTGTATACATGGAAAATACTGAGTGTACGAAATAAAACTATGGGTTTTATTGCTAAAATAAGTTCGCGTAAGTGTAAGAAATCAGTTACAGGCGAAATAACATAACACCAGGGCGTATTGTTTATTTTCATGGCATTTGTTTAACAATATGGCATATTGTTTACCTATATAATTTAAGTAATTATAATAAACATGTTAGTGCATGATCACGCAGCGCCATCTAGTACCAAGTTGAGCACCAAAACTCGTGTTACAGATACTAGATGGTTGATAGACTACATACTATACTTTCTTTTTGTAAAAACATGTATGTATTACAAAAAAAAGTACGTAATAAAGTAAGTAAAAAAGATCTTTCTATATGCACGTGCTACACAGAAATATCCATGATCCAGGTCAAATGTCCATGCTCTATAAACATCTACCCCTACTGGGATTCGAACCCAATACACTTATCACAGAAGGCAGTCTTTAATACCGCTGCTCGTCGAAAATATTAGTTTGCAGATGGTTGTGTGATAAGCATGGACATTTGTACGTGAACTATGGAAATGTCTATGCACAATAGAATGTAGGTATTTAGAATAATTATGTATCTATCCGCATCATAAGCTTCGATGTTAGCTGTGTCCGGATATATTTATTGATGTATTATTTGTTTATCTAGTATTTCCACACAGGGTTTATGTTTATGGACGAGATTTTATGGTGATTATATACATCCGGAATATAACGTAAGTAATAAAAAAGAATAATATGGACACTGTGGGCACGAACATTTTCTCACATACAATTAGCAAATCTCTCAACGTATTTTTCATCACATTAATATTTGTTTATCGGCCAAGATACAATAAATCTATTAGAATAAGGATTACAGACAGTAAACCTATTAAAATTCCAATATGAAAAAGAATTACGTAATAAAGAAGCTGTGACTTCGGGATGCATGTGTGTGAAGCTTATTATACGTTAAACACATTTGAACGGCCAAAGTACACAAAAAAGCGTGACCAAGAGTTTAACATGTATGTACTGTCTATAAGTACGCGTGAAATTGTGATTATGAACACAAACGAGTCTTGCAATCCACTCGTCATGTAGATACAGGTGAAGTTTAATTTTTTTCTTCATGCATATAAAGGTAGCGTTTATTTTCATGATCGACCTATTCACTGTCCCACTAATAGACAGAAGGCTATTAAAATACTAAGTCCGCCACGCTGGCCGTACTTGTTAGCAGAATTACGCATACTAAACCTATTAGTAGACAACGATCTAATAAAGAGTAATAAGATCAAGTCATCAAGTTTGAGACTAGACTTGAAGCATTCTTTTAATATTGCGTAATAAGTATAACTGTAAAAGGATAGAGGAGAGCGTTTTTCTAAAGACCTTTAAAGAGTTGTTTCAGGTTATTTCATTTACATTGCCAATCATAACATTATTTTCCCCTATTTGAAATAATGTTGGCAGAAAATTAACAACAATCGTAATTATTTTTGTAAGACCATAAAATGCATCTCAATCTATTTAAATGTTAATCGGAAAGTGTCTTCAATGGAATCCATTGTAAGTGTTAAACCGTGTATTGAGCGGAACTAACTTCGCTAAAGGTTCGGTTAGTGGAACGTTGTCGATATGTGCATCGCAGGCGCCGATGACGTGAGTCCACATTGTGGCCAATTTGATACGGTTTTTGTGCGTCGGCACAGTCTGCTGCCTTGCCGCGTCATTATGAGTCTGCTCCGCGGGTTAGGCTAGGTCATGTTAGCAAACGGATAGTGTAAGTGTTACAGCTCTATGAGCGTTTCCTGTGACTTTCAGTCAGTGTCAATTGCCTATCATTTGTTGTTTGAGGTATTTTTTTAGTGCATCACCAAGAAATTGTAAGCAATCTTAAAATATAATTAATAGCGAAAGGAGACAACAGTGGCGATTGCTCCGCTGACAAGAGCTGAGCTCTTAAATTAATAATAATAAAGCGAAAGGAGAAGCTCTGATATCCTAGTGGACTGTGGACAGTGGATCCTCTGGACAAGTACACTGTAAAACCAAGGTTCTAAGTTTATTACCAAAGCACTGATTTTTCGTATGTTACCCATATGATCAAGCGGTAAAGGATAACTTCGTCTGGGACCAGCATTCCTAAGAGATTCTCTCGATGTCGTGTGAAGTCTACCACCCTGCATTGGCGTGGTGGACAATAGCCTAATTAATCTCTCTCAAATGAGAAGAGACCTGTGTCCAGTAGTAGTAGTAGTAGTAGTAGGACATTGATTAGGTTGATGACAATGATGAATACCGCAAGATTAATGATATATTTAAGACTTATTTATATGAATGCAACAGAATAGATAAAAAAGTTTTTTACACGGGCTTAAAGCATAAAAAGACTGAGTACCTGAGTATAATTTTTATAGCATCATTATTGCCGCATGCATCGCTGTTAAATGCCAATCTGTTTTACAACGTGCCAATCTTGTTATGATAGGCTAGGTATTCTATGGGGCATCAACCTGCTACGGAGAAACTGTGTAATATGACGCAATCATACTCGGTTCACCGTTACAATGCAGCAGCATTCACAACTAGCCCATCAGGCACGCCTCCAACCAAATGGGATCCACCGCCATGACTTACATACTTACCCCATATGTTGTGTTGTCTGTCGAACGTGAGTCGCGGCCCTTATTATAATCACAGATCAGACGATTGTTGTCCCCATAAGATGTATATTTTATAAAAGCAAAACGAAGAATAATCCAAGAGAACATGTTTCCTTTTTTTCTACCACGAGCATGTTGCTAACATGTTACACTTAAGTTTTTACGGAATCAAATCGAACCGATTCAATGTAACGGGCGATAGGTGGTTTTTGTTCTATACAAACGTCGTTAGTAACATGACGAATGGTAACGTCCGTCGGCTGGGTAATAAATTGCTGTATTATTTTAATTAAATCGATATTATGGACTGTTATGACATTCCGGAGCGATACAATTATGAGACAATAAAGTGAATTTATTAATTAAATAAAACAATTTCAACATCATTTTGCGAATCCATGTAATAATGATTTATAATTAATATTTAACTGCAGTCGTAAATAAATCGGAGAAGGCGAGGTTAATCTTGATTGTTAGTACAGCCATAGACGAATATCTCGTGTGTGACGGTGAGACATCGCTTGTTGTGATTTTATGGCCTCTATAAAGTGGCCATTACTATTCACACTGATCTAATACGATTTTTATATCCAGTGTCTATTAATTGTGGTAGTTGTTCGACTAGATAGTAAAACTGAAAGGTTTATCACTAATAAATTAGGTATACCTAGTTCTGGACTTACAACGGATAAAATTAACATACGGGCCTCGTTTTGTTTCCAATTATGTTTCTCGTTGTAGAGTTACTTACCCGATACTTTATCTTTTTTTACAAAATAAAGATAACACGAGTAAGTAATAAGCGCACTTTAATTAACTATATCCTGTATCACTTAATGGATGTAATTGTTCCTGCAACGGCTATAAATTTATCTTGAAATGATTACAAACACTAGTGTAATACGGAAAAACGGATCTCTATTATACTCCTAAACGTAAAAAATATTACCTGCGCACGCAGTCCGTTCTTCGATATGAGAAATTCGAGTTGAAATTTAGCGTCTATTGTGGCGGAACAAAGCGTGCAATGCGTTAATAACAGGTGCATCGTTTTCAAAGTTTGGTCGTCGCTCGCGGGACCCTAACGCTACGTGACCGGTTTTATTTTATGCCATTCTCGCCATGATAGCGGCCATTCTGTGTAATTTGCCGTTAAACTCGAAAACTATTTTTCAGTGTTTGGCCCTTTTTGTGCCATTGTCCCGGGGATGTTAGATTAGCCCTCCGTCCGCCCACGTTTCATTAATGCGAATCTAATTTGTGTTGCGGCCCGGCTGTTGTCAGTTCGAGTTTTTAGCGTAGCTTTTGTTGGCGAACAGTTGAATTATCAGCGAATATTTTGGCAGATGTCGGTTTAATTAGGCAGTTATAATTTAGATTTAACGTGATGTAATCAGCTCTGTGATGTTTAGGAGTATCTAAATTCCCGATACAACAATGCGTTCAATGTTCGCTGTTTTAATTAATCTGTTTGATATTCGATACAGTTGTCAGCTAAAGGAATAAATTAATGACGATTGGTTGAGTTGGCGTCCTGCATAGGACGGTCAGGACGGATCAGCGGTGGGCTGATTTGATTATTGATTGATTAGTAATATAGTTAGTATAGGGAGCTGTATATGTAAAAAGGCGGAAAAAATTATACCTATATATATTGACGCATATATACAACATTATACATACATGTCTATACTTTAATAATATTATAAAGCTGCAGAGTATGTTTATTTGTTTCAACGCGCTAATCTCAGGAACTACTGATTGGAATTGACAAATTCTTATTGTGTTGGATAGTCCATTTATCGAGGAAATTTATAGGCTATATAACATCACGCTACTACCATAAGGAGCTGAGCACGAATGAAAAATGCAGCAAAAATGGTAAAAATATTAAATACACGCAGAAGAAGTTGCGCGGGTCAGCTATTTTAGTTATTAGTTTACCATAATAAGTATCTTGCATTAAATGCATGTTGAAGTGGTTTTACTCTAAATGTGCACATACCTACAGGGTATATGAGAAAATAGGTACCTATACACTTTTAAATATAGTTACTACTCAGTAAGTGCCTTTATGATAGTCACTAGCCGCTCTTTTTTCTGTTGCTCCTAAGCATCGTAGCATATTGTTTAATATCCTATAACTTATTGCAAGAAATGGGCTACAATATCAAATACAATTTATCAAATCGACTAGAAATTTAAGATTAGCAGCGCAGTCATAATAGAAAATAACATAATTTCGATTTATTGTCTTAGTATATAGTACTATATGTACTATATAGGTAAACTAAATAACTGGTTGTTAAAAAACAAACTTCAACAACTTTAATTATTCCTTGACCTTGTGTTAACGTCAAATTAAGTGAATGTCTGACATTTAAGCATTATTTTCTCACAGATCAATTAGGTACTGTTACGTACACCATAATCAACATTGAGATTTTTTAACAAATTACTAAGCAGACTAGGCGCCAAGGCCGCAAAGTATCTACACAATATCCGTTATTGAGCTCAATAGAGATGTAGATAGCATTATCGGCCCCTCCACTGAAGCGGAGAGTTTGGCCAAAGATAACGAAGATCACAAAAACATGGACCATTACAGATCGTGTGCTCGAAGATAAAAGTTAAACTTTTTTGCTATGTTATTTCAGAATTCCAGAAAACATTAGGAGACACTGTGCAATGCTTTTTAATTTATGATGGTTAAAGTTGGCATGCCGTAATGTAGTCTGAAACATTATATAGTGCAATTGCTGCTACAATTACTTAATACCCGCAGCAGAATCGTAGTGGACACGTAGGCTTTAATTGATCAGAAATAGAATTGTGTTGTATTACTGGACTCGTTTATACACATATTTTATATCCTCATGATCTCATCATAGTGGAATAAAAACCGATTCGATGAAATTTTTACAGTTTTTAGCAAAATTGTTTTTATTGTAGGGTAGTACTATGAGCGAGTTCATGTTGAGGTCGAAGCATTCCTGATCCATTCAAATTACGAATTCTGTAAGGATCTGATATAAATAGATATCAGTTTTGTGAACAGTTAATGCATTGACAGGAAATACTATACAGAGCCTAAAATGTATATTACATATTTTCTAAGTATTACAGATGTTATAAGATATCCCGATCATCAACCTCGTTATATGGGCGCTAAACTCAAGTGGCTTCCAATACGCCTTCGCCGGGATACTCATATCCTTTCATTACTTTACAGTATTTTATTTAATCCTACAAGACCGTCTTATCTTAAAGAACGTTTCGAGTTCATCTGTGATACACATTCGCGATCCTTACGGTCATCGGAAAACCTAAATTTAAAAATACCTGTGCATTCAACAAGATTCTTTGACCATTCTTTTACGGTTCAGGCCTCTCGATTGTGGAATGCACTGCCACTATTTATAAGACGCGCACAGACATTGGCTGCATTTAAAAGAATGGTTAAGGAACATTACTTAGCTGTTTAGACATTTGATATTATATATTGTACATATTTTATATAAATTTATGTATGTATATATTATGTTTGTATGTATATATTTTATATTAGTATTATATATTTTATGTAGGTATATTGGTATAATGTAGAATATATTTATGTGTATTATATCTAGTGTATGTTACAACATAATTATATTTATTATGTACGCCAACTACTCGTTTTCCCCTTCTCTCAACTCTTGTCCATCCAATGGTTGTCTGGAAGAGATTGCTGTTAGCGATAAGACCGCCAATTGTACTTCATACTTTCTGTATATTCTATATTGTTGTATTTTTGGTGTATGTACGTACAATAAAGAATACTCTATCTATCTATCTATATGGGAAAACTTTATAACATAATTGCACGTTTATTATTGTATTGCTATGAAAATCATTCAGTTATAATAAGCTGCAATTTTATTAAGTACCTATGCTATTAAAGTGTTTTTAAAATATATGAAATATCAGTATTTTATATTGTGTACGATCAATAGGGGGTAGCATTCCGGTGGTAGTAGAGACGTGTAACGCAAACAAAAGTAGTGCGAAACTAAGGGTAATAAAGAGTGGCTAGGGAGAAGCATCCCCAGGCACGTACGGCAATTCGTTCTAATAGTCGCAGCCGACAATGGCGCGCTATTCTGACATTGTTTTGTTAGGACGGAACGTTGGACGATGCAAAACGCGCCACCGACTGTAAAGGCGCCTACCGTTTTTTATTTCCCTTAACGTGGGGGGCGAACTGAAGTGGTCCCAGTTCAGTAATTAATGACGGATTGACGTGGGCGGTTGTTTCATGTCACACTGTTTTGGTAACAAATTGTAATGAATCGCCCAGCGGGACCCCACACTTGGAATGTCATCTGAATATGGTCATCAGCGTAACAGTCCCAATAATATATTTGAGTAAGATTTCGTTAGTAAACAAGTTTGTTAATCAGCAGCCTTAAAAAAAATTGTTGGAATAACAATAATTTCAATAACTTAATGAATTGTTTGAATTCCTACTACTGCTGTGGTGGCATTTTCTATGCCAATGGAGCTAATACAGTTCGATTTATTTATTATTTGTAGAAATTCACCTCAAAAGTGAAGAAGAAACCACAAACTTTTACCTTTAAATGAATTTCCGTAGCGCACGTGAAAAATAATGACATAAAACCATCAATCAAATTTTATGTTTAGCTGTGAAATAATGAACTACCACAAACACTCCAACGTTTCTCCGTGCACGTATCAACAAAGACATAAAAATTTGTTCTAGTTAGTACATTGATTTAAATTTTGATAAGCAGCTGCGGTATGAAGACATTTCCTGCCCAAATGCAGTATCTATAAAACTAAAAGTACCAACTCACACTGACCCACGAAACAATTTGTTACTATCACTTTTTAATGGAGCCATTAAAATAGTTTTGCGGTTGAGACCGAGTCATAACATTTTGGCGCCTGTTACTGTCTTGGATAACAAATAACTTGCGGTTGATAGGATTGTGCGCTCCGTTTTGAACGTGGGATTGAGAAATCGTGTTTCATTATTTTCTGTCACTCAGTGTCCCTTTTATTGAATCACGAAGTTGAATTTTCAGAAGTAAGTGACTAAGACATTATTCCAAATTTATCCTTACGGGGGACTTCTTAATAACAATGATAGTTTGCATCATTTCATTTGAGTCAGTACCCTACGACGTTGTTTGGCTAGGTTGAGGCGGCGTCGGCATTCGTTGAAGTATCACTTTTCTATTGTCTTCATAAAAGCTCGTGTCCTTTCACTTTCTATTGCATTTTGTTTGTCTTCCAAGTTTTTGTCCTAAACACAAAAGATTTTATGTATATGACTCAATTTAAAAACGTTTGTAAATATTCATTTATGTTCTATTTTCCTAACAATAGTCAAAATGAGACCAATAAAATGTTTGTATAACAGCGATTCTATATTGCACACGATCTTATAAATGAAAACATCAAGTAATATCTCTTATTTTCTTTCCATCGTCGTCGTCTAAAAATATTGCTATGATATTAGTCTCATATTTCTGCAGTCACGTGTGGCCTTTTTTGTGGCAAATGGGCCAAGTGTGTCATCTGTCTTAATTGTTTAACAGCTTATTGTTTACACAAAAAAGTTTTGTTCCAAAAAGATATATTACTTTAGTTATTTTTGCAGTTTTGCCCAAACTTAATAAATATGTTTTGTTTTGGGTTGTATTTTGGTTAGTGACAGTTTACTGCACGTGCAATTTGTCTTTTGTCGTATGTTTCAGAAGTTGACGTCTGGTATTTGCAGCATACTATTGTCTTTGTCATATCTATATTGTAAATATCTTTTGTATCTATGACTCATATCATAACTAAACAAGCTGTAATTTGCGTTCGACTAATAATATTAATAGCATTGATTTTAATTACTCGCTCCATTTTAGTTACATTCAACATTAAGTAAGGCATGTTTATTAAAGGGTTGTGCTAATTATTCATTAACATTACTTTGTCTGCAAAGTTATCTTAATATATTAACTGACATTGTTTGACCGTTTGCTATCTATAGTGTCTTGTACTAGCAACTGTATTTTCTCTTTTATACTTATACATAACTTTGTCTTATAACTATTTGAATATTAGCATTTAAAAAGATTTCCCTAGGTATAAAAAGTTTCACATTCTTTTCTCTTTTACCCACACAATACAACAGATTATGTTTATTGTTTAGAAAAAAGAAAAGTAGAAAGAAAGCGAAACCACTGGTTAGCTCATTTGTGCGGTTTTGACTTACCAGTCAGGATGGGTATTATTTAGAATTTTCCATTTATTTTATTACTTTATGCGCTTGTGCTCATTGTCTAGTTGCCTTTTTAAATGTTTTTTCGGTGTCTATAAACCCTTTTCGTTTTGGGTGTTCGGTCGTTCATTGTTTCTTTATTGCGGACCCTTGCCGGCAACCAGTTTGCATAACATTTACCTAATACAATTTAACGCTGGTTCTAGATTATATAACTCATTATTCAAAAAAGGGTTAATTTTGTTTTTGTTTTACACGTAGGTAGTCATTATTTGACTTGTTTAATAACAGATCAGTAGAGAGTGGAGTTTACACAAGGTATCATTTTTTCACAAGTCCTGGACAAAAAGTAATTATTGAATTTTTCCCATGTTGATATGGCAGCTAGGTTATTTAGCCCTCGGGCCTCGTCTGTTCTAATAACAGGTTTCCAGAAACAATTAGTCGGGTTTCTTTGTAAAATAAACCATTTTATCGCCTAGATTTATTATATTTGTCGAAAATTTTATCGTCGCATCGATTATTTGCATCGGACCGTTCTGTAGAATATTGTTTTCGAACCAGGTAGGGCCGAACATTTATCAGCCGTTTTGGTTTTTTGTTGATACTTTGTTATTATTCGTATCTATCCCTCGGATGTATTAATCTCGCGTGGGTCCGTTTGAACCGGTCATTATCCAAAACTTAGGGGCGTATTGAGTTCGGGTGCCTAGTTATTACGACTATTTTAATGAAATACCCCTGCATTATTTACAAAATTGGATACATCGCTAAATATTTTATAATGAGGGATTGGAAATGAGTTGGGTTGGCATCGCTTGTGAATGTTTCTGGAGCAAGCCGCGTGCGACGGGCTCGGGAATGTAATGACACCGTTTTAAATGTTTTCACATTAAGTGGGAGGATCAGTTTTATTCATTTTGTCAGGCACCTGTTCCCGAGTTGTCATACCTGCTATTATCAGTTTAGCAGAAGACGAAACTTGTAATTTGCCATCATTCTTGAATTCTCTACACTGTCTGTGGTGGGTATTACAAGTAGAACCATACAATTTAATACATGACTTATTTTGTGATAGTCGCCTACAGCTATTACATCCACGATAAAGCCGCCTTTTTAAAGTCGGTTAAAATGAATGTCGTCAGCTTGAAAATGCCTTTTTACTGAATTAATTTGAATTCTTCCAAAGGCAAACATTTTCACAGCAAATTTGTCGTCGTGACCGCACATTATGCTCCCGACATATTGTCATAACATCCAATTTCATTTTACTTTGGAGAGTTGTCGCGCACTGTCGGTGTATGAAGTTTCGTTTAGAAACGGAAATGAGAAGGAATTTCCCAAAGAGACCTCTCGGGCAGAATAAGAATAATTTGTGTGAGCAGAGGTCCCACAATAGACACGGCCGGTCGCCACGCCTCCGGAAAGAATCAATTATACGAACCTCCTGTTCGAAGACATGTTGCCGAATGGGCGAATTGTTTGTTTAATAACATTTCGGCGCTTCTACAAGCGTTACGGGTAAAATATTTGTCGCCTTTGTCCAGCTAAGCTTTGTACGTAAATTAAGCGATAGACATTTTTTTCGACATTAGATTCTGTCGTGTCATGGCTCTATTCAAAGCGGATGTGTTCTAGTTTTTGTTTGGGAATGCTTCCTGTCTTTGCTTGGTTCCCTTTTTTAATAGTTTTTTGGTACTGATTCTAAAAAAGACATAAATTTAGCTTATAATCCTTAATAACAAAATATTAAGCATTGTGTTTTTAGTTAAGATATATCTTAGAAAACTTTATAATGCACATCTACGATTTAACAATTTGGTTTTTTATTTACGTATGTAGCTTTCTGGTGTCCGTTACACGGATGTGAGAATTTAAAATTAAATATTGTTTAGTATAATTTATTTATTTGTATTCATTCCTACACAAAAGAAGGACACCCACACAATGATCTATTTGAGTTAGTCATTTAAAATGCCGTGAAAATATAAACGAGTAAACCTTTTTGTAATGTCGTACGTGACAGTATTAAATAATCTCCCGCACGGTAGCACCTTAAAACGTGATCACTTCATTTTTATATAAAAGGACTTTAATATCATTTAAATATTTCAAATCATTTATTTTAATAGATAAAAGAACATGCAGGAGCTAACATTTGTGTGTGTTAATCTATAAATATAGGAAAGAAATAGGAGCACTCTGATGCCGCGAATTTTCGCCTTATTATAATTTTTATAATATAACGAAGCTTTACTTTGAATAAGAATTCCGCAACTTAATATTATATTTTAGTTAAGCAAAATGAATATATAACATTAATAGATTAAAATCCTTTTAAACCTGGTTCTGGTTAGATGTTCCATACATGTACAAACGCATTAATATAAGATTTATTTATGCAATAGCAGGTACGAGTCATTTCGCTAACATTACGTACAAACTAACTCGCCTGCTTATTCTCTTCATTGGTGGTCTTTTGATCGTACACGAGACACCTATTCTGTCCTTACAAAAACATTTTATATCATTTGAAAATGTTGCATCTGAAGTTTCATTTGTAAGTTTGACATTTAAGTACTACAATACGCTAAACAAAATATTTCCACACCGTGATGTGCCACGTTTGGCACATCACGGTGTGGCACGTTGTGCCAGGTTTGGTTTTTTATAATTATTAAACTTGAAAACACTTTAAAAATACTTCTACAAATGTTTAGGTTTTTTAAACTAGATAGCGTCAGTATTTCTAGCAAATCAAAAAATCCAAATTGTATATTTGGTTCATTATATTACACGGGAATTAACGCAAATTTACCTTTTAAATGCTTGACGTTTCGACCAGGTTGCACTGAAACTTTAAAAGTTGTTATTGTCTATTTGTTTTTAAAATGAACTGATTTGCAGCTACATATTTCTATTTTAGTTCTATTTTTAATAAAGTTGTAAATATTTTAGTAGATGATATTTTACGAGGCGCGACCGCCCACATGTTCATATTCTGGGAAAGTGAACAGTTTTGGCGAAAACAACCGTTGTGGTCGGGACCACACAAAAGTTCGTCCGGTGATATTGATCATGTCATTTGATTAAATCACAACTTGCACAACACCTATTATCAATATTTATTTATATAACTAATTACTACGGTTTGAACTAATTATAGTTATTAACAAACAAAATTTGTTTTACAAAACTTCCAACATACTGGCATAATAACCATATTATATTATCACATTAGTTTTTTTTTTATAATAAATTAAATAGTCTGATTTGTCAAGTGGTCGTAAACGCGAATGCTGACCTTGTGGTTTTGGGTTCGATTGTAAATTCAAACAAATTGTTATTAAGTTTTCTTTTTTAATTCTCGGCAGAAGCTCTCGAATTTTGATTTGTTCCCGATAGTTGACACATTACAAAAATATTATAATACTCTGAAAATATTAGTAACCGCCCATATAAGTAGCTACCAGTTTGAACTTTATTTACTTTAATTTATTATGTAGTCAATTAATAATAATAATAAACTATACTTAAGCGTCTATTTTTGCCAAGTTTGTTGTCCTTTTTTTATCTTTATGGAAAATATTATCATGAGCATATCTACTTTATACGTTTTGTAAGTTATTATTACTTTTATGGCAATCTCAGTTGTTTATAGGCGAATAGACACTGGTTAAAGGCTTTCCATGGCGCTTTGAAACTGCCATTAACCCAAAAATAAATTTAAAAATATTACGCGTTTAATATAAAATTTATTACTCACGCCAGTACCCAATTTGCAACTTTTATGGGGTGGTATAACAGGCCTTACACCAAATAAATTTAGGAGGTAATAACGTGAAACCACTCGATAATCATAACGTCTTCTATCGACGCTCTAACGGATATCGATAGAATAACCGAAGGTACCCAGTGAAGTGGTATGGAACTAATTATTATGCCTCGGTTGTATCAAAGCTCCTTCTAGTTACACCGATGAATGAGCCTACAATAAAACCCTATTTTATTGCTGTTTCCTCTCTCGCTTCGTTGGCATTCATCCCGAGAACTACCAAATCATTAAAGCCTGTGTTTGTTGATTTTTTCCTACCGCTTTGTTTGCTTTATGATAATACGGAGGTGTTCGTTTCGTCGCGCTCTGAGCGCGGGAGCAATGCGGTGTGCAACTTAACGCCTTCATTCACATTCCTTTTTATAGAGGCACTTGATTTAGCGAGCTAACGTCATTTTTAATAGACTCCGTCGAATTAGCTTTTTACTACCACAGAACTCCGTTTGCTCATCGAATTTAGATCTTGAGTATCATGTTTATAAGTACGTCATGTTTTCTAATTCAAGGTGTTAAATGTTTTAAATCCCTATATTTTCGAGACGGTTAAATTAGAATTGTTTTTGGTTCGAGAAGGGATCAAATTTGTTGGTAAGTAGAAAAGGTTGTAAACTCTTGATAAACTGTCTGAAGTGGGACATTGATATTCCCACCAAAATATGTTTTACTAATAAAAGTGTTGTAGTATAAGTACCTATCCCTCGACGCTTGCTCATTTTAAACACCAACTATTACAGGGCGTTCTTTGAAACCGAACTAACTGCACTCATTAAAAGTTATACGCGACCACGAGAACCCTCGAAACTCAACTGAGGACTGTGGAATTTATCAGCTAACTCAAAAGTGCTTGAAGGGAAGTCTGTCCGGACCATTATTTGCCATTGTCCCTTACAATAAGATTAAACTAGCGCCCGGCAACCATACAGATAGCGTCCTGACCAATTCGCGAGCGAACTGCTCACGTAATAGTTTTGTTGTTATCGGTATTAACCACTCTTCAGTTGCTTCTGGGACGATATTAAAAAGATTTTGGCAGCGAGCCACTCAGATATTGATCTTTATGCTTGGCCAGACGGCTATAGGAGTTCCGTAAGTGCCACGCCAGTTGCTTTAATGACTTCCCATGTTTGTTAGTTTTGGTTAATATTTTATGTATTTGGCTGTATCTAGTGACATTTACTACCACCCTGTTTGTCGTGTGAACAAGTCATATGCTTTATGATTGTGTAATATTATTTTGTTTAGCAATTTTTCCTCTTGTATCTTATTAACAATTCGCAACAGTCGTTCTGCTAAAACTTTACGTCCACTTGATCAAATATATTTTCATTATAAGAAGTGATGGTGGTCCTAAATATGATATTATCAAACTTTGGCTAATACCCCGCAGCTGCGTGCTTATCGCTTGCGCGAATTGGAATATATTGTTAAAAACGTATGTAATTAAGTTGGTATGTGTGAAGGGTAACACCTGCGTCTGCTATCAGAGATCGGGCCGTTACGGTTTATGGGGTTCCTACCAAAAACAATGGAAATGGCAAAAAGTCGAAATGCGGGCCAGGTACCAGGGGTGTAGGGAAGGGTAGGCGTGCGGGTCGCGACGGGGCACCACAATTTATGATTGCGCCGTGTCAGAGTGCTAATGAACGCACTCTGTTGCTCTTTATTGAGATAACGCTCGCAATCGATGGCCGCGCCGGTATCGAGTCATTACTTATTGCGTTGCCTGATCTCGCGTGTCCCTTTATAAGATATTTTTTGCTTACTACATTCGTGCAAAGGAACTATTATTAACAGTCTTCTCCATAGGTATGAGATAAGCTAATCCATAAACTCGTAACTATGTCCTGTAATGAGGAAATTTTCATAACTGCATCCATATACTATGTTCTCCTATATCTGCATTAATAATGATATAAAATAACATACCATTATAAATGTAAAGAATCTCATTTCATTATGCTCATTGCGTGTTATTAACTTTGTCGTCGCGCCTTTGAATATTAACGACTTTAGGACATTGAGATTGCTTTACGCATTTGATTGGGAATATATTATAAATAATGTCTGAAATTTGTGAGGGGTATCCAATTAATTTCAGCATTTTAGTTGTACCTACTTACTATGTAGGATATTGCATTATTGTAATCTGATAAATAACTCATGTAGGTACCTACTATAGCAATGTCTTATCTACAAAATTGACATATGACATATCGAATATTTTGTGTATGATAAAGACAGATAGATATGAATTGTGAATTAAGATCTCGTGTCCTCTGCATCCCAACGACTTGAACGTATCAACGATCCAATCGCGCGATACGCGCAGTGAGAATGATATCATCATCGAGGCCTGCGTGTGCGCGGCCACTGGCCACTGGGTACTGGTTGTCGGCATTGTGAACTTACTTTATAGTAAGCAACGCCACGTGAGAAGTTATGAGACAGTCTCATTGTCGCCAGATACACACGCACCTACACTACAATGTTATAACTTCTTATAACTTACTGCTACCGCTATGCGAACATCTAAATTTATAAATACAAATGTGTTTTCACCTACGGCGAAATCGTTAGTATAAAAATATTTATAGTATACTGTATAGGTACATAAGTTTAATCCAGTTATATGCTATTGAGAATTCATTTACATAAAATCTGAAATACATAATAGATGATATAAACGGTTTATCGTAAGGAATCCAGAAATACTAAATTTATTCTGCTTTTCTACTTTGCCTTATTTAATACGTTCAGGGTTTTGTATTCAAGGTAATTTACACAATATTTTGTGGTGATAGCAGTCTATTTACCCTAGTTTGTCAACTTCACAGGTCACATGCAACTTTCAAAGCTACAATTAAGGAGAAACTTTTGAAAAAAAAAGTGACTATTATTTAGTACAGAAATTATGTAATTTGGTACACAATACTTATTAAACTGTATACGCAAGACCTTGTACTCGTGTACTCATCTTTCCGGCAATTGTATGATACAACCTTACTTCCTTACGGGAGCTTCCACACAAAACGCACAGCACGCGCAGCGAACTCCTCCACAATCACCGATCCTATCGATCGATAGCCATTGTTCACAGTCATCGGCCCGCCATTTAACTGTTGTTAAACTTAACGTATAAAGTGATGAATAGCTCACCGATCCCTGGATATGTTTATCTCCCCACTGTCTTATAAGATATGTCATTTACAAATGGTTATCTTATTTGATATCTTTTTGTTTGATGTCGAGTTATTAGCGGAAGGGTCGGTTTCATCGCTTTCTGATTAGTTTGTGATAAGTGAAATATTTCTTGTATGTTGTTTCAATTGTTTGGTTTTGTTGTGCATTCTTGGCATGAAACAGGTTTTGCTTTAGACAAATCAGGTAGCTTTATATGTGCGATAATACTGATGATACAAGTAGGAATATAGCAGCTGTTGATATCTACAGCATTCGTGTAGTGGGGAAGTTATAAATGTAGTAATGTTATTATATTAAACTGTAACTATATGTTTATGGAATGCAAATAAAAGGTAATCATTTTTTACAGGTAAATGTCAAGAATACATGCGTGCAACTAATTGGTTCATACCCACTTAAGTAAGTATACGTCTCCTTAGATTACATATTCTAAGACAGAAACTTATAAGATCAAGTTATCCGTCATCGACAATAATATTCAAATAAGATATCTGCATAATAATTCCCCGTAACTAAAGGGCCCACAAAGTACCTCGCATAGAGGTGTTGCAGACTTACATAACTTAAGGCTGGTGATCCACGCATAGAACGATGCTGCATCTAAATATTGACTGATAAATGCAATTATGCATCGGGATAAAACGTGCTTTAGACACGACATATACATATACTTACTCTCATTCCTGTTGCTCTTTATATTTTATTTTAGCTTTACGAGTTGGAGATAAATTCTTCGTTTCTAGTGAAAGATGCGATAGTAACAGCTGTCGGCACCAAGTGAAACAATTTTTATGAGAAATATACATACTTATATGCGGTTGAACACATACTTTGAGAAGAAGTCTGTTCTTAAGCCCAATCTTCATCGCACGTCAATAAGCAGGAGGTATTCGTACAGGATATTAATGTCGATATTAATGTAGTCTTGCAACTTTTGTTCCCAGTAGACATTCCACTTAACGCTGTGAAGCATATCGACTTATTCAGATGCTATCTTTGAGCTTACCATCCAGGATTTTCAAAAGTTGCCAATAAACCTCTCAGAATTTTGAATCTGTAAAAAATATTAAGAGTATAGACCAATCGGGTCGTGAACGTTATACTTAACCCATTTATATTATCACAGAAACTATGGGAATATTAAACTGTGCACTGTAGCGCGGCGCTTAAGCAGTGTCATGTAGTGATACAGTTATTATAATCTTTATGTCCAATGGCGTATCACGTTACATATAAAAGCTTTACAATTAACTTATCTTAAATTGTAGTGGCTGCTCTAGAAAGCAAAATGAGTGAGATACGACGCTTATAGATATTTTATGTTGCGTTATGCTATGGAAGGTTGTCCTTAGATGTGCGCGCATTACGGTCTCATAAATCGGGCAGGAGACAGCGCCAAATGAGACGTCTTGGCTGTGTACTGATGCCGACAAACATGGCTCGGAATAAAGTTTAGTGGCCTGTCACCGATGACGTTTTTAACTCATCCTAACATAGACTTGCGTCAATTTAACGATACATCGTTATTATAAACTAGTTTAGGTTGAAATGCTATATGGCATTATGATTCAGAAATTCTTTTACCGTAATTTTAAGGGATCTGAGTATTTTTCGCAGCATAATTATGATAAGGTGGACTAACACGCCCGCCATCAAATAATTTTGTTGTCGCATAATATCTTGCGCCGAGGAGACAACGACTTGCGGCGAGATAATACAAGGACAAAATTATGTCGCGGCACGCATTTTAAACCCCCTGGATAATTATAGATTAGTTCGAAATATGCTAATGGTTTGGTTATGTTACAAGCCGAGTCGGCTGGTGCTAAATGAGACAACAAGATGCTAACAAATACGCAAGTCTTACAAAACTTTAATGATCTCTCTTTGTATGAGATCCGGATTTTAATCCTTCTTATTTGAAATCTGTGTCATGTCACGTTCATAAATATCTGTTGTGAGTAAAACATATTATCATCAGTATGAAGTAATTATAAACTGCTAGATTTATTGATCGTCTATCATAAATAAAAATGGGTAGTTGTTAGTAATTATAACTTCAACACATTCAACACCTAAGTCTGCCCACGACCGGATCCGAAATGTTGGGATTAAAGCAATATCAATAATTATACTGTCTGTAGGTATATATAATAAATACTTTAAGAAGATTATTTTACACTTACGCGAACTATAACCTATTGTTAGCCTAAATATTGGTATACTATTTTATATAAATGGTATTCATTTTGAATTATAGACTGCTGAATGATCAAAATCTGACTAATAATAAACATCGACATACATAATTATGTACCTATTAAACCTCCAAAAATGAATTACACTTGAAATCTTATTGGTAATGTATGTATGATCTCTCAACTTTACTTGAGATTCGTATTTCCCTGCACAAATATAATCACGGTAAACACCATTTATTTATATTTCACTACAGATAACTTTTTAATCTAAGTTCGTTTGATTTGCTCACTTGATAATTATAGAATTATATACCTATAGTTTTATTAACTGATTTTCAATACAAAAAATATATATTACATTTTATTTTAAATACTACTAAAATATGTACCTAACTGTAAGAATGATACTATCCTTCTTTCTTATCTATATGTGTGATATGCAAACCGTATTTTTATTGCCGCTCGTGTTCGCAGTAAAATGGCACCTATCAAAAGATAGACGTTTACAAAATCTCAATTTTTCGCATTCCATTGAGGTGAAGCCGCGGGCGGTCGCCAAGTTCTTACATAAAATAACAGTCTCTATAGGACGCCGATACAAACTAACGAGTAAATTACACGGCTCGGAAGTGTTTGCGGACCGCCCATCGCCCCGTCTTGCCCGATTTGAAATTTTATACCGAGAAAATAGAGTAACTATTTTCGTAGTCGAATATACAGACGTAGGTACCTCAGAGGATCCTATAAGGTCAAATTCATTACTAGCTATTATTATATTATTGCATATTTGATACAAGCATCAAATACTTCCTGTGTTAAAAATGTATACATGATAATTCACATAACACGAATGTAATCTATTTATAGACCTACAAATAATGATAACGTCACTAAAAAATTGCCGTGTTAACCAAACTTCTATTTTGACATCAATAATCAAGCCCGGCTAGCTCAGTCGGTAGAGCATGAGACTCTTAATCTCAGGGTCGTGGGTTCGAGCCCCACGTTGGGCGCATCTTTTTTAATCTTTTTTTCTGCCTATTGAATATATTTAGTAATAATAGTGGTTAATATAATACTGCATCGTATTTTTTTTTAATTTCGCTTTTTAAATCAAGTATTACACAATCAAGTTATGCAATCAGTTTTCTAGTACCGTTAAAGGGTCAACGTATGGACAGACAACGCTATATAAATGTTTCCCACGTTTCGTAGTCACATGTACACACTCGATGTTGAATGTGGTGACTTTAAATCTCGTTGGATTTATTTTGACTAGTAACCGTTCATCACTTATTAGCTGTCAGCGTACAAATAATTTTATAATACATTTATTTATTGTCTACATACTTGGAACAGTTGTAAGTGTATTTATAAGAAGTATAAAGATTTCTTGGATCCACTTTTCATTTTGAGATGTTACAAAACATTTCACACCAGTAATCGATAAAAAGTGCTTAAATAGTAAGACCAAGTTAACATAGGTCCTGAGAAATTAGTTACAAAGCCAATTTCATAGATAATAACTAATATTAAATCTAGAAATTATAAAAATTAGGAACTTACTTGGTGGGTCGGAAAAGGAAAAAAATAAATTAAGGTATGACCCGTGACCGTGGACCATGGCCTATATACATTTAACTCTAGGAAATAATATTAGGTACCATTAAGCCTCTCCTATTCTATAATACCCATTTCTTCTTTACACGCTTCTGCGTCACACTAGGGATCACTATAGCAATCAGACAATCGCGTATAGTATGTCATACAATCAACAAATCATACGTTACGTAATGTCATCAACAAGCACAGTCAGCCCGCTGACTCGTTTAAGAGTACCTACACTATTTATTTGTTCGTGAAAGGTTAGTCTACTTATTCGTGGTACTACATTGCTAACTTTCCTGCCTTTTGTATAGGTTTCGCCATTCTTTACTTCGTCGTTCTTACAATATGTACGAACTTTACCTTTCTCGTTACACTGACGACATTTATAGAACCTTATGCAAACATTTCGAAAAACTGTCGTTGCCTAACATCCGCGGTTTACTACAAACAAATATTATGGGCCAAGCTTAACTTTAACGGCAATACTCGGTAGATTATTAAGAAAGATTAAAAAATATATATGAGTCTTATATTTTGGCCTTAATAGTTTTTACGGAGAAACACTTGCCTTAATTAAGTAGTGGGTACTTATGCAAACAGTTACTGACATTTCTCGAGCATGTTGCTTATATTATGCAGAAATGTTTGGACCACTTTTAATTGGTCTTTATTTTTATTTCTTTTCCACTTAAAGCAGTTCACTTTACACGGTTATGTGCTTAAAATTGATACTTGGACAATGTTATTTACATATAATAAATATGTAAATAACATTGTCCAATGTGACCTTTTTATAAATTATACTGACTAGCGTAAAATTACTTTGTTTTTACAATCGTGCAAATTAAATAGCTTTAGAGACCATTTTAAGTATAAAAATCCTACATTTTTATCTAAAATAGTTATTACCTCTAAGGCATAATAGATGGTAAATAAAACAACAATAAAAAGACAGAAAATTGATAAAATCTTATCAACACTACTATTTCAAACTTGCAGTCTTCGTGCGAACATATTAAATTGTCATATTTTCACGCCTCGAAGTGGCTTTTGCAGGGTTTAATTGAGTTTTATTACCTTACAATAACATTATTTTATAATATAATAATAAAATTCGTAATCAAGTAAAACAATCTTGAACTTAATGCATGGTATGCGTTGATGTAAGGACTTGAACTATTTGTATGCAAAATTTTATGACGATGCAATCGGGGTATTACCGACCAAGCTTTTAAATATAATATACTTCAACATTAAGGAGTTAAATACCTTCACACAGTGCAAAAAGTATTATCGTAACGCTGTCGACTATATTAGCTGAATATGGAATACGGAATGAGCCCTAAACTAGAGAGATATATGCTTTGAATGTTATGCCTTTTATGACGTGGTATAAATGTGGTGACACGAACGTGAGACATTTGCAACGACTGTTAAAATTGGCTCTTTAGTTATAATGTTAATTTTATCATAAATCACATATGATCATTTCAAGACTTTCAAAAGATTTTCGTAATAAGCGAATGACATATAATTTTATACAGTTAGGTACTTTTATTCTAAGGTATATTACGAAACGTTTATCTTCGTACTAATGTTTGGTATTATTTTTTCCTTTGTTCATAGCAAATATTATTAGTCACCATCACGCCTGTCGCTCCCGACGGGTTGTGCAGAGATGTACTAATGCACACCCACATTTCGCCGGTATCTTTTTAATTCCTATGCCTAACCTAACCCATTGCCACCAATCGGGCATGAAAACTCCGAGCTTCCACTGATAATTATCAGTGGAAGTATAATTTAATAGACCCATATCACTTTTCTCAACCTTGGAATCGAGTCCTTAGCTTCTTGCTCAGCAGTCGCACTTACGAGCACTAGACCAACGAGGCAGTATTTGATATGATGAGTACCAATTAATGAAATATATCCCGCAATTAAAGCTAGTTCCACGTGGATAATAAAAACAAATACTACTAGAAAACAAGTAAAAATGGAAACTGTGTCTCCATTTTTACTTGTTTCAGTGTTTATTTATATATTTATGATATACCTACCTACCTATTTATTGTATAATACTTTTATGAAGAAAATTAGACCAAATATTGTCTTCTCTTAAGTTTGATACATTCCCAGCTAAATGTGCGGTCGTTGCCTGCCTCAGCAAGTAGCATGAACATTCTCCAGGTCACCCACGCGTTGTATTGTATTTTGTATTATAATGTACCCTATTTGTGTCAACTTATTGTCTTTGAATGTCAATATATCATTGTTAAGGATGTTGGACTATTGTGCTGTTGTTCTAGGATACGATGTAGGTATGTCTATGGAGATAAATGTATTGACAATATGAATAATTCTATTTCAGTTTGAGTAGCGGACTGATTTCTTCTTTGATAAATTCCTTCATTGTGGCACCTTATTGTTCGAGTAAAATCTTGGTAATTAATATACATATTGCTCTCAAACGACCCACAGGTAAGAAGCAAGTACGGTATAAGAAATGTTTACATGGCAGGTTCTTATTAAAGACCACAGCCTTTGCAAGATTTAGGACATGATTGGATCTTATGGGCTATATCGGGTGGGCTGAGCGGACCATTTACTTTTTATAACGTTGTTGAACTTTTAGTTGGTATATAAAATGGTGCATATAAATATAAATTAATAGGTACTGTAACCACCTCCACATAATTATCTTTATTTAATTCTATGTATCAAACGCTTCACGGGTTAAACATAATTTATTACGATAGATAATCAGTTTAGTAAGGTTGAGTGGATGTAAATGTTTAGCACCGCCGTAGGTCAGAGTTCTGGTTTATACATAAAGTTACATTTCAATCTCAACATCAATGATTGCACTTAACCGTTACGTTAAATGCAGTAGTTCGCTGAATCGTTGCCACGTGAGCGCTGCTTTGAACTTGTTCAAATGTAAACATTTGTTTTACAGTGAAATAAGTTACATATTTTCGAGTTTTTAACCGTATGTTCAAATAATGTTCTGTCCTGGTAATATTTAATTAAATAACGAATTATTTCAATTATGAAGAACAAAATCTTAAACAAAAATTACATCGGCCAATTGACTAGGTAAACAGCAGTGGGTACACAATTGAATGAAAGGTAAATTGCGGTTTACGATTTATGACGTATTCAAAAAAATACTAACTAGATCTTGTTCAAACCAATTTTTGGTGGAAGTTTGCATGGTAATGTACATTGTATATTTTTGGGGGGACACATTTTACCACTTTGGAAGTGTCTCTCGCGCAAACTATTCAGTTTAGAATTAAATGATATTAAAAACTTCCGTATCATTTTTGAAGACCTATCCATAGATACCCCACACGTATGGAGTTGATGAAAAAAAATAATTATTGAGTTTCAGTTAAAAGGTAACCCCCAAAATTTTTATTTTAGTGTGAAAATCTTAATGCAGTTCACAGAATACATCATACCAAGTTTCAACAGTATAGTTCTTATAGTTTCGGAAAAAAGTGGTTGTAACATACGGACGGACAAACAGACAGACAGACATGACGAATCTATAAGGGTTCCGTTTTTTGCCATTTGGCTACGGAACCCTAAAAAGGGTTTTAAGAGTTAAAAAATTTACTAAAGACTAGAAAATGTTGTAAATAAAAAGTGATTACAAAAATTATCAATTAATCCGTTTAATTAAACATATTTATGTCTGTCTGTCACTATTTGCGTTGAATGGCAGCATAATTGATTTAGCCATTTTTAACAAAAATATGTACAAATTTGATACCCGCTCAAGGCCCGATACTCTATGCCTCAAGATACTGCTTATTACGTTCATGTGTGTAAGAAAAAAAATGCGTTAGTGATGATACAAATAACATACATACATCTTCCTTATTCTTTTTGTAAACTGGATTACATGTACCTACCCTCATTATATACCATACTTTAGGTTAAACATAATATATTTCGGTATTAAATCAAAATATTACTATGATATATTGCACTATAGGCTAATCCTTCTCAAATGACACACCAGAGAGCTTCTATTGTAAATGGTTAATTTTTAAAAGTGAACGTGTTCCTATGAGACTTTTGTGGCTTCACAAATAAATAGAGCACCAAAAAAGAAGTTACATTTCTGAAACGTTAATTTGTAACAAAAGCCATATTGTTACGCAGAACTGTATCAAAGTTGTATCTTCATTTAAATATAAATAAGAAACGACGAGGGGAAAAAGGTAAAAGAAAGGAATCTCCGACAGTGTAAAAAACATCAAGAGGTTCAATCATTCTCAACAAGTGAAGTGAACGACTCATAACAAGCGAAAGATTGAAATGAGATGATAAGAAGAGAATCAGAAATCTTGCCGAAAATACGTACCTACCTACCTATTATGAAGCGGCGGTAATTTTACAAGGGATTCCTCGGTTTGATATGGGGCCAATCATTAACCAGACTCAAGCATGCTCTTGGTACATCGTTGCGGCTTTTTGCAAGATCTACGAAAGATATCCATGAGCTTAAATATGCGAGGAGCTCCGTAAGCAGATCAATGTGCGCACAGGCATTTTGTAATCCAATCCGTAGTACTTTGATTGAATCTCCTACGTTGCTATAAAATCCTTAGAACTTTTATTCTGTCGTCACATATCACTTTGAAAACTCTTCAACGTTTGCCAAATTGAATGTTGTTTATCCTCATGTGTTTTATATTCACGAGTCTTCAGTAAAATCGTACTTTATTGTTCCGTGCGTCTCGCGTTGGGGCGGCTCGTTAACGCGACCTTTCGGATATTTATTGTATCCTCTTCAGAAAATACAATTTCCAAGTCGAATACTAATAAATTTCAAGCTGTACACACTTATGTACTTAACAACTGCGAAAATTTGAATCCAGTTTTTATATTTATTTACAAATTTTAAGGTTTTAACTTATGGTACCTACTTATAGTTCCTGTCGGAGTCATTAGAGTAAATATATAAAAAATATAATACTTTTTATCTGTCAACATTCATATGCTGCTCTTAATGCGATTGCACAAAGCTTCACGCGCATAATTCACTTGTGAGTCAAGTATAAAAACAACGAGTTGCGATTGTTACGGAAAGAACAATCCCACTGATACAAGATAAAAGCGAAGGCGTGAAATAAATTTGTTTACAACTGGCAACCAAATGGTATTTAATTGGAGAACCAAAGATGTCTGAGTAGTTTATATTATAAAACATGAAACAAACCATGTGCAGTCCGCAAAGATTTGCACCATACAAGTTTTCTGCAAATCATGTCCATTGGAAAAGTGGACAAGATTTATGGTGTCTATTCTGCAGAAAAAAGCAGCTGCAAGCGATAAATCGCTCACTTGCATGTTAGAAAAAAAGGTACCCAGTAGAGCTCGCTTTGCGCTCAACAAATAGGCTTCCACGAGATTCGTGTCTGCTAGTCGATCATTTTGTACCGTTGCTTTACATATTGTTTCGTCCATAAGCGTTGAGTATGAGATGTGTAAAGGTAGAATCAAATTTGCATCGTCACTTTGGTACCTCATTGCTAAAGCCCCGATAAAGTGATAAGTATTTTATGAAATTGTCTGTCGTGCGACGCATACTTGACATCAAGGCTCGTTAGTGTTAAGTGACTTTACGTTCAGCTCGTGTATATGCCATAATTACGCTTGAAAGTGAATGGACAACATGGCGAGCACAGGATTCGACAATTATTTGTTTATGCAGAAAGTACTGTAAAAATAAAATATATTTAAGTACGATTCAGTCAAAATATCAAATAAGTACCTACCGACATTTTCGCGTACATCTATATATAAAAGGAGAAGCTGACTGACTGAATGACTGACTGACTGACTGACATATCCACGCAGGGCCTAAACTATAAGGGTTAGAAATTTTGCACAGGGATTCCTTTTATAAGGTAGGGGAGCACTAAGAAAGGAATTTTGAAAATTCACCCCCTAAGGGGGTAAAACGGGGTTGTTAGGTTAGTATGTAACTTTGCTGTTTTTGAAGTTATTCAATTGAAATTCAGTTTGAAGGTTTTTCATTGAAAGTTATGAAACACGTGTAAAATTTTTTCATAAATCATCCTATAAAGGGGTAAAATGTAAAAATCTGTTTGTAATTTCATATATAAAAGTATATATACGGTAATTACACAAAAAAAATAATTTCTAAAATGTTTGTCTGTCTCTCTCTTTGTTCCTTCTAATTGCTGCAACAGCCGATTTTGTAGGGACTTACACCATCGTTATAAGGAGTAACTTAGGCTACCTTAATTAAAGAACAAGAAACGAATTAGAGTTCCGTATGACTTAAAAACGCGGGAGCTGACCAATGCATGAATATGAACATTACATTTTTCGTTAAATTTCACGCGGACGAAGTCGCGGGTAACAGCTAGTCTGATATAGAAGTAAATGTCTTCCTGCGGCGACCGCGGATTGTGTAAAACATCCAAGCTGTCGTAATCGTTTTAGTTCTGTGTAGGTTACTCTAGTCCAATACTTCCCTTCTTTGTATCCTATAAGACCTCAAGATCTGCTTGTTCGTCTTTTATCAACAAGCATAAATTAGGCTTAAGTAGTGTATAAGTTTATTACCTTCAACATGCGAGTGTCGGTCTCGTAAACGGATGGTGTACTTTTACTTCAATAGGATTTGCCTTCTTGTCTATGTTTTTTTTTTGTATATATCCTTCAATATCGATATTGACTATAGTGGCTGTCCGCGAATAGGTAGGGCATTGCGTGTGGTGAACCGCTAACGCTTGATATACGATCGTCTTAATCACCACCTCGTTTGTATGAGATTTATATCACACCTGTTGCGCCAGTTATTTACATTCAAGAGTATTCTATTCGGATTCGGTGTTTCTTTGATGAGGTGAAGTTTTAACGTTTTGATAAGATTCGAAAACCTGGAAAGGGTTGATAAAAATAAAGATCGAAACTGTTGTGTTAAATAAATAATGATGTGTTTAGTTCTAAGTTTGAAGTAAGTGAACACAAATGTACCTTTAATAATTCGTAAAGGCTTTGTTTATATTGTATCATAACATAATCTAGCCGGTGAACACGATGTTGGCATTATAAAGCTAAAATTGCTTTCTTGACATTTACAAGATGCACAAATTATCTATAAGCCGTCATGAATATGACATCAATAATCGGATTATATTCATATTTCGACTTACACTTGTTGAAAGAAAATGTAAATTAACCATGTCGTATCATAATAATATGTGATAAAAAATAGCGCCTACAAATATTTTTCTCGTCCGTCCATAAATTTTACACATCCCAAGATGATTTAATACCGGTTCTGCCACGTTGTATTTACACTACTTTTGCGAGGCTTAAATAATAAATAGCGTGTTTTTTTTTGTAAAGTCGAGCGTAAAGCTCGAAACCCTCTATTATGGCAAGTATCAAGTTGCCGATGACGATAATTTGATAATTGAGAGTGTCATAGTACTCTGCGCCGTGATGCCGGCACCTGCTGTATTGGAATAATTTATTTTTACAAAAATACAGTCTTAGTGCGAGTAATTTAAGTAATTTTTCACCGCTTTATCTCGATATAAAAGTCGGAGTATACTTTAGAGACAGTAAACATTTTGTGAGTGTTTTTCTATCAAGATCAAATGATAATTGAATACAAATTCTGAGACTTTTTGGTATGTTGGTTTTATTTATTTTACCATAGATTATATCGCAATATCGCGCTATGACGCGAAATCGATGAAGGAAGTAATCATTTATTTGTTTTGGAATGTTTTATGTAGATATCGGATGGGTGTTAATTGGCATGTGTTGAAAATCACTCGACACCTCAAAATTTTAACGCCTTCTTCAACTCGTGTTTGCTTTGTGTGTTTGGAATAACGCCGTTTTGTTGAACTGCAAATGTTAAGTTTATTTTACTAAAGACAGGTGCATGAAAATCCCATTAGTGGTTTCTCTTTGTTTGACATGAAATCAAGACATTCAACCATTTAACAAAGAATTCGACTGAAGTAGCGACTAACTACGCGTTAATATTATTATCTTCGACTATTCAATTACCGAATTACAAAGAATGATACCAATATCTGGGTAACAAAGTTAGATTGTGAAAATATTAATATAGTATTAACGTATATAATTTACCATCATGGCATCTACAAATAAAACTAAATATAAACAAGATCAAAATGAACCAAATAATAATTGCGGCCTACAGCTAAATCAACGTGTATTTAGTACTATTGAATATGTAGATGGTAACATCATCACATTTCTCATTGGTAACACTTACACTATTACACACGGACGGTCTCGACCGCCGCGCGCGCCGGTCCCGTCGTGATTTATCTGCCAGCATCTCCGACCTGCGAACACCTCGTTTATTGCCCGCTTGTTATTTATAATTTATTTTTAACGGTCACCGATTTGTATCCGTATGTATACTATGCACAGGAATTCATGGCCCCACGGCCCGAAAGCACCATATAGTGCGCCGTTACGTGTTAATTATGGATCAAAAATCGTGTTAATTGTGTAAAGTGCCTGCTTATAAGCTGCAATTGAGAGTGAGTGCCAAGTGGTTAATTATAATATGATTCATGAATAACGGCACTGCTTACTGTAATAAAAAATGTAGGTATTATATATTGTTTTAGGTAACAGTTTTTTTTACCTTTTTCGTATTTCATGTACCTACCTATTACAGTCAATCAAAAAGCAAAGAGTAACAAAAATAGAACCTATTCGTATATTTCAGAGGGAAAAGTTTTTCGATTACGTTCTGTCTTAATTCTCCGACTGTAGCAGTTGTATATGTATATCGCATCATATTCACTAGATATATTGTACATATATGTATCTAGGTATGTTTGATAGGAGAAACAACATTTACTCTATAATCTACATCGATGCTCTGACATTGATATACAAGTACGATTATCAGATATTCTTAGACTGTATTCAACTCATCAACTTACGATACACTTTGGCTAGTGATTTGACCATCGATACTTGCGGCAGATTTACAATACGGACAGATAATTTATAGCGTTGTTCGATCTAGATGTAATTTAATGTCGTCGGTCCACATAAATCACGCTCATCTACCTCTCTGAGATCAGGTACACGTTGGCTTCACCTGATAATGTGAGCTAAATAAAATTATCTTTAGGAACGTTGACCCTTGTAATTAGGTTAACGTATAATGATATTTTTATTTCTTAAGAATATACATCATTTATTTGTTGTCCTAGTTGTCTGTGTATTCTGGCATCATAAGCCTATTTGACAGTTTATAAGAAGCCTAGTTTTATGCCGTTGAACTTTCCTATTAGTTTATTTTTTTCGCAATTATGTTATACGACAGTTATACGTCGTTACTCTTGTTTTATGAGAACATTTACTGTATTTTTTATATAAACATACTTATTGACTACATTTAATAGCTAAATGACATTGTAAATCAATGAAATGAAACATGTTGAATGAAACATGCTCCATAAAACAGATCAAAAAACTAAAACATGTTGTAATAAACTATGGTTAATATCCGTCTCTATATTTTCACGTTGTCAGTTTTTTTTACTTTCGTATGTATGTAGGTCCGATAGGAAAAAAAAAAACTTTATAATTTAGTAAATTTTCAAGAATTTTCGTATCCATATTTTTTATTTGACTGTACAATAAAATAAAAAAGGTGGTAAGTAAGTACCTACATAACATTATTGCATCTTGTTAGTTCGTGGTATTCTCTTGTTCACTTGCTTCGATCATCCATCAAAGATCCTTGAAGTGATTTCACACGGTCCAACGGTCATTACAACTAAGGTCTGCCAGTCCATCTCATTACACTGGATACTGCTTAGGCTGAGTTATTTAAATGTTGCCTTTTTATTTAGGTATTTCGAATAGTTTTAGTAAGAATTCCATTTACTGTAGGTACAGTAAGTAGTCGGGCAATTATTTTTCCAAGTACAGACCTCTGGTGCATTCAGGTTCTCACTAGTTGACTTGGACATCGAACGGGAGGAAATAACGTCAATAAATAGGATTCATAAAATTAGCAGATACGGTATCTTGGTTATTTTGTTGTAGGACCGTGTATAAGACTATCATACCATTAACAAACAATTGCAACTATATGGATGATGGCAATATGGGACTTGGGACATGGGTGCTA
Source organism: Craniophora ligustri (assembly GCA_905163465.1). Classification (NCBI taxonomy): domain Eukaryota; kingdom Metazoa; phylum Arthropoda; class Insecta; order Lepidoptera; family Noctuidae; genus Craniophora; species Craniophora ligustri. Next base: position 9,232,759 of record LR990963.1, read on the forward strand.
AAACATGTCGGCAAAGTGTGGGTGTATATTACCTTCATCTCTACCTAACCCTTTGAGGTTGACAGGCGTGATGGTATGTTTTTAAAAGCTATATCCATTCAATAGTATGAAGATTGGTTTATAGGGTTATTAATGTGGATAATGATAATGGTTATATGATTATTTGGATACCGCATGTAGATTGCTATATTTATGTCGAAATCATTATTAAATATCACAAATCGTAGTGACGGTTCGATTAATATCTCTGTAAATGAATGATTGCTAGGATTATATTAAAATACCCCAGATATTCTCCAATTGATTGTTTAATCTCAGCAAGTAAACACTAACAAAACTGTATTTTCGTGAATAACGTCCTAGTTAAAGAAAAGTGATGTTTTTGTCTATATTTTAGAAATTTATATTTTTTTGTTAAGATATGTTTACGCAAATGCAAATTGGGTAATTTTAAAGGTGCCTTATTTTTTTGATAGTGGTTCCATGGCTGCTAAGCGACTAATCGAGTGGCAACGTGTCGAGGAGCTAAGAATAGTCGAGCGGACACTTTTTGTCCTCTCATTCCATTCGTTAGCAGGGAACACTGCGCTGCTAACTTGGATGGAATTTTTACCATATTTGCCTAGAAAGGATAGACAATGAATTATGTCTTTTATTTCGATTTACGGGCTTGAAAGCCATTTGATAAATTATACATTAGTTTCCATTCACGTTTTGCAATAATAATTTAAATAATAATTCTATTATTATTTAAAATTATCATAGTACCATTTTAGCAGGAGCACACAAACTATTTAATTTCTATGAATGGCAAAATATAGTTGTCTATTTATGATTAATTGACGCACTTGTTCTTTAATACATATTTTTGTAAATAATCTCTCGTGACCACTTCATTATCCAAACAAAATTAAAATGAGCAAAAACCAAGCAAGCCATTTATGTGATGAGAATTTTTAACGGTGGTTATTAATGAAACAGACGTCTAGTATAAAAAACCCTAGTGTCTTTCCAAGGTACAGAGACAGCTACTTGCTACATACTTCACGCCCTATATGGAAGGTTAATAATTTGTTTGCGCACCAGACATTTCCTTCAAGAGTACGGCCAAGTGGGCAGACTCAATTCATATCGAGATAAACAGGTTGTGCTCGTACAATGCAGATTAAGCGTTTCTTACGAGAGAAATTATTATTGAGTGCGCCTCAACGAATATTATTTTTCTTCGAAAAAGATAGATCGCTTAAGCGATTTTACGGGAAATTAAATTTGGCAGTGAGCGACAGGGCGCGGCGGGCACACCGCTGCGCGGCCGCCTCGTCGCGATGATTTGTTGCGATCCGACCGCGCTCGTTACACTTCCCGATAATGACGCATACCATTTACTCAAAGCCGAGAGCTAAGGTTGTAATTCAAGTGCCTTATCGATGTTTCTCGGTAACCATCGCAACTCAACGTTGAAACTTAAATTAAAATAAAAAATTCAACGATACAATTTCAAGGATGTTTTTAGGATCACAAAGCAACAATCGTGTATGTACTGTGTAGTATGCGCGAGAGCAGGCTCCGCCCTAGTTGTCGCCACAGCCGGCTCAGCCGCAATTAATCCACTGTAATGCGATACGAGCCTCCTGTCGTCGGCGACGTAATGCATCGTGATTTACGCGCAACGAACAAGCCGTTAATCTTATTACCACTTTCAATAACTTTATTATCGAGTGTTCGATATAAATGTTATACGAACCAATATACACCTTGAACGAACCACGCAGAGATCATTTGCATTTACAATAGTATAATCGGTAGGAGTTAGGAAGCTTCCCACGAAATTTATTTTAGTCGACTTAACGATTGTGTCCGCTTCACCCAAAACGGAAAGTTAATGCGCCTGTTGCTTAAGTTCGGTTAAACGGTTATATATGCTTAACAATCTGATACTGGTTAGGGTTTCCCATTAAAACATTAACATTTTGATTTTGTGTTAAATTCACGTGCATTGATATATTACTAAGAAACCCCTTTGCGTTTTGAATATTAATAGAATCACCGCCGAAGACCAGCAGCAGTTCGTGTCGTGTGAAATCACTTCTTATTCACCCCGCAAAGGCTCGAGGCGGCGGTAAACACGATTCCAATTCGACATGTTATCCCCTAAAACATACCAATAATAAGATGCAAATGACGAGTCCAGCGGCACGGAGAACAAAAAACAGCTACTCTGGAAAAGGGATATTTCCAGTGAGCGGGTAATTTGCATATATTTTCGTAATAACAACTTCCGTTTGGTGCGCCGGCGGACCTGTCACGAGTCGAGCATGTAACTTCAGTAGCATCCGATCAAGCTTTGTTACTGCTCAAGATTCTATCACGTTGTTCGTTTTCCATCGTAAGACACTGTAGTAAAGCTGTCCCCGGAGATACATGTCGTTTAGTTCTTCTACTGGGTACATGTTCAATATTCGGTGATAATGGATTGTTACGTGATCGTTTCTGTAATGCGCTATAATGTGCCGATGAATTTAACGCTTCATCAATTATTCATTCGTGATTATTGTTAGTTAGAAATTACAAAATGTTTTTTGATATAGCTTGTTACACCTTAAGAGATTTAGTTTGATGAATATCCAATGTTTAAAAAATGCACCATACACAAAATCATTCTAAGTATTTGTTTATATTTAAGAATATACTAGTCACGACCTATTTTGGCAATATTTCAAACATGATTGTAATGTTTACACGGGGTTCTTATATTATTATAATCTGCAAGGTTGGTGGCGCCACGCTGTCCCACGGCAGTTTCACGTCGAGTCACGTGTGTCAAAAAATTTGTATTCAGTCTTTGTGTCTCCCAGTGCCCTACTCATTGAATAAAAATAATACAACTTGAGTAGGGTATGAATTATTTACATTATTTTTAATTGAGTGTTAAGACTCATTGATATCATCTGTCATGTGTAATTGCTTATTCATTGCTATGTTTTCAAGTAGGTAGGTACTGTCTCTCTGTGAGCGTTATGAATAACAAGTGTTCCGTCGCCATTCATTCCGATTCGTGTGATGACATTATGAAAGATAACGCTGACTTTTTACTTCTGCCTTTGTGTCTCACGGCTCACCACAGTTTTGAAACAAATTAAACTTGTAGGTGGCATGGTGGTTACATTGGCCTCGCTGTTTCCACAAAATTTCACACTTCCTGATGAAAGTTTTAACACAATTACCCGGTCCACGACCATTTCCCCCGGCCCTCGACGACTGGACAGGAAAAAACTTGGCAAAGAACAAACTAACCAACAGTCCAATTTAGCGACATCCGTATAAAGTTTAATGTACCCAATCTGAAATGTTACTGTATTTTCGCATTTTAACTAGGCACACGGGGAGCGTATTTTGTTTTCTTATGTTTTTATTATGTCATTTGAAGTTGGTGGGTTTATTCCGAGCCATGTCATATATGAGAATACTTAACACTGAAATTACCTACGCTTTATTTGGCAATCCGTACTATTTATCAAACTTCGACGGTGATGCCAATTGTCCAGGGGAACGGATAAATATTGTACCCCGATTCAGGCAGTTTGCTGGCAAACGTCCGAATTAGCTCAAAGTTGCTCCTTTGATCGGAATATCCGGTGTTTGTCAGGCGGTGTTAGTTGTTCTAACGGGTGACCGGTTCGGAAACACTGCCGATTGCGAATTGTCACATTTCTGAGCAAATAATTCAGGAATCGCCTATAATTATTTGTAAACTTTTCGTATCACCACGATGAAGGGCGGGCGTTATTGGGGGCTGTCTCTATTGTCGACGTTCAAAAAGGGCCAATTAATTTTGGCCTTTTTTGATTCATCAGAATAACCTAATTATTCTATTCTTTAATTTAACCCAAAAATTTACTTGTTTAAGTTTACTTGTAACCTAACATTTTGCAAATTTATCCAATTTATTTTACAGACAGTTTTCACACCTACATGGGTCTAGAAGGTGGTGGCGTAAACCTCTTTTATTTCAGTCGCGTACTCTGTGCTTGATCTAATCAAAATTTAGCAAATTTGTTTACATACATCATGCGGCGGAGCGTGGTGTATCACGATATTCACCACACGTAAACAGTGTCGCGCCAGCGATGAAACCTCCTTTGATGTCCCCATACTCCTCATATACGAACCCTGAGCTAATAAAATGTCAGCGGCTATGTACGAGACATGTTTGTCATATAACCGAAATTTGATTCTGGCGTGATTCCGTATTCCAAACCCAATTTGGTCTCATTTTTGTTTGTAACACATCTGAAACTATTTCCTTTATCCGTCCGAGAGTTAAGGATCGCTGCGAGCTTTGGCATGACTATTCTTTGTGACATCTAAACAATTCCTCGTATTTGTTCTCTATTTTTGTGTATGTAGTCCTATTCTAATATTGTATGTTAGTTTTCACTCAATGCATGGTTAACTTTGAATCTACAGACACTACTCAATTCTTAATTACATCTAGATATTTTAAATATACTAGTGCAATGACACTAAATGTAAAACGTGAATAAAGAACACGAACAATAATTTAACGACCCGTCTAGCTCATCAGTAGTTAACGCTGCCTGCTGTGCTATGGGTCCCGGGTTTGAATCCCGGTAGGGACAAATGTTTGTGTGATGAGCATCAACATTTGTTTCCGAGTCATGGATGTATCTATGTATAATATGTATGTATTTACATAAAAAACTATATATGTATTATATCAATCAACTAGTATCCGTAACACAAGCCTCGTTGCTTACCACGGAACTAGATGATGCTGTGTAATAATGTCCGGAAATATTTATTTATTTATAATAAAGAAAAAAAAGATAAAAATAGAGTCGGTTGAGAAACAGGAGAAAAAAGTTGAAATATTTTGTGTGTGCTTGTTTATATAGATTCTATACAAATTTGCACTAGGAAGATTACGTAGATGGCTTCTGAAGTCGAAAACAAGTACAGAAGTCTAGTATAAAAATTTATAATGCTTAAAAAAATAGCTTTTTATTGCATTATTTTAGTATGCAGGAATCGTGGCGCGTGGCATTCTGTAGTTTCTGCCGACACCCATGGGAAAAAGGCGTGAGTGTATATATGTATTTCTATCACAAAGTAAAAGAAAATGGTGTATCAGATCTTTTTAGGTTGGTTTAAGCAAGATCGTGTTGACGCCGCTATCTATGTTAAATTAGCCCTAGTGTCGTACCGTCGCGGAACAATACGGCTGTCAAGGTGGTCGCTATATCGGTTGTGCTGCCGCCTATAGCCAACCACTTCTCATGGGTACGCTTCATAGGGCTGTTTAACCTTTACTTTCGAAAAAGAACTATAACATACTTAAAACATTAACCAGTCGGATTTAATACTACAGATATGGTTACGATTATCCTGGTAAAAATGATCATCCTACAACAACGTCAATCATTCATACCAGAAGTACCAATAACATATTTAATGGAAAACAATCCTTGATATGAACAGATCGAAACCAAAGTCGTTCATTCAGAATAATGTATTGAATTCTATCACATGCAGGAAAGTGGCAACCTTATAATCCACTACTGCTTCAAATAATAGTATAAACCTTGTATAGGATGCAATAGGTTTCAATTTCAGTTGTGTTATTTGGTATTGTTTACGGGACAGCCTTAGTGTTGCGGTTGGCAGGTGACACGAGGCTCTATAAATCTGTGCCACACGGCCTACGTCGTAAACACGGCCGGAGCACAATCCCTCGATCTGAACTGCGACTGTTTCAATAACTTGCTATTATTTCAATAATTGAAAAGGTGCACTATTATTCCGCTTGCACTTGTACAATGGAGGTTTAAATGTGGGAAATGCAAGTGTTACACCGCCTTTTACGGACTAAAGATGGCCGTTTTGTTCTCGTCTTAGTTTTATGGAACTTTTTTAGATTATATGTATATTTATGATTTTCTGGGGTATATTTTATCTGTAAAATTTTACTAAAAATTTACATGACCAAGTAGGTATGTCTTGCTTGGTAAGAACAAAAAATTAACCAATGTAACATGGCTTGCGGCTGTAAATGGTTCTAGATATTTATCGACTCGAGTTTTTCTTGAAACAAACTGTAACCACAAACGAGCGATTAGTGTAAAACAAGTTCCGTACACGTTATACGGCAACTATAATAACTTTCACCTATAGAGAATTTATTGGGTACTGTCTCTAGTTGCTAAGTAGCTTCGCACCACGATGTACTCAGAGGCAGGTCCGTGCCTCGGGCTGTTCAGATTTACGAGGTGGCGCGCTCGTGCTGTGCCCCACCCCGCCCCGCAGCATCCACCCCTCCCCCCGCGCTCGCCCGCTCAGAATGCGGCTCCCTCGGTCACTCATTGTAACGGCTCTCAGTTAGCTATGAACTAGAAGCAAGTGCCGGTGCCGTTTCAATCGTGGAAACCTTTGAAGATAGCTGTTAATTGTTTAAGTTTGCAATAAATACCAAAGCTTCACGGTTACGCCTTCTGGATTCGAGATAATGCGGAAAATGTATATATCTGGAATTTGAAAGCTATGAAAATAAACATTAACGCTGATCGTAAAAGAAGGCGAAGATTTTACACAGATTTAGTAGTGTTGATAATCTTTTGAATTTATTTTACAACTTACAACTGTACTCGGAATACGTGGTGTGAATAGCGAAGTGCTGTAACTTACTAGAATTGTCGTTGCGCTTATCTTCTTTGCATCTTTACTACGCCCTTACTGTTAGTCGTTTATCACTAAACACTGCAACTAGACGAAATGATAAGTAGCTAAGATTTATATATCACAATATATTCATCACACATTACAAAAGTTTATAAACTGTTTTAAGTCAAGCAAGGGGCATATTAGGATCGTCCCAGATGGATAGGCATATGTAGACTCATTCTGGTAAAGACTGTCATGAAAGTACGTTCCATATACATCGATAAAGCCATTAAACCAACATTTCATCATGTCTTATCTCAGAGTTGACGCTCTCGTTTTACATAAAAAAATCCTTCATCTATTATTCTTTATTAAGCGTCAATTGGATATACCGGCGACAAATCTAATGAGTTACACTTATTTCATTTGGAATGTGTCCGCCGCCTCTTTCTCGACAAGAAACATGCACATACATGCATATGTATGCAACAAAGTCTTACATATGCTGGAAGCAGACTAACGTTAAAAAGTTGCATGACTAGTCTGTCCGCTTGGACTGGTCTTTATGTGACGTCACACGTCATAACTACGAGCTAACATACCATGTGATGACGACCTGCAAATGTATGGTTTCATTTTTTCCTACTTGAGATGGATAGTGTGCCATACTAGTAAAAAATATAATATTTCAATTTTATATATTGAATGGTATAAGGGTCTTTTCATTATAGTAGCGACTTTCAATATACTAGCGACACTATCTGACAATTTTAGGATTTTTATTATGAAAAAAAAAAATAAAAAAAATAATTAAAACCTTACTGTTCTATTTATTAATACTTAGGTAAATACCTACATTAAAATAAAATAAGTTTAGCTCCTATCACAATAAAACAATATAACAAAAATATACCATTCTTGTCCAATCCAGAGTGATTACTTATCTTTATCTTATATATAAAAAATCTTGTGTCACGGTGTTTGTCGCTGAACTCCTCAGAAACGGCTGAACGGAATATTATGAAATTTTGTATGTATATTCGGTAGGTCTAAGAATCGGTCGTAGGTTATTTTTTACAACTATAGATGTTAAGGATGTTACTCACCAACATTTTTTCTTCTTTTTTTGACAAAATACTTTTTAGATATTTTAGAGAGAGAGAGAGAGAGAGAGTACTGAACTTTATGCAATCAAAGTTCTTAGTTCGTTAAAATAAAATATTGTGATAATTTTGCTGCAAGTACTTATATCAAAGTACCGGAGTGAAAACCAAATGGCTTAATTATCATTAAACATGTAAATTTTTAACCCACGGCGCAAATGTGGGGGTATTATAAGGTTGACGTGTCTGTGTGTGTGTGTGTCTGTCTGTCTGTGGCATCGTAGCTCCCGAACAGACTAACCGATTTTTATTTTGTTTGTTTATGTTTGAAAGGTGAGTTAGTCGGGAGTGTTCTTAGCTATGTTTAATGAAAATCGGTCCAAAATAACCACCACAAAATGTGGCGGGGATTTTTTAATTATTAATTAATGATTTGAATAGCTAATACATTATTCCATTCCAATTCCAGCTAATTAGTATTTAACACATTGTAACCGAATTTCTTAAACAAATTAGTAACACCTAAATAGTGTCGATTTTACACGTAGAGGTATGGTGTAAATACAAAATGCTTATTGGATAAAAATGTACGAGATTAAATATGAATATAACTAGATAAGTGCTGATAATAAACCAAAGCCTGTCTCTACAAACTGTTAGCAAATAATACAGCGAAAATAATTTCTTCAACAATTGTTAGATATGTTGTTGAGATTAATACCTCAAGCAACTAATCTACAGACACAAACCTAACCATGCCAGGAGTAAAGTTGTACCGTTTTGTTTTGTTGTTTTTGTGTATAAACTTCCTATATAAATAAAAAAAATAAAAAAGAAATTGTTATGCCAGATCAGTGATAGAAGTTGAAGCAATTAGCACTGAGATTTGATAAAGGTTTAAATAGTCACGATGGGAATCCGTCTTTATATATCGCAGTAAGTCCTTAGGATAATGAAACATTCACCTGACAAGGATTATGGGCAATTAGTTAATATAATGCTAGTCAGAGTTCGGTTTCAAAACAAGCAACTTGAGTGAAAACGAGAAATTCTCAAGAAATAATATATATGTAATACAGACTTCATAAAAGTCAGAAATACAAAATATTAAATCGAATACTGGAGCTTTCTTGTTTTTGTTTCACTTGGTATGTGAGATAATTATCTGTCACAGGGGGTAGTCTCGACATAAATTCTTAAATTTTATTGTAAAGACTTAAAATCTTCGCATTAAATTGTCGCGAGTGAAATGAGAATGTCCCATTTAATTACGCACGACCGCTACACCATCAGATGCTTCACAAATGTCGTCCACCCTCCTCCGGCTCCGCTCAATCGTTTGTTTCGAAACTACCCGCAAAGGATTTTAACGAGATTACTTCCAGCACATTTTATAGGTCATCTCGTGAGATTTATTTAACTGTGATTTGTAAGGCATTTCTCATCCGCCCAGATTAAAAGAAATTCTGTCATTAAAAGTAATGACACTCGGTTTTATTTTCCAAGAGATTTATATCAGTTTATCAACGGTAATGCTTTAGTGTAATTTTAGCGGAACTGTTAATTTTTACTTTCACGGAAAAAACATATCATCTATATGGTTAACTAACTTCATAATTATTTATTGTGGTGATTCGTGAGGCTATTTAAATTAAGAACCACCTTCATTTCAATAGAGAATATAGCTCATAGTAATTATTCAATCTAGTAATCATAGGTTTGGTAAAACGTGTAAATCGGATTGTCAATAATAATTATCAAAAATATAGAGTAGGTTTTTGTTAGTATTTATAACATCAAGACACCCAACATCTTAGTCGCCTATGACATCGATGGATCTCTGGGATCCGTTCGGATTCAAATAATATGAGCATGCTATCCACCACCTATCAGATCCGTGTCATTAACATTTTGTAAATTGAATAAATTGTATGGTAATTTTTTTGATATGTTTGATATGTTTCACAGAAATGTACATCGCAGGAAAGTTAATATCGAGTTAACAACGATATATAGCTTAAATCAATTAAGTTGATATCTGCAACTTAGTAGCAATAATAATACCATATCCAAAAACGCATTTACATGCTTGTGCCGTTAAGCGTATGTTACGACCGCGCGCACTTCCCTCGATGTTGTTATTGCTCGCCTCTCGGGAGCCACTACACGCTAAGAGCGCGAAACCGAACATCAAAGACCGTATAAAACGCACTTCATTCCATGAAGTTCCATAACAGAGGCGTTGGCAGTGAAGCGACCAACGCAACGAGAGCTCTTGACACCCTTTCATTTACCTCGACCTCTTACTTGATGTTCGGCTTCGTACGGATAGAGAGTTCAAACGGAGGTGGTGGTTCATATGACCGCCGCAGCCGCACGCAGTATCGACGCGCTTCCCATCTAAATGGAGAGCGGCTCACGAACTACCCGCAGCTATTGTAAACAAGCAGCGTTCTCTATTCAAACTATCGTTACGCCTTCTACTCGCCGTTTCGTGCCGTATTGACGATCCGGAAAAAGGTCTTACCGTTTGGCCCGCTCCTTTGCAAAGAAACTTTTATCGATAAGCACAGATTTTCATATGACTTAAGATTTTATTACTCTATCGGATTTTTTTTTTCTTACATCCTATTTCTTACTCTACTGTAGGGCATATACCATTCATTAACTTATTAAAATGGGTCATAGCTTTGCTGTATACCTTATATTTAAACAAAGATAGTTTAAAATTAAACAATGAACATGCAAAACGACTAAGTGTAAATGTTTGCCACAATAAATTGTGACAGAGTAAAAGCTTTGTTTATTCTGAAAATTTAATTTTAGTGAAGCTGGTATCCGGTAGAAGTCTTAAAAGGCACTTTAATAAACTATATCCAATTCACGAGTATTATGCTGCATTCATTTGAGTGCCTTAAAGTGTACATAATCATCTTTATTTTAAAATAATATGAATAAGAGCATAGCAGTGTCTGACAGAATGTACTTCTTTCTGCAACAATAATGAGACAAGCAACGAGAAACAACGAGGCACTCCGTTCGCTTTGCTTTTTTAGACTAGCAGAAAATGCATTACCAAAATGTCATTGTGAAATACAGATCTTGTTCCTTAGAAATTTGAATAGTTTTTGTTCTTTTCGTCGACGTTGGTGGATGTAATTTCATTAAATTTTAACGGCAAGGAGAATTTCGGTATTCTTTTTGAAATTTGCCGTTTGAAGTCTTCAGATTTATACACAGTAACGCAGCGCTCACGAAGTGGCTATCGACGCGTGGATCCACGTGCGACCGAGGCGTGCCCTCACGGTAATAATTCGCGCATTTTTACGGCATAATAAAAATCGTAAATAATGCCAAGTGAGGCAGACGAAGTCGGGTCACGATGTGCCCCGGGTCCTGGGCCGTCATCGCGACTTGTGAATTTACGATTGGCCCGCGAGTATCGCCCCCATCCTACCATGTGAACGCTGATTTGAAATTGTTTCATTTATACGTTCATTTATTTACTTATAGAGTTTCCTAAATAAACATAACAAGTTTCGTCAACGGTGCTCGCAGGAATCTCTACGGTCGTATTATTTTAAGAAAAGGTCAACAGTTAAAGCTCCAATTTTACAAGGCGGCAATTTCGTCGAAATCAGGCACACGTCCGAGCAATTTGAGAGAGGGTCCTGAATATTATTATCACCGTCTCGCGGCCTCGTTGCCTCTTTGAGAGGTGCGGAAGCGGCGAGGAAAAATCACCTCTGAATTACTGTTACAAGACACGACGATGCGACCGCCCGCCACTCTGGTAGTCGTGAGTTAAGATGCATTTCACACGGAAGACAAGACCCCTCGTGTTTATTTTGAAAATACTGATGCTAACCTTTTCTCACAGTTATGAAAATAAAACTATGTTGTTGTGAAAAAAGCTAATAAATAGATTCGAAATCCAACAGAAATTATATTTCTTCGGTTCAATTGTGATCATTTTCGTTTATATTACATTGCTTAATAACGTTTTGATTTACGAACAAAATGCTATTTAAATTACTTAAAGAATAAACTGTGTGTGAAACTTGGAGGAATATAATAATATGATGATACAATTTCGATCAAACCTGTAGGTAGCTCCCGAGAAATAGTAAATACGTGTAGACTAAGTTTAAAGCTGCGCGGATGAAGTTTCGAGTGGAATAGTAAGTATTAAATATAGAAATAAGCAAATACAAATGGGAGTAAAATTATGAAACGCGCCACATCCCTTGTGATGTGGTCTGAAAATAGTTGAATGCTTAAATATAATATGATCAAATTTCACATCTAATAAATTTGAAATACATTCTACTCGAATCTCTCAAAAAGTTCAAAGGTAAAGCCCTGAACGTCTGTTTAATAAGTACAGTTTCAGTAGAGCCGTGGTTTAATTTAAAGGCAATAGAGCGAGCCAACTTAATTTTCAGGCTCACCGCAGTTTCCTTTGTATGTAACCTCGGTGGATTAACGAACTTCTGGCTCAGTTAAACTGAAGCGACCATATACGAGATGATCACGTTAGTAATATTCACGTTTGGTTATCACAATAAGTCTCAGACAAGAAAACCAACCGTGTGTAAAATTGATTGCCTAGTTGTCTGTAAGTTTAATTTTGTCTCGATAAAAGTGAGTTTTTTTTATGGTGATAAGGGGGCAACGTACATTTTCTCTAAAACTTTATAAACTGTAGCAGTTTGGCCCATCTTGAGAGATACTATAGCTTAAAATTTAGGCCCACGCTCACTAAATTCCTAGCAGAACAGCTAGTAATTAAATAAGTTCCAGATTACTTATCGAATCAGTTGCAATAAATTATAAAAGGTTTTCTTGACATCGCTTATTTTTAATGTGTCAGTAATACATATAATGTATTAGATAAACATTTAATATCGTTAATAAAATATCGTTATTATGATAATTTTTTACATGGTTTCTGTATACTTGCCTGCCAATAAACATATATATTTTTTCAATATACACGGAACAGGTTTGCGATTACCTATTAATGATATCTGGTTAAAGGTAGTCTACGTATAGATATTAGACTCAGGGTAGGGCCCAGCTACCGTTCGGCGTCCAAACGTCTCGTCGCCACGGCATTGTACGGAAATGTTCGTGACCCCTTTAGGCCTGATTAATGGGGTGGCCTCAACCGTCGATCCCTGTGTGTTTTTCCCTAAACGACAATCCCGGTTTTTGAATTTTTGAAAACACGATAGGCCACTTAGCGCCCCGTGTCGCGCCCGATCGTAACTTAGTACTGTTCGATACGGCTGCCATATTGGCTCGTTCTTTTTCGGTGCAATTTACTGCGCGGCGCCGCCGGGGGCCTACCGACATCGTCCGACTAAAAAGATGCGCACCGATTTATTTACCGTTGATTGCTTTCGGGAGCGTGTCCACTGTGTCCGATATTTATGTTACGCACCGCATGCCCGCGCGAATTGCCAACAATGCGAAAATACATTTAAAGTAACGCCTACAATACCGCGAACGTCTCGTATTTTTTTCAAAATCCCATTTTAATCCGACAGTCCGTATTCTTTGCGTTCAGTGTGTCAGATTTATTTTTGGCATTTACTGACTCCTCTGTGCTGCCTGGGCAGTTTATTTAAATGATCACCAAAAGGAAGTTGAACAAGGTTAATGTGGTTCCTGATCCCATAGGACCAGTGACCTTTTGTACCCATTAACGTATCTTAATTTTTCACCTTGTCGTCCATAAGTTACTGTTAAATATCTCTTCCTAATAAATAGCGGTCAAATGATCTGTTATAATTTAAATTCATTTAAAAGAAACAGCTGATAACCCGTACATTCGAATGCATTTAATGTCCCGTCGCAACGCGCCCGGTCGGTTACCGTGTATGCTTAAATTATTTAAAGTAATTGAGTAGATAAGGGGCATATCTCGTAACGATAATGTTCAATAAATCGTATTGTGAAACGTTTGATTCATTTGTAACGTTAATTTAAAAATCTTGTCCTGGCAATAAAATGTTTAGGTGAATTAAATCTTGATGCAGTAAAATTGATTTAAAAATGTACAGCTTTTGATAATTACTTTGGATGTTTTCTTTTTGCAAGTTAATGTATAAAATAATCGTCCCGAAATCTATGGAATCCCATAGACTTTCAGGTTGTTTTATTGGCTATCCCCAATGAAATTAAGATTAGATTTGCATTGGCTTTTCACATTGTCAATTGGGTTGTATGGCTCCGTCTGATTTTATCGACTATCTTGCGTCCGTTTCAATTTAGTTTAACCTTTGTGTCCAGGCTTGAATAGCTTGTACACGTACACTGAAGCGAACAGACTGAAAGCGCAGCTAGCAGTTTGTTTTACAGTTTAACATTGTTTCCTTTTCGATCAGCAGGTAGAGACAAACATCTGCTTTGGGGCGCGCTCTCCCAGGCCGCTCAAGTTATTTACCTTTGTGATAGTTTAAACTAGAGAAAAGGCACTATAAAACTTATAAAGTTCCTGCTATTTTCAATCTTCGATGTCCTCTTTTGTAAAACATATTGCAATTTAATAACTGGGAATGTTTCCTCATCTTACAAGTTTATGCAAAGTAAATCTAATGATGTATGTGTGGTTAAGCAGTCAGTAGTGGTAGTACGCACGGGTTAAATAGTAATTGCCGACAGAAGTCTTTCCTGGCGCGTTCCCTTCCATGTATTTCGCCGGCTCCTGTATAGTCTCAGTTCCAATTACTCTTTGGAATCGGTGTCCACTGTAATTGGATTGGGCTGGCAACCGGACTTGTTGGCATTTTAATTGTGCTATTGTGACGCCGGACACCGTCCTCCGCTCGCCGCGACAGTCTGTGCTAGACAAACCACTTTTTGTATCACATTCACACATCTGCATTTGCTAATACGTCAATAAATGTTCGTCAGTTATTAGCATGTTTGCTTACTATATTATATTATATAGTTCCCACCAAACGGTCAAAAGTAAAACACGTGAGGAAACATCTTTGTTGCCGAAGCGTCAAATATTTCTTCAAAGGCTGCGAGTTGCGTTGTTTTAAGAAATCGAGACATTAATGGAATGACTGACACGTATTGTTGAACTGTATTCTAAGAAATTTGGTGTCTTTAAATGTAAGGAATTAGGGATTAATGTGGCTCCCAGTATAACATTGGACTCCTGGCTATGTGTTGTATTTGGCGCTATAAAATAGTTCATCTTATACCTAGAATGAAATCTTGCTAGTTATGAATATTTTCATCTTTTTCTTTTGTGATTAAAATGTTTTTTAACGACTGGTAAGGTTGAGGCTTAACTTACGGTTAAATATTAGATGTATTTATTCTAGTCCTTATTGAATAAAAACAAAGAAGGAAATATTTACTTCTTATATCAATGGTAACGCCTGCAGACGAGAAGTATTAATTCAATATCTACTATCCGATTCTAATTATTTCACAAAATCCGATTCTTTGTTATTAGATCGAGTTGGAATTGAAATTCAAATATAATTTTCTTTGGGACCATTTTATGTTATTCATTCTGTGTTAGTCTTATTATTCGCCACAGAAACCATTGTCGGTGTCGCTGCCACTTCGGAATATTTTATACAAATTTTAGAAACAAGAACAAGGGCCGAGTGACAGGTACACTTATTCGTGTTGCTTATTTTTGCTTAGTGAAGTTTTATCGGATACCAATCGTGGAGGCGCGGCATGTTGTAGAGATGAATAAAATATACATTTCTGCGTTGAGCGTGCTTGCTCGCGCGCCCAAATGGGAAGTTTGGATGCCGGTTTAATGGAGTTCTGAAGTTTGGCATTCGTTTCTATTATGGCCACGGAATTGTTTGCTGTCGTTGATTTAAATTTCACGCTCCAGTTAGTGAGTATCAAATCTTATTTGTCAATTATCTGCATTTTGAATGAAGACCGTTCTTGTCTTTATACGCTATTGCTTTTGTGTTTGACTGCTGGTTATACTATAATTGGGTTTGCCGCTTCGAACTTGTGTCCTTCTTTCTTAATCAGATTCCCTGATTTATTTCACCTACAGAATATAAATTAATTAAAATCTCACGATATTTTCTCCGTCTAACACGCTTGGAATAGCTTTGATCGTCGGTCATCTTTGTCTTTATTCTATTTTATTTTGTCAAATTTTTAGCGTCCCTAAGCCACTTTTAAATTTGAATTCTTTCCTCGTCTTCTACGAAAAGGTATCGAATGCTTTGCCTTTGTATCACTTTTTGTGCTATCTCGTACTGTGTAGCGATTCGGACATTATTTATGATCCGCTGACTTTCTTACAAATAAACAATAATAGGTAGCTAATACATTATTATTATGCTGGTATTACGATAGAAGCATAATATATACTTATAGGTATACATTATGTTTATTTTGGAAAGAAAATTTGGTTGTACAAAACTACGCGCATAAAAAAAAATACGCGCATTGCCTTATCATTTATCACACAATTATTGTAACAGATTTGTAATGTGACTAATCTATATAAGACTGTTTAATTTAATTGTCTCTGATTGTAATAATTCACATGTATTATCGTTAAATCACAAAATTAAATTAAATTTCCCAAAAACTCATTTCACGACGAGTAAACTAACCAAAAAAGTTTTTTTGTTTCATTACATAGGTGTCTAAATAAACTTTGATCTTTAATTTTAATGTACATATACAATACCGACAGCTGTGATAGCCTAGCGGTGTGACCAGTGGCAGCATATATACAGACTAAGATGTCAAAGGTCTCGAGTTCAAATCCAAGGCACGCACCGCTGACTTTTCGGAAGTCATGTGCTTATTTATCACATGCTCAAACACTTTTCGGTGGAATGTGAAATCTGCCAACCCGCAGTAGGCTAGCGTAGTGGACTAAAGCCTAAAACCTCTCTCAAATGAGAGGAGACCCGTGCCCAGCAGTGGGACAATAATGGGTTGATGATGGTGATACAATACATATTTCATCGATATTTAGACACGATTTTTCTTTCTTACGTTTCATCATAACTAATAACGATGTACAAGTAAACAATGTAGTAAAATATCTAAATATCGTTTTAACCTATTTTGTACGTTGTGTATCTAATAGAAAGAGGGGAAAGATATAAATCTGTTCATGCTTCCGGTGTTAGGCGGTGTCCGACTGACGATGCCCATTTATCAGCAGGCTAGGCTCAAATATAGGTATCTAAATACAATAACCGCTGAACCACTTATTTTCTGGTTTAAGTCTAATCCATCGGTATGAATCATAGAACTACAATTCACAATTTACAACATCGATTTAAAACTTGTTTAATTAAGATATATCTACTCGATTCCGGAACTGCGTTTTCACTCACGTACGTAGCTAATTTAATTTTATCGAATATGCTTTCGTGTTTATTGATCCGTGAAATGGCTTTTTGTCGCAAAAAAGTATCTATTCGCATGGAAAAGTTTCTAAATTGTACAGTCGGGAAATTACTGTTCGAGTAAAATAGTATTGTTTATGTTGTGGTAAAAATATTTGTACAAACAAAAAATTATTCCAGTCTCACTTACGCCCTAATAGTTTTAGAAAGTGAAAGCTGAATTAACTCTAAAGATTACTCTCATGGCCACTTTTTGTAGGTAGTTAATAAAATTACATAGTATCATTATGTACATCTGATCAAATTACAGCACGCACCACATTCGTACATGCTGTTGTGCAATTGTAGTGACACTAATCGTCTCATTCTCTAATACGTAACTCATGTGGCCATTCATTTCGCCTCTCCATTGTAAGACTATACCAGTGACAGTAGTGAGCCGTTGCAATATTGTTACTTACCTACGTTCTTTACAAATTCATGAGCGTACTTTAAGTACACATAGGTATACTATTTTTATTATTGATTCATAAAAATACAATCGAATAACAACTTTGTATAATATTTTATATAATATTCAATATTAGGCGCCTAATAAAATTATTATTAGACAAATGTCTGAGGTGTTAACGAGGTCTTTCATAAAAAGAAAACATAACCTTTTCCCTATAGTCGAATCACAGTGATATCAAATTCACAGTCTTATAACGATATATTTTATCGGTTTCTAACATAACTAAACAGGGCAAAATCCTGGGCCGCCAAAGACCTATTCCATAAAAGTACAACGGTTTGTATCTTTCAATTAATTTAATCAAGCTTATTGATTAAATGTCAGGTACCCAATTAAATTATCGACAGCCGATCGAAGATGGAACACGAGCGTATTCTCAAGTCGCAGCAAGTGTGCCCGCGGGCGATACAATTCGCGCTTTGCTTTCGTATTTCGTTCCGATTCGATTGCTGTGCCAACATTTGATGCTGCTATATATGGTGGTAAATATCGCCGCAGATTACAACGCTCGAATACGCTTTGTACCACTCGTTATAACCAATTGTAATTCTGAACGAACTTACCCTTAAATAGAAAACGATGGTACATTCAAATCGATACAAATTACATTTATTATAAAATATAGTGTTATTTCCCATTTACAATTAACTTCATCCAGTGTCTACATGTGAGACTTTGTGGCCTTTCCCTTTTTGATTAGACCAGATTCCACCTCCATCGTTCTTTTGTAAACTTAATAAGCATATAAATAGACTTTGCCTTTTATATGTACCCTGTTATTATCTTTATTATGCCTGGCATTTTCAATAGCGCCATATACAGATCATCAACGAGGCATTCGACTTTTTACAACTGTTCTTGTTGACTGCAAAAGTCAAGTGTTTTCTTTGTTAATGAAAGCTATAATTTTCGTGTCTGTATAAAGGAACGTATTATTTCAAAATATTAGATGCGCCGTGATAATAATGGAGTTGTAAAAGAAGGAAGCAAGACTTGTGGCAGAATGTTCACACACGCATCCATGTTGCGTTTACTTTCATTTGTCAGTAAAATTGCACCTCTATTAGATAGAAACCGCACCTGTTACAATAACATTATTGCTAACATGTGAAAGTTTCGCCACTGGGGAAAAGATAGTGTAAGGGGTGTGTCGACTAGATACTTAGCTTCGCTGTACATTGGAAAATGTTGGTCAGAAATGTTCAAGCTGATTTCATGTAATAGACATTCAGACTGATAGAATTTTTCGGAATCAGATCACAGCCCAAATGCATTTTTTCAAAAGTTTGGGACCGACATTACCGACTTTAGTTTGGCTGGCCCTGAGTCATCGAGTTTCTGAGTTCATAATTTTGCTTATTTTTTTATTGTTTTTATACATTGCCTATAAAATATGAAAAAATAAACGAGGTTATATTTCATGTCAATTCTTATAACTTTAAAATTCTCATTTCACAAAATCATTTTAAATTGCTTAAAAGTAAATGTAGTGTAATTATAGCAATATTTCTCACAATACAATTAAATGACACACCGTACCTACTATTCGTTTCCTGTCTGTGGTTTTGTTTAGCCTTGTATTTTTATATTTTTCTTTACTATATGTAGTTTAATAGCCCTATGAGAAAAGAACCCTTTGGTTATACCCAATTTAAATGTTTAAATCTTCACTATTGATGTATACAATGCCTTTGCCATCATAAAAGTATCTCCAAGGGCCAACATCTTTCAATTTCAAACATTCTTCCCCCACCTTTGCGTCCGTTGCAAGCCCGCAGATTACTTTTGAGCGAACCTTCATCCCGAAAGCTTTCGGAAAGCATCTCGTTACCTCAATTTAACTGTCTTGACACATACAAATTTTATTTGCCTTTTTGTGTTGTAGCTTTTGTGCGCAAATTTTATTTTCGCGAAATTAGTCGGCGGGGGCTTATTGTGAGCGAAATCCAATTACGTCTGAACGCTCCAAGGATTTGTGTTCGGCGACGGACTCCTTTCAGTGTGTGTCAAGTAAAGTTTGCTAGTGATTTAAAACATATTCATGATCCTAGGCACTTTTCTATTTATTTATACATTCTTATGAGTAAATTGAATAAATGTAAAAGCACTAAATACGTGCTTAATAGTGATGTGATTAGCACATCGCAAATTAGTCATGTTATCTCAGATGCGCAGGCGACGGATCGAGCATACAATTACTGGATTCAACGTCACTTGTCTTGGAACCGGCTCGACTCGCTGAGATAAAGTGGTAGTAGATGTGCCATTACGTATTAAGATTGTTTTGTAAAGGGAATAATTCAAATGATGCTGTTAACATTTTATGCTACCATACTTGAATAAAGTCGGTATTAAGCTCTTCTATTTATGTTCTAGTTATTCTCATGTCGTGCCATTTATGATATTTAACTTTTAAGTGTTTCTTAAGACATAATATAAGATACTATTTACGTATCTAACTACACGAAACATAATGTATTTAACATATCTAATTGTATGTAGATAAGATACTTCATAGTATAAGGAAATCGGTACCGTTTTGCTTCCATTCTTCATTAGTATCAGTTTATTATAGTGTAAATTACTTGTAGTAAATCGAGGGAAATTAAAATATGGACACTTAACACACGAGCTGAACATACTTTTAAATAATTTGATCGAAAAGTAAAAGATTATTTTATATAATTACAAGGTGTATAATAACGAACGTGTTTTCTTAATACAAATATTAATTATTTCCACACTTGTTCGTAGCTCTCGTGTGCAAGTTCTATAAAAGGCGGTTTGTAAAGGACTTGTTTTTCACATCACGAGGCGTGAAGGCTCTTATTCTGTTCTTGTCAATCAATTGCAACCCGTCGTTAAGGTCTA
The DNA here is from genome assembly GCA_905163465.1 of Craniophora ligustri. Taxonomy (NCBI): domain Eukaryota; kingdom Metazoa; phylum Arthropoda; class Insecta; order Lepidoptera; family Noctuidae; genus Craniophora; species Craniophora ligustri. The sequence continues at coordinate 9,253,296 of LR990963.1, forward strand.
GAACTTCGTTATCTCGTCCCATTTTGAATTTACAATAACTTTTTATTTATATTGTGGCTTAAGAGTTGTTAGAAAGGCGACCCTATGTACGAGTAAGTACATAATTATTAACACGAGTTTTTTTACTAACCCATATTAAATTTGAATACATAAATACAGACATTTCAACTGTTCAGATATTTTTTCTTAATATTTGTCTATGGTCTCATTATATTTAGTCACCCCCAGATAAAGCTAAATCATTCTAAAACAACTTGACACTTTTGTTGTTGGCTAATTTTTGGAATCGTATTTAGATTAACCTATATAAATATACTTTACCGGTAATTCCTACTAACCACAATAACAATTTATTCAAACGAATTTCTAAGACTACTCTGTTTTATGGAAGGAACAAGTAAATAAACTTCAGAAAACTGCAACTGAAAGACCGCTTAACAGCTAACCAGATCGGGTTCTCATTGGGTAATAATTACATTCATAATTGTAAATATACTGTGTGAGCAGTAACCGTTGTATGAGGTGCAGTTCGTAGAGCAATTTTCACGTCACTGTGCACTTTGTCATTATGCATCAGGATCGTGACGCCCCGAGACAACTCGCAATTATTATGTATGTAAAAGAAATTCTTTCTGGCGTCGAACAACGAAGGCCGTACAGTCGATTGATTTATACTTTTTGATAATTATTTTTTTATTTTATACAATAATTATGTATCAGTACCTACATAATTATATGAAACATATAATAAGGATGATAAAACAACAAAAAGTTGGATAGGATTTATTTTTGCATATTGATTGCTACAAATATTGACTTAATTTCGTGTAATAGCCCGATTTTATAAGGGTGTTCCCCTAAAATGTTTAATATTTTATCGACTCCACTCCTAAGAAGTCGCAATTCCCGAAGTTCACATTATTATAACGAGGTAGCGGCACTAGCGGCGCGGCGCGGCGGCGAGTGCAAAGCAAACTGTGCCCACGGCCGCTCGAATAACCGATACTTTGGCGTAATAGCCACGATCGAGGCATGCGATAACAAGCCGCCGATAGCTGAACCCGTATTTTATTTATATATCAGCTCGCCTCTTTTTCAATAACGCCTTTTCCCTCTCGCAGCGGAAATTTTGCTCTTTTATGGTATGGGGACTATGCTCGTTATTTACTAAGGTAATTATCCGGCTTTAATACTGAATATTCAAGGGACAAATTGTCAATCTAAGTGACAGTTCCCACTAGTTGGTTGTATGGCGACTTTAACCCGACAAGTGCCATGCTATCATCACAACCAATTTAATAATTTATCAGTTAACACCCATCACTTAATATTTCCGTATACATATAGGTATGTTTCTTATAATTGTAGGTGAATTAGTTTGTAATTGACTTACTGCAATAAATAACATTATGTATTACGACCTTTTTTTACCAGTATCGGTGAAAAATATCATAAATATTACGCATAATATATCATAAATTATATCTCGTCATAGATATAATTTATGATATATTATGCGTATATGCGCTTGGAATTAATTTAATTTAGAATTCAGAATAATCTATGTAAACTTTCTGCTCACATAAATATTTACAGTTATGTAAAAGTATAAAATATCATTTAACAACATATCACATTTGTGATCTGTGAGGAATTCTAGACATGCCACAGGTAATATGTCATTTTCTTGTCTGAAATTATGTGCGTTATGGATTTCTATTGTGTAAATTATTATGTAAATTGATCAATGATACACAATTATATGTTTAAAGCATGTATCATACAGGTAGGATATGTATTTGGATAGTGTTTAGTAGAAGCGTCCGCGTCGCGCCGCGCGGTTTCTATGTAGCGGTCGGTGTGGCGACGCAACGCGACGCCCCGGGCGCGAGTTCATTAAGGAGCCAGTCGCGATGCCATTGTTAACGTTTTTAATTCACGTGTCCAGTGCACGCGCCGCTTTCCCCCTCTGCCCAGAGACTGCTGGGAAATCTCGCTGGAAAATTAACGCCACAATTTTTATACCTTTTTTCTCGTTTGCGAGGCGCTTCCATTTTATTTATTTCACGCTTCGATCGCGCCACGGCGGGCGGCGGCGCGGGCGTTTAGTTAGAGCTTTTATTTTTATTTTGTTAGAAACTTTTGTAATTTCCGCTCGTTGTTTTAACGTGAATTTTATGTGTTTTAAATCTATGACTAATAAATTTTGATTGATTCAATCACTTATCTACTTTATTTCTGATTTTTATTATCTTTGATATAAATAGTTTAGAACTGTGGGAGCCTTAGAAGTGTGACCAGTGGTTTGTGAAGGAAAAAGTTTCGAATTCTATTTCAAGGCATGCACCACTGACTTAGTCAAGTTATGTGCATAATTATCACCAGCTCAAACCAGGAATAAACATCATGCCATAGAGTTTTTTTTAAATCTCGCTAAGCCGCAATGAGACAATGAAACGGTTTGATGATGATATAAATAGATGTGTTAAAGTAAATCCGAAGACGGTCAACGAACGTCTACAAATTCGTTACATCCGTTTTGTTTAGATAGAGGTGAACACGGCAAAAAGTTAATTGTTTTGATTGCTAATACACAAACACGTCCGGCTATCTGTCTGTTACAAGTTATCGCCTTAGAAAAGTGTCCGATCTTAATTAGTTTTCACGTCTTTGAAGGCGCCTAGCATGATACGATCTCTCCCTTGCTACAATTTGTTTTCCTTTGGCACTCTGTTCATGACACAATAACACATACCTTTTTGTTCTACTGAGTTTTATTTGGATGTTTCCCGGTGATGTATGGTGATTGGCTCCCTTGTCCCAGCGCTCGTGTATCTTATTTATCATCGTGATAATTCCCCCGGCGTTCGCTCGAGAAACAATATTTGAATGGCCGACGCGTTTTGGTGCTTGACGTTTTGAATGTTTATTGATTAGATTTGTTTTAAAACAAATTAAAACAGTGTGCCGCCGGCGAATTTAATTAAAGTTGTCAGTACGTCGATCCGTAATACGAGGCGCGATATCTATGCATTATCTATTTTTTTGTCGTACTTCATACAATGCATTGAAGAATATTCTATTGTTGAAACATTGAGATAACACGTCCTTACCTTGTAAGTTTAACAAAGTTACGATGAGTCGCTGTTTCATCCGTTCAGTTATGATTGTCAGTCGGCATACCGGCGGTTTTTTGTTCCATCAGAGATCCTTTCGTCCAATTTAATATTTACTGCTTGTCAAATATTATTCAGCTTGCTACGCCTTCTCCGGACGATACTTGTAATTTTTATTTACATACCGCTTGTCGAAATTTATTTTTTACGACTGCAATTTGCCAATGTCCGACTTGTTGTACCAATTATAGAATAATGGCTGCCCGACCTTTGGTTAATAATTTATTATTGGAGCCATGCATAATATTATTATCATTCTTACTTAAAATTTTCCTAAGACTTGGTGGTTTAGTATATACATTATTAAAGTCTCTGTTGGTCATATTAATAAATCAATCATTTAAAACACATCCTTAGAAACCGTTGATACAATAGTAATGTATAATATTTTATTCTTATTTTATTTTATAAGATACTACATATAAAGTTATGAGAACAAAACTTAAAACAACAATATTTTGGACGTCTTACCCGACAATGTCAGGAACATTGTCAAAAGTCCGCGGGCCATCGATAAACAGAAACAGCGACCGCGGCAAATTGAAACCCGACCGAGTGTGAAATGACCCCGGTCCGACTTCCTGTCGTACACCAACGCGACTTCACAGACATGTCTTATACTTCTTTGAATTTTTTACTAGTAGGAATGTACATTTTTTAAGATAGGTTAGTAAAATCAAAATAAATATACATACATATACAGCACACATCAATATACTTTATTTATTTTTAATGGGTTTGTTGTTTGGTTGATCAATAGATATATCAGTTTGTATAATCCGATCAGTTATCGAAATCATTATTATGACGCATTGTTTTTAAGGCTCTCTACAGTTATTCACTCGTCTCTCCACTTACCTAGAGAAGCCGACCGGAAAAATATTAACTAAATGATTTGCACAACGAAGCGTTGACTGATGTTCTTGTTTTTATATGTGTTTGCTCTACACTCCTTTCTGTTATATTACATATTATAGTGTAGCTTAAGTTTTTATAAATTCGAAGGCTATTCGAAAATACAGCACTCGATTCGCAAGCAATTTATTATACAGATTCGCAATTGCTAATTGAACTTCCTTACTATCGTTATTTCCATAAAACTCCATACTTCAAACATGAATCATTTGTCGAACTATTCCGATTTGCTCAGAAATGTCCCAAACGAATAAAGCTCTAATCACGCCATCAAAATTGAATGAACTGTGAAATCACTGAACTTTTCCGAATGTTGTAATGAGAGTGGCAATTTGTTTTTCCTTACAAATGGGAGCTGTTTTCACCTGACTGGCGCAACAGATGAAGCTTGGTCGAAGTTACAAGCGATCAAATCACGGTTATATAAATTACATATTGTTTTGTAGACGCAAAAGGATTAAAGTAATCATTTCAGTTCACAAAATTGAATAAAGAAGCTAAATTGTTTGTATTGTTTCGTAATGTTATTTAGTTGAAACATAGTGTTCGATGTGATCACCTCTTTTTATTTGGACCACACAACAGATCCTTATCCAGAAGCGAACCTTGCCAGTAGGGCACTTCAACTCAACGATCATTGTCGCCGTGTCGAGGTGCAGCCCCACGCGACATTGGGCCCCGCCGCTTAATTATCTCAACGACTGACGCTTACTGTCACATTCACCCTACAGACATTCACTTTCCTCTTCATTGTCGTCATCAAACGCTCATTTTAAACCGCTTGTCAACTATAAAGGGTTATTGTCCTAATCGTTTCTATAAAAAAACATTGCCATTTAGATAAAGATGTAGGCCATTCGATATAATAGTACCATGTCTTAATTTCGGGTCGTTTGATGGATCACATTTTCCATTAGCGCTGGGAATGTCTTAATTTCCCCGTAGTTGTTAGCTAAGTGGTAGGCAGGTTTATTCTATCAATCAACGGCGAGCGGCGGCTGGCGACAAGGCGAGTTATCACTACAAAGTGGCATCGATTGATTGTGTCACGACCGCCACCTCTTATCGAACTAATTACTGTATATTAGGGAACTATTTTGTGGGAACCATAATAAAAATGACAATTTTAAAGACTATAATTATTGCTTCATAATATTACTTGTTGTTATACCGAAGTTACGAAATTTTATATGTTTTAATTTGATGTAGAATGTTCCAAAATTATATTGCTACTGCTGTAGTAACGGTCTTCCGAGAGATCGCAATAAAATGAAAGTTAATCAGACGACAGCTTTTTTAAATGAACCCGTATGTAGTTAAAAATGTAATTAAACTGAGTTAAAGCTGCTTCAATCGACTACGTTCGTAATGTTACTTTGTTTGCCTCCTGCCTGTCGTAAAACGTTATTTCTCTCCAATGAACCCTGTTTGCTGTCTACCTTAATCACTCATATTTATGTATTTTTTATGATATACTTTAATGAAAATATACTTTCCAATTTTTATTTAACCTCTGTATAAACCTCATAAGAAGTGCTTCGCATTAAAACCGTAATAAAATGTCCAAAAAAAATTGGCAAACTAAATTTATGCTTCGAAGAATATTTTAATACGTTAATATTATCCTTCTTGGTTACGGTTGTTCTGTATCATGACGCGTCATCGATAAACATTATTTAAGTTTTAACTTCTTACTTATTTCAGTTGATTTATCGCTAAATATTTTACTCTGATTTCAGCATTTCTAATTTAATCCAAAGGAGATGGAATATTGAGGCGTAAAATTGTAGGGCAAGACAGGATGATTTTCGCGTCATCCAGACATAAAGGGCGTAATTGTTGCGCATCGGCTGGAACTAATACGGGAGAAATGGAACGAGATAGGAGCTAAGAAGGATCGTAGAAAATAATTTATCCGCGACGGTAGAACAAAGGGCGTGGCACAATGGAACAAAGAAGCGCCGGAACGGCCCGGTTTGTTTTCTGACGGAAGCCTAATATAGGGAATCGATTGGTCGTAGAACCAACGAAGGGTACGCTCGTTTCCGTTATTCGATGAAAAAAGTACGATGATCTTTAAAATTGGGCCATATTTGTTTTTTTAGTATACTGGACCCTGGATCCTTGGACCCTCTGGTGGATTCCTGCTTATGTAACTCGGGTTATTAAAAATAAAACTAATATTATGATTTTGAGCTCCCTCAATGTTGGTTGAGCTACACGATGGCTGACGTATGCGTGCTGTCAGTATGGACAGGTCAACTCAAAACTGCACTGGTGCTTTCTTCAAAAGGCCATCTCAGACTTTACCCTACATAGTCAGGCTCACATACTATAGACACAAATGTTTGGACTTTAAAAGAGACCATGATTCTCTGAGTTTGTTTCGGCATTTCTTCTCAGAGGTCGTCAGTTAGGAAATGCCGATGCCAACTAGATATTAAAAAAAAAAAATTACATGACTTGTAAAAGTGTCTTTAAAAAGATCTATTTGCAGAAATAAACAATCATTTCAATCAAATCATTTCAATCATTTCAATCAATCATTTCATTTCATTTCATTTCATTATAATTATTAATTTTAGACTTTATATTTTTTTATTTAAGGATCTCCAACAAAGAAAGTAGGTACACAATTGGTTACTCCTTGTACTCCTTCACTTACAAGAGAGTACATCAGGCTAATTTGAATAAAACTAAACAGACGAGATGACGAGATGTATGAATGTGGACGAGGTAAAAGTGGTCTGCAAGGACCGTAGCGCGTGGCATTCTGTAGTTTCTGCCTACCTCCATGGGAAAAAGGCGTGAGTGTATGTATGTATGTACTAAACACAGAATAATATATAAAGACTTATGGTTAAAAATAATGCTTATCTAAGTAAATTAATATTTATTTCATAATTTATTTTATCTACACTCATGCTATAAATCCTCTATAAAAGTTCTTGAAACAGTTAGCTGATTGCCAACATTAAAACAACCAGTCTCATAGTAACTATAATATCATCCAAACGGGTGTTATAATGTTGTACTAAATTTCATAATGCAACTCCTGTTTTACTCATCGAACAGCCACATTCTCATGGCATCTTTATGAATTTCAAAAAAAGAACATTGTCATGCACGCGTGTTTCACTACCAAAGCGTCGTAATTTAAATAAAAACTTATTCGATTTTTTAAATTGAGGTCGTATTCCGACATTTTTGTTCAATAATAAGTATTGGAAGAAGAAATATATTTTGTTGTTTACAAATATAGAGGATTCATATCATGGGTGTAGATAAAGTCTTGTATGCAACTGTTATAATTAGGTATTAAAACACTCATGTGATACAACATATATAAACCCACATTCGTGATTTAATACCTCTTATTATACAACAGTTGCATAAATAACTATTATTATTTCAAATTATCAAATCCCGATAGGAACTAAAATTTTTAGTTCGAAACTAGAACACAAACTGTTATTTCAAAATAAAATAAAATGGAATCAATCAATAATCGATATGGTTGTTATTTTAGCCCACCTTATAAATATTTTCAAGATGATCGATGAAGAAACTAAGATACACTACTGTTAATAATATTGGACGTCATAATAAATTAAACAGCATTTACTTAATGGTAGCAGCCCTAGTCCCCTGTATAAAGTATCGAAGTCTCCTTCGCAGTGTTAGACGTCAATTTTCCGTAAATCGTTGGATAGGTGACAAGGAGTAGCGACGTGCGCCTGGTTACCCCCTCACGAGTAGTGGTGGTTACCGCACCCCTTCAATTTTTACATTCAGACGCTGATTTTACGTTTTCGAATTTCAAACTCAGAAACGTGATGCGAGTGCAAAGTTTGTATCGTACGGACACTTCGTCTAATATTAATATTGTATGGAACAAGATTCTCTGCTAAGACTTTAGGTGTAGTGTAACTTCAAAGGCGCAATACAATACAGTAATCTATAAATATAAAAGATGCTGACTGACTGGCGTAGCAACGCAGGGCCTAATTAAACTATAAGGGTTAGAAACTTGAAATTTTCCACAGGGGTTTCTTTTATAAAGTAAGGGAGAACCAAGAAATTTTTGAAAATTCACCCCCTAATGGGGTAAAACGGGGGTGCAAAGTTAGTTTGAAACTTTCCGTTAAATTGTTAAGTATAAAAGTCCAACGGTTTGCAATAATTATTTTTAACATCTGTCAAAATATTAAACAATTTAAAATATTTTCCATCCCATTATTTAAGCCCAGTCGTAACTTGAAAATATAATCCTCCACTTGATGGTCTATAATTTGGAACACGGGATTATTGTTTAGTAATAAGGGCTTTATTTCAGTTGCACCAAAGTGAATTGTTAATTAATAGCGTCGTTAAAGATTCGTGTAGTATATTTGCCGGTTTCTTATGTGTAATTTTTGCGAGAATAATACACAAAGGGTATAAATTAAAAAAAAGTACAATTATTTGCAACTCAATCTGAAGCTTTAACACGCTGTTCGGATTAATTGAATGAGGTACAATGTCAAGAAAAATGTTCGTATTAAATTTATACAAGTGTTGCGTTTGATTTGTTTCTATTTTAGTTGAGCCAAGTTGTTTTGCCCCGATACCCTAGGGAACCATCGGGTTTCGCGATAAAGTCAGGCGGACGGCGCGTGACGCCGCGGCCGAATTATGTCCCGCGATAAAACTCCTCGTGCCTCCAGTTACGGGCAAGTTTCAACTGGGCCACGATGCCCGTACTATTTTCTATTCATTATTATCGGATTACAGGCGTACCGATACGCCCGGCCGTCGTGGCGTGCACGAACTCCCGATACGCGAGCGAACCATTCGGTCCAGTGCAGACCTCTATCTATCAAGATTATCCTCCAAGACGTACCGTCTAAGGATACTAAAATCTTTTCAGATTCAGAAGGTTGCATGAGTAAAAATTATCTGTCTGATGTTTCACTGTCAGAAGAATAGTATTTTGCTTTTATTTGTGCTTTATATTAAATCAAGTTTTGAGTTATAATTTATGGTTCTTTATTTTCTCAAGTATTTATATTACCAGCAATAGACTGCGATCCTCGATAGGTTTAAGAATACAAAGTGGGGTGACAGAAGTTTAAGATTAAGGAGTGGCAATCCAGTTCAAATTTACTCAACTCTAGCTTTTTATGCTGATTAATGTAGAAAGAAATCTATTTGTGACCCTTATTTTTACTCCTGAGATTTTAATTATAAAAGTCACAGCACCATAAGGCACCGTGGACACTGTATCTTGCCAATCTGGTTGTCGTAAATAACGCATCGGGGCGCACGACGTCGTCCAAACGTCTCCTTTCTGTTCATAAATCTTGTTAATGAGCGACGCTGATCGTATACTGGATTAGATCGCGGATTAAGCCGATAGTGGTTCCTGTTTTCCGAAGTTCACGCGGGAAATAGAAATGTTCCTCTTGTTTTTCGGACCAATTAACTACCTATATTAATGTATTTTGCCGCGTTGGCAGTTTATTAATTGTGGTTCTTGGCGTACCATGCCTCTTTGATGCCAGAGAGTAATTGAATCTTCTACTATTGTTGAAGTGTTTTAAGTTTCACGTTGTATCATCCCTTTGTACTTGAAAATATCTTTCTAAAGTGAATCTAATTGAACTCGATAATTACGCGGAATTCCTACTCGCCGCGGCTGGGTTGTTAAAAATGTATCGTTTTATTAAATAACGATCACATATTCTGTTCGCATTGAAGCACACGCGTAACACGGGGAAAATTACGATTTAACGTTAAATGCTAGTGTTTTATTGAATTTATATAAAGTACAATATTTCAATTTTAAAGTCATAAAAATGTGAATTATGGAAATATATTTTCATTATTTTCTCGTTGTGTACAAAATAATTCAATCACATTTAAATACATTGCAGTTTGCTTTTAACGGTTTGAAGAATTGGGTCATTTTCGATATTTAATATACAAAGCATAAATTACAGAAAGCTTTCAAGAACCTTACTAAATATTAAACCAAAATACGTTTAAATTTCAGTAATATCTACATTAAAGGCCCAAGACATTTACTATTCGATCCTCAATTTGTATTAGGTCAACCAGATCCCACCCACGACAGCCCAACTAAGCTTTTGGGTGGGTGAATGTATAAATCTAACTAACATGCGGTGATATCAGGGACAAAGACAATGTCAGCCGAACTGAAGGAGCTTAATACAAGGGAATAGGTAGGCCAGGTAATCCAGCTTAGGGGGGGAGGATTACTCGTAAAAGCCTAATGCTCTGTACACCGCGAACACCACAGTTATTTGATCCTTTCGCGTCTTAGTAGAGGTTCGGTTGCAAATTATTGTTCACGCCACAATAGGCGACGTTGTACAACGCAACAATGCGTACTCGGGTCTCGTGCCGTAAAAGACGAAGTGCCATTATTAATGGGCGAGCCGATAAGAACATTGGCATGCGGTAACGCTAACTACCAAACGAAGATATTTTGTTTCTCATTGTGGGAATTACTATCTATTTACCATCTTAGATAGGGTTCCGTGTGTTCAATTGGGAATTATCAACTACATTTCATTTAAGACTGTACGTTCTTGTGGACACGTGGAAAAATATACCGATAGAAATGTATGTAGGTTACCTGAATAAAAATAAATATGTTCTATTTATCTAAGTCCAATTGTTTAATATGTCATTAACCGAGGATATAATACAAGAAAAATTAACGTAATATTTTACACAAGAATATATGATCATTAAACTCACATGGAAATATATTTATGTTTTAGGTATTCTTGCACTTCGCTTTCCTTTGATTTGTTTACCAGTGAGGCCCGATGATATCATTTTGCCGTCTCATATCATGTGTCGATATTAGAAAAACAAAATTATTTCGTTGGTCGTGTCGACGCTCACTCTAGATCGGCTGTAAAGTTTTTGATTCTACTCACCTTATGCGTGTATTATTTTTAACTCTAAACCATTGAATGCTTTTCCATTTAATCTCCTAAAATTTGAACAGTTTATTTACATACATTCTTCTATCACGATATTTAAGTAAAGCGGTTTATGTTTATTTAAAAAACAGTAGATTATGCAAATCCTAACGTGTAGGTACACAGATTATTGTATGGATGCTACCCGTGCGTGTAAAACGTATTCGTGTAAAACGTTAGCGCACGTTATCTATCATGTATAACAATGTGTTTATTTTGATTATTCTTTATTTAGTATCAGATGATTATAATAATTATGATTCTGTGTAAAATGTATTTTGGGGATACTTTAGAAACAATATTTGTACAGGTAAATAAATGTAATGGTAACGTGAATAATTAAAAAAAGAATAGGATAAAAAACTAAAACGAATTAGACATAAAATATAATATGTTAGCTTCATTGATATAATTTATGAATGTTGTTTATTATGATACCATCGATTAATTATACCAGTTTTGGTACTAAAAACGTCCTAATTCTTTACCGATTACCTAAGCCTGGTTGCGAGACTGACTGGCGGACGAAGGGTTCCGTACTATTTACCGGCTACCTGTCGCCATTATTAATACAGAGCGAAAAACTAAAAAAAAACACGTTTGTTGTTTTAGAGCCCCCTGAAATATTTGTCGTTATAGCGGCAATTGAAATACATCATCTGTAAAAATTGGACTGCCCTGATTATGCAAAATTTCCAGCCGGAATCTGGAATTTGATTGAGAATGCCTCATATTATTTGCGGTACCGGGATTACATAACTTTAAACCGGCTAAGTGAAATTACGTTCGATGCCATAGTAGTGTTTAATTTGATGCCGATGTCTTCGGCACCTTAGATGTGCCTGGACAGCGACACGGCGGCTAACACGCCATTGTTTGCAAATAGCAACAACGAACGTGCACTTATCCCGTTGCTACCATCGACAGAGATGGCAAATACCAAAACAGGCACGACAGAAAAAGTAAGGAAATGAAGCTTAGCCTACTTGCGTCAATAGTACACATTGAATATTGTTATACTTCACAATTAAACAGAAGCTGATGTTAGTGTCACTTTTCTTGTATTGCCACGCATATTGGAACAGTAAAAAAGCGGTCTTGTTGTATATAAAGCAGCTGGATGTGAGAGGCTGGCGCGTCAGATGTTACAGTTTTTGCTAGGAAAATTGCCGCTAGCGGTGGTACCGAGATATGTCTGTGTTTTGTGCTCGTTTGTGAAAGGCAAGTCGTCTTATATTGTTAAATCAATATAATATTACAGTTTCTTACTTCTCGCTTACAATTTGTCTCAAAATGGTGTTGATTTATTTTGTAACAGTATTCAGCACCATAAACATACATTCTTATTGGCTGTGTTTCAATAATTTCAACTTGTAACATTAAACATTTTCCTTTAGAAAATAAAACGTTTTTATTTAAAACTGTCAGTATATCGTACGGGATAAACGCACTATTTCTGCCGTCCATTGTCCCAGGAAATCGGCATCGACAATCTTACCGGGATCGGGATCTTATCCCGGAGCCCCGGATCGGATCCCGTCGTCGCGCCGCCGCGCCGTCCTCCGGATGTCCCGCGACGTCTGCCAGGATTATCAACACGTACCACTGTTCTATCCACGTTTTTATTTCTTTGTCATTAGGCTGCGTCTTCATACAAACGGTACTTTGAACTTTTTGTTTTGTCTTTGAAACTATACCATCTTAATAAGAAATGAAGAAGTTTGTGAACAAATAAGAGACGCCTTGCTTATCCTTTGTTATTGTAGAACTTATTTGCCCCTATATAATAATAGTTATTTGTTCATATTTTAATATAAGTTTCTGTGTTTCTGCTGAAAATGTTGTTTTCAGCCTTTCGAAATTGCTTTTAAAAGCCTATCAGTTAGTACTAGGAATTCGGGCTGGAAACCAAAAGCCTTCTTTTCGTTTAGGGATAGCTCACCAATGGAATATTTAATTAAATACTAAATTTAATTCAGTAATATAATTTTCTGTTCTCTTTTGAGGACGTATACCTAAATCTGTATTATTATATATTAAGTAGTTGTGGGATCCTATTGGGAACTTATGAATAAATATATTTGAGTATTTTTACACAATGCCATCTAATACTAAGCTAAGATATAATAAATGGAAACATCCATGACTTTATTATGTACGAAATTAAATGTTCATGCTCATCACACAAACATCTGCTTCTAACAAGATTATAACCCTGGGGACTGCAATAACCGGGTTGTCAAAGATTTAAAAACTTAACTTTAATTGGGAAAGTATTTTTTTAAAATAATTGAACCCTTTGTTATCTATCATCACATTGGAGAGCGTAGGCTTTCTTTTAGATTGAAGCCTATCTAGTTATACACCATTTTTTGAGTAATTTCATGCCAGTTTTCAATTGCCATATAATAAATCAGCAATTCCCATACTGATGTGTAAAATAAAAACATTGAACGTATCCGCTACTTCTCTGAGCAATCAACTGAGAGAAATGCGATGCGAAATCATTGCATGATCGTAGGCGGAGATGGGCTACCGAGGTATTCCCTACATTGGTTGCGGTTTGAACTAAACCCTTATATTATACACACTTGACTTTAGTATCGATGTTAAGACTATCTGCCTTAGGTTCATTTCATACTATAGATAAAATATGTTTGGAAAATATAGTAGTTGATGTAATCGGAATAGTTCGATTCAAATGAAATAGAGGTAGATAATATTCACAATGTCATGCGGGATGGACTATCTGTCACAATAGTCTGCTGACATTATTGTCTGATATGATTGTATATTATAATTTAAATTTACATAACTTCAGTGAAATATCTATGTATCTATAATGTGCACTGCATCTGTCGGAGGCAGTCTGTAGGTGGGTCACCATCCATAAAACATCGCGACCCGTCTGTGCCTCTGAGGACACGTTAAAGCATTGGTACCATTGTAAAACAAACATTTATGGCAACCGTTCATCATCATCAACCCATTATTGTCCCGCGTTTGGGAGGGATTAGGCTATAGTCCACCACGCTAGCATACTGCGGGTTGGCAGACTTCAAATGCAATCGAGAAATGATGCTATTGATCCATTGTTTGACAACCGTTACTTGTCAGAAACTCTGACGTCACATTTAGCCTCATGACTGAAAATATATAATGTAAAACTAGTACTCACACCGTATCTACAAATGAGTTACCAATATCTTATAATCCGTTGAGGTTTTACGCTGTTGACGTGCGTGTCTGCAAACTTAAATTCATTTATCCGCTTAATATGATTACTTCGTTTATTGGCAGAAGTTTCATATCTAAATTTTGTCTTAAAACTCGTTCTCAACTTAATTAATTGAAGTTTAAAGTCGTTTTATGTGAAGATATGAGTTGGTAGTGGTGGTTGAGTTTATAAATCGTAGTTTACACGTTCAGAAGCTAGGTAATATGTGGCTCTTATTACTGATTGTGCATTTAAGATAAATATAGGGAAATCAGAACATTACGCGTCTATTAGTCGCAAGTGCCATCTTAAGTTCGGTTCACATAATTACCTTGAGTTCGTGCCCGGTTATTGTAGTACACTGTACTACATAAAATGCCAGTCGCTAAGCGTAACCCCATAGCTGAAAATAAGAAAAGGTGTTTGCCCTACGGTAGCATAATATGGGGTCAGGTTACCTACCTCAAATACAGCCTTAAATACAGGTATAATTCTAGAGAATATAATCATTGTATGTTCATATAAAAGGTAGCTATATTATACCCACAACAACCTATAAACAAACACGTTATTTCTTCCCCAACTAGTTATAGCGTTACCATAATCAGTTTCAGGAATAGCATTAATTTATCTCCTTAATGGAAACTAGTTGTAAAGGTAGTTTATAGTTTAATTTATATATTGCGTTTCCCTTACAATATTTATTTGTTCTAATGAAGAGTGTTCTAGGATATTAGGAACTACAAATGGTTTTTAGTTGAGCAATGTCGTTAATTAATCTGGCCACCTATCAAGCTCAGGCTTATTGCAGGACTTACATGGAAACATTATTGAACTTAAAGTGACCATCGTTAAACCTCATTCTAAAATATTTTACTTTCAGGAACTCTTTTGAATTTATATTACATCAGGTATAGGTGCCATTAAAGAACACTATCTATCCATTTAAATCAAACTTTTAGTTACCCCTGTAAAACGAAATGACGTAAGTCATTTAAAAACGTTTATAGCTATACATGGAAACTACTGTAAGACCACACACTTAATGAGCATATGTACGTATAACAACAGACACATGTCTGGCTGTTGTCCCAAATGTCATCCTTAATTGATTTGACATGTAGGGGGGGCTCGGTGGGCCACGGTTTGCGCCAACAAAAACAAGGCTCTCAAATACTCTGGACGGTATTCAGTATGATTGCTACTGATCCATTGTTTGTTCTGCTAAGTACCGTAGCCGTACCGCACCGTAGTATATAGTTTGTACGTGCTTTTACCGCGGTACCTTTGTCACTTAGTGGAGCGGTCTCAAGTAGCTCCATTTTATTTTTGTAAAAAACATACATATATGTATACGAGTATGTACGTATTTGTAGATGGACAGCGGATGTTGGGCATTAAACATATTATCCAAGTTTTAATGGATTGGAGAATTAATTGTTTATGTGTAAATATTGTTACCACAAATTTTAATAACAACGACTGTCTTATTCACACCAGTATATGTTACTGAAAGGGTCAGGCTTGAGACAGTGATAATTTTGTGTTTCTCCGCTCGCAAACTACATTACATAATATATTGTCACTCCTCGTTCTTTTCTATTAGGCTAGTTAAAATTTAAATTGTAAAACTCTAAAGAGTATATTTAAAAATACTAATAAGTAGGTGTGTCCTGCTTATCATTATTTTATTCAAATCTCTTAGCAGGTGCATATTTGAATCGTGTCGCTTTATTTTTCCATGCAACAAACACGGTCCACTTGAAAAGTGTAGCATAAATATAACTGATAATTGTAATTAAGTACCTGTAGCACTAACATAAACTCCTATAACATTTAGTCCTCATCAACTTATCTCCGTTCACAATTCTATCAAGAATGAATTCACACGCACGCATAAAACATTCCCCAGCTTGCAGAAGTCAGATAAAAATGCGAACCGACACTAACCACTCACAATGAGCTAGACGAACTGGCATTTACATTGGTAATTTTAATTAACCGAATGATAAGTTAAGCGATAGGGCTTATTATTCGCTATCTTATGAACTACTTATACTTAACGCGGGCTATAAATAAATCATCCTGACTGGGTAATCGCGTCTGGTCTTCAGAACTTGTCGGATGGTCGTCGAGTAGTTGGCGCAAATTAGCGAGTGCGCGCCGCGATAGCGCTGTTTGTAAACAGGCTTGGTCCAAGTGACGAGCTGATAGCGGTGACAGCGCAGATAAAGATTGGACCTAGAACGCATTGAACGTAAATGCTATATCAGTGTATTTATGTTCCTAGGTATAAAACTGATACTAGTTAAAACGCAGTGATAAAGTAATTGCAATATACCAATGTATTTTTACCAACTGTTCTCTTTTTCCAGGTAAAGCATCGTATGTATGCAGCGAATTGGTGTTTGACGTAAGATATATTTAATTAACATATTTTACAGTATAAGTTTTTAATACATTTATATATTGGAAAAATAAATAAGTTAGCTTAATTAAAATGGTTTACCGATTTGATGGAATATACAATTACCCATCATCTCTTTAGGTTCATCTGAAACGAATTCCTAAAATAATTTCCTATCAGCAACGTTTAAGCATATTCCTTTGTAGTTTAACCACCTTAGGAGATGAATTTTCTAAGATCTTTAGTATTTACCCATAAAAAGGTTATTTAAATACACCTCTTTAAATGACAGTGAGTCAGTGTAATAATTTAATTACGACGATTCCAATTATAATAATTTGTATTCAAACTTCATTATGGAAAATTCGATTGTTAAATCAACATTACTCTTGAATAAGTATGTCCATATCATTATATAGTTATATTCCGCACACAGGTTTATTTTGTTAAACTTCTCGTAGTTTAAACCACTGATTACGATTCCAGTCGCGTGGTTGCGCATCTTTCGTTCTAATTATCAGCACCCGCCCCATAAAGCCCGTGGATGTAATATAAACTCCGCTAGTCGTGCAGCTTAAGACTAAAGAGAGAGACAACCTTATACAAATCCATAATACCTATCCTGCTCACCCCGATGCGCGCTACTCGCTGCAATGTTTGTTAGTAATTATCCACCCTGGATAGCTGTAATTGTCCTTCCAACCCTTCTTTGCTAATTTAATATTCAGGATAACAATTCCGAATCGCTTACAAAATTTAGATAATATATAGATGATCAGTTAGATGCGGTAATTAATTTTGAGTGTCATGCACGTGGGAGTGAGACGTGACTGATAGGAGAATAGTGCGGAGTGTAATTCTACGGGTACTAAGTGGTAATCAAGTGTTACTATTAATATAAAGTGTACCAGTTTTCCTCACAGCGTTTCTCGGGCGGCTATCACTTCCTACCATTATCGGTTTCGTATACCTACGCAGCGAAACCTGGCCCCTTAACTAATGTCTCCTTTTGTGACCGCAGGGCCGGTTTAATCAGTTGTTTATATTATTGCCAGCAACTGCGCGATTTAATCGTTCGTTTACCGTTTCTCATTGTATCTCGTTGAATGGTAGCGGCTTTTCCACGGCCCTGCGCCATGCAGCAGATAGAAAATTTATAGGGGAAACATATAACCAACCAACGATATTTGTTTAGGATTAAGAGATTCAGCTGTGCGTCGAGTTAAACGATAAACAAAAGCTGTGTCACCGCAAACTGCTGTTTGTTTAATTGTACATGCATGATAACGCGCTGACGGCTCCCGACCTCGGGATTTTAGAGATCCGAAAAGGGGCTTAAAATATTGTGTTAGTTTACGCACACGCGGCGAAAAAGTTTTATATGAGCCTAAGGGATTTCAGATTTAACAACAATTAAGACGGCCTTTAAATTTAATTACCAACAGCTCAGTTCCCGAGTGTACCTCGAGATTTAATAAGCGCATTCCGTTTTCTGCAGATCTTAGCTGTAGATAGCATGCTTACAAGAGAAACAACTGAAACCCAAACCCACCTAACTAAAGATCAATCGTGTTTGTTGAAAACATGTTGCTTTTGCATCGTTACTATTTTATTTCCTTTCTTACAAATAGGTGCAATGAAATAAAAGTAATTGTGTCGTACAAATACTAGGTGTTCATTTTAGGCAGCTTACAAAATCCACATTTAAACGATTTCTCTGCAATGGGAAATGTATATATCTGTACATTCGGACACAGCGTTCGTATATGTGACGGCGGGGAAACAGCGACCGTCGCGTCGATGTCCGGTCTACTGGGGTGAATCGTCCGCGGCACGCCCGACGCATCCACATTAAGATAATCGAATGTCCGTCCATTCGTTAGTTAATTAAACACGATATGCCCGTCGTCGCGATCGTACGTCGATTAATGACCTCAATTAAGCTAATCAACTCTTCGCAGATTTACGTTCGTTCAAGATACGACAACAGACCATCAGTCCCACCCGAGGGAGCTGACCCAATGAGAGGTGATGTCTATTTATAGCCACTGATAGGCGGCACAACACAAATAATTGAATTAACAAAATTAGAAACACCTGTTTCCCTAATGGTATTAGGACAGCGCTACGTTTGACCAAACAATGAAGTCGTTTTCTTCGTATGTTGATACATGTATTAAATGATATATGCCCCTTGTCCAATATATTAAAGAAAACTTAATTAAAAGTCCAGTTTCTTCAATGAATCACATCAAATCACATCACATCATCAACCCATTACTGTCCCACTGCTGGGCACGGGTCTCCTCTCATTTTGAGAGGGATTAGGCTGTATTCCACCACGCTAGCCTACTGCGGGTTGGCAGACTTCACATGCCAACGAGAAAATCTCTCAAGCACGCAGGTTTCCTCACGATGTTTCCTTCACCGTTTGAAAAGTCAGTGGTGCGTGACCGGGTTTGAACTCGAGATTCAATGAATAATGCAGAATAATCGGACAGTGACACATAAACGTCTTATTAAATGCCATTTAAATCTTATCAGCATTATAAATTGGTCCCCTGGTGATGAGACCTTAAGTAACGTTTTAATAAAATAACAAAGTTAGAATTCAGCCGACAAGAGTAAGAAAATCTTGCGCACCAGAACACCGACACCAAGTTACTTAAATATATACCTAAGGGTAATGTAGTTCCAAGATGTAGAAAACCAGAAAACCCCACGTCACATAACGTTAGCAGTTTATCGTGGTAGTTCTCACAACGTGTCCCCACACGTTCTCTAATTCCGTCCATTGAATTCAAATTGAAGAGTTAAATGTTCGGACATTGGACTGGGCTGCCGTGTATTGGAACCGAGCGTTTTACCTAATAACTTAATTCCTCTGGGATTGGGCATCTGTGTGTCGCGCGATGTGACCTGTGTTTTAAACTGCAAAAAATATTTTACCGTTGTAAAAGCTGGATCCTTTACGTTCATATTGATTTTTATTAAAAATATTAAGTTATAGAATTACTTTTTATTATAATTTTTATTTCAAAGCAAACCAATTTTGTCATAATGATTGTTAATGCATTTTTTTTACTAATACAAAACATCCTCATTTTAATACAATACCTACATTGAATTTTATTCTTCTTAAAGGTATTTATACGTTAATTTTAAGGATGAATTTGAATCAGGTGTTTGAAATAACAAACGATCTCGGTAATCAAAAGTTATAAGTAGTAATGAAAACCCAGATTTAATATTCTCCTAAATTTTCGCCTAAAAAATCATTAAATATAATAGCTAACTCCCCACCTCCCAAACAATATTAGGTACTAAGTATGGTTTGTATTCATAGAACTTTTCGACGTAGGTATATAATATTTTGACTCTATCAGGTAATATCAAAATTCTTTGTTATGTAAGAACAAAGCAAAGCAAGGGCAAACTTTGAAAACAACTAACAATATATATTAGTTTCTGAAGCAGAAAATACAAAGCAAAAATGTAATTCCACAATCAAATCTAACGCTACTTAAGTGCAGGAAAATATGGTGCGAAACTTTACACGCAATAATTAAATCCAGCCCCCGCAATAAGAAACAGTTGCACTTTTATTATGCAACTAAATTAACGGCTCTTAAAATGTTTCACCTTGCAACATACAAAGTTTCCACTTAGTTTGAAATGGGCCTCAAGTTGCACGTTATTGAATTGGCTCGGCTACTCCATTTACTGGCCGAGTCATGAATATTCCTCATGTGCAACATACTCGTACGCTCGTGAGTTTCGTTTTACGCCATTTAGCTGTTTAGAGCAACGGCAATTCTCTGCGAATTGAAACGCGGTAATGACCATTGTAGGCGCCTAGCGTAAACGTTCTTATTTGCATCGAAACGTGTTTTAGTGCATTGCTTTCCTCGTCCCGTATTGAATCAACTAGGAATGCGGTCAGCTTACCAGCTCTTTGATTGTTTATATTTTAGTGGGAAACCAAATCGGGCTAAAATTTTAAAAAACAATTTAGACTACTACGAATTCGCTTCTGATTAGAATCCGTTGCGAATCGGTAGTTCAAAGCCAAATTGCTCCTTTATCTGCAATTGCCAATTAGACTATGAAACGCTCGGCTATTCGGATTCCCGTGATTAGTGTCTACGTAGTCATTTTTATAGCTTTTGCCTAAGCTTTTAAATATTCCTGGACATTATGACACACAGCGCCATCTAGTTGCGTGTTAAGCAACGAGGCTTGTGTTACGGATACTAGTTGGTTGATATACTACATAAATACTTCTTTTTTTTTGTAAATACATACATATAATACATCCATGACTCGGATACAAATGTTCATGCTCATCACACAAACATTTGTCCCTACCGGGATTCGAACCCGGGACATGGGTCCCGGGTCACTGTCTTCTGTGCTATGGAGCACAGAAGACAGTGTTAACTACCGCTGGACTAATTGGGTCGTCGTTTTTGCCTAGGTATTGTGATTATTGAGATTAAGTTTTGGTTAAATCAATCTAGATTATCGTTATGTTGCGGTTTTTACATATATTGATAGGCTTATCTTTACACGTTCGAGTGCACTCATAATTTCTGCGGGGTGTAACGGTTGGATCATCTCCGCGTTCCATGTTAAAAGGGATCCATCATGTTCTTCAACCAGCATATAGTGGACTTCCTTACCCCTCCTTCATTCCATTTAAGAGGGAGCTAATGATGGTTGTATCTGAAGTGTCGGAGTTCTCATTTCATTGGTTCTTTATATCGTGCAGTCGGAGCCCATCGCAGTCGACAGAGATTAATCGACCGCCTCCTCAGAAGGTCGTATTAGCTATAACGGCATCCGGAAAATTGCTCGATTTTTCAACTCACGCCCCTTGTTGCCGCGTCTGCGTCTACATATTGACAATAAAGTGTGTGCGAAAGAAAGATACGAAATAAACCTCCAGGCTACACAAGGCTTAAATAGATCTAAGTTTCCTATTGTTTTGTTCCTAACTAGGTTCGGTTTTGTATGGTTAATGTAAGTTGCATTTAACATACGAAACTAGACTGTTTAAATATTATTATTCGGTTGCTTGGAAAGTGGATTAGTATAGAGAGCTTGTGTAGGCGTTTTGTGGACAATGCCATATAGATATTTAGGTACGACATAAAGTAAAACAGAAACAGGTAGTTAACACTGCCTTCTGTGCTATGGGTCAAGTTCGAACAAATGTTCGGGTAGGGACAAATGTTTGTGTGATGAGCATAAACATTTGTATCCGAGTCATTTATGTATCTATGTATAATATGTATGTATTTACAAAAAAATAAAAAAGTATATATGTAGTATATCAACCAACTAGTATCCGTAACACAAGCCTCGTTGCTTAGCTTGAACCTAGATGGCGCTGTTTCATAATGTCCATGAATATTTATTTATATATTTAATAACAGGCGGGAAGGTTGTTTAAGAGTAATATAATTGACAGAATGTTGATCCGTTATAAATTTAAATCTAATAAAAATTGCAATTAGAATAATTAAATTGTAAATAGCAAAACCGTAAAATAGCAAAATCTGAGAAATAAAAAGAAGTAACTTATTTAGTTAGGAACCGGAACTGCGGTAGCCTATTGATGTAAGATCAAAAACGGGCACGCATAACTGACTTTTCGGAAGTTACGTGCGCATTTATCAAACGGTGAAGAAAAATATATAGTCTAATCCCTCTGAGTCTCGTGCCCAGAATTAGTTACTTCTTTCAGATTTAACTATTAATGTGAATGTACCTACTTTGTGAAGGATCTTTTCTTACTTCCTTAAATAAGGCTTTGTATTCTCAATTACAAACGCGTGATAGACGGAATGATAAATTTAAATCAAGACATCTCGGTCGTGAAACATTGTATTTGTCAGCATATTCGTCGTATAAAACATCCCACTCGCATCACTTTCCTAAATTTTGATCGGACGACCCATAATAGCCTCACGAGAATTTGCTACGCCAATTTTTATCATCTTTTTATTACTTTGGTAGTTACTGTTGAGCAAATTGTAAAATATAGACGATTGAACGTCTGATTTACTCACTCTATTTGGTTGCGCACTGTGTGGATCTAGCTAGGAAATTACCTTATACCGAGAAATGTTACTGAATGGATTCTAAGCTTATTATAATTTGCGCAGTGTCCGCGTTTTATAAGATGTTTATGATAGCAGTAACTGCGAGTTATACCAGCACTAAAGTAATAAGTTAGATTGTTTGAATAGGGCTTTTTTAATTTGAGTTACTGCCATTTATAAATTTACTTACCCGTTTATGAAACTAAATAAATTACTACCGAGCTACCGACAAAAGTAGTAGTACGAAATTAAATTAACAAATATAATATCAAACATAAATAATATTTCTTATGTTATTTCGTTACTATTATTATATTCGTTATTTTATCGTATTGTGGTGAATGTTCAGAATAGGTTTTTTATTTTGATGCGATGCAATAAAATCTATCGAAAAATAATCGAGAAATGCCAATGTGAATTCATTTTATGCAGTTATTCGAAGCTCTTAGCTGTAATCGTAGCTTCAAAGCGAATATCTTTAGACGA
Organism: Craniophora ligustri; assembly: GCA_905163465.1. Taxonomy (NCBI): domain Eukaryota; kingdom Metazoa; phylum Arthropoda; class Insecta; order Lepidoptera; family Noctuidae; genus Craniophora; species Craniophora ligustri. The sequence continues at coordinate 9,276,599 of LR990963.1, forward strand.
TACATTTACGGCAGATCATTTCACTTCTCGTGAAACTCTAAAGTGCAGCGCTTAAGTAGGCGGACGCTTCAAGCGGTCCGCTTCGTCAAAGCGAGAAAGAGTATGTATCTCTATCCACGTAATATGCATAATGTTGAAACTAATAAGTAAGGGGTTTGCATTTATAGTAGTCAATATAATACTTCAAATCCTCAAGTAAGTGAGTGTAATTTCACTTATGCCTTACACAGAACTACGGTAAAGGTACAACTTACGTCTCATGTGATTAAGTTAAAAGAAAAACATATATAAATGTCGTGGTGTTACACATTTTTGAGAATATTTTAACATAGATATGATGTTCTAAAATTTCGCTTCTCTCATGGCCCGGATCTTATTATTCACTGAACGTTTCTTCTTTTGTGTCCGGAGCGATATCAATCTGCGATCGTCGGCGCGTAGTGACGCCTAGGGCTTCGGTCTTCACCTATCTACGTGTAATTGCAATGCCCTATAGGGCGAGACTGGTTTTACTGCTTCACATACCTAATGCCCATACTAAGAACGTGTAAGTCCGTCCGTCTGCCAATTAATTGCCAGCTCCAGTGACCAGTACAAACGCCGAAACTATAAATTTTGCCTCGTGATGACCGCACGATACATCTTTATTGGGTAGAACATGTTATCAACAACTTTATTCGTTTTATAACATACTGCGGACGTTTTTATTCGAGTTTTACAATACGCATGGGATTCGCAATCGTGCTTAACGGACCAATAATTCTTGTATTTTAACAGCAGTTGGTGCTCGCTTGTCTCATAGATATATCAAATATATTCAAGTCATACTAAAAACGAATTAGGATTTTATCGATCTTAATCTTTGTGTCTCACGAGATAAATCTAAGCAGACTTTTCATTTTAATCAAAATTTATTTCCGTAAATCGTGTTCTAGAGATATTTTAATAGCACTATAAAACTAAGAATTCTCTCCGCTTTTATGGTTATGCGTGTATAGCAGCGCTTTATGTATTCACTAGTCAACACATAGCGAGAATGGCAATGGAGTTCACGTTTTCCATATATTTATTCGTTTGCAAGCCTGATGATTTTGAGGAGCAGTCTGCTAGCGAAAAATCCCGTGTGCCTGCTGTGTGACGTGTGCATTTACATACAAAACCGAAGCCATGACCGGTTCAAAGATAGCGTGGCATATCTAATCGGTGGACGGCTGTCAATCAGTGTCTTGACAAGCCTTCGCGAAAGTAACATGTTCTGGATCACTGGTCACTTGATCCAGATTAATGTTTAGTTGTAATTTTGGTAACGGTAGCCTACTGGGTTGGAATGTTCATTTTATGTCTATATTAGCGACCCACTCTGACTCCGTACGGGTATAATGTATTGATGTGGTGGTCGCTTTCACGTTCGCATGACATCGACTTTTCTTCATTTATACCTACTCGTATATGAAAATTTTCAAAAACCACAAATCATATTTTTTGTATTCAACGAAAGGTGAAATATCTATACATTAGAATATTGTCCATTGTACGGTGCAACCGTGCAGTTTATTAATTTTACCTTAAATAAGCATATTTTGTACCGCGTGCCGTAATTCCAGTTAGTTCGCGTTCGGTCTGCGCCGCGTGTACTCATTATCATTGTATATCAATTAAAATCACTATAATTATCATCAGTGAAAATTGTCTCCATAGCAAGTAATCATTAATCAATAAACTATAATTTTATCACCTAATCAGACTATCATTTAAGTTGTCCCGTACAACTTTATGGTCCTTCGAGCCGGATCGCGGGATCTATCGCGTGTGTTAATCATAGTGCGTGATTGTTCCGCCCTATCAGCAATGCATGGATTTAACTGATCATCACCAGGTAACAACGCAGCAGATACCGGTGAGTCGAATGCTATTTTTTCTCGCAACAGCGAAGAGGTTGGACTAACTTCTACTATTGGATTCAGCGGTCAGGTATCCCTACCACGTGTGTGCCACGTCGACATTGAGTCATTCGACCAAGCAGCAACCCATTTTAGCCTTCAATTTTCTCAAGCAACTGTATCCTCCTTTTAGCAGCAAATATCAATTAATCAAGTTGATTGAGTAGGAAATATCATATCATATCACATTTTCTAAAATACCTACATCAAAAGTATTTACTAGCATTATGAAGATGGAGAACCTGCTCGAAAATCAAAATCAGATCATGCAAGGCATGGATCAACTTTTACGAAATTTTAAAAAGGATGGACCCGACAGGAAAACTTCTGTTTATATCAAGAAGCGTTTAGAGATGTTGGATAAATACTGGGAAGAGTTTCAGTCAAATCATATACAATTATCCGAGTCCGAGGAACGTGGCTACAGCTATTTCGCGGAAAATTATTATCAGAAGACGAAGGTGTTCTACAATGAAGCACGAGCATTTATTCAACAATATAAATGCCCCACAGCCGATCCTAAATATTCCGATAAACCTACTCCACTATCATTGCCAACAGCAGACACGGAGAATCAAGGTCACAGTCACGGAAGTGGATCAGCAGATCATAACGAAGGAGATAATCAATATCAATCATCCAGCAACATTAGAGCTAAGTCTCCGACATTTCAAACTTCCCAAGGCAACAGCAGCAAGTTGGAAGAGATGCTACGTAAACAAAAAAGCAACTTCAAGGCGTTTTCCCGAACCATTGCCATCATTGATCTAGAGAAAATATCAGAGAAATGGGAATTCGAGGACATCCTACATGCAGTGCAATCAAGATGGTCAACAATCGACTCGTTACATTGGGATATTGATAGCGAGTTGTATGAAGAAAATGAAGAATATGATGAGACGTACAGCAAATACGAACAGCTATACGTTAATATCAAAAAATCTATAAACCACAAGATGTGGGCTGTCTCTCACCGTGAGAAAAGCACTCCAAAGATGGACATTCCCACATTCAGTGGCAACTATCACCAATGGGTACCATTTAAGGACTTATTCACAGAGTCTATACACAGCAATCGTTCAATCTCCAGCGCACAAAAGATGCAATTTTTAAAAGCTAAGCTTAGAGGAGAAGCTGAGCGACTTATCCAGCATTTGCAAATCAGCACAGAAAACTATCAAGTCTGTTGGGATATTTTGAACCACAGATATAATAATACAAAATTAATCTTTAGCTCTCACATGAATATTCTTTTATCATTACCCAATTTGCAACAGCAGTCATTTGCTCCGATAAAAAGGTTATATGACACCACCAACGAATGCCTTAACGCTGTAAAGAACCTTGGAGTTGATATATCAACGTGGGATCCATTGATGGTGCATCTACTGTCGCAAAAACTGGACGCCCAAACCCATTCTGATTACATCGATACCTTGAAAAACCCTAGAGATTTGCCGAAATTGAACGAATTCCTGGAATTTCTAGAAAACAAGTTTACCTCGCTAGAATCATCTAGGCGCAAGCCAGATGCGCAAAAACCAGATCATATCAAATCACATCAGGAATTTAACAGCAAAAAACATCTCTACAAATCAAATCAAAATCAGAATATCTTTAATAAATCATACTTAAATAACTCTGTAACCAAAAAATCATGGACGCTAAAATGCCCGCTTTGCAGCGAAAATCATCGCCTATTTAGTTGCAAATCATTTTTAGAATCGACACCGGGTGCTAAACATAAAACAATAAATAAATTAAATCTGTGCAAAAATTGTCTTTACGATCATAAAGGTAAGGATTGTTTTTCCGACAAAAGGTGTCGTCATTGTCACGGTAATCATAATACCTTGTTACATGATACTTACTATTCTAATAACAATACCGACAATTCCGTTATTGCATCAACTTCAAAGGAACAACGCAAAAATGTCACCCATGTAGCAAATCAAGGCATAGCAGAGACTCTGTTAGCAACAGCTCAAATCAAGGTCAAAGCAGCTAATGGTGTATTTTATCCTATGAGAGCGTTAGTCGACCAGGGATCACAATTGTCCTTGATTACCGAAAACGCCGCACAAATACTGGGACTTCCTCGACAAGCATGTAAGGGAGTTATAATGGGTGTTGGTACCAAGGAGAGCAACTGTAAGGGTGTTATACAGGTTGAAGCATCAGCAATGCAAGGCGAATTTACCTTTTCCAGCGACTTATTTATAATGAACAGCTTGTTAAATTACCTGCCTAATCGATCATTCCAAAAGCCATTATGGCCTTGTTTAGAGCACATCAATCTGGCAGATCCAGAATATAACATAAGTCGACCAGTTGACATACTACTTGGAGCAGACGTTTACTCATCGATCATTATGGGTGGTCTCATCAAAGAAGGCGACTCCCAGCTAGTGGCACAGCAAACTCGCCTAGGCTGGATTCTTTGCGGGAACGTAAGATCCTATCAATGTAGCGTTGTGCTAAATAACATAGACGACATTCAGAGATTTTGGGCAATCGAAGATGTCGCAGAAGAAAATCAAAGCAGTCTTTCAGCAGAAGATTACGAGTGTATCAAGCGTTATCAAGCAGAAACAACAAGAAGAGAAGATGGTCGGTACGTCGTCAGGCTACCTCTGAAATCAAATATTGAGGAAAAGCTAGGGGATTCAAAACACAAGGCCATTGGACAATTTTATTATCTGGAGAAGAAATTTTCTGCTAATAATTTTATTCAAACATCCTATAGATCATTCATAAATGAATATATTAATTTAGGCCACATGCAGGAATGTACAATAAATAAAAATAAATTCAGTTGCTATTTACCACATCATTGTGTAATGAAATCAGACTCCACGACAACTGCGCTGCGAGTCGTGTTTAACGCCTCAGCGAAAACTTCGTCAGGGCTCAGTTTAAACGAATTAATGTACAGTGGTCCTAATTTACAAAAAGATTTGTTTTCATTAATTTTAAAATGGAGACAGTATGAATTTGCGTACACTGCAGACATCGAAAAAATGTTTAGACAAATTTATTGTCATAAAGAAGACTTAAAATATCAGAAAATAATCTGGCGAGACTCTCCTGATCAACGTCTGCGTGAGTATGAGCTTATGACCGTGACATACGGAACAAAAGCCGCGCCATTTCTAGCAATAATGACGCTAAAGCAGTTAGCGAATGATGAGCGCCAGCAGTACCCAGCAGCAGCTAAGGTCTTGGAAGAAGACTTCTATATGGATGACCTCCTTAGTGGGCATCACACTCTCCGAGAAGCAAAACAATTGCAGAAGGATTTAATAAACCTTCTGAAGGCTGGAGGTTTCAATCTTAGAAAGTGGTCGTCAAATAAAGCGGAATTACTTGATGACGTGAGCAAAACAGACGAGATCTTTGATTTTAGACATCAAGAATCAACAAAGACTCTGGGCTTAAGATGGCATCCAAAAGATGACCAGTTTACTTTCCTTAGTAAAATCAACATATCTTCGTCAAACACAGTGACTAAAAGATCTCTTTTATCAGAAATATCAAAAATTTTCGACCCGTTAGGGTGGATGTCTCCGGTGACCACAAGACTAAAACTTCTATTTCAAACGGTTTGGCAGTTAAACCTTCAATGGGATGATCAAATTCCGCATGATATCAGCAAAGAGTGGTCACTAATAACACAAGATTTAGAAAATATTAATCAGCTAAAATTACACAGATGGCTGCAAACGCCTAAAAATTCGAGCATAGAATTACATGGGTTTAGCGACGCATCAACAAAAGCCTTCGCTTGTGTGATTTATTGTCGAGTCAAGAGTCAAGACAATAACCAGACCTCATCAATATCATTAGTATCAGGAAAGGCAAGGCTCGTACCTACTAACAAAAACATGACGCTACCTAGGCTGGAACTTAGTGCAGCGTTGCTACTATCAAAGCTTATGAAAACTGTCACACAGTGTCTTGTCGGACACGATATCAAAATATTCGCATGGTCGGACTCAACAGCTGTACTGGGATGGCTTCAGGGTGACCCTAACCGCTGGAAGCCCTTCGTTGCCAACAGAGTCAAGCAAGTGACCGCTATCATATCCACAGATTGTTGGCGCTATGTCAGATCCGCGGATAACCCAGCTGATTGTGCAAGTCGTGGCATTTCAGTGGAACAGTTAAAGCAACATCCTCTATGGTGGCATGGACCCTCATGGTTATCTACATTTGATGAAAGCCAAGAGCAAACAGAACGACCTGTCTATAGTACATCTGAAGAAATAAGAAAGTCAGCAAAGGTTAATTGTACGTCACAAAACTATCAACACGACGTCATTAATTCTATACTAAGCAATTACAGTAGTTTTACGAAATCAACTCGTATACTAGCGTGGTTATTGCGCATATTGTCAAGGTCAAAACCTAAACCATTATTCCTTACAATAACTGAGCTAAGAAGAGCAAAGCACATTCTTATCAAGCATACCCAGTTACATGAATTTTCAGATGAAATTACAAGCTTACAAAAGCATGGTAAGGTAGGCGCAAAAAGCAAGCTACTTAATCTAAATCCTTACCTAGATAAATATGGAAGGCTACGAGTTGGTGGCAGAATAAGCAATGCAAAAATAAGTAAAAACATGCAACATCCTCTTATCATTCCTCATAGCGGGCTACTTACAAACCTTTTAATAGATCAAGGTCATCAAATGATGTTCCACGGTGGAGCTCGTTTAACACTGGCTTGGCTGCGCCAGGAGTTCTGGATACTTGGCGGTAACCGGGCTGTGAAAAAACGTATACATAACTGCCTCACATGCAGAAAGCATAATCCTATTAAGCATGCACAAATAATGGGAGACTTACCTGAGTCACGAAGCAATCCATCACGACCCTTTAATCACACTGGGGTCGACTTCACCGGCTATGTTGACGTCAAGTCAAGCAAGGGTCGAGGCATCAAAACCACTAAGGGCTATATTGCGGTGTTCGTGTGTATGGCGACAAAGGCTGTGCACCTCGAACTTGTCTCCGACCTAAGTTCGGCTGCCTTCTTAGCGGCCTTGAAGAGGATGGCAGCCCGAAGAGGATCTCCGACCCATATCTATAGTGATAATGGGACAAACTTTGTCGGAGCTAACAAGATATTGCGTGACAAATATATCAACTTACAAAAAACTTTAGACCACAATTTCTATAAATCAATAACAGATATGCAAATACAATGGCACTTTAACGCGCCTTCTTGGCCGAGCGCTGGAGGGCTCTGGGAGGCTGCTGTAAAAAGTCTCAAACACCATATTAAAAGAGTTATCGGCGAGCAGAAATTGACATACGAGGAGTATTCAACATTACTAGCACAGTTGGAGGCTTGCCTTAATACGAGACCACTATGCGCCATCAGTGAAGATCCGGAAGATATTGACTATCTAACTCCGTCACACTTCCTAGCCAGTGGTCCCACGCTTACCATCATAGAGACTGAAACAGATGCAAGAACTCGATGGCAGCTTGCCCAGAAGATTTTTAACGATATCTGGAAAAGATGGAAATCCGAATATTTATGTCAATTGTCAGCACGAAGCAAGTGGCGACGACAACAATCAAACCTTAAAATTGACGACATTGTCATTATCAATGATGCTAATTTGCCGTCAGGAAAATGGGCACTCGGCAGAATCATAGAGCTGCATCCCGGCAAGGATGGTTGCGTCCGTGTGGTATCTGTTAGGACAAAAAATGGTGTAATCAAGCGGCCAATCACTAAACTTTCCGTGTTACCAGTTCACAATGATGAAACATTAAGTCTAAGCAATAAAGAACAAAATCATATAAAAACGCAACCCGACGACAGTGATAAAATAAAGGATACAAAAACACATAAATCAAAGGGTCAGAAGGGAAAGCAAGTGTGCAATTTTATTTACATCGCTCTCATGTTCCTGATGCTAATCATAACACCATCTAACGGCGAATATAGACTAGCCTCATTGAATAGCAATCAGAGCATTTACTTTGATAAAATATCCAACATGCGCTTGGAACGAGATGAATGGAAGTTGATTGTATATTACGATATGACGCCCTATTGGCAAGGATCAGTTCTACTTAATAATTATGTAAATCACTTAAGCCACATATGTTCTAACACATCTAAGATATTGCAGTGTGACGCTATCCTTATGCAGTTACATCACGGTAGCAATGAACTTAACCATTACAATAGCATGTTGCTCGATCAGCAATTCACACGGACCGTGCGACATAAGCGTGGACTTATCAACGCTGTAGGAAATATAGCTCGAAGTCTGTTCGGCGTCTTAGATGAGGATTTTGCAAAACAATATTTGAAGGACATTGACCAAATTAGGAGTGATCAAAAACATTTGGCATTATTATGGAAAAATCATACGTCCATAGTTGAGGCAGAGAACAATATCATCAAAAGAGTGGAAAATGCTATGGATAAGCATCATAAGGTGTTCAATCAACATTTAATTAGCCTAGAAAGGGGGTTAAATACACTTAAGGAAGGAGTTCAAGAGTCACTCACCTTAAATAGCTTCAGTGTATCATCCATCATCGCCAATAGTGTCCTAACAAACTTAAAAAGCATTCAAGAAAATATCGTGGATACTCTGATGAACATACACAACAGAGAGTTCAATATTCATCTTCTAACTCCAAATCAGCTGCAGGATGAATTAAATATTATTACAGGACAGTTAGCAAAAGATACAACTCTACCGATAGATAATATCAACACAGATTTATCAAAATTATATCATTTACTGAAAACTAAAGCAAGAGTTATGAAGAAGTTTATTATCTTTGAAGTTAAGATTCCATTAGTGAGTAGAGACAGCTATGATATATACAGAATTCTACCAATTCCGCAACAACTGGGAAGTACCATGATCAGTATTATTCCCATCGCAGACTATTTAGCTATGAATATACAAAAGGACTCGTATATACCCCTGCTAGAGAACGAAGTCCATAATTGTATGTTTTACGACGCAGAGTCGCGTATCTGCCCCTTGAAGGGTCCCATATATCAGATGAGATCAGATGAAGGTCTATGTATCAAGGATAAGCAATCAAATCGCTGTAAAACAGTATCTACACTCTGCACAAATAATTGGACAGCACTTAATAAATTAAATACATATTTATACTTTTGCTGCGGACGGTGCTCTACTCGAATGATATGCGAGCATCAAGTTACAGCCGAACAATTAACTAAGGCGGGTGTTATCTTGCTCGGTGACGGGTGCATCATTAAAGGAGATACTTACACAATTTATTCGCATAAAAATCTTTACAACTATCTACAGACAAAGGCAGATATTATGAAAATTGATATCCCACCCATTAACAATATAATCAACCTGTCTATACCTATAAGCGCAATTGATGAGCAGCTCGACCGAGATCATATCGAGCGACAAGGCCTGATAAAGCAAGTTGAAGATAAATTGATTCAGATAAAATCAAGCAATAATGAGGATCTAGAGAGCAGTATATCATATCACGATGTGCATCACTACACCGTGATATACTTGGTAGTGTTCGCGTTGGGTATAGCAGCAGCGGTCTACGTGTGGCGACGCGTCAGGCGTGCACGCAGTGCATCGCTGGAGGCGCGTCCCCATCATCAGCAGCATCAGAGTGCTAGTGTTACCAGTATTCCGTGCGTTAGTGAGCAATCGGGTCCCAGTGAGCTTGAATTAAAAAACATTTCTGGTGTTATCAGTGCGCGTAACCAACACAGAGCTACATCGCCTGTGTTCCGCGAAACAACTTTTCGTGACTGATACAATTTTAGGGACTTTAAGCAAATCAATACATAAGTTTTAATTGTTTATGGTCATATTCTTTTACGTAGTTTTATCTTTTTGCTCTCGCGCCTGGGAGCATGTACGGTGCAACCGTGCAGTTTATTAATTTTACCTTAAATAAGCATATTTTGTACCGCGTGCCGTAATTCCAGTTAGTTCGCGTTCGGTCTGCGCCGCGTGTACTCATTATCATTGTATATCAATTAAAATCACTATAATTATCATCAGTGAAAATTGTCTCCATAGCAAGTAATCATTAATCAATAAACTATAATTTTATCACCTAATCAGACTATCATTTAAGTTGTCCCGTACATCCATAAAATTACAGGTTTTTTATTTAAGAACAACCGTTCATCCCTTATTATTTCCCTAGAGAGACTTAAGATAAAATATAATTTCTTTGTCTCAGTGCTTTAAGCTCTGTGCCGAGGAATCGTCAATCAGTCAAAAAGGACAAGTAATTATATAGGTATATATAGATTACACTGAAACTATTCATATACGGCAATTATCTTTTGAAACATCTGACTTTATCAAATATCGTTTTTTTACTATTGATATAAATATTATATTAACTATCTACGAGTATCATCAGCAAAATCATTTCAAAAGATATACGTGTCCACTGGCATTCATGAGTCCGTATGTTTGTTCATTATAATATAGAAACTAAATTTCCAAATAAGCTATATAAAAGCTTTTAAGCAATCGAGAATGAAACATTTTAACTTACTAGCTGCATTCTGCCACATTTCGCTATGACACATTGTGGTTAGCAATTAAATTCAAAACAATCTTTGAATCGGGTTGTATATCAAGTCAAACTTTGAGCTCAATCGGTGCAAAACTTTAATGGTTTGAAAACTTACACAAACCAACATAATATTTTTATAAATACAGATAATAAATCCACATTTATTGCACCAACGTAGTGAATGATGGAACATACTGTCTCCCATAAATAAGTTTCCACGTTTGACATATAATCATGATGTTCAATTTAATAGTCGTAGTTATGGCTGATAGAGGTTTATGAAAAAAAAGACTGCGCTGATCCTAAGTTGGAGCGAGACCTCCTGGTCTCGCTCGAACTGGGATGATTAATATTATAGTTATTATATTTATATTTTTCGCCTCTGTTTTGGCACAAACTTTCGTTTCTTTCCTGAAAGTCAAGAGAGATCCATTAATTATTCCCACAGACGAACTTAGCTACAGGTTGATGTCGAGACGCTACACTCATCGCCGGACAGCACTCGGATGTCGGACATTGTTTGACTAATAGTAAACCGTAAACTCCAAGAGTGCGAGCCCACTTTCCCATATAGAAGAAGTTTTGATGGGCCCCGGGCTCAATTGTTTGATTTGAGATACGGTATGGGTAATAAAGAAGTATTGGGATGCCTGATCTATCGTACCTACAATCGTAGCGTGTTTACATCGCCCGCATTTTATCTTAGATCAAACAAATTACTATATAGGTTTGATGGGAATATATTTTAGTATTGGTATAGCCACAATAACCCAGTAGTTAAAATACAAATGTAAATGCTAGATTCTACTCGTACAATACTGAAGCTACAAATTCACAACCGTCCGACAATTTGTCGTGCTGACGTTACCGGGACATAATTCTCTTGGGGCTATTTTGCAAGTCGTAAAAATTGTGCATAAACGTACTTTCGTAAAATAATGACTCGTATCCGATCGTTAAGCAAGTATTTTTCACATACACATATCGTTACGCGGTGACGATTTATGCCCGTATATTCGTACAAACCAACTCTTAAACTTCAAAATTCTGGTTCCAATAATATATTCTTTATCGATGACATTCAATTTCATCGGAAATAGGATTATCGCAGGAGCACAATGGAATGCGTGCGATAATCTATCGACGCTTCACAAATAAGCGTCCGCTGCATATTTCGCGAACAGCGCCATAGTACTAAGACGGGTACAGTCGCGTAAAACGATAAGCTTTGTGATTTATGACTTATAAACGTAACACTTCCGCAGGCTTAGCACGCTAGATTTACACAATAATGCCAGACGATTCTGTAGTATACTACAAAAGGTTGTGCACTCCGTCCAGCCGTGTTCCGTTCCGTGCTACTATTCATTCATTCGTTAATTCTATTTATGAATGTCATAAAGCCCAGGCAGTACTACCGTACAATCTGTGGCCAATACAGACGTGTCCCGTGACATGTTTATGTGTAATTGTAAAACATAATGGTACACCAACGTCGTATTAGATTTATGTCGGTTTCTAAAGGTGATCTACTGTAATCGTATCGTTTAATGTACATGAAACGTAGGTACAATGAGTGCAAACAAGAGTTTGACAAACATCGCCCAGAGGTTTACTCAGTCGGTAATTAACTTATACGTGCGCTAACAGTAAATCAACAAAATAAATAGCTAATCATAATGAACCAAATAAAACGATTGTGTTATACCTACAAATAATGAACAAAACAATTGTATTGTTCCAGCTTAGCTTGAATAGTTATGATTTCATATAAATAACAAAATAAATGAAAATGAAATATTGATGTGTTAATAATACTGAATCAATATAAATTATTTAGCTGTTTTTGTTGTTTTGTAGTACCTACGTTAATTGTTGAAAACATATTATTTCGTTGAAGTGAGAATCTTTTTAAGAGTTTCTGTAAATTTATTTACAGTAGTTCACTTTCTTTTAAATTATAACGAGAAACTAATACACAGTTATTATATTACAAAAAACATTTAGATATAATTTTTGTACACATGTGCTAATTTTCAACCGACGAAACAAATAATGGCTGAGGTTCTCAAGTCGACGCGTGTATTTTTTTTATGTATGTTTTTGTATGTTTTGTCATTCTCTATTCTATATTGAACGCATTTATTTAAAAAAATTATCAGTATGCAAACAAAATATTAAAAAACACTGTTTTGTCTTTGCCTGTACATACATATACATACATTTATATTTCTACATAATATGTAATATCGTAAAAGATACGTATATACTTACATACTTATAGAACGTGTAAGATAGATTGTTTAAAGTATTGTATTGTCAATTGTAAAACATAATAAATGTAAATAAAATGGTGGCTTATGATTGTTTTGTTAACAACATCGCTAACCACCGCCCCAGTCATAACGTCAGCGGTTTCAATAATTTTCCTTTATAAATTAATCCGTAGACTTCCGCCTGTGTGGCGGCTAGCCGCAAATTTGAAATACATCAGAGGTACCTAGGTAAATTTTACTAGATCTGCTACAACTTTTAATGTAACTGAAAAAGCACATATGGGCGTACTTACTCTGTTTATTATGCGTATAACTAACCCATTTTTTAATTATTATAACGTACCTATATGAATACAGCGTACATTTTAGTGATTGATTATCTTCGAGAGATTTTCACGACCCCATGTTTGTGAAGTCAGGTAACCTGCATTAGGCCAGGGAAGTGAGATAAAGCATAATCTGAATTAGCACTAGAGCAGTAAAATTGTTTGATGATAATATAAGCTAATTTAATAAAGCTAGGTTATCTTTTCATTTCTCTATTCGATTTACTAATTTATTACGATTTAATATCAATTATAAATGCTTTTGCCGGACAAGAGCTTTTATTTAGATGGAAAGTAGTTAGGACTTTGTAGTTCTCTATTATAGACAAGTTCTTGTATTAATTGGTCTTTTAGTACCTATTTAAAGTCTACGTAACTAGTACCCAACAGTAAAACCTTATTAGGCGGATAACACCCGTGTTGAATTTAACGAGATCTTATCTTGTGAAGATAGCCTTAAAACTAAACAAACAGTTGGTAGTAAACATTAAGATTACAGTAAGTTACATCATTATCAACTTAAGTTTTGAGTACCTAGATACTTAAGTAAAACGTGGAAAGGAAATTCACGCCACTTGAATTTTACGTAATCTCATTTTCTAAAGCTTTTTTGTACTGTCTAAATATTAGCCGAGCTCGGCTAAGCGGAGTAAAAACCTGCTTAGTAAGATTGGCTAGTTACCTAATGTAATGGAAAACACTTCTTAAGACGCCGCCGACATTATATCTTAGACATAGGCTAGCTAGCTAGGTATTAAGGCTATTTAGTTCGCCCAGATTCGCCTATTCACTAAGAGCCAGAACAGTTATCGGAAAACACTTTACCTTTATTTTTGTACCAAGTAATTGACTAGCTTTTTGTTTATAGGTATACAAACTTTTTCAGTACGGCATTTACTCGGTATATCTTACTTTTCGGTGAAGCAGTTTTATACGTTGTAGTTTTTTTTAAATAGGTACCTTTTTAATAAAGAAACAGTCAAATACTTTGTTAACATCTCAAAAGGTTTTAAAACTTAGGTCACAGAATAACGTTTTTTTTTTCAGTTTGTTGCACGTATTTTACTTTCTGTGAAGGGATGTAAAAATGTGTTATTTCAAATGCATTTATTGCTACAAATACAGAGTGTGTTGACTACCAAGGCAATAGATTAATTATTGTGGTGTGTTTATAGGGTGGTGTAGGTTTTTAAAGATATTATTATCCCCTGTTCTTTTTATGGTCTGAGTAGGAATTTATTCAATTAAATCTTAAATCCCCGAGGCTCTCGTATGGTATTTTTTATGTTGACTTATTAGTTACATTAATAAAATGATCTTATTTTTTTTGTTGATAGATTTACGCTTGACCGCCAGTTCGCATGACATTGCGATCTATTATGGGGCGCGCTTACTTAGAAGTTTGCCTCATAAAGCTATAATACTTGAAAAAATTATAAAACATTAAAAAAATCCGCCAAGGGCGAGTTGGACGTGGCCGGAAGAACTCTCACTGACTCGCGCACGAAGGGTTCCGTACAAAATTAGGCAAAAAAAAACGTTTTTTTATGGGAGCTCCCCTTACATATTGATTTTATTTTGTTTTTGAAGTTATACTTCTTTAGGCGCGTTATGAAAAAATGATGAGAGTGAAATTTTAAGATGCGCGCGCATCTGTGGCACAAAATTAACAGTATGAAGCTGTCTGCTTAACCGCTCATTAAGTCTCGAAAAAAAAGCTACTAACAAAATAGAAATTGAACCTCGATATTAGTCGCGCATGTTGGTACGCTCGTCACCTCTGATCACTGTTTTCATATTTATAATATTTATCAACATGTTTCTAGTTTATACATTCACAACACGTGTTTTAGTTTCATACAAGTGCGAATTATAGGTATATGTGCTAATAAATTATATTCAGTAGTGATTTAAACTGAATATTTTGATTGATATTACTTACTATTTGTGAATATTAGTGAAAAAAATTGTGCTTATATACTTTTTCAAGTGCTCCAATATAATTGAGGTTAACTATTTAATGATGCCAAAGAAGTATAACTTCTCACGCGCGTACATAAGTACACGCACCCATTATTTTATATTCCTGGATATTATGACACACAGTGCCATCTAGTCCCGAGCTAAGCAATGAGGCTTGTGTTCCGGATACTAGTTGGTTGATATACTACATATATACTTTTTTAGTATTTGTTGTTATAGCGGCAACAGAAATACATAGTCTGTGAAAATTTCAACTGTCTAGCTATCGCTTCAGGTATTTGAAGCGATAGCTAGACAGTTGAAATTTTCCACCAGTCACCAGGCTGTATGTATATATATGTTGTATGTATATACAGCCTGGTGACAGACAAGCTGACGGACAGATAGCGAAGTCTTAGTAATAGGGTCCCGTTTAAACCCTTTGGGTATTTAACCCTAAAAATGATCAAGATCTTTGTTGCTAACAGTATTTCATATCGAAAAGTGGAAATAAATGCTTGGACATAGTGTACGACGTAAGAACAGATCTGTCTATAGTACTTTTTAATACGTGCCTACTTAAGCATGAAAATTAATCTACATCGCTGTGTATACACAGCTAAATTAGACTGAAAGTCTTACGCTTTGCACAATGTGTCGCGATGCAAGATATTATATTTGTTCTCAAAGTATTAAAGTAATAATCGCGTGTTCCCTGTTAGCTTTTGTTCGTTGGCGTCCCTTACCCTTGGAACAGCAAATATTTGCAGAATACTGTATATTGAAATGCGTTGTCTCTTACGTTTAATAACGTACCTATGAGTTTCCTTAATCAAATACGTTACATATTAATGCCAGTGTTGTTTAATTAGTGTAATGCTGACGGTCTGTTCTCGTGCACACACTGACACAAATACTGTGTTATGTAGTACCTAGTTATAATTATGTTTGACAAAGTATTTCTTTGTACGCTTATGCGAGTAACATTGACAAAAATAATACTTCCTTATATTTTATTTCAATAGCATGTATTTTGTTTTACTGGCTTAAAAGAAAAACGTAAATAATAATTATAAGCATATTATTTAATTTAAAAGCTTAAAATAAGCCGTTGTTCAAAATGAAGACCCGTAGGTTGTTTTCGTGTTATAAAAGCTTTAACAATATCCACGCATACAATGTAAATGTAAAACACAATATCATTGATATCGAAGCTAACCCTTTATCGCCACAACTTTATTGGTGTAGTCATGAGATCTTCGATTTGCGTGCAAGCCGGCCGCGGTCCGGTCGCTCCGGCCTGACGTCCGACTGACGCGCTGATTTACAAGGCAAAAAACCTTTTTTGTCTTTCATGACGTACGTCACTCGATGGAGACGTCCCTACCGATGCGACGATCTGATTTCGGCATCTTTTTAAACCCTTCGTCCGTCCTTTCGCACGTCATGAATCCACACATAAACGGCACGACATAAGAATGGTCGCTATGTGGAAATCGAATCTATTTTAATAAATCATTTCTAGTCTAATATAATCCTAGCCGCCCTTAACATAAGGTATGAAATTCCTTGTTACGCACTAGATTTCACACCTTGATTGTTTGAAATAGAAGTTAAGCGTCGCTACAAATCAACTATTACAAGTTCACAAATCTACTTAGTACTATTGTTCTGGTGGAGTCAGATTCAACAATAGGTTGTTTAATACGATTTTTTAAACACAGTGCTATTATATGCAGGTGTTATATGCGGAACTCAACGGATTATCATAATCATAATAATCATAATTTTTATTGCAATCCATAATGTACATACAGGTGATATATATATAGTTAATAGAAACAATTATGGACCCTGTCGGGCACAACAATGTTATGTAGGAGAGAGGATCATTGGCTTTGACTACCGAATTATGGGTATTGTATGTATATTCTCAAGAGCGCCTCTTGGAATTTGCAGTAGTAGTTAATTAATTTATAGTCAAGTGGAGGATGAACTGATTAAGTAAACAATGTCGACGATGCAGTGTTAATTGTATTGGGTTCGATTATCGGATTGAGATACAATGGTAATTGCCTAGTTGGTACCCATTTACCTACGCGAATGTCCATTCGTTGCCTTTAATTAGGTACTGTTTCATTCTTTCTTTTGTTTTATACTATACGGCTTAGAAATTTGAGTTGGAAAATCGGATTTGAAACAAGTTGTGAAAAAGAGCCTGAATATATCTGATTTAATTAAAATATTTTAAAAACCTGCATCGTTGGTCTAGTGGTCGTACAGTGCGACTGCCTGTCAAGAGGTCTTTATTGGATTCGATTCCCAGGTCGAACAAACTGTTATTGGGTTTTTCTATGAAATTCTTATTGGCAGCTCGGGGTTTTGATTCGTGCCCGGTTAATAGTAGTGATGTAACGAATATTCGCATTCGCATTCGCATTCGCGAATGTCCAAAATATGACATTCGTTACATCACTATTAATAGCAACAGGCTCGCCCCCTATTACATGGAACCTAAAACATACCGGTGAAACGTGAGTGTACATTAATACACTTCTACCTAACCATTCGGGGACGACAAGCGTGATGTTATGTATGCTATGTTAAAAAAAATAGATTATCTTTTTACAAACCCAGAATAAGAGTTATTACTTCTGTAATAAGATGTTTGACAAACGCACTTGTTTTACTTAAGTCGTGTAATTTAAAACGTCCACATATTTTTTTAATTCACCCAACAGTTAGTAAATGATGCTGTCAGCGAGAAAAATATTGTCTCAACATTTTTACTCGGTAAGCGGACCAATTAAATAGGAACGTTACGAGGCTGCGGTCACTTTGTTCTGAATGGCATCGAGATGTGTGTCCGCGGTGCGTTTATTATCTGATATCTCTTAAGTAGTGTCACGTTGAATAAAATCATTGGTGTGTAGCCGCTGCGGGACGCGGATGACTGATCTACTTATAAATGGCCACTTATGGCGACCACAAACAAATTACTAAAAGAACAAGCGCTGCCTGCTACTCGATGCGTCCGACTAACTAGGTACCATGTTTTAACTAAGTTCGTTCAAGGGATGTTGCACAATGGCGTCAGGCTTTTTACTTTTACTCTTGTATGTGACAATGATTAGCATACGTATTCATATGAATAGTACGCGTTTTACTCTCTTCACAGAGATAATCCAGCATTTTTTGGCACCACCGGTATTATAACATAAAATATTCGACTTCATACTTGGAATTTTGGGCTCTGCACGCTTTTTTAATTAGGTTAATAAAACGTTTCGTCACAGTGAGTAATTTTCATTTATTAACGCTCCTGCCCTTATTACTTTCCGAGTTTTACTTTCCAAATTAGGTTAATTAAATATTTTTACAATTTTAGACAAGAGTTCAAAGCTTTGCAGCTTTTTTCCTGTACCTACTAAGTTGATAAAAAGGAAATTTTCATTATTTGCGTATTATGTTATACAATAAGAAGTAAAAAGTGATAGGTAGCTGAATTTAAATAACAATTAATTATAAAATATCAATTATTCCTATAAATATTTTTGCGGACATTATTGAGTAGCGCAAAGAGCTATCGAAGTGGAATCTCCAGTCAAGTTTTTGCCTGGTAGCGATTACAGCACGCCAGTTGGGCCTTAGAAGTGGATTGGGTTACGACTAGCTTCATTGGCATTCGACCGTACGCCAGTCTAGGCGTTTTTCAAAACACCTCGAGTGATTACCCATATATAAGGGAAAAACAAATACGTGCCCATGTACGTACATTATAGGTAATAACTTAAAATAATTGATTTATTTGTTATTTGTCTGTCAAGTTGATTGATTTTATACAAACGCAGTACGATAAACTTTCATCAAAACCACATTATTAAAATGTTATTGATTTAGATTTTATTAATCTAAGTAACGACGTCCTTACCCTTGGTTAACTGGTCCTTTATCTGAACATCACATATGATCGCAATAAAACTGTCAAATGGTATATTCTTGATATGACAGATACGATATCTCCATTAGCTCGCACACCGTCGTCACGACACAAATAAAAAGTTACAATAAAAATACGTATCACGAATTTGAAATAAGTATTACGAGGCTCGTATACTGGTATACTGCAGGCTGTAACATCGGGTGCTCGGCGGACACGATCATAAATTAAAAGCCATCATATTTATTTTTCGAACGAGCAAGTAAATAAAATTCCGATCGACGGAGCGTAACTTTGCGCGGTACGTAATCAACAGTTTTATTCGTCGATTCCGCTGCCTTGATTTTGGGCTTCATCCTTGTCGCGGATCGAGCTCGTTCTTCATTTGAATATCTTTCGCTTCGGATTCACTGTTGATGCTGATTAAAACCAACACTTTCAAGATTATTTTGTAGATGGTCTTATTGATTTTATTTCGATACTTTTCTTTTTTTTTTACTCTGTTTCGCCCGGTTTGTCAATCGTCGCTCACAGACAGGCCGGTTAAAATTTTAAGTGGAGGTCAGTAATTAACAGACGAGATCAACAAGCCGCTCAATGCTAATAGGGCCTTTCCACGTCAAAGGGCTAAAAGGCGTTGGAGCGCGTCTGTCCGAATAATGACCCAAGCCGTAGTGCCGCGGCTGCCGGCAGTGCACGCTGCGACCTCGCCCGACCCTCGTCAAACGCTCGATTAGCCTAACGTATACACTAATTATATTCTTTATTACAATTTATTCGTTTCTCAATCTTTGGTCGTTTACTTTGACGACTCACGTATCTCTGGCATCTCGCCCACGCGCATTACACTATCGAAATTAAATTTCCATACGTTGCGTGTCAACTTATATTGTATACGACAAAAAGGGATGGTCGTTAATTTTATGGTCTTTGGGTATTTGAGTATGAGTGTCGTCGTTACGGGCTCAGACTGTCTCGGGGGACAGTGATAATCTTTGGCACGAGCCTAACTCACATTGCATATGACAGTAGAACATGACATTTGGGTCTCCGGGTGTTATGAAACGCTAATTAATACGTTATGATGTGGGATGATATGGGAATCGCTGCCGAATCGAGTTGTTCAATGGTAATGAACCGCATTAGTATGAGAACAGACAGCATAAATTAATTTAAATGATATTTGACTTCCTAAAGATACACCGTTTTATGACATAATAAAATCTATATTAAATATTTTATACAAAAGCTTTTCAAGTTTTAATGTGATATCATGATTTATTCTGTTTTTTTTAGTTATATTGAGCGTTCGTTTCGTTTGTTTTACACAAACAAAACGAACGCTTTGAAGGCACTAAAATAACAAACGACCTATCTTATGATAATAGTCCAGTCTATTAACGTGTATGGAATATAATAGAATTGTATTAAACTGACAATAAGAAAATATGACTTCATAAATTTTAACGCACAATACTGAAGGCTATTAAAAATGTGACTGTTGTATGCGCAAGACTTTACGATGTCGCCCTGTTCGTATCCCAATGTAATCCCGTTTGATAAACTTGACTATAAAGTCTAATAATAAAATTTTAGACCTAATTCGTTTTTGTGAAAACAAAATTTATTACTGACGGTATACGAAAGGCTCGTAAAACAGACCGCCTGTTATTAAGTGACAAATCGCTGGATTTTGTCGCATTCTACAGTCATAAAGTCATAATAATGGACAAATTATGCACTGAAATGTTTACTCGACGTAATATATTAAGCTTTTGGTGGGTATTAAAATGACTTGCAAAAAATATACACTTATTAAGACATTAATAAATACTCTCATACCTACCTATATACATAATTATATTCAATCATTTATGCAATGCATAGAGATAGTTTATATTGTGAGAACGAAATTTATTAATTTTCATCGGCATTTTGGTAAGCATAATGTCAATAAAAAAAGGAGTATGGGAGTGAAATGCGGTTGACCTATGCCCAGTTTTGGGATAGTATGGGTAAAAATAATAAGAGATTGTCTGATCGTGTTTTACTTTATTTTTTGGTCCATAGTTTTACGTCTGTAGACTGTTGATGCTGAATATAACGCACACTATTAAGATTATTTAGGTCTTATTGATTTTATTTCAAAACTTTTCTTATTTTTTTTGCTTACGCCCGGTTTGGTGCTGAAATATTTACGAAATACGAAAAGATACGCTCTTTTTATGGCTCTAATGCGATTAGACTAAATCGGTTGTACTCAATAAAAATATATAATAAAAGTATTTCCTTAAGTATACAATGTTAGATTTACCGTCTACTCCAAAAGTTCTCGAAAAAATAATAGAATAAAAAGAAATAGAAGATATGAATGACTAGCTAGTCATTCATATCTTCTATTTCTTTTTATCCTTTTAATTTAATAGCATAAGTCAATAAACGGATAACATTTAACTCATATTTCCTGTTGCCTTTATACGCATAAATCATGTAGGTACCTTACAATCGTCCATACTCGAACAAATATCTGTAGGCCATATAACGTTTGTTTCTCGATGCGGAATTATAACCTGCGACCCAGAAAGCACAAGAACAAGATACATAAGTAGGTAGTGGTTGGCATTTACATTAATTACTTGTGGAGTTTTTTAGTGCCATAACATAACTATGTTGGTATACTAATATTGTATTATGATTGAGAGTTTACAGAAGCAGATGAGATTTGAACTTTTTCTATCGTTTAAATACTTTTCTCTCATTTTACTATCTTTTTACGCGAAAGATCAAATCAAAGTGGTTTCGATGTGGTGTATAGAAAACTTATAGCTTTTAATCTATGTAGGTAGGTAACTAAATACTTGGCTAGGACACGGCACACGAAGCCATGCAAAGGAAAAAGGCCTACAAATTTGAAATTTGTAGGTATATAGGATACATATATCTGGAGCTAAGAAGGGATGTAAAGAAATTCTCCTGGGTTTAAGAAAAAAATAATTCGTCTCGTACTTACAAAATGATTACGTAAGAGACAATATGCACAAACTATCCTCCACGAACGTCTATTTATACAAAACATACGTCGCCGTCGCGCCGACCTGAAAAATGAATGATTAAAATTTTAATATTTAAATAGTGAATTTACTCCCTGTTTGAATAATTAGCAATCGGATGGACGAGCGAATCCAATTGTTTTGTTTGACAATTCAATTGTTAATTTATCATTCGTATGTCGTATCATCAATCGTTTTCAGTTTATCTGTTTATTGAATCGTTTAATGCTTAATCGAGTAATTTATTCAATTTAAATTATATTTTGTATTCTACAAGATTCGGTGGAAAAAGGAGAAGAAGTGTTTAAGCGATGTTACATTTATTCTTGTTTTTTTTAATTTGCGTAGTATTATTGGTACCTAGCTAACGAATAGCTACAATAAATTGATCTCACTTTCGTTTTTTTTTACATATTATAGCCTTGTTGAACATGATGGTGCTTACTAAGCGTTTCGGCAGTCCTTTGTTTCACGTTCGGCACAATTCGCGAGATATACCTACTTGTACTTTAATTACGGCTATTTGTGTTCACCGCCACGTAAAATTATTCAAATTACGCTTAATTTAATGTTCTTTAGGCAACGAATTGCTGCGCGTTTTTTCCCTGCCGTCGTGTTAATGGGCCGATTCCCAAATTAAAATTGACAATCGTAAATTTTACAGTACACAATGTAACATAAACAAAACTTATCTTCAACAGTTATGGCCGCGGTGAATTATAATTTCATTTCGCGCAAATACCACGTCATACATTTATTTCTTATCTCACGGCTTATATTTTGAACGTAAAACGAAATATTCACGTATCTTTACGATGGCTTCAACAATGCGCGAATTTGTTTAATTTTAACGGGCCACTAATATTTTTTTGAACACTTTTCTTCTATTCAAAACGCAAAAATAAGTATTCGAAGCTTAGAGCATAAAGCAAAAATTCCACGCAAGACCACAAAGCCAAATTGCTAAAGCGGTTCTAAAACTGTCGACAGTGAGAAAGTCCATAGGGGTGCATGTATGTAGTATGTACTAACATAACATGCAGAACGTGGTTCCATACGCGGATACATTGTTGCTTCTATACCTGGATATGGTTTAACAAAACAAAATATATTGTTGTAAATGCGCTATTGCACATTCAAATCATTTTGATATTTAGAGGGCATCCCTATTTCGATTAAATACTGCAAGAAGATCAAATTAAAAATATAATAAATTATAAGATAAAAGTTTTCTTACACAAGGGTCAAATCTGTAAAATTTACTTTACCTACAGTTTAACTCACTGCAAAAATGTCACATTGATTACAATATTTACTGTGATATATGTCCTGCTTTTATTTCCTTAAATTACACCGATAAATGTTTTAAAACTGAAAAAGTATTTAAACTTTTTATGATATTTTATCCACATCAGACAGGAGACACATCCAGATGTAGTATGGCGCGTACCGGTCGCCAGTCTGCTGCCCGAGGGCACCGATTTTCAGACTATTTTCCATGCGGTCCGCTGCGTTGCTATCGCCAATTTTAATTCTGCACCCACCCCAATGGCCGCCGGTATCCTAGAATCCACCATACAGTTTAACACAAGTAATGAGCTGCAGCGGTTAACTTTCGCCATTTAACTCGTCGGATACCGTAAGTTCTTGACATTTCACAAAGTTGCTTAATACTAAATGCGGTACTTGCAAACTTGTGTGGGTTGTATTTAGAACGTTTCAATAGTAACTTCTTCGTTTTGTGTATGTTACCAATGCAAATACCTCATTCCAAATACGCGCGATCGACAGTTAACATTCGAGATAGAATTCCACGGCGCGGTGAACATTATTATCTGGTCCCTATGAAAGTACCTACACGTGTACACGATTAAGTATGGAAATTTAAACATATTTGAGAATCTTCAAAATGATAAGGAAGTAAGATTTAAGTTGATCTAGTGTTCAAGACAATCTTTAAAATATTGCTTTGTTTATGGAAACGTCTGAAAAGAAATATAGCCATCTATTTCTCAGGTGTTTCTGCCTAGGGGTAAGCTTTATGTTCATTACTTGTTATACTCTTCATTATTTTGATAAATAACCTCTTTGTATCGTGAGAATTCTCTCTGGTGGATACAAAATGTTGATACTAAATATTTAGCAAGTTTGTATATGTTTATGCCGTCAAACGCTATCGTAACATTGTTTAGAGACAGAATCTCGTTGCCCTCCCTGTTGAACCAACAAATCACGTTGACTGCCAACGTTCCGTGATCGAGATTCACGCCGCTGACATAGATCAACTTGATGTGACAAATACTAGCGTGGTACTGTACAAATTGCCTTCATGGTTATTTATGAAGATAGAAAGATAATTTAAAATTAATTCTATGGTAATAAAAGGGGAAACTTTCTTTTATCATTTTTAATGACAAATTAAACTGCAAAAATATGTAAGACTGTGTCAATAGTTGGAATTCTTTCCTTAAATTCCATAATTATATTAAACGGTCATTGTTATGTGGTTTTCAATAAAACGTAATAACGGCTCCTAACATAAAACTGTATGCGACTGACAATAAGCTAGTCATTATATTTAAATAGACGAACCGTGTGTCATACCTGGTCTTTGCTCACAACCTCTTTGGCGATGTAAAACAAGCGCAGTGGTATGCATGAATGGTAGGTAGGTTCTACAATAGAACCTATTGACATTTCCAACTAGCATCATATCTGTTGTAATTCAACGTGCGGGGCAATATGCGCGGTGTCGTATGTTTCATCCGCGCATCAAACCGAAGTAACGACATTAAACGCTACAATGTCAGAACGCACTCCAGGTGGACAGTAAATTGGAAGCTCTTTCCAAACAACCGAGTGCGGTCTCCTTGTTAATTCACTTTCGTAGCCGATTTTAGGGGCCTGGCTTAAAGGAAACTGTGTTATCTGCGTTTTAAGACTTTAAAGCGAAGCATTATGGTTGTGTGCCACGCGGGAAAATCATATTCAATTCACATTAATTTTTTACAATGGCAAACTATGCCATGTCTGTCACTGTCCGTAGAGCGCCTTGAAACCTGGCGGCATACTTTCGTGGGCTCTTATAGAACCTAAAATCCAAACAAAAGTAAACCCTACAGTAAGTTTATTATAAAACTAGCAAAGTAAAATCAAAAGTTTTATTGATTAAAATTACGACAGAACCCACACATTATTATCGACATGAACTTGATCATCCTTTTTGAGAACCCGTTCAATATGTGTTGGGTAAAATTACCGAGGTAATGGCTAAGCGGTTAGTCCAGTTAACGGCTAACAATGTTATTGAAATATTTTTTGTTGGTTTCGTAGCTTTAGATCTTTTCGACTGACATTAACACATAATAAAATTGGTAATATGCTCAGGACCGAAGTCGATGTTTTGCGGTCGATAAAAAGCTCTTTAAAATTATTTCGCTTCTATAATTGCTGCTATAATACACGGTCCGTTTGTAATATAACTAACTGTAAAATCAATTATATTGAAAGTACTTTGAAATTTCGTTTTGATTTTATTGATACAACTTATAATTAATGTATCGAGCAGGTACGTACGTATAGGCTAGTTATTATAAGGGACCTTAAAACATACCGGCAAACTGTGGGTGTACATAAGTACACCTCTGCCAATTCCATCGTTGATAAATGCGTGATAGTATATTGTGTATTATACGTTATATATTTATAAACTAATCACAAATTTGGACACTACGTGTCTAATCATAAATTTAGGCTTATCTACTCTGTGAGCAAATAAATCTCAGAATGCTTTCGTAATATCATATCAAAGTGTCTAAAAACTAAACTAAATCTAAGGTATTTACAATTTCAATTAAATACCTATTATTCTAAATGCATTCTCCGTTATCTAAATACTCGAGCAAATTAAACTACAGCGTCGACTGTAGGTAATGGCATTTACGAATAAACGTTTAATTCAAACTGCATTAACATCCATTCGGACCCAATGACACAATTGTTGGTTGGCTCTGTCTGCAAACATTTCGCGGTCTCCTTTTATGGTACTTTAGTTTCGGGCGGTTTATTCGTGCAACACGGCTGCCAGTGACAACCAACTGGGCTAATATCGTTAAATGCTACTATGTTGCAAGTGTGCTGGAAGTAGCCACCAGTGTCCTAAATGTTGCGCGCATAATGGTTCCGTTGTTCTTTCCAACGATGGCTTATCCGTGTCTACGTGGCTTATTTACGCTGCTATATCTTCTTCTCCCTTATGTCAAGTTTTTAAGACTCGTCTGATGAAAATATTGCAGCCTTTGCTCTTCTTTATACGGATTCTATCGCGTTTTCGTTTAGAATCCTTTACGACTTTTATATCAAGGACAGACTGACAAGTACGCTCATGACCAAGGATGTTGTAAAGCATCCCGTTAAAAGTCGTTTTATTCCATTACTTTACCTAATATACATACATATATCTAGTTGTCGTAGCTAGATTGATGGTAAACTTTATTACCAAGTACTAGCTGGCGGCTACTAGGAAGTAACAAGATTTGTGTTACGGAATAGGTACAACGATGGCTTATAAAGTCCCGTGTATTTTTTCTTATACAGAAAAAAAAAAATATTTATTTTTACATAGTATTTATCACAAATGGCATAAAACATTCATGTCTCAAGTACAAATGTCGATGCTCATCACACTAAATTATAATAATTGCATTTGTACCACAGAATATAATAGTGCGGTATCTATATATCTTGTCACTATAGTTCCAAGGGTAAGAAAACCACTTAAAGTTATTAAAACACAATAGTGTGCCGCACCGCTATCAGGCTAATTGAAAACTGCATTGTGATCACATCGTGTGTGCGCGTTTATCGGCTAGATACTGGACCAACAAGTCTCGAGACAAAGCAAAGAGAGTCGCTCCAAAGAGTTTGTTTAGCTTTACGAGATGTAAGATCTCTTTGAATGACGCTTGAAACTAAATTGGTTTTATATCAATTGAATTAGCTTGATTAGTATTGCACAGAAAATCAGACCTATAGTGGCTCTCAAGAACATTAGACTCTAATCTCTTATCGTTGATATACTAGCCTGAATAGCGAATATAAGCAATTAGCTAACTTCGATCGTTGGCGATGTCCACCAACAGAAGATAAAATATAAGCTAAGAGAGAGCTTGTTATTCAAAAGTTACTGAAAACTTGTACGCCAGCTTTGAAATAAGGGTTGAGTTTTTATTTTGTGGAAGACATTAAAGTCGACTGGCAGAGTAAAGAATGTACATATTGTTACATACTGTTCTGTCAGCGTCGTGTATTCTGCTGGATGAAGTTTTATTTCTAGACAAAGTAAAGAAAGTTGCCCTTGTTCGCCGTTTGAATTAAGTTTAAAACAAATTCGGCAACGATACCTGCACGTAACGCGGTAGTAATAAAATTGCAAATGATTGAAGTTTTACTGATGGACCGCAGAAAATGAAAGTGATAATCGAATAGTAAAATTATAGAATCGGCACAAACAAATGAAATGACGATTTAATTTGTTTCATTGTTAGTTTATTTTTTGTGGGTAAAATCTACTAATTGGATCATCGCAAACGAAATAACCATGTTTTTACATAGCATACACAATTTAGTGAGATGACAAGAAGTATTGTCATTCTATTGTTTTAGATTAAAATGTTTTTTAGTTTTAGGAGTATAACTTGGTTATGTTTATATTTTTTTACATAAAACCTTATTTTTGTTACAGTTCGTAATGGTTACTCGTGCGTGCCAGTGGCATTGGCTGATGGGCTCGACATCAGGCTGGGTACCGCCGTCACTGATATTCAGTATGGAGGGCCAGGAGTCACTGTGAAGGCTGTCAGTACCCGAAATCCGAATCAGCCACAAACTTTTAAAGGTAAAATTAGACACCCTACGCGGTTACTATATTTACCCGACTGCGTAAGAAGGAGGGGTTTTTTCCTAGTTGTTTGTTTAATGAATAGAAAACAAAAAAAAAATGTGACAAATTTGGCAACAAAATTACAAAAGTTTCAGCAGGCATGTCCCTTTACGAAAATGTTAAGTACCTACTTATAGATAATTAAATTTTAAAAGTTTTAGTCAGCTGCACATATCCATTAGCTTTTGTATTTCCCATTCCAAGTACAAAAATCTAATTCATGTGGCCTTAATATTATTAATAAAGTTCCATTTGCGATAAAAAACAAAGCGGTATAATAGGCGTTATGAGAAAAATCCACATCGCCGTCGTCTCGGCTCCTTGTCATTTCTTTGTCGCGGAATGATTTGCAATTCTAACGCGTTAATTTTACTTTGACGAGGCGCAAAAATACTTTCGGGCCTGTGTTGACCCGGCGGTGTGTATCCCTCCCCCCTAACCTTCGCCATAGCCCCCCCACTCGCCTTGCCTGAGGCTCTTCCGCCACATTTGCATACAGGCGGAGTCTATCGTAGGCAGTTAGATGTTTAAGAGGCGATACTAGGCTGTATCTAGCAATTTCTGCCTCGTTTACGCTTTGCAGATCTCCAAAGTTAGTTTGAATGCAACAATAGCATTGCTAAACAAAGATATTATGCAAGATATTGTGATACCGATGTCACTCTCACACGCATACGGTAATGTGCTTGCTATGTTATAAGAGCTTAGAAGCTCAATTTAGCACTTATTTACTGCTGATTGCCTCTTTCATGTTTTTGCTTCACATATTTGCAATAGCTTATTCACTGTGATTAAGTGTACTGTTATAGAACACAATAGGCAGATAATACTATGAGCATTACGCAACTTCAAATCGCTATTGTGTTTATCTAACTAAGTTCAATGTAACCAAATAAAAGCCCGTCATTTACTTAGCAGATATTTCTTGTATTTTGCCTTATGCTTAAATAGATCGGTACGCAAAACAAATGCTGCTATTGATATAATATTTTTGCTGGAGTCGTGGACATCGTACAAATGATGTCCACGACTCCAACAAAAATGTTGGCTAGTTGCTTTGGTGCGTACCCCTTGACTTAGTATCAATTTGGAAATAGCTCCTGAAAGCTTAAGCACCGAGATATACGGAAAACTGTGACAGTTTTATATCATTTGTATATTTCTTTTTGATTCTAATGTTTTTAGTCAATATCTCATTGATCTAAAGCCGTAAACATAGCTATTGAGTGTGTCTTTGATTCTCTTTAATTAGAATTATTGATGTAGTCCCTTACAACTTGATTAAAGGTTAAAGGTCAAAAACTCCAAGACACCCAAGAAGATACCCGTGATTTGTTGGTAAATAGGCCTGTGGCAGACGGGCGTTAACCTCCCGGCACACCGATACGGGAGTATGTCTATACGGTGTGGCCGGCGAGACGCTGACTTCCTCCACCTGTAGGTTCCGGGTGTCGACGAGGGAATAACGCAAGGCTTCAGGGGTTCGGTTTCAGCAGCCGCAGTAAATAAAACACGACATAATTCTTCAGGGCGTTCCGGGTGAGCGGTTCTGTTCCTGTTTTCCTGTTTTCTGCTAATTCCGGGAGCACCGATGACTACGAATGTCGAAAAATTGCGGTTACTAACGTACTGCCGATCTTTACCTCTACGAGGACCGCAAAACCGTACACCGTTTACGACATTTTTATTTACAAATTTTTACTTTCTACTTGTTACATTTCTGCATATTAACAAAGGTTATCGGTCGTGAAGTATGCTATATTATACATCACTAGAAAGCCAATGAAATTACCTATCCAACTATGTAAAGAATGTTCTATTTACAATCTTATATATCAATGTAATTTTAGTATGAAGTTAAGATATATTTATTTTTAGGACTACTTTTAGGTTTCCTAAGTCTATAACTTTTTACCTATTGGGTTTATATGAATGATACAACTGTCGATAGCTAGGGCGTTACCTAGGCTACCCAGGGGATAACAAATATTCTTTATTTACATGAGTTACCTATTGTTTACATGCCTATATGTGCTACATTGTAAAAAATCTTATATAAACTTTAACTTAAAAACACTTTATTTTCACAATACTTTATGAACCGATTACGAACAGAGTGCGAATACATAGGCACAGACTCAGGTCATCTGAATTAACACTATTTACTATATATTATTAGAATCTATTACTATTAAAGACCTGAGTTGTACTTACGGTTCGCAATATGTACGTTCACAAGACGAAATTAGATTGTTTACACTATTTAACTATAATTGAACACTATATAAATCACTATTTACTGTCTTATATACAATATGAAACTGTTTATCGGAATCGTCATTATGTACACATCACACAATTCACTGAATAAGGTTGGTGACGCGTCGTCGCGAACAAGGCCTATGAAAGACAGAGAAAATCATTGATCTGTACAGTACTTACCACTGAGTACAATAAAATACCAATTCGTATCATTTACAAAATGTTTTAATTCTGTTCCCGCCGTGTCTAAACAATAGATGGTATTAATCGTCCTCAATTATTGAAACCGGTGGAATACTGAAATTGTTTCATAATTCTATTCAGTTCAACAATTCTTTGAAAGTCTTAGTAGCCAAAATGATTTTAGTTTCTATTCTAGCTTGACAACGAGACATTCGCCCATTCTACAAAGTTTTTCACCTAAAACTTACGTCACGACTAATACGATAAATAAGGAAGTCTGCTTGTATGTTTGTTTATTGCAGGAATCCCAAAACTTTGTACAGGGGATGTTTATGTCGCGGAAAAGGACATTGGCTACTGTTATCTTGCTCAGCTAAACTTTATTGGCATTTTCTTTGCGAAGACGTGACTGAGTAACTAACAAATGTTATCGGAAGTAGCGTACTTATTATCTGAATAGTACTGGAGCCATATCCATAGTATTCTTTAAATATATATAGGTCAATTTTGTTACCAATCATCATAGTTCATAGGAACCTAGCGACGAGTTCTGTATAAATCAAAAGTACCTGGAATATTCGTCTTCTTGAAATAAAGCTTTCGACTTTAAAACATTTGAAAGTATTTTGTTTAAAGTAATTTACTTATAAACTTAATTTAAATTTTTCATTGTGTCACGAAGAAAGCAATCTGATTCTAAACACAATCCTTTTACCCGAAGAATCAATTGAAGAAACCTTTTCTAGTCAGGTTAAACAGATACCACGCGTGTTCGATATAAGGAAATCTTTATTTAGCATTTTGCAGGCTTTGTTGGGGTTAAACGTAAGCCTTTCACGTTGATTGGTTCCGCCTGACAACCCTTTTCATTTAACTGATATGTGTACTAAAGGATGCCTTTGAGAATATAATAATTTGATTAATAGTGTCAATATTTGTTAAAGCAGGTTTTGGATTTACTTGAACTTTGCCATTTTTATTAAGTATGCGGCTATATATACTGAACGTTAGAATATTAAATCTAAGGTTGAGCGATAGGCTTGTGCATAACGGGCTCGATCCCCGCACAAAGCAAATGTTTGTACTGTCTACACCTTGATGCAGTACAACTACCTGGTTTGTTTATGTGAAAATTTGTGCTTGTAAGGCAGCCATGACACAGGAGAAAATCTTAAAGTGGACTCACCTTTAAACAAATATTGCAGTATTTATATCACCACGTTTATTAAAGTTATAATAAAAAAACTGCCGGTGCCTGGTTTGAAGCCACCCCGTTCAAGATCACGCATGATGAGTGTACATAACTTTACATTTGGTTTGACACCGACTTCATATCTTTAAAACTAAAAAGAAGTTTAAACCGTATTAAATTGTTTTGAACTTTTTAGTTTTGAAGTCGGTTTTTGTAAACGCAGATTTTAACTTTTTAGTTTTGAAGTCGGTTTTTTTAAACGCAGTTTTTTTTTAATTTTTTACTTTTTAATATTGACATTTAATCAGTATAGGTGTTTTCTGTACTCTGTTATTTTCTAATACTGATCCCGACTGTACCTCGACCAACTTAGATTTCTTTTACAAAACTTAGAATCTATGGGAGAACATGTTTTCATACATAGTTCATGTGACGTTGGCCGTGTGATAAATAATATTAATAAGATTTCAATGTAGCCTATTGTCGCACTAGTTTAACTTTGGTGTGCAAACTACAAAGTATACCTGATACTATTCAGTGTTCACATGGTATGTATATTTGGTAAACTAGCTTTGACCTGCGTCTTCGTCTGCGTAGAATTAGTCATTTTATCCAATCTGCTTGAAGAAATTTTCAATTCTGCATACCATACCAAATTTCTCTTAGTCGGTTCAGCGGTTATAACGTGAAGAAGTTACAGACAGACAGAATCACACACATTCGCATTTATAATATTATATTAAGTGTAGATATAGAAGTATTGATTTACTTTAGTGCTTACAATATATATAATACAAAATGTTTGCAGGTGATGTAGTACTTTGCACGTTGCCTCTGGGCGTGCTGAAAGTGGCTGTGGCGAACAATGGACAAAACCAACAGAACTTCGTCAAATTCGATCCGCCGCTACCAGATTGGAAGGTACGTATATAGTTATAAGTAGCTTTCCTTTTGTTTAATACATTTCTCATAAAATATAATATGAGTATGTATGTTTGATATGGTAACAAAGTATCAAGTATTGTTTAAATTACGTTAGGTCACAATTTTAATCGATGAAGAACATTAACTACATTACTGCGAAGTACCTGTATTTCGCAGTAATGTAGTTAATGTTCTTCATCGATTAAAATTGTGCCACACCTTAGCGTAATTGCAGTCAAAACTTTGTGGCTTATGTCAAGTGGATACGACAGGGTAGTAGCTATAAGGTTTCTTTTTATACGAATTAAGCAACCACATATTAAAAACGTAATAGTAAAAATTTATATTGTATTGCTAGTAGTTACTAGCCAATGTAATATTCCGTCACTTCCACTGTGCTAATTAAATGTGTCAACATAAATAAATAGCCAGTATTATTAAGAAATCTCTTTATTTCATGTGTATATTTCCTTCTAGGTAGCGGCTATCAAACGCCTCGGCTACGGCAACCTAAACAAAGTTGTTCTGTGTTTCGAACGAACGTTCTGGGACCCGAGCGCAAATCTCTTTGGCCACGTCGGAACGACCACTGCAAGCAGAGGTTTGATATTAACAAGTTAATTTAACCCCAGCACGTTGTTTGATAGAATTGTTTCTTAGTAACCTTCATATAGGTACTGGTTACCGTGATAATTTAGCTGGGATACTACTGCTGGACTTATAACTGATATATTATTTATTATATCTTTTAATCTCTCATCATCATCATCCACAGCCTTTCTGGTCCCACACTGCTGGGTATAGGTTTCTCAAGTTATGCTATTGTTCTTTAATTCTTTATTTTCCACAAAAAGATAAAACAGCACATATATTCCAATGTCAATGTCAATTTCAAAACAGATGATGTGAAAATGTATTAATACGTAACATTCATTGTTTTCTTACGGGGGGTGGTATTTTTATTATTGAACAAACATCAATAACATATCTACGTTTGATATAACCCCGATATCGTTTTGGATACCTATATTAATGTCAGAAGTAACTGTAACCTTTACTTCTATGAACCTTTTATTAAATTTTACCCTACTGGGGTAAACAATCGAGAGATGGAACTAGTCCTGCCGTTTATCATGGATACTATTGAATTTAGAGTCACGGGTGAAACTACGACGCTCAGACTGATAACGTATTGTTGCACGACGCTGGCAATACGTCGTCCTGTCGTGACGGTGCTTTAGTACGCGTGCCGCTCGCAGATGCGATACTCCATAATAGTGTGTGTTCGATTTACATGAATTTCCAACGTTAGCTCATATTTCAGAACGGGCTGCAAGTTAATCCATCAATATTAATACACTGCTGCTTTTAATCACTGCCAATCAATTGCCTGATGGTTCAAGCTATACCTTATATTAATATGTATTTAATGTAGTGGTGTTTAATTATCGGCATATTGGCATTGTAAATAAACTGAACAATCATAATACTTCAAAGCACCATTGTTGTTGTAGGGAATATGAACAGAATATTTATGAAAATTAAGCCTCTGCAAATCTGAATTGTGTCTAATAATTTTAGAACTTTGCACCTTGGTCAGTTTCAACAAATATGGACATTTAAAATATTTAATTTCTAATTATTAATTAATTATGCATTCGTTTTTCTTTATAAAAATATCCCGGTTTATTTTCTCGCGCAATACCTTTAAAATGTTTGCTTCCGTAAAACATATTATAGTAAGATCTTTTAATATTTTACTTATCTGTACTACCTTTTACAAAAACATGAATTATATTCAGGCGTAAATAGTGTAAGACCGTAGTAACGTCGGTGGCGGCGATAACGAATTAAAAGCTGAATAATTTAACGCGACTGAGGAACCCTGAGGGCGCCGCTTGCAATAAATCACAGCAACGAGCCGAGACAAGCTTTTTTACGTTATGCTTTAGTTCACCTCCTTAGCTCTTTGTTGTATACTCTACTAACTTCATTAAGCCCCCACATTTGCTCTGGGAATGCCGGAACAATGTGTAACTTGTGTTTTTTTTTTAAATCGTGGCCAATTTAACGTTTTCGGCCCGCGTAGCGTTTAAGAAGGTTGGCTATCTGATGTGCTTGTATCTTTTGGACGTGTAAAGAGTTATGTGAGAATCCTCGCCCACCTTCTTTTTTTTCTTATGTATCAGGCAATTTGAATTAATTTCAATAGTTCGAAGTACTTAAGATAACAATCGACGCGGTTCCTACGTTGTATAACATACATTGTGACTTTAACAAATGTGGGTATTCAACTGTTCATATTTATACAGTATTGAAATCAATGATTCAATTAAATTATTAATCGACTCGTTTAACGGTCTCCCTAACAATACCGTGACTTTACTTATAATATTATATGCTGGGTGTAGTTGCTTAAGAATGTCATAGTGTTTATGAACTGTACATATAGGAGTCTGGCTTTGCACCTCGATATAAATTCGCATTCATTAATCGTTTGTCCTCAAGGCTAGAACTTGTGAACGTTTATTATAACGAAGGTCTATAACAAGCTTGGTTAGTCCCTTATATATTGTACTAAACTAAATATAAAATAAAGGCCCGAAGTATTAATTATCGCTATGCAGCAGACCGAGCAACAAGCCAATTTGTGCGAACAAGATTTGAATGTAATTTAGTAATAGCTACTGTCTACAAAATATAACGAATACTTCAAACTTTAATTCTGCAACTATCCGTTTTAGGGGAACTGTTCCTTTTCTGGAACTTATACAGTGCACCGGTCTTGTTGGCCTTGGTGGCGGGGGAGGCGGCTGCCGTCATGGAAAACGTGACCGATGACGTCATAGTCGGCAGATGCATCGCTGTATTGAAGAGCATTTTTGGACACGCCGCCGTACCTCAGCCTAAGGAATGTGTGGTAACCAGGTAAGAAATATAAAAGCATATAAATACGTGCTAATTTCACACATGATCTGCAATGCGATAAATTGGTGTAAGGGTTCGATTGAATCCCTTGATACGTGGACCTCTCGACCCAATTTTAGCCACAGATGGACATTACGATTTGCAGGAATTCTATCAAATGAGAATCATAATATTTATATATGTACCAAAACTAAATCAGCTGATTGAAACGATTGGCTGTTTAAATTGATTTATGGTAAAATCCACCATGACAATGAACTACTTACAATAGTTTGAGCTTCAAAGTCTTCCACTTTTTAGGCGTTTCTGAACAGCATTAAACAAAAATCAGGAACATACCCTTTAGATCTGTAGTTACCCATACCCCCGAAAATATAGGACAATAAATTAGGTACTGATGCACACGAATTTACAGTTTGTTGGTATTTTTTTAGGTCCCAATCACAAGCATATATAGCGAACTAATACTAAGAATTTCATTAAAAAAAACATTTTCTCGATCGATTAGATTTATTCTTTATTCTTTATATAGGTTTTATTGTTTTCTAATATATACATATATTTGTATATGACTATATGTATATGGTATACTCTAGGATTCATTCTTTATTAACGGTTTGTTCGATATTTTTACGCTAGATGGCGTGCGGATCCATACGCCCGTGGCTCGTACAGTTTCGTGGCTGTCGGTTCTTCTGGCACAGACTACGATCTTCTCGCTGCCCCAGTGCCTGGGTCGCCTGGAGAGAATCGACTGTTCTTTGCTGGTAAGTACGCGCCCTTGTAGCTTTTCAGTAAAAGTATGTAGGTAACGACTTTATTTGGAACTACGTCCAAACCGGATCAGTATAGATCTTAGCACTTATTGGTTATTGCCAGACACCAACCATATTTGTAACTCGTCGTAGTTCTTGAATTCAACATTGAAGTACCGGTTTGTTATTTTCAGCCACCTACTGCTTTTTACCAAAACGAAGTTTAAGATTTCAA
The DNA here is from genome assembly GCA_905163465.1 of Craniophora ligustri. Taxonomy (NCBI): domain Eukaryota; kingdom Metazoa; phylum Arthropoda; class Insecta; order Lepidoptera; family Noctuidae; genus Craniophora; species Craniophora ligustri. Next base: position 9,313,096 of record LR990963.1, read on the forward strand.
CTATTGTATTTATTACTATATTTATAAAATTTTTGCCTCGCAATCTTTAGGTACGTGTTAATAGAACCACTAACTCTCGAATAGCATTTTAATTTGTTCAGAAACAAACAATTGAATTGGTATCTGATCAAGGATTATCGTTGTACATTTTTCATCATGGACAAAAATAACGAATTTTGTTATTTCATTATTATCTTTTAGACCCTCCTAATACTTTAGCGACCTATCAGTTCCCCTTTTCGTCTAATACCGAAGGAGACCGAAATAATTACTGATCCCCACTTATATGAGCGCTAATGACGACTTCACCAGAATGTTGCACCTCTAACCCTTTGTGGTCACATGCGTGACGGTTGTTACATAATGTTATGTTATGTTTTACACTTTTGGTTTGTATACATAGAATATATTAGGGCTACTTGAAGACGGGCAATGACCTATCGTAGTTTATTTAGAAGTAACTCGTTTAGAGGATAATTTATTTAATAATGTATTATTTTTTCCTATATCTAAAGCATATTCTAAGTAAATATATTTAAATAGCATGTCTTTAACATATATTTAATATCTTTTATGATTACTTTCGAAAATAGGATTAGAATATGAGTAAAGTTCCCACAAGACTTGTTAAAATGCGATAGTTTGGTCGGTTTGATCCTTTGTATGAAGGTCAAATCGTTATTGTTGCGCATTTGCATACATAGTTAGACTGATTAAAGAAACTGGCTGATAGAAAGTATCTAGTCTGCGATAGCTCTTTCGCTCTTGTTTGTACATAATTTCTGTTTCAGTCAATCCTTATTCGATTCCGATTTCTTAATATGCTCATCATAATTTATATTATATTTAATCAGGTGAGCACACAATGCGGAACTACCCGGCCACAGTACACGGCGCTTTCCTCTCTGGTCTTCGCGAAGCGGGTCGCCTGGCCGACCTCCTTCTTCCGCAGCCGCCAATCACGAACGCCAGCGTCGCTGCAGCAACCGCCGCTGCCAATCTGGCCTCTTAGTCTATTTGCGTTATTCTTTTGTTTAGTAGTTTAGTTGTCTTTTTCTAAATATTTCAAGGTAGTAGGTATTCTAAGTTAAGTACCTACAAAATTAGTTAAAAAATACAAAAGCTAGGGCACAATTATAACCTTTTTTAGGGTTCCGTACCCAAATAAGATAAATATTTAAGGGGAGCTCCCATACAAAAAACTACTTTTTTTGCCTAATTTTGTACGGAACCCTTCGTGCGCGAGTTCGACTCGCACTTGGCCGGTATTTTATTAGAGACCTAAGAAGTCAACTACATACAAATGATCTTGACTTAGGCTGTTGCTATTATAAAAAATATATATCATATATAAAAAAATAAAACCCATATCCCTATGATGTTCCATCCTAGAGATATGGGCTTTATTTTTTTATGATATTTTTCACACTTGTGTTTTAAGCCAGTTTAAAACGAGTCAATCAGACTGGGAGGCATATAATTATAACTTAGTGATTAGTTCTTTTATGTGCTTCCATGGGACCAGTATGCTAGTGAGCCTCATCGAAATAGATATTAGACATGCAATTTAAGCAAACTTATAAATGCAAAAATGTGCGTTATGCATCCGTAGTTAGTGTAGTAAACACCAGTTGTATCCTAAGAAAGAGAAAAACGCTTCTAAAACATTTTTTTCTGATGAGCCTCCCAGTTAGTAACATATTGGGTATGTATATATATGGCCATACCAATTTGTAATCCAATATAATGTGTCGCTAGTTTTAGCTAGATAAATCTTAGCCTTAAGTTTCTAAAAGCATTTGTGTGACCGTAAAATGACATTTATAAACACCATCTAACCTTTACATAGACTGAACATGTATTTACAATAATACGTTGTACATGGATACAATATTGCATTTACACTATTACAATGGTACTTAAAATTCGGTAAAAATATGCTTTTAGACTTTTTTTAATTGAATGGCTTAATGTGATATTGCTGGATTAACATTGAAATTGTGTGGGGTGAAATTTAATTATTTCTCCATTTTGTTTCAATGAATTTATAAAAGGGAAGATTACGTTTTTCAAACACCACAATTTGACAATGCATTCTCAAATTGAATATTTAAATTTCACCCTTTAATTCATGAACATAAATTAGCTCGAGTGTCTTATTTTAATAGTGTTTGAATAGTTTTGTAACAATAAAATGTTTTGAAAGTTTTTGTCGTCGTTTCGGTTCCAGTTTAATAGCCCATTGATTGTTCAAATTATGTAACAAAAAGTTACACAATATACCCATCGAAATTATCGAAAGGTCTCCTTTATAAAGGTATTAATTGGACGATTTGATACTTTAAACAAATACACCTGCCCCCATAAAAGACCGGTGGGCATCTGTTTGACTTTGTTCCTAGTAAAGATTCTCATCTCTTTCATACCTCCGCGTTTGAAAGAGATAGGATGCAGCCGTGAGAGAAAATTTTGATTGCTGTTGCGATATTTTATAATCCTCATTCGCGAAGTGACTGTTCTATTACACCGAACGTGTATTGCAAAACAATGAATTCCTTGTTCATTAAGGAAGATATCCTGTACATATTGGCTATAAATTAATACGATATTTTATTTCTTTAGAACGGAAATGTATCTTATTAACTGCTAAGAGAAACATAAAATTATTTATTATATTTCGTTTTATATTAATAGAATTTAAATAGGTGCCCTTGGGTGTATTAACTTACAACAGGATAAAAAATATTATATGTTCTAGTATTTGAAAAGTTTCTGAAAGAAAATACTAATCACCCCCAAAAATCTAAATATAAAATCAACGTATCTTAAATAGTACTTACAGGGTAAATAATTCTTCATTGTTGAGAACTTACAAACAGTGATTTCGTATTGGATGTAGCTGAGAGATTCCATTAGACATTCAATACGGTGTGATTGGGTGTCACAGTAACAAAACCATTAAAATCCAGGAGCGTCGATATACGATTACGCTATAACAACATAACGACGCATTTATTTATAGTTTGGTTTTAATTTGAGTTTGTTTACACGCTAGGCGGGGCGGCTGACGGATTTATGGTGAATTTTAATTGCATTTTTAATTATTTTTCAACAACTGCGCTGCCGGCAAATTGAATACGAGCTCACTTATGTTGCGATCTTATCTCTGTGCCTAGATACAACTAAATACAATGGCCCCAAATATTTTTGAGAAATAGCACCATATAAATCATTTTTTAATGAGACTATTTAAATTAATATTTATGAACTACCGTTAAACACTACGGATCGTCCATCTAGCGAATATCCTGCGGAGTTTAAAGCTTCCAAGATATGAATGAATATAGATGTATGTTGCTTAGATTACTTGGAATAACCAAATCGCTTCTGATTGATGCCCATAAAACAACAATAAAATAATAATATCATGGTTTTTACAGGCATACAGGCACTTTTCTAACTAATTTTTGACAGCTATACTGCCAGTCGAGCAGTTTTAAAATGGGCTTTAAATCAGCTTGACTCCATATAAAATTTTATTAATTTTTATACAACGCTATCAAAATTTTATTGCTCATCTCATGCCAATATTAAGGCGTAGGCGATTCTTGGTGTCATGTGGCGTTCAGTAGCGGTGTTCGTCGAAAACATTGAACTTTTCAAACCAAACGACTCAATTCCGAATTAATTGTATTAGGATGTTCCAATAAATCCACTGTCGTTATTATAAAACTCCAGTTTGCTTAGACTGTTGTTTTGCTTGTAACAATCAAAGTGAATCATCTTTGTTATCAAGCAATAATATTCTTTAAATAGTAACGGTTAGGTGTATTTTTACGTTGTTATTCTACGATATATGGCATTTTTCAATCTCGCTATCAGATTTTACTAGCCCACGCCCATTGATTAACACGGTAGATAAAAGTTAGTTTAATGAAGTATTTTTATACTTGAGCATTTTTTCACATTGTTAGCTGACAACGAGTTTTGGAACAAAGATTTGTGGAGTAGTTTCTAAAATATAGCTGACAAATAAATCTAGATATAATAAAAATATGTAAAATTTAAAAATTTATTTATATGTGAGAATTTAAAGATGTTTGATATTGTTGTTATTCGTATGGGTATATAAATGTTCCTTTCCCTATATGACACCACGGGCAATAGCTATTAATGTAATACTAGACCTAATTACATACAATTGTTTCAATAAAAATAAAAGCTTGTGAAATTATTTAAACAATTACACTTTATTACCTACATTATTATTTTGTATGCATAATTACAATTATTACTACTTTTTTACATATAAGATTCCTTAATATGAACAAGACTTGTCTATCGTTTCTCCATTATCTGAATTAGGTGCTTCTTGTATGTTCCACAACTACCTATTTCGACTTTCAGTCTGCCTATGACCATGAACTCTGTTAAGTATCTAATAGGTCAGGATAAAATTATATACCTACCGCGATAAATCTGTTAAAAGATATTTTACAAATTTGATTATTTCTACCATTTCGACTTTAAAGCTTTTGTATGTACGTTATTATTTCGATACAAATTGGCGTTCCACACACTAATAAGTGAGGGGAATCTTTGAAAAAGGAACATAATTTAACTGTAATATAAAACGAAGCCCCAAAATTCCTTCCTCAAATTCTTATTGCAACGCCGCTCCAAATATTTCACTGTCCAAATGCTGCTTCGTTACAATTAACCCTACGATGCCTTTAAAAAAAAGCCGCGTAGCGACTCCGACAAACGAGGAATTAATATCGTAGTCCACAGCCATTTATTTTGAGTTCCCACTTACCACTTTGTACTTACACCGGCCCTTTATCTTTCTGTAATTATGCATCAGCACTGTATTGTTTGCTTAAGATTTGTTCGGGTGATGAATAATTTACTTGCTTTGAACCAGCTACCGCGCTTGTTTTATTACATTGTATGTAGCGTAATGCGGTTGCAGGCACAAAGATACAATTATTTATATTTCTTGTAAGATCTTATTGTTCTGAAAATTTTCATCTGGTTCAGATTCATTCGCTTTTCAAACAATCTTATCAGGTACCCCTCCATTTTAATGGATTTATTTTAGTTTCACAATGTATAGTACTACTGATATTTTTAAATTATGATTTTGGCAAAACATAATTAGAGTTTTAGGTACTTCTTTACCTTTCATTCCGCCGGAATCATCTGAGTTCTTTATCGTGAGCAATTGAAAATATAATTATATACGTTCATTAATATCAAATTTTTATAATTACTGAATCTGTAAAGTATATTATTTAAGTATATTTTCTTAACAGTCAAAATAATTGCCAAGTGAGATTATAATTCATAATAATTACAACATGAACACAACATTCACACAAATATAAAAAGTAGGCACTTATTCTTAACACCCATCCCATAGGACATGCTAGAAATATTTTAAATTTTTTACCATCCTTTAAAAAATCAGTCTTCAAAATAAACTCTGTGGCGCCATCTCTCCGAATTGATGGAAAACATTTTGACTACACCACTTGTATTTAGTTACCATGCCTTTTAGGAGATGGCGCTGTTCGAGTGCGTGCGCGCACTCTTGAGAGCGCCACCTATCATTTTCAAATGCAACCCTGTAACAATTTTTATAAGAACGTCATGCACTATTTCTAAGTTTGAGCGTGCGGTGGCGCTGTCAGCAATTTTGCATGTTAGATGTACGAACGTGCCCTCTATTGAACAATTTGGCCCCCTTTGCCGCTAATTTAGGGTGTGTAACCTCTTAATGTATTGTTGCTGACTTCATTTTTGTAACTTAGAAAACATCGTTTTATCATATTATGTACATGCGAAATATTGTATTATTATACCCGATTTTTGTGTATTATGTACAATTTCAAATAAGATTTTTCATGATTGATGCTGTTCTTTATTGTAATTAATCTCGAATGCGATATCAGGCCGCTAGGTAAATTGGTGAAATTATTTATTGCGTTTTGAAATTACCTTATTTCTTCTCCGCTACGAGAAGACAACTTTCACAAACTAATTAAGTATGTATGTAAAAAACCTTAGTTACAGTGCAAAAAAATGCTTGACTTTCTTTGTTCCACGTGAAATACTACAAATTAACCTTTGTTATATTTTCCAAAACAATGTGAAATGGCCTATGATTAGCTAGGTCATATGTCAAGGTAAAGGTATTACAATCCAAGTACCTGTGACAGATTATTATTGAACTTACCAGAGCTTAAACCAACGATATATAAAAAGTAACACGAAACTAGGTGTTTCATTTCACCTCCATAACTGAAGCAAAGTTAATGTCTTTAAAACACATTAATTGTAAGACAGTGACTGTGACTATGTCGCTATTATCGCTTGCATTATTTATAATAATATTAATGCTGAGCACGGTTAAATCTGATGTTCCACATAAACCAGCTCCAACGTCATCTGTGCAGAATTTTAAAGTGTTTGTTACAAATATGATAAAGGAACAAAGTTCTAAAATCCAGACACTGCTCAAGAAAATTCAGACTAACGCCCAATCTGTTTTGGAAAAAATCGACAGTATGAAGCAAGACACCAAAATGAATAAGAAAAAACTCAATCTCAAAAACAGCGGCAGAGAAGGTCATCAAATTGAATCACCAGTGCTAAAGAATAATGAAGCTATCGATACATCGGTAGAAGCGATAACAGAATCGAGAAATTTCAATACTCACTACGGGACTTCGGGATATGGAGTAAGCGGAAATGCGAACTATGGAGTGCCGACATATCACCATCACTCGATTGGATTTGATCCGATCAATATCGTTGTATCGATGTCACTACTTTCTTTCTTGTTACAAGCCCTACAGGGATTGTTAGGTAGAACAAGATTACCAACACCGGTTGTAGAAGGAAGGACAGTGAATCCGATTCAAGACTGGACCAATAAATTAGAGGAGAATCTAGCAGTCAAAGATAAAGATAAATATTATTTGAAAAAGAAGTACTTTAAAAAGTATTTCCATTAGTACTTAGTTATTTATTACCGCTGTAAGTACTTTAATTTATATTTATTATTTTAATATGATCATTGATGTCGTGTACTCGTATTAGCATATTACACTATTTATTTGGCACAATATCATAAGTACGTGCAGTAAAACTTATTCTATATTTTTCCTATATTATATACTGACTGACTTACAATAAGAATTAATTTTTATGTTGCAAACATAAAGCTTCATAAATGAGAAAATATGTAAATCAACTAAATGTTTTGTGAATAAAAATTACATTCATAATTCTGTTTGCTCCAATTATTCTCACTTAACCTAATTGCAGTTCATATAGCTCGACATAATTTCCATTTCATTTAGTATTTTTAACGACTCATAAAACCGTATTAAAACAAAAGTAAATTGCTCTTAAATTGTGTGTAGGAGCAGCAGCTACTTTGTCTAGTTTAAAGAGACTTTTCTTCGGCAACTGTGGATACTTTTTAAGAATTACTGACCCGAGGAACGGTCATGATCTTGTATACGAGTTACGAGGCTCTTGATAGACAGTACAAAGGAGTCAACTGGCATAATTAATGGCTCGGTGTTTCACTAATCAATGTCGCTCTACAAAATTAAAGGATCTTTATAAATTGTGTGTTTATATTTGTTTTTGTAAACGTATGTTATTCTGATTTAGATTTCAATTCTAATGAGGTGGTTCTCGCGCTATGTATGAATGCTATGCTATGAATTTATTTTATACAATAGATCTTCTTGATCAAGTTAATAGAATACGAGCACTACACCGAAGAAAGTTACTGTTACGAAAAGCTAAATACACGCGTCCATAAAATAATTGTAGTACTTTAGTACAACGATAATATAGTATTATACCTACTACCAGAATTTACTTTAATTTCATTAAACATTTCTAAGTGTTTTACTTATTTAAAGATTTTTTTTATTAACAATTCCTATTATGGTAATTTTTCTTAGTTAACATTCTGTTGGTTTTCCTAGCTTTATTTTTTTAAACGTTCATGAATATAATTTTTACATAATGAACCATTACGAAATTATTATTTAAATAACAAAACTGCTTTTAAGTTTGACTTTACAATATACTGGATAACATTTAAGGCAAATTACTGTCCAGATTTTTAATGTGTTGCCCCGTAACGCTGGTTAAATGCAGATTTATTTCGTTTAAACATTATTTTCATTTATAATAATCACTCGTGGTTTATTTAAGTTTCAGTATAGTGAGTACTGCACGAAATAGTAAAGTATCTATAAGGCAACGTGGAAAACAGCGTAATCTACCTGTAATAATGATAAACCAAAACGTAATCAGTACACAAGAAACAATTAATTTTGACCATAAAAAGTGTTCATTAACACGATTATTTTAACCCTGGTTTAGTAGTAATCTAATACTACGCATTTTTTCTTAACAAGACTTCTACTTTAATAATACTACATATTATCATCATCATCATCAACCCATTAGTGTGGGACATTAATGGGTTGATGACCGTCTCCTCTAAATTGAGAGGGATTAGGCTATAGTCTACCACGCTAGCCTACTGCGGATTAGTAGACTTCACATGCCATCGAGAATTCTCTCAAGCATGCAGGTTTCCTCACGATGTTTTCCATTACCGTTTGAGCTTGTGATAAATACGCACATAACTTCCGAAAAGTCAGTGGTGCGTGCCTTGGGTTCGAACTCGAGACCTTTGACATCTCAGTCCACTGGTCACACCACTAGGCTACCACGGCTCATAAAAACTCATAAAACACCCAAAGTTATGTAACTAAATCCGTTTGGCGGCACTCACTACTATGTGACCCTACTCGATACAGCTTTATGTCTTAAGGTCACCGCTGGAAACTTACTAGTACATACATAGTAACATTATCAAGTAACAACTCGTAAGTCTTGATATCGGTTACCAACCAACTAGGTATTAAATTATGTTAGACCTAGAGCTTGGTACCCAAGTAAGTAGGTAACCTTATCTAATCGGTGTTTATCCAAAAGTATTAGGTTTTTATAGAACTCAACAGACCACTGTTAAGCCTGCTTTGTATATGTCACCGTAACATTAAAACGGCTGTTAGTTTATAATAAATTCAGACGATTATAATATGTACATGTGAAGACGACCCGATTGTCAAAGTGGCTGAGCGTTCTGCTCGTGCGTCACGGGTTGCTACTTCGAAACCACACAGTAGCACACAATATAACGCATTTATAATTTATATCCGATACTTTATGATTTTATTTTTGTCTTGCCGTCGAATATTGAACGTCCCGTACACTCTATCATTCACTACCATTGTCTCGTTTTGCAATCGTATCAACGTTTTGAGGCATTAGTGCTCGGTAAATTGTATACCGCCCATCATCAAAGACGTTTTGAGTGGTGCATGAGCTAATGAATTAATAAGCGCGCGACAAACGTGCACAGATTATAAACCATAGAATATTAATTTAGTGATTAATATTGATAATGATGTAGGTATGTTGTTTTGATAGTTTATTACCTCTATGTTTTCATTAAAAAACTAAAGGTACTACAATTTTAAAGTATTTAGTTTGGATTAGAATGTTTGACTTAATTGCACCCCTACTTAAGACCTACAAGATATCAGCGCATTGTGGGTGCACAAACACGCCTCTGCCTAACCCTTCGGGGATGACTGGCGTGATTGTATGTATAGACCCATATAAGTTAAAATTACAAAAAATATCTTAACAGATACGTTGTGAAAAAAACATATCTTCAAATTTGAGCTTTTTACAAACGATACCTACTGATTTAATACACTTACCTACGCGATTAGATTAGATATTGAAATAAAACTACGTATGCTAAAGTACTTTTATCTCAGTATAAATAATTATAAAATTTTAGATGATCCTCTTACTAACCTGCGTTTTTGTAATCTCATATTCAATTTTGTTAAATATTTAAAACGCAACTTCTTTAATCTTTTTATACAAATTTCAATTTTAAGCATTTTAGTGTTGGCTTAGGATGGTTTTAGTAAAAATCCCGTATTATCCTCTGTCGGGTGGTAGACAAGCGCTGTAGATATGGTGACCAAATAAAAATGTTGAGAGAATTTTATCCTGTTTTATGAACATTTTGAGTACATGAGCAGATGGTTATTTAAATTTTATGAAGCTTTATATGAAAGTTTCATGTTTATTTTAAGTCTTTTTGAATCTACTATAAATAAAATTAATGAGAAATTGCGTTATCTTGTCTGACTTGCACTTGATCAGTTTTTGTTCATAATTATATACGTTATTTGCGAAAGGGTAGGGGAGGAGTACTAATGTACTCCCATATTTCGCTGGAAGGTATATTGTAGAACCCATGAAAGGAGGAAATTAATTGTGCACAAATCTAAACTCTGAGCTGGAACTACGAATTTCGTAAGGAAACCTAATAACACTTTGCTTGATCTGGGAATCAAACCCAAGACCTCGGAGTTGTGCTTGCGACTATTACACAGATGAAGCTTTTCTGGGCATATTAAAACAGTAAATAAATACCTTAGTGTATTAAGTTTAATTATCAAAACATCCTCAACAAAATATTGCATAAAATCCTTTTTTAACTTGAAGCCATGGTTACTCTACTCGTGTTCGTACTAATCTTTGTGACGTCGGTTAATGCATCATGCCGCGGTTGCTCGGATTTTAGATCCTGCATAAACTATTCGCAGATGAGGGTCACGACGACGCTGTTGAACCAATTTTGGCTTTCATTTAATCTATTTAGGATTTAATTTTAAATAGGTTTTAGTTTTGACTGAAAACTTGTAAGGATTAATTACTTAATAGTGAAAATCTCATTATTTAATTCAGCTTCCTCGGTTATATTTTAAATGCCGTTTAGTAATACAAGTAAACAAACAGATTTATTGAATATCTCTAACAATTTTCATCCACTGCAGTATACCAACTACCTACATTTTTTGTGCTGGAATTCAATATGATAAGTTTGTATACTATATTCTTGATTAGTTTCTTATCCAAATACAGGATATTATAAGTTTTGGTTTTTGATTAACAGTGGTAGGTATTGATAATTTTGGATAATCTGGCTTTGAAATAGAAGATCTAAAAATCATTTCTGACTATTAAATTAAAAATATGTTACTAATTAAGTAATTGCAGTAGCTCCTTGCTAAATAATAACCAATATGAATGAATCCAAATAAAATGATCTATAGGGGTAAACTACGCCGACTGAGGTGAGTTGCAAAAATTTTGATTGATATTTTTGTTTCCTAAAAATAATTATTAAAACAAATCTTAGTGAAAACATTGAATTAAAGTATATTCCAATTATATTTCGGACTTTACTCAGATCTTAGATAAAGCTGAGCTAATCCGGATAAACCTTGGTTGACTCTCTTTTTTAACATTATCCTTGGCATAGGTACCTATACATACCTACTTATTTTCCTCGTAAATGAGATAGCTCTGAGAATGCTTTCCTTATTCCGTAGATAACAAAATTACTTACATTTTCTTCAAGCTTACATTTCTAGTCTAAATAAGCTCATATTATGTTGAAAGGTAATTATGCTGATCTTTCATTTTGACTCCTAAATTAGATTTCCTACAGTTTGTTATTTTACAAAGGTAAGGAGAAAATAAAATCTTACGAATTGTAAGGGTATATTTTGTACGAAATATTTTTATTATTTACATAAACAAAATTACATTTACATCAAAACACCATGTTTACACCAAGACGCCTGCTCATTTATAATAGCAATCATATGTTGCTGCGCCCGTTACAACTAGATTGATCGTAGGCGCATTATTATATACTTGCATGTTGTCTAATTGAAAATATGTAATATAATTTCGGGTGGAAATACAATTCAATGCTTATTCATTTTTAGTTTCCATTTTAGCAGTACTGTTTTAATGTGCCTACGTTCATAATGGAAACTGGACAAAACCTACAAATAGTTACCAATTGGAAGCAGTACCTAACTCTATGCTTTGTATTTTTACTTTGAAAATAATGTTGTATTTAAAAAAGCCAAAAAAAAATGGTTAATAAATCATGTAAAAAGTGATTAGAAGAATGCTTATGAAAGAGCGGATGTTTATAAAAATACAATTTTATAGTATTTTTTTACGTGATTATCATTACTAATCAAAATAACTGATTATTCAGTAACGTTACCTTGGTTCTTTAATAACTATAAGCTCAACGGTACCGGGTGTGCTAACTGCTCTATTTACTAAATAAATATTAACCGGTGCACAAGGTATGCGTGCGAACGTTACAATAACTGACGTATTGTCGTCACGTCTAACAAATGTCACATAACTACAAAAATAAGTTAGCTTTTAAATTTTAAATCCACATTTTATTATAACAAAGCGGCTGTCAAAAAAATCTACACTTACTAAATGGAACCCTTTATCGCAACGCCTCGGCAAAGTTCTTAATTTAATTCAGCTGCATTTTCTTTGAGCGAATCTGCTTTGTACTAATTTGACATTTGGTTGACAGATGCAGAAAAAGTTACTGTTCACTCTATTGTTACTATAGTCTCGTTTCTATGAAAGTGAATCACCGAAAATGGATTAAAGGGTTACGAGACAGGTAAAAAGGACTCCCAACGAAGTTGTCATGTATTTGGTTACAATACTTACAAAGAATATTTACTTTTGGATTAATCCGTCTTATATAGTAGGTAGATATTGTGTCATATTATATATTTCCAAGGATTTGGAAATAATTTAGATACCTACTCGTCTTCAAAATTTTAATAAAATGCCAGACAACAAGCAGAATTGCAAACTCAAATCTGCTACTGTTTATTTCATAGAAATACTCATGAATGTTGCTCTTCCTGGGAATCGAATTCAGGACCTAACGCTCAGTAGTTGAGCAAAAGGCTATTGAGGCAAAATGTTACTTTGTCATCATAACATCTCTATTTACAAATAATTTAGAGTAACGCTAAATATACATAAATATTTATTTATGTATATTTAGCGTTCATAATACAGAATTTTAATTAGTTTCAGACTGATTGAAACTGTCTGCTATTGTCTATAACCTACTGAAAAATCATCTGCATTTATTTCATTCAGATTGTTACTTTAGTTAGCAAACATCAGAATCGATACCAATTTATAACAATACAAAAACGTTTTTCAACTTATGTATAATAATCAACTGTTTTTGATCATACATAAACATTCAACTTCGTATAAATATGTCCATATTTAATTTTCATTATATCCTCCTTTAGTGAATTGATTACAGGGTCTCGCACATCAAAGTATTTCAAAGACCCACATAAAATATTTATGCAGTCAAAGTACCATTATTCGGACACATGTCACCAGTAACAACCCTTGCATTCGATCTAAATTCAAATACGTCATCATGGAATTTGTATGTCCAATCTAAACATTCATTAAAGATTTTTTTTAAATTATGTTCAGAGACGGGGCCCCTCGTTAAACCGCTTAAGCTAATTATACAAAACATTGCTGTAGGGGGTACAAAGCTTATATTTCGACGTTATTACATCCCCTCTATATGCACATAATAAGAGCTCATTCTGGGATGTTCCCCTTTGTGTGGCATAATTGTTTGATCTTTCGCCGACCTAGTAAAGGCAGGTTGTGCAACTGAGTTAGAATATATTTTTATTTACTATTAGCTTTCTCTTCGGGTTTGTTTGCATTGAAATATTCTTAAAGTTAATTAATAAGATTTTTCTTTTTTCCAAACAAGGCATTTTTGCCTAAACTAACATTCTAAATAAATAACTTTAAATAAACATTGTTTAATTTTTTTTTTTTTTTTTATTAAGAAAGAAAAATTCAACCTCAGGCGGGACTCGAACCCGCGTCTTCTGGATCGGTACTCCAGAAGCTCTGCCAACTGAGCCACCGAGGTATCCGCCTGATGTGTTGAATTTTTCTTTCTTTATGTTACTTATGTCTTTACGGCGACATAGCAACATCGATTGGACAATTCTGCCCAACCCAGAATTCTCCCTTTACAGCGAGTAGATTCCGGATGATATTGCATTACCTTTATACAATCTTTTTGTATTTTTTAGCTTATTTCAAGCTAAGATTTTTAAATTATTTTTTTTTTTTTTTTATTAAGAAACAAAAAAAAAATTCAACCTCATCAGATCCAGAAGACGCGGGTTCGAGTCCCGCCTGAGGTTGAATTTTTCTTTCTTAATAAAAAATAAAAAAAAATTAAAAATCTTAGCTTGAAATAAGCTAAAAAATACAAAAAGATTAAACATTGTTTTCTCATTTTGGGAGCAGTAGTAAGTCTTATTTCAACAAGACAAGTAGGTACCTAATATTTGTTTTGTCCAAGTATGTACAAGATTCTTAATAGTTATTTCTAAAAAATAAAACAGGACTCTAATATCGCTATTTAGAGACCGCTATTGTATCAATAATAATATCAATTTAACTTCCATTTTAATCTCCTGGTGACAGGATTTTTCTATCTATCTTTGACGATAATTCCAACCCACGTTAAGATGTAAAAAAAAAACATTTGTATTCTTACAAAAACGCTAAAAAGGTAAAGCATAGATCTATAGATAGACAAAAAGACATTTTATAACTGTTATGTTACTTTGCATCTTTGATCGCTCTCGCGAATTCAAGCCTTCAAGTAAGTACGGTGAGTACACACGAGTACAAATATTTTAGTTGATACACAATAAGTAGGTAGGTACTCTTTTTATGTTTTTTATTAGTTTGAAAGTTACAGGTGCACTTGAGATCACAGACTAATTAAGTTTCATTAAAATAGAAATAGTACGCTTGAGTATAATAACAAGATACGTACCTATATCTACCTATACGTAATGTCAAATTGTATTACATTGTTTTTTTTTAATTCGGTTCTTTAGTTTTTATTTAAAACTAAAGAAAATACATGTATTTATAGGAATAGCTTAGTGGTGTGACTGATGGTCTGTGAAGTCGAAAGTGTCGAGTTTGATTCCAACATGGTCAACACGGTGACATAAAACATTTTAAAGTCTGCTGATCTGACCTTTTTGACTAATGTGGAGGTTAGAGACCAGTAATGGGACAATACATGGTAATAATAAAGAGAAACTGATTCCTAGTTCTAATCAATGTCTCTAATATAGTCAGGTAATTATATAACTGGTTGAAAATTTCAATTATAATAGATCTTCTATTAAATTTTATTGAACTAAAAATTGAATGAAATAAGACATCGAAATTTACTATAATACTGGCCGTCGAAGTACTAGTCAACATTAACTGAATCTGCATTAACAGGATATAATATTTCAAGAGAGACGCGACGTCAATAAAATGCTAACGAAAGATCAGAAGATCTCCTCAAAAGAGCACGTGCAAATATAAAATTCATTACTAGCGCCTCTTCTGCTAATTCGTCCCCCTCAGATGAGGGGACCTAATATCCTTTAAACCGTGAAGACGTCAAAGGCGATACTCGAGACGCCACTTGTCTATTTGTAATTGAATATGAAAATCTTTAACGCCGTGCGAGGGAATTTTTAACGGGGATATATAAGTTTTTAAACCTTCCTCAACTTTGAATTTATATTTATGAACGTATATTAAACGTTATACTAAAGAGTTAAAGAATATTATGCTTTATTGTATGATATTGGTAAATGTTGGAATAATACAAACAAGGACTAATTTGGGTAAAATTAAACTATATTCTACAAGAATTTATGAACGTCCTTTTTTCTTTTTGATGACCATTCATGCATACGTACCTACCTATATACACTCCATATTAAAACTTTCAGAAAATTGTCCATAAATAAACTATATTCCACGGTGACATATGGTAAAATACCCCATCGATTTCAGTGTAGGCCATTTAAAGAAATATGCCTTATTATTCCACATAGATAAATATAAATATTAGTGGAATAATAAGATAGTATATTTATACAGAATAATTCAAGTTTACATCTAGTTACTAAAAATATGCGATGGTTTGCAGTTCCAAAAGATCGCTTTACTTATGCTTTGAAGTTGTGGAATTTTCATAACGTATCTAGTAATATTTTATGGCCATAACCTCTTACGTTTGAGAAAAACCTGCAGTGAGCATCGGCTTTCGTTCATGTCTCGAGGGCCTGGCAACGGTGAATAAAATTTTAGGTGCCCTTTAAAAGAAATATCATAGGGATTTTATTTTATTACGAGAAATTTCACGAAAACTGATTCGCTTTCGATTGGTTATGTTTATGTTTTATTATTCACAAGACATCGTTTGATCAATTAGAAATTTCAGTATGAGGTTTTTAATTCAGGTATTGGGTACATTTAACTGCCTCGTTGGTCTAGTGGTCGTAAATGTAACTGCTGAGCAAGAGTACTTAGATTCATGCCCAGTTGATGACAATGGGCTCGCCTCTTATTATATGGGACCTAAAATATACCGATGATTTGCCAACGATAGGTGTGTTGTCGACTTGTCGTATGTAGCATTATAATTATACTTACGAGCTTTGATTTTTTTGGTGACGAAGATATTTTGGTTATCTCTATTACAGTTTCTTTCCCGCTGAAACGAACTTGACTCGATTATGCTCTTTTTACTTTTCAAGATTCATTCTCACATTGGCACATTGCACCTTTGATGTTTTGCCTTAAATTTATACGATTTTCAGCTTGACTTGTTCAACGTCCATGTTTTTATTAGAGGCGGAAAAAGGAAAATTGGATTTAAACATGAAAGATCGAAGGTCTTCGTACAGATAGAGTACTTTGAGTCCAATTTAATTACGTAAAAACTTCAGTAAAATTACGTGAAGTATTTTTATGTATAAGTAATCTGATCAATTACGCAAATATGTTTTTATACACAATATATTGGAACAGAGTTTGTTGTTAAAAAAAAGTTAACTATTACGAAGCATGCTGGATATTTAATTTTAGGTAGGTATGTATATAAAAATATGCAGTAAGTTAATATTCTCTAAAATGATTAAAAACTAATTTTATTTCGAAAAAGTTGTATAATTTAGAGTCTAGGTATGACATTGATCCGTATTTTCATTACGTTTCCATTGTAAATAAAATCTAGTCTTTTTTATTAAAATATAAAACACCAAAAAAGTCGTATGACACAAGTAGCGATTGTAAAATTGCGATTCTAGTTTTTATAAGTTTCTTAGTATCTCGGTCGTATCAGTTCACCTATTCTAATAAAATGGAAGTCATTAGGAATTTACTGTTCGTCACAGCGGGTATTAATTGGCTATTAAAATACATACCAATTTTAACACCGTTTCACACTATGTGGGAGGCGTAGAAATTGGAATCTTGGCTATTTGTATTACTTTAGGTACCTACACATAAATTGAATAAGGTTTTTCACACTACTGTAGGTTAATTCCTACAAGTATTGATACATTTATTTTTTGTGTTTTTAAATGATTATGTTGACGTGTACTTTTAATTACCTATACGTAGTATTCATCTCAAATTGTAGAAATATCTCTGTCACTTTCATAAATTTACTATAAATTATAGTTTTTAATAAAAAGTCTACCTCCGAGATCGAAGATCTTTAATTAAATACAGTATATGAATTTTAATGTCACATTCTACAATTTAATTTCAATGTCGCTGTTTTGCCGTCGTTTTATGTGTATTTCGACATTTTATTTCTGTAACCGCACGTTTATTGGTCGATTTGTGACCATGGCATAAAGTCCCAATAATTGTTATCTCTGCGATTCACTCGGCCACAAAGGCTTTATGTATGTCCCACTGACTTTATTTACTCTCAACCGATTTCCAGTTTTATATCTATTTCGGAGCTTCGTATAAATACGGTACAATAACAATAAAGTAGGATTTCGCTACAGATTGCTGACATTTTCCTCAAGACGTAGGTACGATATAAAAAGGATATATTATATTATTAAAAAAGCTTTGCATACATACGGTCAGGCTGGATAAGGGAATTACAAAAGATAAATGAATGCGGGTGATAGTAAACACGAAACTAAGGTTTTTTTTACGGTAAATAAAACATAAGTACCTACCCTTTTGTTGGGTACGTAACAAACGGAATTCATCCGGAATATGGTAAGTGCTTAAAGATTTTACGCGAGTCTGATTTCAAATTACTTGATAGTTACAACTTAAGACTTAAGCAAGTTTGTGTGCTAATAGATACTTTGAGAAAAACGATATAGGTAACTAGCTAATAGGCTATTTCGTTTCCACTATTGGCTGGTGTAATGGAAGAAAATACCCATAACTTTTAATTGTAAAAGTCCAATCGTCGAATCAATAGTGGTGACAAAGTGTATTTTTTACTAATTCTTTTCATATTTTAAGGGTTAGAGGTAGACTCATGTTATATGCATAGTTCACCGATGGGTCTTTAAATCCCTTTCAATCATAAGGGCCATTTGCAAGTTCAGCAACATGCCGATAGAATAACTTGAAAAATTACTAACTTTGATCGATACATTATTATATTATCTTTTAAACACAGTAAAAGTTAAATTTTATAGTACAATTTTTGCTTTTTATTTCGCCTTTATTCATTGAGCCATACTTTTATTGCTGCTCACAGATTTCAGACGCTCAATAACTTTGATTAATTTTTTTCTGGATGAAAACCTATTTCGTTTTGAATGAAGTTTTATTGATAAGATTTTTTTATAGCCTGAAATGCCTGCACTATAGATACGGTGAATGACTTTTATTACTGAAAAGCAGCAAATGAATATATTTTTCTGACAGATTCTGTAAAATGAATATTTTGTAATAAAACATTTTCATACTAAATTTGCATATTTTTTTTGGTTTTTGTTAAAATATTTATGCAGAATTATAATTTAAAGCCTTACGCATTTTAAACGTAAATTGTAGGTACCAAATTGAAATTGAATATTTTTACTACTGAATATGTGTTGAATTATAAATTGTTTAAATAGGCTATAAATAAATATTGATAGCCTAGTAATGTGATCAAGACTTTTCTAAGTTATGTATATACGGTGTACCTATATATGGAACAGTGAAGGAAAACATCAGCTTCAGCTTCAGCTGATGCTGAAGCTCAGCTTTTCTCTATGGCGTGTCAAGTCTCCCAACCCGCTGTTGGTTGCTGTCAACTGGCTGGGGATCTAATGGGTTGATAATGATGAAAAGGTTAGCAATCAACATAGAGCATGTGATAATGCGATGTAATATACTTACAAATAGGTCAGTTATTTCATGAAGTGATTTAAAGACTACCTTAGTCTTTAAATCACTTCGTAGGTACACAAGAGACAACAAATCTATAATCACAATTTATATTTAATAAATCGAGTCTTACCCTTAAATCAATGTAGGTAGTTTATAATTATTTTTAAGCTTTGAACTAAATAAAAACCGCTAATTATGTGCTGAAGTAAGTATCGTGCACTAATGGCTAGTTTTTATGCCGATATCTGTTTTAAGAACGACTGATCTTTAATCTCTATCTTGCCTCTAACCTTCTACCTACTATAATTAATAGTTAATGGAAATTATTAATCAAAAATGTTATTCGGAGTGGTGGTAGCGGGTACCATTTTTAGTCAGTAAGTCACCTACTCTTAGTGGAATCCAACACAGCCCATTCCTCCCCGGCCAAATGAAAATTTTCCGCACCTTATTAAAAAAAGCACGTGCTTATCGCAAAATGCTAACAGTAATTATCATAAAACTAAATAAAAGCTTGCGAAAATTTATGATTTCAATCATACATTTTCGCAAGCTATTGTAACATTTTATTATAAGTCTAGCGTAAAAATACGCTATACTTATTTTATGACGAATCACAGTGTAACGTAGATTTTTAAATATAAACCATGTAGGCGCCCGTCATTCGTGTGAAGCATGTTTACAAAATATTGTGCGATTGATTGACAGAAGGCGCTATTAAATAACAGTAATTAAATGGCCACTAACGATCGGTCATCGCGCCGTCACGAGCCGGCCGACGTTTTAAGTGAGCGCCTTTTACTTCACGTCACGAAACTCAAACATTTACTTTGCGACCTAAATTCTTGGGCAGTTTTTAATAGTATAATTACGTCTGTTTAGGATAATCTGATATATGAATTTGACGAGCCATTACGCGTAGTGTTAAAAGCCTGTTATTATCTGGTGACTTGTGCCGATTTAAATGACAGTAGGTACGTCTCTTAAAGCAATATAGCCTCCGGCCAACCTAGACACGATCTGTAGGCAGTGTCAGTTGTTCTACAGTTCAGTGTCTATAATTTTATGGATAAAAATAGTACAAAGACTGGCTTAATGCCGTTAGGCATTTTGTAAACAACATAAAAAGTGTTGCTTCGACAAAAATTGAAATAAATGCATTATTATAGTTAGAAAGGTGATTAAAGGAATCATTATTTGTAAATATACATACCTAGGTATGCTTATGCTATTTTCTCTCCAATACTGATACACATATTCAAGTTAACCTTTGTTGCTTCTCGGAGAATAACAAGCCTTCTATAGACGTTATACAACAATAGAGGCTTTGGTCCAATTGTTGTTGAAACGTTGCCTAGCACCAAGATTTGTTTTGTGCTCCTGTATCATTAATGCTTTTGGTAGCACACATCTTATATGCACGAATGGTCAGATCTGGAATATATTGCAGGTCGGGCAAACGTTTCTTCACGAAGCGAATAGAATCGGTGATACGTAAAGCTAAAGTCAGTACCAATAGCCTGACTTCATACAAAGACTTAAAACTTAACAGAAAATATTTCTCTTAGCTCCCATCTACTTATTTAGTATCTCTCATTATGATTTTTAGATTAGGCTATAGTCCAACATACTGGAATAGTTCGGTTTAGAAGATTTCACACGTTATCGAGAAAATCTCTTAATCATGCAGATATTATCTTTTAATAAATACTTACATAACTATGACAAAGCATTTACAGAATAATATAATTAATAATAAATATTTGCAGAATTCTTGCTACGTTCACATACTGTTGAGTCCATTCATAAAACCTTAATACATGAACGGTAAGATCATCCTTTTGTACACATCTTTACCCTTTCACGAGATAAGAATGTCCCGTATGTTTTTGTGTTTGTCAATACACAATTGAAGCAGGTATTTTGTAACGGATGTTGCAACCGACATCATCCGCCCTCATTTCTATATTACCGTTAAGACTTGTGTAAATATTATGCTGTCACTAAACAAACTTAATTTGCAATCATGATGAAGGATGATTCTTTAAATCGTCTAACTATACTATTAGGTACGCCTGATTTCCTCTGCGGTAGGCAGACAATAGATTGCCTCTTGCTACGATCCTGGCACATGGAAAAGGATAACAAAAAAAATATACATTTTATATTTTAACTTATTTTTTACTGGTTGTATGTGTGATTTTAGGACTCTGTATAATATAACATCACAAAAATACCATTTATCATTTGAAACAAATAATGCAAAAATTATGTAGAAGCACAAATTACTACAGAACATTTGGTATGCAGAAAATAAATCCCGAAAACAATTATCACATTATTCATCTAACTATACTTTCCTTTAATAACGATAAATAAAAATATCCGCATCATTCATCATATTCGCGAACACCATACAGCATCACTTTTTCAACGTCGCTCCCATACCGATATTAAAATGGTGCATGTTAATTTGTTAATTACAACTCGACGTTCACGAGTTACGGCTTACCGGTATTCGCTACATAATACTGCAGTTATTATAAATCAATATGTTCTTACGCACTTACATATTTCTGGTAGATATCTATAATTCAGAAACGATGAAACCCTTTACTCATCGTGCATGGGATCAGCGTAAAATTTCGTATCTGTTCTGTGCGTATTTACATCATTTATTCAGCCTTGTTTTCCCCTGGAGTGAGATTTTGTGGCATGCTCACGAAAATGACCGGTGTATGCCTGTAGACTGTTTAAAAAATTAAAAAAATATGTTAATGTTTTTAAGGTTTCACGATAAAAAAAACGTGTATTCCTCTTGATATTTAACATAATATGAATAAAAAGTTGTGTTATTTTTCTACATATTCCTCCGCCATACTACTATTACTGCTTTGTTCGACTCCAATATCATTATTCATTATAATCGGCTGTCAAATTAAATAAATTATAAAATGCATAAAACAGTCATCAGGTTAATTAAATGAATGGCCTACCTTATTAACGCAAAACGATTCTACATAAGCAGCATGTACTCATCAGTTAACCACTAGGGAACTTTACAATCAAACATACCCCGTTTAGTGGGCAGACGAAACGTACATGAACAGTTTATCACCTGCGACCGGGCGCATATAAATCAAAATAAACCACGTACATTGCAATTAAAAGAGGCGAATCCTCCTAGTGTACGCAATAAGTTTCGTACGGGAATAATAACATTTTATCTCGGATCTGAGAACATTTATAATAATTACATCATAGTATTGACAGACCCATTAATATCTGCTCCATATACCGATACTGTGGACTTCGGCTCAGTGGAGACGACTGTTCAATAATTATTCAGTTTTATTTTTACTTGCCCTTGAATGTTGACCCTTGGCCGATCAAGGGTCAAAATTCAACCGTAATTCATTAATACTTTCATTTTAACATATATTCAGTTTAATATTAATAAAACATACATTTGAAATCTCACACAATTTAGCGCTTGAATTTTTTTGGCGTGTTTTTTTTACTTTGCTACTGGATGTATGTATTGTTTTGACAGTTGATGTTTTTGACGTATGGCATTGGTAGTTTAAACCTAAATTAATGTTTTATTTTATGAATAATTATTATTTATTTTGTATTCATATTTTTTTTGCATTCTGCACTCAACCTCTACATAAACTTTAACTTGATTTGACTTGAGTTTTAAGTAGGCATAAAAAAAAAAACACAATAATCACGAAAATGGAAGTAGTATGTTTACAGTGCTTAAAATATTTTTGTAAACACAACGAAAGAGATAAGAAATTAGGTATTCAAAATAATTAATATAACTGAAACATAACTCAAAAAGCTTCAATATAATATATTGAAGCATTTTTAATGTTTTTAATTTGATTTCTATTCACCAATTACCAGATCGTATCTAAATTCAATTTTTCACATATAAATTGGTAAGGATGTAGTTAAAATTTTGTCAAAATTCAAAATTTTTGGCAAAATTTAACATTACTTACAAAATGTTTTGACTATAAAGATTCTTCATCGTTTAGTTCCTACTAACAACAGTTACTCCAAGCAGTCTCTGTTCTTTGATTGTAGCTAATATAGCAGTAATCGCGATGCTCTTTTAATTAAAGCTTAAGAAGTTCTTTTGCGGCTTTACGTTCTCACTACTTACAATACCTCACTATGTCCCATGTTCTTAAGTCTGTCATGCAAAAATATACCTTACTGGTCTTCACTTAAAGTTTATCTAAGCTATTTAAATATTTTTGAACACCTAATTACGTATATGCCTTTAATTAACACCGCCTGATTTGAACCCTTTGAAACGTTGCTAGGTTTTAATTTCTTTACAGACACTAAATACTTTCGAAGCTCTGTGTTTTGCGCGTCTATTAATTAGACTTAAGTTTAAGTAAAACTTAATGTATGAGCGGCTTCTACGGCTATTACGGCTTCTATAGAGAATATACCTAGTTATTATTCGAACGTTTACTAGTTAATTAATGTTTTGGACATAATTAAAAGAATATTCTAGTTTCTCGTGATATTTAATTCAAGAATCTTATTTATTAATTCTGAACAAATTACTCTGGCAAACACAAATGTCTGAAGCAGACTTTCGTAACTAGAAAGCTATTAAAACCTACGTAAATGAGACTCGTATTATATAGCGTACATAAAAGTCATAATAATAATAAAGTTTCTTAAGAAATTTGATCTTGCAGTGGACCATTTGTTGATCTCTGTACATATTTAAGGATTGCAAAACAAACGCTTGAGCATATTAAACGTTGTTACACGTTTATAATCGGTTCAGTTTCGTGTAACAGAACACCGATTTGCAATAAAAAGTAAAAGCTTATGGCCGTGTTAGGTTTTATCTCGTTCTCATAAATAGCGCGGGAGCTGGGAGCCTCGTGGTAAACAATTTAGCTTTGTTAACATTGCCGGGACATTATTAAACAACGATAATAAGTAGTTAATTATCGAATGTCACACACTTGCGTTCGATGCGCTTCGCTATATTGCGCGCAGAGATAACCAACATTTTCGGTGTAATTGTTTTTGTTGCTCTATTGTTCTGTTGTTTAATAGCTGTGCTTGCAATGTTTAGATGTGGGCTTAAATTAGAAATTTATGCTTACAACCTGCTTTACGTTCTAATAAAATATTGATCGGTGTAAGCTGTAATCCTATTTAAATAAGCGTAGTTTCTGCTTGGTATTTATTTGGTTTGACCAGTCTAACATGCTTTTATTGTTATTTTGTCTTTAAGTAGAAGGAAGTAATTTTCCATTAGGTACAATAATTTCATACACAATATTTAAAACTTTTCCCGTTTATAGCTTTTAGATTAGCTAAATATTTATGAGAACGTTATCTACAAGTAAATAATGGATCAAATATCCGATGTAAGAAATAAGCATTATCTTGGAAGTCTTAAAACTTATAAATTCGGGAAGTATTAAAGTTTTATGAAGATCTATAATGAATATTAAGAGCTGTGAGTTGTGAACTATCGGAAACTTATTTTACGAGACGTCTTCATTATCTTTAACTAATTATAACAAACAATTTTTAATGTTCTATGGCTTGTGCACTACGATTATTTCGAATTGTACAATTTAATACTAAACTACATAATAAAGCACTGTCTCACTTCTGGGCACGGGTTGCCTCTGATTTGGGATGGATTAGACTTCACACGCCATTGAGAAAATATCTCAGTCATGCAGGTTTTTCTATGATGATTTCTATACGCAATTTATTATATCGTTAATAACTAAAACAGACAGTGATAAATAATAAAAAGATTGGAGTTTATTGTAACACATCCAGATATAATAATTAAATTAAAACAAAAACAACAGGAAACACAAATGAAACAAGTTTTCTCCAACAAAATGTTTGCGATTCCCTTCAAGATTTGTGCGTAAGTATGAGCGTAGGTACACTGCGCGTGAAATATATTGCTGCGGGCGAACCGCGGCGTCGCTGCACTAACTCCGCTTGATTGGAATCTACCGCAGGGCACACCGATAAATGAGTGCTGGTGGGTACAAGGGCTCCGGGCCTCAGCATAGATAAGCTAGAAGTGCCTCTTTTGAATATTTTTCGTATCTTTTTGCACATTGCTGAACGTAGTTGGTTGAATTTTTGAGGCGCAGTGGAGATTGTCTCAATATCCAAGTATTTTAAAAATGATGAATACTGTTTATTCAGACTTCTGCTCAGCATAAACTCATAAGCAACTATCGGTGATGTACTAAGTAGTACCATTCTGTGTTCACATGCTTGATGGTTATATGTCATTGACAGTTGCATTAAGCATGTACCTACTTGTTACATCTACCTTATTCACAAATAAAGATTAATTATTATTTAGGTCATTTAGTTGTGCAATATCAAAGTTTCCATTACCCATCTTAGTGCAAGTCACCTATAAATTTTTCTATTGAATTATTGTTAGTCACTTGACAATAGTACATGGTTGAAGGTAATGGACCTACCCTATTAAAACGCACCAAAAACATAGCCGGCATATTGTACGTGTTTATTAGCAAGTTATATTACTCATAACTCTTTCTTACCAGGACTAGTAGATACAGATAGTATATGTCTAGCCTAGCAGATCATTACCATAGATTGCATCCAATTTACTGGGTGGATAGCTAACGTATTTTTATTAGTTTTGCACTATCTAGTATTATAAAATCTATGTAAAAGCTAGGGACCACAATTAAACCCGTAGCCAACAAGGGCTAGATGTCGTCGCGTATACGCGTAGTCGCGAAACTTCGCAATATGTGATTATTCGCTTGCGTAAATTACGACTATCGCCGGCACCGTCTTTTAAGTTAATCTCTATTATTTTAGACTAGAATTTTACCCACAACTTTGCCTAGAATTTCAATTGTAAAATGAACAAAACAATTTAATATACTGTTTTGGTTTTGTTTTAGAATTCTTAGGGAATTCTTGTTATACCATCAGGCAGGCGTGATGGTTAGGTAATGGTTATACATTAGTAGGTACCTACCTCTCTATGTAGGTACTAATGTACACCCACATTTTAACGGTGTTTTTTAGGTTCCATAAAATAGGGGGCGAGCCTATTGCAATGAGTTGATTGCCACTGGGAATTTTATAGAAAAACGACCTGGGAATCGAACGCAAGACCTCTTGCTCAGCAGTCGCACATAAGACCACTACATCAGCGAGGTAGTTAAGCTATTCTAATGGTGTAGTAATAACCACGTTAATTGATTGATATGTAAAGGTAAGTGAAACCAGCCGCGGTCGATCTATGGATGGGTAATTGTGTGTTTATGTGTTTTGTGTGTGTGTTTTATACATTTGTATCCTTAGAAAGATATCTAAATTTGTTTCACTTCAGCTGTTCAACAAGTTAAATATTGTTATATGTACCTACTCCGAAAAAAAAATCTGTATTAAAGTCGCAAGGAAATCCATTTTTTAACAAATCCATTATTATATGTATTCCTCAAGTGTACTTCCTGCACGACTATATTAAAGTTAGGGTTCCGTACCTCAAAAGGAAAAGAGAAACCCTTATAGGATCACTTCGTTGTCCGTCCGTCAGTTCAGTGAAAACCCTATTTCTAAAAAAAATGCGGAAAACTTCTATGCATATAATTATTATACAACAATACAAAATTTAATCTAAGTAACTATTAATTCGTAGATAGATAAAAGCAATAAAAACCCTTTACAAACTAACATTTATACGGCTGGTCAGCATGGAACAACCATCGGTTGATGGTTGTTCCATGCTGACCAGCCGATGGTTGGCATGTTGATGGTTATCAACAACCATCTTTGAATATTTTTTTAATTCAATTAATATTTTTGTTAGAAAGGATTATACACTTATAAATAATATAATATAATCTCTCTTCTTCAGACGTACCTCAAAGTACGGAACACTTATTACGCGAGTCTAACTCGTACTTGGCCGCTTAAAATTTTAGTTTTGCCGCTAAGGAAGTGAAATGAGGTTCATTGCTTCTTGGATTCATTACAATTAACGTTACCCGTTTCCGTAGACCAACCATAGTTAGAAGTATGTAACTGTTAACTTAGCGTGTTGAACTTAAGTTAAATTGTTGGTTTATATTTTTAACCTTGTCATTTGTAAAATAGTTTCTCGGTAACCTATCGTGACCACCCATGGCTTTAAAAAAACTGACTGGGTTTACTACATGCGTGTTTTGAATTAAAATTAAAATGTACATGTATGTTGTTTATTATAGAAAAAGGTATAACTAAAGAGAAAATATTTTTTAGAGGTAACAGGAACCTATTATTTATATTATTACTTTGAAAGTAACGCCCTTAATGGTATGTAATAATGGTGTGATATATATTTTTGTTAAGTTTTTTGAGAGAATTTGTCACTATTGTCTTTAACCGGGCACAAATCAAAAATGAGGTTGAGGTTTTTTATCAGAAAACCTGGACAATTGGGAATTGAACCCAATACATGATGCTCAGCGACTGAACTTCCAATTGGCTAAAGATCAGAGGGATTGATTAGGTACTGTTGCTATTTGACATATATTTCATACAAAAACTGTCGAAGCGACAAATTTATACGTCGGATAAAATCTATTGAAAAGTCAGTTTGATAACTAACAAAAATAACATAAGAATATATTGAATGTTTAGAAATGATATCTTTTGTACGTATCCTGTTTTATGGCTGTGTTTCAAATGATAAATACTATGTTTTGGTTTCATTTGAATCAGTTTTGTGTTCGGCAAAATAATGTCATTCAAACTCCCGTGGGCCACTCATTCATGTTTTGTGGAAAAAGGTTACACAATTCTTAAAAAAGGAATGCTTTTGTATGAACGGTGATTTCGGACAATATGAAATTCGTTCATTCATTTTCTTCGAATTCAATCCGTCATTTAAATCATGGTTTTATTTGAGGATTTAAAATGTAGGATACAGCGTACGAATTTTCAGGAATGTATGTATATTTGATTGAACATTGTTTACTAGCGTACCTATACTCGTCGTGTGTTACTACGCAAAAAATTAATAGTTACCCACATTTTATTCATTTGTTGGAAATTTTGTTTATTAGGTAAATGAAACCAGTTTCTGGCGCATAGGTCGGACAGTCGCAAATCAAAAGTAGAATCAATTTTTGTGTGATATATATTCATATAGGTACATTTTTATTAATAAGCACCTACGTTAACACTATCTGAATGATCTAAATATAAACCTGGATTTTTTTTATTGTTATAATATATCTGCTTTAACTCAAAAAAGCATCTTATAATGTATAGAAAAATATTTGCGGACACTGTTCTATATTAGAAACAATAATTGAAAGCTGAGTTTACACTCATGACTTCTAATGCAAGGGTTAGTATAATACCTACTTCTGTTACTAAGTCAGAGCTTAATAACATTTTGCAATGGCTCACTGCTTTATAGCTACGGCTAGCCCCTTTTAAATTTTCAAAGAACTGTATTAGAACTAACAACCGGAGGGAAAAAGAAAAATGAACGTAGGGGCTGTAAGAAATCCGACATGTTACTCTTTGTAGCTAAATACTTTAGTTCCACTCCAATAGTAAATATTTTATGCTCCCACCTGACTTCAGAGCGCACTTAAAGTGTTTACTTTCAACAAAACAAGATTTATATCTTCTAGCGTTCTATCTCGGTAGCGTTGATTTTCTTTGTAATTTTAATGTTTTTGGAGGAAAATTATTAGATTAGATATTGACTTGATTGACTTTAATTATTGTTTGTTGCTATTAAAATATAAATATAGGATAGAGAAGTTTTTTAATTAAACCAGTTTTAACTATTTTCGTAGATCATTGGTATATATTTGAAGGTTATGGTTGAGGACCCCTGAAGAACTATAAGCTATAGTGAATGCAAACAAAGTCACTAAAATCGATTCGCAATTGGCGACGATATACTAACACAAAAATCAGATCAAAATTGTGAACCTCCTCCTTTATGTAGTCAGTTAAAAATAGAAAGAATACAAATTTACTGCTACAGTCCGCCACAAAAAGATGTATACATAATGTAACAAAAGTAAAATATAAAATTCCGTTTTGCCCTGTATGTTTAAAATTTAAAGTTAACCACTCCTAAAATTTTAAATTCTAGATTCATTATTTATACATGTTATTAGGGCAAAAATGTTCATAATTGTGTAAACTGAAAATTGTAATAGCGAGTAGGTATGTATGTAATATGTACTTACTGGAACACGCACTTGCTTATATTATGAGATTATCTCATAAACTTTTCACTTTACATTTATTATTTAGAATAATAGTATGTATAGTATAGTATATAATAACACAGCGCCATTTAGTTCCGAGCTAAGCAACGAGGCTTGTGTTACGGATACTAGTCGGTTCATATACTACATATATATATATTTTTTGTAAATGCATACATATTATACATAGATACATCCATGACTCGGATACAAATGTTTATGCTTATCACACAAACATTTGTCCCTACTGGGATTCGAACCCGGGACCCATAGCACAACAGGCAGTGTTAACTACCGTTGGACTAATTGGGTCGAAATAAAAAAAAAAAATAAAAAAAATATAAAAAGATGTAAGGAATAATTGTCTCAATCTTGTCTAATGAACAACAGATTCAAATGCCTTTGAAAGATCTATGCAGTCTATTTCTTTTTTTTTTTTTGCGAAAAAGAATACAAGTACATTTTATTGTCTGGTACGCTTTGACAAAAGAACTTTTGAACGCTGCCTGACGCTAATTAAACGACAGAGTTGATTAATAAGTCGCTCTTAACTATTTAACAAGCGCAGACCATTGTCTTCTCATAAAAAGAGCGCTCGTAAAAAAAGGACAATAAGTAGCGAAGAATCGCCGGATTAAAAGTACCGAGTCATTCATTCTAAGGTTTAATTATCCTCTGTTTAAACAAATCGCAATAAAGAGCCTGTGTCAGTGTTTCCTGGGATCCTGTAAAAAGACATCGTAAAAAATACCGGAAACCCGATGGTAACGTCAAACAAATTCCTGGAATAGTCCACTGCTTTCTGCTTGTGTTAGTTGGAGAATCCTACTTACGGATATTCGCTAAAATGTTCTAAGTCCAAGTTCGTTGAACCAATTTTGTACTTTATAGTTTGCAGGTTAGAATTCAGTTTTAAACAATGTAGTGGATGATATAAAAACTTTTAGTCCTGTAAGTGAAGTCCATCGTACGTGTGTGTTAGATGGTGTACGGATATTTGAGTGAACATTTGCAAAAGACGCGAACGATGCGGCGATATAGCCAGTACCACTTCCGGATGGAAATGCGTTTTCAATGGACTAGTAGCGTCGTTTGTAAGATCTAAAGTTACATTTACTTTCAGAGCACATTTTGCCGTGTTTATGTATTACGGATTTAAGAGTTTCGTTTTCTTTCATGAATGTCTTAAAATAGGAAGGGTTTTGGTCGTAGATTGCTTTTTTCTTCTTTCACTGGTTTCCTTGACATTTTTAATCTAAAACAAGGGAAAACAAACTTTAAAACCCCAAACACAACAATACATAAACAAGCTATCCTTATCTATAATTATACCTTAAAAGAACTTAATTATAATATAACACTTATTTATGAAAAAGCAGTAAAACTCATAAATACAAGAATACTAAAACCTATTATATATATATATATATACTATTAAAGTTCCCACACGAATACGAACGTATTAAAACCGACCAATCCGCAAATAAATTGTAATACAACAAATTGCCACTACGGGTACTTATTTTTAGTTGCAGGCAAATTACGACACATTTAAGCCGTCTGCCAATAATAGGCTCACGTCTGACCTAATGAAGGGCAACTATCCTTAAAAGTAATGCCGCCAGCAAAAACAGGCAGGCAACCACATTAATGCTAGTGGCTCCGACCGGGTATCAAGTAGCTGCTAGACAAATAATTGCTCATCGATTATCCTAAGCAGACGTAAAGTACGTACTGGAAGTATAAACATGCTAAATTATTCTGATTAATACTCTTATAGGTGGTAACGGAATATTAGTACGAAATTTGGATTAAATTTTAGCTGGAAAAACTTTGTCAAAAAATTAGACCGATGATAAAAGAACCAGAAAGAAAATGTTTTAAGTTTTATTTATTTGTTAAAAAAAAATTGGTTTTAGAAACTACCTAATTAGGTATTGGATTCATTGTAATTAAATAACTCTAGAGACGGTAAAGCACAAACTTTTGTATGAAATTCTGGATTAATTTTTAAATATTTCAGTGACAATTAATATTTGTTGTTGTCTAACATTAGGAAACAAGAATGTATTAAATGTGTAAAGATTTTGGGATGATTGGTGTTTTTCAAAAATTACATTATTTACTACTTTTTATTTGACCATTACACCACCTACAAGTAAAAAATTGTATTCATTAAGAGCAGATTTTTGGAATAACATGCAAAACATTTTCCTCTATCATTTCTTGTGTAGAATTAAAAACATACAGTTGAACATAGAACCTGCCCCTTTTTGAAGTCGGTTAAAAATTATGTCGAGAAAGAGAGTTTTCTTTGAGAAATATTGTATGAATGACTCAAATTGACATTTTTCTGTTCAGATACCATCATTTGTTTCTTTAGTTCCCTGTAATGATAGAGGAAATGCGTTAATTGTTCCCAGCCAACTGTACGATTATTACGAGCGAGGTGTATCGGCATGTTAGTAACTCCGAGTATCTCTTTGTGTTCACCGCTCATTCAACGGCGTGTCGTTTAATGCCTATTCATTAGATGCTTCGTTAATTGTCCCTTGTTTAATGTTTATGTATCCAATGTTTATCTTAGAAGCTCCCATCTTTTTATGTTGAGTTACGCTTCTTGCATAGAAATTGTTATGCAAATAATTATTATACGGATATTTCAACGAATTTTGTGTTGTTGTTTGTGATGGTTGCGTCGAATTTTGTTTTTATTATCACTGATATTTAGGTTAGTAGAACATTACTGACTGCGTATCATTAGTCAACATACTTACATTTATTTATGGGACTAGATAGTGCTGTGTAAAATGTCGCAGAATATTTATGTTTATATTTATGTAGACAATGAAATATGAAAATAATGTTTATCAAATAACATGTCCAAAATATCTCCTATTTCATACATATTACCCTTCTATAATGTATTTCTCAATAGTCTTTTAACTTAAAGGGCACGTTCATTAATAATTTTCCAGCAAAAGAAAGAGGTTCTTTTTTGCAAATCTGTTTGCATATTCCTTTCAGCGTTAGAGGACAAGTGACGTGGATCGTCCACGTCGACCCCGCCCCATGGGAAATCTTCACAAAAAGGTTCCACGGACAAACAATAGAGACGACCAGTCTGTTTGCATTTAAGAGTAGCGTCAGATAGACGCGAAAATATTGCGGTCCATACGCTTGTTTGATTTAAATCTTATTAGTGCTCAGGTCGTGTTGACTTTACGTATGGTTGGCTAGGGTTGCGAGTATCAATTTCATTTGCTCAAAATTTTGTTTGATTGCCACAACCACTCAGTACGTATTCATAATTGATTATGAATATAATGTACTTCTCTGTATAAATCTACAAGAGCGGTTGGTTTATTTTAATTATATAAGTCCTAAGGCCAAGTAACAAATTTATAGTGTGGAATAAATAATATTTGCCACTTTTCTGTCATTTTAACTGTTCTTGTAACGCATTATTTTTTTTTTATTTGGGCCGTGCCCACCACCCTAAGTCCCTACTACTGCAACTCCTGTAAGCCAGGATCAACAATAGTAACCATCCAAAATGTCGTCGAGACAATGAAGCTCGACGTGTCTCAGGGGAATGATATTAACTGTCTTGGAACCCGCAGCGAAATTAATCATGAAATTAAATCGGAGGAGTAAGAAAATAACAGTTTTCCACTTCCCTCCTTACCAAGCGAGAGACAGAATCGAGTTTACATGTCATTGACATAAGAGTAGATGTTTACAACTGGGTTAAGCCCAGTTGCCAGGCACCACGGATGACATTATTAAGTTATGGGTCCTAAAATATGAGCTATTATATCTGATTCCAATAATAGGTATGGCAAAAACGCCTAAACGCACGGAAATTCATCCTAGTCGCAACAAGGTCCGAGTAGTAAATCACCCCAGATATAATTTGCAAACTGTCAAACATAATATTGCGTTCACTTTGCCATAAACCACACTCCCACAGTATGTGATGAGCAGATTGCTCGTATTCACAATTAGATGTTGAACATGGACATAATGGTGAGGAAACAAGCTTAAAAGAAAATAACTTGTAACGCATTATTACATAAGTAGAATTTTAAATATTTTTGCAGATGGTAGCTGTTTATTATGTTTCCATAAATCAAGTTTAATTACCCGTTTGACTTTCCTGGAAGCATGAAAACAAAATAGTCTTGCCGTTATTGGAAATAATGTACAAATATTTTTTTTGTATTTTCCAACTTCGTTTAAATTAATGTAAACAATTTATTTTATAGCGCTCATTGAAAACAGAATCGATGCGTTTACGAATGAGTATGTCTGAAACGCCTTTAACTTTTGAATTCGCGAAATTGTCGCCAGCCACTACGTTGTCTGGGCAGATAAGAAATTCCAAATTATACGAAGTTAATACTATTTTGCATTTAGGTTAGCCGAGATAAGATTTATGTTAAAATATATTTCGAGTATTGAGTTTGTGTGAAATTACGAAATTCGTAGACCAATAACAAGTTTGAACATACCTACTAGTCTAAAAAATAGGTATAATAATATATTTATTGAGAAAATAAGTTATAAGCTGTTTCAGATTATTACTAGTTTTAGTTCTATAAGAGCATTTTGACGATACATTTTATAGAAAAAAAATGTACGTCTCTTTTGGGGAAGAAAACATGGAAGAGTATTAATTATCATCGAAATATTATATAACTGAGAAAATAATATTTGTAGTATTCAGTGTGGCAACTGAATAATGAATAAAGACTACAGAATATAGTGCAGTATCTGATCGACCACCTTTTGCCCTACGGGTCACGGTCTCGGTTATTGGGCGCTAAAACGTTTATGTTATATTTTGGCTAGCAATACAATATTTACTATCCCACTGCTGGCGCACGGGTCTCCTCACATTGGAGAGGGGTAAGGTTTTATAATCCACCACGCTAGCCTGATGCGTGTTTACAGGTTTCATACGCCGCAAGCCGTCGAGAACATCTTTCAGGCATGCAGGTTCTCCTTCAGCATATGATAAATACGCACGTGACTTCAAAAGTCAGTAGTAGATTTGAACTCAAAATTTCCCCTCCGACAATCTGATGGTCGGGTGACCATAAGATTAGTGCCATACCCATATATTACCATACATTAACGGTGTCATTAGGGTATGCCATATTTTTAGTCACTAAAGTATTTTAATTATGTTTTTTTTAATGAAAATATGGGGGCAAGCGGGCAGGAGGCTCACCTGATGGGAAGTGATTACCGCCGCCCATGGATATCTGCAACACCAGAGGACGTGCAAATGTGTTGCCGGCCTTTCAAAAAAGAATATACTCTCCTCTTGAAGGTTCCCACGTCGTAACAGTTCGGAAATACCGCCGGCGACAGCTGGTTCCACAGAGCGGTGGTGCCAGGCAGAAAATGCCTTAAAACTGCACTGTTGTGGAACGCTGGACATCGAGGTAAAACGGATGGAACTTAGAGTTCTGGTGCGATGTCCGATGGTGAAATTCAGCAGATTGTACCTATTCTATTGCCTCAGCCTATCGCAGTCCACTGCTGGACATAGGCCTCTCCCAAACTGCGCCACAACACTCTGTCCTCCGCCTTCCTCATCCAGTCTATCCCCGCTACCTTTTTTAGGTCGTCACTCCATCTAGCCGGGGGCGTCCTACACCACGTTTGCCGAGGCGCGGTCTCCACTCCTAGAACTTGTCGGCTCCAGCGGCCGTCAGTCCTTCGACAGATATGACCAGCCCACTGCCACTTCAGTTTGCTGATCCTGCGAGCTATGTCGGTCACTCTAGTTCTTCTCCGGATGTGAGATCATCCGGATCTGATCATCAAGATCATCTGATCTTATCCTTCAAAGAAACTCCGAGCATAGCTCGCTCCATAGCTCGCTGAGCGACTTTAAATTCAAATTGATTGTACCTATTCAAATCATATTATCTCATTGACGTACAACATTTCACTGAATTCAAATAAAAACGAAAAGAGGCTTTGATCCTTAGCAAATAAGAGTTTATAAAACTCGTTACAAGATGATCATTGAGTCTTGTTGATATAAATTAAGAGTTTCAATTTAATCACGACAAAACATTAACAAACTGAAAGGAAAAGTAAACAAGAAGACTTAAAAAGTCCGTAACTCAGATTTGTCGCAGGTACGGACTCAAGAGCTGTTGAGTTCGGATAAGAAAGTTCTCAACTCGGGTTTTATAAGATTTCAAAATACAAGTTGCGAGTTGCGTAAGAAAATATCATCTTGAGTTATGTAATCTGGGTTAATTAACGCAAAAACATCGTTAACCCATTAAGAAAATGTGTTTGTTAGTAAATAAGAACGATTTTATT
Organism: Craniophora ligustri; assembly: GCA_905163465.1. NCBI lineage: Eukaryota > Metazoa > Arthropoda > Insecta > Lepidoptera > Noctuidae > Craniophora > Craniophora ligustri. The sequence continues at coordinate 9,348,984 of LR990963.1, forward strand.
ATTAATATTTTAATTGTCACAGCAACCATTTCTATTTTCAAATGTGATTTATAAAGTAACATTCTTTACTTTATTATAATGTGTAGTAATTAATGTATTGAGTGTGTTCCTGAAAGTTTAGGCAGAAGAGTATTGATCGACACCGTTCTCTGGTATTTTAAAAATGTCATGTTATAGACGGCGGGCCTACAAACATTGGCTACAGAATGATAATTTCATATAATCGAATACATACGCAGTCACAATTTGAATGACGCATTATGATTAGTTATTATTATTAAATTTTCATTTATTGTAGAATATTTAAATGTCCACTTTACTCATTTTGTGGTTTAAATGAAAATTGTTGTACTAATACGACAGCTTTATTGTTTAATCGAGTTATATTTAGTGTCACAACCAATAACTGATTTCTAATTAATTGATGATCCATACAAAAATATGTAAATGATATCATAAAATAAAATTAATTTGTTTTATCTATATACATATATAAAAATTAATCCCTATTTCCCTTGGTCACGGCATAACTTGAAAACGGATTCACCAAATTCATTGTTTTTTTAAACGTTTTCTAATACTTTGTAAAAGGGTAATGCTTTGTAGTAGGGGATTTTTTTTTCATAATATTCTGCGTCAGTTACGCAGAGTATTAAAAAAAAACAAAAAAATTAACGACTACGTATCTATATTAACGCTTTTAATCAAACCTTGTCAGGTTACATTGGAAAAGAATAAAAAAGAAAACTGACATAACTTTCATTTTTACGACAGTTCCCTTAATACCGACGCCACGCCAACAAAATTGACGCTTTCAATACCGACGCCAACAAGAACGACGGCACGAATACCGAATCCACCAATACCGACGCCATCAATACCGACGCCACCAATACCGATGCCATCAATACCGACGCCAAAAATACCAACACATTCAATGCCGACACCAACAATACCGACGCTTTCAATATCGATGCCAACAATACCGACGGCACATAAACGATGCTACAAATACCTACGCAAACAATACCGACGCCAACAAAACTGACGCTATCAATACCGACGCCTCCAATACCGACGCCAAACATACCGGTGCCATCAATAACGACGCCACCAATACCGACGCCAACAATACAGATGCCAAAAATACCGAAGCTACTAATACCGACGCAACCAATACTGACGCCAACAATACCGACGCCACCAATACCGACGCCGAAGATACCGGTGCCATCAATAACGACGCCACCAATACCGACGCCAACAATTCAGACGCCAAAAATACCGAAGCTACCAATACCGACGCAACCAATACTGACGCCAACAATACCGATGCCACCAATACCAACGCATCCAATCCCGACGCCATTAATATTGACTCTATCAATACCGACGCCATCGTTACCGACGATATTAATACCGACGCTAACAAAACACACGTCATCCATACCGACGTCACCAATATCGACGCCAGCAATACGGGCGCTATCAATACCGACGCCAACAACACGAGGCATTCAATACCGACGCCGACAATACTAACGCCATCAATATCGACGCCAACAATACCGACACAATCAATACCGACGCCACCTATACTGACGCCAACAATAATGACGTCATCAATACCGACGCTTTCAACACCTACGCATCCATTACCGACGCCATTAATATTGAATCAATCAATACCGACGCCACAAATACCGACGCCTAGAAAATCGACGCCATAAATACAGAGGCCACAAATACCAACGCCAACGAAATCGACGCTTTCAATACCAACGAATATTATAAATGTAAAATTTATGTTGGCATTTTCACACAAAAACAGCTGAACGGATCCGTATGAAATTTGATATACAGAGAGTTTATTACGTGGATTTACACATAGAGTCGATTTCACCAATATATAATAGACAGGAGTGGAAACTAGTAATCCATAATAATACCAAACGTCAGCATAGTGTTACGAAAAAAAAAAAAACTAAATGAAACGTGCCTATGCGGAACAGAAAATGTGGAAACATAGACAAGACTGGTACCGTAAATAACCCTGCTCTCCGATTCACTGCCAAGGATAGTGATTAAGGCAATTTTCCCCAACGACTGCTCGTTGTAGCGGGCTGCGAAGAACGTGATTTCGAGTAGTGCATCGACATTAATTGTAACTGCAGGACCCGTTAGATATACATATGCAACATTGTTTGATGTATGTGAAAACGAAATGTAGAATTTACTCTATAGGACATTTTTCTTCTGGGCAAAATTTTTATATTTACCTTGAAAATAAATCACTTTTTATTGCGGTATATTGATAGTATTTTGTAGTTATCGATATTGATATTTCGGATATAATACAGACCTGCCGCGATAAAATCAATAAAAAGTAGTTTAATTTCAATAACAATTTTCCTTTGATCATGCATTTTTTATAAAATCAGCAGATATATGTATAATATATAGATATAGTTAGTTGGTGGTAGTTAAATAGTGGCCTTAAATGACTGAGCGTGAGATCGCGGGTTCATATCCAGCTCAAGCACATTATACATATATAAACACGTTGGTATTTTTACACTGTCAGTAATAGGGTAATTTATTTAATTGTAATTTATACACTGTCGTGAACTTGAAACGGCTAAAATTTTTTTTGAATTATAACGCTTAATCAGATCACACTGTCCAGTCCAAATCCAAATTTTAAACTTTTAATGTATACTTTTTTTCTACACGAGTTATAAACTACTATTTACTAACTCTGACTGAAGATTTCGAAACGAACCATGGAATGAATCCTTCATAAAACAGTCAACTACATTTCTACAATGCTCCTCATCAAAAATTAAATTAGCCAGTATCAAATTTAATATAAATTGATTACACTGAATGTAGAACAATGAGAGTTCGTTTGCCCCTGTAAATCCTGTTTCTAAATAAATGGCAATCAGTGTGTTTGTTCAGCGTTTAGTTATAAATAGATTTACGAGTATCTGCGTATAAATAAAATCACAAAGTGCTTTGTAGACCGGAAAATTCGGCTGTGTAGTTTTACATGCGGGCGGGGCAAACATACATGTATAAGGTTAATTGTAGACTTAGGAAACTCAATCGGACTTGATACACAATTTCAAGTAAATGTTAGACACTGCTTGTTGGGAAGCTTTAGTTCAGCAAATAAACGTATTATATGGTTGGTTCCAAGTACCTATTCTGTTTAGTTCGCATATTCATTAATAGGGTTCGTTGCTCCACACGATGGTTTTCAAGGTTTTATATAGCTTGTAAGATTTCAAATAATTGGTGTAACGTAATAAGTATTAGTATTATGTATAGTAGTAAGTATTGGGTTTATGTAACTGCTTCATTAGTCACTATGCTTAGGATAGCTTGAGTCTCAAGCATGACTGTTTAGTCATCATCAACCCATTACTGTCCCACTGCTGGGCATGGGTCTCCTCTCATTTTGAGAGGGATTAGGCTATAGTCCACCACGCTAGCCTACTGCGGGTTGGTAGACTTCACATGCTATCGAGAAAATCTCTCAAGCATGCAGGTTTCCTCACGATGTTTTTCCCTCACCGTTTGAGCATGTGATAAATCCGCACATAACTTCCGAAAAGTCAGTGGTGCGTGCCCGGGTTTGAACTCGAGACCTTTGACATGTCAGTCCACTGGTCATGCCACTAGGCCACCACAACTCTCATGACTGTTTAGCATGAGTCTTTTGGTATGACTCCCAGGCCCAGTAAAGTATTATTAAGTTTTTATTTAACACTCTCTTTAATAATATGTATGTATTCGTTAAATGGTAATGAGCTCGCTTCCGATTACAGAAATATGTGTGTACATATTCCTGGGTCAATATTCTTGGAAATAGAGGATTTATTTCCCGTTCGATTAAATTTGGTGTTCTATCTTTCTAGTACATATAAATTTTTATCATTCGCATTGCATGGTGTGATTTGTTACTTTTTGTAGTTGAGTTGATTAACATTGATACACACACAAGCATTAAAATCTAAAATTAAGCCACCCCATCAAGGAAGTCGTAACGCGAAATAGAAAATTCGTTGCCGTCTGCTTCAGTTATTTCTAAAGGCTATAAAACCGGTTCATCGTTCGTAGGGGGCATAATAAACAAACACGAACAGATACGGGTGGTCGGCAACAAAACATTGTGCGTGCGATTTGTTGACATACACCCCCCACCCGCCGCCCCTAACCCCGCCGGTCATTTGAGTGTGCATAACTTTGTATTTTGTTTGTTACAGATGAGTGCACATATTCACGTTGATTTGTCAATTATTCATATAAGAAGGAAATTGCAAAGGTACCTACAGCTAATAGAACCCTAATATATGAAAAAGGCACCTTGAACTCTTTATGGCAAAAAAAAACATATCTGAAGACGCGCGTGACAAGCAATTCGCCCACTAATTTACGGCGGTCCTTACAGCTGCTGCGGCTTTTAATTTAAGCTTAAATATAATTTTATATAATTATTTACGACCAATTTTTTAGATACATACAAAACACACTTGTAATTTCGATGTCAAGGTTGTAAATAGGTCTAAATACGGCAGCTGACCAGCACCGTACAATTAGACAAATTAGTAAATTGCAGTAGACTACTAAATATAGGCCATTAATCATTAATCACATCATGGATGGCATTTTGATTATTGTGGGTCAAACAGTAGATATAATGTAACAAACCTCATTATGATAAATGGTGCATGATTGATTAATTAAATGGTGACAGCCCCGTATTCAACACGACAAGTGACGTCACACCCTTACTATGAAATAAATTAAATTACCGGTACTTGTACTTGTATGTATGTCAACCAAGAATACATGAATGCAGTATAAAAACACAACCACTTAATATATTATAATATATGTAGTTTTTAGTATAATCGTTAGAAAAAGTGTTTGTAGAAAATAACAACACTATCATTCATCAGGGAGGTGCCATGAAGCCAGGGTTACTTAACCTAGAGCAGGTTAAGGTTAATAGATTTAAAATGTCCTCATGTTCTAGAAACATGGACGACCAGGGGAACTAACCAGTTGAGATAATTTACACTCTGAGAATACAATTCTGTACATTCAGTGAAAAGTGATATAAGTGTCGCGCAAGTGACATTTACACGCGAGATTGTATATATACAATCACCCAACATCAACCGTTGGGCAGTAGCCCGCCAGGCACAACACCTCGCCTGGTCGGAGGATCCTCCTTTTCCAATGGAGGGACTACCACCTCCTTCCCTCCATAGGTATGTCAGCCAGCACTGAGCTGCCGTGATGAGGAGACGTGAAGAAATCAAGACCAACAGTGGAATAGTAACAGGACCATAATATTGTATTTCAAAGATAATAAGATATCCACCTCTGAAAAGAGTCGAACACATTACACTTGGTACAAAGAATGAGGTAATATAGTTAAAAAAATAATTATGTTTGCTAATTATCTCTTGCTACTCAAAAATGATAATTACCTCCAGCTACAAGGGGAGCGGTTGGAAAAAATAAAAATGAATTTTTAATGAAGCGAGCGTTGCGGTAAAATTTCCATTTTGATCAAGAAATTAAAGAAAAGTACATAATATTTTCTTATTTGTATTATTTTTTGCACGTGCTAGTAACCAACGTTGAAGGTAAAAAGGTTTTTAGAATGCGCAGAGGTGACAAGAATCGGAGAATCTGCGTTTCGGGCAGAACGTGGTGCATTTCAAATGAACCGAAGCGCGAAAATGTAACTCGGGTAGGACGTAATTTTGCGGGTTTATTCTACAACATGATGCTTACAAATGGGACGTTGTATGCGAGTGTACGTTTGAATATCGTGATGAGAGATTATCGTGCAGTACTAATGGGAATTGGTATGTGTCACAATGCTTGCATCGGCTCCAGATAATGACCCAAATCTGCTTGTCGAATGTTTCATTAACATGATTAGAACATCTCTTTGAAATCCAGCTTATAATCTATATGTCAATAAATTATATCATGATCTACCCAATTTTTGTCCTTACCTACTGCTGGACTATACTATAACGCTATATAGCGATAATCGGGTTGGCAGACTTTATACGCCATCGAGAGCTTCTCTATGGCATGTATGTTTTCCTTCACCGTTTGAACTTATGATAAATACGCATGTGACTTTGAAAAGTTAGCAGCCTTGGGTTTGAAGTCGAGACGCTTGACTTGACATCCCACTGGTTACACCACAGGGTTATCACAACCTAATATCCAATAAATTATATAACACAGTGAAGTTAAAGATGTATATTGCTGCAAAGTAGAATAAAATGGGTCTCTGGGCACTCTCCCAGGAAAAAGTCCATTAGCGATTGTATTCATCCTAATTTCGTACCTAATTGGTGGTTTTCTTTCTCGAAGCACATTATTTTCCATGAAAATATAGGCAACGGGACTCCATTAAAAATGGACTGCTATGGAGAAAATATAAAATAAACATTTTAATATTAATGTGTAAAAAAATTATGATCCCAGTACGTACGCGGGGGTATTAACGAGGGTCGTAATTTTGAATTTTATAAATGTTATACTAACAAACGTTTTAATGCGCTATTAATTTTAAAACGTACTGTTTTTGGGGCCTACATATAACGTACGTAAATTAAATTTGTGCTTAGGGGTACTTTTTTCATATACTTGATCAACAAAATAAATGGTATAAAAGTAATGGAAGGTTTAAGTGTAACCCCACAAATACATGTGTTTAGTTTGTTTTTTATTTATATAATGTTTTTGGTTCGTAGGAAATATCAACAATTTTAGAACGATAACAGGTGCAGTAGTGAATTCTGTGTAACTTAAAATGTTATGTCTAAACACTGAAGCACACACTATAACAACTTATTCAATAATATGTCTTATAACATTGAATGAAAAATACCTACTTACAATTTTAATTTATTCGTATTCAAATATATGAATTAATTAAAAAATGTTAGTAAAAGAATTGGCTACAAGAGCAGTTTTTTACAAATTCGGCTAAACTTGGTTTTACGAAAGTTTTACGAAAGACAGTCATCTGCAATTAGTCTGATTGCTTAGAAGGTCGAAGGATTAATTAAAACTGAAGATTTGAGCTAGTTGAGTATTTATATATATTTAATTTTATTTCAAAACTAACTCTTAAATGTATTTCAATCATATAATAAAATAAACTCAAATAAAATACGTGCGTCCTTACTTACTAATTAATTACTTACTTATTAATTATAAACCGTTTTGCTTGATATCCACCAAATTGGACGAAAGTTAACACAATATGGCTCGGAAGTAATATTGCGTGAGCAAACACTGTTAATGGACTGGTAATGTAAAAATATTTACTTGGTACGTAACGATTTTAGACTTAATATAATTTTGAACTTCACATTTACAAAAAAGATAACATAAAAATACGGAACCCCTTTGGGACGTAAATACACAAAATAAATTCAAAAGCTTTCAAAGTTGTTATTTTACTACAATGGCGTAATTTTAAAATACAAACTAGATTTTTATCTAAACGTAAAACGAACACTGCGTTGATTTTTTTAACATAACTTTATTTTGAAAAGTAATTTAAATACGGCTTGTTTATGTTTGATGTTTTAGAGTTACGAATTTTAAATATCAAATATATTTCTGATATTCGAAACTTGTAAAAAGTTGAAAAAATCGCTAGTGATACTTTTACTAACTAGCAAATTTCTCGGTAACTAAAATTGCTATATTCTTGTTTAGATATCAAAGTATTAACCTAAGAAATAATGATATATTTACTTAATTATATTTTTGTATACCTGTCAAATAAAATAATTTGTCACCAAATTGTCTGCACGAGAGGCGCACTGGCTGAGGCTTTTGCAACATGAGCCGGATATTTGTTACTTGCGTTGAACAAATATGAAAGTCAGTTGAATGATTGTTCCAGGCTACATATTTTTTGTTTCAAAACAAATACTTTTTAAAGAAAACATTTAGAGCGGATTAAGTATATCTTATACATAGGAATACGTATAAATAATAATTTTCTTCCATCATTCCAATTTCTATCGCTCCATTCATATTTTATTGAATCGCATGAACAAACTGACTAATGTAATATTATTGGTCAGTTCACACAGGCTGTTTTAAACGAAAAGTCTAAATTTTCCTATCAACTCATAAATAGTTTGATATAATCCCATTGACACCCAACTTCGCGTCCCCATCATTGGGACCTAGACAATGATTACTGCTCGGTAATCTGAAGCGAACGCATCGGATTTCGTATCACGTCGTGTTGATTGTCGATCGACAAACCGGGTGCCGGCGGCGTTCCAATTACTAGCGACATAGAAACCCTGCCACCAATACCCTATACATAGATTAAACTAATTATTGATTGCAGATGGGTACAAAGCTCTCGTTTTATTGTAACTGGTGGTATTGCAAAGACACAGAACTTGTCTAAAAAAAACTGACTATTGAAATGACTGTATGGACTGACGTACCTACGTAAAGTATTCATCCTCGAACTTCGGTTTACTCTCTGTTAAATTTCTGTTTTTGTAGGAGGTTGGGCAGAGCGAGATTTCTCACTCGAATTGAGCTGCCTGACTGGGGAAGTACCTCCACCTTACAGAAGACCGCAGTGAATCAACAAGTTGGCTTTCTGCGAGTGAGTAAGGTTACCAGAGCTCATTGGGGGAGTGACTATTCTGGCAGCATGGGAATTCCTTGCTGTTAGATCAGTAATTCCCTATTTTTAAGAAACCTGGACGGTTTCTAATGAGTTTGGCAACACATTTGCAAGCCTCTGTTGTTGCAAATGTCCATGGGCAGCGGTCATCACTTACCATCAGGTGAGCCACGTCCTGTTCGTTTGCTGCCTTATCACCATTAAAAAAACTCGTACCTATTTATTAAATAATAATTACCTACTCCAGGTCTGGTTAAAAACACCACTATTTGCAAAGAATTGTTATATAGCACTGTTACGAGTTCACTGACCTAATAAATCCTATGAAAAAGCAACCATTACATATAAAATTTCTTGGAAACAAATACATCCGGGCAACGCAAACCCCTTTCTCGCTGCGCTATAAAATTACAAGCGTCGATTCTTTTCCCGTCGTTGATCTATGACATTTCCCGCAAAACCCCCGTCTCTTACTTATCAGGTCTCACGGGCTAATACCAAGCGAAGGGCGCCGCCCAATCTGCCTCGCCGCTTATCTCAATTTAATGGCTTCCGTATTAATACCGCCTTTGTCTAATTTGAGGATGCTTCGCCTCGGCTATTGTTTAATCGACCGGTAAAAATTTATGCCTCTCGGTATCAACATTATCTTTCCATGTTGGGTTTTGTTCTGTCAAATGTTTTGTGTTTACGAGGCCATATATGTGAAACATACTCGTATATTTCCATTGCGAAGGCTTTTGTTGAAAATATTTCGTGTACTTGATAATAACATTTGGTTTCATAAACACAAAATATCTTGTATTCTTCGTCTTTATATAAAAAAGATTGAAAAACTGATAGCGATGTTATAAATCTTCAAAGAGAAAGAGTAAAATGAAAACGGTCCTTGAAGGTTATCTTAAAGGTTCTTAGTAACGTAAATACAAAGTTCTCATAGGAAAAGTTAATAAATAATCAGAAGCACTCGAGTCGGGGTGACTCATTTGAAACGATATCACGTTTACCCTCAAATCAAAAGAACGATATAATCCCACCCGTTTCCGTCGCTGCTTCGGCTGCGACAGAAAAATTGTGAGTCAAAGCCATTGTTTCCAATATCGACGAAGGGAGGAAAACTTTTATTGGGCACAAAGTGGGTATTATTCACGGGTCGAACGCAATCAACCACGGACGGTGAAAGGAAGGACGCCGGACGCGACGCCTCTGAATGCAAAGATATTTTTTACCAAATACGGGTCATTTTCAAAGGGTTCGTCTTATGAGGGAAAAATCGACAGACCCTTTTCGATTACCGGAGTTATGGATCAAAAAACCGAGTCGCAATTAAGAGAGATTATTTCTTTTTCAAAATACAATGACCTTTGTATCTGGTGGCCTTATTGCGATCATCGTCTAAGGGCTCGCAATTTTGTGGAAACTATTTGAACGTTACTTGGTATTAAATATCTTAGAGGGTGAAATAAAAAAGAAAATAATTTTCCGTTTCAAAGAACGGACAATGTTTGAGTTTTCTAACAAGTATATTGCAGAATTTTCAGGATTTAGGGATGCTTATCGTTTATCATATTTTTTCATTATTATAGTTTATCATATGTTGTGTATGTGATATATATGAGTTTAGTTTTCATTTAACCTTTGACTATTATGCTCAGTTCGAGCACAAAAAGCTTTAACAGTTTTAGTTAAATTATCATAAAGCGAAAGCATTATAAAGCTTAGAACACAACAGAGAAATTTCTCTAATGTTTTTCGAAGACCACATACCCAAAATGGTCGCATAACTCCTTATAACGATCGTCCACTATTCTCCAGTTATACCGCTTATTGCTTGCAGAGCCAATATTTTGAAGCCTCGGAACCGCAACGTGTTTAGAATCTAAATGACTCCGCCAGTAAGACATTTTCTGATAATCCGAATTCCGAAATATAAATTTTTTTAGTAGTAGTCGGGTTCGGTTTAAAAAATTTCGAACATATTTCAGTTTTTAGTTTTGTTTATATAAATCTAATATATAAAATTCTCGTGTCACAGTTTTCGTTGCCATACTCCTCCGAAATGGCTTGACCGATTTTGATGAAATTTTTTGTGCTTATCCGGTATCTATGGGAATCGGCCAACATCTATTTTTCATCCCCCTAAAAGTTAGGGGTAGTCCACCAACCCCTATAACGTGGCAAAACAACGTATGCTGGGTCAGCTAGTTTTCTATAAACCCTGTTTATAAAAATCATTATTATTCATAAAATGTCCTGATCATGCACAGATATTTTCACTCCTTGAATTTTATTCGTTTTACGATATTAATATTTATGAAAACGTTTTTCTCGATTAAAAATTAAACAAATCTAATCTACGAGTATTTACATTCGCTGAATAAGAAATTCACGCCATTTTGTATTTTTTGGCAGTAACTATAAAACGCAACATAGAAGTTCGATATCAATAAGTATAAATCGATATCTGTAAGATATAAATAAATAAATAAAATATCGATAAATAATACTATTTTAAGTTTCTACAATATATCTGCTGTATGAACATTGAACCAGGTATAATCTTATACCTTGTTCATACATTACATAAGAATTTGTCTAGTCTATTGTATGTTTTTAATGTTTAGTTGTTTCAAAGAATCAGTGATACCCACTAAGTATAGGTGCAATGAACGAACAGAAATATCGCTCTTAGTTTATTTTTCTTCAAGCGAATGGTTTTAGGATATGCCGTAAAACAAGTAACGGGCAACGGATATTTTCTCAATAAATGTTGATTAAATATTAAATGTTTGATATCAATGTTAGATCTATTTTCATAACGATAAGACACATACATACATTAGGACTTAAAGACATCAAAATAGAATATAATGCCGTGACAATTGTTGCGTTTCGTAATACATATGAAAATAAAAGTTTTGCAATAAGGCATTGAAATAAAACTACAGCAACATTGCAGCATCTCGTTGTCTGTGAATATGTATAGTGTGATAAAAAGTAATTTTATTTTTGATGACAGGTATTTCACGTAAGTGTAAAAAATATAAATATTTTTTGCCAGAAGGTCTTAAATGATCTCATATCTATTAAGATAATTATTTTTTGGATTTTATCATATCAATCGTATTAAAAATAATTGTTCAAAGAATAATGTATTCTATGTGTTCGAGGGCCGTAATATCGTACGATATCATAAGCATTCTTTACTTTGGCAAAGTCAAATTTTAATTTTCCCTATATTAATATTTTTTATTAAATTTTATATTGATACAGTATGAATTAATTTTATTTCAGACGATAATGCCTAAATAATATAGGTACAAAGATTTCTTTACTTTTAATATCGACGAGATTGGACCATTATAATCTTACTAGCTTTTACCAGCGACATCGTCTGCACACTTTATAGTTCGAACTTTTTGCGACAGTAGGTAGGCTTTTTCATAGTCCAATCTCTCTATATACCAAAATTTATCGAATTTAGTTAAGTCGTTTATACGTAAACACAAACAAACAAAGCATCAGAAAAAAAGTCGCTGTCGCATTTCTAATATTAGAATAAATGTTGCGGCCGAATGAAATACCACAAATTACTTGATTTACTCCAGACTACTTAGTTTGGGTTTACTAAAAATATTCTCTGCGTACACTCACGTCGACTTTACTCTGTCTCGGATTCAACATTTTGCTTTCTGATCTTTCGTAGCCAGTATTTCATGCGGAAACACACAAACAAATTCAGATCTTAACTCACGAAACACAAGAACTATTTTGGTATCGCGGTTATCCACTTTAGTTACTTTTGCAACACTAATTCGTTGTAGCTTCTGAATTTTTATGGAGTTTTAACTTTAAGTTACTTGCGTTGTAAAATATACTTTGTGTAATGAGGGATAGGGTTTAGATTTATATGTATATTTTTTTGGATGTTGTTAGGTTTCTTCCCGAATCGCCGCTCTCAGCCAAACGGAGTCCCCAGAGGCATGATCCCGAACTCCTCATTTATCATGCTTGTCACGTGTTGACCATCCCTCGTGTATACTGTACCATATAAGTACATAAGTATGTACATAAATCTATACCACTCTTGAACCTCAGTGCCTGACGCCTTTTGGTTCTTTATCGGCTTATTTTGGTGTATTTAATGTACCGCTTTGTTATAAATAATTAATGATTATAATAATTTTGAAAAAGGTCGTGAATTGTTTTGCAATATTCAGTTTCACTTAAAGATCTTTGAGTATAAAGTATACTCGCTCTCCTTCACTAACTAATCGATCACAAAATAGCAGAAACTACTGAACGCTACGCGCTACGATCCCTACACAACACGTTTGCTGTTTGCGCAAAATTATAAAACTTTGTAATCTTATCTATCTTATTAAGACTATAAAGTCTTAAGTGCTACTGCAAAGCAGGTTTTGGGTTTGATATCCAGAACAGAAAATATGTTATTTGATTTTTCTATGAAATACTCAGTAGTCAGGTGCGCAGTACTCGTAACCGGCGCACGTGCATGACGAGATATGAATGTGGACGAGGCAAGGGTGGTATTCAGTGATCCTACTGCCTACCACCATGGGAAAAAGGCGTGAGTGTATGTGTGTATTTATACTCAGTAGTAGCTCGGAGTTCGGTTTTGTGGTTGGTTGATAGCAATAATAGCCTCACTCCCTTATTACATGGACCTACAACATACCGGCGAAACGTGGTTGTACATTAATAGAGCTCCGCCTAACCCTCCACGCATGAAAGGCGTGATGGTATGTATGCATTGGCATTCGATTGGCTAATGACTGTGAGGATAAATGGTGAATGATTATATACTTTTAGTTCCAACAAAACAACTGCTATAGTAAATTTAATACCTATATGGAAGAAAAAAGATTTGTATGTATCTCGCTATTTTCAAAGGCGCATACACATCACCGTCAATACTCTCTATGCCAATGGTCGGATTTACCAACGTTTTCAAAAATTTCGAATCTGAATGCAAACGCGTATTCACTTAATATCAGCCTATTCAGCAAAACGTGCACATAGATTCGGGAACCAATAGCTGATGGGCACAATCTAATATGAAGCTCTCTAGTTGGCAAGTTAAAACAAACATTGTCGGTAATGGAGAGCCGGAATGATTAATGCATCTCGCAAGATCCTACTAGATGCCACTGACGCTTGTGCTGCTGGTAAAATATTAATTTAGGACAAGCTAGGTTAACCTGGCCATCCACTTTGAATTGGTTTTTCATTACCTTGACGACCCGTTTAGCTTCAGCGGTAGTTAATGCTGCCTACTGTGTTATGGGTCCCGGGTTCGAATCCCGGTAGGGACAAAATGTTTGTGTGATGAGCATAAACATTTGTATCCGAGTCATGGATGTATCTATGTATAATAATATGTATGTATTCACAAAAAAAAGTACATATGTAGTATATCAACCATCTAGTATCCGTAACACAAGCCTCGTTGCTTACCACGGATCTAGATGGCGCTGTGTCATAATGTCGGGAAATATTTATCATTTAATTATTATATGTTTAACTAATGGTTTTTTAACATTACCTATTAACTGTGCTCCTAGAACGTTCTTAAGAGAACTCAAGGCAAAATTAAGAATCAATACTCAAACGTTACTTAATATTAAGTGGAGAAAGCAACCACCGCTCGCTTGCAATAAATTTTTTTCTACCTTTTAGTTCGGATGGCTATCAAAGTGTGTCATATGAAACTATTATTCAAACTACATTTTATCATAACTCTATTTTTTTAAACAGAATTATTATCAAGTGCTCCACGCCTTCTTACTTCTTACATATTTTACACTTTTTAGTTTGCTATTGAAAATGTAATTACAAATATTTCAAGTAGGTATATCATACATAGTTTAATATCGACATTTAATTATTTTATTGTCGATAAAAATAAAAACAACAGATTTCAAAATATACGTTTAAATAAGTAGGTAATAGGTAGGTAGTATTTTGGTTTCGAATCAACTATTCAAAGATAAAATTTAACTACCTGAGACATACAAGTAGTATTATAGCAACAGATTAGTCAAAGAATTAGCTTTAACTAGAATAATCTGAGTTCATATTTTGCCAGTAACATTTCATCGATTGCGTAAAAGCGCTCGAACTTCGACGAATGTCGTGGCATACGCGTGTGGTAATATCATGATTTATAACTGTATCCATGAATTTGCATAAATTTGGATTTTAGCTCGTCATGAAATGAAGGAGTGCACCGAGGGTTGCTTCGATAGTAGGTAAGGTACTAATCTATATCACCATGATAATATTATATTGTATAATTATGTACATAAGCTCATTTACTATACGGTTTTCTCAAATTTTAGAGGGATTAGGCTTATTTTTACGTGTCAGAGTCTACCATGTTAGCTTAGTGAGGATTTGCGGACTTCACATGCCGCTGAAAAAATGTTTCAGACAAGAAGGTTTCCTTACATATATAAATGTCCTTTATAATTAAAATTTTGTTTTCTTTCTTTCTTTTCTTTCTTACCTAATTTTTATTTCATTTTAATACATACGCCTATATAAGAGTAATTTAGAATAAGTCACTGCGTGGATGACGTTGAGACTTTTCACTTGATATTCCACTGATGACACACCACTTGGCTACCAAAAAAAATCAGGAAAAGATAAAATTCTCCATTATTTAATTATTGAAAGAATATTATTGTACCTACATTATTTAAAAAATGCAGAGTTACGTAACTAATAACTATTTCATTCTTTCACTCAATCTTCGTAAATTGAAGTATCAATAATAAATAAAAATGTAGGGTAGCTGTTAGTCATTAGAACATCAACACAACCAA
The DNA here is from genome assembly GCA_905163465.1 of Craniophora ligustri. Classification (NCBI taxonomy): domain Eukaryota; kingdom Metazoa; phylum Arthropoda; class Insecta; order Lepidoptera; family Noctuidae; genus Craniophora; species Craniophora ligustri. The sequence continues at coordinate 9,364,542 of LR990963.1, forward strand.
CACCTAGTCTGCCTCCGATCCTCCAAAACATCCGCGTCGCGTCGGGTTAAAATAATATTAATACCGCGATTAAATTAGTAAAAACTAGTTTTATTTCATGTGTAATATTCGCGTAAGTGTAAGAAATCAATAAAATCAAGAAGTTACTCTTTACAGAACGGATACAAAATTATAATCAACCCGCTGTACAGTGTTAACATTATTAAAATATTTAATATTCACTCCAGCTTTTCTGAGTCGTTTCTTGGAGTAAAAAATACAAGATACAAAGCGAGAAATGACAAGCAAAGGAACCATAATAGCAAAACGAAACCGAATTAAGGATTCCACAACGAATATCTTGTGAAAAAGGAGGCTGAAATTACGGTGAGCTGTGATTTGAATTTATTACCCTAAGGCTAATTTTATTTTGGCGGGATCCGGAATATGGCTGGAAAAGCATCTTGCCTATTACCAAGACAATATTGAGAACGATGCCCGAGCTCTACTGAATCTTTGTACAATCAAAAACAGAATAATTTGTTTGTTTAACTAGGGGAACGAGAAAAGATTTTGAACTCTTTTTGGCATTCGCGTGGAAGGAATGTTAATGTTATTGTGTTTTTTGACGAAGAATTTGTTTAAGTTCTCATGAGTTATGATCAAAGTCTTTGTTGGAAAGAAAAATAATTTTAACTTTTAATTAACACGTTATTGCAAACATGTGTTAGGTACAATATAAAAAGCGCATGTAGTGTGATCCCTGATAATTATAATAAACTAATTAATGTTTCTACAGCTTTTGGTATGTTCCACCTTTGTCGTAGGGACCGAGTGATTGGCTTCTACGTTACCGCTCACAAGTTTGAGGCCGCATGCTGCCATTATGTAGGTATGTATGGCCTACTTTTAGTTGTTTTTATTTTAATCTGGCGTTTGTATATATTTATATGTCTAATGAAATAACTAAAAATATAGTTATTATTTGTTTTTCTTAATAATAATAATTTGAGTACTCAGGTTTATGTATCAATTATGCATTGTTATGAATCTTGCCTTTAGTTAAAGACTCGTGGAATATTTATATTAATCTATCATTTTTGTAACTTGTTCATAGTAATCATAATCGAAAGTATATACTAAATATAAAAACGATTCCCACGTAATTAAATGAAGAAACAAAATAAACGAAAGAGAAAAACGTAGCAGGAATAAGTTCGTTCGTGCATTGAACTTGAACATAAAATTACATAAAAAAGCAGGTTCTAACAGCGGAACTGCTACCTTTGTGGTTCCGACTGTACGGTAGGAACTTACGTCCGCAGGTAAATGCGGCCTCTTAATAATAAAAAAGCGGGAAAAGGGAAAATTCCCGGGAAACGACCACTGTTTATCGAGAAACAAAGCCTAGTGGAGCATACAATATGCATAATGATTGTACTAAATTAGGACAACAACGGTCCCTTTTACGCCGACTCAAATTGCTTATTGTCCCCCATTTTCTTCTTAAAACGCTGTACGAAATTGTACCTGTTGTGTCATATTTTATGATTTACCGTTTTCGTTTATAAGAAACCAATTTGAAGGATCAAGTTTTATTGGTTTTTAAGTGTTTATAAATTTCCATGTTTGCAAAAATGTTAATGTCATTTTGGATCTACAGTATCATGTTCGTAATTCTAGATGGTCAGTATGCTAACTATAATATTTTTATTGCCATATTTTTTTACTTGTCATCGTAAACGAGTCAAATGTGGTACCGTGGTGTTACCAGTTTATTGTTTTCAGCTACTTCTTTAATATGTTTTATTGCTTTTTTATTACTTTTAATTCTATGATTCCTAAAAATAATATACCTATAAGAAAAAATATTAAGTTCGTAAGAAATCGATAGCAATTTAAATACGTTTCTCACCATATGAATAATTATGTTGGATCAAATATATTTTTAACCCAAATGAGTTACAAATAAGGAACTGAACTGCTTATTTCAATAATTTAAATGTGTGATTCGATATTTTAGTTTCATAATAATAGAAACTCACTGGACATAATTATTACGTTACCTACTTAATAACAACAAACTATCTGTCAATAACTATTCTTTAAAAAGAATTAAATGTTGTAAAATAATATTGTCTTGTCTTTTATAACATAATCAACTTGGGCCCACAAGAAGTACTCGTATTTACTTCATTTACGATCTATCTTATAGAACGTATTTTTGTGTACCACATAAAATCGGATAGGTAATATACTAAGCACTAAATATGAGTCACTGAATGTACATCAACTCCACAGGAATAAGGCTCGCACACACTATGTTTTGACAGCCGAAGTAAAATTTACGATCGCTCACCGGCCGCGATAAAACCGCCTTTGTCACAAGCCAACCCGGTAACACTCCCGTTTTACGAGCAAATAAATTTCAAACACTATTATGATTCAAATCGGGACCGGACCCACAAAATACCAATACCCCTTTTATCGGTCGCACATTGAACATATTCACAAAAATATTTTTAAAATTTTATATTATACATTGCGTCAGATTAAAAAGAAAAAAAAACGATAACGTTGTCCGAGTTTTTATGCGTTTTATTTTGTCACGTTCGTACACAACACTCGTGATTAATAAATTATATCAAACTGTTATGATTTTTCCTTTCACACCGGATTACTAAGATTCATAGTTATAAGCTTTTATTTTTATGACATCCTATCCAAGTATTTTAATATTTTATATAACATCTGCTATAATTATTCAATATGCTGACGTGCTGCGTGAAAAGCATTTATATTTAAATGTCGTCGTTTTTATATAGGTATTTTAACTAGAATAACAACTTTTTAAAATGTCTATTCAATAAAAAATATGATTTATTTCACCTAAACAAATATACCTAAAGATTTGAAAAAGGAAAAATCTCTTAGTTTAGTGATATATGCGATCTAGGTCATCGCTTGTCAATGGGGCTGACATAAGATGGATCTATAGTGCCTAAGCTTACCCTATATATTGTGTGTTGCACGGGGAGATAAAGTAAACATTCCCTATGCTATAGGCTGGCTTGAGTGGACGCTAAAGTGTCTAGTCTGCGAAAGACCAGGCACTCAAGGAAGACAGGTGAGAGCTTGGATCAAAGGGCTCCATTGACCCGTTTGCGGTCGGTCTGTTAGCATTCATGTCACCTACCATTGTTTGCGGGTAAGATTGTTTTGAACTTAATTTATAATACTATAATATTTGCAATTCGAGTTATTGTAAACCACTTAAGTCTTTGCTATATTTTTTTGTAAACGATGTAATAAAAGGTATGAAGTCGGTGCCAAGCCAAACGTAATAGTAAGTACACTCTCCGCAAGTGACCTTGAGCGGGGTGGTTACAACCACCACATCATCGGCACCGACTTCATACGTTCCATATGTTCCAGTATTTGCGTCTGATAATCATCATTTGATGTTGATGAGCTGATGATGGAAGGTAGAACTCCTCAACAGTTAAGAGTTAAAAGAAAATTCTTTCAGTTATAGGCATTTATTACATTTACATGTATTCTCCAAAGCTGTTCAAGTATTTGCATCTGAAAATCACCATCTCATGTAATGATCTGATGATGGAAGGTACAACTCCTCAACGGTTCGGAGTTGAAGGAAAAATCTTTCATAGTTATAAGTATATATGGATGGATAGTTGTATTATTTTAGGCTATTAGATTGACCTGATATGAAAAGTTTAATATATACAACACTAAAAAGAAAAAAATAAATTAACTTTAAAAAAAAAGAAAAACCAACTTCAAAAACTAAAAAGCAAAAAATAACTTCATAGAGTTTTACCTTTTTTTTAGTTTTAAAGGTATGAAGTCGGTGCCGATGATGTGGTGGTTTTAACCACCCCTCTCAAGGTCACTGTTACGTTTCAGTCAAACGTAATAGTAAGTGTACTTACTACGTTTGGCTTGGCACCGACCTTTAAAACTAAAAAAAAGGTAAAACTCTATGAAGTTATTTTTTGCTTTTTAGTTTTTGAAGTTGGTTTTTCTTTTTCTTTTAAGTGTTAAGTTAGATTTAAGTTCTGTAATACAATCTTTAGTAGCTACACGCGCATATAGTGATAGTATTTTTTATGCCACCTAGATGACAGATGAAAATACTGATGCATTCATTAATGGGCATTAGGGGTAATCTCGCAGTTGATTTCGATAGGAGCTGTTATTCTAAATTGCGACAAAAATGAGATAAAATAATTGCAACTCTCGTAGTAGGGGATACGAGTAGGAGTTTTAACACAACAAACTGGGTTAACTAAAGATGTTTGATGCTAACACCGACCTTCTGTAAAGGGACATCGGTAAACGCTGATACGGGGCTTTACTTTATAACGCTTGCTAATGCCTGCCATGATTTAGTACCTCTGACGTTAACGTGGGCTTTGGATGAATATGGATGAAACGAAACGCAAATCGCTGGTAATGTTAGGAATATGAGAGTGATTTTCTTTTCATTACATAGACAACAATATATTTAAGAAGCCTATGTAGGTGTCTGTTTAAAGGTGGTGCGTGGACACTTATGTTACTCTTTTTTCCTTTGGAGTTATGTTAGTCTTTTTTTCCTAATAGTGTGACCAGTAAATAGTGTTGCCATAGGTCTCGATTTCGATACGACCGACCATTTGAATTTTCATCACATGTTGAAGAAAAACATTAAGAGGAAAGCGGAAAGCCAGAAACATTTATCCAGAGGCATCTGAAGGCTACCAACCCGCAATAAGCAAATGTAATGGACTATAACCTTATCCCTCTTAAATTAGAGGAGACCCGTGCCCGGCAATGAGACGGGAAATGGGTTGATAATGGTGATGATACTTTAGTCTAACTTAATTTAACAAAAATAATTGGTATTACATCGATTCAACTATCCCTCAACTTTAACCAACATAAAGCATTAGCATAAGGTGCATTTTACAAAATAAAATAAGGACCTACTTAAAGCTATCTAAAACGGTATCACCATTTAGTATAATATTGGGTAGACCCTCTATAAATTCGAGTTCAACTGGGCAAAGGAATATCGTCACCAAATAGTAGCGTTGCCATTTCGTATTGGAGAAGCAGTTATAGGAATAAAGACGTTCGTTCTATACATCGTAACGCATTTAAGATCCACATTCGCTTCAATACACACCCTACAACTAACATGGAACGGGCTCATAATAAATATAATTGTTTAAAGTTAATATAATAATAATCTTTACTGTTCAGAAAAATACAAAATTATGGAGTTAAGTCTGAAAAATATTTAGTTTCTTTTTTTAAACGTTGACCCACACTGGAAAATTTCCTGCGTTTGGTGGTGCGTTTACAAACACACATAGTTCACATGCACAAACGCCGTAACTCGGAACAACTGTACCTGTAGGTCGTGCAAATATTTGCTCAGTGCGATGATCGATCCCGCAATCGGTGTTGCACAAGGCGCTCGCTCAGCCTCTGCGGCAATCCCAACGTCAATGGCTTTTTTATAACGTTTTATTTATTTTGGCCCGTAACTGAAAAACAATGATGTTGGTATGAACAATTTTGAGTTTGTAACATTCATACGAATGGTATGATTCGGTCTACTTGACAGCTTCCCCAATACACCTAGTAAGGAAGTACAATTGGCAAATGTTTGGGTCTCCACTTAATTCAAACGTCGACTTATCGCGAGAAAGGGTGGGTGCAAATCTATGCCCCATTAAAATCTCGCAGTATGTTTACTTATTTATGTAAACGTTTGTAATTTATATGGAACATGAATATGCCTTGTAATTTATTTACTGTAAGATTTCGATGTGGTTATTTCCAGACAAATTAACTGAGCACTTGAATTTCTAATTAATAAAATTCGGAGAAACGACAATTATTTTGTTTAACAAATACATTTAAGTTTAGATATTGTATAGCTACAAACAACTATCTGCAAATATTATTCATTAGCACTATTTATTCCATGAATAAATCGCACTACAATCATCAGTGATTGGGTCGAATGACCTGTTCTATTTATTTTTATTTTGAACACATTTTTTTTGGAAATTACAATATGGCATTTTTTATACATATAGGTATAGTTTTTTTTTTAATTTGCAAAAAAAATACAAATATTACTATTATCAGATTTTTTTACCTTACGCAAACGATGGATTAATACATTTTTTAGTAGGTAAGTAAAAAAACGGTCAAGTGCGAGTCGGACTCGCGCATGGGGTTCCGTACCATTGACTAGGTAAACAGTAGTAGGTACACAAATTTCATATTGTAACCTTTTTACCAAAAAGCGGCAAGAACGTCACTTTTTTGCATGAATAAATATTTAAATATTTTTTATATAAGTTTTTATTTAAATTTTATTATTTATTATTAAAGTAAATAAATATATAATATATATAATACTTAATTGTATATTTAGTATTAAATATACAATTAAGTATTTTGTGAATATTTAAAGCGGGTAGCCCCCTTAAATATTAATTTTATTATCAAAGTAAAAGTACAACCGAGTATTTTGTGAATATTTCAAGTGCCTACCTCTTGCTATTATTGATATCGAGAAAAAAAGGGCATAAAAAATAAAATATTTTATTTTGTTTTTAGTATTTGTTGTTATAGCGGCAACAGAAATACATAATTTGTGAAAATTTCAACTGTCTAGCTATCGCGGTTCTTGAGACGGACGGACGGATGGACGGACAGACAGCGAAGTCTTAGTAATAGAGTCCGAGAGGTACTGAACCCTAAAAAACATCATTGTTATACCCCAGAGCGACTATTACAAAGCTTCATGCTGGTGTTTTAATAAATAAAATTACGACACTCTCACCATCAAACGTATGTGACTGTACTACTATTAAGGAATTCGTCTGCAAGTGGTGCGCATCGTAGTATACGAGAAAAAATCAGAATTATGTCATAATTCTGACTTTTGCTAGTAGTACAGTCTTTGACCGTGTTTTTGTGTTCGGCTTGCATAGGTATAAATAGTTACTTAGTCACTTGAAATTTGGATATATTCAAAACATTAAGGTAGGTACTATGACTTTTATCTGTTAATACTCTGAAAAATACGGCGACGTGATTTTCTAAAGATTAAATTTATTTTCTTTTATTTTATGTTTTGATAAAGATTAGTTAGTTAGTACCTTAGTGAAGGCTATAAATTATTTATTTTAAAACTATATAGGTATATAATCATGTCAATGAAAAAAATACGTAATTATAATAATAGGTATAGAACTTGTATAGATACTCTGTTTATTTGTCAAAAATCTTAAAGGTATCTCAAAAATATAAATATACTGTAAACATCGTAAGAATACTAAGGGACATTGTCAATAATGTACATTTTTTATTATCTGATTTAGGATTTTTACTGCTTAAATGGACGCATCGCGCGCGCCGGCCGGTGGGCGACCGCGGCTGCCCTGGCATTGACGTATCAAACACGTTACCTACTAGTACCTAGACGCCATATTTTTTTTTAAAAACGCCTCTGACATACAATTTAAGGGGCAATTAATCAAGCTCTTTACTGTTCAAGTACCAAAATTCGTAGGAAATCATGAAAGTCGTGGTTTGTGACGTCAATACTGTCACTGTAGGAATTCCCTTTGTAATACTTACGTAAGCGACTTTATTTATTATTCTTTCAATGCTGTATATTGACGTGGACATGACGAGAATGTAATGTATCAAAATATATCAAAGTAAAAAGCATATACTTATGCCAATAACAAAAAAACATGTGAAAAAACAACATTTCGTACGATTTTGTTTTAAATTACGATATTTCCATAACAGCAATATTATTTTCTAGAGATTAAAGGCCCGTGTCCTGCACTGGACGAATATTGGCATGATCCTATATTCGTCCTAAGAAATACCTACCTTAAATACCTTTAATCTATTATCATCAGATAATAGATTAAAGGTATTTCTTTTGTCATCAAAACAGAAAATTAAGTTCAATAAAAGCATGCAATTGGAGCACAACAAAATTACGGGTCACAAGAAGCCTCAAACTCTATTTCATTCAAAGTTTTGCACTAATTATCTGCGTATGCATCGGACTGCGGATGGCCTCTTTTTCAAGTCCTGGGCTTAATTTTCGCGACAGTACGTCCAATGTCGATGTGTCAGTCGTGATGTGCCGTGACGTTCGGCTCGGCTTTGATGTGCCAGCAGCGGCGTGCAGCAAAGAGGATAAGTACGGCATAAAAAAGTATAATTTATTTTTCAGTGTTGCTAGGTATTTTAAAAATTATTTCGGCGGTGAATTTGTGGCGGCAAGTGTGGGAAATAGTTTATTTTAGGGTTGTATTTGCTATCGGCATTTTGACATTTTTATATGTCAATTTAATTGAAATATCATATGCCAGTTATCATAAAACTTTCAATTTAGTTATATGTACTTAGTATATTAAAATTTGTCTTATTTTGTCTTATATTTATAAACAACAACATTAAGTCAAATCCAACTCCATTTTGTATTTCAAAGGTTCATGATTGGTACATTTCTTTGCAAATCCACTCTAAATCTTCTGTCCTAAAAACATAACATATCATCTTTTATTTAAAGGTTGCACCGTATTAACTTGACCAACTCTTTTAACTCTTCGCTGAGCTAAAATAGCTTGTATTACATAGTAGTCATAAAGTCCACAAGAAATGCAAGAATATATTTGCAAATAGCACACCTCGGAATTCAGTGTGCTCGTTACAAAAGAATGTCCAAAACGCCCCAGCTGTCTGAGCGACGAAATGCAATAATTGAAGGAAAAACTCACTGAAATATTGTGTAATTATATTTGGACGCTGACAATTTATCTGGACGGGCAAAAACTTATCTGGTGTAAAGATTGACAGCGCATTGGCGTCATTTCGTCTTTCTTTGGGCGCGACGCCGACCGCCTAACTTACATAGTTCCCCGGCCTGAGCATTCAGTTTTTAAGCTTTTTGATATTTATTTTTATTCAATTACCTTCGTTGGTTGCAAACTTTGAAAAGGCTGGCAACAAAACCTACGAAGTAGGTATTTTTAAATTATCCTGCGGTACAACGCACATGCGACTATTCATTTTCCTATATCAACTTGACAAGCTTATCGTTTATTTTGTATTGGGAAATTCTTTTTTGATATCTTGAAATCTTGTGGAACTCCCAAATATAAGAATGATATTTTTTGGTTAAGCATAGTAGATGCAAACTATAGCTGCATTTGAATATTTTACGCCCTTTATGTTCTTTTTATTTATATCAGATTATATCAAGTGCACACAAAAATATAGGATAAAAATTCTATTTATAATAAAAATTATATAAAATATATTTGAACTTGAATTCTAGTTGAACAAGAACTTTTCAAAATTATATATCTTTTTTTCTAGGTTAAGTGACAGATTTTTAATATCATCATAATATAGATGTGTAGATAAAAATATATATATACTTTAGGAATTACTAGTTTCGATAGTAAACTCAGCATTCCATTAGATTTTTCGGTAACACCTTCAAATCCGTAAAGCTATCGCTCCGGAGAACAATTAGTAAACAAAGTTGTCATGGTAACGGCAATGTAAACACGAGGAAAGTGGGGAGCGATGTGAATACATCACCAGCCGGTCTTAATAATTGCGATGTGTTAAGTTAGGGTCCTACTATAGTGCAGTTAGATAAGCGGATAGAAGTTTTATAATATACAAGCCTTTGTGGCACAAAACGTGACACTTTAATGCTATTTTCGCCTTGATAACTGATTAATTTCCAGTTGTTTTACACCAACAATATTGTGAACAACTAATCAACTGCTTAAGACGATTCACTTAGATTTTCTAAAAAAATCATTAGTTGGACCCAAGACAGGTACAGACGAACTAAAGACGTAGGTATATTTTAGTTCCTGATATTGTTAGGTTAGCTATACCAAGCCCTAGGGATCGAATGTTTTTATTATCAAGTTTTTGTACATCGATATTTCAATCAAGTTACAAATCCGCCATTCTTCCACTAACCAAATCGCATTCTAAATTTTGATCCACATCTACGTAATATATTTTACATCCCTATTCGCACAAACACTCAGAGAGAATAATAAACACACTAAATTGTGCAAACATTGACTCGTACCCACACAAGGAGGCATGCCCCAACAAAGACCGGGTTCTTTAAAAAATATGCTGTGAACTTCATAAATAAATATTTAGCTCAAAGGAGGAGGAACATCAAATAGTTCTACATTAACATCCCCTCTGGTTTTGTTTACGTTCGTCGACTGTGTTCCCTAATAAATTTTAATATGCTCTTTTTATCTATAGAGTATAGGCAAACATTGGGGGCATCGTGTTGTGGAATTTCATGACAATCGATATTCATAGATATGTGATTTTATTATAGTTTTAAGTTGCACGATAAATGCAAAATTGCTATGCGCTGTATATTGTTTTTTATCTTCTTTATGTAATTTTTTTTCTACATTGTAAAAGCAATAACATTGCATATTTAATAGTGCCAAAATCCGAAATTATGTTTTATTTTTGTCTGTATGTTGGAAAACATAGTCTAGCTAAAATAATGTTGTCCCTATGTGTTCTTTCCACTGTTATCTTAATAAGTTTCTGAAACAGGTACTGACCTATATATTGTGTACAGACTCATACAAACAAGAGATCATTTATGGTTGCTTATTAGTTCATTTATTATTCGGTATTTTTGATAAAAATCTTTGGATCCACGAGAGATTGCAATATAAATGTATATAAAATAATAAAAAAAATACTAAAAGCTGTAAAAGCTACGTTATATAAGTAACTAACGTTATTATTTTTGATTAAATTTAGCACTGTTCTATTTCTAATCAAAAATTTTAATCTAGCATATAGCACACGTGTGGTTCCCAAGAGTAATTCCTCGTCTACCAAAAATCACTGAAATATCTTTAAGCTCACAGCATTAAGGCACAAATTTATTCCTTTGGAAATTTAAGTGAAGTTTACCTTTTACTCTACTTACCCTTATTGTAGTCAAATCTAATGCGGTGGGCTTAATAATAAAGTTTGGCGAAGTGTGAGTTTCGTATGTTTCTCGTTATTTATACAAATTAGTTTGGAAACTACGTGACTAATTATAATTTAGGCTTAAGAGATTTGGTTTGCCTACGAAGTAGACGAGCAACAGGGAATACATAAGATATTTCGCCACATTGAATAATTTGGCATTGTCATGTAAAACATCGCTAATGAATTGGCATATTTTCGGGTTCTTTTTTATGTAACAAATGAATAAAATCAGCCTAAAGATCTAAAACGAAAGTACCTAACTAAGAGGGAACCGATGCACGAGGAATAGACTTTCAACATTTAATAATTGTCGAAATTCCAATAATATCAACTATTATCATATTATCGGTACAATGTTATGTAGATGCGAACAGTAGGGAATTTTGCGCCCAATTCGCTTAAAAAAAAACACGAATGTTGTAAGTTTCAGTCGATACTTATTTCAAGATTTTAAAGATTATATTATATGAAACTAATTTGAGTTTTCCTCAGTTTCGATGTAAAAGTAAGTAGGTACCTAATCTCTCGTTAATTAAAACCGTCAACTCGCTGAGTGAAATACGTAAGTGTAACAAACAAGAAAAAATATTAATTTCACTCTAATTTACTGTTGCTATTTTTAACGTTTATCCTTGTTCCGACACGAATTTGGTAAACACAATATTTTGCTTTTGTTGTATGTTTCTTTTCGTAATAATTTCGTTAAAAAATACATTTACAGAAATGTTTCCACCGTGTTGCTACGGGATGTATTAAACAAAATGTTTTGTAATATAAATTCCCATCTTGTAAATACTTGTATGCGGTATACGGTGTTTATAAACGAGATTCTTTTACTGTATTGGGTACCTGAATGCTACCAAATTACTTAAACCGTTGTTACTCAACAATCATGAGGTCTGGACCCTCATATATCTTACTCTTTATTATATTGGTGCCGGGCTCTTACTATGCAAGTCTGAAGGTGCCGTAAATATACAACAACAAACGCCTCATTGGTAACGTTTAGGGGCAATTCCGACCAATAAAGCAGCGTGTGTGGGTTGGATAACACGTCCAGTAATACTTGATCCCTAGCTGCGCACGATTCTTCGCTTCGTCTCTTTATTTGTCAGATATGCAGGCCATCTTCGACTGGTTACGTGTTATCGGAGGCGATTGAGCCGCGAATACCCGAATACGTGGGAGTTATTATTTTAATAATATAAATCCGTTTCTGGAGCACCATTGTCGTTTCCATTGTTGTGACAAACACTTTAAATACCTTAAACCTACATTGTAGAAACGTCTTATAAGGAATGCGAATTCATGTGTGTACAAGCAGTTTATTTTTATATATTTACAATAAAATTCTTAAGTACGTGTGTGTCACTGAACTCTTGAACAGCTGGACAGATACTGATGACATTTTTTTGTTGATATTCGAATAAAACCCTGGTTGCTCTAGATTAAAAAAAATACCCACTAGAATAGTTTACCATTGCGAAAATAGAATATTAAGTGCATTATTACACGACGGTATCTAGTTCTTAGATAACCTACAGGAAAGTACCGCGGTTGTGTTATGGATTTCATGAAAATAATGTTACTATATCATATATATAATAATTTCACTGAATTTATTCTAAAAAAGTATTATGTAGATTATTAATAAATGAATATCATGAAAAAAGTCATTCTAAAAGTTTTTGTTAGACTTAGGTACCTACTAACATATCTCAATAGAATAGGTATTCTGAAAAGAAAAGGATAATTATATTCAAGTTATTTTTTGCTTATAAGTCTCCGACAATGATACAACTGAATATTTTAATAATCAATACATGAAAGTTTGTTCAACCAATATACCCACACTGTCCAACTATTATCCAAATTGCTGTACCAAAGCTAAATATTGAATGAGGCATCAATCAAAACAATTAAGCATAACACTCCGCCCACACTGTACTGAGGCAACAAATCTTACAACTAAATGTAGTGACACGATTAACCGCAAAAAATCATTCGTTTGTTGATTGAAAACGGGCGTATTCAATAATCCATTAAACCATAACGTTAGAGTTTTGACAGATGACGTACGATGCTGCCATCCCGTGACTGATGCGTGACCTGGGGCCCGGCACAGACAACTATTTGTTCCGATCACTCATACGAAACTCGAATTAAAATCTAAACACGGCTCCTGCTTTCCTGTTAAACTTTCCTAATTAAAAACCAGGAGTTCCTAGTATGGAAAATAAAATAGAACTGTAATACAACCGCAATGTAAAAGGCCGTACTATATTTGACGGGATCAAAAATTCTAATTTAGTAGCGTTTGAGCAAATCAAAGTCATTAATTACTCCCGAAATTCATTTCCATATTTCCGAAGTAAAAATCATTCTTAACATTTTTGCGAAGGCCCAAATATTCTTATTAGTGAAAGATCTTAAGATGTCAATTGAATTTCATCAATCAATTGAGCTCAGATTTTAATCATAGTCTTTTGTCAAAGTTTTTCGTTTATAGATTTCCATTTCATACCAGCTGCTTCCAAGAATTTGGAACATTATTCATAAAAATAGGCTTTTGAAAAAAAAACACTGATGATTGCTTCAAGGTCATTCAATTTTACATTTATCACCTTCTGGTAGCTTAAAAAAATCCTTCATGATTGTTATTAAGATAATATCAATAGATATAGCTTGATGCATACTGCCGTAATCTTCTGCGTTCTGAGGAAAGACAATTAGGTTAAAGAGGAAGCAAAACTATTTTCTCAGTATGGCATAAACTTCTGCATATAAATAATGCTCCTTTGTTCCCAAATACCGTTAGTAAGGGAATCAACATTGATGTGACCGAAATCTGTCACTCCCGCACTTGTATGCAAATCTCACACCAGCTCCGTACCACGATATGCAAATATATGCATTACTCGCATCAATGAATATCACTCTACGTCTCTAACATATAGTTTTAGAGTGAGATGAGACACTTAAAGCTTATTTTACGTTTAGAATGTATTTGATATGGTAATGACGTTTAGTTTGAAAACTGTTTACCTATACACGAATTTCACCTTTGACACCGTTAAGCGCTGCCTTTGTCATGTCGCTATCTTTTTTGATACGATTTTATCAGAACACGATAATGTTGGAGCAGATGTCGAGAGTCAGTTGTATAGTTTTACTTATCTATTTACATGTAACACACGGGAAACCTTTTCTCATTTAAGGTACTAAAAAGTTTATAGTCTTTATGTGGCAAGGGGTTACTCCGGAGAACTCTAAGCTGCAGCGTTTTATCACTGCTCTTACTTTTCTTTAAAGAAAACATGTTTTTGTTTACTCATAAAACTTCTGCCTTAGACAAGGCAAGTTAGCTACTTAACTTACTACAAAACAACACTAAAGTATGCATCCAACGATCCAACAACGTGAACTATCAAAACTAATTTCACACAACTAACATAAGTGATGTTTTCAAACTTTACCATATTTGTATCTTGGAGCAACAATACACAATGTGAAATATGCGACTATCGGTATAAAGCACCGCACCGCACCCGCTACACTAGAAGAACAGTATTTCATACTTTCCATACTTGGTAAGTGCAACGATACTTCTAAACTTCGCTATTGGACGGTTCACAGCGTTAAAGATTCAAAACGCCACCATCGTATGTTATGTGATAAGGGAGTAATGTCTATTGCTTTTAAAAGTAAGTGTAAGTGGAAAACCGAAGGCGAAGATAAGTTTTTATCACTAGCTTGGATTACGACTTTTTGATAAATAATAAATGAGTTTCCATACTATTCTTAGAGGTAGAAAACCAGCCAAGTGCGTTGGACCATGCGCTGTGAAATTCATCACCACTCTACGTGATTTTTTTTTATCCTAGATAATTTTTTCTACTTTGTCGTTGAGATCAACCTGTAAAAATTCACTATAACGATAAAAATTATTCGTGATTTACCATTCGCAGAGTTCTCGAGGACTTTGTATTAAAATACAAAGAACTACTGATCATCTTTTCTATTCATTGCTTTTTAGATATAATAGTAAAGAAAATAAGTAACCATAAACCACTGCATAGTACATATAAGGTTAAATAAAAAGGAGTGAAAAACAGTTTCTCCACAATCTGTGTAGTTTAGATGTTTATTGTGTTAAAACGTGTATAATCTTAAATTGTTTCCACTAACAGTAAATAAAACAATCTCGAACATTTTATTCGATCTGAATTAGATAACCTCACATAATCTTTTTAACTTAACGATACTAAAATATTTTATCATTCGAATGGATTTGGATTATTTTTTATCGAAACTTACAAACACTTTAAAATATTTAAATAGAAAACTAGATGACATCATAACATTCCTATATTATGAAATTATCAGATTTTCCATTTAGTTGTATTTTAAAACAAAGCTTTTTTTCGTATAATACAAAGTCACTTTATCCGTTATCCAGTCACATTGTGCCGTAGCGGTGAAACAGATAAGTACTGATATTGTGAAATATTGTCCCACTTTGCCATTGCCATTAACTGGACACAAATACTAAATCTGAGTTACTACAAAGTTTAACCTTAGAATCAAACTAAGGACCTCACACCCAGCAGTTGTATTTCCGACCAATAGGCAGTTAATATAAGTAAAGTTAAGAGGCGAGCATCTTGTATAAAAAAAACAAAATTAGAATATGTAGGTAGTAGGTACGACATCTTTTTTTTGGTACTGAAACGTATGTTACTTATCAAATGTGTGTGTGTGTATTAATTAATATAACTTGTGTTTTTTTAAATAAAATAAACACTTATTAACACATAATTGTTGTAAAAAACCATTCTAAATAGTTATCAATAAAAAACCTCTCTGGATATTATGACCCAGCGCCATCTAGTTCCGTGGTACGCAACGAGGCTTGTGTTACGGATATTAGAAGGTTGATATACTACATATATTATACTTTTTTTGTTGTAAATACATACATATTATATATAGATACATCCGTGACTTGGATACAAATGTTTATGCTCATCACGCAAACATTTTTCCCTTTCGAATTCGAACCCGGCGGCACTCGTAGCACAGAAAGCAGCGTTAACTACCGCTGGGCTAATTGATCCGTCTAGACTAAAGTAGAAAGTAGAGTAACTAGTAACTAGTAGTACCTAATAAGTTAGGCAACAAATGAAAGTTAGACAATGAATAGTTGTCAAACAAACCGAGTACAATAAACATGAAATCAATGAACTAGCCCATCCAAAAACGGTACGTCCCAGGCCATGTAAGTGCGATCGAGTTACAACGAGCCTCGGTGAACATGTGCACACAATTTTACATACAATGCCATGTGGGCGGAACTGAGGAGCGTTTAGAACGAGACTAGTTCTTGCCGGGGGAAGTGCTTTCAGCTAGTTTCGAGAACGATGATTGGTGATTTTTATTGGATTGTGAATGTGTTTTTGTCTGCGTGACCTCTTGAACTGCGCGTGGCCCAGTAATCTCTTTTCAATTCAGAGTCCGAAGTTAATAAATTTGAACTAATAGATGTACTGGGCATTTTAATAGAATAAAATTGTTTGGTTTACTCTAAGGCTTATATGTATTTTTTTAACAGGCCACTATACTGGTACTATTTGTTGAGAAGATAATGTTGACTGTGAAAAAGGGGTTTTAGAGAGAGATTCTCTTTTTCTTTTCAACATTGCTATAGCCAAAAGATTTGTTGAAGCTAATTTAATACATTTTAATAATATTTGTATATCAGCGTGGTTGAAGAAAACAGAAAGAATATACAGGTCTAATGTAATTTATTATAAGTCTATACCGTTTCACAGTAAGGTCTAGTATAAATTACAGCTATCCAGCCACAGTAATACATCAAGGAAACAAACAAATACAGTACTAAATTAAAGCTAGTGGAACAAACAAACCGCCATTACACAACAATCTTTATCAATATCCCGTGAAGTGATTTATCTTTTGATTATTCCAGTGAATGCGCGGGCGCCGGCAATGGCACGCATTTAACGACTATCACCATCAAGTGGCAATGGGCACTGTGACATATCCTAGGGTTGTTAGTACTGCTTGTTGCCTGGGCACACCTTTATGCACCTTTTAAAGTAAGGTCTCAAATGCGTTCGTTAGGTTTATCAGATAGGTTTAATAAAGTGGGTAGGTTCAGTTTTATTCTTGCTGGTCAATTTTCAGCGTAGTATTGTGTAAATGATTTAGTATTATTTGCATCAGAAAAGTCAGTGATGATTAGTTCTTTAGTATTTGTAGGATTATCATTATAAGTAGGAACTTAAAAATAAATTTAAAAATTAATCCTGTTGAATCTAGAATTCTAATGTCCTGGAATATAAATATTTGTGACTTTTATTTTTTTCAAAGTTCTATGAACAATAACAAAAATGGTTTGTATATCATTTTTTGTGTAGTGTGGAAGACTTCATGAGTTGTGGCGTTCTCAGACAGTTTACTTTTGCATCAAATAGTTAATATTAAAAAATTGGAATTCAAGTTAAAAACCTTGAAATAAATCAATGTTTTTGAAGTATCCTTTTAATACGATATGATAACATATACTATAAAATAGAATTATTATTTAAAAACAAATACAGTATAATCAAACCTTAAAAAAATATATCCAAACCTCGAGCTTCATGAAAGGTAATTCCAGAGTTTAATCTCTGATAGATATAGTAGGAGTTCGATATAAAACCGGTGATGGGAAGGATTAAACGGCCACTTGGTCAATTAGATTGTGTATGATTCAAGTAACATGACCATTTAAGACTCTTTAGAAAACGTTGAGTCGGTGTGGGTTGATCTCACCGGTTTTGTCATAACAAATTGTGGCCAAAGATTTACGAAATTGCCCAGATATTTGAATTTAAAACGACATTTTCTTAGTGCTAAAAGGTTATATCTGAGAAATGGCTGTTTGAATATGAGTATTCTATGTAACAGCGCAGTTTGCACAACGTACGGAATAATAAGAATTGAAACGTAAAATGCAAGAGAATATTTTTGTGAAATAAAACGATTTGCTGTACTTAGTGTTGGAGGAAATGTTCTTATTAAATAAACATGACTGGTTAAATGTATATTTACAGCGTTACTTACGTCAAATACGTTTTGAATAGCAGTCTCTTAATATTCCATAAAATATTGCCCGTGGGCGTATGTTTCGAGAATAAAAACTGGATCAGCGTGCGATTAAGGTATTATAATCCGAATGTTTATCAAAGATTTGCGAAGTATACGCCATAATAAAAGTAAGTTTATTATACGTGTATTTATATCGAATCAAAAACGATGCAGGATTTGTTGGTTTTCCTTATTCAAATATGACAAGGAAGTTAACATTAAAACGAGGATGTAAAAGAATTAAAAATTCC
The DNA here is from genome assembly GCA_905163465.1 of Craniophora ligustri. Classification (NCBI taxonomy): domain Eukaryota; kingdom Metazoa; phylum Arthropoda; class Insecta; order Lepidoptera; family Noctuidae; genus Craniophora; species Craniophora ligustri. The sequence continues at coordinate 9,383,024 of LR990963.1, forward strand.
TCCCCCCAGACATTCTACTAACAAAATTAACATATTCACTGTTTCATCTCAACTGGTTCCCACTTTTGAATTTCCTATTAGTGTTTACAAAGGCAAAGTCAATACGATGTGGTAGCCAGAAATTTTAATGTGATGTTTATTGTAACTATCGACCATGTGCCCATGGGTGAAGGTTTTGAATCGCTTGCATCCAATTCGATTATTAAATGAAGATCCACACGCTACTCTATTGTTGAAATTTGTTTACAAAATTTTCGAGTTATTGACTTTGGCGTGAGAATTGGTTTCTAACGTTCGTAACTCTGGTAGGTCTGATCGATCAAATATCTAACATACTACTGTTAAGCATTTTTGAAGCGCATAAGTATGTAAATACGTTCAGAAGTCCCCTGTATTGTATGAAACTGGAGACGGTACTTTTAAATACCAAAATGCTATTAACGAAAATATCTCACGTTGTTTTAGGATTTGAATGTACCATACCACTATTTGGTATGTTATCTTTCTTTATCTATTTGGTAACGACTAACCCTTTAATGTTTCACAAATTACTGATTCACAGATATTAGTGTTATACGTTTTTTAATTGATAGATAGAAATCTGCATAAAATGTCGTCACAATATTACTAGATGAAGACATATAAAAACTTTTTTGGAAATAACGTCTACTGTGGTTTTTATTTTGGTAATCTTGAAAACATCAAAAATATAAAACTGCGAACTTCGTATTAGTAGCAATTTCGCCTGTCAAGTAAGCCTTCTATTGAACTTGTAGTTCGATTTTCGTTGTTTTCAAATATCCTTTACCAGTTAATGTTACCCAAAGTAGGTAAATAGGAAATGATGGCAGTAAATGGCTTAAGAATGGGTTGTCATAATAACTCTCAAATTTAACTAATACGTTGATACCTCCGGGAAGTTTGAGAGGCTCAGTGGAAGCTTTACATAAACAGATTCACAGGAAATTGATAATTAATAGGTACGTTAAGTTTCCCGAACTTTCTAATCATTTCCGGAGTGTGCCGTCTAATGATGTTCTAAGTGTCATCGACACTAAAAAGTTTACTATACTCATTAGTCGCTACTGTATTACCAAACAGTTTCATTATGCCTCTTGTGTTTAACTTTGCCGTGAGAGGAAGCTGTAGTTACTATGCATTGTATGATAAGTTTGTTAATTTAACATGTCTTTATGCCTATGTTTTCAAAGGATATTGCAGAGTTTTACCGTTTTATATCCACTGAGTGCAGGTCTGTTTTTAGATCCAAAGTCATAGCGTAGTCATTTAGAGAATTTCTCCAAAAACCTCGAGTCGAGCTGTGTCAGTGTACACGGTGGTTGGTTGGCCGTTTATATCATAGTCGCTTTTATGTTGAAGATTGAAGAGCAGCGAGCGTGCCTTGTAACTTTGTGTCGCTCCCGAAACCATCTCGCGCGCTGGTCGCCAGACATTTGGGTAGCGTAGGACCGATGCGTGTTTGGATATAGTTAAAATCATTCCCCGGGGACACGTCGGGCTTCATTGTCTCGACTATATTTTGGATAGTTACTATTATTGATCCTGGCTTACAGGAGTTACAGTAGTAGGGACTTAGGGTGGTGGGCAAGTACCATAAAAAAGTGAGCCTTTATATAAAGGTACTAGTTGTTTTTACTAAAAAGTATTGCCTAATTTACACTAATATTTTTATCAGAATCGATCTGTCTAAATAAACTATAAGCACAATCCAAGGAGCTATCACGTATAAGTTGTGACCAATAGGAAGATGTAAAAGAGGAGAAATCGGTAATTCTGCGCAGAGCACCCCAATTGCTACCCAGCCCTGCTCCGACTTATAGTCAAGTTTGAAATAGCAAGGTGATTCTATACATATGTATATCTAAGCCAAATAATGACTTAAGAATTATGTTTGTAAATTCAATAATTAATGTTAGATTTTAATACTGTTTAACGATTGAAATCTTTTCCTGTTTCTGTTTCCCAAATTTGACGCAAAACCAGTAGATCGATTTTTATTGTTTCAAAAACAGACGTCAAATTTAGAACACAAAAAATATTGTCGTAAGGAAGCCCCCAGGTTTTGTCTCTGTTCTTTGAAGCTCAGAAATTAGCACTCCTAATTACGATCACTGATTCTAGACACACCCCAAGTTCGAGCTAAGCAACTGGGCTTGTGTTACGGATACTGGATGGTTGATATACAACATGTATATATTCTTGTAAATAAATATAGATATATACATAGAAACATTCATGATTCAGGTACAAATGACAATGCTCATAACACAAACATTTGGCTATACTGGGATTCGAACCCGGGGCCCTTACCAAAGAAGCAGTCTTTAATACCGCTCTGCTAATCGAGTCTTCGTGATTTCAAAGTCAATTCACCGAAAACAATTCCAATGGCATTTCACTAGGAGTTGAACCCAGACCATTAGCAGCAGCCTCCATCACTAGACCAATGAGATAGCTATGTTTATATAGCTATCACTGAATCTGTTTATTCATTGTCTCTTTTATTATAAAAGAGATAATAAACAGATTCAGTTCTATACTGAATCTATTGATTATGTGCTAATAATTAGTTATGTATGTTCCCCCATATCAAGTTGCTAGTCTTCTATTCATGGTAAGCAACATTTTTCTGCGAAATAACTGCCCAGACAATCGTATTCAGTAATTCTACGTAACAAAGATTTATTCAATGTTTCCTCTCAAATAAAATTCCACTTACGTCAACTTACCGATTCCCATACGTGTGCAGCTCACCGGTGTCCAAACAATATCCTAAGAATTAATGCCAGCTCCAGACTTCCTGAGTCCAACTGTTCGTAATCGAATAACTCAAATAAACTCAGGTGGAACTTTTCAATACGCTTCGTGACCATGACGCTTACGACTGAAATGCTTTATGCTGTACGTCGACAAGCAGTGAATTCACGAGTTTCATAGGAATTGGCAGTATGTTTGTGTTGCTACTTGTACGTTGTGTATTGTATTTATTATAATACAGGTACTGTGCCTCGTCACATGCATGTTACGGTGTGTGACGTGTAGTGTAAATGAAATATGGAAATTCGACTTTATTTTAGTCAATGGATTTTTATTATGTAAATACTACAATGCGAATGAATTTCCTATTCGTATGGAAAGAAGGTAAATCTATTAAACCATACCTTGATGTTATCAATGTAGATAGGTATGTCAATATATATCAACGTAGTATTTTTATTTCCTTACGAGTTAATTTATCAGAAACACGTGATTAGTATTACTTTACTTTCGGCCTATAGCATAAACCCGTCCTATCCGCCGAATCAAAGCTTCTGTAATACGAAACACGTAGATCGATTCGTTCCAACTTGCGCCTTGTATGGCACATCACAAAAACTTCCCCAATTCCAATTCAAGACGTCCCGGTGGCAAAGTGTTGCCACGACAAAAACACGTCGAAAACATCGAAAATAACGACACAGTGTTTAATTGTGTCCCTTAGTTGGAAAACTGTTACTGCCTTAACGCATCTAGTTAAGCACGGGAAATATTAACGAGGTCTGCGTTTCGAATGAAACAGAATTGCGAAGGAAGTCACGCTAATTAGTGTTGTAATCCTATGCTCTGTGGTTGGTCATGAATTTACACCACACTTGATTAGTTTCCTTTGGGAATTGTAGTTTTGGGTCTCGCTAACGGTAATATGAAGAAATCATTATGTAGTGTTTTTTGGGGTATGAAATCTGAATTTGAATCAGTTGTAATGCTTCTTAACTAGTTCATTTTCTTAAGTATTAGTCGCTCTGCGGGGTTTGAATGAACGACGATGGTTTGAATTTTACTGAATGTTAGACTTTTTATGTGACCAACAAGACAGAATTGGTAAGACAAGATGTCTGTGCGTTAGTATCTCTCGAAATACGCTCGACATAGTGTAGGACATTCATTGGAAACTGATTGTCTACCAGGGTAATGTTTAAGTAGTTACGAACTTCTTTATGAGAAGCTGTGTGAGAGGTAATTTTGTGTTTAAGCTTTCATTTCAAGGAAGGTTTTTTAATAGAAACCTAGCTTATTCTGATGTTTTCACCAAATCAATGATAATCCAACATGACTTGGGTATAAATTGGCAATTGGTAAGTGCCATAATAATTAAAGGATAGAAAAATTAGGTCTTTTCAAAATAATACGACACAATCAATGAATACAATGTTTCATTATGAAAATCATTTGATACAAAGTAACGGATCAGTATTAAGAGGTAAAAATAAATTATTAATAAGTTATAGTTTATGCTTTACTTATATGTATACAAAAGATGACTATGGACGCGACATTACCGAAAGTCTACAATTAATTTTAAGCTGTGTCATTGGGTAAAAAAATAATTAGTCAAAAAGAATTCCTACATTGTTATTGCGAATGAAATCCTTTGAGCATTTTCCTTGCTTTTCCGTTCACTTACAACGGTCATACTCTATAATTGCTATAGGATTATTAATATAAATTTGGAGTATTCAAAATTGCGTCATCTTTATCCACGAATACGTCCTACAATGCTCTTAAGAGCGATAATAGCTTGGACTTGATTCGTAAAAACATAACCCTAGTATCATAATTTTGTGAGTTACAATATACGACTGTGTGTTTTCGCTCTAGCTCACTTAATGATATGAGAGCTTCAAACATTATCAACGCGGGAATCACTACAGTTTGGAGTAGGGCCAGGGCACAGTGCCGTATAGCCCCATTCAACGGAACTGCACACAGGATTTTATTCGCAAAACATTCACACTATATGAATCTTGCATATCACTGCAATTTTATGTGAGTTGTGAACGTAGAATAGTTTTATGAGCCCGCACTAGGGCACAAGTTGTGATTCATATTTTGCGACTTGTTTATCAGAAACATTTTACAATAAACTATTTCAGATTCAGCTTGACTTTGTGCCGAAATTTTGTATGTCATAATACAAATGTGCCATAGAGCGGACGTGGCATTACTTTACAAGCCTTTACTACTATCTTATTAATAAATAATATGTACACTAGACGTAGTAAATTTATATTTTGTCTTTTTCACGTTTAATACGTCAATATGATAGTGACAAAAACAGATCATCTACGCCCAGTGCTTCTTAAGGTGGCTTCGATAAAGAGCTTCATACCGTTTGATTTTGTCGCGTAACTAAATTGATGAGTACGTAGACCTTATAGTATAACAATAGTTAAGACAGATTTTATATCTAATATTGTTTGAGAAGATATAATACAGCTATCGATATAAAAATATAACAATGACGTTATGATAGTCAGGGATATAGAGAGAAGATGATAAAATAACGAATGAGTAGGATAATCCCAGGCCTTATATATATATATTAATAGAGAAGTGTTAGATACTCACTGCAGACATTCATGTATTACAAAAATAAACTTCGAAGAAACAAAGGTTATATATAATTATTTAACAAGTTGCATCCTAAATTTATTAATCCTTACTTTTCCTGCAGCTTTCGGTGATAAAATAGAACTAATTTATCGATAAAACAAGTTTCTTAGAAGCCTAATTGGATGATTAATTTAAAATATTTACATACTAAAGAATACTTTGTACATTTTATTCAATACATTTGATCGTGTGCTATGAAACCTGGGACGATTACATTATAAAAATAAATCTTATATTTAACTTTTTATATCTAATTTGCTCATGGTAGCAAACTTAAAAAAATATAAGTTAATACGTAAAATAAAATGCTTAGAAAAATAATAAAAAAATCACAGCAAATCTCAATTACCTATCTACTCTTAAGTTGTAATCACTATGTAACAATCCATGGTGTCATATCTTATATCAAAGTTTACATTAAATTGTACCCCTATCATTATTAGTTACATTTATGAAAATTCGTATTCTGTAGATATAGGATAATTTAATTTAATTGTAATAATTAGAAAATTGATGACAAAGTTCAATTTAGTATTAGCTTAACGTGATATTAAATCAATAAGTACTAAGGTTAAATCTTTTTACATCATGTTTTACATTTCAAACAATATTTAAAGCTTAAAATGAAAGGAAGACAATTTTTAATGAAATAGAGAATTAATAATGGACATATCTTCTACCTTCAATTCCATTCGTACACAAATTAACCTTGACATATTAACCTTTATATATACAATCTAGCAAATATTTGTAATTTCGCGATTCAGTTACGTCCGATAAGTAGACGGAACATTCCAACTTTGTCCATAAATGGCGCATTACTCGTTGCCAGTCATAAATATTCATTTTCGGCAAGCTAGAGGAAGTTTTCACGGTTTCTCATCGAGCCCCAGTCGAAGACGCGGTTATATTAGCAAATTTATGCGCGAAAATATTCCATGCTCCGCAAAGATTCGTCGAGACAAGCTTTGCAGAATTCTTATCTGCCGTTGAATCAATCGTATGGATATATCCATTGGCGATATTGCTGTAAGCACTTAAGTTGAAACGAATGTGATAGTATTAGAAGCTACATGCGAAGGTACGTTTCCTTTATCTAGTTTCATTGTTTATTTACATTCTTGCGGATAGTGCACGTAGTTAGAAATTGAAAATGCAAAAGGTACGCTTTGTTACTTAAAAATGTACTGCTTGGAATCTAATTACATTATGGATGGCATGAAAATTGTTATAAAGTTATTTCTATATAAAAAGTATAATTATATACAATGACTAGATATACGAGACTATTTTTATAACGATAAACAGTAACACAAGAAGTATTTTATAGGAAAAACGGTGTACAACTTCGTATTCTAAACAACATTATTCTTGATGTCACTCAAGAGTTTCATAGTACTGGGTTTTGCACTTTAAGTGTCCGTGATCAAAGCAATGCTTCTTCGAGTTGGTCGAAGCCTTCGTACCATCAGTCACTCTCGTATACCGTGGAGTTGGAGCTCTTTCGCCGACTGTACGGGGAGCAGAATTCGATCCTGGTGTCAGGCAGCCAGGTGTACGCAGTGCGCTCCGAAGATGCACTGGAAAAGAGAAAAAAATAACAAATTAATATACTTTTTTTTCCATTTTAAACAGAAAATTTTCATGAAATCAAAGCTTTATTACATGGGATTATAAAGAAGATAGGTTCGACCAAGTAACGCTGTACGTTGACATTTTACACATACATACATAGTGCAATTTACAACGATAAAATTTCTCTAATTAAGTGATATTTTTAGCATACTGATTTCTTAAATTGTATTTTCTTTCATGCCTAATTTTGAAACCACTAAATCAAAACTACTCTTACGGCACAAAAGATGAAAGAAATACTTTACACAGTTTCACTCATAGACAAACAAAAGTACATTAAAATGAATAGGATATAGACTTCATAAAATGTATTTAATTGTACAAAATTGTGTCTTTGAAATTGTAAATGATATTGCCTTTATGGAACATTACGGACATATTAACTGGCTGTCAATTAAAGAGAAAAATTTCGAAATATCCGTTGCTACTCTAGTATGACAATTTAATGAGTCAGTTTAAGATTTGTCTTGTTTCACGTCCAATTAACGTTTACAATATTCGTAGTTGACTTTCAACATCGTTGCTGTAACTGTGTCTGCTCTTAATGGTAATCGAGAACAACATTTACATGCAGTAACAATTGAAACATGTTTGGACAAAACAAAGGCGTAGCCAGACTTAGTAACGCATTGTAACCATCCACTTGTGTAGCCAGAAGCAGTCAATTTACTTGGTCACAGTTAAACAAACGCTAAAGAGTCTCCCGACTCGAAGAAGTCGAATTATTTATGTTGAAATGCAATGAAAAGTTAATGTATTCGCTCCTTCAAGTGCCACCTACGAGCACTTGAGTAAACAGAAGCGCTATTTATCTTTACCTTAGGTAAAGCATGTTGTTTTAAAGAGAACCCTTATAGGACTGAGGTCAACGTTCTTGACATACTTTATGAGATGAGCCTACGAACAGCATAGTGTATGTGTTTTAAATTGATGTATCGTACAATGTGGTAACTATCCATTTTATATTTCTGCAGAGTTAAAAATTAAACATTATTAATCTGCCAAAACCTTTTTTATTTTTTCTTATTTATTATTTTGGTGCACGTAAAGTAGGGTAGATACATTATAAGAGTGTGATAGATTGGGATAGAACCGTATCTTTTGACCGATTACCCTTCACGCCCTTAGATATCATAGTCGGCCATTGCGGTCCAGTGGTCACAAACAAAAGATCAACCTATGTTCGTATCACTCAACAATTTAGTGTTACTCCAATGGATGGGTTCGATATTATCTGATATAAATTAATGTCACTGAAATTCATCACATCATATGAATATTTGTTTATCCAACTTGAAATTTGCGTGAATGCTTGTTTATTAATATTTCATCTTTCGGCATAGAATTGGCCGAAATGTTTCTTTCGTAAATGTTATTAAACGTTTTGTGCCAATCAATGGCACATAATTGACATCGAAAGGAGACCAATAGAGAGAACAAGTCGGACACTATTAAAAGGAAATGAAGGCGACGCGAGGCAGACGCCAAAGTCGCGGGCTCGAGCAAAATCCAATTTGAAATAAGTGCCTTCTGAATTAATCCGGCCACTTTGAGCGGACCGGATGAAATTTCTGGTATTTTTCACGTCTAGCAATAAAAACGAGCCCTCGACGCGGGAAAAAGATGAGTAATAGCTTCACCCTAAGTTCTGAGGAACTGTGAGGAATAATAATATTATGCCTGTATGATAGAAACCTTTTTTAATCCGTCTACATTAATATGAAGGTGCAAAAAATATATTTGAGACGCGAAGAACTGACAGACATGACTTTTTGAGCGTAAATATTTAAAGTTCAGGCAGATTCTTATACAAACATATTATATATACCTACAAGGTATCTTAAAAAAAAAACTTTATTTAATACATTTTATGTCCTATGCAAGGTGGACTGACGACTTGGTCGCTGGCATCCACTGGATGCGGGCGGCATATGACTGGTCGTCGTGGCGATCCTTGGGGGAGGCCTATGTCCAGCAGACGTCAAACGGTTGAAATGATGATGATGATGATGTCCTATGCTGCAAAGTTTTGACATTCTAGAAGTTACATATAATATGATAATACGATATTTGTGTAAGAAATCGATATCCATAATCAACTTTTTAAATCTTTATAATAACAATCTCCACATAATAATATGTCAGTCACAAGGAAATGAACCTAATTGCCTGCCTAATTTTTATTTAAAAAATAATTAAAAACTTATTATTATTTGACGACCCAATTAGTCCAGAGGTGGTTAACACTGCCTTCCGTGCTATGGATCCCGGGATCGAATCCCGGTAGGAACAAAAGTTTGTGTGATGAGCATAAACATTTGTATCCGAGTAATGGATTTATCTATGTATGTATTTACAAAAGAAAAGTATAGGTATATTATGTAGCATATCAACCAACTAGTAAAGCCTCATTGCTTAGCTCGGAACTAGATGGCGCTGTGTCATAATGTCCAAGAATATTTATTTATTAAAAAAATATTTATTTCTACGAATAATTAATATTATTTTGGAATATTCTGCTGAAACGAGGAAATAGCCTCCATTTTCCCATTTCCAGAATTTAATACAGAGTAGAGTGTTAATAATCGTGTCGAGTAACTAATTTTAGATTCAAAAAGTTGTTTAATTATGAATTCCGATGAATATTTTGCATAAGTCGTAGCAAGCTATTAAATAATTGTTTTACTGTTCAGTGTTACTGCACTGATAATAAACAATCATATAAGTTTGGATTTGTGATTATTATTTTACAACATTTTCTTGATAAAATTTTGAACTTTATCGCGTTCTTTTTGAGTACGGCTATAATTTGATTAATCTTCTGTTAAGTAAAATAAAGAACTAAGTAAATATAATCATCCCAAAACGTTTAAGGTAATAACCGTCATTCAATCAGGATATAGTTATTGTTGAGTAACAAAGTTTAGATTAAGCTATTTGAACACAATAATGGTCCGAAATGGTGGTATTAGGCCGCATCTGGTTCGACTTAAAGCAGACCCTATGTAAGTGAAACAGCTAGGATGTGAACTGAATTTAATTGATGCATAAATTGTGACACATTTCATTATCAAAGGGTTCGAAAACCATTTTGAACAGGTTTAGGAACCACGGAGTTTCATAAATTGGGATACCTACATTCCGTTATTAAACGTCATAACTTTCTATGTCCACTCCAAGTGTTTTCCGGCGAAGGTTCAAATTCAAACTAACATCAAATTTCCGGTCACACTTCGAAGTGTCAAAAAATAACGAAAGCGCGTGCATCCAATAAAACAACAATTATCTACATAGTTGTGTCTACTGCGTTAACATCAAAACTAGACGCAATATATTGCTTTTCTTTTAACGCTATGGGCGTTAACAAATTGGGAAGTTTTTAATATTCATAAATTATCAACCAATTAGAGTGCAGCTAAGCGTGGTGGTGCCGCGGTACTGCAGTTTGATTACTTGTACCAACAACTTTGTACTTTGCAGCACCTGCTTTAGTTAAACTTCAAACTAGATCAGTTAACACCTCATCTTAACGCTCGCGTGAACATTTATGACTTCGGATTATTGAGTTACAGTTTGTGCGCTTAGTTAATAAATATATTTTATTTTATTATTAGTAACTTGTTTATGGTTGGAGTATTTGAAGTTATTATTATCGCTGGATATACTTCTTATATCTACAATTTGGTGACATTTAAACAGGTCTTTGAAAAACATGAATGTGGGTAACCATCCACATAATGAGTTTTTCTTTTCAACAACCTTAGGCCTTTCTTGGAGGATACCTATACTCATCATATAAATATTCACTATGCCTTCATTGTCGACATGATTACTTTCCCTAGCTGGGCACAGGTCTTCTCTCATTTGAGAGAATAAGCTGTAGTCTACCACGCTAGCTTGGTACGGGTTGGCAGACCTCACACGCCATCAAGAAAATCTCTCTGGCATGCAGGTTTTCCTACGATGTATTCTTTCACCGTTGAACTGTGTAATGAATAATAATAAATATAATCTTTCTACAATATTTCAAGTTATCTCTATAGATTTTGGTTATTCACAATTATTTTTCATTAAGTAAGTGGTGTTTGGATTCCGATTTTACCTTCTTATAAAGAGATTTAGTAATAAAATACGAGTAGATACCTACTATTATATTAATATCCCAGAATTTCCAGTGTGCAGAGCAAGTTCGTAGGTAGGTAGCTTATTCATGTCAGTGCGGTTACGTTACAATTTAATGGCCTGACCGCCGGTTGGATGGCCCACGATTTATGACTCGGTTGTATTCCGAATAGCAGTTTTAACAGAACTCACTAGATGGCGCTGGTGTTGAATGGGCCAATGGAATTTAAGATTTTGTTTAACAGCCTGTATTTTTAGGTGAGTGTGTGAATAGACACTTACAAGGTAAATACGCTATAACTTCGATCTCATCTCCATTTACTATCGAATGAGATTATGGGCAAATAGTACACATGTCTAGTTCAGGATAAAGATTCAAACCAACAGAGTATACAAGGTAAACGTTATACACTCATAACTAATGAAGAGCTTCACTAAATAACTGCCGACGGTACCAGGATAGCATAAAATAAAGAAACTACCACAACATTAATACTCGGTGGTATAAGCCGGTGAAGCGAGAATTGTCAGTGCAAACATAAACGCAGCGGTCAAAATGGAAGCCCTATTGTGTCAGAATGTATTCATTTGTATGGCAAGCCTAATATTGACTGTACGGAACTCGTTCCGTGCATGTAAATATTGAACCGCAGCGAGTTATGGACTTGGAGCTATCTCGTGATTAAAATTACCTACTTTACTTAAACTTTATACTCATCTGTCTTGAATACTTACCTACTTGAAAGCTGACTGAAAGCTTCAGTTAGCAACAAAAAATAGACAATCAAGAATACATGATCAAATAAACTAAATATTAACGTTCAAAAATATGTTTCTGCATAAAACAGAAATGTTATTAAGACAATTGCTTTTCAGTAGAGTTTTTAATAATACGCAGACTTCCTTTAATACACGTTTTTTCTCGACTCTCTTACGGCCTAGTCAACAAAGAAAATCATTTTATAAGAATCCGTTTTAAGTGAAACCCACTCTCAAGTTTAATATATTTGTCTAAAATATATTATCATTTCTAGGTCGTCAGTAAACTGTCCTTTATGCTAAACTAAAACCTAAGTAAACTATCTAAGCTAAAAGGCCGGTATTTTCCATGTAAATCTTTGTGAAGACCTATATTATCGTGTAAAACCTTATGATATAGTAAAAGAACCTTTACAAACAATTTTATTACTTAAACGTAGTCGCATTCTAACCTAATACTAGTGCTTGACCTAACATATGTATGTAGTACGTTGGGTGTTTTCTACGAAACTAGAAAAAAGGAACGTAGGAATCTGTCAATCCGTTTAGAGAAGGATTACGATACACGCGCAATGAAGTTTTAGTGTTTTTTTATGCTAGTGGACGCCAAGTTGTCGAAATCAGTTCATATTTTTTTCTTCTTCCTTGGCATTATAATTTTTAACTAGGTATGCCGAATGACACACATCCATGTGCGCGCAAAAAAGAAAAAAGGGGCACAAAGATTTCTAATTAGTTGACAAACAGAGGTACAAAAGGTATTTTTCTGTCTTTGCTTCTTTATAAATTAATATAATAGTTTAAAAGTGAATACTGGATGTTTCTTTATTGAAATTTAATTTAATAAATGTACGGTTTTATTTCAGCTTTATGTTTATCTATGACTCGGGTACAAATGACACCCTGTTCATCACACAAACATTTGCACCTACCAGGACTCAAACAAGTCATCCGTACCACATAAGGCAGCCTTAATGCCGCTGCGCTAATCTGGTGTTCTATTTTGATGATATAAAACAGTTGTGTTGGTTCATGTTATACATTTTGTTGGTACCTACTTTAAAATACACATACTTAATTCAACGCAACAAATAATGGATTTGTAGCAACACCAATACCAACCTACGTATTATCTTAAAAACATGTCGATGAGATAAATCGAGATTATAATCTTATCAAAATGTAAAATGTCACACGAATTAGTCCAAACTCAATTCTGTGGACACATATCTCCTTTGGTGGTCTCTGTCATTCCAATTAACACCCGACGCCTCATACATTCCCAAATCATGAAGCCATAAACCGTGTCTCAACATTTTTACGATTCATTCGAATCTATCTTTCTATGATTTCTACATCCTACATTGTTACACATACGTTATAAACTTTATTAATTATCAAAGCGTTTTTTATGAACCATAAACTGGGATTTAAGCCAATTCAAACATCTGAATTAATTCCTTATTATCGTACAAATGTTACATCTTATTAAGGAACGAGTTATTGGCTTAAGTTATAGCTTTGGTTATATTATTATTATTTAAATACGTTTTTAAAAGGTTTAAGATGATAGGTTACGATTTAATGTACTGTTTATAGACATTTTTATACCAAAAATATTGTTAGAAATAGGAACTTCGTTAAAACTTTTTATTGTATTTCAAAATGTGTGGTTGATTTGGGATCACTCTTAATAAGCCTAGTACGTAGGCTTAAATTTTCTCTTGTAGTTTATAAATGTTTATGATGATTTGGCTCAAATGAATAAATACATACATTAATAAATCATTGACAAAGATTTTTTGTGAACGATACTTCTGTAACGGCTGATAGAGATATTTTTGAGAAATATACTGCTTCGATTTCAAGAAAATTGTGATAATGGCTGGACAATAATACTATTTACGATAAAATCAAAAGAAAAACAATCACTGTACCTACCAACTGAAATATAATTACGTTTTTACTAGCCACAAATCGACCACTCGATCCAATTAAATTCCCCAAGCTCAACAATCTAGAACAAACGAATTCCTACTAACCAACCCACGAAAAATCATTAAGCGAAATTGTAATTACGTATTAAACGCGTCGAACAGTACTTAATCCTCACACGGTCGGAATAGGGTTGTCGACACTGGGGGAGTGAATTGCTTTCCGACCAGCCCTACAAACCCATACTAATCAAACGGCCTGGGAACGCAATTTTAAACTATTCCCGAAATCTGTATGGCAACCAATTTAGTGAATAGATAAACGCGTTGTAAAGTCCCGTTGTGGTACGGACAACCCCCGATAGTGATTATAATACGCAACAACGGTTACTGATATAGGGATGATAATGTTGTTTGGGCGGGTGTAATCTCCATGGTTACCGAGATCCGTGACGATTTCGGACGTATTGTTTGAACCCTAATTTTGAAACTTTATTTATATTGGCTATGAGATTAGCGGAGAATATCAATACGGGTAGATACGATACATATTATTATTCTTATGACGTAGCATGCGACAAGTCAGGTAACAGTTTTGATACTATGTTGTTAAGTTCCATTTTATAAGTGGTCTAATTCATCATCAACCCAATTATTGCCCTACTGCTGGGCCCGCGTCTCCTCCATACCATCGAAAAAATCTCTCTAGTATGCGGATTTATTCACGAGTTATTCTTTCACCGTTTAAGTATGTGATAAATTTGATTCAAACTCTAGATCCACACACATCACTTCACATCCACAGGCAAGTGATCACGCCACTAGTCTAGCAAGTGGGTGATTAAATCAGGTACAGATTTATACACAAAGCTTACTTCAACCAATTTCGCAGAAAATTTTAATGTGACTTCGCTGGAACTGAAAATTATATTTGGAACCTCACGTTACATTTATAATCATGTACACATACTTCTCAACGTATTCTGCGGTAAAGTTCCTTTTGAATCAGTCAAATTTAAAATTGAAATAAAACGTTGATAAATAACAATGGTTTTTTTTATTAAATGTCATGCATATACGTCTGTCTACCTGGACGAGATGGCAGAGTAGTATTAATTACATACCTACCAACAGTTGGAAAAGTAGTTCCCATGCGATAGACTAACACTATTGTCATGTCAGAGCCGCTAATGAGGATTTTATAAAAAAAAAACACTTTGCTCGACCAGCTAATATTAAAAAAATGTTTCATGATATTAGTTGCAAGAGCATTACTTTCCGCGTTTCACACAGTGTTCGACACAATACATAGAGCGTGGGTGAAATGAATGTTTTCACATATTTCCGTTACCAAACTTTGACGTTTGATTTTCATTAACAAAGTTGGTCGAAACGAATTAACTCCGACAGTAAATAAATGTTTTGAGCTAATAATATTACCATTCTGTGGGTTTGATTGAATCCGCAAATAGCTTTCATGGTAACATGTAAGGGACGGATTATACCTTTAATCTATTTAAGTTTTATCGATACTACCACGTTCTTATATAAATGAAACTTGATTTTATACTGCTTTAAAGTACTTGCCGTGGTATCATAAAAATATAAATATTAACTTCGCGCTATTTCATCATCTTGTTAATTTAAAAAACCATACAATATTACTGACAATGACATAGAAAACCATTTTATAGGTGTCTCCAGAACAATAAACTGTTTCTAATTTATAAGTATTGAAACACGTAAAGTGCAGGTATTAGTTTTGTTTTCAGAAATGTACGCGTTAAGATAATTGATTTCTTGGTTATTGCGTGTTTCTAGGACGTAATAACACTAAAATTATTATTTTAATGCGTATTGCCTTACAATACACAATCATAAATAACATTTTATCGCTTCAAAAATAAAATTATGACGTAACAATGTTATGGTTCATTTTAATTTGTCTCTTATCGACATCGATAGTGCTATACACATCACTACTAAAGGAAATGACATAGTGCGTGATATGCGGAAACGTATTTAATGAAACGCGAGGGGTGCCTGACTGCCTCTGCGTGGGGTCACATGCACACACGCATACCCACACAATCACATCAAGTCAAATTGTTGTGTGCGTAATTGCAAAACTGAGGTTTAATGAAACACTCCAATTGAGATATTTGGAGGAAGTAAGACATTTAAGCCGTAGCGTGGAGATAATAGAGCTTAAGTACATGTTCTGTATGTACTACTTCCCCGAGTTTTCACTAATAGCACACAGTAGATGTCACTGTTTGTACGTAGATTGAGGCGTACGTAATACGAAGAACGTAGTTTAAGATATCAAATTTAGGAAACACTTTAGGCGAGAGTTCTTGCATGTATCAAGTTATCTTTTATATTTTTGGTACTAGCTATACCCTACGTTTTGCTATGGCACCTTGAGGTTGAAGATAAAAACAATATTTGGAGCGGGTTGTATACCGTGTCACAATTTGAGCTCAATTGGTCCGGAACTCTTGTATTTTAAAAGTTACACAAACCAGCGTAATCTGTGATACATAGTCTACTTGACCACGACGTATTTCAAATAGTTGAAGTCGACTGCAAAATCAAAGGTCTCAAGTTTAAATGTGCATTGACTTTCGAAGTTATTTGCGTTATTATAACTTGTTCAAACGGCGAAGGAAAACATCGTGAGGAAACCTACATTCCTGGTAGATTTTCTTGATGGTGTGTGAAGTCTGCCAACCCGCACTGCCTGATCCCTTTTAATGCCTGGTTATTCAAACCACATCTCTTCTCGTCTCCGCTTTAGTGGAAAGGGCCCTAAAAGAGAGCAGATCTGTACCCAACTGTGGGACTTTAAATTGCTGGACGACGTACTTACACAAACTAAATATTTTTTTTTATAATAGGTATAAAGGTAGATTGTAGTTATGTACACTATAAATATGTTAAACGGATAACGTTGATGATATCAATTTATATCTGAGAACATTGCATGTATCCAATACAATAAATGATTCGAGTAGCTTCAAGTAGCTCAATTTAATACGTTTCGCTCTCCGAACTTTCTCAATTTATAATTACGATCAGTTTATTAAGGAAGTTGTTACAAGACTCGATTTGAACATGTACAAAGTTGTTATAGTCGATATTAAATGAATGATCGTTTAACTAAAGTTCTTTCAATAAAAATATATCGAACAACGCTCCCTAAGGGTGCCCATTCTCAGCATATGGCAAACCGACTGAGAATTTACTTCGACAATTGACACGACTTATTAGCGAAAATAGTTACATTTAGCTAAATAGCTTCGGGCCAAACCTATAATTTAGGGCTCGGACCCCGGGAGACATTTCTGTTATTCGAAATATTTCGATACAATCGATTTACATGCTGTGATTCCCCCTACCATAGAAACTGTGGTAATTTTAGACTAGTAATTTGCTTCGTGAGGTTGTTCAGCCAATTTACTGTTACATTATTAAGTGCGATTAGAGCAGCGGGGTTTGTGATCGTTCGTTAATTATGTACTGTTGCTGCTTATGTGTTTTGTTTGGCGTTATAATTATAGGAGTCGGGATATTCTGTGGGTGAAATAACAGCTGCCTTTGAATCTCAATTTGATATTTGACTACCCGCTCATTGCAGCGATTTTAAAGCTGCGTTTTGTGGTATGGGATCAGATTCGTAGAAATGTTTGTGAAATTTACTATATTTATACTCGAAGTATAGATGTTTCTGTTTCCTTTGTATGTAAACCTACATGTATTTACAACAAACAATTAATATGATATGTATCGACCATATAGTATCCGTTGCTTAGCTCTGAAACGAGCGGACATGTGTAATGATGGCCCAATATATTATTTATTTATTACGAAATTTATAATATTATTTTATTCTGACGTTACGTCAGTGATGGGTGCTGAAGAATATCCGATACCTCGGGATAAAATGTGTTCGTGTTTTATGCCTCATATTCACGAAGCTTCAAACTTTCAATATGCAAGTACACCTATAATTTCTTATATCTTATTGAAATTATACTTCTATCAAAGCTTCTGAAGTGCAAATTGAAGTTTTGTTGAAGTTTTTGAAACGGCCCCGATATTTTTACTGATTAGCTTAAGAAAAAATACTATATAACACCACTATCATATATTGTGTAGTTGGAAAATGATACGTAAGTCGAATCTAAGAGCTAAAATATTTTAAGTGTATTTAGCCAAATAGCTTTCTGTTTAAACATTGATGTAAATTTTAATTGAGTGATGGTTTAACATGCTTTCGCCTATGTTTTAGTGGGCGATTGACAATAGGTTCCTCAGCAAATACTTCGATTTCAATCCATTAGTTGAACGCTATAAAATAAGCAAGTATCAATCGTTTAGTGAACTCCTGGCAGAACGATAGTAGGTACGAGAATAAAATAAAAGAACATTAAATACCACGATAATTCTCTTTCATTGTTCTCATAAAATGAACATGGCCGTGAGAATAACAAACAGTCGTAATGAATTACTTACAACCCCATCATTTCAATGCAATATAATGACCCGTTATGGCCGTTAATAAAAAATAATTCATAAAAAATAACGTCCCATAAACGGTGGACTGCAGCAAAATATTATACTGTAATAAATAATAATGGTATGGTACACCCCGAATTTTAGTCATCGTTGCGCACACGACACACGCTTAACTAAGTTTGGGACAACCCTACGTTTAAACTTGACGTTCAATTCATTGTAAGGCATGAATGTTCGCGTAGCTGCACCGCACTTATTATTTATTGCGACCCCGCATGTGTCTCTCTCCGGTTAAAAAACACAATGACATAGTCGAGATTATTACATCTTTCCACGTTTAATTGTTCACAATGGGTAAACAACAAAAGCCGAATGCTACATTCGTAACAGTTGCACTTGAATTCATTATAATAGGAACGACATGTATAAGAGAATGCTCGCATTTGTTGCGGCTTCGATTTTCTATGAAACGAGTTCAGTGAAATTTGAATGATAAAAGTTTGATAACTTCGACTCGCCGCGCTCGAGCATGTGAATAAATGAAGATATATTAATCTAGTTGGGGTTAAATTGTTATTAAAACTATGATTAATGGTTCCTGTTAATGGAGTACAGATTAAGGAGCGGGCTACACGCAACAGCGTTCAAAATTAATGTCGGTTAGTCCGTGACATAAGTGTAAATTTATCTTCATCATTACCACGTTATTTTTGATACAACGGTTAGGCCAGTTTTAACTATACGTTACTATGATTGGTTAATGAAGAAATAATATCTTTTACAAAAACTCTATTTAAAATAACTCTAGACAAAAGCAAAAAATTAACCCGCAGAGGAATTTGAGAGACTAATAACAGATGAATTCTTGATGATGATTAACAAAGCGGGAATGGAGGTTATATGTGTCTAGAGAAATCAACAGCAACGACACAGCCACCAAAGACAAACGTAAATAAGTTTTTACAGGGAGATGTGTACCTAAAGACGTGGAAAGCAAACAATGACGCAGAAGTCATAGTATGTTTTATTAACTTATTACCAAACAGAATTTTATTTCACGTTCAAGTTTTATTGGTTGTTGGTATACAAACAGAATTACGCGCTTTCATTGCCCGGGGTTGCACGATTCCCTTCGATATTCTATGATAAACAAACTTACATCCGAGTAAGGTAAACATGATCGTAAATTTTACTACTCCGCTCGCGGTAACGGAAATTCTACATTAAATCAAAATTTTCTCGGCTTTCGCCACAATATGTTCTCATCTTGTACCTCGTGTTTTACTTTCATGTGAACATTTACGAGGAAATCTACAGATATGAAACAATTTGTGCAAACTTGACTCGCAGGAATAAGTGACCCGTAAGAAAAATGTACCACAGCGTACGATTGAATGGGTTTTATTGGGAGTCAGTATGTTAATATTGGCGTTGTGTGCAATTGAATTGTTCGAAAAAAGTGTTCGGAACAAGCGTGACGAATGCAATTTCGATAATAAAATTAGCATAATCAATATAAGGGAGCTATCGATGCACCCTAGTAGTGCAAGCGGTCCGCAGCCTATAACGATCAGTATCGAAGTTTATTGGCAGTGCTTCATTCAAGTTTACATGTACTTAATGCATACGGAATTGAAATTAAGCATTATTTCATGCAAACGATCTCGTATAACGACAATTACTGTGATACAATCTATGTTGTAGCGTGAGTTGGTTTCCGAGTTGATTATTGAAACCGAATCGTTTGTTTTGCTCGTACAGCAATTACATTTTTATTTTCTGTACTCCGTTCTGTTAACAATATTCGTTTTTATTGGTTTTGAAATTGGTCATTGTTTATTTAATTTCCGACGAAAAAAAGGGCACGGAAAACTTGAAGCATATTATTTTATTGGAAGACAGAAGTTACGAGAACAGTTTTTGGTCGAAGTTTTAGTGAAAGTAGAAGATATCGATGTCGACAGATTCCGCAGACTGAACTGGATTAATGCGTGCCTATTAATGTTGGTTTAGATAGACTTCCATCGAGTTATAATTAATTATAAAAATATTGCCGAAGATCGAGCTCTGTGGCGTTAACTAGGGGAGGCCTACGTCCAGCAGTGGACAAATATAGGCTGATGATGATGATGATAAAAATATTATGATCACTGCCTCAACACACGGAGAATACAAGCGTGATGGTTAAACATTGTGTGTATGTGTGTAAGTGCAGTCAAAGTCCTCATGTCTATACACAATCTTATACACTCTACAAGTTACCTACCGGTGTTGCATAAAAACAATTGAATACGAATATATGGCTGTCTCATTTCTTTATACTTTAACATAATATGTATTTAGCAATTATTTGACGTCCCGATTGGCGCCAACGATAGCAAAGGCCACGGTCTGCGTTAAAGCCGAATCCCGGTAGGGTCAAACTGTTTGTGTGATGAGCATGAACATTTGACATGAGTAATGGATGTTCCTATATATAATTTATACGTATGTACAAAGAAAAATATCTATGTAGTCTAACCATCTATTTAGTATCCGTAACACAAGCCTTGTTGCTTAGAATTAGATGGCGCTGGGTCAGTAATTTAGAAGCTTAAAACGGGTCGTCTGAGTTCTTAACATTATATACTTAGTATTCTCGTCTATATTGTTACTGGTTACATCTAGTCATCTATCTAATATTGTTGGCTGTCGGCGGCATATTGTGATTCAATTACGCTGCTCTGAGCACACTGGGCATTGCCTGTCGCCCTGGCGGAAATTCATAGTGCCAATGTATACTGACATAAATTGCATAGTTAATAACCGAGTGTACCAGTGTTTAGGATTAGGTTCTCCTTAGGATTTAGGCTTAATAATTTAGCCTACTGCGTTAAAATGACACGCTCAGATTTTCCGACGACGATCCAATGACCCAATTAGCCCAGCGCTAGTTAATGCTGCCTTCTGTGCTTTGGGTCCCGCGCTCGAATCCCAGTAGGGACAAATTTACAAAATAAAGTATATAATAATAATTATGTAGTATATCAACCATCCAGTAACCGTAACACAAGCCTCGTTGCTTAGTTTAGAACTAGATGGACCTGTGTCATAATCTCCGGATAGGTTTTTGTAGGAGGTTGGGCATAGCAAGATTTCTCGCTCAAATTGAGCTGCCCGACTGGGGAAGTACCTCCGCCTTACAGAAGACCTCAGTGAATCAACGATAGTTGTCTTTCTGCGAGTGAGTAAGGTTACCAGTGCTCATTGGGGGAGTGACTATTCTGACAGCATGGGAATTCCGTTTGCTGTCAGTTCAGTAACTCCCTTTTTTAAGAAACCTGAACGGTTTCTAAGCGGTTTGGCAACGCATTTGCAAGCCTCTTGTGTTGCAAATGTCCATGGGCGGCGGTCATCACTTACCATCAGGTGAGCCGCCTGCTCGTAAAAAAGGTATATTTATTTATTTATATCCGGGGATTATGCTACATTATATGGGCCGTTTAATTCCAACCGATTATTGATAATTAGCTGCTGCCCGCGACTTCGTCTGCGTAAAATTTGTAATTTTATGGAACTGCTTATTTAATTCTTAGGTATCCTCCTTATTACATAGACTGTCGATTCCGCATACAAACTTCCACCCTTTTCTGCGGTTGTTGCGTTTAGAGGCAACAGATGGACAGATAAACAGACACACTTTCGCATTAATAATATTAGTATGGATTATATTATAACAGCAACACTATCGTCAAAGCATAATTTTGAACTGGTAACTGATACTGTAGTCTTGATACAATGAGTATATTGCTTCCTATTATATCTGTTGCCGACTGTATTCGGAGAGGCGAGCCAAATTAATCCCAGTCTATCGATGCTGGTCGTCTTTGTAGCTTAACACTACTATAATATTATACCTCTTCCTATATGTACCTACCTATATCAATATTATCATCGTCATCAATCCCACAGCTGGGCAAGAACCTTCTCTCAGAATTATATTGGGGTTAAGTTAGACTAGCTTTCTCTATCTAACCCTCCAGACAATACAAGCGTGGTGGTAAAAATAACTATGTGAAATATGAATATTAGAGAATAAAGAGTAAACAAAATTTATTTGTTTGTTCTCTATTGCTCTGCAATACCGCTCTAATCACAAGCTCTTACAGCTTAAGTAAGGCTACTTAAAACTACCTACAACAAACAGGTATATAAAAAATATGCTTTCAACTTGCTAGTGACCAAAATAGACGCTAGATGAAGACTTTATATTGAGTCCGAGAGCGTCCATCATCATCATCATCATCATCAACCCATTAACGTCCCACTGTTGGGCACGGGTCTCCTCTCATTTGAGAGGGATTAGGCTTTAGTCCTGGTGGACTAAAGCCTAAGCCTACTGCGGGTTGGCAGACTTCACATGCCATCGAGACAAATCTCTCAAGCATGCAGGTTTCCTCACGATGTTTTCCTTCACCGTTTGAGCTTGTGATATAAAATGAATCTAAGATTGCAATTTCTTTCATCTGAGAAAAAAATTGAACAAAGAATTGAAAATTGATTGTGATTTTAGCAAAAAGTTTTGAAAACATAAATAAAAGTTTATTTCAGGATTATTTGTTTTGATAAGCAATATGTACGTACGTAGGTAGGTACGTATAATGTCAGTTATACCATCGTATGTATAGTATCTACAAATTTGATCGCAATAACATTTATAAGAAAAGCTACTGCTAGGTTCTAACCTGTTTTTTCTTTTTATACGGCTGTAGTATTTTATCCTAGTACTTATCGTGACTGCAATAATATCGAATTGAATGGACGCTTTGCTCGAGTGCTATGCTTTATTCTATCAGCTGTGATCATTATTTGCCGCCAACTTGATATTAATTCATGATATGTACTTTGCATAGATTCCATTGCATTGAACCTTCATTTTAGTTACTAATTTATTATTCAATGTCAACGAAAAACGTGCGGCAAAGTATTATCGCCATAATTTCTGTGTAAGCCCCAATTTAAAATCATGAATCACGTACCTATCTCTTAAAATTATCGGTCCGAAAAATAATTGAAAAATGTAAAAGCCCATTTATGAAACTATCAGAGACAAAATAAAACGCTGAAAATGAAACAACAAAGGATTTTTCGATAAAAATATAGGCCTTTGTCCGCACAGATTAAGCTGTGAAGAAACAACGTTGATAATTCTGCAGTAGCTTTGTTTGAGCGTAATCCAGGATTGTGCGCTTAAACACCCACACATAGTGATCAAATATGTATAGACATGCCGCTTGCGGCAATCGATAGCTGTGGAACAATCTGAAATGGCAGCCTTATTATTATTTAATTAGAGTAAATTATTAATCGCTAACGATTTAAATTGGTAATTTTTTTAATGAACATTCATGGCCTGGGCATAATCATCAACGAAATCAATGCTACGTCAAAATTGTAAAACATAGATTCGATTGACATTGTTCATTGTTCTATGAGTTTCCTGGGTTCGAATCCCGGTAGGGACAAATGTTTGTGTGATAAGCATAAACATTTGTATCCGAGTCATGGATGTATCTATTTATAATATATATGTATTTACAAAAAAAAAGTATATATGTACCGACTAGTATCCGTAACACAAGCCTCGTTACTTAGCTCGGAACTAGATGGCGCTGTGTCATAATGTCCAGGATTTTTTTGATGCCTTAAATATTCTTGATTTAATATTGAAATTAGCCTTCTTTTCAGGGATTTTATTCCGATATACCTAGTGATATTATTTTATTTTCAACGTATTTTGGGTGTCTTGATGTTCTATATACCAACAACTAGGTACTTTACAATAATTGCATTGATTATTCACAATCCGATTTATTCAGAACGAGATCACCGTATCGTTTGGTCTTTCAGTTAAGCTTGGATATAGATTTAATAGAATCTATGGTGGGGTGGCAAGCACGTGAGCTGAACCCAGCCATTTCTGTATTGAAATTTAGGTTTATTTTAAAGAACTAGTAATTTATCACACTTGAAATATTGGGTATGACTGTAGTATCTACATTCATTATCGTCTGACTTCTTGGATCGACAGTGTTTGAATATGCTGCTATTGGTCTGACCTATAAAAAAGTGACTAACATCACAACCTTCATCATTCTTCTATATGTGACAATTGACAGATGGTAAGAGCTTACTGGAGCAGCTTAAAATAGGATTGATTGAAGTACCCTTTGATCAATTCCAGTGCCCAGTAGTCGCATGGCAAATGGGTTCTTGAGGCTTCAAGATCTAACAGTACAATGGGTAAGTGCTCAATTGTTAGCTTGGCTAGACAGGGCAGATAGCTCCCCAAGCTGAGTAGTAAGATCTAAGCACTAAATGAACTCGTTTTCCTCAGCATTTGAAGAGGTTTTGGCATAATGCTCAACTCAACCTAAGGGCCTTTCCTTACGATAATATCTATTATTGTGTTATTATTCAGCTCCTTTATTACACCTATAAATGGATTAGCACTTCTATCGTCTCATTCCAAGATCGAAGAGTGTTTCTGATGTTTTCATTTAAAGGTTTATGTGAGTCTATCTAAGTATCGATTTTTAAAGAACCCAATACGACTTTTTGTGTGTCGGTAACGCGCAAGCGAGACTTTTGGTGTTGCAAACGTTCATACGTTACGGTAACCGCTTAAAGTAAAGGCGTTGGTAAAAGCGGGCCGTAACCTTTTTTGCCACACTCATGGTATATGAAAATGAATATATAAGCGCACATACCACCTTGCAGGGTTATATAGGCAGGTACAAAATAAATTTACCCGTAGATTTATAAGACATGTTAAACGTATAAACATATGTTGGGCGTGATCGCGTTTTACGCGCTACAAGTATTCACGATATTTCACAAGACACGTCGTTTAAACATGATAGTAAGTAATAGTATAAAATGTGTGTAATACGTGCTACAACAAATCTAAGTTAACAGACCAAATGAATTTATTGTGCCATAACTAGCTGTATTGGTGAGTTATGTCTTGGCTTGTCTTGCTACGTTAACATTGTTGTACGATACGAGAAATGAAATTTATAGGTTAGTTTGTTTGAAACCCTTAGCTCAAGTTTTTGCAGAACCATTTATTAGTGCTACATTTGCATTAATTTAGCGGGTTCAATATCGGTTATGTAGACTATAAGTAGGTAGTCATAAGAGGTAGTTATGTATGTCAAAACATATTGATAAGTTATAGTACCTTTGTAGCAACGCACTATTATAAGGATCATCATCATCAATTCATTTTACTATCTAACTACTACTATAACTTGTTTATAGCATATCGTATAAAAATGTCGAGCAACTTTACTACAGTGATTAAAATACTTTACATGATAGTTATGTGTATTTAAACATTGTATTACCCTGAACCCTTTATACAATGGAAACAAACAAAGCAGGAAATCTCTAGACATGATTTTGATGAAGATTTATGTCGCATATGCTAAATCACACACAGCGCATCATGCCAAACAACTGCTAGTGAGAATTTCAAGACTATTTTCGTACGTAATAAATTCGTTCGTAAACGATCCCTGCAACTTTTCAGTGTAAAGTTTCCAAATACTGTCGACAGGTCTATATTTTTGTACCGCACTAACTAGCCGAAAGAATAACATTTATGTCTGTCAAAATGTAATTTCGTAAAAACATTTCGAGTTTTGAGTTGCTCGCGTGATTTGTTGGCACGAAAATAGATGGAAACTTTTGAGTTTTTATGTTACTTCATCATATTAATATGAAAAGTAGTGTTTCGTTATAGTAGAGTGATATATTAGTGGTTTTCAGTATTTATCGTTGTTTACGGGTTTTCTGAAGTGCATGTTTGTATCTTTTGGTATTGTATGCATAATTTTGATGTTAAAGTGCAGCTCAATAGCTAAACGAGATGATAGTAGGTACAACCTAGCCAATGTGTTTCATGATAATTTTTAAATACCAAAATATTTTTGTTTAGGTATAATACGAGTAATTGTCCTTTTTGTGATTATAGTTTTTTTACAGAAAATGCAATTATTACAAATGTAATTAGTGTATGTTATAATTCTCAAACATACATTCTTGTTAAATAACCAAGAAACTAAATCATGTTACTACGTATCCTATGAAAGTACATACAACTAATCACCAGTGATTCACAAAAAAAACAAACAAAAGAAAAACACGCATACATCACACAAAAAAACAATAATAGGCCTTCGTGTCGTTTTAATACGTCGGAATCAAAGCGCCCCCAATCATTAAAGAGCACATAAATAAATAAATAGTACCAAACATTGGGTAAATACATGGGGATGTGCCGCGAAGTCAGGACACGTGCAAAAACTGACTGCACCCTAAATATAAATATACTAGAAATGTCATAAATGAAAATGTTTTTTTTCAAAAATATTAAAAACAGGTTGGCATCATTTCATATTAATTTTCAGATGTCGACCATATATCTACTATCTACTATTTTATAAGATGGTGCGCGTAGTCTTCACTTGTGTAGTCTAAATACCAAATATTATACAGAATTTTTTTCTTATAATATAGCTAGTTCTTATAAAGTCAAATAAAAATATTTGTACGCGTAATAATATGTTAAAAATATCTTAGGTAGGCTGTTATAGGAACAAACGCCCCTTGCTTGGCAGTGATACGCGTTTGGGCGCCTTCCAGTAACATTATTAATGGCATTGGCAAGAACATACCCACATTGCACCGTATGTACTGTCGCGCACAACACTCCATAGCACCATAAATCGCGTCTCATAAACCTCCCGCTACCTCCTCCATTACAAAAATTAAACATTTAATGATAAAACGAATTAAGTACCTACCAGCAGTTATGAAACGAACGAAATGTTACGACCGTTACATAAGTTACATAATATTTTTTTTTATTATCTCAATCGTGAGTTTTACCAGCGTAACAGCATATTTCAACGGCTATTTATTTATTAGAACTGACAGCGAATTGTTCATAAATAAACTAAATAATATTTTCGAAACAAAATTTGCAAACGAGCGTACTTCGCGGACGCGTTGCACACACACACACACGCTTATAAAAGATTCCGCGAACATCATAGTGTGCGGGTTGGAAACTTTTGATCCCCTGACATAAATCTCCATCAGAAAATAGGGAGGGACGTAACCGGCTTAAGCTTAACAGTGACTAGTGGCCCCGAACTTTAGTTTAAATATATTGTAATAATGATAAAATATACTAGTTAATTTGGACCTTTATTTATTTTGCAGTAAAGAGCTTTTTGTCATAACAACCGTCTGTTTGTAATGGGACCGTGCGGGTTCCTCAAATATTGTTTCATATTTCGCTTCTCGTTTGGTTGTTATTCGGTAAATAGAATCGTATTATTAGAGCTGGTAATCCTATTCCGTTACTTAACTAATCAGTGTTTCATGTCATCGTATGTTTGTGTTAATTTAGTACCTATATCTGAATAGTATTGGTCACGCTCGTTGATTTAATTCCAAGTGCGTATAGTAAATTAATCCTGACAACACCTTATATTTAATTTAGGCGATAGCCTACTTATATATATAGAGAGTGAGAAAGATAATGATACAACTGTAGTATAGTATAGTTTTTAACACAGACTTGTGGTAATTGACATTCTTTTGCCAATATAAAATATAGTAGATATAATGAGATCACGTGAAGTTACTAGAATTGAGAGAAAAAATTGTGCATGGCCTCATTAGCTTAGTGATCGTCAGCACAACTGTTTAGCGTGAGCTAGGGGTTTAGGATTTGTGCCCGTTCAAAGATAATATGCTCACCCTTTATAATATGGGACCTAAAATATACCGCTAAAATGTGGAATTTACTAGTACTCCTCCGCCTATCCCTTCATGGATACAGGCGTGACGACGTGTGCGTTTAAAATTATGAAACGAACATACATAGTAGGTCAAAAAGTTATAAATCAAACTAAATCAAAGTGATTTCGGGGAAGATCGTTTCTGAACTTATTTTTATTATTTACTTTCGTACCAAAGATTGGATATTGGGCCTAGATATTATTAGATCTAGATTTCTTCCAGATGATTGCGTCACTGCAAAAGGGCACATTCAAAACTCTCAAAGACATATGTAAGTTTACTCATGTGAAAAATTGTTTTATCTTTTCTTGAAAAGTTTTCTGATTACTTAGATATGACCAGGTATAATCAAATCTATGAAAGCTTTACAATTTTTGTTTTATTTGGTCTGTTTTTTTTTTAGTTTTAATCATAATCTGAATGATTTACCAAAAATGCTCTGTGTTGGTTTGAGAAATGAAACTAAAATGAATCCTATTCAATATCGAAAGCACCGAGTTGCAACCAAAAACTAAATTCCATGTGTGATTAAATTGATATTTACCAATTAAACATTTTATAGTTAAATTTTGACAGGAACTGCGGATCATTGCATTTATTTGCAAATCAGCTTTTAAGTATACCCGCTCGTTGAAGAGGAATTACCAATAATTACGTAGCTATTTTGAAATAATATTAACTTGAAAATGTAAGTTTAATTTTTTCAATTATTTTCTCAAAAGTCATCAGTTGGAATAATAACAGACACAATCCAATTATTATCGACGGAAAAACAGGAGGCATATCAATCCAAATACCTTTTTTATGCGAATTGGTAATAAATTAAGTGCTTAACAGGCTAATAGTGAAATAAAAGCCAACATCAATTGATAATAATTAATCATTCGTTATTAAAAATACTAGTTACTGCATTTTACCAATACTTTAAGGTTTGCGATAGGTACATCTGTAGGTATTGCAATATTTACACAAATCCAATGGAAAACGAAAGTAGCTAGGTTATTATATATCCCAAATTAAATAAAGAATAAAAGAAAAAAAATACATTTTCATAGATATTCACGTCCGTGGAGAAGTGATGACTTAGTTTCCACCCTCTTCCAAGAATAACTAGTACGGTTCCCTTCCGGTGTTGGTGAAGTAAAAATGTATTATTGAATTATAATGAATATTAAAAAAGCTATCACAGAGGACCGTCTTCTGCTTTTTATATACAAAGACCTAATTTAAATGAAATTATATTTGTTTTTATGAAAAATAATTAAATAAATAGGAAAATCTGTAAAAGCTTATAGTGATGTGACCATTGACTATGATTTCAAAGGTCCTGAGTTCGATACCACTGTCTTTTCAAAGTTACGTGTGTCACATGCCCAAATGGTGAAGAAAAATATCTTGAGAAAACCTGTATGCCTTAGAAATTCTCCCGATAGCATGTGAAGTTTGCCAACTCGCAGTAAGCTAGCGTAATGGACTATAGCCTAATGTCTCCCATATGAGAGGAGACCCAAACCTAGCAGCGGGACAAATGTTGGGTTCATGACAAATAAATATAATTAAATCATAAATGTACTGATTCCTTGAAGATGTGAAAATTTTCATTCATTAAATTTGTATATTTTTTTATGAACTACAATTAAATAAATAGGAAGATCGCAACAAATGTTAATACCAACGATTTCTATAAAAATTAATACTGTAACCAAATTTAAAAAACAAAATAATACAATAGCGGTATAACCGTTTTAAAAATCAAATACATTAACCCTAAACATAGTACACATGAGCAAACAAACTGTGGCGTTCCCCACAAATCTCTCGTATCTGCCAACATTGTCATTCCCTTGTGGTATATTATTGAATTTAATGGCATCATTTACCGTATTCCGATCCTCAATAGCGACAGCGTTACGTACTCGTCGCCAGTTTTTAGGGTTCAGTGACAAAAAGTAATAACCAAAAGTGAAAAAGTTTCCATGTAGCAATAAAGACTTTTTGTTGAGACCGTTTTCCATTAGGTTCGGAATATTTTTTTATTCTCTTTTTCGTTGACATTAGTTTTCTCTGTGTGTAATTATAGGAAAAGAAATATTGTTATTATAGCATACCTTCAATATTTTGCAAAAATATTAATGTCAAGTTTTTATAAATAAACCGTTTGAAGTTATTAGTGTTTGTTTAGAAAATAAATGTTATCGAAAATAAATTCAAATTATTCTATTATAAGAATATTCGTGATAATAATAAAAATATGAATCTATTTTTTCTGCAGACTTTATAAGAATTCTTTCATTTAACATTTTTGTCCCTGTGTCATCTAATGCGTGGGGAACAATTCTTTGTAAGTTTCTGGGAAATTTAAGGTACTTTATTATATTAGAAAAGGTGATTTTTATAAAATGTCTATCTTGCTAGGGGCATATTTTATGACCATAATTTTCTAATACCACGTCTGTCGTCCCCGAAGGGTTAGGCAGAGGTTGTACATTTTAGGAAGCAGATCCCATGTAATAGCAGACAGGCAGGCCTACTGCCACCAGCCGGGCACAAATATCTAATATATACAGTAATAAACATATATTATTAATAATAATAAACCGCAACTTGTACGGAACTTCCCGACGTATTCAACTCGTGTGTATCAATATTATTATATTTTTTTATTATTCCCGTCCATTTGACATATATTGATTCGTTTGTAATGGTTGGAGCATTACTTGCAACTGTTATAGTGGCAGGTTGCAACTATATGGTCACCGTAAAATGCTTTCTATGTTTCAATTATCGGCAAAGTGAGATATATTTAGTCATTTATTATGGATGGGCTTTGGTAGTAGTGGTTTTGTCTGTAGGGTATTATGTGATCGATTATCACAGCTGTGCTTTTTTAGTAGAGATTTTTTACATACTAAGTCGATCCAATAATAAATATATGGATTGTGGACCAGAAAAACCTTTAAGCTCGTTTTAACTTTCAGCACTGTGTGTATTAGCATTTTTATTGTCCAGTGATCACTTTATTCCTTTGTAATAATGTTTTATAATGACTCAATTGGCGCAGTGGCTCAGGAATCGGCTTGTGCGTCATAGGTTGCGGGTTAGATTCCCGCACGAAACAAACATTTGTACGATCTACAGTTTGTGTGTAGACTTGTGTTTGTGAACGTACACACCGCGCGACACCGGTGAAATTCTCAGTGTGAGGTAAATTAAGTGGTTTTAACGAAGGTACATAGGTAAGGTAAGGTACAAAGTTTGTTCTAAAACCTTTTCGTCTAAAATGTATTGGAATTATATTGTATCGTATTGAATTGTTTTAATACTAAACTTGACTGGTCATAATACCGTACAAAATGGTGCGCAGTACACACTATTCATATTTAATTTTCAATTGTACTCGTAATTTAAGCGTGCTTGGTGAAATTCATACTGAGGGGCAAATTAAATTAATATAACATGTAAAGGGGTGAATTTGCGTACATTACATACACCTGATATAATTATAATATCGTCTGTTTGCGATACTCTATACGTACAGGAAAATGATATTTCCAAACTATCACCTTTATATAATTAACTGCTGTACCTAATAAGAACTTAAAATTTAATATTGGCAGTATATTCGAAAGATTTTTTTGCATAATAATAATAGTAGGTACTTTTTATTGATTTTATTTATGACACGCTCAAACAGTGAAGGGAAACATCGTGAGGAGACCTGCATGCTTTAGAGGTTTTCTCGATGGCAAGTGAAGTCCGCCAACCTGCAGTAGGCTAGCGTAGTGGACTATAGCCTAAAAGAGGAGACCCGTGCCCAGCTGTGGGACAATAATGGGCTGATAATGATTGATTTTATTGCGGTATATTGATATTACTTAATCAGAACTTATTATTAACAGTAAGTAACCTTCGTAATATGGATATACGCTGGGATTCAATAATATCCATATAGGTATCTCGATAAAATCCGTAAAAAGAAGTTTTATTTCTAATAATCTCTAATATATATTACAAAGATAAAAAAAATCGATGCTCTGTTTGTTTGTGTTAATAGGCTCCGAATCTATATCGGACCGACCTGAATATTTTTTTTCTCCATAAGTATATTGTATTATCCGTGATAAACGTCATTTATATTTTATTTAAAAGCAATTAGTGATTAAATACCTACATATTCCCAGTACCTAACTCAAATAATGTTTTTAATTAAACAAAAAAAATAGTTTTTACAAAGCTTGATATCTATACAAGTTTTATATTAGAACATGATACCGAAATACATGAACCCAAATAAGATATATTTTCTTTCAAAAAGGTACAAATGGCACTTTAAATCGTAACATCTTAACGATAACTTAATAACATTCATTTAACAAGCTTTGCATGATAAATGGTACAGTGGCTATAAATAATACGCGCCTAAACTCACATAAACTACTTCAGGAATGACATTCGATGGAAATAAAATGTTTTATAGCCATAACAG
Organism: Craniophora ligustri; assembly: GCA_905163465.1. NCBI lineage: Eukaryota > Metazoa > Arthropoda > Insecta > Lepidoptera > Noctuidae > Craniophora > Craniophora ligustri. The sequence goes on from LR990963.1 coordinate 9,415,790, forward strand.
AAACGAGCTTGTCGTTCTTAGAATATATTCATCGTCTTGAAGCAAAAGGTTGTTATTATAAGGACTCATAACTCGAAAAGAAATTAATTTCTCAATATTCGCTGTTGTTTTAATTCACTGTCATTTCACTGAATGTACAGAATTGGTTGAATATAAAAATGATTTCAGTTAAAATATCGGAGAAGGAAAACTTTACAAGGAAATATATTATTAGCATATAAATTCAATATATCCGGCACTGCTGTAACAATAATTTCACATGTAATGTTGAATCCAGAATAATTAAAATTAGTTAAGAAAGGGTAACAATTAATAATATATTTTTTTTCTATGTACCAATAAATGCATTTTATTTTATTATTTATTTTAATTTTTTACGATGTAGTGATGCACAAAGCACAAGCAAGGAGTATCCACGTGTATGTGAGTTGTAAATCTGTGTGAGGCTGAGTTCAAACGCGAGTTTTACACGTGGACAAAGCTGGTAAAGAAATTCACGTGAATACTTCTACTATAGCATTTAGATGTCTTCTATCATTTTTGTATTCTTAATCTGGTCTACTCTAAAACAGAGCTGAGAATGTCAGCTGAGACGTATACATAGCAATATAATTAGCAATATGAAAACATAACTTTATATCACATCGGCCGTACGTATCGTAGCCAAATATTGACTGTAATTTTAAATCCAATTCAATTGGCAATACATTTTGGAAATGTACGTCATTATGAATATGACTGAATAAGTATAACTATTTTTAAACTGGTTAATTATAAAGTTTTGTTAATTTTAAAAGCACAGGACTGCGTCAATGTTAATTGTTTGTTGCATGTAATACATTTTTAATGAACCTATTGAAGAAGGGAATCGCTCGGTAGTTATTATTTAATTATTGCCCGTATATTCCAATGTCATGTCACAGTGATATTATGTAGATTTTTATATTACATTTATGCTGTGTAATTTTTGTATTTGATAACTCAACAATAGCAGCTAAGGGCGTGCCCTATAAGTGGGCACGCCCTTAGCTTTAGTAATAGTAGGTGAGTATTATAAATATACTTATACAAAAGTTTTGGAAACAAACAGTACTTAAGCTTCCTTTCTTTTTACAATATAAAAGAAAAAGAAGCTTAGGTACAGTTTCTATATAAAACATATAATATTTTAAAAACCTTTATTTGTGAACTTTGTGTAGTCTAGGTAAAATTTACTAACATTTTATAAAAATGTTTATATTACAAAAATGTCACATGAACACATTATTATTATATACAATATTTGTAGTACATGTTTTACCATAAACATGTGCTATTGAAGATAATTTAAGCTTTATACAACCAACGCAAATTGGCACCCCATTTCCATGTCATTGTGAGTTATTGTCCAATATTCGTATCAGGATTTAGAGGTCATAATATAAGCTAGCTAGCTTGCATATATGGCCATTAAATCGGCCATTTTCCTCAGCTGATTCTCACAGTCTGGACGTCGATAAATAGCTGATGCATTTTATGTACCACTTCCATATTTTAAAGCAGTATTATAATATATATATCATAGAAGGCTTAACCAATAAAAGTTTGTGTACTTTTATATTGCATTAGGTATTATATTTTATAACTTATACAGACGAAAACGTATAGGACATTCTTTTGTATTCTAAATTACTATTAGTCTTTAGTATGTTTTACTGCTAAATAATCTTTCTTTTCAATCTACCCTATGAGGTTGAAACTGGACCCCATTACGTAATAAGCTTAGCATTAAAACCTTTTCCGTATCTCCCTTTTATTTTTGTATTTTAAGCGCAAAGAAAAGAAATCCATCCCTATCTGGGAAAAATCTCTTTGAAAGAAACTCAAACAATTCGAAACACCTCAAGACATTACCGTGGGGCACCTAAATTTGCGTGTACAAGCAAAACGCGTAATGGCGGGGTGAGCCCGCCAAAATCGTATTTAAATTCACCGATCCCAACATGAGATAAGCGAAATCATGAGTTAGGTTGGAAGGGTTATAGAATCCTGCTGCGTGAGGCCGCATAATTCCGTTTCCAGTGGGGTGTATACGCCTTTGGTGTTGACGGAGATATCTCGATCTTAAATGGGAAGCCTCTTCAAAGTGTTTAACTGGGAAAATTTCCTCTAAAATGTTAGCAAATACAAATGTTTTATCGCTAGATCTGCGAATTTGTTTGGATGTTACGGGTGTATAAATGTACTTATTTGGTTTTGAATACAGAATTTTATTTGAACTGTCAGCTTTTCAAAACCAGAAGTGAGTTATGTTTCATTTAAACAAATATTTAATTTTGTATTTCCAAATATAATTTATCAATAGTGAACATTTTATATAAAATTTTCTTTCAACCTGTACCTAGCAAATTCACTACCGGAACCCTTGTTTTCACAAAATATTGTTTAATCCAAAAAAACGAGCATTTAAAGCTTTACTACAGCTGAAACTGGGTTTCAGATAAGGGCATACTCGACCATACTTAGCGCCAACAATTAAGTATACCCTGATTTAATTAAACAGCCAACAATTTATATTAACTTAAAAATTTTTACTTTCCTTTTTATCCCCCGGCTTGACCGTAATTTAGGTACCCTAATCCTACGCTACAGGGTACCATAAAGGGTTGGAAGGGAAAAAGTAAGGGGTGATTAAAGATAAACAACGATTCGGTTCCAACGTGAGGCCAAGCACGGTTTGGATAATTTGCAATTGTATAATTATCTATGACGGTAAATTAAACGAGAGGTTTATGCGTTTCCGAGACGATGACTGAGATTCATGACGGTAAGAGATAAGGGAGATTAATCGATCTGTTCTCATGTTCTCCTGGTTCAAAACTGTGCCATATTTTCAGAGAGCATTTGGCATAGATGTAATTTCATGATAATTTGCTTTGGCTGCGCCTTTGTCTTCACAGAAGCTTCTAACCCCTGTTTTTGCTCTCTTAAAGGGTGATTCCCGGAATAAAAACTATTTACCTGTGACTAAAATTATTTCAGTGGTTTATACCTGATTCCTCGGGGTTAAACCGCAGGGTTAACAGAAAGACAGACAGTCATAATTGAGCATTTATAATATTGAGTATGAATATGGATTATTGCTTCATTTTGTTTCCAGTTATTTTAATTATAAAATGTCTCGTTAATAATTTTCATAATAAAATATTTATATCTCTTTATGAGGTATAATTTCGTATCAAATTACGCATGACCCGAATCCAACTGACCCGGGTATGAACTATTGGCTCCATAAAATGTATCAAAGATAATTCGGGGCAACATAAAAAAATCCTTTCAATATTTACAACATCGGAAGCACCGTGAATTATGTATTCGTTTCGACGGATCCGGACCTTGGGACCTCTGACCTGTTTTGCCTAGCATCAAGACTGCTCCTTGAATAAAGACAGTTTTTCTTTTTAAAATGACGTCATTTTATGCCAGCAAAATAGTGTATCTGCATACAATTACGGTGATTTTTTAAAATGGATTATGGTTTATACTTGCGTTTTTATTTGCTAACGACGAAAAATACTTAAAATCTGTTGTTAATAAACTTATCATTTTTTACCTGTGTTTAAGCATTTATTTATCATAATAATTGTTCATCAAAAATACTTCAGATTTTATTAATATTTTAATCAAGTTAATACGAAATCTTCTCATTATTACGCTTAAATTGAAAGTTAGTACCTACCTAATGGTTTCGAATTCTAAAACTTATAATTGATATTAAATACTTAGGTAATAACTTTAAATATATCTCAATAAACTTAAATTTTGTTCAAAGTATGTTAGTAAAGTAATCCGAAAATAATGCTTGGTACCTATACATAGTTACCTAGTTAAAACTCAGTATTACATTTTTTAATCCAGATGGCGTGAAAACAGATTATAGTTATGTAAGTATGGTTGCTTTCATCAGAAACACCATCAAGGTTGTTGTTTTCGGATAGACATTCCTCTTCATACATCTTGTTAGGTCAGAAAATAACACAACAGAGATCCAATCAATATCTTCTTCAATTATTGTAGTAGGTACTTCGCTTATCATAAACAAGCTACTCGTAATTCCCACGACTTCCTTCGCGTGCAATTTAACGAAAAAAAAAATCATTCGAATAACTTCAAAAACGGCATAGTTTTACATACTAACTGTGTAACCCCCGTTTTACCTTAGGGGGTGAATATCCAAAAAATCTTTCTTAGTGCTCCCATACGTTACGAAAAGAACCGTTAAGCAAAATTGCAAGTTTCTAAACCTTATAGTTTAGGCCCTGCGTTGATATGTCAGTCAGTCAGTCAGCTCTCCTTTTTTTATATAGAGATAGATTATTCACCAATTGATCAAATGGAAACGGATGCCGTTCGCGAGCTTACTATAGCTTACAAATACTAACTAAATCGAGTTTGTCAACCACCGTAACCATGACAACCACAACCAAGCAATCTGCAGTAACATTCAACAATCAGTCTTGTGATTTTGACAACTGACAAGCTGAACGTTGTCACGAGTGACAACTGACGGGTAGTTTAGGAAACATCAAGTTGTGAAATAATAATTATTATAAATAGGTACATACTATTACGCCTGTCGTCCCCAAAGGGTTAGGCAGAAGTGTATTATTATACAAAAACATTTCACTGGTATTTTTTAGATCCCATGTAACACGTAAATCTATTGTCATCAACGGGCAAAAATTCGAACTCTGAGCTGCTACAGAGCATTTCATTTAAAAACCCAATAACATTGCCCGACCTGGGAATCCAAGACCGAACCCAAGATCTCTTCAGCAGTCGCATTTACGAACACTAAACCGATGAGGCCGTTTCAAAAAATACTTGTTTTTTTTCTTGGTACGTATTGTTTGAATATTATAATGTACCAGTAATATAGTATATGTATATCTATATGTATGGTTTGTCTATCTAACAATCACGTGAAAGCGTACAAGTTATTACTCTCGAGACAGAACACAAAAATACGGGACAAAAACACAAACTTTTTTCATAAATATCTCTTTGCGAGCATTTCATCAAGGCGCACCGATTCCTCAGGAGAATAAGCCCTATGAATATTTTGAGATACATGAATTTGGGTTGTAACCACTGAAGATATTTCATATTCTACCAGTGTTTACTTGTCCCCTGTAAAATTATATAACTTAGCTCAATAATATTATGGTTGCATTATTTTTGTAAAGACGTCGGATTACTTGGGTGCCAGTGCCTGAGGTTTGTCTTTTGTTCTTGTTAAGGAGGATTTATTTGAGTATTAAACTCGGCGGTTCTATTTTTAAGTAGAGATTTTATGTTCAGCATTTTTCTTTATTTAGTAAATGGCTACTTCATGTTCTATTTGTTAATATTACTACATACATAATAATTACTATATTAATAAATATGTGCGGACAATAGGTACGCAACGCCATCTAGCTCCGAGCTAAGCAACAAGGCTTGTGTAACGGATACTAGATAGATGGAACACTACCCATACATATATTTTTTGTACATAGATGCATATTAACCCACGACCCAGTTAGTCCAGCGGTAGTTGACACTGCCTTCTGTGCTATGGGTCCCGGGTTTGAATCCCGGTAGGGACAAATGTTTGTGTGATGAGCATAAACATTTGTATCCGAGTCGTGGATGTTTTTATGTAATGTAGTATATCAACCAACTAGTATCCGTAACACAAGCCTCGTTGCTTAGCTCGGAACTAGATGGCGCTGTGTCATAATGTCCGGGATTATTTATTTATTCTCACCGGGATTCGAACCCGATACCCATTCCACATCCATAAGGAAGTGGCTAACTACAGCGGCACTAATTGGGTCGTCAAAATTCGACGACCCGATTAGATGTTCATAATGTTTCAAATTATAATTAAATGTATTATAATATAGTTTACTATTATGAGTATGTTTTAACAAGTACCTAAATTAAAACAATATTTGTTCCGAATAAATGCTGTTTTACATACTAATAGCAATCAAACCCTCCTAATTTAAGCCCCATTGACCTGTATAAATTATGTTGAACTAATGTTAAATACGTAGGTACTAAATAGTTTATAGCTGAATAAACTAAACTAAAATGTTAGAATTAAATGTTGAAGTTGTGTTTTACTAAGTAGGTAATGATAAATAACGATTTTGGTTGCAATAAATTAATAAAACGGTCCATGTAACACAAATGCTTTTATAGTATCTAGGCTTTAATTTTATTTTAAGCATAGCCTAAGGTGTATGTGAAAAAACAAACATATTAAATATAAGTTTCTTCCAAAAAGCCTCTCACAAAAATCTATAAATTTACTAAAATTCGAATCTATTCTCCAAGGCTTTTTATTTCATATTTTTTTATCATTTATAGGCATACGTTTGACCACAATCTCACCTGCTGGTAAGTGACGATGTCGTTTAAAATGATGCACGCTTACCTAGAAGAGACACTCGTGACTAGAAGACTATTTGTACGAACTGCCTCGTTCGTCTAGTGGTCATACAGTGACTGCCGAGCAAGAGTTCTTGCATTCGATTCCCAGGTTGTACAAAGTGTTATTGGGTTTTTCTATGAAATTCTCAGTAGCAGCTCGGGAGTTTGAATTAAACATACCAACGAGACGTGGGTGTACATTAGAACACCAAAGCTTCCATGGACGACAGGCGTGATGGTATGTTATGTTATGTAAATTGAACTCATCGGGAAATACAGATTCAGGTAGCTGATTCCAATTATGTTGGGGTCGTCTTCCAGTACATCGAAATGCAGCTAGATAATTATTTAACAACAAGCTACTGCTATTAGAGCTTTGCAACCCGATAACTGAACAATACCGATATCCTTGACTGACTGGAATTAAAGGCTGCCTTGTGAGTCCTGGTTTTGAAACCAGTAGGGGAAAATGTTTGTGCAATGAACATAGACAAGTGTCTCATTGTATATATATACTAACTGACCCGCGCAGCTTCACCTGCGTCATCTAAAAGTGAGAGTGGTTTAAGTAAGCTCCTATTGGTCGTCGCGTGATGTTATACGGCCTATAACCTTCCCTGATAAATGGATTATCCAACACAAAAATATTTGTCAATTCCAACCAGTAGCTGAGATAAACGCATTCAAACAAACAAACAAACTCTTCAGCTATATAATATTAGTATAGATTTCTATGTAAATCTAATTACGTTCAAGTACGTCCTTGACACTTCTAGTAAATTCACATCTTCGCGGAACCAGTCGGTACTCGGTCGCCCGAAATGTGTGTCGGTTTTATGTGCAACTACCTACTTTTTCATAACAATGTTTACGATTTATTATAATTTACTGTTTCGTTTTCGGTGAACTCACAATAATTTAAAAGTAAACTAAAGGTGTAACTAATGATAGTGAAGTGAAAGTGTGTGATACTGTGTATGTAATAATTGTGTTTTTACCCGGGTGTTATGGTGTTTCTCATGTAAGTGAATATTATATTCTTATGAAAGGAGGAAAAAAATATATACCGTAATATATATAGGTAGTGTATCATCCATAACACAAGCCGAGGCTTGTGTTATGATGATTTTTAACTCGGAACTAGATGGCACCGTGTCATAATGCCGGGATAATTTTATTTAGCTACCCTTAGACTTTTCAAGGATCTAACTATATATTTTATTTGCATAACAACCTAGCCCGACGTTTTAACGTGTTCGACAAGATATGGGGGGGTTTCGATAAGTGAAGTATCATCATTATCAGTCATCCACCCAAAGATCGAACTGGACAGGCGTAACTTAACTTTTTCGTTTTCACATAGCCACCGGCGTCAATCCATCCACTCCAGTTTGTATGTCTGTCTGCCTGTCTTCCTGTATGTCTGTTTCCTAACTACTTCATGCTTAAACTGCTGCACAGATTTCGAAAAAAAAATGTGTTAGTAGGTAGGTATATTATATATATTATATTATCTAATATATAAAATTCTCGTGTCACAGTTTTCGTTGCCATACTCCTCCGAAACGGCTTGACCGATTTTGATGAAATTGTTGTGCTTATTTGGTATCTATGATAATCGGACTACATCTATTTTTCATCCCCCTAAAAGTTAGGGGTAGTCCACCAACCCCTATAATGTGGCAAAACAACGTTTGCTGGGTCAGCTAGTTGTATACCTATATAAAATTGCCAAAATAGGAACAAAAAATAGGCCTTCTATAAGCGGGCGAAAGGTACCAGTTTGTATACGGAATTGATATTTTTTTAAAAGAGGGTACAAATAAATAATTGGGTTGGATAAAATTACTAATTCTACGCGATGAAATTGCGGGTTGAGCTGTATGTATGTTGTGTTCGTAAATATCCAAAACTAATTAGTTTTGAACAAATACATTGATTACCACCAAAACCTATTTCAGTCATATTAATCAGGTTAAATTAATTCCAAATTGACGCTTTGACCGCATCAACAAAATGCCAGCTTCCAATTTGAGTTAATGAGTATATCACTATTTATTTTAGGACCCGCCTATTTTGTAGGCAACTTTTTTATTTTGCAGCAATATCCTTTTGCCAAATGCTCTAGCGATTCAATTTAATGTAACATAACATACCATCAAGCCTGTCGGCTTCACACTTATATTGTTTCGTACCTAGTACAAATGCCTCCTTTCAATAAGGCTTTAGTTAAAGCTGTATATACGTATGATCCTAATTCATTTACTTTTTTGAGAGAAGTAGATGATATAAAGTTATTATTATTATTATTATTGACATTAAGCGATATTAAAACTTTGGTATGTTCTTCGTCAATGTTTGAGGGCAGGATAACATCGGTACTTTGTTCAGAGGAAACTTCCATCACGGTAAAGGACATAGGCAATTTAAATCTCGGTTGAATCTGGGGTCTGTTGTATTGTTATGAGACCAGAAAGTAATAGTCTTTCTATTATTTCTCAAATTACTGATTTTTGTAAATACTCGACTGGTAAACTAAAGAGAGTGTAGCAAATACAACGATCTCAATTTTGATAAGAACGTAATTTTATGGTTGAATTGATTTCTAATAAATTTGATTGTTGATTTATTGTCCAATTTACGATTAATCAGTTCCACTTTTTTTGATTCATAGCTTAAGACTAGATGGCGCTTTGTAATAATGTCCGCATAATTTCATTAATCCAGCAATTTTTGTAGGATAAAACTGAAGTCACATTTCCTACCAAGAAACTATTCATAAAAAATATATGAGCTAAATTGCTGACTAAAGTCAGTTTATAATAAACATTGCTTATAACATCCTATATAGATGATCATCTATTATTATATCAACTTTGTAAGTCATTTAAATTCGAGTATGAGCCGTGTCCGGTCGAATTTATATCGTAAAAAATGATTTTTTGATTGGACCTGCTGTAATGGAGTTTATAAGGAGGGAGGAATGATATAGAGTTGTAAATACTAGGTACTTAGTATTTTATAATGTACTCAAAAACAATTAAAACATTTTATTCCCTTAATATGCTAAAAGGATGAATTATTTTGAATGATGGAAAACGAAACTAATTTTAGTTTAATTAATACATTAACTTATAGTGGGATCCAATAGACACTCTAGTTTGATTGAATTGAATTTGAAATCCTTGAATTGTCTTTAATTTTATTCAATTTAATAATGGTTTAAGACAGAATTATTATTATTAATTAGTTCTTAGTCAAAATATAACTACCTAGACTACTTAATAAGGTACTTAAGTTTCCGAAAATTCTTGACACTGTTATAATATTAAAGAATAATTACGACTGTGGATAAAATCATAACGAACAAAATAACAACAAACCCAAACATTTTGCAGCCGACAACTAAACTCAGAAAACATTGAACGATATGTTACTTTTTTACTGTCACACTATTTTATTCACAACACACTACACAACAGCTCTATACAATACAAATGGACGAACGTTAGGTCATCGCGAGCAAGTGGGACGCCCCACTGACGGGATGCTTACACATGTTATTGACCCTGCCCTATTGTTAACGCCATATGGCCACCGAAATTGTCTTATGCCCTCTCAGAAATTAGCGAAACCTCCTCAAAATATATACTTTCCTGGTGTCGAAATTTGTTTAACAATTTTCGAGTTAACGACTCGTTTTTTGTCGGATATTTTCCCTGTTTTGTTTGAGTCCGGAATTTTAATTTAGCCTTTCGCATATGTGCGAACGTATAGCAAGTATATGTTTTTATTAACACAATGTTATTTGGAGTGATATGCCTTTTTGGAAATGGGATGTAATACCAAGATAATGAGTAGCATTTGCTGTAAACTGAGAAAGCTTAGTAACTAGTGGACTATAAAGTCAGAGGTCTTGAGTTTGATCCAAACTTCTCGTAATTACGTGCATATCGTATATATTATACATATTTGAACGGTGAAGAAAAATATTGTAACGAAATCTACATGCCTAGGAGATTTTCTAGATGTCGTGTCAAGTCAGATAACTAGCACTAGTTTAGTATGACCGGCTATATAAATCATCTTTAGTGACGAGGTTAACATTATTACTGTGGTAGCCTAGCGGTGTGACCAGTGGACTGAGACGTCAAAGGTTTCGAGTTCGAACCCAAAGCACGCACCACTGGCTTTTCGGAAGTTATGTGCGTATTTATCACAAGCTCAAACGGTGAAGGAAAACTTGAGAGATTTGTCTTGATGGCATGTGAAGTCTGCCAACCTGCAGTAGGCTAGCGTGGTGGACTATAGCCTAATCCCTCTCAAATGAGAGGAGACCCATGCCCAGCAGTGGGACGTTAATGGGTTGATGATTATGATGTACTAGTGTTCACCCTAATTTCACCGGTTTGTTAGAAGAATTTCATAGAAAATTCCTTACTAGGCTTATAGCAGTCGTATTTATGACCACAAACCAACGAGGCAGTTTGAAATTAGTTAGTCTAATATATAAAATTCTCGTGTCACAGTTTTCGTTGCCATACTCCTACGAAACGGCTTGACCGATTTTGATGAATTTTTTTGTGCTTATCCGGTATCTATGAGAATCGGCCAACATCTATTTTTCATCCCCCTAAAAGTTAGGGGTAGTCCACCAACCCCTATAATGTGGCAAAACAACGTTTGCTGGGTCAGCTATTATGAAATAAGTATAACATAATCGGCCCTTAACACAATTTCTGTATAAACATATTATTAAGGTTAAATTGTTTTTGAATAAATACGTTCGGATATTATAGATATACGTCGAACGGCGTATATCCATAATATCCGAACTTAATTGGCGTTTACAAATTGACTTTAATTTTAATCTAGACGTTTTATTTGTGGCAAGTACAAAGAAATAAACAAATTTCTATTTACATGTGTACCCGTACGCGTGCCTCTCCGGAGAATCAAATACGAAATAAATCACGTGCGATGTCTACAAGGGCCTTCGCAATAAAAAATGCCGTTCAATTCCAGAATTCCTGAAAACAAATGCGGAAAAAGCTTGTGTCTTTATTAAAATGTTTTATACAATAATTGTGCACAATTATTTTTATTCGTTTCTGTGGAAACATCTATTTGTTTCTTTAGTCTTTCTGAATAACCTAATCGTTCTATAAAATTGATATCAATATTGTTTTATTTTATCTCTCTGGCGCTGGCAACTGAAGATCTATAAAAACTCAAATATCATGGTGTCTTTCAAAGTCCAGACATTTTGAATCTCAAATATGTTTTCGTATAAAATGGTTTTCAATCTTAACAATAGCATAACAGCTTTAAGTAGGCCTATCTCAACAGTACTCGCATATATGCATATTATTATTATCGCTTAATCATAATTTGGGAAGCAGTAGGCACTGAATACCATTTGTAGTAAATAATAATTGCCATATTGACAACTATGTCAACGACATAAGGCTGATGTAAACATGCCATGCGTGCTTACAAAGTGTGAAAACACAAATCTAGACTAAACAAAAATTGGTGTTGATGCTCAAGCCTAACATATGGTTGAAATGACTTTTTTCCAAACTACTTAAGTGTAATAGCGCGGAATTACGTTCAAAATAGGAGGTCAATTATCAACCAATAGACAAGGGTGGACGTGATAAAAACAGATCTCCTAACACATAATTACATAATTGTGCGCTCTCGCCGCTTGGCCGTCGGGTAACGACGCCACACGAATATGGGTTAGCCAGAGACCAAAAAATAAAATTACAACATTGTGTGATAATAGTGTGGATATGACTATGTTTTAACTATTCTAACTTTGTACTATGTTTTGTTTATTAGGCACTTTTATGTGGATTTATAATACAAATATCATGATTATTGTTCCCCGACAGATTGTTTGTTGTTGACCAAAAATCTGTAAAAACTAGTATTATTTCAATGTCAAATAATCGCAAAGTGTAAACCTATACACGTCTTTTATCATTTTATAAAACATGTTTTGTATTGACTTGGATCTAAACAACTTACCTGACCGTAAAACCCAAATCTACATCGCTAACATAAATATTAAGATGAATCTCAACATTGCAAACAATTCAAAATGTTAAACCAGATGCTATAAAAATTTTTACTTCGCAAGGTATAATCCTCAAAGCTATTTCCTTTTGAGTATTGTAGGTATTCGTTCAGGAAAAATAAATTTGCCTTAAACAACTGTTGGAGTAAATTAATGTGACACTTAAATATTAATAAGCTATTACAATTCCTTAAGTTTTCATTTAAAGTATAAATATAACAGTTAAGTGTCAAAAGAAGAATTAATAGCTTTACGAAATCACTTCGCCACACCTGAGTCGCAATTTTTTTCAAAGTCACGTACAAAAGTATTGACAAATAGGTGAGTAAATCATTTTTATTGCTTGGATTGTGTAAAAAATATACTGTATTATTAACCCGTGAGGAGGCGCGCTATGAGCATTTTGCTCACACAAAAATGAAATTGAATTTTTTTTAGTGATACCGACGTCATAGCGTTTTGAGCGCTTAGATACCTTCCTAACTATTCTTCCCCTCCCCCCTGACGCAACTCTCGTGTTCGTTAGGTCCGTTGCGACCGCGCAGTGGAGCGCTTGTGACAGCCGTGTACCATTCTGCGGCAATTTGCTCATCACGCGCCCATCCGTGTAAGTATTTATTTTTCCAATAAAAAAAGTATTATTGTATTTTTCGAAGTATTGTTTCGTTATTTTTGTATTATATTGTTTAATTATTACGTAGATACTCTGTCGTTATATTTTTTAATATATATTTTTTGTTTTAGTTGTATTAAACATCAAAAATGGACGATCGACAGCAAGCTCAAATTTGTGCGTGGTTGGAAGAGGATTCTTGTGAAGAGTTGGATGCGCATCCTGAGAATGGAGAACAGAATCGTATTGACGACGTAGAAAGTGACAGTTGATGATAACATGACAAATGCTCAAATCCTACTAATATTATAAACGCGAAAGTTTGTTAGTATGGATGTATGTATGGATGGATGTTTGTTACTCTTTCACGCAAAAACCGCTCAACAGATTTGAACGAAATTTAGCATACATATAGATTATTACCGGGATTAACACATAGGTTACTTTTTATCTATATACCATGCAGGCAAAGCCGCGTGAAAATCTAACACAAACATTGCTATCGGAAGACGAAAGTTCCTAAAAGAAGTGACGTTGGAGCTTTTAAAACCACATATTTCACGCCGGATTTGCATGGAGAACATATCATCAGATCTCAAGTTACTAATGAAGCGTTTTGTTCCGGCTCCTAGACCTATTGCAGACGCTAGGTCAAGCGGATTCTGTGCTACATGTCTAAGACGTAAGAATAGACGCTCAAAAAAAGCGTGCACTTCGTGCAAGCAATTACTCTGCACCGAACATATCACATATATGTGTTTAGTATGTTTCAAAAGGCACATTTTTCAAGATCTCATAGAATAGTATTTTTTTTAATTTTTTGTTTTATAACATTTTTAATGAGACTTTTATGAAGACTACCAAAAAATTAAGAATTTAATTAAGTTGTTTTGTTATTTGGTCTAGAAGTTGAATTTATGTTTCATAGTTTTAATTAAAATACTTATTTTCTTAATGATTAAACCTTGTTTTATTGATATAAATGCATTATAAGCCAATTAGTAATACAACGATAGATATATGAGCGTTTAAAGTGGTGTGAGCAAATTGCTCCCGCGCGCCTTTCCGTGTTATAAAAATAGGCGCGCCTCCTCACGGGTTAAAGTAATAGAGTCAATGTTTGTTTAATAGACTCGAAAGAGCTTTGAAATCGTTTTTTCGCACTTCTGCTATCAAATTTGGAATGTTTATCTACCCAAACCTAATTAACTTAAATAGGCATAATTAATTAGTATAATTAATTACAATATAAACGAAATATATGTATATATTTAAAGACATCGAATAAAATAACAGTAATAAAAATAATAGTTAACGTCGTATCCACATTATTTCTGCACCGATCTGTGAAGATAGAACAGAAAGGGCCGAAAACAAGTTTTAATAAGAACGTGGAAGTAAAATATTTTCTGTACCGGAATCGTTAATAACTGTATGTTGCGGTTGGAGTCAGCCGAGCCGAACTGACAATTCCCTTTTAATTTGAAAGCCTGAGCAGGATTGGGGCTAACAAGACGCCGCCGCCTAATTATAGCTTAGCTAAAGAACAAACAAGATCCGAAGCCGATTTAGGATTGTTATAACGCCATATGTTATAAGGTAATTCGCGTGATTATTGCCTGCAACAAACATGTTTGTAATTAAATAAACACAAATTAATAAGCTCTGCAACGAACCTTGACAGCATAATACGTTGTGATCAGTTCGATTCAATATAATTGGAGCTGAATGCAAAGATTAAATTGAAAATTTACGAGACCTTAATCAGATAGATATTGTATGTAGAAGATCTCTCTAATCAAGTACAGCATTGAATATTCAATACAGTTTAATCTTCGTAAATTGGAGTGAAGTAATAACATGTAATACCAGCTTATGAAGTCACTTATCTGCGATTAACTGAAATAATGCCTAGAACAAGTCAATATATCTAGATATTATTTGCATCTGCAAAATGAATTTTACATTCGATTTATATCTCGATTTTTCGTATATTTTGTTGTTATTACTCATTTAAACATCAATACATTTTATACTCTAGTCTGCCTGACTTTGGGTGCAGTAAAATATCAAAACCATCGGCATTAAATAATATCAATATGCCATGTGCATAATATGTCACATGGTCTAGTCATGAAAGGCTCCAATTTCGATTCCAATAATAATTCTTATACCACAATTCACGGGTAAATATCTGAAAACATCACCAACGTAGGTGTGTATCTATAGCAGCAAGCAAAGATACATTTCTCGCTGAAGTTTTAAGCGTGATGGTGTACCTAGACAACACAGATAGTTTGGAAAATACAACAGCTGACACAAAACGTATTAATTACCAAAGCATGTAGCAAATACACACCGGTATGGTACCGCTTTACAACTTCAAGAACAACTAAATTCGAAATAAATTAAAACAACTGCTGTGTAGCCGTGTTCTTACTTCTAACATTTTGAATTTATTTTATCAAAGCACGAGTTTTGAAATGGCGCTTAAACAATGAACATTTTTATAATAGCAAATCTTTTTTTGTTTGACGAGTGATAACTTTTTGATGAATTAATATTAAACCCGATGCTATGCTTGAGTGGACTTAGGTAACGAACTATAATATTTTTAAGCGGTGTCCGCAAGTATTAAATTTGTCAGAATTATCTTAGGCTCAGTGAAATAAGCTAATAATCTGAAATGACACAGTGCTTAGGTTTTTTTTAAACTAGTGTGTACCTGTGTACCGGTATTTTATTTTAAGTATTATTTACTATTCTTAAAAAAATAACCAATCATAATTTTTTCGCCAAAATAATTATATAACATTTCTGTCATAAAATAATTACTTGTAATAGAATTTATTACGCTTTACTTGTCTGTATTACTTAATTCCAAAAATTTTGGATCCTTTATTTCCAAAGTCAAGGAAAAATCGCATTTATCTGCGATAAAATCCGTAAGGAGTTTTATTTCAATGTATCACATTAATATACCTACCGACAAAAGTAATACCTACTTAATAAGTAGGTATATGGAAAAAGAGAAATGTCGGAATTTCAAAATATAATAAATTACTGTCAAATTCACTTTGCTACACTTGTCAATAATGAAAGGCATTTGTTGAATACAGATTTACTGATAAATTATTTAGGTATTCTATTAAGTTTAGTGTCAGATCTAGAATACCGTTTAAAATTTCTTAGTAAATTTACCCTCGTCTATATTGATGATGGTTCTCGTTCTATCCTTGTGTTATGCATATTAATAAGCCTGCATGTGATTAGGGGTATATGATACAGTATCGGATACTCTCATACGTCGCGTCGCCCCTTCTAGGAACAATTCGAGCATAATAAATTAGTCTGCCTTCTTTGCTGCCTAGATTTTTAATCAGCGAGATTCATTAATTTATGAAATGAAACTACTCTTCACGGATCTTATTTCGAAAAGATTTTATCCTTGAAGCATTGGGATTGAAACAATATCAATGATACAGTGATTTAGACCATATACCGATATTGTTTCATTACAATATTCAATTATCGTAAGCGTAAGAAATTAATACATACATTTTTTTAAGATTAGTTTTTGATGGAAACATTGGTCCAACACTGACAACATTTCAAAGGTAAATTAATTACTAGACGACAGTTTACTGTTAGAATTATAATATGATCATAATTTAAGTTACTTTTCCATTCCATTTTTGCTTAAATGAAGTAGAAGAAGTTCAGTAGTCTGTAACAGACTGCCGAAAATGTAAGTTAACAGACTATTTTAATTATATTTTCGTGTTACATTCTGCCAAGTAATCGCCAACAAGGTAAGTAACAAATTACTGATATCATGACGAACGAATTAATATTCATCTTATTTTAATGTTCAAGATACATCGCCCCGACAGTCGTCAGTTCACATAAATCTACGGTCTTCTAGGAAATGAATAACAATTATGATAATTATCACGCCTCCACCACGCCGGTCTTCAACACGGCTATAACAATAATTAAGACTGTAAAAAGCGTTATCTCCAAAACCAGTAATGTTCAAACAAAAACAGAGTCGCTGTCAAGCTCTTGATTTCGATTTATGACATCTAACCACTGGACGTCGGCCAAATTATGTTTGCCGCCGACGAACCACAATATGAACACAATTTCTCTATAGCCGAAGAATAATTTGAAACATTTGGAACTTGACTCGTAAAAGTACAGCAATTGGATTTTTTTTGTCGCAGTGAATCTTATCTTTGGGAGGTGAACTATCAAATTCTCACAGCCCATTACCGTATCAGAAGAAAGAAGCAACTTGATTCTTTCTTAAATGAATTATAATTAAAAATAATTTCTGTGTTGCTTAATGAATGGATGAAAATACTGTAGACAGAGATAGATTATTCAAATCGGGTGGTAAGAAAAGGAAGCGAGTTAGATAACGCCTTCGTAGTTTCTTTGAATGTATGATTCGGCGAGCGATAAAAATCGCCGGTCTTATTCGTCAGCCTTTTTTTAATTAGTGAAGGGTCCGACATGTGAACCGAGGTGGCGGCCATTGTATGGTGCATAAATACGACATTTACAAATGACCGGACTAGTAAGACATGTACATTGAGAAGGACACGGTATAAAAGAAACGTCGGAAGGAGTACTCAATGTTTTTGTCTTATTTTGAGTTCAATGTGCGCATTCTAATTTTAAATACAGAATATTTGTTATTTTTTATATGCTTTAATGCTTTTCTAACCAGCCTATTAATATTATTCTTCAGCTCGTCTTAAGGCATTAGGAAACTCCTTTTGAGAAAATAATTTGGTTGTAAAATCGATCCAAAGAGGTCACTTGTGCCTATAAGAGGAAGATAATGATACATTCACGAAAATAAAAAAGTAACACTTTCTCGCCATATAATTTTATAACATGGTGATTAAACTTGAAAGTTATTAAGTAGCAAGCGATTACACCTCTGTGCCAAACCTGTTATACGTTTTACAATGTTATTTTTCTGTTTTACTCATTCTATTTTGCGTTTAGCTCGTGTGAATTATGTTAGTTAACTTTCAACATTAGTATATTATTAAGAGGCTTGTGGAGACTACATCTCATCCAATTAATGTAATAATAGAATACATTTTTGTGTAGAATCGTACCTAGTTCAAATAAGTTTAATATTGTGAAATAATTCAGGTTTGTGTAGTATTTAGGTATCTAGGTTTACAGGGAACATTTTTCAATATTTATTATTCAAATATATCATATTCCTACTCCCACTCTATGGAATAAAGTACATTTACTTTACAATTTTAAAGAATTTTTTTTGAGGTTAGATGATTGATTCAGTGACAGTGTTGGAACTTTTAAAAATGAACCGGTGAACTATAAGGTCAGCTGCAATCCACAGAATCGTAAATCGTCATGATTCTTATTTAGTTTATAAAACAGGGATGGTGCTTCACAGCTGGAATAGCGTTATCTCTCTCATAAATCTTAAATGAGACTGCTTAAACACATTGTCGTACGAGTGCAGTTCGCGAAGTATAGGGGTTGGTATATAATAAGTTTTATCAAAGGAATGGAAATACTTTTTTATATTACTACGACAAATCCGTTTCTTCGAAAGTAGATTCAATTCATCATAACAGAGATAGTAATTTTCGCCGCGCAATAAAACAGAATAAGTACGAACCCCTCTTATAATTTGCATAAATTAAATAAAGGTTAACACCGTATAATTCTTTCGACCGGCGAATCAGCGATCGCTAGTTACAAAGCAAACAAAATGATTAGTAATGCTAATCTGTACATAATTATATAGTACTTGCATCATTTTCTCGTTTTAAATTGTATGTTAGTTACGCGGTTTTGTGAATATTCTCTTGAAACTGTAGTAGCGAATGACCCAAGGGGACAGATGATGAGTCGTCTACTTATATTCTTTTGTTTTAAGTAAAGTATGTACTCTGTCATTATGAATGCATGAGCTGAAATGAATTAAAGACATTTATTTATCCTTCATAGAGGAGAACAATATTTTTGAATGTTGACATGGTACATGAATGTATAGAGGTAGCAAGTAGCATCAATTATTGAAAACCATTTCGTGTTTTGAATAATTATATACTTAACAATACAAACCAGATAATTACCAAACAATAAACCGATCACCTAAAATCACAAACCGTAAATTTTATAAATTGTTACCAATTTCCAATAAAATGTATTATACTCTGATTGCGGTTTGTTTACAGTCTAATATGGTAACTATATATTATATACTGATATGAAATCATATATTAAATCAACATAGTTATTTAAAAAATAGGGGTACAATGGCGCATACACATACACACATAATAGTAATACCTATCTTTTATACAATACATTATATATAGTAAGGAATTTATGTTTGTGCTGAAGTTATTGGGGACTACTAGGCGCGAGGCTGCCACTTTAAAATTTCACTAATACTTATAATACTATGACTGAGGATTAGTCCTCCATGAGGATTCCTATTGACTTTTCGGAAGTTATGGTGAAGGAAAACATCGTGAGGAATCCTGCATGCTTGAGAGAATTCCTCAATGCTATGTGAAGTCTACCAAGCCGCAGTAGGCTAGCGTGGTGGACTTAGGAGTGGGATTAGGCTGTAGCCTAATCCATCTCAAATGAGAGGAGACCTGTGCCCTTTAGTGGCACAATAATGGGTTGATTATGTGCGTGATAATTCCATTGGGTCCTACTTTCTCCATTTACTTCTTCGTCTATTTGCTCTTTAATTAAAGACTTAATGAATACGTCACCACTTCCCCAAACATCTTCAATGTCAAAAGTTAATTATAATCCCCAAGTCACTGACAGATTCTGGTACAATTTTCTTAATTACAAACCTACGTACTGCTTCATTACATGTTCAGATTAATTAAAGTCTGTTAAGTAGTTTTCAAGTTATAACTATTACACGCCAAAGTCGCGAGCAACTACTGTATGCTTTCATTGCAAACTCAATTTTATATGTATAATCCTAGCAAACACTACTGAATAAAGCAGGTGTATACAGAACTCTTTGATATAGAATTTAAAAAAATCTATAGATCCAAAGCTATTGAACTAAAAATCACAATAGGAAGGATATGTGACAGAGTAGAGGACCAATGCACAAAAGTTTTTGAGTGATGCCACAAACACAATTTTACCGTCCATTTTTAATGCACTACACCTAGTTTCTAAAGCACTAAGTGCGATAATTCATAAGCAAATAGTTTTCGACTGGTTTGCAATCATACGAATGACATTTTCAAAAATGTCTCCGAGATTTTTTTTGACAATACTCGGTAATTGGTGGGTTGGGTACCTGGGCATTGGTTTTGTTATACAACAATACTGTTGGTTTACAAAGGGACATACGGAACCAGAATATCAAAGTAATTTGCTCATTGAACTCCTTGTGTAATGAATATAGTGGTAAAATGGATTTGATTGCGTTCCATTATGTATATATAATACGTGTAATTTTTATGCCCTTTTGATAGCTTTTATAAAGCTTTTTTAAGGAGTCTTTTTGTTAACTTAATTTTTTACGTATTATGTACCTACGTACTACGTACATAAAACTCTATTTTTTTACAGATTGGTACTACCTTCACGTAAACTTAAAAATTATGATATTTTATCAGATGATGCATAATACACAGACTTACAGTAATATTATATCCTGAGATTTGTAAGGGTATCTTCACGGTGAATAGTAACATAGAAAATATTTCACTCACCTAATTCATGTTGAGAACAGCGTGACAGCGATACATGAAAAAAAAAAAAAACATTGTTAGGGAAAAGCGATTAATATGATGATCATCATAATATCAATATACATAATCATTCGTTTGATATCAATAAACATTGACGTATGTCGCAGATCAGTATTATTTGACTAGTTTAATTCCCTATCTGAATGGATTTTATTAATTATTGGCTGCGCGTGCAAGCATATACAACTTTCTAAGACATTATACTAAACTTGACTCATTGAGGTAAGAACTGCCTCGTTGGTATATTGTTAGTAAGTGCGACTGCTGAGCAAGAGGTTTTGGGTTCGATTCTCAGTTCGAGCAGTGTTATTCGTATTTTTTATGAAATTCTCCGTAGCAGCTCGGAGTTTCAATTCGTGCCCGGTTGATAGCAATAAGCTCGCTCTCTGTTAAATTGGTCCTAAAACATACCAGAAAAATGTGGGTCTACACCTCCGTATTCGGTATTCGGAAAGAACTTTGTATAGTAAAAAGTTCAACATGTTTGCGAATATTATTACTAATATTCTAACATGTCCCTTGAAAGGATTGCTGAGGTATATAGCACAGGTCCCTCCAGAAATTACCAAATAGCCACCGTGGGACATCAGTGACCGACTTGGCGACGTCTAACTTCCTATTATTTCGTCTTCGTACACTAGGGGACGTTGCTAAAGTCTACTATTTCAGGCACATGCTTGGTGGTAACATTTAATAATGTTTTGACGTGTATATGTAAATAAGATTCAGACCGTAGGGTCTTCGGATCTTTGGACATTTTAAGTTGTAGTGGTTGTGGTGGTAAAATTAGGTATGGTTTAAATTACACGTAACAGGGCCAACCAAGCGAGCAAAGTAAATTTTGATATATTTGCGTACTCATTAAACGAAAAGTGAGTTTTTTTGTGAGCAAACATGAAATAATACTATCTTTACATGCTACAACAGCAAATTTCGTAAAAGAAAATGCCAATACCATCTGAAAATCAAACCGGGAAAGGTAACGTCCATTAAATAAAAAGCTATAGAAGACAATAAAAGTTTTCATGACTAATAAAAATATTCTTTGTACCTGTCTGAAAAGCTTTAACGTGGTTTGTTGAATTGACAGTAGTAAAATTTCCTCAGTTTATTAATGTACTTATCGTGATAAGCGTTAAAATGACAGTAACAAAGAGGTAATTTCGTAAACGTAAACCTTTTATAGACTAAAAGAGGATTTTAGAACTGTAATGAAACAGTAAATTATAATTTAATCACTAAACTTATAAAGTGTGTTAAATATTTCATGGTTTTTTTTAAGTATGAGGCTGACAGAGAACTACAGTACAGAATATAGCCTATCTTTTCATCAACAACAATAATCGTCTAGATGCGAATTTATATCATCGTGTACGAGACCCCTTAACTCGGAGTGAAGCTTTTAGTTACAGCGAAATTCGCAGACCGCAACATCTGGCGTGTACCTCCTACCAGAATACTCGTAGATTGCATTTTGTCTACTTTCGCTAACGAATATACAACCTGCATTGAAAATTCAACCCTTACTAAAAAACATAAGGACGCGTATTCTTCAATAACAAGTCCTGAAATTTCCCAGCGCTTAGGACGTTTTAGATATGGAAACATGTTTCAATCTGTTGTCTCCTGTTTGGGTACTATCGAGCTATTCTGTACAGATGCGGATTGCGGGTAGAAAGACGCAAACTCGATTTCCTTGGGACCAATTTCGTGAAAATGAAAACACAAAAATTACTATGAGATATAGCATAATGGATACCTAGAAATGCGGAGTTGTGTTTGTGTTGGTTTTGTTTCAGTGATCTTATTACTATTCTAAGAAATCTCACAATGTTTCGTGGAACAAAAGATGAGACTGTTGCTATTGTCTATTATTTTGTATATTGCTAGAATATTGGCTGAAAATGTTTAAGGTGTACTGGAGAGAAACTTAATAAGTGGATTTTGCAGTTTTACAAAACATCTCTTCATAATTGTATTTCATTTTGACAATTATGTTTTTATACATCCAATAACTAATTACTCAAATACTAGTATAATAATGTATAAAAAAATAAGTGATTCATATTAGAGTTTCACAGTGAAACTGTTACATATCCCTACGTACATATATATGCAATTGGACGATATCTTACGGTACTTCAACGAAACCCACAAACAAAAACAATCTTAACATTAAAAACTCCTTTAAAATAAACACAAGTTTTCATTATTACTTTCTTAGCAATAGTAATAGTGTTTCTTAGTTCCTAATTATATGGCGAGAAGGTAGTTATTACATTATATTAAACAAAGTTAGCGTAAAAGGATTGTGCGGCTCCGCTAGGAGATGGAATAAAGAAAGTTTTAATATTCTTTCCCTTTGTTTCCTACTTTCTTTCTTCTCATTCGCAGCACTTTCTGTATGCATTAAAGTAGATAATGATATCCTTTCTGAGGCCGTAAAAGTTTAATGGTAATAAACGAGTAAATTGTCGGTTCTCTGCGAAGCAATGTTGGTCCATTAATGACAAAATTAGTTATGAATAAAGACTTTGTGGAAATACTTAAATTATACAAAACATTCGATTATAAATACCGTGATAGGTGTAAAATGTGCTGCAACTTTTGTTTAAGGTTATAATATAATAAAACACAAAAATACAATTGTAGGCACAGTTAGCCCAATGTATATACATTGTGATTAAAAAAACAATCGTACCCTGTATATCATCCTACATTTGAAACAATGATATCACGCCCATCAATTCGAACGGGGCTATATTATGATATGTATCTAGAGCCTCAAGCATCTCTTAATAAATCAAACACATTATATCCTATGATTGTTCCGATACGTTATTGTCTCACATCAATAACTACCTCTGTTTACACAGACCTACTGTGGGCGTGTAAAAGACAATTGTACGTAGATACGTCACACATTTGAGATTTTATCGCACGATTTTTATTCCAAACCTAATAAACGAGCACTGTAAAGTGAGCTCGAAAGGTATTTATGTCAATACCAAATTTCGTAGAATTGAATGTTACACTGAAAGCGCTATTCGAGAGATAGGTTGCTTTACATACTGACATAGGTATAATTTAGTAAATATTCGCGGTTTGTATGTATATTATGTGTTAGTTCATTTTTGGGTAAAAACGTAAGCAGGCTCTTTTATATAACCTCCTAAATCGTAGATGGTTATTTTATGTAAATTTTTTGATCATCGAATCCAAATAAAATTATAGTCTCTGTATACTGATTTCAGACAAAGAAAATAATGAACACTCTTACTCTCTTTGATGTTCATCAGAATTGTTTTGTAGAAACATTGAGAACTTTTAATTAGAATAAACTACACATCAGGATATTCCACATTATGACAATAATTTGTCGCAAAGCTACGTATACATATCGCAAACACAGACAGACCCTTATCAAAATCTCGGTCGAATGTCTACAGTGTGCTGCGGTTCTTATACGTAGAAATACTTCAAATATATCCGCACGCTCGAAGGCACTCCAATTTCTAAGTCCTAAGCAAACATGTTCCGGCGGTAGTAATTGCTCACGATGTTTACAATCTTTTATTGTGTATCGACGATCAAATATTGTCTTTGAATGCATCAGCTGTCTTACCTACAGCCGCGATTGTTATTTGAGACAAATTTCCAGAAGTTAATTTAGCGTTGATTTGGTTTTTATTTTGTTTGCCAACCAAACTGCAAACGGATTCTTTTCTTAAGATTGCACACAAATGAAGGGAGCGTCTAAGGTTTTTTTTTGTTTAAATGTATTGGAACAAGAAGTATGCCAACAACCTTTATTAACAATTTGTTGGAAAAGGGTTTAAAAGTTAAATATTATATTGAAGAAGAATTCTTCCTCTAGCAAAGTTACGCCCCCAGTTTGTAGATTTTTAACTTTAGACACCGTAAACTTGACTTGTACCCACCTTTGGGTGTACGCCTACCAACAATTATTAAGTAGCCTTTTCGAAATCTAAATTAAAAAAAAATTGGTAAGCCAATATGAATAAACGGCACCTACTGTCGGCTCTCTAAAGTTACAACACTACAAAGACGCTACCGTGTAATTCGAGATACTAAAGGAAACTAAGGCGACAGTCGACTGGGACACTAAAAAAACACTCAATCGAGCGCAAAAGAAATTCAATATGGCACTGCAACGTGGATTAAATTTTGCACAATCTTAGGCGCGATCGACAGCATCGACAGCTGTTGCCAGAAATTTAGCCAACCATTTATGTGATGAGACTCAACGAAGGCAAGAATAAACTTCAATAATTCCTCTGAAATAATTGAGATAAAATAACAACTCGGCAGAGTCAGAAACTTTGATGAATATTACAAGAACAAAGAAGAAATCCTAACAATGGATATTTAATAGTAAATGAACACCCCGAGATGACTTTCTTTCAAAATATGTACGTTAACTATTTAATTTTATAGCTTAGAACATTACAAAATTATAAAGAGAAAATTGCCCTATAAAATTTCCATTACCAAAATCCAACAACGTATGGCGATGTTCTGTGTTTATCTTAGACGCCTTGGATACGATATGGTTTTACGATACCCATAACATCAGTTTTCAATAAAAACTCCGTGTCAAAGTCGTGCTTAAAAAAACAATACAGGAGTTCAATATAGCCATGTGGCCATAAATATAAAACTATTTTATGCATGCCACATAGCTTGTTTTATAATATGAGATTGCGTCACCTTTTAAAGCTTTTAAGTTTAAATGTTACTATAATTACAAGATTCTATTCAAAATCAATATCGATAAAAGAAACCAGATTGGATCAATAATATTAGGTATATAATTTAACCTTTACTAGCTTCTGAAGAAAACAGTAAAATAGTTGATGGTTTTTATTTTTTTAAACGCACTTACGCAATGATTTAGAGCTAGGATTGGACTGATAGAATGGAACACAAATTTTGGTTTACCTAGCTTCTGTATTTATTTTAGTAATTCGAGATTCCTGAGTCTTTAAAGAGAAAACATCACAGTGTGTAAATAAAACGAGCGATGTGGTACGACAAACAATCAGCCAGCGTCGCGGACGTGTAATCGGATACAAAATGGTCCTCGGTACATCTCGAGAGCTTTCAGACTCAACACACAGTAGCCGCTCTCCAAAGGAAATTACATCAAATTACAACATTTCCCCAGTGGGACGATAAAAGTGGTCATGCTATAGGGAAGTCAGGACTTTCTTCCTATCCTTGAAACAAGGTAATGCTTGAATTTTGTATGAGCTTCGACGAATGATGCGATAGGGTTTAGTAGAAAATTACTTTCCTCATATCCTTGCGACCTTCTTGTAAATGCTGGCAGTGAAGTAAAATGGTTAAATGGTAAAGATAAAAAGAAAATACTTATTGTAGATCGTAAAATAATGATTAAGGCTACAACCCGACTTTCATTTTTACTTTTATGAAGCTATAAGATATAACAACATTATCGTTGGTCGAACCAAACGTAACGTGAGTAGAATTGAATAAAATTTACGATAATGTTATCATTACAAACCATCGGGTAGCAAATCCTTCAAATAAAATCCAAGCCTGGACGGAACGAGTAAATAGTATTAGCCTCAAGTCCATTGTTCTGACAACTCAGCGATTTTTGATACCTTTCAAATAAGATATCTCAGAAATACTGTTACCACAAAGCGCCCGTTCAGTTAGCTTTTATCATATCTTTCTATAAAGCTTATTCTTTACTGCAAGTGCTCTCATGGTAAAATCATTGAGTATCTATCTTTTGTCTTGAATATAAGCGCCATTTTTATGCTACGGATGAAAAATTTTCGAGACATTGTACGTAAATGATTCAACAGTGTTGCGAATGTTTCTGCACTACTTACTCCAAATCTATCTTTACACGATGCTGAATATGCAATTTTATGGTTATTCGTGTGGATGGTTCGATTCGTGGCGTAATCTGAGATGATTGATGATCGATGTGACTCTTGTAATATCGAGTGAATGACTTTCAAAGGGATGCCAATTTGTTGAGATCAGACGCTTGTCTTTTATTTGTAAAATTTGCACTTGGATTTTTTTCATATAAATTGTATATTTGATTCCATGACATTTTACTGACCTCTGCTGCACATTGAAATACAGCACATATTTCTCACGATATTTTTTGTAATCTACTAAAAAGGTTACCCGTTTTGATAAATAAAAAAACAGTACAGACTTCGGTGACATATCAGAGATCTTATCCGAACTAAACCTTTGCACAATGCTCGGTAATAATGGGCGCACAAAAAATGATCGGTATCAAAAAGCAGAGCTAAAGGGGGACAAAAATGTCCACAAAACACACAAACATACAACAGATATGGTGACAAAAACTTTGAGCTTGTGTGCGACCAAAGGGTTCTGAACTTATAGTTCTTTAGATACTAGTCCTGAATAGAAGCAGCAAAAAACGATCGTAACAGAAACTTATTTATTTAAAATGTTTAATAACAGAGCGGCTCGTAAAACTAGCTCTATTTTTCTTGACTATTGTCAATCTGATCTTTAGATGTGATATGGTCCTCGCCTCTTGGGCACTCTCGTTAATGGGGTACCTATGAGGCCGAACCCGCATTGTATGTACACAGGAGATTTCTATACCGTCGACCCTACGTGACAAAACTTTGTCCCTCCCTACATTCAAATTTCTGAAGGAGCAATTGAAATTGGAGATGGTAAAGAGAATTAGAGCGGGGTCTTTTTCGAGCGCCCGTTTTGTTTCGTACGCGTTCAAAGCGGGGTTTCTTTTGAATCTCGATCATCCATCGAACTGGAAGTGGGGGGAAGCGTTTATTAGGATTCCCTACGGTCTACCAATCGGCCGGTGCGACATCGCGTAATCTAATAGCTTATTAATGAAGGGGAAGTTTTCGATCGACCCCTATTTTTCTATCCTAGTAAAGTTTAAAATAATGGATGGCGTCTCTTTCATTCGTTTTATTTAGTGTCGGTTTATTACGCGTATCGCCGTCTTGTTTCTGTGATCGTACGCATCGCGAAGTGGGAAGGTCGGTGGCGCGGGCGATGGCTCCTCCCACAAAATTTATAATACAAGAAATGAGTGAAGCCGCGGCGTGGAACCGGCCACAGAGATAACACGTAATGCGAGGTTATTGCGTAAAAACAAGCGGCAAAAAACTCATCTGTAGGAAAGATATACGGTTTCGCGTAGTAGACCTTTATGAGCCCAGCCAAGCTAATATACGAGCGGTAGATTCGCGCTTCATGGATTATATGAACAATAAAGAGGATAATTTAAAATTACGTTCGCCGCAATGTTGCTATTAACCATGATTGTTGAATCGTTGAGCTTAGCACGTACGCTTTACACGGTCTTACATAATATCGTTACACATAGCTTTTCTGTCCTCGCTACCTCCGAACTTTTCAGGTTACAAAATGATTCAATTTACTTTTATCGTTCGAGAAAAAAGACGATAGATGAGAGAAGTTGAGTAGACGAGGCACTTTTGGAATATAAGCATGGAATAAAACTTAATTCAAGTATAGTAAATTGAATTTTGAAGCGTATATAAAATCACGGAGTCGTTTAACTTTTAGGGTTAATTTTGATTTCATATTTTTTACTGTATTGTTATAAAAAGCAGATAATCTTAACTCGTTTTAGATACGGTAGCGATGGTTTAAAGGAAGGAAATGACTTTTTACTTGTGACGGTAAGCGTGTAATTACCAATCAGTTTCTTATTGTTTCGATGTTCAACTTATTAACATTTAGTACATAAAAAGGACCACCTCTTAAAGAACGATGTTTCATTAAATGACAA
The DNA here is from genome assembly GCA_905163465.1 of Craniophora ligustri. Classification (NCBI taxonomy): domain Eukaryota; kingdom Metazoa; phylum Arthropoda; class Insecta; order Lepidoptera; family Noctuidae; genus Craniophora; species Craniophora ligustri. The sequence goes on from LR990963.1 coordinate 9,444,574, forward strand.
TGATTACATTAAGCATGCGTGTTTGTCGTGTGTAAAAAAACGTTGGGTAATTTGTTAGTGGAACACAAATTAATATTTCATGTTTAAATAGTGTTATTGAAAAATTTGGTTATTAAAACAGTTTTCTATTATATGACAGTTATTTGCGATGTTGTCTTTGAACTTTATGATTATACCTTCGTAAGTGCTTATGCCCATTGTAGATACTCTATAGAAAACGTTCGATACTTATGCTTATCATCAACCACATAAGAGCTACGAGCATAAACGTAATGAACGTGAAGAATCGTGAGCCTGTTTATAGTACAACAAACTACACATTACTATCAGTTACCAGAGGTAGGGCAAAGCGAAATTCTTTGCTTAAATTGGGCTGCCTGACTAGGGAAGTACCTCGACCTTACCGAAGACCGCAGTGAAATAACAATACTTGTGTTTCTGCTAGTTAGTAAGGTTACCAGAGCTCGTTGGGGGAGTGACGATTCTGAGAGCATGGGAATTTCGTTTCGTGTCTAGTAACTCCATATTTTAATAAATGTAAACGGTTTGTATAGGATCGGCAACGCACAACAACACCTCTTGTGTTGCAAATGCCCATAGGCTACGGTAACCGTTTACCATCAGGCCGTAAGCTTGTTTGCCTCCCGTACGGTATTAAAAACAAAAACACATCATCACACAGTGGAGATCTCAGTATCAGAAAGACCGGAGAGTAGTCGTAGTACTATTAGATGTTCTGTGATTAAAGTTTTACACGGGATAACCGAAGCCCTTACGTTTTACCGTTACGAAGAATGCTAGAGCCCAATTACCATTGACACCAGGTGAATCGCTTCGCTTAGTCACGTAGCAGTGGCGTGCGAGGTCTGAAGGTAACTATTGTGTACAAATTGATGACAGCCTTTCTTATCGGTTACGAAGATTTACACATCTTATTCTGAGGTGATTGGTGATACACAATACTGTTCGCCTTACGGTTTACCTACATACAAAAAGTTCGTAGTTCAAGTGCATTATTAATATTACTATTAATTTGCTTATTTAAATTCATTGGATAATTGACGCCAAGATCAAAACTATATGTAATAATAATATCAATATAAAGCCGAATTTACGTTACGAAACTCGTGGCATAAAAGTAGCAGTAGTAAAAACGTGCATTTGACGTTTCGATGATCGATTTTACAACTTATGCATTGTAAAACTTGTTGTTTACACATGAAACTGTTGATGAAATAGAACTACTTTCATGATTCTAGTTTCGTAGTGTAAATACAGCTTTACACAATAAAAAGTAGATTTATTTCAATATCCAATATTCTCGTACGTGTTAGAAATCAGTAGAGTATATTTTGTTAAGTATTTTTCTTGATGATAATTTATTTTGATAATATATTAATTGTTTCGTTATCTCTCACTTAAATACGTAATCAAAGGCTATTTGTCAAATAAAGTATGTACAAAACCATGTCAATTTCTTTCTTCATGGCTCAATCCACATCTATGCTAAAATTTATCGAAACTAGTCCAGCTTCTTAAGCTAAAAAACGTAACAAACAAACCGACTTTTCAAATATATGTAATACATTTGGAATTATTTCGAGTAAACATTCGGAAAGGCCAAAATGACTTGAATTATGGAGAAAGAGATTTTTTTATATCTTCTGCTCCTTTATCTTTTGCACATTAATCTAAGGAACATACATATTTGCAGTGATATATTGGTCATTATTTCCTATTAATAACAAAAAGATAAGCGAACAACGCGTTTTTCTTTAAGAATAGCCATCTTATATTATTTACATAAAAAAATATTGTAAGGTGACATCATAATATGCAAATTTTTTCACACAAAATCTAATTCGTTGACGCTTGAGCCTCGTAATTTTGATAAAATATAATTTAGTAGATACTAAATATTTTATTACTTATTTAATTAAAAATCTATAAATTATAAAGTTGTATAATTTTAAATGTTGGTATAAATATACCCAATAATAAATGTCGTGGCTAATTAATACAATTCTGATCAATTAGGGTAATGGTCTGATAGGTTAAGCTACGGCTGCTGAGGTCAGTCTACCTATAGATGTTTTTTTAAAATTTTGCAACACATCAAGAATACTTTGAGGTATGGCCTCAAAGTCATCGGTGCCGGCTGTCAAATTAAGTAAAAAGTTGTAGTCAGCCCAATAAAATCAAGTAGCGGTTAGATGTTATACTAGACTCCCGGCTTCGCCCGGGTGGACATTTATTTTTTAAGCTTCAGTTCCTATTGGTCGTAGCTTGATGTTCTATAGCCTATAATTTTCCTCAATAAATGGACTACGTGGGAAGACTGATTGCCAACTCCAATATTTGAAGAAGTGCATCAACTACATGAACATTGTACATAAAAATATCACTTTATATTTTATGTTCAATGGTGCGAGGAACGGCTTATCATTTTAATTAAATACTAAGAAAATTAAGGTCTATTTTCGGTAAGAATAATTTTCACACCTTAATATTAAAGCTTGTATTGCATCCATCTATAAAATAAGGTTGTAAGTACTAGTAATAAATGACATGTATTTAAATACGTAACTAATTATTACGCTCCTTATCTTCTTGATCGAAATTCATCGAAGCGCGTCAAGTATAACAAATTTTGAGGCGATGACTCGACGGTTACGAGTTCCTAACATTGAGTGACGTCATGAATAATATTACATAGAAATACGTTTTACTTGGATTATACCTCATACATGTGTCCACCACGCCTTAATGGACTTGTCATGTTATGGTAATAACTTATAACCTGATAAAGTCGTAGATCGTCTACATAATTTTATTAGAATATCTTAGGAACCACAGAGAATGTAGGTATCTAATCCGAAATTTTTGATTAATGTTCACACAAACCTGTAGTGGGGCAGACAGCATCCGTGATGCTTGAGATTACAATGAAATATATTGTGATCATACCTCGTATAGTGATGTACATTCTTGTATTTTATCAAAGTCAGACCGGTTCCATATCTTAGTTCTCGGCTACTGTGATACAAGTGTTTTGATTTTGATTCGATCCAAAGTAAAAATACATGTATCGGATACTAATAACTATTATAGGGAAGGAAGGAAAAACGAGAATCCATTAATCATGAACGTACTTCGAAGGTAATAGTCGGTGGTAAAGGCCACCCAGTTGAAAAGGAAACATTGCATGATACGACAAGAAAATTGTTTCAAATATTTACTTGAAATAGTAAGGCTATGGAATTATTACTATGAAAGAAAAAGAAGAATTTGATAAGAAACTTCGTATACCTATAGCTATTTTAACTATAAAGTATTAGGGGTCAATAACGAGAACCAAGGACGAGAAAAATGTGAACAAGATTTAATGTATTTGATTCTTTCTAATGTTAAATTTTCTATAGAACACCCAGCTTATCTCCCAATGTTAATGACCTGAAATTTTTGTCTTATCATAAAGAACTGGCAATAAATAGGTCAATTTATTGTTTTGACGAACAAAAATTATGTGTTGGTTGCATCGTTATGCGTGCTATGAACTATGATGGAACTGATAAAACGCCTCGCTCCCACTAATGATAAAAGTGCTTGATCAAAATAATGTATGTGGTAGTTAGAATAGTACTTTAGTTTTATTATAAGATAAGCTACGTTGTAATTAATATGTGTCTTGGGATGTGGGCTGTCTAAATGTTTGAGATATGTGGAAGATTTAAGTTCTTGTTGGTCTAGTAAAGTTAGTTTCAAAGGTTTTGTGTAACTAGCATTTGGAATAAAATATGGATTTGTTGATATAGTGTAATTGTAGTATGTTGAATGTTGTTTATGAACTAAGGAGAAAATCTTTTCGTTTTGTTGATAGGTACCCATTCAGTTTTGTTGTCTACAACTGAGACTCACACTGCTATCGCAGTAAGAAATTTTAACTCAAATATAAAACCTACCCTTATAGTATAATACAATATCAGGCTTCATTAATCTAAAAATATTTTTAAACTGTTTATAAAATGCTTCAATCCTAGTAAAGACATCAGCTATACAAACTTTATACCAAACCAAAAAGCACCGTTTTTAACATAAAAAAAACAACAACCATAAACCTTTCTGATGCAAATATTCGGTAAAAATAAATTATTTCATGTCCATAAAGTAAAGAGGAACGCACCAAAACCGTTTTGTATTCCGTTTTCGAATATCTGAAGGCATAATTTTGGAATATGGAATGAAACTGTTTCAAACATAAAGAGTGGGGTACCTGTTTCAATGTTTTCTAAGTGCCTACGCATTCTGCCTTTGACAAATATGTAGCCATTGTTGAATTACTGGGGAAAAACAAAAGACAAAAGAGACACGTAATATGAAAGCCTTAGCGTCTTGGGCTTTTATTATGCAGACATTTATGAAAGAGTAAAAATTTGTGACCCAGTTAGAATATTATTAAATTTGTGTGAATTTATGTAACATAGGTTTTTATTTTTATACATGAATGCCACCTTACGTTTATGAAAAATCTGAATTTGGTAAGATTTTAATCATTTTTCACAGTGATTTCTTGAGTCCTTCAATTTGAGTAATTTTGCATGGATATAACGTATGTCAAAGTCATTAATAATTATTTTATTTTTTTAAATTCAATCTCGCTTTTCTTAGTGTTGAAAACAAGCTACCAATATAACTATAAAATTTCATTATATTTTTCTAAAATTTTCGGTTAAGTAACTTGTCTAGATAGGAATATTTACTGCCCAATAAATCACAAACACAACCAAAACTAGTTTACAGACAAATTGGTATATTAATATAATATTAATCTAAACGTTTCGAATTCTTTACAGCATACATGACTACTAACGGACTCCAAAAAACAATATATTTGATATAATATATTGTATGATATATTATACGACTTGTGTAGCTTTATCGTTTATTTATATTTTAAACAAAATAAATTCAGTATTAAATTCACTCTGTTATCATATTAATCGATAGTTCAAACACTTGGCACTAGACATTACGATTATATTTGATAGAACCACATTCATAAAGGTTTAAGAAGAAATCTATTTAAAGGCCAGACCTTTTATGCTACAACGGACAAAAGAAAAATAAAGCCTTTATACAAAGTATCAAAAAGTAGGTTACATTACAATTCTATTTAGGTAACTTCTCTTTTACCAAAGATGTGGCATATACGCGCGTTCAGAATTTTATAAGCGTGGAAGGAAAGATATGGTACAGAATAGACAATTGACAAGGGTAGAAGAGACATAAAGAAACTTTGATGTGAGCTATTGAAGTACAAGAAAATTCACGACTCGTGATCGGAATTTTGGTTAGTTTGATTTGCGACCGATATCTTTTGAAGATACTCCTCGGGGAATTTATTTAGGCCAGTACAATTTTGAAGCGTAAATTAGTTTTGATGAAGTAAGTGCTGGGCTTCGAGAACAAAGAAATACTCTAGCGTAGAATTAGCATATCTAATGGAAAAGTTTTAAAAGTTATTCTGTAAGTTATGCTTCGAAATTTCTACTTTTATAATTAGTTACCTACTAAAAATATATGTATACATTTGTTTTGATTAGTTTTATCTCTCGTAATGATCTTACAAAGGTATAATGATAAGTTAGTATAATACATCCGTCAATATCATTACTTTTTAAATTGTTTGTATTTGTGTTGTCGACGTACCTAGTAATAATTATGTTGACTACACTAGAAAGGCAGTATAGGAGCTATCGGTTTCTGTGTCACGAGTTACAATTAGATGCTTCCAAGAACAAATGTTTGTAACCTAGAAGTTGAGTTTCTGTACGTTTGTGCGTGTGATAATCAGTATATTTAAACAGAATTAACGGTACAGTAAAATTTAAGTGTAAGGCAACATTAAAAAAAAGAAAAATGAGCAGTAAGAAAACACAAGTCTCGCATTTGATATAGAACACTCAATGAAAGGGGATTTCTTCGTACTATTACTAAATAAAAAATACGCACGCACTCTAGCGACAATTCATACGTTTCGATAACCATAAGCTTACTCATTCATACGCCGCTCGTATCGCAAGATAAATTGCTCTGGCACACAAATAAACGCGCTCTACGAGAGAAAAAGGAACAAAACCCCACACATAAGTATACGTAGTATCTATAAGTGTCTTGTAGCATAGACGCTGTAATTTATTATATTCAGTTCGCTCCAATCCATTGACTTTTGTGGCCGACCAGAGACCATCTTTTGTCACCCCGTCAAGAGTTCTAAACGGCCGTGTAATATGAATTAATAAGCACAAAGAATCATTATAATGCGTTTATTTGTCGCCACGAGAGAATTCCTCGAGAGGTTTTATTGTAAGATGTTCACCGGTCCTGGCCTTTGTATATGTCCGGAACAAATTTTGGTGTATCGCGTGCGCAAGATCACGCTTGTTGAGCAGTCTGATAACAAAGAGTATGGATTCGATCAGTATCGACATACTCTTTATAAGAAAAAGGTAACGGAAAACTAACGTAACTAAGTATACAAACAATGGAAGTTGAATCTGCAAACAAAACATCGATACATACTTATGTCGATGTCATTGGGATTCATTTATTGAAGCAATTATTTTCTTAGTATTTCTACATCGATCACAGTAGGATTAACCCATTCATCGCCATGCAGCAAATACAGTAAACAATGGTTTTAAGCTCGTATTATTCGTGCAAATATCGCGATACACCGGACTACTTCAACGCTTTTCCTCTAATATTATTTACCAACCCAGTAAAAACTTAGTAAGGTCAAAACTAATATAAACTCGTTACCTATCCTATTTGCGAAGTTTTGCTTACAGTTTTCCAGTTTGAAACTCAATTAAAGTGTTTTGCCTCTCTGAGGACTTAGGCAGAAAACCTTTACGCTTGTGAAATGCGTATAGTTGTCAAATCTTTCGATAATGACTTGCCATGCTTGGGGAGATGAAAGGGTTGCCGAAGATCGGCAGTGTCCGGATAGATGTAATGTGCTAGTGGCCGGAGGTTATCGAACTAGCCCGATGTTTCGGTTGTGAGATTGGTGTTTGTTTTAAGTTATTATAGTGTCGTAAAGAATGATAACAATTTGTATGGCGATATGGAAATAAGTTATTGGGCTTATCTTTTTGGGCCTTCGCGTCGGTATTTGGGCCAACGCTATGATAACTCCAACTTTCTGGTATGTAAACTGGAAATGTCAGCTGAACAAGGGTTCACTAAGGCAAATATTTTTTTACTGCCTCTTGAGAGACAGGCTAATAACCTAGTCAGATGGCGGAGCTTCAACGTATTTTATATACTAATAAAGAACGAATTTATTTAATATTCCTATCTTCAGACATAAGTTACAGATTTATTTTCCAATGAAACAACAAAAACCATTACATTAAAATTCTTGCAATATTCGTATAAATTAGAATTTTATTTGTATTTACATTGATAATAAATAGAAGTTAATACATGAACGGAACAATGCAAAGTATTACACAAAAGAACAGCCGCCCTCATCGATGACATAAGACACTAATAAATGAATATTTTCTATTGCTATGTATGGAAGTCGATAATAAACTAATATAATAGAATTACATGAACAAAACGTAGGCGTCTATTATCTTCAATTTATTAACAATGGCTTGTTAGTTCTTTGAAAATCTCTGCCAACTTTATATGCCAAATACGCGTTTTTATTGCGGTATGTTGATATTATTTTTGTAGCATCCATGAATACGTCTGCGTATGATCATGGATGCTGTAAAGAATCGGAAACGTCAAGATAAAGTAGTATTTTTTTATGTTATTATATATCATAATTAAAACTCATACCTTTCTTGACAAAATGCATTGAAGGAATAAAATTGAGCTCACTCCACATCAAAAAGAGATGAAAAATAAATAATAATAATAAGAATAAGAAATGCACTTGACTATGAACACAAGAAGCGACCTGACTCGTAAGTTCTACCAATGATAAGATTTTCTTCAAAGCACGTAACTTTGACGGCAGTAGTAACTGATTTTAGCGTTTAAATAGTAGCAATTCGTAAAGTTAGAACTTAAAGAGTTTAACCACGCCACTTTAATGACCAGTTCCATTCTTAGAACTGTTTCTTTAACTGTAATGTCTTCATTAGAGCACTTTCATTATCGCAACGTCCTTTAAAATTACTGTTATTCAACTACACGTTCTAGTTGGCGAACTTTATTAGGTTAAATGTTGTAAATGCGGCGGAAAGGGAGAGAGAAATCACAACCTCTCTCCCGATCCGCAGTAGACGCACCGGGCGCCGGAGGGCGCATACAGACCTCCGGCCTCCATGAGCTGTGGCCAGCGGGTGGGCGCGACTAGGGGAGTCCGCCGCCCGACCTGAAAATGGCCCCAAGTAGGCGGCGCGCGTGTTCGTCACACGTGCGCCTGCGTGGAGGATGCGAGGCGAGCGATGCCTCGCTCCTAGCCGGGGTCCAGCGACCAGAGCTGGACCGAAGCCCGCCGGGGTTGTGGTGCATGCTTTTGCGAATCCCATGGCCCCGGCAATTGGGTTGGTGGCGTTGACGGGTGCGGTTTTTTAGTCGGTAAACGCTCATGCGGAGTCCGACACACCCTGTCGCCTCCCCAGGCGACGGGAAGGTCCGTAAAGGATTTTTGCGCACTTAAAAAAAAAAAAAAAAAAAAAGGTTAAATGTTGTTATTTTTGTAAAACATAGAATAATAATTGTTACTAACAATTGTTATTAACAATTGCTACGTATAACAATTGTTAGCAAAAATATTTATTAATTGGAAACTTCCTACTGAAAGAAGTAATAGAATAGAAAGTAAATAAAAGAAAAGAAGAATAGGATAAAATCAAGTTTTTTTTCATTTTATAGGAGTAATTACAATAATTATATAATATACCTACTAGATGATACTCGCGACTCGTCTGCGTGTAATTTAATAAAAATAAAACATTAAAATAACTTAAAAAACGGCTAAGTTTGGCACCCCCTTAAGAGGTAAATTTTCAAAAATCATTTTTTAGTGCTCCCCTACGTTATAAAAGGAAAAATTTCAAGATTCTACCCCTTATAGTTTAGGCCCTGCGTTGATATGTTAGTAAGTCAGCAAGTTATTCAGTCAGCTTTTCCTTTTATATATATAGATAAACTGACCAAAAAATATAAGCCTTCGAGACCAGACAGAACGCAAGGGAATGACGCATACCTGTAGTTTACATAAGTTACCTGGATGAACTTTCTGAAGTAAACAAAATGCTTTGATTTATCACCAAATAAACAATCAAGTATTACAGTAGTTTGGAAAATTAAACAGTTGAGACGTACAACTTTACGTAGGCTTTGTTTTCTTGGAAGAAAGAGTTAGGTACCAAACACAGTAACGACAGAAAAAAAAAAGACACCACGCTGTTACAAAGTACAGCGACTAAAAAATCATGTCGTCTGTCTCTTTGGATTTAATATGAGATTAGGGCGAACAATAAAAAGCTAATTTGACAGTAGCTATGTCACATGTGTAAAGGATAAAAATAAGTTGTTGAAGGGGGATACTTAAAACCACATGTTTGAAATTTATTTACCGTACTTTATTATCCTGAGCGTACGTCTCGTCATCACATTGTAAGAGTATTGTTAGAAATCGACCCTGAAGAAAGTGAAAAGATACAAAAAGCTTTGGTTATGGAGAACAGAAATATTACTGGCTTAACTAAAGAAAATATAAATATATAAACTATTCAGTAGTAGCTTACGTAGGATTAAAATACGCATGTATCTAGAAACTAAATTCCTCCTTATTAAATTATACTATACTTGAGCTGAAAAAAATATGTGAATTTCTATCCAAAGAATATGTTGTAGACGTTGCACCTTCCGACTTGACCCCTGACAATAACGGAAAGTATAGAAAATATACGTATATGTATACACTGGATACGTGAGAAGGCGTTTACATGGTTCTGTATTAGGAACACCTCACTATACATTCGATCGCCTCAGGTCAATTCGCGCTATTCTTCGTTTACGTAACCCACACATTCATTCCCGTTAAGGAAATGATAAAATTGTATGACTGCTGACTTCACGAAAAAAAGAAATAATTATGTAGTAATAATCTGTGGCACGCAAGGTGTAATTTGCTAAAGCTTGTTACTGTTTTCGTTTGAAACTTTTACAATAATTGATACTGTGCTCTTGAAATAGAAATTAGGAATGATATAATTAAAGTAATTCAAAATTATTAAATTAACTCAATATTCGATTAATAAATAACATAAATTAAATAAAAATAATATCCATAGGTATATACCTATTCCAAATAATACACCTACAACATAATATAATGAATTTAGTTTATCTAACACTGGTTTAAATAGAGTATAATAATAATGAAAGAAAAGTACGAAAGTTGATTTTAATTTATAAACTGTAGTTTTTTCTAATCTCAGAGATTCCTATTCCTCATAATGTGCTGATTTTAATAGGAGAAATGAAATGCTTCTTGTTCTATGGTGTTAATTTGACGTAAAAATTGACAGTTCGACTCATAGTAGATAAATCATGCAGCAGGATGTTATTTGGAAATTGCTCTGTATGATATACATAATGTATGTTTTTTGACAGAGAAAGAGATGCTTACGTCAAATACAAATAAAATTCGAAAAGCTCGGTGATATCTTTTATATTATTATCCTAGGAAAATTTATTGGATAAAATATAAATTTACTCTACTCTACTTTTTTTCTACGTGCAGATAAAGGCAATGCCACGGTGGTAATGGATACATCGGATTACAATGTCAAAATACAAGACCTTTAATCGGATGTTAGTACATATAAACAGGTGAGGACCGATCCCACAACTAAAACATTAAAATTAACTAGCGATTTAATAAAAAAGTACTCCGATACATTGGATCTCGATGTCAAATATTTAATTCCTAGTTGCGCAAAACCACCAAAACTGTATGGGCTACCTAAGATACACAAACCTAATGCTCCCTTACGACCAATAGTCAGCCAAATCGACTCACCAACTTATAGATTGGCTCAACACCTAGCTAGGGTACTCTCACCACTGAGAGGTAACACAACAGCATATGTGAAAGACTCATACCATTTTGTCACCGAGATAAAAAACCTACATCTTGCAGACAATGAAACTATGGTCAGTTTTGATGTTCAGTCATTATTTACATGCTTACCAGTTGAAGATTGCATCAGAATTGTATCTAGGAAACTAGTGGAGAATAATATGCCTATAGAATATGCTGAACTTTTAAAACATTGCCTAACATCTGGCTATCTATTGTGGAATAATCATTTCTACATGCAAGTAGATGGTGTGGCGGTGGGCTCACCAGTATCTCCCATTATCGCCGACATCTTCATGGAAGATTTTGAGGAGAAAGCCCTACAATCTGCGCCTGTAACACCTAGGTTCTATAAGCGATATGTGGATGATACTTTCACAATACTTCCATCCCATAAAGTAACTGCATTTTTAGATCACCTGAACTCCATACATACTAAAATTCATTTCACTATGGAGTCGGAGGCAAATAACTCTTTAGCTTTCTTAGATGTTTTAGTTATTCATAACTCCAACAACACCTTGAGTCACACTGTGTATTGTAAGAAAACCCATACAGACAAATATTTAAACGGTGACTCGCACCACCATCAAACACAGTTATCTACTGTCGGTAAATCATCGTTTCAGAGAGCACGTGGGATCTGTGATGAGCAACACCTGGCTGCTGAGCTTAAACATGTTAAGCAAGTACTGCATGACAACAAGCTCCAAACACCGCACCCTCATCATAGAAACCGCGTGAAACGTGCCACAGTTGAGCGCTTGCCTGTTGTATTACCATATGTAAGAGGAGTCACAGACAACAGATTGGCTACATCTTGAAGCGCGCTTCAATCAAAACCTACTTCAAGCCGCTGAAGAAGATTAGTCAGTTTTTACCATCAGTCAAGTGTCACATACCTCTACAAGATGCAGGAGTATACAAACTCGATTGTGATTGCGGTCTCTCTTACATAGGCCAAACAAAAAGAAGCATAGGGACCCGCGTAAAAGAACACATAGCTGATGTTAAACACCGCCGTGCCAAGAAGTCAGCAGTTTGTGAACATACCATAGACAAGCCCCAGCATTACATCAGATTTGATAAACCACAAGTCCTCGCAAAAGAAAACCGATTCCTACCCAGGATGATTCGTGAGGCTATTGAAATTAAAAAACACCCAAATTTCAATAGAGAAGATGGCTGGGTATTACCACCTGCTTGGAACCCTATCATAGATTCTATTAAATCTGAATCCAAGAACAAAACTGCACGACCGAAGGACACAGTGAGCTCGTTCTGTGTAAATCGGATTGTCAATAATAATTAAAAATGTAGGGTAGCTGTTAGTAATTATGACTTCAAGACGACCAACACCTCAGTCTGCCCGTGACCATGGATGCTGTAAAGGATCCGAAACGTCGGGTTAAAATAATACCAAATATACCGCGATAAAATCCGTAAAAAGTAGTTTTATTTCAATGTCTAATATTCGCGTAAGTGTACGAAATCAATATATAAATTTACTTTTATATTAATCTTTTTTTTTATTTCTTATCCACCTGATATAATCACATAGACTCACAGTTAATCTATTTTTCGTGTTGACTTAACAAGTACAGCAAAGTAAACTAACTTTTCTTTAGGTTTTATTCAGACAACAATTTAGTTTCAATCTTAAAACAGATCAGTTTATACTTAGTATAGCAGTCGTAGGAACTCTGTTGAGTAATAACAAAACTAAATAACCGAAGCGTTGAATTATATAAAGCTTTCACTCGCAAAGTAAACAATCACGGGAAAATGTTCGTAACAGTGGTTAATAAGTATTGATTATCTATTTTTAGAAGAAAATCGATCCACTTCGAACCCTGCCAACAAATTAACATGTTTGCGCTTAGTTAGTTAGGCCCCTTGTAAATTTTCTCACCGTTTAAGTCGAACCGGTTGTTCTCTAGACAAACCCACAAACGATGAATATCACCTTAATAAATATAACAAATTAGCTTAAATATTTATAATATGCTGATTATATTAGACCTAATTAAAAGTTATGTTCCTCGTGTTTGCGTATGGTCTAGAAGCACAACGATTTACATTCAAATGAGTTGATGCTGTGAGAAGTGGTTCGTTCGTGTTAGTATTTTTTCTTCTTATAGGCTGTCAAACTGGTGTTTTAATAGGTTATATTATGAAGCATAAGGACACAATTTATCTAAAAATATAGTTTTTTCTATCTCTTTTATCTATTGTTACGTGTTACGAATTTGTTTTGTTTTTAATGTCGATAGGTACTTATTATTTTATAGACACTTGATTTTCATTAGCAGTACAAAAACACGTTTTTAATATACATGCTCAGTAGTATTCAACTAAAAACGAACATATCTGACGTATTAACATTTATATGGAAATATAATTTCGGAATCGTGATAGTGTAATTGAATGCTGATTAAGTCTATTGCTTGTTTTATGATATCAGCTTCCGTAAGACCAGAAAAAAACTACTTACATCATTATCGTGTTCGCTAGTAATGTCAAAGCACCAATCAAAGCATGGAGATTTACGAACGCATTCCAATCAAACTAACGAACAGAGATTTAATTAAAAACGTATCGTCGGAACTTGACGTTAACCGAATGAAATTTACGACACCGCTAAAACAGAGAGCCCAGTATAAATTTAACTCATTTCTAATAAGAAAATTATGTAAAACGATCCTATTATAATTAATAATTCAGTTCGAAACGAGGTATACATTAACGATATCTAAACGAGTGATGATGCGTCGTTTTTTGAACCAACTAATACGTAGGGGTTTGGGACTTTTAAAAATAATGTTGATTGGAACAACAATTAATGTATGCCCTAACTAATTTCGGATATAATAAAAAAATTAAATGTTTAATCATGGCGGTTTGAGTGCAACAACAAATGAGCTATAATATTTTAAATAAATCGTGATAATACATGGATGTGACAGCAAATTTATAAAATTGGTCACAAGATTAATGAGCCAAGAGTGACACAATAAAATGTTGGTTTTATTTGATGCCAATAAATTATGATATATCTACTTATGATATTCTTAGTCAGTAACTGAAACAGACGTGTGTTCTCATTTTCAAACGTAGTTGTAATCGGCATTTTTGTTTTCCTTTGTGAAATACATAAATATAACTAGCTTGCGAACGCGGATCCGCTCGATTTATTGATGAAAACTAAACCTATATATTAATTCAGATAATAACATATTATGTATTTCAAATTTCATTCGAAACTAGACTGAGAATTTCGGTATCTACGTGTGAAGCCACGTCTTTGCAAATGAAAACTGTTTATTTCCCAGGATAATTCGTCAGGGCGTTGCAACTAAAAAAATAACTATAACACTAATAACTAAAAAATAGTTTTTAATAAAGAATATGGCTAGATCCTTCTTTTTGCTTAAAACTACATTGTATATTTATAAGATCTATGAGCTAGGTTTGTATAAATAGGATTTTTTTTACCTGAATATTCTCCTGCAATGCTTTTTATTTTAAAAGAGTGTCTATGGAGTTTCTTGCCAGTTCTTCTCCATGAGATTAACTTTTTGGAACAGTGCAACTAGAGCCTTGACGTCTTAAGAAAAAGTTCGTATGAAATTAAAACCTTTTGATTTGATTTGAGAATCCACAGACTTATAATATTATAAATGTAAGTATGGAATGAATGAATATTATGTGATAAATAAAATAAATGAATGAATATTATAAATATAAATTATCGCATTTATCAGCATGCGTCTGCCTGTCTGCTACCTCTTCACGCTATAACCGCTGAACCGATTTTGATGAAATTTGGTATAAAGATAGGTTGAGTCCCGGAGAAGGACATAGGATATGATTTTCATCCCAGAAATCATCCCTTAAAAGGGGGAAATGGTGGTTAGAAATAAAATTACTAAATTTACGCAGACGAAGTCGCGGGCGAAAGCTAGGCTAACAGCTAGTTATCAATAATAATTAACAAAAAAGACAGGGTAAAAATAGTTGTTAGTAATTATAGCAAGAACTAGATTCAATAGCACCAATAAAATCCGTAAACGTGAAATTTAGTCTGATTTCATCAAAATCCGATCTGTTGTTGAGTGATTGTGTAGGTAACAAAGATACACATTTTCACATTATAATATTACCAAAATTTATTTAATCAATACGAAATACGAATAACAGATTGTCAAATAAAACTGAAATTGATCGTTGAGTTCCGTAATATAATTTCGGTTTTATGAAGAATTAGCAGTAAAATGAAATTTAAATTAATGTTGAATTCGCACACATTCAGATTTTGTATTACAAAGTTAATTCTGAGGGTGATAAACATCTGATTTACGACTTAATTACTGTACCTACTCCTTTTAATGAAAACGTAAATTCCAAATGTAATACTGAACAATATTACGTACGATTCTTTTGTTTGGGACTAAAAGGGTTCATCACATTGTTTGTAAAAAATATTGCTCGGACACATTGGCTTAATTTTGTAGGGTATAATTTGTGTATCTTTTGTAAAGCAGTATATGAAAATAACAAAAATGTTTACCTCTTTAAATTATAGAAAATGAAATTTGTTTACAAAAATAAAACTCGTCAAAAGCTCCCTGCCGGTCGCCATCTTGGATCAGCGACCGTTATGCGCGCGCGCATTTGTTTGCATCCAGGTGTAGCGCTGACAAAACAATCGGCTCTCGAGCGAGAAAGGGGCGGAGAGGCCATTCACATTTTTTTAAATAAAATTCTCCAAAATAAAAAGCGAAACTTATAAAAAGTAGAATGCTCAACCGAGAGGTGGCATCGAATCGATAGCCGGGTAATATTTCATAATATTAACTACTTAGGGATGTGAAGAATGGGTGGGGTTATAAAAATTATAATTGATTGGGTCTATTGAATTGGCTTCTTTACTTAAAGGAACCTCCTTCTTATAAAATTTTATAACAATATCTTTAGGTAAAATAATTTGCCAAGTTTCGTAAATAAATCACCAGCCAATTTTTCGTATCAAACAATTACGGTTGTTAGTGTTATTATTTAAGGTAATAAAAACTTTTTCTCAAGTATTTATCTTAAGTCAGACTTACGATTTTGAAATGTTATTTTTTAGTTACTTAAATCACTCAAGATAGTAATAGTTCATAATAATTTGAAGAGAAACCTATCGATATGATAGTCACAAAAAATGTGCAGCCACCTATCATAATAAAACGCCGCTGGATACTTATTGTTATCTGTTTTCATAAGCCTTAAGCACCGCCTCGTCGGACCGGAGATCTTAACGCACCGTCACACTTCAATGCAAATAATTAGGTGTATATTCTACAATTTGCCAAAGATCTCCATTGTACTCTTTGTGCTGTAAGTGGATTCTGTTGGCTACAAAGGGCCAGCCGCATGACACTGCTACCTTGGCACATTGTACGTGTGTGTATAATGTTATTATTTGGTGCCGCATCTGTCACAAAGGCCGTTGCGTCCGCAATTTTACAGTTTAATCAGCGTTAAATGCTCACAGAGTTACCGCGGTTCCTAAGTAAAAAAAATATATTTGAAAGACTCCGCACATTTAGTTACGACGGCACGCCGAATAATTTGGAGGCCATAAATCATTTGGGGTTTCGATGACGTTAGCAATAAAATAAAATGTCTGCAGATAACTATTCATGAAGCTCGGTGGCGGCCGCAAAACTGAAACAAAAAACTGAAAACGGTAGATGAATGAAGATGTTAAAATAAAACTAATGGTAATTAGGTGAAACTTATTTGCTTTGGTTACACAAAGAATAAAATAAGTATGCAATTAAAAATCACAGTGTGACCTTTTAATATATCATAAATTATGTGATTAGTAAGTAGCCTGTGGTTGGCCACATTTATTAATAATCGTCATTATTTGCCATTTTTTTATCCGTCAAACAGCGTCTATCATTTGACTGGGCCAAGTAATTTATACATTTATGATACTCGCCTCGGCATCGCAAGGTATTTTTTTAATATATTTAAAAAATGTATAGTTCGAGAGACATCACAGTAAAGGTTCTCTTTCGATTTTTGTTGACAGCTTGGGTTACATTATTGAATTTGTCATATGCATCCCTAATTGTTTTGTATTATTAAATATGGCTTATCTTGACAACAAATAATGTAGCACTCAAAATATATAAGTATTAGTTATATTTGTACAAATTTTAGACGAGAGAATAAAAAATTGATCAATTTTATTATTTCCTCAAAAATTATAGAAGAAGAATACTTTTATACATACTCATCATCATCATCATCGACCCATCATTGTCCCACTGCTGGGCACGGGTCTCCTCTCATTTTGAGAGGGATTATTCAGAAATACAAAAATTTTGAATACTTTAAGATCGCCAGTTGTATTTTATTGTTACGTACTCGTATGAATGGCTACGGCATTTTATTGAGGTTGAAAAATAAATTCACCACAGGGAGTGCCAAGCACCGATTATATTATTTGCCATAACGACTATTCGTGGCATCTGTAAATATTATTTTACAATATTCTAAATACAAATTTAAACAAATTGCAACACGTTCGAAATAGTAAGTTGTTAGAAAATTGATAAATCGTTTTATTATACGAAATCCTAATAACAAGTCTCACAATATTATAACATGCATATCATTATACATTTCTGTATATCAAACGAACTGGATTATGGAAGCCAACGGCAATTATAATGATGGATCTAAACACTGAACTTCAAAGGATGTAAAATATCCCACACGGCTCTTTATACGTGACAAAATGAATGTTCATTTGGTATAAGATTTGTCATCTTTTATGTCTCATTGTACAGTGACCACTTAACGTAGAGAGGAAATAATTTATTCAAAGCATGCTGCGCTCTATCAACCTATTGGCGAGCTCTAGAAGCACTTATGTGCGTCTAGAAGTTATATTCTGTACATTATAAAATGACAGTGTTCTGTTGAAAACAAGCAAAGTAGAAAATTAGATTAATATGAGCTAGCTTAGTTTATTACTAAGAATGAAAACATTAAAGGCCCATAAAAATACGAAATGAATAACAATATTTTTACAGATATCAGCTAATGAAAATAAAATGCTTTTTTTTTTCATATGAATTCATCAGTTTGGAGGGCTTTTAGCTCGAAACATACTGATTTCTTTTCATATTCTTCCATTCTTAGATACTAATAGATTTGTTATTACTCGTTTATTAGTAAGACGAATCAATTAACAGCTTACTGTGTGGTAGCTAAAAGTAATTAGCCAACTTCCCCGGTACGGTTTACAAAAACAGCAGATGCGAGATCGCCGCGTTATACAAGCTGCATTATTAGTTGTTCAGTCATGTTTTAGTTTTTTTGCTGTTTTGCTAACCACCCGAACTAAAACACCATCTGTGTTCGGTTTCGGTTCAGCGTAATAATACATACGGGCAAAATGAAGATCCAATGTGTTGATTAATTATATTGTAATCAGTAGGTTCACAACTTGTACGAATAATCGGGTGAGAATGTAGTATAATATTTAAATATAAATTATTATATAGAGATTACTAATTATATTGTATACTTGTTTATGTTCACATTATAAGTTCTTGAATTCTAAATATTACATGGATTTTCGTGCTGAAATTGAACTTAAAACGTACTTTGAACGTAAAACGAAAAAGATAAATTTTCAAACGTAATCAAAAAGAACGTCAAACTTGAAAGCAATATGTAGCTACGACGAGTTTAACTTAATTATAACACTTGTCTATAGGGACCGACGTGATTGTATGACTGTATGGGAAGGGGAAAGATTTATTGCGATCTTGCCGACTCGGTTAGTAAGTGTTGCCTGACTTTTTGTTTCATTCCCTCCACGCTTAATCACTGGATGATCTCGGGCTAATGTGTTTTCGGTATCGACTGTAGTCGGCTTAATAATCGCATCAAATTTATTTTCTTATTCTTATTTGTGGCCAGCAAAAACATTAACATCTACGAAGCTTTAGCTTAATATATTGGATAACATAGCTATGTATAAAAACGACATGATTTTTTTCTAAACATTTCTAGAATAATCTATCATTGAAACACCGATTACTAACAAAATGAATGGTCCTAATTAAAAGTAAGATTGGTAGAACTGGTTTCCAAAACATAATATTTATCATGGAAACTATAACAAGACTCTCCAAGTTTTTATTTGGAACCTCTACTTATATTAACTGGGAGCGATAAATTTATTTTAATTGATTACTGTTAATTCACAAAGAAACAGACCGCCTCCAGTCTTTAATTACATTTATGATGATTACAATCCGTTTTAAACCGTTTTGCTTGGCGTGGTTGAATGAGAATGTAAATTATCTACCTGCTTTCAAATAAACGGCGAGATAGATGATAGGTAACTACTAAAAGGTACACATATAAAGAAATATTCAGACTGTTTTTTCTATTAGAAAAGAAAAGGTTCCTTATTGATATCATTGTGGACACGCTGTAAATGTTTTACAGGAGTCAATGAAATAAATCAGCTTACTTACATCTTCTTTATAGGATTCTTCTATTAATACCCTACTGACATTTGTCAAATATCGTTGATGTTATAATTTATGTAAATATAAGCATTTTTGTGGCTTAATATAAGTGTTTTGTTTTTGAAATCATAGTTATAGGTACTATTAAATAACACTGCTAGTACATTGGCTCCCTGTTTCATCCATCGAGACCTTGAAGAAGAAACACCGGATTCCTTTAAAGCAACAACGGAAATTGTCTATCGGAACGAACTACAGCAGAAATGCCCATTAGTAAAAGAACTCGTTTTAGATGCTCCTAGGGATAAAATTAGTATCAAAACGCTAATAGACCATTTATTTATATCTACAGGAAGCATAAACAATAACACGACACTTTCTAATGAGTAATAAAAAATTGTAAATAGCAGCCATAGTTCATACCAATAAAAAAACTATTCCATAAATTATGGAGCTTGACAAAATGATATTTAATGCCCCTTCATTCTATCACGTGTGAGAGTTACATCATTACCGAAAAACTCATTTAGGGGCAAATACCCTTAGAGAATCCATTCATAATTTTAAGGACACGTTTTTTCAACGCTTCTATATCATCAATCTGTTGGTCTTGAGGTACTTATTTCCTTGTTATTTCTTTCGTCCTGCTCTTTAAGAAGCATGTAGAGGGTAACAAATAGAGAATGTATTATCTATTTTGTCTTACCCGTGACAATAATTAATGACTGGATTTAAACGCTTCCTCACGCCCGTGACATTAACATAAATAGAATGATCTTCATTTACTCGTTCCAGCCCCTTTGATTTTAGTATTTTTAGCTCCACCTCAGGTTCTGTATAATAATTTGTATGCTGTAGATAGATCGGTGATTTCAGTACTTTGATGTTCTGTGTTATAAGTTGGCTGGTGATTGTCGGCTTATGGGCTTAACAGGCTGTTGGACAGTGTTAAATTTGTTAAATGATGGCTCTGTTCGGTTTAATAGGAAAAGCTTGGTTATTATCACATAATCACGTTTTAAGTCTGCTGTTCTTAAATTCTGTTTGATCTCAAATGCAGAATACAGAATTGGTCTACGAATTTGTCAGAACAGAATTAGGTATATCAAGATTTGTTTAGACGTTTGTTTCATGTCTGTCTGTATCAGAACGTGTAGCACCCAAAAAACCTGAAGATTTTAAGCCGAATAATAATAGGCTTTCCTCAAGAAAATTAACATTATATCAAACTAACATTATTTTGCAATCGCCACACATATAGAACAACCTTTGTTATATATGTGTCGATATATTTAGCCAGATTAATTAATAGCATTTATTTATATCTAGATTAATTCATTGCAACAAATGTGATCATAAAGTTAACAATTAACGATAATATCATTCAACAGTAGATTGACAAAGAAACAATAGTGTTTACGAGTTATGAACAACAGGCGTCCTCTATAAGTGTAAATGAATTATAACAATGATTATATTATTTAATTTTGTAACTTTAGTCTTGATATATCGTGAATTTTATATACATTCTATTATTTTCTCACTTTTAGTACACATGTTTTAAACACATATAAAAGATAATGAGCCCATTGATATTAATGGACCCAAATCCAAACACCAAACTACTACTTAGGTACTGAGAATTTAATAGAAAACCTACTAAAATACCACAGCTTGGGAATTAAACATTTTGTAGGTCTCATCATCATAAACCCATTATTGTCCCGTCCCACTGCTGAGTACGGGTCTCCTTTCGTTTTTCGTTTTTCGCGGGATTAGGCTATAGTCCACCACGCTATGTTACAGGGTTGGCAGACTAAGGCGGTTCTAGCATGCGTGGTTTCCTCACGATGATTTGCATCATCGTTTAAGAATTTGATAAAAATACACACATAACTTCCGAAAAGTCAATGGTGCGTGCCTTGGGTTCGAACTCGAGATCTTTGACTTTCACAGTCCACTGCTCTCGCCACAAGGCTATCACAGCTTGGTAAGTAGGTCTACTCAATATTTATTAAAACTTATTGTTTTTTATTTATAAAACAAAACACAGTAGTATACAACTTCAACAATAAGTAAGATTATTATTTCGTAGACAAAACAAACATCGGATTCGCCAATAAATTCTAATGTAACAAAACTATTAGTGTTCGAGAAATTGTCTTCTAATTTCTCGTGTCGAGTCCGTCGCATTGGATTTATTTAAATGAATTTATGTTGCAGCGGTCGCCGTTATTGTTAAGTCAGTAATAAGCTCGGTCATTTTATTGGTTCATGTACGATAATTAGTTTTGTATGTACTGGACTGATGTTTTCCATTATATTTAAAGCTTCATGTTGAATCTTGTGGTATAACTTGTATAGTTTAGTATTTGAGGTATTATTTTCATACAGGAAATTATACCTACCTATATATATTTATGTATATATATGGCTTAGGTCGAAGGGGCTACAAAAATAAAATTATAAAATACGTATTACTTTATGTGGAAAAAATTAAAAAGCTAATAAGGCACAAAATAGTTTAACACGTTGTTTAAATTCGTAGAAACATTAATAAGGGGAAACTAAAACTAGACATCACGCCACGCAGATTTGCATCTAAAAGTTCACAATAAAACTAACAGGTCTCTCATATTTCATGACGAGATCGCACAACAATTCCTTCAACCGTTATTTTAGCATCTGTGTGTAGGGTTGTCATCTAAAAATGCTGGAGTATTCAATAAAGAACCGTAGTAACATCATACCTTTCTTAATTACTATCATATTCAGTTTGAAAACCAAACCGACTGCTCTTAGCAAATTGGTAAACTACAGTATTAGTTCTTTAAAGAGATTTGACAAACAATATTTTGGAGGATAGAGATAGTGTGGTCAGCCGAGATGAAGGTCGAAGACGAAAGCATTAGATGGATTGAGCAAACAAAAAATATAACTATGAATACCTGTGGAAGAAAGGCAGTCCTTTGTTTTTGTCCAGTAGTGGGACAAACCAGGCTAACAATAAAAACATAAATTTATTTACAAAACTTAACATTTTGGATACTATAAAATTATGAAGGTGTGATTACGAATCAACAACCCTATTATATTGTTGTATGTAGCACTAACTGCTTGGATTTACATCGCAAGTCTACGTGATTCTTGTTGATGTAGATAATTTTACTGGAAACTTACACATACGTGGTTTTAGAGTAACGCCCCGGCGCCAAGTGATTGCAGTGATTTGGTTGAAAAAAGGTTTTGACGCGCACTTCGAGGATAATCAGAGTTGTTGAATATTGATCACGAGTGTCAGTGAAATATAAGTTAAAAATTAAAAAAAAACTAACTTTTATATTTTATTATTATTTTACTTTTAATTAGTTCAGATTTTATTAAGCTGCTACTTATTACTTTGACTCGATTGCTACAGGGGCTGAGCGATTGACTTGTGGGTCACGGGTTGCCGCTTTGATGCTCGTACGGGGCAACTATTATAAATATTAGTATAAATAAATAATAATAAATAAATTCTGCGACATTTTACACATCACCATCTGGTCCCAAACTAAGCAGAGCTTGTACTATGGGTACTAGACAATGGATATAAATACTTATATACTTTTTTTTTTGTAAATACCTACTTATAATACATAGGAAACACCCAGACGAACACAAACACTTATATTCATCACATAAATATTTGTGTCCCGTGGGAATCGAACCCACGACCTCGCGATCAGCAGTCCGGTACTCGAACCACTAGACCACAGAGGTCGTCAAATATAATGTGTGTGAACATCTAGGCCCAGAATAACTACCTGTATAATTATTCAAGGTCTAGATGTTCACACGCGGGACAGGGATAAGTCCTTGGGTAACGTTTAAAAAACTTTAAAATGTTAGAACTAAGAGTTGAGACGATTTGGATATTGTTCCGTTCTTCATTTTATAAAAGCCAATGAAATCTGTGTAATAACATACGTTTAATGCCAAATGATCAAATTAATGCTTAAAGTTCATTATGTTTCACCATTTTCCCATCCTCAAAAACAAAAACATTTACTACAATATAAAAAATGTGTTGTCGTGATTATCTCACGTAGTCGTGCTGTCACAAGCGTCAGACACGAGCATGTGTAATATTGTATGTTTTACATTCGCGGATTTACACGTTATAAAATTCATCATTCTACGTCAAAAATATAATGAACTAGGTTTTGCCCGCGACTTCGTTGACGTGGAATTAAAAATTCTGTTCAATCTGCTTTTTCACCAAACTGCTTATTTATTTCCTACACACCTCTTTAAAAAAAATCGAATCCGCATACAAATTTCCACCCACGTTTCAACCCTTTTAAGGAATTATTTCCAAGACAAAATTTGTATGTCCTTCCCCGGGACTCAAACTATTTCCATACCAAATTTCATCTGAATTGGTTCAATGGCTTTTGCATTTATATAATAATATTAGTATGGATTTTCACGCAAGTATTAATAGGTCAACCAGATGAATAGGACTGGAGTCGTCGAATTATTTGATATCGAATAATTTGTGTTCAATAAATAGTACGCCAATTTAGCGTTTTAGCTAATTGTAAGTACCACTATAAAATCCATCACTATAAAATCACTTTCATGTCATTATTCAATTAAATTAATTTTTGTAAGAAGGATTTGCATTTAAATTTAATATTATACTTCTGATTTCGATAGAAATTTAGTTATTCATAAATTAGTATGCGTACTTAAAATATTTGTGTAATTCAATAGATATCATGCTTATCAATAATTTAAAAGCAATAACGTTAAACAGACGGGCCTATTTTACAATTTTACGATGTTTTACATCCTCTGTCGATTAATAAACTCACTGATATATAATTTTTATATATCAGTATGTTTTTAGCATGATTATATTTTAATGGCCATTAGATGTGTAGACATGGAATCAAAATTGATTATAAAAACATTAATTATCCAAAGGACTACTTAAATTATGTATTCGTATATACCTAAGTAATTAAATATATTTAATTTAGTTTTTGATAAAAGCCAGTTTTGTCTTAAAGAGATTATTTTTTAGTCTCGTCTAAACACGTCTGTAGAGCAAAAATCCAGTCGTGTTTTAAAGATGTATGGTACCGATAACCTGGCTCGTATGTTACGTTAATAACTTTAAATATTATTATTTTAAAGATAAGTTTGTTCAACAAAAATAGCAGAAAGAAACAAAATATATTTATTTTAGGTTTGATACTTTTGACTGTTTGTTTTTTCGGTTGTGTAGGTACGCATCACGTAAAAGTAGGCTAGACACATCCAGTTTAGCTAACTTTTACAAAGAAATAGAGAGTATACATACTTTAAGTAATATCGTTTACTGCATTTAAATCGACTACTTACAATTGACTGAATGATAAAAATAAAACCTCTTCTCAAGCATACATTTTTAATGCATAAAACCTTATCCATTCTTCATGTATCTAAGTACTTTAAGGCAATCACCTAATTAGGTATCAGAATACGGGGTCACTTGAGTTTCTCTCCATAACTTTTGCGTACGACTTCACTCGTATCGTTCGAGTTCGATACGTTGTTTCTACGAATCAGCAAATGGCCCGAACGATACGTGAGTCTGATTATATCGCGACGATTGGAGCGTGACCGTATCTAGATCGAAGGCAGGCGAAGCTTGAGTTTCTATATTAATATTTTTCCGAAGCATGTTTGTTGATATCGATTTTACTAATATTGGAAATAAAAGAAACACGTTTGTTTTTTTTTGCGTAATATTCACGTACCTATATAAAATATAATTAAGTAAGGAATATTTAGCGCAATACCTACTTCATTATAAATAAACATTTTCATCTCTTATGAAAAACATTTTTAAAAACCAAAACTTTGTTAGTGTGATGATGCCAAAGAGAGAATAGAATAACTTAATACATATTGATACACTTCCTAACCTGATTCTGCGAAAAAATCTAAGAATTTCTAAAACCATTTAAAAGTGTATCCTATGCACTAGATTAGGAAAAATCTACTTACACTAATTAAATGTAATAACGTATTCAAATATATATGAACTCACGCCGTATGACTATGAAGGTTGGCACAAACTCGATGCTCTCGATGGCATGTGTGCAATAGGCTAGCGTGGCTAGGCAGCTGTGGGAAAATAATGCGTTGATGATGATGAGTATGCATTTGAAGGAGTTTACCAAGTCGTCTCTTTCCAACATTTCCGCTGACATCAGCTTTATAAACTCCTCATGTTAATCACCAGTCAATGTAATGTTAATAGTACCTATACATAATATAGTCCGTATATTTATTTATAGTGATCGAAATTATCATTATACCTATCACGGCTTCGTCTCATAAAACTCGTATTGAAGTAACTTATTAGTTTTATATAAAGAAACTAGGTTTTCATATACGTGACAAAATGTGAATGCCAAACAGATCGTATGAATTCAATAACTTTCTTTCTATATTGATTCGAAAGCTATATAAAATTGAAGTCCATTTAAGTAAAGGAAATCTCGCAATGTGTATAGAAAAATATAAATCTGATCTGATAAAATACAGATCAATAATAATTGGTCTCGTTATAGGTAACTACTTACGTATAATAAAATACTATTTTGCTTTTATCCGGGGGGTTAGACAGAATAGTTAGAAATATATCCACAGTTCACCAGTATGCTTTAGGCCCCATGTAATAGGGGTGAGACTACTATACCACTAATCAAGCACAAATTCAAGTATCCAAACTGTTTGAGAATAATATAGGAAATGCCCAGTTCTACTTGGTTCAATCTGGAAACCAAACCACGCTTACGCAGAGCACATTCAGGTAGTTAACCACTGACTTCTATTATTTGAAGTATTTTTATTCAAGTTATTTGACGCGTAATAACAAAATCGCCTGAAATCAGTCCCAATGCGCTCCATATTAAGCGCAGCCCCGAGGAAGGATACACAAAATATACCAATTTGTTTTTCTCATAGCCGCGGGACAAACGCTCCAATCTCCAATTATTAAATTCTTAGTCGAATATTGTGTATCCCAGAGGAATGTCCTCCAAACAATAGCGACGTAAGAAATATGAATCATAATTGAGTTGTATATCATATGGATATCAAAAGGGTTTTTCTCTTACATAATTCAGACGGTCACTTTATTATTAATTAATAAAAACATATTTATGAATTATTTATTACGCATATCGATTTCGGGAATGCTAAACATTGTTATGGTTTAATTTATTGATCTCTTTGGTCTTCATAAATACAACTCTTAGTATAACTTATAGCATTATTGACCTGTTTGTTTGTAATTCTAGCATTAGAATATGTTAATTAATTTATTTCTTAATATTACGAAATTAGATTTTCAATTTGGTAAAACATGTGTAAGATAAACATTTAAAAAACAATAAAATCTTGACCTCTAGTGCTTATTTATTTGAGTAACGATTTGTTCATAATAATGCTAATCACACCGCATCTAATAACTTGACAACCAAATTCGATACAATAATGAATGTAAATCGGCTCAAATTTTGAAGCAATTTACATAATACGAGGTGAAATATTTGAATTAATTAAATAATTAAATATTCGTTTTATTAAAATCCAATTTATGTATTTTATCCTGGAGCAAACATTATGAATAAAATATCAATGGTATTTTGTGAACGCATTTTTGTGATTTCATTTTTATTTCCCATTTCAATTGACTGAGTCTTTGTATTAAAGCTTTAAAATACAGCATTATAATGAACGAAGTAATTATCCGATAAAATTGGGGCACAATTTGTTTTTTAATCGTTACGATTACAATCTTGGCGAAATTTTCTATTAAATTACTTGTTAAAACTTAAATGAGACTTACCAAAAAACTTAAGCCTTATATTGAACTGAGTAAACTTTGAATTTATTATTCGCTCTATGCAAAAGGCAATGTTGAATCGGATTAAAAAATCAAGTCGTAATATAATGTACAGCTGACGCAGTAAGTTGAAGCGACAAATAAAGCTCTACACAGATATCTCCACAACATTTTTTGCTGGCATATGATGGATGATAAATTACACCACAACTCAGCTTGAATGCAAATCTCTCGAAGTGGGTCACCCTGTAGATATTATTTTTCACATTCAACCACAACTGGAGAAGACCTTGTCTCAAATGATTGATCTCTTATTGTACAGTGACATTTTACGATTCAACGTTGTAATAGAAAATTTTTACAACTCTTGGAGTGGTTCTTTGTAGTTTTGAATACATTGTGTTTGTCGTTACTTACTACTATTGAATTTTCAACAGTTCCGGTCATTGATGGATAGAATTTACTGTTTAACTAGCGACAGAAAGTGAGTTATGGATTGATGCAACATTCTCGTGACAACTTTTTGTTATACGCGCGGACCTATTCACAAGTTGAATTATTTTTTATAAACACGTGTGTGAAATTTATAGTCGTTATTAATGCGCGTGTTTTACCACCTACTGATCAAAATATCGTATCCATATGAACAAATGGGATATTTAAATTAAATTTCAACTAACATAAATATGGTTTAATTTTATTGATAGCGTGCTGTTATTCGATGCATTCATGTAGGCTGATGACGAAAACATGCACTGTTAAACGTGGTAAATTACTCGGAAACAACAAATTATTATATTATTTAGAGAATCCAGAATATCTGCAAGAAAGGATGAAAAAAGTAAAGACCGAGCTAATAAAGCGCTCAGCGCAATTATTGGACTTTAACCGCACGGGATCTCGCTTCCCTTGTACCAATCACGCCATTAGTTTGCTAAATTGTACGCTATAAAATGCAAAAAACTTCGAACTCTGAGTTTCATGCTAAAGTTTTGTAATAATCACTGGCGCAGCAGATACCAAAGTTCTTTTTAATACGTATCGCCTCTGGCGTGCAGTTTCTGAGACTCGTATTGTAATGTGAAAGGGAAGAAACCTCCGAAAATTAGCTACGATGAATATATAATTAAGTAGATGTTTTGCCTTTATTAAAGACATTTTACCATAATGTGGCGTTTTCAAAACGGTATACAATTTTGAATTTGAATCACTAATTACTATTTCGGAGACGATAAATGTAGATATGTGGACATTTGCATGCTCTGCACGCAAGGTAACATTTTCAACGTCAGGTTAATTTGGTGTTTGGATGCTTCACCGTTTAGAGCTATGATATTTACTGTAGAAACATATAATTGTAAAGAAACAAGATTATGAAGCTATAAAAATTAAAGACGAAATTGTAAGTTTGATTGACCAATCACATAGGTACAATTTAAGTAACTTTTACTATATTACAAGTAAAAATCGCGATTGTACGTACTACGTTGTTACATTCAAATCATTATTGATTTCTTAACCCTATGTGGGTGTACGTTTCGTAGTTTACTAGATCAAATAGGTTACTAGACTATTTGTTACTAGTATCAAGTTACCCGTGGGACATTTCATTTTCTTCGAAACTCATCAGCCGAAAACTCTAACTAAGCGAACTTCTAAATTTAGTAACAACATTATGCCTGCAATGCGTCGTCGGCAGAACATCAATCATGGCGCACTTGGAATAGATCGAAACTAGTTTAAGAAGAAATTGTTCAACAAGAAAAAGGTTCTTTATATCACATCAAGCGATTATTGGGTTTATCTTTTTGTTTGATGTAATATCAGCTGGTATACGATTTTGGTTTTTCGCTACTACAACTTATTTAATATAAAAAAAATATGAGCAATATGTGCCCAGTATCAAACGACAAAAATAAAAAATGTCGAGTTACGCTTTACTGGTAAATATTTTGACGTCATTAGTAGAAAATTTTACGAGGGTTCACGACAATTTTTGTCACAATTACGGAACCTTAATAACGGCTCGATCCCCTCCTTATGACGGATCCAAGAAATTTTGATGACGATGATGACTTGTGTAACGCAATCAAGTATAACTTTTGACGCGGGCACTGGCTGATGTAGCGTTAGCAATGATGATAACAACAAGAATGAAAGAAAAAATAAATATGTAAAATTAATGGTATTTAACATTAGCAAAATAATTATAATTTCTTCAAAATAGTGCTGTTTTTGGTACTATTCTACTAACATCTTAAATTTTTGAAAAAAAAATACATATACACAAGGTATAAAAATTAAAACGGTAATTAATGAAAAATCTTAAATAAGACGTGAAAATCTTTGCATACAAGTAGATGAATAGATTAGAGAAGAGTATTAACAAAATTATTATTTAATTAAATTGACACTTATAGACAGTAAAATATATTATTATATGTACTTTTATCTAATATCTAGAATTGTCTTTATCTGCTTTCACCATATTTACTAACTTGTTTTTATGACTACTGTTCTGTTTGCATATACTTCGAGTCCTTCGAGTTACAAATACCTATTACAAGTATAATAATACAATAGGTTCCGAATGAAGAAACAAAAAACGCATAAATTTTTTACGCATACAGCTTTTTATTTATTATGTAAAAAAATATTTACATTTTGAACTTGTTTGTCTGACGCTACGTGTGTTGATGACGATTAAAGTAATACAGCGTAACATCCAACCTGCCATTACTACGGCACTAATCTGTATGCGTTTGCGCAGGTAGCGGTGCCGTATCCAGTCAACGTGTCATCTTTGGAGTAGTATGGTGCAAATGTATCAGTAAGTGAAAGTATATTTTTTGGAATTAAGCTATAAACGTTTATAAGATCAATACATATTTTTGCAATCTTTTCATTGGTGTAAATTTTAGGTAATATAACCGAAATTACAATACGAAAATAGCAACACATTTGATTTTATTGTAGGTATATTTTTCTCAATTGAGACCGCAATAAGGACTCCTAGTTCTATAATAGAGTATGGACGAATCAGATTAAAACAGTTAAAAATAAAAATTCTATTGAAAGGAAAATGAAACTCACAATTGTCACATTAGTAGACAATGGTGCCGCCAAAACTGAGCAATAGATTTGAGAGATTGAAAACACCATTGTACTTTCGAAAATTACAGACGCAACTGGCCAGAAGCAGCCGGATCAACAACCGTAAGCAATAATCATTACTCTCGTCTCATCAGCCTTGAAAGATGCTTTATTGTCTCGATTCGGCTTGTTGTCGACTTGTTACGACTACAAAATAAAAAATAAAAAGATATCATCAAACTTGTATTATAAAACCTCACGCAATCGCCGCGCGCGCACCGGAAAAAAGTTGAAAATAATTTCTCGCATTGAATCGTCGAACGCGTTCGTTCGAGAACAATTGCATTGGTTTCGTGTGATGGATAGGATAGGATTGTTTTGCATGCTGTGGTTGCGACGGTAGGTGAACCCGAAAATATGTTATGTATTTATTGGACATTACATTGTAATCAATGGTGTACTTTATTGATTGAAAATAGAGCGGCTGATCGTGAGGTTTCATTTTAAGGACAAATAAGATTATTTGGTTTTAAATGTTCCCAATATATTTTTTGCCAAATTTAGGCTTCACATTTGTAGTACACAGAACACTTCTACAAAAATATCTGTTTATAAAAATAAATAAAGCAGAGAATCTTCATGGATCCATCATTCGTCAGATGTGGACGAAAATAGGACTGGCCTCTCCTTGTCCTATTATCAGGACCATAAAATTAGCACATTCTCCTCAAACCGACAGACTAACTTCAATATACCTAATATGTAATAAACAGACTAAACCTATTGGAAAGTTCGAAAGCAATGTTAATGTATCCTGTAATGTATTTAACTAACTATGCCAGGCAAGAAACGATATCCGCAAGTTTGTATTTCACCTTTAAATTATGTGCAAGTACACTCAACCTTTGTTCACATATCTGATTACATTACTTGGATTCTTGCGTAGTTCCTCGTTCCTGCGACCTATAGATTTATATACGGGGGCGTGTTTGCCAACCACTATCCAGCCATGTGTTTCAACAAATCCCAGACTTTCTTACTAAATAAACGTACCACTAAAAATTGCTGTGCCTTTATTATTTCAGCAATCTAAATCCCTGTTTGTAGACGAAATGAATATAAGATGGAGTTTAAAGAAAGTATATTTTTCCAGTAAAACAGCAATAACTTTTTAAGGCTACGATGAAAGTAACTTTTACGATTGTTAGGAATTAATATCTGAAAAATGGTTTTGGACCCTCATATCTTACCGATAAAGTTCGAGTATCGCGGGAAATTGCTGCCGATATTCTTTTGGAACATGGTTTTCCAATTTTGTACTTCAGTTAAAAAAAACTTGAACGTATTTTTCTTTATTATATTGACGTATCTTTTTCACTCGGATATCTCAAAGGCTCAACCGGTAATTAGATGTTTTTTTACAAAACTGGGTGTCTAAAGGGTGTTTGAAGATAAACGGTTTAGGGAGATATTTTTTACGATGCTGCTCTGCCGTGAAATCTCATTGGTGCTCAGTTTGTAATACAATCTTCTAGGCTAGTATGGTTAGTAAGCCTACGCTTTTCGTGCCTTCTTTTTCATGACACGCACAAACTTCTTAACACGTAAATCGAATCAAGATCTGATTTCAGAAAAAAAAAGTTATATAAGAAATGCAATGACATTTTATTTCATACGAACCAGTTTGAGTACCTAATATCTCAAAATATATTCAGTAAGTTAAGAGATATAAGTATATAAAAAAATAAAGATTGCTCTCACCGCAAAATAGAGATATCCAATTGGACCTAATGTTTTTATCACATAAACATAAAAGTGGATCTTACGTAAGCAGTATTTTTATATTTGGGTAAACGTGTTCACGGACCAAGCGGAGTAAATATAAAAAAATATATATTGTTTTAACACATTTATGTATGTTTAGGGTTTGATGCGTAACATTTTTATGAACTTCTGGATGCGTGTACATCAATAGTTATTACGGAAAATCATATTTTGTAAAGGTACCAGCTCTAAACGGGTGCGAAACCGTACGATAGAAGATACTCTTTATTTTTCTGAAAACATCAGTGAAGCCTACAGAGGTTTTATATCAACATGATTGATATATTTTATTAGATTGAAATATATCACCTTTCTTGCTCTCTGTACTTTACGTATTTTTGTAGATTTTCTTTTCTTGTTCTGTAAATACAATATAAATGGAAAGGCTCATTGACAGTATATTACAGTACAGTGTATTAATAAAATAACTTTTAGTGTGATATTTTAGTATGCGTATATTAGCATTTGAGCTAGTCTCGTCGCTCTTTGAAAACCAGAAACTATTATAGATAAAAGATATGGCGTGGTGTTTACCCCTGAGCGCAGCCACTTCTTTAAAGCAAACCAACCTCTGGCGATATGCCAAAACGCTCAGAATGAACGAGTAAAGAAAACCTAAAGAACTGCGAGAAAAAATCATAAAAAAGTGGTAAAGCACTACCTACACTTTATTATTTTTAGTAATAGAACCTCAACAGGTTTTACCCAATAAATAAAAAATAATGTAGTTTTATGTGAAAAAAAAAGAATATGTACACTGGACGTTATGTGGTGGATATAGTGTTACCTCTATTTGAATATAAGTACTTCTAGGGCATCTTCCCCAGAAGAGCAGACATTGACCTAGTTAAAAATATTCTCACTGCAGCATGGCGTTCTCTATTTTCTGTCTAACATTATGGGAAATAGTGTGAGTTTGTACTTTATACCATACTTATATATTTTTGGATTTTAACATGGTGTGTTGTTTAATCATGTCATGAGATGATGATTTTTGAACTCCTGGAACTTGAACTATTTACTCGTATATAGGTATTATTTGATTAGAAGCTAACCACACTCACAATGAGCAACCCAAAAACATCGGCTTTCCTTATATCTATAAACTGAATTGTTTAACTCGGCTCAACTCAGCAGTAGAAACAACATCGGAATAAAAGTTCTTTTTGTTATTTCAAGCACCCACCACCGCCGCCTAAAAAGGTCGCCTAATTTGTCGGACGGAATTCGACATTATTTCACTTCTCCATTGTTTGTGTTCCGATTACCGCGAGGGTTAAATAGCGCGTTTAAACGTCGACTTTTTCGTTAAACTTCTGCGTTTAAGGGGAGTGAAGTCGGAAGGGTTAAGCTTAATCGTAAACTGCTTGCGCGAGCTCTTTTGTTTTAGATTTGGAGGGCATTTTGGAACTCCTTCAGCTGGCTTTTTCTTAATGAAAAATTTCTTGAGGTTACTCAAATAATTTGTGGTTGTAGAGAATTTAGAAAAGAAATGAGGGTACTTTAAAAAAATCGTCACATCTTTAATCACGTATCTATCACAGCGATTTAAAAAAAACATACTACGGTCATTTTATATAGATATTTTGAATGAAGGGTATCTAATACTTTCATATCAGACACCTACTTGGAATTCGGTCTCCAGAATTTGGATTTGTTACACAGACTATTATTTCCTTCAACAGGCAATCCATTCGGCTACACACGTTCAATTAATTATACTTAGAGAAACTCTCGTTACAAAGTGACGTCACTGAAGCTACCTACTCTATTCGTCTCATTGGGATCGACAAATTAAACCACATGTTGGGTTGGGCGACATTGAATTGTCATGGGATATAACTTGACTGTACACAGGTCACACTACTAGGCTATCTCTGCGTTGTTATATATTTTTAATAATCCACTCAATTTATTTAGAAATAAATAATTTAAAATTGCGTTAAACTTAAGTTATTATATTGTAGCCACGGTACTAATGGGGACTGAGAAAACAACGTAATAAAAATAAAACATTAAACTGGCATTAAATGACCAACATCGTTCTTGAACTACGTTTATTACATAAGTACTTAGTACAATGAACCGCTATTAATTTTACCCCAAGTTTCCACTATCAGCGGTTGAACGAATCGCTGAGTATATCAACTGCGGTTCTTGCAGCGAGCCAAACTAAAACATAAATACAGAATGACCACCGCGTTCCAAATAATATATTAATATAAATATATATTTTTTATTAGGTAAGTCTCCGGTAACCAGAATTTTTATAAATTTTTATTTAAAATACGCGAAACAAACCTGCCAGTTATTTACACAGATTTCTGTGAAATTCGGCATAAATTGGCTTTGTTATGTTCAAGTTAAACTTCTGTGCCTACATTTTTGTGGTGTGGAATCTTCTATTACCCGCCACGAGACTTAACTCACTACATCATTCTTATAATTAGAGATGACGAAATCTAAAGCTTTTGTGTTAGTTTCAGTTTAAATTATTTTCCGTGTTTAGTGCAATGATTTATTTAATAAAAATTATACTTACGCGAATATTAGTTTTTACGGATCATGGCATATTGTTTTTGTTCTTATAAAATGCACTTATTTAAAATGTATTTATTTATTATTATTTACCTTGAGTGCGATTGTGTAAATTAATACTACAGGTCCTTCTTAGGACTACCCTGCTTAAAGTTATGTATTACTGAGGCACAACATAACTAATAAACAATTAGACATTCATATTGATTTCGTACACTTACGCGAATATTAGACATTGAAATAAAACTACTTTTTACGGATTTTATCGCGGTATATTTGATATTATTTTAACCCGACGTTTCGGATCCTTTACAGCATCCATGGTCACGGGCAGACTGAGAACATACCATAGACAAATCCCAGCATTACATAAGATTTGATAAACCACAAGTCCTCGCAAAAGAAAACCGATTCCTACCCAGGATGATTCGTGAGGCTATTGAAATTAAAAAACACCCAAATTTCAATAGAGAAGATGGCTGGGTATTACCACCTGCTTGGAACCCTATCATAGATTCTATTAAATCTAAATCCAAGAACAAAACTGCACGACCGAAGGATACGGTGAGCTCGTTCTGTGTAAATCGGATTGTCAATAATAATTAAAAATGTAGGGTAGCTGTTAGTAATTATGACTTCAAGACGACCAACACCTCAGTCTGCCCGTGACCATGGATGCTGTAAAGGATCCGAAACGTCGGGTTAAAATAATATCAAATATACCGCGATAAAATCCGTAAAAAGTAGTTTTATTTCAATTAGACATTCATTTATAACATGAGACGTAAGTAATTAAACGCTACTGAACTTTATTGCAGTCATGCTAATTTATGCTGTAACATAAATATTCACGTACGAACAGTGCCAATAACAATGCCTAAATAAGGTGTGAAGCTTCCTACAGCTTAACAAAGTACTATCTCGATTCAATGGCTGACTATCAACTCGATTCGAGCTTATCAACAATCGGTCCTCTTAATTGTTGCTCGGCGCATGTTGGGGCCTTAATTAATGAAAATACCCACAGCCTATCTGAGCGAACATCTTTGATTTTGAATGCAATTATTGTTCTCTTGATAAAGGGACGGTGTTCAATTTGATGGTACTAGTAAGTTGTGTAAAAATCAATTGGCATAATTAAATTAAGATATTATTAATTTTATAAATATGTAGGTATTTAACTGCCTCGTTGGTCTAGTGGTCGTGCAGTGCGATTGTCGAGCGAGAGGTCTTGGGTTCGATTCTCAGGTCAATTAAAGTGTTATTGGGTTTTGCTATGAATTTCTCAGTAGCAGCTCGGAGTTTGGATTTGTACCCGGTTAATGGCAATAGGCTCGCCCCCTATTACATGGGACATAAAACATACCAGCGAAACGTGGGTGTACATTAATAAACCTCTGACTAATGGTAAAAAGTATAAATTTGTTTTTCAATGCATATGCATTTTAAATTCAAATTTCTGTGAAAAATTCACAGATGGTGCTAAGCATCAGTACCATAAATAAGAAGGCAATTTACTACGTTTTCAGCTAAGTCAACATGCAACACAAAATAATTTTGTCGGTCACACACGCCTCGTTTCTCTATATTAAGAAAACAGACTAAAATAGACACATACATAGACAAAAATAGATAACATAGCAGCCAACAAAACAATAGTAAAATATATCTATCATATTTTATACTATAATCTTCAATAAACAAGTATTAGTTAATATGTGTTTCTATAAGATAATTCATAAAATCTTCACGCATAAAGAACGAAAAGTTTTCAATAGATTCATATCCATACGCAATTTTATATATTAATGCGGTGGAGTGAATACCTATTCGGATACACCTGAACAAAAATTAAATTTTAATCCGCTCATACCGCATAAGCCCATTCAAATTATCTAACATGGTTGATCTTTAGTTGCTCACTGAAATGTGTGCCTGCAGCCCTTTTATTCTGCGGCTGACGCGTAGGGCGAACTGAAAAGCTTAAATTTTAATTAATTTTTCACTCCACGGATTTCTTTAATAACATCGGGAGGCTTACTTGCCAAAAATATTCTACAATGCCCTTAAATTAGGTGCACAGAGCTAAAATTAAGACGTATTTAATTAGTTACGTTGAACTCATTTGTTAGGAGACGCTTCGTAATTAGGGCGAAGCAAATAAATAGCAGGTATTAAAGGGTACAAAACAAAAAAACTACACTATTTAAAGGAGAGTATTGTACACACTGAGATGCATCCAATGTTTTCTGATATACTTATAAGAATATTTTATATTAAGGGGCTTATTTTAGTAACTAAAAATACGTAAGCTCTTGTTTACATGTATCGTCACTAACTCATATTCACATAAAACAATAACATTTAAATTCGTGTAAATTATTGTATTAATAAGTCTAATCTCCATATTCATTTTTGTATCAAGTGTTTATTATACAATATATCGCTAATTTTGTAACTCTATTTTATTCTGATCCCTAACACCACTCGAACATTATTTTCAAATTATACGAGCTCAAAACATTTTATTTTTATATCACAACGTTAAAATACGTTTATAACCAACACAAAGGTCTTCCAATTCATTTGCTTATCTATTTAAAAGAGCGGGTTGGTCGGGGTACGACACATTCAAAATCAATGGAGCCTAATGTCACAAAATGTCGGTAGAGCTCATCCATCCACCAAACATGTCGGGCAATGAATTGAGAAAAAAATGTAAATATGCCTCTCACGTTGCTCGACCAAGCGAGAGTTTTGTAGAGCCACCTTCAGTGTATATCGTTAATACGAATAGCTCTGTCATTTACATAAAATATTGTTTACTGATGAAGATAGACAGTGTTATTTTATGAGTATTTGGATCTGTTTTTATGTCTGCTATTTTAACGGCATGAGTATTGACAGCCCACAATGTAGCGCACACAGACGTTGAAAAAAGATATTTAATGAAGTGTATTTATAATTGACAGAACAGACTGCCGATAGTCTGCTCATGAACGTGGACTTTAATGAAACCAAAACACTGGAATTAAAATTAGATAATATCATCATAAAAAATGTAGTTTTATTTAAGAATACGCTCAGATATATGTATGTAGTTTCATAATAAGCATAATTTCTAATATTCACGTAAGTGAAAGAAATCAGTACGGGTATGTATTTACTCATGTTCAATGCTTTACTATTTAAGTGATAATTTATATGTTAATTTTGAAAAAACTTTTTTTTAATATTTTTCTATTTACAAGTTAATTAATTGAAAATATAAATATCACCGAATCCACGAAAAGACCCAAAAAATACTCTGTAAAGTTTATTTAACGTCATCGGAACAAAATTATCCGAACAAAAACTACTTACTAAAAGAAACAGATAAAGTTAAATAAGTAACAAAAACAGTTCGTATCGTGTTAGAACTAACTTTGCCTGTGGATAGAAGAAACCCCATACTTTAAATTCAATTCGGAATTCCGAGGCCTTTTCGTAAACAAAATATTATCCGAATTCAAAATCTTATTCCCTTGCCAATTCCGGTAACAACACTAGTGTTGACACAGTGGGAAACTTTATATTCATGTAACATTATCTCTTTATATTTTGGCCGACTATAATGGTAGACTGGTAGTAGCCAATTGTCGTTCCTTAATATCGGTCTTGTAGGCCGGTAAATTGGCACCGGTAATGTTGAAACCTTCGTGTCTATTGCGGAAACATAAAGTTGTATCCAGCATCCAACCTAGTCGAAACTCTTTCTCGTCGAAAATAACTGAGAGTACCTTTGAATATGTGAATATTATTCACCATTTATTTGGTAGTAGCGCTGTGAAATAGCTTTTTCTTGTTATCTAAATTATCTATTATCTTCTTATGCGAAGGTATTCGGGTCTCGAATGGTATTGATAGCGGGGATATGTAAAGGACCTTTACATAGGTGTTTTATGTTTGTTTTGATATGATAGGATTTCTTTTTGTGCCGGAGCTTTTCGCATGTGTACGATTCTGTGTTCCGTTTTATTCCAAATGGTTGGTGTTATAATATAAAGAAACGGTTTTTATAGCCATTTTTGGTCACATTATGCCCAGGTTAGCCTCTGGGCCGACGTACGATTTAGGGTTTATTCCACTCTTAGATTTACTTGTATGCAAGAGATTTTATCTCGTTTATAATGTTGCGATGCGAAATAAGTGATGCGTCTACCGAACATGGAGAGACAAAAATATATAGATATACATCACACATACATAATATGTATGTGTAGTATTTACTACGTACAGTACCATTTCACTGTATAAGTTATAGCTATGAATTTATTCCTTCAATTGAAGGTTCATAAAATGAATCTAAAAAGTATTAATATCAATAAAAAAGGTAATCAATCACAGTATACCTATACATAATACTTATCAATATATAAGTAGATAGATATATATATACCTATATATACAAAGACTCAATGTTTTACGAACTTTTGCGAGCAGTCAAGTATTAATGTGCTAGAAATGTTTTACTGCGTATAAAATATACAATGTAGGCAATGAACAGCAAAAGTTACTTCATAAAAATACCCGATAAGACAATGAAAATATAGGTGCGCTATCCAGTAGCCGAAATAGGCGTCAAACGGACAGCGGTCCATCTTATCAGTAAAACGTCAAGCATCCCGACAGAGGACGTGTTGCTACCAGCATAAGCGGACCTTCGATCATCGATTGACAAACCCACAACAGGAAAGGCTTTATAAAGACTAGGGGGGACAGTATAGGTCTTTTGTTAGTGGCGACATCACTCACGCGTGTACGTGGGAGGTACATTCGAAAGAATCAAGATCGTTGCACAACGGAAGCCAGGTGATGCATTACCACCAACTTCGCTTCCTCAATCGCCAGATCTGAGATTAGATCGCGTTCGTTTTCTAGCGCAAACTGCTTTAACGTACTTGGATTTGTTTGCTCTTGCGATTCATCTTGTACGTAGTGGATACGATTATTTTCTCTTCAGATTGGAAAAGTAAATTAAGATTTAGTTCCTTTCTATTGCCTCTGCCATTGTTTGCGCGATGGTTTGTCAATACAATTGGATTTTATTTGCTCTTTTGGATGGTCAAGGTGTGAGTTTTGTGAAATGTCTTTGTGGAAACCGTTAAGCTCTTATGGACTGTCGAATGCTGTTGTTATGTGTACTTTCTATTAGAGACTCATAACACAGGGACTATTATTTAAACATTAACATTTGCACGGTCAGTACATGTAGTCTTAGTCTCACATACTCCTACAATAAAAAATAACATAATATGTTTGTTCTCATTATTTCAATTGTGATTAGTCTATAGCTAATTTAGTTTCGCAAATGTTTTGCCGATCATTGGGCAGAAGTCGCTTGTGATAGTATCTCAATTAAAAACTAACATTTGTTGAATAACGCGGCGCAGTATAAATGATCTCACCAACCTTAACTTAAACTAAATGTCATGTCAATTAATTTGGTCACTATAATAATATTCAGTAATATTTGAACAATAACGATGTATTTTGCTTTTAGTTTTTTATACTTATTAGGTTGTCGTACAGATGCGGAAATGAAGAAATTTATTTGTGTCAACGCAGAATTTCTTTTGTCTTATCATGACTAAAAATTTCAAAACGTCCTACATACATTGGGTTAATACAAAAATCATCATTTTATTAATAAAATGTCTGTGTGTGATTTCTACGTAATTGAAATTTATGGTTATAAAATTGTATTATTTATACAACGCGCTTTTGCAAGTACAATACTAACTATAGTATACAATAAGCTATCGGTGGATAGCTGTACAAATTAGCAAGTATTACTTTTACGAGTTTTAATACAAATAGTATTTAATAGACAACATTTGTGAAGTTTCTAATAGAAATTATTTGTTTTCTATTTATTCACTTCAGAGACACGAGCCTTTATCAATAGCCAATAGTCCTATATACCTATAATAGTTTCCAAGAACCTGATACTTAGGCAGGTATATTTATACTAGCTGTTATTCAGGTAGTTGTAAAAGTTTTATTAGAACTATCAATTTTGGAGAGTAGAAAAGTAACATTATCCGTACTAATGTTATAAATGCGAAAGTGTGTCTGTCTGTCTGTTACCTCTTCACGCTTTAACCGCTAATCGATTTAGATGAAATGTTGGATGGAGATAGTTTGAGTCCCGAGAAAGGACATGAGATAGCTTTCATTCCGGTAATCATCCCTTAAAAGGGAGAAAAAGGGGTTGGAAGTTTGTATGCTGATAAAATTACTAATTTTACTTAGATGAAGCCGCGGGCAAAAACTAGTTATTATATGTATGAAAACTCACACAATGAATGAATGAAGTATGAATTGCGCTACAAATTAGTCTAGCAATTTGGGATGCAGTCTACCCTACCGGATGATCGCGGCATGAGGCCCGCATGTACATATTCGAAGAATTCGAAACGTCGTGATTATAATGTAATAATTATGCAAAGTTATTTTATATTGTAGTGCATGGCGTTTTATAGTTTTGGTAAGGTGGTTTGTGTATGTATATGTATCGACTTACATATATGTTCGCGAAAGTATCAGAAATCATTACCAGGCGAAATAACTCTGCTCGTCATTTGAGGAAACCAAATCTGTCCATTACACAGTGGGTCGACTTG
The DNA here is from genome assembly GCA_905163465.1 of Craniophora ligustri. NCBI lineage: Eukaryota > Metazoa > Arthropoda > Insecta > Lepidoptera > Noctuidae > Craniophora > Craniophora ligustri. Next base: position 9,486,247 of record LR990963.1, read on the forward strand.
TAACACCGATGGGGCAATCATATGAATGATTAAGTTTGTTTACCTGTCCGCCAACGCGTTTCATACAAACCGTGTATGTTATACGTAATAACGTGTATGAAGTAACGTGGGTGTACATATCCATCTGTGCACAAGTGTGCATGGACCATCGCGCTTTAATTGAAAATCGTTTAACTACACGTAAACTGGCATTGATGGATTGCGATTTTTGTAATTTGTTGCGTGTCATTTTTTAAATTATAATGGTAATTAATTTTGTCTAACCGATTAGCGCAGTGGTTATTAAGGTTGTCTTTTGTAGCAAGGGGTTCGACTTCTAGTTAATGTTTGAGTGAGAAATGTGAACAGCGTCATAAAAAAATTAACCAAAATATATGTAAATTATATTCTTTTTTGCTTGATTTAATTTTATTTAAACACTGTCACTATTAATTTTATGTGAAATAATGTAGATCAATGAATTATTATGTCATATATTATCTTCATAGTTTTATAACTATGAAGATAATATATGACATAATATATTATGACATAATAATATTATGTGATTTATGCACAGAAATAGTAATATGTTTTTTGTAAACAAATCTTATATTATTATAGCTCAACAAAATCTTATATATAAAAATCTCGTGTCACAGTGTTTGTAGCTGAACTCCTTTAAAACGGCCAGACGGATTATTATGAAATGTTGTATGTAGATTTGCTAGGTCTGAAAATCGGTCGTAGGCTATTTTTTACACCCCTAGGTGATAAGGATGCTCCTCACCAGACGTTTTTCTTCTTTTTTATTTCACAAAATATTTTTTTATAATTAAATAGTGATCGCATTCTTAGAGACTAAAAAGCTATCGATTACAATTTATATCGTTATTTCAGAATATCTGCAACCTATATTACGCCGTATAATTTACCCGCCTTACAGCTAAAAACAGGTTACCGAATGTAATATCCAAACTTTGAAAACTCAATCTCGATTCGAATACTTTATAATCCAATCCTTATTTGACCTTTAACAACTCTAAGCCGTTATCTATTGAAGTAAGAGAAGATAAATCTCTGGTTTTAAACTTAGTCCCGCGCGAATATAAATTACGAATCCCTACGTCCTTCCTAGGTGCGTTAAAATGTATGGAGACTTAGCTATGCCTAAGATAAGGATATAATGTCTCCTTACAAAGGCGTACGCAACATCTTTCTTATATACTGTATCCGAACTCATTATCTTTTAACACGCCGCAAAACTTATGCTCCTCCGACGTTGTTTCCTATCGCGCCTTTTAAACACCATTTTCCCGTCTTTCGCTGCGTCCCGTTCTCATCAGATACGAGCCAGCCCAGGCGTACACACTTATTTTATTTACCGAGCTAAGACGATTATTTACGATGTAAAGCGTGTAATAGCTTGCAGTATCTTGTTTTTCTATACGAGATCCAGCTTCCACAACATGTATCATTTGAGGCAAGGAGATTCGAAGATCTCGAACGCCTACATACCGTTTCTTTTCTCTTTGCGAATATATTCGCAACACGGCGCAGATTAGCATAGGAAAGTAATTTAAACAAATTGCCTAAACGATTTTTGTGAGAAACGCGACGCCATTTGTTGAGATAAAGTAGGTAGGCCTATATTTTTACGAGATATAGGTTTGTTTGACCAACTTTTCACTTCGTATACGGCCCGTGTTAGTAGATATGTTTACAGGAAATTTTTAGAGCGCGAAAGTTTTGTCATCCAAGCATCGTCACAAATTCCTGTGTTGAGATTACATAACTCGTAAACTTCGTCGAAATAATGCCGCAATAAATCTAGTAATGTATACGGTATTCTCGTCAAACTTTTTTGTTTATTTTCTTTCCTAATTCCAAAGACCGCGAACGCTTTCATAATTCTTCGAAATTACTTTATATACTTTTGGCGATAACACAGAAAAAGTCCGTCACATTAAAGGCCTTGGTTAACTGTTGGCCGATAACATTTTGTTGAAAAATACATAAAAATGTACATAAAGATAAGTCCTTCTGCGCTTTCCTAAAATTTTTCCAGTAAATTTTACTCGTATACGCACAAAAACGATTTTCGGATAATGTTCTCCCATTAGAGGTTCGGAAAATGATTTTTGTAATCATTTTGCGCAGTGAATTGCTTTTGATTTTACAAAAAGACATAATTTCAAATAATTTTGGGGCTTCCAGGAAATATTCGGTTAATAAAACGGCGTAAATGGAGAGTTTACATAAACGTGTTACCTACTCACTACCCTCCGTTATGAAGATTGTTACCTATTTTAAATAGCCATAAAATTATGTAGTAGCGACACAGCTGTTATTAATTAGGAAATTAATATTTACAACGGAGCATTTAAACGTGCGCAGAGGCAAACAAACTTTGGTTACTACCGATAATATTATCCGTAAACGTTCGAATGTGGCGCCTGAACAGACTAGCGGGGATCGTAAAAATCCCGCCTTTTTCGTTATATTGTTTGACGGGTGGCCAACATAAAATAAAGACTATTTATAACCTGGCAAAGAAAGTGTTTCGTATAACATTGGAGGTAATAAATATTAATATCGGGCTTCCAAAGTTTCGTTTATAACCGCCGATCGTTCGGCAGAATAAAATACAACAGTAAGAGTTCGGCTCCTTTGAAAACTAATTTACTCAAGGATGAGAACGAAAGCGGATTACTTTTGTTATTTTAACAACTATTATATTAGTTTAGTGAGTTTGTTGTTGATTGCTTTTGCACTACAACAAACACAACGCAATGATACATTACGACAACACTTTTTTATTCGATTTTTTATCATTATTGTCACAGCATACGCGAGACTAAAATAAAAATTGTACTAATTAGTTTATGAGTTATATTTTTTTTGTAAATTCTCTTAATCTGTTTCTGTAAGTTTTGTAATTTACCTATTATAGAAAAAAAGGAAAGTTGAATTATTGTCTGTCGATAAGACTTTTTGCAGGCAAAGTCTTATAGATAACCAAAACATCACCAAGTCAATTATGAAAAAACCCAGAAAAGTCTGTAACAATATATTAAGATATCATACGGAAAGAAGATTCATACAAAAAGATGAATAAAGAAAAACAGTAAATGGGGACGATGACTCATAATAATATCAAAACAAATAAGTAATGATATCCAAAAAACAACAAACTTGGCATACTTTGAATATCTAGGCACTATTGTCTATACATTGTGATTATCCGTATATATCTTTCTGACTTCGAAATATAAAAAAAAACAACACTGTCGTAACGATCAACAACTCAGCCGAAACACATCCTCCGATTCAATTCTAAACCCCTACCGAACAGTAGAAAAAAAAACATTTGAATTCAATTGTTTCGAACGGCCTTCAGTTCTTAAGGGTTTCCTGTATGCAGATTCTTTTCGCTTTCGAATTGAGTTTGTTTACTATCTTTGTATCGTATATTATAAAGATTCACTTTTAGGAATTTGTTGCTAGGGTTGTAAAACTGAAAGTTGTTACTTTATTGTTGACGTCGCCGTCGGTCCTTTTGTTTTTTGGGAAACAGGTCCTAAAAGTTTGTTGCATGTTGTTAATTTCATTGTTGACAATATTGAAAGTATATATAATATGTGTATTTGTAACGAAAAAGATTATTCATGAGTGATTCATGCATTCCGTTGCATAAAAAGCTATAAAGTTTGAGGAGATTTCTAAGTCAAATAGTTATACGTACGGCCAATTAGGTAGCCCTTGATTACGAGTTAGAAAATTTGATCATTTGCCGAGATAACAGCATCACTTTATATAACTGCCACTGAGTAATAAATACCAACTTGGTTAACATCCAATGCTAAACCTGTGTCTCAATAAATCGGGGAATGTTAGCCACAAATAACAACATTAGCCGTACGAGTGATCTGTACCGGTACGTACAATAAAACGATTCTAATTACATATGGCTCATTGCTCTTGTAACCTGACAGTGCGGAGATTAGTCGCAGATTTTAGAGCTATAATTGAAACGCTATGCGAAGAACAAACAATGCTTTAATATAGCTTCACTATCGTGTCTTAATCCTCTTATTTTTTTATGGTATCAGTTTGTTTAGCCAGTTTCAATATTATCATTTGTGATGATATAACACATCTTTTTTAAGCTGTGATAGCGAACTTACAGAGCGCTGTGAAGCCAAAAGACACTCGAATTTAAACGTAAGACCAACTTAAAGAAAGACAGAGCGGCCAACCAATAACTTTTCGAAGTTAGGTACGTATTATATTATACTCAAATGATGAAGGAAACATCTTTCATGACTGAGAAATTTTTATGAGATGCCGTGTGAAGTCTGTTTACCCACACAACGATAAGGTTATATTTTATCATCCTAGATAGTGGAATATAGCCTAATCCTGCCCAGCAGTAGGGCAGTAGATGGATTGATAATGAACAACTGTTTTGAAATACTGAAATATCTAGATCTCGAAAAAATAGTACAGAGGAAATAAGTTAAAATGGTCAAGAGATACATTTCTAAGTCGTGTGGAGAAATGGGATGACAGACGTAAATTATTAGAAGTGTTTAAGGGCACTTATTCTTCAGCAGGTATCGATTACACGTGATCTACTTTTTACGAGCGCTTGAATACAGTATTAATGTGTTAATAGGTAAATGAAAGTACTCTTTAGTAAGTTGTAACTGACACCTTGCTCAGAAGTGGGTCTTCAATATCGTTTTATTTTAAATAATATTAGATTTTACATTTCAGAAGGGTTTTTTAAGCTTTGGTTTGTGCATTTAAATAAAATATAACAAATTATCAATTACGTTTTTTTATCTCTTTTAGGTACCAGTAATTCTTTCCTTGTACTCTTAGACTCGTGATATTATATTAATAGATTTATGTAACAGGTTGGTGTTATACATGTATATTTTTATAGTAATTAGATGATGTTCTAAAGCAATTTTTTATTTTGAAATGTATGATAATATAGATAATAATAGATAGTTTATATTAATGTAGATCAAACTCTAGCTAATTTATGAACTCCTACGTGATTAATGTTTATACGTCGAAAGAATGTATTCGGAGATTCATCCCATAATCTGTTTACTATTAACATCTTGTGGCTTATTGTTCACGCTTATTCCCATTTAAAGGTTTTTTTATTAGCGTTACAAGGGCTAATTAAGGAACTATTTCCTCAACACCAGATGACGCGCCATTCTTACCATTACCGAGGTATCCTTTTTACGACCTAAGGTTAAATTTCATGGCGTATGTAATGTCCCAATAAAATGTTTGTTATTATAGTAAATCACATTAGGGTGTTAGCTACACGTATTTCTCATAATAAAGTCGGAAAACCAAGCTTAATTAACGTTGAAATACGGCACGCTTGTTAAAAATGAGAGTCAATTTGCGAGGTTCTAAAGTCCCCTTAATTATCAGTTTGTGAAATAAACAAATTTCAGGTTTAAGGGTTTAAGGATTGAAGAGCTCGTATGATGAAAGATTTTTTTCCAATTTATAGTCAGTTGTTTCGACAAGGCTCTGCGTTAGTAGCATGAATACTGTAGTATCGTTATTCGTTTTGGGCAAATATGTAGTCGATTTTAAAAACAAGTTAGTAATATGTTCGACAGTGTTTTATTTAGGTACAAGCTTTTGTTTCACTTCACATTTTAGTATGTTTGTGACGATTGTTGCAAACCAATTTAGTACCACTCCTACTAAACATACGATTCAAAGTTGCATTTTTCTCTGGTTTTCGATATACTAGATGAATGCAGCAGCGATGATTGTCTCTTCATGAGGTTCCTAAAAGGTTACCTCCTTTTTTGTAGATTTTAAGACAGAATTATGCAGTGAAATGAATGTGTTTAATATACTATCCTGAACATCCATCCGACTTAAGAAATTAAGTTTGTCCTGTCGTATCTCATAACCTAACTACTAAAATTGGGCTATCAACCCTATACCATGGTACTGCTTTGCTGTGTAAAATATTTGTGTTTCTCTAACGACTCGTCAAACTACTAACATATGTACCTATATCACATAATTATGTACATTTGTTTTATAAATTGGTAACTTTCCTTTTGCCAGAACATTTTTTCCTTTTTTAACGACAAAGCTATATTCAAAATAAGTGTGTTATTCTTTAATCTTGTTAATTATAATGTAGATAACAAAGTACTTAGAGAAACCAACACTGCTTTACGAACATTATTTTAATGAATGCTTACTTTACAAGATTAAGTATACGGACATAATGCACAAAAGGGTAGATTAAACTAAAAGAGTAACATAATTACACTAAATGTTCGCGAGTCTCCAACATTTCGGTCTCGAGTGTCGAGCTTTGCTCACTGTGTGGTAGAGAAAACAATTCTCAATTTTCCCCGCCTTCCCCTTTAAGCAAATCCGCACGAATTCCTAATCCTTATACGGTTGGAGTCCCGGAGGATAAAACCGTTGATGCAAAGTTACTGGATACGATCTTCGAATAAACCTACTTTTGTGTAAGCCCCTTATAGACAAATAAATAAAACTTTTCTGTTTGGATTTTACGGACTTGCTGGCTTAGTGTTGCTGCTTTGACTGCTATACGAGAGGTCCGATTTCCAAGATGGAGAAAGTTTTTTAGTTCTCAATTAGAAACTTTACAATGGCAAAAGGTTTAGAATAAGGTACCTTTTACTAGATTAATGATCAAGATGAGCTCAATAATTCAGACAACCCATCCAGAGGTAGATTAGAAATAAACTTGTGAGCAGTGTTGTGTTATAAATAAGTTCTTTAAAATAAATATAAAAAAAGACGTTACGTCTATTTTACTACAGATCAAAGAAGCATAACATTGTAACATCAAATTACTTATAATGGATATTTAATTGTTGTTCCATCTCCCAACGTTCGTGTTAATCTAAACATCTCAATCACTGCATACAAGCAATCTAACAAGGCGCTACAAAAACTCACCTACTTATTACGCAAAATTATATGCTGGCAACATAAACACGTGATCGTTCCAAATATAAAAAGGTTTCACGCTATGTGCGCTCAAGTTCGTTAACCTTACCTAGCTTCTTCCAAGACATTTCTAGAAGTGTTCTATATCTCTGGATAGCAGCACCAATCCTCTGCTTTAATGTCAGTCGGGACTACGTTTAGGAGCCACTACGTTGGAACTAGCAGACCTTCTCTTAATTACCATGCCTTACTGGAGAAATAAAAAAGTTAAAGCCGTCGCTAGCTCTTTTTGTGGGTCTCTTAAAACAAAACTTGGGAAATTTTATTTTTATTGGATGCTACATTCGATGAATTAAATAGCCATCCTTTTGAATGGTTTAAGTAGAATTCTTCGCTTTGTAGGTTTGATTGACGATAATAGGTACGTGTTTACTAAAAGCTGGTTTACGACTGACATTCTTCTTAGTTATGGTTTACTGAAATTAACATTGAGAGGTATAAATTCCAAATTTGCCTAAATTACTAAATGCAGAACCACTAATACATAAATTTTAACACATAAATTTTACTGATGTTATATCAGTAAAATTTACAATTAATAATTGATTTCATCTCGAAATTACATCTAGAAAACAACTTAAATAGGTTAAGAGCAAAAAGGCTCGAATTGAGCTCTTTATTTTTATTTCTGCTAATATGTAATAGAATCACGTCTAAATAAAAAGAATCATAAAATATTCCTGAGCCGAAAGCTAAGCGATAGTATTCGATGAGACGTGATCGGACGTAAATGGTTAGTACTGATCGTTCCAATTCTGTTGGTACATAGAAGTCGTAACGACACATTGGCAATATATTTATACTAATGCTATGGAATGCTATTTATTATAGTTTATTCTCTACTTCTTCACATTATAACAATATCTAATATTATTTGTTGTAATGTAAGTTCATTCGATTCGATTGGTGCACCAATCTTAAAGGTTGCCTTCTGCGGCAAGAATCCTGGGTTCGAATCCCGATAGGGATAACTGTTTGTGAAATGAGCATTGACATTTGACTTAAGTCATGAATGTTTCTATGTATGTATAATATGTGTTTTCTTTCAAAAATAAAACCTAAAAAAATTTAGAGTATCAACCATTTGGTACCCGTAATACAAGCTTCGTTGCTCACCTCGAGACTAGATGGCACTGTGTCATAATAACCGGATATATTTATGTTATTTATTAATATGTACCTCTCAATAACATTCAAGTCACTAACTTCGTGAGATACTTTATGAAGAGTAATTTACTCATGTTAAGGTTATAATATGTATTTAATGAATAGTTAATAATATGATTTACAATGAAATAATTATATTTTATTTATTTAAAAATAGAATATTATGTTATAAGGTTCTAAAACTTTTCTATTGTACCTTCATGTTAATTCCTACTCAAAATATTTAAACTCCGAACGCAATTTGTTTGTAACAGATGAGCTGTCATCTAAATCAAGCATAATAGCAGCCTCTAATTTATTCATTGATTTATTTAAAATGATCCTAAATAATTATTCTTGAGCATCGACACTATTATTTTAACTATTGTTTAAGTTGCCTGTTGAAATATGGCAGCGGGCCCGCATTGATTTATATGTATATGTAGGCGTCTTATGGAAATATATGGGAATACACATGGTGCACATGATAATTAAATTTGACCTCGGGCGTTAGAAAATACAACTTTTGCCTCATATTTATGACTACGTTGAACTTCACTTGACACATCGGCTGGGCCAGGTGCTAACATATTTCCAGCTAAAGCAGTAAATATTTTTCACGCTGCATAATAAGGTAAAAGAGATTATTCGGTTATTATCTAGTTGAGAAAACCTTGGGGAAAGCTCCGTACCTTAATGTAAAATACTAGTTTATGCCCCAGGGTTTGTTAGCGAGGGAGTGCCGACTGGATTCTTAATAGCAATATGATTAGCTACCGTACAGGAGAGCTCTTCGTTCTTGCTTATTTATCGTTCTTACTTCTATACGCTTTTACTTGTTTTACAGCTGCTAGGTAAATATAGTTTCTAATATATTTATAGTTTTCTGTATTCCACGCGTTACTATCGTATCTCGATATGCTTTTAGCGAACGCTACCGCCTGAGGAATCTGCTAGCCTTGTTCAAGTTTTGTAGGCTTTTGTAGGATGCTATGAAGCTTCCGAAACTTGTGCTTAGTGCGTGCATGGGAGAAAGGAATACTGCTATACTTCCACATTTCTTAACCTAGTAGCAGAGGAAATAGACATTTTTGCTGGTACAATGACTGAATTCACAAGGATATCATTATATGTAATAAGTTTTAGAAAATAAGTGGACTTCGCTTTTGAATTAGGTTATAGTTACCTGTAGAAATAGTTGTGAGTGATAGTTATAAATAAATAAATTTCGCCAGTGTGTGTCTGTTTATATGTAAAAGGGGGCGAGCCTATTACTATAAACCGGCACTATTCCTAGCTCCGAGCTACTACTAATATTTTCTTGACTAGATCAAATAACACTTTACTCGACCTAAGAATCGAACCTAAGATCCTATTATAATTTCAGCTCCTGAGCTGGTCCTGCCCTGGCCTCTATGAAGATACAGAAAAATATATAAAACGGGAATTATTTGTTTTTTTATTAAGAAACTAGATAAAAGAATTACCTCTGTAACACATATACCATTTACAGTATATTCCTTTCTCCTTTATAAAATACTGGTAAACAACAAAACACATACAACACGCGTATTTCACTGGTATCAAGAAAGGATTCTCGTTTCCATTTTATCACCGGTGACAATCTCAGGTATTAGAGGCACTCGTTTGTTTTTTGTGTGTACCAAACAGTATCTTATTTCTGTGTCGGCTTATTCGACCTTAGAGCGGCAGATCTACCGATATCCTCGAGTGTGGTAAGCCACATATGGTATCTAAATATTGGTAGATCTTTGGGAATTTGCTCTGCGTGTTCACACTTACGGACAAAACTTGTGGAACTTCAAATCTTGGGTTTGATTCTCGGGTCGAGCAAAGTGTTATTGGGTTCTCTGTTAAATTATCAGTATCAGCTTGGAGTTTGGATTCATGATGGATTGGTTGATGGAAATAGATTCATCCCTTAATACACAGGGTCTAAAATAAGTTGGCATTGGCAATATGGGTGTATATTAGTACACCTCTGCCTAACCCTTCGGGGACGACGTGGTGATGGTATGTTATGTTATAAATAAATAAATATTTATTATAATACCCAGACACGAACTACGTCATACTTAATGATCTAAAAATAGCTAAGCTGATGATAATCTAAGTATGATTCAGATTTATTATTTTATTCAACGAAATGAGATAAGGAGATTAAAGTGTTTTCTTAGAAAAGATAATAAATTTGCGAGCACATTTTATTTTAGCCTGTAATTATTGTCTATTTTTAATGTGTTTCCCAACTAGTTATTTTATACAGTGATTTCTTACACTTACGTGTATATTAGTCATTGAAATAATGCTACGGACAGTCTGCCTGTCACCATAAACCCCGTGCACCTTGATGACGACGAAAACCTTTTTTTTTGAAACATCGTCATTAGAATAATATTAATCATCATCATCTTTATCCACCTAGCCTACTGCGAGTTGGCAGACTTCACCCGCAATCGATAAAATCTCTCAAGCAAGCAGGTTTTCTCACGATGATTTCCCTTCAAGTTTTGAGCATGTGATAAATATGCACATAACTTTCGAAAAGTCAGTGGTGCTTTGGGTTTGAACTTGAGACCTTCGACATCTCAGTCCACTGGTCACGTCACTAGACTACCACAGCTGCAAAATTAAAATTGATATACTGCGATACCATCCGTAAAAAGTAGATTTAGTTACTTCATGTAATAACGTCAAGGCAACGTGTTGGATCTTCTTGGCGAGCTGAAAACGTTTTTCAAACTAATACAGCTCTCCTAAGTTACTGGGCCCCTATCGCGAATAGGTACTCATTTATCGCGCTGTAGAGTGGACATAAAAATTGTTATACGACTTTGTAACTCTATCTCACAGAGATAACACAAAATTCAAGGAGTATCGTAAACTTGATCAAGATAGACTTTGTAAAGTTTGGTCTCAAAATTCTGACCTAAATACCTACCTTATTTTAGTTCAACTTACAAACAATGTTGGGCCTATTGCTATTGATCGGGCGCATTTTCTCAACCTGGATTTCAATGCTGGCAACCTGACGTTCAAACACTAAATTATAAACTAATTTTGTAGTTTACGTTCTGTTTAAAAGAGTACCTTTTGATTATCTTGTCGGTTCTTCTTGATAGATTCGGTCTACTTTTCGGAAATATTGACAATTCAAAAGTATTAGTTTTATGGATCTAATTGATATAGGTAAAACATTTATATTTCAAGCAGTTGCAAACAAGGTAAGCAATCTATAAAGTAAATCTGTAATTCAATCTTTATAACAATGTTTTACTGATGAGAAAATTCTAGAATTTTGTTACCAAAAGTCTTCTTTTCCCTAAAGATTTAGCTTTTGCAAATGCCTAGATATTTTTTTGATCATAAAACCGTTACGTAACTAAAGGCTTTAATCTTTTTATTTGCTTAAACAGATTGGAACATGAGTGTAGCGTTGATTGGAAGCTATTTCAATTGTACCCAAAATTTATCCTTAACGATAAGTTCGTTTTAATTAATTTTGTAGATCGATTTTATCGCATTTTGACTCCTAAAGTATCTCTAAGGGACTGTGAAGACTATCATAATCCAATGATGTTTTAAAAAGCCTTAAGAAGCCATCATCTTCCAATATAATCCCATATAAATTTGGGTGATATTTTAAAACTCTAAAAACTACCACACTTTATTAAAGTCGGTTTTTCTTTTTACAAAAAAAAGTTAATTATTAATATGATTTAAATAAACCTACCGGTAGCATGTTTAAGTCATGTAAAATACTTAAGTAAGTGTGTATTCCGTTTAGTTGAACGCTCTGCATTTTTAAGATAATTTTTAATAGAAAGTTGTTGCTTTTTTATATTTTGCACAAAGATTTATAACTCTTAAATGCAATTTTTTAGTTAATACAATAAGGACCTAATATTATTACGTACACATAGCACAGATTATTAGACACAAAAGTGAGGGAGAATCGCCTGGCGTCTATTTTTAGCTGAATGAGTATAATTTAAGTCAGCTCATAGATCTCCTAAAGCCAATTGTAGCTATAACGGCTTTTATAGGGTTGAAATGTTGGAATGGTGCATTACGAAGAAAAAGTAATAGTCATTGAACTTACAAAAAGCATATGTCTATATTTTTTTCTCTTGCTAACTTAATTAGTGATTCACATTTAAAGGTTGCATTTATTTGTTATTTCAAGTGTCACTAACCCTTTGTGAAGTAATCATAATTCATTTTTGTTTATACCATCTCTCTATGTAAAGTAAAAAAATAGATTTAAAGTTTTCCGTTTATTTACGACATTTTTAATTAAGCGTTTATTTATCCGTTACCATTAAAACATATTCAGCTTGAGCATTTATATCAAATTAGTGAGACCACACTCGATGTTTCACGTGAAAATTTTGACACATAAATTTCATAGTAAAATGTTTATTAGACTTTACTCTGATGATATCCCAACTGTTAGTGGTGTGTAAATGACACATAAATTCGTTTGCGGGGAACATAATATAAAGGATAGTCAAAGAGCTTTAATATTTCATTGATGTGTTCCCGGATACATAGCTATTAGTAGCCAGCAGTAAATTTTACAAATTAGTAGTCTATGACAAACTAAAATTAATGAACGTTCCAGCATTTTTTTAAACATATCTCCTTGCTCTAATGATGGACCAGATGTCAGCGATGATTGAATATGTGACGAACTTGGTTTTATCCTTTTTGACATTCCTCAGGTCATTGTACTAATGACGTTTTGTTGGTACGTCCAATCATCTAAACTTATTAGTTCCCATTAAAATAGGTTTCTACATATTTCATTTCACATTTTATAAGCAGAGTGGGTATCTTCTGTAGATGAATTAACTTATATATATCTATTATATTGTGGTATGGGAAGAGTTATTTTTGGTTGTATTGTTAAGCTGATCAATTGATCTGTAAGGTTAAGCTGCCCTTGCTGAGGTCAGTTTATGGCTTTGTGACGATTCTTAACCCATAGAAAGTCTCACGTGCCTCAGAGAAAACGTTAAATCGTCAATCCTAGCTGTGATCTGAATATCTGTAACATTCACTTGACGACCCGTTTAGCTCAGTGGTAGTTAACGCTGCCTGCTGTGCTATCGGTCCCGGTTCGAATCCCGGTAAGGACAAATATTTGTGTGATGAGCATCAATATTTGTTTCCGAGTCATGGATGTCAGCAGTTGATATATAGTTGTTATAATATATGTAATATATCAACTAACTAGTATCCGTAACACAAGCCTCGTTGCTTACCACGGAACTAGATGGCGCTGTGTAATAATGTCCGGTATTATTATTATTATTCGTTAGTGGTAAAGGCACGAAAACCCTGTCAGTCAGTTTATGCTTACGAAATCGGTATTACCTAATAATCAGATCGCGACGATCTAATATATACGTTAGTAGTACTACTAGTAATCAGCCACATTCAGTTAGAGAAGATAATATAAGGTATTTTTAGTTAAAAAACTTATTAAAACAGAATAACAGTGGAAAACAAAAACAAAAAATTCAACTCTCTCGCAGTTATTTAAAAAAACGCGTGCCACGGTGCTGTATTTTCAAATCAAATGGCAATGGAACAAACTTTTGTGATCAAAACAAGTTGGCGATGCAAATAACTGGCGCAGAAACGCTATGGAACCCATTAAACTGTATCCGTGCCGATACACTTGGGGGCTGCGAACTTTGATTAAATTTTCATAACACGAAGCTTAAGCAGACTCATTGTAAATTATAGCGTCATCCTCAATATTTAATGAACGAGACCCGTGTTAACATGTGTTACGTACCGATCGTGATGTACCGATGTAAATTTGTTATGCAACTGAATAATTTATGCTAAGTCTAACGAGTGTTGTGATTTAAGGTTCATTCGCGCGAATGAATAAATTTAGAGACACAAACTGTTCAATCGATTTTCGTTAAAGTAGCTGTCACTAGTCACCGCACTATTATGGAATAATAACCCTGTCACTAACGCGAATCGCGCGGAACAGAAAGTTGTGACGGTAAAAGATGGCTAACACATAAAACGAACCTTACTGAAATGTTATGATTAGTCGAACATACCCATAGTGCGACTTTTGCGCGGCTAACAAAATGTCCCGTGTTCCCTTCAGGACCAAGACCGGCTATAACTCATCTAACTATCGCCGTCAAGCCGCCGAGAAAGCTATATATTAAGTTTGATAGTCAATTATTGGCACTCGGTTCTAGCAACCGCCGTCGCTGGGTTATCTAAACCATATACCCTCGCTTGGGATAGGCCTTCAGTAATATGCTATTCATAAGGCGACTACTACGCAAATAAAGGTCGGTTCATACACTTGGGGCGTTTTGATTCATAGTCTAATTTGTTAATACCTTGTGGTGTAAATTTAATACGGTTCAGTTGGTAAGGACTCAATTAATATGTGTAACATTTTATAAATGTAATGTTGTTTATAGTACTTGTTTGAAATGTTGGCTAATATAGCATTTTGTTTTAACAGCTTTTGTAATTTATATTCACACTTCAATTCAGAAAAGATATTCACAAGAGAGTAAACGTACGTAATGAACCATTTATTTGAAATGATCGTCATTTAGAATTACGTAGCAATTAAAACAATATTTACTACATTAAAGTTACGAAATTTAATGATCGGTACTAAATTCAGGAGGATATTTTTGGCGAACACTTTTGTTTTAATGTCGTTGATAAAACGTGGATTTACTATCGGAAGGATAGTAAAGTGTCATTCAAATTTAACGTTAGGAAACTCAAAATGAACTTACCATAATGACGGTCTCACTGTAGAGCTATTTATTGCGCTCCGAAATTTCTCATGACCGAGACTCTATTGAAATTCTTCACCAAGTTCCAGATTGAATTAACGACACTAAAAAGTGCACGAAATCACGGGATTCTTGGGGAAATTAACAGTACTGGGGATCTATTGTATTACGGAACGCGCTCTAAAGCATTCTTTGAAATGTTTGAAACGATACAAATTTAGAACACGACACCCAACCGTTTACAATCCGAAGCGAAGTTTTAACATTTTGACAACAAATTCTACTCGAGAGTATGTTGTAAGCCGGTTGTAAATGCACAAATAGATGGTCTAAAATAGATTTGTTAACGAGTAAATACGAATGCTTCGAAATACCAAATATTTTTTCGGGGGCAACGGTGCATGTGATTAAGGGATGCCATATTATCTGATGCTTTGTGTCCTCGATTGTCCTCGTTCTGCGGTCTGTGGTTGACATTTTATTATCAACCAATAATGGATCTTATTACGTACTCATTAAGATTTACGTTTGAGATGAAATATCTTGCCTCATATAAATGTATTGAGTTACGCAAACCCACCGTTGGACGAAAGCTGATCTTTGACGGTGACATCTCTAGTGCGTAAAGGATTATCGAATGACAACGTAATTTTTTTCCATACTTGTGTATTTAGACGATATTCAAAGGGATCCGTTGCTTTTACTAGGATGCTATTAAATTGCGCATGCGTCTTTTGTCATCCCATATGGCATTTTCCAGCAGATGGTTCCTTTGTTAAGCCTACATGTTTAAGTAAGCTAATATCTTTAAGTATTAAGAGATTCATTTGAAATGACATTGGATGTACTTCAAAGGAATGTGCTGGTATTGAAATCGTTGATGGGATCTCTTTTGATATTAAAGTTTGATTTCTTTCATTCTTATGTTGATAATATTTATTTTAAAAGTACAAGATGCTCAATTATATGACAGTTACTGTATATTATATTGTAAGTTAAACATATAATAAAATATACATTTGAATTAGTAAAATGGCGGTATAAACATATTTGTCAGTTGTCTTATAAGTTCCTTGGGGGATACCTACACTTTTTCAAAAAGTGGAGCATCTATCCCGGTTTTTTCCTATGTCTCAAATAGTTTGTATCCATTTATTTACAATAAAGTATGTCACGAAAATACATCGCCAAATTCAACTCTGATGGTTGAAAGATTAATTAAGGCTACTCATTAATTCGTATCTTAAATATAAAACAAAATGAATTATCCATCTCGTGATGGATCCAGAATCTGATTCCATTGCGTTTAAAGGAAAAGAATTCATCGCTACACATTTATCTTTCATTGCCACGATAGCCACGTATGTTATCCCTTTCTAATGTTCTACTTTGATTGTGTTTCGTCTTATTCTATTTCATGGTCGTGTTCCATAAACCAGTTAGAATTTTTTCTTAGAATAGTTTAAAAAATATTCTTCCGCGGACGATTGATTTACTATTCTTCTACTATTCGTCCCAATAAAATGAATGATTATTATGTAGGTCAAACCCATTCATTTTAATATTTAACATACTAATAAGTTAATACCTATATATCTACTGAATAAAGAATAATTTCTTTATTTACTAAGGAGATATAAGTTATCCGCACAACATAACGTCGTGTGTAATTTGGGTAGTTTATTTTTTACTCTATCTGTTCTTCATTTATTAAGAAATATTGATTCCCATCATTAAATATTAATTCCAAAGGTCCGCCCTCCTATTCGCCCCCTTAAGGGTTAAAAATATCCTATGTGCTTCCGCGGGAATTAAACTGAAGATAATTTACAAAATTTCATCTTAATCAGTTTAGCGGTATAAGCGATTGCTAAACAGATTCTCTTGTAAATTAATTCATCATAAATTATTTAATTAATTTATAAAAAATGTTACTTCGAAATTGAATATAACTGATATTAGTTTAAAAACTCTGGTATTAAATTAAAACAAAGACCGAAATTAGAACTCTGTACCCAACGACATTTAAAGTTACATTCCAAACACAAAATCTAACACGAATTTATATAACGAACTGCTTACATAGAACTCATTTACGTGGTAGCAGAACCATCCCTTAATACATATAATGTTCGGTCGTATTTATGTCTAATAGTACCACAAACAGATTAAACCTTCGTCCCTCTTAACTTTAGCAAATACTGGTGGTACCGTAATTTCCATTTCAACATACAAATGTATGGAACTGAATTTTCAACGCAGATAGTACTGAGTATCCCCTTTTAACGATAAAGTAAGTTAATTACAAAACTAATTCCATTACGGTGGCGGTGTCCGGTGCTGGACCCAGAATATTGGATTAAATTATTATAATACCCACGTTTATTGTTTAGTTAAAAGTTTTGCTTGTGTATTGACGTGCTTTTCTGGTCAGAACATTGCGTGAATAATTAATTTACATATCACACGAATATTTTATTTCATTGGTTTGGTAAATATGTAAACTTTGACTGTTATTGTCCAATTCTGTTATTTCTAGTAAATATGCAAACATATAACTATAACGATAACGATAAAATTAATAGTTCTCTTTTATGTGGAACGTAAGTGATATATACAAATTATATGAGAAAGAGATTTGGTAAACAAACATTCAAATATAATATGTACAACAATTTATTCTATCAAACAAATTACCTATTCTAAAACATATCCGAATGTGTTACAAAACCCATTAAATGAATCGCTGAATTCTAAATCACCTCCTAAAATGGTTTAATCCGACGTGAATAAAACAAATCAAACATCAACAATTTTGACCCCCCACAATAGGTTAGTCCACATAAACTTGTCACAATGACTTCTACCTATCATAAATTTGCTCGGCACATTGGCCACAGTAGCAAACAAGTTTTCCCATTACTTCTACGGTGACTAGCGACACCAGATTTCGTTGACGCACGGAGACAGATATTGCTTCGGAAAGGGAGTTTTACTTGCACAACAAATAAAATATCTGTAAATAAGTGACAAATAGAGATGAAAGAGCGGAAAGAACAAGTTGTAAGTGTATTTAGCTACTTTGTTGCACCTGGTAATTTATTGGAGTTAGAAAACAATGTGCCAATACTACGGGACGTAAAAGAATGGAAGAAATTGCACTGGCTCTTTCCTTTTCGATACAGTTTTTGAGGATGTAAATGCATATCGAGGCAACATTTAAGTTACAAAACTTTGCTTACTGGTGATCTTATAACTTCAATAGTGTGTACTATTTATTGTAACACAAATAATATATTTTTTATGTAATATAGTATGTTCATTCTCAATATTTTACCCTCAAAATATTTATCAAATAAATAAATTTTACAAAACAATATTATCCAAGAATTAAAGACGTCTAGACAAGACATTTAGACACTTAAAACGCTATCCGGAGAAATCCGAAACGTCTAGCATCCCGAAACTGACCCATCCACGGCGTTTGATAAGGGTGCGAACGACAAAAATAACAGATGTTGATTTCGTTTTGATTCGTCCGCAAACAGATAATAGGAGTTTCATGAGTTGACGACTAGATGCCGTTAGTAGTGGCAGGGGAAATATGAGTTGGCATCGTAGGGTGGAAATTGTGAGAATTTATCGCTGCGTGTATGTTCATAATGGGAAGAGAATGGTCTGACGAGTCAAAGGGCGTATTGCTACTCATAGTATACGATGATGACGGTAATGTATGAAGATTGTGTCGATTATATGGGCATGATATTGGGCGACGCTCGAAAATGTATGCTGCGAACAATTTTGTGTCGATTTACGATATTTACTACGTTTATTCGGACTAAAACGTGTAAAAAGTATTTCGTAAAGTTATAATAGTTAGTTGAATTGATGTCTACAGCTTATTTTATAATACAACTGAGTTGTGAACTTAGCGGTAGTACGACTAAATCAGATAAACTGTTTTCTATTATCCCCTTAGGCGAACATTTGTCACTGTTAATGCAATATTGCTATACTTAGGCTCAACAGCGAGACGGTATCGCAGGATGTCTGCTTATGTTGTTAGGGATTATAGGATAATGATACATGTCTTCGACGTGTAATTTCGGATGCTATAACACCATGATTCGGGTATTAGATAATACCTAACCATTATGTCCAGGGAGAAAATACCTTCACACATAATATCACGCCTGTAGCTATTCCTTGTAGGATTAAGCAGAAGCATACTATATAGCTTGTAGTATCGTTCAACGGGACATGTTGAACGATAGTATATTATTGAGGCTCATATTATATAAGATTGATTGATTGATTATGTAAGATTGATTGAACTGCTGGTAGGCACTTTAACTAAGAATTGACCGTAAGGACCTTCAGTAGTAGTCACACTGTGATGTGTGCTAATGTGCTAAGCAATAAAATCTAGGTCGAAAGAAAAGAAATAGGTACTTAATCATTGTTTAATCTTAAGTTGAGACAACTCTTTAGTTTTGTATACGAAGGTACCTACTTTAATTGCATTTTTATAATATGTAAAAATGGAGTAGCCTACACACGGTAACAATTTGTTTTTTGGTCTTATAGTGGCAATTCTAATAAACATTAGTGCAGAACAAGTGCGAAAGGCGAATTGTGATTACACGATGCGTTATTGTTTCTCAAATAAACACTGCGTCACTTATATATAGTTATAAAGGTAATAATAAATTCATGTCTGACATTAGTCACTTAGTTTCATTACCAATGATTTATTCTTTTTCCTTCCTCACAATGAATAATTCGACATAATCACGAACTGCCTGTGGATTTTTTGTTTTACCTAAACAGTTTAATTTTTACTTGACTGCATGTCGCAGGGTGAGTGATGTGTTTATTTATGATTACCAGAGTATTATACAGCCAAATAACCGATAGATAATTTTGTAATTGAAATACAAAAACATACTTCTAATTGCTTCTTACTATTTTAAAATATAAAAAAAAAACATTACAGAATACTGCCATAATGTATTCTCATAATATACCCAGTATAAATATGCCATAAAATGCCCAGTCCTGGACTAATCTGAACGAAGAATAAGATTTCCGTAGGTTGTATATAAATCTTTATTCCGTGCAGATTTAATGTAAGAATCTTGAGTCAGAAGCCGTTCGCTCAGCTACTACACCAATAATATGACTTTGCGTCAAGAGCGGCTGCAGACCGCTGAATTCTGATTTCGATTTCCATGGCAACTAAAAACTGTTTAGCAGAACCCAGGAATGAGTGACGTTATGCAGGTGTTGTCTGCATAGAAATTACGGCCATCCAAAGTATTGTACTTACCTAGTGTTGGGATATTTTTTTTTTGTTTTTAGTGTTATGCTTGTTTGTCTTATAGAGACATAAACAGTTTTTGTTAACCTGCTTATTAAGACCTGAACTGTTGTAATGTAGTCCATGACAAAATAGTGTGTAAATTGATCTGTTTTACTTGATAAATTAAGTTCTATATTCCTAAATTTCGTCCCGTACACATAAGGACCTTTCATGTGTGCACTGTACCTTATGAGAATTAAAATATATACCAATGAATTTTAAATGCAGCTATGTTAGAATGCTTTCCTTTGTCAAATTTCTAAATCATAATCATATATATCTAATCACTTCACAGATATTTACTTTCATCTTCGTACTTTTCATCTCAAACCCAAAATACCTAAGAAACTTTCTGATATTCCTTTTTTGGTTGAAGTTGAGATTCAAATTGAATTAGTAAAGGTAGGAAGTTCTAAGATAATTCCTATCTACTTTTAAGACAAGTTCTTTCGTCGTTTTTCCTGTAAGTGGATTTTTTGCCTTTCAAACAAGACATTTCTTTATTGAATAACTTTGAGGGGCTAAAAGGTGTAATTTATGTATAATACTGGTGTGGTCGACTCACCCCACTTCCTTATAGTAGGAACCTAATATAACCCGTTACATAAGACTGTTGATATAATTTTTTTACCAACCGATAGGTTTCTTTTTCCATAAATTGAAAACTAGTAATTATGTAAAAGTTATTCAAATTAAATGTCGCATATCTAATATCCTTAATAATTGAATCTCTTGGAATAACTATGATAATAGTAATGATCTGTTACAATTTAACACAAAATCAAACTTTGATTCATGTACAATTTAAATTATATTATTTGTACGTGTATTATAAGTTCAATTTAAGTAAACTCATGTTAATTTCACCAGTTGAGTAAGTAGTGGTACTTATTCATGAGTATACTGAACTTCAGCTATGAAGTATGTAAAGCAGAACGTAGAACTAGGAGTACCATTTGCCCGCACCAAACTTTTGCTAGAGTGACTTTCAATTTTCAATATGTTTGCATACTGGCTGAGTTAGTGTTTGAAACTACTTCTATTTTAACATGCCGATGAGTACTTTAGAAGTTTCAAAGTGTTTGCAACTGTATTAGAACTTCGTCTGTGCCTACTTGAAGGTATCTGATATTTAGATTTCCATTAGATATCATATTCATATAATTTATTTTCATTCCACAATGTTATAATAGTCTTGTAGTAACTATTCATGAGAAACAAAATGTTTTCGAACACAAAAAAGGTAACATAATAAATGAAACAAAAGGAAATAAAATTTTAAAAATGTGTATTTCTTGTTTTCGTTTTTTTATATATAATAATTGTCTTGCGAATTATTTACAGTTTTATATACAAATTTGTAATATTTACAGACTCTTTATTGACAATGTTTGTTCTATATAAATTATAATAATAAATGCATCTGTACATAGCTATAAGTTTTAAACTTTGGCATTATATAATATTTAAGCGATCCGAGTAATAATTATTATTTATAGTCACTGAAATATTTTTAACAATTATCAATCTATATGTACATCGGATTTTCCGTATTTATAAATTACTATCGCAGAAATCAGGATATTATTCCGTAACAACTTAAAAATAAAACTAGCGGCCTAATCTATACAAATAAATGCGTATCAGGTTTTGTGAATCTTATGTTAGACAATAAATATAATGTGGAACCTAAAATTAATTATCACCATTTTATTGGACTAATACGCTTAAGCGTTGCAAGTAAGGTCAGTGTCTGTTTACCTGCGTTGGAGCATACGCTACGCCCAGAGCTGCGCTTGCGGCGGCATGCGGTGGGGGTGCACGTCGCGCGTGTGCACGCTGGTCGGCAAGGCCAGCCCGTCGCCGAGCAGGGGGGGAAGCTTGCCCGGCGGCGGAGGTGGGGGCGGCGCCGGCGCCCGCCCGGCCCCCACTGGGGACACTGAAGCGTAAATATTCACTGTCGACCGGTGATACTGACACTTTCGTAGATCTGGCATCGCAAACCTTAACTTTTGCCAAAACTGTCTATCACCCCACTCTATACAGGTGTTCGCCTTCAGACACAGCCTGAGCTCCGGATCGATGTCTCTATTTGGTAGCTCTCCTAGCAATATTATTATCAGTCTTCTTCGTCTCTCTTTCAATACTTCGTGGAGTGCCGTTTTGAATTCGAAACGACACCATTCGTTGTTGATGAAATTCTTTGATAGGACTATTATCGTCCTTTTGGATGACTCTACGGCCTCTATTATTGTATCCGCTACGTATGCCGAAGCGTTAAAGTCCCGGTAATGCAGACACAGCCGGAAACTTGGGTCGGTGGATTCTAAGCCGGGCGCTAACATCTGAGCTACGAATGCCTCGTCTTTCACGCTATAACTTATGTAGGCATCAAAGAGTCGATCTTTGTCGGCTTCATCATCGAATGCTGTACTTTTGTAGCACATTCTGAATCCACAGTGATAGTAAATCCACACCCGAAGTTCACGTCGCCAATAAAACAAGCCGCATATTAAAGCTGAGCTCGTAATAAATACGCACAGAGATATTAGCAGCAAGGGAAGATAATCGTTAATTACTTGATTTTCTATTATGGATGAACTTCCTCCCACGTGGCTAGTGCATATCGTAGAGTTAAAATCGGCCATTAAAGGTCCGACAGCATTTGTTACGTTGTCGAATACGCACGTTATCTTATGGGCGTCCTCCACTTTTCCTAAGTTATTTTTGAACCAAGTGCGAAATTTATGCATGTACTGACAATCGCACGACCAAAGGTTCCGCGAGAGACTTATCTCTACCAAATATGGATTCATCGTGAACTGCCACACCGCGAAGCCGTAAATGTTATTTCCTTCTAGGCGCAACACTTCTAAATGCCTCAACTCCATGAAGGTCCGATTATCGATATAATGTATTTTATTGTCTTGTAGATGCAACTCGCGTAAATTCTCCAGGGGCGACAATTCAAAACCTAGCAACTCTTTTATATTGTTCTTTTCTAAATGCAATATTGTTAAGCGTTTTAGTCCACTAAACGTATTATTATACAGGGCGTCAATATTAGAATTATTAGCGTACAATATTTTTAAGTTCTTACGTCCAATAAAAGCATGACTTGTTAAACCACCAAAATTATTACCGTCTAAATATAGTTCAGTAGCGTCCATAGGTATACTACTAGGTATTTCCGAATACCCAGCAGCTGAACAGTCCACAATATTTGCCGACCACGGTTGGTCATGATAACACGTACAGTTCGATGGGCACGTCATTTCACAATCACAAGCGTCAAAATCACAACAATGACACAGCGTAAAACAGTGAGTTTTATATGTACACAAAAACTGAGATGATTCCGCTTCGATAAGCGGAATATAAGTCCTTTCACGATTGTATAATAATTTACAATATATGCTCTCCAAGTCCATAACACGAGGGTGTTGCCTAAGATGGTCCAGTTTGTTTATGCGTTGTAGCCACTCCATAGTACAATCGCACTGGAACGGGTTTCCACCGATATAAAATTCGGGTAGCGGCCGTCCCGGATCGACCGGAGTTAGACGAAGCGCATTGAGATCCATACTAGTTATCTGATTTGCATACAAATCGACTCTCGTTAAATTGGTTTTTCCAACAAAAGTTTGAGCTTCAACTTGTGTAATTTGATTATCATTCAGGAACAGCAACTCCACACTGCTGGGAATTGAGTAAGCAGATATTTTTGTCATTTTGTTGAAACTTGCGTCTAGTGTTTGCAAGCGGAGTTCTTTATCCAAGCGATAGTTATTTCCCAGCTCCTTAATATTATTACTATGAAGATCCAACCACTGAAGTCCCGAGGGGATAACAGTGTAATCAAACCATTCAATTTGGTTATCTGATACATTGAGCCACAATAGTGATGGGATATTTACAAACAAGCCTTGAATTTCTGTGAGTTGGTTGGCGTCTAATCTTATAGCTTGTAAAGTTGTCAATGTTTCGAAAGCATTCATATTAATGTGCTTCAATTTATTACGTGCAAGATTTAGGATTTGTAGGGACGGTAAATCTGAAAACACGTCTTTACTTATGTTTTCTATTTTATTGCCGATAAGACGAAGGCCATACACGTTATGCAAACCAACGAAGCCGGGCTCTTCCAATGACGTTATCTGATTCTCTCCCAGATCAAGAGTCCTTAGTAATCGCATATTTCTTAGCGCTATGGGTACTTTCTTTAAACGATTGCCATTTAAATTCAAATCCTGTAGGGAGGATGTATTTCTGAACGCTTCTGGATGGAGTTCATCGAGATGGTTATTGTCTATAGATAGTAACGACAACACATACAGACCATTTAGGGCGTAAGCATCGATATGAGATATTTTGTTGTACGATAAGATCAAAGTGTGCAGATTATTCATAGGTGCAAACGTATCAGCAGCAATGCTCTCCAACATATTATGCTGAACGTTCAGTATTTGTAGAGTATATAAATCTTTGAAAATCTTGGGATCTAGTTTGGTTAATCGGTTGTTAGATAAGTTCAACAGAACCATTCTTATGAGACCAGTGAAAGTATTCTCATTAATCCATGTACTTGTTAAATGATTATTAGATAAATCCAACGCCAACAGCTGATCTAGGTTAGCGAAAAGGCTCGGTGAAAGCACACTTATAGAATTGTTTTGCAAGTATATTTCTTTGATGACCGGTCTGCTATCTTTAAAGAGATCTTGTGGAAGAGCGACGATTTTGTTGTTCGATAGATCTATGATCTGTAGCTGTTTCAAACCGGATAGGGCCTTATCAGCAACCATTGATATTTCATTATCGTGAATATGTAGTTCTTTAAGTCTACGAAGAGCCATGAATCCATTTTCTGGCATCAACACAAAGTGATTGCTAGACGCGTCTAAGACTTCAATATCTAATGAGCAGGTTGCATGTGACATAGAAGGTGCCGATGGAGATGGACCATCTTGTTCACTTATCAGGGCTTGATGCATTGCTCGCTCTCTGAATCCCAAATCACTAACATCTTGTAGACGATTTGAAGACACGTTCAAATATACTAAGTTAGTTAACGGGCAAAACAAGTTTTCGGGAAACGACCAGATGTTATTAAAGCTGAGGTCCAACTTTTCCAACTGTCGAACAGCCGTAAAGCTTTCCGATGCTATCTCTAAACTCATAGCGGCCCACTCTGTGTTTTTCGTTCGAATCGTTAAATTTCGGAGGTCCCTCAAGCCAGAGAGTACACCGGGCGGCCATCTTCCGATTTTACAGTTATCTAAAACAAGTTCACGTAGTTTCACCAGATGTGCAAAGCTCCGATCATCAAGGGAACTTTTATACATCATTTCTTCATTACACTCTATTCTTAAAGATGTGGTGTGTTCTGAAGGGATAACACTAAAGTTAGTTGTGTCAAATTCACTGTTTATTGTGCGTAATTTACACGTGAGGGAAACTTCATGTGCATCATTTGGGCCTCTTAGCCACCACTGGCAGTCATCAGGTGCTTCATATTTCAGGGGTAGAGAACTTTGATCAGCAACGTTGAGGCCGACTACAAACCAAAACAGGATTTGGTAGAGACTTTTTCTATAGAAAGTTTGTTGTAGAGCCATTGTGGGGAAAATCAAATATCAAGGAAGAAAGAAAACAAGACACGATAGGCTCAGTGTCATGTTTTTTCCGTCGGCGTTCGCGTATTGCGTCCCCTTGCCGGATGCGTAGTATCCATCAATTTATGAGGACTATTTCGGCTTCAATTTAACAAATAGTCCCTGTTAGGACAATGTTCGTCATGCGTCAATATCAATTCACGATCCGGTAATTTTGCGTCCTTGGTAACGTAAACAAAATTTTCACATAAACCGTCCACAACAATTTCTACTGAACAATATTCACAATAGTTCTATTCAATTTATCATAAAAGCACAAATAAACTGGTTGTATTCAGCAAAGTCCATAACTGAACATAGTTTTGCGTAAGTGATTAGCGTGTTTTCACGGTAACGTAAGTCCGATCAGAGCGTCATGTGGCGCGACCGTGCCCAGACGCTGCTACCAGTCGACTGAATGTTGGAGGAGCCATTGCAGTAGAGTCGAGTATACTCTCGGGAGAGGGGTGCGGAGCGGGGCGAGATGAGCCGAGCGGTGGCGAATGTTCACGACGACTTATTACAATAAATTATTTTTTCGGAGCTTTAAGCGATCGACTGTGCGTCTCCCACACCGCAAACTTTGAATGAAACAAGGCATCAGCTGCTTTAGGAAGTTGAACTGGATTTTATATTTATCGTAACCTACTGTGATTTGTTTTTATTTTCCCTAAGTTTTATAAAATATAGAGGAGTCTGTATATTATTGAAACTAATTAAAAAAATGCCTTAGAATTTAAAATTATTATGTTCGATAATTTGACACTAAGCTTTTTTGCACAAATTCCGATCTTTGTGAGAATTTCAGTGCGTCAACACTCAACAGCCGAAACCTTCTAAGTTATGGAATATTTTGCATGCCTTAACGCGATCGATTTAATACCCTATTAAAGCTTCTTGGAATTATAAGATGCCTGGAGAAGCCTAGTTCAAGGAAGCTGCGGTTAGCATGTGACATTTTAAATTAATTTGCTTTAAATTTGTGCTCATTTTAACTTTTCGAACGGATGTGTGGTTTAACTATTTTTTTTACTGTGTTTTGACTGTTTGAAAGGCTACCTACGACAAAAACCATTACACATTTTATATTCATATCTATAATTCTAATACGATCACCAAGATGCACATAACCTTTTTTAATTCCATTATAAATAAATAAAACTCGCTCAAAGAAATCGAAATTAACTTACCGCAGTAAGAATAGAAACTAAAAATTCAACAAAAGACATCAAAAACGTTTTCAAAGTACACGTAATCGGGATTAAAATCAACCCTTTTATAAAATGCTAAAATTAAAAAGCAATGGCATAAAGGTATTAAAAGCTTAAGGTAACGAAATTCTTTAACAAAAGAGGTTTTCTGTTAACGCTTGGCAGACCACACTGGCTGTCAGACGACGGAAGATATCATTTTAATCCTTTTAGTTAAGTTGACTATGAAAAGACAGATGCCTTGCCGGCATCCGTGTTTTTCTTTTGTCACTTAGCTGACTCTTAAATGGTTGACGTGAGATAAATTAATAGTTTGTTATTAATTTTGATAGGAGCTGAGGGCGGGCATATTCTTCTTCAGATAAAGCCTTAGAGATACGTAATTTTATGTTTAGGAAGTTCTGTTTTTGTGCATCGGGCTTATAAATTGTATTGTACTTAAATTATATTTATTACGTCACGTCCGGTTAGATTAAGAAAAACTTGTTCTTAGTTTAGAACTTTTGACTTCTGTCTACATAACAATAAGGACTGGTCACGTGACTCTTAGGTCTCGTGCTCGTAAATAAAATATATTTAAAGTTTTACTGCGAATTGATCTTTAATAAAAAATATTTTCCAAGTCAATGTTTTAGGTTAAGCTAAGTAGGATCGAATAAATCTAGGACAAGAATAAAGGCAATTCACTTGGGATATATATTTTCATATAAACATGGTTGTTATTTACGTAATATTTGTTTATTTTTGGGTCAAACAAATCATGTTATCGTTACATTTCTTCTATCTAAAAATGGTCATTATTATTAGCCTATATTCGTCAAAAGACGGATGTAGGCCTCGAAAAGCGTAGTAGGTAGTAATAATTTAATATGTTTTATCCAACTTAATTAATCGTTGATACAGAATCAATATCCAATAAGTTGTGCTCATACATTATTATTATTTATATTTACAAATCGATAGTAGGC
The DNA here is from genome assembly GCA_905163465.1 of Craniophora ligustri. Lineage (NCBI taxonomy): Eukaryota > Metazoa > Arthropoda > Insecta > Lepidoptera > Noctuidae > Craniophora > Craniophora ligustri. Next base: position 9,514,429 of record LR990963.1, read on the forward strand.
GTAATGTGTTGGGGCGATTTATTTATGAATCGATGTCATTAATAGGTTGGTACCTACTATATTTTTAGATACGTTTTCCTTGAACTTTAATATTGTGCTTGATATCAATTTTCTGCGTTACACCTCAATATCTAATTCCTGCCTTCCTAATATGTAGGTGACACTTGTTGTCCTATTCTAGTAAACATTTTTACAAGTCAAGAGTTTTTACTTCTGTATACTAAAATGAACCGTATATAGCTCTTTATAAAATCTACTGTCACTGTTTACCGTTTTCATTGTCAAGGTTTTGATAAATGTGCACCTACCAATCTACAGAATCGAATAGATAAAAGCTAAGCGAAATACATATGAATGAAACTTATAAAATGCTATTTTTATTAATATCAGAATCGTCAAAAGTATCACTCTTTAACTTTTCTGGTCGTGTATTAATAGCATAATTTACGATTACTTCAAAAACAATACCTCCGTAAACGAACACTTTACGATCCCTGCGTAAATTCATAAAACCGTGTATGTTTATTTGTTCGTAGCTGTCACAACAGCCATATCATTCATCACGATCTGAGACAAAAGCTTACACGTAACGATGACGTAATTACGCTCATATTCAGATCTAAAAAAAACACATGTTAACGTTTCGTTGTTTCAAAAAACATCTATCAAGGAGACGCGAAGCGTGTTAAAGTTATTACACCGAAGTGTTTCACATCACAATCTGTCAGCTGAAGGAATGAATAATGATCAATCGTTTTCGCTTATATTCGCCGTAGGGGTATCTCCTTGCCCACGCTTAGGTATTTATGTTTTTTGATGAATGCGCACGTCGGTGTAACGATGAAAATTGTTTGTGCCGATCAATTTTATGATCGGCCGAACGGTCGGGTGTATCTATTTTTCTCATAAGTAGGCAACCGATTTTTTGTTTACCTGTATCGTATCGGAGCTTTTCAACCGTTGTTTTGGTTATGCGGCTAGTTTCGATACTATTATATTTTATTTATTTGATGTTTAACTAGATGTTCACGTCGGTAACCTTTTATTATTGTCACAGTTGGACACAGCTTTAACTGTGACAACAATTAGGTTATAGAACACTATGCCTTGTGCAGGTCGGCAAACTTCATACGCCGCCGATGAGAATATCAATTAGCTGTCTGCACATCTGCCCACACCAATTTTCGTTTAAGCTTACTTAGTAGGTATCACTTCACTAAAGAACTGGTATTAATATCACTCATCATTGGGTGTACGGTCTACAAATACATGTGTAACTTCAATATAGCGTGATTTACTGTGACCCTACCAACTTTTTTGTTATTACTTAACTTTCCTTCTTGAATCAAACCGCACGGCACGGTTGGTATAGTGGTCGAGAGACCAACATCATTTCGCGTTGTGGGTTCGATCCCCGTACGGATCAAAATGTGTATGTTTCGCCTATAGGCATTGTGAATATTTGTGTTTGTAAACGCACCCACGACTCACGACACAGGAGAACATCCTAGCTTGGAGCAACGTTTTTACACTTTTGAAATAAGAAACAGCACTGAAGTAAAAGATCATCGTGTTTATAGAGAAGACCAGCATTGATATTAAATTATATATTTAATTTACGAGTTTTTTTATGTCGAATTGCTCTACTTGTGTTCACAATTCACCAAATAGATATATATGTCCTCTAAACAAAATATAAAATCAAAAGGAGGGTATAAAAGCTTTGAGATTAAATGATCCTGTTCCCAGATTGTGTACGATTTGAAATGTTACATAATTTAAACGCTTTATATAACAAATTCGATAACATTTTTGAACATAAATTCTTTTATCAGAGGACTCTAAGGGGATAAGATAAAGGCAAGTTATACAGACTATAGGTAATAAGGATAAGTAAGTTATTGAGAAATAATTTTCTTGCTTTGAACTTAACCTTCGTATTTTAAGAAATAGGGAGGCGATTTGTTTGTCAATCTGCGTCCCGATTCTATACGTTAGTCTTCCACAATTTCAGGTGGCGTTGATTGATGACTCCTATCTCATGCAAAAAAAACTGACATTATCGCCATAGCTTATCGAAAACTGTAAAACTCAAGAGCCTTGTTAGAGCACTCGAAACATTACAAGTGCGTGTTTCGCCACTGCACAAAAAATATAGCAAATAAAAATCTCAAGGAAATGTTTATTTACCGTGGATACGTTGAGACGTAAAACAAAATGTGTAAAATATTCACCCCGTGTGTTTTGCACCCAGATAGCGTTACAAATACGATAACGCGCGTATCCTTGTTAGCATAGAAATTGTGTTTGAGCTACGTGCTCGTGTATTCATGCCACTATAGTTAATGTAATTTTTTTCGTGTTAAGTAATGAGATGAATTATTGCGTACACTTGTATTCTCCTTCTTCTATCTTTTAAGGAAAGATCTAGATGTTGACTGTTCTACAAGGGAAGAGAAAGTATGATACGAGTGGTTTCAAAAGGTCAAACAGAGGGCTGGTAGGATAGAAAAAAAAGGAGATTGCTACACTAAGAACAGACGGCCTTTTAATTTAAATAAGAAAATATTATATTACTTATAAATTTACTGTTACGTTGTTTGTTTATCCAAAGGCTAGCTATGACTAGGCTCATACTCGTTATAGACCTCTAACTTTCTGCCTATTTTTTATTATTTTTTCATACGATGACTTACATCACTGAGTGGGTGCCTAGACATGTAGTATTATAAACAGTATCTACTAGCCTAAATCCAAGACCACACAACTTCTACTAAATAATTAAACTACGAAAAACCATGACATCCGTTTATTTCACGGGGCTTAAGAAAAGTAGGAAACCATTTTTCAAACGCACAAAATAAAAAATCTATCCCCAATTCGACTTGGATCAAATACTTCTCAACGGTAGTTACATATGTCTCGTAAATCCGGATAAGCAAACATACAAAGAAAAACTTATGCAGTGTTAAAAATTGACAAAGTAAACTTCCTGGAGGAAGCACGGAAGGTGCGAAATATTTCCGTCTTAGCATTTTTTTATTTGACCTCAGTGTTGACAGTCACGGCCGCCAACAAAACTACAGCGCCTATAACAACACAATGACCCAAACCCAAGAAGGGTAAACACGACTATTGGAGTAAGAAATTCCGTAATTCATAAAACTGACAGCGTACAAAATCAAAATATATGAATCTTGACAACGCGCGTGAATCACTATATTAATATCCTTGAAATCTAATCAAAGCAATTAACAACGCTTCTTTCTTTCCGCGGGCTTTTACTCTCTTTTTCGCTCTTGATTGATTGTGTATGTTCTATCCTTTTCTGGGGAATATTTTTTAGAGTTTATAAAGCAGATATGTGACAGGGGATGGCTCGCAATATTTCACGTGCCGGGATCTAAAACGCACCCACGCTCAGGTAGCAAACATTATCACTAAGCGGTGTTCATAACTAAAAAAAAACCTTTTTGAACACGATTGCGTAGAGTCGAACTCTTGCAATAAATATTTTATAAAAGAAATAGTTTGCACCAAGAGTGTTTTATTATCAAGGATATAGTCATCATCAACATAATTGACACTGTTACTTTTATACTGCTGGGCACGGATTCCTCTCAAATTATTAAGGGTTAGGCAATACTGGGCTTGGTTGGGTTTGCTCGTGTGGTTTATTTTCACCATTTAAGTATGTATTAGTGACTGAATTATGATAAATACATAATAATAACATAATTCGCGCAAGATTTTCAAAATTCAGATGTCTTATAATAATGAACGGTCTAATACCCTACCTACTACCATTATGCACTAATGATTATTTAAATTCATTCAAAATAGTATTTCATGGACAAATTGGTAAAATAAAATAAAAAATTACACAATACACATTGTTGCAGAATATATCTCCATACATTTCTCTAGCCTCCGATACCCGACGAAACTATGAACAGATAAAAAAATAAATTTTCGAACTGCGAATAAAAAATGACTAACAAAAATATTAATCTCGAAAAAAGATAAAGAGCTCTGTGTTCGAACGATCTTTTCTGCGATACGCCATCTTTTGTGCCAATTATGAGGGAACTTTTGATCTTTTTTAGGCTCTTTAAAAAATGTCAACGGTGGGTGGGAATTTGTGGACAAGTCTAGTAACAAGGTATCTTTTATACCCGTGTCAACTATTGTAATAATTTATTTCATTACTTTTTTACGACATTTTGAAACAAAGAATCTTTTTTACGATTATCTCGTAAGCACAAATAATTCAATTATTTTTATCCGTTAATCTGTTTACAAAATTAGGATTAAAGTATTATTTTCTAATACGAATATAAAAACCTGCTCGTTAAAATATAAAGGAATTAAGATTAGAGGGGATTTTGTCGAACAATATTTTTTGAAAAGAATTGCAAAAACTAATAGCTTATGAGAATATAATATTATAAATAGAATTAAAAAGAAATTTCTTTTGAGAAATAAACGGCTTGAGAATCAATCAAATTACTTTCTTGTAGATCAATGATTTTTACTTAAAATAGACCAGTGAACTGGAAACTTTGCTAATAGCAATTCTTAGAGAAATCTCTGTACCTACATGTGCGACCAAAACGGTTGTATTATTTTATATTCATCATTATCAACCCAATCTGGGTTCGTGGTAGCCTAGTGGTGTGACCAGTGGACTGAGATGTCAAAGGTCTCGAGTTCGAACCCAAGGCACGCACCACTGACGCGATTTATCACGAGCTCAAACGTTGAAGGAAAACATCGTGAGGATACCTGCTTGAGAGATTTTCTCGATGGCATGTGAAGTCTGCCAACCCGCAGCAGGCTAGCGTGGTGGACTATTAGCCTAACCCCTCTCAAATGAGAAGAGACCCGTGTCCAGCAGTGGGACAATAATGGGTTGATGATGATGATTATCAACCCAATTATTGTCCCACCGCTGGGCAAGGGTCCCCCTCCCATTTGATAGAGATTAGGTTATAGTCCGCCATGCTAGCCTAGTACTGGTTGGCAGGCTGCACATACTATATAAATAATCTCTCAAGCATGCAGGTTTTCTCGCAATGCTTGAGAGATCGTCCGTTTGAAGTTCGAAAGAACATGATTGTGATAAATACGCATGTTATTTCGGAGTCAGTGGTGCATGACTTGGGATCGAACTCAGGATTAGATGAGGATTATTATATTTATTTATTGCCTACGTAAATCTAACGCATCTCTGATAATATTCTTCTAGGTAATATTCAAGTATGAGAATTTCTATCATAATACTGGCTTTAAATTATGACGTCAAAAGTATTTTGAAATATTTAAAATTACACCGAAAACATACTTTAAAATATTATCTTTGTTAGTATTTCTAGCGTTAAATTGGATAACAATTGCTTGTCAGTAAAAGGGATTCAAATTAACATGTAAATCATTTTATCGCAAGATATTTATATAAGTTCTATTTGTAGTAAAACGAATATATTTAATCATATTCTCGTATGAATTATTACTCAGCTTATCTTTGAGAATTTAACACACATGGTCCATGAATGGGTTATTAAACAATTCGATACTGAATTTAAGTTTTACTATGTAGGTACTGATTTAAAATACTTTCACCGTTGTCTTTTATTCCCAGATGTTAATGAAAACACACAATTATTCGTAAACACGTATGAGTGACATTAAGTGAGCTTATTTACATTAAATCCCATTTACTAAAAGATTTATTCGAGTGTACAGGTATCTACTAAGTTATGTAAAATTTTATCGGAGCAACTCATTGATATCGTAAAATGCAAAGTTGCCAACGATGACTGACATAATGGGATCACCATTTAAATGCAAATTCACTTTTATGTTTTTTTCGGAGTGATACGAAAACATATAAAAGTCCAATAAACTAGCACTGTCTTTTATTACTTTTTGGTATGCAGCTTGAGTTACATCGTAAATATATTTATCAATTTTCAACTGCTGTCTTATGTGGCCTACGCAATACTTCGCTGATCTAGCGTCGTATAGAAGATCGTTGAGCTTCCTATATTTGTTCAGTGACACGACGACTGCAACTTGCGTGTAGTTAGTTTGGCATACAGGGAGCCTTTTAGATTTATTTCTATTACTTACCATATAATTTTACCATTAAACCATATTCATACTTTACATTCTCGATAACTACCCAAAAACTATTCTTTTCTTCTTATTTTGTATTGTTTTCAACTAAAAGAAAACTTACAAATATTTCAATAACGGCGAACAACAATGTTATACTTTTACTTCGGACAGAGAGACTAGTTAAACAACAATTTTATTGAATTTAAGAGACAAAGGCATTTTTCAATTGCACTTCCCTTTGCTTTTGTCTATCTTGCGTGTGACGGTGGCTATGGAATTTCATTTAGTGCCCGGCTGCCTACCTCATGCCGCTCGGAGGTTCTACTACGTGAATATAAAGTCCTAAACGTGAGCTTAGATTTTACATTCCATTGCAGACTTTACAGCTATTAAATTAAATAATACATTGTTATAAGCACTCACAACTTTTTTCTAATAAGACTAAGCGGAGAATCTGTAGAACAGTACGTGCTTTGATATATTATGTATATCATATTTTTTCTCGTTCTATAATGACAATATTATAGTCAATAGTACATTATTCTCAAGACGATAAATATTTTTTTCAATTTTTGTTATGACTGTGTTAAATAATTAAATAGGGCAATTGATATTGGGAGAAAAATCTTTAAAGATGCATTATCCAATTAATGAAAAGATAAAACTGATCCACGTATGCAATGCAAAAAAAAAACTTAAATATTGCTTCCACAACTTTATTGTGTAGAGTTAATTTATATAGTAATAGAATCTTCTGCCCGTGGTCATGGATTCTGTAAAGGCTATAAACCATCGGGATAAATAATTTCAATATACCGCGATAAAATATTAAATTTTAATTGCCGAATTGACGTTGAATCTTTCTAAGATCTTAGATTAATTAAGCTTCAATTGGACAATGAAGGAGAAGTGAGCAGTCTAAAAGTTTTAAGTCTTTATTTCCTTGAAATAAAGTCTTTAAATTTCACTGTTCATCCCATATACGCAAATAAATATTATCTTTATCCTTATAGTTTGGCCCGGCAATGTAAGGTAAAGTGGTACACTTGAGTCTTATGCGTTTAAGTTCTTGGTAGATCTGTGTGTTCAGCGTCTCTACGCCGGCGCCGTGCGACGCCATGCAGGCAAATTATGCCTCACCCAGCAGGACATGAGACTCGCCTAACGCGATATAGAGAATGTCTCTCTAATGTAACGATTTATTGGATTCTGTGGAATAATTGTATTATCCTTTATTTTTCTTCAACACACATACATTGCGACTGCCGAGCAAGAGGTCCTGGGTTCGATTCCCAGGTCGAGCAAAGTGTTATTGGGTTTTTCAATGAAATTTTCAGTAGCAGCTCGGAGTTTGGATTCGTGCCCGGTTGATGGCAATAAGCTCGCCCCTTATTACATGGGACCTAAAACATGACGGCGAAATGTGGGTGTGCATTAGTACACCTCTGCCTAACCCTTCAGGGACAACAGTCGTGATGGTATGTATATGTATGTATGTATTTTCTTCAATATAATATGTAGGTTAGTGTAAATCAGTTGCATGCAGTGATTTTAAAATAAGTGTTCAAGAGTATCGATATTATTCTTCCAATTATTTTGATTGTCTTCATAGCATTCATTCTTAGAACTAGAGCGATTAAAGTCTTAACGTGTTTACTATAGAAGCTTTAAAAAACATTATAATTCATAGTTATAAGATTGCTTTGGATTCGTTTTTTCAGCATAACATTACTTAGATCCCTCATTTATACACCTAGGTATATGTATTTTTATGATTTACTAACAATTCTTTCTCCTACTAATAAATACTATTATTGGCTTATTAACTTAACACGTGACACTAAATAAAACTGTAAATATTTCCATATTTAAATATTTTCTCAAAAGTTACACATTCAAAGCTTTTAACGGTAGCTTTATTTAAACATGTGACCAGCTTCAAGACTACTTTGACCGATATGAAATCTTTATTAGATAATATTAATTAATAGAATACCTCAGAAAACATTAAGTGGCGACCTCGCGTGTTATAAAACATGTTACAACCTAATAATAATCTTATCTATATAACTTTAGTGATTAATTTCCTACGACAAAAACACGTTTGGAAATAAACGTGAAAATAAGTCTGATGGCCAAATACCTCAAAGCTCTATATTTTATGATAGAATCAAACATAGTGCTACTACCTTTGTTTTTGCAGTCACGTAGTGATATACAATATGTATTACGCCAATAAGGTTCCTAATCTAATCGATTTTATATGAGTAGACAAACAAGCTATTTATAGGATTTGCTTTAATTAATTGATACTTATAACTTGACTCTTTATATAATTATTTACGGTAGATTATCCCTTATTGCGAACATTTTTTTATATATTTACTATGATTATAATGACTCATAATTGATGCCAATCAAGTACATAAACTTTTGCCAGTTAGTCAAACAAAATTTCTAAGAAAACATTTCTAAAGGTACCTAATATTGAATAAAAGAAAACTTGTACAAAAACATTCCATTAAGTGTCTTTGGTTGGAACAATTCAAATAAAATTCTGATCCGAAGACGACGGACGCAGATTGCGACAACCGTTAACGCAAACTTATTTAATGTTACTTTTGTTACAATAAACTCGTTAAAATTACAAAAGGCAAAGTAAACAGGTAAAGTACCGAACCAATCTTCCGAAACAGAGATTATCTGTGTTAAGATAGAAAACAATAAGGGCCGACAAAGATTGAATTAGCATTACAAGATTAGAAAAGCATTTCAAAGGCTAACGGAATTGAAATAAAAACGAAATTTATGTCTCATTGTACATGAACACTCATGCGAAACAAGATGACGAACGCAGATCATTTGTTTAAATCGAAGTCCGTAAACTTTAAATGTAGGGAAACTATAATACATTGTGTAACATCAATTTACCATAAATAAATAATAAATAAAATATATCCAGACATTATGACACAACTCCATCTAGTTACACTTCAATTATTTTTTTTTGCAAATATGTATGTACATAGGTACGTAATATATTATGCATAGAAACATCTATGAATCAGGTATGTTCGTATTAGGTTCATGCTATGTTTTGACGACCCGTTTAGCTCATCGGTAGTTAACGCTGCCTGCTGTGCTATGGGTCCCGGGTTCAAATCCCGGTAGGGACAAATGTTTATGTGATGAGCATCAACATTTGTTTACGAGTCATGGATGTATATATGTATAATATGTATGTATTTACAAAAAAAAAGTATATATGTAGTATATCAACCATCTAGTGTCCGTAACACAAGCCTCGTTGCTTACCACGGAACTAGATGGCGCTGTGTAATAATGTCCGGAATTATTTACTTATTTATTATTTATTTATTATTTATTTATGTTACACAAAAATCACTACATAAAGCAGCCTTTAATACAACTGCGTTAATTAGGTGGTTCTTTACATAATATTATGTATATCCCTATTCAGTACTTTATACGAAGTGACGAGCATACAGGCAAGTTCTAAATTTTGATCCTACTTATCAAATAAATATCTTCACTTCATTGTAAAATATAGTTGCAAATATGGGCATTGTCATATACGCGGTAAAACCACACCTTTTAACGCTTAAACTTATTTAATAACTATATTAAAAAACCTTATTTCGATTAAGCTGACAAACGCATGATTTTCTTTCTTACTATATTTTATGATAATTCTTAGTATAATTATAAAAAGTTAACCAAAACGTCATTTGAATTCATAACTCATAACTATTTTCTTTAATATCAGCAACACCATCTAATCTGTGAAATTTTAATACATCAGTTTACAAACTTTCTAGACATGTAAAAACTTTTGGATTATTCGTTATATTAATTTAGACGTATCTCCATAGCATTAGCCCATAATTAAAAAACTTCAGGCATTGACTTAAAACTAGCAGTAACCGAACACTAGCGTCGATATCTTCATCTTCATGCTTTGCATAAACACTTAATTAGTTTTAATGAAGTCGTAAATTTAATAAGTCGAAATTCGAGTTGTTCAGTTCTTAAAAGTTTAAATTAACTACAGAGTTTAACTCTTTGTCTTAAAACAGAAATTTATTCAATATTCAATAAAAAAACCCATAAATTTAATCCATAACTGAATTTTAATTACGCGTAATCGATATTCGTAGTTAGCCGCCATCACACTCATCACTGTGGTCAGGAAATAACATTTATAGAGCCATTCATATCACTTGAACTAAGTATGTTTTTTAAAGTAACAGTATCTGCCTTGCACATATTTTGTGGTAATATATCAAAACCTCAATGATGAAAATGGGCACCGCAATTACACCGTCTACTTTAATACACCCCCATTGGATAAGTAGGTTGTTCATAATGTCCTTAGTAGGGATTGCAACCCGGTATGTTTTTCAACCCGGCCGGGCCCGATGGATGTCTAAAAGGCCACCGGGCCCGGCCGGGCCCGGTTTGCAATCTCTAGTCCTTAGATGAAACTAGCATTTGTTGTGGCGGAAAGCATCGCGTCAACGATATCTTTCACAGTTTAAAAATACGTTCTTATCTGACGTCTCCTGTCCACCCATAACTTGAGTTATTAATTTGTGATATTTTGCATTTAAATATAAAAAGTACTTGATTACTTGATTTGCCACAGTTACAGGTCCATGGCAATATGTTATAATACCTGAATGTATAATAATACACACAAAATATAGAAAACATTGATCTCCTTTCTAGTTTATTTGAGTGAAGAGATCTACCTATTTTATCTGAAAAGCGTTAACATGATAATATCTTCATCGTCCGAAATTTCCTCCCGCTAAAAGCTTAATATTAAATGTATCATCCAAGTATTCAAACAATCATGATCATTCACATTAGCATTGAAGATAATAAATAATAAATAAATATTCTGCGACATTTTACACATCACCATCTAGTCCCAAACTAAGCAGAGCTTGTACTAAGGGTACTAGACAATGGATATAAATACTTATATACTTTTTTTTTGTAAATACATACTTATAATACATAGGAAACACCCAGACGAACACAAACACTTATATTCATCACATAAATATTTGTGTCCCGTGGGAATCGAACCCACGACCTCGTGATCAGCATTCCGGTACTCGAACCACTAGACCACAGAGGTCGTCAAAGATGAAACTCCAACTTGACGTAAATTGAAGCGCGGCCGACCGTAACTATATCGTGTGTGCGAGCATATTATATACAAGGGTCTCGGCATAATAGGGTAACTTAATCAAAATAACATATTAACATCTAACTTAATAGCTATTATGTTTCGAACTAAATATCAACGTACATAGCAGTTTGCATAATCGCGCCCTCAGCATTAAACAGGTCTTCTAATGGTTACAAGTTGGGGATCTGTTAGGAAAGTTGCGGGGAGTGGTTGCGATGAAGCATCCTCCGGCAGACTCGAGCACACAACTAGTGGTGACCGCACACACCGCTTATACTAGAATATATTTGCTCAACTGTACCGTACTAGCAGTTCGTAATTACACAAGTCTGTTAGTTAGTGAATATATTTATTATGTTTGATAACTGTATGCCCGCAAACGGGTATGATGACTATGGGTTGTAGTTCTCAACTCAGTATTTTCAACTGCATTATAATAATAAATATATTTTATGGGATTCGTATTTAGGAATGATAAATATAATATTCGATTTCAACTCTGCAATATTACCATTGGAGTAGCATTAAATATATTTATTTAATTTACATCAATAATTCATAATAATGATTTTATTTTAACGAAATAACGTACCTACTGTATATATCATAACAAAAAGTCAAACGTTTTGAGCAACGCCGGTTTAAGAAAAATCAATACTGGCTTTTTACGTTGATGTCTATAAAACTACTCCAACATAAAGACCAACAAATGCTATTAGATTTAACATAGTTGAATCCGAATTTCGATTAGCAAAACAACAATCACTAATCTTATTACACTATACACGTGTTCAGTTTGTTTTTTCTCTCTAACAATCGCTCTTGCTTTAGCGCCGCTGATGTCATTAGATCAGTATGTTTCGTTACTTTTCTTTTTTAAACTTTTTGCTCCGAACTAGCAGTATTAGTTCAACAGTGGACACTGGAAACTAGTGATGGAATGTTTCAAAAGAATCCGAATACAAATAGTGAGTCGATATTGTCAGTACAATGCCTAACAGTTCGATTCGATTCGGGCCTTTTGTACAATCGTAGACGGGAACTTGTGGTTGCTAGTCATCGCGTCGGTCAGTCACTTTTTCAATCGATGATTACGAATCGATGCGTGATGTGTGATTAAATGCTCTGATTTTGTTTTCTGGGTGAATTTTGAGCTCGTTCGGGGGAGTGACAATTCTGACAGCATGGGATATCAGTTTGCTGTTAGTTTAGTAACTCCCTTATTTTTAGAAACCTAGATGGTTTCTACAGGGTAGGCAACACGCGAGCGGCACCTTTTGTGTTGAAAGAGTCTATAGGCTATGGTAACCACGTACCATCAGGCGGTCTGTATGGTTGTTTGCAACCCTCATGACGTAAAAAATATCAGCATTAGTCTTTACTACAGTTATGTGATTACGATTTTGGTACTCCCGGTTTAGGCCAGTAGCGTAGCGTGGGGGGGGGAAGGGGCCCATGGCCCCGGGCGGCTTATGAAAGGGGGCGGCATCAAGTGCCACGTCGTTTTTATACTACTAGAAAGGGGGCGGCAAATTTCCAGACGGCCCCGGGCGGCAAACACCCACGCTACGCCACTGGTTTAGGCAAAACGACCTAGTGTTACAATCTTCTCATACCTACCACTTGCATGCTGTGCTCTATTCATAGGTATATCTTGTCATGGACGGTTTCAAGTACTACAGAACTTATTGAAGGAGTTCTAATACTAATAAGTTTGATATATGTGTAAGTTATTTACAATTTTGTATGCTGTTATTTACATTACCACGACTACATTAGACTTGATGGTGTGATATGAATATCTAAATACATGTTATTAACCAGGTATAAGCTGTTGAGTTTCCTATTAATTAAAATAAAATAAATGTCTTTCTAATATCTTTCTTATTGTATGTGAAATTTCAATACAATTACTTAAAAAAAAACATAATTCACTATTTTCCAGTAATAAGTTATGAAATAATTTCTTAAATTAAAAATTTAATAAGTTGTAGTAAAAGAAGAACCTCTGAAAATAAATAGTAATTTAATTTCATAGGTTTTTTTACCATAACCGCCTCGTTGGTCTAGTGGTCGTACAGTACGACTGCCGAGCAAGAGGTCTTGGGTTCGATTCCCAGGTCGCGCAAAGTGTTATTGGGTTTTTCTAAGAAATTCTCAGTAGCAGCTCGGAGTTTGGATTCGTGCCTGGTTAGTGGCAATAGGTTCACCCTTTAATACATGGGAACATACATAACGTGAAAACATACCGGCGAAACGTTAGTGCACATTAGTACACCTCTGCCTAACCTTTCGGAGAAGACAGGCTTGATGGTATGTTATATGTACGGTGCGACCGACCAGCGCTGCATTTGCACACTCATCAAATACTCATTCCAACCATTTATATATTGTATTAAGTAATGTCAGTTCACATCAAGACCGCGTCATACCTACACGTCATTCACTTACTCCATATACCATTTAGTTTAGTACCTGTGAACTCAATATATTATGTTAAAGTGAATGCTCGTTTCAATTCTAACCATTGCCATCATCAAAAGCTGTGTGGTTATCAAGACACCATACATCTTTTTGGTCCTTCGAGCCGGATAGAACTATCGGTGACTTTCAGTGATTACCAAGTGACTATAAACCAGTGTCTATCACAGTGCAGTGCTACTATCAGGAAAGGAGTATACAGGGAGTTGCAGTTTTACCAAGTAAGATCGTTCTAATTTTTACGAATTATTTTTAACCATGGAAGATATTCATAAAAACCAAGCCGAAATTTACGACGGATTGACTAAACTATTTACTAACATAAAAAAGGATAGCTCTAGTCGCAAGGTCGGAGATTATTTTAAACGACGATTAGAAATTTTGGAAAGTTATTGGTCTGACTTTCAATTTAACCATGATCGGCTCAGTACGGAGGAAAACAGGACCCATCCGTATTTTACTAACAAAGACTTTGACCGAGCAGCAGATTTATATAGGTCTATTAAGGCGCTGATCAATGAACAACAAGGTTTGATAAAAGCGGGGCCTTCTACTGATTCGGATGTACAAAATCAGCAACCATCGTCGGTACCTCCACGTCCGTCTCTTACCCGATTATCAAGAGGGACTCTAAGCAAGACGGACGATTTACTCAAAAAACAAACCAGTAATTTCCGAGCCTTTGAAAGGACAGTTTCCATCTTTAATTTGGAAGAAGTGTCTGAAAAATGGGCCTTGGAAGACGCGTTGAAGACTTTAGAGTCCAGGTGGTCTGCTATTGATTCTCTTCATTGGGAGTTAGATGGAGAATTCGAAGAACCTAACCAGGAATACGAACAAATTTACACACTGCATGAGAATAGATTTATTGACCTAAAAAAGGCCATAAATATCAAGTTATGGTCTGTAGTCCACAAGGTACGTTCTGCCCCGAAGATGGATATCCCAGTCTTCTCCGGATCCTATCAACAGTGGACATCGTTCAAAGATTTATTTATTGAAACCATACACAACAATAATTCACTTTCGAATGCTCAAAAGATGCAATATCTTAAAAGCAAGTTGAGGGGAGAGGCCGAAAGGTTAATCCAACACTTACCAATTTCATCCGACAATTACAATGTTTGTTGGGACATCATAAATCATCGTTACAACAATATCAAGTTAATATGTAGTTCTCATTTAGATACTTTATTGAGCGTACCAGCAATACAGAACGCCACGGTTAATAATATTAAGCGTTTACATGACACTACAATAGAAAGTTTGAATGCTATAAAGAACTTAGGGATTGACGTCACATCATGGGACCCCCTACTTGTGCATCTATTGTCTCCGAAATTGGATTCAGAGACTTATGATGACTATTCTTCCTCAATCAAGAATCCCCGAGATATACCAAAAATACAAGAGTTCTTATCCTTCCTAGAGGGCAAATTTACGAGTATGGAGTCTTCCAAAAAGAAACCTGATAATCATTCGAACAAATCAAATGTACCAGGATTTAAACAACCAAATCATAATAATTATAATTCACAAAAAGTATTTTCGACGCAAAATCAAGGTGTGTCACAATCTTTTCACAACAAAAATGCCAATTCGGTGAAATACAAGTGTCTTGTTTGTAAGACAAATGAACATGGTATTTATTATTGCCCACAGTTTCTGGAAATGCCGCCTCACATCAAACGTAAAACATTATTAAAGCTAGATGTATGCCAAAACTGCTTTAATTACCATAAAGGATACGATTGTCTTTCGCAAAATCGATGCCGTAAATGTAATGGGTTTCATAATACTTTATTACATGACGCTTTTACACAGTCACACCGCGCTACAGCTGCAAATTCAGCAAAAAATGCCGACCAACCAACACGTGTACATTTAAATGCGTCTCAATGTAAAAGTATGTCAGAAGTTTTACTACCAACCGCTATGATTAAGGTACAAAGTCAAGATGGATCATTCAAGGTTCTGCGAGCACTTTTGGATCAGGGTTCCCAAGTATCTCTTATTACTGAAAATGCGGTTCAACTTTTGGGGCTTCCTCGTCAAAGAAGCCCAGGCATTGTCTGTGGCATAGGCGAAAAAGAGAGCAATTGCAAAGGCTTAGTAACCATCAAATGCTCATCAACAACCAGCGACTATCAATTCGAAATCGATTCATTCATCATGAACAAATTACAAAAGAACTTACCAAATTGTACATTTCTTATGCCCACCTGGTCCTATCTGGACAATATAGCATTGGCCGATCCAGATTTCAATCTTAGTCGTCCAATTGATTTATTACTTAGTAGCAGTGTATATTCCAAAATCTTATTAGACGGAATTTGCAGGGCTAGTGAAGACTCTGCCTCAGCACAAAACACACAATTAGGCTGGATAGTAAGTGGAGACATTAGGCAATCACTTCAGTGCAACGTAGTTTTGCATAACCTGGACGAAATAAAAAAATTTTGGGAAATGGAAGACATCGCTGATGAGTCCTCGTTATCGTCAGGAGATCAGCAGACCATTGATTTTTACAAAAAAACCACTAAAAGGTTCGAGGATGGTCGTTACCAAGTCAGACTACCTCTAAAGCCAAATTTTGAAAACATGTTAGGCGCATCAAAACCAAAGGCAATAGCCCAGTTCAAATCATTAGAATGTAAATTAAATAAATGCCCTGATGATCAAACAGAATATCAAAAATTTATGACTGAATATCAAGAGTTAGGTCATATGAAACTTGCAGATAATACCATAAAACCAGATTGCTACTTAACACACCATAGCGTGCAACGCCCAGAAGCAACCAGTACTAAATTTAGGGTTGTATTTAATGCGTCCGCTAAAACAAAATCAGGGAAAAGTTTGAATGATGTCATGGATGCTGGACCAAACTTGCAACAGGACCTCCAGTCTCTTATTATCAAGTGGAGGCAGTACAAATTTGCATTTACTGCCGACCTTGAGAAAATGTTTCGCCAGATTATGATTCATGACGATGACCAAGTTCTACAGAAAATTATTTGGCGGAATTCACCAACAGCACCAATACAAGACTACCAGTTAACCACTGTCACATACGGGACAAAGGCAGCACCTTTTCTTGCTATGATGACATTAAAACAACTAGCATACGATGAGCAAGACAACTATCCTAACAGCCTCGCAACTGAAGTCCTCGAGAACTCATTCTACGTGGATGATCTGGTTCACGGTTGTCATACTGCTGATTCAGCAATAGCACTCCAGAAAGATTTAATCAAGCTCTTAAAATCAGGTGGTTTTAATCTCCGAAAATGGAAATCAAACGTGCCAGAGTTATTAGAAAACATTGTAAATGATGAGAGCCCACAAAACAGTTATAATTTCAAGCAATCAGACAATACCAAGACCTTAGGACTCATTTGGAATCCCAAGGAAGATACTTTTATGTTCCAATCCAAAATCGAATTATCAACTGCGCTAGTAACAAAGAGATCTCTTTTATCGGATATCTCAAAGTTATTCGATCCTCTAGGATGGCTATCACCTTTATCAACCAAATTAAAAATAATTTTCCAAAACGTATGGTTAAGAGTTATAAATTGGGATGATTCTCTACCAGACGATATTTACAATGAATGGATAGCAGTTAGAGATAGCATTCATCACATAAATCACTTACAAATACCAAGGTGGTTACAAACAACAGCACGTGACTGTATAGAATTACACGGCTTTTGCGACGCGTCCTTAAAGGCGTACGCGTGTGTGATCTATTGCCGAATAACACGAAATAAACAATCAGACGTTGTACTATTAGTTGGAAAAACAAGAATTGTTCCCACCAGCAAACCAGTTTCATTACCAAGATTAGAGTTATCTGGAGCTCTTTTATTATCAAAATTAATGTCAAAGGTTAAACAATGCCTAAACGATTACCATGTAAAAACATACGATTGGTCCGA
Organism: Craniophora ligustri; assembly: GCA_905163465.1. Taxonomy (NCBI): domain Eukaryota; kingdom Metazoa; phylum Arthropoda; class Insecta; order Lepidoptera; family Noctuidae; genus Craniophora; species Craniophora ligustri. The sequence goes on from LR990963.1 coordinate 9,532,192, forward strand.
CTCTATGATAGTATTAGCATGGCTAAATGGAGATCCGTCAAAGTGGAAATCATTCGTGGCCAACCGAGTACGAGAAATAACCAAAATCATGCCTATCGAATGCTGGCGTTATGTAAAATCATCTGATAATCCAGCTGACTGTGCCAGCAGAGGAATGAATGCAGCACAGCTCAAAGTTCACTCTCTCTGGTGGAAGGGTCCGTCTTGGCTGGAAACATATGACACTGAGAAAGCATCAAAACAGTCTAATTTCACGACAGATGAAGAAATTAAACCACAAACCAAATTACAGAATAACAGCGTAACACAAAGTGATGATCACAGCATTATTAATCAACTGATATCAAGGTACAGTTCGTTAACAAAACTTGTACATGTTTATGCCTGGGTCTTACGATTTATGCATAGACTGAAATCAAACCAATACCCAAAACCAAGTTATCTGACACTACAGGAAATAAAACAAGCCGAAAAATACATAATTAAACATGAACAGCGAATCAACTACTTGGAGGAAATACAAAATTTAACGCAAAATAAACCATTATCAAGTAAGAGTACAATTCTTAATTTAAATCCGTTTATAGACAAAGACGGTGTACTTCGTGTTGGCGGTCGCTTAAAATACGCCAACATTGATCCGCAAATGAAACATCCTATCATATTATCAAAAAATTGTCGAATATCGGAACTCATTATTAATCAATCACATATAATCACGTATCACGGAGGTCCGCTATCAACGTCGGCATTTATTCGCCAAAAATATTGGATAGTAGGAGGTATCCGAGCCGTCAAAAAACAATTGCGAAATTGCGTAAAGTGCAGGCGATATAATCCCAGCAGCCAACATCAAATCATGGGAGATTTACCAGCAGCTAGAACTAATCCGTCACGCCCATTTCAAAATGTGGGAGTTGACTATACTGGTCACGTCTATATCAAGGCCAACAAAGGGCGTGGTATAAAGACAACCAAGGGATACGTAGCTGTGTTCATTTGCATGGCTACAAAAGCGGTTCATCTGGAATTAGTATCAGATTTGACTGCATCATCATTTATCGCCGCTCTTCGCAGAATGATAGCCAGACGAGGACTTCCTAGCAATTTATATAGTGATCAAGGAACAACATTTATTGGAGCTAACAGAATTATGCAACAAGAGTATAATGAAATTCAGAAAACATTTGATAAGGAATTTCTGGCCGAGTTAGTAACCATGGGAATACAATGGCACTTTAACGCACCTTCCTGGCCGTCGGCAGGCGGACTCTGGGAGGCTGCGGTTAAAAGTCTGAAGTACCACTTAAAGAGAGTTCTGGGTGAGCAGAGATTGACTTTTGAAGAATTTAGTACTCTTCTCTATCAGCTGGAAGCTTGTTTAAATTCTAGACCACTGTGTCCATTAACAGAGGACCCATCAGATCTTTATTATCTCACACCCGCTCACTTTTTAGCCAGTGGACCAAATTTAACACTCTTTGAGACAGAAAAAGATTTACGAACAAGGTGGAATTTAACAGAAAGAATCTACCAGGATGTATGGAAACGATGGAGAGGAGAGTATTTGACTACGTTAAACGCTAGGAGTAAATGGCGACGTCCGCAAGCAAACATAAAAGTAGGTGACCTAGCATTAATACATGATGCCAACCTGCCCCCAGGAAAATGGGCAATGGGAAGGGTTACTGAAGTTCATCCTGGAAGCGATGGATACGTCAGAGTAGTCACGCTTCAAACTAAAAACGGATTAACAAAACGACCAATTGTTAAGTTAACTATATTACCAGTATCGGCAGAGGAGAACAACCAAGGTCCATCTACCGACCAACCAAATACTACGAAACCACAACCAAAAACCAGGAAGGGCAAAGGACTGCGTTACAATGTCCTGGCTTTGCTTCTGTTTATAATGGCTATCGTATGCAATGTACAAGGAGCATACAACATAACAAAATTACCAGATAGTCAAGCAGTTTATTTCGACAAAATTTCAGAAATGTATGTTATTCAAGATCAATGGAAAATTATTGTATATTACAACATGCAACCATATTGGCGAGGATCAGAAGTATTCAATGTTTTTTTAAAACATCTCGATAGCTTATGCACACAACAAAAAGGGAAATCCCATTGTGACGTTATCATGCTGCAGTTACGTCATGGCTTCGCAGAACTAGAGTACTACGACCATATGTTACTTAATCAACATTTCGAAGCGACTACACATTCCCGCTCGCGCCGAGGACTCATCAACACGATCGGTTACATAGCTAACGATCTTTTCGGCGTCCTCGATGAACGGTTTGCTGAACAATACCAAAGGGACATTACATCAGTACGAAAAAACCAAAAACATTTAACTTCACTTTGGAAAAATCAAACATCTATTATTGAAGCTGAAAATAATTTGTTAAAAAGAATGGAAATTACAATGGAGAAACAACATAAGATCTTTAACCAGCACTTATTAACTTTAGACCAAAATATCGAAAAACTGAAAAATGAGGTACAGAGGGTGGAAACAACCAATGATTTTATCTTATCTTCGATTATTGCCAACAATATTCTAGTCAGTCTGAAGAACATTCAAGAAACGCTACTAGAGTCCATTACCAACGTTCAACATTTCAATGTTCATCTTATCACGCCAACCCAACTTCAAGATGAGTTAAATATCATATCAAACCAGTTGCCAAAAGACCTATCATTACCTGTAAATAACATAGCTTCAGACCTGTATAAGATATATCAAATAATGAAAGTCAGAGCACGGATGACCAATCAATACTTCATTTTTGAAATAAAAATACCTTTAGTAAATAGGGAAAGTTATGACATTTATCGAATGATACCAATTCAGCACCAAGTAAACATTACCATGGTTAACATAATACCTATATCCGATTACTTAGCCCTAAATATCAAAAAAGATACATTCTTACCAGTCTCTGAAATTGAGTATCAAAATTGTATTAGAATTGATAGTAATACAAAACTATGTCACCTACAAAAACCGATCTATCGTAGAGAGTCAGACCAGAATTTATGTATTCGAAACCAAGAAGGTAATTCTTGTTTAACAATAACCAACACATGCAAAACAATGTGGACAGAGCTTATTACAATAAACACATTCATACTTAATTGTTGCGACCAGTGCACTCTCAGAATAATATGTGGAGATCAGGTTACCACTGAACAGGTGACCGGTGTGAGCGTTATCTCGCTCGGAAACAGATGTGTCATCAAGGGCGAGACCTTTACAATTACGTCACATAATCAGCAGTCAATCGGCATAAATGTTACGCCCGATCTAATTGCCGTAGAGATTGCACCCATAAATAACATTATAAATTTATCAATACCAATACCTATCAAGGAGTTGAACCAAGAAAGTTATCAAACATCCATACAAAACATATCGCAAAGAATCGAACTAATGAAGGCGATCTCAGAGCAAGTCGATGATGATGAGGTGTCATCTCACGACATTCATCACTACGTGGCAATCTACTTCGTGGCGGCGGCAGGGATAGCGTTCGGAGCTTACGCGCTTGTACGCAAGCGCCGGCGCTACACAGCAGCACTTACGCCCGCGCTGCCTCGTGTACACTTCAGTGCTAGCACAGGGGACCTGTACACTGCTGGTGTATCTCAAAATAGTGATCAGTGTGCGCGTAGTGAGATAAACCTAAGTGATCAAAGCGCGAGTGCAACAAAAAACTTAAGTGTATCTTTTATAAATAAAGCTACTTCGCCAATACTAAGCAAGTGTAGTTTTAAAACTTCATCAACTAACGTAGAGAACTAAGAAAACAATTGTATTAATCATATCTTGTATCATGGTACCATTTTATTAATACTTTCACCATCATCATTGTAGCATCCCTCATCTCGCGTGCGGGAGCATGTACGGTGCGACCGACCAGCGCTGCATTTGCACACTCATCAAATACTCATTCCAACCATTTATATATTGTATTAAGTAATGTCAGTTCACATCAAGACCGCGTCATACCTACACGTCATTCACTTACTCCATATACCATTTAGTTTAGTACCTGTGAACTCAATATATTATGTTAAAGTGAATGCTCGTTTCAATTCTAACCATTGCCATCATCAAAAGCTGTGTGGTTATCAAGACACCATACATCTTTTTTACTATAGTTATATTATTATTAGGTTTTGTGTTATTTTTAACATGCATGTCAGTCATGTTATATTTTAAGTTTATAATACGAAATTGTTTTTAAATCTTTATCAGAACCTACCATCAAAATATTGTAAAATAATATAATAATACTTAATATTATAAAAGGCATCAGTAAACTGACTTAATACATTTTTATAACATTTTATGTGGATGGTAACGAATAGATAATGAATATTTGAATAAAAAAAGTTTTAATTGCTAAAATCACAACGAAGTTGCAAAATCTGTCTGATTTTTCATCTGCAGTTTTGATTTTTAAATTCATAACGTTTTTCTTGACAGATACTCGTATATTCGAAAAATATGATTTTAATATTCTTCTTCAGAGTTCGTGAAATTTCTTTTATGTCACATAAAACACACTTACCGAACATTATAGCTGCGCTATTTCTTGCTATTTTTGTAATATTAAACAAGTAACACTCGTTTTATTTAAACACAATGGTTATAATAATAATAATATCACATATACAATAAAGGAATACTATTAATAAAATCAGTTACAATATAAATATACATAAATTCATTCACGCCTGATTTTCATAGGGTAGGCAGACACTATAGGACGCCACGCGCTACGAAAAGAACTCAAATTTTGAAATTATTTGGAGAACAAGCTTGTTATATAAAATATAAATACATGCTAAAAGTTTAAAACAACATGCTTGATCTATGATTAAAAGCGAGAACAGTAGGTGCGGACGAAAAGGGGAGAAAGGGTTAGCATTGCATTCATTACCAAGCTGCCCCGTCTCCCTTTTTAACCCTTCACTTCACCCAAAACATCCTCTCAAATTACCGACCCCCTAACGAAGTAGATACATATCACATTAGAATAGCACTTTAATTTCTCTAATTCGCGGATGATACTTTCAAAATATTGTTGGTTGATATTAACTTCATTAATAGAACTACATTCTTTATAGCGTGATTTCGAAACTGGCTGTGGTCGATAACAGATATTATCTCGAAGGCACGTAAGTGCGTCGCGCACCGCATATGAATACCAAGTATATACCACGTATGGTACTAGGATGATATTTGAAAAAACTTTTTAATTTAGCATTTATGTAGCGTACAACACATCTTTATTATTGATGAAAAATTCGGGTACACAACGAACAAAGATGCATACACCCTGGTTCTGTAGAGTAATCTACTGTCACAATGGCAAAACGTACATTCATATGCATACTCTCACGCCTTTTTCCCATGGAGGTAGACAGAAATGAAGTAAAATGTAATCTATTCATTTCCAAATAATAAACTGAAAAGTACACTAGCATTTTCAATACAAAGCACATAGTTGCCTAACCGACAGTTTTATTTACCTCCATCATAAATAACTGTAAAAATTTCAGTTAGTTCAAATAAAAATATCGCTTTATGTATAATATGTACTATGTATTATCAACATAAAAATTACATGTAGAGTACCATCTAGTATCCGTAACACAAGCCTTGTTGTTTAGCTTGGACTAGATGGCGCTGTATCATTATGTCTGGAAATATTGATTTATTTATTCTTTTAGAGTCCTGTAACTTTAAAACCATAAAGATTTGAAAGTAATAGCGAAATATTAAATAATAGGGTTGTAACTTTTTAGAAAACACTAAAACAATAAATACAGTCGGTTTTATGGAGACGTATCAAAAATATTTTTAATGAAAACATCATTTTTATGTTTTCTGACAAGTTTCACCCATTGTGGGTAAAACTGTTTTAATAAATTAGAATACTTTCCGCACCGATTAATTACGATTGTATTCGTAGAGGTTACAGCATATAGCTGTATTTAAAATAACATATTTTACTCGATATTAATAAAACTTTAGAGATACAAAATAATAAAAAAAAAAAAAAAGTAGTCTTAGAAATGAGCTTTAATTGTTTTTATTTTCGTAATGTTAAAAGTATTCGTTATAATATAATTATAACGATTTCTTTATTCAATTAAAACATATTGTATAAAGAAGGCCAGACCTTTTGTTTAAGTCGAACATTATTCAATTAGATCCACCGATATGATTACGTGACTTAATAAAAAAAATAGATATATTGTAAGGAACTCTATGTACGCAGAAGTCTTAATTAACAATAAACTGGACAAGTTATCTGGCTACCGATGAAAATATTTCATCAATCATATCACAGTTGATTGATAATGCAACGTGAATTACTGATAGATCGTGCTGCCAACCGCGGAATGCTCATCTCAATTTATTTACATGTGTTTGTATCACTTGTTGATGTTGCCAACGGTAAAAGATAGTTTTGAAAGCAAGGAGTTATGTTGTATTGGATGTGTCTAATTTTTGTACATTTATTTATCCTGAAATAGATAATTCTAAAGAGAATGTGACGTTTAATATAATTTGACCTCGTCAATTGCATTGTCAGGTATTTTAAAGTTGACAATAGGTTATGCTGCCTTTCTCATAATTGAACATTTCGTACCTATTTATATTTTATTTTCAAAATTATCTAGCGTTATATTGCCTTTTCAAACATAAAAAAAACTGTTCGCCTGCTGTTGAAATAGATTTCCTGTTCGATAAATTTTTGCTCATCAATCTATTCATACATTTGGAGCGTCACATTTTAATAACGTATGAGAAAATCAATCGCCAACCCTACACGTGAAAAAAATTCAAGCAAATTTTATAATCTGCGCTCCAACATTTTCTTCTCACTTATCCGTCGCCATTTTCATTTTATCGATAAAAAGTTGCCTCATCCATCATAACATACGGCTGAGCACGACCGATCATAGATACGAGCGCTAACGAACCGTCGGATGTGATTGAAAATCATCGCAAAGGAATGATGTCCTAGTCGGAAACCATTATAAATCATTGCCAGACGGTAGCCCATACATCAATAAGGTCGATTATTTGATAACTTCACACAAAACACGGTCAGCGCTTGTTTTAAATGGGGAACCGGATTTATGTGTAATTAAAATAAAGTTTCTATTAAATATTTTCTATTAGTGAACAGTTTTCGAAGTGGAATGAAAGTTGTGAAGGTATTTTGATTGGCAGTATGACCTTTGATGGGTTTATAGACCTGATATATGAATTGTTACGAATGAACGCGATAGTTATTTAGATTATTGTGATGTTTATTTGTAAGGTGTTAATTTTATCGTATCTATCAGAAATAATAAGCTCAAATCAAGTTTTAAAGACTTCAACAAATGACTACAAATTCAATCCAATTTTAAATCTAACAAAAACTAGCAAAGCTAAACTATATTCACGGCTCTTTTATTGTACAGTTGTACTGAATTATGCTGGATTAACAGAAATTTATTACTTGGTCAAACGGTGAATGAAAATATCATGAGGAAACTTGATGCCTGAGAGATTTTCTCGATGCCGTGTGAAGTCTGCCTATCTATAAAGGCTGAAGAGGTAGTCGATAGCCTAATCCCTCTCAAATGAGAGATGCGCCATCATCAGCATTGGGACAGTAAATTAGTTGATGATGATGAACAGAAATTAATATAATATGATTTTTTATTTAGTATACTTCGCTTTGGCAAGTACCTACACATGTTTCTTACATATCCAATTGTAATCACCTATCAAATCAAAATTCCCATCTATAAAAGCTTCAAAAACGATCATGAAGGTCGGCAAAAACTACACAAGGAACGTATTCGATAAATTGACGATGATACAATATACAATAATAACACTTTTTATATTATTCGAGCCAAAAAACTCGATACTTAAAAAGCCACAATTACTTAATTAGAGATTCGGATGATAACTGAGGCAGGTGGAGCTATCAAAGATCACGAGTTGCGCCGGACATCGATTCGTTACAAATACGTTTCTTTAGTTCCACCTCGTTGTATCAAGGACTCTCCTAAACTAATTCCATACACAATGAGATGAAAAAAATGATACAAATTAACCGATTGAACCTGTTTGTGAGGACCCCTAAAGAGCGGGTTTTTGTTAAGTGAACTAATTTATACTCACCTGTGTCATAAATAAGAACGAAACGGCCATAGTGTGAACCATCCCACGCTCTGCAAGTTCCGTATTTCTTAATAAAATATCGTCCGTTTTGAGAGATACCAAATTTACATTCAAATTTGTATTGCAATCATTTTAATTCTGAAGATAAGATAAGATACCTACTAGAAAATAATAAGAAATTATTTTTATAAAACCTAATCATTCACATAATATAAATAAAAATAAGATCAAATTTGAGCAGGTGGGCAATATTGCTTTAAATAAAACCACACCTGGATTAAATAATGTAAACAAATTATTATTTTATTTGTTTGCAAAAGTATATCTTCATCTTCACACATTTGCGAATGTAACAGCAACATCGGGGTCCTTATTTGGTATGGCGCCAAATGTTACCTATATTATACACGAATACCATTACGAATTAAAAAAAACTGACTACGAAGAACACAAAACATCGTGTATCTTGAATGTTCAAAGTCAGTCAAATCATTTATTTCAAGTAAACCAGTATTACAGGTGCTTTTCAATTATTGAAATTAGTTTCATGGGTTTACTAATGAATTTTAATAGTCTTGAAGCTATACTGAACTTAACATAGTTAAAATCGAATCGAGAATCTCTTCCTTCCGTAGAAAAATGATGATAAAATTACCTAACTCAAGTTTGATGTCATAAAAAAACACTTCAGGTCCCTCCTAAACATTTCGCAAATCATTTTGTATTGAACCCTAAGTCGGTACGTTAGGTCTCTATATTATTGAACGTTTTTAATATTTTTACTCAATAAAACAGATTGCACCACATTTTATAGGGATATTAACATGTCAAATAAAGTTCGAATGTGCCAATTGCCCACTTGTTTGGGAGATTACATGCTGTGTCGAAAATATTCGCATGTCACATTGCATTTAATATCACAAATATAATGTGCTATATTTTAATATTTTAGAGTTAGTGACTTTTACAACTAATTAACGCGAGTGTGAAAATGCATCGAAATAGCTCATTACCATTTTATTCGTTTATTGGTAAAATTGTTGTATTTGCCATAATTTTATTTAATGGGGCCTATTATTTTGTTTTGATCTTTGGTTTATTTACCGCTCAGCTAGGAATTGATTTACGAAATTTATTTCGTATTAGATAAACATAAATTTTAATCAAAAGGTAATTTTAATTGTATATGGAGGGAAGGAGGTGTGAATCCCTCCATTGGAAAAGGAGGATCCTCCGACCAGGCGAGGTGTTGTGCCTGGCGGGCTACTGCCCAACGGTTGATGTTGGGTGGTTGTATATATGCAATCTCGCGTGCAAATGTCACTTGCGCGATGTAGGATTAACTGCGTCATCGCACTGAGTCCGTAGTTCTAATGTGGCGAGATAGAAGTCGCCACATCACTCCCCTCCGAGACCGGAGGTCGATATGATGATCTTCTGATGAAGAGTCAGCGGTTGTTGCGTGTTGCCAGTGCCAGGTGTGATGTTCCAGTGAGTCGGAACAGGTTGCCGCGTAGTCCGCAGTGAGTCGGGACTGTGTTGCGGTGAGTCCACGGTGAGTCGGGACTGTGATGCTGCGAATGCCTCAGTGAGTCGAGGTGGTGCAGTGATGCGTAGTGGCTGGCTGCTGCGTCGACCAGGAGAGAGTGGCTCTGCTAGATGATCGGCCGAAGTGCAGTGTGCTGTGCCAAGTTGCTGATGCCGGCTGAAGGTCCTGACCAGGCATGTGCGTCCGCTACAGGCGTGTGGTCAGGGTTGAAGCCGGAAGGGTGCTGGCTGGCAGGGTGATGCGCTGGAGAGTGCTGTGAGGAGTGATGATGGCGAAGCTGCTGGTCATCGAAGGTTGCGTGTTCACATCACGTCGGGGTCACCAATATGGAGGGAAGGAGGTGTGAATCCCTCCATTGGAAAAGGAGGATCCTCCGACCAGGCGAGGTGTTGTGCCTGGCGGGCTACTGCCCAACGGTTGATGTTGGGTGGTTGTATATATGCAATCTCGCGTGCAAATGTCACTTGCGCGATGTAGGATTAACTGCGTCATCGCACTGAGTCCGTAGTTCTAATGTGGCGAGATAGAAGTCGCCACATGTAAAATAAGTTGCAAAAACAAAATGTGTAGATTAGTTTTCCTTCTCCATCCACCTAAGCTAATTTAAAAAAATAAGCATAATTATCGGAAAAAGAAATCCCCAGCATTACTCCAACATAAATCCAATTTCTATTATTACACAACCGCTTAGTAACTGTAACATTAAAGTATTATTAGAAACATACCTACATATAAATTAGTTTCTGCTTGGCGCCCGTTATTAAAAAGGTCCTATTCCGCTCACAGTATTCCATTTCGTCTGCCAGTGGGGGGTTAGGCCGTTTCAATCGTTGCGACAATTAATCACAGTACAGCAATGTCATCCGGCACACCGGTCAGGCCGAAAACACGCCAGACGTATTTATTGTGCCTTTTTTTTACTTTTTTTTATTCGCGCGGTAAAACGTATGGGAGGGTGTACGGCTACTACGTATATCGGTACCTATAGAAACCGACTGTGTATAAAAGGTTTACGTTTATTTATTTAATGGATTTTGTAAACATTTGCTTTATAATTATTACTGTAGGTATGCTCAGATCATTTTCAACACTATTGAAATGGTAGCTATAATTATGTAATATATTTCACAGGAATAGAAATATTTTTTGTGGAATTAAATGTTTTAATCAAAGTCATCAAAATAGTAGGTATAAGAATAGTATAGTTTTTAGACGATAATCTTAGAAGTAATAATAATAATGACTAAAAATATTCAGTTCTTCAAATATACATATTAGTCACTTTTTTGCTTGACGGATTTCAAATCGAAGTAAAGAAAAATTATGCTTTTGAAGATTAATTTAATATTAAGTTCTAGAATAAATTAATTACTTAATTACAAAAGAAATAATTTATAAATAAGTATACATACATTCATTAGGTAAATTATGTGTACTTTAGCTTTTTAATTTAAGTAGTCATCTACTTCTATCTATCAGTGTGAAAATCTATTATGTATGACAAAATGATTAAAGGTTTAATTTTAAGTTCTTCAAGTAACTCGGTACCAGGATAGCATGAAATGGAATGCTTTCATAAAACTAAAAAAGTAAAAGCACCTCTACGGACGGAAATAAAATTATAGCTGTAATGATCATATTAAAGCTTGCCAAATTGATAATAGTGTTAATACAAAGGGCAGTGTCGAATTCCACCGGAATATATTCAGATAATTTATTATAGTTATCTGTCAGCCTGTCAAGAGTAGAAGCGAAACAAATTTCTGAGAATCATTTCGTTCGTTATACTTTTTTAAGAAATAGCGGACCATTGTAAGTAAATTAATTTATAATATACCTAGATTATTAAGTTGAATCATAATATAGAAAAATATATTTATAATAAACCTGTACTTAAAAAATGGCTACATACTTCACGCCCGTATCGCCATTGGGTTTGATAGAAAAATATGGATGTATGTATAATAGTAGGGTACACAATTTACCATTAGGTATGTTCGAAAAATACTCCATGTGATAGAAAGCGAGCGCATTGACAATAACAGGACACACAAGAGGAATTTAGACAAAAAGTATCGACTTAGTAACCGAACTAATTCAATGATCCAATCACTTATGTTTGTTATTAAATGTTTTGGAGTGAAGTAAAAACATAATGATAATAATATACATATTTTTGATTGTTGATACGCTAGGTACTTATCGACCACAAATTAATAGTGTAACAATTACAATAATTTTATTATACTCCAGGACACAAAAGCATTCGATTTTATTGTGAAATACACATAATTTAATGACCTCATTAACACAATAAAACCATACAATACCCATTAGCTGTAGTGATTTTAAATGCAGCAATTGTTTCAAAATTCATATTTAGCATTGCAGTAAAAGTCTTTAACACTAAAACCAATACCGAAGTGCAAAACATCTGGTTAAATAGGGTGGTCTAACATAATGTACGGACGCCGTTTCGAATGTAAGTAGGTACTTTCTACCGTATGAACACAGGGTCATGAAGTAACTTGAGCTCGAGCTAATCAAAGACGTAAAACAGGAATTTATTGTGTGCAGTGTACCTTAGCAAAGTTTATTGTGCATTACTATGACGCCAATTACTCAACTCACATGGTATGTAGTTGGGCCGAGTTTGCATACAGATGCAAATAGCTTTAAGATGTTGTGTTTAGCTCGCCATTGGTCTGGATAAATGGTCCGTTCTTTATTTGAAATTTGTTATTGGAATACTGGAATTGGATTTTGTTGCTGGTTGGGTATTAAGGTATCCTGTTCTGGTATTTGTTTTGTTTTTGAAGTGATTTGATGCGTGCCAAACTCTAATTCTTATTTACAAAAAGAAATTGTATAATTGTTAATTTCCATGTTGTCTGTGCGGTTATTTATTCCGATTTCAATTTCCAAATGAGGCATTTACATATTTTGTTACAACCAGGATTTGAATACGGGATACTTGCCGCCGGAAGAAGACCACTGTCGCAGTCAAGTCATAAATTATGTTTTGTGCATAGGAATGGGTTTGATAAGAAAACCATAATTATTGTATTCTAGATCTAAGCACCTAGATTATATTGATCACAAATAAACCAAAATTATTTGTTTTCATACAAAGTTTGAGTTATAGAATAATCCCAATAATATCTAAGAAGTATCAAAACTACGATTAAAACTTGTTTTTCACCAACGTAAGGTTTGACTTAATCAAAATAAGGTCATGCAAGCAATGGCAAGGGCAAGCAATGTTAATAGATGTCTGATATTCGATACAATTTCCATTATATTTATTTGATCTATTGATAAAGTTGTTTGTATATAAATTTATTAATGCTTGAATTGTATTCTGCGAATTGATTTCTGCTTTAGTGTGATACACATATATTCTAATTTTGCTGATCTTTCTCTGTGACAAACACTTTACTTATCTTCTTTACCAGAATAAGTTCATTAACCTCGTTTCAACTCACCACAAACCTGAGGTGAAACACCCTTTCACAATCCGTACTTTTATTTTATACATACCTGTATTACTTTTCTGTATTTCACAGTAATACGTCAGCCCGGAGCTAAAAGCGGGGAGGGCCTGTTAATTCAAACGGTACAAACGACCAAAACTCCAGTAAAAAGTACAATCGAGTAAAGGGTTGCAGCCCCATTGAAGATTACAAGATAAACGTGGAATTCGTCAAGAACCCCTTCTGATTATTCGTAGGTACACCTCTGAGTAGAAATGTTAGCTAATGAACGCTTCAGTAACAAAAATGTCAGCGTAAGTCTAAAAATAATGTTTAAATATTTGGAACATAATATTGTATTTTAATTTTACATTTGAAAGACAGATTGTAATTTGATTGATTTCGCTGATTCAAATAACCTTTAATTTTACTTAAAAAAAATTTTCAACACATTTTTGTTACCTACTATTTTTAGTACCTGCTTGACCTTTCCACTAATTGACGAAGTAAAACTCTGTGTACAATGAACAATATTTTGTTTTATCGAACACTGAAAGTTTTTTGAACAAACGGAATCACGCCTGTCGTCTTCGGAAGGTTAGGCAGAGGTGTAAGTACTAATTTTACTAGTTACTAATTTTCACAATAATCCAAAATCTGAATACAAAAACCTAATTACATTTTGAGAGCTCAGCCATCAGCATTCACACTTACGACCACTATCCAATTTTTACGCCAGTTTTATTTCTAAGATCGTTTGGATTGTCTTATTCATACTCTAGAATGCGTACTTATAAGTTTTAATTTTAAAGTTTCGCTTTTAGCTGTGGTTTGCAACGTTTAATTTCCGGATTAGAAATTATTAGGAAGGAGTAAAGCACGGCTTTGAAATCTGCGGAGGTATTGAAGCCATGTCTGGATTTTTCAAATGCTTTATTTTTGCTTGTCTACTGTAAAAGTTGTACAATTTAATCTTATTGTTTCACAATATATTTTACTTTGAAATGATTTTTTCAAAGTAAAATATATTATTATATATTTTGGTTCTTTGTTTCAGTAATATTTTCTAGTCATAAGCACTATATTTTAGGTTAGTTCAATAACAGGTTACGATGGTGTTTAGACTTGTTTCTATTGCAATTTCTTTTTCCACACTCCATGGAAGAAATAAAATGTCGATATCCAACTGCATTATATATGCGCAAATACATATGTGTGTGAGGAATACTAATATTGTTTAGGTCACAACAAACTGTGGGGGTACTAAGGTATATGCATTTCGAGGGGGGCGGGGAGCAGACGTTCAGTGTGTGTACTTAGTACTGTTTATTATAACTTTGGTCAATCAGCAATGGACATTGACATAATAATATGAAAATTTATGCTGAGTATAGTTAAAGTCCAAGTCGGTTTGAACTTGTTTAACCTTGTTATTTTATTTACAGGTTCAAACAAAACAAAAATTTCGTTTTCTAATACTTTCGATACTATATTTATCTAATATCGCAAATTTTAGTGACCATAATTTTAATAGTATTTGAATTTTACGATTATTGGATTTTCTTCTCTTGCACTAAATATTATTATACGTGACTGCTCTGAAATTGAAATTAAAATTTTCAATTTGGAACTAGCTTGGTCCTGAAACGAAATATTTTTATTCTGTGCAGTTATATATTATATTAATTCAATATTTAACTTACAATTATTATCTGTCTTGTTAGCTGGTCATTATATAATCTGCCTCGAGATACAACTGTGTGTTTGTTAAACTTAGCTTATTATACAGTTAATAGTTTGACTGTTGTTACATAATGTAAAACAATAAACCGTTATGTATGTAGTGAATAATATTTTGAGGATTTGAGTGAAATAATATCGTCATTTTTTTTTTGCATTGTACGATTTTCGATATAATAATAAGTAATCGATGTTGATATACAGAATAAAACACGTAAAATAAAATTATGTATATATTGTAAAAATGTTTAGTAAATCTACTTTAAAAGAGCTGCTGCAATCTAACAATATAAAGCGTAAATGTGCTGAGGTAACAGGAGATAGAAGTATGGATTCAAATAAGCAATTTTCTTGGAGCAAATCCTGATATCGTGAGCAGTAAACCGCGGTCGAATCCTAAAGTTACCGCGGATTCTATTCAGATTTGTGCTCGTGAGAAGAAAAAACAAAATTACGGACAATTTGTTCCGATATCCTTATTGGGGCTTGCGAGGTAAGCCTTATGTGTGTTATGGAGTAGCTTGTTACTGAACATTGATCTTTGGAATATCGGTTCCGCGATTCAATTGACTTACAATGTATTATGGGTTATACTTTCAGGAATTACTTACATAAATATTGGTATACTTGGCTATCTTGATCTCGTTATCAGTTTTTGCCGGACTTTCTACTTTCAATATAGTTACGAGTACATTGCTAGGATCTATTATGGTCCGATTTATTCGTTCACCGTTTAATATAATGATCCATGTTGCATTATAGCTCTTAATGAATAAGTATTGTGAAGTAAATAATATAAAAATAGTGAATTTTTATATTATTAAGCTGCATTTTTTTTTATCTACTGTAGCAATATTATTTTAGTAACACTCGTATACAACATTCATAATTGATCATTAAATTCAAGCATTCATTCATTTGCTTGACTATTTAAGTTTTGGTTACTTATTATGTATTTTAAATAATTAATTAGATAGTAATTTTGTACATGAAACGAAAACTAGTTTACTTTTTCCAAAATAAAATAAGTGCGTTGAAAATAATTCCTATTTCCAGTAATTTTTAAATCAACAAAACCAAAATTAAGCTCGTATATATTAGTGCCGAAAGCCCAGACAGGTGAATAAAAGTTGCTTCGAAAAATACAGACGGTGAATGCAAGAATGTACCTAACCAAGGAGGGAGTATTACAGTGCCCTAATGACTACCTTGTAGAGAGCAAAAGTTCTGCGTTCAGCCTGCGCTGGACTTGAAGTTTATCTTAATAAGACGGTTTCAAATAACGCGGGTGTAGAAAATTTTCGAATGCACAATTTAGTTCAGCTTTTTTGTGTGATAAAGGAAATGAAGTAAAGTTAAGAGATTTGTAAAAAGTTTGGATTAAATTATGTCCAATTATTTTGATCTTAGGCAGAATAATGGAGGTTTTTTAATTTGATGTTTAAGCGTCAATAGAGAAAAAGATGGATGGAAAATAGAGACTAAATATAAATAAATTTCCTCTTTTAATGATACGTATAATGTGTTGACAGGTTTAAGTCTAGTTTCTTCCTTTTACTCCTAGAGAGATAGTGTTGGAAAGTTTACGACAAACATAATTACCAGATACTTATCTTGAGACAAAAACTCAATGAAAACAAATGTTCGACCCAATTTGGCTTCATGGCGGTATGAGATTAATCGATTGGCTTATCGTTCGGCACGGAACAAAGAATTCACTCCGAACACATTAATCCCATCTAGAGCAATTAAACCGTTCTAATTCTAAGGCATTCGATTAAGAAAAGACAATTTGTACTTGACCGCGTTTCTCTTAAACTTTATGTAGACGGCCGTTTTTAAATTGGTCACCAATCTGTGCTTCGTTGAAAATTCGTCAGCCACAATTATGAACTTCATTTATACATATTATATTAGTGCCAAGTGCGGCTACTGAGCGCAAAGGCCTTTTGATTCCTAGTTCCACAAAAGTTTTACTAGCTTTTGAATTAAAACTACTCTTTACGGACATAAGCGTGATGGTTGGTTAATTATGATTACTTTTTCCTTTGCCTAATACCGCTGGTCCAATTTTTGTCTTTCTTCTCCGCGTCAGTTTCAGCATAGCCCATTGCTTCTCCGATTACGCAACCCGTAACCGTTTCTAATTGTACAATTATCCTATATTGCAGTTGACAGTGAAGGTTCAATTACCCTTGTATGGAATGTAACCTATATCTCGACAATTATTTGCTTGAAACACAATACTTATGACGTCACAGTCATATTCTCACATTTTTCTCGTCTTTGTTGACTTTGTGCCAGTATATTATGTAGATGAAGTGGACTTTTGTTGTAAGTACTATTTACTTGCCAAAAATGTCATGTTTTTGGGCTGGACTTGATTGCGTAAATTTATAAGCTGGACCATTTGGAAATAGACCACGAAAGATCTAAATAAAGACAAGAAGGCAATGATATAAAAACTATGTCATTGCAAGAAGGATATAAGTAAATAAACTAGAAAAAGGCTCGTACTTAGAATGGTAGTACGATTTGGCTTAGATTTCTGGATATTGGCCAGCTGTAAGCAACCTCAAGAGAAAGAGAAATTCTTCGATTGCTACTTTTACTTTTTCACCGAAGCGTTAGCAGTAAAGAGGATTTAGTTGGATACTCGGGCTAAAATATTTGACTTCATCTCAATTTTATATTCATTTTCCTATTGCAGTATGAAACGACCCAAAAAGTAAGTAACGAATCACAGGTAAACTTAAACCGAACATGATCATAAAGTAAGTAGACGGCTCCCATACAATATTCGCACAATTGATGTTAGTTCTTCCAAAGCTATTGTACTCAAAAACAAATGACACACGCCCCTATATATCACGCGGTAGGTCTCCGCATAGGCACCAAGAAATCAAATAGAATTTTCCAGAAACTAGATTAAGGCGCGCATAAAGCTTAGTACATGAATGCTGGTAACCTGAGACTTGGCAGACAATGCTGGCTCCCTTATTGCTCAGCTCTTAAATTGTAGTGCGGTTTCAATGCAATACCGTTGACGTTAAATTATTGTCGCCATGCAACGTTACACCGCCTGTGCTGGCACACTACACGTGTGCGCTAGGCTTTAGGCCTGTTAAGCTAAATGTAGGTCTATTATGGTCATTCGATGTGGAGCTACGAAGTCTTGGGAGGCTATATTAAATGAGTTAAACATGAACTTATTATACCTATGAGTCATAATCTATAAATATATTATACATGTACATTGAATTTTATAGTTTACTAGTTGGTGAAATGAATGAACAAATGAAGCCGATACGAAATTAATTATTAAATTTAAAGATAATACTATAATTATACATACATACGTTCCTTTCTCGCCTGACCGAAGATATGGATGTATGTTAAAACTTAATATACCTAATATATACAAATAAATTAGCTATATTAAGTTTTGCAGATTGTAATAAAATCCAAAAACATTAACCAAAATCGTAACCCAGCCTAAAGATGGTCGTCATACACGATAAAAGGCTAAGACGCCTTTCCACCTTTGACCAAATAACTCCTGATCTCTCTCTACTATTTTGACTTGACATGACAGAGATCAGTAGAGAGCTCAGTAGACATTTTTACTAACAGTGGATTCGTATAGGTTTAATAATGTAGTTCTGTACACAACTGCCAACGCCCAAGAACAATAGTCGTTTTATTACATCTTGATACATAGGTAGAGATAATAGGATTTTCGCTAAAACCTAATCCTTTGTTTCTATTAGACAAGGATATGTCAATACAGTGCTCATTCACAGGCTGCGATAAAAACTGTCAGTACTTAACCAGAACCCATTAATTACACCCATAAAGTGTTAATTTAATAATAGTGCATAACTAGTGTTGTCACTAGCTGTCGTAAAAACAAGCTATTACAGCCGCGACCGTCGCTCGCCGCGTCGCGCAAGTATAACCTGTTCCGTTCTCGTAAAGTTTCGAAGGTGAATATAGTCATTATTTATGAGTGATATAAAAAGGCACAAATAATAAGAATAAACTTTTTTTGTAAAAAATGCCATGAAATTGTTTAACTAACAATCATTGAAAAAAAATGTAATAGTGTAACTTCTCAATATTCCAAAAAGTTAAAACGTTACGCATTAAAATATATACAGAATTATATGCATACTTATTATTATTAGGTGACTGTAGTAATATAAACCTGTATTTTAAACAAAATTTCATTGTTCAAAGCAAAATATAATAAATACTTCAAGCTAAGAATGAGGATAAATCCAGAGTTAAACGGTTTTTTATGTCATGTAGTTATTTTAAATTTATTTCACGACACCTACACACTACCAAGTCCGTTTACTACATGATATATCTATTATGACTCCATATTTGTATAGTATGCTACAATATTATTGTTTGCCCGAGGGAGCTTTTAGTCGCCATTGGTACTTCTATCAGTAAGTGTTGAAAATGCCTAAGGCATATAACGGACACATCGTACCAATGTTTGCTTCACACATGCCTATTATAATCACAATTATGTCCATTTCATTGGCGCATTAAATTATTTTTTTAAATAGCCCAATTCAAGATCAAAGGTCCACACAATTACTGACGGAACTGTGCCAGAATTTCGTACATTATCGTACTATTTTGGCATCATTGTGATTCGACTTCGTAATGGGGTATCATTTTAGTGGACGCGCGGGCAAGTCCAGCCGTACATACTTATTATATTACGTCGATAAAAACCACATAACAATGCTATAATTTTTACGCAAACCAGACGATGAGTAACTTAAATATCTGTGCAATAAGGTTCACAATATTATTGTTATCATTTCTTCACTGCACGTATAAATTTGTGGCTTTCAAAACTTAATACGCGATCGTGGATCGTCCATACATTTGCATGTTATATTCAACTGTTATTATCTATGTTATTGTGGAAATCAAAGTTAATAACACTTTCTAATTTCATTTCATGTTTATAATTTGACTATTGCACATATGGGTTGTTTGAGTAACATTAAAATAATACCTACATGTTTATCTTTAAAAAAAAGTAGGGTTACACAATATTATGCCTACTTATGAAAAAAAAAACTCAACGTAAGTTTTCTTGTATCCCAAATTTATATAAACTTTGATTAATGTTTAACGCTATGTTATATCAATGTAACATACACCCAAGACCATTCAATGAGAAAATTAACGATAAAATCTTATCTCACGATCACAATAAAATTAACTAGAAGCAAAATCTACTAATTGTTGCAACCTCTTCACCCACAACGAGAACCTATCCCAAAGATGGTCAGAACAATCGAATTATCGAATCGAGCGACCGCAAAACGAATTAAACAATCGATTTAATCGTTCACTTAATTACGTAATTAATGTCCGAATGCACGGCTTGCCCACAGCGCCTGTTTAATGCCCCTGCATACGTACCGCACTGTAGCATAACGGGACCGCAAAACATGAAGTATTGTGGATATAGTTCGGCTTTTTAATGATTGGAATCGAAATCGAAATCGGTGTACTGAAACGGTGACCACTCTTTAAAAAGGAACTGCAATGTTTAATGCGATGTCTTTGATTTTACTTGGATTGCTTTAATAAGAGTACTTTTTATACGTCTTGTTAACTTCGAAGTTCAATAGCTTGTGCAATAAATATAAATATAATATTACTAATTTGTATTTTTATGATAATCATGCATCGATCGCATTTCGAAAGTTATTAAGTTCACACCAGCTAAAGTATAATTTACCATATGCAAACAAAATATATAATAAATCTTCGGCACCAGTTACTTAAATTTATGTTTCAAATATAATTGCACACTGATGTTTTAAGTGCGAGAGACAGCCCTACAATTAACGTTTGGGCTAATTGCTCGTCAGTAGATCATACATCAAAAAATGTACCGTAAGCTTTCCTTAATTACATTACCAGCACAAGTCACGATTCAAATTGAACTTGAAATGTGTAAATTGAGACAAAATCTCGACGGATTGGGCTGAACGTAATCATTTTAATTAATCGGAATAGTACTTTGCCGCTTCAAACAGACTTAGACTAGCAGCACACTATCAGAACATTCCTGTTATTAAAAACCGGCTTAATTCCAGAATTGAAATTTAAGAGTTTTTTTCTATCTAGGTATAGTATAGTTAAGTTCGTTCTAGTAACTGTCATATATGTATTTGTGATCGAAAAGTTCTTTAGTGTGAAACCGGACTAATAGCGTAGTTACAAATTAAGGTGGAGGTTTCACTTACATTCTTGTGCAACTATTGTCTCGGTTGCACAAACAGGCACAGTATACATTCGAGTAATTAAGATCGAACTTTTCACTCTAATAGCGGTTTTGAGCGTAAAACGCCTGATGTTTGGTCGAAGGACCAAACAGCGTCGTAACTCTTGCAATTAAGTCGAATTAAAAATAAAGACGAAAGAACTCTGGAACAGTACAGCTGTTGATTAAACGCCATCTCGCGGGCTCCCCATCAATAACAACACTTTAATTAAACACTTTTATTCGCGCTTGAATGGCGGGGACGCTAGTCTCGGCTTTTAATTTGCTTTTTTATTCCTTTTTTATATCATTTTTTTTTCTTAATAGAGTTGACAGTGTGCCCCGTTTGGCTACTGTTGCTAAATAAAGGACGAAACAAAGGGCTCTCGCGGTCCTGTGTTGTATAATAACGACAAAATTGTTTTCTTTTATTCATAAATGATATCTTGTGCCATAAGAATGTAAAGCATAATGGTTTGTTAGAAAAATACTTGCGCAAAAAGAAAAAGACATCATGAAAATTGTGTTGGCCACAGACTGAAAATATTATTTTTAATAACTTTAAAGTCTAAAGTTAATTTGTTAAACGACCAGATGTTAAGCTAAAAGATAAGGTTTGGTCAAATTAAAACGCGCCATTAATTAAAATACTAATCGTACTTTTCATCAAGCTATATAATTATCATAAAAAGTACATTACAGACAATTCTAATTTTGATAACATAACGTTATCTTCATGCTTTGATAACGGTACAATTTATGTATTATTTAAAGCAAAGCCTGCGCATAATAGGAAATACGAGTACAAATTAATGAATTAAATTACGAAATACAATAAAATGAGTTTTAATGAGGTGTAATTTGTTGTTATTTACATATCAGTTATGAGGCCAGAAAGGGTGGACACGCAAACATTAATGGGAATACGTTTCCTGTACCAACGCATTGTAAAAACAGTCTCATTATAAATGAAATAAGGTGCGAAATTACGTGTGGGAGTAACTAACTAATTTGACCACTACGAACGATTAATACGGAATATTCTGTTTTAAAATTAAATTAACGTTTAAACGAGTAAATTTATGGTAGACAAGTGCAATTGAAGTGTATTGGCGTATACCAATACATCTAAATGTACATATCTCTAGAGATATACACATCCAATACTTAATCGATGCTTATATCCGGCCAATATATTATTGGTATTGAAAGAGATAAAAGTTTCTTTAATACATGTTGTATCGATAACCACTAATCGAATGAAATTCGAAGTCAAATTTCACTGTGAGAAAGGGAAATATTTATGAGTTTTTTAATCGCTATATTTCGTATGAAGTTTGGTGATTTCCCGCGGTTTGTATCGCATACGACGTCGATATTTTATTATTTAATGCCACGTTTTTATTCGACTAGTGTTATTTGTAACTTGATTCAGATAGAGTAACTTCGGGGCGTTCACAAACACCCAGAGTCGAGACAGCAACTTGTTAGACATGAGTAAATTATAGCTAAATGATTTGTGTAATCTGTTGGTTAATTCACAATAGAACTTTATTGGCCGTTGCGCCAATCGAGTCTACAATCGAAATTATAGTAAGGAATAATCGAGAAAAAAATAACACCTGTACTTACTTGATACAACTTAAGATGGTAGGTAGGTTGTAAACACTAATTCACACATTCACAAATATCTTCTGTGCGGCCATCAAATCAGCGACTTACTCTCTGCCAATCGCGAGAATCTTTTTGCGCTGAAATACAGTCAGACCTTGCGCGACCAGGTAAGTTCTTCTCACGTAATCATTTTATGAATGTTATGACTTATACGTGCACAAGATACGACATGCAACTTGACGTTATTTATTCGTTCCTCGCTCACAGTTTGAAGTGTATAGATACGACAATATAATATTCCGTGTCAGAATACAGAATTGAAAATTATTCATGTTGAGACCTTGCGCTGACTTGATGTGAATTGTAGGATTGAGTGCTTACGGATTTGGTAATCGTAATAAAACATGAGATTTTTTATTTTATGTGACATTGGTCTTTTAATGTTTACCCGGTGGTCTTAATAGGATACGA
This sequence comes from Craniophora ligustri, assembly GCA_905163465.1. Taxonomy (NCBI): domain Eukaryota; kingdom Metazoa; phylum Arthropoda; class Insecta; order Lepidoptera; family Noctuidae; genus Craniophora; species Craniophora ligustri. The sequence continues at coordinate 9,555,555 of LR990963.1, forward strand.
GTGTAACGTTGGCTTTAACTATATATTACGGTACTAGTTAACCTGAAAAATTGTTGCTTAGCAGTTGAAAAAAAAAACATTCGTTGCAAATAGGTACCATATCAATGTATAGTCTATTCTATAGGAATTAATAAGTCGCACTAATCTACTAAGTGTCACGCTATTGACATGGGCGTTTCAGTCTCTCGACTAAGTAGAGGATACGGGTATTTTTTTGATTTGCCACTCAGTTTTACTGCATTCCATCGTATGTAAACATGTAGCCAAAGCCCGGAAGGGATTTACTGGGATGAAGTAAAACCTTAAACCCTGTTTGTGTTTTCCAACAGGGAAACCTTGTGTCAATCTAATTCATAGAAATATAAACAAAAACTAAAAGTGATATAATTTCTAAGACTTTCGCTGAAAATACTGCGGTCGCATTATTTTTAAAGTGCCTCTCTAAACAGAGCCAAACGTTTTACATCGAATCACGTCTTTTCAGTGTTTTGCAATTGAAATAAAACTTTATGAGCACATTGCATAGATGATACCTAGGTATCTGCTGTGTTGAAAGTATTCTGTAAAATGTTTGAAATTTGCTGTTTTCTTGGGAGATTCCCAATATCTTATAATATACAAAAATTTCGTGTTTTTTTGGTTGGTTATTATGAAATTTGATACATCTGACAATCGATCATCGGCTATTTTTCATACGATGATAAGGATGTCCCTCACCAGATGTTTTTTTTTTAATTTTATGACGAAACATTTTTTTTGTATTTTTTTATGATTTGGCATTAAATGATACTTGTAACCCTAAATTTTCACTCTTTTACCACCAACACCTTTAATGTGGCAAAAGAACGTTTGCTGGGTCAGCTAGTTATTTATATAATGTTGTACTTGTGACCAGTGTTCATGCATGTATGTAGGTATATATGTTCATTTTGTGTTTTCCTTAAGAACATGTATGGGGTTTTATTATAAGTAATCTTTTTAATTGATGAGCTCATCTTTTGCTCAACAAACTTACCATCCAATAAAAATACCATACAATATTTGGATGCTGATTATCTCAGTCATCTCAAAGCAACATTACTTTTTTTGTGTTAACAAGTCAGTAGCGAATTGATTTATATGAATGTGCTATCAAAACTATATCTAATAAATTATTCAACTTTTTTTTTCTAAAACTACTAACGAGGTCTTAATCATCCGCTTGATTCATTTATAATCGTTGTTATAAAGAGTTGTAATGGACCAGAATGGTAGTCTATTAATTTTAAGCTGAATATAAAATGACATCATCTAATTTTTGTACCGTGTTTTTTTATATTTACATACTCATGTAAGTAAAAACTCCAAAACAGACATGTCTTATAACAATTTGCTCTACTTGGAAATTGAATCTAACTTAAGATAACTTTACTCTTATCCACCAAGTTTGCAACCACTAGATAATTTAAAAAATCTTATAATATAATATCATCTGCCTGTTATTAAAATTAAAACTCAACAATCCTATAGATGGCGTTGTAAACCCGTAAAATAATTTAATCCTTATGAAACGTGTTTAATGATATTACAACATTTCGAATTGGGAATCCCAATTCAATCTATGATTGATATCATATTATAATGTACCTATCATTATTTTTGTAAGTTTTTATACAAATAATTGGATCATAAATTACAAATAGTTGCTTACGCGTGTATATTATTGTATATATGTGTATTAATTTGATAGGAAAAACATTAATGAAGGAAAAGTAAAGTTTTGTGCGAGTTTATAAACACATAACATAAATATATTTCAACTAACTGCCTCCCGCGGCTTTGCCCGCATGGTATATAGGTAGATAAAAAGTTACCTATGTGTTAATCTAGATAATAAACTATATGCATGATAAATCTCATCCAAATCTGTTAAGCGGGTTTTACGTGAAAGAGTAACAAACATCCATCCATACTTACAAACTTTCGCGTTTATAATATTAGTACCTAGGATATAGGTACTACCGTAAAGGCTGCTGGAAGACTTGCCATCAGACATACTGTAAGCCTGTAAGCCGCCTTCTTGGTATAATGTTGTAAAAACTATGATTTAAAATTTTAATAAAAATAGTCTCCAAGATTTATAAATGCCCTGCGATTAAGCAATAATATTGCTCAAGTAATTGCCACGGAATAATCATCACTATTTATTTACGACATCCCTAAAGAATATATATTCGTATAGAAAAATAACATAAAGTCCGTTTTTCCATCACAATGTCAGAAATCTAATCATCTGCTATTGAAATTGTAACCAAAGTAATAACTTACAACATATTTTACCATAGATTTACAAGATCACTATATCATAACCCTATTACCTAAGGTGTTATTTAAAAATATGTAATCCGCCAGAATGACGCCGCGACCTATAACTAGATACACGAATAAACCATTCCGCCTACACTTACCATAAAGAACCATTTTAATAATACTATAACAAGCTGTAAAATAGATCGTTTTATATGTATAACAAGAAGTGTTAATTATATAAACCCCTGGTTGACATTTAATTGTGGCACTCCAATAATAAATAACAGTAGGTATATACATTTATAAGAACTACAATGTTTTGAACTTTTATATTAATTTAGTATAGTAAAATATGAGTGAGTATATTAATATAATCTTGTTTTGAAGTGGAACACACACATTAATTTATCCTACCTATGTAATATTTAAATTAAATTTTATTATACGTGTTATGTGTTGTAATACATAATATCTCTAGGTATGGTAACCGCTGTGGCAGAGTTATAGAGGTGCGTAAACTTAGCCCATTTTTGTTTGTTTTGCATCTCAGCAGGTCTGAAACTCTCTACACTGCCTCATTACAAGTGGTAAATGGTAATAAGCTCGCCCCCTATGTAATAAAACTTAAAAACATACCGTCACACAATGGTGTACAAAAATGCATTTCTGCCTCACCCTTTGGGTGTATTTGACGGTATGTTATGTAGGTCGGAAAAAACTCGCAGGAGACGTAGCGGACATACATGCCTAGCTGAAAGCTGCATTACGAAATAGCTGCGGCCAGATTATCCCGGTAGCGCAATTCCAACAATTTTTGCGATTCTCTTCAACCTGCTTCAGCTACGCAATATCCCATAGTGCCTCCAGAGAGTAACATAAAAAATATCACCCAATGACCGTACGACATCACCATTGCGGTCCCGTATTACCACGTTCTGGAAACTTCTATGTTGCGCCGTCGATCCGCATTTTTTTCCAGAATGTTCCTTTTTAGTTTAGCAGAAGTGAGTGAACAAGTTCTAGCTGTTGCGAAGTCTTGGTAATAGATCACATTTGTTGGTTTATGGCTAGAAAAGTTTATACCATTTCCTCGCATGTATCGGATTTTAACGATAAAATTTAACACCACACTGCACTTTGTTTTATAGCATAAGCATCCATTTAGCTAGTTTAATGATCTATTCATAAATTGTCCATCCAATTGATCTATTCATAAAATATAGAGATCATATTCAAAAACATTTCTGGATATTCACTCACTTAAACCTATTCTGATAGTCGTTAGTCATCTAACATTTTTATTTAAAGCGATATATTATCACTTGATATAATTTACAACTACATTTAACAATACAATTATAGTACGTTATTGAGCAGATTTGTTATTACAAATTGTAGTTTCAAATTTACCCAATACATTACAAGCATGAGCTCAAGAAACTCCGAACCTCAACTAAATTAAACACACTGTTCGCAATTCATAATGTGAACTATTATAGTGACTAGTATGAATATTCTACGGAGACCTTTACTACTGTAGTGTAAGTAAGTACCTCTTAGAACTCAGGAGATGAAAATTTATAAGATTTACGAGAGAAGACTTGAGATATTTACGTGCTTAAGCAGTAATTATTTTCAATGTTCACAATTCTTTTTCTCGGGAAGAACTAGCTTTTCTCTTAAACTCGTATACCAATGTATACCTAATCTATCAATCCTCATAAAAACGATGATGAAGTATACTCTAACCACCCATTTTCATTGGGAAAATCCTTTCCTAATAGCCTAAAAGAATGCTTGCAAAATACTAACAAAACTGTTCATAATTTTTCAGTAATTTATTTACCAAAAGGTAGCTAGATAATATTAATATAGGCATATTAACTTCGCGAGCTCCAGAATTACCAATAACTCATTCGGCACAAAATCTCGCTCTAAGAAATACAAATTAGGTAATTACGAGAGGCGTATATTTCGAGAACTCATAGTAAACACAATGCACGTATAAGATTACCTTCACCATAATAATTTTAACAAGGTACAGTACTTTTACGTAATTGCCTTCTCACATACATCAGAAAAGTTAAAGGTGCTGGGATAAAATTAAGTTCTTAATGTAATCGTCTAAGCCCGCGTCCATTTTGTTACGCGGGAATTATATTCCAAGCTTTTTCATTGGTGAACTTAATTGTCTGTTGCGCAACTATGTAAACGGTGTATTACGTACTTTAATAATGTTGCAGGTGACTGCTTCAGTTACGCGTAGATACATCGGAAATATACGTGGAGACTTATATGAAAATAGATATGAGGAAGGAAGAAAGATTTGAAGAGGTATCGTTTCAATGTTTATCTCTGTTTGTTTTGTATGAAAGAAATATTTATTTGATATATTTTCATATATTTGTTTTTTTTTATTGAATCTACTACAACACAACATTCACTGACAATTGGATGCCTCTTAATAAATGGCGATTTTTTTTTTACATTTGGCGATTAATTACTATACATTAACCCTTAAGCATATATCAATGAATTTAAAGTCCCCTGTAGAGTTCCAAATTAATCAAGTTTTTTTTTGCGAATAAAAAACTTGAGTTATTATTGCATATCGACTCAATAATATTTTATACTACTATAAAACACTAAAACGAATTACTGTAAATTATTATAGCAATAAATAAAAATACCGAAAGAATGGAAAAAAAAAACAACACAAAAAAATACTATAGGCATATATAAAAATATCGCAAAGAATAACATTTTCACACTTACACCATACAGTTTTACAACATCGTAATAAATAATTGTGTGAGTAGGAATTGTTAATTCAACAAAGATTAAAACGTGCGAATGTTACCTTGAATTGAAAATAAAAAAAATAGCAAAGCAATAAAAATCTTACTCGCCACTCGTATAGTATGTAGAAGAAATCGATTAGAAGTATTCGATAAAAATGCTACAACTTTACACCCAACAGCAGAGGCTTCAATTATTTTTTATAATTGGCCTCATCATAGATTTATTATTATTATATTTTATATTGTCATATCAATCTTAAGTAATGCAAATACTCATTTAAAGGGAATAATTATAATTGAAAAAAATAAAAAATAATAATAACTTCAAATTTTAGAGAATCTAAACAAATTTAAATAATTTTGGCAACACCATTAATTTGTTTCTGATAAAATCATTATTCATTTAACTAACTTAATTGATTACTTCTGATGCAATACTTATTAATTTACATACTGTACAGTTTACAGATTAGAAAGGAAATACGTAATAGAAAAAATAGGAGTCGATTAACTGATCACTTATCGAATAACGTTATTCGAGTAGCATCAATTACTCGAGTCAGTATTTTAATCGTATCAGTTTTAATATTGAATATAAAATATCGAATTACGGTAAGGTTGTTTTAAGTAATCGTGAGCAAGAACGGTTTGATGAAACGAGTTCAATATAAGAACTGGTTCTATTGATACATTGCTCGTGTATTTGTTTGTAAATATTAAATAAATTGTATTATGCTAGTAATAAAAATTGGAAGACTTAATTAATTATGAAGTAATAAATATTTATTTATACATAAATATCGATGAATTCACTATAATTGGATAAAGATTATGTATTTTTAATAATGGTACTGTATGTAAAAAAAAACATAGATTATTATGTTTCAATATATTCGAGGAATCTCGCGATACCCGATATCATATACATACTAGCATATTGCTATGTAGCTTCTCTTTAAATATTTGTTTATGTCTAGTTAATGAGCCAACTAAGACAGGCATACTTGAATAATTCTTTTAGTTGTAAATAATCTAAATCCAATCAATACTTCAACAAACGTTCGTAATTAAATAATAGGTGATACTGTTTTCTTACACTTAAATTGAAATAAAACTAAGCTTGCGTCATGATCACGCGCATAAATGCTTTAAAGGATGCGTCTTTTATCATCAATATTTTTTAATTCAGCCTATTGCAGTCCATTGGTTTACATAGGTCCTCCGCCTTACTTAGCTATGTAGAGTATATCATTATACAATCCATAAAAACAAACCTTTATTACAATAACAAAATTTAAAGCCTATTAAAAAAAATATCCATCGGGGCCTGTGTTTTTCACCTTGAAGTAAACTTATATTAGTTTAAGTAAACCTGTGTGAGTTTATGACTCTATACTTTTTATACCTTAAAACTGGTTTCTACATTAGAGCCAAGATGACACAAAATAACGCGTAAATTGACCTTTGACACCTCGAAATTCTTCACCTGGGCGTAATTTCACAATAAATTAATTGAACAGAAACAAAATCTCACGAACATCTATTACGGATAACAGATCTACTAAATTAACAGTTCAAGACGCGGAGTAGATTAACGTGGATATGTTCTGGGCTTGGTAATTTGAAGTTACATCTTAACACAAATGATGTATATGTGTACGCCCATAGATGAAGATGGTAATTATCGGCCAACTTCACTAATGTGATAATCTTTAAATGTTCTGTGATGAGTTTATCGTAAAAAGAGTGGAGGTCCTATTTCAGTATATACTATTCTACAGCTTAATCTGTCTGAAATGAGTAGAGATCTTTATGCCCAGGAGTGTTATACGTACGCTATCAAAGCGTATTTTTACTATAACTTATTTTTAGTCTCAAGTGAAATAATTTTTATTTATTTGCTCAATATCAATACAGATATTGTTATTGGTAGGTACTAATTACCTGTGCAGTATTTCAGTTAATAGATTTTTTGATAAAATTTGTAGAAACTTTGGTATGGTTAGTTAAATTAGGTTATGTTACGATGCTCTTGAACGTAACATTACCGTCACGCCCATAATCACAAATAAAGTACCTAATAATGATTCACACACACACTGCTAGTTTGCCAGCAACGGTATCTGCAACCAATGTGTCAGAAGACGCGCCTATCGTACACGAAAATCACGATAATTTTAATATAACATTTTAAATGGTTTAAATATATGGATTGGGTACTTATATCGTCTTTTCCAGTGCAATATTGGGTCTGATCGAGAAGATTATGTCCATAACTTAGTTACTAGGCTATCATAAAAAAACCTCTCTTAGTATGCCAGCGTAGAGCTGACTGGAAGTTTTGTATGAGTTGATTTATGTTATTATTCTTCGTTTAAATATGAACAGAATCAAAAGACTCCGATATATCAATATTGTACATGCAAATATTGTGTTGCAGATGAGTAAATATTTATGTATTTACATAAATCATTGAAGCTTTACCAATATGGCGAATTAGTCAATAAATTAATCTAAACTCTCCTAAAGTTAATCTACTTAGTAATATTGATGCTATTCACATTGAAACCACTCAGAGCTGACTTTGAAAGGCTATCTAGAACCTTAAGACACCTTTTGAGGATTATTGATGTTAAATTACTAAGTAACATAATCGTATAACAGTACTACAAGTTGTCTAACTTCAGTTGGTCATGGGAGAATTTCTTAGTGGAATACGTCATTAATGCACCAAGTAATTATGGTGTTTGAATTATATCGCGGCTCAGTTGGGATGCGCGAACGCAGTAACAAGACAAGATAATGATACGACTGCCTTTTGTTTGGCTGTTTCGCCACCTGCCCAAACACTGCAAGTGGTGGAAAAAGTTTATCGATAAAATAAATTAAGTAGATACAACTTCTCTACAGCCTAAACAAGTAGTACGACGAGTTTTTTTTTCTGTATAGATAGTATAAAATCTTGGGTATATTTTGGTCATAAAAATAAACTACCAATTTAATTTCATGTTTCTGATATTTAATAGAGTTGTAGAAACACAATTATTATACGTAAATAATGTCTTGACCGAAATTAAATCGTGTTGAAATAATAACGACCCAAAACGTCGACATTATGTATCAAACATAACTATTACTTAGCAACTATGTGAATTGCTAAATGATAACGATAATTCAAAAAAAGTAATTATTATTTATAATCTAGTAGGCGGGGCGGGGCTATCATGCAGATTGACCATTACGAACAATTCTTATCGTTTTTATATCGTATTCCATCAACGTTTAATAAAAACAATGAGCAAAAAACTATCGATACGAAAGATTGTGAGGTGAACATCCTTATAATGATACCTTGTTAGCGTCTGTTAGTCATTCCTTACCGCTGAGGAGCCGTCGCATCGTAAGGGAAACGAAACTCTTAATTTGAACTTCAAAGGTGTGATTTCTGTGCCGTTGGGAAGTGTTAAGTAATCATTTAAAATCGGTTGTGGGGGCGATAATATTTTTAGAGTTGATCATTTCGTTTTTCATGTCTTGTCAGTGATTGCTCTTGACTCGTAATCACTTGCCGTTTTAATAATAAACATCGAATTTCTTCGAAAAATCACTGCAAAGCGAACTATACTAATATTATAAATGCGAAAGTGTTTCTGTCTGTCTGTCTGTTACCTCTTCACGCTATACCGGTGAATCGATTTAGATGAAATTTCGTCTCGAGGAAGGACAAAGGATAGTTTTCATCCCGGAAATCATCCCTTAAAAGGGGGAAAAAGTGGACATGGTAATAGTATTACTAATTTTACGCAGACGAAGTCACGGGCAAAAGCTAGTACTAAATAAACTGATACAATACAGGAATACTAGATATAGTGATACTAATATACAACTTTTTACGGATTTAATATATATTTATATTATTTAATCCTCGGCACTTCGGATCCTCTTCAGCATCTATGAGTACGAACGTAGCCTAATTGCTTAGCAATAAATAATCTGGACTGGACCATATTTGCTGTAAAGGATGCAACACCTTACGGTTACCAACGATTAAAAAACCTACCAGGATTGAATCCGTAAAAAGTAGTCTTATGTCAAAACTAAACAAAGTGTATTCATAAATAAGATTTGATAAAAGATAAGAAACGTCAAAATATTTAAATTTATTTATTCAGAAGTAAATGAAATAGAGTATTTCGCCTTGATATAAATAATTGCCAGTATTAAAATAACAATTTTGTATCAATTAGTTTTTGGGCTGATGGCATAGTCAATAAATTTAAGGTGTTTTTAATTAAGTGCTTTGTTTTCATCCATGACATCAACATCCCTTCTAGCTGTAATAATCACGATAATAATGAAATGAACATTATTGAAAATCGTGAATTGGAGCCAATGACCGGATTAAAGTTCATTGTTGGAAATACATTATACTCATTTTGGCTATTAATATTTGGAATGAATGAAATTTCAGTTTTAAAGTAATTTAAAAATTAGTTTTTCGTTTTTAAAACTGAATGAAACTAAATGAAAAAATTGGTTTTCGTTTTTTTTTGGTTTTTCGTTCTAAACTCCTTATCCGTATAAAGTAAATAATCTCACACTTATCCATAAGCATTTTATATTTAATTTAAAAAGGCACAAAGTTATCTGTACGTACATAAAGCTCAAACCTAGACGGGCGATGCGGGTGCGTGGTAATGTTTTACATACTTATGTATTTATATGAATAGTTCCTTAAGAAAGTAAACGTAAAACCTTATTTTAATGAAAATTCTCTTATATTTTCTGACAAAATCAAGATACAAAGTTACATTAAAATTTTCTCCATGATAAAAAAATCTAAATGCGAAAATTTTATTTCGTTTTATTTCTAGATTGGAAAGTTTCAAAAGATGATAAGTAACTTTATGTTATTCCAAAATACTATGCACATTTTTTTCAAAACCTTTTTATACAAAAAATGGATTTTCTCGAGTAACGCGGTGAATCATACAAATTCCCATAAACACCCAAATATATATTTTTTATTGAAATAAAACCACTTTTTACGGATTTAATCGCGGTATATTGTCCGTAAAATCCGTAAAAAGTAGTTTCATTTCAATGTCCTTTCATTATAATATTCGCGTAAGTATAAGAAAACAAATATATTCAATAATATATTTTTTATTTCTTAAGGAAATCTAAACTGCAACTCATAGCTCAGAAGCCGATGCTTAGCCACTAGGCCGATAATTTTTTTTTAATTTATAGGCTAGACACATAAACTCTTGAATCACAAATCATTGCAGTAATTTATGTAACCGTTTAGCACTACATCGCCGTAACAACACATAATTCAAAGGTCGTGTCGGAGCGTATCTCACCAAAAGAGACTTTACCGAGACACGCAGTACGTATCGCCGTTCTTTGTTACGCGATTTATGGTTATTTCATGAGCTTTATTTACTTTTATAGACGTAAAAGTCTATGTAATAAATTACGTCTTGGTCGGTGAGATGGCCGGACACTAGTGCTGTGAATAACATTTTCCCCTTATTATGTTTTGGTATATAAATTAAAGAGATTTATTTGCTCCACAGCAGCCTACCACTCGTTTGGTTTAACAATCGGAGCGCGATTGCGATGTCTTGATTGTCTGAGAGGTGAACGAGGGTATTTTCATGTAAAATATACTTATATAGTCTTGCTTAGGAGACTATAAAAATATTGTATAGTTGCAGATTTTGGGGTTAAAAAATCAAATGCTAGGCAGCTAAACTAAATTTTTCTAACAAAAATATGTATATTTTACGGATCTTTACATTGAAATTTAATCTTCTAGTTTTGGCATACCAATACTATCACATTCTGTTCCTGTCTTCTGTCCAAAAGAAAGGAACAGAATGTGAGTGAGAAAGGGCAGCTTCAAGTTCACTCAATTTAATTGTGTATCAAATCCTACATAAATAAATATGTATTATTGACTCTAACAAAAAAGACTCGGCCGCGGGCAAAAGGCCCAAGAAAACGTTAAGTATTTACGTTATTATTAAATAATAAAGAGATTTGTTATCATAGGACGATTTACGATGTTTATTCCCCGTAAAATTCAGTCTTTCCTACAAATTATTAGGATTGAAAACATGTTTGGTTTGGCAAATAGTATCTACAGAAATGCTTCACGATATAAATATTTTTTCTATTTACAGTTATTTGATAATTAAAGAATAGGTACCTAATTATAACAATCAAAACTTACCATTTTTCGACCAATAAGATTTAATTTGTAAATGATAACTTCGCGTTAGCATTTTTTTATAAATCTGGCAATATTCTTTTTAGAATACGAAGAGTAACAAACTTTGATTATGTAAAAATAAATAGGCATATTTATAAAATCTTTTCTAAAAATAACTCACCTCTGCAAGCGCTCCTTTTCTTTGTATATCTAATAACAAAAGTCAGTTCGACATATTATTGCGTAGTAGGCTTTATCAATAAACGGCTGCAAGGCTACCCTTATAATGACCCTAGAAACTGGTGCACGTAATTAATAGGCCATGCTGGTGAGAGGCATTGTACAATTTATTGTTTTACAGCGCGTTCGGACTATAAATTTCTTAATTGGCCTCCACTTTACGCTCAACGGACCCTTAATTTACAAGGGCGCGCACAGACAGTATCAAGATTCTTTTTATACTATACCAATTTTAAATTTGGAACATCAGCGACGGAGTTAACAAGCCAGACATCATATAATTTGGGAAGGGACCAACATTGTTAAAGCGTACAGCTGCGTTAGCCGCGAACTTAATGTAACAATTTTCACATCAAAATAACAGTTTTGGTGTGTTTTTTCTTTGATATATTTCAACGGAACTGTCTAACAAGGTTTATTGAATCGATACAACTGTAATTTGTAAATTAAATGGAGTCTGAGGACGTAAACGTCTTGAGCTTGTCGCCTTAAAACGTTTTCGTCGATATTTTATAAAATGATAATCCAAATACACTTTATGGTACTTTATTAAAAGTAATGATATTCGTATAAAACTAACTGTTTATTTAGAAATAATAACCAATCGAAAATTTTATACCATCATCTAGGTAGTCGACATCAGCCACGAGTTTTAATTTTTAAATAAATATTTTCAAAGTGAAGTAAAAAATGTCTCGTAAAAAACGGATCAAAAGATTTGATACCAATTTCATGAATAAATTTTACTGAAATTTAAACTAGACGAGTGATTTGAGAGAGAATTCTAGTAAGCTCTCGGAACTTCTATATCGGGATTTATTTCATTTTTATTATAATTTTTTGCTTTTTTCTTAAAAAATAACTTTTATAAAAGAACATTATTCATTTTGAAACGGTTTAAGTGTTACATGATCACGTTCAGAAATATGAACAGATGGTCTTTAACACTTATTTAATATTGGTTTGTCCACTGGTATCACATTTTTTCTTTAAAAAGTTTTGAGATTATTCAACGAGATAACAAAGAAAGCCATCGTCCTGTCTTCTATTTTATTCAACCCAGTGATATTTACTAAAAAGCTTTACTTGCGAGACATGGCGCGGCGTTGCAAAACGATGAATTCTTTTCGCATAGCACAACAACGTCAGCGATTTCAGACGCGAGGCTCGCATGGTGAGATGGCGCCGCCAGGCACACCAAGTTAAATATTCAGGGCAAAAGTCAGTCACGACATACGATGCTCTTCCGACTCTTGAGGCCCTGGTACTACTGTATGATTAAGGATATTTTCATAATCCTTTTGTTATACATATTTTTAGCGCTAGAAGTAATTTCTTTTTAAAGCTGCTGCCTATGTCAGAGGACAAATAAAACTTCACAAACTATCACACTATTGGTTTAGTAGTCACAACCGTGCTTGTTGAGCGTGAGTGTCTGGGTTCGATTCCCAAGTAGAGCAAACGGTTATTGGAAATGGGTTTTATATCTTACTATCAATAGCAGCTTGGATATTTACTTTATACCCGGTGTATAGTGTTTTTTTTTTTTAATTACATAGAACAACACAGATTTTTTTTTTAATTAAAATATGGTGATATTTTAATGCACAAAATTTCATAATTATCTCCACGTGTACTATGATATTTTAATTTCACAAAGTAATTTAAATCTGCGATATGACAGTCCTCTATTTGTACCTACATCTTACAACAAAATCCTACATAATCGTTTGCCTAATAAAATTAATGAGGTGTAATTTCGTTTTATTGACATCATTTTCATAAGCTTAGCACATAAGTTTATGTACAAAATGAGGTATTGTCGTAAACCTGACGGTAGGAACGATACGTTCAGTCGTAAATTGTCCCTTACAGGTTAAGCTGACATTTAATAGTGTCGGTAGTGAGTACTCGGCACTTACAAATGGCATATCCATTTATATTTTATGCCTTTATAAAACCATTCAATATCATAAGCATCTATCAATTTGGTGTGATCCCCGTTTAAAAATATATTGTTTGATTCCCAAGTTGGGCAGTGTCATGAAATATTCGGTAGGAGTGGAATGTTGTCCAGTTTTTTTAGGTTCTGGAAATATGACTTACTAACTGACTAACCCTTAAAGGGTAGGGTGTGATGTTCGACGTTTGCGACTGTTACAAATTGCTCTACCAATATTGTTGATTCATTTTATTATAGCAATACTACATCATTTTATATTCCAAATTGCAAACCCATTTGTGCGTCACGTAACGAACTTATTCGTAGCTTTGAGTCATCAACGAATTTCACTTTCAAACAATCCATCGGACACACAACATTTACTTTTATTATCCCGAAAATATTTTAAAAGCGAAACACATTATCGTAAAATCGTAAATGAAATCAAAATCACAAAATGGTTCGCTAAAAGTGAAACTTTGAGTCATAATAACAACAAAACATAATTGTTCAAACAATAACTTTAGAGAATAGTGTCGCAATGAAAAACTGAGATAAAACAAGTGGACCGTAAAGTTACTGTTGTAAACATTGTTTATAAAACAATTCGGAAGACTGAGACACAAACAAAAGTTTTCGGAGAATTCCGCGCCACCCTTTCGGCTTCCTTAAATTGTTATTGCGGTAATAAGCCCCCGACGAACATGTGACTTTTATGGCCAACCAGTTCTGTGGAGTTTTTGGCAGAGGACATTTTGTCACTGACACAATTGCCGGGCCCAGTACACCAGAAGAACAATGACGGCTATTTTTGACATATTGTACGAAGGACTCTCTTGCAATACGTTTACTTTTTATGCCTTTCGGCCGACTTTGGTGCCGTAATGAAGAAGGGAACAATTATTACTTCACCGAATTGTTTTTGCGGAATGTGTTTGTGCGTTATCAGGCCTTCCCCAACGACTGCTTCTGAGTCGTAAAATACTTTCTGTGGCAAGCAGAAATGTACGTTGATGGTGATAATAGGAAGTGTGTTTATTATTGTGTAATAAACGTACTTAATAATAATGTCGCACTGTCAAAGGATTTAAATTACTGTACGGTGCCATAATAAACAAGTTAACGTCATTAAAATAATGAAGTCTTATCAAACTTATATGGGTGCAACCCAAAAGGAGACAGCAACAACTCATTTTATTTCGTAAAGCGAATGGCGCTGGCTGGCTGCATAAGTTATAAATTTTGAGTATTGATAACAACCACACAACTTCTTTAATTCAACTGGAAAATTGCAATATAAAAATGACTGATAATATTATACAGACTCGAAGCCCCATATTTAATGGCTGTTGTTATTACAAAAAGTACTCAACTGAAAGTCCCTTCAAAATTGTCGTTAAGCCGCGTTACGTGTAATTAATTACCATCGTCTAAGAATCCGCCGCTCCCGAGACAATAAAACGCTTTCGGATTATGATATGAAACGTTGAAAGCTAATTCAACTCGTAATAAATCTGAGACTTGTTAATTATCAGACGTCCTCAGCTAAGAGCGTCGTAAAGGGTCCCACCTCTTTGTTTTATGCGGGACTTTCGTCGACTTCAAAAGATTCCAACGTTATTAAGTTAGGCGTAATAAATAGGACGTCTCTCGTATAATGACCGTATTGTAAACATTCACAAAACTGCATGATGTGAAGTGTCGTGAATATAAAGTGCTTATAAAAATGCTACAGCGGTCCACTCTGTTCTCGTCTCCCGTTTATTTCATTAGGGCCGCGCTCAAAGGAAAATATGACAATTTTGTTAGGGGAATTAAAAAGTTACCTGTTCTTAGAGTAATGTAGTAACAAGTTTAATTTTCTTCGTCTCTCGTCCGACATTAGGCGGGCCCAAACGTAACTTCGGCATAAAATATTTAAATTGACTTTAAGAGCGAATAAGATATTCAGTTTGATCGCTTTGCCGTCGATTTACATTCAAGAACGGTTATAATGGTAACTTAATTTTATACTTATTTCTTGTTATATTGGTTTAATGTAAATGCGCGTTTTTATACAATGCAAATATTTTTTACGTATTTTTATATTAACTTGGTCATATTTAAGTGTAATGAAGCCAAAAATATATGTTAAAGGTTTGTTATCCTAGAAGGACCATAGCTAAAAATATTTGTGACGTATAAAAAGTCTAGCAGTGTCTATTACTTTAGATAGAGATCGTTATATGGTAACCATTAAACGTCAAGATCTACCGACCGTGAGACTATATTGGGCTATTTAAAACATACTCTATATATCGTTAAATAGGCGGTGTCTACATGGTAGGGGCCGGTGTAAACGAAGCATAACCTATGCCGTTTTTATTCTATAACGAGCCTACAGACTATTATTACTACGTCACCGTGTCAAGCCCACATCACGTGTACATCCGCCCTAAATCCAGATATTCAAACTCACAATCAGATATCGTTTGTTTTACCCGTATTTATTAAGCCAAAGTCCTAATGGTATACTTGTTTTGACCACTACTTAGAACTTTGTCGAAATAAATTACATGTACATTTGTTATAAATGGTAGTTAAATGATTTCTTGACAATTTAATGCCGAGGCGCCTTATCGTGTGTTGAAATTCGTTAATAACAATTATGTTGGAATGAAGATAAGTTTTGAGAAAGTTACCTAGGCACATGTTGGTCAAGTTTGTGTATTTAAGGAAGTGAGTTAATGTGTTTTTAAGTAGGTATCCTTCTCTTGATTGATGTATGGGCCGTTCCCGCATTTTGTTCGGCGGTAGATAACCGTATTTGAAACAAAAGTGATTTAAATTGGTTTATCTTAATAGAGATTAATAATGTTGGGGCAATAGAGAGGACGTATATTCATATATCAAAATCTAAAATATCGTTGTACTATGAATCTCTTTGTAATTTATCTTCTGTGGACAGTTAAATGATATTATATAACGACATAAGGTCATATGAATGATATTTTTAAACAAAAAAAAACTACCTATATCAAATTCATAGAGAATGAAAAAAAAGGAATTACTTAAGTCATGATGCATAAAAAGCAACTCAACTCTTCATATAGAACAAACCTATTAATAGTTTTATAAAAATTGTGAAATGAAAATACTTACGTAAAAAAAACTACCACAAGAGGTGACTAATTGATAAACGATAATAATATAACACCGTCGGTTGTCATACGAGGGTGAGAAAAACCCGAAATCCTGGACTGTTTGGTCTTACAGTATAGGTATACCCAGTTATAGATTCCAGAGGTCTGTCAGTGAGGGCACGAAGTGTAAAAGACCGCATTCAACCGCATTTGAGTAGGCTGGTCGGCTACTCCAACGAAGTTGGGAAAAGGATTGTGAGATAATGATGCATGTTGATGATTTCTACGACCCAATTAGTCCAGCGGTAGTTCACACCGCCTTCTGTGCTAAGGGTTCCGGGTTCGAATCCCGGTAGGGACAAATGTTTGTGTGATGAGCATAAACATTTACATCCGAGTCATGGATGTATCTATGTATAATAAGTATGTATTTACGAAAAAAAAAGTATAATTATATGTAATATAATATACATATAAACCAACTAGTATCCGTAACACAAGCCTCGTTTCTTAGCTCGGGACTAGATGGCGCTGTGTGTCATAATGTCCAGGAATATTTATTTATTTATTTATTTTATTTCATTATTTTCAACTTCATCATCATCATCATCATTAGCCTATATTCGTCCACTGCTGGACGTAGGCCTCCCCTAGTGAGGGCCACAGAGCTCGATCATCAGCTCTTCTCATCCAGTTGCTGTACTTGATATTGCTGTTAAAAAACCCCAACAATAATTTTCCCTCGCACTTATGAGTAGGTATACCCTACATAATACAAATAGTTCCCCAACTTATCTTCCTTACACATTACGTGCCTTGAATACCAAAGTAGGATATTTGAACGCTTAAGATACACCATTATAATACAGGATCATCGTAATCCGTTCCACGTTTGAATCACCCGAAGTGGCCATTTTTAGAAAGTTCCAAACCCAAAACATTGAGTTATTTATTCTTTAGAAAATACTGGTCAGCGAGTTGATTAGTTGAGGAGTTTTCTCAACAATGATACATATAAGACCTACCTTTTGTAACCGTGCAACACGATTTACCTAATTATCGCAATCATATTAAACAACGGTGAGGTGAGAATTAATTTACATCAGTTTACCAAAAGGTTATTTTAAGAACCTAATTTTCAGAGTTATTATTAAATTCATTCATAAAATATATACGGGTTCAATAAATTAGTCCCTAATGCTAATCATAAGTGCTTTCTGAAGCAAACCGAGAACATTGAAGCCTACGCAAGTATCCCACTGATGTGACATTGACGTGGGGTCTTTGAGCTTCCTAAATAATGATTAACCTATAGGATGGCTGATGTACGACAGGGACAGGTCAACCCAAAGCTGCTATAGTGTTTTGTTCAAAAGGTCATTCCAGTTGTTGACCTGTATTGACGGTCTCACATCTTATAAGGAACAATGACACTGTGAGTTGGTTCCGGCATTTGTTCCTACCAGTGTCCAGACAGGAAATGAAAAAAAAACTCCTTAATGTGATCTCAAAACATATATTTACAGAAATACATTTCTTATTTTAAGCATTCATGTTAAAATTGGCAATGATCACTCAATATCAGCTGGTTTGTTTGCTACGTAAACGTATTAGGAGCTAAAAAAGTTGAAAATGGATCTGGTTACTTTAGAGCGAAGTTATATTACCTCCATGATCCGAAAGACAATTTGAACACCCTGGATTACAGTATCCGCAAAATGAACGTTCCATTCAGACTTCATTAAACGCAATAACGTGAACGTAGCCTACAAACACAATCCAGAAACTAATCTCTTTTGTTTGCATTTTGTACGAGAGCCAAATCTAACTCGTTACTCGCAACTGAGTACGAAGGAACAGGATCAAAAGTTTTAGTGTACACTGCGTTATTTGTATGGCATGACGACGGAGAGTGTGGACCAACTGCGTAATGGAATGTTTAATCTGAATTGCTGCTGGCTTTGCTAGCAAGAAACATCTTTAATTTTAAATGGTATACATAATATGTATTAAATACTAGATACTCCTTTAGTTCATGAGTATAGTAGACGAAGTAGTTGTCTTTAAAAATTATGAACAGTCGTCAAAATCAAATGTTTGTTAGTGAAAAAGTAAACTGAAATAACTACGTACTCACATGGTAACAATGATTAAAATTATTTTGTAATAAATAATTTTAGGACCCCAAGTCTTTGATTTTGTTTAAACATAGATAGACCTATTATTTTTAATTCTAAATAATTTTACCGTATAAATAATTAAAATCACACTAATCGATTTTCTTAAAGCGACCATGTTGTCATCCATATGTTTTACGATTCAAAGTCATTTTAAAGAAAATTAACTCCTATTAAAGTGAAACTAATGATAGTAAGCCCACGAATACAAATACTATATAACTTAAAGCCGTATCATAGGTCTTAACCGTCGATAATATCAACTAAGTCTCTACTTTATATGAACCAATAAAAAGAATAATCAACCCAACATAGGCAGAAGTTGTATCTAATGGAGCTCATCAATAAATTAAGTGGTGCTGTAAAAATAGACGGAACACTTTATACATCGTATTATCATTCTAATGAAGAAACAGCCTTTATAAAATAAAACGCATTCAAAGTTCATTTAAACCACATAAACACTGCGGTCCATGCGATTTAATATCCACACTATTGCAATTATTTTCGCTAATAGCAACTAGGTATTAAATGAATTTCTGTTTTAGATAGGATATCGTAAAGCCAGTACGATTTGATAAAACCTTGAATGCAACATTTTATTATGCCTCTGAATGTGTTTTATTTTTCAGTAAATAAATTGCTTTTCGTGGAATTGTAGTCAATGTCATGCTTATATAAATTTATTTCTGTTATAAACGTAACTGTTTCGATTGGTAGATACATTGATAGATCGTTTTTTATATAATTTAATTACAATTCAATTTGATAATAAATCATTCATTGATATTAATAACATTATAACTATATTTATTTCAACTTTTAAGTTGTTATGAAATTTTAAATATAAAATAACAAAATCGAATAAAGTTGCGATTCTGTATTGCCCTTGGGACCATTTGCGCTTCAACGGACGTTTTCAAACGAATTGTGTGCCAATTACGCTATCGAAAATTTTCCCGGAATAAAATTAACTTAATACCTAATTATTATGAGCTTTAAGAATTACTACGACGGCACTTAATTTGTGCCTAATTCAGAGCTGGCTCCGCATAATTTAATTTTAATTAGCTTAATTTTCATAATACCGTTTTAGTTATTTTTGTGTTAAGGCCTTCGAAGCTTTACTTTTTTTTACGCAATAGTAACAACTGCCACTTAAACTCCGAGGATTTTTTCAGTGATTTAAACCAAAAACAATTAAAATCACAAACGAAATTTATCCGTACCTACATGCAGCTTAATTGACGCATTTTACGATTTACAGAAAAGAAGTACCATGGAAGCGAAAAACAGAAGAAAAAAAAATTACAAACGGAATTTTTGAATTGAACGTTTTGCAACACGGCGCGGTGTTTAGTTAAAAGAGGCCCTACCATTTGCATAATCGACGTTTCCACAGGTGCATTGGCAGCTGATTTAAGTACCATGCCAAGTGACAAGAGGGCTCCTTCGTCGTATAAGGCAATATGCTACGGTCGCTATTTTTATTTATCGTTGCCCGATGAGTCTCGGCGTTTTACGTAGGTTTGTGTCGGCGGCCGAAGTACTAAGTATTGGTTTTTTATTGCGTTTTCCACTGACGGGACACCTTGGCGTTTGTTTTGGAATTGAATGGTTGTGGTTAATGTATTGGGCGTTTGGAAGGCTTTGCAAATCGAAGCTGGAATATGCTTAGCAAAAAAGTTTTAAATCCAACAATAAATAACAAAAATATTATATTTTATCGTTTTTATTCAAATTACTGTATCAGACCCAAGAAATAATGACCAAATTATCATAAAATATACCAAAACTTCTTAAACCCGGCTATATACTAAAATTCTAACTTATCTCTTCGAAACAACAATGTTTGCAAGCATATTTTCCTGTCCCATAAATAATGGAAAATAGGGCGTTTAGGTGTTATAAAGAATATTGAAACGATGTTGTTTAAGCCTAGCCTCCCACGTCGCGCGATCTGTGCTAGCGATGCACTCATTCCTCCTTTTATGTTCAAGATATTTACTTTACTGGATGAGACACCTTAAGTTTACTATACTGCTAGACTTGGAAATCATCTGATCCTAAGATTTAGAGATTTTTTCTCAGAGCTGGGCATACGGAGACTTAGGTACTCTTACCTTGTGAAGACTTAGACTATAATATTTAAGTTTTCTAGTTGTTTGCTTAAGTTTTTATGACTCTCATTACAGTGTATCTTAAAACAATAGCTTCAGCATACAACATATAAAATATTTTGAGAATCCATATTTCACTATGTGTCTAAACAAATAACAGTAATAAAATCTTAAATTAATTTGTCAGTTTCAAAATGTAACCTTCCATAGATATAACTTCTCTATAACCACACTGTGCGAAGCCATTCTAGCATTACCAGTTCTGTGTACCGAGACATAAATCACAAACCATCTATATTCCGTGCGGTATACACCTGCGAACACTCTGCTACTTTTGAGACATAACGAAATCCAATTAAATACATCTAGATATTTGAGCAACTGATCATTAGGGTGTGTACACCGCTTGTTAGGGCCACTGCTTAAACGTGCCAGCACCTCAGTCATGATTCCTGCTGACTTATTTCGTAGAAACAGAGTTTCCGAGAAATTTGCGTTTCGTTGTGAAATATTTATGTATGGATCGTGGTCGGTCAATGTATGATATGATTTTATAGAACAGACAAATGGAAAAAATGGTAATGCAAGGCAGGTTTATTTATGATTCAGGTTTCTGATACGCGTTCCAGTAATGGATGTGCGCAGCGATTTATGTTTGTATATATTGCCTTTCTATCTACATTTTCAGTCGTATGTCTTATACCAAAATGTGTGTATGGCTAAAAATAATCATACGCACTAACATAAAATGGGAATAATATCATTTGTTTTGAACAAAGATTAAAATCGGTACCATAGAGCAAATTATAATAGGTAATTAAATAATTATAATAAATATTTTGTGATATTTGCCAAATATCATTCAGAAAACTATTATATTTCGATGTTACCTTCTCGTAAAGTGTACCATAACTTGTTTCGATAGAGGGAAGAAAGTACATACGTCTTTACGCCCCGGTGGATGTAATGTTAATTTTATTATGAACCCGTTATAGTACATATTTTTTGTGAATTACCTATGATAAAAGAGGAATATAATTGTAACGAGGAATATCTTTTGCAGCAAACAGTTTGTTGAAATCTATAAGGATTCCTTTGCCCAGCAGTGGACGGCTTTTAAGTGATATAAAGGAATGTCATATTCAAATTCCGAAAAGACTTTGAGTAGTTACGCGTATTTAAACTAGGTTACGGACATTTTTCGTGATGATACAGTCAAGTTGAGAGAGTCGTCGTAGAATTTATTTTCAAAAGATTAAGATATTGACAGTTATAGAAAGGAAACTAATATAATATAAATTATGTTGATAAAAAAATCTAAGAGAATTTAGTTAATATAATTTATTTACAAAAACGTAATACGATTACAACAATTACAACACAGACAATAACACAGACATCAGAAATAAATAAAAGGTCTTTTTTAGGCACGCCTCTTTTATATTTCCTCATAGGAACAATATAAGGCACGTCTAGGCGGGTACTCAGATATTTAAAAAAAATCGTAAGTGATATTAGTAGTCACTTACTTCCCTAGGTGAACAATGTATTGAGTATTTTGATCACTGATGATGAATAATGATGCATTTTTGAAATTGAGCGTTAGAAGCCAAGCTTTTTGCGATAAAAATATTATACTCTTATAATAGAGGTAGTGAAAAATTCTTAAAGCCAGCTCCCTTATTTATGCTACCAACATTATAAAATTAGTTTCACAGTGTATCCTGTTGGCTTCGCAAAATAGCCGATGGCTATTTCTCGTTACTTTGCTTGATCTTTGCTTTGTGTGAACTCAAACATAGGAAGTTGAGTAATGCTCTAGATAGTTGCAAGCTTTAGTTCATTATTAGTTTCGTTGTGCCCACGTCATGTCATATATAATATACTCACAAATCCACAATGTTCAAAATTAATATAGCTGCTAACGTAAAAGTTTTGTTCATATTCACATGCAATGCACTTAGACCACGTTGTTCATTAATTTAGAATTAAAGCTACACTAAGCAGCTTTTATATTCATACAAATTATTGATAATAATTAAATAAGTATTTTTTAGTTGACATACTTCTAAAACACGTAACAAATCATAGAAAAAAAAACGTGATTTTGGTTGAAATTAAGTACATATAATGATTTAATTTTTCTTTCTTAATAAAATTTAATAATCTTAGCTTGAAATAAGCTAAAAAATACAAAAAGATTTAATAAAAGGTAATGCAATATCATCCGTAATCTACTCGCTGTAAAGGGAGTATTCTGGGTTGGGCAGAATTGTCCAATCGATATTGCTATGTCACCGTAAGACATAAATAACATAAAAGAAGGAAAAATTCAACACATCAGGCGGATACCTCGGTGGCTCAGTTGGCAGAGCGTCTGGAGTACCAATCCAGAAGACGCGGGTTCGAGTCCCGCCTGAGGTTGAATTTTTCTTTCTTAATAAAATTTAATAATCTTAGCTTGAAATAAGCTAAAAAATACAAAAAGATTTTATAAAAGGTAATGCAATATCATCCGGAATCTACTCGCTGTAAAGGGAGTATTCTGGGTTGGGCAGAATTGTCCAATCGATATTGCTATGTCACCGTAAGACATAAATAACATAAAAGAAGGAAAAATTCAACACATCAGGCGGGTACCTCGGTGGCTCAGTTGGCAGAGCGTCTGGAGTACCAATCCAGAAGACGCGGGTTCGAGTCCCGCCTGAGGTTGAATTTTTCTTTCTTAATAAAATTTAATAATCTTAGCTTGAAATAAGCTAAAAAATACAAAAAGATTTTACATATAATGATATTTTTCAGACGCAATCAAATATAGTTGCAATCAAATTCAAATTCAGCTAACTAATTAGTTGCAGATGTTAATTTTAGTTGAAAACATTTGTATCCTCAAAAACCTTAATAGACTTGTTCAATCCTGATTAAGAGATCTTGGGTTCGATTCCCAGGTAGATCATAGTGTCACAGGGTTTTTCTATGAAATTTTCAGTAGCAGCTGGTAGTTTGGATTCGTGCCCGGTTGATGGCAATAGGCTCGCCCATATACGGGACTATATATATGGGACCTGCAAAACATACCGGTGACATGTGTACATTGTACAATAGTACACCTCTGCTTAACCCTTCGGGGTCAACAAGCGTGATGGTATGTGATGTCAAATTCGAAATTAAGCTACGTATCTATATTCTAAGTAATGTGCTCTCCCCATAGCCGACGATCCAGCAAAAACAGTGTCGGCACATCTCATACGATGCCAACAATATTAAACTATCATCCATACATGAAGCTACCACTGGTGTTCATTAATTAAACGTTCACCCTCGTTAATATCAACACCTGTTCTTGAAAAGCATTTAATAATGACGTCAAGTAACAGCTGTGAGTGGTTGCGGCAAAGCGTTAGTTTTCCACAGTGCCTGTAGGAAAATTAAAACTAAATTAATTGTATGGAGGTTACTGCAAAATTAATTATTTTCTTCATTACGGCTTGTACAGGATTTTTTTGTTTTTGTTTTGAATTTGTACACTTTGTGCTGGAAGTTTTATTATGTGCTCTAAATATTTTGTAGATTGGCAGTGAAATTAATTTACGACATAGCATCTTCTTGAAAAGTAGGGTTGAAGAGTCGTGGGTAATGTTTTGGGAAATAAATCTCTGGTAGCTCATTGGCTCTCAAATAAAGATGGCTTCTAAAAAAATAGGTAGACAATGTGGTTAACTGATCTGTATCTCCTACGAAGCGTTTGATCAGTATTAGACATTCTTCAGTTGTTGTATAGTTTATCCGGTTACGTATAAACATTAACTCAAATAAAATAATTAAAAAAGTCAGAGTCATTATCTGCTTCTTATCACAATTTAAATTAAAATGCGTTCAGAGTTCTTTGAATTCGAAAGTGAAAAAGAATACGCTAGAGCAATGTAACATGATACTTGTGATGTGGTTGAATAAAAAGTCAAATAATAAAACAATTCTAAAGAAAGCGCGAGCGCTACCCTGAAGAAGCTAATTATAGAGGTTGTAGTCCGAATCGATCCATTTACACGATTGCACAAGCATCGAGTTCTCGATTACAAAATGACGTATCATATGAACTCGGCTACGTTACATTATAAACGACTGATTCTTTAATTAGTGACTTATCAAGATCGATGCTTGGGGAGAGTAATCGGTGCGATATAATCGAATGCTAATGTAACGTAATGTGTGTCTCATCTAATTGGATCAAAGAACTTTGACGATCTCGAGTACTCATAATGCCGTAACCGTAATTTCCAATTGATTTATGCTGGTGTTTGTTGCGATTAGCATTATAATATCATCGTCTTACTTATATTGTTGACATTAATAACCACAGAAGTTATAAGTCCCGGTTTGGTTATAAACAACTTCAAATCTATTTTCATTATTTGCCTATATTCTTAATTAAATCAGAAATGAAAAAAGTTTCCTACTAAATTTACTTCTCTGTCCCCTGCATCATTATATTCCAAATCTTCCCCATGTCTTTTACTTTCGAAAATAGGAATTAAAAATACATGTCCCTCTGTTTCCATCCGACTAACACCAAGTCTCATTACTGGTGGCCACTGATAACATCTGAAAGCCTGCGGCACACCCGCCACATCACAAAATAACCATTGATTTATAAAAAGTTTATGTTTGGCTACACGAACAGTCAACTGTCTAACTTATCTAGTTGATATAAGGTTCTGTTTTTATTGATTGATAATCTTTTATAATCCGACCTGTAATCTTTGAATTCTTTGCGTGCGTTTGGATCTGGTGACACCGAAAGTATTCATGATCTTGTGTGAAATAGTGAAATCACGGAGCACTTACAAGTTATATGAATAACATTAAGTCTACAAAATTTTTGTTTTTTTTTTAATTTAAGCAATGGAATGATGTATACCAGAAATCAAATAAATATTAAATTATAAAATCCTCATCATACGAGTACACACTAGTGACTGCATTAAAATTAATACAAGCAGCAAAGAAAAACTCAGGCCATAAAAATTGCTGCACGTGATTTGTATTTAAAACGTTGTGCGTCTACTCAATGGCCATTTAATGCGATTTTAACCAGGACGAACGACTATAAAACTGGGATATTACCTTTCAACAATGTTAAAGTAAATCTATCGTAAAACAGTTACAGCCATTTAAACTGTTACCGATCAATACAAACATTACGATCGGTAGAACGTCGCCCAGGTCATTAAACTTGGCGATAAATTAATAGCAGTTTGCATTACCACACATCAATCGAATAGAACATCTGTCAATCTATACCGATAAAGATAAACTTCGAGATAAATACTCGGTTTTATAGTTCGATTATTGTATGTCAAAAGAGCCGGTTACGCCGCCCAAACCGAATTTGATTACACACGACGTTTATTTAAATCGAAACTGATTTCATTAATTACAAATATGGCCCCTAATCTTTATTATGTCAAATGCGTAATAAACGTCTTGTGTGGGTCCGAGAGTCGGATGTTGTTTTTATTATTTTTTTCTCATTAAACTTTTGCCCCTAAGGTTTCGTTTGGCGCGTCGTTTTAAGTTTTTATTGTGGCTTGTTATCGATATCTATATCACTGGCTACATTAATACGACTGTCATATTACTTTTGGTAGCCTCCCTAGCGGAGTTGGGTTACGATTTATTTGATTGTCGACACAGGATATGAAATATTATTTTTAACTCCATTTTATTAATGATGTCACACGTAATATTTAACAATGTCACGAGTTTTTTCTTGAAAATAAAAATGAGAGTTTTATTAGTTTTACTGCAACATGGTCTAAAAGATTTGAGTTTAGATAAGGTTTGTTTTTAAAGCCGAAGAAATAGTAGGAAGTAGAATCACGTAATTATAATTACAGCTCGTTTTACATTTCCACATCGCGTTCAGGGTACCGTAAATAACTCTAGTAGTAATATTAAGCAAATGTTTTTGCACAAACATGAAGTATTCACACGGCGTATACTTACCTCTCCAAGCAATATTTCAAACTCACCTTGCGTTGCTTCTTGCCCTCTGCTGTATCATGTTACTTTATTATGAATAGTAACGTGGATACGCTTTTGTTCTTTCTATTAAAGTAATTTCTTAACTGAATACAGATTATACATCGGGAATATTTCATTCTGAATAATGTATTATGATGTTAGTCATCTAAATTCTATGCATTGAATTGACTTAATTTGTATACATACAGCATTACTATATTCTATTCTTTGACAAGTTTTTATAACAGATAATATCAAAATAAAAAGATTAAATTGTTCCTTAATTCTTTAATTCTTTATTGTACACAAAAAAAAAAAAGATACAACATAACATATATCAACAATACATTTAAAGTGTTGTGCACAAAGGCGAGCTTAATTCAAGATTGAATTTTCTTCCAGCAAACCTTTGAGTGAGAGAGTTTTAAAAAGAAGGGTAAAAAGACAAAGTGTACAATAATAACAAAGAAATTCTATATAGCATACGAGTAAACAAATAGAAAGATAGATAGATATATGTGTATATATAGCTATATAAATAAATAAATATATATTACAATTATTGACATATTATTCTGACAGAAAATGCTCCCTAGTCCTCCCCCTGAAAATGTCCAGAGAAGGGCTAGCGCGTAATGAGTGTGGTAGAGAGTTCCATAACCGTACTGCTTTTACAGTAAACGAACTGTCATAGCAGCTGGAAGAATGTGCCGGAGTTCGCAATAGAAGGGAAGAACTGACACGACAGAGTTTGTCCCTCGGGACAAGGTATTCAAAACGCTCTCGGAGATATAACGGCGAGTTAGGGTTGTGAAGGACAGAATAGAGAAGGCAAAGTATATGTAAGTCCCGGCGTCGCCGAATGGGTAACCACTTCAATCTGGCTCGAAATTCCGATACATGATCGTACTTCCGAAGCCCATAAATGAAGCGGATCCCCAGGTTCTGCAGACGCTCGAGTTTATTTAGGAGTTCCTCCTTTGCATCAAGAAAAGAGACATCAGCATAGTCAAGATGTGGGAGTAAAAGTGATTGCGCAAGTATT
The DNA here is from genome assembly GCA_905163465.1 of Craniophora ligustri. Lineage (NCBI taxonomy): Eukaryota > Metazoa > Arthropoda > Insecta > Lepidoptera > Noctuidae > Craniophora > Craniophora ligustri. The sequence continues at coordinate 9,583,535 of LR990963.1, forward strand.
ACCTTAGTTTGAAAAGGAAGGAAATTTTGAAGTCGTCTGAGAGACTGGAACGAACTGTACATTCTCCTGCTTACCTCCACAATGTGTGCTTCCCATGTTAAGGTGGAGTTTATAAGAACGCCAAGATTTTTGACACACTTAGAGTAGGCCACTGGGATTAATTGTTAATTAAAAGGTCTTAAAGTTGTATCTAACACGTTTATACCATTTTTATTGTATAGAACTGAACGCTGGGAAATTGTAAATTGAGTTGCAAACTACAGGCCGTATCTACACATATCTAATGTTCGCAACAGGAAGTCAGTATTCAGTTGCGTACTTGCTCATCAACGAGGGGATTCGCCTCAATCCACCAAACTTCCTCCTCGCAACATGATAACCGAGAATTTCTAAACTTTAGAGACTTAGAGAGATAATCTCTTGTGAATTAACACGGAAATTGTGACTTTGATGCTCCTTCCAAACTTTATCATCATTGCTAACTGGGAATCTTTACGAGTTTTCCCAATTTCACTTCCTAATGTGGCCAAAACGCGCCTTTACGACAACTCGCTTGAAGTCGATGTTGTATTAAAATGTATATACAAGAAAATGCCTATTGGCTTATGATTCAAATTCTGGAAATTCAGTAATAAAATTGTTTATAAAAAATAGTAATGGGCTATTTTATATGTACATTGGTTATATATACTGGCAAAAATTAATCATCGTCGCCAAAGGCAGGACTACGCGTGATAAATAATATTTTGTGAAATTATTAAAATTCTCAGTATTTTGGCATTTTGGAAATAAATATCACTAATTTTAATTTACCAAGTACCTACATCAAAGAGTCGTTTTTTTGCCGCAGAGAGAGTGAAACTGGTTACAGAATAACCAGTTTTTAGTAAGGCCTATAACACACAAATTGCATTATATTTCTCTCTAATGGGTTTCTTCCTCGTAAATCTTCAATATGAAACTGCAAGCTGGAGCCATATTGTACCCCTCATTAAAGAGTAGTTGCATGGAGCGAATGGAGTTTGTTTATTATCCGTATGCATGTAATACTAGACGAAAATTGTAATGAAGGCCGGGAGAGGCCCGCAAGACGGTAGATAACAAGATCCGGAGGCAAGTGAAGTACCACTGTAAATGCAAGTAACAGGCGAACGGAATTTTAGGCAGAAATAATTAACACATATAAAAAATAAAAGCTCAAGATACAATAACCTGGAAGAATGTGAAACAAAGTAAGCATGAAGTGATTACGCTAAAGTAAAAATATTCTATAAAACTACTATGTAATCAATTATGATTATTTATGGCATATTTGACCAAAAATGCCATCATTTGTTTTTCTTCATAACGATTCTTCTTATTTAAATGTATGATTGCATTGGAATTGCCACAGTGTAATAGATTTTATCAAATTTAATAAATAATTATTTCCGGATTCGTCATAGGTTTTGCATCAATTCTGCGTATAATCATACCGCCCAGATCTCATAACTCAAACCTAATAAATTCTCAGTGTTGAGTTGATGTATGCTCACATACGGTTCATATGTTCCACGTACGTTGTAACTGTTTCTGACCTCAGACTCTCATCAGCATGCGTTAATCCCACAGGATGGCTTTGTAGGCTCTCTATTCGGATTAATCATGAAATACAAGTGAAAAGATCACTGATATATTTTTTGTAGTGTTTTTTGAGCCAATCGAGAAGCGGAGGTAACTTAGTGGACTGGGAAATCAAAGGTCTCTAGATTCATCTCAAGATACGCATCACTGAGTTTTCAAAGCCTTATGTATTTAACACAAGCGATGAAAACATCGTGAGGAACCTGAATGCCTGAGATATTTCTTGATGTCGTGTGAAGTCTACCAAACCGCACTAACATGGCGGACTGTAGTCTAATTCCTGTCACATGCAAGGAGACCCGTGCCAAGCTATGAGACTAATTAATGGTCCGACAACAACACTTGTTCATGTTATTGAAATAATTTCTGTATAAACAAGAAGTATTTCAACACTACTAGAGTAAAGATCAGTTTCAAATATGAACCAACAAAGTTTAAATGTTAGCTCCTCTTTTGATATATCAACAAATATCACTAACCACATACGTTACAGCCTGTCAAAACACATCGATGTGTTGAACGGTGTATCGAAAAATCTCTCACAGTTTTCTAGACGAATAGCGCTTAATTTAGGTGTTCAATCTCTAAGAAATAAAAACATAACTAGTGCTGGCGTGAACATCGGATAAATGAAGGTCCAAGCAATCTTATCTTCATTTATAGAGCAGTAAAATTACGCCGCGTGCGAAACATAAAGGCCCGTTTATCATCCCTCTTGCAGGGTTTAGGCAATGTATTGAAGATTGATATCCCTGATCTTTTCTTCTCTGTGAAATATTAAAATATATCTGAACATTTTTATACAGCGCCATCTAGGTCCGGTATTTACAATTAGCGAACTTCTCTATAAAGATAATAGTACACATACGAATTATACATAGAAACTTCTATCTTTCCATCCATTCACCATGAGTTAGGTGGGACCTTTACCACTCACAAAACGCCGCAGATTTAATGCCGCACCGTTGGATCTGATCCAATTAGACTATCGTTGCTTGATACTATTTTTGGTTCACAAGATAGGAATATGAATTGATCAGCTCAATATTATAATGTATTTAGGTTACGGTTCTTTACTACCATGTATTTTTTTTTGCCAAAGAAAATAATCGTTATTTTCATTAATTCCATATTTGATTAAATCATATGAAAAGCAATAATCATTGAAAAGGAAGTAAAAGAACGAAGGAATGATTAAATTTAAGTATTTCTATATGGCTGTACTGGCTGTGCGTTTTACAAAATTAATTTAATTTAAATTACAAATTTAATTATTGTATCATTATCAAAATCACAGTGCTCCTGACAAGACAAACCAAACCTCTTCAATGAAATCAATCAGATCATGACAAAGCTAAAATATTTGTAGATACCTTTAGATACACAAATTATGAGGAATGTCAAAGTAAATGAATAGGAACACAAATTAGACAGGATCCGCGGCGATTTCAAAACAATAGATCAAAGTCGACCATGAGTAACTGAACCCATTGTAACAAATTTCTAAGTCGGGAACGGACTGAACGAGGTTAAAAGCTAGCGAGGAACGATGTTTTGTGAACATGTCGATCATTGTGTCAATCTGACAGGGAAACACAAATAAAAATAACATGGAAAAAATCCAGTTCATTCCACGGTCATTGATGACGTCCATTTCATCGTCACCTTTTCATACTCGAGGAACGGAGAAAGATTTTTTATCGTTGCTTCATACTGTGAGTTTCTCGTGTGGCGTAAGTGCATTTTCAATCACACATTTTCACATGTCATAAACGCCCAGACTCGAAACAATTACCTGTAGATCGTACGAATATTTGCTCCATACGGGGAGCTAACCCGCAACCGAACAAGCCGATCGCTCAGGCACTGAAACTGCTGTAAATGATCCAAACGTCGTGATAATAAGTATCAATAAATTGCGATAAAATCTGTAAAAATCTTTTTTTTTTTAATACCAAAATTTGGTGAATAATAGCTTACTAAGATACCTGAAACATACAAATATCATATAAATCCTTTCATATTTAATATATTAGTAAAGTAATAATAATAAGAATAATAAGAATAATAATAATAATAATTTATTTTTGCCAAAATACAATCATGTTTACACAGAATTTGACAAGTTGATGATTACAATTATCTAATTGTAGTCAAAGTGAATTGCAGTTATCTAATTGTTGATAACGATATTGCTCACGGTACACCGCGCTTATTAACTAAAGGATATATAATCTGGTAGGTTCTTTTAGAATTTATATTAATAAATAATAAATAAATAAATATCACTTGACATCCTCTTGCAATGAAGCCTCATTGCAAGAGGAATACCATTTGACCTTAAAACAATGTGATAGAGTTGAATAATTGTTTCAAAAAAGGTTTCAACTTTTTATTATTTCACTAAATAATCATAGATATCGCTGTGATTATTTTCAAACTGTGAAGAAATACAAAAAATATTATAATACACTTTTGTTCTCTTATCCTAAAAGAGAGGCAACTTTTGTATTTATAAATTTATGTTATACGTGCAATTTCCAACATCGGTCGTCCATTAGTAGGTATATTGAAGTTCCAAAGTTAACTTTATACCCTCAGTAAACAACCATAACCAACGCAATCGCTTTTGAAATTTTCTCTCACTTTGCCAGGTCCAAAAATATGAAAAGTTTATTAAAATTTGTTTATAAAAACAACAGATCACACTTACCTAAGAATAATCTTGTTTTATGATAAAATCAAAGTTTGTTTTTTCGTGTACCAGATCAATGAGTGAAAGAAAGTACATTAAACATTTCACGAACTTAATAAATTATCATAGTTTCAAACAGTGATCGACCAAGTTCGAGCTAAAACACATAGTAAATCTACTTCAAAAGTAACCTACTTCTGAAATGGGGTTTCAAAACCAAGGTCTTGATGCCATGGCTTGAAGCAAAGCATGCGACTTATATCCATCGTAAATGTCAACTATAAAACTGATGTAATTTTCTCAGCAGCACCGGAAACATTTGTATTGTTTATCAATATTTAAATTTACAACATCAAAGATTTCGCTACAAATAACGTTTAATGATCGTGTAATTAAAACATTTTGATAAAATAAAAGATTCGTTATTATTTAAGATTAATTGGTTTCACGTTTACTATTACAGATTACAAGAAATTTTGCAATAAATTGTCGAAAATGCACCGCTTTATAATAACAAAATGATTCGCCTTAACCTATCACGTAGGTCCCATTACAACATTTCGACATGAAAGCGGTTGAGCCGGGGTGTTTTGAAGTTCTTCGGATAAATATCGCGTCGTGAGCGAATGTGCCTGTTAACACGTAACGAGGTGTGGAGTATAAGCTCACAAGTCATGATCATGTCTTAGCGAGTTATTCGCCGACCACTGACCTTATGGTGAAAGTGAGAAGGTCCTCAATAACCGACATTGAAATTTTAATAATCGACCTTCAACTCTTATCTATAAGATTGATTTTAGTTGTTAATGTTCATTCACACTCGTCGATTTAGACTTTAACGCGCCAGACGTCGGCACAAGCGATAATTTGTATGCCTCATTGTAGTATTATCTGTACGTGAGCTACGTATAACAAGTGTAAAAGAAGGAATAATAATATAAATAAGGAAATAAATGGGTTTGAATTATAAAGTCGGGTGTGCGAATCGATTCAAATTATAGTAGGGATGTGAGGATGTGCATGGTAGGTTTGCGGATTTAACAGTTTCCTTCCAGTCTGAGAACAGGTTTGCGTACTGTATGGATTTATTGATGAGCAGGTTGCATCTGCAACTTCGGTAGATTTGCCGTCGGGATTCCGAAAGCATGTTTATTGTTCTGTCTTCGTGACATTGCGTGATAAATTACCCGTTCTTGGACGTATAGAGATGAATGAACATGATCCAGGGGTTATCTTTAGGGTTATTTTATTGCAAGCTACGTTAAAAGCTAAAATCTTATATTTTTTATGAAAGATATACTTTTCAGTTTTATTTATACCTATACAAAATTATCATAGTATAGAATACGATTCCACTGGTAACATAATAAAATGCATGTTAGCAGTTCTAACTAAGCTCAATTTCCTTGAAGGAGAAGTGAGATCACTGCAATAGTTAAACCACTCAGAATTTGCAATCATAACCACTTGTCAGTTGTTAACTGTTAAGTCTTTAATGAAATGGTTTCTTGCAAGTAATGCTCTATTAGGACCAGTTAAAAATCGGTTTATAAGATAATACAATTCTATAATTTGTATACATACATACGGCTTATTGATATAATGTTCACTGGTGGGGCTATTAAGTGACATACATAGGTTTGACTTTCAGGTCTAGAAGTGAAGATTTATGTTCAGGTGATGGTTAAATATGGGCAGGCTTTTGTCCTGCAGCGGACGTCTTTTGAATTGCTCCCTATTACAAATGTGGCCGAATAGAAGCGGTGAAAATCTACTAAAACCTTCGGAGATAGGACACACTGTAACTATGTAATGTCATTAAAAAATATTATTTAAATAGTATTTTTTCTTGAAATAGGTAAACTTACTTTCTAGGTATAGATCCAAAACGTCGAGACAAATATAATATTAATATACCCTGATGCGTCAAAAGTACCGCGTTTTATTTCAAACAACTGACTTCCGTCCACCTCTTGAATATTTCAAATAAGCTGGACTAGTAGAATGGCTAATGAAATAAATATTCTAATTGTTTGCAAGCTCACCGCTCAGCGTTCATTAACAATGAAAAGGCGCGTCCAAAGCAAACATAACGTGAAGTCGACAAAGCGTATTCTAACGCTCAGTGTATCCTTTAACACAGCCTTTGTTGAGAATCTCCTCTGGTGTTGATGGAACATTCACAGTTAACTATGCAGCTCAAGTTATAAAATATTTGCTCGTAACTTAGACTTGCTTAGACTTAACTTAACTTAGACTTTGACAGCATTTGGCTGTCCCTAAGATATCACCTTAAGTACTTGGTATTTGTTAAAGACTTACAGCTATATTGGTGCAATGATTTTTGTTCGAATTCGTAAAAAGTTATAACTTTAAATTGGCCACTGTTATATATATATATTTGGGTTATTATATTACGAATTCCGACTTTTATCTCGCCTTAACAAAAGTTTATATTTTACCCTACTTAAACAAACTTGTTTTGTATCATCGAGTTCAATTACCACAATTTCTTTCGGCCTTTTTCTAACCTCACGTGATTTGATAGCAATGCCTACATCAATAGAACATACCGGTTATGTAGTCATTTTATGGCCTCTGTATTTTTTGGAATAAGTGCAAGCGGTTAGCAAACTTCAATTATGTGTTATTTTTGACATTTATAATGATATCTGCAATTTATAATTAATCTTCTCTTAACCATCCTAAGATAGTTAGAAGAAATAGCTTTCTTCCAAAAGCTTTTTGTTGTTGACCATTTAAAAACTCTGTATGTAGTCTTATCTTGTCTTACTTTAATAAAGATTTTTAGTCCACCGCTTCAGTTTCCTTTCTAGGCCATACAGAGCGCTGTTTACAGAACATAACGTAAGACCGCTTGCACCCAACCGCCAACACACTGCGTGTTCTCTTTCCTTCTACCAAGTAAACTCCACAATAATGTACGAGAGATAATGCACTTCCAGCTAATTCCAGGACACTTGAGCCTTGATGAATTGTTTATTTTACACTTTGTGGGGTAGTAAACTGAGATAGCAGCATTAGACGCTGCATAACGGCATCCTTATTAGGGTTGGGAAGCGTTTTGAGATCATTAGACTGCGATTTGCATGTTCAGTGAAGAGGACGTGTAGATTTGTGTTAACGTAGTGAATTTAAGACACAAATGTCTGTTAAGTAGGCAATCTGTTAATTTCCGCGATTATCTTCAGAGATTATTAGATTGAAGTCTTGTCTATAAACTGTCCAGAGTTTGAATCCTGGTACACCCTTAAGCGGAAGACAACTTTAACATCACTACGCTTCTTTATCAGAGTATCTATTTTGCAACGAAAGGCCCAATTAATCACGTTTTGATTTCTCACCGCAATATTTTATAATCTAATGTTATAGGGGCATTTAAACGTCGAGCTGATGATGATGTTATATAAAAACCAAATAACACTTGCTTGACCTGAGAATCGAACATAAGACGTCTTGCTCAACAGTCGCACCTACAACCACTATCCTAAACACTACAGACTAACAAGGCAGTTTACTGTTTGACGATACTTTGTGCATACATTATTATATACTATAGCTTCATATATTATGAACGAAGAAGGTTTTAAATAACCTATGGTATAGGTTGTTTGAAAACTTATTAACAAGATAAACTGTGAACACAATTTCTAATACAAAATATTAATGGTCAGTGTTATGCACAGGTAAGGCAGTTAATTTTTACGATAATCGCAGGTGCACGCAGGGGGCGGGATCATTGTTGGTTTAACATACAGACTTTTGCACAACCAAACTTAGTTATGGCAAGGCTTTGAAAGGCGAGAATTGTTTTTACTTGATAAAAGAGTATTAGAAAAGTTTAAATCATTTATTTTGATTTAGAAGTTCATGTCTGGGTTCAATAGTTCATAATCAATATTTATGTTTGATAACGCACCCACAAGACAAGAACAAAAACTACAGTGGGGAAATTATTCTTAAAAATATCTTCTTTTGTATATTATAATTAAATCATACCGAAGAAACCCGACCTGGAATAAAATTCTAAGGAATCAAACCCGAATAAAAAAAAAAATATCGCTGTATTAGTATAGCGATAACTTTTACGATAAAAACTAAGCAGGGGTCTCCTCTCTTTGAGAGGGATTAGGCTATAGTCCACCACGCCAGCCTACTGCGGGTTGGCAAACTTCACATGCCATCGAGAAAATCTCACAAGCATGCAGGTTTCCTCACGAAGTTTTCCTTCACCGTTTGAGCATGTGATAAATACGCACATAACTTCCGAAAAGTCAGTGGTGCGTGCCTTGGGTTTGAACTCGAGACCTTCGACATCTCAGTCCGTTGGTCACACCACTAAGCTATCACATCATCAACGTATTTATGTGCCTTGTATCAATGTGGCATACCTATTTATGACGTTATATTGTGTCCTGCAATTTCAAAATATATTTCAGGTAAAAATAACATTTTTTACCTATTTATATTCAACAGAATTTTTGATAAAAAACCATCTGAATGAACTGGGAACGACAAATGAATACAAACGTAATGAGAAACAGTGCTGTGCCCTTTCATTCATTAATTAATACCCAAACGTTCGAACGCAAAATAATAAACTCTTAAATCGATCACTCACGTGGAAGCGTCAATCGCTCTCGTAACATTCGTCAATTAACCTCGATTTTCGAACACGAACATAGTGAAATGCCGATTGATCGAATTCTCGCTCTGTAGTTGGACCATACATTGCCTTACTTGGCTAATAAAGCCTGAAACAGTAACGAAATAAAGATTAATTTTCACGATTTCTTGAATCGAGAAAGTTTATCGAGAAACGAAAATATTAATTCCATTCTCTATTCATCTAAAGAGTCTGTTGGTATATTTCTAATAACTATTCGCTCTTTATCTAGAAAAAAATTAAGTTCATGGGATTCAAACCCAAAGGATTCTTACCACGAACGCAGGCTTTAATACTGTTGCGCTAATTAGGTCTTCTAATAATTTGGAAAAAGGCTCCAAGTATAAAATGTGCTTAATTCTTTTAAGTTTGGAAATTTAAAACAGCGTCAATATGTTTTTGTGCATTTCAATACAATCTGGCATAAAAGTACCTACGTAGTAGTATCTATAAATAACCTTATAGACATTTCGATAAACATACGCGATATCTATATCTTCTTGTTAGACACCAGACAGTACCATTCCGTATATCAATTTGCACATTTCATTTAGCAATTAAAGCTCCCATGCGTTTATGCAGTGACAATAATAATGGAGACATACGTTACATTCAACATACAATTAACTGATTGGCAATTCTGTCTGGTTAGAGACCATCCGATGCGGTTAATTGCACTGGCTCGTTCACAAAGACAATTAGTAAAGCACTGCCAGTGATTAGGTGGGCGCATGTGTTTTAATGTTAATCAATTGTTTATGATAATCAGTAACAAATATTGCTTTTATTTGCCCAGTGGGCAAGGAAAAAAATCTATATTTAGATAGATTAAATGTTCTTTACTGTACATAACCAAAAAGACAACAATATGAAATATATAGAGTAAAGAGTACAATTGGCAGTCTTATCGCTAAAAGCAATTTGTTTAGTTAGTAAATAGGTCTAAGTTTTTAACCTCCGTTGCCAATAGAAAGGAGTTACATAACATAGAATCGTGCCTGTCGTCCCCGAAGGGTTAGGCAGAGGTGAACTAATGAATACCCACATTTCATAGGGGGTGATGAGATTATTGCCCACAACCAGGCACGAATACAAACTCCAAACTGCTATCTCTAAGCTGCTCAGCTATTGAGAATTTATTAGTAAAAACCAATAACGCCTTGCTCGACCAGGCAATTGAACCCAAGACCTCAGCAGTCAGGGTCAGCAGTCGCACATACATCACTAGAACAACGAGGCAGAAAAGAGTTGTGCATTTATTTGTGTATCTGTGTAGCTAGATACTACAACGCTACAGACCGCTACAGAGATACACATGAAGTTATGTACCTTTCAAACAAAAAAGCACTAAATCCAAATCGGTTCATCTATTAAGGAACTACAATGCCACAGACTAAATGTATCTATGTGTAAGATAAAGTTAAGTCTCAAGTTTAAAGATCTTTGTCAGGGCTTCAATTTTCTTTTATATTGATATCTAGCATCTATTAGTATTATTATTATTTTTGAATTAATTTAATAAAAGTCACAGAATGTGATAAATTATTATCATCATGAATTCTAATGACAAGTTGAGGAAACAAACCTCTTCGTTATCTAAAGAGTTCTTAGTTTCCTATACTTGGTATCTCCAGGCATATTAATTATTAGATCAACATAAGTATCAATCGAAGTACCGTCCCAGTACTAAGTCTGTCTCCGTCGGGTCTCCCCTTATTTGAGAAAGGTTAGGGTACAATCTACGACGCTAGCTAATGCGGGCTGACCGATTTCCCATCCTATTGAGAAAATTTCTCCAGCGTGCAGGGTTCCTTACAATGTTTTTCTTCACCGTTTCACTATGTGATAAATACTCATAAACTTCATAAAGTCTTTGTCAATAGTGCGTACCTACCTTGAAATCAAACTAAAGACCTTTGACAGTCGATTGGTCACACCATATTTATATGATAAAACAAATAAAGCTGTTTCCATTTAGAATAAGTGAATCAAGATCTGCACTGAACTGGTGAAGTAAGTAGGTACATTATTATACGGTCTCCTTACATGTGTAGACAAGCCTGGGAAACTAGTGGGACTGGCTGGAAAGCAACGCGCTGCGGCTGTCCAAGGCGGGGTCGGGTTACTCGTCCGATCGACTGGTAAAAATGTTAAGTAGAAAATTATCGGCTTTTGTTTTTGTGGAGAAGGCAATATTGTGTTTACTAGTAGATGTAAGTAGGGGGTATAGATAACCTTTGTTTTAAAAAAATACTTATATTTATAATTGTGATTCGTATTCTTGTATGCGTGCCTATACCTATCAATTATCTAATTACGGTGAATTATTATGAATAATTTGTTACAATAATGAGGCAAAAAGCGAACCCGTATAAATTTTCTTTTAAAAAATCTCTAATCGAACTGTCTAAAACATCATTGATATAAAAAGAGGTAGTATTAGAACACAATCATGTAAAGCACAGCTAAGTAGTGCATGTGAAATATAATTTAATACGTTACATGGACAGACGCAGACTGAAGTATTGCAAAGATTTAGATTGGTTTGTGAATGACTTTTTTCTCTCAATCAGATAAAAAATTAATTATGAAAATATATTTATTTTCCACCACAAAATCAAATGTGTTTTGTACCGCTGAAGAAGACTGCAGCTTACGTATCTGAATTATGGTTTCTTTCGTGACTCCATGTTTTCAGTTTAGAAGAGTCTTATAATGTAACCTTATCGCTGCTGTGTGCCTACGGTGGCGATCTCCATACCAGTGTTCACTGATCAATGTCATTGACTCAAATTCTCAGTTATGTAACTAATTATTTACTTCATGCCTACGTAACATATTAATCTACGATTATAAAAGGTAATTATTTTTCTATAGATATCATATTTTCATTTTTTTTGTTAGTAGACGCAAGTCAATGTTTTATAAAAACCGCATAACTCTAGTTTATTGTTGTATGAAGATTTATTTCATACTTTTGTTTTGATAGACACATTAATGTTTACTGACTGACGTCACTATTTCTGGAATTTGATAGCGTAACAAATCCAATGACTAATGATTTATATCATTGAAGGGTTTAATCTATGATTCATTGCATTTGTCAACTAGTTTCGTAATTTCTAATCGCCGTATAGTGAGGTATATTGACGAACAATAATCTTAAACATTTTTGTGTGATGATGAATCGTTTAAGACAGCTTTAAACTGGGTAGTAGACTATTATAGTGAATCTCACTCTTTTTTAATTAGTAGGTATCCGTATTCTTATGGTCCTAAGATAAATAGACATGAAGAATGTTATAGTGTACACCATAATATTAAATTACACAACACATCAATATCATTATTTATGAAATGACCGCGGTATATGTATATAATACCATGGCGGTATTATCGCTAAATAAAAAAAAATGTTTTCTAGTTGCTTAGAATTTGGATTTATAATGGCAACAGATTTCTATAAAATGGACCTCAATATTTTTGTAAAAAAGACATTATAATATCTAAAATAATTCAATCAAAGATGAAATTTACATTCAAAATTACTATCAGTTCAACGACGCATTATATTGGGCTGATTTATAAAGTCAACATTGGTACCTATTCTGTTATGCATAATGAGTGATTCCCTTCAATAAACACATTCAATTTAATTGAGTATTCAGGCAGGTCTATAGGACGACAGTAAACTAACAGCTCGATATAATAGTGTATTTGAGCATTAAATTATAATTAATTAAATGAATCATAATTAATTAGTAGTAATAGTAATATACTTATGTTGTATGAATTTACATGAATTTAACATTTGACTGTCAGTCACACTGGAATTTAACTATGTTTTAGCCATAATTACATATTGAAATAATCGACTAAAATTAATGAATGTTTCGTTGGTCTAGTGATTGAAAATGCGACTGCTGAGCAACAGGTGTTTGGTTTGATTCCCAGGTCGAGTATTCATGCCCGGATGATGGCATTAGGTTCCTCCCCTATTAGATGGTATCTAAATCATACTGGAGGTATGTGGGTGTACATTAGTACACCTCTGCATAACCATTCGTGGACGACAGGCGTGATGATATCTATATGTCATGTAATCAGGAGCGAACCCATCAACCGGGTATGACTGCAAACTCCGCGCTTATCTAAAAACCCATTAATACATTGCTCGACCAGGGAATCGGACCCAAGACCTCTCGCTCAGTGGTCGCGCTTTTAATAATTTCGTAGAAGCTCTGAATAAGAATAAAACACAACTATTGAATTTGGATCTCTATTAGAACTAAATAGAAATTTAAATAACAAATAAATAATAAATAAATAAATATCTCTGGACACTATGACACGGCGCCATCTAGTTCCGAGCTAAGCAACGAGGCTTGTGTTACGGATACTAGTTGGTTGATATACTACATAAATGTATACTTTTTTTTTGTAAAAACATACATATTATACATAGATACATCCATTACTCGGATACAAATGTGGATGCATAACACACAAACATTTGTCCCTACCGGGATTCGAACTCGGGACCCGTAGTGTTAACGCTGGACTAATTGGGTCTATGCAAAGTACCTTCCTGATATTGATTCACAAGGGGATTGTCTATTGTAATTACTTGTACATAAATCTACACCTAGCGAGCTCTCAGACGCTATTAATTCGGATATTCACCTTATAGGTACTGTAGCATCCTCAAAGGTGGATCGGGTGGTTATGTGGTTGAGAAATTTAATACGATCACTATATAAAGGGGGAATACGGCTTTACTGTAACACATAGGTAGGTTCATGTGTAGACTTATCGCTCAATATTATATCCATTGCAGTTTATTTCAAATAGGTATGTTTTTATAGCTGTAGGTAAAATAATTATAAGATAAAATATTGGACTCTGACAGACAAAGAGGAAGAGCTGGCTTTGTTATTCGAAATCTTTAGTATGAAGAACTGTAAAAATATTAATGCATTAATAAATATGAATAAGAAAGATTTTTTGAGATATCTCAATTGTCCTTATTTTGTCAGATAATTTAAGTGCAAAATTAACAGAATATATCCTTTTTTTTTAAATAAAATATATCAACCAAAACGAATAATAAACACAAAATCAACCAAGCAGACAAGTTTACAGAAAAACCAATCACGATAAATGACTAATCCGGAAAAAAACAGTGTACTTATATAAAGTCGTAAAAAATGCATAAAGAAACCTTTTGTTAATAAAAAATACCATTTGATTTCATCTAAAAGGAAAACTACGCACTTGCTGATTGAAACACAACATTTTTAAATTGATGATGATGATAACTACAACAATGAAGCTGAAATTGGGCAGGTTGAAATAAAATTTCAATCTTAACGAGGGAAATTAGGGTGCAAATCCGCATGTAGGTTACATGTGCACCCTTTTTTATATATAATGAAATAATAATTTCTGTGTACTTAGTCAATTATTTTGTGTACTAGGTGTTGAATTGCAGTTGCACGCGTGTGTGTGTGTGTATTGTACAGTAACGAGCTTTTGATAAAAACCTCTTTGTATCTACAGTGACATGAATGACTCAGTTTCCGCCGGATTCTCGAATAATAAAATACATTATGTAAGTATATACAGTATAAGCAAGTACACTGTTATTAATGCACTTTAAATCAAGGTACGTTTGAAGAGTTCTCATACGAAATAATTGATAGTGTAATATAATCTTGTTTGAACGTGAATCCCTCTCCGTAGTTCAGAAATTATATTAAATTGTTAATATTAGCTAATATTACCTAACGATGTGCGACGTTTAAGCGTACGAGAGTCAATCCGATTAATATAAGCGACATGATAAAGTTATTATACTATATTGGCTTTCTAAATACATACATTGTCTTTAGAAGAACAATTAGTGACACTTAGAATAGAAAAGTACTTTGACTGCAAATTGACAATGTAATATTGGCTGAACTTATTGATCTAATCGGGGTTCGATCTTTGTCCCGTACCTATATATTTTAAAGGCCTATATGCCATTGTATATACGTGTGTTTGAGTATACATCCACATTCCTACAGAAAAAAAAATTAGTAAAGTTTCGCAAAGATAAAAAAATGAAAAGATATCTCATAAAATAATAATGTTACGCTTCATAGCTGTATAAATGAAAGCCTTCAGAGTTTGCAAAATCTCGAGTGTATTCTACTAGAGTACCTCGGAGATGCTTGCGTCATTACTTCACGTGTAGAACAACTCTAGTGAAGAAAGTAAATTTAAAATTAAATTTAACTTCAACAACTCATATGTTACGTGGCGTAGCGTAACTTTTCTTTAGAAATACCTAACTATACGCCAGAAATAACCAAGTACACAGTCCTTTTATAATATTAGCACAACCAACAATTTAGTATAATGATGTTTGTTGGGATTCCGCCAAAACAAAAACAGAAGTACGTATTACACGAGTACTTCATTACAAAAGGCTTACCTGATTCGAAAATCTGGCGTGGAGAGGGATTTACATTTTTAACTTGGGTATAAGTAATGCTATAAAAAGATGAACCTAGATTAAACAAGCGTTTTTTGTATCCGCTCTTACCTTTTGAGTATCATTACAGTATTATGAAATATGTTCTTTTTTGCGCCTTGCTCAAAAAATGCTCGCGAAATATGATCGACAAAAGAAGGTACAGTCGTCTACAAAAATATGTATTCAGCTAAAGATATTCTAAATTACATTACAGTGTGTTTGTAAGTCATTTCTCTCCTATCTTTACAATTACACGAATACTGGACATTGACATTTTCCGTCCCGGTTTCGAATCTCGTTAGGGGCAAATGTTGGTGTGATGAGAGTACATTTGAACCTGTGTGTTTTATGTAACAGCTGTGCTGAAAAGTTCGTAGGCTAATATAGAAAAAAACTTTTTTGTTAGAATTTGATTTTATTATTCAATATAAAATGCATTTGAGGGCGATACAACGATTATAGCGGTCATACAATTTTGCAATACCATTTTTATAGTACGATTTGTATTTAACCTCGAAATAGGCTCCAGTTTGCACGATTGCCTCTTCATCGACGCAAAATTACTAATAGTAATTTTAATAATTACTAGTAGTATTAGTAGTCTCTTTTGTTTTTTTTTGTCTATTGTTACATATCGGCGCAATAATTCAGGTTTATTACGATTGAACAGCTCCAAACACTGCTTAAAGTCATCAATTTGTTGTTTGTTTTTAGTCGTTTGTGCGTTTGCGCGGCACCCACTTCGAATAGAACTTTCGCATATCCAAATATTCATTCAAAGTATGTCCAATACGTTCCTTTGATATCTTTAGGGTCTATTCTATCTCAATCAACTTCACTTTACGGTTATGATGATTTCGTCGGTAACAGCATCTTTGGGGCGTACAAGGCGTGAATAGTCCTCGGATATCATTTCGCCTAAATGAAAACTTAGCAAACCACTTTTCAATGGTTGATTGTCCTTGTGCAAAGGCCCAATAATATTTATCAAGCCAAGCCTTAGCTTCAATAGTATTTTTTTTTCGCCAACATTCCTTTTCACCCGTTTTTTTTAAACTAATAAAAGTTGCTTCACTCAAAATGCTATTACTCACAGACTAATATAACGACAGCTATCAAATACGGATTGATTACTAGTAGTTGATTCTATGAGTCAGTCTACGAACTATTCAGCCCACAGATTATAATATGCGTCTATGTATTTGCAACTAAAAATATTTTTGTTTATTAACCATTTAGTATCAGTCTGTAAACAGAAGTCTCGTTGCTTAGCTCGGAACTAGATGGCGCTTTGTCGTAATGTCCGGATATTTCTATATTATTTTTAATCCTGACGTTTCCGATCCTGTAAACCACCCATTCACTGGTAGACAATCTGATAAAATCCAAATACAATGGTTTATTTCAATTTATTTCTAACTACATAATTTATATAAATACACAACGGTTGAAATAGCCTATGTTCTTAAATAATTCACACTTTATATTATATGTATTTACTGTTTTTATGGATACATCTTATTGATACTGCATGTGCTTGCCAGACTTTCATGAGCACTTCAACACGTAAAATAGTGAAACCATAAACTGCAGTGATGTGTACTTGCACGGTGATTCAGTAAAGTATATTAAATTACAGGTAATAAAAAACTTTACAATGGGTGGTAAAAAGGCACACACTTGACGGTACACCGGCTAGCCTGTCGGGGATGCACGCTTGCCTGCACCGGCCTGTGATTTTATGCGACATTAAATTAAGAAAGAGGTTTTATGCAATGCTTTGGACTCCCTCCACATTTACTAACGTGCAGCGGCTTGAGTTCTTCAAAAGGTTTTTTCATATGCCACGATGGTGGCAAACAAGTTTATGTTCTGTCTGATGATAAGCCGTTAGGAACCGTAGCGTATGGACATTCGCAACACTAAAGATGTAGCTCGCACGTTACCGAAACCTGTAAAAACAGTTTAGGTTTCTTAAAATATGAGAGTTACTGTCAAAATAGTGACTCTCTGACCAAAACTGGCAACCTACTTGCAAAACTATTTTTGTATCTTTGCGGTCTTCTGTAAGGTGAAGGTACTTTCCCAATCGGGCAGCTCAATTGGGTTGGAAAATCTCTCTGCTGTTTTGATATTTATGCCAATATCGCATTTCCCCATTGAATGTCCCATGTACTCATATCGGCTTAATTCGTCTATACATTAATACACTTCTAAAAATACAATGGTTAACCATTCGGAGATTCAGACGTGGTATGTTATTTCTTATTATTATACAGCAGTTATTTCTTCTCAAATTACCATATGAAAATTCATATTTATATTTCGAAAGGAAAATATAATCCTTATGTATGACGCAGATGTAAAAAATATCTTCAAAGGCGCACTCATATAAGCTTATCGACTTCTTCGCTCCACTGGTTCCTCGAGTAACCTAATTTCTTTATGTTGAAATCATAGTAACACGTATAAGTAGGCTCAAAAATACTCATACGATATACGTCAGTTATTTGTTAAGAAAATCATACTATATTTTATTTGGGGTTTCGTTTCTATGACACTTTCTTGGTGATCATGAAAAGGTAAAGTTTTTAGATATTAATCATAATATCAAAGACAATAATTATGAAGTGTTTATAGTTTTTATTCCAGTTTTTGATTTTATTGGAAAGAAATATGGATGTTATATTATTTATATGTATATTATATTATTATTATATTTATGTGTATATTAAACATTGTATATAGCGCGAATTCACAAAGTTTTGTCATAATTTATATACTTTGTTGTAATATTTTACTAAAACAGACATTCAAATTTATCGCTTTCAGAAAATTCGTATTCACGTAAAAGATCAAACTCTTTTCATTACATAAGTTTCCAAATTAGATCAAATTATACACCTAAAGTGGAATTCTTCAACTGTTCTTGACTTCGCACCAGCAATAAATTCAATGAGAACAAATAACTTAAGTAACAAAATTAGCCCTAACTTAATTGTTGTAAAGGGAATAGAGTTTACAACTTAGAAAAGACGAGCAGAACGTTTATTGTATGAAAATGAGGCTGGATACAATATAAGGCATGCTACACATATTGAAAGTAGATTTTTGTACTTACACTAATGTTAGATATATCAACATCTAACATTTGTGTTACTTGACCCAAAACATTTTTTTTAATTTTCTCCTTGTATATTGATAAATAAATAAATATTCCTGGACATTATGACACAGCGCCATCTACTTCCGAGCTAAGCAACGAGGCTTGTGTTACGGATACTTGTTGGTTGATATACTACGTATATACTTTTTTTTTCTAATTACATATATATTATACACAGATATATCCTTGACGGATAAAAATGTTTATGTTCATCACACGAACATTTGTCTCTACCAGGAGTAGAACCCGGGACTCATAGCACAAAAGGTAGTGTTAACTACCGCTGGACTAATTGGGTCGTCGTTAGTTATTGTACTCTAAAAAAAGTAAGAATATAATCTTTCTTTATTAATATTAGCTTATGGTTATACGACGGCTTCATAATATTATAAAAAGTGAAGGAATAAGCGTCGGCATCTGAATTTATGAAAATAGTATGTAACACGCCTAACGCGGATAATTTTGCACGTAAATAAATGAAACAAAATGAAACATCAAGTAGGTCAGGAAAGTAGATTCTTATTCGATAAATGTATAGGGTATAACAACAGGGAACTTCGTACATTATCATACTATTATACACGAAGAATTCGATGTATAATATTATAAATTTTATAATTATTTTGTGGCACAGTTAAGTACTGGAAGTTGGTTCTAATGTACTACCAGACTTGTATAGATTACACAGATACAATTATACTAAACCTTTTTATATTAATAGGAACCATTTTTTACTTTTTTCAATCTTGTTCAGCATTATGAATGGATCGACCGACGTAGCCGATCTGGTGAATGGGATAGGTTTGCAAGTACCGTCTGCGATGCTTAGAAGGGACAACCTCCTCCACATCCAAGCTGTCCATACTACATACAGATATATCTCGTTTATGGTCAGACCTTGTTGATCTTACAATGCGGCGTACCAGGGAGTTTTATTGAATATTTTCAATATGAGTATACCTAAATTAAAGAAAACTTTGTGTAATCATTACTTTTCTTGATCTGGTTTTTGTTTTGTTTTTTTTACCCTGTGTATAGATCTAAGACAGTTATTTAATTTTGTTAAGGTATGTATATTTTAAATTGCGTGTATGTTACTAAGTTTTAGTTGTTATAGTTATTAATTGTGGAAAGTTTTAATTGGCCTCAGTCTATTTGTAATCTGTATTGTAATATCACTAGCTGTTAGTTTTCTGAACATGAAAATAAAATAAAATCTAGTTAAAAAATAAGCAATAGGGCTTGTGTACGTGACGGCCCAGGTACAATTAATAGTCCACGCTCATCATACAAAAAAATCCCCTACCGGGATTCAATCCCAAGACCTATACCAGAAAAAGCAGCCTTAATACCGCTGGTCGAATTGGGTCGCCAAATATACGGAACTTTAGATGGAGCTTACTACGACTATTATTTTTACTATGTATTTTAAAAATAACTATAAACTTTTGTTGATCGATATCGGCAATACATCGATTAACTTCATATATTTTCCTTTATCGCTAACTTCTTGCAATTACTAACCAAGCAAGGTGATACTTCAATAAGCGAAACTTAATCATGACGATAAAAACGAAATGACACGTTCTGCTAGTGTTGTAAACAATGGACATTAAAATTTTATCGATACAATACACAGCTTTGTATAACGAAGCTAATAGATTGCCGTGCCTATCAAATTAAATGTTAATTATGCGTCTATTGAATATGAAATATGAATCATGTTTACATTATCCAGCTAATGCTACATTGTATAAAACAGAATGTTCAGCGAAATGATTTCCTGGCTTCTGTACAATAACAATGGAAAATTATATGGTAATTGATAATTATTAATGCAATTTTAGGTAAATAAATCAGTAATGTTTAGTTTCGTAATTTAAGTATGTATGAATATTATATTATAACAAAGTAACATAACTTTAAGAACGCCTACGGGTAATTTTCCGCACGGTTAGCCGCAATATGGTGAATCGTTTAAATTGTATCGATACGGCTCACACGTATGTTGGCAACACTATGTTATCCGCCCGCGGCTTGTACTCGAGTAAATTATACACTGCATCGCTCACTCTTACAGTTTGCACCTCTCGGTCGTTTCGCAAATTTATATGAATCATTATTGGGTTGAATTATAGCGTGGCGTCGTGCAGAGGGACCGCCGCTCATGGACGTGAGAAGACGCTATTCCTGGAGATGCGTGATTACTGAATTGTTACTATTAGCCTTTCACCCGGTGATGGAGAGTTGTGTATGAACCCAAAATTATACTTAGGATGTCATAAGACTATCATACATACTTTCACAGTTATTGCTACTTATTTAACCGTTATATTTCTAAATAGTTGGACTAAATTCGTATGTTAATAATGTGTAAGAGGCACCTGTGGTTTATTAGTATCTGCGAGGCTATTTCCAATGAGCCAGGCAAACATCCAAACTTGAATCTGCTGCGGAGAACATTCAATGACATTTTGCTCAACGCATTACACTCATTAGCCGCATGTCCAACTAAATCACCTTTGTGCAAATTATTCATCATTAAAACTCAAATTGAATACCGTGAAGTTTAAAGATTTATTTATTTATTTATTATTAGGACATCCAGCAGTTGTTAATTTTTATCTTAATTCTATTTATTTTATAACAATATAATATTAAGTGCACAACTTTTAAAGGCAACATGCACAAAAAAGATATTCTTTATGTATTAACATTTTAAGTTGAGAGACCTTGACACATAATAGTAGGTATAATGCGTCACGGCCACTCACGGCAACTTGTTAAGCTCAACCGCAAATGAAGTTGGCCCCCACTAATCACATAATCACTAATTACTATCTGTTATTTTGACAGAAACTGACAAAATGTTTTGACAAATATTGTTTCTGTTTCAGTTATTAAATATGCCAATTAGTATTTAACGTTCGATAACTATAATATTTGTATACTGATTACGTTTTGGTCATTATAGTAGGTATATCAGCATCATCATCGTCCAAATTATTGTTTTACACTGTCATTGTTTTACATCATTTTATCCTGGACACGGGTCTCCTTACATTTGTGAGAGAGTACAGAGAGACGTTCCTTGGGAGACTTCACATATCATCGAGGGAATCCCTCAAGCATGCCTGTTTCTTCACGATGTCTTCTCACTTTGTACGTGATGAATATGCACGTAACTTGCAAAGTCAGTGGTGCGTGCCTTCAGGATAATATGTGACGTTACAGCCCACTGGTCGCATCACTTAATTACCACAGCTTTTTGTATTAATAGCTATCCAATAAAATAATATCCAATAAAATAATATCCAATAAAATATAGTATACTTACTGTACTTTTATTGGATTGCCGCATCCAATCTTTCCTTGTTCTGAGCGTAGAGAGCATCAATATGCATATTTATTGACGTGTTATCAAGTTTCCTATAACGCTAGTTAATTCTTACATAATACCGTGCTTGACCGTGCATTGTACATTGTTGCAATCCAATACGGCCTATACCATCCAACCATATAATACTAACAAAGCATCATAAGTACATACATAGTAGTAGTAGGTACCAAGAGCGATTTTCCGCATTTAACGTGTGTTTATCAAATTCTACGAGTGAAAAATACAGGTAGCTGTTTGAAAGCCAGAAACTTTATTTCTACTACGTCATAAATTCCATATTTTTTCAACTCGATGTGTTATTAGGTGATACTTACAAGTATATGAGTATTTATATCTTAACTTACAAATTGAGAAGATTTACAACGTTTTCGTAAATTCATAATTTTAATCCAACCAGTTAAGTGAAGTGTAAAATTGTATGGCCGGAACCGATGAAATTTTGCAATTTACTTAATAACCCATTTTGCTGTTTATTGTTTGATGGTCTTGAAATTACAGAATGTAATTTTCCGAGTGAAATTTTGGAACACTTTTATTATTTTATTGAAATATTTATAAAAAAAATAACGTGGAAAAAGCAAAAGTGTACAGCAGGGATCGTAGAGCATTATTTTGAAAGATTGTCATTAGTTTCTGAATATATCTCACGCAGGTAGTTTTCCTCACGATATTTTCTTTCAGCTTTTCCGCGTATACCAAATACGAAAGGAAAATTGTAATGAGTGTCCTGTCATCAAACACGAGACTTGATGTTACCGTCCACTATTCATACCATTACGCTGCCAAACCATGCAAGCAGCAGCCATGTAGCTTGCAAAACTAAAAAATACGTTAAAATGAAAATTTTACATCTCAATTAGTCCAGCGGTAGTTAATACTGCTATCTGTGCTATGGGATTCTTGTTCAAATCCTGGTTGGTATAGATGTTTGTGTGATGGACATAAATTGTATCCGAGTTATGAATGTATCTATGTATAATATGTATGTATTTACAAAAAAAAAGTATATATGTAGTATATCAACCAACACAATAGCAGTAGTATCCGTAACTCAAGCCATGTTGCTTAGCTCGGAACTTGGTGGCGTCGTTATTTTTATTATTATATTTGATATGTTTTTATTTAACTCAACGCTTCTTACATTTGAAACCCTCCTTTACACCTTCAAACTCTTGTTGAGTCTAACTATAATGTAATCGATGTCGCTTGTGCTTTTTTTTACATGAAAATTGGTTTTAGTTGCATATGCTCTTTTAGTCGTACCTTTTCCTCAATGCCGACAGTCGTGACCTCCCTTAGGAACCACTTGTCTGCATAATTGTAGATATAAAGCTTCGCCGGCTCCAGTTGGACATAACCAGTTGAGCGGAGGCCGCGTTTCTCTAAATTTTACACCATTTATTTCACTCAACGGCTATCACCGTGAACTTTTTGTTCACTTTGTCAGTAACGATAAGTCTTTCTAATTTTTTCATTTTTCTTCCGTAATTATTTGCCTACCCTTGAAAAATATGTAGGTGGATAGTAGTTGTGGGGTTAGAGTCTTTGAGACTCTAGCTTTCTTTGAACTAATTATGACGAGACATGGTTACTCGTACCTACTTCAACCAGCTTCATTTTTAACTAACACAGCAATCATAAATATTAACTTCATTTGAGGCCATTTATACAGGTATGAAATTTCATATTTCTAACTTTGGTAATGACCGATTTCCATACCATTCTTCACATATTTTACCCCTTTAGGGGTCGAATTTCTAAAATCCCTTCTTATTGGATGTTTTCTTCTTATTATGTACTATATGTCCAAATTTCAAGTTTTTAGACCAAGTTTTTATGAATCAGTCAGAACAAATAATTAATACATAAACATAATTTGATTATAACAGTAAACCTTATTTAATAGTTTAAAGCAAACACTTATTTAAATACTCTTCTATAGCAATTAAAAAAAATTCTATCAAATATTGACAGATAACACTTGTCTGTCTAAAGTTTATGAATTTCCCATAACCAAACATTTAATTGAATTCAATTTATTAATTATAAAATGTCGAATGAAAATATACATTTCCTTCTCAGTTTATTTATATTAGTTTCTTTATTACAAGAGACCAGAAGCGAAGAGGAGTATAGTATAGAATCGAAAGTTATATCAAACCCAACAATTGAAAGCAATGATAATGAAACTGTTATTGGAAACATATATACGACGGATATTACAGTAGACAGTGAAATATTTGACGACAATGAACTCAAAAAACTATTTTTGAAAAATTATAGGTTAATTGAAAATTTAGAGAGGGATAGATATACAATTGATATTCCTGACACAGCGCTGAAGAGAACATTTAGAAAAATAACTAATAGTACTGTTTCTTCCGGGATGGCATGTTTTACGTGTCATGGAAACGGGAGTTCAAAGAATGATTTAAATTGCTACAAAGGTGTTTCGTAAGTATTTGTTTTTGAAATATGAGCGCTATTATTAAAAAATATACAAATAATTGTACTTGATCAGATTCGCTGAAAGTTATTCAACATATAACTGGTCCTTGTGGAAGTCTGTTGTAATTCTAAAGCCTGAGGTTCCCCGAGCAAAAGTTGAAGTAAGGCTCATTTGAGATTTGTGTATTCATGTTTCTGTGTTATATGATGTATATCAAGAGTTTGAAGATGTAAAAGAATACTTGCAGCCCAAAATACATAGGACAACGGTGTATTTTTTTGTAAATACGTACATAGAAAACAAGCATTTGTACATCACAGAAGGCATTCTTTAAATATTATTATGTTTAAAGAGAACAGAACAATTCGCATTGTGATATTTTTAATTTATAATGATGAATATATTATATATTTCAGTATGCCTTTGCAAAAATGTGCTGATGCCGAACACTGTTACATTGAATTCAATCCTCGATACATAAAGAGAGGTTGTATGTTACCTGGAAGGGTAAATAGAACATTTATATGCAAATGCCATTTGTGTAATGACAAACCTTCCTACGACACCAGTCATTATCAATATAAGACGATTAGTGAATGGGAATACGATAATGCTCGACTTCAAATACCTTTACAAGGAATGGATCTAATGTGTAAAGTTTGTGAAACTAAAGGGACAAATCCAACCATGGACAAAAATTGCAAATTTGGTAAAACGTAAGTTATCAATGAATATTTACTAAGCCTAAAGCGGTTTGGCAGACTTCACATCCCATTGAGAAAATCTCTCAGGAATGCGGGGTTTTGCCTTCACTGTTTGAGAATGTGATAAATACGCACCTAACTTCGAAAAGTCAGAGCTGGGTGCTTTCGGGACGAACTCAGCCTTTGTATTAACAGTCCACTGGCCGCATCGTTAGGCTGTCATAGCTTTTTGTAAAAGAAACAAATAAAGAGTTTCTTTCATATTTCATTCTTTACAGTGCGGATTATATGGTTTGTTCACGTAACCAACTTTGCTACACAAATATTGACGATGAGACTGATTTCGTGTCTAGAGGATGCATTGAGAAACCGTTATTCAATTCAATATACTTCTTCTGCAACTATACCGAATGCAATACGAGCGAGTTTTATAACCCTAGAAAAAAAGTATGGAAACGTGCACAAAGAAAACCATGGAAATATGAGGAAAAAAAAATAAAAGAAGTGCGTTCCAAAGAAAAAAGTTCCAGTACAAAAATATATAAAATTAATTGCTATTTATCACTGCCTATAACTATCATGACGTTTATTGATTTTGTTCGTTTATAACGTTTTACAAGAAAAGCAGAATCTGCTAAACAAAAATTGGATAACGTGTAAGGAATTCATCTGTTACGTTTTTGTAAGTATTATGTTGAAAGATACATATATACATTTATTTTATTAGAGATAGCGCATCAGTAATGCATTTCCATTACAAGAAGGCGGTGCATCGCCCCACAACTTAATAAAAAATATTAAGAAATATTGTATAACTTCAATTAATCTAACAGTTCAGTTCAATTTTTTTTTTGTAATAAACCACATATTATATATATAAACCACCACTTATATATTATCGCTTCTTAAATTAATGAGAAGTAAAACCCGATTAAGAAAGAAAACATTGGAAACAATAATAGTTTGAAAGAGTCAGATATTTAAATTATCGATGATTGAATTATTTGTAACAATTATTCCATCTTAATTAAGAAGTTGTCTAAAGAGATCCACTTCTAAACCATAAATGTAGTAATAAAGAATTACGTCTATCAGGGATGATAATATAACATTTGACACAACCTAAGACAGTCCGTCAAATTTCAGTTTTGGCAAGATCACAATGAATAGTAAAAGAATTTTGCTTTTACTTTTGATAATATTTATAATTCACGTTGAATGTGAACTAAAACAGGTGACAAAAAGTAAGAAACTCTTACCTTACTTTAGACGGAAAGTAGAAGAAATCGAAGATGCATATTTTTTTGATACGACCGAAACGGACGACCCTAGTAATTTAGTATCATTTTTGGTTAAAAATGTGAGAGAAATTTTCGATGATCTAATCGAAAATTCAGAGAAAACTACCGAAACATTTCTATTAAAAAAAAATACAACAATAATATTTCCTAATACAAGCTTAACGCTCCGTACATCCACAACTACATTACCATTTAGACTCATTGGTATTTTTAAAACAGAAACTAATATGAGTAGTACTAGTATTTCTACTTCTACGCATACAACTGATATGACGCTACTTGAAAACTTACCTCTTAATACTTTACTAGATAATATACAAGAAAGTACTGAAAACCCCGAGATGCATACCAGCAATGAACTCCAAAGTGTTCTTAAAGATTTAAAAAATTATGCTAAAACTGATAAAAAGGAGCGTGATGTTGAATTTCAAACTATTCTTCCGTATCATACGGGTAATGAATCTGATGTAGAATCCAGTGATCCAAGACGATCATGTATATTGTGCGACAATGTCTCGTCAAACGAATGTAATGACCCTAAAAACAAATTGTAAGTATATCAACATTAGGAAAATTAAGTAATTGCCAATGCGCGTTACTAAGAACTAGTTGCGTCCAAATTAATTGATCTGACCTTGCGCCCTTTCATTTGAAAATAATATACTTATATATTTATACCCAGAAACATCTCATATTTAAATATAAAATATATAATATTATTGGCTTTATCCCCAGTTAGGACTTTATATTTAGAAAATTGCTTTCTCTTGTGATTATTGAAATTTCAGAATACCGTCGATAATGTGCGAACGTGACGATGATATGTGTTATTCGTTGCACACGCCTTTTGGTATAATCGATCGTGGATGCTTCAACGTAAATCATAATCTCACCACCTACGTATGTTCCTGCAATCTTTGCAACTACATATCCATTTCTGAGATGCCGTTTATGTTCTCCAAGAAGCGAGATTGGGTCGATAATGTTATAGAGCTCTCACGTACGAAGCATTTTAGAAGATCTGTGTTTAAGGATATGTCTTGCTTGAGATGTGAAGTTAATACAACCACCAAAACTGGAGACATGCTTGATAGTGCAAACTGTTTGGAAGGCAATATGTAAGATATCTTTTTATAAGCAGCGATTGAACACCGCAATAAAACTACGTAGTACGTAGTATTATTAAGGTGTACCTTCCTTAGCCCCTCTAAAAAGCTAAACAATAATACAAGCATATTATTGTTTAGCTTTTTAGAGGGGCTTGAAAGTAATTTCTCGTCAAATGTGAGATTTTTACTGACGACCTTAGTTTTATTAATCACGTAGGTATTGGAATTTAATTTATAAGCACATGTTGTATGATTACGGGGTTTTAATTTGAACAGAATTGTGCCATGTTTTGATTCGAATCTGTTGTTGAATTGCCTTAGAAAAAAAAACATTGTCCGACAAATATGGTGTCATTTCAGTGGGAATTTACCGGTGGAAGACTGTGAAGTTGATGAAGTTTGTGCAGTAAGGGCGCTGAGAGCCGACGGGTATATTTGGCGGGGCTGTATCAAAGCACCGTTATATAACTATTGGTGGGCAATATGTGACAGCGATCTCTGCAACTATGACACTCTTACAAAACTCTACGAGTTCTTCGTTTGATACTTTAGCATTGTGTTTACTTCAATTTTATTTTTTAATTCTAGCTTTACATTATGTTATAGAAATATACTTGATTATTTTTCATTTGTGTCTGTTATATTATTTCCCGTTTGCATTTCATATGTGTCAGACCAATTTTACTTGTTAGTTGATGCAGTTGAATGTATAATTGTATTTATTATTCCTCTAAAGGGCACAGGTTTGAGAGAGTTTACGTTACAATTCATTACCTTGGCGCAGTGCAGGTTGGCAGACTTCAGATGCCGTCAAGGATATTTCTCAGGCTACCAGGTTTTCTTGCAAAGTTTTTATTCACCTCATAGGCGAGTGAACACATTTTATCAAATAGTCAAATGTAACGGCAACGCAAAGTAACTTATACCTCGTGACTTTTTGAGTCTTTGTTTTACGTCGCGAGTTCATTCCTTGGTATTTAATTCCTTCCAAGAATAGGGCTTTTATGAATGCTTCTATCGTTCACTAAATTCTTGGTAGAACCACAGAAAAGCAAAGACAAGAGTTAGTAGGTATCAATAATGTAATTGAATTTCACGGAAATGGGTGCATTCCTTTGAAGGATTTCATCTCGTGGAAACATTTGTGGGGTCCCTGATACTAAAACCGATGATCTGGATATGAATGTATCGATGTGCGACCCTAAAACATATCGGCAAAACGTGTGTTTACATTAGTACACCTCTACCTGCTAACCCTTCGGGGACGACTGGCGTGATGGTATGTTATGTTTTTTTAATGTTTCCAAAATTTACTCTTACAACTTTTGCGTCTAACATCCTGTGCCTGTTTTGAATTGTGTAGAATATGTGTTATTAGCTTTGCACTGTAAATAAAAAACAGTATACGTGAGAACATTATATACTTTTTTTTATTTACGGTGCATGTTCTTTAACTCATCAATATTTAATATTTCTATTGTTCTTTGAGTACATGTCATATGGATCCTAATCATTATAAAAGTACAGGGATGTGCCGAGATACTTGTTGCTAATTCCCGTTCGTGTACCGACACGCCTATAACATAATTATGCGAGAGCTCTTTAAAAAAACGCATCAACTTCCAAGCTGAGTAAAACCTCAAGTGCCTTGTAGTTTTCTTTCTTACACTCAGTTCCCTAAAGAAATACCCAGTGCATTTGCTGAAGTCCATACAGCGTTGTTTTTAAATATTTTATCATAAAAAGCTACATTGGATATTTTTGTATCAAAATAAGGCTGGAGGAAATTTTATAGTAACATTTTTCTCATAACTGAAAACCGTTAACAATGTTAAAACTTTGCAAGAAATATTATATGATGTTATTATAGGTAGAAAGTTAATATAGGTATAAAGTTCGCTGTTTATATTGTGGTTCCAAGTTCTATGGTAAGAAAAATAATAGGATTATTTTTGATAGGAAATTAATATGAAAATCTGAAAAAACCTAAAAGACGTTTAAACAACAATAATTCTCAGTAAAAATAACAGAAGTAGGTAGTATAAAATTGGAATTACCCAGAAACTTAACTTAATATTTTTGAGAAATGCTGATGTCCCAACGTACTTTCTATTACCTGGCTGGCTGCCTAGATCCAAAAGACTGGCTTTTCTCCAAAATAAAAAGTAGATTTTAAATGTTGACCTTATACCTACTCGTAGCGTTTTTAAATTGGATAATTTGACCACAAATCGTATTCAATTTATATAAAATATTTACTCGAAAACTTTTAGAAGACTGGTTCTCTTTTTTAGTTTCATTCTTATTTTATAAAGATGTATGACAGAAATACAGCATGTATGTAGTTTATACTTTAGAATATTATTAAAGGATGCTGAGTACCAGTTACACAGGAAAACGGCAAGACAAGGACAAACTAAACTATAGTTATTCCAAAAACGAGTATGAAATACTATAAGTTCCTCCCCTGGTGTCAATATAAAAGCATCATTGATATTATAATAATAATTTACCACAAACCCGGTATTAACATGATGTGCAGGCGGAACCTCCACGTAATGACCGCATATATCTTTTAAATGAACTACTCTAGCCAGATTTCACCATACAAATACGGGCTTCCCTGACATTTCCCAAAATATATAGTCAGTTTTACAAATACCGGGAACGCTTTAATGTCAACGGTAAGTGTATTTTGCCATTATAATGTTCCAATAAATAAATTATCTGTAACTACATCAATTTCCGGAATAATTTTAGGGGTTAACTTTAACCAGTAAAGGTAGTTAAATAACAATTTTTACAAACTACTTTGAACAGTATATCTACAGGTATGAATCAAAATACGGCTCAATGACCAAACATGGTGTTCGAAATAAATAAGACCATAGGACTCGAGATCATTAATATCCAAAGAAAAATATTTGAACTCGTCAACACAAATTATAAGTTGTAGCAACAGTCCGTTGGTTTGTTCAACACCAGTCAAAACTGAACAAAAAACTTGATAATCACATCTCGAAGACGCGATCATTGCTCGCCTTTGCCTGCTTATAATAACAGTGTTTCGACTTGGAACAGATAAAATGGTAATGAGTGGTGTAAAACGTATGCTAGTTTGAAATGCCTCGCGGCACTCTTCGCGTTTCTTTCAACACGTAGCGCACAGTGTGTTTAATGCCTAACCTTCTCGATCAAAAGCCTCTGAGTGCGACTGAAAGGATTCAAGATTCGCAATCGTGTTGCTGTAAACTAGATACCATTTAGCCAAGGGCGAACTCACAGATGGTAATATTGTTTTGTGAATAAACTGCTTCTATGAAGCTTTTGGAATAGGAAAATTATAGCGTTGCATTCTACAAAGCTAGCCTTTTGAGCTTCAAAAGTGTTTTGCTCAATCGCATTCTTTCTTTGTTGAAAAGGAAATTGTTGTTCTATTTGCATGCGAAATTTTTGTGTATTTGAAAATTGTTGCTAGAAATAATAATGATCTTCAAACAGCTGAACAGATTTTTTTGAACTATTGATGAATTAATAAATAAATATATCCGGATATTATCAAAACGACGCTTGACGAACGGATACTAGGTGGTTAACACTTCATAGATATTTTTTTGTATATACATAGGTATATACTTACATCATTATTATACATAGAAATATCCTTGACACAGGTCAACTGGATCATCACACAAACATTTGTCCCTACCGGGATTCGAACATAAGACCCCTGCCACAGACGGCAGCCTTTAATACAGCTGCGCTAATCGGGTCGAAAGATACTGTCATAAAAAAAAACTAAATCAAACTGGGTTCATCCGTTTAGGGAGCTACGATGCCACAGTCAGATAACAAATTCAAAGATACGTAGATAAACAAATCACACCCTTCTTTTTGTCTCAGGGGTTAAAAAAGTATGTTTATTAGATGGGTATATATGAACACATATACTCGTATTAATTTTTTAACCGACTTCAAAAAGGAGGAGGTTCTCGATTCGTCGGAATCTTTTTTTTTTTTTTTTTTATGTATGTTCACGAATTACTTCAAAACGCCTGGATCGATTTGCAAATTTTTTTTTTGTTTAAAAGGGTATTCAAGTGGCTCCCAATTCGACTTCGGAGGAACTCTCGAATATTGTGTGTTCTATTTAACATTCTACATAACCCTAAAACTCCTTCCTATCTGGAAGAACGGTTTTCCTTTTCTCGTCCTTCGGATGCGCCTTGCAGGTCGCATCTAAGAACCCTCCTCACATTCCCGGCCCACACTACCGACTACTACTCCTACTCCTTTACTGTGCACGCTGTTCGGTTGTGGAATGCTCTCCCTCACGAGATCAGAGATAGCCAGACTATCGCCATATTTAAAAGAAGAGTAAAAGATCATTACCTTTCCATTTCATCATAGTTGTATATATGTATATATACCTGTATATATTTTTATGTACTTTAGTGTATTTATGCATAATATATGTAATAAATGTATAAGTACGTATATCTTAGCTGGATATAATATGTATGTATATTTTATTTGCATATATATATTTATTTTATATGATATATTTTAACTTCTTTTGTGTATTTAAATTTCTTTTTCTATTGTTATGCACACTATCTGCATGTCCATATGTTCAATTCTCCTGTCGCAGGTATGCTGGAAGAGATTTCTGTAGGAATAAGCATTACCTTTGTACTTTGTTTTTCCTATTCCTTTAATGTATTATTGTAATTATTGTGTGTACATAAATAGTTAAATAAAAAAAATAAAAATAAAAATATACTTCACAGATGGTCCCATTGTAACCACATCACGATCTGATGATGGGATCCCAGGGAAATCGAGGGCAACCCTCAAATTTTATAGGCAATTATCACGTTTTGAATATATTTACTAAAATTGTTCCAGTATTTGTGTCTGATAATCATCATTTGAGGTTGATGAGCTGATGATGGAAGGTAGTACTCCTCAACAGTTAAGATTTAAAAGAAAATTCTTTCAGTTATAAGCATTTATTACATTTACATGTATTCTCCAAAGCTGTTCAAGTATTTGCATCTGAAAATCAACTTCTCATGTAATGATCTGATGATGGAAGATACAACTCCTCAACGGTTAGGAGTTGAAGGGAAAATCTTTCATAATTATAAGTATATATGGATCGATAGTTGTTTTCTTCAGGCTATTAGATTGACCTGATATGAAAAGTTTAATATATACAACACTAAAAAGAATAAAATAAATTAACTTTAAAAAAAAAGAAAAACCAACTTCAAAAACTAAAAAGCAAAAAATAACTTCATACAGTTTTACCTTTTTTTTAGTTTTAAAGGTATGAAGTCGGTGCCGATGATGTGGTGGTTTTAATCAGCCTGCTCAAGGTCACTCGTGGTGAGTGTACTTACTATACGTTTGGCTTGGCACCAACTTCATACCTTTAAAACTAAAAAAAAGGTAAAACTGTATGAAGTTATTTTTTGCTTTTTAGTTTTTGAAGTTGGTTTTTCTTTTTTTAGTTTTTGAAGTTGGTTTTTCTTTTTTTAAAAAGTTAATTTATATTTACTTTAAACTATTTCTGCAGGTTGCACTTGCATACTAATGTTTGTTTTTTATAGCAATACTGACGACTGACTGAGCGATCAACCCTTCTACCAGACCTAGTAAATAAAAACACACACAAAAAAGAAACTGTTTTTTTTTAATGCACTGAATTTTGGTTGACTACGACTATTATCATTATGGATGTTTTAATAGATACAATGTGATCTAAATAAATAAAATTTGCGAACAGCTGGAAGCCTTTGCGCTCTGTGAGCGCACTGCGTGCGATTCCTCTACAAGATTATATGCATTAAGCAAAATCAAAGTCTGTTTTAGATAGACTTTTATTTTAATTGGAGGTAGGGCATAGCGAGATTCCTCCCTCAAATTGAGCTGCCCGACTGGGGAAGTACCTCCGCCTTACAGAATACCGCAGTGAATCAACAATAGTTGTCTTTCTGCGAGTGAGTAAGGTTACCAGAGCTCGTTGGGGAATGACTATTTTGACAGCATGGGCATTCCATTTGCTGTCAGTTTTGTAATTCCCTATTTTAAGAAACCAAAACGGATTCTGCAAGGGTTGGCAACTCATTTGCAAGCCTTCAGGTGTTGCAAACGTCCATGGGCGGCGGTGATCACTTACCATCAGGTGAGCCGCCTGCATGTCTGCCCCCTTATCACAGTAAAAAAAAAAATACACGTGCTAGACATCCTAAAAAATGTGCCTAAAAGGCTTTTTTAAGTCCATACAAAAAATACTGGGTATAGGTCCTTCTATATAAAAAAAAACGTTTATAGTTTCTACACCACCTTTTTCTATATTTAGAATATAATTAAGACAATTTAAAATACGGACAAGAACAGATATATTAACTGACACTACATAATTCCACTGCCTTAATTATGCGTTAAACTTTACAAAAACAAAAACCCCCTCGAAGTTAAAGTGTTAACGTTATTTATTCGTTTTTAACTTTAAAAAACACCGCAGAAGCTTGTGTAGTCGAGAACGATGATAAAAAATTGTCCCACTAATGAGCGAGCCAGCAACCCTTACTGGGCACCGATAAATAACCATTCACCGAGCGATTTAACTCCAGCAATGAAAAATTAAACGATGTATCTTCGCAATTCGTATTGCGTTTAAACGAAACGCGCGTACCTACAGTAAAAAGCAGTTCGCTTACGTATTACGCATTTATTTTTGTAAAAAGAAACACTGACCAGTGAGATATTATGCCATGTATAAACAGATCAACGGTTTTTTTATCAAGAAACGAACATATATTATTCAGTAATTGTAAAATTAATTTAGTTAGGTGGTTCCGGGTGCGACTGCTGAGTATAACGTCTTGAGTTCGATCTTTAGGTTGAGCAAAGGTTTTATAAAAAAAGTCCTTATAGTAGCGCGGAGTACAGAATCATGCCCAAATAGTGTAAAAAGTCTAAACTAGCCAGTCGACACTACATGGGACCATTTTTGAAGTATGTATAAAAGATGAGAGTGCCCATGATACAACACATGTGGTCATATTTGCCACCGCAGTTGTTCCTTCCACTTGTTCCTAAATTGCAATTGATCTTCTGTTTACCTGATGGAAATCTAGGGGCCAAGAACACGTAATTCAACCTGCTCGGGCACCAATACTGACACACAATAAATCACAGTAAAACTTTATGGCGCCAATCTCACTTGAGAGTCTTCAATACGGTCAGGCAGTTCATTAAACTTAGCTATCTTTATCAACAGTCTAGCTCTGAGTCCTGTGTTCCAGCCTTTCGGGCCTGGTCCTACAGACGGGAAAATACCTATATAAACTACACTTTATACTCAACGAGCTGTAAAAGAGAATAATTACAGCTGTTTTTACACGATTGATTTATGTTTTTGAAGTCGCCAATTTGCAAATGTTTGTACTTCAATTAAGTGAAGTTATGACGTCTGGGAAGACCTTATAATTTATTACCTTTTTTATGAGGACGTGGTTTGTTTCACTCAATTTGCGGCTTTTCAGTTCTAGCGAATAAATATTTGTCGGACATAAATTTCTGTTTCTGGTGTGTAGTGTCTTAGTGTACTTTGATATTTTATTTACCTATATTGAATAAATAAATTAATTTCGTCTGTATAAATATTAGGTACTATATTCTTACGATAAAGTATTTTGTATATGCTCTCAACGAAAAAAATATAAATATGTTAATGTCTGTTCGGTTCTGTCTTTGACATGTGAAGTATTTACATTGTTTCTATGTTCGGGCTGTGCTTTTACATTTTCTTAATCCAATCATAGCTAAAATAGGAAGTCCAGTATAAAACTATTCAAAAACTAGTATAGCGCTGCGTCTATCTTCTCATTGATAACATCTGATATGTTTGTATCAGAATTATATCGTGTTGTATCATTTAAAACCGGAATTTCAAAACAGAGATTTTATTTCATCCTTAACCCGGCTTTATACATAAAATCCCATTCTATAGGCAACGATCACGTTCACACTATCCCGTGTGACCATTACGCGGTCAGAGAATTTCATAATTGTGGCAACTTGACATGAAATTCAATGGCGCACGTTACAACCAAAACCGAAATTTTCAGATATTCTACGTTTAATGTTCGGAATATTTCAATAGTTAACAACAAGATAAAGGAATGATGAAACGAATGCCGATCGATATCACTACGTAATTAAGGTAATATTTAAGAAATCTCACCACATTATCAGGAATGTGGTTGTGTCGGTGAAGACGGTAATATATTGCTGACATAAAATCTTGAGATTTGGGCAGATAGCACCTTCGAATAGTTGGTTTCCGCCCATCAACCATCCTTCTAGCCGGAGTTTACTAAAATGTGAAAAATTTAACAGATAACGTCTCTGTGGGATCCATCAATGTCCAAATTTAAAACTCCGTTTATTTAATTTACTTTTGATGTTTTTTTTAAATCGAAGAGACTAACCGTATCATAGATTCGATATATTAGTACCGTGATAAAGCAGGGATACAGGCATGTAGGAACTAGATCATATTTGGCTATGCTTGTAGTCGGCGACTATTCAGCAAAAAACGCCCAGTGCCCAGAGCTCCTCACTTTACTTTATATTTCTATGCTTCGAAAAGGGATGATGAAAATTTAATTGTAACATCAGCTTAATTTTACATTTTTTTTAGAATCATTCTTACAGTTTGTTATATATATATAACCTAGGCTAGGAGCAATTCCTTTGTTATTAACAAAAAAATCCAAAGAAGAGTTTTTACAATTCTGGATCAAGAATGTACGGAACATAATCATGTAACATAATCAATATTAATTCTTGGCTGAAATTATTCGTGGTTTACAATTGACATAAATATGTAAACAAAGCGCTACCTTGCCCGCCGACTACTTGTCAGCCCAGGTCATAGTCGACCTAAAATAAATAAAACTACTTCCCATATAATTTTGTTAATATTGTGATGTAAAAATATAACCGCTCAACTCCTTCCTCGCATTACTTTTAGAAGATTACCTACTTCGAAACCTGTAGCGGGAACGTTGTTCAAAGCATACTTTATCCAAACATCATCACATCCAACGAGATAAGATAGGTAGGTTTTATGATCGCATCAGAGAAAATAACATGTGTCAATAAGCCATAGACGATGGAATTCTCTGGTAGGTACCATTTTATGTTCTCCCATGTTTTCCATCAGCTATTTCATCAAAATTTTATTACAAGCGGTGGCTTATTGTTGTATGCGGAATCTTTCTGGGACAGACTTTTTTAGGCAATCATTATGTTTATGATGGATTTCGCTGGAAATACACTGTCAGTGCTAATAACATGGCTATCATAAAATTCGGCATGTGTTGCGTCTTTTGTTTTGTGTATACACACATTCAATAAAACATAGAGGTTAGTAGGTTGGGTTTACGAAATATTTATGATGCATCTGTCCGATACCTTGCTACCTTTGTTACTATTGTTTTTTTCAAAAGCATTTTGATTTGATCATTAATTACACTAGTGAGTAATACGTAATAATCGTGTTGTTTCTTTCTGTAATCGCGTCACGTTATCTTGGTGGCGTCTTCGATTTAATTCTAACTTTATCCATAACATATACGGATACATGCACAAGACTTGCATTTAAAAATGTTACGTATAATTATGCCCTTTTTCAGTTCGATGAATGAGATACAATGCATACATAGTATATACATAATAGTCCTACATTGTTCTGGCGAATCTTTAAGCCAAACATCAACATTCCGCAAGCTCCTGCGGTATCATGATCCAGGAGCGTTCAAGTTTTTGCTTTCCCCCATTTTTACATGCCGCATCGTGTTCAAATAAACGCAAATATCTTGTCCGGATCCCTTTTTACGAGGATCCGCTGCGGCACGCCTGCCATGCGCAAATGCACCGCGTTCTTTTCTCAAAACGAGTAAAAAGTGAGGATTTTGAATAACATTGTAGTTTTTTGGAATAATGTTGTAAAAACGATAAACGCAATAGGTACGCGTTTCAAGTCAGATCGGTTGAGTTAATGGTTTGAGATTGAGCCAGCCTACATACCTACTTATCAAACCTTTACGAAATTCTCAATACATTCAATTTAAAATAATAATAATGCTTAAGTACCATTTTTACGACTTTCATCACTAACTGTACATGATAAATTACTTACAATCTACATTGCTCAATAAGAGGCGATTAGATTCTCAATTGAATTTTGGAAAACTGGTTTAGACAAATAGGTGTTAATTGATTGCCTCAAGTGCACCGTTAAAGTTTACTGTCTATAACTATATTTATATGTCGTTGGGGTACGATTAGCACAGCGGTATTAAGGCTGCTTTCCGCGATTAGGGTCTCGGATTCGAAACTTTATTTAATTCAGGTTTTTAAACTTAAAAATGAGCACAATGCTTACTTGAGTCGTGGATGTTTCTATGTACAATCTATATATTTAGTGTATCAACGGATATATGAAATGTCCGTATATATTAATAAATTTATTCAATATATCTCATCAAAATAATGAAGATGATGTGATAAGTGGTAACACTTATCACATCATCTGTGGGTCATTCTTATCGATGTATTGATAGGTTGTGCATTGTTTTGA
Source organism: Craniophora ligustri (assembly GCA_905163465.1). Classification (NCBI taxonomy): domain Eukaryota; kingdom Metazoa; phylum Arthropoda; class Insecta; order Lepidoptera; family Noctuidae; genus Craniophora; species Craniophora ligustri. The sequence goes on from LR990963.1 coordinate 9,621,849, forward strand.
ATGTCATGAGATCCATCAATCAGGGAATACAGTTAAGCAGTACAGTTGCCGATGTGAGCTCATTGTAATTCTAAGCCTATTAGAATATTTAGGTTATTGCATTGTGCGTCTTCGTGCGATGAAAGGGTATATCGGCTTTTGAAGAAATACATTGAGTTGAACTGTATTCATTAGGATTAGTGTAATCCGATGTATGTGTTTATTTTCTCACGCTGCAATAAGATGTTGCATTAAGAAGGTTGTAGTTCAGACATTTTATTTTTAGCATTTTTTTCAAATTTATAATAAATAGTGTTAGATTCCGAAACGTCGTGTGTGATTCATCAGTATACTACTTCAAGACCATTGGAATTTTGCCTATATGGATTTAAGCAAACAGAATTTACATGTCAGTAATTTTTTAATTATCTAATATAAGAAATTAAACTTATAATTATAAAACAGAGACATAACCGTGACTCTTGTGTAAGATATTCTATTATTCGAATAAAGTTTTCAATAAATATTGAGCTGCTGAAACTTTACAGGTAAAGTTTTTCATAAATGCATCATGCTCAGAGAAGTTACCTTCCGAGAAAAACTCCATTACAACATTTAGAACAATTTTCGATGTATAGACAAGTGTGTATCAGTAGTGTGTGTCAGTAGTTACAAACACAGTGTGTTTCTAACTACTGACAGTAGTTACAAACACATTCAAGTTTATGAACTAACACAATGCATATTACTTTACGATCTCTTCAAGCGTAAGCACTGCCTTTGAAGACCTCGTAAATACATGCACTAACACTTTCTTAGCACCATTTATATGCCAATTACTTTCACCGGCAAGTAATCGATGTCCCATTGTATGTAGAGGACACTTCGCTGCATAATATCGGACAGTTTTGTTTAGGGTCAGTTTACACTTGCACTGAATCCTTCATTGGCCACAATGTGAAGACAGCTGAGTTATTAATGCCTCCGGCTGAGCCTCTTGTCGCTACTAACTCGAAATGTAAAAGCGTCGACGCACATCCATTGGGAGATTTTACCAGTTTCAACCTGAATTTCTTATTCGGTGTGTAATAAATTATGCAGGTATGAAAATTAAACAAAACTGTTTCACTTTGTAAATAAATTACAAAAAGTGAATTGAAATTCATAGTTCTGTGCAGTAGACTGTATTTTTCTTGATAACGGAATGTTTTCCTCGCAACCCTTTTTTCTTTTCTCTTAGTTATAAGAACTACACAGACTACAGAACAAATCAATATTTGAAATTGTTTATTTTTGTGACTTCAATAGTTGCAATTGACATTCCAGCCATCTCTATGCAAAATATCTCGAAATTAATATTTATTTAATGTCACACAATGTTAAAAATGCCACTAGTTATTGCAATGAATCATTGCAATAACTAGTGGCATTTTTGGATCCTTTCTATAAAATAAATTTAAAATGACTTGGTATAGCTTGAATTTAACTAATCTTTCAACTCCTTGTTCTCGTTCCTACATTTACTTAGACCTCTATAGACCATTGTAACAACACGAAAACATGATAACCAAGCATATCAGTATTTAATCTAATAGCTGGTGGACTACAGACCAGCCGCGTCCATTGGGCAACAACAATCACTCGGACACCACGCGTCGGATGCAACACGAACAAGACGCGAGACAATTATGTACGTCGGCGGCGTCGCTCGTCGCCGTGGGTTCGGACTCCTTTTATTTGTTCCAGTATGCGTCGCCCTTTAAGAAACTTTGTAGCTTTTTGTGAGTGATTTAAAACAATTGTACACAATGTTAACTAAAACATATGATTTTTATTTTTTAAATCGTAGCAGCTTTTTTGCAAAGTTTACAACCTAGTTAAAAATAATTTCTCGTTTGACGTTTATTTATCGTGATCTATAACTACATATATGGTCTATAACTATATATAATATAATTATAGTTGATATAACTCTGTCTCTTTAGTTATTGATATTTATAAAGATGAGATCCTTTTTTTTATTTTTCAAGCTAGCTACTAAAACATAATAAAAAATAACAGCAAGTAACTACGAACGCAAACATTTTCGGTTGTTAAAAATAACAACTGACACATATAAAAAACACACTGAAATCCCGCTTGCATGCATTTTGGTACATAATGCTAAACAAAAATATAAACTACAAACGCTTTTAGTCTATAAAAACAAAAGACATCGCTCACGAATCACATAGCGCGACTTAACACATTGTCCCGACGTTCGTTTTGTAGCTATGAAACCCCGAAGTGTGACTGTTTCGATTCGCATCGGCGGCTTTTATTAAAATTCTCCTTATTTGTTAGAGAGGGTTTTTTGCAGGAAACGTCAGACTAACGACGGGCCGCGTGTCTGCAAGCTTCTAGGGTTGCACGTCTTAAATGACAGTTTTTTTCCTCGATAAACATCGTGAATTGTTTGTTCCTATAACTAAAACGTAGAATATAATTTTTTCATTAAAAGACCTTTCCAGTAGCTGAGTAACCCTTTTTGAGTAAAAATATTTTAAAAAACGATATTCTTTTTTGTAACTACGCATTGCACGGTTTGCATTCTAGTTTTTAGAATGCTGTTTAAAAATGGCAAAATCAACTTAAGTTTCTAGAAGTGATGTTCATCAAAATAAAGAAATAGGATATACAAATACATAGATAGGCAAGTAAGCTTGTTAGTTTTTAAAAATACGTTCTTCCAACCATCTTAGAGACACTTATATTTCGTCGACGTTTTAGAATATGCTTTTACCGTCTCGTTAGAGATCCCTGCACGTCTGAAGGGGTATTCACGGTGCATATACTGCCGCAAAATATTCGCAGACATCTCTGAAAACCACTAGAACGCTGTTAAAGCTTTTTGTTGCTATCACAAGCATGCCGCTATCGTGTTAACAAACGCTTTTAGGAAATACCTTAGTAAGACATTCCTCACAGCTTTCGGAATTGGATAACAAATTCTAAAACAATTTGAGGTCGCTATCGACATTTTTACTTTTTGGATTTCAATTATGCCGAAACGTGCTTTCGGTCGTGTCGGGCCTGAAATGTGCTGATTCTATAATGTCACTCATATATCGTAAGTGACTTAAACGTGTCAAGGCGTGAATAACTCACGTGTACTTTTCTGGAAATCCCGCTTTAAGATTCCTGTTGGAGAGAATTTCTGTTTTAACAGCCAATTTGCTCTGAGGAAAGTCCCATTAAAAGAACTTTGAACGTCAGTGCCTTCCGGATTGTAAGCTTATGTCTCCCAATTTGTGGATCTTCACGTGGATTCAAGACGGCGTCATTTGTAAAACTTTTGGTTTTGTTTTATTAGCCAAATTTTTTCATGTTTGTTTTTGGCTTTGACACTTTTTCCTCCTAATATGAAGAAACATAGCCATATCAATAAAATTCATTCTCTTTATTACATTACAATGTATCTGGTACTGCCGCAAGTTCTGTAAATGAACACCGATGTTAGATTTTTCATATTTGAACTATGCATGCTTACTGAATTATAAATCACAGAAACATACGTTATTTCAGAACAACACTTTGTTAACGCAATGTTTGTATTGTTTCTATTCGTGTCTATCCAAACGGGATTAATGGCAAATCCTCAAGCGCTAAATCACCGGGTGGTCGTAAAAAACACCTGTCGCTACTGTGAATTCCAAGTATCAAACTTGATAGGGGGAAACACTATTGTTTTGTGCCGTATATTTTATTGGAAGAAGGTTGAATTCTCTAATGAATGTTTCGATTTTTTATTCAAAATTGGTATAACTTCATTCGGACAAAAGTTGCTAAAAATCAAACTGAATATAAGCGTTGAAAAACAATTTTGTAATGTGCAGAAGCGATTTTGTATTTGAAGAATTTACTCTCCATTCAAGTCAGCATTTGTTAAAGAATAATTTTCTATACAACAGGTTTTATAAAAACAAAGAATTGAAACTACTTTGAATTCACAAAATAACAAATGCATATTAATACTACATACATACACTCACGCCTTTTTCCCATGGGGGTAGGCAGAAACTACAGAATGCCACGCGCTACGGTCCCTGCATACCACTTTTGCCTCGTCCACATTCATACATCTCGTCATGCACGCGCATATATTACTACTAAATGGTCAATAAATAGCTATCATAAATCACTTACTCTTAGAAACAATAGAGAATTTCATTCAGATTAAGAGACACTAGCTGGACATTAAAGAATGCTCATTAAATAATTCCAGAAAGCAATCAAATATATATTAATAACGTCAACGTTGGCGTACGGTCATGCGTTATAATATCACTATCCAGCAAAGAGCAATCATTTTCATTCTTCATCTCACAAATCCTCACTATAGGGTGAACAAGACGTTTATTTTCTGCAGAGCTGCAATCTGTGTATATTTTCCCGAAGGAAACAGTTTGTTTATTGTTTAGATTTCATGGTCCACTCACGGCGAATGCTTGCCAAAAGTCGTTAACACTATAAAGACTCACTTCGTAAATATCTGGCTTTTGTCCGTGATATAACTGTTCGCTTCTCAAATGGTGGAAGTGTGTTATGTAGGTTTTGATGAAATTCGAAATTGTTTTAAAATATTTTATTGGATATTTCTGATTTTTTTAAACTGATTTTTTATATCGTGTTTAATTTACATCATATTTGCGAAGGAAAAGGTTTTTAATAATAACCTATTGTCTTAATCACTTATGTCGTGGCAGCCTTAATACAGCTGCTAAAGTCATCCTAATAATGCTTCAAAGTGTGGACATCCGAAACGAGTCTCCTTCTAAAGACACTTACGTCCAATCATCTAAACTGTGCCAAATATTTGGGTCAAAATTAATTATTTTAATATACTGCGTGTTGTAATGCGCAATTTGCTGTGGGGTCCACGGGCCACATATCATAACGAACAGAGATATTTATATGGGCGACATAAATTAAACTCGTATACATCGCGGACTACCAAATACAAGACGTTGGAAGCTAGCCCGACCTTAATACCACCCTAAAGCCTACCACCGATGTACTAGTGGCTAGGATATAGTGTCACGAGGTAGCGGAAGCAATTATAAAGTTTAAAATTTAACTATACTGTAAAGTGTGACTGTCAATTATATTTTTTTTATTGGTTTCTTATTGATACGTCATATGACTTGACTTCACTGTAGCCCAAGCTGCAGTTGCTGCAAAGAATATAAAAGGTACCTAAAAAGGTAAATACATTTTTCTTCTCAAAGTAATACTAATTTGATTTCTAGAGTCTGTGTTTTGACTGCCTGCCACTGTCAGTTCTTCACAGTGAAATCTGTAATAAATATTCATAATTACGGACTGTAGACGATCAATATATCTAAAATCTGTATAAAGTAATATAGAAATTAGCCAACTTGTAGAAAGTAGTTTTATTACCAATGTCTTATATTCGCTGGAGTATTAAAAATCAGTACAAATCAATCTTATATATAAAATTCTCGTGTCACAATGTTCGTTCCCGTACTCCTCCGAAACGGCTTGACCGATTCTCATGAACTTTTGTGAGCATATTGAGGTCTGAGAATCGGCCAACATCTATTTTTCATACCCCTTAGTGATAAGGGTTGTCCACCAACCCCTATAATGTGGCAAAACAACGTTTGCTGGGTCAACTAGTAATTATATAATAGTATCTATTTTTATAAGAACACGAAAATCGCTGCATTCTCCGTTTTCGACGTAATGTAGCCTTAATCGTGTTATGGAGTTCGGTGCCAGAGTCACAGAATAATAATAGCGGTAAGTTTTAACCACGATCTAATTCACGCTTGTTCGTTCACTAGTGCTATTAATGTAAATAATAGCAAACTGTCTGGACTTCAGTTTTATTCGAGTTTCAATGTTGTATGAACGTTACGAATTCATTCAAAAACATTGATTGGTAGATTTTTTTGATGAAATTGGTTTTATTGACTAACTATTATTGTTATTATAATGAAATGGCTGTTATCTGAATCAAGATTATTTTTTTATTATTTTTGAACAAGGGAATCTTGTTTAATAATAATAATTAATTTAATAAAAAAAAAATATTAGAAAATAACATTTTGTATGTAATGATCTGACGACCTGAGTGGGATTCATTCAGAAAATCATAAAACATTAAATAAGTATAAACATTTGTTTGTTTGAAATCTGAATATAATAACATTATCAATATTTTGAATAAATATTTGCATCATCAAAGAATGTCAGTTATGTGTATAAAGTATTAAAGTTGATTTAGATTAGACACAAACTAATAATTTGTCACGTGAAAGTGACATTCAATTTCACTCGATATAATTTTTTAATGTGAAATGTAGTAATAATGTACTTTTAATCTGCGATCTTGAAGTTATTTATAAACTGTAACAAGAAAATATGTAAAATTTAATATGAAAATCTTTCAAAACATAATATAGAGTAATAATATATATCCATATTAATATGCATATATACTAAATCCATACGAATATTATAAATGCGAAAGTATTTGTGTCTATAATAATATGTCCTCTTAAGAAATACGAAACCGATAAAGATTAAATTTGGTATGGATATAACTTTTGACCTGTAAATCATCCCTGAAAGGGGCGAAAAGTGGTGGAATTTTGAATGTGGAATAAATAATGTAAAAAAAAAAACGGTTAAAAATCGGTAAATAAGTCGATTGATGTAAGTCCATATAGAATAAAATTACTAACAGATACTACGCAGACAACGTCGTCGCAAGCAAGAATTCTAATGTAATACTAAATATTAAAATATTATGAAAATTATAAATGTGATACTACAAAGTTTTCTCATCGAACCAAAACCAGATCGATTGAAGAAAATTTTCAAGTGAGCTCGAGATAATGATAGTTGAGAGGTTGGGAACTTAACATCCCACCTATAAAAGCTTTTCAGGAAAATGAGCTGTAATGACAGCGAAAACCACTTTCTGGTCCTATGTTCCTTTTTGCTCATTGCGTTTAAGGTAAATGTGGAATTTAGACTAAAAATGGTTTCACGTGAATAATCTTGGTAGTACCTGGTAAATTTAAATTTAATGAATAAAGTGTGTGCTATAGTAAAATCAATGATTTTGACTTTACAAACAACCACGTAACCAAAAGTGGAGTTAGTTTTGCTAAGGTGGTTGTTCACTTAACGGAACGTTTGGAATATAACAAGAGACAGAGATACCTTCTTCTGGTGGAAATAGCACGCAAGCTACGTCCATGATGGATGGATGGAGAGTTTATATGGGAGTTTAAACGACTAAATATCTATATCTACACATACAAAAAAAATATTTCCATACAAAGTTGTAAGCTTGGTAATAAGACAACAAAACAAACACGAAATGGAAAGGGGCGGAGAGTGGCCCTTTTATTTAATACACAAACACAGAGTATTTTATTTTATTACCAAAATTACTTTTGTGGCTGGAACTGCCTTTTACCTCAAACCTCCACTTCACCATAGTCTAAAATAATGACAATGTAAAAAAAAAATGTTAAATAATGAAAATAGAGTTGTGTGCTCGCGCATCGTAGTTATGAGTAGCTTGTGCGTAGCCAAAGGAGATTATAATACGCATTTAAAACCAATCTTAATTTCTAATACCGACGGGGCGATGATCCTGAAAAAGATAATTTAACATATTCAACTCTAAACAAGTAATCCAACATAGCTAACAAACTTCAACTCGAACAAAATGAAATAAATCATACTTTACCCGTAGCTTAGTAGCTTTATCGACGAAAAACCATCATTCGTAACCACAAAACTTAAAGTTTCTCGCTTCGCCCACTCGAGCACTGAAACTTGGTGTCTGTTTAGTTTAAGAGAGCCAGTTTATGTCAGATGACTTTGAAAAGTACGTATTTCTTGTTACGTGAACCACTAGCGAGGTAAAAATAAAATTCTTCTTAACTTGCGCTGCCAGTTATGTTGAAATGTTTTGATAGCTTTTTAAAGTAATATTCTAGATTATATGTTTCAGCGAGTTATTAATAACTTCAAAATTATACATATTTTCATATAAAAAATCTGAGTTGCAATGTCAAAACTGGATACGAATATCTTTATGAATGTAATGCCAGTGATTTTGTATCTGATTTAAATGATTTTCTGTTACAGTTTTCAGGAAAACTAACCTTTATTGCATCAATCTTTTTTGTGTAAAACTAAGTATAGGTAAGTAAAATAAGTAAATTTTAAAAAGTAAAAATTGCTCATTCCTAATATGTACATATTATTTATTACCTATGTATTTACATATCTTAAAAAGTTCTTTTTTTGAAGCGACTTCAAAGTACTAATGCAATCATCTAAATAAGATAGAGTGCTATATTCTTTGAGAGATTCAAACGGCGCAATAAATGTTTCAAGTAAATTTCATTTTGAGCATTTCGTTCTAGCCAAATATCACCTTGACCTTTTTTAAACGCAGGTCATCTACGGTCACATTTACAATATTTGTAACACAATACAATATTCTCCACTATTATCCTTGAATCTTCAAAGCCTTGTTTCACGTTCGACCTTTGCATTTGTGAAGAAAAAAACTACATTTATAATATTGACGTTACAATTTAGAGACTATTTTGTCCAAAGCGTAATTTTTTCGTATAATAAGAACTTCCATTTATTTAATAGCAGATCTTTGATGGAATATAAACGAAGGTTATTTTGGTAGAAAACTACAAGCCATGGAAACCAATGTCTCCGGTACTTTGACTGTCAAAAAAGAGCATTCCGAAGTGCTCATTACGACACTCTAGGACGTCTTGAAGGAGTCATAAAGGCAATTACTTCACATTTTCCCTCTTTGAAAAATGATACCTAATATTTTCTGTTCTATTTAGTGTTTTATTTTCATTCGTGTCTCTAACATCTTCAGCCAGAAGATAAATGAATTCGGCCGCTCTTTTATTAAAAGAGAGTCAACTAGTTTTAGATTTTTACTAATTTACATTTTCTTTTGTATATTAGTAATTAAAAGCGTTCGTCAGTTTTACAAAGAATAGTTTTCATTTAAAAAAGTAATATTAAAAGATGGGAGATTTAAAAAAGAAATACACAATAGATATTCTTGTCAGCTTCTACGGCGTGAGTTGCAGTTCAATTGCCGCTTGGAGCAACTATATGTATAACTATATTATTATTTTGCTTGTACTTAACTATTGTTGTAGGTTTACATAGGTTTATTTATATTTATGTCAGAATTAGTGTTTTTAACAGAGTAATTTTAGCTCTCTGCTAGGTACAACCTAGAATTAAGTTAATACTACATACTTAACGTCTTGATATACGAGGTAGTGTTAACTTTTTTTCAGTAAATAATATTGAACATTTCATGACATAAGTATACGACGTTTTTTCTATATACCGTTTATGCCGATTATACTTCATAAATAGTGTATATTATTTTAAGTTACTGCTGTTATCATTTGGTACAGATATTGATTGAATGTTGAAATATTCACTACGTGTAGTTACTGACTCAAATAAAAAATGTAATAGCTACCTGGTTTATCCGGAGACTTTTACCATGGAAACACAGATTTCAATAGTTGGTCCGTCAAGTAATAATAAAAAAAAGGCAGGTATGATTTTTTTTATGTGAAAAAGGGGGCAAACGAACATGCGGGTCACCTAATGGTAAGTGACTACCGCCGCCCATAAAGATGACCAATTTTCAGCAAAAATAAAGTTACAAAGTTGAGAATATAATTATAAGTATTCAATTTACAAAATAAAACAATCAAATATGAATTCAGCGGGGTTAACGAAGACATCAGCCACTTAATATAAATGAATATGTATGAAAAGAATACAATATGAAAAAATAGAGATCTTATATAAAGAATTTGTAATATATTTAAAACCACTTTAATATTAGGTACGTTTATATCGCTTCAAAAGCATTTTCGCACTATATTTTATTCAAGACATGCGTTGGATTCAAAGTGCTTTGCATTTTTTTTTTAAGTTTCCACAAAAATATATTATAATAAGTCTCCTCACGTCTTCATCATATCAGGATCATGTCCCCCACTTACCATTACGGGACTTAGCTTCACTTAAGGGTCCTGCAACATTAAAAAGTTGAGAAAATATCTCGCAAAGTATGTTTTATCACTGTTTGAAGTTGGAAGTTTTCCACACGTAAGCTTGTGGTTATCTGTGAACTCGCTAACGACGTAAAATACCTCTTGGCTAACAAAATGTGTCTTGTTGCCTTAGGGTCTACGCATGAGGGTGTCTTGACAGTATGTTATAGACTTTAAATCTTTGTAATAAAGCTCATTATTGTATAGTTACAGAATAGTCTAGTTCGGTAAAGTTGACTAAGTTTAATTACTTTAAATCTCGAAAACGTTCAGATTACTTTCCTTCTGTTTAAGAATTTAATTTTGACTCATCATACAACTTTTGCCTAAGTTTTATCGCAAGATAAAGTAATTTAATAATACCTACTCCATAGTTAACTTATTCTATAAATATTAGGTACTATATAACATTTCATTACAGAAATACCTAGTTTTTCTTCACAAATTTCAAACGCGCATTAAGGATAATACTGTTTCCAGTCACTATTCATGTACCAAATCAGTTGTTACTATTAACCCTATAATGCTTAGATGGGAAGATAATATTAATATCAAATTTTAACTTTAGTTTAAATAATTTGTTGAAAAAGTTGTTTTGGGAAAATCAACGTAAAATTAAGTATTTGAACTCCATTTAAATAGGACACTCTTTAAAAGGTTATTTCGGACACTATAAATAATTATCATGTAGGTACGTATAGTTAGTATTAAAAATTCTCCTTTGATTTGACTCAGCAACGTGCATTGAATCACACTGTGCATTTAATATAATTTACACGTATAAAAAATTATAAAAGTTAAAACGCTACGAAATTAACTAGAAACCCACCACGCTGGAATATTAAAGAGTTGAAGCAAATTAAAAGTATTAAAACAGTCTGTTATAAGTAGTTTCATTACAAATGTACAGACGGACAGACACTGACGTGGAAATAAGTTCCCGAGTTAAGTCTCATGAATATTTATCTCACTTCCTACGGGAAAGTAAGTATAAACTTTTGAATGTTTCCCACTTGATCAAACTTTATTCTTAAGACAGCTTGGGGAGACGCCGTTGTGATCCCGAACTCTTTAAAATCGCACTAAAATACACAAGAACACATTAAATCTGTCTGGTTTATTTTCTGAACACAATTCCCTGTAAACCCTAGGTTTGTTTAATCAAAGTTCTTGTAAGGGTTGAATTCTAAATCGTGATTGTTATTATACTGGTATTCTTTTAACTATGCATTAACTATTTTTTCTATTTCTGATAAATTTTAAACCAAGGCTAAGTAAATAAGACAATCTAACTAAACGGTAGCAAAATTACGGCCTTTTATAAATGATATTGTCAAACGCAAATAACTTCAAATAATTTTATTACGTAGGCATAACTCGGGGCACTACACGAACATCGCTTCAAAGGACGAAATTACTTAAACTTAAATAACTTTATGTTAATTATATCAAAGTATCTTTGTTAACTGACAGAATTGAATGTTTTAAACATAATATCTAATAACAATCTTTTTAAGTACAAAATGGGTACACTCTGCCTATTGCCACTTCCCAACTTTAGACTGCCTTTAGACTACTGAATTCGCAGTAGCGTTTGTCATCTTTAAATAATGTTTAGCAAACAAACTCAAACACAGTTGAACGTAAAGTAGTTATGTATAAAAAATGGTAATAAAACCTAATTAAATAAATAAATATTCCTGGACATTATGACACAGCGCCATCTTGTTCCGTGGTAAGCAACGAGGCTTGTGTTACGGATACTAGTTGGTTGATATACCTACTACATATTTATATACTTTTTTTTTGTAAATACATACACATTATACATATATCTATGACTCGGAAACAAATGTTGATGCTCATCACACAAACATTTGTCCCTTCCGGGATTTGAACCTATAGAGCTCAGCTCTATGATTCCCGGGTTCAAATTATGTAGTACCTAATATTTATATTATTATAACCGATATCAAAAGTTTCTACTAAGTGTTTGATTTAGTCTTTCAACTCAGCTTATCACAGTCCACTGCTGGACATAGGCTTCTCCCAAACTGCGCCATAACACTCTGTCCTCATTTAGTCTAGTAGTTATCTATTTCAACAAATGTTTTAAGCTATTTTGCCCTATTACATAATATATTTGAAAACTATATTTATATCCTGTATTTTATTTTTAGTTCTAGTTACCACAGGGAAAGGTGAACAAATCTCACAGGCGGAAAAGCAGCAAATCTCCCAATAAATATACCCTAAAATGTGGGCCAAGTACGGTCAGTACTTGTTTCATGCTTGCATGAACTACGAGAAAGCCTTACAAGGGTCTAATAAGCTTCGTTCCATTTTTTGTGCCGAGGAACTTGGCTCTGTTCATTCCAAATCCTTCAGTAAAAACGACTACAGCAAAAGACAAAGTGTACTCAAACAACGTGGGGCCTTGCGCGGAACTTTTGTTTGGAATTAGAGGTAAACACATTAGGTAGCATGTTTGTGTAGGCGTCGGCATTACTTGGTTGAATTTGTTTGATCTGAGTCAAAACATACCAGACTAATCCCGGACAAGTTTGGCGATACAGATTTTTAATCTGTCGTTTTGTCGAACACGTTGTTTGTTGCGGTGTTCCAGATATAGCCTGTGTTGAAACAAGGAGAGATTCACATCGTATTCATCCTATCAAAGGAGTACCAAGTCAATCAAAGCATTCTCACTTTAGATACATCTTACTAAGCTAATGTGTTACGTCCTATTTTTGGTACGTTATCTTCAAGAATAAATACCGAATCTGTTCAAAATATGACACATGAAATAAAACCACCAATGTGTCGTTATTTACAATGCCATTAACAACTCAATCATCAATAACTCATACAATACACTCGTATTGCGCAGAACAGGCAGTGGGACATGCAAAATGGACAGCACAGCCGGATCGCTATCAACACCGTAAATTATTTGACAAGAACGCATTAATCTTTATCTCGCTATACCTGACTTATGCCCCACCGGCCCTGCCTTTATAAAGGGATTTAATTAGAGGTGAATACGATAAATGTGTGGTCTGGGCGTGTTATCGCTTAACAAGAGTTAAGTAATCTCGTACGCATTCGAAATGCCCAAAGGATTAAGTACGCAGATTAAGATGACTTTAACCCTGATTCAGTGTTTTGATGTTTTCAAATGTAAATTTTATTTTTACCTCTATTACGGTTCGGCCCTGCAATATTCCGATGCGTCCCAACATTACCATAAGAATGCGTGCATTGTTATATTTGTATCATGCATCATTTTAGTACAGTGGGCGGGATTTAGTCAAGATTTTTATGGAAATTCTACCGAAATTGAATTTGGCTGTATCTATGCATAGATAAATTATTCTTATCTGAGATGGAGAAAAGAGAAGAAAAAAATAATGTAACTTTAAATAAATGTGAACTTATTTACTATTCCATCTTATAATAATATCAAGAACATTAGCTTGTGGGATCTCTTCAAAGACATTTGAATCAGACAAGACTTGGTTACATTAATATAAAAAACACACATGTTTTCGAAATTCACTCCAGCTCTGAGAGTTTTAATATTTTATTAACTTTATATAACACGATTTTTAAGAAACCCGTGTCTGGTTTTCATAAAAACATACCTACTTTCGATATAAAAAAGAATTTCTCAAAAGCTATGGTAATGAATGAACAAAATTCTTTTCGCGTCAGTTGTAAAAGCAAAACTTCATATTGTTGTTTCATAACTAATTTATTAAATTAATTTCCTAAGAAATTTTGCTTGAAACTCTTTGGAATTATACTTGTTTCTCAAATAGGATCCACGTGAGAAAACAATACTTGAGCAAACTGTCTTTATTTAACTTGTATTTAATATTAGGGACGTGTTTTCCTAAAGTTCCATACACATCAAGCGCTGAAGTTGGATTAAGTTTAGAATTTGAAATTGCTTTCGTTACGAATTTGTTTAAATTTATTCCTATATCGTGGAAAGATGATGCCAGTTTACCTTAACCTACTGGCAACATATTGCTGGCTGTTGCTATAAAAGGGTAAACATGAACAATAGAAACTTTTGTTGTGAATTCACTTATAAAAATTGTAGCAAAAATCATAGCTGCTTTGAATGGCGTAGTAAATTATTTAGAAGCTTAACATTTGGACAAATCCTTAGATTATTCTAAGTCTGTGTCTAACTATGTTGAAATCTACCAGTAGCCTAAACAAGTGTGACTGAGTATTTATGTTACACTAGTGATACAGTTATTGATTTGATTCATCCAACCCTTCAGCAGTAGATTTTTTCACCCACTTTTTACACAGCCTTTTGTGTGTAGGTAACTCAGTTTTCATACTAGATTGTATTGATTGTACCACAAAAATATCAATAGAGACACCAATTCTATAACCACAACTCAATTGGAAAACATCTCACGCGCAAATATCCAAATCCGTGGTGAAATTAATCGTTTACAACATCGTAAATTATTCACAGAGTTTATCGCTAGTGAATATTTATTACAGACGTAATTAGGTTCGTGCCTTCAGGTTTGCGCAACGGGAGACTATCTAAATAAATTAAACATTCCTTCTGAGCATAGAGCGTATGCATGAGGGAACGTCGTTCGGGTTTGTCGACTAATGTCAAAGAGAAATGGGAAAACACTTAGAGCTGTTTACACAAATCTTGCGAAGACTTGGAGTTAGGACCTTTTGGAGTGTTTGGGGTAGACGTATACAGTGGCATTGTATAGAGAGGTTGAGATTTAGCTGTCAGTTTATTATCGACATGGTATTAAATACGTAAACAGTGAATTTAAGGCTCATATAAGATATCTGTTAAATAGTTGCATGTGATAGACATTTATCTGCAAAAATCTATGAACTATAGATTTTTGCAGGCTAATGATAATTGCTCATCGACGTGTGCTCTTAATCAAGTACTTTATGCAAGAAAGAAGTACAAAAAAAATATTAATCAGTACTCGCGATTTGAAATTATCAGCCATTTGGGTTTTTTAAACTACAACGCGTAGCAAACAAGTGGCCTGCCTGCTGGCAACCAGTTACCGTAGCCTATGGGCGTTTGCAACACCAGAGGTGTCGCTCGCGCGTTACCAGAAATGTCACTTTTTCTATACTAATTCTGAAACTAAAACTAAATAATATATTTATATAGGTACTTGCTAATATAGAATATTATGAAGTGCCTACAGGAATGTGTATGCGAAATTAAATTATAATTGGCATGATATTACAATAATGTTTAACCTAACTAAGCAAAATTAAGCCCTAAAATATAATTAAGGGAATTTCGTATCTAGCTCAATATGTTAGACGTAGACGCTTTTGTCTAGATATAATGTGAAAGATTATGATTTAAGCCCAAATAAATAATCTAAAGTCTCTGCATATCTGTGGTAGGTTTAAAACTATGTAGGGAACCATTCTTAATATTTTACTGAAAATTTTACAACTTATCTACTATACCTACCTAATTACTTTTATTATTAGAAATAATATTTATAGATAGTCTAGTAACTACTAGTAACTATGTGTGGTTAGATGATGATATAAATCCATTCTATTGTTGTTGTCATGTCAAAATGTTCATCCTATTTTCATCCCTAAAGTACATAAATATTATTTCGCTTAAGTCTAAGATTCTGTGCTGATCCATAAAAGAATTGAAACATAATATTCCGATTAGTAGGATCACGGTTGTACGATTAAATTGAAAGGAACTGACCCGCCTGAGGCAATATTCTTCATTAACTCTTTCGATTTCATTCTATAAAATCTTTTTTCGTTTTCGTCTACAAAATGTTTAATCCTTAATTACATACCAACTCTTTCAATAAAGTTTTTCAAAGGGAATTTTTACAGTTCCAACATTTCTAGGCTCATATTATTATTCTGATTTAAATTCAAGGGAGATGAACTCGAATTTTAAAATTCTAGGTTTTGTGCAACTTATTCTCTTAAATTTCATACTTACAGAAGTTCGTCAGATTCAGAAGCTATTATTCTTTTGTTTTTTGGACAGCTGCCAATTCCAACTAAATCAGCGTGGTTTTGAGGAGTGATTGTTTTATGATCAGACAATTCCCTGACAGCCTTCTACGCTTCTTGATATTTATTTATTTCATAGAGGATCGAGATCGCTTAGTTTAAATGCAAAAGCAAAAGGCGAATACACACATTTAAAATATCCTTGAATTTCGAACACGTTAAAAGTAATTAGTGCCATAATCTTGAAACCAACTGTCACCGATATTATCTGGTTTTATTGTCTCCGCGCCGTCATTGGCCATATGGTGACATTCTTTTAAAAACACATTATGTCGCCCGATATTTGTCTATTGTTTTTAAGGTTCTTGTTTCACATAGGACGTTAAACATTTTAATGACGGAATTAAAAGGAGCTTTTAGTTGTTTTTTAAAGTGATTTGCCGTCTGGTGCCGTCTGTCGTATATATGTATGGTGATATGATCCTAGTATTAAAATCATTCCATTTAATTTGTTAATCATTTTCCAAATCAACTAAATTATTTAACAGTTGTTTTTTCTTTTTGTTGTATGTATGTACATTATAATTTTTCTTAATCTTATATTATAAATTCACCGTACATAATTATTTTTAATTTAATTAAATAATTAGCATTTTATTTGCAAAACAAAACTCAATTTCTTGTATTCAACATCAAATTTGGCTTGATTTAACTAAAATACTCACTCAAAACTCTTACAAAAGAATACTCCAAACGAACAAATAAATGAATGTGTCCCCGAAATATAAGAATAAGAATCATCTGTCGCTGACAGCTAATAATATTAATTATGGCCTGTTATGTCATGGTCGGGGACCTTTTGTTCCATGACAATCGGTACGACCCGAATGCCCTTTACAGTTTTTATATGAGTACACTGTTAGGCATCTGTTTTTGTGGTTACGCGCGACGAACCGGCGGAATGACTGATGTCCATGTGTCAGCTACTTTCGTGTGTCGTAGATTAAATAAATAGGACAGAATGTCAGGTCTGGTCTATTGAGGCATATTTACGATTAAAGGCGAAATTTAACGATACTTTTTAAGATGTACCTACTTACAGTGATAAAAACAAAATAAATGAGTACCCCGTTAGTTGAATCAACATCTAACCAATTGTTGTCCCAATTCAGGCACAGATCTCCTCTCATTTGAGAGCGCTTAGTCCACAACGCTATCCTGTTGTCAGATTGATACTTGTAAAAAATCACACTTTATTTTAACTATCCCTTAAGATAAATTTACCGTTGGTCTTTACATTGTAATTATTTTCTTGTTTAAATTATAATTTTGATATTCTGAATTCACGTAACTAAATTTACTTAATAGTGTTACGTTGACATGAATTCCTGTCACAAATATGTCGCTTTGTCTTTGTGTATACAATAGGCCGACAAAGGTATAGCGCGATGTCACATGGTGTGTGAAACGCTTCAAAGATTGCGACAATCCACACGTGGTCGAATAAAAAGTGGAGCGAATCAAATTTCCTTGAGTCATTAAGACTTTTTGATCATACCGCCTAGGAAAAGGAAGCAGTGGAGTCCTATTTTAAATTGTAGCGTGTATATTATATCTGACTTTTTAGTCGGTCTCTTTTTTAGTGAGACCATGAATTATATAAACCCAAAACTGATAATGACCGTAGCGCCTGGCATTCTGCATTTTCTGCCTACCCCAATGGGAAAAAGGCGTGAGTGTATGTATGATAATTATTAAATGATATCAATATGTATGTCACTCTATAAAATCTGTAGTTTCATTCCAATGTAGTACTCGCGTAAGTATTAGAAATCAATGCATGATATAATTATATTTAAATTACAATACATTTTTATTAATTTAGCCGTAATACTATGTTACACAAAGTATAATCATGTATAAGTATATAAATACACTATGTAAACAACAAGAACGATCCGAGAATTCGTAGTGATGCTGTTCAATTTCTGGCGAATGAAGGTTGTTGTCTTCGGTATTTTACTTGCCTACCCACTGGCTTATTTTCAGTGACCTTCATAACTTCAGATAAAGGTTAATATTAATTTTCAAGGCAGTCTGTAACAACTAAGTACCTACCATGAGATAAAACAAAACGACAATTTGAAGACAAATTTAAAGGAAAATATTACACACAAAGGGTGTTTGAAAATTACAAATTCTCGCTGTAACCCCAAACAAGTCTTATATAAAATTAACAACAATAAGATAATTTACTTTAAAATTCAATTAATTCTTAATTAACTATTCATACTAAACAAAGTGGGAGCTCCTTAAGGCATGCTGAATACTTTCCTCTAACATTGTTAAAGGATTAAGGGGTAACAGGGAACTTGCCAAGAGTTTGCTACGCGGCTAACTTAAAATATACATGAAAATGTGAAGCGTCTTGAACAATAAGGGTTCTCTTGGAGTCGGCGGCAATATACTTGCTACGAAAGTATGTCGGCTTGTTCCTCCGAACGGGGAACTAATTAATCCAATGAGCGGCGTCTTTGCACTAACGAGGTTCGTCGTTTGTGCTCCTTCCATTCTGTGCCACTGAGAAATTGTGTTTTTGAAATCGATCTCGACAAGCTTCACGCTCCTATAAAATTGTTATCTCACTTAAATGATGAACAAAATGTTTTAGAAATGAAAGAGTTATGTTTCGTTGTAATTTGGACGGATGGGATTAGAGTAATTTTATAGTATTAATTATTTATCATGATTTAGTATTTAATTGAGATTGTTTCATGAAATTTTGTTTTAATGGTAATTGAGTTTGGAGAGCTACTTACAACGATCAGCTTACGTTATTACGCTTCGAGTAAGATTTCTATTAATTGTTAGTATAATTTGAAATTTGTATCTCAGCATTATAATACTGGTAGGTACATATATGGTATACTAGGATTATATAAGAGAATACATTGAATATATCTTTAATTAAAATAATTGGTATATGACCGTTCTTGTTTAAGTAAATACATAACTAAATATTGCAAATAATGTGCAAACACAGCAATAATTTCAAGTAAATGAATTAGAAAATCAATTTATATACCATACAAATATTAGAGTCTATAAATAAACTAAGATTGAGTCATGATGAATGACCTAAAGCAACATGATTTATTTATTTGGCAACTCCCTTACAAATATACGATAAAGGTTACAATTGATATAGACGAGCCTCTGCCGTCAGTTAAAGTAAGTTGATTGATTGCCACACTAAGGAAGTAAGCTCAACCCATAGTATAGTATACTTTTTGGAGGTAATCAGATCAACATTTATCAAATTACCATTAATTTGATAAATTTTGCTGTTATTATAAAGTTTCACCAAAATCCGTTCAATCGTTGTTACGTGAAATAGTAACAAACATCCACATATACATCCATACAAACTTTCGCGTTTACAATATTAGTAAGAAGGTGCAATTTGGAAAAGTTTGCAATAATATTTAACAAAACGTTTCCTACCAACAAAACTTCTCAGTCGTGTTGATCTATAGTTCATCAGTCACTTTGAGTACTTTTTTCTTTAGATTTCTTTACAAAATCAAGTCCAGAGGTGTGTGAAACTTTCAGCACGTACCGGTGTTCACAACAGAGGCGTTGATCGCGAGTCGTCCAATTCCCTGGAATTAGACTCATTTGGGCGGCACTTCAGGCTGAAGCAAATCGCAGCAAGTGAAAAGCACCGATCGAGCTGTTCCCGTGATATCGCCGGATAATGGACGTCGTTAGTCGGACCACGCTCGTCGTTTTGGGGCGTTACTTTTTCAAGTCATTGAGTCAATCGTTTATCACAGGCCTGTTGTGTTAACTTTTGCATTACGAAGCGAGATGGTGTAGAGCATATTTACATTCATAATTTTATCTAAACGTTCCTTTTTCGTTGACTTAAGAGTAAAACTTCTATTGTTTATGATTTGTTCTTTCACAAACAAACACACATGTATACACGCAATACAACCGCACTCACACGCGTATACACATACACCATACATCACACACACATATCACACATATATACATATGTATATACACTTCATACACAGTCATACACACACAAGACACCCTCGCACACAAAACAAATTCACGCGCAAGCAGACCACAATATTCTCACTATATATAAACCCGCATAACATGCACTAAAAATGACTTACAAATAAATAAAATAATATAATGTTACAATTACATGTACTAAATTACTAATGAGGGAAGACCTGGTGACCTGAAATACAGGCCAAAAGCCTAGCTTAGGCACCAGTCTCCCACAATAGAAATTCCAATTTGATGTAACTGTTATACTTTGGTAATTCTTGTATTATTGTGGTGAGAAATAAATAAATTTTGTTATTATTATTATTGTTCATTGAAATACTAGATATTCATGAAATACATAAAATTCATGATACTTCTTTTCATCGTTGACCTATATTTTCTAGCTCACTCGCCTAAAACTAGTCGTCGTCTTTAATCGTCTTAAACCTTTGACAAATCTTCTTACTTGACTGGCAAATGTGGCCTACACTATACTTATTTAGACTTGGTCGTCACTTAAGAACTCATTCCCTTCAACTATTTTCAATCCGCTGAATTAGGCTTCTGTTTTTAAGCCATCATTATTTTCATTTTTACCTTTATACGTAAGACATTCAATCTCTGTATTTGATTCAATACTCTAACTATAAAATAAATGCGAGAACACGTAACACGAAAAATATGATCAGGTACATTTTGCTAACTACTCTACGTGTTTTTTGTTCTTGTTTAGGGGAGTCACGGTGGACGTCAGCCTCATTAGTTGAGGTAACTGGCCCAAATTTTCCAAAGTCATTTTCCGCCTGTTTCCCTGGAAAGATTTCCACAGAATTCGTTGTAACAAGGTTTTGATACAGTAACTTTTCGTATGTCAATTGGTAGAAAATTGTTCATTACAGTTGAAAAACATGGCCCAGTTTTGTAGACATGTGTGGAGGACCGCGTCCCCAATTAGCCGACTTTGGACATGCTGGTAGATTAATGGACTGATAGTGTACACGTCATACGATAAAAGATCGATATTTGAAATTGCATTTCGATGTCAGACTCGAAAGTACTGTTGTGCTACAGAATAAAGGTGACAATGAAGCAAAAAGCTTTGTTCGTTTTTGATATCATCCAGTTAAAACAAATTTAAATAGATGAATTCTATAACTTTAATCTAATTAAAACATATTCACTACACACACGTATGTTTGAATATGTCATATAATACGTTATGATACATTTAAATTGAAAGTAATACACCATCAACTATAACCCATGTATATATGTTTAGTCTTATAAGAATTATTTATGTAAAGGTAATGTTGAACATATTTCAATAAACTGGATTAGAATAATAATTAATGGCGTTCTAATAAATACAAAATACGTACTCATACAAAGAAATCTTTGACAAACTTCTAATGATTCGCAAATAAAGACGTATTTGCAAGATATTAAAGTAACATAATACTCGGAATGCGTAATTAAATTAGAATTTCTCTTATTAACTCAAAAATTAATTAATTTTACATCCATTTCATACGAAATTCCCCAAACCCGGAGACACTGAAGTCCCCTTTTAAGGTAAATTGTAAGGGAATGTAAGTAAAGGCACACACTTATCTCAAATAAATTGTATCTATGTAAAGAGCGGAATTCAAACAAGTTTTTGAGAACTTTATTTAAAGTCCCATACTTTCAAACATTCTTTAACTTGAGTTTTCTTTAATATCGTTGCTTAATTAATTAATGTCCCTTCCGTGTTTGGGATTTAATAAAACTTAAACGAAAATACACTTTAAACTTTTGGACTAAAGTACATTTTTGAATGACTGAAGTAAATTAGTGATATGTAACGATTTGTATATCAAACGGGATAGCTACTTGTAAAAATAAACAACAAGTTACGAGCAATATATTTTCATTTGATGAGCTTAAAGTATTTATTAGTATCTCATTAAGAAAAGTTGAATGAAAATCAGAGACGTAATTTATTATACCTTTATAAAATATTAACATCATTAAATAAAAAACTCATGAAGTAGCTATTGGGGGTACAGAATCAATACATCGGTTTTATTAGAAAAGTCCTTCGAGAATATAAACAAAATTTGCGACGATGTTTGAATGTAGACAGAGTGAAAGTGGAATTTTGTGGCAGTACATCATTATCAACCCAATTTTTTTGTGGCAGTACACGTATCATCAATATCAACCATTTACACGGGTCTCCTTCCATTTGAAATAGACCAGCACGATGACCTAGCGAAGGTAAGGAAAACGAGAAAATCTCTCAAGCATACAGGCCTCACCATATTTTCCTCCACCGTTTGACCATGTGATAAATGCGCACATAGCAACCAAAAAGTCAGTGGTTTCCCTTGTGTGTCTTTAGATTGAACTCTAGACCTTTGACTTGTCATTCCACACATTCACATTCTCTGGTCACACCGTAACGCAGCACAGTAGCAGGTCGTACATTAAAATGGTCAATCTGTATATCTACGAAGCACAAAATAAGTAACTTCATTTATCATAATTATATTTATATTTCTTCGCAAACAAAATCATGTTTCACGCCATCCAACCCAAAAGTCTAAATTTAAAGTCCCGCTGCATACGCCCCGTGCCAAAAGCCATTAAACTTGGCATGTTACCTGATACCCAACTACTGTTCGGTATTACCTTACGTCATAATTGGGAGAATTCAGGAGCCGAAATAAGGCGTGGTGGATATTCATTAGTTAAATATGAAGTTAGTGAAGGGAAGAAACTAAAGAGTGTGGAATGTTGCCGTGTTTAAAGGTTTGTTTTACTAAGTTTTTTATAAACTATCCATAGTATATTTCCGAAGACATTTTTTTTTTCTATAAATATATATGAGCCTACAATGCCACATTAACTTTATGGTGTCAGATATTTCCAAGATGATCGAAAATGTGTACTTATAACAGATTTTTTTGAAAAATAATAAATCACCATACTATGTACTTCAATGACTATGCAGTTTCATAAACAGATGATTCAACCAATAATTTATTGGTAAAAATTCTAAAAAAAAACCCAATGACACTCGAACTGAACCCAGAATTCATTAGAGTAGCTTTGCGATAATGGCGAGAAAATATTACCTACATATTATAATAGGGTAAATTAGGAACATATGTAATCTTATCGGTTAGTAGTTTCGTAGACACGAAACTACTAACCGATGTAGTATCGGTTTTACATGACTATATCGGTTTTGTACATGTCTATTGTTACGCTAATGTAAACGTCCATAACAGATGTGCAAAACATCATTACGACTGACTGACAGCCTAAATCACTGCAGCGGAACACTAATGTGGAGTGACAGTATGCTGCCTCGTCTCATCATCCCTCACCTCGATAATTCCAGTACATACACACACTTAGGCGGCATGCATATCAAAATAACACCCCTCAATTGATTATTCATCAACAATCCATGTTATGAAACAATTTGAGTAGTGTAGCACTACCTACCAAAGCGTACAGTCGGCCCAGTCAGGTCGACACGTAGACAGTCCTAATGATTAATGGCCCAAGAGGCAGCGGGGTGGGACGTCCCGAATCAGATGCACGTGACGTCACAGGAATAACGTTCAAATAATATTTCGCAACAGCCAGGCGAAAAATGGGTTAAAAATTACTGGAGACAAGTACTAATGTTTAAAATCTGTATGCTATATTTAAAATTGGAACGTTAATGGAAACTGGATGGAACACCCACGCAAAGCATGTCATGCTTATTAGTACCAAGGAATTTTTTTTTTATAATTTCAAAATAACAAGTCCTTTAAAAAATGATGATTGAAAATAAATTATTTCAAAGTAGTTTTGCTAAAATAAAATTATAAATATTTTATTTTTACGAAATAACTAATTATTTGTTCGTTATATTGATGTTATTTTAGTAAGATTATTCCATTAGTAACATAGTTAACAAACATTCATTTAATAAAATGTATAAGCACCTTAATTAAGTAAGGAATTTTAGCAATATGACTTCGTAATAGCAACTTCTTTGAAAACCAATAGAAAAAATATACAAATAAAGTACTTACTTCATAATAAATTATTTTAAAGCATAGTATTAGCCGTGAAGTTGACATTTTAATAAGCTGATGAACAAGAATCTAGACTATTTATTGGGTCCTAGTTTTACACCGCGGCAAAACAAGTTACCCTTCAATATCCGGTCAAAGACGCTGTTTCCGAACGCAACCGTCTCGTTGCAACGATTTCTATGAGTTTTGAAAGCTAAATTCAACATTCTTTAGAATGAACCGCAGCAGTTGCCCGTGAATACCAGACTCTGAATACCCTTTGAACATTGAAATTTGAAATATATTTTGTGGAATGATTTTTCTTTGTATGAAATTGAGCTTTATTTTAAGTAATTAAGCAAAAATGAACTTTAAAATTCGCTAGGCGCATGTTCATACAAGAAAGAAGTTTTTCATTAAAATTCATAAAAGAAACTAATTTATATGAAATTGATTGAATTTTATTACATGTATTTTTTTTTCATAATACGCCTTGGTAAAGTAAAAATTTAATTAAAAAAAGTAGTATATCTATGTACGTTCCTTTACCTAATTAGTACTGAATAACGTCATCACGTAAAGCTACCAGGCTGGTTGCCTGGTGCAGTAAGTGCAGTAGAGTAATGTTATTATGTATTATAATATACAATCTATAATATTGGTGAGTGCAACATGCGACAGATGGAAGGGAAGGCTCGGTGGCCGGATACTACGACTCTCCCGGATATTGGACAGTAAACTGCTGCTGTATCAGTTTGAATGTTTAGCTACGCTTGCAAGCTTGCAGATAGAATGTTTTACAGCGTTTAGATAAGCGATGGAACAGTTGAATAGAGTTATCTCTAATGGGTCGGTATTTTTGATAAGAAAGCGGCTGCTGTATTTCTTGTTGAGGTTTGAAATACTGTCTGGTAGTCGTTATAAATATGTAATTTTGTTTTGTTGGTGGCAATATTATTGAAATATTTTAATTATTGTGATTTTTTATGACAAATAAAATAAATTTTAATGTTTGAATGTTTCGATTTAGATAAATGAGAACTGTTCTAAGCCACATGATATCTTATGTACCTAACTTACCCTATATGCAGGGAACAATAATTCAAAAAAATTCGTCAATTTACAAATGTATTTACAACTAAGAGAGATTTGGAAATAACAGTTAATCAGTTATTCGTTATATTGATATTATTTTAGTCAAATTATTCCATCAGTAACATAGTCAATAATAATTTAAAATGTATTCCTTTATAGCTTCCACAATAGTCCAAATAATTCAAAGGCGTTACCTAAAATAAACACAAAATCGCTACTATTTCCCGCCTCGGGGCTGTGGAAATGTGGACAGCGCAGCCTGTCCGCTCGGTGACATGTCCGGGCAACCAGGAATATCTGTGCAATCCGCAATAAATAGCTTTCATAAAAGTGATATTCGCTCCAATTGTCCGTTTGTACGAAAATTAAGTTGAAATATTTTGATCCTACGTGTGATATTCCAACGCGACTTATTTAATTTGGACTTTAATGTGGTCTTTGCGTTCGAATTTTAAAGTAATGAACAGATAAATCTAAAACTTTAAATGGCATTGCTTGAAGTAATTTATTGCATTAACTTTAGATAGCATTTCTAGTGAAAAGTTAATAAACTTCTATAATCTATTTTTTTAAGAAAATACTGACATCTATCGGTTAATTCATATAAAGTTAAATGTGTTGTTTAAGTTTAAGTAAATTTTTTAAATGAATTTATTTAAAACACATAACAAATGAATCATTCCATAAAAAGAGCATAAAGTTAAATCTGGAACGCCAATCTCAGCAACAACGTAGTTGGGATTTATGTATTAATTCTGCTATCCGTGCAACTGGCCGTTTGGACACGGTTTTGTCAGATACGCTCCGGATTTGGCACACTGGGCAACTGTTGTTCTACTGCGGTTGTGGTGACACACTGTATGAATTTATATTCAGAAATTATTTTGGTGAATGCTGTAATGCATTTAATAATGTTGCTTTCATTTTTATTTATGTATCTATGAGCTATTGCGAGGCAAATCGGATGCATCGTTTTGTTTAGTTGGAGTGATACAACCAAAAGATTAAGATTATGAAGAGGTAAACGGTGAGGTAGAATATCGTAAGGTAACCTATATACTTGAGAGACTCTCGATAGCATGGGAAGTCTGCCAACGCGCAGTAGGATGATGAACTATAGCCTAATCTCTCTCAAATAAGAAGTGGCCCCTTCCCAGCAGTGAGACAATTATTGGGTTGATGATGTTAAATCAAAAATATATGTGACATATTTACAAAATTCGTGTATGTTAAGCTAGGAAGCCAACTGTATGTATTTATACTGTGTTGAATAAACAACATCTGCTTTAAAGATTGTTAATCCAAAATTCACTTTACACTTTACAAATAATTTTCTGTAAAAAATCTAAATGTATTAAAAGTTCTTTTATAGTGATTTAGTCGGGGCCAAGGGCTTGTAGCAGTGACATCATAACCCCAATACCAACTACTTAGCTATCAACTAATAGTATGATTCCCCAGCAGCTATTAAGGCAAAAAAAATGCAAAAAGGACTTTTGCACTGAGAACTGTATAATAATTGTAGCACCCATAAGATTACGAGACGCAACCTGCGTCTGTCACAACTGACAATGCTTAATTAGTACTTGAAATTTGGAAAAAGTATCGAATATTAAAGATGCACGTCACCCTCTCTGTCACCTCTAATAATCCAGATGGTCTGTTCTTTTAAACCTCTTCGAAGATTCGAATCAAATTAATATTAATGATATTTACTGACATAAAAGCTAAACTAACTACCTGCAGAGTTAGGTATATTGAAAGTTAATTTTCTGGGAATTATTTGGTTACTAAAAATCACTCGAAGCTCAGACTAAGTGTTATTTATTGCGTAAATAAAGATAAAGTAGGACTATTAGTAATAAGAACCTACAGACATTAAGTTGACTATTAATTAGTTAAAAAAAGAGATGTAGTACACGAACGTCATTAACTTAATGTACCTACTTAATTATTTATTGGAAAAGTTATTATTGAATTATTGTATTACGCAACAAAAATATATACCTACATATCTATCCCATATGAGATAAAGATGAGACATATCTATCTAATAATTACGCAGTAAAGAGATTTATTTTGATTGAAATATCTAATTATTCTTCTAGATAATTCCAATGTCGATTAAAAGTAAGAATTATAGCATCTTTTTCAAGAACGTAGCTTGCACTTTTGCACAATATTTGACAAGAGTAACTCGGTAAAGTAACAGTAGCCCGATTTACGATTTTGATTATAAAAATAAATAAGTTAAAAGTACAGGACAGATCTTCGCATCTAAAGTTAAAATTTAATTCGTCCCATAGCTGCAATACGAATGTTTTCAGCTAAAACCGGGCCCCGGGGTCGTACTACGAAGCCATTATAAGAATAATGTCGTAAATAAACTCGATCCCCTGAACAACGTCTATTTGTAAAAAAAGCAATTGCGAAGCTGAAGTTGAAGTGCTTATTACCCAACGTTATATTTCCATTTATATGAAAACTAATGTTCCCGTTATTTTCCTGTTTACCTTTTATTGCGGAGTTCCTGCCTGCGGTGCGTTTAGAAGAATATTTATCGGGAATTGTGTACCATTTTAACTCGACAACGAAAAATACCCATTTAGTGTGCCGTGTGTTTAGTAGAAGGTTAGTTACCGTTGACGATACTATGTGGCCATTGAGGTCTCCTTGTAAATAGCTGTTGTAGCTTCGAGAAATTTTATAGCCCGCTGTGTGAAATCATGGCAGATTTTTTTTATTGTAAGTGTTACGGAACTACAGTTTCAAATTTGTTGCGGACTATACCAAAGGATATTGGAATTACAAATGTATGGAATTGTTGTAGAACTATTTTTTTTATGGTGATAAGGGGGCAAACGAGCAGGCGGCTCACCTGATGGTAAGTGATGACCGCCGCCCATGGACATTTGCAAAACCAGAGGCTTGCAAATGCGTTGCCAAACCCCTTAGAAACCGTTCAGGTTTCTTAAAATAGGGAGCTACTGAACTGACAGCAAACGGAATTCCCATACTGTCAGAATAGTCACTCACCCAATGAGCTCTGGTTATTTTACTCACTCGCAGAAAGACAACTATTGTTGATTCACTGCGGTCTTCTGTAAGGCGAAGATACTTCCCCAGTCAAGCAGCTCAATTTGAGAGAGAAATCTCGCTATGTCCTACCTCCTTAAAAAGTTATACAGCTCTATTTAAATTGAGGTTTTAATAAATTTTGTAGGTATTAATTAATATTTCGCAATATAATTTCTTTTTCATTACTTACATCATATTGAAAGTTATAAATATTAAGAATTTATTGAGAACAACGCTAAAGTTATTCAGCTGATCCTTTATTAAAGGTTCCGTTATGGGTTATTCAATATCTTACATTCTTTAGAGGAAACCGTTGTCTGGGGGCTGTGAATACTTGAAATGTTCCACAAAATCTTACAGTGTATTATGATAATTTACTACCGACCTTTGGGAACTTGATCAAATTTGTAAGAAGATATAACATTATTGTATGTAAATATATAGGTTACCTACTTGTATAACGTGTAGGGATGTCAAAATCGAAACCGACTTATAGATTCTATAGTTACAAGCGCAGCTTTTGAGTTTATTTTCTGGTCAGAGAAACTGTTTTTGAGTTTTCCTGTTAAGAACACCTACTTAATATTATTTGATAAAATAAATAAATAAATATTTCTGGACATTATGACACAACGCCATCTAGTTCCGAGCTAAGCAATGAGGCTTGTGTTACATATACTAGTTGGTTGATATACTACATATATAGGTTTATTTTTTGTTAATACATACATATTACACATAGATTTATTCATGACTCGGATACAAATGTTTATGCTCTTCACACAAACATTTGTCCCTACCGGGATTCGAGCCCGGGACCCATAGCACAGCAGGCAGTGTTAACTACCGCTTATTGGGTCGTAGTTGATAGATTTAATATTCCGGTGAATACCATCAACAAACTGTTAACCTAAATTATAAATAAATTATAAATACATTTTGTATAGTGCCAAGAGACTATGTGTTACCCGAGTTCTGTTAAACCTTGAATACAAGCGGTATGTAAGTTATGCTAACATAATTTCTCAATATTTCCCCATTTAATAGTTACAAATTACCCGTTTAAGTTTCTGCGAAGATGACTCATCTATGAGATTACTTTCACTATGAGCTTTGAAACATTGAATCCTTACGTACTATATATACGGTATACGTATATCTGTACCTATGTACATCATCAACCCATTAACGTCCCACTGCTGGGAACGGGTCTCCTCTCATTTTTAAGCAGGATTAGTCGCTAGCCAACTACGGGTTGACAGACTTCTCTCAAATCGAGACAATTCTCTCAAGCATGCAGGTTTGCCTTCGCCGTTTGATCTTGTGATAAATACTTACATAACTTCCGAAAAGTCAGTGGTGTGTGCCTTGGGTTCGAACTCGAGACTATTAACATCTCAGTCTACTGGTCACACCACTAGGCTACCACAGCTCCTCCACACATATATCGTCGTATACGTACATACTACCTAATTATGTACGTATACGATATTTTACAATCTAATTTTATACTAATTTTATTAGACATAACTCGCTAAAATGTGAACCGTCCACAGATCTCAGTCTACTATAGGTATTCCCATTGCTATATCTGTGGCTGTTCCCGATAAACTATAGAAACACCAACCCTAACGTAGAATAAACTACACCAAGATATCAGAATAATAATAAAATCGGAGTAAAAACCTCTCTCCGAGCAAAATCATAAACCTATTTTAATAAAGATATTTTTCCATAAAAGTCGTAGCCAACTACTTTAAATTAACCATTAAAGTAAGATTATAAACCCTTACAAAATTAATTAAGGCTTAACGAAGTTTGGTCAAGCTTATTGCAACTATGAGTGGGGGAATAACAAAGTTTGAGCTTTAAAGTAACCGACAAGAACTTTCCGAACGGGAGTAGGTAACGAAAAAAGCGGCTTTAATTGAAACTGTAAACTTTCTTGCTTAATCTACATGGTAGGGGGAAATATTACAGTGAGTAAATTGTATGGAGGAGAAATATTTTTATGAACTCCAGGTTAATTTGCTCGTGCGAGGGAATGTGATGAAGGAGCCCAATTATAGCCTACAGCCGAGTTCATGTAGTGTCAAGCCATGGAGCTTGAATGTGAATCAAAGGCACGTGTTGTTAATTTTTGAAAATCAAGTTTAATAGGCCAGTATGGTGAGCTACTTCCACCACAGTTATCCTCTATTAAGGAAAAGAAACACTATCTATCTTAATTTCCTTCTTTTACATGTGTAAAAGAAGAAATTAAGATAGATAGTGTTTGAATTGATAATGTAATGTAATTTATTATAATATCATTAAAATTGGTATTTAAATGTTACAAAAATGTTGTATTTCAATATTGGACAACATTGTTCAGCTTTGCAAACAGGCAAAGTATGTCATTTTAGTAAAAAAGTTTCAAAAACTAAACGTAGAAGTTTCAATTACAAATACCTCTATAAACGCTAAAATGTAAGTAAAACTACTGACAAAACCGAAACATGAAATATAGAGTGTTGTAACGTCGTGTTCGGGCAATTCATTCGATGATCGCGGTTAAGTTGCGGTTAGTTCAACCAGAGATTGCATGGCCTTAGATTTGATTGCCTTGTTAAAGCACACTAGGATTCAAAGTCGTTCGACCCTTGTGAGCCTTGTAATGGCACGAACATACTTAGCAAAGTGTTAATTTAGCTAGGCTATGGTTATAAACCCCTGGTACAAGTTCCGGTAAAAGGTTTTACTGTATAGTTTGAATGTTCATTCTATAAACTTTTAAGAAAACATGGACATCAAAGTGTAAATACGAGTAAATCAGCATCCTACCTACACTACTACTATCTGTAGTTGAACTTACGACAGTAGATGATATATATTTACCCTAGTAAAATATAAAAACCCCCCACTAGTTGGGTCGTCAAATCATAATAATATGACTAAATTACCGCCATTCGGAAAACCTAATCTAAAAAAAATATCAAATACTCTTTTGCTTATGATAATAAAATCGGGAAACTCATTAATAGGTTCAGAATTTATCTGACCTACATAACAAAGTTTTAATATTAAAATAATAGAGTTCAATTTCATCAAACTTGTATAAGCTCCGACTGGTATTAATATTGAGAGCTTTTCAACGTTCTAGTAAAAGCTAATATACTGAGACAGTTTGAAATTTGTTGTTATTAAGTTAACTGTATAATCATCCATAAATAATTTATGGATAAAGTAATATAACATTTAGGACTTCTATGTAATTAGTTATATACTCTAAACGTACATAATAATTATAATAATGATAGATAGACATGGTGGTATAAAAATATTTTATTTTGCAATAGAAAAATATTAAAAGATTTCTTTAGATAGTTTTGTAGAGGTGTTGTAGAGATTTCTATATGCTACTTATACTTTTATACACTCAACTCATCATTTGAAATTAAACTACTTTTTTCGGATTTTATCGCGGTATATTGGTATTATTTTAACCCGACGTTTCGAATCCTATACAGTATCCATGGTCACGGGCAGACCAAAACCGATTCCTACCCAGAATGATTCGTGAGCCCCGAAATTAAAAAAAAACCCCAAATATCGGCAGAGAGAATGGCTGGGTAATACCACCTGCTTTCAACCCCATCATAGATTCTATTAAATCTAAATCCAAGAACAAAATTGCACGACCAAAGGACACAGTGAGCTCGTTCTGTGTAAATCGGATTGTCAATAATAATTAAAATGTAGAGTGGCTGTTAGTAATTATAACTTCAAGACGACCAACACCTCAGTCGGCTCGAGACTAACAATTAAAAAATAAATAATGGCTTAACGCAGTTTGGTTAAGTTTATTGCAACTAAGAGGGGGTTTAACAAACTAAATATCAGAATCAATTATAGTTGGACATTAAATGATTTTGGGTGTCGGTTAAGCTATATATTAAAGTTATCAGGTCCCTAAGTAACAAAGGCAGAAAGTATTGTATAGATACAAAAGAATCCATATCCATACCTAATATTATAAATGTAAAAGTGTGTCTGTTACCTCTTCACGCTATAACCGCTGAACCGATTTAGATGAAATTTTTTATAGAGATAGTTTGAGTCCCGTGGAAGGATGTAGGTTAGTTTTCATCCCGGATCATCCCTTAAAAGGGGGAAAAGGGGGAAGGAAATATAATGACGAATTTTACGCAGACGAGGTCCCGGGCAAAAGCTAGTGATAAAATATTATATCAATTTATACCAACCACTAATCTTCAATACAAAACAAGTACCCACATATCAATAACCGATTCATCTTTACTTTACTTCACTTAGAATTTCGCTCAGTTACGGGCAGGTTCCACTAATCAAACACAATTACACGGAGCCAAATGAAAACCTGAATGTCATCACCGATCCACTTATTTAGTGTCTCCCGTTTAAGTAGAGTGTTTACTTAAATTAAGATACCGCACCACAGACTGATAGAATCGAACCTTAAGGCATCTTATTTTAATCACTAATACGTCAAGTGTTCATCTTGTACCTGCTTGAGGTAATAATTATTAAAATATTGTGTTAATAAACTGTCAATTGAGTCAAGTAGGTATTGCTTGATAGAGGATGCAGCTCGATGTTCAGATTTGCCACCGCCATTTAAAGATATATGTCTACAAGTAGGTTGTCATCTGTTCTAACTGGCATATATAGGCGCGTACTTACGGCTTTCAAATAAATATAATCAACTAGAAAACGATGTTATTAATTGCATTCATTAATTATAATAAAATATTAAAACATTCATTTTGTTTACTTTATTTTACAAATTACTAAAGGTACAACAGCAATATTTTAGATGTTTTACCTTGTCTTGTAGGACTTACTAATTTGTCATAATCATAATCTTCATTTCAGCTAACTGACGTTCACTGTTGAATGAAAGATTTATATGACAAAAAAACTAAGCAGTATCCTATAATCTGTGTACAAAAACACATCATTTTACGGTTGTCTCCTCGAAATATCAGATATATTTGTTTTATTAAACGTTTTCCAAGTAAACATAAAAATCATAATTTCTTAACCACACGAAATGAATATTTTATCAATAATGTTAAAGAAAATGAATTGTTTTCGAGAACTTCCCTATCACGCAAGCGATTTGTTCCACTCGTGCGCAGTAGGGCACTGGCACTTTCTATTAAAATTATCATATACATAAATAAGAATCTTGTTTTAATATCATAACACTGTCGAGAATAGGGTAGCTATCATTTTCGTGACAGCGAGACACTTTGTTTTTTATACTATATTAATATTTATTCCATTAGTCCATGGTTTTATGTAGTTAATTTGAACAGTACAATTAATTACTGACTTATACTTACAAATTTTACTAGTAAATTTAAAAAAATATATATTTACCAGTTTAAGATTTTATAAAACTTTTTATTTTCATACAAATATTATTATTATAAATATTTGATTTGTATTATCGAACTGAACTCAAGTAGTATATAGTACAGCATGTCTTAAAATATTTTTGTGCAATATAACATACCTACATTACTTAGTCCATAAGTACACACTCCCATTCTTTTCTTGTGCGAAAAACATGTTACCCTATCAATTTGTATTTTTATGTACCAAAATCGATATCCAACGTTAACAAACTGGAGGGTCGCCCTACAATAATTTTGCACCTGTAGCCACTTCTAGGTGCCGTTGACGTGAAAAACTAAACCGAAAAGGACAGGTGCGAAATCCTGGCGCAGCGGGGGTCCACCAAGGGCTCGTTGACTCGACCCATAACCTTAATTGATAGGAATCGTTAACCTTTAAACGCGCGCCTTCATCGTTTCCTTAACATAAATACTCCGATTCTAATCTTAATTTTTTTTCTCTGTTATTTTATATGTCTGGTTAGCGATCGTTTTATTTTCGGGTGCCTTCGCCTACAGCCGCCGATAGATCGTTATTTCGTAATAAACAGTCCATTCTTTGTCATTCGATATTTTCGAGATTGTTGGTTACAGATAATATGATATGTTCTTGGCGCCGTCGATTCGGTTATAGGTTATAATGTCCAGTGTCAAATCAGGGAAGGCCGAGTGGCGGTGGAATTATTGCTCGTTTAATGTTAATTATTTTCTTCTGAGGTAGTTGGACGTGTGTAATTAATTCGATGGTTCGTCTCTTTTATTTGGTAAGACACGATCGACAGATCGACAAGACTGTATATTCAAGATAATGTTTATTTTTATTAACGTTTACTCTCCAAATAACAACATTAATTTATTCTCACATAATGTACAGACATTCAATTAACTCCAGACAAAAATAGTCTAAGATTATCTAAACACAGCATCATTTGAAGCTTCTGATACAAAAACAAAGACATAAATTATGTGTAAAAACTTAGCGTTCGACTCTAATCAAGATGAAGAAGCCATAAAAAATCTCTGCAGTTTCAAAATCTGATAATGAACGAGCAACAGAAAGAGAATTAACATAAACGCCATCATTAATTTGCCGCAAATGAAACTGGTGTTGATATATCTCGACCATTAAATCAATTAAATTTATAACGTACGGACTTTGAAAATCTCCAAAAGTGTAATCAATATCTCCGCTCGCTTGAAATAAATTTGGGAGGACCCACATCACTAACTCTGTCTGGTTTGTCATCAAATCAATGATCAGTTGAAGTTTTTGAATTCTCCTCTTTATTTGCTGGTGAAAGAAATATATCCTAGTTGATTTTTTTATAATTTTATCTTTTAATGTATGTACGTACGTGGTCGTCACCTCTCCACTACATACAATTCACTCTTACCTACAATGATATAGATAATTTTATTGATTATATTGAAAAGTTATTGTTACAATAAATTAAGCATTTTTTTATTTGTCACTCTCCAATTACTTACCGTTACCTATGCCCATCAAAATAATTTTGATTAATAACTATATACACCTATTCTATGATTGTCTAGATATTTATAGACTAGATTAAAAAAAATACACTATTTCCTCGTTCCACAACAACCACTACAATAAAGACAATTTTCTCAACCGGTTCTCATAACTGGAAGCTGAAAGTTATTCAGTCTAATCTTTATTAATTTCACTGAGCTACCTAACCTTGTTAAGCTTACATGCCTCGAGAATAAACCGACTATGTTTTCCGCACACACATTCCCAGGAGCCCTTAGAAAAGCATATTATAATCAGAGGCGCTTGCATATTCATGAGTATTCGGCATCATCTGTGAGATATAGGCCCCAAGAAATATCTAGAACGCACCCATTTAAACGACACATAAAAAATCGGCGCGTTATCTGATCTACGATTTATTGGAACAAAGGATACAAAAAATCAACTCCAATATTCCAACTTTTATACAGTGTGGATACGTTTTTTTAACATGGCACTCAAAGTCGGTCACCTCTGCTAAATGGACTGAACAGGTGCATTAAAGTTTTTATAAAGTCCTCGATCGTAAATCGCCTTGTAACAAGGGTGAGCTTTAAGTTTTTTAGAGTACTTTTAATAAAGAATGAACTAACTTAAGTTGCCGAAAACTTTGTTCGAGTGCCTTTGGTAACCACTGTCGTTAGTTTGAAAAGGGTTTGGTGCCTATTAAAGGCGATAAATCATTAGTTAATCAACCATTTTTTATCAATAACTTTAGCCGGTTATGTTGAACTTAATTGAGGTTTAAAGTTTTTAATCTTTTCAAAATTGGTTTAGGTTTGTTGCCTTGGCAGTATTTTGACAGGTGATTCACGCTGAATACAGATTATGATTAAGCACATTCTTGATAAGCTATCAAAGAGGTGTTTATAATATTTAATACTACTTAATTATACTCATTTAAGCAAGAATTGTGGTTACTAAATTAAATTTGTTTTCGAATGTAATTTTTCTGCTTGAATACTTTTTAGAATACATTCCTTTATTCCTATACATCTCACAAGGTTGGAATGATCAACATTATTCCAAATTTAATTCCATTTAAACGTTCATGTTTAGGTTCTATACAAAGTATCCCTTGGCATCACGTTATCGGCTCAAACATCGAAAAATAAAACTGAATAAAAAAAGTCAAAGAAAACCCTAAACCAGTGACTCATCGTAATAAGAACATGGGACCACGGTACAATGAGGCCTTAATACACGCGTGTGTTGTCGGTAGTCCTTTAATGTCGTGTAGAGCCTTGTAGATGTCTAGATAAAGGGAAGGGACATTGTGACGCAACCAGGAGGGTCGGCCTTCTATTTAGTACTACATATAAAATAATAAATGGTGTATGTTTGTTTGTATGTAGAATATGGAAGGATTAAGAAAATTGCAATAAAAATTATAAAATTAATTTTAAATTGTATACAAAATTACTGATTTTAAATAGTCTTTATAAGTCTGTATAAAATGTTCATCGATTCGACCATGTACCCTTTTTTTTCAACCCTTTTCTGTTTTGTGTTGCATTTGTAAATAACAGTAATTTACACATAAATATAAATAATGCCATCAAACCTTATAAAATAATATTATATAAGAAATATTGCGCAACACTGATATCCCGAGGAGAAACTTTTTTGTTTTTGGGTTTTCGTTTTGTCCAAAAGCCATTAACAATATTGTCATAGAAGATAATGGTACATCGTACGACAACTGAAACTCGACATGCGCTGCTTATATTACAGATCCATTGCTCATGAGCTTCTTAATTAATTGGGTTCATGTAGATATATAACTTTGAAATAGATTTTACTTCAAAGATTGAAATCACACATCCATATAATATAAACACAAATGCAGAGTCAGGGCGTAGACCCTAGTTTAACGATTGATCCCCCATCCCAATCGATGTGCTTGTATCGATAACAGTTTTGATTCATTTGCCCTAAGTGCATCTGCTATTGTCATTCCGAGGTATATTTAATGTCTCAGAAGTTTCGTTTTGTAGGGGTGAACACAATTTATGGGAGTTTATCTCGTCTCTTTTCAAATAAACATGGTCTATTTGACTAAAACTAGACGAATGTGATGATTCTTGTAGATGATTTGTGAGATAAATAGATCTGTAATAATTACAAACAGTATAATTGCTTGTGGCCAGGCTAATTCATATTAACGATTATGCTCATGACATAAGCCAAGTTTAATCAATATGTTGTGTTTCGAATTTTATTAATTTAAACACATACACGATCCCAACAGTCAAATTCGCTTTAATGGTGTATGTATTTATTATTGCTATATTCTATATGTATTTAAAAAACTATTTTTCTAAGAAATTACCGTGACATATCAGACCTTTTTCAGATCTACTGAACTTTAAATAACTCATAATCACTAGGATTGCAATCCCCGCCGTACTGTAAATAAAGAATTTAAATACAGTTAACTTCATAACGATGAACACATACTCGTTCTCATTACAATAACAACCTTAATACTTACTGGCTCTTAAATAGATTTTAGACTGACATTGATGAGTAGATAAGATCATAGTGTCCGATTCATTACGCGTAATGATATGGTTCGTTAATCTAGAACAATCGACAATTCCACAGGACCTATGGTTATTTGCTACTAAATAAATTTATTGGCCCAACGTCCGGTGAAATTGATAAAAATTGTCTTGAGAAAGTATTTGTTAATGGCCGGTTGATAGACATTGGGTTGGAGTTTATTGCCTTTAATTACAATTGCTTTTAGTTTTAAATTCCACTGGAATTACGTTGGGCTATGTGAATTACTGTGGGATTGTATTCTTTTAATATTTATTACAAATAATTTTTTTATTGCGTTTTTTTACGTATTAATATTCTTTTAAGTCCTTAAGTGTTTATGTATACGATTCATTATTTATTTTCAATTTGTATTGAGTATGATTTCTTGTTAATATTACTAAAAGCGATGCGTTCAATATTTTTTTCAATTTAAATACAGTCAAAATCACTTAGTTAATTCACGAATTCATTTTTTACGATGTTAAAGCAATTGCCGAATAAATCAATTAAGTGTGCCTACATCAATCATACGTATCACACTTAAACGAGCCGCTCAATTGAATATTGAACTCAATTGACTCGACTTTGAACTTGAAAATATTAGCAAGGATACTCGCACGCTACCAAACAGCATTGACCCTTTGATTTCGTAGTATTTAGCGTTCGGAATATTGGATGGTTGTAGGTCTTCTTAAGGTGGATCTGTTAATCGTGACTAATGGACAATTGTTTGATACAATTTTAATGTTCGATACCACGGACCGTCAAGTATGACGAGTCATATTAATCTTTATGAAATAATCAATTAAATAGTGGGGGAAATCTGGATTAGATGGTATCAGTGGTCTGTCGGCACATACGTACAGTCGTGAGGTCTGTAACAAGATGGTACGTGGAATAAACGGTTTTGATATTTTAAGAAGTAGAATCTTGTACCTATTGAGATAATGTTTTATACTTTATTGATGAATGATTTTCTTAGCAATAGCTAGTCCACATTATAATCAAAACAAATCAAATTGAATAGTGGCATATTACAATAATTCTTACGTTATTCATGTCCGTTGAGTTCTCTTAAATATAAGCTCTCAGCTTGGTAAAGTCAAGCCATACCAGGCCATATCACAGAGTATCTGCCACTAAAACTATTTAAAAGTATAGCTATTAAAGCAACCATAATTCTGAGCTCTTCTCGGAGCCTGCTAGGTAAAAAACTTTTAAACCTTTAAAGTATTTTACAGAATAAAATGGTTCACACTCACTATTTTACGCTCGTAGAGAATTCTTTGACGCCTAAAAGTTCATAACTCAAAAACGAACACCTAATATTTCCAAACTATCAAAACCACAGCGTCCGCCCACAGTGGCAAAAGCGGTATGTTTTGGTATCGACTGGTCAGGCATTCGAAGTATTGTCAGTGATTTAATTGAAACAGCAGGGGCCGAACCAGACCGCGACCCAACACTACGCTTGGGCCACAGGAAACAATGTTTTGTATGAAAAATTTAATCTAGTACATTTTAATTGCCTCCATATAGTTTAATTAGAGTCGTTCGTGTTGTCCATGATTAATGTTGTAAAGTAAATGGGATGTGTTTGATGTCTATAAAATATGCGTCCATGCTCTACTTTGGGAATGATTGGTTATAATATGTATGAGTATACCTAATTTGGTCTCTGTTTTGATAAATGAGTTTTTTATGGATAAAATTTTGGATTAGGATCTTTTTTGTCATGGTTGCTAACGCTCGTAAAACATAGTCGTGTTTTTATTTTTTGAGTTGCGTACTGATTTATTTATAGCTATATATACTCCCCTGTCTCTGCCACAGGAGAAATAGGCGTGATAGCTTTATACTTTTGTTTTGGTATTAATTTGTAAGTGCCAACATAATCGTTATTGATACGATACACTAGTCGCGTAACGCAAACGTTGTATTTAATAAAAAATTACAAAAACTTAAAATTTTGTGAAACAGAAACTTACTTAAATGATATTAGGTACATTTCAAATTCCTTTACTTTTTTTTTAGAAGATTAGTACAAGGTTATATGAGATAATAAAGTGATGTCACAACCTATAGCGCAGTCTTAAAGCTACTACGAGACGAAGCGCAAATGGCAATACGCAAGTAATTTTCAGCTGACGATGCTACAAAATGATCAAGTCTTTGATGAATGGAAATACTCTCAAACTAATCTCAACATCTGTAGCTTTGACAGTGGCGGATTAAGGGGTACAAAACTGTTCTTAAATACTTCACTTTAATATAGATAGTCTGGGAACTTGGACTGTTGGTTATCTAAGTCGTAGAACAATAGACCGATATAAGTTACTTCTTTCCTATAGGACAAAATAAGTTGATATAGGTATCACAAAAATACTTAAATTCCTAAATGTACGTAGGCCAAATATTTTGTGCTATGATAGACGTTTACTTATATAAAAATATATCAGATTCAAAGCAATTAGGATTAATGTTCAAGCATAAAAAAGACTCATAAAAGAACATTTTCGGCAAATCATTCTTAAATCAATTTAGATTATTAGATTGTTTTAGGTTTATCTTATAATACATTGAAGTCATAGTTATTTTAGATATTAAATACACAAAATGTGTAGATATACATTTTCAAAATAAAATGAATGATGTTTTATATATTAGAGATGTTATATTGAAAGTTCTAATATTGAAAAAAAGATACAGACTTTATTAACACAGCACAAATATAAAAACTAGCACTAGTATTATACTAATTATGTAATAAATAATATAAATTGAATAAATAGAAAACATGTATTGTAATATATTATGATATTAACATCTTCTATATTGTTGTCATTATTAAATACGATTTAAAAAGTATTAACAACGGCAAAATAAACAGATCATGAAGGCAGACGTAACAATAATTAGGTTGATGTTGATGAAGTCATAATTATTCTGATTCCTCACAGATTTATACAATACTCGTGGACTGACATCCACTGTCGGTTTACTGCCCTCGGCTTGACAACTTTATTACCGCATCTTACAGCGGTCATTGGGTTTAAAATTTTAATTAGTTCCCTTGTTGCCTTGTTAAGGATATTGGCCGGATTTTATTATGGTACGCCTGTTGTTACTTCTTAGTAAACATCTTTTTTATCTGATCATAATGATGAGTATTTTTTCGTGGACGCAAATAAATATAAGTATACTAGCTGACCCAGCAAACGTTGTTTTGCCACATTTTAGGGGTTGGTGGTAGAAGAGTGAAAATTTAGGGTTGTATGTATTTTTTAATGCCAAATCTAAAAAAAAATACAAAAAAATATTTTGTCTAAAAAATAAAATAAAAAATTTAGGGGTGGACTACCCCTAACATTTAGCGGGATGAAAAATAGATGTTGGCCAATTCTCATAGATACCGGATAAGCACAAAAAATTTCATCAAAATCGGTCGAGCCGTTTCGGAGGAGTTCGATTACGCACCCCGTGACAGAAGAATTTTATATATTAGATAATAATAGGATGAAGATTAGTAGAAGTAGGCATCTATAATATTCGAATCTGATAAAAACATTATACTCAAAAAAACTAATTGCTTGTCCTGTTAGGAAACTTTTCAAATTCAGCATTTCATAAATTTCAAATTTTTAAATTTCACTTAAACCTAAAAGAAATGAGGAAGAGAAAAAAAATACGATTATAATAGATGCGTCTACTTTAGAGGTGCAACCTACAGGAAAATTGTGCAGTCTTTTGCAAACTATAAAAGACAGATGCGTCTCCATAGACTCCCCTGTAATAAAATTTACAGCATAAAAATATTATAAAGCTTTAGCAGATGTGACTGATAGCGGCGGTAATTATGCTCCAAAATGCCGTGGTTTCAATGGCGGTATGACAAAGAAATTGTCTCAAAATAAACAGGTCCACTAAAAAAACAAGGGTAACAAATAAAACAATAAAGAGAACAAACACAAAACAAAGGGAAATACTATAAATCAGGTGTTGTGGAAGTGTCTCGCTTTATAAAAGTATGGATAGAGTCAGACGACTGACATCGGGCTGTTAACTGGGAATTTATTGTTAATCACGACCGAAGAAGTCTCATTCTCGTAAATTTTTGTGTAATACGAGTGGATTGATGCAAGATGCGACCCGATAACTAGGGAGCGGAAATAATTGGAAGGTTTTATGGAGAGACTGGCTCAGAAAGTAGCTGAGATACCATGGGAGAAGTATATTTAGCTTCCAGTATCCTAATTTTACTTCAGAAGGTTCAAATTTGAATGGGAATTTAAGTCGAACCGTGTAACTCTCCTGGTAATGGTAG
This sequence comes from Craniophora ligustri, assembly GCA_905163465.1. Classification (NCBI taxonomy): domain Eukaryota; kingdom Metazoa; phylum Arthropoda; class Insecta; order Lepidoptera; family Noctuidae; genus Craniophora; species Craniophora ligustri. The sequence goes on from LR990963.1 coordinate 9,664,118, forward strand.
AATGGTTCTGGTCGTTGAACATGTTTTAAAATTTGTATTTGTGTGAGCATGAGTGTGGGATTATATGGACATCATTGCAATGTATCTGCTTAATTAATTGCTTTTGTTTGTTAATTGACTTACCTCATTTTATAAAATTTATTGTTATTGATGCAATTTGGGGAACAATTAGCTGTATTTTATTACCCTTATCTTAACTTTTGTTCGAATTTCATGAAGTGAACGAACCTTTGTATTTTGGGCAGTTTTCTTTGTCTTTAAATTCTATATAAGTTCCATTAGAATAAGATGTTTTGAAAGACAATAAATTGTACCGATTCGTTTCCAATATAAACAATGTTAGCCACAAACAAATGTCTCCGTGAAGCTTAAACCACTATCTGAAAGGCAACAAAACATGCAATCAAATGGAGAATGTTTCCCGTAATAAAATGCTTTTAGTATCTCAATATGCTTCTCATCAACGCCACGGCGACCTAAAACTAATTTATACAGATTTATTACGACATTTATAGTTTCATTTTAATGGTTAATAATATCAAGAACGTTCATTTTTGCATGAAAAGAAGTTAGAAATTGCCTTAAATGTAAAAACGAAAGAAAATATTAAACCATTATCGAGATAAGAAATGATTACCTACATTGTAAAATCAATTTATGGTGCCAGAGGCTACGTCTCATAAAAAGAGCCATAATCTTCGTACTTAAGCTAATAAGTCTTAATAAAGAGCTCGATATTAGCTTTAAATACAACATAGCATTAAATTAAGTTTAGTTTATAAACCACTGGCCTTATTCACAAGTCTATTCTATTCTACGCAGAGATGATGAATGCATCATCTCTGCGTATTGTAGGTATAATTTTCAATATCCGAATGTTCGATCACAAGATTCACTGCTTTTTGGCCTATAGTTTCATTTGCATACTCAACACTGACTATAAATCATCTCACATAATACATATGTGGGATGACTAATGTCCCGAACATTCTGCTCAGGAGTCTAGATAGATTTACACTTTTGCCGTCACTACCTCCATTAATACCACTTATAAAACATCGTGAGTACATTACAATCCAAGCATGTGCACAGCACATTGCAATTTCTTCTTTTACCTATCCCAAAGAAGTAGGTACTTTTGTCATTTTTTGCATTAGTATACTTTGCATAACTATTTCTCTATGAACCCGATAGTTTCTGCAACTGATTTAGTACCTACGTAATATTTATAATTTCTCTATTTCCATTGAAAAAACACAATTTTACGCATTTTATTTTGATGTTATTTTATCCCGCGTTGATGGTCACTGGCAAACTGAGGTATTGGGTGTCTAAATTTTATAACAGCTTACACAGTTAACAGGCATTTACACTGAACGAACTAACCGTATCATATTGGGCTTGTAGTTTTAGGGTTGGGTTTCGATTTGTAATTGAATTCGACTTGAGTGATGTTGCAAGCAGGAAATCAGTCGTCTTTCTTATTAAAATCTTTTGTAAGAATCTATGATCAAATCTAATGTAATGGGAATCTGTCCATGATATATTCGCAAACTGCTGACTTCTTGAAACGAGACGCCGCGTCGTGGACGGTGCAAACCGACTAATCGTCGGAGTGGTTTGCAGTAGGTTGATCGAAACTTGCTTCAAGATGGATTTAATCTTTTCTATAACTCCACTTGTATATTGCTGTGTTCCTGCACAGCAGGTATGCATTCAACTGTGGTATATTTCGTGGGGATTTTTTGACAAGAGCGCGGCATTCAGAGCTTGTTTTCATGAAGTACTTGCATGTTTGGTGGTCATCACAGATCCCATGTCGTCTCTGAAACAATGTTCTTTCCAATGTTAAAAAATTGTGACACAGTTAGATGTAAGAAGAAGATTAAGATAGAAGTGTAAGAAATCAGTGTTTCTTTATTTCCATTCGATTCTGCATATAGAAAATTGCCAATAATCTTGCTTGTAATATTTAAATCTACTCTCCTGTTACGACAGCTCCCTTTGGTTATTACTTTATTTAAATTCGCTACTGACGTGAAAAAAGAAAGTATTATTCTTATAAGCCTAACAAGCTAACTGTGAAATCTCATCTGCACTGCACGGCCTTACTGTTGCAGTTGCAAATAAGTATCCCAGTTATTATTCACACACTTTCTAGCTCAATACATAACGTCTTTACTTATTATCCTTGTTACAGCAAATTCAACTTAATATACTGAACGTTACATAGCAGAGTTTTGTAACGAGGAATTCACATTTTTGCAAAGCACGCACGTCGGCTGTTCAATATACTCCTTTGACGTTCAAAGAGCAAAAAATGAAGAAAAGTGCAGCGGGCGTTGTGACGAGCCAACTCGCCGTTTATAAATATTTATTACCTAATTACTGAAGGCTGGTTTAACACCTCCAATGAATTTTTAGCCAGCGGCGAACATTCAACTTCGAGACAACACCAATTTATATTTTTAATCCTGAATAGCAGAACTGATATTTTATTTCGAACTTGTTAACATCGTAATAAAGTTGTCCATTACCTATCATTCTGTCAAGTCCAACGAGATGCTCGCTCTGCGAAACTTCCCTTTTTAATGGAGTGTTAAAAAACTCATTTCAAAGTGTTAGGATATAGAGTTATTGCGTTATCGGACTTTCGAAGTAACCGTAATTTGCGCTTATATTGGAGGCGTATAATGACATTAGCTACATGAACTTATTGTTGTTTTTCTTATCATTGCGTTGCATCGGTTATCATGACAACATCTCGGTTCACAGTTCATTTTGATTTCTTAAAAAAATAATCTTCCGAAAAATTTGTACGGTCAATCCAAAGTTTAAGGTTGAAAATTCAATATTTTTTTTCTACTCATCTGTAGTGTTGTATTTGTACGTTTTGTGTAAATTTCTGTATATTGTCGATAATAAACCAGTTTTCACCGGTCGCATCTCGTGCTAAATAATCGAAATGTGACATTTTATCAGAAAAGAACAGCAGTTTACACTTAAACAAGTGTCGGGGACATTATCTCGCTCAAGTTATGCGTTTAGTCACCTTATTAAATAAAGGTTTATCTACACTGCCACAAGGTCCGCGGTGTGGGAGATAATAGTAAAGAATTATGTGGATGTTCTTTTGTTTGACTCAGGAAATTGAGGTGAGGAAATAAAATATCGAATATTGCACTTTTAGAAGTACTTTTGGAATTCCTTGCTGACTGCAAGTAATTTTAACAATTCGAACATACATGTTATATTGGTGTAAGACCAATGAAGTAAAACTTTAAAGTTGTAGAATCGTAGATCGTAATCGTAGATCGTAATCGTAGAATCGATGTTAAAAAAAAACGAGACATATTTTTTTAAGTTAAATTAAGTTAAAAATAATTAAAATACTTACATGTTTCAACGAACCGCACCAACATCTTTAGTTATCTATTGCAAAAGCTAGGTATATAAAACATTTTTTTATGTATTTTAAATCAATATAATCAATTTAAGTATAACTTTATAGTTAATTTCACATGAAAACCCAAAGTTAAATATTAAATTGAACAATTTAAATTTTTCTAGGAAAAGGAATATCCTTTTAATTATATTCTAATGTCCGAAGATAAAACACTTTCCACGCATAGATACTAACTAGTTTATTCACAAAGTTGCATTGAAATTACTAGAATGTATATTGAGACCGGCACCACACATCACTGATAGTTGATACGAAATTTAAATTTTATTGTCATTAATGAAAATTTCAAATTTCGACCCTAAGGTTCGAATTTTAAAACTTTTAAAGCATTATTTTATTTAAATTGGTCGATAATGTGCCAGTTTTGATTGTAATTTATATCTTAATCTACACCTTCTGGCGTTTCCCTACTTAATTCGAATTACATAAATTGAGGCATTTCAGATTGTTTTATCTTTGTAAGACGTTTTACTTTTAATTAAACTGTACTAACTTATCACAATATTTAGATACGTAAGGAAATATTTTCAATTTAATTGTATTAATAAGAATTAATCTTCTTTAAATAACATGGGCTCTTTTTAAATCTAAAATAGTAGTACCGCAGTTATAGTGAAGCATTAAAAGAGTTTAATCTAATCATAATAAAAAGCTAGGTACCTACCTATAAGCCTTCAAGTTATTAAATTTTGACTGTCAACATCCATACCATGTTGAAAACACCGGTTCTCGTCCGATCACCGAAGATAAGCAACACCGGGCGCGGTCAGTACTTGGATGGGTGACCGCCTGGGAACACTGCGTGACGTTGTCTTTGTGCATGTTGCGTATGATAGTGTAAAATAATTATATTTACTTTACTTGAATTTGCCTTGAATACTTTTCTTGCATTTCTATGAGTAGTTATGTTACTACACATATTATATCCAAACCTAAACTAAATACATGGGTAAGCTTGTAATTTCTAGCTAAACAAACTACGATTTTAGCCCAAGGCTTATGCACTCGCGTCGTTCGAAACGTTACGGACAATCAATCAAACAGACAGGATAAGCATTAGTTTTGATTTAACTGTCATTAAAATAAACAAACATTTTTCTTGCGCGCGCATACCGCTGCGTGTAATTAACGTCACGACTTCATATTTCTTAGTCGAGTGTCGACGTGTGTATTTTAAGTCACGCAAAGATTTTTCAAATAGCTGTGATAACCTTGTGGTGTGACCAGTGGACCACTGGATCTCAAATTCGAATCCAACGCACGCACCGCTGACTTTTCCAAGCTAGGGGTCTATTTATCACAATACATGCTTAAACGGTGAAGGTAAAAAAAAAAACATAGGAAACCTGAATGCCTGTGAGAGAGATTTTTTTAACTAGTGTGGATGGACTACAGCCTTATCTCTCTTTTACAGAAGAGGAGATTTGTGCCTAGCAGTGGGACAATAATTGGGACGCAACCAAAGTAGACTAAGGTGGAATAGTAATTAATGCCTTTTGTGTCCCTACGTCAAATGTCTTCATTCATTTCTAATGAATTTTATAGATATTTTAAATGCAGAGACTTAATGTAAAATTTGTTACTATTACTGAGATAAAACTACGTCTTAACCAAAAATATGTAAAAACATATTTGGTTTAGAATAGTTTGCCCGTGGATACTGCAAATGCTCCTAAATGTTGGTATGAAAATAATATAAATATAGTTATATTGTAATTGTAAGATAGTATAGTTAGTAGAAGTTCATTTCTAAAACTGTATCCAGTAATAGTCATAAGATAAACACCAAACATCATATGAGCTAACTCAGAAACAAAAACAAATAAACAATTAATGGAAACAGGAAAATGTTACAGAGAGACAATTCATAATAGTACCGCGTGCCATAAGAGGATAGAGTACAACATCAAACTAATGATGCACAAAAATATTTCCCGTGTAGCTTTATAACCATCGATTAATCAGGACTTACAGCTTTTTATTCTGTTTTAAAAGCATCAGCAAACGCGTTCCTGTGTTTGTATACTTCGACCACACATCGTCCATTAGGCTTTATTAAGAGTTTAGTCAATATTGATAAATGTTTGATGGTATGTCGGCGAGGTAACGATGCAATTAAATTTTGCCTCCCATGATGGAGCGTTTGCGTTCATGAACTAAATGCAGCCAACGCATCAAGTTTATTGTGTAAATAATTAATTTAATTGGCTCGTTTTTAACAATCAGTGTTCGTGTGGATTTTTGGCAAATATAGCGGAAATATCTGATTCATCTTTTGGCTTGTTTGCATTTAATTGATAATGTATTTTTGGGTCGTGTGTGTGGTCACGTTTTTATAAATAGTTAGTCAAATTTAAATTGTCAGTTCGGTTGAAGCGGCTCAACATAGTGCTTAAAGTATTATAATTTGCAGATGTGAAAATTCTGCTTATTAAATAGGAAGTGTGGGATTTTTACATCTTTAAAACCATCAGCACATGATTGGATTGTCCCAGTTCCTGTTAAGAGAACGACCTGCGACCGGAGATGTCGGTGTCTAAATTCAAATCCATAATAGTTTACTATGTACTATCTGATATTATAATATGATGGATGATTTAATAAATCCAGAGTATTGATTATGGTAAGATGGTAGACGCCAAATATTTTACTACGTTTACACTCACATTTGAGTAGGTTGAATTCACTTGAAGATATATTAGTAGCCGGTAGAGTAATACAGTACGCGGTGTGAACACACGCCCCATGACTAATAACACCATTAGTCATAACGAATTTGGTTCTGCCAGGTTAATATGAGAACAGAATTTCGTAGGAGACCATCGTTGGTAATTCCATTATTCACTGTAGATATAATATCTTAACAAAATAATACAACAATATTTTTTGGATGATCGCAAAATTTATGTATACTTTTATGTACAACTAGCTGCTATGTAACTTAGCCTGCGTTGAAAATTAACATCATGTTAGAACTGTGTATACCTACAGTCATCATAAGGATACTCATATTTTAAAAGCTATCGGATCATTATCAACTATGTTTACAACAGCTAGGTTGCTATTATTGGTATTGCAATTGATGGCAATGGCAATACCAAAATATACAAATTGTAAATGTGAAAAACCAATATTTAAATTTCTTGTAGAACAAAATTCAGAATTTCATTACCAATGTAAATTTTATTTGCCGTTCAATCAAATGAGTCCGAACGTCCGTCGAAAGTACATCGCCATGCATTTAATACAAAATTGCAAAAATCCGAAAATGGGACATCAGATTCGACTTCGACATCGGTTTTGAAACCGCAAACTGGAACGTTAACAATAAAGCCACAGCCATTGATTCGTAATAAAAGTGTCATGAAGTTACGTCCTGAAAATAGTTCCCGTTGAAATTTTGTGATATGTACGTACTACATGCTAGTGGCCTGTGTAACCAAACTCGGTCATCGTCCAATTTTGGCTTTCGAACTAGGCAAAAAGTTGGTGTGGACAGGTAACTCGTTCATTGTGACGACGGAGGCGAATTTGCATTGTAATGGATATTCCAGCCCTGAACGTTCGTTGTTTATACGTTCATCTTCACATATGCAACAGCACTCGTTTATAGCCTCGGTAAATTCACGAGTCAACACAGCAATAATACGATTTTTAGTTTCGGGTGCACTGCGGATATTTTATTGTGCGAAACATAAAATGTAAAATACGCGAAACCATTACACATAATAGTACCCCAGGACTATTTTGCTAAATTTCAGCTTTATAATGTATCGCGGACCCAAACCAACAACAACAGTATTCTAGTCAAAGTCTTTTATACAATTATGTGTTACTTAAACGAAACTTCTATTGTAGCAAATAAACATTTTTCGTAATGTTATGGTACCACAAAGCTGTCAAAATAAATACCTATAAATTTGCGGTTGAAATCCATATAAAAGTTTCCATTCAAAACACTAAATGTATCTTCTGACCCAACTATTGAAATTGAGGAGAAAACGTGAATTGAGTTCAAAATCAAGACCTCAGACTGAAGTCAATATGTCATATCGTCAACATCGTCGGGCATCGTCGGACAGACAATGCGATTCTACGACCGAGCTCCTATTATTTGCGGGTGGCCCGCGAACAAGACAAAGTCTTTGTATCATTTGCGAAATAGATTCGTCAGCTTTGTTACCTCACGGGGTGCTACAACAAAGTTCATTGTAATCGATTAAAGTGAAACGTTATATTGTCACAATTTATGTCACAGCCGTAAAACGAAGCTTAATGAAATAATACACAATACATTTTCAATGTATTTAAATGTAAACTAAGCGTATAACTAGTATTTCATTAAATCAAATAATAAAAGACATCCATAAAGAATTTACACAAAAGCTTGCAGTTTAATTTGAATAAATTAGAAAACACATCTATTGTGCATCATACTTGTGTTCACGAAGTCAATAAACGCATTAATAGGTACCTAACATGTTTCAACTACTGCAGTATTTAAAAAATAAAACTGTAGTGCAGACCAATGCTCGTTTGGACTCGCATGGACATGGGCTGTCCACAATCGAAATGAAGCAAAGGCATCTCCCGTCGACCGCATTGTTCCTTTGTTGCTCGCATCTGACCAGAACCTTTGTCAGTGAATTGTTTTATACAGAATGTAAGTCACGAATACCATGTACTGTCTAACTGAATAAGGCCGGGTTTTTCTATGCCTCTGTCATCGTCGTAGGTTGCCTATGTTCTATCTCGCATACAACTCTATTCAACGGTCCTCCTTAAAGAAAATTAACGCTGGCAAAGAGTTTGATCCATTAATTTATCTGATTAATAGAATGGCACCGTAACTTAGACTTAATTGATATAAACGATCCTTGACTGCAATTAGTTAAAGCATTCGATTTAATAAAGCATTTGGAGGCATTTATATTTGGCAAAACTCTATCGAGTTCTCAAATAAAAGAATTCTTTTCATGAAATTGATGAAACGATTATATAATTATCTGAAAATGGTGAAATTTCAATGATAATTATAAAAGCTACAATTTTGTATAAATTAAGTTAATTTTTTTGAGTTCCATAGTGAAAAGGAACCCTTATATGTAGTTTCACATTCATCTGTCTGTTTTCCGGCAGCTATTCCAGATACTTTTAGTACCTCTTATAAAATTATATTTGGCAAGATTTTACATACTAATCAAATTAAGAACGGTTAAGGACAATCTCAAATATATTTTGTTAAACATTTCTGTCAAACTTATATACAATGAAAAGTACACTTGATATTTTTGTATTGAATATTTCGTATTGAGCATGTCTTATGGCATTTGAAGAATATTGGTACGAAATTTCGCTCGTAATATTTGCAAGGATACTACAAAACAGATAGCCCGGAATTGCTTATGTATTCATGTCAGTTAGAAGTCTAATATTTCTTGGGCATATTGCATGAGAATACTACAGGTTTTGAAACACAAAGCCAATTTTATGCATATACTGTGTACCGATAATATATGTATTTATTGATAAAGCTGCTTGGACAAATAAATGTACCGAGTTTTTACGGATATGATTTTAATGTTATCTGAAAATACGCATGCTATTTAAAATACTGCAATGAAATACATTCTAAAAGTCTTATAAACGGATTTTAATTATGTTGCCCATCACGAAATTCACCTCCCAAAAGTGAGTTACTCCTATACCATATTCGTCAACTAGCATAACTCGCTAGTATTTGCTCGCGTGCCGAACTTGACCTCTGTGCTATCTCAATCTGATGTGGAGATAACCGCCAACATTGTTCCCAGCGGGGCGCTGAGAATTTCGGATTTTGCTTACCAAACACCTAAACAGCTTATTTATAAGGTTCAAATTCGTGTGTCATACTTTTTCAAGATAGATTCGTCAAAGAGGGCTACATGACTGGGTAACACGTTCTATGTCGTGATTCTGCGTATAGCTGTATGAAGAGATAGAAGTATGTAGATGTTAGTATACTCATACAAACAAGCAATTTATGTGAACACGCACGGCTAAAGGATCAGGGGGCTGATTGCTTTAGAGATGGTGAATTTTTTTATTAAAATGGAACAACTTTATCGATCTGATAGTTTGCAGACTTGAAACAAATAAATTTGACTAAAAGTGTTTCGCTGAATTTGTTCTATGTACAAATAAAGGTTTTTGATAGATATAAATACAAATTAATACTATTATTTTGCAGATAGGTACTATGTAAATGGTTAAATCTGAATAATAAATACATTTTACTAGGTACATTTCGCTAGTTGAAGAACCACAACTTATGTATACCTAAACAAAATCAATTCAGAAAAATATACGAGAAGTTTTTTTTTTCGTCCAAAGACCACAGATATTCAAACAATTCTTAGACTTTTAGCAAGTACTTTAGATGTAAAGAAAAAATTAATAAGCCACCCGTATGAATACCAGTCAATACTAAAGTGTACATAAAACTAAATAAGCTTAACAGAAGCGCATTCTGGCTGTCCTACGATACTTCAACCACTTATGAAAAGCCAGTATGTCTATGGAATAAAAATGTGTCACCAGAATCTATATTTTTACCAATTCTAAACCTTAACTTCTTCATGATAGGAGTCATATTCAAAATGAGTTCTTCTAACAATAAGTATTCTGTATTGGATAATACACGAGTTGCGTTGGTTGTGTAGAAAAATGAAGGGTAAGTTTTCTTTAACAAAAAAGCATGAATAAAATGGATGCCTATTCGAGTAAAGCGGGCCGATCGGGACGGTGCCACAGCGCGCTCGACATGCTATCAAACTTTCGCTTTTCTAATGAAACTTGAGATCGAGGAAATTGCATGGAAATAAATACGAACGCAGTAGTTCGCTTAGCAACTTTTCAATGCACCCGTTGTTGAACAGAATGCCTTTGTTAATTTAAAAGCTTGCTCCGATCCGACTGCCAGTACTGAAAAATAAACTCGACTGAACTCCCAACGCAAATTAGAGTTTTAATATTGACTTTTCTTTGCTGTGCTGGCTTCATTGTAGTGAACTTTGACGAACTACTTTGCAAATTAATCGCGAATATTTTTTTAATGAAAAACTATATTGTCAAAATTGTTTTGCATTTTGAGTGTGTTGAAATATATTTTGCAACAACGTCTGCGTTATGGAAGACTATAAAAGTATGCGCATTTTTGTATGGCCATCCCGTCGCACAATACAATGGCGGAAAAAATTCAACAATCGGCAATGTACAAGGAGCGAAGTGCATGTAGAATGAAATATTAAAGTTATAAAGGACTGTGCTTCAGAGAAAAGTAATAAAGTAGTCGAGGGTGGTTTTGGTGAGAAATCATGTGCCGACTTTATTGCAAATTATATTTCGGAGTCTCCGTTCGCGATTTAAATGGGTTATTCAGACGAGAGCTAATTTAGTTTGCCGCATATGTATAATAATGTATTTCCATATTATATATATTGTTAAAATAGAGGCTAGAACATTACGGATACAGAAAGGTTAAGTTGCGAGGCAATACTAATAATATATTAACCTTTCACGTAGGTTAATAAAACCATTTGTTTAAATTCTTAAAGAGATAGGATCTCAATTAAAATAATGGCCAATTATATGAAACAATAGTCATTTAATACAATTTAATGAAAGAAAAGTATCTTTTGGGTAACAAAGTAAAAACTAATTTTCTGTATAGTAAATACAGCTCTGGTAAAACCACAAATTGCCTTGTTTTTGTTTACGAAAACCGTTGAAGCTACAAATTGCATTGACGTTAGCATTGAATTCAAACATAGTAATCAACTGAGTAAACCTAATTGATAGATCCCCGAGGGTTAAAAACCTAAATTATATATTATCTGACTGATATATAATTTCAAAAATAAAGAGTGTTTAATCATAAAGACCTCATATGCTGATAATTATTATAAAACAAAGGCATTCGATTATCAAAAAGCACGTATGTCATTAATACTTACTAATTAATACTATATGTTATACTAACAGAATATAAAATATATAGGTATAAATATAATTTCGCTACTGTTAATCATAAAATATGACAAATATGTTTGTAGTCTGTCTCTATACCTATTGAAATAAAATAGATGTATATATTTTTTTAAAAGGTATCTAAGAATTTTTTTGCGTCCGTCTTTCTTTAAAACCATAAATAAAAGAGTGCAAGCACACAAACACTTGAATACTATTACCCAAACCTACTTACAAGATCATTATAAATAAAACAAACAACATTATTTATTCATATTCACTTTTCTAGAGGTTTTCTAAGTATTTTCTTAAAGGTAAGATGTAGGGTGGATGTTATTTATGATGTAAGTTGGTGACACACTGTTTTCAATATTATCCAATATCTAATGAAAATTTTGGCGAAACATAAGCTGTTGTAAAAGTAATATTTTTTATTTTTTACTGTTATTTCGTCGTCAGTCGGATACCGTCTGAATCACTTCTTAAGAAAAAAAATAGCTGGAATTAATATATATTTTTTTCCTAAAAATCAATATTAAAAAGCGAATACATATACGAACATGTATTTGCTAAATTACTTCAAAATATATGTTATTTATTATAGACGACTATAATAAATAATAGATTTTTTTAAATCTATGCAACATTTTTAATCGCTCACCACTCCATCACTAAACGTAGAAATAAAATTTTAATTTAGAATTCCGTACAAAAAAAAATAGTAATAATAATAGCATTTTACAATAGATTGTAATTTAATTTTATTGATTTGAATAGAATGGAAGATGTATAAAGAGTCTATGATAGAGAACATAGTTCAAAGGATTATATTTTACTATCGAATATTTTATTTTATATCTAACTCTCACATTCACTCATTAGTAGAGTGAATGTGAGAGTTAGATATACTAGGTTTCACTGTTTGAGGTACTTCAGCATGTCTATAAAAATTGTTAAGTGCAGATCCAACGGTATGCAGAACTATTTGACTGTATGTCACATTGATAGTTGTGATTTCTAAATAAATAATTCTGATTGAAGTGTGCTTACTTAAGCGGATTAAATTCAAAGCACATACAGTACAAAAGACCGCAAAATTATATTTATTGTACTTTCTCTATAGCAAATGATTTCACTAATGAGTCTGTAAACATTTAAAGCCAATATGTATTTACCTTTATTAATATTTTTTACTGAAGAGGCCTTTAGTTCGAGTAATTATATTGCACTGATTTATTATTGAACCGATTTGAATAATTCTTTCACCATTACTTTCCTTCGCTATCCGTGTTGAACATAATGATTATAATATGATATATTGTTTAATTTTATTTGATTTGATATATTTTATTTTTAAAATAATAAAGGATCTGTATAAAAAATCAATTGAAGTTTATATATTTTTTTATATTTATTAAATACTTATATTTATGTTCCCCTGCAAAGCTGGGACGGGCTAGTTCGTTATAATCTGAAAATAGAAAAAGTACAAAGACTAAACACCTTATTACTCAAACGTAAATATATCTGATATAGATACTTTGTATTCGGTTTCAGAACGGTTCCAAACTCCTTCGTGAAATTTTGGCGCAAGCTCCTGTTCCAAAAATAAACTAAGGCCTACCATTATTCCCTTGGGCGCTCTAAAGATCAGTTTCAACAAGATTGTTGGTTAGCAAGTATCTTCCCACACTGATAATATCCTATTACGGACACTTGGTTATCTATGGACGTCAGTGGATGCGTATAAAACTAGTATAGCTCATAATATCATGGACGAAGGAACCGATAACACTAAACTGCCTAGGTATATGATCACTTAGGTCTCTACGTTAGCCTCTTTGTCAGAACGTCCTGTTTTGATAAAGAGGCTATCTAGAAAAAGTACATAATCTATTATAAAGGGTTAACCTATTATAATAAAACTTATTATTCTACAAAGCAAAATATGTATAAAATACTAATTTTTCCGAATAAATTGACGGGAAAACGAGTCGAGTTTGTATGGAAACATGACAAAAATGTTTTGGTATTTTGAAAATTCTGAAAACAATTCTGTTTGTTTTATAGTATCATCCTATTTGCGGAAAATATTGGTGATATGTTTATAGTTTATTTGTACAACATTCATCATCAACCCATTAACGTCCCACTGCTGGGCACGGGTCTCCTCTCATTTGAGAGGGATTAGGCTATAGTCTATCACGCTAGCCTACTGCGGGTTGGAAGAGTTCACATGACATCAAGACAAATCTCTCAAGCATGCAGGTTTCCACACGATGTTTTCCTTCACCGTTTGAGCTTGTGATGAATACGCACATAACTTCTGAAAAGTCAGTGGTGCGTGCCTTGGGTTCGAACTCGAGACCTTTGACGTCTCAGTCCACTGGTCACACCGTTAGGCTACCACAGCTTGTACAACATTATTTAGGTGAAAAGATTAGGAAATTCTTCTTAGTCACAAAAAGTCACTCATACTTACTTAAAATAACTCATGGATTTAGGAAATCGATGAAATGTTATTAACGTCGATATAAAAATGTGATCAAAAGCTGAAAGTAAAGCCATAAAATCGAATAAATAACACCTCCAAGCGCAGAGCCGTTTCAACAAATTTCAGTTTGATTCCATATTTTTCATCGCGAAACGTTCCTACGGTTTAGCTCGTACGAAAACGTTTTTAATAGAAACCCATCGATTTTCCGTGAAACTAGCTTCAGTAGCGAAGTTATATTATTATAGCGGATTCGCGCCTGAGTAAGCTTGGATAACCGGGCCAATCGATTTTTAAGTAAAAAGTGGAACTGGCTCTAAAACCTTAGAGTATCGTTACTAAGAGGACTTTACGCTATTGTCCATCCACTTTAGTAACGTGAAAGACTCTATTTTCGTTGCGTAATAAAATCTTATCTTATAGGCATCCTATTCTGTAGGGAACCATTTATTCCTGTTGGTTCCTTTATTATTTTTATTCAATGTAATGTTAACTGTGACTATTGATATTTTATTGAGAAGGTGAACATTTGTAGTCACATTAATGACCTAATCAGCAATGACATAATTTACTTTATCGAAATGACTTCAATAGACATGCAACATTGATTCAGTTGTGGTTCTTAGCCTGAAATCCTGGATTTGGAAACCAGGTCGAGCAATGTTATGTTAGGACTTAATTGTTTAATTAGTACTCATTTTATTAACAGTAACAACGAGTGTCTATTTAACGATGATGACCTACAATTTATTTATTTATTTGTATTTCTAGAGCAGGTTGGCCTCATAGAACTTTAAGATATTCTGAAACTTATCAATTCGTTTGTGTTGAATGCGTGAAGTATCAACGCTCAGCCAATATTAGCAAGTTGAGAATGCTATACTTCATAACATAAGCAGGTATCCGCTGAGAAAGATTTCATGGTAATATCATCTTTAACTGGAAAGGACGATTAGGTGACAAACCGAGCTAACTGAGGACGAGCCACTAGTCTACCGTTATTTACATACATTACCAGTATATAGGAACAACATCTTAGAAGATTCTCTTTGACTAACATAGAATATACTATAATAATTATATTATACGATACCTTGAGACACTAAGGTGAAGTTAGAATACCGCAAGTCATGAATATACAGGGGATATAATAGGTTAGGCATGACAGTCCTGCGGTTCGGGGCATTGGACAGTATCGCGATAACCCGACGTCGCAGTTTCGAGCTCGGGCGCCGGGTGCTATAGTGCGGTTTACGAAAATATGTTCGAGTTTCAAACGATTTAGTCAAACTGGAAAACGCTTCAAAACTGTGTGTAGCGAATTTTTTTTTGTATTTGTATGTTTTTTTAATATGTTTCTTTTTTAGTGTTTTTTTTTTCATTACTGTATTTGAATGTTTTTATTTTAAAGTTTTTTTATATTATTTTCATAAAGTTATGAATAGATTACAACCTCATGACTGTTCTGTGTTTCGATGTACAAATTACCAAATATGTCTATCTCGAGAAATTAAGACTTATTAAGAACGTATATAGCTATTCAATAACTTGGATGAGTATTAAAAGGTAAAAAGTTTCAAAGTTTTAAAGGAATCAATAGTCAGGTGGTCCTTAAAGAATAACTTTCTTATTAAAATATAATTTTAAATATATGTTTTATCAATTTATACAATTATCTATGTATATTCAACAAGGATCCCAAAATTGAGGTCAGAATAAGACAAGACGAAGAAGATTTATTATAAGAAATATTGTGACTAAAAGATAGTAATATCGCCATATAAGTAGTTGTTTAAAGAAGCAGCCATCGTACTTATATTACACATCTGATCCTTTGCCAAGTTTCTCTTGTTGTCAGAGATATCCCACATCTATTGAGATGATATTTACTGTACCGGGGACCCGATATTTGTGGCTAAGGATAGCAATATTCTCAAAGTAACTAGACAACTAGTCGACTCTCGAATACAGAGTGGTAAAAGGACCTATTTGGTACTTTGATAGAGATCAATAAATATAGATACCACCTGTATTACAAAGGAATGTGACGTCAGAAACCAGACCATAAATGCACGTGCATAATATTATTCCTTTGATCATTGATCAACTGCCTAGTAGGTCTAGTGCTTATGCCAAGCAAGAGGTCTTGAGTTCGATTCCCAGGTCGAGCAAAGTGTTATCTATAAAATTCTAAACAGCAGCTCGGAGTTTTGATTAGTGCCCGGTTAATGGCAATAAGCTCGCCCTGGGACCTAAAATATACGGGCGAAACGTGGGTGTACATTAGTACACCTCTGCTTAACCCTTCGGGGACGACAGGCGTGATAGTATATGTATCAGTGATGTATTATTGTACAAGATGTAGAAATAAGCTGTGGTGGCCTAGTGGCGTGACCAGTGGACTGACATGTCAAACGTCTCGAGTTCAAACCCGGGCACGCACCACTGACTTTTCGGAAGTTATGTGCGTATTTACCACATGCTCAAACGGTGAAGGAAACCATCGTGAGGAAACCTGTATGCTGAGAGATTTTCTCGATAGCATGTGAAGTCTACCAACCCGCAGTAGGCTAGCGTGGTGGACTATAGCCTAATCCCTCTCAAATGAGAGGAGACCCGTGCCCAGCAGTGGGACAATAATGGGTTGATGATGATGATGATGATGATGATGATGTAGAAATATGTCTTAAGCAAAAATTTACCTAGTTGCTGAAGATTTGAGTGATGCTATGATTCCATTTGCGTGGATGTCAATGGCATATTATATATTGAAATCTAAAGAATCTACTTCCCGCCAAACTAGTAAAACTTGAATATGATAAGATGCTATAGAATTGGAATTTTACATAATATTCATATTCAAAAACGTGTGACAATGTTCTAGTAGGCGTCAAATCTAAGAAACCTATTTAAATTACGTTCATAACTGTCTAATCTAAAACAATCTTTAGATACATGTGGGCGTTGGACGACCATAGCAAGTAATCGCCAACATCACACGTAATAAAGCTAATATCGTATGTTATTTATGTCGTCTGAGTTGGCTTATGAATGCTAATTTCGGTGAGAGATATCTTTCATTTAGCCGCATCAGTCAGTGGCGGTCCAGTTAATGAAGTTATATGATAAATTGGTGTGGAGATCCGATTAGGGTTGAGAGTTGTTTTTCAATTAAATTATGCGCCTGTGAAAATGTTTTAATGTAGCTATACAGGTTTGTCTTTTCTCTTGGGGTTTTAGGGTTTTATTTATTGTGTTAGATACCATAATATTATCATAGTCGTCGTCCCCAAAAGGTTGGGTAGAGGTGTACTTATATACACTCACATTATTCTCCGGTATGTTTTAGGTCCCATTTAATAAGGGGCGAGCCTATTGCTATTAACCGGGCACAAATCCAAACACCGAGCTGTTACTGAGAATTTCATATGAAACCCAATAATACTTTGCTTGACGTGAGAATCGAACCCAAGGTCTCTTGCTCAACAGTCGCACTTACGACCACTCAACCGACTAGAAAAGAATAACAAATTTGTGATTTTGAAATGAGACAGAGGCAGGTTTGGGTCAAATAACTCAATATTCATCCAAACGTTAATGCAGCTCATAGGTACTTTAGAAACGATCATAAAAATATTGATAATACGTTAGCAATATTAATATATCTATTTTGGTACCCCATAGTCATCTCAACTATTCTCTACTCTACCACTACGACTAAACCTCGGAAAAAGACTGCAAAGTGTAATTCAGTAACTAACCATTTCGCACCCCGCTAAAACACTTTAAAACAGTCGACATAACATATCGCCCATTTATATCAGGGCCACAGGTCCAATCTCCATACAGAAGTACTGGAAATATATTTTCAGTAATACTCTCCGCTGTATATTAAAGAAACACTAAGCGATGCGCTAAGATATTTTTATTAAATTCCACGGGAGGCCGTTTCGTCCCATTCAGTTCCAATGCAAATGGCCTGCACTCAGTACCAGCGAGACAGATATTGCATCGCCCCCTTTATTTATTGGTTAAACGATCCTTGGGTGTTGTTATTAGAAGCTTAAACAATGCTTATGCCAGCCATTATGAAAAACCTTAGCTGCTATAAATATTTTTATTTATGGTTATAACTGTCTGCACCGATTTTGTTGGGTTATGTTAATCGTTTTAATCGAGAAAACGGCTTAAGAGTGCGCTAGCTTCAAATTCAATGGAATCAATACCTATATATTTTTTTTATATTTTCTTTTCTTTTTAAGTAGTAAAAATAGAATTTGGTTAAGAGGAAAAAACACTATGGATTCATGTTTTTAGATACAGCACAGATTTACAGATTTAACTATAGATAATAGTATTATACTCGTTTTGTTTGTATTTTCAATTAAAATATCGTACTTATCTATTTTATCTATAATAAGATCTTAAAAACCATTTCATGCAGAAGTCTATTCTAAATTGGTTTAACGCGTTAAAGTATTACGTCAAGTATGCAATGTGCAACCATAACAAATACTTCTGTCCGAACAAATCATTTACCACCTCTATAAAAACACAATAGCTCCTGATTTTCTGGCTAGTTGAACAAATATCTATTTCAAGTTCGTCAGGAATTGTCGTAAAAAAACGGGCAGATGTTGTCACCAAGAGAAGACACAGAACAATGCAAACGACTGCCTATCCTTTGTTAAGTAAACTAAGCATTCAAGATGTTCCCCGAATTACAAAATGTTTAGCTATTTGTTAAACTCCTATTAAGTTCTGTCACTTCGGCACTGCTCTAGCAAACTTATTGAACGTTTACTTCAAGACATTCTGAACTTTATGTCTTTTACATTAAAGTTGGTGGACTGTGTTATTTAAATTTGTAAATCAGTAATTGTTGTTAGACGCAACTGAGACGTCTTTGAATGAGATGTCGATAAATTAAATTCGCTTCCGCCGTGTGAATCCTAAAGTTGTCTCAATTTGTTCTCTTACACAAAGGGGGGATTTTTATACAAATTCGTGTTTCATTATTTTCTAACGACGCGTATGCGACAAGTCAAATGCCTATTAATATTTTTATGTATAGGTTCATAAAGAACATCGTTAAATGAAGCATAGGCATACGTTTATAAAGGTATTATGACATAGAATTTTTTCTTCTTTTTTACGTTATAAGCGTAGTGTGTTAAGGTCATTGAAAGTGCGATTCAGATTTGAGCTCAGGTCTGCTTTTATTAAATTATTTTTGTTACTTGATGGAGTCACGTTCACGCTAATTGTAGAGAAAATTTAACGCGGATTTTAGACGCAGTATGAATACTGATATGTTAATAATAAAAACAACGCCTTACAAACTTTTTGAGTTCGCAAAACTATGAAAACTAAAATCAACAAGCCACCTATACGTGACCTCAAGATGGGTCAACAGCAGCCACTATGATAGATCTTTCTAATGTCCAAAAGTATAAAAAAATAGCTCTCGAGATGAGTAAAAGAAGCACGCATCATTACGCGCACTCAAAGATGTTCTTAAGACAATAACGAATATTTTCTTATTTGTTAAGAGCCACCGAGATGAAAAAACACTCGATGAGCATTCGGTAGACGGCAACTCAACACTGTGTAAATAATGATAAAAGTATTTGCTTTGTCGAGACGTACAAAGATCAGAGTAAACACTCAGATACGCCCACTAAGATGCGTGCCACGGTGATACGCCAATAGTTATGTATTTGTGCTGTGATTTTCATTGTAAGAAACACAACTGTACCACGCCTAAATCGATAGAAAAGCGGGTTATTTTTAAAAGGAATTACGTAATTGATAAAATTCAAAGAACACGTTATTCGCCTTTTGTATTTTTTTAATCTAGTTGGTAAATAGGTTTGATTGATTTTTGTCACTACTTATAATACATTCAATAACAGCATTGTATATACCCTACAATATACGGGAACAAACACTTTGAATATACAGGTGTTAAATAACATTATGTTATCGTTTTTCTGGAATACCTTATTTTATGTCTCTTCTTCTTTCTTCAATAACACAACCCTACGCGTATTATTTCCATTGTCCGTGCCCAGGCCACAGTTTACTAACGAAACAAGAATTTGGAACAAACTAAATTGACATTGTTTGACAAAGGTGGGTCAATAATTTACCTGTTAAATGAGGTAATTGCGTCAATATCAGATTGACCTTTATTGCGGGTATCATTAATTTCTGCCTCTATAATGAACGATAACTGAACACCCACATTTCGCATACAATGTAATAGGGTGCGAGCCTATTGTACAGATACATTTGTACAGATATTCTTTAATTTATAACTACGACACAAGTTTATGCACCCATGCAGCTTAGAAACGTGGAACTTAACTTTATTCTTTCTATAGCTTGATAGGGATACCTCCTTACCTCCACGTACCCGTAGGATCGGGGATTCTTCCTAACCTTCCATTCTGTACTCCTGGCTTATCATAATCGCAGTAGCAGACACTAAGTGTAGGGTTTGTTCCAAAAGAAAAAAACTATAAATTTGTTTACTCAAGCAAATGGGACTTAAGTTAAACGGGTGACTTCTCAATTATTGGTAAACACATCAAGAATTCATGTACCACATTAGCTAAATGAGGCTTCAAGCTACCGGTTTTATACTAGTAAGCTCATCACAAGTCTTTATGAGATGGCCATTTGCATAATGGCTTCTCCTACCATGATGGTAGTCCCATAAAGAGGCAAGCTGTATAGTCACTTATTTGGATTTTTCTACCAAATGTTGGTTAGAAATTGTGTTGAATTATTCACAACATTTATTATGTGACCCAAATTGTCACGAACATCTCTGAAACAAACAAATCTATTTAGGAAAATACTCATATAAGTGTATCCAAAAAACAGGTCACTTAACCTAGATAAATTCGCCTGAGATAACACGGCTTAAATCAAGCAAAATCCTGAATTCGTTTAGCAAATGATGGCAGCTAAATAGTGTTCCACTATCGAGAAACTAACCCAAGTACACTAAGCAGAATATCAAGCCTGATTCACGCGACCCAAAATTGTTCCTGTCGAATTTCACGTACAATTTGCGCTCAAAGCCTTTGAGCCGTGGCTAATGTTTTCGCTAAGCGATTCGCTTAAAGTATAGGACAGTACGCGTTTGTTTTTAGTATAGTTCTACCTTTAAAACTAACTTGATTAAGTTAATCGCGTTATTATATTCTACAACTAATGTAGTAAACATACGCTGTATGGCATATCCTTATCTTTACTTTAATATTATAAATGCGAAAGTGTGTTGTATGTCTGTTACCTCTTCACGCTATAACCGCTGAACCGATTTAGATGAAATTTGGTATAGATATATTTTGAGTACTGGGAAAGGACATAGGATAGTTTTCATCCCGGAAATCCTCCCTTAAAATGGTGAAAAAGGGGGTGGAAATAAAATTACCAATTTTATTCTAACGAATTTGCGGGCAAAAGCTAGTAGGTATTGAAATCATCTTATCATCATCATCTCATTATATTAAATCCTCGTGACAGTGTTTGTATTATTTTTGCATCCCAAAAGGCAAAACGAATATTTTATTAATTTTATTATCTTTACTGTATAAAACCGGAATAAGATGAAACTCAAATATTTTTATAATAAGAGTACTGAAAGGGGAATATAATGTCTAGTAAATATATCACAAAAATTGTGCTACAATTGTGAAAAAAAGATCTCTTTATACGTGACGTAATTTTCTTGTGTTCAATATTCCAATTCCTCTGGGATTTGATTCAGTGACCCACGATGGAGGATAAACAGCTTAGCACAGCAAGTAAAGGTACGTGCTGGGGACTCCTGATCTCTGGGGACACTACAAAAGGTTTTAAAAATAAGGGACAAAATCTGGAAGCTAGAAGACAAACATCTAAAAGAAATATTAGAGTACATTAATAAGGAAAAAAGGGACTCTATTTTTGGGAAACAGTGTTATTGGGGTTCTCTATAAAATTCTCAGTAGCAGATCAGAGGATCGATTTATGCCATATAAATAGGGCTATAGCAATAGGGCTATACTGTCTACAAATAGTGAGTGCTCTTTGGTACACCTCTGAATAACACTTCAGAGATTATTTCAAACTGTCGCAAGGACTGATAAGTTTAATGTTGTATATTTATATACTTATTATTTGTACGTAATTGATAAAAACCCACTCCAATGAATGTTAACCCCACAACAAAACCTGAAATAAAAGTAATTATATTAATTTGATATACTCTCTATTAACACCATCAATATAAAATGGAATGTAACATACCATTATCTAGATTAATTCAGTTAACAAAACATCCAATTACAGACAGATGTACGAATTGAAAACTAATTACT
The DNA here is from genome assembly GCA_905163465.1 of Craniophora ligustri. Classification (NCBI taxonomy): domain Eukaryota; kingdom Metazoa; phylum Arthropoda; class Insecta; order Lepidoptera; family Noctuidae; genus Craniophora; species Craniophora ligustri. Next base: position 9,686,460 of record LR990963.1, read on the forward strand.
AATCCATCGAATTTCGAAGTCTCATTTAACCGCAGATGTATACTGCAACGTCATGATCTTATCCCTTCAATCGTTTCAATCCTCTTATCCAATATTGTGTAGCTATTCATTGACCTTATACAAAATATACACGTAACTTTGAAGTACTTCTGTGATTATGAACAGGCACTATATCATTATTACTAGCTAGAAAGTTATAATATAGATACTTATGTGTGGTTATCCTACTAATATTATAAACGCGAAAGCTTGTAAGGATGATTGTTACTCGTTCACGCAAAAACTTAACAGTTTTAAATGAAATTTAGCATACATATAGTTTATTACCTGGATTAACACATAGGCTACTTTTATCTGTATACTATGCGGGCAAAGCCGCGGGAGGCAGCTGGTATATATATAATTAAATATTACTCGAGTACTACGTGTGTACGGAGATAAATGACAAAGCTCTGATTAATTATCACTCGTTGAAACAGCAAAGAAACGTCCGGAAACCTTTATGATTGAGGGATTTTCTCGAAGGCATATTAGCTTTATCCGCCAATCGTAATCGGCCAGTAATTTCGGTGATGGTGATAGTGAAAAATCAATTCGACAGTAGGTATAGTATATCGAGTAGAAGAATATAATTAATCATAAATTAATGATCCGTAATTAGCAAAAGTTCTATTAGATGATGTCTTAAGTGTATAGGTATATACGTACATAACAGTAGAGCGAACGTAGTCCAACTACATCTCAAAATCATATATATTCCATTTCAAGCTGACCCAGATATTTTAAGAATTAAACACCAGATTCAGATTATATTTTCGCACTAGCCTTCAACAAACGGCTTTTCGAAGCTAATATGGTGAAAGATAAAAGATGCACCGTTTTTGTTTAATCTTTATTTAAGCCAAACTGATTGCATCATAGCCGATTCGGGAAACAGGTAAAACAGGGGCATTAATATCAGTCTATATGCAAAATGAGTAATCGACATCAAACAGACAGTAGCTATTGTCTGGAGAAACTGATGCAAATTAACAGACTTCGGAACTGTATGCAATGTAGGAGATGCAATCCGGAAGGCATTGACTTGAATTCCCAGCAATAAGTTTCTGGGTGTAAATTGCAATAGTTTGTATGTAAGTTATTACCAGGTGAGTAGACTTACTTAGATCGAAGTATATTTAAGATCCCGACTCTCATGTAACTTGTTCTGTTTTGCTCTGATTCTTTGAGTTCACAAATTAATACAAAACTTGGATAATGGGATACCTACTACATATTTCTATTTATGGCGTGAAATATTTTTAATATAATTCTGAATCATTTGGGTTACAGTATAGAAAAGTAAACTATATCGGAAAAGATCATCATATCGTCTTACCCTAATCATTATATTATTATGTATTTGCAAAATTACTTATATGAAGTTTTATCGACCATTTTTAGCCCGTAGCTTAGACCGGAACCAAATTGCGCTGTGTAACGTTCTCACAAAAAAATATAAGACATAATGTAATTTATCCTATATTTATTGAAATGGACTGATATATTTTTAAACAACACAAAAACGATATAGGTACGTTTAATATTAGAATACAATGTAAAAGTAATAAACTAGAAAAAACTATATCTAACAAGAAAGAAGAATACCAGTTAGCAAAGTCTAGCATCAAACTCTCATTCCCAAATGTATTGAAAGGTAACGATGAAAATATAGCTGCCGTGTTGTGGATTTGCCTCCACTTCCACTGGGATTGTATTACTATTCAATCAGCAAGTCTTTGTTCGATCGATGCGAAGGGAGGGTTTCGGGCCTAAAACAAATTACCGAGCCTCAACATATTTACTTACACAGATCAGTTACAGGTCGTACATCACACAATGTATCGTTTACCGACAAATTAACAGATGGAAAATATTTGCTATGTTGTGTAACTTTGTTTTGTGTCTGCAGTTACTTTGTAAATCTATCGTCTAGGTAAGATTTTCCCTGTAATTGAATCTTCGTGGAAATAGATGTTGTTATAAAATAACTATATAGCTTTGAACTACTTTTTTCAGGGACCATTCAAAGAGATAGAGATTGAGACCGGCTGACGTCTTTGACATCAATGAAGTTGCTATAAAATATGAATCATCGTTATCATCAGTTCAGCTAAAGGACGTACTGTTGGACATAGGTGTCCCCAAGAATTTTCACGTCAACCCGTCCTGCATCACCTGTATCCAGCGGATTCCAGCAATCTTTACCAGGTCATCGTTCCACCTTGTTGATGGCCTATTCATTCACGCTGCGTTTTCCACTACGGTAAAAATATTTACCGAGTGTCAACCGAATTATCATGAAATTCAAAGAAGTTTTATAATTTTATTTAGATGTCAAACACTAGCTTTTGACCCGCGGCTTCGTCTACGTAGATTGCATTATTAATAATAAATTAATATTATTATCCAATCTGTGTTTTCATCATATGGCTTATTTATTTCTTACCCCATATTTCACCTTTAGTATTTGTATGACATACTTATAAAACATCACAAATCATGAAAACAAAGAAGATGTTAAGACATGTTTTCGCACTAACTCGATACATTCGAAACATTGTTGCTTGGTGTTATTTCTTTTACTAAGGTTGCTACTAGTGAACATATTGATCAATTAATTTAATTTAATTATATTAACACCAAAATTTATTATATTCAATCGGCATTTATTTTGTTTTCCTAGGGTGTTTTATTGCAGGGCTGTCTGTGTGAATCGATATAAATATTACGTGAAAACGAATAATACCATAATTTCATAAAGATAATATCTTTGGTTGAAAATATGCTGATACAATTATACTCCATAATATGAATTTTGTAGCTGCATCCAATTTCTGTAATTACCACTGCGTAACTTTTTTCTAACTTTTCACTTTTTTCCACCAAAACAGTATCTACAAAAACAAAAAAATACTAGAACATAAAAATGCTTGAGGGTCTCTTCTCTTTTTGGGGCATATTCGTACATTCAAAATTGTACTTTACTCCCAGCGCTACGCGAGAGTGTAATAAATATTTAAAAAACCCTGTTTCATTGTACTGTGCTGGAATCTTATTTTTCGACGGCGTTGTGCAGCTGTACGAATCATAAGGGTGTCACGTCTACTGATTTACGACATCTCTTGCTGAGGCCATACTTACTTCATACTAACAAATCATACACTGGATTGGTATAACGCTCCGCGCAATGATTCACGAGAATGCTCACTAAAAAGCCTCTTTATGACCCAAAAAGAAATTGATTTCAAATTTTACTGCATATTAAAATAACCTTTATATTTGATTGCCACTTATTTTAAAAGAATTTTAGAAGTGGCGTTCAAGTTTATACACAAGTGCGAAGCGCGGGGCTCCCCACTGTTTCTCAATCATGAACCAACATAAATATCAATTCGTTTAATTGAAAATAACTCGAGGCGTTAGTGATAATACAAATTTGCCGAATACAAATTACCCTATATTTTGTATGCAGTGTTGCAACAGAAATTAATATTGATTTGTAGTGGTATTAAGTTATATCATCTTAATAAATTCATCGTGTATGCTCGTTGAATTCTTAACTATCTTTATACATATTTCACAATTGAATATAATATACGATAATAATGTTCTAAGAAAGTTAAGTCTCGTTCTACACAATTTCACTCGAATCCAAATTTATTTATATACTTTACAATTCGGACATTTAATTACCACGGCAACACCTAGTTCCGTATTTTAAATTCATTCATAATATACACGGAATCCAATCTAATTCTATCTCCAATTATCAAAAATCAAAATATATATTTCATATCAGATACAAATGAACACAAACAGTGAAGTCACAGTTAAAATTATATGAAAATTGACTCTTACCTATAAGCGCAAGTTTATCAATAATTTAAAAGTACCTACGTCACTTCTAAAGTATAATTACTTAGTAATTACAATAATAAATTAAAGTCATTGATTCTAGCAAGACGATCAATTTCAAGAACAAAAATAAATATAATTCAGTTGAGTGTTATTATTAAACGTTTACAGTATATTATAGTATAATAGGTACCTACTACATCGTATAATTAAAAACATATGTACTTCTCTTCATTCAAGTTCTTGATTGCATACTTGAGCTAAGCAGGCACTAAAATTGGTATTATATCTGTATATAATTAATTTGCGCTACAAATAGTGTCGATACAGTGACCAGGCTTCAATCAAAATTGAAGGTGATTCGATTTAAACCCATCAGATTCGATGTTTAATTTAGGCGAGGCTCCAAAGACTATAAATATATCTCGACATTATTGAAGATAGAAAGATAAAAAGAAAAATCTGAAAACTGGTTATACTAACAGGTCCTTCCAGGTTTATCAAACATTCAATATCTCCATTTAATATGATTATGGATTGTACCGTTGCAGATTTTTTCTAAACGTTGCCTCGCACTAGGATGAAACTGTGTCGTGTGTCCACACACAAATTTCCATATACATAAACGCCCAAACCCGGAACAAGTACCTACTTACCTGTAGACGGTAAAAATATTTGCTTCGAGCGGGGTCCTGACGCGTAACTCTTAACGTACAAGTTATCCCTTAGCCACTGCGATCATACGAATTGAGTGGTCTTAACTTATATAAGAATCAAGTAATAAAGTTGTAAAATTAATCAATACCAATAATATTATTAATTGCTCTTATATTACATTTTTGAAGTTAAAATATTTAATTGCTCCAGAAACTGAATTAAGCAATCTCAGAAAACGAAATCATTAAACACATCTATCTGCCCCTGCCTACTCTGTGGTAATACCATTAGCTCTAAATACAGTCCATTAAAAGCTTCGATTGATTGGGCGGGTCGCAAGGAACGTTTTATCATGGCATAAAAATCTAACTTCCCAAATATTACTGGAGGTATTTTGATGAGGATTGGCAGTTATCGCAAAAAAAAACTGAGACTCATACACATGACGAACAATTTTGTGAGTTATTTGAGGTGAAAGAAAAAAAGCGATGAGCACACGCCCATATTTTATTTAGTATTGTATAGTTACAAGAATCATTTAAACATTTTCTTAGTCATTGATAATACGTTATTGCTCTTGAGCTGATTTCCAAGAACTGAAATCAATCTATAGCTCACAACATGCAATCACAGGATTACCGCCAGTCGTTGCTCAACTAGGCGTTCAACACTATGAAAGTGGTCGTGGTCTTAAGAAGGTCCTAACGGTTGCAATCGGTTCTTCGAAAGATGTACTGACCCGATGGTACTTCAACCTGTGAATTACTTTAGCTACCTATTACGGTAGTTTTTAAATCTTTTTATACTTGAGTTGAAATTAATTGTTTTTTTTATTAAAGCTCTCAGTTTTTGGTGTAGTAATTTTTTAACGAGCTTTAAAATCAGTTTGTCAGTTTAGATTTATTAATTAAGAAATCTAAGCTGACAACTGATAAATAAGAAGAAAATTTAAGAAATGTGTATGTATATAATGACATTATATTATATACATATTTATTATTTCTTGCAAGTGGAACTCTAAATCTTTTTTGTACCTAATCGAAAACAATCAATTAGATTTTTCCTTATGACTACTTAGTCGACCTTTTTACTTTCTATAAATAGCATTTACCTTGACCTTTTGTGTACTTATTTAATATTGTTCAGGTTTCGTTTCATCACTTAATCCTTCGGACAAACGTACTAAGGTTTTACCACATTTTAGATGAAGTAACAATTTCTTAGATAGTACTGGCTTCTCTTGAAACAGCAGGCAAAAAATTTGTAATAAACCTGACCAGACAAAGACAAACAAAATCTGCATCATTTACGAAAGTCACTAAGAAAATGCAAATATATAAAATACAAGTTGAATAAATTGAGCTACTGTTATTAAAAACGTCATCCTACATTGTTCCAGGAATGCAATTTGCAATGATTTGCACCCATTAAGCGAATGCGTCTAGACAGAAAATTCCTTTTGCATTGCACAACTCATTGGGAATACAGTTGTTTGCTTCATCATTGACATCCAAATAGTATATTCTTCGGTTCTTTTAATCTTTAATATAAACACTTTTAATTATTTAGTTTTTAAGCTTTTGATTAAGTTATCGTACTTTACTCCCAAGTTTAGTAATTCTATTATTGTTTAAAAAAAACAATAATCATCTTAAAAGACTACAATTATTTTTATCATAAGTAGGTATAGACTAAGATGAGTTACACAAAAATCACTTCTAAGATAATATTAATTCAATTTTTTAAAATACGTTCATAATTTACGTGTTAACGTTTTAAATTTCTATCCCACATTTATTTTCATTTGGTTGAAGTGAAGATCTTAATGGGTGTTAAACGATTGCTTATCTAAATATAATAATTGCATAACTCAGTGAGTCCTTGGTTCAAATTCCAATTTTAAAGTCTAAAATTTAGAAAAGAAAAAAAAATGTCTCAATGGAACGCTAAAAATTTCGATATCTTCTTGCATTTTTAGCCAAAACGTTTTTCATTTACAAGGGGTTGAATACTTGATAGATTATTAAAACGTTCCATTTGACGTTAATAGATTTCTTTTGTAGGGTGCACATTGACGACGTTATTAAATACATGAAATGCAGTTTTTCTAATGACCGTAGGACGACGAAGCCGAATGGATTCTGCAAGGGGAGGTTAAAGTGCTAATGTGCGCTAAATGACTTGAATTATCGGCACGCGTCCTTTGTAAACGATGGATTTTTTGCAATGACAGTTCATTTTGCGGTTCGATGTCTGAAGATAGATATCTTATTTGTGGATAATATGACTCACGTCTTTATAAGGATCTGCGTGATTTGCCTTTCATTTTTTATTCACATTACCTACATTATTACTTTTAGCAGATTTTTCGCAGTCTAGTATTTTACTATTTCAATAATTATCTTTATTAGTGTAGATAATAATATATTGATATAGTTTTCTCTTTTATTTTAGATAATATAATAAGAAAGAGGTATTTATCTGAAATTATTACAATATCCACCTACCAATCGAAAACTTGTTTTTTCCTAGCACCTCGGTAGCCGAGATACAAAAAACAAAAGACAGCAGTAATTGAAGACCAGTTGCAGTGAGTTGTTATAAGCATTCTAGTTCGCATTAAAGGCCCCGGCACTCTTAGTTATCTCGTTGATCAATCCACCCACAGCTGTCAAACGAACGAAATAAATATGTTATTACTAATGTGCGCTCTACGCCGAATCAGATAACTGCTAATCTCCATTACAATTAAAAATTCGAGTTCAACCACCGCGTACATATTCACGATAGTAGGTAGGTACTTAAGGCGTGATTCGACAGAATTACTTTGTCCGATGATAAATGTAATGGAATGTTTCGTTTTGCGGAAGTATAGGGTATTACGTGGATGGATGATCGTAGCTTGTCAATAATCCGCATTAAGTTGGATCAACATTAGGATATTTGATGTTTCTGGGAATATATTGGCTATATTGCTTTCTTTAGAACTGTTGTTTAACAATTTTAGTTTTTTCTCATAAAAAAAATTAATCTGGATTCAAAGTGGCAAATGCAGTTTTGCCACAAAGAATAATAAATTTTCAAAACCACCGAAGCAAATTTTCACTTTCGCGCTTCATAAACAGGACAATAGACAAACAATAATGGAGAAAATTTGCATTCACTGCGAGCATTTTTCTACCATCTTCCGCCGGAGACGACGCAGCAGACTCGCTTCATTAAGCTCCAAATTATCAACACGCTGCGCCCTAAACATGCAAACGAAAGTAACCGTTAAATACATTATGCAAAAATCTAAAATTCTCCGCCCATCCAACAGTTGTTGTGAATACTTAAGGCCTATTTTCGTGTGACAGTATCAGAATGCAAGCAATTCCAGCTGTGAAGTTCGTCAGATCATAACTCACGGCGACTGTGGAAAACTGATCACACCTTCTTCCCGTCATTAAAACTCTCTAGAATATTAAGCTTAACTGCTTTTGCAATAAGGATTGAATTATAGTGGTCAGTGAGAAGAAAAAGTATTTTGCACATTTCAAGTAAAGAACCCTCCGGATGGCACCTAACCCTCATTCAGTGTGTTTAATTGTTTTGATTTTAAATTATGAAATGCGAAATACAAAACCGGGGTGCATTTTAAATCCCCGTCGGTTTTGTGTTTGGATTTGCTTTCGCGTTCGTTTTTCTGCTGTTATTCTTTATTGTTTTTATAAAAAATTTCATCACGCGAGTTTTAAAGATTCATACAAAACGTTTTCAATAAATATGCAGATATTCGACTAACATATTGTGCGAACTAATTGCGACGTCGGTTTCACTGAAGCGTCGCATAGATTGCAGAGAGCCGCGCAATTTATAACATAAAAAACATGCGTGAAAAATCGAAACACTGCACCATACAATACAAAAATAAATCAGTTTAAGCATTTATGTATCTAACATGATAATAATTTAATTTATCTGCTGGTATTATAAAACCTCTTGTTTTAGAAGTTTAATTTGCTTTGTTTTTTAAGTTCTATTTACCGTAGGATATTCTATAGATCAGGGATTATTTCAGTGGTCTGCCATTCCACTTATTTGACTGGATTTCTGTTGTTACCTCAAAGGAGGCAATAAGCACCATCAACGTGCCTCTGGTCAAAAGTTAACTTTAAAACTAAGCAGCTAAGGGCTGCTGTTTATGGCGCATGGGCTTTGGCTTACGACGTTTGTGGGGGGCCCAAGCAATGCTATATAATCTTTTTAATCTACCATCCCTTCCCTCCCTGTCCTGCATAACCTAAGACTTGTGCTCAGCAAGAAGTGGTTGGAGGATGATATCAGGTTAGCTATAATAACGATACTTAGAACTTTACCACAGATAAAAAGGCATGAGAATAACAGGAAATTGTTACAAAGCTATAAATTAGAAGCGCGCACAAAGAGATACGATATTTTTTTAAACTAAGCCGGTATATTTATCTCGTTACGTTATTTGAACGAATAAGCACGTGAAAACGTAGAACAAAGGACAAAAACAGGCATCGGTTAAAACTAAAAACGTCGAGCGAATCTGCGTTGCGTGTTGCCTGCGATAGCCTGCGGCAGCGGCACTCTTTCCAACCCCCACCCCTTGAAAGTTTTAACTTTTTTCCCATATCCCCACTACCCGGTATACAATATTCATTGAAAGCGTGTCTGGGTGTGGATTCCGAACGAGAACTACCCGCAACGGAACGAGGAAACGCAAATAGTATTATACTGACACATTTTGACAAATTGAAGTGTGATAGAGGCCTCCTATTGTTTCATGTATTTTTATTCGTAACTCAGTTTCAATGTTTGTACAACGTTCGTTAGTGATTGTCTGTGTTTGATTTATGATTTATGACTAGCGTGGGTCGCGTTGCGAATCAATCGAGGTGTGTGGGAGACAGCATGCGGACTTGGCTGCGAAAATGTGCATAATTTTATCTACTTAAGTGCGCATTAAGACATAATCTATGGGCTTATAACAATTTGTCTCGAAACACCCAATAATGTTTAGGTTACATTGTAATTTATTTTAAAATGCTCTCATAGTTACTTCCTTATTTATGAGTTTCATAGTTTAGTCAAGTTTTCTAGTTTAATGAACGCTATTTTCAATACCACAGAATACAAATAATACAATGTAGTATTCAGCTGTACTATGTCTAAATTCTCAATTCTGTGCTTATTACTAAAAGCTGGAAAACTTTTTTTTGCATTCACTTTAATATAATGTAGATATATGTAGAATCATACAGTACGGCCAAATCTACCATGATTTTATTATATCATTCACATGTGTACTCAAATATGGCAAGAGCAAAACAGTTATAAAGATTAAAACGTTGCGCGTACTAACGGCCTTTTCAAATTAAAAGGGGACGTTTAAAACGCGTAAACCAGACGAGGGCAAACGTTCTAATTACTCAAAAATCATATTTACAAACGTACAAAGCTGCGGACAGGTAATGCTCATTAAACCTCCATATAGCATAAACATTCCTACGTTTGTACTACTGTGTTGCAAGAGTAAAAGGTTTGCCATATATTTGGGACCTTTGTAGTTCAATATTAAAACAAAAAAATTTAATGGTATTTAAAATACGTAGCTACTAAACTTGGTATATAAATAAATTACATGTAACCTAATTTAAATCTATTAATTCAAAGTTCACAAATTTAGATTACAAGGGCGATCGATCAAGAAGATTAATATCTTCTAGGTTAGGTAAAGCAAAAGTATTATAATGTAGGCGTTTTCGATAGTATAATGAATTTATATTTTAGGTATCGGATCGAATATGAGGGATATTTAGAATATTTAAGTACCGTTGACAAAAATTGTCTTTAACAACGTGAAAACCTTTCAATACGCTCGAAAGAAACAAATATTTTTTCCTTATTTCTATTTAAAGACGACTCCAATATCGGTGTCTTGATATTGAGGAAAATGAAAACATTATTTCATAAACTAGTTCCACCCTAGAAAACCGTAAACACAAGTTATTCCCGAGGGTTCCAGTTATTATTATTACTCCGGTATCATGCAAAATACAGGCAATATTTTTTTGGTTTCCAAATTACGCAAATATGGGGTGCTTTTAAATTAAGCCTGGCTCGCCTAAATGAGGGAGATCCGACGCAAATTGTGAAAGTCAACTCCATTGCCGCTTTCATTTGCGCATTAAAATTCACGCGTTGATAAAAAATATGGGATAAAGTTGAAATATTCTGGCAATTAAATTTTACTGTCAAGTACTCGTAGATGATGAACATACGTAATAGCAATTAAATGAAAATGGCTCCATTTTGTCAATTTTTGAAATAAGTGATTTTTAATTTTTATAATTGGATTCATGAAACGAAATATTGAAATATGTAGTTCGATTTAAAGATATAAATCAGTTTGATTTATAAGCAAATTCCATTTTACCGTCTCACTGCTGGGCACGGATATCCTCTCATTTGAGAAGGATTAGGCTATAGCCCACGACGGTAGCCTACTGCGGGATTCAACTCGAGACCGCTGGCTTCTCTGGTGACTATCGTTGGCTATCGTTGCTATATTATTGACTAAATCTTTAATATAAATGGCAATAATATGCTCAATTCTATATTTATTTAGGTAGCATTACTTACCTTAATAGGGCCGTCTATCCGCTCAATAAGTTAGGGTCATCTGTTTTCCTTTGCCAATAAGCGGTTTCCAGTTTTTTACCCTAGGACCTTTGAGGTTCAGTGGCCGATAGCCGGGCTATAAATCTTGTAGACTATATTCACCTTTTGCGCAATCACTTTTCTATTTACTTTTAGGTGAAATAGCTATTTCATCGTTATATAACTTTCGATTTTATTGAAGTAAAAGCAAGAATATTTTATTATGCATTAAAATATGATCTATAACGTATGTTTTAGCAGGCAAATATATGTAATTATTATAGTGTACATAGTCTTTCATAAAAAAAGTATTAATAAAGTGTTGTCAGCACAAAATAGAATTTCCATTATTGTGCCAAGTAACATAACTTACTTTACTTTAAGTTGCGTAGTAACTGTGCTGTACTTCACAAATATTTTTTATTACCTATCTACCTTTCCGGTCATAAGCAAACAAGTAATAATAATATGTTTTGCGCAACCAAAATCAAACGTACCTACGTGTACTCTTCCATAAATATTAAGTCAGAAAAAGCACAACAGTCCCCCCTAAAGTCAACGTACATTTGATAAAGATACACAACTTAGCCGTGCCATCAATAACGTTTTAATAAACTGCGGTTATCGCCAGTTTACACGCGAAGTTCCAGTTAAAGGCGACAACTACCACAATATGCAAATCATTTTTGACTAACATATACCAGAATTTATAATACTAACGGAGCTTTACTGTGGCGTGTCGTGACATATGACAATAAAATAGTCCGGAATTCGGAACAACGTGTTTATGTGCATAAAAGTATCTACCTTATCAAAACGCACGTAGAATAAGAAATGCTTTGAATATCATTAGCGTACGTCATTTTTATATTCGCTTTTATTAAATTTTATTATGTACAAACACGGTTTCTGTAATGTTTTATCGTAAAAATTGTTAACAAGCAGATTTTAGTGAAATACGATTCGGCTCACGTGTATTTTTATCACTTCTTTATTAAAGTTATTCATTATTCTATTTAGAAAACGAGTGAAATGGTTCTCATATTAATTATAATGGGTAAAAAATATTTTGTTTTTATTCAGTATTACTCAAGAATTCGTGTATCAAACTGAAAGTGTACTTTTTTTCGTTATGAATTAGGCAAAGACATTTCTAAAAACAGTACCTACCTACCGTTTGACTGGTAAATGAACATAATCTTTTTATTTTTCTGTGTGACATATACACAACATTATCTTGTTTTAGAAAACATTCCAAATCAAAACAATATCATTATAACAATTTGTGTTAAAGTTTCGCAGTTCTTTTGGTTAAACATTCAAAGGTTATTGAATGCTAATTATAATTGTTGTGTATAAACTATATACTAAGATTGCAATCTTCTTACCCAAAAATTGGGTAAGAAACCCAATCTTTCGGTTCGTTTAGCGACTGAGTCATCCCTAGTTTGCAGGATATTGTGCATCCTCGGCAGTCGACAGTAACTTTGTTAGTTCTCATATTGGCTTTCATAACCTCCTATCGCTTATTAAGTTATGGCGTTGCACTGGGTACCTGGAAACTGGAACCGAAAAATATACAGTTTAGAATATATTTTAATATGACCTACTTTATTGATCTGATACTTGTGAATACAAACTTACTTAATACTGGAAAACTAGGGATTGCAACCCGGTATGTTTCTCAACCCGGCCGGGTCCGGTAACATTTGACAATACCAAATCAACACTAGTCAGTCTTAATCAGTCTCAAAATCACGAGTTTTTAATACAGAATTAGTTAGTTACTACGTAATACTATACAGAGTAAAGAGAAATACCTGCTTGCTTAAAGTTAATTACTAATACTAATGTAACTATGTATTTGAAAACCTCTATTATATTAGAATAAGAAACTAATAACGCAGCCTAATGTGCTAAACTTGTCTTATCAACTTCGATAGATAAACTTTGGTAGCTTTAGTTTTAACTATATCCACAAATTTAAAAGAGGTATGGACTTTAGCGCGATGAAGTTGTGGCTTCATTAATTTTGACTTATATCTAATATTATAATTATGCAGTTCACATTTTTTCGTATGATGTGATATATTTTTCCTAATGTACATTATATTTTCAAAGATATACTATATAATATAATATTTATTTCTTTAAAGAGTTCCCTGAGTGAATCACAAGTACTTAGGTTATAAATGGCTCTCATTGCTCTTTTCTGCAGTAGAAGACTGATTCTATGTCTGCAGCACGGCTCCACAGCAATATTCCGTAAGACATGATGCTATGAAAGTAGCTATAATAAACTAGTCTTGCTGTGCTTGCGGCGGCGACGGAATGACAGAGCAACACACATACTTCGTCAACCAAGGACAAACGTCGACTAAGTCACAGTAGAAATTATACTGTGACTAAGAGAAGAAAAGAAAACACGTATACAGCGAGCAGGGGTGAGAGGTGCGCGCGAGAACGGCAACTTGCCATGCCAATTTTCTACAAGTTGGGGCTTCCGTGCTGCAGTTCTCTTACCTACCGGGCCTGGTCACCGGGCCCGGTATAAACGGCCGGGCCCGGTCGATGTCAAAAAGGGCACCGGGCCCGGCCGGGCAATTTTGCAATCTCTATGGAAAACATGTTTATTGAGTTTTGTTTCGGAGCCTTCTCCTTATGACCAACTTTCTGGAACCGTGTAAATAGTCTTTAATGTTTTATAAAGTCTTATAAGAGCTTATTTGAAATGATAAAATTTTGGTTTGGCAAGAACAGCACCTGAGCGTCAACATTTCTGGGTTTGATTTGCTATATTTTTTATATGATCTGTGAGTATACGTATGAATGTATTTTATTAGGAAAACTAAAACTACATCTCAGTTTTACTTTTCCTCATAAAATACATTGTATGTCTTTGCAATATATCTTGTACAACTATCACTCTATGATTAACTAAAGTTAGAGTAATTTCTTGACAGTATCAACTGTACGTTACATTTAGAACCAACATGCAACATGCTCATAAGAATAAAAAAAATATATCTTTTAAATAATCTCGGCTGTATATTTCAAAATGCTCTCTATAAATAACATTACCAATAAGAAAAAGATCGAATCTAGCGAGAAATGACCAGAGAGATAAACATCACGACACTCCCGCTCCACACAAAGGCGTATTAGTATTAGTGGCAAATAGCTATTGCTGCAGCGAGTAATAGCCTCGGTGTATCGAACCTTAATGCCTTGATTTAGATATATTATTGTTGTCCGCACTGGATAACTTATACAGGGCATTTATACATTGAGTGTATATTCTATGAAACAAAGTAATTAAAGAAAGCAATACTATTTCAAAACTGTTGGTGACCGCTGTCGCCGGCGGCCATTCCGAACTGTTACGACCTGGAAGCCTTCAAAAACAGAGCATATTATTTCCTAAAAGGCTGGCAACGCATTTTCATGGCACATTTCCATGGGCGGCGAGTGATGGTATCTTAGATTTACCATCAGTCTCCATAATTTCTCGTTCCCGTTCTTTCCCTCATTTCCACAAAAAAAAACCTAGCTTCTACCCATTGTTTTGTCCACGTGGTATGTGGATAATTAGTGGTATATGTATTATTTTAAAGTACTATATTAAATTAGCAACAGATAATAAGATATTCTACGGCGCTAAAATAGAGCCTATATTTTAAGTAAGACCTTTAGTTATACTTCGGTGAAAGCTACATTAAATTCAATGCAATAGTAATTTTACGTATTGCTCTAATTAGTTAGAGCCCCCTACCACATAAGTTTTCTTTGATATATATAACGTACAGAAATCGTACTGTTTCAATGTTATTATACAGGTATATTGTATAGATCTTGGCATTATTACTCGATCGTAATTGGACTGCTTAAATTAATTGGCTGTCTAAATCAATTGTTTACTGATATTAAACTTTGTATAGCACTAGATAAGTAATTAAAAACTCGTCTTATTCTTCTTAAGTACACAAAACAATGTACCTAAATTAACGACTGAAAAAGCAAAAGCTATATCTGATCGTCAATTTTATGAATGGCTATATAAATTAAGGCCCTTTAATAAAATACTTACTTATAAATTTAATTACAAACGTATAATTCACGATGATAAAAGTTTCAACAATTAATAAATAGAAATACATCAAGACATTTTTACATAGCGCCATCTAGTTCTGAGTTAAGGAACAACGTGTGGAGGATAGGTACTAGCACATGCACTACAAGATATTATGGTCTCCTCCCTTAATCTTCATTCTCCAAGACAATTATATTTTTTTTCATGAAATTTACATACCATCACGCCTATTATCCCGGAAGGGTTAGACAGAGGTGTTACAATGTATTACTTACACTAACTTTTCGTCGGTATGTTTTATGGAGCGGGCCTATAGCCATCAATCGGCACGAATCCAAGCTCAGAGCTGATATTGAGAATTTTTTAGAAAACCCATTAACACTTTGCTTGACCTGGGTATCAAACCCAAAACCTTTAACTTAGCTGTCGCACTTTACGACCACTAGACCAACGAGGCAGATTTTTTTCATGAATCTATAATTTAAATGACTCGTGGAAGTCCTAGTACCTACTTATTATAAAATATCTGACCCTATTACGATATTAACAATACGTTCGTTCTAAAAAAAGAACACAATAACATCCTTAAATATTTCGTTCATTTCCAATCGCTTCGGAATAATAGGGCCCACATTTCATATCGATAGATATTTCATCGATAAGTTCAATGCTGGGAATGAGATAAGACATGATATTCAAATTAAATACCTTTGACATTTTAAGATTACAAACATCAGTGTTACAATGTTGAGAAGTGGTCGTGAAGGCCAAACGAAAGAATACTGTGGATTTAAAAATAAGACGTCCTCGTGTTAGTGTTGTTCGGTTTTTCTATGAAATTCAATAGCAATTCGGCGTTTGTATTCGTGCCCGGTTGATGGCCATAGGCTCGTGTCCTTTAATTATTATTATTTATTTATAACCGACTTCCAAAAGGAGGAGGTTATCAATTCGACCGTATTTTTTTTTTCTTTATGTTCGTTACCTCATAACTGTGGATTGGGTGGACCAATTTTGAAAATTCTTTTTTTATATGAAAGCTGAAGCTTCACGTGAGGTCCCATAAAAAAATATTTGGAAAACCAACAGCTTTAAATTAAAATTAAGTAAAATATGGAATAAAAGTAATATATGGAATAAAATATGCCGGTGAAATGTGGGTGTACTTTAGTACACCTCTACCTCATCTTTGAGGACAACTAGCATGATGTTATGTTATGAATGACAAAAATAAAACGCTATCGTAAAAAAATAAAAACAAATAACTCCAGACAAACCTGAACACAAATAAATATACATCCAGTTTTCTATCAAAATATGAATGTTAAAATCAGTCATAAAACAATGTTCACGAAAGTTATATTAAAATTATTTGAACTAAAGCTACTATTTGGTTTAGTTAAAAGCATTTTAGCATGCGGTCAACGCTTATTACTTAATGTGTGGGTATAACCGCAACGATTATGTTATTATTAAAATTGATGATTATTTTAATGACAGTTTAGTTGGATTCATTTTAATATTTTCAGTAAAAACTACTATTAAACGTATTTTTTATATTATGTAACTACAAATATGCAATAGCCATTTTGATCAAGGTAACTGAATAAACTAAATGGTTTATTGCATATAAATTATTCCATTTATTATATTTAATAAGATCCCAGGTAAGTAGTCCGAACGTACAGATAAATTATATCGGCGTTACATAAGACCACAGTAAAATAACAATAGACTATTCTGAAGGCATAAGAATTCCGCTTGCTGTCGCATCGTATATTTTAAGAAGCCTAAAAAGCTCCCTATTTTTGGGTGCTTAAAAAAGAAAGTAAAAAGGTTTCTAGAGGCTTGGCAACGTGCGAGCAATACCTCCAGTGTTGCAAACGTCAGCTTTTAGGTCTCAGGTTAAGTAACTGATTACCATCAGCTAGATGGTCGTACCTACGCTTATCGTATTAAAAAAATAGACACAAAATATATAATTAGAATAAAATATTGACTACTCTATATTTTAATTTAAAGGGAGAGGGAAAGATCCATAAAAGAAAATAATATACCACATAAAAAAACGCTTTAATAAAGAAAACAAAGTTGAGGAAAATTATTGGAATTATGGATCATATAACGTCAAAGCGTGAATATAGTAAAACCAATCGCAAAATACTTTTCAAATATTAAAAAAAAAGTATTTTTGTCCGAAAAACGTCACGTCACGCGTTGCCTGTCATCTGCAAACACAAAAATTTTAGCAAAATATATTTTATTTATCGAAAAAAGTCCACACAAATCTGTCACCATCACACATGAGTTATCACGGCAATGCACTTACGATCTCTCTGTCTCCGACGGTCGTGCTATCTTTATCCAATTTGTTACCCTTATCAAGAATTAAATGCGTTTTAGGGCCGTCGCTCGACAGTTTTTATTTTTTATTAATTACGAGCCCTATAAAGCGCGCCGGCACTGTATCGGCCGGCAGGTGATAGGTTTTTATGATCCACCATTTATCGGATCTTCATTTGTTACTCAATGAATTTCGAATATTCGATTTTGTTTGAAAAGTTTTTGTTTTAAGGTCGAATATGAAAGGTGATTATTTTGTGACATTTCTTTGAGTGAGAATTAGAACCACATATTATTTTGGTTATGATCAATGGATTATATTATCAACAATAATTTGCAAGAACAATTAATAAAAGAAGAACTGAAAGCGAATTAGAGTTTTGTAAAGTAAACTTTTTGTAATACGGATTCATAAATTTAATCGGATGATCTACAATATGCTTGCTTACCATTTAATCATTGTTAAATATTTAAGTTTAGTTCAGAAGTGATTTAAAGACATTAACACTCATCATAGTTTGTAGAACTGTAAAACGTAGCATGCAAATCAAACCAACCAACCAGCCTACATTCCAATACCGTCTAATTAATCGCCCGTCGTACATAAGGTATCATGGTTTATGCTTTCTCCAACAACCGTGCATAATTAGACCAGTATTTTAACCAAATGATAAAATCTTCAAACAACTTTCCCGAAATTTACACTGACAGTTGTTTTCTGTTTTTCACCAAATTATACTTGTTTTTCTCCCACATTGCTCTAGAAAAATATATGTGTTTTTTTTAATCAAACCGCTGAAACTAAACAAAAAGAATTCAAAACAAACATCGTAAAAATAAACGTCTGATGAGACGATGTTGTGTGTCAAACTGTCTGCAAAACTGTGGATATGATCGCTGGAACGCAACTTTTGTTGCGAGTTTCGACTTTTGTGCTCGTAGGTACAAAGTGAAAGAAGTTATTTTCGGGCGTGTTTTGTATTTTGATCACAAGTTTAGTTGAAAGCAATGCTACGTACGGTCTACAAAAAATTTAGGTATATGTTCATGTTGGCACTAGTGACGTTTGTGTTTTGACACAGATTGTGTAATAACATAGTATGCTAAAATGCAGATATTCTTAACTGTCTGTATGCCGATGTATTTAGCCGCACAGTTAGTAAATTAGGTATATTGGAATACAGACAGTAGTGGCACACAGCCTTGATTAAATTAGATTAAGTAATGATTGTATGTAGTGTAGATAATGTTAAATAAAACCCGGATTGTAAACCTTTACTAATTCGGTGTTCTTCCTGTTACTTATTACAAGTCTCACAACAGGAAAGTTAGTTCGCTTACTTGCCGTAAGGAGTCGCAACATATCCAAATACTTTAAACATTTATATCGCAATGTTTATGCAAATTTTTTGAAAATTGGTAAAGTCATCAGCATGGGTATGGAAACTAAAATTTTATGTGCAAACTCCAAGTTCCCTGCAGTACCCCTAATAAATAAATTTTAATAATTGTTTGTTAATTTTCTTAACTTAATTTTCCTTGAGTTCCGCGCTACAATGGTGTTTCTAGCTAACACAAATTTATATTACAAAAAAGTCACCATTTCATTTTCGCAGTTCTCAACGTAATTTGTAAGTGGTAAAACTTTTGAATTGCTACATTATGACCATCTCAAAATTTTTCATTGAAGTTTGATACTTTAACTAAGTTTATTATTGTATTAAGCCGGTCGACCGCATGATTTAACAAGTCGGGATTTTTTGGCTACCGGTTTTTTTTTGGAGGAGAATCAACACTATGCATCACTCTGATCAATATTATAAATATTTATTATATGGACGTATATGTCCGCCATCTTTTTTATTGTATTTTTACTATTTGGGTCGCATGCAAATGTCGTTGATAGGCCCACACATACTCGCATTCAGATCAAAATAGTGGAATTTTGTTGATAAAATGACAATGCATGCATGATTTTTGAATATCCACGCATGATGATCATTGTTTCACACTTTTTGTGGACATTGTTATTAGCTATTTCAATAAAATTAATGGAAATCGCACGGCAACAATCAGTACTATCATTACTTATTTATAATTGGGCGAACATTCAACCCAATTAAAAAGAATTAAGAGAAAACACAGCCATCAGTAATGATAGATTAATTAAAGCTCAAACGCACCGCTAAATGAAAATGCAGCAATTATGTTATTCTCAAGTTGCATACCTAATCAAATATCGCTTCTGACATCCGCAACTAACTAGCACTTTATACCCATGATAATTTACAAGCACGTCATGTTATAAAACATCACTTTCTTCAATATTACTTACAGTAAATTTTAATGACGTATATAAAATACGCGTATAAAATTTAAACGATTTACCTGTATTACTAGTAAAAATACCACAATCTATAAAATATATTTATTACGCTCGTATAGTTGGCTCATATAATAATAACTGTGTATTTATATCAAGGCTTCTCCTGCCAGTTTCAGTCATACAAAATTGCATGAAAGTACACATAAAGAGTGTCAAAAGTGGCTTAGTCATAATGTGCCATATTTCACATCTACTTACTACTTGAGTAGCCACATCATGGTTATGACTACTTTAGCACAGTAGTTGAGCGATTGGCTATTGTACTAAAGGTCTCAAGATTTGTTATAATGTTATTTAATATGCAATATCATATAACACACTTCACAGCTAAAAATACAAATCCAAAAACAAAAGTACATATATTTTGATTAACAAAATGGTCTACAAAATCAACCCCGCCGAGGTTTACACGTCTATCATATATTTCCCGCTAATTATGAAACATTTTACAACGAGAATTAACAAAATGTCACAATTTTGTAAATGATATTAGGCAATACTCGTAAAGATAAGCCCCGTTAAGCAAACACACCCGGTACCATAAAATGTCCTATTTTATATAGTCAATTACGCTATTATGAATTAATATATTCACCCTCTATATAAAATTGCATACGAATATACATTTAATACTGATAAAGAAACGACAGGTACATCGCTAAATAGTTATTAACTTATATCAAATTTATTTGCCAGAAACACCCTAAGCTTAGGTTTGCATTTTTATTGAATGAAGTGATGACATGAATAAAATAATAAAATTTTATTGGGTTTACTTATTTTTTATTGTCTTGGATGGAACTGATATGTTACAATAATAAAGTATGCGATTTTAGTTATTTGTATGTGCATGTTGCAGACAATTGGGGAAGTTATTTTAGTATAGAAACTTCCTAACACTGAATTACCTTACGATGTAAGAATTTTTTAATCTACTGAACTAATCATATTTAGTGCACTTCAATAAAAAATATTGTATATTTCGAACTTTTTTATTTATATATTCGCGCATTAAAACGTTACGAACCGATTTTGATGATTCTTCATTTTGTGTGTTTTATTATTTAAATGGTTTCACCTAATACTGAAATTCTTAAGAGTAGAATAATTATATATAGGAGAATTGTTTGACTTTGACTCAAATCAGTTGTCCTCTAGTTAGGTATACCTTTTTCGAAGTACTTACCAGAATTCTTTGTTATTGTAGATCTTTTGTGACAGGTTTCTCGCAAATTATTTGAACTTTCAACTGTTTTATTATCAGTTTGTCACCAAGCATTTGTCTGTTATATTGTCTCGCACAGGTGAAATGAACATGTGGTGCTACCCTTAATATAAGGGGCACACCCCTAAATGCTATTCCGAGTGGAAAGATAGGCATCCTTCTTTATACTGTATTAATAAGTTTTAAGTATTTCAGTTTAAATAGGTAGAGGGTACCTATTTAAACTGAAATACTTAAAACTAAAACTAAAAATTAGAACAATGTAATATTTTTTTATAGTAAAACAAAGGTTAATACTAATGTTTTTTTTAGATTTTTATGAGAACATAGATAAATAGATAGAATATGTTTTATTACCCATAACCAAAAAAGACAACAATATGAAATATATAGATAAAAATGTACAATTGGCGGTCTTATTGCTAAGAGCAATTTCTTCCAGACAACCATTGGGACAACATAGTTGAGTATTATTACAATCAGAGCATAGATAAGTTTTGTTTGAAGAAAATTATCATGCTAAAAATTACCTCTCAGGTCTTTTCACGTTTTTTTGTTAGCATACAAAAAAGTGTTGGCGGGATATAGCCGTCATCACGTCAAACTGAGTCACTTTACACCTTAATGGATTTCGTTCACTCGCTAAAAGACAGTTTCCGCATCACTTAAGTCTACTTCCGACGTAATTGATATCATTTCACCAAAAATCAAGAAAGGTGTCATTCTATGTCATTTGAAACGTGGTATCAATGTGTCAGATGATCGTTTTACGAAACCCTATAGGTGTTATATACTACGATGAGGTTTAATTGTATTAAAAGTGTTATATTACGTTGAAAAAGCAATAGCAAGCAATTAAACGTTACCTACTTTGTTTTTAGATGAACCTATAAAAATATAAACAACGTTTTGATTACTGTAGTGTTTTTAAATCTTTAGAAGGCTTTATTTTATTACAAAATGTAATAAAATATAAACAGAAAAGCAATGTTATCTTGCTCACGTGTTACAATTAAAAATCTTACTCTAAAAATTAAAATAAATCGGGTTTTGTAAAAAAAAAACCGTACGATCTTTTGCAGGTTTTATAAAATAAAACACCTTAACGTTGTCTGTTTGTATAACGTAATCATATTTAATGAAAACTATCCTTTGCAAACAACATACACAAATGTATGTACATGAAACGTTGAGGATAAATCGTCTTTTTTGCTACACGCGTAGTTTTAGGCTAGTGTTTTTGCGCTCGTCTAGGCATTCCGCTCAAAGTCATTTATCTTATACGCCCGCGACATATAGGGGTCCGAATAGCAGTACGTACGACTACATATTATAGAGGCACTGAAAAATCACTTTTCGTAGGTTATTCGATGAAGTGAACCTTTGCCGGTATAAATAAATAGGGATGTGTACGTATTTCTTGCAGAAAATATATTTAGGAAATAAAATTAGATGATGTCAGAAAGTTAGTTTATTTTTGTCACTCCTTATTTATCAGTGATCACAATCTCTGTTAAGATTTCGGAATCACAAACATTTGATATTTCTAATAACCCAGAGATATGAGAAAGCTTAAGATGTTCCATTAATCGTTATATAATTTGGATATTACCTACTTACAAATTAACCTTAAAATAATTTAAAAAAATATCATGCTCAAAAATTACATCGCATCGATAATTTACCTTTTTTTAATACACAGACTTTATATATGAATAGTAGCTAATTATTTATTGGTTTTATCTTAAACAACTAGACAGTTAAATACCCTAGTATTGAACCATTTTCTTCAAGGTTGATGTGATGTAAAATAATTATAATTAATTACCTACTCTTAACTGTAACAAAGCCTTAGAACAAAGCCCTTACATTTTACCCCTAAAGAGAGCTAAAATAAAAATTATACTAACATGAATAACGCAAATTGTAAGCGGTCTATTAAGAATTCCACGCCATCTTTAGAGCTATAACTTAATAATTAAAGTAGCCCCGTAGACACAAAGTAAAGAATATTGTTTAGAAATTCTTAGTCAAAATTCAGACAGAAAATTCTCATTATAGCTAATGTACTTAACTTAGTAATTGTACTTTGTACAGAATTTTAATTTTAATTTTTAGGTCATACTATGATGCTAATATTTTCACAGTTGTTAAGTAAATAAATTAAAGGAGCTTGTTTACAAAGAAGCTCTTTACTAGACTGTTTAAACGGATCCGTTTTGGGAGCGTCAGAAGAAGTATGAGTTGGTATACTCGTCAGTATTGTGTAGGTACTTAATGTGAATACTGTTTTGATAATTTGAATATAAATATCCATTCTAATAATAATTATTAAAGTGTTTTTCTTTTTGTCCGTCTGTCTGTCTCTGTATCTGTTACTACTTCGCGTTTTAACTGCTCAACTGATTTAGATTACGTTTTGTACGAAGGTAATTTGACTCAAGGGGAAGGAGATTGATAAAAAAAGACTGGATACAATTACAAATGCTACACAAACGAAATCGCGGGCAAAAGCTATTATTATTATATGGGTCTCTATTAAGTTAGTTTAGCAGTGGTTGAAGGAAACACGGAACGCAAGCGAGTGATGGAGGTATCTTCACCATGGTGAATAAATAAATAAACTTCAGAAGGATCAGTGAAATTATCGAAACTATATTATAGTTTAAAAGTTAAAACTTAAATCGCGTTATGCGCTGCAATTGGCCCGTTCTGAACTCTTCGACCAATGAGAGGGTAGGACGCGGCAATTGTGCCGAAAATGTTCACGTTTTGAAAGTAAAAAAAAAAACTCAAATTAGGCACCCTGAACTGACTGGAATTACGCCTATCAATCAGACACCTAAAATCTGCACCAAAAGGTCTCATACATTTTGTACTTATCTCCGTACCGTCAGAATGTTGTCTAGCATTTGTTATATTGTCAGTGGATTATTCTGCCAAAAAAGTTCAAAGTCAAAGCTGGCACTCAAAAAATATCGCGTGTGCTTATGCAAGTTTTAACAGTGTTGACACTCTTTAATTACTATCACAAATTATTACGCAACACTTCACAGCAATAAACATTTGATTGTACGTAGTCGTAGTGTGTGACTAATTTTAGTTATTTTAAAAGTAAAAATGTTGTATTGTAGTAAACGCTTAACGGTATTTAAGCGTGTATAATTGTTAAAAATATTTAGTAGTATTTTCTGTGTAGTCAATGTTTAGATAGAGTCAGTAGCTTAGTAAAACTACAATAAAGACTTGTAAATATTTTAGAGGACTTTTTTAGTCTTTTATAACCGACACTTGCAGTGATGTATAACGAATTCAACTCTTTGATGTTAACTTGGATATGAATGGGTGATTTTCAAACATTTCTACATACATTAACCTGGTCAATTCTATGTGAACAATTCCGTTGTCCTCTAAATGGGCGTTCACCATTGTGGCCTACAGGTGGAGTCCAAATAACCACACCTTTTATTTATTATACGCACACATAAATTATTCAAAAGCGTAACGATATTATGCGATGCGAAGCACGATAGAAACTAATTTGAATTAATTTGATGCGTTCCATTTTTTTTAAAGGAAGCATAAAAAAGTTTTTATGTGAAAATTGTGTGAACGAGACAAGTTCGCTCATATATTTTGTCTTATTGTGTAACTGTTTATGAAACACGCAAACAGAAAACAGATGTTTCCTTTGGGCCTTTGATTTATAATTTATAAAGAGTTATTACTAGGTTTCTTTTGATAGAATGAAAGAAGTGGGCAATAACTATAGCATGTAATAAATCAAAAGAATTGTGGAATGGAAGTTCACAATAAAATATGTTTCCCTTTAAGATAATTACTAACTTCTTGAAAATACCAGTTCTTATTTGGTTAGTTGATTTATTAGATTGACAATATAAATCTACTTAGAAACCAACTTAAGGATTATAAAACAGGAAGAATCTTATTACTTTAAGGTATATAAAACGAATATAGTCCAACTTTTTTTTAATACTATTAATAATAGTTATGAAGCTTTGGCAATATGTCGTGAATTGACTAACTTCTAAGAAAAAGCTATACGCCTTAGTACTGTCGCTTTTACCTTAAAAGAAATACCAACACAGATACGATGCAATTAGCCGGTATGTATCTTAAGGCAATTGGCAAGGCACTCAGTTACGGCACTTATCTAGAGGATAACGATTATTGGCGGACATTAGCTACTGTTGTTAGTCTGTTCCCCTTGAATTTCAGCGATGTTGTTCTGAATACTAAGTGCTCTGGCATTTTCTCTTTGAGCTTTTGAACTTTATATACCAAAGTGTATAAGAGGGTCCTAAAATGTAACAGAAATGCAAAGTTTTATTACACGACTTCTTGGGGAGAAATGCGGGAAAAGAGAGAATTCTAAATAATGTTAGGCGTTTTATAAATGTTTATTCGCAAAAACTTGGCAAGCGTTACCACTAGCGATTTTTTTAAATACGCCTATATTAGATATTGAACTCAACTTACTTTCTACAATTTAAACGAAGGTTAGTTTGATTTCGACTTTAATCGTGTTAGCAGGTTGCTTTTTCAGAGGTACATTAGAAGATCTTTTATCTTTCTCGGGTGACATGAAAGCGCCATAAAATTTAAATGTTATTAATGTAATTCACTACGCTAAAGAATGATTATCGAAAATAAAATAAGTACCTACTAGTCTAGCATGGAGAGAAATTGAAAGCTTAAGGTGTTGGCTTTGATTTTATCATACAGAATAATGAAACGAAGAAAATGAAATAAAATATAATTTAACATCTAGTAACATATTACTCCGTCTTACCGGAGGCAGGCAGGTTTAACTTGATGGCTATAAACAAATACAAACGACTGAAAACAAATCTACATAAACAAAAACCTCCGAAGAAAATAAAGCCATTAAAATTTAAATTCGATTAACATAAACTGATTAATATTACACAGTGTCACTGCCTCCGTGTTACAAGTAAGTGTTGGCTGTTCATTGTAAGTGATTGAATAACACTTCCCGACTGTCACACAGCCGATAAGATATCTTGTGGTACAGTACTGTTTCGTACAGCCGTGTCTCATTAACAAAGAATGAGACAGGCGATGTAGTATGGATGAATGAATCAAGTGGTTTCGAAATTTAGGTAATTTAAGACGTAAAGGAAAAACTACATAAACTATAATCAATTGAACTAATTGAACCATATTCCTCTTGGTATTGGATTGCCTAATCGCAATTGATTGGCCAAGTATACCTATTTAATGAGTGTAAACTGAGATAAAAACTGATGTAAAAATTCATTAACTTTTATGATTACAAGTATATACATACACAACGGTGATTTTGTCTTTCCTAAATTTAGAAACACATACTCATATGTCGCAAAATGTTTTAATTTAAGAAAGAAATGAGCAAACACAAATAATTGTAAAAACAAATCACGATCAATGTATTCATTTGAAGAAGTATTTTGAGCTCGATTTGTTTAACGAATTTCGTAAGTTCTATGGAATATTTTAATAATATTAATATAATAGCTGGCCTCACGATAATAATACGAAAGACAAGACTAGTTCCCAGTAAAAAATAATATTCCTCACCTACACTCATTTCCATCATATGCCGAAGGAATTCATAATAAGCGTGAGCATGCAATGATCGATTCTGCTTGGATCTCGTCTCATTACCTGCAACTGTTTCGGCGGCCTGTGCGACATACAAAACCATAATAGCTTTGCTGTTAAATTGTCAATAGCATCCTTCAATTAAGGTCGAATATTCAGTAACTTTTCTGTATTTAAAATCATGTTGACAAAGACGAATAATTTATGAGTATTTTAAACCAACACAGCAATAGATACAGCGAGAGTCATTTGTTTTCTGAGTCCACCTCGCTTGTTAAACAAAATTTTGACATGTTCTAGAACGTGGGCGTCTTTCAAGTGTGGGCATAGGCCTACGTGGCCATAATTCTTTTGTTCCGCTTTCCAGTACGGTTGTCTATGACTTAGAATAGAAGGTTTGTATGCAAAAATCTGTTTGTTTCCATACGGGAATTGTAATCTTATGAAAGACTGACGTGACATGTTTCATTAAATTTTTCATTGGCTTAACACGTTCACTGCGTTAGTCAAATTTGATGACTTTCAATTGGTGCGGTATGGGGTCTATTATATCCGAAGCATGATTTGTTCCTGGTGCGTTGTTGGGTCGAAAAAACCCGTTCGACTTCCATCTGTTTAGGAGGACGTATCTTTATATGTATCATGATTAAAGCATATTCCTATAAAGCAATATGTTGACAAATAAACACTCAATAAAAGGCTAAAATCGTAGGTACATGCAATGAATGGTTTATTTGTAAATAAAGGGATTGCCTGTCGGATCCTTACGACCCGTTATCCGCACTGGTTAGTAAAAGTGTCGATACATTTTTAGTGTTGAGGATGATAAAAAAAACATCGATAGCGATACAATTTACCTATAATTATATTTTTGAGATCTGTTGATTAAATATAAAAATTAATTATACCCTTATATTAGACGTGTGATTTTCATGATATATAGAATTCTCGTTATAATGTTTTTTTATATGCATTACACAAGATTTTATCGTTTTTAACTTTATTACCGGCTACTTTGCTACTTAGTGTTTGGCGTAATTTATTGTAACATCTTGAACAATTTCGTTTTTTGTTACCCATGATTAAGTTATGAACTGTTTTCTGCTGTAGATGTTGGTAAAGTTAATGTTGAATTCATTTCCGGAATATAATTTATTTTTCGTTGGCTTT
Organism: Craniophora ligustri; assembly: GCA_905163465.1. Taxonomy (NCBI): domain Eukaryota; kingdom Metazoa; phylum Arthropoda; class Insecta; order Lepidoptera; family Noctuidae; genus Craniophora; species Craniophora ligustri. The sequence continues at coordinate 9,714,522 of LR990963.1, forward strand.
TCACCTTCACATGACTTAAACAACATTTTCCTGGATCGCTTCATGTTTCATTCACTTTCTCTTCTCAATAGCATAAAAAACTCATTTAAACACAAAGACCTCACTAGCTCAACTAGCATGTAATCCAGTGCGGCTATCGGGTTATCGGGTATCGGGTCGTTTAGAACCGATAAACGCACTAGACGTTAAACATTTTGCTTCAGTCGGCGTCGGGTCGTAAGAACCCGATGCAATTTTTTCTTACCTATATTATTTTTTTAACGAGACAATTCCAAAACACTAACTGTCTCATTCATATTCATAAGGAGCCCAAATATATCTGTCCCGCACTAGCGGTTAGCACAGTAATTTTTACGCCGCACCGGAGGAAAGTTGGGCATCGGATATAATCAACCCGATACCGCACCGAACGTGTTAAGATGACAAAGCTTTTCTTCGTCCCATGTTTTTTTTTTGTTGTACAGCATAGGCAATATAGGCATCTTGTCAAATCAGTTGGTTTTGTACTGTTTTCTTATACTTATGCGAATACTAGACTACTTTTTACATCATTTTATTATGTAAAAAGTAGTTAAATTTGTTTATCCATCATCCATGTCAAATCCCGTAAAAAGCAGTTGTATTTCAAGACTAGGTATAATACCTATGTTAGCGTCTAAAAATAATTTTTTACTTTATGAGATTTGAAAAATGTCAGTCATAATTAGTCAAAATCTTGTGTCTGGAATCATACAAAAGGTAGGTTCATTGACCTTTCGAATATCGTTTATTCAAAATTGAATTTAAATAACGACTTTTTTCAAAGATTCAATTCGGATGCCTGCATAAAAATCTAGTACGGACGAAATGAGTCACCAGTGAGTTCAAAAGGAATAAAACACGACTGCCAATTTATTTTTGCCATGTTTTTATAGAAGAATGAGTATTATTCTTTTTATCGAAAGGTCCAAAATCGATTGGGGCAATGCAGTTTCAATGTAATTCTTTTGGGGTCTTCTATGAGCATTTCAGGGAGGGAGGTGACCTTTTTCTTAGTGATCACTATCGGACGAACTCATCGATGGTTCATCGCGACAGCATCGATGCTTATACATCAATATGCTAATGTACTGATGCATTCCATACCTTTGTGTACTTACGTCGACGAGGTGGGCGAAACTCCATTGATATACATTCGATGTCATTGTTAATATTATAGGGTGGACTCGATTTTTAAAAGGCAATTTATTCTGCCTCTCGATGGGATATTAGATAATGCTTAGTCACATCGATTTATTTCTTTGTCATTGTTGGGCGTTTCGATGTCAAATTTGTATACGATACTCGTGACCTCTGATGTGAATATTTCTTAAAAAATATTTGGTCATAAAATTGAATAATGTTACCGGTATATTTCATTACAAGAGTCCTAGTATTTGAATAATAAATTAAGTTACAGAACGATGTTGTACAATGAAATCAATAAATTCTCATCAAAAGGTCATTATATTGTAGCGTTAATTTAAAGCCGGGCTATTAAATTTCAAAAACCCTTTAGTACCCTTTGCCGTATCGTTGACTTTAACCACAATAATCTTCAATGCCCATAAAATTGGTATTTACCTAAATTAAACGTTGGTCGTAATTGATACAAATGGTTGTTTCTAGTTAAATGTAATTGAACCAGTCTGGAACAAGTGCAACAAACCTTGGACAAGGTTTGAACTATTGTTTTTTGAGAACGTCCAATTTGAATTTTATTGAATTAATCTCAAATTAGAATTGTACAACTGTGCTCTCGTAGTGTAATGAGAAATTTATTGTGTTTGAAATTGTAAATTAATATTTTTAATTTGTTCAGTTATTGAGGATTGGTATTGTAAGTAGATCTATGTAAAGTAGATATATTATGTAGTAGGTATTTATCAAATAATTGTTTATCTCATTGGTTTACAGATGTCACAGGTGCGCTTCTTAAATGTGAATGCGTAGGTTCGGGTGTCAGGTCAAGCACTAAAATTTATGGACATTTCCAAAAAAAAATACAGTAACATGGCAGTTGCCTATCTTTCTATTAAACGGGACTTGAAAACGTGCCAGTGTAGATGGGACACCGCATGACTGTACCTATATTACGAATAAAATAAGAATTATTTTATGCCTGTAGTTATTTTACTATTAATACTAAGTTACAAATAGAAATTCCCCAATAGTTTAATGTTAATTTGTGACTAGGTTATAAACTTGTTATATTTCTAAATTACATTGCAGGTGCAATTCAAGTCAATTAATATACAAATTCATCATCAACAGATATTTTTTATCTTTTAAGTACTATTAGATATTTAAATTTTAATTCAATTTAAAATTTGAACGAAGTTAAATTATACCTAAGCATCGATAAAATAATTTAACAACCTAAATTAATATCTAGTTTATCGACTCATAAAATTGTTAATTAACGCGAATTACACATAAAAACATAAAAATATATGTAATACACGTCTATCATTGGAATTTGTAGATTTTCAATTACTATACGTTATGTGCACATAAAAATCGTATAAAAGCGTATAATAACAAAATTTAAAAGCAAACATCATTGTTTTGTATCGTCAAAACGTTGTAAATTTTATTGAATCGACCATCACTTCAATTTCTGATCGATATTGAATTTTAACTTCTGAGATTCCTGCTGTGTAACGATTCTTTACTAGCTTTGAGGTGCACACGACTGTATCTTTGTCACATTAAATAACTATTAAGCAGTTAAAGTGTGCTTTCCCCCGCAATAAAAAACCCATCAGGCTTAATTTATTGTACAATTTCAAAATGTTATTTCAATACTAGACGTAGTAGAACGTAGGATGTGTCCAAAACATTATTACTGTTCGATTATAGTAGAAGGAGCAATTGAAATGCAATCTTTATGTGATGTCTGGGGTGAGATGTACTCGCTTTAATCTTAAATGTTATTTATTTTTATATAAAAAATCATGTACCCCAGTATGCGGTAACTGTAGCCTACATAAAATATATACGATATGCCTATTGTATTAGCAATAGGCGTTCTCGTGTGTTGCAATTATTTTCGTCGTTAGTATTGAAATGAAACTACTTTTTACGGATTTTATCGCGGTTAAATCAATAAAACAGCCCTCAAAGTGCATATAACTGTATTGATTGTCTATTTCATGAAAAAGTCATTCAATCCAATTGTATGCAATGTGAGGGTTGTGTTGATGATATTAATGATTATAATTCTGCGTGGAGCTTCAACCTTAAGTTAGAATTTAGAGGAGAACAGAGAACTGAAAGGTTTAACAGCGGGTCCCAAACTAGGCACAGTCTGTATCTTGGAGACCCAGTAATTTGAAGTGAGTATTTTTGTTGTTTAGTTGTTGAAGTAGCAGGTGGCGTATCAATATACCGCGATAAAATACGTAAAAAGTAGTTTTATTCCAATGTATAATATTCGCGTCAGTGTAAGAAATCAATACAAATAAAGTATATTAAAGTAAAACACGTAACATGTACACATTGTTAGTACTTTTGTAAGTCACTGTGTTTCTATGTCACTTTTTTCTAGTTGTTATGTTGTCACTCTCTCCGTCTTGCGAATATCATATAATATTGCCATTCAATTACCACGTAAAATAATATATCACGTTATATTATTAAACTAACATCCCGCCTGTCGTCCCGAAGGTACAGGCAGAGATGTATTAATGTACACCCACATTTCGCCGGTAAGTTCAAGTTCTATGCATAAGGCGCCAGTGTATTGCCATCAGCCGGGCAGAGCTGCTATTGATAATTTCATAGAAAAACCCAAACACTGCGTGACTTGGGAATCGAACCCCGTCAAGCTGAATGTTCGCTCATTGGTTATTTCGAGTATTTTGTGGAAATGTTTTGAAGTTGAGTCGATGTTATTTCGCATTCAGTCTCGCACACGTTTCGCTCATGCATTTTGTGTGGCCAGCTTTAAGTGATACGAACGCGAGCGGGTAGGTGAGAGCAGCATGAGTCTGCATACTAATGGAATTGGAACTGGGTTAAAGATTGCATTATGGCTTAAAATAATATTCGAAGGATGTTAGTGCAGTGGTAATGCATCGATTCAACGATCAATTCTTACCCTTTTTGGCAGGAACGTAAAGTTGATACTGTGCACAAGTAAATTTATTTAATTTTTAAAACTTTTATTTAATTTTTAAAAGCTGATAATTCATGTTTTTATTATAATATAACTTAGTCTACACCATTTAAAACCAAAAACAAATTTATGTCCTTGACAATTTATATTCGTAAAATTACATTTTAAAATGAATGGGTAATCGTTCCTGAACCTACCATTTTGATTCGTCGCATTCTTTCAAAGTCATCCTGTATATAAAATGTTCTTTACTTAGGGTCTGTAGTACTTTTAAGACATATGTATTTAGTAAATGCAAGAGCATTACTCAACAATACAGAAACCCTAGCTTAACATACCTAATTCAATTGATACTGGACCACGGACTGTAAACATACACGTTTGAATAACCTTTCGGGAAACTCAACCGTGATGACATGTCTTTATATTCTAAATTTAATCTTAACTGACGTTGAATGTTGTCAAATGAAACTGATGCCATCTTCCATTAGACATCACTTTGTTAAAAGTGAACTAATTAAATAACTTTCTAGAAACATCTACAGATCCCCAAAACTTCCTTAATTGATAACAGCACCAAAATTTGTCAGATAATTCATTAATATTCATATAATTTGGTCCTATACAAACTCTTCGCGGTCCTTTCACAGGCCAGCGATTGTTCGCAACACAATCCATCTAACTTTTTATCATATTAATGTCAAACAAAATTGTGAACAAATATTATCATTCCCATGTCACAGATATCCCCATTCACAGTTCCACGATCATATTAGTTGTCCTTTTCTGGACATGTTGTTGATTTACTGTTGCCAGTTAGAAACTTTCCTAATAAATAAACCTTATTCGCTCCGATGTCAAACTCTCTGGTCCACAAGTATCTCTCGCGCTGGACCGGGTTTTTGTGTCGGTGCTACATAAATTTGTCCCTCGTTTCGCATACATGCTTGGACCTTTATGAGTAGGGTAACTCCTAGTGGAGTCCAAATACGATTCATCTTTTTAATCTCAGCATAATTAAGTGTGTAAGTGAACTGGCTGCGTTCACGATTGATTTTTTGAGTACTTAGAAATTCTGTATCTGACATTAGTTTGTGAGTCTGACTTTCTCTAATGTCAGTTGAGTTTGCATTTAAATTAACTTCAAAAGGATTTAATTTATTCTTGTTTTAGATTTCTACACATGTAGATCTGCTCTTAAAGCTAACAGACAGTGTGTGTGTACCTATGGGTTCAACATACATGGTATAGGTTAGCTTTGCTTAAAATTATTAAGCACTGGTGATTTTAAGTTTTACAGATACATTTCATTACTTTATACACATCTTATTTACCAATTTATTTATTCTTCCTATAATTAATTATGTACCGTAAAGTTAGTTGAAATCATTGCGACGCAGTTATATTTTTTTATCAAATTCTGTACCATTTCATTCCAAAATCTTTCTTTAACAAACAAAAAAAAATCAAATATATCCGACAAACAAACATATTTACGTTGTCCAAATAACATCCGCAATATCCCGGACAGTTATTCCTTTTTTAGATGAACAGTTAATGTTTTGTGCCAAGCGCCAACGGTGCCAAACTTAACTCTCGGCGTTGTAGCTCCGAATGTCCACATCGCTGTCCGATATTGCATTAAAACAGACATTTTATTACTCTAATTTGCAATTTCATTGATATTGCCAACATACTGATATTCGGTCTTAGATACATTGCGGTCCTACAGCCGAAAATACTGCTTTAGTTCGTTGTCACTATTGCCATTTGGCCTATGTGTTGGAGGGAGTCCAATTTAAGAGCACTTGTGATAAATTATAATGGCAGCTAATGGTCGTTATTTTTGAGGGCGTTGGCTGGGCACATAAAATGGCGAATTAATTAAAAAATATTTGACAAGCACAGGTCATGTTGATCCAGTTACTTGAATTTATGATGTAGGTACTTATATATTTTATAAAACATAATTTAGTTTTTATTGATTGAGCGTCTAAAACTATCTTGTCCTAGTTTCAATGTTTCGTCAATATATTTATTGTTTCACTGGTTACGAGCTTTATCGCATAATGAATCTGGCTACGACCGTCCAGTAAAATGTGGAGGGCCTCCTAGATTATGTTGAAGGAACACAGCAGGTCAATCAGGACAAGTCTACTACTTATTATTATATTTTATAGAACAGTATTCAATAAAAATAAAGTTTTGAATTCTAAATGTATTTGCAAATTTAAATATTACTTTAAAAGGTTTTACCCTAAAACAGGCCTTTAGAAAGTTGTATCAATTTATTTCCAAACACATACATAACAAGTTAAAACGAAGCGACTTGCTTCTAAATCCACTTTCGTATCGCTCCTAGGTGTCGCACCTTAAGGATTCGTTCACATGCGGCAGTTTTATTTTATTTAATAATCTAGTAGAGCCTTACCACGGTTTGCTGTAGACGTTGTGGTTGTATCCAAGCGAAGTTTAAATAAAAACTTACATTTTATAATAAGTATATTGTGCGTATAAATTATATTTATGACAGAAAAAAAAACTTAATTTTTGTATTATTATGAAATTGATTTATCATAAAATGCGAATAATATTAAAATAAATTCCATTTGAGAACAAGAAACAAATTTAAATTGGTCTTTTAACTGAATCAGTATTTTCGTAAGTTTCATATGTTTAAAAGAGAAGGAGAGGAGAGCAGTAGGTACCTCAGGTATGCGATGTAACTCGCAATTAAGCAAGTATTTTTTTTAATAAACCCATGCGAAACTTCAAGCACCCAACTTTGCAATAATTAAATCAAATTTGTCAAATTCAAATTGTGAAAATTTCAGTTTTAATCAAAGCGTCTTGAACCAGTAGCCGCAAACCGCATCATATGCTTCTAACCTAACAAGGAAAGCCGCGAGCGTTTTCGCAAATCTTGCAAGTCGAAAGTTTGTATCTTGAAGTTTCTGCGACGCTTCTTTATTCAGTTAGTTAAGTTCGTATGTGTGTTCGTACATGAACAAGTTGGGAGTACTTTCCAAATGGGTGTTCGAGTTGCAAACTGACGGTGAAGTGTTTATAAAACACTGCGCTCGCAAACATTTAATGTTAAAGAAGCAATAATTAATTTTGAGATCTTGTCAAGTGTTTTGTTGCATTGATCTGTACTGTACCTCACGTAACAACATGTGGTTTTGTTTTAAAACTTAATTCATTTCGCTGTAGGTACTTTTTGTTTGCAGTGGCATCAAATGAGGTATCTTGTAATAATTTGAAATTAATATTACTTTCACAATCTTCGAAATAAAATAATTTTCTCGTCTTTTATCTGTTGCCACAAAACGCCATTAAATTCGACGAACCATGAATTACGAAATAGTATTGTCACCGCGTTTTTGGCCCACACTCTTTTGTTTCATATCTTGTGCCTAAGAAATTATATCCCGCTATCAAAGTATTTTAATAATCCATAAAGTCTAAGACTAAGTAACTAGTACCAGTCATTACTTAATGGAATATTACTGGATGTATATGTACAGGTTGGTATTAAAAGTAGTGGTCTACTATAAATGAAAATCTTAAAGCAGGATTAAAAGTTGCTCGACTAACCTTTACAAATAAACGAGTAATTCGTTTATTTGTAAAGGTTACTTAGCTGTTATAGTTTTATTAAAATCGTTGTATACTTTTGTCTTTGTTATTTCATACCCAAAACCAATTATTTTAAAACAGAAAGAAGTCGAATGACTTTGAATCATTTAAACTTTTTTTAAATGATTCAAAGTCATTCGATTCAAAATATTTTTTTCATATTTCGCAAACAGATCGTTGAATCTAAAAATGGTTTTCCATACACGTAATACTTTGAAACGATCTATCTAACAAAACTGGCAGATACTGTAAAAAAGGTATTCAGGAGATTTTATTTTACGACTTCATAGGCTTGATTAATATGTATACCTATTTTATTTCCAAACCAAATTACAGCTTTTTTAATTAAAGGTCTCTACAAGCCACGAAACAACAAAAACAAACAGCTATACCCAAACTCAAAGTCGTACTCAAATTATTTATTTCAATTAGACCAATATTAAAGGTACTTTTGAATTGACAAAATTAGTTGCTTGGTTCCAAAAGGCTGGTTCTTCTGGAGAAGAACCGGCAAGATATTCCATAGATAATAAATATTTCCATAAATAATTAAATAAAAAATACCAACATACCTGAGTACAACATAGGTGAATATACAATAACCCTGTGAGACACAACCAGATACTGTTCAGTAACAAACTAACCATGGTCTACGTTATAAAATTAACAAAGAATTGCATTGACCGTAAGATTATTGTCACAACATCCAACAGCAAAGATTATAAGGTAGTGGAGGCAGTGTTTAATGAAAATCATAAGTTTGTATCATGCAAAGTTTAACTTTACGTTCAGAAGTTGTGTCTCTACAGCCGCGCTCAACTTAGACTATAATTTGCTAACGAGCCACTTGCAAACTCCGGTCACCCCTATTCGTGACGTCATTCTCCCTTTTTAATTCCCAGTATGATGTTCTTTTTTTTCATCAAGAGATACTTCGTATTGGTATTACTTTTTTCGCCCAGACGTCGTCATTAGGTGCTAACTTTTTAAAAGTTTAGATAAGTGAGACATTGCTATTTTTGGAGGTTTTTCTTTTTTGGTAAAAAGTTTGTGAGCTTTGGAACTCTGATAATTATAGAATTAAGGACACCATGAAGTTGGTAATACTCTCACATTTGCCTCATAAGTTAGTCGTAGCAATTGTGACTGCAGGCTCGCATGAGGTTCTAGGTTGGACTCCCAGGTCAGGCTTTTTTTATAATCAGACTAACAGAGAAGAACTGCCATGGAGGACTGAATCTGGATTTCGAACTACCAGGTCCCGTTAAAAGGGTTTTGTGTCCTATTAATGGTAACATTTTCAGCTTTGGTAGGAGGTAGGGCATAGCGAGATTACTCGCCCAAATTGAGCTGCCCGTCTGGGGAGGTACCTCCGCCTTACAGAACACCGCAGTGAATCAACAATAATTGTCTTTCTGCGAGTGAGTAAGGTTACCAGAGCTCATTGGGGGAGTGACTATTCTGACAGCATGGGAATTCCGTTTGCTGTCAGTTAAGTAACTCCCTATTTTAAGAAACCTGAACTGTTTCTAAGGGGTTTGGTAACGCATTTGCAAGCCTCTGGTGTTGCAAATGTCCATGGGCGGCGGTCATCACTTACCATCAGGTGAGCCACCTGCTCGTTTGCCCCCTTATCTCTATAAGAAACAGCCTTTATTAGGTACATGGAATCTTAACATATGGGTAACATCTAGGAGTACTTCAGTACTCCTCTAACTATGTATGCTCATACAGTAGCGATAATGTGTTAAACAAAAATAATATTTAGATTTACTTTAGAAACGTGGACATAAAATATGGACATATAGAAAATGGACAATTACTTAAATAAGGACTCCGCATCATCTAAGTGATACTAAAACTTAAGATTTTTATTTAAGTAATCAAGGTATTTCAGTAATTTGGGTCCATTTCTAGATTTGTCATTGACTGCTTAGCCTTTTCTAATTAATTACTTGATCACTGATAGATTTAACATGAATAAGCACTCTCGTAATTAAAATTACTATGCTTTCTACTTGAGAAGAGGGTTCGGGTCCCTACTCAGACACTAATCATTTACTAAAATGTATTTACTAATTTTCTATTTTTATTAACTCCCTCGTTGGTCTAGGGGTCTTAAGTGTGACTGCTGAGCACGAGGCCTTGGGTTCGAGTCACAGATCGAGCAACGTGTTATTGGGAATTCAAAAGTTGGATAGCAAAAGACTCGCTCTCTATTACAGTACACGTCTGCCTAACCCTTCTAGCATGACAGGCGTGATGGTATGTATTTTTTACTTCTATATCTATGTCGATATTGTTTTCATAAAACTTAAAAGCGAGCTGGTTTTTAAATTGTTTGCAATTGCAATCACGTATTTTATTTAGTATCATCATTTATATTTTTTAAGATTTGCAATAAGCTCTGTGAATGTTCGAATCGCACGCGCTCAGCCGTAGGCACGATCCCCAAACAGTCAATTGTTTGCAAATTTTATTTGCTCTTCACTGATAACGGTGTTAAAGAGATAAAAAATAAGCTTGTATTGCTTTCAATATTGGATTTATAATACTATATTTTATGTATGAAGCTTTGTTATTAGAATCATTTTAAATATGAATGCAAATGTGTATAGAATTTACTGATTTCGCAAACTTACTCGACATTAAAATAAAACTAGTTTTTACGGTTTTTATCGCGTTATTTTCATATTATTAAGCCTCGACGTTTCAGATCTTTCACAGCATTTACAGAAGGACAGACTGAGGTGTTGGTTGTCTTGGTGTTAAAATTACTAACAGCTACCCTGAAATTTTGTTATAAGTCAATATTTAACTAAGTTTCAGGGTAGCTAGCAGATTAGCATCTATAGATATCGTAAAGGAACCGAAATGTCGGGATCCATAAAAAGTAGTGTTATTTGAATTATTATTCATCTGATTACACATAGTATACTGTTAGTAAAACACCTAATTAGATGATGACTGATAGAGATTAGAAGAAAACGCACACTACGCAGACTCAAAATAGGTTTCAATGAAGGACCATATTATTTAAAGTAACAAATAAACAATGTCAGCGACTCCCATTGTTTTTCTCCATATTCCTCGCCTATATAAATAATGTATTTGATGTCCAACTTTTGGGTTACACACAGACGTATCAGACAGGGTCTTAATAGGTAAACATTTATCTAAACAAAAGTATTATGAGAAATAACAAAAACTACGGAGCACTATTATAGGGAGCAAATCGAAGGAAAGTTCCGTAACACAAATAATTGATTCGGTGCCCCGTCGTCAGGGAAGTCTCAGTTCTATTTAAGTTTCCTAAAAGGAAATGAAAGGAAATCAGAACCCGCGCCTTCGTAGCCTTTATCGAAACTTATCGGAATATTTCTTAGAAGAAAACGGTAGTAGAGCATTTTATTAAAACGACTTCAAGATAAAATCTTCAGTTTCTTTTTTGATTTATTAAGTGGTCCTCGTTTTTTTTTCTTCTGCTTTTAGTATGGCGATCCTTAGTGAGTTGTAATTATATTTTATAAAGTGCCATTTTCAAAAAATAAGCTAACAAATAAATTTGTTGTTTTGTATATTTTTCCACTTTAGAAACACTTGTGGCTCGGTAAACGGCTACTGTATGAAAAATGAAAATATTTCTTCTAAAATTTTATTTAGCTTCATAATTATTTTATATTGAATGTACCTGTGAAGTACATTCATAGAAACACATAAACAATACATCAACAAGTATTACACTTTACACTTATTCTAATATAATAATATAGTCGTCTGTAGTTATTTAATATGAAATAATTAATACACATAATAACATATATTATTATTATATAATTATATCAAATCCATAGTTCACCAAAATAGAACAACTTAATCCACCATAATAAGTCCATTTAAAACCAAACAATAGCGATATATTTTTACAAAACTTTCGTTTCTCCAAAATACACACAGATATTACCAATTTCGGTTCAGTGAGGGTGTGAGCTATTATTCTGTCATACACACTCATGTTGTCTTGCACAGTGTAGTGCTAATGTGAAGTGTGTATAGGGCTGCAGACCGACAGGGTTTTGGATACAATTGCAATGTCACAATGAGCTTATCAATGATTAGGGGAAAACGGTCCAATATCATAATCGTGACGTGTTGAAATTGGAGTCTTTAGTTTTGTAATGCGATAATATTTGCAGTTATGGGAATTACGTGAAAGGGAGAAATGTTTTTGGAAACCATCTGCTAAATACTCATTCTGTTAATAATACAATGACGTTAAGAGTGGTTTTGCAGTGACAGTTTGCCACGTAATGGAAAAACTTGAGTAATATGCATAATCTTGGTTGCTTTGGCTGATATTTTACCCCGGCAGGATTGTAGTAAATACATTTGCGAATTCCATGGCTCTAACAACAGAGTAGATGCTAGCGTTGTGGATGCGTTTTTTTGTCAGTAGGTCATCCCGTCTGAGGAGCCCGATAAACCCCGTCAAACGGCCAATGGACCATCTCATTCAAAGCCAACTAAATTTCAAATGGACAATTTGTACACCAAAATTTACCCAATCTATCCACCCTTAAAACTAGAACATTTCCCGTAAACGACAACATAAAAGCCAACAGAAGGCATAATTGCACTGAGCCCCTAATTAATTAATCACTATTGTCTGCGACTGCCGGCGGCGACATAATTGATATTTGAAAGGACCTCCTGGACAGATCTTGGGTGATGTTAATAGGGAACGGCGAGCCATATTGGTTTCGGCGTTGACGTTGGCGTCGGCCTAAAGTAGTTTCGGCTAATTTTAACTTTGGCCGAAACTCATTATGTGTGTCTCCCTAATCTTATAAAAACTTTTGTTATGTAAATATAAATTGACAAAGTTCTGAGTGGCTATCACGGGTTTTCTTTAAAACTGACTAGGCCTTAGATAATGGATTAATACCCGTCTTATATGTCTTGTGATTACAAGCGTAGCTGGTTCCTCAGTCAAGCTACGATAAATAAAAAAAAATATCAGTCGCCAATATGTATTTGGATTCGTGCCCGATGAAGTAATAAGGTCGATCCTAAACAAAATACTGGTGGACTAATAGTTGTACTTCGGAACATTATCAGGGTAAGCTTTCAGTATACAGTTCTAGTGGTATATTACGTATAGGTATAATTATGTATTAAAACTTAGTTTTTCCTTGAAATAAAGTAACATTATCGATACCAAAATTAGCCTTATGATCACAGAACAAAAATCAAGTCAAAGGATTGTGCCTACACCACTAGAAGAAAGTCATACAAGATGAATAGTGCCAACCTCCTCTTATGACTTGTAACATCAAATTGAAATAGTTTAAGTAAATATTAAGATGAAACCAATCACTACATTTTGTTTTTAATAAATAAATATTCCCGGACATTATTACACAGCGCCATCTAGTTCCGTGGTAAGCAATGAGGCTTGTGTTACGGACACTAGATGGTTGATATACTACATATATACTTTTTTTTGTAAATACATACATATTATACATAGATACATCCATGACTTCGATATAAATGTTGATGCTCATCACATAAACATTTGTCCCTACCGGGATTCGAACCCGGGATCCATAGCACAGCAGGCAGCGTAAACTACCGCTGAGCTAAACGGGTCGTCAAAATATTATTTGAAACATTTAGATTTGAAAATTTCCGAGAAAATCATTCATGAAAAGTATTATTTTGAATAGAATATAAAATATTTATTTATAAAATGTTTGTTTACGTGTTAAAATATAAAACAATCAGGACCAAACTTCTAAATAAATTACAAAATTTAGTATGTAGTAACATAATTATGAATAATAATAAACAAATATTACTAACATAAATACTAAAATAACATAATACAACTTACTAATTACACATAACAGGTTTCACGATACGAAACTCAAACATCCATTTTGGTTGATTTGGCTCTGTTTGGCCAGGCAAGTCTTGATTTATTAATTAGTACGATCGGCAGTTTCACCCTTTGTCTATGGTCCGGCTGGCGTGGGGAGGCCACGCTGAGTTCAATTGATACTTTCATAATATTATTGGATAACAGCAATCGACGTTTTCGTTTGTTTATTTTTGAATTATACAAGACGGCTTTCACTGTATGACGTCTGATCAACCGGCGAACATCCAGTAAGATTACTAACTGACTATACATACTTTTGTATTTAATTTTAAGTGATTCGGATAAACGTTGAAATAAAACTAGTTTATGCGGATTTTGTCTGACTTGAATTTGAATGACTTATATTGATATTATTTTATCCCGACATTTCGGATCCTTTACATTATTGTCACGGGGAAACTAAATGCATGGTCTAAGTTGGTGGAAAAATACAATTATTTCTGCGCGTATGCAGGCGATGAAACGTGTGTTATAAACGTCAATAAAACCCAGCATGATTAGTGACATCCAACTAGCGGCTAGTAGACTAGGTTCTAAACACATGGGGATTATAGGTACTATCGGAACTGGTGCCAAACAGTTATATTGTGTTAAGTTATATTATGTTATGTACGTTTATAATTATGTATGTGAGAGTTAGAATTCGAAAAAGGATTTACTTGATTCGAATGTTCAGTTCTTTCTATGACACAAGAAGAATGTCACACGCATTTAGGTAAACAATAAAAAAGTCAGTCAATTTTATTCAACTTCAAATACATCACGTAACAGATTGTACATGAAGTCTTTTTTTATGTAAAATGTTGTCCCTCGTGACATTCTCAAGGCCTTAAACCGACTAAAACTCTACTTTTAATGTTAAGCAGACATAAAAACTTTTATGTCTAAGGAAATTTCGAGGACTGGTTTTATAAGGGTTTTTTTTTAGTTTGTCAGTAAGTACATTTATAAGAAAGTATTAACAGTTTTATTTCTTTCTTCTGTCAGATTAATCATCCCTATTTTAAATGACAAGTGCGGAAAAGTTTATTGTTTTCTGCAGTAAGTTTCTAGAAGTAAATTGTATATACATTATTGTATGAGTGTACTTCAAAGGTTGGATCTAGGCAATAGGAATCTAAAGTTCTATATAGTAAAAATCAATCATTTATTTAAAACTTAACCACCACCACTACCACCCTCTTACACGCCCATAACTAACAACCGTGAGGAAACTACTTACGTGGCATTCTGTGGTTTCTGTTTACCCCTATAGGAAAAAGGCGTGTGTGTGTGTATGTTTCCGGCTAAGTAGTCTAGGATTTAGGTCCTACACCTTTGCGATAATCTTTAACAATGACGTAGGTAAACCTAAATCTATCTTCGTATATATGTAAAAACAAATATGACCCAATTTAAGCATCAGTTTGTATACAGAGTTCATTATTACATTTCAATCGCAAGGCAAGAGTTTATAAATAAAGTTTACTAAACTCTCTCCTTATAGAGTAACCTGTTGGTTGGAGTTAAGGTACGAAATGTATGGGCACGCAAATACATTGCAATGTATGTATACCTTGGCTGCATTATAGACGAAGCCGGCTAGCCTATCGACAAACAATCTCCCTTCACCCTCGGGTCTCCGTCGCTAATTGAGTCCACGAGTTACTGGGTAAAACGGGATGAGCTGGTATATTTTGAGAATGAGCACACAATGATGTATCCGACTATTTAACATGGCTCATCGGAAAATTTTCGCAATTGTATTCTATCTCACCTGATTGTGTGTCGCGTGATTTTTACCTGCTCTGTCGACGGTAATCCTTCAGAGGGGCCATTGAAATAATACCTTTTACGGATTTTATCACGGTATATTGATATTATTTTAACCCGACGTTTCGGATCCTTTACAGCAAGGATGGGGTTCCAAGCACATATCATAGATTCTATTAAATTTAAATCCAAGAACAAGTATACATTTTAGGATTTTATGAAAACTATACAAAAGTCTTTTGTCATATTACAGCTATAAAAAGTAATAATTTCTGCATTTATAGAAAATTCCAGCATTTCTAATAAGAGCATGATTTATATATTTTATTTTCGTACGTAGGTGTGTCTATTTATATTCGTGGTACAGAGACACAGAATTATGTACATATATAATAATAGTGCCCGATTTGCTAGAATTCTGATTTATAAATATTAGTAACATTTATAGAATTAAATTTTATAGAAATGAAACCTATTTATATTTCATTTTAATTTATTAACAGAAAAATAATATATCTCGTCAAGTCTATTCTCGTGATATTCATCCAATTAAATGTAGAAAATAGAGAATATAACTAAAAAACGTTAGCAACAATATACAAGGCTAAAAATATACAATTCCCAGTCACTATAATCGTTTTATTTGGGCTCCACCATCGCAAAGTTGTGCGTTCCAAACTATTCACATTACTGACACATCCATTTACGATATATTCCCGCGCTCATCACATCGTTGGCGGCTTTAGTGGACTGTATACGTAATGGATTAGCCATTTGTCTGATTAGCACCATCAATAATTAACAAACCAACATACAGTAGGGTCAAACAAAATCATTGATTCATTCAACTTTAGGGTCAAAGTACAAATAGTATACCGTTTGTACTGGAGTCTGAGTACACTAATTAACCTGGGTAAATATTTGAAACGCAATTGTCGTATTGTACAAATGTTGGTAAAGTTATAAGCCAACATTGTATCAAATGAATTAATGTGGAGTATTGAAATTGGTTTGTTTGATTTTGATTTTATAGGAAAACTAACGTTTGATTTATCGGTCGTTCTTTCAAGTTTCATTATCCATGTAATTGACTATTTGTGTTTGTAAATTCACCTACAACACAAAAAATTCTAACGTGGGTTAATTTAAAAAAAGTAGGTATATTTTTTTCGTATTTAAAAAAAAGGTGGAATACCGACTACAGCCACATTTTATGAGTAAAATCGTATTCTTGCGTATCTGTATAGATTGAAAGCTTCTGTTCAAGTACCTCTGACATTTATGTATTAAAAGAAAATTAGTTCTCAAGCATGACGTAATAAGATTCATCCTACAGCAGGCCTTGAGCTCGTCTTTATTTAAGTTGTCCATGACGGCGTTAATGTACAGTCACTTAATAATTTACAGGCCCCTAGACGGTATACAGCTACAAACAGTATCGAATAAGCTTACACGTGTCTTTAAATCTCCAAGGCCATAAGGAAGAATCTATTTTAATAAAAATGTACCTACTAAAAACAAAATATTTGAAGTCTCAAAAGGCTTCCAAACTTATACGAGGGTAGACCTCGAGAATAACCGAAAAACGTTTCAACTTAATCAAAATTCAAACCCCTCTTTGTAAGTTGACGGCACTTAATTAGGCCAACAAGAAAATGTTCTAAAGACGAAATTTAAGTTCAAAGAAGAGGCATGTGTTCTTGTTGAGCAACAAATGTGAACTGACAAAATGTTAACTCGGCATGAATTATGAGCTCCACTCTCCAACTACCCTAGGGAAATTAAAGTGTCTTGCTGCAACTTAAAGACGAGCAGGTACAGAAAACGCTTCCTTGGATACTAGAATAATAAATTTAATTCGTTCCTTTTTTGAGATTGCCTCGAAGTCAATTGTTTCTACCGATATTCGCATTCCCGATATTGAAAGTTGAGATGGCAATATCAACAGCTTTTTTAATCTAGTTCGGGGTAATAAAGTTTTATGTTGCAAGTAGATTGTTGTATCGACTGTGTTTTAATATTATGGAATAGCCGACTCTGTTGCTACTACGATACTAAAGTTTTTATAGTATCTGATCTTAGAGATTTTATCAAGTTGTTTTTCTCAAGTAGGTACCTACTATAACGTACCTAAAAGGGACTATCGTCAATTTGAGTTTAAACCAAAAAGAAAATGTTATAACAACTAGTGTTGTTTGTCCTATGAGTGAAGGTAGGTCGAACAGAACACACTACGATCCTTGCTTAACACTTACATCCACGTTGGTTGGGTTGGGTTCATACCGTGCATTTGACCTATTTCAAGGATTTTACCAATGCAAATTACAATCCTCGCTAGTTGATAACAATAAAAAAGTTCAAGCATAAGTTTAAATTAAGAAACAAGTAAGTAAGTAAATAGAGGAACAAAATTGGTCACAACATAGCTTTGAGAACGGCTTTAAAACAGCAATGACAAACTCAGAAAGACATTATTAAATGCTAATACAAAATGCTCTCTTAAGGAAAGGTTGTAATAATTGAAGCGGTTCTTTTCTTGTTTATTTTTAATGTGAACCCGCCGAGGGGTAGCTCTGAGATGCACTAGCATTGTTCTGGAAAATAACGTCGTCTTGAAAACCAACGACCATAAAAATGCAGAACGGAGACTTGAAATCGGTTCAAATGTAGACCAAGAGTAAATTTAGTAAAACAAATGCTAGGAAGGGGAAATAAAAAGAGTTAAATACCTAGTTGGAGGGAGTCCAAAGTATCTAATACAGATAAGGTGTCTTGAAGTTTGACCAGTGAAGGAAAACAAACGGAAATAGAACATTGGACTTTATGTACCTACTTGTCAGATGCGTATCTCAATTGAATGTATGTTTTTGACGGAGGCTCCGTATATGGAACGCGATCCACGTCAGTTGCTTGTTTTTAATACCCGATGCATGCAAACATTATCTGCGGATCTGTGTGTTTCTCTGCGGCATCATAGCTCGGTGACTAATTTTACACAGATAAATCGATCATCATTTACGTGTTTTTTTGTTTGGAAGATGATTTTATATGGAATGTTTTCATCTATGATTTAAGAAAATCTGTTTATACGTTTACATATCATTAAGTATGTTGGAGTAATATTTTGCAAACATCTTTGTATTCATAGACTACACAACAATTAGCAACAAGACTATAACAATAAAATCGTTATTTACATCTCTTGATTTCGGCTCCTCTTGATTGTTAATTGTTGCGACTAATGTGTACTGTCACAACGTCGTCGCAGCTCTCATTAGGCCTCTCGTTTGGACTCACTCCGGGTATCGTTAGTCCAAGAAATACGCTCCCTACGTGTCCCCTTAACCGAACTATCCCGACTGTACCCCTGCAGCTACAACGGCACGTACCACAACACTGCCTGCACTGTTCTACAATATTCAATCTGCCTCAGAATATTTATTTCCTAAACAAAATTATTCTAAAAGTAACCAGTACAGTTGAATAGCGTAGCGAACACCTACCTACAACACAATTTTATTTCGGCTTGTGCTCCTGACGTAAAGATTAATTAAATTTTTGAAAGGCTTGAAAAAATATGAAGTCAATCAACATCGTAGTTATTTCATTATTCAAAAAGCTTACAGAAAAAAATGATTTTCATGTTTAAGTCCCAATAATAAAAAAACAACATAAACGATAATGCTTGTTTAATTAAGAAAATTTATTCCGATAGTAAACACAATCATGACCATCTAGCTCCAAACTAAGCAAGCCTCGTTTCTGTTACAGATACTAGAAGTTTGATAAACTAGATATATTTACATAGATATTATATTTTTTAAATACATGTTATTTATAGAAACCATCCATGTCTCAGGTAAAAATAAATGAAAACAATAAGCTGAGTTCGGTAGATGCAATAATAATTATATAATATTATAATTCAATGCCTGAATTGCATGCCCAAAGGCATGTTTTTAGGTTTTATGTAAGAGGATAAACCCTTAGGGCAAACCCATTCCCACTAACTTGACGAAAATTCAAACTTCGGGCGGCGAGTTCAATTAAAATTTCAAAGATATACCCGATAGCGCTACATCCTGGGACTTGAAAATAGTTTAACAAAAAGGTACTGGAAACATAGCCTGCATTATGTCTTTACTCAGCTACCTCGTGGATTAGTTCAGGGCCTCATCAGCCGTACAAATAGGGCGTGTCTGGAATCCGAGTCAGCACATATGTACTGACACTCCTGGGAAATAAATTGTTCGCGCCTCGCCTGATTGCAGCCTTAGATAAGATTTTTTCGTATACTGTGTTCAAACATTCGCAGTGAAAAAACTAGTATAATAAGATTTGTGTTTATATTGTTTTAATCTATTTCTGTTTTTATATAAAATGGATCGCGTTTCTGTTTAAACGTAGTAAATAAAAATTAAGAACAAAAAACGATTCTACCAATAAGATTAAATTAGTATTTTTTTAATGTTTAAACTAGAGTTTTGCCTCTTGTGGTTATATGGTTAGCTACAAATTTTTTATTATTACATATATACATGGATAGAAAATGAATAAAATAGTAAATGGTATCAAAATTGTAGTTCATAAAGAGCGCAGGCGCCTTTATGTACAACAATTTCATACAATTCATGACGTGTAGAGTGTATATTCGTTATGTTTATTGCTGCAATCACTTTCATTCATTCTAAATAATATTCCTTTTACTTTGGGATTCGTAGTTCGAGTATGCTCAGTAGTCCCATCTTCCGTAGATAGGGCAAGAATAGATAAGTTGACGATTAACCACCAAGTTCTTCGTAAAAAAATGCTATATGTAATTTATACCTACTAATATTATAAAGAGTAAAGTTTTTTTGTATTAAATAGGCTTTGAATTTTTTGTATTAAATAGGCTTTAAAACTACTGGACCAATCTGAGTGATGAACATGGGCTACATTTTATTAAAAAATGCCAATTTGAAAAAAAATTCCCTTACCGTGATATCTCACGAATTTTACAATTTGTAAATATTGATTAAATACCCCTTTATCTACCCGTGCAAAGCCAAAGTGGCTTGTGTCTGTCTTTTACCTCTTCACCACTGAACCGATTTAGATGAAATTTGATATAGATATAGTTTACGTCCTGAGGAAGGACATTTTCATCCCGGAAATCATACCTTAAAAGGTAGAAACGCGGTGTGGAAGTTTTTAGTTACTAGTTTTATAAAGTTACTAGTTTTACGGAGACAAAATCACGGGCAAAAACTAGTACAAAATAAAATCATATTCAAACGAAATGTCACAAATATTTCAGTAGTCAAAACAGTATAAATATTTTTAGATATCGCAAAAACACATTGACCCAGATGTCCATGTTTCTTATCTCATTATAGCGTCTGATGCAGAAACGGAGTGAGTCAGTCGGTGGTGCAAGAAATAACTTCCTATTATGTTTCCAACTGCCCGATATAAAGAACGGTGTGTAAGTTATAAGCGTTAGCGTTTAAAAGACTTTAAAAAAGGCAAATGTAATGAGAGATTGATTGTTCGATCCAGTCTCGTTATAACAACGAGAGTGAAATGAACGAGGAGGTTTTCTCTTCTGTATGATATTAGTTTTTTTTTTTATTCAGGCTTTTCGATGCAAAACATTAAAATTTCAGTAAAAAATGTGTATCATATGGATAACGTAGTTACTTAAGCACTAATATACCTAGATTATAAGCTACTATTAACCATGTACAGTGTATAACGGTTAGTTTTTTTTAATAAATAAAATAAAAAAAAAAAATATTTTACAAAACAATGGTAATATAGAATATTGAAGTTTTGGATATTCTTTACGCTATAAAAATAAAGCTACTCTATCTCTCATGACTTGTACCTCAACCAAAACGTCCGGTGATCGAAACTCTAATCTGTGTACACGTCGATTCTCATTATTGATTGTCCGTTTTTTGTAGAACCCAAAAGCACGCTGCATGCTAGACTTATTTTTAAATATCCAATTCTGTCTTTGAAAAGTGATATCTAAATACGTGATTTGCTAAAGAAAAATCATGAATGTACTTACCCGTCAAATGGCTCCATGAAATTACCATTTTCATAAACGAAAATTACCATGATTCGTACAAACTGTTGCTTGAGAACTACTTTCACGCAAACATTTGAAATAAAGTTGCATCTGGCATACAATTTTAATCTACTCAAAGTGCCGAGAGCAGAGAACGAATCCAATATTCAAATTAAAGAAACACAACTCGTCGGCAACATTAATATGATTTAGTTTCATTTTTGCCGAATAGTCCTCGCCAAGTTTCCCCACGGCCTCTCCCACGCGGGTCTGAAAACTTCGTTCAAAGTTATTACTCAGGTAAATACAGTTAGGGAAAAATTGCGAGGCCACCCGACTTTTTCCTACCGCGCCTTTTGTATAACTTCCAAACTCGGCCGCTTATCAATTTCCGTAAATAAAAGGATTTCTATGTTCGTGCCCGAAGAAACGTACCAGTAATGAAGTTAATACATTTATCAGATTTCAGATAAATGTACCGCGCTGTAATATTTGTTGTGCTAACGTGAGAACACCAATATAATAATGTTAAAATAATGTCATTATTGACATGCCGAGCGCGAGGTTGCGTGCGCCACGAAAAATAACTTGAACAAAAAATAGGAAATTAACGGTTCCATAGAAATTTTTGTGTAAACGTATGTGTTTAGTCACGTAACGGAACAAATACCAACAGGCTTAGTACATTGCATTTCGCAATTAAACCATGGCAATCAAGTATTTACCTCGAGTGAACACTGTAATTTGCTTTTAAAACAACAAAGCATAGCTAGCACGCTAGTTATTCTCAAAAAGTAAAGTAGAGCCATTACCATAGACAAATTATATGCATATATAATAATAATATGTATATGGGTTATGATGCATTACTTTCCATCTGAACTGCAGAAGAACCCATTCAATAATTTGTTAGACGCAATTAAAGGGACAATTGGACCAAATTGTTCTCGACTGGACCGTGTATTGCCAGTGCCAATAACATATTATCTGGACGGATAACCTGAAAAAGTAGCTGGAACCGGCCGATGTCCAGCACTAACTTCCAACTGTCAGCCCCTCTCAATCCAGTCTGGCTGTCATGGGCCGATTGATACGGACCTGATTAAATGAGAAGAGAAACTCTCTTAAAACATTTGAAATCAACAAAACCTTTGCTGAAGTAGAAACTGCACTCTAGAACCACATTCTATAAATAATATCACATATGTATTAAGATTCTTCACTTCAATGTACAGGCTGCTTCAATAATGCAAGCTTCGGCCGTAAAACGTACCGAGGCGCGTGGCAGGATGGGAGTCCGCTAAATGGCTCACGGTAGAATTTAGTGTTAAAACGTGCTCCAATGTGAGAACGATGTGATAAAAAGGCACCGCAGTGTTGCAATATATAAAATCGACTGACGCTTTAGGAAATCTGGTAGCGATTATATAGCGTGAAATCGTTATGGTTATTGATGGTGAAAAAGCTTCGTTGACATAACGGGTTGAAATTGGATATACATTTAAATGAAACCGATTTAAAGATTGTTCATTTCAGATTTCTTTTTTTGGTTTATTTTTATCAACAAAACATAAATGCGTGGTTGATTCTTTGAATTTGATCGATAGATTTGCAGACTTGTGGGAGAAGTTAAAGTAATATGATCACTACAAATGTATACATGTATTCACTATTGTTCAAATTTTAGTTTACATCAATATTTCAAGATAGCTGGGAGAATACGCATATCACTAGAACGCAAAACTATTAAGTATGCTTTTACATTTCAGCGTATAATTTCCCGCGAGAGTAAAACACTATAGATTCAAAAGAAACAGTGTTCAACGGCGATAGAAAATACCCTAAATTGTATCGCAGTACTATAAAATGATTACCCAAAGGAACACGCTCCATAGATATAATGGATAAAAATATCCTTTAAATATATTTAAACGCATACATTTATAACATAATATTATAACATTTAAATTTAGAATTGTGGATTGTAATTAATAAAGAAATGATGTTTTATCTTTATATGTACTATATTAGACCGGGATGGTTGGCGCTCTTTGGGGGAGGCCTACATTCAGCAGTGGACGGCAATAGGCTGATATATATAATATTATACACATATATAAATCTATACTATGAAATATTTTACGAATATTTGAATGATATATACATTACTCAAGCTTAATAGATAGAAAAAGAAATATATCTTTTATTTTATTTAAAAACGCTCTTAAACTCTCGAACTTAATGCTCATTTCTGCAGAAACAAATCGCTAGATTTGTTAATACTGTCTAATTATTCATTTATAAGTTGTATTATATTTTGTCGCATTCACAGCATTAGCTAGTATTTCTTAAGAGAGAGACAAAAGCATTTGGTTTTGCCTCATTGAGACAAAGGGAGAGAGAGAGATACAAAAACATTGTCAAGCAAAATATCACAATAATATTTAGTTATTCTCTTGGAGAGTAAGAAATTAACAGTTACAAGGAATATACTGAAATACGTTAATCTTAAAAATGTACTCCTACGTAATACTTGTTTTTAAAAATAATACTGACAATATCTAATTCCTTTGCCAAATTCGAGAATCAGAAATCCTCAATATCCAATAACCTAAATGGCCAATAAATACAAAAGGATGAAAAAAACACAGAGGTAATAACAAAATGGCCAATCCATTAAAGTTAATGTATGATATTAAATGTACCGATATTGCGATAGGGGAGATGCATTACCGGTCCGATGCTAGCCAACGGTGCATGAAGAGCTATGCGATTTGTGCATTTGCTGTATTAGTCAGTTTTCAAGTGCATATTGCAATTTCTCTTTCCTCGCTAATTTATTAGTAGTGGTAGCTTGAAAATTATCAGTCGCAAGCAAAACGAATAGAGCATTCATTTACTCAGTATTCCGATTAAATTATTAAGTTATTTTAATTTGTATTCTAGAAATTTACAATTGCAATAAAATATCTGAACGACATTTAGTTTCGAAGTAAACAGTGAAATACTAGATGATTGATAGGTATATGCAACGGAGTTTGCGGTGTAGCACATAATTATTATATAAAGTTACATCTACGACTGAAGTATAAACTGGTCACACAAGCACTACCTCTACTGGTATTCGATACCACTTATTACCAGCTCGTCAGATAAATAATTTTGAATTACGTATTTTGTATTAAACTTCTATTTAATGTACGTATTATTAATCCTTTTAAATAATGCACTAATTTCTCCAAACAATCTCTCTAAAAAACTTATGCCGTTAGACGATCGAATACTATTATTATAATTAATCGAAAACTTTTATTGTAGAGTACATATTCGATTTCAGTATTCTTCAATATTTCGAAAACAGCTGAAATTATAAAAGTTTGTGTATTATTTTACCTGCAGTTCATTAAACAAAGAAAACTTTGTGTTGCAAGGTGTGAGTCAGTGAAACGAAAATTAAAGGTTAACTTAAAAGCTCAATAAACTTTTCATCTTACGTGTTCAACGATAAATTGATTAACCAAACAGTTAGGATTTTATTTGCTGAGCTATTAATATTAAAGCTGCGTATTTACTTTGAAGTAGTTGAGTATTTAATTATATACCTATTACTTTATATTCGTTACAACTTTCTTTCGTGTTATTCAAAGTCCACGCGAACCTTGTCATAGAGCGTATTTCTGTCTCTTTTTTATATTTTTATTTGCTATATTGCTAGTTTAATATCATAGACTAGTATTTTTAAGTATGTGTTTAAAAATCGATCATTCTCATTAAACCTAAGTTATATGCAAAAAGTGACGCAATAATAACTGTTACTTGTAAATAAATTTATCTCGATATAAGTTTAAAATGGCCACATATTTTAAATTATTTTATAGCATTAGTTGGAATAAGATATTGTGCATTACAGTTAGTATTCTGTTGTATCCAGTAAACATGGAACTTTGTGCATCTGAAACTTAATTAATAACACCCTGCGGGCCGAATGGAAATGTGAAAATTCTTATTTCCTTGAAAAACTTTAATTTAAAGTTTGTTGCCAGCCGGCATTCCTAGGCGGTATTCGTGCAAGCAAACTGCACTTCCTTATAAGCTTATTTTCTTCACAGGGACTCGAAAATTTTCTTTAGATTAGTTTCTCTTGTTGAGAAAAATAGGATGGAATAAGGAATAATAAGTTGCCGTCTCCTCTTAAATTGGACTTGGTTTCTTTTGTACGACAATTTTTGTTGGTTTGCCCGGAATGAGAAAATGCCATTGCTTTACTCATTAAGAACTTATTTGTGTAGTTAAAACTTAGAAATAAATTCCAACTACGTTTGCTAACAGCTTTCTCGAGTTATGTTTTAAAATTTTTCTCATACATTTTTTAGTAGGAGGCTAGACAAAAGGCTTTCCGCGTTAATTCCGAGGTACAGGTGAGTTAATGCGCGAATGAATTTCCCGAGATGTTTTCAATGCATCCGAGGAATTAATTCGATAGCAAATGGAAAACTTTTCCTTCATTCCTTATTTCGTATATTCATTCACAAACTACGCTAAACATTTGTGTTGAAGCTTAGCGAATAAAGTATCGCATCATAGTTCTGCTATACAAATTTTGTTCCTATTTATTAAACACATGTCATGTCATGGATATATTATAATCTTCTCAATTAGTTACGTCACGGATCATGGATCTATTCCTTAAACAAAAACATTAATATTTGTCTTGCCTGTAGGACCGGCCGTATGGAAATTCTCGGAAATGGCTTATGTCCATCAGCAAGATTTTGAAATCAAAATTTTATGTTTCTAAAATAAACTGTTTAAATTGTCATTTTTGAATATCACACTAAATCTAATATTAAAAAAATAAGAACTCTTACTTAGATTTTATTAAACGAAAACTTTACCAAACCACTAAACACTATTTACTGAAAATTGTGCTCTCTAGGTGCAAAATACGTATTATTATCAGTCAAGAATTCAAAAGTCAACTTAGTTCACGCCACATATATGTATACGAATAGATTAGACTATATTTTATAAACCGCAGTCACATTACGACTAAATAGAGCTGAAATGCTGTATTTTATGTAAAAATTAAACTTATATATGAGAGTTAAGCCCTGTGGACGATTAACTGCACGCGATATCGTGGCAATATAGTAAAACAAATTGTAATCTTTCCATATAAATTATGTGCGTTTTTTGTTTGTATACGAATAGCGTTACGTTTTCAATTTATTTCGCTTATCAAACTAATTATCTTATGCAATAAGTAGTGCAAGTATTATGTATTTACATATAAAAATAATCTCCTAACTTCTTTTTTTACATTACCATACGTCACGATTGAATAGCTATCTTCTCGGTTATATATATATATTATTAGACCAAATAGTAATTTACCATCTGGTGAGATTGTGGTCAAAAGCTATAAACTTGTCTAAGTAAAACAAAAACATTATATTTTGAAATAGTATTGATTCCTACAGATTTTATTACGTTATAATATTCATATTACCTATATAATCCCAACGTTTCTGGTCCTTTATTGTAGGCAGAGTGATATATACCTATGTACATATGTAAATATACAATACTACCGTTTGATTTTGTAATTCCTAACAGCTGCTCAATATTTTTATTGAATATATTGACAGGCCAATTTACGCAGAACGAACACCCCGTTCCCTTTGGTGGTGGAGTTTTATGCTTGGATTTAGATTTAATAAAATCTATGCCGGGACTCCAAGTAGATTGTAGTGTGCAGCCATCCTCTTTATTACGTATTTCAATTTCTTGTAAATTAGATCTATTTTTTTGTTAATATACTATATGTATGGGAATTGGACAAAAAAATAAATACATAACAGATAAAGGCAGCAGCAAATTCCGGACAATATGTTATAAGTAATGTCTAGAATAAATTGAAACTATACTTAGTTCATTAATATCAAACAAAATAATACTGAACCCGCATCTACAATACCTATATAAATTTATATTTTTTTATCGATGTTTAGGTTGGGATCGGCTCGCTAACTCGCAGCATCTACACTCGCCCGCACTTTCACGGTTCATTTGATATAAAAAGAAAATGGCGTTTTAAAGGGATGGAGTTGGGCCCTTTCGGCGTTTTTTTATCTCTTTCCCATCCCAACAAAACCGTTCGTGCTTGTGCATCTATCAACAAACAGTGATTTAAAGTTTGTTTTTTTTGTTGTTTATATAAAACTGGTGTGATTGTGTTATGTTTTTGTAAATATGACACGTTCGTTATTTGAAAAATAATGGAGGTGTGTGGGCCATTGTGTGAACTCAATACAAATTATTGAGAATCACTTCAATAATAAGACATCATAAAAACTTTATTATTGTTGCGATTAAAGCAGTATTAATTAAACGCGATTCACAACATTTATTACTTCTATACAGAGATTTGATCAGCTCCAACGTTTTAATAGTCGTTTCATTTACTGATTATTGTCATAAGTTTATGTGAATACTTATTTAATACACTAAATTCACAAAAAAAGTTATTTTTTTAATTTAATATTATCGTAATAAATCTATTTTTTATTTGTACGTTTAGTACATTCCGAAACACTGGAATTAATGTTAAGCGCGTTCGCGCAAGTGTAAGATTTCAATATTATTATTGTAATATTTGCCTGAAATACATATTGTTTAGTGTTATACTAGACAAACGCGAAATAAAAATCATGCTAAATAGAATTGTTTTAACAATTGGAGAAACAGTATTCATATACTTATTATGGTAATATTTCAAAAAGAGAGACAATTAAAAGTCAGATATATCTACGAGTAATAACGAAACATCGTTACAAATATTATCGTTATTATTCTGTTGTTTTCTTTCTAACTTATTCACAATC
Organism: Craniophora ligustri; assembly: GCA_905163465.1. Taxonomy (NCBI): domain Eukaryota; kingdom Metazoa; phylum Arthropoda; class Insecta; order Lepidoptera; family Noctuidae; genus Craniophora; species Craniophora ligustri. The sequence goes on from LR990963.1 coordinate 9,742,937, forward strand.
AATGTCGCACAAGATTGCTGTTTAATATTTTATACGCTATTTCTAAAATCAATGTCATTGAACTTTTCTAATTTCTAATTATAATATCGCTTTTTATTCATTTTTGAGCAGACTGAACTAAAATCTGTCGATATTAAGTGACAGTGTAACATTGAAGAATATGCTAAAGATCAGTAAAATATAAATGTAGATTTATTTTTAACCAGTACCCTGCCAACCTACATAGTCCCTACATTATAATTCAAGATAAAACAATGTTTAAAAAACAATTATTTCTAAATATCGTGTCAAAACTTTTTGAACTTTTGTCGATTACATACAACGAACTTAACATTTATATTATCATTATCATCATATCAACCGTTAGACGTCGACTGTTGGAAATAGGTCTCCACCAAGGATTGCCACGACGACCGGTCCTATTTTTGTTTTTTTTAAGTGAGGAAAATTCCTTTATCCGGACCTTATCGTCGCCTGGGGAGGCGACAGAGTGTGTCGGACTCCGCTTGAGGGTTTACCGACTAAAAAACCGCAACCGTCAACGCCACCAACCCTATTGCCGGGGCCATGGGATTCGCAAAAGCATGCACCACAACCCCGGCGGGACGACGACCGGTCCTGCGCCACCCGCATCCGCTAGCTCACCAAACTCAAGTGGCAAAGGGCAGGCCTTGTCGATCGAAGAACTGATGACCGATGGGGCTTAAAGGTTCTCGAGTAACGACCACGTACTGGAAGACGCAGCGTGGGTAGGGCCTCTGGCAAGGTGGACCGACGACCTGGTAAAGATCGCTGGAATTTATTTACCTACACAGATCAAAATGGTACAAAATTAAAATTTACCGAATTTTGAGATATAGACTGACTTTTAGTAATATTTACGATATACCTACAGAAAAACTACGTCTTCAGACGATAGAGTCGTAGATTTTATATTATGTACGTATTTTTATTACATAGAATGCGCAACATCATCTCTTAAGAATTACTAGTCACCTTTTTGGGTAGGTACCTTACCCACTCAGTGTTCGTACTTAAATTATTTTAAGGTGACTGCACACTTTACTAGCTAAGTCATTCCTTTTGACATTAATTTATTTTCTAGTTTTAATTTTTCAGAACAATTATCGAATTAATTGTAAAATATAACTTAAAGCTGTGCCTTGCGGTTTTATTTGACCTCTTAAGGGTCACAAAATGAGGCTGCAGAGCATATAAATCTTCTTAAAAAAAACTAAGTACCTAATATTATTTTTCCAGGTTTCAGGATTAGATATTAGCGCGTTCAAACCAACAAACTCTGCAACTTTCTTATATTAGTATAGATTCATTATCATATTCTATATTAGGTATCAATAATACTTCGTCCCAACTACCTTACCCGCAAAAAACAGGAACCACAAAACCTAGGAATTAGTAATCAGTAGACATCCGCTAAGAAGGGATTTAGGGAAATTTCCTTTTTATCTTTCTTATACCTAATTATAATTTGTAGGTAGAATTTATAACGAGCAAAAATACTGAAGCAAAGCGATAAGACTTTATTCTACAAGGTTGACTAAGGTTGGCAGACTTCACACGAGATCAAAGAAATACCATGCCAAAGAATATTTGGCATGATGCAAATTTTATCAGTATAGTATTCGTCTTTCACGGTTTTAAGTGAATAATAATTTTGGGTATGAATATTCCGTAATTCTATAGTTTTAGTCATATAACTGGGATGCCATTACTTCTTCAGAATGCGAAGGTTTAATACAGGAACAACATTTGTCCCAAAACAACGGTGCGTTGGGTCGGCATCGCCGCGATAGATCTAACAACGATTTCGCAAAAACGCAACGCGACTCTAATAGTAGGTTAGCACTTTATTCAACGGGCGTGGTCGAAAGTGTTCACCAAAATGACGCGACGTTTTGGCCTCAAATTTGTGGTAATGTGATTTGGGTGGAGACGCTTTTATTTCAAATGCAAATTTCTTAAAGACACGCTTAATGCCTTTAGTCACGATCTTGAGACCGACTGCCTATTTTTTCAGCTGTTTGGTATTTTATGTCTATTTTACGCATTGTAGTTGAGTCATTATGGGTCAAAATTAAACGCAACGGGTAATATTTTATATAATACATACACCTAAGCCTTTTTTCCATTGGGGGCAAGCAGAAATTACAGAACTCTACGTGTCATGATACTTACTTCGTTTTCGTTCATACATCTTAATATTTTTATAATTTTTTATTCATTATTAACACAGCACCCTTTCGATCTGAGGTAAGTTTGTATTATAAATGCTAGATTAACCTAACTGATTTACCAGAACCCGACCCATTTCACAGAAGGCAGGCTTTATACTCAAATTGAATCGTCAACATAATACATATTTCGTAGAACCTCCTATGCTTTGCTAGAGAAGAGAAGGTGGGACTAGCTTCTCAGAATAGATATTTCTTAAAAGGGAGAACATTCTTAAGATATATACGGAAATCACACATTCCATGTAAATACTTGTTAGACTTCTGTAATAATCCCCTTAACTGTAAGTGTAAGTACTATAAGTTTTCAGTATACTATAGTAATAAACTGAGTACCAAACTTAGTGTATTTTATGGTACCAATACAATTTATGCGTAAATCATAAAATTTATCGGAATTCAATAAAGTTATGCAGAGTTTATTTAATAGTAATGTTTGTTTGTGAGTAATATTTGTCCAATTTATGTCGATATTGTAATATATTTCAAAAATATTAAAAAAAATCAATTCTGTAAAATGAAATTGAAAAGAGACGAATAGGAGCTAACGTTTAGAACAATTTAAATCGAAAACATGCACAGACGCTAGAGTTTTGAAAATAAATAAAACGTTTTATTTTAACAAACGAAAAAGTTTCATCCGTGCGAATAAACAAATGGAATTTAATTGAAACAACTTTTGTGTTTGATTTTTGTTGCGATTCAATTAAATTGATATCGACATTTTAAGAATGCTTGCGAGTTTAATAACACGAGAATTCAAACGGTGATGGAAAACATCTCGAGGAATAAGATTTTCTCGGTGGCATGTGAAGTCGGCCAACCCGCAGTAGGTTAGCGTGGTAAAGCAGAATGAATACCTCTCATATCAGAAGAGACCCGTGCCCAGTAGTGGGATAATAATTGAGTTAATAATGATAATTACAAACGAGTGAGATCGTGAACGGTCGAACGAGAAAGTGCAAACGGTCTTCTTTGAATTGATAGATAGATGTGATTGCAACTTAATAGGTACCGATAGTATTAGTATATATTGAAGTTTCTGATATAATAAGATCCATCATGCATGATTATATATTTTTTTTAAATCATATGTGTAATGTAGTTAGAAGCACAATAAAAACTTGCCTTAAAATTTAGCTTCAGAGTAATCGTTTATTACAATTTTACGAACAATAAATTTATAACCACTTAGAATACAATTTTAACGCTCCAGATCTTTTTAAAGAGTTTATTACGCATAAAAAGTTGCCGAAACTAACTTTAAGACTATTAAATATCTGCATTAAGTCAAAAGTCTTGGCTTAAAACAAAACACTAACAAGATTTTCTAAGCACTTTGAAATCATGTATTTCAAGTCTGTGAAAACTATTTTAAAAGATAAGTGAAATTACAACAGAAAGTTTGAATATTTGTATGTTGGAAAGATTCACAAATCTGACTACAATTTAACTTTTGCTAAAGGAGTGTCAATCAAATTCGTGAATAAATTTTTAATTACGGATAATTTGATTCCAGCCCAAGAAACTTAATGTCGAACGACTTTGTGGAATAAAAGTGTCACGTAGAGAATAGGTGCGATTTTCGCAAATGAGCTGCTCAATATTCAAGAGGCAAACGCCTTACCGAAACAACAGAACAAATTCGAAAGACGAAGTATCGGCAGCGGACGGCCCTTAATGCAATTATCATAATGGCGACCAATAAAAGAGAGGTTCGGAATTCGTGACACAGCTTTAAAAAGTACTATCAAAGGTGCCCGAGGCGGAAAACGTCGCATCTTATTTAGCGCCCTCCAGAAAGAGGGTACCCCGATTTGGGCCTTTCCTAATCACATTACGACAATGAAAGAGCTCCAGATAAAAGACCCAAAACAGATTTACATGAAACGTCAAAGTTGATTACGACTAGTCACTTGCTTATAAAATATGCAGATATCGGTAAATCATTATTGACACTTGTATCACTCTGTTTGATAAAATTATTGCTAAATCAGAGTACCTATGTTTTAATATGAAAACTGATTCATCTGCACCCACATTTGATGCTCCAAATCACCCTCCTAATATTACACAATAAGGGCAATTCCATTCACATCTATATCGGAGAGTTGATCAGGCGTGAAGTCTTTTATATTTGGAGTCACGTGTCGACCGACGACCAGGAAACCGACAGCATCGAATGTGTTTGAGCGAATCAAATGCACTCAAAACCATGCGACGTTCGTTCGAAGGGGAACTAGGGTGACATTGAAAACAATGAAGACCGAATCGAAATTCGGAGACTATATTATTTGCGGAAAAATCAATGGTGAAATGTTTCCGATGTGGCAGCCGGAGCGGCGACAGGAACTCTGATCATTATTATTACTGTCCATGGTATGAATAGGAGTGTGCCTTGCCTGCTTCCGTGTATAACATTTGCTTTATTGCGACTGATGGGGCTATAAAGGTGGTTATTTAGTCGTTAGCCCGTCAGCCCCCTAATACTTTCTGTTCGTGTAAATTACTAATCATGATACAAAAGCTTTATTATTCAAAGGTTTCTTTTATCTATTAAATTAAAATAGCCGAAACATTTTGTTTGACGACTTTAGTGTACAATCAAAATATTCCAATTAAACACTTAATATATGTACAATGAACCTTAACAATCATGTATCTACCTAATGTTCTTACACTCACAGATATTAATTATGTACCTATATTATACGAGAATATTTTGCAATGAAGTTATGATTTTTCACGGATCCTATATTCTAAGTCATGCGGCAGACTAAAGTATGTTACCGTAGATTAAATACGCTGTAAAAGAAAGTTGAGGAATAAGAAAGTTGAGGGGATTCAATTAATATTATTATACCCATCATGATAAAATCCATTGTAGGTATAGGTTAAAAAAACAATCATCTTCATTTTCAGGTCAATGACATTTATTTTTTTAGAACTTAAAGTAAAATAATATAAATAAGAATTCTACTTTTTACACGAATAATGTCACCCCTTTTACCTTTTTCAATTACTTAATCCTAAAGTGTTCACTCTAATTATAGGATTACTTTAAATATTCATAAAAACACGTATTAAGATATGTAAATATTTTGTTTCCCTCAAAACATGTAAAGATACTTAAAAACATTGAATTTATGAGGACAGGTACGGTACAGAAAACTTTTAATATCTGAAAACTCTAGGTGTGTTATTCAGTATATTTATTTCGCATAAATTGGCATAGTTTTATACACCTTTGGACATAGAACATGGAATATCCATTTCATTACAATAATAAGTTAAAATTACAGTTCATTATGCGTCTGAGTATTTTCAATGGAAATTGTTTTTACACTTGAATTTTTACAGTGGCAATTTTCATTTTCTTTTATATATTTTTGAGTCGAAATATAAAGTTAGTTACAATAGATTTTTAAATTGAATGTTAGAGGTTAAGACCTTTGTGGTCTGAATGTAATCAAGTAACTTTTTACAGGTGAACAACTTAAAGTGATTTTTGTTTAAAGTCTTTCGAACTTTAATAATTATTCATAACTCCTTCATATTTTTATTGAATTGTCACACATAATTATTCTATTAGCACTTTGCTAAAAGCAAAAGTAGATCCATTTAACTTTACTAATCTTGACACGTGGTTTTATTGGGTCTTAAATTCTTATTAAAATTATTTCTTTCAGTTTTATGTCAATGAGTAATACTTTTTACGTATTCTCAGATCTTTACTTTAAACTTCGTAGACACCAAGTTTATATTAATTTGTTTGTTTTAGTTGATAGATAATTTTGTTGAAAAATACCGACTTCAAATATCAGATCTGGACCAAATTGAAATGGGAGCACATGAGAAGCACCAACTTTCAAATAAAAAGAATCATATATATTGTCGAATTAAGAACTGCCTCTTTTTTTTGAAGTCAGTTAACGAATTAATCCAAAAACGGTGGTTATAGTCATTTGATACCTGACAAATGACTTCAGCGAATTTCATGTAATAAGTAAGTTTGCCCAATTCAGACATGTTAATTTAATTGGAAATAAGAACATTATATGATATAATCATCATTTCAGCTAAATGATGTCCAAGGGTTTTCCCAACGACCAGTCCTGCACTCCTGCGCCATTTGCATCCAGCGGATTCCAGCGACTTTTACCAGGCAGACGGTCCACCTTGCTGGGAGTCTACCCACGCAACTTATATCACATATTAGGATACTAATGTTTTCGCCACACATAATATAAACGTTTATTTTTATGGTGATAAGGGGCAAACAAGCAGGCGACTCGGTGGTTGGGCTGGCGGTATAGGTTTCTTAAAATAGGGAATTATTAAACTGACAGCAAACGGAATGCCCATGCTGTCAGAATAGTCACTCCCCCAACGAGCTCTGGTAACCTTACTCACTCACAGAAATACAACTATTGTTGATTCACTGCGGTCTTCTGTAAGTCGAAGGTACTTCCCCAGTCGGGCAGCTCAAATTGAGCGAGGAAATTCGCTATGTCCTATAATATCACGTCACTATCAACTAAAACAGTAACAGAAAAAACTTTCACGCTGTCAAACCCAATCATGTAAATTCGAAAATAAAAAACTGTCAACGAATTTTTGATCGAATAGACTTTGCAGTGGGGAAAACAAAGATCGGACCCCACTCTTTATATTATTGACACGTAGCGATTCAAATTATTGCTCTAGGTGAGAAAAAATCTTGTTTCATCTGACACATTAGGGTGTATTTCCTATGACTCACCTTCTATATTGTGTGACAGGTGTATCGTTGATTTTGATACTCGTATTTAGTCTATAGTCTTATGTTTTGTCGTCAAGTAAGAGCACTATCGTTTGATATTGGCATTTAATTAATTTTTTGTAAACGATGTGTACGGGTACGTTCACAAGCACAATTTTTCACACTCAAAAACAACCAACTACCCTGTAGGAATAGGAATTTAATTTCATTTTCTCTATCACCTTTTGTTATAGAAAATAAAATTGTTACTAAAGCTTATTGCGGATCGATCACCGGCGCGGGTGGCCAGATTTGAAAAATCAATGGTCATTGGTGGAATTAACAAACAATTTTCTCTATAACTTACTGAAGACAGCTCGTATTCAACAAGTCCTGAGCAATAAAGTAACATAAACTTTCCACCACACCTAATACCCAAATTTAGAGATGTATTTGCGTTTAATCAGATGCTACACACATACACACTTAAGGTATGTACCTCGCAATAATCTTATGCACGCTATTAATCCTCCAGTAAATAGGTAGACACATAACTGCCTTTGATACCCATTCCACGGGTCATTAGCCCTTTGACACACCTATTAGTTTGTGCATATAGTCATAGTATAATTAGCTTTAATTATCGTCTGTAGTTTATTCCCGTTTAAGCCGGTAAAGCCAATTTGGGTGTGGCAATAATAACTGATGGTGCAAAATGTATGACTTCAGATAACGATGTTATTGTGAGCCGGCCAGTTCGTGCATTACATGTTGTGATAAAGTTTTGTTACTATTGCTATAAACTCTTTATACGTACGTCTAGAAAGAGAATTAACAAACCATTTTCGAAGAACTCCCAGTAAAAAAGTTCACCATCGGTTCTGTGTTCTTCAAATGAACCTGGATCATTTTATGTTATTTGCTATAAGTTGACAGCTGCAGTTTTTATTGTTGTTGACACTTCTTCAATGATCTTCAATTAACAAGAAAAGGAGATAAGTTTGGTTTACAAAGACTATTGTCATCAGTATACGTAATAAGTTCTATCAATACGTCCCCTACTGAATGTTTGATAACGATTGCAGATATGTTTGAGTGTGCCCGCATGTCGCAACGTCGCTTAATATCCTATAATATCCCAGTTCACTTCATAAATATTCTGATTATTTCTTTGTTCAATAACGCTCAGCCTGGAACGGTATCAGTATTATGACAGCAGACTGTCAATGCTATAGTGTGTGCTGACCATGATAAAGGGTTGGTTATGTATCATTTTCATATTTCTTCTAGCCTATCTCAATTCTAGAGGATTCAATTTTATGAGAGGAATCTTATGTACCGTACAGTGAAAATATAGTTGATAATTACTTTGTTGTTTATTAATTAATTAGATGCATATATTTTTAAAGCAATATGATGTGAGGATATTAGAATGTGAAGATGTTTGAAGCTTACACTTTCACGCAAAAACGACTGAACGTATTTTGGTAAAATTTCACAAATGACAAATACATCAACGATACACATAAAATATATTATGTATACTTTTTTTATAAACATACAAAGCGCTCAAAGTCTCCTGTAGAAAACTAGTAAACATAATGAAAGTAAAGTAAAACAAAGAACAATACTTATACATAGAAAGATAAAATAAGCAGTTACTCACACACAAAATTTGAGATCCAAAATTAGCACCTCTAAAAGCGACATGTTAAGCAGTACAAATCCGTCCAATCGATCCGTCACTGCACCACCCCTACGCTAAAGCCCCATTACTAGATAAATATATGCAATTTATTACATTTACCAATTTACATACACTTTCAGAAGACATGTCTGTAGAGTTAAATGTCGTTAGGGATGCCAAGGGTGAGAGGAAGAATGAAGATGTGACAATTTTATTTCTAAAGCAAAACATGATGTGAAAAATACATAATGCTACAAAGATTTACAAAGCGCTTGCAGCTTTTCTCGTGTTATATTTCTTGAAGGCTTTTTCATTTTAAGTGGTTGTATTTGTGTATGAAATGTATAGGCATAAGCTGAAGTCAAAAAATATATAATTAATATCTTTATGTAAAATTTGATAGTTGGCCGATGCGCGTATCCTAAATTCGTGGAATAACAGTATAAACAAATATTTTCTCAATCACCGTTTGCAGATTACGAAAATTTATTTCACTGGCTATCTTAAAAAACGTCACAGTCGGCCCGTCCTAATTAGTGTATATTATTAGCATAGATATTAGAGATTGTAGAAGGCCCCGAACTTTAGAGAAAAAAGAAATATCACTGAGAAAACCGTCGTCTTTTGAATTCAATTAGAACTTTCGTCGTCCTTTTCATAATTAGTCAAAAAGATAATGAAGCTACCTTCTGATGTATGAAAAACAGTGTTGTGTTTTTTTCTTAAATTACGTATTTTTTTAATTAGGCCGTTCTTTCGTATCGAAATCTCATCTTTATTATATTATGTAAGGAAAGGACATAATGTTGTACACTTTTTTGGCTAGATTATAATAGGAATTTGGTATAAATTTATTACCAAGTTTGTCTAGACTAGGCACGTATACTACAAAATGTATTTGAATAATATTTTTTCGCCGGACGCAGACAGTTTATTTTTTGTGCCATCTTATAATTTTTGCATGAAAGACCCTTCTCACCGTTGACGACCACGATACGTCATTCTCGCGGATGGAAAATTAAGTCTTCATACTTAATTCAGAATAATAATATTGTAAGTTATATTTTTGCTTCGATCAATATGTAGGGACTTATAATAATAAGTGTACATATATAGGGGAGACCTATGTCCAGCAGTAGCCGTCTAACGTTTGATGTGATGATGATAAATATATATTTGTATTGTGTATCAAAATTCAAGTTATAGCCGATATAAGTTTTATCGCACCCCATCTAATATCAAACATTTCCCACATAAACTACATTAGAAACATTAAAAATAGTACAATAAACTCACTCCCTCGGGGCTTAAAATGCAAGTTTTTAAATGGAATTTCTCTATTAGTTGGTACGTTCGACAAATGGACAGACTGAAGTTGTGCATTAAAGGACTTTCGGAGTATCGCCCGAGGCGGCGCGTGGCGCTGGCAGAACGAATCCAATGCCGTTTATTGATCGAAATAAAAAATAATTCGATTGCGGAGCGAGTGTCTGACTTTTCGGCTATAGCCTAAGGCTAACTCGTTACAGATGTTAGTGAAGAATGAATGTGGAATTTAGATGTTATTCGCTAAGAAACGAAGTAAAGCTAAGAAAAGTATGAAAGCTTTCGTTGATCTTTTTGTATAAAATTTTTACTCTAAGTTAATTTTAAGCTCATCTTTTGTATATTCAGATTTGCTGTATTGTAATAGTTTTAATAAAGTTTTCAAAAAATATTTTTAAATCTTCGTTTATTTATTTATATTAATTAAAATCTAACACGGAAATATTTGAAAAAAAATATTTATATTGTACTTGTTTAATCCCATTGATTGAATTTGGATCTTTTACAGCATCTATTGTCATAATCAATTCAATCTGTAAAACAGTTTTATTTTAAGATAGGTACATAAATAATAAATTCAAGATAAATATTGTCTAGTTTAATGTAGATCTTAATAAACTAGTTGCGTAGTTGTAAAATATAAACAAAATAAATTGAGCTGATAAAAATAAATAATATAAACTCAGTAGGTACGTAGGTATAGCTTATTAGATAGCCAATATAAACTATTTGTATGAAGATTTATTTGAAGTAAAAATTACTTGTTGTTGTTTGATAATAAAATTATATGAAATATTTAAACTTATACCCACTGATTGGGGCCAAAAATATTATTTTTAGTAATTAATACCAAATATGTATATTATATTGTATAACTGTTCTCAGTGACAAGGGTTTCATAAAATAACAAAGATTTATTTTAATACTGGCTTTTGCCCACGATTTCGTCTGCGTCAAATTTGTAATTTTATCAGGAATTAAAACTATCCTATGTCCTTTCCCGGGACTCAAATGATCTATATACCAAATTTCATCCAAATCGGTTCTTCGGTTAGAACATTTATTTATTTCCCGTAGTTATTGTGTTATTAGCTGTCTTCTCATGCCAACAAAAACTTGAGAATATTCTGATCGTTCCAACAGGAAAACTGGTACAGGTATCAGGTACAAAATCCTTAGGAGCGTAGTTATATTATATTGGTTAATCACTAATAATCTAATTTTAAACCTTGATGTTTTCTGCGTTTGTTGACACCCTAATTACTTCAATCACTGTGATCAAAAAAAAACTTGAATTAAAATTCACTTCCTATACATATACTCTGTGTAGATGTAGTACACATTTTTACAATACAAAATCTATTCTTGTATCCACAAATACACACAAAAACAAGATACTAGAAGCACTATATCTGAACAATTGAACAAATTGCAGTACTTTAACCACGGATTCCGCTGCACTTTAAAAAAATATATAGCTCGAGATAAAGTTAGCTGGAGTCCGCCGAACAAGTTGATAAATTAAATGGCTCTCATGCTCCACTTACCGAGACTTCTAATACGGTTAGGGTCACGGCGACGAGTACAGAATCAGTCGTGCAATCTTTATCACCAGAATCTGCTACCAGGAAGAAAGATAGCCAACTTTAATCGAGATAAACTTTGCCATTATTGTCGTGAGGAAATAATAAAATATATTTGTAATAATAATAATATTTATTGGGTTCAATACAGCAGTTGGAATTAAATCCACCTACCTACATATAATTTAATAAGAGTGATGTCAATACACAATTTGGGGCAATAATAATCGCTAAATTGAAATGATTATAACAAAACAATCATAGGAAAATGTATGCTATGACTATCAAATAATTTAAAGTAGAACATTCACGAGCTTATAAATTTACGTTGAATCCAGTGAAATTCAATTACAAAGAAATTATGACCAAAATCGTAAAACATTCATGGTAAAAACAATTTTTCTGGCGCACTCTTTTATACTGAATTTATTAAGGGTCACAGTCTCGCCCTACCTAGCCACTGTAAGTAACCGTTACGAAAACGGGACGTTTAAATTCCGGGAGAAGTGTCTCCATATATCACGCGAACATAATTTCTGGTCTCCCCTTTCTATAAAAAGAGAACGTTCAGAAACTCCGGTGCAACGCGTCTGTTTCATATCTTGAAGGACCAATTGTTTTTATAGTGTAGGAAGGGTGACCTTTAAACTTTGAATCTATGAAACACGTGTAGGAAACTACTGAAGGTATGGTGGACGATTCCCCCTTGGGATGACCTCGTTTAGTTTGTTGGACATCTAATAACAGAAACAAAATTTGTTTATCTTTCATACAATCATTGTATTTACTTCTTAGTAATGTAAAATACATATAGCTTTGACACTTGGTGGCTAAATATAGCATCTATAGGAACAATAAAAAGTATTTGCTATTAGTTTGAGGAAAAATGGCTGTATTGCCATTTCTTTTAAGCTATGCTAAGCTGTCGAAATATGCTACCAAAAAGCTGCGGCACTAAGAAGTCCTCAAAAAAGGCGTTTTTTATGGTGATAAGGGGGCAAACAAGCAGGCGGCTCACCTGATGGTAAGTGATGAACGCCGCCCATGGACATGTGCAATACCAGAGGCTGGCAAATGCGTTGCGAAACCCCTTAGAAACCGTTCAGGTTTCTTAAATAGAGAGTTACTGAACTGACAGGAAACGAAATTCCTATGCTGTTAGAATAGTCACTCCCCCAATGAGCTCTGGTAACCTTACTCACTTGCAGAAAGACAACTATTGTTGATTCACTGCGGTCTTCTGTAAGGGGGATGTACTTCCCCAGTCGGGCAGCTCAATTTGAGCGAGAAATCTTCCCTGCCCTACCTCCTATAAAATACTCACATGAATTGATACTATGATTTTTTTATCTTAAAAAATAAATGATATAATGAAGTTCCCCGGAGTATAACTACCCTAAACAACAATTAAAATAAATACAAATAAATAAATGGTACAAGAAATAAATAAACAATATAATTTATTTTATAATAAAATAAACTAAATTGGATTTTTACATTGGCGATACTTCACCCCGTCTGTCAAGTTTGGCGCGCTCGAATAAAACATCAAATACTAGATCAAACAATTTGCCAAATCTATAAAAACCCAATCCACAATTGTGGCTCAGCGCTCTCAAAATATTGATGAAACCTGATACCACTCGAATTCTGACAGCGACTGTAATATAAATCCCTGTGCCATCCAGAATAATCTCAACCACAATTCGTCGCAGAGAGCCCCCTCTCATTTCACCCTAAATCAAAGTGTTCGCGTCACAACTCAACAATAAAAAAGGGAATATTTATTCGTTATTTGTTGTCCGTTCGTATTAAAATAAAGCGACTATCTAGGCCTCAGCACCCTCCTCTCTGCCTTATCTAAGATCAGGATTGCATAAAATTCACATCTCTCTTTCGAATGTGACAGCAGCCGGCCGGGGACTACGCATCTCATTTCGGCGACCTCCCGTTATGTATAGCGCGCTTTATTTATGTAATCAACCACATTAGACCTCATATTAGTTCAGTATTAGGCATCAATTGGGACAGATAAGGAAGCCATTTATGACAGAAGAAAATAATGAACCATAGAGTATTACCATAGCTCCCTTTTCCGGATTCAACCTCCGCCGGCTAGTCCAGCCAAAGATTCTAAATTATTATACAATACAGTAACACATTATGATTCAGGACCATATAAGTTCAGCATGAAATGATTATCGTCCGAGGTTTAAGAGGCATTATCCAGCGAATAATGTTATGATGCTCATTGATTATGGAATCTATAGAATTTTATTGCCACTTATGCATTATTGCTAATAACCATATTAAAATCCAAGGAGTTTTACTAAATACAGTTTTAGTCGATCATTGATTTTAGTTCATTGCATTGAAATAACAACTGGTTTTAGATATAATTAAATGCTTAGTAATATTCCCTAGAATACAGTTTTCATAGCTTTAAAGGTTCCTCATGTACGACATACCATATGTAGGTACATAATAGTCTAATTTTCAGAAGTATGGTGCTGCTTAAGTTTTTTTACCAACTTATTGCTCTCAAACTGTTGAGGTATGTAAGATATATTATTTAAGATAATATGTATTTTATACCGCATTTGCACCCAACACAACTAATATCCTTTTTACACCCTTTAATGATCTAATTTGATAATATTTAGAAGGTCCCACAGTATCGCAACAATAACGGAAACACATAATTTCAGAACTATTAACTATGTAGGTTCCTATCTCGGCAATTAATAAAGTTATGCCTGCAGTTTGGTGCATCTACCAGTACACAGTAATGGTCCCAGTTAGTCTACAGTGGGCAATTACTTACTGCAATAGACCAATTAATAAGGGAGGCTGTGCTAACTGCCGACTATGGTATACGAATGTGATACTATAAGAGCCTCTAATGTTCTTGCTTGTTTGAGACGAAAATAACTTCAAATTTGAGTACTTATTAGTATTGATAGATCGTTCGGCAATAGAGATATAGTTTATTAACTATCACCCGGTAAATTGGTGAAGGAGAATGTCGTAAGCAAATCTGAATGCATGAAGAATTTTCTCAAGAGATTAAAATCTTTAGGTAAGTACTAAACTCGACCAAACTGGATGATTGAGTAAAGTATAACCACTTCCATTTTGAGAAGAGGAAGTGACAGTATATAAGTTTATTAAGTATAATGACGATAACGAATCGCAGTATTATTACATTCAAAGATACACTTAATAATATAGTGAAAAGATAGTAACTATTAAATGCATTTTGTCTAACACATTAATTTAAATTGGATTATACTTAAGCATTTACTTTATTTTCACAAGACGATTTAAAGCGGCTAAGATAATGCAGCGGAGCAATTCTTGCTACTGAAACGTGGTTCTACATAATAAAAGAGATAAATATACTTGAAGGTTAAACAAACTTACCTGAAGTGAAGTTTGACCGTAATTATACGAGTCGCTGCATCCGAAGAGATTTTAATATTCACCAAGTAGTCCACTCCTTAATGTACTGGGCATCGAACACTTTTTAGAGCAACTCTCAAAAAAAAAGACTGTCAACGACTAACTTCATCTATAGTAGGTAGTGGGGGCGCGCGCGCCTCCCGCCTGTAATGTCTAAGCCATCATTCATTTTAGAGCAAGATTTTTCTAAAGTTACTAATAGAACTTAGTTCTAAGGGTAAGTGATGGCAGGAAACTTACGGGTGGGGGGGACCGAAAATCTCTTCGGATGCAGCGACTCGTATAATTACGGTCAAACTTCACTTCAGGTAAGTTTGTTTAACCTTCAATTATACTTCGTCGCTGCATCCTCGAGATTTTAATATTCACCAAGTAGATGTTTAGAGCTTTAGGAAAATCTCCAACATTTCTATATCCAATCCTATGAGCCACGTAGTCAACAGAAGACCAAACAACATTATTTTAATAAATCAGTTTATTTTTCTTAAATCAAAAGATAATCATAATTATTCAAGATCCTTAATATTACCATCAAGTATGGCCTTAGCAAAAACATTCTCATCATTTAAAGTGAGAGATCTGTTATAAAATTTTCCGAAAACTAGTGAATTTCCTGACCAGCCCGCGGCTTGTTTAATTATCTCGATAGAAACGCCCCTACGATTGGCCGCTGATGTTGCTGCGTGACGAGTGCTGTAAGCCGAGTAAATGCTTACATCTATACCACTTTCACGCAACACCTGTTTGATCCAGCGGCCAATCGTCACAGCGGTTGCATTATGGTATGGTTTCTTAGTCGTCAAAATTAACCGATCAGTTTCCTCCGTCCCCCTGAATGAACTGGTCATTTCTATGTAAGAAATCAATGTCCTAGCTGGGCATATCTCTGCCCTCTCATTAAAGAAGGGGATTATTAAGTGTGGCTGAACCCTTCCTGGAGCCGAAGTCTTAATTAAATCATCTATGGCTATATCAATATTAGTTGAATTTATCTTAATGTTGGATATTCTAACCAAAGATAACGTCTGTACTCGTTGTGCCGTCGACAATGCGAGAAGAGTTACTAATTTTTTCGTTATTACTTGCAAAGGGAGGTCTTCATTAGGATACCATTTACTAATGAAATCTAAAACAACATTAGTATCCCATGTACTTTGATATCTTGGGAAACATGGGCGAGATTTGAATACCCCTTTAAGCAACCTAACAACATTAGTATCGGAACTAAATCGTTTTCCTAAAATAAGTGAAAGTGCCGATCGAAGTGTGTTTAGTGTAGAATATCCAGCCCCTGATTGAAATTGGCAAGTGAGAAACTTCAAAGCTAGAGGGTTTGAAATACTAAAGCAATCATAAATCATATTAGACTGACAGAAATTCCAAAATTTCCTTAACGCTGAATCATATTGTTTTACTGTATTATGAGAAAGGGATGCAATCATTAGATTAATTGTTTCCGGTGTCAACGAGTCTTGTGAGAAGGCTTCCCTGATAAGCGGCATGACACCAGGGTAAGGCTTCGCCAAAGCGGGTGCGGGGTTCTGCAAGGAGAGAATAACAGACACTTGTCGGGTGGAAAATAAATTGGTTCTGAAGACTGAAGATCTAAGAATAAGGGATACCAAGCCTGGCTTGGCCAGTGAGGTACGACAATTATTCCAGAGGCGTTGTCGTCAATTATTTTACGCAAGCATTTTAAAATCAATGAAAACGGAGGAAAGCAGAAAAAGAAATAACAACCCCAATCCAAAGTAAATGCATCGATATTAAAAGCACCCGGGTCTCTTTTCCACGATACATACCTGGGGCATTTTGCGTTTAAACGGGACGCAAATAAGTCTATGTCTGGAGGACCTAAGGTCTTTACGATTTTGTCAAAAGCTATGCGAGACAGTTCCCACTCGGTGTCGATATTTGTATAACGTGATTCGCGATCTGCATCTACATTGTCTTTAGACTTAATATAAGATGCAAATATAAACAAGCGGCGTTTTTCGCACCATTGCCAAATTTCTCTAGTTATTTTATTTAAATGATTATATTGTACTCCCCCCATTCTATTTATGTACGAAACCGCAGTCATATTATCTATTCTCAGTAGAATTTCAGTGTTTGTGAGCCTATTTGCAAAACATTTAAGTCCTATGAAAGCCGCTCGTAACTCTAATAAATTAATATGGTCTTGGGACTCCAATAAGCTCCAAAACCCGTTGGAGTTTTCCCCATTACAATAGGTACCCCAACCTGTCAGCGACGCGTCCGAAAAGATTTCCAGCGCGTAGTGGTTACTGCGAAAAGGCTTAAAACAGTTCATTATATTAGTTTCCCACCAAGTAAAACTATTTTTTAAATTTGAACTTAATACCATTTTTTTATCATAATCATCCTTTGAATCTCGTAAGGCCAAAAACTTTTCCCTCTCAAACTGTTTTGTGTAAACCCATCCATATTCAACAGCCGGACATACAGAAGTAAGCAACCCCAAGAACTTAGCAAATTCTCGTATAGTTACAGAATGTTTCCTAGAAATATGTTGAATAGACTTTAAAATTTTTTGACGTTTAACTAAAGGTAATTTAAGGGCCATTTCCTTTGAATCAATTTCAAACCCTAGAAAGGTTTTTAGTTTGCTAGGTTGGATGTTACTCTTTTTATAGTTAATTATAAATCCTAATTTTTCTAATAAGAACCGTACCTCTAAAACCTTTTTCAAGCAGCTTTCAAAGGAGTTATCTATACATAATATATCATCCAAATATATAACTAGAAGATGGCCTCTATTTCTCAAAAAGGTGGTTACTACTCTCATAATCTTTGTAAATACAAAGGGCGCTGAACTCAAACCAAAAGGTATACATTGAAATTCATATATCTGACCTTGAAATTTAAATCTTAGGAACTTTCTAAAGGACGAGTGTATAGGTATAAAAAAATATGCATCTTTTAAATCAATATTCGCCATATAGTCTGATTTTCGTACTAATTTTGAAGCCGTTCTGATATCCTCCATCTTAAAATGGTGGGTTTTAACAAAAAGATTTAACTTTTTAAGATTAAGAATGAACCTGAAGCTACCGTCACTCTTTGGAAGTAAAAATACACTTGAAATGAACTGACCAGTAACGTATTGGCGCTTTGCAATCGCTCCAGACTGTAAAAGTTTTATTATTTCTAATTGTATATGATTGATTTCGATGGGTGAAAAAGAATGCTCGACTGGTTCATGTTTTTGAACAGCGGGGCAGACGAATGGGATTTTATATCCTGTTATATACTCGAGCACTACCGGGTCATTAGTAATAGTTTGCCACGCATTCAAATAATGTTTCAATCTACCAGCATAATTAGTTACCTCTAACGCCTGGAAGGTAGCTTGGTGTGGCCCGATTTGTACTGGTCGCTCCTCGCTGGTGCTCGCCTGGCGGTCCGAAGAGATGTTTGATTCCTGGCCCCTCCCCGCTTGCCTCTCTGGTAACCGGTATCCTGTACCCTGGGAGGGGCCCTCGAGTTTACCTGGCGCATGGTTGGTGGATTAGCATATGATGTTGACGGTTGCGGTTCAAATGTCCTTTTTATCTGTAACCCAGAACTCTCCGCCATTTTTCTTGCTTTAATTTTTTCGCCAAGGTTGTCACCAAACAAGAAGGAATCTCTTTTTACCCCTAGTACCATATTCGTAAATTTTTTATCTAAACCAAACATAATCAATTTCCTTCTGCTTGATGTATTTTGGCAATGCAAATCTAATAGTAATTGGCCGACTTCCGAGAGTTTCTTTATTAACTCTGTTCTGTCGACTTCACCTTCTATCAGGGTTGACATTAAATTTGTTATAGCTGCAATACCCTTTCCTAGGTGGTTTTGAGCCTTCTCTAGGCGTCTATCCCTATTTTTTGTCGATTCCGAGAGGACTGCCGAGATTTCTGGATTAAGCTCGGGGGCCTTAAGTAATTTTAGATTTTCTGGAAAATGAATATTTTCCATAAACTTCTGAATGGATTCCTTACTAAGCCCTTCAACCACAATCCTACCCCAACGTTCAGATATTTCATCTCTAATCTTAGGAGCGTAAATCTCAATTTTCCCTTTAGGTTCTCCTAGGGCTTCTAGGATATCGGCTGATAACGAGGTTACCTCGGATGGTGCACCCTGCACTTCATTATTTTGCACGATTTTTTCAGTATCCCCGTTATTTGGTTCCGTAGTAATATCTATGGTATGTGGCTCGATAGGTATATCGTCATCCATTATCCCTTGGGGCATTGATAAAACTGAGCGCCTACTGGGACCCGATAAATCTGAGTGATCGGATTCGTAATCTGTAAAATAAAAGTTACGGTCGTAATCACGTCACGACTCTGCGAATGCCTATATTTACTCACGAATAGGAGACCACAATCGCATCGTGGTTCATTACTATTCAATACTACTTCATAGAAGTAACATAAAAGTCCAATATAATCAATCACGGTTCTGAGGGTATCGCTACAAAAGACCGCAATCGCGTCGCGGTTCCATTCTATTACTCATAAAAATAACTTAGCAAATCGCTTGTAATTACATCACAATTCTGAGGGTATCGGTCAAAGAAAATCCGCAATCGCATCGCGATACAGTGTAGGTATTGAATAATAATTACCTATAATCATAAAGATATTTTACTCACCATCAAAACTGCTATCACTGGACATCAAACGACGTTTCAAACGCCGTATCTTTTTGCGTATTTTCTCGGGATCTTTAGTCTTATGTTTTCGTTTACCCATGCTAGATGACACTGTGCACACTATAACTGAATAATTCAAAATGAGTGACGTTCCGATGCCCGAACACAAGAAGCGAATGATGGCTTAGACATTACAGGCGGGAGGCGCGCGCGCCCCCACTACCTACTATAGATGAAGTTAGTCGTTGACAGTCTTTTTTTTTGAGAGTTGCTCTAAAAAGTGTTCGATGCCCAGTACATTAAGGAGTGGACTACTTGGTGAATATTAAAATCTCGAGGATGCAGCGACGAAGTATAATTACCTAATAACCTCGTTCGAACGTGAAGAGTGCACGCCATTCTAATTTAAGCGTCTTGAAGTACAAAAGTTCTAGATAGTGTATCATCATTTTTGTTTCAGTAACTTTCTGGAAGTGTCTGTAAAATGTTTCACGTCAGACCCGCCATTTACTATGAACATAACAGATTTCTGTATATTTTATATCCTTACCGTCTTGTTAGTCTTGAATTCTTGATCCTTTATTCTCCATTTTGTTATTCGAGTATATTACGTCTTTGTCATTCGATACAAACCATTATTTTTTTCTTTGTTTTCTTAAAATGAATATCACTGAGGTGGCAAACGAGCATATAGCCTACTTATTGGTATATAACGCTATGAGTATTTACCTCTGAGGTGATTCACATAAAAATATTATCATATGCGCACACTTACAATATATTTTTTTTACCAACAATATTATAACCATCAACAACAATATGAGCACAAGAAGGTTAGAACACCATATTGTTTGGTTGCAGAATAATATTACAATACAATAGCCATGCTATTGAACCCTAGGTGAACTCACAGCGAAGTCTTAACAAAAAAAAGGGCACAACGATATTTTTGTCCATTAATTGCCAGTCAAGACCAATTTCATTTTGATTTTAATTTAATCTCAGTAAAAGCAATTCGCACATATGAAACCCTCAATTTTTAAGTCTGCCACTAACACTCCCGCCCCAGGAAATGTCACAACCGTTACTAACATTTGAAATTTAATTGAATTGGTAATTCGCAAGCAGACGGTGCATTAACACAGTGTCGATGCCTGAGGCATGCACGTGCCTTAGACGTGCACCCTTTGCTTTCATTGTGTTAGTTTGACGTTAAAAGTGTTTTCAGATAGAACAAAATGCACTTTCATTAAGTATTCTTTCGGGGTATTTTTATGTTGTTTTTCTTTATCCATATAGACTTTGTAGTTTTCCATTTCGTTCTAGATAGTAGGAATGTGTTACCTTTGTCGCTCAAACAGACTGCACTATAACTTACTCGCTGTTTTAAAGGCGTGTTTTTCCATAACATCAAAGGAACCACGGAGTACAAGTAAAGGTCTTGTACTAATGTACGTAGGGAAAATACTATACCTAATTGATATTGCTATTAATGTTGGTGCATAGTTTGGGCGTCCGCCTAAAATAATTTTATCACATGCATCGCAGGCATTTTTAGGATTTAGTTTAATAGAAATAATTTAATTTTCGATTAAATCAATGATTGCTTACTTTTTTGTGTAGAATAAAAAGAAACTAAAACTAATCGGAAATTATTCTATAAATGAAACAATTGGTGATTTCATCGTTAAGGGTGTGATTTTTTTCAGGCAACAGTTGCATTTCTTAAACCTGTAATAAAATCATTGCATTATGTATATCATAAGTTAATGCATTTTTGCCGCAGCCGAAGTTACCCAGGATATCGTCTTAATCTCTTTAAAGACAAGCTGTCGCTTATTTTATACATTACTATTGAATGATTGAATGATTGTTTATTTCTGTAAATAGATCTTTTTAAAGACACTTTTACAAGTCATGTAATTTTTTTGTATATCTGGTTGACATCGGCATTTTCTAACTGACTAGTTCCTAAACTTGATCACATGGTGCTATAGGTAAGTTTTTTGATAGTTTGAAATAAAAAATATTATTATTAATCCCCGACGCAAATACAACTGGCTTTATAAGTTTATCTCTGCTGCATCGTAGCTCCCGAACGGATCAACTGATTTTGATTTTGTTTTGAAACTGTAACTCCTGTTCTATCTCTCAAGTTGAAACATATTAAAATTGGTTCATTAGCTCAAATTTTCATCGCGGACAAATGTGACATGAAATTTTCATAATATAAAGATTATTGCTATTTGGCAGAATCGCTAGGAAAAATCTTATATAAGTTGTGGCACAAAACGAAAACAATTCGTACACGTCATAGGTATAGTAGGGAGCGAATCATTATGTTGGGGCGAGTTTCATTAACTTTTCCAATGAATACAGGCATTTGCCTCCAATTCGCTTGCATGGGTTGTAAACATTTTGTACAAACTCTAGTAAATATATTTACTAGGTAATTTTTTTTTGTCTACCTAATTACGTTAAGCTGTTAAGCTACGAAGCATCAAGTATATTTATTCTCTATATAATTATAGACAGCATCCACCTTTTACTATCAAATCTTTATTGTGACCTAATAATATAAGCACCTACCGTAAAAAACGTTTTACGTCAACGAATATTTTATTATTATTCATAATTATAATACACAGACACGACTTACGATATTTGAAATAAATCTAACTCTTCCCAATTTTACTACGTACAAAGAAATTAGTAACAGGTTTTAACATACAATTATGTTACGTACCCCTGTCTCGAGACAATCTCTAATCGCAACAAGTCAAGCCCGTTTACGTTACGGCCTCATAATTACATTAACTACGCAATGCATGTGTTACTTTGTAAATGCACAGGGTGTGGCACAAATTAAATATATGAATTCAAAAAAAAACTACAGGTACCTATTTTAGAAAATGTTGAAGACTCCTTACTGAAATCGATCGGAACTAGTATTAAGACAAGAATGCTTTCATTGGAATTAATGGCGCTGATAAAATAGAATTGGTACAATTTTTCATTTAATTTGTACAGTATTGAGTACAAGTAAATATATTTCTGTCCTCGTCGAAATATTCTCTAATTAATCTATTTTTCTGTATTTTTTATGACATTATTTGGAAGACGGATAAAATGCGGTTTAATTAAGTTTATTAATCTAAGATAAAAATCAGCACCTCATTTCATTCTTTATCATTTTAATTTAATTACAAACTTCATAAACTAGTATCCGTAACACAAGCCTCGTTGCTTACCATGGAACTAGATGGCGCTGTGTAATAATGTCCGGAAATATTATGATTATTTTTATTATACAATATTAATATAATTTTAATTTCACCATAAACTGAAAAGCACATAACAGCAAAAAAAAAAAACTTGAAATATTAATTTGATACATGCTGTACACGAGGAACAACCCCAGCAAGCTGGACCAGACAAATTGTCGCACCCCACGTTCGCATTATTGCCGATATTTAATTGTTTGCGTAATTTATTTCTCTAAAGTAGGGAACTTTGTGCTGTGTTCATAATAGTAGACCGGTTATGCCTGTACATTATGTCGGCATACTAGAATAATCTTTTATTTTATATGTATAAACGTTGCTTCACACTTAGTTATTTGCTTTTATTGTAAGTACCTTAGAATCATCACAAAAAATGCTCAGTAAAACTATGTGTAAATGTAAATAATTGGAGCGGTAGCTGATAGTTCAATCACTACATCATATTAATTGTCTTTAAACTTATCAAAACATACACAGTGCAAAATATAAAAATAATTCCCACACGAGTCACAAATCTGGTCGTAAACCCACTAGCAACGTAACATAAAAAATATTGTATTAAAAATCTTGAACATGCGTTCTCTGAATAATTGATCGATTTGAATGCCCCATTGTAGGTACTTATAATTTGTACTACCACTGTAGCTATAGCTGTAGCACATAACTAGAGGGCACCGGGCAGAACTAAACGGTCGCAACAATTTAGCCTGCCATCACATTCAGTCCACATTCGCGACAGTTGCATATTTCAATGTTAGTCACGCGCGCACGTAGGGTTAGATTTTAATTGATAGTACTAAATTTATATGTGGTGTAGTGCATTGTTGGGAGTGCTTGTTTTCATTATCGCGTTTGGTGTTTTAAAAAGGAATAAGAATAAAAAATTCACTACTTACGATAGTTTTAAACAATACCTGTGCCTAGAATATAGAAGCATCAGGTTTTAAAAAATATAAATAATCGTAAGAAGCTGTTTAATCATAAAAATATATATATATGGCGACGCTTTTATTTTTTTGTTGGATCACGACGAAGAAATTGCAAAAATCTTTGTTCTGGAATTTTCCAATTCCATTTTCGATATTGCGAAGGGAGGTTATATGAAAAGATGGTCAGCACGATTCCCTATGGAGGCAATAACATCATAGCGCGAACGTCAATTGCCACGTGATTATGGAAATATCCCCTGAGGACTTTTTGTTGCGGGCTATGGGGAAATGAAAGATGAGCATGTCATCTCCGGCAAGCTAAAAAAGTAACTGGTCATAAAATTTTGATGGTTGGATGGAATGGGTGGAAGGGTCGTTTTGCCTTAAGACCCTTAGATTTAGATTTGATTAAAACTATGTTAAAGAAATCACAAAGTGGCAAAATATACTAGAAAAAATAAATATTAAACTTAGTTTGATAAAGGAATTGTATCATCCTTGCTCATCAACTCATTTATAGTCACACTGCTGTCCAGCAGTGTGACTATAAATGAGTTATATTTATTATTATATTATATATATTTATTGTTATAGTTATTATTATTTATAAGTCTCTTCTTTGAGAGGAATTAGGTTGTTGCCTAGAGCGACTTAAGTAATACGTGTATCATCATCACCATCACGTATGTGCCACGGCTGGGCACGGGCACATCTCCTCTCATTTTTGAGAGGGATAAGGTTATAGTCCACCACGTTAGCCTACTGCAGGTTGGCATATTTCACACGGCATCGACAAAATCTCTTGAGCATGTAGGTTTCCTCACAATATTTTCTTATAGCATCCGAAAAGTCAGTGGCGCGTGCCTTGGATTTAAACTCAAGGCCTTTAAAATCTCAGTCTACTGGTCATACCAATAAGCTACAACAGGCTAATACGTGTATAGATAGCCTACTATTTATTGTGATAAATTTCACTTTCGTCATTCTCCTGTAGGATAAGAGCTGTAGGAGAATGTAACGAAAGTGAAATTATCATAATACTGCTAAAACAATTGTTCCGTAAATTCATCTTGAATATACATATTATACTAAATACTCGTGTATACTTCAAACGTCAAGAGTATCTAACACAACACAAAACCAACCGCCTAATTTCGTTAACAGGATTACTCATAATCTAGGGCTGTCCATCATTCGTATCGATAACGCGTGTAATTTATCCATTTAGAGCTGTAGGAAAAACGAGCGCCATCCGTGACCAGCTTATCTTAATACGTTCCCGAAGATAATTGTGCGTGAGTGTTATCTCAAATAAGTAATGGATGTGTTCGGTGCAATTACACTAGAGTTAATTCATTTTGTGTGCGTTTTGTGAACGTATATATATGTAGGTGTAGCTTTTCCCCCTCAACGTGAACAGAATAATAATGTTAAAATACAGGGAAAATGATTTGAAGAATGCTTTTTTATATAATAGATACTTATGCCTAAACATATTATT
Organism: Craniophora ligustri; assembly: GCA_905163465.1. Classification (NCBI taxonomy): domain Eukaryota; kingdom Metazoa; phylum Arthropoda; class Insecta; order Lepidoptera; family Noctuidae; genus Craniophora; species Craniophora ligustri. The sequence goes on from LR990963.1 coordinate 9,768,368, forward strand.
ATTATTATTATGTAAACCCTAACATTTTGGAGAGTTTTTTGTTGCATAAAGAAAACTGCTTCGCAAGTTCTCGATTTCTCTATAATTAACAAGTATTAGTGTGATATGAGTATCTTAAGTTGCTTATTTAAGACTTACATATTCTATAAGTTCTTAGAAAACTTGGACATGTCTATAACAGAATGATGTCACAGGCAGTACCCACAGATATATATTTCAATACTATACAATTTCAAATGTACACGAAATTTTGAACGCGTGAAATTCTAAAACACCGAAGCCAGCCATGAATTTATCATCGATTTAAATTGGCATCAGTAACGTGCACGTAGCCCGGATTTACAAATATTTCCAATTTAACTCGAGCCCTCCAAAAACGTTTTACGCAAACAAGATGGCAAAGATAAGCAAGTTTAACAGCTGGTCTAACTAGGTCCAACTAGGTCGATAGAAGGCTTCGCGGATAAAAAGGGATATCGAAACTTTCGAGCACGGACCGGCAGAATACTACAGGACTAATGCGAGGACTTTTTGTGTTCAGCAAAAACTAAACAGGGTCAACCCTATTTCAATTGAGTCTGCGATATTTTTGTATTGTTTTTCGGCCCAAATGTCGGATATTTTTGGTAATAGTCGGAGTTCGCTAGTTTCGTGTGACAACGTCAGCTTTTACTGTGCCACGTGTAAATGGGCTCCGTAATTTCTTGATACGTATCACTGACATTCATTGTGTTTCGACATACTTTTTTGCTACAAAATCTCTAAAAAAACTGTATTCAGAAATATTTAACAATATATTCCATTTAATATCAAAACTCCAAAGTGACGTAACGATTTTCATGCAGGCAGTAATTAAATGGGTACCAACATTTCAATATGGAAAAATTGAACATTGAAATTCACAACAATAAAATAACGTCACATAAAATGACATTCGTCAATCAGGATACATATTTGTTCGAACATATGCGACAGGCCATGAAAATTTCCCAACAATGCAGTGACGACTGATGTGCCACAAATCGTATTATGCCACGCCAAATATCTGAACTGTTTACAAGTTTAAGCGTTAACTCAATTAATTATAGCTTTTAATCCTTTGTAATACGACGCATACTGATCCTGCGTTAATTTGCGGTGGGATTCCGAATTGCAATATTGTGAATTGTCACCCCAAAGCAATTTTAATACGAGTCCAAGCTTTAGGCAAATTGTTCTTTCACGCAAACCGGAATGTGGCCCGTCGAGCTTTGACAACGGTACAAACGCACATATTTCATCATGGCTCCGAATAAATGTGTAGCCGACCGTATAAGTAGAAGTTTATTTAGTCTCTTATTTCTTTTTATGCGGGCCCGGTAGCTCGGCAAGAAATGAGATGTTTTATGAAATTGTTTTTCCGGGACATTAGCCGGTCCTAATTATGGCTGTGCTCGCTCGAACCGGAGGCCAATTTCCCTGGACGTTTTCACGTTGACGGTGACAAAGTGTGTACGACGGGAGAGAATACAATTTCACTTAGACGCCCAGCTTATTAGACAGCTGAAAGTAATGAAAATTTAGTACTCCATGTTATGTATAATATTATGGTAAGAATTAATTAAGAGAAATAAACTCGCCAAGGCCTTAAACAAACGGTGGCGGAATTACACATAATTTTGTGTGAATTGTCTAACAGGCTAAGTTAATGTTGGTAGAAAAACATTGTATAATGTTTTATTGGTTAATGTTTAAGCTGTCAGTGGATAACAAACATCCAGAGACGAAAGATAATTATTTCTGAATACTGTCTCACTGTAAAAAAATAAAAGTTGATTCTCGACTTAGAATTACCTAGACTGAAAATTTTATTTAATTCGTTTCATTTCATTCATATTGATGATGAATAATGATGATGAACCACCGTAGCTTTTAATTTTTTTCCTTCATCGTTTAATCGAGTAATAAAAGTCAGAAGTCCCTAGGCAAAGCTTTTGACTTGGCAGTTCAGCATCAAATTTCACTCAAAACATAAAAAAAAAACTATATCTTTTCCTTATATAATGATCTCCAGAATACTGTTTTAACTAGTGATAATATATGTATTTGCAAATTTTGATATTCTCCCAAAACAGGACCTAAAACAATATTTTTACTTGTATTAAAATATATTTGCCGATAAACTTCTCTGTTTATGTAGGTACGTATTTTAGGGTACTATGCAAATAAGGGTTGGTTAGACATTTTATTTTAACTTTATTATTTCCACGTAGCCCTTTATTGGTACACAAATTCCCTGGTGGAAAGTCCCTTCTGATTGACTGATGGGCCAGAATTTCATATATTTGGACATTAGGGGAAAGATATTACGTGACTACGTTGGGTCTGTTTGTAGGTAGTGAATGTTACAAAACAATATTTTGAAACTATTCCAGTGAAACATGGATTATTTTGATGATAAGTTTTGTTTGTATAGATTTTATTTATTGTATATTTTTGATGGCAATATTTTAAATCGTATTCTATAAGGACTCAGTAGGTATACCTACTCAGATAAGTTACTTTATTTACCATTAAGTAACTAGGTATGTCGTTATAAAATATTATTTGAATAGCTTCTAATATGAAATAGGATTTCATACGCACGATGAAACAGTAATATTGACCGGCAGGTTTTATAAGTGAAAATGCGTCTGCTTATACAATAAAAGTTTAAGTAATCATAATCCTACACTCGTTTCGTAAAACTCAAAAATACAAGCTATCAAACAAATGTACGCAGATGCTGAAAACGTAAAATCCAAACCATTAACCAACTCAAACACTAAAAGTGAAATACTACTTTAAAACCACCTTATTACCGTCGTTACATTAAATCGCCGTACGTCTCTCATACATTTGATGGAAGCCTGCAGTCACGTCCCTACGTCCCTTTGGACGGGGAAATGAAATAATTTGTCTTAGTGAGGGTGCATTTCATATTTATATGGAGCACGAAGGGTGAACGAACCAACGGTTTATGCGTACCACGTGTATGTGTGACAAATAAGGATGGCACGCTTAAAGTTTTAAGTATACTGAAAGATTAAACAAGGCTTGCACTTACACAGAAATAGTGTTCTTATTCTTGATGGAAAGCAGTTGAGACACTGAGTGATATAATTATATTAAAGTCTGTTGAACATAACCATATTATGTCGAATGTTAATTTCACTGGCAGTAGCAATAATATATTGCTGGATTTTCTCTTTGCAAAAATTCTTCTAAATAATGCCTAAAAAACATGACGTAACTTTTTCACTTAGGTATAGGTACATTTGCATGTTATTTTTTTATATATCTCCGGATATATAAAAAAAAATATGACACATTATAACACAGACCCATTTATTTCGGAGCTAAGCAACTAGGCTTATATTACCGATACTAGATGCTTACGACACTTCTTAGAAACTTTTGTTATAAATAGGTAGGTACATGCCTACATAGAAACATCAATGACTCAGATACCACCCCTATCGGGACTCAAACCCGGAACGTATAAGTAGGTACAACTGAAGGCAGCCTTTAATCCTAGCGTAGCGGGATTCAGATCAGGCCGTCATTATACAACTGTATTTTTTTTTCACGGAATAGGCTGATTATTATTATTTACACAAAGTACTTACGTAATAAGAAATAAAAGTCTTTGATCTGCATAAAAAAATGACACAGATCGGAATCATGAACAAAGTTAATAATTTACAGAAATGACTATCCCAATTTAAAAAGAAATGACGTCATTTTTCGTTTGTACGATTACAAATGAAAAGAGCCCTTGATTTACAACTCAATCTTGTGGCGACATAAAATAAGACACACATGAAAATTGCCAATTTTTCATAATAACCCGGTTGCGAATTGTGCCATATTATTTCGAGGACAAATTATTTGATTTTCCGCCTTTGTTCAAAATAGGCGCGATTTTATTATATTAAACAGGTGGATAAAAACAGTATCATTACGTATAAAGCCTGTAAAGCATTATTTTCTTATTACATAGTAATTCGAAGACTTGTTAGAAACTGCCACTCTTTATCATTTTAAGACGAATAAATTATATTTTTCAATGTACAAATGCATATATGTACTATACTGTGTTTTGTTTATTGAGCCTATGCATTCTTAATCTTATTTTGACCGTTTTTCTTCCACTTCCCGGAATAATCTACAGAAATATTTGTAGAACTAGGTACATATCTACACTCTTTGCCACCTCGACGTATAAGTTCTTAGTTTTAAGAACAAGTTTACGATTCTTCACGTGCCTACACATTAACTCGTACAAACGTCATTTTGCTCATGGGAGTTGCACTAGGCATCACCATTAAACCATAATCCATCCATATCAATCCATAATCTATGCAGTAAATTTTATGCTGTCGTTAAAAGCCTAACCTGATGTGCTTTTTCAGAGACAGCGATGTGTTGGGCGGGTGCGGGTGCTCTAATCTTGGTGTATTTGTGTCATTGCGTTCATGTTATTATTTATACATATATATACATATTATTTATTTATTTATATTCAGGTAAATAATAAAATAAATATGGATGATTCATAAATTATTTTTTATTGATGCATTTTATAAATGGGATACATGGAACCTAAAACATACCGGCGAAATGTCTGTGGGCATTAGTATAATTCTGCTTAACTCTTCGGGGATGACTGGCGGAGTGTTACTTACTCCTCCACTAAACTCTGCTTGGCTCCTATATTCTCCTCAATAGAAGGGCTACGAGAATGTATGATATTCACTAACTATTCCTAGTTTCCTCTTCTTAGACCCACTATGTTCAAAGGACGTTTGCGTAGGCGATTACGTTTCCCGATTAACCGCCTACTAGTCACTCTTACGATGGCATCAAGCGCTATGTCGCCTGCGCTGGCCTGTTCTAGATACCTCCCTGATCTAGTCTATCCTCTGTGTGAGATAGTTTTACCATAGAATATGAATGAATATGTAACTAGGTACTGCCTGATAGCTAGATGCCAAAGGTTTGTAATAGATGCTGTAATGTATGTAGTCATCAAGTCTTTATGGTAATTATTTGCGCAGTTTAAACTAATTTTTCACAATAAAACTTGATTCCAGTAACGATCTATTTTCACTTGAAAGGTAAAAATATATCGTCACAAAGGTTACTAGGGAATTTGACGTCAATAGATCTGAGTATCTACCTTCTTACCATAAAGAGGGCGCTATACTCTGTCTTATAAACTGAAAAAGACTGCTGAAACACATTGTGGTGTGGCCACAAGTTTCTCTATAAGAAATAATATACAGTGCTGTGTATAACTGATAATGAAACTAAATATACAAAAATAACTTGGTATTTGAATTTTATAAACCACACAGATCGGCCACAAATGACATAAATCAGTTGAAACATGCCAGTTATTGACAATATTTCCCCACCATTTGTTTTACTACACTATTCAATATTCATGCAGTTTAAATGCGTGTACAAACAATACAATAAATCTTTATATCGACTGTCCTGCCATTTCAGAACCCCTTACTGAGTAATAATATGTTTAATTTTATTTATAGCTACCGACTGTTTTCAGTTAACCGATTTACAAACACAATGCTGGTTATTAATAACTTCACTCGTCTGTACATGAAATATTTCTCAAACACAATAGTTTCTGATAAATTAACGTCAATTTGTGGGATGAAATCCACTTTGCTTTGAAAAGTAAAACCATCAGACACGATAAAATTGAACCTAAGATAAGTGATACTCAATAAGTGAGACGTAATAGATTAGAATATAGGGTGAATTACATTCAAAAGAAATATTTTATTCGTAGATAGATAGATGCTCGTTTTATTCTGTCATAAATTTTATATAATATAATACTTTATTTGAATATAATGTATTTTAAATCTGTCTACTTATGAGCAGAAAATATTAAAGTAATATAATCGAACCATAATTATGATCCATCAATCACCACTCAATTCGAATAACCTTATTCATATTATCTTTTGAACCGAATCTAAGAGAACTGTCCAACTATCGATCTCCAAATCTAGTTCTATATAGAGAATACGATAATAAACTAACTTTTTGCCCGATACCTGTTCAGCTGAATATAAAGCGCCCCGAACAAATCCCTAGCAGATTGAATCCAGTGAAAGTTTTCTACTAGTGCGTCAAAAAACTTATAATTCCGTTTGGTGCCCGGCTATTGAATTCACTCCTTATTTATTGTTACCGATAAAATAATATTAATCTCGCGGGGATTACAGTTGGATTTTATTCTTCTCTACGAGTCGGAACTTGGAAAATAACCCCAGATTATTCGCCAACGTATATAATAACGTGGATGAGCAATCCACTAATGAAAGTATAACGATTGTTTTATGGATGAACATTTGGCTTTAACGGGTGTGGAAGTTCCGCGATAAAACGTGATCTGCTTAAGGCTTTTTACTTACAGCGGTTTTGGAAATTAGGTAACAAACGCTTCTCAATAGCCGCGGCTCATTGTGAATATATTTATAACAGAGCCTCTTGATTTTACGTAAATAGGCACACTTTTCAATCCAGTATTTCCATTTCTAGCATTAATAGCGTAGAGTAGAATCGGAATTCGCCAATATTTGCCGCGTTGGTGTATCCACAATAGTGTTGCGGAACTTTATCAGGCCAAGTAGTAATCAGCTGTGGAAGTTTCCGTGCGTAAGAGGGATTATATTTTCGATAACATAGCTTAGGGTGGAGAGCAATAAATACAGAAAAAGAGAGATAGTGAGGGGACTATCCTGAATGTAAGTAATCTGGAAATTTGTTATGGTTTTAAGACAAAAATGGTAAGAATCCCGCGGGAACGATTCAATATTTTCCAAAACCTACGGGACCCTATCTTGGGTAGAGGCAGGCGCGCTATTTATTAATAACAGTTTTTATTTATTCGCTGTGAAACATTTTGTTGGTAAATATATTTTATGATGTATTGGAGATAAATGGCTTTCCTAAGTAAACGGAAGCCAATTTAATTAGTTACCGCTTTCTATATATAGAATATAATATTATATAAAACTGAAGGAGTCTACTCACTAGATACTCATTTTAAGACCGAAAAAAACTTTTAGAATTAGTTGGTTATATTATATCATACCTGGGTAATACGTAAATATAATAACGCTTGTGTCCTACAGGGTAAGAGTGAGTTGTATTGAAGTACACCCACAACAGATCGCTAGTATTTTTTCTCATATAAATAATAAAGTTCAAAACTATCGCCATTAATTATGGCAAAATTTAAATCAGGAAAGTGATATTGTAAATTTCATTTATTAAAAAAAAACAACAACAAAAACTAGCCAGAGCTCAATCAAACAATTAAGGCTAAATCCAACCTATAAGACAAATGTTGCTACATATTTTCAAATATATAATAGTTATGTAATTTCATGAAGAAAGTACGAGAACACTTGAATTACATCCGAATAAACACAAAACCTCCGACACTCTCCTAAAAACATAAGACAAAAGTCAACCTGTTTTACCGACACACATTTTTATTTTCCCTAACATTTTTACACGTAAAACATTCTCGTGACGACATAAAGCTATACCTCCACATACTTATGCCCCCTTCAGTGCGGTTTAGAAAAAACGCAATATCGCATGAGTTTCAAGGGAGGTAAGTGTGCCCTGTGGATTTACAGCATTAAATTGGTTCAGGCAGGGCTGTCAACTTGCTAAAAGTTTTTAAGTCGCACGCTCGCGTGACGAACGTTATAAAACTTTGAGTGGGTGAGTAAGTTTTATGTGAGGAAACTATCAAGTTTGTTATTCAACGCGCTTTAAATTTGTAGGCTTGTTTGTATTAATCGCACGCTCAGGGATGTCTCAAATTAGACAGTCGTTTCTGCCTTTCGTTTGGTGCTCTTTCTTTTTCATTATCATCATTATCTCATCTAAAAGATATTTTTTTATAAAGACCATTTATTATATTTACTATAAGTGTATAAATCAAATATTAATATATTATATATATTAACATTTTGTATGTTACTTAATATTTTAATGCAAATCGAATTAAACTTGATAGGTGAGTAAGGCTTAAGTTGAAGATGTTGATAATTGGTATTTTACAATGGCTTTATGTCAGTCCTTCATCAGTCGGAGAATGAAAAGCCTGGACCGAATAGAAAGATGCCTTTTTGAGCAGTAGGACCAAGGACATAACTATTGCAAGCCACATGACAAAACAAAATCGTATTATTTTGCTTTGTCCACGTTGTCATACAAGCACACCAATTACGGGAAATTCTCCTAACGATCAACTTTAATTATAAGCATTTATTTTATGTGTCCTTACAACCCTAGCGTACTTCCTTGTTGCCCGACAGAAATCCTTTGTCCCATGACAGCGCGCAGACTTGACTAAGTTTATCACCGTTGCGACTTCCAGTGGTTATTGCGTCCAGCGTTGCGGACTTGCGACTTTGCGACATAAACGCATCCCCTTGCCTATTTCCATCGCAACTACCTTGAAGACATGAAACGCCGAATCGCAAACGCGTAATAATTTATTACCCACAGCCCGTAAGATAAGTTAATAAGCAACTTTGCCGCTTATAAAAACGCTTCATAAAGTTTGTTTGTTGATATACTGGGATGACATAGTTTATTTACGAATGATCAATATTATAAATAAAGGGCATTTTTCCTTGACGCCTGATTTGACATTTACCTAACTGAATACGCATTAGAAACACCGGCCCTAATCGTGTCTCACACTTCTAGATTGAAAAGTTTCTAGGTTAGGATAGAGTTAGAATCGATGGAAGTTAAATTAGGAATCAAACTTCTTTACAACCTTGAACTCGTATGGCCAGCGATAGTGACTTATTTTATGAGACATGTAGGTAGTTAGCTGTCTACCAAATAAGATACACGAATATTAGACCTCAAAATGGACTTTAAGGCAGAAGGCGGTAATAAAGGGATTACCCGAAAATGGAACTAGAAACCCGGGAAAACCCGAGAGGAGCGAAGCAGACGCCTCCCATCCCGACAAAAACGGACAAAGGGCAAGTCAACCCACTCAGTTTTAGACGGTAATACGGCTCAAACACGACACGATAAGCGTCACTTCTTCTTTCTCTCTCTTTAGTTATTTTTTATTTCTTGTATTCCTTTTTATAATTTAACTCTTTGTTATAGTTGATTATTGGTAATTTAACGATATTATTTTCTAGATTCTCATTGATAATGCAAGATTATACCCAATTAAATTTACAATCTACTATCCAATCTTTATAAAATACCATTCTCAATTTGCCGTAGAAATACAAAAGTACTCGCAATACGTAATCTTGTAATGGCTCACACGTCACGTCAAAGTTTCTGTATCGCGTCTCAAGGCGGTTGGCGCGTGCATCATCCAAACTCGAGGCAATCTCTGGGGGACGTGTGTTTGCCCAGAGATTGCAAACTTAGCTACTAACATACCGCTTGTTTGTAAATGGGGTTAATACCTTTGTATCGTTAATTTTATTTGCTCTCGTGCTTTATTGTTTGTCACGGTACTTAATTGCATTAATCAATTATAAATATATCTAGACATAATAACACAGCGCCTTGTTTTTCCATGGTAAGCGACGAAGCTTGTGTTACGGATACAAAATGGTCGATACTCTCCATATACAGTTTTTTTTGTCAATATTTAAATATTATGTATATGTTAGAGAAAACATATAGAAACATCCATGACTCTGGAACAAATATCCATACACATTACAGAAATATTTAGCTTTTTCGGAATTTTAAACGAAGCACTGATTGGGTCATCATAATGATGAGATAATTATTTCGGAATTAAAATAAAATAATCAAAATGGAGATTCTTAATTGTCAACCTATCAACACGTGGGTAAATTATACTTGGATTCCGAGAAAAGACTACCTTAATTTTAAATTCCCTCGGCCAGAATTTAAATTCAAAAAGTTAAATTGTATATTTGCTTCGCTCGTTCAAATAGCGTGAAAAAATCTTAGCACATTTCAAGAGAATTTTATCTTAAACCTAAAATGTGTTTCCAAACCAAGGCTCAGCTTAAATTCATTATGTTCAAATATTTACGACGTCCCAAGTGTAGCAGTGCTCGAAGCTCTCAAGGAACTCACTCAAGATATGTTCCTAATTTGCCTTTCAAATACTTTGAAACACAGAAGTATTCTGGAGAGCGGCTTTGACTGTGAAAATACGCAAAGAGGCTAGTGTTACGTGCAAACTATCTCGCCAAGAAGGCAACTTACTGTTGAGAAATTCCGTCCGCGTAATCGCCGAAACACACTCCCCTAGGGACTCGCCGGTATTACCCTCCCTATCTCCAACATTCTTACAGTTTAATGTATGCAAACGCATTTTGTTTCAAAGCCTAGCTCCCTCAAGGATGGTGTTACTTGAGAGCCCTCCAGCGTTGTTCACCTCACCACCGCCGACCGAAGTTTTTCCCTGCCCGTGTGTCACAACATGCTCTTTGATCTTCACAAATGCGAATATAATGTCGGAACCAGTTAAGAACATTCCTTTTTTCCCCCTTTATCTGTCTGTACACTCGCGAGTTTTTTCTACCTCTATTCTCAAATATTTTCGCATATATTCCTCTAGGGCTTTTTTGTGAAAGCAAACAATATAAAAACTGTTTTGTCTTTTCCTATTCTTACTATTGAATATATTTGTTTGTAAAATGGAATACAGATTGAGATGTAATATTTTCAAATTCTACTGATCCCTTTGTTTTACGCTTGCAACAATAAAGTTTGTAAAGTGAAATATGAAAGACGTTTCATAAAGTCTGTAACGGGCAGAAGGAATAATTCATAAAGAGAATTCGTTTCAATGTGTCAGCTCAGTAACGAGGTTCAATATATCACTGGCATATTAAAGTCAAGTTAAGCTCTCGAACTTGGCGTCATCAATTCGGGTGGGGGTAAAAATAGATATCCCCAATGATGAGGGATTATTTGACGACAAAGTATCAACAGAAACATGTGGTGTCAACTCAGAAATAGAATGCGTCGCGATCTCTGCGATGTCACACGTGGCGTTCTCAAAAACAGATCGTTTCCTTTAAAAAGTTAATTTGGCACTTTTTGTCGCAGGACAGTTACAAAAAAGTGTCATTTTTTAGAAGTCGTTAAGGGGCATATGTTGCTCTAATAATGTCGCAGTGTAACGCGCCAGTAATGTGACTCGTATTTTCCGATACGGGGGTGTGTTGTGGTAGAATATCATCGGAAATAAGGGATACTTTTTGTAATGTTTAGTATTCATATTCCGACATTTTTGTACTCTGATACATTTTTTATTATTATTTCCATTTTTACTTCCATTAAAGCGATACTCGATCATTAACGATATTTTTCTAATTTTATCTGTGTCAAGCTGAAATATTTGTAAATCAAGGATTGTAAATTGGGTAATGTGTTATAATTATTTTATATCTTAGTATGGTTAAGCATTCATTTGTTTATATGACGTAAATAAAATCTATAAAATGAATTAATTTCTCGCAAAGAACAAAATAAATAAAATGTGGTACCTATTCCTTCTTCTTTTAATAACCAATATAACCATAGTGGTTTCCTAGAATGAAACAAGTGTATTAAAGTAAATGAGCATCAAGCTAATACGGTCTCGTTGTGTAGCTAACTCTCGTCCCAATTCGTCTTCCTCCACTTGATGGATGAGACCTCGCCACTTCCCTAATAAACGTAAACAAAACATTTATTTTTTGCCCAAGAAACATTATTAATGAATCGTCCCCGATGATAAGTTTAATTGTTTTGAATGCTTCCACTTTGATCTTGATAAAAGGTTCTTAGAAAAAAGTTTTTTTATAGAACAAAACGTCACATTATTGACACCGGAGATCTTGTAATGTCACTCCATTCATTATAAATACACCTTGAAAATTATCCCAAGTAAATGTCTACCTTATTCTTTAACTATCTAAATGCATAGTGGTACGGCAAGGTTATTGGAATACCAGTGTCATATGATCCAAAATTCTTTTTTTATTCCACAAAAGTCAGTCACCGTAAAAAAGGCAACGCCCGTGGAATTCCACGTAATAGACGAAATATTTTAATGAGGATTTTTAAAATAAATTAATGGTAATGTGTGAACGGTTGCGTGTTTTCAGGTGAACTGCTGACGAATGCTCGTGCTGTGTTATAAAGTAGCGAACGGAAGTATTGTTAAAATTCTTTGATAAGAATTTCGATTGTGGATTTTTTTAAAGAAATTGTGCGTAAAGGTATCACGAATTCCCTCAAGTATTTTTGTAGAGCTATGCGTGAGAAGTTTATAATGAGGCCTCAACAATTATGTTTGGATGATAATTATTTACATCACGCGTCGGAGAATTCTAATTATTTTAGAGTTTCCCAGAATAATTCTAAACGTTAGTTACTCTGGTTACAAAATAAAATGCTGCCAGCTGTATTTTTGATATCTTCAAGTACTTAAGTAGGTAGTTTCCATTTTTAGATTTTTTTTTTATAAATTTGGTGAAAAACTGTTTAGCACCTTTGCACCATAGTGTCTGCTACAATAAAGACAGAATCAGACAGTTCCAGGCCTCTTTGGATCCTTTGTTTACAATAACAAGTATGAAAAGTGTTCTACTGAGAGAGGATATCTGTTTATACCTAATTATATACTTAATTAGAATAAAATTACAAAAACATATTAAGATTTATTTAGCATTGATATTTTTTTTATCACTATGTATACTCCAACTTTGACCATAAACACAAATATTATTTCCCTAAACCTTGTTTCAGAAATTTATTTAGAGACCCTACTACAACATAATTATACCTAAATCGATAGCGTCTAAGCACAAAGGCGTAATTAGAAAAAAAAGTGTCTACTATTCTACACATCTAAGATCGCTCCCGCTATCGCCTGTCAATACTCTTTACCTTTGATCGTACGACATCTGAGTGGCCTGTGAATCACCACCAAAATCTTAATCATTACGTGGGACTAAACACTAATTGGATAAAATGTCCTTTTATGGGCCTCATCAAAATAATAACCAGATCGAATCGACCACTGAATCGATTCTAGGGAGATGTGAAGTGAGTAATACTTATCATGAATCAACATTGCCTTTTACCTGGTTTCCTGTATGATCGTTTTGCAATATATTTTTTGCAGATATAAGTATATAGTATTATGTAATATAGTATGCGGAGGATAGTGTTATGGCGGCGCAGTTTGGGAGAGGCCTATGTCCAGCAGTGGACTGCGATAGGCTGAGTGGATTGAGTTGAAGTATATCTACTTAGAGACAATTTTGAGTTGACTTAAATAACTAATCACCGCAATAAAATTAAAAATCCTTATTATAGGTACTATCTACCTACCAGTACCAAGTCGTCTCAAACTATGTTTTTGTTGACAGCCCGGTCATTACATATCTCACCTGCTGGGTCATCTCTTCACGTTTAACTTCTGAAACAATTTAGATTAAATTTAGGCGTGGTTCATCTCAGACCAAATAGTCACTTAAGACCAGGTGAATATGTGGTCAAACGCTATATATTATGTACTTTTTTGAATCATGGATACTAAATCAATAGATGCAGGGTTGGTTTACTCAGTTATTTCGCTCTTATTCGGTTAAAACCAGTGTACCAACCTACCCTATCCTATACCTATAGTTACCTACTATGAGGATATATAATCTGTCCAATTACCACAATTACATCAGGAAGTCGCGATCGTATAAACATATTAGGGCCCTAAAATGCAGTTTATGACGTCATCGGCATTTATGATATAGCCGGTGTACGTACATACGTTGGTACTTACAATATCAAATTAGGATATCCTGTACAAATGGATAGTAACGCTTATATAATGAACAGATGATAAAATTGAGGGCTTCTCAAATTGTTATTATAGTAAGTAATATATAGGTAGCTAGGTAGAGGCATGTTGAAGACAGGAAAACAGTACCCTTATTGCTGTAACGAAACTTGAGAAATATTTAAATATACTAAAGATACAAATAGATAATTTGTTTCCTTAGTTAAATCAATCTAGGCTATTATGGTGTAATATTTCCATCTATAACCAATTTATAGTAAGACGACATCTATACGAAATAAAATTAACTTCAACATTACTCTTTGGATAACAGGTACCTTTTCCTGCTTATAGATGGCGCTGACAGTGAAAAATTGTTATCTTCGTTCAGGGGTGGCAAACCGGCGGCTCGCGAGCCACATGCGGCTTTTTGAAGGATTATTCTTTGTGGCTCTCTTGGATCTCGATAAATGTACCCAAGTTCCCTACTCATTTGTTTTGCAAATTTCTATAGCAGAGCGGGGAAGATAAAGAAAAACATTTTTGGCTCACTTAAAAATTACAACAAACTACAGGGTAATTAGGATGACGTTTTTGTAGCCCCAATACCCTTAATCACTTAGATTCAAGCCAGGCTCATTCAAGTCCGAGCCATTGAAAAATTGGCTCGGACTATCAATGAGCTTGGTCAGCTTGGTTGCTATAGTTGGACCGGAGACTATAGTTGCTTATATAGTACCTTGAATTAAAGGTTGCCAAGTTCCAGTCTTATGTTTTGTATAATTTTGAATAACGACAGGTAGCCCTGAGTAAAAAAAATGTTTTCTGCTGGAGTGATACTGTGATAGGCGTAAAATTGGAGCTAGGAAAGAAAACTATTAGCTACCTAATATTACTTCATTATGAATATAACTAAAACATTATTTTAAGATGATTTTATACGAGGTGACGAGGGCTTTTTTTATACAGAGTCTATAAAGTAATAGTACACTAGAAAGCTCCTACGTAATAAATGGAACAATAGAATGTTGTAGTACGTAGTGCTATTAAAAAACCAATAGGCGCCATCACAGCTTGAAAGATTAGAGTCAGTTTGCTTATTGTTAGGTAATCGTTTATAGAAATCAATCCTAAACAATACAAAATCCAAAAAAATGCATCAACATGTTTAGCCTCGATAACTTTTGGAATTTGAAAACGGAATCTATGGTTTGATAAAATTAAGGCGGGGTATTCCTCGAAGCGCACCCATTTTGAGGCGCTTAGGTGTGCCTCAAAATGGGTGCGCTTCGACGAATACCCCATTAAGGATGCTTATCTTCTCATAGGTACCTAAAAGTTAAAGGGTAGCTAGGTAGGTAGTTGCCTACTATACTAATTTTTTACCCATAGCGCCAGTATGTACTGTAAAATCCGAAAATAATGGTTTATTTCAATATGTTATAATACATATGTTTAATAACTAGCTGACCCAGCAAACATTGTTTTGCCACATTATAGGAGTTGGTGCTAGAAGAGTGAAAATTTAGGGTTATAAGTATTTTATTATGCGAAATCATAAAAAAAAATTGACAAAAAAGATACAAATATCTGATTGATCATCCTTATCACCTATGGGTGTAAAATATAGCCTACTACCGATTCTCAGACCTACTAAATATACGCACAATATGTCATAATGTCGAGCCGTTTCGGGGGATTCAGCAACAAATACTGTGTTACACGAGATTTTTATATATAAAAAGCAAAACCAACTTCAAAAACTAAAAAGCAAAAAATAACTTCATACAGTTTTACCTTTTTTTTAGTTTTAATGGTATGAAGTCGGTGCCAAGCCAAACGTAATAGTAAATACACTCTCCGCGAGTGACCTCTAGCGGGGTGGTTACAACCACCACATCATCGGCACCGACTTCATACCTTTAAAACTAAAAAAAAGGTAAAACTGTATGAAGTTATTTTTTGCTTTTTAGTTTTTGAAGATGGTTTTGCTTTTTTTTTAAAAGTTAATTTATTTTTTTATTTTTAGTGTTGTATATATATATATATTAAACTTTTCATATCAGGTCAATCTAATAGCCTGAAAGAATACAACTATCGATCCATATATACTTATAATTATGAAAGATTTTTCCTTCAACTCCTAACCGTTGAGGAGTTGTACCTTCCATCATCAGATCATTACATGAGATGGTGATTTTCAGATGCAAATACTTGAACAGCTTTGGAGAATACATGTAAATGTAATAAATGCCTATACCTGAAAGAATTTTCTTTTAACTCTTAACTGTTGAGGAGTTCTACCTTCCATCATCAGCTCATCAACATCAAATGATGATTATCAGACGCAAATACTGGAACAATTATAGTAAATATATTGAAAATGTGATAATAGCCTATAAAATTTGAGGGTTGCCCTCGATTTCCCTGGGATCCCATCATCAGATCCTGATGTGGTTACAATGGGACCAACTGTGAAGTCTACCCTTATAAACAAAAAAAGAATTTTGCAAATCGGTCCAGGCGTTTTGAAGTAATTCGTGAACATACATTAAAAAAAAAAGATTCCGACGAATTGAGAACCTCCTCCTTTTTGAAGTCGGTTAAAAATGTAGCTGATTCCCGCGACTTCGCGAATTTAACGAATTAAAAGTTTCATACGAACTTTGCATCCTCTTTTTACCCCCTTAGGGAGTGAATTTTCAAAAATATTTGTAATTGCTCCCGTACTTTATAAAAGGAACCCCTGTTCAATTTCAAGTTTCCAACCCTTATAGTTAAGGCCCTGTATTGATTTGTCAGACAGTCAGTCATTTAGTCAATCAGTCAGTCTTCAGACTATATTTATATAAATTATATCCATTGCGATAGGAATAGAAATAAATGTTTATAAAAACTAGTTTTTCAGATATTCATTACATTTTTAGCTTCGGTACTCAAACCTTGTTTACCTTTAAGAAAAATATTCCCCATATTCACATAAAATCAACAAAACGAGGAAAAAACACGACGAGGTCACGGGGCCACATCAATTATCGTAACAAATCATATGAACAAAACGATACACGCGTTTTTTTGTATTAATGCTACCTATTCACTGTACAACTAATTGTTGCGCAACAGATCGCTGGCAACATCGCTCGCAATTCATGTGGTTTTTTAAGACACTACTAATTGGGCGAAGCTCGACCACGAACTTATTTCACTTTTATAGAAAATAACATAATAAAATGTCGCTTCACCTAAATCATCATCAAGTAGTGTTAGTTGGTACCTATAGTGATATATCATTCGTAATGAAGAAGTGAATTTACTTATGTAAAAAAAGAGTTTGCCCTACTTCACACAAACATTATGTTTTTCTTAGGAGACTCTTTGTATTAGATCGTTCCCAACAGTGCTGAGCAACAATTGCCAAACAGTTGCCCATAGAGTAGGCATCTTAACTTGCTCCGTACACTAACAGCGTCTCAATCTTTGATAAGGGAGGGAACAAGCAAAGTTTACGGTTGATATATTCTGTTTTATGATCTCCTTTGTTTTCGTTATACGCATGAAGTGAGGACAATCAAAGATGTTAAGAAACAAATTGATATTCTATATTATGACAGAATATATAAAATTCGGGCCTAAACGTTTTGATTGTTATTTGTTCTGTATTAAGTTTAATAACTTTTGGCCTAGGGCAGACAGATGAAAGCACAATAGTAGATACTTAATTTTTTTTAGTTTTGTTTCGGGTAAAGAGATAACTAGGTAAACGCTAAAACAAAGAAGAAATAAATAAGCAACTCTTTTGTATTTAACCTGACTAACTGTTGCCCGCGGCTCAGTACGACCCTTTGTAGTCTTAATTTCAAAGAATCCAAATTTCAGTTTCCTAGGCTTTGGGTTAAGCGGTACGTTGATGGGTTAAGACAAACAATATTATATAAGTTCGAGATTGCGCTCATAAATATTATTGTAAAAGTCATAGGTATTAGAAATAGTATATAAGTGTAACGCAGAGTTCAACTTAAAAAGTGAATTCAGAGGATAGATAGAAATGGACTTCTATCATACACAAGTATTTTTTATACAGTTTATTTATTTAATCAATTAATATCTTAAAATGTTAGGTACTAAATGTAGCACGATGTGTATATAATATGGCAATAATAACTGCCTCGCTGTTCTAGTGGTCGTATATACGACTGCTAAACAAGAGGTCTTGAATTCGATTCCCAGATCTAGCTATTGAGTTTTTCGATAAAAATGTCAGTAGCAGCTGGATTTGTGCCCGGTTGATGGCAATAGGCTCGCCCCGTATTACATGGGACCTAAAACATACCGGTGAAATGTGAGTTTACATTACAACACCTCTGCCTAACCTGTCGGGGACGACAGGTGCGATGGTATGTTCTGTCTTCGTTTCATATTCTGCTAGCAGCATGATCCACTCGCTTACGCGTTTCTATTCAATGATATAAAAAACTATAGATACGTTACCCGCTCTCTAAAATGGCAACAAGAAATCAAGGCAATTGCCGGGATCGCGCTTAGTGACGCACCAACTAGTGTTGCGAGGGTACGTTCCGTAAAAATAATTTGTGCTTAATAGTTTTATACTTCCTGAGAACAAGATGCCTTCATGTGTTTACAAATTATACTACAACAGTGAAAGATAAAAATGTGTCTTTCCCTTTCTTTGCACGAATTATTCGCTGTCGCCATTTTGCATAGCCGTAATGTTCGTGCATGACGTGTCTATATAATAATAATATGTCATTGTTTCTATTATATTCTTTGTAAAAGTAGAATTAAATTTACTTCTATTATTCTGTGATAATTCGTCCTTTAAATGTGTAGTAAGTAGTGGTAGTGAAAAGCTGTGGTAGCCTAGCGGTGTGACCAGTGGACTGAGATGTCAAAGGTCTCGAGTTCGAACGCAAGGCACGCAAAACTGACTTTTCGGAAGTTATGTGCGTATTTATCACGTGCTCAAACGGTGAAGGAAAACATCGTGAGGAAACCTGCATGCTTGAGAGAATTCTCGACTGCATGTGAAGTCTGCCAACCCGCAGTAGGCTAGCGTAGTGGACTATAGCCGAATCCCTCTCAATTGAGATGAGACCCGTGCCCAGCAGTGGGACATTAATGGGTTGATGATGATGATGAAGTAAGTAGTGTATTTAGAAGGACATATTCACAAACACTTAGGTGTAAGAAAATTATGTAAATTTGTTGGTAATCCTAAAATAAACAAATAATCATTCTGACTGGTAAGAACTACCACAGACTCTGTAAATATTTGCTTTGTCATAATTTATGTTAGACATTGCCAAACGCACCGCTCTTGTTTTCATTATTTACAATTAAGTAATACTGTAATGCAGGGAAAAATGTTATGTTTTACCTGCATCCACTGTAATATTCCTTCAAAAACAGCCGAACTAAAATACACCTAATAAAATAAGCGTGATAATACAAATGACTCCGTCTCCTTATACAGAAGAAAACTTGGTGTCTCAAGACCGTGCAAATGAAATAAGACTTTAAGTTCACTTGTACACAGTACAGGTTATAACACCTGCGTTTGTACAGCAAAATTTGCATATCATAAATGTAATATTTAGCTCTCAACTTGCTAATTAGAAGTCGTCTTTTGGTACGGTTGGCAAAAGTCTACACGTAAAGAAGATTCACAAAAGAAAACATTTTTGTGTGAAATCC
The DNA here is from genome assembly GCA_905163465.1 of Craniophora ligustri. Taxonomy (NCBI): domain Eukaryota; kingdom Metazoa; phylum Arthropoda; class Insecta; order Lepidoptera; family Noctuidae; genus Craniophora; species Craniophora ligustri. The sequence goes on from LR990963.1 coordinate 9,787,950, forward strand.
TTAGGCATGTTTTCGTAAAGGACCAGGCATGTTTTATTATTAAAATTTTATAGAACTTACTTTAATTAATATCTTAATGTTGGTTTTAGGTAATGAATGAATGACGACCCGTTTAGCTCAGTGGTAGTTAACGCTGCCTGCTGTGTTATGGGTCCCGGGTTCGAATCCCGGTAGTGTCCAATATTTGTGTGATGAGCATCAATCAACGAGTATGGTTTTATAGTCTTTGGCATCAATACTCGTTTCCGAGTCATGGATGTATCTATGTATAATAAGTATGTATTTACAAAAAAAATATGTAGTATATCAACCAACTAGTATCCGTAACACAAGCCTCGTTGCTTACCACGGAACTAGATGGCGCTGCGTAATAATGTCCGGAAATATTATTATTATTATTTATTATTATTATTATTATAATCCATGCGTGACTGATCCTAATATGATATCTTGATCAGTATTTTGTACGAACCATAAGACCAGCAATCGGCCACCCGGTAACTGGGCTCTGCCAATATCTTAAGGATAAAGTCTGATTGTCATACCTTTCAAATACCTGGCTATCATTAAGGATTGTTACAGGTAATTCAATCACAAACGAGACTCATCTAACAACCCATTTAGTGTTTCACTGCTGGTAAACATTTTTTTTCTACCACATCTTAGTATTATAATTATAAAAGCTCGTTGGGGGTGACTATTCTGGCTATATAAATTTCGTTTGTTGTCAGTTTAGTGACTCCCTATTTTAGGATACCTATACGTTTTTTACAGGGTCAGCAACGCGCGAGCGACACCTCTGGTGTTTCAAACGTACCTACATGAAATATATCATCATCATCAATTGAGAGCCTTATCTCATTTGAGAGGAATTAGGCTATAGTCCACCACGCTATCCTACTGCGGGTTGGTAGACTTCACATTCCATCGAGAAAATCTCTAAAGCATGCAGGTTTCCTCGCGATGTTCTCCTTCACCGTTTGAGCATGTGATAAATACGCACATAACTTCCGAAATGTCAGTGGTGCGTGCCTTGGGTTTGAACTTGAGACCTTTGACATCTTAGTCCACTGGTCTCACCACTAAGCTACCACAGCTCTTCGTATAAAATAAAACATAATTATAAGCTAAGGTTACCGGCTTTCTTGTGCAAACGTCTATCTATAGGCTACGGTAACAGCTTACCTTCAGGCGGGCCGTATGTTTGTTTGCCACTTTGTAGTATAAAATAGGTAATTCTGAATTCACCTTCACAGTTTGCGCATCTCTCGTAAGAGTCCAAGAAAGTAATATTTTCGTACGTGGTCCGCTGTTTTTGCAAACGTCCCTTTATCAAGGTGCGGAAGCCCCCACCGCGCCAGTCCGTGCCCCGGTTTTAATTAGTTGCCAGTTGTTATTATTGTTATGGCTAATGTACCTATAAAAATTACTCAGCACCTTATCACTTGGAACATTACCGACCGCTAAACATTTTGAAGTGTTTCGAGTATAAACTGTAATTTTAATTATAAGTAGGTTGCAACTGCTTCATTGGCTTGTGTATATGGTCGTGATCTCAATTCCCAGGTTTATAGTAGTCTAAATTACAGTTCTATAGCTTCTACAGGGTCGGCGACGCGCGAGCGACACCTCCGGTGTTGCAAACGTCTATAGGCCGGTGGTAACCGCTTATCACTTGTTTGCCACCCACGCGGTATATAAAAAAATTTGCTAGTCTAACAATTAATTATGATAAAAAATATTTTAAAAACAAGTGTGACCAGATTCGCACTCGGATAAAAAAATATGGAGGAAATTATACATTAAATTATTATATATGGACTAAGTGGATATCTAATGCAATTTTTACGATTGATTAGTTCAGTTTTATATTAGAATCACACACACAATATATTATGTTATGAATATAATTACTATACCTATATACATAACCATCCAAAACTATTATCTTATAGGGCATGTATTAATAATTCTCGTCTAAAAACCACGAGGGGTTACCGTCTTGGTGTAATCCTTATGTGGGTAATAAACTATTAATTAATCAAAAGTATGTCTAGGATCCCGTCACGTTCCAATGAGGTTCAAAGTTTCGGACCCTCTGTGGTCCACCCTAATGTTGTTTACATTGTCGTTAATTAAATGGGGCCCGGATGTGCAATTAGCTCTTTAAGGGATAGCCGACAAACAAACACATTGGAAGAGAACACCAGTCTTCAGAAAACAAACGTTGCTGTTATCTACTTTACAAGACAGGCTACAAACATTGCTACATACTTTGTCATCATACTACTTTCTGGCCCAGGGATGGATAGTGATTCAGTTTTAATCCATGCTGACATAGCAGACTTCACGAGCCCTAGTTGTCAAGATAATGAGTTAAGTATGATATATGTGTCAAGAAAATGTGTAGGGTTTGCTCACAATTTCTTCTAATATGCATGTTTTTTCGAAAAGTCGGAGGTGCGCCCTGGATTCGAACATCGAATTTGGGACTTACTTATATCTTGGAATCTGGGTCTTTCGATAAAAAATAATATTATATCAAACAGATTACCAATTACATAAATAAAAAAAAATTAAGTATTATGTGCACAGCATTTAGAAGTTCCTAGAATTATAGGAATTGAACTAAGGAGCTACAAAAGAGCAGGAATTTGCAAATAAATTCCAGGAGGCCTGAAGCCTTACCACATCATGAAATGTATTGAGATGAATGCATGAGTCGCAATTTTATGTATATAGAGTTTTTTGTCTAAATACACCGTGTACGAAATTCTTGTATGTGAATTAAAACTATTATTTCGCTAATTTTACAGTCGTGGAATACATTTATTTATACATTCATTTGGTACTTTACGAAAGAAATTCTACCTGTCCTTTAATTACGTTCTCCTGCGTTAAGCTTTCTTTTATCTGTGTATTTTTTAACTATGTTTTTAGTAAATATTTTTGTATGACACGTCACGCAGACGAAGTTATGTGATTTTGTTAGTTTTTAATATTTAAACTAACTTAATCTATTTACAATTAATTAACAATCCGAAATCAGTGCTCATTATTTATTAAGTTTTAATGAACGCACTAGTTAGAGTCATTATCGCAGGTACAGTACATTACCTAATGTATTAGTCGATTTAACAAGGTTTGAAAGCCAAATAGTATATATTTATTTTGGCAAAAATGTCTTCGTATTTAGAGTTTTTAAAAAACGATGATGTGTTTATTGCGGAACTGAGAAAAAATGAGACTGGTGTTTACCAAGAAGTTTTTAATACAGCTTCCCTTATTGGAACTGTACTGTCACAAGTGTGTGTTTTAATATTGTTAATAACGTGGTGTCTTTTGCCAAAGTGGCGTTCACTACAGAACTACATCAGCTTGAATCATGTGTTGACAGGAACAATTTATAACGTCATATCTATCAAACTCAACTATGAATACAAAAAGGGCTGGGGCACTATATATGAATACAATGGTTTAATGAAAATTGAGAGCATACTGTACACGGCTACAACTTGCTGGTCCGTCTGCTCTTCCTTAATTGCTTATTTACGCCTCGTTCTCATGTATACCAGAAAAATAAGTTTCGAAAAAAGAAAAGCTACAGTATTCACGTATGCATTCGTAGCTATCACCATGTCTATCAGTGAATTAATTGTTCCCTGGGTTTATTTACCACCAGATTTTCGTTTTATTGTTTTCGATCCGTATTTTATTAAAATTCATTCCAATTTTATCATTGTGTGTTTGTTGACAACTATTAATTTTTTTATATTTATCAGAATTGTCATATCTGTGATGTCGTGTTGTAAAAAGAAGATGTCACCAAGGAATTTAAATCACATTTTCTCATTGATTGGTGTTGCGACTATGTGTGACTCAGTTTTTATAGTTCAAATTCTTTGGGCAAAAATTGTTGAATTGAACAGTAGATGGTATGTCTATTGGTTCATGTCATGTTTCTTTCCTTATAGGTTGGTTATTGAGTCTGTATTCATATGTTGTCGAAGATCATCTAGGTTGCACTGGAAAATATATTGGAGGAAACGAAAAAGTCGTACATTGAATAATATACTACTCCAATAAATTTAATTATACAGTCAAATTGTTATACTTACGGAAGTAAGATTTACCATAATTATTATTATTATACTAGTGTTATGACTTTATGAGCCTATATTGTTTATTATGTAAGTATATCTAGATAGTAGATACCTAGGTACCTATTATTCTATTATAAGAAAAATTGTAGTAGCAGTAGCGTAGCGGGGGGAGGGCGGGCAAAGGAGGCCATATCCCCTGGCGGCATATGAAAGGGGGCGGCATCAAGTGGCCACGTCGTTTTTACTATAAAAAGGGGGCGACAAACTTCCAGACGGCCCCGGGCGGCAAATACCCACGCTACGCCACTGTGTTAGTAGGGATATACAGGTATATTATAACTATATCTATAACATATAATTATAGCATATACTTCTAGCTGAATGAAGTTTACATTATTCGATTTTGATAAAACTTAATAAATATTTACTTAGTAGGTAATTAATTAGTTTTGACAATACAAAATAACGGATTTTGCCGTAAAAATGTTGGCATATTATAAAGGTACTTTACGAAATGTATTTTTATTTCTTTAATATATTGTTATTGCTTTAATCCCTTTAATACTTTTATACCAACCTACTAAAATAAATTACTTATCATGAACTAATTACGTAATAAAATATATCGGTAATATAATACAAAAAAATCCGAATGCATCTAGAAACCCACAAAAGTAAAGCAGCAGCGATTCGGATAGTCGAGTCATCCAAGATTTTCTATGACCAAAACTCAATTATTATTGGTACCTATAAAAAAACGTGATCAAATTAGTAAATAAAACCGCCATCTATCGATACTTAAAAACATTTGAAAGAATGCTAGTAGTTGCTGCCATCTATTGGAACTTGCATGTAACAAAACAACTAAACATAAACCCACCAACTTAACAAAAACTGCAAAAACTGTTTGCTACAGATGTCAGTTTTATTATATTAAAATGATTATTATTATAATATTATTGTTCATATCATAGTTACATAATTCTCTGGTTTTAGTTAAAAAACTAAATTTATTTAAAAAATAATAAAAATAAGATGGTATCGGTATACCTCAATATTATTGAATTTGTATAATACCGCCATCTGTTGGCTAACTTGTTAACTATCTAGAAGTTTGATATGATAGCGCTATCTCTTAGGAAATACTTGTTTTAAGACAAAGCTTACAAAGCTACATCAGGTTTGTTGAACTGAGCTGATAATGTTCCGGACTAATTATAGATGGCGTGTTATGAAAAAAATATATTTTATCTACCTAATTTAGATGAATGGTAGATTTGTTTAGAGAATTTTAAACACGTCAATTGAGTTCATAATACATACTTATTTCAAGTATGTATAGAAACAGACAAAGTTTTTAGCATGGTCTTCACTATGAGATGTAGTTAGGTAATGCTTTTTGAAACCGTACCACTAGTTTTGACAATCAAATAGTACAATTTTGGTTAAAAACCTTTGACTTTGACCAACAAGACATTTTAGATTTTGTTTTTGTGAAAGAGGAACCTAAAACCTTATAGTGATCAAGAATTCACGTGTATTATTTCGAATATACCTAATTATCAAAAAAAACTAAATAAATAATGTGAGACTCACCACCATAAAAAGTGTGTTATACGTCTTATAGTCCACCTATTGTTTAGGATCTAGGATATTGAACTGACCAAGCACGCAAACTTTCAAAGTCGTAAGTTTAGAGGAACCAATTCAAATTTGGTCTCAAATTCAAATAGGTGAAGTTTAATAATAGAAGCGTGTAAAAAGGTAGCACCGTAGCACTATCCGTGAATAGGAGGAACCGGTCTCAGATTTATTTAGAGTTAGAATATTTGTTATAAGGAAAAGAGGATTCTTGTACTTACTGATTTTAATGAAACAGAGGTAGGATGGATATATTTTTACCTCAATTTAGAATCACAATATTTTTTTTTTGCAAACCAACGAAAGACTTAGCTATAGGATTGCTAGGTCGTCTAGCATTATATGTATAAAAGGTATAAATATTTATTGATACTAGACAACACGTGAACCTACGTACTTTTATTATTATAATCAGCTATAATCCCACAGTTGGGCTCCTCGCAAATTTACAATTTACACCAGCAATATTATTTTTATCAAAACATGGTGGACTCCATGCACGCCATTCTTCCGTGTCGGATCGAGTTTACCGTGAAGATATTTTGTTTGCAGACGACTAAACGATTGTTCGTAATGGCTATAATATAGCACCCCTACCCCTTTGGGGGTCGCCAGTCAGTTAACGCCTCGCCAAAACGTCAGTGGTGATTCGTTACGGGGACCCAGGGCCGTATTTAGATGATTATATGTATCATATTTATGTCTATATTTATAATGCATTATAAAAATCTCTATAAGGACAATCATTTAATAACATACCTATTTCTTTAAGCATGCCAATAAAAAATCACCAGTTCATTATATTCGTGTTCACGTGATTAGACAAGATGTACTTAAGAGTAATTTTTTTCGTGTTTTTTGGGTCGGTTTCACAATAATAGTTGTTCATAATCATAATAAGTAGGTACAGCGGTGGGTTTAGCTTAAACAAATAAATAAGCTTAAAAAAATGCTACCTAAGTACCTACCAATATAATTAAAATAAACAATACTTATGTATCTCGCATATAGTTACCATACTAGTTACGTAAGTATTTTTTATTATATATTATATATCTCGTATGTTATATACATATATGCGAGATAGAGGCAACAGCCTAATCACAGCCTTAAAAAGGAGAATCTTAGCTACCTCTACCTCAGTCCATACCTGTCTCGTCTGGCGTACCGTCTACAGCCCTTTGTAATCTTATTACATTAGTTAAAGGGTAAAATCCGATATATAGCCTACATCAATACCATTTCCGTTGGCATTCGGCCAACACGTGAGGGTGATCTCTTTGAGCCCAACATACTTTTGTCAACCCTACTGTAATGTGCATGTAGGTATTAAGCGTGTGCTAATTGAGAATAAAATATCTGTCCCTTCTACACAAAACTAATGTGTGGTTGGAGCTGTATTGTTCACGATATTGGTACCAAAATAATAATAATACTACTCAAAATGAGATAGTGTGCAACATATTCAGTAGGTACAATTGATGTAATTTGATATTAATTAATCTGATTTATATTGTTTTATTTGCAAAGATAATGTTTTTATGTTATTCTTTAGACATCAGTTAGTAGTTAAACTATTACTATTGATTCAAACATGTTGACTTTGATTGTGACTTTGACTTTAGAAGATTGAATCTTGCAAAGCTACACTAAACTTAAATAAACTTTGAATTCACTACAACTTTAAGGTTAGATTAAACTTTATTGTGTAACCTATAAAAACCAACACAACAGTCTAAAACGTAAGCAAAAGAACAAACTAACATGTCGAACAAAAAAACCTAATTCATCCAGGTCCGTTGAATTAAAACGTCACAATAATAAACGTTGGACAAAAAAAGTAGAATCTCTGAGAAAGCCTGCGGCTAATCACGTGCCCATCAAACAAAAACATCTCACTCCCTTATTTACAATAGGAAAACAATCAAAGTGAAATATTATTTTCGGAAGGGCGCAGTAGTTTTTACAGTGATTCCTCCCGATAAATAACACTAATATTTCACGAGAACGGACCGCGTAAATGAATGACAGTAACGATTGATGGGGCTGTGCTTGTTATTTGAAAAAGCGAAGGGCCATTTTCACCGTTTCTCCTGAAGATATATATCATTGGAAACGTCAACAGAGTAGAAAATTAAAGTCAATAAGAGTCGGACGCCCCGTAATAAGCTCTCATCGTGAGACTGTTATGAAACGCCTTTATCTAGAGAGGGTGAAAAAAAAAATTGGCCAATTTGTCAAGTGCTATGCTCGGATCGCTAAGTGCCGTTTCATCGGTTCCCACCTTCATCTTTTGAAGATTTCTCTTACCTTTATTTTATTAAAAACTCCCTCTGAGAAAAAGAAATTGTTTATTTTTAGAAGTCTAATCTGTATTCGATGTAGAGTACCGTCTGTGCTTGGCGTTTTATTTACATACCTGCAGACATTAGTGTATTTAGGATAAATAAATTTCTAGAAGACTTTCAAAAATACTTAATAATATACGCTTAGGTACGAAATTATATATAATCTTATAATACTTTTCCATCAACATTCAAAAGGTTTTTTACAGAGAAACGAGTTTACAACGAATTGCGTTTGAAAGCATAGCTTTCAATTTATTTTAATTGATAAAAAATATTTCAATTCTGATTTATTTAGTAATTTTTATATTGTAATATAGGTACATTTGTGGACGGCAATTTTCAATATTTATAATTATAATATGCCGTGCTAGAATTACCTCCCTCCCTACCTACCTCCCTTAAAGTAATAGTGTGCTATTTTATAGCTAAGTCTATCTTATTCTAAAAAGAGATTCATATGTATGTCGTAGCGAAAAAGTTATAAAATGTTTTTCATCACTGTAAAGCTCAATTTGAAGTACATGCTACAATACAATGACCAACCATCATAATAATTATAAAGTATATTCTATAAGTATTACTTATAGAATATTGTGAACAAAAACTAAGAACTTACTAAGCAAAACTGTTGTTTAGCAAAGCCAAAAAAACAATTAGCATTCAAAACAAAATATGAACAAACATACATTTATAACAACTGCAATCCAAGCTTTAATAGTTTATTTGCGAAAAAATGTGTAAGTTCGGATTTTGCTATTGTCTTGGTAGATTAAGCACGCGTTTCTTAACCTCCGAGTTTGATTATTATCAAAATCTTTTTTTTTGGTGTTATATCTATTGTTTTGTGTTGTCTGGTGAAGGAATCTAGCTATAAGGTTAGTATTTTAAGCTTTTTTGACGCTCATTTCCTTGGAAATGAGTGCCGATGAGCCCCCAGACGGGGGAGGAGGGATACCTCCTGATATAGAGATTTCGGAGTGCTCGCAACTATCCGATGTTGGTCGCGTAAGAGCTGAAAGCAGAAAACGTACCGGAGAACCTGATTTGTATATAGATGCAAAAAGAAACAAGCCACCATCTGACTCAATCCAGTCTGTTTTTATTAAACCCGGATTTGAGAGCGACTCCATAGTCCTATATACTGAGTCCGACAGAGCACCTTTCTCTGTCTTCATTTCTAAACTGGAATCAGACCCTAAGCAAGGTCTATCCTTGAATCCCTTGAGGTTTGCTCAATTTATATACAACAAAGGATTTAAAGGTGTTGTTCAAGGCAGTGTAAAATCAATGGGCCGTAACAGGATGTCTGTAGATTTTGTCTCTTTTAATGATGCCAACCAGTTTGTTAACAGTCCTGTATTAGGGGAAAACAATTATATTGTGACCATCCCACGTTTCCATGTTATACGCATGGGAGTAGTCAGAGATATTCCCACAGACTGGACTCTTGAGGATCTAGTTGCAGGTATTGAGACCCCTCGTAACTGTGGGGAAGTTATCAGGGCGAGGAGGCTCAATTTTAAAAATAGAAATGAGGATTCAGTTTCATGGTCTCCATCAAGAACTGTAGTGCTAACTTTCTCTGGTCAAATACTCCCAGAAAAAGTGTATTGTTATAATGCGTCTCTCCCTGTCTCTTTCTATCATCTTCCCACTATTCAATGTCGTAATTGTCTTCGTTTTGGCCATATTAGCACCCAGTGCAGATCTAAGCCCCGCTGTTATCGCTGTGCTCAACCACACCCTGGTGATAGCTGCAATGTCCCTGATTCACAAGCTACATGTCTGCTGTGTGATGGCAGTAACCATACGGCTACTGATGACAAGTGCCCTGAACATACAAGACAGAAGTCCATAAAAATGGTTATGTCTCAGGAAAATTTAAGTTACCGGGAGGCTTCTGTTAGGTTTCCCCGCCCCAAATTGTTGTACTCCAATGTGACGGCAGGTCCCTCCGCTTCTAAACCACATCAATATTTTCCTTCTGAACCCCATCTCTTCTCAGACCCTTTTCATAGCACTAACTCCTCTCCATATGCAACCCCTGTTAAATCCTCTTACGTCAAGACCGTATATCGTTCCCCAAAACCACGTCCAGACTTGGGAAAAACATATGATATCCCAGCTCATCGGTCAATGATTTATACTCCTAGTTCTTCTCAACCTAATGGCTGTACTTTAAACTCCCGTCATGTTGAAACCACTCCCCTTCCCACCCCTAATGACAACTTAATAGAGCTCCTAGCTTGCTCACTCATTAATATGTTGTCTAAATTTAGTGACGCAATACCGGACAATGTCATAACTCTAGTTCAACAGCTCCTAGAATCCTGGACTCGTCAAAATGGAAAAGATCCTTCAGTGGAACTGTAGATCAATTCGCAGGAAAAAACACGAACTAATTTACCTCATCAATCGTTTCACCCCTGCTGTCTTTGCCGTGTCGGAGACATGGCTTAAGCCTGGAACTTCTTTTAGGGTTCCTGGTTTTTCATGTCTTCGGGACGATCGAGAGGACGGCTGGGCTGGCTGCGCTCTATTGGTTAGCAGATCTATCACTTTTTCCGAGATTCGTATTCCCAACCATGATCCTGGCCTACATGTTGTAGCCGTTAGAGCCTTAGGTATATCCTATGTATATGCCTACATACCTCACCCCAATGCCAATATTATATCTGAATTTAACTCTATCCTTTCTTCTATTCCAAGCCCTTTGATTGTGCTCGGTGATTTCAATTGCCGTCACACTCTCTGGGGCTCTTACTGTAATGACCCCTGCTCCAGCTTTCTGTTAGATCTCTTAGATGACCGCAATCTTTGCGTCCTTAATGATGGATCTGCTACCCGCAGGGTTTCGCCTACCCAAAACATTAGCGTTCCCGACCTTACTTTCTCTTCCCCTTCCTTAATATCATCACTCTCCTGGTCGGTTCTCCCCAATTCCTACGGGAGTGATCATTTCCCCATAATGATTTCGTTTCCAAGCACTCACCCTCGTTCTACCCCTATTCAACCCTTACAAAAATATCTTCTTTCGCAAGCTGACTGGTCCCATTTTTCTTCCCAATTGGATTCGGAACTTAAAAACCTCTCCCCTATAAACTCCTCCAATTCCTTCATTATCTACAATGATTTTGTGGAATGTTTGTTAAGAGCGGCCGATTCCTCAATCCCCTTAAAAAACTCTGCCCGCCGCCTATTACCTTCCCCTCCTTTGTGGGATGCTGAGTGCACTGATGGGGTACGAAAACGTAAAGAAGCAGAAAATACTTTCGCCTCTACTCTAGACTTGCCTGATTATATAAATTTTAAAAAGACTTCTGCAAGTGTTTGCAGGTTATTAGCTAAAAAGAAAAGGTCTGGCTGGCTAAAGTTCTGTGAATCTCTGTCTCCTCGCTCTCCAGTTACCCTTGTTTGGAAAAAAATTAAGTCCTACCGCAGAGCTAGTGTCAATCAGTCTTATGAAGTCACAACCAATGACCCTGGTGCTTGGTTAGAGGACTTTATCACAAAATTAGCCCCCCCTTTTGTCCCTAGTTACGAATGTCTTCCCACTGTAGATCCCCCTTCTCCTGATTCTTCCCCTACCTCTGATAACTTTGATGACCTGTTTTCGTATTCAGAATTGACATGTGCCTTGGAACATCTTCGTGATTCTGCTCCGGGTGGCGATGGAATACCCTATTCCTTTATTTCCAAATCCTCTCCAAATTGCAAATTAATCTTCCTTGACCTAATTAATTCCTTTTTCGCTTCTGGTCAAGTCCCAGACTCCTGGAAATCCCAAATTATTATTCCCATTTTGAAACCTAATAAAGACCCAAAAGATTCTGCTTCCTATCGTCCTATCGCTCTATCCTCTGTCTTGGCTAAAATCATGGAAAACCTCATCAAGAACAGACTTGAATGGTTATTAGAAACCAAAGGCATCCTAGCCAGGTCCCAATTCGGTTTTCGAAGAGGTATGGGCACTCTAGATAGCCTCAGTATCTTTCTATCTGATGTCCGCATTGCTTTTTCTAATAATAAAAGTGTTCTTGGTGTGTTCCTAGATATAGCCTCAGCCTACGATAATGTCCAACTTCCATTACTCAGGCAAAAACTGCTACAGCTGAGTATTCCTGTGAGGATGGTCAACATCATCTGTAATCTTCTTATGTCCCGCTCTATTTCAGTCCGCCATCAAAATACCCTCTCTCCATCCCGTCTTCTGTGGAAAGGTTTACCGCAGGGCTCGGTCTTAAGCCCTATCCTGTATAACGTATACACTTATGACTTGGAGTCTTCGGTCAGCTGTTTCTGCAAAATTTTACAATACGCCGATGACATTGCACTTTACTTCAGCTCAGCTTCTTTTTCAGAGGCCTCAACCCGCCTAAACTCTGCTCTTCAATATTTAAATCAGTGGCTTATCGATCATGGCCTAAACCTTTCTGTCCCCAAGTGCAATGCAATCGTCTTTTCCCGAAAACGTACTATACCCCCTATAAACCTATCCGTTGAAAATGAACCTATATTAATACGAGATAAGGTTAAATTTCTCGGCCTCATTCTTGACTCCAAGTTGTCTGGTCTACATCATTTGGATTATATTTCGAAGAAATGTGAAAAAGGTGTCAACGTACTTCGTGCTCTCTCTGGAGTTCGCTGGGGAGCCCATTCCACTTCCCAAAAAATACTTTACAATGCCATAGTTCGCAGCCACTTTGACTATGGGAGCTTTCTCCTAGAACCATGCAACAAAATAGCCCTTGCTAAATTAGAGGGGATTCAATCTAAATGCTTGCGCATAATCACGGGTGCTATGAAATGCTCCCCTATTAATGCCCTTCAGGTAGAGTGTTTGGAGCCCCCCCTTCATTTACGTAGACAATATCTTTGTGATAGATTTTTTTATAAAGTAGTTCAAAACCAATCACACCCCATTCTTCCTCTTCTTCGTACTCTTTTTGAGTTAATCCCATCATCCCGCTATTGGTCCCATAAAAATCCTCGTCTCCTTATTAACAGCTTCACCAAATTTAATAATATAAACGTTGCTTTAGCCCAAACAAATCTGCACCCCTTATTTGAAGTAAATTTTAATTCTTTACACTTCCAACCTAAAATTATATTTAACTTTGGTATCTCGAAACATGACCCTGCTGCTAATGATAAATTTAACAAGATCTTAGCAAAAGATTGGCATGACTGGCTTACCATATTTACAGATGCCTCGAAGCTGTCAGACAATAGCAATGTCGGATCTGCGGTATGGATTCCAAAATTCAAAATCATTCTTCATTTTCGCAGTTCTGCATTTGGCTCCATTTATACTGGTGAAGCAATAGCTCTTTTGGAAGCGATCTCCTATGTTGAGTCTCATGGTCTCAACCAATCTATTATTTTCTCCGATTCTCTGAGCTGCCTTCAAGACCTGGTTAAATCACCTTTCCGTTCTCGACACAATTGTCCTCTCACCTTGCAGATCAAAGAACATCTCTATAGATGCCATTGTTTGGGCATAGATATCGCCTTGGCCTGGATCCCTAGCCACTCTGGTATCATAGGCAACGAGAATGCTGATTCGATTGCCAAATCGGCTACTCGGAATGGGATGGATTCTCATACGTGGTGTTATGCTCGAGATTTGCGCTGTCTTGCCAAACCAGAGATGATGAAAAGCTGGAATACTCTGTGGCAAAAAACTCGTTTACAGAAGGGCAAATTTTATGGCTCCATCCAACCACTTATTCCTCCAAAATGTTGGTTTAGCAAATTAAAACTCTCAAATAAACTGGCAACCTCTGTTGTAATCCGCCTCCGACTTGGATTTGTATGCACTCCAGTTTTTTTGGCAAAACTTCGAGTGAGAGACAGCTCTCTATGTGAATGCGGTCTAGAGGAGGGTACTCTGGAGCACTTGTTTTTTTCCTGTCCTCGTCTAACTATCCCCCTTTACGACTTACTACCTCCTGATTGTCCTCGCCCAATTAACATTCCTTTTCTTTTATCCTTAGCCCATACTCCCGCTGTTAAAATTCTTTATAAATTTATTAATATAAATAAAATCTATTTATAATTTATACGTTAGATAATTATATATATGATATTAAATTATATTAATTATTATTTTTTGTAAGTATATAATTGTATTTGATGTCTAACTCTCATATTATGTGCCGTCTTATATGTTTTAACAAATGTTTTGTTTGGTTTTTTTTTAGCATGGCAAATAATGGATGGCAACACTGCAAAAACTGACCAATAGTCATTACAGTTTCCCATGCTATTAAGTATCGACTATTCCTATATTTTACCTTGACATTGGCAAAATCATCGAATGTTCGTCGATGGAGCCATAATACAAAAAAAATGAATTGAATTGTGTAAGTTCGGTTTAAAAATACATGCATGTGCATAAAATGACTAAAAATATACTATTTTGTTTAAAGACATCAGATTGCAATATCTCGAAACCACAAACAGCGACTGCAATAAACATAAGAGGAACGTTTTATGTTCGTTGTTTTTCTACTTTTTATCTGTTATTGCATCCTAGGGCGAAGTTATGGCGTGTCCATGACGGATGTTTATACAGAAAAATCATCGCACGTGCGATAAATGTTGCTGTTTTATTTTCAGATACTTTTTTTCTCCTATTAACTTGCCTTTGGGCAAAACTATTGGAACTATGTGAGAGTAAAAAAAAGAAAATGAATGTATGTTTTTTGCTTGAGCATTTTGACAGGAGCCCTAATTATTGTTTTTTTTAAGTTTTTAATCTTGACTTCTTTAAACATACCTACCAAAAATAAAAATATTTACTAAGTGTTTTTTTTCTGATTTTGTAACTTGGTACCTAGTCAGTTTGCATAACTGAAAAACTCATAGACCCCTATAATAGGTAGGTACATTTCCTTACCCCAAATATTTAAAAATAAAAAAAGTGCCCCTTCAACTTTTTTATTTCAAGAATGGCAATATTCACCTCAATGCTATTTTCGAACATGCCTTTTTGCTCAGTACACCTAATAAAAGAATATGACTGTTGGAATTTTCGAAACCCCTAACGGCTACCCCAGACCTCAGAGAAGAAGTGTTTTAACAAAATTAATCTATGGGGAGGATATTGCCGTTGACAAGGACCACTAAGTTCGGGAACTATAAATACATACAAATGGCCCTTGGTTTTTTAATAAAGCGGAGGGTTAGCTGAATATTAGTCTAATATCAGGGAGTGCAAACCGATGTTGCCCTCGCAGTGTGCAGCCACGGTGCATGGAAGTTTTTTATGAAGTAAAATTATGGACGCAATGTTATCAATAGCATGGATTGCATTAAAATTAGTAAGCACCTTAGTAAATATTCAACTCTGTTTAAAACTTTTATGTAATTTCATAATAGTTTATAACAGAACTAAAATTATATTGAATCTGTTAAGCACTCTAAAAACAGGTTGGTGAAGTTTATTTCATATATATTTATTCAGATATATATTTGAAAATGGTTTGCTTTCGAGTTTATACAGGGTTACTTCTAAAACACCAGTATGCGAGGTTGCTAACATCATAAGTAACAACTTTTGTTCTACGAGTTCTGACATAACTCAATACATGAAAAAAAAAAAACATTTTTTTATTGTACCGTCGACGTCGTGAAATTTGTAAGTCTATGTTTCGTAGAACAAAAGTTGTTGCTTATGATGTCAGATATCTAGTCCTGCGACATTGTTGGTATTTTAGAAGTAACTCTATAATAATTAAACATAGTCAATAAACAGAACGCAAGTGCAATTTTTTTTTCTAAATAAGTAGAATAACATAAAAATCGTCTAATTTTTTGTAGTAACTAAGTCTCTATGTTTTGTAGTAATTAAGTATCTAAGTACCTACTTTAAGTAGGTAGTTTGAAGAAAGGACACTTATCTATAGACTTTTTATCTGAAGTTACAATATTTTTTTACGAATATTTTAAAGTTGTAGAACAAAGTTAAAAGTTGATAGTTTATACTTTAAAAGAGAAAGACAGCAAGAAAAAATAATTATTTGTCAACCACACATATTATACCTATAGAAATTTTACCTTGGGCCATGTCCCATCTTAAAATGTTTATCAGTAACGGTATACCAACTCCTTTTCGATTTTCAAATCTTGCATTTGCAAATTGCAATTGTTCGGAAAAATAATGTTTGTAAAATTAATTAGGTACTATCGCATCCATACTAATCCGACCATTATTTTTAAAACCCGAGAATGCACCGGCCACCCTATAATACGGTTAATATTAAAATATTGCATTGAACCCATGCATTTTTTTACGGAGGCGTATCGAGCCAAAACATTGGCTTTTCCTGCCCCTAAGAATCACCCCCACAAAAATAATACAAGTATTTGTACTCACATTTTTTTTTATACCCGTAGGGTGAATGCTCATTTAAATACGTCGTAGCACTGGGTTACGTATATTTTCGTGTCCGTAAAATATCATTAGATTTCTAATAGGTATATTACAAGTACTATCTTTTAAAATATTTGAGTCATAATAAATAGTTTCGGATATATACCGAGTATCATAAAATTCTGAGCTTACAAGGCTTATCTTACGGGTTATGTGGCCGCATGCCACATAACCCGTATGCTACTGCATATGCTACTTACATGCATATATGTTTTTGTAAAAGATAGAAACATCCATAATTCAAGTACAAATTAATGTGTCATTATTAATTATACCATGGAAGGTAACCGTTATGCTGTTTTATTAATGGGTGGTATACTTTAACTGTAAATCCCCTTTTTTCAATCAAAATATTCGAAATTACAACCAAAAATACTGAATTGCACAGTAAATTTGCTCATCAAATAAATCAATTATACTATACTGTTAGATCTTTAAAGCTTAATAGGACCAATTCGGTTCTGGCGTTGTGGTCACAGTTCTAACCTAACCTAAACCAATAATTATGAATAGGACCGATTCGGTTCAAATTTAGTGTGCAATTCAGTATTTTTGGTTGTAATTTCGAATATTTTGATTGAAAAAAGGGGATTTACAGTTAAAGTATTAAATACGTTGTACAGTCATTTATTTGATATGCAGTAGGTTATTAGTGGAGAAATTTTGTTTGCTTAAATTTGTAAATAGAGGTGCAGTTCAAAATTTCCGTTTATTAATTGAAGCGTAATCGTCGTCGTTTATTCAAATTATTAACAAGACTGGGCCACCGAAGTCTCTGTTTGTAAGCCAATTTAGTCTCAATAGTGTCCAAACCCTTAAAGGGTTAAATGAACTTTTTTATATTAGGAATGTAAATTAACGTAATTTTGTATGGCAATTAACATTAAACTAGTTATGACCCCTATTCTGGTTAACCATTGGAGCGTATGTCCAATATCTCTGCACCTGTTCTAGAGTCCGAGATGGCTACGTATAGTGCAAACAAAACGGTCAAAGGAAACTATCGTGAAGAAGTTTACATGCCTGAGAGATTTCGTGTCGGCTAGTCGGCGAGTCGGCTAACTTCACTCGATGTCGTGTGAAGTTAGCCGACTCGCACAAGGCTAAAATGGAGCCTAAACCTCTGAATTGAGGAAGATCGTGCCTATAAGTGGGATGGTAAAAGAATTGATGAGGAACGTATTGAAATTTATTTTCCCATATACACGCGGAATAACTGCATTATTTAAGTAGCTATTCTGAGGTACTCTTGTTGATTTTGGTTTTATGACAAGAAAAGGAGAGTTTTATTAGCGAACTAAAAATAAAATATATGAAAGAAGAAGAGTGATGTTTGGTCGCTAAATCTTTATGTCTGCAATTGCATTTGTGTTTATCTTTGCTTTTATAGCTTTTAAATAGGTATCTATATGTTTGTCGTTGTTATGTATTTTTATTTGAAGTTTGGGGAGCTACTTAATATAATAATATGAACTAATTCTATAAAAATATAAATACCTACACAAAATTATTTCCTTTATTAATAATTTCTCATAGTCATTGTTTTCAAACACTATTAATATTTTTTGTTGTTTTTGTGAACCCCTATGCGAAAAAAACGTGAGTGTGAAAATATGTATGTATGAAAATATTTTTCACGCACTTTTATCGAATGTCTTTTGTTTTTTGTTGAAATTAGAATTCAAATTATACCTATAAAGAAAAATCGTTACCATCTTATCATGGAAGCATTGTAATGCACAAAATGTTTCCACCCCAATGATATTTCTGCAAAATCTCAGTGTGTTTCCCTCAGTGCAGATAAAAGGGCGCGATCGTATGACACATTATTCATATTGAGGGGCGTCACACTAAAGATATTGTGGAAAGGGCACTAAGATTGCCAACTGCCATACATTGTTCCCCTGTTCCTTGTTTTGACGTGATAGAACGGCTCTAGACATTCGCAGACAACTTTAAATTCGGACCTTATGACAGAAAATATCGCCTCAATTGTATTCCTACGTCTGACATTTGTTAATTTTCGCGACCGCAAATGTAAGTTTGCAATTGGTAGCATAATAAATGTTGCGTATCGATGCGTTTGAAGATAAGTAATGAAGAACTTATAGATTGCGTTTAGAATATGAATGTGTGTAGATAATTTCACAAAATGTGTGGTCGTTCTTATTTATGAGTGAAATTTTGATGTTTTGGAATAAACGGTTCTTCCGATTTATTGAGTTTGATTGTAGTGGGAGAAAAGACATCGCTGAATGTTTACTCAGAAAAGTTATACGTCTTGTTGATACAAGAAATGAAAAAAACAATCATGTGTTTATTTGATTTTTGTACATGAATATACCTACTGCGAGAATAAAATATTAGTAGTAGTTATTTATATAAAGATATCTATTAGGTGCGAAGGAAAAAGGTTTTTATTTATGCATTTGGTTTCACAAAATTAAATATTATTAAATGGATTTTGAAGAACTTTAACGCCATTCATAATATTTTTATATTTTTCGTGTAGTTGTAGTTTTTTTATAATATGTAGGTACAATTCAGTTATGAGAATTTCCAACAGTGGTAACTCGTATGTAAAAAATATCAGGTTACAAAAGTAACAAGACACCAATTATAATAATTATAGTGACCATATCAACATTTAAAATAAAATGTATACCTATTTATTGGCAAACAAACAAAATCACATTACACTTCCCTCATTTAGGGTTGCCAACAAAATAACATGCAGCAAATCAACAATCTAATTTATTAACGTCCCTATATTGACGTCACTCATCTCTTTCTTGCATCTTTTACTTATGCACGAGCCTCAAGTGGGGGTGTTCCCTCAATTGTGTTACTTCTATTTGTATTTTCCCAAACTTATTGCTGTAAGTAAGTATCTGTGGTGTTTTCATGCCATTACCTGGCTGACAGACACCATAAATATATCGATACAGTGTCATAAATTTTGTGGCTTATGCCCCCTTGAAATATTGCAATGTTTTGTCCAGTTTCTATGTATTTGTCAATGTTAGAGTTTGTCTTTATGACTTTGTTGCTTGGTAAGTGTTTGTGTTACCTTAAAAAATTGGATTAAATTTTATTATTTTCTTTTAGGCAATATTTTCATACGGTGATATTGTCACTTTATTCCAAAGGAATGTGTCCTTGTGTTTTTCTAGTACAACTGAATTATTTATTTAGTTGGATTTTTTATAAGTACCTATTACCTTAGAAAATCTGTTTAATTTCCATTTGGCGAATAAGCTTAGTTAACCTCTATAATAATCTACCAAGTGTGTCTTTTCATTATTCAATAATAAATTCAAAAAGCAGTAAATACTTTTTAAAATGTAATTTTAAATCCTACAAATTTAAAAGTCGTAAATTAAAAATTGTAAAGTTGACCAGTGACCCGCCGTCGGTATTGGGCAAGGCGACAACTAATCAAATTAAACCAACCGTTTGATGACAAAGGACCGCCGAAACTTTTAGTGATGTGATCAACGTAAACTTTACAGTCGATTTAGTTTATCGTGGGCTTTTGCCTGGAGGCTAGACCATAGAATAACTAATAATACTACGTCTAAATTTGACACTCTCCTCCTGTTACCGAAGGGTTTTACTACAGAACTCCTCACAGTTCTGGATCTATTATTAAAAACGAAGATTCGATTGACGTTTCTCACTTTTTCCTACCACGAAAGTGTTTCGAATGCGACGATCATCAGTACGATGTTCGTGGTTTTGATAATTTGTCTTTCATTGATGATTCTTTCAGTTGTGAAATGAAAACACTTATAAAATTTAATCATCTTCCGATCTATCCTATTCATTCACGAACGAATCGGAACTGAAAGTTTTTGGTGGTAGTGCTCATATACGTAGCTAGGTCGTTCACGAACGTTTCGACCCAAACTTCCGTACTTCATTTTTTACAGTAGGTCTCCAGATATAACTTGATAATTCAGAGGGAGTAAAGGATCATGCAATGTTATTTTTGGGACTTAAAGTGTTAAATAATGACTATGGTTGTTTTATGTCTAAACGAGCGTTTACTCAGTTCAAAATAGGACACCAGCAAGATTTTTGTTGCTTTAAAATTAAATAGACACCTTGCATACCTCACAAAGGACTTATTAAGTAAGTAGGAATATAATTTGGGATCGAAATAAACGCCTTCAATCCCTCGATACAAAATGATTATCGATAACGGGACATCCTTATAACTACCTAATATGAAACAACAGATTTCATTGTGAGCTAAGCGTGACGGATCCGTTTGGGATCGGGTTTTCTGACGCGAGGGTGCGGGCAAGGGCCAAGGATCAGCCTATGTTCAAAATTAAAACGATTTACTTTGAATGCCGATATTTTTAAAGTTTATACTTCAGTGATAGCGTTTTTTTGAAGCTTTTGTACACTTTGTTTTTTGGAAGGCAGCAGTGGTATACATAATATGTGTTTGATAGTATATTGTCACATATTAAGTAAGAATAGGTAGGTAGGTAAACATTAGATACTGAAGGAAAACTTTCCAAATTTACAGTATCTACCCAATAACCGCCTACCCGTGACCATGGCTGCTGTAAATGATCTGAAGCGTTCGGATTAAATAAAATCAATAAAAACCATTAAATATTTTTTCATTAATAACATCAAGCTCTAGTATAAGTGCAAGAAATCAGAATATCAGATACCTTATTCAGTACCCTAAATAAATTTGCTTACTTCACGGGCACATCGATACAAAACCTGCATCAAACATGCAGGTTTTGTATCGATTTTCTCGATCGATTATGGAGTATAGTCTAACTCTTTCTCATTTAAAAAAGACCCATGCTATGGGACAGTAATTCAGATTATAAAAATAACGAAGCTTGCATTAATTACTCTTATATGTTTTCACGGCTATGAAAAAAATTTCAACCAATTCTTAGTAGCATAATTATAATAAGTTCTTTTTACATTCCCACAACTCAGTAACTCAAATTATAACTTTGGTTGTAACATGCTTTGAGTAAACGTAACTTATGCATGTAAGTACTAGAAATACATAACTTAATAACAAAGATCAAGTAATTTGCTGAAGCCGTCTAGATTGCCTTTGCTTTAATTAGAGAGCAAAGCATAAGTCGTACGTATAAACACAACACGCGCTTGCATAAGAACATAGTTATAATTATTTGTAGCTTAATATGCTTTAGCGACCCGTTTAGCTCAGCGGTAGTTAACGCTGCCTGCTGTGCTATTGGTCCCGGGTTCGAATCCCGGTAGGGTCAAATGATTGTGTGATCAGCATTAACATTTGTATCCGAGTCATGGATGTACCTATGTATAATATGTATGTATTTACAAAAAAATATATGTATATATGTAGTATATCAACCAACTAGTATCCGTAACATAAGCCTCGCTGCTTACCACGGAACTAGATGGCGCTGTGTCATAATGTCCAGAAATATTGATTTTATTTTTTATTTATTTTAATTATGATCGGTTTAAATCTTGGTAAGCAGTCTCAGTTTAAAGTTTTAAAAATGATAAAATTAGTCTTAATACACAATTACTTAGATCTTGTTACTTAATTTTATCGTTGACGAAACCAATTTCTCTTTGTTAAATACAAAGAGAAATTTGTTTACAAAAAATACTGAACTTACATTTAAACAAATACATACGTCATACGTACATAGTTTATTTACGAGTCTAAGATCTAGGTACTCGCAAGTGTGAAACAAGTACATCCGACACCAATACTTGGCGCGTCGCCAAACTATAGTTTCTGAACAGTCTGGGTTTATAAGGGACGGTCACGACCCGATCATGATACCTACGAACTTATAAGTTACATTTATTTAAATATAATTAAGTCTTAAGAAAAGAAATAAAAAACTTTACCTGTCATTAATTATGGAACTCCACATCAACCTCTCATTGTTCCTCGGCATACACCACCACCACGGGTCTTTTCTCACAATGCGAGAGGTTAAGATATGGCTTCAGCAACGACCTGGCAGACTTCATAAATCGTAGAGATTTGATTAAAAAAAAATTATATGAATTTTCAAATGATATCTTATACGCTACTCCAGACCAGATAAACAAAATTTAATCATAACCATTGAGCAATCTAATTTTATTTAATCTCTCCAATTTTTGTTGTCGCCTACTGTAAAATCACAAAATACTAAATCTTGAATCACTCAGAGCAACACCAGCGTACCATGAACAGTACGCCTAATAAATATCAGTGAATAACCAAACAGACAGTTAACAATGATTTACAATGAAATTAAACGATCCAATAGTTATTTAAACAGATATTAGCTGTCAATAAAAGCCCGCATGTTTACCCATTGTTTGGGTAGATAAATTAAATGTAAAATATATGCGGTATGTAAATCAATCGCTTATACATTTACGTCAATGTTCATTTGTTGGAATATTAAAGAAGAATTTCGAAATTTGTGATATTAACTATTATAAACCTTAAAATAAATCAGCATTTAGTTCTTTATCGTGTAATTCGTGTCTTCATAGTTACGACATCATAAAACTAACCATCCTTTCTATAATAAAGTCTGATGATGACTGTATTCATATATATTTTTTTATATTAGATGTTTAAGTATTGTTTTGATGCAAGACATACTTCCTGACAAAGCTCATAAAAATATATTCGGTATACGTCGCGCATAGAAAGAGGCAGCAAATGACGTTTAATTCCCGTCAATAAATTTCCCATACTGTAAATGTTGCATCGTAATTGAATACGTTCGTATCGCATAACTAGACTTGTAGTAAAATGAAAACGTTCACTCAATCGTAAAACAACTGTTCGTAGGATTGCTTTCAAAAGATATAGTTGAACAACTTCACCACCCAGACATATAAATCAGTGTGATGCGTTTTGCAAATCACTACCGCTTTGCTACAATACCGCACCTACCGAAGTATTGGCGATACAGATTGATGTAGCGTGTTCGAAAACTAAGCAATTTTATACTCGAAATAGCCGATAAAGTTAAGATTTACGCACTGTACTCGACAGAGCGGTGGATGCACGAAGAAAGGTAAATTGTGGACATGACAATACTGTTACAGTTGTCACAACAATATGACACAGTATGGACAAGAATCGTACCAACTAAAACTGTTGGTGAACTCTAATAAAATGATTTCTTTTTTATTGCCATAAGAGTGGCAAACAAACCTACGGCTTGTCTGATGATAATCGGTTACCGTAGTATTTAGACGTTTGCAACATACACAGTTGCTCGCGTGTTACCGACCCTGTAGAAACCTTTTAGGTTTCTTAAAATAGGGGAGTTACTAAACTGGCAGCAAACGGAATTCATGCACATTCCTTAAGAATAGTCAATCTCTTAACGAGCTTTAACTTACTATCTTGTTTTATTTTATTCTTACCATAATGGAATTAATAAAACAGATTCACCAACGCTTAATTGTTAGTTGAGGTTAAGCCAATATTGTATTTCGTGATTACTAATTTGTGCCACGTTTATATACTAAATATAGAAGTTTTCACAATCTTTAATTTGTTGAATTTTTTTAAAATTAGATATTGGACGGTTGAGACTATTAAAGAAAATTTCATTTCTGATAGCAGTTTAGTATCCTGTGAGTACAGTTATTAGATTTAAAACTGGACATCTTATCCATACTTAGGTGAGCACATGCAGTTTCAATTTTTTCAACTTCGCAACGTATTCTGCTGAAAACAAACAATTGGCGTCGAATTTATGAGCCGAGCTGAGCGCCAAGCCGCTTATTGAGATGACTGTACGACGTTCAATTTGAAAAACGTTGACCTAGAAATGACTGCACGAGACATTAAGGACATCTTCAGACTACCAGGAAGAAAGCAGAGTGTCAACCATACTCCCATCATTGTGGACCTGGGTTCCGCTATACTAAGATCGGATTTACTAAAAAAAGCGAAGTCCTTCAATATAAAAAACAAATCCAAATTACAGGCAAAGCACCTTGGACTTACTAAGAACGAGGACGTCCCAGTCTTTTTGTCAGAACAACTGACTTCTAAGGGCGCTCGTCTATTCTTCTTAGCTCGAGACTTGGCAAAAACCAAACAGTACAAATACTGCTGGACAGCCTTTGGACGTGTCTTTGTAAAACAGGATGACAATTCAAAGATTATTCTTATAAAGACCGAGTCGCAGGTACACCACCTACTACAATCAGCGTGACTCATAGTAGTTACTGTATTCTATTTAAAACTTAGAAAAGTGCATTACATTATATACACATGGCTCAGCTCATATATTTTAAGTTCTAAATTAGTGCGAAGCCTAATAATTATAATTAGATTTTTAAGTAAGTACATACATCTCAGTTATATTTTACAAATTGCGATAAACATTAACTACAAGTTTACTACACAACCATACACATATACAAATTACAAGCTTTTAATACAACAAAAATACACATACATCACGGTCAGGCATACTTACTTCTTTCTCAGACATACAAACTTCATTCTTATTATAAAAAACTCACAAGTATACAAACTCTGCCCAGCTCATCCATTTATTCACGATCACGTACTAGTATTAACATTCATGTATATTGACTTTAAGAAACGCATTCTTACTCAGTTTTATAAAAATGGATAGCAACTTAAATACATTACAAGACTTGGATAATGAAGAAATCGCAAGCTCTGCCATTCTTAATCTCGAAAATTTTACCTCATACCTGCAACACCAAAGCAACAATTTCACAGTTTTGACACAAAACATAAGGAGTATCTATAGTAACTTGGACGACCTTCAGATAACATTATCTCAAATAAATATTGATGTGGACATATTAATTCTAACTGAATGTAGGTTAAATTATAATAAGCCTTTGCCTCAACTAAACAACTATACCTCAATCTTTACGTTAAATAAATTAAACCAAAATGATGGGGTAGTAGCGTACATTCAAAATAAGTATACCCCCCGTGTAACTGAAATAAAACTTACACATGCCTCAGCTCTTCAGATAATAATCCCTAACTTCACCATTATAGGGATATACCGATCCCCCTCCATCGCCCACACTGATAACTTCACAAACTCATTAAATCAACACCTTGAATCCATAAAGTCACACAAAAACATTATCATCACTGGTGATATAAATATAAACTTAATCGAGAAATCAACCGAAACATCTCAACAGCGGTGTAACAGACTATCGTTTCTAAACATGCTGTCCTTCCATGGTCTTCTCCCGGGCCATTGTCTGCCCACTAGGGAAAATAGTTGCCTTGATCATGTACTGATAAAACTTGAAAAGACCACCAACTCAGCCTTTGTGGGAGTGCTCAACACATCTATAACCGACCATTCGATGGTACTACTAAATATAAGTCAAACACAAAAAACGAATATCTATCCTAAAGTTAAAACTGTAACAAACTTTGCTAACGCCTATTCATGCCTCATTCAGTCCGACATATCATTTTTCAACACATGCGACGACCCTAACATTATAGCTAATAGATTAATAAACATGATCAAGACAGCATTATCTGATAACACAAGAATTCTAGTGGTATCTAGCTCCAAGCGTACCCTAAAGCCCTGGATATCTCCAGGAGCTCTTAGATGTATACGACTTAGGAACAAAATGCAACTTAAAGTTAGAGATAATCCTCACAACGTAATAATAAAAATAACTTACAAACGTTTCAGAACTTTTTGTTCTAATTTAATTAAAAAACTTAAAAGACAATATCTCAGGCAACAAATCTCAAACTCAATAAAAAAACCTAAATCCCTCTGGCAAAACATCAATAACATTACTCAGTTTAAAGCACCTAAATCTACTAACTTGCATCTGCTTCATATCTCATCTCACCCTCTAGACTCGTTAAATCGTATAAATCAATTTTTTGTTACTATAGGTAAAACATTAGCGGAAGACATAACAACACATACTGGTCCCTACTCACTTGGAAATAGTTATACATACACAACGCAAACTCAGACTAGATCATTTGTCCTGTTCGAGACGGATCCGTTTGAGGTGGATGGCATACTAATGGCCCTCGACTCTGGGAGTGCTCCTGGTTGGGACGGTATACCCATTAAGTTTATTAAATTAGCTAGAGACCTTTTAGTCCCCTTAATAAGCCAGCTAACAAACATATGCTTTAGGACAGGAGTTTTTCCTGATGCCCTGAAGCGATCTATAGTTACGCCTGTGCACAAGGGGGGAGACGGAAACGATGTCAATAACTACCGACCCATATCAGTGTTATCGTCTATATCAAAAATAATTGAAAAAATATTAAATAAGAGACTTGTTGACTATTTAAATAAAAATAATATCCTTTCAAGCGCACAATATGGGTTCAGAAAAGGGCGTTCAACTCAGGATGCTATTACAGCATTGACATCAGAGATAGTTGCTAAGGTAGACAAAGGTCTTAAATGCCTAGTCACATTCTTAGACCTAAAAAAAGCTTTTGACACCGTTTCTGTCCCTACCCTTGTGCAGAAGCTCGAGGCAGTAGGAATAAGAGGTACAGCTCTGTCCCTTTTTGACAGCTACTTAAGTGGTAGAAAACAACAAGTTAAAATCGGAGATGCATATAGCGATGAGGAAAACACCATCTTTGGCGTCCCACAGGGGAGCGTCCTTGGCCCGACGCTGTTCCTGGTTTACATAAATGACCTATGCAACCTGCGGGGCAGCGTCGGGAGGATTTTCTCCTATGCGGACGACACAGCTGTCGTTTACTTTGGAGATACTTGGGAAACCGTCAAACAGGTTGCTGAAAATGGATTAGCCACTATAAGTGGATGGCTTAGAGCAAATCTCCTTACTCTCAACATTCTAAAGACCAACTATATTTGTTTCACACCAACCATACGGTCACAGCCGGGAGCTGACTTCGGGATCCGAATCCATGAGTGCGCCAACCACGACCACTGTAACTGTCAAATTATCCAAAAGGTTCATTCTATAAAATATTTAGGCATAGTGTTAGACCAAAGGTTATCCTGGCATTCACACATAGAAATAATTATGAAACGAATAAGAAAATTAAGCTGGATTTTTAAGACTCTCCGTCATCTTATGTTTCCTAAACTGCTAAATAATATATATCTCGCCCTGGTGCAATCAGTCATTACCTATTGCATTCCGGTCTGGGGCGGAGCTACAAAAATCAAATTTCTCGAGCTGGAAAGAGCTCAACGGTCGCTTATAAAGATAATGTACTTCAAACCATATAGATATCCTACTGATGATTTATATAAAATCAGCAGCTTACTTACAATTCGAAAATTATACTATCTAAATACTGCTCTCTACTTACACAAGACATTACCCTTTAACCCAAACCATCTAAATAAAAGGCGAAATGATATAGTGGCCACATCCCCATTGGTGCGTACATCTTATGCAAGACGACAATACGCGACCCAATCTGCTTATATCTATAACAAAATAAACAAGAAGTTAAATATTTATCCCAAAGTCCTTCATAAAAACAAAAAAAGTATAACTGAGTGGCTGAAAACGCTTACATACGAGGAAACAGAAGACATCCTGATTAGAGTTAGCTAAAAATAAATAAAACACACACACACACACACACACAAACACACACACACACACACACACACACACACACAGACATCTCCAAACACGCCAACGTTCTTAAAATTATAAAATTATTGTACTTACCTTATGTTCTTTCTTAATAGTTTTATCCTATTGTTATTGTTTGTCTCGCGACTTTGTAACTAGTTACTTAGGGAAGAGGCGAGGCAACCCCAACACAAGTATTCTTTAACTTACTGGGGCTGCCTCAATTTTTGTAAGATACTATATTTTGTAGACACAATAAACATTCTTTATTCTTTATTCTTAAAAATTTAAATTCCCTTCCCCTAAGGAAGTCTATCAGGTTCGTGTATTAAGTAAGCGTTTACTTATTTCAGCAATTTTAAATGCTGAATTTTATATAGAATCTTTTTGTATTTTTTTAGCTTATTTCAAGCTAAGATTTTAAATTTTTTTATATAGAAGTTTTTTTTTTTAAGTATAAAAAGGAATTGTAATATAATTATTTTATAATATAATACGTCACGAAGAAGAACTAAATATGAATTGTTTATATTCACTAAAGAAGTAAATATGAATTCCTACGATTCCAATTATCATTTTGTACAACAGCAGATGAAACACGAACTATTTCGTATGTTAGCAAAACAAAGTCCAACGTTTGATAAAAAAACGATGCATTCGTTCGTTGGTCGGGTATTTGAACATGGCGACAATGTTAGCACGTCTGTCTTTTGCAACTGTTATCGCTACTAATTTATCTTAATTACGACTTAAATACTATAATTTGGATTCCACACAGTGGCCTAACGAAGCGCCTTGCGATGCCACTGTCGGCGCTAAATACCACAGAGCGAATATTTTAGAAACGCGATGGGTGCCGATCACTAATCGAACAATAGGCATGACATACCAAAATCGGGCCATAATAGTAATAAATTCTATTGTTGCTAAACAAAAAGCAGAATGTGGCAACAGAGGGTGACACGGTTGAAGCGCGACGACAATGCTAAACGGAATATCAATATCAGAGCATCACTTTTCATATGCCGACTGGATCGGTGCAGCACAACAAAATAAACTCTGTTACAAACGATTTAGAGTTTCAAATAGTAATTTTTCGGTGTGTAAAAAATACGACGGCATTCATGCTTGCGCCTGCACCCGATATTGGATTTCGAACTCTTTTTCGAGTAATTTTTGAAAATGCAATCTGTGTATGTTAGCAAGCAGACGGCTGCCATTTGTCTTCGCAAATGAACCGATTTGTGCGTCGTAGTATGGTAACTGATGTTGCACGGTGGCACGTGGCCGAACGGGCTGACTTATTGTTACACTGACTTATTGCGCCGCTCATTGAAGTCTATTAGTGAATTACACTGAAATAGAACAATCTATTACCAGACCTGGTGATGGAGATTTATTATTTTGAAAGTATTGTAAGATTCCTGAATTTAAAATAAGGAATCTTTTGTAGCAATTGGTGCAACCAGTTTACTCTCAGAATATCGGTAGATCTGGAAATATTACCCAGTTATCAGGTTGTAGAGGTCTGGTAGCATGCTTTGTGTAATTCACTGATATTCAGCCGCATCTGGGGAGACTAGAAGTCGACCCCAACATACTTGGAAAAATGCATGGTTACATTTTAATTTACCTTTTCAATAATTTTCTATTCATAGGTTGGTCTATCAATAGTTTTCTATTCATACGCTCGGTATGATAATGACTTACAGACACTGTTGATAAAGTTGAATGTCTAAAAGTATCCAGACAGTAAGAGTAAGGCACATACATAATAGTTACTAAGTCAAATTTCAACTTGTTTAAGAGTTGAAAGCCTGAAATTGAAAACAACAAAACTAAATTTCGAACAAAGTGTACAATATAAACCAAAAGCCGTGTAAATAAGAAGAGAAATTTCATAAACCATAAAATAAAGCAATGTTCGATGCGGCCGCCTCGGTAAACTTTTGGGGTACGAATGAATAATTCAAGATGCGAATCGGCAGTCCGTCAAGAAGCTCCCAGACCGTTGCATTTTCAACGTAAATCTGCAGTAATATCTGTGGATATCTTATGCCGTGTTCACGAGCAATATTCTTCATCTTTCTGTTTAACATTCCGCTGTCATGTCCAACACATGTCTGGATTTCTGTCTACTCCTATTATTTGGTTCCTCGTAAATAGGAATATTGTTGTCACCTGTTTCGTTTTGAATTTCGAATCTGGTTTGGAAACATATGTATGTATTATATGGCATGATATTTCGAAGTATAAAACTATAACATTTTCTGAAATGTAGATATGGATCAACATTTCATATTTATAATAAGTATAAGTCTATATATTATAAATGTGAAATTGTCTGTCTATTACATCTTTACGCTATAACCGCTGAACCGATTTAGATGGAATTTGATATAGGGATATTTTGACCAGATTTTTAAACGCAAACGAAGTTGCGGGTAAAATCTAGTTCAATATAAAATAGACAAATAGTATCAGGCTTATTCACTATATTACTTACGGCAGTAACATAAACATAAAAATGTTGTTTTACTACCCACCATGATGGTGAAAAAAAATTTATACTTACTTCATCAGAGTGGTTAAAGAAAAAGGTTTCCTCTTTAAAAATCCACTTTCACGTATTTATTTTCCATAAAAATCTAATAGAGAAAGCATTTCGCTCGAGTCCGCCATCGCTCTCCATTTTAATGAATAAGTAAACAAAATTAGTGGGGTCCAATATCGGAATAAGTGAAACGAGTAGGTCAGAGCTACGGGAGCAGCATATAAAGTATCCATTTGAAGAAATAATTTTAAGTAACGTCATTGCGACCGTTTTATTCTCAATCGAGGAGAATTTAAAATGTTAATGTATTTACCATCATTCTAACAAAATGTAGCTATAATATTTTCAGTTAGAAAGTTGAGCATGTCTTGAATTTAATTAAGTACTTAATCATTATTTACCTAAATTAGCTTTCCATTGAAGAAAGTGTTAGACGATTCAACTTTTCTGTTTGCATTTATAGCAAACCTGTGTTGTTATATCTATTTCTTATTTATCTCACTGTCACTCAGTTTTCCATGTTTAATCATTACCATAGTTCATCGAAACAAATTTGTTTTATTTAAACACTTGTTTCTGAAAACCAAATCGAATACTTTAAACCGTTTTAAAGATCTACAGGTATGTACAGAATCCAAGGTTTTAATACCAAAACTATAATGTTATTGAAATAAAAATAACTCCACATTTAACCCTCACTTCGCCACACTTGAAAATATCTTGAGTGCATCGTTGAAAGTAAATGCTGGTATAATTCCTGGTTCTACTGCGTTTGGATTGCATTTGGAGACGTTAGGGGATGAAGCCGGATAAACTTTATGTTAACTGTAAGCAATAAAAATAGCCTTTATGACGATACGTGGAATGGTTACGTTTGTTTGCGTCATTTAGTTGTTTCGACGTGAATTGAACTAGGTTTTATTGAAATATACTATGTTATTAAGATATATTTTGCAGCGTTACAGTAAATTTTGGATAAATACGACTGTAGACTACGGCAATAAAAAAGGGTCAAAATGTATTTGATGCATTCACGGCTTAAACGACTAATGATTCACTCCATTAGGTCTTAGATCATTAAAGATCCAGTATCGTCTGAAAAATAACGTAGAACTTGGAACCCGAACTGAAGTATCGTCGAATAATCTTCTATAATCTTTAGAACCCAACAACCTTACAGATCACGTATGAAGGTTCTCAGCGATTATGTTCTGGATTAAAAGATTTTCGTAACGCATATGGTATTCTATATTTGAGACAGCCAGCCAACCAACACTATCCAGTTCACTCTTAATGGATTGCTGTTCTAACAGGCTATCAGGCACAGCTTTAAGAATTTTACTTTTAACTGGCAGATAATACAATTTAATTTATTGTATATAGGTACATATTATATTCCATAAGGCTGTTTTACTCATAGGGAACTTAATAGCCCTCCTCCTCTCTCTTAAAAGGTTTTGCCTTGCTGTGCCCGATAGAGTCCATGATGATATAATTTTTTATTGGAGGCTTTCTGTAAAATTACCATGAAATGTAATAAAAAATTTATATATTATTATTATTAAATAAGGTGCAGTCAAATTTAAGTTCTTACTACGTTGACATGACTTATTTAATTCTGAAATTAATTGGCAGGTGCCATTGCAATTGTGTTTGCTTTCATATTATTCGTCGGTATTATGAAAAAGGCAATTGCCAGAGGCTTGGTCGCGGACCAATTAAATTGATTGATTCAACGCAAGTTGTTAATCAAAATGTTTGTTCGCCCGCCGGAAAAGCAGCGAAATGTGCATCCGAAAGACCGTTTAATTTATACCACGCCGGATTTTTAATTAATTTCGTAGTTGCAGTGTACGGGTTAAAATTTTTCAAGCTTTTTATAAATCTTATTAAGAGTATGGGTATTTTGTTGCCTAATTTTGATATGATATAGAATAAAATACTTTTTTGTAAATTAATAAATTTTATAATGCCTTTTGTACCATAGTATTTAAACTGACATACCTACATATTATTGTAATGTTGTAAGTATTATAAACAGCAAAAATTCTTAGTAACGTAATCGGTATAAAGTTGACCTAACATTTAAATAATAAAAAATACTTTAATATTTCCTATTTCAACAACCTGTCAAGATTTTTAAACTTACCTAATTGCAATCAACCTTGCTAGATTTTAAGGATATATTTGTGCAAGCACCAATATTAATCTAAAAGTAAGAATTTCATACAGCAGCTTATGTAAAGTAGATTAATAACTATTCATTATCATAGAGAAACCATTAAAATTCCCTGTGTTCATATTATTATGAATTCTTAATAATAGGTCGTTGTCCAGTGCATAGCCATATACATACATACGCTCTCACATACGTGTTAACTCTATAGAACGCTACTATGTGTTACCAACACGGAACAATTAGAAACTAAGATTTCTGGAAGAGGTAAACAAAAAGACTTCTTTTCGTAATAATTATTGCATTTTCTTTTGATTCTTGAAAAATCTATTTACTGATATCGATTGAGATATCATAAAATACTGTAAACCTGTGTTTTATTCGAGCATCTTTCTTTTCTCCGCTTTTGACAGTTAATTTTTGCATCTAAGGCTAGATTTGTCAAACTTTTCAAATGTACATGCAACTTTTTTACCTATGCGTCTAATCAAATATTACGTTCAATTTATTTTCATTGCGGGTTCATAGACAGAATAAATCATTCGCCTGGGACACGTCGGGCTTTGTGTCGATGAATTTCTGAATGGTTGCTATTGTTTATCCTGGATTTTAGGAGATGCAGTCTCCGAACCAAAAAAAATTGCAACTCACAGAAAACCTTTATTTTTTTAGCACAATCAACCACATCAGATTTATTCCGCAGTACACTGTACAAAAACGTACACAAACACCGTCCAGTCTAACTCTCGTTACATGCAAAAAAAGCGATACGTGACATATGAAACCGTTACCACATCCAGTTTAATATCCTTCTATATCCAAACACGTCCATTCGCCAAACCGCTGCGACACGCTGCCGCCATTATGCGTGCGTCCATTGGTGTTCAAATTAAATACATAAAGAAGAAATGTTTACATACAACTACGGTATACAGAACATTACACAAGTGCGTCATATGGCGTTGCAACCGACAATGTGAGCCTTCCATATAAATGTAGATACGAGAGCTAACCGCAATTTTATGATTTCGCGTTTTATGTTATGTCTAAATACGATGTTGTATTAAAGCAGAAGCATATTTTCGAAATATGTGGTTACATAGTTACATTATAGTATAATTAGAATCACACTTCTTCACAATTAATTGTATTTTTATCCATGCATATTAATATGTATGTATTAAAGAATAATATTGTGTACCATGGTATAGTTTATGAGTATAATTATCACATAACCAAACGGTGAAAGAAAACATTGTAAGGAAACCTGCA
Source organism: Craniophora ligustri (assembly GCA_905163465.1). Classification (NCBI taxonomy): domain Eukaryota; kingdom Metazoa; phylum Arthropoda; class Insecta; order Lepidoptera; family Noctuidae; genus Craniophora; species Craniophora ligustri. The sequence continues at coordinate 9,822,109 of LR990963.1, forward strand.
TACTTGAGAGATTTTTTCAATGACGTGTAAAGTCTGCAAACCGGCACTAGGCTAACTATACGATATAATTATATTACGATTTTATCCCTGTACATCTATAGTTCACCGGAATATTTTAGATTCCATGGTATTGGTTAGCGAGCCTATTGCTATAACCGGGCACATTATTAATTTAATGTCACTAAACTATATATTTTAAACCAAGACGAAAGAAACCAAACTATACACGAGTAGTTCGCAAAATTCGTGTTTACATTGTAATCACACATTTAAAATAATATAACATTATATACGCGACTTGTTTCCCACTGCGTTTTTGCCTTGTATAGATTCGAAAGACGCTGCGATGTCAATTAATTCTTTGTAACGACTTTAGACTTTAGAACTTGTAAGTTTTTTTGAAAACGACGCGCCTATACTACTACACAACATTTTTTAAGAACTTTATCTACAATATTTAGTACTAGCTACAATTTCACAAGAGTATCCAGTTGAAGAACGAAAAAACTATTTTAAGATTACAAAATAATAGAAATAAAAATAACTAACTAGCTAAAGAATAGTACGCTCAAATGAAAAACTGTATAAAAATCCCAGAGATACAATGACAGTGGAGATAATGTCCCGTATAATTGTCACGATACGAATTTATGCAACCGGGTCGTTGGGTCCTCACAACGCACGCGGTCTGTGGTGCCTATGTTACTGTAAAAGCCTGGGACTTAGCCATATTTATTATTTTCCACGTTAGACGTTGTTAATTATATGAATTGTGTAATAGGTAGTAAACATATATTATTAACGATGATACTGATGAATCCAATCAATTTTTTAATCGTCATCTACATGCAATTTTATTTGAGCCTACTTTCTTTTCAATTAGAATAATTTTTTAATATTCTTCGTTAACTTTGTTTAGGCTATAATATTCTAGAGATTTAATAAAAAATGGACTATGAATTCAAAGATCTCGAGTCTTCCATTCCAACCACTGATTTTTCGAGGCTATGTGCATATATTTATAACATGCTTAAACGGTGAAGGAAAACATTCTGAATAAACCTGAGAGATTTTCTAGATGCCGTGTGGAGTCAATGTGAAAACCCATGTCCTGTAAGTAGGACAGTAAATGGGTTGATGATGAGGCTTTTAAGGGTAGTGTAAAATGATCTACATTGTCCTATATTATTAAATCTGGATGCACATATATACCTTGCATTTTAAATAGATAAACAATCTGTATAGAAACTCACAATATGTGACTTTTTTATGGTGATCATCACTTACTCCTTAAGTGATGATCGCCACCCATGGACATTTGCAACACCAGAGGCTTGCAAATGCGTTGCCACACCCCTTAGAAACCGTTCAGGTTTCTTAAAATAGGGAGTTACTGAACTGACAGCAAACGGAATTCCCATGCTGTCAGAATAGTCACTCCCCCAATGAGCTCTGGTAACCTTACTCACTCGCAGAAAGACAACTATTGTTGATTCACTGCGGTCTTCTGTAAGGCGGAGGTACTTCCCCAGTCGGGCAGCTCAATTTGAGCGAGAAATCTCGCTATGCCCTACCTCCTTCATGTATTGTATCATGACTTGTACCTAATGTTACTCGTGGTTACCATTAAGGTTTCACTAGAACATGAAACCGAACACTTCCAACTATCACTATGTTTCAACTTTTACAGCAACATCTACGTAAATCTCGTATGCGGACTTGGGTTTTACCGCGACTCAGTTATTCATGTCCCGTGTTTCATTCGTCATCATGGTTTGATGTAATGATTAGTGTGCTGTTAACAGAACTAGTGGAAACTGCTGACTGTTTCATTTATGAAGCTTTAAATTAAGTACTAAGGCTACCAGTACATGTACTAATTAGTTAAAATTTTGGAATTATTACGTTTGATTATTATGAACAAGTTAAATGTTATTTATATAGAAGAGTTCGTGTTTTTGTTACAGATTGAAATACTGCTGACTCGGTGGTTTAATCGGTGCAAAAATTTCGGTAACACAATTGGCTTGAACGTCCTGTGTTGAGGAGGCGCAGAATCTTGGGATAGGGTAAGTTTTATATATTTTTTTTCATAATTTCTAACCTAACCTAACCTACGAGGGTAATTATTATGAATTACCTCCTGGATTAACATCAACAATATTAAAGCATCTAATTCAAAATTTCTTACCGAGAAACTCGATTGTTTATATACCTTGACGGGAAAAGCGATTATACCGAAATGTTAATTAGTCCACACAAGTTTACGTCAAATATTCAGTTATTTTACTTAAGAAACTTCAAATTGACACCCAGAAGAGAAAGTTCAACCCGTTAAATTGCCATGGGGTGATCTGTGTGACCCCATCTGAGCTGAAATTACACTAGACACAAAGAAAATTTAAGTGTATTTTGGTTCAATTAATGGGAGGGTTGGGGGTGTGAAATTACGCAGGGACAGTAATTTATTTTAAGTGTGACAGCAGACCAATTTCGACTGGGCAGCGATTATATGATTTAAGCCTTTTTGGTGAAGGGTTGAAGTGTTTACATTATTAAAAAATAGTAGATAAAATTGTGTATATAAAAATTCATTCAGTAGTAGTTTGTAATTCATGTGTGTACTGGAATCTACAATATAATTATTCTCCAGTTTGATTATTAAGATTCAGTTTTCTATAAAGAATAATTTAAAACTGTCTCTCATTACCATAGACCTTTACATTATTACTAAGACATACTTTCATTACTTAGTACTAATTATACTTATATAACATTAATTATACTTATATGAACATTGAAAATCCAATTATTTGTAGCAGAAAACTTATTGATTCATCGTCAAAATATTCCACAGATATTTTAATTGTAGTTATCGAATTTGGCTATATTCGTAATCCACACGGAGACAAGGTAGGTACAAAATTAGTACTCAGATTAAACATAATCCTTGATAACGATCAACTCAATTAAGATGTCAGACCGAAGCTTACGACCTTGCCATATCAGAATTAAAACATACCGTAAAATATATTACATGTAGGATTCTGATAAGCTTATCACTAGATATGCCTAATTAGGGATTTTGCAAAGACCAAGCAGATATTACGAGCGATAAAGGATCAGATTATGAATGGAAATTAATGTAGCCATAATGGTCATGGATTAAATAACGGTAGATCCACCATTCACCCGAAATAATTAAAAAAATCATACGTAGGTTTTTGGTTTCGTAGCAAAAGCTAAGTTGAACTTCTTGTACGATTTTTTTACGTTATATTAGTAAGTTACTTGTTTCTTCTATTTTGCTCTTACTTATGTTGGATGTTATATATCTATAAGTGGCTACCTTTTTTATAATTGACAATCTGATTTACAGAGCACAGAACGAGCTCAATGTATCCTATAATATATTTTTCAAAACATCTTTATCGAATATGGTCCCTAATAAATCGCTCCGAAACATTTTTTTTTTCAATAATATTATTCCATACAAAATTACCTTCACTGGTGATCAAAATATTTTTAAACGGAATATTTTCAAAATATACATGCGGTGTATTTTCTACATAACAACTCGCATCACACAACCCGACCTGGCGTATAAAACGTATAAACAAAATTATGCTAGAGAAACAGGCGTTGGAGGAGCGAACACAAATTCCACTGTTACACGGTTAATCAACATAGAAATTGTAATTCGAATATTGGCCCCACAATTACAATACATTTACATACAGATTTGGTCGGATTGAATTTCTATGGTTACAGTCAGCTTGTTAATTTTCCTAAAAGGAATGTAATTGCTCAGACGGAATTTATATCCCATACGTGAAATAACGAGAATACTTTAAAGAGATTCATATTGAACGGAGTATTCCTTTAGTCGGATATTTTTCTTACGTCATTGTCGTAATTAGTAATCAAATCGTTGATTGCGTTATGGCCCTTACGTTGTATAGTATGTATTTGTTAATTTTGTGATTTAACTACTTACCTACAACGAGCTTAATCATCATATCAGTCAGATGACGTCCACTGCTGGACATAAACCTCCTACAAGGATTTTCACAACGACTGGTCTTCAGCCACCTGTGGTCTCCAGCGGATTCCAGCGACCTTTACCGAGTCGTCGGAGTTGTGTACATTTTTTCTTTAGGTCTTCTTTTGTCTGCAAAGACTAGGCATAAAACTTAGTGGTTGACCAGTTTTTACCCCTATTATTATACTCATAAAGATTCAATTGTAGTCTCTGCCTTTAGATGATCATAGGTCGAAGTCGTCAGGCAATTCTCAATGGATGTTTCGAAAATTTGGTGTGTAATGTTTGCCGCTAAACTTGTATTATAATTATCTACAATTCCACATCTGAGAGTTATGAATGTTTATATCAGACCCATATCAATCGAAAATACAAAGACATAATATATCCAAACATAATAAACCCCTCCTGTGCTTCACCTGTGGCATACCTCGAAAAAGCAGACTGACTATCTTATGACTTACCTCTTTATTAGCTAAGCTTGAGACTATCGAGACCATACAAGAACCCTCAAAATCGAACAAGCAGTATTTTAACTGGCATAATAACAATCATATTTCATTTCAAATATCCTAATAAAACAGTTGTGTGTTTGTTTTCCAAATAAGGGTCCTTCATTGATGTGTAAAATGATTTCATTTCATTACACTCTGGCTTGGAATTTTCCTGTGAGTTTTGGGGATGGTCATTATAAATTCCATAAATTAGTGGAGAACGATCAAATTAGAGCACACGGATATAACATACATTTATTAAGCAAATAATTATTTTGTCTATCAGTCTTGGTTAGGAAATATTTTGATTCAATCCATTTCGTTTTATTAGGGTAGAATAAAACTCTTCTAGCCTACGATCATTATATAATCTGTTATTAGTTTGACTAACAATGACACACAAAAACCCCTACGTTTTATATTAAAATATCTTTCTAGATATCCTGAGTCCAGAGTACATCAATCGTCAAAAAAAAATAGACTACCTGCGATACTTTAAATATTCATCACATTCATCTTGGTCAGTTTTGCTATCAACCTGCTGTCTGGTGAAAAGGTTCATTAGCTTACAATACTACCTACAAGGTGGCCGTCCCATACTCCGAAGCCAGGTCCGTCGAGGCAACCTGCTAGGTCATAAGGCCCGCTAGAGCCGCTTCACAATAACGGATCTCCTAGCCTAAAGCCCGTCAGAGCATTTCCTACAGGAGGTTAATTTAGTCAGCTACGGTTGGTAAACGCCCCATGCGATGATAAAGCGAAATTTATATGGTGGAAAAACTCATGAGATCATAGAAAAATAATACCTGAATTCGAAATCCAATATTTCGTTGGATTATATAAATACAGCCTTTTCTTTTCCACATGAACATTTTTCGAAAAACATAAAACAAGAAGAAAGTTCCAAAAATATATGGCATCTTTTTGCAGCAATAGAACCATAGCCATTTCGAACGTAGCATGTAATCGTTTTATTCGCCATGATTGCACCCGGTGAATAAATATTCCTTTTTTTTGCGCCCACGGCCCCACAGTTTCCGTCGTACGAATAATTGTTCGTATTTGGTCAATTGTACCGGCACGCGCCATTCTGAGTGTTTTGCAGCCGTCGGGTCCTGTAAAGAAAAGTGATGCAATTTTGGACGATTATGTGTGAACAGAATATTATAGTGGGTGATGCATGAGAGAAAAATCCGATATGACCTTTTTTGTCATACCTACATACCCATAAAATATTTAAAATTAAAATTTCAAATGGAATCAGATTAATTATTGAAACAATGTTTCTTAAGATCAAACAGAGCCTTCATCTATCTTCTATAAGACTGACTTGATCTTTCTATTGTTGTAGACGTTCTTAGTAGTAGACATCTTGCTGTAAAAGAAAACGAAAACGTCGAAATATAGGCACACAAAAAAGATTAAAAATGGTTGTTTTTGTATTTCAACACAATTTTATTTGTAAAGTAGATAACTATGTTTCATATTTGAATAGCTGTTCAGCAATACACATTATTTATTTAAATATTGAAATTATGATTAAAATTTGTTCCAACCACATAATAAAAGCCATTGCCAGGAGCTCTGCACAATATCATAATATTCCCCTCCCCTATTTTATTATTAAGTGTGATGCAACTCATAAGAAAATGTCTTTTAAAACACATGCCATGTGGCCCTCTAATATATATTTTAAACTCAGTCTATTTGCCTAAATTTGATGTAGTTTAAAGGGTGCATAATTTACTTTGGACTAATTATATTGCAATTGGGATGCGCAGATGGTCTCCCCAAGTGACAGTATTAAAAGAGAAAATTTCGTGTGACAAAGTTTGTTGGAAAATGTTCATTAAATTGTTTTTTTTTTAAGAATTAAAACATCGATACCTAGGCTGTTTTAATGTTTCATAATTAGGTTCTGATTCTTTTAGTATAAAGTAATATTCTTTTTAAATATGAGACTTTATTCGAGGCTCTCATTCAGGTAGCAACGAACTAATATTATCATAATTAGCTTAATTTGAATATTCACTTTAAGCTAATGAAATTTTAAAAAGAACGTAAGTACGTAGTAACATTTTTTTTATGAGATCATTCTGCCCTTGATAACACTCAAGACGAGAATAATTAATCTAAAAAAGTCTACAGGTTTGATGTTGGATAGAAACTCAATAAAACTCCTTTGTTTTTTCCAAGTAGTTTGAGATACTGGTAGATTTTTTTTCATATCTCAAAATTGCAAAAATCGAAAAGCAAAAATAAAACGTACCAAAAAAATTATCGAGAACGATTCTTGACAATCCAACAAATGAGATTCGTTAATAGGAACAGTGTGGAGGCAAATTTTTGGCGCCGTAACGTCCACGCTACGTCCCAGTTGGATTTCCAATTTTCTATACGTGACCTTTTTCACTCCGAATGTCACATGTTCAACAAACGAGGTGTCTTTGAAAACGTAATTAGAAAATTCCCCAACGACACGACGACGTAACGATTCCGCTCTCAGTAGCATTTCGGTGCTCAGGCGCGGGGAAGTCGCAAATTAGTTTTGTTCATGATATGTAATCGTACATAGCTATTGTGCGGATAAATGTTTATGTGGATCTAAAGTTATGGAACTTCCACATGTTGCGTTTTCGTGAATTCTAGTCACTTTCAAGAATTTTACAAATCGTATAATGTCTTGGTATTCGTCTTGTTAGCTCATAAGATCATAAATACATCTCAGATATTTTAGTTCAAAAATCCCTCGTCTTTTAATATGTCTCTACAGACTATATATTTCATATGATGATAATATTATTATAGTAATTAACAGACTGACAAGGTTGTATGTAAAGTGTATAAAAGTTGAAATATGTCCTTTGTTCAAACTGACACATGATTTTAGAGCTATCTTTAGCATTTTATTGCAGACAAACACACACAGACACATGAGAAGTCAGGGTTGCCATAACCGCATATTTGTACTAAAATATTTTCAATAGTTTGTACTGTTTCATTTAAGCGTGAAATAATAGAATTGCCATCCCAACGGGTATTGCGGCGCACTTGCGTAATTGGTTTAGATAAATTAACAAAGTAGTTCCAAAGAGTGATATCCCACGGGACACGTTTTAATTGTAAACCCGCCCTTGTTTCAGCGATTCTTGCATAGATAATTAGTTTTTATGATTATTGTTCAACATTGTTTCTTGTGGTGCTAATATCGAAGTGAAATTACTTATACGTCTCGGTGCGGTGGTGAGTGGTTGCTTTCTATAAAGGTATCTATTATTGGTCAAAGAAAAACTAGATACTTAATCACAACACATTAAAATAGAGACCATAACAATATGCCTCTCATTTTAGGAAGACTCAATTGTGGCACCATTAATATGTTTATGATTTGAAATTGAGTTGAGAAGGACATTGAGCGTGATACTTTGTATGAATCTAGAAACATACCATCACGGTCAATCCCCGAAATATTTGGGATAAGAGCACTAATCCGGTTTGATTTTAGCCCTCATATAAGAGGGGCAAACCTATTGTAATTTTCTACGTCTAAATCTAAAGTGCATTCTGTTATGAAGAAATTAATACAGCTGTAGCCTAGACTAGACTTGGTACAATATTTAAATAAAAATCTAGGCAAAGTGATGACAAAGTAAGTGACAAACAAAGAACTAATGAAATAGGAACAAAGGTGCGGGTGTTTTAAAAATTCGGCATATTAAAATTTCTGTTTATAAACACCGCCTAAACAGCCTAACATATTTATTTATACGACCGTATCAGAAGAAGTAAATAATAATACCTACGTTAGTTTTCCTTGTAGTTGCCATCATCAAAATCAACAACAATATCAACGACCCAAGAAGATATGGACCGTGCAGGAACTGCGCAAACGGACTGTGAGATAAGCTCGACTTTGACTTGCATGAATTTGAATAATAAACAGACATCCTGCTACTGACAGGATGACAAAAAGAAGAATCAATAATCCAAATGCACCAATCGAACCGCATGAATGCTCTACGCAAAAATTAACCAGATTCATTGAGTTATTATTGAAATAGGAAACGATAATTATGCTCATCATGTTGTGGAGTAAGCGCCACAATAAAGAAGAACTGTAGATACAAAAATGTTATTAAATCATAATATAACATAAATATTATATACTTACCATTACGCCTATATCACCGAAGGTTTAGGTAGAGGTATAGTAAATTATAGAAAAATTATTAATTCATTATTGGGGGTTGAAAAATCTCGTTTGTGTCAATTTGGAAAACAAAAAAAAACTACATACTTACTCCACAGTTTTTATTTCGTTGCGGGTTCTAAGACACGTTGAAATCATTCCCCTTAGATTTCATTGGTAGCTATTGTTGATATTGGCTTGCCACAGAAATATGTACCAGTAGCCGTCTTGACAATGGCGGGTTGTGAGTTGTCTCGTAAAAACAACTTTAAAATGAGGTCAATATGATTTTAACAAGTGAAAAAATAGAGAAAGTGAAAACAAATATGTATATTAGAAAAAGATACATATTTATATGAAAAAACATACAAATACTTATTTATAAGACAAAATATGGCAGATATATTTTTAAGCAATTTTATTTGGAGTTGCATCTCTAGTACTATAGTATTGAGTACTATTATAACCTAATGGAATTGCTTCCTTTATAAATGTCAATGTGCATAATGCAACGCTGTGCATTTAATAAGTGACGCACAAAGAACCCTATTTACCTAAAGTGAGTGGCACCCTCGATTTTTTTAATCCTTTTATTGCACATTATGACTGGATTTAGGAGAGAATTTAGGAATATTTTATGTTATATTTAAATAAGTATTAACATTTTAACAATTTTGGTGGTATTAAACTGCTTAAATTATATATTAATATATAATTATATAGACATATAATATTATAATTATATAAATATATTTTGTAACAATAAAATAAATTAATGAGTAAAAAAAGTACAACATAATTTTTTTTTTTTTGCGTCACAAAATTTTATTCACATCATGTAAATATTATTATTAAGTATACGATTTCTTCTTTTTCGAAAATATAATTTCCAATGTACCATTGACGATCTTCTGAACAGCACAAACACAGTTTGAAATACCAGTCTATGACTAAATAAAATACAAGCTGCTGTAAATATTGTCCCATAATTATAAATATAAGTTATGATTAAAATCTGCGCCAACAAACTCGAATCACACATAATCGCAACACCAAGTAACGATATAAAATGACTTATTCTTCTCTTACTCATTTTGTTATTACAACACGACAATACTGACACAATGATCCGTGTAAAAATTATAACAATAATCAACGTAATAAAACACACCGAGAAACGCGTAATTTCAAACGATACTGTCTCAAATTGTAGTACACTTGGCACAATAACATCACAGATCCCTCTAACGACTGCAACAATGATACATGTGAATATTGTAGCTTTTCGCTTCTCGTACGTTATTTTCCCATTGTAGATAAAAACCAGTCTCAAGTAAGCAAGCAGTGAACAGCAAAGTGACCAGCTTATTGTGATAGTTATTAAATATCTAATTATAGTATCAAACAGTTCGAAGTTGTAGCAATCATCCTGGATATATGGACAATCGTAAATTAATACACTGTATAAGAATAAATGTAATGTTCCTGTTATTATTTGATTCATACTTATAAAGTTCTGAAGTGAACGCCATCTTGGAAGCAGTGTCCATGTTACCAACACAGCTGACGTACATACAATAGATAGTCCAGTGCCAATATAAAAAATAATAATTACATGATACATAATTATCGTTTTAGCTTATTGCGGCAACGCCGAAAGTTTCACTGTTTTGCTTTGCCTGGCCTCGTATGACACCAAACTTAGTACAAAAGACTTATTCACAAAGCGATTTTCACAATTATTTCTTAAATCTAATGTTATCCTACTGGAAAGTTTGCTTCACGTTCTAGAATGTAGATAATTTTCTATGGCCTATATGATCAAAATTTGTCAAACAGCCGAGTTATAAAATCACTGAAAAAGCTGTACGTTATTTACACAAACGTTCGCTGCCATATTTCACTCAGTAACTATAAAGTTGACACGTCCAAATACAGTATATGAAACTGTGTTACTGCTTATAATTATATTAATTAGAATGTAGTACATGAACTATAATGATTTTAATGGCTTTATCAAATTATGTAACTCAATTAAAAAAATATTGATAACATTTTTACTACAATACGGTGAGTTCTCGATAACTTAGTCAACTCATTAGATTACTATTGTATGTTTATTATTGTTTATTTATTATGGCGACTCCATAAAAAAATACCTTGTAGGAAAATTCGGAACACCTAAATTCATACGGGCTATACTATTGGACATAAATTTAATATATTCTTTGTTTTTATTCCAACCTTAGACAAGATACACGTTTATTCATGGGAGGAATAGACAATGTAATTGTATAGTTTGATTACATATAACAATAGCAAGTACGAGTATACCCAAACAAAACTTATAAGATGAATATTGAGCTATGTACGATTAAACAGAAAAGATAATTATTGTCTATTGAACATTCATCATCTCAACCCATTATTGTCCCACTGCTGGGCACGGGTCTCCTCTCATTTGAGAGGGATTGGGCTATAGTCCACCACGCTAGCCTACTGCGGGTTGGCAGTTTTCACATGCCATCGAGAAAATCTCTCAAGCATCTCCTCAAGCATCCTCACGATGGTTTCCTTCACCGTTTAAGCATGTGATATATACGCACGTAACTTTCGAAAAGTCAGTGGTGCGTGCCTTGGATTTGAACTCAAGACCTCTGACATCTCAGTCCACTGGTCACCCCGCTAGCCTACCACATCAGTATTGAACATTCAAAGAATTATAATTTCAGTATTTTATAAAAATCAACGTTTAACTATATATTTATGATAAATACTAATAAAAAATCGTAATTTTGAGAAGATTAAGTCAGTATGCAGTGTTATAATGTTAACGAATGATATTTAAATGAATGTTTATATTGGAAGCAATTGCTATTCCGCTTTTTCCTTTGCTATAAGTAATAGGAGCTTAGTATCGTGAACCGCCCACGGCCCTCCGATACGGAACTTTGTCGTTAGCAGAAAGCGTCGAGCCCTACGACATACAAAGCCTGCCACAGTATAAATCTGATTGCTCTTACAAGCAGAGTACACGTACATTGAGCTGTGCATAAGAACTGTTTGTTCATTCCGCGTAACAAAGCATTCAATGAAAATGTTACTTACCACTTGAATCGTCAGGCTGTCTTGACGTGTGTAGCGCGCTCTAATTGGAGTGAATACGCTTTATTAGCAAGAGATTTGCAACTTTACACAGATAAAGGGACCTTTGAAGGGATGTCGATGGTAACTGTTTAACCGCTCACTAGTTAAGAGTTCATCCCATATTTGGGAAATGTTTGATTTGCATCATAAAGCCTGTTTTGAACATAGCGTACAAAGTTTTACAAGTTTAAATTAGATGAATGAATAACTTAGTGTTTGTAAGTCGTCTGTGTCTGAACGGAATGTTGTAAAGTAGCTAAGATAATTTAGAATACAGATTCGCGGGCTTATGTTGTTTAACTCAGGAAAATTAAAGGTCTAGAAGTAAAATTAGTTACGATGAGATCGTTTTGTAACTTTAAATGAGGACAAAACGTGACGAGGTTACTCTAGTTACGAAAGTTTTTGTGCTCATCATTTTCAGTTGAAACTACAAAAACAAGTCTAATCAAAATACAATATTATTTATAAATATGTAGACCTCAGACAAGATCAGATCAGCAAATTATGTGTTGCTATTTAGGCTTAAAAAAATGTTTGTCCTGACTGTGTGAACAGTCTGTGTACACACACACGTACACAGCCAAATGTACTATAATGATTTGGACACCAAAAGTTAAATTCGGAACATAGGTACATAGCAGTATTTCATGGGAAAATCACCCGCCAAAAAAGGATTTTAGGAAACATTTGATTTAATGTGGGACATTCTGTGAGCTCGGCTGCAGAGCTCGCTAATAGTTATAATGAAAAGAAAATCATTTAGTGTACGCCAATTATGCACAAATTTTGTTGGATATAATTTTGTCTTGGTGCAGCAGATAGAAATCCTAGAATCATAGTATCTAAATTCAAATAGTATCACAGTAATAACTAATGTTTTCTTATATTTACACGAGTATTATAAGCCACTGAAATTGATCTACTTCTAACGGATTTTATTGCGGTAACTATATTGAAATCACAAAAATATTTTTTCCCGACGGTTCCGATCCTTTATAGCATCTATGGTGACGGGAGAGTCTGTGCATAAACCGTTTAAAGTTAGTAATTAGTTTTATATCTATGTTTGATAATTTATTCCATTGCTATATTTGTACTTTGTGCGAGATTTCAGCTCCGCTAGCCTCTGAAGTCATTGACCTTTGGAGGTTTTTGTTTTCCACGATTCACTGGTCGCTTTGATTGCTTCTTTACTCGACATCTGCCTGACCACCTGGAGTAGCCACGGTTCGCTCGCCTAACCCCTATAAAATATTTTTCAAATGTAACGGTAAGGAAGTTCATTGATCGTTTCGCGATGAAACTTTGTTATAAGTAGGTAGGACTAATAGCCGAAACGTGACTCGAGTTAGGAGGTAATTTTGTAGGAGGACCTTAATAATATCATACAGCAACAATGTGGATGGGTTTATGTGTTAGATGCAATTGAGAGCTTTTGGTTACTCACAACGTATGTATAATAAATACTAAGCACATACCTGTAATATAAATAAAATAAAATCTAATCATTTATTTTATAAATAATTATAATTTATTTGTAATGCTCGTCAAACTTGCATCTACCGAGTTATATATCAAAGAAAACATCTCAAATATATGCTTTTTATTTTTGCACATTTAAAATGAAGAATAACATGTAAATTTATTTAAGAAATTGTATGCAAGATGATGAATAACATAATTTATCGTACGGGACCCTCTCGACGCAAATTAACTCCGCCGCACTCACTTACTGTATCTACATCAAAAAAATAAAACAACCTGAAATACAAGATCATTATTGTTAAAGCATTTCTTCTCCTACTAGCTGCCTAGTCCGCAAAATAGCTGTCTCTACTTCACTATGCAGTCTCAACTTTTCACAACAAAATTGTTCAGTTTTGCACATTTCCATCCAATTTATTCCCCCTCCTTACAAAGGTCTTATCTTGAATGAGAGAAGCTTGTTTTAATGTCGTTAATTTAAGACTCCAGTGTCTGTAACGATTTCATTCTGTTGTGTTGCTGTATCCATAGGACAGTTCTCCAATACTATCGAAGGTAGATTAGACAATGGGCCTGTGTATTTAGATTACAATTGAATATAATCGAAATATTAAAAGGAAAAGTATATAAACGTAATAATTATTGATTATATTAACTATACTCACACAAAATGGTCCAACAAATCCAGTACCTCGCTACATTGACACATCATCACTCGTGCTCCCTTGCTCTTTTAACAAACTGTAAATTAAAAAAAATACAGATTGAAATAAATGAGGATTTATCATAATAATCGTACTTTGCATAATGAGAAATTTTAAATTGTCACAAAATATTCAATTATAACAAATGTATGAAGCGTAAAAAATATTAATATTTATGTATTATTATTTTTAACTCGTGATTTTTATTGAAACTTGTTAGTTTTCACGAACAAACATACATACAAACGTTGCCAGTTAAATAAAAGATTTTAATAAAAATATATATAAACAGTAAGTGAGTATGTAATAATATATGTAAGTAATATATACAGTATTTTTTAAGATAATATATAAAACGAGTATTAGATGTTTTGCACGAGTATATTTTGCGAACAGAGCCATATTTTATTCCATCGTATTAGTGCTTACTAACGACTGACATTATAGCTTGCAATAAAATCTGCGAATCGATTCTGATACTATCAGCTCGCAATCTGATTCATAGCTTAAAAAAATAAAATATTCCGAGCGCACACCATCGGAAATCCACTTTTTGTTCGACATTATACCCAAATTATAGACATAGCACCTCGTAAAGGGGTGAATGACATCAGACAGTGTTTTATAAGAGTTTTATACGACTTCGTAATAATAATTATGGAAATCTGATTGTGTTTATAGCTTTAGAATAAAGTTTTTTTTATACACTTCTGATTTTAAAAGTACTGTTTATTTTTTATAGGTGACCGTAAAATTGAGATTAAACGGATAAATACGGAATTATCGGACGATCATAATTGTTTCATATTATTTTGTGTACAATTAATTCGGAATTTTAATACATCGTTACTTTGTTTATGTCTTTATAGACGCGCGTTTACTAATTAAATTATAAAAAAACTGTGAAACAGTATAAAATCTTTTATATTTTTTTTGTGTCGTATTTTTTTTATATTTACATAAAATAAATTATTATAAGAATTTAGATAGACAATAATATAAATGCAAATAATTGTTGACAAGGATAAATTAATTTTATTCTACAGTTTGAAGTGACTTTAGTAACAACTAAATATTTTGATAGAAATCAAACTATTTTCATTGCCATCCTAATCATCCATTTTAAAAATTATTGAAGTATCAAATAATTGGAATGCTTAAGAAAGCTCAATATGATACTATAGTTTTTTTGCAAACTTTGTGTATCCCTACCGCGAATAAGAAAGTAATATTCTTATATTTCTTGCTAAGGTACCTAATATATGAAAGTTAAAAAAAAGTTTCTCATACTGGCATGTTGGTGCATTTCATGCACCAAGGACACACTAAGTTTCATAATTAGGCTTTATCCCCAAATATCGCTTAAAATCTATTTATTTCCAAGTAAAAATGTTCACGTTTAAATATCATGATACTAGCGACACATCATTTTCAAAAGGACGCCATAATGAAAAAATAAATAACGCAAATTAAAAAATAACATGTTCCATTAAAGTTCCATTTTTGAATTCCATAATGACCACAGTTGCTTTTTTATTGTAAACGGTCGTTTCTGACATTAATTAGAAATTTTCAGTGTGAAATTAATTGGAAGAATAACCAAACGCTGTGCTGCAGTATGAAAATAAATAAGCATTTATTTGCGAACAGTAAACAAAAGGTGTAAACTATTGACAAAGGCAATTTTTACGTACTCGTATACGGGTATTGAACACAATACTAACCAATTTGTTGTATTAAAATTCACGTGTTCCCAATAGTCGATGCATTTGCGATAAGCCTGGGCTCATGGTAATCTGACTTTATCGGTGCACCTGTTTGAACTGCTACTTTTACTGTGTATGAACAATAAATTATTTAACTATGTGAGATTAAAGAAGGGCTAATATTGCATATTCAAAAATAAACTCGCTTCAAAAAACTCTGCTAAATTTTAAAATACAATATACTGCTTATTTATAGACTAATCTCTAACTACCTGTAAATCCTACAACTTAAAATCTGACAGAAATTATCTCTCTGTCTCCGATGATCTCTATATGAAAAACAAACACAAACATTTATGTATTAAGAACACACATACATACACTGTACTAGGATGTAATATACCTATTGACAGTAAAATATTCTGCTGACTTTTTACGACACACAGATGGATGTCGAGTAGGTAACCACGGCAATTGTGAGTATTTCTCACAAACGCTTTAAATAGAGTTCATGGCTTCAGTGTTTCAGTGATTGACCTACAAAAATATGGGGGCTATACGTCGACTCTTATATTATATAGGATCTGAACAAATATTTCAAATTCATAAGTCTTCACAAAACCAACATACAGTAGATTCACGAGATCCATGACAAACGGCTGTTATTCGAAGATTATCGCTTGAACATGACTAATGACATGTCTCTTCCTACACGTCTCTTCTATATGTTAATTGTACTGAATGCTTCCAACACTAATTTACACTGTGTTTATTTTACTGAACACAACTTTAACAATGCAGTTACTATATTCCTTGCTAATCAAATTTGTACTTTATTGTTAACGTACAAAGAGGGTAGAGGTGTTTGACCGATTGCAGCGCTATGATGGTCTAAGTCCAGATGATTCACACGCGTTACGTTGTCATTTCAGACGTACGATTCAATTTTTCATTTAGATGAGAACTGTGTAAACACGGCCGAAATGGAGGGGAAAGTTTCTATTTTAAAATGTTTTTGTTTGAAACCCTCTCCAATACTTTTATGGATGTGTTAAATAGAATTCACAAGTTGGCGATCGGTAACTTTCTCTGTGAAGTTTGCTGAATTGAAAACAAGATCTGAGTTGCAGGTGGAATAACATTGTGAAGTCTTCTGATTATTTTTCTTCATCCTTTCCTTCAGCAGATTTATTATTTTTTATACATTTCTTAGAACTTTTCTACTTATAAGAAAATATGTGTCACTAGGATTTGCGACTTTGATTTCATACATTATATTATCACCCAATAATGACAAAAAGTTATCAGATCTCATGTCGCGCCAAGCTTCTGACTCTACATGCCCTTACAACTCTACAAGGCATAACTTCACAAGCTCTATACTTTACTCAAAATATGTGGCGAAATGGTCACATTTCGTTACATTTACGTGGGCGTAAGATGTAAAATTTATTCACTGTTCATTACTTTTCTGATAAGCAATAGTTCTAGTAGCAACAAAAACTTTGACGGGACTACTGCCGCGCCGTGCCCCCAGATAGGGGACTGCTTGAAATATTTTCATAACTGAGCAGCTGCATTAGACCAGCGAAGCCTAGTTCCCCTTATTCAGAGAAAAATGGCGTTCCCAGCAGTGAAACGTTAAATAAGTGGTCTTATATAGGCCTCCCCAATGGACTCATCACCCATTGAGGAGGCCTATATAAGACCACTGCCAACTGATGAAAATAAAATTATTGTTGATTGGGATAATAATTAATAAGGATTAATATTTGTATGACTTACAGTTAATTGTTCCGGGTTTGCGTAAAGGCACTCACGACACAGGAGAAATTCCTAGTGTGCGGGTTAAAAAATGTTTAAAATGATAAAAAATATTATTTTGTTATTAAACTTATTATTTCAAGAAGGTCACAAAATAAGCAAAGTTTAAATGTCTTTACGAAATTACTTTCAGCGCTCACATAAATTATGATTAAGAAAAAAAATACTTCGTCCAAGCTTTTAAGAATAAAGAACTCGCGTGTGTCTAAAGTTAAGAAAGTTGGATGTTGTATTTAAAAATGGATGTTGTTTTTAAGATGAGTCCTTTGTTTATAAAACGAGCTCAACATTAGTAATACGTAGCTATCTATTTTGATATTGCTGAATGTAGAACTTTTTCACTAATAACAACACTTTAAAAATATCTGCGAAGATTTCTTATGCTTATCACTGGACTCCGAAAATAACTACATTATTATCCAGTCAGTATTAACATCAAAATATGTGACGAAGAATTTTCTTTCTTCAATATGATAAGTAGTATATCTACTTAGTAATTTTTCATGTACACCTATTTACAAAGTAACGGAATAAATTTGGATAGGAAATGCAATAATACCTCATTATTGTAATAAATACTAATGCAACCTAATTCACATTTTACTATAACTAAACTATGAATGTATGAAAAAACTTAGCGATAAACCGCCCCACTTTCCGGGTTAAACAAAAAAAAAATAGGTAGGTATATTGTTTGAGCACGCGAATCGAATTTAATATGCATACCGTTTAGGTCGTGTTAAACTATAGTGTTGCGTCTATGCGGTATCGATATACATAAATCGCCTTGTAAGCACGTGGTATGTTTGCCGTTTGTATTGGGAAAAGCAGAATAAATACGAAATATTGGAACTAATTATAACGCTGAAATTTGCGTTTGCGTAAACAATTATGAAATATGTACTGTAAGTATTTCAATAAATATGCAATAATTACTTAATAATATTTGACTAAAATATTTCTTGCGTTCCGCGCTCACATAGATCACGACGATTAAAGACTAATTAGATTTATATTAGATTGAAGGTTACTTATAATTCATTCAAACATATTTTGTTCTGCAGTGGAGTATTGTTTTATGTTAAAACGTTATTACTTCTGCCAAACTTGTAAATTAATTTAAAATATTTTTGTAAATAAAATGAACACTGGTGATTGTTTTACTTACAATTTTTTTATTAAAGTAAATAATTTATCGATAAATCATAAATACGCAACTACATCACGCTAACAAGGTGATTATTGCTAGGGGCGGGACAAAGCTCACTCGATAACCGCTCTCCACAGCCATCTAGCGGTGAATATAATTATCTAAAAACCAACTCATGGGAAAATAAATCAAAGGTTTTTGTAAATAGGGTAGTAAAGATACCGTAATATCTGAGTATCCTTTGGAGTAATTTTAGAAAATCTGTCTGTGCATGTAAATAATCTATTAATCAGATTAGCAATCATGATTTTTTTGCTACTACATAGTTTCTGAACAATAAAATTGATCATAAACTGTATTGACCTGTAACCGATTTCAACTTTCTTTAAAAGAGGTTTCATTAGTTTGAAACCTTTACAAGGACCCAAAGCTGCTTTACCATTGACTAAACATAGAAAAACGTGTAGGAAACATAAAATGGTAATTTTGTAGACTATGTAAAATCATTTGAATGCTAGAAGATAAAGGTGAATACACTTTAGAAGGAACTTTGGATTTCAGGCGTTTTATTTTTGAAGCAAAACCTTTTCGGAAGTGTACACTACTGTATTTTTAATATTTATTTTCTTGTTCCATATCTATATTTCTTTTGGCCGTATTGTACCTATAGGTACCTATACGAGAACGCGTTACGCAAGTAGTACCAACTACTGAAGTGAACTTCAGCTGGAAAAATAAAATGCACCGAATGTGTTATTGTGCTGGATACTAGGTATATAATCGTAAGTCATTGGAATTAATTTGCATGTCTGTTCTTTTTTTTGCGGTAAGAGTGATTTTTACGATTTTCAGTTTATATTTTTGTCAACTTCATTTCAGATAGATTTAAAATTTTGAGGCTAACTATTGATTGAATCATCGAATTCCTTTTTATTTTATTTGATGAGCTTCATGGAACGTACTACATAATAAATAAAAAATACAAAATCAGACTGCGTAAAAAGTTATGCACGGTAGGTAATAAAAAGGCCTAAAACAAAATATACATGTCTACTCGTAGTTTCTTCATCAATTATAAATACTATGCATCTATTAATAATATATCTAGTGGGTGGTCTATTCAATAGTATCACGAACTACAAATTGCCTTATACTTGTTTGTGCATTCAAGCCCGCGTAGCTCAATTACGCACTGGCCAATTATTACACGAACTCTTCCCATGCGGCTAAGCGTTCAATTCTGGCTCTCTCTCTCTCTATGTTATGCACTTCAACTCCGAACTCGTAATTACCTGTGTTAGCTTTGAATTACGTCGCGGGTTCTTTTTAGGGTTCACTGTATAAAAAGATTTTGATTGCTCTTATCCGCTTGTGTATCTTGCAAAGTTTGTGAATTTAAGAGATGAGGTAAGAAGGAGATTTCAATTACAAATCAGCATGATTTGGCTCATTTTTCTCAGTTGGTATCAGTATTATTATTTTTTGTAAGCAGCAAAATTTACCCTGATCTATTTCAGACTTACAGTTTTACCTAACAATCTAACGTAATATTATATATTGGTATTCAGAGATTATGTGACCTATATGTTCATATTTTAAACATGTACATCAATTTATTCAAAAATCTTCCTACGGAACCAAACATTGAATTCGATGATCGTAATTTAAGCATTTTTTTAACTATTGAATTATTTATAGGTAAACTGATGGTAGTTAAAGAAAATCATAACGTTGAGTATCCGGTTCTTCGAATCTCGATAAAATTGATAACCGCATATTTTTTCTTTGCTTACATAGTTAAGGCGTTCACTGTTATTACAAGGATGTTATTAGACTAGTGTTTGGTCAGAAAGCTTTTTTACATAGCCATTTAGTAGATCTAGATTAGGAACGAACGTGGGATTAATATTGTAGATACATCGTACATAATATTATAGGGTGTAATTTTTTGGTAGGTAAATTATCTAGTCTATTTTGAGTAAAAAAAATGTACACACGTTTTTGTTTTATTCTAAAAACATATACATTAATTAAACATGTATATTTATAAATACTCAATAGATAGCCCATGTGTATCAGTATTATATCTAAGCATCAAACAGAAATATTATTGTTACACTTTGAGTCACATGTGTTTCAAATGCACATACATAATTTATTTATAAATTAAACTTATCACCGACTTCAAAGAGTGAAAGAAACATGGTGAGAAATCCCACACGTTAGTTATAATTAATTCCCAGTCTGATGTGTGAAGGGTTGCTGGTGGGGTGACACCTGTCATTATGCTATGAACTATGGTGCAAGCAGCTGATGACAGAATGACAGGGAGCTATATATATTCTGCGACATTAATTCACACAGCACCATCTAGTCCCAAACTAAGCAGAGCTTGTACTATGGGTACTAGACAATGGATATAATACTTATATACTTTTTTTTATTGTAAATACATACTTATAATACATAAGAAACACCCAGACGAACACAAACACTTATATTCATCACATAAATATTTGTGTCCTGTGGGAATCGAACCCACGACATCGTAATCAGCAGTCCGGTACTCGAACCACTAGACCACAGAGGTCGTCTAAATGGCTATGTAGGGATTAGAAAATATATTCAATTGTACTTAAGCTTTTTTTGAAGTTCGTTGATTAATTGGAATACATTTTACTGTAAATTAGTTTTCCTTTTGATACTACGAGGAAAGATGTGGTTAAACTGTTTGTATCTATAAGTCAGTCTGTTGCATCGTAGCTTCTAATGGATGAACCGATTTTAATTTAGTTTTTTTGAAGTTGATTTGATCGACAATGTTTTTTGCTAGGATTAAAAAAATATAAAAGAAATATCCAGACTAAGGTAATTCTCAGCCTGGATTTCTACATATATTGTAATTGTATAATTCAACACTTTGACCTCCTTTAATTATTGTTTACGTTAGAATATGTTAGGGTAGATATTCGTATGGTCATAACTCATAATTATGTATACAATTATCCTCATCATATTTTCCTTCGCTTTCCTGTGCTCAAAGTTAACTGTATTAACAAAAAGCAAATGCTTGTTAAAATACTATATGTAAATACGTATGAGTAATATTTTACTGAAAACAGGAAAAAAGTGAAAAATTCTTAAAAAGTTGGTGCGGCTTTAAGAGGATTCCGTCGACCATAATATAAGATAGCACGTTAACTTCAGAACCATGTGGTGTCCCAGAAAACTATTTTACATGTCTTTTACCCCATTTTCCCGAGCACGAGCCTGAGTAAAAAGTTTTCCGAACTTGTTCAAGACACAACAGGTGTTCGTAATATAACGATATTAGCCTCTTTTTAAAAAACATTGTTTTGCAAAAAAAGCCAACTTTGTACCTTTTCAATGAACAAAAGTTTAGAGTGCTGCCGTTTATCTTTGAAGGTGCTTCATATGAAATACACTCATGAGATACATTGGAATCTTAAAACTTCTTCTATTCAGCACTTAAAAAAGATATTTGAGAAACTTAAGCTAATGTAGATAAGTAAGTTGAATATGAATATAGCGTCCCATTAGAATCAAACTAGAATCCCAAGTGCTGAAAGAAAAAGTCGTAGTAGAACAAGCTCCAGGAAACTAGATCTCGGCTTGTTTATAATTAATGCTCGATACACCCCGCACGGGAATAATTCAACGGTTTATGCACCCTTAATAATATGAGATGAAGTTTCTTTAGACGCCGGGGCGGCGCGGTAGCGCGGGGCGTACGACGCTGTGGGGCGGAGTTACAAAGCGCCGCTCGCTCAGTCAGTCGGTGGGCAGCCGCCGTACGCGCCACACGTCTGTTGCTACTGCGCTAAACGCTGACATGCCACGCGAGTCGCGATGTCGCTTCCAACGCGTGAATATTTATGACGCGATCGACCAATTCGCTCCCTCATAAATGGCACTGCCGACCTCGATGCCTCACTTCAGCTCGCATATGACCGTAAAATGCTAATAAAACAAACTGTCGCGAAAGGACTCGAGCACCGAACTTTTAATCGAATCATAGTGTACGTGTTGTTCTACTGTCATGCCATCGAGAGGATCACCGCGGCCGAAATGCCGCATGAGTGCGCGTACCGTAGCCTCGAAGCGGAAACGTCGGAGAACGCGGTTCTTTTCTGCAACATCCGAACCATAAGCAGTTTGGACCACCTGTTACAAAACATCAGTCGGACGCATTTCGACGACGTGATATCGTTACACGTACAGTGCAGTGAGATTTTGTTTTTCGAAAGCACGTTGACTGCTCATGCTGAAAAAAAAACAGGAAAACATACAAGTCTATCGAAACTACGTGACCTAGTTGTCGATAAATGTAAGATACGACAGATTCCAGCACGCGCTTTTGAAAACTTCAAAGACCTAAAACGTCTGCACGTGACGACCCACAACAGCGAGTGGTCGGCGATGACAATGGAGTTACATGAACAAGCCTTCGCGGGCTTGAACGAGTTAATCGAACTCGACCTAAGTGACAACAACATCTGGAGCACTAAGACAGAAACTTTCTGTCCGTTATACAGTTTGAAAACTTTGAATCTGACTAATAATCACTTGCAAAACATAAAGACTATTGGATTCTCCGATTCGTCGAGAGAACAAAACTTAAGCGTAAGAAGTTGTAACTTAGTCATAGAAGTTCTTGATATATCTCATAATGACTTAATTGTTTTAACCGGCAATAGTTTGTCAAAGTTACGTTCGTTATCAAAACTGTTGCTGCAAAATAATGCAATATCTACCCTAGAAGATGGTGCCTTTGAAGGATTGCTCAGTCTGCAGGTTCTAAATTTATCAAGTAATTTTTTGAATGACGTTCCTCCCGAACTTTTTTCTGACTCAAAGTCCTTAAAAGAGATTAATTTTAGTAACAACACTATAAATACTTTACCTCCAGGACTTTTTGAAGGTTTGGATCAGTTACAAATATTAGACTTGTCGCATAATGAACTTACTAGTCAATGGATAAATAAGGGCACATTTTTAGGATTACTTCGAATGGTTATACTTAATCTTTCATACAATAGAATAACTAAAATAGACCGACACATGTTTCAAGATCTATATAGTTTACAGAAATTAAATTTAGAGCACAATGAAATTACTTCAATAGACGAGCATGCATTTGGGGAGCTTAGAAACTTGCACTCCCTTACACTTTCATACAATAAACTTGTACATATTCATACACACTTGTTCACCGATTTACATGTCTTGCACGAATTGTTCATTGATAACAATAAAATAAAACATATTGAGGAGAATGCCTTTGATAATATGACAGCTATTGAGGATTTGGGTTTAGGCGACAACTTTTTGTCTGTAATTCCTTCCTCAATTCGTAAACTTCGATCTCTAAGGACCCTAGATATCGGAAACAACAATATAACACATTTGAATCGAGAAAATTTTAGGGGTCTATCAGAACTTCTCGGTTTACGTTTAGTTGATAATAAAGTTACATATTTGAATGAAGACACTTTTGAACATCTACCCCAACTCCAACTACTGAATTTAGCATCAAATAAGATAAAACATGCTGCCTCAGGTTGTTTCAGAAAAAATATAAACTTGAAACTGTTGAGACTGGATGATAACGAAATATTAAAATTCGACGGAATTTTCAACACCTTAAATAGTTTAGTTTGGTTAAACATGTCAGCGAATAAAATAACATTTTTTGATTTTAGAAGTTTTCCTAACAGCTTAGAATGGCTAGATCTTCACAAAAATAATATTGAGAATTTTGTTAATGACGATATGTATTCTACTGTAAATATTAAGCTGTTAGATCTAAGTTTCAATAATATAAGTCAAATAACTGTGACTTCGATACCAAAATCCGTTGAAAAACTTTATTTGAATGATAACAACATTCAAAACATTCAAGTTGGTTCATTTTCTAAACTACAAAGACTGTCAACTGTAGCGTTAAATAATAACAAAATGGTTCAACTCGACATGAACGCCTTTAGGTTAGATCAAATAGAAGAAGATAGTGACTTACCAGAGTTCTTTATAAGCGGAAACCCATTTGTTTGTGACTGTTCAATGGAATGGATTCAGCGCATTAATTATTTGAGTCACAGTCGACAATACCCACGCGTGTTAGATTTAGATAAAGCCTTTTGTACTTTGGTCCATTCGCGAGCCAAAGAAAAAAAGACAATAATAGACATGTCACCTTCTGACTTTCTCTGTCCGTACGAGAGTCATTGTTTTGCCCTATGTCATTGTTGTGACTTTGTTGCATGTGACTGTGAAATGATTTGTCCGAATAACTGTAGATGTTATCACGACATCACTTGGAATGCGAACGTTGTAGATTGTTCGTACGCTGGGTATACAGAAGTGCCCGAACGAATTCCAATGGACGCTACCGAAATATATTTAGATGGAAATCACATCAGCCATCTGGGAAATCACGTGTTTATAGGCAAAAAGAAACTCCAAGTTCTGTACTTGAATAATACAAAGTTAAAAGAAGTGAATAATCAAACTTTTAAAGGTGTTGACTCGCTCAGAGTTTTGCATTTAGAAAATAATAAATTGGTGGAGTTAAAGGGGGATGAGTTTTTACATCTAAATAATTTGAATGAATTATATTTAGACCATAACGCTATCGTTTCTGTTGCAAACAACACTTTTGCCTCCTTAAAATCACTTTCGGTTCTAAGTATCGATGATAACAAACTTGTCAACTTTTTCCCATGGAAATTATTAGCTTCGTCTTCCAAAAGTTTGGCCCATGTATCTATTGAAGGAAACCAATATTCTTGTGATTGTAAGAGTATAGCTGAATTAGATTCGTGGCTTAGGAGGGATCCGGGTGACCCAGAGAAAATGTTGTGTACAGATACTGAAGGAAAACCAACTAAAATAACGATTGCTTCAGTATTGAGCCATTGTAAAGAGTATATGGGATCGATAGGTGACCCCACTGTGTCTAGAGACGAAATCGTATCCAAGTCAATATTTCTTCCCGATAATTACTTCGCTGTTATATGTGGCGTAATAATTATACTTGTTGTCATCTGTCTGATAGGTGCTATATTTTATGCGTTTAGATACGATATAAGCGACTGGTTCTATACTAAATACGGTGTACCTCTGTTCAAAGAACAATCTTGTCCAAATGTCGATCATGTGCTGGAAGGTATTCCGAATCATATGTATGACTGCTACGTGATATGCAATACCAAAGATACAAATTTCGTATATCATAATATAATGTCTGAGTTAGAGTTCAGAAAAATGACATCAAAAAAGTTTGCGACTAATGAAGCCTCACTCAATATTCTTACTCTAGACAGTTTCACAAAATCATCAAAACTGTCTAAACGTCTTCTCATAGTTCTAACAACGAATTTTATTTGTAACGACCTCTGCGACATTCATTTTAAAAATATATTTTATAGTTATTTGAAGTCGCTGAATCGTAGCGATATGAATAAAGTAGTGTTTATCACAGTTGTAGATAACAATCTCATAAGTGACGAATTATGTTTGGTGTTAGATAAATTTAAAAATATATCTTGGAACGACCCGCGTTTTTGGGACAGATTCATGGCTTCACTCAATTCTACCGACACTATTATCACAGTAAAAGGCTCCGAGAAAAGCGTATTCAAGAAGTCGTTACGTCAGACCCCGACGTTGAGATACACGACAATGCCGGTCTCAAACGATAGTTGCTCAAAGCAGAATTTCACAAATTCCTTACAGTATTGTAAGAGGAACGATGGGGAATCGTCTCAGAATGAAAGTTCTCCGTCGTCGGACAACAACACGTACGGGGAAGGGAACAATTCGAACAATAGCTACATGTCGATCGACAACAGGACTTGTCCTCGCTTTAATTATGACCTGAGGCTGTCCCCTAGCAGTGGTCACGTATATTCTAGGGTAGATGATATTTCGCCGTCTGTTCCGCGTTCTATAACCGGGAGTGCCTCTAATAAGGGGCGCACGTATTTTGTTTGAACGTAATTGTCGGTTTTTGGTATTCCAATTAAGTACAGTAAGAATTATTTTTGTTTCTTTTGCACTTAAACTTTGCACTCTTAAAATATACATTCACAATTTCGTAATTAATTTTATTATTGTAAATAAATTGTTACTTACTGTCGTACATTTTGTCAATTTTCACATACGTAATATAAGCATTACGGGATTCGAGACGTTTTACAAGCATACGAGTATTTTAATGAAACAATATTTGTACAAAGTTCGTGTGAAAACGTAGAGTCTGATTGTGGAAACATTTTTCAAATATTATAAAAATATTATTAATTGTATTAATATAGTTTATTAAAACTGTGAAAAAAGAAATCACAGGACAGTCACTGTAACGCAACACCAAATAGATTAAGATGTGTAACGTAATTTCCATAGTCATAACTTTGTTATTGTATGTGGATAATTTGATTAAAATATCTTATTTTTCTTCAAATTTTGTAATAACTACCTACGTATTTAATATATTCTTTATTTTTGCGCTATTATTTCGTACACATATTTTTTATTAGTCACAAATTATGATTGTATTAAA
The DNA here is from genome assembly GCA_905163465.1 of Craniophora ligustri. Lineage (NCBI taxonomy): Eukaryota > Metazoa > Arthropoda > Insecta > Lepidoptera > Noctuidae > Craniophora > Craniophora ligustri. The sequence continues at coordinate 9,849,437 of LR990963.1, forward strand.
TTTTTATCTAAATTTTGTTGTTTTTATTTATATTTTTTGTTATTTTTGTATAACTTAAAAACTATTTGACTGTACGAAATCGTAAATAGGTATGTTACACGTATTAATGTGCTTACTCATTAAAATTATTATAAAAAAATGTATATAACGATATAATTATATGTTCGCAATGTTATCTTTTATTGGCTATACTTAGATGTATCGCTTGAGTACCTATATTAAAATAATTAAGCTAAATCGTGATATTAGATTTAATAATTATAAACTTGAAAATAAATGTAATTTTTGGATTGTAATTATTAGTCATAATGAAAATTATTGTTTTGTATAAAAATGTACAAAGATATCTTGAAAACGTAATAAATTATACTGACGTTTTGATACTTATTACGCTTTTTATTTTAAGAGTCCTTTTTAGTTATTTTTGTATAAAAGATTCATCAATAAAATAATACACAGTTTAAGAAGAAGAGTTTAGTCCTAGATTTTGTAAAGTGCTTTTATAAAAAACGTCATGAAAATATTCTTCTAGAAAATATTATAATGAATGCGAAACACTTTTTACGAAGTTTTCTGCCGCATTTTTACCCTTAACATCAACTTCATAGAAGATTCTCTTCTGTACTCTGTTTCATGATTATGAATCAGAACAGAAAAGAAGAGATAGATCTTATAAGAGCTTATTTTAAATAAAAACCATTTAATTTGAAGTGTTCAGGATTTTTTTAAGCTATTAAACACTTTTGACCAACACAAAAAACAGTAATATTTTAACGAGCTCACCGTTCTCACCTCGTTCTGTGTAAATCAGATTATACCGTGTATGTCCATAACAAAATAAAAATATAAAGTAGCTGTTATTAATTATAACTTGAAGACAACCAACATTTTATACATAATTATGTGAATGTGAGCACTTTGTAGGTACCTAGATAAACACACTTATAAACTTTTAATGTCTGGCGGCTTTGGGATTTTAAATTGACCTACACAAATGTCCTACTGATCTTGCATTGACGTGCGTCGGGTCGTTGAGCTCCCTCAATGTTGGTTGAGCTACACGATGGCTGACGTATGCGTGCTGTCAGTATGGACAGGTCAATTCAAAACTGCACTGGTGCTTTCTTCAAAAGGCCATCTCAGACTTTACCCTACATAGTCAGGCTCACATACTATAGACACAAATGTTTGGACTTTAAAAGAGACCATGATTCTCTGAGTTTGTTTCGGCATTTCTTCTCAGAGGTCGTCAGTTAGGAAATGCCGATGCCAACTAGATATTAAAAAAAAAATATTACATGACTTGTAAAAGTGTCTTTAAAAAGATCTATTTGCAGAAATAAATAATCATTTCAATCATTTCATTTCAATCATGTTTATTAATTCTATCTTTATAAGAATCTACCAGAACAAGTTATCTATTGGTCTACATAGATAATAATAATACATACTAATACATTAGAAGCAATACAATATAGACCTTATTAACTAAACGAATAAAAACTAAAATACAAATAGATGCACGAATAGTAACGTGAGGTCTAGGTTCAAAGTGTCCCTTAACACAGATAATACAGGTCTGAAGTCGATATCTTGAGTATCTATTGAAATAAAATCCCCATCCCAAAAACAATTTCTGGTAGGTATTTCTGGCTTAGAATGAGTTATATACTTATGAACGTATTTAGTAATAATACAAAGAGTAAAAATACCTTAAAAATAACGGCCTCGTTAGTCTGGTGGTCGTTTGTGGGACTACTAAGTAAGAGGTCTTGGGTTCGATTTCCAGGTCCAGCAAGTGTGACAGGCGTGATTGTATATATGTTATGTAAACAGTAAACAGGTCCTATTATCATCAAACACAATATGTATTAAGCTAAATAACTGTTTACATAATGATTTCTGGAGTATCTCTCTGTAAATAAGACAAGGTTGTAAACAATGCTGACGATAAGATTGACTTGTTCACCAAGTTTACATTATATAATAGATCACGACGCCTGTCGTCCCCGAACAGTTAGGCAGAGAAGTACTAATGAATCTCCACATTTCCCCGGAATACGTCCTGTCGAAAGGTCCCATGCAATAGGGGATTGCAATCATCAACGTCTATTGCCATCAACCGGGCACGAACTCAAACTGAGCTGCTACTGAGAATTTCCCAGAAACTCAATAAGATTGCTTGCTCAGCAGCTTACGTCCACTAGATCAATAAGGCAGTTAAGGTTTACTTTATTACCTTACGACGACCCAATTAGTCCAACGGTAGTTAACGCTGCCTGCTGTGCTATGGGTCCCGGGTTCGAATCCCGGTAGGGACAAGTGTTTGTGTGATGAGCATAAACATCCGAGTCATGGATGTATCTATGTATAATATGTATGTATTTACAAAAAAAAAGTATATATTTAGTGTATCAACCGACTAGTATCCGTAGCACAAGCCTCGTTGCTTAGCTCGGAACTAGATGGCGCTGTGTAATAATGTCCGGAAATATTTATTTATTTATTTATTTCTACTTAATAGCTTTTAACTAACTTTTACTTAAGAGCTTTTAGGCATAGCGTATGCCAATTCCATCGCACCTAAAACCTTATCAACTATCACACGCTGGCCATAAACTTGAACAAAACCTTCGCATCTGCACTATTACATGGGATAGTGCAGATGCGCTATCACATGCGCATGGGATAGCGCATGGTTGGTATAAAATACCAACCATGGTATTGGTTGGGATAAAATATAATTAAAATTTCCTACGTTGATTTTGTTCAAATTTAAGTTCTTTAACACATTGTTTCCAATAGACACATATCGGACACGAAGATTTACTTGTTCACCAAGTCTATCGCAGCTCATTGTTTTACATCATACTCTATAGAAATCTTCATCATCATCAACCCATTAACGTCCCACTGCTGGGCACGGGTCTCCACTCATTTGAGAGGGATTAGGCTATAGTCCACCACGCTAGCCTACTGCGGGTTGGCAGACTTCACATGCTATCAAGATAAATCTCTCAAGCATGCAGGTTTCCTCACGATGTTTTCCTTCACCGTTTGAGCCTATAGAAATCTATCTAACTAAAATTTTATCATTGTAAAAACAAATTAGAAAATCGTAGCCGTAAACATGTTTTCTTTGTATTATCTTCTTACAATAGGTCGTACATTATAGTTAGCAATATATTATGGTTAATTACGGGTCCAGAGTTATTATAGGAGTATGTTTTGTCGCACAAACGCCGACAATGCATCGTGTGGACACTCTAATTGGCTGATTGTAGTGTCAATAAAGATAAAATCCGATAAGTCAGTGCAATCGCACGGACAAATAATTTACTTTTAATCAATTTGCCTGCAGCTTAATTATTGTATTAATAAATTGCTTTTAAATCTCATTACTTTAATATTTTATTATTTCAATGTACTTAAATTTAATTATTAGATAATATTAAATTCTTATTATGCGTTCATTGGATAGAAAGTCAAATTCTAATAATAATTTAAATAGATATTTTTGCCATCCATCGTTTACCATTATACTTGTTTATAGTCATGCTTCTATACCTATAGTAGTTAAATGTTTGAAAAAAAAAACATCTTTAATAGGTTAAAATTACTTCAGACACGTTTTAAAAAAAACTTGTTTAATTACACATAAAGTATGTATACCGTTTAATAACACACATTATTCAATTATGAAATTTCATTTTCGGATGCAGACAAAATACGGATTTTTTGGTTGAAAATTAATTGCTCCGTTTATTACTTTATACCAAATTGTAAAATTGTCTGAACGTTCTAAGTTGGGTTTACGTTCGTACATAAAACGATCAGGTTTATTGTCGGTGAAACAATCTTGTGTCTATCTACTAGGGGAATTCGTAGCTTGCGAGGGAAATCTAAAGTAGTTGAAATATTTGTGCTAATTTTTATGTGTGCTTTAGAACTTTATTTTAATGCCCACTTCGTGCTTTCATAGTACTTACTACTTATGTGCGCTTCATTTTGATGTTACCACTGTTTATTGTTACTGCTAGTTCAGAAAGAACAGTCTTAAAGAGAGGAAGTCGTAACCTTACTTCTCCTATAGTCAAGTGCTTTTTTCACTGCCTGCAGAGAACCAGGCAATGTTCACAAAACACTAGCTCTATACATACACTATGTACAATCGAAAAGAGTGTTTCGTGAACGTCGGAATTTCCTAAAAATATGAATAATTAAACGTCCACTAAACTGTTTTAAGCACATTTATTTTCTTGCTTTGAATAAGTTTGAACTCAGATGGTGTAAGTTATCCCATACTATAATAAACCCTTATTAGATTCCTATACGAGTTTGAAAATTTTCAAATCCTGGAAAGCCTGTCGATTTGCACTGCCATTTCGTCAGTACATCGTTGTGTCAACATTTTTTTGTATATTAGATTTGGCTAGTTCGATTAATAAAATAAAAAAGAAACAATAATTTTGTCGACTAAGACTAGCTTAAATAAAAGCTCAATAATTCACTTTAAACTGCCTGAGTTTATAAAATACAAAAAACAGAATCAAATTCAAATATATTATTTATTTAACCAATTGTTTAACGTTCTTGTTAGAAACAGAGTAGGTACATTCTCTCATCTGATAAGACTATTCATTGGTATGAAACTATCGCGAACAACTTTGACTGTAAAACTTTGCTAGAGTTTTGAATTACTCTTAAGTGTTTTACATAAAACAACTTGAAGTCGTTGTAGTAACTTGAAAGTCTTTGTGGCGAGCCTTTAGTAAATTGATGTTTCTACATTGTGTCGATAACTTATTGTTGGAGTGAAAGATGGCGCTAGTTATCAGAACACTAAGGTTACAGATTGCAATTTATTTGAATAGGGTTTAGGGTCGTCATTGATGAATCATTTTATCAGTGAACATACGATTTTAATATTTAAAAATTGCTTAGCAATACGTTTATTTTGTGTTCAAGATGGATCAACCTATTTATCGACTAGTTCAGTAGACTAACTACTAAATCGAATTTCATTAGGTTATTTATTCAACATAAGATTTTTTGAACAAACAATACAAAGTGTATTTAAAGTTATTTATTACACTTTGAATACTAAAACTGCCGTCCAAAATAGAGTTCAACGTGCTGCCACAAATAGAATTTGTTTTGAGGCTTGTTATTATTGAACCGCGAAATTAACTAATCGCTTTGTGATCAACAAGATCAACTTTGTTAATGAGAATTTAAACCGTATTTGATACTGTTCATTTTATTACCGCATTTCATTAAATGATGGTATTTAATAATTACAATTAAAATATTCTTAACTGCATACTTGCTACTTGTGTTTTTAATTTCACAGTTCTGGTTACCAACAGGAAATTTGCCTGCGTGAGTCTGCCAACCCCTATTTCGCAAGAGCATATAGTCATTCGTACAATCCATACATTTTTATTTTTTCCTTTATCAACCTTACAACATTCGGATTTATCAAGAAAGCCTTACCTATGACTAATATAATAATAACTATTACCACAAGACAAGTAGCACGAAACGTTTAAATAACTAAACAAATCTATTGTTTGAATGACTCCTTATTAATATATCCTACGTATTATTTTTATCAAAGACATTGACTGTATCAACATAACAAAGTAAACATTTTGAAATAGACTATGAACAGTCGATGTTTTGACACCATAATCACTGAGGCGCAGTGTAGCCGGGCAATTTGTGTCAACATGGAACTTAATCACGGATAAATATTTGCATAAGTTAATCATAAACATTATTGTCTGTCTGTACGCTGATGATGCTATTGTTTTGCTCATTCCAGATTATTTTGTGGACGGGTTTTAATAAGCTTTAGTTAGATTCGTGGTGTCTAGTTTGGATAATGTCTTATTAACGCTAAATGATAAATATAGATAGTGGCGGTAAATATGACAGATAAGCTACAGGTGACGCTGTAGTACCAGCGCAAGCCTGGTTTACAAGGTACTCTTGGAATGTGGCTGTTCTATTCAGTAACAAAATAGTAAAACGATTCTACAATTAACAGTATGTTAGCCTAGTCTAGAACTAAATCTAGCCTAGTCACCAGTAAAACTGTTAAAGCATACTGAAATGGCGAAGAAAAAATCGTGAGCAAACCCGGAAGGTTCTTGCGATAGTGAATTGTGAAGTCTCCCAACCTGGATTATACATGTCTGCATGGAGTAGAGAAGCAATATTTTCAGTATACTTAAGACGATCACTCATCAGTCATAGAAACTCATATATTGGAGAATTAAATTAAACGAATAAACCTTTGCTTTCTCTGGCTATACCAAGAGGAGGGGCTTAAAAAGTAATGCTGTTCCTTATTCCTTTACAATATTCGAGTGAGCCTGACAAGAATATATTACAATATCGGCTTAACTGATATTGTCTCACTCGCCTCAGCAGAATTATATGGCAGTCGCTATCAGATACCGTCAGCTTCATATATTTTTTGCCCTTAATTAGAAATGAATCTGACCATAATTACACCACTGTTGTTATTTCTTGTGTGCATTGCAAACTATGAGGTGGCACTGACCGTGGCAGTGTACTTACTTTCCAGGAAGCAACAGTAAATTATTATAATAATGTAGTCACAAAGTATGTTACAAAGGAAGCTAACAATGTGTTCTATGAATCAAGTGTGATTCACATCTTGTCCATTCATTACGGGAAATACAAAGTTTTCACGACAATTAACACAACAGCAAACTTATTTCACACTTTTCAACTAAGTGTACTAAAAGAAAAAAAAACTAGAGTAACGCAAAAACGATGACACACTTTATATTGAAAATTAACAGTTTTCTATGACACAAAATAACAAGTTAACATGAGTTAAAGTACTTATTAACAAAATTCTGCTTGTAACTATTAGTTGTGGAATTCGTAGGAAAGTTACGATTGTTCAAATTTGTATTTGGACCCTTTTCTTTACTCAAATAAAGAATTCCATGTCAGAAACGAAAGCTGATGGTTAAGTGTAGCCATGATATAACATGTATTGTACCTATACGTATTACGAATGAGCAAAGATTTGCTTGTATTGAACATTTTATATTGAATTATAATTAAATAATTACAGTAACGGCAGCAACACAAAACGCTATTTTTTTACATTTTCGAAATTATGATTATTTTGTTCGGTTAAGTTACCGACATTATAAAATCTATAATTATTTTGAGATACCTGAAATGATCAGCGATTTTTGTTGCTGGTCCCATATATATTTACTAAAAAGGACAAATCAGCATAATAGAAAAGGTTTTTTCATTTTTGACCCTCGTCTTGTTCCTATGGAAGAGCACAGAAATTAAGCAGGGTGTAGATAGAAGAGCTACCTTAACAATAAAACCTTTGGCTCAAAATGTATAACATTATATTCATGTCGTATACCTTAGTGAAATTCATTACATCGTTTAGTTAAGAGTGGACTGAGCCCCTTATCAAAAGCCTACCTACAGTTTAGAAGATATATTTTTATCATAACGTACTTTTATAGCTTACTTTAAAGGTAACAATAAAATATTGTTGACATTTATATTATTCTTTACTAAACTGTCTGATTAAATTTTAACTGATGGGATTCTATCCATACGCTGCGGTCTATAGGGTCAAAATATGTGCAGTCATGCCACCATGATCACTATTATTTGCCGTTCCTTATTTGTAGAAACGTGCGGGCATAAGCAACCCCTGAACTCGCTCAATCACCAAGTCAATCAGATGTTATCAAATTTAATTTCTCCAACTATTAGAACAAGATCATGATAGTACAACAGAGTAATTCATACCCATCTTCCCACTTCCCCTATTGAACGCCAGTTTTAATCGGATGACGTTCGATGCATTGAAACACATAATTACGAATCCGAATCTCTCACGGGACCGTGTTCCGTATTAGTTTTGACATTCGGCTTGATGGATGGATCACAATCTCTGGGCGAATCTCGTGAATGAACGCCCGTATGTTCTACCAACTACAAACTTACAACGTCATCTGGAATAAATCTTATTATAAGGGATTAAGACTTAGTTTTAAGCGTTTGTATTTTGTTTTATGGAAGGTTAGATTGTACGGGCGATAGGTGTGTCAAATTGGGAGCGTTGGTTCACGTCAGTTTGACGGAATATGGACGGTTAGTTGAATTTTAGATTGATCGCTAATATTGTTGTTATTTTTTTACGGGACTCGATGTCAAAGGCAATGGAAAATTGGAATGTTCGTTTTGGTTTTGTATAAAAAGGTATGATGACGTCATGATTAACCACAAAACCTTTGACTTTTATGTGCAGATTTGTAATTAAAGTAATATATTATTTAGATAAACAAAACATGTTCGTAATACCTGCCTATATGTAAAAAAACTGTGTAGGTTACGGGATTAAATATCTGTTTGACAAAATACTATACTTAAAATGTTGTTAAATTAAGTAAATAAGAGATTGCGAATTATGTATAGGTACTAATATTGGGATAATTTATCACACAAATAACTGTCAATAAAATTAAAAAGAAGTAAACTGAAGCCTAACCTAACCAAACCTTTTTTATTTAGACACATACGTGTGAGTAATGTTCATACATAAAACCATTGTATTGCCAGACAACTATTACTCAATACTAATACATTGTCGTACGTGTGCTTTTACTTTGTAAGTTCATTGTTCAAGTAGAGCCGTCGGCAAAATATTTTAATATACATTTTTTTTTATCTAACCGTTTACAAAGAATTCTTGTTCAAAGCTTACCGGTACTTTAATGTTGGCACATCCCAATGTCAACTTCCGTTTCCATAGTTCAGAAGAAATCGTTGCTCATCTCGGGTCTCGTGTCAATGTGATAATGCATCATTGTTGCTATATGTGCCTACCTACATACCTACAGGTATATACACATACACTATATTGTATTGAATAAAGTTTCTGTGAGCTTTCAAAATATTGTTACTGTACCATTGTGGTACAATGTGGCTTACTGAGCATATGTATGTGTATAGGGAATATAACATAGGTGTGACACAAATCATTGTAGTGTGACGACTATCCCAAGTTACACGTGTCGTTTGAGGAACCTACACTGTTTTTATTTAATTTAAATTTATTTTCATGAAGTCCCTAAATTTCACTTATAAAACAAAAATATTAGTATAAAACAAAAGTATTAATTAATTATTACGTATCAAGTGGGTATGTATTTCAAGATATTTAGTCTCTCCACCGAAACTGAATACCTACCACGTAACAGTAAAATTAAAAATATATGTGCGGTGCGCCTGTAATATGTAAGCAAAGCAATGCTATGATTTAACCTACCAACCATCTAAAAATCTTTATACATATAATTATAAAAATATGACAGATAGCAAAATAAAATACGGGAGGTATTAACAGCACTATATAAATAAACAAAAATGACGTGTCACTGGATGACATACAATGATTACTGAATTCAATAAAACTGTTACCAACGTTACTTAACGATGTCCTTTTGTTGGCTCTTGCTTAATCGCATCAAGCTACTAATAAAATTGTGAAACACATCAAACTATTTTTGACCACCTGCGAGACCGAAATGGCACCGCAAGTAGATAGGTATACTGCTTAGTGCAGAGATGATTTAGAATCAAACTGTTGCAACCCTGACTTGATGATAGTTTCATCGTGAATTGAATACCTACAAAGCCTTATTTTTATATGTATTTGCTGTATCAGTACAGTCCTATTGCCCTTTAGAGGGGCATAAAGAAAGAAAGAGTGAGGGAGAGAGAGCTAAAATTAGACGTGATCGTATATCTGTAAAAAAATAATGTTAATATGTGTGAATTAAATGTTGTTTAGTAGAGTTTTTGTATCAAAATAAGAAATTTAAAATTAGTAAAAAAGTACAACTTGTCATAAATTTGTTTTTATATTTGAATTAATTTAAATAATTGGATGAAAATCTTATGACTATTAAAGAGCGCATCAAAATCACGTATTGCAGCCAAGGCACATTTCCAATCTTTTGATAGTAATAAATGATAGCTTTACCTTAAAATTCGAGTAAAAAACAGCAATCTTATGAACAGCTGCAATACAACAAATATATAATTTAATTACCACTTCCGCCCGCACCGGCTATAGTTCGCCAACAAACTTTTCAACCACATTACCCTTTACATTTATCAAAAGCTTCTACAGCTTTATTAGTGGACCATAAAGTTTAAATCCGCTTGACAACATTTTGATGAGCTGCAGTAGAAAGTTGCAGTTGCTATGCTCAGTCCAGAAATCGCACAATACGAGTACGCGACACTAACAGGCCAAGTTGTTGCGATTGACAATTGGTACAATACAAAATAATATAATATTGCGCTAGTCCTTTGTGTCAGTATACCTCTGTACTTATGAAACTACTGGTACCAGTTGTTGGTTCGACGAGTGTGACTGCGTAATTTAAAATGTCAACCTAAGTTTTTACTAGTTGTACTGCTACGCTTGCTATGGCAGATTGTTGTTAAAGATAAAAACAATCGTTAAAGCGGCTTGTACATATATCGTGTAAAATTTAAGCTCAATCGGTGCAGACATTATTGAGTTTTTGAACCTTACATAAACCAACTTTACATTTTTATAATATTATAGATTTTAATTGTATAGTTTAACATCACCGTTGTCGGCCCTTTCAAGGGACGATCAAAATCACATAATATTTTAATTAATTACTGCTTCTCTTTTATAAGAATAGATAACGGCCTAACCTAACCTTCCTATATACTTTTATCACCAACGTTAAATAATTTACCTTTTAAAACTTCTCGGGTATGATAAACCCTATCTCACTCAGGCCGGATAACAAACAAATTTTTACATTGAAACTTTTCTCGAGACATTCAAAAGACGCACCACATATTGCTGAACAAGTATTAACCACGATAAAGTGCCAACCCTCTGAGCAACTCGATACATTCGGAACCACCCACAGGGCCAAACTGGGTATCGCTTTACAGGAAACCAGCGGTTGCAACAATTGTGTCATACATCGCGAACGAAATACGAATCGAATTCGTTGCAAACACAAGATATAGTAAATTCAACTTTAATACGACGTTGTAAAAGCGAATGGAGTTTTTATTTGAAATTTGGTACCGGAAGAAAAAACGATACAACCGCAAAAATCACGGATGGCGATTAGATGTTATAAAGCACAGTTTGATAACAATCAAATGTTGAAAGAAATTTTAGAAAAGAAATTCAATACGTGATGCGAATCTTTTGCATCAATTTTAAAGTTATTGAGATAAGCTTTTTGCCTTCAACAAGGTTTACATTTTACTGTTTAAATTAGTGTTCTAAGCATCTTTGCAGTTATAGTAACTATATTTAGGTATTATTAAGAAACTCTTGGATCAGAATAATATGATTAAGTGTGACTATCGCATTTTTTGATCTAGCCAGAGTTAAACACCAAGGAACAACAATGAATGCTCATTTTGTTGTCACACATGGAGTCACTTTTATTACACTCAACGATGGTGAATAATGACTCACAAAATACAGCCTCAATTACGTACAAAATTAAGGAAATTATACAAAAAAAATAAACATCTGAAGTCATCAAAATTTGCCAAGAACGTATGCTACATTATAGAGCTTAAGGTGTATTGGGTGTGTTTGTTGAACAAATAAAAAACCTCTAACCACGTACATATACTAAAGGAAATAAGGTAAAACGGTTCTACGAATAGAACCGCGGTTAGATTTTAAAATTACTGTTATTATACTTGTTAACGTCGTAATCAGGGATCACGTACGGCTATTCGAGTTACTATTGTATAAATGATATTTTTTTCTGTTCAGTATTTGCAAAATGCGAGTTTGTAGTACATGCAATAAATGTTTATTTAATTACTAATGGTAGTGTTTTCCGGAACCAGAGATACGACAACGTTATTTGCACACTTGGAAATGACCGCTGAATAAATTGCAAAAGTGAATCATTTTGTTAAACATGAGACAAAACAAACGCAACTTTACGTAGGGCAAACAAAAATAGGACATCGTTTGGCGATTATATTTCCCTCAAAATCCGTTTTTGAGCAATTATAATTGACAATGACATTTATTTCTGTTAATACAATTTTCTGAAGACACTTTTACAAGTCATAGGGATATAAGATTTTTAGAATCTAGATGGCTTATTTTTATGGATTCAATTGTTTAAAGAACTTTCCTTTGGATATATTTATGTATATAGGTCTAGGGTAATATCTGGCTCGTCGTTGTCAGTCCTGCAGCTATTCAACATATCTATCTATTCTACATATATCCATATATGATAATAAGGTATACTTTTTCTCCTTCGGTCTGTTTTAAATAATTTTATAATATTACTTTTATTAGTTTTTGCTATTCCGCTGAAATAAAGGTGTTATATTAGTGTTATTCGTTGTATTGTTACTGTGAAAACTGTTACGCCAACTTCATGCCATGACATGCAGCCCATTTGTGTGTCCGATGTCGTGCTTACGGTCAATGAAGCGGCTCCCTTTTTTGTTTAGTTTAAAGGACCTAATGCTATTTATTTAACTGGTAGTGGTAGGTGACGAAGTAATTATGAAGTAAATTATATTTTTTAAAGCGTTTGTTTACATTATTTTCCTTTTAAAACTTCTGTTAATTTGTGAGTTCGATTTTCACCTTGTATCTATTGCATAATTCTGGCTATTGTGTCACGAAAATTCTTCGCGTTATCATCTTCGTTAAAAGTTTCATAAACAACTTCCTTTTCTAGATTTACGAAGGAGATAATTTCTTGAATACTAATTCGCATAACATTTTTTCTTCTCATCTCAATCTTTTTATTCTTCCGGCTATACAAAATCCACCTGCGAAAGATCATTGGACTTAAATTTGTAAAATGTTACGTCATAATAACCCCTCGTTATAATTCTGTTGCTAACGATCCGAAACATTGTTTGTTCTTCTCATGCCGCCGTCTGGGCTCCGTAAACGTATGTATGTAACCGGCAATCATTCTATACCCAACGACCTTAATGATAGCCCTTCGAACGAGTAAATTATCAATTCCGCCCGAAGGGGCTCGGACCTTGTTTTTGGAAAGCGGTAACAAGCCTATCATCTGCCCTTCTTTCAACCATTATTCATACATGCTATTTTGACCGTAACAAGACAAGTAATTGGGCTCAAGTTGCTATAAGCGGAATGTAGGAAACGACTTACTTGTTAAAAAAACTGAACCAAGTTTTCGATTAAAATGTTTTGACCTTGACAAAGTTCATAATGGTGATTTTTTGTGCGTTTTAGTTAAGCCAGTGTTTGTTTATGGTGAGGGTGATTCCAAGACCCTTTGTTGATTTTTAGTAATTTTACGTAATAATTTCATCTTGTGAGGTTTTCCGGCATTTCTGGAAATAAAATTATTTATGATTAAATTATAGAAAACAGGCATATTATAGCCAGAATGACATGGTAAAAATGGAGTAATAAAACTAATATTAGGTATGGAATAGTAAAATGACTTTAAAGATCTACTTGCGGCGATAACCAAATTTGATTTTTAATTGCTATTTCATTGCAATGCAATTTTGGCTAGTAATGATTTCGAAGCATTTTGACTTACCTAAACGATTTACAATTAGAGGTTTCATGTCGTTTTTTTATTTACCACTCTCAATTTAACCACACTTTGAAGTGGACGACACACAAGGGGAAGACACTTTGCTTATAACACGCAATTATAGTTGATTTTATTCCAATTACTTGAGGCGATCACTGTTATGTTTTTCTCTTTAAAATAAGTACAGCCCACTAGATAGGTTCATTCCACCTGTACTATTAAACCCCAGCGCATAAGATGCGCAGGCGATTGGTACAATATTGGAAATAAATCCTGGCGCATGTCACCATGCGTGTGTAAGATGTACTTACTTGCTTACGGTATACCAATCCTTGCAGATACATACCTGCATAAGCAGGCCTCTTCTTGGGACCGTAGCGTATATGACCGACCTATAAAATTATTAGTACCTACTGCGATATTTCATTAAAGGGGCCAATTTACAAATATTATGCCACTATGCTTTAATGTCCGTACATTATGGAGATTCCATTTGAAGGCTAAAATCTGACTTAATTAATCTCAGATTAAACGAGGCAGATTTTAGCCCTTAGACATCGTTTTGAGACTAGCCGCCTTTTATCAAGGGCGTTATACTATATTTACACCATAGTGATATAGCAATAAAAATCTAATATATTTTTTTAATGAATATAATAATTATGTTTTTATTTCAAAATTTCTTACTCATAAAGAACTTATTTATAAAAACAATATCATTAGTAAATTCAATGAAACGAACACGAATGACGTGGATCTAGTTAGAGAGTTATATGCATTTACTGAACTCGGAACCATTACTGTTAACCATATTCAAAGTACTACATGAATATTTCTTTGAAGAAACTTTTTCAGTACTTACTGTTGTTGTTGAGGTTCTTTTATGTTTTCTGTAACTGGTAAGATCGTTTTTATACCGTATATTGTCGAATAGGAAAATAAAGTCATAAATATTGTTGATAATATTTATGTAAATTGAATTAGTACTTTGCTCAGTTTCACATGGCTAAAGGTACCTACTAAAGTAGAAAGGAGCTAAAATAATTTGTTATTTTATTTTTTACTTATTACCTAGATAATCAAAAAAACCAATTTTTACTGATTTTATGGTGGTATATTACGGTATATTCATAATGTTTTTATCCTGATTGAATTTTGGATCATTTTCACGGTCATGGGTAGACTAAAGTATCTTGATGTTATAATTACCAATAGCTACTCTACAATTTAGTTAATTATGGATAAAATATATTTGTTAGAAGCAGTTTTATTATAATATCAAATTATTTATTTAGAATGATTTTATCAATGTGTGTTTTATCAATGTTTATCATCTAGAATAGCTTATAACAAAACAAGTTACTAAGGCTTAAGTTATACTTCTAATTTGAAACAATTATAAACTTCAACAAATATAATTCTGACGTACTTTACACAGGACTAACTAAAGATATATAACTAAATAAAACAGAGAAATATTTAGCAAAACCAGCTTAAAACCTTGTTAGTGTAATACTTGAACAAAAGTCAAAGATGAGTTTGGCTCGCATATAAAGGGTCCCGTACCTTATTTTACGTAAAAGAGCAACACGGCACGAAATTTAAATTTCCTTTCCAAGTTTCTTTAATTTGACGTTGTTTCAGAATTTTAACTGTTTTATAAATAGTTTAAGATGCAGATTTTAAATTAGGTGTCATTATTTTTCATTACGCTTAAAATTTTCATTTATTATAATATTTTGTTTTAAGGTATAAATAAATAGAAAGGATAGGATACTTTTTTATCACAATACTTTAAACGAGGCAACGTTTGACGATTACCTATGAATAAGAGAGGTCATATTAGGTAATATTGATATTTAATTTATTACATCACAATATAATTTAAAACAAAGTCTCCTTGCTACTCTCCATCTATCTATCTCAAAGCAATAAACTAAAAAAATACAGACGGAGTACCAAAATGATGAAGAAAGCTTAGGTGTAGTTCATTAACGTTCTGCGTAGTATACAGGTTTTGCTTATCGTAGGGAGCCGTGGTGCGTTGCCAGTGTCAAATACAGCTCTAAACGTTTTAAGATTCTTATTGTTTGTACTGAACCCTTTTAAAATGTACAGCAATTATAACTATGTGGTACATTCGTTCAAGCAGGCAATACAAAGAAACTTGTTTAGCAAAATAGGCGAGGAAAACTTCGGCCTGCTAAAAACGTTGACGTGTGCACGAAAGAAAATATTTACTAGAGTCAAAAGGTTAATGACCTTTTTAATTTCTTAGTCTTTACGAATAGCTGATTTGGTGTACCCTACATGGGCTATTTTTAGGGACGAAATCACGTGAGATAGTTGATGAATAATTTATGGATATTATGAAGAAGATTTCAGAGATATGTTTATCACATTAATAAAATTATAACATTGAGTAAGGAATAATAATAATAATAGTTTATTGTAAAATAAATAACAGTTTACATAGATGTTGAACTCAGACACCTAAGCTAAGATTGAACTTGTGCTATGGGCGTCAGGCTCGCATTGAAATGACATTATAATATTTGTAACATTCGAAGCTTGTAGAACAATTTAACTATTACATAGGCACTTAGGAATATAGATAAGTACCTACTTGCTAATAAATCCTGATCTCTATGTTATGTAAATTTAATTAACACTAAATATGAAGATTTGATTCTGTCTAACTAAATAGGTAACTAATGGATTAGTCATATTAATAGATACCTACATATATAAAATATTCTACATTTGTATATGAATAATTCGAACACGTTATACAGGCGAATCACTGACCGTAACACAGTAGCGAGTATTTTATCGTGCCATCTTCATTTGTATCAGAAATTAAATGATAACTAGCGCCAATGAGCGCGCGCGTCTTCTGTTACCACACCCACCGACCGCCATCTTGTTTTATGCGTAAGAGCATATTAATTGCCTGTTTATAGAGCGGAAAATATATCATTAATATTAATATATAATTTGGGCAGCCGTCGCTTCGAAAAAGCTTTGTTTAACTAACTAATCTAAGTACCTATAAAGAATATTGTAAAATATATAGGTACTTAAATAAAAAAAAAATACTACAACGATTGGAAGTAATAAGATTTAAATTTGTTAAAAATCACGACTAGTAAAAAAATTAAATGACGATGAAAAAATATGTTTGTTCAACAAAAAAGGTTAGCATAAATTGATGATCAAAGTAATAAATAAATTATTGAAGTGTTTCTTGAAGGTGACGAGATTGTGAACTCACTAGATTTTAGTATTGATAGTTATCAGTGTTTTTATGTATAAATATAATTGTATTATGTAGGTACTTTGGTATCACAAATAGAAAAAACCGTACAAATATAATAACACTGATGAAGCAAAGAACCTCAATTAACAAGTTTTACAACAACAGGAGCAAAGTTAAGAGTTTTAATGAACAAACCTCTGACACCTACAGCTTAAAATAATTAACTATGTTAATTATTAATTATGATATAAAAATACCACCATAGTTATTTGCTAATGTATTATATGTATATAACATGTGCCTATAAAAAATGCCGCCATGTGCGAGTCGGACTCGCGCACGAAGGGTTCCGTACAAAATTAGGCAAAAAATGTCGTTATTTGTTTGGGAGCCCCCCCATATTTATTTTATTTAAATTTTATTATTTATTATTAAAGTAAAAATACAACTGTAAAGTATTTTGTGAATATTTCAAGTGTCTTCCTGTGCCATTATTGATATCAAGTAGAAAAGGGCAAAATAAAACCGTTTGTTGTATGGGAGGCCACCGTAAATATTTATTGTATATTGTTTTTAGTATTTGTTGTTATAGCGGCAACAGAAATACATAATTTATAAAAATTTCAACTATCTAGTGATCGCGGTTTCTTGAGATATAGCCTGGAGATAGACAGACAGCGTAGTCTTAGTTATAGGGTCCCATTTTTACCCTTTGGTACGGAACGCTAAAAAGGAATAAAGATGTGAGACAAGATGGGAAACGAAAGATAAATGTTAATGGCTATCAAACTATCAAATACCTAACTATATTAAGATTGGCAAAAGCAGGAGAATGATTCAATAATAAATTAAACTATATAACAAAAGACCACACATGGCTATAAATAAAAAAACTTCTTTATATCAAATTTAGCAAGCGTGACTACGGAGTGTGATGGCTAGGTTTAGACTTCCAAGTCGACCGGTGATATAAGGTTTTTCTATCAAATTATAAGTATTATGAGAAGCTCGGGTAATGAATTTGCTGCCAATTAATGGCAATGGGCTTTAGTATATCTATTTAATTCTTTGAATAAATATGTGCGTTGCTCTTGCTATAATGTTCTTACAATTTAATGTTATAACAATAAAATTCTGAGTCCCACACTGTGACAGTAACTTCTACATAATACCCCTTTCATGGATTATTAGACTATTTTCTTAAGTTCCATTTGCCGCTCTTGTTCAGACTCCCACGTATAAGCGGGGTGGTCTCAATTCATGGTCAAAGCAACACGGTCAGTTCATTCCATATTGTTATTATGAAAGGATGAGTCACACAGTTGATCTAAAAGCGAATCACTTATTGGACACAATAATCTCATAAAACGTGGGTAGTGTTTGTTTAATCAAGTATACCAAATATAGGTTTTGTGGTTTTTAGGATGTAGGAGGTAATTTTTTAAATTTTCTTTATAGGTATTACATGTCGTCACGCCTGTTGTCCCCAAAAGGTAAGGCAGAGGTGTTCTAATATACCTAAATTTCGCCGATATATTTTAGTCTTAAGTAATCAGGGGGAGCCATATGCTTATTTTGAAAACTCTTTATTAGATACTGTATCCTACCTATCTCCTCTAAACATTGTGTGGGTGTGAAACAAGGAACAAAATAAGGCATTGACGGAAAAAATAAATGAAAACTCGAAATCTTTGAAGCGGGTTGTCCCTATATCGTGTAAAAATTTTAACTCAATCGGTGCAGAACTTTTCAGTTTTTGAAACTTACACAAACCAACTTAAACTTTTTATATACCTATGTGCATATAGACATACCATCATTACTTACTACCCTGCGTTTAAAACAATGAATTACACAAAATATACACGAAATTATTATGTTTGGCATAATAATTTCGCGCTTTGAATAACTTCAAGGGGAAGACATCGTTATGTTCCGTTAGGCGTTTCTTAAGGCAATCATCAACTTCAAAAAGAATAACAGCTGACCTGTTTTACATTTGAAACATAATTGTAAGTTATCAGGTAAGACGACATAGCGGCTCAGAAGGTGTGCGATTGGTTGGCAATGGAGACCAAACAAAATTGTTACTTATTGTGAGTGCTTTAGTGTTGTTAGTAGATTGCGATTTTAAAGGTACAATAATAAGCATACTAAATAGTACGTGTAAAATTTAATCATCATTGTTATCAACTGATTTATTTACTGTCCTACTGATGGGCTTTGAAACGAATAAGGCTATAATATAAGGATAAAGTCCACCATGCTAGCCTTGTGCAGATTGGCAAACACCACACGGGAACGAGAAACTGTCTCAAGAACGCTGGTCTCCCGACGACATTTACCTTCGCTATTTGAGCATGTGAAAAATCAGCACGTAACTTCAGAAAGCCAGTGCGTGCTTTAAGATTGAATTCAAGACTTTAAAAGCAATAAAATGTATTCTACGTCCAAATTATACACAAGAAATAAACCTAATACAACATGCTGGTATGCGCGTGAGTTACGAAGGTTGGTACTCACGATAGTACGGCATGAGATGTAACTAATCGCGTCACTTGGATCAATTAACCAATGATTTACAAGTAACAAATTACAAGGAAGCAAAAACGTAACAGAATTTACTGCAGACTCTTCAAGTCAATCAAGATCACGATGAAATATCAAAGCAAAAACCAGACACATCTATCTGACCTCTTAAGTCATCAGATTGTGACTTTAAGTACGCATGTTTACGGTTTATACCTATAAGCTTTTATAAAGTGGCTTAAATTTACCCTACGGTAGGTATAGGGAATTTTTGTTTAATTAAATTAAGTTTATTTAAATAATAATAATTTGTGGTTTGAGAAATGCATAAATGAATTTTTAATTACCATTTTAAATGGTGGGTGACGTCGGTAAATATTACGAAAACTAAAAAATAAAATATTTTTTTAAAAGCAAAACAACGTATCAATTAGAGCACAGAAACACAGTAGATTTAAAACATTGAATTACAACATTTTACGCAGACAATCCATTTCTCGGTTACTCACTGCAATAGCTACATAATACAATACAATTTAATATTTTACTTGCATGGTGCGTATTACCTTATTGTTACAAGCACCATTGTGAGCGCAATCACATCTTTTGAAACCCCGACATGTCCGTGTTGGCACCACTCACTGTCACCGTCACAAATGTATGACTATAAAAGTGGACACGGCTAATTTACTAGGCCATCATTGGTTCGTATCTTATTTGGTACGTTATGTCTTGTGGGCGGCTCGTTGATTCTTAAGATATCGTCTTTTATTCCTTGTATGCCCGTATTCTGGGATGCCAGTATGAGGAAGTTTGTATTGTGGCGAATGAATAATGTGATCATTGTTATTTTTTGTCAAAGAACTCTTTTAAAGCTTATCGTTTAATGATGTCGAGGTTCCCGGATATATACATTCTATATTCTACCATCATACCATAGTGGCAAAACCGATATTTATTTACGATATTAAACAATATAATGATACCGTATCATACCGGATCAGAAAGTATTATGCATTTTGTAGGAGGTAGGGCATAGCGAGATTTCTCGCTCAAATTGAGCTGCCCGACTGGGGAAGTACCTCCGCCTTACAGAAGACCGCAGTGAATCAACAAGTTGTTTTTCTGCGAGTGAGTAAGGTTACCAGAGCTCATTGGGGGGGTGACTATTCTGACAGCATGGGAATTCCGTTCGCTGTCAGTTCAGTAACTCCCTATTTTAAGAAACCTGAACGGTTTCTAAGGGGTTTGGCAACGCATTTGCAAGCCACTGGTGTTTCAAATGTCCATGGGCGGCGGTCATCACTTACCATCAGGTGAGCCGCCTGCTCGTTTGCCGCCTTATCAGCATAAAAAAAAATATATAAATAAGGATGAATTCTCTTTTTTAACTTAAATCTAAACCTTACGTTAAAGTTTTTTCTAGTGGATCGTGGGCAAAGACACGCTTTACGACATTGACAGCTGTCAAATATTTTCGTCACTGGTGTGTACAGTCAAATTTGAAATTTCAGAATAAAACCGCCAATGAAACAGATCACAAAATGTTATACAAGCTGTTATAACCCGTATAAGGTGCAGAGTAATTTTTGTCCGCATTCCAATACCATGTCTGAAATCATTTCACAATAATTTGTTTACCATATTCACGCTTTTATTCCCTCGTTTATTCGTATCGTTATCTCAATTTATCTAACCAAGCAAGGTATGAGATACTGAGTATCAAGGAATATTCAATTATGTAAAAGCAGTCCACTTAGGTTTATGGGAGTTGCCTTCTTTGGAATCCTTTGATAAAGCTGTAATATTCGATCGGATGTTCTGTAGTGGCTTGGCTTGATTAAGTTTATTTATGCAAGTATTGTATTGAATTTTTTGATCATTTCAAAATTTTATCTCATCAAGGTACGTTACATGCATATACAATAAAGAAAACATAATTATCATTATTTTGACATCTTGATTTAATATTAGCATGTCTCCAGTTTCGATTTAAGGCCGTAACTACCGAGATTTATATAAAATTTATTAAAAATAAATAATAATATATTTATTTTTGAATTAAGACTTCTCAAGCGAACTCTTCAGTTCGTATTTAGCGATATCGTAATTATGTTGGGTCTGCAAATATTTTTCAGTTAAGTAAATAAATACCGACGTATAATTTATATTATTGTATAAATACTATATTTAGCTATCTTTATTTTTACTTCCTGAACCTTGCGTTGAGAGTATATCTAATTGTAAAATACTATAAAATCAGCGTAAAACCCGTTATTGATGTTGAGCTGTTCATAAAGGTTGATTTTAAAAGGTAATTTTGATAATGTTAATTTTAGACTTTAGGTTCTTTACTTACCTACGGGAACAACATCTTTATTTTCTCTTTTATCAACACCATCAGTAAGGTTCCTTTTTATCGCCTTTTTATTTCAAATGACTGATTCTCTAGCCGTCTCTCCATGTGAAGGCGAGTCTATTTTTATTGAGAAACTCTAATGGATTTTAGTAATATGATACGAAATTGGTGTGTTGTTTTTTTACGGCATTGAGTTTAAACTGCTGTACCGCACACGATTTAATTTTATCTTATCTAAATAAAGCGATAAAAAATTATATACTATCTCAAAACTTGATCAAGACATTTTTTAGAAATCCCGAACGAAACAAGAGAAACGTGATTTCAAAAATGTTGTGGTAAAGCAGTATTATTATTTATCTGCAGTAGATATTTTCATCTCACGTACTTCTGAAGAAGATAGTGTATCTCCTTATTGAATTTTTCAACAGGGTCCATATAATTTGAACTCCAAACTACGTTTGAACGTATTCAGGAAAAGTTTGAGATATCAAGTTGAGAAATGATTTAAAGATTCATATATTCATGTTGATCAACAAAACGTTTACATTTATGAAACAAACATGCAGTAAGTTGTCAGCGTGTGATGAATAAGCCAACATTTATTAAAGTTTCTCATCACACTGAACACGCACCCAATCCTGTAGCAGTAGGTGGCACAAGTAATCGACCATTGTCTTCAATGACGTAGGCGTAACTGAATGCAGTGATGATTTTATTTGACAAATCTTCGTTTGTGTTATTAATAGCTGCGATGAATTGTTTCATTCTGTAGTTTCGTTCAATGAAAGTTGGTTGTTGATCTATGGCACTAGAAATAATATAAATAATATATACATAGGTATATGCTATTACAATTTAATTTGACGTTTGATAAGCATGATTGATACAAAATAAAACTACATGACGTTAGATAAATAATTTAGTAAAGAACCTTAAACTGTTCGAAAATAATCAGATTAGAACAATGGTATTATTAACCGGGTATTCCGGGTCCACATTCCGGTAAGAGCCATTTTTAGTGTAATGAGCATGAACATTTTACATATTTATGTAGTGTACCAACTATCTAGTATCCATAACTTCATAGCGCAAATCTCATAGCTTAGGTACTTTAATTTGTTAAACCTCTGTAGAACATTTTTTATCACTTACACAATTTAGATTTAGAATAAATGAAACTTTATTTACTTACTGATTAACTGTACCTAATATATGAATTACTTTAATCCATCGTCCATTAAAGTCCAATATATCAATACTTATCTTCTAAGACCAACATTTGTTCCGGATATATTTCTTCTAATCTTCTTTTTTCTTAGCTTAATGTCCAACACAGTTGCTTACGTCGTGTCTTGACGTAAATGCGACTTAGGAATTCTTATTAGCTTGTCTAAATAATGAGGCTTTAGCTCCCTTTAACTAACTAGCTCGCCCTTACAAACGTTCATAAATAAATAAACTAGCTTCATTAGTTTTGTACCACTTGTAATCTGATATTTTATTTTGTTGAGAATCTAATGCGATTTATTTAATTATTTAAAAGTATTCAGTGTATTTATATTTTTATAACGATAAGCGTATTTTTTTAACTTATAACTAAGTTTATAGTCTAATTAGGTTTAACAAATTTGTAATATTATTATGTACAAAACTAGAGTCAAATTGAAAACGCAATTCTAATTTGCTCTCACTTCTAAAGTCAATTTTACTTCTATAACGTAAACATAATGCGACTTTGCTTAAGGGATGTTACAAGTTTGACGAAGAAGAATTACAGGACGCAAAGATTTTTTTTCACAGTGGATGCAGAATTGCCTTTAGCAGCGAGTTCTTACAACTATGGCTGGTTACGTCGGCCAAACTTAGAGTTATAGACAGGTTTCTTATTCCAATAACCAAGCATGAATTAATAAGAGCCTTGAAATAAAACTAATAAGGCGATGGGTTTCTTAATATTATAATTATTAAGGTACCCTACATCCTAGTCTGATGTGCAGTGACCGTTACGTTAGGATTAAATAATATTAATATACCGCGAAAGTAAAATTAATAACGTCTTTATATAATTATATTTTCTAACAGTTTTTAAGATAAGATAAGATAAGATAAGATAAGATAATATTTATTCGCTCTGAATATGGTACAATAGTTGTTAATACATAGTACATAAGTTCAACATATTCGCCTTTGGAGGGCATGCGAATTAGTAATAGTTACAATTGTTGCACTATAACTAAAGGGATATAATTATTAGAATTATGGTAGAACATCATTTAGAAGTGAAAAAGTCGTTTAGTGTGTAGAAGCAAAATATAAAGTATATTTAAAGGAACTTTCTCTTAAGAATAGCTATTTTTATTCTGTCTGTTAAATTAGCTTGACACTGATACAAGATAAAAATTATATAGATACTGTATTTGTAAATGCGAAAGTGTGTCTGTCTGTCTGTTTGTTACCTCTTCACGCTTTAACCACTGAACCGATTTAGATGAAATTTGGTATGGAGAGTTTCAGTCCCGGGGAGGGACATAGGATATAAATACTAATTACACGCGGACGAAGTCGCGGGCAGAAGCTAGTTTTTCATAATTTACAAGTGATTCCCGCTAATAGGATAAAATTAAGGGTTACGATAACCAACTACCTCCCATAAATTATAAACATTGTACTCATGAACCACCATCTATCCTTGTTAGATTTGTAACGGCGGCGCTCTGAATTAATAATGATGTTAATCATCCTTATCAAATACAATTTAATGTATTTGCTTGAACCAAATGAGTCTGTAAAATATCATATTAACAAGTGCTCATCTCTATTCATACTTACAATGAGTTAAACGGTTTACTCCGATATCACCTGCTAAACAAGAGGTCTTGCGTTCGACAGGTCGAGCAAAGTGTAATTGGGTATTTCTATGAAATTCTCAGTAGTCTAAGCTAGTTTGGATTCATGCCCGGCTAATGGCAATAGGCTCGCTCCCTATTACATGGGATTTTCAACATACCGGCATATAGTAGGTGTACATTACACTGTACCTAATCCTTCACTTCATTACACTAACCCTTCGCGGACGACAGGCGTGATGGTATGTTATGTTATGGTACAACATTCCCACAATGCAATTTAATGTGATCGCGTTATACATTTATTATTAAGTCTTGCCAAATCTACTGCAAGATTAAACGGCGACTTGTGCGAAGATTAAATCCAGGATTTTATTCCCATATTGCCGTACATTTCCACCCCACAGTTGAGGCAGAAAACTCGAGTATTCATTGCGGGTAGCCAAGCTATGTTGGCGAGGGTTGACGAAGCAGCGTTTGCGGGTTAGCCTCAACCATGTGCAAAGTTACTAGGTAAATAAATTTGCCAGACATTAAATTCAGATATTAATATTTCAAAGTTGAACGAAATAATTTCCTACCAACAATAATTAATCAAATCCTACCTAATAAATGTGATCTTACTGCTTTACTGAGCAGTTTGAATATAGTTTTTTACAAGATAAAACGGACGAAGTATCCCAACGCAAAATAATTACTATTATATGAAACTAAAATCACCGCGTAATTTATTGTTAAATAGAGTTGAAAATTAATAATTGATATTGTGACAATTTTGTTGCAATGCAAATAGAAATTTACTTGCGGGATTTTAGATAACTCAAAATGAGCACTGTCAACTGAAATATTGTTTTACCTAACTCATTTTTTTTTAAATATTTTGCTGTTATTTATAATTGTTCAAGTATCATTCATTCGACTAGTGTTTAATTTTTTTTAAAAAACCGCCGAGCTCTTGAACTTGAGTTCCGTCTTAAGCTGCAAAACTAACTATTGGACTCGGCTTTCAGTCGAAACATGAGCAAAGATAATATTATATTTAAAATTTAACATTTTGAGGCGGTCATCTTGGACCGATTTTAATCAAACATAGCTAACAATACTCCTGACTAACTCACCTTTCAAACAAAGACAACAAAATCAAAATCGGTTTATCCGTTCGGGAGTAACAAACACACACACACGTCAAATTTATAACACCCGTCGTTTTTGTGTGTATTTTAAAAATAGTCTAAAAGATAAAGTAGGTACTCATGAGCATACTGCCAGCACTAAGTTGTAGTAGTTTCTTGAGCGTCTTTGGATGTTCCTATGACTCGCACACAACGTCCGACACGATGCACATTACTAAGTCGAGTCCGATAGTTTGTTTCCAGCTTTATAGTGATATTCTAATGTAGACCTAGAACAAAAACCGGAGGGCACCAAATTCAATACCATTTCGAATGTCGCGGCACTCAAAATGCAACTGCAAAAACCTACGGTAAACAAAATTTACTAGCATATAGTTTTTGTTTGTAGTTACGTCTATTTACGTTTTTGTTTCTCTCACAGCCCGTATTCACAGTCTATAGAGATATCCATTGCCAAATAAAATCAGCAATGTTTCGACAACCCTGCAAACTGTAAACCAAGATTTATATGGAGGTTGTGGTTATTTATACTCACCGGCCTTATTTTTATTCCCCGTGTGATATTTTTAATGAGGCAACTGAATAGCACTGCTGCACCTTTTATTAACTTTTAAAAGCATTAGTCGTGCCCAAATAGTGGGAATTTATTAAAGTTATGTCTCATGCCCGTTTGTTTATAGTTTTCGTATAATAAAACTGATTTTACTTAGGATTCCACGACTATAATAACGTCTGCATTTGCATTATTATTCAGTATAATATACTGAATATAAAAACTGGAATATTTTATTTAGGGGTTTGTTTATAGAAGTTATACTCCAATTTCCAATTCTCCTTTTATTTTAAATTTGAAAAGTTACTAAGGTAAATAATAATATTAATCTTGAGTCGTTTTATTTTAAAAATTGCTAAACGTATTTTGTCTTTTGATTGAGGTATAATAAAAAGTAGACTTTTTAGACGAAAACTGGACATATTGATTTATTAAAATATTCTAATATACGATTTACCCTGCCCGTGGAAATTGCTTTGTTTATAAGTACGTAATTAAACTTACCTATACGATTTTGTACATGATCGGATAAAATAAGCGTACAAGATGCGGAAGTCAATCAAAGTCGCGCGCATGTTGCGAAAGCCGGTCAAAGCCGCGTCCTTACCGCGATAACCGGATAGCTCCTTACGTAGGTACGCAACCGGATGCGTCCAGTTGCCTTTGTAGGTATATCTGTTGAAATACCAAATCAACACGTTAAAGCTGATCAGATTGAATGCGAAGTGTTAGCAGTATTAAATGGTTGAACTCAACTCATGCTTGTGGATGCGGACGGTTTCCGACACAATTCTGCAGTAGGCACAGGCAGACCCAGTCGACCAAGTACCGTGTGCATTCGCTTCCGCTACAGTGCGCTGTTCTCCACCGAGACCCGGTCGGTGTAAATAGTAGGTACATAACATTATGAAACGATCACCGCTTGTTGGCCTTTGACTTTTTATTTTCTAATAACTCATGCTAGAATAGAATGTTGTTTTTTTTTTGTTTTAAAACCAATTTAACAAAAAAATATAAAACATTCCCTCCAATTATCCATGATTCGGCTTCACTAAACTACGCAAGAATGTTATTTTTATGAACAGAATAACATTTGATAATGAACCGAACATTATGCAGAGCTATTCAACCCTCTATTTGTTTTGAAACGTAATTTGGGCCGATGAGTTCATAATTGGACCTCACATGGATACCAGTATGCAAATGTGGCAATTAGGTTAATACAGACCCAGTAACCTGCTGGAATGAAGATGGCTTAACAAATTTGAGCGCGCTCTCGCATTTACAGGTTGAGATTTTTGTTTGCACGCGATCTTAAGTGTTAAATAAATTAAATGAGTGAATAAAGAAGCGAAGTATGATTATGATTGCCCTGGCTGTTTTATGAAACGGTTATGAGTTAACATTTTATATGAGTTGAATATACTGTAGTGTTTTTGTATAAAATTTAGGAACGTAACGAACGTAAATGGAACATAAATAGTAAATTTTACTTTGTATAATTGTTCGGTGTTATTATTTGGAATTTATTAAACAGGTGCCATCATGTTCAGAGCTAAGCAAAAAAATATTACGGTTATTATACTTTTATGGTTTATACACATTTTTTTAATAAATAGGTACATAGTACATAGAAGTGTTCATGACTCAGTTACAGTTACTTAAATATTTGCTCCTGCCGGGATTCGACTCTCAACACAGAAAGCAGCTTTAATACCGCTGCGTTAGTCGGGTCGTCAATGTCAGAAGTTGATAATAATTAATAATAATAATATAAATAATATAATATAAATGCATAATAATTAATAATAAATAAATTCAATAAATATTCCTGGACATTATGACACAGCGCCATCTAGTGCCGAGTTAAGCAACGAGCCTTGTGTTACGGATAGTAGTCGGTTGGTATACCAGATATATATTTTTCGTAAATACATACATATTATACATAGATACATCCATTACTCGGATTCAAATGTTTATGCTCATCACACAATCATTTGTCCCTACCGGGATTCGAACCCGGGACCCATAGCACAGCAGGCAGTGTTAACTACCGTTGGACTAATTGGGTCGTCGCAATTATAATCATACATAATACTTTACCATACTTCAATTATCTAGGTTTAAAACCCTTTTGCAAACATTTTACATTTTTACCAACTAAACAAAAAAAGCACCGAAGCTCCAAACGCTTACAAGATTCAACAAATAGTGGTCTAGACTTAACGAATTTCCTAAAACTGATTAAACGTTTTTGTTTGTACTACGCGGATCGAAGCAAAGAGTAGCGAAGCGTTTAAAAGTCGATGCAGCGGTGAACTTCCTCGGCGCATTTCTATCTTTCACTCAAGTTTAACGATCTAAATATTTGATGAAACCAACAGGATCAAATGAAATAGCAATGTGCCGTACATCAAGGGTTGGCATCAACTAACTTTAACAAGGGTACTTGAATCAGAATACATTATAGCGCGATCAATAGCTAGGATTAATCCCATATCTGTTTAGTTAACGTCTTGAACTACTCAAATATATTGATGTACAGGTCTACACTCGATTTACAATAGTTGGCTATTAAGTGTGGCCGTGTCTTGTTTCAAGGAATACAATATGTGGATTACAATGATTTCTTAGTAAGCGTCGATATTATTGTATGATTTGTATGAAACTAATAGCCAAATAGTATAAAGCATTTCAATTTTAAGTTGCTGTGAAAAAATATAGAGCACTAAATAGGTACTCGCCTGTAAAGAATAAATAAATGTGAAGAGAACTTAAAATTTAAATGTGTTTATTCCAAGATAGTTTTAGTAACTAAAAAACTAGGTTTCTCATAGCATTTTAGCGCCTGTAATGTGGATCGAGGAGGTCTCCAACCTCTGTAATGTAAACCATTCACTTACATCATATTTGTTAAAACTGGTCCTCATATACTTTAAGTAATTAAAATTTAAATTAGTCAATAATGATCTGTTTAAATTATCCCAGTTTTTCTATACTATAGGTATTATTAATATATCTCAAATGTATAAACCGAATAATATTCTCCAACCAATATTTCTTAGAATTGAAACTAACGCCGGCGGCGCAGCAAAAAGGAAGGGAGCAAAGCGTCCCGCTATCCAATATTAATATCGCTCTTTCAAAAAGTTTGAACTGTAAGCAACTCCGTTATCAATATTCATAAGCAAGGCGCAAGGCGGTATCTGATGGTTGCAATAAACAAAGCCGAGTGAACTGTAGCAAAGTAACCGATCCGAAGAGCTCTTACTTACTGCTAGCTCATAAATTTCAGTTTGCAACTTGCACCGACTAACATTCGATCAATAAGTGTTTTGTATGGGTTCTATATTTGCAAGCTAATACGCCACATCAAAACTTCCATGCTTGCTTCCGAACCAATATTACCTACTTACGTCACGAGGCGGGAGTGGAGCACTTCCAAAGAACTTTAACCGGTTCTCGTGTTAATGTATTTACGTATTTATCGTACAGAACATAAGTAAGCAAATCCTGTGAATTATTGCCATGACTTATAGAAAGTCCGTCGTCATTAAGTTATTTGCACCGGTGCCAATATGATGAGGTCACGTGTTAAGTTACAAAGGGCTAAATCAGATCATGTTTTATGGACGTACGGAAATTATGTTATTATTTCAAAGGTTTCGTAGCTTCTTGGTATTATTGATTATGTGCAGTTTTGTGGGTGAAGGTCACTTGCATTTGTTATTCGGTAGCATATTAAATCATATAAATTGACCCTTATTTCAACAAATAAAATACGTAATACGTTTCATCAAAATATTATTGTTAGTTTTCAATTCGTGAGCTCTATCGCATTTAGAGCTTATCATTTAAGCATTTTATCTTGGCCCGAAGTGAAAATGAAAGGTATAAAACCTCACAACTTTATCATGAGTAATTTATGGCAATCACGTTTTTCTTATTTTTATTTTCATTTTTATAACGTAACGCAAGCGTGACTTAATCAAATAAAGGACTTTATAAATCTAGGAGGTAATGTTGGTGCATTAAATAACTATATTTCGTTCCGAGGCTTATAAAAATATCATATCACTGTTCTATGTGAACTATTTTGAAACGCGGGTGGCCGTCAATTTGATTCATTATGTCCGTAGGTGGCCTCGTGAAGTTTGAACAAAATGACCCATAATTCCCTTGTTAAGGTTTTGAGGAGATAACCACAGCTAAAGTATTAATCTACAGCCATAAATATTATTATTAAAAAAAAAAACTGTTATGCTGCTATACAGACAAGTTTCTAGGCGACTCGTAAATGTTTAATCAAATTGCCTAATTGGGCAGTTCGTAGAAAAATAATTTGAATAAACATTGAAATGGTTTTGGTGGGAATAACTCTTGAATTTTTTTAATGAGTAAATTGATAATTCTTTCTTGGTAAATAATAGTATATAACTCAGACAGCTAATATTCACCGAAAACTTTTTTTTATGGTTTTAAGGGGGCAAACGAGCAGGCGATGATGGTAAGTGATGATTGCCGCCCATAGACATTTGCAACTCCAGAGGCTTGCAAATGCGTTGCCAAACCCCTTAGCAACCGTTCAGGTTAACTGAACTGACAGCAAGCGGAATTCCCATGCTGTCTGAATAGTCACTCCCCCAAAGAGCTCTGGTGACTTCACTCACTCGCAGAAATACAACTATTGTTGATTCACTGCAGTATTCTGTAAGGCAGAGGTATCCGCTATGCCCTACTTCCTCCATCACATTTGGGTGATCATATGCTTTGGTTGGTTGTTTTTAGGTTGACGTGTATCAACCATGTACCACATGGTATCTGTAACATCAGCCTCGCTGCTTAGCTCGGAACTAAATGGTGTTGAGCCATAATGCCCGGATATATCTACATATATTTATGTTAAAGACTAAAATATGGTGATAAAAACATTTTTAATTCTTATTCAAACTATACTGATGTGAAGTTTAAATACGACGGTAATCTCTTATAATTCAAGCTATCAAGCACAATAATAATGATGAATAAATAATGAGTATTATATATTTTAAATTAGATTACACCACAGCCGAGTATCAAATGTTTAATTAAAATTTATGAGGGATGATTTGTTACGTAGTACATAGCCATGTTACGGTTACAAGTAATATGAACCCATAATAACTGAAGGGTTATCTAAATCCCTTTGTGTTTTGAATCCCGTTAGGCTTGATATTCCGTACAAATGGTTTATATTGCGTATTACAATGTTAATAATTATCATATTAATTTATTAATTGCGCATTAAATCGCATTGTTTTGTGTTTATACAAAATTTGTTTCATTGCTTTGAATTAACGCTTATTTAGATATCATTATAGTGAGTGCCAATTAAAATATTGTTAATGTATTATTATATAGTATGTTAGCTGTGAGTCCGAAGGTATGTTACAGAATATTAGTCCTTATTTACTCCGTAAGGAATACATTTCTGCAAATTTTCAGATTTTTAGACACATCAGCTTAAGCTCAGTGTCGTCTGTCAGACAATGTTAGAGTTTATTTAACAGTCTAAAGTCATTATAATCTAGTAAAGGATTATAAACACGTTCTTCCGAATTCCAAAAAGTTTGCAATTATAATTCAGGTAGGTAACCTGAGTTATAAAACGTAAAACAAACTATAATATAAGTAATTATTTATCTTCTCTCTGAATCATCACAAATCAAAAAAAATATATCAAAATTAAATATATAAACACCTACACATAGTATTTGACCTCAACGGAGTAGCAACAAGGACTAAATTCACACTAAATTAACAAATCACCAACAAACAGGATCGTTTGCAGTAAAACTTGTCAACAAACAAGTGCCTACACGTTTACGACATGACTCGTCTATTCACGTCCTGCCGCCTGAATCGTGTATTTGTGGTATTCAAAAAAATTAACGGCAATTACACGGGCAGGATGGCTAAATGTGGCCTTTTGAGAATATTAGGGCTAGGGTGCAGTGACGGCGATTAGTGAGCTTTTTACAAGCTGTTGAAGCTCTTTTTATTAGTGGAAAATTATCTTGTACTTTCTTACTTTGAAGAAACAGTAAAGTATTAATAACTTTGTGTCCTATATATATATGTAAACACACACGCAACACACATTTTATGTTTTACCTTGTACCTATGGTGATAACACAACTTTTGCGTCATGTACGGTCACTAACATTAAACTTCACTAGATTTATTGTTTAGTAACTAATTGAATTATATTTTACAGTTATTATAACTTGATCAATATACACCTCAGTTTCGTTTTAAATTTATCTACATCATTATTATTGTTTAATGTGTGGAGAGTATGGATTTAGTATTTTTTTTACAATCCAAATATATCAAAGCTGCTAACAAATAGCTTTACCGCTACACGCTGACTAAATGACCATACCTTTACCAATATTCACTCGTTTATGGTCGCGTAATTATAGTGATGAAACGCTAATACTAATAAACTTGAAACTAATTAGAAACATTAATTAATATGCAAGTATGCAATTATGATATTATAAGAATACCTTACCCATGGTGTATTATGTAGGAGCTACCTATTTAATATCAGCCATATTAAATCATCACCATCATTGCCATGTTAGCTAGATGATGTCCATTGCGGGACATAATAATCTGACAAAATTAATTTGATAATTTATTGCTTAACGAGTAATATAGCATAGAAATCCGTGTTAATAAAAAACTATAACCATGTTATAATTAGTTAGTACATATTAGTTATTCTGGTATAAATAATTTAATAATGTGTGCGTTTAAAACAAATAAATATTATACTTTCTTTACACTCACTTACGCAAGTATTACTAAGACCTTGAAGTTAACTGAAGTATGTGCTAATACAATTTGCTGCAAAATTAATACTTATTATCTTGTTTTAAGTACCTGCGTACTTATCTATTTTAAAAAATACGAAAGATTTTATAACCTACAGCCCAATGAGCTATATTTTTTCATCAAACTAAGTAGGTAATATAACATTATCAAACAATTTATAAGCCAGCCTTCAGAGAATCGTAAAACAAAAAGTCAAAGAGACTGGAAGCTTCTTTTAATATTTATTCAGGTTTCAATTTCCTGCAATATTCCGTACTGTTCAAGTGTATTTTTTTCGTCTAAACTCATTGGACCAAATTGCAGGGATCCAGACAGGGTGTCTCATACCGAACAATTCACACGTAAGGTAAAACAAATAGTCCCCAGCTCTCAGACCACGTTCCTATTGAAATAACATTCGTACAGTCCACTTATATCAGATTTCCTATTTTCTATTGTTCTTGATTTCATTCCATTAACGTTTGTGTTAGGGACACTTTCGCAAAATGTTTTCTTTGTGACTTTATCGTCACTTGATGATTTCTTAGGAAGCTATATTAATTACTTCGATCCTGATATCTTTAGCCAGTTATTATTCAATCTTAAAACGTGTGAAAACTATTTCTTGGAAAATAGTCAGTTTAAAAAAATTGTGCTGATTTAGTGAAAGATTGAAACCAGTAAATTATTCAATTATAAGCGTGCGAGGAGTTTTGTCGTTGTTTTTTATCAATTTTCTTGAAATAATATAAATTTATAAAACTAAAAATATTTAGTTTGAGCACCTTGGATAAGAAACCAAAATTGTGTCAAAATGCCAAGATATAAAAACATACGAAAAATAATCATCTTATTTGAATTTGAAAGTAGGTAAAATTAAACTACAAAACATAAATCTGTATCAAAAAATATTAATACAAGATGTTCTGTAGATTGACGTACAGTCATAAAAAAAAACGTATTTTCTGGCATTCAATAATACCGTTTTCACGGTCGCTGTCAAAGTTTAGACTGACATAAGTCTATCATTCCAATACAGAATATGGAACAGTTTTCAATACAAGCTGTATAACGTAGAAATGCTGGTATTTCTGTTTGATATAGGTATCGCGCAGGTAGACCAAGAGACGTAGAAGGGCGTTTAAGAAGTATTTACATTTTTTCTTCATACTTAATAAATATTTTCGAACAGTGTTTGTATTACATACTGCTACTACAATAATAAATTGTAGAGCTTTTTAAAAATATTGTATAAAGTATTAAAATAAAACTACTTTCTATGAATTTAATCGCAGTTTATTGATATTATTGTATCCCGACTTTTTGGATCCTTAACACTATTCAGTATCACTGATAGATCATGGATACTAAAAAGTTATGCTTCAATCTCTAATGTAGTTTAAAAAAAACCTTTATCATGTTGAAGTTTGATTACAAAATCACCATTATCACGAATCATCATAATTTGATCAAAAGATTAAAACATAAATATATAAATTAGTTAGTACATGAAGTTATCTGGAATAAAGAACTGCCTCGTTGGTCGAGTGGTCGTACAGAGCGACTGCCGAGCAAGAGGTCTTGGGTTCGATTCCCAGGTCGAGCAAAGTGTTATTAGGTTTTTCTATGAAATTCTCAGTAGCAGCTCGGAGTTTGGATTCGTGCCCGGTTAATGGCAATAGGCTCGCCCCCTATTACATGGGACCTAAAACATACCGGTGAAATGTGAGTATACATTAGTACACCTCTGCCTAACCCTTCGGGGACGACAGGGGTGATGGTATGTTACACTAAGTTATTTACTATTAGAATAGTTTAAGCTTAGTGAAAATTACAGGAAAATTAAAAATGGCATGCTCCAATAGACTCCTGTACTAGCGAGCAGCAGTTTTTAAATATGCAACATTAAATTTCACATAAAAGTTCGTGCAGAGAGGTTTTGATGCTTTTCGGGTACACTTTTCAAACATTTTGACATGAATTTTGCCGGCCTTTGAAATAGCCTGAGCAAAGCGTAACTCTACACAGAATATGTACGTGAAGTTGTTTATTTAGTACAAATGAAAAGGCACTTATATTTTGTTTGAGATATAAAAAGCACCACGCAAATTGAACAGGAGTAAGTTTTTATGGATGGTTTTCGTAAATAAAATTCGTTTGACTCCGATGTTCACAAGTTCACGGGAAAGTCGAACTAAAAAAAATTTATCATACCTTCTGTATTTCTGTGAAGAATAATTTTATAACTGAAATCGAACATGGTTTTGTCTTCTCATGAGTTCATATCTGTCAAATGGTGGACGTAGGCCTTCACTAGTATCTATACGTCAGTACGTCACGGACCCTGGACTTTTAGTGTATTTATCTACAAAATCAATAAAAAAATACTAAGTTTAACTTATCTTGTCTGTCCGTGACCATTGATGCTGTTGAAGAATTGAAACGCCGCGCCGGGATAAAAAAATATCAATATCATTATTATCATCATATCAGCTAAGTACATAACGTCTCGTGCTGGACATAAACCTCCCCCAAGGACATCCACAACCACAACGACCGGTCCCAGGCTACCTGCATCCAGCGGATTCCAGCGACCTTTATTACCAATATCAATATACCGTGAAAAAATCCGTAAAAAGTAGTTTTATTTTAATGTTTGACTTCATCCTTTTTATTATTAACTTTTTACTGGCACAAGTAAGTATAACACACAGGATCCATCAGGTTTGCTGTGACGTGGAGTGTGCGCTGTCACACACTCAGTGTGAGGTGTTTATACGTGTCTCGCATTGGACAGGGTATCGCTTACTCACCAGCGGAGATGGTTTATAAGTGAGCGGGCACATTGTAAGGAGGTACAGTATTTGTTACATTTGCAGGAGTTCAAGCGATTAAGTTTACTTTGATATGTCTGTTTGTTTTTCCTAAAGCGCCTTTTACCTAATTGATAATGTGATGGAAATAAATACGTTTTACAGATTTTAGCGCGGTGTATCGATAATATTTAGTCCCGACGTTTCAGATCCTTTAAATAATTCATGGTCACAAAAATGTTGAATTTAAGGAATATCAAATGCGTAAAAAGTAGTTTATTTTTTCAATCGATGTTCGCGTCAGTGTTAAAAAAGATAATGTGATAATAAAAAAGAAGGATATTTTTTATTCTTATAATGTATTCTAATATTCTGGATTTTCGTTTGTGTATAATGTAATATGACGTTCCTATGACACTTTATTATTGACATCTTTACGACATTTGAACTATAAAATCGCTTCCGCTTACCAGCCCACCTCAATAAAACCACAACCTTAATAATACCATTTCCAAAATGAGCTTTCGTTATCGATATGCACTACAGTGCTTTAGTCAGTCTTACGAAGCGTTTAATGAAATCAGTCATTAACTTAAGTGCCACTAAAATGTCGTGTTTGCCTAAGAATGGACGCTTTTCGTCTAAGTAAATAGGGTTGTCAAGTCACTAAGGTGACGAAAAAAACTGCACAAATCAGCAGGAGGTGCTAAAAGGGCTTGATGTTCTTTTGTTAAAAGGGGTGATATAGGACCATGGCATGAGAAAATGGGAGGAATCTCGCGGTGATTAAGAAAAAAAATGTGTGTAGCTTTTAAAAAAAAAATAAACATTATTACTATAGTAGGTATTTAAAAAGTATGTAATATTGATTCCAGGGTTAATGTCCTGCGTCATCTGTTCAGCTCTCTGAAAGCACAAACAGATAGGTATTAGTTTTATTAAAATCAGTTTTTAGAACACGTGAATTATATAATTTGGAAATAATTACATCTACGATTAAAATTAAAACGACTGTTTAAATACGCACTCATAAATTTCTTACTTTTAACAACTTAAATAATCTTCACAATTATTTATATTTCAGCGTCGTATCTTGATATATTTTGCACGTTTTCGTTTACGACGAAACGACTGTTTACAGCAATAATAATTAATAAGCGCGCTTAAAAATAATTTTTACAATCAGTATTGCTTATATTACCGAGAAACAACGCCCGGTTTTATCATACAATGCTGTTACTGCTGTCATAATTAAAAATAACAGAGCATAAATCACAGTAGTGAGTCATGTGCATGGTAACGACACAGTATTAAACGTTATTTTTTATACATAAATAGCGTTTAAGCAATATTTAAAATATTGATAAAACATTTTGCGTTAAACGTTGTATTAGTTTTTCTTCTTTATCGAAGACTGCGTTAATTAGAGCTAAAACTACGAGAAAATATATTTTAAGTAGACCGAAGTATGATTAAGAATAAAAGTTCCGTGTTTTTAGCGAACAATAATTAAATCTGTTTAAAAAATAAAGTACAAAGTTAATCGCTTTTTATTATCTGCCCGGGATTTGACGAAAATGGACCCGATTAGCGCAGCGCCTTTAAAAGCTCCCTTCTGTGGTAAGGGTTTCGGGTCCTAGTCCCGGTAGGGGAAAAATGTTTGTGTGATGAGCATGTGCATTTGTGCCTGACTCATGGATGTTAATTATGGATAACTTGTGAGTATTAACATAACTATGAAGTGTATGAACCATCTAGTGGTTATGGCGGCATATGCCTTGGTGCTAAGCTCGGAACTAGATGGCGCTGTGTCATAATGTCCGGATATATTTATATTTATTAATTATTTTTACAGTAAGGACAGCCCTATTGAAGACAGGATTTCGAGTGACGAAATGTTAGTTGTCTTACTCATAACTTAGCCTTGCTGAGATTAAGACGTTACTTTGAAGCGTTTCAAAGTAATGCCTGGCCTCATTTTTTATGCATAAGATAACCTACTCGACACTATTAAAGTTATCAGTATCTTTATGAGTAGTAAACTGGTGTAGTAGTAATTAGGTAATAACGTGCGTTTAACATATTATATGAAAACTTACATATTTATATATTTATATTCATAATAATATTCATAATATAATAAGCGAAAAAGTTTGTTTGAACACGCTGATCTCAAGAACTGCCAGTTCGATTTGAAAAGATATTTTTTTATTTAAGTACTAATATTTATAGGCTTTTAAAAAGCCCTTAGCATCAATGAAAAATGTTGCAAACAAGGGGAAAACTATACCCACTCCCTCGTATGTGTGAAGCAGACGAAGTTCGCCGGTCACCTAGTTATTTTATAAAGAGCTAACCGTCACGGATTTGATATATTATAGTACCTGTATCTAAATAATATGGGTCCAGACTCTAGATCATTAAAATGTGGATGACAATAACATGTTTGTCAGATCAATCAATAACTGTCTAGAAATAAACGGCCTGTCTGTCGGCAATTAATTTATTGTAGGGTATGATCAGTTACAAACGACTAGTTTATTAACAAAAGTACACTTTATATGGACATAATATTTTATCCTATGCTAAACTATATGAAGTCTATTTCAAAAAAAATCGGTTCTTAATAAATGAATTGAAATGTGAGAGCCTAGTGGTGTGACCAGTTTGACTGTAAAGACTAAAGGACTGAGTGTGGCTTTTCGAAGTTACGTTTTATTTATAAATGGCCAAATTGAGAAAATAACAAATTAATGCAGTGTCTACATGAAAATTAGTAGATATAAGATTATATCTATAGCAATAATATAATCATTGTTTGCATTTTAAACACTTTACAATTGTTATGTTGCATATTTTTTTCAAGATTTTTATTTTAGTGATGATTAATAAATACTCAAATCATTGGAATTTAATAAATAGACTTATTGGATAATTATGATTTAAAATGGATTAATACCCAGTTCAAAATAACAACAGTGCATATCGGAGTAATTAAAATATTGACTTACCACGTAAAGTTGATGCTGGGTACCGAACATGGACAGCTCAATGCTCGTGATATATCGACGAGATTATCACTGACTGACGATAGGCTGGTTACACACTTGCGATTGTTTGTTGCATCTGAAATAAGATGGTAAAAATAAATATTGAATTGACGGAGTTGATTAAAAAATGTCTCTTTAACTCGCAAAGTAATGAATACTTAACTAAGTTTTAAAACTAATATCTCGTTTTTTAATTGTGCTATTTTCTACTTTTGTTAAGAACGCGTTATTTAAGTTATTAATCTTGTAAAGCTTTCTAATTTTAGAACAATAATACTAATAATGTGTCATAAATCCTGCATAAAAAATACATATCAAAAGTTCATTCTACGATTACAACACCGTCTGAAAAATAAAATATATTGTTGAAGAGAAAACAAGGACAATATTCATCGTAATAAATAAATACATAAGTACATTATCTAGACTGTAACATTGTTTAAACTGTTAAATTAACAGTTAAATAAATAGTAATAACACAGCTCCAATAGTTTTACTTGCCCTTCAAAATTCGTAACAATTTTAATTTTCACATGTCGCCTCTTTACAACGAACCTTAATCACGTTCCTACAAATGTTTATTCAGATGTAGTCCATCTAAAGAGCTCCACGATTTACTGGAAATTAAGAGGACGCATCCGTCGGGGATGCTACAATAACATTATGCCACCGAAAATACAACCACTAAGTGACAGGAATAAAAACAGTAGAGGCACTGTGACTGTGGCATATTCCAGCAAAATGACGCGGGTAAAAATATTAACTGTAACCCTTTATGAAGGGTAATAATTATTTTAATTAGTATGACGTGTTATTTAAAGAACTTTTATTACTCATAAATAACATAGTTCACTTTCAATGAGCTTAAATTACTAACTTGTAACGAATAATAACTATTACAATATTTAATCTTATTTTTTTTTCCATCCTTAGTGAACAAAGAAGGTGATATTATTTGGTAGTTTATTATAAAGTTGTTTATTTTTATTTGTTAATTTATTGAATTCGCATATTTCATGTTATTATCGTAGTCTCGTGGACTCAAGTGCTGGTTAACATAAGTTTTAATTAGGTTTTTTTTTTGATAGCACTAACTCCATAGCAGCTCACAGTTTGAATCACATAAGACTTGTCAGTCTTCTAAACGAAAAATATGCTAGTGGACTAATATTATCAAGAATCCAACATACGTATAGTTATGAAATATTGCCTCATGTTTATGGGTTCCACGGACAAAAATAGCAAAGAAAGCAAAGGAGCAAATTACACTTACCAACTTACACCTCAGAGTGACAATTCATGAGTAATGTCTTATAATTTGAGTAATATTTATATAGGTTTTGTTTGCCGCATACTGTCTAGTAAGTAAGTACACTTGCTTTGCACCCTAGTTTTTTAATAAAACTAACGTTATACTTACTTACGTTATACTTATTATTACTACTTTACTAGAAAAAGAAAATAATAATTAAAAAGACAATTATTATCTAACAACTGTAAAGTTAGAAAACTGGGTTGCAAAAGCGTAAATCTTCGCATGAAAGATGTATAAATGCAATTTGATAAAATAGCACTGTAAAAGTATTTTAGATTTAATATGATCAGCAAGATCTACGGAGTATATTTCATTGTAGGTGCATATGAAATAAAAATAATATTTACAAATATTATTCATGAAAGCAATATGCAATTAAAACACCTTTTTATTCTCGTAGTTAATTTGAACAGCTCCTGAACTGCATAAAAATTTATCCAATGAAAAAGAATCCCTGCATTTCTGTTAGGGTTGCGCGATAAAAAACCGCTGACCATTGCTAGCTTACTAGGGCCGTCCATTTGCAACTGAACGACATCTTTTCATTAAAATAAAAATTGCTAATGACCCCATCTCCATATTTTAGCATAAAAACGTCAGCGCTTTGTACCATTTCGCCTTGAGCATAAAAAAAGTATAATTACAAGATACATCTGCATATCTTTTGACGCCTCCACGCTTTTACTCGACACATGGACCGAGATGTTAAATGTTCCGCTTTAATATTTTTTTGCTCTCGAAGTGCAGATGACTTTATTACTGAGCATGGTAAGACAAGATAGTGATCCTTTTGTCTCCGTATGTTTTGCCTGATTTGTCAGACTTATTTTGTCAACAAAGGAGGTTGAAATGATTGTGATAAGTAGCAGTATTTATTTGCTTAATTTGACTACTTTTTAATTATACTTGTAAGAAAATAGTGATAGTAGCAGTAGAAAAAAATACATACCTATATTTCTTTTTGGACCCAGTAATACTAATCATTGGCAAAAATGACACACAAGGCATTTTGGCTACAAAAACAGACTGTTTACTCCTCAATTAATAACATCGAACAATCAACATCGCAAAAACAAGAAATCAAAAGGAAGTTTACCCGTCAATTTATATGAAATACAAGGAGGTATCTCGTTCGTTAATTTGTTTACACTTTGCATGTTCCCTCCGTGCCAATGTTTACATTTCACATCTAAGTATCCTCATAAAACGTAATAAAGTTCGCCTCCCGATGATTATGGGCATTTGAAAATAAACTTGGAAGTCGATTCACAAACACTGGCTTTTATTTTTGTTTAGTTTACTTTCTTTCCTCCCGTAGTCTGTGAGTTATGGATATCATCGTTATTCTTTCCCTTCGAGTTCAGCGGAACTTTAGCCTCGTCCCCTTTTATTGATACATTAGAAATTATTTTTTCATGTTAGTCTACCATAAAAATGAATTTTGTTTTGCTTAAATTATTTAAATGCCGGTCTGTATCTTCGTGCCCTGTGCAAGTATTTTGCAATGGAATCTTTAGTTATAGTTATTTCATTTTGGTATAGT
This sequence comes from Craniophora ligustri, assembly GCA_905163465.1. Taxonomy (NCBI): domain Eukaryota; kingdom Metazoa; phylum Arthropoda; class Insecta; order Lepidoptera; family Noctuidae; genus Craniophora; species Craniophora ligustri. The sequence continues at coordinate 9,891,359 of LR990963.1, forward strand.
GATGCAGAATAAAATTATGGTAACTTAAAATAAGTAGGTACGACGTTTTGATAAGTAATATTTGTACAAGAATATTAGCCTAAAAATATTTATTTTGATTATCTTAAAATATACTCTTTTTCCCTTACATAATAATAAATTTCAAATAATAATCCAATATTGGTAAAGTAGACGGTTCTTCTTCTCTTTTAATACTAGCTGCACTGTTGACGTAAAGTCTCTGAAAAATAAAAATAAACTTCTTTAAAGTACAACGTAATATCGTTCACATAAATCATAGTATTAAACGGACAGCGCAAATTCTTCAACCCAAGTAAAGTACTAGGGCATACTTCAACTAGAACATTTTCCATTGGAAACATGCAAAGCTATAAATATTCACTTGGCTCCTGTTTGTTTCCACCTCTTAGGCCTCGTAAAATTAATGCCTTAATATTAATATTTATTAATATATGAATGTCTCGTACATTGTAGGGAAGCCGGCATGATAAAATGGTAAGTAAAGTTTATGGTGCAATAACAACGGTATTATGCTGTTGCCTATGAATTTCCATTGGATATGCTTACAGTCATTACGTTGTCTCATTCCTATTTGTTAAGAAGGATAGAGAGGGAAGTAAGAGGAGCAGAGGTTACACGTTATTAGGAGTTTATGATAGGTATTACATATTGGACGATTAATAGTACTAATCGAATGCCTAATTAATATGAAGCCTGTTTATTGAACGTACTAGGAGATTATACGACGGTGGGTGTAATTAAATTTGATACCAGTTTCATATTAAGTGTCGAGTATAATATTTTAGATTCTAGGAACTAATTACCTACTAAAACTTGGGTACTATATTATTATATTCTAAGTGCGTAATAAATCAATGCTTTATGCTTAATTATGTATAGGATATTTTATGCTTTGAATGTCCTAATATCTACAGTGATACAAAAATATTACTAATGAATAGACTGTGTGATTCTAATACCATTATAAATATATACATACATAAATGTCAGCGATATATCACTTGAAACGAAAGTCTGAATTACCATTTTTAATACGAAAGAAGATATAAATAAATAGGTTTTAATACAAGCATCATATTTTTTCAAAATTATAAAAAATTTAAAAAATAATCTGCTTGTATTTTTTTTTAAATTATACGTCAGGATAATATAAATTATATATACCTATTATACTATTGTGTACTAAATACACCTTAATTAAAAACATAATCAGTGCAGAGGTTTTAAGTAGGTATTTTATGGTATATTATAGACACCCGATAGAACAGTTTGATGAATATTCAACAACAACTAATACATACGTATTTAATCTACAAAGCTATTTCAAGAAAAATGCCCATTGGTTTTCGAGCTGCGGTTATCATAATATAATTTAGCATGAGAATGGAAACAGGATATAAATATAAAAAAACTATTTAAAAAAAACGCAGTTTTTTATTTTATTTTTTACTTTTTAGTGTCTGTATTTAATAGGTTGAACAATAAACGCGTCATCTACGTAGAATTTTTGAGGGTTTCCCCCGATTTTCCAGGGATCTACTCATCAGATCCTCACAATTTTTTTGGTATCACTCTATTTCAAACAAAAAAAGAATTATCAAAATCAGCCCAGCCGTCTTCGAGTAATTGGCGAAAAAATTGACACATTCGAATTGATACCTTACTCCTTTTCGAAGTCGGTTAATAAAGGAGCGACATCGTATATACGAAGATAATAAAAAATATTTTTTTTTTATATGTGTTTTTTGTTAATATCTGTTTTATTGCACAATTTGAAGGTTTGTTTTTTATCTTCATAGAGATGAGATGTGGATTAGAAACATGAAAAAAATCATCCGTCCGCATGATCACGCACTCAATGCGTGCTTCCGAAAAATGTTTCATGATACGTGTATATGGATAAATATTTACATTAAAGCGAACTGATTCCGTCAATCTCCTTTAGAATATTTACACGAAAGTATTCTAAATTTGAACACATCAACTTTACACCATCTAATACGACATCTAAAATGTCAAAGCCGTTCACACAAAATCTCGTTACCAGATACGATACAAAACAATATGACATTAATCGAAACAAATGAAAAGCTTCCATTTTAATTAAAGAAACAAGTAACTCAAACCGTTTGGAAGATTAAAGGACAAGTAACACAAACATGAAAGGCTAAACCACGAAATTAGATTTTCACGAATCAAAAACGAATTTGTAATATGATAGATCATCATTATTCGTGGAAGTTTCAGAATTACACCCCGATAACAGAATGTTATATGACATACAAATCACACCTTTATTGTGTCAAGAATAAGGTGGTGTAAAAAATATAAGGATTTTGAACTGTCGTTCTTCGTCCATCCGGCCGGAAGATTGCTCTTTTGATATGATTAAAAGGGTGAAGACTGTTTTATGTGGCAATTAAAGAGTTTTGTTGGTCTTTAGTTTCTATTTCTTCATTTATGAGCTGCGTTGACCCGGTAACTATCTGGAAACAACGTGACATCTTATTAATGTTTGAGATTTGAGGTCATAAATTTATATTCGTTAGAAGAAAAATAAAATTGTGTAGAATTATGATGTTTGGATATGCAAAAAAGAATAATAAGCGACAGATTAATATATTTCCACGAGCTCTGAAGTCCGCTAAGATTAAAACATATAAATTAAAATACTATAACGTGAATAAAGGTAATTTTCATTTAGAAATATCTGTGACTATGGAAAGTATAATAATTGATTTATGAGCGCAACTAAAGCAAAGTTACTCAAACTCCACCGATTCATATGTAAACAAAATTAAATTATTATTCCGTACGTCAATATAGGTTGTTTTTTACACTCCGGGGGACGGTTAAAAGCACAAACAGCCGAACTTTTCACTTACAGTCAACGTTTGTTTGTTGGTCCGATCCGTTCTGTTTGCGGGAAAAACGTAAAATTTCGTACATTTAAAATACATTGACGTATGCGTTGAGCTCCAAAGTTGGTAGTCTTTTAGGGAGCAAATTTTTATTTCCACTGAAAGTGCTACAGTTTGGTTTAAAAATATAAAAACAAACAATGGAAATATTTTGTGCTTTTCGTTGATAAATCAAGTCAGTTTATAGCACTTAGGTGATAAAAGTCGAGTCAAGTATTGGATTACTATAGGGAATGTAGGCGATGAAATCGTAAGTTTATTACTGAACAATGGTGTTAAATTTAACGCTCCAGATTACTTAACAATACCATTGGAGGTGTAAACTGAGGTTTTAGGTTCTCGACTTTACTGTAACAATGTTGGCCGAGATGAATTCATCGATATTATTCTGGCTTTAGGTACCTCCTGTAGGAAAACTACTCTTGAATCACATGAACAGAACTGACGTGCTTAAACACCCATATTTTTAATTCTCAAAAATATAATGGGAATATTAAAAACATTTTATTAAATCTATAACCTAAAATAATAGACAGATTTTAAAAGTATATTTTGACAAATGTCTCTAATGATACTTCACCTACTAGAAATCTTTCGATTTTAACAAAGTAAACTTTAATGAAAGCAATCATTTATATGAAGGAATTTCAATAATATATTAATATAATATATAAATTGAAAGATTTATCTCAGTCTTAAATAAGAACTCATTGTTTGACCGGTAATCATTTCCTCAGGATATAATAAATATAATGAGAGCACAATCCTTATAACAACAAATGCAAGGGTCAATTTCATCGCAAAAAATAAATTAAATTAAAAAACATTAGGCAAGCCTGAATCGGACAACGTACCTATACTCTGTTTTGTCTGCAGTAGTATTTTGTTTTCGCGACAGCCGGAAACGGATATAGAGGGAGACAGAATAATAGCCGTCGGAAATGGTCAGACATGGTGGAATCTTACTTTTTTCTTTTATTCTCTGGACATTGCTAACTCAATGCAAGGGGTTTGTGTTTAATAGAAAAAGTACCTTAATTATAATGTATTAAAGCTTGAATTCGCGTTGTCATGAATGTATCTTCGAATTAAAAATGCTGGTCTTTCAGTGAAGCATAACGCAACACACTTGATCAGGGATGTAAGATAACATCATTTAATTGTATGGTTTTATTGTTCAATGTTGAATTTAAGTGTTTGACATAATGAGTTGATAAAGAGTTATAAATAAAACTGAACGAATATTAAAGTATGAAATTTATGATAATATCGTGTAGGTGAGAATTTAAGAGTAGAAAGCTTTAAAAAACAGTTTGGTAAATATCACATGGGACTACGAAAATGACGTCTACACGGCTGAAAATATTGACTAGATGGTAAAATTTGAGTGTGTTAAAAAAAGTGTAAAAAATTTACACTCGTGAGTCGGGGTATTTCTATCAACATTTATTTAAGATTTTTGACAAATAAAAGTATAAACTAAGAATACATAGTATGTTTATGAAAATACATTATTTATAGGTAAAACACCTATAGACACAAGCCCTATTATGTCAACCCCAGATTTCCATCACACGAAATAAACTATTCGATAGAAATGTAAATAAAACTTGCCTTCAAAAACTTTAGCTAGTTGGCAACAGTGTCACATCCACAGGGGGAGACAAAATAATATTATTACTGGACGCTACGGAGTGAGAAAGTCCATTTGTATGATTAGAAAACTAGTCTTCAATATTAAAAATAACAATTATGTAATAAGTATAAGACTTTCTTTTACTGTTGATTTATTTAAGATATGCTTTGTTATTTTAATGGAATGGATATTTTTAGTAAGTAACCATTTTAGGAAGCATAGTTATACAATTACTGAATTTAGAGTGTTATTATAGAGAAAAAAACAATCAATTATTGAAACGGATTTTTAAATTGTAGAGTAGATAGGAGTCAGTTGAAATTTATACGAATACCCAAGTTCAATAACTGTAGGTAAATATGATAAAGCAAAAAAATTAAACAACGTTTTTTCCGTGTTATGTTCATAAAATTAAATAGAATTATTAAATACATTTGAATACATTTATGGAACATTCCAAAAAAGGGTCGAGTCTAAAAATATAATATAATATAATAAAAGCTAATCTACCGTTTAATTGACCCAGTATGTGGTTATTAACGCGTCCATATTTTAAATTAAATTCCTCTTTAGATATTTGTAACAAGGCTTGTTAGGCAATAACCGCACGAGAAAATTAGGATGCCGCAAACAACATCTTAATAACGGCTGAACTCAAACAATTTACAAAGTAAATATTCAAACAAACTTAATTAGTATATCCTGTTTATATCCAACGTGAAATATGTTCTGTAACTATAGGGAATATATTGATTGGCCATTAAAATAATGGGCACAAGCTTGAACGATACGCTTCATCGCTGGAAGGGCAAGGGGGCATTCTACATCAAACATCCAAGCACCAATTTGTATTAACACGCCCCTCCGCTTTCTACATTCAAATTTTCCGAACACATTAGGGATCACCTGTATAATTTAAGGGTTCATTTTATATTGGACGCTCAACTATTTGTTTAAGATCGCCACTGCCAGGGCTGTATCGAAAATAACGTGAAAAACGATCAAAAAGCGAAAACGAGTAATATCCGGAGTTGTATTGTTCTCATATCGGGTCCGTTGAGTTAATCGAAATTAAGTGATCCATTACAAGATACCGGTCAATGTTGAGTTTAACAAACGACTGTATTATTTATGGAATCGATTTTTATGCGTCGTTAAACTTCACGTTTATGTTTTCTTTGTCTTGTGTTATTAAAAAGCTAATAATTTTCGTGCATATTTTTTTGGGTGCAAAATTTACTGAGTTTTTGTTATACCTTTACGAGTTTAAATATCGACCAGTTCGAATATGAAAAACATATTTATTAAAATAATTAGTTCTGCTGAAACGTTTTAGACCGTTTTGTGCTGTTGTTGTCACAAAGCATTTGCTGTACCAAACATTACCTACTTCAATTACAATTATTACTGGTACACTAAGTAAAAGATACGGAGAGAGATTTAATTACTTCGAAAAAAATTTATCAAAGACAAAATTCTGATAGTCAGCATATTGAGAAAAGATATTTATTACAAAAAATATAGGAAGAAAAAATAGGTTACCGCAAAAAGTAAAGAAAACAGTAGGTACGTAAAACAAAATAGAATAAATAATTAGCATCGGAGTGAATGAAAGGGAAATTATTACACCGAGAAGTGAAGTTTTTAAATTATTTAATAATTTGCTAACTACTATTTGCTTGACGCTTTTTTATAAATTGTTAAATATTAAAACATTTTATTTAAATTTAATCAGCTTTAAATTTACGAAAATAAATGATAAATTTTGTTCGACAAGAGCTTGAAAATAAGACAAAATAAAAGTTTTTCTCCGAAAAGCTTAATTCGCGAAGCCTGCAAAGTTACTCTTCGATAAAGAAACTTAAACTGTAAATTATACGCTACGGAGCTACGATACTACTTAACTCTTAATGATTCATCTTTGTAAATTATTAATACCCACCTGTGGTATATAAGTCGTAATGTGTATGAAGATGTTTGTTTCCTACTAGATGCTGTTGGTATGATTAATGAGTCACTGGAACGCAAATCGCGTCAACTTTGATTTAATATGCACGTGTTAATTTCTTGGTAGTGCCAGGAATTCATTTTCTATATCATGTGCTCTTTGATTTAGTCTGCGGTGATTCGAAGTGTTTGTTTAATTTATTCAACTTCCTCGTAATTTCTTCCATTGTGTGACTTGAACTATAATATATGATGAAATTAGTGGTAATGTTGGGATGTTAGCAGCGTATCTGTTAGTGTCTTGTTCGTCTAGTGCATGACATATTACACTCGTTTTATGTTATAAATACATTCAAAGTTACCTACACAATAATATTGGCGCCAAAAAAGACATTGAATTCCCTGTCAGTTTTCGACATCATTATTGTATGTATGAAGGTCTCTAAGGTTCTCGAGTGGCGACCGCATACTAGAAAAGGCAGTGTTGGTAGGCCCGCGGCAAGATGGACGGACGACCTGGTACTGGCGGCTGGAACCCACTGGCTGCGGGTGGTACAGGACTGTAGCTGGTTGGCAGTTCTGCGAAAATGCTATGTTACAACAAATAATATTATTATGCAAACAACACGTTGGCCAAAATTATGAACATTGTTTTTTTTTCCTACCACGTTTAATTTCACTATTTTTTTCTACATCCGAAGGTTGTCCTGTATCGCTATTTAGCAATAAGACCATTGTACTCTAATTTAAATAAATGTTTATTTTAATTTTATGGTGGTATATATCAAGGTACTTTATAGTAATACTATAAAGCATTTACTATCAATTATCAATTTTATATAGTATCTGAAATATTGCGGATATTAATTTGTTTTTACATATCGTACTTACACACACATTATTAACCCAATTGAATAAATAAATACAATTTCTATTTTTTTCTTACAGTTTTAGTCTTAGCTTCATTACAACTCCCATTAGGGTAGTTTCAATGAAAAACACAACTCTTTACACCGTGATTTACCGTTTAATGGTTGTTTGAATACGGCTAACATTTACGAGCTAGCCCTTAACCCTCACCACTTTTAAATCTCACTTTGAAGTCGCCCAGAATTAGATGGGGCGAATTTCTTATTTAAGCTTTGATTTATAGTTGACACATTTTGAGGTACAACCCGTATGCTCGCACTTAATCTTGATTTAACCGACGTGAACCGCTTGTCGGTAACCTAAGATACGATTACGAAATTATTTACGATTACCGTACGTGGCCTATCATATGGGATTTGTGGTGACTGGGATTCTTAGTACCTATCTAAAATTGAATTTGAATAGATTCTTACAAGAATATCAACTTTAAATATTTATATTATGATCTATGGAAAATAACTGTCTAGTCAGTCAATGATTCAGGGTTAGCTGAAAAAAAGGTTTTATCTTGCTAGTATACAATACAGTTTTGATAATACTATACAGAGTGCCATTTTTTTAATAATGAATCTCATTTTTTGTCAAAAATATACCTAATGGGAAAAAGAGAGAGAGAGTTATTATTATATATCCATACATACATAATTCCGTTTCATACAGAATTCCGTTTCTTGCGAAAAAAACCTACCTTCTTATTCTTCCTATTCCGTGATATGTATGATAACTGAAGAATCTACCTACCGTAGTTTCTTGAGAACTATTCCCAAAGACCAGAACTTATTATTAACAAAATTTATTTCCGACTCCACACAAGGCTTTTAACATTGATCGAATAGTTGACTTAATTAATAACGTCCGGCAGAATTTCATAATAAGTTCGAACTTAAAAATAATAGGGTTGAAAATTTTAATTAGTTCTAAAATACTTTTAATAAAACCGCGGAGCGAGGCATGAAAGTTGTAAATTAAAGGCGCGTTCAGCTCGAAGATTAACTATTAGACTTTTTAAGAGTAAAGATTAAAATTTATAGTTTAACGTGGTGCAACCCGCTGTGACGTCTTGCTACTGTTTTTATTCATCCGCTAATAAAATTGATTGAAATTCTTTCTTGGGAGTTAATGATAGGACTGTTAGATTTAATTGTTAAGCGGTAGCGATTTATTAGAATCTTTATATATTATATTTCTGTTTTGTTTTTTATATGTTTATCTATGGTTACAGATTGGATAAAAATTTACTGTATACTGTGCTTAGCATTATTTTGGGACTTGATAAGAAAGCGTATAAAAACTCACGCGTGAATAAAATCATCATGATATTAGGTATCACCATATTTTACATTAAAGGATGTTAGGTTTAAATAGAGATCAGCTGGATTTCGCGTATTTTCGTGTATTTTCGTATATATTATAAAAAAATTATTACTCCTCATTAAAACTCTGAATAAAATTAAATAAATTGTCGATTTTGATATTGATAATCACCGATGTTTCAATTATCTTATAACTTAAACCTGTCGCGTTTGTGATACGGTCAGCGTTTTAAACCCAGACGGTGCTAAAGGCGCATTTGATGTTTATCAAATAAAAAAGTTAAAGACAGGAAGTGGCTCCTCGCTATAAATCACGACACCTAACTGTTAAGTTTTGACTTGACCTTTGATATACGTAGTTAAGTTTTAGTGAAACGAAATCATTAATTGTCGCATTGTTAATTTATTACGGTATAAAGTAATTTAAGTTTAATTCCTTGGGTAATGTTTTAGAGTAAAAATGGATGGTACAATTAAATTTCATAATCAAGCAGGTATACACCATATTTTTTTCATACATACATACCATAATAAACAACCAGAATATTGGAAATATGCAATAAATTGATTTATGATAATTTATGGATAAATTGATTATATTATGAATTAAAAAAATATTCAATAATTTTACCCAAATATACATCACCATCATCATTTCAACCGTTACACGTCCACTGCTGTGATACAAATATACATAATGAACAAATATACATCATTCTTATCAAACTAAACTTTCATAGCAGATTGCTAAGTTTCAATATATAAAAAAACTTTAGAAGAATGAAATTAAAAAGGAATATTATTTTTGAGGCAAAATTTAATTAAAAATATTACAGTATCCAAGTTTATAATATGCCTACTTAATTAACATTCTTACAGCAAGAAGGTCGTTTTTATTACCTACTGGAATATGATAAAGACAAGACCAACCGACATTTTTTTTCATCATTTCATAACTTCTACAATTCTTCAAATTGTTTCCTTGAAGACCGTTCAATGACGGAAAAAAGGTCTTCATAAAAAATAAATGATTAAAACGAGAAAAATGATTAGCAAATAAAAATGGTCAACTAAGAAAACCTAGATATTTTTTCTTGGTTTCTCAAAAGGAAAACTAAGAACCTACTTAATTATTATTAAACATTTTGTCTTTACAAATACTCTTGGACTTGATAATATTTTAGGTCAACCATTATTATAGTCTATACAGTAGAAAAATACTAAAAATATGGAAAAACCATCATATTAATAAAGTTTCGTGGGTTTTTCCAAGTTAGAGTGAGCTTCTAGTCTAACCAGAAGCGGCTGAATATTATTAAAACACAAAGCAATTGCCGCTAGACCTCTATAGCCCTATTATCGGAGCATACTAATATCTTCAGACTCAAAAAGTGTAGATTACTTAGCTATAAGCCTTTATACTTTTTCTTATCGTATCAATGGCTAAATAAATAGAGATATATGTTTAAGTAATAACAAGCTAGATCGAAAAATGTTAGGCGTGGCCAGAAGACAAAAATAATTGATTAATTTTAAATAGAACCTACCTTTTCACATCGGCATAAAACAATAAACTTATTTACCCACAAAATAAAGTAGTTAAAAAAAAAAAACAAACGATAAAAGTGTGAATGATTAAGCGGCGTACATTTTCACTTCATTAATAATAACACTTTGGGGTATTTTATTAAACTGAAGGTAATTTATAAATACTTAATATAAGCCCAGGGGTCGTAGATCATGTTAATTGGCGTACGGTCCAACGGTAGGTAGTTTATGCGACACAAAAACGCACTGGATAAAACAATGGCACGCGAAACCATAACTCGACTTACCTAGTTTAAGTTTTGAAGTGTGGGTTGAAGGTTTTATCAATTCTATAGAACTACTAGATAGGTATTGCTAAAACTGATTATTTATTTTCTGAAACTAATAGTTAAATTTTTCAAAACAAATTAGTTATATTTTGGAACAAATTTCTTCAATTCACAATTCTAAATTTTTAACTCAACAAAAGTTTACATTTAAGCAACACGTTTTATTTTATTTTTTTAAACTTGCGATGTTCAATATAAATTATCATTTTGAAAATTTTAGAAATAATTTTGTAGTGATAAATAGTTTACATATGAAATTAAAATTTGTCCATGAAATAAATTTCCATTTAATAGGAAGTATACAGATACTCGTCCAAATAAAATTCACGTACAGAAAAACTTTAACTAAATGAAATGTCATTTAGTGAACTAAAAGAAAAATATAACACTTTCTAAATTTTATTTAAATAAAAAGACTAAACCAACACTAAATATACGAAAGACCTAAATAAATTATACCAATAGCGAGTATCGTCAATAACATAAATTATGGTCTCCTCTCAGTACTAAAATTACGTGAAAATAGTGCGGCAAATGTAAGCAAATAAACGTTCAGTGACATTTAGCTGTCGTCAGTCTATTAAGGGCTCTCACCCAGGTTTTTATAAATGGCCAACTAACATGCAACCGCAGTCATTCCGTGAAAAAATTGGCCGGGCAGGTAGAACGTTGAATAAACAATTTTATTTCCACTTTATTTTCGGCGCGTTTCAAACAAAAGAGGTTAATAGGAACATATTGGTCGTATAGTGACATTGATACGCCTTTTTACAAGTTCAATGGGGCTAGGATGGACGATAAAATAGAACACAATGGAAGCTTTCAATACTGAGATACTTTGAATTCATGGACACCCTTTTAGTAGTAGTATTCTTACATTTGTAAAACAAGATGTCAACGTAGTATGTTGTCTGGTATTTTTTTGTCTTGATGCAATTATTTTTTACACTATCTCGACTATTAGACATTGAACTAAAATTACTTTTCACAGACTTTATGGCGGTGTATTAATATTATTTAATTCAGACTGGATTAAATAATGTCAATAGTTGGAGATGTAAAATATAGTTGCATTATAAGTGTCTCTAACTAGAGCTTAGAAAGTTATAAACATATTTTTTGGGAATTTGTAAGTAATTTCTCACTTTGTTGGTTTGAAGAAGTTAATTATGTCTGTAAACGCAATTTAATACAAAATGTTGAGAGTATATGAGTGCACAGGTCTGCTTAACCCTTTCCGATCCAGGAGTGGGGGTGTGTTCATTTTCAAGTCTGGCACAACAGACTTCAGTTAGCCTACTTATTGTACCGTTACGCATTACATGGTGATTGCATCATAGTTTTCTTGTAACTTAGCGTTTTCGCGGAACACTGCCAAAGAATGTTCTCAAGACGTCTCACAACAGACGTCTTTATCACATATGACCTATGTAGGTCAAAAAGAAAATACAAACTTATATACGTATATAAGTTTGTATTTTCTTTTTGCCGAATTCTAGTAAAAGAATACGTATATATCATCACGCCTGTCGCCCCCGTAGGATTAGGCAGAGGCGTACAAAAGTACATCCATTTTTTGCTGGTATGTTTTAGGTCCTATGTCATATACAGATGTAGAGGGCGAGCCTATTGCCAACGTCTAGGCACAAATCCAATCTCCGAGCTGCTACTGAGAAAGCATTTTGCTCGACATGGGTATCGAACGTCTCTTGCTTACCAGTCGCACTTACGACCACTAAACGAACGAGGTAGTAGTATTTTTAATAATAATTTTATAATTTGCCCTAACCACGTCGCGAATACACGCAATTAATACCCTTAACAGATGACTTCTGGAATAAGAAAAACGCTTGGACGTTAAAGGAGGCGGATAATTATCATCACGGAAAAAGAGGGTTGAACTAATTTTACATTTTTCAAATGTACCTAATATTCCTTATATTCCACCAAGGAAAATCACCATCGCTTTAATATTATTCTCAAGCCCTTTAAAATTAAGAACACGTGACTGAAAATAAACAATAACAATTTAAACAATATGGCTGCGAAATTAACAGTTTCAATTTCAAACGCCAATTCCAGTGGATGGGTTGAAACATTGGAGAAAATTCAAACAATAGAAATACCAATTAATTGCTTCATTGTAAACAGATTGCTTAATTAAGAGAAGGAAATGAATAAAGAGCGTTTAGCGAACATGGAGTCAAATTAATTTTAATGATAAACGATTTACATAGAAGTCGCCGCGCCGACTCAAAGGCGGTAGGCAAACTTTAGTTTTCTCTTCTCTTATTCACAAGTAGATATTGTGAATTGAGTATCCGGAGAGGAAATAATGCAGCCAACTTTTTAAATTGCCTTCAATATTTTGAAAGTTGTCTCGATTGCTATGCCGAGTATTTGTTTGTGGACTTGGCTGTTTTATTATTCTTATCATCCAACAGCTTGCGTCTTTAATCAACCTTGCTTGAATAGAAAATGTAGGTAAATCTGTTAACAAGAATAATGTTGTCTGGTAGATATTCATTACTTAGTGCATATAAATATTATTTTGTCGTACTTTTATATTGGTGAATACACAAACATATTATTTTATGAATCTACCAATACTATTCGGTTTAAAAAGTATAAATATTAGTTAATTGGTTCATTAGCAGAGATCTTAATTATTTTACAGTTTTGTGCGTTTACTCTACACGTTATTGCTAACTTTACGTAATTTAGGAATCCGTCTTACATTCTATACAACAATAGATGTTGGTCCACAAAGTGGTCCGGAAAAGGCAATCCTTTACACCGGATTCCCATATCGCCCCTAAAAAAGGGCTGAAAAAATCCACCGAATAAATCCTGAAAATTAAATAATAAATTATTTTTTTATTTACACACACTAAAAAACGCATCCGTGAAATAGAAGAATTCACACAATTCCCTTTGAATCCCCGGCGTACAATTTCGTAACTCTTGAACCGACTTTCACGAAGCTTTTAGGTTAATGCTTTATAAATCATAAATTAGAAATGGAAGACACGTGCTGTTCCGACGTGACGTGGAAATTATTTTCTTTTGTTTTGACCGAAAAGAAGGTAAAAATTGCTTTAATAGGTAATGTTAGACTTTCACTGTAATAAGCTAACCTACTTATTTTTTCAGTACCAAATAATCTGAGAAAAAATATTAGATGAGACCTATTGTATTTAAAAATCATACAATATAGAATACAATATTTATGTATCTTTATTATAAAGTAAAATATCTTTAACATGTAATATTATAACCCTTCGCAATTTTTTAGGTCTTTGTTCAAATTAAAAAATATAGGATTCGCAAAAAGTAATAAAAATATTGCAACGTAGTAAATGTTTGTTTAGGTTAATCAGAATAATATAATAAAGGGTAGGCTCTAAAAAGTAAAAAAACATCGTAACATAACAAAAGAACAGCAAACATTTTTTATGATAACGTCAAAGTTGGTAACCTTTATAGGGTTCTGCTCAAAGGAGTAAGTTCAACGCGTTTGTATTGGATAGTTTTGTTACATAATCTCAATTGTTATACAATAACATAATTATGATATGTGAACAAAAAGTAATTAAAGTAGATAATTACTACTTAAAGAAGAAAATAGTAAAATTATCAAACTGACCAAATAAAATACCAATATTAAAATCATTACTTTAATCTCAGTTGTCAGCAACAACAGATAACAATTGCAATGTTTCGAGGGGTTCATATTACTTAATTTGCGCTTATGGAACCCTAAATAAACTGAAACGGGCGCTTTGATTCCCATATAAACCTCCATTTACCGCTTATAACCTAACAAAATATAAAAGGGCAATGCCCCGAAGCAAACAGGTGTGGGGTAGCTAAGTATATAAAGGAAGAAAGCTTAAAAAAGGTTGAAATAAAGTCAGTTTCGGATCGCGTAATATTGTAACGTTGAGTTTTGATTCGCGAAGTTTTGGCACAAGTCCTAAGATATCGCGATTTAGAAACTAGCTACGATTGTCATCTTGATTTTAAAGATCTCGGTTCTAATTTTTTTGGTCTCTAATTATATTGAATCTTCTGTATAAGCAAATATCGTATTTATAGTATGAAAGTGGTTTTCTTTTGTCACTTAATTACATTCATAAAAATAATTTGACATGTATTACTTAAACCTAATTTATTATTTATCTTTTAAAAGTCTCTCACTCAAAGGTTTGCTGGAAGAAAATTCAATCTTGAATTAAGCTTGCCTGTGTGCACAACTCTTTAAATGCGTTGTTTAATTTATGTGGTGTTATATCTTTTGTGTTCAATAAAGAATTAATTATAAATTATTATTTAAGACAGAACTTTTTTCCACGTAAACCTTTCAAGCGTCAAATGAATAACCCTTCCAAAAACGGAGAAGTATCATTCACAGAATCATTTGATTTGAAACTGTGTTATGTCTCTGTTTTGATTACCTCCGTAGCCCATGTTTTAAGCCATACTATTACTAAGTTTCAAAGGTATAAAACACCGTATCACGACGGCCGCCGCCGCCGTGTTTGCGGGCGCCTGCGGGCTATTGAAAATTAAAATTGCTGCCTGATTTTTTATTTGCACCGTTGAGTTTAGAGAGCTTTTGTTACAATGATTCTATTACTTTTTTCAAAATTCGACAGCTTAATGTTTTTGTTGGTGTATTGACGTTTTTGTTTGTGTTTTTAGTTTTAAAACCTAAAAAAGAGTGAAAAATACGTTTAAAAGAAATTTGATTAGTACTTCAATATTGTACTCATTCTAAAATTCAAATTCATTTATTTATAAACTAACTGAAAAAAGTTTACCTACCTTTTCGCTCTTACTAAAATATAAAACTCAACAAGTTAAGCTAATGATGACGATACTGATAGTAAAATTGAACACAAATATTTTTTATAAATCTTTATATTACAGTAGATTCCAAATTATGTTAAATATCAGAAATCCGTTCATATTTCGAAATAAATCCGACGAGGTGTCGTATTATTGAGTTAATTGCGCGTAATTTACAACCTGGTTGCTATCAATGTAAATCTTTGTCGAAATACACGACAATAGAATACGCACAAAACAAAATTAAAGTCGAACCAAAATCATTCCAACGTTTAATTAAACAGCATAGTGTGGTATAATTGTGGATTAATTGCCAACTGGATTCGAGTTCATCGAATTTAAACGACATTCTGTTGAAAACGCGTCATACAAAATTTTATTGGTTAGACATCTCGTAGTAATAGCTGGTATTAAAATATTTCGTTAAAAAAGTAGAAGTGAAAAGTAAGTGTCGTTTTGAATTTCATGGAACGATTGGCGCAGCGGTGTTGTGGCTGCTTGTCGTGGTAAGGTTCTCGGGTTCAGATCCCGGTGAGAGTGCCTAAATGTCACACCTGTTTCATGGATGTTTTGTGTACATGATAATTGTATAGATATATCATGTACACAAAAAATCCATGATCAATGGATTGTCGTTATATTAATGTAGTAGACCCACGAGAATATTAAGTATTTAAGCTGAATAAAAAAAATCTGTTGTTTGTACGTATACATTTTTTTTGGATTCAATCGAAAAGCATCTGTACTAAGCATGTAATTTTTATACTCTACATACAGGTATAACTAAAATTTGACAATAGAAGTTTTGTTTTTTAAGACAGCTTCTAATACTCAATCTAAAAAAAATGAAGTATAAAAAAGAGCTTTGGTAACTCTTAATACGACACAAACTTATATTTTTATATCAAGTACTTTTTGTGATGAAAAGACAAGTAACAACGCAAACTCACCTAAATAAATAAATATTTGCGTGAAATACTCACAAACTATCTTAACTCTACTCTATAAAGATAACAATATTCGTCCCAAACCTTAAAAAACTATAACAATGCTGTGTTACTATTACCGTGGATTTTTTTTTGTATGTTGTAAAGGATCAAACACACTAACTTACTTACGAAAAGATGAACATAATGATTTTGATACACGAACCGTAACGGCCAATACTAAAATAATAGGGGATGAAATAGGGGTGCTCAATAGAAATTTGCATGTACAACTATAAATTAAACATGTAGGTAAGGGTTGTTCACCCTGAGAGATTGGGAAATAGCCCTATAATGAATGGAGTCTGTGAAATAGTCAAATTACGTGTAATTGGTAATTTGCAAATCGATGAACTTAAATGAGAAAGGATCCGACAAAATTAGTTTAGAAAGCTGTTGTGTAACTAGTTCATATTAATTTTTTTTTTTATATTTTTATTAAGAAAGAAAAATTCAACCTCAGGCGGGACTCGAACCCGCGTCTTCTGGATCGGTACTCCAAATCTCCAAAATTTCTTAATAAAAATTTAAAAATCTTAGCTTGAAATAAGCTAAAAAATACAAAAAGATTGTAGTTCATATTAAGTTACGAAATATATAGATGTTAATGAAATTGAGTTTGAAATATAAAACTAGCTTCCTTCTGCGGCTTTGCTTGCCTGGTATGACGATAAAAAGTATTTTATTTAATAATATACATAATGAACTGCCAATTTTCATCAATATCCGTTCCGTAGTTTTTGAGTGATAGAGTAACAACAAATTCAATATAGATACTGATTTCTTACATTTAGTCTCCCCGTAACCATACACGATGTAAAGGATCTGAAATTTCGGGATTAAAACAATATACTGCAATAAAAAAAATATATTAATCTTTCACAGGTAGGAAGGTAGTTAGGCCGGGCAGGGTTCCGGAGCTTCTCTTAAGAAGAGAGTTTACAATAATATTATTCTTTAGTTTGTTTTTCCTTTTTTGGTTGCACCTACCGTTTTGTCTCTGCCCCACTCTAAGGTAGACTGGTAGAAAATGCCTATGGCATTAAGTCCGCCTTTGTACATTTATTATATATTTGTGCATAAAGTTTTAATAAAAAATAAGACCCGGGACCTCTATTCGTGTGCAGATGGTGACCACCGGGGTGGTTTTAGTGAGGTAAAAATCCCACACTACCCGGTCTCTTCCTCAGGTCCCTGTTAAAGGTTTCCACATCGATAATAAAACAAAAAAATGGTAAGTAAGGAAGGCTGGGTAAGTATAGTCGATAGGCATTTACTAAGACGTTTTGTTATAAGATACTAAATAGCTTCCTCGGTTGCTTCATCACTATCGACCATGAGACGCCAGTGGCTGAGACTTATATTTGCCTAACAATTTCACTGGCTTCATTATCCCTCAAACTAGCGGACAATACTATTTGCACTCTACTTAACTGCTTTGCCGAGAATATCATCTGACAATACAAGTGATATTGCTAAGTTATTCAGTTCGGACGACGGGTACGACTTGAGGTTATACTGGTGTAAACTGTTTCGACCGTTATGTAAATTTGAGAAGTCTGCTGGAGTTAAAAGAATTAGCAGTATTTTTTTATTTCAAGCTGAACGAGTTTTTTTTCAATTATACATATAATAACATCACTTTGTACTTGAACAGCGACCGATAAACTACATTCACTAGTATGTTTTTTAGGTCCCATGTAAAAAGGGGCAACCTTATTATAATACACTGGGAATCTAACGTAGGCCCTATCATTCAGTAGCCGTACTGGGTACCATTAGTCCAATACGACAGTTAGACAAAATAATATAACAATTTAAAATTAACTAATAACACTATAAGAAATGTATATTTCAGAATACCTTCGTCTTTTCTTACTAACAGTTTCTAATCCAATCAAACCGCTACATTGAATTTACACAAAGCCTAAATTGATATTAGACACTGTATATACAAACGTGAGGTTTGCGTTTGTCCCATATCTGAAGACGTAACATAACGCGTTAATCTACTAGGGAAGTATTTCTATCATTAATTTAGATGAGAATTCCTTATGGTTGCTTCTAAGACGTCATCAAACGATCATGACATCACATTTCGCCGTATATGACGTAAGCAGTGGGATTATTGTGTGTGTTTATCTGTTTGTATTGAGAATGCAATCTTCATTTCGCTTTATCAAATAGCATATTGTGAAACAATTAAACCACTTACTGGTATCTAGTTTGATTGTTCACTAGCAATACAGATAAGTTATAATGAAAATATAGTTAAAGTTGTATAAAGACGTTAAAATTGTATATAATGTGAATTTTCTTTGCCTAAACGCTAAAAAAAGTAAGGCGAAAGGTTTCGTTGACTACAGCTCAAAGAACAAAATGATGTACAAAATTGAGACACAACACAGAACACAGTTCTAGCACGCCTCATCAAATCGTGTAAAGAATGAAATTTCTAACCGCACTCGAGTTCTAGGTATGAAAGAAACCGTTAACACGTCTAGACACATAATTTACAAATTATCGTTCAATTAACGACTGTCATAATTAAACATTGAGGCCAGATGATCGTGAGCTCACTCCATTTGTAACACCGTTGACAAGTTAAGTCGCAGTCTGGGGTGGGTAGTCAGTATTCATAAGACACCTTCCTTACAGGCGTTTCATTATAACGCTGCGTAGATATACCAAGAGTATAGAAGCGGCAAAACGGCGTCTAGACTCAAAACTAGCCTGTTGAGTCTCATGCTGTTAGAATGTTAATGAAATGGAAATCAATACAAAAATGGGGCCTGCAATCCCAATAGGAATCGATTTAGGAAACTCCTTGGAGAAAAACAAATAGAGTTTGAATGTAGCATGAAAAAACGTTAATGAGAACTCCGTCGGAGTTACGGCAAGCAGCGACTTAAAAAAACGTTATAGGATTTGAATCAGTTACAGTAGGTGAAACTTTTAGTTAAAATGTTATAAGTTTATAACCATTTCATTGTTTCCAATCGCAAATTAAAAAATGAATAAAGTAAATTTAATTTATGATTCATATTTTTTTACTTTACTCACACCTAATAAACTCAAAGTTTCTAATTTATAACTAAAATTAGATTTTAGATTGCTAGAATTCAACGGAGCTAGCTCAACAAAATTACTGCTTCATTAATCTTACTCACACATTGTAGGTATTATATTCCCGGAATATTATCAATATTCATTGCCGCTCTAAATATTCCTCAGTCCCAGTTGATGGCCTACGCGCGAATGTTCGCGGCTCCGCGAATATCGTCACACGGTGTTTTGGGTGCTGTGTAATGCAATTTTGATAACCTCATCAAGAGCGTGCACTTTATTAGCGGCTTTGCTAGTTGCAATCTCATGTTCTTCGTAAACTTTGTTAATGTTCATGTTATTGTTAATAGTTTGTATGTGGTTTCCTTTTTTAATATCAGGATTTTAACAAGAGGCAATGTGAAATTATTATGTTCTACTGGCATAGTGTGAGAGTGACTACAAACTGGTATTAGCTTTTTCTGCTTTAATTTAATGTATTATTCCGTCCTCATTGATATATTTATGAAGTTTGTAACAGTAATCAAAACTACTATTGCAAAAAAAAAACCTTTTAAGCAAATGTATAGATTAGTTGGTAAAGTTAATGAAGAAAATCTTGAAGAATTTTGGCATTAATGAAGAAATTTTAAATATTTTGTACTAAGTAAAGGTTAAAGAACCTAATGTTTTTCTAGAAGGAAAAGAATAAGAATGTTAGTAATGTGACGGAGCAATATCTGGGGATTAAGTTCACGTTCCCTCCACGGGGTAGCGTTAATGCGATGGCGAAAGGCGCGACGAGCTCATCACCATGAAAACTAAATTAATTGCACGAAGACGTGGCAGGATTAAGGCTCATGCATCTGATATAAGCTACAGGCACATTATGCCGTAACACATATTGATTAATATAATATTGAACGTCATTGTGATGTTGGTAATGAAATAATGGATTTTTATATTTTAGATAGATAAGAAAAATCTTAGAGACGTTTTTAGGAGGGTTATGAGATGATTTAAAATACTGATATTGTGTATATTAATAATACGCATCGTAATTTATATAAGATTTAAGTAGTGTAAAGGTCATATTATTTTAAACTTTATGTTTTGTTATTTTACAGTTAGATTTTGGATGTACTTTATTACGCGCAGTTGTGTAATCATGTTGGAGCTACGAAAATAATCAGAATGTTTGTTAATTGTTTTGTACACCATAAACAATCCAAGTTAAGAATCTTGAAATTATAAATGAAGATATCTTAATAATAAATATAATAATTATGGTGTCATAAAAATATCACTATGAATGACCAATCAGACCTTCAAAGATGCTCTTAAAATTAATTATACTGTATCATATGATTGAAATCATATTACTCATATATGTACATTATAATAAACTAAGGGAGCCTTATTTTTATTTCATTTCAACATACGTAATTGTATAAATATTTCCGTATTATTAATCCAAAAATAGACCTTATAAGCACGCAATATAGAAGATAATTGGGTAAAAGTAACCTGACGCAAAATTACAGATAGAACGTATCCAACTTTGTACCATATTTGTCTTTTACGCAAGTTTATAAATTTAGAACATACCAGTTTCTATACCACTTATGTTCTATTTTTATGTTATTTCTTAAATTGAAGAGGAATTTAGCCAACTGTGCATTGCGTCTTTGGCCGAGACATCACATTAATATGTTTTATTATTTCATTCAAATAACAAAGAAATAGTGATGTATATATTTGAAATGATTCGTGATAAAATTATTATTCTGCTCTTTTTCTAATCGGAGGACGCAGTTTCTATTCAGTACACAAGAAAAAAAAATCACACAGTTTTAAGTATTTTGTAATATTCCGTACTTATGTAACACCTTGTGAAAAAATTACCTCGAATTGTACACCATATTTTCCAAAATCTTAGTACCTAGCAGCTGAAATAGTAGTAGTATACTTAATTACATTATTGCAACTAATGGCAAAGACACTTAGCCAAATAACTAAAAGGTCGTGATGTACATGTGAAATTAGCTGTTTCTGCAAATTGCTCAATTCAACTACCCTCACTGAACCCAATGGGTTTTGCGGCGCTACACTTGTTAAAATATTTAACAAGTACCTAGCTTTATTGAAGTGTACAAGACTTGGCTAGCTGTGAATCTAATCGAGATTTAAACTTTATTGAATTAATTATTTTAAGTCGGTAAGAAATTGATTGTTATTTTACAATAGAGTTAATACATATAATCATACTGTTTTAGAATCAGATGATGGTGTGATTATCCTACTGATATTTTAAACGCGAAAGTTCGTAAGCATGGATGGATGAATGGATGGATGGATGGATTTTTACTTGCCTTTGTTTCTGGGTTTTACTTCACAAATTAATATATTACATTTGTATAATTAGGCATTTAAAAATTGTGTCATGTTGTCAAGTGCTTAACAATGACTATAATAATAGATACACTAACTATTATTAGCGTTATCACACAAAGGACTTAGATACTTTTTGAGTAATGTGTCACTAAAACTTATAATTTTTGTTAATTTTAAGACCATAGATAAGTCACTCACAATATTTAAAAACATCGCGTCGCTATGGTTTATATTCTGAAGGCTATAGACTCCTTGACTTCTCCCGTCCCCACAGACTCTGAATATTCTTTACCAAACTTGGAAAAATATTTTACTATGCAAATTAAAAGCAAGCTCTGACTATGAATGTCACAATTAACATTACTAGCCCCGAATCTAAACGAGCTTAATTGGACGGAAACATCTTCATCAACATACCTCAGGGGTTTAAGGTTTTCCACACCGTCAAATCTAGTCTGCAAAGGCTTTGTGTTAGTTGAGGATACGCAGCACCTCGCTTTAGAGCCGGAAGGAGACCGCAAGATGCAAATCATGGCTGTAGAAAAACTTGGAAGGTGCTTTTTTAGTTAATATATTTTTGCAGAATTTAAATATTTTTTTTCAATAAGTTATATTATAAAATTAAAGATTTAGAAAAAATAATGATAAGAATTCGTATTGACACACCAAATGAAAGTGAAATGGATAATTCGATTTTGCATGCTTAGTCTGAAACTGAGTTTACAAACTGTGGTTCAGAAGATGTGAAGCGTATTTAAATTGAAGTAGTATCAAATGGAAATAACAAGACCTTGTTATGTGGCCACTTTCAAGTGTAAACTTTTTAAAATAATTACAATCGCATGTAGCGTTATGGGAAATTTAAATAGTATTATTTCTAAACAAACTATTCTGAGTTAAACGGAAATGTTTTTACACGCATCATTAAAATATTTCTTTGTGAGGCGCAGACAGCATATGAAATATGAACTTATCAAGCGTACACTTATCACGCACGGAACTTGAAATCAACAGAGCCAAACAGAATTGCTCAAAATAATGACTTAACTAGCATACTAGCACCTCGTAATGACTGACTACAGTATGTTTGAATAAAGAACACAAGCTTTTTTTGTTGTTCTAACGGTCATGGGTGACTGGCAGCCAGTTACCTATAAACACCACTTTAAAAACCACATCTTCACATGCCAATGATTTTAGTACAACCATAAACGCTATGATTATTTAAACTAGGACTATAAAAGAACAGCTAGTTGATGTTCGAGATACCTATCAGTTTCGGATAAGGAAACCGTAAAATTCTTTGGGAATATTCTGATGAACACAAAGAGCTGTTGTTAGCATAATGTAATTCATCTATTTGTGTCTTCAATTTGGTTTGTAGTCATGCTTTTTAAACGTTATTCTCGAGATAAATTCATAAAGCCTTAATGTACTGCATGTTTTTGGTCCTAAACCCATTAGTAATAACGATATCTATGCACAATCAACATCAACAGCACAATTTAAGTTGTTAGGGTAGATAGATTAGATTATTAGTTAAAGAAAAAAAATCAAACTAAGCAATTTCTCCCAGTCTACAGAGGTATGATATAGCCAAAACAGATTGTAAAACTTTTTGCAAAAATCGGAGCATCACGTTAAACGTCAAGGCATTCTATTCTCTCATGTGTAGTTAAAAGGTTTCATTTACAAAAGCTAAGTGGCTATCACTTAATATCTTCTTAAACTAAGTACAAGATGAATTAAAAAATATATTTATTTTATAAACTCTGCTCAACAAAATCTTCTTCAGAATTTAGAGCCGACCGTTTCGGACATCACAGTTTCTCGACAACCACTGAAGAATGTCAGCATTCAAGCAGCTTGAAGGCGAGTAATTAGCTGTTATTCGCAATGAGTACCAAATAATAGATGCTTGGTTCTAATACTGAGGTAAGTACGTCTGAAATACGGACTGAGGAATTTGTGGTATGTTGGTGATTTACCTACTTGTTGTTATGAGATCCTAGTAAGTGCTCTAACTACGGCTTAGGTTTAGGACGGCTCCATATTCCGTAAATACGGAATGGTATTATTTAGAGCGGATTAGGGATATATAATATCATCTCAGTATGTATGTTGTTTAGATATGGATTAGCACAAGACCGAGGCGAATGGCATAAATTGAGTGAGGCCTATATCCAGCAGTGGGATCAGAAAGGCTGTGGAGAGTATTTTTGTTCTATATAACGCACCTTTTTACAAACTATTTATTTTTACTTAGGAACAGATTAATATTGAATGTTTGAGATTGGAGCATTTTTAGAGCCATAAACTATATAAGTTTATTTTATACTATGTACTTAGGAATGAATTGTGGTTGTTTAATAACCCTACGTAGATAATACTAAGAGTAGAAAAAAATCAAGGAATAATATTAGAAATGGCGTTTTTAGACTCGCGTTATTAGACTCGCGTTATTATTGCTTCATCTTTGAATTTATATTAAATCTTATTGTGTTGGAATTGTTGCCTACACAATTGATTTTAATTTAATGCACTAGGACTTAAGGGAGTATCACGATTTAATTTTACAAATTAAAAAAATAAATTTCATTTAGACATTTGGCGATATTACTAATTTTTTGCCGTTTATTTATTTATGTGTTTATTTATTTTCTGCCCTCTCACTCTAGAGTAGTAAAGTTTAAAGTAAGTAAGGTTTACTCTTCTAGCAGTTGGAACCAAAAAGTAATTTACAATATTGTTAAATTTATTTAATAACGTTTCTAATAAAAATAATGTATGTGCAGCTATTATTGGAGTGCTAGTAAACATAAGTACTACAGACGCGTTAAATATAAATGCGGTAACATTATTGTTAACTATATTGTATATACTGAATGTTACGGGAACTTATAACTATGAACATCGAAGCGAATACAGCAAGACCTAACGCGAAACAAGTTCATTATACAATATAATAACCTTCATAATATAATGCTATGGCCAAAGGTGGTCGTGTTATAACAATAAAACTCGTTGAACCGCCCCAGGTATGGCTGTTAGTGGAAACTGAATAACTAGAGTTAGCGCCTCGTGTTATGTTCTAGCTTCATATGAGCTTAATTAATTAATATTAACAAGCCTCGCACCATGTTAGCTGAACTCCTTGGTGTAATAATTTTGTTAAATATTTACACGGTATTCATAGCAGAACACGCTGATAATTAGGTAAATTTAAAACCGTTGGTAAACACATTCGATGTTGCAGTTTAAGTTGGGAAATTGGACAAAATTGTAAGTTCCTTATTGTGAGAATAGCTCCGTAGCTCAATTGCAAACCATTGTATCGCACAAGCAGCGCACCGATTAATATGAAACTGCCATCGTTCCTAAGTTTAGTTACTTATTGTGCCTTGACCAACTGAAGGCGTTGCTTGAATTAATAATTTCGAACGTCTGTGTCCCATTTACAAATGATTCCGTTTAAAATAATATTGTTTATTATTGTTGTTAAAATTGTATTTGTTTCAGTGAATTCGATTGGAATTGGATGTAATTTATTTGTATTTCTAATACGAATAATACTCGTATACACACACACGACAATTTTGCTAAAAAGCAAATATATTTTCTTTAAGAAGGTTTCACCTGCATTTTTATCCATAAATTTTTAACCTACACAAACAAACACTTACCTAGACCGAAAATTTGCAACACAAAAGATTAAAACTCAAGAGTCAAATCCACGACTAATAGCCCAGAAGCAAATTGTTTCAGCATCTGCGTTAATCGGGTCGGCATTTTGTCATTTCAATTTTAGCGAAATAATGTTACGTCTTTGTAAGAAGCGCGGCATTAGATGAAATATTTATTTGAACATTGCCCTTACTCCCTTACGCAAACTTTTGCCGACATAATTATAGCTGTCGTATCATGTTAGGGATGTGCTTTTAGTCCCGGTGAAGGGACAACGGCCGTGCTCAACATGGTCGCCGGGATTCGTGCGATTCGCGCACCAATCCCGCTAATTACGTTCAAACTTCGGGGAGACGAGGGCTTTTTAATTAAAACTTATTCAATATTATTGAGACAGTTCAAGTCATCCGGTCAGCTCGGATGAGTTTTTTAATACCTACCTACATTTTATGAACCTTGATTTTTAATCTATAATATGTATGTATTTACAAAAAAAAGTATATATTATGTAGTATATCAACCAACTAGTATCCGTAACACAAGCCTCGTTACTTAGCACGGAACTAGATGGCGCTGTGTGTCATAATGTCCAGGAAAGGTAGACTCTGTAAATAACTGTTATTATTTCAAGAATGTTCAGACACGTTGTTTAAATATTACCGAAAAATTTCGTTTCAGGCATCATTGAATTTCGCAAAATTCATTGTATGTACGGTAACTGCGCTATTTTTCACATCCATATAACCTATTTATATATTTACAGAAAATTAGAAATAAATATAAAAGTAAGATAACAAAATATCGAACTTGTGACTCCTATTTTGTTTCACCGGACATTTTAGCCAAACTCTAGTCACTCTACACAAATTATAGAAAGCAATTAAAATTCGTAATAATTCTTGAGATCCAAATAATTTAGTAACTATTTAACCACAACACGTAACCAAAACAATTATTAAAGGCATAATTCATCTTAATATACAGTGTAGCGCAACTACTGATCAAGTACGTTCGTGGCACTGTGCTAGGCGACTATGCCATTTATTTTCTGGTAACGGCAAACGACCAATAAGTCTTGCTTCCCGGGATATTAACACTATCATAGGTTACTCTCACATTTTATGAAGACACATTAGACACCGAGACATTTCCATAAAAGATTTTGATTAAACTCCGTTCCGAATTGAAATTTCGTTTAGAATTTAAAGTTTTATTATGAAATTTAAAGCAATTAATTTGAGTTTACGATAGCTGTTTGGATATATATAGGTATATATATAATATTGGCTGTTTGATGATTATTGCTTCAATGGGCTACTAATACTTGAGAAACGAATAATTATTTAATATTGCATTCAGAAATTAAATGTCACCAATATTTATCAAGCTATATATTACATTATACTTGATGTTCTTTAAACGTATGATGTCACCTCGTATGGGTGTCTGTTTTAGTAAATTATATTCACGTTGAGCTATGAGTTTGTGTGTGCCATACTTTATTCACTAGTAGTGGACGGCGAGCAGCCAAATAGCTAAATGTCCAATAAGTCCCGCACTCGATATTAACTGCGACATAGTTTACTGCACGCGCCGCATGTTCATTATTACCCAGCTCAGTTTTATGACATCCGAAATTCGAATTTATATAATTGACCGGTTTAAATACCGGAACGGGTCAAAACTTAATTATTGTAAGCTCATAATAAAATTAAGTGTCGACGCCTACGGAATTATTTTGTTGCAATCGCCTTGTTTTTAAGTAACTTCTGAAGTAAGCGATAATAACAATTAAATACAGCCGGTTTTCTTTTCTCGGGAGTCAATCAATTACGTTTATTTTCTACCATTTTGAATTTTAAGGCACATTGAAATATATATACATACAATTATATTAGTTTAATAGGTAGATTTGTGGCTCTACAGCAGGATTGTCTCGAGCAACGGTTTGATACTCGTATTGAACAAAATATTTTACCTATCGCTTTCAGGTTTCAGTCCAATTTTTTAACAGTAAGTAGAGAGTCTAAAAATATGACAAGATCGTATTTAAAATATTATGTACTACCTAAACTTTGTCACGAAACGGGATTAAAGAAAAAATATTACTCATTTTCAAAATGAAACTTTTGGGACTTCACTAGAATCCTACTTGTTTAAAATAAGACTAACATGAATGAAAATCTCAAAAGTCCCGAAAATATTTTGTCGGAGCTAAATCCCGGGATAAAGCTGGGTAGGCCGAAAAGAGCGGCTTTGGTGGTACCGGAACTGACGAGTCCTTTGATATGTTATTGAGTTCAATTTACGTTTTCATATTCATCGGCTTGCGTAGTACTTCTTTAGGGAAAATGTACGGAGTTTTGCTTACATTTATGAAAATGTTTTTGCGAAAACTCGTTTTGAATACAGTTCACAGATTACCGTGGAGAAAATATGATGAAAACTGTTCAGTGTTTTGGAACACTTTTATCAAAAACGATTTAAACTATTTCTTAGTTATGTCAAACAAACATTTTCATATTTTTGACGTTTTAGAGAAGGAAATAAGTTTTCGAAGATACATTTGATTTTATTTTATTTCACTAATAAAATAAAATCAAATGTATGACAAATGACACAAGAATTGCCCATTTAGACACAGTAGGTATAACAATACACGAACATCAAGTTTTATTAGATAGCATATCAAACCAAATCTTGTAACATTGATAATATCATTATTATATTTTAACACAATATTTATGATCTAAAAGAATATTAAACATCGAAATAAAAGTAGATCTGAAAAGTTTACATTAAATAATCTCAATACACATACAGTAAAAAGTAAGTTTATTACAATAACTTGAAAATTCTCCCATCAATATTAAGAAACTACTACTACTACTATGTAAGAATAATAATGACAGTTTCATAACATCTGTTCATTTTAAGACTGGTTTAGATAATTTACTTAAATCTTGTATCTTAATTTTTGTATCTGCAACTTCGCAGAATAAAACATAGAACATGTTTAAAAACATACTTTGCGCACTGATGAGTGTGATTTTGACATACTAAGTTTAATTTTACATGGATTTTATTTATTTATTTAATTAATTACAACGGATGAGTGTAGAAAGAAAGAAAATTAAATATTAAGGTCTAATTTTAGGAAATTTCCTATGTTATGACATTAAAAGTAAATACAAGTATCGTGCTTTCGTGAATATATTATTTCTGATACAACCCTACATAATCCGAAGTTGAAAAACCTACCTTATTAACTTTGACCTTGTAACATATCTCCACATATTATTACGATTGTATCCCTGAAGGTATGTTTTAAGGGGATATAAATAAAATAAGCGGATTTTTATTTCGGTCTGTATTTACTCTTGCTTTTAACCGAGCAACGATCGAAATTAATCAAATCTAAGGATTTTTTTTTTTCAGACCAGCTTTAGTTTAACTTCACACGGGTAGTTTTAAGGATGACTTACGGCGTACATATCATTATTTACCTAAAAACACCTATGCATATAAAAAACTCTCCCATTATTATGCGAAGTTGCAAAAAAAAATTAGAAGATATCACAATATACAGTTACTCTTGCAACCAGGAGAACGATGAGGCAGCAACCTCTAGAAACCTTGGAGAAACAAGTAAACATGTTTTTTTCTTTGTTTATCTCCTACATTAGAGTATCTACTAAAATTTATGTCTAGAAACACGACGTAAAAACACCTCTGTTTAACCTCTTTTAGCGTAATGTATTTAGGCATTTTATATTTTATGGATTATAAACGACGAATAATACGACTTATTTATGTACAAATAAATCCTAATATTGCGAATCTGTTGATGCCTTTTATAAGGCTTATATGTTTTATATTTTAAAGATTATCTGTGTTAACAGTGCGCAGTGAGAGGTTTGAGCATTAACTTTTTATGTCTAACGTATTTATTGGTTAATCAATAAAAATAAAAGAAACCAGAATAAGCTGGGTTTTTAAAACTTTATTTATAATTCTCAATACACACCCGGAGATTCGATTTAGGATAGATATAAAGCAACAGAGTGCAAAGAGCAAAGAGCCTAATTATGGGATACTCAAAATGATGTCGTTAAACTGGGTAAAATCGGTACCCAAACCGCGGAAGACTGCAGTCATAGTGACAGTCGTCGGATTAAAAAAATACGTCTCAAGAATAGAAATACGTAAATTTACTACCACTGTAACTGAGACTACTGAGCAAGAGATCTTGGGTTCGATTTCTAGTTCCAGCGGTGTTATTTTATGAAATTTTCAGTAGCAGTTCGTAGTTCGGATTATTTTCTGGTTTATGGTAATAGGCTCGCGAACACGGGACAATACGGCGACAAGTGGGTGTCCATTAAAACGCCTCTGGGACTAAAGGCGTGATGGATATTATAAAATATGTTGGCAAATAAAAAAGATACCATCATGGAAAAAGATGGAAGGAATGCGTTTCCTGGCAAAGATTTCCAATAGATACTATCTGGGATCGCAAATGAAAGGTGAATAGGTCCGCTGAAGGATTCCCTCAATGATTATTGAAAAGTTTCAACGCAAAACCCCCAGGATAACCCTATTTGTTCTCACAAAGGGTGCCTTTGACTCACAAAGTTGTTTTATTCTGATAAAATATGAATAAAAATGAAAAAGCGAGTACTATTCTTGGATTTACCTTGTTTTGCAGAATTATGTTTAATTTTGAAGTCAACGGCAAATACTTAGACCGGGTTAAGTTAGTAAGTAAAAAAATCTTAAACGAAAGTCTTCAGTAAAGAATACTTTTGCTCTAAGTGTAAAACAGTAGATATCTATTTTAATGTACTGTGTAGATATAGTTTATTTCTTTTGGAATACTATTTTTAAGGATTTTTGCGGTAATGATTATAATTCTGACATTATGGGTCCATTACATATAATACTAGCTTTTGCTCGCATATTCGTCCGCGTAGAATTAGTTGTATCTAATCTGCTTTTTCATCAGAATTTTTGGAACAAAAATCTATCTTATGTCCTTTCTTTTTTCTTTGGCGACCTCTATGGTCTAGTGGTTCGAGTACCGGACTGCTGATCACGAGGTCGTGGGTTCAATTCCCACAGGACAGAAATATTTATGTGATGAATATAAGTGTTTGTGTTCATCTGGGTGTTTCCTATGTATTATAAGTATGTATTTACAAAAAAAAAGTATATAAGTATTATATCCATTGTCTAGTACCCATAGTACAATCTCTGCTTAGTTTGGGACTAGATGGTGCTGTGTAAAATGTCGCATAATATTTATTTATTATTTATTTCTTAGGTCTCAAATTGTGTCAATACAAACATTCTTCTAAATTGGTTCAGCGGTTAAAGCGTGGAGAGGTAGGAAGAGAGGAACAGACAAACGGATATACACCCTTTTGCGTTTGTATTAATAATATTGATTATCCATATTCACAGGTAGCATAATAAAATTACGACTATAATAATAAAATTGAATGTAATGAATCCGAAACACATACGAGCTGTGGTAGCCTATTGGTGTACCAACTGTGACCAGTGGACTAAGAGTCCACTGGTCACACCAATAGGTACAGTGGTCAAAGTTCTCTAGTTGAAAACCCAAGGCACCACTGATTTTTCGGAAGTTATATGCGTATTTATCACATGCTCAAACGGTGAAGGAAAACATCGTGTGGAAACCTGCATGCTTGAGAGATTTTCTCTATGGCATGTGAAGTCTGGCAACCCGCAGAAGGCTAGCGTGGTGGACTATAGCCTAAGCCCTCTCAAATGAGTGGAAACCCGTGCCCAGCAATGGGACAATAATGAGTTGATGATGAATCCGAAACGTTGGGTTTCAAATAAACATTTATTTATTTTTCACCGATTTTAAAATCATAATTCAAAAGTAACAGAAAAGTGGAATACAGTGAAGCGGTTATTGAAATCTTTTTTATAGCAGAGTAAAGATAAAGCAGTGGCTATTTATAAATTAAACTGAATCCAACCAGTGACAGTTCAATCAAGAAACTTGACGCCGCACATTTATCAGAAGATAAAACAAAACTAACCAATAACAGAGCTTATAAAATCCGACGAAGCACCCTTCATCGTGGACGGGAAAGCAAGATAAATTAACGGGAGAGTAATCACGGGCATACATATACGTCCAACTTAAACAGAAATAGTTTAGATATGAGTAGTGCAAACAAATTGCGTATACGTGAATAATTCATCGGAGAAACGGGTGCTGACAAATGAAATCTAATGAATACGATATGAGAGAAGGAATACGGACGAGATTCATACAAAAATAGATACAGTTATCCAAAGGGAAGAATTTGGTGAAAATATTGCAGGCTCTTTAATTTTTTATGTGAAGCCATAAAATTTGTTACGTACGTCTAGACATACATGGTAGAAGTACAAAAAAGTATCTTAAGCTATGGGAATTGCAGTGCAAAGAAAAGATTGTAAGCAAATTTGTGTATATCTTATCAATATTACAATGAGTTGGTTAGGATGTTGACGCCTTACTGTCATTTGACCTTGTCTTAAACTATGACATTTTTATCATTCATTTTTGTACCACTTAAATAATTCATATTCATACCTAATTATTTTCTTAACGAACAAAACATCACAAACAATAATTTCACAATTTATGTATTGATAAAGGATCATACCGATAATCAAAAATTAATACCCAAATCATTTGAAACATTAGCGGTATTTGAAATAATAGAACGGCACTGTGGCTTTGAACGGAACTCGCGCCGCAGATAATGTAATAAATATTTAATCAACATTTATTTTACAGCATTTTATTATTACCTGTCGTTACTATCAATTAAGAATGAACAAATGGATCAGTTCCGTTATGGTTGTAGTCATAAAAATATAATTGAAGTAATCATTATGAAAGCCTAAGCCGCGGAAGAGAATTTATGAAATAAGGCTGCGTAAAACTAAAGTGTTAAATCTCTTATGTGTTACAAAGAATATTAATTATAAGTACATAATATTATGGAGGTGACTATTACCGACCAAGTATGAAATTAATCCACTACAACATGCACTAGAATAGCATGATATAATAACCAACCTTTATCTTAATCACACTGCATAAAGTGGAAATTCCTACACAACGGTGTTAACTGGTTTGTGATATCCCAAAAACTCTGACACGCCTTTAGCAACAGTGAACTTCAATGCTTAACAGTTATTAATAAAGAAAATATCTCGATTCGCTTACGTTTATGCAATAAGGTATCAACTTTAACGGACAGTGCAGGAAAGCCCGAGGCAAACATCTTTATTGTACGTCCATGCTCTCTTGTTTTGTTTTGGTGTGAATAAACATTCAGAATTATGATTAACATGTTCAAGAAGTGCAAGTTAATTATAATATTTTGTTCCTATTTTATTTGTTGAGTTTATATTCGGAGATAGGCTTTCGTGTAACTTTAATTGATTCGAGATTTTTTCTTCTTTAAGACTAAAAAAATATATTGTGATTGCTTTGTCGATTTGTTGGTTGCGCTATTTATTTTACTTTTTATTTACTACAATATTTTCTTTTACATAAAGAAGTAAAAATGCATTAATCAATGCGAGAATGCATAAATCGCAGTTGAATTGTTCTAATTATGATATATAGAGTAATATACAATGGATATAATATTCTTCCGTTCTTCTATCGAATGCGGGTTTCCTTACGATGTTTTCCTTCACCGTTTGAGCATGTGGTAAATACACACGTACCTTACTACGAAAAGTCAGTGTAGCGTCTCTTGTCTTCTCAGTCACAGTTTTCAATGGTCACACCAATAGATTACCGCAGCTCAATTGCAATCCTTTCTTCCTGTAAACTTTACTCGAATCCATTGTTTAAATACTCATACAATTCTAAGCTTCAGATATAATATTTCCTCGAATTACCAGTTTGAATATTGTATAGGAATATTTGTGAATTCGCGAAATACACGTATGTAACACAAAAGAAATTGCGATTTACAATATACCGTCACATAAAGAACTGGAAATCCTTTGATATCGTACTTTTATTACTTATGTAGGAATATGCCGAATGAATATCGTTATTATTGGATACATGGATGTAAGTTACTTGTGTATTTTCTTTCATTGTATAACATCGATACAGTTGATGGAAATGTGTTTCTATGTAAATTGGTATATCTATACTCGCGAACATAAAATGCCTTTATTTATTAACATTAGTAATAAACGTATTATGCGAAAATTATTACTAAGCGTTTTCTAGTTCCGCGGTAAGCAGCGAGGGTTGTGTTATGTGTACTAGATATTGAATATATACCTATATATAATTATATCCACACCATACCATAACCATAGCTCGGGTACATTTTTAAACTAATCACACAAACATTTGACCCTATCGGGGTTCAAACCATAAACACGGAAGGCAGTCGATCATGTGAACCGATGATCAGATGGTCTTTAGAATATTAATAGTATCAATATTTTAATTGGTCAGTAAACAGATAAAAAAGAGAATTTGAATGAAGCCAGTAACTTGTTGTAATTTTTTAGTTAGCCAATTAATATCCATTACTTCAAATAATTACTATTACTGTATGAATTACCAAATCATATAATTATAAAGGTCGTTAGCGCAACTGCTGAGTTTTTATTTCTGTACTCGTTTTTGGATAAAAATGCTATTGGATTGGATAAAATTCTGTACCATATTAATATATAAATCATAGTAGCAAAATGTCGGTGTACATTAGTACTCCTCTGTCTACCACTCTAGGTAATGAGCGCGTAAGGGCTTAAACATTTGTTAAGTAGTATCTTATAGTAGTCTTTTACAAAACGAATCACATTACATTATATTATTTATGTATTCATTGCGGCACTTAAAAGCTACTAGCAACAGGAATTTCAGAGCCAGTTCACAAATACGATCGTCACAGTAACCTGATTCTGTCAAAGATTATTTGCGTGGCACTGTAAACAGCTCGTTCACTCTATTTTCCTTTGACAACTCACTGTGCATCGGTATTGGCTACTAAAAATTGAATATCTGTCTGTCTTCTATCAACTAAATCCGAATGTATCTTTTTTTTGTCATGAATTGGTTAGCATTTCACCACAATCTTACCTAATCGTAAGTGACGATGTGGTTTGAGATGAAGCACGTTTATCTAGAAGATAACTGTTACCCATATCTTTCTGCTAAACAATATTAAATATCAACATGACTTTACCCTGAAAAGTTAGGTAGAAGAGTACCTTTTAATGAACACCCATGGTTTGCTGGTATGTTTTTAAGATTTTTATTCATCCAACCTCTAAGCCAATATATTTTAGTTTTAGAATTGCTCGACCTGGGAATCGAGTCCAATGGGTTTCTAAGAATTACTGTTAATATAGTTATAGATCTAGTGTTCACTATAACTACGAGTCAGTATTTAACAAGCAACAGTTAAATAAAAACAAACGCAATTGAAAAGGGAACTCTCAATACATCCAAAAATATTATTCTTAGAAACTTATCCAATGTAATTATTGATAAATAGTATCTAAGACAACAAGAATCCACTCCGCTAACACTTAAAGACAAATAATAATAGGTATAACTCTCAGAGGCCGACTGAACAAACACGGGCATCCGTCTATATCGCATAGCTGGAATATTGTCTTGTTTATTAGAACCGGACGCTCCCCCGCCTAAGGCAAGGATCCAATATAATGGAATACCTACTTCAACATTATTTGCAGATACACGGGTACTTACGCATTATGCCCCGGGCCTGTATTAACGTGTGGTATGCGCTTAAATCGGTGACGACACGAATAAAGGCCCAGTTGATACAAATTCGGGTATTATGAAAGGTGAAACAGTGTCTGGGAATGTTCTTTGATAGTTCAATATTATTAGCCCCGGAGCGACGACTCGCTTTGACATAATTCTTTTGAAAATAACAATGGATTTGCTCGTCGTACGTGATCCTTTATTCAATATTGTGACTGTATTATTCAGAGGACGGCTCCTGTTAGTGAGTAAATAGATACTTTGACGTATCTTCACAGCGACAAGAATTACAATAGCAAGGATGTTTTGATTTCAAACTTTGGCTATACTATATATGGCTTTTTAATTGAAAACATTTCATGTTTTTTGGCATCAGGTAAAGCGTTTAGTATTTTATATAATGATTCGAAAACTCATTAAGACCATAGATACTGTAATGATTTTGAAACGTTGGGATTTGAATAATATCAATATACTTCGACAGTATCTGTAAAAAATTGTTTCATTTTAGTTTAAATGACCAGTTCACGAAAGGAAATCATTGCAGATTCATAAAATAATTCTATTACCTACAAGAATCAAATCAGCATCTATCAAGGACAAGCAGAGGCTTGTGATATCAAATTTATTTTCAACAGAGGTCAGTGTAGTTTTAGGGCTAAAGTACGACAGCAAAGTTACGTACATATATATAGAATAGTATAGTTATAAACAAAGGTATTGTATTTTATTTAAAAGAGTATCTATGGAGTTTCTTGCCGGTTCTTCTCCATAAGACCTACCTTTTGGAACCGTGTAACTAAATTCGACAATTCAAAAGCACCTGTAATGTTGGTCTATTTGAAATAAACGATTTGACTTGTTGACTTGACTTGTTAGTAAAATAATCCGTAAAATTTATTTACAGACAATTTCCAAACTAATAATAAAGTTACTGAAACCGTGTTTATTATTAACCTTATGTTCAAATCGTTTTTCACTGATTGCACTGCTCCAATCGAAGCACGTGCAGTAGTAAAAAGTCCGGTTTAAATACCACACTGGGCATCGGCATCCGAGATATATTGCTAGTATAAATGTAGCCTAGAATTTTTTATAGTTTTTTCATTCTGTAGCCTCTAGATATTGCAAAGAACCACTCTCTTGATAAAGCGTACAACTTTATTTTCTTTTGGTGCAATATTACCTAAGTTACAAAAAAATATTAAGATATATACTATCATCAAGCTCTTATTTTTAACCGACTTCTCATACACTACAATACACGCACTTCGTCACAATATTAACTGCCCCAATACTTTACGGGCTACTAATTATACTACAGTTTATCATACTAGTCTAGTACTGCTTGACCGATTTCAAACGCCATCGAAATTATCTTTCAGTTTGAGCTGATACTAAACACGGAAACTCAGTAGTACGATCAAACTATGAGTCTATCACAGGTTCCCTCTACACTCCACCGCTTTGTCCTCATACGTTTACAATATATTACTAATTTTGGAACTGCTCTTTGAACGGTGTGCAGCTTAAATGGTGAGATGTCAGATGCTGATGGTTCAATTCTAATGTCAAGCCTTAGTTAACGTTTCATAAGAAAGTGTTGAGGTTTTAAAGAAATTTACGTATTTCGGAGAGCACAGTTATGTCTCCTCTAGCATTCTTTACCATGGATCCCTCTTTATCCCGCTTGTTGACGTCTTCTTATACACGCCATTTAATACATGTGATCTAACAACAAACCGCTGAACTATGGGTGATAAGTGTGATGTAATAATTGCTAACAAAATTTATAATAAAATAACTTCCCAAAACACAACAACATTACTAAACGTAGGAACTGGGTAGCTACACGAATGTATTTGAATACGTGCTTCAGGCGGAATAGCAGACAAGTTGGACACAGTACAATATTGTAGGATGCATACAGTTAATGTTACTTTGTAATAAGGGTTACTACAAGCCCCTATGCTTTGTTCCGTTGCATAATTTCGTTATGCCCATTCTACCGAGAAATCTTGTTTTGTCGAATACATTTTAAAGCGGGTCTGGCATAGAGAGTAGTGATTAACACTTAGTTATGTTGGATTTAGGAGGTTACTTTGGTTACTGTTCCTGTTTCTGGCTTTGTTAGTTACAAATTGAAGATTATTATGTAGATTTATATTATTGGTATTCAAGGAGAATATTGTGGGATACTGCTCCTGCTAAGGCCAATGGATTCTGGTCGTTATAGTGGTAAATCTATGAAACTATGTTTAATATGTCTATGTGAAACTAATATATTTTATCGCCTGTAGGTAGGTACTGTTATTCTGTAAAAAATATAATGAACTTTCTCATACATTCACACAACATGAATCAGAACAACCCTCTTAATTTTTTTGTGTATGCTAATTTTGAGCACGTGGGCAACCAGAGCTGAAGTGTGCAGTCCAGATGTCATTGAAAAAAATCCTCAAGGGTCCTCTCAGGTCTGACGATGCACTTACATAGTTACAAAATAGATTTATGAGCAGCTTTAGTTGGTGTCAAAACTTGCACGTTTTGGCACGTTTCATGTGTTACTTCCGCAGTACTTGAGAATTTGAGACCACATAATTATAAACATCGTCATTATTAATCGAATTATTGTCCCATTGGAAGATATGAGCTTCTCTGATAGGGACTAGACTGTGTTTTGTCAACTACGCTGCCTAAGTGGATGGATGGATAGTCGTGGAAAAGATCCTTCAAACGCGCAGATTTTCTCAAAATGTTTTTCTATGAGTGATAAATACAAACAATAGAACTTCACGGCTTGGATTTGGACAAAAAAAACCCGTAAAACCTGCACAATATGGTTTCATTGCATTTGTCAATGTTATACTCTATAAAACCGCAATAACCTAAAATTCCCTATACGTATAAGGACAAAATCTAGTCAGAATAAATTGAACATCTGTACCCGTCGCAAATAACAGGATGCGGTCACGGCGATACCGGAACGATACTGTGTAATAATTACTTACTCTAGCCCGCAGTGTTCCGTTTTGGAGAACCACTTGTGAAGAGGGCTGATGGAAAATTAAATGGATGCCCATTCTCGAAACTGGTATACCTATCTAAATAGCGATAGTTTACCTCTCTACTAACGTCAGACATGGTCACTGAAAACATTGCTTGTTCAATATTAATCACACCATCAATGAATACTGCCTCGTTGATCTAGTGATCGTAAATGCGAATGCTGAGCGAGAAATTTTTAGTTCGATTCCCAGGTCAATCAAAGTGTTATTGGGTTTTTCTATGAAATTCTCAATAGCCTATTGCCATGAACTGAGCACGAATTCAGAAATTAATTCCCACCTTATGTCAATATGCTCGCCCTTAAAACATACCGGCGAAATGTCGGTGTACATTAGCACACCTCTGCCGAACGCTTCGGAGATGATAGGCGTGATGGTTTGTAATGCAATAAAATATGCATAACATACTAGTTTGTCAATTAAAGGCATGATAGCTCCAATGCTTCATGATATTTGCAACGGTTCATTCTGAAAACCATATACATATACATATACATAATTATGTAATTAACATACTTCGTAAAACATCAAAACCTCACTAGCTTGTAAGATACAGAGAGCCAGTGTTGCGCCTGACGAAACACGGAAATAACCGGTACGTTCTTTTTTTATAATTACTGATACCATGTTCCATTTCACAGAACTGCTCGAATACTTGGAAGATAACAGAAACATCGTTGCGTGATGAAAACGGTTCTTTCAAGTGGATAATTCTTTAACAAATATTGCTGAAGTAATATGAAAATTGAGCTTCATGTTATGGTGCAATGTTTTTGTAAGAATTTGGTTTTATATTTACATGATCTGATTTTCTTGATACCGACAATTTTTTTAACAGATTCGTGATTTTTTATACTGTATATGAGTAATGTCGGGATTAAAGTAATATCAATATACCGGGATAGAGTTCGTAAATAGTACTTTCATTTCAATAATTTTCATAATATCAAAACGTAGAAATCTACTTGAGAAATTATGTCCTTAGCATTCTTTTCTGTATTTGAAATTGGTAAGCACAAGATACTCTTATAAGAAAGCATTATCATACCTAAAATGTAGCACAGAGAATGTAAAACTCTTCACACGTAACAGGAAGTATCGTTCAGCAGGTACTGTGATCTTCGGAACATTATTATGCAATAATTACTAATGCCGCACTCTGCTGTTCCGTTTAGGATATGGATAGTATGGAAAAGGCTAATATTAATATTAGCATAGGTACTAATTTTGACTTGGAATTATTTATGATTACCTTAATGATGATTCTTATGATTCCACTCTACGAAACTGGACACGTGCCTTCTTTCAGAGGCATCTAAAATCATGTTATAGTTAGGTTTAGTAAACTTCGCGTACTTCCGTTAATATATCCTCATGAATGTATGTTTTTTTTTCTAACACTTTATCAAGTTGGCGAGAAATTACTCTTCACCTCTTTTGAAACCGTGTCACCTGGGTGAAATATCAACAAAACATTAAAAGGTCCCTTTCCACAATTACCCAACGCGCGCATGTGTCGATAGACTATGAGCATTCCGCGAGCGGTTTTAAGACGCCTATAATTCCGCCCGAGTGTTTCACACGTAATAATCGGATAACGTGGTGTTGTGCACGTGTACCGCGCATGCAAAGCGGCACTACCGCAAATGCGTTTAGGAGAATAAAATGGAGATCGCGTATTATGTGGCAAAGGTGTGTTTGACTGCTTCCTGATGAAATTGCGTTTCAATAGATTCGAGATTTGCAGTTTTCTACTTCCATATAGAGGTGCGTTTTTAAAAATTAGCTTTTATGTAGATACTGAAAAGGAATGTGTTACAACATTTAACAGTAATCAGAATTTGTATATATTGCAAATTATGTTTCTAAATTTTGTAGTTGCATTTGATTATCAGGTTAAATAGTAATAATAACTTAAAAACATGTGCCAGTCATAAATAGTTCATTAATTGAACCCCATTTTGTAACTAATAAATTATTCTCTTTGAAAAATGAGTCTTGAAATTGTAGCAAATAAACTCAAGAAAAAAATAACTCTCTCAACTCGAGATGCGTCTAACCTAGAACCCTCCATTATGAACTAATAAAACAACCGCTACAAAATATTTCAATATTACCTAAGAGCCGCTCTTGTGATTTCTAAAGCCACACAATAAACTTTTGCAGGGAGAACAATATCAAAATGCGCACCCGCCGATGCAGAAGGGCGCGCAGAATCATAACACAAAGGAAAAAATACGGTTATTTTACACCACTGCGGTAGATTATATCTTTTATGTTCAAAATCAACAGGAAGCTTTCAAATGGGGCATGTAACCTACACTTATTGTAGATGCTGTTTCGCGAGGGTGCATAAATTGTTTAACTCAAAGGGTTTGTGCAAACAACGGTATGAAAGTAATTTGGTACTTTTTTAGTAATTGCATGCGATACAAGATAAATGCTAGTTATACGGCCGTTTGATGAAGAAAAGTTTAAAAATGCATTGGACTAGTTTGGTTTTCAATACATGTAGAGTACATTAGTTGATAACACATCATCATCATCACCCCATTATTGTCCTACTACTGGCCACGGGTCTCCTCACATTTGAGAGGGATTATAATAATAATAATAAATCTTTATTTTCAGACCAGAGATCCATACTATAGTAACATCAATTGGCACTTCCTATTATAGACTATAGCCCACCACGCTAGCCTACTGCGGGTTGGCAGACTTCACCTGCTATCGAGAAAATCTGTCAAGCTTGCAGGTTTCCTCACGATGTTTTCCTTCACCGTTTGACCATATGACTATACACGTATAGGAACATATTAATTTTAAAACTAAATTATACATAACCTAAAGGTAGCGGGGATAGACTGGATAAAGAAGGCGGATGACAGAGTGTTATGGCGCAGTTTGGGAGAGGCTTATGTCCAGCAGTGGACTGCGATAGGCTGAATTGAAACCTAAATCAAACCTCATGCTGATTGATCTTCTTGGAAATCATTCACCCGTTTTCTTTAACTAAATATAATACAACAAATAATAAGGAAACAATAATTATAATCTTCTGGTAAGGTACACTCCGTTGCACTTTTCTTGATACTTCCTTTAACCTATAAAGAAAGTATCATGAAAAGTACAACGGATTGCACTCGAAGTGAAGAAGTGTCTCGAAGGTCTTCTCTTGATGGTCAGCTGATTTTCAAAGCGACGAACTATTGAAAAATTGGTATGTTCTACAGTTAGCTAAGTTTCCATCGGTTGTGTTAACTTCAATAATGTTTGCAAAGTATTTACATATTTGTTTTGCTTCTTGCCTAGAACAAAAATGTTATACTTATATATTATGTACCTACTTACTATTAGTATTGGCATTAATAAGCTTAGGTACCTCCTGTTATATATTTCCAGAACATCTAAATTATAATTAACTTTTTTTTAAAGAAAGAAATTAAACGTGCAGAGTTGTTGTAACGTATTTTAATGATTAGATTGTAAGCTGTTCAAACTTACCTGTCTTAGCAACTATAAAATCATCAACGGGTGTTTTATGTGAAAGCTAATTGTCATTCGAAGTATTAATTATTTATACAATAAATAACTAAATTTATTATTTTTATTACGTAAGCAACAACTAAAATTTCAACTATGGACATCTCTTGACATATTAAAATCTTTCATTGACATTATCACTGTTAAAATTACAGATAATAAAATATGTTAGTCGAATGAAATTGTTGGAGTTGCTAATAAAAAGTTTTAATATGAACATAACTTTAGTTTTGTAGGCTATGATCGCGATTTCGATTCCTGTATGATTACATTGTCGCTAGTAAATTAATCCTGTATTGGATATTTTATAGGCGAAATAAATTTAACACCTTTTTAAATTAAAGTTTACATTTTACATACTTCACTTCCTCGTTGGTGTTGTGGTCGTAAGTGCGACTGCAGAGAAAGCGGTCCTTGTTTAGATTTCCAGGTAGAGCAAAGAGTTATTATGTTTTTCTATGACATTCTCAGTGGCAGCTCAGAGTTTGGTTTCGTGCCGGATTGATGGCAATAGGCTGGCTCCCTATTACGTGGGACCTAAAACAAACCGGTAAAATGTGGGTATATATTACTACACCTCTGCCTAACCTTTCGGGGATAACAGGCGATGGTATATCATATAATGTTTTGTCAAAAAGGTGTCTTGTGTGTTTTAAACGCAGTTGGCGCAATCAGGATCGTCATGATGCGATAAATTACAACAAAACGATATATTAAAATGCAAGGCTTACCGAGATACTCGTATCTGTTCGTGATGCATCCGTCTCATCGCCACATGTTCGGTATTAGTGATATATGGCGCACAAATCCAACGATCACAATATACAATGTCGGGGATTATTTGGGGATCCTACTGGCTTAGTCCTGCTCGGTGGTCTCTCAGACCCTAATGGTTTTTTGTCATGCACATGACATGACATACGGTCGAGTGCATTTGAGGACATCTGCCAAAAAATTTATTGGCTCTAAATATAGTTTATGGGAAATGATTTGGGCGAATGTTATTTTAATTTTATGAACTAGTTTGAGTGGTCGTGAGAACATGTACCTACTACGTAATAAAAATACTGATATAATTATTTTAAATAACAATAACAAATCAATCGGCCGAAAAAGCAATTTGTTCATCCCTTGTTAGTATTATTGTTGTAGTGTAATAAAATTAAGTACATAATATTATTAATAAATAATGATACTAATCTTATACTCAGTACGTCTAAGAGCAATGCGAACAGCGAATCACCAATTTAATCGGTCTAGAAGCAACATGACTGTGTAATATATATACTTTTTGGAAATAAATAAAAAGTTTTGCAGTCTCCTTATTATTCTCTAATTTTTGCATTACCATTCAGAGCAGCCTCTAAAAAATTCAAAAGAAAAGTAAAGATAGTCACCCAGCTTTATATCATTCACTTTTGAATTAACGTTATAGGATAACAAAAATCGGGCACGTGCCTCTAATTTGACTATAAATTCAATTGTGACCGGGTACATACAATCATTTTACATTCACAAACCCGATACTGTGATTTTTTTATAATAGCTCTGTGAGCACTGTCACCCTTCCCGCTTATACAGCTAATATTGGACTCATGTTCATTCATGATTTAGGGATGTGTATTGTGTTAACAGTGAAATTAGTATCGAAAGGTGTGACGTTAGCACTCAATGGTTATTCATGCGCACGTAATGAAACCAGTTCGTGTTATGATTTTATAGGGTTTACCGATCCCTTCGAGTGGGCTATTTTTTAAACGAATGCAGCACGGGTTCAAATGACAATAGGGTCGTGTTTTATTCAGTAATTTAACATGTGGGCTGGTATAATACTTTAGCGAATTCTAATAATAACTAAGTAGCTCTCTGATGAGTCTTATTAATATTATTACACTAACAGTGAGTTTGTTCGTCTATTTGCTTTGGCTTCATGCGTAACTTACTGCACTGAACTGGAATGTTTTTATAAGTTTTGCCCAGAAACGCCTGGAGAGAAAGAATAGGTATTTTTAAACTATTATAATATAGGTAAATAAAAATTGTGACTATGCTAGCATTTAACCCCCAGTATCATAATATATAAATATGCGTGAGACGTACTGCAAGATCCTGTAACTGGTCACTTACAATAAAAATAAAACAAAAAAGGTACACGGAATTGGAACTCCATCGAAACATTTTAATTTTTAATTTGCACGACTATTTGTATTTTCATCGTCCTTCCGAAAATTGTATTTCGATTTTACTAGGAATTTGATTCGTAAAAATTTTCAGTCAATGATTTTTACGATTATCGTTGTCGGCTTAAGTGGACAAAGACTTGCCAGCCTCTTCGATTGGAGTTGGGTGATGAAAAAGTATTACAGCTGTGTGTATTCGACGATCTATCTATATAATGACGACCCAATTAGTCCAGCGGTAGTTAACACTGCCTTCTGTGCTATGGGTCTCGGGTTCGAATCCCAAATATTTGTGTGATGAGCATGAACATTTGTATACGAGTCATGGATGTATCTATCTATAATATGTATGTATTTACAAAAAAAGTACATATGTAGTATATCAACCAACTAGTATCCGTAATACAAGCCTCGTTGCTTAGCACGGAACTAGATGGCGCTGTATGTCATAATGTCCAGGAATATTTATTATTATTATATTTATTCCTGACGAGACGATATCATTTCTATGACGTTTAAATGCAACAAATTCAAAAATATATAAATTTACGGTTTGTACCTCGAAAAATTAAAAACATGAAATATCTAACCAGTAACCA
This sequence comes from Craniophora ligustri, assembly GCA_905163465.1. Classification (NCBI taxonomy): domain Eukaryota; kingdom Metazoa; phylum Arthropoda; class Insecta; order Lepidoptera; family Noctuidae; genus Craniophora; species Craniophora ligustri. The sequence continues at coordinate 9,936,162 of LR990963.1, forward strand.
GTAGGACAGTATTTAATTTATTCTGATGATATTCAGAGAGGAGACAAAGACATGTGCATCAAAACAGAGAACACGAATAAAACCAATGAACTGAACTGCTTAGATAATTTCATTGCCATATTAATATGCAACACGTCTAGAAATTGCTCAGTTAAACGCCAGTTAACGTACACTTCACAACACTTGGCTTAACGACAGTTTTGCATGGATAATTTGTTTAAATGGAGTTTAGCAGTTTAATCACAGGTCAAGTAGGGACAGGCCACCTAAGCGTTTTCTTAATTACACCTAAAATTATACAGACCGCCGGGAGATTTGGTACCGCCCATGTTAAGTGACTAATTTAATTCTATCCTAATGCTAGCCAATGCGCATTGACCATTTTTAAGACTTATTTACGTTTTTACAGCCATCTTATTGGTATTTGTTGCAAATATTTGTGATTGCTGAGCGTAAGTTTTTTAGAGTCGATTCCCTGTTCGAATTGTAGGTACTTAAATGAATCGGATCAGATTTAAACAGAAAAAAACCTATATAGATAAATAAATACTCAGTAGGTAGGTACCTCAGCATTTCGATTTCGTAAAACGAGCGCTTTTTTAAAATATGATATACTGAGATATAACGTCACATTGAAGAAAAACTGACTATAATAAATATAAAAAAAAATACAAACGAAATGAAAATGAAGTAAACCAATCATGCAATAATGACCTATTATAAATATACGTAGATACCTTTTCAGCAACAAGAAAACGCAATCTACATTTACCAAATATAATATTTTATAATAATTATAAGTACTTAGTTCGGATGATAATGGAACTTATTATTGACCTATAGATCGATCCCGTACCAAAATAAGTTAGCTTCCATTATTTGACACTGCATTACCATAAAACGATGTTGCCTGGTTAGCAGTCATAACAGCGTCGACCGGTAAACTATGGTTTAACATTTGTAAAGCTCAGCCGAGCCCCTCGGCTATACAAGCGTGATGATATGTTTGTGTAGATATTTATACCAGTATAACAATATTATTGTCGAATAGTGTTCGAAAACTTACCAAATTGACAATATCACCATTGACACTTATAACCACTTATAACCACTCGGCCTTTGTCAGTCGACCAACTCTAAGCGCTTAATGAAAATCGGCTTGCCCGCTTTCTGCATATAGAGAGGCAATTTACTGAAATGGTCGCATGCCTTCGAACTAATGCCAAATATCGTCGTGATCTCCTTATTTACGAAATTCAACTTTATTATTATAATAATAAGGGTGTTAAAAGTGAGAAGCATTGTTTTACAGGGCGTTTGATACTTAGGCAATGATTATGTTGTTACCTAAATTATACTATTGCTCTAAGAGAGATAGGTTTCCCAAGTGATAAATCGGTCGAGTACTTACTAAAATATATTTTATTAATATAGCTTTTTCACTAGGTGACGAATATAACTTTGTTGTACATCAAAAGCCATATTACGAAAATGATATAAAAATAGATTCAATTTATTTGTGGGGATCGGTAATTGAACACATTCAAAACGATAATTTAAAAGCATATTGTTAAGCTTCCATTTCGAACGTATCACTGGGCACCAAAGAAATCAATTCACCGCAGTAGTTTTATATTAATTCGAGCAACCATACAGTAATAGTTGAAAAGTTTCTAGATAGCTTAGTCTTGTGCACAATTTAATCAGAATGAACAGGCTTTTCATTTTTACCTTTATATTCTAAAATGTCAACAAAGCCTGACTAGCTAAACGTATTAACCATACACTGTGATGAAATTATAACGTCAACATTGATGGAGTTTTTGAACTTCGAAACTATGTCATTCCAGAACTAAATTCCGAATATTTTAGTGTTCACACAATTAAGCTCCCATTTTAAGGCGTTGTCAAATATTTTGGTCTAAAAACTTTGGCAGTTTATAATTTTGAGGATTTCGTAAAATCACATGTTTGTAAAAGTAATTTTGTAGGTACGGCTGTGAAGTACGACATTACGTTATTTTGAAACTCTTGAAATGGAAGAATACTGAGTGAATATCTTCTCTGATTAATTAAAATGTTGCTTAATTTGTAAAGACATAAAGACATCTCTAAATGCTGATCTAAAATTCAATTCTATATACACTAGTTTGAATAAAACGTAGCTATTTACTTCGGAATTGAGACACGTAAGAGCACTTGTGACTTTTCAGAATTACGTGGGTAGTAAAAATTATCACTTACCTACTCAAAAGGCGATGAAAACATAGTAAGAAAGTGGCATACCTTATAGACTTTCTCATTGACACGCAGCATGTGAAATCTACCAACTTGCCAGCATGGTGAAAAAATAACCTAACCTTTTTCATTATGAAAGGAGATCTGTATCAAGTAGTTTGACTTTATAATATGGCTATTAATATTTCGCTCTTTTGAAGATCTAGGCTGTAATATGACAAAATTATATCCCCTCATCTGTACAATATAATTATGCGGTATATAATACGAGACAGGCAAGCATAGCAATTTAGTTATTAACACAAACAAAGTATTAACTAATTATATTTTATTTAAAAGCTGTTTGGTTTAAATAATGGATTTTAAAAGTGCAAACAATGAATAAACCTGCCCAACTAAACTACGATTTAACAATATCAATAGAGATTGCCTTAGCGTAACGTAAATTGAATGTAAAATATTTCAATAGTTTTACGACTTTTAAATGTCAATTTGAATGTTCGGTAGCTGGATAGCACTCTGTCATGAAATATTTTTTAAGCATTTACAACAATTTAAATCTATACTTTGTGCTAATACTAGGTATACTATCATCCAACACTAATATGTATTATAAATGCGAAAGTGTGTCTGTCTGTGTGTCTGTTACATTTTTATGCTTAAATCGTTGAACTAATTAAGATGAAATTGAATTATTGTATTGAATTGGAGGTAGTTTGAGTCCCGGGGAAGGACATAAGCTTTTGTGCCGGAAATCCTTCCTTGAAAGGGAGGAACGGGGGTAGAAGTTTGTATGCAGAATCGGAATTTCTTAAAGGGGAGGGTAAGAAATAAATAAGGAGTTTGAAGAAAAAGTAGATTGGCTAAAATTACTTACTCTACGCAGAAGAAGTCGCGGGCAAAAGTTAGCATTGCATGAGTGCGTCGTTATGTTGGGAAATACCGATTGAAGGTTTTATATGGTCTATATGCAAATTAAATTAAACAAACAGATATGGATGGTATTTCTTGTATTAATAATGTAGTGTATTTGTTGTAATAAACCCTTTTTACATCATTATTCGAAATCCGTAAAATGCTAATAAATAATGCACATCTTCCTTTGTAAAAATAACCCCACAAAGATAGAATTAACTTAATGTACATTTTTAAAAAATATTAAGAAGAGTATTAATATTATGTTACAGTATTAATAAAATACCAATACATATTAATATGATTTAAGTTAGCATGTAAGTAGATAAATATTTCAAACTAATATTTATTAATTTAACTGAACTGACTACAAAAATCAGAATTCTGTTTGCCGAAATTAAATGTCAGAACAAGTTAACGAACTCAAAAAGTACACGCGAAAACTTAAAAAAAAAAACGTTAAACTTTCTCCATTACAAAGCCAAAGACGTTCTGTTTTCAATTTATTTAGGTATACGGAAACTTTCAAATACTCGGAATGATAAAAAACTAAACAAACTGTCGAGATCCATTAGTTTATTCTTTATAGAGCAAACGGTTAGGATTGGAGCAAGTTTAATCAGAGTTGATGCAGTGCATACAGTGGCTGAAAGTAATCTGATACGTGTCCAACAAATCCAGAGACTTGTCGTGTGACATCGATGCCACGTGCATGGACTATGTTAGACAGATAGACAGATAGTCGTATACATTGAACGCTGTAAACAAATGTAGCGATAGAATATAAAGGGGAGATAGGGAAGTTATTACGAAATACATTACTGCAAAGTTTATGTGACTGATTAATGTATCCTCACTTTGCAATAAACAGTTGATTTAGTCAAGTGTCTTTCACATTTTTACTTGACGAGATATACATATTTCTTACTTCCTTCTTACATTTTTATAAACTACAAAGTATTTATTTAAGTTTTACCTTTTAAAAAGGATGTCCCTAAGTCCAAAAATACGTTTAACATTTGGTTTTCCTGGCAAAAATCTGCTAATATTTTTCTACAATAATACAGGTAGGAACTACTTGTTCCTAGTACTGAAGTTAATGTAATTACACTTTCTAATGTTATTAAAAAAACATGAGATAAATCAAGAAAGGTGGTTGCTAATGTATTTAGAAATCAAACATTGCCGGTAACGCAATTCGACACCATGACTACCTTGACTCTAAACAAACATTCCAACGCATCCAAAATAACATTATAAATCATTTTCCCTACAAACTAACATTTTTTTCTGGATGAAATTTGTTATTTCGTGACAATCTGTTCCGCTATTTGCTTAGCGTCTCTAAACAGATGGCCGGAGTGCATCCATCATATTTGAATATATTACATCTTTGAGTGTTACGGATTTCTTAAGTTTGACAGCAAACTAATAGTTGCTTATGTCGGAATTTCATTAATTTTCGTCTAAACCATGAAAAAAATCATTATAGAACATACGGTAGAAAGCTTATTATTTTTTTTGTTAGGTTGAAGGAGACTAAATTTAAACGAAATAAACCATTATTTATTAATTATTTTTAAATTGGATAGTATTTAAAAAGCAGTTGTTACAGTCGGCTTTGATTAATCTATGATTATTATCTTCATCATAAACTAACTTCGATGTTACTTTACTACGTTTTGTAAAAAATATTTTTCTTTCGCTTAAACCGAGGAAGAAAAATACCAGCACCAAACTTGGACTTATCAAGTTCAAGATTGAAAAATAAATTCTAACAGGCATTAGTACACTTTTTACAACAAACCAACAACTACGATTGCACTTCGGTGTTCGTATCATGTTCGCAATGCTATTAGGAGCTGACATTTGCTCTCTTGCTGTACGGGCATTCGGGGAATCTCGAAATTACTCATTTGGTATTTCAGTCACGGCCCTCAAGCCCGATCTAATGCTGATTTTTACTTCTTTCCATTCCGATTGCACTATTTCACCAGGTAATTTGTCTTCATAATTTGCTGAATTGGCATCGACATTGAATGGAATTGATAGTGTACAAATAATAAACTTATGTACAATTTTCATTCATCATTTTGATGTTGTATTATTTTTTTGGTTTTATGTATAACTTATATCGTAACACTAACACAGATTACCATTGCTAAAATATTCAAAGTATCATCTAATGGTATAATTTATCGATTCATAATATAAGTATCATAATAATTATGCGTTCTAGATTCGATAACAGTATTCCCACATATAACTGTATTGAGATTTGCATCTTCGCAGTGTTTTCTCTTAAAAACACATTAACGCCTACATGCCAATTATATATTAATTTCTTAACGATGTGACGAAAGCCACTGAAGCTTTAAATGTGTGTTGAAAATTACCGTAACCGTTCCGCTTACATCGTCATATTTAGCTTTGCCATTAATATTTTTATAAACATGACACTTTCTTTGATTTATTGGCAACTTGTTACGAAAAAAAGGAAATCATAGAAGTCCAATAAGAATATCAAACTGTTTACGTCTATCAAAGAGCCTATTCTGCGTATTAACAGTGACAAATATATATCAAAGTCAGTAATAAAATATTCTGTCTAGACAAGATCGGGACAAAACTTTTTAAAGCACCCTCGAGATCAAATTTGTCAGGAGAGCCGTGAGTTAGTGAACATCTAGTGAAAAAAAAAAAGTCCCCGAAACAAATTGTTGGCAAACGAGAGAAGTGTCCAAGAGCGAAAATATGTTGATTGAATAAAGAAAAACTATTAAAAGTTTTCCCTTGGAGCTTCTGGTTCGGTTGAGAACGACAAAATGGGCGCAGTGCGTGGAACAGCGTTGCAACTTTAACTATATTACTGTGCATTGAACTTATACCCTGTGTTACTGCTCTAGCTTTTTTAAACAATGCTTTGGGTTTTTTCTTAGAAGAGAATCCAACTCAAAGGTAGTACGTGTAACTTTACACAGACTTGACTTCCTGTACTACATGCTCCAAGAACTATTGTTTCGCAACACATTTCCAGGTTTGTAACTCCTGCATGTAAGTACGGGTACTTCGTGATCTTAACAATATTATTGTTTTTCGTACGATGAAGCCTATTGGCAAAATTACTTTTTTTGGATCTTATATTCTTAAAAATAAGGGTGATATCAATATTTATATTGATGAACTATATCAAATTAAATTACTAAAAAAAATCATTGGTATCTTGAATATATTTTTCATACATAAAATCGATCATAATTTAGAATACGAAGTAGTATTTCTTTATGAGGTAATTTATGGTATGTTTGCAAATATACAAAAACACTAATATCGGAACAGAAAAGTTATCACAGCCAAAAGTTTTTGTGGACGCAATATCTGTACAAAACTTAGTTTTCCTTACTCTTAAGATTCGTATAACTTTCTTAATACTTGGACGAGATTATACCCACTCGGCCGTATGGTATACTCAACAATATATCCTTATAATAATAAAAACGACAATTCCCTTTTATTTGTCGCATTAACTTCTACGGCAATAGTAAACTAATATGTAATATTTCTGGTTATTAATTCTGCTCAATAAAATAGAATTGTATTAAGATGCTTTGGAATATATGGGAATAATAAAAATTTACTGGTTTATGACTGGCTTAGTTTGTTTGCTATTAGCATTATTATTTTTATTGACGATCCTACCCTGAAAGCTATCAACCGTGTGTTATGTGGAGTCCATAATAATATATTAAAAATAGCCTCTCGTTATCTCGACTTAAATTAATAACTTCTTTATTTTTTTTTTCATAATAATAATGTATTATTATTATGAAAAAAAAATAAAGAAGTTATATATATATAATGATGATGATGAAGTGCAAGCAGGTATGTAACCTGCTTGCACTTCATCATCATCATTATCATCATATCAACTAGTTGACGTCCACTGCTGGACATAAGCCTCCCCTAAGGATTTCCACAACGACTGGTCCTGGGCTATCCACATCTAGCGGACCCCTGCGACGTTTACCAGGTAATCAGTCCACCTTCCCGAAGGCTGCTGTTTACCCTTATTTCCCTTCCTAAACTTATTAGACAAAATTTCTTGTATCTATTTTAATCTTAGAACATGTTTCATTGACCTATACTATGTGTTACTTTTTGTTTACTGTTACTCGATCGTTTAAATTAATTAATAAACGTTGTATATTATTGTGTTATTCTACTCAAACTAGTTTTGATGACTCAAAATGATAATTAAATAGAACTATTACCAGCTTAGACACTAAAGCGCGGTTGGCAAGATTATGATCTGTAAACACCGGAAAGATAAAATGTGGTAAAAATATGTCCAGCCGGTGACCATAAAATGGTAAAAATAAAAACCACAATAGGTTCAACTCGAAACTGTCACATTGAATTATTTGCATACCATTACAGGGGACTTGGTCCGAATACTTCGCATTCCAGTTGCAGCCTTCGAATAATTCACTCAAAGTATCTTTTCAAAACGTACCGACGTCAATTAAAATAACTATGTATTTTTTTTTTGGTTTCCCCAAAAAGTGTTGGACGGGTGACGCGGCTTTTGAATCTTTCGGCACGATAGGCACATTCTACAGGTGCAATGTCTGCTGGTGGCCAGTCGTGTCAACCTAGCGGGCGGCAATATTCATTCATCCTTAACATCCACCTCCAAAGGAATTTTAACCTTATCTCTTCCTGCATTAAAATCAAGTCAAAATATAACAGTGTTGTAAACATTTTTGTCGCCAACAAAAAAGTTCAAGATTAAAATTATGAAGTATTTTATTTTAGTTGGTTAGACCTCCTTTTGACCCTTATCTGTCGAGGTGTTTAACGTGCGAACTAAATTTTTTTTGTTCATTCATCAAAGGCCCGACGCGTGCAGTAATTAAGCGCTGATAAAATCTTGTTAAATATGTACGAGAATAGATATTTGTGTGTTTTAAGTAAAATTAAAAAAGAGGGTTTTTATTTAAAACTTCGTGGTGTTTGATGAAAATATTAATTTCCCACGGGGACTCTAGCGGTTTATTATTTCATGAAAGGCGAACATTAAATTTAGTTTAAGAGTGTTCGGAGGATACAAAAAATTGGCGCAGATAAAACGATTTCATTTCAGAATGAAGAACAATTCTAAGCTTGTATAAAAAAGATCCGAAACGCAATAAAAGCATAAGATGTTCTCCATTTGAAACAAAAAATTGCTGAGCCTAAAGATACCTTTATAGAAACTCAGTCGAATTACTAAGAAATTTTTAGAACACACATAGCCTTTACTCCAATGAGTCAGCATACTTTTTAAAAAGGTACTTTTTATTTTACTACTTTTAAGTCACTTTAAATATTCAAAAAACTATTACGAGATTCCTTTGCAAGACTTCATCCTATCAGTGAATGTCATTAATTATTTTATCAAAACCTTTAATATCGGGTTCGCGAGGGCTATCACTATAGGCATTTGCATATATGTATAGCTAAAAATCTGTATTAAGACAATGTATTATTAATCTTTAATTTACTTTATTAGCACACTCCCCTACGCAGTGTAGACACCCTCACCCAAGGGATTTGTGCCGGAGCGAAAATTTAAATTTGAATGACCCTCCGCGATCACCTATAGACTGGATTTCGGTACATGTATACCTTAACAAGTAAACATAGACGGATTTTTATTTGCCTAAGAAAGGGTTTGAATAATAAATTGAATAAATAAAGGACGTAATTAAACACCAGGGATTAAATTAATTTTTAGAAGGAAAGAAAGAAAATGGTTTTTGACAGTTGCAACACAAGGCAAAAAATACCAAAAACAAAACAATAGATTTAGATCTCAACTTAATATAATATTCTATACTTAATGTTAAAACTTCCAAAATACCGTTCTTCCAAAAACCTTCGTGATTAATCAGTGAGTGACCTTTCGCTTTTATAAATATAGCATCCACTGTTTTTGTCCCTCAGTTTTACCTGCGTTGATCTTGTTTCAACCAATCCCGTGGGAATCCACACATAAACTTTCTTAGCGAATTCCTGCACCTTATATGTGCAGTACGGACCCAAATTACAAGTTTTTATAAAGCTTTTCAGATTCCGTATTTTTTTCATTAATGAGCGAGACACTATGTTGGTACTTTATATTCATTTTACTGTATCAATCCATCAATTTATAACCTATAACAGTTGTTACAGGGTATCATGTTCGTTATTCTGTCAATTGGTTCTAAGGATCTTTTTTGTTATAACAGTATACCAGCAAGCAAAAAACATGTTTACGAAACTAATAAATGCTGGTTGGACTACAAGGTAAGTGAAACTTAAAAATCAATGGATCAATATAAAATTTTACAAGGCATTTCACAAAAGAAAATGCTGCTACCAGCTAAGTACTATGCATTATTACTTACAAGACCTAAGACAACAAACTTTGCCGCGTTTTCTACAAGAAAACTACGGCGATTATGTACCTCGTACATCTAATATACATTCTCATTCCCATTACTTACATTAAAGCACAGTTCTTTGTACTCTTATGCAAATATTCAGCGAGTAATGAGAAGCTAACTGCATGCAATTTAAAATAGGCGAGATTACTCTGCTAGTAGATCAGCGGGTTGGTGCCAAAAAGATAAGGGGGAATGGAAGCCAGGATTAAGAATGAATAGACCAACATGCACTTACGGGTAACTGGGTTTGTTTGGTGAATTTTGAATGTTGTGTACTAATTCGCTGTGGATCTGTGACTGTGTCTGTAACTCTTGGGATGTTCGTAGCAAAAGAGTGTTTCTGACTAGTTGTTCGTGTGTAACGAAAATAACGAATGAAAATGTCAAGGGACTCTTTTCGAAGGATTCAATAAAGAGAATGTTTAATAGTTAGAAATTATTTAAGTAGGTATCTATTCAAATGATAGCACCGGGTTTTTTCTTTAAAATAATTATTTCGGTGCGAGAAGACATTACATTCAATTTTAATAAAAAAAATCTTTAAACCTTAATTTTTAACACAATTATCATATAAAGTCAGTGGCGAAATAAAAATTTAAAACAAAAGAGAAACAATAAAGCATTTAATTACGAGATGAAAAAACAGCATTAAATTGGTGAAAACATAGCATAAGTTCAAAAGGCAACTCATTAAGTGACGGCCAAAGAAATGTTCGGGTTGTAATGAGCTAGCTGGCGGCGATTAAGATGTACAAACTTGAACCAGCCCTGAGACAACAGCTGACATGGAACATGGAATTTGTTGGACATGACAACAAGTATCTTACGTTCATTCACGCCTTTTATCCACGGGGTAGAATTGTATGACTATCCACACATAAAGATTCTGTTTCATCTATTTTTATACCGTTAAAGTGTCTCAAAATCCTGGTAAAATTCGCTAAAATCCGCGGGATGCGGGTGGTGCAGGAGCGGTCAACGTGGCAATCCTTAAAATTATGATGATTATGATGATTAAACCATCTTCTAAGTATATAAGTAGTTATCTACTACAAATCATGCACGTTTTGAAGGTTTACTTGCTATTTTAACGTAGCCATACGTCTGTCAGTCAGATGGACATATGACTTGAATGTGCCTGAGTTTACTTGGATGCGCAAGTATTGTGACTCACAGCTCACGGTGAGACGTATAAAATAAGTAGTCCGACTGAAATATCAGTAGCCTGAAATAGTCAGATTTATATTAGTCGTAGAAATTAAATACAATTTATAAGGTAGTATACTTAGTCTTCAAATGGAATTAATTTATTTATTTTATACGTATTACTTAGAAAACAGTTTAACAGTCATATTTATATAAGTAAACTTAAGTCAAAACAACTACCAACAAGCAACTACTATTATATTAAGATTGATTGATTGATTTTTTATTTCCGTAAATAGATCTTTTAAAGACACTTTTACAAGTTATGTTTAAGATTAATTGTAATAAATTAAATAAATAAGAGAAAATCGAATCATCATAGTTATTAGGAACCAACGTATTTTAATTTATAACTCATCAAAGTACATGCTGTGCCATATCTATAATTCACAAAATATTCTGGCTTCAGCATACTTCCTTTCTCCTATTTACCGAAAAGTTTTCCGTCGTAGCTAATTTATTTTCCAACTAAATCTTATAAATTCGGGCTCGCGAGCGGCCTGCACGCGATCTCACTCAAACTCGGCTTTTTGATGCCGACATTATTATTATATCGTACATTTATATTTGTTTTATCTTCGTTTGGAATTCAATTAGATGAATTATTATTTCTAGACTAGGTAAATTGAATTCGTTTGCTTGAATTTTAATCTAATAAACATGACTATCTTATCTATATATTTATCAAGTACTTCGGTTAAACAAATGCATTATTTGAGTTGGGACTCAAAAGCTAAAATAATAACTTTGTAATTCTTATCAACCTCGAAATATGACATGTATAATAAGAATAATTTTTTCCTGAAACTTAATATGTTCCAAATTAAACATGTACTACTTTCAGACAATATTATTCAATAACTATTTAAATTTCATACCAAGCAACTTTTGCAGTTTACGGACCATAAAAGAAAAATCCTATCCAATGTTTTCACTCGGTAAATAAAATAGGTACAGTAAAGCAGAAAATATATGAAAACTAAACGTAGAAGATTAATTATTCCAATAAAAAACTGCGAATGAATTTCGCGGAATTCGCCGTCGAAGCAAACCATTTAAATTAGCTCGATAACTTGAAAACCGAATGAAAAGGGTTTAACTAGGAGAGTTCCAATTAGTTTGCTGTTATTATTCCATTCCGCTCGTCGGTATCAAAAATTGGGTCGGTTGGAAATCGATCAATTTATAACATTTATTTTGATGACAATTTAAAAGTTTAGTTTTAAGTTCATTATTTCTACCAAAGTAATATTGTTTTTCTAATAGCTCGGCCATGCAAGATTTCATGGTAAAAATAATAGGGTACTGGGCAAATGCTACTCAATTTTAAGTAGTTCTCAAATATAGTGCTTCCTGTATCTTTTGGCAGGCGCCTGAAAGCCCCATATTTAAAATATACTCAAAACTGAGTTTTTATTTTTGACCGTAAGAGATTGAATGAAATATATAACTATAAAAATCTAGTACAGCCGCAACGTCAAGATAATATAATCGTTAAACAAAAAGACACCTACGAATACGTATTTTCATATATTGTATCACATATCTTATTAATTTACCTAACTTATTAAAGGAGTTGTTTTCGTATTTATTTCTGTCTCTTAAATCTAAAGTGGATTGTCTATACGAACTATTCTATTTCCATTTATATTAGTTGTTTGTACCTCACAAAGCCAAAATTTGGCCCAGTATTTTCCCGCAGTGCCCTACCGAACGGTAAACAAAAATGATTGATTGCCTATCTATTAATTACAACAATATTTGCTGCCATCATTCATACTGACTTGAGACAATAGACTTTAAGAACTTCACTCAATTTCTCAAGCGTTTTAAGAACTCTTGTTACCAAATTGAGTGTGGTAAGTCAAGTATTTTAATTTAATCGCAGGTATCGTACCGTAATTAATAAGCTATTGAAAACCTCGAGTAGATTTATTTTAATTAAAGTAAAGGTTTATAAGCGCTTGTTGAATTTTGCGCAGGCATCTGCAATAAGTATCTTTGTGGTTAAATTAATTTAAATTAATCAAATTTAGGTATTATATTTAAGAGGATAAAACCTAACTCAATTATTTTGTAATATTTCCAATACTTGAATCTTTGCATGCTTAAAGAATAGAAGTCTATTTAAATATTTTAAATTAATAAACTTTTATCATTAACCTATTATTATATGATGTGAGTAATCGAGTGTTAAAATTCGATAATTATATCCATTAAGGAAACATTTTGTGAGATAGACTTCGATTTCAAGTAAGCAGATAAACCATATTTAATCTAAATGTTAAAACAAAGGTATCTATTTATGGATACTATTAACTTCCCTCTCAAATGAGAGGAGACCTGTGCCCAGCAGTGGGACAATAGCGGGTTGATGATGATAATTATTAACTTCTTACTAAAGACATTAAGATGATGAATCAGTCAGGGGGCAATTTCTTGTATGTCTATATGATATACATCGTATTAACCAACCAGTATACGCAACATAAGCCTAGTTGCTTAGCTCGGAACTAGATGACGCAGTGTAATAATATATTTACTTACTACAGTTTCTCACAAGGAGGAGGTACAGACAGACTTTCTGAACCTGAAACTAGTCATTTATTATAATTAATGAAGAAACTGTTCATGCACTAATTAGTATAGGATCCGTTAGCAAAGTCTCTATACACAATTATGTATGGCCAAGTTTATTATTCGTGAAAGCGCAGATGAGCGGGAACTGAGCTGAGTTGGGAAAATATTAACTAATGTACAATGGAGGAGCGGGGACGAATTAATTTTGTACAATTCGGTTTGTGAACATAAAAATGCACTTGCGAGCTCTATTTCTGTCTACAGTATCTGTGAATAAGTCGTCATATAGCAGAACTTGATGATACAGTTTGTTATATTAATACAAAATTTCATATCATACTCTTATATCATCCAAGTAAACTTACAAACAGGAACAAGTTTAGGCTTCTTAGTGAAAGCCATTCAAAAATTTTGCGGTGTATAATAATACTAAATAAATATAATAAGCCTCCTTTAAAAACTAGAAACACAATTATTATTATCAACAACTTCAAAAGTTGCCACAAACAAACTAAACGCCAAAGAAAATACGGTAAGCGCCAGTTTTATCAACTAATGAATATTTGATTAAGCGCTACCATTAAATGAAAAGTAAACCCCGCTAGTAATAAAAAAAGTTGAGACTTTATCGAATCGTTCCGACACTAATACGCCACGCGATGATAACAGGGTAAGGCGATTATCTTGAGTAATTAAATCACGTTTTTATTAATATTTCACACGTAGTATTTTTTATTTTCCTACGTATAAAATACTGTGATTAGCCCTAATATGTGTGGTTCGACTTTAATGCTTTTGAGCATGCAGTTGGAGTGCGTAATTAAGACAAAGTTATAGTTATTGTTCTACCTTGTTGGTTAACTAGTAACTGCTTAATCTAGTAAGGAATAACGTACCTTTGAGTGAGATTTAATACAAATAGCCACGAATGAATTTTAAGTGTTTTAATTTATTTGAGTCCAAATTAATACAGAGTTAGATTGAAAATAAACCACCAAGCAAGTTCACAAAATTCAGAATATACACACATATTCTTTTTTAAAAATAACAATCATAAAATGCCAAGGAAATTCTGAGAATGAAAAAATATAACCGCCTCTCTGGCCGAGTAGTGAGTTTAAAATGGGGTTACGGTATTCCGTATGCTGTTTTAGCACACGATATATATAGTTATTACCAGGTTGAAAGCAACAGTAGCTGACAGCCGTGACTTAAAGTCTAAAACTTCTAAAGACTTTTCACACCCCATAGACTCGTAGGTACTATTATTTTTTTTCTAATTTGGCACTACCACGACAAAACCGTCCATGACACATCCACGCAAGACATTGATTAACAAAACGACAAACGACAAATTAAATTCCACGTTTAAACTTTTTATTCCTTATGGTCGGATGAACAATAAACTAACGAGGTAGACTGGGCGGTGGCGACGCAGAGGCGAGCCGTCGACAATTCTTATGACACCCCTTATCTGTGCGCACACGCGATATGTGTTGGTTCAAAGCTAACTAGTTTACCTACGAACGCGTGCTTTTTTTTATTCTAGGCTGGAAAAATATAAATGGGATTGTATTTAACATTAATAGGGTGTAGTTGAATTAGAAACGCATTTTTTAATGTAGTCACATTTTTGATATCGTGCGGATTTTTGAGGGTTTTTTTTTGCGTTTTTCGTATCTTGCTGGTGGATGCTGAATTGTCTCATCAAATTATCAATAAATACATGAATATATTTCAGTTTCCATGCATGAGACTCACATGTGTTACGCATTCTATTACGCTTATAGCCCCGTAGAGTTTGATAGAGAAGTACTGATATTCTGCCATAGTTCGTCAGTTTCGCAGGTCCAACGTAAGAGGGAGCATCTCAATAGCAATTAACAGAGCACAAATCCAAACTACTGCTGAGAATTTCTCAAAAATATCCATAATACTTCTTGACCCGGGAAT
Source organism: Craniophora ligustri (assembly GCA_905163465.1). Classification (NCBI taxonomy): domain Eukaryota; kingdom Metazoa; phylum Arthropoda; class Insecta; order Lepidoptera; family Noctuidae; genus Craniophora; species Craniophora ligustri. The sequence goes on from LR990963.1 coordinate 9,951,521, forward strand.
GAAATTCAGGAACCCAGAAGACATGTTCCCAAAATTTCTCAAAGTGAATATTTTATAAGTCCAACGGATCAAATGGAATAAAAACACTCAGTCATACAAACCAACCCTAACGCGCTATTAAACATTTTCATGCAAAAACAATTATTCAAAATTTTTACGTCATCGATAAACTTTCTCACGCATTAAAACCATCAATAACAAATGAAGTAAAATTAAAAACGAACTAGGTAAGTTATTCAGAGAGCAATTGAAGGCCAAAATCCAAAGCAACTCGTATAAATCACTGTTTATTGCCCATTTAAATATCTGAAATGTTAAAACGTGTCACGTAACTCAGTTTTACTTTGCTTAGGTTGCTTTCCACCGCACAATGTTTGTGATGCCATGAATCTAGGATTACTAAAGAAGGCCCTTCACTAAATCTAATGAAATATTTTAGTGTTATTTCTTACCATTACCAGTGTCTTATACCTGGTCGGAGGATTGTAACTTTTGATATAGAGAGTTGATACACCTTTACCTTCCATATCGGTGACCGCTAAGTACTTTCAAGATTCGATTTTCAGCCGGGGGAAGGCTTATTGGGTACCCTTCGGACACAGGCGTGATAGTATTTTGTTTTAGTTGTTCTCGTTACAAAATAAACAAATAAATGAAATAAATAACGTTATACTTATATAAACAGTACATAGTCCATTTTCTTTATTTATTCCGTTCTAGTGGTAACTTGTACAATTTTTTTTGGTTTCCAGATATTTAGTATTTTTTATTTTATTATTCTACCTTCCGACCTAATTCAAGCAATTGGGTTACCCAAATCCCTTTCTCTATCAGTGTCAACTAGATGATAACCCTTCCAAATCTAAAACAATACTGATTCGTTCACACTTTAGTCCCTCTGTGGTGCAAACTTATCTGTCCGCTTTATAGTTTTCGTGCCTCAGGCAAATAATAATAAAGTTGCTTGCACAGTACAAACGGACATCGTGACTACGTTTTGTGGTTTTATATACCTACATAATATAAATATTAAGTTTATATATCTCCGCGTTTTACTTTAAACCTCACATTAGGAGTATAGTGTTTTAAATCAAATTAAGAAACCATCATCATCAAAAACTTAATCGCTTGGTACTTGTTCGTGTAGTTATACTACATCCATTATAATAATATTCTATCTAATGCTAAGTATTTCAGTTTTTTTAAGTAACTATCTAGATTTGCTTTCTCTTTTACTTAGTCTATTAATTTTCTTCTATATCCTCAACAAAATTTAAATCTAGTTTGACTAGTAGCCTCTCAAGTCAAAGGTTTCGAATTCAGTCCCTAAGCATGGCAATGATTTTTCGGAATCACGTGCGTATTTATCACATGCTCAAATGCTGAAGGAAAACATCGTGGAGAAATCCACACGCCTTTTCTTTTTTTTTTAAGTGCGGAAAACTCCTTTGCGGACCTTCCTGTCACCTGGGGAGGCGACAAGGTGTGTCGGACTCCGCATGAGCGTTTTCCGACTAAAAAACCGCACCCGTCAACGCCACCAACCCTATTGCCGGGGCCACGGGATTCGCAAAAGCATGCACCACAACCCCGGCAGAAATCTACATGCCTGGTTTTCTCAATAGCGCTTGATGTCTGCCAGCCCGTAATTGGCTAGCGTGATGGGCTATAGCTTATTCCCTAGGAGCCCCATGCCCAACAATAGGGCAGTGAGAGGGTTGAACACGGCATTCCTATTTTTCTGTGTGGTTAGGTATTCCCGTTTTAATATTCAATATTATTTAAATCCTTTTTTTAACAAACCTGAGTGATTATAATAATTATACAACCGCATCATGAGCAAAGCCATAACAAGGAGAAGGAATGATGTATTCAGAAATGGAATTCCTAAATTAAAATATGCTTTCATGTTTCTGATGGCTATTATGTGGATTCCTGCAAACATTGAGCACTCAGCTAAGGCTATGAGTTGAACTTAGTTTCTCTACAATATGTAATGGTTGTTGGTTCTAGTTTCACTGAGGTACAGGTACGTATATAAATGCTGAAACATAACACAACTCAAAGCTTGAATTAGTACCGAGAATACTATTTGGTAATTGTGATGCACTAGAAAAAAAATCGAGTAGAATAAACAAGCGCATCGTACGTTCCTTTGTTGAATATTTTTATAAAAAAATGGAACACATCATAACATTCAATGCTCATTGGTCTACTTGCAGTAAGTGTGGTTTTTAATTGCAGTTCATAATTTAAATATATAAACATTTTAAAATATTATTAGTTTACTAGCTAATTGCTTACTTGAGGATCTAAAAAAATACCCTACAGTTTAAGACAGATCAAATCAAATCAAATCAAATCGTATAGGATATCTGCGTCAAATTGTAGGAACTACTTGGCAGTAATTATTTCTCGGATGTTATCTTTCAGTAAGTAAAGGCCCCAAGATGGAAAACTTAATATCCAGCTAATTCCGTACATACAAAAACCAGCCAATTGCTAGTCGGACTCGCGCACGAAGGGTTCCGTACAAAATTAGGCAATAAAATCAGTTTTTTGTATGAACAACAGAACTAAACAATCTGTGAAAATGTCAACTGTCTAGTTGAAATTTTAATCTATCGTGGTTCTTGAGATACAGCCTGGTGACAGACAGACGGGCGGACAGACAGCGAAATCTTAGTAATAGGGTTCCGTTTTTACCTTTTGGGTACAGAACCCTAAAAACTAAGCGTCTATTGTAGTCTACAATACGCAATATTTAAAAAGTTCAGATTCTTTTATCGTTGAAGCAGGAAATTAACTTTTTTTAAGACAATAAATCCTTCCGCAGACTCTCATTCAACTTAATTGCGAAATTGTAATCTGTATCTATTTGCTGAATACACAGCAGTTTTATTAAATCCCTTTGACGAACGATTCTTTTCCCTAGAGATCCAATTGAACCAGTAAATGCTCATTATAAAATTATTCCACTTTTCGCTGAACTTTGTCAGGAAACTGTTATGTTTAATTATGTAGGACGGGAAATGATAAACAACTATGTAATTTGCTTTTTACGCTGACTGGACCGTTCCCGAATGAAAGTCCATTAAGTGAATTGGACTGGACAAAATGTCTGCGTGTGTACCTCTGTGGCGTTATTTGGAGTCACTCCTGTGGAATTTTTTTTCAGTGAAGTGAGGTCCGTAAATGTTTAGAATTATTCTATGCTGTGTGAATTAAGTGTGATATTCTAGAAGATATTTCCAGGTCAATCAAAATGAGTATCGTTAAGTTCGTCACTCTTTTTATGGGGAAGGTAGATGATAAGCTTAATATACCATCCAAATGTACTAACATTTAGTCTGTACACTAGTACAGACTATATGTATATCTACAGCATCCTCGGAGATACAAGAATTCGTAGCTAACTATAATGTTATTAAAAAAAATAAGTTACGGAGGTTAAGGAAATATGGAGTTTTATTAAACTACAGATAAAATATAACTGCGACAACTAAAAAAATGTACAGTCAACTCTTTTGTTCAAAAACAATAGGTGATTTAGAGGGCCAGTGAAAATATTCCAAAATTTTTTTGCAAAATTTCCGTCACCGACCGGCAATCGAAGCGCGGACAGGACCACGTATAAAGCTATAAAAGATAGATCAGCTGGGTAGATAGGATCGGTTTTACTGAATTTTTTCCCAACAAATTCGATGCTAGGGTTTAAATCAAGTTTTACGTATGCACTTCGAAGCGGTTTGTTATAAATTTGTAGAAAAAAATGTTTTGGTATTTTCGTGTGTGAAAAAAAGCTTTTACTAGCGCAGGTTTTACGAGCGCAGTTTTGTAAGTTGTCATATTTTTTTGGGATTTTAAATTACGCTAGGCCGTACTGATAATCCCATATTTAAAGTATTGTATCATATTTACGACAATTCATACCAAAACTTACGTTACTTAACTTAATGTTTATATAGTTACATATTTACTTACTTACTTACCCTTTTTTTTACGTTACCGTATTTCATTTAATGGCAATCACGATTGCTTTTGCAGATATTTTATATTAAATATTATTATTATTTTATTTCATATTAAAAAAAATAAAAAATTATTGTATCTAATACATTGTTGTTCATTAGAAAAATTTAGACAGCCCCTGTAAGTTATTAGTATACTTGTATTGGGGTTGCCTGGCAACTTCCATGAATTTAACTTAACTATGTTAGACCAATTAAATTCTTAGCTTTGTAACATTTACAATAAAATAGAATGAAATGAAAATTTATATAAAATGAATAGTCTCACTCAACACCCTTTGTTTCGTGACTATGTAGAGAAAACTATAAATGAAAAGACGCAAACCACGCTTGCTTTTTAAGGTTTGTGGTAGTCATTCGGATAAAATATGACAATACTTCTATTATAATGCCTTACTTAAATTCGAAATTCATGATGATTAAATGCCACACCACTAGTATAACTGTACTTACATATATATTATTTTCAATAAGTGAGGCATCTACTTAAAATTGCTACATACCTAGTAAACTATACATACATGCAATACTCACAAAATGGTAATAAATTCGAATAGTGAATTCCTTTTATGTTCCGTTCGCGTTTCTGCAAACGTGTTGCACGTCACTATAAACGTCAAAATAATTTAGCCTCGTTGAAAAAAATGAAGATATTCAAATGAGGTTCTCATTACACCGCGGGGGTTGGCGCTAATGAATTGTTTGAATAATTTCTAACCCTCAACAACATTGGTCGTTCTATTTAATATGAAGTATTGCTTTAATTACAATAAAGTGTAGGTACGAAGAATTATTGTTTTCAGTTATGATATAGGGATGCATGTGCTTTTTTCTTTATATTTGAAAAATTGTGAAAATTTCTCAATAGAAAATCACATCAGAATAACATTCTCATTTCTTCATACTTCAGGTACCTACTGTACGTATCAAGTCGTCTGAATTATACCGAGGTTGCATCAGATTTCAGATAGAACTGAAAACAAACACCTATTTTCTAGATTTCAAGCCTTATCCAGGAATATTTATTTAAAATATTTATTTATCAAGCGTATTTACAATATCATTTTTCTAATTATAGCTTATAATATATGTGCCTTGTTGGTTCAGTAGTCGCAAACGCGTCTGTTGATCTCGAGGTGTAGGACTTAATTCCCAGATTGAGAGTAATGTTATTGGGTATTTCAATGAAATCCTTAGTAACAAGGACTTTGCCTTACACAGTTTTTGGCAATAGACTTATATAACATGGGGCCTGAAAACATACCGGTGATTGTGTATGACATTGTACACCACAGCCAAACCCATTTAGAATACGGGCGTGACGGTATGTTATGTATGTTAGTTTAAGTGCCTTTTATAAAAACAATTTAATTGCAAAAACTATGGTTTGTTCGTAATTGAGTAATTCTTGTACATAAATTAGAATTATGAGTATTTTTACGAACATAATACATGTACGATTCATGTTAATAACAGTGTTGAGTGTATTGTATCGTTAGCGTAAATAATGTTGAGTGAAAACCTTTTATTTTACCTTTTAGTATTCACGTTAGCGGTATTCCACATACATTTATTTCGAAAACTAACCCTTAGGTTAGTTTTCGAAATAAATGTATGTGGAATACCCATTATTCTGAAATACTACAATATATTTTATTACAGACCACTAGCTGTAGGTACAGCTAGTGATCTGCCTTTTTTAAAAAAAAAAGTAAGGCAAAGTATGGCAGGGTACCTACCCTGCCATACTTTGCTGTGGCACATAGTGTTTAAGGATAAAAACCTCTTTTGAAACTGGTTTTATGTCGTGTCAAAATATAAGCTTTGTCAGTGCGGAACTTTTTCACGTTTTCATCAGCTCTTGGACCTGGTCTGAAAAATCTGTTGGTAATCAATTATATCCACAACTGCACACAGATTGTCGACCTTATAATAATCCTTATACTATACCTATATGGAAGATACCTATATCTTTACTTGATTTTATATCGTTAGATTGTTGTTACTAAATAATGATAATGAACTAACATTTCCTAATAACATGTACACTTTATTCTATCTTTAGCTCAATAAGGAAACGGAAACTGATATTTTTCCTCCGCTACATTTCATTTTATGATTAATTACCAATCCACCGCAGTAAAATTTTTAAGTTTTCAATTTTTTCTGTTTTCTTTAAGCAACTTTATCTTGACCGATATAAGTAAAAATATTTATTTATTATTAACTTTGTTTAAAAAAGTATTCAACTGTGGAATATCTATTAAAGTTGAAAATGACGAGACTTAATTCTAAGACAAAAGTATAGAATTATCATACTTGTGTTACCAAGAAGTACGTGAGTCGTAAAGTTTGTAAGTAAGTCATTACCGAATATATTTTTTAGTATAAAATTATATTACAGCAGACGAATGGAACAATTATTGCGAATTGTTGTAGTAGACTTTAAGAGTACCTAAATGATAATTTTCTATAGTTAAGTGACTTAAAATATAGGTCTTAAGACTGGAAATTATGGCTACTGAGAGCGTTGCTTGTAATTTTAGTTATAAAATAATAGTCTACAATTGAAACTAGTAATAAATTTTCCTTTTAATTATTGTAACAGAAATACTAACGATATAATAGCTTTAAGTTTAACAATTAAGATTTATAAATTGTAAACATTAAATTGTTTGTACTTTCATCGAAATTAAATTCTTGATTTAGTTTAACTTATTGTTCCAATGTTCAATTTATTAAAGCTTCTTAACGAAAATTATTGTTTATAAGTAAATACAGTTTTGAACAAAAGTAATGGTTGTATACTCTGTCAATACTGAAACAGTTGCAAAGGAAGATTCTGAAATTTAAACCGGTTATTTTTACGCATAGCGAATTCTACGAAATTAATTCATTTAGTACCTACTTGTGTATCTTGTCCTTGATTGCAAAATGTGTGATGGTCGCAGTGACATACCAAAAGAATGCCGACAAATCACGCTGGGTTTTCATTGGAGCGAGAATAATTAATCTCGATATTATATGTACAAATATAGCCGGACATTATGACACACCGCTATCTACTTCCGAGCACCTGAGCAACGAGGCTTGTGTTACAGATACTAGATACATAGTTTTTTTAAAAAAACATAAATCATTATTATACATAGAAATCATACCAGGATGCAATCCCTTCCATCTTTGCGCTAAGCGGGTCATCCAATCATTCACTGGGGCTCATTTCCATCAAGCGTTGGTAGGTAAGACTAACTCTTTGTGAAATTATAAAATAAACAAGTTCGTATCTGGAGTTTCACTAAGAAATCCCAATTTTGTAGGTACCTAAACATGTGTAAAGTTCTTTGCTTGTCGTTGGCTCTCGGCAAAATAGGATAGGAATAACTCTTTACCGAGTTATGATAAACAATGTTTATATAGTTAGGCTTTAAATATTTTGACTTATGTTAATATTGTATCCAATACACCTTCTACTTACGTATGGACGGTGGTCATGCAAGCACAGTGTACCACGTGACTGTTATCAAGTGAGGTCACTTAGCATATCGCCCGCTGCCGCTTTTTGTGTAGCCTAGGCGACGGCGGTGTACATGGCAGAAATTAAGGTTTACTGTTCAAAGAAAGATTTTGAGTTATTCAACTACCTCGTTGATCTAGTGGTCGTACAGTGTGACTATCGAACAAAAAAGGTCTTGGCTTGGATTACCAGTTCGAGCAAAGTGTAATTGGGATTTTCTATGGAATTCTCAATAGCAGCTGGTAATAAGCTCACCCCCTAATACATGGAAGCTAAAATATACCGGTGAATGTGGGTGTACAGTGTACATTACTACACCTCTGCCTAACCGTAACATAATTATAAACATTTATAGAAGTTGAAGATATTAATTATAATCTTACAAAGGTAGGGTGTCAAGGATGCCACTAAGATCGAAATAAGACTGCCTAAATACTATGTGCTACTGTTACTGGATTTAAGGTTGATAATAATGAATATTGGCAGACGCTCGATATTTTAAACTTAGCATAATAATGTAGTTTTATTTTATTGTAGTTTTATATTGCCAACGCATTCCCCTTACATCGTTTTGAACATTCAAATTCATTTTAACACTTGAATAAACTTTATTACTTTCACTTCAGTCATAAAAATGTTAAATAATAGTGGTTGTTTATTTTATTTTGCTACAAGAAGTAGTTTCATATAGTTTTTTATTATCTTAGTTGTGTGAGGTCAATCCTAAGTGTTGATATTTTGAAATTTTTATATTTACCATATGCTAAAACAATGAAATGTGCAATAGGAAAGTAAATGCCGAATGACTATGAATTATTGGTATAATTTAATTTAGATTTTTTTAAGTTTTAACCACGTTTCAACGACTTGAAGAAAGTGACTGGCAGCGGATGTTTATGAACTACCCAAGGCCGGGATGGTAGACGCTCTTTGGAAGAGGTTAGCGTTCAGCAGTGGACGCCAAAAGACTGATATATGAACCAGGCGATAAAATCCAAATGATCTATCTTTAAAAAGTTTTGTTTTCGACAAACAAACGATATTTCTTCCATCATTCGAATCAAGACCTAACAATTCGGGGATTCTGGATGGCACGAACATACAATCAGTATTATTTAGATTTTTTTTTTTTTATCGTTGTCCCTTTATTACACTAATATTATGATCATAATATATCGAGTGATAGTGCAACTATCATACTACGCAACGGTTACTACTGTTCACCATGGATATATTAAAAAATAATATATTCTAAAATCGTAGCGTCAGTAGGGCGCTTTATTTATGTTTCGTGACTTCTACCTTTGTTACTTTGGAATGTCATTTGAAGTATTATCGGTATTCTGGCGAAATGCCTTATTTATTTCTAATGTTTCACCAATAACAGACTAAAGAAATATTTTAGCTTTGCGGCCACAAATACTTTGTTGAACTCATTACCATCCATGAAAATATAAAGGATAGAATAATTAAGTGAAATACCTAACTTAATTTACTTTTAAACCTTAAAAGTACCTTGTATTATTAGGTATTTAAAATATAGTTTTAGTAAATATGAATTATATAATTTGATTGTATTTCTAGAAAAAATATATCAAAGGTCGGGTGCGCAGTACTCGCAACCGGCGCGTGTGCATGACGAGATAGATGTATGAATGTGGACGAGGCAAAAGTGGTATGCAGGGACCGTAGCGCATAGCATTCTGTAGTTTCTGCCTACCCCCATAGGAAAAATGCGTGAGTGTATGTATGTATGTTTTAAGATCATCGTTTTTATACTAACATTGATCGTCTAATATCATCGTTCATCTCATATCATAATTTACTGTCCCGGTACTAGATACTGGCTTTAGTTCCATCTCGTGCACGTTAGCAGACACCGCCGGGGTCGCGGAAGAATGCTAACGCGTACCCGTAACCCTGGCACTATGGTGGTGAGGCGGAAAGACCCCGTGTGGGTTTAGTCGGTAGTCACCCCTTCCAGGTGGAGTCCGACACACCCCCGTCGTCTTCCCGGGCGACGGGAAGTGCGTAAAGAAAGGTTAGTAGACAACTCCCGATCAAAAAAACACCTTTTTTAACTCAAACATTGTTTAGCCATTGACACGATAAGAAGAAGAAAATGCCATGAAGAAAGCGTGCCTTCCTCAAGCGTGCTCGTTTCTTCACGAAACGTTTTTCTTGAACGTTCGAGCATATGACAAATACTCACCTAACTTCAAAAGGCGTGCCTATGTCTTATAAAACAAATTGAAAACTGAAATTAGTTTAGATTGTTCTTAAAATAAAGTATTTTTTATAATTATTTATATAATGTGAAATCTACGAACATACTAACAGACTGCGGGTGACAAGCAGTAAATCTAAATATTTCATAGATTAACTTTAAAAAGTGCAGGGTCGTATAAAACCAAGCTCATATTTCGACCTACCAAATCTTTGGTAACCGCGCTGTTTTAAATTAATCTATTTCATTTAAATAAATCATAAAGTTACGTGACCATAAAAAGTAAAAGGGGTTGAGCGTGAAAATTATCATGCCGAAGCGACATCAAAAATATTTACGCACTTGTAAATAAATTCGACTTAATGATATTGTTGTGTGTGACTTTAACGGGCGGGTGTTGACGCACGTATTACGATGTTACACCCTTTCACTCACCTACATATATTACGTGACGCGAGGCCAAATGTTTAGTCATAAATTAACCCCCAAATATACACATCAACTCAAAATACCTACTTATAAATCCTTACGAACGATTAGCTCGCACAATTAAAACGAAGTAGGTTAATGTGTGTGGTTTTCGAACGAAAACCAGTTCTTTTTTCTCTTTCGTGCCGCCGCCACGACTTTCTGTTTATCTGATGGCATTAATCACAATTTCCACCCCCAATTAAAAGTGCTACTCGAGTTCAAGCAAAGAACCACTTTTATTTGCTGTTTATTTCCTAGTACAGTTGGTTTTGTTAGTTTGTACGACAATGGTTTTTATTGCGATTGTTCCGTTAAAACTTTTATATAAGGGCTATAAACCAATATCATGTGGTTGTATACTGTATATTGTTGGACTTAAAAAATATTTCGACACTAAAAGCAACATAAAGTTAGCTAAACATGTTAGTAAATGTGTACACAGCGGCACGTACAGCGGGAGCCGCTAGCCAAACAAAAACAGTATTATCAAGAAGATAAGGCGCTATCTAAGAAAAATATAAAGACATGGCTCCCGAACTAATTCGGCCAGTGTTTGTCAACATCATGACGGTAGCGGTCGAACTACGACGGTCACAAATCATTCTAACACCTGACCGCTCGCTTATCGCGGTTACGACATGAAAAATTACCGTCTCAGAAAGGTTACACTAGTCACAGTTTTTCCGCGCAACCTCTAGGGTGCTGCGCTGGTCATTAAAACAAATTGTTGACGACAACTGGTGCCCCCAACTTGAATGGCAATTCCCAATAGAAGTTTTGGAAATAAAATCGTGCTAATTGATACAGTTTGTAAAAGTATTTTATTATTTACAGTGATATAATTAATGAAAAAGTTTTGTGAAACTCTGAATTTCGCAATTAAAAACTTGAAAGGAGTTTCGCATTTTTATTATCAGAAACGTCGTTTTCTTGTTTGTTGTATAAACATCATCAACCCATTATTGTCCCACTGCTGGGCACGGGTCTCCTCTCATTTGAGAGGGATTAGGCTATAGTCCACCACGCTAGCCTACTGCGGGTTGGTTTGTTGTATAACATTGTATCAATTAATAAAATACAAACTGTGATAGGTAAGCTTATGATAAGTAGGAATAGAAATCAAATAATTGGACACAGTGAGGTACTTACTCAATTTTTGTTGTATGAAAGTACAATCTTTTTATATAATTAAAGTGATCAGACCATAACCGTCTGTCTAGTTTTAGTACTTATTCCAACCAAAATTCACTAATCAATAAATTAATTAATCGGGACTAAGTTATGGAGTTCCGAGCCATGCAACGAGTTTTATCTTTCGGATATTAGATGGATGATTCATAGATATTTTTTTGTACGTATTATACATATAAAAGTAAATGGCTCGGATACAAATGGGTATGCTCTTGAACTATTTACATGGAAGGTACTTTTTATACCACTTTACTTATCGGGTTGTATATTAATAACTAGACTTTTTTTATTTTGATAGTTTGTTTATCATCAGAATGCGTAAAATTTAGTCTACATTTTCGTACCATTTTTAGCTTCAATGACTTCCTATCCGCCAGAGAAGGTAACTTAGATTTATCCGTTTACTCTTCTCCATAATCAACGATTCAACGATCTGTTTGTTCTGCATTACTTTTTTATAACATAAGTCTAACTCTCTGCTTTTAGTAACTCACGTAGTGGTAACCTCCATGCTTCCAAAATAAACGACTAAGTACTGTATTTGTTAAGAAATATAAATCGCGTCACTATAACTAAACTTTTTACTGTGAATTTTTTTTAGAGGTTACCTAATAAATAATAACCTAACCTAATAAGTAATAAACAGCAGCTGTGGTAGCCTAGTGGTGTGACCGGTGGACTGACATGTCAAAGGTCTCGAGTTCAAACCCGGGCACGCACCACTGACTTTTCGGAAGTTATGTGCGTATTTATATCACAAGCTCAAACGGTGAAGGAAAACATCGTGAGGAAACCTGCATGCTTGAGAGAATTCTCGATGGCATGTGAAGTCTGCCAACCCGCAGTAGGCTAGCGTGGTGGACTATAGCCTAATCCCTCTCAAATGAGAGGAGACCCGTGCCCAGCAGTGGGACGTTAATGGGTTGATGATGATGATGAATAAGTAATAAAAAGTATTACGACAATTGTCAAGTTGAAACAAAAAAACCATACTTTTTAATACTTGAAGAACATAAAAAAAAATTAAGTAGATAAAAGATAGATAAAGAATTTAGACAGATAAAATTATATCCGCAAACATGCCACAGTACAGTAATAAACAAAACTTCTAACTTCCAAATGAAATTAGGACATAAAAGACGTTGCAATCTGTCTCAAATTTAAGACTCCCATAAATAGTTTGCTTGTCTGTCGTTTGTTTCAGTCATAAACTAAGATATGTTAAACGACTGACGACTAACATCGCAAATGAATTTTTCTAACAACAATATAAAACAGGAATTTAAACTTTATTATTGAGCTACTACGGTTGAGATTAGAAAAAATACAAGTTGTATAAAGTTTTTCATATCGTTCAAGCAGAAAACATTGGCAGGGCGCTTCACCCGTCATAAAGGGGGAAACTTTACAAATCTACGGATTTCTTACGCTTTTAGGGACACATAATATATTTATCTGCCCCTCGACACATTTACCATAGCTCAACTTTGACTCCTGAGGATCCATTTCGGCTGCTGACGTAATTTTAAGACAGGTTTTAACACGAAAGAATGAAAAGTTTTCGGTAAATTTTGTTTCAAATCTAGATTTCACGAAAAGTTGACGATTTACGGTTAGCGACTTGGAAAAGATTTTTACGTAAGTAGAACATTTTACAATTGGTCTATCTCAAAGGTCTTATAAATATGAGCGAGTGAAACGATATTATATCCATTGACTGACAAATTCAATGCCTTGTGAAATCCTGTGTATTAATAATTTAACATCACACGCTCATACGCTGCAGGAAAACAGAGTAAGCAAACCTGTAAACGTACAAGATTTTACCATCCACGTGTTAAGTCTCCCAGCAAGCTAGACTATAGCTTTACCTCTTTAAAATACGAGGAGACAAATATTCAGCAGCGAGACATTGAATTAATAAATAGAGGTATTTCACTTTGGCTGTCCGTAAAATTTTACATCAAAGTTGAGTATATTATAAATTTAGTAGTAATTTTAAACTCATTTTTTGCATATCTCTGTATATTTTCCATAACGCAAACCATTCTTTGAAAGTCTTTTGCGCGAATACAGGTAAAATGCGTATGCAACCTGAGCAATTCTGTAGCATAATGGTAGTGTCAGTAAAGTAGATGTTACTGTATCAAAAACACCATAATTTACTGTACTTCAATTAAAATTGTACACAGATACAATCGCAACAAAGTAATACAGACGTTGCAATTACATAGCTTGTTAATTTCCGTGGTGCAACGTCAAAATTTTACAGCCTCAGTAATATGTAGGGGGAACCGGGACGGCGCCTAGAAATGAACTCATAACACTTTTATGAGACCGGCTACGTTCACACTAGGATCCCTCCGCTCAAAGATATGATGGCCGTTAAAAACGACAGCGCTCGTCCGCAATCAGAACGATGTACCATCACTGTCATCTTAATTAATATCTACTATTAAATGATACATATTGTAACATTTCAGCTTTTTTATTTAGTGCATTATATGACTGAAAAATTTCTTAACTGTGACTATAACTTAAAACTGAAACTATATTACCTTAACATAGTTTTTTTTTTCTGAGAGTGTAATAAAAGTTACAAAACCTTTTCCATCTCCGAATTTTCTTAGTTGGAGTTAATTTTCCTAAGATAAAAGAGGTTTGGTAGCTTTTTTGCGTTTACAACTTACATAAACATCTAGACATACATACTAGTAGGTACTTACATACTTACTGTAGGCAATAAAATCACCTAAATATGTAGTTGCATGGATAAACGAGAGAGATAAACATCATACTTTACTTCTAGAGGAGATATCCTAAAAATATTTAGATTAAAGTTATTGTTTTACCACTTTCTTTAAAAAATATTATGCCGATCCAAAATATAGCTTTCTAGTACCGTACTCAGAGATAAGCCAAGCAGGCAGATAACTCTCCGTTTATACCTCGTTGACTTTAAAAAAATAATGTTTTTAAGGTTTCACGATTTTTATACATTTTAATTATTATAGACAACGGGTCTAAATCGTGTAGTTATTTGAGGTATAAATACAAAAAAAAAATTGTTCCATGCAGGGGTAGGTATGCAGAGAAACTGATTGCTCCGCTGATATACCTATCATTCGTCCGATCAAGGATCGATTGATTAAAGGTTATCCTAAAAATTTACAAACGCGCCATGTCAATTGCAACAACAACAGAAAAATTGTTACATATGTGTCGTTGTACTGCTTTTTATTCGTACCTAATTTGACGATAGTTTATCTGCAGAAATACCATAAAATAAAACTGACAATATCCCTCGCTAAACTTTTATTACTTGCAATTTTCGTTTGTAGTAGTCTTATTGCCTGTAGAAGATTACATTTAATTGGGAATACATTAAATCCAAATATCAGTTCTTTTTATTTTGTATCCTGGTACAGTGTACAGTGTACAGAGTCCAGAGTTCAGTGTGCTGGTTACCATTGTTGCTATAAAGGATATACATACTATTTTAATGCGTTGGGATTAAAATAATGTAGGTATAACTACAAAAAAGTATAAATTAAATAAGATACCTAATATGACATGTGTGCTCATAATATTCGATGGAAACAAGATAGAAATAAAAATATTTAGTAATTGCAGGATTTTCTGTCGATAAGCCAATTAAAATATTAAAGCTCCGGATAAGATTACGAATGCGATTAATAGATACCTTTTGACATCTTCCCAGTAACAGATATCAAATTTAACGACTGTGAAACTTAATAGAGGTCAGTTTTATTAACCCTTGATTTACTTGCCCGCAGATATTCTTTAATAGTATTTTTATAGTGATTTTCGTGTTTTCCCACGGTAACAGAGAACGTGCTTTTTCCGCCTACGGAACACAATAAATCGATACACCGCTGCGTTAACGCTCCCAATAACAGTATGTTCTCGTTTGACGCTCATTTAGAAAGGTAAACAGCCGTCTAAATAGCCAATATGGCGGTACAAATGCAAGCATTAGCTGTTTATAGTCCCCTTATGAAGTTAACAATGCATTTCATATAGACTTTAATGAGTGTCATTCTCGATATTGAAGTAAAATGTTAATTTGAACGTTTATTTTGGATTGTTAATTCAAATTTATTGGGATTGTGTTAAGTCGCATAAAATTTGCGTCATACTGCCATTTTGAAATCTTTGACATATTTTTTACCATCAAAAACATTTCTTATACAAAATGTAGCGAAATTTTTTATATTTTTTTATTTTAATTCCTCTTTTTACTCCCCCAATTTTATTTGCCTTGTCAAAGAGGAAAAATATTCTGCAGTATAAATAGTGGTACACTTTTTCACAACCTAAGTAACATTGCTTTTATTTGTTTTGGCACGACTCGATCTTTACTTATTTATTAAAATCTAGAGTAGACTAGTTTTGAACATGAAATTCGATACATTTCATAAGCTTGTTATAAGGTTTCTTCGACTCTGAATTTATACATTCTCAAGGCCTGTATACACTGAAGTTATGAAGAATTAAAAATACGCCAACTTGCAATGAAAAAGAACGCTAGTGCCTACAGCGGAGTCCTACACTGCCCCTAGATCTTAACATTAAAATTGCATTTTTACTATACCTACTCACGAATAAGCTCAGATCTGACGCTAGTCTAAAATGCAGTAGATGCTGCACTATATTGGTACTGTACCTATTATAATACATTCGACTGACTCTATTTATTATTCCGTAATTTCCATGTGTGGATATAAGGGTGAATTTTTTTTTTCAAATCTGAATTTTAAACTCCAATATTTTTCCTGTAGTTGTTCAGTACACTAATTTTTTTAGGTAATAAGACTACATAATGTACACGTAATAATATATACTATATATGTATATTCAATTTTACATAGGTAGGTAAAACGAATTCCAAATATTACAAACAGAGAGTATTTCTATAAATGACCTACTCTATTATTAGTATAATACTGAAAACGAAGACGCATTATATGAGGAATTACTTGCACCCGGATGAAACTTCTCACCTATAGAACACAATTTACAAGGAAAAGGGGAGTCGTTTATACTTAAAGGATATATAAATTAAGTGCTTAATTATCACGTTCAGCCAAATAAAATCATGATTCATTCATTACAGCTCCTTGAAATAATGAATGTAGGAAGCACATGTAATATAATTGGGATTATCGAAATATAAAGGAGACAGGAAAAAGGACCACTATTTCGACATGTGTCGGTAGTTGAACTCAAACGGCGCGTAAATATTGTAGATTAAACCCAGCCGACTATATACCCGGTGTGGCCGTCATAGACGAATGAAAAAAAAATACAATTTTCCACGCATTTCCTTTGTTTGTGCCAACACACGGGGTAATTATGTTTTTGTTGTATAGTTTTGTGGGACTGACGACCCTTTGTTTGAAATTCCGAGACGTCTTCGGAATTGGGGAATTTCGTAGGCATTCTAAACAATAGGTTTGGATTAAAGAGGGAGTATTTTAGTGAGGATTGTGGATTATTAGTGTTAAGTGGTGTATATAAATAGGTTACATTATGTCAGCTAGAATAATTAATATCTACTTCGTATCTAAAAATGAAATGATGGTTGAAATGATGATGATGATGATGATCTAAAAATAACAAAGAAAATATTAAGTTCTATTTATTAATATGCATATTTTCTCGAGACACATTTTTATACTCAATTATAGGAAAATATATTTATTTAAATAATGAAATAAAAAAAGATTTTTCTAATATATTTCTCCTATGTATTATGTCGTTATAGTAAAGTTTTCATAATACAAAAGATCAATATTTTTTCAAAGGCTCCTTCTACACAACGTTTTCGTACATTAAAAGGAAAAGTCGTCAGAAACAAGACACCTCTATCTCCTTAACCCTCCGAAGGCGAGGGGACAAAATTTCGTCAATCAAGGGATTTACCTTACACTTGACGCTGACAACGTTCTTGAGTTACAAACTGGTGGGCTTAGCAACACGACACGATTGCACTGAGCCTGTTGACATCCATAAGTGAGGTATTTATGAACATAAATGACATACGAGTTAGAGTGTGTTATTCGGATTTTGATCGAACAGAAGACATATGTATTGTAATTTTCTGACTGGAAAAGAACAGCACTTGTTTGTGCGAATATTTTTTTCCCTTTATTATATTTATGTTTGCTAAGAGCAAGGTCTAAAACATCAGGATTAAAGTAAGAAATCAGTGGGTACCTATTTAATTTATTAATAATATTTTTTGCGAATAAATTGCGTATTCATATACACAATAACTTCGTGGAAAACAGAACCACGTACAAAACAGAACTACATATTATATAAGCCCCATAATTAACCATGAAAAGATTGCGAAGAATAATCAGAAAAATAATAGGCATACGATTCGCGTACGGCGTTCCTCTGTCAAATTGGGTCCAATCCCTCTGGCCCGTATATTCACGCCATCGATCGCGGGCGATTGCCAGTATTTTGTGCAGTTAATTATCCGCAGCGCTTGCGGGTTAATCCACCAAGTCACGTGACATGCACGTGCTCGGTTTGAAGGGACGTATTCTTGACCGTAGCGGTTCCCTATTTGGTTTTAAAATTGAAGAGGAGTAAGTGCATTTTTGGTGATAATGATCCAATTAGGAGCTTAAGTGGTGGTTAAGTCACGTGGTGAGGCATAACTTTGTTATCTTTTCTGGAATGATAAGAACAGTGGTAGCTTTTGTTGCTGTTACCGTTTACATACATAAAATACCGACACGATAAAAAAATGTTTCTGGATAGGTTACCAACCTGTTATATAATTAACTCAGTTCTACCGAGATCTGAGATTAATGAGCTATAAAGTAAATATTCATGAACTAAAATTTCAATAGATATACGACACTTGGAATTTTAAAATTATTTACACTACATATTGCCATGCACTGGTAAGTATTTCAATTTCCATAATATGATTTTCAAAAACATACGTTTCGGTTTTATTATATTTTATAGCTACGTACCTATAATTATCAGAAAAGAAATAAAAAAATACTCGCTTATTTTTACTTCCGAGAAATACAACCGAAAAAATTGCGATCATAAAACGGTATGGCTTCCAGAATATTCCCCATCATCCCTCTGACGTAAAAGGATTAAATGTTATAAATAAAATATTTATATAGGGTGTCTTCAGCCAATCAGTAACGGGATTAAATTGTGAAAACCTGTCGCTTTTTCAAATAATCACGTAGGATCCTACCAGTTCTTTTATTACGTAATCTAATAAGAGGATATTTGAGAAAGGGTGATGTTTTTAGATGTATCTTTAATCGATTAATTCTTGTATCATTTTTTATTGAAATAATCCGAAACAATATAGGGAGACATTTTAAAATTGTTCATTATTCTTATCGGTATAAATTACTTCCACAAATAAATGCCTTGAAATCTTTTGAGGACAAATTTCATTATATTTTAGGTTTTGTCAAAAATCTTATGTAATCTTCATAAACCCTTGCTATTGTTTAATATAATTATAATTATTATTAAATGGGGAAATATAAAACAAATTAAAAATAAACAAACAAAAGAGTAGGTGAAAAATTCAAAAGAAAAATAATAACTAATGCACCGAGTTTTCCATACATTTCGTTCAGCATTCAAAAAAAGCAATGTGTATGAAAAGAAAATCGACACAAAACACGCAATTCAGGAACATGTTTCATATCCACTTGAATGGGTACCTGTTCATCATACCTCCAGTTTTGAATGAGCACTCCAGATCCCCTGCATAAAGCCCTTCGAGGCATTGTAATGCAATTGGCCCTTAAACAAAGATTTTAAGCGCAAAGTGGCCGGTTCAAAGATTACGTAAGGTCCCCCAGGGTACTTTCATGGCCATATCTCCCTAAAATCACGAAGGCATAATTTAAAGTATAAACATATTAGTGAAGGGCCAAACGGTTGCTGCAGGCGAATTTATAAGGATGGTAATATTGGGTCGTCTCTTCAAAGTATGCGGTAGTAGAATCTCTAGGATTAGAGTTGCGTAGATTAAGACAGGTCATTTAAATTATATATTACAGTGATAGCTGCCATAGTTCCTGGATTAATTAGGAGTTTGAAAGATTTGTTCCCGGTTATTGGCGATTAGGAATTCTGTGGTTTTATCTAGGGAAGGTCTAGTCCAGATTATATCTCAGATATCTATGTCCAGGTCTGGACAAATAAAGACTGATAATGATGTATGGCAGTAGGCTCATATCTGAATACATGAGACCAAAAATATATGCTGACGCTGCGCTTTACTGGTCGCCCACAGTTTTCATACAGGTACATAGCTTAAAGGGAATAAAAGGAACACTATTAGAGAGACAATCACTGCTTGTCGTGAATTTACTCGCTCTATAAACAAGTTAAAACATGACATAAAATTTTACGTACCTACTCCCCAATTAAAATTAATGAATCGATATGAAACGACGGAAGGTAATCAGGAAACTTCGTCCCAACTCTCTTTAGAGACGTCTATACTCGACTAAACTTGCGAAATGACTGAGAGTAAACGCAAAGATAGAAAAGTCTAATGTCTAAAGTCTTTACGGCTTTATTTCAACTTCGACTCGGAACGCCATCTCGCGGCCAATTTCCTTACCCAGTACGTAGGATATTACTTTAATGCGTAACTTGGAGGAAATTTCAACGGAACGGTTATGGTAGCAGTTATGCTTGAAGTTGTGGACCACCAATTACTTGAATGGGACCTAGACTGCATTCTTAGATACATTTTGTTTTGAACTATGGAATGTTTCAAGATATTCGCAAACAAGTTTCTAATCCCACAGCCTTTGTTTATACGAACTAAATTTTAACCATTACGTCCGTAGCTACTCTATTACTTCCAATGTTTTGAAAAACTATCCACAATTAGATAACGCACATCTCTATGACTTCGAAACATAATTTCAAAACTTTTATTAACAAAATCTTGAAGTCATTGAAATTAGACTAAAGTTTTGCCAACCTAACTATATGAAGTTATTGACATAATAGTATGTAATAGTTTGCCAGTCAATACAAAATGATTATTGGAAGAACTGCCCTCTAAAAACACTTAACTCGTTGCATCATTAAACACATAAATTGCATTAAAAATCTCATCTTCTTAAAAGGCTTTGCGTTCATTTAGTATTTCCCCTATCATGTAGATGGAATTTCAAGCATGTCGATACACATACTGGTCGCATCTTCGAGGGCTGATCGAGTTACCATTTCTACGAAGGCTGTTGCATTCAGAGCTTCTATTACGAAATCTCATCTGGTAAATGCAGTACGAGCATTGCTCGGCTCTGGAGGGTGGCACGGACGCTTAAGTATTGTTGATATTCTAAACCGCCCAGAACGACGCTGCCCTCTGTCGCAACCGCACACTGTCGCGTGCGTTCGCCTGATTGCAAGCATTGGTAGCGTGCGGCTTGTATATGACGAATATTAATAATATATATATTTTTAAACCAATTATGTAATTAATATTCTTCAATAAATATATTATAATTTATACACCAGTGGGAAATGGACATGAATTTCTGACGATTTATGTAATTCCGTTTTTTTTTCTCATACTATTAAATAAGTAATTTGACTAAATAAAACACGATCTGTAGTTATATTGTTCAGTTAAATAAATAATTAAAAAAGAACTTATTTCCTATTTGATATTTAGGAGATATTTGGGTATCCTTGAATTTTATGGTCCAACTTAAATTATTAAGGGGAGTTATTGGAGCAATAATACTTAACGTAAAAAAACATCATCATCAGCAACAACATCGATTATTTTAAGTAAATCTTCTTAAAATAATAATAAAATAATTTGTCCGTACTGGCTTTCAACGCCTACAAAACTAGAAATACAATAAAAAAAGGACCTTTTAAATTTCAATGTTTGAATAAAGAAAAGTTGTTATAGGTCACTAGTCCTTGTACAAACATAAAACAAAACTATAATACAAATTCGACATATGCAACCCGCACCGTCATGAAAGTCGTTCGCAGTTGGCGAAGCGTTAAATGCTACATTTTCCTTGGCCATTTGCAATTCGATATTCAGCTAAGCTTCGCGGGATTGAACTCTGTGGATTGCATGTCTACTTGCATTTGATATTGTAATAATATTCATCCCTTTTAAGTTTAGAGTGGATCAAGAGTATAAACTCTACCCACTCGCGGTCGAGATTAAGTGATCGGTATGAAGGAATAATATTATTATGTTTCGTACTGCAAACCTGTATGTACAACCATGCATTGCTTATATTATATAACAGTTGAGTTATATTTTCTTTGGCAGGAACCTTAGGAGTTAATACTTTGTTATTTTTAGTACGTAAATAAAGTAGCAGGCAATACAGTATTCACAAAAGTTCAGAGGGTCAACGCCCTGCTTCAGATGATTGAGTAATTAATATTAATAATAAAGAAAAAAAACCTTTTCAAATGTTGTTAATTTATCAAACGGCATTGTACTGTTTAAATGTTCTAAATAGGTGCAACACAACTTTTTGACGCACGCAGAGTAAATACAGTGAAAACAGTTATATATAAAAAATCAACCATGTTGCATGCACATAAACACGACAGTCGGTTTCTTCCAAATATGGAACAGTATTTACCTGTACATTTTTACTGTAAATCACGACACACTGGGTCCTTGAGTTATCTTCATGCACTAGACAATCAGTACAGCGTGGGTGCCGCCCGTGGCACCTTTTGTTGCTTCGCAACTTACTGCTACAGAAATCCACACACCTACGTCTCCACATTATGTTTCTACAATAAAATCTTCATCATTCTCCGTCCGAACAAATGCGCGGCAGTAACAAATTGGTCATTCTTCACTACGTTTAACGCCCACCATGCTTAAAATACTGCTGTATGCATTTTAATGCGTTTAAATGGTTCAGCACTACCGTATGCAATGGGATTATGCTTGGATGCAGCCAGACATTTCTAGGCAAGACAAACAGTGGAGGCGTTCAGTGAGATTAGTGCTAAGAGTCTGTGCATCTTGTACAGTAGAGATTTCCGTTTGTGAATAACCTAAATGTTTAAGTAACCAGTGTTTTGATTATGAGTCATGCTTGTGTTCTCTGTTAATTGCGAGGCTCTAGCATCTAATTCAGAGTTTATAGGTAATAAAGGCCTAATTTTTTTTAAAACCTGTTAGTGCCACATGCTCTTTTAGAGCTTTTTCTTTTGAAATGGCTAATAAATATTAAGGTACGTTTGGGCATTGTTTAGGATCTCTTCCGTTGTTAATCGTTCAATAGGCCCATAAAAGAGTGGTTACAAGTTACAAGGTTTATTAAAAGCTCGATGGTAAAAGGACCAGTGGCTCTTATGTCGACTTAGGTAAGCCAATACCACTGCCAACTCACATACAAGGGAGGTTGTATGCTAGTGAGATTATGACATTTCCGGCAGTTCCTTCCCTCGTGGCCTTCGAAAATCTTCTGCTGCATTGCCGTTTATACATCTGAGCCTGCATTAGTTGTGGTGCCTCTTACATGACTCCGCAACATATGAGGTAGCCGCTCTGCACGGGTTTTGCCCGACGAGGCAACCTGCAAGGCCGCGAGGCGCGCTAGAGCCACTAGTTTAATGGCTACTCCACAACAATATTATGAAGTCACAAGGAATAGGTGGTCTGTGGCCTTCGTTAATCTAAGCATATAAACCCTTACAACTGTAGGAAGATAACTCCGTAAAGATAAGCTGATAATACCTAGTATGAGTGAATGAGTCTCAATAATAACATGAAAGAATCTCCATACATACATTCACGCCTTTTTTTCCATAGGGGTAGGCATACACTACAGAATGCCACACGTTATGATCCCTGGTTACCACTTTTGCATCGTCTCTATCTTGAAATGCATGCAAAAATAAATCTAAACAAAATACATAACATCCGCGGGCTGTGGACTTACTAATTTGACCTAGAAACTACATCATAAAAGCCCACTACTCATAAAGTAACAAAACCCAACCATATTGCACATTTTAAGGTTAATGTAGTTCGCAATTACACGTCTGGATACAATTTAAGCTACATTTTAATTTTCCCAACTTACAGAGTGCGAGAGCTTGCATTGTCGTGGCATCTCTGAGATAGCACAAGTCTTAATCTTGGCGGAGCACGTTGCGACTGCCGTAATGATATCTCAAGATGCGCTTAAGGGCCCATACATAACACTCTATGAGACGTTTTTAAAATTTAAGCCAACGTTAATGCATTCTACCCTGTTCACTGTTTATATTTATTCAAATTTGTAGGCGAGTCCACAATGCAGTATCTCGCCTTTGTGACGGTATGGTATTAGCATAATACGAGGTGTATTCAATGGACAAAGTAACTGGTATAAAATAAAATTTTACGGTATATACCCTTATATTGAAGAAGGGAGGTCGTGTTAGCCACAATAAAACGGCCGTGTCTTGTGGCGGGTTATGGGAACTGAATATTTTGCGTCCATTGACGGGATTGTTGTGATCAAGTTTTGTTGTAGGTATCAAAGTTGGTTGTTTTTGTTACTCCGAGGCGGGTTGGAGCACTCAACATTGCTGTTATTTTTAAGAATTTTAAAATATTACCGAGTATTGATAATAACGTAAAGTTACTATTTATTCATTTTAAGTACCTATGTAAAAAAATGTTATCCAATTCATCCAATTCATCGTGCTACATCGTACCTACACAAATTATTACCCTTGCCAATTATATACGATAACAATTAACAATATAGTTATGATTGTATACCAAATAAGAAGATGTCATATGCAGGTTACTCACTTAAAAGTCGGAGCTTTGATTACCAGATGAAGCTGTGTTATTGAAATTCTTTTATGAAATATTGAGCAAAAACTAAAAATTGGTACCCGGCTAGTGGCGATCTTTCAAAACACATACGTGAGGACGAGTATGATCTTCATTTATGTGGACCATGTTGAAGGAAACTCCCTACTAGAGTATCTACCCATAATTTTATTTCAATAATCAAACAGGACAAATAAAACCTTTTTGAACAAGAATAATCTTAAAAACCTCCCAAATTAATGAAGTTATCCAACAATTTTCCAATTATCCGCCTTAAAATAATCGAACTAGTTGAACAAAAAATTAATAATCGATCGACAAAGTTTGAGTAACGATAAATTTCGTAATAAACTGTACTACGCTCTACTCTAAATACTTTATTTTGAATGCTGCCCTCGGGCAATGCTCCATTATTGAAACGAATTGTTTTCTGAAGTTTTAATATTAAAAGGCTGCGTTATTGGACTTTCCTACTAGCTTTTTTTCTATTATTTTGCTGTTTGAAATAGGGCGGCTTTTGCTTCTCCTTTAGAAAATCCAATGTCGAGAGTTGTTTCTTAAATCGATTTTAGCGTCAAAATATGTTTTCCAAGCCCAAGGCCAGTGGGGTGATACATAAATAGGTTGATGATGATACTTAAATGATTAAGTGCTAAGCAACTGGAGTTTGATAGACTTTGGTCAATGTTTTAAAAATCACTTAAAATGTAAGCAGATTTTAACTAATATTTATTAAATAACAATGTTTGTAAGTAAATGTACATATCTATTTGAATCCAATTTTAAAGAAAATATTACCTCAATGACGCTTTATCTTCTATTCAAGATAAAGCGTCATTGAGTTTTGTTTGATTTGAGATACATAACAGAGCATAAATTGTTAAGAAAGAGCCATCCCGTCCCAACTCAATCACATGTAATTACTTAGATATCCTCTTTGAAGCAAGCTCCATTCTTTAATAAAACCTTCCCCCACATAGCACATGTAAAGAAATCAAAAACATTTCATTTAAAGGCCGGATGCACAGTGCATTTTCCATCAAAGGAAATACAAGATAAACCCCCGGTTTAACATAAGCAGTTAAAAGTACTCAAGACGAAGAAAATGTTTTCCTAATCAAACCTCTTTAAGGCCTTTTCATAGCTACTTGAGTCAAGAGGATGAATGGTACTGAATGCTAATTCACATGAAAGCCTGAATTTGTATCTAATTACAATTTACAATCTTTTTACTTATCAAAGTAGATTCGGATTTCTGTAGAGTTACATCGAATATATGTTTTGACCAACTAATTACTTAGGACTTAGTAAGTAATGCTATTTATAAATGTATTGAGGATAAGCTTATAGCTTTTAATTCTCATAATATTAATATAAAATACTAATTATTATCTAACAATAAATAATTGTAAACTAAATTAAATTATTGCATATACAATATATATACATATTACATAGAACAAATACAATAGGTATCTATTGTTAATTCCACTCCAAAACAGTCTATCAATTTAGTATGCATGCTGCACCGCCCTCCCGCCCGCATAAAATATGCACGTTCAGTAAGGACAGTACATACGCAAAATAACATCATCTAATTGAACCCGACACGTATTTCGCCCCATCGCCGTGGGGTTGAAATTTGGTTATAGATACGTACCTATTAGTTTTTTAATATCATAGATTTCCATGGTTTTACTAATTGTATTATGAAATTAATTGATAATAGTCTAGGTAAGGCTGTCTCCTTGGTCTACTGGTCGGTACAGTGCGACTGTAGAGCAAGAGGTCTTGAGTTCGATCCCCGGGTCAAACAAAGGGTTATTGGGTTTTTCTCTGAGTTTGGATTAGTGCCCAGTTAATGGCAATAGGCTCGCCCCCACTACATGGGACCTAAAACATATCGGTGAAACGTGGGTACTAGTACTCACCTCTGCCAAACCTTTTCAGGACGCCAAGCGTGATGGTATGTATGTAGTCTAGATAATGAGTTAAAAACTCATTTAATAAAAATCCTATTAAAAATAACTTCTTCAACGTTCTAGTGTATGGGACCAAGCATTTTCTCCCTTCGTACTAAAATTAAACGTCAATTGCTATGTCAAAACCAGCGTCATTGTAGTTTGTTATTTTAATTATCGACAACTCTTTAAGGTACCGGAATTTCAGATTTTTTTAATTTCACCTCCCACTGTGTTAATATTTTAATGGTGAAATATGAAAGAAAGGCCTCCGCCTAGAACTGGGCTGCTGCAAAATATGTCAACATATTTTAGTGCCGCGTATTTAAAAAAAACTTTGCTTATAACTAACTTGAAGTGCCGTTGGGTAATGAAAATATAAGCAGGCGTTATAAAAAATATGACCAACTTTACTCTGTTAATTTATGACAGAACGGCAATTAAAAAGTTTTGATAGGTTAAAAAAAGTAATTATAGAAATGCCGCTTACTAGAAAATTCAATATATTTACGTGGTACAGGAAAACTTAATTCACTTTTTACTTTTTCCCACATATGCACAAACATTTCAAACAAGATTTAAAAGAAATCGCCCATTTTCTATTTCCGTAGCCGATCGTTTAACATACGACAGAATCATTTCCATCCGTTCAAACTTAGCAAAACGATTTTAAATTACATTGTATACAACAACAAACGAACCCAAAAGTCATTTCTTCTGTATAAATCGGAATATGCAAAATGCTGGGATGACAAAAGTTTGTTACGCTAGCCAGTGGTCAGGTTCATTTCGAACTCCCGATACGGTTTGACAATGCACATGCAAATTTACCTACAGCAAAGACCATTTCTACGCAGAAAGTTTAATGACATAGCGTGTCCCGTTTAAGTTTCACGATCCTTGCAACAATTATTTTGCCAGCAGTACTATTCCTGTTTACCCGTTTTCCCTATTTTGATCACAATGCTCTACGTGTGCGAACTTGGCTAGTCTTCCTTTATTTAAGGGAGACTAAGCTAAATAAGGAATATTTTATTGTGTGGGAAAAATGAGAAATATATGCAGCCTGCTTGGTGTTATGTAATAGAAAAATGATCCTTAGATAATGTTAAAAGAGGTCATACTACTACTACTATTTTTACTCAACCGACGCTCTAGTGCATAGGTTTTACTTTAGAGTTTGTAAGAAAAAAGTGTGTATGAACCGATGACCCAGTTAGTGCAGCGTTTCATAGACAAGTTTGTGTAATAAGCATGGATATTTGTACCAGACTTATGGATTTTTTTATGTATCAATGATATTAAAGAAACAATATGTATGTAATAATTAACTGTGTACCTAGTATTCGTAAAGAAAATCTTGCTGTTTATTTCGATTTTAAATGGCGTGTAATTTTGAGCAGACATATTTATTATAACACCCTTTATTATAAGGGACCTAAATAAAACCTACTGAAAAACAGCGAGCGTATATTTATACTCTCATGTCTATTAGATTCTGCCAGGGTATATACCTCCATGATAGTATGTTGTTTATTTTTTTTTCAATCTGTCAAACAGCAATTAAGATATTATTATGTCAACTCAAAATTACTTTTAATATAATCAGCTGATATCAAGAAATGAAAAATAAAATGCGAAATTATACAACAAAATTCCTTCCTTGATCATTAATTAAACATGAAAGTGCTTATTAATTTCCTCTTATCAATTTTTAATAAAGCACACAGAAATATAAGAAGGGAGTATTTATAAAACAAAGTAGGTAATTTTAAAAATACAGTACCTACTGCGAAATTAAGTTCTTTAATTAATTTTCTTTCTGTATCTTACTAAGTTTTCATCGTTCCCCGAGGCGGTCTCCGGATCTATATTGAGTTTTAAGACTAATAACTCAAATATCTTTTACCAGGGGAAAGTGTTTTTTTCTTTATTTTCGTAGACGAATATTGTAATAATGTACGCCGTACTCTTTGATGTATATACCCATTTTATTGTATTCGTACTATTGAATACGAAACACATCTATACTAAACCAATTGAATATTGAATTATAATTGAAAATTTGCCTGAATACACGCAGTAACCACTTGACGGCCACAATATATACCTGCCCCATTCGGTAGGAAGTGTGCTAAATAACATTATTGTTCTGTAATATATTGTAATGAATGCGTCTGTGCGCATGCGATTAGTGGAGCGAGAAATTGCTTAATCAGTCATCTGTGTAATGTCGATGATTAGCCCGATACCGATATGAAATCGACGGTGAAATTTTGGGTGCATTAATTGTGACAATGGTAGGGGTACTGGCAAACGTTATGCTGCATGATTGAAGCATTTCACTAGGAAAAATCGAATATTGGTTTGAGGCTGTAATCTACATGAAAACCAGCAATTGGATGTTAATATAAAAAATAAATCTTATTTGTCGATATTTCTTTAAACTATAACCGTATTATTATTCCCTAGATAATTTCGAATGGATTTATTCACAGAACCCTTCACACATTCAAGCTTCATGAGCCGTAAATTTGCCAACAAATGGCCCTTGACGATTTTCGCGCTGTCAGAAATGAAGGAAAACAGAATCATGGGCATTGACCGCCCCAAGAGATATATTGTCCAGTCCCAACCCGCTACGTCACTATGATAATAAATGTACCCAATAATATACATTAAATTTGTACGAATTATTGCCGCCTAAATTATGATACTTTATAGGCGTTGATTGTTAACGTGATTACTGATATGGACGCGTGGTTTATATCAATTATTCGATTTTCTATTCGAGTGGAGACCGTTTTATTATTTAAATGGCGTTGATTTATTGCTCATGTTTGTTGTGGTGGTGTATGGGTTTCTATTATTAATGGTTGTTACTAGTTCTATCTCTGTCTCTCTAATAGAGATTGGTGATGTTATCTGGTACATACTTACTGTGTCGACCATATACTTCTATAGCTGGAAACTATATTCTAATGTCGGGAAGATGCTAATGCAGTTAGTATAGTTTTAGTACCTATTGGTATAATAATAGTTTAGCATTATATCGTAATGAAACATTGGACAATATTAAAGCATCCTACTCCTGATGCAGTAAGAGTTGTAAGAACATTAATGGTTTTCTCTATGATTAGTATGATTGTCTAGCCTTATAGTTAAAAGTGGAGCTTCTGAGCTTGAAGTTGTAGATGCGATTCCTAGATTAAGTAAAGTGTTAGTGGGTGTTTGTACAAAATATTCAGTTGTAATATCTATCGTGAAAATGATCTCCCTATTCTGAAGTTTTTTTCTTAATAACAAACATTTTGGCAGGCTTTGATACCATTTTTATTAGACCACTCAATCAGCCATAGTTGTTATATTTTAGAGAGATTTCTTGAAGACATAAACAAATTGCTGCTTAAAAATACTCCTTTTATGAAAAAAAAATTGTAGCAGTCTTTAATTTGCATTCGAGTCATTTGTCATTTAATATTCAAAGCGTCGCCTTGAGGCGAATCGAAACAGGAACTTTCAATTGCAAAAACATTTCCCACTAAGTGAAGTGCTCGGAATTAGCAAATGTATTCATTCTTTTATACTTTTATAATTATATCATGAGTTTCTAGTTCACCACGTTTCTTCGTGCTAATCTAGGGACGTGCTTTAAAATAACTTAAAGAGCTCGACAGACTCCGAATTCCGGATGAACGTTATAATGAAACGAATGGTAAATCTAATATTTTTTTATTTCATTATGATATTATTATGATTTAGGCTCTTAGTAATTTCCTAGATATATTACTACAATCAAAATTTAATAATGCATAAAAGCACATACCTATGGTTTCCCACATTTTGTCAGTACGATTTAGGCTCCATGCTTCAACTTCAAGCCTTTTGCTCGACCAGAGAATACAATCCAGAACCTCACGCTCAATAGTGCTTACGACTACTAGACCACTTTAATAGTTAATTTATTTGTACTCTTTTTAATACTTCCAGCAATGCTAGCGATGACTAGACCAATGAACAAGTTAAATTCAATTGAATAAATTAAATTTGCGTCTACATATTGGTCAGATACTGCTAATTTTATATTATAAAGCGATTATATATGAATACATACAGAGTATAACATCTACGAGAATTTGTTTAAAAATGGATAGCAATTTTCCGTCAAAAAGCCTCAATGTGGTATACTTTCTCCATGTGATATTGGGACCTTTACCGTTCATTATGTGTATTAGGAAAGGCAAAGCTGAAAAAAGGATAATTTTCCCAACCCTTTCAGGGATTAGTGAGGTTCCCAATTTTTCGAGTACATACGTACTAATACCTCGTTCTGTTCTTTCCATTCATTTCAACACTCAGTAAAACTTCTCAATTACGTATGTATAACACAATGTCTAACAGAGTTCCTATTGCGTTTCGCGCTTGTGCATGCAAATTGGAGAGCGATAGCGAACTATTATTTGCTTGCAAAGTTAAATAGCTTTTCCCGTTCTTTCCCTAGAAAAAACCAGTAAGAGTTTAATCCTAAATCGAACTGGCAAATGACTGAACTTTCAACGAGCTGTTGTTATTGAGAATGCGTTTTCTGTCAATGACTTTATTTTTGTACTGAATTTGAGTGACTCAACAACGACATTTAATTTAAAAACGGAACTATATTTTCTTTGTTTCATAAAAAGAAAATATAGTTTCATTTTTTCTCCAAGTTTTATAGCAAATCCCTACTCAACTGCCATTTCCTGTATATATAGAAAATTACGTAGTTTAGGATACAATTTTCAATTTTTTTTAATGTAAGTAACGGAATTTGAACATCATGTTATTAAGGTAAATGTAACATATATATATATACATAGTGTATATTACATAGTGTAATATACCTATATACATACATACAAGATATTTGGTTTGAATTAACTTTGAAGGCTTAGCAGCTAGTCTTGTTATAAAAAAAAATCTAGCATTACATCTTTATGATGTATAAAAATAAGGTCACTAGTTTACGTAATGCACTCATGAAAAACTAAGAGCTTTTTCACATCAATAGCCTTTCAACAGCGAGTTATCCATCGCCAATAAAGTTGTTTCATGGTGATGATGTCATTGTAATACACATAAACCTAAGTGCAAGTTGCAGCTATAAAAGAACTAGGTCGTAATTACGTCGAAAAGTGGTCGAACCTACCTATGGGGAAATTTTGTGACGTACTTTCTTATTTTTAGGGCACCCGTAAATCCGTGAGTCACTTGTGTGGCTTTTCGTCTGTCATAGTCAAGGAACTTAGATCCAACCTGGAATGTGTATTGTCAATTTGATACCAATATGAAAATAAACCTTATGATTACTGTACTAAGTTCTATTATAGACAATCACTTGGTCAAAGAGAAATCCGGTCCGAGAGAGAAAGCGTCTCGAGAGCCGTGTGTTTCTTTCTAAAGTGTTGCCAGGAGGATTATTCCCAAATTTAGTAGGAGTGGTAGGAAAAAATAATATTGTCATGTCTTATAAAAAAAACATTAATTTACATTAAGAATATTACGATTTATTTTTATTATTTTTTTAATATCTGTTAGAATGAGAACATTTTTAAGCAATAATTTAGACACTGTATTGAAATATAATTAACAAAGAAAAGATTATTAGTAGAATATTTATATGAGATAGACTGGCAGTCCGTCAGCCATATTGATGTAGGGTGCCCATAATGAACGAAATTGTAAGATTATTTACACAATACAGCATATAAATAGGAGGTAGTCTTCAACGTAAGCATAATTACGCATGTTTGTTTTAGGTATTTCATGTTTATACTAGGCTGATTTTAACATTTATTTTAGTAATATAATATGTGTGTTGAGACTGTTCAGTAGTACAAGCCACGCATATAACTTTACAAGGAATGATGTACCGAATACTTAAATCTTAATCTTACCGTACGTATGATGAGCCACGGTAAAACTCAAACATTGAAAATTATAGGTCACAAATCAACTTTAAGACACAAATTGCATAAAACTGTTTTATTTAGTAATGTGTGAACCTAACTGTTAATATCTACCAAATAAATATTTATAAATTCTCCTTAATGTGTTTTACTTTAGTCTATCCTTAAAGCATAGCTACACTAGAGGTCCTGGGTTCGATTCCCGGGTCGAGCAAAGTGTTGTTGTGTTTTTCTGTGAAATTTCCCAACAGCAGTTCGGAGTTTGGATTTGTGCCCGGTTAGTGGCAATGGGCTCGCCCATATTAATCGCCGCCTAATAGTAGAAATGTGGGTGTACCGCTGCACACCTCTGACTAGCCTTTCGGGGAACACAGGCGTGATGGTGGTAAATCAAATTATTGGTTAATATATTATATCCTAATTAGTATCTACCTATATCATATTCTTTGGTCACGCTAATAAAAGGGACAGACGGCTCTTCCGTAGCTATCTCGCTCGGACCGGGCATTGGCAGCCTGTGCGCATTCCAGGTTGGATCTAAGTTCCTTGGTCATAGTTAAATTGTTGCGCATTAATTCAAACGATTATATTGGAATTTCCGGAAATTAATTTCTGAGTCTTAAACACAAGTGTCTATCATAAATAAGTAAGTACCTTTTTGCGTAATAAAATCACATTAAACTAAATTACAATATAATATATAGGTTATGTATAGGAGCACACTATGGACATTTTAGTGGGATAAACAGTATTATACATTCGAAAAACATATGCCTAGCAAAAAAAATGTACCGTTCTTGTAGAGACGATGAATCTAATCGCGAGTATTTTGAGCCGAAGATTATGATAGCACAGTTTTTCTATGATATTTAGAATGCTACATTATAATAAAAAAACTGCAATAATTATATTTTCGACTCAGATCTACAAACAGTTACGTTCAGAACCTTACATCTGAACAATAAAAAAAGTTGGCATGACTACAGGATATTTTAATTCGAAGAATAAAGAACTGTTATAAATTTCTAAATAAACGCGTTACCAGCCATCGATATTCAATACAAAAGGAACATCAAAAAAATATCGAAGCTCATTAAAATTCCTTAATTACCGTGAACAAAATGGTGAGACAATTATTTTCTTGGCCTTTGATCAATCAGACAGCTGACTAACCAAATTATGTCGATATTGAATCAGCCCAAACAAATTATACCGTCTTTGATAAGGTAATTATTAAATATAATTATTGTTTCGACACGATCCCTCTGCTTTTGTAGGACGCCCGCGCCGGCCGTTGGATATACAAAACCATAATACTAATATAGGGGTTGTGTACTGTGTCTAATTTAGTACCAGATTTCTATGTGAAAGCCATTAAACCTATACATTAAAGAAACGTTTCTGTAAAATCAAGGGATTCAATTAGTATTTTATATAATGGAAATAGTGGGGATACGTCACTTACTCACACGCACACTTGTTTTTAAAGCCGGTGACGTCAAATGTTAGTTTGCCCGTCCGTTTATTTTTATTTGACTACAGGCCCCACGAAAAGAGTTTAGTGGTTTCTAATTTATTAATTGATCTTGAAACTATGTCTATCTAAATATTTAGGTAACATATTATTTTTTCTTTTAAATTACCTGTCCGCATCCCTAAGTTGGGCATATTATTATTGTTAACGTTACGTTGCTGAGTAATTGAGACAGTTTTGGTTTAATAAGAGCATTGAGTACGTTTTAATCTTTTTGATGAAGTTTGATACGGCGCGGGTGTTATTAAATTAATGAAAATAAGATCATAACCGCACAACTCTTAATAAATACTAAAGCACTATTGTAACCGCAGTTTTTTTATTAGACCAAGTTTGGTAAATTGAACAGTATATGTGAACATTTAATTTTGTATTTGTAAATGCCCCACGACTCAGGAGAACATCTTCGAGTGGGGCTATGATTGTTAATCGTAATGTTACTAAACTTCAACCCAACTTCTTGCTAAAAGCGGACTTCACTTACCCTACATTGAGTCAGTCACATTTTATTTCTGAAATATAAAAATAAAACAGTACGCCATACAATTCAGCCCAGCAAAAATACGTGACGTCACTCAAACTTAATTGGTAGAGACGCGGTTGGAGGCATGAAATTAAACATAACAAAATGTTGAAACAAAGAGAAACACTCGTATGTCCTAATTATCTCAATGACAAAGTACAGGCTGACAAATACGAGAAAAGGACAACGAAATTTATATCGTATCACTGAGAATTTATTGTTGTGTTTCGTGTCTCTCACTTTTATTTGATTTCGTTTTGTTCGATTTTGAATAGGATTGAATAGAATTATTTTTCTCGCCATTATTGAAGAAATATATGTTATCATTGTATTATTGTGGAAAATTAAGAGGCAGTGGACTAAGCACATTCTCGTAGTTTGTAGACGTGATGGCTGTTTCGTCAAAAAGGTAGCTACGTAAGCACAAGTGGCTGCTAAAAGATGGTTTGGCTTCGGGATGATTAGGGCGCTTTGGGATACGTTGGATACAAATAAAAGGATATTTATAGAAGGCCTTTACAACAGCGATGTATTTTAAAAATTACAAAAATAAACGCAAATAAAAAAAACAAGGAATAAACATACTAAAAAAAATCAAGGCAAGGAAGAAAAGTACAGGTTCAATAATATTTGTATTTGACATGCAATATTGGTTATTATGATGATATATTATTATAATAAACATTACTTGACTGAATATTGATATTAGATGCCTGATAATTGACTATTAAAGACAACAGTATGAACATTACATTTTATATACATTTTTGACCGTTTGAATGGTGCTGAAAAGTTGTCATATTTTTTAACATAAAATTATTAAATTTTGGTAAGTTGATAATGTTAAGATTATTTTGCCTTATAAAAAATTATGTAATAATTTATACAAAAATATGAGTCTAATACTTTAATTTCCCTTGTAGTGCAAGAGTAACTGAACTGTTTAAAATCCTGTGTATTCGCAACAAAGGCTCAACACTGTACAGTGTTTATCTGTTTACTGTACTGCATCAAATTCGCACGAGTGGACGCCGATCTTCTTAAAATTAATGCGCAGTGTACAGAAAAGCGTAGGAAGTACACCAAACTGGGGAACAATTAAGTGAATTAATTAATAAACGCGACAAAATACCAAAATTTAATATTGAAAATTGACTGCTATCAACATAACACACATACCATTCCGTTTCCATGATTCTGACAGGGAGGTCCGAAGCAGGCAGGGATTATAGCGCTT
The DNA here is from genome assembly GCA_905163465.1 of Craniophora ligustri. Taxonomy (NCBI): domain Eukaryota; kingdom Metazoa; phylum Arthropoda; class Insecta; order Lepidoptera; family Noctuidae; genus Craniophora; species Craniophora ligustri. The sequence goes on from LR990963.1 coordinate 9,987,029, forward strand.
GGAATTCTGTAGTTTCTGCCTACCCCATGGAAAAAAGGCGTGAGTGTATGTATGCATAATAGGAGTTAGTCTGTGACCTTTATTTGGTCAGAAATCCAAACTCCGATCAAAATTCCCTCGACCTAAGATTCGTGTTTAAGTGTGAGTTCTAAGTGCAAAATCAAGGCTAATACTACCAAGGTAATAGTAATAATTATTATCTTCCTTTAAACGGCAAAGGGAAACATGAGGAAATTAAAAAGCCTTTCTTCACCATGTATGAACTCTATGGCTAGATTTTGGAATTCAAAGTTATGAGCCGTACCCAACACAAAGTTTTTAACTGTTCATAAATAAGAGAACTAAAGTGTAATACTAATATAATGTAATAAAAAAATAAAAAAATACTTTTAATAAAACGGTTTAAAGTATTTAAATCAAAACAAATCATGTTATTTGAACATTTTTATAGTTTCTACCAAACTCGTCTGCCTAAACCCTATTAAATTATGATCCTCATTCACAACCTAAATTTACCAACTATCAAATTATGTCAGTCCGTATTTATGCTTCACTCTAGGCTGATTGCATTACATTAGAATTTATACTCTGTGGTAATGGCTATGCAAACATTATTGAACACATGTCATGAAGGTTGCATATCATTCGCTTGAGCGATTTTGTTTTTAACCGACTTCAAAAAGGATGAGGTTCTCAATTCGTCGGAATCTTTTTTTTTTTTATGTATGGTCACGAATTACTTAAAAACGCCTGGACCGATTTGCAAAATTCTTTTTTTGTTTAAAAGAGTAGACTTCACAGATGGTCCCATTGTGACCACATCAGGATCTGATGATGGAATCCCAGGGAAATCGAGGGCAACCCTCAAATTTTATAGGCAATTATCACATTTTCAATATATTTACTATAATTGTTCCAGTATTTGCGTCTGATAATCATCATTTGATGTTGATGAGCTGATGATGGAAGGTAGAACTCCTCAAAAGTTAAGAGTAAAAAGAAAATTCTTTCAGTTATAGGCATTTATTACATTTACATGTATTCTCCAAAGCTGTTCAAGTATTTGCATCTGAAAATCACCATCTCATGTAATGATCTGATGATGGAAGGTACAACTCCTCAACGGTTAGGAGTTGAAGGAAAAATCTTTCATAATTATAAGTATATATGGATCGATAGTTGTATTCTTTCAAGCTATTAGATTGACCTGATATGAAAAGTTAATTATATAATATACAACACTAAAAAGTAAAAAAAAAATTACTTAAAAAAAAAAGCAAAACCAACTTCAAAAACTAAAAAGCAAAAAATAACTTAATACAGTTTTACCTTTTTTTTAGTTTTAAAGGTATGAAGTCGGTGCCGATGATGTGGTGGTTGTAACCACCCCGCTCAAGGTCACTCGCGGAGAGTGTACTTACTATTACGTTTGGCTTGGCACCGACTTCATACCTTTAAAACTAAAAAAAAGGTAAAACTGTATTAAGTTATTTTTTGCTTTTTAGTTTTTGAAGTTGGTTTTGTAACATACAATAAAAATATCAGTTCTAAAATTATGATTCCATAGGGTCACATTTTCAGTGTAGTTCTATTTTTTACCATAGGAATAATAGAAAGAAAAGATGAGGCTTTGTATATATTTTCTATGAAATAAAATCTGACTGACGTTGGTTACTTAGTAATAGAATTCTAACCCACAAAGGCCAGCCTGATTTAATTATTTTTTTTATCAAAAATAAAAACTTGAAATGCCGACAGAATACAAACTATTTTAATAAACAAAAGAACATGTCTAACTGACCCAGTATTTCATTTCTTATGCTTGAATAAAAGGTTAGTTAAAACTTTGACTTATGGCTCACTGCCTATTAGTGGAACCTCGAATATACCATCAAACAGTGCGTTTAGGTTAGTACATTTCAACTCAGGCTCTGGAAATAAACATTTGCGCGATGGTGACATGTTCTTTTAAAATTGCCTCGTATGTATACTCTTCTTCTTAATAATTTCAGTAGATAGTATTTTTTTAACCAACTAAACGTCAGTCTTACATTCGTTTCCATAAGTGATGTTAGAGTCGTCATAACTTTCTAATAAAATATGTACAAAGAGAGCAAATGTAATAATACAACTTACAGACAACACCTGCCGCATCGCTAAACAACGGCAACCCTATCAAAAATCTACTCAAAATACAAACTTTCCCCTCGCACGCTTGACAACCTGCGTGTAGGTTACCCCTTGGAGTTGAAAATATAGTAATAATATTTTAACGTTACACTTATATGACACTTTAGCGAAGAATTATTTGTTGGAAATGAACTCCCTCATTTCATAATTCAATTGCAATTTTTCAACTTTAACGTTGTTAAAGTTGAAAAATTGCATGTTTATATTCATAACGCCTCAAAATAATAATTAGAGATTATGAACTAAATAGGACCAGTCCATAAAACCGTAGTGAACAGTTATAACGACGCGATAAAAGAGCCGAAACAGCCACCCACACCAGACACACCACTAAAGTTGTTATTTATATAGTTTCCAAATATGGTATATTATCTGATTCTGTGTGAATAGTTCTAGATGCCAGTACCTCTGCTAATGAGCCCGCTTAATTCGGTTTTGCTTGGCCCCAAATGTCGTAACGTTGCATTCCATAACACGCCTCCAAAATATATGCGACTCATTAGAGGCGTCAGATGAATTTTGTGGAATCAACCAGCTAATGACACAGAAATCCGAGCATATTTTTGATAAACAATAATGTTTTACCGTAAATATAACGTCGTGGGAAATATTTAAATGTACCTAAAGGTTACTTTAAATTAGACCAAAATAATTCCAGTAATGCTTTCGAAATCGTGACTGAGACAGGGTTCCACACCCTGTCTCAGTCATATTTAATATTAAGCATAAATTAAAAACCACGTAAAATTCATTAATTATATTAGTCGTCGTTATAGAATTTAATAAAAAAAATATCTGTCACAATTTATAATTAATTAACAAAGAAAACTTTGAAAAGATAATGTCTTCATATTCTGTTGAAGAGTCCACATCCTAATTAAAACGCTTTTAACAATTTATGTGAAAAATAACAACCTAATTTCACAAAAGTAACAAAGTATTATAGCTTCCGGGAATCGTCTCGTTAGTGATCAAATGGCCGCGAACATCGTGTGGAATGTTAACATTGCTTTTTCTCTCTCAAAACTTTTCTTTTATTACATCAAAGTCTCTCATAACGAGATTCACTAGATGGAATTGTGTTTTACTGAATTGAACAAAGGAAATTCATAGATTTTTGTGCGGATCCAAATGAAAATGGTATAACGCAAAACAAAGTACGATAAATCTAGAAATCCCCTTGCAGAACGCCCACCGCATTGATTTAGCTAACCCTACTCTCCCCTGATGGTATATGCAGTTACCAAAGTAAACAAAATGACGCCGGGCCTAAACAAATAATGTGAGCAAGTAAGTCTAATTCATTATTGTTCGCAGAAACAATAAAAGCGGTAACAAACGAGATTACCGATAAATCTAAAAGGGAATTTTTCTACACGGTAGGGGCTTATCTACTTTACGTCGTTTTGGGAATAAATGCCGGGAGTCTTACTGCAATGAAGACGGTGCCGAACTTAAGTCTGCTATTGTCTGTCAGGATAAAGAGGTACACGGGAGAAAGTAGGCCCCCACTAACCTTCTATTGTAATCTCTTTATTTCCTACCGAATCTTTTACTGACCTTGTTGTTTTATAAGGAGTGTTATAGATAACACCAATGTTTGAATCTTTATAAAATGATATGGATTCAAAATGTAGCTTTATTTTTTTGTTTATTTGGCTGTCAATGTAGACTACATTGACATTTCATTTTTTTATGAATAAGAAGAGATGTTATTGTTATAACTTTTAAGAGCACCACGATTTTTTCTTTAATAGTATTTTATGTTAAGCGACGTCATTTCTCCACACGGAATAAAGTAAGCAATCCCCAAAAATAAATATGCAAAACAAAAAGTGAAGAAAAAATATGTATCGTTTTGTAAACACTTTGTCATAATGACAGCTGCGGAACCCAGAGGACGCCGCCAAAATGTGGTGAGGTGGCGCCAAAGTATTAAGTTACAATTCAGTAACAATCGATCTCAGATTCAGAAATCTCGTCTCAGCTTGGGAGATTATTTTATTCATTGACTTAATGTTTTCAAACAGCTTTATCGTGCATGATAAATTGCTTTCTTAGAACCTTTTTGGATCTCATGAGTTATTGTCATTGTTTTGGGTAGTTACTGTCGGGTATACATATTTTACTTTATGCTTTTGGATGAAAATCTGCGTCTGTCGGATTTTTGAACCCTGAAATTATTCAAAGGAAGTGGTGAACGCAATTGCGCGGAGATAACAGCCTCCTATGTGTCAGTTGGAGCTAGTTTCATGTACCTACACTACAGTACTAAACTCATGGGTGAGCCGAATTTAATCGTCCGGAGCGCTAGTGCGAATAATGGCCGCGACAAATTTTCCGTTCCGTCGAGCATTTTCCTCTGAATGCACCTACACAATCGACGGTATTGCCTGCAAAATTGTACGCTATTAAGTGACATTCTAAATATAGGGATCCACAGGATGACGTCGAGATAGCCAGTCGTACTCAACCCTTTCCGTATTCAAACCGATATTCACATTTCTCGCTCTTCCATTTTCAACCTTATACAGACTTCCAGAACTTGTAGTTTTGTCCGGCCGTGGCGCTTAAATTATAACGTTTTCAAAATAAAAATATATGGAGGACTGATGAAGTGTAACTGTTACACATCTGCCTTTCGACGATTGATTCGTAATGATGATTGCTACGTGCGGTTTGGAAGACATGTCTGTGGAAAGGAGCTTCGTGTTATATCAATGTTTTGACGTTAATAATATGGCAACCGTGGCGGACCAAAGATAACTTACTACCGACGATATAATTCCGGTGCCTGATATGTAGCGTGGAGAAACCCTCCACTTACCTACCGTATCGAAGAATAAATGAATAATCGAATTTAAATTTCAAAATTGTTTTGTAATCGTCTTTTAACTTCAACTGACGGATTTATGCACTTCAATTTAAATGCTCAACTGTTAAAGAAATTATACCTTAAGGCATTGCCTTTTGCGCATTTCGTAAATATTTCATTTTAGCCAATGTGAACATTATGACATAATGATTATAGATATTACGGGCTGTTTGTAAAAAGAATAAAACTCGTCGAATTATTAATGAAGAAGGTTATGGACTAAAATGGCCTTAAGGTTGTTTATAATCAGATTTTTTCGCTTGGTGGTATATGCCCTTGCCCCGAAAATTAAAGATGCTTAAGTGCAGTATTGAGTAAAGTGACTTGACCTTTACTCCCAATATTTATTGCATTACAGAACAAGTGTAGTAGGTTTATACGGAAAGAATCTTTTTTCAACAAAGCACGGATATTCTCTAGTCATTATGCTATAATGTAAAACATTAGCCTAGTGTGAGTTTGGCAGAAAGTAAATTTCTCGGACAAGCAGGTTTAATCACGATGTTTTCCTTCACAATTTGAGTGTGTATAATAAATATGCAGAAAACTTGGAAAATTTATTAGCACAGCCTTGCGATTGAAGGTAAGACCCACAACTTTACAGTCTACTATTGACCCTATATCCTGATAGGAATTTTACCTCATCAACTATCTTACTTTTTAATCAATATGATTTCGACATTCTCCTGTGGAGTTCTATCGCTAAAATTATAAAAAAATCTTCTTCATGCAAGAAACGTGTTTGATAATGAATGATACACCTGGCGTCTTGCCATCCATATGCTTGAGACCCTCGAAGCCAGTTTTACTTAAGTATGAAGAGAGAGCCAGAACCCGAAAAGGTATTTACTTGAATTTTATGCTCCATCTTAGATAGGTACCTACTTGTACAACAGTCAACAGCAAAAAAAAACTCTTATAAAACACCCGAACGGCAGATTTATTTGATCTGCAATCGACTTTAAAAGTTAAATCAAAATTCATTTTTACGTTTAAGAATTTTAATTCAACAGGCAGACAACCAGATACATATATTCCATTTTAATGCATCTGTGGCGGATTTTATTAACAAATTTTGCCTATTTGTTCACGAACTATTTCCTGTGCGGCATATTATATCTCGTCTAATTAAAAGCAAGCGCGCCTACGCACGGCTGAACGGCTGAACGTGTTTTCAATCAGTCCACATCAGGGAATTTTACGACTGTCTATCTGTTCGCTTTCATAAGACACTGGAGCTTTGCACTGATTGATAACATGTGTGGGCACAAGAACAACGGATTTGTGTATCACAACACAGCAGTCAGTAATTAATTCGGTTTTAAATCGAATGATTGTTTGCAGATTACCGGGCAATGACTTTGGGCATGTACTAGCAAACTGAGTGATAGACTGGTTCATAGAGCGCTCGTTTGGCATCAATGTTTCACATCCAATTCATAATTCTTTCATTTTTCTGTTCTTGCGTTAGAATAACGTACTGAATCTTATCAATTCATTGAAATTGATAACTCTTTAACTCGTTGTGATTCTTATAAACAAATAGAGTTCTAGCTGATAAAAACAAATCAAAATGAACATGATATTCATAATAATAAAATGTAGGATTACCAGATTAAGCAGTTCAACAGCCGAAACTTCATAAATATAATGAACATTCATAATTATTTGCTATAACAAATTGAAGTCGTACGATATTTGTTTCCCGACCGCTGTCACCACTTCCAGGCCATTAGTAGAAATTTATCCAGTTTACTCTGAATTTCTGCCCGAAATTATGTTCATGCTTTCGACATTATATCACATAGTAGTATGTAAAATATTGATATCGTAATGCTTACCATATGAGTACGACGTATGTTTCAATTAAGTGTTTTAGCTCTGAGTATCTTAGGGATTTGTCGTCTATAAACTCAGATTTGAATACTACATATTATAACAATTTTATTCAAATATGTAGAAAAAGAGGAATAAGAACTTTTTTAAGTATTTCATCATACGGTAAGTATTATAACATTAGACCTATTTGGACATTAACTTATAATCCCCAGGGGTAGTTGTTTCGAAACACACAGTATGAGACAACATATACATACATATGTTATTAGTGTATGGCAACGTTTAAAAAATACGATAGGTAGTTGAAGAATAAAAATACATCTTACCTGCCTTTATTCGTGTATATAACATTCATTCAATAAATAGGGCACAATAGTCATAAAATAATCACAAGTAGGAACAACAAACATACAAAGTAATAAAAAAAACAAAATAAGAAGGAACTCAACATTTTATAAAAAGGACGTCAAAATAATGTTGTTGGCTCGATTTTGTATCGCAAAACAAATAACATTAAACGTTAACGTCACGAAGGCAGGTGAAATGGCAGACGTAAGGCGTACGAAAGCTTACCAAATATTTACAAGAGCTTCAAGTGGCTTAAAACAAATTCTCCAATAATCTTGCCTCGTCTTTGTACTATTGTTTACACTGAATTTCGCTACTACCTCCCCTTGGCTTGTATTTTTGTGGAGCGCCACTCAGATCGTGTTTGATTTTGCCAAACATAAAGCATTTGTAAACATTTAACAGAGTTGTATCGGGTTACACATTTATTTGTTGGTTTCATTTGGCTTCCACAGAAAATATTTTATAATATCAGTTAGTTGTGATTCAGCGTTTTGAAAAATGATTGATGGTGGTTTTAATGAGCTGGTACTGGACGTAACCTCTATGATTTTAGAATTCAGGCCACGATCTACTACTGATTTATTATTCACAAGTTATAATAAATATTTATAAATAACGATTGGATGTGATGAGGTCGATTATATAGGACGCAGCTCTGGCTGAATAATTTAGAGTCTTTAACAGAAATATATTTATTAATAATATTCTCAGATAATTAAGAAAGATCAATAGCTATCTTTGCTTTTTGTTTTAAACTGTTTCTGGAATATAAAATCCCATTAGTTTTTCTATATAGACGTGGACAACGATTTAAAACTAAAGAAAAAGTTTTAATATTTTACATTTATAATGATTAGACCGACAGTATATACAGTAACTGTTATTAGTACCATAATACTTCATCGACAACAACTTTTAACAAAACCAGTTATGCATAACAATCCATCATCCAATATGCGTACATTCACAGGCGCCTGCAAACGTATGTATACGTAAAACATACAAATTTCATTTTAGTTTTTTTTAAGCCGTCGTGATGATTTTGACAGTGTCGCTTGTCGAATGTTTACATCGTCACCACAAAGTCATTAGTCGACACTTTCGTCGCCGGCGCATCTGGCGGACGCATCACACGTAGCGTAGATACTTTGACAAAACTATATCCGTCATCCGAAAAACCCACAATAGTCCCTAGTTCTTTTCAAATAACGTTCATAATCGAATGTAAATGCGATTTTCAAATGTACACGTTACATTAAGTATTGGAATGATTAAATTTCAAAATCAGAATAAAATGTGTCACTCGTTGTCTTGCTCTGACATAAATGTAAAAAAATAAATATTATGTACATATATTACGTGTGTTATATAATCTAATAACACGTTTAACTCAATTTAAATGTAAAAGTTACAATATTTATTAGTTTAGTATGTGATTAATTAATACTGACTTGTCAGATTGAAAACGTCACAAATCAATGACTGTGATCCATTCTTAGCGATATATGAGAAAGGTTTGTATTATTGAGCTAACTGCTTGACCCACACTCTCTAATCAAAATTATTATCTTCTGATACTTTATTCTTTTAAGTTGTAAAATATAATGTTTAAATTAAGAGTTGATTAACATTGCCCTTCACTTTAAATCCTTACTTCGTAATCGCGGACCATTTCAACGCACAAAGAACCAAATAAATTTTTAGATCAAAGCAAAGCTATAAAAATTCAACATAAGCCTTCCTTATTTTTAAGAAGAAGCGTCACATTTACAAATGCCTTTAGAAACAGTAGCGATATTAAAATCACAACGTTTCTCACAAAGACAAAAGGGGAGCCGACGCGAGAGGTATCAAAAGTAATAAATAATTCCCTCGCTTCGCGACAAATGAGGTCATGTGTTTCTCCTTTACGTTTTTTGTTCGACTTCCCGCGGGATCGTGTGTCTTCTATTTCCGTTTCAATGTATCGACTGAACGATTTGCTTCTTTAAATTTAGAATATGTTCGCTGTTTAGTGTGGCCGCCTTGGGGCTCATTAAATTCGGGAGAACGCAGATGTCAAACTTTGCCAACATCTGGTAACTTTTAGTTTTAATTTAACAAATTGATATTTGTATGTTACATCCTTTATAGTTCACTTGATGTGAAAAATTAAGAGCTTTATAATTATGCGGTGTTTATGAGCGTTACTAACTAAATATATGTAATGCACGTGTTCGTAGCAGATTCAAAGTTTCATAATAAACAAATTAAGAATAGTGAGTGGGCTAAGACTATATATAAATCAAATCATTTAAAATTTATGTATATGTTAGTTTTATTTTAGACAAAGTCTAGAAAGAAACAAATAAAAACGTATGATATTTGTATCTATAGAGATACAAATATTAATCATAAGCTAAAATTAGTTTGTAAAACAAATGATTAATTACAATAATGATCAGTTGTACTTAAGCTACCAGTAGGTATGGTTGAACAATAAATGTTGCTATCTCATTCTATTTGGCAATTTATTCTTGATAATGAGTCATCTAGTTTATGGGCTTTAGACAAAATAATTCGGCATAGCTTTAAGCATATAAATTATAACTGACTAATCATAATATTAATGTAAAATATTATATTACATTTGCTTTCTATACCTTGTCTTCAGTATATTCTGTAACACATTTTAGTCACTTGCACGAAAAGTATGTAAATATAAAACAAAAGCTTGTCCCTACAGTAAAATAATCTTGTTATGTACTAACATCCAAAGGTTTTTTAACTACTGGTTCGACCTAAGCTTCAAAGAGTAGTTACATCCATTCTTGTAATCCTTTTGTACTTTGACCTATTTAAATCACGTTAAAAGCAAATAGGAGTTTAACCTCAAAACCGCATTTAGAGTAAACGTTGCAATCTTACGTACAATGGGCAACATAAATTGCTTTGCTAGACACTGTATCGTCTATAAGAAATTCTACTTTATTCTGTATACATAAGGTTACATTTTCTTGTTGTGAAGGTTCGTCTTCGTAATAATTGGAAGAGAGGCAGCCTGTACGTTTGGAACAATCAAACTTAACCTTGGGAACGTTTTACGAGTCGCTTTCAGCTCGCACCGGCGTAATAAACATGTTGGTATCGTCAGCAACAAGTGTTACCGGCTTGCGGTCTACGCACGTGTTTACTGACTGTAGTAATGGAAAAGTAATTATTATTAGTAAGTACCTACCTAACCATAATAACACTAGAACTTGAATTGGTGTTTTATGGAGTATAATTAATACAAGCGGCTGTTTTATCTCTTGTTAGTTTCTCATGGCTTGTACAATAAAAACTCCTGAAAGAAGTTATGGCTCACTTTTGTATTCATCTAAAATTCAATTAAAACGTAGGTTCCTGAAAAATTACTATGTATTTTATGGCTACACTGTTACTACTGGCTACTATTTTACTTAAAAACCCTTATTTAATATAATAAATTTAATGGCAATGAATATAATGTTATGCTGAAGAGGAACTCCAAGGTTCAAAATATATTTATAAATTTGTTTTTACACATATATTCGTACAAGAATTGCTATCGCCAGATAGAGCACCAATAACAAGCAAACTATGGGCCATAAAGCAAAGTGAAGTATCTCTCACACAAAGCGACATTAATGTGTTAGCATATAAATAAAATCAAGTCGTGCGTCATGACTGAAAATCCATATTTTTAGTTCGTAATAAGGAGATAACTCTCGACATTTTTATTACTAGCTTTATCTATGTTTTGTTTTACAGCACATGCTTTTATAATCTAAGGTAATAACACAATGAAAGAATGTGTTGACTGATTTATGAATGGCTGAATAAATATTCTGCAGATGCATTGGTTATTGAAAATTTTACGATAATCACCCTCCAATAGTAAACACGATAAAAAAATGTAAGGACAGGGAATCATCTAAGGGGTGTCATCGAATTATATCGAAAACTTTTCCTTTTCTCAGAATTCCTTTGATCGACTAACACATTTATAAGTTCTTCCGTCATCATCACTAATTCTTTCTTCATATTTTCCCACTAAAGTGTTAGTGTTGTAACTGTAAAATCACGAATTGAAATTTGACATATCATCGACGTGTTTACGCTTCCTTTATTTGAGTTCTTTCATCTATGTTATAAATAGTTTCATTGGCGTCGAATTCACTTACTTCGTTTCAATCATCAGCATCGATATTTTCGTTAGCAGTATGATGGAACTAACATTTCCTACCAATAACATTCAATGTTGTGTTTGATGGAATTACGACGCCTGCTGTGAAATGTGTTATCCTAATATAACTCCTATGGGTGTGATCTCACTATACTGTAATTTCTGTAAGTGATATTACTTCTGTTGTATTATTAGTGCCTATTGGTTCCTTGATCTACTTTTGTGTAATAACAATGCTCATTTCTGAATTTATTTTGAATACGTTCGAATATTTTTTTCTGACGTTATGAGCATGAATCATAAAAATATATAATGTAAATGATAATTGTAAGTTTACTTCCAAACTTTGATCAGTTATAAAACTGATATTTGATCTCATATGTGAGCATTGTAAGCATATTCTATTTAAGGAAATATGTTATTATAGGTAAGAAATTTTCATAATTAAATTAATTTGAGCTTTGATCTAGACTAGCGTATTCTTCTGAAAACAGCTTTGATATTTAATTAACGTTACCTGCTATTTTATTTACCATAATTATTCAATATAAATATTCAAATACAAGATATTCTGTACAGTCCTAAAACTAATACTGTACTAAGTTTGAACATAAGCATGTTCATAAGGTTTTGACCAAAGTACTTATTAAGATATTTTTATGCTACCTGTTTTAAACCATATGAATAGATCGAACTATAAACATATTAATGTATGCATGTAAATAATGAATTTAGTTCAGCTCTACTACAATAGATTATTATTTATTTACATAATTAATAATAGTTTATTATCATCATTTCAGATAAGGATGTCCACTGCTGGAAATGAGGCTTCCACCACTCGCATCCAGTGGCTTCTAGCAACCTTTACCAGGTCGTCAGTCCGCCTTATTTGGGGCCTACTCTCGCAACGTCTTCTCGTATACGGTTGCCACTTGTAATCCTTTGAGCCCCAACAGCCACCTGCCACATAAATAATGATTAAGAATAAACAAATGCAGTATGAATGAATTTTTAAGAATGATAAAAGTCTGTGATCTGCAATAATAAAGTTAAAAACAGGCCAGTTTCATTCCTTCCAAAAGCAAGCAACAATATGTACTTCACAATACAAATTGCATGTTATTCATCCAAAACTGCGCGAATCCGAGATAGTAATTCGCATACTTGATTTGGTTGGAACATCAACTTTCCGCTATTTTTACTGCGTTACAGTACTAAAGTATTGCATACGATATTGCAGCTGTAAACAAGCCACTTGCAGACGGTACAGATTGCTTGCATACTGCTGGTTGTAACTGTTGTAATCAGGGAGTTTTAGTGCCTACCATGAAGATGGGCAAGATTAGAAACAAATCACAAACTAGAGTGTAGTATATCTTAGTGTTTTAGTGAAGCATTAAATAGGAAGATGCCTTAATTTCATTAAATATTTTCCTTTGGGACAGAGACTTTTATACTACAAGATGGGATTTTTTAGTAAAAAAACAGTGCAATCCCTTGTCGACTGTCCAATTTAAAGTGGTCAGCGAAGTTATTGTTTATTATAAGTCTGTTTCAATGATTGATAAATAACAATAAATATGGGTATAATTGTGACTTCTGTTAGGTTTTTCATTTGAGGAAACTAATATAACATAACATGTTTGTCATCATGTTTAATAAAAACAAGCTTAAATTTAATTTAAAATGGCACTAAATCGACTGCCGACTACCCGTCGGTAATCATGTCGTTTATTTTCTTAAATTATTTCAGGAACTGTTTGAGTACACACCCTTCTTGACTTAGGTCTAAACCTACATTAAACAATGAAACAGCATAGAGCATTTGTTAACAATATTAATTATTCTCTCACACGTGCCTCTGTGTACAAAGACCTCCAATTAGACAGTACTGGCAGACAGCACAAACAATGTTCTGGCTAGTTGAACGTATGACTTTTTAATATTGTATTGGCTTGAATGTAGGTACTCGTGTTCATTAACTTTGGAAGTTATTGCTTATATTATAGGTATCTAGTTTCTAGTTTAATTTTATACGTAAGATGTAGCATTTTATTTTTGCTTCTTTTAGCTAAGTGCCTTGGAGGTTTAATTTTCTCGTTAGTCTAGTGGTCGTAAGTACGTACGGCTGCTGAACAAGAGGTCTTGCGTTCGATTACCAGGTTGAGCAAAGTGTTATTGGATTTTCTATGAAATTCTCAATATCAGCTCGGAGTTTGGATTCATGCGATTCATGGGTGCACATTAGTACACCTCTGCCTAATCCTATGGAGATAACAGGCATGATGGTATGTTATATTAACATTATATTTTTGCTAGTCTTAAAATTTTAGTGTTTTTTTTTCTTTTCATTTGCAGCATGGTGTTTAAAACTGTAAGAAAGATGAGGGAGCTCAATCCACCAAACAGACTTGGCAAGTCGATGTCTTCTTCGAATGGATTACTAACGATGTTTTGACCACACTACTAATAACAATGATTAGGTAAGTCATTAATGTGTAACACTGTCAATGCCCTCTCGTCAAGGTTTATAGGTAATTTGAAAAACCTACGACTCATTGGATATGGGTAGGCATATACCAATACATCATACCTAGGTACATATAAGTATTATTGTAATTTGTCATCGGTTATATCATACATTTTGTTTGTTTACCTACTGAATTGTCAAACCAAAGGGCTAGTGGGCTAGTTTCTTCTGTGGAAAGGTTCATGACTGATAGAGTAAACTTTTTTAGGTAAGGTGTAGGAAAAAAGATGCAGAATGTGATGATCAGCCGGACATACAACATTTTCTGTATTATTCATCATTAGTTAGCGATGACCTATTTCTTCAAAATAAAAAAAAGTTATGTAATTCCTATTTAATAGGTGAGCGCGTAATCTTCTACCCTGTCGTAACATTGTTTACCCGTTTATTTTTTTTTATTTTGACTCACTTTAGTGCCAGTAGGTAAACAACATTCCATAGTTAACTACCTATTTTAAAATCCAGTTCTTTCCAGGTCATTTTCATTTTCCGCCGGGATGGACATTGCACAGTAAAGACAGTGTAGCTACACTATAAAATGTCGCCTGTATCTCAACTGGAATGGCTGTTGAAATATAAAAGAGTGTGTAAAACAAGGAACAGCGCTTCCATAGTTTTATGAATACTGCTCTCTGGCAACAATCGAGGCGAGAATAAATAAAAAAAAAGACGGACATGCACCGTTTAAAGTCACGGGAGCCAACAGCATGATGAATATTACAACTGGCTAGTGGCACGCCAAATAAGATAGTTGTTTGCAACGAATAAAACAATCTTTGGATAGTGTTGTTGGCTTTCGACTTGAATGTTACGCTTTTTATGAAGCGTTACCATAATTGTGTATATGAACTTGTTTCTTGGACCTTGTAATGTGCATGGATGGCGTGTATCGAGATGGTTTTGTTGTTATCGTATGCGTTCTACATGCATAAAACTTTTTAAATTTTAATGGTTGGTATTGGTAAGATAAATGATTCATCATAGAGATGATATTTTATAAGATGTATTCTTGTGGGTGACAGTATGATGATTATGGTGACATCGCTGAATGTTAAGTTAGCAGCGCTACAAGTAGTTAACATTATCTGCTAAATGCATTGATTTAATTAAAAAAACCCTATTAAATAAACGGCTACATGGTATAACAAAAAATATCTAACTGCGAAGCGGGATTTTACTATGTTAAATCTTAGTACGTACCTCGATATTGTTATAATATGGATATAATTTTATATTTAATATTTTACAAAATAAGTATTTGATACGGTCCCTGGTAGTATTTGTTAAATATTATATCACACTAAAACATATTATACTCAGTATAAACAATATTCAGTAGACACGAAATAAATTTATAACGACAACAGACGAATGTAAAACGAAACAAATGTGAGATGTTATGACGAGACATAGATATTCCAGCTGGTATTTGCCGTACTAAAATATGAAGATATTTTGACTATCGCAACAAAATCATGATTTATGTTAGCCCAAGCTTACCCGTTCTCATTAGTTTGTGTTATTCTTTGCAAAATAAACGAAAAATCAAAGTGGGGGCTCGGACTCGGACGGTCTGATGTACGGATTTGTTTATATAATTTCGTAACAACTAATGGTTCATTTTGTCAAATAACCAATGTTAGCGAGTAATAAATCCGACCGGCTAAAGGATGAATCACGTTAATGAATCAACCTATCCGAGATTACGTGATAAATAGCTGAACAGTTAATATTAATATTTCACTTTAACGGATTAAGTGAGGGACGTGAATTATGTTGTTTTATTTACAATATATTTGATTATATCTTTTGAATAAGTCGTTCAATGTAAACTTTGCCTCCATTCGTTGGTTGCCTTGGTTAACATATTTTTATAAAAAGTCTCAGCAGTAAGTACTTTATTTTGTTTTATCAAGAAAACACGCTGCCTCCTGTGAGGTCCTCCATTCAATACCCAGTATGTGGAAGTATAATTGCGTTTTAATAGAAAACGTTAACATTTTTATCAGACTTGTTAAATAATTTGGTCCCTATTATACGAAATTAAAAATATACCTAGTGATGATTTTATTCATTACAGCATCATAACTGAGTATCCAAAACAGTAGTATTTTGAAATAAAAAAACATTTTACTGATTTTATTGAGTTATATTGATAGATATTATTAAATTTCGATGCATCGGGTTCTTTATAATATCAATGCACATAAGAGACATAGAGTGTGTGGCATTGTCTATCTTTGTGTAAGAAAATGGTGTTTTATTATTGCAATAGCCGAATCTTGTTTATTTTAAGAGATTAATGTTTATGTCATAATAGTTTTATGATTATAGTAAATAAATGTAGTTTATTGAGCAAGTTTCCGAGACAAACATGGTCATTATCCTGTCCTAAAACAGTTTTAGTCAATAAAAATCACCACAAGCGTCGTCGTAACATATAAAGTTAAAATTAATTGACTGGATTACGTAAACTAAAACACAGAGAAGACTCCTGCAATACCTCACATATACCGACGACCGAAAATCACTCGAAACGACCGTAAACGCGACAAAGTGTGCGAGACTCCATAAATTAAAGTTCATTAAAACTTAGCCAGTGCGACCGAAAAGTATTTTATTTACACAAAAATGGACTTTAAATCGTTGAGCGAACGATAAATCTGACTTTAGTAATTTTTTATTTTTACGTGAATTCAGTAGAGATTTCTTTTATGACGCCCGCGTGGTTATTTTCAACTTTACCGACGCGTATGAAAGTGAACTTTTTAATGTGAAGTCGTTTTATAATTTTATTTCGTTCTTAACGATTTAATGTCGGTGTTCATCGCTCGCTAGGTGAAGTGACAAGACATTATGTATCGATACCGACACTTGTGACTGTCAGCGAGCAGCTTAATGCGCGTCATTAAGATGCCACTTTGTACGCACATTTGAATACCAAGTAAACACACCGTATTTACATTTAGATTAATATAAATAGAATGGAAACTTGTCGGGTACAAGTTTCGAACTTCAAAATATTATCATTTCTGATTAAGCACTCTATAAGCCCCGTAATGCGATTGATAAAACAAATATTTACTAAAACGCTTTCCTAATCGTCTATATGCGTACTGATTTTAGTTTTCTTTTTTCAATGTGTCACTAACAGAACACTGAAACCAGGTTTCGTTAGATTTACACAAGCCAGCAGCTGGCGACTTTTTGTCAAGCTGTTAATGAAGATTTGTATCTGTCCGTTAGCTTTAGTGTGGTCTCACAAACGCTAAAGAGATTTCTTCTTTATGCCAACATTAAAAGGAGAATACAAATCGTATAATTTATTGCGCGCTTTGAACTGATTTTGCGCCGACATAACGTACCGAGTTCGAATATTCTCAAAATAATAAACATGCGTTCGCAATATCTCTACAAAGGGATGTAATTTTATGAAGATGTAAGAAATGAACATGTTCATCGCTAGACGGGCAAAACTGACGAATTAATAAAAGGTTTGCCTTACAGCGCTCAAACTTAATAGGAAACTAACAAGCGTAAACTAAAACACATAAAACAATACGAAACAGCCGCGAGGCGCGGATAGCAGACTCCGTCCGCTCGATGGAGCACCTGCGATAACAGAACTCCTCTTAATCTAATATTAAAAGAGAAAATCTTTTTAATTTCCCTCTTATTACCTTCTTCCCGTTAAAGTTGTAGGAACTTGTATTTTATTCTGGAAACTTCGTCTTGTATGCTCATGACGTGACATGTTTCCCGCTTTTTAACGCGGCGGAAAAAATTAGAGGCGGCCATCACTACGTAATTGAAGTGTCAAAAGTTATCTGATTTTACTTGCAAAACGCTCGGCGATATGAAATTTTTCGCGCAACCGACATCGCTGGTTGGAAAAAAGAGAATTCGATATGAGGCGAGTGTCTGCAATCAGCATTCAACCTACATTCCATTCGTTAATATGCACATTTGCGAGAACACCGTATTAGGTGACATTTTGCTGCTGCAATTTCAGACTCCCTTAATTACAATATAATTAATCAAATTTCAAAGTCAAAAAAATAGTCAAAACAAAATAGGGCCCACTTGGTTTTTATCATTGAAAATTAAAACTGATAGAAAAATGTATTTTTTATAGGTAGATATGTTGAGGGTAAAGTGTTGTTAATTGTCTAAACCAATCAAATTATGAAAGCAACTTTAATTTCCTTAACAATACACATAAAAATTAAAAATTAAAATTTACCGTAAAAAAGTGATTTTGACAATTTTGTTTTTTTTTTACTCAAACGAATATGTTTGGCCACACAGGGGTATCTTTAGTATCGAGTGGGTCCTCCTCGGTTACTTACGCACTCTCTGAGCCTGTTTGGGACACTTTCAATCAAACGGGTGATATTTTCCTGGGGTATTTGCTCCCAGCACATTTTTAAAGCGTTTATGAGCTCCTGTTGACTGTGCACTTCACTATAATTTTCTTTTAGGCTTCTTTTCAACTGGTCCCATAAATGTTCGATCGGGTTGAGATCGGGGCTCATTGCTGGCCATGGTAAAACAGAGATATTGGCTTCAGATAGTGCCCGCTGAGTTAGGCGAGCCGTATGCGCACGTGCATTATCCTGCATAAGAATGAAATTGTTGCCCACTCGTTGTGCATAGGGAGTGATATGAGGTCGGACCACACGCTCGACGTACCTGGCAGCAGTTACGGTACCCTCGTTTAAAATTTCCAACTCTGTTTTACCCATTAAACTTATTCCCCCCCACACCATAACACTGGGCCCCCCAAACCGATCAGTCTCGTGGATACAAGGTGTGGTAAAACGTTCGCCTTCTCTTCTCCACACTCGTACGCGTCTGTCATCACTATAAAACTTAACTTTACTCTCATCTGTGAAGAGTACAGTCCTCCAATTGTCCATAGTCCAGTCCAAATGCTCACGTGCGAACCTTAGACGAGCTGCACGATGAGCCCTCGTAAGTTTAATGCGAACAACACGCATTCTGGATCGTTGTCCATCTTCATGGAGTCTGTTGCGGATCGTTTGGTCGCTTACCCGCGTACCAGTGGCTTGCCGGAGTCGGTTTTGTAAAGCACGGGCAGTAACGGTGCGCTCTCGACGGGATGATAAACGAAGGTATCGATCCTCTTGAACAGTTGTGGATCGTGTTCTTCCTGATCCAGGTCTTCTAGCTACACTGCCAGTCTCTTGATACCGTTCCCACACATTCCTGATAGCTCGCCGCGATACTCCCAGTCGTACTGCTACTGCTCGCTGAGACTCTCCCTCTTGCAGCAATACCACTGCTCTTGAAGCAGTTTCCATGCTCATATGGTTCCGAATACGTGGCATTACAATTTGCTCTAATGATTCAATTAAAAAAATAGTTAAACAAAACAAGAAGCGCCTGTAACAATAGTCGGAACACAACTGAATAACAAATTGTGCATAGGGTGATTTAAACTTAATTTGTTTATGTCTCGCCACTTGAGGGTAAGAATTAAAAAAATGTTGTTTAAAAGAATGATAAGAACTCATAAACTTCTAAGTGTTACGGTAAAACACTTGAACTTGCCCATAAATAAGTTTGAAGTAACATGCCAACACTTTTTGTGAATAAATCGTGGTGGGCCCTATTTTGTTTTGAGTAGTTTATAAATTATAATACTTTTATCGTAAATTTAATATGACTTTGATTTCATAATTAAGGCGTTTATTTTATTTCGTTGAAACCTTTTAAAGTCAATTGTAATCGCGCTCGACTTGGCGGGGGCACTGCCGTGCCCCCCGATTATTACAAGTATAACTCAATTGTCAAAAGTAGCTGCATAATTCCAAAAAGTACATCTTATAGAAAAGAGGCGACAAGAAACTCCATATTACTTATATTCTTTTGAGGACGACTATTTAAATTAGGCTTTTTGAGAATCAATAATAACATGTTCTACGCAAAAAAATAGCGAAGCAAATATCACTATAGGTACTAAGTGCAAGTTCATGAACAAGAGATTTTATCTCTTTCAAGGATTCCGGTGACATTCGAGAACTTAACAACGATCCTTGCTACAACGAAGGCACTTTCAGTCGTTATGGTTCCAGGAAAGTGACAAACACGAACCTTTTATAAACACGAACGAGTACTGAGGTCATGGATATTTTATTGCATACATTTAAAAAAATGGTAGTTAATCAACCATCTAACTAGATGGCGCTGTGTATTAATTTAATAATCTGTATATTTTTATTGAATAAATGTTCCTGTTTATTAGAACCTTTGGAATTACTGAACATGACACTGACACACTTTAAAACCGATCATAATTACGTCTATTAAGCGTACACTAAAGCAATTATCGAAAATGTTTATATTTTTATTTCCATTTAATGCGTGCTAAATGGGAGATTTTAACGAAGTGCGTTCTCATTGAACACTGCCAATTAAAATTGGAAAAACAGCGTATGTTAAATGTTCAAATGGTTGTAACGATGTCGTTACCGGTACCCTAACTAGGTGAAACTCGTACAGTCCATGTAACAGTTAATTGTACTGTAAACAGTGCAGTGTAATGAAAACGGACTTTATGCAATTTGAAATTCTGTGTTCTGGAATTGAATTCGAACAAGAATTCGTATTTTATTTGCGTTGCTTTTTATTAACACTGTATTTTATTTGTTGTAGGTACATTGTGTTTGTGTGTGTTTGAAAATTGAGGAAAATAAAGCTAGTTATTTCGTATCAAAAGAGTTACATATAGTGAGTACATACATATGTATGCAACGTGTAGAGTACATACAATCGGTTGAATTGTATAAATCATCGTCATCAAGGAAGTTCTAACATTGTTTGTGTTCTTTTCTAATGGTGTTCCTTTGGAACCGTAGCTGCGGTACGTCATCCAGGGTCACCAATTGTGCTTTATACAATTGGATTACATACAGTCTAAAAAGAAGATATAAAAGTAATAATTAATTAAATTATTGCCATGAATGATGAATGGTGTAATGAGTTGACTGTTATAAAATAGCACATAAGGTAAAAAAATATATATTAAGTAAGTGTCACAGGGGGGCTTCGTTATTGAAATAGACATTAAGGATAAATTCATAAATAAATCATACTGTTATTATGATTTTATTATATTACGTTTAGTTAAGTTAACTTATTACACGATTTATAATTCATTAATATCAATAATTTATTTCATTACTGTAAAAAACTTACAAATATATTGATGGCAGTAGTCTGCCATCAATATATTTATAAGTTTTAATAATAACAGTAGCGTGGTAAAATTACTTATATTCATAAATATGAAAAACCATTAAATAAACCTCAAAGGATCATTAAATAAACCATCTTTTATACAAACGTGTTGGTGTGAAATGATATCTTAAGTTTATTCCTACTAATATTATACATGTGAAAGTGTCTGTCTGTCTATCTGATACCTCTTCACGCTATAACCGGTGCACCGATTTAGATGAAATTTGGTATGGAGATAGTTGGAATCCCGGGGAAGGATATAAGTTTTCATCCCAGAAATCATCCCTTAAAAGGGGGAAAACGGGGGTGGAAATAAAATTACTAATTTCACGCAGTCGAAGTCGCGGGCAAAAGCTAGTCAAATTATAATTGTGTGATGAATCCAAAAAAAAATCATCATAAGACCTCAATAAAATTAAAATATTCGACATGGGTCTCCTCTCGAACAAGAGAAATTAGAGGAGATGGTTTGCAAGTCCAGAAAATGTCTCAGGCGATGTCTATATATTTTTTAATACACGATTTGGTGGTGATATTACTAGGGTATCATGACACTTAAACATAAAACAAATATTAACAATCCCTTATAGAAATAAAACATCACTTTTTATATAAATGTGAACCTACAGGAGGCAAGGCGAATGCAAAACACAGAAGTTGCGACGTCGTCAGCGGAGATGAAGGTGAATCTCATGTAGAATGCATGCCTCCCGCTATCCGGTTATGAGATGACTGTTGACTTAGCTTATACACCTTCAGAACTGAGATATCTATGTTTTTTTACCTTCTTTTTTTTGTTTTATGGCCAGTTCAAGTGTAATGATGTTTTGGACAAGGATTTTATACACGTAGAAACCTTTTTACGAAAAGTACAATAATTAAACGGGGATTATTGAACGCGGGGAAATGTTTGACTTAGAGAATATGTTTCTTTGTATACCTAACTGGTGCTAGTCTAGCTAAGTCCCTTTGAGGGGCTGGATTCGATTTCACATAAAAAAACCTTTAATTGGTCGGTTTTTGAAGTTGTGCTCGATTAATGTCTACAGGCTGGCTCCTTATTAAACTGACAGCAAACGGAATTCCCATGCTCTCAGAATAGTCTCCTCTTATTTGAGAGGGATTAGGCTATTAGTCCTCCACGTCTACTGCGGGTTGACAGACTTCACATGCCATCAAGAAAATTTCTTAAGCATGCAATTTTATAAATACGCCATAACTTCCGTCAAAAAAGTCAGTGTTGCGTGCCTTTGTTTTTAACTTAAATATTCGTATGAAAACCTGGTCTAACGTCTTGATATTCTCTCACTCTTGTCAAGACTTGTGACCCATCCATATACTGGCCTCGAAAGGCACAGCTTAACCTTACTTCTTATAGATTAATCAGCGTGGTTATGACTCAGCCTCGAGCTTCTTTAAAGGGCAAAACAGTAACAATAATTGCATTCATATTCAATATTACGTAAGTCATCAACTAATAAGTGTATTCTTATACTCTAAATTATGATCAATTACCTTCGTATAGTAATTAGGCGTATCCACCACAATGTGTAATTAGCAAAATTAGTGGCAAAAATCATTAGATACGAGTTCAATAAAGCTCATTACAAATGATAATACAATGTTACTTCCAACTCGTTATAGATAGGTGATTGATGATTCATTTGAAGATATTTTGAAGACCCGATTAGCCCAGCGGTAGTTAACGCTGCCTTCTGTGCTACGGACCCCGGGTTCGAATCCCGGTAGTCACAAATGTTTGTGTGATGTGCTATTTTAAAATTTGTGTGTAAATCTAATACGTTAGTATTTACCTCAAATAAAACAATTACATAATTACTTTTATGACTATGCTACAATAACTATATAGCAATATGATGATTTTATTAGTAAAATAAAAAAACCGAAACCAATTAAAAAAATCTACACACAAATTTAAAATTAAAACATGCTGCCTAAATCGCCAAACCGAAATAATCCACAACGCTCATACATTAAGACTCAAATTACTCGTTTAGCACTGAACGACTCTGCAGTAACCCGAGTAAACCTGCAGAGGTAATTCCTTCCTCATTGTGCCGACTAGCTCAGCAATAATGCACGGACGCAAATATTAGCGCAGACAGACACCACCGACAGTCAAGAATGAAAAACTCTGTAGACACGGAGTTTTAACTTTTATTGCGGGTTTTTTTTGAGGATATTTGTTTAGTGAAGTGTTATTTAAGCTTAGGATTTGCTATTTCTTCTATCGTCATTAGAAATTTAGTAATTAAATAAAATATCCTATTGTGTTTTTTTTTGCATTTTGAAGGCGAACTATGTTGATCAACTGTTCAGTAAATAAAATATTTAGATGATTCAACGTGGCAATGCTGCCAGTCTTCTGGGCACTCTACCCCCTGACAGCGTCGGGGACGAGTTTTTTGACGCCCTATAACTTCTTTTTTTTTTTTTTTTTTTTTTTTTAAGTTTGTAAATATTAGTTTTTAATTAATTTAAGATCTGTATAATGTGTTTTTAATTGTATCATATTATAACAAATATAATAGTTTTTAAATTTAGATGATAACTATGAACTTAAAATATTAATTATGTAATAGCTATATACCAGCCTATATTGGTGTCTTTAAATCAAGAGTGTCACTTAACATCAAGCAAACTAGTATAAACCTTTTTACAATAAAAAGTATTTAAAAAATGTCTCAAATATATCATTCGCTGAAATTTAAATCCCGAGTAGGAGCTAGAAATATATGAATTATTAAAAAAACAGATAAATAATTTCTTTAAACATTCAGTTACAAATATATGTCGATATGTACCCTGGATAGTTCATAATTTTTTAAATAACATAAACACGTATTACATCGTATTCCTCCACTAATTTAAACGTTTTACCACAACAGTGTATCACAAATACGGCGACCATCATCCAACCTTAATACGGTTTTAAAAAAATACGTCTCATCCTTAATGAGACGCGGAAAAATGCTTGCAATGTTTAATCTGATGTCATCATGGATGCAATCTCAACGATTGTATAAACAAGCATTCGTACTTGCTGCACTCAACTCTGTTATATTAATGTTAATAAATTGTTTGTTATGCACTTGTGCATTGCAAACGTTAAAATTAGGTTACGGAATTATTAACTTAGTGATTGGAGTGGGATAGTTTGTTTTTTTTTGGAATCCGTAAATCTATACATGATTATTCTATCTGACATAGACTGATAAAACAGATGGTTGTTTCTTTTTTCTTAGGAGATTTTCAAGCGTGTATGTGCTTATGTTAAAATCATAATTGCATGGTTTTTAAATGTAGATCCTATGAAGAAGAATCCCGTATTTTATATAACAACCAGTTATTATATTCTTTATACATATTAACCTATATTGTCTAAAATTAACAAAGATTTTCTTTTGGCAGCTCTCATACACTACATTGGCGCCAGTTTTAACCTAAATAAAATTAGTTCTTCTTTCCAGCATAGAGAAAGAATTTCTGACCCTGATTTTGACGCCCACGGAACAACTACATACATACATACATAAGATTCCATTTTAGTTGTACCCTTTGAATTCATAGCAAGGAGGTTTAGAATACTAGTGGGATCAAACGCTGTGTTTTGATACCACTTTAGTAAAATGTTGTATTCGCCCATTCCACGGATGCATAGGCGGAATCACGTGTAGAAACTTTTTTAATAAATATAATCGCCAAAACTTTTGACCCTCCCACAGATAAATGACGTATTTCCGAACCCTATGCCCTTTCATCCAACCACCAAAAAGGTCATAAATAGAAACCTACTTAGGATTCTTTTGCAGTCTAAAAAGTCGCGCCTAAAAATAAACAATATTTAGTATACAATTTGGCCAAAATAGTTTTATTGAAATAATAAATCGATTGAAGGTTTCAATTCACATTGCTTTTTTTATATTTTTAAAATTAATAGCTATATTTTTTCCAAGTACAATTAATTAAACTGTGAATGTTAAAATAATTATAATAAATTATTTACGAAAAAATAATTATTATAATATTTCTATTATATTTAAATATTTGTATCGTAGATACTTTTTTTCAATTATAATAAAATATTTATTGGAACCTAAAGTACACGTTCATTTTGCTTTTACGTAAAAAAAGGAACGGGAATTCCGAAAAGCATTATCGGAACATATTTTTTCCATCTAAGGAAACACGATAACATGAACCAAAGGATTTTATGTGCAAACTTTTTTCTGCCATCCGCCGTTCTAACGTTTATTAAAAGTCCTTAATTGTGTAACATGTTTTCATTTTCATTATATGCATTGCGTACTGTTTGAGCTGGGCAACGTATCCAGTTTTCAGAAGCTGAACAGACTCGTCCGCGATCACGACTCCATTTAGATAGTTTTAGTCTCACTAAGAAAAAATATGGTGATATTTTTGGTTTTAATGATGATACTAATAAACTCGAACCAATAAAATAATTCACAAAACCCTTTAGTAACTCATATTTAACATCGAAAACAACGTTATGCTTACACCGTCCTAACTCTAAACATAACATCAAACTAACTGTGTCGCTTCCATAAAAAACAAAATAACAGTCTTAATTCAAAAGCCCTGTCGCCGTTATAATAACTTTCTTTAATTTCCACAACCAAACCATCAAATATTTAACGAGACCATCTTTATTACAATTTGGCTCCAATCCAACTTTAGATAACGAAGCAACGAAGGCCCTATTCGTTTAAATGATTGATAGTGTTAGCTTAACACCTCGTTGGATTCGTCTTGATTGAGTGTGGGCTTTTTGTTATGTTTGATCAGTTAACCGATGGTCTGCCTGATTGGCTGCCTTCAACGTTAATTCTTAAACAAGACTCCATTGTGTGAACGTTGTCTATAGACGTGACATACGGCTGCCGCGAGTGGGTAGCCAAAGTACCGGCAATTATTTCTGTTGTATTCGAATCCTTAAAAGCCCGATTATAATTATTATAAAATTTTTAATAATAAATTTATATGAAGTGTATATATGTTCATATATCTACCAAACCCTGTGCAAAATACATATTCTGCACATCACGTCTATATCCAGACGTGACGTGCAGAATATGTATTCGTTTTATCAATTGTGTAACTAGTTGTTATTAAGGTAGATAAATCTGAGAGGAAATATTTCTCCTCTTAATTGATTTTAAGTCTTCCACAATCTTATTTCACAACTTTTTACAAGTGTGGATAAAAATCAATTGATTGTATATTCAGCTCATTGAACCATTACCGATATTCGATCATAATACTTTAAGAATGATGTAACTTGATACAAAGAGTAGGTACTACTTACTACTATAACTAAGCGTAGTACGTAATACATTTACCTTGTAGAGAAGATTTATTTATTTAAGAATATCCAACAATGAGAACACATTTTTTTTTACAAAACATAGATAATATTACACATAATATATAAATATTTATTATCAGTGTACTTCCTACTCGCAAGAGAGCACATGCACATACACTTATTATGAATAAAACTAAACACAATATCAGTTAATTTTAAATCTAAAACTAATTGTAAGCCAATATAGTTATTACAATTTTAAAAACAAACAGATAATAAAAAACAAATACAACAAACAAATAATAATAACCATACAAAATTGTTGTCCAAATTAATCACTTCGTTTGCTGACATACTCAACCGTGAGTCCGACATAAATGGAAGTAACAAGTATGTCAATAAATCAAGTTTTTACAAGCATCGACTAAAAAAAGTATTCGATTGCAAATTATCCCCATGTCAAATTGATCTCATGATACACCGTGACAGTGATTCTAATTTGCCGCCCGCGCCGCTTTTAAAATGGTAATTACGCTTCCTTTTATTTGACTTGTAACACTTTGAAATTCTTAAGTGACAGTTTCTGCCTTCTGTAATACAATAATACTTCTTGTTATTTATTAAATAATGACACAATTTGAACATATCTCATTAAAGCTGTCTCGTTACTCTAATGGTCGTAAGTGCGACTGCCGAACAAGATCTCTTGGTTTCGATTCCCAGGTCGAGCAAAGTGTTATTGGTT
Organism: Craniophora ligustri; assembly: GCA_905163465.1. Classification (NCBI taxonomy): domain Eukaryota; kingdom Metazoa; phylum Arthropoda; class Insecta; order Lepidoptera; family Noctuidae; genus Craniophora; species Craniophora ligustri. The sequence goes on from LR990963.1 coordinate 10,014,358, forward strand.
TTTTTTATATGAAATTCTCAGTACTGCTTCTCGGAGTTTGGATACGTGCCCGGTTGATAGCAAAAGGCTCGCCCCCTATTACATGAGGTCTAAATATACGATGAGTAAGCAATAGAAACTATGGCTGTATTTTGCTGTTATTTTATCCAAGAAACAGTTTATTTGTAATACCTATTCATTCTCTTTCAATTTCAAGCCTGAAAAATATATGTGCCAAAGAATGTCTTGAAGTCTTAATTGCATAATGTTAATTCAACATGTACCTATTACTAAAGAAGCCAAGTGCGCTATTTAGTACTTTATTGAAATTGACTCGCGATGATTCGCACAAATTGCGCTGAAGCAAACAACATCATAATAACTATTTTTTTATTAAAGGCGCGCGAACTTTGACGTATATATACGTGTACAACATTTGAAAACTACTTAACAATCTTTAAAATAATTCCCAATTATATAATTAAATAAATCCCAAAGTTCAGCTTTCTTTCTAGAATTAGTACGCTGTGCTTTCATTCATCAGTTATTCAGTATTCAAAAGATTATAGGGGTAACTAATTTGTTTGCTGAAATTAACTAATTATTTATGCTCAATTGCAAATTGATCAACGTTATTTAAAATTACGATGTACTAAAAAAAACAATTTATGACAAACACATTACATTATGAATCTTTACATTCCCATACCTAGAACTAAAAAAAAGCAGGTAGGTATAGGTTGGTAGATGTCTGTAAATAATCATAAAAAGGTAATAATAATATCTACTCGTAAAATCGAATAATATTTTTGTGCGGAAGCGTTACGAAGATATAGAAAATATAATTTTATCTCAATGTACGTATTAAATAAGATTGGACCAGACTTCATGTTGGGCAGTGAAGTAAAAATGTATCATAAACATTGCACGTAGGGACTTTTTATCCACATATATATGTATAAAGAAGCGAAATTTATCGCTTATCTGGTACTCAGTTGAAAAAAATACATTTTATTTTGAATGAAAATGCAATCAAACGGAATCATAGCCTTACAGCCATCGCAAATCTCTATAAACAGTGAAACGTTTGGAAAACCAATAAAAATAGACGTTGAAAATCAATACTAAATAATAGCAGGCCCGTTTCGCAAAGTTAGCTTTGGAAACTGGGAACTGGATGCGAGCTTTGTTGATTGATTGCAACACAAACATAGATTTTTTATTCCATCACTTCTGTTTGCCCAACCGGCGCCGTAGGCTTCACTTTTGTTGCGTAACTCAAGAGGACTCCACCGATTTAAATTTCGTATTTCGTTGATGAACTTATGTAAAAACCCCCGAAGGATTTTGGATTAATACTTTTCATGTACGAACATCTGTGCTCGCGAAGTTTTTCTGGCTGCGTTCATCAGTCTCTAACATTTTTTTGAAATAAATCATTCTTGTGTATTCTTTCTGAAGTAAATTTCAAAATATTTTGTCTTCACTGATATTACAGTTGATTGAACTAGATTTCGTTGTAACAATATTTATAAAGTATGAACAAGTATAAATTCCGAATTTCATGAGATTTCATATTTTTTTCATTCCATTCTACCTACAGAAAAAGTTGAAATTGTGCAACTGACCCAATTTTTTATTTGAAGTCTTAGAAAAACACAACTGCGGCTATTTGTGTTGTAGTGGGACAGATTTTTGTTTTATAGTTGCAATTAAATCAAACTTGCTGAAAATATATAGTAATGAAAGTTTAGGTGCAAATAATTCATAAAAAAACTATATACCTACCTACTGATTTTTAACACTCGTACATATGAGACATTAAAATAATACTTTTACGGATTTTATCGCGATATATTGATATTATTTATCCAGACAGACACACTATTACAGTCTGCCCGTGGCCCATGGAAGCTGTATAAGATCCGGAACTTTTTCTATATAATATATCGAGATACAATCGTTAATAAGTAGTTTCATTTCAAACCAAGCTATATACTTGAATCCCTATAAAGTATGGCCCATGATGTAAACGACCTAATAAACCATTATCGCATGCGAAAACATACATTTGACTCGGTTGACATTCTTATTATAGTAGTGAGATCACTTTTGCATCACTGACTAAGAATCTCTGCTATCTGACAACACACTGGCAATTAAGAAATTTATTGTAATGCCTCTATCTAGGGCGTCAATTACGCTAACGACCGCTATTTCTGGCCTTCAACCTCAAAAACAAATCTAATGTATGGGTAGTTACAATAGTTTTTCTTCTCTTATATGTTACGCTATTATCATTAGGGCAAGAATTATATAAAATAGAATTTGTTTAACAAAAAAATATGTTGAAACTTGCGAAACAAAAGTTATTTAGGACGATTTGTTTTATGATGATACTTTGGTGAACAGCTAATGTAGCTGAGAAATGTTAATTTGTTATTCTTCTTTTAAAATAGTGGTAATTACTAAATGGATGAACTGCAGCAACATCTTAAAGTCATCCATACTTCCATGCTAATATTATGAATAAGAAAGTATGTCTGTCTGTTACGTTTTCACGCATAAACCGCTGAACAAATTTAGATGGAATTTGGTAAAGAGATAATTTAATTCCCGGGGAAGTATATTTTTAATCCCAGAAATCATCAAGGAGGCAAAAATGAATGGGAGTTTTTATTGGGAATAAATAATTTGAAAGTTTATCTAATATGGACTTTTATAATTTAACTCTACCGAAGAAATCAATAAAAGATTGGATAAAAAATAAGTTATGAAAATTTCTAAATTTTATGCAGACAAAGTCACGGGCAAAAGTTCGTTGAATATATTTGAGGGAATAGATATTATGCAATGTTATTGCGCTTAGATCCTACGCCTAAACTTTACTTTTCATAACAATATCTTAAACTAATACATGTTTAATTGATCTAGTAATCACCAGCACGGCTGCTGAGTATAAGGTACTAGGTTTGATTACCAGGTCAAGCAATGTGTCTAGGTTTTATTCTTGCACAATCTCAGACGCAAATCGGAGTTTCGATTTTTGCCTAGTTAATAACTCCATTGTCATTTCGCTTATCGTTATAATGAAACCTAAAAACATACTGCGGTTATTACATTAGTACATGTCTATCACTCTATGCATATCATAATATGCGTAATTTGGATCACATGTCATGTCCATGATATATCTCAGTATTCATCAGTTGACAATTTCCCAACAACCTGATACTATGCTAAACCTCGTTTTTGTGCCCATAGCGATCGCAGTGATCGATTTGCGACATGTCCCACTTTCCATAAATACTCCAAGAAATACCTCGTTTCAGAATGATGCGAGTATCGAGACAAAAAACGCATTAAACCGGGTAAGTAAGCAACATTATTAAAATCGATTCCGTAGCAACAGTGCGTTCACATCAGATGAGCATGCCGCATCCACGGTTAAAGATGATTTGTTTAAAATGCTGCAACCACAGGCCGCGTGATGAATATCGCAGCAGTATATTGGAATAATGATCCTGCCTTGCACTGCATTCAATGGCATTTTGCATACAATATGGTAGATGGATTTATATTAAAATATGGCAAACGTCAGTGCCGGTTGCTCACAATAAATTATTCATTGCACACAGTCAATTTTCGTTCAAGATAAACAGAACTTGTATAAGTATATCAAATTCACAGATGCATCGTACGGACGCTCATAAATATTCAGATTACGTATTATTGTTCTCGGCTTGTCGGTAATTAGATCGCCCACGAAAGGAAGCTGCCTTAATAAGTTGGTAGCGAGTGTAGCGACAAAGTTTTTAATAAATTATCTAAGACATACATATTGTAATATAATATTTACAGCCCGCCCATTCTATTGTTACGAACACAACCTCAATAAGATATAAAACGTCATTTCATTTTTATATTTTTCTCGATTAAGAAATCAAATCATCGTTTTAAAGTTCTCACGGTAGGAAACTGGAATAAAAGTGCACATCATAAGGAGATTCTACACCACACTAATCACCTATAGCTATTACCTTGGTTTATAAACTTTCGTTGTAAGTGAATCACTATCTCATCATTAATTCAATATACCTACGATATATTTCAAAAATTACCGTCAAACACACCTATATTTACATATAAAAAATAATAAGAGGCAAGTAAGATTTATTTACGACATACTTGCTTTTAACCGTAAAAAGTGCTAAAAGAGTGAAAGGAAATAGACTTCATATAGTATTGTGCCATAGATAAAATCAATCGACATTATACTATTCACATGAGACCTCATTACTTATAGCCGAGTATGATAATTTCAGTACTGAAACATGATATCGGATCTAATCCTTCTTGTAATGCATAATAGATGTTGTGATGGTCGATTATGCAATAGCAATCTGTAATAATTCACATGGTATTAGTTTCAATTCATACTAAAATTTTAGCGCCCTCTAGGTGTGTATCCATTGAACTTCGTTGAACTAAATAATACCCTCATTAAAGTGTCTTAATTCAATCGTAATTCAAATTACGCATACAAGTCAAATATAGTCAGTATAGATTCTAAGTATTCATTTATCTGGTAGACGTATGTGCGATTGTTGTACGTGTGGGGTTTTGGGTTTGATTACCAGTCGAGCTGTCGTATTAGGATATTCTATAAAATTTAAAATAGTGGCATGGAGTAATGTAATGATATTTATTTTCTTAACCAATCACGTAAATTATGTTTTATTTGTATTAAGAGTTTTGTTATGATATTTATCAGTTTCGATAGAAACAAGTAACTATTAATACACTGATATATCTGAAGTTAGACAGAAATAGATATTAGGCGTTCTATACGTAGATAATATTTAAAAGTTATTCCTAAATATCCCTGAAAAAATAACGTAGGTATAAATGTATAATAAAAAACAATTAAGTATTTTTAAAAGTTTCAAGACGAGTTTCTCTACTTAAATTCTATTTTTTGTAGTTCAATAGCATTTCTTCATGGTTACAAAAAACAGCAACGCCTAACAAAAGCTTTTTGTCGTTAGGTAGTGTGTGGGTTGAGAAAAAATCTTGTGTAGGTACCTCAACGAGGATACTAGGTCAGTAACTCAATCCAGTGTTCCTAGACAGTAGAGTGATAGTAGAGTCGCCAGCCATTACTTAGGCATTGTGTTACTCTATGACAAGTAAACAATTCAAGTTCCATTAACATACTTCCTTTAAAATACGGTTTAGGCTTGGAAGCAATTTCAAAAGACATAAGATGAGTTTTACTTGTCAAAGTTACGGCTGTTATCACATGTATTTCCATGACTCAGGTGCAAATTTCCAGGCTCATTATTCAAACATATGCTCTTACCGGGATTCGATCCGGGGTCTCATACTCTCATCTCAAGGAAAGCAGCAATAACACTGCTGCGCCAATCGGGGTTTAATGAAAATACTATGTGGCCTAAATAGACACACCATTTACCCACCATCTACATATGTATAATGCTAAAAATATCAGTTATTTAGAATAGAGAGAGAATATCTAATACACAAGAGAAGTTTTTCATAATTAAAAAAAGTAAAATAAATATTATATTTTCTACTCGTACAACTACTTGTAAATTATTATAATCTTAATTTTCAGTTCACTATAACTGTAAATCTTAGAGTTCTAAACACCCAAAATATCTTTGTCTTAAAAAATATCAGTGCTAAGTACTCAACATACGCATTTATAAACTTTAATAAACATTGACTCGTGTTCATAATTTGTGCCTGTCAATAGTTATATCGACCAGATGACGTATAGCAAGTTTTACTAGCTGTCTATTTGACGAATGTTGAGCATGACCTTACAATTTATATTTGAAACCAATAAATCATTGTTGAACAGCCGATCAAAACTGACACGGATCTCTCGTACATTTATCCTCTTGAGGCATAACGAACCAACTTTTTCCCGTATCGTAAGTGTTTGCCTCGGATGAATAGCAATAAAAACTTTATGATTATGGCTTTCATGGAAATAAAATTGTGTAGCAGAGAAAGGAGTTATAGGTTTGAGGCAGGAAGCGTTGAGTATATACTCTTTTGATATCCAAAAGAAATGGCCGCTTACTATCTAATTTATTGATTCACCGACTGTTTGAAGTTACAGCTAATTTAACAGTTCCAGTATATCGATACTCTAGAATTGTCGATAAGTTAAATTTTAGTCTACAATATGATGAGCGAGTTTGATTCTTATGTCAAACAGTTCTTAGAAGAAACTGTTACTATTTTTAGGCTATGCCAATATTATTATATTGGTAAAATATAGACATAGAAAAAATATATAGAAGAAGATATAGAAAACAGCTTGATTATTGCAATGATAAATTGCAACCATAAATTAATTGAAACTTTAAACAAAAAAAAAACTTATTGTATGCAACCATACCTTCCAAACTAGTTAAAAAATATCCTGCAAAAAAGCTCGGAGCTCTATTCGCTAACGTCCGGGCAAATAATGTCCGTACACATATAGGGTACATAATGACGTGCACTAACAAATTGGCACGGGCACTGAGCAGTGATAGATGGGCCCGCGACGTGCGTTCGAAACAAAGGCTAAAGTGTTGGTTGCAATCACATAGCCTATTCAACAAATTCAGGAGCTAATAATAATTATTGTATGGATAACGCTTTTGTTATGTTACTGATAAATATTTGTAGTTTGGAACTGATTGATGGTATTTTATTTAGATGTGTTTGTGTTTTTTACACTGTGTGTTGTGGCATTTTAACAGAAACACACACATAGGTACAATAATAATTTATAAATCGATGCGTAAAATAGTTGTTATTTCAACAACTATTTAACGCATCGATTTATAAAAAGGTATAAGAAATATAAATTGTTTACATTACATTTACTTATTTAAGTTTTGTAATGTATAGAAAATGTAATGTAATTCATTCATTTTATATGTCGTAACTTAACAATGAGTTGCATTTATTTTGGGTCACATCTAAACCGCATTTAAAATCTAGAACCTTTCAAAACACTTGAACAAGAATGACGTTAAGTTTATGAGGAAAAACTAGGGAAATAAAATAAAACGTTCGACCTAGTGACCCTATATGATGTTTACGCGGAAATATTGGCTACCTAGAGTTAGCGGCATCCATTGACGAGTCGATTCCGATGATATAAATAAACTTGTTGGACCAACTCGATATGCTTTTGTTATGTGCCGTCGTAAACTGAGCGATTTATTGCAACTGCATAATGTGGTAGCTAGATGAATTATTCTAGTACCTACTAGAGTCTATCATAGAAGACACTTTTTATAAATGGAATAAATATAGAATTGAATATACTATCTTATGAATTATAACAAAGAAAAGGGACGACTGTCTTCGTTCCCGACCAAATTATAAAATAATATATTTGTGTAAAAGTTTTTTAAAGGGTATTTATCATTAATTCCAATATGTAAAATAATAATTAATTGACGGTGGGTAAAAAGGAAACTACAAAAAATATTATAAATCAATGTGAGGAACATGAAAAAAATGAATTTAAAATAAAATGATAAGCAAATGGAACATAATTATTTTTATATAATAAATAAGTTTTTTTTTATTAAAATTTTAATCCATTATCCATTTTTATGAATTCCAACATTAACATTTTTCGGTTTATTATTTCAAAATTTTCGATAAAAATGAATGTCTTGTTTGCAAGGTGCGTGTCTATATGTAATAATATGAAATATTATAATAATACAATTATCGACAAATCAACAAAAGGACGTCCACTGCTGAACAAATGTTGCTTAGTGGTTATACATATTATTATATACAGCCTACATTCAACGACTTCCCGTAGCCTTGACCAGGTTATCCGTTTCGTTCATCGTTTTTTGGAGCGTGGTCACCACTCAAAAGCCTGTTTTATAACAAAAAAGTATACAGAATAAAAACACTGAAACCACTACATAAAATTACTATGAGGATTATTTTGAAAAACTACAAAGTTTCGAAAAAACAACGATAAAGTTCTTCCCGTGGATACCACATCCGTAGCGGGTTCTAGTTTCACGTCAACCGCACTGGCACGCGAGCAAAACTCATTCTACCAATTAGACGTAGGCAGTGTTGCAACCAATCATCGTTTGACACAAGTCAAATTGGAGTTTGAGCGTTTCGGTTTGATTGATACAAATCGAGGTCGTCGACTGATTTATCAGTCGTCCATTCTCAGCTGGGGCGAGTAATTAACTTTCATTACTGCCCTATGTAAGACTTGTTGCTTTTACACGTACAAAAAGCTGTATTGCTTCTTTAAAAGAAACATAGATGTGGCAGAAATATAATTCTTAAAGATACCATCACCGCTGTGGTCCTCGAAGGGTTAGGTAGAGGTGAACTAATTAATGTACACCCCTCAAAAGAAAAACTCAATATTAGGTACTTAGCTCAACCTGGGAATCAACCCCAAGACCTCGCTCAGCAGTCGTACTTACAACCACTATCCCAACGAGGCTGATGATGCTTGATACTTGAAATATATTTCTTGAGATTTCTATGAGTTTCTCACGGATCTTTTTACAGCTAAGCAAATACAATTTGGACTGTTGACGTGATCTACATTCATGACTAAGTAAGTATTTCATTAATTTTATAGTAGCCTACTTAAATTAAAGTAAGAAAATTCTAGTTTAGGATTTGTATAAACCTAGTCTAATTACGTTTGAAATTAATTAGAAATTTGTAATGATTGAAGTGCTAATCATAAAAAAGTAATTATAAATAAGTTCCCTGATTACCCAAATAAAGTTATAAATAAAGATTAGGTCTAGGTAGATAAATAAAGAATCTCATAAAACCTCATCCAATGGAAAATAGACGTGAAAATATAACAATATATCATGTTGCCATATTTTATTGTGCTCAGCGGATGCCCGGAGATTATTTACATTGGATTGATGAGCTTCCCAAAGGCTAACACCGCCTGACCTTAACCTCGCCCCCTGTGAAAGTAACATCGACTGCACAGAATGAGCGAAAAAATTACTATCGTCAATCGTGGACGCCTTATTTGTCTGGAGTGCTGTTCATGCAAAAAAAACGGTCAAGTGCGTTGTACTAGCTTACTGAGAGTTCTTTATCAAGCATAATTTATTTTTATGGAGTCATTCTGAGTTCTGATGTTTATTTTGATCTATGTATCTACGATAAAATGTAAGTTATGTGTAACGTATTTTGTTCTGCTTCGTTCCTTAGGTTGCTAGTAGATGGCGCTGTGTTAAAAATGTCGGAATATATTCCATCATCTCCGTGAACCTACTTTTCTATTTTATTTAATACAAACATTTATATGTATTTGACTTAAATTTATTATCTAACACTTACTAATTTCTGACTAACTATGGGCAGTACAGTATTATCAAATCGTACCTATTCACATTAATTACTGTAAAATGTTATATCATTCTTTAAAATATCAACAAACTTCTTTACTCTATAATTGGTATGATAAAGCATTTTGATATAGATATTTTTACAATTCTTGCAAATAGCAATAATTGTAAAAATATCGTAGTCTTAGTCATTCATAAGTTCAGAATCTCAATACGAAGACGGAACCCTAGAAAACTTAAATTACAATATAGACTCGATCTCGATCGATTTTTTGCTGGATTTCAATGTAGTTAAACTTTGAAATGTATTGGTTACACCGATCATTGCAAATTACGATTAACTTGTTGTTTTGCTACAAAGAACTGATACACATTTAGATACAACAATTGTATATAATTGGTATGTAAGACAATAACAATAATTCAGTCATTCTACATTTTTACCGTCTAAAAGACCAGCAAACATATTCTGTTAAAAAATCTGATCTTATCCGGAATTTCAACATCAGGCAGAATAATTATTTTTGATACCTATGTACATACTTACCTGCAGAAAAATTTACTAGGTACCTACTTAACTTTTTTTGAATTCAGACGTGATAGTTTGAATATACCTAATACCTTTCATTTAATTTACCTAATCATTATTTTAGATACTCATATCGACTATTATATCGTTGTAGGTAGGTACTCATAGTATCCATAATAAAACTAACATTTCCTGCTTTGAATCTATACCTAAATACCTACCATAAATTCATATCAAAAACTGGAATGGGCATGCAACATAAATCAGAAAGCTTTCCAGACAAACTCAGTTGTGTTCAGATCATAAATCAATTATTGAACTGTTTAAGATTAACAAAACGCCGGTCAGTATTGATATCAATAATGAAAGCACTAGATAAGATATGAATATTTGCGTCGGACTGTATTAATGACTGTCGCGACAACTTGTAATCAATTTATATCAATATCGCCAATGGGCCGCACTGTGCTTGTTAGCCGGCATTAATATGAATTTTAAGCGTAGGGTTGGCAAGCTTACTGATGACCTAGTTTTGTGAATCACCGTCACCACATCACGTGATAAAAAATATCCCTGACTAGTCAGTATAAGAACTGATTATAGATTTTTGATGAAGTGTTCTACTAGGTTAAAAAATACATTATTATGGTAAAACCTATTGGTTGGCGTAATCTTACAATGTAAGTAATTATGAATAATTAATTGTCCAGCACGCATGCCATGTCAAGATCTGATTGTGGGCGAAGCAAAAGTAGTATGCATAGCGCGTGGTACGCTATAGTTTCTGCCTACCCAATGGAAAACAGGCATGATTGTCTGTATTTAGTTAAAACTTTACCTCTACCTAAATTAATCCAATTTTAGCGGTACATTTGAGCACCTATATTATCTGTTTGTGGAAATTTAAAAAAACTTTTTTTTGTCAGAACTATAATAGATTTATTGATAGCAGGAATTTAAGTCCTCATTTTCTATTCCTGTCTGCTAAAGTTTTAAACGGAGATTTTGATTGCACTAGTTTAAAAAAAAAGCCTATCAACAATGACATACAACCATCAAACTCCTAGAGGCAGCCCTACTCGTCATCTATTCGAATTAAGGCAGAGCATGTGTGGCATCTGCGTATATGCATCGGGACAGGCGGGCCGATCGTAAATACTCGTATCTGCTTTAACAGGACCGTGTATATACTGGACCATTACAGGACATGTCGACAACGGTTTATTGTGTAATTGGATATACATTTTATTGTGAATATGTTCGTTTATCGATAGAGATGGCCCTGATTTTGCTGTGTGAATAAACTCCGCATGTCGTTTACCAATTAATTGTGATATGTAGTTGTTTTATTTATTTGGCTTATATTTTTGGGTACCTATGCCTATGTTCTTTATTCAACATAGTTATAATCGTAAAAACATATTTCTTAGACAGGAATATAATATTAGCACCTATCAATTTAAAAAAAAGCTATCGCAACCGAAACTAGAAAGAAATACTATTTATAAAATGAGGACTAACAATTCGCAGTTGAAATTATTCCTAGCAAAAAACAGACCCCCACTAAAGTCATTAGTGTCTAATTAAGAACGAAGCACTCAACAAAACACAGGACCACCTCCGTCCATACGATCTTAATTATTTTAGACTTTATTGAGTCTACCGTGTACTCGCACAAACTGGCAAACTAAACACACAAATTGGTATTGATCAAGTTAAGTAACCACAGTAAATTAATGGCCCGGTGACCAGATACATTATCTAGAGTTTCGACCTAGCTATCTGTTGGTCATTAATCTATTCATGCCTACGTTTTAGTTTGTGGTGAGTCCATCAATTACTTTGGTTCAAAGACCATTCGTCAGAACGTGGGTAAGTGCCAAAACTGGATGCCAGTGAAACGGTGATAGAATTTGTTGTTTTTGATTTCGACTATTTTAATGTATGAATAAAATAAATTAATAATAATTTAATAAATATAGATATCCGGCCATTACCACACAGCATCATCAAGTTCCGAGCTAACAAGTGAGGCTTTTATGTTATTCTTTGTAAAAATCATTATAATTTATCACTTATAATTGTGCTAATGCATCATCTTAAACACATTTTCTCTCACCAGCTAATTACTAGTACTCAAAATAAATGAGATTAGCTTTTATAATTAGGTCAGCTTACCAACCATTAGTAGGTAAGCGTGTGTGTGTGACAACGTGGTGGACCCACGCTGAACTAATGTTTGTTGGTAGACTTCAACATCTAGATCACTGATAACAGTTTCCTCTCGCAAATAATTATTATGACTTACTATCAGGTGGGATTGCAATCAAACGCTTGCCCATACTTGTAAAAAAAAACAATCGAGTAAAATAATTTTAATAAATATTTTAGGTTCGAACTTAACCTATTTTGAATGACCAAAATAAGAGGCTATTCATTGGTTTTATTTTCCAGATCCGTCATACCTCTTTCAATTTTGCAAACAGACCCAGTTTTACCGATTCTAATGAAACCTGGTAGACATACGAAACGTTAATTGAAATACAACTCACGAAAACAAAACCAAAAGAAACTACTGAATAAAACATTCTAATGGCGCTACGTAGTATTATAAAACAAAATAACTTTCAACTCGTAAATTTTAAGAATCCATACATCGTCACTTACTTAATACACCAATCATTATGAAAGATTAACACCTTAATCGGTGATTGTATCTTTATTCAATTATTTCATTGACAGATTGTCACGCATGACATATTTTTTGTCGATACCATCGACGCAAACAAAATTAACGATCTTCACTTGAACTTTCTATTTAAACGTTTTTTCTTGTATAAATTTGTTAGATGTACAAAAACATGTTACGTGCGCTGTTGGTTTTAGAGTATTCATTTAATAAGTTTCATCTGCAAGTTTAATCGTGGGCGTATGTAGACTTTTCTTTCAGGGGGCTATTTCTGGGGGAACATGGCCCCCCAAATAAACTTTAAAAAAAAATATATTTTTTAGATTATTATATTCTCTCTGGCAAAACTGATTTAGGCAGCTAATTCCATTTACTGATATTGATTTGACACATTTTTTAACGAATTTTATTGTGGTAGGTTTCTTATTTATGTTATACCTTCTGTAAGATTCAAACAATAATCCATTTCCAATCCAAGTCCATTCCTACTAATATATTTATATTGCCTTCATTCAAACAACATTCATAAACAACCTTGATTGATTTCTCATTGATCTTAGTTGATAAACTCTGTAATATATTATTTGGCAAATACACTTATAGACACAATTTGAATATGTATCTTAAATAAGTTAATGCAAGTTGAATGAAATCTCTTACAATATAAATAATTATACGTAATTCTATATTTACTTCGATCAATAATGAGCTTTGTAGTAATGATATAAGTACAATATTTAAATAGCAGTTCTTTGTTTCAAATCAAGTTTGCTTCAAAGAAGAAACGATTAAGTATCATGAACTTGAACTTGACTGACAAATGTGTTCTTTACAACCAAGATAATAGAACATAAAATGAACCAAGATTCCAAAGAGCTAGCATAGTTTGATTGATTGTAGACGATATCTCTTCAAAGTATGTTGAATATTAAACGATGATGACTAAACATAAATAAATGAGGTACTGGATGAAAAAGTCTCCGTATGCCTTCTACTATATTAGCATAACGTCCGCTGGCATCCAATGATTTGTTTATGATTAATTCTTACCTTGTCAACATTTCATAATACCATGTTAGTGTAATTTTGGTAACGCCTCTTCATCATTTGACGATTTGTTTTGGGCGTACCAATTCGATTGAAATTATAGTGATAAGATTTTTTGTTCTTATTTAAGTGTTTTTACTGACAAGCTTCAATACTTTAGATATAATTATGTATTATTATTATAATTAGATTCATTAGAGTTGTTAATATACATGTCAGCGTTGGTTTTCGATGGTAATTTGTTTTCTTTCTCAAATAGATGTTGAAGTTCCTTTACATCAATAGAAGAAAATCATTTTAGCTTAATTACAATCTATTAGGGTCGCATTATTTCCTTCAGTATCGTATCGGATACCATAACATTAAGCTAAGTAAGGGTAGAACGGATTAGTCTAAGTTTAGTAATATCATTACTGTGACCCACTAAGTAAAAGCGAGTAATAAGATCATCCTTTTCCAATACAACATACCATCTTAACAAATTTGTCTAGCTGTTTTTCTCAGGTATCTTTCCTTATTGGATGGCATTAAGGGTTACAGAATTGCAAATATCTCATTTACTATATTAAAGGTTGTTTGTAACCTTTTTCTTTTCCTTCTGTTGGTATTTCGTATGCTGAGTGTGTCACTAAATTCAACTGTATAAAAATGAATATAAAACAAAATAAGACTGCATATGGCTTTTGAAGAGCTTTATTAATTGAGATTAATAGTACCTTTTTGTCAAAAAATAAATATTATGACGGTTTAAAATTCAAATCTCTAAGAAGTGATCTGACCATCAATTTGTCTTGCTGGACTAAAAGGTTACTGCATTAGTTACATCCTTTTGTGTGGCTGAGTTTGAACCGCGTATAAGTTTTTAGAGCACCCTGCTTGCTCACCCACACACTTACATTATTCGGTGGTATCAGACGGGATCTCTTCATGTTTGTCTAACAAGCGACGTGTCCGATTATTATTACTGTTTTATCTTTAGACAGTTTTTATATTGAGATGGAATTATGTGGATATTCTTGAATTGTGAGACTTGTAGAATCGATCATTTGAAATATGAATTACGTGTGAATAATATCAATATACAATTTAGTTATATTTAAATTTCCAATACCTATTCATACAATTGTAAGAAACCAGTGTACGAATTAGGAAGATTACTAAAACCCAACTGTTTTCAAAAAAATTTTTTTTTGTTGATGTAGAGTTGCGAGTTTATATAAAAAAAACTACTGAAAATTACTGTATATTTGAATGCTTTATATAATTTAAATAACAATATACAGAGTACAATATTGCTGTGACTCATTCTAGCAATGAGTTGATTGCTCAAACAAATCAAAACTGGGAACCAGTCATGCAATCAGAATAACATTTGTTGCATAAAACCAAATTACATTGTCACCCCAATATGGTTGGTTTTCTCCCAATAATATAGAAAGATAATACTGTACAGGGTATTTGGGCTCTGTATGCTACTATAATATGGATAATTTATGCCATAGATAAGTAAATACCACCCTATGCCAAATGAAGGTAAAAATCACCCAAGCGACTAATGACTATAGACTTATTTTGGAAATAATTATATAAATTACCCGTTTCCGAAACCAATTTTATGTAATAAACCATTATTCCGAAGCCGAAGGTGATTAACTAATTTAAACTGAGCAATAAAATCAATATTTGAATACTGTATATTAATTAGTCTGTCATCATAAATTGTCCAAATAATTAGATACCTTTCGCATCCAATCGTTTACCATGCCTTTTAAATCACATTAATTTTGACAGTTTAATTATTTCGTTGAACACTTAAGTTTTTTTTTTCACAAATAAAACGATGACTACCAACGGAATTATGGACCATAAAAGTAATAGAGACTAACGGACTAGAATTGCTTGTGCGTTTCATTTTTCTTTTTTTGTTTAAAGTTTGAAAACTTCGAGCCGGTTATCTCCTTTGGGTACTATTTACTAAAACGTAGGCTCCTTATTATTTCTTTTTGTGTGCCTTACAAAGTTTGAGTCGTAGAATATTTTTCTTTAAAAGAAAAAAAATATACAGTCGTGTCCACAGTAAGCTGAGCGTAAGTAGAAACATGATTTTAGTAAGATTAAAATAATTGTACGCGTCCTGTGAGATTTACTAGGCTCAAGTGATAGACAAAAACTGTTGCCCACGTTTCTTATTAGATCCTTTTTGATTCGGACGTGAGAGACAAGCTTTTGGTAATGTATTTTTTTTATCATTTGAAGAAAAAATATGAATAAGTACGAAGCTGTATTTGCTAACTATTTGCTTACTTCTGTAAATATGGAGACATGGAAAGTTTTTATTGTGTATACATTTTTGCTTACAATTAATAATGGATATATTTTGTAACCACATCCGTAACATTTTCATCAGAATTAACTAAGTATGTACCAATTATGTTAAAAATATTTAAAATGTGCATTACTATTCTAAAATTTATATATTCATAGTCATTTTAATCGCAGTCCCTAAGCTATATTCCTAAGTAATTCTGAGAATAACATCTATCTCTCTGGGTGCACATCGCTATTAACATTTATATTCTTGAGTAAAGAGAAAGCTGTGTACTATCACAATCATGTCTAATCCACCAGCAATTCAGGATCAAAGATATTTAGGATATTTCTAATGGCCAATCACAGCATTCAAGTTCGCACCTAACGATTTTGTAGCGTCTATAGTCCAATTAAAATTAGCTAAACGTTTGTAATTATGTAAATGTTTGTAAGCGAAATACACATCGCAGATAACAGGGTCTGCCAGAGATTCAACGTCATGCATAATGCAGCCTACTAATGCAGCCGTTAATTACACGCCCTTAGGGTCATTATTGATTGGCAATTTGTAGTCGGTGCCATTTCGTCTATATTGGATTGTTTAATCGCATTACCCGTAACTGTTCAACCTTAAGACTATTAGGTAATTTAATTAAGGGATTATGAAGGACTTACAGTTTTAAATAAGTTGAACAACGAATTAGCCGAGATTTATTTAATTGACGATTAGTTCGCGGAAGGACCTTTTAAACGTGGTTAATATGGAGAAGTGGGCCAGTAGGACTCTAATTAGATAGTCGTTAAGTAGTCAGGGTTAATAAAATATAGTTATGTAAATTAAAAACTGCAGCGATTGATGATGTTCTCTTAAATAATAATCGTTAGAATACTAAATAGACACCCATTGACTGGCTTTTAGGCCAGTTTGGTATTTTTGTAACTTCTTATGAGAATTTTAATTTTATTATTTGTTAAGGTTATTATTTTTATGACTCCACAAAATTTACTTTTAATAAAACTAAAGATATGAAGTATAATTGGACGTCCTACTCGTAAAATTTAAAATTTAAAACTGACAACAATCACACCTCAGAAAACAATGCCTTTGTCAATTAAGATTAAACCATGCAAATCTAAAGCCAAATAAAGCAAAACCCATAAATGTAAATAATCGTTGAGAAACTAAAAAGGCTAAAAGCGAGACTGGGCATTTTCCCGAGATACATTGTGTGTAAGCGCCGGATAACATTTTTATTGTTAACAAGCAAAGCCGTGGCCACGACGAGCGACGATGATATCTCCTCGTATGAATGATGACTTCGTGCTGGGCGTCTGGAAGCAGCCTCCACAGATAGACATGAAGCCGAGAGACACGGCACGAATATGGAGATTCGACTGCACTTTGTACACTCACTTTTCTAAAATGAATACAGAATGAGAATTGCAATTCAATTCGCGAAATTGAATATTCACTTGGCCATTATAGAATTATTCAATACTGAGAAATAAAAAAAGTACCTATTCAACTCGTTTTGTGTGTAAATATAATATTGGAAAACAAGTACGTAAGTTGTACCAGTGATGATGGTTTTATGAGCCATTAGCATTATTAATTATAAATAGAAACATAAATAATTAAAGTATAAAAGTTAATTATTATTAAGGGAATACCACGAATGTCAATCAGATGTATAGATTCATTTAGAAGGTTCCTAAATGAGAACGTACGATTTATTATACTCAAAATTTATTAATGACGATGGTCTTTATCTTCTTACGTCTATGGTTGCGAGAACGATCTATCCGAGAAAGATAAGGGGTCGACGTTTTAGCACAAAGCGGTTTCAGTTTTGGACCCTTTCTTGCAGGTTATTTGACTCGAAACTTGCCTTGGGAGTACCTGTTTACTGACGCAACTTTTATCGAGACGCCAGCAATATTTCGTTGAGATTATCTGTTAAAATACCTTTATCGCTAAACGTCCAACAGATGCGATGTCTCACTTAACAAATAATCACGCTTTAAGTTGTTGAGCCGAACATGAGTTTTGAGATAAAGAAAAAGCATTAAGCTGATGTATGTATATATAGGTAATACTTTTAGATTTGTTTTTATCGAATTTACACTGTTAATGTATTGTTTATCAGAATTATAGTCACAGTCGTTTCGGTACAGACACGAATTTATTATTTTAAAACATGGAGTATAATAATATTTATGACACCACAAGTAATGGCAGCAAACATTTTGTGGCAAACAAGACCAAACATGAGGTTTCAAAGATTTACAATAGTTGACCATAATGTTTTATTTGCGGCGTTGACAACCATAAAATAACTAGCATCGCTTTACGTTTAAAAACTATTGTCTCAACAAATTTATAGAGGCAATAACATAATTGTGGTAAAATTCTTTTCTCTAACCGAGACGTACCCTCGCACTTGTTTTATTACTGGTCATAACTTTAAAAGCCTTTTTCTCTTCGGTTTCGAGAAACTAGCCATATTGTTAATTTCTGTCTCCGGAGCTCCTTTGTTTTTTATCAGTCCTTTTTCAATATACGGTGAGCGCGAATGTTGCACTGAATAGAATGTAAAATGTTCTGGTCACGGCTTAATTAATTGTTCTCAATAGAGCAGAAGTCATTTTTAGCCTCAATCCTGTCTGGCTGCTGGTTCTTCATTGTTATTACCCTTGTTTCACACAGAGCAATTTCAACTATATTGTGCAGGCTTCCGTTGAGCAGTTTGTTTACATTTAAGTTTTTTTACAAATTCACAATTCATTGTGTCGTGTCCAATTCTAGGCAACGTTTAATTTAGTTATCAATAGATGTAATCGTAATTGAATCATTTCCGTTGTCCATTATACTATCTTCGCTATTACAACCTAGTTTTAAAATCGATTGACCCGTCGTCAATAGACTGTTAAATTATAACTATTAGCAAGGGCGGGGTCTCTGCGATATTGATTTGTCGCATAATGCTCACGTGCATTTTATAGAACGAGTCCTTTGTATCATTTGTTCTCAGTTCATTAATTGACCATCACAATCAGTTGTCATTAGTATCTATTTGTTCGACGATTTATAATGAAACCCACACATGGCTTACGCTTTTGAAGCACCCATTTAAAGGCAATCTGTAATAGATTGAAAAACTCATAAACATTAGTAGATAAACGGAGCCATTCTTTCACATAAAAGTCATGTTGGACTTCTATCGATATCGGACAGTGTCAACACATTCGTTGTTATATAACGTTCCTTAGGGAAAGATTGCTATATAAGATGTTTTCGGAGTCAGTTGTTACGAGATAAGTGGTAATATTGTGTTTGATGTCCCCTTGTAAATATTGAGCCATCACATAGGCACGTGAGATATTTACTCTTAATATTGACAGAGAATATCAATAGTCGTGCCCTGATACGACCTTGGCTCGACAGGCCTCTTTCTAAGAAAGTTTCACCCAATAATATAGTGATTTCTGTCTGTTTACTGATCTCGATTTGAATAACGACATGCGAGATGGTTATTGTGTATGTGGTACATAGCTGATAACACACTAGTACATTATAGCTGTAGTGTCCATATAGTAACCGAGTAAGTTCTGGCTGACATCCGGAAAGGATAATAAAATTCCTCAATTGCTATGACTCATAAAACGTTAACTACTCAAACAAGTCTCTACCCGGTATTGGAGATGGAACCACAGAGGAAATGTTTAAGTTATCGTATCATATAGTTATAGACAGTAAGCTAACTAGGTGAAGGGTTCGATTTTATTCTGTGATCGAAAAGGTACGTGATTTGTAGTGACATTAAAGATATTCAAAGGTCTCAAACCGTCTCCCACGGTAGACGCAATCCGACACGCACGTGTTATGGCATCCGATGGCCCACGATTAGACTTTGCGGTGACGCACGATGCTCTCTTGAATGGACGTGTTTTTGTGCCTAACTAGCACGAAGTAGTATTCCAAACTTTTTCTTTTTTTTTGTATGAATTTTTGATATCAACTTTACTTTGGTTTTTGATAGTTTTGTTAAATTTTGAAGCCACTTATTGTCCAGTTAAGTAATATTCATTATGAGAATTTAGGCAAGTAACTCAAAGTATTTCTAAGTTTTCTTTAGTTTTTTCTAAGTTATCTTATCGGTTTTAAATAAAATTGCTATTTACGGAATTTTGCTATTACGAAAAATATATCCAATCCACATATTATGTAAAAATTGCTTTAAATCTTCAAAATATATTCTTCCTTTACAGCCTCCACACGCCCGAGATCTGACAATAAAAATGAAATTTCCGCGAATAATTCCGTAAAAAGTAGTTATATTAATATATTTAATGTTTGTATAAGTGTAAACAATCAGTGTTATTGATTTTTTGCATTATTTTTTTAGTGATAGCTTGGCAGTTGGGTTTATGCATTTACGTAGATAATATGCTGCTCGTCTTCTTTCACTTGTATCCTAAAATGTTCCAGCAAACTGTGGGTACCTAAAGATCAAAACAAAGCCGAGTGAAGTGTCGATATAATATATTTTAGTGAACAAGAGAAAAAAAGATCAAGAAAAATAAAAACGTTATCGGTCAAAAAAAATACGTTAATACTTTACGTGCCTACTTAATTAAAAAAAACTGTTAATATTCAAATTCACCGAATTTGAATAAAATTACTATTGGGCTTATGTACTGTAACAATAATTAAAATAAAGATGCTGAACAAATATCGACATTTTTAACTTAATTATAAATTATAAACGTTAATAACGTATGTATTTGTATTCTTAACAATTTATCTATTACCTGGTCTATTATCTATATCCTGGTGATCTGTACTACAGGTTTTACCCACATCAGACACCAGTCTCTATGCTTAATGCTTGTTTTAACTTTGTTCTGTGATTTGATGATGAGAGAATAAATAAACATTATTATTATATTATTATTATTATAACTTATTCATAATTTTTCAAACATTATTGATTGAAAAATTATAAGAATTACAAAATGTATAATTTGAAGAGTCATCGTTCTATTGTGTACTTAAATCTTATTGTAGAACATCTGTTCTTAAATCACTTAAATAATCCAAAGGAAATTGTAATATTACAACATCTTTTGTGTGCATTCTCTTCCGATTGTAAACTGTCAATCACTTATTTTGCATTGACCTAAAATGTCCGCCCCTCTCATCGAAACCCCTCTGTACGTCTTTCAAACATAAATATTGTATTAATAATATAATTTAATATAAATTTACTATTTCCTTAGTATGTCAACTTGAAATAATCTCTTCATTATCCATTTGCATTATTAACTCTTGGGTTTTTAAATTTGTAACACCCTACAAACAAATTTCAAATAAGTTTGTACAAGTTCCAGAAAACTTTTTTAAGTCCCGTAACTGCTACTGTTTCAGACGATACCACGACCTCCTTTGAGATGTAACTTAAGGAGGTGCATCGAACGAATCACGCAGGCCTAGGTCTTCGGCTGCATAACCAATATTTCGAGTACTTAAAAAACACGCGTGCCATCTGTTGTAAGCCGATGCAGCGCCGGGTCTCACCCGTCGTCATTGTGACCCTCCACGTCCCGCGCCTTCCCCCTCCCCCAATACCCATGCGGCTTTCGTTCGTTCAAACTTCGTAGGTCAGTTACCGCCCGACCGCAGGGGAGCATGGCTGCGTCAAAAGTTTTACCGCGATCTCGCACTCAGTGTTTACATGCGCTATAAAACGTAGTGTACACACCAACACAGACTTCATAACATTGACTGTTTGGTGACATAAAGTTTTAAAAAGTACTTTAGTGATAAATATCAGTGACAAATGAACTATTTAACAGTGGCAAAATGACCAAGAACTTTTACGGCATGGTTTCGTTAAAAGTTTGGATGTGTTTGGTTGTCGTGGCCGGTGCGCGCGCACGTTCTGCGCCGCCCGCCCCGACCGGCTGTCATTGGGACTATTCGGACACAAAGTTGAGTGAATCAAACTTTCTCACGTGTAACATTAAAACCATAGGCTCGGTTGACTTCTTATTTAACAATGTTACCACGGCGCAGGCGTACAATATCAACAAGTTAAAGTTGACTTGCACGGATTTGTTGTTCTTTGAAAGTTCATTGCACATGAATACCGGCAGTTTTTTGGGCCAGCTGCGAAAACTTGAGGACTTGCGCATTGAGTACTGCAAGATACGTTACGTACCTGCCACAGTCCTGTCTCCGCTACGTGATTTAACGAGTTTAACTCTACGTTCCTACAATACGGATTGGCCTGCAATGACTATGGAGTTTCACGCTGAAAGTTTCCGTGGACTAATGGAACTTCGGACATTGGATTTGGGAGATAACAATATTTACATGCTGCCGTCTGAAGTATTCTGTCCGCTTTTTAGTTTGGAAATATTGAACCTTACCAATAACAGGATTCAAGATATATCTGAAATCGGCTTCTCGGATTGGGGCAAGGGGCCTATCGCTCCAGGCAAATCATGTAATACCGGACTGAAAATGCTTGATTTATCTCACAACAATATTTTACGACTTCCTGACAACGGTCTTTCTAGTCTCAGATCTTTAGAAGTGTTGAATATTCAGAACAACTTAATTAATGAAATAGGCGACAGAGCCTTCGTAGGATTGAATTCATTAAAAATTCTTAACTTGTCGGGAAATAAGTTAGTCGCTGTCCCTCCTGAACTATTTCAATCATCACGAGTTATCAAAGAAATCTCATTAGCGAATAATTCGCTTTCTGTGTTGGCTCCGGGATTACTCGAAGGACTTGATCAGCTTGAGAAATTGGATTTATCTAGAAATCGACTTACGAACGATTGGGTTAACAGAGATACTTTTGCCGGACTTATCCGCCTAGTTATATTGAATTTGTCTTACAATTCACTCGCACGTTTGGATCCTAAGTCGTTCCACGACTTGAATAACTTACAAGTTTTGAATCTAGACAACAACGCTATTGAAACTATCAGCAACGGAGCTTTTGCTGAGCTTAAGAACTTGCATCAACTGTCGATTTCAGACAATAAGATAAAAACATTAAACGAGCACATTTTTTCAAACTTGTTTGTACTTAGTCAACTTTACTTGGATAATAATCAGATATCTACAATACACGAGCGCTGTTTTGAAAATATTACTTATTTACAAGACTTGGGCTTAAATGGAAATAGTATGAATACTATCCCAGATGGAATAAAGAAGTTAAGATTTTTGAAATCACTTGACATCGGGAAGAATAACATATCTAAAGTAGCAAATACTTCTTTTGAAGGCTTGGAAGAGCTTTATGGACTCCGCCTTGTTGACAATCAAATTACAAGCATACCCAAAGACACGTTTAGCACTCTGCCTTCCTTGCAAGTCCTAAATTTGGCATCAAACAAAATAAAAACCATTGATCAAGACGCATTTTTATCTAATCCGACTTTAAAAGCTATCCGCGTAGACGGAAACAAACTGGTCGACATCCGAGGCGTTTTTACTAAACTAAATACCCTCGGTTGGCTGAATATATCCGATAATAAGCTTATTTACTTTGACTATAGCTATGTACCAGCAAGCCTTGAATGGTTGGATATTCACAGCAACAATATTACAAAACTAGAAAACGAACAGAACTTGCAACAAAACATCCGAATGCTTGACGTAAGCTACAATGCATTAGAAAACGTCGATGAAAGGTCGATACCTGATTCTATTGAAGTCCTTTTCTTAAATAACAACAAAATTCACACGATTCACCCAGGTACGTTCTTACAAAAAAGAAACTTAGAAAAGGTTGTCGTGACAGACAATAAATTGAGAATCGTTGAACTATCAGCGTTTACGCTGCCCCATATACCGAAGCATAGAACGCTGCCAAAATTCTTTATTGGAAATAATCCATTTGTATGCAATTGTCATATGATTTGGCTACAAAAGATAAATCTTTGGAACCATATGAGACAATACCCAAGATTCATGGATTTGGATACAGTGACATGTGAAGTAGTGAATAATAAGTATGGCGGAAAAGCTAACCTAATGGAGGTTCCTGAAAATCAGTTCCTTTGTTCTTATGAAACTCACTGCTCATCAAGTTGTTTCTGCTGCGATTTTGAGGCTTGCGATTGTAAAATGACATGCCCGGAAGGCTGTTCATGCTTCCACGATAGCAATTGGAATTCAAATGTCATAGATTGTTCCAACGTGGGTTATACAGGAATACCCGAAAAAATACCAATGGATGCTACAGAACTTTACCTGGATGGAAATGATTTCGGAACCTTAAACAGTCATCTGTTTATTGGGAAGAAAAAATTACACAAACTATACTTAAACAACAGCAACATTGCAACTATTGATAATGACACCTTAAATGGATTACATTCCTTAAATATTCTTCACCTTGAAAATAACCATCTCACCGAACTGTCTGCTGGAGTGTTTTCGCAAACAAAACACTTGAGAGAGTTATATTTGAATGATAACCTCTTGACAAGTGTCGGAAACAAGACTTTTGAGAACCTGTCATCTTTAAGAGTTGCGCACTTCCAAGGAAACAAGATTCTCGACCTTGACAAAAAGTTAGCGCATATATTACATTTGGAAAGCGTGAACATTCAAGGAAACTTGTTCACCTGCACATGTGACAACGTCCTGTCTCTTCAAAACTGGTCCAAGAAGTACTACGAAGACCCGATCGAGATGTTTTGTGTAAGTGATAACGGACTCATATCGAACCTTACTGTGTTTGATGCGATCGATAAGTGTCGTGATTCTAGTGTATTGTACAATACTATTCCTACTGAAAATCAACCATATCAATACGATGACGTGAGCCCCATAAAATTGAACTTTGTGCCACTTTTAGCTGTAGTTTTGATAAGTGTTATTCTTATTCTATTATTCGGTGCCTTAGCGTTCTCGTTCAGGCAAAATGTACGCTTATGGGCTCACTCTAAATATGGAGTTAGATTGTTCAAAAGTGCTTCAATTCAAGAGAGTGAGCTTGATAGAGATAGATTGTACGATGGATACGCTGTATATAGTTTATTGGATGATGATTTTGTATCTAAAGTTGTAGCTCCAGAAATGGAACATTCCGGTTACACGATGTGCTTTCATTATAGAGATTTACAACATGCGCCTGAGAATTATTTGTCTGAGCAAATAACAAACGCTGCTGAATCATCCAAGCGAATTTTAGTATTTGTATCATTTAACTTCTTACAAAACGAATGGTCCAAAGTTACGTTTAAGGCAGCTATAAAACATGTAATCACTTCTATTCACCCTTCAATAAGGCGACACAGAGTAGTTTTCATTTTAACAACAGATGTTAGCGCATTAAACTTAGATCTAGATTTCCAAAACTATCTGAAAACTTGCAATGTTTTATTGTGGGGTGAAAAGAAATTCTGGGAGAAAATTAGGTTTGTAATGCCAGACATTTCTAATTTACATTGGAACAAAGATACAATGAATTACAATCATGGCGTGTGTCCAAATGGTAGACGGCATCCTTCTAGATATACGGCCTCGCCTACTGCGCCGGAACATTGGTATAAATACGACGCGATACCGCCTCAAACACCCACTACAGCTAATGTGGGCATAGCTATTGAAGATGATACGTCTATGTTGACAAATACAACGTTGACGAGTCAGATTCAGGATGGGGAGAATTTACATCATAGCTACATATCTATTGATACACAAAATTATGAGCAGCCCTACGGTGGTAGGCCGAGGCCTCCTAATACATTGCGTAAACATCCTGGACATCACTCCCCATCTATGCTTGACGAGCAAGGTTACTTACAACCTCGCTCGTCTGTGCACGATTGCTTGCCACAAACTCACCCAGCTGTGCACAGATGATAAGATTGTTAAACTTCCCTTATCGGTAAAAAATACTTGTAATGGAACTTCACATTCCAAGCGCATGTGTAGGCTAGACTGCTTTTTGAGTTGGCCATGCCTTAATGAAACGTGATAGTTTAAAAATGTTGGTTTAGATAATTTGGCCAAATGACTTCGTTCCTTAATAGTTAGAACATTGTCATATTAAAAGACTGTATTGTTAAATGTATTCTGAACTTTTATCTTAGTAGAGTCAAGCCTTATTGTATTTCATTGTATGAAGCTATTGTGAATTGTTGTTCATTAAGACTGATACATATACATTGTATAAAAATAATGCCAGTATCAGGAGTGAAAACTAGCATGAGTATTTTGATATAGTATATCTCATTGTTACCAAATATTTTGTAGATAGACATTACTAATCAATCATTGTATGAAATTATTGTATAGTATTACTAGTCATTAGTTAAAAATTATTGCATAGTGTTGAAAATTTGTAGATACTCAGTTACATATTGAGTGGGACTTTTATAATGTTCAATTGTTGTCGAAATTGATTTGTATCGATATGTGTTTCTTTTGTTTCCACTGAACATCTAACTGACTATTTGTATATATGTATATGTATTATTATAATATCCTCGACTGTTACATACTATTAAATTAAAAATAAAACAATATCATCAAATAATAATGTGGTCGTTTTTCTTCACAAACCTGGCATAGCTTTAATTATAGGCCTTTCTATAATTACCATTCTGCAGTTTGTTCAAAGAATCGTCTTTAGTAGTTTGCAACTATTAAATCATTAATTTAAAATGTTACCCATTTATTAATATTGAGGTTTGTTTGAAGAACTAGACACAAACCTTTTTGTGTTGCCGCGGCCACAAAAACTAAAGAGTCTTCTTAAATACAAATGGCGATGTAACTGTTAACTTCGTTGTTTCCAAATCGAAATATTCAGTTTAAAAAAAAAGATGAGAAATAATTTCGGCTTGCCGACAATCATCTTAGGGTATAATGATGGTCCCTTTTCAGGTAGAAAAACACACCCAAGTCATATTTCAACCGTCACGGATAGCGTGGTAGCTATAAAAGAGATTTACAATACGTTCAGTATACGTTGCTAGTTATGCGACATTCTGTCGGACACGGTCCGAGGAGCTTATTGATTTTTTTTCCTAATAGTTCTTTAAAGTGTGAGTTTCATACCGACATATGGTGTGACATACTTTAAGTGACCGTTGCCCGTCTGGTTTAATTTTTTCTCAATCAGGGACATTTGTGGCCGCATTGTTGCAACTGTCACTGTTTGTTCAGTGAAATGTGAAGAAAACACACTGGCTTAAATTAATAACTTTTATAATAACTTTACTTTTAAAAAAATGCATCCATTATTAGGTTTTACCGTAACGAACTAAATGAGATGACAGTAAGTATTCGAATATAGAAGCAAACTAAAATGTATGCTGGTTTATAATAACAGTATCTATACAATGCGTAACATTTGAACGTTTGTTTACACATAATTAAACTAGAGATAAAATTAATAGGCCACAGTTATGTAACAAATGCACATTACATATATTATCCTAATACAAAATAAAAATCTTAAATTTTCAACCGACTTTACAAAAAAGTCTCATCAAACACATCGATTAGACTATTTTTGTAGTCAGTCAATTTCTAAAAAAATATAGATATACATAATTATATTTAAATATTTGTGGACATTATGACACAGCTCCATCTAGTTCCGAGCTAAGCAACGAGGCTTGTATTATAGATACTAGTTGCTTGATATACTACATTTATATACTTTTTTTTGGAAACAAATGTTTTACTCATCACACAAACATTTGTTTCTACCGGGATTCGTACCCGGGACCTATAGTACAGAACGCAGTGTTAACTATCGCTGGACTAATTGGGTCGTCAAATTTATTTGCTTATGCCAATCATATCAATCACGATTGCCTAAATTTACCTTTAAACTTTTCTTTTTAAAGTCACCTAAATACATTTTATCATAATATACTCGTATATCTACAGTTTACGAAATATTAGTTGACTCAATAAAAACATCAAAAATAATCGATTCAGTAAGTGTGCAAGTAAGTACAAGTTACATCAATTTACGGCTGTTGTTTATAATTAAATGATTATCACCGTGTATGATACACCGCAACGCAACTGGGAGATAAATCGAGAGAAAGTGAGTATGCGCAGTTTGCTTGTATCAGTGACTTGTGTAAGTAATTAACAATGTATTTATAATATAAACATACAAGCAAGTAAGTATTACGTTTCATTACTATCGCATTAATGAAATATTATACACGATACAATCAGAATTAAAATATTACAACATAACCGAATGTAAGATAATTAATATCGGTAATAATTCAACTTAATTAAACTTTCTTCAATATTTATTCAGAAGTTCGATCTCACAAAATAAATATTACAAAATCCCAATAGGTCTGCCCGCAGCCCACAGAGAGAAATAATAATATAATTGGTTCTAATCATCGATATTAAAATACTCTCAATAAACTGCGATAAAATTCGTAAAAAAGTCATCTTATTTCAAAAGCATTTCCCTATCTCTCAAAGGACCTCCTTTCAAAATATATTCCCTAATACATTGCTATAACTTACGGTAAAAATGTATTTCTTTGCTCTTTCATGTCCAACAAATAGAAAACGTCAGTAGCAGAATCATATTCTATTATTGTTCAATACGTTACCAAAACTATTTCTGGTTTGGAGATACCTGCTATCAATATCCGGGGATATCGGCCCTATCTCTGGATTTCACGGTTAAACGCACCATTGGCTCCCTCTATCATACTCGATGCGTCCCCTAGACTAGATAAGAAAATTGACCAGATATAAAACCAAGTCCTTTAAGTATTGGCTTTCTTGTTTAATGGCCTATAACTTTATCGGAGATCAAATCCTGTTGCCCAATATTAAACACTATTCGAGTTTTGAATTATGTAGTAATATTATTAATATAGTGGATTTAGAGTTATCGAAGCGAATAATTATTAAGAAAGATTATGTCATAAAGTTACAGCTTTGGATCGAGATAAACTTTAGTAGGTGTCGACTAATTTTATCAGTGACTTTACTAATACTAATAAAAAAATTCTAAGCAAATTATTTATCATCAATCAATCAAATTGAAGTTCCAACTATATGCATTTGACCATCCTTTCAATATCAAAGCTTCCAATGTATTTTTTACAGCCACTCAAAGCACTTCGTTCACAATAAAAGCAATGACTAATCCCAGTTCCCAGGGTCACATCAAATCAAATAGATTCGTATTTTTAGTGTGACATTGATCGACGTCTGATATCCGAACGCGGTGTGTAAAGATTTTTCTGTTTTGTACTTTACATTAACGAAATTTGTTGTTAAGCTGGTCAACTCACGCCACCCGCTGGTTAGACATGACGTTTCACACTTGAAGTTGCTTCGACTCGGTACAAAGGTCACGTCTTCTCACTCAAATCTCGACCGGGAGCGTTTCGGTTAGAATTGGATCGTGACATCCAAGAGATACTTATCGTGATTTTCTGGCCAATTCCGATGCATCGCTCCGTTGTTAGGATGGGTAATGGGAGCATGGGAACACGAACAGAATTGGTACTAACTAAATTATTGTAAGTCAAATAAGGCGATGTGTTTGTGGAGCAATGATTGGGGTTGTGCCGGGTAGCTTTGTTTGTCTATTAAATTTTGTCACATGATTGACGTTCTACCCGACTAACATCTTATGTAAAGAAGGGTTTGACATCCGAATTATAGCTGATATAACTTCGAATTTATATATTACTGAATCATACAACATGTCAATAATTAAATAATTTTATATGGTATTAAATAAACTTATTTACATGATTCCATATGAATTATGGACACAATCAGGAAATAAAACACATAAAACTCGACGAAGCGATGTATGATAACTTTTACAATAAACAACAGTATAAACATAATATAAAATGAACATTGTTGATAAAGATGACTCAGTAAGTTTACAATACTCGATTCTTTTTTTTCTCTTTCATGAGCAATAATAATACAATGATGATTCTTGTTTGGAGAGGAGAAACAAGCGCGTCTTTGATTTATAAAACTTTGTGAATAATTTGAGTCGTACTGCTCAGAAATGATAAGAGGATATACAACACAATTATTCTTGTCATAATTTTATTGCTTGATAAAATTCGTTGCTACATTAAACAAGGGAAGGAGCAATAATATTTTCATGAATCATAGTTACAAATATGATAAAAAATAAGTCTACACTAGTAACCGAGAAACATAAAAAGAGTAACCTTGAGGGGAAAGTTTCGAAGACCGCAACAAAAAATAAGAAAATTATAACTTTACACCGCTTCCTCAAGGCCAATAAAACGCATCAATAGAGGAAAATAAATCGGGTTATGGGAATCTGAGCTCGGATAAATCACATCGAAAATACTGTCACGACAGGAGAAAAAATGTTGGCAACGGAAAACTATGGAACGATTTCATTATCCCAATGTCCCGGCTAGTGAGCATGACTGACTCTTCTGTGAATGGGATCTACGAATCTTGTAAAAAGTTTTGTTCCGGTTTTTGTAACAAATTCTCAGTATCTTCTATCGAATTTAATTCCTCTAATCAAATCGCCTCACGGCCTCATATTCGTAAGTAAGATGGGATCTAAAATACCTATAGCAGCAACAGTCATGAAATTTTACAGTAATATCGTGAAAGCTTGAAAAATAGGTAATCCTATAACCATGAAATGGAAAAGACCAACAAGTGCTTCAAAAGCGATAAAATTAAATTTGTGGCTGTACAAAGTTTGAGACCCAACGATATTTTAATATTCAATCCCAAGCATGCATCGAGGAACGCTGTTGACATCCAAGAGCTTATTCGCTCGTATGCATAGTTACGTAATAATTCCCTTGGAATCGATCTTAGAATCTTAGTCTCAAACTTCGCGATATCGTTATTACATCGTGTCCTAGTTAAAGTAGGGCAGATGCCTGGATGGCCTTTCGGTACATCGTATATCACAGTTATTCCACATGGATTACTGTCCATTTCAATTTATGTATTGCTCGAGCCCGTTGATACATTACGATTTATTTCCTATTCCGTGTTTATAGGACCTATTTCTCGAATGCCAATAAACAGTTTACGGATTTTTATATAATTGAGCTTCATCTAATGTTCTTCAAATTTATGATTTTAATAACTTTTATTATACATCAACGTTTATATTTTTTTACTGCATGATTTGGACCGCGATGAGTGTAAAAACATCGTTTATTATACGTACCTTAATAATACCACGATAAAATTCTGTACAAATGGCATGCGAAGTGATGAGTTCTAACCAACTACTATGAACGTAAATTTTTAACGAGTTCAAAGTTTGACATCGGTCATATTGTGTTGGCTCGTAGCGTATGTACGTAATAGAGGGCTCCGTTTATAGCGTTTTAGTTGCAATGTTTCTTTTATGAACGTTTGAAACTGACACGCGTTTAAAAAAAATAAACTCCGTGTTTAAATTTGATAACAAGCTGCATAGTTGTGAAATTATAAATTGTATGCAAATTAACATCTAACCCAAATTTCACTAATTACCTCCTTCTTCCAAAATACACAATGTCAAATATGACCTCACGCCAACCCACTTAGCGGAAAGATAAGAATTTTATCAGGGCAGATGTTGCAAGCCCTAAGAGGAACGAATCACCGACAGTTAAGTTCACGTTGAACACGTGCTGTGTAACAGTTCATCGACTATTGAATGTGGTGAGACGAGTGACGAAACGACTTTAACACTCACTCTTATTTTAGAACGCGTGAATTTGAATTGATTGTTTTGAAAGTGGAATCTGGAACACGTAGGTACAGTAATTTAAAAGACTAAATACTGAATCATAGTATGATTTAATTAAAAACTATAAACCATTTTAACTAAGTGTTTGTATACTGAATAACTGAACAGAATTTACGTATGTAGAAGAACTTAAAGGACTGTTTAGACGTAACGAATAACTATTTTAATAATTATCGCATTATTTTAAATAGCGCTATAATAGAAACTTTTAATTCGAGTCCCTTTGAATTCTAAGAATTGTTATGTTCAATATCATTGCTAGAGATACTAAAGGTATCCTTGACCATGCGTTGCCAGTCTAATACCATTCAAACTTTACGATAGCGTTTAACCTCGGCTTTGTATTGAGTTTGAAAGGCATTGACACACAAATGTTTAGCAAAGCCAATGCCATAAATTATCTATCAAAATACGAGTAAGCAAAGCTTTGCTTAAGATTTTAAATGGAACTTTAGAATTCGGATTACAAATTGATTCTTATCATCGTGTCCAAATAAATTTTGCGGTTAAAAAGACAATATAGAATATCTTATACATACTTAGTCATCGTTCCAAGCAAAACAAGGCGCCATTCCATTAGCAGTTCCTTTGAATCAATGGTACTTTAAAAAAGGCAATTCGCTGAGTCACACCTACCCTCAGAATTGTTCCCTAACGGTAGGTCCTCTATCTTCGGTTTTCCTTACAAATACAATGACTGCATAGTTTTGATATTTTTTTTCTGTAGGGTTTAAAATATTCCCTAGACATAACCTCAAAACAAAATATTTCATTTTAAATTTGTAGGGTATCTAAAAATCAACCAAATTTTTATTGACTTCCTCTTTGATCTGTTGGTAGTAAGTTTGACTGTTGAGAAAGAGGTATTGGGTTCGATTCCCAATGACCAATGTGTTATCGGGTTTTTCTATGAAATTCTCAGTAGCAGCTCGGAGTTTGGATTCGTAATCAGTGATGGCAGGCTCGCTTGAAAATATAAATGAAATATAAGTACACCTCTGCTTAATCCTTCGGGCGCGGCAGACTTGAAGGTATATATTTGTATTAAATTCATGTTCTATGCATACGTAACTTCCAAGTAATATCTATTTATTTATCTTTGCCTGCACCTACTTATTTTATAATACAACAAGGAAGGCTAACTGGCTTTTACTGAGGTCATGAGGTTAAATTCGACCATCAAGATATTAGTAGTAACGCATCATGCATAACTAATAAGTATACTTTAATATGCAACAAGGAAATATAGGTATAAATCTTATATATAAAATTCTCGTGTCACAATGTCCGTTCCCGTACTCCTTCGAAACGGCTTGACCGATTCTCATGAAATTTTCTGAGCATATTGAGTAGGTCTGAGAATCGGCCAACATCTATTTTTCATACTCCTTAGTGATAAGGGTTGTCCATCAATCCCTATAATGTGGCAAAACAACGTTTGCTGGGTCAGCTAGTATTATATAGAATTAAGAATTCTTTAATAAAGCCAGAATATATTTTTCGAGCAAAAAAACACGACTCAAAGTTCAACATTTTATCATGATTTATGTATACACTGTTCAAAAGTCAAAGTAAGCTAAATGGAAATTTAATTTTCCTGTAAGTATCAAAATTATTTTTTCCTCCAGCTACGCTTATGAAGACTGACTGAGATGAACGACGCAGATAATTGAAGTGCCCGTTCAAAAATTAAAAAGTTACTCGTAAAACAAACGGGTGAAGAGTGCACGTAACTTTTATATCTGGAGCGTCTAGAAAATGTAGTCTAGAAAATTTCGCCAGGTTTTCTGTATAAGGCGGCGGACGCGACTGCAGCTTAGTGGCTTTTAAATATTGCTTTTCTATTTTAAGCATTATGTGCAAGAGACATAACAGTGACAATAGAATGCAATATCGTAAAAGGCGATTATAGGATCGTGAATAATTTTATGTAACTACTAAATGAGTCGAAAGGTGCATTCAAAATTGTCTTCTTCCTACATTTGACTATGGATAATAATACTCATTTTTGTAAGTTATATAATCATATTGGAGAAACTTTATACGTCTTTTGTAGATTGACGACTCGAATTGTTATTAATATAAACAAAACAGATATCGGTATTCGTTGAACTTTTTCGGGCTGAATATTTTCGTAAAGAGCGCCATCTAATCAAAGTCCAAGGAACTTTTACGGAAGTGGGAATGACTATGGCGCCCTCCCCAGGAGAATTAGAACGTTACACTTCTGAAGAATTTTATTACGAATACTTTTGAAGGTTTTTATTTAACTGCAGTATTCCATTCATTTGTTTTAATTTGTAAAGTTCACTTATTTTTTGCCCTGTCACTAGATTTGTTGTAAATATATCTATTTCGGCAATCGTGATAAAACAAAATTTTGTTGATCTTGGAGCATTGAGTATCTTATATACTTACTTTTGTTTTCTTTAAAAACATTGCCCTATATTGGAATTTTCTTTAGTATCATAGGGGCGTTTGCAAATGAAAATTATCGCATACACAAAAGCCCAGACCCGAATACTTGAATGATCTTTAGGACATACAATTAATATTTGTTCCGAACGGAAGACGAACCCGTAATCCCTTTCAACGCAGAACCCAATCACTCAGTCACTGCGCCAATGTATTCTTAAAAAATACACTTCGACATAACATTCACAATCACAATACAAAAATCAAAGTACAAAAATTACTTTCCAAGTTTTCAGTGCTAACAAACCCAAACAATTACTGCGGCAAAGGCGGCGAGTTAAAAGGCTCCACTAATGACGTCAGGTATTCTACGTTTATTGTTAGCTTTCAATAATAAACTGTAATGTGAGGTGCTAAAAGAAACTGAACCATTTTATAGCCATCGCTGATTTTAAGAGCGAGTGTGAATGCATTCCGCGGCCTGAGTGTTTCACAAATAATGTACGCACAAAATTATGCTAATTATTTACAGTGGATGACTTTGACTTTAGTACTGATTGTTAGTTGTGTTGCTACATAGTATACTATACATATACTACATAAAAATGAATCATTTAATCATTCAGATTGTCTGTCTCTCACAGTAACTGTAGTTTTGCATGCGAAAACATAAAATCAAAGCAAAAACCATTGAATGTATAAACAATGTTTTTGTATTTAATTTGTATGTCATTTTTATTGAAAATAATACACCAATGTAGTACGTTTTATAAACATAGACCTACATTTACCTTTATGACCATTTTCTTAAATCGTAGTAAAAAATAATAAAATAAAAAGCACACACTAATCAACAACTTAATCAAGTCCTACGCAATAAGGTGAAGGTTCAACTAAGGAAGTTAACATTTTAACTTAATTAGCGTCAGAAGTTTGTATGTTTCGAACGCTTCATCACATTTCATACGAGTATCTTTTGTGTTAATATGATGAGATGATGAGCAGTTTAGAAATTATTTTACCATGCTATGAAATATATTAATAAATATATTTTATGAAATTAAAATTTAACACCTACTTACTTTTTTTAATCGCGATGTTTTGAATCTTTTACAACATCCTCATAGTTACGGCCGAGTAGGTACGTCACGTAAGTGTAAAACATCTGTAGATACCTATATATAATGCGAAACATTTCTTCGCAAGAAAACCTTACTTTATCATTGTGTCGTGTTTGGTTTACAAATAAATAAATTAACACATAGAAAGCAACCCAGTCGTCGAATATAACCTAGGTATCAATCGTCAATTCATTGTACCTACATACCAACGAGTCATTTCACTTTGCATAAACTTATTTGTTTACAAATGCGGTTGTTATCAGTCACAAATTCCATTTGAATAAAATATTATCCTCAAACTTTAAATAACTCATAATGATTCTATGAAAATCCCTCGCCGTCCATCCATTTAATACATTCGTCCTTACAGCTCGTTACGTAAAGTCGGCTTAACTAACCGACACAAAATACACAATAAAATATCCTTTTAATGGAGACCCTACGATAAATTGACCTAATAACAGAAATATTTTATTAGTTAAACGGCTATCACAAAAAGTGTTCGCTTTTACAATTTTTACGGCATATTTTATTTCTAAAAAATGCCTCCCTTTGGAGAATGAGATCCGATCTAACGTTTGTGTCAGAAAAGGGATAATGCGGCTATCTTCCTGGCGGGTGCCCGATATTTTTTTCTTTTTATTAAAATCGTTCTATGATTGTCCAATATTTGGGACCAGCCCGCTCTTGAAACTCTTAGTATACGGGGCCAATGTTGGCTGTTGGCTCAAACATTGGGTAGAGTTTTAAAAGCGTGTTTCATTTTAATAATTCCAAAATGACAGATGAAGATGACCATAGTTAAAGGTGCATAGCTTTGGACCATAGTTGATTCTAAATATAAAAAGTTGATGTTTTATTTTTTTGTTGTACTCCATCACAGTATGCTACTTTGTCAAAAGTTGACAGTAATTAGGCAGAAATATGGATAGGTACATTTTTATATTCAAATATAGTCTGTAGTCAAGTTTTTCTCACGAATCGTGCGTATTCTTAAAATTCTTGCTGAGATATTATGGCATTTACTCTTGTGGTAGATGAATTATTATTCCAGATTTACCTTTTTTGGTAACTAACATTTTTTTACCAAGTAAATTTGCAATGTTAACCTCACAACGTTTTTTTTAAATAACGAGACTAAAACAGAATTTAGATGACAAACTTTCCGGTAGGCACATATTAATATACTTATAAAAAAAACTTACTAGAATACAATTTATAATATTTAATAAAGCCATACATACACCGGGTATTTATTGTGCATGGTCATTGTGAATCACACACAATTCTCAAGCAAGCGTATTGTTTGGAAAGTATTCACTTAATTCTTATTTCATGACTTAGTGTGACCTCCGCCTAGGATAGAGGTCGTCGCGGGCGCAGCTATCTGATCGCGCCCGATCATGTCTATCGCAGTATCGATGTTACGAATAAATGCACAGCAATTTAGATCTAATAGTGCTCTGTTTATATTTGAAATTCTACGATTTTGTATTGGAATATTGTGTTGCCCGCTTGCTTGTTATTCCGTTTTTTTTTTTCATTTGTAAAAATCAATAAAACGTCTTGTAGTTATAGTTTTCTTATTTCAAGTCCTACAAGTTTCTTTATAACGTTGTGTATTTTGGTTGTTTTGTTAATAGTTGACCACATTGATGTCTAGTTTTTTTATTAGCTTTGTTTGCTGGTGATATCAAAATTAAGTTTTGTTTTAGATATTTGTAACTGAAGGTATATAATATGTAATATTTTTCAGGATATCATTGAAATTCGATATTGAACTGATTTTTTTTTCTTACTAATATGAGAATATTATAAATATTATTATCAGTGTAAATAATTACAGGCAGTATGCCATCGACCATGGATTAAATTGTCGGGATTAAGATAATATCAATATCTGTAAAAACGTATTTTATAAGTATTTTATTCGCTTTAAATTATTGTCTAAGATCAATTTACACTTTCACTATACTTACAAAAAAAAAAAACATAAGAACTCAACAAGAAATACTTATAACAAAGAGATTTTAAATTAATGAACTACCAGGATATCATAATAGATAGGTCATGGAAATAATCAATAACACTAAAAAATACACCACGAATCTCACATGTTCACAATCGCATCCGGGGCAGATGCTGCCTCATCAAAAGATCGAAGAAGTTTTTATCAATAAAAATACCTCAGCATTATAAACAAACAAGGTGTTAATACTGGCGATAAGTATCTGAAATAACTCGCCCCTTCTTTTAAAATATTGATATTTAATAGTCACATCACAAACTGTGTAACGCAGGCAGCGCTGTATTCCTCTAGCATACCAGACTACCGCATCAAATATTCCTTTTGACACTTCCTATCAACAAAAAATCAACCTTACCGCAACAAACATACGGTTAACTTAACAAATATTACAGTTTTCTTTAAATAAGTGCAGGTGCCTTCGCTTCAACTTTATCTTAACTATCACATCTTCAAATATTAAACTTTTACTTTTATGGCAGTTTAAAATGCAAGTCGTGTATTCTAACGGGTAACGGACACCCAATAAAGTGCGACTTTTAGTTTTTATCAGACACAGTTATGGTATTATTGCTGTGCTAATAAGGCGGATTATTTTCTTAATTAAATGTTACGTTAAGTTCACAAATAAGTACCTATATACTGTTAAACAGTAAGGTTATTTGTACATTTATATTAATCCTCTAAAATATTTGGAAAATTGATAAAACCAATTTCTATTCTTAAAAAAAATAAAGTTTTGTGGTTATGTATTAGGTATACTTTGATACCTGATTATTTTTTATAATTATGGTATTTTTATCATACCGGTTATTCTTAGAGAATTCACGAATATTCCATTCTATAATTGTATGTCCCGCCTTTCTAAATATGTCCTTATTGAACAATCTACAAATATTAAACCAATGACCCTCTGAGAAGTATTTAATCTAGCGTCAGTTGTGAAATAAAAATGCGGTCAACCGGACAGCTAATACGAAACTTAGATAAACGAATGAGATATGTAATTAGTACTTGATAATTGCTTGCTTGGTGTCAAATGACTTCATTAAAACTGGACAGTTAACAACTAAATAAATCTTGGTGTTTATTAAATTGAAGTTCTTGCAACATTATAACTGTTAAAATGAGTAAGAATTTTAAAGTAAGCCTTAATAAATCTTAATACGATAGTAAATACCAACACAGTGTGATGATGTGTTGCTTAAAGATATAATTTGTATACTGTTATTTCTAAACACTTTGGAAACGTAATTTTTTTAGTATTATTGTACTGGAGATTATCGCTAGATAATCTCCAGCTTCGGTAATATCGGTGGAATTCTTTAAAACATAAAAAACTATACACATATAAACCTTCTTGAATCACTCTATATATTGATGAAAATCTTTAATATCTTTTGATTAAAAATCAAACCGTATCCGTCGTCCCGCAGACGCTGAGGCAGAGGGAAGTTCTAGTCGGTGGAGCAATCGCCACTGTCCTCTCTCTTTTTTCTTCTGTTTCACCTCTTGATCTCCATCCTTTTCTTCACTTGTTTCACAAAACTTTGTCTAGGTCTTCCCCTTCTTCTTTTTCCTTGCAACGTTAACCAAGCATTAGTATTTTGTTTAGTAAACAATCACATTGTCACTTCATCCAATATTTTTTTTACTAGCACAAAACATTATAAAGATAAAATAAAAATAGTAGCTCCCGTACGGGTCAACCCTATTTCTCATATTCTATGGTTGCTACCGAACTCCAGAGATAAGAACTTCCTAATGATACACACTAGACCAGGAGTACCGCTCTTTGTATGCCCTTGACTTAGCTGCCTAACGAATAGAAATTCTCCTTTGATGTATAATATAATATAATATAATATAATAGACCAATTCTATTAATATTATAATTGCGTAAGTTTGAATTTTTTTGACGTGTGCCAATCAAACCCGCTCTATGGATTTGGATGACACACATCATTATTGTAGTTTATGTCTTATATTAATGCATTGGTTACTTTTTATTGATCTATTACGTAAGTGGAGGCGAGGGCAAAGTTTGAAAGGTTTTATATTATAGGATTTGAATTTTGGTTAGGGTTACCCTTCAAAGAGAATACCACTAAAAGAAAAACACATCTAAAAAATACATAAAGTAAGCATATCGATATACCACGCGATTCAAGTCACGTGTAGAAACTAATAGATTATAAAAATAATAAAAATCGCTTAATCCTAACAATATCATATAATAATTATCAAAAGTAAACTTCTCACAATCCCATAAACAATCACAGCTACTGAAATCGATCACCATGGTATAGATGCTAAGTGGATACATTTATTTCACGCATTTTATCGAGAAAAAAAACACAATAGAGGCAAAATCAGTATCTTCCCACGCCTTTTATGAGAATCGATTAATTAAAGAAAATTGCTATCGCCTACACTAGCACAGAAGTCTATGGTGGCCTCAGGCAATCGCCTATCAGCCTACTAATTTAAACATATTACGTAAGCATCTTACTTGCTATTTATTATAGGCGTGAATATGTAGAAGTGAAATCGAACCTAATAGTATTGGAAATGGTAAATTAGAAAAGATATCAAAGATGAATGAGATAGAAATTCCAGTAGATTGAAAACACTCGTTAAGAAGCAACTAGGATCGAGGACAATTTTTTTACTTTTTATATTAAAATCTTAAAATAAAAATATCGCCAGAAACTTTGATTATATACAAGTATATAATCAAAAGCCAGAAACTAAAAAAAACAAAATAAAAAACTTACGTTTCTGTTTAAATATTTGAATAATATTGTCATTCTATCAAACACAATTTTGCAGATAACTTTCCTTCAACATTTGTGTATGCCTAGTGAATGTTTATAATAAACAACTAAATGCATAACGATGTGAACCAGTTCAGTGATTTATTACCGAAGCCCCAGGAAACGGTCGTCAAATGTTACGAGCTGATATATTTAAAATTGTATCCAGTCATAAAATCAACATAAAAGTAATATTTGTTGTAATCTATCGGGAATAGGTCTCACTGACAGCGGAAAGCGGATGATGCTATTGAGTAAAATTGTTTGAGAGATTAGAAAAAGTTTTTTTTAATATTACATATTAGGTATTCAATAAAAATATCAGAGTTTTTTTATTGTTACAACTCATTTTAATCCCTGATTATTAATTTAAATATAGACTTAATGTTATTTTTTTAGTATTAACATGCAAATTTTATCATTACACAGTAACATTATGAATATTTTAATGGCTATTCAGATTTCAATGCAGTATTTTGTTACTAATAAACTGCAGTTATTGAGGAAGTTATTGTTCAGCTTCCTGAATGTAATGATCTTCTGGATTTGAATTATAATTGATCGTAAAATGCAAACATTGGTCAATATGGTTTTATGAAGTGCCTGCAAACTATTATTTATAGGTACATTAAATTTACTCGATAAGAGGGAACAAATAAGCAAAATGTACTTTAAACAGTGTAGTCGATGATTTGCTATATTAATTTGGTATTTCTATACATGTATATCCAGTGGGATCTATTTTTCCTACGATGGAACCTAAGCCTTATACCAAAACGATTTTAAAATTACTAGTTAATCAGTTACTGTTAACATTGAACTAAAGCCGGCGGCTAAAAATCGATCCACATAACGAACTAGTTTCATAATATTGGAACTATTTTGGAGTAGGAGCAATGTTGTAACGTGTTTTAAACAATGTGAAAAATCAAACTGTTATTACAATACTAACCAAATGTGAGCTTATGTTTTGTCTAGACCTATCAATATTTAATAAATATTACCACTGTATTTTGTATTTTGCAGTTTTGTATATTCAAGTAACGTTTTTAGAACCAGATGTTATTTTATATAAAAGTTCAGTGTTGCATTAAACATTGTTGTCTCTAATTTCATGCAATGCATTTTAACACAAGTTTCTAAAGCAGTAGTGACTATAACTGGACAATCAAAGGTCGACCTGTGGTTCCACAGAAATTCAGAACCTATTCTAGAACTTCTAAAAATGATTGTTATTGTTGTTAACCTCGTTATATTAGTAGAAGGACAAAATAAATTATTGTAGCACAAAGTAGACTGTAACAAAAATAATAAATTACTGTTCAAATATAGTTTTGCGGATAATGTGGACAGAATTTGTTGCTTCTATGTTAAAAAGTAACAAACAACATTAAACTGGACAACGCCAAAAAATGTTATAAATAAAAAATTGGCGATGCACTCATTAGAAAGCATGCAAGCCATTTGTTCAACCATTTGATGAGCATCTCATCTCTGAGCTCTACATATAAATGACCAGAACAAATCTGAAGATATTCAACAGTCATCTCTAGCTGTCAAATCATTCCATTGATGGTACTGTCAAGTGATGTAATCCATTACGTAACATAGAATCACATAGTCAGACTAAATTTTTTGGGAACGCATCATGTAATTTATTTCACTAGTCACGGAACAAACGAATCATTCTGCGTATGTGTACTTACTTTCTATTACGCAACGTGCCTAACGACAATACTTGGGAATCTTTTTATAGGTACTTATGTTGATTTTTGTTAGATTTTTCTTGCTTTATACCATATAGTGCAACTGATTTATGCTATCGGTCTGCCAAAATATACTGTATACCTACGTAACTACGATTGAGAATCGTTATTATTTCATGAAGTGTTGATCACAGTGGGTAATGGATTCCTTAATTAAATTTCATGGGTAATTAAAGCATAGTGTAACATTAATTATTAATGATCTTTCGAATGATGATGCGTTTATTGTATTAATAATAAGTTTTATGTAATAAAAAAAACTAGGTGTAGGTAGGAACCTACTCTATCTACACAATATCGAATGAAAACATCGTATATAAAATTGCATCCACCAACAATTGAATCACGAGTTGTTCGTTATTTATAATGTAACGCAAATCGATTGAGAATTATCTAACAGAAAAATATTATAACGATTTATGTGACTGTAACGAGAAAGTTGAGTCTATTATTAGTGTTCTCCGTTCTAATAGTGGTAAGGTCAACTTTATTATTACGCACAAGTTCAATACATAGATGTTTAGCATTTAAGGTATAGTTATTGGTAATTGGCTAGTAATTATTTATAGGTAAATATTACATAAAAAATATTGAATCCATAAAATGGGTCGTACAAAGATGGGTATTTTGTAAACAAAAAGTCGAAATAGTTTGTGACAAGCAAAAGCTAAAAGTGAGTCAAAAAAATATAAAATTTAAGTGTATATAAGGTAGAAATATAGCCAAGAACTAAGCAATTTTTTTCTTATTAATTAATCCTTCAAAAACATGGACTCACGCATAATTAGAACTTATCATCAAAAATATATTCTAAAGCAATCAGTGAGTTTTTTATCGTTTCGAAATGAAGGGTTGAGGTGAATAAAGCAAAAAGTTGGAAAAAACATTTAAAAATCGCGTTTCGTTCCAACGGCCACCAACACTGTGGGTGGACTACACTTGTCAGTCATCGTAGCTTTGGCCTGCGCACTGCAATCTCCATAATAGACTGCATGTTATATAGCCACCGCTTTTTATAGCGTATATTGATTGTT
This sequence comes from Craniophora ligustri, assembly GCA_905163465.1. Lineage (NCBI taxonomy): Eukaryota > Metazoa > Arthropoda > Insecta > Lepidoptera > Noctuidae > Craniophora > Craniophora ligustri. Next base: position 10,057,294 of record LR990963.1, read on the forward strand.
TGCTGTTTTTACTGTGCTTTCTCGTTTGTAATGTAATAAATAATCTTGTCTGTTGATAGAGCAGGTGATAGTAATTGATATTCCGATGTCATTAGAAAAACCCTGTTACTATAATATGATCAAATCTATACACTCGGTGACTTCCCATAGCTAATAGTAATACCGTATGTATGTATTATGTCCTAAAACATAAAAATATGTTATCTGTATTTTGCTACACAAGCGCATTGACTCCTCTTATGATAGCTTTTAAGCAAAGATAAGTAAATAAATTCTGATAATGTAATATATAAAAATTATGAAGTATTAGACAATATTTGTGAAATAACATTCAATAATTATTCTTAAAATCTTGGACGACATACGACCTTATTTGGGTTTCTAGGACACTCAAATATTAGCTCGATCCAGTACCGTAATTTTACCAAACACCAATCTCGAAAACGATTTCAACAAAGTTGAAATGGACTTGATTTTATGAAGTCATCGCAACGTAATTATAGTTTTTCTGATTTTATGATTAATGTTACTCATCTTGAATCAAAACACACGTCAAGGACCCCCATGTTTAGCCCAGAGCATCAGTTTTTATTGTATTACCGAGGGTCGTGGCCCGATAGCCCGATAGTTAAGAGGTTGTGGAACAATCGAGTGGCGTTCGTGAGAACAGTATGCGCCCACTTCAAGCTAATGCACCTAAACTATAGGACGCTTTCAACAAATAGAGCAAGACTATCGTCACGATGTCGTTTAGTCTCAAGAATCTAAAATCTATACACGCAGATCCTAATCCTTTATAGCTTCACTACCAATTTTGTGCAGTAGTTATGAAAGACGGTGGCTAAATTATAAATCTTTAGTTCACTATATAAAAATTTTGTTACTTAAATATATAGGTATCATGTGATGCTGTGCAAAAAATTATTGTTTGCATGAACATAATGTTTTTTTAATGATTTAATTTGATACATTTGTAATCAAACGAAAACAATCCAATCTACATCACTAATAAATATTTATTTTATGATTAAGTGCATTAATTCCATGAAAAATAACGCTCAAAAAGACTCAAATAGTGGTGTAGGATATTTATCGGTCTATAAACTAATTCTACATAACATACACTACCAAAGACAGACAAAATTATAACTTATTGTAATGAAAGAGCAATCCAGAATAAACTCGGGTTTAAATACACAACTAAAGGGTTTGCTTGCGGACGTAGAAGGAATGAGTATTATGCGTGATCCATTTATAGAACTGGGAAGTGAAGCGTGGTCTATATAACTTGACCGAAGTATCTATAAGTTTCAGCGTGCTAACAAGCATCTTTTGTCCGTGTTCATCACTGCCAGTAACGCCTAACTACTGGATATGGTACTAACAAAGTCAAAAGTTTGATAACTAACGAATATAGGACTTGTTAATCAAAAATTTTCTTAACAACTTTTGGCTTAACTATGACGTAAGTGACACATCTAGTATTGAAGAGGACCATAGGCTACGGTAACTGCTTACTACCAGGTGGGCCCAAACTAGTTTGACACTGACACCTAGAGGTATAAAAAATATTAAAAAAAAACACTTTTCTTCGTTTTTGTAATATATTTTATAATATAAAAAATATATTATAAAATATATATTATATATGTATAATATATACAACTTTCTTTACTCATTATAATTTTAAATTAAAAAAATATCTTTATAAACTACATCTTATTCGCTTATTAATAAACCGACAAAATAGAGTAAATGTGATCTACAGACAGTACTTAGATTATTTTTTGGTAATACAATCAAGTTTTTTAACGATGTAGCACAAGAAATCAATTTTATTGAAAAACTTTAATTTTTCCAACAATAATTTAACAGATTAGGATTTGTATTAGGTACATAATTTTGTCAATTTTTCAATACTCGTCGTAAAAATAGATTGTGAAAGTAAAATAGAGGTTAAAATAGCAATAAGTTTTAAAATGTTGTATCGAATTTCATTGTGCTTCTGTGAGCAAAAAGTGACACTACTTTCTTTAAAAGTCACGAAGCTTACCACCTAGGTATTCACCAAGTTTTTGTTAGTATTATTTGCGTCTGGATTGACGCAAACTATTTTGTTAAGTATGTCCCAAATCATGTTTTGTTGCATCATTAGTCTATAGATAATATTTATAATAAATTTATATACATTAATTTTGTTGCTATGGAAAATTACATCAAAAATGTTTTTTTCTAACATCTACAATACACTTCATAAAAGTTTCCGTCAATAGGAAATTTTTGGTAAACTTAGAAAAAAAAATACAGAATTATTGGGAATATTTATATTATCAGTCTAAGAAGAGAAAGTCAATGAGGTAACGAAGTATATACATTGGTGTAGCCAAAACAATTAACTCTAATTATTAAATTAGACATACCTACGCTTATCATGCAAACGTTATTGTTTAAACGAACTTTACGTTAAGACTTATTGTTAACCCAAAATATTTAATTGCTATTGAATAATAGTAAATTATTGTTTCCATCATATAAGATTTTGTATAGGTATTTATTCATCCATAATCATATTGTCTAAAAATGTTAACATGCCATATACACATGAATACCTAAAGTATAATAACTTTGTGAAAAATAATAAATATGAGGAGTAAATCAGAGTAAAAAACAAAATATTGCTTTTGAGCAACAGTATGATTTTGAACAGAGAACAGAGTAAATAGAATATAAAATATTGTTTTTGAGCATCGATATGATTTAGAATAGAGAATGTTTAAATTCAGACAAGCTGTTGCAGAGAATAGTAAGAATTAATTTTCGAATGTCAATATCTTTGTTTTGTTTGTAAGCGGCCAGTGTTGCTAATAAATTTAATACACGAATGCAACCTCGGCGCCTAAACTCTTACTATGGTTAATATAAAATGAATTACTATTTAGTCAACGAATAAAAAGTAAGAAAGCTATTTAAAATAACAACAACTTAACATTGTTTGTATATTCTTAATATTATTATTTATAAAATTTGTGAAGGATCTTTATGACTCAGTGAAAAAAAAAAACAAATTGCGGTCTCTAAATAACCAATATTTTTTTGCAATTATTGTACCTCTAAATACCCCACGTAGCTTAGTATGAAACAAAAGAAATTAAAAGGTAACCTCGAATTCAATCAAAACTTCATCATCAACGTCAGTTTCACTTAAGACAAAAACATAGGAATGTATTTCATAATAAAATATGAATAATTTTCATAACATCACGCCGTAACACTTGACTTCTGCCCACCATCAGATGTATGGCTTCAAAATTTGACACCAAACGTCACTTGCTTATTCCAAAAGCGAGAAACGTTCGAGTATCGGTGGTACTAAGGTCATGTATGCAGTGATACCGTCTGAACTTGAATGTCAGCGCGATTTGATACGACGCATCACTGTGACAGGTCGCTTCCTTTGTTGCTGTTATTAAATTATCTAATAATACATTCGGTTGAACAATATTAACTTTGAAATGTTTACGGTTTCACATACTAAGAGAAAGTATTGTTTCTATGAAGATAGAATTATCGTTACGAATTATACCTATGATTAGAAGTATTTGAATGGAAATAATATTATGATAAAGAATGAAGAAGGACCTATTATTCCAAGAATTGATAATTGCATTGTATTTAAATTGAGAAATCGATAGTTTTAGTATTACTTACTTTGTTCCGTGATTATTACATTTAAATGAGTATGGAATAAATAAGAACGTTTGAAAAATATGTAATCTTCTCAAGCCATTTGACATATGCTACTCAATAATGTGAAAATCAAGAGATTTTTACGTATACCTTTTGAGCAAAATATATAATATCTCCAACACACAGTCTTTTAATATTCCGTATCGATTTTGTTCCAGTGATTAAAATCGATACGGAATAAGTTAGGTTGTCCTCCCACTTGGCGTGCTTAACAACGTAAATCTTAGACTAAGTCCAAGACTAGACATAAGCTATGAAAAAAAGCCCTGGATAGACAACCCTAGACTGAATAACGACAGGCCCTTAGCTATCGGTTGGACACAAATGAAGCTGCAAAAATATATTATCGATAAAATAAACACTTAAGTCATCATATAACCTAAAACTGGTAGTTAATTAAAATCTTTTGTAAAGAAATATCCTTTATCTTATTACCCGTATTAACGTCCAACGAACAAAAAGGCCCATTAATAAAACCCGCGACTAATTTATGCGTAAACACTTTATGCAGATACGATTCGAGATAATTTCAAAGACTGTTCAATATAGTCTTTAAAACAGACATTCAGATGTCCGAATATTATTGATGAACATCGCGAAAAAAAATACTTAAAGGCCTCAATGCGAGAACCTGCACTAAAATTATTAATACCCATTCAAACGAAATGTAAGGGGATTAAAATTATGTAAAGTATGCTTACGCGCATGGGAATACAGGCTAAAATTGTTGGTACCATTTTTAAATAAAGACTTCGGAGCAGTGGAATTTAATATTCGTATTCGAGTCCGCGGGCCGAGTGGGTGTGGCCGACTTGTTCGTGCTTCACCGGAAAGATTTATATTACATGCATTTTCGTATGCGAGTGATCTGAAATTGTCGACCACGGTCGCCGACATAAGCGGTGAATATCGCGACGGGCCGCATTGTGGCCCACGCCCATTGCTCTCTTAACGACTATTCAATACACTCTTGAATGAACGATTGCTCTTTGGTATATAATTCCATGGACAACGATCGTGGACGTTTTGCTTGATACGAAAAAAGGTTGTAAAGCGATACGGCTCGGTGTTGAGTTCTAAAGAGTTTGCAGTTCGCATCATACAAAACTTACGTATGGGAATTATTATTGTTTGTTGAGATAACTAACACTAATTATTCTCATAATATGTTATGAAAAATCCACAGTAGGTACCGGAGATTGTGCGACACCTTTAACAATTTAGTATACTCATTATTCTGTTTATATACGTCTATCTGTCCATCTGTAGACATTGAACTTCAAACAATACCTTTTGTTCGTCTCAAATCATATCTACTTCTCTTACTTAGCTCAGTAAATTTTATACATCAAAGATTACTTCGAGGCGATGTGTTTATCTCACAAAAAATCGTATAGGCGGACGAGTTATGTAAATAGCACTTCGATGTCATAGATAAGTAAACAAAACAAGAATAGTAAAAAGCGATGAAACGATAGTTTTGGTTCGCTTCGAAAAAAGTAAAACCAACCCTTTCGATGTCGGCCGGTTTGGATCTTAACTCACTTGACGGGACAAAAAACGGACATGTGGATCCAGGGCATTGTGTTATTTTAAAATAAGGTCAGATGTGAGATTTCTGCTTGAACAATAACGCATTTTAATATATTTCATTAAGATTGACATATCTGATTAGGAATTTCTAACCCTTCCATTTCCTCCGTATTGTGTTCAGCTTAACTAATTACCAAATGAATAAGACGTTCATGCTCACCTTGCCAGGAAGGGCAAGGGAAATGACATATTAAAAGATAATTAAACTTATTATATCCTTATAATAATTACGCATTTTATTTATAAGTAAAGTCAAGATTTACTTCTTACACTTACATAACTATTAATATTGGACCATAATTAGCTCATAGGCAGACGCAACCACGGATGTTGGATCCGAAACATCGAGATTTAAATAATATCAATATATCACGATCCAATCCATAAAAGTAGGTTTATTTCAATTAGTCAAAATTGTTAAGTACGACATCAGGCCCCACGTAATATATTATTGTATAAAGAGATATAGATATTTATTTTGTTAAGTCCAACCAGTCCAGCAAACTAATTGCAAACCATTGTTCATTTTGAAGATACAAGAAAAAATCTTTTATTATCGAGTTAAATACTGTTCAAGAAGGATTAAAACCGCGAACAGTGGCCGCTTTCTTTTGTTACAAGCAAATTACGTCTTCAGATCTAAACAAATTTTCATTGCGGCAATTGTTTATAAAAGTCCGAAGGAGGATTACAACGGCTGGGTGAATAACAAAAGAGTGTTGCGGTGCTACAAAAGAGGATTAAATAAGGAGGTAACCGTATCATCCACGGTAAGAGCTTACTTAAGTTTATGGAAAGTGTGTCGGGATATAAGGCGTTTAAGCCATGACTTCCCATTAAAGGGTTGCGCTTTTTGTAAGATCACGTTAAGCAGTCCATAGTCGATCGCACGCCGAATGATACTTACGTGGGTAAAGTTTTTTATGTTGCCTATTCGGACCGGCTTAAAACATGGCGTCGTGGGGGGTTCTAAAAGGTTTTATGAAGGACCCTGTGTTGTTTCTTTGTTGTAAAGTATAATTAGTGGGTTTCTGCCATATTGTTTTAGTTGAACGCCGCGCTAGTCCTTGCCGACGCACAGTAATATTTGATGTAGGTGTCTAATTAATATCTTGCCTGCTACGAATTATTGGTATCCGAGCCCGTTCGGTCCAATAATGGCAGTGGATGATATGTTTCCGTTTATTATGTTTCCTTATAAGAGATAGTTATTAGATGTATTTACTTATTTTGTGTATACGTGTACATAATTATGATTCTTTAGATTTTGGAATATAAGATCCAAATATGTCGTCCAAAGAAAAAAAAAAGTGTGTCTATGAATAAATAACTGCGTATCAAAATCATAAATTTATCCTCACTCACCGTATTGATTAACGAATATACGTCATCTAACAACTGCTCGACTACTTTATGGGGTCGAAAAACCTTTTTTTAAGTACCTATCACAATAAAATATTTACTATCGGCTCCTTTTCCCGATAGACACATTTATCATTTTTGCTATTAAAACGGAACAACAATACGAACCCCGAAGGAGCCAATGAGCTCATCACAATAGCAAATGATACCTCGGGGCCGAAACGGCCTGAATGCGCCTTAATTAACCCTCAACTGCTTATTATACGAATAATGATCCCTTGTTTATTTTATAACTAATACACGGCCAAGAAACTCTGACAATTTAAACGCATAGTAACTTCATAGACATTAATTTTAAATACACGTTTAAATAAATAGTGTTTTTATGAAATTTGATATAAAATTTTTCAATAACACAGGAATTTTAATATGAGAATAATATGTACAGTTTTAATCAGAGGCACTAAATCTTTGCAGCAACAGCTGGTTTGCTGTCTCTATTTTAATATCAATGATTAAATTTATAATTCAAATTGAAACAGAATATATTATTCTAGTATTATTATTTAAAAATACTATTTTGCTAAAATTAACTTTATGACGAGAATAAATTATATCAAGACAAAATATTTAATTAAATATCATTAAATCGTTCTTATTGAATAAAATTTTGAAGTACCTAAGCAACAAAAAATGATTAAAATTCAACATCTTCTAATACAATGTGTATTACATATTTATGGTTATATCAAAAAACTAAACTCTATTGTTGGCAAGGATGCGATTCGAATTTATGTTTTTTACTTTTTAATATGACCGGTCAGTAAGGCAGGTGTGGTACAGGTGTAAGAGGCATATTTTTTAAATGCAGTATTTTTCATAAAATAGGGCAAAGGTATCATCATTAGTCCAAAAGTTTGTTTTAAGTCCGTCACGCTATTGTTGTGTAAATAACGTGAAAGGTTTTTGGCTAGCGGCAATTTTGCTGACGTCATTTTTATAGGCCGATTTTAGATTGCTTTTTTTTAAAGGTCGGCTCCTGTGAAGCCTCCCTCCATGATTGCCTTCGGTTAACTTCGGGTCGATCCGAATAAAGGCGATAATTATTTTATCGTAAGGGTGTTCCTTGTTTGTTTCTCTAATAGCTACTTAAATGGAAGACGGTTTGTACAAAGGATATAATGCATAAATTAAAAGCACTATCTGCTTTCGAGATCGTTTGTTTTTAGAGTTCTCATTGTTTTGCTTGAGAAAATTAGTATTTAAACGAAGTCTAATATAATTTTTGCTTAGAAAATAATAAAATGGATTAGGTATATTTGTTTGGGTATAATAACATGTATGTTTTATCTTTATACATAAAAATGAATCCCTATTTCCCTTGGTCACGGCAACATGCGTGAACGACTGAACCGATTTTGATCAATTTTGAACCTTGGAGAAGGATATAGGCTTTTTATCAACCTACCGCATGAGTGGAGCCGTGGGCAGAAGCTAGTGAAATATATTAATTAGGTACCTATGTTACCTACATAGGGACCTTATTAATATAGGTATTCAGAACTATATTACTAAGAGCGCAAACGGGATTTGATTTCTACTGCTGGTGGTTATAAGTTCAATTATTGGTTTTCTCATCGTTTATTTTCGTATAATAAAGCGATAAGATTAGTAAACAAAAGATAAGTCAGAATAATAGTAAGTTCGCTGGCGACACTTCCTATAATGTATCCTTGTTTTAAGTGGCATGACATGTAAACTGTTTTGCATTCAAGTACATGTCACTGTTATTGTCCAGCTTTATACACTTTTACCAGAAGAAGCTGTGCCGACGTGAAGCGCTACTTTTTGTTTACTATAACCTTATGTAGTGTGATTTAAGGGTGAATTTAGATTGATAAGTGCAGTTGGTGATGGTAAAGTTAAGCTGGTCGTTATAGGCTGGTATTCGCATTGTGCCGCATCGATATTTTGTATGCACATTTAAATGCGGTCATCTATGTCTGGGTCCGCGTTGGACCCGACATGTTAATACGCAGCTAAAATCTCGCGAATCGGAAAATTTTCAATGGTTTTACGCTGAGCCATTGTTTTGTCCGCGCACCGTGTTAAAATTAAATAGATGCAGAGATTTCATAGGATTAGCATGTTGTTCCAAGTATAGAAAACAACGCATTCTAAAGGCACACGCTGTGGAGAAAAAAAATAAGACCGTATAATAATACTTACGCCTGTTTCCATAAGGGGTATACCACTCTGAGCAGTTTCCGTATCGTATAACTTAGCACGTTATATTAGCTCCCTAGATTTGCACAGAGACCGTTAGTCAAAAAACCCAGATTATAAACTGTTGAAATAATAATAATTATTATTTATTTATTTATATTTACTTTTAAATAAAATATTATTATTATTATTATTATTAACTAGCTGTTGCTTTGTCATATTATCCGGATATATTTATTTATTTATTGCTTTAATATTCAAACTCATCTCTTAAATATGTACGAGAGAAAATGGACATCTGTTCCTCTGTTTTTATTTAATAAGAGATCCTTTGAGTTCAAAAATAGTGTTGTTTGGTTTGTTCTCTCGACGTCCATTACAATGTTATTTTTAAGAACTTTGGGGATTATCCCCAATTTTCATGCGGGCCAGTTCACATCTGCCAATACTTTCTGTATTTGCAATCATTAACCTTTTAAATTACTTACTTATATATCTATATAATTTTAATGATTTAGCAAACTGGGCTTTTAAGAGTGAAGTCTCACGTCTAGTCTGAGTTAAGATGTTATGGGATTTGATTGCTATAAATTGACGTATAGTAGACTGTAAAAATAAAACAAAATTTATTTTAAAAGATTTATTGATTAGGTACTCTGTAAATCAATACAAGTTACACTTTTACTATTGATTGTTAATTCAAAGGAATTTGAACAATGTAACCCCACAGGGCGGTGACGATGAGGCACTACTAAATACCTCCAGTTCCAGATTTATAAACTAAGCAGCGGTAGATAAGGATGCCCTCTAATCTTGGCTTAAAGCGTTGCTAAGCTAGCTAACAATGGAAGATGGCTGTGTCTGGACTTGGTTTTCGTAACTATCCTATTATTTTTATTTTATTGCGATTAGGGGGCAAACGAGCTGGTGGCTTACCTGATGGTAAGTGATCACCGCCACCCATGGACATTTGCAACACTTGAAGGCTTGCAAATGCGTTGTACAACCCTGCAGAAACCGTTTTCTTAACATTTGAGAGGGGTTAGGCTATAGTCCACCACGCTAGCCCACTGCGGGTTGGCAGACTTCACATGCCATTGAGAAAATCTCTCAAGCATACAGGTTTCCTCACGATGTTTTCCTTCACTGCTTGAGCATGTGATAAATACGCACATAACTTCAGATTAGTCAGTGGTGCGTGTCTTGGCTTCGAGGTCGAGACCTTTGACATCTCACTTCACTTCACTGTTACCAGTGCCATTAGGCGACCCCAGCTCTCCCAATCACACATATTACTCTGTATATAGTGACGTACTAAGACCAGCAAGCACTTGGGATCTGTTTATCTTACTGTAAGTTATCAATTCAGTGATATATCTACTGAGGTTGCGTGCTACCTTTATTAACTTAGTCGCACGCGGTCATTTCAATCGATAAATGAAGCGTAGGTAATTTGTTTTTATGGGCGGTGCAAAAACAAAGTGGATTGACCTGCCACGCTGCCGTCGCTTCTGCTGGCGGATCGCGTGTTGACTTCGCGGTGAGGTCATAGGGACTAAAGAATAGCGATTTGGTATAGCGGGATTACGGTACAGAGAAACTTGTATTTTAAGACGAGATGAAATATATGGTTGATGAAATTATGAGAGGTTCTATACAATAATAATAATATAGGTATGTATAGTGATGGATGCAGCAAAAAGTATTACCACAATGCTATCTAGGTAGTTGGTATTTAAGGTAGTCAACAACACTTATTCCTTCTTCTCCTATAATGTATAAAATTACAACAGTTATTGTAGAGCTTAAAATATTACTTTCGCTTTCCGCTTATACTTACAAAATAAAACCGAATTAGGTTGGTATTGTCTCTGGACTCTAAAGAATAACCGTTCGTCAGTTTTTTTGTCTGTAGGTAATTAGTGGCTTGATGGATTAATTAAATTAGTCACGTCATTATGGGCACTATGTGTGAACCCTTAGCTGGCCAGTCATGTGAACTGATGCACGCAGCCAGATGGACAAGTGAAGATTTACCCCACCTACATAGCGACCCACACACCGTACTTTAATAGTTATTACTTTAAAAATACGTCATACAAACTAGCGGCTTCCTTTGATGTACTTGGAAAATTCTTACTAGATTTTCGTATGAATAACATCTTATTTATAATCTAGCAGTATTTTTTCTTAATATATTTCTAAAATTGTATTCATTGTTTACAAATATTCGTTAAAATTGATGTATGAAAAAAGTCTCCACCAGTGATGGTTGATAAAATGATTCAGTAGCGCAAGCGCATAGGGTCAGGTCAGCCATTTTATTAGTTTGATGAGTGGTTTATTATATTTTTATTGTGATATTAAAATCTCTTTTATCTATCCTCAGTATACAAACAATTGTGTAGTACTTGGTAAAACAATAGTAAGAGACATGAGGATATTTTTTTATTTGTAAATTAGATATTGAAGTAAAATATATTCGTATCAGTTTGAAAATATCTGATTGTGTGAAATAAAATTCACATCGCGGTGAATCCAGCACAAGAGATGAAATAATAGAGACAACATTTTATATTTCAACGACCGTTAATCAAATCCGAAGTGAGAAATCTATCATATTTAACAGCTCGGGCGTAGTGACATAAATACATCGAATTCCAATCACGAAGTATGATGTAACATATTGAAACAGAGCTTTATTTATAAACTAAACACCCACTTGTTCTAATAAAGAACATTCGTAGTATCATCTAGAAGTTAAGTATTGAGTCAAGTACAATTATTTTGCACAGACTAACATTATTAGCCAACATGGATAACTAACTAGCTTTGGCCCGCGACTTGGATTGCATAAAATTAGTAATTTTATCCAATCTGCCGGTTCATCAATATACTTATTTATTTCTTAACCTCCGGTTTTAAGACATTATCCGCATATAAATTCTTTTCGCCCTTTTAAGGGATGATTTCCGGGACAAAAACTATCTCCATACCAAATTTCATCTAATTTAGTTCAGTGGTTAAAGTTTTAAGAGGATGGAGGAGGTAATAGACGCATTTATCATTTAGTACTTATATGGATATTTGGCATTCAAAATATTGCTCACAAGCGATTTTTACGCTGTTTAAAACCTTCTGAATTTACTGAGCCTAATTTGTAAATATGTCACTAACCTTAAACCAATACGTTGGTGACAAAATATACAACATAAATTCAGCGAATACAGGTTAGTCACACACATGAACAATTTACCAAATCTTGGGTCACATTAATCCTTATTCCCTCAACAAATAAGAGATCAGCTGATATTCGCTTCATAATCGAGAGCTACTAAATACTTTGTAAACGTCACACACACACTGGCGTGCCCAAAAATGATTTTCACATATTTTATTAATTTCACACGACACGTGAACGTCAGGAATGTACTTGGAGCTACGTGACGGGACATTTTAAAAGGAATATTACACGAGTAAGCGCGAAACGTATTTTATATCCGTGTTGAATACGAAATGTGGCTTCAATTAATGGCTTAGGTGCGATTAAACCTGTCCCAGTCAATTTGTTTAGATGTATATTTTACTATTTCAATGAATTTACATCCTCGTACATACTTATTAAGCAACGCAAGAATAATTATGAACTTTGTTTTGATATCCATCGAATTGATTTTGAACGAAGCATAACGGTGAACTTAGTTGCTATAATTACAAACTATTAAAGGACAGTAACTTTCCCAATGAAAATTTCTAGGATACCTTTACAGTCAAACTTAAGAGATTTAAGTTTTTAATGACTTCTGAAGAATACTCTGACGTATATTTTATAAAATATTTTTTGTCCAATCGCCAGCCATAAAACTATAGTAAACAAAAATAATATAAATATTAAAGTATGAAAGCTCAATTTAGCTCACATCTAATAAGTAAACCAATTAGTTGTCACAGAGATTCCTCACCAGCAAGTCCGCCTTTGATCGTTATGAAATCAAAGCACACATTTAACAAGGCCTATGACAGATTTATTACGTTTTACTCAGAATTCCTTTCTCGCACAATATTTTTTAAGATAATTATTTTCAAATATTTAAACAAGCCTATATTTTATACGTCTCGTCTGACCATTGTTTTAGAAAATAAAAGAGTAGTAATATACAAATAAAACGGAAATATTTTTTAGAAACTAGAGTTATTTTGGAATATCTAAAATAAACCAACACTGTTTAAGCAAATTCACCGTTAACATTAATTTATTATTAGAATTACATAGCGATAAATAATATTATTGAAAATTTGTTTGCAACATCAAAATGTACCAACGGCTCTCGATACTAAAATAAAGATGACTGGTTTGCATGCTCGAAAATAACTAACGATAATTATTATTCCCAAATCCATCTTGAACAATTTATTCTCAGCTATAGACAATGTCAATTCATCACGCGACGCATACCAATAAGCAGATAGGACAGTTCCCCATCATTTAGCAAGTGCGGTCATTGTACCGAATGCTCATTGCTTTAGATTGAGACAATGCATCGGTCCGTTACGGTCTATGGTGGAAACCATGATTTTATTTCCCCCGGCACTATCAACCATAACAAGAATGGCCACTGATTCCAACCATGAAAGAACTCCAATGATTCCCCGTAGTTCATTAACACTTTCGCAATTGTTTTTACGCTTCTTTAATTGTGACCAATGGCTAAACCTGTTTCCAGTTATATTGCTTCACTTCACAATACAATCTCAGACGCACAAATATAAAGACAGGAAAAAGCGAAACTAAACTCAGTGAATCAAAAATCGATTCAAGAAAAATGACAAATATAGAAGTGTCAAGATCCTTGCGATTTGACACAATACCATGGGTAGACCTTTAAAATACCGCATGAATACTTTTTAATGCGCCAACGATACGACCAACATTTATTGTGTAGAACGTCTAACAATAAACGCTATTTTTTTCCGTGAGACTTGGCTCTTAAGAGGTTCATTCTTTTCTGTATATTTCACATAAACTACATTTATTATGAAGTCGTATCTGTGCGAGGACAAAGGCTAGCTGTCGCGGTCCGAAATATAGTTGACAGCTGCAGAATTTCGGAGCGAACACTCGTATCGCACCGTGAAACTTGCACGCGAATTAACAAAGAGTCCGTTAGAATGTTAGAAATAACAATTCGATTTTAATTTACTGTGTTGCTTCTTGACGGTGCATTTTGATGCCACACCTACCGGTTTAATGAATGGGAAGCGCCGATTTCTTACGTGTTCTTTTTGACGAGAAGTGAATATCAATGCCAGTGTTTTCTGCAGCCTCAAGAGGTTTTAATAGTCCCCTGTGATTTATGTGGTCACGCTCGATCGATCACACCTTCAAGTTCAATACGTTTTGCGGTCACGGTATCATTTATGATTATTCGTGTAGTTCGGCCTTTTTGAAATTGATTTGCGAATGATGCATGTATACGGCCTTGTGGATTTCACGATGCGCTAGCCTTCTTACGATTAGTTTTTTCTTTTATGATTGACTATTTCTGTCTGCAGCAGCCACGACTAGAATAGGTATAACACGAAACAGATTATCATGCCTTTATATATTCTTTATATATATATATCTATATTAAATAAGTAATTTTAAAAATAATATAATGAAAGTAAATAAAAGATACATAGATATGTTATGCCATACGGGTCTTTCACCGGGGCATTTTTAATTTTAAGAACTTTTTTTTTGTTACGATAAAACTTTCATTCAAATGATCTATTCAATAGGTGCTTCTTAATCTCAAAAATACATATTCGGTCGGCAGTTTTATGAAGGCAGTTATTACAAAATATCAAATCACGATGGAATTTCGTGAATATTTTCTTAGGACCCTGTCTGTATTATGATTAAACTATTGTGCAACCATCTGTGATCTATCTGTCACTGTCGGGACCTTACAAGATATTCCACTTTATTTAACAAAAAATACCCTTGATATGTCCATACACTAACAAACCATTCATATCAATGTATGTTTTAAATTTATTTCTCAACCAATTTCGGGATGGATCTTTCCAAATTAAATTATTTTCTTTATATGTTGAAAAAGTAAGTTCTCTATAAGCATAGACCTCAGCTTTAGTGGACTCTCTTTTTGATTAAAATTTATTTTACGGAATTTATTACATTCAGTCTTAGACTTACGAACTACTGAATCTTTTTTAATTAGGGTATAAAACTGCTTCGTTGATCTAGTGGTTGTAAGTGCGACTACTGAGCAAGAAGTATTGGGTTCAATCCACAGGTCGAGCAAAGTGTTATTGAGTTTTTCTATAAAACTCTCAGTAGCACCTCGGAGTTTGGATTCGTGCCTAGTTGATGGCAATATCCTCGTTTTCTATTACACTGTACCTTGAACATACCAGAAAAATGTGGATGTGCATAAGTACACTTCTGCCTAACCCATCGCGGACCACAGGCTATATTGTATGTATGTAAAAATACTATCCAGTGTTCCTGCAATGGAACAGTACCTACTTTTTGAATTTTTCAATAATTACCAAATTCGTACCATGTATGCAGTCGGCAGTCGTTTATTTGATCGAGATCGACTCTTGCAATATGGCAAGATGTCGCATTGATGAAGACAAAGATGTTCGATAACGATATTCACTTCTAATGCTTCCAATGCTGCCATGAATACTAATTATGTAACTACTTATACACTACACTGACGTTGTGTGTTGAAATCTAACCAGTTATTAAACTGTACGTGCTTTCAACCAATGCCAAGGTTTCCGTGGTAATGTGACCTTTGTGAAATATTGATGCTGTTTTGAATTCAGCCCATCCCATACATACAGACATAAAGGTTATTGAACCCACATGCATAGAAGTTAAATGATTGGTTGTACATTATGACATATATGACATCTATGGTATATATTGGTTTTAGGGTGAACTCGCATTAATACACAAATATTTATTGATCGTGTAATATGATATTATGATGCAAAGCCTAGTTTTGTTTTATTACTGAAATAATTAATAGAACGAAATTCCGCACTTTCTTCCTCAATAAAACGTGTACTTTGTTCAATGACATTGAAATTATCTAAGCGGGTTCCTTTATGCCGTATTGAATATTCAATTTTACTCTCAGTCTACTGTGTAATTGAGAGTAAACTTATTAGGTAGTTGTATAATCACAGATTAGTATGCGATCGGCTCCTCTGCGACACAGATAAGCTATTCAAACTCCGATAACGATCAGTATTCGAGTTACAAAGGCAATTGTCCGTTATTTTTTGTTCCAGAACTATTGTATTTGAAAATATTCGATTGCGTTTTGAATGCAATTTCTGTGTTGTCCCGACAGTAATAGATACTATGTCGCATTTCGTCCCCACAAAAGATAAATTGCGCATTGATACTCGATATATACCTGGTGTTTTTCTGCCTAGTTGTTCCTTTGTGTATGGAGCTGGGAACACAATGGAGATTTGTGATTAACTGTCGAATTCAGAAAAATATATCGAGTCTATAATTAGGTGCTATAGGAATCGCGAGACAATTCAACGTCCCAGTTGTATTGAACTGTGAAAACAAATTACAGAAGTGAAGTCACCGGCGGCGCCGGCGCACCTACGCACGTAAGAGTAGATAGTTGATATTTGCCGTATATTTAAATATTATTAATACCTCAGAATTGTTTTAAGATAAGACTGATCGGTAACTAGCAGTCTGCAGCCTGAAGGCTAAACAAGTCAAGTTTATCAACAAATCCTGTTAAAACATTATTGCAGTAACTTGAACAGCATACTCGCAATGTACCAATTGAATGATGTTGTGAAAGATCATTATAATAAAAAACGGACCAAGTGCCTACCAGGCCACTCACAGCACATTGTTCCGTATTTATTTATCGGTGATTATTTTCGTTTATTTTTAATTGCTTTAAATTCCTGCCAAACTTTAACTAGGTAAGTCGCGATCAGACAAAAGGATGGACAGCTGAAACTAAAAACTTGGCAAAAAACAATATACAACTTAGGAAAATAAAGACATAAGCATAATATAATTAATTAGCTGTATCCTCATGAATTATGTAACTGCGATTTTCTTTGAACGTCTTAGGAGTAGCTTGTAATTACATGTATATGTATATGTATAATTATTTGTGGCTGATTAATGGTCACAGTGGTCTAGTACCTTCATAGGATTGAAAATATATTGACGAACTGTGGTCGTTCATTCACTAAATCTTTGTTAATCCCTTCTTTGAGTACCGGCGTCATATATCATTACAACCCCTATCTGCGGTTGTTATGTTTAACCTTCGGTAGGCTTTAAAACACAATGTACTGTTTCATGTCATCTCAATTCCATGCAATTTCACACTGAGAAAAATAAATATTGAAGTTAGATTTTCACGCTTATATTGAGGCCCAAAATAGAACAAACACAAAATAGGAAAGAAACAAAAGTGACACAAAATTTGGACATATTCTTCGAATCTACATCTCAGTGGACAATCACTTCAAGTAAAGCTCGGCGGGGTTTACAGGACAATACAACCAGTAGCCCCTTATTATTTTATTCCACGGAAGCCGGACAAGAGCTTCTAAAACTCATTGTTATACTCATGTTTTTACTCCACCATTTGTTTTCTCTCTCAAAACATAATAGGGTTACCAGCCTAAGAATCTATTGTTCCCATCTGTTACTTACCTTCAATTATAAAAGACGGTAGCAAAATATTGTTAATTTTACAGTTGAAAGGGCTTTTAACAGTGACATATGGACTCTTTCTGTTTGAGTGCATTCAAATTTATGGGCCCATGACCACTGGTGGAATTGGGTTATTGTTTAAATTTAGAAAGCTGGTTGTTCAAAGAGTAGTTGTTACCAGCCACCCATCGTTCTGTCGCTAATTTATGTAATACTGGTTTGATTAAGAATTTAATGATCGTTTCAATGATTAAGAATCACAGTGATAACAATTTATAATACAAATGTAGTAGACCAGCAACCTAGCGTTGTCACAAACAGCTGATTTTTTGAATGTATATGCATGTTTATCACATGTTTAAGGAAAGAATTGTAACAAAACCTGCAAGTAATAGAGATTTTTTCAACAGCGCGCAGTGTTTGAAGTCGGCCAACCCGGATTCTTCCAAATGAGCGGAGTGGGACAAGGAATGGGCAGATAAGAAATAATTATATACTAATTATTAGATTAAATTGACGTTGGACCAATTTTATTAGCTTATATTGAAAGGTTGATATAAAAAAATAATTACATATAGTTCTGATGATGAGATATCTGTATTATGAACTCCATTTACTTTTCTTGCAATTGGTTCACAGATTTTATATTTTTAGAAAATTAAACATTCCTGTGATGTAAGCCATTACACTTACTTAATTTATGTACTCACATATACAATTCTCTGAAAATACATGCCTTATGCATCTACAAAGTCATGTGTAATAAATATCAAATACTGCACTGCCTACTGTTCTTGGCAATAATCCCGTTCACATAATTTAATAAATAAACATCATGTAGACAATAAAATATACTTCTTAGTGGTTGCAAGTACGGCAATCGAATGTAAAACCAAACTAGTTGCGTTCTTTGATAGCCGTTCAGACATTTCACATGCATATAAAGTTTCGTGAAAATTGACAGAAATCGAAGGAACACTTGCTGTTATTTACTCGCAATAGTAAAGTGCAGTAATATAGTATAAAAATATTTGTTAATTTAATCTGTTTAATGTAATTTTTTGGCCTACCTGCACTAGGCTAGCGTGGTGGATTATAGGTAGCCTAATCTCTCTCAAATGTGTGGAGGCCCAGTGGGACAATAACTGAGTTGATGGTCAATTTCGCTACAATATTTTGTACTGTTTACTTTTTCTTCTATTTTTGTAATAATTACTTACAGCAGTCGCTTCTTGAACTATTATTTATGAATACGTCAGTATCATAAATTCGTAAAACAAATCTCGATCTTTATTTATGGCGAACCTTTTTTTTAACCTATGATCATTTATTATTATTAAACAAAAATAATCATCATCTATTGGCTATGCGAGTAGCACCCACAAGTGTCGCGTTCAGTTCAGTAGAACTATTGCGCCGCTAGTTCCTATGAAGTGAGTGCGAGCGAAACAGGATACATGACAATGTCTCCAATTTCTATGCAGGTGTTAGTTCTAACAATACTGAGAAACTGATTTGAAAAGTATAGTACTTAATTAGATAACTTATTATTGAAATAAACACTTAGCATTAGGTGAGATTGTCACTTAGCATTAGGTCAGACGCTAACCTATACATATTTATATGTTAAATTATTATGACAATAACTTTGAAGATTAAAATCATTACTAAAACGAAATGCATAACAATTAAATTTTATTAAATTTGTTGCATCGCTCTCAAAATGGTAATACTAAGTTGGTTGGTACATTTTTATTATGAATATTACAGTGGGTAATATAACATGAAACTTAGCATGAGCCAACCACTGCGACCTCACAAATAAACATTCACTTTATGACTAAAAGGTTTGTTTTACAACCGACAGCAATAAACAGATATAACTCATCGTCAACATAACATTGTAAACAATACTTACATTATTACGTACAATCAAAATAAACAGCATAATTACGCTAAAGTTTTTGTTAAAAAACACAACGTGAACCGTCCGAATAACGGTTTTACATTTATTATTGAAAACCCGTATTAAGAAGGGCCGTAAAAGTCTTGTTACTTAATCGCCGAATGAGATATAAAAAATTTGAACTCATTAAAGTTTGGAAGCTTGTTAAATAATTGTTAAGTGAAATTAGAAGGTACATAATCTTTATTGGACACATTAGATCGACAAGCTTTCAATGTGAAAGTTTTAAAATCGAATGAAGCAATTATATGGATGGGTGCAATTAAATTCAATGGAGAGCCACATGGAATTGTGACTGTACATTGAACGGTTTTTATTGCTGTGAGAAACAATAATTTTGATTATAAAATTGAGGATTAATATAGCATTGATGATAATAGCACGTAGTTAATGAATGATGTGTGGACAAGTGCCGACAAGCAGTGTACACAAATGTGTGTACTTAATGATATTATTGAATGGTAAGTCTTATTTTGATTGTGCACTACCAAACGAATGGTAAAAATCAACATTAAATGTTTAAGTAATGATATTTGATAAACTAGACATTATAACCTCATACCTTAGAGCATACCTGTGTACACGATTGTCTGAAATAAAAATTAAACTGTATTGCCAAAGCCTAGCTCATCACTAGTTAATCAAATCATCACAAACACATCCTTAAAACATTAACTACATAAAAAACAAAATGTTTGTACATTACATGTTTGCTTTTTACAATCTCACCATAAAAAACTAAACAACAATTTTTCCTTATCATTATGTTCATTAAGTTAGTCAGTCCTAAACATTACAACTTGTTTGTTTTTATTCGCTAAAATTACATGCTTGGACAACGTTTAGATGATGATTGCGCAATCCTACTTACGATTATGACTCATAATAGTACACTTTGAATCGATAAACATACAAATAAGGCATCATTCAGGCTCACATCCACAATTAGGCACTAAAGCAATGATGTGAAGATTGTACTCATTAAAAAAAGTACGATGTTTGCATAAAAAGTAACGGAGATTTTTTGTTGAGCGTTATCGGTTTTTTGTGTTATATGTATTATAAAAGCAACATAACGATTTTTTTTGGTTAAACATTTGACGTAGTATGTGTTTAAGTACAACATATAGCATCCTGTTGAAGACTAATTGAGTTATACAAACTTGCTAAATCTAATCTAAATAATGTATGTTCTTATCTCTTTAAGAAATAACTAACCAAAAGCAGCACTTATATTATTTTTAATAAGTAATATAATAACATAGAATTGATCTTATATTTATTGAACTTGGCAGAATGTTTGAATAAACGTATTTCTTAAATGTGTGAACATTCAAAAAGGAAACTTGCACCCAAGAGTAAGGCAGTAAAAATAATGTACATACACAGTCATTTATTTTTTTCTAGTAAAAATATTCCTCAATATCGCTAAGATTGTGAGTCCTGTAAAGATAAAAACGCCGGTGATTTTTTACATCCCTGGAAACAGGTCCCTAGGGTTGTGTGTTGAAATATTATTTCTTTTTGTTACTCAATCACGTCGCTACAGATCAATCATGTTAAAATTAGGAATCCACATGAGACATCCCTCCCATGGCTTTTGTAATACCTCGTGTTTCAAAAAATAAATTTTTGTAGCATTAATAATAAATACATACTGCAGACTTATATTTTTTAATACAAAAGCTTTTACGTTACTCGTTTATTGGTCGTAAAGGCGACCGCTAACCGTAAGATCCTGGGAAAAGTCATATTATTTTTTTCTGTTAAATTCTCAATACTAGGTCGAAGTTTGGATTGTGGACACAAATCCAAACTTCGACCTAGTATTGAGTTTTTTTTTAATATTGGCAGTATACGTATCATCCACAATAAGTGAAAGTATATAAGAAGTCATCTGCCTACCCTTGCGAGGATACAGACGTAATCGTCTAGTGCTCAAATTGTTCGCCAAGTTCGTTTTTGTAAATAAATATGTACACAAATAATGGAGGAAAAATGCAGTAGGGTGAAGGTGAAGCAACTTATTGTGACAATGAATAAAGACGGGTAGGAGGATGATGATTTCTACTTCTATTGTCAATTTATAAAAGGCAGACCATACAAAATTTAAATTCCACAGTACATCAAAGTTTAAAACCTCCTTAAAATCCTTCCGTGTAGCAAAGCGTATGTGAATTCTTGAATTTGAATCATACCCACGGATGACTAACCCAAGTATGAGAGGGTAACAGAGCCATTGATTTTTCAAGCCTCACATGGCAAAGGGTGAGAAGAGGAAATCCAATAACGTGGAGTCACCCCCTGAATTTGGACAAATCGAATTCCAATTAACGTGAATACTATTTTGGTAAGTTAGTTTACGCAAAACTAGTATTCCCCGACTGACACTTTCTGCATCTGATTTTGATAAGTTGAATATAATTATTTTATTTATGAAGCTGTGATAGCTTAGTGGTATGACCAGGGAACTACGAAATCAAAGGTTGTTGAGTTCAAACACAATGCTTAGGTACACAATTGACTTATTAAATTTATTAAAGTACGCGCTCATTGGGGGAGTGACTATGCTGAGAGCATAGGAGTTCCGTTTGCTGTCAGCTTAGTAACTCCCTTATTTAAAGAAACCTTGAAGGTTTCTACAGGGTAGGCAACGCGCGAGCGATACCTTTGGTGTTGCAAACTTCTGTAGTTTGCGGTAACCGCTTACTATACTGATTATGATACGTCGACAATAATGATTAGTTTTCCAACAAGATTGTACTTTTGAAGTTCGATTTTGTTTGGAACAACAATTTGGATAGCATTCAATTCTAAAAGCGAATACAATTAATACATAATGTTGGTAAAATAAAAAATAAGCTTTTAATGATTGGTCCTGTGATCAGAGATTTTTTAAGGTATTCTGTAACTATAAAATTCTTTACACCTTTGCAAAAAGTTAATAATAAATCAAAAACTTATGAATTATTAAATTGTTTGAGATCATAATGCTATCAATATAAGTTATCATATATGGGTCCATTCATTTCTATACAGCTGTGTTCTTTGTTTTGGGTCAGTCTAAATTATAGACTGTCAGATCTGAAGACACTAAATCATTCCATCTACTAATGTATGCATTTATTCTTCGAAAAGTTTTTACCAAAAACGTTTAACTGACTCATCTCTCATAACTACAGAACCTAGAATTCTTTCAAGAATCTTTTTATTATGTCAGAATATTAATCGATTCTTAGTACGCAAGTTTGAAGTCTATAATTAATTTTAATACACTTTTAAAAGTTGGACAGCAATCTATTAAAATTTCGTTTAGTGTTATGTTTGTTTAAGTACTCAAAGATATAATTATCGACTCCGGTGGTTCGGCCTCTAAATTAGTGATGTGAAGCCATCGTTTTTAGAAACGACTATACTTGATATTATATTGTATCGGCGGTCAGGTTCGTCCCCGATTGATGGCAAGAGGCTCGCCTCCTAAGAAATGTAGGTGTTTATTTGGTACACCTCTGCCTTACCATCTGGGGATGACACTGGTGATGGTATTTCTTATATAAAAATATTCCTGGACATGATTCCGCGCCATCTAGTTCCGAGCCAAGCAATGAGATTTGTGTTACGGATACTAATTGGTTGATATACTACATAATAACATAATTACTTTTTTTTAGTAAATTAGTAGGTATATATTATACATTGATACATCCATGACTCGGATACAGATGTTTATGCTCATCACACATATATTTGTCCCTACCAGGATTCGAACTCGGGACCCATAGCACAGAAGGCAGTGTTAGGTACCGCTGGACTAATTGAGTCGTCACTAATTGGATATTATAGTGTGAGTGTATATATGTGGATATTATATAAAATCGATAGCCTTATTTAGATTGTGATAATGTGCGAGAATATAACATTAATCGATCTTATGCACGCAAACGTCGTTATCATGCAACTGCATAGAGAATATCGGAAACTATTATGTCACGGGTATAAATGCTGGCGTCAACTCATTCTAGATAAAGTATCAAGGTTACACAAGTTTTGATCAAATAAACGAATTTTACTTTTGAACAGCGACAAAGTCCGCCATTATTTATTCGGCATTTTTATAGCGTTTATGCACCGTTATAATGATTTGTGTTTTTACTATTAATGTATGGTATAAATTAAGTATAAACTTACCGAAGTGCAATAAACTATTTAAGTTGATATAATCTACTTTTTATGTATTTAATTATCTGTGGTATATTTATCTATTTATTTATGTATATAGACTGTGAATGACCCAAAAGAATCGGAGACATCAGGGTTAAAAAAATACAAGTATAAAAATAAATTTGATATGAAGTTCTAATATTCATGTGTAAAATGAAAAATATTGTTCTGAAACAGTTCTTATTAAAAGATTAAAAGACAACGGTCTATGGGCGTTTTGACTGTAAGGCAGATTGAATGTGAAGGTATTTACTAGAAACTAATTGGAATCGGTTTGGTCATTACCCGTAACTAGTGGCTGCAAGTAGCAATTCTCTTTTAAAGAATTGTTTTTCGTGAGAGTAATGTTCATTTGGACTTAGGGTGCATTGGTGAATGTTGTTTGGTCGATTCTCGTATAGTGTGGCAAAACGTTTCAATACTTATTTATTGTATTTTAAATGCTATTACAACGTAATTTTATAAATCACCAGCTATTTTTTATTTCCGTTTTATTATACGATTTTAATGGACATCATGACTCAAACGTAAATGTTTTATGGCTATTAGACCAAAAAATAATATCAAGCCTTTTTAAATTGTGAATACTATTTGCACAGTTTTAAAAAATAAGAGAAAATTCGGCAAGAAAATCCTTAGGGATTATTTTAATAAAATTTATACTGTAATAATAAATGGCTTCGTTTACAATGTTTGTATTATAGTATAGTGTTATATTGCCTATGTTATTTTATAACTGCATGTTATCTGTAATAGAATATCTCAAGCAACGAAAACTATCGCGTATTAAAAATATCCAATCATTATTTTAACTTCGTTAAAACAAAGTTTCAACTAATACTCAAATTGTCACATATACGTGACTTCTATGTCTTAATAACAGTGTTATTTATCTCAATGTACGGCATCGTGGCATGCTTGTGGCTGTTTTAATTAAATCAATTGCTTTATCTGCCCAGAGACAATGGCGACGGTTATGGGGGGAGTTTTATTAACACGATCCTATCTACGTCATACGGGTGGCCACTCATTTACTTAACAAATAGAATTGATTTGTATGATCCTAATCTCATTTCGCTCTATATTAGATTAGTATTTGTAAAGGGCAAGTTTTTGTACGGGCTTTTTTGTGTTATTAAATAAATTATGAAAATATATTGTAAGACGGCGCCATTTAGCTTCGACTTAAAGCATCGAGACTTGTGTAGCAGTATTTTGTAATTTGTATTGATATTTTTATTTTGTAAATACCTACCCTACATACATATAAAACGGAATAATCCGCACAAACATTTGGATTCTACCAGGATACAAACCCGGAGAATTCTAATTAAGTTCTATTTAATGCCTAATAATTTATCATATATGCTCTCTATGAAGGAAAACATGGTGAGGAAACCTAAATGCTTGAGAGACTTTCTCGATAGTGTGAAGCGTGAAGTGTGCCAACCCGCACAAGAGAGGAGACCCAGCCTAGCAGTGGGACAATAATGGGTTGATGATGAATGCCTAATATTCGCACTAATCTAAGATATAAGTGTTATAAAGTTCATTTTTATTTGGCAATAATTACAAAACACAGTATTGATTATGTATTTCACGGATATTTTCCATTTACATAATAAATTGTATTTACCACAGAGTTTTACCACTGCGTTTCATTTCCATGTCAATAGTTTTCATGTCTCATGACTTTTACTTGTTAGTGGCAGTTAGTAGCTCCCAACAAGTTGGTAACTACAATTGTTTCTACAATCTGTGCTACAAACATTGTTTTGGTAATAAGAGTATGCAACACGTGGCTTCAAATACACCGACAGTGTTAAAACAAAGAGCTACTTCGGAACTGTAGCACCGTGAGAAATACGTTGTAACATTTTCCGATATTTGTTAACACTATTCGCGTTCCTTACTCTAATTATAGTAAGATTTTACTTTACACATAACTAGGTATATGGTATATACCTATCCAAAATTATTATTCTAAAACTTCCCTTATAATTTTCTAATAAATATTGTACTCTATTAAGGAAGACTAAGGCCCAATTCTTGGGTAGGCTTATATCCAGCAGTGGATGTCATCTAGCTTATATGATGATGATGATAATGAAGATCTAACAAATCCAGATGGTACTATAATATACATAATGCTTGAGCAGAGAAATTCCACTCATAGGTTTACGAGTATGGATACAATATTCAATCGCTATAAGCCATAGTTGGCTAAAAATCACGAATAATATTCTTCGATACTAATTCTTGCTAATTTAACCTGTGATATCCATAACGCAAAGTCAGGTCTCGAGTAGGTACCTACGATCACAAAGCACGCACCACTGACTTTTCCAAGATTTGCTCGTATTTACACATACTCAAACGGCAAAAGAAAACATCGTGAGGTAACCTGCATGCCTGAGAGATTTTTCAATAGC
Organism: Craniophora ligustri; assembly: GCA_905163465.1. Lineage (NCBI taxonomy): Eukaryota > Metazoa > Arthropoda > Insecta > Lepidoptera > Noctuidae > Craniophora > Craniophora ligustri. Next base: position 10,083,566 of record LR990963.1, read on the forward strand.
GTGAAGTCGGTCAGTTCGCACTAATATGGTGGACTGTAACAAAAAAACAAATTTTACAATGCAGTAAATTAAGCCAAGGACGGGAACAAATGACGTCACACTGTCAAAGAGATCTTTTTATGGAGAAATGAAGAGGATTTTCACCGATGATATGGAATGATCAGGAGACTGATATGAAAAATGACAATTAAGTATTTAAAAGGTAAATTCGCGTTAATTCCCGTGTAATATAATGGATTATAAGTATTTAGAATCAGTATACAGTTAGTAATATTCATCACTTACATTAGTTTCGCAATTTCATTACATTCAGACGTAACTCCTCGTTTGTCCAGTGGACGTAAAGTTGTAAATGCGACTGCTGAGCGATGCGGTCTTGAGTTCGAGTTCCAGGTTGCTAAATTTTATTGGGGTTTTCTATAAAATTCTCAGTAGCAGCTCGGAGTTTGGATTTGTGCCCGGTTGAGGGCAATAGGCTCGCCCTCTATTACATGGAACCTAAAACGTAGGCGCAAAATATGGGTGTACATTAGTACACCTCTGTCTAACCCTTCGGGAGCGTCAGGCATAATCATGATATGTTTTAAATTGCGCAATCATTACCTTGCAGAATAAAGACGTAACAAAATATATGACCTAATTTCAAAACAAGGGTTCAAGTAAGTTCGTTTGTCTGGTCGTTGTTATCTCGCTCACGAGTTTTCCGCGAACTGATATAGGTACATACTTGTAGCAGTGACAACACATGGAGACTTAGTAATGATTTTGCCTTTATGAATAGGCACTCCGACCTGAACTCACGTTTTTTACTTTGCTGATTATTTAGTGAGACCATAACGAGAAATTTTATATATAACATAACAAAATTATACATACAACTAGCTGACCCAGCAAACGTTGTTTTGCCACATTATAGGGGTTGGTGGTAAAAGAGTGAAAATTTAGCGCTATAAGTATTTTTAATGCCAAATCATAAAAAAGTACAAATAAATGTCTTGACAAAAAATTTAAATAAAAAGTCTGGTGAGGGACATCCTTATTACATAGGGGTGTAAAAAATAGCCCAAAACGACCGATTTTCAGACCTACCATTTCATAATAATTCGTCTAGCAGTTTCGGAGGCGTTCAGCGACAAACAGTGTGACACGAGATTTTTATACTATATTAGAAGATTATTTCTAGAAGCAGTTTAAACAGGCAGAGGTATACTAATGTCTACCTATATTTCACTAGTCTTTTTTTTAGACCCCATGTAGTACCTATTACATTGGGCGAGCCAATTGCCATGATGGAAATTGTTTTATAAACATCTATTTTAATATGTAGAGTCAATACGAAATGGAAACGATACTATCTGACACACAGTACATTCTATATATTTCTTACTTTATCTTATTACTCGTTAGAATTTCGTCCTTTAGTAAAAATATCCCGTCGCGGGTTATTGGACTTAGTAAGGTTCAAAGCGTAGGTTGTCATGTGCCCAATTATCGACAAAGACTATACTGAGTATAATCATTATATGAATAGAACTAACTTTGACCCTCACGGAGGTGTTGGCGTTTTTAAAAATAAGATATTTTCATAGAATCAACATAATGACTAACAATATTGCTCTATTATTTGTATAGATCTACATATAATAGAAAGATCAAGCTCTATACACAACACATTTCACGACAGTTAAATTAATCATAAATCCATCCAGCAGTTTTTGCACTTACAGATTCAATAATAGTACAGATAATAATATTTCTCGATAACATTGAGGAAAATATACATAAATCATCGCTTAAAAATAAAGTCTTCTAAAGTATGGCTATAAACAAACTTAAATTCAAAAGCTCAAGAAATATAGAAAAAAATATACAAATTATTCATATACGTCAATCAAAGACTATATTATTGTATCTATTTATATTAGTTGCAAAGAAACTAAGCTCATAAAATCGTGACCCTGAAATGTTAGCCTTTATAAAAAACATCATCGATCAAATCTGTTTGTCTATATTATGTCAGATATTGCTCGCCAAAGAGATTGGCTAGTGTCGGTTTATACAGATATTTTATTTCCTTCAGCCGACGAAGTTCATACAAAATGTTTCATTAATATTGTTTAGAGAATTCGGTACACTATATTCAGTGTTGGCGTCGATTGAATTTTGATAGATTAATGGTGTAACCGATTTGGATACAGCCGATAACTTCTGTTGCTGCTAGTTGAAGACTTGATTATATTATTATTATGATTTATTTTGGACTTGCTTTTTCCCGCGACGTCGTCTGTGTAGAGTTAGCAATTTTATTCAATGTAATGTTCATAAATTTGCTTATTTATTTCTGTTAAGATCTCTACCATATTAAGATTTTTCTTATTTCGCATAGCAACTAACACCCCCCTTTTTCGGCTCATCATTGATTTCCGGGACAAAAAATATTCTATGTTCTTTACCGGGACTCA